>CM056718.1:94331763-99331763 GCA_029844215.1 Przewalskia tangutica | reverse complement strand
CATGCTAGAAGAGATAGGAAGAGGTTCACATACCTCGGGCGATTGTCGACTAATAGCAAAACGCTCCAAGTACCTCAAACCGCCGGCTACTCCTTAAGCCAAGTGGATCACTCCACACGTAGTACTTCAACCTATAAGGCCACAAGGCGCTTATTAACATCTAGATCTCAACGTTCCATAATCTGAGAAAATTCGCGCACCTCCCCCACGCGGCGCAAATCTCCTTCTCTATCGAGGCGCTACCAAGCCAACGGGGGTTTTACACGCCTAACGGGCGTGTACAAATCTACTACGATAATACTACACAAGTCTCATGTCTGATCCTATGTAATTACAGTTCGATTCGATTCTTAATTCTTCAGCTTAAGTCAAAAGACATTGCCACGATTACTAAGTATAGTTCTATATATAGTATACTTGACTATATATTCAAACATGTAATTTCCAATTACAATAGAAGAACGATAGTGTTTACCTCGATAAGCCCAAAATTATCCAAGTATAAAGTCGATCTTGAGCAACGCTTAGCTCCTACTCGGCGCTCAAACAACCCTTAGAAGTTCTAACCAACTTCTACTTACAACTTCAACAACGGGTGAAGATTTCCTTAGGGTTTCGTTTTTGCGGCTAAAGGAAGTATAATCGTATTTTACGGGCTTTGTATAAGTGTAACCTTGGGAATACTACAAGGTATTTGGGCGAGGTATTTGGACATTATAACAATATTAGGAGAGTATTTCTATACCACAACAAGGGTATTATACGAAGACAACTAGGCTAGGGGGTACCCGGCCAAGTACCACAAAGGGGAGGGTGTGCTCTCGCCACAAGGCCTCACGAAAAGGGGAGGGAGGGAAGCTCGGCTAGCACAACAAGAAGGGAGGAGAGGGTTTCAAGACTTGGAAGTTTTGGAATGGATGAAGTCTTCACACTTAGGGGGTATTTATAGCAAAACCAAAGCCAACCAATGGCCAAGATCAAGCCATGTGCAAGGCAAGTGTAAGGCCCAGATCAAGCCACGTGCACCCTAACCCTACTCCACAAAACACTCCACAAAACACTCCCCAAAACAAGGCCAAAACAAGGCCTGATTCAAGGGACCAATCGGCGAGGCCAGCCGATCCTCTTGGGCCTTGATCGTCCAAGTCCTCCACTTGCTACCAATGTGGGGGTGACACATGTCACCCTCCCGTTGGTCCAAAATGTTTCGTCTCTCGGAAAAAATCCGCAAAAATTATAAATGACATAGCCGGAATTTTCTCTACGAAAGCTGTGGAAACGTTCCGTCAGAAAACGACTCTAATCGGCACTTGTGCCCAAAATTTCGAAACATGCCTAACTTAAGGCTCAAAATTCGCGTCGTCCACACGTACATACTGGAAATCTGAGGGTATAACGGGAGGTCTGCGAATTTTGGTAGAATGTTCTCGATGAGGTCTAAATGTTAATAAGCGCCTTGTGGCCTTATAGGTTGAAGTACTACGTGTGCGCGATCTACTTGGCAAGGAGTAGCCGACAGTTGGGAGTACTTGGAGCGTTTTGCTATTAGTCGATACTCGTCGCGAGGTATGTGAACCTCTTCCTATCTCTTCTAGCATGATATGGGTGAACTATGTAGTACGGTAGACGTACATGTACTAAATGTATTTGATTGGTTTAAAACATAAAGTGTTATAACGGCTTTATGGGAAGTTGGTTATAACAACCTTATGTTGGTAAGAAAATACTTGTGGTTTTAAAGGTAGCGATTTGAACTATGACTGGCTTATTATGTGTTAATAAAGAACTTGAAGTATTTCAAAAGATTTTTGAATCATTTCGAAAGAAGAAGTAATACTTGGTTTTTGAAAACTTAAGAGTTATACTAGCTTTATGGGAAGTTAGGTAATAACGGCTTAAGAATGTTTTACTGATTTCGGAAATCAGAATGTGTATCGACAAACCACTGCAGCGTTAATAAAAGGAAATGTTTTGACAGATTAAGTATTATTAAAACCAGTAGAAACTTCCATCTGCATAGAAGCTAAGATGAGACAAAATGATATTTCCTAGATCATGGCTGCTGTAATAAGATTGTTATAAACAAGAATATCCTACTCACATATAAGGCTTATGTTTCTCAGATAGTTTAAAAAGAGAATTATATTCTTAAATGAATAAGACTATGAACTACGAAACCTTTCTAAAATAAGAAACGTGAACATTTGAAATTAGGCAAACTTGGACGTTTGGATAATAATGTTGTTACTTGATTTTACAAAGATAAGTGTTTGATTCACTTCAAAAGATAATCACTCTATTTTCATATACTACGGGTATTGTGTGACTTTTGTGAAAGTAACGTATCTTTTAAAAAGTTAATGTATGAAGTACTTTGGGGATAGAAACCCGAACATGTTGACATAGAGTAGAAAGTACCTTGTGTGTATAACTTGATTGTGTTGGTTTGTGATAGCCTTGTAATACTTTCTTGTTGATTGATAAGTAAATGTGCTAGGGTGCTACGTGTATTAGTATCTTGTGATGTTTGTGTAAAGGGGTTCCCTTGATTGTGAACTATCAGTCGTTATGATAGTATTGTACCATTCATCTTGACTTATTTTCCGGAGGTTAAGCTGCCCTCCGATGCGGGGTAGACTCAGGCGGGTCTAGTGACCTATGATTCGAGAATACCTCATGCGGATCCAGGTGATCCATGCGGAGCTACGAGAGTTCCAGGTTAGTGTACGTCCTTTATGGGCATGCGGTCCATGTGGCCATGCGATGCGAAGTCGGGGCGATCTTGGGAGTAGCTACCCTCGATGCGGGAATACCTCATGCGGGCGATGAGATTGGCCTATGCGGGCTGCGGGAAGTTCGTGGCTAGACGCGCGACATTAGATCTGCGGGCAAGTGGCGGCTTTGATCATGTGATGCAGAGCAGATCTTATAATCTGATTCATGACCTTGTTGGTGCGTAGGTGTTAGTAGTCGGCTATGCCTTCGTACTTACCCCGTACGGTTTTATTTGGACACAGGTGGGACCTGTTGTTCATGTGTATTCCTTGGTGCTTTTCTATCATTGACTGCCGGCAGTGAGGAAGGTATTCCACGGGCATGAGTGATGTTGCGGGCGTGAGACCCATTGTTATATTGGAGTGATGACTTCGAGGGCGTGAGTCCCTGACTTGATATGACTGCTTATTTATTGTGAACTGTAGTTTGGTTATCATACATGTCTCCTGCTTTATATAGACTACTATGATTTCATTTACAGTATTTTGATTTCACATACTCTGCACTGTTATGCGACCTCCTTCGGGGGGCTGCGTTCATGCCGCAGGTAAAGGTACACCAGTCGTTGATCCTCGCTCTTAGGGTCACAGTTCAGCGTTTGGGAAGCTCCGTTCCTCCGGAGGCTTATCTTGGTATAGTCCCCTGTTGTTGTAGGTGCTTACATTCAGGGGTATGACGGGGCCCTGTCCCGTCGTTGTTGTCATATCATTCGTAGAGGTCTGTAGTACTGTTGTGGGCAGAAATTGTAAGAGGGTTTGTAAAAAGGATTAATCTGTTCATGTTGAAAGAGTTGTTGTATATATATATATATGCCGAAAGGCAACTTTCTTCAGATATCTGTGTCTCAATTTATACTGTTTCATATCTTGGTTATTTTATGTTCCGCTGATTACTCTGATGTATGACTCTTTGGGGTGCGGGTAAGGCACGATCCACGGGCCGGGCAGTCGTGACAAAAGTGGTATCGAGCGATTAATCCTCGGAAAGTGTCTGCCGTATCGATGAAGTCTTGATTATCGGTGTGTTGTGCACCACACCAATAATCAGGAGGCTATAGGATATTTAGGATTGGTTTCTATTTCTTCTTACTCTGAGATCGTGCCTTAGAGCTGTGTTGTAAGTTGGACCCTCTAACGTATTTCTTTCCCTTACCGTTATGCCTCCGCGTAGGCAATCCGCCCGGGAGGGCAAGCGGCGAGGCTGCGAGTAAGTCTGAGAGGTTACGTGGGCACAGCCCAATCATCACTGGGTGGTGCTTCATTTGGGGAGTTTTGCGGCGTCACTAGCCCCAGAGAGATTAGCACGGCGGCGATTCTCTGCGCCATGATATTTGAACCTTGGTTCGCGGCCAGGGAACAGAGAATATAGATTTCAAGGCGACCTGTATTTGACTACGAGTATACCGATGTACGCGAGTCTTGATGAATATCAACGAGAAGGTTGTGCAAAAGTAAGTTCTTGATTAGGCTTGAGCATGGCACGTATGCGGGCTTATGCGCGTGGCCGAAAGCGTAGAGATCGGCGGGTTAAGGGCGGCGAGAAGGAGCGAGCGGCAAGGTCCTTTGGTAACTTTCGGCGAGTCACCTCGCGTGGATTAGATTATGCGCATCCACCCGGTGCAGAAAGGTCCTCGCGGGGTTCGGGGCGTTCGGGGTATCACGAGAGTTGGTCGAGCTCGAGCTTAGGTTCCACGATCACGCGAAGGTTCCAACCATCCGATTCAGTTTTCTCGGTGTTCACAGTGTGGCAGGCGTCATCTCAGGGAATGTCATCTTTTAGTTGGTACTTGTAGTACCTATGACCGTCAGGGTCTGATGTCGAAAGAGTGTCCTTGCGGGAGGACTTAGCCTTCAGGATCGGTGGGTAGTTGTCATCTTCCTTAGCTATGCGCCCTACGGGGCATGTTTGATTAGAACGACTAAGGGGAGTGAAGCAGTAGATTCAGGTGTATCTTTAACCCTCTAGAGCGTTGTATACGTGATAAGGTGAGTATACCTTAAGTGTTATATTCAGATACCATGAGTGTTTTTGTGATTAGAAATCTTGGTTAGTTAACCAAGGAAGATTTGGAGGATAGAGAAGGTGTGAGCCTTAGAGTTTTATACGTAGAGACCTTAGAGGTAAGGCCCTCTCGAGTAAAAGACGTATGTTGATGTTTGACCCTTATAGGAGTGCATAGTGCACGTGAGCTATGTATGGGATAGGTCCCTAAGTAGTGTGAAATGAAAGAGGGTAGTCGAACTAAGAAGACCGCTAGGATTTCGTAACGTGATTTGAGAGATTGTTCCGGATCGGGGAGCTAATGTTTTGCGCATTGCCGGGTCGGGTTGAGGCCATGTTGCGGGTCAACCCGCGGCCTGTTTGGTGGTGGGGTCAGTTTGTGGCGGTCCCGCCGGGTGGTAGGGTCACGAGGGTGTTAGGCCCAGTTTAGTTAACGGCGTCGAGTTAGTGGATGCGTTCGACCGATGTCGGGCCGATGGGTCACCCATCGTGTTTTGATCGGGACCGTTGCTTGGCAGTGACGTTATATCAGAAAGGTGGTAAGGCTGCACGGGGTGCCTGCTTTCACCTTATGAACAGACAGTGGAGCCCAGGTTACGGCTGTTTCTTTCGGGAAGTTTTACCAGGCAGGGTTAGGAACCCAGGTGAGTCTCCGTATCGCATTCGCCCTCGGGCCAGTGTTTGGATTCAGGGGTAGTTGTAAGGATTGTTATCTCCTGTTGGGGAAGTGTTTTATAGCTACCATTTCAGTGTTCGGATATCGCCTTGTGACGCCTTGTAGGGGCGGAAGTGTAAGTTGCCGGTTGATTGGTTCGACGTTGGCAAGGTTCAGATAGTTGGTTCATACGTGTTCAGCAGGATGTGGATAGGGTGAAGCTTATCCAGAAGAGGTTTTTGGTAGCTCGGAGGAATCGTGCGGATTATCGGCGACGACGCTTAGAGTTCAGGTTGACGGTCGGTCTTCTTGAAGGAACCACCCCGGATAGGGTGTAAGAGGAAACTTAGCCCGAGTTACTTTGGGCCTTTTTAGTTCATGTGAAGATAGGCGGGTTGCCTATATGTTAGCATTTGCCGTCCGACTTTGGAAGCGATCGTCGATCTTTCGTATTATGTTCGAGAAGGAAATCGGAGATCCATCAGTGTTCGATTAATGATGACCACGTTAGAGATAGTAACCCCGAGTTTTGAAAACTGAAGCAGTATCAGGAATGTGGTAAGAGTTCGAGTGTACAAGAAGTATACGACAGCCTCAGGGATCGCATGCAGCCCGGTACCATTTGTTGGGTCGCCGGAGTGACACTAGAACCTCGCGGCAAAGTGACAAAAGTGGTATGCTTTATGATGTTAGAGGTGTTTCCTCGTGGACTTGGATATAAGTATTTTGCGCAGTTGTTTCGGTGGCCATGCGTGGCAGAATTGTTCTCGTAAGTATAGTAGTGAAGACTATACTGGCGCACGTTTGTTTCGAGACCTAGAAGGAACATTCGGGACGAATGTTTCTAAGGAGAGAGAATGTTATACCGTATTTCAGTATATGCGTAGGGGCGTGCGTAGAAATTTCGAACTTCAAATAGGCTTGGCGAATTATTTTTGTTCACAACACGGTTAGAGTCGTTTTTAGTGAAAGCGTTTTCCACGACTTTCGTAGGAAAATTCCGGCTATGTCATTTTTAATTTTTGCGGATTTTTAGAGGCGAAACATTTTGGACCAACGAGAGCGCCACTTGGCACCTCCCATTAGCGGGCGTAAAGGGTCGGTTTGGACGAATTGAAGAGGGGAGTTGGTAGGATATTTTGTGTGTTAGTTGGTTGGGGCGCGTGGGTGAATCTTGGCCTACACTTGCTATGCACTTGGCTAGATCTTGGCCATTGGTTGGCCTTGGCTTGTGCTATAAATACCCTCTCCCTTTGATGAATTCTTCATCCTTTCCACAAATCTTCTAAGTGTTAAATCCTCCTCCTCCACTTAGTGTAGAGTTCGGCCATGACCTCCCTCCCTGGCGAGAGCCCTTCCACTCCAGTAGTGTGGCCGTGGGTACTCCCTAGCCTAGTTGTTTCGTATAATACCCCTTTTGGTAGAAATACTCTCAAAAGTATTGTTATAATGCCCAAATTACCTTAGCCATATACCTTGTAGTATTCTAAGGTTATACTTATACAAAAAGCCCAGAAATACTATTATACTTTCCGTCAGTCACAAAACCGAAACCCTAAGTAAATCTTCACCCGTAGTTGAAGTTATAAGTAGAAGTTGGTTAGAACTTCTAAGGGTTGTTTGGAGCGGGTCGGAGCGCACGGAGTAGGAGCTAAACCTTGCTCAGGATCGACATTTAAACTCGGATAATTATGGGCTTATCGAGGTATTATCTTGTCCCTCTATTGTAATTGGAAATTACATGATTGTTAGGCTATATAGTTGAAGTATACTATATATAGAACTGAACGTAGTTATCGGCAATGTCTTTGACTTAAGCCTGAATAATAAGAAACCTTTTCGAAAGAAGATCTTGAATGTTTTACATAGATGTATTCTGATGAGACTTGTGTAGCTTTGCTGTGTAGTAGAATCGTACACGTCCGGTTAGACGTGCAAACCCCCCCTGGTTGGCTTGGTAGCCGGCCTCGATAAAGGAGGAGATTTACGCTGTTGCGGGGGGGGGAGGTGCTGCCGAATTTTCGGTAGAATGTTCTACGATGAGGTCTAAATGTTAATAAGCGCCTTGTGGCCTTATAGGTTGAAGTACTACGTGTGGCGCGATCTACTTGGCTTAAGGAGTAGCCGACGGTTGGAAGTACTTGGAGCGTTTTCTATTAGTCGATACTCGTCGCGAGGTATGTGAACCTCTTCCTATCTCTTCTAGCATGATATGTGTGAACTATGTATGCGGTGAGCGTCATGTGCTAAATGTATTTGATTGGTTTAAAACATAAAGTGTTATAACGGCTTTATGGAAAGTTGGTTATAACAGCCTTATGTTGGTAAGAAAATACTTGTGGTTTTTAAAAGGTAACTGATTTGAACTATGACTGGTTTATTATGTGTTAATAAAGAACTTGAAGTATTTCAAAAGATTTTTGAATCATTTGAAGAAGAAGTAATACTTGGTTTTGAAAACTTAAGAGTTATACTAGCTTTATGGGAAGTTAGGTAATAACGGCTTAAGAATGTTTCTTGATTTGGAAATCAGAATGTGTATCGACAAACCATCTGCGGCGTTAATAAAGGAAATGTTTTGACAGATTAAGTATTATTAAAACCGGAGAAACTTCCATGCATAGAAGCTAAGATGAGACAAAATGATATTTCCTAGATCATGGTCTTTGTAATAAGATTGTTATAAACAAGAATATCCTACTCACATATAAGGCTTATGTTTCTCGATAGTTTAAAAAGAGAATTATATTCTTAAATGAATAAGACTATGAACTACGAAACCTTTCTAAAATAAGAAACGTGAACATTTGAAATTAGGCAAACTTGGACGTTTGGATAATAATGTTGTTACTTGATTTTACAAAGATAAGTGTTTGATTCACTTCAAAAGATAATCACTCTATTTTCATATACTACGGGTATTGTGTGACTTTTGTGAAAGTAACGTATCTTTTAAAAAGTTAATGTATGAAGTACTTTGGGGATAGAAACCCGAACATGTTGACATAGAGTAGAAAGTACCTTGTGTGTATAACTTGATTGTGTTGGTTTGTGATAGCCTTGTAATACTTTCTTGTTGATTGATAAGTAAATGTGCTAGGGTGCTACGTGTATTAGTATCTTGTGATGTTTGTGTAAAGGGGTTCCCTTGATTGTGAACTATCAGTCGTTATGATAGTATTGTACCATTCATCTTGACTTATTTCCGGAGGTTAAGCTGCCCTCCGATGCGGGGTAGACTCAGGCGGGTCTAGTGACCTATGATTCGAGAATACCTCATGCGGATCCAGGTGATCCATGCGGAGCTACGAGAGTTCCAGGTTAGTGTGCGTCCTTTATGGGCATGCGGTCCATGTGGCCATGCGGACTGCGAAGTCCAGGACGATGCCGGGGAGTAGCTACCCTCGATGCGGGGAATACCTCATGCGGGCCGATGAGATTGGCCTATGCTGAGCTGAGGGAAGTTCGAGGCTGAAGCGCGCGCATTAGATCTGCGGGCAAGTGGCGGCTTTGATCATGTGACGGTCAGACAGATCTTATGATCTGATTCATGACCTTGTTGAGTGCGTAGGTGTTAGTAGTCGGCTATGCCTTCGTACTTACCCCGTACGGTTTTATTTGGACACAGGTGGGACCTGTTGTTCATGTGTATTCCTTGGTGCTTTTCTATCATTGACTGCCGGCAGTGAGGAAGGTATTCCACGGGCATGAGTGATGTTGCGGGCGTGAGACCCATTGTTATATTGGAGTGATGACTTCGAGGGCGTGAGTCCCTGACTTGATATGACTGCTTATTTATTATGAACTGTAGTTTGGTTATCATACATGTCTCCTGCTTTATATAGACTACTATGATTTCATTTACAGTATTTTCAGTTTCACATACTCTGCATTTTTGTTATCGACCTCCTTCGGGGGGCTGCGTTCATGCCGCAGGTAAAGGTACACCAGTCGTTGATCCTCGCTCTTAGGGTCACAGTTCAGCGTTGGGAAGCTCCGTTCCTCCGGAGGCTTATCTTGGTATAGTCCCCTGTTGTTGTAGGTGCTTACATTCAGGGGTATGACGGGGCCCTGTCCCGTCGTTGTTGTCATATCATTCGTAGAGGTCTGTAGTACTGTTGTGGGCAGAAATTGTAAGAGGGTTTGTAAAAAGGATTAATCTGTTCATGTTGAAAGAGTTGTTATATATATATATATGCCGAAAGGCAACTTTCTTCAGATATCTGTGTCTCAATTTATACTGTTTCATATCTTGGTTATTTTATGTTCCGCTGATTACTCTGATGTATGACTACTGGGGTGCCCGGGTAAGACACCAGTCACGGGCCCCGGAACGGGTCGTGACAGGACCAAGGTTAGAAAGTTCATTTGACCAAAGCAAAGATGAACAAGTCTTGCAAGCTAGAGCTTGATTTATTTGACTAAGTCAAAAGAGCCACTTGACTAGATCTTTTAAATGAAATATGCATCCAAGCCACACAATTGTTCTAATCTTGATCCTCCATGTTGTTATATAATCACACTAGTAGAAAGACAAGCTTCCCACACTTGGTAAAATTTAGAGAAAATCTTGTTCTTGTTGAAGAGCTCTCGGGTTAGGGTCACTTTGAAGGAGAAATTTTTTCGTTTGTTGTCCACAATTTACAATACTTTAAACCAAGGTTCCTAAGGGTATTGTAAGGGTATCTCAATAGAAAGATCCCGGAAAAGTGTCATTTTTGCATTAGTCGCAAGGTGAAAACCTAAGTCTCTTTCATTGGTTTGGATTGGAAATTGAAGGAAAGTTGTTTGTGAACTTCTAAGGGCTTCAAGTGGCGGATTGGAGTGTCAAGGAAATGAGCTAAGTTGTTGTTACACCCCGTAATTCCAGAACATGTTTATAAGAACGTGCGTAAGAACTCAAAAATGTTAAGATTTGAGACTAGTAAAAATTTATCGGAATTATAGAAATGTCGGAAAACGAAATATTGCGATGAATGTGAGGGTGACATGTGTCACCCCCCTTGGTTGGTCTTGGTCGAAATTGACCATGGGTATAATGGTCATTTGACCAAAGTAAAGATGAACAAGTCTTAAAAAGCTAGAGCTTGAGTTTATTGACTAAGTCAAAGAGCCACTTGGCTTGATATTTAAATCTCATTCATCCAAGCCACACAAGTGTTATAATCTTGACCCTTCATTGTGTTATATATTCACCCTAAGTTGCAAGACAAGTCTTTTACACTTAGAAAAAAATTAGAACACTTAGAGAAAGGAGAGGAGCTCTCGGTTAGGGTTTTCCCACACAATTTTTTTTTTTACAATTTTGGTTCATTATTCACAAGACTTTAACCCAAGGTCCCTAAGGGTATTGTAAGGATATCTCAATAGAAAGATCTCGGAAAAACGACGTTTTCACGTTAGTCGCAAGGCGAAAACCTAAGGTGTTCTTCAACTTTGAAGTTGGAAATTGAAGGGAAGTTGTTTGTGAACTTCTAAGGGCTTCAAATAGCGGATTGGAGCGTAAAGGAAATGAGCTAAGATTTCTAAGGAGCGACTTTAATCTTGGAGTTATATAAGGGCTTATCAAGGTAACCATCTTGTCATTTTAATGATGAAAGATTACTTATTGTTGTAGTTATGTATATTAGCAAGCATGGGGTATATATTATGAATTTTGATAAGTGTTATGGATATTGGAACCCCTAATCCGAAATTTGCATGATTAGCCTAAAGATTGTAATTCAATTTGGTTATTAGTTTTAGTCGTCACATGTTATATAAAGAAGGGATTATAGTTGTTTGAGTTGTTTGCGACTATATAACATGTTAGGACGACATTATGGATTGAAATGTATTGGAAAGGATATTATGTGTTTGTACTTTGTAGCCGAGAATGATAAGTTAATATTGGATTGTTTTGTATTATTGTGGGGCAGAATTTTACACGTCTTGTTAAGGCGTGTAATCCCCTTTGAATTGTTGTATTGTTGCGCCTTAAATGTGGCATGTTGGTTATTGATTTCGGGTCTTGAAAAAGGTGGAAAAATACGTAGAAACAAAGGAAGTGCTACCCAATTTTCCATAGAATAAGAGACCTTACACTTAGTATGATTCTACGTTAAAAAGCTAGGAGTTGATAGACATGTTATGATTAATATAGGTTGAAGTACTACGAGTAGCGTATTCTACTTGAAGGGTGGAAAAGCTAGCAAGGATAAAGTACTTGGGAGCATTTTGCAACTTGTCGCTAGTCGTCGCGAGGTATGTGAACCTCTTCTTTCTTTGGCATGATCCTACGTATGAAATAGCCATGTGATATTATTTCATGATTCCTTCTACTCTTAGAAGTTAAGAAGTATTCACGTTGTTGATTCTAAGTTAAAAGTATGTTTAAATTATCCTAAGTCCTTACCAAGTCTTATGGGAGATGTTGGTAAGAATGGTTAGGAAGTTATGAGATTTGATTTAAAGCTATGTGTCTTGATTTATTTAAAGTAAGTAAGTTGATTTTATGTTTGAAAATGACTTGAATTTATATGTGAAAAGGGGATTTGATTTTAAAAGTGGAAGTTATGTGATTTTAAAGAGAATAAGTTACTTGGTTTTGGAGGTGTATGAAACTTTATTTTTTTTTCAAGTTATGGAACTTGATTTCTAAAGTATAGATGACATGATTTTATATGTATAAGCGACATGATTTTAAAGAGTATATGATACGAGGTTTTAAGACTACAAGCCTTGATTTTATAAGTGGAAATGACTTGATTTAAAAAGTATGGCTTCTTGATCTATTTCAAAAGTTAAGAAGATTGATTTCAAAAGAGTATGTAACTTGAGTTTTAAAAAGAAGAATTTATTGATTTAAAGGAGAGGGAGTGGCATGATTCTTTTATAAGTATGTATGTACGTAGTATTTTTGGGTTTAGTTTCCCTAATGTTGCAAGAATAAAAGTGTCTTAAGTTTCTAAAATGAACGGTTGTTATAATAGCTTTATGGGAAGTTGTTATAACGACTTAAGAAGAAGTGAAAAGATGGTTTAAAAATGTTATGTAAGGAAAAATCACACCGAGCCTACAAATAGGCCGGATTATGGTATGAGATACACCGAGCCTACAAATAGGCCGGATTATGTTATGAGATACACCGAGCCTACACATAGGCCGAATTGCGCCATATTATCCCGAGCCTACACATGGTAGGGTTACGCCATCTTACAAGGCCCTACAGCGAGCCGATTATGCTACATGATTCCACTGCAAGCACAGCCACAAAGGGCGGATTATGCCACATGATTCATCAGTACACCGTGTCCCGCAAATGGGTCGGATTACGTTATCACGTATGGATAATCAAAGTAAGCTCCCAAATAAGAAGTCTCTCCATAAAGGGCCGAATTATGTTATGTAAGATATGTGAGTTATGTGGAAAAACTTGATTAAATTCTTAAGTATGTATGTAAGAATATGATGTTAATTCTTATTGAAAGAAGGAAAATAACGGTTAATATACGATTGATTTCAGGAGTTAAAATGGCACGGTAGGATCTGGTATTTCATTTTTATACTTGCCCCTGTCATTCTTTTATACAGTTATGATTTGGTTACTGTACCTTATTTATGTTCCATACTAAATTTTTGTTATGACCCGCCGGAAGCTGCGTTCATGCCCGCAGGTATTAGGTACACAGGTTGGTGATCCTTGCTCTTAGGATCTCTGTTCAGTTTTTGGAAAGAAGCTCCATTCATTTCGGAGGCTTATCTTTGGGTACGATTTCCCTGATGTTGTAGATTTATGTACATTCAGGGGTATGGCGGGGCCCTGTCCCGTCACAGTTGTAATTCTTAGAGGTCTGTAGTCATATCTTGTGGGTCGGTTTGTAAAGAAGAAGGATGTAACTGCGTTGGTTAAGTATATGTATATGTGTCTAGGGAGGTAGCCTTATCGGCTAACCTGTTGTTTATGTAACGACCCGTTCCGGGGCCCGTTACTGGTGCCTTACCCCGGGCACCCTAGTGATACAACATCAGAGAAAACCAGCGGAAAATAAAACATGAGTCATGAAACAAGAGATATAATAATAAACAGGCCAACCAAAACGGTTGCCTTCAGTATATACATAAAACCTGAACAGTTTAATCCTTTACAACCACACTTGGCATTACTATGGACCTCTAAGATTTACAACGACTATGACGGACAGGCCCGCCATACCTGAATGTACAAGAACCTACAACTCAGGGAACACATACCAAAAGATACGCCGCCGGCGAAATGGAGCTTCCCAAAACGCTGACCAGAGAGCCTCAGAGCCAGGATCCACGCCCGATGTACCTCTACTGCGGCATGAACGCGGCCCCAAGGAGGTCAAGACAATGTACCAAGTATGTGAATCGTAAGAATTATTGTAATGAAATCATACTAGTCTATATAAAGCGAGAAGACATGTATGATAACCAAACTACGATCACAACATAAAAGCGATCATGTCGATCGGGGACTCGCCTCAAGTCATCACTCAAATATAACTATGGGTCTCACGCCCACAACATCAAGCATGTTCGCATCATGGCGCATGCCGGATTCTGCATCGGTGTAGACATGTCCATGATGCAACAATAATACCAATGCCCGTGGCCACATGCCCGAATTCTACCTCGGTGTAGACACGTCCATGTGACATCAACAATAATATCTTGGGTGATCAACCTGCGCGTGGCCACATGCCCCCGGAATTCTACCTCGGTGTAGACATGTCCATGTAACCACAATAACAATATATCGGGTAATCAACCCGACCGCATGGCCGCATGCCCCCGGAATACTGCATCGGTGTAGACATGTCCATGTGACATCAACAACAAGACAGTAATCAAAATGGAAACATACCCGTGGAATTCTCCATCACTGCCAGCACGTCCAAGTAAGTTCTCAACAAGTCGACCGGCCCTCTATCGAGAGACGCGGTAACACAGAAATACCACACTTGCACAACAAAGGCTATCATCACAAGCATAGGCAAGTTTCACAACAACAAGCATAGGCAAGTTTCACAACAACAAGCATAGGCAAGTTTCACACCAACAAGCATAGGCAAGTTTCACACAACTCAAAGTACTTTCATTTTATGCCAAAGTCCGGGTTTTTAATCCCAAAGTACTACATACATTAAGTTCTTTTAAAAGAGATCCATTACTTTTATAAAAGTCACCCGATACCCGTAGTATTAGAATGACCAACCCACATTCCTTTTCAAAATCAAGTAACAACATTCTTTTCCTAAGTTCCAGTTTGCCTAGTTTCAATTACTCAAGCTTCTCATTTTCAAATGCTCAAGTCACTTATTTTAGAAAGGTTTCATAACTCATAGTCTTAATCTCTTTTAAAACAATTGAGTAACATATGTCATATATGTGAGTAGTTTATTCTTGTTTATAACGATCTTATTACAATGACCATGATCTAGAAGATGTAATATCATTTTGTCTCATCTTAGCTTCTATGCAGATGGAGGTTTCTACTGGTTTTAATACATCATTATTCAATACATTTTCCTTTATTAACGCTGCAATGGTCTGTCGATACACATTCTGATTCCCGAAATCAGTAAAACATTATCCCTTTTAAAAACCAAGTACTCATTACTCACGAATGAGGTTTCACACAAACATCCACCTTAAAACAAATAAGTTAAGTCTCTTATCTTATAAGATCAAGTCTCTTAACTTCTAACATCAGTAAACCATTTTCACTTACATAAGGTCGTTATAACTAACTTCCCATAAAGCTATTATAACACCCTATGTTTTAAACCAACCAAATCACTTAGCACATGTACGTCTACCGTACTACATAGTTCACAACAATCATGCTAGAAAAGATAGGAAGAGGTTCACATACCTCGCGACGATTTATCGACAATAAGCAAAATGCTCCAAGTACTACACCCTTGCTAGCCCTTTCCACTCCTCGAGTAGAATACGCTACTCTTATTACTTTCACCTATAAAGGTCACAAACGTCTATTAACCCCAAAACACAAGTTTCTATCTTTCTACAGAAAATTCGGCAGCACCTCCCCCCCCCCCCCGCCACAGCGTAAATCTCCTCCTCTATCGAGGCCGGCTACCAAGCCAACCAGGGGGGGGGGTTTATACGTCTAACCGGACGTGTACAATTCTACTCAGTAATACTACACAAGTCTACTGCAATGTCTATGTAAATACTGATTCGATTCTTTATTCTTCAGGCTTAAGTCAAAAGACATTGCCACAATAATGTTCAGTTCTATATATAGTATACTTCAACTATATAATCCTACAACATGTAATCTCCAATTACAATAAGGGGACAAGAATATTTACCTCGACAAGCCCAAAATTATCCGAGATAAAAGTCGATCCTGAGCAAGGTTTAGCTCTACTCCGTGCGCTCCAAACCACTCCAAACAACCCTTAGAAGTTCTAACCAACTTCTACTCAAATACTTCAACCAACTATGAAGATTTCCTTAGGGTTTCGGTTTGAGACTAAAAGGACAAAAGGTAGTATTTCCGGGCTCTACGTAAAGAGGTATCTTTGGAATACTACAAGGTACAAGGCTAAGGTATTTTGGGCATTATAACAATACTAGGAGAAGTATTTCAATACCACAAGGGAGGGGTATTATACGAAAACAACTAGGCTAGGGTACCCACGGCTAGCACCATGAGGGGAGGAACCCCTCGGCCAAAGGCCACACGAAAAGGGGGAGGGGGGAGGCTCTCGGCTAAGAGCTCACAAAGGGGGAGGAGAGGGTTTCAAGACTTGGAAGTTTTTGGAATGGATGAAGTCTTCACACTTAGGGGGGTATTTATAGCAAAACCAAAGGCCAACCAAGGGCCAAGATCCTTCCAAGTGTATAGCAAGTGTAAGGGCAAGATTAAGCCAAGTGCACCCTAACCCCTACTCCACAAAACATGCCACAAAACAATGCACCAAACAAGGCCAAAACAAGGCACAAAACAAGGAGCCAATTGGCCAAGAAACGTGAACCAATCGTCCAAGGGTTGCCGCCCCTTGCTTCCAATGTGAGGGTGACACATGTCACCCTCCCGTTGGTCCAAAATGTTTCGTCTCTCGGAAAAATCCGCAAAAATACAAAACGACATAGCCGGAATTTTCCCTTCGCAAGTTACGCAAAACGTTTCGTCGAAAAACGACTCTGCAGGGTGTTGTGCAAAGGTAACCGGCGAAGCCACTGGCGGGGTGACACGTGTCACCCTCCTATTGGCCCTCATAAAACGTCTTTCGAAAAAATATCCACAATACCGGAAATCTCAAAAACAAAGCGGGCCCCACAAAACCGTAAATTTCTCCCGTGGGCCCCACGTGACCATTTCCGAAAATAAAATCTCAAAATTCTAATATAATTTAAGAAGCCCATATACCAAATCTGGGAATCCAATTCTCATTAACGAACCTTTTTCTTCACAAATTACCGGAAACTTTTCCGTCGAAAAACTCACATCTTTCTTTCTTTTCAAAATTTCTGCCGTACTCTCGTACGCACGTCCTCACATACATACCACTGCAACTACGGGTATAACATTCTCCTCCTTAGAAACATTCGTCCGAATGTTCCTTCTCAATCGGATAACGATAAAGTTCCTTTAACAAGTTGCCAACGCCTTGGCGGCAGCCACGAAATAACACACGCCCTCTTCTTTCCTTACTCGTCGTGCCCTTCTCGAACACTTGAACTCTCCCAAGACGTACCATACTACCGGTCATTACTTGGTTCCGAAAATCTGAGTCACTACCTCCAAACTTGGTCATCTTACTAACCTCAAACTTCCTTAAGGCCATTCCGGCCTTTTCGAACCGCTTCGTCGAACGCGTCCACGAACTCATACGATGGTCACACAAACTTGGGCCTAGCATCCTCGTGACCCTACCACTGGCGGGACCATCCAGCTGCCCCACCCCAAACGGGTTCTGGGTTGACCATGAAATGGTCCTCAACCCGACCCCAACGCGCCAAACTCTTGTTCCCGATCCTAACAATCTTACTAATTCACATCATGAAAGCTACCACTTCCATCTCACACTACCCACGGACTTATCACACAAATAAATCCCACGTATACTACTACTCTGATAAGGGTCAAAAATAAATCTTCAACTCAAGACGACCTTACCCCTAAGGTCTCAGTCGTGACATAGTCTAAGGTTCACACTTACCATGCCCCCATACGTATCTTCCCAACTAAGCATGTTTTCTAACTCACAATTAACACAACGCTATTCGCACAAGCACATAATAATGAGACCATCATAACAAGCATACCAAAACTCTAGAGGGTTAAGGATATACCTGAAGCTACCTCTCCACTCTAATTATAGGCACGCCTGCAGCATAAGCGTAGAAGCGATGAACCAGCCAGCGATCCGGTGGTGAGTCGTAACATCCGTGCTACCCTTGGTCGGACAGTTCCTATAAAATGGCCTGCTGCCAAAAATAACAAGCTCCTGGCACCACGACACTCCGGAATGCGGTCTACCACATCGACCACCGGTAGGGGTGACCGCGTCGCCAACACCCTTACTTCGAAACACAACCCTTGGAGCCACGACTGCTCCGAATACTCAAGGTTGTGGAGGACCACTCTGACCGGGCGGAGGTACAAAACTAGTATCTTCTTGGCGGTCCGCCTCGAAAGTCACCAAGGACCTGTTGTTCGGCCTCTTCTGCTGATCTTGGTCATTCCGTCGACCTCTCGTGCCTCACATCCCGGTCGTGAGCTGCATGCGGGCAATGTCCATGCCGGTGAAGAGCTACTCACGAACATGCCTCGACATGTAATCATCGAGCCTGTAACATATCGGTGCACTCGATCCTCCATACTAGCTACCATTTGGGACGTCACGCCAATGAGTCGAACTCCACATTGTACTCCCGAGCAAATGCGCGCGCTCTGTCTAAGCATCAAAAATGTCGGCGTGCCCTCCTCATCTGCGGAGGCAAGAAGTGCGTGAGAAAGCCCGAAAACTCATCCCATACTGCTGGAGGTGCATGCTCTCCCGAAAGCTCCGTGAATCAAACCGATCATTGCGGTATCACGCGGCCGATCGCGAACCAAAGGTCACACTTCGGTCTCACGAAGCCTTGATCACCCGCGTGATCCAGTAGCTGCGGATGAACTCCTGCGGATCATCCTCGTGCCTCGACCCATAAAACTCGGCGGGCTACAACTCGAAAGTCCGTAGCCTCAAACTATCTGCTCGAGGGTGAACCATGGTGCTCGAATCGGCTGAGGCTGCTGCATCCGGCCTATCCTCATATCGGCCACGACCACGGCGGCGGGCCATCTCCTTGTAACCCATCTCCTGCCCGGTGTGGGGTGGAGGCTCAGTCTTGTAGTCTCATCGGCCACGGCTGCGGCTCTAAACTTCTTTGGGTGGCGGCGTCCACAAAACCGTCGTCTGAAGCACCTCAGTCTTGTCAGGGCTGCGCCCTCGTACTCCTCTGTATCTCACTAGCGGCACCCTCGGCTGCCTTGCCTCTCCGGGCTCGTTGCACTGCGGCGGAGGCATAAGCGGTAAAACGAGATACGTCGGAGGGTCCAACTTACAACACTCTAGGCACGATCTCGGAATGAGAAGAATGGAAACCAATCTTAAATGTCCTATAGCCTCGATTATAGATGTGGTGCACAACACACCGATAATCAAGACTCTACTAGACACGGTGCGTAGACACTTTCCGAGGATTAAGCGCTCCGATACCACTTTTGTAACGACGTTCGGGGCGTTCATCGTGCCTTACCGGGCCCCCTACTGATACAACATCAGAGAAAACCAGCGGAAAATAAAACATGAGTCATGAAACAAGAGATAAAATAATAAGCGAGCCAACCAAAGCGGTTGCCTTCAGATATACATAAAACACGAGCAGTTTAATCCTTTACAACCACACTTGCGGTACTACGGACCTCTAAGATTTACAACGACTATGATGGGACAGGGCCCGCCATACCACGAATGTACAAGAACCTACAACTCAGGGAACACATACCAAAAGATAAGCCTCCGAAGAAACGGAGCTTCCCAATATGCTGAACTGTGATCCTAAGAGCGGGGATCCACGACCGATGTACCTCTACACTGCTGTTATACCGTATTTCCGGTATATGCGTGGGGCGTCGTAGAAAATTTGAACTTGAGAATTAGGCTTGGCGAATTAACTTTGTTCACAACACGGTTAGAGTCGTTTTCGTGAAAGCGTTTTCACTTTCGTATGGGAATTTCCGGCTATGTCATTTTTAATTTTTGCGGATTTTTCAGAGGCGAAACATTTTGGACCAACAAGAGGCGACACTTGTCACCTCTCATTGGACACCTTGGGCGGAAATTGTGGTGGTAGAAAGTGTGGCCTTTGTGGTCAAGGTTGGTAGGATATTTTTGTGGTAGTTGGCTAGTGTGCACTTGGCAAGATCTTGGCCTACACTTGCTATGCACTTGGCAAGATCTTGGCCATTGGTTGGCCTTGGCTTGCTATAAATACCCTCTCCCTTTGATGAATTCTTCATCCTTTCCACAAATCTTCTAAGTGTTAAAATCCCTCCTCTCCCCTCTTGTTGACTCTCGTCCAAGAGCCCTCTCCCCTTTGAAAGGCCCCTTGGCGAGAGCCCTCTCCCTCCTAGTAGTGTGGCCGTGGGTACCCACAGCTAGTAGTTTTCGTATAAATACCCTCTTGTTAGAAATACTCTCAAAAGTATTGTTATAATTCCCAAATTACCTTAGTAGTATACCTTGTAGTATTCTAAGGTTATACTTATCTGAAAAGCCCGAAATACTATTATACTTCCCTTAGTCACAAACCGAAACCACAAGGAAAATCTCCATGGTTAGTTGGAGTAATAAGTAGAAGTTGGTTAGAACTTCTAAGGGTTGTTGGAGCGGGTTGGAGCGCGGAGTAGGAGCTAAACCTTGCTCGGGATCGACATTTAAACTCGGATAATTATGGGCTTATCGAGGTAAATATCTTGTCCTCTATTGTAATTGGAAATTACATGTTGTATGATTATATAGTTGAAGTATACTATATATAGAATGAACGTAGTTATCGGCAATGTCTTTTGACTTAAGCTGAATAATAAGAAACCTTTTGAAGAAGAGTAATCTTGTTGTATTTACATAAGACGTATTCTGATGAGACTTGTGTAGCTTTTACGTGGAGTAGAATTGTACCCGTTCGGGTTAGATATATAACCCCTGGTTGGCTTGGTGGCGGCCTCGATAAAGGAGGAGATTTCTGTTTGTTGCGGGGAGGTCTTCGAATTTTACGTAGAATGTTCTACGTAGGGATCTAAATATTAATAAGCGCCTTGTGGCCTTATAGGTTGAGTACTACGGCGTGGCGCGATCTACTTGGCTTAAGGAGTAGCCGGCGGTTGGAGGTACTTGAGCGTTTTGCTATTAGTCGATACTCGTCGCGAGGTATGTGAACCTCTTCCTATCTCTTCTAGCATGATATGTGTGAACTATGTAGTACGGTAGACGTACATGTGCTAAATGTATTTGATTGGTTTAAAACATAAAGTGTTATAACGGCTTTATGGGAAGTTGGTTATAACAGCTTTATGTTGGTAAGAAAATACTAGTGGTTTTTAAAAGGTAAGCGATTTGAACTATAAGCGGCTTGTTATGTGTTAATAAAGAACTTGAAGTTTTTCAAAAGATTTTTGAATCATTTCGAAAGAAGAAGTAATACTTGGTTTTTGAAAACTTAAGAGTTATACTAGCTTTATGGGAAGTTAGATATAACGGCTTAAGAATGTTTTACTGATTTCGGAAATCAGAATGTGTATCGACAAACCACTGCAGCGTTAATAAAAGGAAATGTTTTGACAGATTAAGTATTATTAAAACCAGTAGAAACTTCCATCTGCATAGAAGCTAAGATGAGACAAAATGATATTTCCTAGATCAGGTCTGCTCTTGTAATAAGATTGTTATAAACAAGAATATCCTACTCACATATAAGGCTTATGTTTCTCAGATAGTTTAAAAGAGAATTATATTCTTAAATGAATAAGACTATGAACTACGAAACCTTCCTAAAGTAAGAAACGTGAACATTTGAAATTAGGCAAACTTGGACGTTTGAGAAATAATGTTGTTACTTGATTTTACAAAGAGAAGTGTTTTGCTTTACTTCAAAAGATAATCACTCTAGTTTTCATATACTACGGGTATTGTGTGACTTTCGTAAACGTAACGTATCTTTTAAAAGATAATGTATGAAGTACTTTGAGAATAGATACTCGATCTTGTTAATCATACAATAGAATGTACCTTGTGTGTATAATCTGGATTGTGTTGGTTTGTGATAGCCTTGTAATACCTTCGTGTTGATTTGATAAGTAATCATATTAGGATGCTACGTGTGTTAGTATACGTGATGTTTGTGTAAAGGATTTTCCCTTGATTGTGCTTATGATGTTTAAACGATAAACCGTTATGTTGGTATTATACCACTCACCGTGTTTAGGGGTTAAGTGACCTCCGTCTGGGGTAGACTCGGTGATGCAGGACCATGATTCGAGAATACCTCATGCGGGTCACGGGGGCTATGCGAGCTACGAGTTCGAGTTAGTGTGCGGCCTTTATGGTCATGCGGTCATGTGGCCATGCGATGCGAGTCGGGGCGATGCCGGGAGTAGCTACCCTCGATGCGGGGTTATACCTCATGCGGGCCTATGAGATTGGCCTATGCGGGCTGCGGGGAGTTCGGGGCTAGACGCGCATTTGATATTGCGGGCGAGTGACCAACTTTGATCATGTGACGCTAGCAGATATCATGATTCGATTTACGACCTTGTTAGTACTTGTAGGTGTTAGTAGTCGGCTATGCCTTCGTCTTACCTGTCTTCGTTTTATTTGGGCACGAGTGGGACTGTTGTTCATGTGTGTTCCTTGGTGCTTTTCTATCATTATCGGCGGTGAGGAAGGTATTCCACGGGCATGATTGATGTTGTGGGCGTGAGACCCATATTTATGTATTTGAGTGATGACTTGAGGCGTGAGTCACGACTTGATATATTCGCTTATTTATTGTGAGCTGTAGTTTGGTTATCATACATGTCTCTGCTTTATATAGACTACTATGATTTCATTTCTGATATTTTGATTCGCATACTAAATTTGTTATCGACCTCCTTGGGCTGCGTTCATGCCGCAGTAAAGGTACACGATCGTTGATCCTCGCTCTTAGGGTCACAGTTCAGCGTTTGGGAAAGCTCCGTTCTCCGGAGGCTTATCTTGGTATAGTCCCCTGTCGTTGTAGGTATTTACATTCAGGGGTATGGCGGGGCCCTGTCCCGCCCTTGTTGTCGTATCTTTTTCTTAGAGGTGCATGTAATCTTGTTGTGGCGGGGTTTGTAAAAAGGATTAAAGCTGTTCATTTGTAAGAGTTGTTATTTATATATGCCGAAAGGCAAGTTTTCCTCAAATTCTTGTTTTGTACTTCATTTGTTTCATGTATGTGTATTATGTTCGTGATTACTCGATGTTGTATCACTAGGGTGCCGGGGTAAGGCACGATCCACGCCGAGTTGGTCGTGACAAAAGTGGTATCGAGCGATTAATCCTCGGAAAGTGTCTCTGCAGTATCGATGAGAGTCTTGATTATCGGTGTGTTGTGCACCACACCAATAATGTCGAGGCTATAGGGTATTTAGGATTGGTTTCTATTCTTCTCACTCCGAGATCGTGCCTTAGAGCTGTTTTGTTAGTTGGACCCTCCGCGAAATTATTTCCTTATCGTTATGCCTCGCGTAGGCAACCCGGGGAAAGCGGCCGAGGAGGCTGCGAGTAGAGTTCAGAGGGTGGCGAGGCGAGGCCAAATCATTACCTAGGATAGTGCTTCATTCGGGAGTTCTGCGGCGTCACTAGCCCAGCGAGTTTTAGCGGCGGCGGCGATTCTCTGCGCCACGATGTTTGGACGCCCTTGATTCGCGGCCAGAAACGATGAGTATAGAGTATACCGATGTACCGCGAGTCTTGATGACTATCTAAGAGAGGTTGTGCAAGAGTAATTCTTGATTGAAGCTTGAGCATGGCACGTATGCGGGCTTTGCGGCGGCCGAGGCGATGTAGAGATCGACGGGGTAACGAAGGACAGAAGAAGAGGGCCAGAGCAGCAAGGTCCGTTGGTAACTTTCGAGGCGAGTCGCCTCACCAGCAGATTAGATTTGCACATCCACGGTCAGAGAAGGTCCCGCGGGGTTCGGGGCGTTCGGGGTATGCAGGAGTTGGTGAGCTCGAGCTTAGGTTCCACACTTGGCGTAGGTTCGGCCACCGGATTGATTTTCCTCGGTGTTCACAGTGTGACAGACGTCATCCCGGGGAGTGTCGTCTTTTAGTTGGTACTTGTTGTACCTGCGGCCGTCAGGGCCATGTGTCGAGAGAGTGTCTTTGTAGGAGGACTTAGCCTTCAGGATCGGTGGGTAGTTCGTCATCTTCCTTAGCTATGCGCCCTACGGGGCAGGTTTGATTAGAACGACTAAGGGGAGTGAAGCAGTAGATATAGATATATCCTTAACCCTCTAGAGATCTGTATATGTGATAAGGTGAGTATACCTTAAGTGCTATGTTCTGATAGCAGTGTGTTAGTTGTGATTAGAAATCATGATGGGTTAACCGAGTAAGATTTTGGGGGATAGAGAAGGTGTGAGCCTTAGAGTTTTTTTTTACGTAGAGACCTTAGAGGTAAGGCCATCTCGAGCATAGGTGTAGGGTTATGTTTGACCCTTATCGGAAGTGCATAGTGCACGTGAGTTATGTTTGGGATAGGTCCCTAGTAGTGTGGAATGAAAGGGGGTAGTTGAGCTAAGAAGACCGCTTGGTTTTCGAAACGTGATTAAGTGAGATTGTTCCGGATCGGGGAGCTAGTATTGTGCGCGTTGCCGGGTTGGGTTGAGGCCGCGTTGCGGGTCAACCCGCGACCTGTTTGTTGGTGGGGTCAGTTTGTGGTGGTCCCGCCGGGTGGTGGGATCACGAGGGTGTTGGGCCCAAGTTTAGTTAACCAGCGTACGAGTTCGTGGATACGTTCGACCGGTGGTCGGGTCGATGGGGGCAGCCATCGTGTTCTTCGTTCGGGACCGTTTTCTCGGCAGAGGGTTATGCGAGATGTTGCATCAGAAAGGTTGTAGGGCTGCACGAGGTGCCTACCTACACCTTAAGACAGACAGTGGAGCCCAGGTTACGGCTGCTTCTTTTTCTGGAGGTTTTGCCAGGCAAGGTTAGGAACTCAGGTGAGTCTCAGAATCGCATTCTCCCTCGGGCCAGTGGTTGGATTTCAGGGGTAGTTGTGGAGATTGTTGTCTCCTGTGGAGGGAGTATTTAAGCTACCATTTCAGTGTTCGGGTGTCGCCTTATAAAGCCTTGTAGGGGCGGATGTGTAAGTCGCCGGTCGATTGGTTCGATGTTGGCAAGATTCAAATAGTTGGTTCAGGCTTGTTCCAGCAGACTGTGGATAGAGTAAAGCTTGTCTAGAAGAGGTTCTGGCAGCTCAGAGAAATCGTGCGGATAATCGGCGACGACGCTTAGAGTTCAGGTTGACGGTCGGTCTTCTTGAAGATACCACCCCGGTTTGGGTGTGACGAGTTTTGGAAAACAGAGGGAACTTAGCCCGAGTTACTTTGGGCCTTACAGATCTGGTGCAGAGTAGGCCAGGTTGCCTATATGTTAGCTTTTGTCGTCCGACTTAGGAGGCAGTACGTCCGGTCTTTCGTATTGTTATGTTCGGGAAGGTATCGGAGATCCATCCAGAGTTCCCGATTAATGATGACCACGTTAGAGATAGTAACCGAGTCTTGGCTGAGCGATGTCGAAGTGTGGTAAGAGTTCGAGTGTACGACAGCCTCAGGGATCGCATGTAGTTCGGTACCATTTGTTGGGTCGCCGGAGTGACACTAGAACCTCACGGCAAAGTGAAAAAAGTGGTATCGGGAAGAAGCGAGCATGTATGGCGAGCATTGATGTGATCATTTCTTTGTAAGGAGAAGGTGCGAAGGAAGTATATTTTAGACCCGGAGAGGTGGTTGTGGTAATGTTAGAGGTGTTTCCTCGTGGACTTGGATGTAAGTATTTTTGCGTGATTGTTTCGTGGCCATTGTGGCGGGATTGTGTCGTAAGTATGGTAGTGAAGACTATCTTGGCGCGTTTGTTTTGAGACTTAGAAAGAACATTCGGACGAATGTTTCTAAGGAAGGAGAATGTTATACCGTATTTCGGTATGCGTGGGGCGTGCGTAGAAAATTTGAACTTGAGAATTAGGCTTGGCGAATTAACTTTGTTCACAACACGGTTAGAGTCGTTTTTAAAGCGTTTTCCACAACTTCGTATGGGAATTTCCGGCTATGTCATTTTTAATTTTTGCGGATTTTTCCGAGAGGCGAAACATTTTGGACCAACAAGAGGGCGACACTTGTAACACTCTCATTGGAACACCTTGGGTGGAAATTGTGGTGGCCGAAAGTGTGGCCTTTGTGTTAAAGGTTTGGTAGGATATTTTTTGTGGTAGTTGGCTAGTCTGCACTTGGCAAGATCTTGGCCTACACTTGCTATGCACTTGGCAAGATCTTGGCCATTGGTTGGCCTTGGCTTGTGCTATAAATACCCTCTCCCTTTGATGAATTCTTCATCCTTTCCACAAATCTTCTAAGTGTTAAAATCCCTCCTCTCCCCTCTTGTTGACTCTCGTCCAAGAGCCCTCTCCCTTTGAAAGGCCCCCTTGGCGAGAGCCCTCTCCCCTCCTAGTAGTGTGGTAGTGGGGTACCCCTAGCCTAGTAGTTTTCGTATAAATACCCTCTTGTTAGAAATACTCTCAAAGTATTGTTATAATGCCCAAATTACCTTAGCAGTATACCTTGTAGTATTCTAAGGTTATACTTATCTGAAAAGCCCGAAATACTATTATACTTCCCTTAGTCACAAAACCGAAACCTAAGGAAAATCTCCATGGTTAGTTGGAGTAATAAGTAGAAGTTGGTTAGAACTTCTAAGGGTTGTTGGAGCGGGTTGGAGCGCACGGAGTAGGAGCTAAACCTTGCTCGGGATCGACATTTAAACTCGGATAATTATGGGCTTATCGAGGTAAATATCTTGTCCTCTATTGTAATGGGAAAATACATGGTGTATGTTTATATAGTTGAATTCTACTCTATATAGAACGGATCGTAGTTCTCGGCAATATCTTTTCACTTAAGCTGAATAATAAGAAACCTTTTGAAAGAAAATCTTGCTTGTATTTACATAAGACGTATTCTGATAGACTTGTGTAGCTTTTACGTGAGTAGAATTGTACCGTTCGGGTTAGATGTATAACCCCGGTTGGCTTGGTGGCGGCCTCGATAAAGGAGGAGATTTACGATGTTGCGGGGGGGGGGGAGGTGCTTCCCAATTTTATTTAGAATGTTATACAAAGGGATCTAAATATTAAAAAGCGCCGTGTGGCCTTCTAGGGTGAGTACTACGCGTGGCGCGATCTACTTGGCTTAAGGAGTAGCCGACGGTTGGAGGTACTTGAGCGTTTTGCTATTAGTCGATACTCGTCGCGAGGTATGTGAACCTCTTCCTATCTCTTCTAGCATGATATGTGTGAACTATGTAGTACGGTGAGCGTACATGTGCTAAATGTATTTGATTGGTTTAAAACATAAAGTGTTATAACGGCTTTATGGGAAGTTGGTTATATGACTTTATGTTGGTAAGAAAATACTTGTGGTTTCTAAAAGGTAAGCGATTTGAACTATAAGCGGCTTGTTATGTGTTAATAAAGAACTTGAAGTTTTTCAAAAGATTTTTGAATCATTTGAAAGAAGAAGTAATACTTGGTTTTGAAAACTTAAGAGTTATACTAGCTTTATGGGAAGTTAGGTATAACGGCTTAAGAATGTTTCTTGATTTCGAAATCAGAATGTGTATCGACAAACCACCTGCGGCGTTAATAAAAGGAAATGTTTTGATTAAGTATTATTAAAACCAGAGAAACTTCCATCTGCATAGAAGCTAAGATGAGACAAAATGATATTTCCTAGATCATGGTCTTTGTAATAAGATTGTTATAAACAAGAATATCCTACTCACATATAAGGCTTATGTTTCTCAGATAGTTTAAAAGAGAATTATATTCTTAAATGAATAAGACTATGAACTACGAAACCTTCCTAAAGTAAGAAACGTGAACATTTGAAATTAGGCAAACTTGGACGTTTGAGAAATAATGTTGTTACTTGATTTTACAAAGAGAAGTGTTTTGCTTTACTTCAAAAGATAATCACTCTAGTTTTCATATACTACGGGTATTGTGTGACTTTTGTAAACGTAACGTATCTTTTAAAAGATAATGTATGAAGTACTTTGAGAATAGATACTCGATCTTGTTAATCATACAATAGAATGTACCTTGTGTGTATAACTGGATTGTGTTGGTTTGTGATAGCCTTGTAATACCTTCGTGTTGATTTGATAAGTAATCATATTAGGATGCTACGTGTGTTAGTATACTTTGATGTTTGTGTAAATGGATTTTCCCTTGATTGTGCTTATGATGTATAAACGATAAACTGTTATGTTGGTATTATAACACTCACCGAGTTTCCGTGGGTTAATATGCCATCCGATTCGGGGTAGACTCAGCGATGCAGGACCATGATTCGATAATACCTCATGCGGGTCACGGGGCCTATGCGGAGCTACGAGAGTTCGTGTTAGTGTGCGGCCTTTATGGTCATGCGGTCTATGTGGCCATGCGATGCGAGTCGGGGCGATGCGGGAGTAGCTACCCTCGATGCGGGTTATACCTCATGCGGGCCTATGAGATTGGCCTATGCGAGTGCGGGGAGTTCGGGGCTAGACGCGCACATTTGATATTGCGGGCGAGTGACCGGCTTTGATCATGTGACGGTTCAGACAGATATCATGATTCGATTTACGACCTTGTTAATCTTGTAGGTGTTAGTAGTCGGCTATGCCTTCGCACTTACTCGCATCGCTTTATTTGGGCACAGTGGGACACATTTGTTCATGTGTGTTCCTTGGTGCTTTTCTATCATTGATCGGCGGTGAGGAAGGTATTCCACGGGCATGATTGATGTTGTGGGCGTGAGACCCATATTTATGTATTTGAGTGATGACTTGAGGCGTGAGTCACGACTTGATATGATCGCTTATTTATTGTGAGCGTAGTTTGGTTATCATACATGTCTCTGCTTTATATAGACTACTATGATTTCATTTACGATATTTTGATTTCGCATACTAAATTTTTGTTATCGACCTCCTGGGGCTGCGTTCATCCGCAGTAAAGGTACACGATCGTTGATCCTCGCTCTTAGGGTCACGATTCAGCGTTTGGGAAAGCTCCGTTCTCGGAGGCTTATCTTGGTATAGTCCTGCCGTTGTAGGTATTTACATTCGGGGTATGGCGGCCCTGTCCCGCCATTGTTGTCGTATCTTTTTCTTAGAAGTGCATAATCTTGTTGTGGGCAGGGTTTGTAAGAAGGATTAAACTGTTCATTTTTTAAGAGTTGTTATTTATATATGCCGAAAGGCAAGTTTTCCTCAGATTACTGTTTTGTACTTCATTTGTTTCATGGATGTGTATTATGTTCGTGATTACTCGATGTTGTATCACTAGGGTGCCGGGGTAAGGCACCATCCACGGGCCCAGTTGGTCGTGACACTGCGGCATGAACGGCCCCGAAGGAGGTCGATAACAGTACCAAGTATGTGGCGTCAAAGAAATCGTAATGAAATCATACTAGTCTATATAAAGCGGGAGACATGTATGATAACCAAACTGATTCACAACATAAAAGCGATCATGTCGATCGAGGACTCACGCCTCAAGTCATCACTCAAATATAACTATGGGTCTCACGCCCACAACATCAAGCATGTTCGCGTCACGGCGCGTGCCGGATTCTGCATCGGTGTAGACATGTCCATGATGCAACAATAATACCAATGCCCCATGGCCACATGCCGGAATTCTACCTCGGTGTGAACCGTCCGTGACATCAACAATAATATCTTGGGTGATCAACCTGCGCGTAGCCACATGCCCCGGAATTCTACCTCGGTGTAGACATGTCCATGTAACCACAATAACAATATATCGGGTAATCAACCCGACCGCGTGGCCGATGCCGAATCTGCATCGGTGTAGACATGTCCATGTGACATCAACAACAAGACGGTAATCAAAATAGAAACATACCCGTGGAATTCTCCATCACCGCCAAAGACGCCCAAGTAAGTTCTCGACAAGTCGAGGCCTCTATCGAGACGCGGTAACGTAAATACCACACTTGCACAACAAAGGCTATCATCACAAGCATAGGCAAGTTTCACAACAACAAGCATAGGCAAGTTTCACAACAACAAGCATAGGCAAGTTTCACCAACAAGCATAGGCAAGTTTCACACAACTCAAAGTACTTTCATTTTATGCCAAAGTCGGGTTTTAATCCCAAAGTACTACATACATTAAGTTCTTTTAAAGAGATCCATTACTTTTATAAAAGTCACGATACGTAGTATTAGAATGACCAACCCACATTCCTTTTCAAAATCAAGTAACAACATTCTTTTCCTAAGTTCGGTTTGCCTAGTTTCATTACTCAAGCTTCTCATTTTCAAATGCTCAAGTCACTTATTTTAGAAAGGTTTCATAACTCATAGTCTTAATCTCTTTTAAAACAATTGAGTAACATATGTCATATATGTGAGTAGTTTATTCTTGTTTATAACGATCTTATTACAATGACCATGATCTAGAAAATGTAATATCATTTTGTCTCATCTTAGCTTTCATGCGGATGGAGGTTTCTCTTGGTTTTAATACATCATTATTCAATACATTTTCCTTTATTAACACTGCAATGGTGCAGCCGATACACATTACGATTCCGAAATCAGTAAAACATTATCCCTTTTAAAAACCAAGTACTCATTACTCACGAATGAGGTTTCACACAAACATCCACCTTAAAACAAATAAGTTAAGTCTCTTATCTTATAAGATCAAGTCTCTTAACTTCTAACATCAGTAAACCATTTTCACTTACATAAGGTCGTTATAACTAACTTCCCATAAAGCTATTATAACACCACATGTTTTAAACCAACCAAATCACTTAGCACGTATGCTACCGTACTACATAGTTCACAACAATCATGCTAGAAAAGATAGGAAGAGGTTCACATACCTCGCGACGATTTATCGACAATAAGCAAAATGCTCCAAGTACTACACCGCATAGCCCTTTCCACTCCTCGAGTAGAATACGCTACTCTTAGTACTTTCACCTATAAAGGTCACAAACGTCTATTAACCCCAAAACACAAGTTTCTATCTTTCTCTGAAAATTCGGCAAATTCCTCACACACAGCGTAAATCTCCTCCTATCGAGGCCGGCTAAGCCAACCGAGGGGTTTACACGCCTAACGGGCGTGTACAATTCTACGATAATACTACACAAGTCTACTGTCTGATCCTATGTAAATCTGATTCAGTTCTTTATTCTTGAGCTTAAGTCAAAAGACATTGCCACAATAATGTTGATTCTATATATAGTATACTTCAACTATATAATCCTACAACATGTAATCTCCAATTACAATAAGGGGACAAGAATATTTACCTCGACAAGCCCAAAATTATCCGAGATAAAAGTCGATCCTGAGCAAGGTTTAGCTCTACTCCGTGCGCTCCAAACCACTCCAAACAACCCTTAGAAGTTCTAACCAACTTCTACTCAAATACTTCAACCAACTATGAAGATTTCCTTAGGGTTTCGGTTTGAGACTAAAAGGACAAAAGGTAGTATTTCCGGGCTCTACGTAAAGAGGTATCTTTGGAATACTACAAGGTACAAGGCTAAGGTATTTTGGGCATTATAACAATACTCGGAGAAGTATTTCAATACCATGAGGAGGGTATTATACGAAACAACTAGGCTAGGGGTACCCAGGCTAGCACCACAGGGGAGGAACCCCGGCCAAAGGCCACGAAAAGGGGAGGAGGCTCTCGGCTAAGAGCTCACAAAGGGGAGGAGAGGGTTTCAAGACTTGGAAGTTTTGGAATGGATGAAGTCTTCACACTTAGGGGTATTTATAGCAAAACCAAAGGCCAACCAAGGCGAAGATCCTTCCAAGTGTATAGCAAGTGTAAGGGCAAGATTAAGCCAAGTGCACCTAACCCCTACTCCACAAAACATGCCACAAAACAATGCACCAAACAAGGCCAAAACAAGGCACAAAACAAGGAGCCAATTGGCGGAAACGTGAACGATCGTCCGAGGTTGCGCCGCGCTTCCGATGTGAGGTGACACATGTCACCCTCCGTTGGTCCAAAATGTTTCTCTCGGAAAAATCCGCAAAAATACAAAACGACATAGCCGAATTTTCCTTCGCAAGTTACGCAAACGTTTCGTCAAAACGACTCTAAGGGTGTTGTGCACAAAGGTAACCGGCGAGCCACTGGCGGGGTGACACGTGTCACCCTCCTATTGGCCCTCATAAAACATCTTTCGAAAAAATATCCACAATCCGAAATCTCAAAAACAAAGCGGGCCCTAATGGCAGTAAATTTCTCCCGTGGGCCCACGTGACCATTTCCGAAAATAAAATCTCAAAATTCTAATATAATTTAAGAAGCCCATATACCAAATCTGGGAATCCAATTCTCATTAACGAACCTTTTTCTTCACAAATTAGGAAACTTTTAGTCGAAAAACTCACATCTTTCTTTCTTTTCAAAATTTCTGCTGCACTCGCAATGCGCGTCCTCACATACATACCTGCAACTACGGGGTATAACATTCTCCCTCGCTTAGAAACATTCGTCCCGAATGTTCCTTCTCAATCGGATAACGATAAAGTTCCTTTAACAAGTTGCCAACGCCACGAACGCCGCGAAATAACACACGCCCTCTTCTTTCCTTACTCGTGCCGCTTCTCGAACACTTGAACTCTCCCAAGACGTACCATACTTGTCATTACTTAGTTCGAAAATCTCGGAGTCACTACCTCCAAACTTGGTCATCTTACTAACCTCAAACTTCCTAAGGCCATTCCCGCCTTTTCGAACCGCTCGGTCGAACGCGTCCACGAACTCATACGATGGTCACACAAACTTGGGCCTAGCATCCTCGTGACCCTACCACTGGCGGGACCATCCAGAACTGACCCCACCCCAACCGGGTTCTGGGTTGACCCGCAAATGGTCCTCAACCCGACCCCAACCGCGAACTCTTGTTCCGATCCGAACAATCTTACTAATTCACATCATGAAAGCTACCACTTCCATCTCACACTACCCACGGACTTATCACACAAATAAATCCCACGTATACTACTACTCTGATAAGGGTCAAAAATAAATCTTCAACTCAAGACGACCTTACCCCTAAGGTCTCAGTCGTGACATAGTCTAAGGTTCACACTTACCATGCCCCCATACGTATCTTCCCAACTAAGCATGTTTTCTAACTCACAATTAACACAACGCTATTCGCACAAGCACATAATAATGAGACCATCATAACAAGCATACCAAAACTCTAGAGGGTTAAGGATATACCTGAAGCTACCTCTCCACTCTAATCATAGGCCTGCCCTGCAGGGCGCATAACTGTAGAAGGCGATGAACCAGCCACTGATCCGGTAGGCTGAGTCGTAACATCCGTGCTACCCTTGGTCGGACAGTTCCTCGCAAAATGGCCCTGCTGGCCGCAAAAATAACAAGCTCCCCTGGCACCACGACACTCCCCGGAATGCGGTCTACCACATCGACCACACCGAGGTAGGGGTGACCGTCCGCCAACACCGCTTCCTCGAAACACAACCCTTGGAGCCCTGACCTGCTCCCGAATACTCTGAAGGTTGTGGAGGACCACTCTGCACTGGCGGAGGTACAAAACTAGTATGCTGCTGAGGCGGTCCGCCTCGAAAGTCACCAAAGGACCCCTGTTCGGCCTCTTCGCGATCTTGGTCATTCCGTCGACCTCTCCGTGCCTCACATCCCAGTGCATGAGCCTGCATGCGGGCAATGTCCATGCCCGGCTGAAGAGCTACTCCTGAACATGCCTCTGACATGTAATCATCGAGCCCTGTAACATATCGGTGCACTCGATCCTCCATACTAGCTACCAACGCTGGGACGTACCGGGCCAATGAGTCGAACTCCACATTGTACTCCCGAACCGTACGCCCGCTCTGTCTAAGCATCAAAAATCTGTCGGCCCGTGCCCTCCTCATCTGCGGAGGCAAGAAGTGCGTGAGGAAAGCCCCCGAAAACTCATCCCATACTGCTGGAGGTGCATGCTCTCCCCGGGAAAGCTCCCATGAATCAAACCAATCGACTGCGGTATCACGCAGCCGATGCGAACCAAAGGTCACAGACTCGGTCTCTGAAGCCTTGATCACCCGCATGATCCGCTGTAACTGCCGGATGAACTCCTGCGGATCATCCTCAGGCCTCGACCCATAAAACTCTGGCGGGCTACAACTCAGAAAGTCCCGTAGCCTCAAACTATCTGCTCGGGGGTGAACCACTGGTGCTACTGGAACTGGAACTGCTGCATCCAGCCTATCCTCATATCTGGCCACGACCCTGGCCAGCAACTGGGCCATCTCCTTGTAACCCATCTCCTCTGCCCCAGACTGTGGGACTGGAGGCTCAGGTACTGTAGTCTCATCAGCCACGGCTGCGGCTCTAAACTCTGCTGGGGCTGGCGGCGTCACAAAACCCGCCGTCTGAAGCACAACCTCAGGTACTGTCCGGGCCTGCGCCCTCGTACTCCTCTGTATCTCACTAGCAGCACCCTCGGCTGCCTTGCCCTTCTGGGCTCTGGTTGCCTTGCGCGGAGGCATAACTGGTAAAAACGAGATACGTCAGAGGGGTCCAACTTACAACACAGCTCTAAGGCACGATCTCAGAATGAGAAGAATGGAAACCAATCCTAAATGTCCTATAGCCTCCTGATTATAGATGTGGTGCACAACACACCGATAATCAAGACTCTACTAGACACGGTCTGTAGACACTTTCCGAGGATTAACTGCTCTGATACCACTTTTGTAACCCGTTCGGGGCGGTTCGCATCGTGCCTTACCCCGGGCACCCTAGTGATACAACATCAGAGAAAACCAGCGGAAAATAAAACATGAGTCATGAAACAAGAGATATAATAATAAACAGGCCAACCAAAACGGTTGCCTTCAGTATATACATAAAACCTGAACAGTTTAATCCTTTACAACCCTGCCCACAACAGTACTACAGACCTCTAAGATTTACAACGACTATGACGGGACAGGGCCCCGCCATACCCCTGAATGTACAAGAACCTACAACTCAGGGAACACATACCAAAAGATAAGCCTCCGGAGAAACGGAGCTTCCCAAAACGCTGAACTGAGATCCTAAGAGCGAGGATCCACGACCGATGTACCTCTACCTGCTGTTATACCCCGTATTTCCAGAGTATGTACGTAAGGACGTACGTAGAAAATTTGAACTTGAGAATTAGGCTTGGCCGAATTAACTTTGTTCACAACACCCGGTTAGAGTCGTTTTTTGAAACGTTTTCACTTTCGTATGGGAATTTCGGCTATGTCATTTTTAATTTTTGCGGATTTTTCCGAGAGACGAAACATTTTGGACCAACAAGAGGCGACACTTGTCACCCTCTCATTGGAACCTTGGCGGAAATTGTGGTGGCGAAAGTGTGGCCTTTGTGGTCAAGGGTTGGTAGGATATTTTTGTGGTAGTTGGCTAGTGTGCACTTGGCAAGATCTTGGCCTACACTTGCTATGCACTTGGCAAGATCTTGGCCATTGGTTGGCCTTGGCTTGTGCTATAAATACCCTCTCCCTTTGATGAATTCTTCATCCTTTCCACAAATCTTCTAAGTGTTAAAATCCCTCCTCTCCTCTTGTTGACTCTCGTCCAAGAGCCCCTCTCCCCTTTGAAAGGCCCCTTGGCCGAGAGCCCTCTCCCACTCCTAGTAGTGTGGTAGTGGGGTACCCACTAGCCTAGTAGTTTTCGTATAAATACCCCCTCTTGTTAGAAATACTCTCAAAGTATTGTTATAATTCCCAAATTACCTTAGCCGTATACCTTGTAGTATTCTAAGGTTATACTTATCTGAAAAGCCCGTAAATACTATTATACTTCCTTAGTCACAAAACCGAAACCCTAAGGAAAATCTCCATGGTTAGTTGGAGTAATAAGTAGAAGTTGGTTAGAACTTCTAAGGGTTGTTTGGAGCGGGTTGGAGCGCACGGAGTAGGAGCTAAACCTTGCTCAGGATCGACATTTAAACTCGGATAATTATGGGCTTATCGAGGTAAATATCTTGTCCCTCTATTGTAATTGGAAATTACATGTTGTATGATTATATAGTTGAAGTATACTATATATAGGCAACGTAGTTATCGGCAATGTCTTTTGACTTAAGCCTGAATAATAAGAAACCTTTTCGAAAGAAGAGTACTGAACTGTATTTACATAAGACTGTATTACAGTAGACTTGTGTAGCTTTTCTGTGGAGTAGAATTGTACCCGTTCGGGTTAGATGTATAACCCCCCCCCTGGTTGGCTTGGTGGCCGGCCTCGATAAAGGAGGAGATTTACGCTGTTGCGGGGGGGGGAGGTGCTGCCGAATTTTCTGTAGAATGTTCTACGTAGGGATCTAAATATTAATAAGCGCCTTGTGGCCTTATAGGTTGAGTACTACGCGTGGCGCGATCTACTTGGCTTAAGGAGTAGCGGCGGTTGGAGGTACTTGGGCGTTTTGCTATTAGTCGATACTCGTCGCGAGGTATGTGAACCTCTTCCTATCTCTTCTAGCATGATATGTGTGAACTATGTAGTACGGTGAGCGTCACATGTGCTAAATCTATTTGATTGGATTAAAACATAAAGTGTTATAACGGCTTTATGGGAAGTTGGTTATAACAGCTTTATGTTCGTAAGAAAATACTAGTGGTTTTTAAAAGGTAGCGATTTGAACTATAAGCGGCTTGTTATGTGTTAATAAAGAACTTGAAGTTTTTCAAAAGATTTTTGAATCATTTGAAAGAAGAAGTAATACTTGGTTTTGAAAACTTAAGAGTTATACTAGCTTTATGGGAAGTTAGGTATAACGGCTTACGAATGTTTTACTGATTTCGGAAATCAGAATGTGTATCGACAAACCACTGCAGCGTTAATAAAAGGAAATGTTTTGACAGATTAAGTATTATTAAAACCAGTAGAAACTTCCATCTGCATAGAAGCTAAGATGAGACAAAATGATATTTCCTAGATCATGGCTGCTGTAATAAGATTGTTATAAACAAGAATATCCTACTCATATAAGGCTTATGTTTCTCAGATAGTTTAAAAGAGAATTATATTCTTAAATGAATAAGACTATGAACTACGAAACCTTCCTAAAGTAAGAAACGTGAACATTTGAAATTAGGCAAACTTGGACGTTTGAGAAATAATGTTGTTACTTGATTTTACAAAGAGAAGTGTTTTGCTTTACTTCAAAAGATAATCACTCTAGTTTTCATATACTACGGGTATTGTGTGACTTTTGTAAACGTAACGTATCTTTTAAAAGATAATGTATGAAGTACTTTGAGAATAGATACTCGATCTTGTTAATCATACAATAGAATGTACCTTGTGTGTATAACTGGATTGTGTTGGTTTGTGATAGCCTTGTAATACCTTCGTGTTGATTTGATAAGTAATCATATTAGGATGCTACGTGTGTTAGTATTCGTGATGTTTGTGTAAAGGATTTTCCTTGATTGTGCTTATGATGTTTAAACGATAAAGCTGTTATGTTGGTATTATACCACTCACCGTGTTTCGGGGTTAAGTCGACCTCCGTCGCGGGGTAGACTCGGCGATGCAGGACCATGATTCGAGAATACCTCATGCGGGTCACAGGGGCCTACGCGAGCTACGAGAGTTCGAGGTTAGTGTGCGGCCTTTATGGTCATGCGGTCTATGTGGCCATGCGATGCGAGTCGGGGCGATGCCGGGAGTAGCTACCCTCGATGCGGGGTTATACCTCATGCAGGCCTATGAGGTTGGCCTATGCGGAACTGCGGGGAGTTCCAGGGCTAGACGCGCACATTTGATACTGCGGGCGAGTGACCAACTTTGATCATGTGACGGTCTAGACAGATATCATGACACAGTTTATGACCTTGTTAGTATTGTGGGTGTTAGTAGTCGGCTATGCCTTCGTACTTACCTGCATCGCTTTATTTGGGCACAGTGGGACACTGTTGTTCATGTGTGTTCCTTGGTGCTTTTCTATCATCGATCGCCGGTGAGGAAGGTATTCCACGGGCATGATTGATGTTGTGGGCGTGAGACCCATATTTATGTATTTGAGTGATGACTTCGGCGTGAGTCACGACTTGATATATCGCTTATTTATTGTGAGCGTAGTTTGGTTATCATACATGTCTCTGCTTTATATAGACTACTATGATTTCATTCTGATATTTTGATTCGCATACTAAATTTTTGTTATCGACCTCGCCCGAGTGCGTTCATGCCGCAGTAAAGGTACACGATCGTTGATCCTCGCTCTTAGGGTCACAGTTCAGCGTTTGGGAAAGCTCCGTTCTCCGGAGGCTTATCTTGGTATAGTCCCCTGTCGTTGTAGGTATTTACATTCAGGGGTATGGCGGGGCCCTGTCCCGCCATTGTTGTCGTATCTTTTTCTTAGAGGTCTGTAGTACTGTTGTGGGCAGGTTTTGTAATAAGGATTAAACTGTTCATTTGTAAGAGTTGTTATCTATATATGCCGAAAGGCAAGTTTTCCTCAAATTACTGTTTTGTACTTCATTTGTTTCATGTATGTGTATTATGTTCCGCTGATTACTCTGATGTTGTATCACTAGGGTGCGGGGTAAGGCACGATCCACGCCCAGTTGAGTTGGTCGTGACAAAAGTGGTATCGAGCGATTAATCCTCGGAAAGTGTCTGAACCGTATCGATTCAGAGTCTTGATTATCGGTGTGTTGTGCACCACGATAATCGAGGAGGCTATAGGGTATTTAGGATTGGTTTCTATTCTTCTCACTCGAGATCGTGCCTTAGAGTGTGTTGTTAGTTGGACCTCCGACGAAATTATTTCCTTATCGTTATGCCTCGCGTAGGGCAACCCGGGCCGGGGAAAGCGGCAGGGAGGCGAGTAGAGTTCGGAGGGTGGCGAGGCACATGTGCCAAATCATTACCTAGGATAGTGCTTCATTCGGGAGTTCTGCGGCGTCACTAGCCCCAGTGAGTTTTAGCACGGCGGCGATTCCTACTGCGGCCACGATGTTTGGACCTTGATTCGCGGCCGAACAGTGAGTATAGAGTATACCGATGTACGCGAGTCTTGATGACTATCTAAGAGAGGTTGTGCAGAGTAATTCTTGATTAAGCTTGAGCATGGCACGTATGCGGGCTTTTGCGCGGCCGAGACGATGTAGAGATCGGCGGGTTAACGAAGGGCGGTAGAAGAGGCGAGCGGCAAGGTCCTTTGGTAACTTTCGAGTGAGTCGCCTCGCGGCCAGATTAGATTTGCACATCCACGGCAGTAGAGGTCCTCCACGGATTTCAGGACTTTCGGGGTATGCAGGAGTTGGTCAGAGCTTCCGGTTCACAGCTACACGTAGGTTCCAGCCAGCCAGATTCAGTTTTCCCTCGGTGTTCAGCGGTGATGACGCCATCCGGGAGTGTCGTCTTTTAGTTGGTACTTGTTGTACCTGCGGCCGTCAGGGCCATGTGTCGAGAGAGTGTCTTTGTAGGAGGACTTAGCCTTCAGGATCGGTGGGTAGTTCGTCATCTTCCAGCTATCGCCACTACGGGCGAGTTTGATTAGAACGACTAAGGGAGTGAAGCGGAGATATAGATATATCCTTAACCCTCAGAGATCTGTATATGTGATAAGGTGAGTATACCTTAAGTGCTATGTTACGATAGCGGTGTGTTAGTTGTGATTAGAAATCATGATGGGTTAACCGAGTAAGATTTTGGGGATAGAGAAGGTGTGAGCCTTAGAGTTTTTTACGTAGAGACCTTAGAGGTAAGGCCATCTCGAGCATAGGTGTAGGGTTATGTTTGACTTATCGGAGTGCATAGTGCACGTGAGTTATGTTTGGGATAGGTCCCAGTAGTGTGGAATGAAAGGGGGTAGTTGAGCTAAGAAGACCGCTTGGTTTTCAAACGTGATTAAGTGAGATTGTTCGGATCGGGAGCTAGTATTGTGCGGCGTTGCGGGTCGGGTTGAGGCGCGTTGCGGGTCAACCCGCGACCGTTGTTGGTGGGGTCGGTTTGTGGTGGTCGCCGGGTGGTGGATCACGAGGTGTTGGGCCCAAGTTTAGTTAACCAGCGTACGAGTTCGTGGATACGTTCGACCGGTGGTCGGGTCGATGGGGGCAGCCATCGTGTTCTTCGTTCGGGACCGTTTTCTCGGCAGAGGGTTATGCGAGATGTTGCATCAGAAAGGTTGTAGGGCTGCACGAGGTGCCTACCTACACCTTAAGGCGAACGATGGAGCCAGTTCTACCGCTTCTTTTCTGGAGGTTTTGCCAGGCAAGGTTAGGAACTCAGGTGAGTCTCAGAATCGCATTCTCCCTCGGGCCAGTGGTTGGATTTCAGGGGTAGTTGTGGAGATTGTTGTCTCCTGTGGAGGGAGTATTTAAGCTACCATTTCAGTGTTCGGGTGTCGCCTTATAAAGCCTTGTAGGGGCGGATGTGTAAGTCGCCGGTCGATTGGTTCGATGTTGGCAAGATTCAAATAGTTGGTTCAGGCTTGTTCCAGCAGACTGTGGATAGAGTAAAGCTTGTCTAGAAGAGGTTCTGGCAGCTCAGAGAAATCGTGCGGATAATCGGCGACGACGCTTAGAGTTCAGGTTGACGGTCGGTCTTCTTGAAGATACCACCCCGGTTTGGGTGTGACGAGTTTTGGAAAACAGAGGGAACTTAGCCCGAGTTACTTTGGGCCTTACAGATCTGGTGCAGAGTAGGCCAGGTTGCCTATATGTTAGCTTTTGCCGTCCGACTTAGGAGGCAGTACGTCCGGTCTTTCGTATTGTTATGTTCGGGAAGGTATCGGAGATCCATCCAGTGTGTTCCCAGTTAATGATGACCACGTTAGAGATAGTAACCAGTCTTGAAACTGAAGCGATATCGGTGTGGTAAGAGTTTGAGTGTCACGGCACCTCGGGGATCGCGTGTAGTCGCACCATTTGTTGGGTCGAGGGTGACACTAGAACCTCGCGGCAAAGTGACAAAAGTGGTATCGGGAAGAAGCGAGCATGTATGGCGAGCATAGATGTGATCATTTCTTTTGTAAGGAGAAGGTGCGAAGGAAGTATATTTTAGACCCCGGAGAGGGGTGGTTGTGGTAATGTTAGAGGTGTTTCCTCGTGGACTTGGATGTAAGTATTTTTGCGCAGTTGTTTCTGTGGCCATTGTGGCAGGATTGTGTCGTAAGTATGGTAGTGAAGACTATACTGGCGCGCGTTTGTTTTGAGACTTAGAAAGAACATTCGGGACGAATGTTTCTAAGGAGGGGAGAATGTTATACCCCGTATTTCCAGAGTATGCGTGGGGCGTGCGTAGAAAATTTGAACTTGAGAATTAGGCTTGGCGAATTAACTTTGTTCACAACACGGTTAGAGTCGTTTTCGATTGAAACGTTTTCTGACTTTCGTATGGGAAATTAGGCTATGTCATTTTTAATTTTTGCGGATTTTTCAGAGAGACGAAACATTTTGGATCAACAAGAGGCGACACTTGTCACCCTCTCATTGGAACCTGGGTGGAAATTGTGGTGGCCGAAAGTGTGGCCTTTGTGGTCAAGGGTTGGTAGGATATTTTTTGTGGTAGTTGGCTAGTGTGCACTTGGCAAGATCTTGGCCCTACACTTGCTATGCACTTGGCAAGATCTTGGCCATTGGTTGGCCTTGGCTTGTGCTATAAATACCCCTCTCCCTTTGATGAATTCTTCATCCTTTCCACAAATCTTCTAAGTGTTAAAATCCTCCTCTCCCCTCTTGTTGACTCTCGTCCAAGAGCCCTCTCCCCTTTGAAAGGCCCCTTGGCGAGAGCCTCTCCCCTCCTAGTAGTGTGGCGTGGGGTACCCACAGCCTAGTAGTTTTCGTATAAATACCCTCTTGTTAGAAATACTCTCAAAAGTATTGTTATAATGCCCAAATTACCTTAGGTATACCTTGTAGTATTCTAAGGTTATACTTATCTGAAAAGCCCAGAAATACTATTATACTTCCCTTCAGTCACAAAACCGAAACCCTAAGGAAAATCTCCATGGTTAGTTGGAGTAATAAGTAGAAGTTGGTTAGAACTTCTAAGGGTTGTTTGGAGCGGGTTGGAGCGCACGGAGTAGGAGCTAAACCTTGCTCAGGATCGACATTTAAACTCGGATAATTATGGGCTTATCGAGGTAAATATCTTGTCCCTCTATTGTAATTGGAAATTACATGTTGTATGATTATATAGTTGAAGTATACTATATATAGAACTGAACGTAGTTATCGGCAATGTCTTTTGACTTAAGCCTGAATAATAAGAAACCTTTTCGAAAGAAGAGTACTGAACTGTATTTACATAAGACGTATTCTGATGAACTTGTGTAGCTTTTCCGTGAGTAGAATTGTACCCGTTCGGGTTAGATGTATAACCCCCCCGGTTGGCTTGGTGGCCGGCCTCGATAAAGGAGGAGATTTACGCTGTTGCGGGGGGGGGAGGTGCTGTCGAATTTTCTGTAGAATGTTCTACGTAGGGATCTAAATATTAATAAGCGCCTTGTGGCCTTATAGGTTGAGTACTACGCGTGGCGCGATCTACTTGGCTTAAGGAGTAGCCGACGGTTGGAGGTACTTGGAGCGTTTTGCTATTAGTCGATACTCGTCGCGAGGTATGTGAACCTCTTCCTATCTCTTCTAGCATGATATGTGTGAACTATGTAGTACGGTAGACGTACATGTGCTAAATGTATTTGATTGGTTTAAAACATAAAGTGTTATAACGGCTTTATGGGAAGTTGGTTATAACAGCTTTATGTTGGTAAGAAAATACTTGTGGTTTCTAAAAGGTAAGCGATTTGAACTATAACGGCTTGCTTGTTATGTGTTAATAAAGAACTTGAAGTTTTTCAAAAGATTTTGAATCATTTGAAAGAAGAAGTAATACTTGGTTTTGAAAACTTAAGAGTTATACTAGCTTTATGGGAAGTTAGGTATAACGGCTTAAGAATGTTTCTTCGATTTGAAATCGAATGTGTATCGACAAACCACCGCAGCGTTAATAAGGAAATGTTTGTGATTAAGTATTATTAAAACCGGTAGAAACTTCCATCCGCATAGAAGCTAAGATGAGACAAAATGATATTTCCTAGATCATGGTTCTTTGTAATAAGATTGTTATAAACAAGAATATCCTACTCACATATAAGGCTTATGTTTCTCAGATAGTTTAAAAGAGAATTATATTCTTAAATGAATAAGACTATGAACTACGAAACCTTCCTAAAGTAAGAAACGTGAACATTTGAAATTAGGCAAACTTGGACGTTTGAGAAATAATGTTGTTACTTGATTTTACAAAGAGAAGTGTTTTGCTTTACTTCAAAAGATAATCACTCTAGTTTTCATATACTACGGGTATTGTGTGACTTTTGTAAACGTAACGTATCTTTTAAAAGATAATGTATGAAGTACTTTGAGAATAGATACTCGATCTTGTTAATCATACAATAGAATGTACCTTGTGTGTATAACTGGATTGTGTTGGTTTGTGATAGCCTTGTAATACCTTCGTGTTGATTTGATAAGTAATCATATTAGGATGCTACGTGTGTTAGTATTCTGTGATGTTTGTGTAAAGGGATTTTCCCTTGATTGTGCTTATGATGTTTAAACGATAAACTGTTATGTTGGTATTATACCACTCACCGTGTTTCAGGGGGTTAAGCCGCCTCCGTCGCGGGTAGACTCGGCCGATGCAGGACCATGATTCGAGAATACCTCATGCGGGTCCCGGGGGCCTATGCGGAGCTACGAGAGTTCCAGGTTAGTGTGCGGCCTTTATGGTCATGCGGTCTATGTGGCCATGCGGACTGCGAGTCCAGGACGATGCCGGGGAGTAGCTACCCTCGATGCGGGGTTATACCTCATGCGGGCCTATGAGATTGGCCTATGCGGAGCTGCGGGGAGTTCCAGGGCTAGACGCGCACATTTGATATTGCGGGCGAGCGACCAGCTTTGATCATGTGACGGTCTAGACAGATATCATGATTCAGTTTACGACCTTGTTAGTACTGTGGGTGTTAGTAGTCGGCTATGCCTTCGTACTTACCCTGTACTGTTTTATTTGGGCACAGGTGGGACCTGTTGTTCATGTGTGTTCCTTGGTGCTTTTCTATCATTGACTGCCGGCAGTGAGGAAGGTATTCCACGGGCATGATTGATGTTGTGGGCGTGAGACCCATATTTATGTATTTGAGTGATGACTTCGAGGGCGTGAGTCCCTGACTTGATATGACTGCTTATTTATTGTGAACTGTAGTTTGGTTATCATACATGTCTCCTGCTTTATATAGACTACTATGATTTCATTTACAATATTTTCGATTCGCATACTCTGCACTGTTGTGCGACCTCGCCCGGGGCTGCGTTCATGCCGCAGGTAAAGGTACACCAGTCGTTGATCCTCGCTCTTAGGGTCACAGTTCAGCGTTTGGGAAAGCTCCGTTCTCCGGAGGCTTATCTTGGTATAGTCCCCTGTCGTTGTAGGTATTTACATTCAGGGGTATGGCGGGGCCCTGTCCCGCCATTGTTGTCGTATCATTTCTTAGAGTGCAGAAATCTTGTTGTGGGCGGGGTTTGTAAAAAGGATTAAACTGTTCATTTTAAGAGTTGTTATTTATATATGCGAAAGGCAAGTTTTCCTCAAATTCTTGTTTTGTACTTCATTTGTTTCATGTATGTGTATTATGTTGTGATTACTCGATGTTGTATCACTAGGGTGCGGGGTAAGGCACGATCCACGCCCAGGTTGGTCGTGACACTGCGCATGAACGCGGCCCGAAGGAGGTCAAGATAACAGTACCAAGTATGTGAAAGCGTAAAGAAATCAGTAATGAAATCATACTAGTCTATATAAAGCAGGAGACATGTATGATAACCAAACTACAGTTCACAACATAAAAGCAGTCATGTCCAGTCAGGGACTCACGCCCTCAAGTCATCACTCAAATATAACTATGGGTCTCACGCCCACAACATCAAGCATGTTCGCATCATGGCCGCATGCCCCCGGAATTCTGCATCGGTGTAGACATGTCCATGATGCAACAATAAAACCACTGCCCGTGGCCCACATGCCGGAATTCTACCTCGGTGTAGACACGTCCATGTGACATCAACAATAATATACTGGGTGATCAACCCTGCCGCATGGCCACATGCCCCCGGAATTCTACCTCGGTGTAGACATGTCCATGTAACCACAATAACAATATATCGGGTAATCAACCCGACCGCATGGCCGCATGCCCCCGGAATACTGCATCGGTGTAGACATGTCCATGTGACATCAACAACAAGACAGTAATCAAAATAGAAACATACCCGTGGAATTCTCCATCACTGCCAGCACGTCCAAGTAAGTTCTCAACAAGTCGACCGGCCCTCTATCGAGAGACGCGGTAACACAGAAATACCACACTTGCACAACAAAGGCTATCATCACAAGCATAGGCAAGTTTCACAACAACAAGCATAGGCAAGTTTCACAACAACAAGCATAGGCAAGTTTCACACCAACAAGCATAGGCAAGTTTCACACAACTCAAAGTACTTTCATTTTATGCCAAAGTCCGGGTTTTTAATCCCAAAGTACTACATACATTAAGTTCTTTTAAAAGAGATCCATTACTTTTATAAAAGTCACCCGATACGTAGTATTAGAATGACCAACCCACATTCCTTTTCAAAATCAAGTAACAACATTCTTTCCTAAGTTCCAGTTTGCCTAGTTTCAATTACTCAAGCTTCTCATTTTCAAATGCTCAAGTCACTTATTTTAGAAAGGTTTCATAACTCATAGTCTTAATCTCTTTTAAAACAATTGAGTAACATATGTCATATATGTGAGTAGTTTATTCTTGTTTATAACGATCTTATTACAGCAGCCATGATCTAGAAAATGTAATATCATTTTGTCTCATCTTAGCTTCTATGCAGATGGAGGTTTCTACTGGTTTTAATACATCATTATTCAATACATTTTCCTTTATTAACACTGCAATGGTCTGTCGATACACATTCTGATTCCCGAAATCAGTAAAACATTATCCCTTTTAAAAACCAAGTACTCATTACTCACGAATGAGGTTTCACACAAACATCCACCTTAAAACAAATAAGTTAAGTCTCTTATCTTATAAGATCAAGTCTCTTAACTTCTAACATCAGTAAACCATTTTCACTTACATAAGGTCGTTATAACTAACTTCCCATAAAGCTATTATAACACCCTATGTTTTAAACCAACCAAATCACTTAGCACATGTACGTCTACCGTACTACATAGTTCACAACAATCATGCTAGAAAAGATAGGAAGAGGTTCACATACCTCGCGACGATTTATCGACAATAAGCAAAATGCTCCAAGTACTACACCCTTGCTAGCCCTTTCCACTCCTCGAGTAGAATACGCTACTCTTAGTACTTTCACCTATAAAGGTCACAAACGTCTATTAACCCCAAAACACAAGTTTCTATCTTTCTACAGAAAATTCGGCAGCACCTCCCCCCCCCCCCCGCCACAGCGTAAATCTCCTCCTCTATCGAGGCCGGCTACCAAGCCAACCAGGGTTTACGCCTAACCTGACGTGTACAATTCTACACGAGAATACTACACAAGTCTCATCGCAATACACCTATGTAAATACTGATTGATTCTTTATTCTTCAGCTTAAGTCAAAAGACATTGCCACAATAATGTTGATTCTATATATAGTATACTTCAACTATATAATCCTACAACATGTAATCTCCAATTACAATAAGGGACAAGAATATTTACCTCGACAAGCCCAAAATTATCCGAGATAAAAGTCGATCTGAGCAAGGTTTAGCTCTACTCAGTGCGCTCAAACCACTCCAAACAACCCTTAGAAGTTCTAACCAACTTCTACTCAAATACTTCAACCAACTATGAAGATTTCCTTAGGGTTTCGGTTTGAGACTAAAAGGACAAAAGGTAGTATTTCCGGGCTCTACGTAAAGAGGTATCTTTGGAATACTACAAGGTACAAGGCTAAGGTATTTTGGGCATTATAACAATACTAGGAGAAGTATTTCAATACCACAAGGGAGGGGTATTATACGAAAACAACTAGGCTAGTGGGTACCCACCTAGCACCATGAGGGGAGGAACCCGCCAAAGGCCACACGAAAAGGGGAGGAGGCTCTCGGCAAGAGCTCACAAAGGGGAGGAGGGTTTCAAGACTTGGAAGTTTTGGAATGGATGAAGTCTTCACACTAGGGGTATTTATAGCAAAACCAAAGGCCAACCAAGGGCAAGATCCTTCCAAGTGTATAGCAAGTGTAGGGCAAGATTAAGCCAAGTGCACCCTAACCCTACTCCACAAAACATGCCACAAAACAATGCACCAAACAAGGCCAAAACAAGGCACAAAACAAGGAGCCATTGGCCAAGAACGTGAACTAATCGCCGAGGTTGCCGCCTGCTTCAATGCGAGGTGACATGTCACCCTCCCGTTGGTCCAAAATGTTTCGTCTCTCGGAAAAATCCGCAAAAATACAAAACGACATAGCCGGAATTTTCCTTCGCAAGTTACGAAAACGCTTCGCAAAAAAACGACTCTAACCGTGTTGTGCACAAAGGTAACTTCGCCAAGCCAAAGGCGGGTGACACGTGTCACCTCCTATTGGCCCTCATAAAACGTCTTTCAAAAATATCCACAATCTGAAATCTCAAAAACAAAGCGGCCCCACAAAACAGAATTTCTCCGTGGGCCCACGTGACCATTTCCAAAATAAAATCTCAAAATTCTAATATAATTTAAGAAGCCCATATACCAAATCTGGGAATCCAATTCTCATTAACGAACCTTTTTCTTCACAAATTACCGGAAACTTTTCCGTCGAAAAACTCACATCTTTCTTTCTTTTCAAAATTTCTGCCGTACTCTCGTACGCACGTCCTCACATACATACCCTGCAACTACGGGGTATAACAGTTTATTTCTTGTTGATTTATTTTATAAGTTTCATGTATGTTCCGCTTATTATCTCTGATGTAAACCTGTAAGGGTGCCCAGGTAGGGCATCAGTCACGGGCCCGGGGTCGGGTCGTGACAGTTGCTAAGGAGCGACTTCGGATCTTGAAGTTGGATTAAGGCTTGTCATGGTAACAATCTTGTTCTCATAGTGTTATAAGATTACATATTGTTGTAGTTATACATTTTAACAAGCATGAGATATATGTATTTGAGATTTATAAGTGGTATGGATATTGGAAACCTAAATCCGAAATGACCTTGTTAGCCATTTGAAATTGAAATACAATTTGGTCGATAGTTAGAATCGTCGCATGTTATCTAATTGAAGATTGTAGTTGTTGTAATCGATTGCGGCAATATAACATGTTAGACTAAACAACTTGGATTGAAAAAGAATTGGAAAAGACTTTGTGTTGTTGTACCTTAAATTACCGAGAATGACATTGTCTTTTGGACTAGTTTGATATCAATTGTGGGGCAGAATTTTACACGTCTTGTTAGGCGTGTAATCCCCTTTTGTTAGCTACATTGTTGAGCCTTAAATGTGGCATGTTTGGTTATTGAATTCGGGCCTTGAAAAAGGTGGAAAAGTACGTAGAAACAAAGGAAGTATTGTCCGATTTTTTGTAGAATTTGGTGACTTTACACTTAGAATATTCTACGTTTGAAGCTAGAAGTTAATAGACGTATTATGGTCATTATAGGTTGACATACTACGTACGGCATATTCGACTTAGCAAGTGGATCGAACCGAAGAGGTATGTGAAACTTTTCTTATCTCTTGAGCATGGGTAGTTATAAATGTATAGTACGGTAGACGTACGAGCTTCAAATGAATTCAGTTTCATTTGGTATACTTGACGTGTTTTAAGAATGTCCAAGTTGGTTGAGTTAGAGAATTAACCCACTTGTTTTTAAAAAGGATAAGAATGCCTTGGGGTCTAAAGCATAAAGTTAGTATAACGGCTTTATGGGAAGTTGGTTATAATAACTTTATGGAAAGTTAAAGGAATGGTTTACTCTAGGGATGTAAATAAAGATAAAATGACTTGAAATGAAGAAAGACAAATTGATTTGAAGGCATCAATTGCTTAAAGTTTTAATGTAAAAAGTCACCTAGTTTAGAAGCCTATAAATGTATTTCTAAAAGGTATTGTGACTTGTCTTGAAAAGTAGATATGACTTGATACTACGGTTATTAGTATCTTGGAGTTTTATATGAAAAAGAGTCATTTTAAAAGAATAGAAGTACATAGTACTTGGGTTAAATTCCCGAATCTTTCATGATACGATAGTGCCTTAAGTTAAAAGAAATGAGAGTGTAGGCTAATTAAGTCAAATGAGAAGTCAAGGGGTTTCTTAACTTGTTTATGTTATTTATAGTAGCCGGTTGTGCTTGTGATATATTGTTCATTACGGGGTCATTCCCCGGGCTTGTGGTATTTGCATATTCAGTGGATTTGGTACCCACGATGCGAGGAATACCTCATGCGAGTCTGTAGGGCTCATGCGGGTGAAATAGTCCTATGAGGGGCAGAGCAGTCCTTTGCAAGGAAATTACCTCATGCGCGTCCATACGGACTATGCGGGTGAAATAGTCCCAAGAGTAGGATTGCGTGATAATACTACAGGCGGATGGTCCTAGGTTAATCTCAGGCTTCCTATTTTTAAAAAAACCGGAAATGTATATTTTGTTACTCTCATTGTTAGTAAGGAACAATATACTGTTAATTTGATTATCATACATGTCTCCAGCTTTATTTTAGACTTATGATGTAAATTGCAGTATTTTCCAGTTTTGCATACTTGGTACATATTGTGTACTGACCCCCTTTTCCTCGGGGGTTGCGTTCATGCCGCAAGTAGGGGTAAGCAGGTGGTGGATCCTCATTCTTAGGATCACTGATCAGTTGTCAGAAACTCCATTTCTCCGGAGGCTTGTCTTTTGGTACGATTTCCCTGATGTTGTAGATTTATGTACATTCAGGGGTTTGGCGGGGCCCTGTCCCGTCACAGTTGTTATTCTTAGAGGTCTGTAGTCATATCTTGTGGATTGGGTTAAGAACAAAAATGTAACTGTTATTTTTGGTTATGTATATTTCACGGAAGGTGGCCTTATCGGCTAGCCTGTTGATATTTACTGTCTAGTATTTTATGAGTTTTTGTATGTTCCGCTGCTATTCTCTGATGTATACCTATAATGGGTGCCCTACCGTCACGGGCCCGGGGTCGGGTCGTGACAGTATCGCTAGGAAGTAGGATCCAATACATGTATCATTTTGAAACCATCATTTAGAAAATCGAGACACTTATCGTACCAAGTATCCTTCTAAGACATGGTTTTGGCAAATCAAGGCACTAGACCTCACGTGTTACTTTAAAAAATCTTGAACATCAAAGTGCCACATATCATGTATTATATTAAGGAATTAATCATGGACATTCTCGCACGATTTCCTTAAAACATTTTAAACCATCCCTTGACTTTTCACTAAAACTTGTTATAACAAACTTCCCATAAAGCCGTTATAACCACTTCATTTTTAGACAACTAACGCACCATTACCTCTTTTCTTTTTATAAAAAAACCAAGGCATTATCATGCCACGTAAGGGAATTGAACCCAAAGTACTTTGTACATCTATTCTTTATAAAAGAATCGTTTCATGAAATATTAGGGCGTTGGACCCAAAAGTACTTTCACCATTAAAACCAAGTTACTTACTTTTTTAAACTAAAGTAACGTATATTTTTAAGACCAAGTAACTTATACTTTTCAAATCGAGTTACTACACATATTCGAAATTCAAGTCCCAAGTACTTTCGAAAATCAAGCCTCATGTACTTACAAAATTAATACTTTTATGAGCTTTGAATAGGTTATTCTCGTTTATAACGATCTTGTTAAATCAGCCATGATCTAGAAAATGTAATACAATTTTGTCTTATCTTAGTTTCTATGCAGATGGACAATTCTACTCATTTCAATATAATTGATTGTCGATACATTTTCATTAACGCTGCAATGGCTTGTTTGATACTTATTCTCATTAGTATAGTAATTTACCAAGGTCAACTCGACTCTAATACTTCATAACGACTCTTACCAACATCCCCCATAAGACTTAGTAAGAACTTAGGAATATTCTAGACATGCCTTTAGCATAAAATTAATAACATGAATACTTCCTATAACAAGGCAAGTATACTTCAAGAATAAGTCATATATACCCCAATAACAAGGAAAGTATACTTCAAGAAAATAAGTCAAGTATACTCCAAATAACAAGGCAAGTATACTTCAAGAAACAAGTCAAGTATACTCCAAATAACAAGGCAAGTATACTTCAAGAATAACTCATGTATACCCCAATAACAAGGCAAGTATACTTCAAGAAAATAAGTCAAGTATAATCCAAATAACAAGACAAGTATACTTCAACAAACAAGTCAAGTATACTCCAAATGACAAGGCAAACATACTTCAAGGATAGTCATGTCGATAGAAGGAAGAAGTTCACATACCTCGTGAAGACTAACCCATACGACAAGTAGCAAAATGCTCCGAAGTACTTCAACCTCATCGGCTATTCCTTAAGCCAAGTAGACTATGCTACACGTAGTACTTCAACTTATAATGACGATAGCACTTCTATCAATATCATAGTTACTTAGTATAAGACTTATACCAAATAATGCCCTCTAATTCTGCCGAAATTCGGGCAGCACTTCCTTTGTTTCTACGTATTTTTCCACCTTTTCCAAGGCCCGTATTCATCAACCAAAACACCACATTTAAGGCACAACCAACTCAGCTAATCAAAGGGGATTACAGGCCTAACATGACGTGTAAAATTCTGCCCCATAACCATACCAAAACAGCCCCTAAAACAATTCCACAATTAACTATAACGAGGGTGGAATGTGAGGCCTTTCAACGCCTTTCCACACCCTTATTCCTTCGGTTTTTTCATTAGCAATCTACTACATTAAACATGAAATATAGGGGCTGATTTTCCAGCATAAAACACGTCTAAAACAGTCCCTAAAACTGCACAACAACGCCTCACAGTTTCATGCAGTTTTTTCCGGCCAACTACTACAACCAAAGTCCTCTTTATAACTCCTTATGATCCAATTCGTATTTCAAAATTTATATACAAACAACATCAACTTATAACAACCATATTACCTTCATTTTAACATGTGATTAGTGACGTTAAACAACAACAATAACCAACGAATTCGATATTGACCAAAACTGTCCAGAAAATTAGTAAACACTAAACATGTCACATAGGTTTCGTATACTCCATTTTTCTTGTTACAAGTTCTTCCCCTAACTACCACAACATGTAATATATAATTACTTCAAGAGGAAGAAGGAAACTTACCACAAATCTTAGCCAAAATAGTCCCAAAGTCACGGCACACACTACACAGCTTTGCACCACTTCTTCATGTTACAATCACACACATGTAACTTCTATGAGTTTGTAATGATCTTATATTCTTGTTGTTCTTCCAAAAAGTTCATAACAAGTTAAGGGTTTCAAGGCCTTGTTCTTGGCCAAACCGTGATCCACACTTTGGTGTGTTAAACATGGCTTAGAACTTAGTCTAGGTGCTTAATCTTGGAAAGAAAAATACTTTGATCTTGATCTTGTCTTTGGATATGGGGATTTCAAATTGCTCTAGGTTTTTGGAGAGATGAGGGTTTGTATGGATGAATATCTTTTGTTTTAAGTCTTCAATACTTATCTATATAAAGGTGTGTAGAGTCTTCACAAGACAAGTGGGGAGGGCACTTGCTAACCTCCTATTGGCCAAGTATTTCTTCACAAAAAAAATTTCATCCACACTTAGTTATTTTTCATCCCATTTCCATGGACATGTAACATAGTATACCAAGACTTAATAAATCCACTAAGTCCATAATTCTAATGAAAAATAATTTCATTACTAGAATTAATTCTTGTCATCACATTAAACTCAAAAAAATTCCGTATAAGGAAATGTAAACATCCTTTCCTTCTGACATTCAAATCTTATTTCTATAATCATGTTCTCACTTAGTAGCTATGGAATTACGGGGTGTAACATATACTATGAAGATTGATAAGTGTTATGGAATATTGGAAGCCTAAAATCCGAAAAAAGTTCATGTTAGCCATTAAGATTGTAATTCAATTTAATTGTTAGTTACGATCGTCGCATGTTATAGAAATAAGGGATTATAGTTGTTATAATCAATTGCGGCTATATAATACATGTTAGAATAACAATTTGGATTGAAAAGGAATTGGAATGAACTTTATGTTGTTACACATTTAAGCCGAGAATTGCCTTAAGGAAATGGACAGTTTTTATATTAATTATGGGGCAGAATTTTACACGTCCTGTTAGGCGTGTAATCCCCTTTGGTTAGCTGCATTGTTGAGCCTTGAATATGGCATGTTGGTTATTGATGTCGGGCCTTGAAAAAGGTGGAAAAGTACGTAGAAATAAAGGAAGTGCTGCCTAATTTTCCATAGAATAAGAAGCTTTACAGTTAGAATATTCTACGTTGGAAAGCTAGAAGTTGATAGACGTATTATGGCCATTATAGGTTGACATTCTACGTGTGGCATATTCAACATGACAAGTGGATTAAGTCGGAGAGGTATGTGAACTCTTCCCTATCTCTTGAGCATGAGTATTTACAAAGGTATAGTACGGTAGACGTACGTATTTTAAGTGAACTTGGTTTCAGTTTGGTATCCTTGCCTTGATTTCAAAAGGTGAAGTAGCTTGGCTTTTAAAAGTATATGTTACTTGATGTTACATGTAAAGATTACTTGACTTGAAAAGAATAGAATCAAAGTATGGGTTACTTGAACTATTTTAAAGTTAAGAGACTTTATTTCTAAAGTCAAGGAACTTGAAGTATTCTGAAAGTTATGAAACTTGATTTGAAAGTATATGATACTTGGTTTCAAAAATATAAGTCTCTTGGTTTCAAAGAGGAACGTAATTGTTATACCCCGTATTTCCAGAGTATGTACGTAAGGACGTACGTAGGAATTTGAGCCTTAAAGTTAGGCAAGGTTCGAATTTTGTGCACAACACCCGGTTAGAGTCGATTTTCGACGAAACGTTTCCACAGCTTGCGAAGGGAAAATTCCGGCTATGTCATTTAGTATTTTTGCGAATTTTTCCGAGAGACAAAATGTTTTGGACCAACGGGAGGGTGACACTTGTCACCCTCAAGTGGACGTTGGGTTGGCCGAATTGGTCACGTCTTCTTGGCCTATTGGCTCCTTGTTTTGGCCTTGTTTTGTGGCTTGTTTGGTGCCATGTTTTGTGCCTTGTTTTGTGGAGTAGGGGTTAGAGTGCACTTGGCTTGATCAAGGCCTTACACTTGCCTTGCACATGGCTTGATCTTGGCCATTGGTTGCCCTTGGCTTCCTATAAATACCCCCTTTGAGATGAACTTCTTCATCCTAAATTTCACTAAGTGTTGAAATCCTCCCTCCTCTTGTGTTGTTCTCGCACAAGAGCCCCCTCTCTAGTAAAGGCCCTGGCCGAGAAACCCCTACCCTTTGTAGCCTTAGCCGAGAACACCCCCTTCCTCGAGTTGTTCTCGTGAGATACCCCTTGGTTGAGAAATACTCTCCCAATATTGTTATGATGCCCAAATACTTTAGCCCATATACCTTTTAGTACTTTCAAAAATTTACCTCTATAACTAGAGCCCGGAAATACTACCTGTTGTCCTTTAGTCTCAAACCGAAACCCTAAGGAAATCTTCATAGTTGGTTGAAGTATGTAAGTAGAAGTTGGTTAGAACTTCTGGGTTGTTTAGTGCGGATTGAGCGCACGGAGTAGGAGCTAAACCTTGCTCAGATCGACTTTTATCTCGGATAATTTTGGGCTTATCGAGGTAAATAACCTTGTCCCCCTTTGGTAATTGGAATTACACGTTGTTGTTATATATAGTTGGAGTATACTATATATAGAACTGAACTTAGTATTGTGGCAATGTCTTTTGACTTAAGCCTGAATTTAAAGAAAAGAACTGAACTGTAATTACATAGGATCGTACATGAGACTTGTGTAGTTTCTTGTAGTAGAATTGTACACGTCCGGATTAGGCGATATAACCCCTCGTTGGCTTGGTAGCCGCCTCGATAGAGAGGAGATTTACGCGGCATGGGGAGTGAGTCGCCGAATTTTCTGTAGAGTATGGGAACCGTGTGTTTAGAAGATTAATAAGCGCCTTGTGGCCTTATAGGTTGAAGTACTATGTGTGGCGTGATCTACGTGGCTTAGGAGTAGCCGACGGTTTGAGGTACTTGAGCGCTTTTGCTATTAGTCGATAATCGTCGCGAGGTATGTGAACCTCTTCCTATCTTTTCTAGCATGATATGTGTATAACTATGTAGTACGGTAGACGTACATATGTTAAAGGTATTTGATTGGTTTAAAACATAAAGGGTTATAACGGCTTTATGGGAAGTTGGTTATATGACTTTATGTAAGTAAGAAATGCTTTGTGGCTTTTAAAAGATAACTGATTTGACTTATAACTGACTTGATGTGTGATAATAAGAATCTTGAAGTATTTCAAAAGATTTGAGAACCTTTTTGAAAAGAAGAGTAATACTTGGTTTTGAAAACATAAGAGTTATACTAGCTTTATGGGAAGTTAGGTATAACGTCTTAAGAATGGTAAAAGAAATGGTTTCTTGATTTTTAGAAGTTAAGAGACTTGATCTTAAAAGATAAGAGACTTGGCTTAATTGTATTGATATGAATTTTGTTAACAATGTGAAACCTCATTCGTGAGTAATGGGTACTTGGTTTTAAAAGGAATAATGTTTTACTGATTTCGGAAATCAGAATGAGTATCGACAAACCACTGGCGTTAATAATATAGGAAAATGTAATGAATAATGAAGTATTATTATAACCAGAGAAACCCCATCTGCATAGAAACTAAGATGAGACAAAATGATATTACATTTCCTAGATCATGGCTGCTTAATAAGATTGATTATGAATAAGAATAACCTACACTCATATAAGGCATATGTTACTCAAAATGTTTTAAAAGAGATTAAGACATTGAACTATGAAACTTTTCTAAAATAAAGAGCCTTGAGCAATTGAAATTAGGAAAACTGGAACCTTAGGGGAAAAGAATGTGGTTGAAAAGGAAAGTGTTTTGGTTTACCTATAAATGTGAGTCACTCTATTTTATACTACGGGTATCGGGTGACTTTTACAAAAGGAATGTATCTCTTTAAAAAAAGAATTTAACGTACGTAGTACTTTAGGGTTAAAACCCGGACTTTGATATAAAATGAAGGTACTTTGAGTTGTGTATAACTTGCCTATGCTTGTTGTTGTGTAACTTGCCTATGCTTGTTGTGATAGCCTTTGTTGTGCAAGAATTGTGTTTCTATATTACCGCGTCTCTCGATATAGGGCCGGTTGACTTATTGAGGACTTACTTGGACGCATCTTGGCGATGGAAGATTCCACGGGTATGCTTCCATTATTATTGTTACATGGGCATGTCTACACCGATGATGTGGACATGTGGCCATGCTGGTTATATACTAAGAAGTATCGTGACTTACGGTTGTGATGGTGCGTGCTGTTTATTGCCCCGTCGCCACGTGGCGCAGTGGATCTCGTATAGGTTATTGCACCGCCACGTGTCGCCTTCGCGAGTCGGTGTTTGGATAGAGCCGTGACTTACGGATGTGATCGCGCGTAGCGATTCACTTGCCCCGTCGCCTACGCGCGCAGTGAGCCAGTGGAGGCTATTGCACCGCCACGCGTCGCCTTCGTGATATGGTTGTACAATATTATCGTACGGTCGGATCCGTAGTTATACTTGCCCCGTACGGTTTTTATGGCACAGGTAGGACTTGGTGTTCATGTATACTCCTTGGTGTTGTTATATCATAGACTGCCGGCAGTGAGGAAGGAACTCCACGGGCACGAGTGGTGAATTGAGGCGTGAGTCACGACTTGATATAACCGCTTATATGTCAGGTAATCGTAGTTTGGTTATCACGCATGTCTCCGCTTTATATAGACGTTATGATTTCATTTACAATATTCTGATTTCACATACTTGGTACTGTTATCGACCTCGCCGGGGCTGCGTTCACGCCGCAGTAGAGGTACACCGGTTGTCGATCCCGCGTTAGGATCACATTTCGCGTGTTGAAGCTTCGTTCCTTGAGGCTTATCTTTTGGTATGTTACCACGAGTCCAGAGGTTCTTGTACATTCGGGGTATGGCGGGCCCCGTCCGTCATAGTTGTTGTAAAAAATCTTAGAGTGCAGAGTAATTGTGGGCGTGGTTGTAAAAGGATTAAACTGTTCGGGTTTTATGTATATACCAAGGCAACTGCTTTTGGTTGCTTTGTTTATTTATCACACCTCTTGATTCATGTCTATTTGCATGTTTAAGTTTTTATTTCATTGGTTTTCTCCGATGTTGTATCACCAGGGTGCAGGATAAGGCACGACCACGCCCGGTTCGGTCTTGACAAAGTGGTATCAGAGCGCTTAGTCCTCGGAAAGTGTCTACGCACCGTGTCAGTAGAGTCTTGATTATCGGTGTGTTGTGCACCACATCTATAATCGTGAGGCTATAGGACATTTAGGATTGGTTTCCATTCTTCTCATTACGAGATCGTGCCTTAGAGTGTGTGATAAGTTGGACCCTCCGACGTATTTCGTTTTTACGATTATGCCTCGCGCAAGGCAACCCGCCCGAATGGCAAGGCAACAGAGGAGTGCGAGTAGAGCAATGCAGAGACCACCGTTATACCGTATTTCCAGTATGCGTAAGGGCGACGTAGAAAATTTGAACTTGAGAATTAGGCTTGGCCGAAATTTATTTGTTCACAACACGGTTAGAGTCGTTTTTAGCGAAGCGTTTTCACTTTTTCGTAGGAAAATTCGCTATGTCATTTTTAATTTTTGCGGATTTTTCCGAGAGTCGAATTTTTGGCCAACGAGAGGCGACACTTGTCACCCTCTCATTGGCACACGCGGTAAAAAGTGGACGAATTGGCCTTGTTTGGTCGAGGGTTGGTAGGATATTTTTGTGGTAGATGGATAAGGTGCACTTGGCAAGATCTTGGCCTACACTTGCCTTGCACTTGGCAAGATCTTGGCCATTGTTGGCCTTTGCTAGACCTATAAATACCTCTCTTGATGACTTCTTCATCCATTGCTAAAAATATTTCTAAGTGTTAAATCCTCCTCCCTCCTTAGTGTAGAGTTCGGCCAAGAGCCTCCTCCCCTTGGCCGAAAGCCCTTCCCCTCCAGGGTGCTAGCTGGGTACCCCCTAGCCTAGTTGTTTTCGTATAATACCCCTCTTGGTAGAAATACTCTCAAAAGTATTGTTATAATGCCCAAATTACCTTAGCCAGATACCTTGTAGTATTCTAAGGTTATACTTATCTGAAAAGCCCAGAAATACTATTATACTTCCCTTAGTCACAAAACCGAAACCCTAAGGAAAATCTCCATGGTTAGTTGGAGTAATAAGTAGAAGTTGGTTAGAACTTCTAAGGGTTGTTTGGAGCTGGCCTGAGCGCACTGAGTAGGAGCTAAACCTTGCTCGGGATCGACATTTAAACTCGGATAATTATGGGCTTATCGAGGTAAATATCTTGTCCTCTATTGTAATTGGAAATTACATGTTGTATGATTATATAGTTGAAGTATACTATATATAGAATCGAACGTAGTTATCGGCAATGTCTTTTGACTTAAGCCCAATAATAAGAAACCTTTTCAAAAGAAGAGTAATCGAATTGTATTTACATAGGTGTATTATGAGACTTGTAGCTTTTACGTGAGTAGAATTGTACCCGTCGGGTTAGATGTAACCCCCCGGTTGGCTTGGTAGCGGCCTCGATAAAGGAGGAGATTTACGCTGTTGGAGGGGGAGTCTTTGCCGAATTTTACGTAGAATGTTCTACGAAGGGATCTAAATGTTAATAAAGCGCCTTGTGGCCTTATAGGTTGAAGTACTACGTGGCGCGATCTACTTGGCTTAGAGTAGCGAAGCGGTTGGAAGTACTTGAGCGTTTTGCTATTAGTCGATACTGCCGCGAGGTATGTGAACCTCTTCCTATCTCTTCTAGCATGATATGTGTGAACTATGTAGTACCAGAGACGATACGTGCTAAATTTATTTGATTGGTTTAAAACATAAAGTGTTATAACGGCTTTATGGGAAGTTGGTTATAACAGCCTTATGTTGGTAAGAAAATACTTGTGGTTTTTAAAAGATAACTGATTTGAACTATAACTGGCTTATTATGTGTTAATAAAGAACTTGAAGTATTTCAAAAGATTTTTGAATCGTTTCGAAAGAAGAAGTAATACTTGGTTTTTGAAAACTTAAGAGTTATACTAGCTTTATGGGAAGCTAGGTAATAACGGCTTAAGAATGTTTCTTGATTTAAATCGAATGTGTATCGACAAACCATCGCGGCGTTAATAAAAGGAAATGTTTTGATGATTAAGTATTATTAAAACCAAGAGAAACTTCCATCTGCATAGAAGCTAAGATGAGACAAAATGATATTTCCTAGATCATGGCTGCTGTAATAAGATTGTTATAAACAAGAATATCCTACTCACATATAAGGCTTATGTTTCTCAGATAGTTTAAAAGAGAATTATATTCTTAAATGAATAAGACTATGAACTACGAAACCTTTCTAAAGTAAGAAACGTGAACATTTGAAATTAGGCAAACTTGGACGTTTGAGAAATAATGTTGTTACTTGATTTTACAAAGAGACGTGTTTTGCTTTACTTCAAAAGATAATCACTCTAGTTTTCATATACTACGGGTATTGTGTGACATTTGTAAACGTAACGTATCTTTTAAAAGATAATGTATGAAGTACTTTGGGAATAGATACTCGATCTTGTTAATCATATAATAGAATGTACCTTGTGTGTATAACTGGATTGTGTTGGTTTGTGATAGCCTTGTAATACCTTCGTGTTGATTTGATAAGTAATCATATTAGGATGTTACGTGTTAGTATTCGTGATGTTTGTGTAAAGGGGTTTTCCTTGATTGTGCTTAGGTTGTTTAAACGATAAACCGTTATGTTGGTATTATACCACTCACCGTGTTTCCGGGTTAAGCCGCTCCGACGCGGGTAGACTCAGTGATGCAGGGACCATGATTCGAGGATACCTCACGCGGGTCCCGGGCCTATGCGAGCTACGAGTTCAGGTTAGTGTGCGGCCTTTATGGTCATGCGATCATGTGGCTACGCGATCGCGAGTCCGGGGCGACGCCGGAGTAGCTACCCTCGATGCGGGTTATACCTCACGCGCCTATGAGATTGGCCTATGCGCGAGTGCGGGAGTTCGGGGCTAGACGCGCACATTTGATATTGCGCGAGTGACCAACTTTGATCATGTGACGGCCTAGACAGATATCATGATTCGATTTATGACCTTGTTAGTATTGTGGTGTTAGTAGTCGGCTATGCCTTCGCATTTACTGCATCGCTTTATTTGGGCACGTGGGACCCGTTGTTCATGTGTTCCTTGGTGCTTTTCTATCATTGATCAGCGGTGAGAAGGTATTCCACGCATGATTGATGTTGTGGCGTGAGACCCATATTTATGTATTTGAGTGATGACTTGAGGCGTGAGTCCACGACTTGATATGACCGCTTATTTATTGTGAATCGTAGTTTGGTTATCATACATGTCTCTGCTTTATATAGACTACTATGATTTCATTTACGATTTTCGCCGCATACTAAATTTTGTTATCGACCTCCTTCGGGCCGCGTCATGCCGCAGTAAAGGTACACCGCCGTTGATCCTCGCTCTTAGGGTCACGATCAGCGTTGGGGAAAGCCGTTTCTCCGAGGCTTATCTTGGTATAGTCCCCGTCGTTGTAGGTATTTACATTCGTGGGGTATGGCGGCCTGTCCGCCATTGTTGTCGTATCATTTTCTTAGAGGTGCGTAGAATCTTTGTAGGCGGTGGTTTGCAAAAAAAGGATTAAACTGTTCATTTGTAAGAGTTGTTATTTATATATGCCGAAAGACAAGTTTTCCTCGACATCGTTTTGTACTTCATTTGTTTCATGTATGTGTATTATGTTCCGTGATTACTCGATGTTGTATCACTAGGGTGCCCGGTAAGGCACGATCCACGCCCAGTTCGGTCGTGACAAAAGTGGTATCGTGAGCGATTAATCCTCGGAAAGTGTCTACGCACCAGATCGATGAAGTCTTGATTATCGGTGTGTTGTGCACCACACCAATAATCAGGAGGCTATAGGATATTTAGGATTGGTTTCTATTCTTCTCACTCTGAGATCGTGCCTTAGAGCTGTGTTGTAAGTTGGACCCTCTAACGTATTTCTTCCCCTTACCGTTATGCCTCCGCGTAGGGCAACCCGGCCCAGGAGGGCAAGGCAGCCGAGGAAGCTGTGAGTAGAGTACAGAGGGTTACGTGGGCACAGGCCCAATCATTACCTAGGGTGGTGCTTCATTCGGGGAGTTTTGCGACGTCACTAGCCACAGCAGAGTTTAGCACGGCGGCGGCAGTTCCTACTGCGGCCATGATATTTGAACCTTCAGTTCCACGACCGGGAACAGAGAATATAGATTTCAAGGAGGCGACCCTGTTACTAACTATGGATTTGACTACCAGAGAGTATACCGATGTACCGCGAGTCTTGATGAATATCAACGAGAAGGTTTTGCAAGAGTAAGTGTTATACCCCGTATTTCCAGAGTATGTACGTGAGGGCGTACGTATTAATTTTTTTGCCTTAAGAATTGGCTTTGGTTCGAAATTTGGGCACAAGTGCCGAATAGAGTCGTTTTCTGACGAAACGTTTCCACAGCTTACGTTGGAAAAATTACGGCTATGTCATTTAGTATTTTTTCGGATTTTTCCGAGCGACGGAACATTTTTGGACCAACGGGAGGGTGACACTTGTCACCCTCATTGGACGGCAAAGAGGAGGCTTGGCCTTGGCCGATTGGTCCCTCCTTTTGTGCCTTGTTTTGTGGCTTGTTTTGTGGAGTGTTTTGTGGAGTGTTTTGTGGGTGCACTTGGCTTGATCTTGGCCTTACACTTGCCTAACACATGGATGGATCTTGGCCATTGGTTGGCCTTTGCTTGGCCTATAAATAGCTCCCCTTTGTGAAGACTTTCTTCATCCACAAATTGCCTAAGTCTTGAAGTTCTCTTCCTCCCTCCCTTGTGAAATTCGTCCACCACACCCCTTTCCCCCTTTGCCGAAAGCTTTCCCCCCCTTTGTGGTGCCTTGGCCGTGGGGTACCCCCCCCCTAGCCTAGTTGTTTTCGTATAATACCCCTTGTTGTGGTATAGAAATACTCTCCTAGTATTGTTATAATGCCCAAAATACCTTAGCCTTGTACCTTGTAGTATTCCAAAGATACCTCTATACGTAGAACCCGGAAATACTACCTTTTTAGTCTCAAACCGAAACCCTAAGGAAATCTTCATTGTTGTTTGAAGTACTTAAGAGAAGTTGGTTAGAACTTCTAAGGGGTGTTTGGAGCGGATTGGAGCGCTCGGAGTAGGAGCTAAACCTTGCTCAGGAGCGACATTAAACTCGGATAATTTTTGGGCTTATCGAGGTAAATATCTTGTCCCCCTATTGTAATTGGAAATTACATATGTGTTGAATATATAGTTGTTGTATACTATATATAGAACTGAACTTGGTATTGTGGCAATGTCTGTTGACTTAAGCCTGAAGAATGAAGAATTGAACAGTAATCATAGAAGGTTAATAAAGAGAAGAACTGAACTGTAATTACCTAGGGTTGTATTCTGATGAGACTTATGTAGCATTACTGTGTAGTAGAATTGTACGCGTCCGGTTAGACGTGTTAACCCCCCCCCCTGGTTGGCTTGGTAGCCGACCTCGATAGAGGAGGAGATTTACGCTGTTGCGGGGGGGGGGAGGTGCTGCCGAATTTTCTGTAGAAAGATGGGAACGTGTGTTTATGATTTAATAGACGTTTGTGGCCTTTATAGGTGAAAGTACTAAGAGTAGCGTATTCTACTCGAGGAGTGGAAAGGGCTAGCAAGGTTGTAGTACTTGGAGCATTTTGCTTATTGTCGATAAATCGTCGCGAGGTATGTGAACCTCTTCCTATCTCTTCTAGCATGATATGTGTGAACTATGTAGTGCGGTGACGCATACGTGTTAATCGTGTTTGATTGTTCTTAAAACATAAAGTGTTATAACGGCTTTATGGGAAGTTGGTTATAACAGCTTTATGTAGATAAGAAAATACTTTGTGGTTTTAAAAGGTAACTGATGTGAATTATAACTGGCTAGTTATAATAAAGAACTTGATGTATTTCAAAAGATTTCTAAATCGTTTTGAAGGGAGAGTAACACTTGGTTTTAAAGGTTTTAAAAAGAGTTATACTAGCTTGATGGGGAGTTAGGTATAATGTCTTAAGAAAGGTAAAGAAAATGGTTTACTGATGTTAGAAGTTAAGAGACTTGATCTTATAAGATAAGAGACTTAACTTATTTGTTTTAATGTGGATGTTTGTGAAACCTCATTCGTGAGTAATGAGTACTTGGTTTTATTTAAAGGATAATGTTTTACTGATTTCGGAAATCAGAATGTGTATCGACAGACCACTGCAGCGTTAATAAAGGAAAATGTATTGAATAATGATGAATTGTATTAAAACCAGTAGAAACCTCCATCTGCATAGAAACTAAGATGAGACAAAATGATATTACATTTTCTAGATCATGGCTGCTGTAATAAGAATGTTGTAAACAAGAATAACCTACTCTCACGTGAGACTTATATTACTCAATTGTTCTAAAAAGAAACCAAGTGATTAAGTTTATGAACTATGAAACCATTTGAAATGAGAAGCTTGAGTAATTAAAACTAGGCAAACTGGAACTTAGGAAAAGAATGTTGTTACTTGATTTTGAAAAGGGATGTGGGTTGGTCATTCTTATACTACGGGTATCGGGTGACTTTTATAAAAGTAATGGATCTCTTTTAAAAAGAACTTAACGTATGTAGTACTTTGGGGTTAAAAACCCGGACTTTGGCATAATATGAAAGTACCTTGAGTTGTGTGAAGCTTGCCTATGCTTGTTGTTGTGAAACTTGCCTATGCTTGTTGTTGTGAAACTTGCCTATGCTTGTGATGATAGCCTTTGTTGTGCCAGTGTGGTATTTCTGTGTTACCGTGTCTCTTGATAGAGGGCCGGTTGACTTGTTGAGAACTTACTTGGACGTGCTGGCAGTGATGGAGAATTCCACGGGTATGTTTCGATATTGTTATTGAGGTAACATGGACATGTCTACACCGTCGCAGATTCGGGCATGCGCCATGCGCCTTGTTATTATTGTTGCAAACATGGGCGTGTCTACACCGATGCGATTCCGGGGCATGTGGCGTGCGCGGGGTTGACCAAGATATTCTTATTGAGGCAACATGGGCGTGTCTACACCGGCGCAAGATTCGGGCATGTGGCCACGCGCCTTGTTATTATTGTTGCATCATGGACATGTCTACACCGAGGCGATTCCGGCACGCGCCATGATGCGAACATGATGGATGTTATGGGCGTGAGACCCATAGTCATATTTGAGTGGTGACTTTGAGGCGTGAGTCCTCGATCGACTGCTTTTATGTTGCGTCTTGTATTTTGGTTATCATACATGTCTCCCGCTTGTTAAGCTATTATGATTTCATTTACGATTTGTGATTTCACATACTTGGTACACAGATCGACTCCTTCGGGCTGCGTTCATGCCGCAGTAGAGGTACATCGCCGTGGATCCTCGCTCTCAGGATCTCGGTTAGCGTTTTGGGAGCTCCGCTTTCCGAGGCTTATCTTTTGTATGTGTTCCCGAGTTGTAGGTTCTTGTACATTCGTGGTATGGCGGCCCTGTCCGTCATAGTCGTTGTAAATCTTAGAGGTCTGTAGAAGCATGCGTGTGGTTGTAAAAGGATTAAAGCGTTTCGATTTTATGTATATACCGAAGGCAAATCGCTGGTTGGCCTGTCTATTTATTATATCTCTTGTTTCATGATTCATGTTTTATTTTCCGCCGTTTCTCTCGATGTTGTATCACTAGGTGCGCCGGTAAGGCACCAAAGAACGCCCGGTTCGGGCGTTACAAAGTGGTATCGAGCGATTAGTCCTCGGAAAGTGTCTACGACCGTGTCAGTAGAGTCTTGATTATCGGTGTGTTGTGCACCACATCTATAATCGTGAGGCTATAGGACATTTAGGATTGGTTTCATTCTTCTCATTACGAGATCGTGCCTTAGAGCCGTGTTGTAAGTTGGACCCTCCGGCGTGTTTCGTTTTTACCGCTATGCCTCGCGAAGGCAACCAGGGCCCAGAAGGCAAGGCAGCCGAGGAGCCGCTAGTGGGATTCAGAGGAGTACGAGGCGCAGCCCACAAGACTGAGTAGTGCTTGACGGCGAGTTTTGCGACGCCGCAAAGACCTGGAGTTTAGAGCGCAGCGGTGGGTCACGAGACTACAAGACACGAGCCTCCACCCCACACCGAGCGGGTGTTATACCCGTAGTTCGGTGGTATGTATGCGAGGACGCACGACGAGAATACGGCGTAAAGATTGGAAAGGAAGAAAGAGGCGATTTTTCCACGGAAAAGTTTCGGTTTTGTGAAGGAAAAAGGTTCGTTTATGGGAATTGGATTCCCGATTTGGTATTCGGACTTCTGAATATTAGAGAATTATGGAATTTTATTTTCGAAATGGTCACGTGGGCCCACGGGAGAAATTTACGTTTTGTGGGGCCCGCTTGATTTTGAGATTTTGGCCGTTTTGGATATTTTCTAAGACGAAATATTTTGATTTAATCGGGGCGACACGTGTCACCCCACGTGGCACCTTTGGGCGAAATATGTTTGTGCACAACACTTTGCTAGAGTCGTTTTCGACGAAACGTTTTCACGACTTTCGTAGGGAATTTCCGCTATGTCATTTAGTATTTTTATGGATTTTTCCGAGAGACGGAACATTTTGGACCAACGAGAGGGCGGCACTTGGCACCCTCTCATTGGTGGGCAAAGTGGGCGGCACATGGACGATTGGGAAGGCAAGTGGGAGATATTTTTGGTAGATATTTTGTGTGCAAGTTGGCTAGGTACACTTGGGTGAATCTTGGCCCTACACTTGCCTAACACTTGGTGTAATCTTGGCCATTGGTTGGCTTTCACTTGACCTATAAATACCCCTCCCTTGGAAGACTAATTCATTCACAAAATGCCTAAGTCTTGAGAGCCTTCCCCCTCCCCTTTAGGCCGAGAGTTCCCCCCCTAGTGGGGTAGGCCGAGGGGTAGCCACCCCCCCTCCTTTGTGGTGTGGCCGTGGGGTACCCCCCCCCCTAGCCTAGTTTGTTTTCATATAATACCCCCCCCCCTCTTGGTAGAAATACTCTCCAAGTATTGTTATAATGCCCAAATTACCTTAGCCTTATACCTTGTTGTATTCTAAGGTTATACCTTTACGAAAAGCCCAGAAATACTATTATACTTCCCGTCAGTCACAAAACCGAAACCCTAGGAAAATCTCCATAAGTCCGTTGGAGTATTGTGTAGAAGTTGGTTAGAACTTCTAAGGGTGGTTTGGAGCGGGTTGGAGCGCCTGAGTCGAGCTAAACGATTGCCCAGATCGACTTTATACTTGGATAATTATGGGCTTATCGAGGTAATTATCTTGTCCCCTATTGTAATTGGATATTACATGTCAGGAGTATATAGTTGAAGTATACTATATATAGTAATGAATCAGAATTACATAGGATCTGACATGAGACTTGTAGTAGTACCGTGGAGTAGAATTGTGCAGTTAGGTTAGATGATAACCCCGGTTGGCTTGGTAGCCACCGATAGAGAGAGATTTACGTTGTTGGGGAAGTCTTGCGAATTTTACGTAGAAGTTCTAAGATGAGAGCTTAATGTTAATAAGCGCCTTGTTGCCTTATAGGTGGATGTACTACGTATGGCGCGATCTACGTGGCTTAAGGTGTAGCCGACGTTTGGAAGTACTTGAGCGTTTTGCTATGAGTCGATACTCGTCGCGAGGTATGTGAACCTCTTCCTATCTCTTCTAGCATGATATGTGAACTATGTAGCGGTAGAGACGATACGTGCTAAATGTGTTTGAGTGGTTTAAAACATAAAGTGTTATAACGGCTTTATGGGAAGTTGGTTATAACAGCTTTATGTTAGTAAGAAAATACATGTGGTTTTTAAAAGGTAACTGATTTGAACTATAACTGGCTTGTTATATGATAAGAAAGAACTTGAAGTATTTCAAAAGATTTTTGAATCATTTTGAAAGGAGAAGTAATACTTGGTGTTTGAAAACTTAAGGGTTATACTAGCTTTATGGGAAGTTAGGTATAACGGCTTAAGAATGCTTTACTGATTTCGGAAATCAGAATGTGTATCGACAAACCACTGCAGCGTTAATAAAAGGAAATGTTTTGGAATAATTAAGTATTATTAAAACCAGTAGAAACTTCCATCTGCATAGAAGCTAAGATGAGACAAAATGATATTTCCTAGATCATGGCTGCTGTAAGAAGATTGTTATAAACAAGAATATCCTACTCACATAAGACTTATGTTTCTCAGATTGTTTAAAAGGGAATTATATTCTTAAATGAATAAGACTATGAACTACGAAACCTTTCTAAAATAAGAAACGTGAACTTTTGAAATTAGGCAAACTTGGACGTTTGGAAAATAATGTTGTTACTTGATTTTACAAAGGTAAGAGTTTTGGTTTTCTTAAAAGCGATACTACCTATTTTATACTACTGGTATTGTGTGACTTATGTGAAAGAAATGATCTTTTTTTGATTTTAATGTGTGAAGTACTTTGGGGATAGATACCCGAACTTGTTAGTAGAAAATACCTTGTGTGAATAACTTGATTGTATTGGTTTGTGATAACCTTGTAATACTTTCTTGTTGCTTTGATAAGTAAACGTGTTAGGATGCTACGTGTTAGTATCTTGTGATGTTTGTGTAAAGCGGGTTTCCCTTGATTGTGCTTATTAACTATCGATCGTTATGATAGTATGGTGGCATTCATCTCTTGAGATGATTCCGGGTTAAGTCGCCCTCACGCGGGGTAGACTCAGCGGTCGATGGACCTATGATTCGAGAATACCTACGCAGTCCCGGCCTATGCGAGCTACGAGTTCCGGTGTTAGTGACGTCCTTTATGGGCATGCGTCCACGTGGCCACGCGATCGCGAAGTCGGGACGATGCCGGAGTAGCTACCCTCGATGCGGGAATACCTCATGCGGGCCGATGAGATTGGCCTACGCGAGTCGCGGAAGTTCCGTGACTAGACGCGCGACATTAGGTGCATCGCGGGCAAGTGGCCACTTTGATCATGTGACGGCCTAGACAGATCTTATGATACGATTATGACCTTGTTGGTACTGTGGTGTTAGTAGTCGGCTATGCCTTCGCATTTACCCTCGCATGCTTTATTAGGACACGGTGGGACACGTGTTCATGTGTATTCTCGGTGCTTGTATATCATAAAGCGCCGGCGTGAGAAGGTATTCCACGCACGATTGATGTAGTGGGCGTGAGACCCATTGTTAAATTGAGTGATGACTTGAGGCGTGAGTCCCGACTTGACATGATCGCTATTTATGGTGAATCGTAGTTTGTTATCATACATGTCTCCCGCTTGTATAGACTACTATGATTTCATTTACGATTTATTTTTAGTTTCACATACTCGGTACACTGTTGTCGACCTCTTCGGGGCTGCGTTCACGCCGCAGTTGAGGTACATCGCCGTTGATCCTAGCTCGTGGTCACATTCGGCGTTTGGGAAGCTCCGTTTCTCGAGGCTTATCGACGTATAGTCCCCGTCGTAGTAAGTGTTTACATTCGTGGTTTGGCGGGCCCCGTCCCGCCATTGTGGTCGATCATTCTTAGAGGTCCGTAGTAATCGCTGCAGTGTGGCGAGTTGGTAAAAAGGATTGCCGTTCATTTGTAAAAGAGTTGATGGTTATATTTATGCCGAAAGGCAAGTTTTCATGATTATTGTTTTATATTTCATTATCTCATGTTGTTGTTTATGTTCGTGATTTCTCCGATGTTGTGTCACTAGAGTGCCCGGTAGGCACCACCACGCCCGCCGGTCGTGACAAAAGTGGTATCGAGCGATTAATCCTCGGAAAGTGTCTACGCATCAGATCGATGAAGTCTTGATTATCGTGTGTTGTGCACCACACCAATAATCGTGAGGCTATAGGATATTTAGGATTGGTTTCTATTCTTCTCACTCGAGATCGTGCCTTAGCCGTGTTGTAAGTTGGACCTCCGACGAAATTCATTCACTTATCGTTATGACTCCGCGTAGGCAACCCGCCCAGAGGCGAGGCGGCCGGCGAGCCGCGAGTTGAGTTCGAGAGGTGGCGAGGCACAGCCCAATCATTACCTAGGGTAGTGCTTCATTCGGGAAGTTTTGCGACGTCACTAGCCCCAGCAGAGTTTAGCACGGCGGCAGCAGTGCCTACAATGACCATGATATTTGAACCTTCAGTTCCACGACCGGGAACAGAGAATATAGATTGCCAAGAGACAACCCTGTTACTAGCTATAGATTTGGCTACCAGAGAGTATACCGATGTACCACGAGTCTTGATGACTACCTAAGAGAGGGTTGTGCAAGAGTAATTCTTCAGTTAGGCTTGAGCATGGCCTGTGTACGGGCTTATGCGCAGCAGGCCGAGAAACGTAGAGATCGACGGGTTAACGGGCGACAACGTAAGAGGCCGAGCAGCAAGGTCCTTTGGTATCTTTCAAGGTGAGTATACCTTAAGTGCTTTGTTCTGATAGCAGTGTGTTAGTTGTGATTAGAATCATGGTGGGTTAACCGAGTAAGCTTTTGGGGGATAGAGAAGGTGTGAGCCTTAGAGTGTTATACGTAAAGACCTTAGAGGTAAGGCCATCTCGAGAAAGGTGTAGTGTTATGTTTGACCCTTATAGGAGTGCATAGTGCACGTGAGCTATGTTCGTGGGATAAGTCCCTGAGTAGCGTGATTTGAAAGAAGGTAGTCGAGCTAGGAAGACCGCTAGGTTTTCGTAATATGATTTGTGAAATTATTCCTTCGGGGAGCTAGTGTTTTGCGCAATGCCGGGTCGGGTTGAGGCCATGTTGCGGGTCAACCCGCGAGTATGGTGGTGGGGTCATTGTGGTGGTCCCGCTTGTGGTAGGGTCATGAGGGTGTTAGGCCCATGTTTAGTTAGCCGTGCAAGTTCGTGGATGCGTTCGACCGGTGGTCGGGCCGATGGGGCAACCTATCGTGTTCTTCTGGTCGTGGTCGTTCCTCAGCGGTTGTTGTTATCTAAAAAGGTTGTGAGGTTGCACGGTGCCTACCTTCACCTTATGACGACAGTGGAGCCAGTGGTACACGCTGTTTTCTTCTCGAGTTTGTACCAGCGGGGCTAGAACCCGTAAGTCTCGACCGCATTCGCCCGGGCCGTTGTTTTGATTTGCGGTAGCCGTGAGGATCGTTGTCTCCTGGTTGGGAGTGTTTAAGCTACCATTTCGGTGTTCGGATGTCGCCTTGTGACGCCTTGTAGGGGCAGAAATGCAAGCCACGGTCGATTGGTTCGATGTTGGCGTGGTTGAGATAGTTGGTTCAGCTTGTTCCACAGATCGTGGATAGTGAAGCTTGTCTAGAAGAAGTTACGCAGCGGAGGAATCGTATGGATAATCGGCGCGACGCCAGAGTTCGTGCCGACGGTCGGTCTCCTTGAAAGCACCACCCGGTTAGGTGTGACGAGTTTTGAAACAAAGGGAACTTAGCCCGAGTTACTTTGGGCCTTTGTGAGTTCATGTGAAGAATAGGCGGGTTGCCTATATGTTAGCATTTGCCGTCCGACTTAGGAGGAAGGACGTCCGTCTTTCGTATTGTTATGTTCGGAAAGTATCAAGATCCATCGAGAATGTTCCCGATAATGATGACCACGTTAGAGATAGTAACCCCGAGTTTTGGATACTAAAGCAGTATCAGAAATGTGATAAGAATCCGAGTGTACGACAGCTTCAGTGATCGCATGCAGCCCGGTACCATTTGTTGGGTCGTCGGAGCAAGGCTCGCGACAAAGTGACAAAAGTAGTATTATTTGTGGTGATGTTAGAGGTGTTTCCTCGTGGACTTGGATGTAAGTATTTTACGTGGGTATTTCTGTGGCCAGCTGTGGCAGGATTGTTTCGTAAGTATAGTAGTGAAGACTATACTGTCACGTGTTCGTTTTGAGACTTAGAAGGAACATTCGGGACGAATGTTTCTAAGGGGGGAAGAATGTTATACCCCGTAGTTCCAGGGTATGTATGCGAGGACGACGCACGAGAATACGACGAAAGATTGAAAGGAAGAAAGAGGCGATTTTTCCACGGAAAAGTTTCGGTTTTGTGAAGGAAAAAGGTTCGTTTATGGAATTGGATTCCCGATTTGGTATTCGGACTTCTGGAATATTAGAGAATTATGGAATTTTATTTTCGAAAATGGTCACGTGGGCCCACGGAGAAATTTACTGATTTTGTGGGGCCCGCTTTGATTTTGAGATTTTGGCGTTTTGGATATTTTCTAAGACGAAATATTTTGGATTTAATCGGGGCGACACGTGTCACCCCATGTGGCACCTTTGGGCCGAAATATGTTTGTGCACAACACTTGTTAGAGTCGTTTCGACTAAACGTTTTCACGGCTTTCGTAGGGAATTTCCGCTATGTCATTTAGTATTTTTGCGGATTTTTCCGAGAGGCGAACATTTTGGACCAACGAGAGGCGCACTTGGCACCCTCTCATTGGTGGGCAAAGTGGGCATATGGACGATTGGGGCAAGTGGGAGATATTTTTGGTAGATATTTTGTGTGCAAGTTGGCTAGGTACACTTGGGTGAATCTTGGCCCTACACTTGCCTAACACTTGGTGTAATCTTGGCCATTGGTTGGCTTTCACTTGACCTATAAATACCTCCCTTGGAAGACTAATTCATTCACAAAATGCCTAAGTCTTGAGAGCCTTCCTCCCTTTCGTGAGGCCCTCGTCGAGAGTTCCCCACAGTGGTAGGCAGGGTAGCCACCCCTCCTTTGTGGTGCCGTGGGGTACCCCTAGCCTAGTTTGTTTTCATATAATACCCCTCTTGGTAGAAATACTCTCCAAGTATTGTTATAATGCCCAAATTACCTTAGCCTTATACCTTGTTGTATTCTAAGGTTATACCTTACGAAAAGCCAGAAATACTATTATACTTCCCACCACAAAACCGAAACCCTAGGAAAATCTCCATAAGTCCGTTGAGTATTGTGTAGAAGTTGGTTAGAACTTCTAAGGGTGGTTTGGAGCCGGGTTGAGCGCCTGAGTTGAGCTAAACGATTGCCCAGGATCGACTTTATACTTGGATAATTATGGGCTTATCGAGGTAATTATCTTGTCCCCCTATTGTAATTGGATATTACAGGTTGTAGGAGTATATAGTTGAAGTATACTATATATAGTCTTCGAATCAGTAATTACATAGGATCAGACATGAGACTTGTGTAGTAGTACCGTGGAGTAGAATTGTACCCGTTAGGGTTAGATGTATAACCCCCCCCCGGTTGGCTTGGTAGCCGGCCTCGATAGAGGAGGAGATTTACGCTGTTGCGGGGGGGGGAAGTGCTGCCGAATTTTCTGTAGAAGTTCTACGATGAGAGCTTTATGTTAATAAGCGCCTTGTGGCCTTATAGGTGGATGTACTACGTATGGCGCGATCTACGTGGCTTAAGGGGTAGCCGACGTTTGGAAGTACTTGGAGCGTTTTGCTATGAGTCGATACTCGTCGCGAGGTATGTGAACCTCTTCCTATCTCTTCTAGCATGATATGTGTGAACTATGTAGTACGGAGACGCATACGTGCTAAATGTGTTTGAGTGGTTTAAAACATAAAGTGTTATAACGGCTTTATGGGAAGTTGGTTATAACAGCTTTATGTTAGTAAGAAAATACATGTGGTTTTTAAAAGGTAACTGATTTGAACTATAAGCGCTTGTTATATGATAAGAAAGAACTTGAAGTATTTCAAAAGATTTTTGAATCATTTTGAAAGGAGAAGTAATACTTGGTGTTTGAAAACTTAAGGGTTATACTAGCTTTATGGGAAGTTAGGTATAACGGCTTAAGAATGCTTTACTGATTTCGGAATCGAATGTATCGACAAACCATCGCAAGCGTTAATAAAAGGAAATGTTTTGGAATAATTAAGTATTATTAAAACCGAGAAACTTCCATCCGCATAAGCTAAGATGAGACAAAATGATATTTCCTAGATCATGGTCATTGTAAGAAGATTGTTATAAACAAGAATATCCTACTCACATAAGACTTATGTTTCTCGATTGTTTAAAAGGAATTATATTCTTAAATGAATAAGACTATGAACTACGAAACCTTTCTAAAATAAGAAACGTGAACTTTTGAAATTAGGCAAACTTGGGCGTTTGGAAAATAATGTTGTTACTTGATTTTACAAAGGTAAGAGTTTTAGTTTTCTTAAAAGGACGATACTCTATTTTATACTACGGGTATTGTGTGACTTATGTGAAAGAAGCAGATCTTTTTTTTGATTTTAATGTGAAGTACTTTGGGGATAGATACGAACTTGTTAGTAGAAAATACCTTGTGTGAATAACTTGATTGTATTGGTTTGTGATAACCTTGTAATACTTTCTTGTTGCTTTGATAAGTAAACGTGTTAGGATGCTACGTGTGTTAGTATCTTGTGATGTTTGTGTAAAGGGTTTCTGATTGTGCTTATTAACTATCATCGTTATGATAGTATGGTGGCATTCATCTCTTGAGATGATTCCGGTTAAGCCGCCTCCACGCGGGTAGACTCAGCGTCGATGGACCTATGATTCGAGAATACCTCACGCAGTCCCGGGCCTGCGCGAGCTACGAGTTCCGTGTTAGTGACGCCCTTATGGGCATGCGGTCCATGTGGCCACGCGATCGCGAAGTCGGTGACGATGCCGGGAGTAGCTACCTCGATGCGGGAATACCTCATGCGGGCCGATGAGATTGGCCTATGCGAGTCGCGGGAAGTTCCGGACTAGACGCGACATTAGGCATCGCGGGCAAGTGGCCGCTTTGATCATGTGACGATGCAGACAGATCTTATGATACGATTATGACCTTGTTGGTACTGGGTGTTAGTAGTCGGCTATGCCTTCGCATTTACCCCGCATGCTTTATTAGGACACGTGGGACCCGTGTTCATGTATTCCTTGGTGCTTGTATATCATAAATCGCCGGTGAGGAAGGTATTCCACGCACGATTGATGTAGTGGCGTGAGACCCATTGTTAAATTGAGTGATGACTTGAGGCGTGAGTCACGACTTGACATGACATGCTATTTATGGTGAATCGTAGTTTGGTTATCATACATGTCTCCCGCTTTGTATAGACTACTATGATTTCATTTACGATTTATTTTTAGTTTCACATACTCGTGCACTGCAGATCGACTCCTTCGGGCCGCGTTCATGCCGCAGTTGAGGTACATCGTTGATCCTAGCTCGTGGTCACATTCAGCGTTTGGGAAGCTCCGTTTCTCGAGGCTTATCGGTGGTATAGTCCCCGTCGTAGTAAGTGTTTACATTCGTGGGTTTGGCGCCCGCCCCGCCATCAGGGTCGATCATTCTTAGAGGTCTGTAAATCTTGTTGTGGGCGTGGTTGGTAAAAAGGATTGCCGCTCATTTGTAAAAGAGTTGATGGTTATATTTATGCCGAAAGGCAAGTTTTCCTGATTATTGTTTTATATTTACATTATCTCATGCGTTGTTTATGTTCATTGATTTCTCGATGTTGTGTCACTAGAGTGCCCGGTAGGCACGACCACGCCCGGGCTGGTCGTGACAGCGGAGAGATGGATCAAGCGAGATGGCGATTATCGCCGTGGTTGTGGCCGAGATATGAGGATAGGTCGATGCAGCAGCCTGGCTCCAAAGAAGACTGCGTGCACCCGAGGCGCATTTGAGGCTACGGATTTCTTAGTTGTAGCCCGCTCGAGTTTTACGTCGAGGCCGAGGATGATCCGCAGGAGTTCATCCGTCGATTCGCAGGATCATGCGGGTGATCAAGGCTTCGTAGACCGAGTCGGTGACATTTGTTCGCAGATAGGTCGCGATACCGCAAATGATTGGTTTGACTCGTGAGCTTTCCGGGAGAGCATGCACTTCCACCGTTTGGGACGAGTTTTCGGGGCCTTCTGGCACATTTCTTGCCTCCACAAATGAGGAGGGCTCGGCCGGCAGATTTTGATGTTGAGGCAAAACGGGCGCATAGCCGAGTACAATGTGGAGTTCGACTCATCGTCGCAGTATGTTCCCGCATTAGTAGCTAGTATGGAGGATCGAGTGCACCGATATGTTACAGGTGGCTCGATTACCTAGCGAGAGTTGTTCGGTGTTTCTCTTCACCGCATGGACATTGCCCGCATTCGTGCCCATGCACTTGGGTGCGGCGAGCGCAGAGATCGACGCAGCGGACCGCCACAGAAGGCCAAGACGGCCGGATATTTTGGCGACTTTCGAGGCGGACCGCCTCAAGAAGCAGACTAGTTATGTACTCCGCCATTGCAGTGGTCCTCCGCAGCCTTCGACCTTGGGATATTCAGGAGCAGTCGTGGCTCCTGTGTTTCAGATGTTCGCGGTAGGGTGTTGGCAGACGCGATACCCCTACCGGTGTGGTCGATGTGGTAGACCGCATTTCGGGAGTGTCGTAGTACCAAGGAGCTTGTTATTCTTGCGCCAACAGGCCATATGACGAGAGATCGTCCGACCGGGTAGCATCGGTAGGATAGCACAGACTACTAGAGCGATGCGGGCCACGGTAGAGGTCGCGGTGGAAGTTCGCTTTAGCGGCCTTGAACCGCCTAGTTTCGTGTATATCCTTAACCTCTAGAGTTTTGTGTATTGATGTTGTCGATGTGTTTAATGATATGTTTGGATAGCTTTGTGCTAAAATGTGATTTAGAAACCGGTTAGTGAAAAGGGTAAGTCCGGTAGTGTGAGATGGAAGTGGTAGCTTTCATGATGTGAAATAGTAAGATTGTTCCGGATCGGGAACAAGAGTTGCGCGGTTGGGGTCGGGTTGAGGACCATTTGGGTCAACCCAGAACCCGGTTTGGGGTGGGGTCGGGTGGTCCCGCCAGTGGTAGGGTCACGAGGTGCTAGGCCCAAGTTTAGATGACCATCGTATGAGTTCGTGGACGCGTTCGATCGAATCAGTTCGTGAAGGCCGGAATGGCCTTAGGGAAATCGAGGTTAGTGAGATGACCAAGTTTGAGGTAGTGACTCCAAGGGTTGGAAACGTGCGTTGATGTATGGTGGTACGGATACTAGAACGAGTTCGAGTGTTCGTGACGAGTACTACGAAAGCGGAAAAGTGAACGTATGTTTTGTGGCGGTGTGGCATGATTGTTTTCGTGACGTATAGCGGTGAAGACTATACCGACGCTGTTGTTTTGAGACTGAAGGAACATTCGGACGAATGTTTCTAAGGGATGAATGTTATACCCGTATTTCCGCAGTATGTACGTGAGGCGTGCGTATTAATTTTGCCTTAAGAATTGGCTTTGGTTGAAATTTGGGCACAAGTGCCGAATAGAGTCGTTTTCGACTAAACGTTTCATTACTTACGTTGGAAAAATTCGCTATGTCATTTAGTATTTTTATGGATTTTTCCGAGCGACGGAACATTTTTGGACCAACGGAGGGTGACACTTGTCACCTCATCGACGGCAAAGAGGAGGCTTGGCTTGGCCGATTGGTCCCTCCTTTTGTGCCTTGTTTTGTGGCTTGTTTTGTGGAGTGTTTTGTGGAGTGTTTTGTGGGTGCACTTGGCTTGATCTTGCCTTACACTTGCCTAACACATGGATGGATCTTGGCCATTGGTTGGCCTTTGCTTGGCCTATAAATAGCTCCCTTGTGAAGACTTTCTTCATCCACAAATTGCCTAAGTCTTGAAGTTCTCTTCCTCCTCCCTTGTGAAATTGGCCCACCACACCCCTTTCCCCTTTGCCGAAAGCTTTCCCTCATGTGTGCCTTGGCCGTGGGTACCCCTATCCTAGTTGTTTTAGTATAATACCCCTTTTTGTGGTTTAGAAATACTCTCCTAGTATTGTTATAATGCCCAAAAGACCTGAGCCTTGTACCTTGTAGTTTTCCAAATATCCCTCTATACGTAGAACCCTAAATACTACCTTTTGTCCTTTTAGTCTCAAACCAAACCCTAAGGAAATCTTCATTGTTGTTTGAAGTACTTAAGAGAAGTTGGTTAGAACTTCTGGGTGTTTGGAGCGGATTGAGCGCTCGGAGTAGGAGCTAAACCTTGCTCGGGAGACATTAAACTCGGATAATTTTGGGCTTATCGAGGTAAATATCTTGTCCCCTATTGTAATTGGAAATTACATATGTGTTGAATATATAGTTGTTGTATACTATATATAGAATCGAACTTGGTATTGTGGCAATGTCTCATGACTTAAGCTCAAGAATGAAGAATTGAACAAGAATCATGTAAGGTTAATAAAGAGAAGAATCGAATCAGTAATTACCTAGGGTTGTATTACTGAGACTTATGTAGCATTACCGTAGTAGAATTGTACGCGTCCGTTAGATGTTAACCCCTCGGTTGGCTTGCCAGCCGATAGAGGAGATTTACGCTGCGGCGTGAGGTGCCGAATTTTCTCAGGAAGATGGGAACGTGTGTTTATGATTTAATAGACGTTTGTGGCCTTTATAGTGAAAGTACTAAGAGTAGCGTATTCTACTCGAGGAGTGGAAAGGGCTAGCAAGGTTGTAGTACTTGGAGCATTTTGCTTATTGTCGATAAATCGTCGCGAGGTATGTGAACCTCTTCCTATCTTTTCTAGCATGATATGTGAACTATGTAGTACGGTAGACGCATACGTGTTAATCGTGTTTGATTGTTTAAAACATAAAGTGTTATAACGGCTTTATGGGAAGTTGTTATAACCTTTATGTAGATAAGAAAATACTTTGTGGTTTTAAAAGGTAACTGATGTGAATTATAACTGGCTAGTTATAATAAAGAACTTGATGTATTTCAAAAGATTTCTAAATCGTTTTGAAGGGAGAGTAACACTTGGTTTTAAAGGTTTTAAAAAGAGTTATACTAGCTTGATGGGGAGTTAGGTATAATGTCTTAAGAAAGGTAAAGAAAATGGTTTACTGATGTCAGAAGTTAAGAGACTTGATCTTATAAGATAAGAGACTTAACTTATTTGTTTTAATGTGGATGTTTGTGTGAAACCTCATTCGTGAGTAATGAGTACTTGGTTTTATTTAAAGGATAATGTTTTACTGATTTCGGAAATCAGAATGTGTATCGACAGCACACTCGCAAATTAATAAAGGAAAATGTATTGAATAATGATGAATTGTATTAAAACCAAGAGAAACCTCCATCCGCATAGAAACTAAGATGAGACAAAATGATATTACATTTTCTAGATCATGGTCTGTAATAAGAATGTTGTAAACAAGAATAACCTACTCTCACGTGAGACTTATATTACTCAATTGTTCTAAAAAGAAACCAAGTGATTAAGTTTATGAACTATGAAACCATTTGAAATGAGAAGCTTGAGTAATTAAAACTAGGCAAACTGGAACTTAGGAAAAGAATGTTGTTACTTGATTTTGAAAAGGGATGTGGGTTGGTCATTCTTATACTACGGTATCGTGACTTTTATAAAAGTAATGGATCTCTTTAAAAAGAACTTAACGTATGTAGTACTTTGGGGTTAAAAACCCGGACTTTGGCATAATATGAAAGTACCTTGAGTTGTGTGAAGCTTGCCTATGCTTGTTGTTGTGAAACTTGCCTATGCTTGTTGTTGTGAAACTTGCCATGCTTGTGATGATAGCCTTTGTTGCCAAGTGTGGTATTTACGTTACCGTGTCTCTTGATAGAGGGCCGGTTGACTTGTTGAGAACTTACTTGGACGTGCTGGCAGTGATGGAGAATTCCACGGGTATGTTTCCAGTATATTGTTATTGAGGTAACATGGACATGTCTACACCGATGCAGATTCGGTACGCGCCACGCGCCTTGTTATTATTGTTGCAAACATGGACGTGTCTACACCGATGCAGTATTCCGGGGGCATGTGGCCATGCGGCAGGGTTGACCAGTATATTCTTATTGAGGCAACATGGACGTGTCTACACCGATGCAGTATTCCGGGTATGTGGCCACGCGCCTTGTTATTGTTGCATCATGGACATGTCTACACCGAGGCAGTATTCCGGGGGCATGCGGCCATGATGCGAACATGATGGATGTTATGGGCGTGAGACCCATAGTCATATTTGAGTGGTGACTTTGAGGGCGTGAGTCCCTGACTGGACTGTTTTTATGTTGCGTACTGTATTTTGGTTATCATACATGTCTCCTGCTTGTTAAGCTATTATGATTTCATTCTGATGATTTGATGCTTCACATACTTGGTACTGTTATCGACTCCTTCGGGGCCGCGTTCATGCCGCAGTAGAGGTACATCGCCGTGGATCCTCGCCTCGGGATCTCGGTTGCGTTTGGGAGCTCCGTTTCTCCGAGGCTTATCTTTTGTATGTGTTCCCGAGTTGTAGGTTCTGTACATTCTGTGGTATGGCGGCCCCGTCCGTCATAGTCGTTGTAAATCTTAGAGGTGCAGTAGAATCGCTGCAAGTGTGGTTGTAAAAGGATTAAACTGCTCGATTTTATGTATATATCAAGGCAAATCGCTTTTGGTTGCCTGCCTATTTATTATATCTCTTGTTTCATGATTCATGTTTTATTTTCCACTGGTTTCTCCGATGTTGTATCACTAGGGTGCCCGGTAAGGCACCAAGAACGGCCCGGTTCGGGCGCATAAAGAAGTTCTTCGATTAGGCTGAGCATGGCCTGCGGGCTTATGCGCAGCAGCCGAGAAACGTAGAGATCGACGTTAACGGGCGACGAAGAAGGCCGCAGTAGCAAGGTCCTTGGTAACTTGCGGCGAGTCGCCTCACGGCAGATTTGATTATGCGCATCCATCGGTCAGAAAGGTCCTCCACGGGTTCGGGACGCTCGGGTACGCGGAGTTGGTCGAGCTCGAGCTTCCGGTTCACGCTACACGCAGTTCCGGCCATCCGATTCGATTTTCTCAATGTTCACACGTGGCGCGCCATCCCGTGGAATGTCGTCTATTAGTTGGTACGTGTTGTACCTATGATCGTCAGGGTCTGATGTCGAAAGAGTGTCCTCATGGAGGACTTAGCCTTCGTGATCGGTGGGTAGTTTGTCATCTTCCTTAGCTATGCGCCTACGGCAGGTTTGATTAGAACGACTTAGGGAGTGAAGCGATGAGATATAGATATATCCTTAACCTCTGTAGATCTCAGATGTGTGATAAGGTGAGTATACCTTAAGTGCTATGTTCTGATAGCAGTGTGTTAGTTGTGATTAGAAATCATGGTGGGTTAACCGAGTAAGATTTTGGGGGATAGAGAAGGTGTGAGCCTTAGAGTTTTATACGTAGAGACCTTAGAGGTAAGGCCATCTCGAGTAAAAGATGTATTGTTTATGTTTGACCCTTATAGGAGTGCATAGTGCACGTGAGTTATGTTTGTGGGATTAGTCCCTGAGTAGTGTGGAATGAAAGAGGGTAGTTGAACTAAGAAGACCGCTAGGTTTTCGTAACGTGATTAGTGAGATTGTTCCGGTTCGGGGAGCTAGTATGGTGCGCGTTGTCGGTCGGGTTGAGGCCACGTTGCGTCAACCCGCAGGTTTGGCGCGGGTGGCCAGTTTGTGGTGGTCCCGCTTTGGGTTGGGGTTACGAGGGTGTTAGGCCCAAGTTTAGTTAACCAGCGTACGAATTAGTGGATGCATTCGACCAGTAGTCGGGCCGAGGTCGTCAGCCGTCTTGTTTTCTAGCAAAGACCTTTTACTCGGTAGTGTTGTTTTATCAGAAAGGTTGTAAGGCTGCACGGGGTGCCTACCTTCACCTTATGGCGCATGTGGAGCCAGTGGTACAAATTGCTTTTGTTTCGGAAGTTTTACCGCGGTTAAGAACTCGGTGAGTCTCAAAGATCGCATTCGCCTCGGGCGTGTGTGGAATCGGGGGTAGTTGTGGGATTGTTGTCCCTGTGGAGGAGTGTTTAAGCTACCATTTCGGTTTCGAATGTCGCCTTATGAGGCCTTGTAGGGCGGAAGTGTAAGTCACGGCCGATTGGTTCGATGTTGGCATGATTGAGATAGTTGGTTCAGCTTGTTCCAGCAGATCGTGGATACGAGAAAGCTTGTCTAGAGGAGGTTCCGCGGCTCGGAGAAATCGTATGGATAATCGGCGACGACGCTTAGAGTTCAGTTGACGGTCGGTCTTCGAAGATACCACCCGGTTTGGGTGTGACGAGTTTTGGAAAACAGAGGGAACTTAGCCCGAGTTACTTTGGGCCTTACAGATCTGGTGCAGAGTAGGCCAGGTTGCCTATATGTTAGCTTTTGCCGTCCGACTTAGGAGGCAGTACGTCCGGTCTTTCGTATTGTTATGATCGGGAAAGTATCGGAGATCCATCCAGAGTGTTCCCAGTTAATGATGACCACGTTAGAGATAGTAACCCAGAGTTTTGGAACCGGGCGATGTAAATGTGGTAAGAGTTCGAGTGCACGACAACCTCGTGGTCGATGTAGTCCGGCACCATTTGTTGGTCGCGAGTGACACTAGAACCTCGCGGCAAAGTGACAAAAGTGGTATCGGGAAGAAGCGAGCATGTATGGCGAGCATAGATGTGATCATTTCTTTTGTAAGGAGAAGGTGCGAAGGAAGTATATTTTAGACCCCGGAGAGAGGTGTTTGTGGTAATGTTAGAGGTGTTTCCTCGTGGACTTGGATGTAAGTATTTTGCGCAGTTGTTTCTGTGGCCATTGTGGCAGGATTGTTTCGTAAGTATGGTAGTGAAGACTATACTGGCGCACGTTTGTTTTGAGACTTAGAAGGAACATTCGGGACGAATGTTTCTAAGGAGGGGAGAATGTTATACCCCGTATTTCCCGAGTATGTACGTAAGGACGTATGTAGAAAATTTGAACTTGAGAATTAGGCTTGGCCGAAATTTATTTGTTCACAACACCCGGTTAGAGTCGTTGTTCGAAACGTTTTCTGACTTTCGTAGGGAAAATTCCGGCTATGTCATTTTTATTTTTTGCGGATTTTTCCGAGAGTCGAAACCTTTTTGGCCAATGAGAGGGCGACACTTGTCACCCTCTCATTGGCACACGTTGGGCGGTTAAAGGGGTGGACGAATTGGCCTTGTTTGCTCAAGGGGTTGGTAGGATATTTTTGTGGTAGATGGATAAGGTGCACTTGGAAAGATCTTGGCCCTACACTTGCCTTGCACTTGGCAAGATCTTGGCCATTGGTTGGCCTTTGCTAGACCTATAAATACCCCCCTCTTTGATGACTTCTTCATCCATTCCTAAAAATATTTCTAAGTGTTAAATCCTCATCCCTCCCCTTAGTGTAGAGTTCGGCCAAGAGCCTCCCTCCCCTGGCAGAGCCCTTCCCCCTCCTGGGGTGCTGGCCGTGGGTACCCCAGCCTAGTTGTTTCGTATAATACCCCCATCTTGGTAGAAATACTCTCAAAAGTATTGTTATAATGCCCAAATTACCTTAGCCGTATACCTTGTAGTATTCTAAGGTTATACTTATCTGAAAAGCCAGAAATACTATTATACTTCCCTTAGTCACAAAACCGAAACCCTAAGGAAAATCTCCATGGTTAGTTGGAGTAATAAGTAGAAGTTGGTTAGAACTTCTAAGGGTTGTTGGAGGCGGTCGGAGCGCTGAGTAGAGCTAAACCTTGCTCGGGATCGACATTTAAACTAGGATAATTATGGGCTTATCGAGGTAAATATCTTGTCCTCTATTGTAATTGGAAATTACATGTTGTATGATTATATAGTTGAAGTATACTATATATAGAACTGAACGTAGTTATCGCAATGTCTTTTGACTTAAGCTGAATAATAAGAAACCTTTTCGAAAGAAAATCTTGAGCTGTATTTACATGGGGTATTCTGATGAGACTTGTGTAGCTTTTCGTGAGTAGAATTGTACCGTTCGGGTTAGATGTATAACCCCTGGTTGGCGTGGTAGCCTGCCTCGATAAAGGAGGAGATTTCTGCCATTGCGGGGAAAGGTCTTTGCGAATTTTACGTAGAATGTTCTGAAGGGATCTAAATGTTAATAAGCGCCTTGTGGCCTTATAGGTTGAAGTACTACGTGTGGCGCGATCTACTTGGCAAGGAGTAGCCGGTTGGAAGTACTTGGAGCGTTTTGCTATTAGTCGATACTCGTCGCGAGGTATGTGAACCTCTTCCTATCTCTTCTAGCATGATATGTGTGAACTATGTAGTACGGTAGACGTACATGTGCTAAATGTATTTGATTGGTTTAAAACATAAAGTGTTATAACGGCTTTATGGGAAGTTGGTTATAACAGCCTTATGTTGGTAAGAAAATACTTGTGGGTTTTAAAAGATAACTGATTTGAACTATAACTGGCTTATTATGTGTTAATAAAGAACTTGAAGTATTTCAAAAGATTTTTGAATCATTTCGAAAGAAGAAGTAATACTTGGTTTTTGAAAACTTAAGAGTTATACTAGCTTTATGGGAAGCTAGGTAATAACGGCTTAAGAATGTTTCTTGATTTGAATCGAATGTGTATCGACAAACCAACTGCGGCGTTAATAAAAGGAAATGTTTTGTGATTAAGTATTATTAAAACCAGTAGAAACTTCCATCCGCATAGAAGCTAAGATGAGACAAAATGATATTTCCTAGATCATGGTCACGTAATAAGATTGTTATAAACAAGAATATCCTACTCACATATAAGGCTTATGTTTCAGATAGTTTAAAAGAGAATTATATTCTTAAATGAATAAGACTAAGAACTACGAAACCTTTCTAAAGTAAGAAACGTGAACATTTGAAATTAGGCAAACTTGGACGTTTGAGAAATAATGTTGTTACTTGATTTTACAAAGAGAAGTGTTTTGCTTTACTTCAAAAGATAATCACTCTAGTTTTCATATACTACGGGTATTGTGTGACTTTTGTAAACGTAACGTATCTTTTAAAAGATAATGTATGAAGTACTTTGGGAATAGATACTCGATCTTGTTAATCATATAATAGAATGTACCTTGTGTGTATAACTGGATTGTGTTGGTTTGTGATAGCCTTGTAATACCTTCGTGTTGATTTTATAAGTAATCATATTAGGATGCTACGTGTGTTAGTATTCTGTGATGTTTGTGTAAAGGGGTTTTCCCTTGATTGTGCTTAGGTTGTTTAAACAATAAACTGTTATGTTGGTATTATACCACTCACCGTGTTTCCGGGGGTTAAGCTGCCCTCCGATGTGGGGTAGACTCAGGTGATGCAGGACCATGATTCGAGAAACCTCATGCGGGTCCCGGCCTAAGCGGAGCTACGAGTTCGTGTTAGTGTGCGGCCTTTATGGTCACGCGATGCATGTGGCCATGCGGATCGCGAGTCGGGGCGATGCGGGAGTAGCTACCCTCGATGCGGGTTATACCTCATGCGGGCCTATGAGATTGGCCTATGCGAGTGCGGGAGTTCGAGGGCTAGACGCGCATTTGATATTGCGGGCGAGTGACCAGCTTTGATCATGTGACGGTGCAGCAGATATCATGATTCGATTTATGACCTTGTTAGTGCGTAGGTGTTAGTAGTCGGCTATGCCTTCGTGCCTACATCGTTTTATTTGGGCACAGTGGGACACTGTTGTTCATGTGTGTTCCTTGGTGCTTTTCTATCATCGATGCCGGCGGTGAGGAAGGTATTCCAGGCATGATTGATGTTGTGGGCATGAGACCCATATTTATGTATTTGAGTGACTTGAGGCGTGAGTCACGACTTGATATATCGCTTATTTATTGTGAATCGTAGTTTGGTTATCATACATGTCTCCCGCTTTATATAGACTACTATGATTTCATTTACGTATTTTCGATTTCGCATACTCGGTACTGTTATCGACCTCCTTGAAGTGCGTTCATGCCGCAGTAAAGGTACACGATCGTTGATCCTCGCTCTTAGGGTCAGATTCAGCGTTTGGGAAAGCCGTTTCTCGGAGGCTTATCTTGGTATAGTCCCGTCGTTGTAGGTATTTACAGGGGTATGGCGGGGCCCTGTCCCGCCATTGTTGTCGTATCATTTTCTTAGAGGTCTGTAGTACTGTTGTGGGCAGGGTTTGCAAAAAAGGATTAAACTGTTCATTTGTAAGAGTTGTTATTTATATATGCCGAAAGGCAAGTTTTCCTCGACATCGTTTTGTACTTCATTTGTTTCATGTATGTGTATTATGTTCCGATTACTCGATGTTGTATCACTAGGGTGCCCGGTAAGGCACGATCCACGCCCAGTTCGGTCGTGACAACCACATACACGAGCCTCGGTCCGCGATGCAGGCGAGAGAGATGAGTTACAAGGAGTGGGCGATTAATGGCGGGGTTGTGGCGGACTTGAGGATAGGGCGGACGCATTCGATGAGCACCGATGGTTCACCCTAGATCGAGATAGTTCGAGGCTACGGGATTTTACGAGTTGTAAACCGCCGAGTTTTATGGGTCGAGGCACGAGGATGATCCGCGAGTTCATCCGGCGATTCTGACGGATCATGAGTGATCAAGGCATCGGAGACCGAGTCGGTGGTCCTAGGTTCGCATCGGCCGCGTGATACCGCGATCGACCGTTTGATTCGTGGGAGCTGTCGGGAGAGCATGCACTTCCGGTGTGTGGAACGAGTTCTCGAGGCCTTTCTTGCACATTTCTTGCCTCCCGGATGAGGAGGGCTCGGGCGACAGATTTTTGGTGTTCGCGAGCGGGCGTGCGGTTGGAGTACAATGTGGAGTTCGACTCATTGGCGACGTCCGCGTTGGTAGCTAGTATGGAGGATCGAGTGCACCGATATGTTCTGAGGCTCGATGATTACCTAGCGAGAGTTGTTCGGTGTAGCTCTTGTGGGCATGGACATTGCCGCGTGCAGCGTATGCACTTGGATGTGAGCGGATAAATCGGCGGAATGACCAAGGTCGTGAAGAGGCGAGCAGCGAGGTCCTTTGGTAACGTTCGAGGCGGAGCCTCGGCAGAACTAGTTATGTACCTCCGCCCGATCTGAGTGGTCCTCCACGCCGGGACGCCGGGTTATTGGGAGCAGTCGGGGCTCCTGTGTTTCAGATTTTCGGGAGTAGGAGTACTCGTCGGATGAGGCCACCGTATCTCGGTGTGACCATTGTGGTAAAGCCCATGAGAATGTAAATCGGTTTGGGAGATTGCTATACTTGCGGCGGCGAGGGCCATTTGTGAGAGATCGCTGTCAGGGTATGCTTGGTAGGATAGCACTGACTACTAGATCGATTGCGGGTTCTTCACCTTCCATAGCTAGGCGGGATGTTCATACACGGCAGCTACGGTAAGAGGTCGCGGTAGAAGTTTCGATTTTAGCGGTCCTTTGAACCGCTTATTTTCGGTATATCCTTAACCTCTGTAGTTGTATGTATTGATGTATTGATGTGCGATGATGTGTTTAGTGTTATGATCGGATAGCTTTGTGCTAAAATGTGATTTAGAAACACAGTTAGTGAAAAATGGTAAGTCACAGGTAGTGTGAAATGGAAGTGGTAGCTTTCGCGACTTGTATAGGTAAGATTGTTCGGATCGGGAACAAGAGTTTGGCGCGTTTGGGGGTCGGGTTGAGGACCATTCATGGGTCAACCCGTAGTCTTGACAGCGGGTCAGTTCGAGGTGGTCCCGCCAGGTAGGGTCACGAGGTGCTAGGCCCCGTTTAGGTGACCATCGTATGAGTTCGTGGATATGTTCGACGAAGCGGTTCGTGAAGGCGGGAATGGCCTTAAAGAAGATTGAGGTTAGTAAGATGACCAAGTTTGGAGGTAGTGACTCCAGATTTTTGGGAAATGAAGTAATGGGAAGTATGATGCGTGCAGGAGAGTTCAAGTGACTACGAGTAAGGATAGAAGAGCGTGTGTTATTTCGTGGCCATGTGTGGCGTTGGCAACTTGTTAGAGGAACTTTATCGTAATCCATCTTGAGAAGGAACATTCGGGACGAATGTTTCTAAGGAGGGGAGAATGTTATACCCCGTATTTCCAGAGTATATGCGTGGGGCGTGCGTAGGAATTTGAGCCTTAAAGTTAGGCAAGGTTGAATTTTGTGCACAACACCGGTTAGAGTCGTTTTTCGAAAGCGTTTCCAGACTTGCGAAGGAAAATTCGGCTATGTCATTTAGTATTTTAGCGAATTTTTCCGAGGCGAAATGTTTTGTACCTACGGGAGGGTGACACTTGTCACCCTCAAGTGGACGTTGGGTTGGCCGAATTGGTCACGTCTTCTTGGCCTATTGGCTCCTTGTTTTGGCCTTGTTTTGTGGCTTGTTTGGTGCCATGTTTTGTGCCTTGTTTTGTGGAGTAGGGGTTAGAGTGCACTTGGCTTGATCAAGGCCTTACACTTGCCTTGCACATGGCTTGATCTTGGCCATTGGTTGGCCCTGGCTTCCCTATAAATACCCCCTTTGAGATGAACTTCTTCATCCTAAATTTCACTAAGTGTTGAAATCCTCCTCCCCTCTTGTGTGTTGTTCTCGTCCAAGAGCCCCCTCCTAGTAAAGGCCCTGGCGAAACCCTACCCCTTTGTGTAGCCTTAGCGAGAACACCCCCTTCCCGGAGTTGTTCTCGTGAGATACCCCCTTGGTTGAGAAATACTCTCCAAATATTGTTATGATGCCCAAATACTTTACCCCATATACCTTGTAGTACTTTCCAAAAGTTACCTCTATACGTAGAGCCCGGAAATACTACCTTTTGTCCTTTTAGTCTCAAACCGAAACCCTAAGGAAATCTTCATAGTTGGTTGAGGTATGTAAGTAGAAGTTGGTTAGAACTTCTAAGGGTTGTTTGGTGCGGATTGGAGCGCACGGAGTAGGAGCTAAACCTTGCTCAGGATCGACTTTTATCTCGGATAATTTTGGGCTTATCGAGGTAAATAATCTTGTCCCCCTTTGGTAATTGGAATTACACGTTGTTGTAATATATAGTTGGAGTATACTATATATAGAACTGAACTTAGTATTGTGGCAATGTCTTTTGACTTAAGCCTGAATTTAAAGAAAAGAACTGAATTGTAATTACATAGGACTGTATTCAGATGAGACTTGTGTAGTTTCTTGTGTAGTAGAATTGTACACGTCCGGATTAGGCGTATAACCCCTCACTGGTTGGCTTGGTAGCGGCCTCGATAGAGAGGAGATTCTGTGATTGCTTGGGGAGAGTCTTTGCCGAATTTTACGTAGAGTATGGGAACCGTGTGTTTAGAAGATTAATAGCGCCTTGTGGCCTTATAGGTTGAAGTACTATGTGTGGCGTGATCTACGTGGCTTAAGAGTAGCCAGCGGTTTGAGGTACTTGGGCGTTTTGCTATTAGTCGATAATCGTCGCGAGGTATGTGAACCTCTTCCTATCTTTTCTAGCATGATATGTGTATAACTATGTAGTGCGGTGAGCGTACATATGTTAAAGGTATTTGATTGGTTTAAAACATAAAGGGTTATAACGGCTTTATGGGAAGTTGGTTATAACAACTTTATGTAAGTAAGAAATGCTTTGTGGCTTTTAAAAGATAACTGATTTGACTTATAACTGACTTGATGTGTGATAATAAGAATCTTGAAGTATTTCAAAAGATTTGAGAACCTTTTTGAAAAGAAGAGTAATACTTGGTTTTGAAAACATAAGAGTTATACTAGCTTTATGGGAAGTTAGGTATAACGTCTTAAGAATGGTAAAAAGAAATGGTTTACTGATTTTTAGAATTTAAGAGACTTGATCTTAAAAGATAAGAGACTTGGCTTAATTGTATTGATATGAATTTTGTTAACAATGTGAAACCTCATTCGTGAGTAATGGGTACTTGGTTTTAAAAGGAATAATGTTTTACTGATTTCGGAAATCAGAATGAGTATCGACAAACCACGGCAGCGTTAATATAGGAAAATGTAATGAATAATGAAGTATTATTAAAACCAGTAGAAACCCCCATCTGCATAGAAACTAAGATGAGACAAAATGATATTACATTTCCTAGATCATGGCTGCTTAATAAGATTGATTATGAATAAGAATAACCTACACTCATATAAGGCATATGTTACTCAAAATGTTTTAAAAGAGATTAAGACATTGAACTATGAAACTTTTCTAAAATAAAGAGCCTTGAGCAATTGAAATTAGGCAAACTGGAACCTTAGGGGAAAAGAATGTGGTTGAAAAGGAAAGTGTTTTGGTTTACCTATAAATGTGAGTCACTCTATTTTATACTACGGGTATCGGGTGACTTTTACAAAAGGAATGTATCTCTTTAAAAAAAGAATTTAACGTACGTAGTACTTTAGGGTTAAAACCCGGACTTTGATATAAAATGAAGGTACTTTGAGTTGTGTATAACTTGCCTATGCTTGTTGTTGTGTAACTTGCCTATGCTTGTTGTTGTGTAACTTGCCTATGCTTGTTGTGATAGCCTTTGTTGTGCAAGAATTGTGTTTCTATATTACCGCGTCTCTCGATAGAGGGTCGGTTGACTTGTTGAGGACTTACTTGGACGTACTGGAAGTGACGGAAGATTCCACGGGTATGCTTCCATTATTATTGTTACATGGGCATGTCTACACCGATGATGTGGACATGTGGCCATTCTGGTTATTTACGGCGAAGTATCGTGACTTACGGTTGTGATCGGGTGCGTGCTTTGTTTACTTGCCCCGTCGCCACGTGGCGTAGGTGGATCTGGTATAGGTTATTGCACCGCCACGCGTGTCGACCATGAGTCGGTGTTTGGATGGAGCCGTGACTTACGGATGTGATCGGTGCGTAGCGATTCACTTGCCCCGTCGGCTAAGTGGCGCGCGGTGGAGTGGTGGAGGCTATTGCACCGCCACGTGTCGACTTCATGATATGGTTGTACAATATTATTGATGCGGTCGGATCTGGTAGTTATACTTGCCGTCACGGTTTTTATGGCAGAGTAGGACTTGGTGTTCATGTATACTCCTTGGTGTTGTTATATCATAGGCTGCGGCGGTGAGGAAGAAATTCCACGAGGGCAGTGGTGAATTGGAGCGTGAGTCACGACTTGATATAATCGCTTATATGTTGTGTCTTGTAGTTTGGTTATCATGCATGTCTCCGCTTTATATAGATATTATGATTTCATTTACGTATTCTGATTTCACATACTTAGTACTGTTATCGACCTCCTTGGGGCTGCGTTAAATCTGCGCAGTAGGGTACACCATTTGTCGATCCCCGCGTTTAGGATCACATTTCAGCGTGTTGGGAAGCTCCGTTCCTTCGGAGGCTTATCTTTTGGTATGTTACCCTGAGTCTGTAGGTTCTTGTACATTCAGGGGTATGGCGGGGCCATGTCCCGTCATAGTTGTTGTAAAAAAATCTTAGAGGTCTGTAGCACTGTTGTGGGCAGGGTTGTAAAAGGATTAAACTGTTCGGGTTTTATGTATATACTGAAGGCAACTGTTTTGGTTGGCCTGTTTATTTATCACACCTCTTAATTCATGTCTATTTGCATGTTTAAGTTTTTATTTCCGCTGGTTTTCTCTGATGTTGTATCACTAGGGTGCCCGGGGTAAGGCACCAGTCACGGGCCCGGGTTCGGGTCTTGACAGTAATTGTCTTGGTTTGTCTAAAACATAAAGAGTTATAACAGTGTTATGGAAGATTAAGAGAGTGGTCTACTTGATTTAAAGGCATAAGTTGTCTAAGTTTTGAAAGTAGAAGTCACTTGGTTTAAAAGCCTTGAAATGAATTTCTAAAGGTGTGGTGACTTGTTTTGAAAAAAAAAGTAAGCATGCCTTGATACTAAGGGTGTTAGTATCTTGGGGTTTTACATAAAAAATAGTCTTTTGAAAAGAATAGAAGTACGTAGTACTTTGGGTTAAATTCCCGGATTTTTCATGACATGTTAGTGCCTTAAGTTAAATAAAATGAGAGTGCATGCTAATTAAGTCTAATAAGAGTTAAGGGATTTCTTAACTTTCTTATGATATTTATGGTAGCCGGTTGTGCTTATGTTATGTGATCATGATAGCCGGTTGTGCTTATGTTATGTGATCATGATAGCCGGTTGTGCTTATGTTATGTGATCATGATAGCCGGTTGTGCTTATGTTATGTGATTATGATAGCCGATTGTACCTATGTTACGTGATTATGTTAGCCGGTTGTGCTGGTGATATATTATTCATTACGGGGTCATTCCCCGGGCATGTTGCATTTGCATATTCCGTGGATTATCTCTCCACGATGCGGGTATCCATATATACTCATTGCGGGTCCATGTGACCTATGCGGGTTCAATTCCCATGCGGGTTAAATTCCCATGAATAGGATTGCATAATGGTAAGACGGGCGGGTAGCCCTGAATTAATCATAGCCTTCCTATTTTTACACGGCAAAAGTTATTCTCATTAGTCTCTTTGTTATTAAGGCACAAGTGTACTGTTAATTTGGTTATCATACTTGTCTACAGCTTTATGTCTCGACTTATGATTTAAATTGCAGTACTTTCAGTTCACATACTTGGTACATATTTTGTACTGACCCCTTCCTCGGGGGCTGCGTTCATGCCGCAGGTAGAGTTAAACAGGTTGCTGATCCTCACTCTTAGGATCACTGTTTAGTTGTTGAGAAGCTCCATTACTCCGGAGGCTTATCTTTGGTGCAGATCCCTGGTATTGTCGGTTGTTGTACATTTAGGGGTATGGCGGGGCCCTATCCCGTTACAATTGTTATGTCAAAATTCTTAGAGGTCTGTAGTCATATCTTGTGGGTCGGTTTGTGAAGAAGAAAGATGTAACTGCTTTTGGGCTTATGTATACTTTTCAGAAGGTGGCCTTATCGGCTAGCCTGTTGATATTTCATGACTAGTATTTTATGAGTTTTTTTGTATGTTCTGCTGATATTCCCTGATGTATACCTGTGAGGGGTGCCCAGGTAGGGCACCAGTTGCGGGCCTGGGGTCGGGTCGTGACAAAAGTGGTATCAGAGCAGTTAGTCCTCGGAGAGTGTCTACAGACCGTGTCTAGTAGAGTCTTGGTTATTGGTGTGTTGTGCACCAAATCTATAACCAGGAGGCTGCATGACATTTGGGATTGGTTTCCATTCTTCTCACTCTGGGATCGTGCGATAGAGCTGTGTTGTTAGGGTCGTCTCTCCCTAAGGAAGTATGTTGATTGCAGCTACGAGAAAGGCAGCAGTGACCCAGGAAAGATTATGTGGATTGCGTATCCAGGTTGGTAATAATTGTTATATAGGTGGTATAATGACATACTGTCACGCCCCGAACCCCGGGCCCGTGACTGGTGCCCTACCTGGGCACCCTTCTACCTTAACAACTAAGTAAACTGCGGAAATTAAATAACACTTCATTTTTTTAAACCAACATACGTACAAGGGCAAAGCCGACAAGGCTGCCATAATATACATGATCAAAAGACACTACATGTCACGACCCGAACCCGGGCCCGTGACTGGTGCCTTACCCCGGGCACCCTAGTGATACAACATCAAAGAAAAACCAGCGGAAATAAAAACTTAAAACATACAATTAGATATGGATCAAGATAAAAGAAAATAGGCCAACCAAAACGGTTGCCTTTCTGCAAATATATAAATATCGACATTTGAGCGATTACAATCCTTACAACCACCGCCAGGTTACTCTGGACCTCAAGATTTTTACAACAACTATGACGGACGGGGCCCGCCATACCCCGAATGTACAAGAACCTCTGGACTCGGGTAACATACCAAAAGATAAGCCTCCAAGGAACGGAGCTTCCCAATCTGCTGAAATGTGATCCTATAAGTGGGGATCGACGGTAGATGTACCTCACTGCTTTGCGTGAGCGCACGAGAAGTCGATCAGTACCAAGTATGTGAAACTGTAAATACTGTAAATTAAATCATAATAGTATATATAAAGCAGGAGACATGTATGATAACCAAACTACAGTACACACATATAACAGTTATATCAAGTCAGGGACTCACGCCCTCCAAGTCATTACTCAAATATAATTATGGATCTCACGCCCGCAACATCAATCATGCCCGTGGAATACCTTCCTCACTGCCGGCAGTCGATGATATGATAACCCCAAGAAGTACACCTGAACACCAATTCCTACCTGATGCCAAAGCCGTACTAACAATACTATACAACCAAACCACGGGCGACACGGGCAAGTACGAAAGCCGACTACGGATACCAAGGCGGTCCACGTGGTGACGGGGTAATACGAGCTAACTACCAGGTACCAATGTCGTATCACGAGACTTCGTCACTACACTGAACGGGGCAAGTGCGAGGGCTAACTACCAGGTACCAGGCGAATCACCACGAGGCGGGGCAAGTCTGGCCGACCACCAGATACCAAGGCCGAACAGTAAAACCTCATGGAGAGCTAGTCCATGGAATAACACTATCAACAGGAGCGTACCCGTGGAATTCTCCGTCACTGCCGGCACGTCCAAGTAAGTTCTCAACAAGTCAACCGGCCCTCCATCGAGAGACGCGGTAGTATAGAAACACAATTCTTGCACAACAAAGGCTATCACAATAAGCATAGACAAGTTTCACAACAACAAGCATAAGCAAGTTATACACAACTCAAGGTACTTTCATTTTATGTCAAAGTCCGGGTTTTAACCCTAAAGTACTACGTACGTTAAATTCCTTTTTAAAGATCCATTTCTTTTACAAAGGTCACCCGATACTCGTAGTATAAAAATAGAGTGACTAACATTGTTAAGTAAAACAAAAACACTTCCCTTTGTAAAATCAAGTAACAACATTATTTTCCAAACGTTCAAGTTTGCCTAATTTCAAATGCTCAAGTTTCTCATTTTCGAAAAGGTTTCGTAGTTCATAGTTTTAATCCTTTAAAACAATTTGAGAAACATATGCCTTATGTGTCAGTAGGTTATTCTTTGTTCATAACAATCTTATTAAAGCAGCCATGATCTAGGAAATGTAATATTATTTTGTCTCATCTTAGCTTCTATGCAGATGGAGGTTTCTACTGGTTTTAATAATACTTTATTAGTCAATACATTTCCCTTTATTAGCGCTGCTGTGGTTTGTTCGATACTTATTCTGATTTCCGAAATCAGTAAAACATTATTCCTTTTAACAACCAAGTACTCATTACTCACGAATGAGGTTTCACACAAACATTCATATTAATTCAATTAAGTCAAGTCTCTTATCTTTTAAGATCAAGTCTCTTAACCTCTTAAAATCAATAAACCATTCTTTTTATCTCTCTTAAGTTGTTATACCTAACTGTCACGACCCGAACCCGGGCCCGTGACTGGTGCCTTACCCCGGACACCCTAGTGATACAACATCAGAGAAAATCAGCAGAAATAAAAATATGAACATGCGTTAAGAGACATGATAAATAACCAGGCCAACCAAAACAGTTGTCTTCAGTATATATACATAAACACCCGAACAGTTATCCTTTTTACAGACTCTGCCCACAACAGTACTACAGACCTCTAAAAAGTGACAACAACTATGACGGGACAGGGCCCCGCCATACCCCTGAATGTACAAGAACCTACAGACTCAGGGTAACATACCAAAGATAAGCCTCCGAAGGAACGGAGCTTCCCAACACACTGAAATGTGATCCTATAAGCGGGGATCGACCGTCGATGTACCTTTACCTGCGGCATGAACGCAGCCCCCCGAAGGAGGTCAGTACAACAGGTACCAAGTATGTGAAACTGTAAAATACTGTAAATGAAATCATAATAGTCTATATAAAGCAGGAGACATGTATGATAACCAAACTACAGTTCACAACATAAAAGCAGTCATGTCAAGTCAGGGACTCACGCCTCAAAGTCATCCTCACGCCCGTGGAACTCCTTCCTCACCGCGGCGATCTAGGTACAAATCATGTGATACGTATAATGGTCTCGGCCCATCTTATGGACCCAATATAGAAACGTGTGGAATACATTCCGGTTCATCCCATGAACCCAGTGTCGAGTGGAATACATTCCGGATGAACCGGTCAAGTGAAATACATTCGGATGAACCGGTAGTCAAATGAAATACATTCGGATGAACCGGTAGTCAAGTGAAATACATTTCCGGATGAACCGGTAGTCAAGTGAAATACATTCCCGGATGAACCGGTAGTCAAGTGAAATACATTCCCGGATGAACCGGTAGTCAAGTGAAATACATTCCCGGATGAACCGGTAGTTGAGTAGAACACAATACTTGCACAACAAGGCTATCACACGTAACATGGTCAAGTTTCATAACAAAAGCATAGGCAAGTTATACACAACTCAAGGTACTTTCATTTTATGTCAAAGTCCGGATTTTAACCCTAAAGTACTACGTACGTTAAATTCCTTTTATGAGATTCATTCCTTTTCTAAAAGTCACCCGATACCCGTAGTATATAAAAAGGAATGTGTGACTTATATCTTTTAAGTAAACCAAAACAACTTTCATACTTTCCTTTTTAAGACCAAATTAAGGCAATACCATGCCTTCCTATGGACCAAAATACTTCTCTTTTAAAAGTCAAGTTACCGCATTAAAACAAATGATAAAACCCTTCTTTTGTTTTCATAAAGTCGTTATAACCAACTTCCCATAAAGCTGTTATAACACTTTATGTTTTAAACCATTTTAAGACAACACAATGCCTTTCTTTTCCCTAAAAGTTCCAGTTTGCCTAATTTCAATTACGCAAGTCTCTTTTTAGAAAAGTTTCATAGTTCAATGTTTTAACCTCTTTTTAAAACAATAGAGTAACATATGCCATAGGTGAGTAGGTTAATCTTGTTCATAATCAATCTTATTAAGCGACCATGATCTAGAAAATGTAATATCATTTTGTCTCGTCTTAGCTTCTATGCGGATGGAGGTTTCTCGGTTTTAATAATACTTAATTATTCAATATATTTTCCTTTATTAACGCCGATGGTTTATTGATACACATTCTGATTTCCGAAATCAGTAAAACATTATTCCTTTTAAAAACCAAGTACTCATTACTCACGAATGAGGTTTCACACAAAATCCATATTAATTCATTTAAGTTAAGTCTCTTATCTTATAAGATCCAGTCTCTTAACTTTTGAAATTAATAAACCATTCATTTTACCACCCTTAAGACGTTATACCTAACTTCCCATAAAGCTAGTATAACAGTTATGTTTTAAAACAACCAAATATAGTTAACACATGTACGTCTACCGTACTACATAGCTCACACATATCATGCTAGAAAAGATAGGAAGAGGTTCACATACCTCGCGACGATTATCGACTAATAGCAAAATCCTCCAAGTACCTCAAACCGTCGGCTACTCCTTAAGCTAAGTAGATCACGCCATACGTAGTATTTCAACCTATAGAGGACACAAGGCGCCTATTAACATCTTAGATCTCAATGTAGAATATTCTACAGAAAATTCGGCAGCACCTCCCCCCGCAACAGCGTAATCTCCTCCTCTATCGAGGCTGGCTACCAAGCCAACCAGGGGGGGTTTGCACGTCTAACCGGACGTGTACAATTCTACTCACAGTAATGCTACACAAGTCTCATGTCTGATCCTATGTAAATACTGATTCGATTCTCTTCTTTAAATTCAGCTTAAGTCGCAAGACATTGCCGTAAGTATTATTCAGGCTTAAGTCAAAAGACATTGCCGCACAACTATGTTCAATTCTATATATAGTATACCTTAACTATATATTCCAACAACATGTAATTTCCAATTACAATAGAAGGTCAAGAGTGTTTACCTTGATAAGCCCAAAATTATCCGAGTTTATATGTCGATCCTGAGCAAGGTTTAGCTCCTACTCCTTGCGCTCAGGCCGCTCAACCAACCCTTAGAAGTTCTAACCAACTTCTACTTATAACTTCAACTACGGGTGAAGATTTACTTAGGGTTTCGTTTTTGTGGTGAGGAAGTATAATAGTATTTTACGGGCTTTTGTACAAGTGTAACCTTGGGAAAACTACAAGGTATTTGGGCCAAGGTATTTGGGAATTATAACAATACTTGGAGAGTATTTCTATACCACAAAAGGGGGGTATTTATACGAGACAACAAGGCTAGGGGGGGTGGGTGTACCCCACGGCTAGGGCACTACAAAAGGGAGGGGGTGGCTCTCGGCCAAGACTCTCAAAAGAGGGGGGGAGGAGTTGGACGAACTCAACACTAAAGGGGAAGGGATTTTTAACACTTAGCAAATGATTTTTGGATGAAGAAAGTTCATCACTTAGAGGGGTATTTATAGGTCAAGCAAAGGCCAACCAATGGCCAAGATCCCTCCAAGTGTAAGGCAAGTGTAGGGCTAGATTTAAGCCATGTGCACCTTATCCATCTACCACACCAACTTGCACAAAATATCCTACCAACTAAAGGCCACCTTGTTCGTCCCTTTTGCCGTCCACTCAAGGCCAATGTGAGGGTGACACATGTCACCCTCCCGTTGGTCCAAAATGTTTCGTCTCTCGGAAAAATCCGCAAAAATTTTAAATGACATATCCGGAATTTTCCTACGAAAGCTGTGGAAACGTTTCGTCGAAAAACGACTCCTTTTGGTAGTTATGCACAATTTCGAACCTTGCCTAACTTTAAGGCTCAAATTTCTACGTACGTCCTCACGTACATACCACGAAATACGGGTATAACATTCTCCCCTCCTTAGAAACATTCGTCCCGAATGTTCCTTCTCAAGACGGATAACGATAAAGTTCTTCTAACAAGTTGCCAACGCCACAACTGGCCACGAAATAACACATGCACGCAAATACTTATCTCCAAGTCCACGAGGAAACACCTCTAACATCACAAATTTTGTCACTTTGCCGCGAGGTTCTAGTGTCACTCCGGCGACCCAAAATATGGTACCGGACTGCATGCGATTCCTGAGGTCAAAAAAAAATATACATCCTTCGCACCTTCTCCCTTTACAAGAAATGATCACACGCGTTCACTTCTCCCCTATCTCGTTGTACCCTTCTCGAACACTCGAACTCTTTCTAGTATCCGTACCACACTTCCGTCAACGTTTCTGTTTTCCAGCCCTTGGAGTCACCACCTCCAACTTGGTTATCTTACTAGCCTCAATCTTCCTTAAGGCCATTCCCGGCCTTCACGATCTGCTTCTGGTCGAACACACCCACGAACTCATACGATGGTCAACTAAACTTGGGCCTAGCACCTCGTGACCTACCACTGGCAGACCACCCGGTGACCCGCCGAAACAGGCCGCGGGTTGGCCCGCAACATGGCCCCACCCGACCCACTTAACGCATCAAGCTCTTGTTCCCCGATCCGGAACAATCTTACCTATACAGGTCATGAAAGCTACCACTTCCTTTTCACACTACCCATGGACTTATCCCACAACACATTTTACGCATACCAAGTATTTCAACAAAGACTAACCGTAAGAAACTCTCCTTTAAGACGACCTTACCTCTAAGGTCTCAACATGAAATATTCTAGGGTTCACACTTCCCATGCCCCCATACTTATCCTTCCAACTAACCATGTTTTCTAACTCACAAATAACACAACGCTATTCGTACATAGCACAAAAATATAAGGTCATCATATCACGCATACCAATCTCTAGAGGGTTAAGGATATACCTGAAGCTACCGCTCCACTCTAATCATAGGCCTGCCCTGCAGGGCGCATAACTGTAGAAGGCGATGAACCTGCCACTGATCCGGTAGGCTGCGTCATGCTGCCGGTACCCCTCCTATAAGCACAGTCTCTCGTCACATGGCCCTGACGGCCGCAGGTGAAACAAGCACCAGTAAAAAGACGACATTCCCCGGGATGATGTTTGCCACATCGTGCACACTGAGGGGGACATGAATCCTGCTGGCTAGCACTCACGCATACCTGTGAACCAGAAGCCCTGGAGCTCTGACCAGCTCCCGAATACCCTGAACGTCCTGACGACTGTAGGGGACCACTCTGTACTGGTGGAGGTACATAACTAGACTGCTGCTGAGGCGGTCCGCCTCGAAAGTTACCAAAGGACCCTGCTGTTCTGGCCCTCTTCTGCTGATCTCGGTCATTCCGTCGACCTCTCCGTGCCTCACATCCTAGTGCATGAGCTTGCATGCGGGCAATGTCCATGCCCGGCTGAAGAGCTACACCCGTACAAGCCTCTGCCAAGTAATCATCCAGCCCGGTGACGTAGCGGTGTACTCTGTCCTCCATATCAGCCACCACAGCGGGAACATACCGAGCTAATGAGTCGAACTCCACATTGTACTCTCTAACCGTCCGCCCGTCCTGCCTCAACGTCAAAAATCTGTCGGCCCGAGCCCTCCTCATTTGTGGAGGCAAGAAATGTGCAAGAAATGCCCTCGAGAACTCGTCCCAAACTGCTGGAAGTGCATGCTCTTCCCGGGACAGCTCCCACGAATCAAACCAGTCAACTGCAGTATCACGCAGCTGATGCGAACCCAATACCACCGACTCTGCCTCTGAAACTCTGATCACTCTCATGATCCGCTGTAGCTGTCGGATAAACTCCTGAGGGTCATCCTCAGCTCTCGATCCATAGAACACTGGCGGGCTACAACTCAGAAAGTCCCGTAGCCTCAAACTGTCTGCTCGGGGGTGAACTACGGGTGCTACTGGGGCTGGAACTGATGCATCCAGCCTATCCTCATATCGGCCACGACCGCGGCGAATCGGGCCATCTCCTTGTACCCCATCTCATCTGCTCCGGTGTGGGGTGGAGGCTCGTCTTGTAGTCTCGGCGACCACCGCTGCGGCTCAACTCTGGTCTTTGGCGGCGTCGCGAAACCCGCCGTCGGGCTTGTCTCAGTCGGCCAGGGCGGCGCCCTCGTACTCCTCGTATCTCACTAACGACTCCTCATCGCCTTGCCCATTCGGGCACAGGTTTTACGGAGGCATAGCGATAAAGGAAAGGAATACGTCGGAGGGTCGAATTTATCACACACGACTCTAAGGCACGATCTCGGAATGAGAAGAATGAAACCAATCCTAAATGTCCTGCGACCTCGCGATTATAGATGTGGTGCACAACACATCGATAATCAAGACTCTACTAGACACGATGCAGACACTTTCCGAGGACTAACTCCTCGATACCACTTTGTCACGACCGAACCGGGCGTGGTCGTGCCTACCGGGCACCCTAGTGATACAACATCGAGAAAATCAGCGGAAATAAAAATATGAACATGCGTTAAGAGACATGATAAATAACCAGCCAACCAAAGCGATTGCCTTGGTATATATACATAAACACCCGACGATTATCCTTTTTACGGACTACGCCCACAAGTACTACGGACCTAAGAAGTGACAACAACTATGACGGGACAGGGCCCCGCCATACCCCTGAATGTACAAGAACCTACAGACTCAGGGTAACATACCAAAGATAAGCCTCCGAAGGAACGGAGCTTCCCAACACACTGAAATGTGATCCTATAAGCGGGGATCGACAGTCGATGTACCTTTACCTGAGACATGAACGCGCTCGAAGGAGGTCGATCTGCAACAGTACAGTATGTGAAATCAGAAAATGCTGTAAATGAAATCATAATAGTCTATATAAAGCAGGAGACATGTATGATAACCAAACTACAGTTCACAACATAAAAGCAGTCATGTCAAGTCAGGGACTCACGCCCTCAAAGTCATCCCTCATGCCCGTGGAACTCCTTCCTCACTGCCGGCAGTCTAGGTACAAATCATGTGATACGTATAACAGGTCTCGGCCCATCTTATGGACCCAATATAGAAACGTGTGGAATACATTCCCGGTTCATCCCATGAACCGGTAGTCGAGTGGAATACATTCCCGGATGAACCGGTAGTCAAGTGAAATACATTCCCGGATGAACCGGTAGTCAAGTGAAATACATTCCCGGATGAACCTGTAGTCAAGTGAAATACATTCCCGGATGAACCGGTAGTCAAGTGAAATACATTCCCGGATGAACCGGTAGTCAAGTGAAATACATTCCCGGATGAACCGGTAGTTGAGTAGAACACAATACTTGCACAACAAGGCTATCACACGTAACATGGTCAAGTTTCATAACAAAAGCATAGGCAAGTTATACACAACTCAAGGTACTTTCATTTTATGTCAAAGTCCGGATTTTAACCCTAAAGTACTACGTACGTTAAATTCCTTTTATGAGATTCATTCCTTTTCTAAAAGTCACCCGATACCCGTAGTATATAAAAAGGAATGTGTGACTTATATCTTTTAAGTAAACCAAAACAACTTTCATACTTTCCTTTTTAAGACCAAATTAAGGCAATACCATGCCTTCCTTTGGACCAAAATACTTCTCTTTTAAAAGTCAAGTTACCGCATTAAAACAAATGATAAAACCCTTCTTTTGTTTTCATAAAGTCGTTATAACCAACTTCCCATAAAGCTGTTATAACACTTTATGTTTTAAACCATTTTAAGACAACACAATGCCTTTCTTTTCCTAAAAGTTCGCGTTTGCCTAATTTCAATTACGCAAGTCTCTTTTTAGAAAAGTTTCATAGTTCAATGTTTTAACCTCTTTTTAAAACAATAGAGTAACATATGCCATAGGTGAGTAGGTTAATCTTGTTCATAATCAATCTTATTAAGCAGCCATGATCTAGAAAATGTAATATCATTTTGTCTCATCTTAGCTTCTATGCAGATGGAGGTTTCTACTGGTTTTAATAATACTTAATTATTCAATACATTTTCCTTTATTAACGCTGCAGTGGTTTATTGATACACATTCTGATTTCCGAAATCAGTAAAACATTATTCCTTTTAAAAACCAAGTACTCATTACTCACGAATGAGGTTTCACACAAAATCCATATTAATTCATTTAAGTTAAGTCTCTTATCTTATAAGATCCAGTCTCTTAACTTTTGAAATTAATAAACCATTCATTTTACCACCCTTAAGACGTTATACCTAACTTCCCATAAAGCTAGTATAACAGTTATGTTTTAAAACAACCAAATATAGTTAACACATGTACGTCTACCGTACTACATAGCTCACACATATCATGCTAGAAAAGATAGGAAGAGGTTCACATACCTCGCGACGATTATCGACTAATAGCAAAATCCTCCAAGTACCTCAAACCGTCGGCTACTCCTTAAGCTAAGTAGATCACGCCATACGTAGTATTTCAACCTATAGAGGCCCTGGCGCCTATTAACATCTTAGATCTCAATGTAGAATATTCTACGTAAAATTCGGACACCTCCCCACATGGCGTAATCTCCTCCTCTATCGAGGCTGGCTACCAAGCCAACCAGGGGGGGTTTGCACGTCTAACCGGACGTGTACAATTCTACTCACAGTAATGCTACACAAGTCTACTGTAATACAGTCCTATGTAAATACAGTTCAGTTCTCTTCTTTAAATTCAGGCTTAAGTCGCAAGACATTGCCGTAAGTATTATTCAGGCTTAAGTCAAAAGACATTGCCGCACAACTATGTTCAATTCTATATATAGTATACCTTAACTATATATTCCAACAACATATAATTTCCAATTACAATAGAAGGTCAAGAGTGTTTACCTTGATAAGCCCAAAAATTATCCGAGTTTATATGTCGATCCTGAGCAAGGTTTAGCTCCTACTCCGTGCGCTCCGACCCGCTCCAACCAACCCTTAGAAGTTCTAACCAACTTCTACTTATAACTTCAACTACGGGTGAAGATTTACTTAGGGTTTCGTTTTTGTGACTGAGGGAAGTATAATAGTATTTTCTGGGCTTTTGTACAAGTGTAACCTTGGGAAAACTACAAGGTATTTGGGCATTATAACAATACTTGGAGAGTATTTCTATACCACAAAAGGGGGGTATTTATACGAGACAACAAGGCTAGGGGGGTGTACCCCACGGCTAGGGCACTACAAAGGGGAGGGGGTGGCTCTCGGCCAAGACTCTCAAAAGAGGGGGGGAGGAGTTGGACGAACTCAACACTAAAGGGGAAGGGATTTTTAACACTTAGCAAATGATTTTTGGATGAAGAAAGTTCATCACTTAGAGGGGTATTTATAGGTCAAGCAAAGGCCAACCAATGGCCAAGATCCCTCCAAGTGTAAGGCAAGTGTAGGGCTAGATTTAAGCCATGTGCACCTTATCCATCTACCACACCAACTTGCACAAAATATCCTACCAACTAAAGGCCACCTTGTTCGTCCCTTTTGCCGTCCACTCAAGGCCAATGTGAGGGTGACACATGTCACCCTCCCGTTGGTCCAAAATGTTTCGTCTCTCGGAAAAATCCGCAAAAATTTTAAATGACATAGCCGGAATTTTCCCTACGAAAGCTGTGGAAACGTTTCGTCGAAAAACGACTCCTTTTGGTAGTTATGCACAATTTCGAACCTTGCCTAACTTTAAGGCTCAAATTTCTACGTACGTCCTCACGTACATACCCTGGAAATACGGGGTATAACACTAACTTCCCATAAAGCTAGTATAACTCTTAAGCTTTCAAACCAAGTATTATTCTTCTTTCAAAAAGGATTCTTAATTCTTTTGAAATACTTCAAGATTCTTATTATTCAGGCTTAAGTCAAAAGACATTGCCGTAAAACTATATTCAGTTAACACACGTACGTCTACCGTACTATATATATATATTCTTGTAAAATACTTCCAGATTCTTATTATTCAGGCTTAAGTCAAAAGACATTGCCACACGCGTCGTCATCTTGTACTATATATATATATTCTTGTAAAATACTTCGATTCTTATTATTCAAAGCTTAAGTCAAAAGACATTGCCACACGTACGTCTACCGTACTATATATATATATTCTTATAAAATACTTTCAGATTCTTATTATTCAGGCTTAAGTCAAAAGACATTGCCACACGTACGTCTACCGTACTATATATATTCCTTTAAAATATCATGCTCAAGAGTATAGGAAGAATCACATACCTCGCGACGATTATCGACTATTAGCAAAACGCTCCACGGCTAAAACCCGGCTAGCCTTGTCCACCTTCCAAGTAGTACATGCTACTCGCAGAACATTCAACCAAGAAAGGTTATAAGTCTACTGTAAATACGGTCCTATGTAAGTACAGTTTAAACTTCTATTTATATTCTTCTGATGTGATTTCAGTTAAAGTCTTTTCTGTAATATCCTTCTATTACAGTTCAACTCTCTTCTATGAATCTTATATTCATTTCTATACAACTACAGTATGTAATTTCCAATTACACTAGAAGGATAGGATTATTTACCTCGGTAAGCCCAAAATTATCCAAGTTTTAATGTCGATCCTGAGCAACGTTTAGCTCCTACTCTGGGCGCTCCAACCTGCTCCAAACAACCCTTAGAAGTTCTACGCAACTTCTTCTTAACACTTCAACCGACTATGAAGGTTTTCCTTAGGGTTTCATTTTGTGACTTAAGGAAATATAGTAGTATTTCCGGGCTCTACGTATAGAGGTAACTTTGGAAAGTACTACAAGGTATTTGGGCTAAAGTATTTTGGTATAATAACAATACTTGGAGAGTATTTCTACCAAGAGGGAGGGTGTGTATTATACGAAAACTACAAGGCAAGGGGGGGTACTTTCGGCCACACCACTAGAGGGGGGGGGAGTACCCTCTCGGCCAAGGCTTCTCAAAATGGGGGCTTTGGACGAATCCAACTCCCAACGGGGGAGGGATTTCAAGACTTGGAAAATGATTTTTGGATGAAGAAAGTCTTCAAGTTAGGGGAGTATTTATAGGCCAACCAATGGCCAACTAATGGCCAAGATGAAGCCAAGTGCCATGCAAGTGTAGGGTGAGGATTCAACCATGTTGTTACAACCTGTAGTTCCAGAGTATGTATATGAGGACGTGCGTACGAGAATACGACAGAAAAATTGGAAAGGAAGAAGGATGTGATTTTTCGACGGAAAAGTTTCCGGTTTTTGTGAAGGAAAAAGGTTCGTTAATGGGAATTGGATTCCCAGATTTGGTATTTGGACTTTTTGGAATATTTAAGAATTATGGAATTTTATTTCCGGAATTGGTCACGTGGGGCCCACGGGAGGAAATTTACGGTTTTGTGGGGCCCACTTTATTTTCGGATTTTTGGCATTACGGGTATTTTCGGAAGATGAAATATTTTGGACGAGTAGGGGGCGACACGTGTCACCCCCATGTGGCCAAGTGGCCGAATTAGTGAGGGACTGGCAGCGGGCGTTAGGGGACAAGTGGCAAGCCACTTGTCCCATTTTTGTGGTAGGCAAATGGTTGGTAAACTACCCACCCACATGTCCCCAATCCTCACCTTACATTTGCTTAAATCTTGACCCTTGATTCTTCTATATATACCCCCTTAAGTTTAAGACAATTTTCATCCCACACTTAAGCTTCCAAGGCAAAATACTCCCCTCCCCTTTGTAGTTGTTTTCGTCCCCCCCTCCCCCACTTGAGTAGAAAATACTTTGAGTATTATTGTAAAATCCCAAAAACCTTAGCCTAGTATCCCTAGTTGCATTCCAAGATATTTCAATACTAGGAGCCCGGAAATTCTACTTTATTCCTTTAGTCGAAAAATGAAGCCCTAGAAAAATCTTCATAGCTTAGATGAAGTGTTAAGAGAAGTTGTTTAGAAACTTCTAAGGGTTGCTTGGAGCAGGTTGGAGCGTAAGGAAGTGGAGCTAAACGTTGCTCAGGATCGACTTAAACTTGGATAATTTTGGGCTTATCGAGGTAATGATCTTTATCCCCCTATTGTAATTGGAAATTACATGTCGTAGTAGTTAATAATTGAGTATATGATATATTGGAAGAATCAGTATAAAGAATTGAACTGTATTTACATTGGACTGTATTTACAGTAGACTTGTAGTATTATTGTGGAATAGAACTGTACACGTCCGGTTAGACGTGTAACCCCCCCTGGAATTGTTGGCTTGGTAGCGGGCCTCGTTAGAGGAGGAGTTTTATGTGGTTGCGGGGGGGGAGGTGCTGCCGAATTTTCCGTAGAATAAGGAATCTTGTATCTAGAATTATTCTACGAAGAGATCTAGAGGTTGATAGACGTTTTGTGGCCTTTATAGGTTGAAGTACTACGAGTAGCGTATTCTACTTGAAGGGTGGAAAAGGCGAGCAAGGTTAGAGTACTTTGGAGCGTTTTGCTAATTGTTGATAATCGTCGCGAGGTATGTGAACCTCTTCCTATCCTTTCTAGCATGATATTTGTGAAATATATTTAGTGCGGTAGACGCACGTGTGTTTAAAGGAAATTGATTTTCCTTTTGTGTCCTTGACTTGATTCCAAAGTTAAGTGACTTGTTATGAAATATTACGGACTTGAATTATGTTAAAGAGTTGTAAAACCTCACTCATGGGTAATGGGTGTGTGGTCTTTTAAAGAATAAAGTTATCTTAATTTCGAAAATAAGAATGGTTTTATCATTGGATTTAAAATGATAACTTGACTTATAAACAACTTGATTTTGGAAAAGGAGAAGTAACTTGATTTAAAGGTATAAGTTAGTTACTTGCTTTTAAAAGAGTAAGACCCTTGGTTTAAAAAGTATATTGCTACTTGACTTCAAAAAGGAAAAAGTGTCTTTGTTTAAAAGGAAGGCACGCTTTTGTCTTAAGATTGGTTTAAAAAGAAGGTATGAAAATTGTTTTGGTTTTACTTTGATGTCGTTTGACTTGAGTTTAAATAATAAGAATCTTGAAGTATTTCAAAAGAGTTATGAATCATTTTTGAAAGAAAAGAAATACTTGGTTTTAAAAGCTTAAGTGTTATACTAGCTTTATGGGAAGTTAGGTATAGCGACTTAAGAAAGATAAAATGAACGGTTTACTTATTTGTTTATGAAAGTCTTGTATTGATTTCTGGAAAGTATAGTAAGATGGTTTGATAAGTAAACATGTTAGAATGCTACGTGTGTTAGTGTCTTGTGATGTTTGTGTAAAGGGGTTTCCCTTGTTGTGCTTATGTTGTTTAACGATAAGCCGTTATGTTAGTATTGTACCACTCACCTCTTGACATGTTATACCGGGGGTTAAGTCGCTCACGAGGTATACCTCGTGCGATGCAGTGTGACTATGATTCGAGAATACCTCACGCGGGTCCAGGGACCTATGCGAGCTACGAGTTCGAGTTAGTGTGCGGGGAATACCTCATGCGGTCTACATGTGGCCATGCGGACTACGAGTCGGGGCGATGCGGTGAGTAGCTACCACCGATGCGAGGAATACCTCATGCGGGCCTATGTGGCCTATGCGAGCTGCGGGAAGTTCGAGGATTAGACGCGCATTGATCTGCGGGCGAGTGGCGGCCGATCATGTGGCGGTCTAGAAAGACCTCGTGATACGCTTTATGGCATTGTTGGTGCGTGGGTTTTAGTAGTCGGCTATGCCTTCGTACTTACCCCGTACGGTTTTATTATGACACAGGTGGGACCTGGTGTTCATGTGTATTCCTTGATGCTTTTATATCATGGACTGCCGGCAGTGAGGAAGGAATTCCACGGGCATGATTGATATTGTGGGCATGAGACCCATGGTTATATTTGAGTGATGACTTTAAGGGCGTGAGTCCCTGACTTGACATGACTGCTTACATATTGTGTATCGTAAATTGGTTATCATATATATGTCTTGCTTTATATAGACTATTATGATTTCATTTACGATATCTTGATTTCACATACTTGGTACTGTTATCGACCTCGCCCGAGGCTGCGTTCATGCCGCAGGTAGAGGTACACCAGTCGTCGATCCTCGCTCATAGGATCACAGTTCAGCGTTTTGGGAAGCTCCGTTTCTCCGGAGGCTTATCTTTGGTATAGTCCCCTGTTGTTGTAGGTACTTACATTCAGGGGTATGGCGGGGCCCTGTCCCGTCGTTGTTGTTATAACATTCTTAGAGGTGCAGTAATCTTGTTGTGGCGAGTTGTAAAAGGGATGTAACTGTTCGGGTTCAAGTTTTATTTATATATTCAGAAAGGTAACCGTTTTGGTTAGCCTGTTTTCTTATTTCATTATTGTATATCTTGTTTCATGTGTAAGCTTTTATTTCCGCTGATTTTCTCTGATGTTGTATCACTAGGGTGCCCGGGGTAAGGCACCAGTCACGGGCCCGGGGTCGGGTCGTGACAAAAGTGGTATCAGAGCAGTTAGTCCTCGGAAAGTGTCTACAGACAGTACCTAGTAGAGTCTTGATTATCGGTGTGTTGTGCACCACACCAATAATCAGGAGGCTATAGGATATTTAGGATTGGTTTCCATTCTTCTCACTCTGAGATCGTGCCTTAGAGCTGTGTTATAAGTTGGACTCCCTCTGACGTATTCTTTTTCACCCGTTATGCCTCTACGCAAGGCAACCAGATCCCGTGAAGGCAAGGCACAGAGGAGTCGCGAGTAGAGCACGAGAGGTTACTGTGTCCGAGATAGTGCTTCATTCGGGGAGTTCTGCGACGCCGCTAGCCCAGGAGAGTTTAGAGAAGCAGCAGTAGCTACAGAGACCACGATACCTGAGTCTTCAGTTCCACGGCCAGGAACAAAGGATATGAGTTACAAGGAAATGGCCCAGTTACTAGCTAGTCTGGTGGCTGGGAATGAGGACGGACGGGAGCCAGTGGTTCCGGCAGTACCAGTAGTTCATCCTAGATCCGATAGTTTTGAGACTTCGGGACTTCTTGAGTTCTGATCCACGAGTCCTATGGATTGAGGCGAGAAGATCATCGTGAGTTTATTCGACGATTCTGAATGGATCATGAAAGTGATCAAGACCTTAGAGGCAGAACGGGCAGACGGTTCGGGAATACAGTATAGAGTTTGACTTATTGGCTCGATATGTCCCCGCGTTAGTGGCAGACTTGGAGGATAGAGTGCACCGATATGTCACAGGGCATGACGATTATCTAGCAGAGAGTTGTACAAGAGTAGCTCTTCAGTCAGACATAGACATTGCGCGTCAGACAGCTTACGCGCAGTGATCAGGAACGTAGAGATCGGCGGATTAACCAAGATCGTGAAGAGGGCGAGCAGCGGGATCCATTGGTAACTTTCGAGGCGGACCTTCTCGGCGTGACTGGTTATGCGCCTCCGCCAGTACAGAGTGGTCCTCCACAGACTTCAGGACGCTCGGGGTATTTAGGAGTCGGTCAGAACTCCAGGGTTTCTGGTTCACAGATTTGCATAGGTTCTAGCCAGCCAGATTCCGTTTTTCCCTCAGTATTCACTATGTGGTAGACGTCATCCCGAGGAAATGTCGTCTTTTTACTAATGCTTGTTTACCAGCGGCCGTCATGGCCATGTGAGGAGAGAATGTCCTAGGAGGAGGGATACAGGTGGGATGACTTAGCCTACCAAGTCAGTTGCGGATTCAGTGGGTCGAAGAGGAAGGGGTGTTAGCGGAGAGGCCGCCCACCTCGGTATGGCCGTTGTGGTAGGTGTTCTTATGGGGAGTGTCGTACTACTTAGATAGCTTGTTAGGCTTGCGGCCAGCAGGGCCATTTTTCGAGAAATTGTCCGGACAGAGGTGGCGCGGATGTTACGACTCAGCCTTCGGGATCAGTGGCTGGTTCATCACCGTCTGTAGTTATGCGCCCGTGAGCGAGATTTGATTAGAGCGACAAAGGGAAAGTGAGGCAGTAGTTACAGAGATATCTTCAGCCTTAAGAGACTTGTTTAGGTCGTTATGGTAGATACATGTGGAGTGCTATGTTCGGTTAGCATTGTGTAAGTTGTGATAAGTCCCTGAGTAGTGTGAAATGAAAGAGGGTAATTGAGCTAAGAAGACCACTAGGTTTTTGTGACTTGATTAGTGAGATTGTTCCGGATCGGGGAACAAGAGCTTGGCGCGAAGTGGGTCGGGTTGAGGCCATGTCGCGGGTCAACCCGCAGCCCGGAGTGTGGTGGGGTCAGTTTGAGGTGGTCCCGCTAGATGATAGGGTCACGAGGGTGTTAGGCCCAAGATTAGGTAACCATCGTACGAGATCGTGGATGCGTTCGACCAGTAGCCGGGCCGATGAGGTCAGCCCATCTTGTCTTTCAGTTAGGACTGTTTACTCGGCGGAGGGTTATGCGAGATGTTATCAGGAAGGTTGTAAGGCTGCACGGGGTTCCTACTTTTATTTTATGACAGGCAGTGGAGCCCAGTTTTCGGCTATTTCTTTTGTTTCTGGAGGTTTTACTAGGCGGGGTTAGGAACTCAGGTGAGTCTCAGTATTGCATTCACCCTCGGGCCGGTGTTTTGATTTCAGGGGTAGCAGTGAGGATTATGTGCCTCTTGTTGAGTGAGTATTATAATAGCTACCATTTCAGTATTCGGATGGTGCCTTATGAAGCCTTGTATGGGCGGAAGTATAGGTTGCCGGTCGATTGGTTCGATGTTGGCAAGGTTCAGATAGTTGGTCCCTATTTGTTTCAGCAGGATGTGGATAAGGTGAAGCTTATCCAGAAAAAGTTATTAGCAGCTCAGAGTCAACAGAAGTCGTGTGGATGATCGGCGTCGACACTTGGAGTTCAGGTTGACGGTGGGTTTTCTTGAAGGTACCACCCCGGAAGGGCGTGACGAAATTTGGAAAGCAGGGGAAACGTAGCCCGAGGTGCTATGAGAGTTTTCAGATCATTTGGGGAATAGGCCAGGTTGCCTATAAGTTAGCATTGTCGTCCGACGTAGGAAGCAGTACGTCCGGTCTTTCATGTTGCTATGATTCGGAAAAGTATCGGAGATCCATCCAGAGTGTTCCCAGTTAATGATGACCAAGTTGGAGATAGTAACCCAGAGATTTTGGAAACTGAAGCAATGACAGAAATGTGGTAAGTATGCTAGGAAGAGTTCGAGTGTGCGAAGAAGGTACGACGAGTAAGAAAATAGGCTAAGGTGTGTTAAGAAGATGGAAGTATCCTTTGGACCATGGGTGGAAGTTTTTGTGTTGTTATACACGTTAGAGGTGATTCCTCGTTAGCTTGGATTGAGTTTTGCGCGTGTGTTGTATTATGGCCATGTGTGGCATAATTGGTTTAAATAAGATAGGGAAGACTATACCGGCGCGGTATGTTTGGAGGCTTAGAAGGAACATTCGGGACGAATGTTTCTAAGGGGGGAAGAATGTTACACCCTGTAGTTCCAGAGTATGTATATGAGGACGTGCGTACGAGAATACGACAGAAAAATTGGAAAGGAAGAAGGATGTGATTTTTCGACGGAAAAGTTTCCGGTTTTTGTGAAGGAAAAAGGTTCGTTAATGGGAATTGGATTCCCAGATTTGGTATTTGGACTTTTTGGAATATTTAAGAATTATGGAATTTTATTTCCGGAATTGGTCACGTGGGGCCCACGGGAGGAATTTCTGTTTTGTGGGGCCCACTTTATTTTGGATTTTTGGCATTACGGGTATTTTCGGAAGATGAAATATTTTGGGCGAGTAGGGGCGACACGTGTCACCCCGTGTGGCCAAGTGGCGAATTAGTGAGGACACTTGGCGGGCGTTAGGGGACAAGTGGCAAGCCACTTGTCCCATTTTTGTGGTAGGCAAATGGTTGGTAAACTACCAACCCACATGTCCCCAATCCTCACCTTACATTTGCTTAAATCTTGACCCTTGATTCTTCTATATATACCCCCTTAAGTTGAAGACAATTTTCATCCCACACTTAAGCTTCCAAGGCAAAATACTCCCCTCCCCTTTGTAGTTGTTTTCGTCCCCCCCTCCCCCACTTGAGTAGAAAATACTTTGAGTATTATTGTAAAATCCCAAAAACCTTAGCCTAGTATCCCTAGTTGCATTCCAAGATATTTCAATACTAGGAGCCCGGAAATTCTACTTTATTCCTTTAGTCGAAAAATGAAGCCCTAGAAAAATTTTCATAGCTTAGATGAAGTGTTAAGAGAAGTTGTTTAGAAACTTCTAAGGGTTGCTTGGAGCAGGTTGGAGCGTAAGGAAGTGGAGCTAAACGTTGCTCAGGATCGACTTAAGCTTGGATAATTTTGGACTTATCGAGGTAATGATCTTTATCCCCCTATTGTAATTGGAAATTACATGTCGTAGTAGTTAATAATTGAGTATATGATATATTGGAAGAATCAGTATAAAGAATTGAACTGTATTTACATTGGACTGTATTTACAGTAGACTTGTAGTATTATTGTGGAATAGAACTGTACACGTCCGGTTAGACGTGTAACCCCCCCTGGAATTGTTGGCTTGGTAGCGGGCCTCGTTAGAGGAGGAGTTTTATGTGGTTGCGGAGAGTCTGCGAATTTTCCGTAGAATAAGGAATCTTGTATCTAGAATTATTCTATGAAGAGATCTAGAGGTTGATAGACGTTTTGTGGCCTTTATAGGTTGAAGTACTACGAGTAGCGTATTCTACTTGAAGGGTGGAAAAGGCGAGCAAGGTTAGAGTACTTTGGAGCGTTTTGCTAATTGTCGATAATCGTCGCGAGGTATGTGAACCTCTTCCTATCCTTTCTAGCATGATATTTGTGAAATATATTTAGTGCGGTAGACGCACGTGTGTTTAAAGGAAATTGATTTTCCTTTTGTGTCCTTGACTTGATTCCATAGTTAAGTGACTTGTTATGAAATATTACGGACTTGAATTATGTTAAAGTGTTGTAAAGCCTCACTCATGGGTAATGGGTGTGTGGTCTTTTAAAGAATAAAGTTATCTTAATTTCGAAAATAAGAATGGTTTTATCATTGGATTTAAAATGATAACTTGACTTATAAACAACTTGATTTTGGAAAAGGAGAAGTAACTTGATTTAAAGGTATAGGTTACTTGCTTTTAAAAGAGTAAGACCCTTGGTTTAAAAAGTATATTGCTACATGACTTCAAAAAGGAAAAAATGTCTTTGTTTAAAAGGAAGGCACACTTTTGTCTTAAGATTGGTTTAAAAAGAAGGTATGAAAATTGTTTTGGTTTTACTTTGATGTCGTTTGACTTGAGTTTAAATAATAAGAATCTTGAAGTATTTCAAAAGAGTTATGAATCATTTTTGAAAGAAAAGAAATACTTGGTTTTAAAAGCTTAAGTGTTATACTAGCTTTATGGGAAGTTAGGTATAGCGACTTAAGAAAGATAAAAGGAACGGTTTACTTATTTGTTTATGAAAGTCTTGTATTGATTTCTGGAAAGTATAGTAAGATGGTTTGATAAGTAAACATGTTAGAATGCTACGTGTGTTAGTGTCTTGTGATGTTTGTGTAAAGGGGTTTCCCTTGTTGTGCTTATGTTGTTTAACGATAAGCCGTTATGTTAGTATTGTACCACTCACCTCTTGACATGTTATACCGGGGGTTAAGCTGCCCCCCGATGCGAGGTATACCTCAGGCAGTCTGTGTGACTATGATTCGAGAATACCTCATGCGGGTCCAGGGGACCTATGCGGAGCTACGAGAGTTCCAGGTTAGTGTGCGGGGAATACCTCATGCGGTCTATGTGGCCATGCGGACTACGAGTCCAGGACGATGCCGGGGAGTAGCTACCCTCGATGCGAGGAATACCTCATGCGGGCCTATGTGTGGCCTATGCGGAGCTGCGGGAAGTTCCAGGATTAGACGCGCACATTGATACTGCGGGCGAGTGGCGGCCGATCACGTGGCGGTCTAGAAAGACCTCGTGATACGCTTTATGGCATTGTTGGTACCGTGGGTTTTAGTAGTCGGCTATGCCTTGCATTTACCCGTGACGGTTTTATTATGACACAGTGGGACACGGTGTTCATGTGTATTCCTTGATGCTTTTATATCATGGATCGCCGGTGAGGAAGGAATTCCACCGCATGATTGATATTGTGGGCATGAGACCCATGGTTATATTTGAGTGATGACTTTAAGGCGTGAGTCCCGACGACATATGCTTACATATTGTGTATCGTAAATTGGTTATCATATATGTCTTCTGTTTTATATAGACTATTATGATTTCATTTACAATATCTTCAGTTTCACATACTTGGTACCTGTTGTACTGACCTCCTTCGGGGGGCTGCGTTCATGCCGCAGGTAGAGGTACACCAGTCGCCGATCCTCGCTCATAGGATCACAGTTCAGCGTTTTGGGAAGCTCCGTTTCTCCGGAGGCTTATCTTTGGTATAGTCCCCTGTTGTTGTAGGTACTTACATTCAGGGGTATGGCGGGGCCCTGTCCCGTCGTTGTTGTTATAACATTCTTAAGTCCATGTAAATCTTGTTGTAGGCGAGTTGTAAAGGGATGTATCGTCGGGTTCAAGTTTTATTTATATATTCAAAAAGGTAACCGTTTTGGTTAGCCTGTTTTCTTATTTCATTATTGTATATTTTGTTTCATGTGTAAGCTTTTATTTCCGCTGATTTTCTCTGATGTTGTATCACTAGGGTGCCCGGGGTAAGGCACCAGTCACGGGCCCGGGGTCGGGTCGTGACACATGTGTACCTTATCAATCTACCACACCAACTATCACAAAATATCCTACCTAACCAAGACCACCAATTCGTCCATTACCGCCCACAATCACGTCCAATGTGAGGGTGACACATGTCACCCTCCCGTTGGTCCAAAATGTTACGTCTCTCGGAAAAATCCGAAAAAATATAAATGACATAGCCGAAATTTTCCCTTCGCAAGTTTAGTAAAACGTTTCGTCGAAAAACGATTATTTTCGGTACTTGTGTCCAAATTTCGAACCTTGCCAACCTTAAGGCTTAAATTTTTATACGTACGCCCTCACGTACATACTCTGGAAATATGGGGTATAACATTATCCCCTCCTTAGAAACATTCATCCCGAATGTTCCTTCTCAAGACGGATAACGATAAAGTTCTTCTAACAAGTTGCCAACGCCACACCTGGCCACGAAATAACACACGTACTCTTCCTTCCTTACTCGTCGTGCCCTTCTCGAACACTTGAACTCTTCTAGTATACGTACCACACTTCAGTCATCGCTTCAGTTCTCAAAACTTTGGAGTCACCACCTCCAAACTTGGTCATCTTACTAGCCTCAATCCCCCTTAAGGCCATTCCCGGCATTCACGATCCGCTTCTGGTCGAACATATCCACGAACTCATACGATGGTCATCTAAACTTGGGCCTAGCACCCCCCTGACCCTACCACCTGGCGGGACCACCCAGAACTGACCCCACCTAAAACCGGGCTACGGGTTGACCCGCAATACGCCCTCAATCCGACCCTCCGTCGCGCCAACTCTTGCTCCTCGATCCGGAACAATCTTAATAATTCACATCATGAAAGCTACCACTTCCATCTCACACTACCCAGGGACTTATCACACAAAACATTATACGCAAACCAAGTATTTCGACAAAGACTAATCGTAAAATCTTTTATTCAAGCCGGCCTTACATCTAAGGTCTCAACGCGTAATATTCTAAGGTTCATACCTTCCCTGTCCCCACACTTATTCTTTCAACTATCCATGTCTCTAAACCACAATACACACAAAGCTATCTGTACATAGCACTCAACATACAATCATTGTATCACGCATGCAAAACTCTAGAGGGTTAAGGATATACCTGAAAAGATAGGCGGTTCAAAGGACCGCTAAAACTGGGAACTTCCACCGCGACCTCTGCCGTGGCCTGCCGGTGTATGAACATCCTGCCTAGCTATGGAAGGTGAAGAACCCGCAACTGATCTCGTAGTCTGTGCTATCCTACCAGTGCTATCCCGGTCGCATGATCTCGCGGATGGCCTGTTGGCGCAAGAATAACAATCCCAAGTTAGTACGACACTCTCTCTTATGAAGTTTTCCACAACGGCCACACTGAGACAAGGGCGACCTCATCCGGCGAGCACTCCTACTCCCCTGAAAATCTGAAACACAGGAGCCACGACCGCTCCTGAATATCCCGAAGGTTGTGGAGGACCACTCTGTACTGGCGGAGGTACATAACTAGTCTGCTGCTGAGGCGGTCCGCCTCGAAAGTTATCAAAGGACCCTGCTGTTCTGGCCCTCTTCTGCTGAACTCGGTCGTTCCGTCGATCTCTCCGCTCCTCACATCCAAGTGCATAATCCTGTATGCGGGCAATATCCATGCCCGGCTGAAGAGCTACACCCGAACAACTCTCTGCTAGGTAATCATCGAGCCCTGTAACATATCGGTGCACTCGATCCTCCATACTAGCTACTAACGCGGGGACGTATCGAGCCAATGAGTCGAACTCCACATTGTACTCCCGAATCGTACGCCCGTTCTGCCGCAACACCAAAAATCTGTCGGCCCGAGCCCTCCTTGCCTGTGGAGGCAAGAAATGTGCAAGAAATGCCTCTGAGAACTCGTTCCATACGGCTGGAAGTGCATGCTCTCCCCGGGACAGCTCCCACGAATCAAACCAGTCGACTGCGGTATCACGCAGCCGATGCGAACCTAGGACCACTGACTCGGTCTCCGATGCCTTGATCACTCTCATGATCCGCTGTAACTGTCGGATGAACTCCTGCGGATCATCCTCAGGCCTCGACCCATAAAACTCTGGCGGGCTACAACTCAGAAAATCCCGTAGCCTCAAACTATCTGATCTAGGGTGAACCACTGGTGCTACTGGAACTGCTGCGTCCAGCCTATCCTCAAGTTCGCCTGACCACGGCCAATAGCGGGCCAGCTCGCGTAACCCATCTCCTGCTCCGGTGTGGGATGGAGGCTCAGTCTTGTGGTCTCAGTAGATCGCTGCATTTGCTACTCGCGGCACCTCTGCTTGCCTTGCCGCCGGGCCGGATTGCCTTGCGCGGAGGCATAACTGGTAAAAACGAAATACGTCAGAGGGGTCCAACTTATCACACAACTCTAAGGCACGATCTCAGAATGAGAAGAATGTAAACCAATCCTAAATGTCCTGCAGCATCCTGATTATAGATGTGGTGCACAACACATCGATAATCAAGACTCTACTAGACACGGTCTGTAGACACTTTCGAGGACTAACTGCTCTGATACCACTTTTGTCACGACCCGAACCCGGGCCCGTGACTGGTGCCTTACCCCGGGCACCCTAGTGATACAACCTCAGAGAAAAACCAGCGGAAATAAAAACATAAAACATACAATTAGATATGGATCAAGATAAAAGAAAATAGGCCAACCAAAACGGTTGCCTTTCTGCAAATATATAAATATCGACATTTGAGCGATTCTAATCCTTACAACCCGCCACAACAAAGCTTACTGCACTCTAAGATTTTTACAACAACTATGACGGGATAGGGCCCCGCCATACCTCGAATGTACAAGAACCTCTGCACTGTGGTAACATACCAAAAGATAAGCCTCCGAAGGAACGGAGCTTTCCAATACGCTGAAATGTGATCATATAAGCGAGGATAGACATCCGATGTACCTATACCTGCGGCATGAACGGCCCCGAAGAGGTCGATCACAACAGTACCAAGTATGTGAAATCGAAAATCGTAAATGAAATCATAATAGTCTATATAAAACAGGAGACATGTATGATAACCAAACTACATTACACACATATAACAGTTATATCTAGTCAGGGACTCACGCCCTCCAAGTCATTACTCAAATATAATTATGGGTCTCACGCCCGCAACATCAATCATGCCCGTGGAATACCTTCCTCATCACGGCGATCTATGATATGATAACCCCGAAGTACACTGAACACCAAGTCCTACGATGCCAAAGCCGTACTAACAATACTATACAACCAAACCACGAAGGCGACATGGGGCAATCTGAAGCCGACTACCGGATATCAAGGCGGTCCACGTAGCTGACCGGGGCAAGTACGAGGGCTAACTACCAGGTACCAAGGCCGTATCACGAGACTTCGTCACTACACTGAACGGGGCAAGTGCGAGGGCTAACTACCAGGTACCAAGGCCGAATCATCCACGAGACGGGGCAAGTACGAAAGCCGACCACCAGATACCAAGGCCGAACAATAAAACCTCATGGAGAGCTAGTCCATGGAATAACACTATCAACAGGAGCGTACCCGTGGAATTCTCCTTCACTGCCGGCACGTCCAAGTAAGTTCTCAACAAGTCAACCGGCCCTCCATCGAGAGACGCGGTAGTATAGAAACACAATTCTTGCACAACAAAGGCTATCACAATAAGCATAGACAAGTTTCACAACAACAAGCATAGGCAAGTTATACACAACTCAAGGTACTTTCATTTTATGTCAAAGTCCGAGTTTTAACCCTAAAGTACTACGTACGTTAAATTCCTTTTTAAAGATCCATTTCTTTTACAAAGGTCACCCGATACTCGTAGTATAAAAATAGAGTGACTAACATTGTTAAGTAAAACAAAAACACTTCCCTTTGTAAAATCAAGTAACAACATTATTTTCCAAACGTTCAAGTTTGCCTAATTTCAAATGCTCAAGTTTCTCATTTTCGAAAAGGTTTTTTAGTTCATAGTTTTAATCCTTTAAAACAATTTGAGAAACATATGCCTTATGTGTCAGTAGGTTATTCTTTGTTCATAACAATCTTATTAAAGCAGCCATGATCTAGGAAATGTAATATCATTTTGTCTCATCTTAGCTTCTATGCAGATGGAGGTTTCTACTGGTTTTAATAATACTTTATTAGTCAATACATTTCCCTTTATTAGCGCTGCTGTGGTTTGTTCGATACTTATTCTGATTTCCGAAATCAGTAAAACATTATTCCTTTTAACAACCAAGTACTCATTACTCACGAATGAGGTTTCACACAAACATTCATATTAATTCAATTAACTCAAGTCTCTTATCTTTTAAGATCAAGTCTCTTAACCTCTTAAAATCAATAAACCATTCTTTTTATCTCTCTTAAGTCGTTATACCTAACTTCCCATAAAGCTAGTATAACTCTTAAGCTTTCAAACCAAGTATTATTCTTCTTTCAAAAAGGATTCTTAATTCTTTTGAAATACTTCAAGATTCTTATTATTCAGGCTTAAGTCAAAAGACATTGCCGTAAAACTATATTCAGTTAACACACGTACGTCTACCGTACTATATATATATATTCTTGTAAAATACTTCCAGATTCTTATTATTCAGGCTTAAGTCAAAAGACATTGCCACACGTACGTCTACCGTACTATATATATATATTCTTGTAAAATACTTCCAGATTCTTATTATTCAGGCTTAAGTCAAAAGACATTGCCACACGTACGTCTATCGTACTATATATATATATTCTTGTAAAATACTTCCAGATTCTTATTATTCAGGCTTAAGTCAAAAGACATTGCCACACGTACGTCTACCGTACTATATATATTCCTTTAAAATATCATGCTCAAGAGTATAGGAAGAATCACATACCTCGCGACGATTATCGACTATTAGCAAAACGCTCCACGGCTAAAACCCGGCTAGCCTTGTCCACCTTCCAAGTAGTACATGCTACTCGCAGAACATTCAACCAAGAAAGGTTATAAGTCTACTGTAAATACGGTCCTATGTAAGTACAGTTTAAACTTCTATTTATATTCTTCTGATGTGATTTCAGTTAAAGTCTTTTCTGTAATATCCTTCTATTACAGTTCAACTCTCTTCTATGAATCTTATATTCATTTCTATACAACTACAGTATGTAATTTCCAATTACACTAGAAGGATAGGATTATTTACCTCGGTAAGCCCAAAATTATCCAAGTTTTAATGTCGATCCTGAGCAACGTTTAGCTCCTACTCTGGGCGCTCCAACCCGCTCCAAACAACCCTTAGAAGTTCTACGCAACTTCTTCTTAACACTTCAACCGACTATGAAGGTTTTCCTTAGGGTTTCGTTTTGTGACTTAAGGAAATATAGTAGTATTTCCGGGCTCTACGTATAGAGGTAACTTTGGAAAGTACTACAAGGTATTTGGGCTAAAGTATTTTGGTATAATAACAATACTTGGAGAGTATTTCTACCAAGAGGGGGGGTGTGTATTATACGAAAACTACAAGGCAAGGGGGGGTACTTTCGGCCACACCACTAGAGGAGGGAGTACCTGCCGGCGAGCTTCTCAAAATGGGGGCTTGACGAATACAACTCACAAAGGGGGAGGGATTTCAAGACTTGGAAAATGATTTTTGGATGAAGAAAGTCTTCAAGTTAGGGGAGTATTTATAGGCCAACCAATGGCCAACTAATGGCCAAGATGAAGCCAAGTGACATGCAAGTGTAGGGTGAGGATTCAACCATGTGTCCTAAAAACTGTACGGGCCAAGTAGGAAAACGAGCAGGTGGTAACGCAGGGGTATAATGTCTTGGGGGTTTACCCCTCATTTATACTCTTACCCTGGAGAATGTGGTAACGCAGGGGGTATAATGTCTTGGGGTTTTACCCCTCATTTATACTCTTACCCTGGAGAAGGTGGTATAACGTCTAGGGGGTTTACCCCTTACTTATACTCTTACCCTATCTCGACCGGCCATCAAACAACACATAAGCACTACCAGGTCTTTTATAAAAATTCGGGAATTTAACCCAAGTACTACAAATAACGGAAGCATACCCGTGGAATCCCACATCACTGTCGGTACGTCCAAGTAACTTCTGACAAGACGGTGACCACTCCAACAGAAGTCGCGGCAACGTAATAAAACATAATACTTGCACTCAAAGGCTATCACCAGCACATATAGGCAATTCTCAATTAATCAAGCCAAAGTACTTATCAAGGCACACATAGAATAATTCTCAATTAATCAAGCCAAAGTACTTATCAAGGCACACATAGAATAATTCTCAATTAATCAAGCCAAAGTACTTATCAAGGCACACATAGAATAATTCTCAATTAATCAAGCCAAAGTACTACGTACGTACATTCTTTTCAAAAGACTACTTTTTATGTAAAACCCCAAGGTACTAACACCCGTAGTATCAAGGTGTGTCTATTTTTCAAAGTAAGTTACTACACTTTTAGAAAACTCATTTCAAAGCTTAAAATCAAGTAACTTCACATTTTCATAATCTAGACAACTTATGCCCATTAATCAAAATAGACAACTTTCTTAACCTTCCATAAAGCCGTTATAACCAACTTCCCATAAAGTCGTTATAATCGCACGACCGACCGGGCGCGGTGCCTACACGGGCACCGCCGAGTATACGTCAGAGAATAGCAGCGGAACATACACAACATAAACACATGTGTAAATAATATAACAACACAGGCTAGCCGATAAAGGCCGCTTCCATAATATAAACAAGGTCAAAGTACAACTTTACAACACGGTTCTTATAGCCCAACCACATAGGTGAATACGGACCTCAGGAATAACAATCGTGGCGGTGAAAGGGCCGCCATACCACGAATGTACATAATCTACAACATCGGGGACAAGGCGTACCAAAGAAAGACAAGCCTCCGGAGGATGGAGCTTCGACGTCCGATAAGTGATCCTAAGAATGTGGATCCATGACACCTTACCACTTTCTGCGGCGTGAACGCAGCCCAGGAAGGGGTCGATTACACAATATGTACTAAGTATGCAAAGCGGAAAATCTTGTAATTACAACATAAGTTTAAAAGAAAGCGGGAGACATGTATGCTAACAAAATTACGATTACTCGATTGCCTTACTAACAATGAGAGTATAAATAGGTGTATACTTACGAAAAATAGGATTGGAATCCTACTCACGGGACTATTTCACCCGTAGGTCGGTGGACTGCGTGAGGTATTCCTCGCATGGGACTATTTCACCGCATAAGCCCTTACGGACTCGCATGAGGTATTCCTCGCATAGGTCGGACCCGCGTGGGACTATTTCACCCGCATAAGCCCTTACGGACTCGCGTGAGGTATTCCTCGCATCGTGGTTAGCAAATCCACGAAATATACAATGCCACAATCCGGGAATGACCCATGGCGAATAATATATCCCTAGCCCAAATCCGGCTATCACACATAACATAAGCTCTATCGGCTTATCATACAATATATAAGCAAGTTAAGAAATCCCCTAACTTCTTACTATTCTTGTTCATATACACTATCATTTTAGTTTACTTAAGGCACAAAAATGTCTTTATGAAAATCCGGGAATTTAACCCAAAGTACTACGTACTTCTATTCTTTTAAAATGACTCATTTCATTATAAAACTTCCAAGATACTACTAGCCGTAGTATCAAGTGACAATTTCTTTTCAAGACAAGTCACAATACTTTTTAGAAATAAAATATGGCTTCTAAATCAAGTGACTCGTGTCTTATAAAACCTTAGGCAATTGATGCCTTAAAATCGAATTGCCTTCCATTAAATCAAGTCCTTTATCTTTCCATAAAGTCAATATAACCAACTCCCCATAAAGTCGTTATATTCACTTTATACCTTAGTCATGTACAATTTCCTATCCAAGGGACTTATACGTTTTTAAAACGACCCAAGTATTACATACTTTAAAATTCTTCAAGTCCCTTATCTTTAACAAGACTTAAGACATCTTTAATATTCTCAAAGAAGTGAGTTAATCTCCTAACTCACCCGACTTGGCATTTCATAAAACAAGTAAAGAATGTCAAAGTCTTGTACGTCTACCGTACTATATACGTGAAACTAGTCATGCTCAAAGATAGGAAAAGTTCTACATACCTTGTCGGGTCAAACCACTTGCCAAGTACAAAGTCCCGCCCGTACTATGTCAACCTATAATATTCACAATACGTCTATTAAAGCCTTACTTCAAACGTAGAATATTATAAGTGTTAAGTCTCTAATTTCTACGGAAAATCGGACAGCACCTCCTTTGTATTTACTCACTTTGCCACCTTTTTCAAGGCCGAAAATACAATAACCAAACAGCCCCAATTGACTCACAATTATATGGAAGGTAGTCCAATGCAAATGACTAACTAAACAGCCCCAATTGGCTCACAATTATATAGAAGGTAGTCCAATGCAAATAACTAACTAAATGACCCAATTGGCTCACAATTATATAGAAGGTAGTCCAATGCAAATGACTAACTAAACAATACAAACTACAAGTCCAAATTCGGCCACCTTGAGTTCAACAATACCAATTCTATCCAATTTCCATTTCAAACCATATTGGTAGCATAACATGATATCAAGTCGCATTTGATTAAAATAACCATAATCTTTAAGTAAGTAACATGCGACGATTCTAACAACGACTAAATTGTAATTCAACTTAGTCATGGCTTACATTACATTTCGGATTTCCAAGGCTATAATCAATCCATAATCCTTATAACTTCAATATAACAACTTCATGCTCGCAACATACAAAGCTAACAACAACCATATAAATATGTAATCTTGTAACACCTTTAAAAGACAAGATTATACCTTCACGAATATGAAATCAACTCCAATCCGAAGTCGCTCCTTAGTAGTTTAGAACCTCTCCAAGACACTTCAATCCGCTTGTTGAGACCCTTAGAACAACACCAACAATTATTCTTCAAATCTCCAAACAAAACCTAGAAAGACCATTAGGTTTTCGCTTGCGACTAACCCGAAAACTATATTTTTCCAAGATGTTTCTATTGAGACTTGCTTACAATACACATAAGAACCTTGGTTTAAAGTGGGGAACTAAATGGATCACAAACAAAGATTTCTCTTTTTTTTTTTGATGAAACCCGAGAGCACCTAGCCTATGTTCTTCAATTTGTGAATTTTTTTCTAAGTGTTGGCTCTCTCTAGCACTACTAGTAGTAATATATAGCACCTTGGAGGGTTATGATAATAACACATGGGTGGTTTAGATGTAGTCTTGCTAAATATCAAGACCAAGGTGGGACCTTTGACTTTAGTCAATAAACTCATGCTACAAGTTGCAAGTCTTAGCCTTAGAAGACTTATGGTAAATGACCAAAATGGCCATGCCATTTCGTCCAAGGCATAGCTAAGGGGGGGTGACACATGTCGCCCTCCCATTCGACACCACACAATGTTTTTCCGACAATTTCATAATTTCCGATAAATTTTTACAAGTCTCAAATCCTTAACATTTGTGAGTTCTTACTTACGTTCTTAAAACATGTCCTGCAATTACGGGGTGTAACATTCTTCCCCCCTTAGAAACATTCGTCCCCGAATGTTCTTTCGGAGTCACACTTACAATTAGCGACATAGTTTCCTTTCACAGCCCCGACATACCAAAAATGCCACTCATGGTCACATAAAAGCATTTAAGCAAAAGAAACACTTAAATTAAAACCTGACAAGTAAGGGCAAAATGAAATACCTGAAGGTATAGGAAATAAGTGAGGATACCTCCTCAACATGTCCTCTCCGCTTCCCAGTCATCTCCTCCTGGTTATCATTTCTCCACGGGACTTTGTGGAAGCTACATCCTTGGTCATGATCGCGACACGCGATCGAGTATTGCTATGGGACTCTCCTCATACGATAACCCCTGCCACTGGACCTCACTAGTAGGAAAAACTCTCATTTGGATCTCGATACACTTCCGCAACATAGAAACATGGAAGACCGGATGTACCGCCTCTAACTCGATGGCGGATCCAACTCATAAGCAACTGTCCCACTCTACGGACGATGCGGTAGGGCCCAATGTACCTTGGTGAGTTTCCCTTCTTACGAATCTCATCACACCGCCATGGGTGACACCTTCAAGAAGACCCAAACGTCTACTCGAAACTCCAAATGCCGACGCCGATTATCCGCGTATGACCTGCCGACTACGAGCCGCTATGATCTCTCTGGATAAGCTTCACCTTATCCACACTGCTGTACCAAGTGCGGGCCAACTAATCGTATCTCGCCCGTCGAACCAACCAATCGGCGATCTACATTTCCGCCATATAAAGCCTCGTATGGCGCCATCTCGTATCTTTGGAATGGTATTTGTTGTTATAAGCAAACTCCACAAGAGGCAAATGATCCTCGGCTACCATCGAAATCTATCACGCAGGCTCGCAGCATATCCTCGAGTGTGCGGATAGTGCGCTCTGCTGCCGTCGATCGAGGATGAAATGTCTTGAGATCGACTGTGTCCCTAGACCTTTCGGAAAGATCTCTGAAGTTAGTCATGGCGGGCTCCTATCGAAATAATCGACACCGGACACCGTGCGGCCTCACTATCTCTCGGATGTACTGACCGGCATAGTCTCGGTGGCGTCGTCTGATGGAAGGAAATGGGCGGATTTTCGACCACAACAATAACCCAAATGGAGTCGTGCTTCCTCGATGCGAGGTAACCTGTAACAAAGTCCATGTTGATCATCTCCACTTCCAGTCGGAATCTCGATAGGCAATGACAATCCAGGGCCTCCGGTGCTCGACCTTGACTGGCGGCAATTAGGACATCGTGCAACAAAACCTGCCACGTCCATCTTCAGGCCATCCCACCAAAACAAACATATGAGGTCATGGTACATCTTGGTCGACCCCGGATGAATAGAATATCGAGCGATGTGTGCCTCACGAGAATCTGGCGAAGTCTGATACATCGGAACACACAACCGGCCCTCAAATCTCGGCACCCAGCGGCGCTACCTCGAATAGACTCTTCTCCTCCCGAAGATGCGTCACGATGCCGTACCAATCGGGTCCTCGAGCGCCGCCTCTTCACCTCATCAACGATGGAAGACTCGACAACCTCACGAACCCGTACCCCACTATCGTCGGTATCGATCAATCGAACCCCGAGGCTCGCTAACTGATGGATCTGACGGACCATGTCGTGTCTCTCTGGCTGTACCTCGATAGGCTCCCGTAGATCTACGACTCAAGGCATCGGCAACTACGTTGGCCTTCCGGATGGTATAGAATATCAACATCATAATCTTTCAAGAACTCTAACCACCGTCTCGCCTCAAGTTCACTCCTGCTGAAGATATCTGGAGGCTCTTGTGGTCTGTATAAATATCCACATGAACTCGTACAAATAATGTCTCCAAATCTTGAGGCATGAATAAGCTGCGGCCAACTCTAAGTCATGGGTAGGGTAATTCCTCTCATGCTCAGAATCGCGGGAAGCATAGGCTATAACCTTGCCGTCTGCATCAAAACACACCTAGCCCGATGCCCGAGGCATCACAATAGATCACGTGCCCATCTAACCCCTCCGAAGAGTAAGAACCGAGTTGTAGTCAACCTTTCCTTCAACAATGGAAACCCTTCTCGCAAGACCTCATCGGCTGGAACTTGTTGCGCCACGAGTCGCCTAGTCAGCGGTCTGAAATCGAAGCAACCGCTCCACAAACTGCGATAATAACTGCCGATCTAAGAAATCTGCGCACCTCGGTCGGAGTAGTAGGTCTCGGCCAAGACTTATCGCCTCGATCTTTGTCGTATCACGCGAACACCATCAGCCCGATAATATGCCCGGGAATGCCCGAGGCCACCAAAACTCACTTGGAGAACTTGGCGAATAGCTGCGACTCGGAGAATCCCAAGTACCGTCGCCGAGTGGTGCGCATGCTCTGCTCTGTCGCGAATAAACGGGATGTCATCAATGAATACAATCACAAATATATCCAAGAATGACTTGAACACGGTTCATCAAATCCATAAATACATTGGAGCGTTGGTCAAACCGAAAGACATAACCTCGAACTCATAGTGCCCGTCTGGGTCTGAATGCGATCTTTGGGATATTCGCCTCTCGAACTCGAACACGATGATAACTGCACGCAGGTCTATCTTTGAGAAACACCTCGCACCCTGCAACTGGTCAAACAAATCATCAATCCTGGGGAGGGGGTACCTATTCTTAATGGTTACCTTATTCAGCTGCCTGTAGTCAACACACATACGCAGCATCCCATCCTTCTTCTTCACAAACAACACCGGCGCTCCCCAGGGAGATACACTAGGCCTGATAAAGCCTTTCTCCAGCAAATCTTTCAGCTGGTCCTTCAGCTCCCTCAACTCCGCAGGTGCCATCCTGTAAGGCGGAATGGAAATAGGTCGAGTGTCTGGCAACGTGTCAATACAAAACTCGATCTCCCTCTCAGGAGGGATACCCGGAAGATCATCTAGGAACACATCCGGAAACTCCCTAACCACTGCGATCAAGAAGCGGCACCTCGGCCTGCGTATCGAATACCGGACGGATGATAGATGTACCCCTTCTGCACCATCTTCCTAACCTTGAGGTAAGAAATAAACCTACCGCCGGCGTCTTGTGTTGCCCTCCACTCGATAATCGGCTCGCCAGAAGCTGAACCGAACCAACTGTCCTACGATCCAACGTTGGCATAACAAGAAGCCAACGATCCATACCCATAATGACATCAAAATCGCCATCTCGGCTCTATCAAGTCTGCATGGGTCGACGATGTAAATAAATCCGACAACCTCTATACACCCGGCTAACACCGAATCACCCATGGCGTAGCTACCTCAAATGGCTCTATCGATCTGGCTCTATCCCGATTCTACCCGATAAGAGGGGACACGTGGGACAAGGTAGAACTCGGATCTATCAATGCATAAACATCACACTGAAATCGGTAATGTACACATGGCGGCGTCGGAAGCCTCCCGATCTGGCGGTGGCTAGAGAATATATGCGGTTACGGGGACCGCTAGAATCGAACCACCACCACGCCTCTACGCGGCACGCTGTCGTCGTGAGTACCACCCTCGGGCGCATAACCACGAAGGAGAAGAAGACCCAAGAATCGATCCGTCGGTGTCTTTGTACCACCCATCTTGCCTCTGAGCGGACAATCTCTCTTCAAATGGCCCGGTGGCCACAAGAGTAACAACCTCCTGCAGAACACGACACTCGCTGGGTGAGATGTCCGCATCGAGCACACCGAAGTGGGTGGTCTCGATCGGCGAGGATCTCGCCTCGGAAACCCGAAGACACTGGAGCCACGACTGCTCCGATCGACCTGTGATCGGACCTCCCGCCGAAACGTGTGACGGAGCACTCTGTCTTTGGTGGAAAGTGGACCTAGTCTGCTGCCGAGTGTCTGCCTCGATAATCGCCTGAGACCACGATGTCGCGCCTCTTGGGCTGGCTCGCGTCAATCTGGTCCTCCTTTCTCTATCCTCATCCTCGAGCATATGCTCGCATCCTAGCAATGTCCATACCGGGTGAAGAGCCACCCCAAACATCTTTGTAATCATATGACGGTCTAGCCCATCACATAACGATGAACTCTATCCGCCATGCTAGCTACAATAGTGTGAGCATGATCGCCGAGTCAAACTCAGTGTACTCACTGATCCTCCCGCTTCTGCGCAAGGTCAAAAACTGTCTACCGGGCTCTCCTCATCTCGGGAGGTAAAAGTGATCCATAAAGGCCTCTATAAACTCCTCCCAAACAATTTGGAAGAGCATCATCACCTCTCGAAAGCAACCACGACTCAAACCGGTTCAATGCAATATCGCTTGGCCGGTAAGAGGCTAGTGTAACAGACTCTGTCTCTGAAGCCCTAAGGACCTGCAGGGTCCGCTGTAGCTGTCGAACGAACTCCTGCGGATCCTCATCAGACCTCGAACCATAAAACTCAGGTGGGTGACATCCCAGAAAATCCCTAATCCGCAAACTGTCGGCTCTAGGGTGGGCTGCTCCTGTCGGCGCTGCCCGACTACTATACTGGTCAACAATCGAATCTGTTCCCCGTAGTCTCTATACTCGGCGGTGGTGTGGGCTGGAGGCTCGTGCGAAACCTCGAGCTACCGCGCTCTGGCTGCTCTAAATCGCAGCGTGGCTGAACTCGCCGACCGCCTCTTACCTCGTGCATAGCCCGTGCTGAGCAGTGTAACCTCTCGAGTACCGCTAGCGACTCCTGCCGCTGCCTTGCCTTCGGGCCTGGTAGCTTTCAGTGGAGGCATAGTTGTTTCATAAGAAGAGGTCGAGAGGATTCAACCTAATAAGACGACTCTCTTGCACAATCTCGGAGAGAAGAATGGAAACCAATCCTAAATGTCTGTAGCCTCACGATTATAGATGTGGTTCACAACACACCGATAATCAAGACTCTACTAGACTCGGTCTGTAGACACTTTCCAAGGACTAACTGCTCTGATACCACTTTTGTCACGACCCGACCCCGGCCCGCGACTGGTGCCCTACCTGGGCACCCTGCTCAGGTATACGTCAGAGAATAGCAGCGGAACATACACAACATAAACACGTGTGTAAATAATATAACAACACGGGCTAGCGATAAGGCGCCGCCATAATATAAACAAGGTCAAAGTACAACTTTACAACACAGTTCTTATAGCCCAACCACATAGGTGAATACGGACCTCAGGAATAACAATTGTGGCGGGACGGGGCCGCCATACCACGAATGTACATAATCTAAAACATCGTGGACAAGGCGTACCAAAAGAAAGACAAGCCTCGGAGGATGGAGCTTCGACGTCCGATAAGTGATCCTAAGAATGTGGATCCATGACACCTTACCACTCTGCGGCATGAACGCAGCCCCAGGAAGGGTCGATACACAATATGTACTAAGTATGCAAAAGCGGAATGTCTTGTAATTACAACATAAGTTTAAAAGAAAGTCGAGACATGTATGCTAACAAAATTACGATTACTCGATGCCTTACTAACAATGAGAGTATAAATAGGTGTATACTTACAACGAAAATAGGATTGGAATCCTACTCGCGGGACTATTTCACCGCGTAGGTCGGTGGACTGCGTGAGGTATTCCTCGCATGGAACTATTTCACCGCGTAAGCCCTTACGGACTCGCGTGAGGTATTCCTCGCGTAGGTCGGACCCGCGTGGGACTATTTCACCCGCATAAGCCCTTACGGACTCGCATGAGGTATTCCTCGCATCGTGGTTAGCAAATCCACGAAAATATACAATGCCACAATCCCGGGGAATAACCCCGCAACGAATAATATATCCCTAGCCCAAATCCGGCTATCACACATAACATAAGCTCTATCGGCTTATCATACAATATATAAGCAAGTTAAGAAATCCCCTAACTTCTTACTATTCTTGTTCATATACACTCTCATTTTAGTTTACTTAAGGCACAAAAATGTCTTTATGAAAATCCGGGAATTTAACCCAAAGTACTACGTACTTCTATTCTTTTAAAATGACTCATTTCATTATAAAACTTCCAAGATACTACTAAGTAGTATCAGTGACAATTTCTTTTCAAGACAAGTTACAATACTTTTTAGAAATAAAATATGGCTTCTAAATCAAGTGACTCGTGTCTTATAAAACCTTAGGCAATTGATGCCTTAAAATCGAATTGCCTTCCATTAAATCAAGTCCTTTATCTTTCCATAAAGTCAATATAACCAACTCCCCATAAAGTCGTTATATTCACTTTATACCTTAGTCATGTACAATTTCCTATCCAAGGGACTTATACGTTTTTAAAGCGACCCAGTATTACATACTTTAAAATTCTTCAAGTCCCTTATCTTTAACAAGACTTAAGACATCTTTAATATTCTCAAAGAAGTGAGTTAATCTCTAACTCACCCGACTTGGCATTTCATAAAACAAGTAAAGAATGTCAAAGTCTTGACGTCTCAAATACTATATACGTGAAACTAGTCATGCTCAAAGATAGGAAAAGTTCTACATACCTTGTCGGGTCAAACCACTTGCCAAGTACAAAGTCCCTTGTACTATGTCAACCTATAATATTCACAATACGCCTATTAAAGCCTTACTTCAAACGTAGAATATTATAAGTGTTAAGTCTCTAATTTCTACGGAAAATCGGATGACACCTCCTTTGTATTTACTCACTTTGCCACCTTTTTCAAGGCGAAAATACAATAACCAAACAGCCCAATTGGCTCACAATTATATGGAAGGTAGTCCATGCAAATGACTAACTAAACAGCCCCAATTGGCTCACAATTATATAGAAGGTAGTCCAATGCAAATAACTAACTAAACATTTCCAATTGGCTCACAATTATATGAAGGTAGTCGATGCAAATGACTAACTAAACAATACAAACTACAAGTCCAAATTCGGCCACCTTGAGTTCAACAATACCAATTCTATCCAATTTCCATTTCAAACCATATTGGTAGCATAACATGATATCAAGTCGCATTTGATTATAATAACCATAATCTTTAAGTAAGTAACATGCGACGATTCTAACAACGACTAAATTGTAATTCAACTTAGTCATGGCTTACATTACATTTCGGTTCCAAGGCTATAATCAATCCATAATCCTTATAACTTCAATATAACAACTTCATGCTCATGACATACAAAGCTAACAACAACCATATAAATATGTAATCTTGTAACACCTTTAAAAGACAAGATTATACCTTCACGAATATGAAATCAACTCCAATCCGAAGTCGCTCCTTAGTAGTTTAGAACCTCTCCAAGACACTTCAATCCGCTTGTTGAGACCCTTAGAACAACACCAACAATTATTCTTCAAATCTCCAAACAAAACCTAGAAAGACCATTAGGTTTTCGCTTGCGACTAACCCGAAAACTATCTTTTTCCAAGATGTTTCTATTGAGACTTGCTTACAATACACATAAGAACCTTGGTTTAAAGTGGGGAGCTAAATGGATCACAAACAAAGATTTCTCTTTTTTTTTTTGATGAAACCCGAGAGCACCTAGCCTATGTTCTTCAATTTGTGAAATTTTTTCTAAGTGTTGGCTCTCTCTAGCACTACTAGTAGTAATATATAGCACCTTGGAGGGTTATGATAATAACACATGGGTGGTTTAGATGTAGTCTTGCTAAATATCAAGACCAAGGTGGGACCTTTGACTTTAGTCAATAAACTCATGCTACAAGTTGCAAGTCTTAGCCTTAGAAGACTTATGGTAAATGACCAAAATGGCCATGCCATTTCGTCCAAGGCATAGCTAAGGGGGGTGACACGTGTCGCCCTCCCATTCGACACCACACAATGTTTTTCCGATAATTTCATAATTTCCGATAAATTTTTACAAGTCTCAAATCCTTAACATTTGTGAGTTCTTACTTACGTTCTTAAAACATGTCCTGCAATTACGGGGTGTAACAATAACCCTTTATGGTTTTAGACATATTCATTCCTTTTATAACCAAGAGACTTATACTAATTAAAACCAAGTATCACATACTTACAAACCAAGTTCTTACTTTCAAAATACTTCAAGTCTCTTAATATTTAGAAAACATGTTTCTTCTACTTTTAAATCTCAAGTAAATAACTCCTTTAAAACAAGTTACTTCTCTTAAATCATGTCATTTCTCCTCTTTTAAACCAATTAAGTAAATCACTCCTTTAATCCCCTAAAGTCATTATAACAACCCTTAGGTTTTGGAACTAAGGCACTAGCCAAAAGGTTTGGGAAACCACTTCCTTTTCAAGACTCTATGTACTTTAAGTAAAATACTTTCACTTTTAAGAATCCAACTTCACTAAGGCAATGGATTATACAACTTACAATTTAAACATCAAAGTACAATCAAGGAATCACATAGAACAAATTCTATTTTAGTCAATCCAAACACAACCAAGGAATGGATCATTTAAGGAGTAGGACATACTTTCTTTATCTTAAGGAATCATGCTAGAAGAGGAGATAGTTCACATACCTTTTCGGCTAAATCCACAAGCTAAGCCGAATACGCCATACGTAGAAGTGTCAACCTATAATGGTCACAACAAGACTATCAACTTCTAGTCTCTAACGTAGAATAATACTAAGTATACGGTCTCTAATTCTACGGAAAATCGGGCAGCACTTCCTTTGTTTCTACTCACTTTGCCACCTTTTTGAAGGCCGAATACAATAACCAACACGCCACATTTAAGGCTCAAAACAACAACCAAACAAAGGGGATTACACGCCTTACAATACGTGTAAAATTCCGCCCCAATTATCTGAAGTAGTTTAATGCTCACTAGCCATTCTCGGCCAACTTACATAACCAACAATTCAAAGTCTTTTCCAATCCTTTTCCAATTCCAAGTTCTAAGGTCTAACATATTATATAGTCACAAACAACTTCAATAACTACAATTTCCTTCTTTCTACAACATGCGACGACTTAAACTAATAATCGACTTGAATTGTAATCTTAAGGCTAACATGCTAGTTTTCGGATTAGGGTTCCAATAGCCAATATACTTATCAAACTTCATAATATATAACTCATGCTTGCTAATATCCATAGCTACAACAATAAGTAAGTCTTAACTATTAAAACGACAAAATTTATACCTTTATAAGCCCTTAAAGTTTCCAAGATTCAAAGTCGCGCCTTAGAAATTCTTAGCTCCTTTCCTTAAGTTCCAATCCGCTCCAAGCACTCCTTAGAAGCCTATGAAGAACCCATCTTCAAGTTCCAACTTCAAAGTTGAAGAACTCCTCAAGTTTCCGCCTTGCGACTAATACAAAAACGCCATTTTTCCGAAATCTTTCTATTGAGATATCCTTACAATACCCTTAGGGACATTCGGTTTAAGTCTTGTGAACAATGGAACAAAATTACAAAATTTTCTAGTGAGAGCTTAGCCAAACCCGAGAGTAACTATGTGAAGAACAAGGTGTGTGATTTTTTTCTAAGTGTTAGAAGAGCTTTGTTATACCCCGTATTTCCAGAGTATGTACGTAAGGACGTACGTAGAGAAATTCGAATTTCAAATTGGCTTGGCCGAATTCTTTTGTGCACAACACCCGGTTAGAGTCGTTTTTCGACGAAACGTTTCCACAGCTTACGTAGGGAAAATTCCGGCTATGTCATTTACTATTTTTGCGGATTTTTCCGAGAGACGGAACATTTTGGACCAACGGGAGGGTGACACTTGTCACCCTCATGGTGAGCAGTTGTGGCCGATTGGCTCACGTCTTGTGCCTTATTGGTGCCTTGTTTTGTGCCTTGTTTTGGCCTTGTTTTGTGCATTGTTTTGAGCCATGTTTTGTGGAGTAGGGGATAGGGTGCACTTGGCTTGATCAAGGCCTTACACTTGCCTTGCACATGGCTTGATCTTGGCCATTGGTTGGCTTTGGCTTTCTATAAATACCCCCCCTTAGAGATGAACTTCTTCATCCACTCTTCACTTGTCTAAGTCTTGAAACCCTCTCCTCCCTCTTGTTGGCTCGCCCAACTCCCCACCACTGTGAGGCCTTGAGAGAGTTCCCCCTCCTTGTCAAGGCCCTTTGGCGAGAACCCCTATCTTGGAGTGTTTTAGTGAGGTACCCCCTTGTGGTATTGAAATACTCTCCAAGTATTGTTATAATGCCCAAAATACCTTAGCCTTTACTTTGTTGTATTCCAAAAGTTACCTCTATATGTAGAGCCCAGAAATACTACCTTTTGTCCTTTAAGTCTCAAACCGAAACCCTAAGGAAATCTTCTTTGTTGGTTGAAGTATTTAAGTAGAAGTTGGTTAGAACTTCTAAGGGTTGTTTGGAGCGCACGGAGTAGGAGCTAAACCTTGCTCAGGATCGACTTTTATCTCGGATAATTTTGGGCTTATCGAGGTAAATAATCTTGTCCCCCTTTTGTAATTGGAAATTACATGTTGTTGTATTATATAGTTGAAGTATACTATATATAGAACTAAGCTTAATCTTGACAATGTCTTTTGACTTAAGCCCGAATTTAAAGCAAAGAAGCGAATCAGAACTACATAGGGTGTATCAGATGAACTTGTGTAGCATTCTTTGTGTAGTATATTTGTGCAGGTTGGGTTAGACGTGTAAACCCCCCCCCCCCGGGTTGGCTTGGTAGCCGGCCTCGATAGAGGCGGCGATTTACGCGGTTGCGGGAGAGTCTTTGCGAATTTTACGTAGAACATGGAACCGTGCGGTTAGAAGTTAATAGGCGTTTGTGGCCTTATAGGTGGAAATCGCGAGTAGCGTATTCTACTTAAAGAGTGGAACGGCTAGCCAGGTTACAGTACTGTGGAGCGTTTTGCTTATTGTCGATAATCGTCGCGAGGTATGTGAACCTCTTCCTATCCTTCTAGCATGATGCTTTGTAAACTATGTAGTGCGGTGAGCGTACGTGTGTTAAAGGGGTTGGTTGGTTTAAAAACATAGGGTGTTATAATAGCTTTATGGGAAGTTAGTTATAACGACTCTATGTAGGTAAAAGATTGGTTTATTGATTGTAGAAGTTAAGAGACTTGATCTTGAAAGATAAGAGACTTAACTTGTTTTACTTGGTTATTAACATTTTGTTAAATGTGTTGTGAAACCTCATTCATGAGTAATGAGTACTTGGTTTTAAAAGGATAATGTTTTATTGATTTGGAAATGAGAATAAGTGTCGAACAAACCACAAAGCTAGCTAATAAAGGAAAGTGTATTGACAAATAACTAATTGTTATTAAAACCGGTAGAAACCTCCATCTGCATAGAAGCTAAGATAAGACAAAATTGTATTACATTTCCTAGATCATGGTCATTGTAACAAGATTGTTGTAAACAAGAATAAACGGCTCACGTCAAGACTTATGTTACTCAATTGTTTTAAAAGAGATTAAAACTATGAGTTATGAAACCTTTTTAAAATAAGAAACTGGAGCATTTGAAATTAGGCAAACTTGAACGTTTGGAAAATAATGTTGTTACTTGATTTTACAAAAGGGGAGTATTTTGGTTTACCTAAAAATGTGAGTCACTCTATTTTTATACTACGGGTATCGGGTGACCTTTATGAAAGGAATGGATCTCTTAAAAAGGAATTTAACGTACGTAGTACTTTAGGGATTAAAACCCAGACTTTGATACAAAATGGAAGTACCTTGAGTTGTGTGTAACTTGCCTATGCTTGTTGTTGTGTAACTCGCCTATGCTTGTTTGTGATAGCCTTTGTTGTGCAAGTGTTGATATCAGGTGACTTCTTGGGAAGGAGTGGATCTTTTTATGAAAGTCTAGAAGTATGGTAATTTGCTTGAGCTTGTTTGTCATAGCCTGGTTGTGCGGTATGTTGTTGTTAATGTCACATGGACATGTCTACACCGATGCAGAATTCCGGGGGCATGTGGCCATGCGGCAGGGTTGATTACCCGGTATATTGTTATTGAGGTCACAGGGACATGTCTACACCGATGCAGAATTCCGGGGGCATGTGGTCATGTGGCGGGCTTGATCACCCAGTATATTGTTGTTGAGGTTGCATGGGCATGTCTACACCGAGGTAGAATTCCGGGGGCATGTGGCCATGCGGCATTGTTATTACTGTTGCATCATGGACATGTCTACACCGATGCAGAATTCCGGGGGCATGCGGCCATGATGCGAACATGATTGATGTGGTGGGCGTGAGACCCATAGTTATATTTGAGTGATGGCTTGAGGGCGTGAGACCCATAGTTATATTTGAGTGATGGCTTGAGGGCGTGAGTCCCTGACTTGACTTGACTGCTTTTATGTTGCGTACTGTATATTGGTTATCATACATGTCTCCTGTTTTATATATCGTTATGATTTAAGCTGCGATATTTTCGATTTCACATACTTGGTACTGTCTTGACCTCGCCCGGGGCTGCGTTCATGCCGCAGGTAGGAGTACATCGGTAGTGGATCCTCGCTCATAGGATCACAGTTCAGCGTATTGGGAAGCTCCGTTTCTCCGGAGGCTTATTCTTTGGTATGTGTTCCCTGAGTCGTAGGTTCTTGTACATTCAGGGGTATGGCGGGGCCCTGTCCCGTCATGGTTGTTGTAAATCTTAGAAGTGCATGTAATCTTGTTGTGGCGGGGTTGTAAAAAGGATTAAACTGTTCGGGTTTTATGTATATATACAGAGGGCAACTGTTTTTGGTTGGCCAGTTTTATGATCATATATCTTGTTTCATGCTCATGTTTTATTTTCCGCTGGTTTTCTCTGATGTTGTATCACTAGGGTGCCCGGGGTAAGGCACCAGTCACGGGCCCGGGTTCGGGTCTTGACAAAGTGGTATCAGAGCAGTTAATCCTCGGAAGGTGTCTACAGACCGTGTCTAGTAGAGTCTTGATTATCGATGTGTTGTGCACCATATCTATAATCAGGAGGCTGCAGGACATTTAGGATTGGTTTCCATTCTTCTCATTCTGAGATCGTGCCTTAGAGCTGTGTTGTAAGTTAGACCCCTCTGACGTATCTCGTTTTTACCAGTTATGCCTCCGCGCAAGGCAACCAGAGCCCAGAAGGGCAAGGCAGCCGAGGGAGCTGCTAGTGAGATCTGAGAGAATGCAGCGCGATCCGGACAAGACTGAGGTTGTGCTTCGGCGAGTTTTGTAGCGCCGCCCGGCCCAGAGAGTTTAGAGCGCAGCGATGGGCTGCCGAGACCACGATACGAGCCTCGGTCCACGGCTGGAGCAGATGAGATGGGTACAAGAGATGGCGATTCTTTGGCGAGTCGTGGCAGATATGAGATAAATGGATCGGCGATTGCGATTCGATAGCACGATGGTTCACCGGCGAGATAGTTTGAGGCTACGGGACTTCCGAGTTGTAGCCCGCCGAGTTTCATGGGTGAGGCACGAGGATGATCCGAGGAGTTCATCCGGCGATTCTGGTCGTGAGTGATCAAGGCCGGAGACCGAGTCGGTGGTCGTAGGCTCGCATCGGCTGCGTGATACCACGATCGGTGGTTTGATTCGTGGGAGTTGTCGGGAGAGCATGCGCTTCCAAAGATATGGGGACGAGTTCGCGAGGCATTCCTCACTCACTTCTTGCCTCCGCAGATGAGGAGAACGCGGCGACAGATTTATGATGCTTAGACGAGGCGTGCGGTTCGGAGTACAACGTGGAGTTTGACTCGTTGGCTCGGTATGTCCCCGCTTTAGTGGCAACCATGGAGGATAGAGTACACCGCTACGCCAGGGCTAGATGATTACTTGACGAGGCTTATTCGGTGTAGCTCTTCACCGGGCATGGACATTGCCCGCACGCAGCTCATGCATTAGGATGTGAGTACGGAGAGGTCGGCGGAATGACCGGATCAGCGAGAAGAGGCCGTGACATCGTGGTCTTTGGCGACTTTCGAGGCGGACGCCTCGTGGCGAGCTAGTTATGTACCCCGCCAAGACAGAGTGGTCCTCCACCGTCTTGAGAGCGGTCGGGGCTCGAGGTTCAGTTTCGAGGAAGTAGGGTGTTGGCGGATCGATCACCCCTACCTCGGTGTGGTCGATGTGGTAGACCGCATTTCGGGGAGTGTCGTGGTGCCAAGGGAGCTTGTTATTTTTGCGGCTAGCAGGGCCATTTTGCGAGGAACTGTCCGACCAAGGGTAGCACGGATGTTACGACTCGACGCCGAGATCGATGGTGGTTCATCACCTTCACTAGCTATCGCACTGCAGTGATTTGTGATTAGAAAAGCGGTAGAGACAGTATATCCTTAACCCTCTAGAGTTTTGTATGCTTGTTATGATAATGTGTTTAGTGTTATGTTCGGATAGCTTTGTGCTAAAATGTGATTTAGGAACATGGTTAGTTGGAAGGATAAGTATGGAGGCATGGTAAGTGTGAACCTTAGAATATTTCACGATTGAGACCTTAGAGGTAAGGTCGTCTTGTGTAAAAGAATTATTTTATGTTTGACCTTTATCATAGTTCGTAGTATACGTGGGTTTTATTTGGGGGATAAGTCCAAGGGTAGTGTGAGATGGAAGTGGTAGCTTTCATGACGTATGTTAGTAAGATTGTTCCGTATCGTGGAACAAGGGTTTGCACGATTGTGGGGTCGGGTTGAGGACCATTTGCGGGTCAACCCGTGCTTGCTTTAGGTGGGTCAGTTGGGTGGTCCCGCCAGATGGTAGGGTCACGGGGGTGCTAGGCCCCAGTTTAGGTGACCATCGTATGAGTTCGTGGATAGGTTCGACCAGAAGCGGTTCGTGAAGGCCGGGAATGGCCTTAAAGAAGATTGAGGTTAGTAAGACGACCAAGTTTGGAGGTGATGACTCCAAAGTTTTGAAAACTAAAGCGATGACTGAAGTATGGTACGTACTGGGAGAGTTCAAGTGTTCGAGAAGGGCACGACGAGTAAGGAAGGAAGAGAACGTGTGTTATTTCGTGGCCAGGTGTGGCGTTGGCAACTTCTTCGATATCCGTCTTGAGAAGGAACATTCGGGACGAATGTTTCTAAGGAGGGGAGAATGTTATACCCCGTATTTACGAGTATATGCGTGGGGCGTGCGAGAAATTCGAATTTCAAATTGGCTTGGCCGAATTCTTTTGTGCACAACACCCGGTTAGAGTCGTTTTTCGACGAAACGTTTCCACAGCTTACATAGGGAAAATTCCGGCTATGTCATTTACTATTTTTGCGGATTTTTCCGAGAGACGAAACATTTTGGACCAACGGGAGGGTGACACTTGTCACCCTCATGGTGGAGCAGTTGATGGCGATTGGCTCACGCCTTGTGCCTTATTGGTGCCTTGTTTTGTGCCTTGTTTTGGCCTTGTTTTGTGCATTGTTTTGAGCCATGTTTTGTGGAGTAGGGGATAGGGTGCACTTGGCTTGATCAAGGCCTTACACTTGCCTTGCACATGGCTTGATCTTGGCCATTGGTTGGCTTTTGGCTTTCCTATAAATACCCCCTAGAGATGAACTTCTTCATCCACTCTTCACTTGTCTAAGTCTTGAAACCCTCTCCTCCTCTTGTTGGCTCTCGTCCAACTCCCCACCACCTTTGTGAGGCCTTGGCGAGAGTTCCTGTCACGACCGAACCGGGCCCGTGGATCGTGCCTACCCGGGCACCCTATTGATACAACATCGAGAAAATCGTGGAAATAAAAACATGAACATGAATTTAGAGACAAAATAAATAAACAGGCCAACCAAAACAGTTGCCTTCATCATTTATATACATAAATACCCGAACAATTATCCTTTTTACAAACCACCTTGCTGATTGCTCTGAGACCTCTAAGAATTTATACAACAACTATGACGGGACAGGGCCCCGCCATACCCCTGAATGTACAAGAACCTACAGACTCAGGGTAACATACCAACAGATAAGCCTCCGAAGGAACGGAGCTTCCCAAGACGCTGAAATGAGATCCTAAACGCGGGGATCGGCGGTAGATGTACTCTACTGCGGCATGAACGCGGCCCGAAGGAGGTCGATAACAGTACCAAGTATGTGAAGCGTAAAATCATGGCGAAATCATAATAGTCTATAAAGCGAGAGCGGTATGATAACCAAACTACAGTACATACACATAACAGTTATATCAATTCAGGGTCTCACGCCCACAACATCAATCCTGCCCGTGGAGTACCTTCCTCACTGCCGGCAGTCTATGATATGATAACAACAAGATAGCAATCCAAATGGGAGCATACCCGTGCGCTACGCATCGTGTCAGTATGTCCAAAGGAACAAATAAGACAACATTCCAAATGGAAGCATACCCGTGCGCTACGCATCGTGTCAGTAGGTCCAGAGGGAAACAATAAGACAACATTCCAAATGGAAGCATACCCGTGCGCTACGCATCGTGTCAGTATGTCCAAAGGGAAACAATAAGACAGCATTCCAAATGGAAGCATACCCGTGCGCTACGCATCGTGTCAGTATGTCCAAAGGGAAACAATAAGCAACAAGGCGGTAATCAAAGTGGATGCATACCCGTGCGCTACGCATCGTGTCAGTATGTCCAAAGTGATTTAACAAAAGTAACACTATCAGCGAGAACGCAGTGGAATTTATCCACGCTGCCGGTCCGCGTCAAGTAAGTTCTCAACAAGTCAACCGATCCTCCATCGAGACGCGGTAGTATAGAAACACAATTCTTGCACACCAAAGGCTATCACAACAAGCATAGGCAAGTTTCACAACAACAAGCATAGCAAGTTTCACCACAACTCAAAGTACTTTCATTTTTATGCCAAGGTCGGGTTTTAACCTAAAGTACTCTGGCGTTAAATTCCTTTTAAGAGATTCATTCTTTGTATAAAAGTCACCCGATACGTAGTATAAAATAGAGTGACTTACATCCTTTAAGTAAACCAAAACAACTTCCATACTTTCTTTTTTAAAGTCAAGTTACCACGTTAAAACCAATGATAAAACCTTTCTTTTGTTTTCATAAGGTCATTATAACCAACTTCCCATAAAGCTGTTATAACACCTTATGCTTTAACCCATTTTAAGACAACACAATGCCTTTCTTTTCCCTAAGGTTCCGGTTGCCTAATTTCAATTACGCAAGTCTCTTTTAGAAAAGTTTCATAGTTCAATGTCTTAATCTCTTTTAAAACAATTGAGTAACATATGCCCTGGCGAGTAGGTTATTCTTGTTCATAATCAATCTTATTAAGCGACCATGATCTAGAAAATGTAATATCATTTTGTCTCATCTTAGCTTCATGCAGATGGAGGTTTCTCTGGTTTTAATAATACTTAATTATTCAATACATTTCCCTTTATTAACGCGGTGGTTTGTCGATACACATTCGATTTCGAAATTAGTAAAACATTATTCCTTCCAAAAACCAAGTACTCATTACTCACGAATGAGGTTTCACACAAACATCCATATTAAGTCAAGTCTCTTAACTTCTAAACCATTAAACCATTCTTTTTATCACTCTTGGGCGTTACACCTAACTTTTCATAAAGTGGTATAACTTTTATGTTTTCAAACCAAGTATACACTTCTTCCAAAAGGTTTCTTAATCTCTTAGAATACTTGAAGGTTCTTTTACATCAAGTCGGTCATAAGTCAAATCGCTTATCTTTTAAAAATCACAAAGCATTTCTCATTTACATAGAGTTGTTATAACACTTTATGTTTAAAGGCAATCAAATACATTTAACACGTATGCGTCTACCGTACTACATAGTTATACACATATCATGCTAGAACAGATAGGAAGAGGTTCACATACCTCGCGACAGTATCGACTAATAGCAAAACGCTCCAAGTACCCCAAACCTGCTACACTCTCAAGCGGATCACTCCACACGTAGTACTACAACCTATAGAGGCCACAAAGCGCTATTAATATCTTTTAGATCCCGACGTAGAATATTCTACGAGAAAATTGAAGCACCCCCATGACAGCGTAAATCTCTCTCTATCGAGGCCGGCTACCAAGCCAACCGAGGGGGTTAACACGCCTAACGGGCGTGTACAAATTCTATTACGGTAATGCTACACAAGTCTCATGTCTGATACACCTATGTAATTCTGATTCAGTTCTCTTCTTTAAATTCAGCTTAAGTCGCAAGACATTGCCGTAAGTATTATTCAGGCTTAAGTCAAAAGACATTGCCGCACAATTATAATGTTCAGTTCTATATATAGTATACTTCAACTATATATTCCTACAACATGTAATTTCTAATTACAATAGAAGGTCAAGAGTGTTTACCTCGATAAGCCCAAAATTATCCGAGTTTAAATGTCGATCCTGAGCAAGGTTTAGCTCTACTCAGTGCGCTCAGGCCGCTCCAACCCTTAGAAGTTCTAACCAACTTCTACTTATAACTTCAACTACGGGTGAAGATTTACTTAGGGTTTCGTTTTGTGGTGAGGAAGTATAATAGTATTTTACGGGCTTTTGTACAAGTGTAACTTTGGGAATACTACAAGGTATTTGGGCCAAGGTATTTGGACATAACAACAATACTAGTCGAGTATTTCTATACCACAACAAGGGGTATTTATACGAGACAACTAGGCTAGGGGTATGTACCCCATGGCCAAGCCTCTGAGGGGAGGGTGGGTTTCCCAGGGGCCTTCAAGAGGGGAGGGGTGTGTGGTGGGCGAGATCACAAGAGGAGAGGAGGGTTTGAGACTTAGAAAGATTGCTCAATTTTTGGATGAAGAAAGTTCATCACTTAGGGTATTTATAGGTCAAGTGAAGGCCAACCAATGGCCAAGATGAAGACAAGTGCATAGCAAGTGTAAGGCCAAGATTTAGCCATGTGCTACCTTATCCATCTACACAAAAATATCCTACCTAACCCTTGACCAAAATTTCACACCAAAAGCGTGCAAGATTTAGCCAATTGCCGTCAACCTCTTCCAATGTGAGGTGACACATGTCACCCTCCGTTGGTCCAAAATGTTTCGTCTCTGGAAAAATCCATAAAAATTATTAATGACATAGCGGAATTTTTCCTTCGAAAATTGTGGAAACGTTTAGTCGAAAAACGACTTTCGGGTGTTGTGTACAAATTTCGAAACTAGCCAACTTTAAGGCTCAAATTGTATCGTGCCTCACGCGTACATACTCTGGAAATCTGGTATAACATTCCCCTCCTTGTCAAGGCCCTTTGGCGAGAACCCCACTATCTTGGAGTGTTTTCGTGAGGTACCCCCCCTTTGTGGTATTGAAATACTCTCCAAGTATTGTTATAATGCCCAAAATACCTTAGCCTTTACCTTGTAGTATTCCAAAAGTTACCTCTATATGTAGAGCCCGGAAATACTACCTTTTGTCCTTTAAGTCTCAAACCGAAACCCTAAGGAAATCTTCTTTGTTGGTTGAAGTATTTAAGTAGAAGTTGGTTAGAACTTCTAAGGGTTGTTTGGATCGCACGGAGTAGGAGCTAAACCTTGCTCAGGATCGACTTTTATCTCGGATAATTTTGGGCTTATCGAGGTAAATAATCTTGTCCCCCTTTTGTAATTGGAAATTACATGTTGTTGTATTATATAGTTGAAGTATACTATATATAGAACTAAGCTTAGTACTGCGGCAATGTCTTTTGACTTAAGCCTGAATTTAAAGCAAAGAATCGTAACTACATAGTGTATCAGACATAGACTTGTAGCATTCTTTGTGTAGTAGAATTGTGCACGTTCGGTTAGACGTGTAAACCCCCCCCCCCCTGGTTGGCTTGGTAGCCGGCCTCGATAGAGGAGGAGATTTACGCTGTTGCGGGAAGTCTTGTGAATTTTACGTAGAACATGGAACCGTGCGGTTAGAAGTTAATAGACGTTTGTGGCCTTATAGGTGGAAGTACTGCGAGTAGCGTATTCTACTTAAAGAGTGGAACGGCTAGCGATTCTGATCGTGGGCGTTTTCTTATTGTCGATAATCGTCGCGAGGTATGTGAACCTCTTCCTATCCTTCTAGCATGATGCTTTGTAAACTATGTAGTACGGTAGACGTACATGTGTTAAATGGGTTGGTTGGTTTAAAACATAGGGTGTTATAATAGCTTTATGGGAAGTTAGTTATAACGACTCTATGTAGGTAAAAGATTGGTTTATTGATTGTAGAAGTTAAGAGACTTGATCTTGAAAGATAAGAGACTTAACTTGTTTTACTTGGTTATTAACATTTTGTTAAATGTGTTGTGAAACCTCATTCGCGAGTAATGAGTACTTGGTTTTTAAAAAGGATAATGTTTTATTGATTTCGGAAATGAGAATAAGGGTCGAACAAACCACTGCAACGCTAATAAAGGAAAGTGTATTGACAAATAACTAATTGTTATTAAAACCAGTAGAAACCTCCATCTGCATAGAAGCTAAGATAAGACAAAATTGTATTACATTTCCTAGATCATGGTCTTTGTAACAAGATTGTTGTAAACAAGAATAAACGGCTCACGTACAAGACTTATGTTACTCAATTGTTTTAAAAGAGATTAAAACTATGAGTTATGAAACCTTTTTAAAATAAGAAACTGGAGCATTTGAAATTAGGCAAACTTGAACGTTTGGAAAATAATGTTGTTACTTGATTTTACAAAAGGGGGAGTATTTTGGTTTACCTAAAAAAAATGTGAGTCACTCTATTTTTATACTACGGGTATCGGGTGACCTTTATGAAAGGAATGGATCTCTTAAAAAGGAATTTAACGTACGTAGTACTTTAGGGATTAAAACCCAGACTTTGATACAAAAATGGAAGTACCTTGAGTTGTGTGTAACTTGCCTATGCTTGTTGTTGTGTAACTCGCCTATGCTTGTTTGTGATAGCCTTTGTTGTGCAAGTGTTGATATCAGGTGACTTCTTGGGAAGGAGTGGATCTTTTTATGAAAGTCTAGAAGTATGGTAATTTGCTTGAGCTTGTTTGTCATAGCCTGGTTGTGCGGTATGTTGTTGTTAATGTCACATGGACATGTCTACACCGATGCAGAATTCCGGGGGCATGTGGCCATGCGGCAGGGTTGATTACCCGGTATATTGTTATTGAGGTCACAGGGACATGTCTACACCGATGCAGAATTCCGGGGGCATGTGGTCATGTGGCGGGCTTGATCACCCAGTATATTGTTGTTGAGGTTGCATGGGCATGTCTACACCGAGGTAGAATTCCGGGGGCATGTGGCCATGCGGCATTGTTATTACTGTTGCATCATGGACATGTCTACACCGATGCAGAATTCCGGGGGCATGCGGCCATGATGCGAACATGATTGATGTGGTGGGCGTGAGACCCATAGTTATATTTGAGTGATGGCTTGAGGGCGTGAGTCCCTGACTTGACTTGACTGCTTTTATGTTGCGTACTGTATATTGGTTATCATACATGTCTCCTGTTTTATATATCGTTATGATTTAAGCTGCGATATTTTGATTTCACATACTTGGTACTGTTGTCTTGACCTCCTTGGGGCTGCGTTCATCTGCGCGGTAGGAGTACATCGGTAGTGGATCCTCGCTCATAGGATCACAGTTCAGCGTATTGGGAAGCTCCGTTTCTCCGGAGGCTTATTCTTTGGTATGTGTTCCCTGAGTCGTAGGTTCTTGTACATTCAGGGGTATGGCGGGGCCCTGTCCCGTCATGGTTGTTGTAAATCTTAAGTGCATGAAATCTTGTTGTGGGCAGGGTTGTAAAAAGGATTAAACTGTTCGGGTTTTATGTATATATACAGAGGGCAACTGTTTTTGGTTGGCCTGTTTTATGATCATATATCTTGTTTCATGCTCATGTTTTATTTTCCGCTGGTTTTCTCTGATGTTGTATCACTAGGGTGCCCGGGGTAAGGCACCAGTCACGGGCCCGGGTTCGGATCTTGACAAGCTTGTCTTGCACTAGCTTAGTATATAAAACATATTGGAGGGCTTAGATTAACACACTTGTGGGCTAGGATGAAGAACAATTAATTAAATAGCCAAGTGGACAAGTTGACCTTGGTCAACAATCTCAAGCTTGAAGACTTATCTTCCAAGATGGTCAATGACCATTTTACCCCTTACTAATTTTCGTCCAAGACCACATGTGTGGGTGCCACGTGTCACCCTCTCATTCATCCATAAAATTTTGTAACCCTCGTGGGCCCCGCAAAACGTAAAATTCCTCGGGTGGGCCCCACGTGACCAAATCCGTCAAAATAAATTTCCATAATATTAATAAGTTCCATACTCTTCAAATAATACATTTTGAGAATCAAATTCTCATCAACGAACATTTTTCCTTTCCGACGTTCGGAAGATTTCCCGTCGGAAATTCTTCCTTTCGTACCAATTTCCAAGTCTTGATTCCTTATGTACATTCTCTTATACATGTCCTGGACTTACGGGGTGTAACATTCTTCCCCCCTTAGAAACATTCGTCCCCGAATGTTCTTAGTCGGTTTTCAAGCTATACACACTCCGACACAAACTCTATACTATGCCTATCAATCAAAACTGCACAAGACCAACGATGCCACGCATGGCCACCACATAACATACGTAAACATAACAATGGACCTTCCGTCCGCGACCCCTTCTCACAAAACTCGAAGGTTACAGTCTTCTAGAACACGGGATCCTTAGAGGTTCTTTTCTTTCCTTACTTGTCATACTTTCTCGTACTTCCAAACTTATTTGAGCATACGTACAAAATCAACTAAACTTGGGCCTTGCATCCCCGGGACCCTATCACATAGCGGGACTATTACCAACTAACATCACCCCATTCCATACTATCGGTTGACCCGAAATGAGTCCATAACCCGACCCATCGTCACACTTAACTTCTCATTCTTAGTCTGAAATAAATCTTTCTCTTATCTCAAAGTACTTCTCACCCTATCCCCCTAATCACTAGAGGTTCGTCACATGTCAAGTATTTCTCTTGCACAATCTTCCCTATTGGTCTTACACTGTTATGGGGCAATTACTACGTGTGAACTCTACACAACTATAGTCTCAGTTCACTTACCATTCTCGTCAACATTCTAAACTTTTCACTTTACTAATCAAAGTATTCCTACCTCTGGGGTACTATCACTTACAACTGCTAGCAACAAAGGGAAAACATATACGCTAGGGTAAAATCTGAATCTATCAATGCACGTATGATTCAAAAGAATCAAAATATACCTGTAACCCCATGAGATGTTGCCTCCTGATCCTGCCTAGTAGTCACGTCAGCTATGCGGTTCGAAGGACCGCCAGAACTATAAACACCACCCTAATCTCTACCACGGTGGTGACATCCAACACCCCCTCGGGGCGTATTTGTGGAGGAAGGGAATCAACCATCGGCCTCATAGGTGAGCCACCTCACGGTGCTCTTTCTAAAAGGACATACCCTCGAATATGGCCGGACGGCCACAAAACAAACACACGTGCCATAACGACATTTCCCGAACGACGCTTACCACATCTGATACACTGAGGAATAGGTGGCCTAGACCGAGAAAGTCCTCTGCTCCTCTGAGAACCTCGACCCCTGGAGCTTGGACCGGCTCCTAAATACCTTGTGGGGTCCAATATCCCACCGTGGAGCTGAGGTATGTCTTGGGTAGGCTGGGACGAATATCTCACTCGCTGATGAGGCTGCTCGTCCAAAAACTCACCGGGATAACCAACCGGTCTAGCCCTCTTACACTGATCTACGCGTTGGCCCTCTACCCTCTGTACACCTGTCTTGGCGAATAACTTCTGGCGATGAAATCAGAGCACCGCTATCTTGGTCAATAACATAACTGCTTCCCTCATGACCCTATAGTCTTCTCCTAACTGAGAAACTGGAGGCGATGGTGCTGGGGCCTCAAAACCTGGCGCAGAAGAACTCGCCGACTGCGGAACAACATCCGTATACCACAGGCATAAGCCCTATCAACTCTCTGAGTCGACTAGCGACTCGCTACTCCTTTGCCCTTCAAGTGGCCAGCCTCTCGAGGCATAACTGTAACACAAAATTACGTTATAGAGGAATTATCTTACTAACACAGCTCTATGGCACGATCTTAGAGTGAGAAGAATAGAAACCAACTCATAAATGTCCTGTAGCCTCCTGTTTATGGGTGTGGCGCGCAACACACCGATAATCAAGACTCTACTAGACACGGTCGTAGACATTCCGGGATCGATCGCTCGATACCACTCTGTCACGCCCGAACCGGGCGCGTGATGGTGCCTACAGGCACCCTTCTACCTTAACAACTAAGTAAACTGCGGAAATTAAATAACACTTCATTTTTTTAAACCAACATACGTACAAGGGCAAAGCCGAAGTACGCCATAATATACATGATCAAAAGACACTACACTGTACATGAGTCCAATCCCACATATGAATACAGACCTCTAAGAGTTATACTGAACTATGACGGGACAAGGCCCCGCCGTACCCATAACTGTACAAAAGCCTGTACTGAAAGAACTTATACCAAAAAGATAAACTCCCGAACAGAAGGAGCTATCCAAAAACTCTGAGCAAGATCCTACACCTGCCGATCACCAAACTGCGTGTCACGACCCGAGCCCGGGCCCGTGACTGGTGCCTTACCCCGGGCACCCTAGTGATACAACATCAGAGTAATCAGCGGAATATAAAACACAACATGAAACAATGTAAAGGAGACACATGTTTATCTGAAGAAAAGTTGCCTTTCGGCATATGTATATATAAAAACTTAGATCCGAACAGTTACATCCCATTACAACTCTGCCCACAACAGTACTACAGACCTCTACGAATGATATGACAACAACGACGGGACAGGGCCCCGCCATACCCCTGAATGTAAGCACCTACAACAACAGGGGACTATACCAAAGATAAGCCTCCGGAGAAACGGAGCTTCCCAAACGCTGAACTGTGACCCTATGAGCGAGGATCAACACTGGTGTACCTCTACCTGCGGCATGAACGCAGCCCCCCGAAGGAGGTCGATAACAGTACCAAGTATGTGGCGAAAAATACTGTAAATGAAATCATAGTAGTCTATATAAGGCAGGAGACATATATGATAACCAAACTACAGTTCACAATAAATAAGCAGTTATGTCACGTCAGGGACTCACGCCCTCAAAGTCATCACTCAAACATAACTATGGGTCTCACGCCCACCACATCAATCATGCCCGTGGAATACCTTCCTCACTGCCGGCAGTCTATGATATAAAAGCACCAAGGAATACACATGACCACGTGTCCCACGTGTCATAATAAAATCTGCGGGTAAGTACGAAGGCATAGCCGACTACTAACACCCACAGTACCAACAAGGTCATAAACTGTATCATGAGATATGTCTAGACCGCCACATGATCGGCCGCCACTCGCCCGCAGATCTAATGCGCGTCTAGTAGTCCGAACTTCCGCGACTCCGCATAGGCCACTCCAATGGCCCGCATGAGGTATTTCTCGCATCGAGGGTAGCTACTCCCCGGCAACGTCCTGGACTCGCAGTCCGCATGGCCACATAGACCGCATGACCACAAAGGCCGCACACTAACCTGGAACTCTCGTAGCTCGCGATAGGTCACACTGACCGCATGAGGTATTCTCGAATCATAGGTCACACAGACACTTTGAGTCTACCCGCGTGGAGGCGACTTAACCCCCGGAATCATGTCAAGAGGTGAGTGATATAATACTAACATAACAGCTTATTGTTAAACCACATAAGCACAACAAGGGAACCCCTTTACACAAACATCACAAGATACTAACACACGTAGCATCCTAACATGTTTACTTATCAAATAAACAAGAAAGTATTACAAGGCTATCACAAACCAACACAATCAAGTTATTCACACAAGGTACTTTCTTTATGTTAACAAGTTCGGGTTTTTATCCCCAAAGTACTTCATACATTAACTCTTTAAAAGATCCGTTTCTTTCACAAAAGTCACACAATACCCGTAGTATAAAAATAGAGTGACTATCTTTTTAAGTAAACCAAAACACTTCCCTTTGTAAAATCAACTAACAACATTATTTTCCAAACGTTCCAGTTTGCCTAATTTCAAATGCTCAAGTTTCTCATTTTCGAAAGGTTTCGTAGTTCATAGTTTTAATCACTTAATGATGTAATTCTCCTTTAAAACAATTTGAGAAACATATGCCTTATATTTGAGTAGGTTATTCTTGTTTATAACAATCTTATTAACGCAGCCATGATCTAGGAAATGTAATATCATTTTGTCTCATCTTAGCTTCTATGCAGATGGGGGTTTCTACTGGTTTTAATAATACTTAATTAGTCAATACATTTCCCTTATTAACGCTGCAGTGGTTTGTTCGATACTTATTCTGATTTCCGAAATCAGTAAAACATTATTCCTTTTAAAAACCAAGTACGCATTACTCACGAATGAGGTTTCACACTTTTTAACAAAACTCATATTAATTTAATTAAGTCAAGTCTCTTATCTTTTAAGATCAAGTCTCTTAACTTCTAAAATCAATAAATCATTCTTTTTATCTCTCTTAAGTCGTTATACCTAACTTCCCATAAAGCTAGTATAACTCTTAAGCTTTTAAAACCAAGTATTACTCATTTTTCAAAAAGGTTTCTTAACTCTCTTGAAATACTTCAAGATTCTTATTATTCAGGCTTAAGTCAAAAGACATTGCCGTAAAACTACGTTCAGTTAACACACGTCGTCACGCATTACTATATATATATTCTTTAAAATATCATGCTCAAGAGGATAGGAAGAATCACATACCTCGCGACGATTTATCGACTATTAGCAAATAGCTCCAAAGTATTGTAATCCTGCTAGCCTTTTCCACCCTTCGAGTAGAATACGCTACTCGCAGTACTTCAACTTATAACGGTTATACAAGTCTATCAATGTCTAGACTACTCGGTAGAATAAATCTAGATACAAGATTCTACGGAAAATTGGGCAAGACTTCCCACCAATCTTCACAAGTCTCAGTAAATACGTCCTATGTAAGTACTGATTCAATTCTCTTCTTATATACCTTCCTTGTATATAACTTATACTTAATTCTTATACTTCAATAGTATGTAAACTCTAATTACAATAGGGGGACAAGAGTATTTACCTCGATAAGCCCAAAATTATCCAAGATTTAATGTCGATCCTGAGCAATGTTTAGCTCCTACTCCGGGTGCTCCAACCCGCTCCAAACAACCCTTAGAAGTTCTACGCAACTTCTTCTTAATACTTCAACCGGCTATGAAGTTTTTCCTTAGGGTTTCGTTTTGAGACAAAAAGGACATAAGGTAGTATTTCCGGGCTCTACGTATAGAGGTAACTTTGGAAACTACAAGGTATAAGGCTAAGGTATTTTGGTATAGTAACAATACTTGGAGAGTATTTTCTACCAAGAGGGGGGGTGTATTTTACGAGAACAACTCAAGGTAGGGGGGTACCTCTCGGCCAAAGCCTTCTCAAGGGGGGGGGGGGTGCTCTTTTGGATGAGAGCTTACAAGAGGGGAGGATTTTCAAGACTTAGAAACTATTTTTGGATGAAGAAGTCTTCCACAAGGGGGGGGGGGTATTTATAGGGAGATCAATGGCCAAGATCAAGCCAAGTGGTGGGCAAGTGTATGGTCAAGATTTGGACAAGTGTTTGTGGGTCCCACTTGCTCATCAACTACACAAAAATATCTACAAATATCCTACCAACTCCAACGCAACAAAAACGTGCCAAGAATGGCCCTTTGCCGTCCACTTTGAGGGTGACACATGTCACCCTCCCGTTGGTCCAAAATATTTCATCTCTCAGAAAAATCCGCAAAAATAATAAATGACATAGCCGTATTTTTCCCTTCGCAAGTTTTGTAAAACGTTTCATCGAAAAACGATTATTTTCGGTAGTTGTGAACAAAATTTCGTCCTTGCCTAACTTTAAGGCTCAAACTTTTATACGTACTCCCTTACGTACATACTCGGGAAATACGGGGTATAACATTCTCCCCTCCTTAGAAACATTCGTCCCGAATGTTCCTTCTAAGCCTCAAAACAGACAAGTGCATGTATAGTCTTCACTACTATACTTACGAAAACAATCATGCCGTACCTGGCCATAACATAACACACGCGCAATTACTCAACTTCAAGTCTTCAAGGAATCACCTCCATCACTACAAAAGCTCCCACCCAAGGTCTAAAAGATACTCCCTTCGCACCTTTTCTTTACGAACTCAATGATCACTTTTATTCTCTTACTCGTCGTACCCTTCTCGTACACTCGAACTCTTTCTCATAACTTACCACATTTCCATTACTGCTTCATTTACCAAAATCTCTGGGTTACTACCTCCAACTTGGTCATCATTACTGGGAACACTCTGGATGGATCTCCGATACTTTCCGAACATGGCAACACGAAAGACCGGACATACTGCCTCCTACGTCGGACGGCAATGCCAACTATAGGCAACCCGGCCTACTCTTCACAATATCTGAAAGGCCCAAAGTAACTCGGGCTAAGTTTCCTCTGTTTCCCAAACTCGTCACACCCTTTCCGGGGTGGTAACTTCAAGAATACCGACCGTCAACCCGACTTCAAGTGTCGACGTCGATTATCCGCACGACTTCGCTGACTCGGTACGCGATAACCTCCTCTGGATAAGCTTCACCCTATCCACATCCTGCTGAACAAGTATGAACCAACTATCTGAACCTTGCCTACATCGAATTAATCGACCGGCAACTTACACTTCCGCCCCTACAAGGCTTCATAAGGCAATATCCGAATACTGAAATGGTAGCTAAAAACACTCCCTCAACAGGAGGCAACAATCCTCACAGCTACCTCTGAAATCCAAACACTGGCCCGAGGATGAATGCGATACGGGGACTCACCTGAGTTCCTAACCCTGCCTGGTAAAACTTCCAGAAAAAGGAATAGCCATAACCTGGGCTTCGCTGTCTGTCATAAGGCGAAAGTAGGCACCTCGTGCAGCCTTACAACCTTCCTAATATAACCTTTCGCATAACCCTCTGCCGAGTAAACGGTCCTGACTGAAAGACAAGATGGGCTGACCTCATTGGCCCGACTACTGGTCGAACGCATCCACGAACTCGTACACTGGTGTCACGACCCGTTCTGGGGCCCATGACTGGTGCCTTACCCGGGCACCCAAGTAGTCATACATCAGAGTAATCAGCGGAATATAAAAACAAGACATGAAACAGTTGTAAAATGAGACACAGTTTTATGTGAGAAAATGTCGCCTTTCGGCATATATATATAAACATAGTTTTGCGATTACATCCCAACTGCATAATAGGACTACTGCACCTCTAAGAAGATAAACAACTATGGCGGGACAGGGCCCGCCATACCTGAATGTACAAAACTATATACAACAACGGAGATCATACCCAAAGTCGAGCCTCAGGAGAAGATGGAGCTCACGACACCAAAGCAAAAGATCCTAAGGATGCGGATCTAGCACTGCTTGCCCTTACCGCGGCATGAACGCAGCGGCCGAAGGAGGTCGATAACAGATTACTAAGTATGTGAAAGCGTAAAGTACTTAAATGAAATCAAAGTATTTAAAACCATTTGCAAATACAACGGTTCAATTGCACATAGTGTCATATCACAAACAAGAACAATAATAGATATAATGTAACGGTCTTTCCTAGGCCGCGAATGATCGAAGCAAGGCCAATCGCCCATAGTATCATTATGCGTGCCTAGTCTGGACTTCCGCGATCGCATAGGTCACACTGCGACCGCATGAGGTATTCTCGCGTCGGGGTAGCAAACCCCTGTACCTCCTGGACTCCACACCGCATAGTCTCAATAGACGCATAGTCACATGCACGCGCATAGGCGCATCCCCGCGTCGGGCTAAAACACCGGAATGATCTATCCCGGAACTCCGCGACTCGCATAGTCTCACAGACCGCATAAAGCCGTATAGACCGCGTCAAGGGTGGCAAGCCCGGTATAACAAGTCAAGGGTAGGTGATATAATATGATACAAGCCGACTTACCGTTTAGCAACGTAAGCACAACAATAATGACCCCCTTTCACAACATCACAAGACACTAACAGACGTAGCATCATAATATGTCTATTTATCAATCAATCTTACTACACCTTACAGAAATAAATACAAGGTTTTTATAAGCAAATAAGTAAACAGTTCTTTTTATCTTTCTTAAGTTGTTATACATAACTTCCCATAAAGCTAGTATAACTCTTAAGCTTTTGTTTAAAAACCAACTGTTTCTCTTCTGTTAAAAATAATTCAGTATTCTTTTGAAATGCTTCAAGATCTTTATTATTCAGGCTTAAGTCAAAAGACATTGCCGTAATTATTATTCAGACTTAAGTCAAAAGATATTGCCGTAATTATTATTCAGTTAGCACACGTACATCTACCGTACTATATATATATTTAAAATATCATGCTCAAGAGTATAGGAAAAATCCCATACCTTCTCGATGAAAACCACCTGCCAAGTCGAATATGTCGCGCGCAGAGAATCAACCTATAATAGTCAGACACGTCTATCAACGTCTAGACTACTCTGTAAACAGTTCTAAGCAGAGGGTTCTCTATCCTACGGAAAATTGGGCAGCACTTCCCTACCCGGCAATTTACTCAAGTCTACTGTGAAAACAGTCCTATGTAAGTACAGTTCAATTATTCTTCATTTATACCCTTCTATTGTGATAACAGTTCAATTCTATTCTTTAATATCCTTCAGTGTATCTTATACTCAAGTCTATACTATTCTTATATGTAATATCCAATTACAATAGAAGGACAAAAGTATTTACCTCGATAAGCCCAAAATTATCCAAGTTAAATGTCGCTCCTGAGCAAGGTTAAGCTCCTAATTTGTACGCTCTGATAGCTCCAAGAAACCCTTAGAAGTTCTACACAACTTCTACTAAAATACTATAAGGGATTTGGGCTAGGGTATTTTGGAATAGTAACTTAAACTTGGAAGACAACTTTTCTACCAAGGGAGGGGGGTAGGTTTCGGCTAAGGGCTCAAGGAAGGGGGGGGGGGGGAGAGCCTTGGACAAAAAGCTTATAAGAGAGGGGAGGGATTTTTTTCAAGACTTAGAGAATTGATTTGTGGATGAAGAAAACCTTCAAGTTAGGGGGGTATTTATAGGTCAAGCAATGGCCAACCAATGGCCAAGATGAAGCCAAGTGCTAGGCAAGTGTAAGGTGGAGATTTAGGCAAGTGTCCTTATCCATCTACTACACAAATATCCTACCAACTCCTTGACTAAGGAGAAGGCACAAAAAACGTGCCAACAATGCCCCACTTTGCCGTCCAATGAGGGTGACAAGTGTCACCCTCCCGTTGGTCCAAAATATTTCATCTCTCGGAAAAATCCGCAAAAAATATAAATGACATAGCCGGAATTTTCCCTTCGCAAGTTTTGTAAAACGTTTCGTCGGAAAACGATTCTTTTAGTGAGTTGTGCACAAGTTTTCGTCCATAGCCTAACTTTAAGACTAAACTTTTGTACGTACGCCCTTACGTACATACTCTGGAAATACGGGGTATAACATTCTCCCCTCCTTAGAAACATTCGTCCCGAATGTTCCTTCCCAAGACAGATAACAATAAGGTTCCTCATAACTTAAACAGTTTGCAAATGCCACATACGGCCACAAAACAACACTTAGGCATATATGACAATGAAAATTTACAAGTAGGAAAGTGAATTACCTGGAGGTGTGGGGAATAGGTGAGGATACTTCTGCCTCATGTCCTCTTCAGCTTCCCATGTCATCTCCTCCCTGAGCTCGTTCCGCCACAAGACTTTGACGGAAGCCACGTCCTTGGTCCGCAGACGCCTAACCTGACGATCGATTATCGCTATGGGAATCTCCTCATACGATAACCCCTCGGTCACCTGGACATCGTCAATCGGATGCACTCTAGATGGATCCCCGATACATCTCCTCAGCATAGAAACATGAAACATCGGATGCACTGCCTCCAGATCGGACGGCAGATCCAACTCATAGGCAACCTTGCCTACCCTGCGGACAATCTGATAGGGCGCAATGTACCTTGGGCTGAGTTTCCCTTTCTTCCCGAATATCATCACACCCTTCATGGGTGACATCTTCAGAAAAACCCAATCATCAACCTCGAACTCCAGATGCCGACGACGATGATCTGCATATGACTTCGACTACGGTATCGGCCAATCGCTCTGGATAAGCTTCACCTTATCCACCGCCGCACCAAATCTGGTCCCACCAATCGCACTCGCCACATCGAACCAGCCTATCGGCGATCTGCACTTTCTCCCATACAAGGCCTCATAAGGCGCCATCTGAATACTGGAGTGGTAGCTATTATTATACGCAAACTCAACTAGAGGCAATTGATCCTCCCGGTACCACGGTCAATAACACAGGCTCGCAGCATATCCTCAAGAGTCTGGATAGTGCGCTCTGCCTGTCCGTCTGTCTGTGGATGGAATGTAGTACTCAGGCTCACCTGCGTCCCTAAACCCTTCTGGAAAGACCTCCAGAAGTTAGCCGTAAACTGGGCTCCTCTGTCTGATATGATCGAAATAGGGACTCCATGCGATCGACGATCTCTGGATGTAAAGTCGGCATAATCCTCAGAAAAAGTTGTTATACCGTATTTCCGGAGTATATGCGTGTGGACGACGTCTTTAAATTGAGCCTTAAGTTAGGCATAGGATCAGAAATTTGGGCACAAGTGCGAATAGAGTCGTTTTGACGAACGTTTCCACGACTTTCGTAGGAAAATTCCGCTATGTCATTTATAATTTTTGCGGATTTTTAGAGAGACGAAACATTTTGGACCAACGGGAGGGTGACATGTGTCACCCTCATATTGGAGGCAAGTGGGGTGGCTTGGGCGATCAAGGCCCAAGAGGATGGTTGGCCTTGCCGATTGGTTCCTTGATTTGTGCCTTGCTTTGTGGCTTGTTTTGTGGAGTGTTTTGTGGAGTAGGGTTAGGGTGCACTTGGCTTGATCTTGGCCTTACACTTGCCTTGCACATGGCTTGATCTTGGCCATTGGTTGGCCTTTGGTTTTGCTATAAATACCCCCCCTAAGCTTGAAGACTTCATCCATTCCTAAAATCACCAAGTCTTGAAAATCCTTCCTCCCTTTCTTGTGCTCTAGCCGTGAGTTTCCCCCTCCCCCTGGGCGTGGGGGCTAGTGGCCGGGAGGGTACTCCTTCCTAGTGGCCTTCGAGAGCACACCCCCCCTACCTTGGGGTGTTCTCATGAGGTACCCCCCTTTGTGGTATTGAAATACTCCTCCAAGTATTGTTATAATGCCCAAAATACCTTAGCCTTATACCTTGTAATATTCCAAAAGTTACCTCTTTGCGTGAAATGCGGAAATACTACCTTTTGTCCTTTTTAGTCTCAAACCAAAACCCTAAGGAAAATCTTCATTGTTGGTTGAAGTTTTAGAGTAGAAGTTGGTTAGAACTTCTAAGGGTTGTTTGGAGCGGATTGGAGCACTCGGAGTAGGAGCTAAGCGTTGCTCAGGATCGACTTTATACTTGGATAATTTTGGGCTTATCGAGGTAAACACTACTGTCCTTCTATTGTAATTGGAAATTACATGTTAGAATGTATAGTTGAAGTATACTATATATAGAACTGAACTTAGTATTGTGGCAATGTCTTTTGACTTAAGCCTGAAGAATAAAGTCGAATCGAATTGTAATTACATAGGGCGTGTTCTGATGAGACTTGTGTAGTATTAATGGGTAGTAGAATTGTACACGTCCGGTTAGCCGTTTGAACCCCCCCCCCTGGTTGGCTTGGTAGCGGCCTCGATAGAGGAGGAGATTTATGCTGTGGCGGGGAGGTCGCCGAATTTTACGTAGAAAGATGGAATCTTGTGTTTAATATTTAATAGACGTTTGTGGCCTTATAGGTGGAAGTACTACGAGTAGCGTATTCTACTTGAAGAGTGGAAAAGGCTAGCCGGGTTACAGTACTGTGGAGCATTTTGCTTCTTGTCGATAATCGTCGCGAGGTATGTGAACCTCTTCCTATCCTTCGAGCATGATGTTTTGTAAACTATGTATGCGGTAGACGTCACATGTGCTAAATGAGTTTGGTTGGTTCCAAACATAGGGTGTTATAATAGCTTTATGGGAAGTTAGTTATAACGACTACATGTAGGTAAAAGATCGGTTCATTGATTGTAGAAGTTAAGAGACTTGATCTTGAAAGATAAGAGACTTAACTTGTTTTACTTGGTAATTAACATTTTGTTAAAAGTATTGTGAAACCTCATTCGTGAGTAATGAGTACTTGGTTTTAAAGAATAATGTTTTTGATTTCGAAATGAGAATAAGTGTCGAACAAACCACAAAGGCGCTAATAAAGGAAAGTGTATTGACAAATAACTAATTGATATTAAAACCAGTAGAAACCTCCATCCGCATGAAGCTAAGATAAGACAAAATTGTATTACATTTCCTAGATCATGGCTTTGTAACAAGATGGTTATAAGCAAGAATAAATCGCTTCACACATAAGACATATGTTACTCAATTGTTTTAAAGGGGATTAAGACTATGAGTTATGAATCTTTTCTAAAAGAGAGTGGAGTAATTGAAATCAGGCAAACTGGAACTCTAGGGAAAAGGAAGGCATTGTTTGTCTTAAAATGGTTTAAAACATAAAGTGTTATAACAGCTTTATGGAAAGTTTAGTTATAACGACTTTATGAAAAAAGGTTTATCATTGATTTTAATGTGGTAACTTGACTTTAAAAGAAAAGTGTTTTGGTTTACCTAAAATGTAAATCACTCTATTTTTATACTACGGGTATCGGGTGACTTTTATAAAAGGAATGGATCTCTTTTAAAAAGGTATTTAAAGTACGTGGTACTTTAGGGTTAAAACCCGGACCTTGACATAAAATGAAAGTACTTTGAGTTGTTGTAAAACTTGCCTATGCTTGTTGTTGTGAACTTGCCTATGCTTGTTGTTGTAAAACTTGCCTATGCTTGTCGTGATAGCCTTTGTTGTGCAAGAATTGTGTTTCTATACTACCGCCTCTCAATGGAGGTCGGTTGACTTGTTGAGAACTTACTTGGACATGCGGCGATGACGGAGAAATTCCACGCACGCGTTCGCTTGATTGTGTTACTTTTGCTAATCGCTTTGGACATACCGACACGATCGTGCGCGCGCATACGTATGCTTCCATTTTGATATCGCTTTATTGTTTCCCTTTGGGCATACCGACACGATCGTAGCGCGCGGGTATGTTTCCATTTGGAATGTTGTCTTATTGTTTCCTTTTGGACATCGACACGATGCGTAGCGCGCGGGTATGCTTCCATTTTGATTCGTCTTGTGGTTCCCTTTTTGGACATACCGACACGATCGTAGCGCGCGGGTATGCTTCCATTTGAATTGTTAATCTGACTTTGGCATCGGTAGGACTTGGTGTGCAGTGTACTTCTTGGTGTTATCATATCATAGGCTCGGCGGTGAGGAAGGCATTCCACGCATGATTGATGTGAAGGGCATGAGACCACGACTTGATATAATCGATATATATGTGTATCGTAGTTTGGTTATCATTCATGTCTCTCGCTTTATATATCGCTATGATTTCATTTATGATATTACTGATTTCACATACTTGGTACTGTTATCGACCTCGTTCGGGCTGCGTTCATGCCGCAGTAGGTACATCGGCCGTGGATCCTCGCTCTTAGGATCACGATTCAGCGTATTGGGAAGCTCCGTTTCTCGGAGGCTTATCTTTTGGTATGTGTTCCTCGAGTTGTAGGTTCTTGTACATTCGTGGGTATGGCGGGGCCCTGTCCGTCATAGTTGTTGTAAATCTTAAGTGCATGCCTTTGTTGTGGCGTGGTTTGTAAAAAGGATAACTGTCGGGTTTTATGTATATATCTTGAAGGCGGCTGTTGGGTTGCTGTTTATTTATTATGTCTCATTTCATGTGTAAAGTTTTTATTTCCGCTGGTTTTCTCGATGTTGTATCACTAGGGTGCGGGGTAAGACACGATCCACGGGCGGTTGGGCGTTACAAGTGGTATCGAGCGATTAATCCTCGGAAAGTGTCTCTGACCGTGTCTAGTAGAGTCTTGATTATCGGTGTGTTGTGCACCATCTATAATCGAGAGGCTATAGGACATTTAGGATTGGTTTCCATTCTTCTCATTCCGAGATCGTGCCTTAGAAATGTTGTAAGTTGGACCCCTCGACGATCTCGTTTTTACGATTATGCCTCCGCGCAAGGCAACCAGAGCCCGAAGGGCAAGGCAGCCGAGGAGCTGCTAGTGAGATCTGAGAGTACGCAGCGCGAGCGCGAGCCTGCATGAGATTGTGCTTCAGACGGCGAGTTTTGCGACGCCGCCCGGCCAAAGAGTTTAGAAGCGCAGCAGATGGCTGCTGAGACCACAAGACTGAGCCTCCGGTCTCGGCTGGAAGCGAGATGAGACGGGTACAAGGAGATGGCCCGATTGCTGGCGGTCGTGGCGAGCATGAGGATAGGTGGATCTGGCGATTCAGTTCTGTAGCACCGATGGTTCACCCCGGCGAGATAGTTTGAGGCTGGGGACTTTACGAGTTGTAGCCCGCCGAGTTTTATGGGTCGAGGCCTGAGGATGATCCGCGGAGTTCATCCGGCAGTTACAGCGGGTCATGAGAGTGATCAAGGCTTCGGAGACCGAGTCGGTGGTCTTAGGTTCCATCGGTGCGTGATACCGCAATGATCGGGTTTGATTCGTGGGAGTTGTCGGGAGAGCATGCGCTTCAGCAGATGGGACGAGTTCTCGAGAGGCATTCCTCACTCACTTCTTGCCTCCGCAGATGAGGAGGCACGGCCGACATATTTATGATCTTTGAGGCGAGCGGCGTCTGATTCGGGAGTACAACGTGGAGTTTGACTCGTTAGCTCGGTATGTCCCCGCTTTAGTGGCAACCATGGAGGATAGAGTGCACCGCCACGCCAGGGCTAGATGATTACTTGATAGAGGCTTGTTCGGTGTAGCTCTTGGCCGGGCATGGACATTGCCCGCACGCAGCTCATGCACTAGGATGTGAGGCACGGAGAGATCGACGGAATGACCAAGATCAGCAGAAGAGGGCCAGAACAACAGGGTCCTTTGGTGACTTTCGAGGCAGACCGCCTCAGCAGCAGACTAGTTATGCGCCTCCGCCAGTACAGAGTGGTCCTCCACAATCTTCAAGGCATCCAGATTATTCAGGAGGCGGTCGTGGCTCGAGGTTCAGATTTTGGGAGAAGCGGGGTGTTAGCCAACGAAGCCACCTACCTCGTTGTGACTGTGGTAGACTCGCGGTGGGAGTGTCGTGCTAGTCGGGAGTTTGTTTTACATGCGGCGGCAGGCCATTTTGGGAGAAACTGTCACCACTGTGGTCGGACTGTAGGATAGCACAAAGCTCTTAGATCAATTGCGGGTTCTTCACCTTCCACGGCTAGGCGGGATGTTCATACCGGCGGGCCACGGTAGAGGTCGCGGTGGAAGTTCCCGATTTTAGCGGTCCTTTGACCGCCTATTTTCAGTATATCCTTAACCTCAGAGACTTGTATGTATTGATGTTAAGATAATGTGTTAAGTGTTATGTTCGGATAGCTTTGTGCTAATATGTGATTTAGAAACTGGTGAGTGTAGAAGGGTAAGCTGGGGGCATGGAAGTGTGAACCTTAGACTATTTCACGATTGAGACCTTAGAGGTAAGGTCGTCATGAGTAAAAGATTTATTTTATGTTTGACCTTTATCGAGTCGTAGTATACGTGGGATTTATTTGTGTGATAAGTCCATGGGTAGTGCGAGATGGAAGTGTTAGCTTTCATGGCGTGTGTTGGTAAGATTGTTCGTGTCGGGAACAAGAATGTGGCGCGATTGTGGGGTCGGGTTGAGGACCATTTGAGGTCAACCCGCGGCCCGGTTGTGGTGGTCGATTCGAGGTGGTTCCGCGGTGGTAGGGTCACGAGGATGCTAGGCCCCGCTTTAGGTGACCATCGTATGAGTTCGTGGATACGTTCTACCAATCGGTTCGTGAAGGCGGGAATGGCCTTAAGGAGATCGAAGTTAGTAAGATGACCAAGTTTGAGGTAGTAACTCCAAAGGTTGGAAACAGAAGCATTGACGGAAGTGTGGTACGGATACTAGAAAGAGTTCGAGTGTTCGAGAAGGGTACAACGAGTTAGGGGAGAAGTGAACGTGTGTTTTTGTGGACAGGTGTGGCATGATTGTTTTAGTAAGTATAGTAGTGAAGACTATACTGGCGCATGTTTGTTTTGAGACTTAGAAGGAACATTCGGGACGAATGTTTCTAAGGAGGGGAGAATGTTATACCGTATTTCCGAGTATGCGTGTGGACGTGCGTTTAAATTTGAGCCTTAAGTTAGGCATAGGACCGAAATTTGGGCACAATTGCCGAATAGAGTCGTTTTTCGACGAAACGTTTCCACAGCTTTCGTAGGAAAAATTCCGGCTATGTCATTTATAATTTTTGCGGATTTTTCCGAGAGACGAAACATTTTGGACCAACGGGAGGGTGACATGTGTCACCCTCACATTGGAAGCAAGTGGGGTGGCTTGGACGATTGGGCGTCCAAGAGGATGGTTGGCCTCGGCGATTGGTTCCTTGATTTGTGCCTTGCTTTGTGGCTTGTTTTGTGGAGTGTTTTGTGGAGTAGGGTTAGGGTGCACTTGGCTTGATCTTGGCCTTACACTTGCCTTGCACATGGCTTGATCTTGGCCATTGGTTGGCCTTTGGTTTTGCTATAAATACCCCTAAGCTTGAAGACTTCATCCATTCCTAAAATCACCAAGTCTTGAAAATCCTTCCTCCCTTTCTTGTGCTCTAGCGTGAGCTTCCTCCCCTTTCGTGAGGCCTAGTGGCCGAGGGTACTCCTTCCTAGTGGCCTTGGTAGAGAGCACACCCCTACCTTGGGGTGTTCTCGTGGTACCCTTTGTGGTATTGAAATACTCCTCCAAGTATTGTTATAATGCCCAAAATACCTTAGCCTTATACCTTGTAATATTCCAAAAGTTACCTCTTTGCGTAGAAATGCGGAAATACTACCTTTTGTCCTTTTTAGTCTCAAACCAAAACCACAAGGAAAATCTTCATTGTTGGTTGAAGTTTTAGAGTAGAAGTTGGTTAGAACTTCAAGGGTTGTTTGGAGCGGATTGGAGCACTCGGAGTAGGAGCTAAGCGTTGCTCGGGATCGACTTTATACTTGGATAATTTTGGGCTTATCGAGGTAAACACTCATCGTCCTTCTATTGTAATTGGAAATTACATGTTAGAATGTATAGTTGAAGTATACTATATATAGAAATGAACTTAGTATTGTGGCAATGTCTTTGACTTAAGCTGAAGAATAAAGAGTCGAATCAATTGTAATTACATAGGTGTATTCTGATGAGACTTGTGTAGTATTCTTGTGTAGTAGAGTTGTACACGTCCGGTTAGACGTGTAAACCCCCCCCTGGTTGGCTTGGTAGCCGGCCTCGATAGAGGAGGAGATTTACGTTGTGGCGGGGAGTCTTTGCCAATTTTACGTAGAAATATGGAAACTTGTGTTTAAGATTTAATAGACGTTTGTGGCCTTATAGGTGGAAGTACTACGAGTAGCGTATTCTACTTGAAGAGTGGAAAAGGCTAGCCGGGTTACAGTACTGTGGAGCATTTTGCTTCTTGTCGATAATCGTCGCGAGGTATGTGAACCTCTTCCTATCCCTCGAGCATGATGTTTTGTAAACTATGTAGTACGGTAGACGTACATGTGCTAAATGAGTTTGGTTGGTTCAAAACATAGGGTGTTATAATAGCTTTATGGGACGTTAGTTATAACGACTCTATGTAGGTAAAAGATTGGTTCATTGATTGTAGAAGTTAAGAGACTTGATCTTGAAAGATAAGAGACTTAACTTGTTTTACTTGGTAATTAACATTTTGTTAAAAGTATTGTGAAACCTCATTCTTGAGTAATGAGTGCTTGGTTTTAAAGAATAATGTTTCTTGATTTGGAAATGAGAATAAGTGTCGAACAAACCACAACAGCGCTAATAAAGGAAAGTGTATTGACAAATAACTAATTGATATTTAAACCAGTAGAAACCTCCATCTGCATAGAAGCTAAGATAAGACAAAATTGTATTACATTTCCTAGATCATGGCTGCTGTAACAAGATGGTTATAAACAAGAATAAACTGCTCACACATAAGACATATGTTACTCAATTGTTTTAAAAGGGGATTAAGACTATGAGTTATGAATCTTTTCTAAAAAGAGACTGGAGTAATTGAAATTAGGCAACCGAACTCTAGGGAAAAGGAAGGCATTGTTTGTCTTAAAATGGTTTAAAACATAAAGTGTTATATGACTTTATGGGAAGTTTAGTTATAACGACTTTATGAAAAAGGGTTTATCATTGATTTTAATGTGGTAACTTGACTTTAAAAGAAAAGTGTTTTGGTTTACCTAAAAATGTAAGTCACTCTATTTTTATACTACGGGTATCGGGTGACTTTTATAAAAGGAATGGATCTCTTTTAAAAAGGTATTTAAAGTACGTGGTACTTTAGGGTTAAAACCCGGACCTTGACATAAAATGAAAGTACTTTGAGTTGTTGTAAAACTTGCCTATGCTTGTTGTTGTGAACTTGCCTATGCTTGTTGTTGTAAAACTTGCCTATGCTTGTCGTGATAGCCTTTGTTGTGCAAGAATTGTGTTTCTATACTACCGCGCCTCTCAATGGAGGGTCGGTTGACTTGTTGAGAACTTACTTGGACATGCCGGCGTGATGTGAGAGAAATTCCGCAGATGCGTTCGCTTGATTGTGTTACTTTTGCTAATCGCTTTGGACATCGACACGATGCGTAGCGCACGGGTATGCTTCCATTTTGATACTGCTTTATTGTTTCCCTTTGGGCATACTGACACGATGCGTAGCGCACGGGTATGTTTCCATTTGGAATGCTGTCTTATTGTTTCCTTTTGGACATACTGACACGATGCGTAGCGCACGGGTATGCTTCCATTTTGATTGCTGTCTTGTGGTTCCCTTTTTGGACATACTGACACGATGCGTAGCGCACGGGTATGCTTCCATTTGAATTGTTAATACAGCTTTGGCATCAGGTAGGACTTGGTGTGCAGGTGTACTTCTTGGTGTTATCATATCATAGACTGCCGGCAGTGAGGAAGGCATTCCACGGGCATGATTGATGTGAAGGGCATGAGACCCTGACTTGATATAACTGATATATGTGTGTACTGTAGTTTGGTTATCATTCATGTCTCCTGCTTTATATAGACTGCTATGATTTCATTCTGATATTTCTGATTTCACATACTTGGTACTGTTATCGACCTCCTTCTGGGCCGCGTTCATGCCGCAGGTAGAGGTACATCGGTCGTGGATCCTCGCTCTTAGGATCACAGTTCGGCGTATTGGGAAGCTCCGTTTCTCCGGAGGCTTATCTTTTGGTATGTGTTCCCGAGTTGTAGGCTTTGTACATCTGTGGGTATGGCGGGGCCTGTCCGCCATAGTTGTTGTAAATCTTAAGTGCAGAGCCTTTGTTGTGGCGGGGTTTGTAAAAAGGATAACTGCTCGGGTTTTATGTATATATCTGAAGGCAAGCTGTTGGGTTGGCTGCTTATTTATTATGTCTCTCATTTCATGTGTAAAGTTTTTATTTCCTGGTTTTCTCGATGTTGCATCACTAGGGTGCGGGGTAAGGCACGATCCACGCCCGGGTTGGGCGTTATAATGCGCCACCGGCTGTCGTGCATGCGTGGATGGAATGCAGTACTCAGGCTCACCTGCGTCCCTAAACCCTTCTGGAAAGACCTCCAGAAGTTAGCCGTAAACTGGGCTCCTGCATGCGATATGATCGAAATAGGGACTCCATGCAGTCTGACGATCTCTCGGATGTAAAGTCTGGCATAATCCTCAGTCGAAAAAGTCGTCCTGACGGGAAGAAAGTGGGCTGATTTCATCAGCCTGTCGACGATAACCCAAATAGAATCATGTCTCCTCTGAGTGCGAGGTAATCCTGTGATAAAGTCCATGTTGATCACCTCCCACTTCCAGGTTGGGATCTCTATCGTTCGTAACAAACCACTGGCCTCGGTGCTCTACCTTCACCTGCTGACAACACGGACATTGAGCTACGAACTCTGCAACGTCCCTCTTCAAGCCATCCCACCAATACATAGATCTAAGGTCGTGGTACATCTTGGTCGACCCTGGATGGATAGTAACGCTTGTACCGTGTGCTTCCCCAAGAACTCTGCGAAGTCCCAAACATCCGGAACACACAACTCGCCCTCAAACCTTAGCACCCCATCTTGCTACCTCAAGGACCCTTGCCTCACGAAGAGCCGTATCACGATACGAATCAAAACCGGATCCTCAGCGTTGCCTCTTCACCTCGCCGACGATGGAAGACTCGGCAACCTCTCGAACTCGAACCCATCGCTATCGAGAATCAATCAAGCGGACACCAGGCTCGCTGGCGATGCAAATCGCGAACCATGCCCTCTCTCTGGCTGCACATCGATAGGCTACCCATCGATATACGACTAAGAGCATACGCCACAACATTGGCCTTCCCGGGTGGTACAGGATGTCAACATCATAATCCTTGGCGGCTCTAACCACCGAATCGCCGTAAGTTCGGCTCCTCGGTGAAGATATCTTGGAGGCTCTTGTGGTGCGTATAAATATCCACATGAACCCCATACAAATAGTGCCTCGGATCTTGGCGTGGATCACCGCGCTAACTCCAAATCATGGGTGGGGTAGTTCTCTCATGCTTCTTAAGCCGTCGGGATGCGTGCGCTATAACCTTACCAGTGCATCAACACACATCCCAACCCGATGCCCGACGATCACAATACACGACATAGCCGTCGGACCTGCGGAAGAGTAAGAACGGGGCGGTCGTCGATCTCTTCAAATCGGAAACCCCGCTCACACGCATCACCATCAAACTTAGCCGCCACGAGTCGGCTAGTCAATGGTGCGAGAGATGAAGCAAACTTCTACGAACCGATAATAACTCGCAAGGCCCAAAATGCGAACCTCTGCCGGATTAGTAGGTCTAGGCCAACTCCTGACTGCCTCGATCTTGGACGTAGCCACCTGAATACCATCGGCCCCGATAATATGCCCAAGAAAAGCCACCGAAGCTAACCAAAACTCACATTTGGAAAACTTGGCGTATAGCTGCTGGTCCCGGAGAACTCTCAAAGATCGCTCAAATGCTCGCATGCTCTCGCTCTGGCGAGAATAAACCAAGATATCATCAATGAACACTATCACAAATGTGTCCAAAATGGTTTGAACACTCGGTTCATCAAATCCATGAATCTGCGGAGCATTGGTCAACCAAAGACATGACCACGAACTCATAATGCCCGTCGGGTCGGAATGCGATCTAGGGACATCCGCCTCTCGACTCGCACTGATGATAGCCCGATCGCAGATCAATCTTGGAGAAACATCTCGCCTCGCAACTGGGTCGAACAAATCATCAATCCCGGGAAGGGTATTCGTTCTTAATGGTCACCTTGTTCACTGCAGAATCAACTCACATGCGGCGTCCGCCCTTCTTCTTCACGAACAATACCGGCGCTCCCTGGGAGAAACACTAGGTCGATGAAGCCCTTCTCGGAAATCTCGCGGTGGTCCTTCAACTCTCTCAACTTCGGCAGTGTCATTACGTATGGCGGAATGGAAATAAAGCCGAGTGTCCGAAGACATCGATACAAAACTCTATCTCCTCTGCGGAGGAATACCTGTCACGACCCATTCGGGGCCGTGATCGTGCCTTACCCGGCACCCAAGTAGTCATACATCAGTAATCAATGAACATAAAAATAAAACATGAAACAATCGTAAAATGAGACACATTTTATCTCGAGAGAAAATCGTCTTTGGCATATATATAAAACTAAAACTTGAGCAGTTTAATCCTTTTTACAACCCCGCAACAAAGATTTCTGCACTTAAGATTTACAACAACTATGACGGAATGTGGCCCGCCATACCCCGAATGTACAAGAACCTACAACTCAGGGAACACATACCAAAAGATAAGCCTCAGAAGGAACGGCTTCTCTGTTTGAAAGGTGATCCTAAAGCGGGGATCGACAACGATGTACTTACTGCGGCATGAACGCAGCCCCCCGAAGGAGGTCAGTACAACAGGTACCAAGTATGTGAAACTGAAAATACTGCAGTTAACTCATAACAGTCTATATAAAGCAGGAGACATGTATGATAACCAAAATACAGTTCACGCTAAACAAGCAGTCATGTAAGTCAGGGACTCACGCCCTCAAAGTCGTCACTCAAATATAACTATGGGTCTCACGCCCACAACATCAATCATGTTCGCATCATGGCCACATGCCCCCGGAATTCTGCATCGGTGTAGACATGTCCATGATGCAACAATAAAAATAACAATGCCGCATGGCCACATGCCCCCGGAATTCTGCATCGGTGTAGACATGTCCATGTAACATCAACAACAATATATCGGGTGATCAACCCTGCCGCATGGCCACATGCCCCCGGAATTCTGCATCGGTGTAGACATGTCCATGTAACCACAGTAATAATATATCGGGTAATCAACCCTGCCGCATGGCCACATGCCCCCGGAATTCTGCATCGGTGTAGACATGTCCATGTAAGTTCTCAACAAGTCAACCGGCCCTCCAATGAGAGGCGCGGTAGTATAGAAACACAATTCTACAACAAAGGCTATCACAACAAGCATAGGCAAGTTACACAACAACAAGCATAGGCAAGTTATACACAACTCGAGGTACTCCCATTTTATATCAAAGTCCGGGTTTTAACCCTAAAGTACTACGTACGTTAAATTCCTTTTAAAGAGATCCATTCCTTTTATAGAAGTCACCCAATACCCGTAGTATAAAATAGAGTGACTCACATTCTTAGCAAACCAAAACACTTCTCTTATTAAAGCCAAGTTATCACATTAAAACCAATGATAAAACCCTTCTTTTGTTTTCATAAAGTCGTTATAACTAACTTCCCATAAAGCTGTTATAACACTTTATGTTTTAAACCAATTTAAGACATAACAATGCCTTTCTTTTTCCTAAAGTTCCAGTTTGCCTAATTCCAATTACTCAAGTCTCTTTTTAGAAAAGTTTCATCGTTCAATGTCTTAATCTCTTTTAAAACAATTGAATAACATATGCCATATGTGTGAGTAGTTTATTTTATAACCATCTTTATTAAAGCAGCCATGATCTAGGAAATGTAATATCATTTTGTCTCATCTTAGCTTCTATGCAGATGGAGGTTTCTACTGGTTTTAATAATACTTCATTATTCATTACATTTTCCTTTATTAACGCTGCAGTGGTTTGTCGATACTCATTCTGATTTCCGAAATCAGTAAAACATTATTCCCTTTTAAAAACCAAGTACTCATTACTCACGAATGAGGTTTCACACAAAACTCATATTAATTTATTTAAGTTAAGTCTCTTATCTTATAAGATCAAGTCTCTTAACTTCTAACAATCAGTAAACCATTCTCTTTATCTCTCTTAAGACGTTATACCTAACTTCCCATAAAGCTAGTATAACTCTTATGTTTTCAAAACCAAGCATTACTCTTCTTTCAAAAAGGTTTCTTAATTCTGTTGAAATACTTCAAGATTCTTTATTATTCAGGCTTAAGTCAAAAGACATTGCCATAATACTACATTCAGTTAACACACGACGTCTCAGTACTATATATATATGTTCCTTTAAAATATTTCAAGGTTCTTATTATTCAGAGCTTAAGTCAAAAGACATTGCAGTACAATTATATTCGATTAGCACACGACGTCGTCTAGTACTACATATATATATTATTCAGGCTTAAGTCAAAAGACATTTCCACACGTACGTCTACCTTACTATATATATACTTTTAAAATACCTCATGCTCAAGAGTATAAGAAGAATCACATACCTCGCGACGATTATCGACTATAAGCAAAACGCTCCACGGCTATAACCCGGCTAGCCTTGTCCTCCTTCTAAGTAGCACAGGCTACTTGCAAAACATTCAACCAATAAAGGTTATCAGTCTACTGTAATACAGTCCTATGTAAGTACAGTTTAACTTCTACTTGCATTCTTCTGAAGTGATTTGATTCAACTTTTACGTAATATCCTTCTATTACAGTTCAATTCTCTTCTATGAATCTTATATTCATTTCTACTACGACAATATGTAATTTCCAATTACAATAGAAGGACAGTAGTATTTACCTCGATGAGCCCAAAATTATCCGAGTTTAAAGTCGCTCCTGTCACGACCCGAACCGGGGCCCGTGACTGGTGCCTTACCCCGGGCACCCTCGTGATACAACATCAGAGAAAATCAGCGGAAATAAAAACATAAACATGAAACAAGAGACATGATAAATAAACAGGCCAACCAAAACGGTTGCCTTGTGTATATATACATAAAAACCCGAACAGTTATCCTTTTACAAACTCGCCACAGATTGCGTACTCTAAGACCTGCAGAAGTGATAACAACTATGACGGACAGGGCCCGCCATACCCCTGAATGTACAAGAACCTACAGACTCAGGGTAACATACCAAAAGATAAGCCTCCGAAGAAACGGGGCTTCCCAACACGCTGAACTGTGATCCGATGAGCGAGGATCCACAACCGATGTACCTCTACCTGCGGCATGAACGCAGCCGAAGGAGGTCGATAACAGTACCAAGTATGTGAAACGAAAAATATCAGTAAATGAAATCATAACGATCTATATAAAACAGAGACATGTATGATAACCAAACTACACTCATAACATAAAAGCGATCATGTCAAGTCGTGGACTCACGCCTCAAAGTCATCCTCACGTGCGTGGAACTCCTTCCTCTTGCCGGCGATCTAGGTACAAACCATGTGATACATATAACATGTCTCGGCCCATCTCATGGACCCAAAGTAGAAACGTGTGGAATACATTCTGGTTCATCTCATGAACTCGGTAGTCGGATGGAATACATTCTGGCCCATCCTACGGGCGGTAGTCGAGTGAAATACATTCGGCTCATCCTATGAACGGTAGTCGAGTGAAATACATTCGGTTCATCCCATGAACTTCGGTCGAGTGAAATACATTCGGCTCATCCATGAACGCGGTAGTCGGTGAAATACATTCGGTTCATCCCGTGAACGCGGTAGTCGGGTGAAATACATTCCGGCTCATCCTATGAACCGGTAGTCGAGTAAAATACGATACTTGCACAACAAGGCTATCACACGCAAACATAGGCAAGTTACACACAACTTAAGGTACTATCATTTTATGCCAAAATCCGGTTCGACCTAAAGTATTACATACATTAACTCTTTTAAAAGATACGTTTCTTTCACAAAAGTCACACAATGTTCGTAGTATAAAATAGAGTGACTATCTTTTAAGTAAACCAAAACACTTCCCTTGTAAAATCAAGTAACACATTATTTTCCAAACGTTCAAGTTTGCCTAATTTCAAATGCTCAAGTTTCTCATTTTCGAAAGGCTTCGTAGTTCATAGTTTTAATCACTTAAGAATATAATTCTCCTTTAAAACAAATTTGAGAAACATATGCCTTATGTGTGAGTAGGTTGTTCTTGTCTATTACAATCTTATAAAAGCAGCCATGATCTAGGAAATGTAATATCATTTTGTCTCATCTTAGCTTCTATGCAGATGGAGGTTTCTACTGGTTTTAATAACAATTAGTCAATACATTTCCTTTATTAACGCTGCAATGGTTTGTTCGATACTTAATCTCATTTCCGAAATCAGTAAAACATTATTCTTTTAAAACCAACTACTCATTACTCGCGAATGAGGTTTTACAACATTTTAACAAAATTCATAACAAGTCAAACTAAGTCAAGTCTCTTATCTTTCAAGATCAAGTCTCTTAACTTTCAAAATCAAGTCGTGTATAAGTCAAGTCTCTTATCTTTCAAGATCAAGTCTCTTAACTTTCTACAATCAATAAACCATTCTTTTACCTACATAAAGTCATTATAACTAACTTCCCATAAAGCTATTATAACACCCTATGTTTTAAACCAACCAAATCACTTAGCACGTATCGCCTAACGCACTACATAGTTCACAACAATCATGCTAGAAAAGATAGGAAGAGGTTCACATACCTCGCGACGATTATCGACGAATAGCAAAACGCTTCAAGTACTTCAACCCGTCGGCTACTCCTTAAGCCAAGTAGATCACGCCACACGTAGTACTCCACTCCTAAAACGGTCATAGTACTTTTATCAAACCTTTCTCACCATTGAAGACTTATACCAATAAAAAGCCCTCTAATTCTACGGAAAAATTCAAAGACTTCCGTTTTACTCACTTTTCCATCTTTTCCAAGGCGAATAACCGTAATATATATACCATATATATATATATATAAGGCGTAACAATTAAACAACATAAAGAAGGGGATTACACGCCCAAACGGAACGCGATTGAACAATCTTCCCAATGTAAATGTAAATACGATCCAAGTAAATCAAATCCTTAAGTTGGGGTCCTTGGCCAACTTTGTCCATTTTACTTATCCAATTACTTCATTAGTCATCCAACTTATATTCCATCTTAATATAAGTTATAGTTACTTTGTTAATTACTTCTTCACAAGTAAGATACGTTTTTACCATTTTAATGGCAAACGGCAATCCTTTCTTTTAACAAGTTAACAAGATCCAACTTTTCCAAACTTTACTCCATATTTTACATAATACATAATATACTTACAATATATGTATAATGACCAATTCACAAAGAGGTTTAAGATTCACTACCTCAAATAGCCCAAAATTATCCAAGAACTTAATGTCGCTCCAAGCAAGTCTTAGCTCCAAATCTTTACGTTCCAATCCGCTACAAGCAACCCGTAGAAGCTCCTAACCAACTTTTCTTCAAGAACCAACTCCAAAAAGTGAAGAACACTTAGGGTTTCCAACTAGTAAGTTTCGGCCAAGGCATGAACAATAGGTTAGGGGTGTGAAATCTTTTCCAACTCTTGGTACACAATCTTCCTAACACCTTAGGGAAGAACACTTGAGAGTTTAAGAATTGTTGGACAAATTTAGGTCAAGAAATGCGCTCAAAAACGAGAGCAAGGTCAAGGGAGAAGGGAGGGAATTTCTTGTCTTGAAATGGTTAAGTGTGGAAGTTTTCATCAACTAAGGGTGCATATATAGGACAACCAAGGGCTAGGATGAAGGCAAGTGTGTGGTTGAGATTGGGGACAAGTGTGTGTGGGTCCCACAAGCCACTTGTCCACACAAAATATCTAGCAAGACTTGGCCACTTGTCCACACAAAATATCTAGCAAGACAAGGCCACTTGTCTTGCCACTTGTTAGCAAATTTCGGCCATGAGGCCACCTAGGGGGGTGACACGTGTCGCCCTCCTACTCATCCAAAATATTTCATCTTCCGAAAATATCCATAAAGGCAAAAATCTCGAAAACAAAGTGGGCCCCACAAAACGTAAATTTCTCCGTGGCCCCACGTGACCAATTCCGGAAATAAAATTCCATAATTCTAATATAATTCAAGAAGCCCAAATACCAAATCTGGGAATCCAATTCCCATCAACGAACCTTTTTCCTTCACAAAACCCGGAAACTTTTCCGTCGAAAAATCACATCTTCCTTTCTTTCCAAAATTTCAGTCGGATTCTCGTACGTATATCCTCACATCTAGACCCTGGAACTACGGGGTATAACATTCTTCCCCCCTTAGAAACATTCGTCCCGAATGTTCCTTCTAAGTCTCCAAACGTATTTGCGTCAGATAGTCTCCACTACTATACTTACAAAACCGATCCTGCCACCAATGGCCAGAATATAACATGTGCGCAAAACTAAAATCCAAGCCAACGAGGAATCACCTCGACGATGTAAAAACAACACCAACTCTCGCTTCTGGTCCAAAGGATACTTCCTTCGCACCTTTACTTCACAAACATGATCACTTCCATCTCTTAGCACACGTTCACTTCTTTCCTTACTTGTCGACACTTCTCGAACACCGAACTCTTTCCAAAGATATCGTGCCACGCCTACCATCGCCTAATTTCCAAAACCTTGGAGTCACTACCTCCAAACTTGGTAATCTCACTAGTTTCAATTCCCACAAAGGCCATCCCCGGCCCTCACGATCCGATTCTGGTCGAACGCATCCACGAACTCGTACGATGGTTACCTAAACCTGGGCCTAGCACCCTCGTGACCCTACCACCTGGCGGGACCACCTCGAACTGACCCCACCCCAAACCGGGCTGCGGGTTGACACGCAACCTTGCCTCAACCCGACCCATTTGCCGCGCCAAACTCTTGTTCCCCGATCCGGAACAATCTCACTAATCAAGTTACGCAAACCTAGTGGTCTTCTTATCATAACTATCCTTATATAATTCACACCACTCGAGGACTTATCACACAATTTTTACCCCTCGTATACTATGCACTCCGACAAAGGTCAATCGTAAACAAATCTTTTACTCAAGACGGCCTCGCATCTAAGGTCTCCACTTATAATATTCTAAGGTTCACACCTTCCATGGCCCCAAACTTACCTCTTCAACTAGTCATGTTCTCTAAGTTATACTTAACACAATGCTATCTGTATAGCACTTCACACGTACCCACCATAACAACATAACCAAGTCTCTTAAAGGCTAAAGATATCTCTGCCACTACTGCCTCACTTTCCCCTTGTCGTTCTAACCATAATCCTGCCCTGCAGGGCGCCTAGCTATATAAGGCGATGAACCAGCCACCGATCCCGAAGGCTGAGTCTCTACATCTGTGCTACCTCTAATCGGACAAACTCTCACCAAATGGTCCTGCTGGCCGCAAGCATAACAATCTCCCAAACTAGCATGACACCCTGAGGATCATCCTCAGCTCCTGGCCGTGGATCTGGAGGCTCAGGTATCGTGGCCTCCGTGAAAGCGTTGCCGCTCTAAACTCTGCTTTGGGCTAGCGGCGTCATAAAACTCGTCGTCTCAAGTACTATCTCGTAATGACCGTGCACGTGCCCTCGTAACCTTCTGTGTTCTACTCGTAGCTCCCTCTGCTGTCTTGCCCATCAGGGCTCAGGCTGCCTTTCGCAGAGGCATAACTGGTACAAACGAATACGTCCGAGGGAGTCCAACTTATAACACAACTCTAAGGCACGATCTCAGAGTGAGAAGAATAGAAACCAATCCTAAATGTCCTGCAGCCTCCGATTATAGATGTGGTGCACAACACACCGATAATCAAGACTACTACTAGACACGCCTGTAGACACTTTCCGAGGACTAATCGCTCGATACCACTTTTGTCACTTTGCCGCGAGGTTCTAGTGTCACTCCGGCGACCCAACAAATGGTACCGGACTGCATGCGATCCCTGAGGTTTGGACCTTCTCAGGACGTGCCATACGGAGAGCCACGGTTCGGGTCTGTTCCCGCGTGAGATGCTCTGGCCTCTTTATACGCTCAAACGGAACGCGATTGAACAATCTTCCCCTTAACAGAAATGTAAATACAGTCCAAAGTAAATACAGTCCTTAAGTTGGGGTCCTTGGCCAACTTTGTCCATTTTACTTATCCAATTACTTCATTAGTCATCCAACTTATATTCCATCTTAATATAAGTTATAGTTACTTTGTTAATTACTTCTTCACAAGTAAGATACGTTTTTACCATTTTAATGGCAAACGGCCAATCCTTTCTTTTAACAAGTTAACAAGATCCAACTTTTCCAAACTTTACTCCATATTTTACATAATACATAATATACTTACAATATATGTATAATGACCAATTCACAAAGAGGTTTAAGATTCACTACCTCAAATAGCCCAAAATTATCCAAGAACTTAATGTCGCTCCAAGCAAGTCTTAGCTCCAAATCTTTACGTTCCAATCCGCTACAAGCAACCCGTAGAAGCTCCTAACCAACTTTTCTTCAAGAACCAACTCCAAAAGTGAAGAACACTTAGGGTTTCCAACTAGTAAGTTTCGGCCAAGGCATGAACAATAGGTTAGGGGTGTGAAATCTTTTCCAACTCTTGGTACACAATCTTCCTAACACCTTAGGGAAGAACACTTGAGAGTTTAAGAATTGTTGGACAAATTTAGGTCAAGAAATGGGCTCAAAACGAGAGCAAGGTCAAGGGAGAAGGGAGGGAATTTCTTGTCTTGAAATGGTTAAGTGTGGAAGTTTTCATCAACTAAGGGTGCATATATAGGACAACCAAGGGCTAGGATGAAGGCAAGTGTGTGGTTGAGATTGGGGACAAGTGTGTGTGGGTCCCACAAGCCACTTGTCCACACAAAATATCTAGCAAGACTTGGCCACTTGTCCACACAAAATATCTAGCAAGACAAGGCCACTTGTCTTGCCACTTGTTAGCAAATTTGGCCATGAGGCCACCTAGGGGTGACACGTGTCGCCTCCTACTCATCCAAAATATTTCATCTTAGAAAATATCCATAAAGGCAAAAATCTCGAAAACAAAGTGGGCCCACAAAACAGTAAATTTCTCAGTGGCCCCACGTGACCAATTCCGGAAATAAAATTCCATAATTCTAATATAATTCAAGAAGCCCAAATACCAAATCTGGGAATCCAATTCCCATCAACGAACCTTTTTCCTTCACAAAACCCGGAAACTTAAAAGTCGAAAAATCACATCTTCCTTTCTTTCCAAAATTTCTGTCGTATTCTCGTACGTATATCCTCACATATATACCCTGGAACTACGGGGTATAACAGCTCCTGAGCAACGCTTAGCTCCTACTCCGAGTGCTCCAATCCGCTCCAAACAACCCTTAGAAGTTCTAACCAACTTCTACTTAAATACTTCAACTATCAATGAAGATTTTCCTTAGGGTTTCGTTTAGTGGCTAAAGAATGTATAATAGTATTTTCTGGGCTTTTGTAAGTGTAACCTTGGGAATACTACAAGGTATTTGGGCCAAGGTATTTGGGCATTATAACAATACTTGGAGAGTATTTCTATACCACAAAAGGGGGGGTATTTATACGAGACAACTAGGCTAGGGGGGGTACCCCACGGCTAGACACCACAAAGGGGGGAGGGGGTGGCTCTCGGCCAAGGCTCACTCAAGGGGGGGGGGGGAGACTCTTTGGACGAACTACAAACAAGAGGGAGGGAGTATTTGAGACTTAGAAAGATTGCTCAATTTAGGATGAAATAACTCTTCAACAAGGGGGGGTATTTATAGGTCAAGAAAGGACCAACCAATGGCCAAGATTCATCCAAGTGTAAGGCAAGTGTAGGGCTAGATTTAAGCCAAGTGCACCTTATCCATCTACCACAACAACTTGCACAAAATATCCTACCAACTAAAGTCACCCATTTCGTCCAAACCGCCCAATCTCACGTCCAATGTGGTCCAAAATATTTCGTCTCTCGGAAAAATCCGCAAAAATAATAAATGACATAGCCGGAATTTTCCCTTCGCAAGTTTAGTAAAACGTTTCGTCGAAAAACGACTCTTTTCGGCACTTGTGCCCAAATTTCGAACCTATCCTAACTTTTAAAGCTCAAATTTCTACGTACGTCCTCACGTACATACCCTGGAAATACGGGGTATAACATTCTCCCCTCCTTAGAAACATTCGTCCCGAATGTTCCTTCTCAAGACGGATAATGATGAAGTTCCTCTGCAAGTTGCCAATGCCACAGCTTGGCCACGGAATAACACACGTTCCCTTCCTTCCTTACTCGCCGTGCCCTTCTCGAACACTTGAACTCTTCTAGTATACGTACCACTTCGATCGCCAGCTTCCAAAACCTTGGAGTCACCACCTCCAAACTTGGTCATCTCACTAGCTTCGCTTCCTTTAAGGCCATTCCCGGCCTTCACGAACCGATTCTGGTCGGACGCATCCACGAACTTATACGATGGTTATCTAAACTTGGGCCTAGCACCCTCGTGACCCTACCACCTGGCGGGACCACCCAGAGCTGACCCTACCTCTAAACAGGCCGCGGGTTGGCCCTCAACATGGCCCCAACCCGACCTACTTAATGCATCACACTCTTGTTCCCCGCTCCGGAACAATCTTACCTCTACAGGTCATGAAAGCTACCACTTCCATTTCACACTACCCAGGGACTTATCACACAATACATTCTAGGCATAAATGCTCTCCGACAAGGATTACTTGCAAAATCTTGCACTCAAGACGACCTTACATCTAAGGTCTCAATTGTAATATTCTAAGGTTCATCATTTCCTCTTTGTGCTTACCCGTTTACACTAACTGTGTTTCTAAATCACATTTTAGCACAAGCTATCCGAACATAACACTTAACACATTATCATAGCATCAATACATACAAGTCTCTAGAGGTTAAGGATATACTGTCTCTACCACTTTTCTAATCACACCTGCCTGCAGGCGCATAGTGAAGGCGATGAACCACCATCGATCACGAAGGTCGAGTCGTAACATCTGCTACCCTTGGTGGACGATTCCTCGCAAAATGGCCTGCCGCAAAAATAACAAGCTCCTTGGCACCACGACATTCCCAAAATGCGGTCTACCACATCGACCACACCGAGGTAGGGGTGGTGCGCTGACCAACACCCTACTCCCGGAAACTTGAACCTACGGAGCTCGACCGCTCCGAATACTCTGGATGCCCCGAAGGTTGTGGAGGACCACTGCGCCGGGCGGAGGTACAAAACTAGAGTCTGAGGCGGTCCGCCTCGAAAGTCACCAAGGACCTGCTGTTCGCCTCTTCCGATCTCGGTCATTCCGTCGATTTCTCCGCTCCTCACATCCAAGTGTATAAGCCTGCATGCGGGCAATGTCCATGCCCGGCTGAAGGGCTACACCCGAACAACTCTCTGCTAGGTAATCATCAAGCCCTGTAATATATCGGTGCACTCGATCCTCCATATTAGCTACTAATGCGGGAACATACCGGGCCAATGAGTCGAACTCCACATTGTACTCCCGAACTGTACGCCCGTTCTGCCTCAACATCAAAAATCTGTCGGCCCGAGCCCTCCTCATCTGTGGAGGCAAGAAATGTGCCAGGAAGGCCCCCGAAAACTCATCCCAAACGGCTGGAAGTGCATTCTCTCCCCGGGACAGCTCCCACGAATCAAACGATCATGCGGTATCACGCAGCTGATGCGAACCTAAGACCACCGACTCGGTCTCCGAAGCCTTGATCACTCTCATGATCCGCTGTAACTGTCGGATGAACTCCTGCGGATCATCCTCAGGCCTCGACCCGTAGAACTCTGGCGGGCTACATCTCAGAAAGTCTTGTAGCCTCAAACTATCCGATCTAGGGTGAACCACGCGCCATCGAACTGGGCGCGTCCGGCCTATCCTCATATCGGCCACGACCGCGGCGAATCGGGCCATCTCCTAGTAACCCATCTCTTCTCGCCTGCCATGGGATTGGAGGCTCAGCATCGTAGTCTCGGCCACCGTTGCGGCTCTAAACTCGCTGGTCTTTGGCGGCGCTAAACTCGCCGTCGGAAGCATCTCGTCTTGGCCATCGACTGCTCTCTCGTACTCATCTGTATCCCACTAATAGCTCCCTCGACTGCCTTGCCCATCTGGGCCTGGGTTGCCTTACGCGGAGGCATAACTGGTAAAGGAAAGGAATACGTCGAGAGGGTCCAACTTATCACACTTCTAAGGCACGATCTCGAATGAGAAGAAATGGAAACCAATCCTAAATGTCCTGCAGCCTCACGATTATAGATGTGGTGCAACACACCGATAATCAAGACTTCCTGACACGGCCTGCATTAGACACTTTCCAAGGATTAATCGCTCGATACCACTTACACGCGACGTTCGGGCGTGGCGGTGCCTTACCCGGGCACCCAAGTAGTCATACATCAGAGTAATCAGCGAACATAAAAATAAAACATGAAACAACTGTAAAATGAGACACATTTTATCTGAGAGAAAATCGCCTTTAAGATATATATAAAACTAAAACTTGAGCAGTTTAATCCTTTTACAACCACACAGCATTTCTGAGACCTCTAAGATTTACAACAACTATGACGGGACAGGGCCCCGCCATACCCCTGAATGTACAAGAACCTACAACTCAGGGAACACATACCAAAAGATAAGCCTCCGAAGGAACGGAGCTTCCCGATACGCTGAAAGGTGATCCTAAAAGCGGGGATCGACAGCCAATGTACTTCTACCTGCGGCATGAACGCAGCCCCCCGAAGGAGGTCAGTACAACAGGTACCAAGTATGTGGCGAAAATACTGCAGTTAACTCATAACAGTCTATATAAAGCAGGAGACATGTATGATAACCAAAATACAGTTCACGATAAACAAGCAGTCATGTAAGTCAGGGACTCACGCCCTCAAAGTCGTCACTCAAATATAACTATGGGTCTCACGCCCACAACATCAATCATGTTCGCATCATGGCCACATGCCCCCGGAATTCTGCATCGGTGTAGACATGTCCATGATGCAACAATAATAATAACAATGCCGCATGGCCACATGCCCCCGGAATTCTGCATCGGTGTAGACATGTCCATGTAACATCAACAACAATATATCGGGTGATCAACCCTGCGCATGGCCACATGCCCCGACTCTGCATCGGTGTAGACATGTCCATGTAACCACAGTAATAATATATCGGGTAATCAACCCTGCCGCATAGCCACATGCCCCCGGAATTCTGCATCGGTGTAGACATGTCCATGTAAGTTCTCAACAAGTCAAACGACCCTCCAATGAGAGGCGCGGTAGTATAGAAACATAATTCTACAACAAAGTCTATCACAACAAGCATAGGCAAGTTACACAACAACAAGCATAGGCAAGTTATACACAACTCGAGGTACTCCCATTTTATATCAAAGTCCGGGTTTTAACCCTAAAGTACTACGTACGTTAAATTCCTTTTAAAGAGATCCATTCCTTTTATAGAAGTCACCCAATACCCGTAGTATAAAATAGAGTGACTCACATTCTTAGCAAACCAAAACACTTCTCTTATTAAAGCCAAGTTATCACATTAAAACCAATGATAAAACCCTTCTTTTGTTTTCATAAAGTCGTTATAACTAACTTCCCATAAAGCTGTTATAACACTTTATGTTTTAAACCAATTTAAGACATAACAATGCCTTTCTTTTTCCTAAAGTTTCAGTTTGCCTAATTCCAATTACTCAAGTCTCTTTTTAGAAAAGTTTCATCGTTCAATGTCTTAATCTCTTTTAAAACAATTGAATAACATATGCCATATGTGTGAGTAGTTTATTTTATAACCATCTTTATTAAAGCGACCATGATCTAGGAAATGTAATATCATTTTGTCATCTTAGCTTATGCAGATGGAGGTTTCTACTGGTTTTAATAATACTTCATTATTCATTACATTTTCCTTTATTAACGCTGCAGTGGTTTGTCGATACTCATTCTGATTTCCGAAATCAGTAAAACATTATTCCCTTTTAAAAACCAAGTACTCATTACTCACGAATGAGGTTTCACACAAAACTCATATTAATTCATTTAAGTTAAGTCTCTTATCTTATAAGATCAAGTCTCTTAACTTCTAACAATCAGTAAACCATTCTCTTTATCTCTCTTAAGACGTTATACCTAACTTCCCATAAAGCTAGTATAACTCTTATGTTTTCAAAACCAAGCATTACTCTTCTTTCAAAAAGGTTTCTTAATTCTGTTGAAATACTTCAAGATTCTTTATTATTCAGGCTTAAGTCAAAAGACATTGCCATAATACTACATTCAGTTAACACACGTACGTCTACCGTACTATATATATGTTCCTTTAAAATATTTCAAGGTTCTTATTATTCAGGCTTAAGTCAAAAGACATTGCCGTACAATTATATTCAGTTAGCACACGTACGTCTACCGTACTACATATATATATATTATTCAGGCTTAAGTCAAAAGACATTGCCACACGTACGTCTACCGTACTATATATATACTTTTAAAATACCTCATGCTCAAGAGTATAAGAAGAATCACATACCTCGCGACGATTATCGACTATAAGCAAAACGCTCCACGGCTATAACCCGTCTAGCCTTGTCCTCCTTCTAAGTAGCACAGGCTACTTGCAAAACATTCAACCAATAAAGGTTATCAGTCTACTGTAATACAGTCCTATGTAAGTACAGTTTAACTTCTACTTGCATTCTTCTGAAGTGATTTCAGTTCAATCCTTTTCTGTAATATCCTTCTATTACAGTTCAATTCTCTTCTATGAATCTTATATTCATTTCTACTACGACAATATGTAATTTCCAATTACAATAGAAGGACAGTAGTATTTACCTCGATGAGCCCAAAATTATCCGAGTTTAAAGTCGCTCATGAGCAACGCTTAGATCCTACTCCGAGTGCTCCAATCCGCTCCAAACAACCCTTAGAAGTTCTAACCAACTTCTACTTAAATACTTCAACTATCAATGAAGATTTTCCTTAGGGTTTCGTTTAGTGGCTAAAGAAGGTATAATAGTATTTTCTGGGCTTTTGTAAGTGTAACCTTGGGAATACTACAAGGTATTTGGGCCAAGGTATTTGGGCATTATAACAATACTTAGAGAGTATTTCTATACCACAAAAGGGGGGGTATTTATACGAGACAACTAGGCTAGGGGTACCCCACTGAGACACCACAGGGGAGGGGTGGCTCTCGGCCAAGGCTCACTCGAGGGAGACTCTTTGGACGAACTACAAACAAAAGGGAGGGAGTATTTGAGACTTAGAAAGATTGCTCAATTTAGGATGAAATAACTCTTCAACAAGGGAGGGTATTTATAGGTCAAGAAAGGACCAACCAATGGCCAAGATTCATCCAAGTGTAAGGCAAGTGTAGGGCTAGCTTTAAGCCAAGTGCACCTTATCCATCTACCACAACAACTTGCACAAAATATCCTACCAACTAAAGTCACCCATTTCGTCCAAACCGCCCAATCTCACGTCCAATGTGAGGGTGACACATGTCACCCTCCCGTTGGTCCAAAATGTTTCGTCTCTCGGAAAAATCCGCAAAAATAATAAATGACATAGCCGGAATTTTCCCTTCGCAAGTTTAGTAAAACGTTTCATCGAAAAACGACTCTTTTCGGCACTTGTGCCCAAATTTCGAACCTATCCTAACTTTTAAGGCTCAAATTTCTACGTACGTCCTCACGTACATACCCTGGAAATACGGGGTATAACAACCCGGGAGGTCGTCTGGAAACACGTCTGGGAACTCTCGACTCATCGAACCGATGAAAATCGCACGCTGCGGCCTCAGTATCAAACACCCGAACGAGATGGTAGATGTTCCCCTTCTGCACCATCTTCCTAGCCTTGAGGTAGGAAATAAACCTACCCCTCGGCGATACAGTGTTCCCCTCCCACTCAATAACCGGCTCCCCATGAAAATGGAACCGTACCACTCTCTCTCTGCAGTCTACATTGGCATAGCAGGAAGCTAACCAATCCATACCCATGATCACGTCGAAATCAGTCATGTCCAGCTCTATCAAGTCTGCTAGGTTCTGACGACTGCATAAAGTCACTGGAAAAGCTCTATATACCCGCCGAGCTACCACCGAATCACCCACTGGCGTAGCTACCTCGAAAGGGTCTATGGACTCAGGCTCTATCCCTATCCTACTAGCAACAAGGGGAGATATATAGGGCGAGTAGAACTCGGATCTATCAAGGCATACACATCATAATCGGATCGATAAGGTACCGTGGCGACATCGGTGAGGCCTCCCAGTCTGCCGGTGGACAAGGCATAAATGCGATTCGAGGACCGCTGAATCGGACCCACGCCACGACCTCTGCGCGACCATCGGCCACGAGTACCACGCCTCGGGCGAGTAATCTGTAGGAGGCGATGAACCGCACAGATCTGTAGGTGAGCCCTACCACCACGCCTTGCCCCGGTCGGACAAGCTCGCAAAATGACCTGCTGGCACAAGTATAGCAAGCTCCGGAGTAGTACTACTGCTCCACGAATGGAATCTACCACAACGGACACCGAGCAGACCTCGATCGGTTAGCACCGCTACCTGGAAGTCGAAGTCACGGGGCCACGCCCCGAATGCTCTGGCTGTACCGAAAACGATGTAGGAGTGCTCTGAGCTGGCGATGGTGTAAACCTAGACGTCTGCTGAGGCCGTCCTCCCCGAGAACTACCAAAAAATCCGGTCGTCTTGGCCTTCTTCTGATGCTGATATCTGTCGACCCGTCGGTCTCTACGCTCCTCGCATCCAAGTGCATGAGCCTGCATACGGGTAATGTCCATGCCTGGCTGAAGAGCCACACCCGCACAAGACTCGGCCATATAATCATCTAGCCCGGTGACGTAGCGATGCACCCTGTCCTCCATATCCGCTACCAATGCAGGGACATATCGAGCCAAAGAATCGAACTCGACATTGTACTCCCTAACTGTGCGCCCTCTCTGTCTCAGCAGCAAAAATCTGTCGGCCCGTGCCCTCCTCATCTGTGGAGGCAAGAAGTGAGTAAGAAAGGCCTCCGAGAACTCGTCCCAATTAGCTGGGGACGTGTGTTCTCCCCGGGATAACTCCCACGAATCAAACCAATCGACTGCGGTATCACGCAGCCGATGCGAACCGAAGATCACGGACTCGGTCTCTGAAGCTTTGACCACTCGCATGATCCTCTGCAACTGACGGATGAACTCCTGCGGATCATCCTCAGGTCTCGACCCGTAGAACTCTGGCGGGCTACAGCTCAAAAAATCCCGTAGCCGCATGGCCCATCGATCTCGGGTGAACTACAGTCTTCTTGGGCTGGAACCGCGGCATCCGGCCTATCCTCGTGTCGGCCACGATCACGGCGATGGCGGGCCATCTTTCGGTAACCCATATCATCCGCTCCAGGCTGTGGGACTGGAGGTACAGGTACTGTGGTCTCTGCTGGGCCGGCGGCGTCATGGAACTCGCCGTCTCGGGTATAGACTGGGCCTGAGCCCTAGTAACTCTCGGTGTCCTACTAGCAGCTCCCTCGGCTGCCTTGCCCTTCTGGGCCCTTGGTTACCTTACGTGGAGGCATAACTGTTACAGAAAAGGAATACGTTAGAGGAGTCCAACTTATAACACAGCACTAAGGCACGATCTCAGAGTGAGAAGAATGGAAACCAATCTTAAATATCCTATAGCCTCCTGATTATTGGTGTGGTGCACAACACACCGATAATCAAGACTCTACTAGATACGGTCTGTAGACACTTTCCGAGGATTAACTGCTCTGATACCACTTTTGTCACGACCCGTTCCGGGGCCCGTGACTGGTGTCTTACCCGGGCACCCAAGTAGTCATACATCAGAGTAATCAGCGGAATATAAAAACAAGACATGAAACAGTTGTAAAATGAGACACATTTTTATGTGAGAAAATGTCGCCTTTCGGCATATATATATATAAACATAGTTTTGCAGTTACATCCCAACTGTACAATAGGACTACAGACCTCTAAGAAGATAAACAACTATGGCGGGACAGGGCCCCGCCATACCCTGAATGTACAAAACTATATACAACAACAGGGAGATCATACCCAAAAGTCGAGCCTCCGGAGAAGATGGAGCTCCTGACACCAAAGCAAAAAGATCCTAAGGATGCGGATCTAGCACCTGCTTGCCCTTACCTGCGGCATGATTGCAGCCCCCCGAAGGAGGTCAGTACAACAGGTACTAAGTATGTGAAACTGTAAAGTACTTAAATGAAATCAAAGTATTTAAAACCATTTGCAAATACAATCAGTTCAATTGCACATAGTGTCATATCACAAACAAGAACAATAATAGATATAATGTAACTGGTCTTTCCTAGGCCGCGAATGATCGAAGCAAGGCCAATCGCCCATAGTATCATTATGCGTGCCTAGTCCTGGACTTCCCGCAGTCCGCATAGGTCACACACAGACCCGCATGAGGTATTCCTCGCATCGGGGGTAGCTAACCCCCGGTACTCTCCCGACTCCGCGATCCGCATAGTCTCAATAGACCGCATAGTCACACGCATCGCATAGGGCATCCCGCGTCGGGATAAAACACCGGAATGATCAATCCTCGAACTCCGCGACTCGCATAGTCTCACAGACCGCATAGGCCGTATAGACCCGCATCAAGGGTGGCAAGCCCTCGGTATAACAAGTCAAGGGGGTAGGTGATATAATAACAGTACAACTGACTTACCGTTTAGCAACGTAAGCACAACAAGAATGACCCCCTTTCACAACATCACAAGACACTAACACACGTAGCATCATAATATGTCTATTTATCAATCAATCTTACTACACCTTACAGAAATCAATACAAGGTTTTTATAAGCAAATAAGTAAACAGTTCTTTTTATCTTTCTTAAGTTGTTATACCTAACTTCCCATAAAGCTAGTATAACTCTTAAGCTTTTGTTTAAAAACCAATTGTTTCTCTTCTGTTAAAAATAATTCAGTATTCTTTTGAAATGCTTCAATATCTTTATTATTCAGGCTTAAGTCAAAAGACATTGCCGTAATTATTATTCAGGCTTAAGTCAAAAAACATTGCCGTAATTATTATTCAGTTAACACACGTACATCTACCGTACTATATATATATTTAAAATATCATGCTCAAGAGTATAGGAAGAATCACATACCTTCTCGGCGAAAACCACCTGCCAAGTCGAATATGTCGCGCGCAGAGAATCAACCTATAATAGTCAGACACGTCTATCAACGTCTAGACTACTCTGTAAACAGTTCTAAGCAGAGGGTTCTCTATCCTATGGAAAATTGGGCATCACTTCCCTACCCGGCAATTTACTCAAGTCTACTGTGAAAACAGTCCTATGTAAGTACAGTTCAATTATTCTTCATTTATACCCTTCTATTGTGATAACAGTTCAATTCTATTCTTTAATATCCTTCAGTGTATAATATACTCAAGTCTATATTATTCTTATATGTAATATCCAATTACAATAGAAGGACAAGAGTATTTACCTCGATAAGCCCAAAATTATCTGTTATACCCCGTATTTCCAGGGTATGTACGTGAGGACGTACGTAGAAATTTGAGCCTTAAAGTTAGGCAAGGTTCGAAATTGTACATAACTACCAAAAGGAGTCGTTTTTCGACGAAACGTTTCCACAGCTTTCGTAGGGAAAATTCCGGCTATGTCATTTAAAATTTTTGCGAATTTTTCCGAGAGACGAAACATTTTGGACCAACGGGAGGGTGACATGTGTCACCCTCACATTGGCCTTGAGTGGACGGCAAAAGGGACGAACAAGGTGGCCTTTAGTTGGTAGGATATTTTGTGCAAGTTGGTGTGGTAGATGGATAAGGTGCACATGGCTTAAATCTAGCCCTACACTTGCCTTACACTTGGAGGGATCTTGGCCATTGGTTGGCCATTTCTTGACCTATAAATACCCACCCTTTGTTGATGAGATTCTTCATCCAAATATTTTCTAAGTGTTAAAAATCCCTCCCTCTCCCTTGTGAAGTTTTCGTCCACCCCACCCCTTTGAGTGAGCTTGGCGAGAGCCACCCCTCCCTTTGTAGTGCCCTAGCCGTGGGTACACCCCTAGCCTTGTTGTCTCGTATAAATACCCCCCTTTTGTGGTATAGAAATACTCTCCAAGTATTGTTATAATGCCCAAATACCTTGGCCCAAATACCTTGTAGTTTTCCCAAGGTTACACTTATACAAAAGCCCAGAAAATACTATTATACTTCCTCATCTACAAAAACGAAACCCTAAGTAAATCTTCACCCGTAGTTGAAGTTATAAGTAGAAGTTGGTTAGAACTTCTAAGGGTTGGTTGGAGCGGGTCGGAGCGCACGGAGTAGGAGCAAAACCTTGCTCAGGATCGACATATAAACTCGGATAATTTTGGGCTTATCGAGGTAAACATTCTTAACCTTCTGTGGTATTTGGAAATTACATATTGTAGGAGTATATAGTTAAGTATACTATATATAGAATTGAACATAGTTGTGCGGAAATGTCTTTTGACTTAAGCCTGAATAATACTTACGGCAATGTCTTGCGACTTAAGCCTGAATTTAAATAAGAGAATCTGTAATTACGTAGGGTGTATTCTGATGAGACTTGTAGCATTCGTGAGTAGAATTGTACACGTCCGGTTAGACGTGCAAACCCCCCCCTGGTTGGCTTGGTAGCCGGCCTCGATAGATGAGGAGATTACGCCATGTGCGGGAGGAGTCGCGAATTTTCTGTAGAATATTCTACATTGAGATCTAGGATGTTAATAGGCGCCTTGTGGCCTCTATAGGTTGAAGTACTACGTATGGCGTGATCTACTTGGCTTAAGGAGTAGCCGACGGTTTGAGGTACTTGGAGCACTTTGCTATTAGTCGATAATCGTCGCGAGGTATGTGAACCTCTTCCTATCTGTTCTAGCATGATATGTGTATAACTATGTAGTACGGTAGACGTACATGTGTTTAATGTATTTGATTGGTTTGAAACATAAAGTGTTATAACGGCTTTATGGGAAGTTGGTTATAACAGCTTTATGTAGGTAAGAAAATGCTTTGTGGTTTCAAAGGATAACTGATTTGACTTATAACGGATTTGATGTGTAGTAACAAAGAACTTGAAGTGTTCCGAAAAGACCCTTTTGAAAGAAGAGTAATACTTGGCTTTGAAAACATAAGAGTTTTACTAGCTTTATGGAAAGTTAGGTATAACGTCTTAAGAGTGATAAAAAGAATGGTTTACTGATTTTTAGAAGATAAGAGACTTGACTTAATGGTATTAATATGAATTTTGTTAAAAGTGTGAAACCTCATTCGTGAGTAATGAGTACTTGGTTTTAAAAGGAATAATGTTTCTTGATTTGAAATCGAATGAGTATCGACAAACCACTGCAGCGTTAATAAAGGAAAATGTATTGAATAATGAAGTATGGTATTAAAACCAGTAGAAACCTCCATCTGCATAGAAGCTAAGATGAGACAAAATTATATTACATTTCCTAGATCATGGCTGCTTAATAAGATTGATTATAAACAAGAATAACCTACTCACATATAAGACATATGTTTCTCAAAACGTTTAAAGGAGAATTATGTTTTAAAGGATTAAAACTATGAACTACAAAACCTTTTCTAAAATGAGAAACTTGAGCATTTGAAATTAGGCAAAATTGAACGTTTGGAAAATAAGGTTGTTACTTGATTTTACAAAGGAAAGCATTTTGGTTTACTTAACAATGTTAGTCACTCATTTTTTTATACTACGGGTGTCGGGTGACCTTTGTAAAAGAAATGGATCTTTAAAAGGAATTTAACGTACGTAGTACTTTAGGGTTAAAACCCGGACTTTGGCATAAAATGAAAGTACTTTGAGTTGTGTATAACTTGTCTATGCTTGTTGTCGTGAAGCTTGCCTATGCTTGTTGTTGTGAAGCTTGCCTATGCTTGTTGTTGTGAAACTTGCCTATGCTTGTTGTGATACCCTTTGTTGTATTTCTGTACCTCGCGTCTCTCGATGGAGAGCCGGTTGATTTGTTATGAACGATTCTACACCGAGTCCCACGAGATGGGCAGGGACACGTATTTCATTTGATTATACACCGAGTCCCACGAGATGGGCAGGGATACGTATTCCATCTGATTATACACCGAGTCCCACGAGATGGGCAGGGACACGTATTTCATCTGATTTTACACCGAGTCCCACGAGATGGCGAGGACACGTATTTTATCGATTATACACCGAGTCCCGGGATGGGCCGACACGATTTCATCCGGTTATCATACATGTCTCTGCTTTATATAGACTATTATGATTTCATTTACGATCTTTTCTGATTTCACATACTTGGTACTGTTATCGACCTCCTTCGGGTGCGTTCATGCGCAGTGGAAGTACATCGGTTGTGGATCCTCGCCATAGGATCACGATTGGCGTGTCGGAAGCCCATTTCTTGGAGGCTTATCTTTTGGTATGTTACCACAGTCCAGATTCTTATACATTCGGGGTATGGCGGGGCCTGTCGTCATAAATTGTAAAAATCTTAGAGTGCATGTATTGTGGGCAGGGTTTGTAAAAAAGATAATTGTTCTGGTATTTATGTATATATGATGAAGGCAACTGTTTTGGTTGGCCTGTTTATTTATCTTGTCTCTTAATTCATGTTCATGTTTTTATTTCCGCTGATTTTCTCTGATGTTGTATCACTAGGGTGCCCGGGGTAAGGCACCGGTCACGGGCCCGGGTTCGGGTCGTGACATTATCCAAGTTAAATATCGCTCCTGAGCAAGGTTTAGCTCCTAATTTGTACGCTCCGATATCTCCAAGAAACCCTTAGAAGTTCTACACAACTTCTACTAAAATACTATAAGGGATTTGGGCTAGGGTATTTTGGAATAGTAACTTAAACTTGGAAGACAACTTTTCTACCAAGGGAGGGGGGTAGGTTTCGGCTAAGGGCTCAAGGAAGGGGGGGGAGAGCCTTGGACGAAAAGCTTATAAGAGAGGGGAGGGATTTTTTTCAAGACTTAGAGAATTGATTTGTGGATGAAGAAAACCTTCAAGTTAGGGGGGTATTTATAGGTCAAGCAATGGTCAACCAATGGCCAAGATGAAGCCAAGTGCTAGGCAAGTGTAAGGTGGAGATTTAGGCAAGTGTCCTTATCCATCTACTACACAAATATCCTACCAACTCCTTGACTAAGGAGAAGGCACAAAAAAACGTGCCAACAATGCCCCACTTTGCCGTCCAATGAGGGTGACAAGTGTCACCCTCCCGTTGGTCCCAAATATTTTATCTCTCGGAAAAATCCGAAAAAAATATAAATGACATAGCCGGAATTTTCCCTTCGCAAGTTTTGTAAAACGTTTCGTCGGAAAACGATTCTTTTAGTGAGTTGTGCACAAATTTTCGTCCATAGCCTAACTTTAAGACTAAACTTTTGTACGTACGCCCTTGCGTACATACTCTGGAAATACGGGGTATAACAGCTGGTTAACTAAACTTGGGCCTAACACCCTCGTGACCCTATCACAAAGCGGGACCACCCCAAACTGACCCTACCACCATACAGGCCGCGGGTTGACCCGCAATCGGTTCGCAACCCGACCCGCTATCGCGCCAAACACTTGCTCCCCGATCCGGAATCAATCTCACAATCAAGTTACGAAAACCTAGTGGTCTTCTTAGCTCAACTACCCTCTTTCATTTCATGCCACTCCGGGACTTATCACACAGACATATCTCACGTATACTGTGCACTCTGATAAGTGTTAAACATAAAAAAAAAAAATATAAATCTCTTACTCGAGATGGCCTTGCCTCTAAGGTCTCTACGTATAAAACTCTAAGGCTCACACTTTCCTTATCCCCAATCTTACCCGGTTAACTACCCATGATTTCTAATCACAATTAACACAATGCTATCTGAACATAACACTTAAGGTATACTCATCTTATCACACATACCAATCTCTAGAGGGTTAAGGATATACCTGCATCAACTGCTTCACTTCCCTTTGTCGTTCTAATCAATCCTGCCCGGTTGGGCGCATAGCTAGGGAAGATGATGAATTAGCCACTGATCCCGAAGGCTGAGTCTCTACATCCGCGCCACCTCTGGTCGGACAATTTCTCGCAAAATGGCCCTGCTGGCCGCAAGCATAACAAGCTGTCGAAGAAGCACGACACTCCCCACAATGACATCTACCACAACGACCACACCGAGGTGGGGGGTGGCCTTCTCTGGCTAACACTCATTCCTCTCCGAACCACTAAATCTGGCTGGCTGGAACCGACGTGTATCTGTGAATCAGAAGCCCTGGGGCTCTGACCAACTCCTGCATACCCCGAACATCCTGAACCCTGTGGAGGACCATTCTGCACTGGCGGAGGCGCATATCTAATCTGCTGCTGAGGTGGTTCGCCTCGAAAGTTACCAAAGGACCCTGTTGTTCTGGCCCTCTTCTGCTGATCTTGGTTAATCCGTCGATCTCTACGTTCCTCTGCGTGCTGCGCATAAGCCTGTACGCGGGCAATATCCATGCCTGACTGAAGAGCTACTCTTGCACAACCTTTCTTTAGATAGTCATCAAGACCCGTGATATATCGGTGCACTCTATATTCTCTGGCTGCTAAAATCCTAGCTAGTAACAGGTCCATTCCTTTGTAATCCATATTCTTTGTTCTCGGTCGTGGAACTGAAGGCTCATATATCATGGCCGCAGTAGGAACTGTTGCCGCTGTGCTAAACTCTGTTGGGGCTGGCGACGTCGCAGAACTCCCCGAATGAAGCACCACCCCAGGTGATGATTGGGCATGTGCCCTAGTAACCCTCTGTGCTCTACTCGCAGCTCCCTCGGCTGCCTTGCCCTTCTGGGCCCGGGTTGCCTTACGCGGAGGCATAACTGGTAAGGGAAAGAAATACGTTAGAGGGGTCCAACTTATAACACAGCTCTAAGGCACGATCTCAGAGTGAGAAGAATGGAAACCAATCCTAAATATCCTATAGCCTCCTGATTATTGGTGTGGTGCACAACACACCGATAATCAAGACTCTACTAGATACGGTCTGTAGACACTTTCCGAGGATTAACTGCTCTGATACCACTTTTGTCACGACCCGAGCCCGGGCCCGTGACTGGTGCCTTACCCCGGGCACCCTAGTGATACAACATCAGAGTAATCAGCGGAATATAAAACACAACATGAAACAATGTAAAGGAGACACATGTTTATCTGAAGAAAAGTTGCCTTTCGGCATATGTATATATAAAAACTTAGATCCGAACAGTTACATCCCATTACAACTCTGCCTGGCAAGATTACTACAGACCTCTACGAATGATATGACAACAACGACGGGACAGGGCCCCGCCATACCCCTGAATGTAAGCACCTACAACAGGGGACTATACCAAAGATAAGCCTCCGGAGAAACGGAGCTTCCCAATGACGTGACCACATGAGCGAGGATCAACATCTGGTGTACCTCTACCTGCGGCATGAACGCTGCCCCGAAGGAGGTCGATAACAGTACCAAGTATGTGAAATCGAAAAATCGTAAATGAAATCATAGTAGTCTATATATAAGGCGGAGACATATATGATAACCAAACTACGATTCACAATAAATAAGCGATTATGTCACGTCGTGGACTCACGCCTCAAAGTCATCACTCAAACATAACTATGGGTCTCACGCCCACCACATCAATCATGCGTGGAATACCTTCCCGCTGCGTGATCTATGATATAAAAGCACCAAGGAATACACATGACCACGGGTCCCACTGTGTCATAATAAAACCGTGCGGGGTAAATGCGAAGGCATAGCCGACTACTAACACCAGCACCAACAAGGTCATAAATCGTATCATGAGATCTGTCTAGACCGCCACATGATCGAAGGCCGCCACTCGCGCGATATATAATGTCGCGTCTAGTCACGGAACTTCCGCGACTCGCGCATAGGCCACTCCAATGGCCCGCATGAGGTATTCCTCGCATCGGTAGCTACTCTCGCAACGCCCCGGACTCGCGATCCGCGTGGCCACATAGACCGCATGACCACAAAGGCCGCACACTAACACGGAACTCTCGTAGCTCCGCATAGGTCACACTGCACCCGCGTGAGGTATTCTCGAATAATAGGTCACACTGCACTTTGATTCTACCCGCATCGGCGGCTTAACCGGAATCATGTCAAGAGGTGAGTGATATAATACTAACATAACAGCTTATTGTTAAACCACATAAGCACAACAAGGGAAACCCCTTTACACAAACATCACAAGATACTAACACACGTAGCATCCTAACATGTTTACTTATCAAATCAACAAGAAAGTATTACAAGGCTATCACAAACCAACACAATCAAGTTATTCACACAAGGTACTTTCTTTATGTTAACAAGTTCGGGTTTTTATCCCCAAAGTACTTCATACATTAACTCTTTAAAAGATTCGTTTCTTTCACAAAAGTCACACAATACCCGTAGTATAAAAATATAGTGACTATATTTTTAAGTAAACCAAAACACTTCCCTTTGTAAAATCAAGTAACAACATTATTTTTCAAACGATCCAGTTTGCCTAATTTCAAATGCTCAAGTTTCTCATTTTCGAAAGGTTTCGTAGTTCATAGTTTTAATCACTTAATGATGTAATTCTCCTTTAAAACAATTTGAGAAACATATGCCTTATATGTGAGTAGGTTATTCTTGTTTATAACAATCTTATTAACGCAGCCATGATCTAGGAAATGTAATATCATTTTGTCTCATCTTAGCTTCTATGCGGATGGGGGTTTCTACTGGTTTTAATAATACTTAATTAGTCAATACATTTCCCTTATTAACGCTGCAGTGGTTTGTTCGATACTTATTCTGATTTCCGAAATCAGTAAAATATTATTCCTTTTAAAAACCAAGTACTCATTACTCACGAATGAGGTTTCACGCTTTTTAACAAAACTCATATTAATTTAATTAAGTCAAGTCTCTTATCTTTTAAGATCAAGTTTCTTAACTTCTAAAATCAATAAATCATTCTTTTTATCTCTCTTAAGCCGTTATACCTAACTTCCCATAAAGCTAGCATAACTCTTAAGCTGTTAAAACCAAGTATTACTCTTTTTTCAAAAAGGTTTCTTAACTCTCTTGAAATACTTCAAGATTCTTATTATTCATGCTTAAGTCAAAAGACATTGCCGTAAAACTACGTTCAGTTAACACACCTACGTCTACCGTACTATATATATATTCTTTAAAATATCATGCTCAAGAGGATAGGAAGAATCACATACCTCGCGACGATTTATCGACTATTAGCAAATAGCTCCAAAGTACTGTAACCCTGCTACCCTTTTCCACCCTTCGAGTAGAATACGCTACTCGCAGTACTTCAACCTATAACGGTTATACAAGTCTATCAATGTCTAGACTACTCGGTAGAATAAATCTAGATACAAGATTCTACGGAAAATTGGGAAGCACTTCCCTACCCGTCAATCTTCACAAGTCTATCAGAATACAAATCTATGTAAGTCAGATTCAATTCTCTTCTTATATACCTTCCTTGTATATAACTTATACTTAATTCTTATACTTCAATAGTATGTAAACTCTAATTACAATAGGGGGACAAGAGTATTTACCTCGATAAGCCCAAAATTATCCAAGATTTAATGTCGATCCTGCGCAACGTTTAGCTCCTACTCCGGGTGCTCCAACCCGCTCCAAACAACCCTTAGAAGTTCTACGCAACTTCTTCTTAATACTTCAACCGGATATGAAGATTTTCCTTAGGGTTTCGTTTTGAGACAAAAAGGACATAAGGTAGTATTTCCGGGCTTTACGTATAGAGGTAACTTTGGAATACTACAAGGTATAAGGCTAAGGTATTTTGGTATAGTAACAATACTTGGAGAGTATTTTCTACCAAGAGGGGGGGGTATTTTACGAGAACAACTCAAGGTAGGGGGGGTACCTCTCGGCCAAAGCCTTCTCAAGGGGGTGCTCTTTTGGACGAGCTTGACAAGAGTGGGGTATTTATAGGGAGATCAATGGCCAAGATCAAGCCAAGTGGTGGGCAAGTGTATGGTCAAGATTTGGACAAGTGTTTGTGGGTCCCACTTGCTCATCAACTACACAAAAATATCTACAAATATCCTACCAACTCGAGGCAACAAAAGCGTGCCAAGAATGGCCCTTTGTCGTCCACTTTGTGATGCGGATGTCACCCTCCCGTTGGTCCAAAATATTTCATCTCTCGGAAAAATCCGCAAAAATAATAAATGACATAGCCGTATTTTCCCCTTCGCAAGTTTTGTAAAACGTTTCGTCGAAAAACGATTATTTTCGGTAGTTGTGAACAAAATTTCGTCCTTGCCTAACTTTAAGGCTCAAACTTTTATACGTACTCCCTTACGTACATACTCGGAAAATACGGGGTATAACACTGCGTACCTAAACCTGCGGCATGAACGCAGCCCCCCGAAGGAGGTCAGTACGAAGAATGTACCAAGTATGTGAAACATTCATTAATGTAATGAAATCATAACAGTCTAAACAAAACAGGAGACATGTATGATAGCCAACCTACAGTACACAATACATAAGTAGTCATAACAAGTCAGGGACGCATGCCCTCAAGTCATTTCTAAAATATAACCATGGGTCTCACGCCCATAATATCAATCATGCCCGTGGAATACTTCCTCACTGCCGGCAGTCCATGATATAATATAACACCAATAGGCATACATGAACACCAAGTCCCACCTGTGTCCAAAAAACTGTACGGGCCAAGTAGGAAAACGAGCAGGTGGTAACGCAGGGGGTATAATGTCTTGGGGGTTTACCCCTCATTTATACTCTTACCCTGGAGAAGGTGGTAACGCAGGGGGTATAATGTTTTGGGGTTTTACCCCTCATTTATACTCTTACCCTGGAGAAGGTGGTATAGCGTCTAGGGGGTTTACCCCTTACTTATACTCTTTACCCTATCTCGTGGTAGTCAACAACACATAAGTACTACTGTGTCTTTTATAAAAATCCGAATTTAACCCAAGTACTACAAATAACGGAAGCATACCCGTGGAATCCCACATCACCGTCAGATGCGTCAAGTAACTTACAACAAGACAGCCGGCCCTCCAACCGAGAGTCGCGGCAACGTAATAAAACATAATACTTGCACTCAAAGGCTATCACCAGCACATATAGGCAATTCTCAATTAATCAAGCCAAAGTACTTATCAAGGCACACATAGAATAATTCTCAATTAATCAAGCCAAAGTACTTATCAAGGCACACATAGAATAATTCTCAATTAATCAAGCCAAAGTACTTATCAAGGCACACATAGAATAATTCTCAATTAATCAAGCCAAAGTACTACGTACGTACATTCTTTTCAAAAGACTCCTTTTTATGTAAAACCCCAAGGTACTAACACCCGTAGTATCAAGGTGTGTCTATTTTTCAAAGTAAGTTACTACACTATTAGATAACTCATTTCAAAGCTTGAAATCAAGTAACTTCACATTTTCACAATCTAGGCAACTTATGCCCATTAATCAAAATAGACAACTTTCTTAACCTTCCATAAAGCCGTTATAACCAACTTCCCATAAAGTCGTTATAACCCTTTATGGTTTTAGACATATTCATTCCTTTTATAACCAAGAGACTTATACTAATTAAAACCAAGTATCACATACTTACAAACCAAGTTCTTACTTTCAAAATACTTCAAGTCTCTTAATATTTAGAAAACATGTTTCTTCTACTTTTAAACCTCAAGTAAATCACTCCTTTAAAACAAGTTACTTCTCTTAAATCATGTCATTTCTCCTCTTTTAAACCAATTAAGTAAATCACTCCTTTAACTCCCCTAAAGTCATTATAACAACCCTTAGGTTTTGGAACTAAGGCACTAGCCAAAAGGTTTGGGAAACCACTTCCTTTTCAAGACTCTATGTACTTTAAGTAAAATACTTTCACTTTTAAGAATCCAACTTCACTAAGGCAATGGATTATACAACTTACAATTTAAACATCAAAGTACAATCAAGGAATCACATAGAACAAATTCTATTTTAGTCAATCCAAACACAACCAAGGAATGGATCATTTAAGGAGTAGGACATACTTTCTTTATCTTAAGGAATCATTCTAGAAGAGGAGATAGTTCACATACCTTTTCGGCTAAATCCACAAGATAAGCCGAATACTCCATACGTAGAAGTTTCAACCTATAATGGTCACAACAAGACTATCAACTTCTAGTCTCTAACGTAGAATAATACTAAGTATACGGTCTCTAATTCTACGGAAAATCGGGCAGCACTTCCTTTGTTTCTACTCACTTTGCCACCTTTTTCAAGGCCGAATACAATAACCAACACGCCACATTTAAGGCTCAAAACAACAACCAAACAAAGGGGATTACACGCCTTACAATACGTGTAAAATTCCGCCCCACAATTATACGAAGTAGTTTAATGCTCACTAGCCATTCTCGGCCAACTTACATAACCAACAATTCAAAGTCTTTTCCAATCCTTTTCCAATTCCAAGTTCTAAGGTCTAACATGTTATATAGTCACAAACAACTTCAACAACTACAATTTCCTTCTTTCTACAACATGCGACGACTTAAACTAATAATCGACTTGAATTGTAATCTTAAGGCTAACATGCTAGTTTTCGGATTAGGGTTCCAATAGCCAATATACTTATCAAACTTCATACTATATAACTCATGCTTGCTAATATCCATAGCTACAACAATAAGTAAGTCTTAACTATTAAAACGACAAAATTTATACCTTTATAAGCCCTTAAAGTTTCCAAGATTCAAAGTCGCGCCTTAGAAATTCTTAGCTCCTTTCCTTAAGTTTCAATCCGCTCCAAGCACTCCTTAGAAGCCTATGAAGAACCCATCTTCAAGTTCCAACTTCAAAGTTGAAGAACTCCTCAAGTTTCTGCCTTGCGACTAATACGAAAATGCCGTTTTTTCGAAATCTTTCTATTGAGATATCCATACAATACCCTTAGGGACATTGGGTTTAAGTCCTGTGAACGATGGAACAAAATTACAAAATTTTCTAGTGAGAGCTTAGCCAAACCCGAGAGCAACTATGTGAAGAACAAGGTGTGTGATTTTTTTCTAAGTGTTAGAAGAGCTTGTCTTGCACTAGCTTAGTATATAAAACATATTGGAGGGCTTAGATTAACACACTTGTGGGCTAGGATGAAGAACAATTAATTAAATAGCCAAGTGGACAAGTTGACCTTGGTCAACAATCTCAAGCTTGAAGACTTATCTTCCAAGATGGTCAATGACCATTTTACCCCTTACTAATTTTCGTCCAAGACCACATGTGGGGGTGCCACGTGTCTCCCTCTCATTCGTCCATAAAATTCTGTAACCCTCGTGGGCCCCGCAAAACATAAAATTCCTCGGGTGGGCCCCACGTGACCAAATCCGTCAAAATAAATTTCCATAATATCAATAAGTTCCATACTCTTAAATAATACATTTTGAGAATCAAATTCTCATCAACGAACATTTTTCCTTTCCGACGTTCGGAATATTTCCCGTCGGAAGAACAATTCTTCCTTTCGTACCAATTTCCAAGTCTTGATTCCTTATGTACATTCTCTTATACATGTCCTGGACTTACGGGGTGTAACATTCTTCCCCCCTTAGAAACATTCGTCCCCGAATGTTCTTAGTCGGTTTTCAAGCTATACACACTCTATACTATGCCTATCAATCAAAACTGCACAAGACCAACGATGCCACGCATGGCCACCACATAACATACGTAAACATAACAATGGACCTTCCGTCCGCGACCCCTTCTCAGAAAACTCGAAGGTTACAGTCTTCTAGAACACGGGATCCTTAGAGGTTCCTTTCTTTCCTTACTTGTCACACTTTCTCGTACTTCCAAACTTATTTGAGCATACGTACAAAATCAACTAAACTTGGGCCTTGCATCCCCGGGACCCTATCACATAGCGGGACTATTACCAACTAACATCACCCCATTCCATACTATCGGTTGACCCGAAATGAGTCCATAACCCGACCCATCGTCACACTTAACTTCTCATTCTTAGTCTGAAATAAATCTTTCCCTTATCTCAAAGTACTTCTCACCCTATCCCCCTAATCACTAGAGGTTCGTCACATAAGCCGAAGTATTTCTACTGTACAATCTTCCCTATTGGTCTTACACTGTTATGGGGCAATTACTACGTGTGAACTCTACACAACTATAGTCTCAGTTCACTTACCATTCTCGTCAACATTCTTAACTTTTCACTTTACTAATCAAAGTATTCCTACCTCTGGGGTACTATCACTTAGAACTGCTAGCAACAAAGGGAAAACATATACGATAGGGTAAAATCTGAATCTATCAATGCACGTATGATTCAAAAGAATCAAAATATACCTGTAACCCCATGAGATGTTGCCTCCTGATCCTGCCTAGTAGTCACGTCAGCTATGCGGTTCGAAGGACCGCCAGAACTATAAACACCACCCTGACCTCTACCACGGCTGGCTGACATCTGAACACCCTGCCCTGGGGGACGTACAGCTGTGGAGGAAAGGGAATCAACCATCGGCCTCATAGGCTGAGCCACCTCACCGGTGCTCTTTCTAAAAGGACATACCCTCCGAATATGGCCCGGACGGCCACAACAAAAACAAACACCTGTGCCATAACGGCATTTCCCCGAACGACGCTTACCACATCTGAAACACTGAGGAATAGGTGGCCTCGACCGAGAAAATCCTCTGCTCCTCTGAGAACCTCGACCCCTGGAGCTTGGACCGGCTCCTAAATACCTTGTGGGGTCCAATATCTCACCTGTGAACTGCGGGGTATGTCTGGGTAGGGGACGAATATCTCACTTGGCCGCTTGAAATTTGCTCGTCCAAAACTCAGGGATAACCAACCGGTCCTAGCCTCTTACGCCGATCTCGCGTTGGCCTCTACCCTCTCGTACACTGCTGTCTTGCCGAATAACTTCCTGTGATGAAATCAGAGCACCGCTTATCTTGGTCAATAACATAATCGCTTCCTCATGACGACTATAGTCTTCTCCTAACGAGAAACGGAGGCGGTTGTTATACCCGTATTTCAGTATATGCGTGGGGCGCACGTAGAAAAGTTTGGACTTTAAAGTGGCTTGGCCGATTTATTTTTGTTCACAACACCCGATTAGAGTCGTTTTTAGACGAAAAGTTTTAAACAAAACGCGTAGGGTAAAATAAGGCGATTTAATTTCTAATTTTTTCGGATTTTTACGAGAGACGAAACCTTTTGGACCAACAAGAGGGCGACACTTGTCACCCTCTAGTTGGTAAGAGTGGGCGGTAATGGCTTGGACGAAATGGTTGGGTTTTGTCAAGTAGTAGGTAGGATATTTTTGTGGTAGATGGATAAGGTGCACTTGGCATGATCTTGGCCCTACACTTGCCTTGCACTTGGCATGATCTTGGCCATTGGTTGGCCTTGGCTTGTCCTATAAATACCCCCCTTTGGAAGACTTCTTCATCCATTCCTAAAATTTCCTAAGTGTTAAAATCCTCCCTCCCTTGTAGTGTGGTTCTCGTCCTAGCCTCCCCCTCGGGGTTTGAGAAGGCCCTTTGGCGAGAGTTCCCTTCCCCGGCGAGAATACCCCTAGTGGGGTGGGTAGAGGGTATACACCCCCCCTTGTGGTGTTGTCTCGTATAAATACCCCCCCTCTTGGTAGAAATACTCTCAAAAGTATTGTTACTATACCCAAATTACCTTAGCCTTATACCTTGTAGTATTCCAAGGTTACACTTATACGAAAAGCCCAGAAATACTATTATACTTCCCGTTAGTCACAAAAACGAAACCCTAAGGAAAATCTCCATAGATAGTTGGAGTATTAAGTGGAAGTTGGTTAGAACTTCTAAGGGTGGTTTGGAGCGGGTTGGAGCGCACGGAGTTGGAGCTAAACGTTGCTCAGGAGCGACATTAAACTAGGATAATTTTGGGCTTATCGAGGTAATATCTTGTCCCCTTATTGTAATTGGAAATTACATGTTGTAAGATTATATAGTTGAAGTGTCACGACCCGAACCCGGGCCCGTGACTGGTGCCTTACCCCGGGCACCCTAGTGATACAACATCAGAGAAAATCAGCGGAAATAAAAACATGAACATGAATTAAGAGACAAGATAAATAAACAGGCCAACCAAAACAGTTGCCTTCATCATATATACATAAATACCCGACAGCTTATCCTTTTACAAACCCGCCCACAACTTCTGAGACCTCTAAGATTTATACAACAACTATGACGGGACGGGGCCCGCCATACCACGAGCGTTCAAGAACTTACGGACTGTGGTAACATACCAAAGATAAGCCTCCGGCGAAACGGAGCTTCCCAAAATGCTGAAATGAGATCCTAAACGCGGGGATCGACAGCCGATGTACTTCTACCTGCGGCATGAACGCAGCCCCCCGAAGGAGGTCAAGAACAGTACAGTATGTGAGCTGTTAAATCGTAAATGAAATCATACTAGCCTATAAAAGCAGGAGACAGGTATGATAACCAAACTACAGTACGCACACATAACAGTTATATCAATTCAGGGTCTCACGCCCACAACATCAATCCCGCGTGAGTACCTTCGCCGCACGGCGATGCATGATATGATAACAACAAGACAAAGAATCCAAATGGGAACATACCCGCGTGCGCTACGATCGTGTCGGTATGTCCAAAGGGAACAAATAAGACAACATTCCAAATGGGAGCATACCATGCGCTACGATCGTGTCGAGATGTCCAAAGGAAACAATAAGACAAAGATTCCAAATGGAAGCATACCCGCAGCGCTACGATCGTGTCGGTATGTCCAAAGGAAACAATAAGACATCATTCCAAATGGAAGCATACGTGCGCCACGATCGCGTGTCGGTATGTCCAAAGGAAACAATAAGACAACAAGCGGTAATCAAAGTGGAAGCATACCCGCGCACGCGATCGTGTCGGTATGTCCAAAGCGATTAACAAAAGTAACACTATCAGCGAGAACGTGCGGAATGGAATTTATCCGTCACTGCCGGTCACGTCCAAGTAAGTTCTCAACAAGTCAACCGACCCTCCATCGAGAGACGCGGTAGTATAGAAACACAATTCCTGCACAACAAAGGCTATCACAACAAGCATAGGCAAGTTTCACAACAACAAGCATAGGCAAGTTTATACACAACTCGAAGTACTTTCATTTTATGCCCAAGTTCGGGTTTTACCCCTAAAGTACTACGTACGTTAAATTCCTTTTAAAGAGATTTATTCCTTTTATAAAAGTCACCCGATACCCGTAGTATAAAAATAGAGTGACTTATATCTTTTAAGTAAACTAAAACAACTTCCATACTATCCTTTTTAAAACCAAATTAAGGCAACACCATGCCTTCTTTTTAGACCAAAACACTTCTCTTTTTTAAAGTCAAGTTACCACCTTAAAACCAGTGATAAAACCTTCTTTTATTTTCATAACGTCGTTATAACCAACTTCCCATAAGGCTGTTATAACACGTTATGTTTTAAACCATTTTAAGACAACACAATGCCTTTCTTTACCCTAAAGTTCCAGTTTGCCTAATTTCAATTACGCAAGTCTCTTTTTGGAAAAGTTTCATAGTTCAATGTCTTAATCTCTTTTAAAACAATTGAGTAACATATGCCCTAGGCGAGTAGGTTATTCTTGATCATAATCAATCTTATTAAGCAGCCATGATCTAGAAAATGTAATATCATTTTGTCTCATCTTAGCTTCTATGCAGATGGAGGTTTCTACTGGTTTTAATAATACTGTTAGTCATTCTGCTTTCCTTTATTAGCGCTGCAGTGGTTTGTTCGATACTTATTCTGATTTCCGAATCAGTAAAACATTATTCCCTTTAAAATCAAGTACTCATTACTCACGAATGAGGTTTCACACTAACATCCATATCAAGTCAAGTCTCTTAAGACGTTATACCTAACTTCCCATAAAGCTAGTATAACTCTTATGTTTTCAAAACCAAGTATTACTCTTCTTTCAAAACGGTTTCTTAATGAAATACCTCAAATGCTTTATTATCACACATCAAGTCAGTTATAAGTCAAATCAGTTACACACATATCATGCTAGAAAAGATAGGAAGAGGTTCACATACCTCGCGACGATTATCGACTAATAGCCAAACGCTCCAAGTACCTCAAACCGTCGGCTACTCCTTAAGCCAAGTAGACCACGCCACACGTAGTATTTCAACCTATAGAGGCCACAAGGCGCCTATTAACATCTTAGATCTCAATGTAGAATATTCTACAGAAACTTCGAAGACCTCCCCCACATGGCAGCGTAAATCTCCTCTCTCTATCGGCTACCAAGCCAACCAGGCGGGGTTAACACGCCTAACCGGACGTGTACAATTCTACTACAGTAATGCTACCAAGTCTCGTAATGTCTGATCTATGTAATTACAGTTCAGTTCTCTTCTTTAAATTCAGGCTTAAGTCGCAAGACATTGCGTAAGTATTATTCAGGCTTAAGTCAAAAGACATTGCCGCACAACTATGTTCAGTTCTATATATAGTATACTTAACTATATACTCCTAACATGTAATTTCCAATTACAATGAAGGTTAGGAATGTTTACCTCGATAAGCCCAAAATTATCCGAGTTTATATGTCGATCCTGAGCAAGGTTTAGCTCCTACTCCGTGCGCTCCGACCCGCTCCAACCAACCCTTAGAAGTTCTAACCAACTTCTACTTATAACTTCAACTACGGGTGAAGATTTTTCCAAAGGGTTTCGTTTAGTGGCTAAAGGAAAGTATACTAGTATTTATGGGCTTTTCGGATAGAGGTAACCTTGGGAATACTACAAGGTATTTAGGCCAAGGTATTTGGGCATTATAACAATACTAGGAGAGTATTTCTATACCACAACAAGGGGTATTATACAAAAACAACTAGGCTAGGGGTGGGGGGGTAGGCTCTCGGCCACAAGGCCCAACAAAGGGGGAGGGATTTTTGAGACTTGGAGAATGATTTTTGGATGAAGAAGTTCATCAACTAAGGGGGGTATTTATAGGTCAAGCAATGGCCAACCAATGGCCAAGATGAAGACAAGTGTTAGGCAAGTGTAGGGCTAGGATTTGGACAAGTGTTTGTGGGCCCCACTTTCTCATCTACTACACAAAATATCTAGCCAAACATTGACCAAATGTTTAAGGCAAGAAACATGAAAAAAACGTGCCAAAGGGAGCTCAACCAAACCGTCCACTTGGGTGACAAGTGTCACCCTCCCGTTGGTCCAAAATATTTCGTCTCTCGGAAAAATCCGCAAAAATTATAAATGACATAGCCGGAATTTTCCCTACGAAAGCTGTGGAAACGTTTCGTCGAAAAACGACTCTTTTTGGCACTTGTGTACAAATTTCGAAACTATGCTTACTTTAAGGCTCAAATTAATATACGTATGCCCTCACGTACATACTCAGGAAATACGGGGTATAACATTCTCCCCTCCTTAGAAACATTCGTCCCGAATGTTCCTTCTAAGCCTCAAAACAAACATGCGCCAGTATAGTCTTCACTACTATACTTACGAGAACAATCCTGCCACACCTGGCCACAGAAACACCCGCGCAAAAACTTACATCCAAGTCCACGAGGAAACACCTCTAACATCACAAACTTTTGTCACTTTGCCGCGAGGTTCTAGTGTCACTCCGGCGACCCAACAAATGGTACCGGACTGCATGCGATCCCTGAGGTCTAAAATATACATCATTCGCACCTTCTCCCTTCACAAGAAATGATCATATCTATGCTCGCAATACATGCTCGCCTCTACCCTTACTCGTCGTACTCTTCTCGAACACTTGAACTCTTCTAGTATACGTACCACACTTCAGTCCTCGCTTCAGTTCTCCAAACCTTGGAGTCACCTGTCACGCCCCGAACCCCGGGCCCGTGACTGGTGTCCTACCTGGGCACCCTTCTACCTTAACAATACAAGTAAACTACGGAAATTAAATAACACCTCATTTTTTTTTCTTAAAACCAACGTACGTGCAAGGGCAAAGCCGACAAGGCCGCCATAATTAAACATAAGCGAAAGACACTACAACGTACATGAGTCCAATCCCACATATGAATACAGACCTCTAAGAGTCAAACTGAACTATGACGGGACAAGGCCCCGCCGTACCCATAACTGTACAAAAGCCTGTACTGAAGGAACTATACCAAAATGATAAACTCACGAGCAGAGGAGCTATCCAAAACCACGAGCGGTCCTACACTGCCGATCACCAAATGCGTACCTAAACTGCGGCGATGACGCGGCCCAAGGAGGTCGATGCGAAGAATGTACCAAGTATGTGAGCGATGAAATGCGTAATGAAATCATAACGATCTAAACAAAGCGGGAGACATGTATGATAGCCAACCTACGATTACACAATACATAGCGATCATATCAAGTCGTGACGCAGGCCTCAAAGTCACTACTCAAATATAACTATGGGTCTCGCCCATAATATCAATCATGCGTGGAATCCTTCCTCACCGGCGATCCATGATATAACATAGCACGATAGGCATACATGAACACCAAGTCCCACTTGTGTTCTAAAATCATGCGGGCAAGTAGGCAAACGAGCGGTGGTATAACGTCTTGGGGTTTACCCTCATTTATACTCGACCACGAAGGAGGTGGTAAAGCGGGGTATAACGTCTTGGGGCTTGCCCGCCATTTATACTCTTACCCCGGAGAAGGTGGTATAACGTCTTGGGGCTTGCCGCCATTTATACTCCTACCCTATCTCAACCGGCCACAAACAACACATAGCGGGTGGTACAGCGTCTTGGGGTTTACCTCACTTATACTCTTACCACGGAGAAGGTGGTACAGTCTTGGGGTTTACCCTCACTTATACTCTTACCCTATCTCGACCGACCATCAACAAGACATAAGCACTACCATGTCTTCTATAAAAATCAGAATTTAACCCAAGTACTACAATAGCGAAGCATACGTGGAATCCGTCATCACGTCGATGCGTCCCAAGTAACTTACAACAAGACGGTAGGACCTTCAACCGAGAGTCGCAACAACTTAATAAAACATAATACTTGCACTCAAAGGCTATTACCAGCACATATAGGCAAGTTCTCAATTAACCAAGCCAAAGTACTTATCAAGGCACACATAGGATAATTCTCAGTTAACAAGCCAAAGTACTTATCAGGGCACAAATAGAATAAATTCTCATTTAACAAGCCAAAGTACTTATCCGGGCACAAATAGAATAAATTCTCATTTAACAAGCCAAAGTACTTATCCGGGCACAAATAGAATAAATTCTCATTTAACAAGCCAAAGTACTTATCCGGGCACAAATAGACAAATTCTCAATTTATCAAGCCAAAGTACTAATCAAGGCATACATAGAATAATTCTCTTTTAACAAGTCAAAGTACTTATCCGGGCACACTTGGACAAATTCTCAATTTATCAAGCCAAAGTACTACGTACGTACATTCTTTTATAAAAGACTCCTTTCTATGTAAAGCCCCAAGATACTAACACCCGTAGTATCAAGGCGTGTCTATTTTTCAAAGTAAGTTACTACACTTTTAGAAAACTCATTTCAAAGCTTGAAATCAAGTAACTCCAAATTTTCACAATCTAGGCAACTTATGCCGATTAATCAAAATAGACAACTTTCAAAACCTTCCATAAAGCCGTTATAACCAACTTCCCATAAAGCCGTTATAACCCTTTATGGTTTTAGACGTATCCATTCCTTCAATAACCAAGAGACTTATACTATTAAAACCAAGTATCACATACTTACAATTCAAGTTCTTAACCTTCAAAATACTTGAGTCTCTTGTAGTTAGAAAACAAGTTTTCTTCTACTTTTTAAACCTCAAGTAACTTCACCCTTAACACAAGTTACTTCTCTTAAATCATGTCATTTCTCCTCTTTTAAATCAAATAAGTAAATCACTCCTTTGACTCCCCTAAAGTCATTATAATGACCTTTAGGTTTTAGAACTAAGGCACTAGCCAAAAGATTTGGAAACCACTTCCTTTTTAAGACTACATGTACTTTAAGTAAAAATACCTTCACTTTTAAGAATCCAAACTTCATCAAGAAAATGGATTCTACAACTTACAATCTAAACATCAAAGTACACTCAAGGAAGTACATAGAACAAATTCTATTTTAGGCAATCCAAATACAACCAAGGAATGGATCATTTAAGGAGTAGAACCTACTTTCTTTATCTTAAGGAATCATGCTAGAAGAGGAGATAGTTCACATACCTTTTCGGCTAAATCCACAAGCTAAGCCGAATACGCCGTACGTAGAAGTGTCAACCTATAATGGTCACAATAAGACTATCAACTTCTAGTCTCTAACGTAGAATAACACTAAGTATACGGTCTCTAATTCTACGGAAAATCGGGCAAAGACTTCCTTTGTTTCTACTCACTTTGCCACCTTTTTCAAGGCCGAATACAATAACCAACAAGCCACATTTAAGGCTCCAAACAACAACCAAACAAAGGGGATTACACGCCTTACAATACGTGTAAAATTCCGCCCCACAATTCATACGAAATAGCGTAAAACTCCAAGCCATTCTCGACCAACTACATACTAACAATTCAAAGTCTTTTCCAATCCTTTTCCAAATTCAAGTTCTAAGGTCTAACATGTTATCTAGTCATAAACAACTTCAACAACTACAATTTCCTTCTTTATACAACATGCGACGCTTAGACTAATAATCAACTTGAATTGTAATCTTAACGCTAAACATGCTAGTTTTCGGATTAGGGTTCCAATAGCCAATAAACATATCAAACTTCATACTATATAACACATGCTTGCTAAAATCCATAGCTACAACAATAAGTAAGCCTTAACTATTAAAATGACAAAATATACCTTTATAAGCCCTTAAAATTTCCAAGATTCCAAAGTCGCGCCTTAGCAATTCTTAGCTCATTTCCTTAGGTTCCAATCCGCTCCAAGCACTCCTTGGAGGCCTATGAAGAACCCATCTTCAAGTTCCAACTTCAAAGTTGAAGAACTCCCTTAGTTTCCGCCTTGCGACTAACGTAAAAATACGTTTTTTCCGAAATCTTTCTATTGAGATATCCTTACAATACCCTAAGGGACATTGGGTTAAAGTCTTGTGAACAAAGGATCAAAACTACAAAATTTTGTCTTCCAAGAGGGGCCTTGGCCGAGAGCACTCTTTACTGGACTAGAAAAATGTTGTGAAATTTTCTAAGTGTTAGAAGAGCAAGTCTTGCTACTAGTATGATACATATAACACATTGGAGGGGTCTAGATTATAACAATTGTGTGGCTTAGATAAAAATCACTTGGATTAAGCCTATGTGGACAAGTTGACTAGTCAACAAAATCAAGCTTAGAAGACTTATCTTCTACCATGGTCAATGACCATTTTACCCTTGCATAAATTTCGACCAAGCCATGTGGGGGTGCCACGTGTCGCCCTCTCATTCGTCCATAAAATTCCGTAACCTCGTGGCCCCACAAGCGTAAAATTCCTCGGGTGGGCCCCACGTGACCAAATCCGTAAAAATAAATTTCCATAATGCTAAGAGTTCCATACTCTTCAAATAATGCCTTTTGAGAATCCAATTCTCAACAACGAACATTTTTCCTTTCCGGCGTTCGGAAGATTTTCCGTCGGAAAAACAATTCTTCCTTTCGTATCAATTTCCAAGTCTTGTTTCCTTTCGTACATTCTCTATTACATGTCCTGGACTTACGGGGTGTAACATCACCACCTCCAACTTGGTTATCTTACTAGCCTCAATCTTCCTTAAGGCCATTCCCGGCCTTCACGATCCGCTTATGGTCGAACATATCCACGAACTCATACGATGGTCATCTAAACCTGGGCCTAACACCCTCGTGACCCTACCACCTGGCGGGACCACCCAGAGCTGACCCTACCTCGAAACAGGCCGCGGGTTGGCCCTCATCATGGCCCCAACCCGACCCACTTAACGCATCACGCTCTTGTTCCCCGATCCGGAACAATCTTACCTCTACAGGTCATGAAAGCTACCACTTCCATTGCACACTACCCAGGGACTTTATCACACGAAACGTTCTAGGCATAAAATGCGCTCCGACAAGGATCACTTGCAAAATCTGGTACTCAAGACGGCCTTACATCTAAGGTCTCAACTGTAATATTCTAAGGTTCATCATTTTCTCACCCCCAAGCTTACCCTTCTCACTAACCAGGTTCTACATCACGTTTTAGCACAAAGCTATCCGAACATAACACTTAACACATTATCATAACATCAATACATACAAGTCTCTAGAGGGTTAAGGATATACCTGAAAATAGGCGGTTCAAAGGACCGTTAAAACTGGGAACTTCCACCGCGACCTGCAGGGGCTCGCGGTGTATGAACATCCCGCCTAGTAGAAGGTGAAGAACCTTGGCCCGATCTCGTAGTCGTGCTATCCTACAGTGCTACCCTGGTGGACAGTTTCTCCCAAAATGGCCTGCTTGTGCATGTAAAACAAACTCCGGACTAGCACGACACTCCCATTGGAGTCTACCACGTGATCCAACGAGGTAGGGTGGCTTGGTGGTTAACACCGCTCTCGAAAATCTGAACCCTTGGAGCCCCGACCGCTCTCACGAAAACTCTGGACGCTCTGAAGATTGTAGAGGACCACTCTGTACTGGCGGAGGCGCATAACTAGTCTGCTGCTGAGGCGGTCTTCCTCGAAAATCATCAAAGGACCCGGCGATTCGGCCTCTGGCGACTTTGGTCATTACGCCGATTTCTCGCTCCTCACCTCGAGTGCATAAGCTGCATGCGGGCAATGTCCATGCCCGGTGAAGAGCTACACCGAACAACTCTACGCTAGGTAATCATCGAGCCACGTAACATATCGATGGACTCGATCCTCCATACTAGCTACTAATGCGAGGACGTCAGGGCGATGAGTCGAACTCCACATTGTACTCCCGCGTGCGCGTTTCGCCGCAACACCAAAAATCGGCCCGAGCCTCCTCATCCGTGGCGGCAAGAAGTGTGCAAGAAATGCCTTTGAGAACTCGTCCCACGGCGGAAGTGCATTCTCTCCACGGGACAGCTCGCGAATCAAACCAATCGATCGCGGTATCACGCGGCCGTGCGAACCTAGGACCACGACTCGGTCTCCGATGCCTTGATCACTCTATGATCCGTCAGAATCGCCGGATGAACTCTTGCGGATCATCCTCGTGCCTCGACCCATAAAACTACGGCGGGTTACACCTCGAGAAAATCCCGTAGTCTCAAAGTATGCGCTCGGGGTTGAATTACGGGTGCTCTGGGGCCCAGGCTGCTGCGTCGGCTTATCCTCAAGTCGGCCTGACCACGGCCATTAATCGGGCCATCTCGCGTAACCCATCTCTTACGCTGACTGTAGGCAGAGGCTCAGTCTTGTGGTCTCTGTAGAGGCTGCTGTTGCTCTACTCGTATCTCCTCTGTTTGCCCTTGCCGCCAGGCGGGTTGCCTTGCGGAGGCATGGCGGTAAAAACGAGATACGTCGGAGGGTTCAACTTACAACACGGCTCTAAGGCACGATCTCGGAATGAGAAGAATGGAAACCAATCCTAAATGTCTGCAGACCTCACGATTATAGATGTGGTGCACAACACATCGATAATCAAGACTCTACTGAACACGGTGCGTAGACACTTTCAGAGACTAATCGCTCGATACCACTTTTATCACGACCGAACTGGGCGTGGATCGTGCCTTACCGGGCACCCTAGTGATACAACATCGGAGAAAATCAGCGAAATAAAAACATGAACATGAATTAAGAGACAAGATAAATAAGCGAGCCAACCAAAAGCGATTTGCCTTCATCATATATACATAAATACGACAGCTTATCCTTTTTACAAACCCTTCCTACAACGATTACTCTGCACCTCTAAGATTTATACAACAACTATGACGGGACGGTGGCCCGCCATACCACGAACGTTCAAGAACTTACGGACTCAGGGTAACATAACAAACATAAGCCTTCGACGAAACGGAGCTTCCCAAAATGCTGAAATGAGATCCTAAACGCGGGGATCGACAGCCGATGTACTTCTACCTGCGGCGTGACGCAGCCCGAAGAGGTCAAGATAACAGTACAAGTATGTGAAATCGTAAAATCAGTAAATGAAATCATACTAGCCTATAAAAGCGAGAGGCGGTATGATAACCAAACTACGATGACGCACATATGATTATATCAATTCGGTCTCACGCCAACATCAATCCCGCGTGGAGTACCTTCTCATCGCTGCCGTGATGCATGATATGATAACAACAAGACAAAGAATCCAAATGGGAACATACGTGCGCTACGCATCGTGTCAGTATGTCCAAAGGGAACAAATAAGACAACATTCCAAATGGGAGCATACCCGTGCGCTACGCATCGTGTCGATATGTCCAAGGAAACAATAAGACAAAGATTCCAAATGGAAGCATACCCGCGCTACGCGTCGTGTCGGTATGTCCAAAGGAAACAATAAGACAAAGATTCCAAATGGAAGCATACCCGCGCTACGCGTCGTGTCGATATGTCCAAGAAACAATAAGACAACAAGCGGTAATCAAAGTGGAAGCATACGATGCGCTACGATCGTGTCGATATGTCCAAAGCGATTAACAAAGTAACACTATCAGCGAGAACGTGCAGTGGAATTTATCCGTCGCTGCCGGTCACGCGTCAAGTAAGTTCTCAACAAGTCAACCGACCCTCCATCGAGATGCGGTAGTATAGAAACACAATTCTTGCACAACAAAGGCTATCACAACAAGCATAGGCAAGTTTCACAACAACAAGCATAGGCAAGTTTCACAACAACAAGCATAGGCAAGTTTCACAACAACAAGCATAGGCAAGTTTATACACAACTCGAAGTACTTTCATTTTATGCCCAAGTTCGGGTTTTACCCCTAAAGTACTACGTACGTTAAATTCCTTTTAAAGAGATTTATTCCTTTTATAAAAGTCACCCGATACCCGTAGTATAAAAATAGAGTGACTTATATCTTTTAAGTAAACTAAAACAACTTCCATACTATCCTTTTTAAAACCAAATTAAGGCAACACCATGCCTTCTTTTTAGACCAAAACACTTCTCTTTTTTAAAGTCAAGTTACCACCTTAAAACCAGTGATAAAACCTTCTTTTATTTTCATAACGTCGTTATAACCAACTTCCCATAAGGCTGTTATAACACGTTATGTTTTAAACCATTTTAAGACAACACAATGCCTTTCTTTACCCTAAAGTTCCAGTTTGCCTAATTTCAATTACGCAAGTCTCTTTTTGGAAAAGTTTCATAGTTCAATGTCTTAATCTCTTTTAAAACAATTGAGTAACATATGCCCTAGGCGAGTAGGTTATTCTTGATCATAATCAATCTTATTAAGCAGCCATGATCTAGAAAATGTAATATCATTTTGTCTCATCTTAGCTTCTATGCAGATGGAGGTTTCTACTGGTTTTAATAATACTTCGTTAGTCATTACAGTTTCCTTTATTAGCGCTGCAGTGGTTTGTTCGATACTTATTCTGATTTCCGAATCAGTAAAACATTATTCCCTTTAAAATCAAGTACTCATTACTCACGAATGAGGTTTCACACTAACATCCATATCAAGTCAAGTCTCTTAAGGCGTTATACCTAATTTCCCATAAAGCTAGTATAACTCTTATGTTTTCAAAACCAAGTATTACTCTTCTTTCAAAACGGTTTCTTAATGAAATACCTCAAATGCTTTATTATCACACATCAAGTCAGTTATAAGTCAAATCAGTTACACACATATCATGCTAGAAAAGATAGGAAGAGGTTCACATACCTCGCGACGATTATCGACTAATAGCCAAACGCTCCAAGTACCTCAAACCGTCGGCTACTCCTTAAGCCAAGTAGACCACGCCACACGTAGTATTTCAACCTATAGAGGCCACAAGGCGCCTATTAACATCTTAGATCTCAATGTAGAATATTCTACAGAAAATTCGGCAGCACCTCCCCCCCCCCCGCAACAGCGTAAATCTCCTCCTCTATCGAGGCCGGCTACCAAGCCAACCGGGGGGGGGTTAACACGTCTAACCGGACGTGTACAATTCTACTACACAGTAATGCTACACAAGTCTACTGTCTGATCCTATGTAATTCTGATTGATTCTCTTCTTTAAATTCAGGCTTAAGTCGCAAGACATTGCCGTAAGTATTATTCAGGCTTAAGTCAAAAGACATTGCCGCACAACTATGTTCAGTTCTATATATAGTATACTTAACTATATACTCCTACAACATGTAATTTCCAATTACAACAGAAGGTTAGGAATGTTTACCTCGATAAGCCAAAACTTATCGAGTTTATACGTCGATCCTGAGCAAGGTTTAGCTCTACTCTGTGCGCTCAGGCCGCTCCAACCAACCCTTAGAAGTTCTAACCAACTTCTACTTATAACTTCAACTACGGGTGAAGATTTTTCCAAAGGGTTTCGTTTAGTGGCTAAAGGAAAGTATACTAGTATTTATGGGCTTTTCGTATAGAGGTAACATTGGGAATACTACAAGGTATTTAGGCCAAGGTATTTGGGCATTATAACAATACTAGGAGAGTATTTCTATACCACAACAAGGGGTATTATACGAAAACAACTAGGCTAGGGGGGGTAGGCTCTCGGCCACAAGGCCCAACAAAGGGGGAGGGATTTTTGAGACTTGGAGAATGATTTTTGGATGAAGAAGTTCATCAACTAAGGGGGGTATTTATAGGTCAAGCAATGGCCAACCAATGGCCAAGATGAAGACAAGTGTTAGGCAAGTGTAGGGCTAGGATTTGGACAAGTGTTTGTGGGCCCCACTTTCTCATCTACTACACAAAATATCTAGCCAAACATTGACCAAATGTTTAAGGCAAGAAACATGAAAAAAACGTGCCAAAGGGAGCTCAACCAAACCGTCCACTTGGGTGACAAGTGTCACCCTCCCGTTGGTCCAAAATATTTCGTCTCTCGGAAAAATCCGCAAAAATTATAAATGACATAGCCGGAATTTTCCCTACGAAAGCTGTGGAAACGTTTCGTCGAAAAACGACTCTTTTTGGCACTTGTGTACAAATTTCGAAACTATGCTTACTTTAAGGCTCAAATTAATATACGTATGCCCTCACGTACATACTCAGGAAAATACGGGGTATAACATTCTCCCCTCCTTAGAAACATTCGTCCCGAATGTTCCTTCTAAGCCTCAAAACAAACATGCGCCAGTATAGTCTTCACTACTATACTTACGAGAACAATCCTGCCACACCTGGCCACAGAAACACCCGCGCAAATACTTACATCCAAGTCCACGAGGAAACACCTCTAACATCACAAACTTTTGTCACTTTGCCGCGAGGTTCTAGTGTCACTCCGGCGACCCAACAAATGGTACCGGATGCGTGCGATCACGAGGTCTAAAATATACATCCTTCGCTTCTCCGCACAAGAAATGATCATATCTATGCTCGCAATACATGTTCGCCTCTACCCTTACTCGTCGTACTCTTCTCGAACACTTGAACTCTTCTAGTATACGTACCACACTTCAGTCCTCGCTTCAGTTCTCCAAACCTTGGAGTCACCACCTCCACTTGGTTATCTTACTAGCCTCAATCTTCCTGCAGGCCAGTCCCGGCCTTCACGATCCGCGTATGGTCGAACATATCCACGAACTCATACGAGGGTCATCTAAACCTGGGCCGAACACCCTCGTGACCCTACAAGCTGGCGGGACCACCCAGTGACCTACCTCGAAGCAGCCGCGGGTTGGCCTCATCATAGCCCCAACCCGACCCACTTAACGCATCACGCTCTTGTTCCCGATCCGAACAATCTTACCTCTACAGTCATGAAAGCTACCACTTCCATTGCACACTACCGGGGACTTTATCACACGAAACATTCTAGGCATAAAATGCGCCCGACAAGGATCACTTGCAAAATCGGTACTCAAGGCGGCCTTACATCTAAGGTCTCATTGTAATATTCTAAGGTTCATCATTTTCTCACCCCAAGCTTACCGCTTCTCACTAACCGGAGTTCTACATCACGTTTTAGCACAAAGCTATCCGAACATAACACTTAACACATTATCATAACATCAATACATATAAGTCTCAGAGGTTAAGGATATACCGAAAATAGGCGGTTCGAAGGGCGTTAAAGCTAGGAACTTCCACGCGACCTCTAGGGTGTATGAACATCTGCCTAGTCGTAGAAGGTGAAGAACCCTGGCCCGATCTCGTAGTCATGCTATCCTACCGATGCTACCCACAGTCGGACAGTTTCTCCCAAAATGGCCTGCTGTCGCATGTAAAACAAACTCCGGACTAGCACGACACTCCCACGTGGAGTCTACCACACGTGATCAACGAGGTAGGGGTGGCTTGGTGGTTAACACCCTGCTTCTCCCGAAAATCTGAACCCTAGGAGCCACGACCGCTCTGAAAACTCTGGGCGCTCAAGATTGTAGAGGACCACTGCATCTTGGCGGGCGCATAACTAGTCTGCTGGCGAAGTGCGCCTCGAAAATCATCAAAGGACCTGCGATTACGGCCTCTTCTGCGACTTTGGTCATTCTGCCGATTTCTCGCTCCTCGCCTCCAGTGCATAAGCTGCGTGCGGGCAATGTCCATGCGGTGAAGAGCTACACGAACAACTCTGCTAGGTAATCATCGAGCCTGTAACATATCGGTGGACTCGATCCTCCATACTAGCTACTAATGCGGGGGCGTCGCCACGATGAGTCGAACTCCACATTGTACTCCCGCATCGTCGCGCTTCTGCGCAACACCAAAAATCTGTCGGCGAGCCCTCTCAAATGCGTGGCGGCAAGAAGTGTGCAAGAAATGCCTTTGAGAACTCGTCCCAAAAAGCCGGAAGTGCATTCTCTCCCCGGGACAGCTCCCACGAATCAAACCAATCGACTGCGGTATCACGCAGCCGATGCGAACCTAGGACCACTGACTCGGTCTCGATGCCTTGATCACTCTCATGATCCAGAAGCGCCGGATGAACTCTTGCGGATCATCCTCGTGCCTCGACCCATAAAACTACGGCGGGTTACACCTCGAGAAAATCCGTAGTCTCAGCATGCGCTCGGGGTTGAATTACGGGTGCTCTTGGGGAGGCTGCTGCGTCCGGCTTATCCTCAAGTCGGCCTGACCACGGCCATTAGCGGGTCATCTCCTTGTAACCCGTCTCTTACGCTTGGCTGTAGGGCTGAGGCTCAATCTTGTGGTCTCTGTAGAGGCTGCCCATTGCTCTACTCGTATCTCCTCTGTTGCCTTGCCGCCACAGGCGGGTTGCCTTGCGCGGAGCATAAGCGGTAAAAACGAGATACGTCGGAGGTTCAACTTACAACACGGCTCTAAGGCACGATCTCGAATGAGAATAATGGAAACCAATCCTAAATGTCCTGCGACCTCACGATTATAGATGTGGTGCACAACACATCGATAATCAAGACTCTACTAGACGATGCGTAGACACTTTCAGAGGACTAACTTCTGCGATACCACTTTTGTCACGACCGAACTGGGCGTGATCGTGCCTACCGGGCACCCTAGTGATACAACATCGAGAGAAAATCGTGAAAATAAAAACATGAACATGAATTAAGAGACAAGATAAATAAACAGCCAACCAAAACAGTTGCCTTTCATCATATATACATAAATACGACGATTATCCTTTACAAACCCTTCCCACAGCACTACGGACCTCTAAGATTTATACAACAACTATGACGGACGGGGCCCCGCCATACCACGAGCGTTCAAGAACTTACGGACTGTGGTAACATACCAAAGATAAGCCTCCGACGAAACGGAGCTTCCCAAAATGCTGAAATGAGATCCTAAACGCGGGGATCGACAGCCGATGTACTTCTACCTGCGGCATGAACGCAGAAGGCGAGGTCAAGTCATAACAGTACCAAGTATGTGAAATCAGAAATATCAGAAATGAAATCATACTAGCCTATAAAAGCAGGAGGCGGTATGATAACCAAACTACGAGACGCACACATATGATTATATCAATTCGTGGTCTCACGCCCACAACATCAATCCTGCGTGAGTACCTTTCCTCACCGCCATGCCTATGATATGATAACAACAAGACAGCAATCCAAATGGGAACATACGTGCGCGCTACGATCGTGTCGTGATGTCCAAAGGGAACAAATAAGACAACATTCCAAATTGAAGCATACCCGTGCGCTACGCATCGTGTCAGTAGGTCCAAAGGGAAACAATAAGACAGCATTCCAAATGGAAGCATACCCGTGCGCTACGCATCGTGTCAGTATGTCCAAAGGGAAACAATAAGACAACAAGGCGGTAATCAAAGTGGAAGCATACCCGCGCGCCACGATCGTGTCGATGTCCAAAGCGATTAGCAAAAGTAACACTATCAACAGGAACGTACCCGTGGAATTTCTCCGTCACTGCCGGCACGTCCAAGTAAGTTCTCAACAAGTCAACCGACCCTCCATCGAGAGACACGGTAGTATAGAAACACAATTCTTGCACAACAAAGGCTATCACAACAAGCATAGGCAAGTTTCACAACAACAAGCATAGGCAAGTTTCACAACAACAAGCATAGGCAAGTTTCACAACAACAAGCATAGGCAAGTTTATACACAACTCGAAGTACTTTCATTTTATGCCCAAGTTCGGGTTTTACCCCTAAAGTACTACGTACGTTAAATTACTTTTAAAGAGATTTATTCCTTTTATAAAAGTCACCCGATACCGGTAGTATAAAAATAGAGTGACTTATATCTTTTAAGTAAACTAAAACAACTTCCATACTATCCTTTTTAAAACCAAATTAAGGCAACACCATGCCTTCTTTTTAGACCAAAACACTTCTCTTTTAAAGTCAAGTTACCACCTTAAAACCGGTGATAAAACCTTCTTTTATTTTCATAACGTCGTTATAACCAACTTCCCATAAGTTGTTATAACACGTTATGTTTTAAACCATTTTAAGACAACACAATGCCTTTCTTTACCCTAAAGTTCCAGTTTGCCTAATTTCAATTACGCAAGTCTCTTTTTGGAAAAGTTTCATAGTTCAATGTCTTAATCTCTTTTAAAACAATTGAGTAACATATGCCCTAGGCGAGTAGGTTATTCTTGATCATAATCAATCTTATTAAGCGACCATGATCTAGAAAATGTAATATCATTTTGTCTCATCTTAGCTTCTATGCGGATGGAGGTTTCTACTGGTTTTAATAATACCGTTAGTCATTCTGATTTCCTTTATTAGCGCTGCGATGGTTTGTTCGATACTTATTCGATTTAGAATCGGAAACATTATTCCTTTAAAATCAAGTACTCATTACTCACGAATGAGGTTTCACACTAACATCCATATCAAGTCAAGTCTCTTAAGGCGTTATACCTAATTTCCCATAAAGCTAGTATAACTCTTATGTTTTCAAAACCAAGTATTACTCTTCTTTCAAAACGGTTTCTTAATGAAATACCTCAAATGCTTTATTATCACACATCAAGTCAGTTATAAGTCAAATCAGTTACACACATATCATGCTAGAAAAGATAGGAAGAGGTTCACATACCTCGCGACGATTATCGACTAATAGCCAAACGCTCCAAGTACCTCAAACCGTCGGCTACTCCTTAAGCCAAGTAGACCACGCCACACGTAGTATTTCAACCTATAGAGGCCACAAGGCGCCTATTAACATCTTAGATCTCAATGTAGAATATTCTACAGAAAATTCGGCAAAGACTCTCCCGCAACGACAGTAAATCTCCTCTCTATCGAGGCTGCTACCAAGCCAACCAGTGGGGGGTTAACACGTCTAACCTGACGTGTACAATTCTACTACACAAGAATGCTACACAAGTCTCTGAATACACCCCTATGTAATTACGATCAGTTCTCTTCTTTAAATTCAGGCTTAAGTCGCAAGACATTGCCGTAAGTATTATTCAGGCTTAAGTCAAAAGACATTGCCGCACAACTATGTTCAGTTCTATATATAGTATACTTAACTATATACTCCTACAACATGTAATTTCCAATTACAACAGAAGGTTAGGAATGTTTACCTCGATAAGCCCAAAATTATCCGAGTTTATATGTCGATCCTGAGCAAGGTTTAGCTCTACTCCGTGCGCTCAGGCCCGCTCCAACCAACCCTTAGAAGTTCTAACCAACTTCTACTTATAACTTCAACTACGGGTGAAGATTTTTCCAAAGGGTTTCGTTTAGTGGCTAAAGGAAAGTATACTAGTATTTATGGGCTTTTCGTATAGAGGTAACCTTGGGAATACTACAAGGTATTTAGGCCAAGGTATTTGGGCATTATAACAATACTAGGAGAGTATTTCTATACCACAACAAGGGGTATTATACAAAAACAACTAGGCTAGGTGTGCACGCCTCTACCACAAGGCCCAACAAAGGGGGAGGGATTTTTGAGACTTGGAGAATGGTTTTTGGATGAAGAAGTTCATCAACTAAGGGGGGTATTTATAGGTCAAGAAATGGCCAACCAATGGCCAAGATGAAGACAAGTGTTAGGCAAGTGTAGGGCTAGGATTTGGACAAGTGTTTTTGGGCCCCACTTTCTCATCTACTACACAAAATATCTAGCCAAACATTGACCAAATGTTTAAGGCAAGAAACATGAAAAAAACGTGCCAAAGGGAGCTCAACCAAACCGTCCACTTGGGTGACAAGTGTCACCCTCCCGTTGGTCCAAAATATTTCGTCTCTCGGAAAAATCCGCAAAAATTATAAATGACATAGCCGGAATTTTCCCTACGAAAGCTGTGGAAACGTTTCGTCGAAAAACGACTCTTTTTGGCACTTGTGTACAAATTTCGAAACTATGCTTACTTTAAGGCTCAAATTAATATACGTATGCCCTCACGTACATACTCAGGAAAATACGGGGTATAACATGAAGTATACTATATATAGAACTGAACCTAGCTTTGTCACGACCCGACCCCGGGCCCGTGACTGGTGCCTTATGTTATACCCCGCATTTCTGGAGTATGTACGTGAGGACGTACGTACAAAAGTGTAGCCTTAAAAGTTTAGGCCTAGGACGTTTTTTTGGGCACAACCCACACAAGGAATCGTTTTCCGACGAAACGTTTTACACGACTCGCGTAGGGTAAATTCCGGCTATGTCATTTCTAATTTTTGCGGATTTTTCCGAAATTTAACCCTTTTTGACCAACGAGAGGTGACACTTGTCACCTCAGTGGACGGCAGTGGCCTTTGCCTTGGGCGGTTGTGAGGCTTTGGGGCTTAGAACATGGACCTTTGTTTGTGGAGTGATTTGAGGAGTAGGTTAGGGGCACTTGGGCAAATCTTGGCCCTCCACTTGCCCACTTGGCTTGATCTTGGCCATTGGTTGGCCATGTCTTAGCTTATAAATACCTCTCTTTGAAGACTTATTCATCACAAATTTCCAAGTCTAAATCCTCCTTCCCCTTGTGAGCCATCGTCCTAAGCCTCACTCTCCCCTTTAGAAGCCTTGCCGAATACCCCCCTTTTTAGAAGCCTTGGCCGAATACCCCCCCCTAGCCCTAGCCGAAACACTACCCCCTCCCTTGGTAGAAAAGTTGTCTTCTTGTATTGTTATAATGCCCAAAATACCCTAGCCCAAATCCCTTAGTCCTTAGTAGAAGTTGTGAAGAACTTCTAAGGTTTCTTGGAGCTACCGGGGCGTTCAACTTAGGAGCTAAACCTTGCTCAGGCGCGACTTTATCTAGGATATTATTGGGCTTACCGAGGTAAATAATCCTAACCCTCTTTTTGTTTTAGAGAATGCATACTGTAGAAGTATAAGAATAAAGTATTAAATACTTAGAAGAATAATTGGACTGTACTCACATAGGACTGTTTTCACAGTAGACTCATATAGCTCACCGGGTAGGGTTGTGCTGCCCGACTTTCCGTAGAATTGTGAACCCTCTGTTTAGAATGACCTTCAGAGTAGTCTAGACTTTGATAGATGTCTGTGACTATTATAGGCTGATTCTCTGCGCGCGACATATTCAACTTGGCAGGAGGTTTTCGCCGAGAAGGTATGTGATTCTTCCTAAAGCATGATATTTTAAATATATATATAGTACTAGAAGCGTACGTGTTAAGCGAATAATAACTACGGCAATGTCTTTCGACTTAAGCCTGAATAATACTTACGGCAATGTCTTGCGACTTAAGCCTGAATAATAAAGATCTAAAAAAAATCTTTCAAAAGAATTATAACACAGTTTTGAAAGAAGAAGAATAGTTGTTTTTAAAACAAGAGGCTTAAGGGTTATACTAGCTTTATGGGAAGTTAAGTATAACGGCTTAAGCTTTATAAAAAGGAACAGTTTACTTATGTGTTTAATAAAAGACTTGTATTGATTTAAAAGGTATAATAGGATGGTTTTGGTGAGTAGACATATTGTGACCCTATGTGTTAGTGTCTTGTAACGTTAGTGTAAAGAGGTCAGTCTTACTTATGCTTATGTTGTTTGAACTATAAGCTGTTGTGTTAGTACTATATCACTTACCTCTTGAGATGATACCGGGGGTTAAGCTGACCTCCGACGCGGTAGACTTCGGTGATGCAGGGCCGTGATTCGAGAATACCTCATGCGGGTCGAGGGGCCTATGCGAGCTACGAGTTCGAGTTAGTATGCGGGTTATGCCTCATGCGGTCTATGTGGCCATGCGGACAACGAGTCGGGGCGATGCCGAGGAGTAGCTACCCTCGATGTGGGTTATACCTCATGCGGGCCCGTGAGTGGCCTATGCGGACTCGAGTCAGTGATTAGGCTTGCAGAATGATGATGGGCGAGTGGCCTGCTTTCGATCATTCGCAGCCTAGACAAGACCTATTACAGATTACCTATTGTTGCTCTTGTTTGTGATGTGGCACTATGTGCGGTTTTGGTTGTTTCACACATATTTGTAAACTGGTTTTAAAAATGATATGTTTTCACTTAAGTACTTTCTGATGCATACTTAGTACTGTTGTCGACCTCCTTGGGCTGCTCATGCCGCGGTAAGGCAAGCAGTGCTAGATCCGCATCCTTAGGATCTCTTTGCATTGGTGTCGGGAGCTCCATTTTCTCGGAGGCTCTACTTTTGGTATGATCTCCTGTATTGTAGATAGTTTTGTGCAGGTATGGCGGGCCCTCGTCCGCCATAGTTGTATATTTCCTTAGAGGTCTGTAGTCATGATGTACAGTGTCGGATGTAACTGCTAAACCTTGTTTATATGTATATGTCGAAAGGCGACGTTTGTTCACATAAACTGTGTCTTATTTTATAAACTGTTTCATGTCTTGTTTTATATTTCCGCTGATTACTCTGATGTATGACTACTTGGGTGCCCCGGTAAGGCACCAGTTACGGGCCCCGGAATGGGTCGTGACACCTTACCCCGGGCACCCTAGTGATACAACATCAGAGAAAACCAGCGGAATATAAAATTTAAACAAGAAACAAGATATATGATCATAAAACAGGTCAACCAAACGGTTACCTTCAAATAAAATATATATAAACAACTCTTTCAAAACGAACAGTTTAATCCTTTTTACAAACCCCGCCACAATAAAGATTACTGCACTCTAAGAGTTTTTATACAACATGACGACGGGGCCCCGCCATACCCGATCAGCATAAGAACCTACAACTCAGGGTACATACCAAAGATAAGCCTCCGGAGAAACGGAGCTTCCCAACGCTGAACTGTGACCCTAGGAGCGAGAATCAACACTGGTGTACCTCTACCTGCGGCATGAACGCAGCCCCAAGGAGGTCGATAACAGTACCAAGTATGTGAAATCGAAAATCTGCAGATTAAATCATAACGAATATATAAAGCAGAGACATGTATGATAACCAATATACAGTACGCAACATAAAAGCAGTCAAGTCAAGTCAGGGACTCACGCCCTCAAGCCATCACTCAAATATAACTATGGGTCTCACGCCCACCACATCAATCATTTTCGCATTATGGCGCGTGCCGGAGTGCGCCGGTGTAGACATGTCCATGATGCAACAGTAATAACAATGCCGTACGCCACATGCCCCGAATTCTACCGGTGTAGACATGCCCATGCAACCTCAACAACAATATACTGGGTGATCAAGCCCGCCACATGACCACATGCCCCCGGAATTCTGCATCGGTGTAGACATGTCCCTGTGACCTCAATAACAATATACCGCACAACCAGGCTATCACAAACAAGCTCAAGCAAATTACCATACTTCTACACTTTCATAAAAAGATCCACTCATTCCCAAGAAGTCACCTGATATCAACACTTGCACAACAAAGGCTATCACAACAAGCATAGGCGAGTTACACAATAACAAGCATAGGCGAGTTACACACAACTCAAGGTACTTCCATTTTGTATCAAAGTCTGGGTTTTAACCCTAAAGTACTACGTACGTTAAATTCCTTTTTAAGAGATCCATTCCTTTCATAAAGGTCACCCGATACCCGTAGTATAAAAATAGAGTGACTCACATTTTTAGGTAAACCAAAATACTCCCCTTTTGTAAAATCAAGTAACAACATTATTTTCCAAACGTTCAAGTTTGCCTAATTTCAAATGCTCTAGTTTCTTATTTTAAAAAGGTTTCATAACTCATAGTTTTAATCTCTTTTAAAACAATTGAGTAACATAAGTCTTGTACGTGAGCCGTTTATTCTTGTTTACAACAATCTTGTTACAGCAGCCATGATCTAGGAAATGTAATACAATTTTGTCTTATCTTAGCTTCTATGCAGATGGAGGTTTCTCGGTTTTAATAACAATTAGTTATTTGTCAATACACTTTCCATTATTAAGCTTTGTGGTTTGTTCGACACTTATTCTCATTTCCAAATCAATAAAACATTATCCTTTTTAAAACCAAGTACTCATTACATGAATGAGGTTTCACAACACATTTAACAAAATGTTAATAACCAAGTAAAACAAGTTAAGTCTCTTATCTTTCAAGATCAAGTCTCTTAACTTCTACAATCAATAAACCAATCTTTTACCTACATAGAGTCGTTATAACTAACTTCCCATAAAGCTATTATAACACCCTATGTTTTAAACCAACCAACCGTTTAACACATGTACGCTCACCGCACTACATAGTTTACAAAGCATCATGCTAGAAGGATAGGAAGAGGTTCACATACCTCGCGACGATTATCGATAATAAGCAAAACGCCCACGATCAGAATCGCTAGCCGTTCCACTCTTTAAGTAGAATACGCTACTCGCAGTACTTCCACCTATAAGGCCACAAACGTCTATTAACTTCTAACCGCACGGTTCCATATTCTACAGAAAATTCGGCAGCACCTCCCCCCCCCGCAACAGCGTAAATGTTATACCCCGTATTTCCAGAGTATGTACGTAAGGGAATACGTACAAAAGGTTAGCCTTAAAAGTTAGGCTTGGACGAAAATTATTGGGCACAACTCACAAAACGATTGGTTTTCCGACGAAACGTTTCCACAGCTTTCATAGGATAAATTCCGGCTATGTCATTTCTTATTTTTGCGGATTTTTCCGAGAGACGTAACACTTTGGACCAATGAGAGGGCGACACTTTCCACCCTCTTATTGGTGGACTTGTCACGGCAATAGGGCCGATTGGATGACAATCCTTGTCATAAAGTTGGATAGATATTTTGTGTGCAAGTTGGCTAGGTACACTTGCCCTAATCTTGACCTTACACTTGCCTAGCACTTGGCTAAATCTTGGCCATTGGTTGGCCATGTCTTGACCTATAAATACCCCTCTTGAGATGAAGAGTTCTTCATCCACTAAAGCTTTCAAGTCTTGAAAATCCTCCTCTCCCTTGTGAGCAATTCGTCCAAACACCCTCCCCTTTGAGTGAAGTTTTGGCCGAGGCCCTTCCCTCTAGCCTAGCCGAAACCTACCCTCCCTTGGTAGGAAAGTTGCCTTCTAGTATTGTTATAATGCCCAATTTAACCTAGCCCAAATTCCTTAGTACTTAGTAGAAGTTGTGGGAAACTTAAGGATTCTTGAGCGCTTGGAGCTTTGGATTAGGAGCTAAACCTCGCTCAGGATCGACTTTTTACTTGGATATTATTGGGCTTATCGAGGTATATAATCCTAACCCTCTTTTGTAATTAGAGAATGCATACTGTAGAAGTATTGAAATAAGTATAAATACTTAGGAGGTTATTAAGAATAGAATTGAATCAGAACACCTTAGAAGGGTATAAAGAAGATTATACGAATCAGACTTACATAGGACTGTTTTCACAGTAGACTTATATAGCTCACCGGGTAGGGTTGTGCTGCCCGACTTTCCGTAGAATTGAGGACCCTCTGTTTAGAACGACCTACAGAATAGTCTAGACTTTGATAGATGTCTGTGACTATTATAAATTTGATTCTCTGCGCGACATACTCGACTTGGCGGTGGATTTCGCGAGAAGGTATGTGATTCTTCCTATACTCTTGAGCATGATATTTTAAGTATATATAGTACGGTAGACGTACATATGATAATCGGCAATGTCTTTTGACTTAAGCCTGAATAATAAGAACCTTGAAGTATGTCAAAAGAATAATGAATCATTTTTAACAGAAGAGTAATATTTGGTTCTAAAACAAAAGCTTAAGAGTTATACTAGCTTTATGGGAAGTTAGGTATAACAACTTAAGAATGATAAAAGGAATTGTTTACTTGTTTGTTTATAAAAGCCTTGTATTGATTTCTGTTAAGTGTAGTAAGATTGGTTGATAGGTAGACATACTATGATACTGCATGTGTTAATTGTCTTGTAATGTTGTGAAAGGGGGTCATTCTTGCTGTGCTTACGTTGCTAACCGGTAAGTCCGTTGTACTGTTATTGTATCACCTACCCCCTTGACTTGTTACACCGAGGGCTTGCCACCCTTGATGCGGGTCTATACGGCCTATGCGGTCTATGAGACTATGCGAGCCGCGCGTGCTCGGATTGATCATTCGGTGATTAGCCCGACGGGATGCCCTGGCGGTCCATGGACTATCGCGGTCTTTTGAGGCTATGCGGATCGCGAAGTCCGGAGAATACCGGCTAGCTACCCGACGCGGGAATACCTCACGCGGTCTGTGTGACTATGCGATGCGAAGTCCAGACTAGGCACGCGGAATGATACTATGGGCGGTTGGCCTTGCTTCGATCATTCGCGCCTAGACTAGACTGCGCTGCTTTTCCTATTATCATATTATTGTGATGTGGCACTATGTGCGATTGAATGAATGTATTTGTGAAAAGGTTTTAAATACTTTGATTTCATTTAAAGTACTTTATAGTTTCACATACTTGGTACTGTTGTTATCGACCTCCCCGGGCTGCGTTCATGCCGCAGTTCTAGAGGAAAGCGGTGCTAGATCCACATCCTTAGGATCTCACGTTGGTGTTAGGAGCTCCACTCTCTCCGAGGCTCTACTTTTGGGTATGATCTCCTGTTGTAGATAGTTTTATGCAGACAGGTATGGCGGGCCCTGTCCCGCCATAGTTGTTATTTCCTTAGAGGTGCAGAGTCTGTTATGCAGTTGGGATGTAATCGCAAAAACTTGGTTTATGTATATATGCGAAAGGCAATCTTTTCATCGATAAAATGTTCTAGTTATATCATGTTTCATGTCTTGTTTTATATTCCGATTGTTCTCGATGTATGACTACTTGGGTGCCCGGGTAAGGCACCAGTCACGGGCCCCGGAACGGGTCGTGACAAAAGTGGTATCAGAGCAGTTAATCCTCGGAAAGTGTCTACAGACCGTATCTAGTAGAGTCTTGATTATCGGTGTGTTGTGCACCACACCAATAATCGTGAGGCTATAGGATATTTAGGATTGGTTTCCATTCTTCTCACTCGAGATCGTGCTTTAGAGGCGTGTTATAGGTTGGACCCTCTAACGCATTCCTTTCCTCAGAATGATATGCCTCCACGTAAGGCAACCGGGCCGAAAGGCAAGGCAATGAGGAGGCTGCTAGTGTGACACCCAGAGTCACGAGGGCTCAGGCCCAGGCTATACCAGAGACGGCGAGTTCTATGACACCGCCGGCCCCAGCAGAGACCGCAGTACCCACACTCCCCGCCCTCACCCGGGCGCAGGAGTTAGGGTACAAGGAGATGGCGATTACTAGCCAAGGTCGTGGCGGATATGAGGAGAGGTTTGAGGCGCCCATTCCGTTCGGCTCCAGAGCACCCGCTGCTCACCGAGGCGATAGTTTGAGGCTACGGACTTCCTTAGTTGTAGCCCGCGAGTTTTACGGTCAAGGCCGGAGGATGATCCGCAGAGTTCATCCGTCGATTGCGCAGAGGATTATGCGGGTGGTCAAGGCTTCAGACCGAGTGCGTGACATTCGGTTCGCATCGGCTGCGTGATACCGCGATCGATTGGTTCGATTCATGGAGCTTTCGGGAGAGCATGCACCTCCGCAGTATGGGATGAGTTTTGAGGCTTTTCTCACACACTTCTTGCCTCCGCAGATGAGGGCACGATCGGCATTTTTATTCACGAGGCGGGGAGGACGACGCCAGAGAGTACAATGTCGAGTTTGATTCATTGGCTCGATATGTTCTCACCAGTAGCAGATATGGAGGACCGGTGCATCGCTACGCCACCGGCTAGACGACTATATGGCCGAAGTCTTGTGCGGAGTGTCCCTTCACCGAGCATGGACATTACGTATGCGAGCTCATGCATTGGGATGCGAGAGCGTAGACCGCCGGTAGACCGATATCAGCCGAGAAGAAGGCGCCAAGACGCCGGTTCGTTTGGTGGTTCTCGGGGTGGGCAGATCGCAGAGGTCCAGATTTGCACCACGGTGGCGCGAGCGCTCCTACATCATTTTCTGACCCAGAGCGCGGGGCGGTGTCGGCCCTGGACTTCGGATTTCGAGGTAGCAGAGGTGCTAGCCGATCGAGGTCTGCTGTGCAGTTGTGGTAGATTCCATTCGGGAGTGTTATGCTACTACGGGACTTTCCATACTTGTGGCCAGCAGGTCATTTCGCGAGGGTTTGCCCGACCGTGGCCTGGGGGTAGGGCCCGGCACAGTGGTCTGCCGCTTCTTCATCCCCGACGATACTTTCGCCGGAGGGCGTGGTACTCGAGAGATCAGCAGGTCGCGCAGAGGTCGTGGCGCGGTCCCGCTTCTAGCGGTCCTCGAACCGCGTTTATGCTTTGTCCACCGACAGATCGGAGGCCTCACCGATGTCGCCACGTGTACCTTATCGCTCGGGTTTGATGTATATGCTTTGATAGATCCGGTTCTACTGGCCCTATATATCTCCCTTGTTGCTAGTAGGATAGGGATAGAGCACGAGTCCATAAACCCTTTCGAGGTAGCTACGCCGGTGGGTGATTCGGTAGCTCGGCGGGTATATAGAGCTTGTCCTGTGACCATTTACAGTCGTCAGACCCTTGCCGACTTGATAGAGTTGGAGATGATTGACTTCGACGTGATCATGGGGATGGATTGGCTAGCTTCTTGCTACGCCAATGTAGACTGCAGAGAGAGTAGCACGTTCCAGCTTCTTTGAGCGGTTGTTGAGTGGGAAGGAGCACCAGTATCGCCGAAAGGTAGGTTTATTTCCTACCTCAAGGCTAGGAAGATGGTGCAGAAGGGGTATATCTACCATCTCGTTCGGGTGTTTGATACTGAGGCTGCGGTACCAGATTTTCAGACAGTTCCAGTAGTCCGAGAGTTCTCAGACGTGTTTCCAGACGACCTCCCGGGTATTCCTCCAGAGAGGGAGATTGAGTTTTGTATAGATGTGTTGCCAGACACTCGGCCTATTTCCATTCCGCCATACAGGATGGCACCTGCCGAGTTAAGAGAGTTGAAGGAGCAGCTGAGTGATTTGTTGGAGAAGGGTTTCATCAGACCTAGTGTTTCTCCCCGAAGCGCGGTATTGTTCGTGAAGAAGAAAGACGGGACGCTGCGCATGTGTGTTGACTACAGGCAGCTGAACAAGGTGACCATTAAGAACAGATACCCCCTTCCCAGGATTGATGATTTGTTCGATCAGTTGCAGGGCGCGAGATGCTTTTCCAAGATTGATCTACGATCGCTATCATCGAGTTCGAGTTAGAGAGGTGGATGTCCCTAGATCGCATTCGGACCCAGACGCATTATGAGTTCGGGTCATGTCTTTGGTTGACCAATGCTCGTGGTATTCATGGAGTTGATGAACCGAGTGTTCAAACCATTTTTGGACACGTTTGTGATAGTGTTCATTGATGATATCTTGGTTTATTCTCGCTCAGAGCAGGAGCATGCGGAGCATTTGAGGATCTTGGCCGATTCTCGATCAAACAGTATGCGAAGTTTTCCAAATGTGAGTTTTGGTTGACCTCGGTGGCTTTTCTTGGGCACATTGTCGGCCGATGGCATTCGAGTGGATACGCCAAGATCGAGGCGATCAGGACTTGCCTAGACCTACTACTCCGGCAGAGGTTCGCAGATTTTACGGGCCTTGCAGATATTATCGGCGTTCGTGGAGAAGTTTGCTTCTATCTTCGCACCATTGACTAGGTGACTCGAAGGCGGCCAAGTTTCGTGGATGATGCTTGTGGCGGGGTTTCGATTCTTGAAAGAGAAACCGACGACCGCCTCGCTTCTTACTCTTCGGAGGTCGGATGGTTACGTGGTGTATTGTGATCGTCGGGCATCGGGTTGGGATGCGTGTTGATGCAGAGGCGAGTTATAGCATACGCATCCCGGCGCCTTAAGATACACGAGGAACTACCCCACCCATGATTTGGAGTGGCGGCGGTGATTCACGCTTTAAAGATCCGAGGCACTATTTGTATGGGGTTCACGTGGATATTTATACGAACCACAAGAGCCTCCAAGATATCTTCAGCAGGAGCCGAACTTACGACAAAGACGGTGGTTAGAGTTGCTTAAGGATTATGGCGTCAATATCTGTACCACCCGGGAAGGCCAATGTCAGGCAGATGCTCTAGTCGTAGGTCGATGGGAGTCTATCGAGGTGCGGCTGCAGAGGAGGGGCATGGTTCGTGATTTGCATCGATTAGCGAGCCTTGGTGTCCGTTTGATTGATTACGATAGCGGTGGGGTTAGAGTTCGTGAGGTTGCCGAAGTCTTCCATCGCCGTCGAGGTGAAGAGGCAACGATTCGAGGATCGGCTTTTGGCACGTTATCGTGATCTGACTCTTCGTGAGGGCAAGGGGTCCTTTTGAGGTAGCACCTGATGGGCGCTAAGGTTTGAGGGCGGGTTGTGTGTTCCGATGTTTCGTGACTTGGCAGAGTTCTTGGGAAGCACACTACAAGCGTTACTCTATCCATCCGTGGTCGACCAAGATGTACCACGACCTTAGATCCGTATTGGTGGGATGGTTTGAAGAGGACGTTGCGAGTTCGTAGCTCGCCCGTGTTGTCGCAGTGAAGGTAGAGCACCGCAGGCCCGTGGTTTGTTTCTGACGATAGAGATCCCGACCGGAAGTGGGAGGTGATCAACATGGACTTCATCGCGGGATTGCCTCGCACTCGGAGGAGACATGATTCTATATGGGTTATCGCCGAAATTGGTAAAGCAGCCCACTTTCTTCCGTCAGATGACTTTCTACCGAGGATTATGCGGACTTTACATCCGAGAGGTCGTCGATCGCATGGAGTCCCTATTTCGATCATATCGCATGCAGGAGCCCGTTTACGCTAACAGGAGGTCCTTCGAGAGGGGTTTAGGACGCCTTGGTGAGCACGAAATCGCATTTCATCCACGCAGACGGACAGCAGAGCGCACTATCCGGACTCTTGAGGATATCTTTGCGAGCTGTGTTATTGACTTCAGAGGTAGGAGGATCACTTGCCTCGTAGAGTTCGCGTATAATAACAGCCTACCACTCTAGCATTCGGATGGCGCCGTATGAGGCTTTGTATGGGAGGAAGTGCGGATCGCGATAGCATGGTTCGATGTGGGCGAGGTACGATTAGTAGGACGGACTTGGGCGCAGCGATGGATAAGGTGAAGCTTATCCGAGAGCGGCTATTGACACTCGAGTCGCATGTCGTATGCAGATCATCGACGTCGACATCCGGAGTTCGCGATTGATGATTGGGTTTTCTGGTGTCACCCATGAAGGGTGTGATGAGATTCGGGAAGTCGGGAAAACTCAGCCCAAGGTACAGTGGGCCGTTTCAGATGGTCCCCGGGGTAGGCAAGGTTGCCTATGAGTTGGATCTGCCGTCCGATCTGGCGGCAGTGCCTCCGATATTTCACGTATCTATCTTTGAGGAGATGTCGGATCCATCTAGGGTACACCCGATTGGCGATGTCCAGTGGCCAGGGGTTATCGTATGAGGAGATTCCCATAGCGATAGTCGATCGTCGTTAGGCGTCATGACCAAGGACGTAGCTTCCGTCAAAGTTTTGTGGCGAACGAGCTTAGGAGGAGATGACGGGAAGCAGAGGAGGACATGAGGCGAGATACCCTCACCTATTCCCCACACCTCCGGGTAACCTACTTTCCTACTTATTGATTCAATTGACTTATGTGCTAAGTGTTTTTTCATGAATCGCTTAGGTTGTTAAGAACCTTATCTTTAATCGTCTTGGGAAGGAACATTCGACGAATGTTTCTAAGGAGAGGAGAATGTTATACCGTATTTCAGAGTATGTACGTAAGGGAATACGTCTAAAAGGTTAGCCTTAAAAGTTAGGCTTGACGAAAATTATTGGGCACAACTCACAAAACGATTGGTTTTCCGACTAAACGCTTTCCACAGCTTTTCATAGGATAAATTCGGCTATGTCATTTCTTATTTTTGCGGATTTTTCCGAGAGACGTAACACTTTGGACCAATGAGAGGCGACACTTTCCACCCTCTCATTGGTGGACTTGTCACGCAATAGGTCGATTGGATGACAATCCTTGTCATAAAGTTGGATAGATATTTTGTGTGCAAGTTGGCTAGGTACACTTGCCCTAATCTTGACCTTACACTTGCCTAGCACTTGGCTAAATCTTGGCCATTGGTTGGCCATGTCTTGACCTATAAATACCCTCTTGAGATGAAGAGTTCTTCATCCACTAAAGCTTTCAAGTCTTGAAAAATAATCCCCTCTCCCTTGTGAGCAATTCGTACAAAAACCCCTCCCCCGTTGAGTGAAGTTTTGGCCGAGGCCCTTCCCCCCTCTAGCCTAGCCGAAACCTACCCCCCCTCCCTTGGTAGGAAAGTTGCCTTCTAGTATTGTTATAATGCCCAATTTAACCTAGCCCAAATTCCTTAGTACTTAGTAGAAGTTGTGGGAAACTTATAAGGAGTCTTGGAGCGCCTTGGAGCTTTGGATTAGGAGCTAAACCTCGCCAGATCGACTTTTTACTTGGATATTATTGGGCTTATCGAGGTATATAATCCTAACCCTCTTTTGTAATTAGAGAATGCATACTGTAGAAGTATTGAAATAAGTATAAATACTTAGGAGGTTATTAAGAATAGAATTGAACTGTAACACCTTAGAAGGGTCTAATAGAAGATTATACGAACTGTACTTACATAGGACTGTTTTCACATGAGACTTATATAGCGCAGGGTAGGGTTGTGCTGCCACTTTCCGTAGAATTGAGGACCCTCTGTTTAGAGCGACTACGTAATAGTCTAGACTTTGATAGATGTCTGTGACTATTATAGTGATTCTCTGTACGACATACTCGACTTGGCGGTGGATTTCGTGAGAAGGTATGTGATTCTTCCTATACTCTTGAGCATGATATTTTAAGTATATATAGTACGGTGACGACATATGATAATCGGCAATGTCTTTTGACTTAAGCCTGAATAATAAGAACCTTGAAGTATGTCAAAAGAATAATGAATCATTTTTAACAGAAGAGTAATATTTGGTTCTAAAACAAAAGCTTAAGAGTTATACTAGCTTTATGGGAAGTTAGGTATAACAACTTAAGAATGATAAAAGGAATTGTTTACTTGTTTGTTTATAAAAGCCTTGTATTGATTTCTGTTAAGTGTAGTAAGATTGGTTGATAGGTAGACATACTATGATACTGCATGTGTTAATTGGCTTGTAATGTTGTGAAAGGGGGTCATTCTTGCGCTTTACGCTTGCTAACCTAAGTCCGTTGTCTCGTTATTGTATCACCTACCCTCGACTTGTTATACCGAGGGCTTGCCACCCTTGATGCGGGTCTATACGGCCTATGCGGTCTATGAGACTATGCGGAGTGCGCATGCTCGTGATTGATCATTCGGGTGATTAGCCCGACGCGGGATGCCTATGCGGTCCATGGGACTACGCGGTCTTTTGAGGCTATGCGGATCGCGGAAGTCCGGAGAGTACCGGCTAGCTACCCCGTCGCGGGAATACCTCATGCGGTGCGTGTGTGACCTATGCGGATCGCGGAAGTCCAGACTAGGCACGCAGAATGATACTATGGGCGGTTGGCCTTGCCCGATCATTCGCGCCTAGACTAGACACATTCTGATTTTCCTATTATCATATTATTGTGATGTGGCACTATGTGCAATTGAATGAATGTATTTGTGAAAAGGTTTTAAATACTTTGATTTCATTTAAAGTACTTTATAGTTTCACATACTTGGTACTGTTATCTTGACCTCCTTCGGGGCTGCGTTCACGCCGCAGTTCTAGAGGAAAGCGGTGCTAGATCCACATCCTTAGGATCTCTACGTTGGTGTTAGAGCTCCACTCTCTCCGAGGCTCTACTTTTGGTATGATCTCCTGTTGTAGATAGTTTTGTACAGACAGGTATGGCGGCCCTGTCGCCATAGTTGTTATTTCCTTAAGTGCAGAGTCTGTTTGCATTGGGATGAATCGCAAAAAACTTGGTTTATGTATATATGCGAAAGGCAATCTTTTCATCGATAAAATGTTCTAGTTATATCATGTTTCATGTCTTGTTTTATATTCCGCTGATTGTTCTCACGATGTATGACTACTTGGGTGCGGGTAAGGCACTACCACGGCCCCGAACGGTCGCGATAAGAAATCTCCTCTCTATCGAGGCGGCTACCAAGCCAACCAGGGGGGTTTGCACGTCTAACGGACGTGTACAATTCTACAACACAAAGAATGCTACACAAGTCTCATCTGAATCCTATGTAATTACAGCTTTCTTCTTGAAATTCAGCTTAAGTCAAAAGACATTGCCGCAAGCTATGTTGATTCTATATATAGTATACTTCAACTATATAATCCTACAACATGTAATCTCCAATTACAATAAGGGGACAAGAATATTTACCTCGACAAGCCCAAAATTATCCGAGATAAAAGTCGATCCTGAGCAAGGTTTAGCTCCTACTCCGTGCGCTCCAATCCGCTCCAAACAACCCTTAGAAGTTCTAACCAACTTCTACCTACATACTTCAACCAACTATGAAGATTTCCTTAGGGTTTCGGTTTGAGACTTAAAAGGACAAAATGTAGTATTTCCGGGCTCTACGTATAGAGGTAACTTTTGGAAAACTATAAGGTAAAGGCTAAGGTATTTTGGGCATTATAACAATACTTGGAGAAGTATTTCAATACCACAAGGGAGGGGTATTATACGAAAACAACTAGGCTAGGGGGGGGGGTACCCCACGGCTAGCACCTCAAAGGGGGGGAGGGGGAGGCTCTCGGCCACAAGGCCACTCAAAGGGGGAGGGGGGAAGGCTTTGGACGAGAACACTCAAGAGGGGAGGGAGAGTTTTCAAGGCTTAGACAAAGTGAGGAGTGGATGAATAAGTTCATCACTAAGGGGGGGTATTTATAGGAAAACCAAAAGCCAACCAATGGCCAAGATTAAGCCATGTGCAAGGCAAGTGTAAGGCCAAGATCAAGCCAAGTGCACCCTAACCCTACTCCACAAATCCCTCACAAATATCTACACAAATATCTACCACAACTTGCCCATCCATTCGGCCCTAATTCCGCCCTCAAGTCCACCAATGAGAGGGTGCCAAGTGTTGCCCTCTCGTTGGTCCAAAACATTTTGTTTCTCGGAAAAATCCGCAAAAAATACTAAATGACATAGCCGGAATTTTCCCTTCGTAAGCTTAGTAAAACGTTTCGTCGAAAAACGACTCTAATCGGGTGTTGTGCACAATAAATATTTCGGCCAAGGGTGCCACATGGGGGTGACACGTGTCGCCCCCCGATTCGCCCAGAATATTTCGTCTTCCGAAAATATCCAAAATACCGGAAATCTCAAAAAACAAAGCGGGCCCCACAAAACCGTAAATTTCTCCCGTGGGCCCCACGTGACCATTTCCGAAAATAAAATCTCAAAATTCTAATATAATTTAAGAAGCCCATATACCAAATCTGGGAAACCAATTCTCATTAACGAACCTTTTTCTTCACAAAAAAACTAAACTTTTCCGAAACTCACATCTTTCTTTCTTTTCAAAATTACGTCGCACTCGCACGACGTCCTCACATACATACCACGCAACTACGGGTATAACAAGCTTTGCGCAATGTCTTTGACTTAAGCTGAATATAAAGAAAGAGAATCGAATCAGAATTACATAGATCAGACATGCAGAGACTTGTAAAGACATTCTTGTGAAGTAGAATTGTACACGTCCGGTTAGATGTATAAACCCCTGGTTGGCTTGATAGCGGCCTCGATAGAGAGGAGAGATTTACGCGGTTGCGGGGGAGGTCGCCGAATTTTACGTAGAATGTTCTACGATTAGACCTAGATGTTAATAAGCGCCTGGCCTTATAGGTTGAAGTACCATGCGTGGCGCGATCTACTTGGCTTAAGGAGTAGCCGACGGTTTGAGGTACTTGGAGCGTTTTGCTATTAGTCGATAATCGTCGCGAGGTATGTGAACCTCTTCCTACATTTTCTAGCATGATATGTGTATAACTATGTAGTACGGTGAGCGTACGTGTAAAATGCTTTGTGGTTTTAAAAGGTAACTGACTTGATGTGTGATAATAAAGAAGAGTTATACTAGCTTTATGGGAAGTTAGGTATAACGTTTTAAGAGAGGTAAAGAGAATGGTTTACTGATTTTAAAAGTTAAGAGGCTTAATCTTAAAGATAAGAGACTTAACTTTTTTTACTTGGTAATTAACATTTTGTTAAAAATGTTGTAAAACCTCATTCGCGAGTAATGAGTACTTGATTTTAAAAGCAATAATGTTTCTTGATTTGAAATCGAATAAGTATCGAACAAACCACAATGGCTTAATAAAGGAAATGTTTTGACTAATAATGTATTAGTAAAACCGGAGAAACTTCCATCCGCATAGAAACTAAGATGAGACAAAATGATGTTACATTTCCTAGATCATGGCTGCTTAAATAAGATTGTTATAAACAAGAATAACCTACTCACGTATCAGACATATGTTTCTCAAATTGCTTTTAAAGGAGAATTATATCATTAAGTGATTAAAATTATGAACTACGAAACCTTTCGAAAATGAGAAACTTGAGTAATTGAAATTAGGCAAACTTGAAACATTTGGAAAAGAATGTTGTTACTTGATTTTACGAAGAGAAGTGTTTTGATTTACTTCAAAAGATAATCACTCTATTTTCATATACTACGGGTATTGTGTGACTTTTGTAAACGTAACGTATCTTTTAAAAGATAATGTATGAAGTACTTTGGGAATAGATACCCGATCTTGTTAATCATATATTAGAATGTACCTTGTGTGTATAACTTGATTGTGTTGGTTTGTGATAGCCTTGTAATACTTTCTTGTTGATTTGATAAGTAAACATGCTAGGATGCTACGTGTGTTAGTATCTTGTGATGTTTTGTGTAAAGGGGGTTTTCCCTCGACTGCGCTTAAAGTTGTTTGACTCTCAGCCGTTATGTTGGTATTGTACCACTCACCTTGACTTGTTTCCGGAGGTTAAGCGGCCCTCCGATGCGGGGTAGACTCAGGCGGTCTGGGACCATGATTCGAGAAGACCTCATGCGGGTCCAGGGGATCCATGCGGAACTACGGAGTTCCAGTTAGTTTGCGGCCCTTGTGGTCATACCGCTTTGTGGCCACGCGGTGCGAGTCGGGGCGATGCCGGGAGTAGCTACCTCGATGCGAGGAATACCTCATGCGGGCCTATGAGGTTGGCCTACGCGAGCTACGGAGAGTTCAGGGCTAGACGCGCACATTTGATCTGCGGCGAGTGACGGCTTTGATCATGTGACGGCAGACAGATATCATGATCTGATTTATGACCGTTAGTACTTGTAGGTGTTAGTAGTCGGTTATGCCTTCGCATTACTCCTGCACTATTTTATTAGGACACAGTGGGACTGGTGTTCATGTGTATTTCTTGGTGCTTTTATATCATAAACCGCCGGTGAGGAAGGTATTCCACGCATGATTGATGTTATGGCGTGAGACCCATAGTTACATTTGAGTGATGACTTTGAGGCGTGAGTCACGACTTGACACGATCGCTATTTATTGTGAATCGTAGTTTGGTTATCATACATGTCTCCTGCTTTATAGACTATTATGATTTCATTTACAGTATTTTCAGTTTCACATACTTGGTACCTGTTGTACTGACCTCCTCCGGGGGGCTGCGTTCATGCCGCAGGTAAAGGTACACCAGTGTTGATCCTCGCTCTTAGGGTCACGATTCAGTATGGGAAGCTCCGCTTTCTCGAGGCTTATCGGTGGTATAGTCCCGTCGTTGTAGGTATTTACATTCAGGGGTATGGCGGGGCCCTGTCCCGCCATTGTTGTCGTATCATTCTTAGAGGTCTGTAGTACTGTTGTGGGCAGAGTTGTAATGGGATGTAACTGTTCGGTTTTAAATTGATTTATATATATATGCCGTAAGGCAAGTTTTCTCAGACTATTGTTTCATACTTCTTGTTATTTCATGTTATCGTCTTATGTTCCGCTGATTACTCTGATGTTGTATCACTAGGGTGCCCGGTAGGCACCACACGCCCGGTTCGGTCGTGACAAAAGTGGTATCGAGAGCGATTAATCCTCGGAAAGTGTCTCTGCACCGTATCCAGTAGAGTCTTGATTATCGGTGTGTTGTGCACCACACCAATAATCAGGAGGCTATAGGATATTTAGGATTGGTTTCTATTCTTCTCACTCTGAGATCGTGCCTTAGAGCTGTGTTGTAAGTTGGACCCTCTCACGTATTTCTTTCCCTTACCGCTTGCCTCGCGTAGGCAACCCGCCCGGGCGGCAAAGCGGAGGAGCTACGAGTAGAGTCTGAGGGTTACGAGGGCACAGCCCAACCATCACCCGAGTTAGGTGCTTCCTCAGGGAGTTATGCTCGTCACCACCCAGTGAGTTTAGCACTGGCGGCAGTTCCTCTGCGGCCATGACATTTGAACCTTCGCCCAATGACCGGAAGCAGAGAATATAGATTGCGAAGAGACAACCCGCATTACTAGCTATGGATTTGGCTACAGAGAGTATACCGATGTCTGCGCGAGTCTTGATGAATATCTTAGAAAGGGTTGTGCGAGAGTAATTCTTGATTAGGCTTGAGCATGGCTCGTATGCGGGCTTGTGCGCGAAGGCCAAGAAACGTAGAGATCGACGGGTTAAGGGCGAAGAGAGGCGGGGCAGAAAGGTCCTTTGGCAACTTTCGAATCGAGTTACCTCACCAGATTAGATTATGCACATCCACGGTGCAAGGTCCTCGCGAGTTTGGGACGTTCGGGTACGCAGGAGTTGGTCGAGCTCGAGCTTAGGCTCACGCTACACGTAGGTTCCAAGCCGGATTGATTTTTCCCAGTGTTCACGGTAATGACGCCATCCCGGAACGTCGTCTTTTGTTGGTGCTCAGATACCGTGGCCGTCGTGCCATGTGTCGAATGGGTGTCCTAGTAGGAGGACTCACCTTTAGGATCGGTGGGTAGTTCGTCACCTCCTTAGCTATCGCCTACAGGCGGGTTTGATTAGAACGACTAAGGAGTGAAGCGAATACAGATAGATCTTTAACCCTCTAGGGATTAGTATGTGTGATAGGGTGAGTATACCTTAAGTGTTATATTCTGATAGCATTGTGTAAATTGTAATTAGAAATCTTGGTTAGTTAACCAAGTAAGATTTGGGGGATAGAGAAGGTGTGAGCCTTAGAGCTTTATACGTAGAGACCTTAGAGGAAAGGCCATCTCGAGTAAAGAAGTATTTTATGTTTGACCCTTGTCGGAGTGCATAGTGCACGTAAGCTATGTTTGTGGGATAAGTCCCTGAGTAGTGTGGAATGAAAGAGGGTAGTTGAGCTAAGAAGACCGCTAGGTTTTCGTAACGTGATTAGTGAGAGTTTTCCGGTTCGGGGAGCTAGTGTCTTGCGCGTTGCCGGGTCGGGTTGAGGCCACGTTGCGGGTCAACCCGCGGCCTGTATGGTGGTGGGGTCAGTTGTGGTGGTCCCGCTTTGTGTTAGGGTTATGAGGGTGTTAGGCCCAAGTTTAGTTAACCAGCGTACGAGTTCGTGGATGCGTTCAATCAGTAGTCGGGCCGATGAGGTCAGCCCGTCTTATCTTTTAGTCCAAACCGTGTACTCGGTGGTATGTTGCGAGGCGTTATATCAGAAAGGTTGTAAGGCTGCACGGGGTGCCTACCTTTACCTTATGACAGACAGTGGAGCCCAGGTTACGGCTGTTTCTTTTTCTGGAAGTTTTACCAGGCAGGATTAGGAACTCAGGTGAGTCTCAGATCGTATTCGCCGCCGGCGGTGTGGATTTGGGGTAGTGTAAGGATTGTTGTCTCTGTTGAGGAGTGTTTTAGTAGCTACCATTTCGATTCGGATGTCGCTATGACGCGCTGCGGCGGAAGTGTAAGTTCTTGGTCGATTGGTTTGATGTTGGCGTTCGATAGTTGGTTGAGCTTGTTCCAACAGACTGTGGATAGGGTGAGGCTTATCTAGAAGAGGTTTTTGGCAGCTCAGAGAAATCGTGCGGATTATCGGCGACGACGCTTAGAGTTCAGGTTGACGGTTTTTGAAACAGGACGCGTTTCAAAATGTGTATCGACAAACCACTGCAGCGTTAATAAAGGAAAATGTATTGAATAATTAAGTATTATTAAAACCAGTAGAAACCTCCATGTGCATAGAAGCTAAGATGAGACAAAATGATATTACATTTTCTAGATCATGGCTTCTTAATAAGATTGATTATGAACAAGAATAACCTACTCGCCTATGGCATATGTTACTCAATTGTTTTAAAAGAGATTAAGACATTGAACTATGAAACTTTTCAAAAAAAAAAAAAGACTTGTGTAATTGAAATTAGGCAAACTGGAACTTTAGGGAAAAGAAAGGCATTGTGTTGTCTTAAAATGGTTTAAAACATAAGGTGTTATAACAGCTTTATGAAAACAAAAGAAAGGTTTTATCATTGGTTTTAATGTGGTAACTTGACTTTAAAAAGAGAAGTGTTTTGGTCAAAAAAGAAGGCATGGTGTTGCCTTAATTTGGTTTTAGAAAGGAAAGTATGGAAGTTGTTTTTGGTTTACTTAAAAAAATATAAGTCACTCTATTTTTATACTACGGGTATCGGGTGACTTTTATAAAAGGAATAGATCTCTTTAAAAGGAATTTAACGTACGTAGTACTTTAGGGTTAAAACCCGGACTTGGGCATAAAATGAAAGTACTTCGAGTTGTGTATAAACTTGCTATGCTTGTTGTTGTGAAACTTGCCTATGCTTGTTGTTGTGAAACTTGCCTATGCTTGTTGTGATAGCCTTTGTTGTGCAAGAATTGTGTTTCTATACTACCGTCTCTCGATGGAGGTCGGTTGACTTGTTGAGAACTTACTTGGGCGTGATCGGCGGTGACGGATAAATTCCACGCACGCTCCTCGTTGATAGTGTTACTTTTGTTAATCGCTTTGGACATCGACACGACGCGTAGCGCACGCATGCTTCCACTTTGATTACCGCCTTGTTGTCTTATTATTTCCTTTGGACATATCGACACGACGCGTAGCGCACGGGTATGCTTCCATTTGGAATCTTTGTCTTATTGTTTCCTTTGGACATACCGACACGATGCGTAGCGCACGTATGCTCCCATTTGGAATCTTGTCTTATTGTTTCCCTTTGGACTCATCGACACGACGCGTAGCGCAGGTATGCTTCCATTTGGAAAGTTGTCTTATTTGTTCCTTTGACATACCGACACGACGCGTAGCGCACGGGTATGCTCCCATTTGGATTCTTGTCTTGTTGTTATCATATCATAGGCATCGGCGGTGAGGAAGGTACTCCACGCGCGGATTGATGTTGTGGCGTGAGACCGAATTGATATAATCATATGTGTATCGTAGTTTGGTTATCATACCTGTCTCCTGCTTTTATAGACTATTATGATTTCATTTACAGTATTTTACAGTTTCACATACTTGGTACCTGTTGTACTTGTTATACCCCGTATTTCCAGAATATGTACGCAGGGACGTACGTAGGAAATTTCGAACTTCAAGTAGGCTTGGCCGATTTAATTTTGTGCACAACACTTGTTAGAGTCGTTTTTAGTAAACGTTTTCCACTTTCGTAGGGAATTTCCGCTATGCCATATTTTATTTTATGGATTTTTCCGAGAGGCGAAACATTTTGGACCAACAAGAGGCGACACGTGTCAGCCTCTCATTGGAACACCTTGGACGGCATTTTGGACGATTTGGGCTTAAGGGAGTAGGTAGGATATTTTGTTTTGGTTGGTGTGGTAGATGGATAAGGTGTACTTGGGTGAATCTTGGCCTTACACTTGTGTAGCACTTGGCTCAATCTTGGCCATTGTTTGGCCTTCACTTGGCCTATAAATACCCATCCCTTTGAAGACTTATTCATCCATTCCTAAATGTTCCTAAGTGTTAAATCTTCTCCTCCTTTGTGTTGAGTTCGGCCAAGAGGCCTCCCATCTCCAGAGGCCTTGGCCGAGGGTATGCCCCTCCCAGTAGTGTGGCTGGGTACCCCTAGCCTAGTTGCTTGTATATACCTCCGGTTGGCTTGCAGCCTCGATAGAGGAGGAGATTTACGCTGTTGCGGAGGGGGGAGGTGCTGCCGAATTTTCGGTAGAATGTTCTACGAAGGGATCTAAATGTTAATAAGCGCCTTGTGGCCTTATAGGTTGAAGTACTACGTGGCGCGATCTACTTGGCTTAAGGAGTAGCCGGCGGTTTGAGGTACTTGGAGCGTTTTGCTATTAGTCGATACTCGTCGCGAGGTATGTGAACCTCTTCCTATCTCTTCTAGCATGATATGTGTGAAATATGTAGTGCGGTAGACGCATGTGCTAAACGTATTTGATTGATTTAAAACATAAAGTGTTATAACGGCTTTATGGGAAGTTGGTTATATGACTTTATGTTGGTAAGAAAATACTTGTGGTCTTTAAAAGGTAAATCGATTTGAACTATAAGCGGCTTGTTATGTGTTAATAAAGAACTTGAAGTATTTCAAAAGATTTTTGAATCATTTTGAAAGAAGAAGTAATACTTGGTTTTGAAAAACTTAAGAGTTATACTAGCTTTATGGAAGTTAGGTATAACGGCTTAAGAATGTTTTCTTGATTTGAAATCGAATGTGTATCGACAAACCATCAATGCGTTAATAAAAGGAAATGTTTTGACTAATTAAGTATTATTAAAACTAGAGAAACTTCCATCTGCATAGAAGCTAAGATGAGACAAAATGATATTTCCTAGATCACATTTCTTTGTAATAAGATTGTTATAAACAAGAATATCCTACTCACATATAAGACTTATGTTTCTCATTGTTTAAAAGAGAATTATATTCTTAAATGAATAAGACTATGAACTCTGAAACCTTTCTAAAATAAGAAACGTGAACATTTGAAATTAGGCAAACTTGGGCGTTTGGAAAATAATGTTGTTACTTGATTTTACAAAGGTAAGTGTTTTAGTTTATTTAAAAGATACCACTCTATTTTATACTACGGTATTGTGCGACTTATGTGAAAGCAACGGATCTTTTAAAAGATTTAACGTATGAAGTACTTTAGGGGTAGATACGAACTTGTTAGCTTAAAGTACCTTGTGCGAATAACTTGATTGTCTTGGTTTGAGATAGCCTTGTAAATACTTTCTTGTTGATGTGATAAGTGAAAATGTTAGGATGCTACGTGTGTTAGTATCTTGTGTGATCGTGATGTAAGTGGGGTCATTCTTGTTGTGCTTACGTTGTTAAACGTTAAGCCCGTTGTACTACTATTATTGTATCACATACCCTTTGACTTATTATACCGAGGGCTTGCCACCCTTGATGTGGTCTTACGGCCTATGCGGTCCTCGTGACTATGCGAGCGCGGTAGCTCGAGGATTGATCATTCCGGTGTTTAGCACGACGCGGGGATTCCTATGCGCGGCCATTGAGACTATGCGGTCTTTTGAGACTATGCAGTTGCGGAGCCTAGGCGGATACCGAGGGTTACCGCTTCACGCGGGTATACCTCGGCGATGCAGGACCATGATTCGAGGAATACCTCACGCGGTCCGTGTGTGACCCATGCGAGTCGCGAGTTCGAGGATAGACGCGCATTGATATTGCGCGCGAGTGGCGGCCTTCGATCATGTGGTGCGGTCTAGAAAGACCTCGGATACAATTTGTGGTATTTTTGGTGCGTGGGTCTTAGTAGTCGGCTATGCCTTCGCACTTGCCCCGCACGGTTTTATTGTGATAACTTTGAGGCGTGAGTCACGACTTGACATATCGCTATTTGTTGTGAATCGTAGTTCGCTTATCATACATGTCTCCCGCTTTATAGACTATTATGATTTCATTTACTGATTTTTAGTTTCACATACTCTGCACTTTTGTTATCGACTCCTTCGGGCCGCGTCATGCCGCAGTTGAGGTACACCGCCGTTGATCCTAGCTCGTGGTCACAATTTCAGCGTTTGGGAAGCTCCGTTTCTCGGAGGCTTATCGGTGGTATAGTCCTCGTCGTAGTAAGTGTTTACATTCGTGGTTTGGCGGGCCTGTCCCGCCATTGTTGTCATATCATTCTTAGAGGTCTGTAGCATGTTATGGGCGTGGTTTGTAAAAAGGATTAAACTGCTCATGTTGAAAAAGTTGTTATTTACATATATGCCGAAAGGCAAGTTTTCTCGATTATTATTTCATATTTCATAATATGTCTTGTATCGTTTATGTTCCGTGATTACTCGATGTTGTATCACTAGGTGCCCGGGTAAGGCACGATCCACGCCGGAATCGGTCGTGACAAAAGTGGTATCGAGCGATTAATCCTCGGAAAGTGTCTGACGCATCAGATCCAAGAGTCTTGATTATCGGTGTGTTGTGCACCACATCAATAATCGTGAGGCTATAGGGTATTTAGGATTGGTTTCTATTCTTCTCACTCGAGATCGTGCCTTAGAGCCGTGTTGTAAGTTGACCCTCCGACGAAATTATTTCTTATCATTATGCCTCCGCGTAGGCAAACCCGCCCAGGAGGCGCGCGGCGGAGCCGCGAGTAGAGTTCGAGGGTTACGAGGGCACAGCCCAATCATCACCGAGTTAGGTGCTTCATTCGGGATTTCTGCGACATCACTAGCCCCATAAAGTTTAGCACGCGGCGGCAGCCTCTGCGCCATGATATTTGAACCTTCGCCCACGACAGAACAGAGAATATGGATTGCAAAGAGGCGACCACATTAGCTATGGATTTAACTACCGAGAGTATACCGATGTATCGCGAGTCTTGATGAATATCAACGAGAGGTTGTGCAAGAGTAGTTCTTGATTAGGCTTGAGCATGGCACGTATGAGCTTATACACGCGGCCGAGAACGTAGAGATCGACGGGTTAACCAAGGCGGTAAGAGGCCGAGCGGAAGGTCCTTTGGTAACTTTCGAGGCGAGTCACCTCACGCAGATTTGATTATGCACATCCACAACGCAGAGTGGTCTTCCACGGATTTCGGGACGTTCGGGTATGCAGGAGTTGGTTAGAACTCCGTGGCTTCCGTTCATTGGGCGACGCCATCCCGGAATGTCGTCTTTTAGTTCGTACTTGTTGTACCATGACCGCCGTGGTCTGATGTCGAAAGAGTGTCTGGTAGGGGACTTAGCCTTCGAGGATCGGTGGGTAGTTCGTCACCTTCCTTAGCTGCGCGCGCTTCACGGGCAGTTTGATTAGAACGACTAGGAGTGAAGCAAGATTCGAGCATATCCTTAACCTCTAGAGTTCGGTATGTGTGATAAGATGGGTATAGCATAAGTGCTATGTTTTGATAGCAAATGTTAATATTTGTGATTAGAAATCATGGTTAGTAAGGGAAGATTGGGGATAGAGAAAGTGTGAGCCTTAGAGTTTTACGCGTAGAAACCTTAGAGGTAAGCCGTCTCAAGTAAAGGTGTAGTGTTATGTTTGATCCTTATCGAGCGCCTAGTGCACGTGAGCTATGTTTGTGGGATAAGTCCCCGAGTAGCGTGATTTGAAAGAGGTAGTCGAGCTAGAAGACCGCCAGGTTTTCAAACGTGATTAGTGAGATTGTTCGGATCGGGAGCTAGTATCAGCGTTGCCGGGTCGGGTTGAGGCCACGTTGCGTCAACCCGCGTAGGTTTGGTTGTGGGTCGTGTGGTGGTCCCGCCTTGTGTTAGGGTTGTGAGGTGTTAGGCCCAAGTTTAGTTAACCAAAGATACGAGTTCGTGGACGCGTTCGACGATGGTCGGGCCGAAGAGGTCACCGCCTTGTCTTCAGCAAAGCGCTTACTCGGCGGTGTTGATTTTACCGAAAGGTTGTAAGGCTGCACGGTGCCTACCTTCACCTTATGACAGCATGGAGCCAGTGGCACGATCGTTTTTGTTTCCGAAAGTTTTACGAGCAAGGTTAAGAACTGGTGAGTCTCAGACCGCATTCGCCACCGGGCCGTGTTTGGATTTGAGGTAGTTGTGGGGATTGTTGTCTCTCGAGAGGGAAATGTTTTAACTACCATTTCGGTGTTCGGATGTCGCCTTATGAAGCCTTGTAGGCGGAAGTGTAAGTCATGTGGCCGATTGGTTCGATGTTGGCAAGGTTCGCATTGGTTCAGCTTGTTCCAGCAGATGTGGTTAGTGAAGCTTGTCTAAAAGAAGTTCTAGCGCTCGAGGAAATCGTCACGGATAATCGCATGACGACGCCAGAGTTCAGTTGACGGTCGGTCTTGAAGGTACCACCCGGTCGTGTGACGAGTTTTGGAAACAGAGGAACTTAGCCCGAGTTGTTTTGGGCCCTTTGAGTTCATGTGAAGAATAGGCCAGGTTGCCTATATGTTAGCTTTTGCCGTCCGACTTAGGAGCGGTATGTCGATCTTCGTATTGTTATGTTCGGAAAGTATCGAGATCCATCCAGAGTGTTCCCATTAATGACGTTAGAGATAGTAACCCGAGTTTCGGAAGCTGAAGATAAGAGTTTGGGTGTACGACACCGCAGTGATCACACGCATCCGCACCATTTGTTGGGTCGCTCGAGAAGGTTTATGCCTCGCAAAGTGACAAAAGTGGTATCATGTGGTAAGAATTCGAGTGTACGAGAAGCGGTACGACACGTAAGGGAAGAAGCGGCGTGTATGGCGGCGTAGATGTGATCATTTCTTTTGTGTGGAGAAAGTGCGAAGAAATTATATTTTAGACCCTTGGATGGGAGCGTTTGTGATGTTAGAGGTGTGTCCTCGTGGACTTGAAGGTAAGTACTTTGCGCAAGTTGGTTCCGTGGCCGCGTGGCGTGATTGTTTTCGTAAGTATAGCGAGGACTATACCGCGCGCTTGTTTTGAGACTTAGAAGGAACATTCGACGAATGTTTCTAAGGAGGAGAATGTTATACCCGTATTTCCAGAGTATGTACGCAGGACGACGAGGAAATTTCGAACTTCAAGTAGGCTTGGCCGATTTAATTTTGTGCACAACACCCGGTTAGAGTCGTTTTTGTAAACGTTTTCCACGACTTCGTAGGGGAATTTCCGGCTATGCCATATTTTATTTTTGCGGATTTTTCCGAGAGACGAAACATTTTGGACCAACAAGAGGGCGACACTTGTCACCCTCTCATTGGAACACCTTCGACGGCATTTTGGACGATTTGGGCTTAAGGGAGTAGGTAGGATATTTTGTTTTGGTTGGTGTGGTAGATGGATAAGGTGTACTTGGGTGAATCTTGGCCTTACACTTGTGTAGCACTTGGCTCAATCTTGGCCATTGGTTGGCCTTCACTTGGCCTATAAATACCCATCCCTTTGAAGACTTATTCATCCATTCCTAAATGTTCCTAAGTGTTAAATCTTCTCCTCCTTTGTGTTGAGTTCGGCCAAGAGGCCTCCCCCTCTCCTAGAGGCCTTGGCCGTGGGGTATGCCCCCCCTCCTAGTTGTGTGTCCGTGGGTACCCCAGCCTAGTTGTTGTATATACCCGGTTGGCTTGGTAGCCACCGATAGAGGAGAGATTTCTGTTGCGGGGAGGCCTCTTAGAATTTTGGTAGAATGTTCTACGATGAGATCTAAATGTTAATAAGCGCCTTGTGGCCTTATAGGTTGAAGTACTCACGTGTGGCGCGATCTACTTGGCAAGGAGTAGCCGACGGTTGGAAGTACTTGGAGCGTTTTGCTATTAGTCGATACTGTCCGCGAGGTATGTGAACCTCTTCCTATCTCTTCTAGCATGATATGTGTGAACTATGTACGGTGACGCGTACGTGCTAAACGTATTTGATTGATTTAAAACATAAAGTGTTATAGCGGCTTTATGGGAAGTTGGTTATAACAACTTTATGTTGGTAAGAAAATACTTGTGGTCTTTAAAAGGTAACTGATTTGAACTATAACTGGCTTGTTATGTGTTAATAAAGAACTTGAAGTATTTCAAAAGATTTTTGAATCATTTTGAAAGAAGAAGTAATACTTGGTTTTTGAAAAACTTAAGAGTTATACTAGCTTTATGGGAAGTTAGGTATAACGGCTTAAGAATGTTTCTTGATTTGAAATCGAATGTGTATCGACAAACCATCGCAGCGTTAATAAAAGGAAATGTTTTGACTAATTAAGTATTATTAAAACCGAGAAACTTCCATCTGCATAGAAGCTAAGATGAGACAAAATGATATTTCCTAGATCACGGCTGCTGTAATAAGATTGTTATAAACAAGAATATCCTACTCACATATAAGACTTATGTTTCTCAGATTGTTTAAAAGAGAATTATATTCTTAAATGAATAAGACTATGAACTTTAAACCTTTCTAAAATAAGAAACGTGAACATTTGAAATTAGGCAAACTTGGGCGTTTGGAAAATAATGTTGTTACTTGATTTTACAAAGGTAAGTGTTTTGGTTTATTTAAAAGACATACCACTCTATTTTATACTACGGGTATCATGCGACTTATGTGAAAGCAACGGATCTTTTAAAAGATTTAACGTATGAAGTACTTTAGGGGTAGATACCGAACTTGTTAGCTTAAAGTACCTTGTGCGAATAACTTGATTGTCTTTGGTTTGAGATAGCCTTGTAAATACTTTCTTGTTGATGTGATAAGTGAAAATGTTAGGATGCTACGTGTGTTAGTATCTTGTGTGATCGTGATGTGGGGTCATTCTTGTTGTGCTTACGTTGTTAAACGTTAAGCGTTGTACTATTATTGTATCACATACCCTTTGACTTATTATACCGAGGGCTTGCCACCCTTGATGCGGTCTTTCTACGGCTATGCGGTCCTCGTGACTACGCGAGCGGTAGCTCCGTGGATTGATCATTCCGGTGTTTAGCACGACGCGGATTCCTATGCGCGTCCGTTGAGACTATGCGGTCTTTTGAGACTATGCAGTTGCGGAGCCTAGGCGGATACCGAGGGTTAGCCGCTTCGACGCGGTATACCTGCGTGATGCAGGACCATGATTCGAGGAATACCTCATGCGGGTCCGTGTGACCTATGCGAGTCGCGAGAGTTCGAGGATAGACGCGCACATTGATATTGCGGGCGAGTGGCGGCCGATCATGGTGCGGTCTAGAAAGACCCGGGATACGGTTTGTGGTATTTTTGGTACGCTGGTCTTAGTAGTCGGCTATGCCTTCGTACTTGCCCCGCACGGTTTTATTGTGATAACTTTGAGGCGTGAGTCCACGACTTGACATATCGCTATTTGTTGTGAATCGTAGTTCGCTTATCATACATGTCTCTGCTTTATAGACTATTATGATTTCATTTACGATTTTTAGTTTCACATACTTGCACTTTTAGATCGACCTCTTCCGGGCCGCGTTCATGCCGCGAGTTGAGGTACACCGCCGTTGATCCTAGCCTCGTGGTCACGATATCGCTTGGGAAGCTCCGCTTTCTCCGAGGCTTATCGGTGGTATAGTCCCCGTCGTAGTAAGTGTTTACATTCGTGGTTCAAGGGCCCTGTCCCGCCATTGTTGTCATATCATTCTTAGAGGTCTGTAGTACTGTTATGGGCAGGGTTTGTAAAAAGGATTAAACTGTTCATGTTGAAAAAGTTGTTATTTACATATATGCCGAAAGGCAAGTTTTTCTCAGATTATTGTTTCATATTTCATAATATGTCTTGTATCGTTTTATGTTCTGATTACTCGATGTTGTATCACTAGGGTGCGGGGTAAGGCACGATCCACGGGCCCGGAATCGGTCGTGATGATCGACCTCCTCGGGGCGCGTTCATGCTGCAGTAGAAATACATCTACCGTCGATCCGCGTTTAGGATCTCATTTCAGCGTTTTGGGAAGCTCCGTTTTCGGAGGCTTATCTTTGGTATGTTACCACGAGTCCGTAAGTTCTTGTACGCTCAGGTATGGCGGGCCCCGTCCGTCATAGTTGTTGTATAAATCTTAGAGGTCCAGAGTAATCGCTTTGTGGGCAAGGTGTAAAGATTGTAACTGTTCAAATGTTTATATATATATGTTGGAAGGCAACCGTTTTGGTTGGCCTATTTGCTTTTATTTATCATGTCTCTTGTTTCATATTTATGCTTTATGTTCCGCTGATTTTCTCTGATGTTGTATCACTAGGGTGCCCGGGGTAAGGCACCAGTCACGGGCCCCGGTTCGGGTCGTGACAGTTTTGCTATTAGTCGATAATCGTCGCGAGGTATGTGAACCTCTTCCTACCTTTTCTAGCATGATATGTGTATAACTATGTAGTACGGTAGACGTACATGTGTAAAATGCTTTGTGGTTTTAAAAGGTAACTGACTTGATGTGTGATAATAAAGAAGAGTTATACTAGCTTTATGGGAAGTTAGGTATAACGTTTTAAGAGAGGTAAAGAGAATGGTTTACTGATTTTAAAAGTTAAGAGGCTTAATCTTAAAGATAAGAGACTTAACTTGTTTTACTTGGTAATTAACATTTTGTTAAAAATGTTGTAAAACCTCATTCGCGAGTAATGAGTACTTGATTTTAAAAGCAATAATGTTTTACTGATTTGAAATCGAATAAGTATCGAACAAACCACAAAGCTAATAAAGGGAAATGTTTTGACTAATAATGTATTAGTAAAACCAGAGAAACTTCCATCTGCATAGAAACTAAGATGAGACAAAATGATGTTACATTTCCTAGATCATGGTCGCTTAAATAAGATTGTTATAAACAAGAATAACCTACTCAATGACGTATATATGTTTCTCAAATTGCTTTTAAAGGAGAATTATATCATTAAGTGATTAAAATTATGAACTACGAAACCTTTCAAAATGAGAAACTTGAGTAATTGAAATTAGGCAAACTTGAAACATTTGGAAAAGAATGTTGTTACTTGATTTTACTGAAGAGAAGTGTTTTGATTTACTTCAAAAGATAATCACTCTATTTTCATATACTACGTATTGTGTGACTTTTGTAAACGTAACGTATCTTTTAAAAGATAATGTATGAAGTACTTGGGGAATAGATACGATCTTGTTAATCATATATTAGAATGTACCTTGTGTGTATAACTTGATTGTGTTGGTTTGTGATAGCCTTGTAATACTTTCTTGTTGATTTGATAAGTAAACATGCTAGGATGCTACGTGTGTTAGTATCTTGTGATGTTTTGTGTAAAGGGGGTTTTCCCTCGACCGCGCTTGAAGTTGTTTGACTCTCAGCCGTTATGTTGGTATTGTACCACTCACCTTGACTTGTTTCCGGAGGTTAAGCTGCCCTCCGATGCGGGGTAGACTCAGGCGGTCTGGGACCATGATTCGAGAATACCTCATGCGGGTCCAGGGGATCCATGCGGAACTACGGAGTTCCGTGTTAGTTTGGCGCCCTTGTGGTCATGCGGTCTTTGTGGCTACGCGATCGCGAGTCGGGGCGATGCCGGGAGTAGCTACCCTCGATGCGAGGAATACCTCACGCGGGCCTATGAGGTTGGCCTACGCGAGCTACGGAGAGTTCTGTGGCTAGACGCGCACATTTGATCTCGCGGCGAGTGACGGCTTTGATCATGTGACGGTCAGACAGATATCATGATCTGATTTATGACCGTTAGTACCGTGGGTGTTAGTAGTCGGTTATGCCTTCAGATTTACCCTGCATCGTTTATTAGGACACAGTGGGACACGGTGTTCATGTGTATTTCTTGGTGCTTTTATATCATAAATCGCCGGCGTGAGGAAGGTATTCCACGCATGATTGATGTTATGGGCGAGTGAACCAAAGTTACAATTTAGTGAAGACTTTGATGGAGTGAGTCCCTTACTTGACATCACTGCCTATTTATTGTGAAATGTAGTTTGGTTATCATACATGTCTCCTGCTTTATAGACTATTATGATTTCATTTCTGATTTTTGAGCCACATACTTGGTACTGTTGTCACGACCTCCTTCGGGCTGCGTCATCGCAGGTAAAGGTACACCGTGTTGATCCTCGCTCTTAGGGTCACGATTCAGTATGGGAAGCTCCGTTTCTCGAGGCTTATCATGTATAGTCCCCGTCGTTGTAGGTATTTACATTCAGGGTATGGCGGCCCCGTCCCGCCATTGTTATCGTATCATTCTTAGGTGCAGAGTAATCGCTGGGCGAGTTGTAATGGGATGTAATCGTTTGGTTTTAAATTGATTTATATATATATGCCGTAAGGCAAGTTTTCTCACTATTGTTTCATACTTCTTGTTATTTCATGTTATCGTCTTATGTTCATTGACACTCGATGTTGTATCACTAGGGTGCAGGTAAGGCACGATCCACGCCCGGTTGGTCGTGACACCGTGGGGCCTCAAAACCTGGCGCAGAAGAACTCGCCGACTGCGGAACATCCGGTATACCCTGGGCATAAGCCCTATCAACTCTCTGAGTCTGACTAGTAGCTCCTGCTACTCTTTTGCCCTTCTCGCGGCCCTCTCTCGAGGCATAACTGTAACACAAAATTACGTTAGAGAGGAATTATCTTACTAACACAGCTCTATGGCACGATCTTAGAGTGAGAAGAATAGAAACCAACTCCTAAATGTCCTGTAGCCTCCTGTTTATGGGTGTGGCGCGCAACACACCGATAATCAAGACTCTACTAGACACGGTCTGTAGACATTCCGAGGACTAACTACTCTGATACCACTCTGTCATGCCCCGAACCCCGGGCCCGTGACTGGTGCCCTACCTGGGCACCCTTCTACCTTTACAACTAAGTAAACTGCGGAAATTAAATAACACTTCATTTTTTTTTAAACCAACATACGTACAAGGGCAAAGCCGACAAAGCTGCCATAATATATATGATCAAAAGACACTACACTGTATATGAGTCCAATCCCACATATGAATACAGACCTCTAAGAGTTATACTGAACTATGACGGGACAAGGCCCCGCCGTACCCATAACTGTACAAAATCCTGTACTGAAAGAACTTATACCAAAAAGATAAACTCCCGAACAGAAGGAGCTATCCAAAAACTCTGAGCAAGATCCTACACCTTCCGATCACCAAATTGCGTACCTAAACCTGCGGCATGAACGCAGCCCCCCGAAGGAGGTCAGTACGAAGAATGTACCAAGTATGTGAAACAGTAAGTACTGTAATGAAATCATAACAGTCTAAACAAAACAGGAGACATGTATGATAGCCAACCTACAGTACACAATACATAAGCAGTCATAACAAGTCAGGGACGCATGCCCTCAAGTCATTTCTAAAATATAACCATGGGTCTCACGCCCATAATATCAATCATGCCCGTGGAATCCTTCCTCACCGCGATCCATGATATAATATAACACCAATAGGCATACATGAACACCAAGTCCCACCTGTGTCCTAAAAACTGTACGGGCCAAGTAGGAAAACGAGCAGGTGGTAACGCAGGGGTATAATGTCTTGGGGGTTTACCCCTCATTTATACTCTTACCCTGGAGAAAGTGGTAACGCAGGGGGTATAATGTCTTGGGGTTTTACCCCTCATTTATACTCTTACCCTGGAGAAGGTGGTATAACGTCTAGGGGGTTTACCCCTTACTTATACTCTTACCCTATCTCGACCGGCCGTCAAACAACACATAAGCACTACCAGGTCTTTTATAAAAATCCGGGAATTTAACCCAAGTACTACAAATAACGGAAGCATACCCGTGGAATCCCACATCACTGTCGGTACGTCCAAGTAACTTACAACAAGACAGCCGACCCTCCAACCGAGAGTCGCGGCAACGTAATAAAACATAATACTTGCACTCAAAGGCTATCACCAGCACATATAGGCAATTCTCAATTAATCAAGCCAAAGTACTTATCAAGGCACACATAGAATAATTCTCAATTAATCAAGCCAAAGTACTTATCAAGGCACACATAGAATAATTCTCAATTAATCAAGCCAAAGTACTTATCAAGGCACACATAGAATAATTCTCAATTAATCAAGCCAAAGTACTACGTACGTACATTCTTTTCAAAAGACTACTTTTTATGTAAAACCCCAAGGTAGTAACACCCGTAGTATCAAGGTGTGTCTATTTTTCAAAGTAAGTTACTACACTTTTAGAAAACTCATTTCAAAGCTTGAAATCAAGTAACTTCACATTTTCATAATCTAGGCAACTTATGCCCATTAATCAAAATAGACAACTTTCTTAACCTTCCATAAAGCCGTTATAACCAACTTCCCATAAAGTCGTTATAACCCTTTATGGTTTTAGACATATTCATTCCTTTTATAACCAAGAGACTTATACTAATTAAAACCAAGTATCACATACTTACAAACCAAGTTCTTACTTTCAAAATACTTCAAGTCTCTTAATATTTAGAAAACATATTTCTTCTACTTTTAAACCTCAAGTAAATCACTCCTTTAAAACAAGTTACTTCTCTTAAATCATGTCATTTCTCCTCTTTTAAACCAATTAAGTAAATCACTCCTTTAACTCCCATAAAGTCATTATAACAACCCTTAGGTTTTGGAACTAAGGCACTAGCCAAAAGGTTTGGGAAACCACTTCCTTTTCAAGACTCTATGTACTTTAAGTAAAATACTTTCACTTTTAAGAATCCAACTTCACTAAGGCAATGGATTATACAACTTACAATTTAAACATCAAAGTACAATCAAGGAATCACATAGAACAAATTCTATTTTCGTCAATCCAAACACAACCAAGGAATGGATCATTTAAGGAGTAGGACATACTTTCTTTATCTTAAGGAATCATGCTAGAAGAGGAGATAGTTCACATACCATTTCGGCTAAATCCACAAGCTAAGCCGAATACGCCATACGTAGAAGTGTCAACCTATAATGGTCACAACAAGACTATCAACTTCTAGTCTCTAACGTAGAATAATACTAAGTATACCGTCTCTAATTCTACGGAAAATCGGGCAGCACTTCCTTTGTTTCTACTCACTTTGCCACCTTTTTCAAGGCCGAATACAATAACCAACACGCCACATTTAAGGCTCAAAATAACAACCAAACAAAGGGGATTACACGCCTTACAATACATGTAAAATTCCGCCCCACAATTATACGAAGTAGTTTAATGCTCACTAGCCATTCTCGGCCAACTTACATAACCAACAATTCAAAGTCTTTTCCAATCCTTTTCCAATTCCAAGTTCTAAGGTCTAACATATTATATAGTCACAAACAACTTCAACAACTACAATTTCCTTCTTTCTACAACATGCGACGACTTAAACTAATAATCGACTTGAATTGTAATCTTAAGGCTAACATGCTAGTTTTCAGATTAGGGTTCCAATAGCCAATATACTTATCAAACTTCATACTATATAACTCATGCTTGCTAATATCCATAGCTACAACAATAAGTAAGTCTTAACTATTAAAACGACAAAATTTATACCTTTATAAGCCCTTAAAATTTCCAAGATTCAAAGTCGCGCCTTAGAAATTCTTAGCTCCTTTCCTTAAGTTCCAATCCGCTCCAAGCACTCCTTAGAAGCCTATGAAGAACCCATCTTCAAGTTCCAACTTCAAAGTTGAAGAACTCCTCAAGTTTCCGCCTTGCGACTAATACGAAAACGTCGTTTTTCCGAAATCTTTCTATTGAGATATCCTTAAAATACCCTTAGAGACATTGGGTTTAAGTCTTGTGAACAATGGAACAAAATTACAAAATTTTCTAGTGAGAGCTTAGCCAAACCCGAGAGCAACTATGTGAAGAACAAGGTGTGTGATTTTTTTCTAAGTGTTAGAAGAGCTTGTCTTGCACTAGCTTAGTATATAAAACATATTGGAGGGCTTATATTAACACACTTGTGTGCTAGGATGAAGAACAATTAATTAAATAGCCAAGTGGACAAGTTGACCTTGGTCAACAATCTCAAGCTTGAAGACTTATCTTCCAAGATGGTCAATGACCATTTTACCCCTTACTAATTTTCGTCCAAGACCACATGTGGGGGTGCCACGTGTCGCCCTCTCATTCGTCCATAAAATTCTGTAACCCTCGTGGGCCCCACAAAACGTAAAATTCCTCTGGTGGACCCCACGTGACCAAATCCGTCAAAATAAATTTCCATAATATTAATAAGTTCCATACTCTTCAAAAAATACATTTTGAGAATCAAATTCTCATCAACGAACATTTTTCCTTTCCGACGTTCGGAAGATTTCCCGTCGGAAAAACAATTCTTCCTTTCGTACCAATTTCCAAGTCTTGATTCCTTATGTACATTATCTTATACATGTCCTGGACTTACGGGGTGTAACACATACATCTATACCGATTAATGTATGAGAGTCAGACGAGTGTTGCCTAGAATGATTATAGATTACCAAGAATTGGTAAAGACTAAATAGATACCGGGAAGGTATGAAACAGTTTAATGAATTCTCATCAAGGTTTTACGTGCTAATTTGAGATAATTAGGAGATGATGAGCTGTCTGAGAAGGTAATGAACCCGTAAGAAATCATGTTAAGAGACTTAATGGAAGACTATGTTATAGATTAAGCTACGTATTATGCTTAAGAGAATTGTACGGATGAGATCCGTATGGAGTAAGTATGGTTGTTGTGATCAAGACAACACGATTGTGGTATTATGAGAAGCTATCTTACCCGTATGAAGGGAAGGGTAATGTAGGCTTGGGGCATGGAAATGGCCTTAAATTGGTTGATGTAGTAACTCCAGATTTGGAGGTCAGAATCAGTATGAAGGTTATGTACGTATGCTAGAATAAGTTGGGAAGTACGGAAAGAGTACCACCAGTGAGAAAGGGAGCAACCAAGTGTAAAAGAATAGAGCCTGAATCCATAAGAACCTTTCGAGGTAGCTACACCCGTGAGTGATTGGGTGGTAGCTGAGAGGGTATATAAGAATTGCCCGGTGATGATACAATCATCAGACCCTAGCAGACCTAGTAGAGCTGGATATGACAGACTTTGAGGTCATTATGGGTACGGATGTCACGACCCGATCCCGGGCCCGTGACTGGTGCCTTACCCCGGGCACCCTAGTGATACAACATCAGAGAAAACCAGCGGAAAATAAAACATAACATGAAACATGATATATGATCATAAAACAGGTCAACCAAACGGTTACCTTCCAATAAAAATATATAAACAACTCTTTCAAAACGAACAGTGTAATCCTTTTTACAAGCCCCGCCACAACAAAGATTACACTTCAAGAGTTTTTATACAACATGACGGGACAGGGCCCCGCCATACCCCTGACTATACAAGAACCTACAACTCAGGGTAACATACCAAAGATAAGCCTCCGGAGAAACGGAGCTTCCCAACGCTGAACTGTGACCCTAAGAGCGAGGATCAACACTGGTGTACCTCTACCTGCGGCATGAACGCAGCCCCCCGAAGGAGGTCAGTACAACAGGTACCAAGTATGTGAAACTGAAAAATATCAGAATGAAATCATACGTCTATATAAAAACAGAGACATGTATGATAATGTAACTACGATTCACAACATAAAAGCGCTAAGTCGGTGACTCACGCCAAGTCATCACTCAAATAAAACTATGGGTCTCACGCCCACAACATCAATCATGTTCGCATCACGGCCGCGTGCCCCTAATTCTGCACGGTGTAGACATGCCCATGATGCAACAATAATAACAATGCCCCATTGCCACATGCCCCTGAGTGCATCGGTGTAGACACGCCCAAGTGACATTATCAACAATATCTTGGGTGATTAACCCCGCCGCACGCCACACGCCGGACTGCGCCGGTGTAGACATGTCCATGTAACCACAATAACAATATATCAGGTAATCAACCCTGCCACATGGCCACATGCCCCCGGAATTCTGCATCGGTGTAGACATGTCCATGTGACATCAACAACAATATACCGCACAACCAGGCTATCACAAACAAGCTCAAGCAAATTACCATACTTCTAGACTTTTATAAAAAGATCCACTCCTTCCCAAGAAGTCACCTGATATCAACACTTGCACAACAAACATAGGCGAGTTACACAACAACAAGCATAGGCAAGTTACACACAACTCAAGGTACTTCCATTTCGTATCAAAGTCTGGGTTTTAACCCTAAGTACTACGTACGTTAACTCTTTTTAAAGGATCCATTTTTTTCACAAAAATCACATAATACCCGTAGCTTAAAATAGAGTGACTATCTTTTTAAGTAAACCAAAATACTTCCCTTTTGTAAAATCAAGTAACAATCATTATTTTCCAAACGTTCAAGTTTGCCTAATTTCAAATGCTCAAGTTTCTCATTTTTAGAAGGGTTTCATAACTCATAGTCTTAATCTCTTTTAAAACAATTGAGTAACATATGTCTTGTATGTGAGCCGTTTATTCTTGTTTACAACAATCTTGTTACAGCAGCCATGATCTAGGAAATGTAATACAATTTTGTCTTATCTTAGCTTCTATGCAGATGGAGGTTTCTACTGGTTTTAATAACAATTTGTTAATTGTCAATACACCTTCCTTTATTAGCGCTGCTGTGGTTTGCTCGACACTTATTCTCATTTCCGAAATCAGTAAAACATTATTCTTTTTAAAACCAAGTACTCATTACTCGAGAATGAGGTTTCACAACACATTTAACAAAATGTTAATAACCAAGTAAAACAAGTTAAGTCTCTTATCTTTCAAGATCAAGTCTCTTAACTTCTACAATCAACAAACCAATCTTACCTACATGAGTCGTTATAACTAACTTCCCATAAAGCTATTATAACACCCTATGTTTTAAACCAACCAACTCATTTAACACGTACGCTCACCGCATTACATAGTTTACAAAGCATCATGCTAGAAGGATAGGAAGAGGTTCACATACCTCGCGACGATTATCGACAATAATAAGCAAAACGCCCACAAGATCAGAATCGCTGGCTGCTCCACTCTTTAAGTAGAATACGCTACTCGCAGATTTCCACCTATAAGGCCACAAACGTCTATTAACTTCTAACCGCATTGCCCATATTCTACGTAAAATTCGAAGATTTCCCCGCACAACAGCGTAAATCTCCTCCTCTATCGAGGCGCTACCAAGCCAACCGTGGGGTTTGCACGCCTAACCTGACGTGTACAATTCTACAACACAAGAATGCTACACAAGTCTATCAGAATACCTCTATGTAATTACAGCTTCTTCTTGAAATTCAGCTTAAGTCAAAAGACATTGCCGCAAGTATGTTGATTCTATATATAGTATACTTCAACTATATAATCCTACAACATGTAATCTCCAATTACAATAAGGGACAAGAATATTTACCTCGACAAGCCCAAAATTATCCGAGATAAAAGTCGATCCTGAGCAAGGTTTAGCTCCACTCCGTGCGCTCCAAACCACTCCAAACAACCCTTAGAAGTTCTAACCAACTTCTACTCAAATACTTCAACCAACTATGAAGATTTCCTGAGGGTTTTGGTTTGAGACTAAATGGACAAAAGGTAGTATTTCCGGGCTCTACGTAGAGGTAACTTTTGAAATACTAATAGGTAAAGGCTAAGGTATTTTGGGCATTATAACAATACTAGGAGAGTATTTCTATACCACAAAAGGGGGGTATTATACGAAACAACTAGCAGTGGGGTACCCACGGCTAGCACCCAAGGGAGAGGCTCTCGCCACAAGGCCACTCAAAGGGGAGGGGAAGGCTTAGGACGAGAACACTCAAGAGGAGGAGAGTTTTCAAGGCTAAGACAAAGTGAGGAGTGGATGAATAAGTTCATCACTAAGGGGTATTTATAAGACAAGCCAAGGCCAATCAATGGCCAAGATCATGCCAAGTGCAAGGCAAGTGTAGGCCAAGATCAAGCCAAGTGCACCCTAACCCCTACTCCACAAAACATGCCACAAAACAATGCACCAAACAAGGCCAAACAAGGCACAAAATAAGGAGAAGACGCCCCCGCTTACCTAAATCGTCACTGAGGGTGACAAGTGTCACCCTCTCGTTGGCCCAAAATTGTTCCGACGGTCGTAAAAATCCGCAAAAATAAAAAACGCAATTGCCGGATTTTTCCCCTCGAAAGTTATGTAAAACGCGTTCGCGAAAACGACTTAATCGGGTGTTGTACAATAAATATTTCGCCATGGTGCCAATGGGGTGACACGTGTCGCCCCGATTCGCCCAGAATATTTCGTCTTCCGAAAATATCCAAAATACCGGAAATCTCAAAAACAAAGCGGGCCCCACAAAACCGTAAATTTCTCCCGTGGGCCCCACGTGACCATTTCCGAAAATAAAATCTCAAAATTCTAATATAATCTATGAAGTCCAAATACCAAATCTGGGAATCCAATTCCCATTAACGAACCTTTTTCTTCACAAATAACCGGAAACTTTTCCGTCGAAAACTCACATCTTTCTTTCTTTTCAAAATTTCTGCCGTACTCTCGTACGTACGTCCTCACATACATACCCTGCAACTACGGGGTATAACAACGGACTAGTTGGCTTCTTGTTAGGCCAACGTTGACTGCAGAGAGAGATTGGTTCGATTCCAGTTTCCCGGTGAGCCGGTGATCGATTGGAAAGGAATGGAAGTGCTAGTAATATGTAAGTTATTCCTTCCTTCTTTGACATGATAAATTGTGGAGTCTATGTGACTTGTTTCATTGAAGTAATTGATTTGAATATTGAACGTTGAGAGACGGAGATAAGTGTTACAACCCGTAATCCCAGGACATGTATATAAGAACATACGTAAGAAATCAGGACGCTAAAACTTGAGACTCGTAGAATTTATCGGAATTAGGAAAATGTCGGGAAACGAAATATTACGATGAATGGGAGGGTGACACATGTCACCCCCCTTGGATGGTCTTGGATGTTTAGACCAAGGGCTAGAAGGTCTTTTGACCAAAGCTTGGATGAACAAGTCTTGCAAGCTCAAGCTTGAGATTATTTACTAAGTCAAAGAGCCCACTTGGCTTGATATTAAAATTATTTCATCTAAGAGCACACAAGTGTATTGATCTAGACCCTCCATTTAATTATATAAGCACACTAGTAGCAAGACAAGTCTTCCACACTTAGAAAAATTTAGAGAAAATCTTGTGTTCTTGAGAGGAGCTCTCGGGTTTGGCCATCTTTCAACAAGAATTTTTTTTGTTTGTTGTTCAATAATCCCAATACTTTAAACCAAGGTTCCTAAGGGTATTATAAGGATATCTCAATAGAAAGATCCCGGAAATGTTTCATTTTTGCATTAGTCGCAAGGTGAAAACCTAAGTCGCTTTCATAGGTTTTGTTTGGAAATTGAAGGGAAGTTGTTTGTGAACTTCTAAGGGCTTAAAGTGGCGGATTGGAGTGTCAAGGAAAGGAGCTAAGTTGCTAAGGAGCGACTTCGGATCTTGAAGTTGGATTAAGGCTTGTCAAGGTAACAATCTTGTTCTCTTAGTGTTATAAGATTACATATTGTTGTAGTTATGGATATAAACAAGCATGAGATATATATATTGAAGATTGAAATGTTATGGAATATTTGGATGGAATCCGAAAGTTGCATGTTTAACCTTATGATTGTAATTCGATTTAGTTATTAGTTTTAGTTGTCGCATGTCATATAAGGAAAGGATTGTAGATGTTATTATCGATTGCGGCTATATAATATGTTAGACTAAACAACTTGGATTGAAAAAGAATTGGAAAAGATTTTGTGTTGTTGTACATTGAATTGCCGAGAATGACATTGAATTATTGGACTAGTTTGATATCAATTGTGGGGCAGAATTTTACACGTCCTGTTAGGCATGTAATACCCTTTTTGTTAGCTACATTGTTGAGCCTTAAATGTGGCATGTTTGGCTATTGAATTCGGGTCTTGAAAAAGGTGGAAAAGTACGTAGAAACAAAGGAAGTGATGTCCGATTTTCCGTAGAATAAGTGACTTTACACTTAGAATATTCTACGTTTGAAGCTAGAAGTTAATAGACGTATTATGGTCATTATATGTTGACATACTACATACGACATATTGGACTTAGCAAGTGGATTGAACCGAAGAGGTATGTAGAACTTTTCTTATCTCTTGAGCATGATTAGTTATCAATGTATAGTACGGTAGACGTACAAGCTTTAAATCAATTCAGTTTCATTTGGTATCCTTGACTTGTTTTAAGAATGTCCAAGTTGGTTGAGTTAGAGAATTTACTCACTTGTTGTTAAAGGATAAAAATGCCTTAGTTTCTAAAGCATAAAGTTAGTATAACGGCTTTATGGAAAGTTGGTTATAATAACTTTATGAGAAGTTAAAAGAATGGTTTATTCTAGTAATGTAAACAAGGATAAATGACTTGAAATAAAGGACGACGAATTTGATTTAAAGGCATCAATAGCTTAAAGTTTTATAGAAAAAGTCACTTGGTTTAGAAACCTATAAATGTATTTCTAAAAGGTATTGTGACTTGTCTTGAAAAGTAGATATGACTTGATACTACGGTTATTAGTATCTCGGGGTTGTCACGACCCGATCCCGGGCCCGTGACTGGTGCCTTACCCCGGGCACCCTAGTGATACAACGTCAGAGAAATCAACGGAATATAAAAACAAGACATGAAACAATTATAGAATGAGAACAGTTTATCCATGAAAATATCGCCTTTCGGCATGTATATATACATAAAACTTGAACCCGAACAGTTACATCCTTACAAACCCTGCCCACAACAAGATTCTGCACTTAAGAGTTTTTATACAACATGACGGGACAGGGCCCCGCCATACCCCTGAATGTACAAGTACCTACAGTGACAGGGGACTATACCAAGAGATAAGCCTCCGGAGAAACGGAGCTTCCCAATACGCTGAACTGTGATCCTATGAGCGAGGATCAACAACTGGTGTACCCCTACCTGCGGCATGAACGCAGCCCCCCGAAGGAGGTCAGTACAACAGGTACCAAGTATGTGAAACTGAAAATACTGCAATTGAAATCATAGTAGTCTATATAAAGCAGGAGACATGTATGATGACCAAACTACAGTCCACAATAAATAAGCAGTCATGTAAGTCAGGGACTCACGCCCTCAAAGTCATCACTCAAATATAACTATGGGTCTCATGCCCTCAACATCAATCATGCCCGTGGAATACCTTCCTCACTGCCGGCAGTCTATGATATAATAATACCAAGGAGTACACAAGAACACCAGGTCCCACCTGAGTCATAAAACCGTACGGGGCAAGTACGAAGACTAACTACCAGATACCAAAGCCGCGTCATCAACTGACCGGGGCAAGTACGAAAGCCAACTACCAGATACCAAAGTCGTACTAACAATACTATACAACCAAACCACGAAGCTGATACGGGGCAAGTACGAAAGCCAACTACCAGATACCAAAGCCGTGTCACGTAGCTGACCGGGGAAAGTACGAGGGCTAACTACCAGATACCAAGGCCGTATCACGAGACTCCGTCGCGAAGCTGATACGGGGCAAGTACGAAAGCCAACTACCAGATACCAAAGTCGTGTCACGTGGTGACGGGGCAATCTGAGGGCTAACTACGGATACCAGCGTATCACGAGACCGCCACTAAACCGAATCAGGCAAGTGTGAAGGCTAACTACAGTACAGGCGAATCGGCCACGAGGCGGGCACGAAAAGCCAACCACCAGATACCAAGGCCGAATCAGTAAAACCTCATGGAGAGCTAGTCCATGGAATAACACTATCAACAGGAGCGCACCCGTGGAATCCTCCGTCACTGCCGGTACGTCCAAGTAAGATCATAACAAATCAGTAGGCCTCCATTGAGACGCGATGGTATAGAAATCCAATACTAGCACGACAAGGCTATCACACGCAAACATAGGCAAGTTACACACAACTCAAGGTACTTTCATTTTATGCCAAAGTCCAGGTTTTAACCCCAAAGTACTACGTACGTTAAATTCTTTTTAAAAGATCCATTTCTTTTACAAAGGTCACCGATGCGTATTATAAAAATAGAGTGACTAACATTTTTAAGTAAACCAAAACAACTTCCATACTTTCCTTTTTAAACCAAAACACTTCTCCTTTTAAAATCAAGTTACAACATTCTTTTCCAAAGTTCAAGTTTGCCTAATTTCAAACATTCACGTCTCTTATTTTCGAAAGATTTCATAGTTCATAGTCTTAATCATTTAATAACGTAATTCTCTTTTAAAACAATTTGAGCAACATATGCCTTATGTGGGAGTAGGTTATTCTTGTTTATAACAATCTTATTAAAGCAGCCATGATCTAGGAAATGTAATACAATTTTGTCTTATCTTAGCTTCTATGCAGATGGAGGTTTCTACTGGTTTTAATATAATTACTTATTTGTCAATACATTTTCCTTTATTAACGCTGCAGTGGTTCGTTCGATACTTATTCTCCTTTCCGAAATCAGTAAAACATTATTCTTTAAAAACCAAGTACTCATTACTCACGAATGAGGTTTCACACTTCTTAACAACTTTCATATCAATTCAATTAAGTCAAGTCTCTTATCTTTTAAGATTAAGTCTCTTAACTTCTAAAATCAATAACCCATTCTTTTATCTTTCTTAATTCGTTATACCTAACTTCCCATAAAGCGAGTATAACTCTTAAGCTTTTTAAAACCAAGTATTACTCTTCTTTCATAAACGATTCTTAATTCTTTTGAAATACTTCAAGATTCTTTATTATTTAAAACTCCAGTCAAAAGACATCGAAGTAAAACCACGTTCAGTTAACACACGTACGTCTACCGTACTATACATATTCTTTTAAAATATCATGCTCAAGAGGATAGGAAGAATCACATACCTCGCGACGATTATCGACTATTAGCAAATAGCTCCAAAGTACTGTAATCCTGCTAGCCTTTTCCACCCTTCGAGTAGAATACGCTACTCGCAGTACTTCAACCTATAACGGTCATATAAGTCTATCAACGTCTAGACTACTCTATAAAATAATTCTAGATACAGATTCCTTATTCTATGGAAAATTGGGCAAGACTTCCTACCATCAAACTACAAGTCTACTGTAAATACAGTCCTATGTAAGTACAGTTCAATCTTCTTCTGATGTGATTTCAATTCAATTCTCTTCTTTTATACCATCCTTATATACGTCTTATACTCATTTCTATACTACTACAGTATGTAATTTCCAATTACAATAGAAGGACAATAGTATTTACCTCGATAAGCCCAAAATTATCCAAGTTTTAATGTTGATCCTGAGCAACGTTTAGCTCCTATTCTGAATGCTCCAACCCGCTCCAAACAACCCTTAGAAGTTCTACGCAACTTCTTCTTAAATACTTCAACCTGCTATGAAGATTTTCCTTAGGGTTTCGTTTGTGGTGAAGGAAGTATAATAGTATTTACGGGCTTTTAGTATAGGTGTAACCTTGGAATACTACAAGGTATTTGGGCCAAGGTATTTTGGAATAGTAACAATACTTGGAGAATACTTTTCTACCAAGGGGGAGGGGGGGGGGGTATTTCACGAGAACAACTCAAGAGGGGGGGGGGGGGGGGTTGTTTCGGCCAAGGCCTCTCAAAGGGAGAGGGGAACCTTGGACGAAAACTACACTAATGGGGAGAGGGTTTTTAGACTTGGAAAAAGATTTGTGGATGAAGAATAAGTCTTGCATTTGAGGGGTATTTATAGGCCAATCAATGGCCACGATTAAGGCAAGTGGAGGGCAAGTGGAGGGTGGGGATTTGGACATGTGTGTGTGGGTCCCACCTTATCAATCTACCACACAAATATCCTACCTAATCCTTGACAAAAATTAAAGGCAAAAACGTGCCCAAGTTCGTCCAACTAGACCGCCCACTTGAGGGTGACAGGTGTCGCCCTCTCGTTGGTCCAAAATATTTCATCTCTCGGAAAAATCCGCAAAAATAATAAATGTTGCAACCGTAATTTTCCCTTCGCAAAGTCCGGAAACGCGTTTGCCTGAAACGATTATTTTCGCTAGTTGTGCACAAATTCCGTCCCTTGCCTAACTTAAGGCTTAAACTTTTGTATGTACGCCCTCACGTACATACTCTGGAAATACGGGGTATAACAGGGGTTTTATATGAAAAAGAGTCATTTTAAAAGAATAGAAGTACGTAGTACTTTGGGTTAAATTCCCGGATCTTTCATGATACGATAGTGCCTTAAGTTAAAATAAATGAGAGTGTATGCTAATTAAGTCTAATGAGAAGTTAAGGGGTTTCTTAACTTGCTTATGTTATTTATAGTAGCCGGTTGTGCTTGTGATATATTGTTCATTACATGGTCATTCCCTGGGCTTGTGGCATTTGCATATTCCATGGATTTGATCCCCACTATGCGAGGAATACCTCATGCGAGTCTGTAGGGCTCATGCGGGTGAAATAGTCCTATGAGGGGCGGAGCAGTCCTTTGCAAGGAAATTACCTCATGCGCGTCCATACGGCCTATGCGGGTGAAATAGTCCCAGGAGTAGGATTGCGTGATAATACTACAGGCGGATGGTCCTAGGTTAACCTCAGACTTCCTATTTTTTTTAAAAACCGGAAATGTATATTTTGTTACTCTCATTGTTAGTAAGGAACAATATACTGTTAATTTGATTATCATACATGTCTCCAGCTTTATTTTAGACTTATGATGTAAATTGCAGTATTTTCCAGTTTTGCATACTTGGTACATATTGTATCGACCCCTTTTCCTCGGGGCTGCGTTAAATGCCGGTAGGGAGTAGCGGTGGTGGATCCTCATTCTTAGGATCACTGATCAGTTGTCAGAAGCTCCATTTCTCCGGAGGCTTGTCTTTTGGTACGATTTCCCTGATGTTGTAGATTTATGTACATTCAGGGGTTTGGCGGGACCCTGTCCCGTCACAGTTGTTATTCTTAGAGGTTTGTAGTCATATCTTGTGGATTGGGTTAAGAACAAAAATGTAACTGTTATTTTTGGTTATGTATATTTCACGGAAGGTGGCCTTATCGGCTAGCCTGTTGATATTTACTGTCTAGTACTTTATGAGTTTTTGTATGTTCCGCTGCTATTCTCTGATGTATACCTATAAGGGGTGCCCTACCGTCACGGGCCCGGGGTCGGGTCGTGACAGTATCGCTAGGAAGTAGGATCCAATACATGTATCATTTTGAAACCATCATTTAGAAAATCGAGACACTTATCGTACCAAGTATCCTTCTAAGACATGGTTTTGGCAAATCAAGGCACTAGACCTCACGTGTTACTTTAAAAAATCTTGAACATCAAAGTGCCACATATCATGTATTATATTAAGGAATTAATCATGGACATTCTCGCACGATTTCCTTAAAACATTTTAAACCATCCCTTGACTTTCCACTAAAACTTGTTATAACAAACTTCCCATAAAGCCGTTATAACCACTTCATTTTTAGACAACTAACGCACCATTACCTCTTTTCATTTTATAAAAAAACCAAGGCATTATCATGCCACGTAAGGGAATTGAACCCAAAGTACTTTGTACATCTATTCTTTATAAAAGAATCGTTTCATGAAATATTAGGGCGTTGGACCCAAAAGTACTTTCACCATTAAAACCAAGTTACTTACTTTTTTAAACTAAAGTAACGTATATTTTTAAGACCAAGTAACTTATACTTTTCAAATCGAGTTACTACACATATTCGAAATTCAAGTCCCAAGTGCTTTCGAAAATCAAGCCTCATGGACTTACAAAATTAATACTTTTATGAGCCGTGAATAGGTTATTCTCGTTTATAACGATCTTGTTAAATCAGCCATGATCTAGAAAATGTAATACAATTTTGTCTTATCTTAGTTTCTATGCAGATGGAGAATTCTACTCATTTCAATATAATTGATTGTCGATACATTTTCATTAACGCTGCAATGGCTTGTTTGATACCTATTCTCATTTGTATAGTAATTTACCAAGGTCAACTCGACTCTAATACTTCATAACGACTCTTACCAACATCCCCCATAAGACATAGTAAGAACTTAGGAATATTCTAGACATGCCTTTAGAATAAAATTAATAACATGAATACTTCCTATAACAAGGCAAGTATACTTCAAGAATAAGTCATATATACCCCAATAACAAGGAAAGTATACTTCAAGAAAATAAGTCAAGTATACTCCAAATAACAAGGCAAGTATACTTCAAGAAACAAGTCAAGTATACTCCAAATAACAAGGCAAGTATACTTCAAGAATAAGTCATGTATACCCCAATAACAAGGCAAGTATACTTCAAGAAAATAAGTCAAGTATAATCCAAATAACAAGACAAGTATACTTCAACAAACAAGTCAAATATACTCCAAATGACAAGGCAAACATACTTCAAGGATAGTCATGTCGATAGAAGGAAGAAGTTCACATACCTCGTGACGACTAACCCATACGACAAGTAGCAAAATGCTCCGAAGTACTTCAACCTCATCGGCTATTCCTTAAGCCAAGTAGACTATGCTACACGTAGTACTTCAACTTATAATGACGATAGCACTTCTATCAATATCATAGTTACTTAGTATAAGACTTATACCAAATAATGCCCTCTAATTCTGCCGAAATTCGGGCAACACTTCCTTTGTTTCTACATATTTTTCCACCTTTTCCAAGGCCCGTATTCATCAACCAAAACACCACATTTAAGGCACAACCAACTCAGCTAATCAAAGGGGATTACACGCCTAACAGGACGTGTAAAATTCTGCCCCATAACCATACCAAAACAACCCCTAAAACAGTCCACAATTAACTATAACGAGGGTGGAATGTGAGGCCTTTCAATGTCTTTCCACACCCTTATTCCTTCGGGTTTTTCATTAGCAATCTACTACATTAAACATGAAATATAGGGGCTGATTTTCCAGCATAAAACACGTCTAAAACAGTCCCTAAAACTGCACAACAACGCCTCACAGTTTCATGCAGTTTTTTCCGGCCAACTACTACAACCAAAGTCCTCTTTATAACTCCTTATGATCCAATTCGTCTTTCAAAATTTATATACAAACAACATCAACTTATAACAACCATATTACCTTCATTTTAACATGCGATTAGTGACGTTAAACAACAACAATAACCAACGAATTCGATATTGACCAAAACTGTCCAGAAAATTAGTAAACACTAAACATGTCACATAGGTTTCGTATACTCCATTTTTCTTGTTACAAGTTCTTCCCCTAACTACCACAACATGTAATATATAATTACTTCAAGAGGAAGAAGGAAACTTACCACAAATCTTAGCCAAAACAGTCCCAAAGTCACGGCACACACTACACAGCTTTGCACCACTTCTTCATGTTACAATCACACACATGTAACTTCTACGAGTTTGTAATGATCTTATATTCTTGTTGTTCTTCCAAAAAGTTCATAACAAGTTAAGGGTTTCAAGGCCTTGTTCTTGGCCAAACCGTGATCCACACTTTGGTGTGTTAAACTTGGCTTAGAACTTAGTCTAGGTGCTTAATCTTGGAAAGAAAAATACTTTGATCTTGATCTTGTCTTTGGATATAGGGATTTCAAATTGCTCTAGGTTTTTAGAGAGATGAGGGTTTGTATGGATGAATATCTTTTGTTTTAAGTCTTCAATACTTATCTATATAAAGGTGTGTAGAGTCTTCACAAGACAAGTGGGGAGGGCACTTGCTAACCTCCTATTGGCCAAGTATTTCTTCACAAAAGAAATTTCATCTACATTTAGTTATTTTTCATCCCATTTCGATGGACATGTAACATAGTATACCAAGACTTAATAAATCCACTAAGTCCATAATTCTAATGAAAAATAATTTCATTACTAGAATTAATTCTTGTCATCACATTAAACTCAAAAAAATTCAGTATAAGGAAATGTAAACATCCTTTCCTTCTGACATTCAAATCTTATTTCTATAATCATGTTCTCACTTAGTAGCTATGGAATTACGGGGTGTAACATATACTATGAAGATTGATAAGTGTTATGGAATATTGGAAGCCTAAAATCCGAAAAAAGTTCATGTTAGCCATTAAGATTGTAATTCAATTTAATTGTTAGTTACGATCGTCGCATGTTATAGAAAGAAGGGATTATAGTTGTTATAATCAATTGCGGCTATTTAATACATGTTAGAATAACAATTTGGATTGAAAAGGAATTGGAATGAACTTTATGTTTTTACACATTTAAGCCGAGAATTGCCTTAAGGAAATGGACAGTTTTTATATTAATTATGGGGCAGAATTTTACACGTCATGTTAGGCGTGTAATCCCCTTTGGTTAGCTGAATTGTTGAGCCTTGAATATGGCATGTTGGTTATTGATTTCGGGCCTTGAAAAAGGTGGAAAAGTACGTAGAAATAAAGGAAGTGCTGCCCAATTTTCCATAGAATAAGAAGCTTTACAGTTAGAATATTCTACGTTGGAAATCTAGAAGTTGATAGACGTATTATGGCCATTATAGGTTGACATTCTACGTGTGACATATTCAACATGACAAGTGGATTAAGTCAGAGAGGTATGTGAACTCTTCCCTATCTCTTGAGCATGAGTATTTACAAAGGTATAGTACGGTAGACGTACGTATTTTAAGTGAACTTGGTTTCAGTTTGGTATCCTTGCCTTGATTTCAAAAGGTGAAGTAACTTGGCTTTTAAAAGTATATGTTACTTGATGTTACATGTAAATATTACTTGACTTGAAAAGAATAGAATAAAAGTATGGGTTTCTTGAACTATTTTAAAGTTAAGAGACTTGATTTCTAAAGTCAAGGAACTTGAAGTATTCTGAAAGTTATGAAACTTGATTTGAAAGTATATGATACTTGGTTTCAAAAATATAAGTCTCTTGGTTTCAAAGAGGAACGTAATTGTCTTGGTTTGTCTAAAACATAAAGAGTTATAACAGTGTTATGGAAGATTAAGAGAGTGGTCTACTTGATTTAAAGGCATAAGTTGTCTAAGTTTTGAAAGTAGAAGTCACTTGGTTTAAAAGCCTTGAAATGAATTTCTAAAGGTGTGGTGACTTGTTTTGAAAAAAAAAGTAAGCATGCCTTGATACTAAGGGTGTTAGTATCTTGGGGTTTTACATAAAAAATAGTCTTTTGAAAAGAATAGAAGTACGTAGTACTTTGGGTTAAATTCCTGGATTTTTCATGACATGTTAGTGCCTTAAGTTAAATAAAATGAGAGTGCATGCTAATTAAGTCTAATAAGAGTTAAGGGATTTCTTAACTTGCTTATGATATTTATGGTAGCCGGTTGTGCTTATGTTATGTGATCTTGATAGCCGGTTGTCGAGGAAGGGGGTCAGTACACAATATGTACTAAGTATGTAAAACTGGAAAATACTGTAAATTACATCATAAGTTTTAAAACAAAGCCGGAGTCATGTATGATAATAAAATTACAGTACACAGTGCCTTACTAACAATGAGAGTAATCCAAGAGTATACGTACAACATACAAGTCTATCAATGCCTAGACTACTCTGTAGATTATTTTTCTGATGTGATTTCAGTTCAAGTCTTTTCTGTAATATCCTTCTATTACAGTTCAAATCTCTTCTATGAATCTTATTTTCATTTCTATACAACTACAGTATGTAATTTCCAATTACAATAGAAGGATAGGATTATTTACCTCGGTAAGCCCAAAATTATCCAAGTTTAATGTCGATCCTGAGCAACGTTTAGCTCCTACTCCGGGTGCTCCAACCCGCTCCAAACAACCCTTAGAAGTTCTACGCAACTTCTACTTAACACTTCAACCGACTATGAAGATTTTCCTTAGGGTTTCGTTTAGTGACTGAAGGGAAGTATAATAGTATTTCTGGGCTTTTAGTATAAGTGTAACCTTGGAATACTACAAGGTATTTGGGCCAAGGTATTTTGGAATAGTAACAATACTGAGAGTATTTTCTACCAAGAGGGGTATTTATACGAGACAACTCAAGAGAGGGGGGGGGGGGTACTCTCGGCCAAGGCCACTAGGAGGGGGGGTGTACCCCTCGGCCAAAGGCCTACTCAAAGGGGGAGGGGGAAGGCTTGGACGAACCATTGAGAGGGAGGGAGAAGGTTTTCAAGACTTAGGGATTTTTGTGGATGAAGAAGTCTTCACAAAGGGGGGGTATTTATAGGGAAATCAAAGGCCAAGATTAAGCCAAGTGGTGGGCAAGTGTAGGGTGAGGATTTGGACAAGTGTGTGTGGGTCCCACTTGCTCATCTTCCACACAAAATATCTACAAAATATCCTACCAACCCTTGACTTGCAATCGTCCAACTTGCCGCCCCACATCCACCAACTTGAGGGTGACAAGTGTCGCCCTCTCGTTGGTCCAAAATATTTCGTCTCTCGGAAAAATCCGCAAAATTTATAAATGACATAGCCGGAATTTTCCCTTCGTAAGTTTTGTAAAACGTTTCGTCGAAAAACGATTCCTTTAGGTAGTTGTGAACAAAATTTTCGGCCCTTGCCTACTTTAAGGCTTAAACTTTTATATGTACGCCCTTACGTACATACTCTGGAAATACGGGGTATAACAAACCGCTCGAGACCTCATTGCCCCGCCTCTTGGGCTGGCTCGAGTCAATCTGGTCCTCCTCTCTCTATCCTCTATCCTCGCGCATAGGCTCGATCTCCGGCAATGTCCATACCGGCTGAAGAGCCACCCCAAGCATGCATGAATCATATGACGCCTAGCCCCATCACATAACGATGAACTCTATCCGCCATGCGCCTACAATAGTGTGACAACCGCCAAGGAGTCAAACTCCAGGCTATACTCCCTGATAGTCCTCCCATTCTGCCTCAAGGTCAAAAATCTATCTACGCGGGCCCTCCTCATCTCAGGAGGCAAAAAGTGATCCATGAAGGCCTCAGAACTCCTCCCAAATAGCCGGGAAGAGCATCCTCACCTCTAAAGCAACCACGACTCAAACCGGTTCAACACAATATCGCAGAACCTGAAGAGGCTAGCGTAATGCACTCTCTGAAGCCCTAAGAACTCGCATGGTCCGTAGAGCCGCCGAATGAACTCCCGCGGATCCTCCTCGGACCTCGAACCATAAAACTCAGGTGGATGACAAACCAGAAAATCCCTAATCCGCAAACCGGCCTGGGCCGCTCGCTTCGCTCACACTGTTGCGGCTACTATTGTCACGACCCGACTTCGGGCCCGTGAGTGGTGTCTTACCCCGGGCACCCTAGTGATACAACATCAGAGAAAAACCAGCGGAAATAAAAACTTAAACGGAAACAAGATATAACAAGAAAACAGGCTAACCAAAACGGTCACCTTCATGTATAAATATATAACCGAACAGTTACATCCTTTATAAACCCTGCCCACAACAGTACTACAGACCTCTAAGAGTGTAACAACAACTATGACGGGACAGGGCCCCGCCATACCCCTGAATGTAAGTACCAACAGCAACATGGGACTATACCAAAGATAAGCTTCCGGAGAAACGGAGCTTTCCGAACGCTGAACTGTGATCCTATGAGCGAGGATCCACAACCGGTGTACCTCTACCTGCGGCATGAACGCATCCCCCCGAAGGAGGTCAGTACAACAGGTACCAAGTATGTGAAACTGAAAATACTGTAAACGAAATCATAACAGTCTAAAATAAAACAGGAGACATGTATGATAACAAAACTACAGTTCACAACATAAAAGCAGTCATGTCAAGTCAGGGACTCACGCCCTCAAAGTCATCCCTCATGCCCGTGGAACTTCGTCCTCACTGCCGGCAGTCTAGGTATAAATCGTGTGATACGTATAACATGTCTCGGCCCATCTCATGGACTCGGTGTCGGATCGTATGGAATACATTCCCGGCCCATCTCATGGACTCGGTATCGTGTGGAATACATTCCCGATCCATCCCATGGACTCGGTGTCGTGTGAAATACATTCCCGGTCCATCCCATGGACGCGGTGTCATGTGAAATACATTCCCGGTCCATCTCATGGACGCGGTGTCGGGTGAAATACATTCCCGGTCCATCTCATGGACGCGGTGTCGGGTGAAATACATTCCCGGTCCAACCCATGGACGCGGTGTCGTGTGGAATACATTCCCGGTCCATCCCATGGACGCGGTGTCATGTGAAATACATTCCCGGTCCATCTCATGGACGCGGTGTCGGGTGAAATACACTCCCGGTCCATCTCATGGACGCGGTGTAGAATCGACCATAACATTTAAACGTTGTTTTAAGACATATTAAGATAATACCATGCTTTCCTTTTAAATCAACTAAGGCAATATTATGCCTTCCTTTAAACCAAAACACTTTCCTTTTTTAAAGTCAAGTAACAACATACTTTTCCAAAAGTTCAAGTTGCATAATTTCAAATATTCAAGTCTCTTATTTTCGAAAGATTTCATAACTCATGGTCTTAATCATTATATAACGTAGTCTCTTTTAAAACAATTGAACAACATATGTTTTATGTGTGAGCAGTTTATTCTTGTTTATAATGATCTTATTAAAGCAGCCATGATCTAAAAAAATGTAATACAATTTTGTCTTATCTTAGCTTCTATGCAGATGGAGGTTTCTACTGGTTTTAATATAATTATTTACTTGTCAATACATTTTCCTTTATTAACGCTGCAGTGGTTTGTTCGATACTTATTCTCATTTCCGAAATCAGTAAAACATTATTCTTTAAAAACCAAATACTCATTAGTCACGAATGAAGTTTTACACTTTTTAACAAAATTCATATCAAGTCAATTAAGTCAAGTCTCTTATCTTTTAAGATCAAGTCTCTTAACTTCTAAAATCAATAAACCATTCTTTTACCTATATAAAGTCGTTATAACTAACTTCCCATAAAGCTATTATAACACTTTAGGTTTTAAACCAACCAAAACTCATTTAGCACATATACGTCTACCGTACTACATAGTTTACAAAACATCATGCTAGAAAGGATAGGAAGAGGTTCACATACCTCGCGACGATTATCGACAATTAGCAAAATGCTCCAAGTACTACAACCTTGCTAGCCTTTTCCACCCTTCAAGTAGAATACGCTACTCGTAGTACTTCCACCTATAATGGTCACAAAACGTCTATCAACCTCTAGAACTCTTCGTAGAATAATTCTAAGTACAAGGTTCCATATTCTACGAAAAATTCGGCAGCACCTCCCCCCCTGCAACCACCTAAATCTCCTCCTCTAACGAGGCCTGCTACCAAACCAACAATTCCAGGGGGGGTTACACGTCTAACCGGACGTGTACAATTTTTACTCCACAATAATACTACAAGTCTACTGTAAATACAGTTCAATTCTTTTTAATCATCCATCCAATATATCTTATACTCAATTCTAAACTACTACAATATGTAATATCCAATTACAATAGAGGAACATAGATCATTACCTCGATAAGCCCAAAATTATCCAAGATTAAAAGTCGATCCTGAGCAACGTTTAGCTCCACTTCCTTACGCTCCAACCCGCTCCAAGCAACCCTTAGAAGTTTCTAAACAACTTCTCTTAACACTTCATCTAAGCTATGGAGATTTTTCTAGGGCTTCATTTAGCAACTATTGGAATAAAGTAGTATTTCCGGGCTCCTAGTATTGAAATAACTTTGGAATACTACTAGGGATACTAGGCCAAGGTATTTGGGATTATACAATAATACTCAAAGTATTTTCCACTCAAGTAGGGGAGGGGGGACGAAAACAACTACAAAGGGGAGGGGAGTATTTTGCCTTGGAAGCTTAAGTGTGGGATGAAAATTGTCTTCAACTTAAGGGGGTATATATAGAAGAATCAAGGGTCAAGATTTAAGAAAATGTAAGGTGTAGATTGGGGACATGTGGGTGGGTAGTTTACCAACCATTTGCCTACCACAAAAATGGGACAAGTGGCTTGCCACTTGTCCCCTAAAAAACGTCCATGCCAAGTGTCTTTCATCAATTCGGCCACTTGGCCACATGGGGGTGACACGTGTCGCCCCCCTACTCGTCCAAAATATTTCATCTTCCGAAAATACCCGTAATGCCAAAAATCCGAAAATAAAGTGGGCCCCACAAAACCGTAAATTCTCCCGTGGGCCCCACGTGACCAATTTCAGAAATAAAATTCCATAAATCTTAAAAATTCCAAAAAGTCCGAATACCAAATCTGGGAATCCAATTCCCATTAATGAACCTTTTTCCACATAAAATTCGGAAACTTTTCCGTCGAAAAATCACATCTTTCTTCCTTTCCAATTTTAATGTCGTATTTACGCATGTACGTCCTCATATACATACCCTGGAACTACGGGGTGTAACAACTATACTGGTCAATAACCGGATCTGCTCCCCGTATTCTCTATACTCGCCTGGCCGTGGTCCGGAGGCTGCGTGCAGGAACCTCTGAGCTACCGCCGCTCTACTCTTCTAATATCGCGGCGTGGCTGAACTCGCCGACCCGCCTACTACCTCAGGCATAGTCTGTGCCTGAGTCCGTGTAACCCTCTCGAGTACCGCTAGCAGCCTCGCTGCCGCTTTGCCCTCCGGGCCCCGTCGCCTCCGCGAGGCATATCTGTTTCATAAGACTAGGTCAGAGAGGATTCAACCTAATAAGACAGATCTACTGCACCATCTCAGAGAGAGAAGAATGAAAACCAATCATAAATGTCTTGCAGCCTCCTGATTATAGATGTGGTGCACAACACACCGATAATCAAGACTCTACTGCATACGGTGCAGACACTTTCCGAGGACTAATCGCTTCGATACCACTTTTGTCACGACCCGACCCCGGGCCGCGACTGGTGCCCTACCTGGGCACCCTGTTCAGGTATACATCAGAGAATAGCAGCGGAACATACACAACATAAACACATGTGTAAACAATAAACATCACAGGCTAGCCGATAAGGCCGCCTTCCATAATATAAACATAATCAAAAGTACAACTGTACAACTCAGTTCTACCAACCACATATGTGAATACGCACTTAGAATAACAATCGTGGCGGACGGGCCCCGCCATACCCCTGAATGTACATAAATCTACAACATCAGGGAAAGACTGTACCAAAAGAGACAAGCCTCCGGAGAAATGGAGCTTCTGACGTCTGATAAGTGATCCTAAGAATGAGGATCCACCACCTGCTTACCCTTTCCTGCGGCATGAACGCAGCCCCCGAGGAAGGGGGTCAGTACACAATAGGTACTAAGTATGTAAAACTGGAAAATACTGTAAATTACATCATAAGTTTTAAAACAAAGCCGGAGTCATGTATGATAATAAAATTACAGTACACAGTGCCTTACTAACAATGAGAGTAATCCAAGAGTATACGTCTTTGTTATACCCGTATTTCAGAGTATATGCGTGGGGCGTGCGTGGAGAATTTGAGCCTTAAGTTAGGCTTTGGTTCGAAATTTGGGCCAAGTGCGAATAGAGTCGTTTCCGCGAAACGTTTCCACGACTTACGTTGGGAAAATTCCGGCTATGTCATTTAGTATTTTTGCGAATTTTTCGAGAGACTAAATGTTTTGGACCAACGGGAGGGTGACACTTGTCACCTCAGTGGCGTTGGGTTGGCGATTGGGTCACGTTTACATGGCCTATTGGCTCCTTGTTTTGGCCTTGTTTTGTGGCTTGTTTGGTGCCATGTTTTGTGCCTTGTTTTGTGGAGTAGGGTTTAGGGTGCACTTGGCTTAATCTTGTCCTTACACTTGCTATACACTTGGAAGGATCTTGGCCCTTGGTTGGCCTTTGGTTTTGCTATAAATACCCCAAATGTGAAGACTTCATCCATTCCAAAAACTTCCAAGTCTTGAAACCCTCTCCTCCTTTGTGAGCTCTAAACAGAGCCTTCCCCTCCGCACCGTGTGGCCTTTGGCGAGAACACCCTCCCAGCCTAGTGTGCTAGCCAGAGCCTACCCCCTTGGTAGAAAGTTGTCTTCCAAGTATTGTTATAATGCCCAAAATACCTTAGCCTTGTACCTTGTAGTATTCCAAAGATACCTCTATACGTAGAGCAGAAAATACTACCACTTTTGTCCCTTTAGTCTCAAACCGAAACCCTAAGAAAATCTTCGTTGATTGATTGAAGTATTTAAGTAGAAGTTGGTTAGAACTTCTAAGGGTTGTTTGGGCGGGATGGAGCACCGGAGTTGAGCTAAACGTTGCTAAGGATCGACATTTAACTTGGATAATTATGGGCTTATCGAGGTAATTATCTTGTCCCTCTATTTGTAATTGGAAATTACATGTTATTAGAATATATAGTTGAAGTATACTATATATAGAACTAAGCTTAGTACTGCGGCAATGTCTTTTGACTTAAGCCTGAAGAATAAAGAAAAGAAGCGCCTTTGTATTTACATGGATGTATTGCGGTAGACTTGTGTAGTATTCGAGTAGAATTGTACACGTCAGGTTAGGCGTGTAAACCCCTGGTTGGCTTGATGGCGCCTCGATAGAGGAGGAGATTTCTGTTGTTGCGGGGAAAGTCTTCTTAGAATTTTATGTAGAGAAATGGAACCTTGTGTTTTGAAGTTAATAGACGTTTGTGACCTTTCTAGGTGAAAGTACTAAGAGTAGCGTATTCTACTTGAGGAGTGGAAAGGGCTAGCAAGGTTGTAGTACTTGGAGCATTTTGCTTATTGTCGATACTCGCGAGGTATGTGAACCTCTTCCTATCTGTTCTAGCATGATATGTGTGTAGCTATGTAGTACGGTGGACGTACAGGTGCTAAGTGTATTTGTTTGGTTTAAACATAAAGTGTTATAACGGCTTTATGGGAAGTTGGTTATAACAGCTTTATGTAGGTAAGAAAATGGTTTACTGATGTTAGAAGTTAAGAGACTTGATCTTATAAGATAAGAGACTTAACTTATTTGTTTTAATGTGGATGTTTGTGTGAAACCTCATTCGTGAGTAATGAGTACTTGGTTTTAAAGGGATAATGTTTTACTGATTTCGGAAATCAGAATGTGTATCGACAGACCACTGCAGCGTTAATAAAGGAAAATGTATTGAATAATGATGTGTTGTATTAAAACCAGTAGAAACCTCCATCTGCATAGAAGCTAAGATGAGACAAAATGATATTACATTTTCTAGATCATGGTTGCTGTAATAAGATCGTTATAAACAAGAATAAACTACTCACATATATGACATATGTTACTCAATTGTTTTAAAGAGATTAAGACTATGAGTTATGAAACCTTTCTAAAATAAGTGACTTGAGCATTTGAAAATGAGAAGCTTGAGTAATTGAAACTAGGCAAACTGGAACTTAGGAAAAGAATGTTGTTACTTGATTTTGAAAAGGAATGTGGGTTGGTCATTCTAATACTACGGGTATAGGGTGACTTTTATAAAAGTAATGGATCTCTTTTAAAAGAACTTAACGTATGTAGTACTTTGGGGTTAAAAACCCGGACTTTGGCATAAAATGAAAGTACTTTGAGTTGTGTGAAACTTGCCTATGCTTGTTGTTGTGAAACTTGCCTATGCTTGTTGTTGTGAAACTTGCCTATGCTTGTGATGATAGCCTTTGTTGTGCAAGTGTGGTATTTACGTATTCTGGCGTCTCTCGATAGAGGCGGTCGACTTGTTGAGAACTTACTTGGGCGTCTTTGGCGGTGATGGAGAATTCCACGGGTATGTTTCCATTTTGATTCTTGTCTTGTTGTTGATGTCACATGGACATGTCTACACCGTCTGAGATTCGGGGCATCGCGACCGTGCGGCGGTTGATTACCGATATATTGTTATTGTGGTTACATGGACATGTCTACACCGAGGTAGAATTCGGGGCATGTGGCGTGCGGCGGGGTTGATCACCCAAGATATTATTGTTGATGTCACATGGACGTGTCTACACCGGTAGAATTCCGGGGCACGTGGCCGTGGGGCATTGGTATTATTGTTGCATCATGGACATGTCTACACCGTCTGCAGTCCGGGGCATGCGCCGTGATGCGAACATGATTGATGTTGTGGCGTGAGACCCATAGTTATATTTGAGTGATGACTTGAGGCGTGAGTCCTCATCGACATGATCGCTTTTATGTTGTGAATCGTAGTTTGGTTATCATACATGTCTCCCGCTTTATATAGACTAGTATGATTTCATTCTGATATTTTCTGATTTCACATACTTGGTACTGTTGTCTTGACCTCCTTGGGCTGCGTTCATGCCGCAGTAGAGATACATCGATCGTGGATCCTCGCTCTTAGGATCTCGATTCAGCGTTTTGGGAAGCTCCGTTTCTCGGAGGCTTATCTTTTGGTATGTGTTCCACGAGTTGTAGGTTCTTGTACATTCGAGGGTATGGCGGGCCTGTCCGTCATAGTTGTTGTAAATCTTAAGTGCAGTAATCTTTGTTGTGGCGGGGTTTGTAAAAAAGGATTAAACTGTTCGTTTTGTAAGAGTTGTATTTATATATGTTATTGGAAGGTAACCGTTGGGTTGGCCTGTTTTATGATCATATATCTTGTTTCTTGTTTAAAGTTTTATTTTCCGCTGGTTTTCTCTGATGTTGTGTCACTAGGGTGCCCGGGATAAGGCACCAGTAACGGGCCCCGGGACGGGTCGTTACACGTACAACATAAAACAAGGATACTCACGATCAAATCATGGGTAGCGAACCCATAGAAACAGGTGGTATAATGTCTTGGGGGTTTTCCCCTCATTTATACTCTTATCCTGAGGCAGGTGGTATAACGTCTTGGGGGTTTACCCCTCATTTATACTCTTATCCTGGAGAAGGTGGTAAAGCAGGTGGTATAACGTCTTGGGGGTTTACCCCTCATTTATACTCTTACCCTGGAGAAGGTGGTATAGCGTCTTGGGGGTTTACCCCTCACTTATACTCTTACCCTATCTCAACCGGCCGTCATACAATAAATAAGCAAGTTAGTTTACTTAAGGCACTAATATGTTATAATAAATCCGGGAGTTTAACCCAAAGTACTACGTACTTCTAATCTTTTAAAAATGACTCATTTTTATATAAAACTTCCAAGATACTATTAACCGTAGTATCAAGTCAAAATTACTTTTCAAGACAAGTCACAATACCTTTAGAAATAAAGTTAGGTTTCTAAATCAAGTGACTCCTTTTATTATATAACCTTAGGCAATTGATGCCTTAAAATCAAATTGCCTTTTCATTAAAATCAAGTCATTTATCTTTCCATAAAGCAAATATAACCAACTTCCCATAAAGTCGTTATATTCACTTTATACCTTAGCCAAATACAATTTCCTATCCAAGGGACTTATACGTTTAAAACGGAACAAGTATCACATACTTTAAAACTCTTCAAGTCCCTTAACTTTAATAAAACTTAAGACATCCTTTATACTTTCAAAGAAGTGAGTTAATCTCCTAACTTACCCGACTTGGCTATTCATAAAACTAGTAAAGGATATCAAGGTCTTGTACGTCTACCGTACTATATACGTACAACTAGTCATGCTCAAAAGATAGGAAAAGTTCTACATACCTTTTCGGGTCAAACCACTTGCCAAATACAATATCCCGCCCGTAGTATGTCAACCTATAATATCCACAATACGTCTATTAACGTCTTACTTCAAACGTAGAATATTACAAGTGTAAGGTCACTAAATTCTACGGAAAATCGGACAACACCTCCTTTGTTTTTACTTACTTTGCCACCTTTTTCAAGGCCGAATACAATAACCAAACACGCCACATTTAAGGCCCAATCAATGCAATCAACAATAGGGGATTACACGCCTACTAGACGTGTAAAATTCCGCCCCACAATAGATATCAAACTAATACAACTACTAGTCCAATTTCGGCCATTTTGAGTACAACAATACCAATTCTTATCCAATTTCCATTTCAATCCAAATTGTTAGCATAACATGATATTAAGTCGCAATTGATTATACTACTATAATCTTCAAGTAAGTAACATGCGACGATTCTAGTAAACGACCAAATTGTAATCCAACTTCACATGGCTTACATTACATTTCGGATTTTTAAGGCTACAAGCAATCCATAATACTTATAAACTCCAACACCTATACTTCATGCTAGCAACAAGTAAAGCTAACAACAATATAAACAATCTTGTAACACTTTTAAGAGATGAGATTATACCTCGACGAATCTTAATCCAACTCCAAATCTGAAGTCTCTCCTTAGCAACTTAGAGCCTCTTCAAGACGCTTCAATCCACTACTTGAGACCCTTAGAACAACACCAACAAATTTCCTTCAAACTTCCAAACCAAACCTAGATAGACAACTAGGTTTTCACTTTGCGACTAACCCGAAAACTATCATTTTTCCGAGATTTTTCTATTGAGATATGCTTACAATACACTCAAGAACCTTGGTTTAAAGTGTGGGGCTTAATGGACAAGAAACAAAAAATTTCCTTTCTTAGAGAGAGTGAACAGAGCTCTCAAATGGAGTCTTGAAATTCTTGAAAATATGGCTAAGTGTTGGACTATGTCTTGCTACTAGTAGTATTAAATAGTACAATGGAGGGTCAAGATTCATACAAATGTGAGGCTTGGATGTAGTTCTTATTAAATATCAAGTGTTGTGGTCCCCTTGACCAAGTCAATTCTCTCAAGCTTTCAAGTTGCAAGACTTGTCTTGCTAACAAAGGTCCAATGACCCTCTTGCCCTTGCAAAATTCGTCCAAGGCATTTTTAAGGGGGGTGACACGTGTCGCCCTCCCATTCGTTATAATAATACGTTTTCCGACAATTTCATAATTCCGATAAATTTTACAAGTCTCAATTCTCAACACTTGTGAGTTCTTACGTACGTTCTTAAAACATGTCCTGTCAATACGGGGTGTAACATTCTTCCCCCCTTAGAAACATTCGTCCCCGAATATTCTTTCGGAGTCAATATTATAATTAGCGACATAGTTTCCTTTCACACCACCGACATACCAAAAATGCCACACATGGCCACATAATAGCATTTACACAAAACAAAAGCTTCAATTAAAACTTGACAAGTAAGGGAAAAGAAATACCTGAAGGTGTAGGGAATAAGTGAGGATACTTCCTCAACATGTCCTCCTCCGCTTCCCAAGTCATCTCCTCCCGGTTAACATTCTTCCACAAGACTTTGACGGAAGCTACATCCTTGGTCCGATCACACGACTGCGATCGAGTATCTCTATGGGACTCTCTCATACGATAACCCTCCGCCACTGGACCTCACTAGCGAGAAAACTCTCATTGGATCTCGATACACTTCGCAACATAGAAACATGGAAGACCGGATGTACCGCCTCTAACTCGATGGCGGATCCAACTCATAGGCAACCTTGCCTACTCGACGGACGATCCGGTAGGGCCCGATGTACCTTGGTGAGTTTCCTTCTTACGAATCTCATCACACCGCCATGGTGACACCTTCAAGAAAACCCAATCGCTACAGAAACTCCAAATGCCGACGATTATCCGCGTATGACTTCGCCGACTTTGAGTCGCTAACGATCTCCTGGATAAGCTTCACCTTATCCACAGCCTGCTGTACCAAGTCTGGGCCAACTAACTGCACCTCGCCCACGTCGAACCAACCAATCGGCGACCTATATTTCCGCCCATATAAAGCCTCGTATGGCGCTATCTGTATACTGGAATGGTAGCTGTTGTTATAAGCAAACTCCATAAGAGGCAAATGATCCTCGGCTACCACGAAATCAATCACGCAGCTCATGACATATCCTCAAGTGTATGCGGATAGTGCGCTGCTTTGCCGTCGATCGAGGATGAAATCTCATGCGAGACTCACCTGTGTCCCTAAACCCTTCTGGAAAGACCTCCAGAAGTTAGCCGTAAACTGGGCTCCCCTATCAGATATAATCGACACCGGGACACCGTGCAGCCTCACAATCTCTCTGATGTACAATCTGGCATAGTCCTCAGCCGAAAACGTCGTCCTGACTGGAAGGAAATAGGCTGATTTCGTCAGCCTGTCAACAATAACCCATATGGAGTCGTACTTCCTCTGAGTACGAGGTAACCCTGTAACAAAGTCCATGTTGACCACCTCCCACTTCCAAGTCGGAATCTCAATAGCCTGCAATAATCCACTGGGCCTGTAATGCTCGACCTTGATCTGCTGGCAATTAGGACACTGTGCAACAAAACCTGCCACGTCCCTCTTCAGGCCATCCCACCAATACAAACATTTGAGGTCATGGTACATCTTAGTCGACCCCGGATGAATAGAATAACGAGCCGTGTGCCTCCCAAAATCACGGCGAAGTCTGTCACATCGGGAACACACAACCGACCCTCAAATCTTAGCACCCCATCAGGCGCTACCTCGAATAGACTCTTCTCCTCCTGAAGAGCTGCATCTCGATATCATACCAACACTGGGTCCTCAAACTGTCGCCTCTTCACCTCATCAACGATGGAAGACTCGGCAACCTCACGAACCCGTACCACGCTATCGTCGATATCGATCAATCGAACCCCAAGGCTCGCTAACTGGTGGATCTGACGGACCATGTCCTGTCTCTCTGACTGTACCTCTGACAGGCTCCCCATCGATCGACGACTCAAGGCATCAGCAACTACGTTGGCTTTCCCCGGATGGTATAGAATATCAACATCATAATCTTTCAGCAATTCTAACCACCGTCTCTGTCGCAAGTTCAGCTCCCTCTGCCTGAAGATATACTGGAGGCTCTTGTGTTCTGTATAAATATCCACATGAACCCCATACAAATAATGTCTCCAAATCTTCAAGGCATGAATAACTGCGGCCAACTCTAAGTCGTGGGTAAGGTAATTCCTCTCATGCTTCAGAATCGCCGGAAGCATAGGCTATAACCTTGCCGTCTTTGCATCAAAACACACCTAGCCCGATGCCCGAGGCATCACAATAGATCACGTGCCGTCTAACCCCTCGGGAAGAGTAAGGCGGAGTGTAGTCAACCTTTCCTTCAGCAACTGGAAACCCTTCTCGCAAGCCTCTGTCCACTGGAACTTGGCTGCCTTCTAAGTCAGCCTAGTCAACGGTGCTGAAATCGAAGCAAACTGCTCCACAAACCTACGATAATAACCTGCCAGCCCTAAGAAACTGCGCACCTCGGTCGGAGTAGTAGGTCTCGGCCAAGACTTGACTGCCTCAATCTTTGTCGTATCCACCCGAACACCATCAGCCTCAATAATATTGTTAGACCCCGTATTTCCAGAGTATGTACGTGAGGGCGTACGTATACAATTTGAGCCTTAAAGTAGGCATAGGTTCGAATTTGTGCATAGCTACCTAAAGGAGTCGTTTTTTAAAAGCGTTTCCTGACTTTCGAAGGGAAAATTCCGGCTATGTCATTTATAATTTTTGCGGATTTTTCCGAGAGACGAAACATTTTGGACCAACGGGAGGGTGACATGTTTCACCCTCACATTGGACGTGAGAAGTGGACGGCAAAGGCAAGCAAAGGCACGTTTTTTGTGCCTTGGGTTAGGTAGGATATTTGTGCAAGTTGGTGTGGTAGATGGATAAGGTCCACATGGTTGAAATCTAGCCCTACACTTGCACCACACTTGTCTTCATCTTGGCCATTGGTTGGCCTTCACTTGACCTATAAATACCCCTCTAGTTGAAGACATTCTTCATCCAAATTGAGCAATCTTTCTAAGTCTCAAACCCTCCCTCTCCCTCTTGTGATCTCGTCCGCCACACACCCCTCCCTTATTGGTAGCCTAGAAACACCCCTCCCCCTCTTGAAGGCCCCTTGGCCGAAACCTACCCCCCCCTTTGTAGTGTTCTAGCCGTGGGGTACCCCCCCCCTAGCCTAGTTGTCTCGTATAAATACCCCTTGTTGTGGTATAGAAATACTCTCCTAGTAGTGTTATAATGCCCAAATACCTTGGCCCAAATACCTTGTAGTATTCCCCAGGTTACACGTATACAAAGGCCAGAAAATACTATTATACTTCCTCGATCACAAAAACGAAACCCTAAGTAAATCTTCACCCGTAGTTGAAGTTATAAGTAGAAGTTGGTTAGAACTTCTAAGGGTTGGTTGGAGGCGGAGTCGGGCGCACTGAGTAGGAGCTAAACCTTGCTCAGGATCGACATATAACTTGGATAAATTTGGGCTTATCGAGGTAAACACTCATGACCTTCTGTTGTAATTGGAAATTACATGTTGTAGGAGTATATAGTTAAGTATACTATATATAGAACTGAACTTAGTTGTGCGGCAATGTCTTTTGACTTAAGCCTGAATAATACTTACGGCAATGTCTTGCGACTTAAGCTTTGAATTTAAAGAGAAGCGAATCAGTAATTACATAGGGTGTATCAGATGAGACTTGTGTAGCATTCTTGTATAGTAGAATTGTACGCATCCGGTTAGAAGTGTTAACCCCAGTTGGCTTGGTAGCGGCCTCGATAGAGGAGGAGATTTCTGTTGTTGCGGGGAGGTCTTGCCGAATTTTACGTAGAATATTCTACGTCGGGATCTAAAGATATTAATAGGCGCTTTGTGGCCTCTATAGGTTGTAGTACTACGTGTGGGTGATCCGCTTGGTAGAGTGTAGCCGACGTTTTGAGGTACTTGGGCGTTTCTTTGTTAGTCGATAATCGTCGCGAGGTATGTGAACCTCTTCCTATCTGTTCTAGCATGATATGTGTATAACTATGTAGTATGGTAGACGTACATGTGTTAAATGTATTTGATTGTCTTTAAACATAAAGTGTTATAACGGCTTTATGGGAAGTTGGTTATAACAGCTCTATGTAAATGAGAAATGCTTTGTGGTTTTTAAAAGGTAACTGATTTGACTTATAACCGACTTGATGTAAAAGAACCTTAAAGTATTCTAAAAGATTAAGAAACCTTTTTGAAATAAGTGTATACTTGGTTTGAAAACATATAAGTTATAACAACTTTATGAGAAGTTAGGTGTAACGCCTTAAGAGAGATAAAAAGAATGGTTTAATGGTTTAGAAGTTAAGAGACTTATTCTTAAAAGATAAGAGACTTGACTTAATATGGACGTTTGTGTGAAACCTCATTCGTGAGTAATGAGTACTCGGTTTTGGAAGGAATAATGTTTTACTGATTTCGGAAATCAGAATGTGTATCGACAAACCACCTGCGGCGTTAATAAAGGAAATGTATTGAATAATTAAGTATTATTAAAACCAGTAGAAACCTCCATCTGCATAGAAGCTAAGATGAGACAAAATGATATTACATTTCTAGATCATGACTGCTAATAAGATTGATTATGAACAAGAATAACCTACTCGCCTAAGGCATATGTTACTCAATTGTTTTAAAAGAGATTAAGACATTGAACTATGAACTTTTCAAAAAAGAGACTTGAGTATTTGAAATTAGGCAAACTGGAACTTTAGGAAAAAGAAAGGCATTATGTTGTCTTAAAATGGTTTAAAACATAAGGTGTATAACAACTTTATGGGAAGTTGGTTATAACGACCTTATGAAAACAAAAGAAAGGTTTTATCATTGGTTTTAATGTGGTAACTTGACTTTAAAAAGAAAAGTGTTTTGGTCAAAAAAAAGAAGGCATGGTGTTGCCTTAATTTGGTTTTAAAAAAAAAGAAAGTATGGAAGTTGTTTTGGTTTACTTAAAAGATATAAGTCACTCTATTTTTACACTACGGGTATCGGGTGACTTTTAGAAAAGGATTAGATCTCTTTAAAAGGAATTTAACATACGTAGTACTTTAGGGTTAAAACCCGGACTTTGGCATAAAATGAAAGTACTTTGAGCTGTGTATAACTTGCCTATGCTTGTTGTTGTGAAACTTGCCTATGCTTGTTGTTGTGAAACTTGCCTATGCTTGTTGTTGTGAAACTTGGCTATGCTTGTTGTGATAGCCTTTGTTGTGCAAAGATTGTGTTTCTATACTACCGCGTCTCTCGATGGAGGGTCGGTTGACTTGTTGAGAACTTACTTGGGCGTCTTGCGGCGTGACGGAGAAATTCCGCAGATGCGTTCGCTGATAGTGTTACTTTTGTTAAATCACTTTGGACATCTCGACACGATCGTAGTGCGGGTATGCTTCCACTTTGATTACCGCCTTGTTGTCTTATTGTTTCCCTTTGGACATACCGACACGATCGTAGCGCGCGGGTATGCTTCCATTTGGAATCTTTGTCTTATTGTTTCCTTGGACTCATTGACACGATCGTAGCGCTGCGGGTATGCTTCCATTTGGAATGTTGTCTTATTTGTTCCCTTTGGACATACCGACGATCGTAGCGCGGGTATGCTCCCATTTGGATTTCTATCTTGTTGTTATCATATCATGCATCAGCGGTGAGGAAAGGTACTCACGGCGGGATTGATGTTGTGGGCGTGAGACCACGAATTGATATAAGCGTTATGTGTGTATGCTGTAGTTTGGTTATCATACACATCTCCGCTTTTATAGACTATTATGATTTGATTCTGATATTTCTGATTTCACATACTTAGTACTGTTGATCGACCTCGCCCGGGTGGCGTATAAAGAGGCGAGCCTACCACGAAACAGGGCGAACCGTGGCTCTCCGTATGGCACGTCAGAAGATGGCGTGAGGCATGCCTCGAGGATCGCAAGCAGCGGTACCATTTGTTGGGTCGTCGGAGCAAGGCTCGCGACAAAGTGACAAAAGTGGTATCGAGCGATTAGTCCTCGGAAAGTGTCTACGGCGTGTCTAGTAGAGTCTTGATTATCGGTGTGTTGTGCACCACATCTATAATCGAGAGTGCAGGACATTTAGGGTTGGTTTCCATTCTTCTCATTACGAGATCGTGCCTTAGAGTGTGTAATAAGATTGGACCCTCGACATACTTCGTTTTACGATTATGCCTCGCGTAAAACCCGGGCCCGAAGCGGCAAGACAGCGAGAGGAGGCGCGAGTAGAGCGTGGCAGAGACCACGATACACGAGCCTCGATCCGCGATGCAGCAGAGGAGATGAGTCACGAGTGGGCGATTAATGGCGAGTTGTGGCGAGACTTGAGGATAAGTGACGGCGGCGGTTCGAGCACTGTGGTTCACCCTAGATCGGATAGTTCGAGGCTACGGGATTTTACGAGTTGTAGGCCGCGAGTTTTATGGGTCGAGGCACGAGGATGATCGCGAGGAGTTCATCAAGCGATTCTGTGGATCATGAGTGGTCAAGGCATCGGAGACCGAGTCGGTGGTCCTAGGTTCGCATCGGCTGCGTGACACCGCAGTCGACTGGTTTGATTCATGGGAGCTGTCCCGGGGAGAGCATGCACTTCAAGCTTTATGGGACGAGTTCTCAGAGGCCTTTCTTGCACATTTCTTGCCTCCACAGATGAGAGGGCTCGGTAACGATTTTTGGTGTTGCGGCGAGCAGGCGTGCGGTTCGGGAGTACAATGTGAGTTCGACTCATTGGCCCAGACGCGTCCCGCATTAGTAGCTAGTATGGAGGATCGAGTGCACCGATATGTTCTGAGGCTCGATGATTACCTAGCGAGAGTTGTTGGTGTAGCTCTTCAGGGCATGGACATTGCCCGCATGCAGCTTATGCACTGGAGGTGAGGCGGAGAAATCGGCGAAATGACGAGTCGTGAGAAGAGGGCGAACAGCGAGGTCCTTTGGTGTCTTTCGAGGCGGACCGCCTCGGCGAACTAGTTATGTGCCTCCGCCGATCTGAGTGGTCCTCCACAATCTTGAGCATCCAGTATTCGGGAGCGGTCGGGGCTCGAGGTTCAGATTTTCGAGAGAGCAGGGGTGTTAGCCAGCTGAAGCCACCCCTACCTCGTTGTGACCGCTGTGGTAGACTCCACGGTGGGGAGTGTCGTGCTAGTCCGGGAGTTTGTTTTACATGCGGCCAGCAGGGCCATTTTGGGAGAAACTGTCCGACTGTGGGTAGCTTGGTAGGATAGCACAGACTACGAGATCAGTTGCGGGTTCTTCACCTTCCACAGCTAGGCAGGATGTTCATACACCGGCGGGCCACGGTAGAGGTCGCGGTGGAAGTTCCCAGTTTTAGCGGTCCTCTGAACCGCCTACTTCAGGTATATCCTTAACCATCTAGAGTTTTGTATGTTATGATAATGTTTTAAGTGTTATGTTCGGATAGCTTTGTGCTAAAATGTGACTTAGAAACCTGCTTAGTGATAAAGGGTAAGCCTGGGGGTGAGAAAATGATGAACCTTAGAATATTACAGTTGAGACCTTAGGTGTAAGGCCGTCTTGAGTACAAGTTTTTGCAAGTGATCCTTGTCGGAGTGCATTTTATGCCTAGAATGTATTGTGTGATAAGTCCCTGGGTAGGGTGAAATGGAAGTGGTAGCTTTCATGACCTGTAGAGGTAAGATTGTTCCGGATCGGGAAACAAGATCTTGATGCGTTAAGTGGGTCGGGTTGGGGCCATGCTGCGGGCCAACCCGCGGCCTGTTTTGGGGTTGGGTCAGCTCTGGGTGGTCCCGCCAGGTGGTAGGGTCACGAGGGTGCTAGGCCCAAGTTTAGATGACCATCGTATGATTTTGTGGATATGTTCGACCAGAATCGGTTCGTGAAGGCCGGGAATGACCTTAGAGGAAAGTGAAGCTAGTAAGATGACCAAGTTTGGAGGTTGTGACTCAAAGTGTTGGGAAGCTGGCGATGGCGAAGTGTGGTACGTATACTAGAAGAGTTCAAGTGTTCGAAAAGGGCACGACGAGTAAGGAGGGAAGAGAACGTGTGTTATTACGTGGCCAGGTGTGGCGTTGACAACTTGTTAGAAGGAACTTCTTCGTTATCTGTTTCGAGAAGGAACATTCGGGACGAATGTTTCTAAGGAGGGGAGAATGTTATACCCCGTATTTCCAGTATATGCGTGAGGCGACGTATACAATTTGAGCCTTAAAGTAGGCATAGGTTGAAATTGTGCATAGCTACCTAAAGAGTCGTTTTTTAAAGCGTTTCCTGACTTTGAAGGAAAATTCGGCTATGTCATTTATAATTTTGCGGATTTTTCAGAGACGAAACATTTTGGACCAACGGGAGGGTGACATATGACACCCTCACATTGGACGTGAGAAGTGGACGGCAAAGGCAAGCAAAGGCACGTTTTTTGTGCCTTGGGTTAGGTAGGATATTTGTGCAAGTTGGTGTGGTAGATGGATAAGGTCCACATGGTTGAAATCTAGCCCTACACTTGCACCACACTTGTCTTCATTTTGGCCATTGGTGGGCCTTCACTTGACCTATAAATAACCCTCTAGTTGAAGACATTCTTCATCCAAATTGAGCAATCTTTCTAAGTCTCAAACCCTCCTCTCCTCTTGTGATCTCGTCCGCCACACACCCTCCCCTTATTGGTAGCCCAGCCGAAACACCCCTCCTCTTGAAGGCCCTTGGCCGAAACCTACCCCCTTTGTAGTGTTCTAGCAGGTAGGGTACCCACTAGCCTAGTTGTCTCGTATAAATACCCTTGTTGTGGTATAGAAATACTCTCTAGTAGTGTTATAATGCCCAAATACCTTGGCCCCAAATACCTTGTAGTATTCCCAAGGTTACACTTATACAAAAGCCAGAAAATACTATTATACTTCCTCACCACAAAACGAAACCCTAAGTAAATCTTCACCCGTAGTTGAAGTTATAAGTAGACGTTGGTTAGAACTTCTAAGGGTTGGATGGAGCGGGTCGGAGCTCACGGAGTAGGAGCTAAACCTTGCTCGGGATCGACATATAACTTGGATAATTTTGGGCTTATCGAGGTAAACACTCATGACCTTACATTTGTAATTGGAAATTACATGTTGTAGGAGTATATAGTTAAGTATACTATATATAGAACTGAACTTAGTTGTGCGGCAATGTCTTTTGACTTAAGCCTGAATAATACTTACGGCAATGTCTTGCGACTTAAGCCTGAATTTTAAGAAGAAAACTGAACTGTAATTACATAGGACTGTATTCTGATAGACTTGTGTAGCATTCTTGTATAGTAGTAGAATTATGCGCGTCAGGTTAGGCGTGTTAACCCCTGGTTGGCTTGGTAGCCGGCCTCGATAGAGGAGGAGATTTACGCTGTTGCGGGGGGGGGGAGGTGCTGCCGAATTTTCTGTAGAATATTCTACGTCGGGATCTAAAGATATTAATAGGCGCTTTGTGGCCTCTATAGGTTGTAGTACTACGTGTGGAGTGATCGCTTGGTGAGAGTGTAGCCGGCGGTTTGAGGTACTTGGGCGTTTCTTTGTTAGTCGATAATCGTCGCGAGGTATGTGAACCTCTTCCTATCTGTTCTAGCATGATATGTGTATAACTATGTAGTACGGTAGACGTACATGTGTTAAATGTATTTGATTGTCTTTAAACATAAAGTGTTATAACGGCTTTATGGGAAGTTGGTTATAACAGCTCTATGTAAATGAGAAATGCTTTGTGGTTTTTAAAAGGTAACTGATTTGACTTATAACCGACTTGACGTAAAAGAACCTTAAAGTATTCTAAAAGATTAAGAAACCTTTTTGAAAGAAGTGTATACTTGGTTTGAAAACATATAAGTTATAACAACTTTATGAGAAGTTAGGTGTAGCATGTAAGAGATAAAAAGAATGGTTGAATGGTTTAGAAGTTAAGAGACTTATTCTTAAAAGATAAGAGACTTGACTTAATATGGACGTTTGTGTGAAACCTCATTCGTGAGTAATGAGTACTCGGTTTTGGAAGGAATAATGTTTCTTGATTTGGAAATCGAATGTGTATCGACAAACCACTGCAGCGTTAATAAAGGGAAATGTATTGAATAATTAAGTATTATTAAAACCAGTAGAAACCTCCATCTGCATAGAAGCTAAGATGAGACAAAATGATATTACATTTCTAGATCATGACTTCTAATAAGATTGATTATGAACAAGAATAACCTACTCGCCTAAGACATATGTTACTCAATTGTTTTAAAAGAGATTAAGACATTGAACTATGAACTTTTCAAAAAAAGAGACTTGAGTATTTGAAATTAGGCAAACTGGAACTTTAGGAAAAAGAAAGGCATTGTGTTGTCTTAAAATGGTTTAAAACATAAGGTGTATAACAACTTTATGGGAAGTTGGTTATAACGACCTTATGAAAACAAAAGAAAGGTTTTATCATTGGTTTTAATGTGGTAACTTGACTTTAAAAAGAAAAGTGTTTTGGTCAAAAAAAAGAAGGCATGGTGTTGCCTTAATTTGGTTTTAAAAAAAAAGAAAGTATGGAAGTTGTTTTGGTTTACTTAAAAGATATAAGTCACTCTATTTTTACACTACGGGTATCGGGTGACTTTTAGAAAAGGATTAGATCTCTTTAAAAGGAATTTAACATACGTAGTACTTTAGGGTTAAAATCCGGACTTTGGCATAAAATGAAAGTACTTTTTTTTTTTTTTTTAGGTAATTGCAAATATTATTACTAATAACGAAAAGGAAGTGGCTACAATCAGTCGTTGAGGTATCTCAAGCCTCAACGTAATGCAAACAAGAAGAGATAGAGGGGAGGGGTGGTCACTCAAAAGGTGCCACTACAAGAGGGGATAAAATCATAGAGAACTCTATAAGATGTTGTTTTGATTCTTGCAATGACCTCTTACGTAGCAAGCTTGTGCCTTCAAAGAGCATTGTGTTTCTTGCCCTCCAAATCTCATAAACCATTATGCAAAAAGTAAGCAAAATAGCTTTGGCTCGGATGCTTGTCCCGCGGTGTTCTTTCTTAATCCATTTAAGGGAGCTTTCAACAGTTGTCATCTCTCTTCTAATACCCAACCAATCTTTTATGCTATTCCAAATCATGTGTGTATAGGGGCAGTCAAAGAAGAGGTGTTCCCTTGTTTCATTAGCTTGCTTGCAGAATCATGAATTTATCCTCCAAGTTGAGAAATGATAGAGTATCCTTTGTAGCTAACCGCTTCCTGCAATTTAGCCACATAGTAAAAGAGAATTTGGGAGGAATGAATCCTTTCCAAATTTGTGACATCCAAGGCTTTTTAGCTTGCGGAGTGCGCAAGATATCATATACGATGCTTGAATCAAATATACCGTTGACACAACATTTTGTAAAGCCGTCAATAGCATCACCATGGCTACCAAAGATAGAAACAAATTTGTCGCGAATCCCACAAATCTTTTTGAATAAAGGGGAGTCCCTAGGACGTACCTCATAGTCCCAAATTGTAATATCTCTCAAATAGTGGCTATTGATCCATTGGACCCATAGAGAATCAGCTTCCGTGTGAGTTTGCCAAATCGTCCTGGATAGCAGGGCATGATTCCATTCCTTGATGTTCATAAGACCCAAGCCACCTTCAGATTGAGGCAGGAAAATGATATCCCAAGCAACTCTTGGTGGTTTCCCCCCCATAAGAATCGAATACAAGCAGACCTTACCTTGTATAACTTGCCTATGCTTGTTGTTGTGAAACTTGCCTATGCTTGTTGTTGTGAAACTTGCCTATGCTTGTTGTGATAGCCTTTGTTGTGCAAAGATTGTGTTTCTATACTACCGCGTCTCTCGATGGAGGGTCGGTTGACTTGTTGAGAACTTACTTGGGCGTCTTGGCGGTGGCGGAGAAATTCCGCAGTGCGTTCACGTTGATAGTGTTACTTTTGTTAAATCACTTTGGACATACTGACACGATGCGTAGCGCACGGGTATGCTTCCACTTTGATTACCGCCTTGTTGTCTTATTGTTTCCCTTTGAACATACTGACACGATGCGTAGCGCACGGCTATGCTTCCATTTGGAATGCTGTCTTATTGTTTCCCTTTGGACCTACTGACACGATGCGTAGCGCACGGGTATGCTTCCATTTGGAATGTTGTCTTATTTGTTCCCTTTGGACATACTGACACGATGCGTAGCGCGGGTATGCTCCCATTTGGATTTCTATCTTGTTGTTATCATATCATAGGCTGGCGGTGAGGAAAGGTACTCACGCGGCGAGGATTGATGTTGTGGGCGTGAGACCACGAATTGATATAAGCGTTATGTGTATATGCATGTAGTTTGGTTATCATACTGTCTCACCTTTTATAGACTATTATGATTTCGATTCTGATATTTCTGATTTCACATACTTAGTACTGTTGTCTTGACCTCCTTGGCTGCGTTCATGCCGCGGTAGAGGTACATCGGTTGTCGATCCGCTTTTAGGATCACCTTTCGTGTTGGGAAGCTCCGTTCCGGAGGCTTATCTTTGGTATGTTACCACGAGTGCAGTAGGTCGTGTACATTCGAGTGTCACGACCCGTTCGGGCGTGTTGGTGCCTTACGGGGCACCCAGTAGTCATACATCGAGTAACGTGGAATATAAAACAAGACAGAAACTTGATTTATAAAATAAGACACGGTTTATCTGAAGAAAAGCTTGCCTTTCGGCATAATATAAATAACTCAAGTTTTGCGATTACATCCCAGTATGCAATAGTACTCAGACCTCTAAGGAAGTAAACAACTATGGCGGGACGGGGCGCCATACTACCACTGTACAAAACTATCTACAACACGGGGAGATCATACCCAAAAGTAGAGCCTCGGAGAAGATGGAGCTCACGACACGCAAAGATCCTAAGGATGTGGATCTAGCACTGCTTGCCCTTACTGCGGCATGACGCAGCCCGAAGGAGAGTCGATCTACAACAGTACCAAGTATGTGAAACTATAAAGTACTTAATTGAAATCAGTATTCAAAACCTTTTCACAAATACAATCGGTTCAATTGCACATAGTGCCACATCACAAACAACAATGATAGGAAAAGCGTAAGAGTCTAATTCTAGGCGCGAATGATCGAAGCAAGGTCAATCGCCCATAGTATCATTCTGCGTGCCTAGCCACGGACTTCCGCGGCCGCATAAGTCCCACGGACCCGCGTGAGATATTTCGCGTCGGGGCAGCCAACCCGGCATCGCCTAGGCTCCGCGGCCCGCATAGCCTCAAAAGACCGCGTAGTCTCAGCGGACGCGCATAGAATCCCGCGTCAGGCTAAGCGCCGGAATGATCAATCTCGAGCATACCTGCTCGCATAGTCTCACAGAACCGCATAGGCCGTATAGACCGCATCAAGGGCAAGCCTCGGTATAACGATCGAGGGTAGGTGATACAATAACGAGACAATGGACTTACCGGTTAGCGTAAGCACGGCAGAATGACCCGCTTACACAAGATTACAAGACACTAACACGGGTAGCATCATAACATGTCTACTTATCAAACAATCTTACTACACTTAACAGAAATCAATACAAGGCTTTTGTAAACAAACAAGTAAACAGTTCCTTTTTATCTTTCTTAAGTTGTTATACCTAATTTCCCACAAAGCTAGTATAACTCTTAAGCTTTTGTTTTAAAAACCAAGTATTTATCTTCTGTTAAAAATGATTCAGTATTCTTTTGAAATGTTTTGATTCTTTGTTATTCGGCTTAAGCGTGAGGCATTCAGTAAGTATTATTCGAGCTTAAGCGTGAGGCATTACCATAAGTATTATTCAGGCTTAAGTCAAAGACATTGCGTAGTTATTATTCGATTAACACGTATGCGTCTACCGTACTATATATTGTAAAATATCATGCTTTAGGAAGAATCACATACCTTCTCGTGAAAACCACCGCCAAGTTGAATATGTCGCAGAGAGTCACTATAATAGTCACAGATATCTATCAAAGCGCTCACGAGGTCATTCTAAGCGGGGTTCATAATTCTACGGAAAGTCGGGCAGCCTACCCGGTGAGCTATGTAAGTCTCTTGTGAAACAGATCCTATGTGAGTCTGATTCAATTATTCTTCTTTTAAACCCTTCTTGTGATAACAGTTCAATTCTATTCTGTGATATTCTTCTAAGTATCTAATACTTATTCTAATACTACAACAGTAAGTATTCTCTAATTCAAAAGAGGGTTAGGATTAGTTACCTCGGTAAGCCCAATAATATCCTAGATAAAGTCGCGCCTGAGCAAGGTTTAGCTCCTAAGTTGTACGCTCCGGTAGCTCCAAGAAACCTTAGAAGTTCTTCACAACTTCTACTAAGGACTAAGGGATTTGGGCTAGGGTATTTTGGGCATTATAACGGTACTAGAAGACAACTTTTCTACCAAGGGAGGGGGGGTAGATTTCGGCTAGCTAGGGGGGGGGTAGGCCCTCGGCCAAGCTTCTCAAGGGGAGGGGGGTGTTGGACGATTTGCTAACAAAGGGAGAAGAGAGGATTTTTAGACTTGGAAAGCTTTTGTGGATGAAGAACTCTTCATCTCAAGAGGGGTATTTATAGCTCAAGCCTTGGCCAACCAATGGCCAAGATGAAGACAAGTGCAAGGCAAGTGTAGGGTGAGGATTTAGGCAAGTGTCCTTGGCCAACTTGCACACAAAATATCCTACCAACTCCAAGACAAAAGAAGCCAACCCAATCGGCCCTATTGCGTGTCAAGTCCACAATTGGAGGGTGACAAGTGTCGCCCTCCGTTGATCAAAATGTTTGTCTCTCGGAAAAATCCGCAAAAATACTAAATGACATAGTCGGAATTTTCTCTCTGTTGTGAAAGCGTTTAGTCGGAAAGCGATTCTTCTAGTGTGTTGTGCACAAATAAAGCGTCGAGGCTAACTTTAAAGCCAAACTTTTGTATGTATTCCCTTACGTACATACTGCGGAAATCTGAGGGTATAACATTCTCCCTCGTAGAAACATTCGTCGAATGTTCCTTCTCAAACGATTATCGAAGAAGCTTAAGCAGTTAGCAAATGCCACACACGCCACAAAACAACTTTGTTATACCGTATTTCAGTATATACGTGGCGTGCGTATTAAATTTTTGCCTTAAGAATTGGCTTTGGTTGAAATTTGGGCACAAGTGCGAATAAGTCGTTTCGGCGAAACGTTTCCACGACTACGTTGGAAAAATTCGGCTATGTCATTTTGTATTTTTGCGGATTTTTCCGGCGACGAACATTTTGGACCAACGGGAGGTGACACTTGTCACCCTCGTTGGACGGCAAAGCGGAGCTTTGCCTTGGCCGATTGGTTCATGGTGTTGTGCCTTGTTTTGTGTCTTGTTTTGTGCCATGTTGTGTGGAGAAGGGGTTTGGGTGCACTTGGCTTGATCGTGGCCTTACACTTGCGATACACTTGGAAGGATCTTGGCCATTGGTTGGCTTTTGGTTTTGCTATAAATACCCTCTCTTTGAAGACTTCATTCATCAAAATCTTCCAAGTCTTGAAACCCCTCCTCCTCTTGTTGACTCTCGTCCAAGAGCCCCTCTCCCCCTTAAAGTTTGGCTTTGGCCGAGAGGCCACCCCCCCTTTGTGGTGCCTTGGCAGTGGGTACCCCACTGCTAGTTGTTTCGTATAATACCCTTGTTGTGGTATAGAAATACTCTCTAATATTGTTATAATGTCCAAATACCTTGGCCCCAAATACCTTGTAGTATTCCCAAGTTACACTTATACAAAGCCAGAAAATACGATTATACTTCCTTTAGCCACAAAACGAAACCCTAAGGAAATCTTCACCCGTTGTTGAAGTTGTAAGTAGAAGTTGGTTAGAACTTCTAAGGGTTGTTTGGAGCGCTCGGAGTAGGAGCTAAGCGTTGCTCAGGATCGACTTTATACTTGGATAATTTTGGGCTTATCGAGGTAAACACTACTGTCCTTCTATTGTAATTGGAAATTACGTGTTTGAATATATAGTTGAAGTATACTATATATAGAACTGAACTTAGTATTGTGGCAATGTCTTTTGACTTAAGCCTGAAGAATAAAGCTGAATCGAATGTATTTACATAGGGCGTATTGCGATAGACTTGTGTAGTATTCGAGTAGGATGGTACACGTCAGGTTAGGCGTGTGAACCCCACTGGTTGGCTTGGTAGCGGCCTCGATAGAGGAGGAGATTTCTGTTTGTTGCGGGGAGGTCTTGCCAATTTTACGTAGAAAGATAGAACTTGTGTTTTGGGGTTAATAGACGTTTGTGACCTTTATAGGTGAAAGTACTAAGAGTAGCGTATTCTACTCGAGGAGTGGAAAGGGCTAGCAAGGTTGTAGTACTTGGAGCATTTTGCTTATTGTCGATAAAATCGTCGCGAGGTATGTGAACCTCTTCCTATCTCTTCTAGCATGATACGTGTGAACTATGTATTACGGTGAGCGTACGTGTGTTAAGCGTGTTTGATTGTTCTTAAACATAAAGTGTTATATGACTTTATGGGAAGGTGGTTATGACAGCTTTAGGTAGGGAAGAAAATCCTTTGTGGTTTGACCAGGTAACCTGAGGTGAATTATAACTGGCTAGTTATAATAAAGAACTTGATGGATTTCAAAAGATTTATAAATCGTTTTGGAAGGAGAGTAACACTTGGTTTTAAAAGGTTTTAAAAGAGTTATACTAGCTTTATGGGGAGTAGGTATAATGTCTTAAGAGAGGTAAAGAAAATGGTTTCTTGATGTTAGAAGTTAAGAGACTTGATCTTATAAGATAAGAGACTTAACTTATTTGTTTTAATGTGAATGTTTGTGTGAAACCTCATTCGTGAGTAATGAGTACTTGGTTTTATTTAAAGGGATAATGATTTCTTGATTTGGAAATCGAATGTGTATCGACAGGACCAACTGCGGCGTTAATAAAGGAAAATGTATTGAAAAATGATGAATTGTATTAAAACCGGTAGAAACCTCCATCTGCATAGAAACTAAGATGAGACAAAATGATATACATTTTCTAGATCATGGTCTTTGTAATAAGAATGTTGTAAACAAGAATAACCTACTCTCGTGAGACATATATTACTCAATTGTTCTAAAATAAATCAAGTGATTAAGTTTATGAGCTGTGAAACCATTTGAAAATGAGAAGCTTGAGTAATTGAAACTAGGCAACCTGGAACTTAGGAAAAGAATGTTGTTACTTGATTTTGAAAAGGAATGTGGGTTGGTCATTCTAATACTACGGTATCGGGTGACTTTTATAGAAGTAATGGATCTCTTTTAAAGAACTTAACGTATGTAGTACTTTGGGGTTAAAAACCGGACTTTGGCATAAAATGAAAGTACTTTGAGTTGTTGTGAAACTTGTCTATGCTTGTTGTTGTGAAACTTACTGTGCTTGTTGTTGTGAAACTTGCCTATGCTTGTGATGATAGCCTTTCTTTGTGCAAGTGTGGTATTCGTATTCTGGCGTCTCTCGATAGAGGCGGTTGACTTATTGAGAACTTACTTGGGCGTCTTGGCGGTGATGGAGAATTCCACGGGTATGTTTCCATTTTGATTCTTGTCTTGTGTTGATGTCACATGGACATGTCTACACCGTCTGAGATTCGGGGCATCGCGGCCGTGCGGGCGGGTTGATTACCCGATATATGGTTATTCTCGCAACATGGGCGTGTCTACACCGTCACGATTCCGGGGCATGTGGCGTGCGGCGGGGTTGACCAAGATATTCTTATTGAGGTTACATGGGCATGACTACACCGATGCAGTATTCCGGGGGCATGTGGCCATGCGGCCTTGTTATTATTGTTGCATCATGGACATGTCTACACCGATGCAGTATTCCGGGGGCATGCGGCCATGATGCGAACATGATGGATGTTATGGGCGTGAGACCCATAGTTATATTTGAGTGGTGACTTTGAGGCGTGAGTCACGACTTCGTATTTTTATGTTGCGTCTTGTATTTTGGTTATCATACATGTCTCACCTTGTTAAGCTATTATGATTTCATTCTGATGTTGTGATTTCACATACTTGGTACTGTTGTCTTGACCTCGCCTGGAAGTGGCGTATAAAGAGGCGAGCCTCTCACTCGGGAACAGGCCCGAACCGTGGCTCTCCGTATGGCACATCCTGATAAGGGCCGTTGGGCATGCCTCAGGGATCGCAAGCAGCCCGGTACACTTTGTAGGGTCGCCTGAGAAGGTTAATGCCTCGGCGGCTTGCGATTACAAAGTGGTATCGAGCGATTAGTCCTCGGAAAGTGTCTACGGCCGTGTCTAGTAAGTCTTGATTATCGGTGTGTTGTGCACCACATCTATAATCGGGAGGCTATAGGACATTTAGGATTGGTTTCCATTCTTCTCATTCCGAGATCGTGCCTTAGAGGCGTGTTGTAAGTTGGACCCTACGGCGTGTTTCGTTTTTACGATTATGCCTGCGAAAACCAGGGCCCGAAGGGCAAAGCGGCGAGGCGCTAGTGGGATTGAGAGGAGTACGAGGCGCGAGCGGTCGAGACTGAGTTAGTGCTTGACGGCGAGTTTTGCGGCGCCGCCCGGCCAGCCGAGTTTAGAGCGCAGCGGTGGCTGCCGAGACTCTGATACACGAGCCTCGGTCCACGATGCAGGCGGGAGATGGGTCCAAGGAGATGGCGATTATTGGCGAGGTTGTGGCCGATATGAGGATAATTGGGCGGCGATTCGATTCAGCGGCACTGTAGTGCACCCGAGCGCGATTTGAGGCTACGGGATTTCCTTAGTTGTAGCCGCTTTGAGTTTCTGGTCGAGGCGGGAGGATGATCCGCAGGAGTTCATCCGTCGATTCTGAGAAGGATCGTGCGGGTGATCAAGGCTTGAGGCCCGAGTGCGTGACATTTAGTTCGCATCGGCTGCGTGATACCGCGATCGATTGGTTTGACTCGTGGGAGCTTTCGGGAGAGCATGCACTTCCACCGTTTGGGACGAGTTTTGAGGGCCTTCGGCACATTTCTTGCCTCCACAAATGAGGAGGGCTCGGGTAGCAGATTTTTGATGTTGAGGCGAGCAGGCGTCTGATTCGGAGTACAATGTGAGTTCGACTCATTGGCGGTATGTTCCGCATTAGTAGCTAGTATGGAGGATCGAGTGCACCGATATGTTCAGGCTCGATGATTACCTAGCGAGAGAGTTGTTCGGTGTTTCTCTTGTGGGCATGGACATTGCCGCATTCGTGCTCATGCACTTGGAGTGCGAGGCGCGAAGATCGGCAGGTGGACGCTTTCGGCGAGAAGAAGGCGAGCGGCGGATATTTTGGCGACTTTCGAGGCGGACGCCTCGGCGGCCAGACTAGTTATGTACCTCGCCATTCTGAGTGGCCCTCCGCGATCTTGGGACCGCAGGATATTCAGGCGGTGCAGGCTCCTGTGTTTGAATGTTGGGAGTAGGGGTGTTGGCGGATCGATCACCCTACCTCGGTGTGGTCGATGTGGTAGACGCATTTCGGAGAGTGTCGTAGTACGAAGGAGCTTGTTATTCTTGCGCCAGCAGGCCATATGACGAGACCGTCCGACTGTGGGTAGCACTGGTAGGATAGCACAGACTACTAGAGCGATTGCGGGCCACTAGAGAGGTCGCGGTGGAAGTTCGATTTAGCGGTCCTTGAACCGCCTAGTTTCAGGTATATCCTTAACCCTCTAGAGTTTTGTGTGTATTGATGTTGTTGATGTGTTTAATGATATGTTTGGATAGCTTTGTGCTAAAATGTGATTTAGAAACCTGGTTAGTGAAAATGGTAAGTCCCTGGGTAGTGTGAAATGGAAGTGGTAGCTTTCATGACCTGTAAAGGTAAGATTGTTCGGATCAAGAAACTAGAGAGTTGGCGCTACAGTGGGTCGGGTTGGGGCCATGTTGCGGGCCAACCCGCGTCCCGTTTTGAGGAAGGGTCAGCTCTGGGTGGTCCCGCCAGGTGGCAGGGTCACGAGAGTGCTAGGCCCAAGTTTAGATGACCATCGCATGAGTTCGTGGATACGTTCGATCAGAATCAGTTCGTGAAGGCCGGGAATGGCCTTAGGGGAAATTGAGGTTAGTGAGATGACCAAGTTTGGAGGTAGTGACTCCAAGGGTTGGAAACAGAAGCGTTGACAGAAGTGTGGTACGGACACTAGAACGAGTTCGAGTGTTCGTGACGAGTACTACGAGTAAGGGGAGAAGTGAACGTGTGTTTTTGTGGCCGGGTGTGGCATGATTGTTTTCGTACGTATAGCAGTGAAGACTATACTGACGCCTGTTTGTTTTGAGACCTTGAAGGAACATTCGGGACGAATGTTTCTAAGGGGGGAAGAATGTTATACCCCGTATTTCCAGAGTATATACGTGAGGGCGTACGTATAAAAAAAATTTTTTGCCTTAAGAATTGGCTTTGGTTCGAAATTTGGGCACAAGTGCCGAATAGAGTCGTTTCGGCGAAACGCTTTCATGACTTACGTTGGAAAAATTCGCTATGTCATTTTGTATTTTTGCGGATTTTTCCGAGCGACGAACATTTTTGGACCAACGGGAGGGTGACACTTGTCACCTCGTTGACGGTAAAGAGGAGCTTGGCCTTGGCCGATTGGTTCATGGTTTTGTGCCTTGTTTTGTGGCTTGTTTTGTGCCATGTTTTGTGGAGTAGGGGTTAGGGTGCACTTGGCTTGATCTTGGCCTTACACTTGCTATACACTTGGAAGGATCTTGGCCATTGGTTGGCTTTTGGTTTTGCTATAAATACCCCCCTCTCTTTGAAGACTTCATTCATCCAAAAATCTTCCAAGTCTTGAAACCCTCCTCCCTCTTGTTGACTCTCGTCCAAGAGCCCCTCTCCCCCTTAAAGTTTGGCTTTGGCCGAGAGGCCACCCTCCCCTTTGTGGTGCCTTGCCGTGGGTACCACCCCAGCCTAGTTGTTTCGTATAATACCCCTTGTTGTGGTATAGAAATACTCTCCTAATATTGTTATAATGTCCAAATACCTTGGCCCAAATACCTTGTAGTATTCCCAAGGTTACACTTATACAAAAGCCCAGAAAATACGATTATACTTCCTTTAGCCACAAAAACGAAACCCTAAGGAAATCTTCACCCGTTGTTGAAGTTGTAAGTAGAAGTTGGTTAGAACTTCTAAGGGTTGTTTGGAGCGCTCGGAGTAGGAGCTAAGCGTTGCTCAGGATCGACTTTATACTTGGATAATTTTGGGCTTATCGAGGTAAACACTACTGTCCTTCTATTGTAATTGGAAATTACGTGTTTGAATATATAGTTGAAGTATACTATATATAGAACTGAACTTAGTATTGTGGCAATGTCTTTTGACTTAAGCCTGAAGAATAAAGAACTGAACTGAACTGTATTTACATAGGACTGTATTGCAGTAGACTTGTGTAGTATTACTGAGTAGGATGGTACACGTCCGGTTAGACGTGTGAACCCCCCCCCTGGTTGGCTTGGTAGCCGGCCTCGATAGAGGAGGAGATTTACGCTGTTGCGGGGGGGGGGAGGTGCTGCCGAATTTTCTGTAGAAAGATAGAACTTGTGTTTTGGGGTTAATAGACGTTTGTGACCTTTATAGGTGAAAGTACTAAGAGTAGCGTATTCTACTCGAGGAGTGGAAAGGGCTAGCAAGGTTGTAGTACTTGGAGCATTTTGCTTATTGTCGATAAAATCGTCGCGAGGTATGTGAACCTCTTCCTATCTCTTCTAGCATGATACGTGTGAACTATGTAGTACGGTAGACGTACATGTGTTAACTGTGTTTGATTGTTCTTAAACATAAAGTGTTATAACAGCTTTATGGGAAGTTGGTTATAACAGCTTTAGGTAGGTAAGAAAATACTTTGTGGTTTTAAAAGGTAACTGATGTGAATTATAACTGGCTAGTTATAATAAAGAACTTGATGTATTTCAAAAGATTTATAAATCGTTTTGGAAGGGAGAGTAACACTTGGTTTTAAAAGGTTTTAAAAAGAGTTATACTAGCTTTATGGGGAGTAGGTATAATGTCTTAAGAGAGGTAAAGAAAATGGTTTACTGATGTTAGAAGTTAAGAGACTTGATCTTATAAGATAAGAGACTTAACTTATTTGTTTTAATGTGAATGTTTGTGTGAAACCTCATTCGTGAGTAATGAGTACTTGGTTTTATTTAAAGGGATAATGATTTCTCGATTTGAAATCGAATGTGTATCGACAGCACCACCGCGTTAATAAAGGAAAATGTATTGAAAAATGATGAATTGTATTAAAACCGAGAAACCTCCATCTGCATAGAAACTAAGATGAGACAAAATGATATACATTTTCTAGATCATGGTCTTTGTAATAAGAATGTTGTAAACAAGAATAACCTACTCTCACGTGAGACATGTATTACTCAATTGTTCTAAAAATAAATCAAGTGATTAAGTTTATGAATGTGAAACCATTTGAAAATGAGAAGCTTGAGTAATCAAACTAGGCAAACCGAACTTAGGAAAAGAATGTTGTTACTTGATTTTGAAAAGGAATGTGGGTTGGTCATTCTAATACTACGTATCGGGTGACTTTTATAGAAGTAATGGATCTCTTTTAAAAGAACTTAACGTATGTAGTACTTTGGGGTTAAAACCCGACTTTGGCATAAAATGAAAGTACTTTGAGTTGTTGTGAAACTTGTCTATGCTTGTTGTTGTGAAACTTGCCTGCTTGTTGTTGTGAAACTTGCCTATGCTTGTGATGATAGCCTTTCTTTGTGCAAGTGTGGTATTTCGTGTTACCGCCTCTCGATAGAGGCGGTTGACTTATTGAGAACTTACTTGGGCGTCTTGGCGGTGATGGAGAATTCCACGTATGTTTCCCTTTTGATTACGGTCTTGTGTTGATGTCACATGGACATGTCTACACCGATGCAGTATTCCGGGGGCATGCGGCCATGCGGGCGGGTTGTTTTCCCGATATATGGTTATTCCTGCAACATGGACGTGTCTACACCGATGCAGTATTCCGGGGGCATGTGGCCATGCGGATGGGTTGACCAGTATATTCTTATTGAGGTTACATGGGCATGTCTACACCGATGCGCAGATTCCGGTACGTGGCCATGCGCCTTGTTATTATTGTTGCATCATGGACATGTCTACACCGAAGCGATTCCGGCATGCGCCATGATGCGAACATGATGGATGTTATGGGCGTGAGACCCATAGTTATATTTAGTGGTGACTTTGAGGCGTGAGTCCACGACTTGATCGCTTTTTATGTTGCGTCTTGTATTTTGGTTATCATACATGTCTCTGCTTGTTAAGCTATTATGATTTCATTTCTGATGATTTGATTTCACATACTTGGTACTGTTATCGACCTCCTTCGGGGCTGCGTTCATGCCGCAGTAGAGGTACATCGGTCGTGGATCCTCGCCTCGTGATCTCGGTTCGTTTTGGGAAGCTCGTTCCTCCGAGGCTTATCTTTTAGTATGTGTTCCACGAGTTGTAGGTTCTTGTACATTGTGGGTATGGCGGGCCCCGTCCGTCATAGTCGTGTAAATCTTAAGTCTGTAGAATCACAAGTGTGGGAGTTGTAAAAGGATTAAACTGTTCGGGTTTTATGTATATACTGAAGGCAACTATTTTGGTTGGCCTGTCTATTTATTATATCTCTTGTTTCATGATTCATGTTTTATTTTCCGCTGGTTTTCTCTGATGTTGTATCACTAGGGTGCCCGGGGTAAGGCACCAGTAACGGGCCCGGGTTCGGGGCGTTACAAACACTTAGGCATAAATGATAATGGAAATTTACAAGTAGGAAAGTGAATTACCTGGAGGTGTGGGGAATAGGTGAGGATACTTCTGTCTCATGTCCTCCTCGGCTTCCCACGTCATCTCCTCTCTGAGCTCGTTCCGCCACAAGACTTTGACGGAAGCCACGTCCTTCGTCCGCAGACGCCTAACCTGACGATCGACTATCGCTATGGGAATCTCCTCATACGATAACCCCTCGGTCACCTGGACATCGTCAATCGGGTGTACCCTAGATGGATCCCCGATACATCTCCTCAAAGATAGATCGTGAAACACCGGATGCACCGCCTCCGATCGGACGGCAGATCCAACTCAGAGGCAACCTTGCCTACCTGCGGACAATCTGAACGCCCAATGTACCTGGGCCGAGTTTCCTTCTTCCCGAATCTCATCACACCCTTCATGGGTGACACCTTTAGGAAAACCCAATCATCTATCGCGAACTCCGGATGCCGACGACGATGATCTGATACGACTGGCCGACTGAGTTGTCAATAGTCGCCTCGATAAGCTTCACCTTATCCATCGCCTTGCACCAAATCTGGTCCCACTAGCCGCACTCGCCCACATCAAACCAACCTATAGGCGACCGCACTTCCTCCCATACAAGGCCTCATAAGGCGCCATCTGAATCCGGTGGTAGCTATTATTATACGCAAACTCAACTAGAGGCAAATGATCCTCCCAACTACCACTGGTCAATAACACAGCTCGCAGATATCCTCAAGAGTGCGGATAGTGCGCTCGCCTGTCCGTCTGCTCGTGGATGAAATGCAGACTCGTGCTCACTGCCCCTAAACCCTCTCGGAAGGACCTCGAAGTTAGCCGTAAACCGGGCTCTCTATCTCGATATGATCGAACTAGGGACTCCATGCATCGGCGATCTCGGATGTAAAGTCCGCATAATCCTCACCGCGAAAGTCGTCCTAACGGAAGAAAGTGGGCTGATTTCACACTGTCGGCGATATAACCCATATAGAATCATGTCTCCTCCGAGTGCGAGGTAATCCCGTGATGAAGTCCATGTTGATTACCTCCCACTTCCGTGTCGGGATCTCAATCGTCAGAACAAACCACGGGCCTGCGTGCTCTACCTTCACTGGCCGACAACACGCATCGAGCTACGAACTCGCAACGCCCCTCTTCAAGCCATCCCACCAATACACGATCTAAGGTCGTGGTACATCTTGGTCGACCGGATGGATAGAGTAACGCTACGTGTGCTTCCCCAAGAACTCCGCCAAGTCCTCAAACATCCGAACACATACCGCCTCAAACCTTAGCACCCCATCGTGCTACTCAAAAGGACCCTTGCCTCACGAAGAGTCAGATCACGATATCGAATCAAAGCCGGATCCTCGAATCGTTGCCTCTTCACCTCCTCGACGATGGAAGACTCGGCAACCTCACGAACTCTAACCCCATCGCTATCGGAATCAATCAAGCGGACACCAAGGCTCGCTAATCGATACAAATCACGAACCATGTCCTCCTCTCTAGCCGCACATCCGATAGGCTCCCATCGACCTACGACTAAGAGCATCCGCCACAACATTGCCTTCCCGGTGGTACAGGATATCAACATCGTAATCCTTAAGCAACTCTAACCACCGTCTCGCCGTAAGTTCAGCTCCTCCGGTGAAGATATCTTGGAGGCTCTTGTGGTGCGTATAAATATCCACGTGAACCCCATACAAATAGTGCCTCGGATCTTCAAAGCGTGAATTACTACCGCTAACTCCAAATCATGGGTGGGGTAGTTCCTCTCGTGTTTCTTCACCGTCGATGCATATGCTATAACCCCGCCATGCCGCATCAACACACATCCCAACCCGATGCTCGACGATCACAATACACGACATAACCGCTCGACCTGCGAAGAGTAAGAACGGGCGGCCGTCGGGCCTCTTTTCAAGAATCGAAACCCCGCCACAAGCATCACCATCAAACTTGCCGCCTTACGAGTCACCTAGTCAATGGTGCAGATAGAAGCAAACTTCTCCACGAACCGCGATAATATCCTCGCAAGGCCCGAAAATCGCGAACCTCTGCCGGAGTAGTAGGTTCAGGCCAAGTCTCGATCGCCTCGATCTTGCCGTATCCACTCGAATGCCATCACCATAATATGCCCAAGAAACGCCATCAAGTCAACCAAAACTCACATTTGGAAAACTTGGCGATAATCGCTGGTCTCGAGAATCACAAGATCCTCAAATGCTCCGCATGCTCTCGCTCTGGCGAATAAACCAAGATATCATCAATGAACACTATCACAAACGTGTCCAAAATGGTTTGAACACTCGGTTCATCAAATCCATGAATACCACGAGCATTGGTCACCAAAAGACATGACCAACTCATAATGCCCGCACGGGTCCCGAATGCGATCTAGGGACATCCACCTCTCGACTCGCACTGATGATAGCCCGATCGCAGATCAATCTTGAGAAACATCTCGCACTCGCAATCGGTCGAACAAATCATCAATCTCGGGAAGGGGTATACGTTCTTAATGGTCACCTTGTTCACCGTCAGATCAACACACATGCGCGGTCCCGCCCTTCTTCTTCACGAACAATACCGGCGCTCCCTGGGGAGAAACACTAGGCCTAATGAAGCCCTTCTCCAAAGAAATCCTCACCTGGTCCTTCAACTCTCTCAACTCGGCGGTGCCATTACGTATGGCGGAATGGAAATAGCCGAGTATCCGCAATACATCTATACAAAACTCGATCTCCTCTCGGGAGGATACCGGAGGTCATCCGGGAACACGTCCGGGAACTCACGACTACGGAATCGATCAAAATCTGGTACCGCAAATTTCGATCAAACACTCGAACTAGATGGTAGATGTACCCTTCCGCACCATCTTCCTAGCCTTGAGGTAGGAAATAAACCTACCTCTGGCGATACCGTGCTCCTCCCACTCAACAACCGGCCTCGTGAAACTGAACCGCACTACTCTCTCTCTGCATTGGCGTAGCAAGAAGCTAGCCAATCCATCCCCATGATCACGTCAAAGTCAATCATCTCCAACTCTATCAAGTCGCCAGTGGTCCGACGATCGTAAATGGTCACAGACAAGCTCTATATACCCGCCGAGCTACCACCGAATCACCCATCGGCGTAGCTACCTCGAAAGGGTCTATGGACTCGTGCTCTATCCCTATCCTACTAGCAACAAGGGAGATATATAGACAGAGTAGAACCGGATCTATCAAAGCATACACATCAAACCCGAACCGATAAGGTACTGGCGACATCGCGAGGCCTCACGATCCCGGTGGACAAAGCATAAATGCGCTCGAGGACCGCTAGAATCGACTGCGCCACGACCGCCGCGACCCGCTGATCCATGTACCTTGCCTCCGGGCGAGTAAATCGTCGGGATGAAGAAGCGCAATGCACTCGTAGCCGAGCCCTACCACCGCGCCGGCCGGACAAACTCGCAAAGTGACCTGCCGCCACAAGTATAGCAAGCTCGAGTCTGACTCCCGAATGGTATTCGCCACAACGGGCACACCGAGCGGATTCAACGGTTAGCACTTCGCTACTCGAAATCAAGTCCCGGGCCCCGACCGCCCGACCGCTCTGGGTGTCTGAAAATGAGGTAGAGCGCTCTGCGGCCGTGGTGCAAATCCGACTTGGCCGATGCCGCCACCACGAGGACCACCAAAAGAACCGCCTCGCCTTTCGCTGCCGATATCGCTCTACCCGCGTCTCTACGCCTCACATCCTAGCGCATGAGCTCGCATCCGGTAATGTCCATGCTGGTGAAGGGACACACCCGCACAAGACTCGGCCATGTAATCATCGAGCCCATGACATAGCGATGCACCCGGTCCTCCATATTCGCTACCGGCAGTGGACATATCGAGCCAAAGAATCAAACTCGACATTGTACTCCTCACCGCGGCCCTCCCGCCTCTCAACAAGAATCTATCGGCCCTCCTCTCATCCGCGGAGGCAAGAAGTGTGAGAAAAGCCTCCAAAACTCCTCCCACTCTGAGAGTGCATGCTCTCCCGAAAGCTCCCATGAATCAAACCAATCGATCGCGGTATCACGCGGCCGATGCGAACCGAATGTCACGGCCTCGGTCTCGAAGCCCCGATCACCCGCATAATCCTCTGCGGTGACGGATGAACTCCTGCGATCATCCTCCGGCCGACCAGAAACTCGGAGGGCTACAACTAAGGAAATCCCGTAGCCTCAAACTATACGCCTCGGTGTACCACGGTGCAATCGGGCTGAGCTGAATCCGCCGATCCGGCCTCTCTCGACGCCACAACTTTAGCCAAAAGTGGGCCATCTCCTCAGTACCCTAACTCTCCGCCCCAGCCGGGACAGAGGTGTGGGTATTGTGGTCTCTGGGCCGGCGGGCGTCATAGAACTCGCCGTCTCGTATAGGCCGGGCACGAGCCCTCGTAACTCGGGTGTCTCGCTAGCGCCTCCTACGCCTTGCCCTTACGGGCCCGGTTGCCTTACGTGGAGGCATAATCACATAGAAAGGAATTCGTTAGAGGGTCCAACCTATAACATACTCTAAAGCACGATCTCGAATGAGAAGAATGGAAACCAATCCTAAATATCCTATAGCCTCACGATTATTGGTGGTGCACAACACACCGATAATCAAGACTTACTAGATACGGTCGTAGACACTTTCCGAGGATTAATCGCTCGATACCACTTTTGTCACGACTGTTCGGTTCGTGGATCGTGCCTTACCGGGCACCCAAGTAGTCATACATCGAGTAACCAATGAATATAAAACAAGACAGAAACAGCTTTTATAAAATAAGACACGCTTTATACAAGAAAAGCTTGCCTTTCGGCATAATATAAATAACTCAAGTTTTGCGATTCATCCCAACTGCATAATAGTACTGCACTCTAAGGAAGTAAACAACTATGGCGGGACGGGGCTCGCCATACCTCGATCAGACAAAACTATGTACAACACGGGAGATCATACCCAAAAGTAGAGCCTCGGAGAAGATGGAGCTCACGACACCAACGCAAAGATCCTAAGGATGTGGATCTAGCACTGCTGCCACCTGCGGCATGAACGCACCAAGGAGGTCGATAACAGTACCAAGTATGTAAAACTATAAAGTACTTAATTGAAATCAGAGTATTCAAAACCTTTTCACAAATACAATCTGTTCAATTGCACATAGTGCCACATCACAAACAACAACAAAGAATAGAAAAGCGTGCAGTCTAATTCTAGGCCGCGAATGATCAAGCAAGGCCAATCGCCCATAGTATCATTCTGCGTGCCTAGTCCTGGACTTCCGCAGCCCGCATAGGTCCCACACAGACCCGCATGAGATATTTCTCGCATCGGGGGCAGCCAACCCCCGGCATCCGCCTAGGCTCCCGCAGCCCGCATAGCCTCAAAAGACCGCATAGTCTCAACAGACCGCATAGGGAATCCCGCGATCGGGCAAACGCCCGAATGATCAATCTCGAGCATACCGCTGCTCGCATAGTCTCACAGACCGCATAGGCCGTATAGACCGCATCGCGGGGCAAGCCCTCGTATAACGATCGAGGGTAGGTGATACAATAACAGTACAATGGACTTACCGGTTAGCAACGTAAGCACAGCAAGAATGACCCCCTTACACAGCATTACAAGACACTAACACAGGTAGCATCATAACATGTCTACTTATCAAACAATCTTACTACACTTAACCGAAATCAATACAAGGCTTTTATAAACAAACAAGTAAATTCCTTTTTATCTTTCTTAAGTTGTTATACCTAATTTCCCACAAAGCTAGTATAACTCTTAAGCTTTTGTTTTAAAACCAAGTATTTATCTTCATTAAAAATGATTCGATATTCTTTTGAAATGTTTTCGCTTTGTTATTCAAAGCTTAGCTGAGGCATTGCCGTAAGTATTATTCAAAGTTAAGCCGAGGCATTGCCATAAGTATTATTCAGCTTAAGTCAAAGACATTGCCATAGTTATTATTCGATTAACACACGACGTCTACCGTACTATATATTGTAAAATATCATGCTTTAGGAAGAATCACATACCTTCTCACAAAACCACCGCCAAGTCAATATGTCGCGCGCAGAGAGTCACCTATAATAGTCACAGATATCTATCAAAGATCGCTCGAGGGTCATTCTAAGTGGGTTCATAATTCTACTGAAAGTCGGGCAGCACAACCCTACCCGTGAGCTATGTAAGTCTCATCAGGAAAGCATCTATGTGAGTACAGTTCAATTATTCTTCTTTAAACCCTTCTACTGTGATAAGGTTCAATTCTATTCGTGATATTCTTCTAAGTATCTAATACTTATTCTAATACTACAACAGAAGTATTCTCTAATTCAAAGAGGGTTAGGATTAGTTACCTCGGTAAGCCCAATAATATCCTAGATAAAGTCGCGCTTTGAGCAAGGTTTAGCTCTAAGTTGTACGCTCCCAGAGTCTAAGAAACCTTAGAAGTTCTTCACAACTTCTACTAAGGACTAAGGGATTTGGGCTGGGTATTTTGGGCATTATAACGGTACTAGAAGACAACTTTTCTACCAAGGAGGGGGTAGATTTCGGCTAGCTAGGGGTAGGCCCTCGCCAAGCTTCTCGGAGTGGGGGTGTTGGACGATTTGCTAACAAAGGGAGAAGAGAGGATTTTTAGACTTGGAAAGCTTTTGTGGATGAAGAACTCTTCATCTCAAGAGGGGTATTTATAGCTCAAGCCTTTGCCAACCAATGGCCAAGATGAAGACAAGTGCAAGGCAAGTGTAGGGTGAGGATTTAGGCAAGTGTCCTTGGCCAACTTGCACACAAAATATCCTACCAACTCCAAGACAAAAGAAGCCAACCCAATCGGCCCTATTGCCGTGTCAAGTCCACCAATTGGAGGGTGACAAGTGTCGCCCTCCCGTTGGTCCAAAATGTTTCGTCTCTCGGAAAAATCCGCAAAAATACTAAATGACATAGTCGGAATTTTCTACGAAAGTCGTGGAAACGTTTCGTCGGAAAACGATTCTTCTAGTGTGTTGTGCACAAATAAAACGTCCAAGGCTAACTTTAAAGCCAAACTTTTTGTACGTATTCCCTTACGTACATACTCTGGAAATACGGGGTATAACAAGGGGTATGGCGGGGCCCTGTCCCGTCATAGTTGTTGTGTAAATCTTAGAGGTGCAGAACACCGCAAGTGTGGGGGGTTTGTAAAAGGATAATTGTTCGTATTTATGTATATATGAAGGCAAATGCTTTGGTTGACTGTTTATTTATTTTGTCTCTTAATTCATGTTCATGTTTTTATTTCCGCTGATTTTCTCGATGTTGTATCACTAGGTGCCCGGTAGGCACGACCACGCCCGGTTCGGTCGTGACAAATATGCCCAGTGAATGCCACCGAGGCCAACCAAAACTCACACTGGAGAACTTGGCGAATAATCGCGGCTCGAGAACCCTGGTACCGCCTCGCCGAGTGATCTGCTTCTGCTCTTTCCGCGAATAAAGCAGGATGTCATCAATGAATACTATCACAAATGTATCCAAAAATGGCTTGAACACCCGGTTCATCAAATCCATAAATACTGCTGGAGCGTTGGTCAAACCGAAAGACATAACCCTGAACTCATAGTGCCCATACCGGGTCCTGAATGCAGTCTTTGGGATATCTGCATCTCGGACTCGAACCTGATGATAACCAGACCGCAGGTCTATCTTGGAGAAACATCCCGCACCCTGCAACTGGTAAAACAAATCATCAATCCTGGGGAGGGGGTACCTATTTTTGATGGTTAACTTATTCAGCTGCCTGTAATCAACACACATACGCAGCGTCCCATACTTCTTCTTCACAAACAAAACTGGCGCTCCCCAGAGAGATACACTAGGCCTGATAAAGCCTTTCTCCAGCAAATCTTTCAACTGGTCCTTCAGCTCCCTCAACTCAGCAGGTGTCATCATGTATGGCGGAATAGAAATAGGTCGAGTGTCTGGCAACGTGTCAATACAAAACTCAATCTCCCTCTCAGGAGGGATACCCGGAAGATCGTCTGGGAACACATCCGAAACTCCCAACCATCGGCACTAATCAAGAACTGCACCTCACCCTGTATCAAATACCCGAACCAGATGATAGATGTACCCTTTCTGCACCATCTTCCTAGCCTTGAGGTAAGAAATAAACCTACCCCTCGGCGACGCTGTGTTGCCCTTCCACTCGATAACTGGCTCGCCAGGAAATTGGAACCGAACCAACCTGTCCCTACAGTCAACGTTGGCATAACAAGAAGCCAACCAGTCCATACCCATAATGACATCAAAATCACATCTCCAAATTTATCAAGTTCTGCAAGTGGTCCGACGATCAGAAATAAATACCGAACAACCTCTATACACCCGCCGCCTAACACCGAATCACCCATCGGCGTAGCTATCTCAAAAGGCTCTATCGACTCCGCCTATCCCGATTCTACCCGCAATAAGAGGGACACATAGGACAAGGTAGAACTCGATCTATCAAGCATAAACGCTACGCATGAAATCAATAATGTACTGCGACGACGCCGTGGAAGCCTCCCGATCTGGCGGTGGCTAATGAATATATGCGTTCGTGGACCGCTAGAATCGAACCACCACTCGACCTCTACCGCGCTGCCGTCCGTGAGTACCACGCCCTCCGGGCGCATAACCACGTAAGGAGAGGAAGACCCAAGAATCGATCCCGCTGGCCGTGATCAGACCACTCATGCCGCCTCAGACGGACAATCTCTCTCAAATGGCCTCGCCGCCACAAGAGTAACAAGCTCCCGCCTGCGACACTCGCCTGGTGAAACCTATCGACGAGCACACCGAGGTGGGTGGTCCTGATCGGTGAAGGTTCTCGCCTCGCCGAAATCCTAAGTCCCGGAGCCCCGACCGCCTCCCGAATGACTGGTGAACCTAGTTCACGCTGCGAGGTCGCCCGCCAAAAACTTGTCACGACCCAAACCCGGGCCCGTGACTGGTGCCTTACCCCGGGCACCCAAGTAGACATACATCAGAGTAATCAGCGGAACATAAAATAAGACATGATATAATATGAAATGTGAAACAGTTATCTGAGAAAACTTGCCTTTCGGCATATATATATATATATATAAAAACTTAACTCAATAGCTACATCCCTTTATAACTCGCCCACAGCAGATTACATGCATATCTAAGAATGATATGACAACAATGGCGGGGCGGTTCGCCATACCACGAATGTAAGCACTTACAACGACAGGACTATACCATGATAAGCCTCCGAGAAACGAGCTTCCCAAACGCCGAACTATGACCCTAAGAGCGAGGATCAACACCGTGTATTCTACCGCTGCGGCATGAACGCAGCCGCCAAGGAGGTCGAGCATAACAGTACCAAATATGTGAAACGAAAATATCAGAAATGAAATCATAGTAGTCTATATAAAGCAGGAGACATGTATGATAACCAAACTACAGTTCACAATAAATAAGCAGTCATGTCAAGTCAGGGACTCACGCCCTCAAAGTCATCACTTAAATACAACTATGGGACTCACGCCTACAACATCAATCATGCCCGTGGAATACCTTCCTCACTGCCGGCAGTCTATGATATAAAAGCACCAAGGAACACATATGAATACCAGGTCCCACCTGTGTCATAATAAAACCGTACGGGGTAAGTACGAAGGCATAGCCGACTACTAAAAACCACAGTACTAACAGGGTCATAAACTGTATCATGAGATCTGTCTAGACCGCCACATGATCGAAGGCCGCCACTACCGCGAAGATCTAATGTGCGCGTCTAGTCTCGAACTTCCGCAGCCCGCATAGCCACTCCAATGGCCCGCATGAGGTATTCTCGCATCGAGGGTAGCTATTCCCGCAACGCCCCGACTCGCGATCCGCATGGCCACATAGACCGCATGACCATAAAGGCCGCACACTAACCCGAACTCCCGTAGCTCCGCATAGGCCACATGCACCGCGTGAGGTATTCTCGAATCATAGGTCACATGCACTACCGAGTCTACCCGCGACGGAGGCGCCTTAACCCTAATCATGTCAAGAGGTGAGTGATATAATACTAACATAACAGCTTATCGTTAAACAACATAAGCACAACAAGGGAAACCCCTTTACACAAACATCACAAGATACTAACACACGTAGCATCCTAACATGTTTACTTATCAAATCAACAAGAAAGTATTACAAGGCTATCACAAACCAATACAATCAAGTTATTCACACAAGGTACTTTCTACTTTATGTTAACAAGTTCGGGTTTTTATCCCTAAAGTACTTCATACATTAACCCTTTAAAAGATCCGTTTCTTTCACAAAAGTCACACAATACCCGTAGTATAAAAGTAGAGGGACTATCTTTTTAAGTAAACCAAAACACTTCTCTTTGTAAAATCAAGTAACAATATTCTTTCCAAATGTTCAAGTTTGCCTAATTTCAAATACTCAAGTTTCTCATTTTTGAAAGGTTTCGTAGTCCATAGTTTTAATCCTTTAAAACAATTTGAGAAACATATGTCTTATGTGTGAGTAGGTTATTCTTGTTCATAACAATCTTATTAAAGCAGCCATGATCTAGGAAATGTAATATCATTTTGTCTCATCTTAGCTTCTATGCAGATGGAGGTTTCTACTTGGTTTTAATAATACTTTATTAGTCAATACATTTCTTTATTAGCGCCACGTGGTTTGTTCGATACTTATTCGATTTCCAAATCAAGAAACATCATTCCTTTTGAAAACCAAAATACTCATTACTCACGAATGAGGTTTCACACCTTTTAACAAAATTCACATTAATATAATTAAGTCAAGTCTCTTATCTTTTAAGATCAAGTCTCTTAACTTCTAAAATCAGTAAACCATTCTTTTTACTTCTCTTAAGTCGTTATACCTAACTTCCCATAAAGCTAGTATAACTCTTAAGCTTTTAAAACCAAGCATTACTCTTCTTTCAAAAAGGTTTCTTAACTCTTTTGAATTACTTCAAGATTCTTATTATTCAGGCTTAAGTCAAAAGACATTGCCGTAAAACTACGTTCAGTTACATACGTACGTCTACCGTACTATATATATATATCCTTTTAAAATATCATGCTCAAGAGGATAGGAAGAATCACATACCTCGCGACGATTATCGACTATTAGCAAAATGCTCCATGGCTATAACCCGGCTAGCCTTGTCCACCATTCAAGTAGTACATGCTACTCGCAGAACATTCAACCTATAAAGGTTATACAAGTCTATCAATGCCTAGACTACTCTGTAGATTATTCTTCTGATGTGATTTCAGTTCAAGTCTTTTCTGTAATATCCTTCTATTACAGTTCAAATCTCTTCTATGAATCTTATTTTCATTTCTATACAACTACAGTATGTAATTTCCAATTACAATAGAAGGATAGGATTATTTACCTCGGTAAGCCCAAAATTATCCAAGTTTAATGTCGATCCTGAGCAACGTTAGCTCCTACTCCGGGTGCTCCAACCCGCTCCAAACAACCCTGAGAAGTTCTACGCAACTTCTACTTAACACTTCAACCGACTATGAAGATTTTCCTTAGGGTTTCGTTTAGTGACTGAAGGGAAGTATAATAGTATTTCTGGGCTTTTAGTATAAGTGTAACCTTGGAATACTACAAGGTATTTGGGCCAAGGTATTTTGGAATAGTACAATACTTGGAGAGTATTTTCTACCAAGAGAGGGGTATTTATACGAGACAACTCAAGAGAGGGGGGGGTACTCTCGGCCAAGGCCACTAGGAGGGGGGGGGTGGGTGTACCCCTCGGCCAAAGGCCTACTCCAAGGGGGAGGGGGAAGGCTTGGACGAACCATGGAGAGGAGGAGAAGGTTTTCAAGACTTAGGGATTTTTGTGGATGAAGAAGTCTTCACAAAGGGGGGGGTATTTATAGGGAAATCAAAGGCCAAGATTAAGCCAAGTGGTGGGCAAGTGTAGGGTGAGGATTTGGACAAGTGTGTGTGGGTCCCACTTGCTCATCTTCCACACAAAATATCTACAAAATATCCTACCAACCCTTGACTTGCAATCGTCCAACTTGCCGCCCCACATCCACCAACTTGAGGGTGACAAGTGTCGCCTCTCGTTGGTCCAAAATATTTCGTCTCGGAAAAATCCGCAAAAATTATAAATGACATAGCCTAATTTTCCTTCGCATGTTTTGTAAAACGTTTCATTAAAAATGATTCCTTTAGGTAGTTGTGAACAAAATTTTCGCCCTTGCCTACTTTAAGGCTTAAAACTTTTATACGCACGCCTCACGCATACATACTGAAATACGGTATAACATTCTCCCCTCCTTAGAAACATTCGTCCCGAATGTTCCTTCTAAGTCTCCAAACAAACATGCGCCAGTATAGTCTTCACTGCTATACTTACGAAAACAATTATGCCACACCTGGACACAATACAACACGCGCAAATACTTACATCCAAGTCCACGAGGAATCACCTCCATCACTACAAAAGCTCCCACCCAAGGGTTAAGAGATACTCTCTTCGCATCTTTACTTTACAAAAGCAATGATCACATCTATGTTCTTAACACATGCTCGCTTCTCCCCTTACTCGTCGTACCCTTCTCGTACATTTGAACTCTTTCTCATAACTTACCACACTTCATATCGCTTGGTTCAAAATCTCCGGGTTACTATCTCCAACTTGTCATCATTAATCGATCACTCGATGGATCTCCGATACTCTTCCGAATCTAACAACACGAAGACGGACGCATCGCCCCTAAGTCGGACGGCAATGCTAACTTATAGGCAACCTAGCTTATTCTTCACATAACCTGAAAAGGCCCAAAGTAACTCGGGCTAAGTTTCCTCTGTTTTCCAAAACTCGTCACACACTTTCTGGGGTAGTACCTTCAAGAAGACCCACCGTCAACCTGAACTCCAAGCGTCGTCGCCGATTATCCGCACGACCTCTGTTGACTCTGAGCTGCCAATAATCTCTCCTGGATAAGCTTCACCCTATCCACATCCTGCCGAAACAAGTATGAACCAACTATCTGAACCTTGCCAACATCGAACCAATCGACCGACAACTTACACTTCCGCCCCTACAAGGCGTCATAAGGCAATATCCAACACCGAAATGGTAGCAAAAACACTCCTCAACGAGGCAACAATCCTCACATACCACTTCAAAACCCAAACACCGCCCGAGGATGAATGTGATACGAGACTCACCCGAAGTTCCTAACCCCGCTGGTAAAATTTCGAAAAAGAAATAGCCGTAACTGGCTCCATCGCTTGTCATAAGGTGAAAGTAGGCACCTCGCAGCCTCACAACCTTCCGATATAACATCTCGCATAACCTCTCGCCGAGTAAACGGTCTCGACTAAAAGACAAGAGGTGACCCCACCGCCCGACCATCGGGTCGAACGCATCCACGAACTCGTACGATGGTTAACTAAACTTGGGCCTAACACCCTCGTGACCCTACCACCTGGCGGGACCACCCCGAACTGACCCCATCACAAAACAGGCTGCGGGCTGACCCGCAACATGGCCTCAACCCGACCCACTTTCGCGCAAAACTCTAGCTCCCCGATCCGGAACAATCTCACTAATCACGTTACGAAAACCTAGCGGTCTTCTTAGCTCAACTACCCTCTTTCATTCCATACTACTCAGGGACTTACCCCACAAATATATCCCATTTATACTATGCACTCCGATAAGGGTTAAACATAAAAAATATAGATCTCTTACTCGAGATGGCCTTGCCTCTAAGGTCTCCACGTATAAAACTCTAAGGCTCACACTTTCCTTATCCCCAATCTTACCCTTTTAACTAACCATGATTTCTAACCACAATTCACATAATGCTATCTGGACACAACACTTAAGAGATACTCATCCTATCACACATACAAATCTCTAGAGGGTTAAGGATATACATGTCTCTACTGCTTCACTCCCCTCTGTCGTTCTAATCAATCCCGCTCGGTCACGACATATCAGTGGAAGGTGACGAACTAGCCACTGATCCTGAAGGCTGAGTCCTCCTACTTACATCCCTCCTACTAGGACATCCTTTCGACACATGGCCCTGACGGCCGTAGGTAAAACAAGTACCAACTAAAAGATGACATTCCCGACGACGCCGCCACATCGTGAACCTAAGCCCTGGACCTCGACCAACTCCGCATACCCCAAACGCCCCGAACCCCGTGGAGAACCACTCGCTCGGGCGGAGGCGCATAACCAATCTGGCCGAGAAGGTCCGCCGGCGCTACCAAAGGACCTTACTGCTCGCCTCTTCGCCGATCTTGGTTAACCCGTCGATCCTACGCTTTCGGGCCACTGTGCATAAGCTCGACGCAGCCATGCTCATGCTCGATCAAGATCTACTCTTGCACCACCCTTTCTTAGATATTCATCAAGGCCCGCGATAAATCAATACATAAAATACTCTCTGGTTGCTAAATCCATAGCTAGAAACCGGGTCGTATCTTTGCAATCCATACTTCCTGCTACTGGTCGTGGAACTGAAGGTTCAACTATCCTGGCCGCAGTAGGAACTGCTGCCGCTGTGCTAAACTCTGCTGGGGATGACGACGTCGCTGAACTCCCCAAATGAAGCACCACCCCAGGTGATGATTGGGCCTGTGCCCTTGTAACCCTCTGTGCTCAACTCGCAGCTCCCTCGACTGCCTTGCCCTTCTGGGCCCGGGTTGCCTTACGCGGAGGCATAACGGTAAGGGAAAGAAATACGTTAGAGGGTACAACCTATAACACAGCTCTAAGCACGATCTCAGAGTGAGAAGAATGGAAACCAATCTTAAATATCTTATAGCCTCCTGATTATTGGTGTGGTGCACAACACACCGATAATCAAGACACTACTAGATACGGTCTGTAGACACTTTCCGAGGATTAACTGCTCTGATACCACTTTTGTCACGACTCAACCTGCCCGTGGATCGTGTCTTACCCTGCACCCAAGTAGACATACATCGAGTAATCACGAACATAAAATAAGACATGATATAATATGAAATGTGAAATGCTTATCTCGAGAAAACTTGCCTTTGGCATATATATATATATAAAACTTAACTCAACGAGCATATCCCTTTTACAACTCGCCCACAAAGATTACTGCACTTCTAAGAATGATATGACAACAATGGCGGGACAGGGCCCCGCCATACCCCTGAATGTAAGCACTTACAACAATAGGGGACTATACCACTGATAAGCCTCCGGAGAAACGGAGCTTTCCAAACGCTGAACTGTGACCCTAAGAGCGAGGATCAACACTGGTGTACCTCTACCTGCGGTATGAACGCAGCCCCCCGAAGGAGGTCAGTACAACAGGTACCAAGTATGTGAAACTGAAAATACTGTAAATGAAATCATAGTAGTCTATATAAAGCAGGACACATGTATGATAACCAAACTAAAGTTCACAATAAATAAGCAGTCATGTCAAGTCAGGGACTCACGCCCTCAAAGTCATAACTTAAATACAACTATGGGTCTCACGCCCACAACATCAATCATGCTCGTGGAATACCTTCTCACCGCCAGCCATGATATAAAAGCACCAAGGAACACACATGAACACCAGTGTCCCACGTGTCATAATAAAACCGCACGGTAAGTACGAAGGCATAGCCGACTACTAAAACCTACGCACTCAACAGTGGTCATAAATCGTATCATGAGATCTGTCTAGACCGCCACATGATCGGGCCGCCACTCGCCCGCAGTATCTAATATGCGCATCTAGTCCTGGAACTTCCGCTGCTCCGCATAGGCCACTCCAATGGCCCGCATGAGGTATTCCCCGCATCGAGGGTAGCTACTCCCCGGCAACGTCCTGGACTCGCAGTCCGCATGGCCACATAGACCGCATGACCATAAAGGTCGCACACTAACCTGGAACTCTCGTAGCTCCGCATAGGCCACATGCACTCCGCATGAGGTATTCTCGAATCATAGGTCACACTGCACTACCGAAGTCTACCCCAGACGGAGGCGCTTAACCCCTAATCATGTCAAGAGGTGAGTGATATAATACTAACATAACAGCTTATCGTTAAACAACATAAGCACAACAAGGGAAACCCCTTTACACAAACATCACAAGATACTAACACACGTAGCATCCTAACATGTTTACTTATCAAATCAACAAGAAAGTATTACAAGGCTATCACAAACCAATACAATCAGGTTATTCACACAAGGTACTTTCTACTTTATGTTAACAAGTTCGGGTTTTTATCCCCAAAGTACTTCATACATTAACCCTTTAAAAGATCCGTTTCTTTCACAAAAGTCACACAATACCCGTAGTATAAAAATAGAGGGACTATCTTTTTAAGTAAACCAAAACACTTCTCTTTGTAAAATCAAGTAACAATATTCTTTCCAAATGTTCAAGTTTGCCTAATTTCAAATACTCAAGTTTCTCATTTTTGAAAGGTTTCGTAGTCCATAGTTTTAATCCTTTAAACCAATTTGAGAAACATATGTCTTATGTGTGAGTAGGTTATTCTTGTTCATAACAATCTTATTAAAACAGCCATGATCGAGGAAATGTAATATCATTTTGTCTCATCTTAGCTTCTATGCAGATGAAGGTTTCTACTGGTTTTAATAATACTTTATTAGTTAATACATTTCCCTTTATTAGCGCTGCTGTGGTTTGTTCGACACTTATTCTGATTTCCGAAATCAGTAAAACATCATTCCTTTTGAAAACCAAAATACTCATTACTCACGAATGAGGTTTCACACCTTTTAACAAAATTCACATTAATATAATTAAGTCAAGTCTCTTATCTTTTAAGATCAAGTCTCTTAACTTCTAAAATCAGTAAACCATTCTTTTTACTTCTCTTAAATCGTTATACCTAACTTCCCATAAAGCTAGTATAACTCTTAAGCTTTTAAAACCAAGCATTACTCTTCTTTCAAAAAGGTTTCTTAACTCTTTTGAATTACTTCAAGATTCTTATTATTCAGGCTTAAGTCAAAAGACATTGCCGTAAAACTACGTTCAGATACATACGTACGTCTACCGTACTATATATATATATCCTTTTAAAAATATCATGCTCAAGAGGATAGGAAGAATCACATACCTCGCGACGATTATCGACTATTAGCAAAACGCTCCATGGCTATAACCCGGCTAGCCTTGTCCAACATTCAAGTAGTACATGCTACTCGCAGAACATTCAACCTATAAAGGTTATACAAGTCTATCAATGCCTAGACTACTCAGAGATTATTCTTCCGATGTGATTTCGTTCAAGTCTTTTCAGTAATATCCTTCTATTACGCTTCAAATCTCTTATATGAATCTTATTTTCATTTCTATACAACTACAAGATGTAATTTCCAATTACAATAAGGATAGGATTATTTACCTCGGTAAGCCCAAAATTATCCAAGTTTAATGTCGATCCCGAGCAACGTTTAGCTCCTACTCCGGTGCTCCAACACGCCCAAACAACCCTTAGAAGTTCTACGAACTTCTACTTAACACTTCAACCGACTATGAAGATTTTCCTTGTGGTTTCGTTTAGTGATCAAGGGAAGTATAATAGTATTTCGGCTTTTAGTATAAGTGTAACCTTGGAATACTACAAGGTATTTGGGCTAAGGTATTTTGGAATAGTAACAATACTTGAGAGTATTTTATACCAAGAGGGGTATTTATACGAGACAACTCAAGAGAGTGGGGTACTCGCCAAGGCCACTGGGAGGGTGTACTCGCCAAAGGCCTACTCAAAGGGGGAGGGGGAAGGCTTGGACGAACCATTGAGAGGGAGGGAGAAGGTTTTCAAGACTTAGGGATTTTTGTGGATGAAGAAGTCTTCACAAAGGGGGGGTATTTATAGGGAAATCAAAGGCCAAGATTAAGCCAAGTGGTGGCAAGTGTAGGGAGGATTTGGACAAGTGTGCTGGTCCCACTTGCTCATCTTCCACACAAAATATCTACAAAATATCCTACCAACCCTTGACTTGCAATCGTCCAACTTGCCGCCCCACATCCACCAACTTGAGAGTGACAAGTGTCGCCCTCTCGTTGGTCCAAAATATTTCGTCTCTCGGAAAAATCCGCAAAATTTATAAATGACATAGCCGGAATTTTCCCTTCGTAAGTTTTGTAAAAAGTTTCTTCTAAAAACGAATCCTTTAGGTAGTTGTGAACAAAATTTTCGGCCCTTGCCTACTTTAAGGCTTAAACTTTTATATGTACGCCTACGCATATACTGAAATACGGTATAACAAATCGCCTCGAGACCTCGCTGCCCCGCCTCTTGGGCCGCTCGAGTCAATCTGGTCCTCCTCTCTCTATCCTCTATCCTCGCGCATAGGCTGCATCTCGGCAATGTCCATACCGGCCAAGAGCCACCCCCAAGCATGCAGTAATCATATGACGGTCTAGCCCCATCACATAACGATGAACTCTATCCGCCATGTCAGCTACAATAGTGTGCACATGTCTGGCCAAGGAGTCAAACTCGTGCTATACTCCCTGATAGTCCTCCCATTCTGCCTCAAGGTCAAAAATCTATCTACGCGGGCCCTCCTCATCTCAGGAGGCAAAAAGTGATCCATGAAGGCCTCTGTAAACTCCTCCCAAATAGCTGGAAGAGCATCCTCACCTCTCGAAAGCAACCACGACTCAAACCAGTTCAACACAATATCGCAGAACCCAGAAGAGGCTAGCGTAATGCACTCGTCTCAAGCCCTAAGAACTCGCATGGTCCTTGTAGCCGCCGAATGAACTCCCGCGGATCCTCTCGGACCTCAAACCATAAAACTCGTGGATGACAACCCGTAAAAATCCCTAATCCGCAAACCGCTTCGCTCAAGGCCGCTGCTCGCTCGGCCGCCGGCTACTATTGTCACGACCCGACTTCGGGCCCGTGACTGGTGCCTTACCCCGGGCACCCTAGTGATACAACATCAGAGAAAAACCAGCGGAAATAAAAACTTAAACGGAAACAAGATATAACAAGAAAACAGGCTAACCAAAACAGTCACCTTCATGTATAAATATATAAACGAACAGTTACATCCTTTATAAACCCCGCCACAACAAGATTACATGACTTAAGATTGTAACAACAACTATGACTGGACAGGTCCCAGCCATACCCCTGAATGTAAGTACCAACAGCAACATGGGACTATACCAAAGATAAGCTTCCGGAGAAACGGAGCTTTCCGAACGCCGAATCGTGATCCTATGAGCGAGGATCCACAACCGTGTACTTACCGCGCAGATGAACGCATCCTCAAGGAGGTCAAGCATAACAGTACCAAGTATGTGAAATCAAAATATCAGAACGAAATCATAACGATCTAAAATAAAACAGAGACATGTATGATAACAAAACTACGATTCACAACATAAAAGCGCCATATGTCAAGTCAGGGACTCACGCCCTCAAAGTCATCCCTCATGCCCGTGGAACTCCGTCCTCACTGCAGGCAGTCTAGGTATAAATCGTGTGATACGTATAACATGTCTCGGACCATCTCATGGACTCGGTGTCGGATCGTATGGAATACATTCCCGGCCCATCTCATGGACTCGGTATCGTGTGGAATACATTCCCGATCCATCCCATGGACTCGGTGTCGTGTGAAATACATTCCCGGTCCATCCCATGGACGCGATGTCGTGTGAAATACATTCCCGGTCCATCTCATGGACGCGGTGTCGGGTGAAATACATTCTCGGTCCATCTCATGGACGCGGTGTCGGGTGAAATACATTCCCGGTCCATCCCATGGACGCGGTGTCGTGTGGAATACATTCCCGGTCCATCCCATGGACGCGGTGTCGTGTGAAATACATTCCCGGTCCATCTCATGGACGCGGTGTCGGGTGAAATACATTCCCGGTCCATCTCATGGACGCGGTGTAGAATCGACCATAACATTTAAACGCTGTTTTAAGACATATTAAGATAATACCATGCTTTCCTTTTAAATCAACTAAGGCAATATTATGCCTTCCTTTAAACCAAAACACTTTCCTTTTTTAAAGTCAAGTAACAACATACTTTTCCAAAAGTTCAAGTTGCATAATTTCAAATATTCAAGTCTCTTATTTTCGAAAGATTTCATAACTCATGGTCTTAATCATTATATAACGTAGTCTCTTTTAAAACAATTGAACAACATATGTTTTATGTGTGAGCAGTTTATTCTTGTTTATAATGATCTTATTAAAGCAGTCATGATCTAAAAAATGTAATACAATTTTGTCTTATCTTAGCTTCTATGCAGATGGAGGTTTCTACTGGTTTTAATATAATTAATTACTTGTCAATACATTTTCCTTTATTAACGCTGCAGTGGTTTGTTCGATACTTATTCTCATTTCCGAAATCAGTAAAACATTATTCTTTAAAAACCAAATACTCATTACTCACGAATGAAGTTTTACACTTTTTAACAAAATTCATATCAAGTCAATTAAGTCAAGTCTCTTATCTTTTAAGATCAAGTCTCTTAACTTCTAAAATCAATAAACCATTCTTTTACCTACATAAAGTCGTTATAACTAACTTCCCATAAAGCTATTATAACACTTTAGGTTTTAAACCAACCAAAACTCATTTAGCACATGTACGTCTACCGTACTACATAGTTTACAAAACATCATGCTAGAAAGGATAGGAAGAGGTTCACATACCTCGCGACGATTATCGACAATTAGCAAAATGCTCCAAGTACTACAACCTTGCTAGCCTTTTCCACCCTTCAAGTAGAATACGCTACTCGTAGTACTTCCACCTATAATGGTCACAAAACGTCTATCAACCTCTAGAACTCTTCGTAGAATAATTCTAAGTACAAGGTTCCATATTCTACGAAAAATTCGGCAGCACCTCCCCCCCTGCAACTACCTAAATCTCCTCCTCTAACGAGGCCTGCTACCAAACCAACAATTCCAGGGGGGGTTACACGTCTAACCGGACGTGTACAATTTTTACTCCACAATATTACTACAAGTCTACTGTAAATACAGTTCAATTCTTTTTAATCATCCATCCAATATATCTTATACTCAATTCTAAACTACTACAATATGTAATATCCAAGATTAAAAGTCGATCCTGAGCAACGTTTAGCTCCACTTCCTTACGCTCCAACCCGCTCCAAGCAACCCTTAGAAGTTTCTAAACAACTTCTCTTAACACTTCATCTAAGCTATGAAGATTTTTCTAGGGCTTCATTTAGCAACTATTGGAATAAAGTAGTATTTCCGGGCTCCTAGTATTGAAATAACTTTGGAATACTACTAGGGATACTAGGCCAAGGTATTTGGGATTATACAATAATACTCAATGTATTTTCCACTCAAGTAGGGGAGGGGGGACGAAAACAACTACAAAGGGGAGGGGAGTATTTTGCCTTGGAAGCTTAAGTGTGGGATGAAAATTGTCTTCAACTTAAGGGGGTATATATAGAAGAATCAAGGGTCAAGATTTAAGAAAATGTAAGGTGTAGATTGGGGACATGTGGGTGGGTAGTTTACCAACCATTTGCCTACCACAAAAAAAAAACGTCCATGCCAAGTGTCTTTCATCAATTCGCCACTGCCATTACGGGGTGACACGTGTCTCCCCTACTCGCCCAAAATATTTCATCTTCCAAAATACCCGTAATGCCAAAAATCCGAAAATAAAGTGGGCCCACAAAATCAGAATTCTCCCGTGGCCCCACGTGACCAATTCGTAAATAAAATTCCATAAATCTTAAAAATTCCAAAAGTCCGAATACCAAATGGGAATCCAATTCCATTAATGAACCTTTTTCCACATAAAATTGAAACTTTTCCGTGAAAAATCACATCTTTCTTCCTTTCCAATTTTAATGTCGTATTTACGCACGCACGCCCTCATATACATACCCCGAACTACGGGTGTAACAACTATATCGGGTCAATAACCGGATCGCTTCCCGTATTCTCTATACTCGCCTCGGCCGGTCCGAGGCTCGCACGGAACCTTCGAGCTATCGTCGGCGTGGTGAACTCGCTGACCGCTTACTACCTCGGGCATAGTGCGGCTCGAGTCCGTAACCCTTCGAGTACCGCTAGCAGCCTCCGCCGCCGCTTGCCCTCCGCCCCGGTCGCCTTCCGTGGAGGCATATCTGTTTCATAAGACTAGGTCAGAGAGGATTCAACCTAATAAGACAGATCTACTGCACCATCTCAGAGAGAGAAGAATGAAAACCAATCATAAATGTCCTGCAGCCTCCTGATTATAGATGTGGTGCACAACACACCGATAATCAAGACTCTACTAGACATGGTCTGTAGACACTTTCCGAGGACTAACTGCTCTGATACCACTTTTGTCACGACCGACCAAGCCGCGATCGTGCCCTACCCAGGCACCTGCTCGTGTATACATCAGAGAATAGTAACGGAACATACACAACATAAACACATGTGTAAACAATAAACATCACAGGCTAGCCGATAAGGCCGTCTTCCATAATATAAACATAATCAAAAGTACAATCGCATAACTCGGTTCTACAAATTTCAACCACATATGTGAATACGCACTTAGAATAACAAGCGTATGGACAGGTCTCGCCATACCCCTGAATGTACATAAATCTACAAAATCAGGGAAAGACTGTACCAAAAGAGACAAGCCTCCGGAGAAATGGAGCTTCTGACGTCTGATAAGTGATCCTAAGAATGAGGATCCACCACCTGCTTACCCTTTCCTGCGGCATGAACGCAGCCCCCGAGGAAGGGGGTCAGTACACAATAGGTACTAAGTATGTAAAACTGGAAAATACTGTAAATTACATCATAAGTTTTAAAACAAAGTCGGAGTCATGTATGATAATAAAATTACAGTACACAGTGCTTTACTAACAATGAGAGTAATCCAAGAGTATACGTACAACATAAAACTAGGATACTCACGATCAAATCATGGGTAGCGAACCCATAGAAATAGGTGGTATAATGTCTTGGGGGTTTTCCCCTCATTTATACTCTTACCCTGAGGCAGGTGGTATAACGTCTTGGGGGTTTACCCCTCATTTATACTCTTATCCTGGAGAAGGTGGTAAAGCAGGTGGTATAACGTCTTGGGGGTTTACCCCTCATTTATACTCTTACCCTGGAGAAGGTGGTATAGCGTCTTGGGGGTTTACCCCTCACTTATACTCTTACCCTATCTCAACCGGTCGTCATACAATAAATAAGCAAGTTAGTTTACTTAAGGCACTAATATGTTATAATAAATCCGGGAGTTTAACCCAAAGTACTACGTACTTCTAATCTTTTAAAAATGACTCATTTTTATATAAAACTTCCAAGATACTATTAACCGTAGTATCAAGTCAAAATTACTTTTCAAGACAAGTCACAATACCTTTAGAAATAAAGTTAGGTTTCTAAATCAAGTGACTCCTTTTATTATATAACCTTAGGCAATTGATGCCTTAAAATCAAATTGCCTTTTCATTAAAATCAAGTCATTTATCTTTCCATAAAGCAAATATAACCAACTTCCCATAAAGTCGTTATATTCACTTTATACCTTAGACAAATACAATTTCCTATCCAAGGGACTTATACGTTTAAAACGGAACAAGTATCACATACTTTAAAACTCTTCAAGTCCCTTAACTTTAATAAAACTTAAGACATCCTTTATACTTTCAAAGAAGTGAGTTAATCTCCTAACTTACCCGACTTGGCTATTCATAAAACTAGTAAAGGATATCAAGGTCTTGTACGTCTACCGTACTATATACGTACAACTAGTCATGCTCAAAAGATAGGAAAAATTCTACATACCTTTTCGGGTCAAACCACTTGCCAAGTACAATATCCTGCCCGTAGTATGTCAACCTATAATATCCACAATACGTCTATTAACGTCTTACTTCAAACGTAGAATATTACAAGTGTAAGGTCACTACATTCTACGGAAAATCGGACATCACCTCCTTTGTTTTTACTTACTTTGCCACCTTTTTCAAGGCCGAATACAATAACCAAACACGCCACATTTAAGGCCAATCAATGCAATCAACAATAAGGGATTACACTGTTATACCCCGTAGTTCCAGGGTATGTATGGGAGGACATACGTGCGAGAATACGACAGAAATTTTGGAAAGAAAGAAAGATGTGATTTTTCGACGGAAAAGTTTCCGGTTTTTGTGAAGAAAAAGGTTCGTTAAAGGGAATTGGATTCCCAGATTTGGTATTTGAACTTCTTGGATTATATTAGAATTATTGGATTTTATTTTCGGAAATGGTCACGTGGGGTCCACGGGAGAAATTTACGGTTTTGTGGGGCCCGCTTTGTTTTTGAGATTTTTGGTATTTTGGATATTTTCGGAAGACGAAATATTTTGGGCGAGTAAGGGGGCGACACGTGTCACCCCCCTTGTGTGGCCATGTGGGCCGAAATTGGTGGACAAGTGGCTAGCCACTTGTCCCTTGGCCGAAATGGCCCAACACTTGGAAGCTCATTTCGTTGGCCATGTGGTGTGGTGGGACCCACACACACATGGCCCAATCTTGACCATACACTTGATAAGATCTTGACCCTTAAAATCTCTATAAATACCCCCTTAAGGTTGAAGACTAATTCATTCCTCACTTAAGTTTTCCAAGGCAAATACTCTCCTCTTGAGATCAGGTTTTCGTCCCTCCTCAGTGTGTAGAAAATACTTTGTGTATTGTGGTATAATCCCAAATACCTTGGCCTAGTATCCCTAGTAGTATTCCAAAGTTGTTTTCATACTAGGAGCCCGGAAATCTTAAGGAAATCTTCATAGTTGGTTGAAGTATTTGAGTAGAAGTTGGTTAGTACTTCTAAGGGTTGTTTGGAGCGCACGGAGTAGGAGCTAAACCTTGCTCAGGATCGACATTATAACTTGGATAATTTTGGGCTTACCGAGGTAATTATCTTGTCCCTCTATTGTAATTGGAAATTACATGTTTGTTAGAATATATAGTTGAAGTATACTATATATGGAACTATACTTAGTATTCGGCAATGTCTTTTGACTTAAGCTCAAGAATAAAGAACTGAATCGAATCAGATTTACATAGGATCAGACAAAGAGACTTGTAGTATATCGAGTAGAATTGTACACGTCCGGTTAGGCGTGTAGACCCCCGGTTGGCTGGTAGCGGCCTCGATAGAGAGAGATTTACGCTGTTGTGAGGTCGCTGAATTTTCTGTAGAAAGATAGAAACTTGTGTTTTGGGGTTAATAGACGTTTGTGACCTTTATAGGTGAAAGTACTAAGAGTAGCGTATTCTACTTGAAGAGTGGAAACGGCTAGCCAGGTTACAGTACTGTGGGGCATTTTGCTTATTGTCGATAAATCGTCGCGAGGTATGTGAACCTCTTCCTATCTTTTCTAGCATGATTGTTGTGAACTATGTAGTACGGTAGACGTACATGTGCTAAGTGATTTGGTTGGTTTAAAACATAGGGTGTTATAATAGCTTTATGGGAAGTTAGTTATAACGACCTTATGTAGGTGAAAATGGTTTACTGATGTTAGAAGTTAAGAGACTTGATCTTATAAGATAAGAGACTTAACTTATTTGTTTTAATGTGGATGTTGTGTGAAACCTCATTCGTGAGTAATGAGTACTTGGTTTTTAAAGGGATAATGTTTTACTGATTTCTAAATCGAATGTATCGGCTGCACCACCGCAGCGTTAATAAAGGAAAATGTATTGAATAATGATGTGTTGTATTAAAACCAGAGAAACCTCCATCCGCATAGAAGCTAAGATGAGACAAAATGATATTACATTTTCTAGATCATGGCTGTTGTAATAAGATCGTTATAAACAAGAATAAACTACTCACATATATGACATATGTTACTCAATTGTTCTAAAAAGGAATCAAGTGATTAAGTTTGGGAACTATGAAATCATCCAAAATGAGAAGCTTGAGTAATCAAACTAGGCAACCGAACTTAGGAAAAGAATGTTGTTACTTGATTTTGAAAAGGAATGTGGGTTGGTCATTCTAATACTACGTATAGGGTGACTTTTATAAAAGTAATGGATCTCTTTAAAAGAACTTAACGTATGTAGTACTTTGGGGTTAAAAACCCGACTTTGGCGTAAAATGAAAGTACTTTGAGTTGTGTGAAACTTGCCTATGCTTGTTGTTGTGAAACTTGCCTATGCTTGTTGTTGTGAAACTTGCCTATGCTTGTGATGATAGCCTTTGTTGTGCAAGTGTGGTATTTCGTTACCGCGCTCTCGATAGAGGCCTACGACTTTGTCGAGAACTTACTTGGACGGCCGCGGTGATGGAGAATTCCACGTATGTTTCCATTTTGATTACCGCCTTGTTGTTGATGTCACATGGACATGTCTACACCGACGCAGATTCGGGGCACGCGTTACGCGGTCGGGTTGATTACCCGATATATTGTTATTGTGGTTACATGGACATGTCTACACCGAGAATTCAGGGGCATGTGGCTACGCGCGTGGTTGATCACCCAAGATATTATTGTTGATGTCATATGGACGCGTCTACACCGAGGTAGAATTCGGTACGCGCCATGGGGCATTGGTATTATTGTTGCATCATGGACATGTCTACACCGATGCAAAGATTCCGGCACGCGCCACGATGCGAACATGATTGATGTTGTGGGCGTGAGACCCATAGTTATATTTGAGTGATGACTGAGGGCGAGTCCCCGATCGACATGATCGCTTTATGTTGTGAATCAGAGTTTGGTTATCATACATGTCTCCCGCTTATATAGACTAGTATGATTTCATTACGATTTTTACTGATTTCACATACTGTACTGTTATCGACCTCCTTCGGGCCGTGTTCATGCCGCAGAGGTACATCGGCCGTGTATCCTCGCCTAGGATCTCGGGCCACGTTTGGGAAGCTCCGCTTCTCGAGGCTTATCTTTGTATGTGTTCCCCGAGTCAGGTTCTTGTACATCTGTGGTATGGCGGGCCCCGTCCGTCATAGTCGTTGTAAATCTTAGAAGTCGTAGTAATGCTAGCAAGTGGTTGTAAAAGGATTAAACCGCTCGTGTTTTATGTATATACCAAGGCAACCGCTTTGGTTGGCCTGCTTATTATTATATCTATTGTTGCATGTCTAAGTTTTTATTTCCGGGTTTTCTCGATGTTGTATCACCAGGTGCCCGGTAAGGCACTACCACGGCCCGAATTTCGGGTGTGACAAAGTGGTATCGAGCGCTTAATCCTAAGGTGTCTACATGACCGTGTTCAGTAGAGTCTTGATTATCGGTGTGTTGTGCACCACATCTATAATCGGAGGTCGCAGGACATTTAGGATTGGTTTCATTCTTCTCATTCGAGATCGTGCCTTAGAGTTGTGTTGTAAGTTGGACCCTCTCGACGTGTCTCGCTTTTACGATTATGCCTCCGCGCAAGGCAACCAGAGCCTCAAGGGCAAGACAGCCGAGGAACCGCTAGTGAGATACTGAGGAGTACGAGGCGCAGCCCGCACAAGACTGAGGTTGTGCTTGACGGCGGGTTTCAGGACGCCGCCACCAAAGAGAGGTTAAAGCCGCAAGAATGGCTGCCGAGACCGCAAGCACTGAGCCTCCACCCACACCGGGGCAGGAGATGGGTTACGAGATGGCCCGATTGCCGCCGTGGTCATGGCCGAATATGAGGATAGGCCGGATGCAGCAGCCGGCCCAGAGCACCGGTTCACCCCCGAGCAGATAGTTTGAGGCTACGGGACTTTCTGAGTTGTAGCCCGCCAGAGTTTTATGGGTCGAGGCCTGAGGATGATCCGCAGGAGTTCATCCGGCAGTTACAGCGGATCATGCGGGTGATCAAGGCTTCAGAGACCGAGTCTGTGACCTTTGGTTCGTGACGGCCGCGTGATACCGCAGTCGATTGGTTTGATTCATGGTAGCTTTCCCGGGGAGAGCATGCACCTCCAGCAGTATGGGATGAGTTTTCGGGGGCTTTCCTCACGCACTTCTTGCCTCCGCAGATGAGGAGGGCACGGGCCGACAGATTTTTGATGCTTAGACAGAGCGGGCGTACGGTTCGGGAGTACAATGTGAGTTCGACTCATTGGCCAGACGTCCCAAGTTGTAGCTAGTATGGAGGATCGAGTGCACCGATATGTTACAGAGGCTCGATGATTACATGTCGAGGCATGTTCAGAGTAGCTCTTCACCGGCATGGACATTGCCCGCATGCAGCTCATGCACCGAGATGTGAGGCACGGAGAGGTCGACGAATGACCAAGATCAGAAGAGGCCGAACAACAGTGGTCCTTTGGTGACTTTCGAGGCGGACCGCCTCAAGAAGATACTAGTTTTGTACCTCCGCCGGCAGAGTGGTCCTCCACAACCTTGAGTATTCGGAGCAGTCGTGGCTCCAAGGGTTCGTTTCGAGTGGAAGTAAGGTGTTGGATCACGGTCACCCTACCTCGGTGGTCGATGTGGTAGACCGCATTTCGGAGAGTGTCGTGGTGCCAGGAGCTTGTTATTTTTGCGCCAGCAGGCCATTTTGCGAGGAACTGTCTCACCAAGGGTAGCACGGATGTTACGACTCACCCACCGGATCGATGGCTGGTTCATCGCTTTCATACATGTTACTGCGGCGTGCCTATGATTAGAGTGAGCGGTAGCTTCGTATATCCTTAACCTCTAGAGTTTTGGTATGCTTGTTATAATGGTCTCATTATTATGTGCTATGTACGAATAGCGTTGTGTTAATTGTGAGTTAGAAAACATGCTTAGTTGGGAGGATACGATGGGGCATGGTAAGTGTGAACCTTAGACTATGTCACGACCGAGACCTTGTGGTAAGGTCGTCTTGAGTTGAAGAATTATTTTTGACCCATATCGAGTAGTAGTATACGTGGGATTTATTTGTGTGATAAGTCCGTGGGTAGTGTGAGATGGAAGTGGTAGCCATGATGTGAATTAGTAAGATTGTTCCGCATCGGGAACAAGAGTTCGCGCATTGGGGTAGGGTTGAGGACCATTTGCGGGTCAACCAGAACCCGGTTTGGGGTAAGTCAGTTCTGGGTGGTCCCGCCAGTGGTAGGGTCACGAGGATGCTAGGCCCAAGTTTGTGTGACCATCGTATGAGTTCGTGGACGCGTTCGACCGTAAGCGGTTCGTAAAGGCCGGAATGGCCTTAAGGAAGTTGAGGTTAGTAAGATAACCAAGTTTGGAGGTAGTGACTCCGCAGATTTTCGAACTAAGTAATGACCAAGTATGGTACGTCCGAGAGTTCAAGTGTTCGAGAAGGGCACGACGAGTAAGGAAAGAAGAGGACGTGTGTTATTTCGCGCTGCCGTGGCGTTGCAACTTGTTAGAGGAACTTTATCGTTATCCGATTGAGAAGGAACATTCGGACGAATGTTTCTAAGGAGGAGAATGTTATACCCCGTAGTTGCAGTGGTATGTATGTGAGGACGACGCATTTGAGAGTACGGCATAAATTTTGAAAAGAAAGAAAGATGTGAGTTTTCGACGGAAAAGTTTCCGGTAATTTGTGAAGAAAAAGGTTCGTTAATGAGAATTGGATTCCCAGATTTGGTATATGGGCTTCTTAAATTATATTAGAATTTTGAGATTTTATTTTCTGAAATGGTCACGTGTGTCCCACGGGAGAAATTTACGGTTTTGTGGGGCCCGCTTTGTTTTTGAGATTTCGGTATTTTGGATATTTTGGAAGACGAAATATTCAGGCGAATCGGGGCGACACACGTGTCACCCCACGTGGCACCCGCCGAATTTACCTTTGTGCACAACACCGATTAGAGTCGTTTTGACTAAACGCTTTGCATAACTTGCGAGGGAAAATTCGACTATGTCGCTTTTGTATTTTTGCGGATTTTTCCGAGCGACGAACATCTGGTTAACGAGAGGGTGACACTTGTCACCCTGCTGGTTTGGGCGCGTGGGACGCTTCCTCCCTTGTTTTGTGCCTTGTTTTGGCCTTGTTTGGTGCATTGTTTTGTGGCATGTTTTGTGGAGTAGGGTTAGGTGCACTTGGCTTAATCTTGCCCTTACACTTGCTATACACTTGGAAGGATCTTGGCCCTGGTTGGCCTTTTGGTTTTGCTATAAATACCCCTAAGTGTGAAGACTTCATCCATTCCAAAAACTTCCAAGTCTTGAAACCCTCTCCTCCCCTTTGCGAGCTCTTCAGAGCCTCCTCCCCTTTTCGTGTGGCCTTTGGCCGAGGGGTTCCTCCCCTTTGTGGTGCTGGGTACCCTCTAGCCTAGTTGTTTTCAGATAATACCCTCCTCGTGGTATTGAAATACTTCTCCTAGTATTGTTATAATGCCCAAAATACCTTAGCCTTGTACCTTGTAGTATTCCAAAGATACCTCTATACGTAGAGTCTAAATACTACCTTTTGTCCTTTAGTCTCAAACCAAACCCTAAGGAAATCTTCATGGTTGGTTGAAGTATTTGAGTAAGTTAGTTAGAACTTCTAAGGGTTGTTTGGAGCGCACGAGTAGAGCTAAACCTTGCTCAGATCGACATTATAACTTGATAATTTTGGGCTTACCGAGGTAATTATCTTGTCCTCTATTGTAATTGGAAATTACATGTTTGTTAGAATATATAGTTGAAGTATACTATATATGGAACTATACTTAGTATTCGAATGTCTTTTGACTTAAGTCAAGAATAAAGAATCGAATCAGTATTTACATAGGATCGTATTGCAAGAGACTTGTGTAGTATTATCGAGTAGAATTGTACACGTCCGGTTAGACGTGTAGACCACGGTTGGCTTGGTAGCCGCCTCGATAGAGGAGGAGATTTACGCCATTGCGGTGAGGCCGCCAATTTTCTCAGAGAAAGATAGAAACTTGTGTTTTGGGGTTAATAGACGTTTGTGACCTTTATAGGTGAAAGACTAAGAGTAGCGTATTCTACTCGAGGAGTGGAAAGGGCTAGTGGTTGTAGTACTTGGAGCATTTTGCTTATCGTCGATAAATCGTCGCGAGGTACGTGAACCTCTTCCTATCTTTTCTAGCATGATTGTTGTGAACTATGTAGCACAGAGACGCATACGCTAAGTGATTTGGTTGGTTTAAAACATAGGTGTTATAATAGCTTTATGGGAAGTTAGTTATAACGACCTTATGTAGTGAAAATGGTTTATCGATGTTAGAAGTTAAGAGACTTGATCTTATAAGATAAGAGACTTAACTTATTTGTTTTAATGTGATGTTGTGTGAAACCTCATTCGTGAGTAATGAGTACTTGGTTTTAAAGGGATAATGTTTTATCGATTTCGAAATCGTATCGTGTATCGACAGCACCATCGCAGCTAATAAAGGAAAATGTATTGAATAATGATGTGTTGTATTAAAACCGAGAAACCTCCATCCGCATAGAAGCTAAGATGAGACAAAATGATATTACATTTTCTAGATCATGGTCACGTAATAAGATCGTTATAAACAAGAATAAACTACTCATATATGACATATGTTACTCAATTGTTCTAAAAGGAATCAAGTGATTAAGTTTGGGAACTATGAAATCATCCAAAATGAAGCTTGAGTAATTGAAACTAGGCAAACCGAACTTAGAAAAGAATGTTGTTACTTGATTTTGAAAGGAACGTGGTTGGTCATTCTAATACTACGTATAGGGTGACTTTTATAAAAGTAATGGATCTCTTTAAAAGAACTTAACGATGTAGTAATTGGGGTTAAAACCCGACTTTGGCATAAAATGAAAGTACTTTGAGTTGTGTGAAATTTGCCTATGCTTGTTGTTGTGAAACTTGCCTATGCTTGTTGTTAGGAAATTGCTTACGTTTATAGCCTTGTTGCCAGAAACTTGCAGATGCTTGTTACGATGTAGTGTTGGTATTTCGCAGTTGTCTGTCGATGTAGGTTTGACGGTGTCGGTCGAGCCGTAAATGACGGCCGAGAATTCCACGCATGTTTCATTTTGATTATCTTGTTGTTGATGTCACATGACATACACACCGACGCAATCGGGGGCATACGCGCCATGCCGGTTGATTACCCGATATATCGTTGGTTACGGACACGCCCACACCGGTAGAATTCGGCACGTACGCGCGTCGATCACCCAAAGATATTATTGTTGACGTCACACGACGCGTTCACACCGGTAGATCGGGCACGCGCCACGGGCACGGTATTATTGCATCGCGACATACACATCGACGTAAGATTTCGGCACGCGCCACGATGCGAACATGATTGACGCCGGGCCCACCACATCCATCATGTTCGCATCACGGCCACATGCCCCTAATATCGTGACGGCAGACATGTCCATGATGCAACACAATAACAAGGCCGCATGGCCACATGCCCCTGAATATCAGACGGCAGGTACATGCCCATGTAACCTAAGTAACAATATACCGGGTGGTCAACCGCCGCACGCCACACGCCCCTAATATCAGATCGTGTAGACACGCCCATGTTGCAAGAATAACCATATATCGGTAATCAACCGCCGCACGGCCGCATGCCCCGACATCAGACGCAGGTAGACGCTCCATGTGACATCAACAACAAGACAAGAATCAAAATGGAAACATACCCGTGGAATTCTCCATCACCGCCAAAGACGTCCAAGTAAGTTCTCAACAAGTCAACCGACCCTCTATCGAGAGACGCGGTAACACAGAAATACCACACTTGCACAACAAAGGCTATCATCACAAGCGTAGGCAAGTTTCACAACAACAAGCATAGGCAAGTTTCACAACAACAAGCATAGGCAAGTTTCACACAACTCAAAGTACTTTCATTTTATGCCAAAGTCCGGGTTTTTAACCCCAAAGTACTACATACGTTAAGTTCTTTTAAAAGAGATCCATTACTTTTATAAAAGTCACCCGATACCCGTAGTATTAGAATGACCAACCCACATTCCTTTTCAAAATCAAGTAACAACATTCTTTTCCTAAGTTCCAGTTTGCCTAGTTTCAATTACTCAAGCTTCTCATTTTCAAATGGTTTCATAGTTCCCAAACTTAATCACTTGATTCCTTTTTAGAACAATTGAGTAATATATGTCTCACGTGAGAGTAGGTTATTCTTGTTTACAACATTCTTATTACAGCAGCCATGATCTAGAAAATGTGATATCATTTTGTCTCATCTTAGTTTCTATGCAGATGGAGGTTTCTACTGGTTTTAATACGATACCTCATTATTCAATACATTTTCCTTTATTAACGCTTGCAGTGGTCTGTCGATACACATTCTGATTTCCGAAATCAGTAAAACATTATCCCTTTAAATAAAACCAAGTACTCATTACTCACGAATGAGGTTTCACACAAACATTCACATTAAAACAAATAAGTTAAGTCTCTTATCTTACAAGATCAAGTCCCTTAACTTCTAACATCAGTAAACCATTTTCTTTACCTCTCTTAAGACATTATACCTAACTTCCCATAAAGCTAGTATAACTCTTTTTAAAACCACAAAGTATTTTCTTACCTACATAAAGTCATTATAACCAACTTCCCATAAAGCCGTTATAACACTTTATGTTTTAAGAACAATCAAACACGCTAACACACGTACGCTCACCGTACTACATAGTTCACACATATAATGCTATAAGAGATAGGAAGAGGTTCAGCTACCTCTCGACTATTTATCGACAATAAGCAAAAAGCTCCAAGTCCTACAACCTTGCTAGCCCTTTCCACACCTCGCGTAGAATACGCTACGCTTAGTACTTCCACCTATAAAGGTCACAAACGCCTATTAACCCCAAAACACAAGTTTCTATCTTTCTACGTAAAATTCAAAGACTCTCCCCAACATGGCAGAAATCTCCTCCTCTATCGAGGCCGCTACCAAGCCAACCAGTGGGGTTTTTACACGCCTAACCTGACGTACAATTCTACTCAAGAATACTACACAAGTCTACCGCAATACACCCCATGTAATTACAGTCAGCTTCTTTATACTTCAGGCTTAAGTCAAAAGACATTGTCGAATACTAAGTATAGTTCCATATATAGTATACTTCAACTATATATTCTAACAAACATGTAATTTCCAATTACAATAGAGGACAAGATAATTTACCTCGACAAGCCCAAAATTTATCCAAGTTATAATCGATCCCGAGCAAGGTTTAGCTCCACTCGCGCCCAAACCACTCCAAACAACCCTTAGAAGTTCTAACCAACTTCTACTCAAATACTTCAACCAACTATGAAGATTTCCTTAGGGTTTCGGTTTGAGACTAAAAGGACAAAAGGTAGTATTTCCTGCTCTACGATAGAGGTAACTTTGAATACAACAAGGTAAAGGCTAAGGTATTTCGCATTATAACAATACTGAGAGTATTTCTACCAAGAGTGGGTGTATTATACGAAACAACTAGGCAGTGGGGTACCCCTGGCTAGACACTACAAAGGGGAGGAGGAAGCTCTCGCCACAAGGCCACCAAAGGGGAGTGGGGAAGGCTTAGGACGAGAACAACTGTAAGAGTGAGGAGGATATTTCAAGACTTAGAATTTAAATGAGGATGAAGAAAACCTTCAAGCAAGGGGTATTTATAGACACCAACTGACAAGATCAAGCCATGGGGGCAAGTGGAGGGCCAAGATGTGCCCAAGTGCCCCTAGTCCCTACTCCACAAAACAAGCCACAAAACATTGCACAAAACAAGGCCAAAACAAGGTACGAATTCCCCACTGAGCTTCACTTTACTGTCCACTGGCGGTGACAAGTGTCACCTCTCGCTGGTCCAAAATGTTTCGCCGCCGAAAATCCGCAAAAATAAGAAAAGACATAGCCGAATTTTCCTCGCAGTTACGCAAAACGCTTCGCCAAAAACGACTCTAACCGTGTCAGGCACAAAGATGATTCGCCAAGGTGCCACACTGGGTGACACGTGTCGCCCCGATTCGCCTTGTAATATTTCGCCTTCCGAAATATCCAAACTACCGAACTCTCAAAAACAAAGCGGGCCCCACAAAACCAGAATTTCTCCCGTGGCCCCACGTGACCATTTCCAAAATAAAATCTCAAAATTCTAATATAATCTATGAAGTCCAAATACCAAACTGGGAATCCAATTCCCATTAACGAACCTTTTCTTCACAAATAACCTAAACTTTTCCGTCGAAACTCACATCTTTCTTTCTTTCCAATTTTTTCTGTCGTGCTCTCGTACGTACGTCCTCGCATACATACCCTGAGAATACGGGGTATAACATTCTCCCCTCCTTAGAAACATTCGTCCCGAATGTTCCTTCTCAAGACGGATATCGATGAAGTTCCTCTAACAAGTTGCCAACGCCACACTGCCACAAAAATAACACACGCCCTCTTCTTTCCTTACTCGTCCGTGCCCTCTCTCGAACACTTGAACTCTCCCAAGACGTACCATACTTCATCATTACTCCGCCTCAAAAATCTCCGAGTCACTACCTCCAAACTTGGTCATCTTACTAACCTCAAACTTCCTTAAGGCCATTCCGGCCTTTACGAACCGCTGGTCGAACGCGCCCACGAACTCATACGATGATCATACAAACTGGGGCTAGCATCCTCGTGACTCTACCACCGGCGACCACCTAACTGACCCCACCTCGAACAGGCGCTGGTTGGCCCGCAACACGGCCCCAACCCGACCCACTATCGCGCCAACTCTTGCCTCGACACGGAACAATCTTGCTAAACACATCGTAAAGCTACCACTTTCATTTTACACAACCCATGGACTTACCCTTTTCTAACCGTGTTTTAAATCACATTTTAGCGCAGCTATCCGAACATAACACTAAACACATCATCAACATCAATACAAATAAGTCTCTGTAGGTTAAGGATATACTGAAAATAGGCGGTTCAAAGGACCGCTAAAATCGGGAACTCCCACCGCGACCACTGTAGGGCTCACGTGTATGAACATCCCGCTCGCTATGGAAGGTGAAGAACCCGCAATCGCTCTAAGAGTCCATGCTATCCTACCACGCTACTCGGTCGGACAGCTTCTGCCGATGGCCCCGCTGGCCGCAAAAATAACAATCTCCCGAGTTAGTACGACACTCTCCTTTATGAAGCTTTCCACAACGCCACACCGAGACAAGTGGCAACTCATCCGGCGAGCACTCGCTTCCTCAAAATCTGAAACTCGGGAGCCCCGACCGCCTCCGAATATCTCGGCGTCCCGGCGCCGCGAGGACCACTCAGATCGCGAGGCGCATAATCGCTCGCTTTGAGGCGGTCCGCCGAAGTCACCAAAGGACTCGCTTGCTCGCCTCTTCGCCGACTCGTCATTCCGGCCGATTTATCCTCTCACATCCTGGGCATAAGCTCGCATGCGGGCAATATCCATGCCCTCAAGAGCTACACCCAACAACTCTCGCTAGGTGATCATCGAGCTCAGAACAAATCGGTGCACTCGATCCTCCATACTAGCTACCAACGCTGGACGACGCCAATGAGTCGAACTCCACATTGTACTTCCCGAACCGCACGCCTGCTCGCCAGAACACCAAAAATCTGTCGCCCGAGCCCTCTCATCCGTGAGGCAAGAAATGTGCAAGAAAGGCCTCGAGAACTCGTCCCCATAAAGCCGGAAGTGCATGCTCTCCCGACAGCTCCCACGAATCAAACTACGATCACAGATCACGCGGTGATGCGAACCTAGACCACCGACTCGGTCTCCGATGCCTTGATCACTCATGATCTCAGAATCGCTTGATGAACTCGCGATCATCCTCGTGCCTCACCCATAAAACTCGCGCCTACAACTCGTAAAATCCCGTAGCCTCGAACTATCCGATCTAGTGAACCATCGTGCATCTGAACCGCCGCGCCCCTTATCCTCGTCCGCCACAACCCCGCCATTAATCGCCTACTCTTGTAACTCATCTCTCTCGCTTCCGCATCGCGGATCGAGGCTCGTGTATCGGTCTCGCCACGCTTTACTCGCAGCTTCCTTCACGCTTTGCCCTTCCTCGCCCGTTTTACGCGAGGCATAATCGTAAAAACGGTATGTCGGAGGGTTCAATCTTATCACACACTCTAAGGTACGATCTCGTAATGAGAAAATGGAAACTAATCCTAAATGTCTCTGCACCTCACGATTATAGATGTGGTGCACAACACATCGATAATCAAGACTCTACTAGACACGGTGCAGACACTTTCCGAGGACTAATCGCTCGATACCACTTTTGTCACGACCAACCCGCCCGTGATCGTGCCTTACCCCGCACCCTAGTGATACAACATCGAGAAAACCAATGAAATAAAAACTTAAACATGAACATGAGACAAGATAATAAAACAAAGCAACCAAACGATTACCTTCCAATAAAATATATATAAACAACTCTTTCAAAACGAGCTTTAATCCTTTTTACAAAACCCCGCCACACAAAGGCTGCACTTAAGATTTACAAACAACTATGACGGACAGGCCCCGCCATACCCCCGAATGTACAAGAACCTACAACTCAGGGAACACATACCAAAAGATAAGCCTCCAAGGAACTGAGCTTCCAATACGCCAAAGGTGATCCTAAGAGCGGATCGACACCAACGATTTCTACCGCATGCAGATGAACGCAGCCTCAAGGAGGTCGCATAACAGTACTAAGTATGTGAAATCGTGAATATCAGAAATGAAATCATAATCTATATAAAGCGTGAGACATGTATGATGACCAAACTACTGACATACATATAACCGCTACATCAAGTCGTGGACTCACGCTCCAAATTATCACTGTGTCGTGGAATTTCTTCCTCACCGGCAGCATTTATGATATGACAATACCAAGGAGTATACATGAACACTGTGTCCCACTGTGTCATAAAACCGTATAGGACAAGTATAACTACCAGATCCGACCGTATCAATAATATAATGCAACCAAAACACGAAGCCGTCACGGGCAAGCGAGAGCCGACTCATCGGATACCAAGGCCGGCCACGAGCCGACCGGCAATTACGAGGTCTGACCACCAGTGGACCAAGGTCAGACACGAGACTTCGTCACTACACCGAACGGCAAGTGCGAGGGTCGACCACGTACCAAGGCCGAATCACCATGAGACGGGCAAGTACGAGCCACCACCGGGGACCAAGGCCGAACAAGAAGAAACCTCATGGAGAGCTAGTCCATAAAATAACCATTCTTGCACAACCAAGGCTATCACCACAAGCATAAGCAAGTTACGAACAACAAGCATAGGCAAGTTACATAACACAAGCATAGGCAAGTTACACAACAACCAAAGATAGGCAAGTTACACAACACAAGCATAGTGTTACACCACACAAGCATAGTGTTACATAACACAAGCATAGGCAAGTTACACAACAACCAAGATAGGCAAGTTACACAACACAAGCATAGGCAAGTTACACCACACAAGCATAGGCAAGTTACACAACTCAAGTTACTTCCATTTTATGCCAAAGTCGGGTTTTTAACTCCTAAAGTACTACGACGTTAAATTCCTTTTAAAGAGATCCATTCCTTTTATAAAAGTCACCCGATGTCCGTAGTATAAAAATAGAGTGACGAACATTGTTAAGTAAACAAAATGCTTTCCTTTGTAAAATCACGAACAACCTTATTTTCCAAACGCTCAAGTTTGCCTAATTTCAAATGCTCAAGTTTCTCATTTTTAGAAAAGGTTTCGTAGTTCATAGTTTTAACTTTAAAACATAATTCTCCTTTAATGATTTGAGAAACATATGCCTTATATGTGAGTAGTTTATTCTTGTTTATAATCGATCTTATTAAGCACATGATCTAGGATATGTAATATCATTTTGTCTCATCTTAGCTTCTATGCAGATGGAGGTTTCTACCGGTTTTAATACAATACTTCATTATTCAATACATTTTCCTTTATTAACGCCGCAGTTGGTCTTTCGATACACATTCGATTTCCAAATCAAGAAACATTATCCCTTTAAAACCAAGTACTCATTACTCACGAATGAGGTTTCACACAAACATCCACATTAAAACAAATAAGTTAAGTCTCTTATCTTATAAGATCAAGTCTTTTAACTTCTAACATCGCACCATTTTCTTTACCTTTCTTAAGACATTATACCTAACTTCCCATAAGCTAGTATAACTCTTTTTAAAACCTTTAAAACCAAGTGTTACTCTCCTTCAAAACGATTTATAATTCTTTTGAAATACATCAAGTTCTTTATTATAACTAGCCGCTTATAATTCACATCAAGAACCTTTAAAACCATAAAGTATTTTCTTACCTACATAAAGTCGTTATAACCAACTTCCCATAAAGCCGTTATAACACTTTATGTTTTAAAAACAATCAAACACGCTTAACACACGACGTCTACCGCACTACATAGTTCACACATATCATGCTAGAAGAGATAGGAAGAGGTTCACATACCTCGCGACGAGTGCCGACTAATAGCAAAACGCCCAAGTACTTCAAACCGTCGGCTACTCCTTAAGCCACGTAGATCGCACCACACGTAGTACTTCAACCTATAAGGCCACAAGGCGCTATTAACATCTAGATCTCATCGTTCCATATTCTACGTAAAATCGGCAAGACTCCCCGCAACAACAGAAATCTCCTCTCTATCGAGGCCGCTACCAAGCCAACTGGGGTTAACACGCCTAACCGGACGTGTACAATTCTACTACAAGTAATGTTACACAAGTTCATCAGAATACGCCTATGTAATTACGCTCAGCTTCTCTTCCTTAAATTCAGCTTAAGTCGCAAAGACATTGCCGTAAGTATTATTCGCTTAAGTCAAAAGACATTGCCGCAATTATAATCAGTTCTATATATAGTATACTTCAACTATATATTCCTACAACATGTAATTCCCAATTACAATAGAAGGTCAAGAGTGTTTACTCGATAAGCCCAAAATTATCCGAGTTTAAATGTCGATCCCGAGCAAGGTTTAGCTCCTTCTCCGTAAGGCCCGACCCGCTCCAACCAACCCTGAAGTTCTAACCAACTTCCACTTATAACTTCAACTACGGTGAAGATTTACTTAGGGTTTCGCTTTTAGCGACTAAAGGGAAGTATAATAGTATTTTCCGGATTTTCAGATAAAGGGTACTTTGGAAAGTACTACAAGGTATTTGGCTAAAGTATTTTGGGCATTATAACAATACTTGAAGAGTATTTCTATACCACAAAGGGGTATTTATACGAGGCAACTAGGCTGTGGGTACCCACGGCTAACCACTACAAAGGAGGGGAAAGCTCTCGCCAAGGGCCACTAGGAGGAGGGGAGAGGCTTTGGACGAGAACCACAAGAGGGAGGAGTATTTTGAGACTTAGGTAGATTGCTCAATTTTGGATGAAGAAAGTTCATCAACTAAGGGGTATTTATAGGTCAAGTGAAGGCCAACCAATGGCCAAGATGAAGACAAGTGCATAGCAAGTGTAAGGCCAAGATTTAGCCATGTGCTACCTTATCCATCTACCACAAAAATATCCTACCTAACCTTTGACCGGAAAGGCACAAAATCGTCCAACCTTGCCCCTTTGTCGCCCACTCCTTCCAATTGAGGGTGACAAGTGTCGCCCTCTCGTTGGTCCAAAATGTTTCGCCTCTAAAAATCCGCAAAAATTATTAATGACATAGCGGAATTTTCCTACGAAAGTGGAAACGCTTTCGCTAAAAACGACTCTAATCAAAGTGTCAGGTACAATTTTCAAACTAGCCAATCCTTAAGGCTTAAATTATTATACGCACGCCTCACGCATATACTGAAATACGGGTATAACACCTACTCCCGAACATTCAAACACAGGAGCCACGACCGCCCCGAATATCCTGCGGTCCCGGCGTCGCGAGGACCACTCTGCAATGGCGAGGTACATAACTAGTCTGGCCGAGGCGGTCCGCCTCGAAAGTCGCTAAAATATCCGGCCTTGGCCTTCTTCACAAAGCGGTCTACCGTCGATCGCGCCTCGCACCCAAGTGCATGAGCACGAACGCGGCAATGTCCATGCCCTACAAGAGAAACACCCGCACAAGACTCGCCATATAATCATCTAGCGGTGACGTAGCGATGCACTCCTATCCTCCATATTCGCAACAAGCGCAGGACATATCGAGCCAAAGAATCGAACTCGACATTGTACTCTCGACAAGGCGCTCTTCTCGTCTCGATAACAAAAATTTGTCTACCGCGTGCCTCCTCATCCGCGAGGCAAGAAGTGCGTGAGAAAAGCCCCAAAACTCATCCCATACTGCTGAGGTGCATGCTCTCCCGAAAGCTTCCATGAATCAAACCAATCGATCCGCGTATCACGCACCGACGCGAACCGGGCGTCACGGACTCGGTCTCTCAAGCCTTGATCACCCGTGATGATCTCAGAATCGACGATGAACTCCTGCGGATCATCCTCGTGCCTCGACCCATAAAACTCGGCGGGCTACAACTCGAAAGTCCCGTAGCCTCAAACTATTCTCTGGGTGCACCACAGCCGCTGAACCGAATCGCCGTGATTCACTGCCTCATATCTGCCACGCACTCGCCAAAGAATCGCCATCTCCTTGTAACCCATCTCCTCGCCTGCATCGTGGACCGAGGCTCAGTATTGTGGTCTCAACAGCCACGCCGCGCTCTAAACTCGCTGGGCCGGGCGTCACAAAACCCGCCGTCAAGCACAACTCTTGTCAGGCTCGCGCTGCATACTCTCTCAGATCTCACTAGCGGCACCTCGCCGCTTTGCCCTTCCGGGCTCGTTGCTTGCGGCGAGGCATAATCGTAAAACGAGATACGTCGGAGGGTCCAACTTACAACACGCCTCTAAGGCACGATCTCGTAATGAGAAGAATGAAAACCAATCCTAAATGTCCTATAGCCTCACGATTATAGATGGTGCACAACACACCGATAATCAAGACTCTACTAGACACGTCAGACACCTTCCGAGGATTAATCGCTCGATACCACTTTGTCACACCCCAAATTCGCCCGTGGATCGTGCCTTACCGCACCCTAGTGATACAACATCGAGAAAACCAATGAAATAAAAACTTAGACATGCAACAATAGATATAATAATAAACAAAGCAACCAAAACAGTTGCCTTCAGATATACATAAAACTCCGAATGCTTTAACTTTTACAACCCCGCCCACAACAAGATTTACATGCACTTAAGATTTACAACGACTATGACGACAGGCCCCGCCATACCTCGAATGTACAAGAACCTACAACTCGTGGAACACATACCAAAAGATAAGCCTCCGAGAAACGGAGCTTCCCAAAACGCTGAATCGAGATCCTAAGAGCGAGGATCCACGACCGATGTACCTCTACTGCGGCATGAACGCAGCCCCAAGGAGGTCGATAACAGTACCAAGTATGTGAAATCAGAATATCGCAGTTAAATCATAATACCATATAAAGCAGAGACGTATGATAACCAAAATACAAGACGCAACATAAAAGTTAGCCAAGTCGTGACTCACGCCTCAAAGTCACCACTTAAATATAACTATGGGTCTCACGCCACCACATCCATCATGTTCGCATCATGGCCACATGCCGAATCTTTGCGACGGTGTAGACATGTCCATGATGCAACACACAATAGCGCCGCACGCCACACGCCGGACATCGTGACGGCAGACATGCCCATGTAACCTAAGTAATATATCGGGTGGTCAACCCCGCCGACGGCCACATGCCCGAATCAGACGGTGTAGACACGCCCATGTTGCAGCATAACCATATATCGTAATCAACCCGCCGCACGGCCGCATGCCCGAATCAGACGGTGTAGACATGTCCATGTGACATCAACAACAAGACAAGAATCAAAATGGAAACATACCCGTGGAATTCTCCATCACCGCCAAAGACGTCCAAGTAAGTTCTCAACAAGTCAACCGACTCTATCGAGAGCGAGAATACGTAAATACCACACTTGCACAACAAAGGCTATCATCACGTGAGGCAAGTTTCACAACAACAAGCATAGGCAAGTTTCACAACAACAAGCATAGGCAAGTTTCACACAACTCAAAGTACTTTCATTTTATGCCAAAGTCCGGGTTTTTAACCCCAAAGTACTACATACGTTAAGTTCTTTTAAAAGAGATCCATTACTTTTATAAAAGCCACCCGATACCCGTAGTATTAGAATGACCAACCCACATTCCTTTTCAAAATCAAGTAACAACATTCTTTTCCTAAGTTCCAGTTTGCCTAGTTTCAATTACTCGAGCTTCTCATTTTCAAATGGTTTCATAGTTCCCAAACTTAATCACTTGATGCCTATATAGAACAATTGAGAAATATATGTCTCACGAGAGTAGGTTATTCTTGCTTACAACATTCTTATTACAATGCATGATCTAGAAAATGTAATATCATTTTGTCTCATCTTAGTTTCTATGCAGATGGAGGTTTCTACTGGTTTTAATACGATACCTCATTATTCAATACATTTTCCTTTATTAACGCTGCAGTGGTCTGTCGATACACATTCTGATTTCCGAAATCGAGAAACATTATCCCTTTAAATAAAACCAAGTACTCATTACTCACGAATGAGGTTTCACACAAACATTCACATTAAAACAAATAAGTTAAGTCTCTTATCTTATAAGATCAAGTCCCTTAACTTCTAACATCAGTAAACCATTTTCTTTACCTCTCTTAAGACATTATACCTAACTTCCCATAAAGCTAGTATAACTCTTTTTAAAACCACAAAGTATTTTCTTACCTACATAAAGCTGTTATAACCAACTTCCCATAAAGCCGTTATAACACTTTATGTTTTAAGAACAATCAAACACGATTAACACACGTACGCTCACCGCACTACATAGTTCACACATATCATGCTAGAAGAGATAGGAAGAGGTTCACATACCTCGCGACGATTTATCGACAATAAGCAAAATGCTCCAAGTACTACAACCTTGCTAGCCCTTTCCACTCCTCGAGTAGAATACGCTACTCTTAGTACTTCCACCTATAAAGGTCACAAACGTCTATTAACCCCAAAACACAAGTTTCTATCTTTCTACAGAAAATTCGAAGACTCTCCCGCAACAAACAGAAATCTCTCCTCTATCGAGGCCTGGCTACCAAGCCAACTGGGGGTTTTACACGCCTAACCGGACGTGTACAATTCTACTCGACAATACTACACAAGTTCATCGCAATACACCCTATGTAATTACTGATTCGATTCTTTATTCTTCAGCTTAAGTCAAAAGACATTGCGAATACTAAGTATAGTTCCATATATAGTATACTTCAACTATATATTCTAACAAACATGTAATTTCCAATTACAATAGAGGGACAAGATAATTTACCTCGACAAGCCCAAAATTTATCCAAGGTATAATATCGATCAGGAGCAAGGTTTAGCTCCACTCCGTGCGCTCCAAACCACTCCAAACAACCCTTAGAAGTTCTAACCAACTTCTACTCAACTACTTCAACCAACTATGAAGATTTCCTTAGGGTTTCGGTTTGAGACTAAAAGGACAAAAGGTAGTATTTCCTGCCTCTACGATAGAGGTAACTTTGAATACAACAAGGTAAAGGCTAAGGTATTTCGGCATTATAACAATACTGAGAGTATTTCTACCAAGAGGGTGTATTATACGAAACAACTAGGCTAGTGGGGTACCCTCGGCTAGACACTACAAAGGGGAGTGAAGCTTCGCCACAAGGCCACTCAAAGGGGGAGGGGGGAAGGCTTAGGACGAGAACAACTAGAAGAGGGGAGGGATATTTCAAGACTTAGAATGAAATGAGGGATGAAGAAAAACCTTCAAGCAAGGGGGTATTTATAGGGACACCAACGGACAAGATCAAGCCATGTGGGGGGCAAGTGGAGGGCCAAGATGTGCCCAAGTGCCCCCTAGTCCCTACTCCACAAAACAAGCCACAAAACATTGCACAAAACAAGGCCAAAACAAGGCATGAATTCGTCCCACTTGAGCTTCACTTTACCGTCCACTTGAGGGTGACAAGTGTCACCCTCTCGTTGGTCCAAAATGTTTCGCGGCTCGCAAAAATCCCCAAAAATAAGAAAGGACATAGCCGAAATTTCCCCCTCGCATGTTACCCACAACGTTTCGTCTAACAACGACTCTAACCGGGTGTTGTGCACAAAGATGATTCGGCAAAGGGTGCCACATGGGGTGACACGTGTCGCCCCCCGATTCGCCCAGAATATTTCGTCTTCCGAAAATATCCAAAATACCGGAACTCTCAAAACAAAGCGGCCCTACAAAATCAGAATTTCTCCGTGGCCCCACGTGACCATTTCCGAAAATAAAATCTCAAAATTCTAATATAATCTATGAAGTCCAAATACCAAATCTGGGAATCCAATTCCCATTAACGAACCTTTTTCTTCACAAATAACCGGAAACTTTTCCGTCGAAAACTCACATCTTTCTTTCTTTCCAATTTTTTTTTTCTGTCGTGCTCTCGTACGTACGTCCTCGCATACATACCCTGAGAATACGGGGTATAACACCGGGTTACAGTATTGTGGATCATTTTGCTAATTGTCGATAATCGTCGCGAGGTATGTGAACCTCTTCCTATCTTTTCTAGCATGATTGTTGTGAACTATGTAGTACGGTAGACGTACATGTGCTAAGTGATTTGGTTGGTTTAATGTCACGACCCGATTCCGGGCCCGTGACTGGTGCCTTACCCCGGGCACCCTAGTGATACAACATCAGAGTAATCAGCGGAACATAAAACGATACAAGACATATTATGAAATATGAAACAATAATCTGAGAAAACTTGCCTTTTCAAGATATATATAAATAACAACTTTTTCAACATGAACAGCTTTAATCCTTTTTACAAACCCCGCCACAATAAGATTACATGCACTCTACGAATGATATGACAACAACGACGGACGGGGCCCCGCCATACCCCGAATATAAGCACCTACAACAACAGTGGACTATACTAAGATAAGCCTCCGAGAAACGGAGCTTTCCAAACGCAATTGTGACCAAGAGCGAGGATCAACGATCGTGTACCTTTACTGCGGCATGAACGCAGCCCCAAGGAGGTCAATACAACAGTGCAGTATGTGAAACTGAAAATAAATCAGAATGAAATCATAGTAGTCTATACAGAGCGGAGACATGTATGATAACCAAACTACGATAATAAATAAGCAATCATGTCAAGCCGTGGACTCACGCCTCAAAGTCATCACTCAATAATAACTATGGGTCTCACGCCCACAACATCAATCATGCGTGGAATACCTTCCTCACCGCCAGCCTATGATATAAAAGCACCAAGGAATACATGAACACGAGGTCCCACGTGTCCAAATAAAACGAAGACAGGTAAGCACGAAGGCATAGCCGACTACTAACACCTGTAACTAACAAGGTCATAAATCAGATCATGATATCTGTCTGCATCACATGATCAAGCCGTCACTCGCTCGCAGATCAAATGTGCATCTAGCCTCGAACTTTCCGCAGACTCCGCATAGGCCAACCTCATAGGCCCGCATGAGATATAACCCCGCATCGAGGGTAGCTACTCCCGTAAGATCGCCCCGACTCGCGATCCGCATGGCCACAAGGACCGCATGACCACGCGGCCGTAAACTAACACGAACTCCGTAGTTCCGCATGGATCCCCGACCCGCATGAGGTATTCTCGAATCATGGTCCTGCATCACTCGAGTCTACCCGCGACGGAGACGACTTAACCTCCGGACACAAGTCAAGGTGAGTGGTACAATACCAACATAACTGATAGTCAAACAACTTTAAGCGCAAATGAGGAAAACCCCTTTACACTAACATCACAAGATACTAACACACGTAGATCCTAACATGTTTACTTATCAAATCAACAAGAAAGTATTACAAGGCTATCACAAACCAATACAATCAAGTTATTCACACAAGGTACTTTCTATTAACAAGTTCGGGTATCTACCCCCAAAGTACTTCACACATTAAATCTTTAAAAGATCTGTTTCTTTCACATAAGTCACACCATGCCCGTAGTATAAAATAGAGTGACTGTCTTTTTAAGTAAACCCAAAACACTTACCTTTGTAAAATCAAGTAACAACATTATTTTCCAAACGTCCAAGTTTGCCTAATTTCAAATGCTCAAGTCACTTATTTTTAGAAAGGTTTCATAACTCATAGTCTTAATCTCTTTTAAAACATTTGAGTAACATAAGTCTTATGTGTGAATAGGTTATTCTTGTTTATAATAATCTTACTACAGCAGCCATGACCTAGAAAATGGAATATCATTTTGTCTCATCTTAGTTTCTATGCAGATGGAGGTTTCTACTGGTTTTAATAATACAACTCATTAGTCAGTACATTTTCCTTTATTAACGCTGCAGTGGTTTGGCGATACACATTACGATTTCCAAATCAAGAAACATTCTTAAGCCGTTATACCTAACTTCCCATAAAGCTAGTATAACTCTTAAGTTTTCAAAAACCAAGTATTATTCTCCCTTCAAAACGATTTATAAATCTTTTGAAATACATCAAGTTCTTTATTATAACAAGCCAGTTATAATTCACATCAGTTACCTTTTAAAACCACAAGGTATTTTCTTACCTACATAAAGCTGTTATAACCAACTTCCCATAAGGCCGTTATAACACTTTATGTTTTAAAACAATCAAACACGGTTAACACATGACGCTCACCGCACTACATAGTTCACACATATCATGCTGTAAGAGATAGGAAGAGGTTCACATACCTCGCGACGAGTATCGACAATAAGCAAAATGCTCCATGTACTACAACCTTGCTAGCCCTTTCCACTCCTCAAGTAGAATACGCTACTCTTAGTACTTTCACCTAAAAAGGTCACAAACGCCTATTAACTTCAAAACAAGGTTCCATTTCTACGTAAAATTGCAAAGACCTCCCGCAATGCTGTAAATCTCCTCTCTATCGAGGCCGCCACCAAGCCAACTGTGGGGTTTACACGTCTAACCGGACGTGTACAATTCTACTCGAATACTACACAAGTCTATCGCAATACGATACCATATGTAAATACAGTCGCTTCTTTTCTTTATTCTTCAGCTTAAGTCAAAAGACATTGCCGCAAAGATTAAGCTTAGTTCTATATATAGTATACCTCAACTATATAATCTAACAACATGTAATTTCCAATTACAAATAGGGACAAGATAATTACCTCGATAAGCCCATAATTATCCAAGTATAAATGTCGATCCTTAGCAACGCTTAGCTCCTACTCCGGTGCTCCAACCCGCTCCAAACAACCCGTAGAAGTTCTAACCAACTTCTACTTAAATACTTCAATCAATCAATGAAGATTTCCTTAGGTTTCGGTTTGAGACAAAAGGACATACCAGAGTATTTCCTGCTCTACGTATAGAGGTTTCTTTGAATACTACAAGGTATACGGCTAAGGTAATTTGGGTATAGTAACAATACTTTGAGAGTATTTCTACCAAGAGGGGGTGTATTCTACGAGAACAACAAGGCAAGTGGGTACCTCACGACACCACTAGGAGTGGGTGTACCTCTGGCCAAGGCCTCAGGAGTGGTGCACCTCGGCCAAGGCCTCACAAAGGAAGAGGGGAGAGACTAAACAAACAAGGAGGGAGGGAGTTTTTCAAGACTTGGAAATTATGGAATGGATGAAGAAGTCTTCAAAGTGAGGGTATTTATAGGCTGCAAAGGCCAACCAATGGCCAAGATCTAGCCAAGTGGGGGGCAAGTGAAGGGCCAAGATATGCCCAAGTGCCCCCTAGACCCTACTCCTTAAAACCCTCACAAATATCTACACAAATATCTTCCAACACTTGCCCATCCAATCGGCCCTAACCGCCCCTTCAAGTCCACCAACGAGAGGGTGCCAAGTGTTGCCCTCTCGTTGGTCCAAAACGTTTCGTCTCTCGGAAAAATCCGCAAAAATACTAAATGACATAGCCGTAATTTACCCTTCGTAAGTTAGGTAGAACGCTTTAAAAACGACTCTAACCGTGTTGTGACAAACATATTTCGCCAAGGGTGCCACACGGGGTGACACGTGTCGCCCGATTCGCCCAAAATATTTCGTCTTCGAAAATATCCATAACGCCAAAATCTCAAAAACAAAGCGGGCCCCACAAACCAGAATTTCTCCGTGGGCCCCACGTGACCATTCCCAAAAATAAAATCCCAAAATTCTAATATAATCTATGAAGTCCAAATACCAAACTGGGAATCCAATTCCCATTAACGAACCTTTTTCCTTCACAAAACCTAAACTTTTCCGTGGAAAAATCACCTCTTTCTTCCTTTCCAATCTTTCTCAGATTCTCGCACGTACGTCCTCGCATACATACCCTGGAACTACGGGGTATAACATTCTTCCCCCCTTAGAAACATTCGTCCCGAATGTTCCTTCTAAGTCCCCAAACATACAAGCGTCGATATAGTCTCTACTACTATACTTATGAGAACAATCCTGCCCCACTGCCGCTGAAACACCGCGCAAAAACTTACATCCAAGCCCACGAGGAAACACCTCTATATCACCACAAATACCTCTTCCCGGGGTCAAAATATACTTCCTCAGTCACTGATACCACTTTTGTCACTTTGTCGCGAGCCTTGCTCCGACGACCCAACAAATGGTACCGGCCGCCATGATCCTCGAGGTACGCCTACGGCCTTCTCGTGATGTGCCATACGGAGAGCCACGGTCGGGTTCGTTTCGTGGTAGGCTCGCCTCTTTATACGCCGGCTCAAGCGACAATACGAAGACCGGACGTCGCTTCCTAAGTCGGACGGCAATTGCTAACATATGCAACCCGCCTATTCTTCACATGAACTCAAAAGGCCCAAAGTAACTCGCTAAGTTCCTTCGCTTCAAAACTCGTCACACTCGTCCGGTGGTACTTTCAAGAAGACCGACCGTCAACTCGAACTTTAAGCGCCGCCGATTATCCGCACGATTCCTCCGAGCCGCCGTAACTTCTTCTAGACAAGCTTCACCCTATCCATCGCCGGAACAAGCTGAACCAACCATCCGAACCTTGCCAACATCGAACCAATCGACCGCAACTTACACTTCCGCCCTACAAGGCTTCATAAGGCGACATCCGAACACCGAAATGGTAGCTTAAACGCCCTTCCACAGAACCAACAATCTCACAACTACCGCGAAATCCACACACCGCCCGGTGGCGAATGCGATTCGAGACTCACCGAGTTCTTAACCCCGCTGGTCAAACTCTTAGAAAACGAAAATAGCCACAACTGGGCTTCATCGTCATTACAGGTGAAGGTAGGCACCCTGCAGCCTTTACAACCTTTACGATATAATCAACACCGCAAGTACATGGTCTCGATCGAAAACACGACGGCCGCTTCCCATCACCCGACTCATCGGTCGAACGCATCCACGAACTCAGACGCTGGTCAACTAAACTTGGGCCTAACACCTCGTGACCCTAACACAAGGCGACCACCACAACCGACCCCACCACCAAACTCGCCGCGGGTTGACCCGCAACGTGGCCTCAACCCGACCCAACGCGCACAATGCTAGCTCCACGAAGGAAAACTTCACTAATCACGCTATGAAAACCTAGCGGTCTTCTTAGCTCAACTACCCCTTTCATTCCACACTACTTAGGACCTATCCCAAACATAGCTCACGTGCACTATGCACTTCGATAAGGATCAAACATAACACCACACCTTTTCGAGATGGCCTCACCTCTAAGGTCTCTACGTATAACACTCTAAGGCTCACACCTTCTATCCCCAAAATCTTACTCGGTTAACCCGCCATGATTTCTATGTTTCTACCGATGCGCATAAGCCCGCATACGTGCCATGCTCAAGCCTAATCAAGAACTACTTCAGACAACCCTCTCGTTGATATTCATCAAGACTCGCAGACATCGGTATACTGCGTAGCCAAATCCATAGCTAGTAATGTGGTTGCCTCTTTGCAATCTATATTCTCTGTTCGGCCGAATCAAGGTTCACATATCATGGCCGCAGAGGAACCGCCGCCGCTGCTTAAACTCTTGGGGCTAGTGACGTCGCAGAATCCTCGAATGAAGCATTACCCTAGGTAATGATTGGGCAGTGCCCACGCAACCCTCCGAACTCTACTCAGCCTCCTACGCTTGCCCTCCCGGCCCGGTGTTCTACGCGAGGCATAACGGTCCGGGGAAGAAATACGTTTAGAGGGTCCAACTTACAACACAGCTCTAAGGCACGATCTCAGAGTGAGAAGAATAGAAACCAATCCTAAATATCCTATAGCCTCCTGATTATTGGCGTGGTGCACAACACACCGATAATCAAGACTTTCATCGATACGGTCAGACACTTTCCGAGGATTAATCGCTCGATACCACTTTTGTCACGACTGATTCCGCCCGTGATCGTGCCTTACCCCGCACCCTAGTGATACAACATCGAGTAATCGAACATAAACGATACAAGACATATTATGAAATATGAAACAATAACTGAGAAAACTTGCCTTTCAAGATATATATAAATAACAACTTTTTCAACATGAGCAGCTTTAACTTTTTACAAACCACGCCACAACAAGATTACATGCACTCTACGAATGATATGACAACAACGACGACAGGGCCCGCCATACCACGAATATAAGCACCTACAACAACAGGACTATACCAAGATAAGCCTCCGAGAAACGGAGCTTTCCCAAACGCTGAATCGTGACCCTAAGAGCGAGGATCAACGATCGTGTACCTTTACTGCGGCATGAACGCACCCCGGGCGAGGTCAAGATAACAGTAATTTAGTATGTGAAATCAAAATAAATCAGAATGAAATCATAGTAGTCTATACAGAGCGGGAGACATGTATGATAACCAAACTACGCCATAATAAATAAGCGAATATGTCAAGCCGTGGACTCACGCCTCAAAGTCATCACTCAATAATAACTATGGGTCTCACGCCCACAACATCAATCATGCCCGTGGAATACCTTCCTCACCTTGGCGGCTATGATATAAAAGCACCAAGGAATACACATGAACACCGTGTCCCACTCGTGTCCAAATAAAACAAGACAGTGGTAAGTGCGAAGGCATAGCCGACTACTAACACCTACAGACTAACAAGGTCATAAATCGTATCGTGATATCTGCTTGCATCACATGATCAAGCGGTCACTCGCCCGCAGATCAAATGTGCGCTGCCTAGCCTCGAACTTTCCGCTGCTCCGATAGGCCAACCTCATAGGCCCGCATGAGGTATAACCCCGCATCGAGGGTAGATACTCCGGCATCGCCCCGACTCGCGATCCGCATGGCCACAAGGACCGCGTGACCACAAGCGGCCGTGAACTAACCCGAACTCCGTAGTTCGCATGGATCCTCGACCCGCATGAGGTATTCTCGAATCATGGTCCTGCATCGCCGAGTCTACCCCAGACGGAGGATGCCTTAACCTCCGACACAAGTCAAGGTGAGTGGTACAATACCAACATAACTACGATAGTCAAACAACTTTAAGCGCAGTCGAGGGGAAAACCCCTTTACACTAACATCACAAGATACTAACACACGTAGCATCCTAACATGTTTACTTATCAAATCAACAAGAAAGTATTACAAGGCTATCACAAACCAATACAATCAAGTTATTCACACAAGGTACTTTCTATTAACAAGTTCGTATCTACCCCAACGTATTTCACACATTAAATCTTTAAAAGATCTGCTTTTTCACATAAGTCACACCATGCCCGTAGTATAAAATAGAGTGACTGTCTTTTTAAGTAAACCCAAAACACTTACCTTTGTAAAATCAAGTAACAACATTATTTTCCAAACGTCCAAGTTTGCCTAATTTCAAATGCTCAAGTCACTTATTTTTAGAAAGGTTTCATAACTCATAGTCTTAATCTCTTTTAAAACATTTGAGTAACATAAGTCTTATGTGTGAATAGGTTATTCTTGTTTATAATAATCTTACTACAGCAACCATGACCTAGAAAATGGAATATCATTTTGTCTCATCTTAGTTTCTATGCAGATGGAGGTTTCTACTGGTTTTAATAATACAACTCATTAGTCAGTACATTTTCCTTTATTAACGCTGCAGTGGTTTGGCGATACACATTCTGATTTCCGAAATCAAGAAACATTCTTAAGCCGTTATACCTAACTTCCCATAAAGCTAGTATAACTCTTAAGTTTTCAAAAACCAAGTATTATTCTCCCTTCAAAACAATTTATAAATCTTTTGAAATACATCAAGTTCTTTATTATAACAAGCCAGTTATAATTCACATCAGTTACCTTTTAAAACCACAAGGTATTTTCTTACCTACATAAAGCTGTTATAACCAACTTCCCATAAGGCCGTTATAACACTTTATGTTTTAAAACAATCAAACACGCTTAACACGTACGCTACCGTACTACATAGTTCACACATATCATGCTAGAAGAGATAGGAAGAGGTTCACATACCTCGCGACGAGTATCGACAATAAGCAAAATGCTCCAAGTACTACAACCTTGCTAGCCCTTTCCACTCCTCAAGTAGAATACACTACTCTTCGTACTTTCACCTAAAAAGGTCACAAACGTCTATTAACTTCAAAACACAAGGTTCCATTTCTCTACAGAAAATTCTCTCCCGCAACAACAGCGTAAATCTCCTCCTCTAGCGAGGCCGGCCACCAAGCCAACCAGGGGGGGGGGTTTACACGTCTAACCGGACGTGTACAATTCTACTCGATACTACACAAGTCTATCGCAATCTGATCATATGTAAATACGATTCGCTTCTTTTCTTTATTCTTCAGCTTAAGTCAAAAGACATTGCAAAAGATTAAGCTTAGTTCTATATATAGTATACCTCAACTATATAATCTAACAACATGTAATTTCCAATTACAAATAGAGGACAAGATAATTACCTCGATAAGCCCATAATTATCCAAGTATAAATGTCGATCCTTAGCAACACTTAGCTCCTACTCCGGGTGCTCCAACCCGCTCCAAACAACTCTTAGAAGTTCTAACCAACTTCTACTTAATTACTTCAATCAATCAATGAAGATTTCAGTGGTTTGGTTTGAGACAAAGGACATACCAGAGTATTTCCTGCTCTACGTATAGAGGTTTCTTTGGAATACTACAAGGTATACGGCTAAGGTAATTTGGGTATAGTAACAATACTTTTGAGAGTATTTCTACCAAGAGGGGGGGTATTCTACGAGAACAACAAGGCAGGGGGTACCTCACAAGACACCACTAGGAGGGGGTGTACCCTCGGCCAAGGCCTCAGGAGTGGTGCACCCTCTGCCAAGGCCTCACAAAGGAAGAGGAGGGACGAAACCAACAAGGAGGAGGGAGGTTTTCAAGACTTGGAAATTATGGAATGGATGAAGAAGTCTTCAAAGGGAGGGTATTTATAGGCAAGCAAAGGCCAACCACGGGCCAAGATCTAGCCAAGTAGGGGGCAAGTGGAGGGCCAAGATATGCCCAAGTGCCCCCTAGACCCTACTCCTTAAAACCCTCACAAATATCTACACAAATATCTTCCAACACTTGCCCATCCAATCGGCCCTAACCGCCCCTTCAAGTCCACCAACGAGAGGGTGCCAAGTGTTGCCCTCTCGTTGGTCCAAAACGCTTTGTCTCTCGGAAAAATCCGCAAAAATACTAAATGACATAGCCGTAATTTACCCTTCGTAGTTAGGTAGAACGTTTCGTCGAAAAACGACTTAACCGGTGTTGCACAAACATATTTCGCCAAGGTGCCACGTGGGGTGACACGTGTCGCCCCGATTCGCCCAAAATATTTCGTCTTCCAAAATATCCATAACGCCAAAATCTCAAAAACAAAGCGCCCCACAAAACCATACATTTCTCCCGTGGGCCCCACGTGACCATTCCCGAAAATAAAATCCCAAAATTCTAATATAATCTATGAAGTCCAAATACCAAATCTGGGAATCCAATTCCCATTAACGAACCTTTTTCCTTCACAAAAACCGGAAACTTTTCCGTGGAAAAAATCACCTCTTTCTTCCTTTCCAATCTTTCTGTCGTATTCTCGTACGTACGTCCTCGCATACATACCCTGGAACTACGGGGTATAACATTTAAAACATAGGGTGTTATAATGGCTTTATGGGAAGTTAGTTATAACGACTTTATGTAGGTAAAAGAATGGTTTATTGATTGTAGAAAGTTAAGAGACTTGATCTTAAAAGATAAGAGACTTGACTTATAAACGACTTGATTTTGAAAGTTAAGAGACTTGATCTTGAAAGATAAGAGACTTGACTTATAACGACTTGTTTTCGGAAAAAGAGAAGTAACTTGATTTTAAGTATAGGTTACTTGTTTTGAAAGAGTAAGTTATTTGAGTTTTAAAAGAATACTTGTTGTTGTTTTAAAATAAAAGAGACTTGTGAAATTGAAGAGTTTTTGGTTTAGAACATAAAGTGTTATAACAGCTTTATGGGAAGTTAGTTATAACGACTTTATGAAAACAAAGGGATGGTTTTATCATTGGTTTTAAAATGGTAACTTGACTTTAAAGGAGAAGTGTTTTGGTCTAAAAAGAAGGCATGGTATTGTCTTAATTTGGTTTAAAAAGGAAAGTATGGAAGTTGTTTTGGTTTACTTAAAATGTTAGTCACTTTATTTTGATACTACGGGTTTCGGGTGACTTTTGTAAAAGAAATGGATCTTTTAAAAGAATTTAACGTACGTAGTACTTTGGGGATTAAAACCTGGACTTGTCATAAAATGAAAGTACCTTGAGTTGTGTGTAACGTGCCTATGCTTGCGTGTGATAGCCTTGTTGTGCAAGTGTTGTATTCTTATGTTACCGCGTCTCTCGATGGAGTGTCGGTCGTGTTATTCTTGATCATTTTGGACATACTGACACGATGGGCGGCCCACGAGTATGCTTCCACTATGATAGTCCATGGGCATACCGACTCGATGGATGGTCCACGTACGCGCCATGATGAGGGTTCGCTTTCGTTGATAGTGTTATTCCATGGACTAGCTCTCCATGAGGTTTTACCGATTCGCCTTGGTATCCGTGGTCGGCTTCAGACTTGCCCGCTTCGTGGCTGATTCGGCCTTGTACTGGTAGTTAGCCCTCGACTTGCCCCGCTCGGTTTAGTGGCGAAGTCTCGTGATACGACCTTGGTATCCGGTAGTTAGCCCTCGACTTGCACCGGTCACCACGTGACACGCCTTGGTATCCGTAGTCGGCTTCGACTTGCCCCGTATCGGCCGTGGCGAGTCTCGTGACACGGCCTTGGTATCCGTAGTTAGCCTTCAGATTTGCCCCGTCACCACGTGACACGCCTTGGTACTGGTAGTCGGCCAGACTTGCCCCGTGACGCCTTCGTATGAGTCTCGTGACACGGCCTTGGTATCCGGTAGTTAGCTCAGATTGCCTTGGCCACCACGTGACACGACTTGGTACCGGTAGTCGGCCAGACTTGCCCGTGGTCGCCTTCGTGGTTTGGTTGTATAGTATTGTTAGTACGGTTGTTATGACACAGTGGGACCTAGTGTTCATGTGTACCTCTTGGTGTGATTATATCATGATCGCCAGCTGAGGAAGGTATTCCACGCATGATTGATGTTGTGGGCGTGAGACCCGTTGTTATACTTGAGTAATGACTTTGAGGCGTGAGTCACGACTTGACATGATGTTTATATATTATGGATCGTAGTTTGGTTATCATACATGTCTCCCGCTTTATATAGACTATTATGATTTCAAGCATGATTTACGCCACATACTTGGTACTGTTAGATCGACCTCCTTCGGCCGTTCATGCCGCAGTAGAGGTACATCGGTTGTGGATCCGCGCTCTTAGGATCACAGCTCACTTTTGGGAAGCTCCGCTTCTCGGAGGCTTATCTTTGGTATAGTCCCCTGTAAGTGTAGTTACTTGTACATTCAGGGGTATGGCGGGGCCCTGTCCCGTCATAGTTATGCTTACATTCTTAGAGGTGCAGTAGTATCACACAAGGTGTGGAGTTTTGTAAAAGGATTTAACTGTTCAGGTTGATATATATATTCAGGAAGGTGACCGTGTTGATTAGCATGTTTCATACTTTATCTCTTGTTTCATGTTTAAGTTTTATTTTCGCTGATTTTCTCTGATGTTGTATCACTAGGGTGCCCGGGGTAAGGCACCAGTCACGGGCCCGGGTTCGGGTCGTGACATACACGCCTACTAGACGTGTAAAATTCCGCCCCACAATAGATATCAAACTAATACAACTACTAGTCCAATTTCGGCCATTTTGAGTACAACAATACCAATTCTTATCCAATTTCCATTTCAATCCAAATTGTTAGCATAACATGATATTAAGTCGCAATTGATTATACTACTATAATCTTCAAGTAAGTAACATGCGACGATTCTAGTAAACGACCAAATTGTAATCAAACTTCACATGGTTTACATTACATTTCAGATTTTTAAGGCTACAAGCAATCCATAATACTTATAAACTCCAACACCTATACTTCATGCTAGCAACAAGTAAAGCTAACAACAATATAAACAATCTTGTAACACTTTTAAGAGACGAGATTATACCTCGACGAATCTTAATCCAACTCCAAATCCGAAGTCGCTCCTTAGCAACTTAGAGCCTCTTCAAGACGCTTCAATCCGCTACTTGAGACCCTTAGAACAACACCAACAAATTTCCTTCAAACTTCCAAACAAAACCTAGAAAGACAACTAGGTTTTCGCTTTGCGACTAACCCGAAAACTATCTTTTTCCGAGATTTTTCTATTGAGATATGCTTACAATACACTCAAGAACCTTGGTTTAAAGTGTGGGGCTTAATGGACAAGAAACAAAAAATTTCCTTTCTTAGAGAGAGTGAACCCGAGAGCTCCTCAAATGGAGTCTTGAAATTCTTGAAAATATGGCTAAGTGTTGGACTATGTCTTGCTACTAGTAGTATTAAATAGTACAATGGAGGGTCAAGATTCATACAAATGTGAGGCTTGGATGTAGTTCTTATTAAATATCAAGTGTTGTGGTCCCCTTGACCAAGTCAATTCTCTCAAGGTTTCAAGTTGCAAGACTTGTCTTGCTAACAAAGGTCCAATGACCCTCTTGCCCTTGCAAAATTCGTCCAAGGCATTTTTAAGGGGGGTGACATGTGTCGCCCTCCTATTCGTCATAATAATACGTTTTCCGACAATTTCATAATTCCGATAAATTTTACAAGTCTCAATTCTCAACACTTGTGAGTTCTTACGTACGTTCTTAAAACATGTCCTGTAAATACGGGGTGTAACATTCTTCCCCCCTTAGAAACATTCGTCCCCGAATGTTCTTTCGGAGTCAATCTTATAATTAGCGACATAGTTTCCTTTCACACCCCCGACATACCAAAAATGCCACACATGGCCACATAATAGCATTTACACAAAACAAAAGCTTCAATTAAAACTTGACAAGTAAGGGAAAAGAAATACCTGAAGGCGTAGGGAATAAGTGAGGATACTTTCTCAATATGTCCTCCTCCGCTTCCCAAGTCATCTCCTTCCGGTTAACATTCCTCCACAAGACTTTGACGGAAGCTACATCCTTGGTCCGCAGTCGCCTGACCTGGCGATCGAGTATCTCTATGGGACTCTCCTCATACGATAACCCCTCTGCCACCTGGACCTCACTAGCAGGGAAAACTCTCGCTGGATCTCTGATACACTTCCGCAACATAGAAACATGGAAGACCGGATGTACCGCCTCTAACTCTGATGGCAGATCCAACTCATAGTCAACCTTGCCTACTCGACGGACGATCTGGTAGGGCCCAATGTACCTTGGGCTGAGTTTCCCCTTCTTACCGAATCTCATCACACCCTTCATGGGTGACACCTTCAAGAAGACCCAATCGTCTACCTGAAACTCCAAATGCCGACGCCGATTATCCGCATATGACTTCTGCCGACTTTGAGCTGCTAACCTCTCTCGATAAGCTTCACCTTATCCACACCGCTGTACCAAGTCCGCCAACTAATCGCACTCGCCCACGCCGAACCAACCAATCGGCGACCTACATTTCCGCCCATATAAAGCCTCGTATGGGCGCCATCTCAGATATCGGAATGGTAGCCGTTGTTATAAGCAAACTCCACAAGAGGCAAATGATCCTCCCAGCTACCCCTGAAATCAATCACGCAAGCTCGCAGCATATCCTCAAGTGTCTGGATAGTACGCTTTGCCGCCCGCCGGTACCGAGGATGAAATCTCAGATCTTGAGACTCACTGTGTCCCTAAACCCTTCCGAAAGACCTCAGAAGTTAGCCAGAACCGGGCTCCTATCGATATAATAGACACCGACACCGTGCAACCTCACAATCTCTCGATGTACACCGCATAGTCCTCACCAAAACGTCGCCCCGATCGAAGGAAATGGGCTGATTTCATCACCACAACAATAACCCAAATGGAGTCGTACTTCCTCTGAGTACGAGGTAACCCTGTAACAAAGTCCATGTTGACCACCTCCCACTTCCAAGTCGGAATCTCAATAGCCTGCAATAATCCACTGGGCCTCTGGTGCTCGACCTTGACCTGTTGGTAATTAGGACACTATGCAACAAAACCTGCCACGTCCCTCTTCAGGCCATCCCACCAATACAAGCATCTGAGGTCATGGTACATCTTGGTCGACCCCGGATGAATAGAATAACGAGCACTGTGTGTCTCCCAAAATCACGACGAAGTCTGTCACATCGGAACATACAACCGACCAAATCTTAGCACCCCATCAGCGCTACCTCAAATAGAATTTTCTCCTCCAAGAGTCGCATCTCGATATCGCATCAACACTGGTCCTCAAATCGCCGCTTCTTCACCTCATCAACGATGGAAGACTCGACAACCTCACGAACCCGCACCCACTATCGCCGGTATCGATCAATCGAACCCCAAGGCTCGCTAATCGGTGGATCTCGACGACCATGTCCCGCTCTCTGGCCGCATTCTCGATGCTCCCATCGATCGACGACTCAAGGCATCAAGAACTACGTTGTCTTTCCCTGATGGTATAGAATATCAACATCATAATCTTTCAAAGAATTCTAACCACCGTCTCGCCGCAAGTTCACTCCTCTCGCTGAAGATATACCGAGGCTCTTGTGGTCTGTATAAATATCCACATGAACCCCATACAAATAATGTCTCCAAATATTCAAGGCATGAATAATCGCGCCAACTCTAAGTCGTGGGTAGGTAATTCCTCTCATGCTTCCAGAATCGCCGGGAAGCATAGGCTATAACCTTGCCGTGCCGCATCAAAACACATCTAGCCCGATACCCGAGGCATCACAATAGATCACGCACTGCCTAACCCTCGGAAGAGTAAGAATCGAGTTGTAGTCAACCTTTCCTTCAAAGAATCGAAAACCTTCTCGCAAGCCTCGCCCATCTGGAACTTGGCCGCTTTCCGAGTCAGCCTAGTCAATCTGCTGAAATCAAGCAACCGCTTCCACAAACCTACGATAATAACTCGCCAAATTCTAAGAAATCGCGCACTCGGTCGGAGTAGAGGTCTCGCCAAGACTTGAATGCCTCAATCTTTGCCGTATCCACCAACACCATCGCCAATAATATGCCCTGTGAATGCCACCGAGGCCAACCAAAACTCACACTTGGAGAACTTGGCGACAATCACGGCCCGAGAACCCCAAGTACCATCCTCCGAGTGATCTGCATGCCTCGCTCGTCGCGAATAAACCAGATGTCATCAATGAATACTATCACAAATGTATCCAAAATGGCTTGAACACCCGCTTTCATCAAATCCATAAATATCGCTGAGCGTTGGTCAAACCGAAAGACATAACTCGAACTTGTAACGACTGCCCGGGCCGTGGATCGTGCCTTACCCGGGCACCCAAGTAGTCATACATCAGAGAAATCAGCGGAATATAAAACATACAGATATGAAATAAGAGATAAGATAATAAAACAGGCCAACCAAAACAGTTGCCTTCTTGCATATATATACATAAATTTTTGAACAATTACATCCTTTACAACCCTGCCCACAACAAGATTACATGCACTTAAGAATGTAATAACAACTATGACGACAGTGGCTCGCCATACCCCGAATGTACAAGAACCTACAACTCGTGGAACATACTAAAAGATAAGCCTCCGAGAAACGGAGCTTCCTAATACGCTGAATCGTGATCCTATTACCGAGGATCAACAACCGATGTACTTCACTCGCGGCATGAACGCATCCCCGGCGAGGTCAAGATAACAGTACAAGTATGTGAAATCGAGAACATCAGAAATGAAATCATAACACTAAAATAAAACAGGAGACATATATGATAACAAAACTACAGTTCACAACATAAAAACAGTCATGTCAAGTCAGGGACTCACGCCCTCAAAGTCATCCCTCATGCCCGTGGAACTCCTTCCTCACTGCCGGCAGTCTAGGTATAAATCGTGTGATATGTATAACATGTCTCGGCCCATCCCATGGGAGTCGAGGTGGAATCATGTGGAATACATGTCTCGGCCCATCTCATGGGACTCGATAGGAATCGTATGGAATACATGTCTCGGCCCATCTCGTGGGACTCGATAGAATCGTGACATATCTCGCCCATCTCACGGGACTCGATAGGAATCGTGACATGTCTACCATCTCGTGGGACTCGATAGGAATCGTACATGTCTCGGCCCATCTCGTGGGACTCGATAGGAATCGCACATGTCTCGGCCCATCTCATGGGACTCGATAGGAATCGTACATATCTCGTCCCATCTCGTGGGACTCGATAGGAATCGCACATGTCTCGGCCCATCTCGTGGGACTCGATAGGTATCACACATGTCTCGGCCCATCTCATGGGACTCGATAGGTATCGCACATGTCTCGGCCCATCTCATGGGACTCGATAGGAATCATACATGTCTCGGCCCATCTCATGGGACTCGAGGTGGAATCGTATGGAATACATTCCCGGTTCATCCCATGAACGCGGTATCGTGTGAAATACATTCCCGGTTCATCCCATGAACGCGGTGTAGAATTGACCATAACATTTAAACGCTCTTTTAAGACAGATTAAGATAATACCATGTTTTCCTTTTTAAAATCAACTAAGGCAATATTATGCCCTTCTTCTTAAACCAAAACATTTTCCTTCTTAAAGTCAAGTAACAACATTCTTTTCCAAAAGTTCAAGTTTGCCTAATTTCAAATACTCAAGTTTCTCATTTTCGAAAGGTTTCGTAGTTCATAGTCTTAATCACTTAATAAGATAATTCTCTTTTAAAACAATTTGAGAAACATATGCCTTATGTGTGAGTAGGTTATTCGTGTTCATAACAATATTATTAAAGCAACCATGATCTAGGAAATGTAATACAATTTTGTCTTATCTTAGCTTCTATGCAGATGGAGGTTTCTACTGGTTTTAATATAATTACTTACTTGTCAATACATTTTCCTTTATTAACGCCGCATGGTTCGCTCGATACTTATTCTCATTTCCAAATCAAGAAACATTATTCTTTAAAAACCAAGTACTCATTACTCACGAATGAGGTTTCACACTTTTTAACAAAATTCATATCAATTCAATTAAGTCAAGTCGCTTATCTTTTAAGATCAAGTCTCTTAACTTCTAAAGTCAATAAACCATTCTTTTTATCTCTCTTAAGTTGTTATACCTAACTTCCCATAAAGCTAGTATAACTCTTTCAAAAAGTATTACTCTTCTTTCAAAAGCGATTCTTAATTCTTTTGAAATACTTCAAGACTCTTATTATTTAAAACTCAAGTCAAAAGACATCAAGTAAAACCACGCTCATTAACACACGACGTCTACCGTACTATATATATATTCTTTTAAAATATCATGCTCAAGAGGATAGGAAGAATCACATACCTCGCGACGATTATCGACTATTAGCAAACGCCCAAAGTATCAGAATCCGGCTAGCCCTTTCCACCCTTCGAGTAGAATACGCTACTTGCAAGATTTCAACCTATAACGGCCATACAAGTCTATCAACGCCTAGACTACTCATCGAATAATTCTAGATACGATTCCTTATTCTACGAAAAATCAAGACTTCCTACCCACAACTACACAAGTTCATCAGAATACACCCTATGTAAATACTGATTCTTTCTTTAATATTCTTCTATTACGCTCAATTCTCTTCAGAATATCCTTCTATGAATCTTATATTCATTTCTATACTATCACAGTAGATGTAATTTCCAATTACAATAGAAGGTCAAGAGTATTTACCTCGATAAGCCCAAAATTATCCAAGTTTATATGTCGATCCTGAGCAACGTTTAGCTCCTATTCTGTACGCTCCAATACGCTCCAAGAAAACCCTTAGAAGTTCTACACAACTTCTACTTATACTTCAACCTACTATGAAGATTTTCCTTAGGGTTTCGTTTTTGTGACTGAAGGGAAGTATAATAGTATTTCTGGGCTTTTAGTATAGGTGTAACCTTGGAATACTACAAGGTATTTGGGCCAAGGTATTTGGGAATAGTAAAAATACTTGGAGAGTATTTTCTACCAAGAGGGGGTGTATTTCACGAGAACAACACTCAAGAGGGGGTATTCTCAGAGGGCCTCTCAAAGGGGAGGAAGCTTGACGAAAAATTATACTAACGGGGAGAGGGATTTTGCCTTGGATTTTCACAAGTGTGGATGAAGAAATGGTCTTGCATTAGAGGGGTATTTATAGGACATTCAAGGGCCAAGATCAAGACAAGTGGTGGGCAAGTGGAGGGTGAGGATTTGGGCAAGTGTACCTTATCCATCTACCACACAAAATATCACAAAATATCCTACCAACTCCTTGACCACAAAATCGTCCAACCTCTCGTTGGTCCAAAATATTTCATCTCTCGGAAAAATCCGCAAAAATTATAAATGACATAGCCATAATTTTCCCTTCGCAAAGTTTGGAAAACGTTTCGTCGGAAAACAATTCTTTTCGTGGGTTGTGAACAAAATTTCGACCCTTATGCCTACTTAAGGCTAAAAACTTTTGTACGTACGCCTCACGCATAAACTCGAAATACGGGTATAACCGTAACTCATAGTGCCCATACCGAGTCCCGAATGCGCTTTGGGATATCCGCTTCTGACTAACTCGATGATAACTGCATCGCAGGTCTATCTTGGAGAAACACCTCGCACCCTGAAACTGGTCAAACAAATCATCAATCCTGGGGAGGGGGTACCTATTTTTGATGGTTACCTTATTCAGCTGCCTGTAATCAACACACATACGCAGCGTCCCATCCTTCTTCTTCACAAACAAAACCGGCGCTCCCCAGGGAGATACACTAGGTGTTATACCCCGTACTTCCAGAGTATATATGTGAGGACGTACGTACATTTGTACAAACCCTAATTAGGTTAAGAATGAAATTGTGAACTTTCGACGGAAAAGATTCCGACCTTGTGAAGGAAATTCTACGTTTTTAATATTTTAACCGATTACGGATTTTTTCGAGAGACGAAATATTTTGGACCAATAGGAGGGCGACATGTGTCACCCTTAGTTGGCATGGGTTGGACGAAAATGTGGCCAAGTGGACAAGGTCAAATGGTCAAGTCTTGCAAAGATATTTTTGGGTAGTGGGGGTAGGTAGGTTGGACGGTTTCCTTGAGATAGTGGAGGCCACATGGCTCATTGTTGTGGGGGACATATGTCCCAATGTTGTGGTGGACATATGTCCCAACATTGTGGTGGACACTTGGTTGGAAGACCTCACTCTTCACATGGATCCTAATCCCCACCCTCCATTTGTTTTAATCTTGGCCATTGAGGGCTCTATAAATACCCCCCTCTTGTGCAAGACTTCTTCATCCACAAACACAAATTCCAAGTCTCAAAAACTCCCTCTCCATTGTAGTGTTCTCATCCAAGCCCTCTTCCCCCCCCCCCTTGCCTAGTGGTTCCGTCTAAACACCCCCTTTCCCCCCACCCCTTCCTAGTTTTTCGGCCGAAATACCCCCCCCCCCCCCCTTGGTAGAAAATATTCTCCAAGTATTGTTACTATCCCCCAAAATACCCTAGCCATATACCTTGAAGTATTCCAAAGTCACCTCTATACTAAAAGCCCAGAAATACTACCTTATATCCATTAGTCACTAAAAGAAACCCTAGGAAAATCTTCATTGTTGGTTGAAGTATTTAAGTAGAAGTTGTGTAGAACTTCTAAGGGTTTCTTGGAACTATCGGAGCGTGCAAATTAGGAGCTAAACCTTGCTCAGGATCGACATTTAAACTTGGATAATTTTGGGCTCACCGAGGTAAATATCTTGTCCTTCTATAGTAATTGGAGATTACATACTGTAGTAGTATAGAAATAAGTATAAGATATATAGAAGGAGGGTATAAAAGAAGAGAATTAAACTGAAATCACATCAGAAGAATATTAAAGAAGATTGAACTGTACTTACATAGGACTGTATTTACAGTAGACTTGTGTAGTATGACGGGTAGGGAAGTACTGCCCAATTTTCCGTAGAATTAAGAACCCTCTGCTTAGAATATTCTACAGAATAGTCTAGACGTTGATAGACGTATTTGACTAATATAGGTTGATACTCTGCGCGCGACATATTCGACTTGGCAGGTGGATTTCGCCGAGGAGGTATGTGATTCTTCCTATCCTCTTGAGCATGATATTTTAAATATATATATATATATATAGTACGGTAGACGTACGTGTGTTAACTGAACATGGTTTTACTTGACGTCTTTTGACTTGAGTCTAAATAATAAGAATCTTGAAGTATTTCAAAAGAATTATGAATCATTTTTGAAAGAAGAGTAATACTTGGTTTTTAAACAAAAAGCTTAAGAGTTATACTAACTTTATGGGAAGTTAGGTATAACGACTTAAGAAAGATAAAAGGAACGGTTTACTTATTTGTTTATGAAAGTCTTGTATTGATTTCTGAAAAGTGTAGTAAGATGGTTTGATAAGTAAACATGTTATGATGCTACGCGTGTTAGTGTCTTGTGATGTTGTGTAAGGGGGTTATTCTTGTTGTGCTTACGTTGTTAAACGTTAAGCCCGTTGTACTGTTATTATATCACATACCCCCTTGACTTGTTATACCGAGGGCTTGCCACCCTTGATGCGGGTCGATACGGCCTATGCGGTCTGTGTGACTATGCGGAGCTGCGGGAGTTCCAAGATTGATTATTCCGGGTGTATTATCCCGATGTGAGGAATGCGTCATGCGGTCTGTGTGACTATGCGGTCTATATGACTATGCGGACTGCGGGAGTCCAGGAGGATACCGCGGGTTAGCTACCCCCGATGCGAGGAATACCTCATGCGGGTCTGTGTGTGACTATGCGATCGCGGAGATCCAGGATTAGGCTCGCATAATTATACTATGGGCGATTGGCCTTGCTTCGATCATTAGCGGCCTAGAAAAGACCAGTTATGTTATATCTATTTTGCTTTTGGTTATGCTGTGGCACTATGTGCGGTTACACTGGTTGTTTCGTGCATATTTGTAAAATTGGTTTTAAAAAGATATGATTTCATTTAAAGTACTTTACAGTTTCACATACTTGGTACTGTTATCGACCTCCTGGGCCGTGCTCATGCCGCAGTAAAGGGAAGCGATATTATACCTCGTATTTCGCAGTATGTACGTGAGGCGCACGTCAAAAGTTTTTAGCCTTAAGTAGGCAAGGGTCGAAATATTTGTGCACAACTACCAAAAAGAATTGTTTTCCACTAAACGCTTTTCCAAACTGCGAAGGGAAAAATACTACTATGTAATTTATTATTTTTATGGATTTTTCCTAGAGATGAAATATTTTGGACCAACGAGAGGTGACACTTGTCCTCAAGTGGACGGCAAAGCTAGGAGTTGGTGCACGTTTTTTCATTTATTTTGCCTAAAACATTTGGTCAATGGTTTGTAGGATATTTTGTGTAGTTGATGAGCAAGTGGGACCCACTTACACTTGTCCAAATCCACACCCTACACTTGCCCACCACTTGTCTAAATCTTGGCCATTGATTGGCCTATAAATACCCCTCCATTGCAAGACTTATTCTTCATCCACACTTGTGAAATTCCAAGGAAAATACTCCCTCCCTTTGTGTAGATTTCGTCCCAAAGCCTCCTCCCACTCCTTGAGAGGCCCTCGGCGAACCCCCTCCCCTTGCCTAGTTGTTTTCGTAAAATACCCCCCTTGGTAGAAAAGTATTCTCCAAGTATTGTTACTATTCCAAAATACCTTGGCCCAAATACCTTGTAGTATTCCAAGGTTACACCTATACTAAAAGCCCAGAAATACTATTATACTTCCCTCCAGTCACAAAAACGAAACCCTAAGGAAAATCTTCATAGTCGGTTGAAGTGTTAAGTAGAAGTTGTGTAGAACTTCTAAGGGTTGTTTGGAGCGGGTTGGAGCGTTCAGAATAGGAGCTAAACGTTGCTCAGGATCGACATTAAAACTTGGATAATTTTGGGCTTATCGAGGTAAATACTACTGTCCTCCTATTGTAATTGGAAATTACATGTTGTAGTAATATATAGTTGAAGTATACTATATATAGAATGATTAAAGAAGAGAATTGAACTGTAATTACATAGAAGGATATTAAAGAAGAGAATTGAACTGTAATTACATAGAAGGATATTAAAGAAGAGAATTGGACTGTAATTACACTGTATAGAAGGATGTTAAAAGGAATTGAACTGTATTTACAGTAGACTTGTGTAGTATTACTGTGAAGTAGAATTGTACACGTCCGGTTAGACGTGTAACCCCCCCCCCCTGGTTGGCTTGGTAGCCGACCTCGATAGAGGAGGAGATTTGAGTGGTTGCGGGAGAATCTTGCGAATTTTCTGTAGAATATTCTACGAAGAGATCTATGAGTTGATAGACGTTTTATGGCCATTATAGGTGGAAGTACTACGAGTAGCGTATTCTACTTGAAGAGTGGAAAAGGCTAGCAGGGTTACAGTACTGTGGAGCGTATTGCTAATTGTCGATAATCATCGCGAGGTATGTGAACCTCTTCCTATCCTTTCTAGCATAATGTTTTGTAAACTATGTAGTACGGTAGACGTACATGTGTTAAATGAATTTGGTTGGTTTAAAACATAGGGTGTTATAATAGCTTTATGGGAAGTTAGTTATAACGACTCTATGTAGGTAAAAGAATGGTTTATTGATTGAAGAAGTTAAGAGACTTGATCTTGAAAGATAAGAGACTTAACTTAATTGACTTGATATGAATTTTGTTAAAAAGTTGTGAAACCTCATTCGTGAGTAATGCGTACTTGGTTTTAATGAATAATGTTTTACTGATTTCGGAAATGAGAATAAGGGTCGAACAAACCATCGCGGCTTAATAAAGGAAAATGTATTGACTAATTAATTATATGAAAACCAGTAGAAACCTCCATCTGCATAGAAGCTAAGATGAGACAAAATGATATTACATTTCCTAGATCATGGCTGCTTTAATAAGTGTCACGACCCGAACCCGGGCCCGTGACTGGTGCCTTACCCCGGGCACCCTAGTGATACAACATCAGAGAAAAACCAGCGGAAATAAAAACTTAAACATACAATTAGATATAGATCAAGATGAAAGAAAATAGGCCAACCAAAACGGTTGCCTTTCAGCATTTATATATATATATCGACATTTGAACAGTTACAATCCTTACAACCCTGCCCACAACAGTGCTACAGACCTCTAAGATTTTTACAACAACTATGACAGGACAGGGCCCCGCCATACCCCTGAATGTACAAGAACCTACAGACTCAGGGTAACATACCAAAAGATAAGCTTCCGAAGGAATGAAGCTTCCCAATACGCTGAAATGTGATCCTAAAAGCAGGGATCGACAACCGATGTACCTCTACCTGCGGCATGAACGCAGCCCCCCGAAGGAGGTCAGTACAACAGGTACCAAGTATGTGAAATCAGAATATCAGAAATGAAATCATAATAGTCTATATAAAGGTGAGACATGTATGATAACCAAACTACAGTACACACATATAACAGTTATATCAAGTCAGGGACTCACGCCCTCCAAGTCATTACTCAAATATAACGATGGGTCTCACGCCCATAACATCAATCATGCCCGTGGAATACCTTTGTTACACCCCGTAAGTCCAGGACATGTATAAGAGAATGTACGTAAGGAAACAAGACTTGGAAATTAGTACGAAAGGAAGAATTGTTTTTCCGACGGAAAATCTTCCGAAGGTCGGAAAGGAAAAATGTTCGTTATTGATAATTGGATTCTCAAAATGCATTATTTGAAGAGTATGGAACTTATAAATAATAGGGAAATTTATTTTTACGGATTTGGTCATGTGGGGCCCACCCGAGGAATTTTACGTTTTGTATAACGACTTAAGAAAGATAAAAGGAACGGTTTACTTATTTATTTATGAAAGTCTTGTATTGATTTCTGAAAAGTGTAGTAAGATGGTTTGATAAGTAAACATGTTATGATGCTACGCGTGTTAGTGTCTTGTAATGTTGTGTAAGGGGGGTATTCTTGTTGTGCTTACGTTGTTAAACGTTAAGCCCGTTGTACTGTTATTATATCACATACCCCCTTGACTTGTTATACCGAGGGCTTGCCACCCTTGATGCGGGTCGATACGGCTACGCGATGTGTGACTACGCGAGTGCAGGAGTTCCAGGATTGATCATTCCGGGTGTATTATCCCGATGCGAGGAATGCCTCATGCGGTCTGTGTGACTATGCGGTCTATATGACTATGCGGACTGCGGGAGTCCAGGAGGATACCGCGGGTTAGCTACCCCCGATGCGAGGAATACCTCATGCGGGTCTGTGTGTGACCTATGCGGACTGCGAGAGATCCAGGATTAGGCTCGCATAATGATACTATGGGCGATTGGCCTTGCTTCGATCATTAGCGGCCTAGAAAAGACCAGTTATGTTATATCTATTTTGCTTTTGGTTATGCTGTGGCACTATGTGCGGTTACATTGGTTGTTTCGTGCATATTTGTAAAATTGGTTTTAAAAAGATATGATTTCATTTAAAGTACTTTACAGTTTCACATACTTGGCCAGATCGACTCCTTCTGGGCTGCGTTCATGCCGCAGGTAAAGGGAAGCAGTATTATACCCCGTATTTCCAGAGTATGTACGTGAGGGCGTACGTACAAAAGTTTTTAGCCTTAAGTAGGCAAGGGTCGAAATATTTGTGCACAACTACCAAAAAGAATTGTTTTCCGACGAAACGTTTTCCAAACTTTGCGAAGGGAAAAATACGGCTATGTCATTTATTATTTTTGCGGATTTTTCCTAGAGATGAAATATTTTGGACCAACGAGAGGGTGACACTTGTCCCTCAAGTGGACGGCAAAGCTAGGGGAGTTGGTGCACGTTTTTTTCATTTATTTTGCCTAAAACATTTGGTCAATGGTTTGTAGGATATTTTGTGTAGTTGATGAGCAAGTGGGACCCACTTACACTTGTCCAAATCCACACCCTACACTTGCCTACCACTTGTCTAAATCTTGGCCATTGATTGGCCTATAAATACCCCTCCATTGAAAGACTTATTCTTCATCCACACTTGTGAAATTCCAAGGAAAATACTCCCTCCCCTTTGTGTAGATTTCGTCCAAAGCCTCCCCCTCCACCTCCTTGAGAGGCCTCGGCGAACCCCCTTGCCTAGTTGTTTTCGTAAATACCCCTTGGTATGAAAGTATTCTCCAAGTATTGTTACTATTCCAAAATACCTTGGCCCAAATACCTTGTAGTATTCCAAGGTTACACCTATACTAAAAGCCCAGAAATACTATTATACTTCCCTTCAGTCACAAAAACGAAACCCTAAGGAAAATCTTCATAGTCGGTTGAAGTGTTAAGTAGAAGTTGTGTAGAACTTCTAAGGGTTGTTTGGAGCGGGTTGGAGCGTTCAGAATAGGAGCTAAACGTTGCTCAGGATCGACATTAAAACTTGGATAATTTTGGGCTTATCGAGGTAAATACATCTTGCCCCCCTATTGTAATTGGAAATTACATGTTGTAGTAATATATAGTTGAAGTATACTATATATAGAATGATTAAAGAAGAGAATTGAACTGTAATTACATAGAAGGATATTAAAGAAGAGAATTGAACTGTAATTACATAGAAGGATATTAAAGAAGAGAATTGGACTGTAATTACACTGTATAGAAGGATGTTAAAAGGAATTGAACTGTATTTACAGTAGACTTGTGTAGTATTACTGTGAAGTAGAATTGTACACGTCCGGTTAGACGTGTAACCCCCCCCCTGGTTGGCTTGGTAGCCGACCTCGATAGAGGAGGAGATTTGAGTGGTTGCGGGGGAGGGGGGGGAGGTGCTGCCGAATTTTCTGTAGAATATTCTACGAAGAGATCTATGAGTTGATAGACGTTTTATGGCCATTATAGGTGGAAGTACTACGAGTAGCGTATTCTACTTGAAGAGTGGAAAAGGCTAGCAGGGTTACAGTACTGTGGAGCGTATTGCTAATTGTCGATAATCATCGCGAGGTATGTGAACCTCTTCCTATCCTTTCTAGCATAATGTTTTGTAAACTATGTAGTACGGTAGACGTACATGTGTTAAATGAATTTGGTTGGTTTAAAACATAGGGTGTTATAATAGCTTTATGGGAAGTTAGTTATAACGACTCTATGTAGGTAAAAGAATGGTTTATTGATTGAAGAAGTTAAGAGACTTGATCTTGAAAGATAAGAGACTTAACTTAATTGACTTGATATGATTTTTGTTAAAAAGTTGTGAAACCTCATTCGTGAGTAATGAGTACTTGGTTTTAATGAATAATGTTTTACTGATTTCGGAAATGAGAATAAGGGTCGAACAAACCACTGCAGCGCTAATAAAGGAAAATGTATTGACTAATTAATTATATGAAAACCAGTAGAAACCTCCATCTGCATAGAAGCTAAGATGAGACAAAATGATATTACATTTCCTAGATCATGGCTGCTTTAATAAGTGTCACGACCCGAACTCGGGCCCGTGACTGGTGCCTTACCCCGGGCACCCTAGTGATACAACATCAGAGAAAAACCAGCGGAAATAAAAACTTAAACATACAATTAGATATAGATCAAGATGAAAGAAAATAGGCCAACCAAAACGGTTGCCTTTCAGCATTTATATATATATATCGACATTTAAATTCGATAATCCTTACCACAACTTGCGCGCTCTGCACCTCTAAGATTTTTACAACAACTATGACAGGACAGGGCCCCGCCATACCCCTGAATGTACAAGAACCTTCAGACTCAGGGTAACATACCAAAAGATAAGCTTCCGAAGGAATGAAGCTTCCCAATACGCTGAAATGTGATCCTAAAAGCGGGGATCGACAGCCGATGTACCTCTACCTGCGGCATGAACGCAGCCCAGGAGGTGCAGTACAGTACCAAGTATGTGAAATCAGAAAATCGTAAATGAAATCATAATAGTCTATATAAAGCAGGAGACATGTATGATAACCAAACTACAGTACACACATATAACAGTTATATCAAGTCAGGGACTCACGCCCTCCAAGTCATTACTCAAATATAACGATGGGTATCACGCCCATAACATCAATCATGCCTGTGGAATACCTTTGTTACACCCCGTAAGTCTAGGACATGTATAAGAGAATGTACGTAAGGAAACAAGACTTTGAAATTAGTACGAAAGGAAGAATTGTTTTTCCGACGGAAAATCTTCCGAAGGTCGGAAAGGAAAAATGTTCGTTATTGAGAATTTGATTCTCAAAATTCATTATTTGAAGAGTATGGAACTTATAAATAATAGGGAAATTTATTTTTACGGATTTGGTCATGTGGGGCCCACCCGAGGAATTTTACGTTTTGTAGGGCCCACGAGGGTTACAGAATTTTATGGACGAATGAGAGGGCGACACGTGGCACCCCCATAAGTGGTCTTGGTCGAATTAGAGGAGGGGTAATATGGTCATTGAACCTCTTGGAAGATAAGTCTTCAAAGCTTGACATAATTGACTAGTCAACTTGCCACTTAGGCTTGATCCATGTGATTTTAATCCTAGCCTCACATTTGTTTAAGTATAAACCCTCCAATATGTGTTATATACTAACTAGTAGCAAGACTTGGCATTTTCTACACTTAAAAAAAATTAGAACCCTTAGAGAGAGGAGAAGAGCTCTCGGGTTTGGCTAAGCTCTCACATGAAAAATTTGTAGTTTTGATCCATTAGCCACAAGACTTTAACCCAATGTCCCTTAGGATATTGTGAGGATATCTCAATAGAAAGATTTCGGAGAAAACGTATTTTTACGTTAGTCGCAAGGCGGAAACTAAGGGAGTTCTTCAACTTTGAAGTTGGAACTTGAAGATGGGTTCTTCATAGGCCTCTAAGGAGTGCTTGGAGCGGATTGGAACCTAAGGAAAGGAGCTAAGAATTGCTAAGGCGCGACTGGAATCTTGGAAATTTTAAGGGCTTTAAAGGTATATTCTTGTCGTTGTAGCAATTAAGGTTTACTTATCATTGTAGCTATGGTTTTAGCAAGCATGAGTTATATAGTATGAAGTTTGATATGTTTATTGGCTATTGGAACCCTAATCCGAAATCTAGCATGTTTAACTTTAAGATTTCAATTCTAGTCGATTATTAGTCTAAGCGTCGCATGTTGTTTAAAGAAGGAAATTGTAGTTGTTGAAGTTGTTTAGACTATATAACATGTTAGACCTTAGAACTTGGAATTAGAAGGATTGAAAAAGACTTAGTGTTGTTCTAGAGGTTGGCCGAGAATGGCTTTTGGCATATTCACTATTTCGTATGAATTGTGGGGCGGAATTTTACACGTATTGTAAGGCGTGTAATCCCCTTTGTTTGGTTGTTGTTTGGAGCCTTAAATGTGGCTTGTTGGTTATTGTATTCGGCCTTGAAAAAGGTGGCAAAGTGAGTAGAAACAAAGGAAGTGCTGCCCGATTTTCCGTAGAATTAGAGACCAAACACTTAGTATTATTCTACGTTGGGACTAGAAGTTGATAGTCTTGTTGTGACCATTATAGGTTGACACTTCTACGTACGGCGTATTCGGCTTAGCTTGTGGATTTAGCCGAAAAAGTATGTGAACTATCTCCTCTTCTAGCATGATTCCTTAGAATAAAGAAAGTAAGTTTTACTCCTTAAATGATCCATTCCTTGGTTGTATTTGGATTGCCTAGAATAGAATTTGTTCTATGAACTTCCTTGATTGTACTTTGATATGTAAATTGTAAGTTGTAAAATCCATTTTCTTAGTGAAGTTTGGATTCTTAAAAGTGAAAGTATTTTACTTAAAGTACATAGAGTCTTGAAAAGGAAGTGGTTTCCAAATCTTTTGGGCTAGTGCCTTAGTCCCAAAATCCTAAAGGTCATTATAATGACTTTAGGGGAGTCAAAGGAGTGATTTACTTAATTGTTTTAAAAGAGGAGAAATGACATGATTTAAGAGAAGTAACTTGTTTTAAAGGAGGGAGTTACTTGAGGTTTAAAAGTAGAAGAAACTTGTTTTCTATATATTAAGAGACTTGAAGTGTTTTGAAAGTTAAGAACTTGTTTTGTAAGTATGTGATACTTGGTTTTAATAGTATAAGTCTCTTGGTTATAAAAGGAATGGATATGTCTAAAACCATAAAGGGTTATAACGGCTTTATGGGAAGGTGGTTATAACGGCTTTATGGAAGGTTTAGAAAGTTGTCTATTTTTTATTAAAGGGCATAAGTTGCCTAGATTGTGAAAAGTTGAAGTTACTTGATTTCAAGCCTTGAAATGAGTTTTCTAAACGTGTCGTAACTTACTTTGAAAAATAGACATGCCTTGATACTACGGGTGTTAGTATCTTGGGATTTTGCATAAAAAGGAGTCTTTTGAAAAGAATGTACGTACGTAGTACTTTGGCTTGATAAATTGAAGATTTGTCTAAGTGTGCCTTGATAAGTACTTTGGCTTGTTAAAAGAGAATTATTCTATGTATGCCTTGATTAGTACTTTGGCTTGATAAATTGAGGATTTGTCTAAGTGTGCCTTGATAAGTACTTTGGCTTGTTAAAAGAGAATTATTCTATGTATGCCTTGATTAGTACTTTGGCTTGATAAATTGAGGATTTGTCTAAGTGTGCCTTGATAAGTACTTTGGCTTGTTAGAGAATTATTATATGTATGCCTTGATTAGTACTTTGGCTTGATAAATTGAGGATTTGTCTAAGTGTGCCTTGATAAGTACTTTGGCTTGTTAAAGAGAATTATTCTATGTATGCCTTGATTAGTACTTTGGCTTGATAAATTGAGGATTTGTCTAAGTGTGCCTTGATAAGTACTTTGGCTTGTTAAAAGAGAATTATTCTATGTATGCCTTGATTAGTACTTTGGCTTGATAAATTGAGGATTTGTCTAAGTATGCCTTGATAAGTACTTTGGCTTGTTAAAAGAGAATTATTCTATGTATGCCTTGATTAGTACTTTGGCTTGATAAATTGAGGATTTGTCTAAGTGTGCCTTGATAAGTACTTTGGCTTGTGTAAAGAGAATTATTCTATGTATGCCTTGATTAGTACTTTGGCTTGATAAATTGAGGATTTGTCTAAGTGTGCCTTGATAAGTACTTTGACTTGTTAAAAGAGAATTATTCTATGTATGCCTTGATTAGTACTTTGGCTTGATAAATTGAGGATTTGTCTAAGTGTGCCTTGATAAGTACTTTGGCTTGTTAAAAGAGAATTATTCTATGTATGCCTTGATTAGTACTTTGGCTTGATAAATTGAGGATTTGTCTAAGTGTGCCTTGATAAGTACTTTGGCTTGTTAATTGAGAATTTCCTATGTGTGCTGGAAATAGCCGGTTGTGTGCTATTGGTATATCAGTCGTTTCGGGGTCATTCCCCGGGTTTGTGGCATTTGCATAATTCCGTGGATTTGCTACCCACGATGCGAGGAATACCTCATGCGAGTCCGTAGGGCTTATGCGGGTGAAATAGTCCCATGCGGGCGGGTCCAGCCTATGCGAGGAATACCTCATGCGAGTCCGTAAGGGCTTATGCGGGTGAAATAGTCCTATGCGAGGAATACCTTATGCGGGTCCGAAAGGGCTTATGCGGGTGAAATAGTCCCATGCGGGCGGGTCCAGCCTATGCGAGGAATACCTCACGCCGGTCCACGCAACCTATGTGGGTGAAATAGTCCCAGGAATAGGATTGCTAAATGATACTGCGGGCGGATGGTCCTGCTTGATCATGAGCTTCCTAGTTTATATTGTAAGGATACTACTGTTTACTCTCATTGTTAGTAAGGCACAATGTGTTGTATTTTGATTATCATATATGTCCCCGGATTTGTTTGTGTTACCCTTTGGTCATGCTTTTACGAGTTGGGATTCCGGGGCATGGGACCACGAGGTATTGAGGACACAGGTGGGACTTGGTGTTCATGTATCCTTATTGGTGTTATTACATCATGGACTGCCGGCAGTGAGGAAGGATTCCACGGGCATGATTGATATTATGGGCGTGAGACCCATGGTTATATTGAATAATGACTTTGAGGGCCTGCGTCACGACTTGATATGATCGCTTATGTGTTATGTCGTAGGTTGGATATCATACATGTCTCTTGTGTTATTTAGGCTGCTATGATTTTATTACGATACTTCATCGCTCACATACTTGGTACATTCTTCGTATTGACCTCGCCCGGAAGTGCGTTCATCCGCAGTTTAGGTGCAATTCGGTGATCGGCAGTGTAGGATCTGCCGGGGTTTTGGATAAGCTCCTTCTATTAGGAGTTTATCTTTGGTATATGTTCCTTGATGCGAGCTTTTATGCGATTATGGTACGGCGGGGCCTTGTCGTCATATTTGATAAAACTCTTAAGTGCCGTATTCATATGTGGGATTGGACTCATGTACGATGTTGTGTCTTTGGTCTATGTATATTATATGGCAGCCTAGTCGGCTTTTCCTTGTACGTACGTTGGTTTCAAAAAAAAATGAGCTGTTATTAATTTTTGCAATGTACTTAGTTGTTAAGGTAGAAGGGTGCCCAGGTAGGGCACCAGTCACGGGCCCGGGGTTCGGGGCGTGACAACCTTCCTCACTGTCGGCAGTCTATGATATGATAACACCAAGAAGTACACCTGAACACCAAGTCCTACCTGATGCCAAAGCCGTACTAACAATACAATACAACCAAACCACGGGCGACACGGCAAGCACGAAAGCCGACTACCAGATACGAAGGCCGCCACGTGGCGACCGGAAAGTACGAGGTCTAACTACCAGGTACCAAGGTCGTATCACGAGACTTCGTCACTACACTGAACGGGGCCAGTGCGAGGGCTAACTACCAGGTACCAAGGCCGAATCATCCACGAGGCGGCAAGCACGAAAGCCGACCACCGTGTACCAAGGCCGAACAAGAAGAAACCTCACGGAGAGCTAGTCCATGGAATAACACTATCACCGCGAGCGCACTGCGGAATTCTCCGCCACCGCAGACGTCCAAGTAATATCATAACAAATCAGCCGGCCCTCCATTGAGAGACGCGGTGGTATATAAATACAATGCTAGCACGACAAGGCTATCACACGCAAACATAGGCAAGTTTCACAACAACAAGCATAGGTAAGTTATACATGACTCAAGGTACTTTCATTTTATGTCAAAGTCCGGGTTTTAATCCCTAAAGTACTACGTACGTTAAATTCTTTTTAAAGATCCATTTCTTTTACAAGGGTCACCCGATACCCGTAGTATAGAGTGACTAACATCTTTTAAGTAAACCAAAACAACTTCCATACTTTCCTTTTAAAACCAAATTAAGGTAATACCATGCCTTCTTTTTAGACCAAAACACTTCTCTTTTTAAAGTCAAGTTACCACATTAAAACCAATGATAAAACCCTTCTTTTGTTTTCATAAAGTCGTTATAACTAACTTCCCATAAAGCTGTTATAACACTTTATGTTTTAAACCAATTTAAAACAATGTCTTTCTTTTCCCTAAAGTTCCAGTTTGCCCAATTTCAATTACTCAAGTCTCTTTATTTTAGAAAAGTTTCATAGTTCAATGTCTTAATCTCTTTTAAAACAATTGAGTAACATATGCCAAAGGTGTGAGCAGTTTATTCTTGTTTATAAACAATCTTATTAAGCAGCCATGATCTAGGAATGTAATATCATTTTGTCTCATCTTAGTTTCTATGCAGATGGAGGTTTCTACTGGTTTTAATAATACTTAATTATTCAATACATTTCCCTTTATTAGCGCTGCAGTGGTTTGTTCGATACTTATTCTGATTTCCGAAATCAGTAAAACATTATTCCTTTTTAAAACCAAGTACTCATTACTCACGAATGAGGTTTCACACAAAATTCATGTTAAGTCAAGTCTCTTATCTTTTAAGATCAAGTCTCTTTATTTTTTAGAATCAAGTCTCTTAACTTCTAAAAAATCAGTAAACCATTCTCTTTATCTCTCTTAAGACGTTATACCTGACTTCTCATAAAGCTAGTATAACTCTTATGTTTTCAAAACCAAGTATTACTCTTCTTTCAAAAAGGTTACTTAATTCTTTTGAAATACTTCAAGATTCTTATTATTCAGGCTTAAGTCAAAAGACATTGTCGTAACACTACATTCAGTTAACACACGTACGTCTACCGTACTATATATATATACCTTTAAAATTCTTCAAGATTCTTATTATTCAGGCTTAAGTCAAAAGACATTGCCACACGTACGTCTACCGTACTATATATATATTCCTTTAAAATACTTCATGCTCAAGAGTATAGGAAGAATCACATACCTCGCGACGATTATCGACTATAAGCAAAACGCTCCATGGCTATAACCCGGCTAGCCTTGTCCACCTTCCAAGTAGTTCATGCTACTCGCAGAACATTCAACCAATAAAGGTTATTAGTCATCAGAAATACGGTCCCATGTAAGTGCAGTTTAATCTTCTACTTTAGTATTCTTACGATGCGATTTCGGTTCAAGTCTTTTACGTAATATCCTTCTATTACGCTTCAATTCTCTTCTATGAATCTTATATTCATTTCAATACTACTACAAGATGTAATTTCCAATTACACTAAGGATAGGATTATTTACCTCGATAAGCCCAAAATTATCCAAGTATAAATGTCGATCCCGGCGACGTTTAGCTCCTACTCTGGGCGCTCCAACCCGCTCCAAACAACCCTTAGAAGTTCTACGCAACTTCTACTTAACACTTCAACCGACTATGAAGGTTTTCCTTAGGGTTTCGTTTTTGCGACTGAGGGAAAGTATAATAGTATTTCCGGGCTCTACGTATAAAGGTAACTTTGGAAAGTACTTCAAGGTATATGGGCTAAGGTATTTAGGGCATTATAACAATACTTGGAGAGTATTTCTCTACCAAAAGGGGGGGAGGGTATTTCTCGAAAACAACTAGGCTAGGGGGGGTGTGCTCGGCCGAGGGCCTTTCTCAAAGGGGAGGGGGGGTGTGGCGGATGAAAGCTCAAGAGGGAGGGAGTATTTTGAGACTTAGAAAAATGCTCAAGTTTGGATGAAGAAAGTCTTCAACTTAGAGGGGTATTTATAGGTCAAGCAATGGCCAACCAATGGCCAAGATCAATCCAAGTGTTAGGCAAGTGTAGGGCTAGGATTAAACCATGTGTACCTTATCCATCTACCACACCAACTTGCACAAATATCCTACCAACTTTGACCCACCCTTTCGTCCATTACCGCCCACAATTCCTTCCAATGTGAGGGTGACACATGTCACCCTCCCGTTGGTCCAAAATGTTTCGTCTCTCGGAAAAAACCGCAAAAATTAAAAATGACATAGCCGGAATTTTCCCTTCGCAAGTCTTGTAAAACGTTTCGTCGAAAAACGATTATTTTCGGCACTTGGGCCCAAATTTTGATCCTTGCCAATCCTTAAGGCTTAAATTATTATACGTACGCCCTGACGTACATACTCTGGAAATACGGGGTATAACATTCTCCCCTCCTTAGAAACATTCGTCCCAAATGTTCCTTCTCAAGACGGATAAAGATAAAGTTCCTCAACAAGTTGCCAACGCCACACCTGGCCACGAAATAACACACGTTCTCTTCCTTCCTTACTCGTCGTGCCCTTCTTGAAAACTTGAGCTCTTCTAGTATACGTACCACACTTCAGTCATCGCTTCAGTTCCCAAAACTTTGGAGTCACCACCTCCAAACTTGGTCATCTTACTAGCCTCAATCATCCTTAAGGCCATTCCCGGCCTTCACGATCCGCTTCTGGTCGAACATATCCACGAACTCATACGATGATCATCTAAACTTGGGCCTAGCACCCTCGTGACCCTACCACCTGGCGGGACCACCCAGAGCTGACCCTACCTCGAAACAGGCCGCGGGTTGGCCCGCAACATGGCCCCAACCCGACCCACTTAACGCATAAAGCTCTTGTTTCCCTATCCGGAACAATCTTACTTATACAGGTCATGAAAGCTACCACTTCATTTTACACCACCCAAGGAATTTTTCCCACAATTACTCCACGTATACTTATACATTCTGACAAAGATCACCCGCAAAATCTTGTACTCAAGACGGCCTTACATCTAAGGTCTCAACTGTAATATTCTAAGGTTCATCATTCATTTTTTTCACCCCCAGGCTTACCCTCTTTCACTAACTAGGCTTATAACTCACATTTTAGCACAAAGCTATCCGAACATAACACTTGTCACGACCCGAACCCGGGCCCGTGACTGGTGCCTTACCCTGGGCACCCTAGTGATACAACATCAGAGAAAATCAGCGGAAATAAAAACATGAACATGAATTAAGAGAAAAGATAAATAAACAGGTCAACCAAAACAGTTGCCTTCATCATATATACATAAAAATACCCGAACAGTTATCCTTTTTACAAACCCTGCCCACAACAATTACTGCACCTCTAAGATTTTTACAAGGCTATGACGGACAGTGGCCCCGCCATACCCTCGAATGTATAAGAATCTACAGACTCGTGGTAACATACCAAAAGATAAGCCTCGAAGGAACGAGCTTCCCAACACGCTGAAATGTGATCCTATAAGCGGATCGACGGTCGATGTACCTTTTACTCGCAGATGAACGCACCCAAGCGAGGTCAAGATAACAGTACCAAGTATGTGAAATCAGAAATATCAGAAATGAAATCATAATAGTCTATAAAGCAGAGACATATATGATAACCAAACTACGATTCACAACATAAGAGCGAATATGTCAAGTCGTGGACTCACGCCTAAAAGTCATCCTCATGCCCGTGGAATCCCTTCCTCACCGCCAGCCTAGGTACAAATCATGTGATACGTATAACGGTCTCGGCCCATCTTATGGACCCAATATAGAAAAGGGTGGAATACATTCCGATGAACCTGTAGTCAAGTGAAATACATTCGGATGAACCTGGCCCTCAAGTGAAATACATTCGGATGAACGGTCCTCAAGTGAAATACATTCCGGATGAACCGGTCCTCAAGTGAAATACATTCTGATGAACCGGTCCTCAAGTGAAATACATTCCGGATGAACCGTTAGTCGAGTGAAATACATTCCGGATGAACCAGAATCAAGTGATATACATTCGGATGACCGGTAATCAAGTGATATACATTCCCGGATGAACCGGTAGTCGAGTAGAACACAGTACTTTACACAACAAGGCTATCACACGTAACATGGTCAAGTTTCATAACAACAAGTATAAGCAAGTTACACACGACTCAAGGTACTTTCATTTTATATCAAAGTCCGGATTTTTAACCTTAAAGTACTACGTCCGTTAAATTCCTTTTAAGATCCATTTCTTTTACAAAGGTCACCCGATACCTGTAGTATAAAATTTGAGTGACTAACATTGTTAAGTAAACCAAAATGCTTTCCTTTGTAAAAATCAAGTAACAACCTTATTTTCCAAACGTTCAAGTTTGCCTAATTTCGAATGCCCAAGTTTCTCATTTTAGAAAAAGGTTTCGTAGCTCATAGTTTTAGTCCTTTAAAACATAATTCTCCTTTAAACGCTTTTGAGAAACATATGTCTTATATGAGTAGGTTATTCTTGTTTATAATCAATCCTATTAAGCACCACGATCTAGGAAATGTAATATCATTTTGTCTCATCTTAGCTTCATGCAGATGGAGGTTTCTATCGGTTTTAATAATACTTCATTAGTCAATACATTTTCCTTTTATTAACGCCGCAGATGGTTTGTCGATACACATTCGATTTCAAATCAAGAAACATTCTAAGCCGTTATACCTAACTTCCCATAAAGCTAGTATAACTCTTAAGCTTTCAAAACCCAAGTACTATTCATTCTTTCAAAACGATTCATAAATCTTTTGAAATACTTCAAGTTCTTTATTAACACATATCAAGCCAGTTATTATTCAAATCAGTTACCTTTTAGAAACCACAAAGTATTTGCTTATCCACATAAAGTCGTTATAACCGACTTCCCATAAAGCCTTTATAACACTTTATGTTTTAAACCAATCAAATACATTTAGCACATGACGTCACCGTACTACATAGTTCACACATATCATGCTAGAAGAGATAGGAAGAGGTTCACATACCTCGCGACGATTGTCGACTAATAGCAAAACGCTCAAGTACCTCAAACCGCGGCTACTCCTTAAGCCAAGTGGATCACTCCACACGTAGTACTACCACCTATAGAGGCCACAGCGCCTATTAATACCTTTAGATCGGCGTAGAATATTCTACGTAAAATTCGGCAAAGACTCTCCCGCAACAACAGAAATCTCCTCCTCTATCGAGGCCGCTACCAAGCCAACTGGGGGTTAACACGCCCGACGGACGTGTACAATTCTACTACACAAAGAATGCTACACAAGTCTACTGTAATACAATCCTATGTAATTACAGTTCAGTTCTCTTATTTAAATTCAGGCTTAAGTCGCAAGATATTGCCGTAAGTATTATTCAGGCTTAAGTCAAAAGACATTGCCGCACAATTATAATGTTCAGTTCTATATATAGTATACTTCAACTATATATTCCTACAACATGTAATTTCCAATTACAACAGAAGGTCAAGAAATGTTTACCTCGATAAGCCCAAAATTATCCGAGTTTAATGTCGCTCCTGAGCAAGGTTTAGCTCCTACTCTGAGTGCTCCAATCCGCTCCAAACAACCCTTAGAAGTTCTAACCAACTTCTCTTAAGTACTTCAAACAACTATGAAGATTTCCTTAGGGTTTCGTTTAGTGGCTAAAGGAAAGTATAATCGTATTTTCTGGGCTTTTATAAGTGTAACCTTGGGAATACTACAAGGTATTTGGGCCAAGGTATTTGGACATAACAACAATACTTTGGAGAGTATTTCTATACCACAAAGGGGGGTATTTATACGAGACAACTAGGCTAGGGGGGGGGGTACCCCACGGCAAAACACCACCAAGGGGAGGGGGGGTGGCTCTCGGCCAAGGGGGGAAAAGGAGGGCTAGGACGAGAATTCTCAAGAGGAGGAGAGGGGTTTTCAAGACTTAGGCAATTTGTGGATGAAAGAACTCATCAACTAATGGGGTATTTATAGGTCAAGCCAAAGCCAACCAATGGCCAAGATCAATCCATGTGTTAGGCAAGTGTAGGGCTAGGATTTACCAAACACAAATATCCTACCTAACCTTGACTTTGTCAAGGCAACAAAAACGTGACAACCTTGTTCATTTTCGTCCAAATGGACGTTCAAGTCCACCAATGGAGGGTGCAGTGTCGCCTCCCGTTGGTCCAAAATGTTTCGTCTCGGAAAAATCCGCAAAAATTATAAATGACATAGCCGGAATTTTCCCAACAAAAGTCGTGGAAACGCTTTCAAAAAAAACGACTCTAATCGGGTGTTGTGTACAAATTTGAAACTTGCCTAACTTAAGGCTCAAATTTTCTACGCACGTCCTCACGCATACTCGAAAAAAATACGGGTATAACATTCTCCTCCTTAGAAACATTCGTCCGAATGTTCCTTCTCAAGACGGATAACGCTAAAGTTCTTCTAATAAGTTGCCAATGCCACAACCGCCACGAAACAACATATGCACGCAAATACTTATATCCAAGTCCACGAAAACACCTCTAACATCACAAACTTTTGTCACTTTGCCGCGAGGTTCTAGTGTCACTCGCGACCCAACAAATGGTGCCTGATCGCATGCGATTCCTGAGGTCTAAAATATACATCCTTCGCACCTTCTCCCTCAAGAAATGATCGTATCTATGCTCGCAATACATGCTCGCCTCTACCCTTACTCGTCGTACTCTTCTCGAACTCTTGAACTCTTTTAGCATACGTACCACACTTTAGTTTCCGAAACTTGGAGTCACTACCTCCCAACTTGGTCATCCTATTAGCCTCGATCTTCCTTAAGGCTATTCCCGGCCTTCACGATCTACTTCTGGTCGAACGTATCCACGAACTCATACGAGGGTCATCAAAACTTGGGCCTAGCACCCTGGTGACCCTACCACCTGGCGGGACCACCCAGAGCTGACCCCACCTCATTTCGGGCGACGGGTTGACACGCAACACGCCCTCAACCCGACCTCCACACGCTAACTCTCTTGTTCCTCGATCCGAACAACCTTGCTAAATCACATCAATATTTTCTAGGCATAAAATGCACTCGACAAGGATCACTCGCGAATCTTGTACTCAAGACGGCCTTACATCTAAGGTCTCAACTGTAATATTCTAAGGTTCATCATTTTCTCACCCTGTGCTTACCCTTTTTCCCCAACCGGTTCCTAAATCACATTTTAGCACAAAGCTATCCGAACATAACACTTAACACATTAACATAACATCAAAACATACAAGCCTCTAGATGGTTAAGGATATACACGGCTACCGCCCACTCTAATCATAAGTCCGCCTGCAGGCGCATAATCGTAGAAGGCGATGAACACGCCATCGATCCGCAGAGCCGCGCTAAGCTGCCGTACCTCTCCTATAAGCACGCCTTCGTCACATGGCCCTCGACGGCGCAGTGAAACAAGCACCAAAAAGACGACATTCCCGGATGATGTTTGCCACATCGCGTACACCGGGGGACATGAATCCCGTGGCTAGCACTCACGTATACTGCGGAACGAAGCCACGAGCTCGACCGGCCCCGAATACTCGAACGTCCCAAGATCGAGGGGGACCACTGTCTTGGTGGAGGTACATAACTAGATCGGGCCAGGCGGTCCGCCTCGAAAGTTACCAAAGGACCTCATTGCTCGCCCTTCTCGCCGATCTCGGCCATTCCGTCGACCTCCGTGCCTCACATCCTAGTGCATGAGCTTGCATGCGGGCAATGTCCATGCCCGTGAAGAGCTACACCCGCAAGCCTCGCCAAGTAATCGCCCAGCCGGTGGCGTAGCGGTACTCGTCCTCCATATCCGCTACTACGGGAACATACCGAGCTAATGAGTCGAACTCCACATTGTACTCTCTAACCGCCCGCCCGCCCCGCCTCAACGTCAAAAACTGCGGCCGAGCCCTCTCATCTGTGGAGGCAAGAAATGTGCAAGAAATGCCTCGAGAACTCGCCCCAAATCTGGAAGTGCATGCTCTTCCCGACGCCTCCCACGAATCAAACTACCAATCGCAGTATCACGCGGTGATGCGAACCCAATACCACCGACTCGCCTCGAGGCTCGATCACTCATGATCCATTGTAGTTGTCGGATAAACTCACGAGGGTCGCCTCGGCTCTCGATCCATAGAACACCGAGGGCTACAACTCGTGAAGTCACGTAGCCTCAAACCGCTCGGGGTGTACTACGGGTGCTACCGGGCCGAATCGCGATTCGGCCTATCCTCATATTCGCCACGACCGCCGAATCGCCATCTCTTGTACTTATCTCATCGGCTCCGTGCCGGATCGAGGCTCGTATCAGTAGTCTCGCAGCCCACCGCTGCGCTTCTAAACTCGCTGGTGCCGGGCGGCGTCGCGAAACCCGCCGCTGGAATCTGCTCAGTCGACCAGGGCTCGCGCTCGCATTCTCTCAGTATCTCACTAACAGCTCCTCGATCGCCTTGCCCATCCGGGCTCAGGTTGCCTTACGCGGAGGCATAATCGTAAAGGAAAGGAATACGTCGGAGGGTCCAATTTATCACACGACTCTAAGGCACGATCTCGTAATGAGAAGGATGGGAACTAATCCTAAATGTCCCGACCTCACGATTATAGATGTGGTGCACAACACACCGATAATCAAGACTTACTAGACACGGTCGTAGACACTTTCCGAGGACTAATCGCTCGATACCACTTTTGTCACGACCAACCGGGCCGTGGATCGTGCCTTACCTCAGGCACCCTAGTGATACAACATCGGAGAAAATCGCGGAAATAAAAACATGAACATGAATTAAGAGAAAAGATAAATAAACAGTCAACCAAAGCAGCTTGCCTTCATCATATATACATAAAAATACCCAACAGCTTATCCTTTTTACAAACCCCGCCCACAACAAAGCATGCACCTCTAAGATTTTTACAACTTTATGACGGACAGTGGCCCCGCCATACCACGAATGTATAAGAATCTACTGACTGTGGTAACATACCAAAAGATAAGCCTCGAAGGAACGGAGCTTCCCAACACGCTGAAATGTGATCCTATAAGCGGGATCGACGATCGATGTACCTTTTACTGCGGATGAACGCAGCCCGAAGGAGGTCGATAACAGTACCAAGTATGTGAAATCAGAAATATCAGAAATGAAATCATAATAGTCTATAAAGCAGAGACATATATGATAACCAAACTACGATCACAACATAAGAGCAATATGTCAAGTCGTGACTCACGCCTAAAAGTCATCCTCATGCCCGTGGAACTCCTTCCTCACCGCCAGCCTAGGTACAAATCATGTGATACGTATAACGTGTCTCGCCCATCTTATGGACCCAATATAGAAAAGGGTGGAATACATTCTGATGAACCGAGTCAAGTGAAATACATTCGGATGAACGGTCCTCAAGTGAAATACATTCCGATGAACCGGTCCTCAAGTGAAATACATTCCGATGAACCTGGCCTCAAGTGAAATACATTCCGGATGAACCGGTCCTCAAGTGAAATACATTCCGGATGAACCGGTAGTCGAGTGAAATACATTCCTGATGAACCGGTAATCAAGTGATATACATTCCTGATGACCCAGAGTCAAGTGATATACATTCGGATGAACCTAGAGTCGAGTAGAACACAAGATTTACACAACAAGGCTATCACACGTAACATGGTCAAGTTTCATAACAACAAGTATAAGCAAGTTACACACGACTCAAGGTACTTTCATTTTATATCAAAGTCCGGATTTTTAACCTTAAAGTACTACGTCCGTTAAATTCCTTTTAAGATCCATTTCTTTTACAAAGGTCACCCGATACCTGTAGTATAAAATTTGAGTGACTAACATTGTTAAGTAAACCAAAATGCTTTCCTTTGTAAAAATCAAGTAACAACCTTATTTTCCAAACGCTCAAGTTTGCCTAATTTCAATGCCCAAGTTTCTCATTTTAGAAAAAGGTTTCAGCTTATAGTTTTAGTCCTTTAAAACATAATTCTCCTTTAAACGTTTTGAGAAACATATGTCTTATATGTGAGTAGGTTATTCTTGTTTATAATCAATCCTATTAAGCAGCCACGATCTAGGAAATGTAATATCATTTTGTCTCATCTTAGCTTCTATGCAGATGGAGGTTTCTACTGGTTTTAATAATACTTCATTAGTCAATACATTTTCCTTTATTAACGCTGCAGTGGTTTGTCGATACACATTCGATTTCCAAATCAAGAAACATTCTTAAGCCGTTATACCTAACTTCCCATAAAGCTAGTATAACTCTTAAGCTTTCAAAACCCAAGTACTATTCATTCTTTCAAAACGATTCATAAATCTTTTGAAATACTTCAAGTTCTTTATTAACACATATCAAGCCGCTTATTATTCAAATCGATTACCTTTTAGAAACCACAAAGTATTTGCTTATCCACATAAAGTCGTTATAACCGACTTCCCATAAAGCCTTTATAACACTTTATGTTTTAAACCAATCAAATACATTTAGCACATGACGCTCACCGCACTACATAGTTCACACATATCATGCTAGAAGAGATAGGAAGAGGTTCACATACCTCGCGACGATTGTCGACTAATAGCAAAACGCCCAAGTACCTCAAACCGCGGCTACTCCTTAAGCCAAGTGGATCACTCCACACGTAGTACTACCACCTATAGAGGCCACAAAGCGCCTATTAATACCTTTAGATCCCGACGAATATTCTACGTAAAATTCGCAAAGACTCTCCCCGCAACAACAGAAATCTCCTCTCTATCGAGGCCGCTACCAAGCCAACCAGTGGGTTAACACGTCGACCGGACGTGTACAATTCTACTACACAAAGAATGCTACACAAGTCTCACTGTAATACAATCCTATGTAATTACGATTCGCTCTTATTTAAATTCAGCTTAAGTCGCAAGATATTGCCGTAAGTATTATTCAGCTTAAGTCAAAAGACATTGCCGCACAATTATAATGTTCGGTTCTATATATAGTATACTTCAACTATATATTCCTACAACATGTAATTTCCAATTACAAATGTAAGGTCAAGAAATGTTTACCTCGATAAGCCCAAAATTATCCGAGTTTAATGTCGCTCCCGAGCAAGGTTTAGCTCCTACTCGAGTGCTCCAATCCGCCCAAACAACCCTTAGAAGTTCTAACCAACTTCTCTTAAGTACTTCAAACAACTATGAAGATTTCCTTAGGTTTCGTTTAGTGGCTAAAGGAAAGTATAATCGTATTTTCCGGCTTTTATAAGTGTAACCTGGGAATACTACAAGGTATTTGGGGCCAAGGTATTTGGACATAACAACAATACTTTGAGAGTATTTCTATACCACAAAGGGGGTATTTATACGAGACAACTAGGCTAGGGGTACCCCACCAAAACACCACCAAGGGAGGGGGTGGCTCTCGCCGAGGGGAAAGGGAGGGCTAGGACGAATTCTCAAGAGGAGGGAGAGGGTTTTCAAGACTTAGGCAATTTGTGGATGAAAGAACTCATCAACTAATGGGGTATTTATAGGTCAAGCCAAAGCCAACCAATGGCCAAGATCAATCCATGTGTTAGGCAAGTGTAGGGCTAGGATTTACCAAACACAAATATCCTACCTAACCTTGACTTTGTCAAGGCAACAAAACGCAACCTTGTTCATTTTCGTCCAAATGGACGCTCAAGTTCACCAATGGGAGGGTGCCAGTGTCGCCTCCCGTTGGTCCAAAATGTTTCGCCTCTGGAAAAATCCGCAAAAATTATAAATGACATAGCCGGAATTTTCCCAACAAAAGTCGTGGAAACGCTTTCATTTAAAAACGACTCTAATCGGGTGTTGTGTACAAATTTCGAAACTTGCCTAACTTAAGGCTCAAATTTTCTACGTACGTCCTCACGTACATACTCTGAAAAAAAAATACGGGGTATAACAACACTAAACACATCAACAAACATTAAAACATACAAAACTCTATAGGGTTAAGGATATACCTGAAAATAGGCGGTTCAAAGGACCGCTAAAACTGGGAACTTCCACCGCGACCTGCCGTGGCTCACGGCATGAACATCCCGCCTAATTATTGAAGGTGAAGAACCCGCAATCGCTTCTAGTAGTGCAGGTTATCCTACCAGCGCTACTCGGCCTGACAGCCAGACGGCCCCGCTGGCCGCAAGAATAACAATCTCCCAAGTTAGTACGACACTCTCCTTATGAAGTTTTCCACAACGCCACACCGAGACAAGGGCGACTCATCCGGCGAGCACTCCTACCCGAAAAATCTAAAACACGGGAGCCCCGACCGCCTCAATATCCCGGCGTCCCGGCTGTGGAGGACCACTCAGATCGGGCGAGGTACATAACTAGTTCGCCACGAGGCGGTCCGCCTCGAAAGTCACCAAAGGACCCCGCTTCGACCTCTTCTCGCGATCTTGGTCATTCCGCCGATTTCTCCGCCTCACATCCTGGCATAAGCTCGCATGCGGCAATGTCCATGCCCTACAAGAGCTACACCGAACAACTCTCGCTAGGTAATCATCGAGCCTCAGAACATATCGGTGCACTCGATCCTCCATACTAGCTACTAACGCTGACGCACGCCATTGAGTCAAACTCACATTGTACTCCAACCGCACGCCTGCTCGCCGCAACACCAAAAATCTGGCACCGAGCCCTCCTCATCCGCGAGGCAAGAAATGTGCAAGAAATGCCCCGAGAACTCGCCCCATATACCGGAAGTGCATTCTCTCCCGACGCTCCCACGATCAAACCGATCGTGCGGTATCACGCACCGATGCGAACCTAGTGGCCACCGACTCGGTCTCCGATGCCTTGATCACTATCATGATCCAGAATCGCCGATGAACTCCTGCGGATCATCCTCGTGCCTCACCCATAAAACTCGTGGCCTACAACTCGTAAAAATCCCGTAGCCTCAAACTATCCGATCTAGGGTGAACCACTGGTGCATCGAACCGCCGCGGCCCAGCCTATCCTCAAGTCATGCCCACAACCCCGCCATTAATCGGGCCCACTTGTAACCCATCCTCTCGCCTGCATCATGGCCGAGGCTCAGGTACCGTGGTCTCTGTAGAGACTGCCGCTGCTCTACTCGCAGCTCCCTCTGCTGCCTTGCCCTTCTGGGCCCGGGTTGCCTTGCGCGGAGGCATAACTGGTAAAAACGAGATACGTCAGAGGGGTCCAACTTACAACACAACTCTAAGGCACGATCTCAGAATGAGAAGAAGGGAAACCAATCCTAAATGTCCTATATCCTCCTGATCATAGATGTGGTGCACAACACATCGATAATCAAGACTCTACTAGACACGGTCTGTAGACACTTTCCGAGGACTAACTGTTCTGATACCACTTTTGTCACGACCCGAACCCGGGCCCGTGACTGGTGCCTTATCCCGGGCACCCTAGTGATACAACATCAGAGAAAAACAAGCGGAAATAAAAACTTAAACATACAATTAGATATAGATCAAGATGAAAGAAAATAGGCCAACCAAAACGGTTTCCTTTCAGCATTTATATATATATCGACATTTGAACATTTACAATCCTTACAACCCTGCCCACAGCAGTGCTACAGACCTCTAAGATTTTTACAACAACTATGACGGGACAGGGCCCCGCCATACCCCTGAATGTACAAGAACCTACATTCTCAGGGTAACATACCAAAAGATAAGCCTCCGAAGGAACGGAGCTTCCCAATACGCTGAAATGTGATCCTAAAAGCAGGGATAGACAGCCGATGTACTTACTGCGGATTTAACGCACTTCCGGGAGAGGTCGATAACAGTACCAAGTATGTGAATCAGAATATCAGAAATGAAATCATAATAGTCTATATAAAGGTGAGACATGTATGATAACCAAACTACAGTACACATATAATAGTTATATCAAGTCAGGGACTCACGCCCTCCAAGTCATTACTCAAATATAACGATGGGTCTCACGCCCATAACATCAATCATGCCCGTGGAATACCTTCCTCACCGCTTCAGCCTATGATATGATAACACCAAGAAGTACACCGAACACCAAGTCCTACCGATGCCAAATCCGTACTAACAATACAATACAACCAAACCACGGTCGACACGGCAAGTACGAAAGCCGACTACCAGATACCAAGGCCGGCCACGTAGTTGACCGGGGCAAGTACGAGGGCTAACTACCAGGTACCAAGGCCGTATCACGAGACTTCGTCACTACACTGATCGGGGCAAGTGCGAGGGCTAACTACCAGGTAACAAGGCCGAATCAGCCACGAGACGGGGCAAGTACGAAAGCCGACCACCAGGTACCAAGGCCGAACAGTAAGAAACCTCATGGAGAGCTAATCCATGGAATAACACTATCAACAGGAGCGTACCTGTGGAATTCTCCGTCACTGCCGGTACGTCCAAGTAATATCATAACAAATCAGCCGGCCCTCCATTGAGAGACGCGGTGGTATAGAAATACAATGGTAGCACGACAAGGCTATCACACGCAAACATAGGCAAGTTTCACAACAACAAGCATAGGTAAGTTATAAATGACTCAAGGTACTTTCATTTTATGTCAAAGTCCGGGTTTTAATCCCTAAAGTACTACGTACGTTAAATTCTTTTTAAAGATCCATTTCTTTTACAAGGGTCACCCGATACCCGTAGTATAGAGTGACTAACATCTTTTAAGTAAACCAAAACAACTTCCATACTTTCCTTTTAAAACCAAATTAAGGTAATACCATGCCTTCTTTTTAGACCAAAACACTTCTCTTTTTAAAGTCAAGTTACCACATTAAAACCAATGATAAAACCCTTCTTTTGTTTTCATAAAGTCGTTATAACTAACTTCCCATAAAGCTGTTATAACACTTTATGTTTTAAACCAATTTAAAAAAATGCCTTTCTTTTCCCTAAAGTTCCAGTTTGCCCAATTTCAATTACTCAAGTCTCTTTATTTTAGAAAAGTTTCATAGTTCAATGTCTTAATCTCTTTTAAAACAATTGAGTAACATATGCCAAAGGTGTGAGCAGTTTATTCTTGTTTATAAACAATCTTATTAAGAAGCCATGATCTAGGAATGTAATATCATTTTGTCTCATCTTAGTTTCTGCAGATGGAGGTTTCTACTGGTTTTAATAATACTTAATTATTCAATACATTTCCCTTTATTAGCGCTGCAGTGGTTTGTTCGATACTTATTCTGATTTCCGAAATCAGTAAAACATTATTCCTTTTTAAAACCAAGTACTCATTACTCACGAATGAGGTTTCACACAAAATTCATGTTAAGTCAAGTCTCTTATCTTTTAAGATCAAGTCTCTTTATTTTTTAAGATCAAGTCTCTTAACTTCTAAAAAATTAGTAAACCATTCTCTTTATCTCTCTTAAGACGTTATACCTGACTTCTCATAAAGCTAGTATAACTCTTATGTTTTCAAAACCAAGTATTACTCTTCTTTCAAAAAGGTTTCTTAATTCTTTTGAAATACTTCAAGATTCTTATTATTCAGGCTTAAGTCAAAAGACATTGCCGTAACACTACATTCAGTTAACACACGTACGTCTACCGTACTATATATATATACCTTTAAAATACTTCAAGATTCTTATTATTCAGGCTTAAGTCAAAAGACATTGCCACACGTACGTCTACCGTACTATATATATATTCCTTTAAAATACTTCATGCTCAAGAGTATAGGAAGAATCACATACCTCGCGACGATTATCGACTATAAGCAAAACGCTCAACGGCTATAACCCGGCTAGCCTTGTCCACCTTCCAAGTAGTTAATGCTACTCGCAGAACATTCAACCAATAAAGGTTATTAGTCTACTGTAAATACGGTCCTATGTAAGTACAGTTTAATCTTCTACTTTAGTATTCTTCTGATGCGATTTCAGTTCAAGTCTTTTCTGTAATATCCTTCTATTACAGTTCAATTCTCTTCTATGAATCTTATATTCATTTCAATACTACTACAGTATGTAATTTCCAATTACACTAGAAGGATAGGATTATTTACCTCGATAAGCCCAAAATTATCCAAGTATAAATGTCGATCCTGAGCGACGTTTAGCTCCTACTCTGGGCGCTCCAACCCGCTCCAAACAACCCTTAGAAGTTCTACGCAACTTCTACTTAACACTTCAACCGACTATGAAGGTTTTCCTTAGGGTTTCGTTTTTGCGACTGAGGGAAAGTATAATAGTATTTCCGGGCTCTACGTATAGAGGTAACTTTGGAAAGTACTTCAAGGTATATGGGCTAAGGTATTTAGGGCATTATAACAATACTTGTAGAGTATTTCTCTACCAAAATGGGGGGGGGTATTTCTCGAAAACAACTAGGCTAGGGGGGGTGTGCTCGGCCGAGGGCCTTTCTCAAAGGGGAGGGGGTGTGGCGGACGAAAGCTCAAGAGGGAGGGAGTATTTTGAGACTTAGAAAAATGCTCAAGTTTGGATGAAGAAAGTCTTCAACTTAGAGGGGTATTTATAGGTCAAGCAATGGCCAACCAATGGCCAAGATCAATCCAAGTGTTAGGCAAGTGTAGGGCTAGGATTAAACCATGTGTACCTTATCCATCTACCACACCAACTTGTACAAATATCCTACCAACTTTGACCCACCCTTTCGTCCATTACCGCCCACAATTCCTTCCAATGTGAGGGTGACACATGTCACCCTCCCGTTGGTCCAAAATGTTTCGTCTCTCGGAAAAATCCGCAAAAATTAAAAATGACATAGCCGGAATTTTCCCTTCGCAAGTCTTGTAAAACGTTTCGTCGAAAAATGATTCTTTTCGGCACTTGGGCCCAAATTTCGATCCTTGCCAATCCTTAAGGCTTAAATTATTATACGTACGCCCTCACGTACATACTCTGGAAATACGGGGTATAACAATAAGATTGTTATAAACAAGAATAACCTACTCACACATCAGGCATATATTACTCAACTGTTTTAAAAGGAGAATTATGTTATTAAAAGATTAAGACTATGAACTATGAAACCTTTCGAAAATAAGAAATGTTAATATTTGAAATTAGGCAAACTTGAACTTTTGGAAAAGAATGTTGTTACTTGACTTTAAGAAGGAAAGTGTTTTGGTTTAAAAAGAAGGGCATAATGTTACCTTAGTTGTTTTAAAAGGAACATATGGTATTACCTTAATCTATCTTAAAAGAGCGTTTAAATGTTATGACCACACGACACCGCGTTCATGGGATGAACTGGGAATGTATTTCACTGGACTACCGCGTTCATGAGATGAACCGGGAATGTATTTTCACTCAACTACCGCGTTCATGAGATGAACCGGGAATGTATTTCACTCGACTACCGCGTTCATGAGATGAACCGGGAATGTATTTCACTCGACTACCGCGTCCATGGGATGGACCGGGAATGTATTTCACTCGACTACCGCGTTCATGAGATGAACCGGGAATGTATTTCACTCGACTACCGCGTCCATGGGATGGACCGGGAATGTATTTCACTCGACTACCGCGTTCATGAGATGAACCGGGAATGTATTTCACTCGACTACCGCGTTCATGAGATGAACCGGGAATGTATTCCATCCGACTACCGAGTTCATGAGATGGACCGGGAATGTATTCCATCCGACTATCGAGTTCATGAGATGAACCGGGAATGTATTTTACACGACTACCGAGTCCATGGGATGGATCGGGAATGTATTCCACACGTTTTTATACCGAGTCCATGAGATGGGCCGGGAATGTATTCCATACGATGCGACACTGGGTCCATGAGATGGGCCGAGACATGTTATACGTATCACATGATTTATACCTAGACTGCCGGCAGTGAGGAAGGAGTTCCACGGGCATGAGGGATGACTTGAGGGCGTGAGTCCCTGACTTGACGCGGATCGCTTTTATATTGTGAACCGTAGTTTTGTTATCATACATGCCTCTGCTTTATATAGATCGTTATGATTTCATTTACGATTTTTCGCCACATACTTGGTACTGTTATCGACCTCCTCGGGGCTGCGTTCATGCCGCAGGTAGGGGTACATCAATTGTGGATCCTCGCTCATAGGATCACAGTTCAGCGTGTTGGGAAGCCCCGTTTCTTCGGAGGCTTATCTTTTGCATGTTACCACAGTCTGTAGGTCTTGTACATTCGTGGTATGTGGCCCTGTCCCGTCATAGTTGTTGTTATAAAACTCTTAGAGGTCTGTAGTACTATTGTGGGCAGGGTTGTAAAGGATGTAACTATTCAAAAATTTCTGTATATATGCAAGAAGGCAACCATTTTGGTTGGCCTGTTTTATTATCTTATCTCTTGTTTCATATCTGTATGTTTTATATTCCGCTGATTTATCTGATGTATGATCGCTGGGTGCCGGGTAAGGCACGACCACGCCCCGAACGGGTCGTGACAAAAGTGGTATCGTGAGTAATCCTCGGAAAGTGTCTACAGACCGTGTCTAGTAGAGTCTTGATTATCGATGTGTTGTGCACCACATCTATAATCAGGAGGCTGCAGGACATTTAGGATTTGTTTCCAGTCTTCTCATTCTGAGATCGTGCCTTAGAGTTGTGTTATAAGTTGGACCCCTCTGACGTATTTCATTTTTACCAGTTATGCCTCCGCGCAAGGCAACCCGGGCCCAGGTGGGCAAGACAGTCGAGGGGGCTGCTAGTATGATACAGAGGAGTACGAGGGCGCAGGCCCGGACATTACCTGAGATAGTGCTTCAGACGGCGAGTTTTGCGACGCCGCCAGCCCCAACAGAGTTTAGAGCCGCAGCAGTGGCTGCTGAGACCACAGTACCTGAGCCTCCAGTCCCACAGCCTGGAGCAGAGGAGTTGGGGTACAAAGAGATGGCCCAGTTATTGGCCAGGATAGTGGCAAGGCACGAGGATAGGCTGGACGCAGCAGTTCCAGTAGTACCCATGGTTCACCCGAGATCGGATAGTTTGAGGTTACGGGACTTTCTGAGTTGTAGCCCGCCAGAGTTCTACGGGTCGAGGCCTGAGGATGATCCGCAGGAGTTCATTCGGCGATTCTGATGGATCATGAGAGTGATCAAGGCTTCGGAGACCGAGTCGGTGGTCTTAGGTTCGCATCGGCTGCGTGATACTGCAGTCGACTTGTTTGATTCGTGGGAGCTGTCTCGGGGAGAGTATGCACTTACAGCCGTATGAGACGAGTTCTCAGGGGTATTTCTTGAACATTTCTTGCCTCCACAGATGAGAAGGGCTCGGGCCGACAAATTTTTGACGTTGAGGCAGACGGGGCATACGGTTCGGGAGTACAATGTGGAGTTTGACTCGTTAGCTCGGTACGTCCCCGCATTGGTAGTCGACATGGAGGACAGAGTGCACCGCTACGTCACCGGGCTCGATGACTACTTGGCAGAGGCTTGTTCGGGAGTAGCTCTTCAGCCGGGCATGGACATTGCCCGCATACAGGCTTATGCACTTGGATGTGAGGAGCGGAGAGGTCGACGGAATGACCGAGATCAGCAGAAAAAGGCCAGGACAGCAGGGTCCTTTGGTAACTTTCGAGGCGGACCGCCAAGAAGAAGTTAGTTATGTACCTCCGCCAAGATGCAGTGGTCCTCCGCGCCTTCGTGCGCTCGGTATTCGAGCTGGTCGAGCTCGGGGCTTCGTTTCTGATATACACGTTCTAGCCACAGGATTCATGCCCTCGGTGCACGATGCGCAAGCGCCATCCCGGGAATGTCGCTTTCATGCGGTGCTTGTTTCACCTGCGGCCGTCAGGGCCATGTGACGAGAGACTGTGCTTATAGGAAGGGTGCAGGCAGAATGACGCAGCCTACCGGGTCAGTGGCAGGTTCATCGCCTTCTACAACTATGCGCCCTGCAGGGCAGGCCTATGATTAGAGTGGAGCAGATGGTACAGGTATATTCTTACCCCTCTAGAGACTAGTATGCGTAGATGATATGATGAAGTGCTAAGTATTATGTTCAGATAGCATTATGTTAAAAATTGTGTTTAGAAAACATGTTTAAGGGTAAGTTTGGGGACAGGGAAAGTGTGAGCCTTAGAGTTTTATACGTAGAAACCTTAGATGCGAGGCCATCTTGAGTAAAAGAATTATGTTTGTGTTGACCTTTATCAGAGTGCATAGTATATGTGGGATGTAGTTGTGTGATAAGTCTCTGAGTGGTATGAAATGAAAGAGAGTAGTTGAGCTAAGAAGACCACTAGGTTTTCCTGACTTGAGTTGTGAGATTATTCCGGATCGAGAAGCAAGAGAGTTCGGCACGACGAAGGGTCGGGTTGAGGACGTATTGCGGGTCAACCCGTAGGCCGGATTTAGGTGGGGTCAGTTCTGGGTGGTCCCGCCAGGTGGTAGGGTCACGAGGGTGCTAGGCCCAGGTTTAGGTAACCATCGTATGAGTTTGTGGATATTTTCGACCAAGAATCGGATCATAAAGGCCGGGAATGGCCTTAAAGGAATTTGAGGCTAGTAAGATGACCAAGTTTGGAAGTAGTGACTCCAGAGATTTTGGAAACTGAAGCGATGACTGAAGTATGGTAGGTATGCTAGAAAGAGTTCCAGTGTTCGAGAAGAGTACGACTGTTATACCCCGTATTTCTAGAGTATGTACGTGGGGGCGTACGTACAAAAGTTTTAGCCTTAAGTAGGCATTAGGGACGAAATATTTGTGCACAACTACCGAAAAGAATTGTTTTCCGACAAAACGTTTTCCGAACTTTGCGAAGGGAAAATTACGGCTATGTCATTTATAATTTTTGCGGATTTTTCCGAGAGATGAAATATTTTGGACCAATGGGAGGGTGACATGTGTCACCCTCAAAGTGGACGAATTGGAGGGCCTTGTCTTGCACGTTTTTGGCATTTTTGTGGCCTTAAACATTTGGTCAATGGTTGGTAGGATATTTGTGTGGTAGATGAGAAAGTGGGACCCACAGAACACTTGTCCAAATCTTCACCCTACACTTGTCTACCACGTGTCTCAATCTTGGCCATTGGTTGGCCTATAAATATCCCCTCTTAGTTGAAGGATTTCTTCATCCCTCAAATGACTTCTAAGTCTTAAAAATCCCTCCCTCCCTTGTAGTATAGTTCTCGTCCAAGCCACCCCTCCCCCTTTGAGAAGCCTTGGCCAAAAATACCCCCCCCCCTTCCTTGAAGCTTTCGTCCAAAATACCCCCCCCCCCCTTGGTAGAAAAGTATTCTCCAAGTATTGTTACTATTCCAAAATACCTTGGCCCAAATACCTTGTAGTATTCCAAGGTTACCCCTATACTAAAAGCCCAGAAATACTATTATACTTCCCTTCAGTCACAAAATGAAACCCTAAGGAAAACCTTCATAGTCGGTTGAAGTGTTAAGTAGAAGTTGCGTAGAACTTCTAAAGGGTGGTTTGGAGCGGGTTGGAGCGCCCAGAGTAGGAGCTAAACGTTGCTCAGAATCGACATTAAAACTTGGATAATTTTGGGCTTATCGAGGTAAATACTCTTGTCCTTCTATTGTAATTGGAAATTACATACTGTAGTAGTATAGAAATGAATATAAGATTCATAGAAGAGAATTGAACTGTAATAGAAGGATATTACAGATAAGACTCGAATTGAAATCACATCAGAAGAATATTAAAGAAGAAGACTGAACTGTTCTTACATAGGACTGTATTTACAGTAGACTTGTGTAGTTTGACGGGTAGGGAAGTGCTGCCCAATTTTCCATAGAAATATTCTACAGAGTAGTCTAGACGTTGATAGACTTATATGACCGTTATAGGTTGAAGTACTGCGAGTAGTGTATTCTACTCAAAGGGTGGACAAGGCTAGCAGGATTACAGTACTTTGGAGCTATTTGCTAATAGTCGAAAATCGTCGCGAGGTATGTGATTCTTCCTATCCTCTTGAGCATGATATTTTAAAAGAATATATATATAGTACGGTAGACGTACGTGTGTTAACTGAACATGGTTTTACTTCAATGTCTTTTGACTTGAGTTTTAAATAATAAGAATCTTGAAGTATTTCAAAAGAATTAAGAATCATTTTTGAAAGAAGAGTAATACTTGGTTTTGAAAGTTTAAGAGTTATACTAGTTTTATGAGAAGTTAGGTATAACGACTTAACAGTAATAAAAAGAATGGTCTATTGATTTTAGAAGTTAAGAGACTTGACTTAATTGAATTGATATGAATTTTGTTAAAAAGTGTGAAACCTCATTCGTGAGTAATGAGTACTTAGTTTTTAAAAGAATAATGTTTTACTGATTTCGGAAATGAGAATAAGTATCGAACGAACCACTGCAGCGTTAATAAAGGAAAATGTATTGACAAATAAGTAATTATATTAAAACCAGTAGAAACCTCCATCTGCATAGAAGCTAAGATAAGACAAAATTGTATTACATTTCCTAGATCATGGCTTCTCTAATAAGATTGTTATAAACAAGAATAACCTACTCACACATAAGGCATATATTACTCAACTGTTTTTAAAAGAGAATTATGTTATTAAATGATTAAGACTATGAACTATGAAACCTTTCGAAAATAAGAAACGTAAATATTTGAAATTAGGCAAACTTGAACTTTTGGAAAAGAATGTTGTTACTTGACTTTAAGAAGGAAAGTGTGTTGGTTTAAAAAGGAGGGCATAATATTGCCTTAGTGGATTTAAAAGGAAAACATGGTATTATCTTAATCTATCTTAAAAGAGCGTTTAGATGTTAGGGCCACACGACACCGCGTTCATGGGATGAACCGGGAATGTATTCCACCTGATTCGATACCGAGTCCATGAGATGGACCGGGAATGTATTTCATGCGACACCGCGTTCATGGGATGAACCGGGAATGTATTCCATCCGATTTCTATCGAGTCCCATGAGATGGGCCGAGACATGTGCGATTTCTATCGAGTCCCATGAGATGGGCCGAGACATGTGCGATTTCTATCGAGTCCCATGAGATGGGCCGAGACATGTGCGATTTCTATCGAGTCCCATGAGATGGGCCGAGACATGTGAGATTTCTATCGAGTCCCATGAGATGGGCCGAGACATGTGCGATTTCTATCGAGTCCCATGAGATGGGCCGAGACATGTGCGATTTCTATCGAGTCCCATGAGATGGGCCGAGACATGTATTCCACACGATTCCACCTCGAGTCCATGAGATGGGCCGAGACATGTTACACGTATCACCTAACTTATACCTAGACTGCCGGCAGTGAGGAAGGAGTTCCACGGGCATGAGGGATGACTTTAAGGGCGTGAGTCCCTGACTTGACATGACTGTTTTTATGTTGCGAACTGTAGTTTTGTTATCATACATGTCTCCTGTTTTATTTTAGACTGTTATGATTTCATTTACAGTATTTTTCAGTTTCACATACTTGGTACCTGTTATCGACCTCCTTTGGGGCCGTTCACGCCGCAGTAGAGGTACACGGTTGTTGATCCTCGCCATAGGATCACGCTCAACAGATTGGGAAGCTCCGTTTCTCCGGAGGCTTATCTTTTGGTATGTTTCCCTGAGTTGTAGGTTCTTGTACATTCAGGGGTATGGCGGGGCCCTGTCTCGTCATAGGTATTGTTACATTCTTAGAGGTCTGTAGTACTGTGGTGGGCAGGTTTGTAAATGGGGATGTAATTGTTCAAAGTTTTATTATATATACATGCCGAAGGGCAATTTTACTCAGATAAACTGTTTCTCACTTCATATTGTTTCATATTGTTTTATATTCCGCTGATTACTCTGATGTATGTATCACTAGGGTGCCCGGGGTCACGGGCTGTTATACCCCGTATTTCCAGAGTATGTACGTGAGGACGTACGTAGAAAGTTTGAACTTTAAAGTAGGCTTGGACGAAATATTTTGTGCACAACACCCGATTAGAATCGTTTTTCGACGAAACGTTTTACAAAACTTGCGAAGGGAAAATTCCGGCTATGTCATTTTTAATTTTTGCGGATTTTTCCGAGAGACGAAGCATTTTGGACCAACGAGAGGGCGACACTTGGCACCCTCTCATTGGCGGAAGTTTGGGGCGGTAAAGTGGACGATTGGAAGGTCAAGGGTTGGTAGGATATTTGTGAGGGTTTTAAGGAGTAGGGACTAGGGGGCACTTGGGCACATCTTGGCCCTCCACTTGCCCCCCACTTGGCTAGATCATGGCCCTTGAATTCCCTATAAATACCCCTCCCCCTTTGAAGACTTCTTCATCCTAAAGACTTTCCTAAGTCTAAAAATCCTCCACCCCCTCTTCTTGTTTTCTCGTCCTAGCCTCCCCCTCCCCCCTTTGTGAGGCCCCTTGGCCGAGAGTACCCCCCCCCCTTGTGGTGTTGTCTCGTATAAATACACCCCCCCTCTTGGTAGAAATACTCTCCAAAGTATTGTTACTATACCCAAATTACCTTAGCCGTATACCTTGTAGTATTTCAAAGATACCTCTATACGTAGAGCCCGGAAATACTACCTTATGTCCTTTTTTGTCTCAAACCGAAACCCTAAGGAAAATCTTCATAGTCGGTTGAAGTATTAAGTAGAAGTTGCGTAGAACTTCTAAGGGTTGTTTGGAGCGGGTTGGAGCGCCCAGAGTAGGAGCTAAACGTTGCTCAGGATCGACATTTTAAGATTATAAGATTCATAGAAGAGAATTGAACTGTAATAGAAGGATATTACAGAAGACTTGAACTGAAATCGCTTCAGTAGAATTTCAAGGTAGAAGTTGATAGACTTATATAACCGTTATAGGTTGAAGTACTGCGAGTAGCGTATTCTACTCGGAGGGTGGAAAAGGCTAGCCGGACTACAGTACTTTGGAGCGTTTTGCTAATAGTCGATAATCGTCGCGAGGTATGTGATTCTTCCTATACTCTTGAGCATGATATTTTATATATATATAGTACGGTAGACGTACGTGTGTGAACTGAATAATAATTACGGCAATGTCTTTTGACTTAAGCCTGAATAATACTTACGGCAATGTCTTTTGACTTAAGCCTGAATAATAAGAATCTTGAGGTATTTCAAAAGAATACTGAATCATTTTTAACAGAAGAGTAATACTTGGTTTTAAAACTTAAGAGTTATACTAGCTTTATGGGAAGTTAGGTATAACGGCTTAAGAAGGATAAAAAGAATGGTTTATTAATTTTAGAAGATAAGAGGCTTGACTTAAAAGAAATAATATGAATTTTGTTAATAAGTGTGAAACCTCATTCGTGAGTAATGAGTACGTGGTTTTTAAAATGGGATAATGTTTTACTGATTTCGGAAATCAGAATAAGTATCGAACAAACCACTGCAGCGTTAATAAAAGGGAAATGTACTGACTAATTAATATATTATTAAAACCAGTAGAAACCTTCATCTTCATAGAAGCTAAGATGAGACAAAATGATATTACATTTCCTAGATCATGGCTGCTGTAATAAGATTGTTATAAACAAGAATAACCTGCTCACATATAAGGCATATGTTTCTCAAATCGTTTTAAAGGAGAATTATATCGTTAAGTGATTAAAACTATGAACTACGAAACCTTTCGAAAATGAGAAACTTGAACATTTGAAATTAGGCAAACTTGAACGTTTGGAAAATAATGTTGTTACTTGATTTTACAAAGGGAAGTGTTTTGGTTTACTTAAAAAGATAGTCACTCTATTATATACTACGGGTATTGTATGACTACTGTGAAAGAAACGGATCTTTTAAAGAGTTAATGTATGAAGTACTTTGGGGATAGATACCCGAACTTGTTAGCATAAAGTACCTTGTGTGAATAACTTGATTGTGTTGGTTTGTGACAGCCTTGTAATACTTTCTTGTTGATTTGATAAGTAAACATGTTAGAATGCTACGTGTGTTAGTATCTTGTGATTGTTGTGAAAGGCGGTCATTCTTGTTGTGCTTACGTTGTTAAACGTTAAGCCAGTATCATTATTGTATCACATACCCTCGACTTATTATACCAGGGCTTGCCACCCTTGATGCGGTCTATACGGCCTATGCGGTTCGTGAGACTATGCGAGCGGTATGCTCGGATTGATCATTCGGGTGTTTAGCCCGACGCGGATGCCTATGCGGTCCGTGGGACTATGTGGTCTATTGAGACTATGCGGTGCGGAGTCCGAGAGGTACCGGGGTTGGCTACCTCCGTCGAGGAATACCTCATGCGGGTGCAGTGTGACTATGCGCGATGCGAGTCCGTGATTAGGCACGCATAATGATACTATGGGCGATTGGCCTTGCTTCGATCATTCGCGCCTAGAAAAGACCGATTCTGATATCTGCTTTTGCTCTTGTTTATGTTTTGGCACTATATGCGCTTTAAGCGATTGTATTTGCAAATGGTTTTAGATACTTGATTTCATTTCGCATTTTACGATTTCACATACTTGGTACTGTTATCGACCTCCTTCGGGCCGCTCATGCCGCAGTAGAGGTACACCGTCGTTGATCCTCTCTCTGGGTCAGTCGATTGCGTTGGGGAGCTCCGTTTCTCGGAGGATTATCGGTGGTATAGTCCCCGTCAGAGTAGGTACTACATTCAGGGTATGGCGGGCCCCGTCCCCGCCATTGTTGTCGTATCATTCTTGAGGTGCGTAGTAATGCTGGCGGTTGTAAAAAGGATGTAACTGTTCGGTTTTAAATTGATTTATATATATGCCGAAAGGCAAGTTTTCTCAGACTACTGTTTCTTACTTCATAATATTTTCATGTCTTGTCTTATATTCCGCTGATTTCTCTGATGTATGGCTACTTGGGTGCCCGGGTAAGGCACCAGTCACGGGCCCGGGTTCGGGTCGTGACAAAAGTGGTATCAGAGCAGTTAATCCTCGGAAAGTGTCTACAGACCGTATCTAGTAGAGTCTTGATTATCGGTGTGTTGTGCACCACACCAATAATCAGGAGGCTAAAGGATATTTAGGATTGATTTCTATTCTTCTCACTCTGAGATCGTGCCTTAGAGCTGTGTTGTAATTTGGACCCTCTAACGTATTTCCTTCCCTTATCGTTATGCCTCCGTGTAAGGCAGCCCGAGCCCAGGAGGACAAGGCAGCCGAGGGAGCTGCGAGTAGAGTACAGCGGGTTACGAGGGCACAGGCCCAATCATCAGCTGGGGTGGTATTTCATTCGGGGGGTTATGCTACGTCACCAGCCCAGCAGAGTTTAGCACAGCGGCACAAGTGCCTACTGCGACCATGATATATGAACCTTCAGTTCCACGACCGGGGACAGAGAATATAGATTGCAAAGAGGCGACCCTGTTACTAGCTATGGATTTGGCTATGAGAGAGTATACCGATGTACCGCGAGTCTTGATGACTATCTAAGAGAGGGTTGTACAAGAGTAATTCTTCAGTTAGGCTTGAGCATGGCCTGTGTACGGGCTTATGCGCAGCAGGCCAAGAAACGTAGAGATCGACGCGTTAACCAAGGACAGCAGAAGAGGGCCAGAACAGCAAGGTCCTTTGGTAACTTTCGAGTCGAGTCACCTCACCAGCAGATTAGATTATGCACATCCACCAGTGCAGAGAGGTCCTCCACAGGGTTCAGGACGTTCGGGGTATGCAGGAGTTGGTCAGAGCTTCAGAGCTTCCGGTTCACAGCTACACTTAGGTTCCAGCCACCGATTCGATTTTTCCCAGTGTTCACGAAGGCGGCGTCATCCCGGGGAATGTCGTCTTTTGTTGGTACTTGTTTTGCTTGCGGCCAGCAGGGCCATTTTTCGAGAAATTGTCCGACCAGAGGTGGCGCGGATGTAGAGACTTAGCCTTCAGGACCAGTGGCTAGTTCGTCACCTTCCTTAGTTATGCGCCCAATAGGGCAGGACTGATTAGAATGACAGAGGGGAATGAAGCAGTAGATACAGGTATATCCTTAACCCTCTAGAGATTTGTATGTGTGATAGGATGAGTATCCCTTAAGTGTTATGTCCAGATAGCATTGTGTTAGTTGTGATTAGAAATCATGGTTAGTTAACCGGGTAAGATTGGGGATAAGGAAAGTGTGAGCCTTAGAGTTTTATAGGTGGAAACCTTAGAGGTAAGGCCATCTCGAGTAAAGATATATTTTTATGTACTTGACCCTTATCAGAGTGCATGGTGTACGTGAGGTATGTTTGTGGGATAAGTCCCTGGGTAGTGTGGAATGAAAGAGGGTAGTTGAGCTAAGAAGACCGCTAGGTTTTTGTAACGTGAGTAGTGAGATTGTTCCGGATCGGGGAGCAAGTGTTTTACGCGAGAGTGAGTCGGGTTGAGGCCATGCCGCGGGTCAACCCGCGACCTGTTTTATGGTGGGGTCAGTTTGTGGTGGTCCCGCCAGGTGGTAGGGTCACAAGGGTGTTAGGCCCAAGATTAGTTAACCATCGTACGAGTTCATAGATGCATTCAACCAGTAGTCGGGCCGATGGGGTCAGCCCATCGTGTCTTTCTGACAGGACCGTTACTTGGCAGTGATGATATATCAGATAGGTTGTAAGGCTGCACGGGGTGCCTACCTTCACCTTATGACGATGCATGAGAGCCTGTGGTACTACTGCTTTTTCTCGAAGTTTTACCAGCAGGTTAGGAACTTCGTAAGTCTCGATGCTCGCATTCGCCTCGGGCGGTGGATTTCGTGGGTAGTCAGATGGATTGTTGTCTCCTGTTGAGGGAGTGTTTTAATAGCTACCATTTCAGTATTCGGATGTCGCCTTATGAAGCCTTGTAAGGGGCGGAAGCGTAAGTTGCCGGTCGATTGGTTCGATGTTGGCAAAATTCAGATAATTGGTTCATACTTGTTGCAGTAGGATGTGGATAGAGTGAAGATTATCCAGGAGAGGTTATCGGCAGCTTAGAGTCAACAGAAGTCGTGCGGATAATCGGCGACGACGCTTGTAGTTCAGGTTGACGGAGGATCTTCTTGAAGGTACCACCCCGGAAGGGTGTGACGAGATTCGGAAAACAGAGGAAACTTAGCCCGAGTTACTTTGGGCCTTTCAGATCATGTGAAGAGTAGGCCAGGTTGCCTATATGTTAGCTTTTGCCGTCCGACTTAGGAGGCAGTATGTCCGGTCCTTCATGTTGTTAGGTTCGGAAAGGTATCGGAGATCCATCCAGAGATTTTTGGAAACAGAAGCAGTAACAGGAATGTGGTAAGTTATGAGAAAGAGTTCGAGTGTACGAGAAGGGTACGACGAGCAAGAGAATAGAAGTGATCATTTCGTTTGTAAAGAGAAGGTGCGCAGGGAGTATATTTTAGACCTTGGGTGGGAGTTTTTGTTATGCTAGAGATGGTTCCTCGTAGACTTTGATTAAGTATTTGCGCGTGTATTATTTTATGGCCAGCAGTGAAGACTATACTGGCGCATGTTTGTTTTGAGACTTAGAAGGAATATTCGGGACGAATGTTTCTAAGGAGGGGAGAATGTTATACCCCGTATTTCCAGAGTATGTACGTGAGGACGTACGTAGAAAGTTTGAACTTTAAAGTAGGCTTGGACGAAATATTTTGTGCACAACACCCGATTAGAATCGTTTTTCGACGAAACGTTTTACAAAACTTGCGAAGGGAAAATTCCGGCTATGTCATTTTTAATTTTTGCGGATTTTTCCGAGAGACGAAGCATTTTGGACCAACGAGAGGGCGACACTTGGCACCCTCTCATTGGCGGAAGTTTGGGGCGGTAAAGTGGACGATTGGAAGGTCAAGGGTTGGTAGGATATTTGTGAGGGTTTTAAGGAATAGGGACAAGGGGGCACTTGGGCACATCTTGGCCCTCCACTTGCCCCCCACTTGGCTAGATCATGGCCCTTGAATTCCCTATAAATACCCCTCCCCCTTTGAAGACTTCTTCATCCTAAAAACTTTCCTAAGTCTAAAAATCCCCCCCCTCTTCTTGTGTTCTCGTCCTAGCCTCCCCCTCCCCCCTTTGTGAGGCCCCTTGGCCGAGAGTACCCCCCCTCCTAGTGGGGTTGGCCGAGGGGTACACCCCCCCTTGTGGTGTTGTCTCGTATAAATACACCCCCCCTCTTGGTAGAAATACTCTCCAAAGTATTGTTACTATACCCAAATTACCTTAGCCGTATACCTTGTAGTATTCCAAAGATACCTCTATACGTAGAGCCCAGAAATACTACCTTATGTCCTTTTTGTCTCAAACTGAAACCCTAAGGAAAATCTTCAGAGTCGGTTGAAGTATTAAGTAGAAGTTGCGTAGAACTTCTAAGGGTTGTTTGGAGCGGGTTGGAGCGCCCAGAGTAGGAGCTAAATATTTTGTCCCCCTATTGTAATTGGAAATTACATACTGTAGTAGTATAGAAATGATTATAAGATTCATAGAAGAGAATTGAACTGAAATCGCTTCAGTAGAATTTTAAGGTAGAAGTTGATAGACTTATATAACCGTTATAGGTTGAAGTACTGCGAGTAGCGTATTCTACTCGGAGGGTGGAAAAGGCTAGCCGGACTAAGTACTTTGGAGCGTTTTGCTAATAGTTGATAATCGTCGCGAGGTATGTGATTCTTCCTATACTCTTGAGCATGATATTTTATATATATATATATAGTACGGTAGACGTACGTGTGTGAACTGAATAATAATTACGGCAATGTCTTTTGACTTAAGCCTGAATAATACTTACGGCAATGTCTTTTGACTTAAGCCTGAATAATAAGAATCTTGAAGTATTTCAAAAGAATACTGAATCATTTTTAACAGAAGAGTAATACTTGGTTTTAAAACTTAAGAGTTATACTAGCTTTATGGGAAGTTAGGTATAACGGCTTAAGAAGGATAAAAAGAATGGTTTATTAATTTTAGAAGATAAGAGACTTGACTTAAAAGAATTAATATGAATTTTGTTAATAAGTGTGAAACCTCATTCGTGAGTAATGAGTACGTGGTTTTTAAAATGGGATAATGTTTTACTGATTTCGGAAATCAGAATAAGTATCGAACAAACCACTGCAGCGTTAATAAAGGGAAATGTACTAACTAATTAATGTATTATTAAAACCAGTAGAAACCTCCATCTGCATAGAAGCTAAGATGAGACAAAATGATATTACATTTCCTAGATCATGGCTGTTGTAATAAGATTGTTATAAACAAGAATAACCTGCTCACATATAAGGCATATGTTTCTCAAATCGTTTTAAAGGAGAATTATATCATTAAGTGATTAAAACTATGAACTACGAAACCTTTCGAAAATGAGAAACTTGAACATTTGAAATTAGGCAAACTTGAACGTTTGGAAAATAATGTTGTTACTTGATTTTACAAAGGGAAGTGTTTTGGTTTACTTAAAAAGATAGTCACTCTATTATATACTATGGGTATTGTATGACTACTGTGAAAGAAATGGATCTTTTAAAGAGTTAATGTATGAAGTACTTTGGGGATAGATACCTGAACTTGTTAGCATAAAGTACCTTGTGTGAATAACTTGATTGTGTTGGTTTGTGACAGCCTTGTAATACTTTCTTGTTGATTTGATAAGTAAACATGTTAGGATGCTACGTGTTATAGTATCTTGTGATTGTTGTGAAAGGGGGTCATTCTTGTTGTGCTTACGTTGTTAAACGTTAAGCCCGTTGTACTGTTATTGTATCACATACCCCCTTGACTTATTATACCGAGGGCTTGCCACCCTTGATGCGGGTCTATACGGCCTACGCGGGTTCGTGAGACTATGCGAGCAGCGGTATGCTCCAGGATTGATCATTCGGTGTTTAGCCCGACGCGGATGCCCTACGCGGTCCGCGGACTACGCGGTCTATTGAGACTATGCGGATGCGGAGTCCAGGAGGGTACCGGGGTTGGCTACCCCGATGCGAGAATACCTACGCGGGTGCAGCTGACCTATGCGGATGCGGAGTCCAGGATTAGGCACGCATAATGATACTATGGGCGATTGGCCTTGCTTCGATCATTCGCGACCTAGAAAAGACCAGTTACAGTATATCTGTTTTGCTCTTGTTTATGTTTTGGCACTATGTGCAGTTTAACTGATTGTATTTGCAAATGGTTTTAGATACTTGATTTCATTTCGATTTACAGCCACATACTTGGTACTGTTATCGACCTCCTTCGGGCTGCGTTCACGCCGCGGTAGAGGTACACGATCGTTGATCCTCGCTCTTGGTCACGCATTCGTTTGGGGAGCTCCGTTTCTCCGGAGGATTATCGGTGGTATAGTCCCCTGTCGTAGTAGGTACTTACATTCAGGGGTATGGCGGGGCCCTGTCCCGCCATTGTTGTCGTATCATTCTTAGAGGTCTGTAGTACTGTTGTGGGCAGTGTTGTAAAAAGGATGTAACTGTTCGGTTTTAAATTGATTTATATATATGCCGAAAGACAAGTTTTCTCAGACTACTGTTTCTTACTTCATAATATTTTCATGTCTTGTCTTATATTCCGCTGATTTCTCTGATGTATGGCTACTTGGGTGCCCGGGTAAGGCACCAGTCACGGGCCCGGGTTCGGGTCGTGACACGGGCCCGGGATCGGGTCGTGACAACGACGAGTTTGGAAAGAAGAGAACGTGTGTTAGCAGAATAACAGGGATCATTTTGTTGTGAAGTGAAGATGCGAAGGGAGCACCCTTTAGACCAGGGTGAAAGCTTTTGTAATGTTGGAATGATTTCTCATGGACTTGGGTTAAGTATTTTTTTCGCGTATGTTATTTTTATGGCCAGGTGTGGCGTTGGAAACTTGTTAGAGGAACTTTATCGTTATCCGTCTTGAGAAGGAACATTCGGGACGAATGTTTCTAAGGAGGGGAGAATGTTATACCCCGTATTTCCAGAGTATGTACGTGAGGGCGTACATACAAAAGTTTTTAGCCTTAAGTAGGCAAGGGTCGAAATATTTGTGCACAACTACCAAAAAGAATTGTTTTCCGACGAAACGTTTTCCAAACTTTGCGAAGGGAAAAATACGGCTATGTCATTTATTATTTTTGCGGATTTTTCTGAGAGATGAAATACTTTGGACCAACGAGAGGGTGACACTTGTCCCTCAAGTGGACGGCAAAGCAAGGGGAGTTGGTGCACGTTTTTTTCATTTATTTTGCCTAAAACATTTGGTCAATGGTTGGTAGGATATTTTGTGTAGTTGATGAGCAAGTGGGACCCACTTACACTTGTCCAAATCCACACCCTACACTTGCCCACCACTTGTCTAAATCTTGGCCATTGATTGGCCTATAAATACCCCTCCATTGCAAGACATATTCTTCATCCACACTTGTGAAATTCCAAGGAAAATACTCCCTCCCCTTTGTGTAGATTTCGTCCAAAGCCTCCCCTCCTCCGAGAGCCCTACGAACCCCTTGCCTAGTTGTTTTCGTAAAATACCCTCCCCCTTGGTAGAAAAGTATTCTCCAAGTATTGTCACTATTCCAAAATACCTTGGCCCAAATACCTTGTAGTATTCCAAGGTTACACCTATACTAAAAGCCCAGAAATACTATTATACTTCCCTCCAGTCACAAAAACGAAACCCTAAGGAAAATCCTCATAGTCGGTTGAAGTGTTAAGTAGAAGTTGTGTAGAACTTCTAAGGGTTATTTGGAGCGGGTTGGAGCGTTCAGAATATGAGCTAAACGTTGCTCAGGATCGACATTAAAACTTGGATAATTTTGGGCTTATCGAGGTAAATACTACTGTCCTCCTATTGTAATTGGAAATTACATGTTGTAGTAATATATAGTTTAAGTATACTATATATAGAATGATTAAAGAAGAGAATTGAACTGTAATTACATAGAAGGATATTAAAGAAAAGAATTGAACTGTAATTACATAGAAGGATATTAAAGAAGAGAATTGGACTGTAATTACACTGTATAGAAGGATGTTTAAAGGAATTGAACTGTACTTACATAGGACTGTATTTACAGTAGACTTGTGTAGTATTACTGTGAAGTAGAATTGTACACGTCCGGTTAGACGTGTAAACCCCCCCCCTGGTTGGCTTGGTAGCCGGCCTCGATAGAGGAGGAGATTTGAGTGGTTGCGGGGAGAGTGCGCCGATTTTTACTCAGAATATTCTACGAAGAGATCTATGAGTTGATAGATGTTTTATGGCCATTATAGGTGGAAGTACTACGAGTAGCGTATTCTACTTGAAGAGTGGAAAAGGCTAGCAGGGTTACAGTACTGTGGAGCGTATTGCTAATTGTCGATAATCGTCGCGAGGTATGTGAACCTCTTCCTATCCTTTCTAGCATAATGTTTTGTAAACTATGTAGTATGGTAGACGTACATGTGTTAAATGAATTTGGTTGGTTTAAAACATAGGGTGTTATAATAGCTTTATGGGAAGTTAGTTATAACGACTCTATGTAGGTAAAAGAATGGTTTATTGATTGAAGAAGTTAAGAGACTTGATCTTGAAAGATAAGAGACTTAACTTAATTGACTTGATATGAATTTCGTTAAAAAGTTGTGAAACCTCATTCGTGAGTAATGAGTACTTGGTTTTAATGAATAATGTTTTACTAATTTCGGAAATGAGAATAAGGGTCGAACAAACCACTGCAGCGCTAATAAAGGAAAATGTATTGACTAATTAATTATATGAAAACCAGTAGAAACCTCCATCTGCATAGAAGCTAAGATGAGACAAAATGATATTACATTTCCTAGATCATGGCTGCTTTAATAAGATTGTTATAAACAAGAATAGCCTACTCAAACATAAGGCATATATTACTCAACTGTTTTAAAAGGAGAATTATGTTATTAAAAGATTAAGACTATGAACTATGAAACCTTTCGAAAATAAGAAATGTGAATATTTGAAATTAGGCAAACTTGAACTTTTGGAAAATAATGTTGTTACTTGACTTTAAGAAGGAAAGTGTTTTGGTTTAAAAAGAAGGGCATAATGTTACCTTAGTTGTTTTAAAAGGTACATATGGTATTACCTTAATCTGTCTTAAAATAGCGTTTAAATGTTATGACCACACGACACCGCGTTCATGGGATGAATCGGGAATGTATTTCACTCGACTACCGCGTTCATGAGATGAACCGGGAATGTATTTTCACTCAACTACCGCGTTCATGAGATGAACCGGGAATGTATTTTACTCGACTACCGCGTTCATGAGATGAACCGGGAATGTATTTCACTCGACTACCGCGTCCATGGGATGGACCGGGAATGTATTTCATTCGACTACCGCGTTCATGAGATGAACCGGGAATGTATTTCACTCGACTACCGCGTCCATGGGATGGACCGGGAATGTATTTCTCTCGACTACTGCGTTCATGAGATGAACCGGGAATGTATTTCACTCGACTACCGCGTTCATGAGATGAACCGGGAATGTATTCCATCCGACTACCGAGTTCATGAGATGAACCGGGAATGTATTCCATCCGACTACCGAGTTCATGAGATGAACCGGGAATGTATTTCACACGACTACCGAGTCCATGGGATGGACCGGGAATATATTTCACACGTTTTTATACCGAGTCCATGAGATGGGCCGGGAATGTATTCCATACGATGCGACACTGGGTCCATGAGATGGGCCGAGACATGTTATATGTATCACATGATTTATACCTAGACTGCCGGCAGTGAGGAAGGAGTTCCACGGGTATGAGGGATGACTTGAGGGCGTGAGTCCCTGACTTGACGTGACTGCTTTTATATTGTGAACCGTAGTTTTGTTATCATACATGTCTCCTGTTTTATATAGACTGTTATGATTTCATTTACAGTATTTTTCAGTTTCACATACTTGGTACCTGTTGTACTGACCTCCTTCGGGGGGCTGCTTTCATGCCGCAGGTAGGGGTACATCAGTTGTGGATCCTCGCTCATAGGATCATAGTTCAGCGTGTTGGGAAGCCCCGTTTCTTCGGAGGCTTATCTTTTGGTATGTTACCCTGAGTCTGTAGGGTCTTGTACATTCAGGGGTATGACGGGGCCCTGTCCCGTCATAGTTGTTGTTATAAAACTCTTAGAGGTCTGTAGTACTGTTGTGGGCAGGGTTGTAAAGTATGTAACTATTCAAAAATTTATGTATATATGCAAGAAGGCAACAGTTTTGGTTGGCCTATTTTATTATCTTATCTCTTGTTTCATATCTGTATGTTTTATATTCCGCTGATTTCTCTGATGTATGATCGCAGGTGCCGGGTAAGGCACGATCCACGCCCCGAACGGGTCGTGACAAGCAGTATGGATCCTCGCTTTAGGATCTTTTCTTCGTGTCGAGCTCCATTTCTCCGGAGGCTCGACTTTTGGGTATGATCTCCCTGTTGTTGTAGATAGTTTTGTACATACAGGGTATGGCGGGGCCCTGTCACGCCATAGTTGTTTACTGCCTTAGAGGTCTGTAGTCCTATTGTACAGTTGGGATGTAACTGCCAGACTTGGTTTATATATATATGCCGAAAGACGACTTTTTCTCAGATAAACTCTGTCTCATTTTACACTTGTTTCATGTCTTGTTTTTATATTCCGCTGATTACTCTGATGTATGACTACTTGGGTGCACGGGTAAGGCACCAGTCACGGGCCCCGGAACGGGTCGTGACAAAAGTGGTATCAGAGCAGTTAATCCTCGGAAAGTGTCTACAGACCGTATCTAGTAGAGTCCTGATTATCGGTGTGTTGTGCACCACACCAATAATGTTATACCCCGTATTTCCAGAGTATGTACATGAGGGCGTACGTATAAAAGATTAAGCCTTAAGTAGGCAAGGGTCGAAATTTTGTGCACAACCCCCGAAAAGAATCGTTTTCCGACGAAACGTTTTCCAAACTTTGCGAAGGGAAAATTACGGCTATGTCATTTATTATTTTTTCGGATTTTTCCGAGAGATGAAATATTTTGGACCAACGAGAGGGCGACACTTGGCCCTCAAGTGGACGACAATGCTAAAGGGGTCTTGGCACGTTTTTTGTGCTAGGACTTTGGTCAAGGGGTTGGTAGGATATTTGTAGATATTTTGTGTAGTTGATGAGCAAGTGGGACCCACAAACACTTGTCCAAATCTTGACCCTACACTTGCCCACCACTTGTCTTGATCTTGGCCACTGGTTGGCCTATAAATACCCCCCCTTTGCTGAAGACTTCTTCATCCACAAAAATTTCCTAAGTCTTGAAAACCCTTTCTCCCCCCTTTTGGAGAGGCTCTCGTCCAAAGAGCCCCCTCCCTCGAGAGGCCTTTGGCCGAGAGGTACCCCTTCCTAGTAGTGCTAGCCGAGGTACCCCACCAAGCTCTTGTAAAATACCGTAACGCCCGAACCCGCCCATCGGTGCCTTACCCCGGGCACCCTAGTGATAAAATATCAGAGAAAACAAGAGGAAAATAAACTATTAATCATGTATCAAGAGTTATAATAAATAAACAAAGCAACCAAAACGATTGCCTTCAGATATACATAAAACCCAACAGCTTTAATCCTTTTACAACCCCGCCCACAACAGTTCATGCACTCTAAGATTTACAACGACTATGACGGACAGGCCCCGCCATACCCCCGAATGTACAAGAACCTACAACTGGAACACATACCAAAAGATAAGCCTCGGAGAAACGGAGCTTCCCAAAATGCCGAATCGAGATCCTAAGAGCGAGGATCCACGACCGATGTACCTCTACTGCAGATGAACGCAGCCAAGGAGGTCAAGACAACAGTACCAAGTATGTGAAATCACAAATCAGTAAATGAAATCATAATAGCTTAAAAAGCAAGAGACATGTATGATAACCAAAAATACAGTACGCAACATAAAAACAGTCAAGTCAGGGACTCACGCCCTCAAAGTCACCACTTAAATATAACTATGGGTCTCACGCCCATAACATCCATCATGTTCGCATCATGGCGCATGCCCGGAATCGCCTCGGTGTAGACATGTCCATGATGCAACAATAATAACAAGGCCGCGTGGCCACGTACCGAAATCAGACGGTGTAGACATGCCCATGTAACCTCAATAACAATAAACTGGGTGGTCAACCCTGCCGCATGGCCACGTGCCGGAATCTGCGTGACGGTAGACACGTCCATGTTGCGAATAACCATATATCGTAATCAACCCGCCGCATAGCCGATGCCCCGAATCTTGCGTCGGTGTAGACATGTCCATGTGACATCAACAACAAGACAAGAATCAAAATGGAAACATACGTGGAATTCTCCATCACCGCCAAAGACGTCCAAGTAAGTTCTCAACAAGTCAACCGCCTCTATCGAGACGCCAGAATACGTAAATACCACACTTGCACAACAAAGGCTATCATCACAAGCATAGGCAAGTTTCATAACAACAAGCACAGGCAAGTTTCACAACAACAAGCATAGGCAAGTTTCACACAACTCAAAGTACTTTCATTTTATGCCAAAGTCCGGGTTTTTAACCCCAAAGTACTACATACGTTAAGTTCTTTTTAAAAGAGATCCATTACTTTTATAAAAGTCACCCGACCGTAGTATTAGAATGACCAACCCACATTCCTTTTCAAAATCAAGTAACAACATTCTTTTCCTAAGTTCCAGTTTGCCTAGTTTCAATTACTCAAGCTTCTCATTTTCAAATGGTTTCATAGTTCATAAACTTAATCACTTGATTTCTTTTTAGAACAATTGAGTAATATATGTCTCACGTGAGAGTAGGTTATTCTTGTTTACAACGTTCTTATTACAATGACCATGATCTAGAAAATGTATATCATTTTGTCTCATCTTAGTTTCTATGCAGATGGAGGTTTCTACTGGTTTTAATACAATTCATCATTTTTCAATACATTTTCCTTTATTAACGCCGCAGGTCCTGTCGATACACATTCGATTTCCAAATCAAGAAACATTATCCCTTTAAATAAAACCAAGTACTCATTACTCACGAATGAGGTTTCACACAAACATTCACATTAAAACAAATAAGTTAAGTCTCTTATCTTATAAGATCAAGTCTCTTAACTTCTAACATCAGTAAACCATTTTCTTTACCTCTCTTAAGACATTATACCTAACTCCCCATAAAGCTAGTATAACTCTTTTTAAAACCTTTAAAACCAAGTGTTACTCTCCCTTCCAAAACGATTTATAAATCTTTTGAAATACATCAAGTTCTTTATTATAACTAACCAGTTATAATTCACATCAGTTACCTTTTAAAACCACAAAGTATTTTCTTACCTTCATAAAGTTGTTATAACCAACTTCCCATAAAGCCGTTATAACACTTTATGTTTTAAGAACAATCAAACACAGTTAACACATGTACGTCTACCGTACTACATAGTTCACACATATCATGCTAGAAAAGATAGGAAGAGGTTCACATACCTCGCGACGATTATCGACAATAAGCAAAAAGCTCCAAGTACTACAACCTTGCTGGCCCTTTCCACTCCTTGAGTAGAATACGCTACTCTTAGTACTTTCACCTATAAAGGCCACAAACGTCTATTAAATCTTAAACACAAGTTTCCATCGTTCTCACGTAAAATTCGTAAGACCTCCCCGCCACAACAGAAATCTCCTCCTCTATCGAGGCCGGCTACCAAGCCAACCAGGGGGGGGGGGTTTATACGTCTAACCGGACGTGAACAATTCTAAGAAGTAATACTACACAAGTCTAATGCAATACAGTCCTATTTAATTACTGATTCGATTGATTCTTTATTCTTGAGCTTAAGTCAAAAGACATTGCCACAATACTAAGTTCGGTTCTATATATAGTATACTTCAACTATATATTCAAACATGTAATTTCCAATTACAATAGAAGGACAGTAGTGTTTACCTCGATAAGCCCAAAATTATCCAAGTATAAAGTCGATCCTGAGCAACGCTTAGCTCCTACTCCGAGTGCTCCAATCCGCTCCAAACAACCCTTAGAAGTTCTAACCAACTTCTACTCCAAAACTTCAACCAACAATGAAGATTTTCCTGTAGGGTTTCGGTTTGAGACTAAAAGGTAGTATTTCTGCTCTACGTATAGAGGTAACTTTTGGAATATAACAAGGTATAAGGCCAAGGTATTTTGGGCATTATAACAATACTAGGAGAGTATTTCTATACCACAACAAGGGGTATTATACGAAAGTAACTAGGCTAGGGGGGGGGTACCCCACGGCTAGACACCACAAGGGGGAGGGGGAGACCTCTCGGCCAAAGGCCACTAGGAGGGGGAGAGAGGCTTAGGGCGAGCCACAAGAGGAGGGAGGATTTCAAGACTTGGAAACATTTGTGGATGAATGAAGTCTTCAAGCTTAGGGGGTATTTATAGCAAAACCAAAAGCCAACCAATGGCCAAGATCAAGCCATGTGCAAGGCAAGTGTAAGGCCAAGATCAAGCCAAGTGCACCCACAAAACACTCCACAAAACACTCCACAAAACAAGCCACAAAGCAAGGCACAAAAGAGGGAGCCAATCGGCCAAGGCCAACCAAGGCTCTTGGACGCCCAAATCGTCCAAGCCAAACCATTTGCTTCCAATGTGAGGGTGACACATGTCACCCTCCCGTTGGTCCAAAATGTTTCGTCTCTCGGAAAAATCCGCAAAAATTATAAATGACATAGCCGGAATTTTCCCTACGAAAGCTGTGGAAACGTTTCGTCAGAAAACGACTCTAATCGGCACTTGTGCCCAAATTCGAATCCAATGCCTATCTTAAGGCTCAAATTTCGTACGTACGTCCATACGTACATACTCTGGAAAAACGGGGTATAACATTCTCCCCTCCTTAGAAACATTCGTCCCGAATGTTCCTTCTCAAGTCTCAACACAAACATGCGCTAGTATAGCCTTCACTGCTATACGCACGAAAACGATCATGCCACACCTGGCCATAAAAATGACAAACGCACCAATACTTAAACCCAAGTCAACGAGGAAACACCTCTAATCATCACAAAAACACCTTAACTGAGGTATAAAATATACTCCCTTCAAACCTTCATTTCACAAAAGAAACGATCACACACGCTCACTTTTCCCCTATCTTCTTTGCACTTTCTCGAACACTCAAACTCTTTCTAGTATCCGTACCACACTTCCGTCAACGCTCGTTTCCAACCCTGGAGTCACTACCTCCAAACTTGGTCATCTCACTAATCTCGATTTCCCTAAGGCCATTCCCGCCTTCACGAATCGATTCTCGTCGAACGTATCCACGAACTCATACGATGGTCATCTAAACTGGGCCTAGCACCCTCGTGACCGCCACTGGCGACCACCCAGCTGACCTTCCTCGAAGCGGACGCGGTTGGCCCGCAACATGGCCCCAACCCGACCCACCGTGGCGCCAACTTCCGCCTCCGACACGGAACACATCATGGAAGCTACCACTTCCATCTCACACTAACCAGATTTTTTTTAATCACACTCTCGCACAAAGCTGTCCGAACATAACACTTAACACATCATGAACATCCATACATACAAGTATCTGAGGTTAAGGATATACCAAAACTAGGCGGTTCAAGGACCGCTAAAATCGAACTTCCACCGCGACCTCTACCGTGGCCCGCAATCGCCTAGTAGTCTCAGGCCGCCCTACCAGCGCTACCCTCGCCTGACAGATCTCGTCATATGGCCTGTTGGCCGCAAGAGTAACAAGCTCCTGGTATTACGACACTCCAAATGCGGTCTACCACATCGACCACACCGAGGTAGGGTGATCGCATCCGCCAACACCCTACTCCCGAACATTCAAACACGGGAGCGGACACGCTCTCGAATATCGAGGTCCCGAAGGTCGCGGAGGACCACTCTGCAATGGCGGAGGTACATAACTAGTTCTGCTGGCAGGCGGTCCGCCTCGAAGTCGCCAAAATATCCGGCCGTCTTGGCCTTCTTCTGAAAGCGGTCCACCTGTCGATCTGCGCTCGCACTCCAAGTGCATGGCCGAACGCGGGCAATGTCCATGCCCTACCAAGAGAAACACCAACAACTCTGCGGTAATCATCGAGCCACGTAATATATCGCACTCGATCCTCCATACTAGCTACTAATGCGGAACATACCGCCAATGAGTCGAACTCACATTGTACTCCCGAATCAGACGCCGCTCGCCTCAACATCAAAAATCGCCCGAGCCCTCCTCATTTGCGGAGGCAAGAAATGTGCCGAAGGCCCCAAAACTCGTCCCAAACGGTGGAAGTGCATGCTCTCCCGAAAGCTCCCACGAGTCAAACCAATCGATTGCGGTATCACGCGGCCGACGCGAACCAAATGTCACGACTACTCGCCGAAGCCTTGATCACCCGCATGATCCTTCAGAATCGACGGATGAACTCCTGCGATCATCCTCCGCCTCGACCGTAAAACTCAAAGCGGGCTACAACTAAGGAAATCCGTAGCCTCAGCTATGCGCCTCGGGTGCACTACAGTCTTCTTTGGGCTGGGCTGCTGCGTCGGCCTATCTCCATATCGGCCTGACCACGGCGATAATCGGGCCATCTCGTGACCCATCTCCCGCTCGGTGTGGGATGGAGGCTCAGTCTTGTAGTCTCGGCCCGGCTGCTGCGGCTCTAAACTCTCTTTGGTCTTTGGCGGCGTCGCAAAACTCGCCGTCTGGCACTACCTCAGTCTTGGCCGGGCTGCGCCTCGTACTCCTCTGAATCCCACTAGCGGCTCCGCCGGCTGCCTTGCCGCCGGGCCTGGTTGCCTTCGCAGAGGCATAGCGGTAAAAACGAAACACGTCGAGAGGTCCAACTTACAACACGGCTCTAAGGCACGATCTCGGAATGAGAAGAATGGAAACCAATCCTAAATGTCCTATAGCCTCACGATTATAGATGTGGTGCACAACACACCGATAATCAAGACTCTACTGAACACGATGCAGTAGACACTTTCCGAGGACTAAGCGCTCGATACCACTTTGTAACGCCCGGGCGGGCGTTCGTGCCTTACCGGGCACCTAGTGATACAATATCGGAGAAAACCAGCGGAAAATAAAACATGAATCATGAAACAAGAGATATAATAAATAAACAGGCCAACCAAAGCAGTTGCCTTGATATACATAAAACGAGCAGTTTAATCCTTTTACAACCACGCTTGCCACGATTCTGGACCTCTAAGATTTACAACGACTATGACGGGACAGGGCCGCCATACCACGAATGTACAGAACCTACAACTCGGGAACACATGCAAAAGATAAGCCTCGGAGAAGCGGAGCTTCCCAAGCTTGGCGAGATCCTAGAGCGAGGATCCACGACCGATGTACCTCTACTGCGGCATGAACGCAGCCCGAAGGAGAGTCGATCTGGCAACAGTACAGTATGTGGCTTGTCAAATCGTAAATGAAATCATAATAGCTTAAAAGCGGGAGACATGTATGATAACCAAAATACGATGCAACATAAAGCGGTCAAAGTCGGGGACTCACGCCTCAAAGTCACCACTCAAATATAACTATGGGTCTCGCCCATAACATCCATCATGTTCGCATCATGGCGCATGCCGGAATCGCCTCGGTGTAGACATGTCCATGATGCAATAATAACAAGGCCGCATGGCCGTACCGGAATCTGCATCGGTGTAGACATGCCCATGTAACCTCAATAACAATATCTTGGGTGGTCAACCTGCGCGTAGCCACGTGCCGGAATCTTTGCATCGGTGTAGACACGTCCATGTTGCGGTAATAACCATATATCGGGTAATCAACCCGACGCGTGGCGCGTGCCGGAATCTTGCGTCGGTGTAGACATGTCCATGTGACATCAACAACAAGCGATAATCAAAATGGAAACATACGTGGAATTCTCCATCACCGCCCGGCCGTCAAGTAAGTTCTCGACAAGTCAGGCCTCTATCGAGACGCGGTAACACAGAAATACCACACTTGCACAACAAAGGCTATCATCACAAGCATAGGCAAGTTTCATAACAACAAGCACAGGCAAGTTTCACAACAACAAGCATAGGCAAGTTTCACAAAACTCAAAGTACTTTCATTTTATGCCAAAGTCGGGTTTTAACCCCAAGTACTACTTACGTTAAGTTCTTTTAAAGAGATCCATTACTTTTATAAAAGTCACGATACCGTAGTATTAGAATGACCAACCCACATTCCTTTTCAAAATCAAGTAACAACATTCTTTTCCTAAGTTCGGTTTGCCTAGTTTCATTACTCAAGCACTCATTTTCAAATGGTTTCATAGTTCATAAACTTAATCACTTGATTTCTTTTAGAACAATTGAGTAATATATGTCTCACGTGAGTAGGTTATTCTTGTTTACAACGTTCTTATTACGTGACCATGATCTAGAAAATGTATATCATTTTGTCTCATCTTAGTTTCTATGCGGATGGAGGTTTCTCTTGGTTTTAATACAATTCATCATTTTTCAATACATTTTCCTTTATTAACGCTGCGGTGGTGCTGTCGATACACATTACGATTTCGAAATCGGTAAAACATTATCCTTTAAATAAAACCAAGTACTCATTACTCACGAATGAGGTTTCACACAAACATTCACATTAAAACAAATAAGTTAAGTCTCTTATCTTATAAGATCAAGTCTCTTAACTTCTAACATCAAGAAACCATTTTCTTTACCTCTCTTAAGACATTATACCTAACTCCCATAAAGCTAGTATAACTCTTTTTAAAACCTTTAAAACCAAGTGTTACTCTCCCTTCCAAAACGATTTATAAATCTTTTGAAATACATCAAGTTCTTTATTATAACTAGCCAGTTATAATTCACATCAGTTACCTTTTAAAACCACAAAGTATTTTCTTACCTTCATAAAGTGTTATAACCAACTTCCCATAAAGCGTTATAACACTTTATGTTTTAAGAACAATCAAACACGATTAACATATATGCGTCTAGTACTACATAGTTCACACATATCATGCTAGAAAAGATAGGAAGAGGTTCACATACCTCGCGACGATTATCGACAATAAGCAAAAAGCTCCAAGTACTACAACCTTGCTGGCCCTTTCCACTCCTTGAGTAGAATACGCTACTCTTAGTACTTTCACCTATAAAGGCCACAAACGTCTATGAAATCTTAAACACAAGTTTCCATCGTTCTACAGACAATTGGCGACCTCCCACACGCCAGCGTAAATCTCTCCTCTATCGAGGCCGCTACCAAGCCACCAGGGGGTTTATACGTCTAACGGACGTGTACAATTCTACTCGATAATACTACACAAGTCTCTTTGTCTGATCCTATGTAATTACGATTCGATTCGATTCTTTATTCTTGAGCTTAAGTCAAAAGACATTGCCACAATACTAAGTTCGGTTCTATATATAGTATACTTCAACTATATATTCAAACATGTAATTTCCAATTACAATAGAAGGACAGTAGTGTTTACCTCGATAAGCCCAAAATTATCCAAGTATAAAGTCGATCCTGAGCAACGCTTAGCTCACTACTCAGAGTGCTCAATCGCTCCAAACAACCGCCAGAAGTTCTAACCAACTTCTACTCCAAAACTTCAACCAACAATGAAGATTTTCCTTAGGGTTTCGGTTTGAGACTAAAAAGGTAGTATTTCGGGCTCTACGTATAGAGGTAACTTTTGGAATATAACAAGGTATAAGGCCAAGGTATTTTGGGCATTATAACAATACTAGGAGAGTATTTCTATACCACAAAAAGGGGTATTATACGAAAGTAACTAGGCTAGGGGGGTACCCTGGCAGACACCACAAGGAGGGAGACCTCTCGGCAAAGGCCACTAGGAGGAGGAGAGAGGCTTAGGGCGAGAGCCACAAGAGGGAGGAGGGATTTCAAGACTTGGAAACATTTGTGGATGAATGAAGTCTTCAAGCAGGGGTATTTATAGCAAAACCAAAAGACAACCAATGGCCAAGATCAAGCCATGTGCAAGGCAAGTGTAAGGCAAAGATCAAGCCAAGTGCACCCACAAAACACTCCACAAAACACTCCACAAAACAAGCCACAAAGCAAGGCACAAAAGAGGAGCCAATCGGCCAAGGCCAGCAAGGCTCTTGGGCGCCCAAATCGTCCAAGCCAAACCATTTGCTTCGATGTGAGGTGACACATGTCACCCTCCCGTTGGTCCAAAATGTTCGTCTCTCGGAAAAATCATAAAAATTATAAATGACATAGCGGAATTTTCCCTACGAAAGCTAATGAAGCGTTTAGTCGAAAAGCGACTCTAATCGGCACTTGTGCCCAAATTCGAATCCAATGCCTATCTTAAGGCTCAAATTTCGTACGTACGTCCATACGTACATACTCTGGAAAAACGGGGTATAACAATACCCCCCCCCCTTGGTAGAAAAGTATTCTCCAAGTATTGTTACTATTGCAAAATACCTTAGCCTTATACCTTGTAGTATTCCAAAGTTACCTCTATACGTAGAGCCCGGAAATACTACCTTATATTCCCTTCAGTCACAAAAACGAAACCCTAAGGAAAACCTTCATAGTCGGTTGAAATGTTAAGTAGAAGTTGCGTAGAACTTCTAAGGGTTGTTTGGAGCGGGTTGGAGCGCCCATAGTAGGAGCTAAACGTTGCTCAGGATCGACATTTAATCTTGGATAATTTTGGGCTTATCGAGGTAAATATCTTGTCCCCCTTTTGTAATTAGAGTTTACATACTGTTGAGGTATAAGAATTAAGTATAAGTTATATACAAGGAAGGTATATAAGAAGAGAATTGAACTGTACTTACATAGGACTATATTTCTGATGAGACTTGTGAAGTTTAAGCTGGTAGGAAGTCTTTGCCGATTTTCCGTAAAATAGAGAACCTCTTGCTTAGAATATTCTCTGAGTAGTCTAGGCGTTGATAGATGTTTATGGCCTTTATAGGTTGAAAGTTACGCAAGTAGCATGTTCTACTTGAAAGGTGGACAAGGCTAGCGGGTTATAGCCGAGTGGGCGTTTTGCTAATAGTCGATAATCGTCGCGGTATGTGATTCTTCCTATCCTCTTGAGCATGATATTTTAAAAGAATATATATAGTACGGTGAGCGTCGTGTGTTAAGCGAGCGTGGTTTCTTGCTATGTCTTTTGACTTGAGTCTAAATAATAAGAATCAAGTATTTCAAAAGAATTAAGAAACCTTTTTGAAGAAGAGTAACACTTGGTTTTAAAAGTTTTAAGAGCTTAAGAGTTATACTAGCTTTATGGGAAGTTAGGTATAACGACTTAAGAGATAAAAAGAATGGTTTATTGATTTTAGAAGTTAAGAGACTTGATCTTAAAAGATAAGAGACTTGACTTAATTAAATTAATATGAATTTTGTTAAAAGTGTGAAACCTCATTCGTGAGTAATGAGTACTTGGTTTTAAAGGAATAATGTTTCTTGATTTGAAATCGAATAAGTATCGAGCGAACCATGCGGCGTTAATAAAGGAAAATGTATTGACTAATTAAGTATTATTAAAACCAGTAGAAACCTACATATGCATAGAAGCTAAGATGAGATAAAATGATATTACATTTCCTAGATCATGACTGCTTTAATCAGATTGATTATGAACAAGAATAACCTACCCATATATAAGGCATATGTTTCTCAAATTGTTTAAAAGAGAATTATATTCCTAAGTGATTAAGACTATGAACTACGAAACCTTTCGAAAATGAGAAACTTGAGCATTTGAAATTAGGCAAACTTGAACGTTTGGAAAATAATGTTGTTACTTGATTTTACAAAGGGAAGTGTTTTGGTCTACTTAAAAAGATAGTCACTCTATTTTTATACTACGGGTATTGTGTGACTTTTGTGAAAGAAACGGATCTTTTAAAGAGTTAATGTATGAAGTACTTTGGGGATAAAAACCCGAACTTGTTAACATAAAGTAGAAAGTACCTTGTGTGAATAACTTGATTGTGTTGGTTTGTGATAATACTTTCTCGTTGATTTGATAAGTTAACATGTTAGGATGCTACGTGTGTTAGTATCTTGTGATGTTTGTGTAAAGGGGGTTCCCTTGTTGTGCTTATGTTGTTTAACGATAAGTTGTTATGTTAGTATTATATCACTCACCTCTTGACATGATACCGGGGGTTAAGTTGCCCTCCGATGCGGGGTAGACTCAGGCGGTCTGGGACCATGATTCGAGAATACCTCATGCGGGTCGGGGACTATGCGAGCTACGAGAGTTCGAGTTAGTGTGCGGGGTTATACCTCATGCGGTCTATGTGGCCATGCGGACTGCGAGTCGGGGCGATCTTGGGAGTAGCTACCCTCGACGCGAGGAATACCTCATGCGGGCCTATGTGAGTGGCCTACGCGGCTGCGGGAAGTTCGAGGAATAGACGCGCATTAGATCTGCGCGAGTGGCGGCCGATCATGTGGCGGTCTAGACAGATCTCATGATACGATTTATGACCTTGTTGTGCTGTGAGTTTTAGTAGTCGGATATGCCTTCGCACTTACCCGTGACGGTTTTATTATGACACAGTGGGACTGGTGTTCTTGTGTATTCCTTGGTGCTTTTTATATCATAGGCTAGCCGGTGAGAAAGTATTCCACGGGCATGATTGATGTTGTGGGCGTGAGACCCATAGTTATATTTGAGTGATGACTTTGAGGCGTGAGTCACGACTTGACATATTTGCTTATATTATGTGAATCGTAGTTTGGTTATCATACATGTCTCTGCTTTATATAGACTACTATGATTTCATTTCTGATATTTTTAGTTTCACATACTTGGTACTGTTATCTTGACCGACCTCCTTCGGGGCTGCGTTAAATCTGCGCAGTAGAGGTACACCAGTCGTTGATCCCCGCTCTTAGGATCACAGTTCAGCATTTTGGGAAGCTCCGTTTCTTCGGAGGCTTATCTTTGGTATAGTCCCCTGTCGTTGTAGGTACTTACATTCGAGGGTATGGCGGGCCCCGTCCGCCATTGTTGTTACATCATTCTTAGAGTGCATGTAATCTTGTTGTGGCGAGTTTGTAAAAGGGATGTAACTGTTCGGATTCATGTTTATATATATGCCGAAAGGCAACTTTCCTCAGAAAATTGTTTTACACTTCATATTATTTTATGTCTTGTTTTATATTCCGCTGATTACTCTAATGTTGTATCACTAGGGTGTCCGGGGTAAGACACCAGTCACGGGCCCGGGTTCGGGTCGTGACAAAAGTGGTATCAGAGCAGTTAATCCTCGGAAAGTGTCTACAGACCGTATCTAGTAGAGTCTTGATTATCGGTGTGTTGTGCACCACACCAATAATCAGGAGGCTATATGATATTTAGGATTGGTTTCCATTCTTCTCACTCTGAGATCGTGCCTTAGAGTTGTGTTATAAGTTGGACCCCTCTAACGTATTTCTTTCCCTTACCGTTATGCCTCCGCGTAAGGCAACCCCGAAGGGCAAGCGGCGAGGGAGCTGCGAGTAGAGCACAGAGGGTTACGAGGGCACAAGCCCAATCATCACCTAGGGTGGTGCTTCATTCGGGGAGTTCTGCGACATCGCCAGCCCCAGCAGAGTTTAGCACAACGGCAGCAGTTCCTACTGCGGCCATGATATGTGAGCCTTAGAGTTTTATACGTGGAGACCTTAGAGGCAAGGCCATCTTGAGTAAAAGATTACATTTATGTTTGACCCTTATCGGAGTGCATAGTACACGTGAGATATGTTTGTGTGATAAGTCCCTGAGTGGTATGAAATGAAAGAGGGTAGTTGAGCTAAGAAGACCACTAGGTTTTCGTGACTTGATTGTGAGATTGTTCCGGATCGGGGAACAAGAGTTTTGCGCGATAGCGGGTTGGGTTGCGGATCGATTGCGGGTCAACCCGTGGCCTGTAATATGGTGGGGTCAGTTCGAGGTGGTCCCGCCAGGTGGTGGGGTCATAAGGGCGTTAGGCCTAAGTTTAGTTAACCAGCGTACGAGTTCGTGGATGCGTTCGACCAGTAGTCGGGCCGATGAGGTCAGCCCATCTTGTCTTTCAGTCAGGACCGTTTACTCGGCAAAGGGTTATGCGAGATATTATATCAGGAAGGTTGTAAGGTTGCATGATGTGCCTTCTTTCACCTTATGGCAGGCAGTGGAGCCCAGTTTACGGCTATTTCGTTTTCTGGAAGTTTTACCAGGCAAAGTTAGGAACTCAGGTGAGTCTCAGTATCGCATTCGCCCTCGGGCCAGTGTTTGGACTTCAGGGGTAGCTGTGAGGATTGTTGCCTCCTGTTGAGGGAGTGTTGTATAGCTACCATTTCAGTATTCAGATATCGCCTTATAACGCCTTGTAGGGGCGTAAGTGTAAGTTGCCGGTCGATTGGTTCGATGTTGGCAAGGTTCAGATAGTTGGTTCATACTTGTTTCAGCAGAATATGGATAGGGTGAAGCTTATCCAGAAGAGGTTATTGGCAGCACAGAGTCAACAGAAGTCGTGCGGATAATCAACGTCGACACTTAGAGTTCAGGTGGTGGGTTTTCTTGAAGGTACCACCCCGGAGAGGGTGTGACGAGTCTTAGAAAGCAGGGAAAACTTAACCCAAAGTACTTTTGGGCTTTTTCAGATTGGTTGTAGGATAGGCCAGGTTGCCTATAAGTTGGCATTGCCATCCGACGTAGGGAGCAGTACGTCCGGTCTTTCATGTTGTTATGTTCGGAAAAGTATCGGAGATTCATCCAGATTGTTCCCAGTAATGATGATCAAGTTGGAGGTAGTAACCCAGAGATTTTGGAAATAGAAGCAGTAGCAGAAATGTGGTAAGTTATGAGAAAGAGTTCAAATGTACGAGAAGGGTACGACGAGTAGGGGAAGAAGCGAGCATGTGTTACGAACATAGATGTGATCATTTCTTTTGTAAAGTGAAGGTGCGAAGGGAGTATATTTTAGACCTCGAGTGGGAGCTTTTGTAGTGATGGAGGTGATTCCTCGTGGACTTGGATGTAAGTATTTGCGCGTGTTGTATTGTGGCCAGGTGTGGCATGATTGTTTTCGTAAGTATAGTAGTGAAGACTATACTGGCGCATATATGTTTTGAAACTTAGAAGGAACATTCGGGACGAATGTTTCTAAGGAGGGGAGAATGTTATACCCCGTATTTCCAGAGTATGTACATGAGGGCGTACGTATAAAAGATTAAGCCTTAAGTAGGCAAGGGTCAAAATTTTGTGCACAACCCCCGAAAAGAATCGTTTTCCGACGAAACGTTTTCCAAACTTTGCGAAGGGAAAATTACGGCTATGTCATTTATTATTTTTGCGGATTTTTCTGAGAGATGAAATATTTTGGACCAACGAGAGGGCGACACTTGGCCCTCAAGTGGACGGCAAAGCTAAAGGGGTCTTGGCACGTTTTTTGTGCTAGGACTTTGGTCAAGGGGTTGGTAGGATATTTGTAGATATTTTGTGTAGTTGATGAGCAAGTGGGACCCACAAACACTTGTCCAAATCTTGACCCTACACTTGCCCACCACTTGTCTTGATCTTGGCCATTGGTTGGCCTATAAATACCCCCCCTTTGTTGAAGACTTCTTCATCCACAAAAATTTCCTAAGTCTTGAAAACCCTTTCTCCCCACTTTTGGAGAGGCTCTCATCCAAAGAGCCCCCCTCCCCCTTGAGAGGCCTTTTGGCCGAGAGGTACCCCACCTTCCTAGTAGTGCTAGCCGAGGGTACCCCCTACCTTAAAGCTCTTGTAAAATACCCCCCCCCCCCCTTGGTAGAAAAGTATTCTCCAAGTATTGTTACTATTCCAAAATACCTTCGGGTTATACCTTTTCGTCTTCCCAAGTTCCCTCTATACGTCGAGCCCGGAAATACTACCTTATATTCCCTTCTACAAAACGAAACCCTAAGGAAAACCTTCATAGTCGGTTGAAGTGCTAAGTAGAAGTTGCGTAGAACTTCTAAGGGTTGTTTGGAGCGGGTTGGAGCGCCCAGAGTAGGAGCTAAACGTTGCTCAGGATCGACATTTAATCTTGGATAATTTTGGGCTTATCGAGGTAAATATCTTGTCCCCCTTTTGTAATTAGAGTTTACATACTGTTGAGGTATAAGAATTAAGTATAAGTTATATACAAGGAAGGTATATAAGAAGAGAATTGAACTGTACTTACATAGGACTGTATTTACAGTAGACTTGTGAAGTTTAACGGGTAGGGAAGTGCTGCCCGATTTTTCGTAAAATAGAGAACCTACTGCTTATAATATTCTACAGAGTAGTCTTTTGACTTGAGTCTAAATAATAAGAATCTTGAAGTATTTCAAAAGAATTAAGAATCCTTTTTGAAAGAAGAGTAATACTTGGTTTTAAAAGCTTAAGAGTTATACTAGCTTTATGGGAAGTTAGGTATAACGACTTAAGAGAGATAAAAAGAATGGTTTATTGATTTTAGAAGTTAAGAGACTTGATCTTAAAAGATAAGAGACTTGACTTAATTAAATTAATATGAATTTTGTTAAAAAGTGTGAAACCTCATTCGTGAGTAATGAGTACTTGGTTTTTAAAAGGAATAATGTTTTACTGATTTCAGAAATCAGAATAAGTATCGAACGAACCACTGCAGCGTTAATAAAGGAAAATGTATTGACTAATTAAGTATTATTAAAACCAGTAGAAACCTACATATGCATAGAAGCTAAGATGAGATAAAATGATATTACATTTCCTAGATCATGACTGCTTTAATAAGATTGATTATGAACAAGAATAACCTACCCATATATAAGGCATATGTTTCTCAAATTGTTTAAAAGAGAATTATATTCTTAAGTGATTAAGACTATGAACTACGAAACCTTTCGAAAATGAGAAACTTGAGCATTTGAAATTAGGCAAACTTGAACGTTTGGAAAATAATGTTGTTACTTGATTTTACAAAGGGAAGTGTTTTGGTCTACTTAAAAAGATAGTCACTCTATTTTTATACTACGGGTATTGTGTGACTTTTGTGAAAGAAACGGATCTTTTAAAGAGTTAATGTATGAAGTACTTTGGGGATAAAAACCCGAACTTGTTAACATAAAGTAGAAAGTACCTTGTGTGAATAACTTGATTGTGTTGGTTTGTGATAATACTTTCTCGTTGATTTGATAAGTTAACATGTTAGGATGCTACGTGTGTTAGTATCTTGTGATGTTTGTGTAAAGGGGGTTCCCTTGTTGTGCTTATGTTGTTTAACGATAAGTTGTTATGTTAGTATTATATCACTCACCTCTTGACATGATACCGGGGGTTAAGCTGCCCTCCGATGCGGGGTAGACTCGGTGATGCGGGACCATGATTCGAGAATACCTCATGCGGGTCCAGGGGACCTATGCGGAGCTACGAGAGTTCCAGGTTAGTGTGCGGGGTTATACCTCATGCGGTCTATGTGGCCATGCGGACTGCGAGTCCAGGACGATGCCGGGGAGTAGCTACCCTCGATGCGAGGAATACCTCATGCGGGCCTATGTGAGTGGCCTATGCGGAGCTGCGGGAAGTTCGGGAATGACGCGACATTAGATCTGCGCGAGTGGCGGCCGATCATGTGGCGGTCTAGACAGATCTCATGATACAGTTATGACCTTGTTGGTACTGTGGGTTTTAGTAGTCGGCTATGCCTTCGTACTTACCCCGTACGGTTTTATTATGACACAGGTGGGACCTGGTGTTCATGTGTATTCCTTGGTGCTTTTATATCATAGACTGCCGGCAGTGAGGAAGGTATTCCACGGGCATGATTGATGTTGTGGGCGTGAGACCCATAGTTATATTTGAGTGATGACTTTGAGGGCGTGAGTCCCTGACTTGACATGACTGCTTATATTATTGTGAACTGTAGTTTGGTTATCATACATGTCTCCTGCTTTATATAGACTACTATGATTTCATTTACAGTATTTTCAGTTTCACATACTTGGTACCTGTTGTACTGACCTCCTTCGGGGGGCTGCGTTCATGCCGCAGGTAGAGGTACACCAGTCGTTGATCCCCGCTCTTAGGATCACAGTTCAGCATTTTGGGAAGCTCCGTTTCTTCGGAGGCTTATCTTTGGTATAGTCCCCTGTCGTTGTAGGTACTTACATTCAGGGGTATGGCGGGGCCCTGTCCCGCCATTGTTGTTACATCATTCTTAGAGGTCTGTAGTACTGTTGTGAGCAGAGTTTGTAAAAGGGATGTAACTGTTCGGATTCATGTTTATATATATGCCGAAAGGCAACTTTCCTCAGAAAACTGTTTTACACTTCATATTATTTTATGTCTTGTTTATTATTCCGCTGATTACTCTGATGTTGTATCACTAGGGTGCCCGGGGTAAGGCTCCAGTCACGGGCCCGGGTTCGGGTCGTGACAAATAATCAGGAGGCTATAGGATATTTACGATTGGTTTCCATTCTTCTCACTCTGTGATCGTGCCTTAGAGCTGTGTTATAAGTTGGACCCCTCTAACGTATTTCCTTTCTTTAACAGTTATGCCTCCACGCAAGGCAACCCGGGCCCAGAAGGGCAATGCGTAGGGAGGCGCTAGTAGGACACAGAGGGCCACGAGGCCTGTGCCCGATCTATACAGGCGATACCTCGGGCGAGTTCCACGACGCCGCCCGACCAGCGAGGTTTAGCCGCGGCGATGGTGATGAGACCACGATACTGCACCTCTCCAGCGGCGGAGCAAAGGAGATGGGTTCTGAGAGAGATGGCCCGATTCGGCGGGATCGTGGCGAACGTGAGGATAGGTTGGGCCAGGCCGGTTCGAGCACCGTGGTTCACCCAGATCGGATAGTTTGAGGTGCGGGATTTAAGAGTTGTAGCCCGCGAGTTCTACAGTCGAGGCACGAGGAAGATCCGAGGAGTTCATCCGTCGATTCTGAGAGGATCGCGCGAGTGATCAAGCTTGGAGACCGAGTGCGTGATCTTGGTTCGCATCGGCTGCGTGATACCGCAATGATCGTTTGATTCGTGGGAGCTATCACGGGAGAGCATCGCCTCGGCAGTATGGGACGAGTTCTCGGAGGCTTTCTCGGCCACTTATTGCCTCGCGGATGAGGAGGGCACGGGCCGACAGATTTTGATTACGAGGCAGAGGCGCAATTCGGGTACAGTCTGGCGTTGAGTTCGATTCGTTGGCTCGATATGTCCCTGCGTTAGTAGCGTATATGGAGGACCGAGTGCACCGCTACGTTCACGGGACTAGATGACTACTTGGCAGAGTCTTGCTCAGGTGTGGCTCTTCAGCCGGGCATGGACATTGCCGCGTGCGAGCTCATGCGCTTGGATCACGAGGCGTAAGGGGCGGGTCGGCGGATATCAGCGAGAAGATGGCCGGGGCGGCGGGATCTTTTGGTAGCTCGGGGTGGGCGACCTCAGCGTGATCTAGATTTGCACCACGGCCCGGCTCGAGCACTCCTACACCATCTTCAGACAACGGGGTATTGGGGCGTGTCGGGGCCCGGACTTGGACTTCGTGGTAGCAAAGTGCTAACCGATCGAGGTCCGCTTCGGTGTGTCCGATGTGGTAGATTCCATTCGGGAGTTGTGGTACTACGCCGGAGTTTGCTATACTTGTGGCGGCCAGTCACTATGCGAGAGCTGTCAGGCGAGCGTGGCCCGATGGGAGAGTCGGCTACAGTGCATTGTCGGTCTTCATCCCTACGATTACTCGCCCGGAGGCGTGGTACTCATGGACGGCAGGTCGCGACAGAGTCGTGGCGGGTCGATTCTAGCCTGTTACACCGGAATTTCAGGATATGTTTATAAGAACGTGCGTAAGAACTCAACAATGTTAAGGTTTGTGGTAAAAACTTATCGAATTTTGGAATTTGTCGGAAAGCGAAATATTGCGACGAGCGGGAGGCGACACGTGTCACCCCCTTAATGGTCTTGGACGAAATTATGATGGAGGAAATGGTCATTTGACCATAATTTAAAAGACCAAGTCTTGCAAATGGCTTAGCTTGACATTGTTGACTAAAAGTCGAGGGCCAGGCTAGGATCCATGTGAAACTCATCTAGGCCAACCAATTGTGTAGATCTTGACCCTCCATAGTATTATATATGTGTGCTAGTAGCAAGACAAGGCTTTTTAACACTTAGTTAAATTTTCAAGAAAACCTTGAAGAGCACAAGGAAGCTCTCGGCTTTGAGGGGTTTTTCAAGATGAAAATTTTCAATTGTTGTCCAATAATTCCCCCACTTTAAACCAAGGTACCTAAGGGTATAGTAAGTGTTTCTCAATAAAAGGATCCCGGAAATGTGGTGTTTTCGTATTAGTCGCAAGGCGAAAACCTAAAGGGTTATTCAACTTTGAAGTTGAAACTTGAAGATGAGTCTTTTATAAGCTTCTAAGGGTTTCTTGGAGTGGATTGGAACGTCGAAAGGAGGAGCTAAAGTTGCTAAGGAGCGACTTGTGATCTTGGATCATAATTGGGCTAATTGAGGTATAATCTTCGTTTTACTTTTGTAATTGAATATTTCATGTTATGATAAGTTATAAGTGATCATGTGATTTGTGTTATGAAGTTTGATAAGTGGCATGGATTGTAGAAGCCTAGAACCGAAAAGGACATGATTAGCCTTTTGAAATTGAAATACAATTTTGGTCGTTTATTAGAATCGTCGCATGTTTACCTACTTGAGGATTGTAGTAGTTATGTCGATTTCGCTTGATATCATATTATACTAAACCCTTGGATTAAAAGGAATTGGAAACGATTTGTATTGTTGCCTAATTGCCGAATTGACATTATAGTTTAGACTAGTTTGTTATCGTTTGTGGTGAGCCAATTGGGGCTGTTTGGTTATTCATTTGTATTGAACTACCTTATAAATTGTGGTGAGCCAATTGGGGCTGTTTGGTTATTGGATTCGGCGTGGAAAAAGGTTGCAAATTTAGTCCAAACAAAGGAAGTCTTTGTCCGATTTTCCGTAGAATTTAGTGACTTGCACTTGGAATATTCGTTTGAAACTAGAAGTTAATAGACGTACTATGGTCATTATAGGTTGGCATACTACGTACGTCGATTGGACTTAGCAAGTGGATTAAACCGAAGAGGTATGTGGAACTTTCTTATCTCTTGAGCATGATTAAGTTGTAAATGTATAGTACGGTAGACGTACAAGATTTTGACAATCTAGTCTATTTGATATCCTTGGCTTATTTTAAGAATGCACAAGTTGTTTGAGTTAGGGAATTAACTCACTTGTTTAATTATTAAGGATATCTTGGTTTTCAAAAGTTAAGAGACTTTAAGTATGTTGAAAGTATTTTGATACTTGTTTTGTTGGAAAGTTTAAGTCTCTTGGTTAAAAAGAAGTATGTAAGTTGCTAATGTATAAAGCTAGTATAACGGCTTTATGGGAAGTTGGTTATAATAGCTTTATGGAAAGTTAATAAGAGAGTGGTTTACTCTTAAGTAATTTAAGCATGTTAAGGGACTTGAAGAGTTTTAAAGAATGTGACACTTGTTTCGTTTTAAACGTATAAGTCCCTTGGATAGGAAATTGTACTTGACTTAGGTATAAAGTGAATATAACGACTTTATGGGGAGTTGGTTATATTGGCTTTATGGAAAGATAAATGGCTTGATTTATTTGAAAGGCAATTTGATTTAAAGGCATCAATTGCCTAAGGCTTTCTGAGAGAAGAAGTCACTTGATTTAGAAGCCTAATTTTATTTCTAAAAGTATTGTGACTTGTCTTGAAAAAGAAATTGTAACTTGATACTACGGTTATTAGTATCTTGGAAGTTTTTAATGAAATGAGTCATTTTGAAAGATTAGAAGTACGTAGTACTTTGGGTTAAATTCCCGGATTTTTATAAAGAACATGTTAGTGCCTTAAGTAAACTAAAATGAGAGTGTATATGAAACATAATAATAAGAAGTTAGGGGATTGCTTAACTTGCTTATATATTGTATGATAAGCGGTAGTGCTTATGTTATGTGTGATAGCGGAATTGTGCTAGTAGTTCAAGAATAATTGCGGTCATTTCGGGTTTGTGGCATTGCATTTTCCGTGGATTTGCTACCCACGATGCGAGGAATACCTCGTGCGAGTCCGTAGGGCTTACGCGGGTGAAATAGTCCACGTGCGGGCGGCTCCGACCTATCACGAGGAATACCTCATGCGAGTCCGTAAGGGCTTATGCGGGTGAAATAGTCCCACGCGAGGAATACCTCATGCGGGTCCACGCGATCTACGCGGGTGAAATAGTCCCGGAATATGATTGCTTAATGATCGCGGACGGTGGTCTGTTTTGATCGTGAGCTTCTACTTTATATTGTAAGTATACACCTATTTACTCTCATTGTTAGTAAGGCAAGATATCGTTAATTGAGTATCATACATGTCTCCGTTTATTATTAGACTTATGATTTCATTACGCTTTCGATTTCACATATTTGGTACATGTTGATCGACCTCCGAAGTGCGTTCATCCGCAGTAAAGTCAAATTCTTGATCCTCGCCTTAAGATCACTGCTCGGTGATGAGAAGCTCCTTTATTACGGAGGCTTATCCTCGTATTATCGGTTATTGTACATTCAGGGTATGGCGGGGCCCCGCCACTTGAGTTATTCTTAGAGGTCTGTAGTCACATTGGATGGGTTGTAAAGAAAAAAAAATGTACTGTTCTATTTCTGGATTGAGTATATTTTTACGGAAGGTGGCCTTATCGGCTAGCCTGTTGTTAATTTATGTTTAAGTATTTTTTTTAGTTGTGTATGTTCCGCTGCTATTCTCTGATGTTTACCGAAAGGGGTGCCCAGGTAGGGAACCAGTCGCGGGCCCGGGGTTGGGTCGTGACACTAGCGGTCCTCAGAACCGCATTTATGCCTTGTCCAGCCGGCAGGACCAGGAGGCCTCACCTGATGTCGTCACAGGTACTTTATCAGTTTCATGTTGTGACGTGTATGCCTTGATAGATCCGGGTTCTACTCTGTCTGTTACACCCCGTAGTTCCAGGGTATGTATGTGAGGACATACGTACGAGAATACGACAGTAATATTTGAAAGAAAGAAATGTGTGATTTTTCGACGGAAAAGTTTCCGGATTTTGTGAAGGAAAAAGGTTAGTTAATGGGAATTGGATTCCCAGATTTGGTATTCAGACTTTTTGAAATATTTTGGACCATTAGGAGGGCGACATGTGTCACCCCTAGGTGACTTGGTGGACGAAATGGATTGGCCATGGTCTTGCACGTTTTTGGCATTTAAAAGACTTAAAACATTTGGTCAATGTTTGGTGAGATATTTGTGTGGTAGATGGATAAGGTGGTGTCACGACCCGATCTCGGGCCCGCGACTGGTGCCTTACCCCGGGCACCCTAGTGATAACAACATCAGAGAAAATCAGCGGAAATAAAATTTAAACAGAAAACAAGAGACAACATAATAAAACAGGCTAACCAAAAACGGTTACCTTCATGTATATACATAAAACCGAACAGTTACAATCCTTTTACAAACCACGCCACAAGATTACTCTGCACTTCTAAGAATGTAACAACAACTATGACGACAGGGGCCCGCCATACCACGAATGCAGTATCTACAATGACAGGGGACCATACCAAAAGATAAGCCTCCGAGGAAACGGAGCTTCCCAACACTGAAATGCGATCCTATGAGCGAGGATCAACAACTGGTGTACCTCTACCTGCGGCATGAACGCAGCCCCCCGAAGGAGGTCAGTACAACAGGTACCAAGTATGTGAAACTGAAAATACTGTAATGAAATCACATTTCATCATTTTATAAAACCATTTCGTAATAAGTAAACAGTTATGCCAAGTAAGGGGACGTATATCCCCAGAATAATCACTCACACATAACTATGGGTCTCACGCCCATAATATCACTCATGCCCGTGGAACTCATTCTCATCACGGCGATGCATGATGTAAAACAACACCCATATGTGAACTCGAACACTAGATCTCGCTGCGTCATCAAACCGATCAGGCCAAGTAGAATAGCCCATACCAGTTCCAAAAGCTAGTCATATCCCTTCACGGGCAAGGTACGGAAGCCAACTACCAGATCCAAAAGCTAGCTACGCAACTGGCCGAGGCAAGTACCATAGGCGAACGTGCCTAGCCTACCGTCTCACGAGATATGGCCAGAGGCAATTATCTCAAGCTATCTACGAGCACTGCGATACACGAAATGACCAGACAAGTATCTCAAGTGTGCTGTAACCACATGTACAAATCAAGCGTGATCGCTCGTCACGCGGCAAGCTTCATGTATTAGCGGTCCATGGACAAATAACATAATCCTCAATGACCAGCGTGCCGGCATCTTACCTCGAAAGCATGGCCATGAAACCATCCATCGGGCGCGTGCGTGGATCATCCATCGCGTCAGCATGTCCAAAGGAAATAACAAGATAATACTCAAAGTGGACGCATACTCGTGGACCATCCAACGTGTCAGTATGTCCAAGCAATCAATCAGATAACCGGCCCTCCCAGAGAGTCACGGTAGCACAGAAACAAAACACTTGCCCATCAAAGGCTATCACAACAAGCATAGGCAAGTTCAACGTACTTTCATTTTATATCAACAATCCGGGTTTCAACCCCAAAATACTATATACTTTCATTCTTTCAAAAAGACCTCTTTCTACGTAAAAGCCACACGATACTAATACTCGTAGTATTAAAAACATGTTTCCTTTTTAAACCAAATTACTACACCTTCTGAACATCTTTACAGGCTTTTTTTTAAAATCAAGTACTCTATACTTTTTAAACCAAGTGCTTTTCTTTTAAAACAACAACAAGTGTTCTTTTAGAACCCAAATAACTTACTCTCTTCAAAACAAGTAACCTATACTTAAATCAAGTTACTTCTCTTTTTCCGAAAACAAGTCGTTATAAGTCAAGTCTCTTATCTTTCAAGATCAAGTCTCTTAACTTTCAAAATCAAGTCGTTTTACTGTCAAAATCAAATCTTTCTTTTATCCTCATAAAGTCGTTATAACTAACTTCCCATAAAGCAATTATAACACTTTATGTTTTAAACAAACAAAATTCATTTCACACACGTACGTCTACCGTACTATATAGTTCACAACAATCATGCTCAAGAGTATAGGAAGAATCACATACCTTTTTAGCTTAAACCACAAGCCAAGTCAAGTATGCCGCGCGTAGAAGATCCACCTATAATAACCACAATACATCTATCAACTTTTAGTTCTCTTCGTAGAATATTCTAAATACAAGATTCCTTATTCTACAGAAAATTCGCAAAGACCTCCCCCGCTATCACATAAATCTCTCCTACCAAGGCCCGCTACTGTGCCAACAACTCCCGAGGATTACACGTCTAACCTGGGACGTGTTCAATCTGCCACAATAATACTACACAAGTCTCATCAGAATACCAATGTAAATACAGTTCAATCCTTTATAATCATCCTTCCAATATATCTAATACTCAGTTCTAAACTACTACAATATGTAATATCCAATTACAATAGGGGGACACAGCTCATTACCTCGATAAGCCCAAAATTATCCAAGATATAAGTCGATCCTGAGAAACGTTTAGCTCCAAATCCTGACGCTCCAACCCGCTCCAACAAACCCTTAGAAGCTCCTAACCAACTCCTCTTCAAGATCTAACTCCAACAAGTGAAGAACACTAATGGCTCAACTATGGCAAGTTTCGGCCAAGGTGAAATTCTAAGGCTAGGGGTGTGAAACCTTTTCCAACTCTTGGTACACAATCTTCCTAACACCCTAAGGAAGAACACTTATAAGTTTAGGGATTTTTGGACAACTTTTTCTCAAGAATTTCAAGGCAAAGCCTAGAGCAATCTACAAAGGGGAGGGAGTATTTTTGTCTTGGAAATCAAAGTGTGGGATGAAGAATAAGTCTTGCTTTCATGGGGTATTTATAGAGAAATCAAGGTCCAAGATCAAGGCAAGTGTGTGGTGAGATTGGGGTACAAGTGTGTGTGGGTCCCACCCACCAAATGGCTACACAAAACACAAGACAAGTGGCTTGCCACTTGTAAGGCCATTTCGGCCACAAGACACATGGCACCACATTTCGGCTACAAGCCACCTAGGGGGGTGACACGTGTCTCCCTCCTACTCGTCCAAAATATTTCGTCTTCCGAAAATATCCAAAATACCGAAAATCTCAAAAACAAAGCGGGCCCCACAAAACCGTAAATTTCTCCCGTGGGCCCCACGTGACCATTTCCAAAAATAAAATCTCATAATTCTAATATAATCCAAGAAGCCCAAATACCAAATCTGGGAATCCAATTCCCATCAACTAACCTTTTTCCTTCACAAAATCCGGAAACTTTTCCGTCGAAAAATCACATCTTTCTTTCTTTCCAAAATTTCTGTCGTATTCTCGTACGTACGTCCTCACATACATACCCTGGAACTACAGAGTATAACATTCTTCCCCCCTTAGAAACATTCATCCCGAATGTTCCTTCTAAGTCTCCAAACGTACTTGCGCCGGTATAGTTTCCACTATTATACTTACAAAACCGATCATGCCACCACTGGCCAGAATATAACATGTTCGCAAAACTCAAATCCAAGCCAATGAGGAATCACCTCTAACATCACAAAAAGTTCCCACCCATGGTCTAAAGGATACTCCCTTCGCATCTTTACTTCACAAAAGAAATGATCACTTCCGTTCTCACAACACATGTTCGCTTCTTTTCTTACTCGTCGTACCCTTCTCGGACACCCGAACTCTCTATAGTACATATTTCACACTTCAGTTACTGCTTCAATTTCCTCTAAGGCCATTCCCGGCCTTCTAGTCGAACACATCCACGAACTCATACGATGGTTACCTAAACTTGGGCCTAGCACCCTCGTGACCCTACCACCCGGCGGGACCACCCCGAACTGACCCCACCTCATTCCGGGCTGCGGGTTGACCCGCGATCTGGTCTCAACCCGACCCGCTATCGCGCCAAACTCTTGTTCCCCGATCCGGACAATCTTATCTATCAAGTCACAAAAACCTAGTGGTCTTCTTAGCTCAACTACCCTCTTTCATTTCACACCACTTAGGGACTTATCACACAAATATACCCCACGTATACTATGCACTCCGACAAAGGTCAATCGTAAACAAAATCTTTTACTCAAGACGGCCTCGCATCTAAGACCTCCACATATAATATTCTAAGGCTCACAATTTCCCTGTCCCCAATCTTACCCCTTTCAACTACCCATGTTTTCTAAACCACACTTAACACAATGTTATCCGTATAGCACTCCACACGTATCCACCATAACAACATATCCAAGTCTCTTAAGGGCTAAAGGTATCTCTGTAACTACTGCCTTACTTCCTCTTTGTCGCTCTAACCATAACATACTGCAGGCGCCTAGCTATAGAAGGTGATGAACCAGCCACCGATCCCGAAGGATGAGTCTCTACATCCGTGCTACTTCTGGTCGGACAACTCTCACCACATGGCCCTGCTGGCCGCAAGCATAACAATCTCCCAAACTAGCACGACACCCTGAGGATCATCCTCATCTCTCTATCCATAGAACTCTGGCGAACTGCAACTCAAGAAATCCTGAAGTCTCAGATTATCGGATCTAGGGTGAATCACTGGTACTGCCGGAACCACCGGCTCCCGTCCGTCCTCATATCTTGCCATGATCCTAGCTAGTAACTGGGCCATCTCTTGAACTCATATCCTCGGCTCCTGTCCGTGGCAACGGAGGCTCAGGTATCGTGGCCTCCGTAGAAACTGCTGCCGCTCTAAACTCTGCTGGAGCTAGCGGCGTCATAAAACTCGTCGTCTGAAGTACTATCTCAGGTAATGACCAGGCCGGTGCCCTCATAACCCTCTGTGTTCAACTCGTAGCTCCCTCTGTTGTCTTGCCCATCTGGGCCCTGGTTGCCTTGCGCGGAGGCATAACTGGTACATACGAATACGTCCGAGGGAGTCCAATTTATAACACAGCTCTAAGGCACGATCTCAGAGTGAGAAGAATAGAAACCAATCCTAAATATCCCATAGCCTCCTGATTATAGGTGTAGTGCACAACACGCCGATAATCAAGACTCTACTAGATACGGTCTGTAGACACTTTCCGAGGATTAACTGCTCTGATACCACTTTTGTCACGACCCGATCTCGGGCCCGCGACTGGTGCCTTACCCCGGGAACCCTAGTGATAACAACATCAGAGAAAATCAGCGGAAATAAAATTTAAACAGAAAACAAGAGACAACATAATAAACAGCAACTAAAAGCGGTTACCTTCATGTATATACATAAACCGAACAGCCATAATCCTTTACAAACCCAACCACAACAAGATTACTGCACCTCTAAGAATGTAACAACAACTATGACGGGACAGGGCCCCGCCACACCCCTGAATGTACAGGTATCTACAATGACAGGGGACCATACCAAAAGATAAGCCTCCGAGGAAACGGAGCTTCCCAACACTGAAATGCGATCCTATGAGCGAGGATCAACAACTGGTGTACCTCTACCTGCGGCATGAACGCAGCCCGGCGAGGTCGATAACAGTACCAAGTATGTGAAACGAAAATACAGAATGAAATCACATTTCATCATTTTATAAAACCATTTCGTAATAAGTAAACAATTATGCAAGTAAGGGACGATATCCCGAATAATCACTCACATAACTGGGTCTCACGCCTATAATATCACTCATGCCCGTGGAACTCATTCTCATCTGCCATACATGATGTAAAACAACACCCATATGTGAACCTGAACACTAGATCATGCCTGCGTCATCAAACCGATCGGGCCAAGTAGAAGAGCCCATACCAGTTCCAAAAGCTAGTCATATCCCTTCACGGGCAAGGTACGGAAGCCAACTACCAGATCCAAAAGCTAGCCACGCAACTGGCCGAGGCAAGTACCATAGGCGAACGTACCCTAGCCTAGCGTCTCACGAGATATGACCGAGGCAAGTATCTCGCTATCTACGAGCCCGCCGATACACGAAATGACCAGACAAGTATCTCAAGTGCTCAGTAACCACATCTACAAATCAAGCCCGTGATCGCTCGTCACCGCGGCAAGCTTCATGGATTAGCGGTCCATGGACAAATAACATAATCCTCACAATGACCGCATGCCCCGGCATCTTACCTCGGAAAGCATGGACATGAAACCATCCCATCGACGACGCCGTGGATCATCCATCGCGTCAACATGTCCAAAGGAAATAACAAGATAATACTCAAAGTGGGCGCGATACTGCGACCATCCAACGTGTCAGTATGTCCAAGCAATCAATCAGATAACCGGCCCTCCCAGAGAGTCACGGTAGCACAGAAACAAAACACTTGCCCATCAAAGATTATCACAACAAGCATAGGCAAGTTCAACGTACTTTCATTTTATATCAACAATCCGGGTTTCAACCCCAAAATACTATATACTTTCATTCTTTCAAAAAGACCTCTTTCTACGTAAAAGCCACACGATACTAATACTCGTAGTATTAAAAACACGTTTCCTTTTTAAACCAAATTACTACACCTTCTGAACATCTTTACAAGCTTTTTTTTAAAATCAAGTACTCTATACTTTTTAAACCAGGTGCTTTTCTTTTAAAACAACAACAAGTGTTCTTTTAAAACCCAAATAACTTACTCTCTTCAAAACAAGTAACCTATACTTAAATCAAGTTACTTCTCTTTTTCCGAAAACAAGTCGTTACGTCAAGTCTCTTATCTTTCAAGATCAAGTCTCTTAACTTTCAAAATCAAGTCGTTTTACTGTCAAAATCAAATCTTTCTTTTATCCTCATAAAGTCGTTATAACTAACTTCCCATAAAGCCATTATAACACTTTATGTTTTAAACAAACAAAATTCATTTCACACACGTACGTCTACCGTACTATATAGTTCACAACAATCATGCTCAAGAGTATAGGAAGAATCACATACCTTTTTAGCTTAAACCACAAGCCAAGTCAAGTATGCCGCGCGTAGAAGATCCACATATAATAACCACAATACATCTATCAACTTCTAGTTCTCTTCGTAGAATATTCTAAATACAAGATTCCTTATTCTACGTAAAATTCGCAGACTCTCCTCTATCACATATATCTCCTCCCCTCCCAAGGCCCGCTACCAGGCCAACAACTCCCTGGGGATTACACGTCTTCCCGGAAGTGTTCAATCTGCTTCAAAATAATACTACACAAGTCTCATCAGAATACACCCAATGTAAATCTGATTCAATCCTTTATAATCATCCTTCCAATATATCTAATATTCAGTTCTAAACTACTACAATATGTAATATCCAATTACAATAGGGGGACACAGCTCATTACCTCGATAAGCCCAAAATTATCCAAGATATAAGTCGATCCTGAGCAACGTTTAGCTCCAAATCCTGACGCTCCAACCCGATCCAACAAACCCTTAGAATCTCCTAACCAACTCCTCTTCAAGATCTAACTCCAACAAGTGAAGAACACTAATGGCTCAACTATGGCAAGTTTCGGCCAAGGTGAAATTCTAAGGCTAGGGGTGTGAAACCTTTTCCAACTCTTGGTACACAATCTTCCTAACACCCTAAGGAAGAACACTTATAAGTTTAGGGATTTTTGGACAACTTTTGCTCAAGAATTTCAAGGCAAAGCCGAGAGCAATCTACAAAGGGGAGGGAGTATTTTTGTCTTGGAAATCAAAGTGTGGGATGAAGAATAAGTCTTTCTTTCATGGGGTATTTATAGAGAAATCAAGGTCCAAGATCAAGGCAAGTGTGTGGTGAGATTGGGGTACAAGTGTGTGTGGGTCCCACCCACCAAATGGCTACACAAAACACAAGACAAGTGGCTTGCCACTTGTAAGGCCATTCGCCACAAGCACACATGGCACCACATTTGGCTACAAGCCACCTAGGGTGACACGTCTCGCCTCCTACTCGTCCAAAATATTTCGTCTTAGAAAATATCCAAAATACCGAAAATCTCAAAACAAAGCGGGCTCACAAACCAGTAAATTTCTCCCGTGGGCCCCACGTGACCATTTCCGAAAATAAAATCTCATAATTCTAATATAATCCAAGAAGCCCAAATACCAAATCTGGGAATCCAATTCCCATCAACGAACCTTTTTCCTTCACAAAACCCGGAAACTTTTTCGTCGAAAAATCACATCTTTCTTTCTTTCCAAAATTTCTGTCGTATTCTCGTACGTACGTCCTCACATACATACCCTGGAACTACGGGGTATAACAGGTGGGACCCACACACACTTGTCCAAATCTTGGCCACACACTTGCATAAATCCTAGCCCTTGAATGTCCTATAAATACCCCCTTAGTTGAAGACTTATTTCATCCACACTTGAGCAATTTCCAAGTCTCAAAATACTCCCTCCCTTTGATGAAGTTCTCGTCCAAACACCCCTCTCCTTTAGCGAAAGTTGTCCAAAAATCCTTAAAGTTTTAAGTGTTCTTCCTTAGAGTATTAGGAAGATTATTAACCAAGTGTTGGAAAAGAATTCACACCCCTAGCCCCTAAAGTACCCCCCCCCCCTTGGCCGAGAGTGCCACAAATTGTAGCCTAAGTGTTCTTCACTTTTGGAGCGAAAGTGTTTAAGAGAAGTTGTTTAGAAACTTCTAAGGGTTTCTTGGAGCGAATTGGAGCGTGCGGAATAGGAGCTAAACCTTGCTCAGGATCGACATATATCTTGGATAATTTTGGGTTTATCGAGGTAATGATCTTTATCCCCCTATTTTAATTTGAAATTACATGTTGTAGTTGTCACGACCCGTTCCGGGGCCCGTGACTGGTGCCTTACCCGGGCACCCAAGTATTCATACATCAGAGTAATCAGTGGAATATAAAAACAAGACATGAAACAAATGTAAATTGAGACACAGTTTATATCTGAGAAAATGTCGCCTTTCGGCATATATATATAAAGAGTGAACAGTTACATCCCAACTTTACAACATGACTACAGACCTCTAGGAATGTAAACAACTATGGCGGGGCCCCGCCATACCTGAATGTACATATATCTACAACATCGGGAGAACCATACCAAAAGTCGAGCCTCGGAGAAGATGGAGCTCACGACACCAAAGCAAAGATCCTAAGGATGCGGATCTAGCACTGCTGCCCTTACTGCGGCATGAACGCGGCCAAGGAGGTCGATAACAGTACCAAGTATGTGAAATCAGAAAGTACGTTAAGTGAAATTAAAGTATTTAAAACCATTTGCAAATATAATCGTTCAATTGCATAGTGTCATATCACAAACAAGAGCAATAATAGGTAAATCAGAATGTGTCTTTTCTAGGCGCGAATGATCGGGCAAGGCCAATCGCCCATAGAATCATTATGCGTGCCTAATCACGGACTCATGATCCGCATAGTCACACATGACCCGCATGAGGTATTCTCGACGGGGTAGCTAACCGGTATTCTCCTCGACTCCCGCATCCGCATAGTCTCGATAGACCGCATAGTCACACAGATCGCATAGGCATCCCGCGTCGGATAGAACACCCGAATGATCAATCACGAACTCCGCACTCTGCATAGTCACGCGCACGCATAGCCGTATAGACCGCATCAAGGGTGGCAAGCCCGGTATAACAAGTCAAGGGGGTATGTGATATAATAACAGTACAACGGTCTTAACGTTTAACAACGTAAGAACAACAATAATAACATCACAAGACACTAACACACGTAGTATCATAACATGTCTACTTATCAAACCATCTTACTATACTTGCAGAAGTCAATACAAGATTTTCATAACAAACAAGTAAAACCGTTCCTTTTATCTTTCTTAAGTCGTTATACCTAACTTCCCATAAAGCTAGTATAACTCTTAAGTTTTCTGTTTAAAAATCAAGTATTACTCTTCTTTTAAAAAATGATTCATAATTCTTTTGAAATACTTCAAGGTTCTTATTATTCAGGCTTAAGTCAAAAGACATTGCCGTAAAACTACGTCCAGTTAACACACGTACGTCTACCGTACTATATATATATTTTTTAAAATATCATGCTCAAGAGTATAGGAAGAATCACATACCTTCTCGGCGAAATCCACCTGCCAAGTCGGATATGTCGCGCGCAGAGAATCAACCTATAATAGTCAAATACGTCTATTAACGTCTAGACTATTCTGTATACAGTTCTAAGCATAGGGTTCTCTATTCTACGGAAAATTTGGCAGCACTTCCCTACCCGTCAAGCTACTCAAGTCTACTGTAAATACAATCCTATGTAAGTACAGTTCAAACTTCTTTATTATTCTTCTGATGTGATTTCTGTTCAATTCTATTCTTTAGTATCCTTCTATGTCTTATACTCAAGTCTTAACTATTCTTATATGTAATATCCAATTACAATAGAAGGACAAGAGTATTTACCTCGATAAGCCCAAAATTATCCAAGTTAAATGTCGATCCTGAGCAAGGTTTAGCTCCTAATTTGCACGCTCCGATAGCTCCAAGAAGTCCTTAGAAGTTCTACACAACTTCTACTCAAATACTATAAGGGATTTGGGCTAGGGTATTTGGAATAGTAACTATACTTTGGAAGACAACTTTCTACCAAGGGGTACTCGTAGAAGCCACAAGGCTAGAGGGGAGAGGGTTGTTTCGGCTAAGCTTCTCAGAGCGGGAGGCTTGACGAAAACACTACAAGAGGGGGGGGAGGATTTTCAAGACTTGGAGAAGTGATTTGTGGATGAAGAAAACCTTCAAGTTAGGGGGGTATTTATAGGCCAACCAATGGCCAAGATGAAGCCAAGTGCTATGCATGTGTAGGGTGAGGATTTACCCAAGTGTCCTTATCCATCTACTACACAAAATATCCTACCTAACCTTGACCAAAGGAAAGCCACAAAATCGTCCAAACAAGCCCATGTTTGCCGTCCACTTGAGGGTGACAAGTGTCACCCTCTCGTTGGTCCAAAATGTTTCATCTCTCGGAAAAATCCGTAAAAATTATAAATGACATAGCCGTAATTTTCCCTTCGCAAAGTTTGGAAAACGTTTCGTCGGAAAACGATTCTTTTTGATAGGTGTGCACAATTTTTCATCCCCCTATGCCTAACTAAGGCTAAACTTTTGTACGTACGCCCTTACGTACATATTCTGGAAATACGAGGTATAACATTCTCCCCTCCTTAGAAACATTCGTCCCGAATGTTCCTTCCCAAGACAGATAACAATAAGGTTCTTCATAACTAAAACAATTTGCAAATGCCACATACGGCCACAAAACAACACTTAGGCAAATATGACAATGAAAATTTACAAGAAGGAAAGTGAGTTACCTGGAGGTGTGGGGAATAGGTGAGGATACTTCTGCCTCATGTTGTCACGACCGACCAAGCCGCATCGGTGCCCTACAGGCACCCTTACAGTATACATCGGAGAAAATCAGTGAACATACATGAAACTTATAAAATAAAACAACGATAATAAAACAACAAGGTTAGCCGATAGGCTACCTTCACGAACGCATATACATAAACGGCAGCTTGCCTTTTCCTTTACAAACTGACCCACAAAATGTGACTACTGCACTTAAGAATTACAATCTGCGGCGGGACGGGGCCCGCCATACCCCGAATGTACATAAGTCTACCATATCGTGAAACCGTACTAAAAGATAAGCCTCCGAGTGAAAGGAGCTTCTTTCCAAAAGCGAACAGATCCTAAGAGCAAGGATCACCAACTGGTACCTATAACTGCGGCATTTAACGCAGTTCGAAGGGTCGATAACAAAAATTTAGTATGGAGCAAATAAAATGCAATAACCAAATCGTATCTGTATAAAAGAATGTCCTTTTTAACTCCTGAAATCAATCATATATTAACCGTGCCTTTCCTTCTTTCAATAAAATTAACAACATATTCATACATACATACTTAAGAGTTTAATTAAGTCTTTTTCACATAACTTACATATCTTACATAACATAATCCGACCCATTATGGAGGACTTCTTATTTGGGAGCTTACTTTGATTATCCATACGTGATAACGTAATCCGCCCATTCGGGACATGGTGTATTCATTAATCATGTGGCATAATCCGCCCGCTCATGGGCTCGGTGTACTATGGAATCATGTAGCATAATTCGCCCGCTTGGGCTCGGCATCGTGGAATCATGTAGCATAATCCGCCCGCTGTGGGGGCTCGGTGTCTTGTGGAATCATGTAGCATAATCCAGCCCGCTGTGGGGCTCGGTGCATCGTGGAATCATGTAGCATAATCCGCCCGCTGTGGCCTCGGTGTAAGATGACGTAACCGACCTGTGAAGGCTCGGGTAATATGGCGTAATCCGCCATGTGTAGGCTCGGTGTATTTCATAACGTAATCCGCCTATTCGTAGGCTCGGTGTATTTCATAACGTAATCCGCCTATTCGTAGGCTCTGTATTTCATAACGTAATTCGCCTATTTGTAGGCTCGGTGTATTCATAACGTAATCCGCCTATTCGTAGGCTCGGTGTGATTTTCCTTACATAACATTTTTAAACCATCTTTTCACTTCTTCTTAAGTCGTCATAACAACTTCCCATAAAGCTATTATAACAACCATTCATTTTAGAGAACTTATGTCACTTTTATTCTTACAACATTTAGGAAAGCGGATCCAAAGATACTACGTACATACATACTTAAAAAGAATCAGACGCTTAAAACTTCATAATCCTTAAAAGACAATCAAAGTTCTTAGTCTTAAAACTTCATAACATACTTCCTTTAAAGCCCAATTACTTATACAAAAACATATAAAGTTCCATACCTTCCCAAAACCAAGTAATTCATTCCCTTAAAATCATATAACTTCCACTTTTAAAATCAATCCCCTTTCACATATAAATTCAAGTCATTTTCGAACATAAAATCCACTTACTTACTTTAAACAAATCAAGACACATAGACTTTAAATCAAATCTCATAACTTCCTAACCGTTCTTACCAACGTCTCCCATAAGACCTAGTAAGGACTTAGGACAATTTAAACATACTCTTAACTTAGATTCAACAATGTAAATACTTCTTAACTTCTAAGAGTAGAAGGAATCTTGAAATACTATCACATGGAGATTTCATACATAGGATCATGCCAAAGAAAGAAGAGGTTCACATACCTCGCGACGACTAGCGACAAGTTGCAAAAAGGCTCCAAAGTACTTCAACCTATAATGGCCACAATACGTCCATTAACCTCTTAATTAAAACGTAGAATATTCTAAGTGCTAAGTCGCTAAATTCTACGGAAAATCGGACAGCACCTCCTTTGTTTCTACTCACTTTGCCACATTTTTCAAGGCCGAAATACAATAACCAAACAACCCAATTGGCTCACAACAATAAAGAAGGTAGTCTAATACAAATGAATAACTAAACAACCCCAATTGGCTCACAATTTAGAAAGTAGTCCAAATTCGACCACCTAGAGTTCAACCATACCAATACTTATCAAATTTCCATTTCAATCCAATTTGTTAATCATAACATGATATAAAGTCGCATTTGGTTAAAACTACCACAATCTTCAAATCAATAACATGCGACGATTCTAATAACGACTAAATTGAAATCCAACTTAACATGACTTACATTACATTCCGGATTTCCAATGCTACAATCAATCCACAATCCTTATAAACTTCTACATATCAACTTCATGCTAGCAACACGTAAAGCTAACAACAACAATATAAATATATAATCTTGTAACACATTAAAGGACAAAATTATACCTCAACGAATCTTAATCCGATTCCAATCCGAAGTCGCTCCTAGTAGTTTAGAACCTCTCCATGACACTTCAATCCGCTCGTTGAGACCCTTAGAACCATACCAACAACTTTCCTTCAACTTCCAATCCAAAACCTAGAAAGACCCTTAGGTTTTCGTTTTGCGACTAACAGTAAACTATTTTTTCCAAGATTTCTATTGAGATACACTTACATAACACTCATGAACCTTGGTTTAAAATGTGGGCTAAATGGACAAGAAACAAATTTTTTCCTTCTTTGAGAGCTAGAACCCGAGAGCTCCTTTTGTTGTTCATCCAATTCTCTTGAAATTTTTGGCTAAGTGTGGGACTAGTTTCACTACTAGTATACATATATAACATAATGGAGGGTTAAGATAGGAACAATTGGGTGGTTTGGATGATCTCTTAACAAATATCAAGACTTGTGGGACCTTGACTTAGTCAAACTTCTCAAGCTAATCAACTTGCAAGACTTGCCATCTAGGACTATGGTCAATGACCATATTGGCCATGCCAATTTCGTCCAAGGCATCTATAAGGGGGGTGACACGTGTCGCCTCCCATTCACAATAATACGCTTTCCGACAATTCCATAATTAGTTAAATTTTTACAAGTCTCAAATTTAACACTTGCGAAGTTCTTACGCACGTTCTAAAACATGTCCTGCAATTACGAGGTGTAACATTCTTCCCCCCTTAGAAACATTCGTCCTCGAATGTTCTTTCGGAGTCAAACTTATAATTAGCGACATAGTTTCCTTTCACAACCCCGACATACCAACAATGCCACACATGGCCCTAATACCTCGCACACGCATATATGTCCATCATAAGCCCAAACGAGGTTACCTTTTTGTACTTCCAACTCCTTCTAACATACATACATAACTTCAATATTATCCGTTCTTAATACTTAAACATAAAATAACCTTATCATGCATACAGATCAGAAGGGTCAAGATATACTGATTCATATAGGCGGTTCAAAGGACCGCTAAAATGGAAACTTCCACCACGACCGCCACGCCGCTGGATGAACATCTGCCTAGCTACTGAAGGCGAAGAACCCGCAACTGATCCGGTAGACTTTTCTATCCCTCCTGCAACTCTCCTACTAGGACAATCCCTCAACATATGGCCCTGACGGCCACAGCAAAGCAGCACGATGAGCACGACGACATTCCCGATGGTTATGTCGTCCACACTGTGAACACTGAGTGAAGAGGGGCCCCGACTGTCTAGAACCCATGTGCGATACGAATCCAAGCCTCGAGCTCGACTGCCCCGACTACCCGGTGATCTAACCTCCGCTGAACGGGAAGGAGCACTCTGTGCCGGCTGAACTGTAGACCTAGCCTGCTGCTGAGGCTCTCCGCCTTGAAAATCACCTCAACCCTCGCTGCCCCGCCTCTTGGCCGTTTGGCCTGGCGTCGGTCCTCTCTCTCCTCGCCCTCGATCCTCATGCATAAGTCTCAGATCTCCGCAATATCCATTCTCGTGAAGGGCTACTCGTGCAACAAAGGATCATATAACGGTCTAGCCCGATAACATAGCGATGAACTCTATCACCATGTTAGCCACAATAGTATGCGTATAACGGCCAAGGAGGCAAACTCAAAGCTATAATCCCTGATAGTCCACCCGCTCTGCCTCAAGGTCAAGAATCTGTCTACCCGGCTCTCCTCATCTCGGAGGCAAAAGTGATCCATGAAGGCCTCTCAGAACTCCTCCCAAACACCTGGAAGAGCATCATCACCTTTTGAAAGCAACCACGACTCAAACCGGTTCAACGCGATATCGCAGAACCGCAGAGAGGCTAGCATAATGCACTGTCTCTGAAGCCCTAAGAACCTGCGTGGTCCGTTGTAGCTGCCGAATGAACTCCTGCGGATCCTCATCAGACCTCGAACCATAAAACTCAGGTGGATGACATCCTAGAAAATCCCTAATCCGCAAACTGTCGGCTCTGGGTGGGCTGCTCGCTCGCTTGGCGCCGCTCGACTACTATATCGGCCAATAATCGGATGCCTCCCGTAGTCTCTATACTCAAGACCCGGCGGAATCGAGGCTCGCATCGAACCTTCGAGCTACCGCCGCCTCGCCTTCTAATATCGCCGTGGCTGAACTCGCCGACCCACCTACTACCTCGTGCATATTCTGCGGCCCGACTCGTAACTCTTCACAGACCATCGCGCTCTCGCCACGCTTTGCCCTTCCGGGCCTCGGTCGCTTCCGTGAGGCATAGCCGATTCACATACATAAGAATACGCCGAGACGGATCAACCTATTAATACAAATTTCACCGCACGATCTCAGAGTGAGAAGAATGGAAACTAATCCTAAATGTCTGTAGCCTCGATTATAGATGTAGTGCACAACACACCGATAATCAAGACTCTACTAGACACCTGCCAGACACTTTCCGAGGACTAATCGCTCGATACCACTTTTGTCACGACGACCCGCTCGCGATCGGTGCCCTACACAGGCACCTTACAGTATACATCGAGAAAATCAGCGAACATACATGAAACTTATAAAATAAAACAACAATAATAAACAACAAAGTTAGCCGATAGTGGCTACCTTCCCGAACGCATACATAAACGGCGCTTGCCTTCCTTTCCTTTACAAATCGACCCACAAAATGTGACTACGCACTTAAGAATTACAATCACAAGTGACGGGGCCTCGCCATACCCTGAATGTACATAAGTCTACCATATCGTGAAACCGTACCAAAAGATAAGCTCCGGAGTGAAAGGAGCTTCTTTCCAAAATTGAACAGAGATCCTAAGAGCAAGGATCACCAACACGGGTACCTATAACTGCGGCATGAACGCACTTCGGGGGGTCAAGATAACAAAATTTAGTATGGAATGTAAATAAAATGCAATAACCAAATCGTATTCAGATAAAAGAATGTCCTTTAACTCCCGAAATCAATCATATATTAACCGCCTTTCCTTCTTTCAATAAAATTAACAACATATTCATACATACATACTTAAGAGTTTAATTCATTTTTTCACATAACTTACATATCTTACATAACATAATCCGACCCATTATGGAGGACTTCTTATTTGGGAGCTTACTTTGATTATCCATACGTGATAACGTAATCCGCCCATTGCGGGACACGGTGTACTCATAAATCATGTGGCATAATCCGCCCGCTGGGGCTCGGTGTACTATGGAATCATGTAGCATAATCCGCCCGCTGTGGGGCTCGGTGCATTGTGGAATCATGTAGCATAATCCGCCCGCTGTGGGGCTCGGTGCATCGTGGAATCATGTAGCATAATCCGCCCGCTGTGGGGCTCGGTGTCTTGTGGAATCATGTAGCATAATCCGCCCGCCCGCGGGCTCGGTGTAAGATGACGTAACCGCCTATGTGAAGGCTCGGGTAATATGGCGTAATCCGCCTATGTGTAGGCTCTGTATTTCATAACGTAATCCGCCTATTCGTAGGCTCCTTGTATTTCATAACGTAATCCGGCCTATTTGTAGGCTCGGTGTATTTCATAACGTAATCCGGCCTATTCGTAGGCTCGGTGTGATTTTCCTTACATAACATTTTTAAACCATCTTTTCACTTCTTCTTAAGTCGTCATAACAACTTCCCATAAAACTAATATAACAACCATTCATTTTAGAGAACTTATGTCACTTTTATTCTTACAACATTTAGGAAAACGGGATCCAAAGATACTACGTACATACATACTTAAAAATAATCGTATCGCTTAAAACTTCATAATCCTTAAAAGGCAATCAAAGTTCTTAGTCTTCAAACTTCATAACATACTTCCTTTAAAGCCCAATTACTTATACAAAAACATATAAAGTTCCATACCTTCCCAAAACCAAGTAATTCATTCCCTTAAAATCATATAACTTCCACTTTTAAAATCAATCCCCTTTTCACATATAAATTCAAGTCATTTTCGAACATAAAATCCACTTACTTACTTTAAACAAATCAAGACACATAGACTTTAAATCAAATCTCATAACTTCCTAACCGTTCTTACCAACGTCTCCCATAAGACCTAGTAAGGACTTAGGACAATTTAAACATACTCTTAACTTAGATTCAACAATGTAAATACTTCTTAACTTCTAAGAGTAGAAGGAATCTTGAAATACTATCACATGGAGATTTCATACGTAGGATCATGCCAAAGAAAGAAGAGGTTCACATACCTCGCGACGACTAGCGACAAGTTGCAAAAAGGCTCCAAAGTACTTCAACCTATAATGGCCACAATACGTCCATTAACCTCTTAATTCAAACGTAGAATATTCTAAGTGCTAAGTCGCTAAATTCTACGGAAAATCGGACAGCACCTCCTTTGTTTCTACTAACTTTGCCACCTTTTTCAAGGCCGAAATACAATAACCAAACAGCCCCAATTGGCTCACAACAATAAAGAAGGTAGTCCAATACAAATGAATAACTAAACAGCCCCAATTGGCTCACAATTTAGAAAGTAGTCCAAATTCAACCACCTAGAGTTCAACCATACCAATACTTATCAAATTTCCATTTCAATCCAATTTGTTAATCATAACATGATATCAAGTCGCATTTGGTTAAAACTACCACAATCTTCAAATCAATAACATGCGACGATTCTAATAACGACTAAATTGAAATCCAACTTAACATGGCTTACATTACATTCCGGATTTCCAATGCTACAATCAATCCACAATCCTTATAAACTTCTACATATCAACTTCATGCTAGCAACACGTAAAGCTAACAACAACAATATAAATATATAATCTTGTAACACATTAAAGGACAAAATTATACCTCAACGAATCTTAATCCGATTCCAATCCGAAGTCGCTCCTAGTAGTTTAGAACCTCTCCATGACACTTCAATCCGCTCGTTGAGACCCTTAGAACCATACCAACAACTTTCCTTCAACTTCCAATCCAAAACCTAGAAAGACCCTTAGGTTTTCGTTTTGCGACTAACCCGTAAACTATTTTTTTCCAAGATTTCTCTATTGAGATACACTTACATAACACTCATGAACCTTGGTTTAAAATGTGGGGCTAAATGGACAAGAAACAAAAAATTTTCCTTCTTTGAGAGCTAGAACCCGAGAGCTCCTTTTGTTGTTCATCCAATTCTCTTGAAATTTTTGGCTAAGTGTGGGACTAGTTTCACTACTAGTATACATATATAACATAATGGAGGGTTAAGATAGGAACAATTGGGTGGTTTGGATGATCTCTTAACAAATATCAAGACTTGTGGGACCTTGACTTAGTCAAACTTCTCAAGCTAATCAACTTGCAAGACTTGCCATCTAGGACTATGGTCAATGACCATATTGGCCATGCCAATTTCGTCCAAGGCATCTATAAGGGGGGTGACACGTGTCGCCCTCCCATTCGTCACAATAATACGTTTTCCGACAATTCCATAATTCCGTTAAATTTTTTACAAGTCTCAAATTTAACACTTGCGAGTTCTTACGTACATTCTTAAAACATGTCCTGCAATTACGTGGTGTAACACATGTCCTCCTCATCTTCCCACGTCATCTCCTCCCTGAGCTCGTTCCGTCACAAGACTTTGACGGAAGCCACGTCCTTGGTCCACAGACGCCTAACCTGACGATCGATTATCGCTATGGGAATCTCCTCATACGATAACCCCTCGGTCACCTGGACATCGTCAATCAGATGCACTCTAGATGGATCCCCGATACATATCCTCAGCATAGAAACATGAAACACCGGATGCACTGCCTCCAGATCGGACGACAGATCCAACTCATAGGCAACCTTGCCTACCCTGCGGACAATCTGATACGGCCCAATGTACCTTGGGCTGAATTTCCCTTTCTTCCCGAATCTCATCACACCCTTCATGGGTGACACCTTCAGGAAAACCCAATCATCAACCTCGAACTCGAGATGCCGACGACGGTGATCTGCATACGACTTCTGTCGACTCTGAGCTGTGAGCAACCGCTCCTGGATAAGCTTCACCTTATCCACCGCTCACGCACCAACCTGGTCCCACTAATCGCACTCTCGCCCACATCAAACCGGGTCTATCGGCGACCGCACTTCCTCCCATACAAGGCCTCATGGCGCCATCCGAATACCGGAGTGATAGCTATTATTATATGAAAACTCAACTAGAGGCAAATGATCCTCCAGCTACCCTCGGTCAATAACACGGCTCGCAGATATCCTCAAGAGTCCGATAGTGCGCCACCGTCCGTCAATGCGTGGATGGAATGCGACTCGTGCTCACTGCGTCTCTAAACCCTTCGAAGGACCTCCGTAAGTTAGCCGAACCGGGCTCCTCCGTATGATATGATCGAAATAGGGACTCATGCGATCGACGATCTCTGATGTAAAGTCCGCATAATCCTCACCGAAAAAGTCGCCCCGACGGAAGAAAGTGGGCTGATTTCACACCGTCGACGATAACCCAAATAGAATCATGTTTCCTCGGAGTGCGAGGTAACCCTGTGATAAAGTCTATGTTGATCACCTCCCACTTCCAGGTCGGGATCTCCATCGTCTGCAATAATCCACCAGGCCTCTGGTGTTCTATCTTCACCTGCTGACAACACGGGCACTGAGCTACAAACTCTGCAATGTCCCTCTTCAAGCCATCCCACCAATACATAGATCTAAGGTTGTGGTACATCTTGGTCGACCCCGGTATGGATAGAGTAACGCCACGTGTGCTTCCCCGTAACTTCGCCAAGTCTGAAATATCTGGAACACACAACTTGCCCTCAAACCTTAGAACCCCATCAGGTGCTACCTCAAAAGGACCCTTCCCCTCATGAAGAGCCGTATCACGATACCGAATCAAAACCGGATCCTCAAACTGTTGCCTCTTCACCTCTTCGACGATGGAAGACTCGGCAACCTCTCGAACTCGAACCCCACTGCTATCAGAATCAATCAAACGGACACCAAGGCTCGCTAACTGATGTAAATCGCGAACCATGCCCCTCCTCTCTGGCTGCACATCTGATAGACTCCCCATCGACCTACGACTAAGAGCATCTGCCACAACATTGGCCTTCCCCGGGTGGTACAGGATATCGACATCATAATCCTTAAGTAACTCTAACCACCGCTCGCCGTAAGTTCGGCTCCTCTGGTGAAGATATACTTGGAGGCTCTTGTGGTGCGTATAAATATCCACATGAACCCCATACAAATAGTACCTCGGATCTTGGCGTGAATCACCGCTGCCAACTCCAAATCATGGGTGGGGTAGTTCCTCTCATGCTTCTTAAGCTGTCGGGATACGTATGCTATAACCTTGCCCTGCTGCATCAACACACATTCCAACCCGATGCCTGACGCATCATAATACATGACATAGCCGTCTGGACCCTCTGGAAGAGTAAGAACGGGGGCGGTCGTCGATCCTCCTTCAAGAATCGAAACCCCGCCACACGCATCACCATCAAACTTACCGCTTCCGAGACGGCCTAGTCAATGGTGCAGAGATAGAAGCAAACTTCTACGAACCGAGATAATAACTGCGAGGCCCGAAAGCTGCGCACCTCGCCGAGTAGTAGGTCAGGCCAAGTCTCGATCGCTCGATCTTGGCCGTATCCACCCGAATACCATCACCCTAATATGCCCAAGAAAAGCCACCGGCCAACCAAAACTCACATTTAGAAAACTTGGCGATAATCTGCTGGTCTCGAGAACTCTCAAGATCCTCAAATGCTCTGCATGCTCGCTACGGCGAGAATAAACCAAGATGTCATCAATGAACACTATCACAAGCGTGTCCAAAATGGCTTGAACACTCGCTCATCAAATCCATGAATACCGCGGAGCATTGGTCAATCCAAAACATGACTCGAACTCATAATGCCTGCACGTCCGAATGCGATCCTGGGACATCCGCCTCGACTGCACTGATGATAGCCCGATCGCAGATCAATCTTGAGAAACATCTCGCACTCGCGGTGGTCGAACAAATCATCAATCTCGGGAAGGGTATTCGTTCTTAATAGTCACCTTGTTCACCGCTCGTAATCAACACATGCGCAGCTGCCCCGCCCTTCTTTCTTTACGAACAATACCGGCGCTCCCGGAGAAACACTAGGTCCGGCGAAGCCCTTCTCCAAAGAAATCTCTCACCGGTCCTTCATCCTCTCAACTGGCAGTTCCATTCGTATGGCGTAATGGAAATAAAGCCAGTGTCCGCAAAGACATCGATACAAAACTCTATCTCTCTCAAGAGGATACCCGAGGTCGCTGAAACACATCCGGGAACTCTCGACTCATCGAATCGATGAAAATCTGGTACCGCAGCCTCGTGATTTAACACCGAATGAGATGGTAGATATACCCTTCGCACCATCTTCCTAGCCTTGAGGTAGGAAATAAACCTACCTCTGCGGCGTCTGATGTTCCTCCCACTCGACAACCTGGCTTCCTCAGGAAACTGGAACCGTACCACTCTCTCCCTGCATTCTACATTGGCGTAGCAAGAAGCTAGCCAATCCATACCCATGATCACATCGAAATCAGTCATATCTAACTCTATCAAGTCGGCTAGGGTCTGACGACTGCATATGGTCACTGGACAAGCCCTATATATCCACTGAGCTACCACCGAATCACCATCGCGTAGCTACCTCGAAAGTGGTCATGGACTCGTGCTCTATCCCTATCCTACTAGCATAAGGGAGATATATAGACAGTAGAACCCGGATCTATCAAGGCATACACATCGAATCCAGAACCGATAAGGTACTGCGGATTTACATCGGTGAGGCCTCCTGATCCTGCCGGCTGGACAAGGCATAAATGCGGTTCTGAGGACCGCTATAACTGGGACCCGCGCCACGACCTCTACCGCGACCTGCTGGTCCATGAGTACCCTGCCCTCCGGGGCGTGTAACTATAGGGGATGAAGACCGCAATGCACTCGGCGTCGACTTACCCGCCTCTCGCTCGCCTGACAGATTTCGCATAATGACCTTGCGGCCACAAGTGTAGCAAGCTCCGGCGAGTACCACACCGAATTGAATCTACCACAACGACACACCGAGCGACCTCGATCGTTAGCACCTCGCTACCGAAATCAAGTCCCGGGCCCCGACCGCCCGAATACTATGGCTGTACCGACACAGATGTGGGAGTGCTCTGAGCTGGCTGGGGTGCAAATCTAGACTGCTGTTGAGGTCGTCCACCCCGAGAGCTACCAAATGATCCGGCCGCTCGCCTTCTTCGCCGCTGATATCGCCGACCCGCTTGCCTCTACGCCTCGCATCCAAGTGCATGAGCTGCGACGCGTAATGTCAATGCCGTCAAGAGCCACACCCGCACAAGACTCGCCATATAATCATCTAGCCCGTGACGTAGCGATGCACCGCCCTCCATATCCGCTACCAATGCAGGACATATCGAGCCAAAGAATCGAACTCGACGGTACTCCCTAATCTGGCGCCCTCCGTCTGCAGAATAAAAATCTGGCCCGTGCCTCTCCTATATGTGGAGGCAAGAAGTGAGTGAGAAAAGCCTCGAGAACTCATCCCAAGTACTGGGACGCTGCGTTTCCCGGGATAACTCCCACGAATCAAACTAATCGATCGCGTATCACGCACCGATGCAAAACCGAAGATCACGACTCGGTCTCCGACGCCCGATCACTCTCATAATCCTCTCAGAATCGACGGATAAACTCCCGCGGATCATCCTCGGCCTCGACCAGTAAAACTCGCGGGCTAAAACTCGTGAAATCCGTAGCCTCAAACTATTCGCCTGGGTGAACCACGGTACTACGGGCCGGAATCGAATCGCCGTGATCCAAATTTATCCTCATGTTCGCCATGATCACGCCAGCATCGTTATCTCTTGTACTCCTAACCTTCGCCGCAGCCGTGGACCGAGGTACAGTGCGTGGTCTCGCTGGGGCCGGGCGTCATGGAACTCGCCGCCCGAGGTATCGCCTCGGGTAAGAATCGGGCTCGTGCTCGTGACTTCGGTGTCCTACTAGCAGCCTCCGCTTTGCCTTCTTCGGGCCCGGTTGCCTTATGTGAGGCATAATCACATGTAAAAGGAATACGTTAGAGGGTCCAACTTATAACACAACTCTAAGGCACGATCTCGAGTGAGAAAATGGAAACCAATCCTAAATATCCTATAGCCTCCTCGATTATTGGTGTGGTTCACAACACACCGATAATCAAGACTCTACTAGATACGGTCAGACACTTTCCGAGGATTAAGCGCTCGATACCACTTTTGTCACGACTGCCCGGCTCATCGTGCCTTACTCGCACCCAAGTAGTCATACATCGAGTAATCGGAATATAAAAACAAGACATGAAACAAATGTAAATTGAGACACGCTTTATATACGAGAAAATGTCGCTTTCGCATATATATATATAAAGAGTGAGCTACATCCCAACTTTACAACATGACTCTGCACTTAGGAATGTAAACAACTATGGCGGGACAAGGCCCCGCCATACCCTGAATGTACTTATATCTACAACATCAGGGAGAACCATACCAAAAGTCGAGCCTCCGGAGAAGATGGAGCTCCTGACACCAAAGCAAAGATCCTAAGAATGCGGATCTAGCACCTGCTTGCCCTTACCTGCGGCATGAACGCAGCCCCCCGAAGGAGGTCAGTACAACAGGTACCAAGTATGTGAAACTGTAAAGTACGTTAAGTGAAATTAAAGTATTTAAAACCATTTGCAAATATAATCAGTTCAATTGCACATAGTGCCATATCACAAACAAGAGCAATAATAGGTAAATCAGAATGTGTCTTTTCTAGGCCGCGAATGATCGGGCAAGGCCAATCGCCCATAGTATCATTATGCGTGCCTAATCTCGACTCCCGCATCCGCATAGTCACACATGCACCGCGTGAGGTATTCCTCGCATCGGGGTAGCTAACCCTGCATTCTCTCGACTCGCGATCGCATAGTCACATTGCACCGCATAGGGCATCCCCGTGACGGATAGAACACCTTAATGATCAATCCCGAACTCCGCAGACTCGCGATAGTCACACATACCGCATAGGCCGTATAGACCCGCATCAAGGGTGGCAAGCCCTCGGTATAACAAGTCAAGGGGGTATGTGATATAATAACAGTACAACGGTCTTAACGTTTAACAACGTAAGCACAACAATAATAACATCACAAGACACTAACACACGTAGTATCATAACATGTCTACTTATCAAACCATCTTACTATACTTGCAGAAGTCAATACAAGATTTTCATAACAAACAAGTAAAACCGTTCCTTTTATCTTTCTTAAGTCATTATACCTAACTTCCCATAAAGCTAGTATAACTCTTAAGTTTTCTGTTTAAAAATCAAGTATTACTCTTCTTTTAAAAAATGATTCATAATTCTTTTGAAATACTTCAAGGTTCTTATTATTCAGGCTTAAGTCAAAAGACATTGCCGTAAAACTACGTCCAGTTAACACACGTACGTCTACAGTACTATATATATATATTTTAAAATATCATGCTCAAGAGTATAGGAAGAATCACATACCTTCTCGGCGAAATCCACCTGCCAAGTCGGATATGTCGTGCGCAGAGAATCAACCTATAATAGTCAAATACGTCTATCAACGTTGTTATACCCCGTAGTTCCAAGGTATGTATGCGGGGACGTACGTACGAGAATACGACAGAAAGATTGGAAAGGAAGAAAGAGGTGATTTTTCCACGGAAAAGTTTCCGGTTTTTGTGAAGGAAAAAGGTTCGTTAATGGGAATTGGCTTCCCCGAGTTGGTCTTCGGACTTCTTGAGATATTAGAGAATTATTGAATTTTATTTTCGGAAATGGTCACGTGGGCCCACGGAGAAATTTACTGGTTTTGGGCCCACTTTGTTTTGAGATTTTGGCCATTGTGGATATTTTCTAAGATGTTTTATTTTGGGCCAATAGGAGGGTGACACGTGTCACCCCGCCAGTGGCTTGGCCGAATGGCATTTGGGCACAGTGCCGACAGAGTCGTTTTCGACTAAACGCTTTACATAACTTGAGGGAAAATTCGGCTATGTCTTTTCTTATTTTTGGATTTTTCAGAGATGAAATGTTTTGGACCAACGAGGGCGACACTTGTCACCCTCGAGTTGGTGGAGTTGGACGCCACCTCGACGTTTGAAGGGTCAAGTTGGTGAGATATTTTGCAGGATTTGTGGAGTAGGGACTAGGGGCACTTGGGCACATCTTGGCCCTACACTTGCATAGCACTTGGCTAGATCTTGCCCTTGGTTGGCCTTTGCACCCTATAAATACCCCTCCCTTTGAAGACTTCTTCATCCTCAAATCTCTAAGTCTTGAGAACCCCTCTCTCCTCCTCTTGACTCTCGCCCAAGAGCCTCCTCCCCTTTCATGTGGCCTTGTGGCCGAGAGCACCCCCTACTGGGTGTTCTCGGGTACCCCTTGGTTGAGAAATACTCTCAAAAGTATTGTTATAATGCCCAAATACCTTAGCCTTATACCTTGTAGTATTCTAAGGTTATATCTCTACGAAAAGCCCAGAAATACTATCATACTTCCCGTACCACAAACCGAAACCCTAAGGAAAATCTCCATGGTTAGTTGGAGTGCTTTGTAGAAGTTGGTTAGAACTTCTAAGGGTTGTTTGAGCGACGGAGCACCCAGTGAGCGAAACATTGCTAAGGATCGACTTTAAACTCGGATAATTATGGGCTTATCGAGGTAATTATCTTGTCCCCCTATTGTAATTGGATATTACATGTTGTTAGAATATATAGTTGAAGTATACTATATATAGAACTGAACGTAGTTGTTGGCAATGTCTTTTGACTTAAGCCTGAAGAATAAGGAATCGAATCGAATCAGAATTACATAGCGTATCAGACATGAGACTTGTGTAGTATTACGGTATAGTAGAATTGTACCCGTTCGGGTTAGATGTATAACCCCCCCCCTGGTTGGCTTGGTAGCCGGCCTCGATAGAGGAGGAGATTTACGCTGTGGCGGGGGGGGGGGAGGTGCTGCCGAATTTTCGGTAGAATGTTCTACGATGAGATCTAAATGTTAATAAGCGCCTTGTGGCCTTATAGGTTGATGTACTACGTGTGGCGCGATCTACGTGGCTTAAGGAGTAGCCGACGTTTGGAAGTACTTGGAGCGTTTTGCTATGAGTCGATACTCGTCGCGAGGTATGTGAACCTCTTCCTATCTCTTCTAGCATGATATGTGTGAACTATGTAATGCGGTGACGCATACGTGCTAAATGTGTTTGAGTGGTTTAAAACATAAAGTGTTATAACGGCTTTATAGGAAGTTGGTTATAACAGCTTTATGTTAGTAAGAAAATACATGTGGTTTTTAAAAGGTAACTGATTTGAACTATAACTGGCTTGAAAGAACTTGAAGTATTTCAAAAGTTTTTTTGAATCATTTTGAAAGGAGAAGTAATACTTGGTGTTTGAAAACTTAAGAGTTATACTAGCTTTATGGGAAGTTAGGTATAACGGCTTAAGAATGCTTTCTTGATTTGGAAATCGAATGTGTATCGACAAACCATCGCAGTTAATAAAAGGAAATGTTTGAATAATTAAGTATTATTAAAACCAGAGAAACTTCCATCCGCATAAGCTAAGATGAGACAAAATGATATTTCCTAGATCATGGCTGCTGTAATAAGATTGTTATAAACAAGAATGTCCTACTCACATATAAGGCTTATGTTTCTCCGATTGTTTAAAAGAGAATTATATTATTCTTAAATGAATAAAACTATGAACTACTTAAACCTTTCTAAAATAAGAAACGTTAACCTTTCATATTAGGCAAACTTGGACGTTTGGAAAATAATGTTGTTACTTGAATTTACAAAGGTAAGAGTTTTGGTTTTCTTAAAAGGATAGTCACTCTATTTTATACTACGGGTATTGTGTGACTTATGTGAAAGAAACAGATCTTTTAAAGATTTAATGTGTGAAGTACTTTGGGGTTAGATACGAACTTGTTAGTAGAAAGTACCTTGTGTGAATACTCTATTGTATTGGTTCGTGATAGCCTTGTAAATACTTTCTTGTTGATTTGAGAAGTAAACATGTTGGGATGCTACGTGTGTTAGTATCTTGTGATGTTAGTGTAAAGGGGTTTTCCCCTCGACTGCGCTTAAAGTTGTTTGACTATCACCGTTATGTTGGTATTGTACCACTCACCTTGACTTGTGTTCGGAGGTTGGCGCCTCCACGCGGGTAGACTCGGCGATGCAGGACCATGATTCGAGAATACCTACGCGGGTCCAGGGGATCCGTGCGGGCTACGGAGCTCCGTGTTAGTGTGCGCCCTTGTGGTCACGCGTCTCAGGCTACGCGGATCGCGAGTCGGGGCGACGCCGGGAGTAGCTACCGATGCGGGTTATACTCACGCGGCCTATCTCGATCGCCTACGCGGAGTGCGGAGAGTTCGGGGCTAGACGCGCACATTTGATATCTGCAGGCGAGTGACCGACTTTTTATCATGTGACGGCCCAGACAGATATCATGACACGCCTTATGACCTTGTTGCGTACTGGTGTTAGTAGTCGGCTATGCCTTCAGATTTCTACCTGCACTGCTTTATTAGGACACGTGGGACTCGTGTTCATGTGTATTCTGGTGCTTGTATATCACAACCGTCGGCGGTGAGGAAGGTATTCCACGGCACGATTGATGTGGGCGTGAGACCCATTGTTAAAATTGAGTGATGACTTGAGGCGTGAGTCCCGACTTGACACGATCGCTTATTTATGGTGAATCGTAGTTTGTTATCATACATGTCTCCGCTTTGTATAGACTACTATGATTTTCATTTACTGATTTATTTTAGTTTCACATACTCTGTACTGATCGACCTCCTTCGGGGCTGCTCATGCCGCAGTAAAGGTACACGATCGTTGATCCTCGCTCTTAGGGTCACAGTCGGCTGGGAAGCTCCGTTCTCCGAGGCTTATCTTGGTATAGTCCTCGTTGTCAGAGGTGCTTACATTCAGGGGTATGACGGGGCCCTGTCCCGTCGTTGTTGTCGTATCATTTCTTAGAGGTCTGTAGTACTGTTGTGGGCAGGGTTTGTAAAAAGGATTAAACTGTTCATTTGTAAAAAGTGGTTATTTATATATGCCGAAAGGCAAGCTTTCTCGACATCGTTTTGTACTTCACTTGTTCATGTATGTGTTTTATGTTCCTGATTACTCGATGTTGTGTCACTAGGGTGCCGGGTAAGGCACGATCCACGCCCCGAACGGTCGTGACAAAAGTGGTATCGAGCGATTAATCCTCGGAAAGTGTCTACGCGTATCAGATCCAAGAGTCTTGATTATCGGTGTGTTGTGCACCACGCCAATAATCAGGAGGCTATAGGATATTTAGGATTGGTTTCTATTCTTCTCACTCTGAGATCGTGCCTTAGAGATGTGTTGTAAGTTGGACCCTCTAACGTATTTCTTTCCCTTATCGTTATGCCTCCGTAGGGCAACCCGCCCAGTGAGGCGCGCAAAGGCGGAGCCGCGAGTTGAGTTCGAGGGTTGCGTGGGCACAAGCCCAATTATCACCTTGGATGGTGCTTCATTCGGGATTTCGCGACGCCACTAGCCCCAGAGAGTTTAGCACTACGCAGCAGCCTCCTGCGCGCCATAATATTTGAACCTTCGCCCACGATCGGGAGCAGAATATAGATTGCAGAGAGACGACCCTGTTACTAGCTATGGATGTGGCTACCAGAGAAATACCGATGTACCGCGAGTCTTGATGACTATCTAAAGAGAGGGTTGTACAAGAGTAATTCTTCAGCTAGGCGTGAGCATGGCCTATGAACGGGCTTATACGCAGCAGGCCGAGAAACGTAGAGATCGACGGGTTAACCAAGGACATCGGCGGGCCAGAGCTAGGTCCTTGGTAACTTCGAGGCAAGTCGCCTCACCAGCAGATTAGATTATGCACATCCGCCAGTGCAAAGAGGTCCCCCACGGGATTCAGTACGTTCGGGGTATGCAGGAGTTGGTCAGGACTCCAGGGTTTTCGATTCATCAGGCGATGCACGTCATCCCGGGGAATGTCGTCTTTTTAGATTGATACTTGTTGTACCTGTGGCCGTCAGGGCCATATGTCGAATAGGTGACCTAGTAGAAGGATTTTGTCTTCTGTACCGGTGGGTAGTTCGTCACCTTCCTTAACTATGCCTCACGGCAGTTAAATTAGAACGACATGGGGGAGTGAAGCAGTAGATGCAGGCATATCCTAAACCCTCTAGAATTTTGTTTATGTGATAAGGTGAGTATACCTTAAGTGCTATGTTCTGGTAGCAGTATGTTAGTTGTGATTAGAAATCATGGTTGTTTAACCGAGTAAGATGTTGGGGGATAGAGAAAGTGTGAGCCTTAGAGTTTTACGCGTAGAGACCTTAGAGGTAAGGCCATCTCGAGTAAAAGACGTATATTATGTTTGACCCTTATAGGAGTGCATAGTGCACGTGAGCTATGTTCGTGGGATAAGTCCCTGAGTAGTGTGGAAGGAAAGAGGGTAGTTGAGCTAAGAAGACCGCTAGGTTTTCGTAACGTGTTTTAAGAGATTGTTCCTTCGGGAGATAGTATTTCGCGCGCTTGCCGGGTTGAGGCCACGCCGCGGGTCAACCCGCGGCATGTTTGGTGCGGGTCCGGTTGTGGTGGTCCCGCCTTGTGGAAGGGTCACGAGGGTGTTAGGCCCAAGTTTAGTTAACCAGCGTACGAGTTCGTGGATGCGTTCGACCAGTGGTCGGTCGATGGGGGGCAGCCCATCGTGTTCTTGATCCGACCGTTCACTCGGCGATGTTGATTTATCGAAAGGTTGTAAGGCTGCACGGTGCCTACCTTCACCTTATGGCGCATGGAGCCCGTGTTACTACTGTTTTTGTTTCGAAGTTTTACCAGCAGGTTAAGGACTCGTGAGTCTCAGATCGCATTCGCCTCGCCGTATGTGGAATTCGGGGTAGTTGTGAAGATTGTTGTCTCGTGGAGGAGCGTTTAAGCTACCATTTCAGTGTTCGGAGGTCGCTTATGAAGCCTTGCAGGGCGGAAGTGTAAGTTGCGGCCGATTGGTTCGATGTTGGCGGTGGTTCGATAGTTCGTGCTTGTTCCACAGATTGTGGATAGTGAGAAGCTTGTCTAGAAGAAGTTCGCACTCGGAGGAATCGTGGCGAATAATCGGCGACGACGCCAGAGTTCGTGCCGATCGGTCTTCTTGAAAGTACCACCCTGACAGGTGTGGCGAGTTTTGATACTAAAGCGATCGTAAATGTGGTAAGAATTGAGTGTATGGCCTTCGATCGCAGTTGCACTGCACCATTTGTTGGGTCGTCGAGCTAGGCTCGCGCAAAGTGACAAAAGTGTATTTGTGGTGATGTTAGAGGTGTTTCCTCGTAGACTTGGATATAAGTATGTTGCGCAAGTATTTCGCGCCACCGTGGCGATTGTTTCGTAAGTATAAGAGCGAAGACTATACCGCACGTGTTCGCTTTGAGACTTAGAAGGAACATTCGGACGAATGTTTCTAAGGGGGAAGAATGTTATACCCGTAGTTCCGTGGTATGTATGCGGGACGACGTGCGAGAATCTGACGTAAAGATTGGAAAGGAAGAAAGAGGTGATTTTTCCACGGAAAAGTTTAGGTTTTGTGAAGGAAAAGGTTCGTTAACGGGAATTGATTCCCAGATTTGGTATTCGGACTTCACGAATATTAGAGAATTATGGAATTTTATTTTCGGAAATGGTCACGTGGGGCCACGAGAAATTTACTGGTTTGGGGCCCACTTTGTTTTGAGATTTTGGCCATTGTGGATATTTTGGAAGATGTTTTATTTTGGGCCAATAGGAGGGTGACACGTGTCACCCCGCCAGTGGCTCGCCGATGGCATTTGGGCACAGTGCCGATTAGAGGCGTTTTTCGGCGGAACGTTTTACATAACTTTCGAGGAAAATTACCGCTATGTCTTTTCTTATTTTTATGGATTTTTCCGAGAGATGAAATGTTTTGGACAACGAGAGGCGACACTTGTCACCCTCAAGTTGGTGGAGTCGACGCCACCTGGACGTTTGAAGCGGTCAGTTGGTGAGATATTTTGTGAGGATTTGTGGAGTAGGGACTAGGGCACTTGGGCACATCTTGGCCCTACACTTGCATAGCACTTGGCTAGATCTTGGCCCTTGGTTGGCCTTGGCTTACCCTATAAATACCCCTCCTTTGAAGACTTCTTCATCCTCAAATCTCTAAGTCTTGAGAACCCTCTCCTCCTCTTGCTGACTCGCCCAAGAGCCTCCTCCCTTTCTTGTGGCCTTGTGGCCGAGAGCACCCCCCCTACCTTGGGGTGTTCTCGTGGGGTACCCCCCCCCCTTGGTTGAGAAATACTCTCAAAAGTATTGTTATAATGCCCAAATACCTTAGCCTTATACCTTGTAGTATTCTAAGGTTATATCTCTACGAAAAGCCCAGAAATACTATCATACTTCCCAATCCACAAACCGAAACCCTAAGGAAAATCTCCATGGTTAGTTGGAGTGCTTTGTAGAAGTTGGTTAGAACTTCTAAGGGTTGTTTGAGCGACGAGCACCCGGTGTAGGAGCGAAACATTGCTAAGGATCGACTTTAAACTCGGATAATTATGGGCTTATCGAGGTAATTATCTTGTCCCCCTATTGTAATTGGATATTACGTGTTGTTAGAATATATAGTTGAAGTATACTATATATAGAACTGAACGTAGTTGTTGGCAATGTCTTTTGACTTAAGCCTGAAGAATAAGGAATCGAATCAATCTGTAATTACATAGGATGTATTCATGAGACTTGTGTAGTATTACGGTATAGTAGAATTGTACCCGTCGGGTTAGATGTATAACCCCTCGGTTGGCTTGGTAGCCGCCTCGATAGAGGAGAGATTTCTGTTGTGGCGGGGAGGTGCTGCCGAATTTTCGGTAGAATGTTCTACGATGAGATCTAAACGTTAATAAGCGCCTTGTGGCCTTATAGGTTGATGTACTACGTGTGGCGCGATCTACGTGGCTTAAGGAGTAGCCGACGTTTGGAAGTACTTGGAGCGTTTTGCTATGAGTCGATACTCGTCGCGAGGTATGTGAACCTCTTCCTATCTCTTCTAGCATGATATGTGTGAACTATGTAGCACGGTAGACGCATACGTGCTAAATTTGTTTGAGTGGTTTAAAACATAAAGTGTTATAACGGCTTTATAGGAAGTTGGTTATAACAGCTTTATGTTAGTAAGAAAATACATGTGGTTTTTAAAAGGTAACTGATTTGAACTATAACTGGCTTGAAAGAACTTGAAGTATTTCAAAAGTTTTTTTGAATCATTTTAAAGGAGAAGTAATACTTGGTGTTTGAAAACTTAAGAGTTATACTAGCTTTATGGGAAGTTAGGTATAACGGCTTAAGAATGCTTTCTTGATTTGAAATCGAATGTGTATCGACAAACCAACTGCGGCGTTAATAAAAGGAAATGTTTGAATAATTAAGTATTATTAAAACCAGAGAAACTTCCATCTGCATGAAGCTAAGATGAGACAAAATGATATTTCCTAGATCATGGCTGCTGTAATAAGATTGTTATAAACAAGAATGTCCTACTCACATATAAGGCTTATGTTTCTCCGATTGTTTAAAAGAGAATTATATTATTCTTAAATGAATAAAACTATGAACTACGAAACCTTTCTAAAATAAGAAACGTGAACATTTGATATTAGGCAAACTTGGACGTTTGGAAAATAATGTTGTTACTTGAATTTACAAAGGTAAGAGTTTTGGTTTTCTTAAAAGGATAGTCACTCTATTTTATACTACGTATTGTGTGACTTATGTGAAAGAAATGATCTTTTAAAGATTTAATGTGTGAAGTACTTTGGGGTTAGATAGAACTTGTTAGTAGAAAGTACCTTGTGTGAATACTCTATTGTATTGGTTCGTGATAGACTTGTAAAAACTTTCTTGTTGATTTGAGAAGTAAACATGTTGGGATGCTACGTGTGTTAGTATCTTGTGATGTTAGTGTAAAGGGTTTTCCTCGATCGCGCTTAAAGTTGTTTGACTATCACCGTTATGTTGGTATTGTACCACTCACCTTGACTTGTGTTCGGAGGTTAAGCCGCTCCGACGCGGGTAGACTCGGTGATGCAGGACCATGATTCGAGAATACCTCATGCGGGTCCGTGGATCCATGCGAGCCACGGGAGCTCCGGTTAGTGTGCGCCCTTGTGGTCATGCGGTCCTTGTGCCATGCGGACGCGAGTCGGGGCGACGCCGGGAGTAGCTACCGATGCGGGTTATACCTCATGCGGCCTATCTCGACCGCCTATGCGGAGCTGCGGAGAGTTCCAGGGCTAGACGCGCACATTTGATACTGCGGGCGAGTGACCAGCTTTTATCATGTGACGGTCTAGACAGATATCATGACACAGCTTATGACCTTGTTGGTACTGTGGGTGTTAGTAGTCGGCTATGCCTTCGTACTTACCCTGTACCGTTTTATTAGGACACAGGTGGGACCTGGTGTTCATGTATTCCTTGGTGCTTGTATATCACAACCGCCGCGGTGAGGAAGGTATTCCACGGGCACGATTGATGTGGTGGGCGTGAGACCCATTGTTAAAATTGAGTGATGACTTGAGGGCGTGAGTCCCTGACTTGACATGACTGCTTATTTATGGTGAACTGTAGTTTGGTTATCATACATGTCTCCTGCTTTGTATAGACTACTATGATTTTCATTTACAGTATTTATTTTTAGTTTCACATACTCGGTACCTGTTGTACTGACCTCCTTCGGGGGGCTGCGTTCATGCCGCAGGTAAAGGTACACCAGTCGTTGATCCTCGCTCTTAGGGTCACAGTTCAGCTTTTGGGAAGCTCCGTTTCTCCGGAGGCTTATCTTGGTATAGTCCCCTATTGTTGTAGGTGCTTACATTCAGGGGTATGACGGGGCCCTGTCCCGTCGTTGTTGTCGTATCATTTCTTAGGTGCAGAGTAATCTTGTTGCAAGCGTGGTTTGTAAAAGGATTAAACTGTTCATTTGTAAAAATGGTTATTTATATATGCCGAAAGGCAAGTTTTCTCAGACATCGTTTTGTACTTCACTTGTTCATGTATGTGTTTTATGTTCCGCTGATTACTCTGATGTTGTGTCACTAGGGTGCCCGGGGTAAGGCACCAGTCACGGGCCCCGGAACGGGTCGTGACAAACGTCTAGACTATTCTGTATACAGTTCTAAGCAGAGGGTTCTCTATTCTACGGAAAATTTGGCAGCACTTCCCTACCCGTCAAGCTACTCAAGTCTACTGTAAATACAATCCTATGTAAGTACAGTTCAAACTTCTTTATTATTCTTCTGATGTGATTTCAGTTCAATTCTATTCTTTAGTATCCTTCTATGTCTTATACTCAAGTCTTAACTATTCTTATATGTAATATCCAATTACAATAGAAGGACAAGAGTATTTACCTCGATAAGCCCAAAATTATCCAAGTTAAATGTCGATCCTGAGCAAGGTTTAGCTCCTAATTTGCACGCTCCGATAGCTCCAAGAAGTCCTTAGAAGTTCTACACAACTTCTACTCAAATACTATAAGGGATTTGGGCTAGGTATTTGGAATAGTAACTATACTTTGGAAGACAACTTTCTACCAAGGGGGGGGGTACTCGGCCGAAGCCACAAGGCTAGAAGGGGGTGAGGGTTGTTTCGGCTAAGCTTCTCTAGAGGGGGGGGAAAGAGGCTTGGACGAAAACACTACAAGAGGGGGGGAGGATTTTCAAGACTTGGAGAAGTGATTTGTGGATGAAGAAAACCTTCAAGTTAGGGGGGTATTTATAGGCCAACCAATGGCCAAGATGAAGCCAAGTGCTATGCTAGTGTAGGGTGAGGATTTACCCAAGTGTCCTTATCCATCTACTACACAAAATATCCTACCTAACCTTGACCAAAGGAAAGCCACAAAATCGTCCAAACAAGCCCATGTTTGCCGTCCACTTGAGGGTGACAAGTGTCACCCTCTCGTTGGTCCAAAATGTTTCATCTCTCGGAAAAATCCGTAAAAATTATAAATGACATAGCCGTAATTTTCCCTTCGCAAAGTTTGGAAAACGTTTCGTCGGAAAACGATTCTTTTTGATAGGTGTGCACAATTTTTCGTCCCCCTATGCCTAACTAAGGCTAAACTTTTGTACGTACACCCTTACGTACATACTCTGGAAATACGGGGTATAACAGTAGTAATACATAGTTGAGTATACTATATATGGAATGAATATTAAATAAGAGAATTGAACTGTAATTACATAAAAGGATATTAAAGGAGAGAACTGAACTATAATTACATTGGACTGTATTTACAGTACACTTATGTAGTATTACCGTGAAGTAGAATTGAACACGTCCGGTTAGACGTGTAAATCCCCCCTCAGGAGTTGTTGGCCTGGTAGCGGGCCTGTGTAGAGGAGGAGATTTGTGTGATTACGGGGGGGAGGGGGGGGAGGTGCTGCCGAATTTTCTGTAGAATAAGGACTCTTGTATTTAGAATATTCTACGAAGAGATCTAGAAGATGATAGACGTTTTATGGCCATTATAGGTGGAAGTACTGCGAGTAGCATATTCTACTTGAAGAGTGGAAAAGGCTAGCAGGGTACAGTACTGTGGAGCGTTTTGCTAATTGTCGATAATCGTCGCGAGGTATGTGAACCTCTTCCTATCTTTTTGTTATACCCCGTATTTCCAGAGTATGTACGTGTGGGCGTACGTAGAAAAGTTTGAGCCTTAAAGTTAGGCAAGATTCGAAATTTGTACAAAACCCCCGAAACGAATTGTTTTTCGACGAAACGTTTTACAGAACTTACGAAGGGAAAATTCCGGCTATGTCATTTATAATTTTTGCGGATTTTTCCGAGAGATGAAATATTTTAGGCCAACGAGAGGGTGACACTTGTCACCCTCAAGTGGGCGTTCTAGTGGCCGAGAATGGGGAGGGTTCTTGGCATGTTTTGTGGCCTAATCCAAGGGTCAATGTTTGTGAGGGATTTGTGGAGTAGGGTTAGGGTGCACTTGGCTTGATCTTGACCCTCCACTTGCCCCCCACTTTGTGTAACGACCCGTTCCGGGCCCCGTTACTGGTGCCTTATCCCGGGCACCCTAGTGATACAATCATCAGAGAAAACCAGCGGAAGATAAAACTTTAAACAAGAAACAAGATATATGAACATAAAACAGGCCAACCCAACGGTTACCTTCCAATAACATAAATAAATACAACTCTTTCAAAACGAACAGTTTAATCCTTTTTACAAACCCTGCCCACAACAAGATTACGCACTCTAAGATTTACAACAACTATGACGGACAGGCCCGCCATACCCCGAATGTACAAGAACCTACAACTCAGGGAACACATACCAAAAGATAAGCCTCGGAAGCGGAGCTTCCTAAAACGCTGAATCGAGATCCTAAGAGCGAGGATCCACGGCCGATGTACCTCTACTGCGCAGATGAACGCAACCCCGGGAGAGGTCGATAACAGTACCAAGTATGTGAAATCAGATAATATCAGAAATGAAATCATAGCGATCTATATAAAGCGAGAGACATGAATGATAACCAAACTACGATACACATATATCGGTTATATCAAGTCGTGGTCTCACGCCTCCACATCAATCATGCGTGGAATGCCTTCCTCATCGCGATCTATGATATGATAACACCAAGAAGTACACCAGACACCAAGTCCTACGATGCCAAAGTCAGATTAACAATTCAAATGGAAGCATACCCGCGCGCTACGCATCGTGTGGTATGTCCAAAAGGGAACCACAAGACAAAGAATCAAAATGGAAGCATACGTGCGCTACGATCGTGTCGGTATGTCCAAAAGGAAACAATAAGACAGATTCCAAATGGAAACATACCCGCGCGCTACGATCGTGTCAGATGCCCAAAGGGAAACAATAAAGCGAAGATCAACATGGAAGCATACCCGCGCTTACGATCGTGTCGGTATGTCCAAAACGGTTAGCAAAAGTAACACAATCAGCGAACGCATCTGCGGAATTTCTCCATCACCGGCATGTCCAAGTAAGTTCTCAACAAGTCAACCGACCTCTATCGAGACGCCAGAATACGTAAATACAACACTTGTACAACAAAGGCTATCATCACAAGCATAGGCAAGTTTCACACAACTCAAAGTACTTTCACATAAGCCACACAATACCCGTAGTATAAAAATCGTGACTATCTTTTTAAGTAAACAAGACACTTCCCTTTGTAAAATCAAGTAACAACATTATTTTCCAAGCGTTCAAATTTGCCTAATTTCAAATGCTCAAGTCACTTATTTTAGAAAGGTTTCATAACTTATAGTCTTAATCTCTTTTAAAACAATTGAGTAACATATGTCATATATGTGAGTAGTTTATTCTTGTTTATAACGATCTTATTACAAAGACCATGATCTAGAAAATGTAATATCATTTTGTCTCATCTTAGCTTCTATGCGGATGGAGGTTTCTACTGTTTTAATACATCATTATTCAATACATTTTCCTTTATTAACGCCGCAATAGTGCAGTCGATACACATTACGATTCCCAAAATCAAGAAACATTATCCCTTTAAAAACCAAGTACTCATTACTCACGAATGAGGTTTCACACAAACATCCACATTAAAACAAATAAGTTAAGTCTCTTATCTTATAAGATCAAGTCTCTTAACTTCTAACATCAGTAAACCATTTTCACCTACATAAGGTCGTTATAACTAACTTCCCATAAAGCTATTATAACACCCTATGTTTTAAACCAACCAAATCACTTAGCACACGTGACGCTCACCGTACTACATAGTTCACAACAATCATGCTAGAAAAGATAGGAAGAGGTTCACATACCTCGCGACGAGTATCGACAATAAGCAAAATGCTCCAAGTACTACAACCTTGCTAGCCCTTTCCACTCCTCAAGTAGAATACGCTACTCTTAGTACTTTCACCTAAAAAGGTCACAAACGTCTATTAACTTCAAAACACAAGGTTCCATGTTCTACAGAAAATTCGGCAGCACCTCCCCCCCCCCCGCAACAGCGTAAATCTCCTCCTCTATCGAGGCCGGCTACCAAGCCAACCAGGGGGGGGTTTACACGTCTAACCGGACGTGTACAATTCTACTCAGCAATACTACACAAGTCTACTGCAATACAGTTCTATGTAAATACAGTTCAGTTCTTTTCTTTACTCTTCAGGCTTAAGTCAAAAGACATTGCCAAATACAAAGTTCAGTTCTACATATAGTATACTTCAACTATATATTCCTACAACATGTAATCTCCAATTACAATAAGGGGACAAGAATATTTACCTCGATAAGCCCAAAATTATCCAAGTTATAATGTCGATCCTGAGCAAGGTTTAGCTCCTACTCCGTGCGCTCCAATCCGCTCCAAACAACCCTTAGAAGTTCTTAACCAACTTCTACTCAAATACTTCAACCAACAATGAAGATTTCCTTAGGGTTTCGGTTTGAGACTAAAAGGACAAAAGGTAGTATTTCCGGGCTCTACGTATAGAGGTAACTTTTGGAAAACAACAAGGTAAAGGCTAAGGTATTTTGGGCATTATAACAATACTAGGAGAAGTATTTCAATACCACGAGGAGGGTATTATACGAAAACAACTAGCAGTGGGTACCCCAGCTAGCAGCACAAAGTGGGGAAGGGGAACCCCTCGGCCAAGGGCCACACGAAAAGGGGGAGGGGGAAGGCTCTCGGCTAAGAGCTCACAAAGGGGGAGGAGAGGGTTTCAAGACTTGGAAGTTTTGGATGAATGAAGTCTTCAAGCTTAGGGGGGTATTTATAGCAAAACCAAAAGCCAACCAATGGCCAAGATCAAGCCATGTGCAAGGCAAGTGTAAGGCCTTGATCAAGCCAAGTGCACCCTAGCCCCTACTCCACAAAACAATGCACAAAATATGGCACCAAACAAGCCACAAAACAAGGCCAAAACAAGGAGCCAATTGGCCAAGAAACGTGAACCAATCGTCCAAGGGTTGCCGCCCCTTGCTTCCAATGTGAGGGTGCCAAGTGTCGCCCTCTTGTTGGTCCAAAATGTTTCGTCTCTCGGAAAAATCCGCAAAAATTGGAAATGACATAGCCGGAAATTTCCCTTCGCAAGTTACGCAAAACGTTTCGTCGAAAAACGACTCTAACCGGGTGTTGTGCACAAAGGTAACTTCGGCCAAGCCACCTAGGCGGGGGTGACACGTGTCACCCTCCTATTGGCCCTCATAAAACGTCTTTCGAAAAATATCCACAATACCGGAAATCTCAAAAACAAAGCGGGCCCACAAAATCAGAATTTCTCCCGTGGCCCCACGTGACCATTTCCGAAAATAAAATCTCAAAATTCTAATATAATTTAAGAAGCCCATATACCAAACTGGGAAACCAATTCTCATTAACGAACCTTTTTCTTCACAAATTACAGGAAACTTTTCCGTGAAAACTCACATCTTTCTTTCTTTTCAAAATTTCGCTGCACTGCACGTACGTCCTCACATACATACCCTGCAACTACGGGGTATAACATTCTCCCCTCCTTAGAAACATTCGTCCCGAATGTTCCTTCTCAAGTCGGATAACGATAAAGTTCCTCTAACAAGTTGCCGACGCCACAGCTTGGCCACGAACTAACACACGTTCTCTTCTCCCCTAACTCGTAGTACTTCTAACACTCGAACTCTTTCTAGTATCCGTATCACACTTCCGTCAATGCTTCTGTTTCCAACCTTTGGAGTTACTACCTCCAAACTTGGTCATCTTACTAACTTCGATCTCCCTTAAGGCCATTCCCGGCCTTCACGAACCGATTCTGGTAGAACGTATCCACGAACTCATACGATGGTCACCTAAACTGGGGCCTAGCATCCTCGTGACCCTACCACCTGGCGGAACCACCTCGAACTGACCCCACCACAAACCGGGCCGCGGGTTGACCCTCAAATGGTCCTCAACCCGACCCCACAACCGCGCCACATTCTTGTTCCCCGATACGGAACAATCTAACCAACACACGTCATGAAAGCTAACACTTCCATCTCGCACTACCCATGGACTTATCACACAAATAAATCCCACGTATACTACGCACTCTGATAAAGGTCAATCATAAAATAAATCTTTTACTCATGACGACCCTACCTCTAAGGTCTCAATCGTGAAATAGTCTAAGGTTCACACTTCCATGCCCCCCAGGCTTACCCTTCTACACTCACCAGGTTTCTCAATCACATATTAGCACAAAGCTATCCGAACATAACACTTAACACATTATCTTAACATCAATACATACAAGTCTCTAGAGGGTTAAAGATATACCTGAAAATAGGCGGTTCAAAGGACCGCTAAGACTGGGAACTTCCACCGCGACCTCTACCGTGGCCCGCCGGTGTATGAACATCCTGCCTAGCTGTGGAAGGTGAAGAACCCGCAATCGATCTCGTGCTGCTATCCTACCAAGCTACCCTTGGTCGGACAGTTTCTCCCAAAATGGCCCTGCTGGCCGCATGTAAAACAAACTCCCGGACTAGCACGACACTCCCCACTGTGGAGTCTACCACAGCGGTCACAACGAGGTAGGGGTGGCTTCAGTTGGCTAACACCCCTGCTCTCCCGAAAATCTGAACCCTTGGAGCCCTGACCTGCTCCTGAATACTCTGGATGCCTTGAAGATTGTGGAGGACCACTATGCACTGGGCGGAGGCGCATAACTAGTCTGCCGAGGCGATGCGCCTCGAAAGTCACCAAAGGACCTGCTGCTCGCCTCTTTGCCGACTCGTCATTCCGTCGATCTCCGCGTGCCTCACATCCCGGTGCATGAGCTGCGTGCGGGCAATGTCCATGCCGGTGAAGAGCTACACGAACAAGCCTCTGTCAAGTAATCATCTAGCCGGTGGCGTGGCGGTGCACTCTATCCTCCATGGTTGCCACTAAAGCGGGGACATACCGAGCCAACGAGTCAAACTCCACGTTGTACTCCCGAATCAGACGCTCGCTCGCCAAAGATCATAAATTGTCGCCCGCGTGCTCCTCATCCGCGGAGGCAAGAAGTGAGTGAGGAATGCCTCGAGAACTCGTCCCATATCTGGAAGCGCATGCTCTCCCGACAACTCCCACGAATCAAACCGGGCCGATCGCGGTATCACGCGGCCGACGCGAACCTAAGACCACCGACTCGGTCTCGAAGCCTTGATCACTCATGACCGGTCAGAATCGCCGGATGAACTCCTGCGATCATCCTCGTGCCTCGACCCATAAAACTCGCGGCTACAACTCGTAAAGTCCGTAGCCTCAAACTATTCGCCGGGTGAACCATCGGTGCTCGAATCGAATCGCCGTGATCCAAATTTATCCTCATGCTCGCCACGACCACGCCAAAGAATCGGGCCATCTCCTTGTACCCAATCTCATCTCGCTTCCAGCCGCAGATCGAGGCTCGTGTATCGTGGTCTCAGCAGCCATCGCTACGCTCTAAACTCGCTGGGCTTTGGCGGCCGCAAAACTCGCCGTCAAGCACAATCTCGTGCATGCACGCTGCGCCTCGCACTCTCTCAGTATCTCACTAGCGCTCTCGGCCGCCTTGCCCTTCCGGGCTCTGGTTGCCTTGCGCGGAGGCATAATCGTAAAACGAGATACGTCGGAGGGTCCAACTTACAACACACTCTAAGGCACGATCTCGTAATGAGAAGAATGGAAACTAATCCTAAATGTCCTATAGCCTCACGATTATAGATGTGGTGCACAACACACCGATAATCAAGACTTACTAGACACGGCTCAGACACTTTCCGAGGATTAATCGCTCGATACCACTTTTGTAACGACTGCCTGCCCCGATATCGTGCCTTATCCCGCACCCTAGTGATACAATCATCGAGAAAACCAGCGGAAGATAAAACTTTAAACAAGAAACAAGATATATGAACATAAACAAAGCAACCCAACGGTTACCTTCCAATAACATAAATAAATACAACTCTTTCAAAACGAGCAGCTTTAATCCTTTTTACAAACCCCGCCACAACAAAGATTACATGCACTTAAGATTTACAACAACTATGACGGACAGGGCCCGCCATACCCCGAATGTACAAGAACCTACAACTCAGGGAACACATACCAAAAGATAAGCCTCCGAGAAACGGAGCTTCCCAAAACGAATCGAGATCCTAAGGCGAGGATCCACGGCCGATGTACCTCTACTGCGGCATGAACGCAGCCTCAAGGAGGTCGATAACAGTACCAAGTATGTGAAATCATAACATCAGAAATGAAATCATAGCAGTCTATATAAAGCAGGAGACATGAATGATAACCAAACTATAGTACACACATATATCAGTTATATCAAGTCAGGGTATCACGCCCTCCACATCAATCATGCCCGTGGAATGCCTTCCTCACTGCCGGCAGTCTATGATATGATAACACCAAGAAGTACACCAAAGACACCAAGTCCTACGATGCCAAAGTCAGATAACAATTCAAATGGAAGCATACCCGCGGCGCTACGCATCATGTCAAGTATGTCCAAAAGGGAACCACAAGACAAAGAATCAAAATGGAAGCATACCCGCGCGCTACGATCGTCGTGATGTCCAAAAGGAAACAATAAGACAAAGATTCCAAATGGAAACATACCCGCGCGCTACGATCGTGGTCGAGATGCCCAAAGGGAAACAATAAAGCATTATCAACATGGAAGCATACCCGTGCGCTACGCATCGTGTCAGTATGTCCAAAACGGTTAGCAAAAGTAACACAATCAGCGAACGCGTGCGGAATTTCTCCATCAACGCCGCATGTCCAAGTAAGTTCTCGACAAGTCAACCGACCTCTATCGAGACGCCAGAATACGTAAATACAACACTTGTACAACAAAGGCTATCATCACAAGCATAGGCAAGTTTCACACAACTCAAAGTACTTTCACATAAGCCACACAATACGTAGTATAAAAATCGTGACTATCTTTTTAAGTAAACAAGACACTTCCCTTTGTAAAATCAAGTAACAACATTATTTTCCAAGCGTTCAAATTTGCCTAATTTCAAATGCTCAAGTCACTTATTTTAGAAAGGTTTCATAACTCATAGTCTTAATCTCTTTTAAAACAATTGAGTAACATATGTCATATATGTGAGTAGTTTATTCTTGTTTATAACGATCTTATTACAAAGACCATGATCTAGAAAATGTAATATCATTTTGTCTCATCTTAGCTTCTATGCGGATGGAGGTTTCTACCGGTTTTAATACATCATTATTCAATACATTTTCCTTTATTAACGCCGCAATGGTGCGTCGATACACATTCGATTCCCAAATCGAGAAACATTATCCCTTTAAAAACCAAGTACTCATTACTCACGAATGAGGTTTCACACAAACATCCACATTAAAACAAATAAGTTAAGTCTCTTATCTTATAAGATCAAGTCTCTTAACTTCTAACATCAAGAAACCATTTTCACTACATAAGGTCGTTATAACTAACTTCCCATAAAGCTATTATAACACCCTATGTCTTAAACCAACCAAATCACTTAGCACACGTACGTCTACCGTACTACATAGTTCACAACAATCATGCTAGAAAGGATAGGAAGAGGTTCACATACCGCGACGCAGTATCGACAATAAGCAAGATGCTCCAAGTACTACAACCTTGCTAGCCCTTTCCACTCCTCAAGTAGAATACGCTACTCTTAGTACTTTCACCTAAAAAGGTCACAAACGTCTATTAACTTCAAAACACAAGGTTCCATGTTCTACGTAAAATTCAAGACTCTCCCGCAACAGCAGCGTAAATCTCCTCCTCTATCGAGGCGGCTACCAAGCCAACCGTGTGGGGTTTACACGCCTAACCTGACGTACAATTCTACTCAAAGAATACTACACAAGTCTCTCGCAATACGCTTCTATGTAAATACAGATTCTTTTCTTTACTCTTGAGCTTAAGTCAAAAGACATTGCCAAATACAAAGTTGATTCTACATATAGTATACTTCAACTATATATTCCTACAACATGTAATCTCCAATTACAATAAGGGACAAGAATATTTACCTCGATAAGCCCAAAATTATCCAAGTTATAATGTCGATCCTGAGCAAGGTTTAGCTCCTACTCCGTGCGCTCCAATCCGCTCCAAACAACCCTTAGAAGTTCTTAACCAACTTCTACTCAAATACTTCAACCAACAATGAAGATTTCCTTAGGGTTTCGGTTTGAGACTAAAAGGACAAAAGGTAGTATTTCCGGGCTCTACGTATAGAGGTAACTTTTGGAAAACAACAAGGTAAAGGCTAAGGTATTTTGGGCATTATAACAATACTAGGAGAAGTATTTCAATACCACAAGGGAGGGGTATTATACGAAAATAACTAGGCTAGTGGGGTACCACTGGCTAGCACCACAAAGGGGAAGGGAACCCCGCCAAGGGCCACACGAAAGGGAGGGAAGGCTCTCGCCAAGAGCTCACAAAGGGGCAGGAGAGGGTTTCAAGACTTGGAAGTGGTGGAGGAATGAAGTCTCCAAGCTGAGGGGGGGTATTTATAGCAAAACCAAAAGCCAACCAATGGCCAAGATCAAGCCATGTGCAAGGCAAGTGTAAGGCCTTGATCAAGCCAAGTGCACCCGAGCCCCCACTCCACAAAACAATGCACAAAACATGGCACCAAACAAGCCACAAAACAAGGCCAAAACAAGGAGCCAATTGGCCAAGAACCGTGAACCAATCGCCCGAGGTTGCCGCCGTTTCCAATGTGAGGTGCCAAGTGTCGCCTCTTGTTGGTCCAAAATGTTTCGTCTCTCGAAAATCCGCAAAAATTGGAAATGACATAGCGGAATTTTCCTACGAAAGCGTGGAAAACGCTTTCGTCAAAAAACGACTCTAATCGGGTGTTGTGCACAAAAATAAATCGCCAAGCCACTTTAAAGTCCAAACTTTTCTCGCACGTCCCACGCACATACTGCGAAATACGGTATAACATTCTCCTCCTTAGAAACATTCGTCGAATGTTCTTTCTAAGTCTCGAAACAAACGCTCGCCAGTATAGTCTTCACTACTATCCTTACGAGAACGATCATGCCACACCTGGCCACAGAAACATCTGCGCAAATTCTTACATCCAAGTCCACGAGAAACACCTCTAACATCACCACAAACACCTCTCTCCGGGTCTAAAATATACTTCCTTTGCACCTTCTCCTTCCAAAAGAAATGATCACATCTATGCCGCCATACATGCTCGCTTCTCCTTTACTCGTCGTGATACCACTTTTGTCACTTTGCGCGAGGTTCTAGTGTCACCCGCGACCCAACAAATGGTACCGCTACATGCGATCCCCGAGGTCGTCGTACACTCGAACTCTTACCACATTTCGATCATCGCTTGCTTCAAAACTCGGTTACTATCTCTAACGTGGTCATCATTAATCGGGAACACTGGATGGATCTCCGATACTTTCCCGATCATAACAATACGAAAGACACGCCACGATTCCGGGCCCGTGGATCGTGCCTTACCCGCACCCCAAAGAGTCATACATCGAGTAATCGGAATATAAAATAACCAAGATATGAAACAAGATAAATTGAGACACGATATACGAAGAAAGTTGCCTTTCGCATATATATATATACAACAACTCTTTCAACATGAACAGCTTTAATCCTTTTACAAACCCCGCCCACAACAAGATTTCTGCACTTACGAATGATATGACAACAATGACGGACGGGCTCGTCATACCACGAATGTAAGCACCTACAACAACAGGGGACTATACCAAGATAAGCCTCCGGAGGAACGGAGCTTCCCAAACGCTGAACTGTGACCCTAGGAGCGAGGATCAACGACTGGTGTACCTTTACCTGCGGCATGAACGCAGCCCCCCGAAGGAGGTCGATAACAGTGCAGAGTATGTGAAATCAAAATATCAGAATGAAATCATAGTAGTCTATATAAAGCAGGAGACATGTATGATAACCAAACTACAGTTCACAATAAATAAGCAGTCATATCAAGTCAGGGACTCACGCCCTCAAAGTCATCACTCAAATATAAACATGAGTCTCACGCCCACAACATCAATCATGCCCATGGAATACCTTCCTCACTGCCGGTAGTCAATGATAGAAAAGCACCAAGGAATACACATGAACAACAGGTCCCACCTGTGTCCAAATAAAACAAGATGCAGGTAAGTAAGGCATAGCCGACTACTAACACCCACAGTACTAACAAGGTCATAAACTATATCATGATATCTGTCTAGACCGTCACATGATCAAAGCTGGTCGCTCGCCTGCAATATCAAATGTGCTCTGATACCGAGCTGCATGCGATCCCTCTGTCTGTAGACACTTTCCGAGGATTAACTGCTCTGATACCACTTTTGTCACGACCTGCCCGGGCCGGATCGTGCCTTACCCGGGCACCCCAGTAGTCATACATCAGAGTAATCAGCGGAATATAAAATAACCAAGATATGAAACAGTATAAATTGAGACACAGATATCTGAAGAAAGTTGCCTTTCGGCATATATATATATACAACAACTCTTTCAACATGAACAGTTTAATCCTTTTTACAAACCCCGCCTACAACAAGATTACAGCACTTATGAATGATATGACAACAATGACGGACGGGGCCGTCATACCACGAATGTAAGCACCTACAACAACAGGGACTATACGAAGATAAGCCTCGGAGGAACGAGCTTCAAACGCCGAATCGTGACCCTAGGAGCGAGGATCAACGATCGGTGTACCTTTACTGCGCAGATGAACGCAGCCCAAGGAGGTCGCACAACAGTAGAGTATGTGAAACTGAAAATACTGTAAATGAAATCATAGTAGTCTATATAAAGCAGGAGACATGTATGATAACCAAACTACAGTTCACAATAAATAAGCAGTCATATCAAGTCAGGGACTCACGCCCTCAAAGTCATCACTCAAATATAAACATGAGTCTCACGCCCACAACATCAATCATGCCCGTGGAATACCTTCCTCACTGCCGGGAGTCAATGATAGAAAAGCACCAAGGAATACACATGAACAACAGGTCCCACCTGTGTCCAAATAAAACAGTACAGGGTAAGTACGAAGGCATAGCCGACTACTAACACCCACAGTACTAACAAGGTCATAAACTATATCATGATATCTGTCTAGACCGTCACATGATCAAAGCTGGTCGCTCGCCTGCAATATCAAATGTGCTCTGATACCGAGCTGCATGCGATCCCTCTGTCTGTAGACACTTTCCGAGGATTAACTGCTCTGATACCACTTTTGTCACGACCCGTTCCGGGGCCCGTGACTGGTGCCTTACCCGGGCACCCCAGTAGTCATACATCAGAGTAATCAGCGGAATATAAAATAACCAAGATATGAAACAGTATAAATTGAGACACAGATATCTGAAGAAAGTTGCCTTTCGGCATATATATATATACAACAACTCTTTCAACATGAACAGTTTAATCCTTTTTACAAACCCTGTCCACAACGATTACTGCACTCTACGAATGATATGACAACAATGACGGACGGGGCCGTCATACCCCGAATGTGCACCTACAACACCACGGGACGATACCAAGATCAGCCTCCGGAGGAACCCAGCTTCCCAAACGCTGAACTGTGACCCTAGGAGCGAGGATCAACGATCGGTGTACCTTTACTGCGGCATGAACGCGGCAAGGAGGTCGATGCAAGTTACCGAGTATGTGAATCGAAAATACGTAAATGAAATCATAGTAGTCTATATAAAGCGGAGACATGTATGATAACCAAACTACGATCACAATAAATAAGCGATCATATCAAGTCGGGACTCACGCCTCAAAGTCATCACTCAAATATAAACATGGGTCTCACGCCCACAACATCAATCATGCGTGGAATACCTTCTCACCGCCAGCCAATGATAGAAAAGCACCAAGGAATACATGAACAACAGGTCCCACTGTGTCCAAATAAAGCGATGCAGGTGAAATCGAAGGCATAGCCGACTACTAACACCCACAAGACTAACAAGGTCATAAAGCGTATCATGATATCTGTCTGACCGGTCACATGATCAAAGCCGTCGCCGCCCGCAATATCAAATGTGCGCGTCAGCCTCGAACTCCCGCAGCCCGCGTAGGCCAATCTCATAGGCCCGCATGAGGTATAACCCCGCATCGAGGGTAGCTACTCCCGCATCGCCCCGACTCGCATCCGCATGGCCACATAGACCGCATGACCATAAAGGCCGCACACTAACCTAGAACTCGTAGTGCGCAAGATAGGCCCCGGACCCGCATGAGGTATTCTCGAATCATGGTCCTGCATCGCCGAGTCTACCCCGTCGGAGGCGCTTTAACCCGGAAACACGGTGAGTGGTATAATACCAACATAACAGTTTATCGTTTAAACAACATAAGCACAATCAAGGGAAAACCCCTTTACACAAACATCACAAAATACTAACACACGTAGCATCCTAATATGATTACTTATCAAATCAACAGGAAGGTATTACAAGGCTATCACAAACCAATACAATCAAGTTATTCACACATAAGGTACTTTATACAATAACTCTTTAAAGATATGTTACTTTCACAAAAGTCACACAATACCCGTAGTATATGAAAATAGAGTGATTATCTTTTGAAGTAAATCAAAACACTTATCTTTGTAAAATCAAGTAACAACATTATTATCCAAACGTCCAAGTTTGCCTAATTTCAAATGTTCCCGTTTCTTATTTTAAAAAGGTTTCGTAGTTCATAGTCTTATACTTTTAAGAATATAATTCTCCTTTAAACAATCTGAGAAAGATAAGCCTTATATGTGAGTAGGATATTCTTGTTTATAACAATCTTATTACAACAAATGCCATGATCTAGAAATATCATTTTGTCTCATCTTAGCTTCATGCAGATGGAAGTTTCTACTGGTTTTAATAATGCTTAATTATTCAAAACATTTCCTTTTATTGACGCTGCAGTGGTTTGTCGGTACACATTCTGATTTCCGAAATCAGTAAAACATTCTTAAGCCGTTATACCTAACTTCCCATAAAGCTAGTATAACTCTTAAGTTTTCAAAAAAAAACCAAGTATTACGCTTCTTTCAAAATGATTCAAAAATCCTTTGAAATACTTCAAGTTCTTTATTATCACCTAACCTGAGCTTATAGTTCAAATCGATTACATTTTAAAAACCACAAGTATTTTCTTCCTACATAAAGTCGTTATAACCAACTTCCCATAAAGCCGTTATATCACTTTATGTTTTAAACCAATCAAATACATTTAGCACATGACGTCTACCGTACTACATAGTTCACACATATCATGCTAGAAGAGATAGGAAGAGGTTCACATACCGCGACGAGTATCGACTAATAGCAAAACGCTCAAGTACTTCCAAACGCGGCTACTCCTAAGCCAGTAGATCGCGCCAAACGTAGTACTTCAACCTATAAGGCCACAAGGCGCTTATTAACATTTAGATCTTATCGTATAACATTCTACGTAAAATTCGGCAATTTTCCCCGCAACAACAGCGTAAATCTCCTCCTTTATCGAGGCCGCCATCAAGCCAACCGTGGGGTTTGCACGCCTAACGGACGTGTGCGATTCTACTACACGTAAAAGCTACACAAGTCCATGTAATACACCCTATGTAATTACGATTCGATTTCTCTTCTTTCGAAAAGGTTTCTTATTATTCAGGCTTAAGTCAAAAGACATTGCCGTAAGTATTATTCAGGCTTAAGTCCAAAGACATTGCCGATAACAGCGTTCAGTTCTATATATAGTATACTTCAACTATATAGTCTAACAATCATGTAATTTCCAATTACAATAGAGGGACAAGATATTTACCTCGATAAGCCCATAAGTATCCAAGTTATAATGTCGATCCTAAGCAAGGTTTAGCTCCTACTCCGTGCGCTCCAAACAACCCTTAGAAGTTCTAACCAACTTCTACTTAAATACTTCAACCAACTATGAAGATTTCCTTAGGGTTTCGGTTTGAGACAAAAAGACAAAAGGTAGTATTTCCGGGCTCTACGTATTGAGGTAACTTTTGGAATACAACAAGGTAAAGGCTAAGGTATTTTGGGCATTATAACAATACTTGGAGAGTATTTCTACCAAGAGAGGGGGGGTGTATTATACGAAACAACTAGGCTAGGGGGGGTACCCCATGGCAAGACACCACAAAGGGGGGAGGGGAACCCCTCGGCCAAAGGCCACACGGTGAGGTGGGAGAGGAAGCTCTCGCCAGAGCAACAAGAAGGGAGGAGAGGGTTTCAAGACTTGGAAGTTTTTGGATGAATGAAGTCTTCAAGCCTAGGGGGGTATTTATAGCAAAACCCAAGGCCAACCAATGGCCAAGATCAAGCCATGTGCAAGGCAAGTGTAAGGCCTAGATCAAGCCAAGTGCACCCTAACCCTACTCCACCAAACATGGCACAAAAAAAGCCACAAAACAAGGCCCAAAATAAGGGACCAATCGGCCAAGGCCAACCAACCCTTGACCGCCCCACTAAACCGTCCAATGAGGGTGACAAGTGTCACCCTCCCGTTGGCCCAAAATATTTCGTCTCTCGGAAAAATCCGCAAAAAATATAAATGTCATAGCCGGAATTTTCCCTACGAAAGCTGTGGAAACGTTTTCAAAAACGACTTAATCGGGTGTTGTGCACAAGTGAAAATCGCCAAGCCTACTTAAGCTTCAAAATTTTCACGCACGCCCTACGCATATACACCGGAAATACGGGTATAACAAGATCGACGTCTCGCCTCCTAAGTCGGACGGCAAATGCTAACATATAGGCAACCTGGCCTGTTCTTCACATGAACTTAAAAGGGCCCAAGGTAACTCGGGCTAAGTTCCCTCTGTTTTCCAAAACTCGTCACACCCAACCCGGGGTGGTACTTTCAAGAAGACCGACCGTCAACCTGAACTCTAAGCGTCGTCGCCGATTATCCGCACGATTTCTCTGAGCTGCCAGAACCTCTTCTAGACAAGCTTCACCCTATCCACATCCTGCTGAACACGCCTGAACCAACTATCTGAATCTTGCCAACATCGAACCAATCAACCGGCGACTTACACATCCGCCCCTACAAGGCTTCATAAGGCGACATCTGAACACTGAAATGGTAGCTTAAACACTCCCTCCACAGGAGACAACAATCCCCACAACTACCCCTGAAATCCACACACCGCCCGGTGGCGAACGCGATTCCGAGACTCACCGAGTTCTTAACCCCGCTGGTAAAACTTCGAAACAAGAACGGTGCACTGGCTCCACTGCTCGCCATAAGGTAAAGTTAGGCACCGTGCAGCCTTACAACCTTCCGATAAATCAACACCGCCGAGTAAGCGGTCTTTGCTAGAAGACAAGGCGGTGACTCCTCGGCCCGACTACTGGTCGAATGCATCCACGAACTCGTACGATGGTTAACTAAACTTGGGCCAAACACCCTTATGACCCTAGCACAAGGCGGGACCACCACAAACTGACCCCACCACCAAACATGACGCGGGTTGACCCGCAACGTGGCCTCAACCCGACCCGGCAACGCGCAAGACATTAGCTCCCCGAACCAGAAAACTCTCACTAATCACTTTACGAAAACCTAGCGGTCTTCTTAGCTCAACTACCCTCTTTCATTCCACACTTCTTAGGGACTTATCCCACAAACATAACTCACGTGCACTATGCACTCCTATAAGGGTCAAACATAAACAATACATCTTTTACTCGGGATGGCCTTACCTCTAAGGTCTCTACGTATAACACTCTAAGGCTAACACTTTCTCTATCCCCCAAATCTTTCCCGGTTACTAACCATGATTTCTAAACACAAATTACACACTGCTATCAGAACATAGCACTTAAGATATACTCATCTCATCATACGCTACTAATCTCTAGAGGGTTAAGGATAAACTGTATCTTTGCTCAGCTCCCTTAAGTCGTTCTAATCAAACACGCCGTAGAGGCGCATAGCTAAGGAAGGTGACGACTACCCATCGATCCTGAAGGCTAAGTCCTCCTACAAGGACACTCTTTCGACATCAGACTCTGACGGTCGTAGGTAAAACAAGTACTAACTAAAATATGACAGTCCCCGGGATGACGTGCATCGCTGTGAATCGGGGAAAAAGCGAATCGGTGGTGGGACCTACGTGTGGCGTGAACGGAAGCTCGAGCTCGACCAACTCTGCGTACCGAGCGTCCCGAACCCCGTGGAGGACCTTTACGCCTGGTGGATGTGCATAATCTAATCCGTGGTAGGCGACTCGCCTCAAAAGTTACTAAAGGACCTTCTGCTCCGGCCTCTTACCGTCGCCGTTAACCCGTCGATCTCACGTTTCTTGGCTGCTGCGACAAGCCCGCACTCGAGCCATGCTCAAGCCTAATCGAAGAATTACTCGCACAACCCTTTCTAAGATATTCATCAAGACTCGCGATACATCGGTATGCTCTGGTAGCCAAATCCATAGCTAATGCGAGGTTGTCTTTCGCAATCTATATTCTCTGTTTCGGTCGTGGGCCCGAAGGTTCAAATGTCGTGGCGCGATGGAGCTATTGCGCCGTGCTAAACTCTGCTGGGTGGTGACGAGCATAACTCCCGAACAAGCACCTAACTCGGGTGATGGTTGGGCACGTGCCTCGTAACCCTCGAACTCTACTCGCAGCTCCTCGATTGTCTTGCCCTCACGGGCGGGTTTGCCCTACGCGGAGGCATAGCGGTAAGGAAAAGAAATACGTGAGAGGTCCAACTTACAACACGGCTCACAGGCACGATCTCGGAGTGAGAAGAATAGAAACCACCCTAAATATCCTATAGCCTCACGATTATTGGTGTGGTGCACTGACACCGATAATCAAGACTCTCGGATCTGATGCGTAGACACTTTCCGAGGATTAATCGCTCGATACCACTTTTGTCACGACCGAACGAGCGTGGTAGTGGTGCCTTACCGGGCACCCTAGTGATACAACATCAGTAATCGGAACATAAAACAAGACGTGAAAATATTAAGAAGTAAGCGATGTCGGAGAAAACTTGCCTTCGGCATATATATAAATCAATTTTAAACCGACGATTACATCCCATTACAACTCGCCTGTGGTACTCTGGACCTAAGAATGATACGACAATAATGGCGGGACGGGGCCCGCCATACCGCGAATATAAATACCTACAACAACAGGGACTATACCACTGATAAGCCTCGGAGAAACGGAGCTTCCCATCTGTTGAATCGTGACCGAGAACTAGGATCAACGACTGGTGTACCTCAACCTGCGGCATGAACGCAGCCCCCCGAAGGAGGTCAGTACAACAGGTACCAAGTATGTGAAACTGTAAAGTACTTAAATGAAAACATATCATTTTAAAATCAGTTTTGCAAGTATGTATGAAACAACCAAGGTAACCGCATAGTGCCATATCATAAACAAGAGCAACAATAGGTAAACTGTAATGAGTCTTTTCTAAGCTGCGAATGATCGAAGCGGGGCAATTGCGTAGTATCACCATGCAAGCCTAATCACGGACTCCGTAGTCTGCATAGGCCACTCATATAGGCCCGCATAGGGTATGTAACCCGCGTCGGTAGCTACTCCTCGGCATCGCCCCGGACCCGCGATCGCATAGCGCGAGACCGCGTGACCACAAGGGCATGAACTAACACGGAACTCCGTAGTTCCGCATGGATCCTTGGACCGCATGAGGTATTCTCGAATCATGGTCCTGCATCGCTGAGTCTACCCGCGTCGGAGGCGACAACCTCGGAAATAAGTCAAGGTGAGTGGTACAATACCAACATAACGGTGATAGTCAAACAACTTTAAGCGCGATCGAGGAAAACCCCTTTACACTAACATCACAAGATACTAACACACGTAGCATCCTAGCATGTTTACTTATCAATCAACAAGAAAGTATTACAAGGCTATCACAAACCAACACAATCCAGTTATACACACAAGGTACTTTCTACTATATGTCAACAAGTTCGAGTTTTTATCCCCAAGTATTTCATACATTAACTCTTTAAAAGATACGTTACGTTTACAAAAGTCACACAATACCCGTAGTATATGAAAATAGAGTGATTATCTTTTGAAGTAAATCAAAACACTTCTCTTCGTAAAATCAAGTAACAACATTCTTTTCCAAATGTTTCAAGTTTGCCTAATTTCAATTACTCAAGTATCTCATTTTCGAAAGGTTTCGTAGTTCATAATTTTAATCACTTAATGATATAATTCTCCCTTAAAAGCAATTTGAGAAACATATATACGTCGTGAGTAGGTTATTCTTGTTTATAACAATCTTATTTAAGCGATACGATCTAGGAAATGTAACATCATTTTGTCTCATCTTAGTTTCTATGCAGATGGAAGTTTCTACTGGTTTTACTAATACATTATTAGTCAAAACATTTCCCTTTATTAGCGCTGCTGTGGTTTGTTCGATACTTATTCTGATTTTTGAAATCAGTAAAACATTATTGCTTTTAAAATCAAGTACTCATTACTCGCGAATGAGGTTTTAAAAATGTTAATTACCAAGTAAAACAAGTTAAGTCTCTTATCCTTTAAGATCAAGTCTCTTAACTTTTAAAATCAATAAACCATTCATTTTACCATTCTTAAGACGTTATACCTAACTTCCCATAAAGCTAGTATAACTCTTATGTTTTCAAAACCAAGTATTATTCTTCTGTTAAAAATGATTCAGCATTCTTTTGAAATACTTCAAGATTCTTTATTATTACACATTAAGTCAGTTATAAGTCAAATCAGTTACCTTTTAAAACCATAAAGCATTTTCTTACTTACATAAAGCTGTTATAACCAACTTCCCATAAAGCCGTTATAACACTTTATGTTTCAAACCAATCAAATACGTTTAACACGTATGCGTCTACCGTACTACATAGTTATACACATATCATGCTAGAAAAGGTAGGAAGAGGTTCACATACCTCGCGGCGATTATCGACTAATAGCAAACGCTCAAGTACCTCAAACCGTCGGCTACTCCTTAAGCCAGTAGATCGCGCCACGCATGGTACTTCAACCTATAAGGCCACAAGCGCTTATTAACATCTAGGTCTAATCGTAGAACATTCTCTGAGAAAATTCGCAAAGACCTCCCCATGACAGCGTAAATCTCCTCCTCTATCGGGGCTACCAAGCCAACCGGGGTTATACGTCTAATCGGACGTGCACAATTCTACCTCACGAGAAAAGCTACACAAGTCTCATGTCTGGTCCTATGTAATTCTGATTCGGTACTCTTCTTTCGAAAAGGTTTCTAATTATTCAGCTTAAGTCAAAAGACATTGCCGCTAACTACGTTCATTCTATATATAGTATACTTCAACTATATAGTCTAATAACATGTAATTTCCAATTACAATAGGGGACAAGAATATTTACCTCGACAAGCCCAAAATTATCCGAGTTTAATGTCGCTCCCGAGCAACGTTTAGCTCGACTCCGTCTTGCTCAGGCCGCTCCAAACTACCCTTAGAAGTTCTAACCAACTTCTACATACTACTCCAACTAACCATGGAGATTTTCCTTAGGGTTTCGGTTTGGTATTGACGGGAAGTATAATAGTATAACTGGGCTTTTAGTATAAGTGTAACCTTGGGAATACTACAAGGTATAAGGGCCAAGTATTTTGGGTATAGTAACAATACTTTTGAGAGTATTTCTACCAAGGTGGGGGTAGTATTTCGACTAGCACACCTAGGCTAGGGGAGGGGTTCTCATTAGAACCACTAGGCAAGGGAGGGGTTTCGGCCAAGGGATTTTCTCAAAGGGGGAGGGGAATGGTGTTGGACGAGAACACTACTAGGAGAGGGGGAGGATTTTAACACTTAGAGAATTTTAGGAATGGATGAAGAAGTCTTCCAAAGGGGGGGGGGGGGGTATTTATAGTACAAGCCAAGGCCAACCAAGGGCCAAGATCTAGCCAAGTGCTATGCAAGTGTAGGGCCAAGATTCATCCAAGTACACCTTATCCATCTACCACACCAACCAACACAAAAATATCCTACCTACTCCCACATGCCCAAATCGTCAATTCCGCCCAACACACCCACCAATGAGAGGGTGCCAAGTGTCGCCCTCTTGTTGGTCCAAAATGTTTCGTCTCTCGGAAAAATCCGCAAAAATTGGAAATGACATAGCCGGAATTTTCCCTACGAAAGCTGTGAAAACGTTTCGTCGAAAAACGACTCTAATCGGGTGTTGTGCACAAAAATAAATCGGCCAAGCCACTTTAAAGTCCAAACTTTTCTACGTACGTCCTTACGTACATACTCTGGAAATACGGGGTATAACAGGTATGTTACCCTGAGTCTGTAGGTTCTTGTACATTCAGGGGTATGGCGGGGCCCTGTCCCGTCATAGTTGCTATTATAAAACTCTTAGAGGTCTGTAGCACTGTTGTGGGCAGAGTTTGTAAAAAGGATAATTGTTCGGGTTTTTATGTATATATACAAAAGGCGACCGCTTGGGTTAGCCTGTTCTTATCATATATCTTGTTTCATGTTTAAGTTTTTTTATTTCTGCTGATTTTCTCTGATGTTGTATCACTAGGGTGCCCGGGGTAAGGCACCAGTCACGGGCCCGGGTTCGGGTCGTGACAAAAGTGGTATCAGAGCAGTTAGTCCTCGGAAAGTGTCTACAGACCGTGTCTAGTAGAGTCTTTATTATCGGTGTGTTGTGCACCACATCTATAATCAGGAGGCTGCAGGACATTTAGGATTGGTTTCTATTCTTCTCACTCTGAGATCGTGCCTTAGACCTGTGTTATAAGTTGTACCCCTCTGACGTATTTCGTTTTTACCAGTTATGCCTCCACACAAGGCAACCCGGGCCCAGAAGAGGCAAAGCGGCCGAGAGCTGCTAGTAGGATCTGAGGAGTACGAGCGCGAGCCGGTCATTACGAGATAGCGCAGACGGCGGGTTTTGCGATACGCCCGGCTCGATAGAGTTTAGAGCGCAGCGATGGCTGCTGAGACCATAGTACTGAGCCTCGGTCCACGGCACAGGCGAGAGGAGTTGGGTACAATGATGAGATGGCGATTATTGGCGAGGATAGTGGAAAGGCACGAGGATAAGGATGCGGCGATTCCGGTCAGTGTACCGTGGTTCACCCGATCGGATAGTTTGAGGCTACGGGACTTTACGAGTTATAGCCCGCGAGTTCTACGGTCGAGGCACGAGGATGATCCGAGGAGTTCATCCGACGATTCTGACGGATCATGAGTGATCGGGCTTGGAGACCGAGTCGGTGGTCTTGGGTTCACATCGGCTGCGTGATCTGCGATCGTAGTTTGATTCGTGGGGCTGTCGGGAGAGCATGCACTTCCAGCTGTATGGAACGAGTTCTCAGAGGCATTTCTTGCACATTTCTTGCCTCCACAGATGAGGAGGGCTCGGGCCGACAAATTTTTGGTGTTGAGGCAGAGCGGGCATACGGTTCGGGAGTACAATGTGGAGTTCGACTCTTTGGCTCGGTATGTCCCCGCGTTAGTAGCAGATATGGAGGACAGAGTGCACCGCTATGTCACAGGGCTCGACGATTATTTGGCAGAGAGTTGCTCAGGTGTAGCTCTTCAGCCGGGCATGGACATTTCCCGCATGCAGGCTTATGCACTTGGATGTGAGGCACGGAGAGGTCGACGGATTGACCAATACCAGCAGAAGAAGGCCAAGACAGCAGGGTCCTTTGGTGACTTTCAGGGCGGACCGCCTCAGCAGCAGACTAGTTATACGCCTCCGCCCGATGCAGTGGTCCTCCGCGATCTTGAGCGTCGGGTTATTCAGGAAGCGGTCGGGGCTCCAAGGGTTCAGGTTTTCAGGGGAGTAGGAGTGCTCTCCGGATGAGGCCACCCTTGTCTCAGTGTGGCCGTTGTGGAAAACTTCATAAGGGAGAGTGTCGTACTAATTTGGGAGATTGTTATTTTTGCGGCCAACAGGGCTATTTGGTGAGGCGTCCAGGCCGGGGTAGCTTGGTGGGTTAGCACAGACTACGAGATCAGTTGCGGGTTCTTCACCTTCCATAGATAGGCGGGATGTTCATACACCGGTAGGCCACGGCAGAGGTCGCGGTGGAAGTTCCCAGTTTTAGCGGTCCTTTGAACCGCCTATTTGATTTTCAGGTATATCCTTAACCCTCTAGAGACTAGTTTGTATTGATGATATAATGAGGTGTTATGTGTTATGTTCGGATAGCTTATGTTAAAAATGTGATTTAGAAGCCTGGTTTGTGAGAAGGGTAAGTCTGGGGGATGAGAGAATTTTGACACCTTAGATGTAAGGCCGTCTTGAGTAAAAGATTTTACGGTTAGTTTTTGTCGAGATACTTGGTATGCGTGAAATGCATTGTGGGAAATTCCTTGGGTTATGTAAGATGAAAGTGGTAGCTTTCATGACTTGAATAGGTAATAATGTTCCGGATCGGGGAACGAGAGGGTTTGGCGCAATTATGGGTCGGGTTGAGGACCGTTCGCGGGTCAACCCGCGGCCCGAAAGGAGATGTGGTCAGTTTGAGGTGGTCCGCGGTGGTAGGATCACGAGGGTGCGAGGCCCAAGTTTAGGTAACCATCGTATGAGTTCGCGGATGTGTTCGACCGGAATCGGATCGTGAAGGCCGGGAATGGCCTTGAAGAAATTCGAGGCTAGTAAGATGACAAAGTTTGGAGGTAGTGACTCCAAAGATTTTGGAAACTGAAGTGATGACTGAAGTGTGGTACATATACTAGAAAGAGTTCGGGTGTTCGAGAAGGGTACGACGAGTAAGGAAAGAAGTGAACATGTGCTGAGAGAGCGAAGTGATCATTTTTGTGAAGTGAAGGTACGAAGAGAGTATCCTTTGGACAAGGAGTGAGAGTTAGTATTGGTTTACATCTTAGAGGTGATTCCTCGTTGGCTTGGATTTGGGTTTCGCGTGTATGATTATATTATGGCCATATGGGGCATAGTTGGTTTCGTAAGTATAGTAGTGGAGGCTATACCGGCGCATGTACGTTTGGAGACTTAGAAGAAACATTCGGGACGAATGTTTCTAAGGGGGGAAGAATGTTACACCCCGTAGTTCCAGGGTATGTATGTGAGGACATACGTACGAGAATACGACAGTAATATTGGAAAGAAAGAAAGGTGTGATTTTTCGACGGAAAAGTTTCCGGATTTTGTGAAGGAAAAAGGTTCGTTAATGGGAATTGGATTCCCAGATTTGGTATTCGGACTTTTTGAAATATTTTGGACCATTAGGAGGGCGACATGTGTCACCTCTAGGTGACTTGGTGGACGAAATGGATTAGCCATGGTCTTGCACGTTTTTGGCATTTAAAAGACTTAAAACATTTGGTCAATGTTTGGTGAGATATTTGTGTGGTAGATGGATAAGGTGGGACCCACACACACTTGTCCAAATCTTGGCCACACACTTGCATAAATCCTAGCCCTTGAATGTCCTATAAATACCCTCTTAGTTGAAGACTTATTTCATCCACACTTGAGCAATTTCCAAGTCTCAAAATACTCTCTCCCTTTGATGAAGTTCTCGTCCAAACACCCCTCTCCCTTAGCCAAAGTTGTCCAAAAATCCTTAAAGTTTTAAGTGTTCTTCCTTAGAGTATTAGGAAGATTATTAACCAAGTGTTGGAAAAGAATTCACACCCCTAGCCCCTAAAGTACCCCTGGCGAGAGTGCCACAAATTGTAGCCTAAGTGTTCTTCACTTTTGGAGCGAAAGTGTTTAAGAGAAGTTGTTTAGAAACTTCTAAGGGTTTCTTGGAGCGAATTGGAGCGTGCGGAATAGGAGCTAAACCTTGCTCAGGATCGACATATATCTTGGATAATTTTGGGCTTATCGAGGTAATGATCTTTATCCCCCTATTGTAATTTGAAATTACATGTTGTAGTAATATATAGTTGAGTATACTATATATGGAATGAATATTAAAGAAGAGAATTGAACTGTAATGTCACGACCCGATTCCGGGCCCGTGACTGGTGCCTTACCCCGGGCACCCTAGTGATACAACATCAGAGTAATCAGCGGAACATAAAACAATACAAGACATATTATGAAATATGAAACAATAATCTGAGAAAAACTTGCCTTTCGGCATATATATAAATAACAACTTTTTCCAACATGAACAGTTTTAATCCTTTTTACAAACCACCGCCTGATACTACAGACTCTAAGAAATGATACGACAACAATGGCGGGACGGGGCCCGCCATACCACGAATGTAAACACCTACAACAACGAGGACTATACCATCGATAAGCCTCGGAGAAACGGAGCTTTCCCATGAATTGGCTGACCCTAAGAGCGAGGATCAATGGCGGTGTACCTTTACTGCGGCATGAGCGGCCCCGAAGGAGGTCGATCTAACAGTAGTGCAGTATGTGAAACTAAAAATCTGTAAATGAAATCATAATAGTCTATAAAGCGGGAGACATGTATGATAACCAAACTACGATTCCACAATAATAGCGATCGTATGTCAGTCGGGGACTCACGCCTCAAGTCATCACTCAAATATAACAATGGGTCTCACGCCACAACATCAATCATGCGGTGGAATACCTTCCTCGCTGCGGCGATTTATGATATAACGACCAAGGAACACACTGCGAACACGGGTCCCTGTGCCATAATACCACGTACAGGGTAAGTATGAAGGCATAGCCGACTACTAACACCCACAGTACCAACAAGGTCATGAACTGTATCATAAGATCTGTCTAGACCGCCACATGATCAAAGCTGACCACTTGCCCGCAGTATCTAATGTGCGCGTCTAGCCCTGGAACTTTCCGCAGCTCCGCATAGGCCAATCAGATCGGCCCGTGAGGTATAACCCGCGTCGGTAGCTACTCCGGCGGCATCTGGACTCGCCGTCCGCGTAGCCACGAGACCGCGTGACCACAAGGCGCGTCTAACACGGAACTTCCGCGATTCCGCATAGGCCCCTGGACCGCATGAGGTAGTCTCGAATCATAGGTCCATCGACCGCTGAGTCTACCCCGCATCGGAGGGCAGCTTAACCCCCGGAATCATCTCAAGAGATGAGTGATGTATAATACTATCATAACAGCTTATCGTTAAACAACATAAGCACAACAAAGGAAAAACCCCTTTACACAAACATCACAAGATACTAACAGCGTAGCATCCTAGCATGTTTACTTATCAAATCAACGAAGGTATTACAAGGCTATCACAAACCAACACAATCAAGTTATACACACGGTACCTTACACTATATGCTAACAAGTTCGGGTTTTATCCCCAAAGTACTTCATACATTAACTCTTTAAAGATACGTTACTTTCACAAAAGTCACACAATACGTAGTATATGAAAATATAGTGATTATCTTTTGAAGTAAATCAAAACACTTCTCTTTGTAAAACTCAAGTAACAACATTATTTTCCAAGCGTCCAAGTTTGCCTAATTTCAAATGTTCATGTTTCTTATTTAGAAAGGTTTAAGTAGTTCATAGTCTTATTCATTTAAGAATATAATTCTCTTTTAAACTATCTGAGAAACATAAGTCTTATATGTGAGTAGGATATTCTTGTTTACAACAATCTTATTACAGCAGCCATGATCTAGGAAATATCATTTTGTCTCATCTTAGCTTCTATGCCGATGGACGTTTCTACTGGTTTTAATAATACTTAATCTGTCAAAACATTTCCTTTTATTAACGCTGCAGTGGTTTGTCGATACACATTCTGATTTCCAAAATCAGTAAAACATTCTTAAGACGTTATACCTAACTTTCCATAAAGCTAGTATAACTCTTAAGTTTTCAAAACAAATCAAGTATTACTTCTTCTCTCAAAATGATTCAAAACTCTTTTGAAATACTTCAAGTTCTTTATTAACACATAACAAGCAAGTTATAGTTCAAATCAGTTACCTTTTAAAAACCACATGTATTTTCTTACCAACATAAAGCCGTTATAACCAACTTCCCATAAAGCCGTTATAACACTTTATGTTTTACACCAATCAAATACATTTAGTACATGTACGTCTACCGTACTACATAGTTCACACATATCATGCTAGAAGAGATAGGAAGAGGTTCACATACCTCGCGACGAGTATCGACTAATAGCAGCGCTCAAGTACTCCCAGCGTCGGCTACTCCTAAAGCCAAGTAGAACGCGCCACACGTAGTACTTCAACCTATAAGGCCACAGGCGCTTATTAACATTAAGATCTTATCGTAGAACATTCTACGAAAATTCGACACCTCCCATGGCAGCGTACATCTCCTCCTCTCACGGGGCCGGCTACCCAGCCAACCAGGGGGGGTTATACATCTCACCCGCCCCGGTACAATTCTACTCCACGATCTTACTACACAAGTCTCTTGTCTGATTCGATTCGATTCTTGGGCTTAAGTCAAAAGACATTGCCAACTAACCACGTTGATTCTATATATAGTATACTTTAACTATATATTCAAACAACATGTAATTTCCAATTACAATAGAGGACAAGATATTTACCTCGATAAGCCCATAATTATCCAAGTATAAAGTCGATCTGGGCAATCGTTTAGCTCGACTCCGGCGCTCAACCTCTCTAAACCACCCTTAGAAGTTCTAACCAACTTACACAATACTCCAACGGACTATGGAGATTTTCCTAGGGTTTGGTTTTGTGGTCGACGGAAATATAATAGTATTTAGGGCTTTTAGTATAGGTATAACCTTAGAATACTACAAGGTATCTGCTAAGGTAATTTGGGCATTATAACAATACTTTGAGAGTATTTCTACACCACAAAGGGGTATTATACGAAGCAACTTGGCTGGGGTACCCGGCCACACTACTGGAGGGGGTGTACCCTCGGCCAAGGCCTCTAGGAGGGAGGCCTCTTGGCGAACTCAACACTGGGAGGGAGAAGATTTAACACTTAGAAACATTTAGGAAAGGATGAAGAATTCATCAAAGGGAGAGGGTATTTATAGCACAAGCCAAGGCCAACCAATGGCCAAGATTGAGCCAAGTGCTACACAAGTGTAGGGCCAGATATGCCCAGTGCCCCTAGTCCCTACTCGCCCAAAACCTCACAAATATCTACCAAAAATATCTACCACTTGACCTCCCGATTAGTCCCGTATGTGCGCCCTTGCCCACTGATGAGGGTGCCAAGTGCGCCCTCTCGTTGGTCCAAAATGTTCGTCTCTCGGAAAAATCATAAAAATAAGAAAAGACATAGCGAATTTTCCGCCCAAGTTATGTAAAGCGTTTAGTCAAAACGACTCTAGCAGGGTGTTGTGCACAAATGCCATTCGGCGAGCCACTAGGCGGGGTGACACGTGTCACCCTCCTATCGCCCAAAATAAAACATCTTCGAAAATATCCACAATGGCCAAAATCTGAAAACAAAGTGGGCCCACAAAACCGTAAATTTCTCAGTGGGCCCACGGGACCATTTCCGAAAATAAAAATTCCATACTTCTCTAATATTCCTGGACGTCCGAATACCAAATCTGGGAATCCAATCCCATTAACGAACCTTTTTCCTTCACAAAACGGAAACTTTTAGTGGAAAAATCGCCTCTTTCTTCCTTTCCATCTTTACATCGTATTCTCGTGCGTGCGTCCTCGCATACATACCACGGAACTACGGGTATAACATTCTTCCCCAGAAACATTCGTCCGAATGTTCCTTCTAAGTCTCAAAGCGAACGCGTGCGGTATAGTCTTCACTCTTATACTTACGAAACAATCACGCCACGGTGGCCACGAAATACCACGCAAAATACCTACATCCAAGTCCCCGAGGAAACACCTCTAACATCACCACAAATAATACTACTTTTGTCACTTTGTCGCGAGCCTTGCTCCAACGACCCAACACATGGTACCTGCGTGCGATCACTTGAAGGCATCGTACACTCGAATTCTTACCATATTTCTGATACTGCTTTAGTATCCAAAACTCGGGGTTACTATCTCTAACGAGGTCATCATTAACTGGGAATCATTCTGGATGGATCTTCGATACTTTCCCGAACATAACAATACGAAAGACCGGACGTCCTTCCTCCTAAGTCGGACGGCAAATGCTAACATATAGGCAACCTGGCCTATTCTTCACATGAACTCACAAAGGCCCAAAGTAACTCGGGCTAAGTTCCTTCTGTTTCCAAAACTCGTCACACCCTGTCCGGGGTGGTACTTTCAAGAAGACCGACCGTCAACCTGAACTCTAAGCGTCGTCGCCGATTATCCGCACGATTCCTCTGAGGTTTCATAACTCCTTCTAGACAAGCTTCAAACTATCCACAGTCTGCTGGAACAAGCCTGAAACAACTATCTGAACCACCGCCAACATCGAACCAATCGGCCGCAACTTACACTTCCGCCCGCAAGGCTTCATAAGCGACATCCGAACACCGAAATGGTAGCTCAAACGCTCCTCCACAGGAGACAACAATCCTCAACTACCACGAAATCCGCATGGCGGGGCGAATGCGGTCGAGACTCACTGAGTTCTTAACACATGCTTGGTAAAACTTCGAGAAACAAAAACAGTAGTAACACGGGCTCCATGCGTCATAAGGTGAAGGTAGGCACCGTGCAGCCTTACAACCTTTACGATAAATCAACCGCCAAGTGAATGGTCGACCAGAAGAACACGATGGGCTGCCCCATCGGCCCGACCACCGGTCGAACGCATCCACGAACTCGTCGTTGGTTAACTAAACTTGGGCCTAGCACCCTCGTGACCCTACCACAGGCGGGACCACCGCGCAGAACCCGCGCCCATACATGCGCGGGTTGACCCGCTGGCGTGGCCTCAACCCGACCGACAGCGCGACAATACTAGCTCCGTCGGAACAATCTCACTAATCACGTTACGAAAACCTAGCGGTCTTCTTAGCTCAACCACCTCTTCATTTCACACTACTTAGGGACCTATCCCCAAACCACGGCTCACGTGCACTATGCACTCCTATAAGGTCAAACATAAACATACGTCTCTACAGAGATGGCCTTACCTCTAAGGTCTTTGCGTATAAAGCTCTAAGGCTCACACTTTCTCTATCCTCCAAAATCTTACTCGGTTAACCCACCATGATTTCTAATCACAACTAACACACCGCTATCGTAACATAGCACTTAAGGTATACTCGCCTTGAAAGTTCAGAAGGACCTTCTGCTCGGCCTCTTCTGTCGCCTTGGTTAACCCGTCGATCTCTACGTTTCTCGGCTGCTGCGCATAAGCCCGCATACGAGGCCATGCTCAAGCCCAATGAAGAATTACTCTTGCGACCCTTTCTTAGGTAGTCATCAAGACTCGTGGTACATCGGTATAATCTCTGGTAGCCAAATCCATGGCTAATGTGGTCGCCTCTTTGCAATCTACATTCTGTTCGGTCATTGGGCGAAGGTTCAAATATCATGACCGCGATGGAAGCGCCGTCGCCGTGCTAAACTCATTTGGGGCTAGTAACGTCGCGAAATCCCGAATGAAGCACTACCCTAGGTAATGATTGGGCTGTGCCTCATGACCCTCTGTATTCTACTCGCGGCTCCGCCGGTGCCTTGCCCTCACAGGCGGGTTGCCTACGCGGAGGCATAACGGTAAGGAAAGAAATACGTTTAGAGGTCCAACTTAAAACACTCTAAGGCCGCGACCTCGAGTGAGAAGAATAGAAACCAATCCTAAATATCCTATAGCCTCACGATTATTGGCGTGGTGCACAACACACCGATAATCAAGACTCATCGGATACGATGCGTAGACACTTTCCGAGGATTAATCGCTCACGATACCACTTTTGTCACGACCGATTAGGGCGTGATCGTGCCTTACCGGGCACCCTAGTGATACAACATCAGTGTAATCGGAACATAAAACAATACAAGACATATTATGAAATATGAAACAATAACTGAGAAAAACTTGCCTTTCGGCATATATATAAATAACAACTTTTTCCAACATGAGCAGTTTTAATCCTTTTTACAAACCCCGCCACAAAGATTACTCTGGACCTAAGAAATGATACGACAACAATGGCGGGACGGGGCCGCCATACCACGAATGTAAACACCTACAACAACAGGGACTATACGGCTGATAAGCCTCGGAGAAAGCGGAGCTTTCCATGTGAATGTGACCCTAGGCGAGGATCAATGGCGGTGTACCTTTACTGCGGCATGAACGCAGCCCGAAGGAGGTCGATCAGCAGTGCAGTATGTGAAACTAAAAATCGTAAATGAAATCATAATAGTCTATAAAGCGGGAGACATGTATGATAACCAAACTACGATTCACAATAATAGCGATCGTGTCAAGTCGGGGACTCACGCCTCAAGTCATCACTCAAATATAACAATGGGTCTCACGCCACAACATCAATCATGCCCGTGGAATACCTTCCTCATGCGGCGGTTTATGATATAACGACGAAGGAACACCTGCGAACACGTGTCCCACGTGCCATAATAACACGTCACGGGGTAAATGCGAAGGCATAGCCGACTACTAACACCACAGTACCAACAAGGTCATGAAGCGTATCATAAGATCTGTCTGACCGCCACATGATCAAAGGCGACCACTTGCGCGATATCTAATGTGCGCGTCTAGCCACCGAACTTTCGCGACTCGCATAGGCCAATCAGATCGGCCCGCATGAGGTATAACCCGCGTCGGTAGCTACTCCGGTAGCATCTGGACTCGCCGTCCGCGTAGCGCCAAGGACCGCGTGACCACAAGGCGCGTCTAACACGGAACTTCCGCGATTCGCGCATAGGCCTGGACCGCGTAGGTAGTCTCGAATCATAGGTCCATCGACCGCTGAGTCTACCCGTCGGAGGCGGCTTAACCGGAATAATCTCGAGATGAGTGATGTATAATACTATCATAACGACTTATCGTTAAACAACATAAGCACAACAAAGGAAAAACCCCTTTACACAAACATCACAAGATACTAACACACGTAGCATCCTAGCATGTTTACTTATCAAATCAACAAGAAGGTATTACAAGGCTATCACAAACCAACACAATCAAGTTATACACACCAGGTACCTTCTACTATATGCTAACAAGTTCGGGGTTTTATCCCCATAGTACTTCATACATTAACTCTTTAAAAGATACGTTACTTTCACAAAAGTCACACAATACGTAGTATATGAAAATATAGTGATTATCTTTTGAAGTAAATCAAAACACTTCTCTTTGTAAAACTCAAGTAACAACATTATTTTCCAAACGTCCAAGTTTGCCTAATTTCAAATGTTCATGTTTCTTATTTAGAAAGGTTTCGTAGTTCATAGTCTTATTCATTTAAGAATATAATTCTCTTTTAAACTATCTGAGAAACATAAGTCTTATATGTGAGTAGGATATTCTTGTTTACAACAATCTTATTACAGCAGCCATGATCTAGGAAATATCATTTTGTCTCATCTTAGCTTATGCGGATGGAAGTTTCTCTTGGTTTTAACAATACTTAATCTGTCAAAACATTTCCTTTTATTAACGCTGCAGTGGTTTGTCGATACACATTCTGATTTTCAAAATCAGTAAAACATTCTTAAGACGTTATACCTAACTTTCCATAAAGCTAGTATAACTCTTAAGTTTTCAAAACAAATCAAGTATTACTTCTTCTCTCAAAATGATTCAAAACTCTTTTGAAATACTTCAAGTTCTTTATTAACACATAACAAGCGATTATAGTTCAAATCGATTACCTTTTAAAAACCATGTATTTTCTTACCAACATAAAACCGTTATAACCAACTTCCCATAAAGCCGTTATAACACTTTATGTTTTACACCAATCAAATACATTTAGTACGTATGCGTCTGCCGTACTACATAGTTCACACATATCATGCTAGAAGAGATAGGAAGAGGTTCACATACCTCGCGGCAGTATCGACTAATAGCAAAACGCTCAGTACTCCCAACCGGCTACTCCTAAAGCCAAGTAGAGCGCCACACGTAGTACTTGACCTATAAGGCCACAGCGCTTATTAACATTAAGATCTTATCGTAGAACATTCTACGAAAATTCGGCGACACTCCCATGCGGCGTAAATCTCCTCTCTCACGGGTAGGCTACGAAGCCAACCGGGGTTATACATCTAACGAACGGGTACAATTCTACTCCACAAGATTACTACACAAGTCTCATGTCTGATTCGATTGATTCTTGGGCTTAAGTCAAAAGACATTGCCAACTAACCACGTTGATTCTATATATAGTATACTTTAACTATATATTCAAACAACATGTAATTTCCAATTACAATAGAGGACAAGATATTTACCTCGATAAGCCCATAATTATCCAAGTATAAAGTCGATCTGGGCAATCGTTTAGCTCGACTCGAGCGCTCCAACCGCTCTAAACCACCCTAGAAGTTCTAACCAACTTACACAATACTCAACGGACTATGGAGATTTTCCTAGGGTTTGGTTTTGTATTGTGGGAAGTATAATAGTATTTCCGGGCTTTCGTATAGGTATAACCTTAGAATACTACAAGGTATACGGCTAAGGTAATTTGGGCATTATAACAATACTTTGAGAGTATTTCTACACCACAAAAGGGGGGGTATTATACGAAAGCAACTTGGCTAGGGTACCCGGCCACACTACTAGGAGGGGGTGTACCCTCGGCCAAGGCCTCTGGAGAGGAGGCCTCTTGGCCGAACTCAACACTAAGGAGGGAGAAGATTTAACACTTAGAAACATTTAGGAAAGGATGAAGAATTCATCAAAGGGAGAGGGTATTTATAGCCTGACAAGGCCAACCAATGGCCAAGATTGAGCCAAGTGCTACAGAACTGGAGGGCCAAGATAGGCCCAAGTGCCCCCTAGTCCCTACTCCTTAAAACCCTCACAAATATCTACCAAAAATATCTACCACTTGACCTCCCGATTCGTCCGTATGCGCCCGCTTGCCCACCAATGAGAGGGTGCCAAGTGCCGCCTCTCGTTGGTCCAAAATGTTCGTCTCTCGGAAAAATCCGCAAAAATAAGAAAAGACATAGCCGGAATTTTCCTTCGCAAGTTATGTAAAGCGTTTCGTCGAAAACGACTCTAGCAGGGTGTTGTGCACAAATGCCATTCGGCCAAGCCACTAGGCGGGGTGACACGTGTCACCTCCTATTGGCCCAAAATAAAACATCTTAGAAAATATCCACAATGGCCAAAATCTCAAAACAAAGTGGGCCCTAAAAAGCAGTAAATTTCTCCCGTGGGCCCACGTGACCATTTCCAGAAAATAAAATTCCATACTTCTCTAATATTCCGGGAAGTCCGAATACCAAATCTGGGAATCCAATTCCCATTAACGAACCTTTTTCCTTCACAAAACCGGAAACTTTTAGTGGAAAAATCGCCTCTTTCTTCCTTTCCAATCTGTCGGTCGTATTCTCGTACGTACGTCCTCGCATACATACCCTGGAACTACGGGGTATAACATGTAATTACATAAAAGGATATTAAAGGAGAAGCGAGCGTAATTACATTGGGTGTATTCTGATGAAACATGTAGTATTACTGTGAAGTAGAATTGAACACGTCCGGTTAGACGTGTAAACCCCCCCTCAGGAGTTGTTGGCCTGGTAGCGGGCCTGTGTAGAAGAGGAGATTTGTGTGATTACGGGGGGGAGGTGCTGCCGAATTTTCTGTAGAATAAGGACTCTTGTATTTAGAATATTCTACGAAGAGATCTAGAAGATGATAGACGTTTTATGGCCATTATAGGTGGAAGTACTACGAGTAGCATATTCTACATGAAGAGTGGAAAAGGCTAGCAGGGTACAGTACTGTGGAGCGTTTTGCTAATTGTCGATAATCGTCGCGAGGTATGTGAACCTCTTCCTATCTTTTGTAGCATGATATGTTGTGAACTATGTAGTACGGTAGACGTACATGTGTTAAATGAAATTGGTTGGTTTAAAACATAAAGTGTTATAACGGCTTTATGGGAAGTTTGTTATAACAACTTTATGTGGGTAAAGAAATGGTTTGTGGTTTTTAAAAGATAAATGACTTGGTGTGAAATAATGAGGACTTGGTTTGTGTTAAAAAGTCGTGAAACCACTTTTATGAGAAATGGGTAATTGGGTTTTAAAAGGAATAATGTTATATTGATTTCGGAAATAAGAATAAGTATCGAACAAACAATTGCTGCGTTAATAAAGGAAAATGTAATGACGATTAATTATATTAAAACCAGTAGAAACCTCCATCTTCATAGAAGCTAAGATAAGACAAAATTGTATTACATTTCCTAGATCATGACTGCTCTAATAAGAATTATTATAATCAAGTTTTGATTTTCTTAAAATTCCAAAGTAAGGAACTTGATTTCTAAAAGAAAAGAGACTTAAGAATTTGAAGTGTTTTGGTTTAAAAGAAAGACATGGTTTTGTCTTAAATTGGTTTAAGACATAAAGTGTTATAATAACTTTATGGGAAGTTAGTTATGACGACTTTATGGAAACAAAGAATGGTTTTATTATTGGATTTAAAATGGTAACTTGATTTTGGGAAAAGAGAAGTAACTTGAGTCTAAAAGTATAAGTAACTTATTTTTAAATATCGAACTTTTCTTGATGAGAAAAATATAAGTGGCTTGGTTTTAAAAGGTAGGAGTACCTTGATCTTAAAAGAGTTAGTTACTTGGGTTTTAAAAGTATGCTTGACGTTGTTTTAAAAGTGTAAGCCACTTGGTTTAAAAGTATAAAGTACCTTGAGTTGTGTGTAACTTGCCTATGTTTGTGTGTGATAGCCTTGTCGTGCTAGTATTGTATTTCTATACCACCGCGTCTCTCAATGGAGGGCCGGTTGATTTGTTTTGATCTTACTTGGACGTCTGGCGGTGTGGAGGATTCCAGTGCGCTCGCGTTGATAAGCGTTATTCCGTGTACTAGCTCTCCATGAGGTTTCTTGATTCGGCCTTGGTATCCGGTGGTTGGCTTCGTACTTGCCCGTCTCGTGGTGATTAGGCTTGGTACAGTAGGTAGCCTCGCGACTTGCCAGTTCGGTTTAGTGGCGAAGTCTCGTGATCTGACGCCTTGGTATCGGTAGTTAGCCTCGTACTTGCCGGTCGGCTCGTGACCACGGCTTTGGTATCGGTAGTTGGCTTTCGTACTTGCCGTGTCGCCGTGGCGAAGTCTCGTGATCTGACCTTGGTATCTGGTAGTTAGCCCTCGTACTTGCCCCGGTCAGCTACGTGACACGGCTTTGGTATCTGGTAGTTGGCTTTCGTACTTGCCACGTATCAGCTTCGTGGTTTGGTTGTATAGTATTGTTAGTACGGCTTTGGTATCTGGTAGTTGGCTTTCGTACTTGCCCCGGTCAGTTGATGATGCGGCTTTGATATCTGGTAGTTAGCCTTCGTACTTGCCCCATACTGTTTTATGACACAGGTAGGGCCTGGTGTTCATGTGTACTCCTTAGTGTTGTTATATCATAGACTGCCGGCAGTGAGGAAGGAATTCCACGGGCATGATTGATGTTGTGGGCGTGAGACCCATTGTTATATTTTGAGGGATGACTTTGAGGGCGTGAGTCCACGACTTAGCGTATCGCTTATATGTTGTGTCTTGTAGTTTGGTTATCATACATGTCTCTGCTTTATATAGACTACTATGATTTCATTCTGATATTTTGATTTCACATACTTGGTACTGTTATCGACCTCCTTGAGGCTGCGTTCATGCCGCAGTAGAGTACATCGGTTTTGGATCCTCGCTCATAGGATCACGATTGGCGTATTGGAAGCTCCGTTTCTCGGAGGCTTATCTTTTGGTATATTCTGTAGTGAGTCAGAGTTCTTGTACATTCAGGGTATGGCGGGGCCTGTCCGTCATAGTTGTTGTTATAAAACTCTTAGAGGTATGTAGCACTGTTGTGGGCAGAGTTTGTAAAAAGGATAACTGTTCGGGTTTTTATGTATATATACAAAAGGCGACCGCTTGGGTTAGCCTGTTCTTATCATATATCTTGTTTCATGTTTAAGTTTTTTTATTTCCGCTGATTTTCTCTGATGTTGTATCACTAGGGTGCCCGGGGTAAGGCACGATCCACGGGCCGGGTTGGTCGTGACACGCCCTATATATCTCCCTTATTGCTAGTAGGATATGGATAGAGCACGAGTCCATAGACCACTTTCGAGTAGCTACGCGATGGGTGATTCGGTGGTAGCTCGGCGGGTATATAGGGCTTGCCCGATGACTTTATGCGATCGTCGGACCTGGCGACTTGATAGAGTTGGACATCACCGATTTCGATGTGATCGTGGGTATGGATTGGCTAGCTTCACCACGCCAATGTAGGCTGCGAGGAGAGAGTGGTACGGTTCCAATTTCTGAGGCCAGGTTATTGAGTGGGAGGAACACTATGTCGCCAGGGGTAGGTTTATTTCCTACCTCAGGCTAGGAAGATGGTGCGAGAAGGGTATATCTACCATCTCATTCGGGTGTTTGATCACGAGGCTGCGGTACCAGATTTTCGATCGATTCGGTAGTCGAGAGTTCTAGATGTGTTTCGACGACCTCCGGGTATCCCTCACGAGAGGCGATAGAGTTTTGTATCGATGTCTTTGCGGACACTCGGCCTATTTCTATTCCGCCGTCTGAATGGCACTGCCGAGTTGAGAGAGTTGAAGGACCGGTGAGAGATTTCTTTGGAGAAAGGCTTCATCGGACCTAGTGTTTCTCCCCAGGGAGCGCGGTATTGTTCGTGAAGAAGAAGGGCGGGGCCAGCTGCGCATGTGTGTTGATCTGAGCGGTGAACAAGGTGACTATTAAGAACAGATACCCTTCCCGGGTGTTATACCGTATTTCGGAGTATATGCGTGAGGCGTGCGTCTGAAAGTTTAAGCCTTAAGTAGGCAAAGTGGAGAAATTTGTACACAACTAGCGAAAAGAGTCGTTTTCCGACGAAACGTTTTCCAAACTTTGCGAAGGGAAAATTCCGGCTATGTCATTTATAATTTTTGCGGATTTTTCCGAGAGACGAAATATTTTGGACCAACGGGAGGGTGACATGTGTCACCCTCAAAAGTGGGCGGCAAGGGCTAAGCAGCACGTTTTTGTGTTGAAGTTTTGGTCAAGGTTAGGTAGGATATTTGTGAGATATTTTGTTTAGTTGATGAACAAGTGGGACCCACTTACACTTGTCCAAATCCCCACCCTACACTTGCCTACCACTTGTCTTGATCTTGGCCATTGGTTGGCCTATAAATACCCCCCTTAGTTGATGAACTTCTTCATCCACACTTAGACATTTCCTAGTCTAAAAATCCCTCCTCTTAGCAAAGCTTTCGTCCAAGAGCACCTCCCCCTTAGAGGCCCTGGCGAACCCCCTTGCCTAAAGTTGTTCTCGAAAATACCCACCCTTTGGTAGAAAAATACTTCTCCAAGTATTGTTGTTTTTATTCCAAAATACTTTAGCCCTTATACCTTGTAGTACTTTCCAAAGTTACCTCTATACGTAGAGCCCGGAAATACTACTATATTCCCTTAAGTCACAAAAACGAAACCCTAAGGAAAATCTTCATAGTCGGTTGAAGTATTAAGAAGAAGTTGCGTAGAAATTCTAAGGGTTGTTTGGAGCGGGTTGGAGCGCCCGGATTAAGAGCTAAACGTTGCTCAGGATCGACATTAAACTTGGATAATTTTGGGCTTATCGAGGTAAATACTACTGTCCTTCTATTGTAATTGGAAATTACATACTGTAGTTGTATAGAAATGAATATAAGATTCATAGAAGAGAATTGAACTGTAATAGAAGGATATTACAGAAAAGACTTGAACTGAGATCACATCAGAAGAATATTAAAGTAGAAGATTAAACTGTACTTACATAGGAATTTGTATTCTGATGAACTTATAACCTTTATTGGTTGAATGTTCTGCGAGTAGCATGTACTACTTGGAAGGTAGACAAGGCTAGCCGGGTTATAGCCGTTGAGCGTTTTGCTAATAGTCGATAATCGTCACGAGGTATGTGATTCTTCCTATCCTCTTGAGCATGATATTTCAAAAGAATATATATATAGTACGGTAGACGTACGTGTGTTAACTGATTGTAGTTTTACGGCAATGTCTTTTGACTTAAGTCTGAATAATAAGAATCTGGAAGTATTTTAAAAGAATATATATATAGTACGGTGAGCGTCGTGTGTTAAGCGAATGTAGTTTCTGCAATGTCTTTTGACTTAAGCCTGAATAATAAGAATCTTGAAGTATTTCAAAAGAATTAAGAATCCTTTTTGAAAGAAGAATAATACTTGGTTTGAAAGCTTAAGAGTTATACTAGCTTTATGGGAAGTTAGGTATAACGACTTAAGAGAGATAAAAAGAATGGTTTATTGATTTTAAGAAGTTAAGAGACTTGATCTTAAAAGATAAGAGACTTGACTTAATCGAATTAATATGAATTTTGTTAAAAAGTGTGAAACCTCATTCGTGAGTAATGAGTACTTGTTTTTTTTTTTTAAAAAGGAATAATGTTTCTTGATTTGAATCGAGAATAAGTATCGAACAAACCACTGCAGCGCTAATAAAGGGAAATGTATTGAATAATTAAGTATTATTAAAACCAGTAGAAACCTCCATCTGCATAGAAGCTAAGATGAGACAAAATGATATTACATTTCCTAGATCATGACTGTTTTTATAAGATTGTTATAAACAAAGAATAACCTACTCACACATAAGGCTTATGGTTTTAAAGGGGAGTACGTTATTTGATTAAGACTATAAACTATGAAATCTTTCCAAACTAAAAGACGTGAGTATCTGAAATTAGGCAAACTTGAACTTTTGGAAAAGAATGTTGTTACTTGACGTTGTTCTAGAAAGTGTAAGCCACCTGGTTAAAACAGTGTAAAGTACTTGATTTTAAGACATGAACGTATTTGGCACTACGGATAATAGTATCGAGTTGCTTTTACGTAAAAAGAGGTATTTTTTAAAGGATTAATGTATGTAGTACTTTGGGGTTAAAACCCGGATTTGTTGTAATAAAATAAAAGTCTATAAGTATGTTGAACTTGCCTATGTTTGTGGTAATAGCCTTTGTTGTGCAAGTGTTGTATTTACGTACTCTGGCGTCTCGTTGGAGGGCCGGCTATCTGACTGATTGATGGACATACTGACACGATGGGTGGCCCACGGGTATGCTTCCATTAGGAGTGTGATGTTGTTACATGGACATATCTGCACCGATGCAGAATTCCGGGGGCATGCGGCCATGCGGCGGGTTAATCACCCGATATATTGTTATTGTTGTTACATGGACATGTATGCACCGATGCATAATTCCGGGGGCATGCGGCCGTGCGGCGGGTTAATCACCCGATATATTGTTATTATTGTTACATGGACATATACGCCGTCTGAATTAGGGGGCATGCGGCCATGCGGCGGGTTAATCACCCGATATATTGTTATTGTTGTTACATGGACATGTCTGCACCGATGCAGAATTCCGGGGGCATGTGGCCATGTGGCATGGGTTGATCACCCGGTGTATTGGTATTATTGTTACATGGACATGTCTGCACCGATGCAGAATTCCGGGGGCATGCGGCCATGCGACAGGGTTGATTACCCGGTACCTTGTTATTATTGTTGCATCCTGGACATGCGCGCGATGGAGAATTAGGGTCATGTGGCCAAGATGCGAACATGATTGATGTTGTGGGTGTGAGACCCATAGTTATATTTGAGTGATGACCTTGAGGGCGTGAGTCCCTGACTTAACTGCGTTTATGATTGCGTACTGTATTTTGGTTATCATATATGTCTCCTGCTTTATATGATTGTATGATTTAACTACGGTATTTTGATTTCACATACTTGGTACTGTTATCGACCTCCTTCGGGGGGCTGCGTTCATGCCGCAGGTAGAGGTACATCGGTTGTTGATCCTCGCTCTTAGGATCGCAGTTCAGTGTTGGGAAGCTCCGTTCCTCCGGAGGCTTATCTTTTGGTATGTTACCCTGAGTTGTAGGTTCTTGTACATTCAGGGGTATGGCGGGGCCCTGTCCCGTCATGTTGTTTAAAAACTCTTAGAGTGCAGTATTCTTGTTGTGGCGAGTTTGTAAAAAGGATAAGCTGTTCGGGTTTTATGTATATATCTGAGGCAAGCTATTTTGGTTGCTTTGTTTATTTATCATATCTCTTGTTTCATGTTTATGTTTTATTTCATTGATTTTCTCTAATGTTGTATCACTAGGGTGCGAGGTAAGGCACGATCACGGGCAGGTTGGGTCGTGACAAAAGTGGTACGAGCGATTAATCCTCGGAAAGTGTCTCTGAGCCGTGTCTATTAGAGTCTTGATTATCGATGTGTTGTGCACCATATCTATAATCGGGAGGCTGAGACATTTAGGATTGGTTTCCATTCTTCTCATTACGAGATCGTGCCTTAGAAATGTTGTAAGTTGGACACCTATAGCGTATCTCATTTTACGATTATGCCTCCGCAAGGCAACCGGGCCCAGATGGGCAAAGCGATCGAGGAGCTGCTAGTAGGATCTGAGAGATTACGAGCGCGAGCCGGTCGATACGAGATTGTGCTTGACGGCGAGTTTTGCGCCGCCGGCCCAGCGAGTTTAGAGCGCGGCGATGGGTGATGAGACAACGATACGAGCCTCGGTCCGCGGCACAGGCGAGAGAGATGGGTTACAAGGAGATGGCACGATTGCTAGCGAGTTGTGGCGGACATGAGATAGGGCCGGCGGTTCGATAGTACCCATGGTTCACACAATCGAGATAGTTTGAGGCTACGGGACTTCGAGTTGTAGCACTTGAGTTCTGGGTCGAGGCACGAGGATGATCCGCAGGAGTTCATCAAGCGATTCTGACGGATAATGAGGGTAATCAAGCTTGGAGACCGAGTCGGTGGTCTTAGGTTCGCATCATTGCGTGATCTGCGATCATGGTTTGATTCGTGGGAGCTGTCCGGAGAAGTATGCACTTCCGGCCGTTTGGGACGAGTTCTCGGGGCATTTCTTGCCGCTTGCAGATGAGAGGGCTCGGTACAGATTTTTGATGTTGAGCGAGCAGGCGTCTGATTCGGAGTACAATGTGAGTTCGACTCATTGGCTCGATGCGTCCCATTGTAATGGCGATATGGAGGGCGAGTACAGCTACGTCACCGAACTAGATGACTACTTGGCGAGGCTTGTTGGTGTAGATCTTCACCGGGCATGGACATTGCCGCATGCGAGCTTATGCACCAGGTGTGAGGCGGAGAGGTCGGCGGAATGACGAATCGGCGAAGAGGGCGAGCAGCGAGGTCTTTTGGCGACTTTCGGCGGACCGCCTGGCGGCGAGCTAGTTATGCACCGCCCGATGAGTGGTCCTCGCAACCTTGAGCGTTGAGGTATTGAGGCGGTCGAGCTCTATGGGTTGAGTTTCGGGGAGTAGGCGTTGGCGGATCGATCACCCTACCTCGGTGTGGTCGGTGTGGTAGACCGCATTTCGGGGAGTGTCGTGGTGCCAAGGGAGCTTGTTACTTTTGCGGCCAGCAGGGCCATTTTGCGAGGAACTGCCCGACCAGGGGTAGCACAGATGTTACAACTCAGCCTTCAGGATCAGTGGCTGGTTCATCACCTTCACTAGCTATGCACCCTGCAGGGCAGGACTGTGATTAGAGTAAAGCTGTAGATTCAGGTATATCCTTAACCCTCTAGAGTTTAGTATGTTTGATATGATGATCTTATTGTGTGCGATATACGGATAGTGTGGTGTTATTTGTGAGTTAGAAAACATGGTTAGTTGGAAGGATAAGTATGGGGGCAGGGAAAGTGTTACACCCTGTAGTTCCAGGGTATGTATGTGAGGACGTACGTACGAGAATACGACATTAATATTGGAAAGAAAGAAAGATGTGATTTTTCGACGGAAAAGTTTCCGGTTTTTGTAAAGGAAAATGTTCGTTGATGGGAATTGGATTCCCAGATTTGGTATTCGGACTTCTTGAATTATATTAGAATTATGGAATTTTATTTCCGAAATTGGTCACGTGGGGCCCACGGGAGAAATTTACGGTTTTGTGGGGCCCACTTTGTTTTCGAGATTTTGGCCTTTATGGATATTTTCGGAAGATGAAATATTTTGGACGAGTAGGAGGGCGACACGTGTCACCCCCAGGTGGCTCTTGGCGAAATTTGCTAACAAGTGGCAAGACAGTGGCCTTGTCTTGCAAGATATTTTAGTTGGACATAGGTCTTGTGGGGCCCACACACACTTGTCCCCAATCTCAACCACACACTAGCCTTCATCCTAGCCCTTGGTTGTCCTATATATGCTACTAGTTGATGAAATCTCCCACACTTAACCATTTCAGACAAGAAATTCCCTCCCTTCTCCCTTGACCTTGCTCTCGTTTTTTAGCCCTTTTCTTGAGCTAAATTTGTCCAACAATTCTTAAACTCTTAAGTGTTCTTCCCTAAGGTGTTAGGAAGATTGTGTACCAAGAGTTGGAAAAGATTTCACACCCCTAACCTCTAAACTTCACCTTGGCGAGAGCTCAGTGAACAAAAACCCTAAGTGTTCTTCACTTTTTGGAGTTGAATCTTGAAGAGAAGTTGGTTAGGAGCTTCTATGGGTTGCTTGTAGCGGATTGGAACGTAAAGATTTGGAGCTAAGACTTGCTTGAAGTGACATTAAGTTCTTGGAAAATTTTGGGCTATTTTTGAGGTAGTGAAACTTAAACCTCTTTGTGATTTGGTCAATATACATATATTATAAGTATATTATGAATATATAATATATGGAGTAAAGTTTGGAAGAGTTGGATCTTGTTAACTTGTTAAAAGAAAGGATTGGCCGTTTGCCATTAAAATGGTAAAAACGTATCTTACTTGTGAAGAAGTAATTAACAAAGTAACTATAACTTATATTAAGAATGGAAATATAAGTTGGATGACTAATGAGTAAATTGGATAAGTAAAATGGACAAAGTTGGCCAAGGACCCCAACTTAAGGATTTGTATTTACTTTGGACCGTATTTACTTTGGGTATATTTACATTGGTGTATTTACATTTACATTAAGGAAGATTTTTCAATCGCGTTAGTTTGGTCGTGTGATCCCTTTTTAATTATTGTATTGTTATGAAGGCGTGATAGTAAACGCGTTACGGTTGGTGCGTAATCCTTCTTTTACTTATTGTTGTTATGGGCGTGATAGTAAACGCGTTACCGTTTGGGCGTGTAATCCCTTCTTTATGTTGTTTAATTATTACCTTATATATATATGGTATATATATATTACGGTTATCGGGCCTTGGAGAAAGATGGAAAAGTGAGTAAAGCGGGAAGTCTTTGAATTTTCCGTAGAATTAGAGGGCTTTTATTGGTATAAGTCTTCAATGGTAAGAAAGGTTTGATAAAAGTACTATGACCGTTTTAGGAGTGGAGTACTACGTGTGGCGTGATCTACTTGGCAGGAGTAATGAAGCGGGTTGAAGTACTTGGAGCGTTTTGCTATTTGTCGATAGTCGTCGCGAGGTATGTGAACCTCTTCCTATCCTTTCTAGCATGATGTTTTGTAAACTATGTAATGCGGTGAGCGTCATGTGCTAAATGAGTTTGGTTGGTTCAAAACATAGGGTGTTATAATAGCTTTATGGGAAGTTAGTTATAACGACTATGTAGGTAAAAGAATGGTTTATTGATTGTAGAAGTTAAGAGACTTGATCTTAAAAGATAAGAGACTTGACTTATAAACGACTTGATTTTGAAAGTTAAGAGACTTGATCTTGAAGGATAAGAGACTTAACTTATAAATGACGTTTTATGAAATGTTAAGGACTATGAATTTTGTTAAAAAGTTGTGAAACCTCATTCGTGAGTAATGAGTACTTGTCTTTTAAGAATAATGTATTCTTGATTTGGAAATGAGAATAAGTATCGAACAAACCATTGCAGCGTTAATAAAGGAGATGTATTGACTAATTGTTATTAAAACCAGTAGAAACCTCCATCTGCATAGAAGCTAAGATAAGACAAAATTGTATTACATTTCCAAGATCATGGCTGCTGTAACAAGATTGTTATAAACAAGAATAAACGGCTCACACATAAGACTTTTGTTACTCAATTGTTTTAAAAGAGATTAAAACTATGAGTTATGAAACCTTTTTAAAATAAGAAACTTGAGCATTTGAAATTAGGCAAACTTGAACGTTTGGAAAATAATGTGGTTACTTGATTTTACTAAGGGAAGTGTTTTGGGTTACTTAAAAAGATAGTCACTCTATTTTTTATATACTACGGGTATTGTGTGACTTGTTGTGAAAGAAATGGATCTTTTAAAAAGAACTTAATGTATGTAGTACTTTGGGGTTAAAACCCGGATTTGTTGTAATAAAATATAAGTCCATGAGTATGATGAACTTGCCTATGCTTGTGGTGATAGCCTTTGTTGTGCAAGTGTTGTATTTACGTACTCTGGCGTCTCGATGGGGGCTGATTTGTTATGAGTGATTCTTTATCGAGTCCCATGAGATGGGCGAGACACGTATTCCACGATTCTTTATCGAGTCCCGTGGGATGGGCGAGACACGTATTCCACGATTCTTTATCGAGTCCCGTAGGATGGGCGAGACACGTATTCCACGATTCTTTATCGAGTCCCATGAGATGGGCGAGACACGTATTCCACTTGATTCTTTATCGAGTCCCGTGGGATGGGCGAGACACGTATTCCACCTGGTTCTTTATCGAGTCCCGTAGGATGGGCGAGACACGTATTCCACACGATTTATACCTAGACTGCCGGCAGTGAGGAAGGAGTTCCACGGGCATGAGGGATGACTTTGAGGGCGTGAGTCCCTGACTTGACATGACTGCTTTTATGTTATGAGCTGTAGTTTGGTTATCATACATGTCTCTGTTTGATATAGTATCATGATTTCATTCTGATATTTGATTTCACATACTTGGTACTGTTGTCTTGCCCTCGCCCGGGGCTGCGTTCATGCCGCAGGTAGAGGTACATCGGTTGTGGATCCTCGCTCATAGGATCACAGTTCAGCGTGTTGGGAAGCCCCGTTTCTTCGGAGGCTTATCTTTTGGTATGTTACCCTGAGTCTGTAGGTTCTTGTACATTCAGGGGTATGGCGGGGCCCTGTCCCGTCATAGTTGTTGTCACTTCTTAGAAGTGCATGTAATGCTTGTTGTGGGCAGAGTTTGTAAAAAGGATAACTGTTCGGGTTTTTATGTATATATAATCAGAAGGCAACTGTTTTGGTTGGCCTGTTTATTTATCATGTCTCTTGTTTCATGTTTATGTTTTTATTTCCGCTGATTTTCTCTGATGTTGTATCACTAGGGTGCCCGGGGTAAGGCACCAGTCACGGGCCCCGGTTCGGGTCGTGACAAAAGTGGTATCAGAGCAGTTAGTCCTCGGAAAGTGTCTACAGACCGTGTCTAGTAGAGTCTTGATTATCGGTGTGTTGTGCACCACATCTATGTCGAGGAGGCTGCGAGACATTTAGGATTAGTTTCCATTCTCCTCATTACGAGATCGTGCCTTAGAGCGGTGTTGTCGATTGGACTCCTCAGCGTATTCTTATATGCGATTATGCCTCGCATGAGGCAATCGGGGCCCGGGAGGCAAGCGGCGAGAGGAGCTACGAGTGGAGTAGCGGCGGTCTCTGCGAGGCCACGATGCACGAGGCGTCGGACCGCGGCAAAGCAGAGGAGATGGGTTACAAGGAGATGGCCCGATTATTGGCTAGGATAGTGGCAAGGCACGAGGATAGTTTGGATCACGGCAATTCGGTACCGATGGTACCGTAGTTCACCGCGATCGGATAGTTTGAGGCTGCGGGACTTTACGGCTGCGACCGCGAGTTATGGGTCGAGGCACGAGGATGATCCGCAGGAGTTCATCAAGCGATTCTGACGGATCGTGAAGTGATCAAGGCTACGGAGACCGAGTCGGTGACGCCGGTTCGCATCGGCTGCGTGATCTGCGATCGGGTTTGATTCATGGGAAGCGTCGAGGAGCATGCGCTCCCAGATTTGAAGCGAGTTCTCAAGGGCATTTCTTGCACATTTCTTGCCTCGCGGATGAGGAGGGCTCGGGCGCAGATTTTTGGCGTTAAAGCGGGCCAGAGTGCGGTTAGGAAGTACAACGTGGAGTTTGACTCGTTGGCTCGGTATGTCCCGCTTTAGTAGCGGATATGGAGGATAGAGTGCCGCCACGTCACGGGCTCGATGACTATTTGGCGGAAGCTTGTTGGGGTAGCTCTTGTAGGGCATGGACATTGCCGCATGCGAGCTCATCTGACAGGATGTGAGGCGGATGGGTCGGCGGAATGGCCAGAGATCGCGAAGAGGCGAGCAGCGAGGTCCTGGTAACTTTCGGCGGGCGCCTCGGTAGCGAGTTAGTTATGCACCCGCTTGATACATGATGGTCCTCCACAATCTTGGGGCGTTCGGGGTATTCGGGGCTGAGTCGGAGCTCCAGGGCTTACAGTTGCGGTATACATAGGTTAGCGATCGGGTTCATGTTTCCCTCGGTGTGCGATGCGGCGGCGTCATCGGGAATGTCGTCTTTCTTGGTGCTTGTTTACATGCGGCCATCGAGGGCCATGTGACAGCGTCTAATAGGAAGGATCTGAGGCGGGACTCGGCTAAGATTCGGTGTGAGGTTCATCACGCCTACTGACTATACGCCTGCAGTGAGCCTATGATTATAGTGAAGCGGTAGATCCAGGTATATCCTTAACCCTCTAGAGCTTTGTATATGTGGTAAGATGAGTATATTTTAAGTGTTATGTTCAGATAGCTTTATGTTAAATTGTGATTTAGAAGCTGAGTTAGAAAAAGGGTAAGTGCAGGGACGAGACAAATTGTGAGCCTTAGAATTTATATGATTAGGACCTTGGATGCAAGGCCGTCTTGAGTGGGTGATGTTACGGTTAGTAATTGTCAAAATACTTGAAATGTGTGAAAAATATTGTGAGATAATTACATGAGGGGTATGAGATGTAAGTGGTAGCTTTCATGACGTAAATTAGTAGGATTGTTCCGGATCAGGGAACAAGAGTTTGGCGCATTTAGGGGTCGGGTTGAGGGCTATTTGCGGGTCAACCCGCAGCCCAGAATGAGGTGGGGTCAGTTCGATGTGGTCCCTCCAGGTGGTAGGGTCACGAGGGTGCTAGGCCCAAGTTTAGGTAACCATCGTACGAGTTCGTGGATGCGTTCAACCAGAATCGGATCGTGAAGGCCGGAAATGGCCTTAAAAGAATTTGAGGCCAGTAAGATGACCAAGTTTGGAGGTAGTGACTCCAAGGTTTTGGAAACTGCAGCGATGACGGGAATATGGTATGTGTACAAGAAAGAGTTCGGGTGTACGAGAAAGGTACGACGAGTAAGAAAGGAAGCGAACATGTGTTAAGAGGATGGAAGTGATCTTTTTTGTGAAATGAAGGTACGAGGAGAGTATCCTTTGGACCAGGAGTGAGAGTTAGTGTTGTTTTACATCTTGGAGGTGATTCCTCGTTAGTTTGGATTTTGGGTTTCGCGCGTATGTGATATTATGGCCATGTGTGGCATAATTGGTTTTGTAAAGTATAGTAGTGAAGACTATACCGGCGCATGTGTGATTATGCAGACTTAGAAGGAACATTCGGGATGAATGTTTCTAAGGGGGGAAGAATGTTACACCCTGTAGTTCCAGGGTATGTATGTGAGGACATACGTACGAGAATACGACATTAATATTGGAAAGAAAGAAAGATGTGATTTTTCGACGGAAAAGTTTTCGGTTTTTGTAAAGGAAAATGTTCGTTGATGGGAATTGGATTCCCAGATTTGGTATTCGGACTTCTTGAATTATATTAGAATTATGGAATTTTATTTCCGGAATTGGTCACGTGGGGCCACGGGAGAAATTCTGGTTTTGTGGGGCCACTTTGTTTTGAGATTTTGGCCTTTATGGATATTTTGGAAGATGAAATATTTTGGGCGAGTAGGAGGCGACACGTGTCACCCCTAGGTGGCTCTTGGCGAAATTTGCTAACAAGTGGCAACAAGTGGCCTTGTCTTGCAAGATATTTTTAGTTGGAGCAGTGGCTTGTGGGGCCACACACACTTGTCCCCAATCTCAACCACACACTTGCCTTCATCCTAGCCCTTGGTTGTCCTATATATGCACTACTAGTTGATGAAATCTCCCACTTAACCATTTCAGACAAGAAATTCCCTCCTTCTCCCTTGACCTTGCTCGTTTTTAGCCCTTTTCTTGAGCTAAATTTGTCCAACAATTCTTAAACTCTTAAGTGTTCTTCCCTAAGGTGTTAGGAAGATTGTGTACCAAGAGTTGGAAAAGATTTCACACCCCTAACCTCTAAACTTCACCTTGGCTGAGAGCTCCATGAACAAAAACCCTAAGTTTTCTTCACTTTTTGGAGTTGAATCTTGAAGAGAAGTTTGTTAGGAGCTTCTATGGGTTGCTTGTAGCGGATTGGAACGTAAAGATTTGGAGCTAAGACTTGCTTGAAGCGACATTAAGTTCTTGGAAAATTTTGGGCTATTTTTGAGGTAGTGAAACTTAAACCTCTTTGTGATTTGGTCAATATATGGAGTAAAGTTTGGAAGAGTTGGATCTTGTTAACTTGTTAAAAGAAAGGATTGGCCGTTTGCCATTAAAATGGTAAAAACGTATCTTACTTGTGAAGAAGTAATTAACAAAGTAACTATAACTTATATTAAGAATGGAAATATAAGTTGGATGACTAATGAGTAAATTGGATAAGTAAAATGGACAAAGTTGGCCAAGGACCCCAACTTAAGGACTGTATTTACTTTGGACCGTATTTACTTTGGACTGTATTTACATTGGACTGTATTTACATTTACAGGAAGATTTTTCAATCGCGTTAGTTTGGGCGTGTGATCCCTTTTTAATTATTGTATTGTTATGAAGGCGTGATAGTAAACCGCGTTACGGTTGGTAGCGTAATCCCTTCTTTTACTTATTGTTGTTATGGGCGTGATAGTAAACGCGTTACCGTTTGGGCGTGTAATCCCCTTCTTTATGTTGTTTAATTATTACGCCTTATATATATATGGTATATATATATATTACGGTTATTCGGGCCTTGGAGAAAGATGGAAAAGTGAGTAAAAACGGGGGAAGTGCTGCCGAATTTTCCGTAGAATTAGAGGGCTTTTATTGGTATAAGTCTTCAATGGTAAGAAAGGTTTGATAAAAGTACTATGACCATTTTAGGAGTGGAGTACTACGTGTGGCGTGATCTACTTGGCTTAAGGAGTAGCCGACGGGTTGAAGTACTTGAAGCGTTTTGCTATATGTCGATAGTCGTCGCGAGGTATGTGAACCTCTTCCTATCCTTTCTAGCATGATGTTATGTAAACTATGTAGTACGGTGAGCGTCGTATGCTAATTGATTTTGGTTGGTTCAAAACATAGGGTGTTATAATAGCTTTATGGGAAGTTAGTTATAACGACTCTATGTAGGTAAAAGAATGGTTTATTGATTGTAGAAGTTAAGAGACTTGATCTTAAAAGATAAGAGACTTGACTTATAAACGACTTGATTTTGAAAGTTAAGAGACTTGATCTTGAAGGATAAGAGACTTAACTTATAAATGACGTTTTATGAAATGTTAAGGACTATGAATTTTGTTAAAAAGTTGTGAAACCTCATTCGTGAGTAATGAGTACTTGGCTTTTAAAGAATAATGTGTTACTGATTTCGGAAATGAGAATAAGTATCGAACAAACCATTGCTGCGTTAATAAAGGAGATGTATTGACTAATTGTTATTAAAACCAGTAGAAACCTCCATCTGCATAGAAGCTAAGATAAGACAAAATTGTATTACATTTCCTAGATCATGGCTGCTGTAACAAGATTGTTATAAACAAGAATAAACGGCTCACACATAAGACTTATGTTACTCAATTGTTTTAAAAGAGATTAAAACTATGAGTTATGAAACCTTTTTAAAATAAGAAACTTGAGCATTTGAAATTAGGCAAACTTGAACGTTTGGAAAATAATGTGGTTACTTGATTTTACAAAGGGAAGTGTTTTGGGTTACTTAAAAAGATAGTCACTCTATTTTTTATATACTACGGGTATTGTGTGACTTATTGTGAAAGAAATGGATCTTTTAAAAAGAACTTAATGTATGTAGTACTTTGGGGTTAAAACCCGGATTTGTTGTAATAAAATATAAGTCCATGAGTATGATGAACTTGCCTATGCTTGTGGTGATAGCCTTTGTTGTGCAATTATTGTATTTCTGTGCTACCGCGTCTCTCGATGGGGGGCCGGCTGATTTGTTATGACTGATTCTTTATCGAGTCCCATGAGATGGGCCGAGACACGTATTCCACCTGATTCTTTATCGAGTCCCATGGGATGGGCCGAGACACGTATTCCACCTGATTCTTTATCGAGTCCCATGGGATGGGCCGAGACACGTATTCCACCTGATTCTTTATCGAGTCCCATGAGATGGGCCGAGACACGTATTCCACTTGATTCTTTATCGAGTCCCATGGGATGGGCGAGACACGTATTCCACAGTTCTTTATCGAGTCCCATGGGATGGGCCGAGACACGTATTCCACACGATTTATACCTAGACTGCCGGTAGTGAGGAAGGAGTTCCACGGGCATGAGGGATGACTTTGAGGGCGTGAGTCCCTGACTTTACATGACTACTTTTATGTTGTAGACTGTAGTTTGGTTATCATACATGTCTCCTGTTTGATATAGACTGTCATGATTTCATTCTGATATTTGATTTCACATACTTGGTACTGTTGTCTTGACCTCTTCGGGGATGCGTTCATGCCGCAGTAGAGTACATCGGTTGTGGATCCTCGCTCATAGGATCACGATTCGGCGTGTTGGAAGCCGTTTCTTGGAGGCTTATCTTTTGGTATGTTACCACGAGTGCAGCAGGTTCTTGTACATTCAGCGGTATGGCGGGGCCCTGTCCGTCATAGTTGTTGTCACTTCTTAGAAGTGCATGTAATCTTGTTGTGGGCGAGTTTGTAAAAGGATAAGCTGTTGGGTTTTATGTATATATAATCGGAAGGCAAGCTTTTGGTTGCTTTGTTTATTTATCATGTCTCTTGTTTCATGTTTATGTTTTTATTTCCTGATTTTCTCGATGTTGTATCACTAGGGTGCCGGGTAAGGCACGATCCAGGACCGGTTGGTCGTGTGAAAGTGTGAACCTTAGAATATTTCACGATTGAGACCTTAGATGTAAGACCGTCTTGAGTAAAGGATTTTGCAAATGATTCTTGTCGGAGTGCATTATATGCCTAGAATGTATTAGTGTGATAAGTCCATGGGTAGTGAGATGGAAGTGGTAGCTTTCATGATGAGAATTAGTAAGATTGTTCCGGATCGAGAAACTAGAGATGTTATACCCCGTAGTTCCAGGGTATGTATGCGAGGACGTACGTACGAGAATACGACAGAAAGATTGGAAAGGAAGAAAGAGGTGATTTTTCCACGGAAAAGTTTCCGGTTTTTGTGAAGGAAAAAGGTTCGTTAATGGGAATTGGATTCCCAGATTTGGTTTTTGGACTTCTTAGATTATATTAGAATTATGGAATTTTATTGTAACGCCCCGAACCCGGGCCCGTTACTGGTGCCTTACCCCGGGCACCCTAGTGATACAACATCAGAGAAAACCAGCGGAAAATAAAACATGAATCATGAAACAAGAGATATAATAAATAGACAGGCCAAAGCGATTTGCCTTGGTATATACATAAAACCGACAGTTTAATCCTTTTACAACCACCCTTGTGATTCTCTGAGACCTCTAAGATTTACAACGACTATGACGGGACGGGGCCCCGCCATACCCCGAATGTACAAGAACCTACAACTCGAGAACACATACCAAAAGATAAGCCTCGGAGGAACGGAGCTTCCCAGCTGGCGAGATCACGAGGCGAGGATCCACGGCCGATGTACCTCTACTGCGGCATGAACGGCCCGAAGGAGGTCGATCTAACAGTACCAGTATGTGGCTTGTCAAATCACGTAAATGAAATCATAATAACTTAACAAGCGGGAGACATGTATGATAACCAAAATACGATGCAACATAAAAGCGATCAAGTCGGGGACTCACGCCTCAAAGTCACCACTCAAATATAACTATGGGTCTCACGCCATAACATCCATCATGTTCGCATCATGGCGCATGCCGGAATCGCCTCGGTGTAGACATGTCCATGATGCAACAATAATAACAAGGCGCGTGGCCACGTGCCCCGGAATCTGCGCCGGTGTAGACATGCCCATGTAACCTCAATAAGAATATCTTGGTCAACCTGCGCACGGCGTACCCGGAATCTGCATCGGTGTGAACCGTCCATGTTGCGAGAATAACCATATATCGGGTAATCAACCCGCCGCGTGGCGCGTGCCCCGGAATCTGCGTCGGTGTAGACATGTCCATGTGACATCAACACAAGCGATAATCAAAATGGAAACATACGTGGAATTCTCCATCACCGCCAAGACGCGTCAAGTAAGTTCTCGACAAGTCAACCGCCTATCGAGACGCGGTAACACGAAATACCACACTTGCACGGCAAAGGCTATCATCACAAGCATAGGCAAGTTTCACAACAACAAGCACGAGCAAGTTTCACAACAACAAGCATAGACAAGTTTCACAACAACTCAAAGTACTTTCATTTTATGCCAAAGTCGGGTTTTAACCCCAAGTACTACATACGTTAAGTTCTTTTAAAGAGATCCATTACTTCTATAAAGTCACCCGATACGTAGTATTAGAATGACCAACCCACATTCCTTTTCAAAATCAAGTAACAACATTCTTTTCCTAAGTTCGGTTGCCTAGTTTCATTACTCAAGCTTCTCATTTTCAAATGGTTTCTGATTCATAAACTTAATCACTTGATTTATTTTTAGAACAATTGAGTAATATATGTCTCACGTGAGAGTAGGTTATTCTTGTTTACAACATTCTTATTACTGACCATGATCTAGAAAATGTATATCATTTTGTCTCATCTTAGTTTCTATGCGGATGGAGGTTTCTCTTGGTTTTAATACAATTCATCATTTTTCAATACATTTTCCTTTATTAACGCTGCGATGAGTGCTGTCGATACACATTCGATTTCGAAATCGTAAATCATTATCCCTTTAAATAAAACCAAGTACTCATTACTCACGAATGAGGTTTCACACAAACATTCACATTAAAACAAATAAGTTAAGTCTCTTATCTTATAAGATCAAGTCTCTTAACTTCAACATCAATAAACCATTTTCTTTACCTCTCTTAAGACATTATACCTACTCCCATAAAGCTAGTATAACTCTTTTTAAAACCTTTTAAAACCAAGTGTTACTCTCCTTCCAAAACGATTTATAAATCTTTTGAAATACATCAAGTTCTTTATTATAACTAGCGATTTATAATTCACATCGATTACCTTTTAAAACCACAAAGTATTTTCTTACCTACCTAAAGTATTATAACGACTTCCCATAAAGTTATAACACTTTATGTTTAAGAACAATCAAACACGATTAACACGTATGCGTCTACCGTACTACATAGTTCACACGTATCATGCTAGAAGAGATAGGAAGAGGTTCACATACCTCGCGACGATTTATCGACAATAAGCAAAATGCTCCAAGTACTACAACTTGCTAGCCACTTTCCACTCCTCGAGTAGAATACGCTACTCTTAGTACTTTCACCTATAAAGGTCACAAACGTCTATTAACCCCAAAACACAAGTTCTATCTTTCTACGAGAAAATTCGAAGACCTCCCCGCAACAGCGTAAATCTCTCCTCTATCGAGGCTACCAAGCCAACCGAGGGTTCACACGTCTAACCGGACGTGTACCATCCTACTCGAGAATACTACACAAGTCTACCGCAATCTGATCCTATGTAAATCTGATTCGATTGATTCTTTATTATTCAGCTTAAGTCAAAAGACATTGCCACAATACTAAGTTGATTCTATATATAGTATACTTCACTATATATTCAAACACGAAATTTCCAATTACAATAGAAGGACAGTAGTGTTTACCTCGATAAGCCCAAAATAATCAAAGTATAAAGTAGATACTGAGCAACGATTAGCTCCTACTCAGAGCGCTACAAACAAACCTAATAAGTTCTAACCAACTTCTACTTACAACTTCAACAACGGGTGAAGATTTCCTTAGGGTTTCGTTTTTGTGGCTAAAGGAAGTATAATCGTATTTTCTGGGCTTTTGTATAAGTGTAACCTTGGGAATACTACAAGGTATTTGGGCCAAGGTATTTGGACATTATAACAATATTAGGAGAGTATTTCTATACCACAACAAGGGGTATTATCCGAAAACAACTAGGCTAGGGGGTACCCATGCGAGAGGGTGGCCTCTCGGCCAAAGCCAAATTTTAAGGGGAGAGGGCTCTTGGGCGAGTCAACAAGAGGAGGAGGGTTTCCAAGACTTGGAAGATTTTGGATGAATGAAGTCTTCAAAGAGGGGTATTTATAGCAAAACCAAAAGCCAATGGCCAAGATCCTTCCAAGTGTATAGCAAGTGTAAGGCCAAGATCAAGCCAAGTGCACCCTAACCCTACTCCACAAAACATGGCACAAAACAAGCCACAAAACAAGGCACAAAACCATGAACCAATCGGCAAGGCCAAGCTCCTTTCTTAGTCGATGAGGGTGACAAGTGTCACTCACGTTGGTCCAAAAATGTTCCGTCGCTCGGAAAAATCCGCAAAAATACTAAATGACATAGCCGGAATTTTTCCAACGTAAGCTGTGGAAACGTTTCGTCAGACAACGACTCAATTCGGCACTTGTGCCCAAATTTGAACCAAAGCCAATTCTTAAGGCAAAAATTTAATACGTCGCCTCACGTATATACTCTGGAAATACGGTATAACATTCTTCCTTAGAAACATTCGTCGAATGTTCCTTCAAGGTCTCAAAACAAGCGGCGTCGTTATAGTCTTCTTGCTATACGTGCGAAAACAATCATGCGCTGACCACAAAAACACACGTTCACTTCTCCCCTGACTCGTAGTACTCGTCACGAACACTCGAACTCGTTCTAGTGTCCGTACCACACTTCTGTCAACGCTTCTGTTTCCAACCCTTGGAGTCACTACCTCCAAACTTGGTCATCTCACTAACCTCAATTTCCCTAAGGCCATTCCGGCCTTCAACTGATTCGATCGAACGTATCCACGAACTCATGCGATGGTCATCTAAACTTGGGCTAGCACTCTCGTGACCGCCACTGGCGGGACCACCCAGCTGACCCTTCCTCAAAGCGGGGCGGGTTGGCCCGCAACATGGCCCCAACCCGACATAGCGCCAACTCTCTAGTTTCTTGATCCGAACAATCTTACCTTCTGGTCATGAAGCTACCACTTCCATTTCACACTACCGAGGACTTACCATTTTCACTAACTGGTTTCTAAATCACATTTTAGCACAAAGCTATCCAAACATATCATTAAACACATCAACAACATCAATACACACAAAACTCAGAGGGTTAAGGATATACAGAAACTAGGCGGTTCGAGGACCGCTAAGCTGGAACTTCCACCGCGACCTCTAGTGGCCATGGCGCTCTAGTAGTCTGTGCTATCCTACGGTGCTACCACGGTCGGACGGTCTCGTCATATGGCCTGTTGGCGCAAGAATAACAAGCTCCTTGGTACTACGACACTCTCGAAATGCGGTCTACCATCGACCACCGAGGTAGGGTGGTGCGTCGCCAACACCCTACTCCCGAACATCTGAAACACGGGAGCCCGGACCGCTCACGAATATCCCAAGGGTCCGAAGGCTGCGGAGGGCCACTCTGTAATGGCGGAGTACATAACTAGTCTGCTTCTGGCGGTCCGCCTCGAAAGTCGCCAAAATATCCGGCCGTCTTGGCGCCTTACCTGTGGCGGTCCGCTGCGTCGATCTGCGCTCGCCGCCAAGTGCATGAGCACGAATGCGGGCAATGTCCATGCGGTGAAGAGAAACACGAACAACTCTCGCTAGGTAATCATGAGCCACTGTAACATATCGGTGCACTCGATCCTCCATACTAGCTACTAATGCGGGAACATACCGCCGATGAGTCGAACTCCACATTGTACTCCGAGCTATGCGCGCTTGCGCCTCAACATCAAAAATCTGTCGGCGAGCCCTCGCCATTTGTGGAGGCAAGAAATGTGCGGAAGGCCCCAAAACTCGTCCCCAAACGGTGGAAGTGCATGCTCTCCCGGAAAGCTCCCACGAGTCAAACCAATCGGCTGCGGTATCACGCGGCCGATCGCGAACAAATGTCACGCACTCGGTCTCGAAGCCTTGATCACCGCGTGATCCTCTGCAGAATCGACGGATGAACTCCTGCGGATCATCCTCCGCCTCGACCAGTAAAACTCAAAGGGCTACAACTAAGAAATCCGTAGCCTCAGCCCATGCGCCTCGGGTGCACTACAGTCTTCTTTGGGCCAGGCTGAACTGCGTCCGGCCTATCCTCATATCGGCCACAACCACGGCCAATAATCGCCATCTCGCGTGACCCATCTCCCGCTCGGTGTGGGGTGGAGGCTCAGTCTTGTAGTCTCGGCGACCACTGCTGCGGCTCTAAACTCTTCTTTGGTCTGGCGGCGTCGCAAAACTTCGCCGTGCGAAGCACTACCTCAGTCTTGGCCGGGCTGCGCCTCGTACTCCTCTGAATCCCACTAGCGACTCCTCGCTGCCTTGCCCTTCAGGCCTGGTTGCCTTTCGCGAGGCATAGCGGTAAAAACGAAACACGTCGGAGGGTCCAACTTACAACACGGCTCTAAGGCACGATCTCGGAATGAGAAGAATGGAAACCAATCCTAAATGTCCTATAGCCTCACGATTATAGATGTGGTGCACAACACACCGATAATCAAGACTACTAGACACGGCGTAGACACTTTCCGAGGACTAATCGCTCGATACCACTTTGTAACGCCCGAACCGGGCGATTCGGTGCCTTACCGGGCACCCTAGTGATACAACATCGAGAAAACCAGCGGAAAATAAAACATGAATCATGAAACAAGAGATATAATAAATAGGCAGGCCAAAGCGATTTGCCTTGATATACATAAAACCCAAACAGTTTAATCCTTTTACAACCACGCTTGTGATTCTCAGACCTTAAGATTTACAACGACTATGACGGGGCGGGGCCCATACCACAGAATGTACAAGAACCTACAACTCGGGAACACATACAAAAGATAAGCCTCGGAGGAACGGAGCTTCCCAACGCTGGCCCGAGATCACGAGGCGAGGATCCACGGCCGATGTACCTCTACTGCGGCATGACGCGGCCGAAGGAGGTCGATCTAACAGTACAGTATGTGAAGCGTCAAATCACGTAAATGAAATCATAATAGCTTAACAAGCGGGGAGACATGTATGATAACCAAAATACGACGCAACATAAAAGCAGTCAAGTCGGGGACTCACGCCTCAAAGTCACCACTAAATATAACTATGGGTCTCACGCCATAACATCCATCATGTTCGCATCATGGCGCATGCCCCGGAATCGCCTCGGTGTAGACATGTCCACGATGCAACAATAATAACAAGCGCGTGGCCACGTACCCCGGAATCGCGACGGTGTAGACATGCCCATGTAACCTCAATAAGAATATCTTGGTCAACCTGCGCGCGTGGCCACATGCCCCGAATCTGCGACGGTGTAGACACGTCCATGTTGCAATAATAACCATATATCGGGTAATCAACCCGCCCGCGTGGCGCGTGCCGGAATCTGCGTCGGTGTAGACATGTCCATGTGACATCAACACAAGCGATAATCAAAATGGAAACATACGTGGAATTCTCCATCACGCCCGGCGACGTCCAAGTAAGTTCTCGACAAGTCAGGCCTCTATCGAGACGCGGTAACACGAAATACCACACTTGCACAAAGAAAGGCTATCATCACAAGCATAGGCAAGTTTCACAACAACAAGCACGCGAGCAAGTTTCACAACAACAAGCATAGACAAGTTTCACAACAACTCAAAGTACTTTCATTTTATGCCAAAGTCGGGTTTTAACCCCAAAGTACTACATCGTTAAGTTCTTTTAAAGAGATCCATTACTTACATAAAGTCACCCGATACGTAGTATTAGAATGACCAACCCACATTCCTTTTCAAAATCAAGTAACAACATTCTTTTCCTAAGTTCGGTTGCCTAGTTTCATTACTCAAGCTTCTCATTTTCAAATGGTTTCAGATTCATAAACTTAATCACTTGATTTATTTTAGAACAATTGAGTAATATATGTCTCACGTGAGTAGGTTATTCTTGTTTACAACATTCTTATTACAAAGACCATGATCTAGAAAATGTATATCATTTTGTCTCATCTTAGTTTCTATGCGGATGGAGGTTTCTCTTGGTTTTAATACAATTCATCATTTTTCAATACATTTTCCTTTATTAACGCCGCAGTGATGCTGTCGATACACATTCGATTTAAATCAAGAAATCATTATCCCTTTAAATAAAACCAAGTACTCATTACTCACGAATGAGGTTTCACAAACATTCACATTAAAACAAATAAGTTAAGTCTCTTATCTTATAAGATCAAGTCTCTTAACTTCTAACATCAGTAAACCATTTTCTTTACCTCTCTTAAGACATTATACCTACTCCCCATAAAGCTAGTATAACTCTTTTTAAAACCTTTTAAAACCAAGTGTTACTCTCCCTTCCAAAACGATTTATAAATCTTTTGAAATACATCAAGTTCTTTATTATAACTAGCGATTATAATTCACATCGATTACTTTTAAAACCACAAAGTATTTTCTTACCTACCTAAAGTATTATAACCAACTTCCCATAAAATGTTATAACACTTTATGTTTAAGAACAATCAAACACGCTTAACACGTACGCGTCACCGTACTACATAGTTCACACGTATCATGCTAGAAGAGATAGGAAGAGGTTCACATACCTCGCGACGATTTATCGACAATAAGCAAAATGCTCCAAGTACTACAACCTTGCTAGCCCTTTCCACTCCTCGAGTAGAATACGCTACTCTTAGTACTTTCACCTATAAAGGTCCCACACGTCTCTTAACCCCAAACACAAGTTCTATCTTTCTACGAGAAAATTGGCACCTCCCCACAACAGCGTAAATCTCTCCTCTATCGAGGCGGCTACAAGCCAACCGGGGGTTCACATGCCTAACGGGCGTGTACCATCCTACTGATAATACTACACAAGTCTACTGCAATGTCTGATCTATGTAAATCTGATTCGATTCGATTCTTTATTATTCAGCTTAAGTCAAAAGACATTGCCACAATACTAAGTTGATTCTATATATAGTATACTTCAACTATATATTCAAACACGTAATTTCCAATTACAATAGAAGGACAATAGTGTTTACCTCGATAAGCCCAAAATTATCCAAGTATAATGTCGATCCTGAGCAACGCGTAGCTCCTACTCCAGCGCTCCAAACACCCCGTAGAAGGTCTAACCCACGTCTACTGACACCTTCAACCACGGGTGACGATTTCCTTAGGGTGTCGTTGTTGTGGCTAAAGGAAGTATAATCGTATTTTAGGCTTTTGTATAAGTGTAACCTTGGGAATACTCCAAGGTAGTTGGGCGAAGGTATTTGGACAGTATAAGAATATTCGGAGAGTCTTTCTCTACCCCAACAAGGGGTATTATACGCAAACAACTAGGCAGGGGGTACCCAGCCAAGGCACCACCACGGGGGGAGGGGTGGCCTCTCGGCCAAAGCCAAACTTTAAGGGGGAGAGGGGCTCTGGGACGAGAGTCAACAAGCGGGAGGGGAGGGGTTTCCAAGACTTGGAAGATTTTTGGATGAATGAAGTCTTCAAAGAGAGGGGGGTATTTATAGCAAAACCAAAAGCCAACCAATGGCCAAGATCCTTCCAAGTGTATAGCAAGTGTAAGGCCAAGATCAAGCCAAGTGCACCCTAACCCCTACTCCACAAAACATGGCACAAAACAAGCCACAAAACAAGGCACAAAACCATGAACCAATCGGCCAAGGCCAAGCTCCTCTTTGCCGTCCAATGAGGGTGACAAGTGTCACCCTCCCGTTGGTCCAAAAATGTTCCGTCGCTCGGAAAAATCATAAAATACTAAATGACATAGCGGAATTTTTCCAACGTAAAGTGGAAACGTTTCGTCGAAAACGACTTATTCTAAGACTTGTGCCCAAATTTCGAACCAAAGCCAATTCTTAAGGCAAAAAAATTTAATACGTACGCCCTCACGTATATACTCTGGAAATACGGGGTATAACATTTATTTTCGGAAATGGTCACGTGGGGCCCACGGGGGAAATTTACGGTTTTGTGGGGCCCGCTTTGATTTTGAGATTTTGGCCGTTATGGATATTTTCGGAAGACGAAATATTTTGGACGAATCGGGGCGACACGTGTCACCCCACGTGGCACCCTTGGCGAAATATGTTTGTGCACAACACGGTTAGAGTCGTTTTTGGCGAAGCGTTACCTAACTTCGAAGGGAAAATTACGGCTATGTCATTTAGTATTTTTGCGGATTTTTCCGAGAGACGAAACGTTTTGGACCAACGAGAGGGCAACACTTGGCACCCTCTCGTTGGTGGACTTGAAGGGGCGTTAGGGCCGAATGGATGAGCAAGTGTTGGTTGATATTTGTGTAGATATTTGTGAGGGTTTTAAGGAGTAGGGTCTAGGGGGCACTTGGGCATATCTTGGCCCTCCACTTGCCCCCCACTTGGCTAGATCTTGGCCCTTGGTTGGCCTTTGCGTGGCCTATACATACCGTCCCCCGGTGAAGACGTCTTCATCCATTCCATAATTGCCACGTCTTGAAAACCTCCTCCTCCTTGTTGGTTTCGTCCCTCCTCTTCCCTTGTGAGGCCTTGGCGAGGTGCACCACTCCTAGAGGCCTTGGCCGCGGGGGACACCCCCCCTCCTAGTGGGATGCCGTGAGGTACCCCCCCCCCCTTGCCTTGTGGATCTCGTAGAATACACCCCTCTTGGTAGAAATACTCTCAAAGTATTGTTACTATACCCAAATTACCTTAGCCGTATACCTTGTAGTATTCCAAAGAAACCTCTATACGTAGAGCCCGGAAATACTACCGTATGTCCTTTTTGTCTCAAACCGAAACCCTAAGGAAATCTTCATTGAGTGATTGAAGTAATTAAATAGAAGTTGGTTAGGACTTCTAAGGGTTGTTTGGAGCGGGTTGGAGCACCCGGAGTAGGAGCTAAGCGTTGCTAAGGATCGACATTTATACTTGGATAATTATGGGCTTATCGAGGTAATTATCTTGTCCCTCTATTTGTAATTGGAAATTACATGTTGTTAGATTATATAGTTGAAGTATACTATATATAGAACTGAACGTGGTTAGTTGGCAATGTCTTTTGACTTAAGCTCAAGAATCGAATCGGTGTATCAGATGAGACTTGTGTAGTAGTACTGTGGAGTAGAATTGTACCCGTTCGGGTTAGATGTATAACCCCCCCCTGGTTGGCTTGGTAGCCGGCCCCGTGAGAGGAGGAGATTTACGCTGTTGCGGGGGGGGGGGAGGTGCTGCCGAATTTTCTGTAGAATGTTCTACGATAAGATCTTTATGTTAATAAGCGCCTTGTGGCCTTATAGGTTGAAGTACTACGTGTGGCGCGTTCTACTTGGCTTTAGGAGTAGCCGACAGTTGGGAGTACTTGGAGCGTTTTGCTATTAGTCGATACTCGTCGCGAGGTATGTGAACCTCTTCCTATCTCTTCTAGCATGATATGTGTGAACTATGTAGTAATGCAGTGACGTCATGTACTAAATGTATTTGATTGGTGTAAAACATAAAGTGTTATAACGGCTTTATGGGAAGTTGGTTATAACGGCTTTATGTTGGTAAGAAAATACATGTGGTTTTAAAAGGTAGCGATTTGAACTATAAGCGGCTTGTTATGTGTTAATAAAGAACTTGAAGTATTTCAAAAGAGTTTTGAATCATTTTGAGAGAAGAAGTAATACTTGATTTGTTTTGAAAATTTAAGCGTTATACTAGCTTTATGGAAAGTTAGGTATAACGTCTTAAGACTGTTTCTTGATTTTGGAAATCGAATGTGTATCGACAAACCATGCAGCGTTAATAAAAGGAAATGTTTTGTGATTAAGTATTATTAAAACAAGTAGAAACTTCCATCTGCGTAGAAGCTAAGATGAGACAAAATGATATTTCCTAGATCATGGTCTTTGTAATAAGATTGTTGTAAACAAGAATATCCTACTCACATATAAGACTTATGTTTCTCGAGATAGTTTAAAAGAGAATTATATTCTTAAATGAATAAGGCTATGAACACGAAACCTTTCTAAAATAAGAAACGTGAACATTTGAAATTAGGCAAACTTGGGCGTTTGGGAAATAATGTTGTTACTTGATTTTACAAAGGTAAGAGTTTTAGTTTTCTTAAAGGGCGGTCACTCTATTTTATACTACGGGTATTGTGTGACTTATGTGAAAAGCAGATCTTTTAAAGATTTTATGTGTGAAGTACTTTGGGGTTAGATACCCGAACTTGTTAGTAGAAAGCACCTTGTGTGAATAACTTGATTGTGTTGGTTTGTGATAGCCTTGTAATACCTTCTTGTTGATTTGATAAGTAAACATGCTAGGATGCTACGTGTGTTAGTATCTTGGGATGTTTGTGTAAAGGGTTTTCCTTTGATTGTGCTTATGTTGTTTAACGATAAGTCGTTATGATAGTATTATACATCACTCATCTCTTGAGATGATTAGGGTTAAGCCCTCCGTCTGGGGTAGACTCAGGCGGGTCGATGGACCTATGATTCGAGACTACCTCATGCGGGTCCAGGGGGCCTATGCGGAACTGCGGAAGTTCCAGGTTAGGATGCGGCCCTTGTGGTCATGCGGTCCTTGTGGCCATGCGGACGGCGAGTCCAGGATGCTGCCGGGGAGTAGCTACCCTCGATGCGGGGTTATACCTCATGCGGGCCGATCTGATTGGCCTATGCGAGTCGCGGAAAGTTCGAGGCTAGACGCGCGCATTAGATCTGCGGGCAAGTGGTCGCTTTGATCATGTGACGATGCAGACAGATCTTATGATCTGATTCATGACCTTGTTGGTGCGTGGGTGTTAGTAGTCGGCTATGCCTTCGTACTTACCACATACGTGTTATTATAACGCAGTGGGACACGGTGTTCATGTGTGTTCCTTGGTCGTTATATCATAAGCTAGCGGTGAGGAAGGTATTCCATGGGCATAATTGATGTTGAGGGCGTGAGACCCATAGTTATATTTGAGTGATGACTTGAGGGCGTGAGTCCCTGACTTGACATGACTTCGGAATTATTGTGGAATGTAGTTTGGTTATCATACATGTCTCTGCTTTATAGACTATTATGATTTCATTTACGATATTTTTAGTTTCACATACTCGGCACTGTTATCGACCTCGCCCGTGCGTTCACGCCGCAGTAAAGGTACACCAGTCATTGATCCTCGCTCTTAGGGTCACAGTTCAGCGTGTGGGAAAGCTCCGTTTCTCCGGAGGCTTATCAGTGGTATAGTCCCCTGTTGATTGTAGGTGTTTACATTCAGGGGTATGGCGGCCCCATCCGCCATTGTTGTCGTATCATTTCTTAGAAGTGCGTAATCTTGTTGTGGCGGGGTTTGTAAAAGGATTAAAACTGCTCATGTTGGAAAAAGTTGTTATTTATATATACATAAATGCAAGTTTTCTCAGTTATTGTTTCATATTTCATAATATGTCTTGTATTGTTTTATGTTCGTGATTACTCTGATGTTGTATCACTAGGGTGCCCGGGGTAAGGCACCAGTCACGGGCCCGGAATCGGGTCGTGACAAAAGTGGTATCAGAGCAGTTAATCCTCGGAAAGTGTCTACAGACCGTATCCAGTAGAGTCTTGATTATCGGTGTGTTGTGCACCACGCCAATAATCAGGAGGCTATAGGATATTTAGGATTGGTTTCTATTCTTCTCACTCGAGGTCGTGCCTTAGAGTCGTGTTTTAAGTTGGACCCTCTAGCGTATTTCTTTCCTTACCGTTATGCCTCGCGTAGGCAACGGCCCGAGGAGGGCAAGGCGGCGAGGAGGCTGCGAGTAGAATCTGAGAGGGTTGCGAGGCACAAGCCCAATCATTACCTAGGGTAGTGCTTCATTCGGGATTTCTGCGACGTTACTAGCCCCCCCTGAGTTTAGCACGGCGACGGCAGTTCCTACTGCGGCCATGATATTTGAACCTTCAGTTCCACGACCGGGAACAGAGAATTTAGATTGCAAAGAGGCGACCCTGTTACTAGCCATGGATTTGGCTACCAGAGAGTATACCGATGTACCACTAGTATTGATGAATACCTAAGAAAGGGTTGTGCAAGTAATTCTTGATTGGGCTTGAGCATGGCACGTATGCGGGCTTATGCGCAGTGGCGAAACGTAGAGATCGACGGGTTAACCAAGGGCGAGAAGAGGGCGAGCAGGCAGTCCTTCGGTAACTTTCAAGGTGAGTATACCTTAAGTGCTATGTTACGATAGCGGTGTGTTAGTTGTGATTAGAAATCATGGTGGGTTAACAGTAAGATTTTGGAGGATAGAGAAAGTGTGAGCCTTAGAGCTTTATACGCAAAGACCTTAGAGGTAAGGCCATCTCGGGTAGAGACGTATGTTTATGTTTGACTTTATAGGAGTGCATAGTGCACGTGGTGTGTTTGGGATAGGTCCTAAGTAGTGTGAAATGAAGAGGGTAGTTGAGCTAAGAAGACGCTAGGTTTTCGTAACGTGATTAGTGAGATTGTTCGATCGGAGCTAGTATTGTCGCGGCGTCGGGTCGGGTTGAGGCCACGTTGCGGGTCAACCCGCGGCATGTATGGCGGTGGTGCGGTTGTGGTGGTCCCGCTTGTGGTAGGGTCACGAGGTGCTAGGCCCAAGTTTAGTTAACCAACGTGCGAGTTGGTGGATGCGTTCGACCGGTGGTCGGGCGATGGGGCGACCATCGTGTTCTTGATCGGGACCGTTCACTTGGCGATGTTGATTTATCGTAAAGGTTGTAAGGCTGCACGGGTGCCTACCTTCACGCCAATGACAGTGGAGCCAGTTTACGGCTGTTTTTGTTTGGAAGTTTTACCAAGCATGTGTTAAGAACTCGGTGAGTCTCGAATCGCATTCGCCGCCGGGCGGTCGTGGATTTGAGGTAGTTGTGAGGATTGTTGTCTCTGTGGAGGAGCGTTTGAGCTACCATTTGGTGTTCGGATATCGCCTTATGAAGCCTTGCGGGCGGAAGTGTAAGTTCTTGGTCGATTGGTTCGATGTTGGCGGGGTTGAGATAGTTGGTTGATCTTGTTCCGGCAGTGTGGATAGTGAAGCTTGTCTAGAAGAAGTTACGGCAGCTCGGAGGAATCGTGCGGATAATCGGCGACGACGCAGAGTTGAGTTGTGGTCGGTCTTCTTGAAAGTACCACCGGACGAGTGTGACGAGTTTTGGAAAGCGAAGGAACTTAGCCCGAGTTACTTTGGGCCTTTGTGAGTTCATGTGAAGAATAGGCGGGTTGCCTATATGTTAGCATTTGCCGTCCGACTTAGGAGGAAGGGCGTCCGGTCTTCGTATTGTTATGTTCGGAAAGTATCGAAGATCCATCGAATGTTCCCGATTAATAATGACCTCGTTAGAGATAGTAACCCGAGTTTTGGATACTAAAGCGATATCGAAAATATGGTAAGAATTAGTGTCTGGCGACTTGGTGATCGCGTGCGGCGGTACCATTTGTTGGGTCGTTGGAGCAAGGCTCGCGACAAAGTGACAAAAGTAGTATTATTTGTGGTGATGTTAGAGGTGTTTCCTCGTGGACTTGGATGTAGGTATTTTGCGTGGGTATTTACGTGGCGGTGTGGCGGGATTGTTTCGTAAGTATAGTAGTGAAGACTATCTTGCACGCGCGTTCGTTTTGAGACTTAGAAGAAACATTGGACGAATGTTTCTAAGGAAGAATGTTATACCCGTAGTTCGAGGTATGTATGCGAGGGCGTCGTGCGAGAATCATGACGAAAGATTGGAAAGGAAGAAAGAGGTGATTTTTCCACGGAAAAGTTTCGGTTTTGTGAAGGAAAAAGGTTCGTTAATGGGAATTGGATTCCCAGTTTGGTTTGGACTTCTTAGATTATATTAGAATTATGGAATTTTATTTTGGAAATGGTCACGTGGGGCCCACGGAAATTTACGGTTTTGTAGAGCCGCTTTGATTTTGAGATTTTGGCGTTATGGATATTTTGGAAGACGAAATATTTTGGGCCGAATCGGGCGACACGTGTCACCCCCATGTGGCACCTTGGCGAAATATGTTTGTGCACAACACGGTTAGAGTCGTTTTTGACGAAGCGTTACCTAACTTTGAAGGGTAAATTACGGCTATGTCATTTAGTATTTTTGCGGATTTTTCCGAGAGGCGAAGCGTTTTGGACCAACGAGAGGCAACACTTGGCACCCTACCGTTGGTGGACTGAAAGGCGTTAGGGCGAATGGATGAGGAAGTGTTGGTTTATATTTGTGTTGTTATTTGTGAGTGTTTTTAGGTGTAGTGTCTAGGGGTCACTTGGGCATATCTTGGCCCTCCACTTGCCCCCCACTTGGCTAGATCTTGGCCTTGGTTGGCCTTTGCTTGGCCTATAAATACCTCCCCTGAAGACTTCTTCATCCATTCCATAATTTCCAAGTCTTGAAAACCTCCTCCTCCTTGTTGGTTTCGTCCCTCCTCTTCCCTTGTGAGGCCTTGGCGAGGGTGCACCCTCCTGAGGCCTTGGCCGAGGGTACACCCTCCCAGTGGGATGCCGTGAGGTACCCACTGCCTTGTTGATCTCGTAGAATACACCCCTCTTGGTAGAAATACTCTCAAAGTATTGTTACTATACCCAAATTACCTTAGTAGTATACCTTGTAGTATTCCAAAGAAACCTCTATCGTAGAGCAGGAAATACTACAGTATGTCCTTTTGTCTCAAACCGAAACCCTAAGGAAATCTTCGTTGAGTGATTGAAGTAATTAAGTAGAAGTTGGTTAGGACTTAAGGGTTGTTTGGAGCGGGTTGGAGCACCCGGAGTAGGAGCTAAGCGTTGCTAAGGATCGACATTTATACTTGGATAATTATGGGCTTATCGAGGTAATTATCTTGTCCCTCTATTTGTAATTGGAAATTACATGTTGTTAGATTATATAGTTGAAGTATACTATATATAGAACTGAACGTGGTTAGTTGGCAATGTCTTTTGACTTAAGCTGAAGAAGCCCAGGCTGGGTGTATTCAGTAGACTTGTGTAGTAATCTTGTGGAGTAGAATTGTACCGTTCGGGTTAGATGTATAACCCCACTGGTTGGCTTGGCGGCCAGTGAGAGGAGGAGATTCTGTGTTGCGGGGAGAGTCTTTGCCGAATTTTCTGTAGAATGTTCTACGATAAGATCTTTATGTTAATAAGCGCCTTGTGGCCTTATAGGTTGAAGTACTACGTGTGGCGCGTTCTACTTGGCTTTAGGAATAGCCGACAGTTGGGAGTACTTGGAGCGTTTTGCTATTAGTCGATACTCGTCGCGAGGTATGTGAACCTCTTCCTATCTCTTCTAGCATGATATGTGTGAACTATGTAGTACGGTAGACGTACATGTACTAAATGTATTTGATTGGTGTAAAACATAAAGTGTTATAACGGCTTTATGGGAAGTTGGTTATAACGGCTTTATGTTGGTAAGAAAATACATGTGGTTTTTAAAAGGTAACTGATTTGAACTATAACTGGCTTGTTATGTGTTAATAAAGAACTTGAAGTATTTCAAAAGAGTTTTGAATCATTTTGAGAGAAGAAGTAATACTTGATTTGTTTTGAAAACTTAAGAGTTATACTAGCTTTATGGAAAGTTAGGTATAACGTCTTAAGAATGTTTTACTGATTTTGGAAATCAGAATGTGTATCGACAAACCACTGCAGCGTTAATAAAAGGAAATGTTTTGACAGATTAAGTATTATTAAAACAAGTAGAAACTTCCATCTGCATAGAAGCTAAGATGAGACAAAATGATATTTCCTAGATCATGGCTGCTGTAATAAGATTGTTGTAAACAAGAATATCCTACTCACATATAAGACTTATGTTTCTCAGATAGTTTAAAAGAGAATTATATTCTTAAATGAATAAGGCTATGAACCACGAAACCTTTCTAAAATAAGAAACGTGAACATTTGAAATTAGGCAAACTTGGACGTTTGGGAAATAATGTTGTTACTTGATTTTACAAAGGTAAGAGTTTTGGTTTTCTTAAAAGGGCGGTCACTCTATTTTATACTACGGGTATTGTGTGACTTATGTGAAAGAAAGCAGATCTTTTAAAGATTTAATGTGTGAAGTACTTTGGGGTTAGATACGAACTTGTTAGTAGAAAGCACGCGTGTGAATAACTTGATTGTGTTGGTTTGTGATAGCCTTGTAATACCTTCTTGTTGATTTGATAAGTAAACATGCTAGGATGCTACGTGTGTTAGTATCTTGTGATGTTTGTGTAAAGGGGTTTTCCTTTGATTGTGCTTATGTTGTTTAACGATAAGTCGTTATGATAGTATTATACATCACTCATCTCTTGAGATGATTCCGGTTAAGCCTCCGATGCGGGGTAGACTCAGCGGTCGATGGACCTATGATTCGAGACTACCTCAATGCGGGTCGAGGGCTATGCGGGCTGCGGAAGTTCCAGGTTAGGATCGGCCCTTGTGGTCATGCGGTCCTTGTGGCGTGCGGACGGCGAGTCGGGACGGCTGCCGGAGTAGCTACCCTCGATGCGGGGTTATACCTCATGCGGGCGATCTGATTGGCCTATGCGAGTGCGGAAAGTTCGAGGGCTAGACGCGCACATTAGATCTGCGGGCAAGTGGTCGGCTTTGATCATGTGGCCAGTGCAGACAGATCTTATGATCTGATTCATGACCTTGTTGATGCGTGGGTGTTAGTAGTCGGCTATGCCTTGCCTTACCGCATGCGTGTTATTATGGCAGTGGGACACGGTGTTCATGTGTGTTCCTTGGTCTTTGTTATATCATAAGCTGCGGCGGTGAGAAGGTATTCCACGGGCATGATTGATGTTGTGGGCGTGAGACCCATTGTTATATTTGAGTGATGACTTGAGGCGTGAGTCACGACTTGACATGGCCTTATTATTGTGAGCGTAGTTTGGTTATCATACATGTCTCTGCTTTATAGACTATTATGATTTCATTTACGATATTTTTAGTTTCACATACTCGGTACATTGTTATCGACCTCGCCCGGGGCTGCGTTCATGCCGCAGTAAAGTACACGATCATTGATCCTCGCTCTTAGGAGTCTGATTCGGCGTGTGGGAAAGCTCCGTTTCTCGGAGGCTTATCGGTGGTATAGTCCCGTTGATTGTAGGTGTTTACATTCGGGGTATGGCGGGCCTGTCCGCCATTGTTGTCGTATCATTTCTTAAGTGCATGAAATCTTGTTGTGGGCGGGGTTTGTAAAAGGATTAAAGCTGTTCATGTTGGAAAAAGTTGTTATTTATATATATGCCGAAAGGCAAGTTTTCTCAGTTATTGTTTCATATTTCATAATATGTCTTGTATTGTTTTATGTTCACTGATTACTCACGATGTTGTATCACTAGGGTGCCCGGTAAGGCACGATCACGGGCGGAATCGGGTCGTGACAAGAGTTCGACACGATAGAGTCGGGTTGAGGCGTGTGCGGGTCAACCCGTAGCCTGTTTAAGGTGGGGTCAGTTAGGTGGTCCGCGGTGGTAGGGTCACGAGGGTGCTAGGCCCAAGTTTAGATGACCATCGTATGAGTTCGTGGATATGTTCGACCAGAATCGGATCGTGAAGGCCGGGAACGGCCTTAAAGGAGATTAAGGTTAGTAAGATGACCAAGTTTGGAGGTTGTGACTCGGAGATTTTGGCCCAGGCGATGGCGAAGTATGGTACGTATACTAGAAGAGTTCAAGTGTTCGAGAAGGGTACGACGAGTAAGGAAGGAAGAGAACGTGTGTTATTTTGTGGCCACGTGCGGCGTTGGCAACTTGTTAGAGGAACTTTATCGTTATCCGTCTTGAGAAGGAACATTCGGGACGAATGTTTCTAAGGAGGGGAGAATGTTATACCCCATATTTCCAGAGTATGTACGTGAGGGCGTACGTATAAAAGTTTAAGCCTTAAGTAGGCAAAGTGGCGAAATTTGTACACAACTAGCGAAAAGAGTCGTTTTCCGACGAAATGTTTTCCAAACTTTGCGAAGGGAAAATTCCGGCTATGTCATTTATAATTTTTGCGGATTTTTCCGAGAGACGAAATATTTTGGACCAACGGGAGGGTGACATGTGTCACCCTCAAAAAGTGGACGGCAAGGGCTAAGCTTGGCACGTTTTTTTGTGTTGAAGTTTTGGTCAAGGTTAGGTAGGATATTTGTGAGATATTTTGTGTAGTTGATGAACAAGTGGGACCCACTTACACTTGTCCAAATCCCCACCCTACACTTGCCTACCACTTGTCTTGATCTTGGCCATTGGTTGGCCTATAAATGTTATACCCCGTATTTCCAGAGTATGTACGTGAGGGCGTACGTAAAAAAGTTTAGCCTTAAAGTAGGCAATGGGACGTTTTTTTGGGCACAACTCATTAAAAGAATCGTTTTCCGACGAAACGTTTTACACAACTCGCGTAGGATAAATTTCGGCTATGTCATTTCTAATTTTTGCGTATTTTTCCGAGAGACGAAACACTTTGGACCAACGAGAGGGCGACACTTGTCACCCTCTCATTGGTGGATGTGTGGCGGAAGTGAGCCGAATTGGATGGCCATTTTTGTCATGGAGTTGGTAGGATATTTTGTGTGCAAGTTGGCTAGGTACACTTGCCCAAATCTTGACCTTACACTTGCCTTGCACTTGGCATCATCTTGGCCCTTGGTTGGCCACTTCTTGACCTATAAATAGCCCCCTTAAGATGAAGAGTTCTTCATCCACAAATCTTTCTCCAAGTCTTGAAAATCCTCTCCTCTCCCTTGAGCATTTTCGTCCAAGCCTCACTCCACTCTCCCTTTTGAAGTTTGGCGAGCCCCAGCCTAGCGAAATCTACCCCCTCCCTTGGTAGAAAAGTTGCCTTATTGTATTGTTATAATGCCCAAAATACCCTAGCCCAAATCCCTTAGTACTTAGTAGAAGTTGTGAAGAACTTCTAAGGTTTCCTTGGAGCATACAACTTAGGAGCAACACCTTGCTCAAAGCGACTTTATCTAGGATATTATTGGGCTTACAGGTAACTAATCCTAACCTCTTTTGAATTAGAGAATACATCTGTAGTAGTATTAGAATAAGTATTAAATACTTAGAAGAATATCACGAATAGAATTGAACTATTACCACGATGAAGGGTTTAAAGAAGAATAATCAAATTGTACTTACATAGGATTTGTTTTCACGATGAACTTGAGTAGCTCACCGGGTAGGAAGTCTTGCCCGATTTTCCGTAGAATAAAGGACCCTCTGCTAGAATCGTTTCTGGAGTAGTCTAGACGTTGATAGACGTGTCTGACTATTATAGGTTGATTCTCTGCGCGCGACATATTCAACTTGGCAGGTGGTTTTCGCCGAGAAGGTATGTGATTCTTCATAAAGCATGATATTTTAAAATATATATATATATAGTACGGTAGACGTACATGTGTTAACTGAATAATAACTACGGCAATGTCTTTTGACTTAATCCTGAATAATAAAAGATCTTGAAGCATTTCAAAAGAATACTGAATCATTTTTAATGAAGAAAGCAGTTGGTTTTTAAACAAAAGCTTAAAGAGTTATACTAGCTTTATGGGAAGTTAGGTATAACCACTTAAGAATGATAATAAGAACTATTTACTTAATTGCTTATAAGAACCTTGTATTGATTTCTGCAAGGCATATTAAGATTGTTTGATAAATAGACATACTATGATGCTATGTGTGTTAGTGTCTTGTGATGTTGTGAAAGGGGGTCATTCTTGTTGTGCTTACGTTGCTAGACGGTAAGTCAGTTGCACTGTTATTATATCACCTACCCCTTTGACTGGTTATACAGGGCTTGCCACCGCGATGCGGTCTATACGGCTACGCGGTGCGTGAGACTACGCGAGCTGCGGGAGCTCGTGATTGATCATTCCGGTGTTTTAGCCCGACGCGGGGATGCGCTATGCGGTCTGTGTGACTATGGGGTCTATTGAGACTATGCGGACTGGGGGAGTCGAGGAGAATGCAGGGGTTAGCTACCCCGACGAGGAAATACCTCGTGCGTGCATGTGTGACTTATGCGATGCGGAAGTCCGTGACTAGGCACATAATGATACTATGGGCAATTGGCCTTGCCCGATCATTCGCGGCCTAGGAAAGACGATTCTGATATATCTATGTTGATTTTTCTTATGTTGTGTCACTATTTGAAATTTTAGTGATTTTATTTGAAATGTCTTGAAATACTTTTATTTAATTTAAGTACTTTCTGATTTCACATACTTAGTACTGTTGATCGACCTCCTTCGAGAGTGCGTTCATGCCGCAGTAAGGGCAGCAGTGCTAGATCCACATCCTTAGGATCTCTTTGCATTGGTGTCGTGAGCTCCATCTTCTCGGAGGCTCTACTTTTTGGGTATGATCTCCTGTATTGTAGATAGTTTTTGTACATTCGGTATGGCGGGGCCCCTGTCGCCATAGTTGTTTACTTCCTTAGAGGTGCAGTAGTGCTATTATGCGGTTGGGATGTAGCAAAACTATGTTTATATATATATGCGAAAAGACGACATTTTCTCATATAAACTGTGTCTAAATTTTCATTTGATTCATGTCTTGTTTTATATTCCGCTGATTTTCTCTGATGTATGACTACTTGGGTGCCCGGGTAAGGCACCAGTCACGGGCCCCGGAACGGGTCGTGACAATAAATACCCCCCTTAGTTGATGAACTTCTTCATCCACACTTAGACATTTCCTAGTCTAAAAGTCCCTCCCCTCATAGCAAAGCTTTCGGCCAAGAGCACCCTCCCCTGTAGAGGCCTCTACGAACCCCTTGCCTAAAGTTGTTCTCGAAAATACCCCCCCTTTGGTAGAAAAATACTTCTCCAAGTATTGTTGTTTTTATTCCAAAATACTTTAGCCCTTATACCTTGTAGTACTTTCCAAAGTTACCTCTATACGTAGAGCCCGGAAATACTACTATATTCCCTTAAGTCACAAAAACGAAACCCTAAGGAAAATCTTCATAGCCGGTTGAAGTATTAAGAAGAAGTTGCGTAGAACTTCTAAGAGTTGTTTGGAGCGGGTTGGAGCGCCCGGATTAGGAGCTAAACGTTGCTCAGGATCGACATTAAACTTGGATAATTTTGGGCTTATCGAGGTAAATACTACTGTCCTTCTATTGTAATTGGAAATTACATACTGTAGTTGTTATACCCCGTATTTCCAGAGTATGTACGTAAGGGAATACGTACAAAAAGTTTGGCCTTAAAGTTTAGGCCTTGGACGATTTTTGGGCACAACTCACAAAGCAAATAGTTTTCCGACGAAACATTTCCACAGCTTTCGTAGGGTAAATTCCGGCTATGCCATTTCTAATTTTTGCGGATTTTTCCGAGAGACGAAACATTTTGGACCAACGGGAGGACGACACTTGTCACCCTCCAATTGATGGACTTGTGGCGGAATTGGACCGAATTGAAGAGCCAATTTTGTCAAGTAGTTGGTAGGATATTTTGTGTGCAAGTTGGCTAGGTACGCTTGCCCTAATCTTGGCCTTACACTTGCCTAGCACTTGGCTACATCTTGGCTCTTGGTTGGCCATCCCTTGACCTATAAATACCCCTCTTGAGATGAAGAGTTCTTCATCCACAAAAGCTTCCAAGTCTAAAAATCCTCTCCTCTCCCTTTGTAGCCTTTTCGTCCAAACACCTCCCCTCCTTTTGAAGTTTGGCGAGCCCCCTAGCCTAGCGAAATCTACCCCCTCCTTGGTAGAAAAGTTGCCTTCTTGTATTGTTATAATGCCCAAAATACCTAGCCCAAATCCCTTAGTACTTAGTAGAAGTTGTGAAGAACTTCTAAGGTTTCTGGAGCATACAACTTAGGAGCAAAACCTTGCTCAGTAGCGACTTTATCTAGGATATTATTGGGCTTACCGAGGGTAACTAATCCTAACCCTCTTTTGAATTAGAGAATACTTCTTGTAGTGGTATAAGAATAAGTATTAGATACTTAGAAGAATATTGCAGAATAGAATTGAATGTTATCACGATGAAGGGTTTAAAGAAGAATAATCAAACGTACTTACATGGGAATTTGTTTTCTGATGAACTTGAGTAGCTCACGGGTAGGGAAGTATTGCCCAATTTTCCGTAGGATATAGAACCCTCTGTTTAGAATCTGTTTACAAAGTAGTCCGAGCGTTGATAGACGTGTCGACTATTATAAATTGATTCTCTGCGCGACATATTCACTTGGCGGTGGTTTATTTGAGAAGGTATGTGATTCTTCCTAAAGCATGATATTTTACAACATATATGTAGTAATGCGGTGAGCGTACATGTGTTAATCGAATAATAACTACGACAATGTCTTTGACTTAAGCTGAATAATACTTACGGCAATGCCTCACGCTTAAGCTCGAATAACACTTCAGCGATGCCTCGCTCCAGCTGAATAATAAAGAACTAAAAGCATTTCAAAAGAATACTGAATCATTTTTAACAGAAGAGAACTAATTGAGTTTTAAAACAGAAGCTTAAGAGTTATACTAGCTTTATGGGAAGTTAAGTATAACCACTTAAGAATGATAAAAGAAACAGTTTGCATATGTGTTTATAACATACTTATATTGAATTGTGAAAAGAATAATAAGATGGTTTGATAAGTAGACATGATATGATGTTATGTGTGTTAGTGTCTTGTAACGTTTGTATAAGAGAGTATTCTTGTTGTGCTTATGTTGTTTAAAGATAAGCTGTTATGTTAGTGTACTATCACTCACCTCTTGACATATTACCGGGGGTTAAGCTGCCCTCCGATGCGGGGTAGACTCAGGCGGTCTGGGACCATGATTCGAGAATACCTCATGCGGGTCCAGGAGACCTATGCGGAGCTACGGGAGTTCCAGGTTAGTGATGCGGGGTTATACCTCATGCGGTCTATGTGGCCATGCGGACTACGAGTCCAGGACGATGCCGAGGAGTAGCTACCCTCGATGCGGGGTTATGTACCCTATGCGGGCCTATGTGAGTGGCCTATGCGGACTACGGGAGTCCATGATTAGGCTTGCATGGTGATACTACGAAATTGGCCTGCTTGATCATTCGCGACCTAGAAAAGACACATTACGCTTTACCTATTGTTGCTCTTGTTTATGATGTGGCTTATATGCGGTCCCCTTGGTTGTTTCATACATACTTGCAAAACGGATTTTAAAATGATATGTTTTCATTTAAGTATTTCTGATTTCATATACTTAGTACCGTTGTCTCGACCTCCTTGGTGCGTTCATACCGCGGTAAGCGGCAGTGCTAGATCCACATTCTTAGGATCTCTACGTTGGTGTCGTGAGCTCCATCTTTTCCGAGGCTCTACTTTGGGTATGATCTCCTGTTGTAGATAGTTTTGTACGATCGAGGTATGGCGGGCCACGTCGCCATAGTTGTATATTTCAGAGGTGCGTAGTCATGTTATACAAGATCGGATGTACGCTAAACCATGTTTATATATATATCGAAAAGCGACGTTTCTCACATAAATCGTATCTTATTTTATAAACTGTTTCATGTCTTGTTTTATATTTCATGATTACTACGATGTATGACTACTTGGGTGCCGGTGAGGCACGATCACGGGCCGGAATGGGTCGTGACAAAAGTGGTATCGTGAGCGCTTAATCCTCGGAAAGTGTCTACAGACCGTATCTAGTAGAGTCTTGATTATCGGTGTGTTGCACCACACCAATAATCGAGAGGCTATAAGATATTTAGGATTGGTTTCCACTCTTCTTACTCGAGATCGTGCTTTAGAGTCGTGTTAAAATTGGACCTCTAACGTATTCCTTTTCGCATGCTTATGCCTCGCGTAAGGCAACCGGGCCCGAAGGGCAAGGCGAGGAGGCGCTAGTGGGACACCTAGAGTCACGAGGGCTCGGGCCAGTCTATACGAGAGGCGGCGAGTTCTCTGACGCCGCCGCCGATTCAGCGAGACCACGTACCACACCTCATGTCCCACGGCACTGGGCGGAGGTTAGGAGTGAAGGAGATGGCCCAGCTATTGGCTAGAGTTGTGGCGAATCGAGATAGGTGGATGCGGAAGTTCGATTCAGCTCGGCTCGTCGCACCGTGGTGCACCCGAGGCGAATAGTTTGAGGCTACGAGATTTCTTGAGTTGTAGCCGCGAGTTTCTGGTCGAGGCGGGAGGATGATCCGCAGGAGTTCATCCGTCATTCTGAAGGATTATGCGGGTGATCAAGGCCTCGAGACAGTCTGTGACGCCGGTTCGCGTCGGTGCGTGATACCGCGATCGATTGGTTTGATTCATGGGAGTTATCGGGAGAGCAGCGTCCCGGCTATTTGGGATGAGTTCTCGGAGGCTTTCCTCACTCACTTCTTGCCTCGCGAGATGAAGAGAGGCGCGGTGATAGATTTTCTTCTTGAGGCAAAGAGGACGCCTTGTCGGGAGTACAATGTCGAGTTTGATTCTTTGGCTCGATATGTCCAGCGTTGGTAGCTAATATGGAGGATAGGGTGCACCGCTACGTCACCGGGCTAGATGACTATATGGCCGAGTCGTGTGCGGGTGTTTCTCTTCAGCCGGGTATGGACATTACCCGCATGCAGGCTCATGCTCTGGGATGTGAGGAGCGTAGAGACCGCCGGGTTGTGAAGCAGCGAGAAGACAGGGGCGGCGGTCTTTTGGTGGCTATCGTGGTGGCGGCCTCGGCGGCGATCTAGATTTGCACCACGGCCGGCTGAATCACTCACTGCCGTCCTCGGCCACGGCGGAGATATTCGAGGCGCATCAGGGCCCGTGGACTTGAACATCGAGCGGCGAGAAGTGCGCCGACGGGACCACCCCGCCGGTGTGGCCGTCGCGGCGATCCCACCGGGAGTTGTGGTGCTACGGAGCATGTTTCGATTGTGGCGGCAGGTCACTATGCGGAACCGTCCACCAAGGCGATCTTGATGGTAGGGTCGATCTACGAGTTCTTTGCGGTCTTCTTCATCCCAGCGATTACTCGCCCGGAGGGCAAGGTACTCATGGACCAGCAGTCGCGGCGAGGTCGTGGCGCTGGTCGATTCTAGCGGTCCTCAGAACCGCATTTATGCTTTGTCCAGCCGACAGGATCAGGAGGCCTCACCTGATGTCGTCACAGGTACCTTATCAGTTTCTGGGTTAGATGTGTATGCTTTGATAGATCCGGGTTCTACTCAGTCCTATATATCTCCCCTTGTTGCTAGTAGGATAGGGATAGAGCCTGAGTCCATAGACCCTTTCGAGGTAGATACGCCAGTGGGTGATTCGGTGGTAGCTCAGCGGGTATATAGAGCTTGTCTGTGACTATTTGATCGTCGGACCACTGCCGACTTGATAGAGTTGGAGATGATTGACTTGGCGTGATCATGGGGATGGATTGGCTAGCTTGCTACGCCAATGTAGACCGAGAGAGAGAGTAGTACGGTTCGGTTCTGAGAGCGGTTGTTGAGTGGGAGGACGCGGTATCGCCGAGGTAGGTTTATTTCCTACCTCGAGGCTAGGAAGATGGTGCGAGAAGGGTATATCTACCATCTCGCTCGGGTGTTTGATCTTGAAGGCTGCGGTACCAGATTTTCCGTCGATTCCATGGTCGAGTGTTCCCGAGCGTGTTTCGAGCGACCTCCCGGGTATCCCTCCTGAGAGGGAGATTGAGTTTTGTATTGACATTTTGCCAGACACTCGGCCTATTTCCATTCCGCCATACAGAATGGCACCTGCCGAGTTGAGAGAGTTGAAGGATCAGCTTAGAGATTTCTTTGGAGAAGGGCTTCATCAGCCTAGTGTTTCTCCCAGGGAGCGCGGTATTGTTCGTGAAGAAGAAGGGCGGGACGCTGCGCATGTGTGTTGATTCTGTGCGGTGAACAAGGTGACCATTAAACAGAATACCCTTCCCGTGATTGATGATTTGTTCGACCGATTTGCGGTGAAGATGCTTCTCCAGATTGATCTGGTCGGGCTATCATCAGTGCAGTCGAGAGAGGTGGATGTCCCTAGATCGCATTCAGGACGTCACGGGCATTATGAGTTCGTGGTCATGTCTTTTGGGTTGACCAATGCTCGGCGGTATTCATGGATTTGATGAACCGAGTGTTCAAACCATTTTTGGACACGTTTGTGATAGTGTTCATTGATGATATCTTGGTTTATTCTCGCCGAGGCGAGCATGCGGAGCATTTGAGGCTGTCTTGTGATTCTCCAGACCAGCGATTATACGCCAAGTTTTCCAAATGTGAGTTTTGGTTGACTTGATGGCGTTTCTTGGGCATATTGTGGTGATGGCATTCAGTGGATACGGCCAAGATCGAGACGATCGGGACTGCCTAGACCTACTACTCCGGCGAGGTTCGCGATTTTAGGCCTTGCAGGATATTATCGGCGGTTCGTGGAGAAGTTTGCTTCTATCTCGCACCTTTGACTAGGGTGACTCGAAGCGGCCAAGTTTGATGGGCGATGCTTGTGGCGGTGGTTTCGATTGCTAAAGAGAGGCGGCATCGCCCCGTTCTTACTCTTCCGGAGGTCGGATGGTTATGTCGTGTATTGCGTCGTCGAGCATCGGGTTGGGATGTGTGTTGATGCAGCATGGCGGGGTTATAGCATATGCATCCCGACGGTGAAGAAACACGAGGAACTACCCGCATGATTTGGAGTTGGCGGTGTGATTCACGCTTTGAAGATCCGGAGGCACTATTTGTATGGGGTTCACGTGGATATTTTTACTGACCACAAGAGCCTCCGGTATATCTTCGGCGAGAAGGAGGCGGTGAACTTAGAGTTGCTTAAGGATTACGATGTTGATATCTGTACCACGGGAAGGCCAATGTTGTGGCGGATGCTCTTAGTCGTAGGTCGATGGGAGCCTATCGGATGTGCAGCTAGAGAGGAGGGACATGGTTCGTGATTTGCATCGATTAGCGAGCCTTGGTGTCCGTTTGATTGATTACGATAGCGGTGGGGTTAGAGTTCGTGAGGTTGCCGAGTCTTCCATCGTCGAGGAGGTGAAGAGGCAACGATTCGAGGATCGGCTTTGATTCGATATCGTGATCTGACTCTTCGTGAGGGCAAGGGTCGCGAGGTAGCACTGATGGGGTGCTAAGGTTTGAGGCGAGTTGTGTGTTCCGGATGTTTGAGACTTGGCGGAGTTCTTGGGGAAGCACACGGTGCGCGTTACTCTATCCATCCGGTCGACCAAGATGTACCACGACCTTAGATCCGTGTATTGGTGGGATGGCTTGAAGAGGGGCGTTGCGAGTTCGTAGCTCGGTGCGTGTTGTCAGCAGGTGAAGGTAGAGCACCAGAGGCCTGGTGGTTTGTTACAGACGATTGAGATCCCGACCTGGAAGTGGGAGGTAATCAACATGGACTTTATCACAGGATTACCTCGCACTCAGAGGAGACATGATTCTATATGGGTTATCGTCGATGGTGGCGAAATCAGCCACTTTCTTCCCGTCGGGGCGACTTTTCGGTGAGGATTATGCGGACTTTACATCAGAGAGATCGTCGATCGCATGGAGTCCCTATTTCGATCATATCGCAGAGGAGCCGGTTACGGCTAACCGGAGGTCTTTCGAGAGGTTTAGGGGCCTTGGTGAGCAAATCTTGCATTCCATCCACAGACAGACGGACAGGCCGAGCGCACTATCCAGACCCTTGAGGATATGTTGCGAGCCTGTGTTATCGACTTCAGGGGTAGCTGGGAGGATCATTTGCCTCTAGTTGAGTTCGCGTACAATAATAGCTACCACTCCAGTATTCAGATGGCGCCTTATGAGGCCTTGTATGGGAGGAAGTGCAGATCGCCTATAGGTTGGTTCGATGTGGGCGAGGTGCAGCTAGTGGGACCAGATTTGGTGCAGCAGGCAGTGGATAAGGTGAAGCTTATCCGAGAGCGGCTATTGACAGCTCAGAGTCGACAGAAGTCGTATGCAGATTGTTATACCCCGTAGTTGCAGGGTATGTATGTGAGGACGTACGTGCGAGCGTACGGCAGAAATTTTGAAAAAAAAGAAAGATGTGAGTTTTCGACGGAAAAGTTTCCGGTTTTTTGTGAAGAAAAAGGTTCGTTAATGGGAATTGGATTCCCAGATTTGGTATTTGGACTTCATAGATTACATTAGAATTTTGAGATTTTATTTTCGGAAATGGTCACGTGGGGCCCACGGGAGAAATTTACGGTTTTGTGGGGCCCACTTTGTTTTCGAGATTTTGGCCATTGTGGATATTTTTGAAGAGCGTTTTGAGGGCCAATAGGAGGGTGACACGTGTCACCCCGCCAGTGGCTTGGCCGAAGTTGCGTTTGAGCACAGTGCCTAAGTCGTTTTCAGCGAAAACGTTTCCACGACTTTCGTAGGGAAAATTCGGCTATGTCCTTTTTAATTTTGCGGATTTTTCCGAGAGGCGAAACATTTTGGACCAACGGGAGGTGACATGTGTCACCTCACATCGAAGCTTGTGGCGTCAGTGGACGATTGGTTCACGAATTGGATTGATATTGTGGCTCACGTTTTGGCCCTATTGGTTCCTTGTTTTGTGCCTTGTTTTGGCCTTGTTTGTGGCTTGTCTTGTGCCATGTTTTGTGGAGTAGGGGTTAGGGTGCACTTGGCTTGATCAAGGCCTTACACTTGCCTTGCACATGGCTTGATCTTGGCCATTGGTTGGCATTTGGGTTTGCTATAAATACCCCCCTTTTGTGAAGACTTCATTCATCCACAAATGTTTCCAAGTCTTGAATCCCTCCCCTCCCTCTTGTTGACTCTCGTCCAAGAGCTCCTCTCCCCAGAAAGTGGCCTTTGGCAGGTGAGGTCTCCTCACTTGTGAGGTCTAATGGTAGGTACCACTGCCTAGTTGTTTTCATATAATACCCTTGTTGTGGTATAGAAATACGCCCCTAGGATTGTTATAATGCCCCAAATCCCATAGCCGTGGACCTTGTAGTATTCCAAAGATACCTCTTTACGTAGAGTCCGGAAATACTACCTTTTGTCCTTTTAGTCTCAAACCGAAACCCTAAGGAAATCTTCATAGTTGGTTGAAGTATGTGAGTAGAAGTTGGTTAGAACTTCTAAGGGTTGTTTGGAGTGGTTTGGAGCGCACGGAGTGGAGCTAAACCTTGCTCAGGAGCGACATTAAACTCGGATAATTTTGGGCTTATCGAGGTAATTATCTTGTCCCTCTATTGTAATTGGAAATTACATGTTTGGTTGAATATATAGTTGAAGTATACTATATATGGAACTACTTAGTATTCGGCAATGTCTTTTGACTTAAGCCTGAAGAATAAAGAACTGAACTGAACTGTATTTACATAGGACTGTATTGCGGTAGACTTGTGTAGTATTACTGAGTAGAATTGTACACGTCCGGGTAGACGTGTAAACCCCCCCCCTGGTTGGCTTGGTAGCCGGCCTCGATAGAGGAGGAGATTTACGCTGTTGCGGGGGGGGGGAGGTGCTGCCGAATTTTCTATAGAATGATAGAAACTTGTGTTTTGGGGTTAATAGACGTTTTGACCTTTATAGGTGAAAGTACTAAGAGTAGCGTATTCTACTCGAGGAGTGGAAAGGGCTAGCAAGGTTGTAGTACTTGGAGCATTTTGCTTATTGTCGATAAATCGTCGCGAGGTATGTGAACCTCTTCCTATCTTTTCTAGCATGATTGTTGTGAACTATGTAGTACGGTGAGCGATACGTGTGCTAAGTGATTTGGTTGGTTTAAAACATAGGGTGTTATAATAGCTTTATGGGAAGTTAGTTATAACGACCTTATGTAAGTGAAAATGGTTTACTGATGTTAGAAGTTAAGAGACTTGATCTTATAAGATAAGAGACTTAACTTATTTGTTTTAATGTGGATGTTTGTGTGAAACCTCATTCGTGAGTAATGAGTACTTGGTTTTAAAGGGATAATGTTTCTTGATTTGGGAATCGAGAATGTGTATCGACAGCACCAACTGCGGCGTTAATAAAGGAAAATGTATTGAATAATGATGTGTTGTATTAAAACCGGTAGAAACCTCCATGCATAGAAGCTAAGATGAGACAAAATGATATTACATTTTCTAGATCATGGTCTTTGTAATAAGATCGTTATAAACAAGAATAAACTACTCACATATATGACATATGTTACTCAATTGTTCTAAAAAGGAATCAAGTGATTAAGTTTGGGAACTATGAAACCATTTGAAAATGAGAAGCTTGAGTAATTGAAACTAGGCAAACTGGAACTTAGGAAAAGAATGTTGTTACTTGATTTTGAAAAGGAAGGTGGGTTGGTCATTCTAATACTACGGGTATCGGGTGACTTTTATAAAAGTAATGGATCTCTTTTAAAAAAAGAACTTAACGTATGTAGTACTTTGGGGTTAAAAACCCGGACTTTGGCATAAAATGAAAGTACTTTGAGTTGTGTGAAACTTGCCTATGCTTGTTGTTGTGAAACTTGCCTATGCTTGTTGTTGTGAAACTTGCCTATGCTTATGATGATAGCCTTTATTGTACAAGCGTTGTGTTTTACGTGTTACTGGCGTCTCGATAGAAGTCGGTTGGTAGTTGAGAACTTACTTGGATGTGCCGGCAGTGACGGAGAAATTCCACGGGTACGTTCCTGTTGATAGTATTATTGTTGTTAATCGCTTTGGACATACTGACACGATGCGTAGCGCACGGGTATGCTTCCATTTTGGTTAAGGTCTTGTGGTTAATCGCTTTGGATATCTCGACACGATCGTGAGCGCTGCGGGTATGTTTCCATTTCGATTATCGCCTTGTGATTTCCTTTTGGACATCTCGACACTATCGTAGCGCGGGTATCGTCCATTTGGAAAGTTGTCTTATTGTTTCCCTTTGGACATCTCGACACGATCGTAGCGCGCGGGTATGCTTCCATTTGGATTGATGTCTTGTTGTTGAGGTCACATGGACATGTCTGCCGTCACGAGTCAGGGGGCATGTGGCCATGGGACATTGGTATTATTGTTGCATCATGGACATGTCTACACCGATCTGATTCCAGGGGCATGCGGCCATAATCACGAACTGATTGATGTTGTGGGCGTGAGACCCATAGTTATATTGGAGTGATAGTATTTTATGTTGTGAGCGTAGTTTGGTTATCATACATGTCTCTGCTTTATATAGACTAGTATGATTTCATTTCTGATATTATGCAGATTTCACATACTTGGTACTGTTATCTTGACCTCGCCCGAGGCTGCGTTCATCCGCAGTAGAAGTACATCGGTCGTGGATCCTCGCTCATAGGATCACGATTCGGTAGCATTTGAAGCTCCGTTTCTCGGAGGCTTATCTTTGGTAGGTGTTCCACGAGTTGTAGGTTCTTGTACATTCGGGGTATGGCGGGGCCTGTCCGTCATAGTCGTGTATATCTTAAGTGCATGTCTTGTTGTGGCGGGGTTGTAAAAGATTAAAGCATTCGAGTTTTATGTTTATCCAAGGCAACCGCTTTGGTTGCTTTGTTTATTTATTATATCTCTTGTTAAATGACTCATGTTTTATGTTCCTTGATTTTCTCGATGTATGTATCACTAGGGTGCGGGTAAGGCACGATGCGGGCCGGGCAGTCGTTACAAAAGTGGTATCGAGCGATTAATCCTCGGAAAGTGTCTGCACCGTGTCTAGTAGAGTCTTGATTATCAATGTGTTGTGCACCACATCTATAATCGGGAGGCTGCGGACATTTAGGATTAGTTTCCATTCTTCTCATCCCGAGATCGTGCCTTAGAGTCGTGTTGTAAGTTGGACCCTCCAGCGTATCTCGTTTTTACGATTATGCCTCGCGCAAGTGCAACGAGCCGAAGGGCAAGGCGGCGAGTGCCGCTAGTGAGATCTGAGGAGTGCGAGCGCGAGCCCGACGATTACTGAGTTGTGCTTGACGGCGGGTTTTGTAGCGCCCGGCCCAGCAGAGGTTAGAGCGCGGCAATGGCTGCCGAGACGCGATACACGAGCCTCGGTCCACGATGCAGGCGGAGAGATGGGTTACAAGGAGATGGCGATTCTTGGCGGTCGTGGCGAATATGAGGATAAATTTGGATCACGGCAGTTCGATTCGATGCACGATGGTTCACCCCGAGCGAGATAGTTTGAGGCTACGGGACTTTACGAGTTGTAGCCCGCGAGTTTTATGGGTCGAGGCACGAGGATGATCCGCGAGTTCATCCGGCGATTCTGACGGATCGTGCGGGTGATCAAGGCTTGAAACCAGTGCGTGACCTTTGGTTCGCATCGGTGCGTGATACCGCAATCGATTGGTTTGATTCATGGGAGCTTTCGGGAGAGCATGCACCTCAGCAGTATGGGATGAGTTTTGGGGCTTTCTCACGCACTTCTTGCCTCCGCGGATGAGGAGGCGCAGTAACGATTTTTATTCTTGAGGCAGAGAAGGCGCCCGTCGGGAGTACAATGTCGAGTTCGATTCTTTGGCTCGATATGTCCTGCGCTAGTTGCAGATATGGAGGATAGGGTGCATCGCTACGTCACGGGCTTGATGATTATATGGCGAATCTTGTGCGGGTGTTTCTCTTCGTAGGGCATGGACATTGCCGGCATGCGAGCTCGTGCACTAGGATGTGAGGCACGGAGGGTCGACGGAATGACACTGGATCGCGAAGAGGGCCGGGGGCGGAAGGTCCTTTGGTGGCTTTCGGCGGACCGCCTCGTGAGCTAGTTATATACCCCACGATGCAGTGGTCCTCCACCGTCTTGAGGAGCGGTCGGGGCTCGAGGTTGATTTTCGTGAGCGGGGTGTTAACGGTGAAGCCACCCTACCTCGTTGTGACCATTGTGGTAGACTCCATTTTGGAGAGTGTCGTGCTAGATTGGGAGTTTGTTTTGCATGCGGCCAGCGGGCCATTTGCGAGGCGTCTACCAAGGAAGCGCGGATGTTACGACTTCGACGCCGGGATCTGTGGTGGTTCATCACCTACTATACGCCTGCAGTGTGCCTATGATTAGAGTGGAGCGGTAGCTTCGGTATATCCTAACCCTCTAGAGTTTTGGTATGCTTGTTATGATGATCTCATTATTGTGTGTGCTATGCGGATAGCATTGTGATTGTGTGAGTTAAAATGCATGGTTAGTTGGAAGGATACGTATGGAGGCATGGTAAGTGTGAACCTTAGACTATTTCACGACTGAGACCTTAGAGGTAAGGTCGTCTTGAGTAAAGGATTCGTTTTATGTTTGACCTTTATAAGGGTGAGTAGTATCGTGGGATTTATTTGTGTGATAAGTCCATGGGTAGTGTGAGATGGAAGTGGTAGCTTTCATGATGTGAATTAGTAAGATTGTTAGGATCGTGGAACAAGTGTTTGTGATTGGGGGTCGGGTTTAGGACCATTTGCGGGTCAAACCGTAACGATTTGGGGTGGGGCCAGTTCTGGGTGGTCCCGCGGTGGTAGGTCACGAGGATGCTAGGCCCAAGTTTGTATGATCATCGTATGAGTTCGTGGGCGCGTTCGACCGAGCGGTTCGTAAAGGCGGGAATGGCCTTAAGGAAGTTTGAGGTTAGTAAGATGACCAAGTTTGGAGGTAGTGACTCGGAGATTTTGAGAGCGGAGTAATGGCGAAGTATGGTACGTCTTGGGAGAGTTCAAGTGTTCGAGAAGGGCACGACGAGTAAGGAAGGAAGATAACGTGTGTTATTTCGTGGCGGTGTGGCGTTGACAACTTGTTAGAGGAACTTCATCGATATCCGTCTTGAGAAGGAACATTCGGGGCGAATGTTTCTAAGGAAGGAGAATGTTATACCCGTAGTTGCGGGGTATGTATGTGAGGACGTGCGTGCGGCGTCTGGCGAAATTTTGAAAAAAGAAAGATGTGAGTTTTCGGCGGAAAAGTTTCCGGTTTTGTGAAGAAAAGGTTCGTTAATGGGGTGGATTCCCAGTTTGGTATTTGGACTTCATAGATTACATTAGAATTTTGAGATTTTATTTTGGAAATGGTCACGTGGGGCCACGGGAGAAATTTACGGTTTTGTGAAGGCCCACTTTGTTTTGAGATTTTGGCCATTGTGGATATTTTTGAAAGACATTTTTGAGGGCCAATAGGAGGTGACACGTGTCACCCCGCCTAGGTGGCTTGGCCGAAGTTGCGTTTGGGCGCAGTCTGCGTAAGTCGTTTTCGACGAAAGCGTTTCCACGACTTTCGTAGGAAAATTCCGGCTATGTCCTTTTTAATTTTTGCGGATTTTTCAGAGGCGAAACATTTTGGACCAGCGGGAGGGTGGCATGTGTCACCCGCATTGAAGCTTGTGGCGTCAGTGGGCGATTGGTTCACGGGTGGATTGATATTGTGGCTCACGTTTTTGGCCCTATTGGTTCCTTGTTTTGTGCCTTGTTTTGGCCTTGTTTTGTGGCTTGTCTTGTGCCATGTTTTGTGGAGTAGGGGTTAGGGTGCACTTGGCTTGATCAAGGCCTTACACTGCCTTGCACGTGGCTTGATCTTGGCCGTTGGTTGGCATTGGGTTTGCTATAAATACCCCTTTTGTGAAGACTTCATTCATCCACAAATGTTTCCAAGTCTTGAATCCCTCCTCCCTCTTGTTGACTCTCGTCCAAGAGCTCCTCTCCCAGAAAGTGGCCTTTGGCGGGTGAGGTCTCCACTCATGTGAGGTCTGGCAGTAGGGTACACTAACCTAGTTGTTTTCATATAATACCCACTTGTTGTGGTATAGAAATACTCCCTAGTATTGTTATAATGCCCAAAATACCTTAGCCTTGTACCTGTAGTATTCCAAAGATACCTCTTTACGTAGAGTCCGGAAATACTACATTTTGTCCTTTTTAGTCTCACACCGAAACCATCAGGAAATCTTCATAGTTGGTTGAAGTATGTGAGTAGAAGTTGGTTAGAACTTCTAAGGGTTGTTTGGAGTGGTTTGAGCGCGGAGTGGAGCTAAACCTTGCTCGGGAAGCGACATTAAACTCGGATAATTTTGGGCTTATCGAGGTAATTATCTTGTCCTCTATTGTAATTGGAAATTACATGTTTGGTTGAATATATAGTTGAAATATACTATATATGGAACTACTTAGTATTAAGCAATGTCTTTTGACTTAAGCTGAAGAATAAAGATCGAATGAGCTGTATTTACATGGGGTGTGTGCGGTAGACTTGTGTAGTATCGAGTAGAATTGTACACGTCAGGGTAGGCGTGTAAACCCCCTGGTTGGCTTGGTAGCGGCCTCGTTAGAGGAGGAGATTCTGTTGTTGCGGGGAGAGTCTTTGAATTTTCTATAGAATGATAGAAACTTGTGTTTTGGGGTTAATAGACGTTTTGACCTTTATAGGTGAAAGTACTAAGAGTAGCGTATTACTCGAGGAGTGGAAAGGGCTAGCAAGGTTGTAGTACTTGGAGCATTTTGCTTATTGTCGATAAATCGTCGCGGTATGTGAACCTCTTCCTATCTTTTCTAGCATGATTGTTGTGAACTATGTAGTACGGTAGACGCATGTGCTAAGTGATTTGGTTGGTTTAAAACATAGGGTGTTATAATAGCTTTATGGGAAGTTAGTTATAACGACCTTATGTAAGTGAAAATGGTTTCTTGATGTTAGAAGTTAAGAGACTTGATCTTATAAGATAAGAGACTTAACTTATTTGTTTTAATGTGGATGTTTGTGTGAAACCTCATTCGTGAGTAATGAGTACTTGGTTTTAAAGGGATAATGTTTCTTGATTTGGGAATCGAGAATGTGTATCGACAGGACCAACTGCAGCGTTAATAAAGGAAAATGTATTGAATAATGATGTGTTGTATTAAAACCGGTAGAAACCTCCATCTGCATAGAAGCTAAGATGAGACAAAATGATATTACATTTTCTAGATCATGGTTCTTTGTAATAAGATCGTTATAAACAAGAATAAACTACTCACATATATGACATATGTTACTCAATTGTTCTAAAAGGAATCAAGTGATTAAGTTTGGGAACTATGAAACCATTTGAAAATGAGAAGCTTGAGTAATTGAAACTAGGCAAAGCTGGAACTTAGGAAAGAATGTTGTTACTTGATTTTGAAAAGGAAGGTGGGTTGGTCATTCTAATACTACGGTATCGGGTGACTTTTATAAAAGTAATGGATCTCTTTTAAAAAGAACTTAACGTATGTAGTACTTTGGGGTTAAAAACCGGACTTTGGCATAAAATGAAAGTACTTTGAGTTGTGTGAAACTTGCCTATGCTTGTTGTTGTGAAACTTGCCTATGCTTGTTGTTGTGAAACTTGCCTATGCTTGTGATGATAGCCTTTATTGTACAAGCGTTGTGTTTTACGTGTTCTGGCGTCTCGATAAGTCGGTTGGTAGTTGAGAACTTACTTGGATGTCGGCGGTGGCGGAGAAATTCCGCAGATGCGTTCGTTGATAGTATTATTGTTGTTAATCGCTTTGGACATACCGACGATGCGTAGCGCGCGGGTATGCTTCCATTTTGGTTAAGGTCTTGTGGTTGATCGCTTTGGATATCTCGACACGATCGTAGCGCGCGGGTATGTTTCCATTTCGATTATCGCCTTGTGATTTCCTTTTGGACATATCGACACGATCGTAGCGCTGCGGGTATCGTCCATTTGGAAAGTTGTCTTATTGTTTCCCTTTGGACATACCGACACGATCGTAGCGCGCGGGTATGCTTCCATTTGGATTCTTTGTCTTGTTGTTGAGTCACATGGACATGTCTACCGTCACGAGTCCGGGGGCATGTGGCCGTGGGACATTGGTATTATTGTTGCATCATGGACATGTCTACCGTCACGAGATTAGGGCATGCGGCCATGTCACGAACTCGATTGATGTTGTGGGCGTGAGACCCGTAGTTATATTGGAGTGATGCATTTTATGTTGTGAGCGTAGTTTGGTTATCATACATGTCTCTGCTTTATATAGACTAGTATGATTTCATTCTGATATTATGCGATTTCACATACTTGGTACTGTTATCGACCTCCTTGAGGCTGCGTTCATCTGCGCAGTAAGTACATCGATCGTGGATCCTCGCTCATAGGATCTGATTCAGCGCGTTTGAAGCTCCGTTTCTCGGAGGCTTATCTTTGGTAGAGTGTTCCACGAGTTGTAGGTTCTTGTACATTCGGGGTATGGCGAGGCCACTGTCGTCATAGTCATGTATATCTTAGAGGTTTGTAAATCTTGTTGTGGCGGGGTTGTAAAAGATTAAAGCTATTCGGAGTTTTATGTTTATCTTGAAGGCAACCGCTTTGGTTGCTGTTTATTTATTATATCTCTTGTTAAATGACTCATGTTTTATGTTCCGCTGATTTTCTCGATGTATGTATCACCAGGGTGCGAGGTAAGGCACGATGCGAGCCCGGGCAGGTCGTTACCTGAATCATCGTCGTCGGCATCTTGAGTTCGAGGTTCATGATTGGGTTTTCCTAAAGGTGTCACCCATGAAGGGTGTGATGAGATCGGGAAGAAGGAAACTTCGGCCCAGTCGTTGGGCGTTTGGATTGTCGCGAGGTAGGCAAGGTTGCTATGAGTTGAATCTGCCGTCCGATCCGGAGGCGGTGCATCCATTTCACGTATCTATCTTTGAGAGATGTATCGGGGATCCATCTAGAGTGCACCGATTGACGATGTCGGTGTGCCAGGGGTTATCGTATGAGGAGGTTCCCATGGCGATAATCGATCGTCGGGTTAGGCGTCTGCGGACGAGGCGTGGCTTAGTCAAAGTCTTGTGGCGGAGCGAGCTCGAGAGGAGATGACTTGAGGCCAGAAAGACATGAGGCGAAGTATCCTCACCTATTCCCACACCTCCGGGTAATTCACTTTTCCTCTTGGTAAATCTTCATTATCGTTTTGCCTAAGTGTTGTTTTGTGGCGTGTGTGGCTTTTGCAAACTGTTTAAGTTATGAAGAACCTTATCGTTATCTGTATTGGGAAGGAACATTCGGGACGAATGTTTCTAAGGAGGAGGGGAGAATGTTATACCCCGTATTTCCAGAGTATGTACATAAGGGAATACGTACAAAAAGTTTGGCCTTAAAGTTTAGGCCTTGGACGATTTTTGGGCACAACTCACAAAGCAAATAGTTTTCCGAAAGCGTTTCCACGGCTTTCATAGGGTAAATTCGGCTATGCCATTTCTAATTTTGCGGATTTTTCCGAGAGACGAAAAATTTTGGACCAACGTGAGGGCGACACTTGTCACCCTCCAATTGATGGACTTGTGGCGGAATTGGACCGAATTGGAGAGCCAATTTTGTCAAGTAGTTGGTAGGATATTTTGTGTACAAGTTGGCTAGGTACACTTGCCCTAATCTTGGCCTTACACTTGCCTAGCACTTGGCTACATCTTGGCCCTTGGTTGGCCATCCCTTGACCTATAAATACCCCTCTTGAGATGAAGAGTTCTTCATCCACAAAAGCTTCCAAGTCTAAAAATCCTCTCCTCTCCCTTTGTAGCCTTTTCGTCCAAACACCTCCCTCCCTTTTGAAGTTTGGCGAGGCCACTGCTAGCCAGAAATCTACCCCCTCCTGGTAGAAAAGTTGCCTTCTTGTATTGTTATAATGCCCAAAATACCCTAGCCCAAATCCCTTAGTACTTAGTAGAAGTTGTGAAGAACTTCTAAGGTTTCCTTGGAGCATACAACTTAGGAGCAAAACCTTGCTCAGGCGCGACTTTATCTAGGATATTATTGGGCTTAGAGGTAACTAATCCTAACCCTCTTTTGAATTAGAGAATACTTCTGTAGTGGTATAAGAATAAGTATTAGATACTTAGAAGAATATTGCGAGAATAGAATTGAACTGTTATCACGGTAGAAGGGTTTAAAGAAGAATAATCAAAGCGTATTTACATAGAATTTGTTTTCTGATGAACTTGAGTAGCTCAGGGTATGGAAGTCGCCCAATTTTCCGTAGGATATAGAACCCTCTGTTTAGAAGCTGTTTACAAAGTAGTCCGAGCGTTGATAGGCGTGTCGACTATTATAAATTTGATTCTCTGCGCGACATATTCAACTTGGCGGTGGTTTTGAGAAGGTATGTGATTCTTCCTAAAGCATGATATTTTACAACATATATGTAGTGCGGTAGGCGTACGTGTGTTAGCGAATAATAACTACGGCAATGTCTTTGACTTAAGCTGAATAATACTTACGGCAATGCCTCACGACTTAAGCTGAATAACACTTACGTGATGCCTCACGGCTTAAGCTGAATAATAAGAAGCGAAAGCATTTCAAAAGAATCTTGAATCATTTTTAATGAAGAGAACTAATTGAGTTTTAAAACAGAAGCTTAAGAGTTATACTAGCTTTATGGGAAGTTAAGTATAACCACTTAAGAATGATAAAAGAAACAGTTTGCCTATGTGTTTATAACATACTTATATTGAATTGTGAAAAGAATAATAAGATGGTTTGATAAGTAGACATGATATGATGTTATGTGTGTTAGTGTCTTGTAACGTTTGTATAAGAGAGTATTCTTGTTGTGCTTATGTTGTTTAAAGATAAGCTGTTATGTTAGTGTACTATCACTCACCTCTTGACATATTACCGGGGGTTAAGCTTGTTATACCCCGTAGTTCCAGGGTATATAGGTGAGGATGTACGTGCGAGATTACGACAGAAATTTTGGAAAGAAAGAAAGATGTGATTTTTCGACGGAAAAGTTTCCGGTTTTTGTGAAGAAAAAGGTTCGTTAATGGGAATTGGATTCCCAAATTTGGTATTCGGACTTCTTAGAATATTTGAAAATTATGGAATTTTATTTCCGGAAATGGTCACGTGGGGCCCACGGGTGAAATTTACGGTTTTGTGGGGCCCGCTTAGTTTTTGAGATTTTGGCCATTATGGATATTTTCGGGAGATGAAATATTTTGGGCAGTAGGAGGCGACACGTGTCACCCCCCTAGGTGGCCCTTGGCCGAAATTAGCTAGACAAGTGGCAAGACAAGTGGCCAAGTCTTGCTAGATATTTTTGTGTGGACAAGTGGCTTGTGGGTACCACCCACACTTGTCCCCAATCTCAACCACACACTTGCCTTCATCCTATCCCTTGGTTGTCCTATATATGCACCCTTAGTTGATGAAATCTTCCACACTTAGACATTTGAAGACTTGAAAAACCCTCCCTTCTCCCTTGACCTAGAGCTCTCGGTTTTGCACCATTTCTTGAGCAAAATTTGTCCAACAATTCTTAAACTCTCAAGTGTTCTTCCCTAAGGTGTTAGGAAGATTGTGTACCAAGATTTGGAAAAGATTTCACACCACAGCCTTGAAGGGATGCCTTGGCGAAAGTTGTCATCTTGAAACCTAAGTGTTCTTCACTTTTTGGAGTTGAATCTTGAAGAGAAGTTGGTTAGGAGCTTATGGGTTGCTTGTAGCGGATTGGGCGTAAAGATTTGGAGCTAAGACTTGCTTGGAGCGACTTTAAGAACTTGGATATTTTTGGGCTATTTGAGGTAGTGGAACTTAAACCTTTTTGTGAATTGGTTGTTATACATATATTATAAGTATATTATGGATTATATAATATATGGAGTAAGTTTGGAAGAGTTGGATCTTGTTAACTTGTTAAAAGAAAGGATTGGCCGTTTGCCATTAAAATGGTAAGCGTATCTTACTTGCTAAGAAGCTAATAACAAAGTAACTATAACTTATATTAAGAATGGAAATATAAGTTGGATGACTAATGAGTAATTGGATAAGTAAAATGGACAAAGTTGGCCAAGGACCCCAACAGAATTTGTATTTACTTTGAATTTGTATTTACATTGATTGTATTTACATTTACATTAAGGAAGATTTTTCAATCGCGTTAGTTTGGGCGTGTGATCCTTTTTAATTATTGTATTGTTATGAAGGCGTGATAGTAAACGCGTTCTGGGTTGGCGCGTAATCCCTTCTTTTACTTATTGTTGTTATGGGCGTGATAGTAAACGCGTTACCGTTTGGGCGTGTAATCCTTCTTTATGTTGTTTAATTATTACGCCTTATATATATATGGTATATATATTACGGTTATTCGGCCTTGGTAAAAGATGGAAAAGTGAGTAAAAGCGGGAAGTCTTTGAAATTTCCGTAGATTTTGAGGGCTTTTTATTGGTATAAGTCTTCAATGATAAGAAAGGTTTGATAGAGTACTATGACCATTTTAGGAGTGGAGTACTACGTGTGGCGTGATCTACTTGGCAAGGAGTAGCCGACGGGTTGAAGTACTTGGAGCGTTTTGCTATTTGTCGATAATCGTCGCGAGGTATGTGAACCTCTTCCTATATTTTCTAGCATGATTGTTGTGAACTATGTAGTGCGGTGAGCGTACATGTGCTAAGTGATTTGGTTGGTTTAAAACATAGGGTGTTATAATAGCTTTATGGGAAGTTAGTTATAACGACTTTATGTAGGTAAAAGAATGGTTTATTGATTCTGAAAGTTAAGAGACTTGATCTTCAAAGATAAGAGACTTGACTTATAACGACTTGATTTTGAAAGTTAAGAGACTTGATCTTGAAAGATAAGAGACTTGACTTATACACGACTTGATTTTGAAAGTTAAGAGACTTGATCTTGAAAGATAAGAGACTTGACTTAGTTTGACTTGTTATGAATTTTGTTAAAATGTTGTAAAAACCTCATTCGCGAGTAATGAGTAGTTGGTTTAAAAGAATAATGTTTCTTGATTTGGAAATGAGATTAAGTATCGAACAAACCATTGCGGCGTTACTAAAGGAAATGTATTGACTAATTGTTATTAAAACCAGTAGAAACCTCCATCTGCATAGAAGCTAAGATGAGACAAAATGATATTACATTTTCTAGATCATGGCTGCTTTTATAAGATTGTAATAGACAAGAACAACCTACTCACACATAAGGCATATGTTTCTCAAATTTGTTTTAAAGGAGAATTATATTCTTAAGTGATTAAAACTATGAACTACGAAACCTTTGAAAATGAGAAAGCGAGCATTTGAAATTAGGCAAACTTGAGCGTTTGGAAAATAATGTGTTACTTGATTTTACAAGGGAAGTGTTTTGGTTTACTTAAAAGATAGTCACTCTATTTTATACTACGAACATTGTGTGACTTTTGTGAAAGAAACGTATCTTTTAAAAGAGTTAATGTATGTAATACTTTAGGTCGAGCAGGGATTTTGGCATAAAATGATAGTACCTTAAGTTGTGTGTAACTTGCCTATGTTTGCGTGTGATAGCCTTGTTGTGCAAGTCTTGTATTTTACTCGACTAGGTTCATGGGATGAACCGAATGTATTTCACTCGACTACCGCGTTCATGGGATGAGCAGAATGTATTTCACTCATTACGCGTTCAGGATGAGCCGGAATGTATTTCACTCGACTACGCGTCCGTGGATGGGCCAGGAATGTATTCCATCCGACTACCGAGTTTATGAGATGAGCAGGAATGTATTCCACACGTTTCTATCTGGGTCCATGAGATGGGCGAGACATGTTATCGTATCACATGGTTTGTACCTAGGCTGGCGGTGAGGAAGGAGTTCCACGGGCATGAGGATGACTTTGAGGCGTGAGTCACGACTTGACATGATCGCTTTTATGTTATGAGTGTAGTTTGGTTATCATACATGTCTCTATTTTATATAGTATTATGATTTCATTCTGATATTTTGATTTCACATACTTGGTACTGTTATGCTGACCTCCTTGAGGCTGCGTTCATCCGCGGTAGAGTACATCGGTTGTGGATCCTCGCTCATAGGATCCTGATTCGGCGTATTAGGAAGCCGTTTCTCGGAGGCTTATCTGTTGGTATGTTACCACAGTGCATGGGTTCTTGTACATTCAGGGTATGGCGGGGCCTGTCCGTCATAGTTGTTATCACTTCTTAGAAGTGCAGTAATCTTGTTGTGGCGAGTTTGTAAAAAGGATAAGCTGTTGGGTTTTTATGTATATATCTGAGAAAATTGTTTTGGTTGCTTTGTTTATTTATCATGTCTCTTGTTTCATGTTTATGTTTTTATTTCGCTGATTCTCTCGATGTTGTATCACGAGCGTGCGAGGTAAGGCACGATCCACGGGCCGGTTAGTCGTGACAAAAGTGGTATCGAGCGATTAGTCCTCGGAAAGTGTCTGCACCGTGTCTAGTAGAGTCTTGATTATCGGTGTGTTGTGCACCACATCTATAATCGAGAGGCTACAGGACATTTAGGATTAGTTTCCATTCTTCTCATTACGAGATCGTGCCTTAGAGGCTGTGTTGTCGGTTGGACTCCTCCAGCGTATTCTTATGTGCGATTATGCCTCCGCAAGGCAATCGGGGCCCGAGAAGGGCAAAGCGGCCGAGGAGGCGAGTAGAGCACGGAGGTTCTGAGAGGCGAAGGCGGTCGTTACGAGATAGTGCTTCGACGGCGAGTTTTGCGGCGACGCCCGGCCGGCAGAGTTTAGAGCGCGGCGATGGCTGCGAGACTCTGATACACGAGCCTCGATCCGCGGCTGGAGCGAGATGAGATAAGTACAAGAGATGGCGATTCTGGCGAGTCGTGGCAGATATGAGAGAAGGCTGAATCGCAGCGGTTCAGTCCAGTAGCACCGTAGTTCACCCCGGCGAGCGATTTGAGACTACGGGACTTTACGAGTTGTAGCCCGCCCGTGTTCTATGGATCGAGAGGCGAGGATGACCTCGGGAGTTTATCAAGCGACTCTGCGGATCGTGAGTGATCGAGTCTCGAGCGAGTCGGTGGTATTGGGTTCGCATCAGTGCGTGATCTGCGATCGTGGTTTGATTCATGGAAGCGTCGAGGAACATGCGCTCCCAGTTTGGCGAGTTCTCAAGGACATTTCTTGCACATTTCTTGCCTCTACAGATGAGGAGGGCTCGGGCCGACAGATTTTTGATGTTAAGGCAGACCGGGCGTACGGTTAGGGAGTACAATGTGGAGTTTGACTCGTTGGCTCGGTATGTCCCTGCCTTAGTGACCGATATGGAGGACAGAGTGCACCGCTACGTCACCGGGCTCGATGATTACTTGGCGAGGCTTGTTGGTGTAGCTCTTGGTAGGGCATGGACATTGCCGCATGCGACTCATGCACTTGGATGTGAGCACGGAGAGGTCGGCGGAATGGCCGGGATCGGCGAAGAAGGCGAACAGCAGGTCCTTTGGTAACTTGCGGCGGACCGCCGTGGCGAGCTAGTTATGCACCTTCGCCAAGATGCAGTGGTCCTCGCGATCTTCAGGACGTTCGGGGTATTCGGGAGCTGGTCAGGGCTCCAGGGCTTCTGGTTCACAGATATACGTGAGTTCCAGCCAGCAGGATTCATGTCCCCCTCAGTGTGCACGATGTGGCAGGCGTCATCCCGGGGAATGTCGTCTTTTCGCGGTGCTTGTTTCACTGCGGCCGTCGGGCCATGTGGCGAGAGAATGTGCTTATAGGAGAATGCCGGCGTGGACGCAGCCTACCGGATCGATGGCGGGTTCATCGCCTTCATACGGTATGCGCCTGCGCGTGCCTATGATTATAGTGAAGCCGTAGATACAGGTATATCCTTAACCCTCTAGAGTTTGGTTTGCGCGATATGATGATCTTATTATTGTGTGCTATGTACGGATAGCGTTGTGTTGTTTGTAAGTTAGAAAACATGGTTAGTTGGAAGGATAAGTGTGGGGGCATGGAAAGTGTGAACCTTAGAGTTTTATACGTGGAGACCTTAGAGGCGAGGCCGTCTTGTGTGGTTGATTTTACTGTTTGTCTTTGGCGTTTTTCTTGGTTTGCGGGTAAATATTGTGGGATAATTTCATGGGTAGTGTGATATGGTAGTGGTAGCTTTGATTACGTGAATTTGTACGATTGTTCGGATCGGGAACAAGAGTTGGCGCGTTTAGGGTCGGGTTGAGGGCCATTTGCGGGTCAACCCGCAGATTGAGGTGGGGTCAGTTCGAGGTGGTCCCGCGGTGGTAGGGTCACGAGGGTGCTAGGCCCAAGTTTAGGTAACCATCGTGCGAGTTCGTGGACGCGTTCAACGAATCGGATCGTGAAGGCGGGAATGGCCTTAGAGTAAATTGAAGCTAGTGGGAGCCGTTGTAAGATTAGAAATGATTCCTCGTTGGCTTGGATTTGAGTTTTGCGCACATGTTATATTCGGCCATTGGTGGCATGATCGGGTGTGTAAGTATAGTAGTGTAGTCTATACCGACACAAGTACGTGTGGAGACTTAGAATGAACATTCGGGACGAATGTTTCTAAGAGGGGAGAATGTTATACCCGTAGTTCCGTGGTATATAGGTGAGGATATGCGTGCGAGATTACGGCGAAATTTTGGAAAGAAAGAAAGATGTGATTTTTCGGAAAAGTTTAGGTTTTGTGAAGAAAAAGGTTCGTTAATGGGAATTGGATTCCCAGTTTGGTATCGGACTTCTTATAATATTTGAGAATTATGGAATTTTATTTCCGGAAATGGTCACGTGGGGCCCACGGGTGAAAATGACGGTTTTGGGGGGCCCGCTTAGATTGTGAGATTTTGGCCAATATGGATATTTTCGGGAGATGAAATATTTTGGACGAGTAGGAGGGCGACACGTGTCCCCCCCCTAGGTGGCCCTTGGCCGAAATTAGCTAGACAGTGGCGAGCAGTGGCGAGTCTTGCTAGATATTTTTGTGTGGACAAGTGGCTTGTGGGTCCCACCCACACTTGTCCCCAATCTCAACCACACACTTGCCTTCATCCTATCCCTTGGTTGTCCTATATATGCACCCTTAGTTGATGAAATCTTCCACACTTAGACATTTGAAGACTTGAAAAACCCTCCCTTCTCCCTTGACCTAGAGCTCTCGGTTTTGCCCCCATTTCTTGAGCAAAATTTGTCCAACAATTCTTAAACTCTCAAGTGTTCTTCCCTAAGGTGTTAGGAAGATTGTGTACCAAGAGTTGGAAAAGATTTCACACCCCTAGCCTTGAAGGGATGCCTTGGCCGAAAGTTGTCATCTTGAAACCCTAAGTGTTCTTCACTTTTTGGAGTTGAATCTTGAAGAGAAGTTGGTTAGGAGCTTACATGGGTTGCTTGTAGCGGATTGGAACGTAAAGATTTGGAGCTAAGACTTGCTTGGAGCGACTTTAAGAACTTGGATATTTTGGGCTATTTGAGGTAGTGGAACTTAAACCTCTTTGTGAATTGGTTGTTATACATATATTATAAGTATATTATGGATTATATAATATATGGAGTAAGTTTGGAAGAGTTGGATCTTGTTAACTTGTTAAAAGAAAGGATTGGCGTTTGCCATTAAAATGGTAAAAACGTATCTTACTTGCTAAGAAGCTAATAACAAAGTAACTATAACTTATATTAAGAATGGAAATATAAGTTGGATGACTAATGAGTAAATTGGATAAGTACTATGGACAAAGTTGGCGAGGACTGACTTAAGGATCAGATTTTTACTTTGGATGTATTTACATTGGTATTTACATTTACATTGGGGAAGATTTTTCAATCGCGTTCCGTTTGGGCGTGTGATCCTTTTTAATTATTGTATTGTTATGAAGGCGTGATAGTAAACGCGTTACGGTTGGCGCGTAATCCCTTCTTTTACTTATTGTTGTTATGGGCGTGATAGTAAACGCGTTACCGTTTGGCGTGTAATCCCCTTCTTTATGTTGTTTAATTATTACGCCTTATATATATATATGGTATATATATTACGGTTATTCGGGCCTTGGTAAAAGATGGAAAAGTGAGTAAAAACGGGGGAAGTGCTGCCGAAATTTCCGTAGATTTTGAGGGCTTTTTATTGGTATAAGTCTTCAATGATAAGAAAGGTTTGATAGGAGTACTATGACCATTTTAGGAGTGGAGTACTACGTGTGGCGTGATCTACTTGGCTTAAGGAGTAGCCGACGGGTTGAAGTACTTGGAGCGTTTTGCTATTTGTCGATAATCGTCGCGAGGTATGTGAACCTCTTCCTATATTTTCTAGCATGATTGTTGTGAACTATGTAGTACGGTAGACGTACATGTGCTAAGTGATTTGGTTGGTTTAAAACATAGGGTGTTATAATAGCTTTATGGGAAGTTAGTTATAACGACTTTATGTAGGTAAAAGAATGGTTTATTGATTTTGAAAGTTAAGAGACTTGATCTTGAAAGATAAGAGACTTGACTTATACACGACTTGATTTTGAAAGTTAAGAGACTTGATCTTGAAAGATAAGAGACTTGACTTATACACGACTTGATTTTGAAAGTTAAGAGACTTGATCTTGAAAGATAAGAGACTTGACTTAGTTTGACTTGTTATGAATTTTGTTAAAATGTTGTAAAAACCTCATTCGCGAGTAATGAGTAGTTGGTTTTAAAGAATAATGTTTTTCTGATTTGGAAATGAGATTAAGTATCGAACAAACCATTGCAGCGTTACTAAAGGAAATGTATTGACTAATTGTTATTAAAACCAGTAGAAACCTCCATCTGCATAGAAGCTAAGATGAGACAAAATGATATTACATTTTCTAGATCATGGCTGCTTTTATAAGATTGTAATAGACAAGAACAACCTACTCACACATAAGGCATATGTTTCTCAAATTTGTTTTAAAGGAGAATTATATTCTTAAGTGATTAAAACTATGAACTACGAAACCTTTCGAAAATGAGAAACGCGAGCATTTGAAATTAGGCAAACTTGAACGTTTGGAAAATAATGTGTTACTTGATTTTACAAGGGAAGTGTTTTGGTTTACTTAAAAGATAGTCACTCTATTTTATACTACGAACATTGTGTGACTTTTGTGAAAGAAACGTATCTTTTTAAAAGAGTTAATGTATGTAATACTTTAGGGTCAGAACCGGGATTTTGGCATAAAATGATAGTACCTTAAGTTGTGTGTAACTTGCCTATGTTTGCGTGTGATAGCCTTGTTGTGCAAGTACTGTATTTTACTCGACTACGGTTCATAGGATGAGCAGGAATGTATTTCACTCGACTACCGCGTTCGTAGGATGAACCGGAATGTATTTCACTCGACTACGCGTTCGTAGGATGAACCGAATGTATTTCACTCGACTACGCGTCCGTGGGATGGGCCGGAATGTATTCCATCCGACTACCGAGTTTATGAGATGAACCGGAATGTATTCCACGTTTCTATCTGGGTCCATGAGATGGGCGAGACATGTTATACGTATCACATGGTTTGTACCTAGGCTGGCGGTGAGGAAGGAGTTCCACGGGCATGAGGATGACTTTGAGGCGTGAGTCACGACTTGACATGATCGCTTTTATGTTATGGTGTAGTTTGGTTATCATACATGTCTCTATTTTATATAGCTGTTATGATTTCATTCTGATATTTTTCGTTTCATACTTGGTACTGTTATCGACCTCGCCCGGGTGCGTTCATCCGCGGTAGAGGTACATCGGTTGTGGATCCTCGCCATAGGATCACGATTCAGCGTATTAGGAAGCCCGTTTCTCGGAGGCTTATCATTGGTATGTTACCACAGTGCAGTAGGTTCTTGTACATTCGTGGGTATGGCGGGGCCCTGTCCGTCATAGTTGTTGTCACTTCTTAAGTGCAGAAATGCTGTTGTGGCGAGTTTGTAAAAGGATAACTGTTCGGGTTTTTATGTATATATCTGAAGGCAAGCTGTTTTGGTTGCTTTGTTTATTTATCATGTCTCTTGTTTCATGTTTATGTTTTTATTTCCGTGATTCTCTCGATGTTGTATCACGGCGTGCGAGGTAAGGCACGATCCACGGGCCGGTTGGTCGTGACAAAGCGCCCTCCGATGCGGGGTAGACTTCAGCGATGCAGGACCATGATTCGAGAATACCTCATGCGGGTCGAGGACTATGCGGAGCTACGGGAGTTCCGTGTTAGTGATGCGGGGTTATACCTCATGCGGTCTATGTGGCCATGCGGACTACGAGTCGGGGCGATGCAGGAGTAGCTACCCTCGATGCGGGGTTATGTACCTATGCGGGCCTATGTGAGTGGCCTATGCGGACTACGAGTCGAGATTAGGCTTGCATGGTGATACTACGGGAAATTGGCCCGCTTGATCATTCGCGGCTAGAAAAGACACATTCTGATTTACCTATTGTTTCTCTTGTTTATGATGTGGCACTATGTGCGGTCCATGGTTGTTTCATACATACTTGCAAAACTGATTTTAAAATGATATGTTTTCATTTAAGTATTTCTGATTTCATATACTTAGTACTGTTGTCTCGACCTCGCCCGGGTGCGTTCATACCGCAGTAAGAGCGGCAGTGCTAGATCCACATTCTTAGGATCTCTACGTTGGTGTCGGGAGCTCCATCTTTTAGGAGGCTCTACTTTTGGGTATGATCTCCTGTTGTAGATAGTTTTGTCTGATCGGGGTATGGCGGGGCCCGTCCCGCCATAGTTGTATATTTCCTTAAGTGCGTAGTCATGTTATGCGATATCGGATGTAATTGCTAAACCATGTTTATATATATATGCCGAAAGGCGACGTTTTCTCACATAAACTGTGTCTTATTTTATAAACTGTTTCATGTCTTGTTTTATATTTCCGCTGATTACTCTGATGTATGACTACTTGGGTGCCCCGGTAAGGCACCAGTCACGGGCCCCGGAATGGGTCGTGACAGTAGTTGTATAGAAATGAATATAAGATTCATAGAAGAGAATTGAACTGTAATAGAAGGATATTACAGAAAAGACTTGAACTGAGATCACATCAGAAGAATATTAAAGTAGAAGATTAAACTGTACTTACATAGGACTGTATTTACAGTAGACTTATAACCTTTATTGGTTGAATGTTCTGCGAGTAGCATGTACTACTTGGAAGGTGGACAAGGCTAGCCAGGTTATAGTCGTGGAGCGTTTTGCTAATAGTCGATAATCGTCGCGAGGTATGTGATTCTTCCTATCCTCTTGAGCATGATATTTTAAAAGAATATATATATAGTACGGTAGACGTACGTGTGTTAACTGAATGTAGTTTTACGGCAATGTCTTTTGACTTAAGCCTGAATAATAAGAATCTGGAAGTATTTTAAAAGAATATATATATAGTACGGTAGACGTACGTGTGTTAACTGAATGTAGTTTTACGGAAATGTCTTTTGACTTAAGCCTGAATAATAAGAATCTTGAAGTATTTCAAAAGAATTAAGAATCCTTTTTGAAAGAAGAATAATACTTGGTTTGAAAGCTTAAGAGTTATACTAGCTTTATGGGAAGTTAGGTATAATGACTTAAGAGATATAAAAAGAATGGTTAATTGATTTTAAGAAGTTAAGAGACTTGATCTTAAAAGATAAGAGACTTGACTTAATCGAATTAATATGAATTTTGTTAAAAAGTGTGAAACCTCATTCGTGAGTAATGAGTACTTGGTTTTTAAAAGGAATAATGTTTCTTGATTTGAATCGAATAAGTATCGAACAAACCATCTGCGTAGCTAATAAAGGGAAATGTATTGAATAATTAAGTATTATTAAAACCAGTAGAAACCCCCATCTGCATAGAAGCTAAGATGAGACAAAATGATATTACATTTCCTAGATCATGACTGCTTTTATAAGATTGTTATAAACAAAGAATAACCTACTCACACATAAGGCTTATGGTTTTAAAGGGGAGTACGTTATTTGATTAAGACTATAAACTATGAAATCTTTCCAAACTAAAAGACGTGAGTATCTGAAATTAGGCAAACTTGAACTTTTGGAAAAGAATGTTGTTACTTGACGTTGTTCTAGAAAGTGTAAGCCACCTGGTTAAAACAGTGTAAAGTACTTGATTTTAAGACATGAACGTATTTGGCACTACGGATAATAGTATCGAGTTGCTTTTACGTAAAAAGAGGTCTTTTTGAAAAGATTAATGTATGTAGTACTTTGGGGTTAAAACCCGGATTTGTTGTAATAAAATAAGAGTCTATAAGTATGTTGAACTTGCCTATGTTTGTGGTAATAGCCTTTGTTGTGCAAGTGTTGTATTTCTGTGCTCTGGCGTCTCGTTGGAGGGCGGCTATCTCGATTGATGGACATACAGACACGATGGGTGGCCCACGGGTATGCTTCCATTAGGAGTGTGATGTTGTTACATGGACATGTCTGCACCGATGTAGAATTCCGGGGGCATGCGGCCATGCGGCGGGTTAATCACCCGATATATTGTTATTGTTGTTACATGGACATGTCTGCACCGATGCAGAATTCCGGGGGCATGCGGCCAACGGGTTAATCACCCGATATATTGTTATTGTTGTTACATGGACATATACGCCGCCGATCAGGGGCATGTGGCGTGCGGCGTGGGTTGATCACCGGTGTATTTGTATTATTGTTACATGGACATGCCGCACGATCACGAGAATTAGGGGCATGCGCCACGCAGCAGGTTGATTACGGTACCTTGTTATTATTGTTGCATCACGGACATATGCGCAGATGGAGAATTCCGGGCATGTGGCGAATGCGAACATGATTGATGTTGTGGGCGTGAGACCCATAGTTATATTTGAGTGATGATGACCTTGAGGGTGAGTCACGACTTAATCTGCGTTTATGATTGCGTCTTGTATTTTGGTTATCATATATGTCTCCCGCTTTATATAGCTGTTATGATTTAACTACTGATATTTTGATTTCACATACTTGGTACGTGTTGTCTTGACCTCGCCCGAAGCTGCGTTCATGCCGCGGTGAAGTACATCGGTTGTTGATCCTCGCTCTTAGGATCGCAGTTCAGCGTTGGGAAGCTCCGTTCCTCCGGAGGCTTATCTTTTGGTATGTTACCTTGAGTTGTAGGTTCTTGTACATTCAGGGGTATGGCGGGGCCCTGTCCCGTCATGTTGTTTAAAAACTCTTAGAAGTGCAGTAATCTTGTTGTGGGCGAGTTTGTAAAAAGGATAACTGTTCGGGTTTTTATGTATATATCTGAGGCAACTGTTTTGGTTAGCCTGTTTATTTATCATATCTCTTGTTTCATGTTTATGTTTTATTTCCGCTGATTTTCTCTGATGTTGTATCACTAGGGTGCCCGGGGTAAGGCATCAGTCACGGGCCCGGGTTCGGGTCGTGACACCAGGATTGATGATTTGTTCGACCAGCTGCAGAGTGTGAGATGTTTCTCCAAGATTGATCTGCGATCGGGCTATCATCAGGTGCGAGTTAGAGAGGCGGATGTCCCTAGATCGCATTCGGACGATGCGGGCACTATGAGTTCAGGGTTATGTCTTTCGGTTTGACCAATGCTCCGGCGGTATTTATGGATTTGATGAACCGTGTGTTCAAGCCATTTTTGGATACGTTTGTGATAGTATTCATTGATGACATCTTGGTTTATTCTCGCTCACAGCAGGAGCATGCGGAGAATTTGAAGACTGTGCTGAGAGTTCTCCAGGACCAGCAGTTATACGCCAAGTTTTCCAAATGTGAGTTTTGGTTGGCTTCAGTGGCATTTCTTGGGCATATTGTAGGGGCTGATGGTATTCGGGTGGATACGGCCAAGATCGAAGCGATCGAGAGTTGGCCTAGACCTACTACTCCAGCAGTGCGCGACTTTACGGGCCTTGCGAGTTACTATCGGAGGTTCGTGGAGAAGTTTGCGTCTATTTCGCACCTTTGACCAAGTTGACTCGAGAAGGAGCTAAGTTTGATGGGCGATGCTTGTGGCGAGGTTTCGATTCTTGAAGGAGGCGGCGACGCCCGATTCTTACTCTTCGCAGGGTACAGCGGCTATGTGGTGTATTGTGATCGTCGGGCATCGGGCTTAGATGTGTGTTGATGCGAGGCAAGGTTATAGCGTCACGCATCCGGCGACTTAAGAAGCATGAGAGGAACTACCCCACCCATGATTTGGAGTTGGCGGTGATTCACGCCTTGAAGATCCGGAGGCACTATTTGTATGGGGTTCGTGGATATTTAAGCGGACCACAAGAGCCTCGGTATATCTTCGACGGAGGAGCTAAACTTACGGCGAGAGCGGTGGTTAGAGTTACTCAAGGATTATGATGTCGATATCTGTACCACGGGAAGGCCAATGTTGTGGCGTATGCTCTTAGTCGTAGGTCGATGGGAGTCTATCGGATGTGCGGCGAGAGAGGAGGGCATGGTCGCGAGTTACATCGATTAGCGAGCCTTGGAGTCCGATTGATTGGTTCTGATAGCAGTGGGGTTCGAGTTCGAGAGGTTGCCGAGTCTTCCATCGTCGAGGAGGTGAAGAGGCAACAGTTTGAGGATCCGGTTTTGGCGCGGTATCGTGATACCGCTCTTCGTGAGGGGAAGGGTCCTTTTGAGGTAGCACCTGATGGGGTGCTAAGGTTTGATGGCAGGTTGTGTGTTCCAGATATTTCAGGACTTGGCGAGTTCTAGGGAAGCACACGCAGCGTTACTCTGTCCATCCGGGGTCGACAAAGATGTACCATGACCTCAGATCAGTGTATTGGTGGGATGGCTTGAAGAGGGACGTTGCAGAGTTTGTGGCTCAGTGCCCGTGTTGTCAGCAGGTGAAGGTAAAGCACCAGAGGCCTGGTGGTTTGTTGCAGACGATAGAGATCCCGACCTGGAAGTGGGAGGTGATCAACATGGACTTTATCACAGGATTACCTCGCACTCAGAGGAAGCATGATTCTATCTGGGTTATCGTCGACAGGCTGACGAAATCAGCCCACTTTCTTCCCGTCAGGACGACTTTTTCGGCTGAGGATTATGCCAGACTTTACATCCGAGAGATCGTCAGACTGCATGGGTCCCTATTTCTATCATATCGCATGCAGGAGCCCGATTCTGGCTAACTTCCGGAGGTCTTTCTGAAGGGTTTAGGGGCAGTGAGCAAAGTCTGCATTCCATCCTCGAGCATGACGGACAGGCAGAGCGCACTATCCAGACTCTTGAGGATATGCTGCGAGCCTGTGTTATTGACTTCAGGGGTAGCTGGGAGGATCATTTGCCTCTAGTTGAGTTTGCGTATAATAATAGCTACCACTCCAGTATTCAGATGGCGCCTTATGAGGCCTTGTATGGGAGGAAGTGCAGATCGTCGATAGGCTGGTTTGATGTGGGCGAGGTGCAGTTAGTGGGACCGCACTGTTCGTGACGATGGATAAGGTGAAGCTTATCCAGAGCGGCTATCGACATTTCGAGTCGGCCAAGTCGTATCACGAGATCATCGTCGTCGGCATCTGGAGTTTGAGGTTGATGATTGGGTTTTCCTGAAGGTGTCACCCATGAAGGGTGTGATGAGATTTGGCAGGAAAGGGAAGCTCAGCCCAAGGTACATTGGGCCTTATCAGATTGTCCGCAGGGTAGGCAAGGTTGCCTACGAGTTGGATCTGCCGTCCGATCTGGAGGCAGTGCATCCGGTTTTCCATGTTTCTATGCTGAGGAGATGTATCGGGGATCCATCTAGAGTGCACCCGCTTGACGACGTCCAGGTGACCGAGGGGTTATCGTATGAGGAGATTCCCATAGCGATACTTGATCGTCAGGTTAGGCGTTTGCGGACGAAGGATGTGGCTTCCGTCAAGGTCTTATGGCGGAACGAGAACAGGGAGGAGATGACGTAGGAAGCAGAGGAGGACATGAGGCAGAGGTATCCTCACTTATTCCCCACACCTCCAGGTAACTCACTTTCCTACTTTTAAATTTTCATTGACATATTTGCTTAAGTGTTGTATTGTGGCCATGTGTGGCATTTGCAAACTGTTTACGTTATGAGGGACTTTATCGTTATCTGTCTTAAGAAGGAACATTCGGGACGAATGTTTCTAAGGAGGGGAGAATGTTATACCCCGTACTTCCAGAGTATGTATGTGAGGACGTACGTATATTTGTACAAACCCTAATTAGGTTAAGAATGAAATTGTGAACTTTCGATGGAAAAGATTCCGACCTTGTGAAGGAAATTCTACGTTTTTAATATTTTAACCGATTACGGATTTTTCCGAGAGACGAAATATTTTGGACCAATAGGAGGGCGACATGTGTCACCCTTAGTTGGCATGGGTTGGACGAAAATGTGGCCAAGTGGACAAGTTCAAATGGTCAAGTCTTGCAAAGATATTTTTGGGTAGTGGGGGTAGGTAGGTTGGACGGTTTCCTTGAGATAGTGGAGGCCACATGGCTCATTGTTGTGGGGGACATATGTCCCAATGTTGTGGTGGACATATGTCCCAAAATTGTGGTGGACACTTGGTTGGAAGACCTCACTCTTCACATGGATCCTAATCCCCACCCTCCATTTGTTTTAATCTTGGCCATTGAGGGCTCTATAAATACCCCCCTCTTGTGCAAGACTTCTTCATCCACAAACACAAATTCCAAGTCTCAAAAAATCCCTCTCCCTTGTAGTGTTCTCGTCCAAGCCCTCTTTCTCCCCCTTGCCTAGTGGTTCCGACGAAACACCCCTTTCCCCTCCTTCCTAGTTGTTCGGCGAAATACTCCCTTGGTAGAAAATATTCTTCAAGTATTGTTACTATCCCCCAAAATACCCTAGCCATATACCTTGAAGTATTCCAAAGTCACCTCTATACTAAAAGCCCAGAAATACTACCTTATATCCATTAGTCACTAAACGAAACCCTAGAAAAATCTTCATTGTTGGTTGAAGTATTTAAGTAGAAGTTGTGTAGAACTTCTAAGGGTTTCTTGGAGCTATCGGAGCGTGAAAATTAGGAGCTAAACCTTGCTCAGAATCGACATTTAAACTTGGATAATTTTGGGCTCACCGAGGTAAATATCTTGTCCTTCTATAGTAATTGGAGATTACATACTGTAGTAGTATAGAAATAAGTATAAGATATATAGAAGGAGGGTATAAAAGAAGATAATTGAACTGAAATCACATCAGAAGAATATTAAAGAAGATTGAACTGTACTTACATAGGACCTGTATTTACAGTAGACTTGTGTAGTATGACGGGTAGGGAAGTACTGCCCAATTTTCCATAGAATTAAGAACCCTCTGCTTAGAATATTCTATAGAATAGTCTAGACGTTGATAGACGTATTTGACTATTATAGGTTGATACTTTGCGCGCGACATATTCGACTTGGCAGGTGGATTTCGCCGAGGAGGTACGTGATTCTTCCTATCCTCTTGAGCATGATATTTTAAATATATATATATAGTACGGTAGACGTACGTGTGTTAACTGAACATGGTTTTACTTGACGTCTTTTGACTTGAGTCTAAATAATAAGAATCTTGAAGTATTTCAAAAGAATTATGAATCATTTTTGAAAGAAGAGTAATACTTGGTTTTTAAACAAAAAGCTTAAGAGTTATACTAACTTTATGGGAAGTTAGGTATAACGACTTAAGAAAGATAAAAGGAACGGTTTACTTATTTGTTTATGAAAGTCTTGTATTGATTTCTGAAAAGTGTAGTAAGATGGTTTGATAAGTAAACATGTTATGATGCTACGCGTGTTAGTGTCTTGTAATGTTGTGTAAGGGGGTTATTCTTGTTGTGCTTACGTTGTTAAACGTTAAGCCCGTTGTACTGTTATTATATCACATACCCCCTTGACTTGTTATACCGAGGGCTTGCCACCCTTGATGCGGGTCTATACGGCTGTGCGATCAGTGTGACTATGCGAGTCGCGGGAGTTCTAGGATTGATCATTCCGGTGTATTATCCGTCACGAGGAATGCCTCATGCGGTCTGTGTGACTATGCGGTCTATATGACTATGCGGACTGCGGGAGTCCAGGAGGATACCGCGGGTTAGCTACCCCCGATGAGAGGAATACCTCATGCGGGTCTGTGTGTGACCTATGCGGACTGCGGGAGTTCCAGGATTAGGCTCGCATAATGATACTATGGGCGATTGGCCTTGCTTCGATCATTAGCGGCCTAGAAAAGACCAGTTATGTTATATCTATTTTGCTTTTGGTTATGATGTGGCACTATGTGCGATTACATTGGTTGTTGCGTGCATATTTGTAAAATTGGTTTTAAAAGGATATGATTTCATTTAAAGTACTTTACAGTTTCACATACTTGGTACCTGTTGTACTGACCTCCTTCGGGGGGCTGCGTTCATGCCGCAGGTAAAGGGAAACAGGTAGCGGATCCTCAGTTTTAGGATCTTTTCTCTGGTGTCAGGAGCTCCATTTCTCCGGAGGCTCGACTTTTGGGTATGATCTCCCTGTTGTTGTAGATAGTTTTGTACATTCAGGGTATGGCGGGGCCCTGTCCCGCCATAGTTGTTCTTGCCTTAAGTGCTGTAGTCCTATTATGCAGTTGGGATGTAGCGCGGACTTGGTTTATATATATATACCGAAAGGCGACTTTTTCTCAGATAAACTGTGTCTCATTTTACACTTGTTTCATGTCTTGTTTTTATATTCCGCTGATTACTCTGATGTATGCCTACTTGGGTGCCCGGGTAAGGCACCAGTCACGGGCCCGGGATCGGGTCGTGACACTAGGCCTGATAAAGCCTTTCTCCAGCAAATCTTTCAACTGGTCCTTCAACTCCCTCAACTCAGCAGGTGCCATCCTGTATGGCGGAATAGAAATAGGTCGAGTGTCTGGCAACGTGTCAATACAAAACTCAATCTCCCTCTCATGAGGATACGGAAAGATCGTGCGGAACACATCGAAACTCCCAACTCGCACCGATCAAGAAGCGGCACCTCAGCCTCTGTATCAAATACCCAAACCAGATGATAGATATACCCTTTCTGCACCATCTTCCTAACCTTGAGGTAAGAAATAAACCTACCCCTCGGCGACGCTGTGTTGCCCTTCCACTCGATAACTGGCTCGCCAGGAAACTAGAACCGAACCAACCTGTCCCTACAGTCAACGTTGGTATAACAAGAAGCCAACCAGTCCATACCCATAATGACATCAAAATCTGTCATCTCCAGCTCTATCAAGTCTGCAAGGGTCTGACGACTGTAAATAAATACCGGACAACCTCTATACACCCGCTCAGCTAACACCGAATCACCCACTGGCGTAGCTACCTCAAACGGCTCTATCGACTCTGGCTCTATCCCGATTCTACCCGCAATAAGAGGGGACACATAGGACAAGGTAGAACATGGATCTATCAAAGCATAAACGTCACAGCATGAAATCAATAATGTACTGACGGCGTCGAGAAGCCTCACGATCTGGCGGTGGCTAATGAATATATGCGGTTACGTGGACCGCTAATCGAACCACCACGGACCTCTACCGCGATGCGGTCCGTGAGTACCACGCCTCGGCGCATAACCACGGAAGGAGAGGAAGACCCAACAACTGATCCTGTCGGCTGCACTGTACCACCCATGCTGCCTCTCGCCGGACAATCTCTCTTCAAATGACCCAGCTGGCCACAAGAGGAACAAGCTCCGAAGCCTGCGACACTCGCCCAGTGAAACCTACGCGTCGAGCACACCGAGGTGTGGGTGGTCACGATTGGTGGCGGTTCTGCCTCGTGAAATCCGAAGTCTGGAGCCACGACTGATCTGAATGACACGGCTGATCGGACCTCCCGCGAGAAAACCATGAGGAGCACTCAGTCTTTGGTGGAAAGTGGACTAGTCTGCCGAAATTTGTCGCCTCGAAAGCGCCCTGAGACCCATTGCCCCGGCCTCTTGGTGGCTTTGAGTCAATCTGGTCCTCCTCTCTCTATCCTCTATCCCTGCGCATAGGATGCATCTGGCAATGTCCATACCGGGCTGAAGAGCTACCCTAAGCATGCGATAATCATATGGCCAGTCTAGCCCCATCACATAACGATGAACTCTATCCGCCATGTCGCCTACAATAGTGTGCGCGTATGCGGCCAAGAGTCAAACTCGGGCTATACTCCCTGATAGTCCTCCCATTCTGCCTCAAGGTCAAAAATCTATCTACGCGGGCCCTCCTCATCTCAGGAGGCAAAAAGTGATCCATGAAGGCCTCTGTAAACTCCTCCCAAACAGCTGGAAGAGCATCCTCACCTCTCGAAAGCAACCACGACTCAAACCAGTTCAACGCAATATCGCATAACCGGTAAGAGGCTAGCGTAACTATTATACCCCGTAGTTCCAAGGTATGTATGCGAGGACGTACGTACGAGAATACGACATTGAAATTGGAAAGGAAGAAAGAGGTGATTTTTCCACGGAAAAATTTCCGGTTTTTGTGAAGGAAAAAGGTTCGTTAATGGGAATTGGATTCCCAGATTTGTTATTCGGACTTCTTGGAATATTAGAGAATTATGGAATTTTATTTTCAGAAATGGTCACGTGGGGCCCACGGGAGAAAATTTACAGTTTTGTGGGGCCCACTTTGTTTTCGAGATTTTGGCCATTGTGGATATTTTCGGAAGATGAAATATTTTGGGCAGTAGGAGGCGACACGTGTCACCCCACAGGTGGCTTGGCGATTTTCACTTGTGCACAACCCGATTAGAGTCGTTTTTGGCGAAGCGTTTTACTAAACTCGCGTAGGATAAATTCCGGCTATGTCATTTCTAATTTTTGCGGATTTTTCCGAGAGACGCAACACGTTGGACCAACGAGAGGGCGACACTTGTCACCCTCTCATTGATGGATGTTACACGACATTAGGGCCGAATGGATGGCCATCCTTGTCATGTAGTTGGTAGGATATTTTGTGTGCAAGTTGACCAAGGACACTTGCCTAAATCCTCACCCTACACTTGCCTTGCACTTGGCATCATCTTGGCCCTTGGTTGGCCATGTCTTGACCTATAAATACCCCCCTTGTTGAAGAGTTATTTCATCCTAAATTGAGCAATCTTTCTAAGTCTCAAATCCCTCCCTCTCCCTCTTGTTGTTTTCGTCCACCACACCCCCTCCCCTTTGAGAAGCTCTAGCCGAGAGCAACCTCCCCCCCTAGCCTAGCCGAAATCTACCCTCCCTCCCTTGGTAGAAAAGTTGCCTTCTAGTATTGTTATTGTCACGACTGTTCAGGGCAGTGGTAGTGCCTACCCGGCACCCAAGTAGTCATACATCAGAGAAAATCAGCGGAATATAAAACAAGACATGAGATAATTGTAAATAATACACAGTTTCTGAGAAAAGGGTTGCCTTTCGGCATATATATAAATAACCCAAGTTTTGCAGTTACATCCCAAATGTACAATAGGACTACAAACCTCTAAGGAAGTAAACAACTATGGCGGGACAGGGCCCCGCCATACCCTGAATGTACAAACTATCTACAATACAGGGAGATCATACCAAAAGTAGAGCCTCCGGAGAAGATAAAGCTCCTGACACCAATGCAAAGAGATCCTAAGGATGTGGATCTAGCACCTGCTTGCCCTTACCTGCGGCATGAACGCAGCCCCCCGAAGGAGGTCAGTACAACAGGTACTAAGTATGCGAAACTGTAAGTACTTAAATGAAAACATATCATTTTAAAATCAGTTTACATATAAGTATGAAACAACCAAGGTAACCGCACATAGTGCCACATCATAAACAAGAGCAACAATAGGTAAACTGTAACAGGTCTTTTCTAGGCTGCGAATGATCGAAGCAGGGCCAATTGCCCGTAGTATCACCAAGCAAGCCTAATCCTGGACTCCCGTAGTCCGCATAGGCCACTCTCAGAGGCCCGCATAGGGTATATAACCCCGCATCGAGGGTAGCTATTCCTCGGCATCGTCCTGGACTCGTAGTCCGCATGGCCACATAGACCGCATGAGGTATAACCCCGCATCACTAACCTGGAACTCCCGTAGCTCCGCATAGGTCCCATGGACCCGCATGAGGTATTCTCGAATCATGGTCCCAGACCGCCTGAGTCTACCCCGCATCGGAGGGCAGCTTAACCCCCGGTAATATGTCAAGAGGTGAGTGATATTACACTAACATAACAGCTTATCGTTAAACAACATAAGCACAACAAGAATACTCTCTTATACAAACGTTACAAGACACCAACACACATAGCATCATATCATGTCTACTTATCAAACCATCTTATTATTCTTTTCACAAATCAATATAAGTCTGTTATAAACACATAGGCAAACTGTTTCTTTTATCAAGCTTAAGTGGTTATACCTAACTTCCCATAAAGCTAGTATAACTCTTAAGCTTCTGTTTAAAAACCAATTAGTTCTCTTCTGTTTAAAAATGATTCAGTAATCTTTTGAAATGCTTTCAGATCCTTATTATTCAGGCTTAAGTCGCAAGACATTGCCGTAAGTATTATTCAGGCTTAAGTCAAAAGACATTGCCGTAAGTATTATTCAGCTTAAGTCAAAAGACATTGCGTAAGTATTATTCGATTAACACGTACGCGTCTACCGTACTATATATATTTTAAAATATCATGCTTTAGGAAGAATCACATACCTTCCGTGAAAACTACGCCAAGTTGAATATGTCGCAGAGATTCAACCTATAATAGTCGACACGTCTATCAACGTTGGACTACTGCATGTGATTCTAAGCGAGAGGGTTCTCTATTACGGAAAATTGGGCAGCACTTCCCTACCGGTGAGCTACTCAAGTCTCATTGTGAAAACAAATCTAAGTAAATCTGATTTGATTATTCTTCTTTTAAACCGCCTACTTTGTGATAACAGTTCAATTCTATTCGTGATATTCTTCTAAGTATTCATACTTATTCTTATACTACTACGATGAAGTATTCTCTAATTCAAAAGAGGTTTAGGATTATTTACCTCGGTAAGCCCAATAATATCCGAGATAAAAGTCGATCAGGAGCAAGGCTTAGCTCCTAAGGTGTACGCTCCGATAGCTCCAAGGAAACCTTAGAAGTTCTTTACAACTTCTACAAGTACTAAAGGATTTGGGCTAGGGTATTTTGGTCATTATAACAATACTAGAAGAAAACTTTTCTACCAAGGAGGGGGGGTAGTGTTTCGGCTAGGCTACTTTTAGAGAGGGGGGGGGGGGTATTCGGCCAAGACTTCACAAGGGGGGGGAGAAGTGACGCTTATGACGATGGCTCACAAGGGGGGGAGGATGATTTAGGCTTGGAAATTTGTGATGAATAAGTCTTCAAAGAGAGGGGTATTTATAGGGAAACCAAGTGCCAAGATCAAACCAAGTGGGGGGCAAGTGGAGGGCCAAGATTTGCCCAAGTGCCCCCTAACCTACTCCTCAAATCACTCCATAAACAAAGGTCCATGTTCTATGCCCCAAAAGCCTCCCAATCGTCCAAGGCAAAAGGCCACTTGGCCGTCCACTTGAGGGTGACAAGTGTAACCCTCGTTGGTCCAAAAGGTTTCCGTCGTTCGGAAAAATCCGCAAAAATAAGAAATGGCATAGCGGAATTTATCTACGCGAGTTGTGTAAAGCGTTTCGTCGGAAAGCGATTCTTTGTGAGGTTGTGCCCAAAAAGCGTGCCATGCCTAAACTTTAAGGCCAAACTTTTAGACGTACTCCTCACGTACATACTCCGAAATAGGTATAACATTCTCCTCCTTAGAAACATTCGTCCCGAATGTTCCTTCTGAGCGATTAACGATAAGATTCTTCATAACTTAAACAATTGCAAATGCCACACACGGCCACAGAACAACACTTAGGCATAAACGATAATGAAGGTTTACAAGTAGGAAAGTGAATTACCTGGAGGTGTGGGGAATAGGTGAGGATACTTCTGCCTCATGTCCTCCTCGCCTTCCCACGTCATCTCCTCCTCGAGCTCGTTCGCCACAAGACTTTGTGGAAGCCACGTCCTTCGTCGCAGACGCCTAACTCGACGATCGATTATCGCTATGGGAATCTCTCATACGATAACCCCTCGGTCACTGGACATCGTCAATCGGGTGTACCTAGATGGATCCGATACATCTCCTCGGATAGATACGTGAAACACGGATGCATCGCCTCGGATCGGACGGCAGATCCAACTCATAGGCAACCTTGCCTACCTGCGGACAATCGAAGCGGCCCAATGTACCTTGGTGAGTTTCCCTTCTTCCCGAATCTCATCACACCCCGCCGTGGGTGACACCTTCAGAAAACCCAATCATCAATGCGAACTCGGATCCGGCGACGATGATCTGCATCGACTTACATCGACTACGAGTGTCGATAGCGCTCTCGGATAAGCTTCACCTTATCCACGCTCGCTGCACCGTCTGGTCCCACTAGTTGCACCTCGCCCACATCGAACCAACCTATAGGCGTCTGCACTTCCTCCCATACAAGGCCTCGTAAGGCGCCCGTCGAATCTGGAGTGGTAGCTATTATTATGCGTGAACTCAACTAGAGGCAAATGATCCTCGGCTACCCTGAAGTCGATAACACAGGCTCGCAGCATATCCTCAAGAGTGTGGATAGTGCGCTCTGCCTGTCCGTCTGTCTGTGGATGGAATGCAGTACTCAGGCTCACCTGCGTCCCTAAAACCCTCTGGAAAGACCTCGGAAGTTAGCGAAAGCCGGGCTCCTCTATCGATATGATCGAAATAGGGACTCCATGCGATCGACGATCTCTCGGATATAAAGTGCGCATAATCCTCGGTAGAAAAAGTCGTCCGACGGGAAGAAAGTGGGATGATTTCACACTGTCGACGATAACCCATATAGAATCATGTCTCCTCGAGTGCGAGGTAATCCCGTGATGAAGTCCATATTGATCACCTCCCACTTCCGGTCGGGATCTCTATCTGCGTAACAAACCACGGGCCTCGGTGCTCTACCTTCACTGCGACAACACGGGCGCGAGCTACGAACTGCAGCGTCCTCTTCAAGCCATCCCACCAATACACGGATCTAAGGTCGTGGTACATCTTGGTCGACCACGGATGGATGTAACGCTTACCGTGTGCTTCCCAGAACTGCTGCCGAAGTCACGAAATATCTGGAACACACAACGCCCTCAAACCTCGGCACCCATCGGTGCTATCTCAAAAGGACCGCGCCTGCGAAGAGGTATCACGATAACGTGTCAAAGCTGGATCTCGGCTGTTGCCTCTTCACCTCGCCGGCGATGGAAGACTCGGCAACCTCACGAACTCGAACCCAGCGCTATCGTAATCAATCAAACGGACACCAAGGCTCGCTAAGCGATGCAAATCACGAACCATGTCCCTCTCTCTAGCTGCACATCCGATAGGCTCCCCATCGACCTACGACTAAGGCATACGCCTGATATTGGCTTTGCGGGTGGTACAGGATATCAACATCGTAATCCTTAAGCAACTCTATCCACCGTCTCTGTCGTAAGTTCTGCTCCCTCTGGCTGAAGATATACTGGAGGATCTTGTGGTCTGTAAAAATATCCACGTGAACCCGTACAAATAGTGCCTCGGATCTTCAAAGCGTGAATCACGCTAACTCCAATCATGGGTGGGGTAGTTCCTCGTGTTTCTTGGTGTCGGGATGCATATGCTATAACCACGCCATGCTGCATCAACATACATCCCAACCCGATGCCCGACGATCACAATACACGACATAACCATCCGGACCTGCGGAAGAGTAAGAACGGGGCGGTCGTCGGTCTCTCTTTCAAAGAATCGGAAACCACGCTCCTGACATCACCACTGAAACTTGGCGCCTTACGAGTCACCTAGTCAATGGTGCGAAGATAAAGCAAACTTCTCCACGAACCGCCGATAATATCCTGCAAGGCCCGAAAATCTGCGAACCTCGATCGGAGTAGTAGGTCTAGGCCAAGTCTGATCGCTTCGATCTTGGTCGTATCCACTCGAATGCCATCGGCCCGACAATGTGCCCAAGAAAAGCCACGAAGTCAACAAAACTCACATTTGGAAAACTTGGCGTACAATCTGCGGTCTGGAGAAGCATCGGCCAGATCGCCAAATGTTACGCGTGCTCGCTCTCACGGCAAGAATAAACCAAGATATTATCAATGAACACTATCACAAGCGTGTCCAAAAATGGTTTGAACACTCGGTTCATCAAATCCATGAATACTGCGGAGCATTGGTCAACCAAAGACATGACCACGAACTCATAATGCCGTCTGGGTCCGAATGCGATCCTAGGGACATCCACCTCTCGACTCGAACTCGATGATAGCCCGATCGCAGATCAATCTTGGAGAAACATCTCGCGCCTGGTCGGTCGAACAAATCATCAATCACAGGAAGGGGTATACATTCTTAATGGTCACCTTGTTCACCGCTTGTAATCAACACACATGCGCGGCGTCGCCCTTCTTCTTACGAACAATCGGGCGCTCCCGGGGAGAAACACTAGGCACGATGAAGCCGCTTCTCCAAGAAATCCCTGTGATCCTTGACTCTCTCAACTCGGCGGGTGCCATTCGTATGGCGGAATGGAAATAGGCGAGTGTGCGCAATATGTCTATACAAAACTCGATCTCCTCTCGGGAGGATACGGGAGGTCGATGCTGAAACACGTCCGGGAACTCGACTCTGGCCGATGAAAATCTGCGCTGTAGCCTCGATATCAAACACGAACGAGATGGTAGATATACCCGCCGCACCATCTTCCTAGCCTTGAGGTAGGAAATAAACCTACCATCGGCGATCTGGTGCTCCTCCCACTCAACGGCCGGCTCGCCGAAAGCTGGAACTGTACTACTCTCTCTCTGCGGTCTACATTGGCGTAGCAAGAAGCTAGCCAATCCATCCCGTGATCACGTCGAAGTCAATCATCTCTAACTCTATCAAGTCGGCTAAGTCGACGGCGTAAATGGTCACAGGACAAGCCACATATACCCGCCGAGCTACCACCGAATCACCCACCGGCGTAGCTACCTCGAAAGGGTCTATGGACTCGTGCTCTATCTCTATCCTACTAGCAACAAGGGAGATATATGGGGCCAGTAGAACCGGATCTATCAAAGCATACACATCAAACCCGGCCCGATAAGGTACCTGTGACGACATCAGGTGAGGCCTCCTGATCCTGTCGGCTGGACAAAGAATAAATGCGGTTCTGAGGACCGCTAGAACTGGGACCCGTGCCACGACCTCTGCCGCGACCTGCTGGTCCATGAGTACGTTGCCCTCCGGGGCGAGTAACTGTCGGGGATGAAGAAGGCGAAAGAACCGATGGTGACTCACCACCACCGCGCCACTCCTAGTCGGGCGGTCTCGCAAAGTGACCTGCGGCCTGGCTGAAACAAGCTCCGTAGCACCACAACTCCGAGTGGGATCTGCTGCATCGGCCCACCTGAGGGTGGTCCGTCGGCCGATACCTCTGCGCTCTGGACGCTGAAGTCCGGGGCCCCGTGCGCCCTCGAATATCTGGGTGTCTTGAGGGCGGTGCAGAGTGCTCGAGGTGGTGTGGTGCAAATCTAGGCTTTCTGAGGCCGCCACCACGATAGCCACCAAAAGACCTGCCGTCTGGTCTTCCTGCTTTGCTGTCACAACCGTCGGTCTCTACGCTCCTCACAACCAAGAGCATGAGCTGCGTGCGGGTAATGTCCATACGGTGAAGAGAAACACCCGCATGACTCGGCCATTTAATCATCTAGCGGTGGCGTGGCGGTGCACCTATCCTCCATAATCGCTACCAATCTTTGGGACATATCGAGCGATGAATCAAACTCGACATTGTACTCCCGACAATGCGTCCTCTGCCTCGGCGGTAAAAATCTATCGGCCGCGCCCTCATCTGTGGAGGCAAGAAGTGAGTGAGAAAGCCTCGAGAACTCATCCCAAGTAGGCGGGGGCGTGATCTCCGGGATAACTCCCACGAATCAAACCAATCGGCTGCGGTATCACGCGGCCTATGTGAACCAAAGATCACGGACTCGGTCTCGGCATACGATCACCTCAAAATCCTCTGTGGCGACGGATGAACTCCTGCGGATCATCCTCGGCCTCGACCCGTAAAACTCGGCGGGCTCTGACTCGGGAAGTCTCGTAGCCTCAAACTCTCGCCTCGGGTGAACCACGGTGCAGTGGGGTAGGCTCTGCGCATCGGCTGTCCTCATGTCGGCCACGATCACGGCCAATAGTGGGCCATCTCCTTGTACCTAACTCCTCCGCCCGGTGTGGGGCGGAGGTGTGGGTGCGTGGTCTCATCGGCTTGCTGCGGCCTAAACCCTCACGGGGTCGTGGTCGTAGAACTCGCCGTCTGCAGTATAAGCCGGGCCGAGCCCTCGTGACTCTAGGTGTCCACTAGCAGCTCCTCATTGCCTTGCCATACAGGCGGGTTGCCTTACGTGGAGGCATAAGCATTCTGAGAAAGGAATACGTTAGAGGTCCAACTTAACACGGCTCTAAAGCACGATCTCGAGTGAGAAGAATGGAAACTAATCCTAAATATCCTATAGCCTCACGATTATTGGTGTGGTGCACAACACGCGATAATCAAGACTCTACTAGATACGGTCTGTAGACACTTTCAGGATTAGCGCTCACGATACCACTTTTGTCACGACCCGTTCGGGGCGTGGTAGTGCCTACAGGGCACCCAGTATTCATACATCGAGAGAAAATCAGCGGAATATAAAACAAGACATGAGATAATTGTAAATAATACGATTTACGAGAAAAGGGTTGCCTTTCGGCATATATATAAATAACCCAGTTTTGCGATTACATCCCAAATGTACAATAGGACTACAGACCTCTAAGGAAGTAAACAACTATGGCGGGACGGGGCCGCCATACCTGAATGTACAAACTATCTACAATACAGGAGATCATACCAAAAGTAGAGCCTCGGAGAAGATGGAGCTCACGACACAATGCAAAGAGATCCTAAGGATGTGGATCTAGCACTGCTTGCCACCTGCGGCATGAGCGGCCCCGAAGGATGTCGATCAACGGTACTAAGTATGCAGCTGTAAGTACTTAAATGAAAACATATCATTTTAAAATCAGTTTACATATAAGTATGAAACAACGAAGGTAACCGCATAGTGCCACATCATAAACAAGAGCAACAATAGGTAAAGCGTAAAGGTCTTTTCTAGGTGCGAATGATCGAGCGGGGCGATTGCGTAGTATCACCAAGCAAGCCTAATCACGGACTCCGTAGTCGCATAGGCCACTCGGAGGCGCGTAGGGTATATAACCGCGTCGAGGGTAGCTATTCCTCGGCATCGTCCCGGACTCGTAGTCGGCATGGCCACGTAGACGCGTGAGGTATAACCCGCATCACTAACACGGAACTCCGTAGCTCGCATAGGTCCGTGAACCAGCATGAGGTATTCTCGAATCATGGTCCTGGATCGCTGAGTCTACCGCGTCGGAGGCGGCTTAACCCGGTAATATGTCAAGAGGTGAGTGATATTACACTAACATAACATCTTATCGTTAAACAACATAAGCACAACAAGAATACTCTCTTATACAAACGTTACAAGACACCACACACATAGCATCATATCATGTCTACTGATCAAACCATCTTATTATTCTTTTCACAAATCAATATAAGTCTGTTATAAACACATAGGCAAACTTGTTTCTTTTATCAAGCTTAAGTGGTTATACCTAACTTCCCATAAAGCTAGTATAACTCTTAAGCACGTTTAAAAACCAATTAGTTCTCTTACGTTTAAAAATGATTGATAATCTTTTGAAATGCTTTGGATCCTTATTATTGGGCTTAAGTCGCAAGACATTCTGTAAGTATTATTCGGGCTTAAGTCAAAAGACATTGCGTAAGTATTATTCGGGCTTAAGTCAAAAGACATTGCCGTAAGTATTATTCGATTAACACGTGTAAATCTACGTACTATGTATATTTTAAAATATCATGCTTTAGGAAGAATCACATATACCTTCTCGTGAAAACCACCGCCAAGTTGAATATGTCGCGCAGAGATTCAACCTATAATAGTCGAACACGTCTATCAACGTTGGACTACTGCATGCTTGATTCTAGCAGAGGGTTCTCTATTACGGAAAATTGGGCAGCACTTCCCTACGGTGAGCTACTCAGTCTCATGTGAAAGCAGTCCTAAGTAATCTGATTTGATTATTCTTCTTTTAAACCGCCTACCGTGATACTTGATTCAATTCTATACGTGATATTCTTACAGTATTCATACTTATTCTTATACTACTACAGTAAGTATTCTCTAATTCAAAAGAGGTTAGGATTATTTACCTCGGTAAGCCCAATAATATCCTAGATAAAAGTCGATCAGGAGCAAGCTTAGCTCTAAGTTATGCGCTCAGATAGCTCGAGGAAACCTTAGAAGTTCTTTACAACCTACAAGTACTAAAGGATTTGGGCTAGGGTATTTTGGGCATTATAACAATACTAGAAGGCAACTTTTCTACCAAGGAGGGGGGGTAGTGTTTGGCTAGGCTACTTTTAGAGAGGGGAGGGTATTCGGCGAGACTTCCTGAGGGGAGAAGTGAGGCTTAGGGCGATGGCTCACAAGGGGAGGATGATATAGGCTTGGAAATTTGTGATGAATAAGTCTTCAAAGAGAGGGGTATTTATAGGGAAACCAGGGCCAAGATCAAGCCAAGTGGGGGCAAGTGGAGGGCAAGATTTGCCCAAGTGCCCCTAACCTACTCCTCAAATCACTCCTGAACAAAGGTCCATGTTCTATGCCCCAAAGCCTCCCAATCGTCCAAGGCAAAAGGCCACTTGGCGTCCACGAGGTGACAAGTGTCACCTCTCGTTGGTCCAAAAGGTTCGTCGCTCGGAAAAATCATAAAAATAAGAAATGGCATAGCGGAATTTATCCTACGCGAGTTGTGTAAAGCGTTTAGTCGGAAAGCGATTCTTTGTGAGGTTGTGCCCAAAAAGCGTGCCATGCCTAAACTTTAAGGCCAAACTTTTATGCGTACTCCTCACGTACATACTCGGAAATACGGGTATACTTGGTTATAATGCCCAAAATACCTAGCCCAAACCCTTAGTCCTTAGTAGAAGTTGTGAAGAACTTCAGGTTTTCTTAGACTCTGGAGCGTGCAACTTAGGAGCTAAACCTTGCTCGGTAGCGACTTTTATCTAGGATATTATTGGGCTTACGAGGTAAATAACCTTATCCTCCTTTTGTAATTAGAAAATACATCTTGTAGAAGTATAGGAATAAGTATAAATACTTAGAAGGATATTAAAGAATAGAATTGAGCGATATCACGGTAGAAAGGTTTAAAGAAGAATAATAGAATTGTACTTACATGGAATTTGTTTTCCTGATGAACTTGAGTAGCTCACGGGTAGGAAGTGCTGCCCAAATGTCCATAGAATAGCGAACCCTGCCTTAGAGCTTTATGCGATACATTCTAGGCGTTGATAGGCGTATTTGGTATTATAGGTCGATTCTCTGCGCGACATATTCAACTTGGCGGTGGATTTAGCGAGAAGGTATGTGATTCTTCCTATCCTCTTGAGCATGATATTTTAAAGAATATGTATATAATGCGGTGAGCGTCGTGTGTTAAGCGAATAATAATTACGGCAATGTCTTGGACTTAAGCTGAATAATAATTACGGCAATGTCTTGGACTTAAGCCTGAATAATAATTACGGCAATGTCTTCTGACTTAAGCCTGAATAAAAAGGATCCGAAGTAGTTCAAAAGAATTAAGAAACCTTTGTAAGAGTAACACTTGGTTTTAAAAGCTTAAGAGTTATACTAGCTTTATGGGAAGTTTGGTATAACGGCTTAAGAGTGATAAAAAGAATGATTTAATGATTTAAGAAAATAAGAGACTTGACTTAAATATTACTAACGTGAAAAAGTGTGAAACCTCATTCGTGAGTAAACAGTATTTTTGGTTTTCAAAAGGAATGATGTTTTACCGATCAGAATGAATGTCGAACAAACCACAGCAACGCTAATAAAGGGAATTGTTTTGACTAATAAAGTATTATTAAAACCAGTAGAAACTTCCATCTGCATAGGAGCTAAGATGAGACAAAATGATATTACATTTCCTAGATCATGGCTGCTGTAATAAGATTGTTATGAACAATAATAACCTTCTCACACATAAGGTATATGTTTCTCAAATTGTTTTAAATGATTAAAACTATGAACTACGAAACCTTTCGAAAATGAGAAACTTGAGTAATTGAAATTAGGCAAACTTGAGCGTTGGGAAAATAATGTTGTTACTTGATTTTACAAAGAGAAGTGTTCTGATTTACTTCAAAAGATAATCACTCTATTTTTATACTACGGGTATTGTGTGACTTTTATGAAAGAAACGGATCTTTTAAAAGAGTAATACATGAAGTACTTTGGGGCTAAAAACCCGAACTTGTTAACATAATGTAGAAAGTACCTTGTGTGAATAACTTGATTGTATTGATTTGTGATAGTCTTGTAATACTTTCTTGTTGACTTGATAAGTAAACATGTTAGGATGCTACGTGAGTTAGTATCTTGTGATGTTTGTGTAAAGGGTTTTCCACTTATTGTGCTTAGGTTGTTTAAGCGATAAAGTATCATGTTGATATTATATCACTCATGATTAGGGGTTAAGCGCCTCCGTCTGGGGTAGACTCAGGCGGGTCTAGTGACCTATGATTCGAGAATACCTTATACAGGTCTGTATGGCCTATGCGGAACTACGGGAGTTCCAGGTTAGTATGCGGCCCTTGTGGTCATGCGGTCTTTGTGGCCATGCGGACGGCGAGTCGAGGGCGGCTGCAGGAGTAGCTACCCTCGATGCGGGGAATACCTCATGCGGGCCATTGGGTGGCCCGTGCGGGCTCTGGAAGTTCGAGGGCTGAACGCGCATTAGATCTGCGGGCAAGTGGCGGCTTTGATCATGTAATGATGCAGGCAGATCTCGTAATCTGATTTACGACCTTGTTTGTCTTGTGGGTTTTAGTAGTCGGCTATGCCTTCGTACTTACCGTGCGGTTTTATGATGACTTTGAGGCGTGAGTCACGACTTGGCATATTGCTTATTTATTGTGAGCTGTAGTTTTGGTTATCATACATGTCTCACCTTTATATAGACTACTATGATTTCATTCTGATATTTTGATTTCACATACTTGGTACTGTTGTCTTGACCTCCTTTGGGGGCTGCGTTCATGCAGCAGTAAAGGTACTCCTCTTGTTGATCCGTTCTTAGGATCACCGTTTGGCGTTAGGAAAGCTGTTTCTCGGAGGCTTAGCATTTTGGTAGGGTCCCCTGTCGTTGTAGATATTTGTGTTCAGGGGTATGGCGGGGCCCTGTCCCTCCATTGTTGTTTTAAACTCTTAGAGGTCTGTAGACCTGTTGTAAGGTTGGGATGTAACTGTTCATTTTGGGGTATTTATATACATATATGCCGAAAGGCAACTTTTCCCAGCGTGTCTTATTTATCTTGTTTCATATTTTGGTTGCTTTATTTTCGCTGATTTCTCGATGTATGACTACTTGGGTGCGGGTAAGGCACGATCCACGAACCAGGCGGGTCGCGACAAAGTGGTATCGAGCGATTAATCCTCGGAAAGTGTCTGACCGTATCTAGTAAGTCTTGATTATTGGTGTGTTGTGCACCACGCGATGTCGAGGAGGATATAGGATATTTAGGATTAGTTTCCATTCTTCTCACTCTGAGATCGTGCTTTAGAGTTGTGTTATAAGTTGGACCTCTAACGTATTCCTTTCCTTTACCGGTGATGCCTCGCGCCCGACTCGGGCCCGAGAAGCAAGCGAGCGTAGAGGCTGAGTGGAGTTGAGAGAGTTAGAAGGGCAGGCCCAATCATCACTGGGGTGATGCTTCGTGCGAGGAGTTACGTGATGTCGCGGCAGCAGAGTTTGGCACTGGCGGCGATCCTACTGCGGCCATGACATCTGGACCAGTTCGCGACTTGGAGCATAAAATATGGATTGGAAGAGGCGACCACATTACTAGCGAGGACTTGGCGGCAGAGTATTTTATGTACCGGTATACCAAGGATATTGATGACTATCTAAGAAGGGTTGTGAAGAAGTAGCTCTTGATCGAGGAATAGGCGAGCTTGCGTTGAGTTATGTGCGTGGTGAGAGATGTAGAGATCGGCCAGTTAAACAAGATCGTGAAGAGGGCGATTGGCGGGATCATTTGGTAACTCTCGGCGAACCGCCTCGGCCAGATTAGACATGCGTCTCGCCCGATCTGATGTCCCTCGCGGGGTTCAATTTTCCTCGGTGTTGCGATGTGTGGCGTCATCGGGAAGTGCGTCTTTCTTTGGTGCTTGTTTTCTTGCGGCCGTCGAGCCGTATAGCGAGAATGTTCTATGAGGAAGGATGCAAGTAGGAAGACTCACCTACGGATCGATTGCGGATTGATGGTGCGGAAATGAAGGGTGTTAGCGAGAGGAGGCCACCCCACTCGGTGTGGCGTTGTGGTCGGTGTCATTGGGAGTGTCGTGCTTCTCCGGCGACTTGTTATGTTTGCGGCCAGCAGGCCATTTGCGAAATTGTCCAACGAGTTGGCGGGGATGTGGAGACTTCGGCCGGGATCGGTGGATAGTTCATCACCTTCCCACTATCGCCCGGTATGGGATTGATTAGAAACGACCTAGGGAAGTGCGGCGTGAATCTGGTATATCCTTAACACTTTAGAGATTTATATGTGTAGTAAATATCTTAAGTATTGTTTTCGGTTAGCATGGTGTTAGTGTGATTAGAATTGTTGATTAATTAACCGGGTAAGATTGGGGGATAGAAAAAGTGTGAGCCTTAGAATATATACGTAGGGACCATAGAGGCGAGGCCATCTTTGGTAAAAGAATTATTTCGTGTTTGACCCTTATCGAGGTGCATAGTATACGTGAGATATTTTTGTGGGATGAATCCCTGAGTGATGTGAAATGAAAGAGGGTAGTTGAGCTTAGAAGACCGCTAGGTTTTCGTAACGTGATTGGTGAGATTGTTCCGGATCGGGGAGCTAGTGTTTTGCGCGTTGCCGGGTCGGGTTGAGGCCGTGTTGCGGGTCGACCCACGCCCTGTTTGGTGATGGGGTCAGTTGGTGGTGGTCCCTCTTTGTGTTAGGATCACGAGGGTGTTAGGACCAGGTTTAGTTAACCATTGTACGAGTTCGTGGATGTGTTCGACCAGTAGTCGGGCCGATGGGGTCAACCCGTCTTATCTTTTAGTCAAACCGTGTACTCGGTAGTAAGTTGCGAGATGATTATTTCAAGAAGGTTGTAAGGCTGCACGGGGTGCCTACCTTCACCTTATGGCTGACTGGAGAGTCCAAGTTGCGGCTGTTTCTTTTCTGGAAGAGTTACCAGGCAAGGTTAGGAACTCAGGTGAATCTCAGTGTCGCATTCACCCTCGGGCCAGTGTTTGGATTTCGGGAGTAGCTGTAAGGACTCTTCGCCTCTTGTTGAGTATGTATTATATAGCTACCATTTCAGTATTCGGGTGTCGCCGTTTGGAGCCTTTTTATAAGCGCTAGTGTAAGATTGCCGATCGATTGATTCGATGTAAGCAAGGTGCAGATAGTTGGTTCGTACTTGTTCTGCAGGGCGTGGATAGGGTGGAGCTTATCCAGAAGAGGTTATTGGCAGCTCAGAGTCAGTGGGAAGCAGTACCAGAAACATGGTAAGTTTTGATAAAGAGTTCGAGGATACGAGAAGGGTACGACGAGTAAGGGAAGAAGCGAACATGTATTACAGGCATAGGTGTGATCATTTCGTTTGTAAAGAGTAGGTGCGAAGGGAGTATCTTTTTAGACCTCGAGTAGGAGCTTTTGTGATTGAGGTGATTCCTCGTGGACTTGGAGATAAGTATGTGCGCTTGTTGTGTTGTGGCCAGGTGTGGCATGGTTGTTTCCGTAAGTATAGCAGTAAGGACTATACTGGCGCCTGTTTGTTTTAAGACCTAGAAGGAACATTCGGGACGAATGTTTCTAAGGAGGGGAGAATGTTATACCCCGTAGTTCCAGGGTATGTATGCGAGGACGTACGTACGAGAATACGACATTGAAATTGGAAAGGAAGAAAGAGGTGATTTTTCCACGGAAAAGTTTCCGGTTTTTGTGAATGAAAAAGGTTCGTTAATGGGAATTGGATTCCCAGATTTGGTATTCGGACTTCTTGGAATATTAGAGAATTATGGAATTTTATTTTCGGAAATGGTCACGTGGGGCCCACGTGAAAATTCTGATTTTGTGGGGTCCACTTTGTTTTCGAGATTTTGGCCATTGTGGATATTTTCGGAAGATGAAATATTTTGGACGAATAGGAGGGCGACACTTGTCACCCCCCCCCCCTAGGTGGCTTGGCCGATTTTCACTTTGTGCACAACACCCGATTAGAGTCATTTTTCGACGAAACGTTTTACTAAACTCGCGTAGGATAAATTTCGGCTATGTCATTTCTAATTTTTGCGGATTTTTCCGAGAGACGCAACACGTTGGACCAACGAGAGGGCGACACTTGTCACCCTCTCATTGATGGATGTTACACGGCATTAGGGCCGAATGGATGGCCATCCTTGTCATGTAGTTGGTAGGATATTTTGTGTGCAAGTTGGCCAAGGACACTTGCCTAAATCCTCACCCTACACTTGCCTTGCACTTGGCATCATCTTGGCCCTTGGTTGGCCATGTCTTGACCTATAAATACCCCCCTTGTTGAAGAGTTATTTCATCCTAAATTGAGCAATCTTTCTAAGTCTCAAATCCCTCCCTCTCCCTCTTGTTGTTTTCGTCCACCACACCCCCTCCCCTTTGAGAAGCTCTAGCCGAGAGCAACCTCCCCCCCCTAGCCTAGCCGAAATCTACCCCCCCCTCCCTTGGTAGAAAAGTTGCCTTCTAGTATTGTTATAATGCCCAAAATACCCTAGCCCAAACCCCTTAGTCCTTAGTAGAAGTTGTGAAGAACTTCTAAGGTTTTCTTGGAGCTACCGGAGCGTGCAACTTAGGAGCTAAACCTTGCTCAGGCGCGACTTTTATCTAGGATATTATTGGGCTTACCGAGGTAAATAACCTTATCCTCCTTTTGTAATTAGAAAATACATACTGTAGAAGTATGGGAATAAGTATAAATACTTAGAAGGATATTAAAGAATAGAATTGAACTGATATCACAGTAGAAAGGTTTAAAAGAAGAATAATAGAACTGTACTTACATAGGACTGTTTTCACAGTAGACTTGAGTAGCTCACCGGGTAGGGAAGTGCTGCCCAAATGTCCATAGAATAGTGAACCCTGCGCTAGAGTTTTATGCATGCTGATCTAGACGTTGATAGACGTATTTGACTGTTATAGGTCGATTCTCTGCGCGCGACATATTCAACTTGGCAGGTGGATTTCGCCGAGAAGGTATGTGATTCTTCCTATCCTCTTGAGCATGATATTTTAAAGAATATGTATATAGTACGGTAGCGTACGTGTGTTAACTGAATAATAATTACGGCAATGTCTTCGGACTTAAGCATGAATAATAATTACGGCAATGTCTTCGGACTTAAGCCTGAATAATAATTACGGCGATGTCTTCTGACTTAAGCCTGAATAAAAAGGATCCGAAGTAGTTCAAAAGAATTAAGAAACCTTTGTAAGAGTAACACTTGGTTTTAAAAGCTTAAGAGTTATACTAGCTTTATGGGAAGTTAGGTATAATGGCTTAAGAGTGATAAAAATAATGATTTAATGATTTAAGAAAATAAGAGACTTGACTTAAATATTACTAACGTGAAAAAGTGTGAAACCTCATTCGTGAGTAAACAATATTTTTGGTTTTCAAAAGGAATGATGTTTTACCGATCAGAATGAATGTCGAACAAACCACATCAGCGCTAATAAAGGGAAATGTTTTGACTAATAAAGTATTATTAAAACCAGTAGAAACTTCCATCTGCATAGGAGCTAAGATGAGACAAAATGATATTACATTTCCTAGATCATGGCTGCTGTAATAAGATTGTTATGAACAATAATAACCTACTCACACATAAGGTATATGTTTCTCAAATTGTTTTAAATGATTAAAACTATGAACTACGAAACCTTTCGAAAATGAGAAACTTGAGTAATTGAAATTAGGCAAACTTGAGCGTTGGGAAAATAATGTTGTTACTTGATTTTACAAAGAGAAGTGTTCTGATTTACTTCAAAAGATAATCACTCTATTTTTATACTACGGGTATTGTGTGACTTTTGTCAAAGAAACAGATCTTTTAAAAGAGTAATACATGAAGTACTTTGGGGCTAAAAACCCGAACTTGTTAACATAATGTAGAAAGTACCTTGTGTGAATAACTTGATTGTATTGATTTGTGATAGTCTTGTAATACTTTCTTGTTGACTTGATAAGTAAACATGTTAGGATGCTACGTGAGTTAGTATCTTGTGATGTTTGTGTAAAGGGGTTACCCTTATTGTGCTTAGGTTGTTTAAACGATAAACTGTCATGTTGATATTATATCACTCATGATTCCGGGGGTTAAGCTGCCCTCCGATGCGGGGTAGACTCTGGCGGGTCTAGTGACCTATGATTCGAGAATACCTTATGCAGGTCTGTATGGCCTATGCGGAACTACGGGAGTTCCAGGTTAGTATGCGGCCCTTGTGGTCATGCGGTCTGGCTATGCGGACGGCGAGTCGGGGCGCCGGGGAGTAGCTACCCTCGATGCGGGAATACCTCATGCGGGCCATTGGGTGGCCCGTGCGGGCTACTGAAGTTCGAGGCTGACGCGCACATTAGATCTGCGGGCAAGTGGCGGCTTTGATCATGTGACGGTCAGACAAATCTCGTAATCTGATTTACGACCTTGTTTGTCTTGTGGGTTTTAGTAGTCGGCTATGCCTTCGTACTTACCTGCACGGTTTTATGATGACTTTGAGGCGTGAGTCACGACGGCATGGCCGCTTATTTATTGTGAATTGTAGTTTTGGTTATCATACATGTCTCTGCTTTATATAGACTACTATGATTTCATTCTGATTTTGATTTCACATACTTGGTACTGTTGTCTTGACCTCGCTTTGAGGCTGCGTTCATGCCGCAGTAAAGGTACTCCTACCGTTGATCCGTTCTTAGGATCACCGTTTCGTTGGGAAAGCTCCGTTTCTCGGAGGCTTAGCATTTGGTATGGTCCCTGTCGTTGTAGATATTTACGTTGAGGGGTATGGCGGGCCCTGCCCGCCATTGTTGTTTTAAACTCTTAGGTGCAGAGACTGTTGTAAGGTTGGGATGTAACTGTTCATTTTGGGGTATTTATATACATATATGCCGAAAGGCAACTTTTTCCCAGAAACTGTGTCTTATTTATACTGTTTCATATTTTGGTTTCTTTATTTTCCGCTGATTTCTCTGATGTATGACTACTTGGGTGCCCGGGTAAGGCACGATCCACGGCCCGAACGGGTCGTGCGATAACGAACTGTCTCAAGCCCTAAGAACCTGCATGGTCCGTTGTAGCTGCCGAATGAACTCCTGCGGATCCTCCTCAGACCTCGAACCATAAAACTCAGGTGGATGACAACCCAGAAAATCCCTAATCCGCAAACTGTCGACTCTAGGGTGGGTTGCCTGCTCCTGTCGGCGCTGCCCGGCTACTATACTGGTTAATAACCGGATCTGCTCCCCGTATTCTCTATACTCAGCTCCTGGCTGTGGGACTGGAGGCTCAGTGCAGGAACCTCGAGCTACTGCCGCTCTCGCCTCTATCGCTGGCGTGTTGAACTCGCCGACCGCCTACTACCTCGGGCATAGTGCATTCTCGAGTCCGTAACCCTCTCGAGTACCGCTAACTCTCGCTGCCGCTTTGCCCTACTCGGGCCACGGGTCGCTTCCGTGGAGGCATATCTGTTTCATAAGACTAGGTCAGAGAGGATTCAACCTAATAAGACAGATCTACTGCACGATCTTAGAGAGAGAAGAATGGAAACCAATCCTAAATGTCCTGCGACCTCACGATTATAGATGTGGTGCACAACACACCGATAATCAAGACTACTAGACACGATGCGTAGACACTTTCCGAGGACTAAGCGCTCGATACCACTTTTGTCACGACCCGACCCGGCCGCGGTGGCGCCCTACACAGGCACCTGTTCGGTATACATCGAGAATAGCGGCGAACATACACAACATAAACACGTGTAAACAATAAACATCACAGCTGGCCGATAAGGTCGCCTTCCATAATATAAACATAATCAAAGTACAATCTGCATAACTCGGTTCTTACCCAACCACGTATTTGAATACAGACCTGCAGGAATAACCGTGTGGCGGGCCCCGCCATACCACGAATGTACATAAATCTACAACATCGGGGAAAGACGTACTCAAAATGTTATACCGTATTTCCAGTATGCGTATGGGCGTACGTAGAAAATTTGAACTTGAGAATTAGGCTTGGCCGAAATTTATTTGTTCACAACACCCGGTTAGAGTCGTTTTTCGGCGAAAACTTTTAACAGCTTTCGTAGGGGAATTTCCGGCTATGTCATTTTTAATTTTTGCGGATTTTTCCGAGACACGAAACATTTTGGACCAACAAGAGGGCGCCACTTGGCACCCTCTCATTGGTGGAGTGGGGGCGGTAAAGGTGGCCGAAAGTTGGCCTTGTTTGGTCAAGGGTTGGTAGGATATTTTTGTGTTAGATGGATAAGGTTCACTTGGCAAGATCTTGGCCCTACACTTGCTATGCACTTGGCAAGATCTTGGCCATTGGTTGGCCTTGGCTTGTGCTATAAATACCCCCCTTAGGATGACTTCTTCATCCATTCCAAATATTTCCTAAGTGTTAAAATCCCTCCCTCTCCCCTCTTGTTGACTCGCCCAAGAGCCCTCTCCCCTTTGAAAGGCCCTGGCGAGAGCCCTTCCCCTCCTTAGTGTGGTAGTGGGTACCCACTAGCCTAGTTGTCTCGTATAATACACCCCCCCTCTTGGTAGAAATACTCTCAAAAGTATTGTTATAATGCCCAAATTACCTTAGCCGTATACCTTGTAGTATTCTAAGGTTATACCTATATGAAAAGCCCAGAAATACTATTATACTTCCCGTCAGTCACAAAACCGAAACCCTAGGAAAATCTCCATAGTCCGTTGGAGTATTGTGTAGAAGTTGGTTAGAACTTCTAAGGGTGGTTTAGAGCGGGTTGGAGCGCTCGGAGTTGGAGCTAAACGATTGCCCAGGATCGACTTTATACTTGGATAATTATGGGCTTATCGAGGTAAATATCTTGTCCCTCTATTGTAATTGGAAATTACATGTTCTATGATTATATAGTTGAAGTATACTATATATAGAACTGAACGTAGTTATCGGCAATGTCTTTGGACTTAAGCCTGAATAATAAGAAACCTTTTCGAAAGAAAATCTTGAATCGTATTTACATAGACCGTACATGAGACTTGTGTAGCTTTACGTGAGGTAGAATTGTGCACGTCCGGTTTAGACTTATAACCCTCGGTTGGCTTGGTAGCGGCCAGATAGAGGAGATTTACGCGGTTGCGGGAGAGTGTCGCTTAGAATTTTACGTAGAATGTTCTACGAAGGGATCTAAATGTTAATAAGCGCCTTGTGGCCTTATAGGTTGAAGTACTACGTGTGGCGCGATCTACTTGGCTTGAAGGAGTAGCCGACAGTTGGAAGTACTTGGAGCGTTTTGCTATTAGTCGATAATCGTCGCGAGGTATGTGGACCTCTTCCTATCTCTTCTAGCATGATATGTGTGAACTATGTAATGCGAGACGCGTACGTGCTAAATGTATTTGATTGGTTTAAAACATAAAGTGTTATAACGGCTTTATGGGAAGTTGGTTATATGACTTTATGTTGGTAAGAAAATACTTGTGGTTTTAAAAGGTAAGCGATCTGAACTATAAGCGGCTTGTTATGTGTTAATAAAGAACTTGAAGTATTTCAAAAGATTTTTGAATCATTTGAAAGAAGAAGTAATACTTGGTTTTGAAAACTTAAGAGTTATACTAGCTTTATGGGAAGTTAGGTAATAACGCTTAAGAATGTTTCTTGATTTGGAAATCAGTGTGTATCGACAAACCAACTGCAGCGTTAATAAAAGGAAATGTTTTGTGATTTAGTATTATTAAAATCGAGAAACTTCCATCCGCATAGAAGCTAAGATGAGACAAAATGATGTTTCCTAGATCATGGTCTTTGTAATAAGATTGCTATAAACAAGAATATCCTACTCACATATAAGACTTATGTTTCTCAGATAGTTTAAAGGAGAATTGTATTCTTAAATGAATAAGACTATGAACTACGAAACCTTTCTAAAATAAGAAACGTGAACATTTGAAATTAGGCAAACTTGGACGTTTGAATAATAATGTTGTTACTTGATTTTACAAAGATAAGTGTTTTGATTCACTTCAAAAGATAATCCCTCTATTTTCATATACTACGGGTATTGTGTGACTTTTGTGAAAGTAACGTATCTTTTAAAAAAAAGGTTAATGTATGAAGTACTTTGGGGATAGAAACCCGAACATGTGACATATAGTAGAAAGTACCTTGTGTGTATAACTTGATTGTGTTGGTTTGTGATAGCCTTGTAATACCTTCGTGATGCTTTGATAAGTAATCATATTAGGATGCTACGTGTGTTATTATTCTGTGATGTTGGTGTAAAGGGGTTTTCCCTTGATTGTGCTTATGTTGTTTAAACGATAAACTGTTATGTTGGTATTACACCACTCACCGTGTTTTCGGGGGTTAAGCTGCCCTCCGATGCGGGGTAGACTCAGGCGGTCTGGGACCATGATTCGAGAATACCTGCTGCGGGTCACGGGGCCTATGCGAGCTACGAGTTCGGGTTAGTGTGCGGCCTTTATGGTCATGCGATCTACATGTGGCTACGCGGACTGCGAGTCGGGGCGATTAGGGAGTAGCTACCCTCGATGCGGGTTATACCTCATGCGGGCCTATGAGGTTGGCCTATGCGGAGTGCGGAAAGTTCGAGGCTAGACGCGCACATTTGATCTGCGAGCGCAGTGACGGCTTTGATCATGTGGCGATGCAGACAGATATCTTGATCTGATTTATGACCTTGTTAGTCTGCTGGTGTTAGTAGTCGGCTATGCCTTCGTACTTACCGCTTTGTTTTATTTAGACACAGTGGGACACGTTGTTCATGTGTATTCCTTGGTGCTTTTCTATCATCGATTGCGGTGAGGAAGGTATTCCGCGCATGATTGATGTTGTGGGCGTGAGACCCATTGTTATATTGAGTGATGACTTGAGGCGAGTCCCCGACTTGATATATTGCTTATTTGTTGTGAGCTGTAGTTGGTTATCATACATGTCTCTACTTTATATAGACTACTATGATTTCATTTACGTATTTTGATTTCACATACCGGTACTGCCAGATCGACTCCTTCGGGGCTGCGTTCACGCCGCAGTAAAGGTGCGCGATCGTTGATCCTCGCTCTTGGGTCACGGAGCGTTTGGGAAAGCTCCGTTTCTCCGGAGGCTTATCTTGGTATAGTCCCCTGTCGTTGTAGGTATTACATTCAGGGGTATGGCGGGGCCCTGTCCCGCCCTTGTTGTCATATCATTTCTTAAGTGCAGAGTAATCTTGTTGGCGGGGTTTGTAAAAAGGATTAAACTGTTTATTTGTAAGAGTTGTTATTTATATATATGCCAAAGGCAAGTTTTCCTCGACATTGTTTTGTACTTCATTTGTTTCATGTATGTGTTTATGTTCATTGATTACTCGATGTTGTATCACTAGGGTGCGGGTAAGGCACGATCACGCCCAGTTCGGGTCGTGACAAAAGTGGTATCGAGCGATTAATCCTCGGAAAGTGTCTACGAACCGTATCGATGAAGTCTTGATTATCGGTGTGTTGTGCACCACACCAATAATCGTGAGGCTATAGGGTATTTAGGATTGGTTTCTATTCTTCTCACTCGAGATCGTGCCTTAGAGTTGTGTTGTTAGTTGGACCTCCGACGAAATTATTTCCTTATCGTTATGCCTTCGCGTAGGCAACCGGCCCGAAGGGCAAGGCAAAGGCGGAGGCGCGAGTAGAGTTCGGAGGGTGGCGAGGCACAGCCAAATCATTACCTAGGATAGTGCTTCATTCGGGAGTTCTGCGGCGTCACTAGCCCCGAGAGTTTTAGCACGGCGGCGGTTCCTGCGGCCACGATGTTTGGACCTTGATTCCGCGGCCGAGCGGTGAGTATAGAGTATACCGATGTATCGCGAGTCTTGATGACTATCTAAGAGAGGTTGTGCAAAGTAATTCTTGATTAAGCGAGCATGGCACGTATGCGGGCTTTTGCGCTTGTGGCCGAGACGTGAAGAGATCGGCGTTAACGAGGGCGGTAGAAGAGGCGAGCGGCAAGGTCCTTTGGTAACTTCGAGGCGAGTCGCCACCATCGATTAGATTATGCACATCCACCGGCAGGCGAGGTCCTCCACAAATTTCGGGGCGTTCGAGTGCGCAGGAGTTGGTCGAGCTCGGATCTTACGGTTCGATGTAATGACGTCATCCCGGGAATGTCGTCTTTTAGTTGGTACTTGTTGTACCTATGACCGTCGAGTGCATTGTCGAAAGAGTGTCCTTGTAGGAGGACTTAGCCTTGAGATCGATGGGTAGTCGTCACCTTCCTTAGCTATCGCCTGCAGGCGGTGTTTGATTAGAACTACTAAGGGAGTGAGGCGGTAGATATAGATATATCCTTAACCTACAGAGATATGTATGTGTGATAAGGTGAGTATACCTTAAGTGCTATGTTACGATAGCGTGTGTTAGTTGTGATTAGAAATCATGGTGGGTTAGCAGAGTAAGATTTTGGGGGATAGAGAAGGTGTGAGCCTTAGAGTTTTATACGTAGAGACCTTAGAGGTAAGGCCGTCTCGAGTAAAAGATGTATTGTTTATGTTTGACCGCTTATAGGAGTGCTTAGTGCACGTGAGTTATGTTGGTGGGATTAGTCCATGAGTAGTCTGGAATTAAAGAGGGTATTTTAGCTAAGAAGACCGCTAGTTCTTCGTAACTTTATTAGTGAGATTGTTCGGTTCGGGAGCTAGTATGATGCGGCGTTCTTGGGTCGGGTTGAGGCCACGATGCGGGTCAACCCGCGGGTTTAGTGGTGGGGTCGGTTTGTGGTGGTCCGCTTTGGGTTGGGATTACGAGGGTGTTAGGCGAGTTTAGTTAACCAACGTCACGAATTTGTGGATCGATTCGACCAAGAGTCGGGCCGGAGAGGTCACCGTCTTGTCTTCTAGCAAAGACCGTTTACTCGTGAGGGTTATGCGAGATGATGTATCGTAAAAGTTGTAAGGCTGCACGGGTGCCTACCTTCACCTTATGGCGCAGTGGAGCCAGTGGTACATCGCTTTTGTTTGGAAGTTTTACCAGCGGGGTTAAGAACTCGGTGAGTCTCGACCACATTCGCCACCGGGCGATGGTTGGATTTCGGGATAGTTGCGAGAATTGTTATCTCTGTTGGGGAAGTGTTTTATAGATACAATTTCGGTGTTCGGATATCGCCTTGTGACGCCTTGTAGGGCGGAAGTGTAAGTGCCGTTGATTGGTTCGGCGTTGGCAAGATTGAGATAGTTGGTTGAGCTTGTTCCGGCAGATGTGGATAGAGTAAAGCTTGTCTAGAAGAGGTTACGCGCTCGGAGAAATCGTGCGGATAATCGGCGATGACGCCAGAGTTCAGTCGACGGTCGGTCTTCAAAGTACCACCGGGGTGGGTGTGGCGAGTTTTGGAATACAGAGGAACTTAGCGAGTTACTTTGGGCCTTTGAGTCCATGTGAAGAATAGGCGGGTTGCCTATATGTTAGTTTTGCCGTCCGACTTAGGAAGCGGTATGTCGATCTTTCGTATTGTTATGATCGGAAAGTATCGAGATCCATCGAGTGTTCCCGATTAATGATGACCACGTTAGAGATAGTAACCGAGTTTTGGAAGCTGCGATGCTCGAAATGTGGTAAGAGTTAGTGTCACGACCTCGGGGATCGCATGTAGTCCGGTACCATTTGTTGGGTCGCCGGAGTGACACTAGAACCTCGCGGCAAAGTGACAAAAGTGGTATGCTTTATGATGTTAGAGGTGTTTCCTCGTGGACTTGGATATAAGTATTTTCTTGCGATTGTATGCGTAGGCCATTGTGGCAGGATTGTTTCGTAAGTATGGTAGTGAAGACTATACTGGCGCACGTTTGTTTTGAGAATTAGAAGGAACATTCGGGACGAATGTTTCTAAGGAGGGGAGAATGTTATACCCCGTATTTCCCGAGTATGTACGTATGGACGTACGTAGAAAATTTGAACTTGAGAATTAGGCTTGGCCGAAATTTATTTGTTCACAACACGGTTAAGTCGTTTTGTAAACGTTTTCACGACTTCGTAGGTGAATTTCCGGCTCTGTCAATTTTAATTTTTGCGGATTTTTCAGACACACGAAACATTTTTGACCAACAAGACGGCGCCACTATGCACCCTCTCATTGGTGGAGTGGGGCGTAAAGGTGGCGAAAGTTGGCCTTGTTTGGTCAAGGTTGGTAGGATATTTTTGTGTTAGATGGATAAGGTGCACTTGGCAAGATCTTGGCCCTACACTTGCTATGCACTTGGCAAGATCTTGGCCATTGGTTGGCCTTGGCTTGTGCTATAAATACCCCCCTTAGGATGACTTCTTCATCCATTCCAAATATTTCCTAAGTGTTAAAATCCCTCCCTCTCCCCTCTTGTTGACTCTCGTCAAGAGCCCTCTCCCCTTGAAAGGCCATGGCGAGAGCCCTTCCCTCCTTGTAGTGTGGCCGTGGGGTACCCCTAGCCTAGTTGTCTCGTATAATACACCCCCTCTTGGTAGAAATACTCTCAAAGTATTGTTATAATGCCCAAATTACCTTAGTAGTATACCTTGTAGTATTCTAAGGTTATACCTATATGAAAAGCCCGAAATACTATTATACTTCCCGTCCACAAAACCGAAACCCTAGGAAAATCTCCATAGTCAGTTGGAGTATTGTGTAGAAGTTGGTTAGAACTTCTAAGGGTGGTTTAGAGCGGGTTGAGCGCTCGGAGTTGAGCTAAGCGATTGCCAGGATCGACTTTATACTTGGATAATTATGGGCTTATCGAGGTAAATATCTTGTCCTCTATTGTAATTGGAAATTACATGTTGTATGATTATATAGTTGAAGTATACTATATATAGAACTGAACGTAGTTATCGGCAATGTCTTTGGACTTAAGCCTGAATAATAAGAAACCTTTTCGAAAGAAGAGTACTGAACTGTATTTACATAGGACCGTATTACAGTAGACTTGTGTAGCTTTCTGTGAGGTAGAATTGTGCACGTCCGGTTTAGACTTATAACCCCCCCCCTGGTTGGCTTGGTAGCCGGCCCCGATAGAGGAGGAGATTTACGCGGTTGCGGGGAGAGTCTGCAATTTTACGTAGAATGTTCTACGAAGGGATCTAAATGTTAATAAAGCGCTTGTGGCCTTATAGGTTGAAGTACTACGTGTGGCGCGATCTACTTGGCTTGAAGGAGTAGCCGACAGTTGGAAGTACTTGGAGCGTTTTGCTATTAGTCGATAATCGTCGCGAGGTATGTGGACCTCTTCCTATCTCTTCTAGCATGATATGTGTGAACTATGTAATGCGGTGAGCGCATACGTGCTAAATGTATTTGATTGGTTTAAAACATAAAGTGTTATAACGGCTTTATGGGAAGTTGGTTATAACAGCTTTATGTTGGTAAGAAAATACTTGTGGTTTTTAAAAGGTAACTGATCTGAACTATAACTGGCTTGTTATGTGTTAATAAAGAACTTGAAGTATTTCAAAAGATTTTGAATCATTTGAAAGAAGTAATACTTGGTTTTGAAAACTTAAGAGTTATACTAGCTTTATGGGAAGTTAGGTAATAACGGCTTAAGAATGTTTTACTGATTTCGGAAATCAGAGTGTGTATCGACAAACCACTGCAGCGTTAATAAAAGGAAATGTTTTGACAGATTTAGTATTATTAAAATCAGTAGAAACTTCCATCTGCATAGAAGCTAAGATGAGACAAAATGATGTTTCCTAGATCATGGTTGCTGTAATAAGATTGCTATAAACAAGAATATCCTACTCACATATAAGACTTATGTTTCTCAGATAGTTTAAAGGAGAATTGTATTCTTAAATGAATAAGACTATGAACTACGAAACCTTTCTAAAATAAGAAACGTGAACATTTGAAATTAGGCAAACTTGGACGTTTGAATAATAATGTTGTTACTTGATTTTACAAAGATAAGTGTTTTGATTCACTTCAAAAGATAATCCCTCTATTTTCATATACTACGGGTATTGTGACTTTTGTGAAAGTAACGTATCTTTTAAAAAAAAGGTTAATGTATGAAGTACTTTGGGGATAGAAACCCGAACATGTGACATATAGTAGAAAGTACCTTGTGTGTATAACTTGATTGTGTTGGTTTGTGATAGCCTTGTAATACCTTCGTGATGCTTTGATAAGTAATCATATTAGGATGCCACGTGTGTTATTATTCGTGACGTTGGTGTAAAGGGTTTTCCTTGATTGTGCTTATGTTGTTTAAACGATAAACCGTTATGTTGGTATTATACCACTCACCGTGTTTCGGGGTTAAGCCGCCTCCGATGCGGGTAGACTCAGCGGATGCAGGACCGTGATTCGAGAATACCTCATGCGGGTCACGGGGCCTGCGCGAGCTACGAGAGTTCGGTGTTAGTGCGGCCTTTATGGTCATGCGGTCATGTGGCTACGCGATGCGAGTCGGGGATGCCGGGGAGTAGCTACCCTCGATGCGGGTTATACCTCATGCGGGCCTATGAGGTTGGCCTACGCGGAGTGCGGAGTTCGAGGCTAGACGCGCACATTTGATATCGCGCGAGTGACGGCTTTGATCATGACGGTCTAGACAGATATCTTGTCTGATTTATGACCTTGTTAGTGCTGTAGGTGTTAGTAGTCGGCTATGCCTTCGCATTTACCCCGCATCGTTTATTTAGACACAGTGGGACACATTGTTCATGTGTATTCCTTGGTGCTTTTCTATCATTATTGGCGGTGAGGAAGGTATTCGCGCATGATTGATGTTGGGCGTGAGACCCATTGTTATATTGGAGTGATGACTTCGAGGCGTGAGTCACGACTTGATATATTGCTTATTTGTTGTGAATCGTAGTTGGTTATCATACATGTCTCCCGCTTTATATAGACTACTATGATTTCATTCTGATTTTCGCCACATACTTTGCACTGTTAATCGACCTCCTCCGAGGCTGCGTTCACGCCGCAGTAAAGGTACGCCGATCGTTGATCCTCGCTCTAGGGTCACAGTTCGTTTGGGAAAGCTCCGCTTTCTCGAGGCTTATCTTGGTATAGTCCCCGTCGTTGTAGGTATTACATTCAGGGTATGGCGGGCCCCGTCCCGCCATTGTCATATCATTTCTTGAGGTCCAGAGTAATCTTTGCAAGGTGGTTTGTAAAAGGATTAAACTGTTCATTTGTAAGAGTTGTTATTTATATATATGCCAAAGGCAAGTTTTTCCTCGACATCGTTTTGTACTTCATTTGTTTCATGTATGTGTTTATGTTCCGCTGATTACTCTGATGTTGTATCACTAGGGTGCCCGGGGTAAGGCACCAGTCACGGGCCCAGGTTCGGGTCGTGACACAAAAGAGTCAAGCCTCCGGAGAAATGGAGCTTCTGACGTCTGATAAGTGATCCTAAGAATGAGGATCCACCACCTGCTTACCCTTTCCTGCGGCATGAACGCAGCCCCCGAGGAAGGGGGTCGACACACAGGTACTAAGTATGTAAATCGAAAATATCAGAATTACATCATAAGTTTTAAAACATAGCCGGAGTCATGTATGATAATAAAATTACAGTACACAGTGTCTTACTAACAATGAGAGTAATCCAAGAGTATACGTACAACATAAAAATAGGAGACTCACGATCAAATCATGGGTAGCGAACCCATAGAAACAGGTGGTATAATGTCTTGGGGGTTTCCCCCTCATTTATACTCTTACCCTGAGGCAGGTGGTATAACGTCTTGGGGGTTTACCCCTCATTTATACTCTTATCCTGGAGAAGGTGGTAAAGCAGGTGGTATAATGTCTTGGGGGTTTACCCATCATTTATACTCTTACCCTGGAGAAGGTGGTATAGCGTCTTGGGGGTTTACCCCTCACTTATACTCTTACCCTATCTCAACGTCATTATACAATAAATAAGCAAGTTAGAAATCCCCCTAACTTCTTATTAGTCTTATTCATTTACACTCTCATTTTAGTTTACTTAAGGCACTAATATGTTATAATAAATCCGGGAGTTTAACCCAAAGTACTACGTACTTCTAATCTTTTAAAAATGACTCATTTTTATATAAAACTTCCAAGATACTATTAACCGTAGTATCAAGTCAAAATTACTTTTCAAAACAAGTCACAATACCTTTAGAAATAAAGTTAGGTTTCTAAATCAAGTGACTCATTTTATTATATAACCTTAGGCAATTGATGCCTTAAAATCAAATTGTCTTTTCTTTAAAATCAAGTCATTTATCTTTCCATAAAGCAAATATAACCAACTTCCCATAAAATCGTTATATTCACTTTATACCTTAGCCAAATACAATTTCCTATCCAAGGGACTTATACGTTTAAAACGGAACAAGTATCACATACTTTAAAACTCTTCAAGTCCCTTAACTTTAATAAAACTTAAGACATCCTTTATACTTTCAAAGAAATGAGTTAATCTCCTAACTTACCCGACTTGGCTATTCATAAAACTAGTAAAGGATATCAAGGTCTTGTACGTCTACCGTACTATATACGTACAACTAGTCATGCTCAAAAGATAGGAAAAGTTCTGTCACGACCCGATTCCGGGCCCGTGACTGGTGCCTTACCCCGGGCACCCTAGTGATACAACATCAGAGTAATCAGCGGAACATAAAACAATACAAGACATATTATGAAATATGAAACAATAATCTGAGAAAAACTTGCCTTTCGGCATAAATATAAATAACGACTTTTTCCAACATGAACAGTTTTAATCCTTTTTACAAACCCCGCCACAACGATTACTGCACTTCTAAGAAATTATACGACAACAATGGCGGGACGGGGCCCCGCCATACCACGAATGTAAACACCTACAACAACAGGAACTATACCACTGATAAGCCTCCGAGCAACAGAGCTTTACCAAGCGCTGAATCAGGACCCTAAGGCGAGGATCAATGGCGGTGTACCTTTACTGCGGCGTGAACGCAGCCCCAAGGAGGTCGTGCATAACAGTGCCGAGTATGTGAAACAAAAAATATACTGTAAATGAAATCATCATAGTCTATAAAGCAGGAGACATGTTTGATAACCAAACTACGATCACAATAATAGCGATCATGTCAAGTCGGGACTCACGCCTCAAGTCATCACTCAAATATAACAATGGGTCTCACGCCCACAACATCAATCATGCGTGGAATACCTTCCTCACCGGCAGCTTTATGATATAAAAGCACCAAGGAACACACATGAACACGGGTCCCACGTGCTATAATAACACGTCTGAGGTAAGTAAGGCATAGCCGACTACTAACACCACAGCACCAACAAGGTCATGAATCGTATCATAAGATCTGTCTGCACCGTCACATGATCAAAGCGACCACTTGCCCGATGATCTAATGCGCGTCTAGCCACGAACTTTCCGCGACCCGCATAGGCCAATCGGTCGCCCGCGTGAGGTATAACCCGCGTCGAGGGTAGCTACTCCGGCAGCTGCCCGACTCGCCGTCCGCGTGGCCACAAGGACCGCATGACCACAAGGGCCGCGTCCTAACTGGAACTCCCGCAGCCCGCATAGCCCTGGACCCGCATGAGGTAGTAGTCTCGAATCATAGGTCCATCGACCGCTGAGTCTACCGCGACGGAGGCGCTTAACCCTAATCATCTCAAGAGATGAGTGATGTATAATACTATCATAACGACTTATCGTTAAACATCATAAGCACAACAAAGGAAAAACCCTTTACACAAACATCACAAGATACTAACACACGTAGCATCCTAGCATGTTTACTTATCAAATCAACAAGAAAGTATTACAAGGCTATCACAAACCAACACAATCAAGTTATAAACACAAGGTACTTTCTACTTTATGTTAACAAGTTCGGGTTTTATCCCCAAAGTACTTCATACATTAACTCTTTAAAAGATACGTTACTTCACAAAAGTCACACAATACAGTAGTATATGAAAATATAGTGATTATCTTTTGAAGTAAATCAAAACACTTCTCTTTGTAAAACTCAAGTAACAACATTATTTTCCAAGCGTCCAAGTTTGCCTAATTTCAAATGTTCATGTTTCTTATTTAGAAAGGTTTAAGTAGTTCATAGTCTTATTCATTTAAGAATATAATTCTCTTTTAAACTATCTGAGAAACATAAGTCTTATATGTGAGTAGGATATTCTTGTTTACAACAATCTTATTACAGCAGCCATGATCTAGGAAATATCATTTTGTCTCATCTTAGCTTCATGCAGATGGAAGTTTCTACCGGTTTTAATAATACTTAATCACAAACATTTCCTTTATTAACGCCGCAGTTGGTTTGTCGATACACATTCGATTTCCAAAATCAAGAAACATTCTTAAGACGTTATACCTAACTTTCCATAAAGCTAGTATAACTCTTAAGTTTTCAAAACAAATCAAGTATTACTTCTTCTCAAAATGATTCAAAACTCTTTTGAAATACTTCAAGTTCTTTATTAACACATAACAAGCCAGTTATAGTTCAAATCGATTACCTTTTAAAACCACATGTATTTTCTTACCAACATAAAGCCGTTATAACCAACTTCCCATAAAGCCGTTATAACACTTTATGTTTTACACCAATCAAATACATTTAGTACATGACGTCTCACCGTACTACATAGTTCACACATATCATGCTGTAAGAGATAGGAAGAGGTTCACATACCTCGCGACAGTATCGACTAATAGCAAACGCTCCAAGTACTCCCAACCGCTACTCCTTAAGCCAAGTAACGCGCCACACGTAGTACTTCAACCTATAAGGCCACAAGGCGCTTATTAACATTTAGACCTTATCGCGAACATTCTACGAAAATTGGCGACTCTCCCGCACAGCAGTAAATCTCCTCCTCTAGCGGGTGGCTACCAAGCCAACCGAGGGGTTATACATCTAACCCGACGGGTACAATTCTACTCCACAAGATTACTACACAAGTCTCTGAATACGATTGATTCGATTCTTGAGCTTAAGTCAAAAGACATTGCCAACTAACCACGTTGATTCTATATATAGTATACTTCAACTATATATTCTAACAACATGTAATTTCCAATTACAATAGAGGACAAGATATTTACCTCGATAAGCCCATAATTATCCAAGTATAAAGTCGATCCCAGGCAATCGTTTAGCTCGAACTCCGAGCGCCCAACCCGCTCTAAACCACCCTTAGAAGTTCTAACCAACTTCTACACAATACTCCAACGACTATGGAGATTTCCTAGGGTTTCGGTTTTGGACCGGGAAGTATAATAGTATTTCGGCTTTTCAGATAGGTATAACCTTAGAATACAACAAGGTATACTGGCTAAGGAAATTTGGGCATTATAACAATACTTTAGAGAGAATGTCTACACCACAAAGGGTGGTATCATACGAAAGCAACTAGGCAGTGGGGTACACTCTGGCTAGCACCCTAGAGTGGGGTGCTCTCGGCCACAAGGGGAGGCCATGGCCGAACTCAACACAAGTGGGAGGGAGAAGGAGAGCTTTCAAGACTTAGGCAAATTTATGGATGAAGAAGTTCATCAAAGGGAGGGGTATTTATACTACAAGCCAAGGCCAACCAATGGCCAAGATCTAGCCAAGTGCTACACAAGTGTAGGGCCAAGATATGCCCAAGTGCCCCCTAGTCCCTACTCCTTAAAACCCTCACAAATATCTACCAAAATATCTACCACTTGACACCCCCAAATCGTCCAAGTGCCGCCCACTTTGCCCACCAATGAGAGGTGCCAAGTGCCGCCCTTTCGTTGGTCCAAATTGTTCCGTCTCTCGTAAAAATCCTCAAAAATACTAAAAGACATCGCCGTATTTTTCATATCGAAAGTTATGTAAAACGTTTGGGCGAAAAACGACTCTAACCGGGTGTTGTGCACAAATGTCATTCGGCGAAGCCACTGGCGGGGTGACACGTGTCACCCTCCTATTGGCCCAAAATAAAACATCTTCGAAAATATCCACAATGGCCAAAATCTCAAAACAAAGTGGGCCTACAAAATCAGAATTTCTCCGTGGGCCCCACGTGACCATTTCAGAAAATAAAATTCCATATTTTTCTAATATTCCGGAAGTCCGAATACCAAACTGGGAATCCAATTCCCATTAACGAACCTTTTTCCTTCACAAAAACCGGAAACTTTTCCGTGGAAAAAAAATCACCTCTTTCTTCCTTTCCAATCTTTCTGTCGTATTCTCGTACGTACGTCCTCGCATACATACCCGTGAACTGCGGGTATAACATTCTTCCTTAGAAACATTCGTCCGAATGTTCATTCTAAGTCTCAAAACATACGTCGCCAAAGATAGTCTTCACTTCTATACTTACGAAACAATCCCGCCATACCGCCACGAAAATACTGCGCAACATACTTATATCCAAGTCTACGAGGAAACACCTCTAACATCACCACAAATACACTTTTGTCACTTTGCCGCGAGCCTAGCTCCGACGACCCAACAAATGGTACCGGGCTGCATGCGATCACCGGTCGCCGTGACACGAACCCTTACCACATTTACGATCGCTTTAGTTTCCAAAACTCGGGTTACTATCTCTTTACGTGGGCATCATTAATCGGGAACATTCGGATGGATCTTCGATACTTTCGAACATAACAATACGAAGACGGACGTCTCGCCTCCTAAGTCGGACGGCAATTGCTAACATATAGCAACCCGCCTATTCTTCACATGAACTCAAAAGGCCCAAAGTAACTCGCTAAGTTCCTTCGTTTCACAACTCGTCACACCTGTCCGGTGGTACTTTCAAGAAGACCGACCACAACTGAACTCTAAGGCGTCGCCGATTATCCGCACGATTCCTCCGAGCCGCGAACTTCTTCTAGATGAGCTTTTCTCATCCACGATTACCTGGAACAAGCTCAACCAATCGTCAACCTTGCCAACATCGAACCAATCGGCCAAGCAACTTACACTTCGCCTCTACAAGGCTTCGTAAGGCGACATCCGAACACCGAAATGGTAGCTTAAACGCCTCTCCACAGAGACAACAATCCTCACAACTACCCCCGAAATCCACACACCGCCCGAGGGCGAATGCGGTCTGAGACTCACCGAGTCCTTAACCCCGCTCGTAAAACTTCGAAACAAAAACAGCCGTAACACAGGCTCCACTGCGCCATAAGGTGAAGGTAGGCACCTGCGCAGCCTTACAACCTTCTCGATAAATCAACATCGCCGAGTGAACGGTCCCGATCAAGAACACGATGGTCGCTTCATCGATCGACCATCGTCGAACGCATCTACGAACTCGCACGCTTAGTTAACTAAACTCGAGCCTAACACCCTCGTGACCCTACCACAAAGCGACCACCACAACCAGACCCACCACCAAACATGCCGCGGGTTGACCCGCAACGTGGCCTCAACCCGACCCGCAAGGCGCAAAAATACTATCTCCCGAAGGAACAATTTTACTAAACATGTTACGAAAACCTAGCGGTCTTCTTAGCTCAACTACCCTCTTTCATTTCATACCACTTGGGACCTATCCCAAACATAGCTCACGTGCACTATGCACTCCGATAAGGATCAAACATAACACTACACCTTTACTCGAGATGGCCTTACCTCTAAGGTGCAGACGCATAACACTCTAAGGCTCACACCTTCATCCCCAAAATCTTACTCGGTTAACCCACCATGATTTCTAATCACAATTACTACACCGCTATCGTAACATAGCACTTAAGGTATACTCACCTTGAAAGTTACCGAAGGACCTGCCGCTCGCCCTCTCCTACTCGTCCTCGGTTAACCCGTCGATCTCACGTTTTGACCGCTTGTACATAAGCCCGCATACGTGCCATGCTCAAGCCCAATCAAGAATTACTCTTGCACAACCTCTCTTGGTAGTCATCAAGACTCGCGATACATCGGTATACTCTCGTAGCCAAATCCATAGCTAGTAATGGTCGCCTCTTGCGATCCATATTCTCTGCTCGGTCGCGAAGGGCGTTCAAATATCATGGCGTAGTAGAACCGCCGCCGTGCTAAACTTTACCGGGCTAGTGACGTCGCAAATCCCGAATGAAGCACCATCCAAGGTGATAATGGGCTGTGCCCACGTAACCCTCCGAACTCTACTCGCAGCCTCCTGGCCGCTTTGCCCTCTGGGCGGGTTGCCACGCGAGGCATAACGATAAGGGAAATAATTTCGTCGAGGTCCAACTTACAACACCTCTAAGGCACGATCTCGGAGTGAGAAGAATAGAAACCAATCCTAAATACCCTATAGCCTCACGATTATTGTGGTGCACAACACACCGATAATCAAGACTTCCATCGATACGATGCGTAGACACTTTCCGAGGATTAATCGCTCGATACCACTTTTGTCACGACCCGATTCGGCCCGTGGATCGTGCCTTACCCGCACCCTAGTGATACAACATCAGTAATCATTGAACATAAACAATACAAGACATATTATGAAATATGAAACAATAACTGAGAAAACTTCGCTTTCGGCATAAATATAAATAACGACTTTTTCCAACACGTGAACGCTTTAATCCTTTTTACAAACCCCGCCCACAGCGATTTCTGCACTTCTAAGAAATTATACGACAACAATGGCGGACGGGCCCCGCCATACCACGAATGTAAACACCTACAACAACAGGAACTATACCATCGATAAGCCTCCGAGCAACGAGCTTTACCAAACGCTGAATCGTGACCCTAAGAGCGAGGATCAATGATCGGTGTACCTTTACCGCGGCATGAACGCAGCCCGGGCGAGGTCGATAACAGTGCAGAGTATGTGAAACTAAAAATATCGTAAATGAAATCATAATAGTCTATAAAGCAGAGACATGTATGATAACCAAACTACGATCACAATAATAGCGATCATGTCAAGTCGTGGACTCACGCCTCAAGTCATCACTCAAATATAACAATGGGTCTCACGCCCACAACATCAATCATGCCCGTGGAATACCTTCCTCACCGCCATAGCTTTATGATATAAAAGCACCAAGGAACACATGAACACCGGTCCCACTGCCATAATAACACGCATGTGGTAAGTACGAAGGCATAGCCGACTACTAACACCCACGTACCAACAAGGTCATGAATCAGATCATAAGATCTGTCTGCATCCGCCACATGATCAAAGCCGACCACTTGCCCGCAGATCTAATGTGCGCGCGTCAGCCCTCGAACTTTCCGCAGCCCGCATAGGCCAATCGGATCGCCCGCGTGAGGTATAACCCCGCATCGAGGGTAGCTACTCCCAGGCGTCCCGACTCGCCGTCCGCACGCCACAAGGACCGCATGACCACAAGGGCCGATCTCAACACGAACTCCCGCAGCCCGCATAGCCCTCGACCCGCATGAGGTAGTCTCGAATCATAGTCCATCGACCGCTGAGTCTACCCCGACGGAGGCGCAACCCGGAATCATCTCAAGAGATGAGTGATGTATAATACTATCATAACGACTTATCGTTAAACATCATAAGCACAACAAAGGAAAAACCCCTTTACACAAACATCACAAGATACTAACACACGTAAGATCCTAGCATGTTTACTTATCAAATCAACAAGAAAGTATTACAAGGCTATCACAAACCAACACAATCAAGTTATACACACAAGGTACTTTCTACTATATGCCAACAAGTTCGGGGTTTTATCCCCAAAGTACTTCATACATTAACTCTTTAAAAGATACGTTACTTTCACAAAAGTCACACAATACCCGTAGTATATGAAAATATAGTGATTATCTTTTGAAGTAAATCAAAACACTTCTCTTTGTAAAACTCAAGTAACAACATTATTTTCCAAACGCCCAAGTTTGCCTAATTTCAAATGTTCATGTTTCTTATTTAGAAAGGTTTAAGAGTTCATAGTCTTATTCATTTAAGAATATAATTCTCTTTTAAACTATCTGAGAAACATAAGTCTTATATGTGAGTAGGATATTCTTGTTTACAACAATCTTATTACAACAGCCATGATCTAGGAAATATCATTTTGTCTCATCTTAGCTTCTATGCAGATGGAAGTTTCTACTGGTTTTAATAATACTTAATCACAAAACATTTCCTTTTATTAACGCCGCAGTGGTTTGTCGATACACATTCTGATTTCCAAAATCAAGAAACATTCTTAAGACGTTATACCTAACTTTCCATAAAGCTAGTATAACTCTTAAGTTTTCAAAACAAATCAAGTATTACTTCTTCTCTCAAAATGATTCAAAACTCTTTTGAAATACTTCGAGTTCTTTATTAACACATAACAAGCCGCTTATAGTTCAAATCGATTACCTTTTAAAACCACATGTATTTTCTTACCAACATAAAGCCGTTATAACCAACTTCCCATAAAGCCGTTATAACACTTTATGTTTTACACCAATCAAATACATTTAGTACACGTGACGCCTACCGCATACATAGTTCACACATATCATGCTAGAAGAGATAGGAAGAGGTTCACATACCGCGACGAGTATCGACTAATAGCAAAACGCTCAAGTACTCCCAACCGCGGCTACTCCTAAGCCAAGTAACGCGCCACACGTAGTACTTCAACCTATAAGGCCACAAGCGCTTTATTAACATTTAGACCTTATCGCAGAACATTCTACCGAAAATTCGGCAAAGACCTCCCCGCAATGCAGCGTAAATCTCCTCTAACGGGTCGGCTACTGCCAACCAGGTGGTTATACATCTAACCCGAACGGTACAATTCTACTCCACAAGATTACTACACAAGTTCATGTCTGAATACGATTCGATTCTTGAGCTTAAGTCAAAAGACATTGCCAACTAACCACGTTGATTCTATATATAGTATACTTCAACTATATATTCTAACAACATGTAATTTCCAATTACAATAGAGGACAAGATATTTACCTCGATAAGCCCATAATTATCCAAGTATAAAGTCGATCACGGGCAATCGTTTAGCTCCAACTCCGAGCGCCCAACCCGCTTCTAAACCACCCTAGAAGTTCTAACCAACTTCTACACAATACTCCAACTGACTATGGAGATTTCCTAGGGTTTCGGTTTTGGACCGACGGGAAGTATAATAGTATTTCGGGATTTTCAGATAGGTATAACCTTAGAATACAACAAGGTATACGGCTAAGGTAATTTGGGCATTATAACAATACTTTAGAGTATTTCTACACCACAAAGGGGGTATCATACGAAAGCAACTAGCAGTGGGTACACTCGGCTAGCACCCTAGAGGGGGTGCTCTCCACATGGGGAGGCCCTTGGCCGAACTCAACACAAGTGGGAGGGAGAAGGAGAGCTTTCAAGACTTAGGCAAATTTATGGATGAAGAAGTTCATCAAAGGGAGGGTATTTATACTACAAGCCAAGGCCAACCAATGGCCAAGATCTAGCCAAGTGCTACAAGTGTGTAGGCCAAGATATGCCCAAGTGCCCCTAGTCCCTACTCCTTAAAACCTCACAAATATCTACCAAAAATATCTACCACTGACACCCCAAATCGTCCAGTGCCGCCCACTTTGCCCACCAATGAGAGGTGCCAAGTGCCGCCTCTCGTTGGTCCAAAATGTTCCGTCTCTCGGAAAAATCCGCAAAAATAAGAAAAGACATAGCCGGAATTTTCCTCTCGCAAGTTATGTAAAACGTTTTAAAAAACGACTCTAACCTGTTGTGCACAAATGCCATTCGGCTAAGCCTAGGCGGGGTGACACGTGTCACCCTCCTATTGGCCCAAAATAAAACATCTTCGAAAATATCCACAATGGCCAAAATCTCAAAACAAAGTGGGCCCACAAAACCAGAATTTCTCCGTGGGCCCACGTGACCATTTCCGAAAATAAAATTCCATATTTTTCTAATATTCCAGGAAGTCCGAATACCAAATCTAGGAATCCAATTCCCATTAACGAACCTTTTTCCTTCACAAAAACCGGAAACTTTTCCGTGGAAAAATCACCTCTTTCTTCCTTTCCAATCTTTCTGTCGTATTCTCGTACGTACGTCCTCGCATACATACCCAGGAACTGCGGGGTATAACAAGTTCTACATACCTTTTCGGGTCAAACCACTTGCCAAGTACAATATCCCGCCCGTAGTATGTCAACCTATAATATCCACAATACGTCTATTAACGTCTTACTTCAAACGTAGAATATTACAAGTGTAAGGTCACTAAATTCTACGGAAAATCGGACAGCACCTCCTTTGTTTTTACTTACTTTGCCACCTTTTTCAAGGCCGAATACAATAACCAAACACGCCACATTTAAGGCCCAATAAATGCAATCAACAATAGGGGATTACACGCCTACTAGACGTGTAAAATTCCGCCCCACAATAGATATCAAACTAATACAACTACTAGTCCAATTTCGGCCATTTTGAGTACAACAATACCAATTCTTATCCAATTTCCATTTCAATCCAAATTGTTAGCATAACATGATATTAAGTCGCAATTGATTATACTACTATAATCTTCAAGTAAGTAACATGCGACGATTCTAGTAAACGACCAAATTGTAATCCAACTTCACATGGCTTACATTACATTTCGGATTTTTAAGGCTACAAGCAATCCATAATACTTATAAACTCCAACACCTATACTTCATGCTAGCAACAAGTAAAGCTAACAACAATATAAACAATCTTGTAACACTTTTAAGAGACGAGATTATACCTCGACGAATCTTAATCCAACTCCAAATACGAAGTCGCTCCTTAGCAACTTAGAGCCTCTTCAAGACGCTTCAATCCGCTACTTGAGACCCTTAGAACAACACCAACAAATTTCCTTCAAACTTCCAAACCAAACCTAGAAAGACAACTAGGTTTTCGCTTTGCGACTAACCCGAAAACTATCTTTTTCCGAGATTTTCTACTGAGATATGCTTACAATACACTCAAGAACCTTGGTTTAAAGTGTGGGGCTTAATGGACAAGAAACAAAAAAATTCCTTTCTTAGAGAGAGTGAACCCGAGAGCTCCTCAAATGGAGTCTTGAAATTCTTGAAAATATGGCTAAATGTTGGACTATGTCTTGCTACTAGTAGTATTAAATAGTACAATGGAGGGTCAAGATCCATACAAATGTGAGGCTTGGATGTAGTTCTTATTAAATATCAAGTGTTGTGGTCCCCTTGACCAAGTCAATTCTCTCAAGCTTTCAAGTTGCAAGACTTGTCTTGCTAACAAAGGTCCAATGACTCTCTTGCCCTTGCAAAATTCGTCCAAGGCATTTTTAAGGGGGGTGACACGTGTCGCCATCCCATTCGTCATAATAATACGTTTTCCGACAATTTTATAATTCCGATAAATTTTACAAGTCTCAATTCTCAACACTTGTGAGTTCTTACGTACGTTCTTAAAACATGTCCTGTAAATACGGGGTGTAACAAGTATACTCCAAATGACAAGGCAAACATACTTCAAGGATAGTTATGTCGATAGAAGGAAGAAGTTCACATACCTCGTGACGACTAACCCATACGACAAGTAGCAAAATGCTCCGAAGTACTTCAACCTCATCGGCTATTCCTTAAGCCAAGTAGACTATGCTACACGTAGTACTTCAACTTATAATGACGATAGCACTTCTATCAATATCATAGTTACTTAGTATAAGACTTATACCAAATAATGCCCTCTAATTCTGCCGAAATTCGGGCAACACTTCCTTTGTTTCTACGTATTTTTCCACCTTTTCCAAGGCCCGTATTCATCAACCAAAACGCCACATTTAAGGCACAACCAACTCAGCTAATCAAAGGGGATTACACGCCTAACAGGACGTATAAAATTCTGCCCCATAACCATACCAAAACAGCCCCTAAAACAGTCCACAATTAACTATAACGAGGGTGGAATGTGAGGCCTTTCAACGCCTTTCCACACCCTCATTTCTTCGGGTTTTTCATTAGCAATCTACTACATTAAACATGAAATATAGGGGCTGATTTTCCAGCATAAAACACTTCTAAAACAGTCCCTAAAACTGCACAACAACGCCTCACAGTTTCATGCAGTTTTTTCCGGCCAACTACTACAACCAAAGTCCTCTTTATAACTCCTTATGATCCAATTCGTATTTCAAAATTTATAGACAAACAACATCAACTTATAACAACCATATTACCTTCATTTTAACATGCGATTAGTGACGTTAAACAACAACAATAACCAACGAATTCGATATTGACCAAAACTGTCCAGAAAATCAGTAAACACTAAACATGTCACATAGGTTTCGTATACTCCATTTTTCTTGTTAAAAGTTCTTCCCCTAACTACCACAACATGTAATATATAATTACTTCAAGAGGAAGAAGGAAACTTACCACAAATCTTAGCCAAAACAGTCCCAAAGTCACGGCACACACTACACAGCTTTGCACCACTTCTTCATGTTACAATCACACACATGTAACTTCTACGAGTTTGTAATGATCTTATATTCTTGTTGTTCTTCCAAAAAGTTCATAACAAGTTAAGGGTTTCAAGGCCTTGTTCTTGGCCAAACCGTGATCCACACTTTGGTGTGTTAAACTTGGCTTAGAACTTAGTCTAGGTGCTTAATCTTGGAAAGAAAAATACTTTGATCTTGATCTTGTCTTTGGATATGGGGATTTCAAATTGCTCTAGGTTTTTGGAGAGATGAGGGTTTGTATGGATGAATATCTTTTGTTCTAAGTCTTCAATACTTATCTATATAAAGGTGTGTAGAGTCTTCACAAGACAAGTGGGGAGGGCACTTGCTAACCTCCTATTGGCCAAGTATTTCTTCACAAAACAAATTTCATCCACACTTAGTTATTTCTCATCCCATTTCGATGGACATGTAACATAGTATACCAAGACTTAATAAATCCACTAAGTCCATAATTCTAATGAAAAATAATTTCATTACTAGAATTAATTCTTGTCATCACATTAAACTCAAAAAAATTCCGTATAAGGAAATGTAAACATCCTTTCCTTCTGACATTCAAATCTTATTTCTATAATCATGTTCTCACTTAGTAGCTATGGAATTACGGGGTGTAACATATACTATGAACATTGATAAGTGTTATGGAATATTGGAAGCCTAAAATCTGAAAAAAGTTCATGTTAGCCATTAAGATTGTAATTCAATTTAATTGTTAGTTACGATCGTCGCATGTTATAGAAAGAAGGGATTATAGTTGTTATAATCAATTGCGGCTATATAATACATGTTAGAATAACAATTTGTATTGAAAAGGAATTGGAATGAACTTTATGTTGTTACACATTTAAGCCGAGAATTGCCTTAAGGAAATGGACAGTTTTTATATTAAATATGGGGCAGAATTTTACACGTCCTGTTAGGCGTGTAATCCCCTTTGGTTAGCTGAATTGTTGAGCCTTGAATATGGCATGTTGGTTATTGATTGCGGGCCTTGAAAAAGGTGGAAAAGTACGTAGAAATAAAGGAAGTGCTGCCCAATTTTCCATAGAATAAGAAGCTTTACAGTTAGAATATTCTACGTTGGAAAGCTAGAAGTTGATAGACGTATTATGGCCATTATAGGTTGACATTCTACGTGTGGCATATTCAACATGGCAAGTGGATTAAGTCGGAGAGGTATGTGAACTCTTCCATATCTCTTGAGCATGAGTATTTACAAAGGTATAGTACGGTAGACGTACGTATTTTAAGTGAACTTGGTTTCAGTTTGGTATCCTTGCCTTGATTTCAAAAGGTGAAGTAACTTGGCTTTTAAAAGTATATGTTACTTGATGTTACATGTAAAGATTACTTGACTTGAAAAGAATAGAATAAAAGTATGGGTTACTTGAACTATTTTAAAGTTAAGAGACTTGATTTCTAAAGTCAAGGAACTTGAAGTATTCTGAAAGTTATGAAACTTGATTTGAAAGTATATGATACTTGGTTTCAAAAATATAAGTCTCTTGGTTTCAAAGAGGAACGTAATTGTCTTGGTTTGTCTAAAACATAAAGAGTTATAACAGTGTTATGGAAGATTAAGAGAGCGGTCTACTTGATTTAAAGGCATAAGTTGTCTAAGTTTTGAAAGTAGAAGTCACTTGGTTTAAAAGCCTTGAAATGAATTTCTAAAGGTGTGGTGACTTATTTTGAAAAAAAAAGTAAGCATGCCTTGATACTAAGGGTGTTAGTATCTTGGGGTTTTACATAAAAAACAGTCTTTTGAAAAGAATAGAAGTACGTAGTACTTTGGGTTAAATTCCTGGCTTTTTCATGACATGTTAGTGTCTTAAGTTAAATAAAATGAGAGTGCATGCTAATTAAGTCTAATAAGAGTTAAGGGATTTCTTAACTTGCTTATGATATTTATGGTAGCCAGTTGTGCTTATGTTATGTGATCATGATAGCCGGTTGTGCTTATGTTATGTGATCATGATAGCCGGTTGTGCTTATGTTATGTTATCATGATAATCGGTTGTGCTTATGTTATGTGATTATGATAGCCGATTGTACTTATGTTACGTGATTATGTTAGCCGGTTGTGCTGGTGATATATTATTCATTACGGGGTCATTCCCCGGGCATGTTGCATTTGCATATTCCGTGGATTATCTCTCCACGATGTGGGTATCCATATATACTCATTGCGGGTCCACGTGACCTATGCGGGTTCAATTCCCATGCGGGTTAAATTCCCATGAATAGGATTGCATAATGGTAAGACGGGCGGGTAGCCCTGAATTAATCATAGCCTTCCTATTTTTAAACGACAAAAGTTATTCTCATTAGTCTCTTTGTTATTAAGGCACAAGTGTACTGTTAATTTGGTTATCATACTTGTCTCCAGCTTTATGTCTCGACTTATGATTTAAATTGCAGTACTTTCAGTTCACATACTTGGTACATATTTTGTACTGACCCCCTTCCTCGGGGGCTGCGTTCATGCCGCATGTAGAGTTAAATAGGTTGCTGATCCTCACTCTTAGGATCACTGTTCAGTTGTTGAGAAGCTTCATTACTCCGGAGGCTTATCTTTGGTGCAGATCCCTGGTATTGTCGGTTGTTGTACATTTAGGGGTATGGCGGGGCCCTATCCCATTACAATTGTTATGTCAAATTCTTAGAGGTCTGTAGTCATATCTTGTGGGTCGGTTTGTGAAGAAGAAAGATGTAACTGCTTTTGGGCTTATGTATACTTTTCAGAAGGTGGCCTTATCGGCTAGCCTGTTGATATTTCATGACTAGTATTTTATGAGTTTTTTTGTATGTTCTGCTGCTATTCTCTGATGTATACATGTGAGGGGTGCCACTGTAGGGCACGATTCTTGAGCAGGGTCGTGACAAAAGTGGTATCAGAGCAGTTAGTCCTCGGAAAGTGTCTACAGACCGTGTCTAGTAGAGTCTTGGTTATCGGTGTATTGTGCACCAAATCTATAACCAGGAGGTTGCAGGACATTTGGGATTGGTTTCCATTCTTCTCACTCTAGGATCGTGCGATAGAGTTATGTTGTTAGGGTCGTCTCTCCCTAAGGAAGTATGTTGATTGCAGCTACGAGAAAGCCAGCAGTGACCCAGGAAGGATTATGTGGATTGCGTATCCAGGTTGGTAATAATTGTTATATAGCTGGTATAATGACATACATCTATACAGATTAATGTATGAGGGTTAGACGAGTGTTGCCTAGAATGATTATAGATTACCAAGAATTGGTAAGGACTAAATATATACCGGGAATGTATGAAACAGTTTAATGAATTCTCATCAAGGTTTTACGTGCTAATTTGAGATAATTAGGAGATGATGAGTTGTCTGAGAAGGTAATGAACCCGTAAGAAATCATGTTAAGAGACTTAATGGAAGACTATGTTATAGATTAAGCTACGTATTATGCTTAAGAGAATTGTACGGATGAGATCCGTATGGAGTAAGTATGGTTGTTGTGATCAAGACAACACGATTGTGGTATTATGAGAAGATATCTTACCCGTATGAAGGGAAGGGTAATGTAGGCTTGGGGAATGGAAATGGCCTTAAATTGGATGATGTAGTAACTCCAGATTTGGAGGTCAGAATCAGTATGGAGGTTATGTACGTATGCTAGAATAAGTTGGGAAGTACGGAAAGAGTACAACCAGTGAGAAAGGGAGCAACCAAGTGTAAAAGAATAGAGCCTGAATCCATAAGAACCTTTCGAGGTAGCTACACCCGTGAGTGATTGGGTGGTAGCTGAGCGGGTATATAAGAATTTCCCGGTGATGATACAATCATCAGACCCTAGCAGACCTAGTAGAGCTGGATATGACTGTTACACCCCGTAAGTCCAGGACATGTAAAAGAGAATGCACGTAAGGAATCAAGACTTGGAAATAGGTACGAACGGAAGAATTGTTTTTCCGACGGAAAATGTTCCGAACGTCGGAAAGGAAAAATGTTCGTTGTTGAGAATTGGATTCTCAACATGCATTATTTGAAGAGTATGGAACTTATTATATTTATGGAAATTTATTTTTACGGATTTGGTCAGGTGGGGCCCACCCGAGAAATTTTACGTTTTGTGGGGCCGCAGGTTCTGAATTTTATGGACGAATGAGAAGGCGACACGTGGCACCCCCACACTTAGTCTTGGTCGAAATGTTGCAAGGGTTAAATGGTCATTTGACCTATGTAGATGATAAGTCTTGCAAGCTTGACATATTTGACCAAGTCAACTTGTCCACATAGGCTTGATCCATGTGATCTTTATCCAAGCCACACATTTGTTGATATCTAGACCCTCCAATGTGTTATATGTATCATACTAGTGCAAGACTTGGCTTTGGACACTTAGAAAAAATTGAAAAACTTTGAAGCCTCCACTAAGAGCTCTCGGGTTAGGGTTCTAAGGAACAAGAAAAATTTTAGTTTTTGATCCATTAGCCACAAGACTTAAACCCAAGGTCTCTAAGGGTATTATAAGGATATCTCAATAGAAATATTTCGGAAAAAATGCATTTTTACGTTAGTCGCAAGGCGGAAACTAATGAAGTTCTTCAACTTTGAAGTTGGAACTTGAAGATGGGTTCCTCATAGGCTTCTAAGGAGTGCTTGGAGCGGATTGGAACTTAAGGAAAGGAGCTAAGAATTGCTAAGGCGCGACTTTGATTCTTGGAAATTTTAAGGGCTTATAAAGGTATAATCTTGTCGTTTTAGCAATTAAGGGTTACTTATTGTTGTAGCTATGGTTATTAGCAAGCATGAGTTATATATTACGAAGTTTGATTATTATATTGGCTATTGGAACCCTAATCCGAAAACTACCATGTTAGCCATAAGACTACAATTCAAGTTGATTATTCGTTTAAGTCGTCGCATGTTGTGTAAGAAGGAAATTTTAGTTGTTGAAATGGTTTATAACTATATAACATGTTAGACCTTAGAACTTGGAATTGGAAAAGGATTGGAAAAGACTTTTAATTGTTAGTATGTAGTTGGCCGAGAAGGGCTTGGAGTTTTAAACTACTTGGTATGAATTGTGGGGCGAAATTTTACACGTATTTTAAGGCGTGTAATCCCCTTTGTTTGGTTGTTGTTTAGAGCCTTAAATGTGGCGTGTTGGTTATTGTATTCGGCCTTGAAAAAGGTGGCAAAGTGAGTAGAAACAAAGGAAGTGCTGCCCGATTTTCCGTAGAATTAGAGACCGTACACTTAGTTTTATTCTACGTTAGAGGCTAGAAGTTGATAGTCTTGTTGTGACCATTATAGGTTGACACTTCTATGTACGGCGTATTCGGCTTAGCTTGTGGATTTAGCCGAAAAGGTATGTGAACTATCTCCTCTTCTAGCATGATTCCTTAAGATAAAGAAAGTAAGTTCTACTCCTTAAATGATCCATTCCTTGGTTGTACTTGGATTGCCTAGTATAGAATTTGTTCTATGTACTTCCTTGATTGTACTTTGATGTTTACATTGTAAGTTGTATAATCCATTGCCTTAGTGAAGTTGGATTCTTAATAGTGAAAGTATTTCTACTTAAAGTACATGGAGTCTTGAAAAGGAAGTGGTTTCCAAACCGTGTGGCTAGTGCCTTAGTTCCAAAGCCTAAAGGTCATTATAATGACTTTAGGAGAGTCAAAGGAGTGATTTACTTACTTGTTTTAAAAGAGGAGAAGTGACATGATTTAAGAAAAGTAACTTGTTTTAGAGGTGTGAGTTACTTGAGGTTTAAAAAGTAGAAGAAACTTGTTTTCTAAATATTAAGAGACTTGTAGTATTTTGAAAGTTGAGAACTTGTTTTGTAAGTATGCGATACTTGGTTTTAATAGTATAAGTCTCTTGGTTAAAAGGAATGGATATGTCTAAAACCATAAAGGTTTATAACGGCTTTATGAGAAGTTGGTTATAACGACTTTATGGAAGGTTAAGAAAGTTGTCTATTTTGTTTATTAATGGGCATAAGTTGCCTAGATTGTGAAAATTTGAAGTTACTTGATTTCAAGCTTTGAAATGAGTTTTCTAAAAGTGTAGTAACTTACTTTGAAAAATAGGCATGCCTTGATACTACGGGTGTTAGTATCTTGGGGTTTTACATAAAAATGAGTCTTTTGAAAAGAAGGTACCTACGTAGTACTTTGGCTTGTTAAATGAGAATTATTCTATTTGTGCCCTGATAAGTACTTTGGCTTGTTAAATGAGAATTATTCTATTTGTGCCCTGATAAGTACTTTGGCTTGTTAAATGAGAATTATTCTATTTGTGCCCTGATAAGTACTTTGGCTTGTTAAATGAGAATTATTCTATTTGTGCCCTGATAAGTACTTTGGCTTGTTAAATGAGAATTATTCTATTTGTGCCCTGATAATTACTTTGGCTTGTTAAATGAGAATTATTCTATTTGTGCCCTGATAAGTACTTTGGCTTGTTAAATGAGAATTATTCTATTTGTGCCCTGATAAGTACTTTGGCTTGTTAAATGAGAATTATTCTATTTGTGCCTTGATAAGTACTTTGGCTTGGTTAATTAAGAATTAGCCTATGTGTGCTGGTGATAGCCTTTGAGTGCGAGTATTATGTTTTATTAAGTTGCCGCGACTCTCGGTTGGAGGGTCGGTTGTCTGGTTGTAAGTTACTTGGACGTACCGACAGTGATGTGGGATTCCACGGGTATGCTACCGTTATTTGTAGTACTTGGGTTAAATTCCCGGATGTTTATAAAAGACATGGTAGTGCTTATGTCTTGTTTGACGGCCGGTTGAGATAGGGTAAGAGTATAAATGAGGGGCAAGCCCCAAGACGTTATACCACCTTCTCCAAGGTAAGAGTATAAGTGAGGGGTAAACCCCCAAGATGCTATACCACCTGCTTTACCACCTTCTCCAGGGTAAGAGTATAAGTGAGGGGTAAACCCCCAAGATGCTATACCACCTGCTTTACCACCTTCTCCAGGGTAAGAGTATAAGTGAGGGGTAAACCCCCAAGATGTTATACCACCTGCTTTACCACCTTCTCCAGGGTAAGAGTATAAGTGAGGGGTAAACCCCCAAGACGTTATACCACCGGTGGGACTTGGTGTTCATGTATGCCTATTGGTGTGATATTATATCATGGACTGCCGACAGTGAGGAAGGATTCCACGGGCATGATTGATATTATGGGCGTGAGACCCATGGTTATGCTTTTAGTAATGACTTTGAGGGCGTGCGTCCTTGACTTGATATGACTGTTTATGTATTGTGTACTGTAATTTGATTATCATACATGTCTCCTGTTTTGTTAGACTGTTATGATTTTGTTCTGATATTTTTGATTCACATACTTGGTACATTCTTCGTATTGACCTCGCCGGAAGTGCGTTCATCCGCGAGTTTAGGTACGATGTTTGGTGATCGGCAGGTGTAGGACCACCTTTCGAGTTTTGGATAGCTCCTTACGTTGGGAGTTTATCTTTTGGTATAAGTTCTTCCGATCTGAGCTTTTGTACGATTATAGATGCGGCGGGGCCTTGTCCGTCATAGTTGATTTAACTCTTAGAGTGCGTATTCATATGTGTGATTGGACTCATTATGCGGTGTAGTGTCTTTTGTTATGTATATTATATGGCACAGTCGGCTTTGCCGCTTGCATCGATTGGTTTTTAAAAAAAAAGGTGTTATTTAATTTCCATGATTTACTTAGTTGTTAAGGTAGAAGGTGCCCGGGTAGGGCACGATCCACGCGAGGTTGGGCGTGACAGTGGTATCGAGCGATCGGTCCTCGAATGTCTACAGACCGTGTCTAGTAGAGTCTTGATTATCGGTGTGTTGCGCGCCACACCCATAAACAAGAGGCTACAGGACATTTAGGAGTTGGTTTCTATTCTTATCACTCTAAGATCGTGCCATAGAGCTGTGTTAGTAAGATAATTCCTCTCTGACGTATTGTTGTGTTCTGATTATGCCTCGAGGAGGGCAACGGCCTTGAAGGGCAAAGGAGTAGCCGGAGCTACTAGTCAGACTCAGAGAGTTAATAGGGCTTATGCCCAGGGTATATCGGATGTTGTTCATGATCGTGAGTTCTTCTGCGCCAGGTTTTGAGGCCCCAGCACCAGAGCCTCTAGTTTCTCAGTTAAGGGAAGACTTTAGGGTCATGAAGGAAGCCATTATGTTATTGACCAAGATAGCGATTACTCTGATTTCATCAGGATGTTATTCGGCGATCTGATCAGTGCGGGGTAGAGGGCTAACGAGGGCTAGACCGGTTGGTTATCCCGGTGAGTTTTTGGACGAGCTGCCTCAGCAACGAGTAAGATATTCGTCCCAGCCTACCCAGTACATACCCCCGCAGCTCACAGGTGAGAGATTTGATCCCACAAGGTATGTAGGAGCCAGTCCGAGCTCCAGGGGTCGAGGTTCTCAAAGGAGCAGGGGATTTTCTCAATCGAGGCCACTTATGTTATACCCCGTATTTCCAGAGTATGTACGTAAGGGCATACGTACAAAAGTTTAGCCTTAAGTTAGGCACTATGGACGAAATTTGTGCACAACCCACGAAACGGATGGTTTTCGGCGAACGCGTTTTCCAAAACTTGCGTAGGGTAAATTACGGCTATGTCATTTATAATTTTTGCGGATTTTTCCGAGAGATGAAATAATTTGGACCAACGAGAGGGTGACACTTGTCACCCTCAAGTGGACGACAAAGGGGGGCGGAACCTTGGACGATTGGCATGATTTTGTGGCCTAAAACTTGGGTCAATGTTTGGTGAGTGATTTGTGGAGTAGGGCTAGGGTGCACTTGTGCTAATCCACACCATCCACTTGCGCTCATCTTGGCCCTTGAAAGCCCTATAAATACCCCGAGTTGATGAATTCTTCATCCACAAATCAATTTTCAAGTCTTAAAATCCTCCCCTAGTTGTAGTTTCGTCCAAGCCATCTTCTCCCCTCTTGAGTGAGCTTAGCCGAAACACCCTCCCCTTCCTAGTAGTCTCGGCTAAGGCCCTCCCCCCTTGGTAGAAAATACTCTCCAAGTATTGTTACTATCCCCTAAATACCTTAGCCAATCCCTTGTAGTAGTTCCAAAGTCACCCCTATACTAAAAGCCCAGGAATACTACTATACTTCCATTAGTCACTAAACGAAACCCTAGGAGAAACTTCATTGTTGGTTGAAGTTGTAAGTAGAAGTTGTGTAGAAACTTCTAAGGGTTTCTTGGAGCGGATTGGAGCGTTCAGATTAGGAGCTAAACCTTGCTCAGGATCGACATTTAACTTGGATAATTTTGGGCTTATCGAGGTAAATACTCTTGTCCTTCTATCGTAATTGGATATTACATATAAGAATAGTTAAGACTTGAGTATAAGATATAGAAGGATATTAAAGAATAGAATTGAACTATAATCACAGTAGACTTGTGTAGCTTGACGGGTAGGGAAGTGCTGCCCAATTTTCCGTAGAATAAAGAACCCTCTGCTTAGAATAGTCTACAGAGTAGTCTAGACATTGATAGACGTATCTGACTATTATAGGTTGATTCTCTGCGCGCGACATATTCGACTTGACAGGTGGATTTCGCCGAGAAGGTATGTGATTCTTCCTATCCTCTAGAGCATGATATTTTAAAGTATATATATAGTACGGTGAGCGTCGTGTGTTAACTGAACATGGTTTTACTTGACGTCTTTTGACTTGAGTCTAAATAACAAGAATCTTGAAGTATTTCAAAAGAATTATGAATCATTTTTGAAAGAAGAGTAATACTTGGTTTTTAAACAAAAGCTTAAGAGTTATACTAGCTTTATTGGAAGTTAGGTATAACGACTTAAGAAAGAGAAAAGGAACAGTTTACTTATGTGTTTATGAAAGACTTGTATTGATTTCTGGAAAGTATAATAAGATGGTCTGATGAGTAGACATATTATGATGCTATGTGTGTTAGTGTCTTGCAACGTTTGTATAAGAGGGTATTCTTGTTGTGCTTATGTTGCTTAAAGATAAGCTGTTATGCTAGTATTATATCACTCACCTCTTGACATGATACCGGGGGTTAAGTTGCCCTCCGATGCGGGGTAGACTCAGGAGGTCTGGGACCATGATTCGAGAATACCTCATGCGGGTCCATGGGACCTATGCGGAGCTACGAGAGTTCCAGGTTAGTGTGCGGTCCTTGTGGCCATGCGGTCTATGTGGCCATGCGGACTACGAGTCCAGGACGATGCCGAGGAGTAGCTACCCTCGATGCGGGGAATACCTCATGCGGGCCTATGTGAGTGGCCTATCACGATGCGGGAGTCGAGATTAGGCATGCATAATGATACTATGGGCGATTGGCCTTGCCCGATCATTCGCGACCTAGAAAAGACACATTCTGATTTACCTATTATTGCTCTTGTTTGTGATGTGGCACTATGTGCGGTTACATTGGTTGTTTTGTACATTTGTAAAATTTGTTTTAAAATGATATGATTTCATTTAAGTACTTTCTGATTTCACATACTTGGTACTGTTATCGACCTCCTTGAAGTGCGTTCATGCCGCAGGTAAAGGGAAGCAGGTAGCGGATCCTCAGTCTTAGGATCTTTTCTTTGGTGTCAGGAGCTCCATCTTCTCCGGAGGCTCGGCTTTTGGGTATGATCTCCCTGTTGTTGTAGATAGTTTTGTACATTCAGGGTATGGCGGGGCCCTGTCCCGCCATAGTTGTTTACTTCCTTAGAGGTCTGTAGTCCTATTGTACAGTTGGGATGTAACTGCCAGAGTTTGGTTATATATATATATGTCGAAGGGCGACTCTTCTCAGATAAACGGTGTCTTAATTTACATTTGTTTCATGTCTTGTTTTCCGCTGATTACTCTGATGTATGACTACTTGGGTGCCCGGGTAAGTCACCAGTCACGGGCCCTGGAACGGGTCGTGACAACTTATTCCTCAGTGTTTCCATTGTAGTAAGCGTCATTTGGGGAAATGCCGTCTTGGCATAGGTGTTTGTTATTATTGTGGCCGTCCGGGCCATATACTGAGGGTATGTCCTTTTAGAAGGGGCACCGGTGAGGTGGCTCAGCCTATGAGGCCGATGGTTGGTTCCCTTTCCTCCGCAGCTGTGCGTTCCCCAGGGCAGGGTGTTCAGATGTTAGCCAGCCGTGGTAGAGGTCAGGGTGGAGTTTATAGTTCTGGCGGTCCTTCGAACCGCAGAGGTGACGTGACTACTGGACAGGATCAGGAAGCAACATCGCCTAGGGTTACAGGTATATCTCGATTCTTTTGAATCATACGTGCATTGTTAGATTCAGATTTTGCCCTAGCGTATATGTTTTCCCTTTATTGCTAGAGTTGTAAAGTGATAGTACCCCAGAGGTAGGGATACTTTGATTAGTAAAGTGAGAAGTTATGAATATGGGCAAGAATGGTAAGTGAACTGAGACTATAGTTGCGTAGAGTTCACACGTAATTGCCCCATGATAGTGTAAGACCAATAGGGAAGATTGTACAGTAGGAATACTTTGGCTTATGTGACGAACCTCTAAGTGAATAGGGGGATAGGGTGAGAAGTACCTTGAGATAAGAGATAGATTTATTTCAGACTAGGAATGAGAAGTTAAGTATGACGATGGGTCGGGTTGTGGACTCATTTCGGGTCAGCCGATAGTATGGAATGGGGTTTTGTCAGTTAGAAATGGTCCTGTTATGTGATAGGTTCCCGAGGATGTCAGGCCCAAGTTTAGTTAATCGTTGTACGAGTTTGTGGATGCGTTCCACCGGAACTAGGTCGTAAGGACCAAGAAGAGCCTTAACGGGAATGTAAGTAACTATATGGCTAAGTTTGGATAGTAACTCCAAGGATTGGAGAAGAGAAACAAAATTTGAGATTTTGTACGTGTACTAGATGAGTTTGAAAGTACGAGAAAGTATGACAAGTAAGGGAAGAAAGGAACCTCTAAGGATCCCGTGTTTGGGAAGACTGTAACCTTCGAGTTTTGTGAGAAGGGACCACGGACGGAAGGTCCATTATTATGTTCACGTATGTTGTGGTGGCCATGTGTGGCCTCGTTAGTCGTGTGCATGTTTTGATTGATAGACATAGTATAGAGTTTATGCCGGAGTTTGTATAGCTTTGCAACCGACTAAGAACATTCGGGGACGAATGTTTCTAAGGAAGGAAGAATGTTACACCCCGTAAGTCCAGGACATGTAAAAGAGAATGCACGTAAGGAATCAAGACTTGGAAATGGGTACGAACGGAAGAATTGTTTTTCCGACGGAAAATGTTCCGAACGTCGGAAAGGAAAAATGTTCGTTGTTGAGAATTGGATTCTCAAAATGCATTATTTGAAGAGTATGGAACTTATTATATTTATGGAAATTTATTTTTACGGATTTGGTCACGTGGGGCCCACCCGAGTAATTTTACGTTTTGTGGGGCCCACGAGGGTTACGGAATTTTATGGACGAATGAGAAGGCGACACGTGGCACCCCCACACTTAGTCTTGGTCGAAATGTTGCAAGGGTTAAATGGTCATTTGACCTATGTAGATGATAAGTCTTGCAAGCAGCATATTTGACAAGTCAACTTGTCCACATAGCGATCCATGTGATCTTCATCCAAGCCACACATTTGTTGATATCTAGACCCTCCAATGTGTTATATGTATCATACTAGTGCAAGACTTGGCTTTGGACACTTAGAGAAATTGAAAAACTTTGAAGCCTCCACTAAGAGCTCTCGGGTTAGGGTTCTAAGGAACAAGAAAAAATTTAGTTTTTGATCCATTAGCCACAAGACTTAAACCCAAGGTCCCTAAGGGTGTTGTAAGGATATCTCAATAGAAATATTTCGGAAAAAACGCATTTTTACGTTAGTCGCAAGGCGGAAACTAATGAAGTTCTTCAACTTTGAAGTTGGAACTTGAAGATGGGTTCCTCATAGGCTTCTAAGGAGTGCTTGGAGCGGATTGGAACTTAAGGAAAGGAGCTAAGAATTGCTAAGGCGCGACTTTGATTCTTGGAAATTTTAAGGGCTTATAAAGGTATAATCTTGTCGTTTTAGCAATTAAGGGTTACTTATTGTTGTAGCTATGGTTATTAGAAAGCATGAGTTATATATTACGAAGTTTGATTATTATATTGGCTATTGGAACCCTAATCCGAAAACTAGCATGTTAGCCATAAGACTACAATTCAAGTTGATTATTCGTTTAAGTCGTCGCATGTTATGTAAGAAGGAAATTTTAGTTGTTGAAATGGTTTATAACTATATAACATGTTAGACCTTAGAACTTGGAATTGGAAAAGGATTGGAAAAGACTTTTAATTGTTAGTATGTAGTTGGCCGAGAAGGGCTTGGAGTTTTAAACTATTTGGTATGAATTGTGGGGCGAAATTTTACACGTATTGTAAGGCGTGTAATCCCCTTTGTTTGGTTGTTGTTTTGAGCCTTAAATGTGGCGTGTTGGTTATTGTATTCGGCCTTGAAAAAAGTGGCAAAGTGAGTAGAAACAAAGGAAGTGCTGCCCGATTTTCCGTAGAATTAGAGACCGTACACTTAGTTTTATTCTACGTTAGAGGCTAGAAGTTGATAGTCTTGTTGTGACCATTATAGGTTGACACTTCTACGTGCACGTATTCGGCAGCTTGTGGATTTAGCGAAAGGTATGTGAACTATCTCCTCTTCTAGCATGATTCCTTAAGATAAAGAAAGTAAGTTCTACTCCTTAAATGATCCATTCCTTGGTTGTACTTGGATTGCCTAGTATAGAATTTGTTCTATGTACTTCCTTGATTGTACTTTGATGTTTAAATTGTAAGTTGTATAATCCATTGCCTTAGTGAAGTTGGATTCTTAATAGTGAAAGTATTTCTACTTAAAGTACATGGAGTCTTGAAAAGGAAGTGGTTTCCAAACCGTGTGGCTAGTGCCTTAGTTCCAAAGCCTAAAGGTCATTATAACGACTTTAGGAGAGTCAAAGGAGTGATTTACTTACTTGTTTTAAAAGAGGAGAAGTGACATGATTTAAGAAAAGTAACTTGTTTTAGAGGTGTGAGTTACTTGAGGTTTAAAAAGTAGAAAAAACTTGTTTTCTAAATATTAAGAGACTTGTAGTATTTTGAAAGTTGAGAACTTGTTTTGTAAGTATGCGATACTTGGTTTTAATAGTATAAGTCTCTTGGTTAAAAGGAATGGATATGTCTAAAACCATAAAGGGTTATAACGGCTTTATGGGAAGTTGGTTATAACGGCTTTATGGAAGGTTAAGAAAGTTGTCTATTTTGTTTATTAATGGGCATAAGTTGCCTAGATTGTGAAAATTTGAAGTTACTTGATTTCAAGCTTTGAAATGAGTTTTCTAAAAGTGTAGTAACTTACTTTGAAAAATAGACATGCCTTGATACTACGGGTGTTAGTATCTTGGGGTTTTACATAAAAAGGAGTCTTTTGAAAAGTTATGCACGACGTAGTACTTTGGCTTGTTAAATGAGAATTATTCTATTTGTGCCGATAAGTACTTTGGCTTGTTAAATGAGAATTATTCTATTTGTGCCCCGATAAGTACTTTGGCTTGTTAAATGAGAATTATTCTATTTGTGCCTCCGATAAGTATTTTGGCTTGTTAAATGAGAATTATTCTATTTGGCTCCGATAAGTACTTTGGCTTGTTAAATGAGAATTATTCTATTTGTGCCTTGATAAGTACTTTGGCTTGGTTAATTGAGAATTAGCCTATGTGTGCTGGTGATAGCCTTTGAGTGCGAGTATTATGTTTTATTAAGTTGTCGCGACTCTACGGTTGGTCTACCGTCCGTCAGTATGTTACTTGGACGCATCGACGGTGATGTGGGATTCCACGGGTATGCCGTTATTTGTAGTACTGGGTTAAATTCTGATGTTTATAAAAGACATGGTAGTGCTTATGTCTTGTTTGATCACGGTTGAGATAGGTAAGAGTATAAATGCGGGCAAGCCCCAAGACGTTATACCACCTTCTCCGTGGTAAGAGTATAAGTGAGGTAAACCCCAAGATGCTATACCACCGCTTTACCACCTTCTCCGTGGTAAGAGTATAAGTGAGGTAAACCCCAAGATGCTATACCACCGCTTTACCACCTTCTCCAGGTAAGAGTATAAGTGAGGTAAACCCCAAGATGATATACCACCGCTTACCACCTTCTCCGTGGTAAGAGTATAAGTGAGGGTAAACCCCAAGACGCTATACCACCGGTGGGACTTGGTGTTCATGTATGCCTATTGGTGTGATATTATATCATGGACTGCCGGCAGTGAGGAATGATTCCACGGGCATGATTGATATTATGGGCGTGAGACCCATGGTTATGCTTTTAGTAATGACTTTGAGGGCGTGCGTCCTTGACTTGATATGACTGTTTATGTATTGTGTACTGTAATTTGATTATCATACATGTCTCTGCTTTGTTAGATCGTTATGATTTTGTTACGATTTTTTGATTCACATACTTGGTACATTCTTCGCATCGACCTTCGGCCGCGTTCACGCCGCGAGTTTAGGTACGCTGTTTGGTGATCGGCAGGTGTAGGACCCTGCTCAGAGTTTTTGGATAGCTCCTTCTATTCGGGAGTTTATCTTTTTGGTATAGGTTCTTCCGATGTGCTTTTGTACGCATGGGTACGGCGGGCCTTGTCCCGTCATAGTTCAGTTTAACTCTTAGAGGTCTGTATTCATATGTGGGATTGGACTCATGTACGGTGTAGTGTCTTTTGTTATGTATATTATATGGCAGCCTGGTCGGCTTTGCCCTTGCACGTACGATTGGTTTTTTTTTAAAAAAAGAGGTGTTATTTAATTTTCGCAGTTTACTTAGTTGTTAAGGTAGCGGTGCCTGTGTAGGCACCACCACGACCGGTTCGGGGCGTGACAATGACATACTTTGAGGTCATTATGGGTACGAACTAGTTGGTTCTTGTTAGGCCAACGTTGACTGCAGAGAGAGATTGGTTCGATTCCAGTTTCCCGGTGAGCCGGTGATCGATTGGAAAGGAATGAAAGTGCTAGTAATATGTAAGTTATTCCTTCCTTCTTTGACATGATAAATTGTGGAGTCTATGTGACTTGTTTCATTGAAGTAATTGATTTGAATATTGAACATTGAGAGACGGAGATAAGTGTTACAACCCATAATCCCAGGACATGTATATAAGAACATACGTAAGAAATCAGGACGCTAAAACTTGAGACTCGTAGAATTTATCGGAATTATGAAAATGTCGGGAAACAAAATATTACGATGAATGGAAGGGTGACACGTGTCACCCCCCTTGGATGGTCTTGGATGTTTAGACCAAGGGCTAGAAGGTCTTTTGACCAAAGCTTGGATGAACAAGTCTTGCAAGCTCAAGCTTGAGATTATTGACTAAGTCAAAGAGCCCACTTGGCTTGATATTTAAATTATTTAATCTAAGAGCACACAAGTGTATTGATCTAGACCCTCCATTTAATTATATAAGCACACTAGTAGCAAGACAAGTCTTCCACACTTAGAAAAATTTAGAGAAAATCTTGTGTTCTTGAGAGGATTTCTCGGGTTTGCCCATTTTCAACAAGAAATTTTTTTGTTTGTTGTTCAATAATCCCAATACTTTAAACCAAGGTTCCTAAGGGTATTATAAGGATATCTCAATAGAAAGATCCCGGAAAAGTTTCATTTTTGCATTAGTCGCAAGGTGAAAACCTAAGTCGCTTTCATAGGTTTTGTTTGGAAATTGAAGGGAAGTTGTTTGTGAACTTCTAAGGGCTTAAAGTGGCGGATTGGAGTGTCAAGGAAAGGAGCTAAGTTGCTAAGGAGCGACTTCGGATCTTGAAGTTGGATTAAGGCTTGTCAAGGTAACAATCTTGTTCTCTTAGTGTTATAAGATTACATATTGTTGTAGTTATGGATATAAACAAGCATGAGATATATATTGAAGATTGAAATGTTATGGAATATTTGGATGGAATCCGAAAGTTGCATGTTTAACCTTAAGATTGTAATTCGATTTAGTTATTAGTTTTAGTTGTCGCATGTCATATAAGGAAAGGATTGTAGATGTTATTATCGATTGCGGCTATATAACATGTTAGACTAAACAACTTGGATTGAAAAAGAATTGGAAAAGATTTTGTGTTGTTGTACATTGAATTGCCGAGAATGACATTGAATTATTGGACTAGTTTGATATCAATTGTGGGGCAGAATTTTACACGTCCTGTTAGGCATGTAATACCCTTTTTGTTAGCTACATTGTTGACCCTTAAATGTGGCATGTTTGGCTATTGAATTCGGGCCTTGAAAAAGGTGGAAAAGTACGTAGAAACAAAGGAAGTGTTGTCCGATTTTCTGTAGAATAAGTGACTTTACACTTAGAATATTCTACGTTTGAAGCTAGAAGTTAATGGACGTATTATGGTCATTATAGGTTGACATACTACATACGGCATATTGGACTTAGCAAGTGGATTGAACCGAAGAGGTATGTAGAACTTTTCTTATCTCTTGAGCATGATTAGTTATCAATGTATAGTACGGTAGACGTACGAGCTTTAAATCAATTCAGTTTCATTTGGTATCCTTGACTTGTTTTAAGAATGTCCAAATTGGTTGAGTTAGAGAATTTACTCACTTGTTGTTAAAGGATAAAAATGCCTTAGTTTCTAAAGCATAAAGTTAGTATAACGGTTTTATGGAAAGTTAGTTATAATAACTTTATGAGAAGTTAAAAGAATGGTTTTGTTATACCCCGTAGTTCCAGGGTATGTATGTGAGGACGTACGTACGAGAATACGACAGAAATTTTGGAAAGAAAGAAAGGTGTGATTTTTCGACGGAAAAGTTTCCGGGTTTTGTAAAGGAAAAAGGTTCGTTAATGGGAATTGGATTCCCATATTTGGTATTTGGGCTTCTTGGATATTTTCGGAAGACAAAATATTTTGGACGAGTCGGGGGGCGACACGTGTCACCCCCATGTGTCACCTTGGCCGAATTGGAGGGACAAGTGGCTAGCCACTTGTCCCCTTGGCCGAAATGGCCATGACACTTGGAGCACCATTTCGTTGGCCATGTGGTGTGGTGGGACCCACACACACATGGCCCAATCTTGACCACCCACTTGCTATGATCTTAACCCTTGAATTCTCTATAAATACCCCCTTAAGTTGAAGACTAAATTCATCCCACACTTGAATACTTTCCAAAGCAAATACTCCCTCCCTTTAGGCTTGTGTTTCGTCCCTCCCCCCCCCCCTCCCACATGTGTAGAAAATACTTTGAGTATTGTTGTATAATCCCAAATACCTTAGCCTAGTATCCCTAGTAGTATTCCAAGTTATTTCAATACTAAGAGCCCGAAAATATTACTTTATTCCAATAGTCGCAAAGTGAAACCTAGGAAAATCTTCCTAGCTTGGTTGAAGTTTTAAGAGAAGTTGTTTAGAAACTTCTAAGGGTCGCTTGGAGCGGGTTGGAGCGTAAGGAGTTGGAGCTAAATGTTGCTCAGGATCGACTTATAATCTTGGATAATTTTGGGCTTATCGAGGTAATGATCTATGTCCCCCTATTTTAATTGGACATTACATGTAGTAGTAGTTATACTTGAGTATATTATATGAGGATAGAAGATTGATAGAATTGAATCAGTATTTACATTGACCGTATTTACGTGAGACTTGTAGTATTATTGTGAGTAGAATTGTACACGTCCGTTAGACGTGTAACCCTCGAGTTGTTGGCTTAGTAGCGCCTTGATAGAGGAGATTTATGTGGTTGCGGGGGAGGTGCCGAATTTTCCGTAGAATATGGAGCCTTGTTCTTAGAAATGTTCTACGAAGAGATCGAGAAATTGTTGGACGTTTTGTGGCCTTTATAGGGTGAAGTACTACGAGTAGCGTATTCTACTTGAAGGGTGGAAAAGGCTAGTAAGGTTATAGTACTTTGGAGCGTTTTGCTTATTGTCGATAATCGTCGCGAGGTATGTGAATCTCTTCCTATCTTTTCTAGCATGATTGTTGTGAACTATGTAGTACGGTAGACGTACGTGTGCTAAACGAGTTTTGGTTGGTTTAAAACATAAGGTGTTATAATAGCTTTATGGGAAGTTAGTTATAACGACTGTATGTAGGAAAAAGAATGATTTATTGATATTAGAAGTTAAGAGACTTGATCTTAAAAGATAAGAGACTTAACTTATAAATGACGTTTTATGAAATATTAAGGACTATGAGTTTTGTTAAAAAGTTGTGAAGCCTCATTCGTGAGTAATGAGTACTTGGCTTTTTAAAGAATAATGTTTTACTGATTTCGGAAATGAGAATAAGTATCGAACAAACCACTGCAGCGTTAATAAAGGAAAATGTATTGACTAATTAACTATATTAAAACCAGTAGAAACCTCCATCTGCATAGAAGCTAAGATAAGACAAAATTGTATTACATTTTCTAGATCATGGCTGCTTTAATAAGATTGTTATAAACAAGAATAACTACTCACACATAAGGCATATGTTACTCAATGGTTTTAAAAAGAGATTACGTTATTTGATTAAGGCTATGAACTATGAAATCTTTTGAAAATAAGAGACTTGAGTATTTGAAATTAGGCAACTTGAACTTTTGGAAAAGAATGTTGTTACTTGACTTTAAAAGGGAAAGTGTTTTGGTTTAAAAGAAAGGCATGGTAGTGTCTTAATCTGTCTTAAAAGAGAGTTTAAACGTTATGGCCGATTTTTCCTCGAGTCCCATGGGATGGGCCGAGATATGTATTCCACCCGATTTTTCCTCGAGTCCCATGGGATGGGCCGAGATATGTATTCCACCCGATTCCACCTCGAGTCCCATGGGATGGGCCGAGACATGTTATACGTATCATACGATTTATACCTAGATCGCCAGCTGGCGGCGAGTTCCACGCACGAGGATGACTTTGAGGCGTGAGTCCCGCTTGACATGATCGCTTATGTTGGAATCGTAGTTTGGTATCATACATGTCTTTTGTTTTATATTAGATCGCATGATTTCATTTACTGATTTTCGGGCCACATACTTGGTACTGCCAGATCGACCTTCGGCTGCGTTCATGCCGCAGGTAGAGGTACATCGGTTGTGGATCCTCGCTCATAGGATCACAGTTCAACGGTTTGGGAAGCTACGTTTCTCCGGAGGCTTATCTTTTGGTATAGTCCCCTGTCATTGTAAGTACTTGTACATTCAGGGGTATGGCGGGGCCCTGTCCCGTCATAGTTGTTGTTACACTCTTAGGTCCGTAGTACCGCTTTGTGTGGTTGTAAGGATTGTAATTGTTCGGTTTTATGTATATATATGAAGGTAACCGTTTTGGTTAGCCTGGTTTATTATGTTGTCTCTTGTTTCCTGTTTTATTTCCGCTGATTTTCTCTGATGTTGTTATCACTAGGGTGCCCGGGGTAAGGCACCAGTCGCGGGCCCGAGATCGTGTCGTGACAGGTTTATTCTAGTAATGTAAACAAGGATAAATGACTTGAAATAAAGGACGACGAATATTGATTTAAAGGCATCAATAGCTTAAAGTTTTATAGAAAAAGTTACTTGGTTTAGAAACCTATAAATGTATTTGTAAAAGGTATTGTGACTTGTCTTGAAAAGTAGATATGACTTGATACTACGGTTATTAGTATCTCGGGGTTTTATATGAAAAAGAGTCATTTTAAAAGAATAGAAGTACGTAGTACTTTGGGTTAAATTCCCGGATCTTTCATGATACGATAGTGCCTTAAGTTAAAATAAATGAGAGTGTATGCTAATTAAGTCTAATGAGAAGTTAAGGGGTTTCTTAACTTGCTTATGTTATTTATAGTAGCCGGTTGTGCTTGTGATATATTGTTCATTCTGGTCATTCCTCGGCTTGTGGCATTTGCATATTAGTGGATTTGCTCCCACGACGCGAGGAATACCTCATGCTAGTCCGTAGGCTCATGCGGTGAAATAGTCCTTCATGCGGGGCAGTCCTATGCGAGGAAATTAACTCACGCGGGTCCATACGCCTACGCGGTGAAATAGTCCCGGAGTAGGATTGCGTGATAATACTACGCGGACGGTCCTAGGTTAATCACGCACTTCCTATTTTCGTAACCGTAAATGTATATTTTGTTACTCTCATTGTTAGTAAGGCACGATATCGTTAATTTGATTATCATACATGTCTCCACTTTATTTTAGACTTATGATGTAAATTACGATTTCCGCTTACATACTTGGTACATATTGTAATCACCCACTTTCTGGGCTGCGTTCATGCCGCAGGTAGGGGTAAGCAGGTGGTGGATCCTCACTCTTAGGATCACTGATCAGTTGTCAGAAGCTCCATTTCTCTGGAGGGTTATCTTTTGGTACGGTTTCCCTGATGTTGTAGATTTATGTACATTCAGGGGTATGGCGGGGCCCTGTCCCATCACAGTTGTTATTATTAGAGGTCTGTAGTCATATCCTGTGGATTGGGTTGTAAGAACAAAGATGTAACTATTTTTTTTTTTGGTTATGTATATTTCACGGAAGGTGGCCTTATCGGCTAGCCTGTTGATATTTACTGTCTATGTATTTTATGAATTTATGTATGTTCCGCTGCTATTTTCTGATGTATACATGTAAGGGGTGCCCTGGTAGGGCACCAGTCGCGGGCCCGGGGTCGGGTCGTGACAAAAGTGGCATCAGAGCAGTTAGTCCTCGGAAAATGTCTACAGATCGTGTCTAGTAGAGTCTTGATTATCGGTGTGTTGTGAACCACATCTATAATCAGGAGGTTGCAGGACATTTAGGATTGGTTTCCATTCTTCTCTCTCTGAGATAGTGCAGTAGAGCTGTCTTATTAGGTTGAATCATCTCTGACCTATTCTTATGTATCAGTTATGCCTCCACGGAAGGCGACCAGGGCCCAGAAGGGCAAGGCAGCAGCAGGAGCTGCTAGTGGTACGCAGAGGGTTACTAGGACTCAGGCCCAGACTATGCCTGAGGTCAGGCGATCGGCCCGAGATTAGCCACGCGGCAGACAGAGGAGCCGAGAGCGGTCGTAGCTCCAGAGATTCTGATACCTGAGCCTCCAGTTCCGCTGCAAGGGGCAGAGTATAGAGATTACAGAGAGCAGATCAGGTTATTGACTAGCATATTGGCAGGGCAGCGCCGACATGAGCAGGTAGCTAACCTTAGAGCCAACAGTTTGAGGATTCGAAATTTTCTGGGTTGTAATCCACCCGAGTTCTATGGTTCGAGACCTGAGGATGATCCTCAGGAGTTCATTCGGCAGGTACAGTGGACTATGCAGATGCTTAGGGCCTCGAAGACAGAGTCAGTTGTGTTAGCTTCTTATCGGTTATGCGATATTGCGTTGAACTGGTTTGAGTCATGGGAGCTGTCTAGAAGTGTGGGTGCTCTTCCAGCTGTTTGGGAGGAGTTAACAGAGGCCTTTCTTGATCACTTTTTGCCTCCTGAGATGAGGAGAGCCCACGTGGATATGTTCTTCACATTGAGACAGAATGGGAGGACTATTAGAGAGTACAACCTGGAGTTTGACTCATTGGCCAGATATGCGATCACTATTGTGGCCGACATGGCGGACAAAGTTCACCTCTATGTGATAGGGCTAGACCTTTATATGATTACTGCATGCCTGGGAGTGGCCCTTCAGCCAGGTATGGATATTGCCAGGATGCAGGCTTATGCACAGGGGATCGAGGACAGAGAGAGAGAGGACCAGCCAGACCCAGTCCAGTCTAAGAGCGCCCGAACGGTAGGGTTTCAGAGTAACTTTCGAGGCGGACAGCCTCAACAGCAGGATAGGTCTACATTTCAGCCGGCACAGAGTTCTCCTTCTCGGTTTTCTGGCAGGAGGTTTGATCAGCAGGGTTATTCAAGAGTAGATCAGGGCTCCAGGACTTCGAGGTTTCAGGGAGGCAGAGATCGTAACCGATCGAGACCGCCCCTATCTCGGTGTGTTCGATGCGGTAGATCTCACCCGGGCGAGTGTTGTACTGCTTTGGGAGCTTGTTTCTCTTGTGTCCAGCAGGGCTATATGAAGAGGGATTGTCCGACCATAGGCGGCGTGGGTGGTATGGTTCAGCCTACAGGGTCAGTTGCTGGGTCTTCTTCTTTAGTGGTTATGCGCCCCGGAGGGCAGGGTGTTCACAGACCGACAGGCCGCGGCAGAGGTCGTGGTGGAGGTCCTAGTTCTAACGGTCCACAGAATCGCATATATTCCTTAGCCAGCCGACAGGATCAGGAGTCTTCCCCGGATGTCGTCACAGGTACATTATAGATTTCATGTTGTGACGTTTACGCTTTGATAGATCCAGGTTCTACCTTGTCCTATGTGTCTCCTCTTATTGCTGGTAGAATAGGGATAGAGCCGGTGTCGATAGAGCCTTTTGAGGTAGCTACGCCAGTGGGTGATTCGGTGTTAGCTGAGCGGGTGTACAAAGATTGCCCGGTGTTTATATACAGTCGTCAGACCCTAGCGGACTTGATAGAGTTGGAGATGACAAATTTTGACGTCATTATGGGTATGGACTGGTTGGCTTCTTGTTATGCCAACGTTGACTGTAGAGATAGGTTGGTCCGATTCCAGTTTCCTGGTGAGCCAGTTATCGAGTGGAAGGGCAATACAGCGTCGCCGAGGGGTAGGTTTATTTCTTACCTCAAGGCTAGGAAGATGGTTCAGAAGGGGTACATCTATCATCTGGTTCGGGTATTCGATACAGAGGCTGAGGTGTCAGTTCTTCAGTCAGTTCCGGTGGTTAGAGAGTTTCCGGATGTATTCCCAGATGATCACCCAGGTATACCTCCCGAGAGGGAGATAGAGTTCTGTATTGATACGTTGCCAGACACTCGACCTATATCTATTCCTCCGTACAGGATGGCACCTGCTGAGTTGAGGGAGTTGAAGCACCAGCTGAAAAATTTGTTGGAAAAAGGCTTTATTAGGCCTAGTATTTCTCCCTGGGGAGCACCGGTATTGTTTGTAAAGAAGAAGGATGGGACGCTGCGTATGTGTGTTGACTACAGGCAGCTAAATAAGGTAACCATCAAGAATAGATACCCCCTCCCCAGGATTGATGATTTGTTTGACCAGTTGCTGGGTGCGAGGTGTTTCTCCAAGATAGACCTGCGGTCCTATTATCATCAGGTGCAAGTTAGGGAGGCAGATATCCCGAAGACTGCATTCAGGACCCGGTATGGGCACTATTAGTTCAGGGTGATGTCTTTCGGTTTGACTAACGCTCCAGCGGTATTTATGGATTTGATGAACCGGGTGTTCAAGCCATTTTTGGATACGTTTGTTATATTATTCATTGATGACATCCTGGTTTATTCGCGCACAGAGCAGGAGCATGTAGATCACTGGCGACGGACTTGGGTCCTCCGAGCCGGCCAGTGCGCCAAGTTCTCCAAGTGTGAGTTTTGGTTGGCCTCAGTGACATTCTTGGGGCACATTATCGGGGCTGACGGTGTTCAGGTTGATACATCAAAGATTGAGGCGGTCAAGACTTGGTCGAGACCTACTACTCCGATGGAAGTGCGCAACCTCTTGGGGCTAGCAGGTTATTATCGTAGGTTTGTGGAGCGCCGCCGATATCGCACCATTGACTAGCCGACTCGAAAACAGCTAAGTTCCGCCGACGTAAGCTTGTGAGAAGGGCTTCCAGTTACTGAAGGAAAAGTTGACGACGGCTCCAGTTCTTACTCTTCCTGAGGGGTTAGAGGTCTACGTGATTTATTGTGATGCCTCGGGTATCGATCTAGGGTACTTATTGATGCAGCACGACAAGGTTATAGCCTATGCTTCCCGGCAGCTACGAAAGCATGAGAGGAATTACCCTACTCACGACATAGAGTTGGCCGCAGTTATTCATGCCTTGAAGATTTGGAGACATTATTTATCGGGGTTCATCTGGATATTTATACTGACCACAAGAGCCTCCAGTACATGTTCAGGTAGAGGGAGCTGAACTTGCGGCAAAGACGGTGGTTAGAGTTGCTGAAGGATTATGATGTTGATATCCTATACCATCCGGGAAAAGCCAACGTGGTTGCAGATGCCTTGAGTCGTAGATCGATGGGGAGTCTGTCAGAGGTGCAGCCAGATAGACATGACATGGTCCGTCAGATCCATCAGCTAGCGAGCCTTGGAGTTCGGTTGGTCGATACCGATGATAATGGGGTACGGGTTCGTGAGGTTGCCGAGTCTTCCATCTTTGAGGAGGTGAAGAGGCTACAGTATGAGGATCCAGTTATGATACGGTATCGAGATGCAACTCTTCAGGAAGAGAAGAGACTATTTGAGGTAGCGCCTGATGGGGTGCTGAGATTTGAGGGCCGGTTGTGTGTTCCCGATGTGACAGGACTTCGTCAGCAGATTTTGGGAGAGGCACACAGTGCTCGTTATTCTATTTATTCGGGGTCGACTAAGATGTACCATGACCTCAGATGTGTGTATTAGTGGGATGACCTGAAGAGGGACGTGGCAGGTTTTGTTGCACAGTGTCCTAATTGTCAGTAGGTCAAGGTTGAGCACCAGAAGCCCGGTGGGATATTACAGGTTATTGATATTCCGATGTGGAAGTGGGAGGTGATCAATATGGACTTTATTACAGGGTTACCTCACACTCATAGGAAGCATGATTCCATTTGGGTTATTGTCGACAGGCTAACGAAATCAACCCACTTTCTTCCAGTCAGGACGACTTTTTCGGTCGAGGATTATGCTAGATTGTATATTAGAGAGACTGTGAGACTGCACGGAGTGCCTATATCGATCATTTTAGACAGGGGAGCCCAGTTCTCGGCTAACTTCTGGAGGTCTTTCTAGAAGGGATTAGGGACGCAGGTGAGTCTCAGTACTGCGTTTCATGCTCAGGCCGAGCGTACTATCCGCACCGCGAGGATATGTCATGGGCTTATGTTATTGATTTCGTGGGTACAGGAGGATCATTTACCTCTGGAGTTTGCATATAACAACGGCTACCATTCTAGTATTCGGGATGGCGCCATGAGGCCTTATACGGAGGAAGTGCAGTCACCGATAGGCTGGTTTGAGGTGGGAGAAGTTCACTGGTCGGGCGGACTTGATTCAGCGATGGATAAGGTGAAGCTTATCCAGAGTCGTTATTGTCACCGAGTCGATGTAAGTCGTATGCAAATCATCGGCGTCGACACTTGAGTTTGAGGTAGATGATTGGGTTTTCTGAAGGTATCACCCATGGCGGTGTGATGAGATTTGGGAAGAAAGGGAAACTTAGCCCAAGGTATATTGGGCCTTATCGATTGTCGGTAGGTAGGCGTTGCACATGAGTTGATCTGCCGTCCGATCCGGAGGCAAGACATCCGCTTTTCATGTGTCCATGTTGGAAATGTATTGGAGATCCATCTAGAGTACACCGATTTGTGATGTCCAGTGTGAGAGGGTTATCATATGAGGAGAGTCCCATAGCGATACTCGATCGTCAGGTTAGGCGACTACGGACAAAGGATGTGGCTTCCGTCAAGGTCTTATGGCGGAACGAGAATAGGGAGGAAATGACATGGGAAACAGATGAGGACATGAAGAAGAAGTATCCTCACTTGTTACCTACACCTCCAGGTAACCCATTTTCCTGTTTGTTAGTTTTTGAAATTTAGCAATTATGCTTAAGTATTGTTGTGGCTATGTGGAGCGTCTTTATTTGCAAGAAGTATGGTTAAGAGGGTCTTTGTCTATATTGTGATTTGAGTAAGCCTAGAAGGAACATTCGGGACGAATGTTTCTAAGGGGGGAGAATGTTACACCCCGTAGTTCAGTCCCGCTATGGGACGCATTTAAAGGAGTTAAGATTTAAATTTTTGAAAGATAGGTCGACAGAAGGTTTCAGACGGGTTTTTAGTCAACTTTGAGGCGATGTATGTCCAGTTAAATTGAGAGTTCCTAGGTGTTCAACGGCCTAGTACATAGTTCGTTGAGTCTAGTTTCCAACGGAACAAACCGTTCGTCGATAGGATATCGGGGTAGAAAGTTATGGATGTTACAAGTTCGTGATCGGGCGAAAGCAATCTCGGTCGGGAGCCACGGCGCAAGACCGGATGCAGCGCGCGCCGATATTCGAGGCTCGCTGAGTTACAGCGCCTTGTGCCGGAAGCGAGGCCGCGCGCGAAGTTCTGAAAGGTTGCAGAGGTTTCAGCGCCGCGGCGCCGGCTGCAGGGTCGCGGCGCATAGGCGGGTTCTGCGAGGCTGGGGGGAAAAATCAGAACTGTTTTGTTTTAAAAGAGGCCATGGGTGGGTGACAAGTGTCCCCCCCCCCTCCATCTGATTTTGCATGTCCTATTCATTGACCAAGTCTTGAAGACTTGGTCATTCTTCAACCTCTCCTCTCTATCTAAAATTAAAAGTTCTCCCTTCTCTCTAGAAAATCAAGAAGAAATCAAGGCTTGAGAAAAATCTGAAAAGGGTGGCAAGAAGGAAATTTGTTGGCAAGCTTGTAGGAGTCTTTGTGGCGGTGATTGTGGAAAGGAGGCTAGTGAATTTGTTGGAGTAAATTGGGTAAGCTTTAAGGTACAATTCTTTCTCTTTTTGCTAGTTTATGGTGTTGCATGTGAAGAAGAAAGAACTTGTAATGGTATATATTGCTCTTAGATACATTGCATGTAGGAAATATGGTTTGTATATGAAAGGATTGGATAAGAATGATATGTGAGCATGTTATAGCCAAGATACTACTTTTTACTTATTGATTAGTTGTTATACATTGTGGGGCAAAATTTTACACGTCCAAGTTTAGACGTGTAATCCTCTTTGAATTGATTGGATTGTTGGGCCTTAAAAGTGGCGTTTGGATGTTGAATTCGGCCTTGAAAAAGGTGGAAAAGTATGTAGAAACAAAGGAAATGCTGCCCAATTTTCCGTAGAATTTAGTGACTTTGCACTTGGAATGTTCTACGTTGAAGCTAGAGGTTAATAAACGTATTATGTTCATTATAGGTTGACGTACTACGTGCGGTATATTGGACTTAACAAGTGGATTGACCAAAGAGGTATGTGGAACTTTCCTATCTCTTGAGCATGAATAGTTTTACCTATATAGTACGGTAGACGTACAAGACCTTGGTATCCTTTACTCGTTTTTTTAAAGTGTCCAAGTCGGTGGAATTAGGGGATTTACTCACTTCTTTAAAAGTAGTAAGGATGTCTTAAGTTTTCAAGGTTAAGGGACTTGAAGTGTTTTTTTTAGTGTATGATACTTGTTCCGTTTTAAATCTCCAAGTCCCTTGTGTCACGACCCTACCCCGGGCCCGCGACTGATGCCCTACCTGGGCACCCCTTTCGGTATACATCAGAGAATAGCAGCGGAACATACACAACTGATAAAATGCTTAAACATAAAGTAACAACAGGCTAGCCGATAAGGCCACCTTCCGTAAACTATACAAATAAAACAGTATATTTTTTTTCTTTACAACCCAAACCACAATGTGACTACAGACCTCTATGAATAACAACTCTGGCGGGACAGGGCCTCGCCATACCCCTGAATGTACAACAACCGACAATATCAGGGATAAGCCTCCGGAATAAAGGAGCATCTCAACAGCTGAACAGTGATCCTAAGAGCGAGGATCGAACTCAGACTCTACTGCGGATGAAAGCGGCCAAGGAGGTCAAGACAACATGTACCAAATATGTGAAATCGAAAGTATCAGAATGAAATCATAAGTCTATAATAAAACTGGAGACAGGTATGATAACTCAATTAATAGTACACGGTGCCTTACTAACAATGAGAGTAATCAAAAGTATACTTACAACATAAAAATAGGAAGCTCGCGATCAAAGCAGGACCACCCGCCCGCAGTATCATTAAGCAATCCTACTCCTGGGACTATTTCACCCGCATAGGTCTTGTGGACCCGCATGTGGTATTCCTCGCATAGGCTGTACCCGCCCGCATGGGACTATTTCACTCGCATAAGCCCATAAGGACTCGCATGAGGTATTCCTCGCATCATGGGTAGCAAATCCACGAAACATGTGGTATAACGATCTTGGGGATTTACCCCTCATTTATACTCTTACCCTGAAGCAGGTGGTATAACGATCTTGGGGGTTTACCCCTCATTTATACTCTTACCCTGGAGAAGGTGGTATAACGATCTTGGGGGTTTACCCCTCATTTATACTGTCACGACCCGAACCCGGGCCCGTGACTGGTGCCTTACCCCGGGCACCCTAGTGATACAACATCAGAGTAATCAGCGGAACATAAAACACATACATGAAACCAATGTAAGAAGACAATGAAATAATAAGACAAAGCAACTAAAAACGACATCACAAGTATATATAAATAACAACTCTTTCCAAATGAGCAGTTTAATCTTTTACAAACCCCGCCCACAACAAGATTACTGCACTCTACGAATGATATGACAACAACGACGGACGGGTTCGCCATACCCCCGAATGTAAGCACCTACAACAACAGGGACTATACGAAGATAAGCCTCCGAGAAGCGGAGCTTTCCCAAACGCTGAATCGTGACCCTAAGAGCGAGGATCAACAATCGTGTACCTCAACTGCGGCATGAACGCAGCCCCGAAAGAGGTCAAGACAGTACCAAGTATGTGAAACATGAAGATATCGTAAATGAAATCATAGTAGTCTATAAAGCGGGAGACATGTATGATAACCAAACTACGATTCACAATAAATAAGCGATCATGTCTAGTCGTGACTCACGCCTCAAAGTCATCACTCCAATATAACAATGGGTCTCACGCCCACAACATCAATCATGCGTGGAATACCTTCTTCACCGCGGCCAATGATAGAAAAGCACCAAGAAATACACATGAACAGCAGTCCCACTGTGTCCAAATAAAACGACAGGTAAGCACGAAGGCATAGCCGACTACTAACACCTACAAGTACTAACAAGGTCATAAATCGTATCATGATGTCGCTTCAGACCCACATGATCAAAATCGGTCGCCGCTCGCAATATCAAATGTGCGCGCGTTAGCCACGAACTCCCCGCAGCTCGCATAGGCCAATCTCATAGGCCCGCATGATGAGGTATAACCCCGCATCGAGGGTAGTTACTCCGGCATCGCCCCGACTCGCACCGCATGGCCACATAGACCGCGTGACCATAAAGGCCGACACTAACCTCGAACTCTCGTAGCTCAAGATAGGCCCGAGACCCGCATGAGGTATTCTCGAATCATGGTCCCAGACCGCCTGAGTCTACCCCGCATCGGAGGGCAGCTTAACCCCCGGAAACACGGTGAGTGGTATAAATACCAACATAACAGTTTATCGTTTAGACAACATAAGCACAATCAAGGGAAAATCCCTTTACACAAACATCACAGAATACTAACACACGTAGCATCCTAATATGATTACTTATCAAATCAACACGAAGGTATTACAAGGCTATCACAAACCAATACAATCAAGTTATTCACACATAAGGTACTTCCTACTATATGATTAACGAGATCGGTTTTTATCCCCAAAGTACTTTATACAATAACTCTTTAAAGATATGTTACTTCACAAAAACCACACAATACCCGTAGTATATGAAAATAGAGTGATTATCTTTTGAAGTAAATCAAAACACTTACCTTTGTAAAATCAAGTAACAACATTATTTTCCAAACGTCCAAGTTTGCCTAATTTCAAATGTTCACGGTTCTTATTTTAGAAAGGTTTCGTATTTCATAGTCTTATTCATTTAAGAATATAATTCTCTTTTAAACTATCTAAGAAAGATAAGCCTTATATGTGAGTAGGATATTCTTGTTTATAACAATCTTATTACAGCAGCCATGACCTAGGAAATATCATTTTGTCTCATCTTAGCTTCTATGCAGATGGAAGTTTCTACTGGTTTTAATAATGCTTAATTATTCAAAACATTTCCTTTTATTGACGCTGCAGTGGTTTGTCGATACACATTCTGATTTCCGAAATCAGTAAAACATTCTTAAGCCGTTATACCTAACTTCCCATAAAGCTAGTATAACTCTTAAGTTTTCAAAAACCCAAGTATTACGCTTCATTCAAAATGATTCAAAAATCTTTTGAAATACTTCAAGTTCTTTATTATCACATAACAGCCGCTTATAGTTCAAATCGCTTACCTTTAAAACCACAAGTATTTTCTTCCTACATAAAGTCGTTATAACCAACTTTCCATAAAGCCGTTATATCACTTTATGTTCTAAACCAATCAAATACATTTAGCACATGACGCTCACCGTACTACATAGTTCACACATATCATGCTAGAAGAGATAGGAAGAGGTTCACATACCTCGCGACGATTATCGACTAATAGCAAAACGCTCCAAGTACCTCAAACCGTCGGCTACTCCTTAAGCCAAGTAGATCGCGCCACGCGTAGTACTCAACCTATAAGGCCACAAGGCGCTTATTAACATTTAGATCTTATCGTAGAATATTCTACGTAAAATTCAAGAAGCTCCCCGCAACAGCGTAAATCTCCTCCTTTAACGAGGCCGGCTACCAAGCCAACCAGGGGGGGGGGGTTTGCACATCTAAACGGACCTGTACGATTCTACTACACAAAGAAAGCTACACAAGTCTCCTGTAATACACGCCTATGTAATTACAGTTCAGTACTCTTCTTCCGAAAAGTTTTCTTATTATTCAGGCTGAAGTCAAAAGACATTGCCGATAACTACGTTCAGTTCTATATATAGTATACTTCAACTATATAATCAAACAACATGTAATTTCCAATTACAATAGAGGGACAAGATATTTACCTCGATAAGCCCATAATTATCCGAGTTTAAATGTCGATCCTGAGCAAGGTTTAGCTCCTACTCCGTGCGCTCCAACCCGCTCCAAACAACCCTTAGAAGTTCTAACCAACTTCTACTTATTACTCCAACTAACCATGGAGATTTTCCTTAGGGTTTCGGTTGTGACGGAAGGGAAGTATAATAGTATTTCTGGGCTTTACGTATAGAGGTAACTTTTGGAATACAACAAGGTAAAGGCTAAGGTATTTTGGGCATTATAACAATACTTTTGAGAGTATTTCTACCAAGAGGAGGGGTATTATACGAAAACAACTAGGCTAGGGGGGGGGTACCCCACGGCTAGCACCCCAAGGAGGGGGGGGATGGCTCTCGGCCAAGGAGGAGGGGGGAGGCTCTTGGCCGAACTCAACACAAAGGGGAGGGAGGAGGATTTTAACACTTAGAAATATTTAGGAATGGATGAACAAGTCTTCCAAGGGGGGGTATTTATAGCAAAACCCAAGGCCAACCAATGTCCAAGATCAAGCCATGTGCAAGGCAAGTGTAAGGACTAGATCAAGCCAAGTGCACCTTAACCCTAAACCACCAAACATGTCACAAAACAAGCCACACAACAAGGCCCAAAATAAGGGACCAATCGCCAAGGCCAACCAACCTTGACCGCCTCTCTAAACCGCCCAACGAGGGTGACAAGTGTCACCTCCCGTTGGCCCAAAAATATTTCGTCTCTCTAAAAATCCGCAAAAATATAAATGACATAACCGGAATTTTCCTACGAAAGCGTGGAAACGCTTTCATCGTGAAACGACTCTAATCGGGTGTTGTGCACAAAGTGAAAATCGCCAAGCCTACTTAAGCTTCAAAATTTTCTACGCACGCCCCACGCATATACACTGGAAATACGGGGTATAACATTCTCCCCTCCTTAGAAACATTCGTCCCGAATGTTCCTTCTAACTCTCAAAACAAACGCGCGCCAGTATAGTCTTCACTACTATACTTACGAGAACAATCCTGCCACACATGGCCACAGAACCACCCGCGCAAAAACCTCCATCCAAGTCCACGAGGAAACACTCTAACATTACCACAAACACTCTCTCCGGGTCTAAAATATACTTCCTTCGCACCTTCTCCTTACAAAAGAAATGATCACATCTATGCTCGCCATACATGCTCGCTTCTCCCTTTACTCGTCGTGATACCACTTTTGTCACTTTGCCGCGAGGTTCTAGTGTCACTCGCGACCCAACAATTGGTACCGGCTGCATGCGATCCCCGAGGTCGCGTGACACTCGAACTCTTACTACATTTCAAACGCCGCTTTCCAAAACTCGGGTCACTATCTCTAACGTGGTCATCATTAATCGGGAACACTACGGATGGATCTCCGATACTTTCCCGATCATAATAATACGAAAGACCGGACGTACTGCCTCCTAAGTCGGACGACAAAAGCTAACCTATAGTCAACCTGGCCTATTCTTCACAGGAACCCAAAAGGCCCCAAGGTAACTCGGGCTAAGTTCCTCTGCTTTTCCAAAACTCGCCACACCCAACCCGGTGGTACTTTCAAGAAGACCGACCGTCAACTCGAACTCTAAGCGTCGCCGATTATCCGCACGATTTCTCCGAGCCGCGTAACCTCTTCTAGACAAGCTTTACCCTATCCATACCGCCGGAACAAGCTGAACCAACTATCTGAATCTTGCCAACATCGAACCAATCGACGGCGACTTACACATCCGCCCCTACCAGCTTCATAAGGCGACATCCGAACACCGAAATGGTAACTTAGACTCTCCTCCACAGAGACAACAATCCCCACAACTACCCTGAAATCCACACACCGCCCGAGGGCGAACGCGATTCTCGAGACTCACCGAGTTCTTAACCTGCTGTAAAACTTCCGAAACAAAACAGCCGTACCACTGGCTCCACTGTCATAAGGCCCGCAGCCTTTACAACCTTTCTCGATAAAATCAACATCGCCGAGTAAACGGCCTTTGCTAGAAGACAAGACGTGACCTCTCGCCCGACTCATCGGTCGAACGATCCACGAATCGTGACGCTGGTTAACTAAACTTGGGCCTAACACCCTCGTGACTTACCACGCGGGGCCACCACAACCGACCACCACCAAACACGCCGCGGGTTGACCCGCAACGTGGCCTCAACCCGACCAAGAACGCGCAAAAATGCTAGCCCCAAGGAAAACTCTCACTAATCATGTTACGAAAACCTAGCGGTCTTCTTAGCTCAACTACCCTCTTTCATTCCACACTACTCGGGACTTATCACACATATATCTCACGCACTAAGCACTCGATAAGGATCAAATATAACACTACACCTTTCTCGAGATGGCCTTACCTCTAAGGTCTCTACGTATAAAACTCTAAGGCTCACACCTTCTATCCCCAAAATCTTACTCGGTTAACCCACCATGATTTCTAATCACAACTAACACACTGCTATCAGAACATAGCACTTAAGGTATACTCACCTTATCACACATACTGATCTCTAGAGGGTTAAGGATATATCTATACCTACTACTTCACTCCCCTTAGTCGTTCTAATCAAACTCGCCTGTAGGCGATAGCAAGGAAGATGACAAACTACCCACCGATCTGAAGGCTAAGTCCTCCCGCAAGACACTCTATCGACATCGACTCGACGGCCATAGGTACAACAAGTACCAACCAAAAGACGACATTCTCGAGATGACGCCGCTACACCGTGAACACCGAGAAAATCGAATCGGATGGCCGGAACCTTCGCAGGATCAGAACCTAAGCTCGAGCTCGACCAACACCGCATACCCCGAACGCCCCGAAATCCGTGGAAGTCCACTCAGACCGGCGAGGTGCATATCTAATTCACGTGAGGCGACTTGCCTCGAGAGTTACTACAGACTCGCCGCTCGCCTCTCTCGCCGCCCTTCGTTAACCCGCCGATCTCTACGCCTCGCCATTGCGCATAAGCCCGCATACGTGTCATGCTCAAGCCTAATCGAAGAATTATTCTTGCACAACCTCTCTTAGATAGTCATCAAGACTCGCAGACATCGGTATACTCTCCGTAGCCACATCCATAGCTAGTAAATGTCGCCTCTTTGCAATCTATATTCTCCGCCCTGGCCGTGGAACCAAGGTTCAAATATCATGGCCGCAGCAGAACCGCCGCCGCTAAAATCTCTTTGGGCTAGTAACGTCGCAGAACTCCCTAAATAAGCACCACCCCAGTGATGATTGGGCCTGTGCCTCGTGAATTCCTCAGATTTACTCGCAGCCTTCCTCGGCCGCTTTGTCCTCTCGGGTTGCCTACGCGAGGCATAGCGGTAAGGGACAGAAATACGTTAGAGGGTCCAACGTACAACACCGCTCTAAGGCACGATCTCCGAGTGCGAAGAATAGAAACCCATCCTAAAGATCCTATAGCCTCCTGATTATTGCGTGCGCACAACACACCGATAATCAAGACTTCATCGATACGGTTCAGAGACACTTTCCGAGGATTAACTACTCGATACCACTTTTGTCACGACCAACCGGCCCGTGGATCGTGCCTTACCGGGCACCCTAGTGATACAACATCGAGTAATCAGAACATAAAACACATACATGAAACCAATGTAAGAAGACAAGAAATAAGAAGACAGGCTAACCAAAAACGACATCACAAGATATATAAATAACAACTCTTTCCAAATGAACAGTTTAATCCTTTTTACAAACCCCGCCACAACAAGATTACATGCACTTACGAATGATATGACAACAACGACGGACAGGCCCCGTCATACCACGAATGTAGCACCTACAACAACAAGTGGACTATACCAAGATAAGCCTCCGAGAAGCGAGCTTTCCCAAACGCTGAATCGTGACCCTAAGAGCGAGGATCAACAATCGTGTACCTCAACTGCGGCATGAACGCAGCCCGGGCGAGGTCAAGCATAACAGTACCAAGTATGTGAAACATGAAGATATCAGAATGAAATCATAGTAGTCTATAGAAAGCGTGAGACATGTATGATAACCAAACTACATCACAATAAATAAGCAAATATGTCTAGTCGGGACTCACGCCTCAAAGTCATCACTCCAATATAACAATGGGTCTCACGCCCACAACATCAATCATGCGTGGAATACCTTCCTCACCGCCAGCAATGATAGAAAAGCACCAAGAAATACACGTGAATGAAGGTCCCACTGTGTCCAAATAAAGCGATGCATGTGGTAAGTACGAAGGCATAGCCGACTACTAACACCCACGCACTAACAAGGTCATAAATCGTATCATGATGTCGTTTCAGACTGGCCACATGATCAAAGCCGTCGCCGCTCGCAATATCAAATGTGCGCGTCTAGCCCCGAACTCCCCGCACCCGCATAGGCCAATCTCATAGGCCCGCATGAGGTATAACCCCGCATCGAGGGTAGCTACTCCGGCATCGCCCCGACTCGCATCCGCATGGCCACATGCATCGCATGACCATAAAGGCCGCACACTAACACGAACTCGTAGCTCGCATAGCCCCCGAGACCCGCATGAGGTATTCTCGAATCACGGTCCTGCATCGCTCGAGTCTACCCCGTCGGAGGGCGCAACCCCGAACACACGGTGAGTGGTATAAATACCAACATAACAGTTTATAGTTTAGACAACATAAGCACAATCAAGGGAAAATCCCTTTACACAAACATCACAGTATACTAACACACGTAGCATGCTAATATGTTTAGTTCGCAAATCAACACGAAGGTATTACAAGGCTATCACAAACCAGTCCACTCAAGTTATTCACCCAGAAGGGACTGCGTACTATATGATTACCGAGATCGGTGTTTATCCCCAAAGTACTTTATACAATAACTCTTTAAAGATATGTTACTTCACAAAAACCACACAATACCCGTAGTATATGAAAATAGAGTGATTATCTTTTGAAGTAAATCAAAACACTTACCTTTGTAAAATCAAGTAACAACATTATTTTCCAAACGTCCAAGTTTGCCTAATTTCAAATGTTCACGGTTCTTATTTTAGAAAGGTTTCAGATTTCATAGTCTTATTCATTTAAGAATATAATTCTTTTAAACTATCTAAGAAAGATAAGCCTTATATGTGAGTAGGATATTCTTGTTTATAACAATCTTATTACAAAGAAATGCATGACCTAGAAATATCATTTTGTCTCATCTTAGCTTCTATGCAGATGGAAGTTTCTACTGGTTTTAATAATGCTTAATTATTCAAAACATTTCCTTTTATAGACGCTGCAGTGGTTTGTCGATACACATTCTGATTCAAATCAAGAAACATTCTTAAGCCGTTATACCTAACTTCCCATAAAGCTAGTATAACTCTTAAGTTTTCAAAACCCAAGTATTACGCTTCTTTTCAAAATGATTCAAAATCTTTGAAATACTTCAAGTTCTTTATTATCACATAACAAGCCGCTTATAGTTCAAATCGCTTACCTTTTAAAACCACAAGTATTTTCTTCTACATAAAGTCATTATAACCAACTTCCCATAAAGCCGTTATATCACTTTATGTTCTAAACCAATCAAATACATTTAGCACATGACGTCACCGCACTACATAGTTCACACATATCATGCTAGAAGAGATAGGAAGAGGTTCACATACCTCGCGACGATTATCGACTAATAGCAAAACGCCCAAGTACCTCAAACCGTCGGCTACTCCTTAAGCCAAGTAGATCGCGCCACGCGTAGTACTCAACCTATAAGGCCACGCGCTTATTAACATTTAGATCTTATCGTAGAATATTCTACGTAAAATTCAAGAAGATTTCCCGCAACAAACAGCGTAAATCTCCTCGCTTTAACGAGGCCTACCAAGCCAACCAGGGGTTTGCACATCTAACCGGACGTGTACGATTCTACTACACAAAGAAAGCTACACAAGTCCATCTGAATACACCCTATGTAATTACTGCTCAAGATTTCTTTCGAAAAGGTTTCTTATTATTCAGCTTAAGTCAAAAGACATTGCGATAACTACGTTCAGTTCTATATATAGTATACTTCAACTATATAATCAAACAACATGTAATTTCCAATTACAATAGAGGACAAGATATTTACCTCGATAAGCCCATAATTATCCGAGTTTAAATGTCGATCCCGAGCAAGGTTTAGCTCCTACTCAGTGCGCCCGACCCGCCTCCAAACAACCCTTAGAAGTTCTAACCAACTTCTACTTATTACTCCAACTAACCATGGAGATTTTCCTTAGGGTTTTGTGACGGAAGGAAGTATAATAGTATTTCCGGGCTTTACGATAGAGGTAACTTTGGAATACAACAAGGTAAAGGCTAAGGTATTTTGGGCATTATAACAATACTTTTGAGAGTATTTCTACCAAGAGGGGTATTATACGAAAACAACTAGGCAGTGGGTACCCCACGCCTAGCACCCCGAGGGTGGGGATGGCTCTGCCAAGGGGAGTGAGGCTCTGGCCGAACTCAACACAAAGGGGAGGGAGGAGGATTTTAACACTTAGAAATATTTAGGAATGGATGAACAAGTCTTCCAAGGGGGGATATTGATAGCAAAACCCAAGGCCAACCAATGGCCAAGATCAAGCCATGTGCAAGGCAAGTGTAAGGCCTAGATCGCCAAGTGCACCCTAACCCTACTCCACCAAACATGGCACAAAACAAGCCACAAACAAGGCCCAAAATAAGGATCAATCGCCAAGGCCAACCAACCCTTGACCGCCTCTAAACCGTCCAATGAGGGTGACAAGTGTCACCCTCCCGTTGGCCCAAAAATATTTCGTCTCTCGGAAAAATCCGCAAAAAATATAAATGACATAACCGGAATTTTTCCTACGAAAGTCAGGAAACGCTTTCACGAAAAACGACTCTAATCGGGTGTTGTGCACAAAGTGAAAATCGCCAAGCCTACTTAAGCTTCAAAATTTTCTACGCACGCCCTTACGCATACACCGGAAATACGGTATAACATTCTCCTCCTTAGAAACATTCGTCGAATGTTCCTTCTAAGTCTCAAAACAAACGCGCGCCAGTATAGTCTTCACTACTATACTTACGAGAACAATCCTGCCACACATGGCCACAGAACCACCCGCGCAAAAACCTCCATCCAAGTCCACGAGGAAACACCTCTAACATTACCACAAACACCTCTCTCCGGGGTCTAAAATATACTTCCTTCGCACCTTCTCCTTACAAAAGAAATGATCACATCTATGCTCGTCATACATGCTCGCTTCTCCCTTTACTCGTCGTGATACCACTTTTGTCACTTTGCCGCGAGGTTCTAGTGTCACTCCGGTGACCCAACACCGTACCGGCCGCATGCGATCACGAGGTCGTCGTACACTCGAACTCTTACCACATTTCTGAAACTGCTTCAGTTTCCAAAACTCGGGGTCACTATCTCTAACGTGGTCATCATTAACTGGGAACACTCTGGATGGATCTCCGATACTTTCCCGATCATAACAATACGAAAGATCGGACGTACTGCCTCCTAAGTCGGACGGAAAAAGCTAACCTATAGGCAACCTGGCCTATTCTTCACATGAACCCAAAAGGGCCCAAGGTAACTCGGGCTAAGTTCCCTCTGTTTTCCAAAACTCGCCACACCCAACCCGGGGTGGTACTCTCAAGAAGACCGTCGGCACAACTCTGGCGTCGTCGCCGATTATCCGCACGATTTCTCCGAGTGCGGAACCTCTTCTAGACAAGCTTTACCCTATCCACGATCTGCGGAACAAGCTGAACTAACTTGTTATACCCGTAGTTGCGGGGTATGTATGTGAGGACGATGCGCACGAGTCTGTGAGAAAATGTTGAAAAGAAAGAAAGATGTGAGTTTTCACGGAAAAGTTTCCGGTTATTTGTGAAGAAAAAGGTTCGTTAATGGGAATTGGATTCCCAGTTTGGTATTTGGACTTCATAGATTATATTAGAATTTTGAGATTTTATTTTGGAAATGGTCACGTGGGGCCACGGGAGAAATTTACTGATTTGTGGCCCGCTTTGTTTTGAGATTTCCGGTATTTTGGATATTTTCGGAAGACGAAATATTAGGCGAATCGGGGCGACACGTGTCACCCCATGTGGCACCGGCCGATTTTACAATTGTGCATAACACGGTTAGAGTCGTTTCGACGAAACGTTTTCGCGTAACTGCGAAGGAAAATTCCGGCTATGTCGTTTTGTATTTTTGCGGATTTTTCCGAGAGACGAAACATTCTGGACCAACGGGAGGGTGACATGTGTCACCCTCACAATGGAAGCATGTGGGGCGGCACTTGGCCGAATTGAGGGGGCAAGTTGTGGTAGATATTTGTGTAGATATTTGTGAGGGTTTTAAGGAGTAGGGTCTAGGGTGCACTTGGCTTGATCTTGGCCTTACACTTGCCTTGCACATGGCTTGATCTTGGCCATTGGTTGGCTTTTGGTTTTGCTATAAATACCCCCCTTGGCTTGAAGACTTCATTCATCCAAAATATTCCAAGTCTTGCTATCCTTCCCCTCTCCTCTTGTTTGACTCTCGTCCAAGAGCCCCCCCCTCCCTAGTTAAGGCCTTTGGCCGAGGAGTCCCCCTCCCCCCTTTGTGGTGCTAGCCGTGGGGTACCCCCCCCCTAGCCTAGTTGTTTTCGTATAATACCCCTCCCAGCGTATTGAAATACTCCTCTAGTATTGTTATAATGCCCAAAATACCTTAGCCTTGTACCTTGTAGTATTCCAAAGATACCTCTTACGTAGAGTCAGGAAATACTACCTTTTGTCCTTTTAGTCTCAAACGAAACCCTAAGGAAATCTTCATAGTTGGTTGAAGTATTTGAGTAGAAGTTGGTTAGAACTTCTAAGGGTTGTTTGGAGTGGTTTGGAGCGCCGGGTGGAGCTAAACCTTGCTCAGGATCGACATTATAACTTGGATAATTTTGGGCTTGTCGAGGTAATTATCTTGTCCTCTATTGTAATTGGAAATTACATATTTGTTAGAATATATAGTTGAAGTATCGTATATGGAACTATACTTAGTATTCGGCAATGTCTTTTGACTTAAGCTGAAGAATAAAGAATCGAATCTGTATTTACATAGGGTGTATTGCAAAGAGACTTGTGTAGTATTACTGAGTAGAATTGTACACGTCCGGGTAGACGTGTAAACCCCCCCCCCCTGGTTGGCTTGGTAGCCGGCCTCGTTAGAGGAGGAGATTTACGCTATCATGCGGGGGAAATCTTCAGAATTTTCTATAGAAAGATAGAAACTTGTGTTTTGGGGTTAATAGACGTTTTGACCTTTATAGGTGAAAGTACTAAGAGTAGCGTATTCTACTCAAGGAGTGGAAAGGGCTAGCAAGGTTGTAGTACTTGGAGCATTTTGCTTATTGTCGATAAATCGTCGCGAGGCATGTGAACCTCTTCCTATCTTTTCTAGCATGATTGTTGTGAACTATGTAGTACGGTAGGCGTCATGTGCTAAGTGATTTGGTTGGTTTAACACATAGGGAGTGATAATAGCTTTATGGGAAGTTAGTTATAACGACCTTATGTAGGTGAAAATGGTTTACTGATGTTAGAAGTTAAGAGACTTGATCTTATAAGATAAGAGACTTAACTTATTTGTTTTAATGTGGATGTTGTGTGAAACCTCATTCGTGAGTAATGAGTACCTGGTTTTAAAGGGATAATGTTTCATGATTTGGGAATCGGAATGTGTATCGACGCACCATTGCGGCGTTAATAAAGGAAAATGTATTGAATAATGATGTGTTGTATTAAAACCGGTAGAAACCTCCATCTGCATAGAAGCTAAGATGAGACAAAATGATATTACATTTTCTAGATCATGGTCATTGTAATAAGATCGTTATAAACAAGAATAAACTACTCACATATATGACATATGTTACTCAATTGTTTTAAAAGAGATTAAGACTATGAGTTATGAAACCTTTCTAAAATAAGTGACTTGAGCATTTGAAATTAGGCAAATTTGAACGCTTGGAAAATAATGTTGTTACTTGATTTTACAAAGGGAAGTGTCTTGTTTACTTAAAAAGATAGTCACGATTTTTATACTACGGGTATTGTGTGGCTTATGTGAAAGTACTTTGAGTTGTGTGAAACTTGCCTATGCTTGTGATGATAGCCTTTGTTGTACAAGTGTTGTATTTACGTATTCTGGCGTCTCGATAGAGTCGGTTGACTTGTTGAGAACTTACTTGGGACATGGCGGTGATGGAGAAATTCCGCAGTGCGTTCGTTGATTGTGTTACTTTTGCTAATCGCTTTGGACATACCGACACGATCGTAGCGCGCGGGTATGCTTCCATGTTGATCTCGCCTTATTGTTTCCCTTTGGGCATCTCGACCGCGATCGTAGCGCGCGCGGGTATGTTTCCATTTGGAATGTTGTCCTATTGTTTCCTTTTGGACATACCGACACGATCGTAGCGCCGCGGGTATGCTTCCATTTTGATTCTTGTCTTGTGGTTCCCTTTTGGACATACCGACACGATGCGTAGCGCGCGGGTATGCTTCCATTTGAATTGTTAATACGACTTTGGCATCGGTAGGACTTGGTGTCTTTGGTGTACTTCTTGGTGTTATCATATCATAGGCTAGCGGTGAGGAAGGCATTCCACGGGCATGATTGATGTGGAGGGCGTGAGACCCTGACTTGATATAACTGATATATGTGTGCACTGTAGTTTGGTTATCATTCATGTCTCCTGCTTTATATATCGCTATGATTTCATTTCTGATATTTCTGATTTCACATACTTGGTACTGTTATCGACCTCCTTGGGGCTGCGTTCATGCCGCAGGTAGAGGTACATCGGTCGTGGATCCTCGCTCTTAGGATCTCAGTTCAGCGTTTTGGGAAGCTCCGTTTCTCCGGAGGCTTATCTTTCGGTATGTGTTCCCTGAGTTATTGGTTCTTGTACATTCAGGGGTATGGCGGGGCCCTGTCCCGTCATAGTTGTTGTAAATCTTAGAGGTCTGTAGTACTATTGTGGGCAGGGTTGTAAAAAGGATTAAAGCATTCGTTTTGAAAGAAGTTGTATTTATTTATGTTATTGGAAGGTAACGTTGGGTTGGCTTTGTTTATGTTCATATATCTTGTTTCTTGTTAAAGTTTTATTTTCCGCTGGTTTTCTCTGATGATTGTATCACTAGGGTGCCCGGGATAAGGCACGATGCGGGCCGGGCGGGTCGTTACAAAAGTGGTATCGAGCGATTAATCCTCGGAAAGTGTCTACGCATCGTGTCTAGTAGAGTCTTGATTATCGATGTGTTGTGCACCACATCTATAATCGTGAGGCTATAGGACATTTAGGATTGGTTTCCATTCTCATTCTGAGATCGTGCCTTAGAGTTGTGTTGTAAGTTGGACCCCTCTGACGTATCTCGTTTTTACCAGTTATGCCTCCGCGCAAGGCGACCAGTGCCCAGAAGGGCAAGTCTACCGAGGGTGCTGCTAGTGAGATCTGAGAGTGCGAGGCGCAGTCGGACAGCGCCGAGGTTGTGCTTGACAGCGGGTTTTGTAGCGCCGCCCGGCCCAGCGAGTTTAGAGCGCGGCGATGGCTGCTGAGACCACGATACACGAGCCTCGGTCCACGGCTGGAGCGGATGAGATAAGTACAAGGAGATGGCCCGATTATTGGCGAGGTTGTGGCAGATATGAGGACAGTGGATCGCAGCAGATTCGATTCGATGCACCGATGGTTCACCCCGAGCGAGATAGTTTGAGGCTACGGGACTTTACGAGTCAGAGCCCGCGAGTTTTATGGGTCGAGGCACGAGGATGATCCGCAGGAGTTCATCCGGCGATTCTGGTCATGAGTGATCAAGGCCGGAGACCGAGTCGGTGGTCTTAGGTTCGCATCGGCTGCGTGATACCGCGGATCGGCGGTTTGATCGTGGGAGTTGTCGGGAGAGCATGCGCTTCCAGTGATATGGGACGAGTTCTCGAGAGGCATTCCTCACTCACTTCTTGCCTCGCAGATGAGGAGAGGCACGCGGCCGACAATTTATGATCTTTGAGGCGAGAATGGGCGTCTGATTCGGGAGTACAACGTGGAGTTTGACTCGTTGGCTCGGTATGTCCCGCTTTAGTGGCAACCATGGAGGATAGAGTGCACCGCTACGTCACCGGGCTAGATGATTACTTGCGAGGCTTGTTGGGTGTAGCTCTTGGCGGCATGGACATTGCCGCATGCGAGCTCATGCACCTGGGATGTGAGGCACGGAGAGATCGGCGGAATGACGGGTCGTGCAAAGAGGCGAGCAGCGAGGTCCTTTGGTGACTTTCGAGGCGAACCGCCTGGCGGCGAACTAGTTATGCGCCTCCGCGGTGCATAGTGGTCCTCCACAATCTTCAAGGCATCCAGAGTATTCGAGGAAGCGGTCGGGGCTCGAGGTTCAGATTTTCGGGAGAAGCGGTGTTAGCCAACGAAGCCACCCTACCTCGTTGTGACATTGTGGTAGACTCGCGGTGGGAGTGTCGTGCTAGTCGGGAGTTTGTTTTACATGCGGCCAGCGGGGCCATTTGGGAGAAACTGTCCCGGGTAACTGGTAGGATAGCACAGCTACGAGATCGATTCGGGTTCTTCACCTTCCACAGCTAGGCGGGATGTTCATACACCGGAGCCACGGTAGAGGTCGCGGTGGAAGTTCCCGATTTTAAGCGGTCCTTGAACCGCCTAGTTTAGTATATCCTTAACCCTTTAGATACTTGTATGTATTGATGTTAATGATGTGTTAAGTGTTATGTTCGGATAGCGGTGTGTTAATTGTGAGTTAGAAAACATGCTTAGTTGGGAGGATACGTATGGGGGCATGGTAAGTGTGAACCTTAGACTATGTCACGACTGAGACCTTAGGGGTAAGGTCGTCTTGAGTTAAAGATTTATTTTTGACCCTTATCAGAGTAGTAGTATACGTGGGATTTATTTGTGTGATAAGTCCGTGGGTAGTGTGAGATGGAAGTGGTAGCTTTCATGATGTGAATTAGTAAGATTGTTAGGATCGGGAACAAGAGTTTGGCGGTTGTGGGTCGGGTTGAGGACGTGATACGGGTCAACCCGTAGCCTTGATTAAGGTGGGGTCAGTTAGGTGGTCGCCAGGTGGTAGGGTCACGAGGATGCTAGGCCCAAGTTTGTGTGACCAACGTATGAGTTCGTGGACGCGTTCGACGAGCGGTTCGTAAAGGCGGGAATGGCCTTAAGGAAGTTTGAGGTTAGTAAGATGACCAAGTTTGGAGGTAGTGACTCGCAGATTTTCGGAGCGGAGTAATGGTGAAGTATGGTACGTCTTGGGAGAGTTCAAGTGTTCGAGAAGGGCACGACGAGTAAGGAAGGAAGATAACGTGTGTTATTTCGTGGCAGTGTGGCGTTGACAACTTGTTGGAGGAACTTCATCGATATCCGTCTTGAGAAGGAACATTCGGACGAATGTTTCTAAGGAGGAGAATGTTATACCCGTAGTTGCGGGGTATGTATGTGAGGACGTGCGTCTGAGTCTGCGAGAAAATGTTGAAAAGAAAGAAAGATGTGAGTTTTCGCGGAAAAGTTTCCGGTTATTTGTGAAGAAAAAGGTTCGTTAATGGGAATTGGATTCCCAGTTTGGTATTTGGACTTCATAGATTATATTAGAATTTTGAGATTTTATTTTGGAAATGGTCACGTGGGGCCCGGGAGAAATTCTGATTTTGTGGGCCCGCTTTGTTTTGAGATTTCCGGTATTTTGGATATTTTGAAGACGAAATATTCTGGCGAATCGGGGCGACACGTGTCACCCCATGTGGCACTCTTGGCGATTTTACAATTGTGCACAACACTTTGGTTAGAGTCGTTTTGACGAAGCGTTTTGCGTAGCTGCGAAGGAAAATTCGGCTATGTCGTTTTGTATTTTTGCGGATTTTTCCGAGAGGCGAAACATTCGGACCAACGGGAGGGTGGCGTGTCACCCTCACAATGGAAGCATGTGGGCGCACTTGGCGGAATTGAGGTGGTAGATATTTGTGTAGATATTTGTGAGGGTTTTAAGGAGTAGGGTCTAGGGTGCACTTGGCTTGATCTTGGCCTTACACTTGCCTTGCACATGGCTTGATCTTGGCCATTGGTTGGCTTTGGTTTTGCTATAAATACCCTTGGCTCAAGACTTCATTCGTCAAAATGTTCCAAGTCTTGCTATCCTTCCCTCTCCTCTTGTTTGACTCTCGTCCAAGAGCCCACTCCCTAGTTAAGGCCTTTGGCCGAGAGTCCCTCCTCCCTTTGTGGTGCTAGTAGGGTACCCACTGCTAGTTGTTTTCGTATAATACCCTCCTTGTGGTATTGAAATACTCCTAGTATTGTTATAATGCCCGAAATACCTTAGCCTTGTACCTTGTAGTATTCCAAAGATACCTCTTTACGTAGAGTCAGGAATACTACCTTTTGTCCTTTTAGTCTCAAACCGAAACCCTAAGGAAATCTTCATAGTTGGTTGAAGTATTTGAGTAGAAGTTGGTTAGAACTTCTAAGGGTTGTTTGGAGTGGTTTGGAGCGCACGGAGTGGAGCTAAACCTTGCTCAGGATCGACATTATAACTTGGATAATTTTGGGCTTGTCGAGGTAATTATCTTGTCCCTCTATTGTAATTGGAAGTTACATGTTTGTTAGAATATATAGTTGAAGTATACTGTATATGGAACTATACTTAGTATTCGGCAATGTCTTTTGACTTAAGCCTGAAGAATAAAGAACTGAACTGAACTGTATTTACATAGGACTGTATTGCAGTAGACTTGTGTAGTATTACTGAGTAGAATTGTACACGTCCGGGTAGACGTGTAAACCCCCCCCCCTGGTTGGCTTGGTAGCCGGCCTCGATAGAGGAGGAGATTTACGCTGTTGCGGGGGGGGAGGTGCTGCCGAATTTTCTATAGAAAGATAGAAACTTGTGTTTTGGGGTTAATAGACGTTTTGACCTTTATAGGTGAAAGTACTAAGAGTAGCGTATTCTACTCGAGGAGTGGAAAGGGCTAGCAAGGTTGTAGTACTTGGAGCATTTTGCTTATTGTCGATAAATCGTCGCGAGGTATGTGAACCTCTTCCTATCTTTTCTAGCATGATTGTTGTGAACTATGTAGTACGGTAGACGTACATGTGCTAAGTGATTTGGTTGGTTTAAAACATAGGGTGTTATAATAGCTTTATGGGAAGTTAGTTATAACGACCTTATGTAGTGAAAAGTTTCTTGATGTTAGAAGTTAAGAGACTTGATCTTATAAGATAAGAGACTTAACTTATTTGTTTTAATGTGGATGTTGTGTGAAACCTCATTCGTGAGTAATGAGTACTTGGTGTTTAAAAGAATAATGTTTTACTGATTTCGGGAATCGGACTGTGTATCGACAGACCATTGCGGCGTTAATAAAGGAAAATGTATTGAATAATGATGTGTTGTATTAAAACCGGTAGAAACCTCCATCCGTAGAAGCTAAGATGAGACAAAATGATATTACATTTTCTAGATCATGGCTGCTGTAATAATATCGTTATAAACAAGAATAAACTACTCACATATATGACATATGTTACTCAATTGTTTTAAAAGAGATTAAGACTATGAGTTATGAAACCTTTCTAAAATAAGTGACTTGAGCATTTGAAATTAGGCAAATTTGAACGTTTGGAAAATAATGTTGTTACTTGATTTTACAAAAGGTGAAGTGTCTTGTTTACTTAAAAAGATAGTCACGATTTTTATACTACGGGTATTGTGTGGCTTATGTGAAAGTACTTTGAGTTGTGTGAAACTTGCCTATGCTTGTGATGATAGCCTTTGTTGTACAAGTGTTGTATTTATGTGTTACCGCGTCTCTCGATAGAGGGTCGGTTGACTTGTTGAGAACTTACTTGGACATGCCGGCAGTGATGGAGAAATTCCACGGGTACGTTCCTGTTGATTGTGTTACTTTTGCTAATCGCTTTGGACATACTGACACGATGCGTAGCGCACGGGTATGCTTCCATGTTGATACTGCCTTATTGTTTCCCTTTGGGCATCACGACCACGATCGTAGCGCGCGGGTATGTTTCCATTTGGAATCTTTGTCTATTGTTTCCTTTTAGACATCACGACACGATCGTAGCGCTGCGGGTATGCTTCCATTTGATTATTGTCTTGTGGTTCCCTTTTGGACATCTCGACACGATCGTAGCGCACGGGTATGCTTCCATTTGAATTGTTAATACAACTTTGGCATCAGGTAGGACTTGGTGTGCTGGTGTACTTATTGGTGTTATCATATCATAGACTGCCGGTGAGGAAGGCATTCCACGGGCATGATTGATGTGGAGGGCGTGAGACCCTGACTTGATATAACTGATATATGTGTGTACTGTAGTTTGCTTATCATTCATGTCTCGCTTTATATAGGCGCTATGATTTCATTCTGATATTTCTGATTTCACATACTTGGTACTGTTGTCGACCTCCCCGAGGCTGCGTTCATCGCGGTAGAGGTACATCGGCCGTGGATCCTCGCTCTTAGGATCTCGATTCGGCGTTTTGGGAAGCTCCGTTTCTCGGAGGCTTATCTTTCGGTATGTGTTCCACTGAGTTGTAGGTTCTTGTACATTCGGGGTATGGCGGGGCCACTGTCGTCATAGTTGTTGTAAATCTTAAGTGCTGTAGTACTATTGTGGGCGGGGTTGTAAAAGGATTAAACTATTCGTTTTGAAAGAGTTGTATTTATTTATGTTATTGGAAGGTAACCGTTGGGTTGGCCTTTTTTATGTTCATATATCTTGTTTCTTGTTAAAGTTTTATTTTCATTGGTTTTCTCGATGATTGTATCACTAGGGTGCGGGATAAGGCACGATGCGGGCCGGGCGGGTCGTTACACAACTATCTCGAATCTTGCCAACATCGAACCAATCGACGGCGACTTACATCCGCCCTACCAGCCGTAAGGCGACATCCGAACACCGAAATGGTAACTTAGACTCTCCTCCACAGAGACAACAATCCCCACAACTACCGGAAATCCACACACCGGCAGGCGAACGCGGTCTCGAGACTCACTGAGTTCTTAACCTGCGGTAAAACTTCGGAAACAAAACAGCGTACCACAGGCTCCACATGCGTCATAAGGTGAAGGTAGGCACCGTGCAGCCTTACAACCTTTACGATAAAATCAACAACTGCCGAGTAAGCGGTCTTTGCTGAAGACAAGGCGGTGACCTCGCCGGCCCTCTTGGTCGAATCGTCCGCAATGCGTTTGGTTAACTAAACTTGGGCCTAACACCCTCGTGACCCTACCACAAGGCGGGGCCACCACAAACTGACCCCACCACCAAACACGCCGCGGGTTGACCCGCAACGTGGCCTCAACCCGACCCGGCAACGCGCAAAATGCTAGCTCCCCGAAGGAAAACTCTCACTAATCATGTTACGAAAACCTAGCGGTCTTCTTAGCTCAACTACCCTCTTTCATTCCACACTACTCGGGGACTTATCACACAATATATCTCACGTGCACTAAGCACTCCGATAAGGATCAAACATAACACTACACCTTTTCTCGAGATGGCCTTACCTCTAAGGTCTCTACGTATAAAACTCTAAGGCTCACACCTTCTCTATCCCCCAAAATCTTACTCGGTTAACCCACCATGATTTCTAATCACAACTAACACACTGCTATCAGAACATAGCACTTAAGGTATACTCACCTTATCACACATACTGATCTCTAGAGGGTTAAGGATATATCTATATCTACTGCTTCACTCCCCTTAGTCGTTCTAATCAAACACGCCTGTAGGCATAGCTAAGGAAGATGACAAACTACCCACCGATCCTGAAGGCTAAGTCCTCCCGCAAGGACACTCTTTCGACATCAGACCCTGACGGTCATAGGTACAACAAGTACCAACCAAAAGACGACATTCCCTGAGATGACGCCTGCCACACTGTGAACACTGAGAAAAATCGAATCGGATGGTGGAACCTTCGTGATTTGAGCGGAAGCTCGAGCTCGACCAACTCTCGCATACCCCGAACGTCCCGAAATCCGTGGAAGTCCACTGCGACCGCGGAGGTGCATATCTAATCTGCCGCGAGGCGACTTGCCTCGAGAGTTACTAAAGGACCTTCTTGCTCCGCCCTCTCGCCGTCGCCGTTAACCCGTCGATCTCTACGCTTCTCGGCACATTGCGCATAAGCCCGCATACGAGTCATGCTCAAGCCTAACTGAAGAATTATTCTTGCACAACCCTCTCTTAGATAGTCATCAAGACTCGCGGTACATCGGTATACTCTCTGGTAGCCACATCCATAGCTAGTAACAGTGTCGCCTCTTTGCAATCTATATTCTCTGTCCCCGGTCGTGGAACTGAAGGTTCAAATATCATGGCCGCAGCAGGAACTGCCGCCGCCGTGCTAAAATCTGCTGGGCTAGTAACGTCGCAGAACTCCCCAAATGAAGCACCACCCCAGGTGATGATTGGGCCTGTGCCCTCGTAACCCTCTGTACTCTACTCGCAGCTCCGCTTTGCCTTGTCCTCTGGGCGGGTTGCCTACGCGGAGGCATAGCGGTAGGAAAGAAATACGTTAGGCGTCAACTTACAACACCGCTCTAAGGCACGATCTCGAGTGAGAAGAATAGAAACCAATCCTAAATATCCTATAGCCTCACGATTATTGGTGTGGTGCAACACACCGATAATCAAGACTCTCCGGATCTGATGCGTAGACACTTTCAGAGGATTAATCGCTCTGATACCACTTTTGTCACGACCGAACCGGGCGTGGATCGTGCCTACCGGGCACCCTAGTGATACAACATCAGTAATCGTGAACATAAAACACATACATGAAACCAATGTAAGAAGACAGTGAAATAAGAAGACAGGCTAACCAAAAACGATTACCGTCAGTATATATAAATAACAACTCTTTCCAAATGAACAATTTAATCCTTTTTACAAACCCTGCCCACAACAGTACTACAGACCTCTACGAATGATATGACAACAACGGGACGGGGCCCGTCATACCACGAATGTAAGCACCTACAACAACGGGGACTATACGAAGATAAGCCTCGGAAGCGGAGCTTTCCCAAACGCTGAATGTGACCCTAAGAGAGGATCAACAATCGGTGTACCTCAACTGCGGCATGAACGCGGCCCGAAGGAGGTCGATCTAACAGTACCAAGTATGTGAAACATGAAGATCGTAAATGAAATCATAGTAGTCTATAGAAAGCAGGAGACATGTATGATAACCAAACTACAGTTCACAATAAATAAGCAGTCATGTCTAGTCAGGGACTCACGCCCTCAAAGTCATCACTCCAATATAACAATGTGTCTCACTCCCACAAAATAAATCATGCCCGTTGAATACCTTCCTCCGCCGACATCAATGATAGAAAAGCACCAAGAAATACACATGAACAGCAGTCCCACTGTGTCCAAATAAAACGATGCAGGTAAATCTGAAGGTGTCACGACCCGACCGGGCGCGGCGGTGCCCTACACGGGCACCTGTTGAGTATACATCGAGAGAATAGCAATGAACATACACAACATAAACACGGTCAAAAGTACAACTCGGTTCTTACGGTGACCACGTATGTGAATACGGACCTCTAGGAATAACAAGCGTGGCGGGGCGGGCCCCGCCATACCACGAATATACATGAATCTACTACCTCGGAAAGCGTACCAAGAGATAAGCCGCCGGATCAACTGGAGCTTTCTCTAAAAAACTGCACCCAGATCCTCAGAGCAAGGATCGCCAACACAGGTACCTAAAACTGCGGGCATGACGGCCCCGAAGAAGTCGATAACAGTGCGAATATGGAGCAGAAATAACGTCTGATGTGGATCATAATCGTACAAAAGAATGACAAGGACAAGTATAAAAATACATACGGATCTGCCGTGTCATTACCACTTATGAACTTAATCGCACCTTATTATCTTTTTCATTCTCTATAAAAAAAACTATAGCCACATTCTTACGTACATGATTAGGAAAAATCATTAAGTTCATTACTATATAACTTACTTATCTCTCATAAGTATAACCCGGCCCTGTAAGGAGGGGCACCTATACTACCCGGCCCAATCTAGGACGCGATCAAGGTCACATAGTCTACGTAAGGTATCGCGGCCCGATCACGGGTCGATAACGTCATCTAGTGCGCGTAAAGGTATCTCGCCGGCCCATTCTCGGGTCGATAACGTCATCTAGTGCGCGTAAAGGTATCTTGCCGGCCCGTTCACGGGTCGATAACGTCATCTGATGCGCGTGCAGGTATCTTGCCCGGCCCATTCCTGGGTCGATAATGTCATATAGTCTGCCCGTAAAGGTATACTGCCCGGCCCATTCCTGGGTCGATAATGTCATCTGATGCGCGTGAAGGTATCTTGCCCGGCCCATTCTCGGGTTGATAATGTCATATAGTTGCGCGTAAAGGTATCTTGCCCGCCCATTCACGGTCGATAATGTCATCTAGTTTGCGTAAAGGTATCTTGCCCGGCCCGTTCTCGGTCGATAATGTCATATAGTGCGCGTAAAGGTATCTTGCCGGCCCGTTCTGGTCGATAATGTCATCTAGTGCGCGTAAGGTATCTTGCCGGCCCGTTCTGGGTCGATAATGTCATATAGTCTGCGTAAAGGTATCGCCCATCACCGTCGGCTAAAAGTGTAAACATAACCATGGGTCTCACGCCCGTAATATCAATCAAAACGGTGGTATAACGTCTTGGGGCTTGCCGCCATTTATACTCTTACCTGGAGAAGGTGGTAAGCGGGGTATAACGTCTTGGGGCTTGCCGCCATTTATCTCTTACCTATCTCGTAGGTCGTCAAACAACACATAAAGCGGGTGGTGCGTCTTGGGGTTTACCCTCACTTATACTCTTACCACGGAGAAGGTGGTATAACGTCTTGGGCTTGCCCGCCGTTTATACTCTTACCCTATCTCGTGACCATCGGACAAGACATAAGCACTACCATGTCTTTTATAAAATCCGGAATTTAACCCAAGTGCTACAAATAGCGAAGCATACGTGGAATCCCACATCACTGTCGGTACGTCCAAGTAAACTTACAACAAGACAGTCGGCCCTCCAACCGAGAGTCGCGGCAGCGTAATAAAACATAATACTTGCACTCAAAGGCTATCACCCGACATATAGGCTAAATCTCAATTAACTAAGCCAAAGTACTACGTCGTACATTCTTTTCAAAAGACTCCTTTCCAAATAAAACTTCCCGATACTAACCACCGTAGTATCAAGTCCTATCCACCTTTCAAGACAAGTCACAATACCTTTTAGAAATACAATTCACCGCTTCTAAATCAAGTGACTTCTTTATAAAAACCCTAGGCAATTGATGCGTAAAAACAAGTTATACTTTTACATAGTCAAGTCATTTATCTTTTCATAAGGCAAATATAACTAACTTCCCATAAAGCCGTTATATTCACTTTATACCTTAGCCATAAACAATTTCCTACCCAAGGACTTATACGTTTAAAGCGGGACAAGTATCACATACTTTAAAACTCTTCAAGTCCCTTAACTTTAAAATCAACTTAAGACATCATTACTATTTTCAAAGAAGTGAGTTAATCTCCTAACCCACCCGACTTGGCATTACATAAAACAAGTAAAGAATATCATAGTCTTGTACGTCTACCGTACTACATACGTGCAACTAGTCATGCTCAAAAGATAGGAAAAGTTCTACATAGAGTAAATCACATAACTACCTCTTAACTTCTAAGAGTAGAAGGAAACATGAAATGATACCACAAGTATATTCCATACATAGAATCATGCCAAAGGAAAGGAAGAGGTTCACATACCTCGCGACGATTATCGACACGTAGCAAAATGCTCCAAAGTACTTCAACCTTGATAGCTATTCCACTCTCCCAGTAGGATACGCTATACTTAGTACTTCAACCTATAATGGTCACAATCGTCCATAACCTTGAAAATCAATTTACTTACTTCCAAGAATCAAGTCACATAGACTTACCAAAGTACTTCCAGTCCTCTAGACTTATCAAATTCATGTCAAAAGAAGTAAGAAGTTTACATACCTCTTCGGCTAATCCACACGCTAAGTAGACAACGCCGGTGATTGGAAAATTGTTGTCCGACTGCTGAGAGTCTTGTGGAATATTTACGTGGTTAAGCACTGAACTACCGCCATTTGTGGCGAATTCCCACCGCGCCGCCATTCGCCGCCGGAATTGTCAGGAAAATTCCATTTTGATCTCTGGAAGTGAATTCATCGAATTGTTGTTGCGTGGATGAATTAATGGGGAAAACAATTTTGGAGGTCCGCTGTGGTCATGCGGCGACATCGCTGGTGGTCTCGCGGCGCACCGCCACGGCGAGCTCAAGGCGCATCAATGGCGGATTCAAATACCGAGAATTGAGGCTCGGATTGGTTGCAAAACGTAGCTAAGATCAATACGAACACAACGATATCGCCTTAGCCTCAATTGCACGGAATCGATCGGAATCTTCCAACTTCCGATCGAAAAAGGGTTTTGGTTGACGACGATCCAGGTTGAATTGGAGGTCGTGGGTGGTGCCAAAATGTCGCCTTTCCACCACGAATGTTTCTACACTAGCCACGACCGTCGACTCTACCCGTGGTGGCGGAAAATGCTCGTCGACGACGAGGTTTCGGCAAAATCGATCCGTCGACGGCGAGTTTGAGCAAGAATCGAGGGTCTGGTTTACATGGAAATGACGGCAGCGAGATGGTGGTTACGATGGTATACTCCACTCCGTCGATTGCACCTCGGTTGGTCGGAAAATTAGAAAACCGAGCGGGAAGATGGATGAACAGTGACCGAAACTTCGATCTGAAACTGCCGGCGATTCCGGGAGAATCGACGGTGGCGGTTGGTATGGACGTGACGGGCTCGACGAGACGAAGCTTTTGGTATATGTCTCGCCCCCGGCGGATTCCTGGTTTGGCCGGAAATGGCGTTTTTCCGAACACTGTTCATCGAACAACACTGTTCATGGACGGGTTTTCACTGTTCATACACGTTTTGGGTATTTTTGTTCTGCGTTTTGCCTTCCCAAACTCCCCAACATATACAAAATTTCTCGGGTGGTCCCACGTGACCAAATTTCTAAAATTAAATTCCCAATTTCTTACGTACGTTCTTAAAACATATCCTGAAAATACGGGGTGTAACATTCTTCCCCCCTTAGAAACATTCGTCCCCGAATGTTCTTTCGGAGTCAATCTTTCTAATTAGCGACATAGTCTCCTTTTACTACACCCTTCTTACAACATATGCCACCCATGGCCACATAACAATACTTATACTAAAAATGTCAACCTGGGCACTCACGAAGCCAACTAGCCCATACTCATAATGCCCACAAAGTCTGTCGTAATCATCTCCACTAGGTCTACTAGGGTCTGACGATCAGATCATCACCGGCAATCTCATATACCCGCGGCTACCACCCCAAACACTCACGGTGTAGTTACCCGAAATGTTCTTATGGATTCGTGCTCTATTCCTTTACACTTGGTTGCTATCTTTCTTCTTGACTGTACTCTTCCGCACTTCCAACTCTTACTAGCATACATACATAACTTCCATACCGATTCTGGCCTCTAATCTTTGGAGTCACTCTATAAAACAATATACGATCATTTTCGCTTTCACGGCTGGTTAGGTGGAACGTGTCCACGAACCCAGAAACAATTAACTAGACTTGGGCATTGCACCTCGTGACCTCGCGTGGCGGAACTACTACCAACTGATCCCACTCTATTCCAGGCCATGGGAGACCCGTAATGAGTCCTCAACCACTCGGCACGCACTTAACTCTTATCCTTGGTCTGACTTAAAATCTTATGGCCCGAGAGAGCCTTATATCTAAGGTCTCGGCAGTTATCAATATTCTTAGGCTCGCAATTTCCATGCTCCAAGCCTACTTTACTAGTTCCCCCCGTAAACGGGTACAAAAACTTCTCATAATACCATAACCATGTTGTCTCGATCACAACAACCATTACTTACTCTATACGGACCTCATCCGTACAATTCTCTTAAGCCTACCACGAAGCTTAATATTTTAACATGGTATTCCATTAAGTTCCTTAACATGACTTCTTAAGGGTTCATCACCCTATCTGACAGCTCATCCTTCCCTAATTATAACAAAGTAGTACATAAACCTTGATGAGATTTCAATAATGGATCCATACCTTCCGGTATCTAGTTAGTCCTTACCAACTCTTGTAATCTAAAACCATTCTAGGCAACACGCTGCCCGAATTTCATACATAACTCAGTATAGTGTATGTCACAATACCAACTATACTATAATCATTACCAACCCGGATACACAATCCATGGTCCTTCCCGGTCATTGCGCTTTCTCGTAGTGCAATCAACATAACTCGTTAGGAGAGACGACCCTAACAACACAACTCTATCGCACGATCTCGAGTGAGAAGAATGGAAACCAATCCTAAATGTCCTGCTGACCTCCCGATTATAGATGTGGTGCACAACACACCGATAATCAAGACTTACTAGACACGTGCCTCAGACACTTTCCGAGGACTAATCGCTCTGATACCACTTTTGTCACGACCCGACCCCGGCCGCGACTGGTGCCCTACACGGGCACCTGTTCGGTATACATCGAGAATAGCGGTGAACATACACAACATAAACACGTCAAAAGTACAACTCGCTTCTACAAATTTCAACCACATATGTGAATACGGACTCTAGAATAACAATCGTGGCCGACAGGCCCCGCCATACCACGAATATACATGAATCTACTACCTCGTGGAAATCGTACAAGAGATAAGCCTCGGAGCAAATGGAGCTTTCTCAAAATCAACCGAGATCCTAAGAGCAAGGATCGCCAACCTGGGTACCTAAAACCTGCGGGCATGAACGCAGCCCAGAAGGGGTCGATAACAAAGTGCGAATATGGAATGTAAATAACGCATGAGAAATGATCATAATCGTATAAAAGAATGACAAGGACAAGTATAAAAATACATACGGATCTCGCCGTGTCATTACCACTTATGAACTTAATCGCACCTTATTATCTTTTTCATTCTCTATAAAAAGCTATAGCCACATTCTTACGTACATGATTAGGAAAAATCATTAAGTTCATTACTATATAACTTACTTATCTCTCATAAGTATAACCCGGCCCTGTAAGGAGGGGCACCTATACTACCCGGCCCAATCTAGGACGCGATCAAGGTCACATAGTCTACCCGTAAAGGTATACTGCCCGGCCCAATCCTGGGTCGATAACGTCATCTAGTCTGCCCGTAAAGGTATACTGCCCGGCCCATTCCTGGGTCGATAACGTCATCTAGTCTGCCCGTAAAGGTATACTGCCCGGCCCATTCCTGGGTCGATAACGTCATCTAGTCTGCCCGTAAAGGTATTGTCACGACCCGAACCCGGGCCCGTGAGTGGTGCCTTACCCCGGGCACCCAAGTAGCCATACATCAGAGTAATCAGCGGAATATAAAACAAGACATGAATAAAGTGAAGTGTAAAACAGTTATCTGAGAAAAGTTGCCTTTCGGCATAAATATATAACAACTAGAACAGTTACATCCCTTTTTACAATTCTGCCCACAACAAGATTACATGCACTCTAAGAATGATATGACAACAATGGGACGGGGCCCCGCCATACCCGAATGTAAGCACTTACAACGACAGGACTATACCACCGATAAGCCTCGGAGAAACGGAGCTTCCCAAACGCTGAATCGTGACCCAAGGCGAGGATCAACACCGTGTACCTCTACTGCGGCATGAACGCAGCCCGGCGAGGTCGATAACAGTACCAAGTATGTGAAATCAAAATATCAGAAATGAAATCATAGTAGTCTATATAAAGCAGGAGACATGTATGATAACCAAACTACAGTTCACAATAAATAAGCAGTCATGTCAAGTCAGGGACTCACACCCTCAAAGTCATCACTCAAATACAACTATGGGTTTCACGCCCACAACATCAATCATGCCCGTGGAATATCTTCCTCACCGCCGTAGCCTATGATATAAAAGCACCAAGGAATACACATGAACACCGTGTCCTACGTGTCATAATAAAACCGCACGGTAAGTACGAAGGCATAGCCGACTACTAAAACCACGCACCAACAAGGTCATAAATCAGATCATGAGATCTGTCTAGACCACCACATGATCGGCCGCCACTCGCCCGCAGATCTAATGCGCGTCTAGTCCCGAACTTCCCGCAGACTCCGCATAAGCCACTCCAATGGCCCGCATGAGGTATTCCCGCATCGAGGGTAGCTACTCCCGCAACGTCCCGACTCGCACCGCGTGGCCACATAGACCGCATGACCATAAAGGCCGCACACTAACACGAACTCGTAGCTCGCATAGGTCACACAAACCCGCATGAGGTATTCTCGAATCATAGGTCACACAGCACTACCGAGTCTACCCCCGCGTCGGAGGCGACTTAACCCCTAATCATGTCAAGAGGTGAGTGATATAATACTAACATAACGACTTATCGTTAAACAACATAAGCACAACAAGTGGAAACCCCTTTATACAAACATCACAAGACACTAACACACGTAGCATCCTAACATGTCTACTTATCAAACCATCTTACTACACTTTCCGAATCAATACAAGACTTTCATAAAAAAATAAGTAAACTGTTCTTCTATCTTCCTTAAGTCGTTATACCTAACTTTCCATAAAGCTAGTATAACACTTAAGCTTTTAAAACCAAGTATTTCTTTTCTTTCAAAAATGGTTAATAACTCTTTTGAAATACTTCCAGATTCTTATTATTTAAACTCAAGTCAAAAGACATCAAAGTAAAACCAAAACAATTTCCATACCTTCTTTTAAAACAAAGGCACTTCTCCTTTAAAAGTCAAGTAGCAATATACTTTTAAACCAAGTGTCTTACTCTTTTAAAAACAAGTAACCTATACCTTTAAATCAAATTACTTCTCCTTTCCCAAAATCAAGTTGTTTATAAGTCAAGTTATCATTTTAAATCCAATGATAAAACCATTCTTATTTTCGAAATCAAGATAATTTTATTCTTTAAAAGACCACACACCCATTAATCATGAGTGAGATTTTACAACTTTTTAACATAATTCAAGTCCTTAATGTTTCATAACAAGTCACTTAACTTTGGAATCAAGTCAAGGACACAAAAGGAAAATCAACTTCCTTTAAACACACGTGCGTCTACCGCACTAAATATATTTCACAAATATCATGCTAGAAAGGATAGGAAGAGGTTCACATACCTCGCGACGATTATCGACAATTAGCAAAACGCTCCAAAGTACTCTAACCTTGCTCGCCTTTTCCACCCTTCAAGTAGAATACGCTACTCGTAGTACTTCAACCTATAAAGGCCACAAAACGTCTATCAACCTCTAGCTCTCTTCGTAGAATAATTCTAGATACAAGATTCCTTATTCTACGGAAAATTCAGCAGCACCTCCCCCCCCGTAACCACATAAAACTCCTCCTCAAACGAGGCCTGCTACCAAACCAACAATTCCAGTGGGGTTACACGTCTAACCGGACGTGTACAATTCTACTCACAATAATACTACAAGTCTACTGCAAATACAGTCCAATGTAAATACAGTTCAATTCCTTATAATTATACTTCCAATATATCTTATACTCAATGATTAACTACTACAACATGTAATTTCCAATTACAATAGGGGGACATAGATCATTACCTCGATAAGCCCAAAATTATCCAAGATTATAAGTCGATCACGAGCAACGTTTAGCTTCAATTCTGACGCCCAACCCGCTCCAAGCAACCCTTAGAAGTTTCCAAATAACTTCTCTTAACACTTCATCTAAGCTATGAAGATTTTTCTAGTGGCTTCGCTTTTTGCGACTAAAGGAATAAAGTAGAATTTCCTGCTCATAGTATTGAAATAACTTGGAATACAACTAGGATACTAGGCTAAGGTATTTGGGACTATATCAACACTTGAAGAATTTTTCCTACACCAAGGGGGAGAGTAGGACGAGAACCTCAACAAATGAGGAGTATTTTGTGACTTAGAATCTCAAAGTGTGGTTGAAATAAGTCTTGAATCAATGGGGTATTTATAGGAAATTCAATGGTCAAGATCTAGGAAAGTGTGTGGTGAGGATGGGTACATGTGTGTGGTAGTTGGGCAACCATTTGGCTACCACAAATGGGACAAGTGGCCACCACAAAATGGGCCACTTGTCCACCTAAAAACGCCCCACTTGGCCTTCTCCACCCGCCAACATGGCCACACGGTGACACGTGTCACCCCTACTCGCCCAAAATATTTCATCTTCCAAAATATCCGCAATGCCAAAAATCCGAAAGTAAAGTGGGCCCACAAAACCGTAAATTCTCCGTGGGCCCACGTGACCAATTTCGAAATAAAATTCCATAATTCTCAAATATTCCAAAAGTCCGAATACCAAATGGGAATCCAATTCCCATTAACGAACATTTTTCCTTCTCAAAATTCGAAACTTTTCCGTCGAAAAATCACATCTTTCTTCCTTTCCAATTTTAATGTCGTATTTACGTACGTACGTCCTCATATACATACACTGGAACTACGGGGTGTAACATTCTCCCCTCCTTATAAACATTCGTCCCGAATGTTCCTTCTCAAGACAGATAACGATCAAGTTCCTCGTAGCTTAACCAGTTTGCAAATGCCACACACGGCCACGTAAAACACCCGCAAATACTTACATCAAAGTCCACGAGGAATCACCTCTAACATCACAAAACTCCCACCCAAGGGCTAAAAGATACTCCTTTGCACCTTCACTTTACAAACGAAATGATCACAACTATGTTCTTAACACATGCTCGCTTCTTCCTTACTCGTCGCATCTTCTCGCACACTCGAACTCTTTCTCACAACTTACCACATTTCGCCATCGCTCCGGTTCCAAATCTCGTCATACCCTTTCCGGGGTGGTACCTTCAAGAAGGCCCACCGTCAACCTGAACTCTAAGTGTCGTCGCCGACTATCCGCACGACTTATGTTGACTCTGAGCTGCCAAAAATCTCTTCTGGATAAGCTTCACCTTATCCACATCCTGCCGAAACAAGTATGAACCAACTATCTGAACTTTGCCAACATCGAACCAATCGACCGACAACTTACACTTCCGCCCCTACAAGGCGTCATAAGGCGATATCCGAATACTGAAATGGTAGCTATAAAACACTCCCTCAACAGGAGGCAACAATCCTCACAGCTACCCATGAAATCCAAACACTGGCCCGAGGGCGAATGCGATACTAAGACTCACCTGAGTTCCTAACCCTGCCTGGTAAAACCTCCAGAAAAGAAACAGCCGTAAACTAGGCTCCACTGCCTGTCATAAGGTGAAAGTGCAACCTTACAACATTCCTGATATAACATCTCGCATAACCCTCTGCCGAGTAAACGGTCCTGACTGAAAGACAAGATGGGCTGACCTCATCGGCCCGACTACTGGTCGAACACTTCCACGAACTCGTACGATGGTTAACTAAACTTGGGCCTAACACCCTCGTGACCCTATCATCTAGCGGGACCACCTCAAACTGACCCCACCACTTTCTGGGCTGCGGGTTGATTCGCGATATGGCCTCAACCCGACCCACTTCGTACTAAACTCTCGTTCCCCGATCCGGAACAATCTTACCAATTCACGTCATGAAAGCTACCACTTTCATCTCACACTACCCATGGAATTATCCCATAAATACACCACGTATACCGAGTACTTCGACAAAGACCAATCGTAAAATCATCCACTCAGGACGGCCTTGCATCCAAGGTCCCAACTGTTATAAAATCTAAGGCTCCCCATTTTCTCGTCCCCAGACTTACCCTTTACAACTACCCATGTTTTCTAATCACAATTAACACAATGCTATCAGAACATAACACTTAAGGTATACTCATCTTATCACACATACAAATCTCAGAGGTTAAGGATATACTGCATCTATCGCTTCACTTCCTTTGTCGTTCTAATCAATCCTCGCCTGTTGGGCGATAGCTAGGGAAGATGATGAATTAGCCATCGATCCTCGGCGTCGAGTCTCTACATCCGCGCCACATCTGGTCGGACAATTTCTCGCAAGATGGCCCTGCTGGCCGAGAGCAAAACAAGCTGTCGAAGAAGTACGACACTCTCCACAATGTCACTTACCACAATGGCCACATCGAGGTGGGGGTGGCCTCCTCTGGCTAACACCCCTTCCTCTATGAACCATCGACCGCAAGAATCGACTGGTAGGCTAAGTCATCCCACCTGTATCCCTCCTACTAGGACATTCTCTCCTCACATGGCCCTGACGGCCACTGGTAAAACAAGCATTAGTAAAAAGACGACATTTCCTGGGATGACGTCTACCACATAGTGAACATAGAGGGAAAACTGAATCTGGCTGGCTGGAACCTATATAAATCTGTGAACCAGAAACCCTGGAGTTCTGACCAACTCCTAAATACCCCGAACGCCCCAAGTCAGCGGAGGACCACTCAGATCGGGCGGAGGCGCATAACCACCTGCCGAGAAGGTCCGCCTCGAAAGTTACCAAAGGACTCGCTATTACGCCTCTTCTCGCTGATCTTGTTAGTCCGTCGATCTCTACGTTCCTCGATGCTGCGTAAGCATGTACGCGGGCAATGTCCATGTCCGATCAAGAGCTACTCTTGTACAACTCTCGCTAGATAATCGTCATGTCTGTGACATATCGGTGCACTCTATCCTCCATGTCCGCCACTAAAGCGGGACATAACGAGCCAATAAGTCAAACTCTATATCAGTATTCCCGAACCGTCGCCTGCTCGCCTCAACCTCATAAATCTATCTCGCGAGATCTCTCATGGTGAGGGCAAAAGTGTGTAAGAAATGCCTCGAGGTCTCGATCACTTTCATGATCCACAGAATCGTCGAATAAACTCACGATGATCTTCTTCGCCCTCAATCCATAGAACTCGGTGGATCGCAACTCAAGAAGCCCGATGCCTCAAACTATCGGATCTAGGGTGAACTCATCGATCGGAACCACCGACTTCGCCCGTCCTCATTCCCACCACCGACTAGCTAGTAATCGGGCCATCTCCTTGTAACTCATATCCTTTGTTCTGGCCGCGACTAGAGGCTCAGTATCGTGGTCTCGGTAGCTACCGCTCTTGCTCTAAACTCTCACGGGCTAGCGGCGCAGAACTCCCGAATGAAGCTGCATCTCATATAATGAATGGACCCGTGCCACGTAACCTTCGGTTTCTACTCGCAGCCTCCTCTCGCCGCTTGCCCTTCTGGGCTCTGGTTGCCTTGCGTAGAGGCATAACGGGTGAAAAAGAATACGTCAGAGGGAGTCCAACTTAACACAGCTCTAAGGCACGATCTCAGAGTGAGAAGAATGGAAACCAATCCTAAATATCCTACAGCCTCCTAATTATAGGTGTGGTGCACAACACACCGATAATCAAGACTCTACTAGATACGGTCTGTAGACACTTTCCGAGGATTAACTGCTCTGATACCACTTTTGTCACGACCCGAACCCGGGCCCGTGACTGGTGCCTTACCCCGGGCACCCAAGTAGCCATACATCAGAGTAATCAGCGGAATATAAAACAAGACATGAATAAAGTGAAGTGTAAAACAGTTATCTGAGAAAAGTTGCCTTTCGGCATAAATATATAACAACTAGAACAGTTACATCCCTTTTTACAATTACGCCCACATGATACTACTGGACCTCTAAGAATGATATGACAACAATTGCGGGCGGGGGCCGCCATACCACGAATGTAAGCACTTACAACGGCGAGGACTATACGTGATAAGCCTCGGAGAAACGGAGCTTCCCAATGACTGTGACCACTAGAGCGAGGATCAACAACGGTGTACCTCTACTGCGGCATGAACGCAGCCCCGAAGGAGGTCGATGCAACAGTACCAAGTATGTGGCGAAAATCGTAAATGAAATCATAGTAGTCTATATAAGCGGGAGACATGTATGATAACCAAACTACGATTCCTGATAAATAGCGATCATGTCAAGTCGAGGACTCACGCCTCAAAGTCATCACTCAAATACAACTATGGGTTTCACGCCCAACATCAATCATGCGTGGAATATCTTCCTCACCGTGATCTATGATATAAAAGCACGAGGAATACACATGAACACGAGTCCTACGTGTCATAATAAAACCGTCTGGGAGTAAATGCGAAGGCATAGCCGACTACTAAAACCCAGTACCAACAAGGTCATAAAGCGTATCATGAGATCTGTCTAGACCGCATGATCGGCCGCCACTCGCGCGATGTATCTAATGCGCGTCTAGTCACGGAACTTCCGCTGACTCCGCATAAGCCACTCCAATGGCCCGCATGAGGTATTCCCGCATCGGTAGCTACTCCCGGCAACGTCTGGACTCGCGATCCGCATGGCCACATAGACCGCATGACCATAAAGGCGCGACACTAACCGGAACTCTCGTAGCTCGCATAGGTCACACAAACCGCATGAGGTATTCTCGAATCATAGGTCACCTGGACACTTTGAGTCTACCCGCATCGGAGGCGGCTTAACCGGAATCATGTCAAGGTGAGTGATATAATACTAACATAACGACTTATCGTTAAACAACATAAGCACAACAAGGAAACCCTTTATACAAACATCACAAGACAACACACGTAGCATCCTAACATGTCTACTTATCAAACCATCTTACTACACTTTCCAGAATCAATACAAGACTTTCATAAAAAAAAATAAGTAAACCGTTCCTTCTATCTTCCTTAAGTCGTTATACCTAACTTCCCATAAAGCTAGTATAACACTTAAGCTTTTAAAACCAAGTATTTATTTTCTTTCAAAAATGGTTAATAACTCTTTTGAAATACTTCGATTCTTATTATTTAAACTCAAGTCAAAAGACATCAAAGTAAAACCAAAACAATTTCCATACCTTCTTTTAAAACAAAGGCACTTCTCCTTTAAAAGTCAAGTAGCAATATATTTTTAAACCAAGTGTCTTACTCTTTTAAAAACAAGTAACCTATACCTTTAAATCAAATTACTTCTCCTTTCCCAAAATCAAGTTGTTTATAAGTCAAGTTATCATTTTAAATCCAATGATAAAACCATTCTTATTTTCGAAATCAAGATAATTTTATTCTTTAAAAGACCACACACCCATTAATCATGAGTGAGATTTTACAACTTTTTAACATAATTCAAGTCCTTAATGTTTCATAACAAGTCACTTAACTTTGGAATCAAGTCAAGGACACAAAAGGAAAATCAACTTCCTTTAAACACACGTGCGTCTACCGCACTAAATATATTTGACAAATATCATGCTAGAAAGGATAGGAAGAGGTTCACATACCTCGCGACGATTATCGACAATTAGCAAAACGCTCCAAAGTACTCTAACCTTGCTCGCCTTTTCCACCCTTCAAGTAGAATACGCTACTCGTAGTACTTGACCTATAAAGGCCACAAACGTCTATCAACCTCTAGCTCTCTTCGTAGAATAATTCTAGATACAAGATTCCTTATTCTACGGAAAATTCAGCACACCTCCCCTCCCTGACCACATAAAACTCCTCGCCAAACGAGGCTGCTACCAAACCAACAATTCCGGGGTTACACGTCTAACGGGCGTGTACAATTCTACTCACAATAATACTACAAGTCTCTGCAAATACGGTCCAATGTAAATACGGTTCAATTCCTTATAATTATACTTCCAATATATCTTATACTCAATGATTAACTACTCTGACATGTAATTTCCAATTACAATAGGGGGACATAGATCATTACCTCGATAAGCCCAAAATTATCCAAGATTATAAGTCGATCCTGAGCAACGTTTAGCTTCAATTCCTGACGCTCCAACCCGCTCCAAGCAACCCTTAGAAGTTTCCAAATAACTTCTCTTAACACTTCATCTAAGCTATGAAGATTTTTCTAGGGCTTCGTTTTTGCGACTAAAGGAATAAAGTAGAATTTCCGGGCTCATAGTATTGAAATAACTTGGAATACAACTAGGGATACTAGGCTAAGGTATTTGGGACTATATCAACACTTGAAGAATTTTTCCTACACCAAGGGGGAGAGTAGGACGAGAACCTCAACAAAGAGGGAGTATTTTGTGACTTAGAATCTCAAAGTGTGGATGAAATAAGTCTTGAAACAATGGGGTATTTATAGGAAAATCAATGGTCAAGATCTAGGCAAGTGTGTGGTGAGGATGGGGTACATGTGTGTGGGTAGTTGGGCAACCATTTGGCTACCACAAAAATGGGACAAGTGGCCACCACAAAAATGGGCCACTTGTCCGCTAAAACGTCCCAGCGGCCTCCAATTCGGCCAACATGGCCACACGGGGTGACACGTGTCGCCCCTACTGCCCAAAATATTTCATCTTAGAAAATATCCGCAATGCCAAAAATCCGAAAGTAAAGTGGGCCCCACAAAATCAGTAAATTCTCCGTGGGCCCACGTGACCAATTTCGGAAATAAAATTCCATAATTCTCAAATATTCCAAAAAGTCCGAATACCAAATCGGGAATCCAATTCCCATTAACGAACATTTTTCCTTCTCAAAATTGGAAACTTTTCCGTCGAAAAATCACATCTTTCTTCCTTTCCAATTTTAATGTCGTATTTACGTCGTGCGTCCTCATATACATACACCGGAACTACGGGGTGTAACGGGTATCTTGCCGGCCCATTCACGGGTCGATAATGTCATATAGTGCGCGTAAGGTATCTTGCCGGCCCGTTCTGGGTCGATAATGTCATCTGATGCGCGTAAAGGTATACTTCGGCCCGTTCTGGGTCGATAATGTCATATAGTGCGCGTAAAGGTATCTTTGCGGCCCATTCACGGGTCGATAATGTCATCTAGTGCGCGTAAAGGTATCTTGCGGCCCGTTCTGGGTCGATAATGTCATATAGTGCGCGTAAAGGTATCTTGCGGCCCATTCTGGGTCGATAATGTCATCTAGTGCGCGTGAGGTATCTTGCGGCCCATTCTGGTCGATAATGTCATATAGTGCGCCCGTCATCGGCGGCTAAAAGTGTAAAACATAACCATGGGTCTCACGCCCATAATATCAATCAAAGCAGGTGGTATAACGTCTTGGGGCTTGCCCGCCGTTTATACTCTTACCACGGAGAAGGTGGTAAGCGGGGTATAACGTCTTGGGGCTTGCCTCATTTATACTCTTACCCTATCTCGACCGGTCGTCAAACAACACATAAAGCGCGGGTGGTGCGTCTTGGGGTTTACCCTCACTTATACTCTTACCACGGAGAAGGTGGTATAACGTCTTGGGGCTTGCCGCCGTTTATACTCTTACCCTATCTCGACCGACCATCGGACAAGACATAAGCACTACCATGTCTTTTATAAAATCCGAATTTAACCTAGTGCTACAAATAACGGAAGCATACGTGGAATCCCACATCACCGTCGATGCGTCCAGTAACTTATAACAAGACAGTGACCTCGGTAAGTCGCGACAGCGTAATAAAACATAATACTTGCACTCAAAGGCTATCACCAGCACATATAGGCTAAATCTCAATTAACCAAGCCAAAGTACTACGTACGTACATTCTTTTCAAAAGACTCCTTTCCAAATAAAACTTCCCCGATACTAACCACCGTAGTATCAAGTCCTATCCACCTTTCAAGACAAGTCACAATACCTTTTTAGAAATACAATTACAGAACTACAAATCAAGTGACTTCTTTATAAAAAAAAACCCTAGGCAATTGATGCCGTAAAAACAAGTTGCCCTTTTACATAGTCAAGTCATTTATCTTTCCATAAGGCAAATATAACTAACTTCCCATAAAGCCGTTATATTCACTTTATACCTTAGCCATAAACAATTTCCTACCCAAGGGACTTATACGTTTAAAACGGGACAAGTATCACATACTTTAAAACTCTTCAAGTCCCTTAACTTTAAAATCAACTTAAGACATCATTACTATTTTCAAAGAAGTGAGTTAATCTCCTAACCCACCCGACTTGGCATTACATAAAACAAGTAAAGAATATCATAGTCTTGTACGTCTACCGTACTACATACGTGCAACTAGTCATGCTCAAAAGATAGGAAAAGTTCTACATAGAGTAAATCACATAACTACCTCTTAACTTCTAAGAGTAGAAGGAAACATGAAATGATACCACAAGTATATTCCATACACGTCATCCCTCTGTCGCCTGTTAGCCACACCAGACCATAGAATCATGCCAAAGGAAAGGAAGAGGTTCACATACCTCGCGACGATTATCGACACGTAGCAAAATGCTCCAAAGTACTTCAACCTTGATAGCTATTCCACTCTCCCAGTAGGATACGCTATACTTAGTACTTCAACCTATAATGGTCACAATACGTCCATAACCTTGAAAATCAATTTACTTACTTCCAAGAATCAAGTCACATAGACTTACCAAAGTACTTCCAGTCCTCTAGACTTATCAAATTCATGTCAAAAGAAGTAAGAAGTTTACATACCTCTTGGCTAATCCACGCTAAGTAGACAACGGTGATTGGAAAATTGTTGTCGGATGCTGAGAGTCTTGTGGAATATTTACGTGTGGTTAAGCGGCTGAACTACCGCCATTTGTGGCGGAAATTCCCATCGCCGCCACGTCGCGGAATTGTTCACGGAAAATTCCATTTTGATCTGTTGGAAGTGAATTCATCGAATTGTTGTTGCGTGGATGAATTAATGGGAAAACAATTTTGGAGGTCTGCTTGGTGGTCATGCGGCGACTTCTTTGGTGGTCTGCTGGCGCACCGCCACGGCGAGCTCAAGCGGCATCAATGGCGGATTCGAAATGAGAGGTGAGGCTCGGGATTGGTTGCAAAGCGTAGCTAAGATCAATACGAACACAACGGTATCGCCTTAGCCCTCAGTATCTGGAATCGATCGGAATCTTCCAACTTCCGATCGAAAAAGGGTTTTAGTTGACGACGATGCAGGTTGAATTGGAGGTCGTGGGTGGTGCCAAAATGTCGGCCTTTCCACCTGAATGTTTCTACACTAGCCACGACCGTCGACTCTACTGTGGTGGCGGAAAATGCTCGTCGGCAGCGAGGTTTCGGCAATCGTCCGGTCGACGGCGAGTTTGAGCAAGAATCGAGGTCTGGTTTACATGGAAATGACGGCAAGGAGATGGTGGTTACGATGGTATACTCCACTCCGTCGATTGCACCTCGGTTGGTCGGAAAATTAGAAAACCGAGCGGGAAGATGGATGAGCGATGACCGAAACTTCGATCTGAAAGCTGCGGCGATTAGGAGAATCGACGGTGGCGGTTGGTATGGGCGTGACGGGCTCGGCGAGGCGAAGCTTTTGGTATATGTCTCGCCCCGTGATTCTGGTTTGGCGGAAATGGCATTTTTCCGAACCTGTTCATCGAACAACACTTGTTCATGGACGGGTTTTCACTTTGTTCATACACGTTTTGGGTATTTTTGTTATGCGTTTTGCCTTCCCAAACTCCCCAACATATACAAAATTTCTCGGGTGGTCCCACGTGACCAAATTTCTAAAATTAAATTCCCAATTTCTTACGTACGTTCTTAAAACATATCCTGAAAATACGGGGTGTAACAGAAGGCATAGCCGACTACTAACACCCACAGTACTAACAAGGTCATAAACTGTATCATGATGTCTGTCTAGACCGTCACATGATCAAAGCTGGTCGCTCGCCCGCAATATCAAATGTGCGCGTCTAGCCACGAACTCCGCAGACTCGCGTAGGCCAATCTCATAGGCGCGTGAGATATAACCCGCATCGGTAGCTACTCCCGGCGTCGATCACGGACTCGCGATCGCGCATGGCCACATAGACCGCGTGACCATAAAGGCCGCACACTAACACGGAACTCGTAGCTCGCATAGGCCCGGGACCGCATGAGGTATTCTCGAATCATGGTCCTGCATCGCTGAGTCTACCGCGTCGGAGGCGGCTTAACCCGGAAACACGGTGAGTGGTATAAATACCAACATAACGGTTTATCGTTTAGACAACATAAGCACAATCAAGGAAAATCCTTTACACAAACATCACAGAATACTAACACACGTAGCATCCTAATATGATTACTTATCAAATCAACACGAAGGTATTACAAGGCTATCACAAACCAATACAATCAAGTTATTCACACATAAGGTACTTCCTACTATATGATTAACGAGATCGGGTTTTTATCCCCAAAGTACTTTATACAATAACTCTTTAAAGATATGTTACTTCACAAAAACCACACAATACCCGTAGTATATGAAAATAGAGTGATTATCTTTTGAAGTAAATCAAAACACTTACCTTTGTAAAATCAAGTAACAACATTATTTTCCAAACGTCCAAGTTTGCCTAATTTCAAATGTTCACGGTTCTTATTTTTGAAAGGTTTCGTATTTCATAGTCTTATTTATTTAAGAATATAATTCTCTTTTAAACTATCTAAGAAAGATAATCCTTATATGTGAGTAGGATATTCTTGTTTATAACAATCTTATTACAGCAACCATGACCTAGGAAATATCATTTTGTCTCATCTTAGCTTCTATGCAGATGGAAGTTTCTACTGGTTTTAATAATGCTTAATTATTCAAAACATTTCCTTTTATTGACGCTGCAGTGGTTTGTCGATACACATTCGATTTCGAAATCGAGAAAACATTCTTAAGCGTTATACCTAACTTCCCATAAAGCTAGTATAACTCTTAAGTTTTCAAAAACCCAAGTATTACGCTTCTTTCAAAATGATTCAAAAATCTTTTGAAATACTTCAAGTTCTTTATTATCACATAACAAGCCAGTTATAGTTCAAATCAGTTACCTTTTAAAAACCACAAGTATTTTCTTCCTACATAAAGCTGTTATAACCAACTTCCCATAAAGCCGTTATATCACTTTATGTTCTAAACCAATCAAATACATTTAGCACATGTACGTCTACCGTACTACATAGTTCACACATATCATGCTAGAAGAGATAGGAAGAGGTTCACATACCTCGCGACGATTATCGACTAATAGCAAAACGCTCCAAGTACCTCAAACCGTCGGCTACTCCTTAAGCCAAGTAGATCGCGCCACGCGTAGTACTCAACCTATAAGGCCACAAGGCGCTTATTAACATTTAGATCTTATCGTAGAATATTCTCTGAGAAAATTCGGCAAAGACTCCCCACACATGGCGTAAATCTCCTCCTTTAACGAGTAGGCTACCAAGCCAACCAGGGGGGGTTTGCACGTCTAACCGGACGTGTACGATTCTACTACACAGCAAAGCTACACAAGTCTACTGTAATACAGTCCTATGTAATTACAGTTCAGTACTCTTCTTTCGAAAAGGTTTCTTATTATTCAGGCTTAAGTCAAAAGACATTGCCGATAACTACGTTCAGTTCTATATATAGTATACTTCAACTATATAATCAAACAACATGTAATTTCCAATTACAATAGAGGGACAAGATATTTACCTCGATAAGCCCATAATTATCCGAGTTTAAATGTCGATCCTGAGCAAGGTTTAGCTCCTACTCGTGCGCTCAGGCCAGCTCAAACAACCCTTAGAAGTTCTAACCAACTTCTACTTATTACTCCAACTAACCATGGAGATTTTCCTTAGGGTTTCGGTTGTGACGGAAGGGAAGTATAATAGTATTTCTGGGCTTTACGTATAGAGGTAACTTTTGGAATACAACAAGGTAAAGGCTAAGGTATTTTGGGCATTATAACAATACTTTTGAGAGTATTTCTACCAAGAGGGGGGGTATTATACGAAAACAACTAGGCTAGGGGGTACCATGGCTAGCACCCGAGAGGAGGGCTCGGCCAGGGGAGGGAGGCTCTTGGCCGAACTCAACACAAAGGGGAGGGAGGAGGATTTTAACACTTAGAAATATTTAGGAATGGATGAACAAGTCTTCCAAGGGGGGGTATTTATAGCAAAACCCAAGGCCAACCAATGGCCAAGATCAAGCCATGTGCAAGGCAAGTGTAAGGCCTAGATCAAGCCAAGTGCACCCTAACCCTACTCCACCAAACATGGCACAAAACAAGCCACAAAACAAGGCCCAAAATAAGGGACCAATCGGCCAAGGCCAACCAACCCTTGACCGCCCCTCTAAACCGTCCAATGAGGGTGACAGGTGTCACCCTTCCGTTGGCCCAAAAATATTTCGTCTCTCGGAAAAATCCGCAAAAAATATAAATGACATAACCGTAATTTTCCCTACGAAAGCTGTGGAAACGTTTCGTCGAAAAACGACTCTAATCGGGTGTTGTGCACAAAGTGAAAATCGGCCAAGCCTACTTAAGCTTCAAAATTTTCTACGTACGTCCTTACGTACATACACTGGAAATACGGGGTATAACATATACTCTTACCCTATCTCAACCGGCCATCATACATAACATAAGCCTACCGGCTTATCATACATAACATAAGCACTACCGGCTTATCATACAATAAATAAGAAAGTTAAGAAATCCCCCTAACTTCTTATTAGCCTTATTCATATACACTCTCACTTTAGTTTACTTAAGGCACTAACGTGTCTTTATAAATCCGGGAGTTTAACCCAAAATACTACGTACTTCTATTCTTTTAAAATGACTCATTTTCATATAAAACTTCCAAGATACTAATAACCGTAGTATCAAGTCATAACTACATTTTAAGATAAGTCACAACACCTTTTTAGAAAAAATACATTTTCGGGCTTCTAAATCAAGTGACTTCTTTCTTTTAAAACCTTAAGCAATTGATGCCTTTAAATCAATTTGCCTTTCGTTATTTCAAGTCATTTAACATACTTAAATTACTTTGAGTAAACCACTCTTTTTAACTTTCCATAAAGCTATTATAACCAACTTCCCATAAAGCCGTTATACTAGCTTTATACATTAGCAACTTACATACTTCTTTATAACCAAGAGACTTAAACATTCCAACAAAACAAGTATCAATAATACTTTCAACATACTTAAAGTCTCTTAACTTTTGAAAACCAAGATATCCTTAATATTTAAACAAGTGAGTTAATTCCCTAACTCAATCAACTTGGACATTCTTAAAATAAGCCAAGGATATCAAATGGACCTAGATTGTCAAAAGCATGCGTCTCGTACTATACATTTACAACTTATTCATGCTCAAGAGATAAGAAAGTTCCACATACCTCTTGGTTTAATCCACTTGCTAAGTCCATTAAGCGTCGTCGTAGTATGTCAACCTATAACGACCATAGTACGTCTATTAACTTCTTACTTCAAACGTAGAATATTCCAAGTGCAAAGTCACTAAATTCTACGGAAAATCGGACAGCACTTCCTTTGTTTCTACATACTTTGCCACCTTTTTCAAGACCGAATTCAATAACCAAACACGCCACATTTAAGGCCCAACAAAGTAGTTAACAATAGGGGATTACACGCTTAATCAAGACATGTAAAATTCCGCCCCACAATATATAACAAACTAGTCTAAACTCTGATGTCAATTCGGATTAGGGCAACAATACCAATTCTTCTTCCAATTTCTTTTCAATCCAAGTTGTTTAGTATAACATGTTATAAGGCCGCAATTGATTATAACAACTATAATATTCAAGTGGATAACATGCGACGATTCTAGTTAACGACCAAGTTGTAATTCAATTTCCAATGACTCAACATGTCATTTTCGGATTTGAGCTTCCAAATTTCCATAACACTTATCAAACTTCATAACACATATCACATGATCATTTCTAACTTATAATAACATGGAATCTTCAATTACAAAAGTAAGATGAAGATTATACCTCATTTAGCCCAAATATGATCCAAGATTGCAAGTCGATCCTTAGCAACTTTAGCTCCTCCTTTCGACGTTCCAAACCATTCCAAGCAACTTTTAGATGCCTATGAAAAACTCTTCTTCAAGTTCCATCTTCAAAGTTGAATAACCCCTTAGGTTTTTGTTACACCCCGGAATTTCAGGATATGTTTATAAGAACGTACGTAGGAACTCAACAATGTTAAGGTTTGAGACGAGTAAAAATTTATCGGAATTATGGACTTGTCGGAAAACGAAATATTGCGACGAACGGGAGGGCGACACGTGTCACCACCCCTTTTATGGACATGGACGAAAGGTGCAAGGGTGGAATGGTCATTTGACCATAATTTATGATGAAGTCTTGCAAAGCTTAGAGCTTGACAACCTTGACCAAGTCAATGACCCCACATAAGCTTGATATTTAGTGAATCTCATCCAAACCACACAAGTGTTCTAATCTTAACCCTCCATTTGATTATATTATCAACCTTAGTGGCAAGACAAGGCCATTTGCACTTAGAAAAATTTCAAGAAATTGTTCTTGCTCACTTGAAGGCTCACGGCTTTAGGAGGGTTTCAAAAGAAAAAAATTCAATTGTTGTCCAATAATCTCCCCACTTTAAACCAAGGTACCTAAGGGTATTGTAAGTGTTTCTCAATAGAAAGATCCCGGAAAAATGATGTTTTCGTATTAGTCGCAAGGCAAAAACCTAAGGGGTTATTCAACTTTGAAGTTGAAACTTGAAGATGAGTCTTTTATAAGCTTCTAAGGGTTGCTTGGAGTGGATTGGAACGTCGAAAGGAGGAGCTAAAGTTGCTAAGGAGCGACTTGTGATCTTGGATCATAATTGGGCTAATTGAGGTATAATCTTCGTTTTACTTTTGTAATTGAAGATTTCACGTTATGATAAGTTATATGTGATCATGTGATTTGTGTTATGAAGTTTGATAAGTGACATGGATTGTAGAAGCCTAGAACCGAAAAAGACATGATTAGCCTTTTGAAATTGAAATACAATTTTGGTCGTTAATTAGAATCGTCGCATGTTTACCTACTTGAGAATTGTAGTAGTTGTAATCGATTGCGTCTTGATATCATGTTATACTAAACCACTTGGATTAAAAAGGAATTGGAAACGATTTGTATTGTTGCCTAATTGCCGAATTGACATTATAGTTTAGACTAGTTTGTTATCGTTTGTGGTGAGCCAATTGGGGCTGTTTGGTTATTCAATTGTATTGAACTACCTTATAAATTGTGGTGAGCCAATTGGGGCTGTTTGGTTATTGTATTCGGCCTTGAAAAAGGTGGCAAAGTTAGTAAAAACAAAGGAAGTGATGTCCGATTTTCCGTAGAATTTAGTGACTTGCACTTGGAATATTCTACGTTTGAAACTAGAATTTAATAGACGTACTATGGTCATTATAGGTTGACATACTACGTCTGATTGGACTTAGCAAGTGGATTAAGCCAGAAGAGGTATGTGGAACTTTCTTATCTCTTAAGCATGATTAAGTTGTAAATGTATAGTGCGGTGAGCGTCTGAGATTTTTGACAAATCTAGTCTATTTGATATTGTTATACCCGTTTCGGAGTATATGCGTGGGGCGTGCGTAGAGAATTTGAGCCTTAAGTTAGGCAAAGGACCGAATTTTGGGCACAAGTGCGATTGGAGTCGTTTTTCGAAGCGTTTCCACGACTTACGTTGGGAAAATTCGGCTATGTCATTTAGTATTTTTGCGGATTTTTCCGAGCAACGAAATGTTTTGGACCAACGGGAGGTGACATTTGTCACCCTCATTTGAAGCGATAATGGGTTGGCCGGTTGGTCACGGGTTGGAGGCCTATTGGCTCCTTGTTTTGGCCTTGTTTGTGGCTTGTTTGGTGCCATGTTTTGTGCCTTGTTTTGTGGAGTAGGGGTTAGGGTGCACTTGGCTTGATCAAGGCCATACACTTGCCTTGCACATGGCTTGATCTTGGCCGTTGGTTGGCTTTTGGTTTCCTATAAATACCCCAGGGATGAACTTCTTCATCCACTCTTCACTTGTCTAAGCCTTGAAAACTCTCCTCCCCCTTTGTGAGCTCTTAGCGAGAGCCTTCCTCCCCACTTCGTGTGGCCTTTGGCGAGGGTTCCTCCCACTTTTGTGGTGCTAGCGGTGGGGTACCCACTGCCTAGTTGTTTCGTATAATACCCCTCGCGTGGTATTGAAATACTTCTCCTAGTATTGTTATAATGCCCAAAATACCTTAGCCTTGTACCTTGTAGTATTCCAAAGATACCTCTATCGTAGAGCAGGAAATACTACCTTTTGTCCTTTAGTCTCAAACAGAAACCCTAAGGAAATCTTCATGGTTGGTTGAAGTATTTGAGTAGAAGTTGGTTAGAACTTCTAAGGGTTGTTTGGAGGCGGATTGGGCGCACGGAGTAGGAGATAAACCTTGCACAGGATCGACATTATAAATTGGATAATTTTGGGCTTATCGAGGTAATTATCTTTTCCCTCTATTGTAATTGGAGATTAAATGTTGTAGGATTATATAGTTGAAGTATACTATATATAGAACTGAACATTATTGTGGCAATGTCTTTTGACTTAAGCTGAAGAATAAAGAAGCGAGCTGTATTTACATAGGACTGTATTGCAGTAGACTTGTGTAGTATTACTGTGTAGAATTGTACACGTCCGGTTAGACGTGTAAACCCCCCCCCCCCCCCTGGTTGGCTTGGTAGCCGGCCTCGATAGAGGAGGAGATTTACGCTGTTGCGGGGGGGAGGTCTTCGAATTTTACGTAGAAAAATGGGAACTTGTGTTTTGGGGTTAATAGACGTTTGTGACCTTTATAGGTGAAAGTGCTAAGAGTAGCGTATTCTACTCGAGGAGTGGAAAGGGCTAGCAAGGTTGTAGTACTTGGAGCATTTTGCTTATTGTCGATAAATCGCCGCGAGGTATGTGAACCTCTTCCTATCTTTTCTAGCATGATTGTTGTGAACTATGTAGTACGGTGAGCGTCGTGTGCTAAGTGATTTGGTTGGTTTAAAACATAGGGTGTTATAATAGCTTTATGGGAAGTTAGTTATAACGACCTTATGTAAGTGAAAATGGTTTACTGATGTTAGAAGTTAAGAGACTTGATCTTATAAGATAAGAGACTTAACTTATTTGTTTTAATGTGGATGTTTGTGTGAAACCTCATTCGTGAGTAATGAGTACTTGGTTTTTAAAGGGATAATGTTTCTTGATTTGGGAATCGAATGTGTATCGACAGACCATTGCGGCGTTAATAAAGGAAAATGTATTGAATAATGATGTATTAAAACCGGTAGAAACCTCCATCTGCATAGAAGCTAAGATGAGACAAAATGATATTACATTTTCTAGATCATGATTTCTTTGTAATAAGATCGTTATAAACAAGAATAAACTACTCATATATATGACATATGTTACTCAATTGTTTTAAAGAGATTAAGACTATGAGTTATGAAACCTTTCTAAAATAAGTGACTTGAGCATTTGAAAATGAGAAGCTTGAGTAATTGAAACTAGGCAAAGCTGGAACTTAGGAAAAGAATGTTGTTACTTGATTTTGAAAAGGAATGTGGGTTGGTCATTCTAATACTACGAATTGTCGGGTGACTTTTATAAAAGTAATGAATCTCTTTTAAAAGAACTTAATGTATGTAGTACTTTGGGATTAAAAACCCGGACTTTGGCATAAAATGAAAGTACTTTGAGTTGTGTGAAACTTGCCTATGCTTGTTGGTGTGAAACTTGCCTATGCTTGTTGTTGTGAAACTTGCCTATGCTTGTGATGATAGCCTTTGTTGTGCAAGTGTGGTATTTACGTATTCTGGCGTCTCTCGATAGAGGCGGTCGACTTATTGAGAACTTACTTGGGCGTCTTTGGCGGTGATGGAGAATTCCACGGGTATGTTTCCATTTTGATTCTTGTCTTGTTGTTGATGTCACATGGGCGTGTCTACCGTCGCGATGTCGGGGCATCGCGGCCGTGCGGTCGGGTTGATTACCCGATATATTGTTATTGTGGTTACATGGACATGTCTACGAGGTAGAATTCGGGGCATGTGGCGTGCGGCGAGGTTGATCACCAGATATTATTGTTGATGTCACATGGGCGTGTCTGCGAGGTAGAATTAGGGGCATGTGGCCGTGGGCATTGGTATTATTGTTGCATCATGGACATGTCTACCGTCTGAATTCAGGGGCATGCGGCCATGATGCGAACATGATTGATGTTGTGGGCGTGAGACCCATAGTTATATTTGAGTGATGACTTGAGGCGTGAGTCACATTTGGATATATTTGCTTTTATGTTGTGAGCGTAGTTTGGTTATCATACATGTCTCTGCTTTATATAGACTAGTATGATTTCATTCTGATATTTTCTGATTTCACATACTTGGTACTGTTATCGACCTCCTTGAAGTGCGTTCATCACCGCGGTAGAGTGCATCGATCGTGGATCCCTCTTAGGATCACTGATTCAGCGTATTGGGAAGCTCCGTTTCTTGGAGGCTTATCTTTTAGTATGTGTTCACTGAGTTGTAGGTTCTTGTACATTCGAGGGTATGGCGGGGCCACTGTCCGTCATAGTCGTTGTAAATCTTAAGTGCGTAGTACTTATGCGCCCGAACCGGGCAGTTGCGGTGCCTTACCGGGCACCTAGTGATCTGACATCGAGAAAACCAGCGGAAATAAAACACGAGTCATGAAACAAGAGATATAATAAATAAACAGCCAACCAAAGCGATTTGCCCCGGTATATACATAAAAACGAGCAGTTATCCTTTTTACAAACCACACTTACAGCGATTACTCTGGACCTCTAAGATTTACAACAACTATGACGGACGGGGCCCGCCATACCACGAATGTACAAGAACCTACAACTCGAGGAAACATGCAAAGATAAGTCTCAGAAAGGCAGACTTTCAACATTTGAAATGAGATCCTAGGCGGGGATCCACGGCCGATGTACCTCTACTGCGGCATGAGCGCGGCCCAGAGAGGTCGATCAACAGGTACCAAGTATGTGGAACTGTAAAAATACTGTAAATGAAATCATACTAGTCTAAAAAAGCCGGAGACATGTATGATAACCAAACTTACAGTTCACAACATAAAAACAGTCATGTCAAGTCAGGGACTCACGCCCTCAAAGTCACCACTCAAATATAACTATGGGTCTCACGCCCACACATCCATCATGTTCGCATCATGGCCGCATGCCCCCGGAATACTGCATCGGTGTAGACATGTCCATGATGCAACAATAATAACAAGGCCGCGTGGCGCGTACCGGAATCTGCATCGGTGTAGACATGCCCGTAACCTCAATAACAATATCTTGGGTGGTCAACCTGCGCGCGTGGCCACGTGTCCCGGAATCTGCGTCGGTGTAGACACGTCCATGTTGCGATAATAACCATATATCGGGTAATCAACGGCCGCGTGGCCGCGTGCCGGAATCTGCGTCGGTGTAGACATGTCCATGTGATATCAACAACAAGCGATAATCAAAATGGAAACATACGTGGAATTCTCCATCACCGCGGACGTCCCGATAAGTTCTCGATAAGTCAACGACCTCTATCGAGAGGCGGTAACACGAAATACCACACTTGTACAACAAAGGCTATCATCACAAGCATAGGCAAGTTTCACAACAACAAGCATAGGCAAGTTTCACAACAACTCAAAGTACTTCCATTTATACCAAAGTCGGGTTTTTAACCCCAAAGTACTACATCGTTAAGTTCTTTTAAAGAGATCCATTACTTACATAAAAGTCACCCGATACGTAGTATTAGAATGACCAACCCACATTCCTTTTCAAAATCAAGTATGACATTCTTTTCCTAAGTTCGGTTGCCTAGTTTGATTACTCAAGCTTCTCATTTTCAAATGGTTTCATAGTTCCCAAACTTAATCACTTGATTCCTTTTTAGAACAATTGAGTATTATATGTCTCACGTGAGAGTAGGTTATTCTTGTTTACAACATTCTTATTACAGCAGCCATGATCTAGAAAATGTAATATCATTTTGTCTCATCTTAGTTTCTATGCAGATGGAGGTTTCTACTGGTTTTAATACAACATCATTATTCAATACATTTTCCTTTATTAGCATTTGCGGTGGTGCTGCCGATACATATTCGATTCGAAATCAGTAAAACATTATCCCTTTAAAAACCAAGTACTCATTACTCACGAATGAGGTTTCACACAAACATCCACATTAAAACAAATAAGTTAAGTCTCTTATCTTATAAGATCAAGTCTCTTAACTTCTAACATTAGTAAACCATTTTCACTTACATAAGGTCGTTATAACTAACTTCCCATAAAGCTATTATAACACCACATGTTTTAAACCAACCAAATCACTTAGCACGTATGCGTCTACCGTACTACATAGTTCACAACAATCATGCTAGAAAAGATAGGAAGAGGTTCACATACCTCGCGACGATTTATCGACGATAAGCAAAATGCTCCAAGTACTACAACGCTAGCCCTTTCCACTCGCCGAGTAGAATACGCTACTCTTAGTACTTTCACCTATAAAGGTCACTGGCGTCTATTAACCCCAAAACACAAGTTTCTATCTTTCTATAGAAAATTGGCACCTCCCCCATGTGGCGTAAAACTCCTCTCTGCAGGCTACGGCTTGAGCCAACCGGGGGTTTACCATCTAACGGACGTGTACAATTCTACACAAGTCTCTTGTCTGATCCTATGTAAATCTGATTCGATTCGATTACTTTATTCTTGAGCTTAAGTCAAAAGACATTGCGAATACTAAGTATAGTTCCATATATAGTATACTTCAACTATATATTCAAACAAACATGTAATTTCCAATTACAATAGAGGACAAGATAATTACCTCGATAAGCCCAAAATTATCCAAGTTATAATGTCGATCTGAGCAAGGTTTAGCTCAGCTCCGTGCGCTCCAAACCACTCCAAACAACCCTTAGAAGTTCTAACCAACTTCTGCTCAAATACTTGACCAACTATGAAGATTTCCTTAGGGTTTCGGTTTGAGACTAAAAAGGACAAAAGGTAGTATTCCCGGACTCTACGTAAAGAGGTATCTTTGGAATACTACAAGGTACAAGGCTAAGGTATTTTGGGCATTATAACAATACTAGGGAGTATTTCTATACCACAACAAGGGTATTATCTGAAAACAACTAGCAGGGGGTACCCGGCTAGATTTAGAGGAGGAGGAGACCTCGGCCAAGGCCTAGGAGGAGGAGAGGCTTAGGGCGAGAGCCACAAGAGGGAGGGAGGGATTTCAAGACTTGGAAACATTTGTGGATGAATGAAGTCTTCCTGAAGGGGGTATTTATAGCAAAACCAAGGCGACGATGGCGAAGATCTAGCCAAGTGCAAGGCAAGTGTAAGGCCAAGATCAAGCCAAGTGCACCCTAACCCTACTCACAAAACACTCCACAAAACAAGCCACAAAGCAAGGCACAAAGAGAGCGATCGGCGAGGCCAGCGAGGCCGCGGGCGCCCAAATCGTCGAAGCCAAACCATTTGCTTCGATGTGAGGGTGACACGTGTCACCCTCCGTTGATCGAATGTTCGTCACGGAAAAATCCATAAAAATTATAAATGACATGGCGGAATTTTCTCACGAAAGGCTGGAAAGCGTTTAGTCGAAACGACTCTGTCGGGTGTTGTGCACAAAGGTAAATTCGGCCAGGGTGCCACGTGGGGTGACACGTGTCGCCCCAGGTCCAGAATATTTCGTCTTAGAAAATATCCAAAATACGGAAATCTCAAAAACAAAGCGGGCCCATGGCAGTAAATTTCTCAGTGGGCCCAGCGTGACCATTTCAGAAAATAAAATCTCAAAATTCTAATATAATCTATGAAGTCCAAATACCCAATCGGGAATCCAATTCCCATTAACGAACCTTTTTCTTCACAAATAACATGAACTTTTAAAGTCGAAAACTCGCATCTTTCTTTCTTTTCAAAATTTCTGTACTCTCAAATGCGTCGTCCCACATACATACCACTGCAACTACGGGGTATAACATTCTCCCTCCTTAGAAACATTCGTCCGAATGTTCCTTCTCAAGTCGAATAACGATAACGTTCCTCTAACAAGTTGCGATGCCATAGCTTGGCGCGAAATAACATCGTCCTCTTCTTTCCTTACTCGTGCCGCTTCTCGAGCGCTTGAACTCTCCAAGATCGTACCATACTTGGTCATTGCCAGTTCGAAAATCTGCGGAGTCACTACCTCGAACTTGGTCATCTTACTAACCTCGAACTTCCTTAAGGCCATTCGGCCTTTACGAACGGCTACGGTCGAGCGCGTCCACGAACTCATACGATGATCATACAAACTTGGGCCTAGCATCCTCGTGACCCTATCACTGGCGGGACCACCTGACCCCACCCCCAAACCGGGTTCTGGGTTGACATGAAATGGTCCTCAACCCGACCCAACGCGCCAAACTCTTGTTCCCGTCCGGAACAATCTTACTAATTCACGTCATGAAAGCTACCACTTCCATCTCACACTAGCCACGGACTTGTCACACAAATAAAATCCCGTATACTACTACTCGATAAGGGTCAAAATAAATCTTTAACTCAAGGCGACCTTACCTAAGGTCTCGGTCGTGACATAGTCTAAGGTTCGCACTTATCATGCCACATCGTATCCTCCCAACTAAGCATGTTTTCTAACTCATAATTAACACAACGCTATTCGTACATAGCACATAATAATGAGACCATCATAACAAGCATACCAAAACTCTAGAGGTTAAGGATATACAGAAACTAGGCGGTTCAGGGCCGCTAAAGCTAGGAACTTCCACCGCGACCTCTCAGTGGCCATGGCGCTCTAGTAGTGCGTCTTTGTCTACCAGCGCTACCACAGTCGGTATCACGACCGAACCGGGCCGTGGTGGTGCCTTACCGGGCACCCTAGTGATACAACATCGAGAGAAAATCAGCGGAAATAAAAACATGAACATGAATTAAGAAAAGATAAATAAGCAGGCCCGGCAAGCGATTTGCCATCGTATATACATAAATACGACAGTTATCCTTTTACAAACCACACTTGCAGCGATTACTCTGAGACCTCTAAGATTTTTACAACGGCTATGATGGGACGGGGCCGCCATACCCCAGAATGTATAAGAATCTGGACTCGAGTAACATGCAAAAGATAAGCCTCGAAGGAACGGAGCTTCAATCTGTTGAAAGGTGATCCTAAAGCGGGGATCGGCGGCCGATGTACCTTTTACTGCGGCATGAGCGCGGCCCAGAAGGAGAGTCGATCTGGTACCAAGTATGTGAAAGCGTAAAATCGTAAATGAAATCATAATAGTCTATATAAAGCGGGAGACATGTATGATAACAAACTACGATTCACAACATAGAAGCGATCATGTCAAGTCGAGGACTCGCGCCTCAAAGTCATCCCGTACGCGTGGAACTTCTTCCTCGCTGCCGTGATCTAGGTACAAATCATGTAATCGTATAACGAGTCTCGGCCCATCTTATGGACCCGATATAGAAAGCGTGTGGAATCGTTCCGGATGAACCGGTGTCGATGAAATACATTCCGGATGAGCCGGTAGTCAAGTGATATACATTCGGATGAGCCGTGTCAAGTGAAATACATTCGGATGACCCGGTAATCAAGTGAAATACATTCGGATGACCCGTAATCAAGTGAAATACATTCGGATGAGACGTGTAATCAAGTGAAATACATTCGGATGACCGGTAGTCGAGTAGAACACGATACTTGCACAACAAGGCTATCACACGTAACATGGTCAAGTTTCATAACAACAAGCATAAGCAAGTTACACACGACTCAGTACTTTCATTTTATGTCAAAGTCGGATTTTAACCTTAAAGTACTACGTCCGTTAAATTCCCTTTAAGATCCATTTCTTTTACAAAGGTCACCCGATACGTAGTATAAAATTTGAGTGACTAACATTGTTAAGTAAACCAAAATGCTTTCCTTTGTAAAATCAAGTAACAACCTTATTTTCCAAGCGTTCAAGTTTGCCTAATTTGAATGCTCAAGTTTCTCATTTTAGAAAAAGGTTTCGTAGTTCATAGTTTTAAATCCTTTAAAACATAATTCTCCTTTAAGCGTTTTGAGAAACCTATGTCTTATAAGTGAGTAGGTTATTCTTGTTTATAATCAATCTTATTAAGCGACCATGATCTAGGAAATGTCATTTTGTCTCATCTTAGCTTACATGCGGATGGAAGTTTCTCTTGGTTTTAATAATACTAAATCTGTCCAAAACATTTCCTTTTATTAGCATTGCGGTGGTTTGTCGATACACATTCGATTTACGAAATCGATAAAACATTTTAAGCCGTTATACCTAACTTCCCATAAAGCTAGTATAACTCTTAAGTTTCCAAAAACCAAGTATTACTTCTTCTCTCAAAATGATTCAAAAATCTTTTGAAATACTTCAAGTTCTTTATTATCACATAGTCAGCCAGTTATAGTTCAAATCAGTTACCTCTTAAAAACCACAAGTACTTTCTTACCTACATAAAGCTGTTATAACCAACTTCCCATAAAGCCGTTATAACACTTTATGTTTCAAACCAATAAAATACATTAAACATATATGCGTCTGCCGTACTACATAGTTATACACGTATCATGCTAGAACAAATAGGAAGAGGTTCACATACCTGCGACGATTATCGACTAATAGCAAAAGCGCTCAAGTACCTCAAGCCGTCGGCTACACTCTCGATCAGCGGATCACTCCACGCGTAGTACTACAACCTATAGAGGCCCTGGCGCTATTAATATCTTTAGATCGGCGTAGAATATTCTACAGAAAAATTCGCGACACCTCCCACATGGCGGCGTAAATCTCCTCCTCTATCGAGGCGGCTACCAAGCCAACGAGGGGTTAACACGTCTAACGGGCGTGTACAATTCTACTACGGTAATGTTACACAAGTCTCATGTCTGATCTATGTAATTCTGATTCGATTCTCTTCTTTAAATTGGGCTTAAGTCGCAAGACATTGCTGTAAGTATTATTCGAGCTTAAGTCAAAAGACATTGCCGCACAACTATGTTCAGTTCTATATATAGTATACTTAACTATATACTCCTACAACATGTAATTTCCAATTACAATGAAGTCGAGAATGTTTACCTCGATAAGCCCAAAATTATCAGAGTTTATATGTCGATCTGAACAACGTTTAGCTCTACTCAGGCGCTCAATCGTTCAACCAACCCTTAGAAGTTCTAACCAACTTCTACTTATGACTTCAACTACGGGTGAAGATTTACTTAGGAGTTTCGTTTTTGTGGTGAGGAAGTATAATAGTATTTTACGGGCTTTTGTAAAAGTGTAACCTTGGGAATACTACAAGGTATTTGGGCGAGTATTTGGGCATTATAACAATACTTGGAGAGTATTTCTATACCACAAAGGGGGTATTTATACGAGACAACTAGGCTGGGGGTACCAGCGGCAAAACACCTCGAAAGGGAGGGAGGTGGCTCTCGGCGAGGGCTCTCAAAGGGGAGGGGTGTGGTGGGAAAGCTCGAGGAGAGGGAGTATTTTGAGACTTAGTTAGATTGCTCAAGTTTTGGATGAAGAAAGTCTTCAACTAGAGGGGTATTTATAGGTCAAGTGAAGGCCAACCAATGGCCAAGATCCATCAGTGTTAGGCAAGTGTAAGGTCAAGATTAAGCCATGTGCAACCTTATCCATCTACCCAAAATATCCTACCAACTCCTTGACCAAAAATAATGCACAAAAGCGTGCCAACCTTCCCACTTTCGTCAGTCACTCCTTCCAATTAGAGGGTGACAAGTGTAGCCCTCGTTGGTCCAAAATGTTTCGTCTCTCGGAAAAATCCGCCAAAAATTATAAATGACATAGCGGAATTTTCCTACGAAAGCGTTTAAACGTTCGTTAAAACGACTCTAATCGGGTGTTGTGTACAAATTTCGAAACTAGCCAACTTTAAGGCTCAAATTATAATACGTACGCGCTCACGTACATACTCTGGAAATCGGGGTATAACATTCTCCCCTCGCCTTAGAAACATTCGTCCGAATGTTCCTTCTCAAGCGGATAACGATAAAGTTCTTCTAATAAGTTGCAGCGCCACTGGCCGCGAAACAACACGTGCGCGCAAATACTTATATCGAGTCCACGAGGAAACTCCTCTAACATCACAAACTTTTGTCACTTTGCGCGAGGTTCTAGTGTCACTCGGCGACCAACAAATGATGCGGATGCGTGCGATTCACGAGGTCTAAAATATACATCCTTCGCACCTTCTCCCTTTACAAGAAATGATCATATCTATGCTCGCAATACATGCTCGCCTCTACCCTTACTCGTCGTACTCTTCTCGAACTCTTGAACTCTTCGATATCGTACCACACTTGATCATCACTTGATTCTCCAAACCTTGGAGTCACCACCTCCAACTTGGTTATCTTACTAGCCTCAATCTTCCTTAAGGCCACTTAGGCCTTCACGATCCGCCAGTCGAACATATCCACGAACTCATCGATGGTCATCTAAACTTGGGCCTAGCACCCTCGTGACCCTACCGCTGGCGGGACCACCCGCTTTGACCCCACTCATTCGGGCTCACGGGTTGACACGCAACACGTCCTCGGCGAGCCTGCATCACGCCGACTCTCGTTTCTCGATCCGGAACAACCTTGCTAATCACATCATGAAAGATACCACTTTCATTTACCCACCAGAGACTTATCACCTGAATATATTCTAGGCATAAAATGCACTCGACAAGGATCACTCGCAAAATCTTGTACTCGAGGCGGCGCACATCTAAGGTCTCATTGTAATATTCTAAGGTTCATCATTTTCTCACTTTGAGCTTACCCCTTTTCCCCAACCGGGTTCCTAAATCACATTTTAGCACAAAGCTATCGAACATAACACTTAACACATTAACATAACATCAAAACATACAAGCCTCACAGATGGTTAAGGATATACAAGCTACCGCTCACTCTAATCATAAATGCGCCTGCGGTAGCATGCGTATGAAAGCGATGAACACGCCCTTGATCCGGTAAGGCTGCGCCAAGCTGCGGTACCTCTCCTATAAGCCGCGATCTCGTCACATGGCCACGGCGCGGTGAAGCAAAACCCGATAAAGCGACATTTCGGGATGATGTTTGCCACATCGTGCCTTTGAGGGGCGTGAATCCTGGCAGCTACTCGCGTAAACACGTGAACGGAAGCCTGGAGCTCGACCGGCTCGAATACCCGACGACACGAAGTGCGCGGAGGACCACTCTGTCTTGGCGGAGGTACATAACTAGGCTGCTTTGGCGGTCCGCCTCGAAAAGTTACCAAAGGACCTGCTGTTACGGCCTCTTCTGTGATCTCGGTCATTCAGTCGACCTCTCAGTGCCTCGCATCCTAGTGCATGAGCTTGTATGCGGGCAATGTCCATGCCGGCTAAGAGCTACACCGTACAAGCCTCTGCCAGTAATCGTCGGCCGTGGCGTAGCGGTGTACTCTCATCCTCCATATCCGCTACTACGGGAACATCTGAGCTAATGAGTCGAACTCCACATTGTACTCTCTAACCGTCGCCCGTCACGCCTCGATGTCAAAAATCATCGGCCCGAGCCCTCCTCATCTGTGGAGGCAAGAAATGTGCAAGAAATGCCTCGAGAACTTCGTCCCAAACTGCTGGAAGTGCATGCTCTTCCGGGGCGGCTCGCGAATCAAACGATCAGCTGCGATATCACGCGGTGATGCGAACCAATACCACCGACTACGCCTGCGAGGCTCGATCACTCTCATGATCCGGTAGGCTGTCGGATAAACTCACGAGTCGTCCTCGGCTCGATCCATAGAACCGGAGGCTCTGACTCGGGAAGTCCGTAGCCTCAGTATGCGCTCGGGGGTGAACTACGAGTCTTCTTTGAAATTTGGGCTGCTGCATCCGGCCTATCCTCATATCGGCCACGACCACGGCGATGGCGGGCCATCTCCTTGTACCCCGTCTCATCGGCTCGGTGTGGGGTGGAGGCTCAGTCTTGTAGTCTCGGCCCGGCTGCTGCGGCTCTAAACTCTCTTTGGTCTTTGGCGTGTCGCGAAACCCGCCGTCGGAAATCTTGTCTCAGTCTTGGCCAGGGCTGCGCCTCGTACTCCTCTGTATCTCACTAACAACTCCTCGACTACCTTGCCCGTGGGCACAGGTTGCCTTACGCGGAGCATAGGTGGTAAATGAAAGGAATACGTCGGAGGGTCGATTTATCACCGGCTCTAAGGCACGATCTCGGAATGAGAAGAATAGAAACCAATCCTAAATGTCCTGCAGACCTCACGATTATAGATGTGGTGCGCGACACCGATAATCAAGACTACTAGACACGATGCGTAGACACTTTCAGAGGACTAAGCGCTCACGATACCACTTTTGTCACGATCCGAACCGGGCGTGGTGGTGCCTACCGGGCACCTGGTGATACAACATCGAGAGAAAATCGGCGGAAATAAAAAACATGAACATGAATTAAGAGAAAAGATAAATAAGCAGGCCAACCAAAGCGATTTGCCTTCATCATATATACATAAATACCGACAGTTATCCTTTTTACAAACCACGCTTGTGATTACTCTGGACCTCTAAGATTTTTTACTTGGTATGGCGGACGGGGCCGCCATACCACGAATGTATAAGAATCTGGACTCGAGGTAACATACCAAAAGATAAGCCTCAGGAAACGGAGCTTCAATCTGTTGAAAGGTGATCCTAAGCGGGGATCGGCGGCCGATGTACCTTTTACTGCGGCATGAGCGGCCCGAAGGAGGTCGATCTGGCGGTACCAGTATGTGAAAGCGTAAAATCGTAAATGAAATCATAATAGTCTATATAAAGCGGGAGACATGTATGATAACCAAACTACGATTCCTGACATAGAAGCGATCATGTCAAGTCGAGGACTCGCGCCCTCAAAGTCATCCTCGTACGTGGAACTTCTTCCTCATTGGCGATCTAGGTACAAATCATGTGATACGTATAACGGTCTCGGCCCATCTTATGGACCCGATATAGAAAGCGTGTGGAATACATTCCGGATGAGCCGGTAGTCGATGAAATACATTCGGATGAGCCGGTAGTCAAGTGATATACATTCGGATGAGCCGGTAATCAAGTGAAATACATTCGGATGACCCGGTAATCAAGTGAAATACATTCGGATGACGGATGACCCGTAATCAAGTGAAATACATTCGGATGAGACGTGTCAAGTGAAATACATTCGGATGACCCGGTGAGTCGAGTAGAACACGATCTTTGCACAACAAGGCTATCACCGTAACATGGTCAAGTTTCATAACAACAAGCATAAGCAAGTTACACACGACTCAAGGTACTTTCATTTTATGTCAAAGTCGGATTTTAACCTTAAAGTACTACGTCAGTTAAATTCCCTTTAAGATCCATTTCTTTTACAAAGGTCACGATACAAGTAGTATAAAATTTGAGTGACTAACATTGTTAAGTAAACCAAAATGCTTTCCTTTGTAAAATCAAGTAACAACCTTATTTTCCAAGCGTTCAAGTTTGCCTAATTTGAATGCTCGAGTTTCTCATTTTAGAAAAAGGTTTAGTAGTTCATAGTTTTAAATCCTTTAAAACATAATTCTCCTTTAAGCGTTTTGAGAAACCTATGTCTTATAAGTGAGTAGGTTATTCTTGTTTATAATCAATCTTATTAAGCGACCATGATCTAGGAAATGTCATTTTGTCTCATCTTAGCTTCATGCGGATGGAAGTTTCTCTTGGTTTTAATAATACTAAATCTGTCCAAAACATTTCCTTTTATTAACGCTGCGGTGGTTTGTCGATACACATTACGATTTACGAAATCGGTAAAACATTTTAAGCCGTTATACCTAACTTCCCATAAAGCTAGTATAACTCTTAAGTTTCAAAAACCAAGTATTACTTCTTCTCTCAAAATGATTCAAAAATCTTTTGAAATACTTCAAGTTCTTTATTATCACATAGCTTGACCGATTATAGTTCAAATCGATTTACCTCTTAAAACCACAAGTACTTTCTTACCTACATAAAGTATTATAACCAACTTCCCATAAAGCGTTATAACACTTTATGTTTCAAACCAATCAAATACATTAAACATATGCGTCTGCCGTACTACATAGTTATACGTATCATGCTAGAACAAATAGGAAGAGGTTCACATCTCGCGGCGATTATCGACTAATAGCAAAAGCGCTCCAAGTACCTCAAACCGTCGGCTACACTCTCGATCAGCGGATCACTCCACACGTAGTACTACAACCTATAGAGGCCCTGGCGCCTATTAATATCTTTAGATCGGCGTAGAATATTCTGAGAAAAATTGGCGCACTCCCACATGGCAGCGTAAATCTCCTCTCTATCGAGGCGGCTACCAAGCCAACGAGGGTTAACACGTCTAACGGGCGTGTACAATTCTACTACGATAATGTTACACAAGTCTCTAATGTCTGATCCTATGTAATTCTGATTGATTCTCTTCTTTAAATTGGGCTTAAGTCGCAAGACATTGCGTAAGTATTATTCGAGCTTAAGTCAAAAGACATTGCCGCACAACTATGTTCAGTTCTATATATAGTATACTTAACTATATACTCCTACAACATGTAATTTCCAATTACAATGAGAAGGTCGAGAATGTTTACCTCGATAAGCCCAAAATTATCCAAGTTTAAATATCGATCCTGAGCAACGTTTAGCTCCTACTCTGGGCGCTCCAATCCGTTCCAACCAACCCTTAGAAGTTCTAACCAACTTCTACTTATGACTTCAACTACGGGTGAAGATTTACTTAGGGTTTCGTTTTTGTGACTGAGGGAAGTATAATAGTATTTTATGGGCTTTTGTAAAAGTGTAACCTTGGGAATACTACAAGGTATTTGGGCGAGTATTTGGGCATTATAACAATACTTGGAGTATTTCTATACCACAAAGGGGGTATTTATACGAGACAACTAGGCTGGGGTACTGCGGCAAAACACCTCGAGGGAGGGAGGGGGCTCTCGGCCAAGGGCTCTCAAAGGGGAGGGGTGTGGTGGGCCAGCTCACGGGAGAGGGAGTATTTTGAGACTTAGTTAGATTGCTCAAGTTTTGGATGAAGAAAGTCTTCAACTAGAGGGTATTTATAGGTCAAGTGAAGGCCAACCAATGGCGAAGATCCATCCAAGTGTTAGGCAAGTGTAAGGTCAAGATTAAGCCGTGTGCAACCTTATCCATCTACCCAAAATATCCTACCAACTCCTTGACCAAAAATAATGCACAAAAACGTGCCAACCTTCCCACTTTCGTCCGTCCACTCCTTCCAATTAGAGGTGACAAGTGTCGCCTCTCGTTGGTCCAAAATGTTCGTCTCTCGGAAAAATCATAAAATTATAAATGACATAGCGGAATTTTCCCTACGAAAGCGTGGAAAGCGTTTAGTCAACGACTCTGTCGGGTGTTGTGTACAAATTTGAAACTAGCCAACTTTAAGGCTCAAATTATAATACGTCGCGCTCGCGTACATACTGGAAATACGGTATAACACGGACGGTCTCTCGTCATATGGCCTGTTGGCGCAAGAGTAACAAGCTCTCGTACTACGACACTCCGAAATGCGGTCTACCACATCGACTACACCGAGGTAGGGGTGATTGCATCGCCAACACCCTACTCACGAACATCGAAACACAGGAGCCACGACACGCTCTGAATATCCCAAGGGTCCGAAGTGCGGAGGACCACTCTGCAATGGCGGAGGTACATAACTAGTCTGGCTTGAGGCGGTCCGCCTCGAAAGTCGCCAAAATATCCGGCCGTCTTGGCCTTCCTGTGGCGGTCCGCTGCGTCGATCTGCGCTCCTCGCACCCGGTCATGAGCACGAATGTGGGCAATGTCCATGCGGTGAAGAGAAACACGAACAACTCTGCTAGGTAATCATCGAGCGGTGGCGTGGCGATCGCCTATCTTCCATATCGCAACTAGTGCGAGGGACATATCGAGCCAAAGAATCGAACTCGACATTGTACTCCACGGCGGTCGCCTCTGTCTCATTAACAAAAATTTGTCGGCCCGTGCCCTCGCCATGCGGAGGCGAAGTGCGTGAGAAAAGCCGAAAACTCATCCCATACGGCTGGAGTGCGTACTCTCCCGGGAAAGCTCGCGAATCAAACCAATCATTGCGGTATCACGCGGCCGAACCGAAGGTCACGGACTCGGTCTCGAAGCCTTGATCACTCTCATGATCGGTATGCTGCCGGATGAACTCCTGCGGATCATCCTCGGGCCTCGACCCATAAAACTCGGCGGGCTCTGACTCGGGAAGTCCGTAGCCTCAAACTATCTGCTCGGGGTGAACGGCTGGTGCTCTGGGCCCAGGCTGCTGCATCCAATTTATCCTCATATCGGCCATGACCACGGCCAAGCTGGCCATCTCGCGTAACCCGTCTCCTCTGCCCCGGTGTGGGTGGAGGCTCAGTGCTGCGGTCTCGGCGGCCATTCTTTGCGGCTCTAACCTCTCTGAAGTGGCGGCGTCCTGAAACTGCCGTCAAAGCACAACCTCAGTGCTATGCGGGCTGCGCCCTCGTACTCCTCTGTATCTCACTAGCAGCACCCTCGGCTGCCTTGCCCTCCTGGGCTCTGGTTGCCTTGCGCGGAGGCATAACTGGTAAAAACGAGATACGTCAGAGGGGTCCAACTTACACCACAGCTCTAAGGCACGATCTCAGAATGAGAAGAATGGAAACCAATCCTAAATGTCCTATAGCCTCCTGATTATAGATGTGGTGCACAACACACCGATAATCAAGACTCTACTAGACACGGTCTGTAGACACTTTCCGAGGATTAAGCGCTCGATACCACTTTTGTATCGCGTGCTGCACGAGGCATTAACATTCTCGGCGACCTACAAAGTGTGCAGGGCCTTGCGATCCACGAGGCATGCCAACGGCCGCTTCTCGGGGATGTGCCATACGGAGAGCCACGGTTCGGGCCTGTTCCCGAGTGAGAGGCTCTGGCCTCTTTATACGCTCAGCCCCCCGAAGGAGGTCAGTACAACAGGTACCAAGTATGTGAAACTGTAAAAATACTGTAAATGAAATCATACTAGTCTATAAAAGCCGGAGACATGTATGATAACCAAACTTACGATTCCTGACATAAACGATCATGTCAGTCGGGGACTCACGCCTCAAAGTCACCACTCAAATATAACTATGGGTCTCACGCCCGCATCCATCATGTTCGCATCGGCGCGTGCCGGAATCTTGCATCGGTGTAGACATGTCCATGATGCAATAATAACAAGGCCGTGGCCACATGCCGGAATCTGCGTCGGTGTAGACATGCCCGTGTAACCTCGATAACATATCTTGGGTGGTCGACCCGCGCGTAGCCACATGTCCCGGAATCTGCATCGGTGTAGACCGTCCATGTTGCGGTAATAACCATATATCGGGTAATCAACGACGCGCGTGGCGCGTGCCGAATCTGCGTCGGTGTAGACATGTCCGTGTGATATCAACAAGACGATAATCAAAATGGAAACATGCGTGGAATTCTCCATCACCGCCAAGACGCGTCGATAAGTTCTCGATAAGTCAGCGACCTCTATCGAGAGCAGCGGTAACGAAATACCACACTTGTACAACAAAGGCTATCATCACAAGCATAGGCAAGTTTCACAACAACAAGCATAGGCAAGTTTCACAACAACAAGCATAGGCAAGTTTCCAACAACTCAAAGTACTTCCATTTATACCAAAGTCGGGTTTTAACCCCAAAGTACTACATACGTTAAGTTCTTTTAAAGAGATCCATTACTTATAAAAGTCACCCGATACGTAGTATTAGAATGACCAACCCACGTTCCTTTTCAAAATCAAGTAACGATTCTTTTCCTAAGTTCGGTTTGCCTAGTTTCAATTACTCAAGCTTCTCATTTTCAAATGGTTTCATAGTTCCCAAACTTAATCACTTGATTCCTTTTTAGAACAATTGAGTAATATATGTCTCACGTGAGAGTAGTTTATTCTTGTTTACAACATTCTTATTACAGCAGCCATGATCTAGAAAATGTAATATCATTTTGTCTCATCTTAGTTTCTATGCAGATGGAGGTTTCTACTGGTTTTAATACAACACGTCATTATTCAATACATTTTCCTTTATTAGCTTTGCGGTGGTGCAGCCGATACATATTACGATTCGAAATCGGTAAAACATTATCCCTTTAAAAACCAAGTACTCATTACTCACGAATGAGGTTTCACACAAACATCCACATTAAAACAAATAAGTTAAGTCTCTTATCTTATAAGATCAAGTCTCTTAACTTCTAACATCAGTAAACCATTTTCACTTACATAAGGTCGTTATAACTAACTTCCCATAAAGCTATTATAACACCCTATGTTTTAAACCAACCAAATCACTTAGCACGTATGCGTCTACGTACTACATAGTTCACAACAATCATGCTAGAAAAGATAGGAAGAGGTTCACATACCTCGCGACGATTTATCGACAATAAGCAAAATGCTCCAAGTACTACAACGCACTAGCCACTTTCCACTCGAGTAGAATACGCTACTCTCAGTACTTTCACCTATAAAGGTCACAAGCGTCTATTAACCCCAAAACACAAGTTTCTATCTTTCTATAGAAAATTCGGCCTCCCACATGAGCGTAAAACTCCTCTCTAACGAGTAGGCTACCAAGCCAACGGGGTTTACCGTCTAACGGGACGTGTACAATTCTACAAGTCTCTTGTCTGATCCTATGTAAATCTGATTCGATTCGATACTTTATTCTTGGGCTTAAGTCAAAAGACATTGCGAATACTAAGTATAGTTCCATATATAGTATACTTCAACTATATATTCAAACAAACATGTAATTTCCAATTACAATAGAGGACAAGATAATTACCTCGATAAGCCCAAAATTATCCAAGTTATAATGTCGATCTGAGCAAGGTTTAGCTCGCTCAGTGCGCTCCAAACCACTCCAAACAACCCTTAGAAGTTCTAACCAACTTCTACTCAAATCCTTCAACCACCTATGAAGATTTCCTTAGGGTTTGGTTTGAGACTAAAAGGACAAAGGTAGTATTCCGGACTCTACGTAAAGAGGTATCTTTGGAATACTACAAGGTACAAGGCTAAGGTATTTTGGGCATTATAACAATACTAGGAGTATTTCTATACCTGACAAAGGGGTATTATCACGAAAACAACTAGGCTGGGGTACCCGGCTAGACACCATGAGGGAGGAGACCCGCCAAAGGCCACTAGGAGGGGAGGAGAGGCTTAGGGCGAGAGCCACAAGAGGGAGGAGGGATTTCAATACTTGGAAACATTTGTGGATGAATGAAGTCTTCACAAGGGGTATTTATAGCAAAACCAAAGGCGACGATGGCCAAGATCTAGCCAAGTGCAAGGCAAGTGTAAGGCGAGATCAAGCCAAGTGCACCCTAACCTACTCCACAAAACACTCCACAAAACAAGCCACAAAGCAAGGCACAAAAGAGGAGCCAATCGGCGAGGCGACGAAGGCCGCGGGCGCCCAAATCGTCAAGCCAAACCATTTGCTTCGATGTGAGGTGACATGTCACCTCCCGTTGATCGAATGTTCGTCACGGAAAAATCCGCCAAAAATTATAAATGACATAGCGGAATTTTCTCTACGAAAATGGAAAGCGTTTCGTCGACGACTCTGTCGGGTGTTGTGCACAAAGGTAAATTCGGCCAAGGGTGCCACGTGGGGTGACACGTGTCGCCCCGATTCGCCGAATATTTCGTCTTAGAAAATATCCAAAATACGAAATCTCAAAAACAAAGCGGGCCACAGCCAGTAAATTTCTCCGTGGGCCCACGTGACCATTCAGAAAATAAAATCTCAAAATTCTAATATAATCTATGAAGTCCAAATACCCAATCGGGAATCCAATTCCATTAACGAACCTTTTCTTCACAAATAACCGCAAACGCGTTTAGTCGAAAACTCACATCTTTCTTTCTTTTCAAAATTTCTGTAGTACTGCGCACGTGCGTCCCCAACATACATACCACGCAACTACGGGTATAACTTGATCTTATTGTGGGCGGGGTTGTAAAGGATTAAAGCATTCGGAGTTTTATGTATATCTTGAAAACCGCGTTTTGGTTGGCTTTGTTTATAATTATATCTACGGTTTCATGACTCATGTTTCATTTTCCGTGGTTTTCTCGATGTTGTATCACTAGGGTGCGGGGTAAGGCACGATGAGGCGGGCAGTCGTTACAAAGTGGTATCGAGCGATTAATCCTCGGAAAGTGTCTCTGACCGTGTCTAGTAGAGTCTTGATTATCGGTGTGTTGTGCACCACATCTATAATCGAGGAGGCTATAGGACATTTAGGATTAGTTTCCATTCTTCTCATTACGAGATCGTGCCTTAGATTTGTGTTGTAAGTTGGACCCTCGAGCGTATCTCGTTTTACCGATTATGCCTCCGCGTAGGCAACGAGCCCGAGGCAAGCGGCCGAGTGCTGCTAGTGAGATCTGAGAGTACGAGCAGCGCGAGCCGGATGACTGAGTTGTGCTTGACGGCGGGTTTTGTACGCCGCCCGGCCCAGCGAGTTTAGAGCGCAGCGATGGCTGCTGAGACCACGATACACGAGCCTCGTCCCGATGCAGAGGCGAGGAGATGGGTTACAAGAGATGGCCCGATTCTTTGGTGAAGTCGTGGCGAATATGAGGATAAGTGGATCTGGTGATTCGATTCGATTCGAGCACGATGGTTCACCCCGGCGAGATAGTTTGAGGCTACGGGACTTTACGAGTTAGCCGCGAGTTTTATGGGTCGAGGCACGAGGATGATCCGAGGAGTTCATCCGGCGATTCTGACGGATCGTGAGAGTGATCAAGGCCGGAGACCGAGTCGGTGGTCTTAGGTGCGCGTCGGTGCGCGATACCCGATCGTGGTTTGATTCGTGGGAGTTGTCGGGAGAGCATGCGCTTCCAGTGATATGGGACGAGTTCTCGGAGGCATTCCTCACTCACTTCTTGCCTCCGCGGATGAGAGGCGCGGGTAAACAATTTATGATCTTTGAGAGGCAGGCGTCTGATTCGAGAGTACAGCGTGGAGTTTGACTCGTTGGCTCGGTATGTCCCCGCTTTAGTGGCAACCATGGAGGATAGAGTGCAGCTACGTCACGGATTAGATGATTACATGTCGAGGCATGTTCGGAGTAGCTCTCGGTAGGGCATGAACATTGCCGCGTGCGGCTCATGCGGCTGGGATGTGAGGCACGGAGAGGTCGACGGAATGACGAATCAGCGAAGAGGCGAACAACGAGGTCCTTTGGTGACTTTCGAGGCGGACGCCTCGGAAGATACTAGTTTTGTACCTCCGCCCGGTGCGAGTGGTCCTCCACGACCTTGAGTATTCGGGGCGGTCGGGCTCCAAGGTTGAGTTTCGAGGAAGTAAGGGTGTTGGCGGATCGGTCACCCTACCTCGGTGTGGTCGATGTGGTAGACCGCATTTGGGAAGTGTCGTGGTGCGGGGAGCTTGTTATTTTGCGGCCAGCGGGGCCATTTGCGAGGCTGTCAGGCCAAGGGTATACGGATGTTACGACTCGACCTCTGGATCGATGGTGGTTCATCGCTTTCTACGATTATGCGCCTGCGGTGGGCTATGATTAGAGTGGGCGGTAGCTTCGGTATATCCTAACCCTCAGAGTTTTGGTATGCTTGTTATAATGGTCTCATTATTATGTGCTATGTCACGAATAGCGTTGTGTTAATTGTGAGTTAGAAAACATGCTTAGTTGTGAGGATACGTATGGGGGCATGGTAAGTGTGAACCTTAGACTATGTCACGGTGAGACCTTAGGGGTAAGGTCGTCTTGAGTTGAAGATTTATTTTTGACCCTTATCGGAGTAGTAGTATCGTGGGATTTATTTGTGTGATAAGTCCGTGGGTAGTGTGAGATGGAAGTGGTAGCTTTCATGATGTGAATTAGTAAGATTGTTCGGATCGGGAACAAGAGTTTGGCGCGGTTGGGGTCGGGTTGAGGACCATTTGCGGGTCAACCAGTAACCGGTTTGGGGTGGGGTCGGTTCTGGGTGGTCCTTGGTGGTAGGGTCACGAGGATGCTAGGCCCAGTTTGTATGACCATCGTATGAGTTGGTGGATATGTTCGACCAAAGCGGATCGTGGAGGCGGGAGCGGCCTTAGAGAAGATCGAGGTTAGTAAGATGACCAAGTTTGGAGGTAGTGACTCCAAGAGTTGGAAACGAGCGTTGTGGAAGTATGGTACAAATACTAGAAAGAGTTTGAGTGTTAGAGAAAGTACAACAAGATAGGGAAAAGTGAGCGTGTGTGATCGTTTCTTTTGGGAAAGGAAGGTGTGACGGGAGTATATTTTAGACCTCGGGTAAGGGGTTTTGTGATGATTAGAGGTGTTTCCTCATTGACTTGGGTTTAAGTATTGGTGCGTTTGTTATTTTTATGGCGGTGTGGCATGATTGTTTCGTGCGTATAGCGATGAAGGCTATACTAGCGCATGTTTGTGTTGAGACTTGAGAAGGAACATTCGGGACGAATGTTTCTAAGGAAGGAGAATGTTATACGCATTTCGGAGTATATGCGTGGGGCGTGCGTGAGAATTTGAGCCTTAAGTTAGGCAAAGGACCGAATTTTGGGCACAGTGCGATTGGAGTCATTTTTCGGCGAAGCGTTTCCACGGCTACGTTGGGAAAATTCCGGCTATGTCATTTAGTATTTTTGCGGATTTTTCCGAGCAGCGAAATGTTTTGGACCAACGGGAGGGTGACATTTGTCACCCTCATTTGAAGCGATAATGGGTTGGCGGTTGGTCACGGGTTGGATGCCTATTGGCTCCTTGTTTTGGCCTTGTTTTGTGGCTTGTTTGGTGCCATGTTTTGTGCCTTGTTTTGTGGAGTAGGGGTTAGGGTGCACTTGGCTTGATCAAGGCCATACACTTGCCTTGCACATGGCTTGATCTTGGCCGTTGGTTGGCTTTTGGTTTCCTATAAATACCCCAGGGATGAACTTCTTCATCCACTCTTCACTTGTCTAAGCCTTGAAAACTCTCCTCCCTTTGTGAGCTCTTAGCGAGAGCCTTCCTCCCTCACCGTGTGGCCTTTGGCGAGGGTTCCTCACTTTTGTGGTGCTAGCGGTAGGGTACCCCACTAGCCTAGTTGTTTCGTATAATACCATCCCTTGTGGTATTGAAATACTTCTCCTAGTATTGTTATAATGCCCAAAATACCTTAGCCTTGTACCTTGTAGTATTCCAAAGATACCTCTATCGTAGAGCAGGAAATACTACCTTTTGTCCTTTAGTCTCAAACCGAAACCACAAGGAAATCTTCTGGTTGGTTGAAGTATTTGAGTAGAAGTTGGTTAGAACTTCTAAGGGTTGTTTGGAGCGTATTGGGCGCACGGAGTAGGAGCTAAACCTTGCTCGGGATCGACATTATAACTTGGATAATTTTGGGCTTATCGAGGTAATTATCTTGTCCTCTATTGTAATTGGAGATTACATGTTGTAGGATTATATAGTTGAAGTATACTATATATAGAATGAACATTATTGTGGCAATGTCTTTTGACTTAAGCTGAAGAATAAAGAAGCGACTGTATTTACATAGGGTGTATTGCGATAGACTTGTGTAGTATTCTTGTGTAGAATTGTACACGTCCGGTTAGGCGTGTAAACCCCTCGGTTGGCTTGGTAGCCAGGCCTCGATAGAGGAGGAGATTTCTGTTGTGGCGGGGAGAGTCTTTGCCGAATTTTACGTAGAAAAATGGGAACTTGTGTTTTGGGGTTAATAGGCGTTTGTGACCTTTATAGGTGAAAGTGCTAAGAGTAGCGTATTCTACTCGAGGAGTGGAAAGGGCTAGCAAGGTTGTAGTACTTGGAGCATTTTGCTTATTGTCGATAAATCGCGCGAGGTATGTGAACCTCTTCCTATCTTTTCTAGCATGATTGTTGTGAACTATGTAGTACAGTGAGCGTACATGTGCTAAGTGATTTGGTTGGTTTAAAACATAGGGTGTTATAATAGCTTTATGGGAAGTTAGTTATAACGACCTTATGTAAGTGAAAATGGTTTCACGATGTTAGAAGTTAAGAGACTTGATCTTATAAGATAAGAGACTTAACTTATTTATTTTAATGTGGATGTTTGTGTGAAACCTCATTCGTGAGTAATGAGTACTTGGTTTTTAAAGGGATAATGTTTCTTGATTTGGGAATCGAGAATGTGTATCGACAGGACCATTGCAGCGTTAATAAAGGAAAATGTATTGAATAATGATGTATTAAAACCGGTAGAAACCTCATCTGCATAGAAGCTAAGATGAGACAAAATGATATTACATTTTCTAGATCATGGTCTTTGTAATAAGATCGTTATAAACAAGAATAAACTACTCATATATATGACATATGTTACTCAATTGTTTTAAAAGAGATTAAGACTATGAGTTATGAAACCTTTCTAAAATAAGTGACTTGAGCATTTGAAAATGAGAAGCTTGAGTAATTGAAACTAGGCAAACTGGAACTTAGGAAAAGAATGTTGTTACTTGATTTTGAAAAGGAATGTGGGTTGGTCATTCTAATACTACGGGTATCGGGTGACTTTTATAAAAGTAATGGATCTCTTTTAAAAGAACTTAATGTATGTAGTACTTTGGGATTAAAAACCCGGACTTTGGCATAAAATCAAAGTACTTTGAGTTGTGTGAAACTTGCCTATGCTTGTTGGTGTGAAACTTGCCTATGCTTGTTGTTGTGAAACTTGCCTATGCTTGTGATGATAGCCTTTGTTGTGCAAGTGTGGTATTTACGTATTCTGCGTCTCGATAGAGGGCGGTCGACTTATTGAGAACTTACTTGGGCGTCTTTGGCGGTGATGGAGAATTCCACGGGTATGTTTCCATTTTGATTCTTGTCTTGTTGTTGATGTCACATGGACATGTCTGCCGTCTGATATTAGGGTCATGCGGCCGTGCGGTCGGGTTGATTACCGATATATTGTTATTGTGGTTACATGGACATGTCTACACCGAGGTAAATTAGGGGCATGTGGCGTGCGGCGGGGTTGATCACGATATATTATTGTTGATGTCACATGGGCGTGTCTACAGAGGTAGAATTCGGGGGCATGTGGCCGTGGGGCATTGGTATTATTGTTGCATCATGGACATGTCTACACGATCTGAGAATTAGGGGCATGCGGCCGTGATGCGAACATGATTGATGTTGTGGGCGTGAGACCCATAGTTATATTTGAGTGATGACTTGAGGCGTGAGTCACAGGATATGGCTTTTATGTTGTGGCGTAGTTTGGTTATCATACATGTCTCTGCTTTATATAGACTAGTATGATTTCATTCTGATATTTTTACTGATTTCACATACTTGGTACTGTTGTCTTGACCTCGCCCGGGCTGCGTTCATCTGCAGTAGAGGTACATCGATCGTGGATCCCCTCTTAGGATCACGATTCAGCGTATTGGGAAGCTCCGTTTCTTGGAGGCTTATCTTTTGGTATGTGTTCCACGAGTTGTAGGTTCTTGTACATTCAGGGGTATGGCGGGGCCTGTCCGTCATAGTCGTTGTAAATCTTAAGTGCTGTAATCTTGTTGTGGCGGGGTTGTAAAGAATTAAAGCTATTCGGGTTTATGTATATCTGAAGGCAACCGTTTTGGTTGCTTTGTTTATAATTATATCTCTGGTTTCATGACTCATGTTTTATTTTCCGCTGGTTTTCTCTGATGTTGTATCACTAGGGTGCCCGGGGTAAGGCACGATGCGGGGCCGGAGCAGTCGTTCTGAATATCCTGGCTTATTTTAAGAATGCCCGAGTTGTTTGAGTTAGAATTAACTCACTTGATTAAATATTAAGGATATCTTGATTTTCAAAAGTTAAGAGACTTTAAGTATGTTGAAAGTATTTTAATACTTGTTTGTTGGAAAGTTTAAGTCTCTTGGTTATAAGGAAAAATGTAAATTGCTAATGTATAAGGCTAGTATAACAGCTTTATGGGAAGTTGGTTATAATAGCTTTATGGAAAGTTTAAAGAGTGGTTTACTCTAAGTAATTTAAGCATGTTAAGGGACTTGAAGAGTTTTAAAGAATGTGATACTTGTTTCGTTTTAAACGTATAGGTCCCTTGGATAGGAAATTGTACTTGACTTAGGTATAAAGTGAATATAACGACTTTATAGGGAGTTGGTTATATTGGCTTTATGGAAAGATAAATGGCTTGATTTATTGAAAGGCAATTTGATTTAAAGGCATCAATTGCCTAAGGCTTTTACGAGAGAAGAAGTCACTTGATTTAGAAGCCTAATTTTATTTCTAAAAGTATTGTGACTAGTCTTGAAAAGAAATTGTAACTTGATACTACGGTTATTAGTATCTTGGAAGTTTTATAATGAAATGAGTCATTTTAAAAGAATAGAAGTACGTAGTACTTTGGGTTAAATTCCCGGATTTTTATAAAGAAATGTTAGTGCCTTAAGTAAACTAAAATGAGAGTGTGTATGAAACAGAATAATAAGAAGTTAGGGGGTTGCTTAACTTGCTTATATATTGTATGATAAGCCGGTAGTGCTTATGTTATGTGTGATAGCCGGATTTGTGCTAGTAGTTCAGTAATAATTGCGGGGTCATTCCCCGGGTTTGTGGTATCGCATATTTCCGTGAATTTTCTACCCACGATGCGAGGAATATCTCATGCGAGTCCGTAGGGCTTATGCGGGTGAAATAGTCCCATGCGGGCGGGTCCAGCCTATGCGAGGAATACCTCATGCGAGTCCGTAAGGGCTTATGCGGGTGAAATAGTCCCATGCGAGGAATACCTCATGCGGGTCCACGCGATCTATGCGGGTGAAATAGTCCCAGGAATAGGATTGCTTAATGATACTGCGGGCGGGTGGTCCTGTTTTGATCGTGAGCTTCCTACTTTATATTGTAAGTATACACCTATTTACTCTCATTGTTAGTAAGGCACGATTATCTATTAATTGAGTTATCATACATGTCTCGATTTTATTATTAGACTTATGATTTCATTCTGATGCTGATTTCACATATTTAGTACATGTTATCGACCTCGCCGGGGCTGCGTTAATCATGCAGTGAGTCTGAGTTCTTGATCCTCGCTCTTAGGATCCTTTGTTGGTGGAAGCTCCTCCTTTCGGAGCTTATCCACTGGTATTGTCGGTTGTTGTACATTCGGGGTATGGTGGGGCCTGTCACTTGAGGTTATTCTTAAGTGCAGTAGTCACATTGTGGATTGGGTTGTAAAAAAAAAAAAATGTCTTGTTTTATTGGTATAAGTTACGGAAGGTGGCCTTATCGGCTAGCTTTATTGTTATTATATGTTTAAGTATTTTATCGATTGTGTATGTTCATTGCTATTCTCGATGTATGCCAAAGGGTGCCGGTAGGGCACCGATCGCGAGCAGGTCGGGTCGTGACAAAAATGGTATCGAGCGATTAGTCCTCGGAAAGTGTCTGACCGTGTCTAGTAGAGTCTTGATTATCGGTGTGTTGTGCACCACATCTATAATCGGGAGGCTGCGGGACATTTAGGATTAGTTTCCATTCTTCTCACTCTAAGATCGTGCGATAAATTTTGTATGGTTAGGGTCGTCTCTCAACAAGTTATGATTGTTTGCAGCTACGAGAAAGCGTGATAACCGGGAAGGATTATGTGGATTGCATATCCAGGTTGGTAATGTTTGTAGTATAGTTGGTATTGTGACATACAACTATACGGATTTATGTTTGGGGGTCACATATGTGTTGCCTAGGATGATTTTAGATTACCGGGATTTGGTAAGGAATAAATAAATCAGGGAAGGTATGGCGATTAAGGAACTCTCATCAAGGTTTTACGTGCTAATTTGAGATAATTAGGTGGTGATGAGTTGTGTGAGAATGAAATGGACCATAAGAAGTTAATTAAGAGACTAAGTGGAAGACTATGTTAGCAACTTAAGCTACGAGGTATGCTTAAAGGGAATTATGCAGGCGAGATCAGGACGAAGAAAGTATGGTCGTTGTGGTCAAGACAACACGACTATGATTTCTGAAGTTTTGTACGATTACGGGGCTGATAAGTTAGGCTTGGAGCATGGAAATTGCGAGCCTGAGAATGTGATAACCGTCGAGACCTTAGGTATATAAGGCCTTCTCGGGTAGTAAAGTTAAGTCAGACCAAGGGTAAGAGTTAAGTGCGGCCGAGTCGGGTTGAGGATCTATTAAGGTCGCCTCGTAGCTTGAAATGAAATGGGATCAGTTGGTAGTAGTCATTCGTGGCGAAGTCACGAGGTGCAAGGCCAGTTTAGTTAGTCATTTCTGGGTTCGTGGGCGTGTTCCACGAACCAGTTGTGAGCCGGAATGGGCCTTGTATTGTTTAATTTAGTAACTACAGAGATTAGAGGCTCGAATCGATTATGAAGGCTATGCGCGCGCTAGAATAAGTTTGGGAGTCACGGGAAGAAATGCGACCCGGTGAAAAGAGAGCAACCAAGTGTAAAGAAATGGAACTGAATCCATGAGGACCTTTCGAGGTGATCACACGTGAGTGATGGGTGGTAGTGGCGAGTAGATAATAATTACCGTAACGATCGATCGTTGGACCTTAGCGGACCTAGCGGAGTTATGCCAATGACGTTGAGGTCATTATGAGTCGGACTAGTTGGCCTCTTGTGATGCCAAGCGTGGACTACATAGAGATTGATTTGGTACGGTTTTCCGATAAGCCGGTTATCGAGTGGAAAGGAAGAGAAGTGGTGGTAACCAGTGAATTATTCTTCCTTCTTTGACATAATTCTTTTTAAGACTGTGTGATTTGTTCATTTGAGGTGGATTGAGGCAGAAAGTAAGTAATAATTGAATTTGAAGGAATTTATGTTAAATGCCCTTGGAGGTACTTAAAGTTGGTTTGGTGTGGCGGTCAGGGCCACGACCTTCCAGATAATTTCAGGAAAATGTGCAAGGCATGAATAAATAAGTATGAATGCTGCCGGCGGAAAGCTGAGGGCAACTTTGGTAGGTTTTGAAAATCTACATGACTTTAAGGCGGTGCGTGATGATTAGATATTCTTGGCGCGAGGACCCTGTGATTGGGGTTGTGACGCCAAGGAAAGTTTAAGAAAGGGGAGATAAGTTTTCTCCCCCACAAATAGGACAGTTTTACGTATTATGGGGTTGCGTGTACCCATGTTTTTAGACGAAGGATATAAGACATGTAAGGTCTTCGGTATCGTCATGCCATAGGTTACAGTTGTAGATAACCGTGGGAAAAGTGTTGTGTTGGGGTAATTAATAACGACGTACGAATTGGTCGAGGAAGTATCGTAAAGATATTAATGTAAGTTGCACGGGTCATGATTACCCCAGACGAGTGTAAAGACTATTAGTAGATAATGGGCAGTAAGAACATTTCGAGAAAATGTGGTAACACCTAGTTTTAGGCTCTACAGTGGGAAAGGAGAAAGGGTTACTACTTGTGAGATCAAGGAAAACCTCCCCTCCTAAATTGTGATTGTGATGAAGTCTTAGCCATGATGCAAGCAAAGGAATTAAGTCTAAGTTGGTGACCAAGTTTGGTTGCAACAAAAGGAAATCGGGAACCATAAGTGAGATTAAGGATACCGAATACTTGAGGAATGAGAAAGGCTTTGATTATTGGAAGATAAGTTGACCACGACTACAGTTCTAACCCCTCTGTGAGACTAGAGGTTAGGTTATATTGATAACACGTTGGGTGTTAGGCTAGGTTGTGTCTTGGCGACAGAAGGATAGAGCCTATGTTTTCCGGTAGTTAGGAAGCGGGAAAGAAGTGCGCCACTCACGATTTAGAGTGGCGGGTTAAATCATGCCTTGAAGATTTGGGGCGGGGCGTATATCTGAGACTTCATGTGGATATTTGTGCGGACCACAAAAGCCTCCGATATATCTGCGGTGGCGGTAGAATTTGCGGCAGCGATGGTGGCTAGAAGTTACTCGAGGATTGTGATATTGATATCCTATACCATCCGGAAAGCCAAGGCGATTCTGAGATACTCGTTATCGCGGACTGAGGGTAGTGCGGGTAGGCGGCGGATAGGCGGGGCGTGGTCGTGAGATTCTTCGATTCTGAGCCTATGGGTTCGATTAATTGCTTCAAGTTAAGGAAGTTTAGATCAGAGGTTTGAGTCTTAGTCGTTGAGGAGGTAAAGAGGCGACAATATGAGGATCGGTTATGATACGATGCGAGATACGGCTCTCAGAAGAGAAGAGCTGTTTGAGTAGCAGGATGAAGTGTTGTGAGATGAGGATAGATTGCGTGTACGGTACGCGGGACTAGTCAGCGAGTCTTAGGGAGGCACGCGATGCTATTGTTCTAAATTATGCGAGTCGACTAAGTCGTGTCGTGACCTCGGATGTATGTATGGGTAAGATGGCCAGGAAAAGGGGACATAGCGGAGTTCTTGCTTAAGTGTCGGGTTAGTAGCAGTCATGGTTGAGCACGAAGCCCGGTGGGCTATTACGAGCGATTGAAATCCCAACCTAGAGATGAGGAGTATTTTATGGATCTTATTCTGAGGTGGCATCGTACTCGAAGGAAGTCACGACCCGCAGAAGTCATGGTAATTAAATTTGGCGAAACCGATCGTGTTCTTCAGATTGGGACCACTTACTCGGTGAGATTAGGCTTGCTTGTATAGCGAGAGATTGTGAGGCTGCGGGGTTCCTACGTTTATGATGTGACGGATGAGCTCGGTTGAGGATAACTTACGGAGGTTTTGAAGGGATTAGGGACAGTGAGTCTCGGATTGCACTACACCCTCGGGCCAAGCGGACGGCGAGCGTACTATCGAGCGTTTAGGGATAGGTAGCGGGGCTGTGTTTTTGATTCCAGGGGTAGCTGGGAAGGTTATTTGCCTCTTGTTGTGTTCGTCACGATATGAGATACCCTTCCGGTTTGGTGGCGATGCGAGGCCTTGTGAGTAAGAAAGTGGAGATCGCGGTCGGATGGTTCGACATGGCGAGTTGATTATTTAGTCGGAACTTGATTCGCGGGCTATGGATAAGCGAAGCTTATCAGGGAAGATAGTAGTAAGCTTAGAGTCATGAAGCTTTATGCAGATAACCGATGTTGACACGTGGGGTTCAGTTTGTTATTTTGGTATGAGTATTGTTATGTGGCCAAGTGTGGCATTATTGGCACGTAGGGGTTGTAAGGGGACTATGTCGCTATCTTAAGTTTGACTCCCGAGAGAACATTCGGGGACGAATGTTTCTAAGGGGGGAAGAATGTTACACCCCGGAATTTCAGGATTTGTTTATAAGAACGTACGTAGGAACTCAACAATGTTAAGGTTTGAGACGAGTAAAAATTTATCGGAATTATGGACTTGTCGGAAAACGAAATATTGCGACGAACGGGAGGGCGACACGTGTCACCCCCTTTATGGACATGGACGAAAGGTGCAAGGGTGGAATGGTCATTTGACCATAATTTGTGATGAAGTCTTGCAAAGCTTAGAGCTTGACAACCTTGACCAAGTCAATGACCCCACATAAGCTTGATATTTAGTGAATCTCATCCAAACCACACAAGTGTTCTAATCTTAACCCTCCATTTGATTATATTATCAACCTTAGTAGCAAGACAAGGCCATTTGCACTTAGAAAATTTTCAAGAAATTGTTCTTGCTCACTTGAAGGCTCACGGCTTTAGGAGGGTTTCAAAGAAAAAATTCAATTGTTGTCCAATAATCTCCCACTTTAAACCAAGGTACCTAAGGGTATTGTAAGTGTTTCTCAATAGAAAGATCCGGAAAAATGATGTTTTCGTATTAGTCAAGGCAAAAACCTAAGGGTTATTCAACTTTGAAGTTGAAACTTGAAGATGAGTCTTTTATAAGCTTCAGGGTTGCTTGGAGTGGATTGGAGCGTCGAAAGGAGGAGCTAAAGTTGCTAAGGAGCGACTTGTGATCTTGGATCATAATTGGGCTAATTGAGGTATAATCTTCGTTTTACTTTTGTAATTGAAGATTTCACGTTATGATAAGTTATATGTGATCATGTGATTTGTGTTATGAAGTTTGATAAGTGACATGGATTGTAGAAGCCTAGAACCGAAAAGGACATGATTAGCCTTTTGAAATTGAAATACAATTTTGGTCGTTAATTAGAATCGTCGCATGTTTACCTACTTGAGGATTGTAGTAGTTATGTCGATTGCGGCTTGATATCATGTTATACTAAACCACTTGGATTAAAAAGGAATTGGAAACGATTTGTATTGTTGCCTAATTGTCGAATTGACATTATAGTTTAGACTAGTTTGTTATCGTTTGTGGTGAGCCAATTGGGGATGTTTGGTTTTTCAATTGTATTGAACTACCTTATAAATTGTGGTGAGCCAATTGGGGCTGTTTGGTTATTGTATTCGGCCTTGAAAAAGGTGGCAAAGTTAGTAAAAACAAAGGAAGTGCTGTCCGATTTTCCGTAGAATTTAGTGACTTGCACTTGGAATATTCTACGTTTGAAACTAGAATTTAATAGACGTACTATGGTCATTATAGGTTGACATACTACGTACGGCGACTGGACTTAGCAAGTGGATTAAACCGAAGAGGTATGTGGAACTTTCTTATCTCTTACGCATGATTAAATTGTAAATGTATAGTATGGTAGACGTACAAGATTTTTGACAAATCTAGTCTATTTGATATCCTTGGCTTATTTTAAGAATGCCCAAGTTGTTTGAGTTAGGGAATTAACTCACTTGATTAAATATTAAGGATATCTTGATTTTCAAAAGTTAAGAGACTTTAAGTATGTTGAAAGTATTTTAATACTTGTTTGTTGGAAAGTTTAAGTCTCTTGGTTATAAGGAAAAATGTAAATTGCTAATGTATAAGGCTAGTATAACGGCTTTATGGGAAGTTGGTTATAATAGCTTTATGGAAAGTTTAAAGAGTGGTTTACTCTAAGTAATTTAAGCATGTTAAGGGACTTGAAGAGTTTTAAAGAATGTGATACTTGTTTCGTTTTAAACGTATAGGTCCCTTGGATAGGAAATTGTACTTGACTTAGGTATAAAGTGAATATAACGACTTTATGGGGAGTTGGTTATATTGGCTTTATGGAAAGATAAATGGCTTGATTTATTGAAAGGAAATTTGATTTAAAGGCATCAATTGCCTAAGGCTTTTACGAGAGAAGAAGTGACTTGATTTAGAAGCCTAATTTTATTTCTAAAAGTATTGTGACTAGTCTTGAAAAGAAATTGTAACTTGATACTACGGTTATTAGTATCTTGGAAGTTTTATAATGAAATGAGTCATTTTAAAAGAATAGAAGTACGTAGTACTTTGGGTTAAATTCCCGGATTTTTATAAAGAACATGTTAGTGCCTTAAGTAAACTAAAATGAGAGTGTGTATGAAACAGAATAATAAGAAGTTAGGGGGTTGCTTAACTTGCTTATATATTGTATGATAAGCCGGTAGTGCTTATGTTATGTGTGATAGCCGGATTTGTGCTAGTAGTTCAGTAATAATTGCGGGGTCATTCCCCGGGTTTGTGGCATCGCATATTTCCGTGGATTTGCTACCCGCGATCACGAGGAATACCTCATGCGAGTCCGTAGGGCTTATGCGGGTGAAATAGTCCCATGCGGGCGGGTCCAGCCTATGCGAGAAATACCTCATGCGAGTCTGTAAGGGCTTATGCGGGTGAAATAGTCCCATGCGAGGAATACCTCATGCGGGTCCACGCGATCTATGCGGGTGAAATAGTCCCAGGAATAGGATTGCTTAATGATACTGCGGGCGGGTGGTCCTGTTTTGATCGTGAGCTTCCTACTTTATATTGTAAGTATACACCTATTTACTCTCATTGTTAGTAAGGCACGATTATCTTTAATTGAGTTATCATACATGTCTCGGTTTATTATTAGACTTATGATTTCATTATAGTACTTTCAGTTTCACATATTTGGTACATGTTATCTTGACCTCGCCTTGGGCTGCGTTCATCTGCATGAGTGGAGTCTGATTCTTGATCCTCGCTCTTGGATCCTTTGTTCGGTGGAGAAGCTCCTCCTTTCGGAGGCTTATCTACGGTATTGTCGGTTGTTGTACATTGGGGTATGGCGGGGCCTGTCACTTGAGTTGTTATTCTTAAGTGCTGTAGTCACATTGTGGATTGGGTTGTAAAAAAAAATGTCTTTATTTTATTGGTATAAATTACGGAAGGTGGCCTTGCTCGGCTAGTCTGTTGTTATTATATGTTTAAGTATTTTATCGATTGTGTATGTTCATTGCTATTCTCGATGTATGTCAAAGGGGTGCAGGTAGGGCACGATGTGAGCTTGAGGGTCGGGTCGTGTGATTTCACTTGCGACTAATACGAAAACACCATATTTCCGGGATCTTTCTATGGAGATACACATACAATACCCTTAGGTACCTTGGTTTAAAGTGGGGAGATTATTGGACAATAATTGAAAAATTTCCTCTTGGACTTTGACCATTGCCGTGAGCTTCATAGTGCAAGAACAAGGGTTCAAAATTTTTCGAAGTGTTGAGAATGACAAAGTCTTGCTACTAGTAAGCTTATATAACACTAGGAAGGGTCAAGATTAAAACAAATGGGTGGCTTGGATGAGTTTCACAAGGATCAAGCCAAGTGGCCCTTTGACAAGTCAACAATGTCAAGCTCCTTGTCTTTGCAAGACATGGTCATTTAAATTATGGTCAAATGACCATTTTAACCATGCCATTTTCGTCCAAGACCACTAAGGGGGGGGGGGGGTGACACGTGTCACCCTCCCATTCGTCGCAATATTCATTTTCCGACAATTCCATAATTCCGATAAATTTACTCGTCTCAAACCTTAACATTTTTGAGTTCTTACGTACGTTCTTATAAACGTATCACGAAATTAGGGTGTAACATTCTTCCCCTTGAAACATTCGTCCCGAATGTTCCTTTGAGTCACACTTAAAGATAGCGACATAGTCTTCTTTTACAACCCCTACATACCAATAATACCACGAGGCCACATAACAATACTCGTACTAAAATGTCAAAATTTGAACCAGTATGTCGTCGGTTATCTGCGTAAAGCCTGTGACTCTAAGCTTACTAATTATCTTTCCCGGATAAGTTTCGCCTTATCCACAACCCGCTGAATTAAGTCTGGACCAAATAACTGAACCTCGCCTATGTCGAACCATCCAACCGGCGATCTACACTTTCTTACATACAAGGCCTCATACGGGGCCATCCGAATCTTGGAAGGGTATCATGTTGTAAATGCGTTACACAACGAGGCAATTAACCCTCCGGCTATTTACGAAATCAAGAACACGGGCATGACCTATCCTCGAGTGCACGGATGATGCGCTCTGCTGTCCGTCGATGCGAGGGTGTAATGCAACAGAGACTCGCGGTGTCCTAAAACCATACGAAAAACCTCGAAGTTATACATGTCGAGCTCATCATGCGACATCATAAAAGTAGGAACCCCGCATGTCTCACAATCTCTCCGCTATACAAACTGGCATAATCCTCAGCCGAGTAAGTAGTCCCAATACGGAAAAACATGGCTGGTTTCGCTAGCCTATTTACCATGACCCCCAGGGAGTCGCACTTCCTCCGAGTACGATGCCACCCTGTAACAAAATCCATATTAATTACCTCCCATAACTAAGTCGGGATCTAAATCGCCTGCAAAATAGCCCACCGGGCTTCTGGTGCTCAACCATGACCTGCTACTAACTCGGACACTAAGCAGTAAACTCCGCTATGTCCCTTTTCCGGTCATCTTACCCATACATACATCTGAGGTCACTACACGACATAGTCGACCCCGAACAATTAGGGAAATAAGCATTGTATGCCTCCCCTAAAACCTGCTGACTAGTCCTGCAGCACCGGGTACACACAATCTATCCTCATATCACACCACCTCATCCGGTGCTACTCAAACAGGCTCTTCTCTTCTCGGAGAGCCGTATCTCGATCTGCGTATCATAGCGTATACTCATCATCGCCTCTTTACCTCAGCGACGGAAGACTCGGCAACCTCTGTCACGACCGATTCGGGCGTGGTAGTGCCTTACCGGGCACCCTAGTGATACAACATCAGTAATCGTGAACATAAAGCGATACAAGACATATTATGAAATATGAAACAATAATCGAGAAAAACTTGCCTTTGGCATATATATAAACAATGCTTTTTCAACATGAGCAGTTTAATCCTTTTACAAACCACGCCCTTGTGAGTACTACAGGACCTCTACGAATGATATGACAACAACGACGGGGCGGGGCCGTCATACCACGAATGTAAGCACCTACAACGACGGGGACTATACGAATAAGCCTCGGAGAAGCGGAGCTTTCCCAAACGAGCTGTGACCCTAAGGCGAGGATCAACGGCGGTGTACCTTTACTGCGGCATGAGCGGCCCCGAAGAAGTCGATCTGGCCAGTGCAGAGTATGTGGCCCGAAAATAAATCACGTAAATGAAATCATAGTAGTCTATACAAAGCGGGAGACATGTATGATAACGAACTACGATTTACAATAAATAGCGATCATGTCAAGTTAGGGACTCACGCCTCAAAGTCATCACAATAAAACCGTGCGGGGTAAATGCGAAGGCATGGCGACTACTAAGACCCTCGATACCACAAATGCCATAAAGCGTATCACGAGGTCTTTCTAGACCGCACCATGATCGAAGGCGGCCATTTGCGCGATATCAATGTGCGTGTCTATCCTGGAACTCTCGCGACTCGCATAGGTCACACGCAGACCGCGTAAGGTATTCCTCGAATCGTGGTCCTAGACCGCTGAGGTACACCCGCATCGAAGGCGACAACCCGGTATCCGCAGGCTCCGCGACCCACATAGTCTCAAAAGACCGCATAGTCTCAGCGGACCGCATAGGAATCCGCGTCGGGCTAAACACCGGAATGATCAATCCTGGAGCTCGCGCTCCGCGTAGTCACAAGGACCGCATAGGCCGTATAGACCCGCATCAAGGGTGGCAAGCCCTCGGTATAATAAGTCGAGGGTAGGTGATATAATAATAGTACAATGGACTTACCGTTTAGCAGCGTAAGCACGGCAAGAATGACTCCCTTACATAACAACCACAAGATACTAACACCGTAGCATCCTAACATGTTTACTTATCAAATCAACAAGAAAGCATTACAAGACTATCACAAACCAATACAATCAAGTTATTCACACAAGGTACTTTCTACTAACAAGTTTGGGTATCTATCCCCAAAGTACTTCACACATTAAATCTTTAAAAGATCCGCTTCTTTCCCATAAGTCACATAATACGTAGTATAAAATAGAGTATTGTCTTTTTTTAAGTAAACCAAAACACTTACCTTTGTAAAATCAAGTAACAACATTATTTTCCAAGCGTTGAGTTTGCCTAATTTCAAATGTTCACGTTTCTTATTTTAGAAAGGTTTCGTCGTTCATAGTCTTATTCATTTAAGAATATAATTCTCTTTTAAACCATCTAAGAAACATAAACCTTATGTGTGAGTAGGATATTCTTGTTTATAACAATCTTATTACGGCAGCCATGATCTAGGAAATATCATTTTGTCTCATCTTAGCTACATGCGGATGGAAGTTTCTCTGGTTTTATTAATACTTCATTAATCAAAACATTTCCCTTTAATGTATTGCGGTGGTTTGTCGATACATTACGATTTAGAAATCAGTAAAACATTATCCCTTTTAAAAATCAAGTACTCATTACTCACGAATGAGGTTTCACACAAAATTCATTGATTAAGTTAAGTCTCTTATCTTACAAGATCAAGTCTCTTAACTTCTAAAATAAATCATTCGTTTTATCTCTCTTAAGCCGTTATACCTAACTTCCCATAAAGCTAGTATAACTCTTAAGTTTTTAAAACCAAGTATTACTATTCTTTTAAAAACAGTTCTTAATTCTCTTGAACTATTTCAAGATTATTATTATTCGGGCTTAAGTCAAAAGACATTGCCGTACAACTACGTTCAATTAACACACGCACGTCTACCGTACTACATAATTATACACATATCATGCTAGAAGAGATAGAAAGAGGTTCACATACCTCGCGACGATTATCGACTAAAAGCAAATCGCTCCACGGCTATAACCGGCTTTGCACAGTCCACCTCTCAAGTAGCACATGCTACTCGCGGAACATTCAACCTATACGGGTTATACAAGTCTATCAAAGTCTAGACTACTCGGTAGAATAAATCTAGATGCAAGGTTCTCGGTAAATTGGCGACCACTTCCACTGCAGTCAAACTACAAGTCTGCATGTCTGATCCTGCGTAATTCTGATTCGATTCTCTTCTTTAAATTGGGCTTAAGTCCAAAGACATTGCCACAAGCTATGTTCGATTATATATATAGTATACTTCAACTATATATTCCTACAACATGTAATATCCAATTACAATAGGGGACAAGATAATTACCTCGATAAGCCCATGTCATCCAGTATAAATGTCGATCCTTAGCAATGCTTAGCTCTACTCGGTGCTCGACCGCTCAAACAACCCTTAGAAGTTCTACGCGACCTCTTAATACTCCAACCAACTATGGAGATTTTCCTTAGGGTTTCGGTTTGAGACAAAAAGGACATCTGGTAGTATTTAAGACTCTACGTATAGAGGTTTCTTTGGAATACTACAAGGTATACGGCTAAGTTAATTTGGGTATAGTAACAATACTTTTGAGAGTATTTCTACAAAGATGGGGGGTATGTTACACGAGAACAACACTCTAAGAGAGGGGTTCTGGCTAAGGCTCATGAGGAGAGGGTTTCGGCCAAAGGCCTTCATGAGAGAGGGGCTCTTGGGCGAGTCAACAAGAGGAGGAGAGGGTTTCCAAGACATAGAACAAGTGAAGAGTGGATGAAGAAGTTCATCACTAAGGGGTATTTATAGGAAAACCAAAGGCCAACCAATGGCGAGATTAAGCCATGTGCAAGGCAAGTGTAAGGCCAAGATCAAGCCAAGTGCACCTAACCCTACTCCACAAAACAAGGCACAAAACAAGCCACAAAACAAGCCACAAAACAAGGCCCAAAAATAAGGGACCAATCGGCGAGGCCAACCAACCCCTTTACCGTCGATGATGGTGACAAGTGTCACCCTCCGTTAGTCCAAAATGTTCGTCTCTCGGAAAAATCCGCAAAAAATAATAAATGACATAGCGAATTTTCTCTACAAAAGCTAATGAAGCGTTTGCGGAAAGCGACTCTTACCGGCACTTGTGCACAATTTCGCCACTTTGCCTACTTAAGGCTTTAAGCTTTTATCGTCGCCTCACGTACATACTGCGGAAATACGGGGTATAACATTCTCCTCCTTAGAAACATTCGTCGAATGTTCCTTCTAAATCTCAAAACAAGCGCGCCGGTATAGTCTTCACTACTATACTTACGAGAACAATCACTGCCACGCCGCGAAACACCAGCGCAAATACCTCCATCCAAGTCCATGAGAAACACCTCTAACATCACCACAAATACCTCTCCCGGGGTCAAAAATATACTTCTTTAGTTCTTGATACTACTTTTGTCACTTTGTCGCGAGCACTCAGCGACCAACAAATGGTGCAAATTGCGTCACGATCCACGAGGTGTCGTACACTCGAACTCTTACCACATTTCTGATACTGCTTCAGTTTCCAAAACTCGGGGTTACTGTTATACCCCGTATTTCCAGAGTATGTACGTAAGGGAATACGTACAAAAAGTTTGGCCTTAGTTAGCCTTGGACGTTTTCTTTTGTACACAACTCACTAAAAGAATCGTTTTAAATGAAAGCGTTTCCACGACTTTCGTAGGGAAAATTCGGCTATGCCATTACTAATTTTGCGGATTTTTCCGAGAGGCGAAACATTTTGGACCAGCGGGAGGCGACAGCACCTCCCATTGGTGGACTTGAATCGTCCATTTGGGCGAATTGGAATGCCTTGCGCGTTTTTGTGCCTTGTGCACAAGTCAAGAGTTGGTAGGATATTTGTGTATAGTTAATCCTCACCTACACTTGCCTTGCACTTGTCTTCATCTTGGCCGTTGGTTGTGAGCTTGAGCTATAAATACCCGCAGAGATGAAGAGTTCTTCGTCCACAAATCTTCAAGTCTTGAAAAAATCCTCTCCTCTCCCTTAGCCTTTCGTCCAACACCTCTCCCCGGCAGGTGAGCTTGGCGAGGGCTACCCCACTGCTGGCCGAAATCTACCCCCTCCTTGGTAGAAAAGTTGTCTTAGTATCGTTATAATGCCCAAATACCTAGCCCAAATCCCATAGTACTTAGTAGAAGTTGTGAAGAACTTCAGGGTTTCTTGGAGCTCTGGGACATACAACTTAGGAGCTAAACCTTGCTCAGTGCGACTTTTCTAGGATATTTTGGGCTTACAGGGTAACTAATCCTAACCTCTTTTGAATTAGAGTATACATCTGTAGTAGTATTAGAATAAGTATTAAATACTTAGAAGAATATCGCATAATAGAATTGGCTATTACCACAGTAGAAGGGTTTAAAGAAGATTAATCAAACTATACTCACATAGAATTTGTTTTCACGATGAGACTTATATAGCTCAGGGTAGGAAATCTTTGCCCGACTTACAGTAGAATTATGAACCCTCTGTTTAGAATGACCTTGAGTAGTCTTTGATAGATATCTGTGACTATTATAGAGTGACTCTCTGTGCGCGACATATTGACTTGGCGGTGGTTTTTTGAGAAGGTATGTGATTCTTCCTAAAGCATGATATTTTACAATATATGATGCGGTAGGCGTACATGTGTTAGCGAATAATAACTACGGCAATGTCTTTTACTTAAGCTGAATAATACCTATGGCAATGCCTCAAGCTTAGCTGAATAATACTTATGGCAATGCCTCAGCTAGCTTTGAATAACAAAGAAGCGAAAACATTTCAAAAGAATCTTGAATCATTTTTAACAGAAGATAAATATTTGGTTTTAAAACAAAAGCTTAAGAGTTATACTAGCTTTATGGGAAGTTAGGTATATGACTTAAGAAGATAAAAAGGCTGTTTACTTGTTTGTTTATAAAAGCCTTGTATTGATTTACATTAAGTGTAGTAAGATTTGTGTGATAAGTAGACATATTATGATGCTACAGGTTAGTGTCTTGAATTCTTTGTGTAAAGGGTCATTCTTCTTTGTGCTTACGTTGCTAGCAGGTAAGTCAGTTTGTCTTGTTATTGTATCACCTACCCCATTTGTTATCACAGGGCTTGCCCGATCTTGGTCTATCGGCTATGCGGTCTGTGAGACTATGCGGGCAGCGGTATGCTCGAGATTGATCATTAGGGTGTTTAGCTGATGCGGGGATTCCTATGCGGTCTGTTGAGACTATCACGGTCTTTTGAGGCTATGCAGTGCGGGAGCCTAGGCGGATCTGGGGGTTAGCTGCCCCGATGCGAGGAATACCTCATGCGTGCAGTGCATGTGTGACCTATGCGAGTGCGGAAGTCGAGGACTAGGCACGCGAGAATGATACTATGGGCGATTGGCCTTGCCCGATCATTCGCGGCCTAGAATAGACTATTCTGATTTTCCTATTCTGTTGTTGTTTGTGATGTGACACTATGTGCAATTGAGCGATTGTATTTGTGAAAAGGTTTTAAATACTTTGATTTTATTTGATTCTTTATAGTTTCACATACTTGGTACTGTTATCTTGACCTCGCCCGGAAGTGCGTTCATCTGCGAGTAAGCGGCAGTGCTAGATCCACATTCCTAGGATCTACGTTGGTGTCGGGAGCTCCATCCTTTCGGAGGCTCTACTTTTGGGTATGATCTCCTGTTGTAGATAGTTTTGTCTGATCGAGGGTATGGCGGGCCACTGTCGCCATAGTTGTATATTTCCTTAAGTGCGTAGTCTGTTATGCGATATCGGATGTAGCTTGCTAAACCATGTTTTTATATATATGCAGAAAGCGATGTTTTCTCACTTAAGCGTGTTCTATTTTATAAAGCTGTTTCATGTCTTGCTTTATATTTCGTGATTACTACGATGTATGACTACTTGGGTGCCGGTAAGGCACGATCCACGAACCTGGGCAGTGCGTGACAAAAGTAGTATCGAGCGATTAATCCTCGGAAAGTGTCTGACCGTATCTAGTAGAGTCTTGATTATCGGTGTGTTGTGCACCACACCAATAATCGAGAGGCTATAGGATATTTAGGATTGGTTTCCATTCTTCTCATTACGAGATCGTGCTTTAGAGAGCTATGTTATAGGTTGGACCCTCTAACGTATTCCTTTCTATGTGATTATGCCTCGCGTAAGGCAACCGGGCCCAGAAGGGCAAAGCGTAGGAGGCGCTAGCGAGACACCAGTCACGAGCTCGAGGCCAGTCTATACGAGGCGGCGAGTTCTATGGCGCCGCCCGGCCCAACGAGACCACAGTACCCCGCTCGCATCCCGCGGCTGGGGCGGAGGAGTTAGGTACAAGGAGATGGCCCGACTTTTGGCTAAAGTTGTGGCCCGTCGAGAGAGGCTGGATCACGGCGGCTCGATTCGGCTCGGCTCGATCGCGCCGTAGTGCACGAGGCGAATAGTTTGAGACTACGGGATTTCCTTAGTTGTAGCCCTCCAGTTTCTGGTCGGCGGAAGATGATCGCGAGGAGTTCATCCGTCGGTGCGAGAGGATTATGCGGGTGATCGGGGCTTGGCCGAGTCTGTGACATTCGGTTCGCATCGGTGCGTGATACGCGATCGATTGGTTTGATTCATGGGAGCTTTCGGGAGAGCATGCACCTCCGGCGGTATGGGATGAGTTTTGAGGCTTTTCTCACACACTTCTTGCCTCCGCGGATGAGGAGGGCACGGTGATAGATTCTTATTCTTTGAGGCGGGAGGGGCCACGGTGAGAAGTCTGATGTCGAGTTTGATTCTTTGGCTCGATATGTCCCACTTAGTAGCGAGAGATGGAGGGCGGTGCATCGCTATGTCATTGGGCTAGATGATTACATGGCGAGTCTTGTGCGGGTGTGTCCGCCGGCCGAGCATGGACATAACCGTATGCGAGCTCATGCCTGCAGGATGTGAGGCGTAGAGACCGCGGGTAGAGCGATATCGGCCCGGCGAAGAAGGCGAAGGCGGCGGTTCTTTTGGTGATCCTCGGGGTGGCGGCATCGGAGAAGTCGGTTGCACCACGGCGGTATGAGCGCTCCTACCTCATTCGATCTGACCCGAGCGGTCGGGGCGGTCGGGGCCCGGGACTTGATTTCGAGTAGCGAGGTGCTAACCGTTCGAAGTGCTCGGTGTGCCCGTTGTGGCGAATACCATTACGGAGGCGTACTCAGGGAACTGCTATACTTGTGGTGGCGAGGTCATTTCGCGAGTTTGTCCGGCCGGGGCGGTAGTAGGGCCCGATCACGAGTGCATTGCGCTTCTTCGTCCCAGCGATTACTCGCCCGGAGGAAGGTACACATGGATCGTGGGTCGCGGCGGAGGTCGTGGCGCGAGTCGATTCTAGCGGTCCTCGAGAACCGCGTATATGCTTTGTCGGTAAGCGGGATCGGGAGGCCTCACGATGTCGTCCACGGTACCTTATCGGTTCTGGGTTTGATGTGTATGCTTTGATAGATCGGGTTCTACTCTGTCTATATATCTCCCTTGTTGCTAGTAGGATAGGGATAGAGCACGAGTCCATAGACCGCTTCGAGTAGCTACGCGATGGGTGATTCGGTGGTAGCTCGGTGGGTATATAGAGCTTGTCTGTGACCATTCTGATCGTCGGACCACTGGCGAGCTTGATAGAGTTGGAGATGATTGACCGGCGTGATTATGGGGATGGATTGGCTAGCTTCTTGCTACGCCAATGTAGGCTGCTGAGAGAGAAGTAATGCAGTTCGATTTCTGAGGCGGTTGTTGAGTGGGAGGAGCACGGTATCGCCGAGGGTAGGTTTATTTCTACCTCGAGGCTAGGAAGATGTGCGGAAGGGTATATCTATCATCTCGTTGGTGTTTGATCACGAAGGCTGCGGTACGATTTTCCGTCGATTCGATGGTCGAGAGAGTTCCCAGGCGTGTTTCAGGCGACCTCCGGGTATCCCTCACGAGAGGAGATTGAGTTTTGTATTGACATATTGCGGACACTCGGCTATTTCCATTCGCCATACGAATGGCACTGCGAGTTGAGAGAGTTGAAGGATCGGCAAGGGATTTGTTGGAGAAGGGCTTCATCGGGCTAGTGTTTCTCCACAGGAAGCGCCGGTATTGTTCGTGAAGAAGAAGGGCGGGGCAGCTGCGCATGTGTGTTGATCTGAGCGGTGAACAAGGTGACCATTAAACGAATACCCGCTTACCGGGATTGATGATTTGTTCGACCGGTTGCGAGTGCGAGATGTTTCTCAAGATTGATCTGCGATCGGGCTATCATCAGTGCGAGTCGAGAGAGGTGGATGTCCCTAGAATTGCATTCGGGACCGATACGGGCATTATGAGTTGAGTCATGTCTTTTGGGTTGACGATGCTCGTGGTATTCATGGATTTGATGAGCGAGTGTTCAAACCATTTTGGACACGTTTGTGATAGTGTTCATTGATGATATCTTGGTTTATTCGCTCGGAGCGAGGCGTCACGGGCATTTGAGGCTATCTTGTGATTCTCGGGACCAGCGGTATGCGCCAAGTTTTCCAAATGTGAGTTTTGGTTGACTTGATGGCGTTTCTTGGGCATATTGCCGGGTGATGGCATTCAGTGGATCTGGCGAAGATCGGCGATCGAGGACTTGGCCTGAACCTACTACTCAGCGAGAGGTTCGCGATTTTACGGGCCTTGCGAGGATATTATCGGTTCGTAGAAGTTTGCTTCTATCTACGCACCATTGACTAGGTGACTCGAAGCGGCCAAGTTCGATGGTGATGCTTGTGGCGGGGTTTCGATTCTTGAAGGAGAGATTGGCGACCGCCACTGTTCTTACTCTTCCGGAGGTCGAGCGGTTATGTTGTGTATTGTGATCGTCGGGCATCGGGTTGGGATGTGTGTTGATGCGGCATGGCGAGTTATAGCATATCGTCGGCGGTGAAGAAACACGAGAGGAACTACCCGCGTGATTTGGAGTTAGCGGTAGTGATTCACGCTTTGAAGATGGAGGCACTATTTGTATGGGGTTCACGTGGATATTTATACAGACCACAGAGCCTCGGTACATCTTGACCCGAGAGGAGCTGAACTTACGGCGAGGCGGTGGTTAGAGTTGCTTAAGGATTACGATGTTGATATCTGTACCACGGGAAGGCGATGTTGTGGCGGATGCTCTTAGTCGTAGGTCGATGGGAGCCTATCGGATGTGCGGCTAGAGAGGAGGGACATGGTTCGTGATTTGCATCGATTAGCGAGCCTTGGTGTCGTTTGATTGATTACGATAGCGGTGGGGTTAGAGTTCGTGAGGTTGCGAGTCTTCCATCGTCGAGGAGGTGAAGAGCAGCGATTCGAGATCGGCTTTGATTCGATATCGTGATCTGACTCTTACGTGAGGCAAGGGTCCTTTTGAGTAGCACGATGGGGTGCTAAGGTTTGAGAAGCGGTATGTGTGTTCGGATGTTTGAGGACTTGGCGAGTTCTTGGGGAAGCACGGTAGCGTTACTCTATCCATCAAAGTCGACCAAGATGTACCACGACGCTTAGATCGTGTATTGGTGGGATGGCTTGAAGAGAGCGTTGCGAGTTCGTAGCTCGGTGCCGTGTTGTCGGCGGTGAAGGTAGAGCACGAGGCACGGTGGTTTATTCTGAGCGATTGAGATCGACACGGAAGTGGGAGGTAATCAACATGGACTTCATCGGGATTACCTCGCACTCGGAGAGACATGATTCTATATGGGTTATCGTCGGCGGTGGCGAAATCAGCCCACTTTCTTCCCGTCGGACGACTTTTGGTGAGATTATGCGGACTTTACATCAGAGATCGTCGGTGCATGAGTCCTACCGATCATATCAGATAGAGAGCCCGGTTTACGGCTAACTTACGGAGGTCCTTCCGAGAGGGTTTAGGGGCGAGTGAGCACAGTCGCATTTCATCCTGAGCAGAGCGGACGAGCGAGCGCTCTATCCAGACTCTTGAGGATATGCTGAGAGCCTTTGTTATTGACTTCAGTGGTAGTTGGGAGGATCATTTGCCTATAGTTGAGTTTGCGTATAATAATAGCTACCACTCAAGTATTAAGATGGCGCCTTATCGGGCCTTGTATGGGAGGAAGTGCGAGATCGCCTATAGGTTGGTTCGATGTGGGCGAGTGCGGCTAGTGGGACGGATTTGGTGCGGCGAGCGATGGATAAGGTGAAGCTTATCAAGGCGGCTATTGGACTCGAGTCGGCCAAGTCGTATCACGAGATCATCGTCGTCGGCATCTTGAGTTCGAGGTTCATGATTGGGTTTTCTAAAGGTGTCACCCATGAAGGGTGTGATGAGATTTGGGAAGAAGGGGCTTCGGCCCTAGGTACATTGGGCGTTTAGATTGTCGCGAGGTAGGCAAGGTTGCTATGAGTTGGATCTGCCGTCCGTCTGGAAGCGGTGCATCCGGTTTTCACGTATCTATCTTTGAGGAGATGTATCGGGGATCCATCTAGGGTACACCGATTGGCGATGTCGGTGACCAGGGGTTATCGTATGAGGAGATTCCATAGCGATAGTCGATCGTCGAGTTAGGCGTCTGCGGACGAAGGGCGTGGCTTCCGTCAAAGTCTTGTGGCGGAGCGAGCTCGAGAGGAGATGGCGTGGGAAGCGAGGAGGACATGAGGCGAAGTATCCTCACCTATTCCCACACCTCCGGGTAATTCACTTTCCTACTTGTAAATTTTCGTTATCGTTTATGCCTAAGTGTTGTTTTGTGGCGCGTGTGGCATTTGCAAGCTGTTTAAGTTATGAAGAATCTTATCGTTAACTGTCTTGAGAAGGAACATTCGGGACGAATGTTTCTAAGGAGGGGAGAATGTTATACCCCGTATTTCCAGAGTATGTACGTAAGGGAATACCTACAAAAAGTTTGGCCTTAGTTAGCCTTGGACGTTTTCTTTTGTACACAACTCACTAAAAGAATCGTTTCAGGCGAAGCGTTTCCACGACTTTCGTAGGAAAATTCGGCTATGCCATTACTAATTTTTGCGGATTTTTAGAGAGGCGAAACATTTTGGACCAGCGGGAGGCGATACTTGGCACCCTCCATTGGTGGACTTAGATCGTCCATTTGGGCGAATTGGAATGCCTTGGCACGTTTTTTGTGCCTTGTGCACAAGTCAAGGAGTTGGTAGGATATTTGTGTATAGTTAATCCTCACCCTACACTTGCCTTGCACTTGTCTTCATCTTGGCCATTGGTTGGCCAAGGCTTGAGCTATAAATACCCCAGAGATGAAGAGTTCTTCGTCCACAAATCTTCAAGTCTTGAAAAAATCCTCTCCTCTCCCTTAGCCTTTCGTCCAACACCTCTCCCCTTGAGTGAGCTTGGCGAGGGCTACCCACAGCCTGGCCGAAATCTACCCCCTTGGTAGAAAAGTTGTCTTCTAGTATCGTTATAATGCCCAAAATACCTAGCCCAAATCCCATAGTACTTAGTAGAAGTTGTGAAGAACTTCAGGGTTTCTTAGACTCTGGGACATACAACTTAGGAGCTAAACCTTGCTCAGTGCGACTTTTCTAGGATATTTTGGGCTTCAGGGTAACTAATCCTAACCTCTTTTGAATTAGAGTATACATCTGTAGTAGTATTAGAATAAGTATTAAATACTTAGAAGAATATCGCATAATAGAATTGAGCTATTACCACAGTAGAAGGGTTTAAAGAAGATTAATCAAACTATACTCACATAGAATTTGTTTTCACGATGAGACTTATATAGCTCACCGGGTAGGAAGTCTGCCCGACTTACCGTAGAATTATGAACCCTCTGTTTAGAATGAACTTGAGTAGTCTTTGATAGATATCTGTGACTATTATAGGTGACTCTCTGCGACATATTGACTTGGCGGTGGTTTTTTGAGAAGGTATGTGATTCTTCCTAAAGCATGATATTTTACAATATATAGTACGGTGAGCGTACATGTGTTAATGAATAATAACTACGGCAATGTCTTTGACTTAAGCTGAATAATACCTATGGCAATGCCTCACGGCTTAAGCTGAATAATACTTACGGTGATGCCTCACTTAGCTTTGAATAACAAAGAAGCGAAAACATTTCAAAAGAATCTCGAATCATTTTTAACAGAAGATAAATATTTGGTTTTAAAACAAAAGCTTAAGAGTTATACTAGCTTTATGGGAAGTTAGGTATATGACTTAAGAAGATAAAAAGGCTGTTTACTTGTTTGTTTATAAAAGCCTTGTATTGATTTACATTAAGTGTAGTAAGATTTGTGTGATAAGTAGACATATTATGATGCTACAGGTTAGTGTCTTGAATTCTTTGTGTAAAGGGTCATTCTTCTTTGTGCTTACGTTGCTAACAGGTAAGTCAGTTGTCTTGTTATTGTATCACCTACCCTCTTATTTGTTATCTGAGGTTTGCCCCCTTGATGCGGGTCTATCACGGCTATCACGGTCTGTGAGACTATGCGGGCAGCGGTATGCTCGAGATTGATCATTCGGGTGTTTAGCCTGATCGCGGGGATTCCACTATGCGGTCTGTTGAGACTATCACGGTCTTTTGAGGCTATGCGGGCTGCGGGAGCCTAGGCGGATCTGGGGTTAGCTGCCCCGATGCGGGAATACCTCGTGCGGGTGCGTGTGTGACTATGCGAGTGCGGAAGTCGAGGACTAGGCACGCGAGAATGATACTATGGGCGATTGGCCTTGCCGATCATTCGCGGCCTAGAATAGACACATTCTGATTTTCCTATTCTTTGTTGTTGTTTGTGATGTGACACTATGTGCAATTGAGCTGATTGTATTTGTGAAAAGGTTTTAAATACTTTGATTTTATTTGATTCTTTATAGTTTCACATACTTGGTACTGTTATCTTGACCTCGCCCGGGGCTGCGTTCAATCTGCGCGGTAAGGGCAGCGGTGCTAGATCCACATTCCTAGGATCTCTACGTTGGTGTCGGGAGCTCCATCCTTTCGGAGCTCTACTTTTGGGTATGATCTCCTGTTGTAGATAGTTTTATCTGATCGGGGTATGGCGGGGCCTGTCCGCCATAGTTGTATATTTCCTTAGAAGTGCTGTAGTCTGTTATGCGATGTCGGATGTAGCGCTAAACCATGTTTTTATATATATGCGAAAAGCGATGTTTTCTCACTTAAAGCGTGTTCTATTTTATAAAGCTGTTTCATGTCTTGCTTTATATTTCCGATTACTCGATGTATGACTACTTGGGTGCCGTGAGGCACGATCACGGGCCACTGAGCGGGTGTGGCGATTACTATCTCGACACGGTCATCATTAGCGGGAACACTCTGGATGGATCTCCGATTTCCTTCCGAGCATGACACGAAAAGGCGGACGCCTTGCCTCACAAGTCGGACGGCAAATGCTAACATATAGGCAACGGCCTATCCTCCGCATGAACTCAAAGGCCCAAGTAACTCGGGCTAAGTCCTCTGTTTTCCAAAACTCGTCACACTAAGGGGTGGTACTTTCAAGAAGATCGACCGTCGGCACGAACTCTAAGCGTTGTCGCGATTATCCGCCGCGATTTTCTCGAGCTGCGGAACCTCTTCTAGACAAGCCGCTGACCACGATCTGTGGAACAAGCTGAACCACTATCGAACCTTGCCAACATCGAACCAATCGGCCGCAACTTACACTTCCGCCCTACAAGGCTTCAAAGGAGACATCGAACATTGAAATGGTAGTTTAAGCGCTCCCTTCACGAGAGACAACAATCCCGCGACTACCCGAAATCCACACGGCGGCGGCGAATGCGGTCGAGACTACGCGAGTTCTTAACCTTGCACGTAAAACTTCGAGAAACAAAAACAGCGTACCACGGGCTCCATTATGCGTCATAAGGTGAAGGTAGACACCGTGCAGCCTTACAACCTTCGGATAACTCATCACGGTAGTAAGCGGTCTGGCCAGAAGAACACGATGGGCTGCCCCATCGGCCCGACCAGCTGGTCGAGCGTCCACGAACTTCGTCTGTTGGTTAACTAAACTTTAGCCTAACACCCTCGTGACCCTACCACAAGGCGAGACCACCACGGACCAGCGCAAACATGCCGCGGGTTGACCCATGGCGTGCCTCAACCCGACAGAGCGCAAAGTACTATCTCCGAAGGAACAATCTCGCTAAACACGTTACGAAAACCTGGCGGTCTTAGCTCAACTACCATCTTTCATTTCATACTACTTGGGACCTATCCCAAACATAGCTCACGTGCACTATGCATTAGATAAGGATCAAACATAACACTACACCATTACTCGAGATGCACTAACCTCTACGGTCTCTACGTATAACACTCTAAGGCACACACCTTCTATCCCCCAAATCTTACGGTAACTAACCATGATTTCTAATCACAATACACTTATGTTATCTGAACATAACACTTAAGATATACTCGTCTCATCACACAATACTAATCTCAGAGGGTTAAAGATATACTGTATCTCTTGTTTCACTCCCTTAGTTGTTCTAATCAAACCCGCCCGTAAGCGCATAGCTAGGGAAGATGACGAACTACCCACGAACTGAAGGCTAAGTCCTCCTACCGGGATACTCTTTCGACATCGGACCACGGCGGTCATAGGTACAATAAGTACCAACTAAAAGACGACATTCCGGGATGGCGTACGCCTGCTAATGAACCGGAAGCCACGGAGTTACGACCAACTCCTGCATACGAGCGTCACGAAATCCATGGAGAACCTCTGCCTTGGTGGGTGTGCAAATCTAATCGTGGCGGTGACTCGCCTCGAAAGTTACCAAGGACCTTGCATTACGGCCTCTTACCTCGCCTTCGTTAACGTCGATCTCTACGTTTCTCGGCTGCGTGTATAAGCTCATTACAGGCCATGCTCAGCTAAGCGAAGAACTACTCTTGCATACCGTTGATATTCATCAAGATTCGCGATACATCGGTATACTCTGCGGTAGTCAAATCCATAGTTAATGCGGTCGCCTCCTTGAAATCTATATTCTGTTCGGTCGTGGGCGAAGGTTCAAATATCATGGCGCAGATGAGCTGCTGCGCCGTGCTAAACTCTGCTTTGGGGCTAGTGGCGTCCGAGAACTCCCCGAATGAAGCACCACCCGGTGATGATTGGGCTGTGCCTCGTAACCCTACGAACTCTACTCGCGGCTCCTCATTTGCCTTGCCCTCTGGGCGGGTTGCCTACGCGGAGGCATAGCGATAAGGGAAAGAATTTCGTTAGAGGTCCAACTTACAATCTGACTCTAAGGCACGATCTCGAGTGAGAAGAATAGAAACCAATCCTAAATATCCTATAGCCTCACGATTATTGGTGTGGTGCGCACACCGATAATCGAACTCTCTTAGATCTGATGCGTAGACACTTTCAGAGGATTAAGCGCTCACGATACCACTTTTGTCACGACCGATTCGGGCGTGGCGGTGCCTTACCGGACACCCTAGTGATACAACATCAGTGTCAGCGGAACATAAAGCGATACAAGACATATTATGAAATATGAAACAATAATGAGAAAAACTTGCCTTCGGCATATATATAAACAACGACTTTTTCAACATGAGCAGTTTAATCCTTTTACAAACCACCGCCTGGCGATTACTGGACCTCTACGAATGATATGACAACAACAGCGGGGCGGGGCCGTCATACCACGAATGTAGCACCTACTGACGGGGACTATACGAATAAGCCTCGGAGAAGCGGAGCTTTCCCAATTGACTGTGACCCTAGGCGAGGATCAACGGCGGGTGTACCTTTACTGCGGCATGACGCGGCCCGAAGAGGTCGATCTGACAGTGCAAGTATGTGGCGAAAATAAATCGTAAATGAAATCATAGTAGTCTATACAAGCGGAGACATGTATGATAACCAACTACGATTTACAATAAATAGCGATGTCAAGTTAGGGACTCGCCTCAAAGTCATCACAATAAAACCGTATGGGGTAAATGCGAAGGCATAGCCGACTACTAAGACCCTCGGTACCACAAATGCCATAAAGCGTATCACGAGGTCTTTCTAGACCGCACATGTCGAAGGCGGCCATTTGCGCGATATCAATGTGCGTGTCTATCCACTGGAACTCTCGCGACTCGCATAGGTCACACACAGACCCGCATAAGGTATTCCTCGAATCATGGTCCTAGACCGCCTGAGGTACACCCCGCATCGAATGCAGCTTAACCTTCGGTATCCGCCTAGGCTCCCGCAACCCGCATAGTCTCAAAAGACCGCATAGGGAATCCCCCGCATCAGGCTAAACACCCGGAATGATCAATCCTAGAGCTCTCGCACTCCGCATAGTCACAAGGACCGCATAGGCCGTATAGACCCGCATCAAGGGTGGCAAGCCCTCGGTATAATAAGTCAAGGGGGTAGGTGATATAATAATAGTACAATGGACTTACCGTTTAGCAACGTAAGCACAGCAAGAATGACTCCCCTTACATAACAACCACAAGATACTAACACACGTAGCATCCTAACATGTTTACTTATCAAATCAACAAGAAAGCATTACAAGACTATCACAAACCAATACAATCAAGTTATTCACACAAGGTACTTTCTACTAACAAGTTTGGGTATCTATCCCCAAAGTACTTCACACATTAAATCTTTAAAAAATCCGCTTCTTTCCCATAAGTCACGCAATACCCGTAATATAAAATAGAGTGACTGTCTCTTTTTTTTAAGTAAACCAAAACACTTACCTTTGTAAAATCAAGTAACAACATTATTTTCCAAACGTTCAAGTTTGCCTAATTTCAAATGTTCACGTTTCTTATTTTAGAAATGTTTCGTCGTTCATAGTCTTATTCATTTAAGAATATAATTCTCTTTTAAACCATCTAAGAAACATAAGCCTTATGTGTGAGTAGGATATTCTTGTTTATAACAATCTTATTACGGCAGCCATGATCTAGGAAATATCATTTTGTCTCATCTTAGCTTCTATGCAGATGGAAGTTTCTACTGGTTTTATTAATACTTCATTAATCAAAACATTTCCCTTTATTAACGCTGCGATGGTTTGTCGATACACATTCGATTTCGAAATCGATGAAACATTATCCTTTTAAAAATCAAGTACTCATTACTCACGAATGAGGTTTCACACAAAATTCATTGATTAAGTTAAGTCTCTTATCTTACAAGATCAAGTCTCTTAACTTCTAAAATAAATCATTCGTTTTATCTCTCTTAAGCCGTTATACCTAACTTCCCATAAAGCTAGTATAACTCTTAAGTTTTAAAACCAAGTATTACTATTCTTTTAAAAGCAGTTCTTAATTCTCTTGAACTATTTCAAGATTATTATTATCGGGCTTAAGTCAAAAGACATTGCCGTACAACTACGTTCAATTAACACACGACGTCTACGTACTACATAGTTATACACATATCATGCTAGAAGAGATAGGAAGAGGTTCACATACCTCGCGACGATTATCGACTAAAGAAAATCGCTCACGGCTATAACTTGCTTTGGTCCACTCCTCAAGTAGCACATGCTACTCGCAGAACATTCAACCTATACAGGTTATACAAGTCTATCAAAGTCTAGACTACTCAGTAGAATAAATCTAGATGCAAGGTTCTACGGTAAATTGGGCAGCCCTTCCCTACCCGCCAAACTATACAAGTGTAACGACCCGTTCCGGGGCCCGTTACTGGTGCCTTACCCTGGGCACCCTAGTGATACAAACATCAGAGAAAATCAGCGGAACACAAAACAAGAGTCATTTAACAAGAGATAAATGAATAAACAGGCCAACCAAAGCAGTTGCCTTGGTATATACATAAAACACGAGCAGTTTAATCCTTTTACAACCACGCCAAAGTACTCTGGACCTCTAAGATATACTGACGACTATGACGGACAGGCCCATACCACAGATGTACAAGAACCTACAACTCGGGAACACCTGCCAAAAGATAAGCCTCGGAGAAAGCGGAGCTTCAAATCTGTTGGCTGTGATCCTATGGCGAGGAACCACGGCCGATGTACCTACTGCGGCGTGACGCGGCCCGAGGAGTCGATCTGACAGTACCAAGTATGTGAAGCATGCAATCAGTAAATGAAATCATACTAGTCTATATAAAGCGGGAGACATGTATGATAACCAAACTCTGATTCACAACATAAAGCGATCATCACTCGATATAACTATGGGTCTCACGCCCACAACATCAATCGAGTTCGCATTATGGCGCGTGCCGGAATCTTGCATCGGTGTAGACATGTCCATGATGCAACAATAATACCAATGTCCCATGGCCACATGCGTACCCGAGTGCATCGGTGTAGGCATGTCCATGTGACCTCAACAACAAGACATCAATCCAAATGGAAGCATACGTGCGCTACGATCGTGTCGGTATGTCGAAAGGAAAAATAAGACAACATTCCAAATGGACGCATGCGTGCGCTACGCATCGTGTCGGTATGTCGAAAGGGAAATCACAAGGCGATAATCAAAATGAAACATACGTGCGCTCGCCTCGTGTCGGTATATCCAAAGCGATTAACCACAAGACCTTAACCAAAATGGAAGCATACGTGCGCTACGCATCGTGTCGGTATGTCAGCGATTAACAACAATAATACTATCAGCGAACGTGCGTGGAATTTCTCCGTCGCTAAGCGCGTCCAAGTAAGTTCTCAACGATCAACCGACCTCTCGAGAGAGCGGTAACACGAAACACAACGATTGTACAATAAAGGCTATCATCACAAGCATAGGCAAGTTTCACAACAACAAGCATAGGCAAGTTTCACACAACTCAAAGTACTTTCATTTTATGCCAAAGTCGGGTTTTTAACCCCAAAGTACTACATACGTTAAGTTCTTTTAAAAGAGATCCATTACTTTTATAAAAGTCACCCGATACGTAGTATTAGAATGACCAACCCACCTTCCTTTTCAAAATCAAGTAACAACATTCTTTTCCTAAGTTCGGTTTGCCTAGTTTGATTACTCAAGCTTCTCATTTTCAAATGGTTTCATAGTTCCCAAACTTAATCACTGATTCCTTTTAGAACAATTGAGTAACATATGTCATATACGTGAGTAGTTTATTCTTGTTTATAATGATCTTATTACAATGACCATGATCTAGAAAATGTAATATCATTTTGTCTCATCTTAGCCATGCGGATGGAGGTTTCTCTTGGTTTTAATACAACACATCATTATTCAATACATTTTCCTTTATTAACGCTGCGATGGTGCAGCCGATACACATTACGATTCGAAATCGGTAAAACATTATCCCTTTAAAACCAAGTACTCATTACTCACGAATGAGGTTTCACACAAACATCCACATTAAAACAAATAAGTTAAGTCTCTTATCTTATAAGATCAAGTCTCTTAACTTCTAACATCAGTAAACCATTTTCACTTACATAAGGTCGTTATGACTAACTTCCCATAAAGCTATTATAACACCCTATGTTTTAAACCAACCAAATCACTTAGCACGTATGCGTCTACCGTACTACATAGTTCACAACAATCATGCTAGAAAAGATAGGAAGAGGTTCACATACCTCGCGTCGATTTATCGACAATAAGCAAAATGCTCCAAGTACTACAACCTTGCTAGCCCTTTCCACTCCTCGAGTAGAATACGCTACTCTTAGTACTTTCACCTATAAAGGTCAAAACGTCTATTAACCCCAAAACACAAGTTTCTATCTTTCTATAGAAAATTGGCGACCTCACACATGACAGCGTAAATCTCCTCTCTATCGAGGCTACCAAGCCAACCGGGGGTTTACACGTCTACCGGGCGTGTACAATTCTACTCGATAATACTACACAAGTCTCTTTGCTGATCCTATGTAAATCTGATTCGATTCGATTATTTATTCTTGAGCTTAAGTCAAAAGACATTGCGAATACTAAGTATAGTTCCATATATAGTATACCTCAACTATATATTCTAACAAACATGTAATTTCCAATTACAATAGAGGACAAGATAATTACCTCGGTAAGCCCAAAATTATCCAAGTTATAATGTCGATCTGAGCAAGGTTTAGCTCGCTCAAGTGCGCTCCAAACCACTCCAAACAACCCTTAGAAGTTCTAACCAACCTACTCAAATACTTGACCAACTATGAAGATTTCCTTAGGGTTTGGTTTGAGACTAAAAGGACAAAAGGTAGTATTTAGGACTCTACGTACGAGGTATCTTTGGAATACTACAAGGTACAAGGCTAAGGTATTTTGGGCATTATAACAATACTAGGGAGTATTTCTATACCACAACAAGGGTATTATACGAAAACAACTAGGCTAGGGGGTACCCAGGCCAAGCCTCACTCAAAAGGGGGCCTCGGCCAAAGCTCATGAGGGAGGGCTTTGGGCGATTTCAACTCACAGGGAGAGATTTCAAGACTTGGAAAATGATTTTGGATGAAGAAAGTTCATCAACTAAGGGGTATTTATAGCAAACCCAAAGGCCAACCAATGGCCAAGATCTAGCCAAGTGCTACACAAGTGTAAGGCGAGATATGCCCAAGTGCACCTAGCCCCTACTCCTTAAAACCCTCACAAATATCTACCAAAAATATCTACCCACTTGACACTGATCGTCGTCAGTGCGCCCGCTAGCTTCCAATGTGAGGTGACACATGTCACCCTCCGTTGGTCCAAAATGTTCCGTCTCTCGGAAAAATCCGCAAAAATACAAAGCGACATAGTCGAATTTTCCGCATGAAGTTACGCAAGCGTTTAGTCGAAAACGACTCTAGCAGGTGTTGTGCACAAAGGTCATTTCGGCCAAGCCACTGGCGGGGTGACACGTGTCACCCTCCTGTGGCCCTCAAAAGCGTCTTTGAAAAAATCCACAATGGCCAAAATCTCGAAAACAAAGTGGGCCCTACAAAGCCGTAAATTTCTCCGTGGGCCCAGCGTGACCATTTCAGAAAATAAAATTCCATAATTCTCTAATATTCGGAAGTCCGAATACCAAATCGGGAATCCAATTCCCGTTAACGAACCTTTTTCTTCACAAATAACGGAAACTTTTAGTGAAAACTCACATCTTTCTTTCTTTTCAAAATTTTTACGCGTACTCTGCAAATGCGTCGTCCTCACATACATACCACTGCAACTACGGGGTATAACAACAATCTCTTATGTCTGATCCTACGTAATTCTGATTCAGTTCTCTTCTTTAAATTCAGGCTTAAGTCGAAAGAAATTGCCACAAGTATGTTGATTATATATATAGTATACTTCACTATATATTCCTACAACATGTAATATCCAATTACAATAGGACAAGATAATTACCTCGATAAGCCCATAATCATCCAAGTATAAATGTCGATCCTTAGCAATGCTTAGCTCCTACTCGGTGCTCCACCGCTCAAACAACCCTTAGAAGTTCTACGCGACCTACTTAATACTCCACCAACTATGGAGATTTTCCTTAGGGTTTCGGTTTGAGACAAAAAGGACATCTGGTAGTATTTCAGACTCTACGTATAGAGGTTTCTTTGGAATACTACAAGGTATACGGCTAAGGTAATTTGGGTATAGTAACAATACTTTTGAGAGTATTTCTACAAAGAGGGGGGGTATGTTACACGAGAACAACACTCTAAGAGAGGGGGGGGGGTTCTCGGCTAAGGCTCACAAAGGGAGAGGGTTTCGGCCAAAGGCCTTCACAAGGGGGAGAGGGGCTCTTGGACGAGAGTCAACAAGAGGGAGGAGAGGGGTTTCCAAGACTTAGAACAAGTGAAGAGTGGATGAAGAAGTTCATCACTAAGGGGGGGTATTTATAGGAAAACCAAAGGCCAACCAATGGCCAAGATTAAGCCATGTGCAAGGCAAGTGTAAGGCCAAGATCAAGCCAAGTGCACCCTAACCCTACTCCACAAAACAAGGCACAAAACAAGCCACAAAACAAGGCCCAAAAATAAGGGACCAATCGGCCAAGGACAACCAACCCCTTTACCGTCCAATGAGGGTGACAAGTGTCACCCTCCCGTTGGTCCAAAAATGTTCGTCTCTCGGAAAAATCCGCAAAAATAATAAATGACATAGCCGGAATTTTCTCTACAAAAGCTGTGGAAACGTTTCGCCGGAAAACGACTCTTCTCGGCACTTGTGCACAATTTCGCCACTTTGCCTACTTAAGGCTTTAAGCTTTTATACGTACGCCCTCACGTACATACTCTGGAAATACGGGGTATAACACTCTCGGATCTAAACTTCATTAACCTTGGAAACAAATAATCGAACCCCTAGGCTCGGTAACTGAAGAATCTCACGGACCACGTCCGATCTATCATCGCCCATCGGCATACTACCCTTAGATCGCGACTAAGAGTATCTTTAATCTTGGCTTTCCACGGTGGTATAGGATATCGATATCACAATCCTTGAATAACTCTAACCACCGTCGCCGCAAATTCTCGCTTGATCTGCGGATATCTGGAGGCTTTTGTGGTGCACAAATATCACATGAAGTCTATATACGTCATGCCCCCAAATCTTGAGGCATGATTTAGCTGCACTTGACTCTAAATCGGAAGTGGCGTAATTTCCTTTCTCGCTTCCTAACTACAGGAAAACATAGGCTCTATCCTTATCGGGTTGCAAAGTCACAACCTAGCCCTAACATGACGTGCTATCATAAAAACCTAACCCTCTAGTCTTTCAGAGGAGTTAGAGCGTAGTCAGTCAACTTATCTTCCAATAACTGGAAGCCTTTCTCATTCCTGCGAAATATTCGGGTATCCTTAATCTCACTTATGGTTCTTGTTTCCCTTTCTCTGTTGCAACCAAACTTGGTCACTAAACTTAGATTTGATTCCTTTTCTTGCCCCATGGCTAAGACTTCCTGTCAATCACAATTTAGGGGGGGAGGGGGGATTTCCTTGATCTCGTAAAGTAGTAACCCGATTTCCTTTCCCAGTTTGTAGAGCCTATAGCTAGGTGTTACCACATTCCTCGAAATGTTCTTACTTCCCATTATTTACTAATGGTCTTTACACTAGTCTGGGGTAGTCATATCTCGTGCAACTTACATAACCATAGTCGTATTTTGTTTTATCATTCCGGCCATATCCTTACCTTAGGCTTATTATTACCAAAAGTATTTCTATCTTGATTCATAATCGTACAGTTTCATACATGCGTACAACCTGCATTTATATCTTTACGATACTCCCTCGACCACCAATTAAATGCGTCGTTCTTAATTTCCCAACACAACACTTTTCCCACGGTTATCTACAATGTAACCTATGGCATGGCGATACGAAGACCTTACGGTCTCATATCCTGCGTCTAACAACATGGGTACACGCATGACCCCATGTCGTAAACCGTCCTTTTCGTGGGGAAGAACTTATCTCCTTTTCTTAAACTTTCCTTGGAGTCACAACCCTAATCACAGTGTCCTCTTGCGGTCCAGTAATTATCTAATCATCACGCACCGCCTTTAAGTTCGTGTAGATTTTCCAACCTACCAAAGATGCCCTCAGCTTTCCGCCGGCAGCACTCGTACTTATTTTATTCTTGCCTGGTACATTTTCACGAAATTATCCAGGAAGGTCGTGGCACGACCGCCACCAAACCAACTCCAAGTACCTCCAAGGGCACTTAACATAAATTCCTCCAAATTCAATTATTACTTACTTTCTGCGTCAATTTACCTCAAGTGAACAAGTCACACAGACTTAAAAAGAAAAACAATGATGCCAAAGAAGGAAAGATAATTCACTGGTTACTACCACTTCTCTTCCTTTACACTGGATAATCAGATTACCAGAAAACTGGAATCGAGCCAATCTCTCTCTGTAGTCAACGTTGGCATAACAAGAGGCCAACTAGCCCGTACTCATATTGACCTCAATGTCTGTCATAACAGCTCTGCTAGGTCTGTTAGGGTCCAACGACTGTATCGTTACCGACAACTATTATCTACACGCTCAGCTACCACCCAACACTCACGGTGTAGTCACCTCGAAAGGTCCTCATGTGTTCAGGCTTTATTTCTATACACTTGGTTGCTCTTTTTTTTTTCATTGGTCGTACTCTTTCCGTACTTCCAAACTTATACTAGCATACGTACATAAATTCCATAGTAATTCTGGCCTCCACTCTTTGGAGTTACTAAATTAAACAATATAAGGCCCATTCCGGCTCTCACAACCTGGTTCCGGTGGAACACGTCCACGAACCCGTAAAATGATTAACTAAACTTGGGCCTTGCACTCTCGTGACCCTGTCACGTAGCGGGACTACTACCAACTGATCCTATTTCATTTCAAGCTATGGGGCGACCCTTAATAGGTCCCCAACCCGACTCGGCGTCGTAAATAACTCTTACCCTTGGTCTGACTTAACTTTTTACTACCCGAGAAGGCCTTATATACCTAAGGTCTCGGTGGTTATCACATTCTTAAGCTCGAAATTTCCATGCTCCATGCCTACCTTATCAGTCCCCCCGTAAACGGGTACAAAAACTTCTCGTAATACCATAATCGTGTTGCCTTGACCATAACAACCATACTTACTCCATACGGATCTCACCCGTACCATTCTCTTAATCATACCACGTAGCTTAACCTATTAACATAGTTTTCCATTAAGTCCCTTAATAATAACTTCTTAAGGGTCCATTTCCTTCTCAGACATCTCATCATTTCCTAATTATCTCAATTTAGTACGTAAAACCTTGATGAGAATTCATTAACTGTTTCATACCTTCCCGGTATTTATTTAGTCCTTATCAAATCCTGGTAATCTAAAATCATTCTAGGCAACACGCGTCTGACCCTCATACATAAATCTGTATAGTTGTATGTCACAATACCAACTATACTACAAATATTACCAACCTGGATACGCAATCCACATAATCTTTCCTGGGTCACTGCTGCCTTTCTCGTAGCTGCAAACAATCATAACTTGTTAGGGAGAGACGACCCTAACCATACAGCTCTATCACACGATCTTAGAGTGAGAAGAATGGAAACCAATCCTAAATGTCCTGCAGCCTCCTGATTATAGATGTGGTGCACAACACACCGATAATCAAGACTCTACTAGACACGGTCTGTAGACACTTTCCGAGGACTAAGCGCTTCGATACCACTTTTGTCACGACCGACCCGGGCTCGCGATCGTGCCCTACACAGGCACGCTTTCGATACATCGAGAATAGCAATGAACATACACAACTGATAAAATGCTTAAACATAAAGTAACAACAGGCTAGGCGATAAGGCCACCTTCCGTAAACTATACAAATAAAACAGTACATTTTTTTTTCTTTACAACCCAAACTACAATGTAACTACAAACCTCTAAGAATAACAACTCTGGCGGGACAGGGCCCCGCCATACCCCTGAATGTACAACAACCGACAATACCAGGGATAAGCCTCCGGAATAAAGGAGCTTCTCAACAGCTGAACAGTGATCCTAAGAGCGAGGATCGGACACTGTACTACTGCGGCGTGAACACAACCTCCCGAAGGAGGTCGAGACAACATGTACCAAATATGTGGCGAAATGCGTAATGAAATCATAAGTCTATAATAAATGCAGAGCGGTATGATAACTCAATTAACGATTACACGATTGCCTTACTAACAATGAGAGTAATCAAAAGTATACTTACAACATAAAAATAGGAAGCTCGCGATCAAAGCAGGACCACCCGCCCACAGTATCATTAAGCAATCCTACTCCTGGGACTATTTCACCCGCATAGGTCGTGTGGACCCGCATGAGGTATTCCTCGCATAGGCTGTACCCGCCCGCATGGGACTATTTCACCCGAATAAGCCCATAAGGACTCGCATGAGGTATTCCTCGCATCATGGGTAGCAAATCCACGGAACAGGTGGTATAACGATCTATGGGATTTACCGCCATTTATACTCTTACCACAGGCGGTGGTATAAAGATCTTGGGGGTTTACCCCTCATTTATACTCTTACCCTGGAGAAGGTGGTATAACGATCTTGGGGGTTTGCCCCTCATTTATACTCTTACCCTATCTCAATCGGCCATCATACATAACATAAGCCCTACCGGCTTATCATACATAACATAAGCACTAATGGCTTATCATACAATAAATAAGCAAGTTAAGAAATCCCCCTAACTTCTTATTAGCCTTATTCATATACACTCTCATTTTAGTTTACTTAAGGCACTAACGTGTCTTTATAAATCCGGGAGTTTAACCCAAAGTACTACGTACTTCTATTCTTTTAAAATGACTCATTTTCATATAAAACTTCCAAGATACTAATAACCGTAGTATCAAGTCATAACTACATTTTAAGACAAGTCACAACACCTTTTTAGAAAAAATACATTTTCGGGCTTCTAAATCAAGTGACTTCTTTCTTTTAAAACCTTAAGCAATTGATGCCTTTAAATCAATTTGCCTTTCGTTATTTCAAGTCATTTAACATACTTAAATTACTTTGAGTAAACCACTCTTTTTAACTTTCTATAAAGCTATTATAACCAACTTCTCATAAAGTCGTTATACTAGCTTTATACATTAGAAACTTACATACTTCTTTACAACCAAGAGACTTAAACTGTCACGACCCGTTCCGGGGCCCGTGACTGGTGCCTTACCCGAGCACCCAAGTAGTCATACATCAGAGAAATCAGCGTAATATAAAACATACAGATATGAAACAAGAGATAAGATAATAAAACAGGCCAACCAAAACGGTTGCCTTCTTGCATATATATACAGAAATTTTTGAACATTTACATCCTTTACAACCCTGCCCACAACAGTACTACATACCTCTAAGAATGTAACAACAACTATGACGGGACAGGGCCCCGCCATACCCCTGAATGTACAAGAACATACAACTCAGGGAACATACCAAAAGATAAGCCTCCGGAGAAACGGAGCTTCCCAATCTGTTGGCTGTGATCCTATGAGCGAGGATCAACAACCGATGTACCTCTACCTGCGGCATGAACGCAGCCCCCCGAAGGAGGTCAGTACAACAGGTACCAAGTATGTGAAACTGAGAAATACTGTAAATGAGATCATAACAGTCTAAAATAAAACAAGAGACATGTATGATAACAAAACTACAGTTCACAACATAAAAACAGTCATGTCAAGTCAGGGACTCACGCCCTCAAAGTCATCCCTCATGCCCGTGGAACTCCTTCCTCACCGTGATCTAGGTATAAATCGTGTGATACGTATAACATGTCTCGGCCCATCCCATGGGACTCGAGGTGGAATCGTGTGGAATACATGTCTCGGCCCATCTCATGGGACTCGATAGGAATCGTATGGAATACATGTCTCAGCCCATCTCGTGGGACTCGATAGGAATCGCACATGTCTCGGCCCATCTCATGGGACTCGATAGGTATCGCACATGTCTCGGCCCATCTCATGGGACTCGATAGGTATCGCACATGTCTCGGCCCATCTTATGGGACTCGATAGGTATCGCACATGTCTCGGCCCATCTCATGGGACTCGATAGGAATCGTACATGTCTCGGCCCATCTCTTGGGACTCGATAGGTATCGCACATGTCTCGGCCCATCTCATGGGACTCGATAGGAATCGTACATGTCTCGGCCCATCTCATGGGACTCGATAGGTATCGCACATGTCTCGGCCCATCTCATGGGACTCGATAGGAATCGTACATGTCTCGGCCCATCTCATGGGACTCGATAGGTATCGCACATGTCTCGGCCTATCTCATGGGACTCGAGGTGGAATCGTATGGAATACATTCCCGGTTCATCCCATAAACGCGGTGTCGTGTGAAATACATTCCCGGTTCATCCCATGAACGCGGTGTAGAATTGACCATAACATTTAAACGCTCTTTTAAGACAGATTAAGATAATACCATGTTTTCCTTTTTAAAATCAACTAAGGCAATATTATGCCCTTCTTCTTAAACCAAAACATTTTCCTTCTTAAAGTCAAGTAACAACATTCTTTTCCAAAAGTTCAAGTTTGCCTAATTTCAAATACTCAAGTTTCTCATTTTCGAAAGGTTTCGTAGTTCATAGTCTTAATCACTTAATGAGATAATTCTCTTTTAAAACAATTTGAGAAACATATGCCTTATGTGTGAGTAGGTTATTCTTGTTCATAACAATCTTATTAAAGCAGCCATGATCTAGGAAATGTAATACAATTTTGTCTTATCTTAGCTTCTATGCATATGGAGGTTTCTACTGGTTTTAATATAATTACTTACTTGTCAATACATTTTCCTTTATTAACGCTGCAGTGGTTCGTTCGATACTTATTCTCATTTCCGAAATAAGTAAAACATTATTCTTTAAAAACCAAGTACTCATTACTCACGAATGAGGTTTCACACCTTTTAACAAAATTCCTATCAATTCAATTAAGTCAAGTCGCTTATCTTTTAAGATCAAGTCTCTTAACTTCTAAAGTCAATAAACCATTCTTTTTATCTCTCTTAAGTTGTTATACCTAACTTTCCATAAAGCTAGTATAACTCTTTCAAAAAGTATTACTCTTCTTTCAAAAGTGATTCTTAATTCTTTTGAAATACTTCAAGAATCTTATTATTTAAAACTCAAGTCAAAAGACATCGAAGTAAAACCACGTTCAGTTAACACACGTACGTCTACCGTAATATATATATATTCTTTTAAAATATCATGCTCAAGAGGATAGGAAGAATCACATACCTCGCGATGATTATCGACTATTAGCAAAACGCTCCAAAGTACTGTAATCCGGCTAGCCCTTTCCACCCTTCGAGTAGAATACGCTACTTGCAGTACTTCAACCTATAACGGTCATACAAGTCTATCAATGTCTAGACTAATAATTCTAGATACATATTCCTTATTCTACGGAAAATTGGGCAGCACTTCCCTACCCGTCAAACTACACAAGTCTCATCAGAATACGATCCTATGTAAAATCTGATTCAGTCTTCTTTAATATTCTTCTATTACAGTTCAATTCTCTTCTGTAATATCCTTCTATGAATCTTATATTCATTTCTATACTACTACAGTATGTAATTTCCAATTACAATAGAAGGTCAAGAGTATTTACCTCGATAAGCCCAAAATTATCCAAGTTTATATGTCGATCCTGAGCAACGTTTAGCTCCTATTCATGCGCTCAAGAAACCCTTAGAAGTTCTACACAACTTCTACTTATACTTCAACCTACTATGAAGATTTTCCTTAGGGTTTCGTTTTGTGTGAAGGAAGTATAATAGTATCTCTGGGCTTTTAGTATAGGTGTAACCTTGGAATACTACAAGGTATTTGGGCCAAGGTTTTTGGGAATAGTAACAATACTTGGAGAGTATTTTCTACCAAGGGGGGGGGGGGTGTATTTCACGAGAACAACACTCAAGAGAGGGGGGTATTCTCGTGAGGGCCTCAAAGAGGAGGGAAGCTAGGACGAAAATTATACTAAAGGGGAGAGGGATTTTGCCTTGGATTTTCACAAGTGTGGATGAAGAAATGGTCTTGCATTAGAGGGGTATTTATAGGACATTCAAGGGCCAAGATCAAGACAAGTGGTGGGCAAGTGGAGGGTGAGGATTTGGGCAAGTGTACCTTATCCATCTACCACACAAAATATCACAAAATATCCTACCAACTCCTTGACCACAAAATCGTCCAACCTTGCCCATGTTGCCGTCCTCTTGAGGGTGACAAGTGTCACCCTCTCGTTGGTCCAAAATATTTCATCTCTCGGAAAAATCCGCAAAAATTATAAATGACATAGCCGTAATTTTCCCTTCGCAGTTTGGAAGTTGGAAAACGTTTCGTCGGAAAACAATTCTTTTCGTGGGTTGTGAACAAAATTTCGACCCTTATGCCTACTTAAGGCTAAAAACTTTTGTACGTACGCCCTCACGTACATACTCTGGAAATACGGGGTATAACATTCTCCCCTCCTTAGAAACATTCGTCCCGAATGTTCCTTCTCAAGACGGATAACGACAAAGTTCCTCATATCTTAAACAAGTTGTCAATGCCACGCCTGGCCACAAAATAACACACGCGAAAATACTTAACCCAAGTCCACGAGAAATCATTCCTACATCACAAAAGCTTCCACCCTGGTCTAAAGGATACTCCCTTCGCATCTTCACTTCACAACAAAATGATCTCCTTTATTCTGCTAACACACGTTCTCGTTTTTTCTCACTCGTCGTACTCTTCTCGAACACTTGAACTCTTTCTAGTATACGTATCATACTTCAGTCATCGCTTCAGTTTCCAAAATCTCCGGAGTCACTACCTTCAAACTTGGTCATCTTACTAGCCTCAATCTCCTTTAAGGCCATCCCCGGCCTTCACGATCCGATTCTGGTCGAACATATCCACGAACGCATACGATGGTTACCTAAACCTAGGCCTATCACCCTCGTGACCCTTCCACCTGGCGGGACCACCTCGAACTGACCCCACCACATTTCAGGTCGCGGGTTGACCCGCGATTGGTCCTCAACCCGACCCGCTATCGCGCTAAACACTTGTTCCCCCGATCCGGAACAATCTCACAAATCAAGTCACGAAAACCTAGTGGTCTTCTTAGCTCAATTACCCTCTTTCATTTCATATCACCCAGGGACTTATCACAAAAATATATCCCACGTATACTATGCACTCTGATAAAGGTCAACACAACCATAAATCTTTTACTCAAGATGGCCTCGCACCTAAGGTCTCTACGTATAAAACTCTAAGGCTCACACTTTCCCTGTCCCCAAACTTACCCTTCTAACTAACCATGTTTTCTAAACACAATTTTAACATAATGCTATCTGAACATAATACTTAGCATTTCATCATATCATCAACGCATACTAGTCTCTAGAGGGGTAAGAATATACCTGTATCATCTGCTTCATTTTCCCTTCGTCGCTCTAATCATAATCCTGCCCTGCCGGGCGCATAGCTATAGAAGGCGATGATCCTGCCACTGACTCGGTAGGCTGCATCATTCTACCTGTATCCCTCCTTTTAGGACAGTCCCTCGTCACATGGCCCTGACGGCCGCAGGTGAAACAAGCACCAGTAAGAAGACGACACTCCCCGGGATGACGTTTACCGTATCGTGCACATTGAGGAAAGCATGAACCCGACTGGCTGGAACCCATGTATACCTGTGAACCAGAAGCCCTGGAGCTCTGACCAACTCCCGAATACCCTGAACGTCACGAAGGCGCGGAGGACCACTGCATCTTGGCGGAGGTACATAACTAACCTGCTGCTGAGGCGGTTCGCCTCGAAAGTTACCAAAGGACCCTGCTGTTCTGGCCCTCTTCTGCTGATCTCGGTCATTCCGTCGACCTCTCCGCTCCTCACATCCAAGTGCATAAGCCTGCATGCGGGCAATGTCCATGCCCGGTTAGAGAGCTACACCCGAACAAGCCTCTGCCAAGTAGTCATCGAGCCCGGTGACGTAGCGGTGCACTCTGTCCTCCATGTCGGCTACCAATGCGGGGACGTACCGAGCTAATGAGTCGAACTCACATTGTACTCCCGAGCCGTGCGCCGTCGCCTCAACGTCAAAAATCTGTCGGCCCGAGCCCTTCTCATCTGTGGAGGCAAGAAATGTGCAAGAAATGCCCCTGAGAACTCGTCCCATACGGCTGGAAGTGCATACTCTCCCCGAGACAGCTCCCACGAATCAAACCAGTCGACTGCAGTATCACGCAGCCGATGCGAACCTAAGACCACCGACTCGGTCTCCGAAGCCTTGATCACTCTCATGATCCGCTGTAACTGTCGAATGAACTCCTGCGGATCATCCTCAGGCCTCGACCCGTAGAACTCTGGCGGGCTACAACTCAGAAAGTCCCGTAACCTCAAACTATCCGATCTCGGGTGAACCATGGGTACTACTGGAACTGCTGCGTCCAGCCTATCCTCGTGCCTTGCCACTATCCTGGCCAATAATTGGGCCATCTCTTTGTACCCCAACTCCTCTGCTCCAGGTTGTGGGACTGGAGGCTCAGGTACTGTGGTCTCAGCAGCCACTGCTGCGGCTCTAAACTCTGCTGGGGCTGGCGGCGTCGCAAAACTCGCCGTCTGAAGCACTATCTCAGGTAATGACTGGGCCTGCGCCCCCGTACTCCTCTGTATCCTACTAGCAGCTCCCCCGGCTGCCTTGCCCATCTGGGCCCGGGTTGCCTTGCGCGGAGGCATAACTGGTAAAAACGAAATACGTCAGAGGGGTCCAACTTATAACACAACTCTAAGGCACGATCTCAGAATGAGAAGAATGGAAACCAATCCTAAATGTCTTGCAGCCTCCTGATTATAGATGTGGTGCACAACACACCGATAATCAAGACTCTACTAGACACGGTCTGTAGACACTTTCCGAGGATTAACTGCTCTGATACCACTTTTGTCACGACTCGTTCGGGGCGTGGATCGTGCCTTACCCGGGCACCCAAGTAGTCATACATTAGAGAAATCAGCGGAATATAAAACATACAGATATGAAACAAGAGATAAGATAATAAAACAGGCCAACCAAAACGGTTGCCTTCTTGCATATATATACAGAAATTTTTGAACAGTTACATCCTTTACAACCCTGCCCACAACAGTACTACAGACCTCTAAGAATGTAACAACAACTATGACGGGACAGGGCCCCGCCATACCCCTGAATGTACAAGAACCTACAACTCAGGGAACATACCAAAAGATAAGCCTCCGGAGAAACGGAGCTTCCTAATCGTTGAACGTGATCCTATGGCGAGGATCAACAACCGATGTACCTACCTGCGGCGTGAACGCAACCCCCGAAGGAGGTCGGTCAGCCAATGCAGTATGTGGCGAGAAATCACGTAAATGAGATCATAACGATGCTAAAATAAAACAGGAGACATGTATGATAACAAAACTACAGTTCACAACATAAAAACAGTCATGTCAAGTCAGGGACTCACGCCCTCAAAGTCATCCCTCATGCCCGTGGAACTCCTTCCACACTGCCGGCAGTCTAGGTATAAATCGTGTGATACATATAACATGTCTCGGCCCATCCCATGGGACTCGAGGTGGAATCGTGTGGAATACATGTCTCGGCCCATCTCATGGGACTCGATAGGAATCGTATGGAATACATGTCTCGGCCCATCTCGTGGGACTCGATAGAAATCGCACATGTCTCGGCCCATCTCATGGGACTCGATAGGTATCACACATGTCTCGGCCCATCTCATGGGACTCGATAGGTATCGCACATGTCTCGGCCCATCTCATGGGACTCGATAGGTATCGCACATGTCTCGGCACAGCTCATGGGACACGATAGGAATAGAACATGTCTCGGCCCATCGTGGGACTCGATGGAGTATCGCACATGTCTCGGCCCATCTCATGGGACTCGATAGGAATTGTACATGTCTCGGCCCATCTCATGGGACTCGATAGGTATCGCACATGTCTCGGCCCATCTCATGGGACTCGATAGGAATCGTACATGTCTCGGCCCATCTCATGGGACTCGATAGGTATCGCACATGTCTCGGCCCATCTCATGGGACTCGAGGTGGAATCGTATGGAATACATTCCCGATTCATCCCATGAACGCGGTGTCGTGTGAAATACATTCCCGGTTCTGTCACGACCCGACCCCGGGCCCGCGACTGGTGCCCTACCTGGGCACCCTTACAGGTATATATCAGAGATAATCAGCGGAACATACATAAAACTTATAAATAAATCAACAAAAGTAAAACAACAGGATAGCCGATAGGGCTACCTTCCTGGACATACATATATACAACCGAAGCAGTTACCTCCTTTCCTTTACAAACTGACCCACAATATGCGACTACAGACCTCTAAGAGTTTTAACATAACAACCGTGGCGGGACAGGGCCCCGTCATACCCCTGAATATACATGAATTTACTACCTCAGGGAAAACCGTACCAAGAGATAAGCCTCCGGAGCAAATGGAGCTTTTTCCCAAAAACTGAACCGAGATCCTAAGAGCAAGGATCACCAAGCTGGGTACCTAAAACCTGCGGGCATTTAAACGCACTCGGCGGCCGCAGAACGAAATAACAATGCGAATATGGAGTAAATAACGTCTGATAAGACAGATCATAACTGTACAAAAGAATGACAGGGACAAGTATAAAAATACATACCAGATCCTGCCGTGTCATTACCACTTATGAACTTAATCGCACCTTATTATCTTTTCCCATTTTCAATAAAAGTTATAGTCACATTCTTATGTACATGATTAGGAAAAATCATTAAGCTCATTACTGTATAACTTACTTATCTTTCATAAGTATAATCCGGCCCTTTAAGGAGGGGCACCTATACTACCCGGCCCAATCTGGGACGCGATCAAGTCACACAAATATCAAAGCGTGCCCGTGGAATCCCCCATCACGGCCGACAGCTATAAGTGTAAAATATAACCATGTGACGCGCCCGTGGCATCCCACCTCACTGTCGGCGTACACATACACAACACACATATATATATATATATCTCCTGCCCGTGGAATCCCACATCACTGCCGACAACTATAAGTGTAAAATATAACCATGTGACGCGCCCGTGGCATCCCACCTCACTGTCGGCGTACACATACACAACACATATATATATATATATATATATAACGCGGCTGCATGCCCCGGAATCCCACATCGTATAAGCATGGCCATAACGTGCCCTCGGCATCCCTCATCGTAGGTGCAGGTCTTCATGGGGAGCTAACCCATGGAGTAATAATATAACATGCCCCCGGAATCCCTCATCGTGGGTACATGTCTTCATGGAGTAAGATATAACATAGTCGCATGCCCCGGAATCCCACATCGTATAAGCATGGCCATGGAGTAATAACACGCGCGGGCATCTAACCCGCATCCTGGCTGCATGCCCCGGCATCCCTCATCGTATAAGCATGGCCAAGATCAATCACAATGGAAGCATACCCGTGGAATCCCCGTCGGCTGCCAGACGTCCAATAAAATGTCCGGGCATCTAACCCGCATCCTGGTCACATGCCCCGGAATCCCACATCGTATAAGCATGTCCAAGGATCAATCATGATGGAAGCATACCCGTGGAATCCCACATCACTGTCGGTACGTCCAAGTACTTATAACAAGACAGCCGGCCCTCCAACTGAGAGACACGACAACGTAGACATGTAATACTTGCACTCAAAGCTATCACAAGCAAACCTAGGCAAGTTCATTAAACCCTTAGACTTCCATTTTTATAAACTCATGGAACTTTCGTTTTACACATCAAAATCCGGGAATTTAACCCCAAGATACTAACACCCGTAGTATCCAGGCTTGTGTACATTTCACATAAGTCACGATACTTTTAGAAATACATGTCTCGAACTAAATCAAGTGACCCTTACTTAAAGCTTTTAAGCAAGTGATACCTTTAAATCACATTGCCCTTCCTTAATTCAAGTTATTCCTTTGATTACTTTATTAGAGAAAACCATTCTCTTAACCTTCCATAAAGCCGTTATAACCAACTTCCCATAAAGTCGTTATAACCCTTTATGGTTTTAGACAAACTCATTCCTTTTATAACCAAGAGACTTCTATTTTTTAAAAACCAAGTATTGTATACTTTCAAATCGATTCTCTTAACTTCAAAAAATACAATTAGTCTTTTAACCTTTAGAAATCAAGTGACTCATTTTATTATAAAACCTTAGGCAATTGATGCCTTAAAATCAAGTCATTATCCTTCCATAAAGCAAATATAACCAACTCCACATAAAGTCGTTATATTCACTTTATACCTTAGCCCAAAATATAATTTCCTATCCAAGGGACTTATACATTTAAAACGGAACAAGTATCACATACTTTAAAACTCTTCAAGTCCCTTAACTTAATAAAACTTAAGACATCCTTTATTCTTTCAAAGAAATGAGTTAATCTCCTAACTCACCTGACTTGACTATTTATAAAACTAGTAAAGGATATCAAGGTGTTGTGCGTCTACCGTACTACATACGTGCAACTAGTCGTGCTCAAAAGATAGGAAAAGTTCTACATAGAACAAATCACACAACTACCTCTTAACTTCTAAGAGTAGAAGGAAACATGAAATGATACCACAGGTATATTCCATACATAGAATCATGCCAAAGGAAGGAAGAGGTTCACGTACCTCGCGACGATTATCGACAAGTAGCAAAATGCTCCAAAGTACTTCAACCTTGATAGCTATTCCACCCTCCAAGTAGGATACGCTATACTTAGTACTTCAACCTATAATGGTCACAATATGTCCATTAACCTCTTACTTCAAACGTAGAATATTCTAAGTGCTAAGTCACTAAATTCTACGGAAAATCGGACAGCACCTCCTTTATTTCTACTTACTTTGCCACCTTTTTCAAGGTCGAATACAATAACCAAACACGCCACATTTAAGGCCCAATCAATGCAATCAACAATAGGGGATTACACGCCTACTAGACGTGTAAAATTCCGCCCCACAAACGATATCAAAATAATACAACTTACTAGGCCAATTCGGCTAACTTGAAGTACTACAACATCAATTCTTATCCAATTTCCATTTCAATCCAAGTTATTAGCCTAACATGATATCAAGTCGCAAACGATTATAACTACTATAATCTTCAAGTAAGTAACATGCGACGATTCTAAATACGACCAAATTGTAATCCAACTTCAAATGGCTAATATGTCATTTCGGTTTTTAGGCTACCACAATCCATAACACTTATAAAACTTCAACACATATACTTCATGCTAGCAACATGTAAAGCTAACAACAATATAAAATCTTGTAACACTTAAGAGATAAGATTATTACCTCAACGAATCTTAATCCAACTCCAAATCCGAAGTCGCTCCATAGAAACTTAGAGCCCCTTCAAGACACTTCAATACGCTACTTGAGACCCTTAGAACAATACCAACAACTTTCCTACAAACTTCCAATCCAAAACCTAGAAAGCAACTAGGTTTTCACCTTGCGACTAACCCGAAAACTATCATTTCCGAGATTTTTCTGTTGAGATACACTTACAATACACTCATGAATCTTGGTTTAAAGTGTGGAGCTTAATGGACAAGAAACAATTTTTTTTCCTTTTGAAAGGTATGGAACCCGAGAGCTAAGCCTTAGTGTTCTTGGAATTCTTGAAAAAATTTCTAAGTGTAGAACTTAGTCTTGCTACTAGTATTACTATATAGTGTAATGGAGGGTCAAGATGTGCACAAATGGGTGGCTTGGATGAACTTCAATTAAATATCAAGACTTGTGGGACCTTTGACTTAGTCAATTTTCTCAAGCTCACACTTGCAAGACTTTGTCATCTTAAGACTATGGTCAATGACCATTTGGGCCATGCCTATTTCGTCCAAGGCATCACAAGGGGGGGGGGGGGGTGACACGTTTCGCCCTCCCATTCGTCACCATATTACGTTTTCCGACAATTCCATAATTCCGATAAATTTTTTACTAGTCTCAAATCTTAACATTCGGAATTATTACGTACGTTCTTAACACATGTCCTGAAAATACGGGGTGTAACAGGTTCATCCCATGAACGCGGTGTAGAATTGACCATAACATTTAAACGCTCTTTTAAGACAGATTAAGATAATACCATGTTTTCCTTTTTAAAATCAACTAAGGCAATATTATTCCCTTCTTCTTAAACCAAAACATTTTCCTTCTTAAAGTCAAGTAACAACATTCTTTTCCAAAAGTTCAAGTTTGCCTAATTTCAAATACTCAAGTTTCTCATTTTCGAAAGGTTTCGTAGTTCATAGTATTAATCACTTAATGAGATAATTCTCTTTTAAAACAATTTGAGAAACATATGCCTTATGTGTGAGTAGGTTATTCTTGTTCATAACAATCTTATTAAAGCAACCATTATCTTGGAAATGTAATACAATTTTGTCTTATCTTAGCTTCTATGCAGATGGAGGTTTTACTGGTTTTAATATAATTACTTACTTGTCAATACATTTTCCTTTATTAACGCTGCAGTGGTTCGTTCGATACTTATTCTCATTTCCGAAATCATTAAAACATTATTCTTTAAAAACCAAGTACTCATTACTCACGAATGAGGTTTCACACTTTTTAACAAAATTCCTATCAATTCAATTAAGTCAAGCCGCTTATCTTTTAAGATCAAGTCTCTTAACTTCTAAAGTCAATAAACCATTCCTTTTATCTCTCTTAAGTTGTTATACCTAACTTCCCATAAAGCTAGTATAACTCTTTCAAAAAGTATTACTCTTCTTTCAAAAGCGATTCTTAATTCTTTTGAAATACTTCAAGACTCTTATTATTTAAAACTCAAGTCAAAAGACATCAAAGTAAAACCACATTCATTTAACACACGTACGTCTACCGTACTATATATATATTCTTTTAAAATATCATGCTCAAGAGGATAGGAAGAATCACATACCTCGCGACGATTATCGACTATTAGCAAAATGCTCCAAAGTACTGTAATCCGGCTAGCCCTTTCCACCCTTCGAGTAGAATACGCTACTTGCAGTACTTCAACCTATAACGGTCATACTAGTCTATCAACGTCTAGACTAATAATTCTAGATACAGATTCCTTATTCTACGGAAAATTGGGCAGCACTTCCCTACCCGTCAAACTACAAGTCTCATAAATACGATCCTATGTAAATGCTGATTCGTCTTCTTTAATATTCTTCTATTACAGTTCAATTCTCTTCTGTAATATCCTTCTATGAATCTTATATTCATTTCTATACTACTACAGTATGTAATTTTCAATTACAATAGAAGGTCAAGAGTATTTACCTCGATAAGCCCAAAATTATCCAAGTTTATATGTCGATCCTGAGCAACGTTTAGCTCCTATTCTGTACGCTCCAATACGCTCCAAGAAACCCTTAGAAGTTCTACACAACTTCTACTTATAGTTCAACCTACTATGAAGATTTTCCTTAGGGTTTCGTTTTTGTGACTGAAGGGAAGTATAATAGTATCTCTGGGCTTTTAGTATAGGTGTAACCTTGGAATACTACAAGGTATTTGGGCCAAGGTTTTTGGGAATAGTAACAATACTTGGAGAGTATTTTCTACCAAGGGGTGTATTTCACGAGAACAACACTCAAGAGAGGGTATTCTCGAGGCCTCTCAAAGGGAGGAAGCTAGGACGAAAATTATACTAAAGGGGAGAGGGATTTTGCCTTGGATTTTCACAAGTGTGGATGAAGAAATGGTCTTGCATTAGAGGGGTATTTATAGGACATTCAAGGTCCAAGATCAAGACAAGTGGTGGGCAAGTGGAGGGTGAGGATTTGGGCAAGTGTACCTTATCCATCTACCACACAAAATATCACAAAATATCCTACCAACTCCTTGACCACAAAATCGTCCAACCTTGGCCATGTTGCCGTCCACTTGAGGGTGACAAGTGTCACCCTCTCATTGGTCCAAAAAATTTCATCTCTCGGAAAAATCGGCAAAAATTATAAATGACATAGCCGTAATTTTCCCTTCGCAAAGTTTGGAAAACGTTTCGTCGGAAAAAAATTCTTTTCGTGGGTTGTGAACAAAATTTCGACCCTTATGCCTACTTAAGGCTAAAAACTTTTGTACGTACGCCCTCACGTACATACTCTGGAAATACGGGGTATAACATAAACTTTCCAACAAAACAAGTATCAATAATACTTTCAACATACTTAAAGTCTCTTAACTTTTGAAAACCAAGATATCCTTAATATTTAAACAAGTGAGTTAATTTCCTAACTCAATCAACTTGGACATTCTTAAAATAAGCCAAGGATATCAAATGGACCTAGATTGTCAAAAACGTGTACTTCTACCGTACTATACATTTACAACTTATTCATGCTCAAGAGATAAGAAAGTTCCACATACCTCTTCGGTTTAATCCACTTGCTAAGTCCAATTCGCCGTACGTAGTATGTCAACCTATAATGACCATAGTACGTCTATTAACTTCTTACTTCAAACGTAGAATATTCCAAGTGCAAAGTCACTAAATTCTACGGAAAATCGACAAAGACTTCCTTTGTTTCTACATACTTTGCCACCTTTTTCAAGGCCGAATTCAATAACCAAACACGCCACATTTAAGGCCCAACAAAGTAGTTAACAATAGGGGATTACACGTTTAATCAAGACATGTAAAATTCCGCCCCACAATATATAACAAACTAGTCTAAACTACAATGTCAATTCGGCAATTAGGGCAACAATACCAATTCTTCTTCCAATTTCTTTTCAATCCAAGTTGTTTAGTATAACATGTTATAAGGCCGAAATTGATTATAACAACTATAATCTTCAAGTGGATAACATGCGACGATTCTAGTTAACGACCAAATTGTAATTCAATTTCCAATGACTCAACATGTCATTTTCGGATTTGAGCTTCCAAATTTCCATAACACTTATCAAACTTCATAACACATATCACATGATCATTTCTAACTTATAATAACATGGAATCTTCAATTACAAAAGTAAGACGAAGATTATACCTCATTTAGCCCAAATATGATCCAAGATTGCAAGTCGATCCTTAGAAACTTTAGCTCCTCGTTTCGACGTTCCAAACCATTCCAAGCAACCTTTAGATTCCTATGAAGAACTCTTCTTCAAGTTCCATCTTCAAAGTTGAATAACCCCTTAGGTTTTCGCCTTGCGACTAATACGAAAACACCACATTTCCGGGATCTTTCTATGGAGATACACTTACAATACCCTTAGGTACCTTGGTTTAAAGTGGGGAGATTATTGGACAAGAATTGAAAAATTTCCTCTTGGACTTTGACCATTGCCGTGAGCTTCATAGTGCAAGAACAAGGTTTCAAAAAATTTCTAAGTGTTGAGAATGACAAAGTCTTGCTACTAGTAATCTTATATAACAGTAGGAAGGGTCAAGATTAAAACAAATGGGTGGCTTGGATGAGTTTCACAAGGATCGCTGCCGCCCTTTGACAAGTCAACAATGTCAAGCTCCTTGTCTTTGCAAGACATGGCCATTTAAATTATGGTCAAATGACCATTTTAACCATGCCATTTTCGTCCAAGACCACTAAGGGGGGGGGGTGACACGTGTCGCCCTCCCATTCGTCGCAATATTCGTTTTCCGACAATTCCATAATTCCGATAAATTTACTCGTCTCAAACCTTAACATTTTTGAGTTCTTACGTACGTTCTTATAAACATATCCTGAAATTCCGGGGTGTAACACCTTGGATATAGGAAAAATGTAATTTACTTATAGTATGAAGTTAATATAACGACTTTATGGGGAGTTGGTTATATTGGCCTTATGGAAAGTTAAAAAGAGAGATTTACTCTAAGTAAAATAAGGAAGGATAAATGACGTGAATTAATGGAAGGCAAATTGATTTTAAGGCATCAATTGCCTAAGGTTTTAAAAGAGTAGAAGTACATAGTACTTGGGTTAAATTCCCGGATTTCATAAAGACATGTTAGTGCCTTAAGTAAACAAAAATGATAATGTGTATGAACAAGACTAATAAGAAGTTAGGAGATTTCTTAACTTGCTTGTATTATGTATGATAGCCGGTTTGTGCTAGTGATATATTATTATTTATTACGGGGTCATTCCCCGGGTTGTGGCATTTGCATATTCCGTGGATTTGCTACCCACGATGCGAGGAATACCTCATGCGACTCCGTAGGGCTCATTCAGGTGAAATAGTCCCATGCGGGCGGGTACAACCTATGCGAGGAATACCTCATGCGGGTCCTCATGACCCATGCGGGTGAAATAGTCCCAGGAGTAGGATTGCTTAATGATACTGCGGGCGGATGACCTTTCTTTGATCATGAGCTTCCTATTTTCATGCAGTATAGTATATGCTTGATATTCTCATTATTAGTAAGGCAAGTGTTCTGTAAATTGATTACCATACATGTCTCCTGTTATTTTAGACTTATGAGGTATTTTCAGTAATTTCCAGTTTTGCATACTTAGTACATATTGTGTACTGACCCCCTTCCTCGGGAGCTGCGTTCATGCCGCAGGTAGGGGTAAGCAGGTGGTGGATCCTCATTCTTAGGATCACTGGTCTGGTGTCAGAAGCTCCATTCCTCCGGAGGCTTGTTTTGTTGGTACGGTTTTTCCCTGATGATATAGGTATTATGTACATTCAGGGGTATGGCGGGGCCCTGTCCCGCCACAGTTGCTATTCCTAGAGGTCTGTAGTCAGGTTTGTGGTTTGGGCTGTAAGAACAAGTTGTACTGTTTACTTTTGAATAAGTTTAATCTATGAAAGGCGGCCTTGTCGGCTAGCCAGTGATGTTTGCTATATACATGTTTATGTGTTATGTATGTTCCGCTGCTATTCTCTGATGTATACCTGACGGGGTGCCCCGGTAGGGCACCAGTTGCGGCCCCGGGGTCGGGTCATGACAAAAGTGGTATCAGAGCAGTTAGTCCTCGGAAAGTGTCTACAGACCGTGTCTAGTAGAGTCTTGATTATCGGTGTGTTGTGCACAACATCTATAATCAGGAGGCTGCAGGATATTTAGGATTGATTTCCATTCTTTCACTCTAAGATCGTGCAATAGAGCTGTGTTATAGGTTGAACTCCCTCTGATATTTTCCTTTATGTATCAGTTATGCCTCCACGCAAGGCAACCGCGCCCGTGGCGGCAAGGAACTGGCGGAGCCGCTAGTAGACGCGAGGGTCACGAGGGCACATGCCCAGTCTTTACCAGAGATGATGTTTCGGGCGGCGAGTTCCACGACGTCGCCATTTCGTGAGTTCGGCAGCGGCCATCGAGACCGCAGACGAGCCTCCAGTCCCACAGCCAGGGGCTGAGTATAGAGATTACGGGGAGCAGATCCGGTTATTGACCAGCATAGTGGCAGGGCAGCGCCTACAGGAGCAGGCAGCCTGTTACACCCCAGAAATTCCAGGATATGTTTATAAGAACGTACGTAAGAACTAAAAAATGTTAAGATTTAAGACGAGTAAAAATTTATCGGAATTTTGGAATTTGTCGGAAAATGAAATATTGCGACGAACGGGAGGGCGACACGTGTTACCCCCTTAGTGGTCTTGGACAAAAATGGCATGGTTAGAATGGTCATTTGACCATAATTTAAATGTCCAAGTCTTGCTAAAGCTAGATCTTGATAAAATTGACTAAGTCAAATGCCACTTGGCTTGATCCTTGTGAAAAGCATCCAAACCACCCATTTGTTCTAATCTTGACCCTCCATTATGTTATATAAGCTTCCTAGTGCAAGACAAGGTTCTACACTTAGCTAAATTTTCAAGAAATTGGATGAACCTTGAAGAGTGCTCTCGGCCAAGGCTAGGGTTCCAAGAGAATTTTTTTTCAATTTTTGTCCAATAATCCCCATACTTTAAACCAAGGTTCCTAAGAGTATTGTAAGGGTATCTCAATAGAAAGATCCCGGAAAAATGGCGTTTTCGTATTAGTCGCAAGGCGGAAACTAAAGGAGTTCTTCAACTTTGAAGTTGGAACTTGAAGATGAGTTCATCATAAGCTTCTAAGGGTTGCTTGGAGTGGATTGGAATGTCAAAAAGAGGCGCTAAAGTTGCTAAGGATCGACTTGTAATCTTGGATCACATTTGGGCTAAATGAGGTATAATCTTCGTCTTACTTTTGTAATTGAAGATTCCATGTTATTATAAGTTAGAAATGATCATGTGATATGTGTTATGAAGATTGATAAGTGTTATGGAAATTTGGAAGCTCAAATCCAAAAATGACATGTTAAGCCATTTGAAATTGAAATACAATTTGGTCGATAGTTAGAATCGTCGCATGTTTACCTACTTGAGGATTGTAGTAGTTATACTCAATTGTGGCTAGATAACATGTTATATTAAACCACTTGGATTGAAAAGGGATTGGAAACGAATTTGTATTGATTGTCCCTATTTTTGCCGAATGGACATTATATGTTGGACTAGTTTGATATTATTGTGGGGCGGAATTTTACACGTCTTGATTAAGCGTGTAATCCCCTATTGTTAACTACTTTGTTGAGCCTTAAATGTGGCGTGTTTGGTTATTGAATTCGGCCTTGAAAAAGGTGGCAAAGTATGTAGAAACAAAGGAAGTGATGTCCGATTTTCCGTAGAATTTAGTGACTTTGCACTTGGTATATTCTACGTTTGAAGTAAGGAGTTAATAGACGTACTATGGTCATTATAGGTTTACATACTACGTGCGGCGTATTGGACTTAGCAAGTGGATTAAACCGAAGAGGTATGTGGAACTTTCTTATCTCTTGAGCATGAATACGTTGTAAATGTATAGTACGGTAGACGTACAAGATTTTGACAATCTAGTCCATTTGATATCCTTGGTGTTACACCCCGTAAATTCAAGGAGTTAAGATAAGAACATACCAAGGAATATAAGATTTGAAAGTTGATAGATAAGTTGACAAACATGTGTTGGACGGATTTTGAGTCTACCTTGGAGTGTTGTACCCCAGTTGTTAAGAATTTCGAGGTGTTTAAAAAGCCTAGTGTGTATTCCGTTAAATCTAGTTCCCAACGCAACAAACCGTTCGTCGATAGGACATCAGAGTCAAAAGTTATGGAAGTTTCAAGTTTGCGCGCAATGAAAAGCAGTTGTTTGCTCAGGTACAGTGCACGGCGCCGGAATGCAGGACCGCGGCGCCGGAATGCTGGAACTTTTTCGGAAGTGGAAGCGCCGCGGCACCGAGGCGGGATTTTTGTGCAGAAAGGGGCGAAAAACAGGGGATATTTTGTTTAAAACCTATGGGAGGGTGAAAAGTGTCCCTCCCATCCTTTTTACCAGAAAGTGGTCCTATTTTAGGGCCAAGTCTTGGAAGACTTGGCCATTTCATTTCAAAACCCTCCCAAGAAAAACCCTCTCCCTTCTCTCTAGTTTATTTTGAAGAAAACCTAGCTTAAGAGGAAACTGTTGGAGCGGCGGCAAGAAGGAAAAGTGTGGGTAAACTTGTGGGAAGCGCTGGTAGACGAGTTTGACGGAAAAGAAGTGGAAGAAAGGGGCTTTTGTGGGTTTCTCCAAAGGTAAAAGTTTCCCCTTCTCTTGGTTATGAGTTATTGTTATACCCCGCATTTCCAGAGTATGTACGTAAGGACGTACGTAGAGAATTTGAGCCTTAAGTTAGGCAAAGGACCGAATTTTGGGCACAAGTGCCGATTGGAGTCGTTTTTCGACGAAACGTTTCCACGACTACGTTGGGAAAATTCCGCTATGTCATTTAGTATTTTTGGATTTTTCCGAGCAACGAAATGTTTTGGATCAACGGGAGGGTGACATTTGTCACCCTCATTCGGGCGATGGGTCGCCGGTTGGTCACGGGTTGGAGGCCTATTGGCTCCTTTGTTTTGGCCTTGTTTTGTGGCTTGTTTGGTGCCATGTTTTGTGCCTTGTTTTGGAGTAGGGTTAGGGTGCACTTGGCTTGATCAAGGCCATACACTTGCCTTGCACATGGCTTGATCTTGGCCATCGTTGGCTTTTGGTTTCCTATAAATACCCCTAGGGATGAACTTCTTCATCCACTCTTCACTTGTCTAAGCCTTGAAAACTCTCCTCCCCTTTGTGAGCTCTTAGCCGAGAGCCTTCCTCCCCTTTTCGTGGCCTTTGGCCGAGGTTCCTCCCCTTTGTGGTGCTAGCCATGGGGTACCCCTAGCCTAGTTGTTTTCGTATAATACCCTCCTCGTGGTATTGAAATACTTCTCCTAGTATTGTTATAATGCCCAAAATACCTTAGCCTTGTACCTTGTAGTATTCCAAAGATACCTCTATACGTAGAGTCCTAAATACTACCTTTTGTCCTTTAGTCTCAAACCAAAACCCTAAGGAAATCTTCACGGTTGGTTGAAGTATTTGAGTAAGTTGGTTAGAACTTCTAAGGGTTGTTTGAGCGGATTGAGCGCACGGAGTAGAGCTAAACCTTGCTCAGATCGACATTATAACTTGGATAATTTTGGGCTTATCGAGGTAATTATCTTGTCTCTATTGTAATTGGAGATTACATGTTGTAGGATTATATAGTTGAAGTATACTATATATAGAATCAACATTATTGTGGCAATGTCTTTTGACTTAAGCACAAGAATAAAGAATCGAATCAGTATTTACATAGATCGTATTGCAAGAGACTTGTGTAGTATTATCGTAGAATTGTACACGTCCGTTAGATGTAAACCCCCGTTGTTGGCTTGGTAGCGGCCTCGATAGAGAGAGAGATTTACGCTGTGCGTGTGAGGTGCCGAATTTTCTCAGAGAAAATGGGAACTTGTGTTTTGGGGTTAATAGACGTTTGTGACCTTTATAGGTGAAAGTGCAAGAGTAGCGTATTCTACTCGAGGAGTGGAAAGGGCTAGTGCGTTGTAGTACTTGGAGCATTTTGCTTATTGTCGATAAATCGCCGCGAGGTATGTGAACCTCTTCCTATCTTTTCTAGCATGATTGTTGTGAACTATGTAGTACGGCAGACGCATACGCTAAGTGATTTGGTTGGTTTAAAACATAGGGTGTTATAATAGCTTTATGGGAAGTTAGTTATAACGACCTTATGTAAGTGAAAATGGTTTATCGATGTTAGAAGTTAAGAGACTTGATCTTATAAGATAAGAGACTTAACTTATTTGTTTTAATGTGGATGTTTGTGTGAAACCTCATTCGTGAGTAATGAGTACTTGGTTTTTAAAGGGATAATGTTTCCGATTTCGAATCGAATGTATCGACAGCACCATCAGCGTTAATAAAGGAAAATGTATTGAATAATGATGTATTAAAACCAAGAGAAACCTCCATCCGCATGTAAGCTAAGATGAGACAAAATGATATTACATTTTCTAGATCACGGTCGTAATAAGATCGTTATAAACAAGAATAAACTACTCATATATATGACATATGTTACTCAATTGTTTTAAAAGAGATTAAGACTATGAGTTATGAAACCTTTCTAAAATAAGTGACTTGAGCATTTGAAAATGAGAAGCTTGAGTAATCAAACTAGGCAACCGGAACTTAGGAAAAGAATGTTGTTACTTGATTTTGAAAAGGAATGTGGGTTGGTCATTCTAATACTACTGTATCGGTGACTTTATAAAAGTAATGGATCTCTTCTAAAAGAACTTAATGTATGTAGTACTTTGGGATTAAAAACCGGACTTTGGCATAAAATGAAAGTACTTTGAGTTGTGTGAAACTTGCCTATGCTTGTTGGTGTGAAACTTGCCTATGCTTGTTGTTGTGAAACTTGCCTATGCTTGTTGTTGTGAAACTTGCCTATGCTTGTGATGATAGCCTTTGTTGTGCAAGTGTGGTATTTCGGTTACCGCGTCTCGATAGAGGCGGTCGACTTGTTGAGAACTTACTTGGACGCGTCTTGGCGGTGATGGAGAATTCCACGGTATGTTTCCATTTTGATTCATCGTCTTGTTGTTGATGTCACATGGACATGTCCGCACCGACGCAGATTCCGGCACGCGGCCACGCGGTCGGGTTGATTACCCGATATATTGTTATTGTGGTTACATGGACATGTCTACACCGAGGTAGAATTCCGGGCATGTGGCTACGCGGCGCAGGTTGATCACCCAAGATATTATTGTTGATGTCACATGGACGTGTCTACACCGAGGTAGAATTCCGGGCACGTGGCCATGGGGCATTGGTATTATTGTTGCATCATGGACATGTCTACACCGATGCAGACCGGCACGCGCCGATGCGAACATGATTGATGTTGTGGGCGTGAGACCCATAGTTATATTTGAGTGATGACTTGAGGCGTGAGTCCTCGATCGATATGACCGCTTTATGTTGTGAATCGTAGTTTGTTATCATACATGTCTCCCGCTTTATATAGACTAGTATGATTTCATTCTGATTTTTACTGCCACATACTTGGTACTGCCAGATCGACCTTTCGGTGGCCGCGTTCATGCCGCAGTAGAGGTACATCGGTCGTGGATCCCCGCTCTTAGGATCACGCCAACAGATTGGGAAGCTCCGCTTTCTTGGAGGCTTATCTTTTAGTATGTGTTCCCGAGTTGTAGTTCTTGTACATTCGTGGTATGGCGGCCCCGTCCCGTCATAGTCGCCAGAAATCTTAGGTGCGTAGTAATCTTGCAAGTGTGGTTGTAAAGGATTAAACTGTTCGTGTTTTATGTATATCTGAAGGCAACCGCTTTGGTTGGCCTGCTTATAATTATATCTCTTGTTTCATGACTCATGTTTTATTTTCCGCCGTTTTCTCCGATGTTGTATCACTAGGGTGCCCGGTAAGGCACGAAGAATCGCCCGAACGTCGTTACAAAAGTGGTATCGAGCGATTAATCCTCGGAAAGTGTCTACGCACCGTGTCTAGTAGAGTCTTGATTATCGGTGTGTTGTGCACCACATCTATAATCGTGAGGCTATAGGACATTTAGGATTGGTTTCCATTCTTCTCATTACGAGATCGTGCCTTAGAGTCAGTGTTGTAAGTTGGACCCTCCGACGTATCTCGCTTTTACCGTTATGCTCCGCCAAGAGCAACGAGCCCGTGGAGGGCAAGGCACCGAGGGTGCTTCTAGTGAGATCTGAGGAGTACGAGGCGCAGCCCTGACAAGACTGAGGTTGTGCTTCGACGGGTTTTGTGACGCCGCCACCAAAGAAGTTTAGAGCCGCAGCAGTGGTCGCTGAGACCACAAGACTGAGCCTCCACCCCACACCGGGGCGAGGAGATGGGTTACAAGAAGATGGCCCGATTGCCGGTCGTGGTCGTGGCCGATATGAGGATAGCCGGATGCAGCAGCCCAGCCTGGCCCAGTAGCACCAGCGGTTCACCCCGAGCAGATATTTTGAGGCTACGGACTTTACGAGTCAGAGCCCGCGAGTTTTAGGGGTCGAGGCACGAGGATGATCCGCAGGAGTTCATCCGGCAGCTACTGGATCGCGAGTGATCAAGGCTTCGAGACCGAGTCGGTGGTCTTAGGTGCACATCGGCCGCGCGATACCGCAATGATCGTTTGATTCGTTGGAGTTGTCCCGGAGAGCATGCGCTCAAAGAAGATGGGACGAGTTCTCGAGGCATTCCTCACTCACTTCTTGCCTCCGCAGATGGAGGGCACGGCCGACATGATTTATGACGCCGAGACGCAGAGGCGTACAGTTCGAGAGTACAACGTGGAGTTTGACTCGTTGGCTCGGTATGTCCCCGCTTTAGAGGCAACCATGGAGGATCGAGTGCACCGCTACGTCACCGGATTAGATGATTCCATGTCAGAGGCATGTTCAGGAGTAGCTCCACCGGGCATGGACATTGCCCGCACGCAGCTCATGACCAGGATGTGAGGCACGGAGAGGTCGACGGAATGACCAAGATCGCCAGAAGAGGCCGAACAACAGTGGTCCTTTGGTGACTTTCGAGGCGGACCGCCTCAGCAGCATACTAGTTTTGTACCTCCGCCAGTGCAGAGTGGTCCTCCACAACCTTCAGAGTATTCGGGAGCGGTCGTGGCTCGAGGTTCATGTTTCCGGAAGTAAGGTGTTGGCGGAGACGCGTCACCCCTACCTCGGTGTGGTCGATGTGGTAGACCGCATTTCGGGAGTGTCGTGGTGCCAGGAGCTTGTTATTTTTGCGGCAGCAGGCCATTTTGCAGGAACTGTCCACCAAGGGTAGCACGGATGTTACGACTCACCACGGATCGATGGTGGTTCATCGCTTTCATAGCATGCTCGCAGTATGTGCCTATGATTAGAGTGGAGCGGTAGCTTCGGTATATCCTTAACCTCTAGAGTTTTGGTATGCTTGTTATAATGGTCTCATTATTATGCTATGTACGAATAGCGTTGTGTTAATTGTGAGTTAGAAAACATGCTTAGTTGTGAGGATACGATGTGGGCATGGTAAGTGTGAACCTTAGACTATGTCACGACCGAGACCTTAGGGTAAGGTCGTCTTGAGTTGAAGATTTATTTTTGACCCTTATCGAGTAGTAGTATACGTGGGATTTATTTGTGTGATAAGTCCGGGGGTAGTGTGAGATGGAAGTGGTAGCTTTCATGATGTGAATTAGTCAGATTGTTCCGGATCGGGGACCAAGAGTTTGGCGCGGTTGGGGGTCGGGTTGAGGACCATTTGCGGTCAACCAGAACCCGGCCAGTGGGTCGATTCGGTGATCCTCCGGTGGTAGGTCACGAGGATGCTAGGCCCAAGTTTGTCTGACCATCGTATGAGTTGGTGGATATGTTCGACCAAAAGCGGATCGTGGAGGCCGGGAACGGCCTTAGAGAAGATCGAGGTTAGTAAGATGACCAATTTTGGAGGTAGTGACTCCAAGAGTTGGAAACGAGCGTTGACTAAGTATGGTACAAATACTAGAAAGAGTTTGAGTGTTCGAGAAGCGGTACAACAAGATAGGGAAAAGTGAACGTGTGTGATCGTTTCTTTTGGGAAAGGAAGGTGTGACGGAGTATATTTTAGACCTCGTAAGGGGTTTTGTGATGATTAGAGGTGTTTCCTCATTGACTTGGGTTTAAGTATTGTGCGTTTGTTATTTTTATGGCGTGTGGCATGATTGTTTTCGTATAGCGATGAAGGCTATACTAGCGCATGTTTGTGTTGAGACTTGAGAAGGAACATTCGGACGAATGTTTCTGGCGAGGGGAGAATGTTATACCGCATTTCCAGTATGTACGTGGGGCGACGTAGAGAATTTGAGCATTAAGTTAGGCAAAGGACCGAATTTTGGGCACAAGTGCCGATTGGAGTCGTTTTTCGACGAAACGTTTCCAAACCTTAAGTTGGGAAAATTACGGCGATGTCATTTATTATTTTTGCGGATTTTTACGATCAACGAAATGTTTTGTACCAACGGGAGGGTGACAATTGTCACCCTCATTCGGGCGATAATGGTTGGCGGTTGGTCACGGGTTGGAGGCCTATTGGCTCCTTGTTTTGGCCTTGTTTTGTGGCTTGTTTGGTGCCATGTTTTGTGCCTTGTTTTGTGGAGTAGGGTTAGGTGCACTTGGCTTGATCAAGGCCATACACTTGCCTTGCACATGGCTTGATCTTGCCGTTGGTTGGCTTTGGTTTCCTATAAATACCTCTGTAGGATGAACTTCTTCATCCACTCTTCACTTGTCTAAGCCTTGAAAACTCTCCTCCCCTTTGTGAGCTCTTAGCGAGAGCCTTCCTCCCCTTTTCGTGGCCTTTGGCGGGTTCCTCCCCTCATGTGGTGCTAGCCGTGGTACACCCCTAGCCTAGTTGTTTCGTATAATACCCTCCTTGTGGTATTGAAATACTTCTCCTAGTATTGTTATAATGCCCAAAATACCTTAGCCTTGTACCTTGTAGTATTCCAAAGATACCTCTATACGTAGAGCCGGAAATACTACCTTTTGTCCTTTTAGTCTCAAACCGAAACCCTAAGGAAATCTTCATGGTTGGTTGAAGTATTTGAGTAGAAGTTGGTTAGAACTTCTAAGGGTTGTTTGAGCGGATTGAGCGCACGAGTAGAGCTAAACCTTGCTCGGGATCGACATTATAACTTGGATAATTTTGGGCTTATCGAGGTAATTATCTTGTCCTCTATTGTAATTGAGATTACATGTTGTAGGATTATATAGTTGAAGTATACTATATATAGAATCAACATTATTGTGGCAATGTCTTTTGACTTAAGCTGAAGAATAAAGAATCGAATCAGATTTACATAGATTGTATTGCAGAGACTTGTGTAGTATCTTGTAGAATTGTACACGCCCGGTTAGGCGTAAACCCCTCGGTTGGCTTGGTAGCCGCCTCGATAGAGAGGAGATTTACGCTGGCGTGTGAGGTGCCGCTGAATTTTCGTAGAGAAAATGGGAACTTGTGTTTTGGGGTTAATAGACGTTTGTGACCTTTATAGGTGAAAGTGCAAGAGTAGCGTATTCTACTCGAGGAGTGGAAAGGGCTAGCAAGGTTGTAGTACTGGAGCATTTTGCTTATTGTCGATAAATCGCCGCGAGGTATGTGAACCTCTTCCTATCTTTTCTAGCATGATTGTTGTGAACTATGTAAGACGGTAGACGCATACGTGCTAAGTGATTTGGTTGGTTTAAAACATGGTGTTATAATAGCTTTATGGGAAGTTAGTTATAACGACCTTATGTAAGTGAAAATGGTTTCTTGATGTTAGAAGTTAAGAGACTTGATCTTATAAGATAAGAGACTTAACTTATTTGTTTTAATGTGGATGTTTGTGTGAAACCTCATTCGTGAGTAATGAGTACTTGGTTTTAAAGGGATAATGTTTCCGATTTCGAATCGAATGTGTATCGACAGCACCATTGCGGCGTTAATAAAGGAAAATGTATTGAATAATGATGTATTAAAACCAAGAGAAACCTCCATCCGCATAAGCTAAGATGAGACAAAATGATATTACATTTTCTAGATCACGGTCTTTGTAATAAGATCGTTATAAACAAGAATAAACTACTCATATATATGACATATGTTACTCAATTGTTTTAAAAGAGATTAAGACTATGAGTTATGAAACCTTTCTAAAATAAGTGACTTGAGCATTTGAAAATGAGAAGCTTGAGTAATTGAAACTAGGCAAACCGAACTTAGGAAAAGAATGTTGTTACTTGATTTTGAAAAGGAATGTGGGTTGGTCATTCTAATACTACTGTATCGGGTGACTTTTATAAAAGTAATGGATCTCTTTTAAAAGAACTTAATGTATGTAGTACTTTGGGATTAAAAACCGGACTTTGGCATAAAATGAAAGTACTTTGAGTTGTGTGAAACTTGCTTGTTGGTGTGAAACTTGCCTATGCTTGTTGTTGTGAAACTTGCCTATGCTTGTTGTTGTGAAACTTGCCTATGCTTGTGATGATAGCCTTTGTTGTGCAAGTGTGGTATTTACGTTACCGCCTCTCGATAGTAGGTCCGACTTGTTGAGAACTTACTTGACGCGTCTTTGGCGGTGATGGAGAATTCCACGTATGTTTCCATTTTGATTCTTGTCTTGTTGTTGATGTCACATGGACATGTCTACACCGACGCAAGATTCCGGCACGCGGCCACGCGGTCGGGTTGATTACCCGATATATTGTTATTGTGGTTACATGGACATGTCTACACCGAGGTAGAATTCCGGCATGTGGCCACGCGGCAGGTTGATCACCCAAGATATTATTGTTGATGTCACATGGACGCGTCTACACCGAGGTAGAATTCCGGGCATGTGGCGTAGGGCATTGGTATTATTGTTGCATCATGGACATGTCTACACCGATGCAATTTCGGGGCACGCGCCGACGCGAACATGATTGATGTTGTGGGCGTGAGACCCATAGTTATATTTGAGTGATGACTTGAGGCGAGTCCCCGATCGATATGATCGCTTTTATGTTGTGAATCGTAGTTTGGTTATCATACATGTCTCCCGCTTTATATAGACTAGTATGATTTCATTCTGATATTTTTACGAGCCACATACTTGGTACTTGTTATCGACCTCCTTGGGCTGCGTTCACGCCGCAGTGTAGAGGTACATCGGCCGTGGATCCCCGCCTTAGGATCACAGTCAGCGTATTGGAAGCTCCGTTTCTTGGAGGCTTATCTTTGTATGTGTTCCCGAGTTGTAGGTTCTTGTACATTCGTGGGTATGGCGGCCCCGTCCGTCATAGTCGTTGTAAATCTTAGTGAGGTCCTGTTGGCTGGGCAAGGTTGTAAAGGATTAAACTGCTCGTGTTTTATGTATATACCAAGACAACCGCTTTGGTTGGCCTGATTATAATTATATCACTTGTTTCATGACTCATGTTTTATTTTCATTGGTTTTCTCGATGTTGTATCACTAGGGTGCCCGGTAAGGCACCATGAATGGCCCTGAACGGGTCGTTCTGATTATACTTGTTTTAGTAGTTTAGAAATGAGCCTGAGGCTGTTATATTTTAGTAGTTTAGAATTGAGCCTGAGGCTGTTATATTTGAATAGATTTGGATCTTGTTGTCTTGTTGAAACCGAAAATGGGCATGTTAGCCTTAAGATTGTAACTTCAATTGGATTTCTAATTTGGTCGTCACATGTTGTAAAGGGGGAAATTGTAATTGTTGAAGATGTCTAAGGCTAGATATCATGTTATACCTAAGAACTTGAATTGGAAAAGAGTTGAAAGGGGTTAGTATTGGTTATATTGTTGGCCAAGAATGGCATGGAGATTATTGGTTTATTTTGTGTTGTTGTGGGACGGAATTTTACACGTATTAGTAGGCGTGTAATCCCCTTGTATTTGCTGAATTAATTGAGCCTTAAATGTGGCGTTGGTTATTGCAATTTCGGCCTTGAAAAAGGTGGCATAGTAAGTAGAAACAAAGGAAGTTCTGTCCAAATTTTTCCGTAGAATGTAGGGACCTTGCACTTAGTTATTCTACGTTCGAAGCTAGAGATTGATAGACGTTTTATGACCCTTATAGGATTGAAGTACTACGAGTAACATATCCTACTTAAGGGAGATAGTACTGTGGAGCATTTTACTTATTGTCGACAATCGTCGCGATGTATGTGATTCTTCCTATCCTCTTGAGCATGATATTTTAAAAGAATATATATATAGTATGGTAGACGTACGTGTGTTAACTGAATGTAGTTTTAAGGCAATGTCTTTTGACTTAAGCCTGAATAATATGAATCTTGAAGTATTTCAAAAGAATTAAGAATCATTTTTGAAAGAAGAGTAATACTTGGTTTTGAAAACGTAAGAGTTATACTAGCTTTATGGGAAGTTAGGTATAACGTCTTAAGAAAGATAAAAAGAATGGTTTATTGATTTTAGAAGTTAAGAGACTTGATCTCAAAAGATAAAAGACTTGACTTAATTGAATTGATATGAATTTTGTTAAAAAATGTGAAACCTCATTCGTGAGAAATAAGTACTTGGTTTTTAAAAGAATAATGTTACAAATTTCGGAAATGGGAATAAAGATCGAACAAGCCAATGCAGCGTCGATAAAGGAAAGAAGTAATGACAATTAATCATATTAAAACCAGTAGAAACCTCCATCTGCATAGAAGCTAAGATAAGACAAAATTGTTGTTATACCCCGTATTTTCCAGAGTATGTACGTGGGGACGTACGTAGAAAATTTGAACTTGTAATTAGGCTTGGCCGATTTGTGTTTGTGCACAACACCCGATTAGAGTCGTTTTTCGACGAAACGTTTCCACAGCTTTCGTAGGGGAATTTCCGGCTATGTCTTTTTTAATTTTTGCGGATTTTTCCGAGAGACGAAACATTTTGGACCAAAAAGAGGGCGACACTTGTCACCCTCTCATTGGAACACCTTGGGCGGTCAAGGGTGGCCGAAAGTGTGCCTATTTTGTCATGGAGTTGGTAGGATATTTGTGTGTTAGTTGGTTAAGGGGCACTTGGCAAGATCTTGGCCCTACACTTGCCTTGCACTTGGCATGATCTTGGCCATTGGTTGGCCTTGGCTTATACTATAAATACCCCCCTTAGGATGACTTCTTCATCCATTCCAAATATTTCCTAAGTGTTAGAAATCCTCCTCCTTGAAAGAGTTGTTCTCGTCCTCCCCACATGGCGAGAGCCCTCCCTCCTAGTAGTGGCCGTGGGGTACCCCCCCCTAGCCTCGGTGTCTCGGATAATACACCCCCCTCTTGGTAGAAATACTCTCAAAAGTATTGTTATAATGCCCAAATTACCTTAGCCATATACCTTGTAGTATTCTAAGGTTATACCTTTACAAAAAAGCCCAGTTATACTATTATACTTCCCGTCACCACAAACCAACCCTAAGTAAATCTTCACCCGTAGTTGAAGTTATAAGTAGAAGTTGGTTAGAACTTCTAGGGTTGTTTGGAGCGGGTCGGAGCGCACGGAGTAGGAGCTAAACCTTGCTCAGGATCGACATTTAAACTAGGATAATTATGGGCTTATCGAGGTAATTATCTTGCCCCCCCCTATTGTAATTGGAAATTACATGTTGTTGATTATATAGTTGGAGTATACTATATATAGTACTGAACGTAGTTATCGGCAATGTCTTTCGACTTAAGCCTGAATAATTAGAAACCTTTTCGAAAGAAGAGTACTGAACTGTTTTTACATAGGACTGTATTACAGTAGACCTTGTGTAGCTTTTCTGTGAGGTAGAATTGTGCACGTCCGGTTAGATGTATGAACCCCCCCCTGGTTGGCTTGATAGCCTACCCGATAGAGAGGAGATTTACGCTGTCATTTGGTGGGGAGGTCTTGCGAATTTTACGTAGAATGTTCTACGAAGAGATCTAAATGTTAATAAGCGCCTTGTGGCCTTATAGGTTGAAGTACTACGTATGGCGCGATCATCGGCAAGGAGTAGCCGACGGTTTTAAGTAAATTGAGCGTTTTTCTATTATTCGATACTCGTCGCGAGGTATGTGAACATCTTCCTGTCTCTTCTAGCATGATATGTGAACTATGTAGCACGATAGACGCATACGTGCTAAATGTATTTGATTGGGTTAAAACATAAAGTGTTATAACGGCTTTATGGGAAGTTGGTTATAACAGCTTTATGTTGGTAAGAAAATACTTGTGGTTTTTAAAAGGTAACTGATTTGAACTATAACTGGCTTGTTATGTGATAATAAAGAACTTGAAGTATTTCAAAAGATTTTTGAATCATTTTGAAAGAGGAGGTAGTACTTGATTTTTTTTTGAAAACTTAAGAGTTATACTAGCTTTATGGAAAGTTAGGTATAACGGCTTAAGAATGTTTCTTGATTTTGGAAATCGAATGTGTATCGACAAACCACTGCGTTAATAAAAGGAAATGTTTTTAATAATTAAGTATTATTAAAACCAAGAGAAACTTCCATCTGCATAGAAGCTAAGATGAGACAAAATGATATTTCCTAGATCATGGCTGCTGTAATAAGATTGTTATAAACAAGAATATCCTACTCACATATAAGGCTTATGTTCTCAGATTGTTTAAAGGAGAATTATATTCTTAAATGAATAAGACTATGAACTACGAAACCTTTCTAAAAAGGCAAACTTGAACATTGGAAACTAGGCAAACTTGAACATTGGAAATTAGGCAAATTTGAACATTGCAAAAGAATGTGGCTACTTGATTTTACAAAGAGAAGTAATTGATTTACTCTAAAAAGATAATCACTCTATTTTCATATACTACAGGTATTGTGTGGTTTTTGTGAAGTAACGTATCTTTTAAAGATTTAATGTATGACGTACTTTGGGGATAGGTACCCGAACTTGTTAGTAGAAAGTACCTTGTGTGAATAACTTGATTGTATTGGTTTGTGATAGCCTTGTAATACTTTCTTGTTGATTTGATAAGTAAGCATGTTAGGATGCTACGCGTGTTAGTATCTTGTGATTATTGTGTGTGGTCACTCTTGTTGTGCTTACGTTGTCAACCGTTAAGCCCGTTATCGTTATTGTATCACATACCCCCGACTTATTATACCGAGGGCTTGCCACCCTTGACGCGGTCTATACGGCCTATGCAGTCCTTGTGACTACGCGGAGCGCGGTAGCTCGAGGATTGATCATTCCGGTGTTTAGCACGACGCGGGGATTCCTATGCGGTCTGTTGAGACTATGCGGTCTTTTGAGACTATGCGGGTTGCGGAGCCTAGGAGGATACCGAGGGTTAGCCGCTTCGACGCGGTATACCTCAGCGATGCAGGACCATGATTCGAGAATACCTCACGCGGTGCTGGTGACCTATGCGAGCTGCGAGAGTTCGAGGATAGACGCGACATTGATATTGCGCGAGTGGCGGCCTTCGATCATGTGGTGCCTAGAAAGACCTCGGATACGATTTGGTATTTTTGTGCATCGTGGTCTTAGTAGTCGGCTATGCCTTCGTACTTGCCCCGCACGGTTTTATTGTGATAACTTTGAGGCGTGAGTCACGACTTGACATATCGCTATTTATTGTGAATCGTAGTTTGGTTATCATACATGTCTCCCGCTTTATATAGACTACTATGATTTCATTTCTGATTTATTTTCGCCACATACTTGGTACTGTTATCGACCTCGCTGGGCCGCGTTCATGCCGCAGTAAAGGTACACCGCCGTTGATCCTCGCTCTTAGGGTCACATTCAGCGTTGGGAAAGCTCCGTTTCTCGGAGGCTTATTCGTATAGTCCCCGTCGTTGTAGGTATTTACATTCGGGGTATGGCGGCCCCGTCCCGCCATTGTTGTCGTATCATTTCTTAGAGGTGCAGTAATCTTGTTGTGGCGGGGGTGGTAAAAGGATTAAACTGTTCATTTGTAGGAGTTGTTATTTATATTTATGCCGAAAGACAAGTTTTCCTCGACATCGTTTTGTACTCCATTTGTCTCATGTATGTGTTTTATGTTCCATTGATTACAACGATGTTGTATCACTAGGGTGCCCGGTAAGGCACGATCACGCCCGATTCGGTCGTGACAAAAGTGGTATCGAGCGATTAATCCTCGGAAAGTGTCTACTGCACCGTATCGAGAAGTCTTGATTATCGGTGTGTTGTGCACCACACTAATAATCGTGAGGCTATAGGGTATTTAGGATTGGTTTCTATTCTTCTCACTCGAGATCGTGCCTTAGAGCCGTGTTGTAAGTTGGACCCTCCGACGAAATTATTTCCTTATCGTTATGCCTCCGCGTAGGCAACCCGCCCAGAGGACAAGGCAAATGGCGGAGGCTGCGAGTAGAGTTCAGGTTGCGTGGCACAGCCCAATCATCACCGGGTGGTGCTTCATTCGGGAGTTTTGCGGCGTCACTAGCCCAGAGTTTAGCATGGCGGCAGATTCCTCTGCGGCCATGATATTTGAACCTTCGCCCACGGCCGAAGCAGAGAATATAGATTTCAAGGAGGCGACCCTGTTACTAACTATGGATTTGACTACCAGAGAGTATACCGATGTACCGCGAGTCTTGATGAATATCAACGAGAAGGTTGTGCAAGAGTAATTCTTCAGTTGGGCTTGAGCATGGCCTGTGTACGGGCTTATGCGCAGCAGGCCGAGAAACGTAGAGATCGACGGGTTAACGAAGGACAACAGAAGAGGGCCAGAGCAGCAAGGTCCTGTGGTAACTTTCGAGGCAAGTCGCCTCACCTGCAGATTAGATTATGCACATCCACCAGTGCAGAGAGGTCCTCCACGGGGTTCAGGACGTTCGGGTTATGCAGGGGTTGGTCGGAGCTCCAGATCTTCCGGTTCACAGTGTGACAGACGTCATCCCGGGGAATGTCGTCTTTTAGTTGGTACTGGTTGTACCTATGACCGTCAGGGTCTGATGTCGAGAGTGTCCTGGTAGGAGGACTCAGCCTTCAGAATCGGTGGGTAGTTTGTCATCTTCCTTAGCTATGCGCCCTACGGGGCAGGTTTGATTAGAACGACTAAGGGGAGTAAAGCAGTAGATTCAGGTATATCTTTAACCTCAGGGTTTAGTATGTGTGATAAGGTGAGTATACCTTAAGTGTTATATTCTGATAGCATTGTGTAAATGGTGATTAGAAATCTTGGTTAGTTAACCAAGTAAGATTTGGGGGATAGAGAAAGTGTGAGCCTTAGAGTGTTATACGTAGAGACCTTAGAGGTAAGGCCATCTCGAGTAAAAGATGTATTGTTTATGTTTGACCCTTATAGGAGTGCATAGTGCACGTGAGTTATGTTTGTGGGATTAGTCCCTGAGTAGTATGGAATGAAAGAGGGTAGTTGAGCTAAGAAGACCGCTAGGTTTTCGTAACATGATTAGTGAGAGTTTTCCTTCGGAGAGCTAGCGCTTAGCGGCACGGGTCGGGTTGAGGCCACGTTGCGGGTCAACCCGCGGCATGTATGGTGGCGGGTCGGTTTGTGGTGGTCCCGCCTTGTGGTAGGTCACGAGGTGTTAGGCCCATGTTCGATTAACCAGACGAGTTCGTGGACGATTCGACGATGAGTCGGGCCAATGGGTCACCATCGTGTCTTTCATCGACCGCTTTCGGCGGTGATGTTATGTCATAGAGGTTGAAAGGTCGCGACGGTGCCTACCTTCACCTTATGTCGACGGTGAAGCCCGGTTGTGGCTATTTTCGTTTTCTAAAAGTTTACGAGTGCAGGTTAGGAACTCAGGTGAGTCTCGAATCGCATTCGCCTCGCCGATGGTTGGATTTCGCGGTAGTTGTGAGATTGTTGTCTCTGTGGAAGGAGTGTTTAAGCTACCATTTCGGTGTTCGGATGTCGCCTTATGAAGCCTTCAGAGGGCGGATGTGAGTCGCCGGTCGATTGGTTCGATGTTGGCGTGGATTGAGATAGTTGGTTGAGCTTGTTCCGGCAGATCGTGGATAGAGTAAAGCTTGTCTAGAAGAGGTTCTGGCAGCTCAGAGAAATCGTGCGGATAATCGGCGACGACGCCAGAGTTGAGTTGACGGTCGGTCTTCTTGAAAGTACCACCCTGGGTTGGGTGTGACGAGTTTTGGAATACAGAGGGAACTTAGCCCGAGTTACTTTGGGCCTTTGAGTTCATGTGAAGAATAGGCCAGGTTGCCTATATGTTAGCATTTGCCGTCCGACTTAGGAGGCAGTGCGTCCAGTCTTTCGTGTTATGTTCGAGAAGGAAATCGGAGATCCATCCAGAGTATTCCCAGCTAATGATGACCAAGTTGAAGATGATAACCTCGAGTTTTGGATACTGAAGCAGTATCAGAAATGTGGTAAGAGTTCGAATGTACGACATCTTGATCGACGCAGACCGTACCATTTGTTGGGTCGCTTGAGAAGGTTAATGCCTCAGGCAAAGTGACAAAAGTGGTATCATTTTGGTGATGTTAGAGGTGTTTCCTCGTGGACTTGGAGGTAAGTATTTTGCGCAAGTTGGTTCCGCGTACGCGCGTGTGATTGTTTTCGTAAGTATAGCAGTGAGGACTATACCGGCGCGCGTTTGTTTTGAGACTTAGAAAGAACATTCGGGACGAATGTTTCTAAGGAGGGGAGAATGTTATACCCCGTATTTTCCAGAGTATGTACGTGGGGACGTACGTAGAAAATTTGAACTTGTAATTAGGCTTGGCCGATTTGTGTTTGTGCACAACACCCGATTAGAGTCGTTTTTCGACGAAACGTTTCCACTGACTTTCGTAGGGAATTTCCGGCTATGTCTTTTTAATTTTTGGATTTTTCCGAGAGACGAAACATTTTGGACCAACAAGAGGGCGACACTTGTCACCCTCTCATTGGAACACCTTGGGCGGTCAAGGGTGGCCGAAAGTGTGCCTATTTTGTCATGGAGTTGGTAGGATATTTGTGTGTTAGTTGGTTAAGGGGCACTTGGCAAGATCTTGGCCCTACACTTGCCTTGCACTTGGCATGATCTTGGCCATTGGTTGGCCTTGGCTTATACTATAAATACCCCCCTTAGGATGACTTCTTCATCCATTCCAAATATTTCCTAAGTGTTAGAAATCCTCCCTCCCTTGAAAGAGTTGTTCTCGTCCTCCCCCTCCCCCTTGGCCGAGAGCCCTCCCCCCCCTCCTAGTAGTGTGGCCGTGGGGTACCCTCCCCCCCCCCCTAGCCTAGTTGTCTCGTATAAAACACCCCCCCCCTCTTGGTAGAAATACTCTCAAAAGTATTGTTATAATGCCCAAATTACCTTAGCCATATACCTTGTAGTATTCTAAGGTTATACCTTTACAAAAAGCCCAGTTATACTATTATACTTCCCGTCAGTCACAAAACCGAACCCTAAGTAAATCTTCACCCGTAGTTGAAGTTATAAGTAGAAGTTGGTTAGAACTTCTAAGGGTTGTTTGGAGCGGGTCGGAGCGCACGGAGTAGGAGCTAAACCTTGCTCAGGATCGACATTTAAACTAGGATAATTATGGGCTTATCGAGGTAATTATCTTGCCCCCCCTATTGTAATTGGAAATTACATGTTGTTGATTATATAGTTGGAGTATACTATATATAGTACTGAACGTAGTTATCGGCAATGTCTTTCGACTTAAGCCTGAATAATTAGAAACCTTTTCGAAAGAAGAGTACTGAACTGTTTTTACATAGGACTGTATTACAGTAGACCTTGTGTAGCTTTTCTGTGAGGTAGAATTGTGCACGTCCGGTTAGATGTATGAACCCCCCCTGGTTGGCTTGATAGCCGGCCCCGATAGAGGAGGAGATTTACGCTGTTGCGGGGGGGGGGGGGAGGTGCTGCCGAATTTTCTGTAGAATGTTCTACGAAGAGATCTAAATGTTAATAAGCGCCTTGTGGCCTTATAGGTTGAAGTACTACGTATGGCGCGATCTACTGGCTAAGGAGTAGCCGACGGTTTGAAGTACTTGGAGCGTTTTGCTATTAGTCGATACTCGTCGCGAGGTATGTGAACCTCTTCCTATCTCTTCTAGCATGATATGTGTGAACTATGTAGTACGCAGACGTCATGTGCTAAATGTTTTTGATTGGGTTAAAACATAAAGTATTATAACGTCTTTATGGGAAGTTGGTTATAATGACTTTATGTTGGTAAGAAAATACTTGTGGTTTTTAAAAGGTAAATCGATTTGAACTATAAGCGCTTGTTATGTGATAATAAAGAACTTGAAGTATTTCAAAAGATTTTTGAATCATTTTGAAAGAGGAGGTAGTACTTGATTTTTGTTTGAAAACTTAAGAGTTATACTAGCTTTATGGAAAGTTAGGTATAACGGCTTAAGAATGTTTTACTGATTTTGGAAATCAGAATGTGTATCGACAAACCACTGCAGCGTTAATAAAAGGAAATGTTTTTAATAATTAAGTATTATTAAAACCAGTAGAAACTTCCATCTGCATAGAAGCTAAGATGAGACAAAATGATATTTCCTAGATCATGGCTGCTGTAATAAGATTGTTATAAACAAGAATATCCTACTCACATATAAGTCTTATGTTCTCAGATTGTTTAAAGGAGAATTATATTCTTAAATGAATAAGACTATGAACTACGAAACCTTTCTAAAAAGGCAAACTTGAACATTGGAAACTAGGCAAACTTGAACATTGGAAATTAGGCAAATTTGAACATTGGAAAAGAATGTGGCTACTTGATTTTACAAAGAGAAGTAATTGATTTACTCTAAAAAGATAATCACTCTATTTTCATATACTACAGGTATTGTGTGGTTTTTGTGAAGTAACGTATCTTTTAAAGATTTAATGTATGAAGTACTTTGGGGATAGGTACCCGAACTTGTTAGTAGAAAGTACCTTGTGTGAATAACTTGATTGTATTGGTTTGTGATAGCCTTGTAATACTTTCTTGTTGATTTGATAAGTAAGCATGTTAGGATGTTACGCGTGTTAGTATCTTGTGATTATTGTGTAAGGGGGTCACTCTTGTTGTGCTTACGTTGTCAAACGTTAAGCCCGTTGTACTGTTATTGTATCACATACCCCCTTGACTTATTATACCGAGGGCTTGCCACCCTTGATGCGGGTCTATACGGCCTATGCAGTCCTTGTGACTATGCGGAGTGCGGTAGCTCCAGGATTGATCATTCCGGGTGTTTAGCCTGATGCGGGGGATTCCCTATGCGGTCTGTTGAGACTATGCGGTCTTTTGAGACTATGCGGGCTGCGGGAGCCTAGGCGGATACCGAGGGTTAGCCGCCCGATGTGGGTATACCTCGGTGATGCAGGACCATTATTCGAGGAATACCTCACGCGGTCAATGGGTGACCTATGCGAGCTGCGAGAGTTCGAGTGGATAGACGCGCACATTGATATTGCGGGCGAGTGGCGGCCGATCATGGTGCGGTCAGAAAGACCTCGGATATAGTTTGTGGTATTTTTGGTGCGTGGGTCTTAGTAGTCGGCTATGCCTTCGCACTTGCCGTGCACGGTTTTATTGTGATAACTGGAGGCGTGAGTCCCCGACTGATACGACATCGCTTATTTATTGTGAATCGTAGTTTGGTTATCATACATGTCTCTGCTTTATATATGTAACGCCCAACTCGCCCATCGTGCCTTACCCGCACCCTAGTGATACAACATCAGAGAAAACCAGCGGAAAATAAAACACGAGTCATGAAACAAGAGATATAATAAATAAACAGGCCAACCAAAACAGTTGCCTTCAGTATATACATAAAAACCCGAACAGTTATCCTTTTTACAAACCCTGCCCACAACAGTGCTACAGACCTCTAAGATTTACAACAACTATGACGGGACAGGGCCCCGCCATACCCCTGAATGTACAATAACCTACAACTCAGGGAAACATACCAAAGATAAGCCTCCGAAGGAACGGAGCTTTCCAACACGCTGAAATGAGATCCTCAGAGCGGGGATCCACGACCGATGTACCTCTACCTGCGGCATGAACGCAGCCCCCCGAAGGAGGTCAGTACAACAGGTACCAAGTATGTGAAACTGTCAAATACTGTAAATGAAATCATAATAGCTTAAAAAGCAGGAGACATGTATGATAACCAAAATACAGTACGCAACATAAAAGCAGTCAAGTCAGGGACTCACGCCCTCAAAGTCACCACTCAAATATAACTATGGGTCTCACGCCCACAACATCCATCATGTTCGCATCATGGCCGCATGCCCCCGGAATACTGCATCGGTGTAGACATGTCCATGATGCAACAATAACAAGGCCGCGTGGCCACGTGCCCGGAATCTTTGACGGTGTAGCCATGCCCATGTACCCTCTATAACAATATCCTCGTGGTCAACCACGCCGCACGCCACATGCCCCGGAATCTTGCGACGGTAGACACGCCCATGGTGCCGTAATAACCATATATCGGGTAATCAACCCGGCCGCATGGCCGCATGCCCCCGGAATACTGCATCGGTGTAGACATGTCCATGTGACATCAACAACAAGACAGTAATCAAAATGGAAACATACCCGTGGAATTCTCCATCACTGCCAGCACGTCCAAGTAAGTTCTCAACAAGTCAACCTACTCTATCGAGACGCAGAATACGAAATACCACACTTGCACAACAAAGGCTATCATCACAAGCATAGGCAAGTTTCACAACAACAAGCATAGGCAAGTTTCACAACAACAAGCATAGGCAAGTTTCACAACAACTCAAAGTACTTTAATTTTATGCCAAAGTCCGGGTTTTAACCCCAAAGTACTACATCGTTAAGTTCTTTTTAAAAGAGATCCATTACTTTTATAAAAGTCACCCGATACCGTAGCCTTAGAATGACCGACCCACATTCCTTTCCAAAATCAAGTAACAACATTCTTTCCTAAGTTCGGCTTTGCCTAGTTTCAATTACTCAAGCTTCTCATTTTCAAATGGTTTCATAGTTCATAAACTTAATCACTTGATTCCTTTTTAGAACAATTGAGTAATATATGTCTCACGTGAGAGTAGGTTATTCTTGTTTACAACATTCTTATTACAAATGCATGATCTAGAAAATGTAATATCATTTTGTCTCATCTTAGTTTCTATGCAGATGGAGGTTTCTACTGGTTTTAATACGATACATCATTATTCAATACATTTTCCTTTATTAACGCTGCAGTGGTCTGTCGATACACATTCTGATTTCCGAAATCAGTAAAACATTATCCCTTTAAATAAAACCAAGTACTCATTACTCACGAATGAGGTTTCACACAAACATCCACATTAAAACAAATAAGTTAAGTCTCTTATCTTATAAGATCAAGTCTCTTAACTTCTAACATCATTAAACCATTTTCTTTACTTCTCTTAAGACATAATACCTAACTCCCATAAAGCTAGTATAACTCTTTTTAAATCCTTTAAAACCAAGTGTTACTCTCGATTTATAAATCTTTTGAAATACATCAAGTTCTTTATTATAACTAGCCAGTTATAGTTCACATCAGTTACCTTTTAAAACCACAAAGTATTTTCTTACCTACATAAAGCTGTTATAACCAACTTCCCATAAAGCCGTTATAACACTTTATGTTTTAAGAACAATCAAACACAGTTAACACATGTACGTCTACCGTACTACATAGTTCACACATATCATGCTAGAAGAGATAGGAAGAGGTTCACATACCTCGCGACGATTGTCGACTAATAGCAAAACGCTCCAAGTACCTCAAACCGTCGGCTACTCCTTAAGCCAAGTGGATCACTCCACATGTAGTACTTCAACCTATAAGGCCACAAGGCGCTTATTAACATCTAGATCTCAACGTTCCATAATCTACGAGAAAATTCAAGAAAGACTCTCCCCGCAACAAACAGCGTAAATCTCCTCCTCTATCGAGGCCGGCTACCAAGCCAACCAGGGGGGGGTTTTACACGTCTAACCGGACGTGTACAATTCTACTACACAGTAATGCTATACAAGTCTACTGTAATACAGCCCTATGTAATTACAGTTCAGTTCAGTTCTTTATTCTTCAGGCTTAAGTCAAAAGACATTGCCACAATACTATGTTCAGTTCTATATATAGTATACTTCAACTATATATTCTAACAACATGTAATTTCCAATTACAATAGAAGGACAGTAGTGTTTACCTCGATAAGCCCAAAATTATCCAAGTATAATGTCGCTCCTGAGCAACGTTTAGCTCCTACTCCGAGTGCTCCAATCCGCTCCAAACAACCCTTAGAAGTTCTAACCAACTTCTACTTACAACTTCAACTACGGGTGAAGATTTCCTTAGGGTTTCGTTTAGAGGCTAAAGGAAAGTATAATCGTATTTTCTGGGCTTTTCGTACAAAGGGTACTTTGGAAAGTACTACAAGGTATTTGGGCTAAAGTATTTTGGACATTATAACAATACTAGGAGAGTATTTCTATACCACAACAAAGGGTATTATACGGAAACAACTAGGCTAGGGGGGGGGTACCCCACGGCCAAACACCACAAAGGGGAGGGGGGGTGGCTCTCGGCCAAGGCTCACTCAAGGGGGGGGTAGTGTGGCGGACGAATTGCTCACAAGAGGGAGGGAGTATTTTTCTTGGAATTTCACAAGTGTGGATGAAGAATAACTCTTGCATTAGAGGGGTATTTATAGGTCAAGGGATGGCCAACCAATGGCCAAGATTATGCCAAGTGCAAGGCAAGTGTAAGGCCAAGATTTGGGCAAGTGTCCTAAGCCAACTTGCACACAAAATATCCTACCAACTCCAAGACAAAACAAGCCACCTTGTTCGTCCCTTTTGCCGCCCACTCAAGGCCAATGTGAGGGTGACACTTGTCACCCTCCCGTTGGTCCAAAATGTTTCGTCTCTCGGAAAAATCCGCAAAAATTATAAATGACATAGCCGGAATTTTCCCAACAAAAGCTGTGGAAACGTTTCGTCGAAAAACGACTCTAATCGGGTGTTGTGTACAAATTTCGAAACTTGCCTAACTTAAGGCTCAAATTTTCTACGTACGTCCTCACGTACATACTCTGAAAATACGGGGTATAACAATATAGACTACTATGATTTCATTTACAGTATTTATTTTTAGTTTCACATACTTGGTACCTGTTGTACTGACCTCCTTCGGGGGGCTGCGTTCATGCCGCAGGTAAAGGTACACCAGTCGTTGATCCTCGCTCTTAGGGTCACGTCGTTGGGAAAGCTCCGTTTCTCCGGAGGCTTATCTTGGTATAGTCCCCTGTCGTTGTAGGTATTTACATTCAGGGGTATGGCGGGGCCCTGTCCCGCCATTGTTGTCGTATCATTTCTTAGAGGTCTGTAGTACTGTTGTGGGCAGGGTTGTAAAAAGGATTAAACTGTTCATTTGTAGGAGTTGTTATTTATATTTATGCCGAAAGGCAAGTTTTCCTCAGATTACTGTTTTGTACTCCATTTGTCTCATGTATGTGTTTTATGTTCCGCTGATTACACTGATGTTGTATCACTAGGGTGCCCGGGGTAAGGCACCAGTCACGGGCCCAGATTCGGGTCGTGACAATTGTATTACATTTCCTAGATCATGGTTGCTCTAATAAGAATTATTGTAATCAAGTTTTGATCTTCTTAAAAATCACAAGGTAAGGAACTCGATTTCTAAAAGAAAAGAGACTTAAGAATTGGAAGTGTGTTGTTTTAAAAGAAAGGCATGGTTTTGTCTTGTATTGTTTTAAAACATAAAGTGTTATAATAGCTTTATGGGAAGTTAGTTATAACGACTTTATGGAAAATAAAGAAATGGATTCATTATTGGATTTAGAATGGTAACTTGATTTTTTTGAAAATAGAGAAGTAACTTGTTTTCAAATATTGAACTCTTTGTGATGGAAAAACATAAGTGGCTTGGTTATAAAAGGTAGGAGTACCTTGATCTTAAAGGGGTTAGATACTTGGGTTTTACTGGTATACTTGACGTTGTGTTAAGAAGTGTTTAAAGAAGTGCTTGTTGTGATAGCCTTGTTGTGCAAGTGTTTGATTGTGTGCTACCGAGCCTCTCGATGGAGGGCCGGCTATCTGGTTGATTGATGGACATACTGACACGTTGAGTAGCCCACGGGTATGCTTCCACTATATCGATCCTCTTGGACATACTGACACGTTGGGTAGCCCACGGGTATGCTTCCATTAGGAGTGTTATCTTGTTATTTGTCTGGACATACTGACACGTTGGGTAGCCCACGGGTATGCTTCCACTATATCGATCCTCTTGGACATACTGACACGTTGGGTAGCCCACAAGTATGCTTCCATTAGGAGTGTTATCTTGTTATTTGTTTGGACATACTGACACGTTGGGTGGCCCACTAGTATGCGTCCACAGTGAGTATTATCTTGTATTTGTTTGGACATACTGACACATTGGGTGGCCCACAAGTATGCGTCCACAGTGAGTATTATCTTGTATTTGTTTGGACATACTGACACGTTGGGTAGCCCACGGGTATGCTTCCATAGTGAGTGTTATCTTGTTAGTTGATTGGACATACCGACACGTTGGGTGGCCCACGGGTATGCTTCCACAGGGATTGTTATCTTGTTATCTCCTTTGGGCATACCGACACGTTAGATGGTCCACGGGCATGAGTCCCTAACTTGACATGACTGCTTATATGTTGTGTACTGTAGTTTGGTTATCATACATGTCTCCTGCTTTATATAGACTATTATGATTTCATTTACAGTATTTTTCAGTTTCACATACTTGGTACCTGTTGTACTGACCTCCTTCGGGGGGCTGCGTTCATGCCGCAGGTTGAGGTACATAGCTTGCTGATCCGCACTCTTAGGATCGTTGTTCGGTTCTCGGAAAGCTCCATATCTCCGGAAGCTTGTCCTGTGGTACGGTTCCCTGAAGTAGTAGACTTTTGTATATTCAGGGGCATGGCGGGGCCCTGTCCCGTCATTATGGTTTCAAAATTCTTAGAGGTCTGTAGCACTGTTGTGGGCAGAGTTTGTAAGGATGTAACTGTTCAAGTTTTCATTTATGGGCAAAAAGGTAACCGTTTGGGTTAGCCTGTTTTCTTATTTCACTGTTTTCTTTCATGAGTTTTTATTTCCGCTGGTTTTTCTCTGATGTTGTATCACTAGGGTGCCCGGGGTAAGGCACCAGTCACGGGCCCGGGTTCGGGTCGTGACACTTGGCTTATTTTAAGAATGTTCAAGTTGGTTGAGTTAGGGAATTAACTCACTTGTTTAAATATTAAGGATATCTTGGTTTTCAAAAGTTAAGAGACTTTAAGTATGTGGAAAGTATTTTTGATACTTGTTTTGTTGGAAAGTTTAAGCCTCTTGGTTTTAAAGAAGAATATAAGTTTCTAAGGTATAAAGCTAGTATAACGGCTTTATGGGAAGTTGGTTATAATAGCTTTATGGAAGATTAAAAAGAGTGATTTACTCTAAGTAATTTAAGTATGATAAATGACTTGAAATAATGAAAGGCGAATTGATTTAAAGGCATCAATTGCTTAAAGTTTTAAAAGAAAGAAGTCACTTGATTTAGAAGCATATAATTGTATTTCTAAAAGGTATTGTGACTTGTCTTGAAAAGTAGTTATGACTTGATACTATGGTTATTAGTATCTTGGAAGTTTTATATGAAAAAGAGTCATTTTAAAAGAATAGGAGTACGTAGTACTTTGGGTTAAATTCCCGGATATTTATAATGACATGTTAGTGCCTTAAGTAAACTAAAATGAGAGTGTATATGAATAAGACTAATAAGAAGTTAGGGGGATTTCTTAACTTGCTTATTTATTGTATGATAAGCCGGTAATGCTTATGTTATGTATGATAAGCCGGTAGGACTTATGTTATGTATGATGGCCGGTTGAGTTAGGGTAAGAGTATAAATTAGGGGTAAACCCCCAAGACGTTATACCACCTTCTCCAGGGTAAGAGTATAAATGAGGGATAAACCCCCAAGACGTTATACCACCTGCTTCAGGGTAAGAGTATAAATGAGAGGTAAACCCCCAAGACGTTATACCACATGTTCCGTGGATTTGCTACCCATGATGCGAGGAATACCTCATGCGAGTCCTTATGGGCTTATGCGGGTGAAATAGTCCCATGCGGTAGTCTGACTATCACGAGGAATACCTCATGCGGGTCCACACGACTATCACGGGTGATATAGTCCGTGAGTAGGATTGCTTAATGATCTGCGGGCGGGTGGTCTGCTTTGATCGTGAGCTTCCTATTTTTATGTTGTAAGTATACTCTTGATTACTCTCATTGTTAGTAAGGCACGATGTCTCGCTAATTGAGTTATCATACTGTCTCCGTTTTATTATAGACTTATGATTTCATTCTGATACTTTCGGTTCACATATTTGGTACATGTTATCGACCTCGCCCGGAGGGTTGCGTTAAATGCGAGTAGAGTATCTGATTCTTGATCCTCACTCTTAGGATCCTTTGTTGGTGTTGGGAATCTCCATTACTCGGAGGCCTATCCACTGGTATGGTTGGTTGTTGTATATTCAGGGTATGGCGGGGCCTGTCAAATCCACAGTTGTTATTCTTAGAGTGCGTAGTCACATTTGTGGATTGGGTTGTAAAGAAAAAAAAATCGTTTTATTATGTATATTTTACGGAAGGTGACCTTATCGGCTAACTTTGTTGTTATTTTATGTTTAAGCATTTTTATAAGTTGTGTATGTTCATTTGCTATTCTCGATGTATCCGAAAAGGGTGCCTGGGTAGGGCACGATCGTGAGCTTGGTCGGGTCGTGACAAAAGTGGTATCGAGCGGTTGGTCCTCGGAAAGTGTCTGAGGCGTGTCTAGTAGAGTCTTGATTATCGGTGTGTTGTGCACCACATCTATAATCAGGAGGCTGCAGGACATTTAGGATTTGTTTCCATTCTTCTCACTCTGAGATCGTACGATAGAGCTGTGTGGTTAGGGTCATCTCTCCCTAACAGGTTATGTTGTTTGCAGCTACGAGAAAGGCAGCAGTGACCCAGGAAAGATGATGTGGATTGCGTATCCAGGTAGGTAATGTTAGTAGTATAGTTGGTATTGTGACATACAACTATACGTATTTATGTATGAGGGTCGGACGCGTGTTGCCTAGAATGATTTGAGATTACCAGGATTTGGTAAGGACTAAATAGATACCGGGAAGGTATGAACAGTTAAGGAACTCTCATCAAGGTTTTACATGCTAATTTGAGATAATTAGGAGATGATGAGTTGTCGGAAAAGGTAATGGACCCTTAAGAAGTTATTATTTAGGGACTAAATGGAAGACTATGTTAGTAACTTAAGCTACGTGGTATGCTTAAGGGAATTGTACGGGCGAGATCCGGACGGAGAAAGTATGGTTGTTGTGGTCAAGACAACACGATTATGGTATTACGAGAATTTTTTGTACCCGGTTACGGGGGACTGATAAAATTGGCTTAGAGCATGGAAATTGCGAGCCTAAGAATGTTGATAACCGCCGAGACCTTAGGTATATAAGGCCTTCTCGGGTAGTAAAAAGTTAAGTCAGACCAAGGATAAGAGTTAAGTATGACACCGAGTTAGGTTGAGAACCTATTAAGGGTCTCCCCATAGCCGGTAATAGAATGGGATCAGTTGGTAGTAATCCCGCTACGTGACAGGGTCACGAGGGTGTAAGGCCCAAGTCTAGTTAATCATTTTACGGGTTCGTGGACGCGTTCCACCGGAACCAGGTTGTGAGAGCTGGAAATGACCTTATGTTGTTTAGAATAGTAACTCCAAAGATTGGAGGCCCGAATCAGTATGAAGGCTATGTACATACGCTAGAATAATTTTGGAAGTACGGGAAGAGTACGACCAGTAAGAAAGAGAGCAACCAAGTGTAAAGAAATGGAGCCTGAATCCATGAGGACCTTTCGAGGTGACTACACCCGTGAGTGTTGGGTGGTAGTTGAGCGATTAGATAATAATTACCGGTAACGATACATTCGTTGGACCCTAGCAGACCTAGCAGAGCTATTATGACAGATGTTGAGGTCATTATGAGTACGGGCTAGTTGGCCTCTTGTTATGCCAACATTGACTGTAGAGAGAGATTGGCTCGATTCCAGTTTTCTGGTAAGCTGATTATCCAGTGTAAAGGAAGAGAAGTGGTAGTAACCAGTGAATTATCCTTCCTTCTTTGGCATCATTGTTTTTTATAAGTCTGTGTGACTTGTTCATGTGAGGTAAATTGACGCAGAAAGTAAGTAATAATTGAATTTGAAGGAATTTATGTTAAGTGCCCTTGGAGGTACTTGGAATTGGTTTGGTGTGGCGGTCAGGGCCACGACCTTCCGGATAATTTCAGGAAAATGTACAAGGCAAGAATAAGATAAGTACGAGTGCTGCCTACGGAAAACAGAAGACATCTTTGGTAGGTTTTGAAAATCTACACGACTTTAAGGCGGTGTTTGATGATTAGATATTTACTGGACCGCAAGAGGACCCTGTGATTAGGGTTGTGACTCCAAGGAAAGTTTATTTATTGGAGATAAGCTCTTTCCCCCACATAAGGACAGTTTACGTATTATGAGGTTATGTGTACCCATGTTGTTAGACGAAGGATAGGAGACTGGTAAGGTCTTCAGTATCGTCATGCCATAGGTTACAGATTTAGATAACCGTGGGAAAAGTATTGTGTTGAGGTATTTAAGAATGACGTACGAAATAGTCGAGGAAGTGTCGTAAGGATAAAAATACAAGTAGTACGCATATATGAAACTGCACGATTATGAATCAAGATAGAAATACTTTTGCTAATAATAAGCATGAGGTAAGGTTATGACCAGAATGATAAAAGAGAATAGGACTATGGTTATGTAAGTTGCACGAGATATGATTACCCCAGACTAGTGTAAGACCATTAGTAAATAATGGGCAGTAAGAACATTTCGAGGAAATGTGGTAACACCTAGCTATAGGCTCTACAACTGGGAAAGAAAAAAAAAATCGGGTTACTACTTGACGAGATCAAGGAAATCTCCCTCCCCCTAAATTGTGATTGATAGGAAGTCTTAGCCAGGAGGCAAGCAAAAGAATCAAATTTAAGTTAGTGACCAAGTTTGGTTGCAACAGAGAAAGGGAAATAGGAACCATAAGTGAGATTAAGGATACCCGAATATTTCGCAGGAATGAGAAAGACTTTCAGTTATTGGAAGATAAGTTGACCACGACTACAGTTCTAACCCCTCATGTGAGACTAGAGGGTTAGGTTATTATTATAACACGCTGGGTGTTGGGCTAGGTTGTGTGCTGATGCAACACGATAATGTTAGAGCCTATGTTTCCCGGCAGTTAGGGAAGCATGAGAGGAATTACGCCACTCATGATTTAGAGCTGGCGGCAGTTAAATCATGCCTTGAAGATTTGGGGGCATGACGTATATATAGACTTCATGTGGATATTTGTGCAGACCACAAGAGCCTCCGGTATATCTTGACGAGCGATTGAATTTGAGACAGAGACGGTGGTTAGAGTTACCCAAGGATTGTGATATCGATATCCTGTACCACCCAGGGAAAGCCGAGACAGTTACATGTACTCTTAGTCGTGGATCTATGGGTAGTCTGTCAGATGGGCAGCCAGATAAACAGGACATGGTCCATGAGATTCATTAGCTAACGAGCCGAGGGGTTCGATTATTTGTTCCAAGGTTAATGAAGTTTAGATCCGAGAGGTTGTCGAGTCTTCCATCGTTGAAGAGGTAAAGAGGTGACAGTATGAGGATCCAGTTATGATACGGTATCGAGATACGACTCTCCAAGAAGAGAAGAGCCTGTTTGAGTAGAACCGGATGGGGTGCTGTGATATAAGGATAGATTGTGTGTACCCGGTGCTGCAGGACTAGTCAGCAGGTTTTAGGGGAGGCACGCAGTGCTTATTGCTCAAATTGTTCGGGGTCGACTAAGTTGTGTCGTGACCTCAGATGTATGTATTGGTAAGATGACCTGAAAAGGGACGTAGCAGAGTTGTTACTTAAGGTCCGAATTCGTAGCAGGTCAAGGTTGAACAACAGAGGCCTAGTGGGCTATTGCAGGCGATTGAAATCCCAACCTAGATATGAGAGGTAATTAATATGGACCTTGTTACAGGGTGGCATCGTACTCAGAGGAAGTGCGACTCCCTGGGGGTCATGGTATATAGGCTGACGAAACCAGCCATGTTCTTCCGGTTAGGACCACTTGCTCGGCTGAGGTTCATGCTAGCTTTTATAGCAGGGGGATTGTGAGACTGCACGGGGTTCCTACGTTTATGATGTCAGACAGATGAGCTCGTTTATAGATAACTTCTGGAGGTTTTTCAGAAGGATTTTAGGAACACAGGTGAGTCTCAGTATTGCATTACACCCTCAGACAAACAGGCAGGCAGAGCGTACTATCCAGGGACTTGGGGATAGGTGGCAGGCCTGTATTATTGATTTCAGAGTTAGCTGAAAGAATTATTTTCCTCTTGTTGAGTTACGTACGATAACAGATACCCTTCCAGTATTTCGGATGGCCCTGTATGAGGCCTTGTATGTAAGAAAGTGTAGATCGCCGGTTGGATGGTTCGACATAGGCGGGGTTCAGTTATTTGGTCCAGACTTGATTCAGCGGGCTGTGGATAAGGCGAAGCTTATCCGGAAAAGATTATTAGTAAGCTTAGATTCAGCAGAAGCTCTATGCAGATAACCGACGTTGACACATGGGGTTCAGCTTGACATTTTAGTATGAGTATTGTTATGTGGCCTCGTGTGGTATTATTGGTATGTAGGGGTTGTAAAAGAAGATTATGTCGCTATTTTTAAGTTTGACTCCCAAAAGAATATTCGGAGACGAATGTTTCTAAGGGGGGAAGAATGTTACACCCCAGAAATTCCAGGATATGTTTATAAGAACGTACGTAAGAACTCAAAAATGTTAAGATTTAAGATGAGTAAAAATTTATCGGAATTTTGGAATTTGTCGGAAAATGAAATATTGCGATGAATGGGAGGGCAACACGTGTCACCCCCCTTAGTGGTCTTGGACGAAAATGGCATGGTTAGAATGGTCATTTGACCATAATTTAAATGTTCAAGTCTTGCTAAAGCTAGAGCTTGATAAAATTGACTAAGTCAAATGCCACTTGGCTTGATCCTTGTGAAAAGCATCCAAACCACCCATTTGTTCTAATATTGACCCTCCGTTATGTTATATAAGCTTCCTAGTGCAAGACAAGGTTCTACACTTAGCTAAATTTTCAAGAAATTGGATGAACCTTGAAGAGTGCTCTCGGCAAAGGCTAGGGTTCCAAGAGAAATTTTTTCAATTTTTGTCCAATAATCCCCATACTTTAAACCAAGGTTCCTAAGAGTATTGCAAGGGTATCTCAATAGAAAGATCCCGGAAAAATGGCGTTTTCGTATTAGTCGCAAGGCGGAAACTAAAGGAGTTCTTCAATTTTGAAGTTGGAACTTGAAAATGAGTTCATCATAAGCTTCTTGTCACGACCCGACCTCGGGCCCGCGACTGGTGCCTTACCCCGGGCACCCTAGTGATACAACATCAGAGAAAATCAGCGGAAATAAAAACTCATAAAAGATAAACAGTGAAATAAGAAAACAGGCTAACCAAAACGGTTACCTTTCTGTATATATAAATAAAAACTTGAACAGTTACATCCTTTACAAACCCTGCCCACAACAGTACTACAGACCTCTAAGAATTTTTATAACAACTATGACGGGACAGGGCCCCGCCATACCCCTGAATGTACAAGTACCTACAATCTCAGGGAATCATACCAAAAGATAAGCCTCCGGAGAAACGGAGCTTCCCAAAACGCTGAATTGTGATCCTATGAGCGAGGATCAACAACTGGTGTACCTCTACCTGCGGCATGAACGCAGCCCCCCGAAGGAGGTCAGTACAACAGGTACCAAGTATGTGAAACTGAAAATACAGTAAATGAAATCATAATAGTCTATATAAAACAGGAGACATATATGATAACCAAACTACGATACACAATATGTAAGCAGTCATGTCAAGTCAGGGACTCACGCCCGTAAAGTCATCACTCAAATATAACCCAGGAATTTAACCCGCACAACGGCCGCATGCCCCGGCATCTTACCTCGGTATAAGCATGGCCATGGAACCATCCTAATGGAAGCATACTCGTGGGCCACCCATCGTGTCAGTATGTCCAAAGGAAATAACAAGATAACAATCATAATGGAAGCATACTCGTGGGCCACCCATCGTGTCAGTATGTCCAAAGCAAATAACAAGATAACACTCCTAATGGAAGCATACCCGTGGGCCACCCATCGTATCAGTATGTCCAAAAGGAAATAACAAGATAACAATCATCATGGAAGCATACTCGTGGGCCACCCATCGTGTCACGACCCGAACCCGGGCCCGTGACTGGTGCCTTACCCCGGGCACCCTAGTGATACAACATCAGAGAAAATCAGCGGAACATAAAACAAGACATGAAATATCAAGAAGTGTAAAACAGTTATCTGAGAAATCTTGCCTTTCGGCATATATATATAAAACTTTAATCCGAACAGTTACAATCCTTACAACCCTGCCCACAACAGTGCTACAGACCTCTAAGATTTATACAACAACTATGACGGGACAGGGCCCCGCCATACCCCTGAATGTACAAGGACCTACAGACTCAGGGTAACATACCAAAGATAAGCCTCCGAAGGAACGGAGCCTCCCAATACGCTGAAAGGTGATCCTAAAAGCGGGGATCGACAGCCGATGTACCTCTACCTGCGGCATGAACGCAGCCCCCCGAAGGAGGTCAGTACAACAGGTACCAAGTATGTGAAACTGGAAATACTGTAAATGAAATCATAATAGTCTATATAAAGCAGGAGACATGTATGATAACCAAACTACAGTACACAACATAAAAACAGTCATATCAAGTCAGGGACTCACGCCCTCCAAATCATCACTCGTGCCCGTGGAATTCCTTCCTCACTGCCGGCAGTCTATGATATAACAACCCCAAGGAGTATACATGAACACCAGGTCTCACCCGTGTCAATAAAACCGTACGGGGCAAGTATAATTACCAGATCCGACCGTACGTCACGAAGCTCCATCCAAACACTGACTCGCGAAGCTGACACGTGGCAAGTGCACTAGCCTCCACCAGATCCACCTGCGTCACGTAGCTGACGGGGGCAAGTGAATCGGCCAGGCACCCGATCACAACCGTAAGTCACGATACTTCGCCGCGCGAAGGCGACACGTGGCAAGTGCAATAACTGCGAGATCCTGCGCCACGTGGGCGGGGCAAGTAAACAGCACGCGCGATCACAACCGTAAGTCACGATACTTCGCCACAACCAAAATGGTCACATGTCCACAGAATCCATCAACGGTGTAGACATGCCCATGTAACAATGATAATGGAAGCATACGTGGAATCTCCGTCACGCCAGACGCGTCCAAGTAAGTTCTCCACAAGTCAATCGGCCCTCCATCGAGAGACGCGGTAGTATAGAAACACAATTCTTGCACAACAAAGACTATCACCATAAGCATAAGCAAGTTACACAACAACAAACATAGGCAAGTTACATAACAACAAACATAGGCAAGTTATACATAACTCAAGGTACTTTCATTTTTATGACAAAGTCCGGGTTTTAACCCTAAAGTACTACATACGTTAAATTCCTTTTAAGAGATCCATTCCTTTTATAAAAGTCACCCGATACCCGTAGTATAAAAATAGAGTGACTTACATCTTTTAAGTAAACCAAAACAACTTCCATACTTTCCTTTTTAAAACCAAATTAAGGCAATACCATGCATTCTTTTTGGACCAAAACACTTCTCTTTTTAAAGTCAAGTTACCACATTAAAACCAATGATAAAACCTTTCTTTTGTTCTCATAAAGTCGTTATAACTAACTTCCCATAAAGCTGTTATAACACTTTATGTTTTAAACCAATTTAAGACAAAACAATGCCTTTCTTTTCCCTAGAGTTCCAGTTTGCCTAATTTCAATTACTCAAGTCTCTTTATTTTAGAAAAGTTTCATAGTTCGATGTCTTAATCTCCTTTAAAACAATTGAGTAACATATGCCATATGTGTGACCAATTTTATTCTTGTTTATAACCATTTATTAAAGCAGCCATGATCTAGAAAATGTAATATCATTTTGTCTCATCTTAGCTTTTATGCAGATGGAGGTTTCTACTGGTTTTAATACAATACTTCATTATTCAATATATTTTCCTTTATTAACGCTGCAGTGAATTGTCGATACTCATTCTGATTTCCGAAATCAGTAAAACATTATTTCTTTTAAAACCAAGTACTCATTACTCACGAATGAGGTTTCACACTTTTAACAAACTTCATATCAATACAATTAAGTCAAGTCTCTTATCTTTTAAGATTAAGTCTCTTAACTTCTAAAAATCAGTAAACCATTCTCTTTATCTCGTTTAAGACGTTATACCTAACTTCCCATAAAGCTAGTATAACTCTTATGTTTTCAAAACCAAGTATTACTCTTCTTTCAAAAAGGTTTCTTAATTCTTTTGAAATACTTTCAAGATTCTTATTATTCAGGCTTAAGTCAAAAGACATTGCCGTACAATTACGTTCAGTTAGCACACATACGTCCACCGTACTATATATATATGTATTATTCAGGCTTAAGTCCAAAGACATTGCCGTACAATTACGTTCAGTTAGCACACATACGTCCACCGTACTATATATATATGTATTATTCAGGCTTAAGTCCAAAGACATTGCCGTACAATTACGTTCAGTTAGCACACGTACGTCTACCGTACTACATATATATATATATATCTTTAAAATATCATGCTCAAGAGTATAGGAAGAATCACATACCTCGCGACGATTATCGACTATAAGCAAAACGCTCCACGGCTATAACTCGGCTAGCCTTGTCCACCTTCCAAGCAGTTCATGCTACTCGCAGAACATTCAACCAATAAGGTTATAAGTCAGTAAATACGATCCTATGTAAGTAAATGCTTTTAATCTTCTACTCTAATATTCTTCTGATGTGATTTCGGTTCAAGTCTATTCTGTAATATCCTTCTATTATAGTTCAATTCTCTTCTATGAATCTTATATTCATTTCTATACAACTACAGTATGTAATTCCCAATTACACTAGAAGGATATGATTATTTACCTCGATGAGCCCAAAAATTATCCAAGTTTAATGTCGCTCCTGAGCAACGCTAAGCTCCTACTACGAGTGCTCCAATCCGCTCCAAACAACCCTTAGAAGTTCTACGCAACTTCTAATTAACACTTCAACCGACTATGAAGGTTTTCCTTAGGGTTTCGTTTTGTGGCTAAAGGAAGTATAATAGTATTTTTCGGGCTTTTCGTATAGAGGTAACTTTGGAAAGTACTACAAGGTATAAGGGCTAAAGTATTTGGGCATTATAACAATACTTGGAGAGTATTTCTATACAAAAGGGGGGTATTTATACGAGACAACTAGGCAAGGGGCGGGTACCTCGGCCAAGCCTCACTCGAGGGAGGCTCTCGGCGAGGCTTCTCAAAGGGGTTGGGCGAACTCAACTCACAAAAGGGGAGGATTTCAAGACTTGGAAAATGATTTTAGGATGAAGAAGTTCATCAACTTAGAGGGGTATTTATAGGTCAAGAAATGGCCAACCAATGGCCAATATCCATCCAAGTGTTAGGCAAGTGTAAGGCTAAGATTAAGCCATGTGCACCTTATCCATCTACCACACCAACTTGCACAAAATATCCTACCAACTACAAGCCCCCCTTGTCGTCCACTTTGCCGCTAACACGTCGATGTGAGGTGACACATGTCACCCTCCCGTTGGTCCAAAATCTTTCGTCTCTCGGAAAAATCCGCAAAAATTATAAATGACATAGCCGGAATTTTCCCTTCGCAAGTCTTGTAAAACATTTCGTCGAAAAACGACTCTTTTCGGCACTTGTGTACAATTTTCGAAACTTGCCAAATCTTTAAGGCTCAAATTTTTATACGTACGCCCTCACGTACATACTCTGGAAATACGGGGTATAACACATCGTGTCAGTATGTCCAAAGCAAATAACAAGATAACACTCCTAATGGAAGCATACCCGTGGGCCACCCATCGTGTCAGTATGTCCAAAAAAAAATAACAAGATAACAATCATAATGGAAGCATACTCGTGGGCCACCCATCGTGTCAGTATGTCCAAAGCAAATAACAAGATAACACTCCTAATGGAAGTATACCCGTGGGCCACCCATCGTGTCAGTATGTCCAAAAGGATCGATATAGTGGAAGCATACGTGGACCACCCATCGTGTCGATGTCCATCAATCAACGGATAGCGACCTCGGCGAGACGCAGCAGAGCACATAAATACAACACTTGCACAACAAAGGCTATCACCACAAGCATAGGCAAGTTCAACATACTCATAGACTTTCATTTTATTACAACAAATCCGGATTTTAACCCCAAGGTACTACGTATTTTAACTCTTTAAAAGATCTATTTCTTTCACAAAAAGTCACACGATACCCGTAGTATCAAAATAGAGTAACTATCTTTTTAAGTAAACCAAAACAATTTCCATATCTTCTTTTCGAATAAACCAACTTAAGACAAAACCATGACTTCCTTTTAAACCATTTTAAGACAAAACCATGTCTTTCTTTAAAACCAAAACACTTTAATTTCCTCAAGTCTCTTTTCTTTTAGAAAACAAGTTCCTCACTTTGGAATTTAAGAAAAATCAATACCTGTTATTAATGATCTTATTAGAGCAACCATGATCTAGGAAATGTAATACAATTTTGTCTTATCTTAGCTTCTATGCAGATGGAGGTTTCTACTGGTTTTAATATAATTAATTATTTGTCAATACATTTTCCTTTATTAACGCTGCAGTGGTTTGTTCGATACTTATTCTCATTTCCGAAATCAATATAACTTATTCCTTTTTAAAACCCAATTACCCATTTCTCATAAATGCGATTTCACAACTTTTTAACATAAACCAAGTCCTTAATATTTCACATCAAGTCATTTATAAGTCAAGTCTCTTATCTTTTAAAAACCACATACCATTTCTTTACCTACATAAAGTTGTTATAACAAACTTCCCATAAAGCCGTTATAACACTTTATGTTTTAAACCAACCAAATTCGTTTAGCACACGTACGTCTACCGTACTACATAGTTCACAACAATCATGCTAGAAAAGATAGGAAGAGGTTCACATACCTCGCGACGATTATCGACAATTAGCAAAATGCTCCAAAGTACTATAACCCTGCTAGCCTTTTCCACCCTTCAAGTAGAATACGCTACTCGTAGTACTTCAACCTATAAAGGCCACAAAACGTCTATCAACCTCTAGATCTCTTCATAGAACAATTCAAAGCACAAGGTCATTATTCTACGGAAAATTCGCAAAGACCTCCTCCCCGTAACCACATAAATCTCCTCCTATCAAGGCCCGCCAAGCCAACAACTCGAGGGGTTACATGTCTAACCTGACGTGTACAACATCGCCCCACAATAATACTACAAGTTCATCAGAATACAAATCCAATGTAAATACAGTTAAATTATTATCAATATTCATTCTATATATAGTATACTCAACTATAAATTACTACAACATGTAATTTCCAATTACAATAGTGGGATAAAGATCATTACCTCGATAAGCCCAAAATTATCCAAGTTTTATAAGTCGATCCTGAGCAACGTTTAGCTCCAATTCCTTACGCTCCAACCCTCTCCAAGAAACCCTTAGAAGTTTCTAAACAACTTCTTAACACTTCATCTAAGCTTATGAAGATTTTTCTAGGTTTTATTTTCATGACTAAGGAATAAAGTAGTATTTTCGGGCTCTTAGTATAAAGATAACTTTGGAATACTACAAGGGATTTTTGGCTAAGGTATATGGGATTATAACAATACTTGAAGAAATTCTTTCACAAGAGGGGGGGGGGGGTGTTGGACGAGAACCACAAACGGAGGGAGGGGGAAGTTTTGCCTTGGAAAAATATTTCAAGTGAGGGATGAATAAAGTCTTGCAACAAGGGGGGTATTTATAGAGAAATCAATGGCTAGGATCAAAGCAAGTGTATGGTGAGGATTTGGTCCATGTGGGAGTGGAGTCTTCCAACCAAGTGTCCACCACAACAATGAGACATGTGTCCACCACAAAAATGGGAGCCACTTGTCCACCAAAACGTCCAAACACTTGTCCACCAACCATTCGGCCAACATGGCCACATGGGGGTGACACGTGTCGCCCCCCTACTCGTCCAAAATATCTCATCTTCCGAAAATATCCGTAATGCCAAAAATCCGAAAATAAAGTGGGCCCCACAAAACCGTAAATTCTCCCGTGGGCCCCACGTGACCAATTTCGGAAATAAAATTCCATAATTCTCAAATATTCTAAAAAGTCCGAATACCAAATCTGGGAATCCAATTCCCATTAACGAACCTTTTTCTTCACAAAATCCAGAAACTTTTCCGTCGAAAAATCACATCTTTCTTCCTTTCCAATTTTAATGTCGTATTCTCGTACGTACGTCCTCATATACATACCCTGGAACTACGGGGTGTAACATTCTTCCCCCCTTAGAAACATTCGTCCCGAATGTTCCTTCTAAGTCTCAAAACATACATGCGCGGGTATAGTCTTCACTACTATACTTACAAAACCACTTATGCCACACCTGGCCATAATATAACACATGCGCAAAACTCCAATCCAAGCCAACGAGGAATCACCTCTAACATCACAAAAGCTTTCACCTATAGTCTAAAGGAAACTCCTTCGTGATCTTCACTTCACAACAAAATGATCTTTTATTACGTTAACACACGCTCACTCCTTTCCTTACTCCATACCCTTCTCGTACACGAACTCTCTCTAGTACACGTACCATACTCGCCATCGCTTCGCTTTCCAAAACCTTGGAGTCACTACCTCCAAACTTGGTCATTTTACTAGCCTCAAATTCCTTTAAGGCCCTTCCCGGCCTTCACGATCCGATTCTGGTCGAACGCATCCACGAACTCGTACAACGGTTACCTAAACTTGGGCTTTGCACCCTCGTGATCCTATCACCTGGAGGGACCACCTCGAACTGACCCCACCTCATTCCGGGCTGCGGGTTGACCCGCGATCTGGCCTCAACCCGACCCGTTATCGCGCCAAACTCTCTCGTTCCCCGATCCGGAACAATCTTACTAATTCACGTCATGAAAGCTACCACTTTATCTCAAAATACCCATGGAATTATCACACAAAACTCCATGTATACAATGCACTCCGACAAAGATCAACCGTAAAATCATCCACTCAAGACGGCCTTGCATCCAAGGTCCCAACTGTTATAAATTCTAAGGCTCACCATTTTCTCGTCCCCAGACTTACCCTTTTCAACTACCCATGTTTTCTAATCCACACCTAACACAATGTTATCCGCACATAGCACTCCACGTGTATCTACCATAACGACCTAAACAAGTCTCTTAAGGGCTGAAGATATCTCTGTAACTACTGCCTCACTTTCCCTTTGTCGCTCTAATCAAATCCCGCTCACTGGGCGATAACTACGTAAGGTGATGAACCACCATCGATCCCGGCGCCGAGTCGTAACATCCGCGCCACCTCTGGTCGGACAATTTCTCGCAAAATGGCCCTGCTGGCCGCAAGCATAACAAGCTATCGAAGTAGTACGACACTCCTCATAAGAACACCTACCACAACGGCCATACCGAGGTAGGGGTGGCCTCCTCTGGCTAACACCCCTTCCTCTCCGAACCACTGAATCCGCAACTGACCTGGTAGGCTAAGTCATCCCACCTGTATCCCTCCTACTAGGACATTATCTCCTCACATGGCCCTGACGGCCGTTGGTAAAACAAACTTTAGTAAAAACACGACATTTCCCGGGATGACGTCTACCACATAGTGAACACTGAGGGGAAACTGAATCTGGCTGACTAGAACCTATGTAAATATGTGAACCAGAAACCCTGGAGTTCTGACCAACTCCTAAATACCCCGAACGCCCCAAGTCTCGCGGAGGACCACTCAGATCGGGCGGAGGCGCATAACCATCTCACGAGAAGGTCCGCCGAAAGTTACCAAAGGACCTCGCTGCTGCTCGCCTCTTCTCGCTGATCTTGGTTAATCCGCCGATCTCTACGTTCCTCGATCACGCGCATAAGCTCAGACGCGGCAATGTCCATGCTCGATCAAGAGCTACTCTTGTACAACCCTTTACTAGATAATCGTCAAGTCCTCAGAACATATCTGCACTCTATCCTCCATGTACGCCACTAAAGCGGGGACATAACGAGCCAATGAGTCAAACTCGACATCAGATTTCGAACCGTCCGCCTGCTTCGCTCAACATCATAAATCTATTCGCTCGAGCTCCTCATCTGCGAGGGCAAGAAGTGTGTAAGAAATGCCTCTGAGAACTCGTCCCAACCAGCTGGAGGCGCATGCTCCCCTGGGACAGTTCCCATGAATCAAACCAGTCGACTGCAGTATCACGCAGCCGATGTGAACCTAATACCACCGACTGTCTTCGAGGCCTCGATCACTCACGATCCGCTACAATCGTCGTATAAACTCACGAGGATCATCCTCGCCTCGACCCATAGAACTCTAGTGGACTGCAACTCCAAAAAGTCCCGAAGTTTCAAATCGTCGGCTCTGGGGTGTATTACCGGTACCACCGGCCCCCCGTCTATCCTCATGCCTCGCTACAAGCCGAACTAGTAACTGGGCCATCTCCTCGTAACCATATCCTCTGTTCCTGGCCGTGGGACTAGAGGCTCAAGTATCGTGGTCTCTGTAGCTACTGCTGCTGCTCTAAACTCTTCTGGGGCTAGAGGCGTCGCAGAACTCCCCGAATGAAGCATCACCTCAGGTGATGACTGGGCCTGTGCCCTCACACTCCTCTGTGTTCCACTAGCACATCCTGCCGAAACAAGTATGAACCAGCTATCTGAACTTTGCCAACATCGAACCAATCGACCGGCAACTTACACTACCGCCCCTACGAGGCTTCGTAAGGCGATATCCGAATACTGAAATGGTGGTTATAAAAACACTCCCTTAACCGGAGGCAACAATCCTTACTACCCTCGAAATCCAAACACCGCCCGAGGGCGAACGCGACATCGAGACTCACCCGAAGTTCTCAACCTCGCTGGTAAAACTTCCGAAAAACGAAATAGCCACAACCTAGGCTTCACTGTCTGTCATAAGGTGAAAGTAGGCACCTCGTGCAGCTTTACAACCTTCCTGATAAATAACATCTCGCATAACTCTCTGCCGAGTAAACAATCCTGCCTGAAGGACAAGATGGGCTGATCTCATCGGCCCGACTACTGGTCGAACGCATCCACGAACTCGTACGCTGGTTTACTAAACTTGGGCCTAACACCCTCGTGACCCTACCACCTGGCGGGACCACCCCGAACTGACCCTACCACAAAACAGGTCGCGGGTTGACACGCGATTGGTCCTCAACCCGACCCGCTATCGCGCAAAAACTCTTGTTCCCCGATCCGGAACGATCTCACTAATCAAGTCACGAAAACCTAGTGGTCTTCTTAGTTCAACTACCCTCCTTCATTCCATACTACTCAGGGACTTATTATACAACTATATCTCACGTGCACTATGCACTCCGATAAGGGTCAAACACATAAAAAAAAATACATCTTTTACTCGAGATGGCCTTGCCTCTAAGGTCTCCACGTATAAAACTCTAAGGCTCACACTTTCCTTATCCCCAATCTTACCCGATTAACTAACCATGATTTCTAATCACAATTAACATAACATTTAAGGCATACTCATCTTATCATACGTACAAATCTCTATAGGGTTAAGGATCTACCTGTATCTACAGCTTCACTCCCCTTTTGCCTTTCTAATCAATCCTGCCCTGTTGGGCGCATAGCTACGGAAGGTGACGAACTAGCCACTGATCCTGAAGGTTGAGTCTCTATATCCGCGCCACCTCTGGTCGGACAAATTCCTCGCAAAATGGCCCTGCTGGCCGCAAGTAAAACAAGCTGCCGACGAAGTACGACACTCTCCACAATGACACTTACCACAACGGCCACACCGAGGTGGGGCGCCTCCTCGCTAACACCCTTCCTCTTTGAACCACCGAATCCGCCGACTAGAACCTACATAGCCGTGAACCGAAGCCCCGAGCTCGACCAACTCGGCATACCCGAACGCCCCGAACCCCGCGAGGACCACTCGACCGGGCGGAGGCGCATATTCATTCTCACGAGGCGATTCGTCTCAAAAGTCACCAAAGGACCTCGTTGTTCGGTCCTCTTCGCTGATCTTGGTTAATCCGTCGATCTCTACATTTCTTGGCCTGTTGTGCATAAACCCGTACGCAGGCCATGCTCAAGCCTGACTGAAGAGCTACTCTTGCACAACCCTCTCTTAGATAGTCATCAAGACCCGTGATATATCGGTGCACTCTATATTATCTGGTTGCTAAAATCCTAGCTAGTAACAGGTCCATTCCTTTTAATCCATATTCTTTGTTCCTGGCCGTGAATCAAGGCTCATACATCATGGCCGCAGAGGAATCGCCGCCGTATAAACTCTGCTTTGGGCGACGCCGCAGAACTCCCGAATGAAGCACCACGGTGATGGTTGGGCTGTGCCCTCGTAACCCTCTCAGACTCTACTCGCAGCTCCGCTCGCTTACCCTTCGGCGGCCGCTTTACACTGAGGCATAACGTAAGGGAAAGAAATACGTTAGAGGGTCCAACTTATAACACTTTCTAAGGCACGATCTCGAGTGAGAAGAATGGAAACCAATCCTAAATATCCTATAGCCTCATGATTATTGTGGTGCACAACACACCGATAATCAAGACTTACTAGATACGGTCAGACACTTTCCGAGGATTAATCGCTCGATACCACTTTTGTCACGACCCAACCGGGCGTGATCGTGCCTTACCCGCACCCAAGTAGACATACATCGAGTAATCAATGAATATAAAACAAGACATGACATAATATGAAATATGAAACAGTTCATCCGAGAAAACTTGCCTTCGGCATAAATATATATAACAACTAGAATAGTTACATCCTTTTTACAACTCGCCACAACAAATGTTCTGCACTTAAGAATTATATGACAACAATGGCGGACAGTACGCGCCATACCTCAATGTAAGCACCTACAACGACAGGGGACTATACCACGGATAAGCCTCCGAAGAAACAAAGCTTCCCAAACGCTGAACTGTGACCCTAAGAGCGAGGATCAACGACTGGTGTACCTCTACCTGCGGCATGAACGCACTTCCAAGGAGGTCAAGATAACAGTACCAAGTATGTGAAATCAAAATATCGTAAATGAAATCATAGTAGTCTATATAAAGCAGGAGACATGTATGATAACCAAACTACAGTTCACAATAATTAAGCAGTCATGTCAAGTCAGGGACTCACGCCCTCAAAGTCATCACTCAAATACAACTATGGGTCTCACGCCCACAACATCAATCATGCCCGTGGAATACCTTCCTCACTGCCCTATGATATAAAAGTACCAAGGAATACACATGAACACCAGGTCCCACCTGTGTCATAATAAAACCGTACGGGGTAAGTACGAAGGCATAGCCGACTACTAAAACCCACAGTACCAACAAGGTCATAAATCAGATCATGAGATCTGTCTAGACCGCCACATGATCGAAGCCGCCACGCGGTATCTAATGTGCGCGTCTAGTCCTGGAACTTCCCGCAGCTCCGCATAGGCCACTCCAATGGCCCGCATGAGGTATTCCTCGCATCAAGGGTAGATACTCCCCGGCAACGTCCTGGACTCGCAGTCCGCATGGCCACATAGACCGCATGAGGTATAACCCCGAACACTAACCTGGAACTCTCGTAGCTCCGCATAGGCCCCCTGGACCCGCATGAGGTATTCTCGAATCATAGGTCACACACTACCGAAGTCTACCCCGCATCGGAGGACAGCTTAACCCCCGGGATCAAGTCAAGGTGAGTGATATAATACTAACATAACAGTTTATCGTTTAAACAACATAAGCACAATCAAGGGAAACCCCTTTACACAAACATCACAAGATACTAACACCCGTAGTATCCTAACATGTTTATTTATCAAATCAACAAGAAAGTATTACAAGGTTATCACAAACCAACACAATCAAGTTTATTCACAGAAGGTACTTTCTACTTTATGTTAACTAGTTCGGGTTTTTATCCCCAAAGTACGTCATACATTAACTCTTTAAAAGATCCGTTTCTTTTACAAAAGTCACACAATACCCGTAGTATAAAAATAGAGTGACTATCTTTTTAAGTAGATCAAAACACTTCCCTTTATAAAATCAAGTAACAACATTATTTTTCCAAACGTTCAAGTTTGCCTAATTTCAAATGCTCAAGTTTCTCATTTTCGAAAGGTTTCGTAGTTCATAGTATTTAATCACTCAATGATATAATTCTCCTTTAAAACAATTTGAGAAACATATGCCTTATATGTGAGTAGGTTATTATTGTTTATAACAATCTTGTTACAGCAGCCATGATCTAAGAAATGTAATATCATTTTGTCTCATCTTAGCTTCTATGCAGATGGAGGTTTCTACTGGTTTTAATAATACTTTATTAGTCAATACATTTCCCTTTATTAGCGCCAGTGTCCTGCTCGATACTTATTCGATTTCAAATCAAGAAACATTATTCCTTTTAAAAAACCAAGTACTCATTACTCACGAATGAGGTTTCACACTTTTTAACAAAATTCAGATTAATTCAATTAAGTCAAGTCTCTTATCTTTTAAGATCAAGTCTCTTAACTTCTAAAATCAATAAATCATTCTTTTTATCTCTCTTAAGTCGTTATACCTAACTTCCCATAAAGCTAGTATAACTCTTAAGCTTTTAAAACCCAGTATTATTCTTCTTTCAAAAAGGATTCTTAATTCTTTTGAAATACTTCAAGATTCTGATTATTCAGGCTTAAGTCAAAAGACATTGCCGTAGTTAACACACGTACGTCTACCGTACTATATATATATATTCTTTTAAAATATCATGCTCAAGAGGATAGGAAGAATCACATACCTCGCGACGATTATCGACTATTAGCAAAACGCTCCACGGCTATAACCCGGCTAGCCTCGTCCACCTTTCAAGTAGTACATTCTACTCGCAGATCAATCAACCTATAAGGGTTATACAAGTCTATCAATGCCTAGACTACTCTTGTAGAATATTCTTCTGATGTGATTTTAGTTCAAGTCTATTCTGTAATATCCTTCTATTACAGTTCAGACCTCTTCTATGAATCTTATATTCATTTCTATACAACTACAGTATGTAATTTCCAATTACAATAGAAGGATAGGATTATTTACCTCGGTAAGCCCAAAATTATCCAAGTTTAATGTCGATCCTGAGCAACGTTTAGCTCCTACTCTGGGTGCTCCAGCCCGCTCCAAACAACCCTTAGAAGTTCTACGAAACTTCTTCCTAATACTTCAACCAACTGTGAAGATTTTCCTTAGGGTTTCGTTTAGTGACTGAAGGGAAGTATAATGGTATTTCTGGGCTTTTAGTATAGGGGTAACCTTGGAATACTACAAGGTATGAGGCTAAGGTATTTTTGTATAGTAACAATACTTGGAGAGTATTTCTACCAAGAGGGGGGTAGTATTTTGCGAGAACAACTAGGCAATGGGGGGTGTACCCCTCGGCCAAGGCCACTAGGAGGGGGGGTGTACCCCTCGGCCAAGGGCACTAGGAAGGGGGGGGGGGAGTGTACCCCTTGGCCAAGGGCCTTCTCAAAGGGGGAGGCTTGGACGAACCACTACACTAAGCGGGGAGAGAACTTTCAAGACTTAGAAACTATTTTAGGATGAAGAAGTTCATCAACAAAGGGAGGGTATTTATAGGACAACCAAAGGCCAAGATCAAGCCAAGTGGTAGGCAAGTGTAGGGTGAGGATTTACCCATGTGTACCTTATCCATCTACCACACCAACTATCACAAATATCCTACCTAACCCAAGACCCCAATTCGTCCACTAGCCGCCCATCACAACGTCCAATGTGAGGGTGACACATGTCACCCTCCCGTTGGTCCAAAATGTTTCATCTCTCGGAAAAATCCGCAAAAATTAGAAATGACATAGCCGTAATTTTCCCTTCGCAAGTCTTGTAAAACGTTTCGTCGAAAAACGATTCTTTTCGGTACTTGTGAACAATAATTTTCGGTCCTAGCCTAACTTAAGGCTCAAACTTTTCTACGTACGTCCTCACGTACATACTCTGGAAAATACGGGGTATAACACGAATGGTTGGTGGACAAGTGTTTGGACGTTTTGGTGGACAAGTGGCAAGCCACTTGTCCCATTTTTGTGGTGGACACATGTCTCATTGTTGTGGTGGACACTTGGTTGGAAGACTCCACTCCCACATGGACCAAATCCTCACCATACACTTGCTTTGATCCTAGACATTGATTTCTCTATAAATACCCCCCTTGTTGCAAGACTTTATTCATCCCTCACTTGAAATATTTTTCCAAGGCAAAAATTCCCCCTCCCTCCCTTTGTGGTTCTCGTCCAACACCCCCCCTCGTGGGAAAGAAGTTCTTCAAGTATTGTTATAATCCCATATACCTTAGCCAAAAATCCCTTGTAGTATTCCAAAGTTATCTTTATACTAAGAGCCCGAAAATACTACTTTATTCCTTAGTCGAAAAATAAAACCCTAGAAAAATCTTCATAAGCTTAGATGAAGTGTTAAGAGAAGTTGTTTAGAAACTTCTAAGGGTTGCTTGGAGCGGGTTGGAGCGTAAGGAATTTGAGCTAAACGTTGCTCAGGATCGACTTATAAAACTTGGATAATTTTGGGCTTATCGAGGTAATGATCTTTATCCCCCTATTGTAATTGGAAATTACATGATGTAGTAATGTATAGTTGAGTATACTATATATAGAATGAATATTGATAATAATTAAACTGTATTTACATTGGACTGTATTTACAGTAGACTTGTAGTATTATTGTGGGGCAGTGTTGTACACGTCCGGTTAGACGTGTAACCCCCTTGGAGTTGTTGGCTTGGTAGCGGGCCTTGATAGAGGAGGAGATTTATGTGGTTACGGGGGAGGAGGTGCTGCCGAATTTTCCGTAGAATAATGACCTTATGCTTTGAATTGTTCTACGAAGAGATCTAGAGGTTGATAGACGTTTTGTGGCCTTTATAGGTTGAAATACTACGAGTAGCGTATTCTACTTGAAGGGTGGAAAAGGCTAGCAGGGTTATAGTACTTTGGAGCATTTTGCTAATTATCGATAATCGTCGCGAGGTATGTGAACCTCTTCCTATCTTTTCTAGCATGATTGTTGTGAACTATGTAGTACGGTAGACGTACGTGTGCTAAACGAATTTGGTTGGTTTAAAACATAAAGTGTTATAACGGCTTTATGGGAAGTTTGTTATAACAACTTTATGTAGGTAAAGAAATGGTCTGTGGTTTTTAAAAGATAAGAGACTTGACTTATAAATGACTTGATGTGAAATATTAAGGACTTGGTTTGTGTTAAAAAGTTGTGAAACCGCATTTATGAGAAATGGGTTATTGGGTTTTAAAAAGGAATAAGTTATATTGATTTCGGAAATGAGAATAAGTATCGAACAAACCATCTGCAGTAATAAAGGAAAATGTATTGACAAATAATTAATTATATTAAAACCAGAGAAACCTCCATCTGCATAGAAGCTAAGATAAGACAAAATTGTATTACATTTCCTAGATCATGGTTGCTTTAATAAGATCATTAATAACAAGTATTGATTTTTCTTAAATTCCAAAGTAAGGAACTTGTTTTCTAAAAGAAAAGAGACTTGAGGAAATTAAAGTGTTTTGGTTTTAAAGAAAGACATGGTTTTGTCTTAAAATGGTTTAAAAGGAAGTCATGGTTTTGTCTTAAGTTGGTTTATTCGAAAAGAAGATATGGAAATTGTTTTGGTTTACTTAAAAAGATAGTTACTCTATTTTGATACTACGGGTATCGTGTGACTTTTTGTGAAAGAAATGGATCTTTTAAAGAGTTAAAATACGTAGTACCTTGGGGTTAAAATCCGGATTTGTTGTAATAAAATGAAAGTCTATGAGTATGTTGAACTTGCCTATGCTTGTGGTGATAGCCTTTGTTGTGCAAGTGTTGTATTTCTGTGCTACCGCGTCTCTCTTTGGAGGGCCGGCTATCTGGTTGATAGGAGAGGTTATCGGCAGCTCAGAGTCAACGGAAGTCGTGCGGATAATCGGCGATGACACTTGGCGTTCAGGTGGACGGTGAGTCTTCTTGAAGGTACCACTCCAGAAAGGGTGTGACGAGTTTGGGAAACAGAGGAAACTTAGCCCGAGTTACTTTGGGTCTTTCAGATCATGTGAAGAGTAGGCCAGGTTGCCTATATGTTAGTTTTTGCCGTCCGACTTAGGAGGCAGTATGTCCGGTCCTTCATGTTGTTAGGTTCAGAAAAGTATCGGAGATCCATCCAGAGTATTCCCAGTTAATGATGATCAAGTTGGAGGTAGTAACCCAGAGATTTTTGAAATTGATGCGAATGTAAATGTGGTAAGTTATGAGAAAGAGTTCGAGTGTACGAGAAGGGTACGACGAGTAAGGGAAGAAGCGAGCATGTGTTAAGAACATAGAAGTGATCATTTCGTTTGTAAAGTGAAGGTGCGAAGGGAGTATCTTTTAGCCCTTGGGTGGGAGTTTTTGTGATGTTAGAGGTAAACCCTCGTGGACTTGGATGTAAGTATTTGCGCACGTTGTATTGTGGACAGGTGTGGCATGATTGTTTTCGTAAATATAGCAGTGAAGACTATTCTGGCGCATGTTTGTTTTGAGACTTAGAAGGAACATTCGGGACGAATGTTTCTAAGGAGGGGAGAATGTTATACCCCGTATTTTCCAGAGTATGTACGTGAGGACGTACGTAGAAAAGTTTGAGCCTTAAGTTAGGCTAGGACCAAAAATTATTGTTCACAAGTACCGAAAAGAATCGTTTTTCGACGAAACGTTTTACAATACTTGCGAAGGGAAAATTACGGCTATGTCATTTATAATTTTTGCGGATTTTTCCGAGAGATGAAACATTTTGGACCAACGGGAGGGTGACATGTGTCACCCTCACATTGGACGTTGTGATGGGCGGCTAGTGGACGAATTGGGGTCTTGGGTTAGGTAGGATATTTGTGATAGTTGGTGTGGTAGATGGATAAGGTACACATGGGTAAATCCTCACCCTACACTTTCCTACCACTTGGCTTGATCTTGGCCTTTGGTTGTCCTATAAATACCCCCCCTTTGTTGATGAACTTCTTCATCCTAAAATAGTTTCTAAGTCTTGAAAGTTCTCTCCCCCCTTAGTGTAGTGGTTCGTCCAAGCCTTCCCCTTTGAGAAGGCCCTTGGCCGAGGGGTACACCCCCCCTCCTAGTGCCCTTGGCCGAGGGGTACACCCCCCCTCCTAGTGGCCTTGGCCGAGGGGTACACCCCCCCTTGCCTAGTTGTTCTCGCAAAATACTACCCCCCTCTTGGTAGAAATACTCTCCAAGTATTGTTACTATACCAAAATACCTTAGCCTCATACCTTGTAGTATTCCAAGGTTACCCCTATACTAAAAGCCCAGAAATACCATTATACTTCCCTTCAGTCACTAAACGAAACCCTAAGGAAAATCTTCACAGTTGGTTGAAGTATTAGGAAGAAGTTTCGTAGAACTTCTAAGGGTTGTTTGGAGCGGGTTGGAGCACCCGGAGTAGGAGCTAAACGTTGCTCAGGATCGACATTAAACTTGGATAATTTTGGGCTTACCGAGGTAAATAATCCTATCCTTCTATTGTAATTGGAAATTACATACTGTAGTTGTATAGAAATGAATATAAGATTCATAGAAGAGGTCTGAACTGTAATAGAAGGATATTACAGAATAGACTTGAACTGAAATCACATCAGAAGAATATTCTACAAGAGTAGTCTAGGCATTGATAGACTTGTATAACCCTTATAGGTTGATTGATCTGCGAGTAGCATGTACTACTTGAAAGGTGGACGAGGCTAGCCGGGTTATAGCCGTGGAGCGTTTTGCTAATAGTCGATAATCGTCGCGAGGTATGTGATTCTTCCTATCCTCTTGAGCATGATATTTTAAAAGAATATATATATATAGTACGGTGAGCGACGTGTGTTAACTACGGCAATGTCTTTTGACTTAAGCCTGAATAATCAGAATCTTGAAGTATTTCAAAAGAATTAAGAATCCTTTTTGAAAGAAGAATAATACTGGGTTTTAAAAGCTTAAGAGTTATACTAGCTTTATGGGAAGTTAGGTATAACGACTTAAGAGAGATAAAAAGAATGGTTTATTGATTTTAGAAGTTAAGAGACTTGATCTTAAAAGATAAGAGACTTGACTTAATTGAATTAATCTGAATTTTGTAAAAAAGTGTGAAACCTCATTCGTGAGTAATGAGTACTTGGTTTTTTAAAAGGAATAATGTTTCCGATTTGAAATCGAATAAGTATCGAATGCACCACGGCGCTAATAAAGGGAAATGTATTGACTAATAAAGTATTATTAAAACCAGTAGAAACCTCTGTCACGACCCGAACCCGGGCACCCTAGTGATACAACATCAGAGAAAAACCAGCGGAAATAAAAACTTAAAACATACAATTTAGATATGGATCAAGATAAAAGAAAATAGGCCAACCAAAACGGTTGCCTTTCTGCAAATACATAAATATCGACATTTGAGCGATTCATAATCCTTACAACCCCGCCCACAACAAAGCTGCACCTCTAAGAATTTTACAACAACTATGACGACGTGGCCCCGCCATACCCCGAATGTACAAGAACCTACACTGTGGTAACATACCAAAAGATAAGCCTCAAAGAACGAGCTTCCCAATCTGTTGAAATGTGATCCTATAAGCGGGGATCGACATAGATGTACTCTACTGCGGCTGAACGCACCCGAAGGAGGTCAAGACAACAGTACCAAGTATGTGAAACGAAAAATATCAGAAATGAAATCATAATAGTCTATATAAAGCGGGAGACATGTATGATAACCAAACTACGATTAACATATAAATAGTCATATCAAGTCGTGGACTCACGCCTCCAAATCATCACTGCCCGTGGAATTCCTTCCTCATCGGCGATCTATGATATAACAATACCAAAAGTATACATGAACACGAGTCCCACTTGTGTCCTAAAACCGACGGGGCAAGTATAAAGGCATAACTACCGATCCGACCGTACAATAATCTGCATAACCATATCATGGGCGACACGCGTGGCAAGTGCAATAACCTCTACCAGATCCTCTCTGCGCCACGTAGCTGACGGGGGCAAGTATACGGTTAAGCACCAGATCACAACCGTAAGTCACGAAGCTCCATCCAAACACTGACTCGCGAAGCTGACACGTGGCAAGTGCGATAGCCTCCACCAGATCCTCCCTGCGCCACGTAGCTGACGGGGTAAGTGAACCGGCTAAGCACCAGATCACAACCGTAAGTCACGATACTTCGCCGCGAAGCTGACACGTGGCAAGTGCGATAACCTATACCAGATCCACCTGCGTCACGTAGCTGACGGGGGCAAGTAAACAGGCTATGCACCCGATCACAACCGTAAGTCACGATACTTCGCCATAAATAACCATAATGGTCACATGCCCACAGAATCCATCATCGGTATAGACATGCCCATGTAACAATAATAATGGAAGCATACCCGTGGAATCATCCGTCACTGCCGGTACGTCGAAGTAAGTTCTCAACAAATCAACCGGCCCTCCATCGAGAGACGCGGTAGTATAGAAACATAATTCTTGCACAACAAAGGCTATCACAACAAGCATAGGCAAGTTACACAACAACAAGCATAGGCAAGTTATACACAACTCAAGGTACTTTCATTTTATGTCAAAGTCCGGGTTTTAACCCTAAAGTACTACGTACGTTAAATTTCTTTTAAAGATCCATTTCTTTTACAAAGGTCACCCGATACCCGTAGTATAAAAATAGAGTGACTAACATTGTTAAGTAAACCAAAACACTTCCCTTTGTAAAATCAAGTAACAACATTATTTTCCAAACGTTCAAGTTTGCCTAATTTCAAATGCTCAAGTTTCTCATTTTCGAAAAGGTTTCGTAGTTCATAGTTTTAATCCTTTAAAACAATTTGAGAAACATATGCCTTATGTGTGAGTAGGTTATTCTTGTTCATAACAATATTATTAAAGCAACCATGATCTAGAAAATGTAATATCATTTTGTCTCATCTTAGCTTCTATGCAGATGGAGGTTTCTACTGGTTTTAATAATACTTCATTATTCAATACATTTCCCTTTATTAGCTGCATGATGGTTTGTTCGATATTTATTCTGATTTCCGAAATCAGTAAAACATTATACCTTTTAAAAACCAAGTACTCATTACTCACGAATGAGGTTTCACACTTTTAACAAAATTCATATCAATTCAATTAAGTCAAGTCTCTTATCTTTTAAGATCAAGCCTCTTAACTTCTAAAATCAGTAAACCATTCTCTTTACCTCTCTTAAGACGTTATACCTAACTTCCCATAAAGCTAGTATAACTCTTATGTTTTCAAAACCAAGTATTACTCTTCTTTCAAAAGGTTTCTTAATTCTTTTGAAATACTTCAAGATTCTTTATTATTCAGGCTTAAGTCGAAAGACATTGCCGTAGTTATTATTCAGGCTTAAGTCAAAAGACATTGCCGTAATTATTATCCAGTTAACACACGTACGTCTACCGTACTATATATATATATATACTTCAAAATATCATGCTCAAGAGTATAGGAAGAATCACATACCTCGCGACGATTATCGACTATTAGCAAAACGCTCCACGGCTATAACCCGGCTAGCCTTGTCCACCTTCCAAGTAGCACATGCTACTCGCAGAACATTCAACCTATAAAGGTTATACCAGTCTATCAAAGGCTAGACTACACTGTAGAATATTCTTCTGACGTGATTTCAGTTCAAGTCTTTTCTGTAATATCCTTCTATTACAGTTCAATTCTCTTCTATAAATCTTATATTCATTTCTAAACAACAGTATGTAATTTCCAATTACAATAGAAGGATAGGATTATTTACCTCGGTAAGCCCAAAATTATCCAAGTTTTAATGTCGATCCTGAGCAACGTTTAGCTCCTACTTCGGGTGCTCCAACCCGCTCCAAACAACCCTTAGAAGTTCCACGCAACTTCTACTTAACACTTCAACCGACTATGAAGGTTTTCCTTAGGGTTTCGTTTAGTGGCTAAAGGAAGTATAATAGTATTTCTGGGCTTTTCGTATAGGGGTAACCTTGGAATACTACAAGGTATTTGGGCCAAGGTATTTGGGTATAATAACAATACTTGGAGAGTATTCTCTACCAAGAGGGGGGGTATTTTCACGAGAACAACACCACAAGGAGGGGGGGTAGGTTTCGGCTAGCACCCCTAGGAGGGGGGGGGTACTTTCGGCCAAGGGGGAGGGGGCTTGTTACACCCCGTAAATTCAAGGAGTTAGATAAGAACATACCAAGGAATTTAAGATGTGAAAAGTTGATAGATAAGTTGACAACATGTGTTGGACGAATTTTGAGTTTACCTTGGAGTGTTGTACCCCAGTTGTTAAGAATTTCGAGGTGTTTAAAAGGCCTAATGTGTATTCCGTTAAATCTAGATCACAACGCAACAAACCGTTAAATCGTTTGGACATCAGTCAAAAGTTATGGAAGTTACAAGTTTGGCGCAGTGCCGCAGCAGCTTCTCAGACAGGGTACAGTACGCGGGCTGGATGCGAGGCCGCGCGCCGCTTGTACCGGGGTCACAGGGGTTGCAGTGCCGCGGCGCCGATATGCGGAAGATTTATTTTTGAAGTGGAGCGCCAGACGCCGGCGCGGGCTGGCGCCGAGGCGGAATTTTATGCATAAGTGACGAAAAACAGGGGATATTTCGTTTATAACCTATGGGAGGGTGACAAGTGTCCTCCCATCCTTTTATCGAAGTGGTCCTATTTTAGGGCCAAGTCTTGGAAGACTTGGCCATTCCATTTCATTTCATTTCCAAACCCTCCTAAGAAAAACCCTCTCCCTTCTCTCTAGTTTTTGGAAGAAAACCTAGCTTTAGAGGAGATTGTTGGAGCGGCGGCAAGAAGAAAAAGTGTGGGTAAACTTGTGGGTAACGCTGGTGGGCGATTTTGACGGAAAGAGGTGGAAGAAAAAGGGGCTTTTGTGGGCTATTCCTTAAGGTAAAAGTTTCCCCTTTCTCTTGGTTATGAGCCTAAGGCTGTTTTATTTTAGTAGTATAGATGTGAGCCTGAGGCTGTTTTATTTTAGTAGTTTAGAGTTGAGCCTAAGGCTGTTATATTGTAGTAGTATAGAGTTGAGCCTGAGGCTGTTTTATATTGTATAGATTTGGATCTTGTTGTCTTGTTAAAAACTGAAATGGGCATGTTAGCCTTAAGATTGTAACTTCAATTGGTTTTCTAATTGGGACGTCGCATGTTGTAAAGGGAGATTGTAATTGCTAAAGATGTCTAGGGCTAGATATCATGTTAGGCCTAAGAACTTGGATTGGAAAGAATTGAAAGGGATTAAGAATTGGTTTATGGTTGGCCAAGTATGGCATGGAAAGTATTGGGTTATTTTGTATTATTGTGGGGCGTTTGTTATTGAATTCGACCTTAACAAAGGTGGCAAGTTAGTAGAAACAAAGGAAGTGCCGTCCAAATTGTCGTAGAATTTAGGGACTTTGCACTTAGTTACTCTACGTTCGAAGCTAGAGTTTGATAGACGTTTTATGACCCTTATAGGATTGAAGTACTACGTGTAGCATATTCCTCTTAAGGGAGATAGTACTGTGGAGCATTTTGCTTATTGTCGACAGTCGTCGCGAGGTATGTGATTCTTCCTATCCTCTTGACAGATGACTATTTGTGAAATATATAGTGCGGTAGACGACGTGTTAAAGGAATTAAATTTCCTTTTGTGCCTTGACTTGATATGAAGTGTAAGGGTCTTGATTGTTTGAAGAAAAGAGTAGGAAAATCTTATTCGTTAGTAATAAGTGCTTGGTTGTTAAAGAATAAGCCCTCTTGATCTCATAAGGGCTTATAGTTGTAATTGGTATTGTTAAAACATAAAGTGTTATAACGGCTTTATGGGAAGTTGGTTATAACCACTTTATGTAAGTAAAAGAATGTTTTGTTGATTTCAAAGGACAAGTGATTTGACTTAAATGGCGTTGAAAAGTATAAAACCTAATTCGTGAGAAATGAATACTTGGTTTTTAAAAGAATAACGTTACAAATTTCGGAAATGGGAATAAGGATCGAACAAGCCAATGCAGCGTCGATAAAGGAAAGAAGTAATGACAATTAATCATATTAAAACCAGTAGAAACCTCCATCTGCATAGAAGCTAAGATAAGACAAAATGGCATTACATTTCCTAGATCATGGTCATTTAACAATGAGAATTATTGAAATCAAGTTCTGATTTTCCTAAAAGTTTCAAAGTAAGGAACTAGTTTTCTAATAGAAAAGAGACTTTATGGAAAATAAAGAAATGGACTCATTATTGGATTTTAGAATGGTAACTTGATTTTGGAAAAAGGGAAGTAACTCGTTTTCAAATATTGAACTCCTTGTGATGGAAAAACATAAGTGACTTGTTTATAAAAGGTAGGAGTACCTTGATCCTAAAGGGGTTAAGTACTTGGGTTTTAAATGGTATACTTTTTTTTTTATGTAAATGCAAATATTATTACTAATAACGAAAAAGAAGTGGCTACAATCAGTCGTTGAGGTATCTCAGACCTCAACGTAATGCAAACAAGAAGTGAAATAGGGGAGGGGTGGTCACTCAAAAGGTGTCATTACAAGAGGGGATAAAATCATAGAGAACTCTATAAGATGTTGTTTTGATTCTTGCAATGACCTCTTCTCAAAAGCTTGTGCCTTCAAAGAGCATTGTGTTTCTTGCCCTCCAAATCTCATAAACCATTATGCAAAAAGTAAGCAAAATAGCTTTGGCTCGGATGCTTGTCCCGCGGTGTTCTTTCTTAATCCATTTAAGGGAGCTTTCAACAGTTGTCATCTCTCTTCTAATACCCAACCAATCTTTTATTCTCTTCCAAATCATGTATGTATAGGGGCAGGCAAAGAAGAGGTGTTCCCTTGTTTCATTAGCTTGCTTGCAGAACCCGCAAGATTTATCCTCCAAGTTGAGAAATGATAGAGTATCCTTTGTAGCTAACCGTTTTCTGCAAGTTAGCCACATAGTAAAAGAGAATTTGTGAGGAATGAAGCCTTTCCAAATTTGTGACATCCAAGGCTTTTTAGCTTGCGGAGTGCGCAAGATATCATACACGAGGCTTGAATCAAATATACCGTTGGCACAACATTTTGTAAAGTCACAATAGCATCACCATGGCTACCAAAGTTAAATGGTATACTTGATGTTGTGTTAAGGAGTATTTATAGTACCTTGAGTTGTGTGTACTAGCCTATGCTTGTTGTGGTAGCCTTTGTTGTGCAAGTGTTTGGTTGTGTGCTACCGAGTCTCTCGATGGAGGGCCGGCTATCTGGTTGATTGATGGACATCCGACGTTGGGTAGCCCACGTATGCTTCCATCAGATCGATCCTCTTGGACATGCTGACACGTTGGGTAGCCCACGGGTAGCTTCCATTAGGAGTGTTATCTGGTTAGTTGTTTGGACATACTGACACGTTGGGTAGCCCACGGGTATGCTTCCACAGTGAGTTTCATCTTGTTATTTCCTTTGGGCATACTGACACGTTGGATGGTCCACGTATGGGCCCACTAGGATGGTTCCATGGCCATGCTTATACCGAGTGAGATGCCGGCATGCGCCATGCGAGTTAAACTCGGGTTGTATTTGAGTGATGATTTCACGGGCATGAGTCCCCGACTTGACATGGTCGCTTATATGTTGTATCGTAGTTTGGTTATCATACATGTCTCTGCTTTATATAGACTATTATGATTTCATTTACGATTTTTCTGATTCACATACTTGGTACTGTTAGATCGACCTCCTTCGGGGGGCTGCGTTCATGCCGCAGGTTGAGGTACATAGCTTGCTGATCCACTCTCTTAGGATCGCTGTTCGGTTCTCGGAAAGCTCCATATCTCCGGAAGCTTGTCCTGTGGTACGGTTCCCTGAAGTAGTAGACTTTTGTATATTCAGGGGCATGGCGGGGCCCTGTCCCGTCATTATGGTTTCAAATTCTTAGAGGTCTGTAGCACTGTTGTGGGCAGGTTTGTAAGGGATGTAACTGTTCAAGTTTTAATTTATGTACAAAAAGGTAACCGTTGGGTTAGCCTGCTTTCTTATTTCAATGTTTTATATGTTTAAGTTTTTATTTCCGCTGGTTTTTCTCTGATGTTGTATCACTAGGGTGCCCGGGGTAAGGCACCAGTCACGGGCCCGGGTTCGGGTCGTGACAAAAGTGGTATCAGAGCAGTTAATCCTCGGAAAGTGTCTACAGACCGTATCTAGTAGAGTCTTGATTATCGATGTGTTGTGCACCACATCTATAATCAGGAGGCTATAGGATATTTAGGATTGGTTTCCATTCTTCTCACCCTGAGATCGTGCCTTAGAGCTGTGTTATAAGTTTGGACTCCCTCTGACGTATTCTTTGTATACCAGTGATGCCTCCACGCAAGGCAACCAGAGCCCAGTGCGGCAAGGCGCAGAGGAGTGCGAGTAGAAGCGGAATGTCTCTCCCGAGACCCGACATATGAGCCTCGGTCCCCACACCGCGAGGAGATGGGTTACAAGGAGATGGCCCAGTTATTGGCCAGGATCGTGGCCAGGCACGAGGATAGACTGGATGCAGCAGTTCCAGTAGTACCCATAGTTCACCCGAGGTCAGATAGTTTGAGGCTACGGGATTTTCTGAGTTGTAGCCCACCTGAGTTCTACGGGTCGAGGCCTGAGGATGATCCGCAGGAGTTCATCCGACAGTTACAGCGGATCATGAGAGTGATCAAGGCTTCGGAGACCGAGTCAGTGGTTTTGGGTTCACATCGGCTGCGTGATACTGCAGTCGACTGGTTTGATTCGTGGGAGCTGTCCCGGGGGGAACATGCACCTCCAGCTGGTTGGGGTGAGTTCTCAGAGGCTTTCCTTGGCCATTTCTTGCCTCCACAGATGAGGAGGGCACGGGCCGACAGATTTTTGATGCTAAGACAAAGAGGGCGCACAGTTCGGGAGTACAATGTAGAGTTTGACTCATTGGCCCGGTATGTCCCCGCTTTGGTGGCCAATATGGAGGATAGAGTGCACCGTTATGTCACCGGACTCGATGATTATTTAGCGGAGGGATGCACAGCAGTAGCTCTTCAGCCGAGCATGGACATTGCCCGCATCCAGGCCTATGCGCAGCAGGCTGAGGAACGTAGAGGTAGACGGAATAACCAAGATCAGCAGAAGAGGGCCAGGACAGTAGAGTCCTCTGGTGACCTTCGAGGCAGGCAGCCTCAACAGCAGACTAGTTGTGCGCCTCCGCCAGTACGGAGTGCTCCGCCACGCCTTCGGGGCGTTCAGAAATTGAGGCGTCGTGGCTCCGTGCTTGAGTTATTGGGGGAGCAGGGACGTTAGTCAGATGGGACCACCCCTACCTCGTTGTGGCCGTTGTGGTAGGCTCCATGGTGGGGAGTGTCGTGCTGGAATGGGGGTTTGTTTTGTATGCGGCCAGCAGGGCCATTTTGCGAGGAATTGTCCAACCAGAGATAGCGCGGATGTAGAGACTCAGCCTTCGGGATCAGTGGCTGATTCATCTCCTCCTTTTGTGCGCCGTGCAGGGAAGGAACATGAGTAGAACGACGGAAAGAGAAAGTGAAGTAATAGTTACAGGTATATTCTTAACCCACTAGAGACTAGTATGCATTGATGTTATAGTGATGTGTTAAGTGTTATGTTCGAATAACTTTGTGTTATAAATGTGATTTAGAAGCCTGATTAGTGAAAAGGGTAAGTCTGAGGATGAGAAAACTTTGAACCTTAGAATTTATAACAATCGAAACTTTAGAGGTAAGACCGGCTAGAGTAAAAGATTTTACAGTGATCCTTGTCGGAAGTACATAGTATGTGGGGAGTATTTTTCTAGTGATAAGTCCATGAGTGGCATAACTGATTCTTTCATGAGTGGAGTAGTGAAGACTATACCGGCGTCTGCGTTTTGGAGACTTAGAAAGAACATTCGGGACGAATGTTTCTAAGGGGGGGGATAATGTTACACCCCGTAAATTCAAGGAGTTAGATAAGAACATACCAAGGAATTTAAGATGTGAAAAGTTGATAGATAAGTTGACAACATGTGTTGGACGGATTTTGAGTTTACCTTGGAGTGTTGTACCCCAGTTGTTAAGAATTTCGAGGTGTTTAAAAGGCCTAATGTGTAGTCCGTTAAATCTAGATCCCAACGCAACAAACCGTTCGTCGTTTGGACATCGGAGTCAAAAGTTATGGAAGTTACAAGTTTGGCGTGATCAGCCGCAGCAGATTCTTGGTACAGGGTACAGTGCACGGCGCCGATCGCATGCGCGCCGCTTGTACTGGAAGTCACAGGTTGCAGGTTGCGGGCGCCGAATGCGTGGCGCTGGCATACACGGAAGATTTATTTTTGGAAGTGGAAGCGCCGAGGCGGGAATTTTGCGAAGTAAGTGACGAAAAACAGGGGATATTTCGTTTATAACCTATGGGAGGGTGACAAGTGTCCCTCCCATCCTTTATCGAAGTGGTCCTATTTTAGGGCCAAGTCTTGGAAGACTTGGCCATTCCATTTCATTTCATTTCCAAACCCTCCTAAGAAAAACCCTCTCCTTTCTCTCTAGTTTTTGGAAGAAAACCTAGCTTTAGAGGAGATTGTTGGAGCGGCAAGAAGAAAAAGTGTGGGTAAACTTGTGGTAACGCTGGTGGCGATTTTGTGGAAAGAGGTGGAAGAAAAAGGGGCTTTTGTGGGCTATTCCTTAAGGTAAAAGTTTCCCCTTTCTCTTGGTTATGAGCCTAAGGCTGTTTTATTTTAGTAGTATAGATGTGAGCCTGAGGCTATTTTATTTTAGTAGTTTAGAGTTGAGCCTAAGGCTGTTATATTGTAGTAGTATAGAGTTGAGCCTGAGGCTGTTTTATATTGTATAGATTTGGATCTTGTTGTCTTGTTAAAGACTGAAATGGGCATGTTAGCCTTAAGATTGTAACTTCAATTGGTTTTCTAATTGGGACGTCGCATGTTGTAAAGGGAGATTGTAATTGCTAAAGATGTCTAGGGCTAGATATCATGTTAGGCCTAAGAACTTGGATTGGAAAGAATTGAAAGGGGTTAAGAATTGGTTTATGGTTGGCCAAGTATGGCATGGAAAGTATTGGGTTATTTTGTATTATTGTGGGGCGTTTGTTATTGAATTCGACCTTAACAAAGGTGGCAAGTTAGTAGAAACAAAGTAAGTGCCGTCCAAATTGTCGTAGAATTTAGGGACTTTGCACTTAGTTACTCTACGTTCGAAGCTAGAGTTTGATAGACGTTTTATGACCCTTATAGGATTGAAGTACTACGTGTAGCATATTCCTCTTAAGGGAGATAGTACTGTGGAGCATTTTGCTTATTGTCGACAGTCGTCGCGAGGTATGTGATTCTTCTTATCCTCTTCAGCATGACTATTTGTGAAATATATAGTGGTAGACGACGCGTGTGTTAAAGGAATTAAATTTCCCTTTTTGTGCCTTGACTTGATATGAAGTGTAAGGGTCTTGATTGTTTGAAGAAAAGAGTAGGAAAATCTTATTCGTTAGTAATAAGTGCTTGGTTGTTAAAGAATAAACCCTCTTGATCTCATAAGGGCTTATAGTTGTAATTGGTTGGGTTAAAACATAAAGTGTTATAACGGCTTTATGGGAAGTTGGTAATAACCACTTTATGTAAGTAAAAGAATGTTTTGTTGATTTCAAAGGACAAGTGATTTGACTTAAATGGCGTTGAAAAGTATAAAACCTAATTCGTGAGAAATGAATACTTGGTTTTTAAAAGAATAACGTTACAAATTTCGGAAATGGGAATAAGGATCGAACAAGCCAATGCAGCGTCGATAAAGGAAAGAAGTAATGACAATTAATCATATTAAAACCAGTAGAAACCTCCATCTGCATAGAAGCTAAGATAAGACAAAATTGCATTACATTTCCTAGATCATGGCTGCTCTAATTAGAATTATTGAAATCAAGTTCTGATTTTCCTAAAAGTTTCAAAGTAAGGAACTAGTTTTCTAATAGAAAAGAGACTTTATGGAAAATAAAGAAATGGACTCATTATTGGATTTTAGAATGGTAACTTGATTTTGGAAAAAGGGAAGTAACTCGTTTTCAAATATTGAACTCCTTGTGATGGAAAAACATAAGTGACTTGTTTATAAAAGGTAGGAGTACCTTGATCCTAAAGGGGTTAAGTACTTGGGTTTTAAATGGTATACTTTTTTTTTTAGGTAAATGCAAATATTATTACTAATAACGAAAAGGAAGTGGCTACAATCAGTCGTTGAGGTATCTCAGGCCTCAACGTAATGCAAACAAGAAGTGAAATAGGGGAGGGGTGGTCACTCAAAAGGTGTCATTACAAGAGGGGATAAAATCATAGAGAACTCTATAAGATGTTGTTTTGATTCTTGCAATGACCTCTTACGGGAAAGCTTGTGCCTTCAAAGAGCATTGTGTTTCTTGCCCTCCAAATCTCATAAACCATTATGCAAAAAGTAAGCAAAATAGCTTTGGCTCGGATGCTTGTCCCGCGGTGTTCTTTCTTAATCCATTTAAGGGAGCTTTCAACAGTTGTCATCTCTCTTCTAATACCCAACCAATCTTTTATTCTCTTCCAAATCATGTGTGTATAGGGGCAGGCAAAGAAGAGGTGTTCCCTTGTTTCATTAGCTTGCTTGCAGAACCCGCAAGATTTATCCTCCAAGTTGAGAAATGATAGAGTATCCTTTGTAGCTAACCGTTTTCTGCAAGTTAGCCACATAGTAAAAGAGAATTTGGGAGGAATGAAGCCTTTCCAAATTTGTGACATCCAAGGCTTTTTAGCTTGCGGAGTGCGCAAGATATCCTACACGAGGCTTGAATCAAATATACCGTTGGCACAACATTTTGTAAAGCCGTCAATAGCATCACCATGGCTACCAAAGTTAAATGGTATACTTGATGTTGTGTTAAGGAGTATTTATAGTACCTTGAGTTGTGTGTACTAGCCTATGCTTGTTGTGGTAGCCTTTGTTGTGCAAGTGTTTGGTTGTGTGCTACCGAGTCTCTCGATGGAGGGCGCTATCCGTTGATTGATGGACATACTGACGCGTTGGGTAGCCCACGGGTATGCTTCCACTGTATCGATCCTCTTGGACATGCTGACACGTTGGGTAGCCCACGGGTAGCTTCCATTAGGAGTGTTATCTGGTTAGTTATTTGGACATACTGACACGTTGGGTAGCCCACGAGTATGCTTCCACAGTGAGTATCATCTTGTTATTTCCTTTGGGCATACTGACACGTTGGATGGTCCACGGGTATGGGCCCACTAGGATGGTTCCATGGCCATGCTTATACCGAGGTGAGATGCCGGGGCACGCGCCATTGCGAGTTAAACTCCCGGTTGTATTTGAGTGATGATTTCACGGGCATGAGTCCCCGACTTGACATGGTCGCTTATATGTTGTGTCTTCGTAGTTTGGTTATCATACATGTCTCCTGCTTTATATAGACTATTATGATTTCATTTACAGTATTTTACAGTTTCACATACTTGGTACCTGTTGTACTGACCTCCTTCGGGGGGCTGCGTTCATGCCGCAGGTTGAGGTACATAGCTTGCTGATCCACTCTCTTAGGATCGCTGTTCGGTTCTCGGAAAGCTCCATATCTCCTAAGCTTGTCTGTGGTACTGCCCTCAAGTAGTAGTCTTTTGTATATTCAGGCATGGCGGGGCCTGTCCCGTCATTATGGTTTCAAATTCTAGAGGTCCAGTAGCACTGCCAGGCGAGTTTGTAAGGGATGTAACTGTTCAAGTTTTAATTTATGTACAAAAAGGTAACCGTTGGGTTAGCCTGCTTTCTTATTTCAATGTTTTATATGTTTAAGTTTTTTTATTTCCGCTGGTTTTTCTCTGATGTTGTATCACTAGGGTGCCCGGGGTAAGGCACCAGTCATGGGCCCGGGTTCGGGTCGTGACAGGGCTCTCGGCCAAGGGGCCTCACAAAGGGGGGAGGGGGAGGCTAGGACGAGAACTTCAACACAAAGGAGGGGAGAGGGCTTTCAAGACTTAGAATAATTTTTGGATGAAGAAGTTCATCAACTAAGGGGGGGGGGGGGTATTTATAGGCCAACCAATGGCCAACCAATGGCCAAGATGAAGCCAAGTGCCATGCAAGTGTAGGGTGAGGATTCATCCATGTGCCCTTATCCATCTACTACACAAAATATCCTACCTAACCTTGACTAAAGAAAAGCCAAGAAAATCGTCCACTTTGGCCCAATGTTGCCGTCCAATGAGGGTGACAAGTGTCACCCTCCCGTTGGTCCAAAATATTTCATCTCTCGGAAAAATCCACAAAAATAATAAATGACATAGCCGGAATTTTCCCTTCGCAAAGTTTGTAAAATGTTTCGTCGAAAAACGATTCTTTTCGGTACTTGTGAACAAATTTTGAACCTTGCCTACCTTAAGGCTTAAACTTTCGTACGTACGTCTTCACGTACATACTCTGGAAATACAGGGTATAACATTCTCCCCTCCTTAGAAACATTCGTCCCGAATGTTCCTTCTCAAGACAGATAACGATCAAGTTCCTCATAGCTTAACCAGTTTGCAAATGCCGCACATGGTCACAGAATAACACGTGCGCAAATACTTAAATCCAAGCCAACGAGGAATCACCTCGACGATGCAAAACAGTACCAACTCTCGCTTCTGATCCAAAGGATACTCCCTTCGCACATTCATTTCACAAAAAATGATCACTTCCATGTTTCAGCACAAATTCACTTCTTTCCTTTCTCGTCGTACCCTTCTCGAACACTCGAACTCTACCTAGTATACGTACCACACTTCAGTCAACGCTTCTGTTGCCAAAACTTTGGAGTTACAACCTCCAAACTTGGTCATCTTACTAGCTTCACTTTCCTCTAAGGCCATTTCCGGCCTTCACGAACCGATTCTGGTCGAACGCATCCACGACTTCATACGATGGTTACCTAAACTTTGGCCTAGCACCCTCGTGATCCTACCACCTGGCGGGACCACCTCGAACTGACCCAACCCCAAACCGGGCTACGGGTTGACCCGCAACATGGCCCCAACCCGACCCACTTAACGCATCAAGCTCTTGTTCCCCGATCCGGAACAATCTTACCTATGGAAGTCATGGAAGCTACCACTTTCACCACAACCCAAGGAAATATTCCCACAATTACTCCACGTATACTTATACATTCTGACAAGGATCACCCGCAAAATCTTGTACTCAAGACGGCCTTACATCTAAGGTCTCAACTGTAATATTCTAAGGTTCATCATTTTCTCACCCCCAGGCTTACCCTTTTCACTAACCAGGCTTCTAAATCACATTTTAGCACAAAGCTATCCGAACATAACACTAAACACATCATCATAACATCAATACATACAAATCTCTAGAGGGTTAAGGATATACCTGAAAATAGGCGGTTCAAAGGACCGCTAAAACTGGGAACTTCCACCGCGACCTCTACCGTGGCCTGCCGGTGTATGAACATCCTGCCTAGCTATGTGTTATACCCCGTATTTCCAGAGTATGTACGTGAGGGCGTACGTATAAAAGTTTAAAGCCTTGAGTAGGCAAAGTGGCTTGGCCGAATTAAATTTGTTCACAACACCCGATTAGAGTCTTTTTTCGGCGAAACGTTTCCACAGCTTTCGTAGGGGAATTTCCGGCTATGTCATTTAGTATTTTAGCGGATTTTTCCGAGAGACGAAACATTTTGGACCAACGGGAGGGCGACACTTGGCACCCTCCAATTGGTGGCTTGAAATCGTCCAAATTGGACGAAATGGGCTATGTAAGGCACGTTTTTTGTGCCTTGGCTAAAGTCAAGGGTTGGTAGGATATTTATGTGTAGTAAATCCTAGCCCTACACTTGCCTAACACTTGGTTTAATCTTGGCCTTTGGTTGGCCATCCCTTGACCTATAAATACCCCTCTCCCTTTGATGAATTCTTCATCTTTTCCACAAATCTCTAAGTGTTAAAATCCTCCCCTCTCTTGTTGTTGTTCTCGTCCCTCCCCCCTTGGCCGAGAGCCCCTCCCCCTTGTGTGGCCTTGTGGACGAGACTTCACCCCCCTCCTAGTGGTGTTGTTCTCGTATAATATACCCCCCCTCTTGGTAGAAATACTCTCAAAAGTATTGTTATAATGCCCAAATTACCTTAGCCGTATACCTTGTTGTATTCTAAGGTTATACCTATCTAAAAGCCCGAAAATACTATTATACTTCCGCTACCACAAACCGAAACCCTAAGGAAAATCTTCACCCGTAGTTGAAGTCATAAGTAGAAGTTGGTTAGAACTTCTAAGGGTTGTTTGAGGCCTGAGCGCACTGAGTAGAGCTAAACCTTGCTCAGGATCGACATTTAAACTAGGATAATGATGGGCTTATCGAGGTAATTATCTTGTCCCTCTATTGTAATTGGAAATTACATATTGTTAGAATATATAGTTGAAGTATACTATATATAGAACTGATCGTAGTTATCGCAATGTCTTTTGACTTAAGCCCGAATAATACTTACGAATGTCTTGCGACTTAAGCCCGAATTTAAAGAAGAATACCGAATCAGAATTACATAGGGTCAGACATTAAGAGACTTGTGTAGTAGTACCGTGGAGTAGAATTGTACCCGTAGGTTAGACGATAACCCCTGGTTGGCTTGGTAGCCTACCGATAGAGGAGGAGATTTGCGCTCATGGGGGAGGTCCGCGAATTTTGGTAGAATGTTCTACGATGAGATCTAAATGTTAATAAGCGCCTGTGGCCTTATAGGTTGAAGTACTACGTGTGGCGCGATCTACTTGGCTTAAGGAGTAGCCGACGGTTGGAAGTACTTGGAGCGCTTTTGCTATTAGTCGATACTGCCGCGAGGTATGTGAACCTCTTCCTATCTCTTCTAGCATGATATGTGTGAACTATATAGCACGAGACGCATACGTGCTAAACGTATTTGATTGATTTAAAACATAAAGTGTTATAACGGCTTTATGGGAAGTTGGTTATAACTTTTTATGTTGGTAAGAAAATACTTGTGGTCTTTAAAAGGTAAATCGATTTGAACTATAACTGGCTTGTTATGTGTTAATAAAGAACTTGAAGTATTTCAAAAGATTTTGAATCATTTTGAAAGAAGAAGTAATACTTGGTTTTTGAAAACTTAAGAGTTATACTAGCTTTATGGGAAGGTAGGTATAACGGCTTAAGAATGTTTCTTCGATTTGAAATCGAATGTGTATCGACAAACCACCATAGCGTTAATAAAAGGAAATGTTTTGTGATTAAGTATTATTAAAACCAAGAGAAACTTCCATCCGCATAGAAGCTAGATGAGACAAAATGATATTTCCTAGATCAGGGCTGTTGTAATAAGATTGTTATAAACAAGAATATCCTACTCACATATAAGACTTATGTTTCTCAGATAGTTTAAAAGAGAATTATATTCTTAAATGAATAAGACTATGAACTACAAAACCTTTCTAAAATAAGAAACGTGAACATTTGAAATTAGGCAAACTTGGACGTTTGGAAAATAATGTCGTTACTTGATTTTACAAAGGTAAGTGTTTTGTTTTACTTAAAAGGATAATCACTCTATTTTCACATAACTACGGGTATTGTGTGACTTTTGTGAAAGTAACGTATCTTTTAAAGATTTAGTGTATGAAGTACTTTGGGGATAAAAACCCGAACTTGTTGACATATAGTAGAAAGTACCTGGTGTGTATAACTTGATTGTGTTGGTTTGTGATAGCCTTGTAAATACTTTCTTGTTGATTGATAAGTAAACATGCTAGGATGCTATGTGTGTTAGTATCTTGTGATGTTAGTGTAAAGGGGTTTTCCTCGATCGTGCTTAAAGTTGTTTGACTATCACCGTTATGTTGGTAGTGTACCACTCACCTTGACTTATTTCCGAGGTTAAGCCGCCTCCGACGCGGTAGACTCGGCGATGCGTGACCATGATTCGAGAATACCTCATGCGGGTCCGGGATCCATGCGGAACTACGGAGTTCCGTGTTAGCGCGCCTTTATGGTCACGCGGTCTATGCGCTATGCGGATCGCGAGTCGGGGCGATGCCGTGGAGTAGCTACCATCGATGCGGGTTATACCTCACGCGCCTATGAGGTTGGCCTATGCGCGAGTGCGGAAAGTTCGAGGCTAGACGCGCACATTTGATATCGCGCGAGTGACCGCCTTTGATCATGTGACGATGCAGACAGATATCATGATACGATTTATGACCTTGTTAGTACCGCTGGTGTTAGTAGTCGGCTATGCCTTCGCATTTCACCTGCATCGCTTTATTTGGACACGTGGACCCGTGTTCATGTGTATTCCTTGGTGCTTTTCTATCATAGATCGCGATGGCGGAAGGTATTCCACGGGCATGATTGATGTTATGGGCTTGAGACCCATAGTTATATTCGAGTGATGACTTTGAGGGCGTGAGTCCCTGACTTGACATGACTGCTTATTTATTGTGAACTGTAGTTTGGTTATCATACATGTCTCCTGCTTTATAGACTATTATGATTTCATTTACAGTATTTTTAGTTTCACATACTCGGTACCTGTTGTACTGACCTCCTTCGGGGGGCTGCGTTCATGCCGCAGGTTGAGGTACACCAGTCGTTGATCCTAGCTCTCAGGGTCACAGTTTCAGCGTTTGGGAAGCTCCGTTTCTCCGGAGGCTTATCAGTGGTATAGTCCCCTGTCGTCGTAAGTGTTTACATTCAGGGGTTTGGCGGGGCCCTGTCCCGCCATTGTTGTCGTATCATTCTTAGAGGTCTGTAGTACTGTTGTGGGCAGGGTTTGTAAAAAGGATTAAACTGTTCATGTTGAAAGAGTTGTTATTTATATATATATACTGAAGGTAACCGTTTTTGGTTAGCCTGTCTTCTTATTTCACTGTCTTATTACACTGGTTTCATGTATTGTCTTTATGTTCCGCTGATTACTCTGATGTATGTCTACTTGGGTGCCCGGGGTAAGGCACGACCACGCCCGGTTCGGGTCGTGACAAAAGTGGTATCAGAGCAGTTAATCCTCGGAAAGTGTCTACAGACCGTATCCAGTAGAGTCTTGATTATCGGTGTGTTGTGCACCACACCAATAATCAGGAGGCTATAGGGTATTTAGGATTGGTTTCTATTCTTCTCACTCTGAGATCGTGCCTTAGAGCTGTGTTGTAAGTTGGACCCTCTGACGTATTTCTTTCCCTTACCGTTATGCCTCCGCGTAGGGCAACCCGGGCCCAGGAGGGCAAGGCAGCCGAGGGAGCTGCGAGTAGAGTTCAGAGGGTGGCGAGGGCACAGGCCAATCATTACCTAGGTAGTGCTTCATTCGGGAGTTCTGCGACGTCACTAGCCCAAAGAGTTTAGTACGGCGGCAGCGAAGCCTCATCGCGCCATGATATATGAACCTTCGCCCACGATCGAACAGTGAATTTAGATTGCAAGAAGACGACCCTGTTACTAGCTATGGATTGGGCTACCAGAGAGTATACCGATGTACGCGGGTCTTGATGACTATCTAAGAGAGGGTTGTGCAAGAGTAATTCTTCAGTTAGGCTTGAGCATGGCACGTACGCTTATGCGCAGCAGCCGAGATCAACGTAGATCGACGTTAACGGAGGGCAGAAGAGGCCAGAGCAGAAGGTCCTTTGGTAACTTTCAGGCGAGTCACCTCACCAATGATTAGATTATGCACGCCCACCGCAAAGAGGTCCTCCATGGGGTTGATGACGTTCGGGTATGCAGGAGTTGGTCGAACTCCGTGGCTTCCGTCATAGCGATGTGGCGACGCCATCCCGGGAATGTCGTTTTTAGTTGGTACTTGTTGTACTGCGCCGCCGAGGCCATGTGTCGAATGGGTGACCTAGTAGGAGGACTTTGCCTTCGATCGCTGGGTAGTTCGTCACCTTCCTTAGCTGCGCCTACAGGCGGAGGTTGATTAGAACGACTAAGGAGTGAAGCGGTAGATATAGATTATCCTTAACCCTCAGAGATGCAGATGTGTGATAAGCGAGTATACCTTAAGTGCTATGTTCGATAGCGAGATGTTAGTTGTGATTAGAAATCATGGCGGGTTAACCGAGTAAGATTTTGGGGATAGAAGGTGGGAGCCTTAGAGTTTTATACGTAGAGACCTTAGAGGTAAGGCCATCTCAAGTATAGGTGTAGTGTTATGTTTGATCCTTATCGGAGTGCATAGTGCACGTGAGCTATGTTTGTGGGATAAGTCCCTGAGTAGCGTGATTTGAAAGAGGGTAGTCGAGCTAGGAAGACCGCTAGGTTTTCGTAACGTGATTAGTGAGATTGTTCCGGATCGGGGAGCTAGTATTGTGCGCGTTGCCGGGTCGGGTTGAGGCCACGCCATGGTCAACCCGCGTAGGTTTGTGGTGGGTCAGTTTGTGGTGGTCCCGCCTTGTGTTAGGGTTGTGAGGGTGTTAGGCCCAAGTTTAGTTAACCAGCGTACGAGTTCGTGGATGCGTTCGACCAGTGGTCGGTCGATGGGGGCAGCCCATCGTGTTCTTCGGTCGACCGCTTTACCGTATGTTGAGTTATCCGAAGGTTGTAAGGCTGCACGGTGCCTACCTTCACCTTATGTCGCAGTGAAGCCCGTGTTGTGGCTATTTTCGTTTTCTAAAAGTTTTACCAGCAAGGATAGAACTCAGTGAGTCTCGACCACATTCGCCGCCGCCGTTGTTTGGATTTCAAGGATAGTTGCGAGAATTGTTGTCTCCTGTTGAAGGAGTGTTTAAGCTACCATTTCAGTGTTCGGATATCGCCTTATGAAGCCTTGTAAGGGCGGAAGTGTAAGTTGTCGGTCGATTGGTTCGATGTTGGCAAGGTTCGCATACTGGTTCAGCTTGTTCCACAGATCGTGGATAGTGAAGCTTGTCTAGAAGAAGTTCCGCACTCCGAGAAATCGCGGATAATCGGCGACGACGCTTAGAGTTCGTGCCGATGGTCGGTCTTCAAGGTACCACCCCGGTTCATGCGACGAGTTTTGGAAAACAGGGAACTTAGCCCGAGTTACTTGGGCCTTTGTGAGTTCATGTGAAGGATAGGCCGTTGCCTATATGTTAGCATTTGCCGTCCGACGTAGGAGGCAGTGCGTCCGGTCTTTCGTATTGTGATGTTCGGGGAAGTATCGAAGATCCATCCAGAGTGTTCCCAGTTAATGATGACCACGTTAGAGATAGTAACCCCGAGTTTTGCATCACGGCCGTGTCGAACGGGGTATGAGTTCGAGTGTACGACATCCTCCGGGATCGCAAGCAGCCCGGTACCATTTGTTGGATCGTCGGAGCAAGGCTCGCGACAAAGTGACAAAAGTGGTACCATTTGTTGGGTCGCCTGAGAAGGTTAATGCCTCAGGCAAAGTGACAAAGTGGTATCTACGACGAGTAAAGAGAGAAGCGAGCATGTATGGCGAGCATAGATGTGATCATTTCTTTTGTAAAGAGAAGGTGCGAAGGAAGTATATTTTAGACCCCGGTGAGAAGTGTTTTGTGGTGATGATTAGAGGTGTTTTCCTCGTGGACTTAGATAGAAGTATGTGCGCGGGTGTTTCTGTGGCCAGGTGTGGCAGGATTGTTTTCGTAAGTATAGCAGTGAAGACTATACTGGCGCGCGTTTGTCTTGAGATTTAGAAGGAACATTCGGACGAATGTTTCTACGAGGGGAGAATGTTATACCGTATTTCCGCAGTATGTACGTGAGGGCGCACGATAAAAGTTTAAAGCCTTGAGTAGGCAAAGTGGCTTGGCGAATTAAATTTGTTCACAACACCCGACAGAGTCTTTTTCGTAAACGCTTTCCACAACTTTCGTAGGGAATTTCCGCTATGTCATTTAGTATTTTGCGGATTTTTCCGAGAGACGAAACATTTTGGGACCAACGGAGGGCGACACTTGGCACCTCCAATTGGTGGCTTGAAATCGTCCAAATTGGACGAAATGGGCTATGTAAGGCACGTTTTTTGTGCCTTGGCTAAAGTCAAGGGTTGGTAGGATATTTATGTGTAGTAAATCCTAGCCCTACACTTGCCTAACACTTGGTTTAATCTTGGCCTTTGGTTGGCCATCCCTTGACCTATAAATACCCCTCTCCCTTTGATGACTTCTTCATCCTTTCCACAAATCTCTAAGTGTTAAAATCCTCCCCTCTCTTGTTGTTGTTCTCGTCCCTCCCCCCCGTGGCCGAGTGCCCCTCCCCCGTGTGTGGGCTGGTGGGCGAGACTTCACCCCTCCGAGTGGTGTTGTGCTCGTATAATATACCCCTCTTGGTAGAAATACTCTCAAAAGTATTGTTATAATGCCCAAATTACCTTAGCCATATACCGTGTTGTATTCTAAGGTTATACCTATCTGAAAAGCCCAGAAAATACTATTATACTTCCGTCAGTCACACAAACCGAAACCCTAAGGAAAATCTTCACCGTAGTTGAAGTCATAAGTAGAAGTTGGTTAGAACTTCTAAGGGTTGTTTGGAGCGGGTCGGAGCGCACGGAGTAGGAGCTAAACCTTGCTCAGGATCGACATTTAAACTAGGATAATTATGGGCTTATCGAGGTAATTATCTTGTCCCTCTATTGTAATTGGAAATTACATATTGTTAGAATATATAGTTGAAGTATAATATATATAGAACTGATCGTAGTTATCGGCAATGTCTTTTGACTTAAGCCTGAATAATACTTACGCAATGTCTCGCGACTTAAGCCCGAATTTAAAGAAGAATCCGAATCGTAATTACATGTGGGTCAGACATACAAGAGACTTGTAGTAGTACCGTGGAGTAGAATTGTACCCGTTAGGTTAGGCGATAACCCCCGGTTGGCTTGGTAGCCTACCGATAGAGAGGAGATTTGCGCTGCCATGTGCGGGCCGAATTTTCGGTAGAATGTTCTACGATGAGATCTAAATGTTAATAAGCGCTTTGTGGCCTTATAGGTTGAAGTACTACGTGTGGCGCGATCTACTTGGCTTAAGGAGTAGCCGACGGTTGGAAGTACTTGGAGCGTTTTGCTATTAGTCGATACTGTCGCGAGGTATGTGAACCTCTTCCTATCTCTTCTAGCATGATATGTGTGAACTATGTAGTACGGTAGACGTCATGTGCAAACGTATTTGATTGATTTAAAACATAAAGTGTTATAACGGCTTTATGGGAAGTTGGTTATAATGACTTTATGTTGGTAAGAAAATACTTGTGGTCTTTAAAAGGTAATCGATTTGAACTATAATCGGCTTGTTATGTGTTAATAAAGAACTTGAAGTATTTCAAAAGATTTTTGAATCATTTTGAAAGAAAGTAATACTTGGTTTTTGAAAAACTTAAGAGTTATACTAGCTTTATGGGAAGTTAGGTATAACGGCTTAAGAATGTTTCTCGATTTGGAAATCAAAATGTGTATCGACAAACCACCGCAGTTAATAAAAGGAAATGTTTTGACAGATTAAGTATTATTAAAACCAAGAGAAACTTCCATCCGCATATAAGCTAAGATGAGACAAAATGATATTTCCTAGATCATGGTCAGTAATAAGATTGTTATAAACAAGAATATCCTACTCACATATAAGACTTATGTTTCTCGATAGTTTAAAAGAGAATTATATTCTTAAATGAATAAGACTATGAACTATTTAAACCTTTCTAAAATAAGAAACGTGAACATTTGAAATTAGGCAAACTTGACGCTTGGAAAATAATGTCGTTACTTGATTTTACAAAGGTAAGTGTTTTGTTTTACTTAAAAGGATAATCACTCTATTTTCACATAACTACGGGTATTGTGTGACTTTTGTGAAAGTAACGTATCTTTTAAAGATTTAGTGTATGAAGTACTTGGGGATAAAACCCAACTTGTTGACATATAATAGAAAGTACCTGGTGTGTATAACTTGATTGTGTTGGTTTGTGATAGCCTTGTAAATACTTTCTTGTTGATTGATAAGTAAACATGCTAGGATGCTATGTGTGTTAGTATCTTGTGATGTTAGTGTAAAGGGGTTTTCCTCGATCGTGCTTAAAGTTGTTTGACTATCACCGTTATGTTGGTAGTGTACCACTCACCTTGACTTATTTCCGAGGTTGCCGCCTCCACGCGGGTAGACTCAGCGGTCCGGGGACCATGATTCGAGAATACCTACGCGGGTCCAGGATCCATGCGAACTACGGAGTTCCGTGTTAGCGCGCCTTTATGGTCACGCGGTCTACATGTGGCCACGAGGATCGCGAGTCCGTGACGACGCCGGAGTAGCTACCGATGCGGGATTATACCTCATGCGCCTACGAGGTTGGCCTATGCGAGTCGCGGAAAGTTCTGTGGCTAGACGCGCACATTTGATATCGCGGGCGAGTGACCAGCTTTGATCATGTGACGGCCAGACAGATATCATGATACGCTTTATGACCTTGTTAGTACTGTGGTGTTAGTAGTCGCTATGCCTTCGCATTACCCTCGCATCGCTTTTATTTGGACACAGTGAGACCCGGTGTTCATGTGTATTCCTCGTGCTTTTCTATCATGATCGCACAGGTGAGGAAGGTATTCCACGCATGATTGATGTTATGGGCTTGAGACCCATAGTTATATTCGAGTGATGACTTTGAGGCGTGAGTCCCCGACTTGACACGATCGCTATTTATTGTGAATCGTAGTTTGGTTATCATACATGTCTCCCGCTTTATAGACTATTATGATTTCATTTACGATTTTTAGTTTCACATACTTGCACTGCATCGACCTCCTTCGGGCCGCGCTCATGCCGCAGTTGAGGTACACCGCCGTTGATCCTAGCTCTCGTGGTCAGCAGCGTTGGGAAGCTCCGTTTCTCCGGAGGCTTATCAGTGGTATAATCTCCTGTCGTCGGAAGTGTTTACATTCAGGGGTTTGGCGGGGCCCTGTCCCGCCATTGTTGTCGTATCATTCTAGAGGTCATGTAGTACCGCTGGCGTGGTTTGTAAAAAGGATTAAACTGCTCATGTTGAAAGAGTTGTTATTTATATATATATACCAAGGTAACCGTTTTTGGTTAGCCGTTTTCTTATTTCACCGCCTTATTACATCGATTTCATGTATTGTCTTTATGTTCGATTACTCGATGTATGTCTACTGGGTGCCCGGTAAGGCACGACCACGCCCGGTTCGGTCGTGACACTATGGAAGGTGAAGAACTCGAATCGATCTAGTAGTCAGGTTATCCCACCATGCCACCCCGGTCGATAGCCTTCACAAATGGCCCCGCCGGGCCGCAAGTATAGCAATCTCCCAAACCCGTACGACATTCCCCCCTGTGGGCTTTACCACAACGGCCACACTGAGATACGGGTGGCCTCATCCGGCGAGCGCTTCTACTCCCCTGAAAATCTGAAACCTGGGAGCCCTGACCGCCTGCAATATCCCGGCGTCCCGAAGGCTGTGGAGGACCACTCTGTACTGGCGGAGGTACATAACTAGTCTGCTGCTGAGGCGGTCCACCTCGAAAGTCACCAAAGGACCCTGCTGTTCTGGCCCTCTTCTGCTGATCTCGGTCGTTCCGTCGATCTCTCCGCTCCTCACATCCAAGTGCATAAGCTCAGATGCGGCAATGTCCATGCCCACAAGAGCTACACCGAACAACTCTCTCGCTAGGTAATCATCGAGCCTCAGAACATATCGGTGCACTCGATCCTCCATACTAGCTACTAACGCGGGACGCATCGCCAATGAGTCGAACTCCACATTGTACTCCGAACCGCACGCCGCTCGCCGCAACACCAAAAATCTGCTACCGAGCCCTCTCATCCGCGAGGCAAGAAATGTGCAAGAAATGCCCCGAGAACTCGTCCCCATATACCGGAAGTGCATTCTCCTAGACCACCGACTCGGTCTCCGATGCCTCGATCACTCTACGATCCGTCAGAATCGCTTGATGAACTCCTGCGGATCATCCTCGTGCCTCGACCCATAAAACTCGCGGCTACAACTCGTAAAATCCCGTAGCCTCAAACTATTTGATCTAAAGTGAACCATGGTGCTATCGAACTGCCGGCCCACCTATCCTCAAGTCCGCCACAACCTCGCCAATAATCGCCAACTCTTGTAACCCATCTCCTCTCGCCTGCATCGCTGGACCGAGGCTCAGTGCATCGTGGTCTCAGAGATCGCCGCTTCTACTCGCAGCCTCCTTCGATGCCTTGCCCTTCGGGCCCGGTTTCTCGCGCGAGGAATAATCGTACAAACGAGATACGTCGAGGGGTCCAACTTACAACATGTTTCTAAGGCACGATCTCGTAATGAGAAGAATGGAAACTAATCCTAAATGTCTCGCACTCCTCGATTATAGATGTGGTGCACAACACATCGATAATCAAGACTCTACTAGACACGGTTTGTAGACACTTTCCGAGGACTAACTGCTCTGATACCACTTTTGTCACGACCCGAACCCGGGCCCGTGACTGTTGCCTTACCCCGGGCACCCTAGTGATACAACATCAGAAAACCAAATAAATAAAAACTTAAAACATACAATTTAGATATGGATCAAGATAAAAGAAAATAGGCCAACCAAAACGGTTGCCTTTCTGCAAATACATAAATATCGACATTTGAACAGTTACAATCCTTACAACCCTTCCCACAACAAAGCATGCACTTAAGATTTTTACAACAACTATGACGGACAGTGGCCCCGCCATACCCCGAATGTACAAGAACCTATGCACTCGTGGTAACATACCAAAAGATAAGCCTCGAAGGAACGGAGCTTCCCAATACGTTGAAATGTGATCCTATAAGCGGATCGACGGTAGATGTACCTCTTACACGCGGATGAACGCACTTCAAGGAGGTTAGTACAACAGGTACCAAGTATGTGAAACTGAAAAATACTGTAAATGAAATCATAATAGTCTATATAAAGAAGGAGACATGTATGATAACCAAACTACAGTACCCAACATATAAATAGTCATATCAAGTCAGGGACTCACGCCCTCCAAATCATCACTCGTGCCCGTGGAATTCCTTCCTCACTGCCGGCAGTCTATGATATAACAATACCAATGAGTATACATGAACACCAGGTCCCACCTGTGTCCTAAAACCGTACGGGGCAAGTATAAAGGCATAACTACCAGATCCGACCGTACCAATAATAATGTACAACCATATCATGAAGCTGACACGTGGCAAGTGCAATAACCTCTACCAGATCCTCCCTGCGCCACGTAGCTGACGGGGGCAAGTATACGGTTAAGCACCAGATCACAACCGTAAGTCACGAAGCTCCATCCAAACACTGACCGCTGGTCGACACGTGGCAAGGCGATAGCCTCCACTGATCCTCCCCGCGCCACGTGAGCCGACGGCAAGTGAACCGCTTAAGCACCATATCACAATCGTAAGTCACGATACTTCGCCGAAGGCGATACGTGGCAAGTGCGATAACCTATACCAGATCCACCTGCGTCACGTAGCTGACGGGAGCAAGTAAACAGGCTATGCACCCGATCACAACCGTAAGTCACGATACTTCGCCATAAATAACCATAATGGTCACATGCCCACAGAATCCATCATCGGTGTAGACATGCCCATGTAACAATAATAATGGAAGCATAACCGTGGAATCTTCCACACCGCCAGACGCCCAAGTAAGTTCTCAACAAATCAACCGCCCTCCATCGAGACGCCAGAGTAGTATAGAAACACAATTCTTGCACAACAAAGGCTATCACAACAAGCATAGGCAAGTTACACAACAACAAGCATAGGCAAGTTATACACAACTCAAGGTACTTTCATTTTATGTCAATGTCCGGGTTTTAACCCTAAAGTACTACATACGTTAAATTCCTTTTAAATATCCATTTCTTTTACAAAGGTCACCCGATACCCGTAGTATAAAAATAGAGTGACTAATATTGTTAAGTAAACCAAAACACTTCCCTTTGTAAAATCAAGTAACAACATTATTTTCCAAACGTTCAAGTTTGCCTAATTTCAAATGCTCAAGTTTCTCATTTTCGAAAAGGTTTCGTAGTTCATAGTTTTAATCCTTTAAAACAATTTGAGAAACATATGTCTTATGTGTGAGTAGGTTATTCTTGTTCATAACAATCTTATTAAAGCAGCCATGATCTAGAAAATGTAATATCATTTTGTCTCATCTTAGCTTCTATGCAGATGGAGGTTTCATCGGTTTTAATAATACTTCATTATTCAATACATTTCCCTTTATTAGCGCCGCAGATGGTTTGTTCGATATTTATTCGATTTCAAATCAAGAAACATTATACCTTTTAAAACCAAGTACTCATTACTCACGAATGAGGTTTCACACTTTTAACAAAATTCATATCAATTCAATTAAGTCAAGTCTCTTATCTTTAAGATCAAGCCTCTTAACTTCTAAAATCAAGAAATCATTCTCTTTACCTTCTTAAGACGTTATACCTAACTTCCCATAAAGCTAGTATAACTCTTATGTTTTCAAAACCAAGTATTACTCTTCTTTCAAAAAGGTTTCTTAATTCTTTTGAAATACTTCAAGATTCTTTATTATTCAGGCTTAAGTCGAAAGACATTGCCGTAGTTATTATTCAGGCTTAAGTCAAAAGACATTGCCGTAATTATTATTCAGTTAACACACGTACGTCTACCGTACTATATATATATATACTTCAAAATATCATGCTCAAGAGTATAGGAAGAATCACATACCTCGCGACGATTATCGACTATTAGCAAAACGCTCCACGGCTATAACCCGGCTAGCCTTGTCCACCTTCCAAGTAGCACATGCTACTCACAGAACATTCAACCTATAAAGGTTATACCAGTCTATCAAAGTCTAGACTACACTGTAGAATATTCTTCTGACGTGATTTCAGTTCAAGTCTTTTCTGTAATATCCTTCTATTACAGTTCAATTCTCTTCTATAAATCTTATATTCATTTCTAAACAACAATATGTAATTTCCAATTACAATAGAAGGATAGGATTATTTACCTCGGTAAGCCCAAAATTATCCAAGTTTTAATGTCGATCCTGAGCAACGTTTAGCTCCTACTCCGGGTTCTCCAACCCGCTCCAAACAACCCTTAGAAGTTCCACGCAACTTCTACTTAACACTTTAACCGACTATGAAGGTTTTCCTTAGGGTTTCGTTTAGTGGCTAAAGGAAGTATAATAGTATTTCTGGGCTTTTCGTATAGGGGTAACCTTGGAATACTACAAGGTATTTGGGCCAAGGTATTTGGGTATAGTAACAATACTTGGAGAGTATTCTACCAAGAGGGTATTTTCACGAGAACAACACCACAAGGAGGGGGGTACTTTCGGCCAAGGGAGGGGCTCTCGCCGAGGGCCTCACAAAGGGGAGGAGGCTAGGACGAGAACTTCAACACAAAGTGGGGAGAGGGCTTTCAAGACTTAGAACAATTTTTGGATGAAGAAGTTCATCAACTAAGGGGGGGGGGGGTATTTATAGGCCAACCAATGGCCAAGATGAAGCCAAGTGCCATGCAAGTGTAGGGTGAGGATTCATCCATGTGCCCTTATCAATCTACTACACAAAATATCCTACCTAACCTTGACTAAAGAAAAGCCAAGAAAATCGTCCACTTTGGCCCAATGTTGCCGTCCAATGGTGTCACCCTCCCGTTGGTCCAAAATATTTCATCTCTCGGAAAAATCCGCAAAAATAATAAATGACATAGCCGGAATTTTCCCTTCGCAAAGTTTGTAAAACGTTTCGTCGAAAAACGATTCTTTTCGGTACTTGTGAACAAATTTCGAACCTTGCCTACCTTAAGGCTTAAACTTTCGTACGTACGTCTTCACGTACATACTCTGGAAATACGGGATATAACAACCTCCATCTGCATAGAAGCTAAGATGAGACAAAATGATATTACATTTCTTAGATCATGGCTGCTGTAACAAGATTGTTATAAACAAGAATAACCTACTCACATATAAGGCATATGTTTCTCAAATTGTTTTAAAGGAGAATTATATCATTGAGTGATTAAATACTATGAACTACGAAACCTTTCGAAAATGAGAAACTGAGCATTTGAAATTAGGCAAACTTGAACGTTTGGAAAAATAATGTTGTTACTTGATTTTATAAAGGGAAGTGTTTTGATCTACTTAAAAAGATAGTCACTCTATTTTTATACTACGGGTATTGTGTGACTTTTGTAAAAGAAACGGATCTTTTAAAGAGTTAATGTATGAAGTACTTTGGGGATAAAAACCCGAACTAGTTAACATAAAGTAGAAAGTACCTTGTGTGAATAAACTTGATTGTGTTGGTTTGTGATAACCTTGTAATACTTTCTTGTTGATTTGATAAATAAACATGTTAGGATACTACGGGTGTTAGTATCTTGTGATGTTTGTGTAAAGGGTTTCTGATTGTGCTTATGTTGTTTAAACGATAAATTGTTATGTTAGTATTATATCACTCACCTTGACTTGATCCCGGGTTAAGCCGCCTCCACGCGGGTAGACTCAAAGCGGTCTGTGTGACCTATGATTCGAGAATACCTACGCGGGTCCAGGGGCCTATGCGAGCTACGAGAGTTCCGTGTTAGTGCGGGTTATACCTCATGCGGTCTATGTGGCCATACGGATCGCGAGTCCGTGACGCCACGGGAGTAGCTACTTGATGCGAGGAATACCTCACGCGGGCCATCGGAGTGGCCTATGCGAGCCGCGGAAGTTCCAGGACTAGACGCGCACATTAGATACATCGCGCGAGTGGCCGCCGATCATGTGGCGGTAGACAGATCTCATGATACGCTTTATGACCTTGGTACCGTGGTTTTAGTAGTCGGCTATGCCTTCATACTTACCCCAGACGGTTTTATTATGACACAGCGGACACGTGTTCATGTGTATTCCTTGGTGCTTTTATATCATAGATCGCCGGTGAGGAAGGTATTCCACGGCCATGATTGATGTTGTGGGCGTGAGACCCATAGTTGTATTTGAGTGATGACTTTGAGGCGTGAGTCCCCGACTTGACATGATCGCTTAATTATTGTGAATCGTAGTTTGGTTATCATACATGTCTCCCGCTTTATATAGACTACTATGATTTCATTTACGATTTTTCGCCACATACTTGCACCTGTTATCGACCTCGTGGGCCGCTCACGCCGCAGTAGAGGTACACCGCCGTTGATCCTCGCTCTGTGGTCACGATTCAGCGTTGGGAAGCTCCGCTTTCTGAGGCTTATCGCGGTATAGTCCTCTGTCGTTGTAGGTGCTTACATTCGTGGTATGGCGGGCCCCGCCCGCCATTGTTGTCATATCATTCTTAGAGGTCAGAACATCTGGCGTAGTTGTAAAAAGGGATGTAATCGTTTCTAGTTGTTATATATATTTATGCCGAAAGGCAAATTTTTCTCAGATGAACTGGTTCATATTTCATATTATGTCATGTCTTGTTTTAGATTCCACGACACTGATGTATGTCTACTGGGTGCCTGCAGGCACTACCACGCCCGGTTCGTCGTGACAATTCGGCCAACATGGCCACATGGGGGTGACACGTGTCGCCCCCCTACTCGTCCAAAATATCTCATCTTCCGAAAATATCCGTAATGCCAAAAATCCGAAAATAAAGTGGGCCCCACAAAACCGTAAATTCTCCCGTGGGCCCCACGTGACCAATTTCGGGAATAAAATTCCATAATTCTCAAATATTCTAAAAAGTCTGAATACCAAATCTGGGAATCCAATTCCCATTAACGAACCTTTTTCTTCACAAAATCCGGAAACTTTTCCGTCGAAAAATCACATATTTCTTCCTTTCCAATTTTAATGTCGTATTCTCGTACGTACGTCCTCATATACATACCCTGGAACTACGGGGTGTAACACTTCTAAGGGTTGCTTGGAGTGGATTGGAATGTCAAAAAGAGGCGCTAAAGTTGCTAAGGATCGACTTGTAATCTTGGATCACATTTGGGCTAAATGAGGTATAATCTTCGTCTTACTTTTGTAATTGAAGATTCCATGTTATTATAAGTTAGAAATGATCATGTGATATGTGTTATGAAGATTGATAAGTGTTATGGAAATTTGGAAGCTCAAATCCGAAAATGACATGTTAAGCCATTTGAAATTGAAATACAATTTGGCCGATAGTTAGAATCGTCGCATGTTTACCTACTTGAGGATTGTAGTAGTTATAATCAATTTTGGCTAGATAACATGTTATATTAAACCACTTGGATTGAAAAGGGATTGGAAACGAATTTGTATTGATTGTCCCTATTTTTGCCGAATGGACATTATATGTTGGACTAGTTTGATATTATTGTGGGGCGGAATTTTACACGTCTTGATTAAGCGTGTAATCCCCTATTGTTAACTACTTTGTTGAGCCTTAAATGTGGCGTGTTTGGTTATTGAATTCGGCCTTGAAAAGGGTGGCAAAGTATGTAGAAACAAAGGAAGTGATGTCCGATTTTCCGTAGAATTTAGTGACTTTGCACTTGGTATATTCTACGTTTGAAGTAAGGCGTTAATAGACGTACTATGGTCATTATAGGTTGACATACTACGTGCGGCGTATTGTACTTAGCAAGTGGATTAAACTGAAGAGGTATGTGGAACTTTCTTATCTCTTGAGCATGAATAAGTTGTAAATGTATAGTACGGTAGACGTACAAGATTTTGACAATCTAGTCCATTTGATATCCTTGGCTTATTTTAAGAATGTTCAAGTTGGTTGAGTTAGGGAATTAACTCACTTGTTTAAATATTAAGGATATCTTGGTTTTCAAAAGTTAAGAGACTTTAAGTATGTGGAAAGTATTTTTGATACTTGTTTTGTTGGAAAGTTTAAGCCTCTTGGTTTTAAAGAAGAATATAAGTTTCTAAGGTATAAAGCTAGTATAGCGGCTTTATGGGAAGTTGGTTATAATAACTTTATGGAAGGTTAAAAAGAGTGATTTACTCTAAGTAATTTAAGTATGATAAATGACTTGAAATAATGAAAGGCGAATTGATTTAAAGGCATCAATTGCTTAAAGTTTTAAAAGAAAGAAGTCACTTGATTTAGAAGCATATAATTGTATTTCTAAAAGGTATTGTGACTTGTCTTGAAAAGTAGTTATGACTTGATACTATGGTTATTAGTATCTTGGAAGTTTTATATGAAAAAGAGTCATTTTAAAAGAATAGGAGTACGTAGTACTTTGGGTTAAATTCCCGGATATTTATAATGACATGTTAGTGCCTTAAGTAAACTAAAATGAGAGTGTATATTAATAAGACTAATAAGAAGTTAGGGGGATTTCTTAACTTGCTTATTTATTGTATGATGTTCTAGTGCTTATGTTATGTATGATGTTTAGAGGACTTATGTTATGTATGATGGCCGGTTGAGTTAGGGTAAGAGTATAAATGAGGGGTAAACCCCCAAGACGTTATACCACCTTCTCCAGGGTAAGAGTATAAATGAGGGATAAACCCCCAAGACGTTATACCACCTGCTTCAGGTTAAGAGTATAAATGAGAGGTAAACCCCCAAGACGTTATACCACCTATTCCGTGGATTTGCTACCCATGGAGCGAGGAATACCTCATGCGAGTCCTTATGGGCTTATGCGGGTGAAATAGTCCCATGCGGGCGGGTATAGCCTATGCGAGGAATACCTCATGCGGGTCCACACGACCTATGCGGGTGATATAGTCCCAGGAGTAGGATTGCTTAACGACATCGCGGGCGTGGTCCCGCTTGATCGTGAGCTTCCTATTTTTATGTTGTAAAGATACTCTTGATTACTCTCATTGTTAGTAAGGCACACGGTACTTCTAATCGAGTTATCATACATGTCTCCGCTTTATTATAGACTTATGATTTCATTACGCATTTCTGGCCACATATTTGGTACATGTCAATCGACCTCCTTCGGGCTGCGTTCATGCCGCAGGTAGAGTATACAGGTTGCTGATCCTCACTCTTAGGATCACTGTTCAGCTGTTGGGAATCTCCATTACTCCGGAGGCCTATCCCTGGTATGGTTGGTTGTTGTATATTCAGGGGTATGACGGGGCCCTGTCCCGTCACAGTTGTTATTCTTAGAGGTCTGTAGTCACATTGTGGATTGGGTTGTAAAGAGAAAAGTACTGCTTTTATTATGTATATTTTACTGGGTGGCCTTATCGGCCAAATTTGTTGTTATTTTATGTTTAAGCATTTTTATAAGTTGTGTATGTTCTGCTATTCTCCGATGTATAAGGGTGCGGTGCCTGTGTAGGGCACCGCCATGCCCGGTCGGGTCGTGACAAAAGTGGTATCAGAGCGCTTAGTCCTCTGAAAGTGTCTACGCATCGTGTCTAGTGTAGTCTTGATTATCGGTGTGTTGTGCACCACATCTATAATCGTGAGGTCGCAGGACATTTAGGATTGGTTTCCATTCTTCTCACTCGAGATCGTGCGATAGAGTCGTGTGGTTGTGGTCGCTCTCCCTAACAGTTATGTTGTTTGCAGCCACGAAAGGCAAAGACACCCAGAGATGATGTGGATTGCGTATCCAGGTAGGTAATGTTAGTAGTATAGTTGGTATTGTGACATACATCTATACGTATTTATGTATGAGGGTCGGACGCGTGTTGCCTAGAATGATTTGAGTTTACCAGGATTTGGTAAGGACTAAATAGATACCGGGAAGGTATGAACAGTTAAGGAACTCTCATCAAGGTTTTACATGCTAATTTGAGATAATTAGGGGATGATGAGTTGTCGGAAAAGGTAATGGACCCTTAAGAAGTTATTATTTAGGGACTAAATGGAAGACTATGTTAGTAACTTAAGCTACGTGGTATGCTTAAGGGAATTGTACGGGCGAGATCCGGACGGAGAAAGTATGGTTGTTGTGGTCAAGACAACACGATTATGGTATTACGAGAAGTTTTGTACCTTGCCACGGACTGATAAGATTGGCTTGGAGCATGGAAATTGCGAGCCTAAGAATGTTGATAACCGCCGAGACCTTAGGTATATAAGGCCTTCTCGGGTAGTAAAAAGTTAAGTCAGACCAAGGATAAGAGTTAAGTATGACACCGAGTTAGGTTGAGAACCTATTAAGGGTCGCCCCATAGTCGGTAATAGAATGGGATCAGTTGGTAGTAATCCCGCTACGTGACAGGGTCACGAGGGTGTAACGCCCAAGTCTAGTTAATCATTTTACGGGTTCGTGGACGCGTTCCACCGGAACCAGGTTGTGAGAGCTGGAAATGACCTTATGTTGTTTAGAATAGTAACTCCAAAGATTGGAGGCCCGAATCAGTATGAAGGCTATGTACGTACGCTAGAATAATTTTGGAAGTACGGGAAAAGTACGACCAGTAAGAAAGAGAGCAACCAAGTGTAAAGAAATGGAGCCTGAATCCATGAGGACCTTTCGAGGTGACTACACCCGTGAGTGTTGGGTGGTAGTTGAGCGATTAGATAATAATTACCGGTAACGATACATTCGTTGGACCCTAGCAAACCTAGCAGAGCTATTATGACAGACGTTGAGGTCATTATGAGTACGGGCTAGTTGGCCTCTTGTTATGCCAACATTGACTGTAGAGAGATCGCTCGATTCCGCTTTCGTAAGTCGATTATCCGTGTAAAGGAAGAGAAGTGGTAGTAACGATGAATTATCCTTCCTTCTTTGGCATCATTGTTTTTATAAGTCCGTGACTTGTTCATGCGAGGTAAATCGACGCAGTAAAGTAAGTAATAATTGAATTTGAAGGAATTTATGTTAAGTGCCCTTGGAGGTACTTGGAATTGGTTTGGTGTGGCGGTCAGGGCCACGACCTTCCGGATAATTTCAGGAAAATGTACAAGGCAAGAATAAGATAAGTACGAGTGCTGCCTACGGAAAACAGAAGACATCTTTGGTAGGTTTTGAAAATCTACACGACTTTAAGGCGGTGTTTGATGATTAGATATTTTTGTCACGACCCGAACCCGGGCCCGTGACTGGTGCCTTACCCCGGGCACCCAAGTAGACATACATCAGAGTAATCAGCGGAACATAAAGACAATACATGAAACCAGTGTAATAAGACAGTGAAATAAGAAGACAAAGCAACTAAAAGCGGTTACCTTCGATATATATAAATAACAACTCTTTCAACATGAATGCTTTAATCCTTTTACAAACCCCGCCCACAACAAGATCATGCACCTCTAAGAATGATACGTTAACAATGGCGGACAGGCCCCGCCAAACCCCGAATGTAAACACTTACTACGACAGGGACTATACCATCGCTAAGCCTCCGAGAAACGGAGCTTCCCAAATAAATCGCGTGACTCGAGAGCTAGGATCAACGACTAGTGTACCTCACCTGCGGCATGAACGCAGCCCCGGGCGAGGTCAAGATAACAAAAGTATGTGAAACTAAAAATATCAGAAATGAAATCATAATAGTCTATAAAGCAGAGACATGTATGATAACCAAACTACGATTCACAATAAATAAGCAAATATGTCAAGTCGTGACTCACGCCTCAAAGTCATCACTCGAATATAACTATGGGTCTCAAGCCCATAACATCAATCATGCCCGTGGAATACCTTCCTCACCGCCAGCTTTATGATAGAAAAGCACTAAGGAATACACATGAACACCGTGTCCCACCGTGTCCAAATAAAACAAAGACATGGTAAGTACGAAGGCATAGCCGACTACTAACACCTACAAGACTAACAAGGTCATAAATCAGATCATGATATCTGCCTGCACCGTCACATGATCAAAGCCGTCACTCGCTCAAAGATCAAATGCGCGCTGCCTAGCCTCGAACTTCCCGCACTCGCGATAGGCCAACCTCATAGGCCCGCATGAGGTATAATCCCGCATCGAGGGTAGCTACTCCCCGACATCGTCCTGGACTCGCAGTCCGCATGGCCACATAGACCGCATGACATAAAGGCCGCACACTAACCTGGAACTCCCGTAGTTCCGCATGGATCCTCGACCCGCATGAGGTATTCTCGAATCACGGTCCTGCATCACCGAGTCTACCCCGCATCGGAGGCGCCTTAACCTCCGGAAATAAGTCAAGGTGAGTGGTACAATACCAACATAACGGCTGATAGTCAAACAACTTTAAGCACAGTCGAGGGGAAAACCCCTTTACACTAACATCACAAGATACTAACACACGTAGCATCCTAGCATGTTTACTTATCAATCAACAAGAAAGTATTATAAGGCTATCACAAACCAACACAATCAAGTTATACACATAAGGTACTTTCTACTATATGTCAACAAGTTCGGGTTTTTATCCCCAAAGTACTTCATACATTAACTCTTTAAAAGATACGTTACTTTCACAAAAGTCACACAATACCCGTAGTTATATGAAAATAGAGTGATTATCCTTTTAAGTAAACCAAAACACTTACCTTTGTAAAATCAAGTAACGACATTATTTTCCAAACGTCCAAGTTTGCCTAATTTCAAATGTTCACGTTTCTTATTTTAGAAGGGTTTCGTAGTTCATAGTTTTATTCATTTAAGAATATAATTCTCTTTTAAACAATTTGAGAAACATATGCCTTACATGTGAGTAGGATATTCTTGTTTATAACAATCTTATTACAGCAGCCATGATCTAGGAAATATCATTTTGTCTCATCTTAGCTTCTATGCAGATGGAAGTTTCTACTGGTTTTAATAATACTTAATTAGTTAAAACATTTCCTTTTATTAACGCTGCAGTGGTTTGTCGATACACATTCTCGATTTTCAAATCAGTAAAACATTCTTAAGCCGTTATACCTAACTTCCCATAAAGCTAGTATAACTCTTAAGTTTTCCAAAAAACCAAGTATTACTTCTTCTTTCAAAATGATTCAAAAATCTTTTGAAATACCTCAAGTTCTTTATTAACACATAACAAGCCGCTTATAGTTCAAATCGCTTACCTTTTAAAAACCACAAGTATCTTCTTACCAACATAAAGTCGTTATAACCAACTTCCCATAAAGCCGTTATAACACTTTATGTTTTAAACCAATCAAATACATTTAGCACACGTGACGCATCGTACTACATAGTTCACACATATCATGCTAGAAGAGATAGGAAGAGGTTCACATACCGCGACGAGTATCGACTAATAGCAAAATGCTCCAAGTACCTCAAACCGCGGCTACTCCTTAAGCCAAGTAGATCGCGCCACGCATAGTACTTCCACCTATAAGGCCACAAGGCGCTTATTAACATTAGTCCCTTCAGAGAACATTCTACGTAAAATTCGCAAAGACTCCCCGCAACAGAAATCTCCTCCTTTATCGAGGCCGCCATCAAGCCAACCAGTGGGTTATACATCTAACCCTAACGGTACAATTCTACTCCACTACATTACTACACAAGTCTACCGTAATACAACCCTATGTAATTACATTCAAGATTTTCTTTCAAAAGGTTTCTTATTATTCAGCTTAAGTCGAAAGACATCACGATAACTACGCTCAAGACTATATATAGTATACTTCAACTATATAATCAACACATGTAATTTCCAATTACAATAGGGGGGCAAGATAATTACCTCGATAAGCCCATAATTATCCTAGTTTAAATGTCGATCCTGAGCAAGGTTTAGCTCCTACTCAAGGCGCTCGACCGCCTCCAAACAACCCTTAGAAGTTCTAACCAACTTCTACTTATAACTTCAACTACGGGTGAAGATTTACTTAGGGTTCTTGTGGACTGACGGAAGTATAATAGTATAACTGGCTTTTTAAAGGTATAACCTTAGAATACTACAAGGTATATGGCTAAGGTAATTGGGCATTATAACAATACTTTGAGAGTATTTCTACCAAGAGTGAGGGTGTTTTATACGAGACAACTAGGCTGGGGAGGGTACCCCACGGCCACACTACTAGGAGGGAGGGCTCTGCCAAGGGAGGGGAGGACGAGAACAACTCTTTCAAGGAGGAGGATTTCTAACACTTAGGAAATATTTGGAATGGATGAAGAAGTCATCCTAAGGGGGGTATTTATAGTATAAGCCAAGGCCAACCAATGGCCAAGATCATGCCAAGTGCAAGGCAAGTGTAGGGCCAAGATCTTGCCAAGTTCCCCTTAACCAACCAACACACAAATATCCTACCAACTCCATGACAAAATAGGCACACTTTCGGCCACCCTTGACCGCCTAAGGTTCCAATGAGAGGTGACAAGTGTCGCCTCTTGTTGGTCCAAAATGTTTCGCCTCTGGAAAAATCCGCAAAATTAAAAATGACATAGCCGGAATTTTCCCTACGAAAGTCGTGGAAACGCTTTAAAAAAACGACTCTAATCGGGTGTTGTGAACAAAAACAATTCGCCAAGCCTATTTGAAGTTCGAATTTTTCTACGCACGCCCCACGCACATACTCCGAAATACTGGTATAACATTCTCTCCTCCTTAGAAACATTCGTCCCGAATGTTCCTTCTAAGTCTCAAAACAAACGTGCGCCAGTATAGTCTCCACTACTATACTTATGAGAATCAATCCTGCCACACCTGGCCACAGAAACAACTTGCGTAACTACCTCCATCCAAGTCCACGAGGAAACACCTCTAACATCACCACACATACCTCTTCCCGGGGTCTAAAATATACTTCCTTAGCACCTTTTCTTCACAAAAGAAATGATCACATCTACGATCGCCATACATGTTCGCTTCTTTCCTTACGTGTCGTACCCTACTCGTACACTCGAACTCCTTCTCATAACTTACCACATTTCACATCGCTTTGCTTTCCAAAACTCGGGGTTACTATCTCTAACGTGGTCATCATTAACTGATACCACTTTTGTCACTATGTCGCGAGCCTTGCTCCGACGACCCAACAAATGGTACCGGGCTGCTTGCGATCCCTGAGGCATGCCCTCACGACCATCTTCTCGGGACGTGCCATACGGAGAGCCACGGTTCGCCCTGTTTCGTGGTAGGCTCGCCTCTTTATACGCCACTTCCGAACATAACAATACGAAAACCCGGATGTACTGCCTCCTAAGTCGGACGACAAAAGCTAACATATAGGCAACCTGGCCTATTCTTCTCATGAACTCAAAAGGCCCAAAGTAACTCGGGCTAAGTTCCTTCTGTTTCCAAAACTCGTCACACCCTGTCCGGGGTGGTACTTTCAAGAAGACCGACCGTCAACCTGAACTCTAAGCGTCGTCGCCGAATATCCGCACGATTTCTCTGAGCTGCCAGAACCTCTTCTAGACAAGCTTTACCCTATCCACATCTGTGGAACAAGCTCAACCAACTATCTGAATCTTGCCAACATCGAACCAATCGACCAAGAACTTACACTTCCGCCCTACAAGGCCTCATAAGGCGACATTCGAAACCGAAATGGTAGCCTAAACACTCCTCCACAGAGACAACAATCCCCACAACTACCTCAAATACACACACCGCCCGAGGCGAACGCGATTCCGAGACTCACCGAGTTCCTAACCTTGCCTCGTAAAACCTCCGTAAAAGAAGCACAGTAACTGGCTCCACTGTCTGCCTTAAGGTGTAGGTAGGCACCTCGCAGCCCTACAACCTTCTCGATGTAACCTCACGCATAACCTCCGCCGAGTAAACGGCCCTGCTAGAAGACAAGATGGCCGACCTCCTCGCCCGACCATCGGGTCGAACGCATCCACGAATTCAGACTGGTTAACTAAACTTGGGCCTAACACCCTCACGACTTACCTCAAGGCGACCACCACAACCGACTTACCACCAAACATGCCGCGGGTTGACCCGCAACATGGCCTCAACCCGGCCCGGCAACACGCAAAACATTAGCTCCCCGATCCGGAACAATTTCACAAATCACGTTACGAAAACCTAGCGGTCTTCTTAGTTCAACTACCCTCTTCATTTCACACTACTCGTGGACTTATCCCACAAACATAGCTTACGTGCACTATGCACTCCGATAAGTGGTCAACCATAACACTACACCTTTACTCGAGATGGCCTTACCTCTAAGGTCTCTACGTATAAAACTCTAAGGCTCACACCTTCTCTATCCCCAAATCTTACTTGTTAACTAACCAAGATTTCTAATCACGATATTAACACACTGCTATCAAAACATAGCACTTATAATATACCCATCTTATCACACATACAGAACTCTAGAGGGTTAAAGATTTATCTCAGAACCACCGCTTACTCCCTTCGCCGTTTCTAAATAAACCCGCCTGTAGGGCGCATAGCTAAGAAGGTGACGAACTACCCACCGATCTCAAGGCCGAGTCCTCCTACCAGACACTCTCTCGACATCGACTGACGGTCATAGGTACAACCAGCACTAACTAAAAGACGACATTCCCGGATGACGTCACATCACGCGGAACCTAAGATTCGAGCTCGACCAACCCTCGCATAACCCGAACGCCCCGAACCCCGTGGAGGACCTCTCTCAGACCGTGGATGTGCAAAATCTACCACGCGAGGCGACTTGCCTCGAAAGTTACCAAAGGACCTTGCTCGCCCTCTTCGTCCTTCGTTAACCCGCCGATCTCTACGCTTTCGCCACTGCGCATAAGCCCGCATACGTGCCATGCTCAAGCCTAATCAAGAATTACTCGCAGTAACCTCTCTTAAATAGTCATCAAGACTCGCGTACATCGGATACTCTCCGTAGTCAAATCCATAGTTAGTAACAAGGTTGTCTCTAGCAATCTATATTCTCTGCTCTGGCCGTGGAACCGAAGGTTCAAATATCATGGCCGCAGAGGAACCGCCGCCGTGCAGCAAACTCTCTGGGCTAGTGACGCCGCAAAACTCCCGAACAAGCACCACCCCAGTGATGATTGGGCATGTGCCCACGTAACCCTCTCGAACTCAACTCGCAACTCCTCGGCCGCTTTGCCCTCCCGGGCGGGTGCCTACGCGAGGCATAACGGTAAGTGGAAAGAAATACGTTAGAGGTCCATCTTACAACACAACTCTATGGCTCGATCTCCGAGTGAGAATAATTGAAACCAACCCTAAATATCCTATAGCCTCCCGATTATCGCGTGGTGCACAACACACCGATAATCAAGACTCCATGGATATGGTCTCAGACACTTTCCGAGGATTAATCGCCTGATACCACTTTTGTCACGACTAACCTGCCCGTGGATCGTGCCTTAACCGCACCCAAGTAGACATACATCGAGTAATCACGAACATAAAGACAATACATGAAACCGGTGTAATAAGACGGTGAAATAAGAAGACAAAGCTAACAAAAACGGTTACCTTCAGATATATATAAATAACAACTCTTTCAACATGAACAGCTTTAATCCTTTTTACAAACCCCGCCACAACAAGATTACTGCACCTCTAAGAATGATACGTTAACAATGGCGGACAGGCCCCGCCAAACCCCGAATGTAAACACTTACTACGACAGGACTATACCATCGCTAAGCCTCCGAGAAACGGAGCTTCCCAAACTAAATCGCGGACCACGAGAGCTAGGATCAACGATCGTGTACCTCAACTCGCGATTTAACGCAGCTCAAGGAGGTCAAGACAAGTGCATGAGTATGTGAAACTAAAAATATCGTAAATGAAATCATAATAGTCTATAAAGCGGAGACATGTATGATAACCAAACTACGATTCCACAATAAATAAGCGAATATGTCAAGTCGTGGACTCACGCCTCAAAGTCATCACTGAATATAACTATGGGTCTCAAGCCCATAACATCAATCATGCCCGTGGAATACCTTCCTCATCGCCGGCGCTTTATGATAGAAAAGCACCAAGGAATACACATGAACACCAGTCCCACTGTGTCCAAATAAAACGAGACAGTAGGTAAATCGAAGGCATAGCCGACTACTAACACCCATGCATTTAACAAGGTCATAAATCAGATCATGATATCTGTCTGCATCATTACATGATCAAAGCCGGTCACTCGCTCGCAGATCAAATGCGCTGCCTAGCCTCGAACTTCCCGCGACTCCGCATAGGCCAAACTCATATGCCTGCATGAGTTATAACCCCGCATAGAGGGTAGCTTCTCCCAAGATCGCCCCGACTCGCACCGCACGGCCACATAGACCGCATGACCATAAAGGCCGCACACTAACCCGAACTCCGTAGTTCCGCATGGATCCCCGACCCGCATGAGGTATTCTCGAATCATGGTCCTGCATCACTGAAGTCTACCGCGTCGGAGGGCGACAACCTCGGAAATAAGTCAAGGTGAGTGGTACAATACCAACATAACGGCTGATAGTCAAACAACTTTAAGCACAGTCGATGTGAAAACCGCTTTAACCAAACATCACAAGATACAAACACACGTAGCATCCTAGAATGTTTACTTATCAATCAACAAGAAAGTATTACAAGGCTATCACAAACCAACACAATCAAGTTATACACATAAGGTACTTTCTACTATATGTCAACAAGTTCGGGTTTTTATCCCCAAAGTACTTCATACATTAACTCTTTAAAAGATACGTTACTTTCACAAAAGTCACACAATACCCGTAGTTATATGAAAATAGAGTGATTATCCTTTTAAGTAAACCAAAACACTTACCTTTGTAAAATCAAGTAACGACATTATTTTCCAAACGTCCAAGTTTGCCTAATTTCAAATGTTCACGTTTCTTATTTTAGAAGGGTTTCGTAGTTCATAGTTTTATTCATTTAAGAATATAATTCTCTTTTAAACAATTTGAGAAACATATGCCTTACATGTGAGTAGGATATTCTTGTTTATAACAATCTTATTACAGCAGCCATGATCTAGGAAATATCATTTTGTCTCATCTTAGCTTCTATGCAGATGGAAGTTTCTACTGGTTTTAATAATACTTAATCACAAACATTTCCTTTTATTAACGCCGCAGTTGGTTTGTCGATACACATTCTCGATTTTCAAATCAAGAAACATTCTGCCGTTATACCTAACTTCCCATAAAGCTAGTATAACTCTTAAGTTTTCAAAACCAAGTATTACTTCTTCTTTCAAAATGATTCAAAAATCTTTTGAAATACCTCAAGTTCTTTATTAACACATAACAAGCCGCTTATAGTTCAAATCGCTTACCTTTTAAAACCACAAGTATCTTCTTACCAACATAAAGTCGTTATAACCAACTTCCCATAAAGCCGTTATAACACTTTATGTTTTAAACCAATCAAATACATTTAGCACACGACGCCATCGTACTACATAGTTCACACATATCATGCTAGAAGAGATAGGAAGAGGTTCACATACCTCGCGACGAGTATCGACTAATAGCAAAATGCTCCAAGTACCTCAAACCGCCGGCTACTCCTTAAGCCAAGTAGATCGCGCCACGCATAGTACTTCCACCTATAAGGCCACAAGGCGCTTATTAACATTAGGTCCCTTCGTAGAACATTCTACAGAAAATTCGGCAAAGACTCTCCCGCAACAACAGCGTAAATCTCCTCCTTTATCGAGGCCGGCTATCAAGCCAACCAGGGGGGGGGTTATACATCTAACCCTAACGGGTACAATTCTACTCCACGGTACTACTACACAAGTCTACTGTAATACAACCCTATGTAATTACAGTTCAGTACTTTTCTTTCGAAAAGGTTTCTTATTATTCAGGCTTAAGTCGAAAGACATTGCCGATAACTACGTTCAGTACTATATATAGTATACTTCAACTATATAATCAACACATGTAATTTCCAATTACAATAGGGGGGCAAGATAATTACCTCGATAAGCCCATAATTATCCTAGTTTAAATGTCGATCCTGAGCAAGGTTTAGCTCCTACTCCGCTCCCGACCCGCCTCCAAACAACCCTTAAGTTCTAACCAACTTCTACTTATAACTTCAACTACGTGAAGATTTACTTAGGGGTTGGTTTGGATCGACGGAAGTATAATAGTATAACTGGGCTTTTTGTAAAGGTATAACCTTAGAATACTACAAGGTATATGGCTAAGGTAATTTGGGCATTATAACAATACTTTTGAGAGTATTTCTACCAAGAGGGGGGGGTGTTTTATACGAGACAACTAGGCTAGGGGGGGGGAGGGTACCCCACGGCCACACTACTAGGAGGAGGGCTCTCGCCAAGGGGAGGGGAGGACGAGAACAACTCTTTCAAGGGAGGGAGGATTTCTAACACTTAGGAAATATTTGGAATGGATGAAGAAGTCATCCTAAGGGGGGTATTTATAGTATAAGCCAAGGCCAACCAATGGCCAAGATCATGCCAAGTGCAAGGCAAGTGTAGGGCCAAGATCTTGCCAAGTGCCCCTTAACCAACCAACACACAAATATCCTACCAACTCCATGACAAAATAGGCACACTTTCGGCCACCCTTGACCGCCCAAGGTGTTCCAATGAGAGGGTGACAAGTGTCGCCCTCTTGTTGGTCCAAAATGTTTCGTCTCTCGGAAAAATCCGCAATAATTAAAAATGACATAGCCGGAATTTTTCCTACGAAAGCTGTGGAAACGTTTCGTCGAAAAACGACTCTAATCGGGTGTTGTGAACAAAAACAATTCGGCCAAGCCTATTTGAAGTTCGAATTTTTCTACGTACGTCCCCACGTACATACTCTGGAAATACGGGGTATAACATTTACTGGACCGCAAGAGGACCCTGTGATTAGGGTTGTGACTCCAAGGAAAGTTTATTTATTGGAGATAAGCTCTTTCCCCCACATAAGGACATTTTACGTATTATGAGGTTATGTGTACCCATGTTGTTAGACGAAGGATAGGAGACTGGTAAGGTCTTTAGTATCGTCATGCCATAGGTTACATATTTAGATAACCGCGGGAAAAGTATTGTGTTGAGGTATTTAAGAATGACGTACGAAATAGTCGAGGAAGTGTCGTAAGGATAAAAATACAGGTAGTACGCATATATGAAACTGCACGATTATGAATCAAGATAGAAATACTTTTGCTAATAATAAGCATGAGGTAAGGTTATGACCAGAATGATAAAAGAGAATAGGACTATGGTTATGTAAGTTGCACGAGATATAATTCTCTAGGGTAAGAGTATAAATGAGGGATAAACCCCCAAGATGTTATACCACCTGCTTCAGGGTAAGAGTATAAATGAGGGGTAAACCCCCAAGACGTTATACCACCTGTTCCGTGGATTTGCTACCCATGATGCGAGGAATACCTCATGCGAGTCCTTATGGGCTTATGCGGGTGAAATAGTCCCATGCGGGCGGGTACAGCCTATGCGAGGAATACCTCACGCGGTCCACACGACCTACGCGTGATATAGTCCCGCGAGTAGGATTGCTTAATGATATCGCGCAGTGGTCCCGCTGATCGTGAGCTTCCTATTTTTATGTTGTAAGTATACTCTTGATTACTCTCATTGTTAGTAAGACACGATTATCGCTAATTGAGTTATCATACCGCTCAGCTTTATTATAGACTTATGATTTCATTCTGATTTTCGCTTTACATATTTGGTACACGTTGCCAGATCGACCTTCGGAGTGCGTTCACGCCGCAGTAGAGTATCTGAGTTGTTGATCCTCACTCTTAGGATCACTGTTCAGCTATTGGGAATCTCCATTACTCCGGAGGCCTATCCCTGGTATGGTTGGTTGTTGTATATTCAGGGGTATGACGGGGCCCTGTCCCGTCACAGTTGTTATTCTTAGAGGTCTGTAGTCACATTTGTGGATTGGGTTGTAAAGAAAAAAAAAGTGTTGTTTTATTATGTATATTTTACGGAAGGTGGCCTTATCGGCTAGCCTGTTGTTATTTTATGTTTCAGCATTTTTATAAGTTGTGTATGTTCACGCTATTCTCTCACGATGTATAGAAAAGGGTGCGGGTAGGGCACCGATGTGAGCGGTCGGGTCGTGACACAGCCAACCCTAGAGCCGACAGTTTACGAATTTGGGATTTCCTGGGTTGTCATCCACCCGAGTTCTATGGATCGAGATCCGAGGAGGATCCTCACGAGTTTGTTCGGCAGTTACAACGGACTATGCAGGTGCTTAGTGCCTCGGAGGCTGAGTCTGTCATGCTAGCCTCTTACCGGTTACGCGATATTGCGTTGAACTGGTTTGAGTCATGGGAGTTGTCTAGAGGTGAGGATGCTTTTCCAGCTGTTTGGGAGGAGTTCACAGAGGCCTTCCTGGATCACTTCTTGCCTCCTGAGATGAGGAGAGCCTGCGTGGATAGATTCTTGACCTTGAGGCAGAATGAGAGGACTATCAGAGAGTACAGCCTGGAGTTTGACTCATTGTCCAGGTATGCGCACACCATTGTAGCTGACATGACAGACAAGGTTCATCGCTATGTGATGGGGCTAGACCGTCATATGATTACTGAATGCTTGGGGGTGGCTCTTCAGCCAGGTATGGATATTGTCAGGATGCAGGCGTATGCGCAGGGGATAGAGGACAGAGAGAGAGAGGATCAACTAGACTCGAGCCAGCCAAGAGGCCGGGAAGCAGGTCTCGTGGCTTTTGAGGCGGACAACCTCAGCAGCAGACTAGGTCCACATTTCAGCCAGCACAGAGTGCTCCTTCTCGGTTTTCTGGCGGGAGGTCTGATCAGCCGGTCATTCGGGAAGCAGTCGGGCTACGAGACTTGAGGTTTCGGGGCGAGGCAGAGATCACCGTCGAGACCACCCCCATCTCGGTGTGCTCGATGCGGTAGGTCTCACCTAGGTGAGTGTCGTGTTCCTCCAGGAGCCTGTTACTCTTGTGGCCAGCAGGGCCATTTGAAGAGAGATTGTCCGACTAGAGGTGGCGGGAGTGTTATGGGTCGGTAAGCGGTCGATTCTTTGGATCTTCGTCTTCGACGGTTATGCGCCGAGGCGAGGGTGTTCACGGGCAGCGAGCGCGGCGGGTCGTGGTGGGGTCCCGATTCAGCGGTCCTCGAATCGCATTTATGTTATGTCCACCGTCGAGGACCGGAGGCGTCACGGATGTAAATCACGCAGGTACATTATTGTTTTCATGTTGTGATGTATATGCTTTGATAGATCCAGGTTATACCTTGTCCTATATATCTCCTCATATTGCTGGTAGAATAGGGATAGAGCTCGAGTCCATAAAACCTTTTGAGGTGGCTACGCCAGTAGGTAATTCGGTGGTAGCCGAGCGGGTATATAAGGCTTGCCCAGTGACTATATACGGTCGTCAGACTCTAGACGACTTGATATAGTTGGATATGACGAACTTTGATGTGATTATGGGTATGGATTGGCTAGCGTCTTGCTTTGCCAATGTGGACTGTAGAGAGAGATTGGTACGGTTCCAGTTTCCTGGTGAGCCGGTTGCTCAGTGGAAGGGAATCTTTGCGTCGTAGGGTAGGTTTATTTCTTACCTCAAGGCTAGGAAGATGGTGCGGAAGGGTATATCTACCATATGGTTGGGTATTCGACATCGAGGTGAGATATCGGACCTTGATCGATTCGGTCGTTAGAGAGTTTCCAGACGTATTCCCAGACGAGCTTCCGGGTATCCCTCCTGAGAGGGAAATTGAGTTTTGCATTGATATGTCGCCAGATACTCGACCGATATCTATTCCACCATACAGGATGACACCTGCTGAGTTGAAGGAATTGAAAGACCAGCTGAAGGACTTGCTGGAAAAAGGCTTTATCAGGCCAAGTGTTTCTCCACAGGGGCGCCGATTTTATTTGTAAAGAAGAAGAATGGGACGCTGCGTATGTGCGTTGATTACAGGCAACTGAATAAGGTAACTATCAAGAACAGATATCCCCTCCCCAGGATTGAAGATTTGTTTGGGCACTATGAGTTCAGGGTGATGTCTTTCGGGTTGACCAATGCCCCAGCAGTATTCATGGATTTGATAAATCGGGTGTTCAAGCCATTCTTGGATATGTTCGTTATAGTATTCATTGATGATATCCTGGTTTATTCGCGCCTGAAGAACAACGCGGATCATTTGAGGGCGGTATTGGGAGTCCTCCGGGACCGACAGTTGTATGCCAAGTTCTCGAAATGCGAGTTTTGGTTGGCTTCAGTGGCTTTCTTAGGGCATGTTATCGGGGCCGATGGTATTCGGGTTGATACAGCAAAGATTGAGGCAGTCAAGACTTGGCCTAGACCCACTACACCAATGGAGGTGCGCAACTTTTTGTGCCTTGCGGGTTATTATCGGAGATTTGTGGAGAAGTTTGCTTCCATCTCAGCACCTTTGACTAGGCTGACTCAGAAAGCAGCTATATTCCGGTGGATGGATGCTTGTGAGGAGAGTTTCCAGTTACTGAAGGAGAAATTGACGACCGCCCCAGTCCTTACTCTTCCAGAGGGTTTAGACGGATATGTGGTTTATTGTGATGCGTCGGGTGTGGGGCTTGGGTGCGTGCTGATGCAGAACGGCAAAGTTATAGCTTACGCATCTCGACAGCTCAAGAAGCATGAGAAGAACTATCCCACACATGACTTAGAGTTGGCAGCAGTGATTCATGCCTTGAAGATCTGGAGACATTATTTGTATGGAGTTCATGTGGATATTTACACAGACCACAAGAGTCTCCAGTATATTTTCAGCCAGAGGGAGCTGAACTTGTGGCAGAGACGGTGGTTGGAGCTGCTTAAGGATTGCGATGTCGATATCCTATACCACCCAGTAAAGGCCAATGTAGTTGCAGATGCCCTTAGTTGCAGATCGATGGGTAGTTTGTCAAGTGTGCAGCCAGAGAAAAGGGGCATGGTCTGCGAGTTACATCAGCTAGCGAGCCTTGAGGTTCGTTTGATTAGTTCTGATAGTAATGGAGTTCGGGTTCGAGAGGTTGCCGAGTCTTCCATCGTCGAGGAGGTGAAGAGGCGACAATATGAGGATCCGATTATGGTACGGTATCGATATGCAGCTCTTCAGGAAGAGAAGAGTCTATTTGAGGTAGCGCCTGATGGGGTGCTAAGATTTGAGGGTCGGTTGTGTGTTCCCGATGTGGAGGACCGTCGGCCAGATTTTGGGAGGCACACAGTGCTCGTTATTCTATTCATCCGGGGTCGACTAAGATGTACCATGACCTCAGATGTGTGTATTGGTGGGATGGCCTGAAGAGGGATGTGGCAGGTTTTGTTGCACAGTGTCCTAATTGTCGTGAGTCGAGTTGAGCACGAAGCCGGTGGGCTATTACAGGCTATTGATATTCCGATGTGGAAGTGTGAGATGATCAATATGGACTTTATTACAGGGTTACCTCACACTCAGAGGAAGCATGATTCCATTTGGGTTATTGTCGATAGGCTAACGAAATCAGCCCACTTTCTTCCAGTCAGGATGACTTTTTCGGCCGAGGATTATGCTAGATTGTATATCAGAGAGAATGTGAGACTGCACGGAGTGCCTATATCGATCATTTCAGACAGGGGAGCCCAGTTCTCGGCTAACTTCTGGAGGTCTTTCCAGAAGGGATTAGGGACGCAGGTGAGTCTCAGTACTGCGTTTCATCCTCAGACCGACGGACAGGCCGAGTGTACTATCTAGACCCTTGAGGATATGCTGAGGGCTTGTGTTATTGATTTCAGGGGTAGCTGGGAGGATCATTTACCTCTTGTGGAGTTTGCATATAACAACAGCTACCATTTTAGTATCCAGATGGCGCCTTATGAGGCCTTATACGGGAGGAAGTGCAGGTCACCGATAGGCTGGTTTGAGGTGGGAGAAGTTCTGTTGGTCGGGCCAGACTTGATTCAGCAGGCATTGGATAAGATGAAGCTTATCCAGGAGCGGTTATTGTCAGCTCAGAGTCGACAGAATTCGTATGCAGATCATCGGCGTCGACACTTGGAGTTTGAGGTAGATGATTGGGTTTTCCTGAAGGTATCACCCATGAAGGGCGTGATGAGATTTGGGAAGAAAGGGAAACTTAGCCCAAGGTACATTGGGCCTTATTAGATTATCCGTAGGGTAGGCAAGGTTGCCTATGAGTTGGATCTGTCGTCCGATCTGGAGGCAGTACATCCAGTTTTTCATGTGTCCATGTTGCGGAAATGAATTGGAGATCCATCTAGAGTACACCCGATTTGTGATGTCCAGGTGACAGAGGGGTTATCATATGAGGAGAGTCCCATAGCGATACTCGATCGTCATGTTAGGCGACTACGGACAAAGGATGTGGCTTCCGTCAAGGTCTTATGGCGGAACGAGAACATGGAGGAAATGACATGGGAAGCAGAGGAGGACATGAAGAAGAAGTATCCTCACTTGTTCCCTACACCTCCAGGTAACCCATTTTCCTGTTTGTTAGTTTTTGAAATTTAGCAATTATGCTTAAGTATTGTTGTGGCTATGTGAAGCGTCTTTATTTGCAAGAAGTATGGTTAAGAGGGTCTTTGTCGATATTGTTATTTGAGTAAGCCTAGAAGGAACATTCGGGACGAGTGTTTCTAAGGGGGGGAGAATTTTACACCCCGTAGTTCAGGTCCTGCTTATGGGGACGTACGAAAGGAGTTAAGATTTAAATTGTTGAAAGATAGGTCGACAGAAGGTTTCAGACGGGTTTTTAGTCAAATTTGAGGCGATGTATGTCCAGTTACATTGAGAGTTCCTAGGTGTTCAAAGGCCTAGTACGTAGTTCGTTGAGTCTAGTTTCCAACGCAACAAATCGTTCGTCGATAGGATACCGGGGTAGAAAGTTATGGAGGTTACAAGTTCGCGTGATCAGGCGGGAAAGCAATCTCGGTCGGGGCCTGGCGCGTATCACGACCGTTCGGGGTTCGTGATCGTGCCTTACCCGGGCACCCAAGCAGTCATACATCAGAGAAAATCAGCGGAAAATATAGAACAAGACATGAAACATTTTGAAAAGAGAAAACAGTTTATCTGAAGAAAAGCTTGTCTTTCGGCATATATATATAACCCAAGTTTTTGCAGTTACATCCCAACTGTACAATAGGACTACAGACCTCTAAGGAAGTAAACAACTATGGCGGGACAGGGCCCCGCCATACCCTGAATGTACAAACTATCTACAATACAGGGAGATCATACCCAAAAGTAGAGCCTCCGGAGAAGATGGAGCTCCTGACACCAACGCAAAGATCCTAAGGATGTGGATCTAGCACCTGCTTGCCTTTACCTGCGGCATGAACGCAGCCCCCCGAAGGAGGTCAGTACAACAGGTACCAAGTATGTGAAACTATAAAGAACTGAAATGAAAACATATCATTTTAAAATCAGTTTACATATATGTATGAAACAACCAAGGTAACCGCACATAGTGCCACATCATAAACAAGAGCAACAATAGGTAAAGCGTAATGTCTTTTCTAGTGCGAATGATCAAGCAGGCCAATTGCCCGTAGTATCACCATGCAAGCCTAATCCTGGACTCCCGTAGTCCGCATAGGCCACTCACATAGGCCCGCATAGGGTATATAACCCCGCATCGAGGGTAGCTACTCCTCGGCATCGTCCTGGACTCGTAGTCCGCATGGCCACATAGACCGCATGAGGTATAACCCTGCACACTAACCTGGAACTCCCGTAGCTCCGCATAGGTCCCCTGGACCCGCATGAGGTATTCTCGAATCATGGTCCCAGACCGCCTGAGTCTACCCCGCATCGGAGGGCAGCTTAACCCCCGGTAACATGTCAAAAGGTGAGTGATATTACACTAACCTAACAGCTTATCGTTAAACAACACAAGCACAACAAGAATACTCTCTTATACAAACGTTACAAGACACTAACACACATAGCATCATATCATGTCTACTTATAAAACCATCTTATTATTCTTTTCACAAATCAATATAAGTCTGTTATAAACACATAGGTAAACTGTTCCTTTTATCATTCTTAAGTGGTTATACCTAACTTCCCATAAAGCTAGTATAACTCTTAAGCTTCTGTTTTAAAAACCAATTAGTTCTCTTCTGTTAAAAATGATTCAGTATTCTTTTGAAATGCTTTCAGATCCTTATTATTCAGGCTTAAGTCGCGAGACATTGCCGTAAGTATTATTCAGGCTTAAGTCGAAAGACATTGCCGTAAGTATTATTCGATCGACACGTACGCGTCACCGTACTATATATATTTTAAAATATCATGCTTTAGGAAGAATCACATACCTTCTCGCGAAATCCACCCAAGTTGAATATGTCGCGCAGAGAATCAAATTTATAATAGTCGACACGTCTATCAACGTTGCACTACTCGTAATGATTCTAAGCAGAGGGTTCTATATCCTACGGAAAATTGGGCAGCACTTCCCTACCCGGTGAGCTACTCAAGTCTACTGTGAAAACAGTCCTATGTAAGTACAGTTTGATTATTCTTCTTTTAAACCCTTCTACTGTGATAACAGTTCAATTCTATTCTGTAATATTCTTCTAAGTATTTAATACTTATTCTTATACTATTACAGTATGTATTCTCTAATTACAAAAGAAGGACAAGATTATTTACCTCGGTAAGCCCAATAATATCCTAGATAAAAGTCGATCCGGAGCAAGGCTTAGCTCCTAAGTTGTACGCTCCGATAGCTCCAAGGAAACCTTAGAAGTTCTTCACAACTTCTACTAAGTACTAAGGGATTTGGGCTAGGGTATTTTGGGCATTATAACAATACTAGAAGGCAAATTTTCTACCAAGGGAGGGGGGGTAGATTTCGGCTAGGCTAGAGGGGGATTAGCCTCGGCTATGCTTCTCAAGGGGGGGGGGGAGGTGTGTTGGACGAAAAGGCTTAAGGGAGAGGAGAGGATTTTAGACTTGGAATGTTTTTGTGGATGAAGAACTCTTCATCTCAAGAGGGGTATTTATAGGTCAAGGGATGGCCAACCCAGGGCCAAGATGGTGCCAAGTGCAAGGCAAGTGTAGGGTGAGGATTAGGGCAAGTGTCCTTAGCCAACATGCACACAAAATATCCTACCAACTACTTGACAAAAATGGCACTCCAATCGGCCATATTGACGCCTCAAGTCCACCAATGAGAGGGTGACAAGTGTCGCCCTCTCGTTGGTCCAAAGTGTTTCGTCTCTCGGAAAAATCCGCAAAAATTAGAAATGACATAGCCGGAATTTATCCTACGCGAGTTGTGTAAAACGTTTCGTCGGAAAACGATTCTTTTAATGAGTTGTGCCAAAAAAAAACGTCTAGTGCCTAAACTTTAAGGCTAAACTTTTGTACGTACGTCCTCACGTACATACTCCGGAAATACGGGGTATAACATTCTCTCCTCCTTAGAAACATTCGTCCCAAATGTTCCTTCCCAAGACAGTTATCGATAAGGTTCTTCATAACTTAAACAGTTTGCAAATGCCACATACGGCCACAAAAAAAAAAACACTTAGGCATATATGACAATGAAGATTTACAAGTAGGAAAGTGAATTACCTGGAGGTGTGGGGAATAGGTGAGGATACTTCTGCCTCATGTCCTCCTCAGCTTCCCACGTCATCTCCTCCCTAAGCTCGTTCCGCCACAAGACTTTGACGGAAGCCACGTCCTTGGTCCGCAGACGCCTAACCTGACGATCGATTATCGCTATGGGAACCTCCTCATACGATAACCCCTCGGTCACCTGGACATCGTCAATCGGATGCACCCTAGATGGATCCCCGATACATCTCCTCAGCATAGAAACATGAAACACCGGATGCCTCGCCTCGGATCGGACGGCAGATCCAACTCATAGAAACCTTGCCTACCTGCGGACAACTGATACGGCCCGATGTACCTTGGTGAGTTTCCCTTCTTCCGAAACTCATCACACCGCCATGGGTGACACCTTTAGGAAAACCCAATCATGAACCTCGAACTCCGGATGCGACGACGATGATCTGCATGACTTCGCCGACTCGGCCGTCGACAACCTCTCCTGGATAAGCTTCACCTTTTCCACTGCCTGCTGCACCAAATCTGGTCCCACTAACTGCACCTCGCCCACATCGAACCAACCTATAGGCGATCTGCACTTCCTCCCATACAAGGCCTCATAAGGCGCCATCGAATCCGGGTGGTAGCTATTATTGCACGAAACTCAACTAGAGGCAAATGATCCTCGGCTACCCACGAAGTCGATAACACGGGCTCGCAGCATATCCTCGCAGTGCGGATAGTGCGCTCGGCTGTCCGTGCATGCGTGGATGGAATGCGTGCTCGGGCTCACTGCGTCCCTAAACCTCTCTGGAAAGACCTCCAGAAGTTAGCCGTAAACTGGGCTCCTCTGTCTGATATGATCGAAATAGGGGCTCCATGCAGTCTGACGATCTCTCGGATGTAAAGTCTGGCATAATCCTCAGCCGAAAAAGTCGTCCTGACGGGAAGAAAGTGGGCTGATTTCGTCAGCCTGTCGACGATAACCCATATAGAATCATGTCTCATCTGAGTGCGAGGTAATCCTGTGATAAAGTCCATGTTGATTACCTCCCACTTCCAGGTCGAGATCTCTATCGTCTGCAACAAACCACCAGGCCTCTGGTGTTCTACCTTCACCTGCTGACAACACGGGCACTGAGCTACGAACTCTGCAACGTCCCTCTTCAAGCCATCCCACCAATACACAGATCTAAGGTCGTGGTACATCTTGGTCGACCCTGGATGGATAGAGTAACTTGTGTGTGCTTCCCAAGAACCTGCTGCCAAGTCACGAAACATCCGGAACACAACTGCCCTCAAACCTTAGCACCCCATCGGTGCTACCTCAGGACCCTTCCTCACGAAGAGCCGTATCACGATAACGTGTCAAAGCGGATCCTCGAATGTTGCCTCTTCACCTCGCCGGCGATGGAAGACTCGGCAACCTCACGAACTCGAACCCATCGCTATCGTAATCAATCAAACGGACACCAAGGCTCGCTTGGCGATGCAAATCACGAACCATGTCCCTTCTCTGCTGCACATCTGATAGGCTCCCCATCGACCTACGACTAAGAGCATCTGCCACAACATTGGCCTTCCCCGGGTGGTACATGATATCAACATCGTAATCCTTAAGCAACTCTAACCACCGTCTCTGTCGTAAGTTCAGCTCCCTCTGGCTGAAGATATACTGGAGGCTCTTGTGGTCTGTATAAATATCCACATGAACCCCATACAAGTAGTGCCTGCAGATCTTGGCGTGAATCACCGCCAACTCCAAATCATGGGTGGGGTAGTTCCTCGTGTTTCTTGGTGTCGGGATGCATACGCTATAACCTTGCCCCGCTGCATCAACACACATCCCAACCCGATGCGGCGCGACGATCACAATACACAACATAACCGTCTGGACCCTCCGGAAAGAGTAAGAACGGGCGTCGTCGATCTCTCTTTCAAAGAATCGGAAACCCCGCCACAAGCATCATCCATCAAACTTGCGCCTTACGAGTCACCTAGTCAATGGTGCGAAGATAAAGCAAACTTCTCCACGAACGCCGATAATATCTGCGAGGCCCGAGCTGCGAACCTCTGCCGAGTAGTAGGTCTAGGCAAGTCTGCCTCGATCTTGGCGTATCCACTCGAATGCCATCGGCCCACAATATGCCCAAGAAAAGCCACGAAGTCAACAAAACTCACATTTGGAAAACTTGGCGTACAAGCGCTGGTCGGAGAATCGGCCACGATCGCCAAATGCTCGCGTGCTCTCGCTCACGGCGAGAATAAACCAAGATATCATCGATGAACACTATCACAAACGTGTCCAAAAATGTTTGAACACTCGGTTCATCAAATCCATGAATACCGCCCGAGCGTTGGTCAAACCAAACGACATAACCCTAAACTCGTAGTGCGTCTGGTCGGAATGCGATCTATGGATGTCCAACTCTCTGACTCGCACCTGATGATAGCCCGACCGTAGATCAATCTTGGAGAAACATCTCGCACCCTGCAGCTGGTCGAACAAATCATCAATCCTGGGAAGGGGGTATCATTCTTAATGGTCACCTTGTTCACCGTAATCACACATGCGCGGCGTCGTCCTTCTTCACGAACAATCTGGCGCTCCCGGGAGAAACACTAGGCACGATGAAGCCCTTCTCCAAATCCTAAGCTGATCCTTCACTCTCTCAACTCGGCGGTGCCATTCTGTATGGCGGAATGGAAATAGGCCGAGTGTCTGGCAACACATCTATACAAAACTCGATCTCCCTCTCAGGAGGGATACCCGGGAGGTCGTCTGGAAACACGTCTGGGAACTCTCTGACTACTGGAACTGACTGAAAATCTGGCACTGCAGCCTCAGTATCAAACACCCGAACGAGATGGTAGATGTACCCCTTCTGTACCATCTTCCTAGCCTTGAGGTAGGAAATAAACCTACCGCCGGCGATCTGGTGCTCCTCCCACTCAACAATGGCTCCTCAGAAGCTGGAACCGTACTACTCTCTCTGCGGTCTACATTGGCGTAGCAGAAGCTAGACAATCCATCCCCATGATCACGTCGAAGTCAATCATCTCCAACTCTATCAAGTCGGCCAGGTCGACGACGTAAATGGTCACAGACAAGCCACATATACCGCCGAGCTACCACCGAATCACCCACTGGCGTAGCTACCTCGAAAGGGTCTATGGACTCGTGCTCTATCCCTATCCTACTAGCAACAAGGGAGATATATAGGGCCAGTAGAACCGGATCTATCAAGGCATAAACATCAAACCCGAACCGATAAGGTACGTGGCGACATCGGTGAGGCCTCCCGATCTGTCGGTTTGGATAAAACATAAATGCGGTTCGAGGACCGCTAGAAGCTGGACCAGCGCCACGACCTCTGCCGCGACCTGCTGGTCCATGAGTACCTTGCCCTCGGGGCGAGTAGTGTCGAGGATGAAGAAGACGTGAAAGAACCTGTAGGTGACCCTACCATCAAGATCGCCGCTTGGTGGACGGTTCGCGCATAGTGACCTGCGGCCTGGCCCGAAACAAGCTCCGTAGCGCACCACAACTCGAAGTGGGATCTACCGCGACGGCCACTGCGAGGTGGTCTGATCGGACGATACCTCTGCTCGGGCGTCACGAAGCCACGGGGCCACTGATGCGCCCTCGAATATCCCGGTGTCACGAGGGCGGTGCGAGTGCTCGAGTGGCGTGGTGCAAATCTAGGCTGCTGCGAGCCGCCACCACGATAGCCACCAAAAGACCTGCTGTCTGGTCTTCATTCTTTGCTGTCGGCCAACCCGTCGGTCTTTACGCTCGCATCCAAGAGCATGAGCTTGAATGCGGGTAATGTCCATACCGGTGAAGAGAAACACCGCACAAGACTCGGCCATATAGTCATCTAGCCGGTGACGTAGCGGTGCACCTATCCTCCATATTCGCTACCAATCTGGGACATATCGAGCCAAAGAATCGAACTCGACGGTGTACTCGCATTTGGCGTCCCTGTCTCGGATAAAAATCTATCACCGCGCCCTCGCCATCTGTGGAGGCAAGAAGTGAGTGAGGAAAGCCTCGAGAACTCATCCCAAGTTCTTTGGGACGCGTGCTCTCCGGGATAACTCCCACGAATCAAACCAATCGATCGGTATCACGCGGCTATGTGAACCAAAGATCACGGACTCGGTCTCCGACGCCCGATCACTCTCAAAATCCTCTGGTAGCGGATGAACTTTGCGGATCATCCTCGGCCTCGACGTAAAACTCTGGCGGCTACAACTCGAAGTCTCGTAGCCTCAAACTCTCGCCTCGGGTGAACCACGAATGCACGGTGGGGCCGAGGCTGCGCATCGACCTATCCTCATGTTCGCCACGATCACGGCGATCGGGCCATCTCTCAGAACCCATCTCATCCGCTCCGGTGTGTGGAGGCGGAGGTGTAGTCTTGTGGTCTCATCGGCCGCTGCGCCCTAAACCCTCACGGGGTCGGCGGCGTCGTGGGAACTCGCTCTGCGGTATAGACCGGCCGAGCTCTCGTGACTCTAGGTGTCCCACTAGCAGCTCCCTCGGCTGCCTTGCCCTTCTGGGCCCGGGTTGCCTTACGTGGAGGCATAACTGTTACAAAAAAGGAATACGTTAGAGGGGTCCAACTTTAACACAGCTCTAAGGCACGATCTCAGAGTGAGAAGAATGGAAACCAATCCTAAATATCCTATAGCCTCCTGACTATTGGTGTGGTGCACAACACACCAATAATCAAGACTCTACTAGATACGGTCTGTAGACACTTTCCGAGGATTAACTGCTCTGATACCACTTTTGTCACGACCCGTTCCGGGGCCCGTGACTGGTGCCTTACCCGGGCACCCAAGCAGTCATACATCAGAGAAAATCAGCGGAAAATATAGAACAAGACATGAAACATTTTGAAAAGAGAAAACAGTTTATCTGAAGAAAAGCTTGCCTTTCGGCATATATATATAACCCAAGTTTTTGCAGTTACATCCCAACTGTACAATAGGACTACAGACCTCTAAGGAAGTAAACAACTATGGCGGGACAGGGCCCCGCCATACCCTGAATGTACAAACTATCTACAATACAGGAAGATCATACCCAAAGTAGAGCCTCGGAGAAGATGGAGCTCACGACACCAACGCAAAGATCCTAAGGATGTGGATCTAGCACACCTTTGCCTTTACTGCGGCATGAACGGCCCCAGAAGGAGTCGATAACAGTACCAAGTATGTGAAATCGTAAAGTACTTAAATGAAAACATATCATTTTAAAATCAGTTTACATATATGTATGAAACAACTCAGGTAACCGCACATAGTGCCACATCATAAACAAGAGCAACAATAGGTAAACTGTATGTGTCTTTTCTAGGCGCGAATGATCGGCAGGGCCAATTGCGTAGTATCACCATGCAAGCCTAATCCTGGACTCCCGTAGTCCGCATAGGCCACTCACATAGGCCCGCATAGGGTATATAACCCCGCATCGAGGGTAGCTACTCCTCGGCATCGTCCTGGACTCGTAGTCCGCATGGCCACATAGACCGCATGAGGTATAACCCCGCACACTAACCTGGAACTCTCGTAGCTCCGCATAGGTCCCCTGGACCCGCATGAGGTCTTCTCGAATCATGGTCCCAGACCGCCTGAGTCTACCCCGCATCGGAGGGCAGCTTAACCCCCGGTAACATGTCAAGAGGTGAGTGATATTACACTAACCTAACAGCTTATCGTTAAACAACACAAGCACAACAAGAATACTCTCTTATACAAACGTTACAAGACACTAACACACATAGCATCATATCATGTCTACTTATCAAACCATCTTATTATTCTTTTCACAAATCAATATAAGTCTGTTATAAACACATAGGTAAACTGTTCCTTTTATCATTCTTAAGTGGTTATACCTAACTTCCCATAAAGCTAGTATAACTCTTAAGCTTCTGTTTTAAAAACCAATTAGTTCTCTTCTGTTAAAAATGATTCAGTATTCTTTTGAAATGCTTTCAGATCCTTATTATTCAGGCTTAAGTCGCGAGACATTGCCGTAAGTATTATTCAGGCTTAAGTCGAAAGACATTGTCGTAAGTATTATTCAGTCAGCACATGTACGTCTACCGTACTATATATATTTTAAAATATCATGCTTTAGGAAGAATCACATACCTTCTCGGCAAAATCCACCTGCCAAGTTGAATATGTCGCGCGCAGAGAATCAACCTATAATAGTCAGACACGTCTATCAACGTTCAGACTACTCATGCATGATTCTAAGCGAGAGGGTTCTATATCCTACGGAAAATTGGGCAGCACTTCCCTACGGTGAGCTACTCAAGTCTCATTGTGAAAACAGTCTATGTAAATCTGATTTGATTATTCTTCTTTAAACCCTTCTTGTGATATGATTCAATTCTATTATGTAATATTCTTCTAAGTATTTAATACTTATTCTTATACTATTACAGTATGTATTCTCTAATTACAAAAGAAGGACAAGATTATTTACCTCGGTAAGCCCAATAATATCCTAGATAAAAGTCGATCCGGAGCAAGGATTAGCTCCTAAGTTGTACGCTCCGATAGCTCGAGAAACCTTAGAAGTTCTTCACTTCTACTAAGTACTAAGGGATTTGGGCTAGGGTATTTTGGGCATTATAACAATACTAGAAGGCAACTTTTCTACCAAGGGAGGGGGGGTAGATTTCGGCTAGGCTAGGGGGGATTAGCCTCGGCTAAGCTTCTCAAGGGGGGGGGGGGGGAGGTGTGTTGGACGAAAAGGCTTAAGGGAGAGGAGAGGATTTTAGACTTTGAAAGTTTTTGTGGATGAAGAACTCTTCATCTCAAGAGGGGTATTTATAGGTCAAGGGATGGCCAACCAAGGGCCAAGATGGTGCCAAGTGCAAGGCAAGTGTAGGGTGAGGATTAGGGCAAGTGTCCTTAGCCAACTTGCACACAAAATATCCTACCAACTACTTGACAAAAATGGCACTCCAATCGGCCATATTGACGCCTCAAGTCCACCAATGAGAGGGTGACAAGTGTCGCCCTCTCGTTGGTCCAAAGTGTTTCGTCTCTCGGAAAAATCCGCAAAAATTAGAAATGACATAGCCGGAATTTATCCTACGCGAGTTGTGTAAAACGTTTCGTCGGAAAACGATTCTTTTAATGAGTTGTGCCCAAAAAAAACGTCTAGTGCCTAAACTTTAAGGCTAAACTTGTGTACGTACGTCCTCACGTACATACTCCGGAAATACGGGGTATAACAGCCGCGGCGAAGCGAGCATGGCGCGGATGCGGCAGCGGATGCGAGGGCTCAGAGATTCTGGCCAGGTCTTGAAGCGGGCGCGCGGATGTTACGAAAGGTTGCGGAGGTTTCAGCGTGGCCGGCGTGTGCATGACGCGAGGCGGGTTCTGCGGTGGGGAAAAATCAAGCGTTTTGTTTAAAAGAGGCCATGGGTGGGTGACAAGGGTGCCCCCCCCCCCCTCCATCTGATTTTGCATGTCCTATTTATTGACCAAGTCTTGAAGACTTGGTCATTCTTCAAGCTCTCCTCTCTCTTTAAAATTAAAAGCTTTCCCTTCTCTCTAGAAAATCAAGAAGAAATCAAGGCTTGAGAAAAATCTGAAAAAGGTGGCAAGAAGGAAACTTGTTGGCAAGCTTGTAGGAGTCTTTGTGGCGGTGATTGTGGAAAGGAGTCTTTGTTGGAGTAAATTGGGTAAGCTTTAAGGTACAATTCTTTCTCTTTTTGCTAGTTTATGGTGTTGCATGTGAAGAAGAAAGAACTTGTAGTGGTATATATTGCTCTTGATACATTACATGTAGAAAATATGGTTTGGATATGAAAGGATTGGATAAGAATGATATGTGAGCATGTTATAGCCAAGATACTACTTTTTACTTATTGATTAGTTGTTATACATTGTGGGGCAGAATTTTACACGTCCAAGTTTAGACGTGTAATCCCCTTTGAATTGATTAGATTGTTTGGCCTTAAAAGTGGCGTTTGGATGTTGAATTCGGCCTTGAAAAAAGTGGCAAAGTATGTAGAAACAAAGGAAATGCTGCCCAATTTTCCGTAGAATTTAGTGACTTTGCACTTGGAATGTTCTACGTTGAAGCTAGAGGTTAATAAACGTATTATGGTCATTATAGGTCGACGTACTACGTGCGGTATATTGGACTTAACAAGTGGATTGACCGAAGAGGTATGTGGAACTTTCCTATCTCTTGAGCATGAATAGTTTTACCTATATAGTGCGGTGAGCGTCTGAGACCTTGGTATCCTTTACTCGTTTTTTAAAAGTGTCCAAGTCGGTGGAATTAGGGGATTTACTCACTTCTTTAAAAGTAGTAAGGATGTCTTAAGTTTTCAAGGTTAAGGGACTTGAAGTGTTTTTTTTAGTTTATGATACTTGTTCCGTTTTAAATCTACAAGTCCCTTGGATATAGGAAAAATGTAATTTACTTATAGTATGAAGTTAATATAACGACTTTATGGGGAGTTGGTTATATTGGCCTTATGGAAAGTTAAAAAGAGAGATTTACTCTAAGTAAAATAAGTAAGGATAAATGACGTGAATTAATGGAAGGCAAATTGATTTTAAGGCATCAATTGCCTAAGGTTTTAAAAGAGTAGAAGTGTCACGACCCGATCCCGGGCCCGTGACTAGTGCCTTACCCCGGGCACCCTAGTGATACAACATCAGAGAACAACCAGCGGAAATAAAAACGTACAGATATGAACAAGAGTTATGATAATAAAACATGCCAACCAAAACGGTTGCCTTATTGCATATATACAGAAATTTGAACAGTTACAATCTTTTACAACCCCGCTTGCAACAAGATCTACGGACTTAAGAATGTAACAACAATTATGACGGGACAGGACCTCGCCATACCCCTGAATGTACAAGAACCTACGACTCAGGGAAAAACATACCAAAAGATAAGCCTCCGGAGAAACGGAGCTTCCCAATACGCTGAACTGTGATCCTATAAGCGAGGATCGACGACCGATGTACCTCTACCTGCGGCATGAACGCAGCCCCCCGAAGGAGGTCAGTACAACAGGTAACAAGTATGTGATACTGAAAATACTGTAATGTAATCATAATAGTCTATATAAAGCAGGAGACATGTATGATAACCAAACTACAGTACACAACATATAAGCAGTCATGTCAAGTCAGGGACTCACACCCTCCAAGTCATCACTCAAAATATAACCATGGGTCTCACGCCCACAACATCAATCGTGCCCGTGGAATTCTTTCCTCACTGCCGGTAGTCTATGATATAACAATACTAAGGAGTACATATGAACACCAGGTCCCACCTGTGTCATAAAACCGTACGGGGCAAGTACGAAGGCTAACTACCAGATACCAAAGCTGCATCATCAACTGACCGGGGCAAGTACGAAAGCCAACTACCAGATACCAAAGCCGTACTAACAATACCAAACCACGAAGCTGACACGGGGCAAGAACGAAAGCCGACTACCAGGTACCAAGGCCGTGTCCGCGTGTGGCCGGGGCAATCTGAAGGCTAACTACCAGTACAGCGTGTCACGAGACTTTGCCACTAAACCGAGCGGGGCAAGTCGCGAAGGCTAACTACCGGTACCAAGGCGAATCGACCACGAGGCGGGGCAAATGCAGCCAACCACCGGATACCAAGGCGAATCCGTAAAACCTCATGGAGAGCTAGTCCATGGAATAACACTATCAGCGAGGCGCACGTGGAATCTGCATCGCTGCCGTGCGTCAAGTAAGATCATAATCATCACGACCGAACCGGGCGTGGATCGTGCCTACCGGGCACCCTAGTGATACAACATCAGATAAAATCAGCGGAAATAAAAACTTTAAACATGAAACAAGATATATGATAAGAACAGGCTAACCAAAACGGTCACCTTCCATTAAAATATATATACAAATCTTTCAAACCGAACAGTTTAATCCTTTTTACAAACCACGCCACAACGATTACTACGGATGTCACGACCGACCGGATCCGTGGCCGGTGCCTTGACCGGGCACCTCCGTGACACAACATCGAGAGAAAACCGGTGAAATAAACTCAAGATAAAACAACCATAATAGTATAAGCGATGCAGCCCAAAATGGCTACCCCAAAAGTACATCAAATCGAGCAGTTATATCCTTAAACAACCCAAGTTATGACAAGACTACAGGCCTCAGAATAAGTAACACTATGACGGGGCGGGGCCGCCATGCCCTGAATGTACAAAATATCACAACACCGGGGAGCACCATACCAAAAGTCGAGCTTCCGAAGAAATGGAGCTCCTGACACCTGAATAAGAGATCCTAGGAATGAGGATCTACCACCTGCTTTCCTTTACCTGTGGCATGAACGCAGCCCCCGAGGAAGGGGGTCGATGCACAACGTGCAGTATGTAAAGCGGAAAATCGTAGTAATATCACAAGTCAAAGATAAGCTGGAGTCATAGATAAAAATCAATTTCCTTGCACTGTGCCTTACTAACAATGAGAGTAACGAGTATAAACCTTATAGCATAAAAATAGGAGGCTCACGATCAAAACAGGGTACCTCGCCCGTAATATCGTTAAGCAATCCTACTCCTGGGATTATTTCACCCGCATGGGTCCTGTGGACCCGCATGAGGTCATCCGCCTCGTCATGGGACTATTTCACCCGCATGGGACTATTTCACCCGCATGGATCCTGTGGATCCGCATGAGTACCATCGCCGTACTCGCATGGGACTATTTCACCCGCATGGATCCTGTGGTCCGGATCCGCATGAGTGCAAGCGCCGCACTCGCATCATGGGTAGCAAATCCATGGAATAGATAATAACCCGGGGTTTACCCGTAATAATATAAATATAACATAGCTCATCCGGCTATCATACATAACATAAGCACTACCGGCCTATCATATCATTACATAAGCACTACCGGCCTATCATATCATAACATAAGCACTACCGGCCTATCATATCATAACATAAGCACTACCGGCTTATCATATCATAACATAAGCACTACCGGCCTATCATATCATAACATAAGCACTACCGGCCTATCATATCATAACATAAGCAAGTTAAGAAATCCCCTAACTTCTTATTAACATTATTAATATATCCTCTCATTTTAGTATACCTAAGGCACCAACATGTCTTTTAATAGAAAATCCGGGAATTTAACCCAAGTACCATGTACTTCTAACCTTTTAAGAAATAACTCTTTTTTATACAAAAATTCCAAGATACTAATCACCGTAGTATCAAGTTACAATTTCTTTTCAAAACAAGTCACATTTCCTTTTAGAAATATAATAGGTTTCTAAATCAAGTGACTCCATTTCCTTTAAAACCTTAGGCAACCAATGCCTAAAAATCAATTCACCTTTCTTAGTTTCAAATCCTTTACCGCACTTGTTTTAATTAGAGTAAACCTTTCTTTGTGAACCTTTCAAGTAAACTAATATAACCAACTCCCATAAAGTCATTATATTAGTGTTATCCCTTTGTCAAAACATTTCCTCAAACCAAAGGACTTATACTTTTGAAATGAAACAAGTATCATATACTTTAGAACAAGTGTAGATAATCAAATCTTGTGCATTATACCGTCTTACATAGATACAACTATTCATGCTCAAGAGATAGGAAAGCTCTACATACCTCCTTGGTCAATCCACTTGCTAAGTCCAACTACCGCAAGTAATATGTCAACCTATAATAACCATAGTGTGTTTATTAACCTCTAATTTCAATGTAGAAATTCCAAATTCAAGTTATCAATTCCTTAAGGAAAATTGGGCAGCATTTCCTTTGTTTCTACTCACTTTGCCACCTTTTTCAAAGGCCGATTTTTCAACATTCAAACGCCTTATTAAGGCCCAACAACCAAACCAACACAAAGGGGATTACACACCTAATCTTGGGTGTGTAAAATTCTGCCCCATAAGTCATAATAGTACACTTTAACAATTCTAAGGTGGTTTTTAGGCTACAACATGCTCATAATATTTCTTTAGCCAAATCTTTCATATTCAACCCACATTTCTAGCATGCAATGACTCTAAGAGCATTATTTACCACTACAAATTCCTTATTCTTCACATGTAACACCAATAACTAGCTACAAGAGAAGAAATGTTACCTTTGGAGCTTTAGCCAAAATTAATCCAACAATTTGCTAGCCTCCTTTTCAAGAACACCACCACCACCACCTTCACAAGCTAGCCACAAGCTTCCTTCTTGTCTTTTAATTTTTCAGATTTTTCTTAAGGCTAGAATCCTCTTGGATTTTTAGAGAGAAGGAGGAGCTTGAAATATTTAGAGAGAAGGAAGAGGTTTTTCAAAGAGAGAGATGACAAATGACCAAGTCTTTAAGACTTGGTCAATATATTGCATGTAAAAATCAGATGGGGGGGACACTTGTCCCCCACTCAGGCCCTTTCAAAATAAAAATCTGACTTTTCCTAAGTTTTTCCGCCTGATTTCCCGCCTCGGCGCGGCTCTCTGCGAACCTCGGATCTTGGCGCGGCTCGCTTCCCGGCGCGGCGCTGAAACTTCAGCGACCCTCGGTACTTTTCGGCGCGCGGCCCGACCAAGGCGCGCGGCGAATTCCGCCTTGGCGCGCGGCCGCCTCGGCGCGCGGCGCTGAGGCCCCTGACCGAAATTTTCTGACTTCGAGTCCTAACTCCTTCCGCATGGCCCCATACGCACGGCCTGAACCACGGGGTATAACAACAGACCTCTAAGAGTTTTTATACAACATGACGGGACAGGGCCCCGCCATACCCCTGAATGTATAAGAACCTACAACTCAGGGAAACATACCAAAAGATAAGCCTCCGGAGAAACGGAGCTTCCCAATACGCTGAACGGTGATCCTAAGAGCGAGGATCAACAACCGATGTACCTCTACCTGCGGCATGAACGCAGCCCCCCGAAGGAGGTCAGTACAACAGGTACCAAGTATGTGAAACTGAAAAATACTGTAACAAAATCATAACAGTCTAAAATAAAACAGGAGACATGTATGATAACAAAACTACAGTTCATAACATAGAGGCAGTCATGTCAAGTCAGGGACTCACGCCCTCAAAGTCATCACTCAAATGTAACCCGGGAGTTTAACCCGCACAACGGCCGCATGCCCCGGCATCTTACCTCGGTATAAGCATGGACATGGAACCATCCTAATGGAAGCATACCCGTGGGCCACCCATCGTGTCAGTATGTCCAAAGAAATAACAATACAACAATCAAAATGGAAGCATACTCGTAGGCCACCCATCGTGTCAGTATGTCCAAAGCAAATAACAAGATCATACTCCTAATGGAAGCATACCCGTGGGCCACCCATCGTGTCAGTATGTCCAAAAGAAATAACAAGACAACAATCAAAATTGAAGCATACCCGTGGGCCACCCATCGTGTCAGTATGTCCAAAGCAAATAACAAGATAACACTCCTAATGGAAGCATACCCGTGGGCCACCCATCGTGTCAGTATGTCCAAAAGAAATAACAAGACAACAATCAAAATGGAATCATACCCGTGGGCCACTCATCGTGTCAGTATGTCCAAAGTAAATAACAAGATAACACTCCTAATGGAAACATACCCGTGGGCCACCTATCGTGTCAGTATGTCCAAAGAAAATAACAAGATCATACTCCTAATGGAAGCATACCCGTGGGCCACCCATCGTGTCAGTATGTCCAAAAGAAATAACAAGACAACAATCAAAATGGAAGCATGCTCGTGGGTCACCCATCGTGTCAGTATGTCCAAAGCAAATAACAAGATCATACTCCTAATGGAAGCATACCCGTGGGCCACCCATCGTGTCAGTATGTCCAAAAGAAATAACAAGACAACAATCAAAATGGAAGCATACTCGTGGGCCACCCATCGTGTCAGTATGTCCAAAGCAAATAACAAGATCATACTCCTAATGGAAGCATACGTGGGCACCCATCGTGTCGGTATGTCCAAAAGAAATAACAAGACAACAATCAAAATGGAAGCATACGTGGGCCACCCATCGTGTCGGTATGTCCAAGCAAATAACAAGAGCACACTCCTAATGGAAGCATACCCGTGGGCCACCCATCGTGTCAGTATGTCCAAAAGAAATAACAAGACAACAATCAAAATGGAATCATACCCGTGGGCCACCCATCGTGTCAGTATGTCCAAAGCAAATAACAAGATAACACTCCTAATGGAAACATACCCGTGGGCCACCCATCGTGTCAGTATGTCCAAAAGGATCGATTAGTGGAAGCATACCCGTGGGCCACCCATCGTGTCAGTATGTCCATCAATCACCAAGTGGCCTACCCTCAACGGCGAGACGCGGTACGAAATACAACACTTGCACAACAAAAGGCTATCACCACAAGCATAGGAAAGTTCAACATACTCATAGACTTTTATTCTATTACAACAAATCCGGGTTTTAACCCCAAAGTACTACATACATTAATCATTTCAAAAAGACCTCTTTTTACGTAGAAACAACTCGATACTATTATCCGTAGTATCAAATACATTCATGTTTTAAAATCAAGTACTTTACACTATTTTAAACCAAGTGGCTTACACTTTTAGAACAACGTCAAGTAACAACATTATTTTCCAAAAGTTCAAGTTGCCTAAATTCAGATACTCAAATCTTTTAGTTTCGAAAGATTTCATAGTTTATAGTCTTAATCAAATAACGTACTCTCTTTTAAAACAATAGGCCTTGTGTGAGTAGGTTATTCTTGTTTATAACAATCTTATAAAAGCAGCCATGATCTAGGAAATGTAATACAATTTTGTCTTATCTTAGCTTCTATGCAGATGGAGGTTTCTACTGGTTTTAATATAATTACTTATTTGTCAATACATTTTCCTTTATTAACGCTGCAGTGGTTCGTTCGATACCTATTCTCATTTCCGAATCAGTAAAACATTATTCTTTTAAAAACCAAGTACTCATTACTCACGAATGAGGTTTCACACTTTTTAACAAAATTCATATCAATTCAATTAAGTCAAGCCTCTTATCTTTTGAGATCAAGTCTCTTATCTTCTAAAATCAATAAACCATTCTTTTTATTACTCTTAAGTCGTTATACCTAACTTCCCATAAAGCTAGTATAACTCTTAAACTTTTAAAACCAAGTATTATTCTTCTTTCAAAAAGAATTCTTAATGCTTTTGAAATACTTCAAGATTCTTATTATTCAGGCTTAAGTCAAAAGACATTGCCATAAAACTACATTCAGTTAACACACGTACGTCTACCGTACTATATATATATTCTTTTAAAATATCATGCTCAAAAGGATAGGAAGAATCACATACCTCGCGACGATTATCGACTATTAGCAAATAGCTCCAAAGTACTGAAATCCGGCTAGCCTTTTTCACCCTTCTAGTAGAATACGCTACTTGCAGTACTTCAACCTATAACGGTCATACAAGTCTATCAACGTCTAGACTACTCTGTAGAATAATTCTAGATACAGATTCCTTATTCTACGGAAAATTGGGCAAAGACTTTACCACAAACTACACAATTCTACTGTAAATACGATCACATGTAAATCTGATTCTTCTTTAATATTCTTCTAATGTGATTTCAATTCAATTCTCTTCTTATATACCATCCTTATATACGTCTTATACCCACATTTATACAACTACAGTATGTAATTTCCAATTACAATAGAAGGACAAGAGTATTTACCTCGATAAGCCCAAAATTATCCAAGTTTATATGTCGATCCTGAGCAACGTTTAGCTCCTATTCTGAACGCTCCAACTCGCTCCAAACAACCCTTAGAAGTTCTACGCAACTTCTTCTTAATACTTCAACCCGCTATGAAGATTTTCTTTAGGGTTTCGTTTTTGTGACTGAAGGGAAGTATAATAGTATTTCTGGGCTTTTAGTATAGGTGTAACCTTGGAATACTATAAGGTATTTGGGCCAAGGTATTTTGGTATAGTAACAATACTTGGAGACAACTTTTCTACAAGGGAGGGGGGTACTTTATGAAAATAACTAGGCAAGGTGGGGGGAGATGTCTCGGCCAAGGCCTCTCAAAGGGGGAGGGGTGGCTTGGACGAAACTACACTAAGGGGGAGAGGGATTTTTGCCTTGGAATTTATCAAGTGAGGATGAAGAAATAGTCTTGCATTAGAGGGGTATTTATAGGACATTCAATGGCCAAGATCAAGCCAAGTGGTGGGCAAGTGGAGGGTCAAGATTTGGACATGTGTATGTGGGTCCCACTTGCTCATCAACTACACAAAATATCTACAAAATATCCTACCAACTCCTTGACCAAAACAAGGCCAAAGAAACGTGCCCAAGTCGTCCCATTTACCGCCCACTTGAGGGTGACTGTTATACCCCGTATTTCCAAAGTATGTACGTAAGGACGTACGTAGAAAATTTGAACTTTTAATATTGGCTTGGCCGAAAATTATTTGTGCACAACACCTGTTTAGAGTCGTTTTTCGACGAAACGTTTTCACAGCTTTTGTAGGGGAATTTCCGGCTATGTCATTTTTAATTTTTGCGGATTTTTCCGAGAGACGAAACGTGTTGGGCCAACAAGAGGGCGCCACTTGGCACCCTCCCATTGGCGGACGTGAGGCTCGGTTGTGGCCGATTGAAATGGCTTTAGTTGGTAGGATATTTGTGTGTTAGTTGGTTAAGGGGCACCTGGCAAGATCTTGGCCCTACACTTGCTAGGCACTTGGCTAGATCTTGGCCATTGGTTGGCCTTGGCTTGTGCTATAAATACCCCTCTAAGGTTGAAGACTTCTTCATCCAAAATGCCTAAGTCTTGAGAGCCTTCCTCCCATTTCGTGAGGCCCCTTGCGAGAGTTTCCCACTGTGGGGTAGGCCGAGGGGTAGCCACCCCCCCTCCTTTGTGGTGTGGCCGTGGGGTACCCCCCTCCCCTAGCCTAGTTTGTTTTCATATAATACCCCCCTCTTGGTAGAAATACTCTCAAAAGTATTGTTATAATGCCCAAATTACCTTAGCCTTATACCTTGTTGTATTCTAAGGTTATACCTATACGAAAAGCCCAGAAATACTATTATACTTACCGTCAGTCACCAAATCGAAACCCTAGGAAAATCTCCATAGTCCGTTGGAGTATTGTGTAGAAGTTGGTTAGAACTTCTAAGGGTGGTTTAGAGCGGGTTGAGCGCTCGAGTTGAGCTAAACGATTGCCCAGGATCGACTTTAAGCTAGGATAATTATGGGCTTATCGAGGTAAATATCTTGTCCCTCTATTGTAATTGGAAATTACATGTTGTTAGAATATATAGTTGAAGTATACTATATATAGAACTGAACGTAGTTATCGGCAATGTCTTTTGACTTAAGCCTGAATAATACTTACGGCAATGTCTTGCGACTTAAGCCTGAGATTAAAGAAGATTCTTGAATCAGAATTACTTAGGGTGTATTCTGAGTAGACTTGTGAAGTAGTACAGTGGAGTAGAATTGTACCGTTAGGGTTAGATGTATAACCCCACGGTTGGCTTGGTAGCCGGCCTCGATAGAGGAGGAGATTTCTGTTGTTGCGGGGAGTCTTCGAATTTTACGTAGAATGTTCTACGAAGAGACCTTATGTTAATAAGCGCCTTGTGGCCTTATAGGTGGAAGTACTATGCGTGGCGCGATCTACTTGGCTTAGGGAGTAGCCGGCGGTTTGAGGTACTTGGAGCGTTTTGCTATTAGTCGATAATCGTCGCGAGGTATGTGAACCTCTTCCTATCTCTTCTAGCATGATATGTGTGAAATATGTAGTACGGTGAGCGCATGTGCTGAACGTATTTGATTGGTGTAAAACATAAAGTGTTATAACGGCTTTATGGGAAGTTGGTTATAACAGCTTTATGTTGGTAAGAAAATACATGTGGTTTTTAAAAGGAAACTGATTTGAACTATAACTGGCTTGTTATGTGTTAATAAAGAACTTGAAGTATTTCAAAAGATTTTGAATCATTTTGAAAGAAGAAGTAATATTTGGTTTTGAAAACTTAAGAGTTATACTAGCTTTATGGGAAGTTAGGTATAACGGCTTAAGAATGTTTCTTGATTTGAAATCGTAATGTGTATCGACAAACCAACTGCGGCGTTAATAAAAAAGCGTTTTGAATAATTAAGTATTATTAAAACCAGTAGAAACTTCCATCTGCATAGAAGCTAAGATGAGACAAAATCATATTTCGTAGATCATGGCTGCTGTAATAAGATTGTAATAAACAAGAATATCCTACTCACATATAAGGCTTAGGTTTCTCAGATTGTTTAAAGGAGTATTATATTCTTAAATGAATAAGACTATGAACTACGAAACCTTTCAAAAAAAAAATGAGAAACTTGAACATTGGAAATTAGGCAAACTTGAACATTGGAAAAGAATGTTGCTACTTGATTTTACAAAGAGAAGTAATTGATTTACTTTAAAAAGATAGTCACTCTATTTTTATACTACGGGTATTGTGTGACACTGTGAAGGTAACGTATCTTTTAAAGAGTTAATGTATGAAGTACTTTGGGAATAAAAACCCGATCTTGTTAATCATATAGTAGAAAGTACCTTGTGTGAACAACTTGATTGTATTGGTTTGTGATAGCCTTGTAATACTTTCCTGATTGCTTTGATAAGTAAACATGTTAGGATGCTACGTGTGATAGTATCTTGTGATGTTTGTGTAAAGGGGTTTCCCTTGATTGTGCTTATTAACTATCAGTCGTTATGATAGTATTGTGGCATTCATCTCTTGAGATGATTCCGAGTTAAGCGCCTCCGTCGCGGGGTAGACTCAGGCGGGTCGATGGACCTATGATTCGAGAATACCTCATGCAGGTCCCGGGGGCCTATGCGGAACTACGAGAGTTCCAGGTTAGTGTACGTCCTTTATGGGCATGCGGTCCTTGTGGCCATGCGGACTGCGAAGTCGGGGCGATGCGGGAGTAGCTACCCTCGATGCGGGAATGCCTCATGCGGGCGATGAGATTGGCCTACGCGAGTGCGGGAGTTCGAGGTTAGACGCGTACATTGATCTGCGGGCAAGTGGCGGCTTTGATCATGTGACGGTCAGACAGATCTTATGATCTGATTCATGACCTTGTTGGTGCTGTGGGTTTTAGTAGTCGGCTATGCCTTCGTACTTACCGTCTGATTTTATTATGACACAGTGGGACCCGGTGTTCATGTGTGTTCCTTGGTGCTTTTATATCATAGGCGGTGAGGAAGGTATTCCACGGGCATGATTGATGTTGTGGGCACGAGACCCATTGTTATACTTGAGTGATGACTGAGGCGTGAGTCACGACTTGACATGACGCTTTGTTGTAAATCGTAGTTTGGTTATCATACATGTCTCTGCTTTATATGATCGCTATGATTTCATTTCTGATGCGTATTTTTGATTTCACATACTAAATTTTTGTTATCGACCTCGCCCGGAAGTGCGTTCATGCGCGAGTTGAGGTACACGATCGTTGATCCTAGCTCTCGGTCACAGTTTGGCGTTGGGAAGCTCCGTTTCTCGGAGGCTTATCGGTGTACGATCCTGCGTAGTAAGTGTTTACATACAGGGGTTTGGCGGGGCCACTGTCGCCGTGGTTGTCATATCATTCGTAGAGTGCATGTAATCTTGTTGTGGGCGGGGTTTGTAAAAGGATTAAACCGTTCGATTGTAAAGTTGTTATTCATATATGCCGAAAGGCGTTTTCCTCGATTCTTGTTTTGTACTTCACTTGTTTCATGTATATGTTTTATGTTCCGTTGATTACTCGATGTTGTATCACTAGGGTGCGAGGTAAGGCACGATCACGGAGCCCGATTTGGTCGTGACAAAAGTGGTATCGAGCGATTAATCCTCGGAAAGTGTCTGACCGTATCGATGAAGTCTTGATTATCGGTGTGTTGTGCACCACACCAATAATCGTGAGGCTATAGGATATTTTAGGATTGGTTTCTATTCTTCTCACTCGAGATCGTGCCTTAGAGGCATGTTGTAAGTTGGACCTCTAACGTATTTCTTTCCTTACCGTTATGCCTCGCGTAGGCAACCCGCCCAGAGGGCAAGGCGGCCGAGGAGGCTGAGTAAATCTGAGAGGGTTACGTGGGCACAGCCCAATTATCACCTTGGGTGGTGCTTCATTCGGGGAGTTCTGCGGCGTCACTAGCCCAAAGAGAGTTTAGCACGGCGGCGATTCCTACTGCGACCATGATATTTGAACCTTGGTTCCACGGCCAGAACGGTGAATATAGATTGCAAAGAGGCAACCACATTACTAGCTATAGATTTGGCTACCAGAGAGTATACCGATGTACCGCGAGTCTTGAGGACTATCTAAAAGAGGGTTGTGCAAGAGTAATTCTTCAGTTAGGCTTGAGCATGGCCTGTGTACGGGCTTATGCGCAACAGGCCGAGACGTGTAGAGATCGACGGGTTAACGAAGGACAGTAGAAGAGGGCCAGAGCAGCAAGGTCCTTTGGTAACTTTCGAGGCGAGTCGCCTCCCCAGCAGGTTAGATATGCACCTCCGCCAGTGCAGAGTGGTCTTCTACACATTTCAGGACGTTCGGGGTGTGCAGGGGTTGGTCAGAACTCCAGGGCTTCCGGTTCATAGTGTGACAGACGTCATCCCGGGGAATGTCATCTTTTAGGTTGGTACTTGTGGTACCTATGACCGTCAGGGTCTGGTGTCGAAGAGTGTCCTTGTAGGAGGACTTAGCCTTCAGGATCGGTGGGTAGTTTGTCATCTCCTCCGGTATCGCCTGCAGGCGGGTTTGATTAGACGACTAAGAGGAGTGAAGCGATGATATAGATATATCTTTAACCCTCTACAGAGTTTTGTTTATGTGATAAGGTGAGTATACCTTAAGTGTTATGTTCGATAGCGGTGTGTTAGTTGTGATTAGAAATCTTGGTTAGTTAGCAGTAAGATTTTGGGGATAGATAAGGTGTGAGCCTTAGAATGTTTTACGTAAAGACCTTAGAGGTAAGGCCATCTCGAGTAAAGGTGTAGTGTTATGTTTGATCCTTATAGGAGTGCATAGTGCACGTGAGCTACGTTTGTGGGATAAGTCCCTGAGTAGTGTGAAATGAAAGAGGGTAGTTGAGCTATGAAGACCGCTAGGTTTTCGTAACGTGATTAGTGAGAGTTTTCCTTGGGGAACTAGTCGTGCTCGTTGTGGTCGGATTGAGGCTATGATGCGGGTCAACCCGCGGCTGTTTGGTGGTGGTCGGTTGTGGTGGTCCCGCTTGTGGTAGGTCACGAGGTGTTAGGCCCAGTTTAGTTAACCGTCACGAGTTCGTGGATGCGTTCGACCGATGGTCGGGCGATGGGAGCAGCCATCGTGTCTTTCGGTCAGGACCGTTTACTCGGCTGTGTTGTTTTATCAGAAAGGTTGTAAGGCTGCACGGGGTGCCTACCTTCACCTTATGGCAGACGGTGGAGCCCAGGTTACGGCTGTTTTTGTTTCTGGAAGTTTTGTCAAGCATGTGTTAAGAACTCAGGTGAGTCTCAGTCGCATTCGCCGCCGGGCGGTGTTTGGATTTCAGGGATAGTTGTGGGGATTGTTGTCTCCTGTGGAGGTAGTGTTTAAGCTACCATTTCAGTGTTCAGATGTCGCCTTTTGAGGCCTTGTAGGGGCGGATGTGTTAGTTGCCAGTCGAGTGGTTCGATGTCGGCGAGATTCGCATAAATGGTTGAGATTGTTCCAATGGCCGTGGATAGTGAGAAGCTTGTCTAGAAGAAGTTACGGCAACTCGGAGAAATCGTGCGGATAATCGGCGGCGCTTAGAGTTCGAGTTGACGGTCGGTCTTCTTGAAGGTACCACCGGGTTGGGTGTGACGAGTTTGGAATCTGAGAGGAACTTAGCGAGTTACTTTGGGCCCTTTGAGTTCATGTGAAGAATAGGCGGGTTGCTTATATGTTAGCTTTTGTCGTCCGACTTAGGAGGTCAGACGTCCGGTCTTTCGTATTGTTATGATCGGAAAAGTATCGAAGATCCATCCAGTGTCCCGATTAATGATGACCACGTTAGAGATAGTAACCGAGTTTTGGAAGCTGAAGCGATGTCGAAATGTGGAAAGAGTTCGAGTATACGACATCCTCAGGGATCGCATGCAGTGGTACCATTTGTTGGGTCGCCTGAGAAGGTTAATGCCTCAGGAAAAGTGACAAAGTGGTATCTACGACGAGTAAAGAGAGAAGCGAGCATGTATGGCGAGCATAGATGTGATCATTTCTTTGGTAAGAGAAGGTGCGAAGGAGGTATATTTTAAACCCCGGTGAGAAGTGTTTTATGGTGATGTTAGAGGTGTTTCCTCGTGGACTTGGATGTAACCTTTTTGCGCAAATTGTTTCTGTGGCCATGTGTGGCAAGGATTGTTCTCGTAAGTATAGTAGTGAAGACTACACTGGCGCATGTTTGTTTTGAGACTTAGAAGGAACATTCGGGACGAATGTTTCTAAGGAGGGGAGAATGTTATACCCCGTATTTCCAAAGTATGTACGTAAGGCGTCGTAGAAAATTTGAACTTTTAATATTGGCTTGGCGAAAATTATTTGTGCACAACACGTTTAGAGTCGTTTTTAATGAACGTTTTCCACGACTTTTGTAGGGAATTTCGGCTATGTCATTTTTAATTTTGCGGATTTTTAGAGAGACGAAGCGTGTTGGGCGACAAGAGGCGCCACTTGGCACCCTCCCGTTGGCGGGCGTGAGGCTCGGTTGTGGCCGATTGAAATGGCTTTAGTTGGTAGGATATTTGTGTGTTAGTTGGTTAAGGGGCACTTGGCAAGATCTTGGCCCTACACTTGCTAGGCACTTGGCTAGATCTTGGCCATTGGTTGGCCTTGGCTTGTCTTATAAATACCCTCTAAGGTTGAAGACTTCTTCATCCAAAATGCCTAAGTCTTGAGAGCCTTCCTCCCATTTCGTGAGGCCCCCGTGGCCGAGAGTTTCCCACAGTGGGGTGGTAGAGAGGGTAGCCACCCCCTCCTGTGGTGTGGCGTGGGGTACCCCACAGCCTAGTTTGTTTTCATATAATACCCCCCCCTCTTGGTAGAAATACTCTCAAAAGTATTGTTATAATGCCCAAATTACCTTAGCCTTATACCTTGTTGTATTCTAAGGTTATACCTATACGAAAAGCCCAGAAATACTATTATACTTACCGTCAGTCACCAAATCGAAACCCTAGGAAAATCTCCATAGTCCGTTGGAGTATTGTGTAGAAGTTGGTTAGAACTTCTAAGGGTGGTTTAGAGCGGGTTGGAGCGCTCAGAGTTGGAGCTAAACGATTGCCCAGGATCGACTTTAAGCTAGGATAATTATGGGCTTATCGAGGTAAATATCTTGTCCCTCTATTGTAATTGGAAATTACATGTTGTTAGAATATATAGTTGAAGTATACTATATATAGAACTTAACGTAGTTATCGGCAATGTCTTTTGACTTAAGCACGAATAATACTTACGCGATGTCTTGCGACTTAAGCCCGAGATTAAAGAAGATTCTTGAACAGTAATTACTAGGGTGTATTCTGATAGACTTGTGAAGTAGTGCAGTGGAGTAGAATTGTACAGTTAGGGTTAGATGTATAACCCCTGGTTGGCTTGGTAGCGGCCTCGATAGAGGAGGAGATTTCTGTTGTTGCGGGGAGTCTTTGCCGAATTTTCTGTAGAATGTTCTACGAAGAGACCTTATGTTAATAAGCGCCTTGTGGCCTTATAGGTGGAAGTACTATGCGTGGCGCGATCTACTTGGCTTAGGGAGTAGCCGGCGGTTTGAGGTACTTGGAGCGTTTTGCTATTAGTCGATAATCGTCGCGAGGTATGTGAACCTCTTCCTATCTCTTCTAGCATGATATGTGTGAAATATGTGTAATGCAGTGACGCATACATGTGCTGAACGTATTTGATTGGTGTAAAACATAAAGTGTTATAACGGCTTTATGGGAAGTTGGTTATAACAGCTTTATGTTGGTAAGAAAATACATGTGGTTTTTAAAAGGAAACTGATTTGAACTATAACTGGCTTGTTATGTGTTAATAAAGAACTTGAAGTATTTCAAAAGATTTTTGAATCATTTTGAAAGAAGAAGTAATATTTGGTTTTTGAAAACTTAAGAGTTATACTAGCTTTATGGGAAGTTAGGTATAACGGCTTAAGAATGTTTCTTCGATTTGAATCAGAATGTGTATCGACAAACCACTGCAGCGTTAATAAAAGGAAACGTTTTGAATAATTAAGTATTATTAAAACCAGTAGAAACTTCCATCTGCATAGAAGCTAAGATGAGACAAAATGATATTTCGTAGATCATGGTCATTGTAATAAGATTGTAATAAACAAGAATATCCTACTCACATATAAGGCTTAGGTTTCTCAGTTGTTTAAAGGAGTATTATATTCTTAAATGAATAAGACTATGAACTACTGAAACCTTTCAAAAAAATGAGAAACTTGAACATTGGAAATTAGGCAAACTTGAACATTGGAAAAGAATGTTGCTACTTGATTTTACAAAGAGAAGTAATTGATTTACTTTAAAAGATAGTCACTCTATTTTTATACTACGTATTGTGTGACCTTTGTGAAGGTAACGTATCTTTTAAAGAGTTAATGTATGAAGTACTTTGGGAATAAAACCCGATCTTGTTAATCATATAGTAGAAAGTACCTTGTGTGAACAACTTGATTGTATTGGTTTGTGATAGCCTTGTAATACTTTCACGATTGCTTTGATAAGTAAACATGTTAGGATGCTACGTGTGATAGTATCTTGTGATGTTTGTGTAAAGGGGTTTCCTTGATTGTGCTTATTAACTATCGATCGTTATGATAGTATTGTGGCATTCATCTCTTGAGATGATTCCGGGTTAAGTCGCCCTCCGTCGCGGGTAGACTCGGCGGTCGATGGACCTATGATTCGAGAATACCTAAATGCAGTCCCGGGGCTATGCGAACTACGAGTTCGTGTTAGTGACGTCCTTTATGGGCACGCGGTCCTTGTGGCTACGCGATGCGAAGTCGGGGCGATGCCGGGAGTAGCTACCACCGATGCGGGAATGCCTCATGCGGGCGATGAGATTGGCCTACGCGGGCTGCGGGAGTTCGAGGTTAGACGCGTACATCGATCTGCGGGCAAGTGGCGGCTTTGATCATGTGACGGTCTAGACAGATCTTATGATACGATTCATGACCTTGTTGGTGCGTAGGTTTTTAGTAATCGGCTATGCCTTCGTACTTACCGTCTGATTTTATTATGACACAGTGGGACACGGTGTTCATGTGTGTTCCTTGGTGCTTTTATATCATAGGCCGTGATGAGGAAGGTATTCCACGGGCATGATTGATGTTGTGGGCCCGAGACCCATTGTTATACTTGAGTGATGACTTGAGGCGTGAGTCACGACTTGACATGACCGCTTTGTTGTAAATCGTAGTTTGGTTATCATACATGTCTCCCGCTTTATATGATTGCTATGATTTCATTTCTGACGTATTTTGATTTCACATACTCGCACTGTTATCGACCTCGCCCGGGGCTGCGTTCACGCCGCAGTTGAGGTACACGATCGTTGATCCTAGCTCTCGTGGTCCAGATTTCAGCGTTAGGAAGCTCCGTTTCTCGGAGGCTTATCAGTGGTCTGATCCTGTCGTAGTAAGTGTTTACATACGAGGTTTGGCGGGGCCTGTCCCGTGGTTGTCATATCATTCGTAAGTGCAGTAATCTTGTTGTGGGCAGGGTTTGTAAAAAGGATTAAACTGTTCAGTTGTAAAAGTTGTTATTCATATATGCCGAAAGGCCAGTTTTCCTCAGATTACTGTTTTGTACTTCACTTGTTTCATGTATATGTTTTATGTTCCGTTGATTACTCTGATGTTGTGTCACTAGGGTGCCCGGGGTAAGGCACCAGTCACGGGCCCAGTTTCGGGTCGTGACAGTGACACTTGTCACCCTCTCGTTGGTCCAAAATATTTCGTCTCTCGGAAAAATCCGCAAAAATAATAAATGACATAGCCGTAATTTTCCCTTCGCATGTTTTGGAAAACGTTTCGTCGGAAAATGATTCTTTTCGGGGGTTGTGCACAAAATTTCGTCCCTTAGTCTACTTTAAGACTTAAACTTTTGTACGTACGCCCTTACGTATATACTCTGGAAATACGGGGTATAACATTCTCCCCTTCTTAGAAACATTCGTCCCGAATGTTCCTTCTCAAGACGGATAACGATAAAGTTCCTCTTAACAAGTTGCCAATGCCACACCTGGCCACGAAATAACATACGCGCAATTACTTAACCCAAGTCAACGAGGAATCACCTCTAGCATTACAAACGCTTCCACCCCCGGTCTAAAAGATATTCCCTTCGCACCTTTACTTCACAAAAGTAATGATCATTTCTATTCTCTCAGCACATGTTCACTTTTTTCCTTACTCGTCGTACTCTTCTCGAACACTTGAACTCCTCTAGTATACGTACCATACTTCAGTCATTACTTCAGTTCCCAAAATTTCTGGAGTCACTACCTCCAAACTTGGTCATCTTACTAGCCTCGATATTCTTTAAGGCCATTCCCGGCCTTCACGATCAGATTTTGGTCGAACATATCCACGAACTCATACGATGGTCATCTAAACTTGGGCCTAGCACCCTCGTGACCCTACCACCCGGCGGGACCACCCAGAACTGACCCCACTACAATACAGGCCGCGGGTTGACCCACGAATGGTCCTCAACCCGACCCACAATCGCGCCAACTCATGTTCCCCGATACGGAACAATCTTACTAATTTACGTCATGAAAGCTACCACTTCCATCTCACGCTACCCAAAGACTTATCTCACTAATACACCCTAGGCATATAATGCACTCTGACAGGGATCATTTGCAAAATCCTTTACTCGAGACGACCTTACATCTACGGTCTCAATCGTGAAATATTCTAAGGTTTACACTTCCCATGCCCCCATACTTGTCCTTCCAACTAACCATGTTTTCTATCTCACAAATAACACAACGCTATCCGTACATAGCACGCAATAATAAGATCATCATATCAAGTATACAAAACTCTATAGGGTTAAGGATTTACCTATATCTACCGCTTCACTCTAATCATAGGCCTGCCCTGCAGGGCGCATAGCTGTAGAAGGTGATGATCCAGCCATAGATCCCGTAGTCTGTGCTATCCCACCAGTGCTACCTCCGGTCGGACAGTTTCTCGCAAAATGGCCCTGCTGGCCGCATGTAAAACAAACTCCCGAACTAGCACGACACTCCCCACTATGGAGTCTACCACAACGGCCACAATGAGGTAGGGGTGGCTTCAGCTGGCTATAACCCCTGCTCCCCTGAAAATCTGAATCCTTGGAGCCCTGACCTGCTCCTGAATACTCTGGATGCCCTGAAGATTGTGGAGGACCACTCTGTACTGGCGGAGGCGCATAACTAGTCTGCTGAGGCGGTCCGCCTCGAAAGTCGCCAAAAGACCCTGCTGTTCTGGCCCTCTTCTGCTGATCTCGGTCATTCCGTCGACCTCTCCGCTCCTCACACCCAAGTGCATAAGCCTGCATGCGGGCAATGTCCATGCCCGGCTGAAGAGCTACACCCGAACAAGCCTCTGCCAAGTAGTCATCTAGCCCGGTGACGTAACGGTGTACTCTGTCCTCCATATCGCCTACTCTGGCGGGGGCATACCGAGCCAATGAGTCGAACTCCACATTGTACTCCCGAACTGTACGCCCGTTCTGCCTCAACATCAAAAATCTGTCGGCCCGAGCCCTCCTCATCTGTGGAGGCAAGAAATGTGCAAGAAATGCCCCTGAGAACTCGTCCCATACGGCTGGAAGTGCATGCTCTCCCCGGGACAGCTCCCACGAATCAAACCGATCATTGCAGATATACGCGCGGCCGACGCGAACCGGCGTCACCGACTCGGTCTCGAAGCCTTGATCACTCTACGATCCGTCAGAATCGCCGAATGAACTCCTGCGGATCATCCTCGTGCCTTGACCGCAGAACTCGGCGGGCTACAACTCGAAAGTCCGTAGCCTCAAACTATCCGCTCTCGGGTGAACTACGGTACTACGGTCTGGAATCACATGCGTCGGCTTATCCTCGTGCCTTGCCACTATCACGGCCAATAATCGGGCCATCTCTTTGTACCCAACTCCTTCGCCCGGTGTGGGACCGAGACTCGTGCGTGGTCTCAGCAGCACCGCCGCGCTCTAAACTTCTTTGAACTGGCGGCGTCGCAAAACTCGCCGTCTGAAGCACTATCTCAGGAAATGACCGGTCCTGCGCCCTCGTACTCCTCTGTACCCTACTAGCAGCTCCCTCGGCAGCCTTGCCCATCTGGGCCCGGGTTGCCTTGCGCGGAGGCATAACTGGTAAAAAACGAGATGCGTCAGAGGGGTCCAACTTATAACACAGCTCTAAGGCACGATCTCAGAATGAGAAGAATGGAAACCAATCCTAAATGCCCTGCAGCCTCCTGATTATAGATGTGGTGCACAACACATCGATAATCAAGACTCTACTAGACACGGTCTGTAGAAACTTTCCGAGGATTAACTGCTCTGATACCACTTTTGTCACGACCCGAACTCGGGCCCGTGACTGGTTCCTTACCCCGGGCACCCTAGTGATACAATATCAGAGAAAATCAGCGGAAATAAAAACTTTAAACATGAAACAAGATATATGATAAGAACAGACTAACTAAAACGGTCACCTTCCATTAAAATATATATACAAATCTTTCAAACCGAACAGTTTAATCCTTTTTACAAACCCTGCCTACAACAGTACTACAAACCTCTAAGAGTTTTTATACAACATGACGGGACAGGGCCCCGCCATACCCCTGAATGTATAAGAACCTACAACTCAGGGAAACATACCAAAAGATAAGCCTCCGGAGAAACGGAGCTTCCCAATACGTTGAACGGTGATCCTAAGAGCGAGGATCAACAACCGATGTACCTCTACCTGCGGCATGAACGCAGCCCCCCGAAGGAGGTCAGTACAACAGGTACCAAGTATGTGAAACTGAAAAATACTGTAAACGAAATCATAACAGTCTAAAATAAAATAGGAGACATGTATGATAACAAAACTACAGTTCATAGCATAGAGGCAGTCATGTCAAGTCAGGGACTCACGCCCTCAAAGTCATCACTCAAATGTAACCCGGGAGTTTAACCCGCACAACGGCCGTATGCCCCGGCATCTTACCTCGGTATAAGCATGGCCATGGAACTATCCTAATGGAAGCATACCTGTGGGCCACCCATCGTGTCAGTATGTCCAAAGGAAATAACAAGACAACAATCAAAATGGAAGCATACTCGTGGGCCACCCATCGTGTCAGTATGTCCAAAGCAAATAACAAGATCATACTCCTAATGGAAGCATACCCGTGGGCCACCCATCGTGTCAGTATGTCCAAAAGAAATAACAAGACAACAATCAAAATAGAAGCATACTCGTGGGCCACCCATCGTGTCAGTATGTCCAAAGCAAATAACAAGATTATACTCCTAATGGAAGCATACCCGTGGGCCACCCATCGTGTCAGTATGTCCAAAAGAAATAACAAGACAACAATCAAAATGAAAGCATACCCGTGGGCCACCCATCGTGTCAGTATGTCCAAAGCAAATAACAAGATAACACTTCTAATGGAAGCATACCCGTGGGCCACCCATCGTGTCAGTATGTCCAAAAGAAATATCAAGACAACAATCAAAATGGAAGCATACCCGTGGGCCACCCATCGTGTCAGTATGTCCAAAGAAAATAACAAGATAACACTCCTAATGGAAACATACCCGTGGGCCACCCATCGTGTCAGTATGTCCAAAAGGATCGATTAGTGGAAGCATACTCGTGGGCCACCCATCGTGTCAGTATGTCCATCAATCAGCCAAGTAGTAGGCCCTCCAACGAGAGACGCGGTAGCACAGAAATACAACACTTGCACAACAAAAGGCTATCACCACAAGCATAGGAAAGTTCAACATACTCATAGACTTTTATTCTATTACAACAAATCCAGGTTTTAACCCCAAAGTACTACATACATTAATCCTTTCAAAAAAACCTCTTTTTACGTAGAAACAACTCGATACTATTATCCGTAGTATCAAATACGTTCATGTTTTAAAATCAAGTACTTTACACTATTTTAAACCAAGTGGCTTACACTTTTAGAACAACGTCAAGTAACAACATTCTTTTCCAAAAGTTCAAGTTGCATAAATTCAGATACTCAAATCTTTTAGTTTCGAAAGATTTCATAGTTTATAGTCTTAATCAAATAACGTACTCTCTTTTAAAACAATAGGCCTTGTGTGAGTAGGTTATTCTTGTTTATAACAATCTAATAAAAGCAGCCATGATCTAGGAAATGTAATACAATTTTGTCTTATCTTAGCTTCTATGCAGATGGAGGTTTCTACTGGTTTTAATATAATTACTTATTTGTCAATACATTTTCCTTTATTAACGCTGCAGTGGTTCGTTCGATACTTATTCTCATTTCCGAATCAGTAAAACATTATTCTTTTAAAAGCCAAGTAGGTTTCACACTTTTTAACAAAATTCATATCAATTCAATTAAGTCAAGCCTCTTATCTTTTGAGATCAAGTCTCTTATCTTCTAAAATCAATAAACCATTCTTTTTATTACTCTTAAGTCGTTATACCTAACTTCCCATAAAGCTAGTATAACTCTTAAACTTTTAAAACCAAGTATTATTCTTCTTTCAAAAAGGATTCTTAATGCTTTTGAAATACTTCAAGATTCTTATTATTCAGGCTTAAGTCAAAAGAAATTGCCGTAAAACTACATTCAGTTAACATACGTACGTCTACCGTACTATATATATATTCTTTTAAATTATCATGCTCAAGAGGATAGGAAGAATCACATACCTCGCGACGATTATCGACTATTAGCAAATAGCTCCAAAGTATGAAATCCGGTTAGCCTTTTTCACCCTTCTAGTAGAATACGCTACTTGCAGTACTTCAACCTATAACGGTCATACAAGTCTATCAACGTCTAGACTACTCTGTAGAATAATTCTAGATACAGATTCCTTATTCTACGGAAAATTGGCGTAACTTCCCTACCACAAACTACACAATTCTACTGTAAATACGATCACATGTAAATCTGATTTCTTCTTTAATATTATTCTGATGTGATTTCAATTCAATTCTCTTCTTATATACCATCCTTATATACGTCTTATACCCACTTCTATACAACTACAGTATGTAATTTCCAATTACAATAGAAGGACAAGAGTATTTACCTCGATAAGCCCAAAATTATCCAAGTTTATATGTCGATCCTGAGCAACGTTTAGCTCCTATTCTGAACGCTCCAACTCGCTCCAAACAACCCTTAGAAGTTCTACGCAACTTCTTCTTAATACTTCAACCCGCTATGAAGATTTTCTTTAGGGTTTCGTTTTTGTGACTGAAGGGAAGTATAATAGTATTTCTGGGCTTTTAGTATAGGTGTAACCTTGGAATACTATAAGGTATTTGGGCCAAGGTATTTTGGTATAGTAACAATAATTGGAGACAACTTTTCTACAAGGGGGGGGTACTTTACGAAAATAACTAGGCAAGGGGGGGGGAGATGTCTCGGCCAAGGCCTCTCAAAGGGGGAGGGGTGGCTTGGACAAAACTACACTAAGGGGGAGAGGGATTTTTGCCTTGGAATTTATCAAGTGAGGATGAAGAAATAGTCTTGCATTAGAGGGGTATCTATAGGACATTCAATGGCCAAGATCAAGCCAAGTGGTGGGCAAGTGGAGGGTCAAGATTTGGACATGTGTATGTGGGTCCCACTTGCTCATCAACTACACAAAATATCTACAAAATATCCTACCAACTCCTTGACCAAAACAAGGCCAAAAAAATGTGCCCAAGTCGTCCCATTTACCGCCCACTTGAGGGTGACACTTGTCACCCTCTCGTTGGTCCAAAATATTTCGTCTCTCGAAAAAATCCGCAAAAATAATAAATGACATAGCCGTAATTTTCCCTTCGCAAGTTTTGGAAAATGTTTCGTCGGAAAACGATTCTTTTCGGGGGTTGTGCACAAAATTTCGTCCCTTAGTCTACTTTAAGACTTAAACTTTTGTACGTACGCCCTTACGTATATACTCTGGAAATACGGGGTATAACAATAACAAATCAGCCGGCCCTCCATTGAGAGACGCGGTGGTATAGAAATATAATACTTGCATAACAAGGCTATCACACGCAAACATAGTGTCACGACCCGTTCCGGGGCCCGTGACTGGTGCCTTACCCGGGCACCCCAGTAGTCATACATCAGAGTAATCCGCGGAATATAAAATAACCAAGATATGAATCAGTATAAATTGAGACACAGATATCTGAAGAAAGTTGCCTTTCGGCATAAATAATAATAACAACTCTTTCAAAATGAACAGTTTAATCCTTTCGTTACAACCCTGCCCACAACAGTACTACAAACCTCTACGAATGATATGATAACAACGACGACGGTGGCCGCCATACCTCGAATGTAGCACCTACAACAACAGGGACTATACGAAGATAAGCCTCGAGGAACGGAGCTTCCCAAACGCTGACGTGACCTAAGAGCGAGGATCAACGGCGGTGTACCTTTACTGCGGCATGAACGCAGCCGAAGGAGGTCGATAACAGTGCAGAGTATGTGCTGAAAATACCGTAAATGAAATCATAGTAGTCTATATAAAGCGGGAGACATGTATGATAACCAAACTACGATTCCTGATAAATAAGCAATCATATCAAGTCGTGGACTCACGCCTCAAAGTCATCACTCAAATATAAACATGGGTCTCACGCCCAACATCAATCATGCCCGGAATACCTTCCTCACCGGCGATCAATGATAGAAAAGCACCAAGGAATACATGAACAGCAGGTCCCACGTGTCCAAATAAAACAATACAGTAATTACGAAGGCATAGCCGACTACTAACACCAGCGGTACTAACAAGGTCATAAATCGTATCATGATATCTGTCTGCACCGTCACATGATCAAAGCCGGTCGCCGCTCGCAATATCAAATGTGCGCGTCTAGCCACGAACTCCGCAGACTCGCATAGGCCAATCTCATAGGCCCGCATGAGGTATAACCGCATCGAGGTAGCTACTCCGGCATCGCCCCGGACTCGCGATCGCATGGCCACATGCACCGCATGACCATAAAGGCCGCACACTAACTCGGAACTCTCGTAGCTCCGCATAGGCCCGGGACCCGCATGAGGTATTCTCGAATCATGGTCCTGCATCGCCGAGTCTACCCGCATCGGAGCGGCTTAACCCGGAAACACGGTGAGTGGTATAATACCAACATAACGGTTTATCGCTTAACCAACATAAGCACAATCGAGGAAAAACCCTTTTACACAAACATCACGTAATACTAACACACGTAGCATCCTAATATGATTACTTATCCAATTAACACGAAGGTATTACAAGGCTATCACAAACCAACACAATCAAGTTATACACACAAGGTACTTCCTACTATAAGTCAACATGTTGGGTTGCTATCCCCAAAGTACTCCATACATTAACTTTTTAAAAGATACGTTACTTTCACAAAAGTCACACAATACCCGCAGATATGAAAAAGAGTGATTGTCTTTTGAAGTAAATCAAAACACTTATCTTTGTACAATCAAGTAACAACATTATTATCCAAACGCCCAAGTTTGCCTAATTTCAAATGTTCACGTTTCTTATTTTAGAACGGTTTAAGTAGTTCATAGTCTTACCCATTTAAGAATATAATTCTCTTTTAAACCATCTGAGAAACATAAGCCTTATATGTGAGTAGGATATTCTTGTTTATAACAATCTTATTACAGCATCCATGATCTAGGAAATATCATTTTGTCTCATCTTAGCTTCATGCAGATGGAAGTTTCTACCGATTTTAATAATACTAAATCACAAAACATTTCCTTTTATTAACGCCGCAGTGGTTTGTCGATACACATTCTGATTTCCGAAATCAGTAAAACATTCTTAAGCCGTTATACCTAACTTTCCATAAAGCTAGTATAACTCTTAAGTTTTCAAAAACCAAGTATTACTCCTTCTTTCAAAATGATTCAAAATCTTTTGAAATACTTCAAGTTCTTTATTAACACATAACAAGCCGTTATAGTTCAAATCGCTTACCTTTTAAAAACCACAAGTATCTCTTACCAACATAAAGTCATTATAACCAACTTCCCATAAAGCCGTTATAACACTTTATGTTTTAAACCAATCAAATACATTTAGCACGTATGCGTCTCAGTACTACATAGTTCACACATATCATGCTAGAAGAGATAGGAAGAGGTTCACATACCTCGCGACAGTATCGACTAATAGCAAAACGCCCAAGTACTTCCAACCGGCTACTCCTAAGCCAAGTAGATCGCGCCATACGTAGTACTTCAACCTATAAGGCCACAAGCGCTTATTAACATTTAGATCCGCCGTAGAACATTCTACGTAAAATTCGGCAAGACTCCCCACATGGCGTAAATCTCCTCTCTACGGCGGCTACAAGCCAACCGAGGGGTTATACGTTAATCCGGACGTGCACAATTCTACCTCACGTAAAAGCTACACAAGTCTCATCAGATACCCTATGTAAATCTGATTCAGTACTCTTCTTTCGAAAAGGTTTCTTATTATTCAGGCTTAAGTCAAAAGACATTGCCGACAACAACGTTCAGTTCTATATATAGTATACTTCAACTATATAGTCTAACAATCATGTAATCTCCAATTACAATAGAGGGACAAGATATTTACCTCGATAAGCCCATAATTATCCGAGTTTAAATGTCGATCCTGAGCAAGGTTTAGCTCCTACTCAGTGCGCTCAGGCCCGCTCAAACAACCCTTAGAAGTTCTAACCAACTTCTACTTATAACTTCAACTACGGTGAAGATTTACTTAGGGTTCGGTTTGTGACCGGGAAGTATAATAGTATAACTGGGCTTTTTGTAAAGGTATAACCTTAGAATACTACAAGGTATATGGCTAAGGTAATTTGGGCATTATAACAATACTTTTGAGAGTATTTCTACCAAGAGGGGGGGTGTTTTATACGAGACAACTAGGCTAGGGAGTACCCCACGGCCACACTACTAGGAGGGGGGGAGGGCTCTCGGCCAAGGGGGAGGGGGATGGTGTTGGACGAGAACACTACAAAGAGAGGGGGAGGATTTTTAACACTTAGAAATGATTTTTGGATGAAGAATTTCATCAACAAAGGGGGGGTATTTATAGGTCAAGAAATGGCCAACCAATGGCCAAGATTCTTCCAAGTGTTAGGCAAGTGTAAGGTGTAGATTAAGCCATGTGTTGTGTGGGTCCCACTTGGTCATCAACCACACAAATATCCTACCAAACATTGACCAAATGTTTTAGGCAACAAAAATGCCAAAAACGTGCCCAACAATTCCCTTTGGTGCCGTCCACTTGCTTCCAATGTGAGGGTGACACATGTCACCCTCCCGTTGGTCCAAAATGTTTCGTCTCTCGGAAAAATCCGCAAAAAATAGAAATGACATAGCCGGAATTTTCCCTACGAAAGCTGTGAAAACGTTTCGTCGAAAAACGACTCTAACCGGGTGTTGTGAACAAAGTTAAATCGGCCAAGCCTAATTAAAAGTTTCAAATTTTCTACGTACGTCCTTACGTACATACTCTGGAAATACGGGGTATAACACATAGGTAAGTTACACCCAACTCGAGGTACTTTCATTTTATGTCAAAGTCCGGGTTTTAACCCCAAAGTACTACATACGTTAAATTCTTTTAAAAGATTTATTCCTTTTACAAAGGTCACCCGATACCCGTAGTATTAAAATAGAGTGACTAACATTTTTAAATAAACCAACACACTTTCCTTTTTAAAATCAAGTAACAACATTCTTTTCCAAAAGTTCAATTTTGCCTAATTTCAAATACTCAAGTCTCTTATTTTCGAAAGATTTCATAGTTCATAGTCTTAATCACTTAATAACGTAATCTCTTTTAAAACAATGTGAGTGACATATGCCTTAAGTGTGAGTAGGTTATCCTTGTTTATAACAATCTTATTAAAGCAGTCATGATCTAGAAAATGTAATATCATTTTGTCTTATCTTAGCTTCTATGCAGATGGAGGTTTCTACTGGTTTTAATAATAATTAATTAGTCAATACATTTTCCTTTATTAACGATGCAGTGGTTTGTTCTATACTCGTTCTCCTTTCCGAAAATCAATATAACATTATTCCTTTTAAAACTCAATTACCCATTTCTCATAAAAAGCGGTTTCATAACTTTTTAACACAAACCAAGTTATTATTAATACACATCAAGTCATTTATCTTTTAAAAACTACCAACCATTCCTTTACCCCCATAAAGTTGTTATAACAAACTTCCCATAAAGCCGTTATAACACTTTATGTTGTAAACCAACCAAATTCACTTAACACATGTACGTCTACCGTACTACCTAGTTCACAACATATCATGCTAGAAAAGATATCGACAATTAGCAAAACGCTCCACAGTACTGTAACCCTGCTAGCCTTTTCCACTCATCAAGTAGAATACGCCACTCGTAGTACTGCAACCTATGAGGCCACAAAACGCCTATCAACTCCTAGATCTCGTAGAATATTCTAAATGCAAGATTCCTAATTCTACAGAAAATTCGGCAGCACCTCCCCTGTTATACCCCGTATTTCCAGGGTATGTACGTGAGGGCGTACGTATATAAATTTGAGCCTTAAAGATTAGGCAAGAATGAAATTTTGTGCACAAGTACCGAAAGAAGTCATTTTTCGACGAAACGTTTCCACAGCTTTCGTAGGGAAAATTCCGGCTATGTCATTAATAATTTTTGCGGATTTTTCCGAGAGACGAAACATTTTGGACCAACGGGAGGGTGGTCACCCTCACATTGGAAGGAAGTGGACGGCCAAAGGGGAAAAGTTGGCACGTTTTTTGTGCAAAAATTGTGGTCAAGGGTTAGGTAGGATATTTTGTGTAGTTGATGAGCAAGTGGGACCCACAAACACATGGCTTCATCTTGACCTTACACTTGCCTTACACTTGGATAGATCTTGGCCATTGGTTGGCCATTTCTTGACCTATAAATACCCCTCTAAGTTGATGAACTTATTCATCCAAAAATTGCCTAAGTCTTGAAAAATCCCTCCCTCTCCCTCTTGTTGTTTTCGTCCACCACACCCCCTCCCCTTTGAGAGCTCTAGCCGAGAGCAACCCCCCCTAGCCTAGTTGTGCTAGTCGAAATACTACCCCCCCCTTGGTAGAAATGTATTCTACAAGTATTGTTATAATGCCCAAAATACTTTAGCCAAATACCTTGTAGTACTTTCCAAAGTACCCTTTATACGAAAAGCCCGGAAAATACTATTATACTTTCCTTTAGCCACTAAACGAAACCCTAAGGAAAACCTTCATAGTCGGTTGAAGTGTTTAGTAGAAGTTGCGTAGAACTTCTAAGGGTTGTTTGGAGCGGATTGGAGCACTCGGAGTAGGAGCTAAACGTTGCTCAGGAGCGACTTTTTACTTGGATAATTTTGGGCTCATCGAGGTAAATACTACTGTCCTTCTAGTGTAATTGGAAATTACATACTGTAGTAGTATAGTAATGAATATAAGATTCATAGAAGAGAATTGAACTGTAATAGAAGGATATTACAGAAAAGACTTGAACTGAAATCACTTCAGAAGAATATAAGTAGAAGTTCAACTGTATTTACATAGGATCGTATATCTGATGGTCGATAACCTTTATTGGTTGAATGTTACGCAAGTAGCATGGGCTACTTAGAAGGTGGACCAGGCTAAGCGGGTTATAGCCGTGAGCGTTTTGCTTATAGTCGATAAATCGTCGCGGTATGTGATTCTTCCTATACTCTTGAGCATGATATTTTAAAAGGAAGATATATATAGTACGGCAATGTCTTTTGACTTAAGCCCGAATAATATATAGTACGGTGAGCGTCGTGTGCTAATTGAACGTAGTTGTACGGCAATGTCTTTTGACTTAAGCCCGAATAATATATAGTACGGTGAGCGACGTGTGCTAATTGAACGTAGTTAGACGGCAATGTCTTTTGACTTAAGCCCGAATAATAAGAATTTTGAAGTATTTCAAAATTGTTAAGAAACCATTTTTGAAAGAAGAGTAACACTTGGTTTAAAGGTTTTAAAAAGAGTTATACTAGCTTTATGGGGAGTTAGGTATAACGTCTTAAGAGAGGTAAAGAAGATGGTTTACTGATTTTAGAAGTTAAGAGACTTGATCTTATAAGATAAGAGACTTAACTTAAATGAATTAATATGGATTTTGTGTGAAACCTCATTCGTGAGTAATGAGTACTTGGTTTTAAAAGGAATAATGTTTCTTGATTTGGAAATCGAATGTGTATCGATAAACCATGCGGCGTTAATAAAGGAAAATGCATTGAATAATTAAGTATTATTAAAACCAGTAGAAACCTCCATCTGCATAGAAGCTAAGATGAGACAAAATGATATTACATTTTCTAGATCATGGCTGCTTAATAAGATTGATTATGAACAAGATTAACCTACTCACCTATGGCATATGTTACTCTATTGTTTTAAATAGAGATTAAGACATTGAACTATGAAACTTTTCTAAAAAGAGACTTGCGTAATTGAAATTAGGCAAACTGGAACTTTAGGGAAAAGAAAGGCATTGAGTTGTCTTAAAATGGTTTAAAACATAAAGTGTTATATGACTTTATGAGAAGTTGGTTATAACGACTTTATGAAAACAAAAGAAGGGTTTTATCATTTGTTTTAATGTGGTAACTTGACTTTTAAAGAGAAGTATTTTGGTCCAAAGGAAGGCATGGTATTGCCTTAATTTGGTCTTAAAAGGAAAGTATGAAAGTTGTTTTGGTTTACTTAAAAGATATAAGTCACACATTTTTATATACTACGGGTATCGGGTGACTTTTAGAAAAGGAATGAATCTCTTAAAAGGAATTTAACGTACGTAGTACTTTAGGGTTAAAATCCGGACTTTGACATAAAATGAAAGTACCTTGAGTTGTGTATAACTTGCCTATGCTTGCTGTTATGAAACTTGACCATGTTACGTGTGATAGCCTTGTTGTGCAAGTACTGTGTTCTACTCGACTACCGGTTCATGGGATGAACCAGGAATGTATTTCACTCGACTACCGGTTCATCCGGGAATGTATTTCACTCGACCACGGCTCATCCGAATGTATTTCACTCGACCACCGGCTCATCCGGAATGTATTTCACTCGACCACGGTTCATCCGGAATGTATTTCACTCGACTCCGGCTCATCCGGAATGTATTTCACTCGACCACCGGCTCATCCGGAATGTATTTCACTCGACCACGGTTCATGGGATGAACCGGGAATGTATCCCACACGTTTCTATACTGGGTCCATGAGATGGGCCGAGACATGTTATACGTATCACATGATTTGTACCTAGACTGCCGGCAGTGAGGAAGAAGTTCCACGGGCATGAGGGATGACTTTGAGGGCGTGAGTCCCTGACTTGACATAACTGCTTTTATGTTGTGAACTGTAGTTTGGTTATCATACATGTCTCCTGCTTTATATAGACTATTATGATTTCATTTACAGTATTTTTACAGTTTCACATACTTGGTACTTGTTGTACTGACCTCCTTCGGGGGGCTGCGTTCATGCCGCAGGTAGAAGTACACCGGCTGTCGATCCCCGCATTTAGGATCTCATTTCAGCGTCTTGGGAAGCTCCGTCCCTTCGGAGGCTTATCTTTGGTATGTTACCCTGAGTCTGTAGGTCCTTGTACATTCAGGGGTATGGCGGGGCCCTGTCCCGTCATAGTTGTTGTATAAATCTTAGAGGTCCAGAGTAATCACAAGTGTGGTTGTAAGGATTGTAACTGTTCAAATGTTTATATATATATATGTTGAAAGGCAACCGTTTTGGTTGGCCTATTTTCTTTCATCTTAATCCATGTCTATTTACATGTTTAAGTTTTATTTCCGCTGGTTTTCTCTGATGTTGTATCACTAGGGTGCCCGGGGTAAGGCACCAGCCACGGGCCCGGGTTCGGGTCGTGACATCCCCCTTCCGTAACCACATAAATCTCCTTCTCTACTCAGGCCCGCTATCAGGCCAACAACTCCTGGGTGGGGTTTACACGCCTAACCTGACGTGTTCAAATATACTTCACAAGAATACTACACAAGTCTCATCAGAATACACCAATGTAATTACATCAGCTTCTTTTCAATATTCATTCTATATATAGTATACTCAACTATATATTACTACAACATGTAATTTCCAATTACAATAGGGGGACAAGATTATTTACCTCGATAAGCCCAAAATTATCCAAGGTCTAAGTCGATCCTGAGCAAGGTTTAGCTCCTATTCCAGACGCCCAATTCGCCCAAGAAACCCTTAGAAGTTTCTAAACAACTTCTCTTAAATACTTTCACTCCAAAAGTGAAGAACACTTAGGCTACAATTTGTGGCACTCTCGCCAAGGGGTACTTTAGGGGCTAGGGGTGTGAATTCTTTTCCAACACTTGGTTAATAATCTTCCTAATACTCTAAGGAAGAACACTTAAAACTCTAAGGATTTTTGGACAACTTTGGCTAAGGGAGAGGGGTGTTTGGACGAGAACTTCAATCAAAGGGAGGGAGTATTTTGAGACTTGGAAATTGCTCAAGTGTGGATGAAATAAGTCTTCAACTAAGGGGGTATTTATAGGACACTCAAGGGCCAAGATCAAAACATATGTAAGGTGTAGATTAGGATCCATGTGATGGATGAAGTCTTCCAACCAAGTGTCCACCATAATTTTGGGACATATGTCCACCACAACATTGGGACATATGTCCCCCACAACAAAGAGCCATGTGGCCTCCACTAGTACACAAAAAAAAACGTCCAAGGCTAACCTCCACATGCCCACAAAAAACGTTTTCACCTACTCCCACTATCCCAAAAATTTTCTTCCAAGACTTGACCATTTGACTTGTCCACTAGCCTACAAATTTTCGTCCAACCGATGCCACATAAGGGTGACACATGTCGCCCTCCTATTGGTCCAAAATATTTCGTCTCTCGGAAAAATCCGAATTAAAGTGGGCCCCGCGTGACCAATTCCGGAAATAAAATTCCAATACTTCTAAAATAATCCCAGAAGTCCGAATACCAAAACTAGAAATCAAATCCCCAATGACGAACCTTTTTCCTTCACAAAAACCGGAAACTTTTCCGTCGAAAAAAATCACATCTTTCTTCCTTTCCAATTCAAATGTCGTATTCTTGTACGTACGTCCTCACATACATACTCTGGAAATACGGGGTATAACATTCTTCCCCCCTTAGAAACATTCGTCCCGAATGTTCCTTTTAAGTCTCCAAACATACCTGTGCCGGTATAGTCTTCCCTACTATACTTAGGAAACTAATTATGCCACCCATGGCCATAATACAACATATGCGCAAAAACTCAAATCCAAGCCAACGAGAAATCACCTCTAACATCACAACAAGCTTCCACCCATGGTCTAAAGAATACTCCCTTCGCATCTTCACTTCACAAAAGAAATGATCACTTCTGTTCTCATAACACATGTTTGCTTCCGTCCTTACTCGTCGTACCCTTCTCGTATATCCGAACTTCCTATAGTATACGTACCATACTTCAGTCATCGCTTCAGTTTCCAAAACTTTGGAGTCATTACCTCCAAACTTGGTCATCTCACTAGCTTCAATTTCCTCTAAGGCCATTCCCGGCCTTCACGATCTGATTCTGGTCGAACGCATCCACGAACCCGTACGATGGTTACCTAAACTTGGGCCTTGCACCCTCGTGATCCTACCACCTGGCGGGACCACCTCGAACTGACCCCACCCCAAACCGGGCTGCGGGTCGACCCGCGGATGGTCCTCAACCCGACCCATAATCGTGCCAAACTCTTGTTCCCCGATCCGGAACAATCTTACCTATACCAGTCCTGAAAGCTACCACTTTCATCTTACACAACCCAAGGAATTATCCCACTGGTACACCGTATGTAAATAACGCTCTCCGACAAGGATTACCCGCAAAATATTCTACTCGAGACGACCTTACATCTAAGGTCTCGACTGTTACAAATTCTAAGGCTCAAAATTGTCTCATCCCCAGACTTACCCTTTTCACGAACCAGGCTTCTAAAACACATTTTTAACATAAGCTATCCGAACATAACACTTAACACATCATTATATCGCCAATACAAACTAATCTCTAGAGGGTTAAGGATATACCTGAAAAATCAAATAGGCGGTTCAAAGGACCGCTAAAATCGAACTTCCACCGCGACCTGCCGTGGCTCACGCCATATGAACATACCGCTATCTATGGAAGGTGAAGAACCCGCAATCGATCTCAGAGTCTGTGCTATCCCACCGTGCTACCGGCCTGGACAGCCTTCTCGCCAAATGGCCTCGCTGGCCGCAAGCATAACAATCACCCAAATTACTACGACACTCTCCTTATGAAGTTTTCCACAACGCCATGCGAGACAAGGGTGACCTCACCCGCGAGCACTTACCCTCGAAAATCTGAAACTTGGGAGCCCTGACCTGCTCCTGAATATCCCGAACGTCCCAAGGCGGGAGGACCACTGCATGCGGAGGCGATAATCGGCTCACACGAGGCGGTCCGCCTCGAAAGTCGCCAAAAGACCCTGCTGTTCTAGCCCTCTTCTGCTGATCCCGGTCATTCCTTCGACCTCTCCATGCCTCGCATCCAAGTGCATAAGCCTACATGCGGGCAATGTCCATGCCCGGCTGAAGAGCTACACCCGAGCAACTCTCTACCAAATAATCGTCGAGCCTTGTGACATAGCGGTGCACTCTGTCCTCCATACTAGCTACTAACTCGGGGACATACCGAGCCAATGAGTCGAACTCCACATTGTACTCCCGAACCGTACGCCCGTTCTGCCTCAACACCAAAAATCTGTCGGCCCGAGCCCTCTTCATCTGTGGAGGCAAGACATGTGCAAGAAATGCCTCTGAGAACTCGTCCCATCCAGCTGGAAGTGCATGCTCTCCCCGGGATAGCTCCCACGAATCAAACCAGTCGACTGCAGTATCACGCAGCCGATGTGAACCCAAGACCACAGACTCGGTCTCCGAAGCCCTGATCACTCACGATCCGTCAGAATCGCTTGATGAACTCCTGCGATCATCCTCGTGCCTCGACCGCAGAATCTGGCGGCTACAACTCGTAAAGTCTCGTAGCCTCAAACTATCCAATCTCGTGAACCACGTGCATCTGAATCACAAGGCCCAAATTTATCCTCATGTTCCGCCAAAATCCCGCCAATAATCGGGCCATCTCCTTGTAACCCATCTCCTCTCGCCGGGTTGTGGGGACCGAGGCTCGTGTATCGTGGTCTCAGCAGCCCATCGCCGCGCTCTAAACTCACTGGGCCGGTGGCGTCGCAAAAATCGTCGTCAAGCACTATCTCAGTCTCGGCCGCTCGCGCTCGCACTCTCTCGTGTCCTACTAGCGCCTCCTCGCCGCTTTGCCCTTCTGGGACCGGGTTACCTTGCGTGGAGGCATAACTGGTAAAAACGAAATACGCCAGAGGGGTCCAACTTATAACTCAGCTCTAAGGCACGATCTCAGAATGAGAAGAATAGAAACCAATCCTAAATGTCCTGCAGCCTCCTGATTATAGATGTGGTGCACAACACATCGATAATCAAGACTCTACTAGACACGGTCTGTAGACACTTTCCGAGGACTAACTGCTCTGATACCACTTTTGTCACGACCCGATCCCGGGCCCGTGACTGGTGCCTTACCCCGGGCACCCTAGTGATACAACATCAGAGAACAACCAGCGGAAATAAAAACATACAGATATGAACAAGAGTTATGATAATAAAACAGGCCAACCAAAACGGTTGCCTTATTGCATATATACAGAAATTGAGCGATAATCTTTTACAACCCCGCCCACAACAAGATTACTGCACTTAAGAATGTAACAACAATTATGACGGAACAGGGCCCCGTCATACCCCTGAATGTACAAGAACCTACGACTCAGGGAAAAACATACCAAAAGATAAGCCTCCGGAGAAACGGAGCTTCCCAATACGCTGAACTGTGATCCTATAAGCGAGGATCGACGACCGATGTACCTTCACCGCGCATTTAACGCAGCCTCAAGGAGGTCGATAACATGTACCAAGTATGTGAAACTGAAAATACTGTAATGTAATCATAATAGTCTATATAAAGCAGGAGACATGTATGATAACCAAACTACAGTACACAACATATAAGCAGTCATGTCAAGTCAGGGACTCACGCCCTCCAAGTCATCACTCAAAATATAACCATGGGTCTCACGCCCACAACATCAATCGTGCCCGTGGAATTCTTTCCTCACTGCCGACAGTCTATGATATAACAATACTAAGGAGTACATATGAACACCAGGTCCCACCTGTGTCATAAAACCGTACGGGGCAAGTACGAAGGCTAACTACCAGATACCAAAGCCGCATCATCAACTGACCGGGGCAAGTACGAAAGCCAACTACCAGATACCAAAGCCGTACTAACAATACCAAACCACGAAGCTGACACGGGGCAAGTACGAAAGCCGACTACCAGGTACCAAGGCCGTGTCACGAGTCGATCGGCAAGTACGGCTAACTACTGTGTACCGCGTCGTGTCACGAGACTTCCCACTAAACCGAACGGGCAAGAAGGCTAACTACTGTGTACCAAGGCCGAATCACCACGAGACGGGCAAGTACGAAAGCCAACCACGGATACCAAGGCCGACCAAGAAACCTCATGGAGAGCTAGTCCATGGCATAACACTATCAACAGGAGCGCACCCGTGGAATCCTCCGTCACTGCCGGTACGTCCAAGTAAGATCATAACAAATCAGCCGGCCCTCCATTGAGAGACGCGGTGGTATAGAAATATAATACTTGCATAACAAGGCTATCACACGCAAACATAGGTAAGTTACACCCAACTCGAGGTACTTTCATTTTATGTCAAAGTCCGGGTTTTAACCCCAAAGTACTACATACGTTAAATTCTTTTAAAAGATTTATTCCTTTTACAAAGGTCACCCGATACCCGTAGTATTAAAATAGAGTGACTAACATTTTTAAATAAACCAACACACTTTCCTTTTTAAAATCAAGTAACAACATTCTTTTCCAAAAGTTCAAGTTTGCCTAATTTCAAATACTCAAGTCTCTTATTTTCGAAAGATTTCATAGTTCATAGTCTTAATCACTTAATAACGTAATCTCTTTTAAAACAATGTGAGTGACATATGCCTTAAGTGTGAGTAGGTTATCCTTGTTTATAACAATCTTATTAAAGCAGCCATGATCTAGAAAATATAATATCATTTTGTCTTATCTTAGCTTCTATGCAGATGGAGGTTTCTACTGGTTTTAATAATAATTAATTAGTCAATACATTTTCCTTTATTAACGCTGCAGTGGTTTGTTCTATACTCGTTCTCCTTTCCGAAAATCAATATAACATTATTCCTTTTAAAACCCAATTACCCATTTCTCATAAAAAGCGGTTTCATAACTTTTTAACACAAACCAAGTTATTATTAATACACATCAAGTCATTTATCTTTTTAAAACTACCAACCATTCCTTTACCCCCATAAAGTTGTTATAACAAACTTTCCATAAAGTCGTTATAACACTTTATGTTGTAAACCAACCAAATTCACTTAACACATGTACGTCTACCGTACTACCTAGTTCACAACATATCATGCTAGAAAAGATAGGAAGAGGTTCACATACCTCGCGACGATTATCGACAATTAGCAAAACGCTCCACAGTACTGTAACCCTGCTAGCCTTTTCCACTCATCAAGTAGAATACGCCACTCGTAGTACTGCAACCTATAAGGCCACAAAACGCCTATCAACTCCTAGATCTCCTCGTAGAATATTCTAAATGCAAGATTCCTAATTCTACAGAAAATTCAGCAAAGACCTCCCGTAACCACATAAATCTCCTTCTACTGTGCCCGCTACTGTGCCAACAACTCCTGTGGGGTTTACACGTCTAACCTGACGTGTTCAAATATACTTCACAAGAATACTACATAAGTCTCATCAGAATACACCCAATGTAATTACAGTTCAGTTCTTTTCAATATTCATTCTATATATAGTATACTCAACTATATATTACTACAACATGTAATTTCCAATTACAATAGGGGGACAAGATTATTTACCTCGATAAGCCCAAAATTATCCAAGGTATAAGTCGATCCTGAGCAAGGTTTAGCTCCTATTCTGTACGCTCCAATTCGCTCCAAGAAACCCTTAGAAGTTTCTAAACAACTTATCTTAAACACTTTCACTCCAAAAGTGAAGAACACTTAGGCTACAATTTGTGGCACTCTCGGCCAAGGGGGTACTTTAGGGGCTAGGGGTGTGAATTCTTTTCCAACACTTGGTTAATAATCTTCTTAATACTCTAAGGAAGAACACTTAAATCTCTAAGGATTTTTGGACAACTTTGGCTAAGGGAGAGGGGTGTTTGGACGAGAACTTCAATCAAAGGGAGGGAGTATTTTGAGACTTGGAAATTGCTCAAGTGTGGGTGAAATAAGTCTTCAACTAAGGGGGTATTTATAGGACACTCAAGGGCCAAGATCAAAACATATGTAAGGTGTAGATTAGGATCCATGTGATGGATGAAGTCTTCCAACCAAGTGTCCACCATAATTTTGGGACATATGTCCACCACAACATTGGGACATATGTCCCCCACAACAAAGAGCCATGTGGCCTCCACTAGTACACAAAAAAAAACGTCCAAGGCTAACCTCCACATGCCCACAAAAAACATTTTCACCTACTCCCACTATCCCAAAAATTATCTTCCAAGACTTGACCATTTGGCTTATCCACTAGCCCACAAATTTTCGTCCAACCCATGCCACATAAGGGTGACACATGTCGCCCTCCTATTGGTCCAAAATATTTCGTCTCTCGGAAAAAATCCGAATTAAAGTGGGCCCCACAAACCGTAAATCCTCCCGTGGGCCCCGCGTGACCAATTCCGGAAATTAAATTCCAATACGTCTAAAATAATCCCAGAAGTCCGAATACCAAAACTGGAAATCAAATCCCCAATGACGAACCTTTTTCCTTCACAAAAACCGGAAACTTTTCCGTCGAAAAAAATCACATCTTGGCCGAAATATGTTTGTGCACAACACCCGATTAGAGACGTTTTTCGACGAAACGTTTTACAAACTTTGCGAAGGGAAAATTCCGGGTATGTCATTTAGTATTTTTGCGGATTTTTCCGAGAGACGAAATGTTTTGGACCAACGAGAGGGCGACACTTGTCACCCTCAAGTTGGTGAAGGTGGGGCGGCTTTTGGACGATTTTTGTCACGACCCGAATCCGGGCCCGCGACTGGTGCCTTACCCCGGGCACCCTAGTGACACAACATCAGAGTAATCAGCGGAACATAAAGACAATACATGAAACCAATGTAATATGACAGTGAAATAAGAAGACAAAGCAACCAAAAGCGGTTACCTTTCGGTATATATATAAATAGCAATTTGAACAGCCATAACCTCTTACAAATTCTGCCCACAACAAGATTACATGCACTCTACGAATAATATGACAACAACGACGGACGTGGCTCGCCATACCCCGAATGTAAGCACCTACAATCAACAGTGGACTATACGAAGATAAGCCTCCGAGAAACGGAGCTTTCCCAAACGCCGAATCGTGACCCTAAGAGCGAGGATCACGATCGATGTAACTTTACTGCGGCATGAACGCAGCCCGGGCGAGGTCGATAACAAAAGTGCAGTATGTGAAATCAAATAAATCAGAATGAAATCATAGTAGTCTATATAAAGCGTGAGACATGTATGATAACCAAACTACGATTCACACAAATAAATAAATATGTCAAGTCGTGACTCACGCCTCAAAGTCATCCTCATGCCCGTGAGCTCCTTCCTCACCGCTAGCCTAGGTACAAATCATGTGATACGATAATGTGTCTCGCCCATCTTATGGACCCAATATAGAAACGTGTGGAATACATTCCGGATGAACCTAGTCATGAAATACATTCGGATGAACCGGTAGTCAAGTGAATACATTCGGATGAACCGGTAGTCGAGTGAAATACATTCCGGATGAACCGAATCAAGTGAATACATTCGGATGAACCGGTAATCAAGTGAAATACATTCCCGGATGAACCGGTAATCAAATGAAATACATTCCCGGATGAACCGGTAATCAAGTGAAATACATTCCCGGATGAACCGGTAATCAAGTGAAATACATTCCCGGATGAACCTGAGTCGAGTGAAATACATTCCGGATGAACCTAGAGTCGAGTAGAACACAATAATTGCATAACAAGGCTATCACACGTAACATGGTCACGTTTCATAACGACAAGCATAGGCAAGTTATACACAACTCAAGGCACTTTCATTTTATGTCAAAGTCCGATTTTAACTCTAAAGTACTACGTACGTTAAATTCCTTTTAAGATCCATTTCTTTTACAAAGGTCACCCGATACCCGTAGTATAAAATTAGAGAGACTAACATTGTTAAGTAAACCAAAATGCTTTCCTTTGTAAAATCAAGTAACAACCTTATTTTCCAAACGTTCAAGTTTGCCTAATTTCAAATGCTCAAGTTTCTCATTTTAGAAAGGGTTTCGTAGTTCATAGTTTTAAATCCTTTAAAACATAATTCTCCTGTATACGGGTTGAGAAACCTATGTCTTATAAGTGAGTAGGTTATTCTTGTTTATAATCAATCTTATTAAGCATCCATGATCTAGGAAATGTCATTTTGTCTCATCTTAGCTTCTATGCAGATGGAAGTTTCTACTGGTTTTAATAATACTTAATCACAAAACATTTCCTTTATTAACGCCGCAGTGGTTTGTCGATACACATTCGATTTCAAATCAAGAAACATTCCTAAGCTGTTATTACCCAACTTCCCATAAAGCTAGTATAACTCTTAAGTTTTCAAAAACCAAGTATTACTTCTTCTTTCGAAATGATTCAAAAATCTTTTGAAATACTTCAAGTTCTTTATTAACACATAACAAGCCAGTTATAGTTCAAATCAGTTACCTTTTCAAAACCACAAGTATTTTCTTACCAACATAAAGTTGTTATAACCAACTTCCCATAAAGCCGTTATAACACTTTATGTTTTAAACCAATCAAATACATTTAGCACTCAGACGTCTACCGTACTACATAGTTCACACATATCATGCTAGAAGAGATAGGAAGAGGTTCACATACCTCGCGACGAGTATCGACTAATAGCAAAACGCTCCAAGTACCTCTCCAACCGTCGGCTACTCCTTAAGTCAAGTAGATCTCGACACACGTAGTACTTCAACCTATAAGGAAACAAGGCGCTAATTAACATTTAGACCTAATCGTAGAACATTCTACCAAAAATTCGGCAAAGACTCTCCCCGCAACCGCAGAAATCTCCTCCTCTCTATCGAGGCCGCTATCAAGCCAACCGGGGGTTCATACATCTAACCGTACGTGCACAATTCTACCTCACACAAAAGCTACACAAGTCTACTGTAATACAGTCCTATGTAATTACAGTTCAGTACTCTTCTTTCGAAAAGGTTTCTTATATTCAGGCTTAAGTCAAAAGACATTGCCGATAACAACGTTCAGTTCTATATATAGTATACTTCAACTATATAGTCTAACAATCATGTAATTTCCAATTACAATAGAGGGACAAGATATTTACCTCGATAAGCCCATAATTATCCGAGTTTAAATGTCGATCCCGAGCAAGGTTTAGCTCCTACTGCGCCCGACCCGCTCCAAACAACCCTTAGAAGTTCTAACCAACTTCTACTTATTACTCCAACTAACCATGGAGATTTTCCTTAGGGTTTCGGTTTTGTGACTAAGGGAAGTATAATAGTATTTACGGTTTTTCAGATAGTATAACCTTAGAATACTACAAGGTATATGGCTAAGGTAATTTGGGCATTATAACAATACTTTGAGAGTATTTCTACCAAGAGGGGTGTATTAGACGAGACAACTAGGCTGTGGGGGTACCCTACGACCACACTACTAGGAGAGAGGTGAGGGCTCTCGCCGAGGGGAGGAAGGCTCTTGGGCGAGAACCACAAGAAGGAAGAGGAGGGATTTTAACACTTAGAAGATTTTAGGATGAAGAAAGTCTTCAACATAGGGTGGTATTTATAGGCAACCAATGGCCAAACAATGGCAAGATCTTGCCAAGTGCAAGGCAAGTGTAGGGCAAGATCTTGCCAAGTGCACCTAGCCAACTAACACACAAAAATATCCTACCAACTCCCGACCAACAAGGCCAATCGTCCAACCTCCCTTTACCGCCCACTCACGCCCGCAATGAGAGGGTGCCAAGTGGCGCCTCTTGTTGGCCCAACACGTTCGTCTCTCGGAAAAATCCGTAAAAATTAAAAATGACATAGCGGAAATTCCCTACGAAAGTGTGGAAACGTTTAGTCGAAAAACGACTCTAATCGGTGTTGTGCACAAAATTAATTCGCCAAGCCTAATTAAAAGTTTCAAATTTTCTACGTCGTCCGCCGTACATACTGCGGAAATACGGGGCATAACATTCTCCTCCTTAGAAACATTCGTCCCGAATGTTCCTTCTATCTCGAAACAAGCGTGCGCCAAGATAGTCTTCACCACTATACTTACGAGAACAAACACGCCCACACGTGGACACGGAACCAACTGCGCCAAAATGCTTACATCCAAGTCCACGAGGAAACACCTCTAACATCACCAAAAATGATACCACTTTTGTCACTTTGCTCGAGGCATTAACCTTCTCGGCGACCCAACAAATGGTACCGGCTGCGTCGATCAGAAGTGCGTGCATTCGAACTTTACCACATTTACGTCATCGCCCGATATCAAAACTCGGGGTTACTATCCCTAACGTGGTCATCATTAATCGGGAACACTGGATGGATCTTCGATACTTCGAACATAACAATCTGAAGGCCGGACGTCTTGCCTCCTAAGTCGGACGGAATCGCTAACATATAGGCAACCCGGCCTATTCTTCACATGAACTCAAAGGGCCCAAGTAACTCGGGCTAAGTTCCTCTGTTTTCCAAAACTCGTCACACCCAGGGGTGGTACCTCAAGAAGACCGACCGTCAACACGAACTCTAAGCGTCGTCGCCGATTATCCGCGATTTCTACGAGTGCGTAACCTCTTCTAGACAAGCTTTACCACATCCACGATCTGCTGGAACAAGCTCAACCAACTATCCGAATCTTGCCAACATCGAACCAATCGACCAAGACTTACACTTCCGCCCTCTGAGGCCTCGTAAGGCGACATTCAAAAGCGAAATGGTAGCTTAAACACTCCTCCACAGGAGACAACAATCCCCAACTACCTGAAATACACACACCGCCCGAGGGGCGAATGCGATTTTGAGACTCACGAGTCTTAACCACCTTGGTAAAACTTCCGAAACCAAAACAGTAGTGCCACTGGCTCCACATGCGCCATAAGGTGAAGGTAGGCACCTCGTGCAGCCTTACAACCTTTCGATAGATCAATCTTTGCCGAGTAAGCGGTCTTTGTTAGAAAACAAGGCGGTGACCTCCTCGGCCCGACATCGGTCGAATCGTCCACGAACTCGTCGTTTGGTTAACTAAACTTGGACTAACACCCTCGTGACCTACCACGGCGGGACCACCACGGATCGACCCACCACCAACATGCCGCGGGTTGACCGCAATGCGCCTAAACCCGACCGCAACGCGCTAAACGCTAGCTCTCAGAAGGAAAACTCTCACTAATCACGTTACGAAAACCTGGCGGTCTTCTTAGCTCAACTACCTCTTTCATTCCACACTACTCGGGGACTTATCCGTAAACATAGTTCACGTGCACTATGCACTCTATAAGGGTCAAACACGAACACACCTTTACTCGAGATGGCCTTACCTCTAAGGTCTCTACGTATAAAACTCTAAGGATCACACCTTCTCTATCCCCAAAATCTTTCTCGGTTAACCACCATGATTTATAATCCCTACTAACACACCGCTATCGAACATAGCACTTAAGGTATACTTACCTTATCACACATACCGATCTCAGAGGTTAAGGATATATCTATATCTCTTTCACGCTCCTTAGTCGTTCAAATCAAACCCGCCGTGAGGCGCCAGCTAAGGAAGATGACAAACTACCCACCGATCACGAAGGCTAAGTCCTCCGCGAGGACACTCTTTCGACATCAGACCACGGCGGTCATAGGTACAACAAGTACCAACTAAAGCGACATTCCTGGGATGGCGCGCCTTGTGAACACTGAGAAAAACTGAATCCGGATGGCTGGAACCTTCGTGTAATGGTGAACCGGAAGCTCTGGAGCTCTGACTAACTTCTGCATACCCCGAACGTCCTGAACCCTGTGGAGGACCTTTCTGCACTGGTGGATGTGCATAATCTAATCTGCTGGTGAGGTGACTCGACTCAAAAGTTACCAAAGGACCTTGCTGCTCTGGCCCTCTTCTGCTGTCCTTCGTTAACCCGTCGATCTCTACGTTTCTCGGCCTGCTGCGCATAAGCCCATACACAGGCCATGCCCAAGCCTAACTGAAGAACTTACTCTTGCACAACCTTCTCGTTGATACTCATCAAGACTCGCGGTACATCGGTATACTCTCTGGTAGCCAAATCCATAGCTAGTAATAGGGTCGCCTTTTTGCAATCTATATTCTCTGTTCCCGGTCGTGGAACTGAAGGTTCAAACATCATGGCCGCAGTAGGAACTGCCGCCGCCGTGCTAAACTCTGCTGGGGCTAGTGACGTCGCAAAACTCCCCGAATGAAGAACCACCCCAGGTGATGATTGGGCCTGTGCCCACGTAACCCTATGCTACTACTCGCGGCTCCCGGCCGCCTTGCGCCTCTGGGCGGGTTGCCTACGCGGAGGCATAACGGTAAGGGAAAGAAATACGTTAGAGGTCCACTTACAACACGACTCTAAGGCATGATCTCGGGTGAGAAGAAATAGAAACCAATCCTAAATATCCTATAGCCTCACGATTATTGGTGTGGTGCACAACACACGATAATCAAGACTTCTTGGATCTGATGCGTAGACACTTTCCGAGATTAAGCGCTCACGATACCACTTTTGTCACGACCGAATCCGGGCGCGGTGCCTTACCGGGCACCCTAGTGACACAACATCGTGTAATCGAACATAAAGACAATACATGAAACCAATGTAATATGACGGTGAAATAAGAAAAGCAGGCTAACCAAAAGCGGTTACCTTCGGTATATATATAAATAGCAATTTGAGCGATTTACAACCCTCTTACAAATTCTGCCCAGCGGTACTACAGACCTCTACGAATAATATGACAACAACGACGGACGGGGCTCGTCATACCCACGAATGTAGCACCTACAATCAGCGAGGACTATACGAATAAGCCTCGGAGAAGCGGAGCTTTCCCAAATCTTTGGCTGACCCTAAGAGCGAGGATCACGGCGATGTAACTTTACTGCGGCATGAACGCGGCCCGAAGAGTCGATGCAACAGTGCAGAGTATGTAAGCGAAATAAATCACGTAAATGAAATCATAGTAGTCTATATAAAGCGGGAGACATGTATGATAACAAACTACGATTCACAATAAATAACGATCATGTCAAGTCGTGGACTCACGCCTCAAAGTCATCCTCATGCGTGGAGCTCCTTCCTCCATGCCGTGATCTAGGTACAAATCATGTGATCATTATAACAGTCTCGGCCCATCTTATGGACCCGATATAGAAAGCGTGTGGAATACATTCCGGATGAACCGGTAGTCGATGAAATACATTCCGGATGAACCGGTAGTCAAGTGAAATACATTCGGATGAGCCGTAGTCGAGTGAAATACATTCGGATGAACCGGTAATCAAGTGAAATACATTCGGATGAGCCGGTAATCAAGTGAAATACATTCGGATGAACCGTAATCAAATGAAATACATTCGGATGAGCCGGTAATCAAGTGAAATACATTCGGATGAACCGGTAATCAAGTGAAATACATTCGGATGAGCCGTGAGTCGAGTGAAATACATTCGGATGAGCGGTAGTCGAGTAGAACACAATAATTGCATAACAAGGCTATCACACGTAACATGGTCACGTTTCATAACGACAAGCATAGGCAAGTTATACCTGACTCAAGGCACTTTCATTTTATGTCAAAGTGCGGATTTTAACCACTAAAGTACTACGTGACGTTAAATTCCTTTTAAGATCCATTTCTTTTACAAAGGTCACCCGATACGTAGTATAAAATTAGAGACTAACATTGTTAAGTAAACCAAAATGCTTTCCTTTGTAAAATCAAGTAACAACCTTATTTTCCAAGCGTTCAAGTTTGCCTAATTTCAAATGCTCAAGTTTCTCATTTTAGAAAGGGTTTAGTAGTTCATAGTTTTAAATCCTTTAAAACATAATTCTCCTTTAAGCGTTTTGAGAAACCTATGTCTTATAAGTGAGTAGGTTATTCTTGTTTATAATCAATCTTATTAAGCATCCATGATCTAGGAAATGTCATTTTGTCTCATCTTAGCTTCTATGCAGATGGAAGTTTCTACTGGTTTTAATAATACTTAATCTGTCAAAACATTTCCTTTTATTAACGCTGCAGTGGTTTGTCGATACACATTCGATTTAGAAATCAAGAAAACATTCTTAAGTTTATTACCCACTTCCCATAAAGCTAGTATAACTCTTAAGTTTTCAAAACCAAGTATTACTTCTTCTTTCGAAATGATTCAAAAATCTTTTGAAATACTTCAAGTTCTTTATTAACACATAACAAGCCAGTTATAGTTCAAATCAGTTACCTTTTCAAAACCACAAGTATTTTCTTACCAACATAAAGCTGTTATAACCAACTTCCCATAAAGCCGTTATAACACTTTATGTTTTAAACCAATCAAATACATTTAGCACATGCGTCTACGTACTACATAGTTCACACATATCATGCTAGAAGAGATAGGAAGAGGTTCACATACCTCGCGGCAGTATCGACTAATAGCAAAACGCTCCAAGTACCTCCAACCGTCGGCTACTCCTTAAGTCAAGTAGATCGCGCCACACGTAGTACTTCAACCTATAAGGCCACAAGGCGCTTATTAACATTTAGACCTCATCGTAGAACATTCTACCGAAAATTCGGCAGCACCTCCCCCCCCCCCCCGCAACCGCGTAAATCTCCTCCTCTATCGAGGCCGGCTATCAAGCCAACCAGGGGGGGGTTCATACATCTAACCGGACGTGCACAATTCTACCTCACAGAAAAGCTACACAAGTCTACTGTAATACAGTCCTATGTAATTACAGTTCAGTACTCTTCTTTCGAAAAGGTTTCTTATATTCAGGCTTAAGTCAAAAGACATTGCCGATAACAACGTTCAGTTCTATATATAGTATACTTCAACTATATAGTCTAACAATCATGTAATTTCCAATTACAATAGAGGGACAAGATATTTACCTCGATAAGCCCATAATTATCCGAGTTTAAATGTCGATCCTGAGCAAGGTTTAGCTCTACTCAGTGCGCTCAGGCCAGCTCCAAACAACCCTTAGAAGTTCTAACCAACTTCTACTTATTACTCCAACTAACCATGGAGATTTTCCTTAGGGTTTCGGTTTTGTGACGGAAGGGAAGTATAATAGTATTTCTGGGTTTTTCGTATAGGTATAACCTTAGAATACTACAAGGTATATGGCTAAGGTAATTTGGGCATTATAACAATACTTTTGAGAGTATTTCTACCAAGAGGGGGGGGTGTATTAGACGAGACAACTAGGCTGGGGGTGGTACCCACGGCACTACTTAGGAGAGGGGTGAGGGCTCTCCGAGGGGAGGAAGGCTCTTGGGCGAGAACCACAAGAAGGAAGAGGAGGGATTTTAACACTTAGAAGATTTTAGGATGAAGAAAGTCTTCAACATAGGGTGGTATTTATAGGCAACCAATGGCGACCAATGGCGAGATCTTGCCAAGTGCAAGGCAAGTGTAGGGCCAAGATCTTGCCAAGTGCACCCTAGCCAACTAACACACAAAAAATATCCTACCAACTCCCCTTGACCAACAAGGCCAATCGTCCAACCCTCCCTTTACCGCCCACTCACGTCCGCCAATGAGAGGGTGCCAAGTGGCGCCCTCTTGTTGGCCCAACACGTTTCGTCTCTCGGAAAAATCCGTAAAAATTAAAAATGACATAGCCGGAAATTCCCCTACGAAAGCTGTGGAAACGTTTCGTCGAAAAACGACTCTAATCGGGTGTTGTGCACAAAATTAATTCGCCCAAGCCTAATTAAAAGTTTCAAATTTTCTACGTACGTCCCTTCGTACATACTCTGGAAATACGGGGCATAACAATTTTGGAGGGCAAGTTGGTAGGATATTTTGTGTAGATATTTGTGAGGGTTTTAAGGAGTAGGGACTAGGGGGCACTTGGGCACATCTTGGCCCTACACTTGCCTTGCACTTGGCATGATCTTGGCCATTGGTTGGCCTTTGCTTGGCCTATAAATACCCCTCCCCCTTTGAAGACTTATTCATCCTAAATCTCTAAGTCTTGAGAGCTTCCCCCCTTTGTGTGGTTGTCTCGTCCTAGCCTCCCCCTCCCCCCTTGATGAGGCCCCTTGGCCGAGAGCCCCCCCCCCTTGGCCGAGAGTACCTCCCCTAGTGGGGTTGGCCGAGGGGTATACACCCCCCCCTAGCCTAGTTGTTTCGTATTATATACCCCCCTTTTTGTGGTATTGAAATACTCCTCCAAGTATTGTTATAATGCCCAAAATACCTTAGCCTTTACCTTGTAGTATTCCAAAAGTTACCTCTATCGTGAGCAGAAATACTACCTTTTGTCCTTTTAGTCTCAAACCGAAACCCTAAGGAAATCTTCATAGTTGGTTGAAGTATTTAAGTAGAAGTTGGTTAGAACTTAAGGGTTGTTTGGAGCGCATGAGTAGGAGCTAAACCTTGCTCAGGATCGACATTATAACTTGGATAATTTTGGGCTTATCGAGGTAAATATTCTTGTCCCCTTATTGTAATTGGAAATTACATGTTGAAGGATTATATAGTTGAAGTATACTATATATAGAACTGAACATAGCTTTGCGGCAATGTCTTTTGACTTAAGCCTGAATATAAAGAAGAGAACTGAACTGTAATTACATAGGGCTGTATGACAGTAGACTTGTGGTATTACTGTATAGTAGAAATTGTATACGTCCGGTTAGACGTATAAACCCCCCCTGGTTGGCTTGGTAGCCGGCCTCGATAGAGGAGGAGATTTACGCTGTTGCGGGGGGGGGGGAGGTGCTGCCGAATTTTCTGTAGAATATGGAACCGTGCGGTTAGAAGTTAATAGACGTTTGTGGCCTTATAGGTGGAAGTACTACAAGTAGCGTATTCTACTTGAAGAGTGGAAAAGGCTAGCCGGGTTACAGTACTGTGGAGCGTTTTGCTTATTGTCGATAATCGTCGCGAGGTATGTGAACCTCTTCCTATCCTTCTAGCATGATGCTTTGTAAACTATGTAATGCGGTGAGCGTCACGTGTTCTAAATGAGTTGGTTGGTTTAAAACATAGGGTGTTATAATAGCTTTATGGGAAGTTAGTTATAACGACTCTATGTAGGTAAAAGATTGGTTTATTGATTGTAGAAGTTAAGAGACTTGATCTTGAAAGATAAGAGACTTAACTTGTTTTACTTGGTAATTAACATTTTGTTAAAGTGTTGTGAAACCTCATTCGCGAGTAATGAGTACTTGGTTTTAAAAGAATAATGTTTTATTGATTTGGAAATGAGAATAAGTGTCGAACAAACCACGGCAATGCTAATAAAGGAAAGTGTATTGACAAATAACAAATTGTTATTAAAACCGGTAGAAACCTCCATCTGCATAGAAGCTAAGATAAGACAAAATTGTATTACATTTCCTAGATCATGGTCTTTGTAACAAGATTGTTGTAAACAAGAATAAGCGGCTCACGTCTGAGACATATGTTACTCAATTGTTTTAAAAGAGATTAAGACTATGAGTTATGAAACCTTTCTAAAATGAGAAACTTGAGCATTTGAAATTAGGCAAACTTGAGCGTTTGAAAAATAATGTTGTTACTTGATTTTACAAAGGGAAGTATTTTGGTTTACCTAAAAAGATAGTCACTCTATTTTATGCTACGGGCATTATGTGACTTTGTGAAAAAACGGACCACTTTAAAGAGAGTTAATGTCGTAGTACTTTAGGGTTAAAACCAGGACTTTGATCTGAAATGGAAGTACCTTGAGTTGTGTGTAACTTGCCTATGGTTGTTGTTGTGTAACTCGCCTATGCTTGTTGTGATAGCCTTTGTTGTGCAAGTGTTGATATCGGTGACTTCTTGGGAAGGAGTGAATCTTTTATAAAAGTCTAGAAGTATGGTAATTTGCTTGAGCTTGTTTGTGATAGCACGGTTGTGCGGTATATTGTTGTTGATGTCACGTGGACATGTCTACACCGTCGCAGAATTCGGGGCATGTGGCCGTGCGGCGGGGTTGATTACGATATATTGTTATTGTGGTTACATGGACATGTCTACACCGTCTGAGTCCGGGGCGTGTGGCGTGCGTGGGGTTAATCACCCGATATTGTTGTTAATGTCACGTGGGCGTGTCTACACCGTCTGCAATCAGGGGCATGTGGCCATGGGGCATTATTATTGTTGCATCATGGACATGTCTACACGTCTGCGAGTCCGGGGCATGCGGCCATGATGCGAACATGATTGATGTTGTGGGCGTGAGACCCATAGTTATATTTGAGTGACGACTTGAGGGCGTGAGTCCCTGACTGCTTTTATGTGGTGAACTGTAGTTTGGTTATCATACATGTCTCCTGCTTTATTTAGACTAGTATGATTTCATTTCTGATATTTTCTGATTTCACATACTTGGTACCTGTTGTACTGACCTCCTTCGGGGGGCTGCGTTCATGCCGCAAGTAGGAGTACATCGGTAGTGGATCCTCACTCATAGGATCACAGTTCAGCGTATTGGGAAGCTCCGTTTCTCCGGAGGCTTATTCTTTGGTATGTGTTCCCTGAGTTGTAGGTTCTTGTACATTCGTGGTATGGCGGGGCCACTGTCCGTCATGGTTGTTGTAAATCTTAGAGTGCAGTAATCTTTGTTGTGGCGAGGGTTGTAAAAAGGATTAAAGCATTGGGTTTAATATATATATCTGAAGGCAAACAGCTTTTTGGTTGCTTTGTTTATGATCATATATCTTGTTTCATGTTTATGTTTTATTTTCATTGGTTTTCTCGATGTTGTATCACTAGGGTGCGGGGTAAGGCACGATCACGGGCCGGATCGGGTCGTGACAATTCGGCGATTCTGATGTTATACCGTATTCTCGTGGTATGTATGCGAGGACGTGCGTCACGAGAGTACGAGAAAAAATTGGAAAGGAAGAAAGAGGTGATTTTCCACGGAAAAAGTTTAGGTTTTGTAAAGAAAAATGTTCGTTGATGGGAATTGGGTTCCCAGTTTGGAATATGGGCTTCTTAGATTATATTCGAATTTTGAGATTTTATTTTCGGAAATGGTCACGTGGGGCCCACGGGAGAAATTTACGGTTTTGTGGGGCCCACTTTGTTTTCGAGATTTTGGCCATTGTGGATATTTTTTGGAAGACGTTTTATGAGGGCCAATAGGAGGGTGACACGTATCACCCCCGCCTTGGTGGCTTGGCCGAAGTTACCTTTGTGCACAACACGGTTAGAGTCGTTTTCGACGAAGCGTTTCGTAACTTGCGAAGGAAAATTCGGCTATGTCGTTTTGTATTTTTGCGGATTTTTCCGAGCGGAACATTTTGGGCCAACAAGAGGTGACACTTGTCACCTCAGTGGACGCTTAGAAGGCGGTTTGGCCTTGGCCGATTGGTGCCTTGTTGTGGCATTGTTTTGTGCAATGTTTTGTGCAATGTTTTGTGGCTTGTTTTGTGGTGTAGGGGTTAGGGTGCACTTGGCTTGATCTTGTCCTTACACTTGCCTTGCACATGGCTTGATCTTGGCCATTGGTTGGCCTTTGGTTTTGCTATAAATACCCACTAAGCTTGAAGACTTCTTCATCAAAAATCTTCCAAGTCTTGAGTCCTCTCCTCCCTTTGAGTGTGTTCTCGTCCTAAGCCTTCCCTCCCCCAGGTGGCCTTGTGGCGAGAGCCTCCTCCCCTTTGTGGTGCTAGTAGTGGGGTACCCACTAGCCTAGTTGTTTCGTATAATACACCACTCTTGGTAGAAATACTCTCAGTATTGTTATAATGCCCAAAATACCTTAGCCTTTACCTTGTTGTATTCCAAAGTTACCTCTATCGTAGAGCAGGAAATACTACCTTTTGTCCTTTTAGTCTCAAACCAGAAACCACTAAGGAAATCTTCATAGTTGGTTGAAGTATTTGAGTAGAAGTTGGTTAGAACTTCTAAGGGTTGTTTGGAGGCGGATTGGGCGCCGCGGAGTAGGAGCTAAACCTTGCTCAGGATCGACATTATAACTTGGATAATTTTGGGCTTGTCGAGGTAAATATTCTTGTCCCCTTATTGTAATTGGAGATTACATGTTGTAGGAATATATAGTTGAGGTATACTATATATAGAACTGAACATTATTGTGCGGCAATGTCTTTTGACTTAAGCCTGAATTTAAAGAAAAGAACTGAACTGTATTTACATAGGACTGTATTGCAGTAGACTTGTGTAGCATTGTTGTGTAGTAGAATTGTATACGTCCGGTTAGACGTATAACCCCCCCCCCCCCTGGTTGGCTTGATAGCCGGCCTCGATAGAGGAGGAGATTTACGCTGTTGCGGGAAAATCTTCAATTTTACGTAGAAAGATGGGAACTTGTGTTTAAGATTTAATAGACGTTTGTGGCCTTTATAGGTGAAAGTACTAAGAGTAGCGTATTACTCGAGGAGTGGAAAGGGCTAGCAAGGTTGTAGTACTTGGAGCTTTTGCTTATTGTCGATAATCGTCGCGAGGTATGTGAACCTCTTCCTATCTCTTCTAGCATGATAGGTGTGAACTATGTAGTCGGTGAGCGTACGTGTGTTAAGCGTGTTTGATTGTTTTTAAAACATAAAGTGTTATAACGGCTTTATGGGAAGTTGGTTATAACAACTTTATGTAGGTAAGAAAATACTTTGTGGTTTTAAAAGGTAACTGATGTGAATTATAACTGGCTAGTTATAATAAAGAACTTGATGTATTTCAAAAGATTTATAAATCGTTTTGAATGGAGAGTAACACTTGGTTTTAAAGGTTTTAAAAAAGAGTTATACTAGCTTTATGGGGAGTTAGGTATAATGTCTTAAGAGAGGTAAAGAAAATGGTTTACTGATGTTAGAAGTTAAGAGACTTGATCTTATAAGATAAGAGACTTAACTTATTTGTTTTAATGTGGGTGTTTGTGCGAAACCTCATTCGTGAGTAATGAGTACTTGGTTTTATTTAAAGGGATAATGTTTCTTGATTTGGAAATCGAGAATGTGTATCGACAGGACCAACTGCGGCGTTAATAAAGGAAAATGTATTGAATAATGATGTATCGTATTAAAACCGGTAGAAACCTCCATCCGCATAGAAACTAAGATGAGACAAAATGATATTACATTTTCTAGATCATGGTCTTTGTAATAAGAATGTTGTAAACAAGAATAACCTCTCACGTGAGACATATATTACTCAATTGTTCTAAAAGGAATCAAGTGATTAAGTTTATGAACTATGAAACCATTTGAAAATGAGAAGCTTGAGTAATTGAAACTAGGCAAGCTGGAACTTAGGAAAGAATGTTGTTACTTGATTTTGAAAAGGAATGTGGGTTGGTCATTCTAATACTACGGTGTATCGGGTGACTTTGATAAAAGTAATGGATCTCTTTTAAAGAATTTAACGTCGTAGTACTTTAGGAGTTAAAACCGGACTTTGGCATAAAATGAAGGTACTTTGAGTGATGTGAAACTTGCCTATGCTTGTTGTTGTGAAACTTGCCTATGCTTGTTGTTGTGAAACTTGCCTATCTTGTGATGATAGCCTTTGTTGTGCAAGTGTTGTATTTACGTATTCTGCGTCTCTCGATAGAGGCGGTTGACTTATTGAGAACTTACTTGGGCGTCTTGGCGGTGATGGAGAATTCCACGGGTATGTTTCCATTTTGATTCTTGTCTTGTTGTTGATGTCACATGGGCGTGTCTACCGTCACGATGTGCAGGGGCATGTGGCGTGCGGCGAGGTTGACCACCCAGTATATTGTTATTGAGGTTACATGGGCATGTCTACAGAGGCGATTCCGGGGCATGTGGCCGTGCGGCGCTTGTTATGTGTTGCATCATGGACATGTCTACCGTCACGATATTCGGGCACGCGGCCATGATCGCGAACATGATGGATGTTGTGGCGTGAGACCCATAGTTATATTTGAGTGGCGACTTTGAGGCGTGAGTCACGACTTGGCGCTTTTATGTTGCGTCTTGTATTTTGGTTATCATACATGTCTCACCTTTTTAGGCTATTATGATTTCATTCTACGATGTTGTGATTTCACATACTTGGTACTGTTGTCTCGACCTCCTTGGGGCTGCGTTAAATCTGCAGTAGAGAGTACATCGGTCGTGGATCCGCTCTTAGGATCTCATTTGCGTGTCGGAAAGCTCCGTTCCTTGGAGGCTTATCTTTGGTATGTTTCCACGAGTTGTAGGTTCTTGAACATTCGGGGTATGGCGGCCCTGTCCGTCATAGTTGTTAATATATCTTAGAAGTCTGTAAATCTTGTTGTGGGCGGGGTTGTAAAAGGATTAAACTGTTCGGAGTTTATGTATACAGAAGGCAAGCTGTTTTGGTTGGCCTGTTTATTTATTATATCTCTTGTTTAATGACTCATGTTTTATGTTCCGCTGATTTTCTCTGATGTATGTATCACTAGGGTGCCCGGGGTAAGGCACCAGTCACGGGCCCGATTTTTGGGGTGTGACATACAGTCTATCCGAGGAATACCTCATGCGGGTCCTCATGACCCATGCGGGTGAAATAGTCCCAGAAGTAGGATTGCTTAATGATACTGCGGGCGGATGACCTTGCTTTGATCATGAGCTTCCTATTTTCATGCAGTATAGTATATGCTTGATATTCTCATTATTAGTAAGGCCCAGTGTTCTGTAAATTGATTACCATACATGTCTCCAGTTATTTTAGACTTATGAGGTATTTTCAGTAATTTCCAGTTTCGCATACTTAGTACATATTGTGTACTGACCCCCTTCCTCGGGGGCTGCGTTCATCTGCGGTAGGGGTAGCGGTGGTGGATCCTCATTTTTAGGATCAGTGCAGTGTCGAAGCTCCATTCCTCGGAGGCTTGTTTTGTTAGTCTGATTTTCCACGATGCTATAGGTATTATGTACATTCGGGGTATGGCGGGCCACTGTCATGATTGCTATTCTAGAGGTATGTAGTCACGTTTGTGGTTTGGGTTTGTAAGAACAAGTTGTCGCTTTACTTTTGAATAAGTTTCATCTATGAAAGACTGACCTTGTCGGCTAGCGATGATGTTTGCTATATACGAGTTTTGTGTTATGTATGTTCATTGCTATTCTCGATGTATACTGCGGGGTGCCGATAGGGCACGATTCTTGACCGAGGTGGTCGTGAGAAAGGAGGTAAGCTCTCTCCCCTACGTAACAGGATAGTTGTACATATTATTGATGGTTATGCGTACCCATATTATTAGGCGATGGATATGAGACTGGTAATGTCACGACCCGACCCCGGGCCGCGACTGGTGCCCTACCTGGGCACCCTGTTCATGTATACATCAGAGAATAGCAGCGGAACATACACAACATAAACATAGGTGTAAATAATATAACAACACAGGCCGTCAAAGCGCTTCCATAATATAAACAAAGTCAAAAGTACAACTTACAACTCGATTCTTACGACCCGACCACATATGTGAATCTGGACCTCAGGAATAACAAGCGTGGCGGGGCTCGCCATACCCCTGAATGTACATAATCTACAACATCGGGGAAAAGGCGTACCAAAGAAAGACAAGCCTCCGGAGAATGGAAACCGGCGTCGATAAGTGATCTAAGAGTGTGGATCCATGACACCTTACCACTCTGCGGCGTGACGCAGCCCGAAGAAAGTCGATTACAATATGTACTAAGTATGCAAAGCTGAAAATCTTGTAATTACAACATAAGTTTAAAAGAAAGCGGGAGGCGTGTATGATAACAAAATTACGATTACACGATGCCTTACTAATGAGAGTAACAATAGGTGTATACTTACAACGAAAAATAGGATTGGAATCCTACTCACAGTACTATTTCACCCGCATAGGTCGGTGGACTGCGTGAGTATTCCTCGCATGGGACTATTTCACCCGCATAAGCCCTTACGGACTCGCTTGAGGTATTTCGCATAAATTTGGACGCCGCGTGGGACTATTTCACCCGCATAAGCCTTACGGACTCGCGTGAGGTATTCCTCGCATCGTGGTTAGCAAATCCACGAAATATACTATGCCACAATCGGGGAATGACCATGGCGAATAATATATCACTAGCCCAAATCCGGCTATCACACACAACATAAGCTCTATCGGCTTATCATACAATATATAAGCAAGTTAAGAAATCTCCTAACTTCTTACTATTCTTGTTCATATACACTCTCATTTTAGTTTACTTAAGGCACTAACATGTCTTTATGAAAATCCGGGAATTAACCCAAAGTACTACGTACTTCTATTCTTTTAAAATGACTCGTTTCATTATAAAACTTCCAAGATACTAATAGTAGTAGTATCAGTGACAATTTCTTTTCAAGACAAGTCACAATACTTTTAGAAATAAAATATGGCTTCTAAATCAAGTGACTCGTGTCTTATAAAACCTTAGGCAATTGATGCCTTAAAATCGAATTGCCTTCCATTAAATCAAGTCATTTATCTTTCCATAAAGTCAATATAACCAACTCCCATAAAGTCGTTATATTCACTTTATACCTTAGCAAGTACAATTTCCTATCCAAGGGACTTATACGTTTTTAAAGCGACACAAGTATTACATACTTTAAAATTCTTCAAGTCCCTTATCTTTAACAAGACTTAAGACATCTTTAATATTCTCAAAGAAGTGAGTTAATCTCTAACTCACCCGACTTGGCATTTCATAAAACAAGTAAAGAATGTCAAAGTCTTGTCGTCTCTTAGTACTATATACGTGAAACTAGTCATGCTCAAAGGATAGGAAAAGTTCTACATACCTTGTCGGGTCAAACCACTTGCCAAGTACAAAGTCCCGCGTATTATGTCAACCTATAATATTCACAATCGTCTATTAAAGCCTTACTTCAATCGTAGAATATTATAAGTGTTAAGTCTCTAATTTTACGGAAAATCGGATGACACCTCCTTTGTTTTTACTTACTTTGCCACCTTTTTCAAGGCGAAATACAATAACCAAGCGACCGATTGGCTCACAATTTTATAGAAGGTAGTCCATACAAATGAATAACTAAACAACCCCAATTGGCTCACAATTATACGGAAGGTAGTCGATACAAATGAATAACTAAATGCCCCAATTGGCTCACAATTATCTGAAGGTAGTCCAATACAAATGAATAACAAACTACAAGTCCAAATTCAATGACTTGAGTTCAACAAATACCAATTCTTATCCAATTTCCATTTCAATCCAAAATGGTAGCATAATACGATATCAAGTCGCATTTGATTATCATATCCATAATCTTTAAGTAAGTAACATCGACGATTTCTAACAACGATTAAATTGTAATTCAACTAAGTCATGGCTTACATTACATTTCGGTTCCAAGGCTATAATCAATCCATAATCCTTATAACTTCAATATAACAATTTCATGCTCATGACATACAAAGCTAACAACAATATAAATAATCTTGTAATACTTTCAAAGAACAAGATTATACCTCAATGATTCTTAATCCAACTCCAATCCGAAGTCGCTCCTTAGTAGTTTAGAGCCTCTCCAAGACACCTCAATCCGCTTGTTGAGACCCTTAGAACAATACCAACAATTATCCTTCAAAACTCCAAACAAAACCTAGAAAGACCCTTAGGTTTTTGTTTTGCGACTAACCCGTAAACTACCTTTTTCCAAGACTTTTCTATTGAGATGTGTTTACAATACACCTAAGAACCTTGGTTTAAAGTGTGGGATCAAAAGGACAAGAAACGAAAATTTTTCTTTCTTCTTTTTCTTGAACCCTAGAGCAAGGCTCTAAGTTCATCCAATTTTTTGTGAAATTTCTAAGTGTTAGCTCACTCTAGCACTACTAGTAGTAATATAAAGGGGCATGGAGGGAAAAGATGTAACCATATGGGTGGCTAGGATGAAGTCTTACATAAAAATCAAGACTAATTGACTTTGACTTAGTCAACCTTCTCATGCTACACAAGTTGCAAGACTTGTCTTGCAACAAAGGTCCAATGACCCTCTTGCCCTTGCACATTTCGACCGAGGAATCACATAAGGGGGGTGACACGTGTCGCCCTCCCATTCGTTACAATAATACATTTTCCGACAATTCCATAATTTCCGATAACTTTTTTTACAAGTCTCAAATCTTAACATTTGTGAGTTCTTACTTACGTTCTTAGAACATGTCCTGAAATTACGGGGTGTAACATTCTTCCCCCCTTAGAAAGATTCGTCCCCGAATGTTCTTTCGGAGTCAAACTTAAAATAGCGACATAGTTTCCTTTCACAACCCCGACATACCAAAATAAATGCTACACATGGCCACATAATAGCATTTAGGCAAAAGAGATACTTCAATTAAAACTTGACAAGTAAGGGAAGATGAATTACCTGAAGGTATAGGAAATAAGTGAGGATACTTCCTCAACATGTCTTCCTCCGCCTCCCAAGTCATCTCCTCTCGGTTATCATTCCTCGCGGGACTTTGTGGAAGCTACATCCTTGGTCGCGATCGCGACTTTGGCGATCGAGTATCGTTATGGGACTCTCCATACGATAATCCTCTGTCACCTTGACCTCACTAGTAGGAAAACTCTCATTTGAATCACCGATACACTCGCAACATAGAAACATGGAAGACCGGATGTCACGCCTCTAACTCGATGGCAGATCCACTCGTAGGCAACCTTGCCCACTCTACGAACGATTCGGTAGGGCCCGATGTACCTTGGTGAGTTTCCTTCTACCGAATCTCATCACCCCGCCATGGGTGACACCTTCAAGAAGACCCAATCGTCTACGAAACTCCAAATGCCGACGCCCGATTATCCGCGTATGACCTGCCAGGCTACGAGCGCTAACGGTCTCTCTGGATAAGCTTCACCTTATCCGGACTGCTGTACCAAGTGCAGGCCAACTAACTGTACCTCGCCCACGTCGAACCAACCGATCGGCGACCTGCATTTCCGCCCATATAAAGCCTCGTATGGCGCCATCTGTATACTGGAATGGTAGTTGTTGTTGTAAGCAAACTCCACAAGAGGCAAATGATCCTCCGGCTACCATCGAAATCAATCACGCAGCTCGCGACATATCCTCAAGTGTGCGGATAGTGCGCTCTGCTGCCGTCGATCTGAGGATGAAATCTTTGTCTTGAGACTCACTGTGTCCCCAAACCCTTACGGAAAGACCTCCGAGAAGTTAGCGTGCGGGCTCCCCTATCAGATATAATCGACACCGGAACACCGTGCAACCTCACTATCTCTCGGATGTACAATCTGGCATAGTCCTCAGCTGAAAATGTCGTCCTGACTGGAAGGAAATGGGCTGATTTCGTCAGCCTGTCAACAATAACCCAAATGGAGTCGTACTTCCTCTGAGTACGAGGTAACCCTGTAACAAAGTCCATGTTGATCATCTCCCACTTCCACGTCGGAATCTCGATAGGCTGATAATCCACTGGGCCTCACGGTGCTCGACCTTAACTGCGGCAATTAGGACATCGTGCAACAAAACACCGCGTCCTCTTGAGCCATCCCAATACAAACATCGAGGTCATGGTACATCTTGGTCGACCGGATGAATAGAATATCGGCTGTGTGCCTCCCGAGAATCTGGCGGCGAAGTCTGATCATCGTCGGGAACACTGGCCGGCCCTCAAATCTCGGCACCCATCAGCGCTACCTCGAATAGACTCTTCTCCTCCCGAAGAGGCTGCGTCACGATGCCGTACCAACACCGGGTCCTCAGCGTCGCCTCTTCACCTCATCAATGATGGAAGACTCGGCAACCTCGCGAACCGTACCCGTATCGTCGGTATCGATCAATCGAACCCCAGGCTCGCTGGCGGTGGATCGGCGGACCGTATCTGTCTCTCTGGTGTACCTCAGCGGGCTCCCATCGATCTACGACTCAAGGCATCGGCAACTACGTTGGCTTTCCGGATGGTATAGAATATCAACATCATAGTCTTTCAGACTCTAACCACCGTCTCTCTGTCTCAAATTCGGCTCCCTGCTGAAGATATCTGGAGGCTCTTGTGGTGCGTATAGATATCCACATGAACCCGTACAAATAGTGTCTCCAAATCTTGAGGCATGAATAACCATGACGACTCTAAGTCATGGGTAGGGTAATTCCTCATGCTTAGAATGCTGCAGGGAAGCATAGGCTATAACCTTGCCGTCTTTGCGTGGCATCAAAACACACTGGCCCGATGCAGGCATCACGATAGATCACGTGCCGTCTAACCCCTCCGGAAGAGTAGGCGGGGTGTAGTCAACCTCTCCTTCAATGAAAACCACGCTCATGACCTGTCGGCTGGAACTTGGTGCGCTTACGAGTCGACTAGTCAGCGGTCTTGAAATCGAAGCAAGCGCTCCACAACCTCGATAATAACCCGCTAGTCTGAAAGCTGCGTGCCTCGGTCGGAGTAGTAGGTCTCGGCCAAGACTTGATCGCCTCAATCTTAGCGTATCCACGCGAACACCATCAGCCCTAATAATATGCCCGGGAATGCCAGGCAGCAAAACTCACACTTGGAGAATTTGGCGAATAGCTGCCGGCTCGGAGAATCCCAATCTGACCGCCAGTGATCTGCATGCTCGCTCTGTCAGTGAATACACGGGATGTCATCAATGAATACAATCACAAATGTATCCAAAAGGCTTGAACACGGTTCATCAAATCCATAAATACCATTTGGAGCGTTGGTCGAAGAAAGACATAACCACGAACTCATAGTGCCCATCTAGGGTCTGAATGCGATCTTTGGGATGTCCGCCTCTCGAACTTCGAACGATGATAACGGATCGCGGTCTATCTTTGAAAACACCTCGCACCTGCAACTTGTCACGACCGAACCGGGCGTGGCGGTGCCTACCGGGCACCCTAGTGATACAACATTAGAAAATCGCGGAAATAAAAACATGAACATGAATTTAGAGACAAAATAAATAAGCAGGCCAACCAAAGCAGTTGCCTTCATCATATATATACATAAATACCGACAGTTATCCTTTTTACAAACCACCTTGCGGTGCTCACAGACCTCTAAGAATTTATACAACAACTATGACGGGACGGGGCCACGCGTACCACAGAATGTACAAGAACCTACGGACTGGGTAACATACCAGCAGATAAGCCTCGAAGGAACGGAGCTTCCCAGCGCTGAAATGAGATCCTACGCGAGGATCGGCGGTAGATGTACTCTACTGCGGCATGAACGCGGCCAGAAGAGTCGATGCAAGTACCAGTATGTGGCGTAAAATCACATGGCGAAATCATAATAGTCTATAAGCGAGAGCGGGTATGATAACAAACTACGATGCATACATGCGATTATATCAATTCGGTCTCACGCCACAACATCAATCTGCGTGAGTACCCGCCAGCTGCCGGCGATGCATATGATATGACAACAAGATAGCAATCCAAATGGGAGCATACGTGCGCTACGCATCGTGTCGGTATGTCGAGGAACAAATAAGACAACATTCCAAATGGAAGCATGCGATGCGCTACGCGTCGTGTCGATGAGTCGAGGAAACAATAAGACGACATTCCAAATGGAAGCATACGTGCGCTACGCGTCGTGTCGGTATGTCCAAGGAAACAATAAGACATCATTCCAAATGGAAGCATGCGTGCGCTACGCGTCGTGTCGGTATGTCGAAGGAAACAATAAGCAACAAGGCGGTAATCAAAGTGGAAGCATGCGATGCGCTACGCGTCGTGTCGATATGTCAAGTGATTTAACAAAGTAACACTATCAGCGAGCGTGCGAGTGGAATTTATCCGTCATTGCAGGTCCGCGTCAGTAAGTTCTCAACAAGTCAACCGATCCTCCATGAGAGGCGGTAGTATAGAAACACAATTCTTGCACTGAGGCTATCACAACAAGCATAGGCAAGTTTCACAACAACAAGCATAGGCAAGTTTCACAACAACAAGCATAGGCGGGTTTTCACCACAACTCAAAGTACTTTCATTTTTATGCAAGGTCGGGTTTTAACCTAAAGTACTACGCGCGTTAAATTCCTTTTAAGAGATTCATTCTTTGTATAAAAGTCACCCGATACCCGTAGTATAAAATAGAGTGACTTACATCCTTTAAGTAAACCAAAACAACTTCCATACTTTCTTTTTTTTTTAAAGTCAAGTTACCACGTTAAAACCAATGATAAAACCTTTCTTTTGTTTTCATAAGGTCATTATAACCAACTTCCCATAAAGCTGTTATAACACCTTATGCTTTAAACCATTTTAAGACAACCTGATGCCTTTCTTTTCCCTAAGGTTCGGTTGCCTAATTTTATTCACATGAGTCTCTTTTTAAAAGTTTCATAGTTCAATGTCTTAATCTCTTTTAAAACAATTGAGTAACATATGCCATAGGCGAGTAGGTTATTCTTGTTCATAATCAATCTTATTAAGCAGCCATGATCTAGAAAATGTAATATCATTTTGTCTCATCTTAGCTTATGCGGATGGAGGTTTCTTGGTTTTAATAATACGTAATTCTTCAATACATTTCCCTTTATTAACTCTGCAGTGTTTTGTCGATACAGATTCTGATTTCCGAAATCAGTAAAACATTATTCCTTCCAAAAACCAAGTACTCATTACTCACGAATGAGGTTTCACACAAACATCCGTATTAAGTCAAGTCTCTTAACTTCTAAACCATTAAACCATTCTTTTTATCTCTCTTGGGCGTTACACCTAACTTTTCATAAAGTGGTATAACTTTTATGTTTTCAAACCGGTATACACTTCTTCCAAAAGGTTTCTTAATCTCTTAGAATACTTGAGGTTCTTTTACATCAAGTCGGTTATAAGTCAAATCGGTTATCTTTTAAAAATCACAAAGCATTTCTCATTTACATAGAGTTGTTATACCACTTTATGTTTAAAGGCAATCAAATACATTTAACACGTATGCGTCTCTGTACTACATAGTTATACACGTATCATGCTAGAAGCAGATAGGAAGAGGTTCACATACCTCGCGACAGTATCGACTAATAGCAAAGCGCTCCAAGTACCCCAAATGCGCTACACTCTCGATCAGCGGATCACTCCACGTAGTACTCTGACCTATAGAGGCCACAAAGCGCCTATTAATATCTTTTAGATCGGCGTAGAATATTCTCTGAGAAAATTGGCACCTCCCCACAGCAGCGTAAATCTCTCCTCTCTATCGAGTGGCTATCAAGCCAACCGGGGTTAACACGTCTAACGGGCGTGTACAAATTCTATTACCCGATAATGCTACACAAGTCTCATGTCTGATCTATGTAATTCTGATTCGATTCTCTTCTTTAAATTCGGGCTTAAGTCGCAACATTGCGTAAGTATTATTCGAGCTTAAGTCAAAAGACATTGCCGCACAATTATAATGTTCAGTTCTATATATAGTATACTTCAACTATATATTCCTACAACATGTAATTTCAATTACAATAGAAGGTCAAGAGTGTTTACCTCGATAAGCCCAAAATTATCAGAGTTTAAATGTCGATCTGAGCAAGGTTTAGCTCTACTCAGTGCGCTCAGTCCGCTCAACCAACCCTTAGAAGTTCTAACCAACTTCTACTTATAACTTCAACTACGGGTGAAGATTTACTTAGGGTTTCGTTTGTGTGGTGAGGAAGTATAATAGTATTTTACGGGCTTTTGTATAAGTGTAACTGGGAATACTACAAGGTATTTGGGCAGGTATTTGGACATAACAACAATACTAGGAGAGTATTTCTATACCACAAAGGGGTATTTATACGAGACAACTAGGCTAGGGGGTATGTACCCAGCGAGCCTCTGAGGAGGGTGGGTTTCGGCCAAGGGGCCTTTAAGGCGGGGGAGGGGTGTGTGGTGGACGAGATCACAAGAGGGAGAGGGAGGGTTTGAGACTTAGAAAGATTGCTCAATTTTGGATGAAGAAAGTTCATCACTTAGAGGGTATTTATAGGTCAAGTGAAGGCCAACCAATGGCGAGATGAAGACAAGTGCATAGCAAGTGTAAGGCGAGATTTAGCCATGTGCTACCTTATCCATCTACACAAAAATATCCTACCTAACCCTTGACCAAAATTTCACACCAAAAGCGTGCAAGGCTTAGCCAATTGCCGTCGACCTCTTCCGATGTGAGGTGACACATTTCACCCTCCGTTGGTCCAAAATGTTCGTCTCTCGGAAAAATCCATAAAAATTATTAATGACATAGCGGAATTTTCCCTTGAAGCTAATGGAAGCGTTTCGTCGAAAAATGACTCCTTTCGGGTGTTGTGTACAAATTTGAAACTAGCCAACTTTAAGGCTCAAATTGTATCGTGCGCCCTGCGTACATACTGCGGAAATACGGGTATAACATTCTCCCCTCGCCGAAACATTCGTCGAATGTTCCTTCCGAACAGATAACGAGTTCTTCAACAAGTTGCCAACGCCACACCGCCACGAAATATCACACGTTCTCTTCGCCGCTTACTCGTCGTGCCCTACCGGACACTTGAACTCTTCTAGTATCGTACCACACTTGATCATCGCTTGGTTCCCAATACTTTGGAGTCACAACCTCGAACTTGGTCATCTTACTAGCTTCACTCTGTCTTGCGATCCGGCACGGTCGAACATATCCACGAACTCATCGATGGTTATCTAATCATGGGCCTAGCGCCTCGTGACCTACCACTGGCGGGACCACCCGAGTGACCCCACTTTGAAAGCCGGCGCGGGTTGGCCTCAACATAGCTGACGACCCAACTACGCGTCACGCTCTTGTTCCCGATCCGGAACAATCTTACTATCTGGTCGTAAGCTACCACTTCCATTACACACTACCGAGTTTTATCACACAAAGCGTTCTAGGCATAAAAATGCACTCAGACAAGGATCACTTGCAAAATCTGGTACTCAAGGCGGCGCTACATCTAAGGTCTCAGCGTAATATTCTAAGGTTCATCATTTTCTCACCCTCGAAGCTTACCGCTTCTCACAACGGGTTCTACATCACGTTTTAGCATAACTTATCCGAACATAACACTAAACACATCATCACATCATCAATACATACAAAACTCTAGAGGGTTAAGGATATACACGAAAATAGGCGATTGAGGCCGCTAAAGCGGGAACTTCCACCGCGACCTCTGGTGGCGCCGGTGTATGAACATCTGCTGACTATGGGAGGTGAAGAACATGGCCCGATCCGTGATGCGTGCTATCTACCAGCGCTACCCACAGTCGGACAATTTCTCCCAAAATGGCCTGCGTCGCATGTAAAACAAACTCCGGACTAGCACGACACTCCACCGTGGAGTCTACCACAGCCAGTCACAACGAGGTAGGGGTGGCTTGGTGCTAACACCTCTGCTCTCTCGAAAATCTGAACCCTTGGAGCCACGACTGCTCACGAATACTCTGGGTGCTCAAGATTGTGGAGGACCACTCTGTCTTGGCGGAGCGCATAACTAGTCTGCTGTTGAGGCGGTCCGCCTCGAAAGTCACCAAAGGACCTGCTGTTATGGCCTCTTACTGCGACCTTGGTTATTCGTCGATTTCTCCGCTCTCGCCTCGAGTGCATAAGCTGCATGCGGGCAATGTCCATGCGGTGAAGAGCTACACGAACAACTCTGCTAGGTAATCATCGAGCCTGTAACATATCGGTGCACTCGATCCTCCATACTAGCTACTAATGCGGGGGCGTCTGGGCCAATGAGTCGAACTCACATTGTACTCCCGACCGTGCGCGGATCTGCGCAACCCCAAAAATCTGTCGGCCGAGCCCTCTCATCTGTGGAGGCAAGAAATGTGCAAGAAAGGCCTCGAGAACTCGTCCCATAAAGGCGGAAGTGCATGCTCTCCGGGACGGCTCGCGAATCAAACGATCGGCTGCGGTATCACGCGGCCGATGCGAACCTAGGACCACCGCTCGGTCTCCGATTCCTTGATCACTCTCAAGATACTCTGCAACTGCCGGATGAACTCCTGCGTAACATCATCAGGCCTCGAACAATAAAACTCTGGCGGGTTACACCTCATAAAATCCAGTAATCTCAAGCATGCGCTCGGGGTGAACTACGGGTGCTCTGGGGCTGAGGCTGCTGCGTCCGGCTTATCCTCAAGTCGGCCTGACCACGGCCGTGGCGGGCCATCTCGCTTGTAACCCGTCTCATCGCCCGGCTGTGGGGTGGAGGCTCAGTCTTGTGGTCTCTGTAGAGGCGCCATTTGCTCTACTCGTATCTTCCTCTGCTTTGCCTTGCCACGGGCCGGGTTGCCTTGCGCGGAGGCATAGCGGTAAAGGAAAGGAATACGTCGAGAGGGTTTAACTCATCACACGGCTCTACAGGCACGATCTCGGAATGAGAAGAATGGAAACCAATCTAAATGTCCTATAGCCTCACGATTATAGATGTGGTGCACACACCGATAATCAAGACTCTACTAGACACGATGCGTAGACACTTTTCCGAGGACTAAGCGCTCGATACCACTTTTGTCACGACCGAACCGGGCGTGGTAGTGCCTACCGGGCACCTAGTGATACAACATCGAGAGAAAATCAGCGGAAATAAAAACATGAACATGAATTTAGAGACAAAATAAATAAGCAGCCAACCAAAGCAGTTGCCTTCATCATATATATACATAAATACGAACATTTATCCTTTTACAAACCACCTTGCGCGATTACTCTGAGACCTCTAAGAATTTATACAACAACTATGACGGACGGGGGCCGCCATACCACGAATGTACAGAACCTACGGACTCGGGGGTAACATACCAGCAGATAAGCCTCAGAAGGAACGGAGCTTCCCAAACTGAAATGAGATCCTAGCGAGGATCGGCGGTAGATGTACTCTACTGCGGCATGAGCGCGGCCCCGAAGGAGGTCGATCAACAGTACCAAGTATGTGAAGCGTAAAATCATGGCGAAATCATAATAGTCTATAAGCAAGAGGCGGTATGATAACCAAACTACGATACATCACATATGATTATATCAATTCGGTCTCGCGCCCGCATCAATCCGCGTGGAGTACCTTCCTCAGCTGCGATGCATGATATGATAACAACAAGATAGCAATCCAAATGGGAGCATACGATGCGCTACGCATCGTGTCGGTATGTCCAAGGAACAAATAAGACAACATTCCAAATGGAAGCATACGATGCGCTACGCATCGTGTCGATGAGTCGAAAGGAAACAATAAAAGGCATTCCAAATGGAAGCATACGTGCGCTACGCGTCGTGTCGATATGTCGAAGGAAACAATAAGACAACATTCCAAATGGAAGCATGCGTGCGCTACGCGTCGTGTCGGTATGTCGAAGGGAAACAATAAGCAACAAGCGGTAATCAAAGTGGAAGCATGCGTGCGCTAAGCATCGTGTCGATATGTCAAGTGATTTAACAAAAGTAACACTATCAGCGAGAGCGTGCGTGGAATTTATCCGTCGGCTGCGGTCACGTCCAAGTAAGTTCTCAACAAGTCAACCGATCCTCCATCGTGAGAGGCGGCGGTAGTATAGAAACACAATTCTTGCACAACAAAGGCTATCACAACAAGCATAGGCAAGTTTCACAACAACAAGCATAGGCAAGTTTCACAACAACAAGCATAGGCAGGTTTCACCACAACTCAAAGTACTTTCATTTTTATGCCAAGGTCCGGGTTTTAACCACAAAAGTACTCTGTAGCGTTAAATTCCTTTTAAGAGATTCATTCTTTGTATAAAAGTCACCCGATACGTAGTATAAAATAGAGTGACTTACATCCTTTAAGTAAACCAAAACAACTTCCATACTTTTTTTTTTTTTAAAGTCAAGTTACCACGTTAAAACCAATGATAAAACCTTTCTTTTGTTTTCATAAGGTCATTATAACCAACTTCCCATAAAGCTGTTATAACACCTTATGCTTTAAACCATTTTAAGACAACCTGATGCCTTTCTTTCCCTAAGGTTCCAGTTTGCCTAATTTTATTCACGCAAGTCTCTTTTTAAAAGTTTCATAGTTCAATGTCTTAATCTCTTTTAAAACAATTGAGTAACATATGCCATAGGCGAGTAGGTTATTCTTGTTCATAATCAATCTTATTAAGCGACCATGATCTAGAAAATGTAATATCATTTTGTCTCATCTTAGCTTATGCGGATGGAGGTTTCTCTTGGTTTTAATAATACTTAATTATTCAATACATTTCCCTTTATTAATTTGCGGTGGTTTGTCGATACACATTCGATTTAGAAATCAGTAAAACATTATTCCTTCCAAAAACCAAGTACTCATTACTCACGAATGAGGTTTCACACAAACATCCATATTAAGTCAAGTCTCTTAACTTCTAAACCATTAAACCATTCTTTTATCTCTCTTGTCGTTACACCTAACTTTTCATAAAGTTGGTATAACTTTTATGTTTTCAAACCAGGTATACACTTCTTCCAAAAAGGTTTCTTAATCTCTTAGAATACTTGAGTTCTTTTACATCAAGTCGGTTATAAGTCAAATCGATTATCTTTTAAAAATCACAAAGCATTTCTCATTTACATAGAGTTGTTATAACACTTTATGTTTAAAGGCAATCAAATACATTTAACACGTATCGTCTACCGTACTACATAGTTATACACATATCATGCTAGAACAGATAGGAAGAGGTTCACATACCTCGCGACAGTATCGACTAATAGCAAAGCGCTCAAAGTACCCCAAACCAATGCTGCTACACTCTCGGTCAAGCGGACCACTCCACACGTAGTACTACAACCTATAGAGGCCACAAAGCGCCTATTAATATCTTTTAGATCGGCGTAGAATATTCTACGAAAATTCGGCACCTCCCCCGCATGGCAGCGTAAATCTCCTCTATCGAGGCCGGCTATCAAGCCAACCGGGGTTAACACGTCTAACGGGCGTGTACAAATTCTATTACCCGGTAATGCTACACAAGTCTCATGTCTGATCTATGTAATTCTGATTGATTCTCTTCTTTAAATTGAGGCTTAAGTCGCGAGACATTGCCGTAAGTATTATTCGAGCTTAAGTCAAAGACATTGGCGCACAATTATAATGTTCAGTTCTATATATAGTATACTTCAACTATATATTCCTACAACATGTAATTTCCAATTACAATAGAAGGTCAAGAGTGTTTACCTCGATAAGCCCAAAATTATCCGAGTTTAAATGTCGATCTGAGCAAGGTTTAGCTCTACTCAGTGCGCTCAGGCCAGCTCCAACCAACCCTTAGAAGTTCTAACCAACTTCTACTTATAACTTCAACTACGGGTGAAGATTTACTTAGGGTTTCGTTTGTGTGGTGAGGAAGTATAATAGTATTTTACGGGCTTTTGTATAAGTGTAACTTTGGGAATACTACAAGGTATTTGGGCAGGTATTTGGACATAACAACAATACTAGGAGAGTATTTCTATACCACAACAAGGGGTATTTATACGAGACAACTAGGCTAGGGGTATGTACCCACGGCCAAGCCTCTGAGGGGAGGGTGGGTTTGGCCAAGGGGCCTTTAAGGAGGAGGGGTGTGTGGTGGGCGAGATCACAAGAGGAGAGGGAGGGTTTGAGACTTAGAAAGATTGCTCAATTTTTGGATGAAGAAAGTTCATCACTTAGAGGGGTATTTATAGGTCAAGTGAAGGCCAACCAATGGCCAAGATGAAGACAAGTGCATAGCAAGTGTAAGGCCAAGATTTAGCCATGTGCTACCTTATCCATCTACACAAAAATATCCTACCTAACCCTTGACCAAAATTTCACACCAAAAACGTGCAAGGCTTAGCCAATTGCCGTCGACCTCTTTCCGATGTGAGGTGACACATGTCACCCTCCGTTAATCCAAAATGTTTCGTCTCTCGGAAAAATCCATAAAAATTATTAATGACATAGCGGAATTTTCCTTCGAAATGTGGAAAGCGTTTAGTCAACGACTCCTTTCGGGTGTTGTGTACAAATTTCGAAACTAGCCAACTTTAAGGCTCAAATTGTATACGTACGCCCTCACGTACATACTCTGGAAATACGGGGTATAACACAACTGGTCAAACAAATCATCAATCCTGGGGAGGGGGTACCTATTCTTAATGGTTACCTTATTCAGCTGCCTGTAGTCAACACACATACGCAGCTTCCCATCCTTCTTCTTCACAAACAACACCGGCGCTCCCCAGGGAGATACACTAGGCCTGATAAAGCCTTTCTCGGCAAATCTTTGGTGGTCTTTCGGCTCCTCAACTTCGGCGAGTGCCATCACGTATGGCGGAATGGAAATAGGTCGAGTGTGCGCAACGTGTCAATACAAAACTCGATCTCCTCGGGAGGATACCCAAGATCATGCAGGAACACATCAGGAAACTCCTAACCACGGCATCGAAGAAGCGGCACCTCGGCCTGCTGTATCGAATACGAACGGATGATAGATGTACCGCTTTCTGCACCATCTTCCTAGCCTTGAGGTAAGAAATAAACCTACCCTACGGCGGCCATTTGTGTTGCCCTCCACTCGATAACTGGCTCGCCAGGAAACTGGAACCGAACCAACCTGTCCCTACAGTCAACGTTGGCATAACAAGAAGCCAACCAGTCCATACCCATAATGACATCAAAATCTGTCATTTCTAACTCTATCAAGTCTGCAAGGGTCTGACGACTGTAAATGAATACCGGATAACCTCTATACACCCGCTCGGCTAACACCGAATCACCCACTGGCGTAGCTACCTCAAACGGCTCTATCGACACCGGCTCTATCCCGATTCTACCCGCAATAAGAGGGGACACATAGGACAAGGTAGAACCTGGATCTATCAAAGCATAAACATCACGACTGAAATCGGTAATGTACTGACGGCGTCGTGGAAGCCTCACGATCTGGCGGTGGCTAGAGAATATATGCGGTTACGGGGACGCTAGGCTGGAACCACCACCACGACCTCTCTGCGCGGCTGTCCGTGAGTACCACGCCTCGGGCGCATAACCTGAAGGAGAAAGACCCGAATCGATCCGTCGGTGTCTTTGTACCACCCATGCTGCCTCTAGACGGACAATCTCTCTTCAAATGGCCCAGCTGGCCACAAGAGTAATAACCTCCTGCAGGAACACGACACTCGCACAGGTGAGATCTACGCATCGAGCACACCGAGATGTGGGTGGTCTCGATCGGCGAGATCTGCCTCACGAAACCACGAAGACACAGGCCACGACACGCTCTGGCCCGACCTGCTGATCGGACCTCCTGCCAGAAAACCGGGACGGAGCACTCTGTGCTGGCTGGAAAGTGGACCTAGTCTGCTGCTGAGGCTGTCCGCCTTGATAACTTCCCTGAGACCCTGATGTCCTGGCCCTCTTGGGCTGGCCTGCGTCAATCTGGTCCTCCCTCTCTCTATCCTCTATCCGCGTGCATAGGCTGCATCTAGCAATATCCATACCGGTGAAGAGCCACCCCAAGCATCTTTGTAATCATATGATGGTCTAGCCCGTCATATAACGATGAACTCTATCCGCCATGCTAGCTACAATAGTATGCGCATGCACGCCAGAGTCAAACTCAGCTATACTCCCGGCGGTCCTCGATTACGCCTCGAGTCAAGAATCATCTGCAGAGCTCTCCTCTCATCTCGGGAGGCAAAAGTGATCCATGAAAGCCTCTGTAAACTCCTCCACAGCAGTGGAAGAGCATCATCACCTCTCGAAAGCAACCACGACTCAAACCGATTCGGTATGATATCGCGCCTTGGCCGGTAGGAAGGCTAGTGTAACAGAACTCTGTCTCTGAAGCCCTAAGAACTGCATGGTCATTGTAGCTGCCGAATGAATTCTGTGGATCCTCGTGGACCTCGAACCATAAAACTCGGTGGATGACATCCCGAGAAAATCCTAATCCATGGCGTCGGCTCACAGGGTGGTTGCGCTGCTCACTGTCGTGTTGCCGACTACTACTATCTTGGTCAATAATCGAATCCGCTTCCGTAGTCTCTATACTCGGCTGGTGAGGCTGGAGAGTGCAGTATCGGGACCTCTGGAGCTACCGCGCCTCGGCTACTCTAAGCTCGGCGTGGCTGAACTCGCCGACCCGCCACTACCTCGGGGATAATCGTGCTGAGCAGTGTAACCCTACGAGTACCGCTAGCGACTCACGCTCTTGCCTTACGGGCTCGCAGTGCCTTTCGTGGAGGCATAAGCGTTTCATAAGAAGAGGTCAGAGAGGATTCAACCTAATAAGACAGCTCTAATGCACGATCTCAGAGAGAGAAGAATGGAAACCAATCCTAAATGTCCTGCAGCCTCCTGATTATAGATGTGGTGCACAACACATCGATAATCAAGACTCTACTAGACACGATGCGTAGACACTTTCCAGAGACTAAGCGCTCGATACCACTTTTGTCACGACGACCGGGCGCGGCGGTGCCTACACGGGCACCCTGTTCAGGTATACATCAGAGAATAGCAGCGGAACATACACAACATAAACACAGGTGTAAACAATATAACAACACAGGCTAGCCGATCAGGCCGCCTTCCATAATATAAACAAAGTCAAAAGTACAACTTTACAACTCAGTTCTTACAGCCCAACCACATATGTGAATACGGACCTGCAGGAATAACAAGCGTGGCGGGACGGGGCTCGCCATACCACGAATGTACATAATCTACAACATCGGGGAAAGATCGTACCAAAGAAAGACAAGCATCAGGAGAATGGAGCTTAGGCGTCGATAAGTGATCCTAGAGTGTGGATCCGCACCTTACCACTTTCTGCGGCGTGAACGCGGCCCAGAGAAATTCGTACCTGATATGTACTAAGTATGCAAAGCTGGAAATGCGTAATTACAACATAAGTTTAAAAGAAATCCGGAGACATGTATGATAACAAAATTACAGTACACAGTGTCTTACTAACAATGAGAGTAACAATAGGTGCATACTTACAACGAAAAATAGGATTGGAATCCTACTCGCGGGACTATTTCACCGCGTAGGTCGGTGGACTGCGTGAGGTATTCCTCGCATGGGACTATTTCACCCGCATAAGCCCTTACGGACTCGCGTGAGGTATTCCTCGCATAGTTTGGACCGCCGCGTGGGACTATTTCACCGCATAAGCCCTTACGGACTCGCGTGAGGTATTCCTCGCATCGTGGTTAGCAAATCCACGAAATATACTATGCCACAATCCCGGAATGACCATGACGAATAATATATCACTAGCCCAAATCCGGCTATCACACACAACATAAGCTCTATCGACATCATACAATATATAAGCAAGTTAAGAAATCCCCTAACTTCTTACTATTCTTGTTCATATACACTCTCATTTTAGTTTACTTAAGGCACTAACATGTCTTTATGAAAATCCGGGAATTAACCCAAAGTACTACGTACTTCTATTCTTTTAAAATGACTCATTTCATTATAAAACTTCCAAGATACTAATAGTCGTAGTATCAAGTGACAATTTCTTTTCAAGACAAGTCACAATACTTTTAGAAATAAAATATGGCTTCTAAATCAAATGACTCGTGTCTTATAAAACCTTAGGCAATTGATGCCTTAAAATCGAATTGCCTTCCATTAAATCAAGTCATTTATCTTTCCATAAAGTCAATATAACCAACTCCCCATAAAGTCGTTATATTCACTTTATACCTTAGCCAAGTACAATTTCCTATCCAAGGGACTTATACGTTTTTAAAACGACACAAGTATTACATACTTTAAAATTCTTCAAGTCCCTTATCTTTAACAAGACTTAAGACATCTTTAATATTCTCAAAGAAGTGAGTTAATCTCCTAACTCAGCCTAATTGGCATTTCATAAAACAAGTAAAGAATGTCAAAGTCTTGTACGTCTACCGTACTATATACGTGAAACTAGTCATGCTCAAAGGATAGGAAAAGTTCTACATACCTTGTCGGGTCAAACCACTTGCCAAGTACAAAGTCCCGCCCGTATTATGTCAACCTATAATATTCACAATACGTCTATTAAAGCCTTACTTCAATCGTAGAATATTATAAGTGTTAAGTCTCTAATTTTACGGAAAATCGGACAGCACCTCCTTTGTTTTTACTTACTTTGCCACCTTTTTCAAGGCCGAAATACAATAACCAAACAGCCCCAATTGGCTCACAATTTTATAGAAGGTAGTCCAATACAAATGAATAACTAAACAGCCCCAATTGGCTCACAATTATACAGAAGGTAGTCCAATACAAATGAATAACTAAACAGCCCCAATTGGCTCACAATTATACAGAAGGTAGTCCAATACAAATGAATAACAAACTACAAGTCCAAATTCGGCCACCTTGAGTTCAACAAATACCAATTCTTATCCAATTTCCATTTCAATCCAAAATGGTAGCATAATACGATATCAAGTCGCATTTGATTATCATATCCATAATCTTTAAGTAAGTAACATGCGACGATTTCTAACAACGATTAAATTGTAATTCAACTAAGTCATGGCTTACATTACATTTCGGATTTCCAAGGCTATAATCAATCCATAATCCTTATAACTTCAATATAACAATTTCATGCTCGCAACATACAAAGCTAACAACAATGATATAAATAATCTTGTAATACTTTCAAAGAACAAGATTATACCTCAACGATTCTTAATCCAACTCCAATCCAAAGTCGCTCCTTAGTAGTTTAGAGCCTCTCCAAGACACCTCAATCCGCTTGTTGAGACCCTTAGAACAATACCAACAATTATCCTTCAAAACTCCAAACAAAACCTAGAAAGACCCTTAGGTTTTCGTTTTGCGACTAACCCGTAAACTACCTTTTTCCAAGACTTTTCTATTGAGATGTGTTTACAATACACCTAAGAACCTTGGTTTAAAGTGTGGGATCAAAAGGACAAGAAACGAAAATTTTTCTTTCTTCTTTTTCTTGAACCCGAGAGCAAGGCTCTAAGTTCATCCAATTTTTTGTGAAATTTCTAAGTGTTAGCTCACTCTAGCACTACTAGTAGTAATATAAAGGGGCATGGAGGGACAATATGTAACCATATGGGTGGCTAGGATGAAGTCTTACATAAAAATCAAGACTAATTGACCTTGACTTAGTCAACCTTCTCATGCTACACAAGTTGCAAGACTTGTCTTGCAACAAAGGTCCAATGACCCTCTTGCCCTTGCACATTTCGACCAAGGCATCACATAAGGGGGGTGACACGTGTCGCCCTCCCATTCGTTACAATAATACATTTTCCGACAATTCCATAATTTCCGATAACTTTTTTTACAAGTCTCAAATCTTAACATTTGTGAGTTCTTACTTACGTTCTTAGAACATGTCCTGAAATTACGGGGTGTAACAGGTAAAGTCTTCAGTTTCGTCATACAATAGGTTACAATTTTAGATAACCGTGGGAAAAGTATTGTATTGGGGTAATTGAGAACGACATTAAGAAATGGTCGAGGATGTGTCTTAAGGATATTAATGATGGTAATAAGCATAAATGGAAATGTATGACCCAGGAGCGAGGTAGAATTATTTTGGGTTAGTAATTTGTATGATGAAGGGTTATGAACAGAATAATAAGGAAAATGCAATTACAGTTATGAAGGTTTCCCAAGGCATAATTATCCAGACTAGTGCAAAGACCATTGGAAATGGTGGGCAGTTAGGAACACCTCGACGAAAGGTGGCAAGCCTGTATGACGGGCCAGACTGTATATATACGGGGAGGTAAGAGACCCCAGGGCAACTTGAAAACAAAATAAGTTAAGACGAGTTGACACTCGAACGATAAGAAATCTTGGCAAGCCATTGGATTATGTAATACCATGAATTGATGTTGAACACCTGAATATAAGCTCTATGAGCTGGAAGAGAATAATAGGATTACTACTTGACGAGATCAAGGAAGTCCCCCACTAAATTGTGATTGGCAGGAAGTCTTAGCCATGAGACAAGCAAATGAGTCGAATCTAAGTATAGTGACCAAGTTTGGTTGCAACAGAGAGATGGAAATAGGAATCATAATTGAGATTATATCCCCGAATATTTCGGAAGTATGAGACAGGCTTCCAATTATGGGAAGATAAGCTGACAACGACTACAGTTCTAACCCCTCCTGAGGCCTGAAGGACTAGAGGGTTAGTTTATTATGGTAACAGTTTGAGTGTTTGGCTGGGTTGTGTGCGGATACAATGCGATAAGGTAACAACCTATATTTTCTCTACAGCTACGGGAACACGATAGTGGAGCTCAGATTCGAGAGGTTACCGAGTCTTCCCTCATTGAGGAGGTGAAGAGGCGACAGTATAAGGACCCAGTTCTAGTGCGGAAACTGAGATACGACTCTCTAAGAAGAGAAGGACCCGTTTGGGTAGCACCGGATAGGGTGTTGTGATATGAGGATAGATTGGGTATGCCCGATGCTGCATGACTTGTCAGCAGATTTTAGGGGAGGCACGCAGTGCTTATTGCTTTATTTGTTCGGGGTCGACCAAGTTGTGTCGTGACCTCAGATGTATGTATTGGTAAGATGGCTTGAAGAGGGACGTTGCAGAGTTTGTTGCTTAGTGTCTGAATTAGTAGCAGGTCAGGGTTGAGCAGCAGAAACCCAGTGGGCTATTACAGGCGATTGAGATCCCGACTTAGAAATGAGAGGTGATTGATATGGATTTTGTTACAGGGTTGCTTCGTACTCGGAGAAAGTGCGACTCCCTGAGGGCCATAGTAAGCAGGCTGACGAAATCAGCCCATGTTCTTCCGGTCAGGACCATTCACTCGGCTGAGGATTACGATAGACTATATATCAGGAAGAGTATGAGACTGTACGGGGTTCCTATATTTATGATGTCAGACGGATGAGCTCAGTTTACGGATAATTCTGAAGTTTTTCTAGAAGGGATTAGGGACACAGGTGAGTCTCAGTATTGCATTTCACCCTCAGACCGACAGACAGGCAGAGCGTACTATCTAGGCACTGGAGGATGGGTTGCGGGCCTGTTTTCTTGATTTCTGAGATAGCTGAGAGGATTAATTGCCTCTTGTTGAGTTTGAGTAGAACAAAAGCTACCATTCCAGTATTCAGATGGCCATATATGAGGCTTTGTATGAAAGAAAGTGTAGATCATCGGTTAATTGGTTCGACATAGGCGAGGTTCAGTTAATTGGCCCAGACTTGATTCAGCGGGCTTTGGATAAGGCGAAGCTTATCCAGGAAAGATTATTAGCAAGCTTATAGTCGATAGAAGCTTTATGCAGATAACCGACGTCGACACTTGGAGTTTAGGTCGAAATTTTGGCATAAGTATTGTTATGTGACCATGTGTGGCAAGTGTGATTATGTTGGGGGTAGTTAAGGGACTATGCCAATATCCGTTTAGATGTAACCTCGAAGGAAAATTCGGGGACGAATGTTTCTAAGGAGCGGAGAATGTTACACCCCGAAATTCCAGGACATGTATATGAGAATAGACGGGGGAATACAAGACTTAAAAACTTGAACGTAAGAAAGAGTTGTAAATTCTAAGGAAAATCTTCCGAACCCCGGGAAGGAAAAATTGTTCGTTAATGGGAATTGGGTTCCCGAATTTGTTATTTAAGGCTTTTAAGAGTTTATCGGAACTATGGAAATTTATTTACAGAGTTGGATACGTGTGGCCCACCCGAGAAATTTTACGTTTTTGTGGGGCCGACGAGGTTTCCGATATTTTGACCAATTATGGAAATGTCGGAAAATAAAACTTTATGGATGAATGGGAGGGTGACACGTGTCACCCCCCCCACTCTATTGGGCTTGGAAGAATTGGATAAGGCCCAATTTGTCAAGTCTTGCAATGCCAAGGCTTGACATTGTTGACCAAGTCAAGAAGCCCACTTAAGTCTTGATATTTAAAGTTCCCTCATCCTATCCCCACAAGTGTCTTGAACTCAACCCTCCATTCTATTATATAGTCATCCTTGTTGCAAGACTAGTCTCAAACACTTAGAATAAAAATTAGAAACTTGAGAAGAGGAGAGGGTGCTCTCGGTTTTGAGCCTCATTTGGAAGAAAAAAATTTCGTTTGTGGTTCAATAATCCCAATACTTTAACCCAAGTTTCCTAGGGGTATTGTAAGTATATCTCAATAGAAAGATCCCGGAAAAACGACGTTCACGTTAGTCGCAAGGCGAAAACCTAAGGTGTTCTTCAACTTTGAAGTTGGAGATTGAAGAGAAGTTGGTTATGAGCTTCTAAGGAGTGCTTGGAGCGGATTGGAACATAATAAGAGGAGCTAAAAGTTGCTAAGGATCGACTTGAAGTCTTGGATAATATTTGGGCTTATTTGAGGTATAAATCTTCATTTTGCTATTGTAATTGAAGATTCCATGTTATGATAAGTTAGAAATGATCATGTGATATGTATTATGAAGATTTATAAGTGTTATGGAATTTTGGAAGCCTAAAATCCGAAACTAGCATGATTTGTCTTTAAGATTGTAATTCAATTTAGTTATTAGTTTTAGTCGTCGCATATTATATAAAGAGGAGATTATAGTTGTTAAAGTTGGTTGCGACTATATAATATGTTGGAACGACAATTTGGATTGAAAAAGAATTGGAATAGACTTTGCATTGTTCCTTATATTAGTCGAGAATGGCATTGACTATTGGACTGTTTTGTATAAATTGTGGGGCAGAATTTTACACGTTCTGTTAAGGCGTGTAATCCCCTTTGAATTGATGAATTGTTGAGCCTTAAATGTGGCATTCGGTTATTTATTTTCGGGCCTTGAAAAAGGTGGAAAAGTATGTAGAAACAAAGGAAGTGCTGTCCGATTTTCCGTAGAATTAAGTGACTTTACACTTAGAATATTCTACGTTTGAAACTAGAAGTTGGTAAACGTATTATGGTCATTATAGGTTGACATACTACGTACGGCGTTGTCACGACCCGTTCCGGGGCCCGTGACTGGTGCCTTACCCGCACCTGCGATCATACATCGAGAAAATCGTGAATATAAAAACATAAGACATGAAACAATTGTAAAAGAGACACATTTTATCTGAGAAAAGGGCGCCTTTCGGCATATATCATATCATTTTAAAACCAATTTACAAATATGCACGAAACAACCAATGTAACCGCACATAGTGCCATATCATAAACAAGAGCAACAATAGGTAAATCATGAGTCTTTTCTAGGCTGCGAATGATCGAGCGGGCCAATCGCCCATAGTATCATTATGCAAGCCTAATCACGGACTCCGTAGTCCGCATAGGCCACTCACATAGGCCCGCATGAGGTATAACCCCGCATCGAGGGTAGCTACTCCTCGGCATCGTCCTGGACTCGTAGTCCGCATGGCCACATAGACCGCATGAGGTATAATTGTTATACCCCGTATTTCCAGAGTATGTACGTGAGGGCGTACGTATGTTAATTTGAGCCTTAAGTTAGGCTTTGGTTCGAAATTTGGGCACAAGTGCCGACTAGAGTCGTTTTCCGGCCGAAAGCGTTTCCACGACTTTCGTAGGGAAAATTCCGCTATGTCCTTTTTAATTTTTGCGGATTTTTAGAGGCGAAACATTTTGGACCAGCGGGAGGGTGGCATGTGTCACCTCACATTGAAACTTGTGGGCGTCAAGTGGGCCGATTGGTTCACGAATTGGATTGATATTGTGGCTCACGTTTTTGGCCCTATTGGTTCCTTGTTTTGTGCCTTGTTTTGGCCTTGTTTTGTGGCTTGTCTTGTGCCATGTTTTGTTGAGTAGGGGTTAGGGTGCACTTGGCTTGATCAAGGCCTTACACTTGCCTTGCACATGGCTTGATCTTGGCCATTGGTTGGCATTTGGGTTTGCTATAAATACCCCCCCTTTGTGAAGACTTCATTCATCCACAAATGTTTCCAAGTCTTGAATCCCTCCCCTCCCTCTTGTTGACTCTCGTCCAAGAGCTCCTCTCCCCCGTGAAAGTGGCCTTTGGCGGGTGAGGTCTCCACTCCCCTTGTGAGGTCTAGTAGGGTACCACTAGCCTAGTTGTTTAGTATAATACACCCTTTTGTGGTATTGAAATACTCCTCCAAGTATTGTTATAATGCCCAAATACCTTAGCCTTATACCTTGTAGTATTCCAAAGTTACCTCTATGCGTAGAGTCCGGAAATACTACCTTTTGTCCTTTTTAGTCTCAAACCGAAACCCTAAGGAAATCTTCATTGTTAGTTGAAGGATTTGAGTAGAAGTTGGTTAGAACTTCTAAGGGTTGTTTGGAGCGGGATGGAGCACCCGGAGTTGGAGCTAACGTTGCTAAGGATCGACATTTAACTTGGATAATTATGGGCTCATCGAGGTAATTATCTTGTCCCTCTATTGTAATTGGAAATTACATGTTTGTTAGAATATATAGTTGAAGTATACTATATATGGAACTACTTAGTATTCGGCAATGTCTTTTGACTTAAGCCTGAAGAATAAAGAATCGAATCTGTATTTACATAGGGTGTATTGCGGTAGACTTGTGTAGAATTGTACACTTCCGGTTAGACGTGTAAACCCCACGGTTGGCTTGGTAGCGGCCTCGATAGAGGAGGAGATTTCTGTTGTTGCGGGGAAGTCTTTGCCGAATTTTACGTAGAAAGATAGAAACTTGTGTTTTGGGGTTAATAGACGTTTGTGACCTTTATAGGTGAAAGTACTAAGAGTAGCGTATTCTACTCGAGGAGTGGAAAGGGCTAGCAAGGTTGTAGTACTTGGAGCATTTTGCTTATTGTCGATAATCGTCGCGAGGTATGTGAACCTCTTCCTATCTCTTCTAGCATGATATGTGTGAACTATGTAGTGCGGTGAGCGTACGTGTGTTAGCGTGTTTGATTGTTTTAAAACATAAAGTGTTATAACGGCTTTATGGGAAGTTGGTTATAACGACTTTATGTAGGTAAGAAAATGGGTTGTGGTTTTGAAAGATAAGCGATTTGATTATAAGCGGCTTGAAAAGTTGAAGTATTTCAAAAGATTTGTAAATCGTTTTGAAAGAAAGAGTAGTACTTGGTTTTGAGAAACTTAAGAGTTATACTAGCTTTATGGGAAGTTAGGTATAACGGCTTAGAATGTGTTCTTGATTTGGAAATCAGGATGTGTATCGACAAACCACTGCAGCGTTAATAAAGGAAAATGTATTGACTAATAATTGTATTATTAAAACCAGTAGGAACCTCCATCTGCATAGAAACTAAGATGAGACAAAATGATATTACATTTTCTAGATCATGGCTGCTATAGTAAGAATGTTATAAATCAGAATAAACTACTCTCATGTTAGGCGTATGTCTTAAGGGATTAAAACTATGAACTATGAAACCTTTCTAAAGTAAGAGGCTTGAATAATTGAAAGTAGGCAAACTGGAACTTAGGAAAAGAATGTTGTTACTTGATTTTAAAAGGAAAGTGTTCTGGTTTACTTAATAATGTGAATCACTCTAGTTTTATACTACGGGGATCGGGTGACTTTTATAAAAGGAATGTATCTCTTTTAAAAAGGACTTAACGTACGTAGTACTTTAGGGTTAAAACCCGGACGTTGATATAAAGTGGAAGTACCTTGAGTTGTGTATAACTTGCCTATGCTTGTTGTTGTGTAACTTGCCTATGCTTGTTGTTGTGTAACTTGCCTATGCTTGTTGTTGTGTAACTCGCCTATGCTTGTTGTGATATCATTTGTTGTGCAAGTGTTGATATCAGGTGACTTCTTGAGAAAGAATGGATCTTTTTATGAAAGTCTATAAGTATGGTATTTTGCTTGAGCTTGCTTGTGATAGCTTTGGTTGTGTGATGTATTGTTATTGTGGTTACATGGACATGTCTACACCGTCTGATGTCAGGGCATGTGGCCGTGCGGCGGGTTGATTACGATATATGGTTATTCTTGTTACATGGGCGTGTCTACACCGTCACGATTCCGGGGCATGTGGCGTCTGGCGAGTTGACCACCCGATATATTGTTGTTGAGGTTACATGGGCGTATCTGCCGTCTGATTCCGGGGCATGTGGCGTGCGGCTTGTTATGTGTTGCATCATGGACATGTCTACACCGACGCAAGATTCCGGGGCATGTGGCCGTGATGCGAACATGATGGATGTCGTGGGCATGAGACCCATAGTTATATTTGAGTGGTGACTTTGAGGCGTGAGTCACGACTGGCTAACTTTTATGTTGCGTCTTGTATTTTGGTTATCATACACTCTCGCTTTATAGGCCATTATGATTTCATTTGATATTTTCTGATTTCACATACTTGGTACGTATCGACCTCGCTTGAGCTGCGTTCATCTGCAGTAGAAGTACATTGGTGTCGATCCGACAGTAGGATCACGTTTCAGCGTTTTGGGAAGCTCCGTTCCTTGGAGGCTTATCTTTGGTAGGTTTCCACGAGTAGTAGGTTCTTGTACATTCGGGGTATGGCGGGGCCACTGTCCGTCATAGGTTGTTATTCTCTCTTAAGTGCATGTATTTGTTGTGGGCGGGGTTTGTAAAAGGATAAGCTGTTGGGTTTTTTATGTATATCTGAGAAAGCTGTTTTGGTTGGCGGTTTATTTATATTATCTCTTATTTCATGTTCATGTTGTATGTTCGCTGATTTTCTCGATGTTGTATCACTAGGGTGCGGGGTAAGGCACGATCCACGGGCCGGTTGGGGTGTGACATAGTGGTATCGAGCGATTAGTCCTCGGAAAGTGTCTGAGGCCGTGTCTAGTAAGTCTTGATTATCGGTGTGTTGTGCACCACATCTATAATCGGAGGCTATAGGACATTTAGGATTGGTTTCTATTTTCTCATTACGAGATCGTGCCTTAGAAATGTGTTATAAGTTGGACCCTCCGGCGTGTCTCGTTTTACGATTATGCCTCGCGCAAGCAACCCGGGCCCAGTGGGCAAAGGCGTAGGAGGCGCTAGTGAGATCTGAGAGAGTCCGAAGCGCGAGTCGAAGACTGAGCAGTGCTCCCGACGGCGAGTTTCGTGGCCGCCAAAGACCAGCGGGGTTTAGAGCGCGGCCGTGGGCGTGAGACTCTGATGCACGAGCCTCCCATCCCGCGATGCGGAAGCGGGGAGATGGGTCATGAGAGATGGCGATTATTGGCGGTCGTGGCGGATATGAGGCAGTGGATCACGGCGATTCAGTTCAGCGGACTGTGGTGCACCAGAGCGAATAGTTTGAGGCTACGAGATTTTACGAGTTGTAGCCCGAGTTTTACTGGTCGAGGCACGAGGATGATCGCGAGGAGTTCATCCGTCGGCTACAACGGATCGTCACGGGTGATCAAGGCTTGAGAGACCAGTCTGTGACCTTTGGTTCGCGTCGGCCGCGTGATACGCGATCGATTGGTTTTGATTCGTGGGAGCTTTCGGGAGAGCATGCACTCCAGCGGTATGGGATGAGTTTTGAGGCTTTTCTCACGCACTTCTTGCCTCGCATGGATGAGGGCACGCCGTAAGCGATTTTTGTTCTTGAGGCGAGAGAGCGCGCTGTCGGGAGTACAATGTCGAGTTCGATTCTTTGGCTCGATATGTCCCTGCTCTAGTTGCAGATATGGAAGATAGGGTGCATCGCTACGTCACGGGCTAGATGATTATATGGCGAGTCTTGCGGGTGTTTCTCTTCAGCCGGGCATGGACATTGCCCGCATTCAGGCTCATGCACTTGGGTGCGAGGAGCGCAGAGATCGTCGTGTGGACCGCTTTCAGCAGAAGAAGGCCAAGACGGCCGGATATTTTGGCGACGCCCGAGGCGGACCGCCTCGTGAGATACTAGTTTTGTACCTCGCCCATTCTGAGTGGTCCTCCGCGACGCCCGGGACCGCAGGATATTCGGGAGCGGTCGGGGCTCCTGTGTTTGAGATGTTCGGGAGTAGGGTGTTGGCGGATCACGATCACCCCTACCTCGGTGTGGTCGATGTGGTAGACCGCATTTCGAAGTGTCGTAGTACGAGGAGCTTGTTATTCTTGCGGCCAGCGAGGACATATGACGAGAGCTGTCGGAGCCGAGTAGCTTGGTAGGATAGCCTGACTACTAGAAGCGATTGCGGGTTCTTCACCTTCCATAGCTAGACGGGATGTTCATACAAGCGAGCCACGGCAGAGGTCGCGGCGGAAGTTCCCAGTTTAGCGGTCCTTGAACCGCCTAGTTTCAGGTATATCCTTAACCCTCTAGAGACTTGTATGTATTGATGTTATGATGATGTGTTTAGTGTTATGTTCGGATAGCTTTGTGCTAAAATGTGATTTAGAAGCTTGGTTAGTGAAAGGGATAAGTGCGGGGTGAGGAAGTGATGAACCTTAGGCTATTTCACGATTGAGACCTTAGAGGTAAGGTCGTCTTGAGTAAAAGATGCATTTTATGTTTGACCCTTATCAGAGTGCGTAGTATACGTGGGTTATGTTTATGTGATAAGTCCATGGGTAATGTGAGATGGAAGTGGTAGCTTTCATGATGTGTTTAGCAAGATTGTTCCGTGTCGAGCAAGAGTTGGCGCGACGATGGGTCGGGTTGGGGCCGTGTTGCGGGCCAACCCGCGGCTGTTCGAGGTGGGGTCACTCTGGGTGGTCGCCCGGTGGCGAGTCACGAGGGTGCTAGGCGATATTAGATGACCATCGTATGAGTTCGTGGATATGTTCGACGAAGCGGATCGTGAAGGCGGGAATGGCCTTAAGGAAGAATCGAGGTTAGTAAGTTGACCAAGTTTGGAGGTAGTGACTCGAGGTTGGAAGCGAAGCATTGTGAAATGTAGTACGGATACTAGTAAGAGTTCGAGTGTTGAGAAAGTACAACGAGATAGGGAGAAGTGGGCGTGTGTGATCGTTTCTTTTGTGAAGTGAAGATCACGAGGGCGTGTTCCTTGGACGGGAGTGAGAATTTGTATTGTTTTGCATCGTCGAGGTGATTCCTAGTTAGCTGGATTTAAGTATTTGGCGCGTGTTTGTCTTGAGACCTAGAAGGAACATTCGGGACGAATGTTTCTAAGGAGGAGAATGTTATACCGTATTTCCGAGTATGTACGTGAGGCGTCGTATGTTAATTTGAGCCTTAAGTTAGGCTTTGGTTCGAAATTTGGGCACAGTGCGACTAGAGTCGTTTTTTAAAGCGTTTCCACGGCTTTCGTAGGAAAATTCGGCTATGTCCTTTTTAATTTTTGCGGATTTTTCCGAGAGGCGAAACATTTTGGACCAACGGGAGGGTGACATGTGTCACCTCACATCGAAGCTTGTGGCGTCAAGTGGGCGATTGGTTCCGAATTGGATTGATATTGTGGCTCACGTTTTTGGCCCTATTGGTTCCTTGTTTTGTGCCTTGTTTTGGCCTTGTTTTGTGGCTTGTCTTGTGCCATGTTTTGTTGAGTAGGGGTTAGGGTGCACTTGGCTTGATCAAGGCCTTACACTTGCCTTGCATGGCTTGATCTTGGCCGTTGGTTGGCATTTGGGTTTCTTATAAATACCCGCTGTGAAGACTTCATTCATCCACAAATGTTTCCAAGTCTTGAATCCCTCCTCCTCTTGTTGACTCTCGTCCAGAGCTCCTCTCCCCCAGAAAGTGGCCTTTGGCGGTGAGGTCTCCACTCACTTGTGAGGTCTAGCCAGTGGGGTACCACTAGCCTAGTTGTTTCGTATAATACACCCCCTTTGTGGTATTGAAATACTCCTCCAGTATTGTTATAATGCCCAAATACCTTAGCCTTATACCTTGTAGTATTCCAAAGTTACCTCTATGCGTAGAGTCCGGAAATACTACCTTTTGTCCTTTTTAGTCTCAAACCGAAACCCTAAGGAAATCTTCATTGTTAGTTGAAGGATTTGAGTAGAAGTTGGTTAGAACTTCTAAGGGTTGTTTGGAGCGGGATGGAGCACCCGGAGTTGGAGCTAACGTTGCTAAGGATCGACATTTAACTTGGATAATTATGGGCTCATCGAGGTAATTATCTTGTCCCTCTATTGTAATTGGAAATTACATGTTTGTTAGAATATATAGTTGAAGTATACTATATATGGAACTACTTAGTATTCGGCAATGTCTTTTGACTTAAGCCTGAAGAATAAAGAACTGAACTGAACTGTATTTACATAGGACTGTATTGCAGTAGACTTGTGTAGAATTGTACACGTCCGGTTAGACGTGTAAAACCCACTGGTTGGCTTGGTAGCGGCCTCGATAGAGGAGGAGATTTCTGACATTGCGGGGAGGTCTGCCGAATTTTCTGTAGAAAGATAGAAACTTGTGTTTTGGGGTTAATAGACGTTTGTGACCTTTATAGGTGAAAGTACTAAGAGTAGCGTATTCTACTCGAGGAGTGGAAAGGGCTAGCAAGGTTGTAGTACTTGGAGCTTTTTGCTTATTGTCGATAATCGTCGCGAGGTATGTGAACCTCTTCCTATCTCTTCTAGCATGATATGTGTGAACTATGTAGTACGGTGAGCGTACGTGTGTTAAGCGTGTTTGATTGTTTTAAAACATAAAGTGTTATAACGGCTTTATGGGAAGTTGGTTATAACGACTTTATGTAGGTAAGAAAATGGGTTGTGGTTTTGAAAGATAAGCGATTTGATTATAAGCGGCTTGAAAAGTTGAAGTATTTCAAAAGATTTGTAAATCGTTTTGAAAGAAAGAGTAGTACTTGGTTTTGAGAAACTTAAGAGTTATACTAGCTTTATGGGAAGTTAGGTATAACGGCTTAGAATGTGTTCTTGATTTGGAAATCAGGATGTGTAGCGACAAACCACTGCCGCGTTAATAAAGGAAATTGGATTGACTAATAAGTGTATTATTAAAACCGGTAGGAACCTCCATCCGCATAGAAACTAAGATGAGACAAAATGATATTACATTTTCTAGATCATGGTTGCTATAGTAAGAATGTTATAAATCGAATAAACTACTCATGTTAGGCGTATGTCTTAAGGGATTAAAACTATGAACTATGAAACCTTTCTAAAGTAAGAGGCTTGAATAATTGAAAGTAGGCAAACTGGAACTTAGGAAAAGAATGTTGTTACTTGATTTTAAAAGGAAAGTGTTCTGGTTTACTTAATAATGTGAATCACTCTAGTTTTATACTACGGGTATCGGGTGACTTTTATAAAAGGAATGTATCTCTTTTAAAAAGGACTTAACGTACGTAGTACTTTAGGGTTAAAACCCGGACGTTGATATAAAGTGGAAGTACCTTGAGTTGTGTATAACTTGCCTATGCTTGTTGTTGTGTAACTTGCCTATGCTTGTTGTTGTGTAACTTGCCTATGCTTGTTGTTGTGTAACTCGCCTATGCTTGTTGTGATATCATTTGTTGTGCAAGTGTTGATATCAGGTGACTTCTTGAGAAAGAATGGATCTTTTTATGAAAGTCTATAAGTATGGTATTTTGCTTGAGCTTGCTTGTGATAGCCTGGTTGTGTGATGTATTGTTATTGTGGTTACATGGACATATACCTGCCGTCACGATTCCAGGGGCATGTGGCCGTGCGGCGGGTTGATTACCGATATATGGTTATTCTTGTTACATGGGCGTGTCTACACCGTCTGAGATTCGGGGCATGTGGCATCTGGCGGGGTTGACCACCCATATATTGTTGTTGAGGTTACATGGGCATGTCTACACCGATGATTCCGGGGCATGTGGCCGTGCGGCCTTGTGTTATTGTTGCATCATGGACATGTCTACACCGTCGCGATTCAGGGCATGTGGCCATGATGCGAACATGATGGATGTGGGCATGAGACCCGTAGTTATATTTGAGTGGTGACTTTGAGGCGTGAGTCACGACTGGCTCGCTTTTATGTTGCGTCTTGTATTTTGGTTATCATACATCTCTCCCGCTTTATAGGCCATTATGATTTCATTCTGATATTTACTGATTCACATACTTGGTACTGTGTCGACCTCCTTGGGGCTGCGTTCATGCCGCGGTAGAAATCGTTAGGTCGATCCCCGCCGTAGGATCACGTTTCAGCGTTTTGGGAAGCTCCGTTCCTTGGAGGCTTATCTTTGGTAGGTTTCCTGAGTAGTAGGTTCTTGTACATTCGGGGTATGGCGGGCCTGTCGTCATAGGTTGTTATTCTCTCTTAGAGTGCATGCTTTGTTGTGGGCGGGGTTTGTAAAAGGATAAGCTGTTGGGTTTTTTTATGTATATCACGAGAAGCATTGTTTTGGTTGGCCGGTTTATTTATATTATCTCTTATTTCATGTTCATGTTGTATGTTCCGCTGATTTTCTCTGATGTTGTATCACTAGGGTGCCCGGGGTAAGGCACCAGTCACGGGCCCGGATTTCGGGGTGTGACAATAACCCCGCACACTAACCTGGAACTCTCATAGCTCCGCATAGGTCCCCTGGACCCGCATGAGGTATTCTCGAATCATGGTCCCAGACTGCCTGAGTCTACCCCGCATCGGAGGGCAGCTTAACCCCCGGTATCATGTCAAGAGGTGAGTGATATTATACTAACATAACAGTTTATCGTTAAACAACATAAGCACAACAAGAATACTCTCTTATACAAACGTTACAAGACACTAACACATATAACATCATATTATGTCTACTTTTCAAACAATCTTACTACACCTTACAGAAATCAATACAAGGTTTTTATAAACAAATAAGTAAACAGTTCCTTTTATCTTTCTTAAGTTGTTATACCTAACTTCCCATAAAGCTAGTATAATTCTTAAGCTCTTTGTTTAAAAACCAAACATTTCTCTTCTGTTAAAAAATAATTCAGTATTCTTTTGAAATGCTTCAAGATCCTTATTATTCAGGCTTAAGTCACAAGACATTGCCGTAAGTATTATTCAAGCTTAAGTCAAAAGACATTGCCGTAGTTATTATTCAGTTAACACACGTACGTCTACCGTACTATATATATATTTAAAATATCATGCTCAAGAGTATAGGAAGAATCACATACCTTCTCGGCGAAATCCACCTGCCAAGTCGAATATGTCGCGCGCAGAGTATCAACCTATAATAGTCAAATACGTCTATCAACGTCTAGACTATTCTGTAGGACATTCTAAACAGAGGGTTCTTAATTCTATGGAAAATCGGACAACACTTCCCTACCCGGTAAGCTATACAAGTCTACTGTAAATGCGTCTATGTAAATCTGATTCAATTCTTTTCTGTAATACCCTTCTAAGTAATTACAGTTCATTACTCTTCTTTTAATATCCTTCTATGTATTTTATACTTATTTCTATACTTCTACAGTATGTATTCTCCAATAATAATAGAAGGATAAGATTATTTACCTCTATAAGCCCAATATTATCCAAGATATAAGTCGATCCTGAGCGAGGTTTAGCTCCTAGTCTGGACTCTCCGATAGCTCCAAGAAACCCTAAGAAGTTCTTCACAACATCTACTTAAGTACTAAAGGGATTTGGGCTAGGGTATTTAGGAATAGTAACTTTACATGGAAGACAACTTTCTACCAAAGGGGGTGTACTTGGTCGAAGCCACTAGGCTATAGGGGAGAGGGTGTTTGGCCAGGCTCTTTTATAGGGGAGAGAGCTCTTGGACGAGAAGCTCACAAGGGAGAGGGAGGGATTTTAGACTTGGAAAGTTTGATTTATGGATGAAGAACTCTTCATCTTAAGGGGGTATTTATAGGGCTTTTAAGGGCTAGGATGAAGCCAAGTGCAAGGCAAGTGTAGGGTGAGAATTCACCCAGTGCCCTATCCATCTACTACACACAAAATATCACAAATATCCTACCTACTCCAAGCCCTCCAATTCGGCTCATTACGCGCACATCCACAAATTAGAGGGTGACAAGTGTCGCCTCTCGTTGGTCCAAAGTGTTTCATCCTCGGAAAAATCATAAAAATAATAAATGACATAGCCGGAATTTTCCCTACGCAAGCTTTGTAAAACGTTTCGTCGGAAAACGATTCTTTTAGTGAGTTGTGCACAAATATTTTTCGTCCAAAGTGCCTAACTAAGGCTAAACTTTTGTACGTACGCCCTCACGTACATACTCTGGAAATACGGGGTATAACATTCTCCCCTCCTTAGAAACATTCGTCCCGAATGTTCCTTCCCAAGACAGATAACGATAAGGTTCTTCATAACTTAAACAGTTTGCAAATGCCACAAACGGCCACAAAACAACACTTAGGCATATATGATAATGAAAATTTACAATTAGGAAAGTGAGTTACCTGGAGGTGTGGGGAATAGGTGAGGATACTTCTGCCTCATGTCCTCCTCAGCTTCCCACGTCATCTCCTCCACGAGCTCGTTCGCCACAAGACTTTGTGGAAGCCACATCCTTGGTCCGCAGACGCTAACTCGACGATCGATTATCGCTATGGGAATCTCCTCATACGATAACCCTCGGTCACTGGACATCGTCAATCGGGTGTACCTAGATGGATCCGATACATCTCTCCGGCGGAAACATGAAACCGGATGCACGCCTCGGATCGGACGGCAGATCCAACTCATAGGCAACCTTGCCTACCTGCGGACAATCGATACGGCCCAATGTACCTTGGGTGAGTTTCTTTCTTCCGAATCTCATCACACCGCCATGGGTGACGCCTTGAGAAAACCCAATCATCAACCTCGAGCTGCAGATCACGACGGCGATGATCTGCGTATGACTACATCGACTACGGTATCGATGTAGCTCTGGATAAGCTTCACCTTATCCACTTCCTGTATGCAGTTTGGTCCCACTAATCGCACTCGCCTACATCAAACCGACTATCGGCGATCTGCACTTCCTCTCATACAAGGCCTCATGGGCGCCATCGAATCTTTGGGTGGTAGCTATTATTATACGAAACTCAACTAGAGGCAAATGATCCTCGGCTACCCAGAAGTCAATAACACGGGCTCGCGCATATCCTCGAGAGTGCGGATAGTGCGCTCGGCTTTGTCTGCCTGCATCGATGGAATGCGATGCTCGGGCTCACTGCGTCCCTAAACCATACGGAAAGACCTCCGAAGTTAGCGAACGGGCTCCTCTGTCTGATATGATAGAAATAGGGACTCCATGCAGTCTGACGATCTCTCGGATGTAAAGTCTGGCATAATCCTCAGCCGAAAAAGTCGTCCTGACGGGAAGAAAGTGGGCTGATTTTGTCAGCCTGTCGACGATAACCCAAATAGAATCATGTCTCCTCTGAGTGCGAGGTAATCCTGTGATAAAGTCCATGTTGATCACCTCCCACTTCCAGGTCGGGATCTCTATCGTCTGCAACAAACCACCAGGCCTCTGGTGCTCTACCTTCACCTGCTGACAACACGGGCACTGAGCAACGAACTCTGCAACGTCCCTCTTCAAGCCATACCACCAATACACAGATCTAAGGTCGTGGTACATCTTGGTTGACCCTGGATGGATAGAGTAACGCGCACTGTGTGCTTCCCCTAGAAACTGCTGCCAAAGTCCTGCAATATCTGGAACACACAACCTGCCCTCAAACCTTAGCACCCCATCATGAGCTACCTCAAAAGGACCCTTCCCCTGACGAAGATCCGTATCACGGTACCGTGTCAAAACTGGATCCTCAAACTGTTGCCTCTTCACCTCCTCGACGATGGAAGACTCGGCAACCTCTCGGACTCGAACCCCACTGCTATCATAATCAAACAAACGGACACCAAGGCTTGCTAACTGATGCAAATCGCGAACCATGCCCCTCCTCTCTGGCTGCACATCTGATAGGCTACCCATCGACCTACGACTAAGGGCATCTGCCACAACATTGGCCTTCCCCGGGTGGTACAGGATATCGACGTCATAATCCTTAAGCAACTCTAACCACCGTCTCTGTCGTAAGTTCAACTCTCTCTGGCTGAAGATATACTGGAGGCTCTTGTGGTCTATATAAATATCCACATGAACCCCATACAAATAGTGCCTCCAGATCTTCAAAGCGTGAATCACCGCGACTCCAATCATGGGTGGGGTAGTTCTCTCATGCTTCTTAATTTGTCGGGATGACGCTATAACCTTACCACCGCATCAACACACATTCGAGCCCGGCGCCGACGATCACAATACACAACATAACCGCTGGACCTGCGGAAGAGTAAGAACGAGGCGGTCGTCGATCTCTCAAGAATCGAAACCCCGCTCACAAGCATCATCCATCGAAACTTAGCGCTCCGAGTCGGCCTAGTCAATGGTGCGAGAGATAGAAGCAAACTTCTCCACGAACCGCGATAGTAACTGAGGCCCAGAAAGCTGCGCACTGCGCCGGAGTAGTAGGTCTAGGCCAAGTCTGATCGCCTCGATCTTGGTCGTATCCACCGAATACCATCAGCCCGACAATATGCCCAAGAAAAGCCACGAAGCCAACAAAACTCACATTTGGAAAACTTGGCGTATAACTGCTGCAGTCTGGAGAATCACAAGATCGCCGAAATGCTCGCGTGCTCCCGCTCTGGCGAGAATAAACCAAGATATCATCAATGAACACTATCACGAACGTGTCAAAAATGGTTCGAACACTCGGTTCATCAAATCCATGAATACCGCGGAGCATTGGTCAACAAAGACTTGACCACGAACTCATAATGCCCGTCTGGGTCGAATGCGATCTAGGGACATCCGCCTCTCGACTGCACTTTGATGATAGCGATCGCAGATAAATCTTGGAGAAACATCTCGCGCCTGATCGATCGAACAAATCATCAATCACAGGAAGGGTATACATTCTTAATGGTCACCTTGTTCAACTGCCTGTAATCAACACACATCCGCAGCGTCCCGTCCTTCTTCTTCACGAACAATACCGGCGCTCCCCAGGGAGAAACACTCGGTCTGATGAAGCCCTTCTCTAGCAAATCTCTAAGCTGATCCTTCAACTCTCTCAACTCGGCGGTGCCATTACGTATGGCGGAATGGAAATAGACCGAGTGTCTAGCAAAGACATCGATACAAAACTCTATCTCCTCTCGGGAGGATACAGGAGGTCGTGCGGAAACACATCCGGGAACTCTCGACTCTGGGCGGCGAAAATCTGGTACCGCGACCTCGATATCAAACACCCGAATAAGATGGTAGATATACCCCTGCGCACTATCTTCCTAGCCTTGAGGTAGGAAATAAACCTACCGCCGGCGTCTGATGTTCTCCCACTCAACAATGGCTCGCCGAGCTGGAACCGTACTCACTCTCTCCTGCGATCTACATTGGCGTAGCAAGCTAGCCAATCCATACCGTGATCACATCGAAATCGGTCATGTCCAACTCTATCAAGTCGGCTGAGTGCGACGATCGCAAATGGTCATGGACAAGCCACATATACCCGCCGAGCTACCACCGAATCACCATCTGGCGTAGCTACCTCGAAAGGGTCTATGGACTCGTGCTCTATCCCTATCCTACTAGCAATAAGGGAGATATATGGATGAGTAGAACCGGATCTATCAAGTCATACACATCATAACGGCCCGATAAGGTACTGGCGACATCGGTGAGGCCTCCCGATCTGCCCGGTGGACAAGGCATAAATGCGATTACGAGGACCGCTAGAATCTGGACCGCCCACGACCTCTGCGCGACCTGCTGGCCCATGAGTATCTTTCCTCGGGGCAAATGTAGGAGATGAAGAAGACCGTGCGAAAGAACACGTGGTGACCCCTCATGCTGCAGCGCCCTTAGTCGGACAGTCCGCAAAGTGACCTGCTGGCCCTGGCCAATCAGAATCACGACCCATTCCGGGCGTGGCGGTGCCTTCAGGGCACCCAAGTAGTCATACATCGAGTAATCAGCGGAAATATAAAACAAGACATGAAAACGCTTTATAAAATAAGACACGCTTTATGTGAACAAACGTCGCCTTTCGGCATATATATATAAACAAGGTTTAGCGATTACATCGACATTGCATACATGACTACAGACCTCTAAGGAAATATACAACTATGGCGGGACAGGGCCGCCATACCTGACTATACAAAACTATCTACAACAGGAGATCATACAAAAGTAGAGCCTGCGGAAGAGATGGAGCTCTGACACCAACGTAGAGATCCTAAGATGCGGATCTAGCACTGTTTGCCCTTACTGCGGCATGAACGCGGCCCAGAAGGAGGTCGAGACAACAAGTACTAAGTATGTGAAGCGTAAAGTACTTAAATGAAATCATAACACTTTTTTAAAACCGGTTTACAAATATGTATGAAGCAATCAAGGGAACGCATAGTGCCACATCACAAACAAAACAATAGGTAAAGCGTAATAGGTTTTTCTAGGCTGCGAATGATTGAAGCGGGCCACTCGCGCGTATTATCACTCTGCAAGCCTAATCCTGGACTCCGAGTCCGCATAGGCCACTCACGTGGGCGCGTGAGGTATAACCCGCATCGAGGGTAGCTACTCCGGCGTCGCCTGGACTCGTTGTCGCATGGCCACGTAGACGCGTGAGGCATAACCCGCATACTAACACGGAACTCGTAGCTCGCATAGGCCCTGGACCCGCATAAGGTATTCTCGAATCATGGTCCTGGACCGCTGAGTCTACCGCGACGGAGGCGACTTAACCCGGTATCGTCTCAAGAGGTGAGTGATAGTACACTAACATAACGACTTATCTTTAAACAACATAAGCACAACAAGAATACTCTTATACAAGCGTTACAAGATACTAACACATAACATCATATCATGTCTACTTATCAAACCATCTTATTATTCTTTTCACAATTCAACATAAGTGCATTATAAACACATAGGCAAACTTGTTTCTTTTATCAATCTTAAGTGGTTATACTTAACTTCCCATAAAGCTAGTATAACTCTTAAGCTTACATTTTAAAAACCAGTTAGTTCTCTTACATTAAAAATGATTGATATTCTTATGAAATGCTTTGGATCTTTATTATTCGGGCTTAAGCAGTGAGGCATTCGTAAGTGTTATTCGGGCTTAAGCGTGAGGCATTCGTAAGTATTATTCAGGCTTAAGTCAAAGACATTGCCGTAGTTATTATTCGATTAACACGTATGCGTCTACCGTACTATATATATTGTAAAATATCATGCTTTAGGAAGAATCACATACCTTCTCAAATGAAAACCACCTGCCAAGTTGAATATGTCGCGCGTAGAGAATCAGCCTATAATAGTCAGACACGTCTATCAAAGTCTAGACTACTCTGAAGGTCATTCTAAACAGAGGGTTCACAATTCTACGGAAAGTCGGGCAGCACAACCCTACCCGGTGAGCTATATGAGTCTACTGTGAAAACAGTCCTATGATTATTCTTCTTTTAAACCCTTCTACTGTGATAACAGTTCAATTCTATTCTGTAATATTCTTCTAAGTATTTAATACTTATTCTTATACTTCTACAGTATGTATTCTCTAATTCAAAAGAGGGTTAGGATTAGTTACCTCGGTAAGCCCAAAAATATCCTAGATAAAGTCGCGCCTGAGCAAGGTTTAGCTCCTAAGTTGTACGCTCCGGTAGCTCCAAGAAACCTTAGAAGTTCTTCACAACTTCTACTAAGTACTAAGGGATTTGGGCTAGGGTATTTTGGGCATTATAACAATACTAGAAGACAACTTTTCTACCAAGGGAGGGGGGGTAGGTTTTGGCTAGGCTAGGGGGTAGGCCTCGGCCAAACTTCACAGGAGGGGAGTGTTGGACGAAGAGCTACTGAAAGGGAGAGGAGAGGATTTTCAAGACTTGGAAAGATTTGTGGATGAAGAACTCTTCATCTCTAAGGGGTATTTATAGGTCAAGTGGCCAACCAATGGCCAAGATTAAGACAAGTGCAAGGCAAGTGTAGGGTGAAGATTTACTCACACAAATATCCTACCAACTCCTTGACTTGTGCACAAGGCACAAGCGTGCTCACCTTGTCCAATCGTCCAAATGGACGATTTCAAGTCCATCAATTGGAGGGTGACAAGTGTCGCCCTCCGTTGGTCCAAAATGTTTCGTCTCTCGGAAAAATCCGCCAAAAATAAGAAATGGCATAGCGGAATTTACCTACGAAAGTCGTGGAAGCGTTTCGTCGGAAAACTATTCATTTTGTGAGTTGTGCCAAAAAAGCGTTTTGCCTAAACTTTAAGGCTAGACTTTTTATGCGTATTCCCTTACGTACATACTGCGGAAATACGGGTATAACATTCTCCTCTCTTAGAAACATTCGTCGAATGTTCCTTCCCAAGACGATTAACGATAAGATTCTTCATAACTAAAGCGATTTGCAAATGCCACGCGACCACGAGAACAACACTTGGCGAAACGATAACGAAAATTTACAATAGGAAAGTGAATTACGGAGGTGTGGGAATAGGTGAGGATACTTACGCCTCATGTCCTCCTCGGCTTCCCACGTCATCTCCTCCCGAGCTCGTTCCGCCACAAGACTTTGTGGAAGCCACGTCCTTGGTCAGACGCCTAACTCGACGATCGAATATCGCTATGGGAATCTCCTCATCGATAACCCGCCGGTCACTGGACATCGTCAATCGGGTGTACCACTAGATGGATCCGATACATCTCGCCGGCGTAGATCGTGAAAAACCGGATGCCTCGCCTCGGATCGGACGACAGATCAACTCATAGCAACATTGCCTACCTGCGGACAATGCGAAGCGGCCCGATGTACCTGAAATGAGTTTCCCCTTCTTCCCGAATCTCATCACACCGCCATGGGTGACACCTTTAGGAAAACCCAATCATGAACCTCGAACTCAAGATCACGGCGATGATCTGCATCGACTTACGTCGACTCAGGCTGTCAATAGCGCCTCGGATAAGCTTCACCTTATCCATCGCTCTTTGTACCAAATCTGGTCCCACTAGTGCACCTCGCCCACATCGAACCAACCTATAGGCGATCTGCACTTCCTCCATACAAGGCCTCATAAGGCGCCATCGAATCTTTGGGTGGTAGCTATTATTATCGCGAACTCAACTAGAGGCAAATGATCCTCCCAACTACCACTGAAGTCAATAACACGGGCTCGCAAAGATATCCTCGAAGTGCGGATAGTGCGCTCTGCTGTCCGTGCTGCGTGGATGAAATGCGATTACTCGGGCTCACTGCGTCCCTAAACCCCTGGAAGGACCTCGAAGTTAGCGTGGCGGGCTCCACATGCGATATGATCGAAGTAGGGACTCCATGCGATCGGCGATCTCGGATGTAAAGTGCGGCATAATCCTCGGTAGAAAAAGTCGTCTGACGGGAAGAAAGTGGGCTGATTTCGTCGACTGTCGACGATAACCCATATAGAATCATGTCTCCTCCGAGTGCGAGGTAATCACGTGATGAAGTCCATGTTGATTACCTCGGCTTCGGTCGGGATCTCAATGCGTCAGAACAAACCACGGGCCTGCGGTGTTCTACCTTCACTGCCGACATGGGCACGAGCTACGAACTCGCGGCGTCCTCTTCAAGCCATCCCACCAATACACAGATCTAAGGTCGTGGTACATCTTGGTCGACCCCGGATGGATAGAGTAACGCGCGTTGTGTGCTTCCCCAAGAACCTGCTGCCGAAGTCCTGAAACATCTGGAACACACAATCTGCCCTCAAACCTTAGCACCCATGGTGCTACCTCAGGACCGCGCCTCACGAAGAGCTGTATCACGATATCGAATCAAAGCTGGATCCTCGAACTGTTGCCTCTTCACCTCCTCGACGATGGAAGACTCGACAACCTCTCGGACTCGAACCCCACTGCTATCAGAATCAAACAAACGGACACCAAGGCTTGCTAACTGATGCAAATCGCGAACCATGCCCCTCCTCTCTGGCTGCACATCTGATAGGCTACCCATCGACCTACGACTAAGGCATACGCCACAACATTGGCCTTCCCCGGGTGGTACAGGATATCGACGTCATAATCCTTAAGCAACTCTAACCACCGTCTCTGTCGTAAGTTCAACTCTCTCTGGCTGAAGATATACTGGAGGCTCTTGTGGTCTATATAAATATCCACATGAACCCCATACAAATAGTGCCTCCAGATCTTCAAAGCGTGAATCACCGCTGCCAACTCCAAATCATGGGTGGGGTAGTTCCTCTCATGCTTCTTAAGCTGTCGGGATGCGTACGCTATAACCTTACCCAACTGCATCAACACACATTCGAGCCCAACGCCTGACGCATCACAATACACAACATAACCGTCTGGACCCTCTGGAAGAGTAAGAAGCGGGGCGTCGATCTCTCGCCAAGAATCGGAAACCACGCTCCAAGCATCAGTCCATCAAACTTAGTGCGCTACGAGTCGGCTTAGTCAATGGTGCGAGAGATAGAAGCAAACTTCTCCACGAACCGCCGATAGTAACTGCGAGGCCCGAGCTGCGCACCTGCGCCGGAGTAGTAGGTCTAGGCCAAGTCTGATGCCTCGATCTTGGCGTATCCACCCGAATACCATCGGCCCGACAATATGCCCAAGAAAAGCCACGGCCAACCAAAACTCACATTTGGAAAACTTGGCGTATAGCTGCTGGTCTGGAGAATCGGCCAGATCGCCAAATGCTCGCGTGCTCTGCTCTGGCGAGAATAAACTAAGATATCATCAATGAACACTATCACGAACGTGTCCAAAAATGGTTCGAACAATCGGTTCATCAAATCCATGAATACCGCGGAGCATTGGTCAACAAAGACTTGACCACGAACTCATAATGCGTCACGGGTCCGAATGCGATCTAGGGACATCCGCCTCTCGACTACTGATGATAGCCGATCGCAGATAAATCTTGGAGAAACATCTCGCGCCACCGCATCGATCGAACAAATCATCAATCACGGGAAGGGGTATACATTCTTAATGGTCACCTTGTTCAATGCACGTAATCAACACATCCGCAGCTGGCGTCCGCCCTTCTTCACGAACAATCTGGCGCTCCCGGGGAGAAACACTAGGTGCGATGAAGCCGCTTCTCTAGCAAATCTCTAAGTGATCCTTCACTCTCTCAACTCGGCGGGTGCCATTACGTATGGCGGGATGGAAATAGACCGAGTGTCCGCGACATCGATACAAAACTCTATCTCTCTCGGGAGGAATGCAGGAGGTCGTGCTGAAACACATCGGGAACTCTCGACTCTGGGCCGATGAAAATCTGGTACCGCAGCCTCGAGATCAAACACCGAATAAGATGGTAGATATACCCTTCGCACCATCTTCCTAGCCTTGAGGTAGGAAATAAACCTACCGGCGTCTGGTGTTCCTCCCACTCAACAACGGCTCGCCGAGCTGGAACCGTGCACTCTCTCTGCGATCTACATTGGCGTAGCAGAAGCTAGCCAATCCATACCCATGATCACATCGAAATCGGTCATGTCCAACTCTATCAAGTCGGCTAGGGTCGACGATCGCAAATGGTCATGGACAAGCCCTATATACGCCGAGCTACCGAATCACCATCTGGCGTAGCTACCTCGAAAGGGTCTATGGACTCGTGCTCTATCCCTATCCTACTAGCAATAAGGGAGATATATAGGGCCAGTAGAACCCGGATCTATCAAGTCATACACATCATAACGGCCCGATAAGGTACGTGGCGACATCGGTGAGGCCTCACGATCTGCCGGTGGACAAGGCATAAATGCGATTCGAGGACCGCTAGGCTGGACGCGCCACGACCTCTGCGCGACCTGGCGGCCCGTGAGTATCTTTCCTCGGGGCAAGTAGCGTAGGAGATGAAGAAGACGACGAAAGAACACGTGGTCGACCCCTACTGCTGGCCGCCAGTCGGACGGTCCGCAAAGTGACCTGCGGCCACAATCAGAATCACGACCCATTCGGGCCGTGGCGGTGCCTTCCGGGCACCCAAGTAGTCATACATCGAGTAATCGTGAAATATAAAACAAGACATGAAACAATTTATAAAATAAGACACAGTTTATGTGAACAAACGTCGCCTTTGGCATATATATATAAACAAGGTTTAGCAGTTACATCCGACACTGTACAACATGACTACAGACCTCTAAGGAAATATACAACTATGGCGGGACAGGGCCCCGCCATACCTCGACTATACAAAACTATCTACAACGGGAGATCATACAAGAGTAGAGCCTGCGGAAGAGATGGAGCTCCCGACACCAACGTAGAGATCCTAAGGATGCGGATCTAGCACTGTTTGCCCTTACTGCGGCATGAACGCAGCCCCAAAGGAGGTCGATGCAACAAGTACTAAGTATGTGAAATCGTAAAGTACTTAAATGAAATCATAACACTTTTTTAAAACCGGTTTACAAATATGTATGAAGCAATCAAGGAACCGCACATAGTGCCACATCACAAACAAGAGCAACAATAGGTAAGCGTAATAGGTTTTCTAGGCTGCGAATGATTGAGCGGGGCCACTCGCGCGTATTATCACTCTGCAAGCCTAATCTCGGACTCCGAGTCGCATAGGCCACTCACGTGGGCCCGCGTGAGGTATAACCCTCATCGAGGTAGCTACTCCTCGGCATCGCCCCGGACTCGTTGTCCGCACGTACATAGACCGCGTGAGGCATAACCCGCATACTAACACGGAACTCTCGTAGCTCGCATAGGCCCACGGACCCGCATGAGGTATTCTCGAATCATGGTCCTGCATCTGAGTCTACCGCGTCGGAGGCGCCTTAACCCGGTATCATCTCAAGAGGTGAGTGATAGTACACTAACATAACGACTTATCTTTAAACAACATAAGCACAAGAATACTCTCTTATACAAACGTTACAAGATACTAACACACATAACATCATATCATGTCTACTTATCAAACCATCTTATTATTCTTTTCACAATTCAACATAAGTCCGTTATAAACACATAGGCAAACTTGTTTCTTTTATCAATCTTAAGTGGTTATACTTAACTTCCCATAAAGCTAGTATAACTCTTAAGCATCGCTTAAAAACCGATTAGTTCTCTTACATTAAAAATGATTGATATTCTTATGAAATGCTTTCGATCTTTATTATTCGGGCTTAAGCCGTGAGGCATTAGTAAGTGTTATTGGGCTTAAGCGTGAGGCATCGCCGTAAGTATTATTCAGGCTTAAGTCAAAGACATTGCGTAGTTATTATTCGATTAACACGTATGCGTCTACGTACTATATATATTGTAAAATATCATGCTTTAGGAAGAATCACATACCTTCTCCGTGAAAACCACCGCCAAGTTGAATATGTCGCGTAGAGAATCGACTATAATAGTCAGACACGTCTATCAAAGTCTAGACTACTCTGAAGGTCATTCTAAACAGAGGGTTCACAATTCTACGGAAAGTCGGGCAGCACAACCCTACCCGGTGAGCTATATGAGTCTACTGTGAAAACAGTCCTATGTGAGTACAGTTCAATTATTCTTCTTTTAAACCCTTCTACTGTGATAACAGTTCAATTCTATTCTGTAATATTCTTCTAAGTATTTAATACTTATTCTTATACTTCTACAGTATGTATTCTCTAATTCAAAAGAGGGTTAGGATTAGTTACCTCGGTAAGCCCAAAAATATCCTAGATAAAGTCGCGCCTGAGCAAGGTTTAGCTCCTAAGTTGTACGCTCCGGTAGCTCCAAGAAACCTTAGAAGTTCTTCACAACTTCTACTAAGTACTAAGGGATTTGGGCTAGGGTATTTTGGGCATTATAACAATACTAGAAGACAACTTTTCTACCAAGGGAGGGGGGGTAGGTTTTGGCTAGGCTAGGGGGGGTAGGCCCTCGGCCAAACTTCACAAGGGGAGGGGGGAGTGTTGGACGAAAGAGCTACAAAGGGAGAGGAGAGGATTTTTCAAGACTTGGAAAGATTTGTGGATGAAGAACTCTTCATCTCTAAGGGGGTATTTATAGGTCAAGAAGTGGCCAACCAATGGCCAAGATTAAGACAAGTGCAAGGCAAGTGTAGGGTGAAGATTTACTCCACACAAATATCCTACCAACTCCTTGACTTGTGCACAAGGCACAAAAAACGTGCTCACCTTGTCCAATTCGTCCAAATGGACGATTTCAAGTCCATCAATTGGAGGGTGACAAGTGTCGCCCTCCCGTTGGTCCAAAATGTTTCGTCTCTCGGAAAAATCCGCAAAAATAAGAAATGGCATAGCCGGAATTTACCCTACGAAAGCTGTGGAAACGTTTCGTCGGAAAACTATTCATTTTGTGAGTTGTGCCCAAAAAAAAACGTTTTGCCTAAACTTTAAGGCTAGACTTTTTGTACGTATTCCCTTACGTACATACTCTGAAAATACGGGGTATAACATTCTCCCCTCCTTAGAAACATTCGTCCCGAATGTTCCTTCCCAAGACAGTTAACGATAAGATTCTTCATAACTAAAACAGTTGCAAATGCCACACACGGCCACAGAACAACACTTAGGCAGAAACGATAACGAAAATTTACAATAGGAAAGTGAATTACCTGGAGGTGTGGGGAATAGGTGAGGATACTTCTGCCTCATGACCTCCTCGGCTTCCCACGTCATCTCCTCACTGAGCTCGTTCCGCCACAAGACTTTGACGGAAGCCACGTCCTTGGTCCGCAGACGCCTAACCTGACGATCGACTATCGCTATGGGAATCTCCTCATACGATAACCCCTCGGTCACCTGGACATCGTCAATCGGGTGTACCCTAGATGGATCCCCGATACATCTCCTCAGCATAGATACGTGAAAAACCGGATGCACTGCCTCCAGATCGGACGACAGATCCAACTCATAGGCAACATTGCCTACCCTGCGGACAATCAAAGCGGCCCATGTACCTAGGGTGAGTTTCCTTCTTCCCGAATCTCATCACACCGCCATGGGTGACACCTTTAGGAAAACCCAATCATGAACCTCGAACTCAAGATGCCGCGGCGATGATCTGCATCGACTTGCCGACTCGATTGTCGATAGCCGCTCTCGGATAAGCTTCACCTTATCCATCACTGCTTTGTACCAAATCTGGTCCCACTAGCGCACCTCGCCCACATCGAACCAACCTATAGGCGATCTGCACTTCCTCCCATACAAGGCCTCATAAGGCGCCATCGAATCTTTGGAGTGGTAGCTATTATTATACGCGAACTCAACTAGAGGCAAATGATCCTCCCAACTACCACTGAAGTCAATAACACGGGCTCGCGACATATCCTCGAAGTCCGGATAGTGCGCTCTGCTGTCCGTCATGCGTGGATGAAATGTAGTACTCGTGCTCACTGCGTCCTAAACCCTCTGGAAGGACCTCAGGAAGTTAGCGTAAATCGGGCTCCTGCCTCGATATGATCGAAGTAGGGACTCCATGCGATCGACGATCTCTCGGATGTAAAGTCGGCATAATCCTCGGTAGAAAAAGTCGCCTGACGGGAAGAAAGTGGGCTGATTTCGTCGACCGTCGACGATAACCCATATAGAATCATGTCTCCGAGTGCGAGGTAATCTGTGATGAAGTCCATGTTGATTACCTCCCACTTCCGGTCGGGATCTCAATCGCTGCGTAACAAACCACGGGCCTCCGGTGTTCTACCTTCACTGCGACAACATGGGCGAGCTACGAACTCGCAACGTCCTCTTCAAGCCATCCCACCAATACACGGATCTAAGGTCGTGGTACATCTTGGTCGACTTCGGATGGATAGAGTAACGTACCGTGTGCTTCCCAAGAACCTGTGCCAAGTCACGAAACATCCGGAACACACAATCGCCCTCAAACCTTAGCACCCCATCGTGCTACCTCAAGGACCGCGCCTCACGAAGAGTCGTATCACGATATCGAATCAAAGTGGATCCTCGAATTGCCTCTTCACCTCCTCGACGATGGAAGACTCGGCAACCTCACGAACTCTAACCCCATGCTATCGTAATCAATCAAGCGGACACCAAGGCTCGCTAATCGATGCAAATCACGAACCATGTCCCTCCTCTCTGCTGCACATCCGATAGGCTCCCATCGACCTACGACTAGAGCATCCGCCACAACATTGGCCTTCCCGGGTGGTACAGGATATCAACATCGTAATCCTTAAGCAACTCTAACCACCGTCTCGCGTAAGTTCGGCTCTCTGGTGAAGATATCTTGGAGGCTCTTGTGGTGCGTAAAAATATCCACGTGAACCCCATACAAATAGTGCCTCGGATCTTCAAAGCGTAAATCACACCGCTGACTCCAAATCATGGGTGGGGTAGTTCCTCTCGTGTTTCTTGGTGTCGGGATGCATATGCTATAACCTGCCATCCGCATCAACACACATCCCAACCCGATGCCCGACGCGTCACAATACACGACATAACCATCCGGACCCTCCGGAAGAGTAAGAACGGGGCGGTCGTCGGTCTCCTTCAAGAACTAGAAACCACGCCACAAGCATCCGTCCATCAAACTTGGCGCCTTACGAGTCGGCCTAGTCAATGGTGCGAGAGATAGAAGCAAACTTCTCTACGAACCGATAATATCTGCAGGCCCGAGCTGCGAACCTCTGCCGGAGTAGTAGGTCTAGGCCAAGTCTCATCGCCTCGATCTTGGCGTATCCACTCGAATGCCATCGGCCCGACAATATGCCCAAGAAACGCCATCAAGTCAACCAAAACTCACATTTGGAAAACTTGGCGTATAAGCTGCAGTCTGGAGAAGCGTCGGCCACAGCCTCAAATGCTCGCGTGCTTCCTGCTCTGGCGAGAATAAACCAAGATATCATCAATGAACACTATCACAAGCGTGTCAAAAATGGTTTGAACACTAGGTTCATCAAATCCATGAATACCGGAGCATTGGTCAACCCAAAGACATGACCACTGAACTCATAATGCGTCAGGGTCCGGAATGCGATCTAGGGACATCCACTCTCGACTCGCACTGATGATAGCCCGACCGTAGATCAATCTTGGAGAAACATCTCGCGCCTGGAATCGTCGAACAAATCATCAATCTCGGGAAGGGTATTCGTTCTTAATGGTCACTTTGTTCGGTCAGTAGTCAACACACATGCGCAGCGTCCGCCCTCTGTTTCACGAACAATCTGGCGCCTGGGAGAAACACTAGGTCGATAAAACCCTTCTCCAGAAATATCTCGGTGGTCCTTCACTCTCTCAACTCGGCGGTGCCATTCTGTATGGCGGAATGGAAATAGCCGAGTGTCCGCAATATGTCTATACAAAACTCAATCTCCTCTCGGGAGGATACGGGAGTTCGTGCGGAAACACGTCGGGAACTCTCGACTCTGGGATCGAAAATCTGGCGCTGCAGCCTCAGTATCAAACACCCGAACGAGATGGTAGATATACCCCTTCTGCACCATCTTCCTAGCCTTGAGGTAAGAAATAAACCTACCCACCGGCGTCTGGTGCTCCTCCCACTCAACAATGGCTCGCCGAGCTGGAACCGTACTACTCTCTCTGCGGTCTACATTGGCGTAGCAGAAGCTAGCCAATCCATCCCCATAATCACGTCGAAGTCAATCATCTCCAACTCTATCAAGCGGCTGTGGTCCGACGTAAATGGTCACAGGACAAGCTCTATATACCCGCCGAGCTACCATCGAATCACCCACTGGCGTAGCTACCTCGAAAGGGTCTATGGACTCAGGCTCTATCCCTATCCTACTAGCAACAAGGGGAGATATATAGGACAGAGCGTAACCGGATCTAACAAAGCATACACATCAAACCCAGAAACCGATAAGGTACCTGTGACGACATCAGGTGAGGCCTCCTGATCCTGTCGGCTGGACAAAGCATAAATGCGGTTCTGAGGACCGCTAGAACTGGGACCCGAGCCACGACCTCTGCCGCGACCTGCTGACCCATGAGTACCCTGCCCTCCGGGGCGAGTAACTGTAGGAGATGATGAAGCGGCAACAGAACCTGAAGGCTGAGCCCTACCACCAGCGCTGCCCCCGGTCGGACAGTCCCTCGCAAAGTGACCCCGCTGGCCACACGTAATAAGCTCAAAAGTAGTACCACACTTCCGTAATGGGATCTACCGCATCGGCCACACCGGGGTGGTCGATCGGCGATGCCTCTGCTACTCGGGCGTCACGGCGGGGCCACAGTGCGCCTCGAAAACTCGGGTGTCGAGGACGGTGTAGGAGTGCTCTGAGCTGGCTGTGGTGCGAATCTAGGCTAGCCGAGGCCGCCACCACGATAACAACCAGAAGACCCTCCGCCCCGGCCTTCCTGCTTCTTTGCCCATCACTCGTCGACCTCTGCGCTCCTCGCATCCAAGGGCGTGAGCCTGCATGCGGGTAATGTCCATACCCGGCTGAAGAGAAACACCCGCACACGACTCGGCCATATAGTCGTCTAGCCCGGTGACATAGCGGTGCACCCTATCCTCCATATCTGCTACCAAAGTTGGGACATATCGAGCCAATGAATCAAACTCGACATTGTACTCCCTGACAAGGTCGTCCTCTGCCTCGATGGTAAAAATCTATCAGCCCGCTCCCTCCTCATCTGTGGAGGCAAGAATTGAGTGACGAAATCCTCTGAGAACTCATCCCAAGTAGCTTGGGAAGCGTGCTCTCCCCGGGATAACTCCCAAGAATCAAACCAATCGATTGCGGTATCACGCGCCGACGCGAACAAAGGTCACAGACTACGTCTCCGAGGCCTTGATCACCTCATGATTCTCTGTGGCGGACGGATGAACTCCTGCGGATCATCCTCCGCCTCGACAGTAAAACTCGCGGGCTACAACTCAAGAAATCTCGTAGTCTCAAACTATACGCCTCGGGTGCACTACGGTGCGGCCGAGTGGAGCTAGAAGCTGCGCATCCAGCCTCTCTCCGTATCGGGCCACACTTTAGCCAATAGTGGGCCATCTCCTTGTACCCTAACTCCTCCGCGGTGTGGGGCGGGAGGTGTGGGTGCTGTGGTCTCGCTGGGCGGCGTCATAGAACTCGCCGTCTCGTATAGACGGGCACGAGCCTCGTGACTCTGGGTGTCTGCTAGCGACTCCTCCGCTGCCTTGCCCGCCGGGCGGGTTGCCTTACGTGGAGGCATAATCATACTAGGAAAGGAATACGTTAGAGGTCCAACCTATAACACGACTCTAAACAAGGTTTAGCGATTACATCCAACATTGTACATGACTCTGCACCTAAGAAATATACAACTATGGCGGGACAGGGCCCGCCATACCTGACTATACAAAACTATCTACAACAGGAGATCATACCAAAGAGTAGAGCCTCGGAAGAGATGGAGCTCAGACACCAACGTAGAGATCCTAAGGATGCGGATCTAGCACTGCTTGCCCGCCACTGCGGCATGAACGGCCCGAAGGAGGTCGATACATAAGTACTAAGTATGTGAACGTAAAGTACTTAAATGAAATCATAACACTTTTTTAAAACCAGTTTACAAATATGTATGAAGCAATCAAAGGGAACCGCACATAGTGCCACATCACAAACAAGAGCAACAATAGGTAAATGTAATAGGTTTTTCTAGGCGCAAATGATTCAAGCGGGGCCACTCGCGTATTATCACTCTGCAAGCCTAATCTCGGACTCTCGAGTCGCATAGGCCACTCACGTGGGCCCGCATGAGGTATAACCCGCATCGAGGGTAGCTACTCCTCGGCATCGCCTGGACTCGTTGTCGCATGGCCACATGCCGCGTGAGGCATAACCCGCGCACTAACACGGAACTCGTAGCTCTGCATAGGCCCCGGACCCGCATGAGGTATTCTCGAATCATGGTCCTGCATCGCTGAGTCTACCGCGACGGAGGCAGCTTAACCCCCGGTATCATCTCAAGAGGTGAGTGATAGTACACTAACATAACAGCTTATCTTTAAACAACATAAGCATAACAAGGATACTCTCTTATACAAACGTTACAAGATACTAACACACATAACATCATATCATGTCTACTTATCAAACCATCTTATTATTCTTTTCACAATTCAACATAAGTCTGTTATAAACACATAGGCAAACTTGTTTCTTTTATCAATCTTAAGTGGTTATACTTAACTTCCCATAAAGCTAGTATAACTCTTAAGCTTCTGTTTTAAAAACCAGTTAGTTCTCTTCTGTTAAAAATGATTCAGTATTCTTATGAAATGCTTTCAGATCTTTATTATTCAGGCTTAAGCCGTGAGGCATTGCCGTAAGTGTTATTCAGGCTTAAGCCGTGAGGCATTGCCGTAAGTATTATTCAGGCTTAAGTCAAAGACATTGCCGTAGTTATTATTCAGTTAACACATGTACGTCTACCGTACTATATATATTGTAAAATATCATGCTTTAGGAAGAATCACATACCTTCTCAGCGAAAACCACCTGCCAAGTTGAATATGTCGCGCGTAGAGAATCAGCCTATAATAGTCAGACACGTCTATCAAAGTCTAGACTACTCTGAAGGTCATTCTAAACAGAGGGTTCACAATTCTACGGAAAGTCGGGCAGCACAACCCTACCCGGTGAGCTATATGAGTCTCATGAAAACAGTCTATGTGAGTACTGATTCAATTATTCTTCTTTAAACCCTTCTATCGTGATATGATGCTCAATTCTATTGTAATATTCTTCTAAGTATTTAATACTTATTCTTATACTTCTACTGATGTATTCTCTAATTCAAAAGAGGGTTAGGATTAGTTACCTCGGTAAGCCCAAAATATCCTAGATAAAGTCGCACTGAGCAAGGTTTAGCTCTAAGTTGTATGCGCTCAGAGCTCAAGAAACCTTAGAAGTTCTTCACAACTTCTACTAAGTACTAAGGGATTTGGGCTAGGGTATTTTGGGCAATATAACAATACTAGAAGACAACTTTTCTACCAAGGGAGGGGGGGTAGGTTTTGGCTAGGCTAGGGGGGGTAGGCCCTCGGCCAAACTTCACAAGGGGAGGGGGGGAGTGTTGGACGAAAGAGCTACAAAGGGAGAGGAGAGGATTTTTCAAGACTTGGAAAGATTTGTGGATGAAGAACTCTTCATCTCTAAGGGGGTATTTATAGGTCAAGAAGTGGCCAACCAATGGCCAAGATTAAGACAAGTGCAAGGCAAGTGTAGGGTGAAGATTTACTCCACACAAATATCCTACCAACTCCTTGACTTGTGCACAAGGCACAAAAAACGTGCTCACCTTGTCCAATTCGTCCAAATGGACGATTTCAAGTCCATCAATTGGAGGGTGACAAGTGTCGCCCTCCCGTTGGTCCAAAATGTTTCGTCTCTCGGAAAAATCCGCAAAAATAAGAAATGGCATAGCCGGAATTTACCCTACGAAAGCTGTGGAAACGTTTCGTCGGAAAACTATTCGTTTTGTGAGTTGTGCCAAAAAAAAAACGTTTTGCCTAAACTTTAAGGCTAGACTTTTTGTACGTATTCCCTTACGTACATACTCTGGAAATACGGGGTATAACAGTAACAAACTCCCGTAGCAGTACCACAATTCCCGAAGTGGGATCTACCGCATCGGCCACACCGGCGAGGTGGTCCCGATCGGCGATACCTCTTTGCTCGGGCGTCAAGTCCGGGGCCACGGTGCGCCTCGAATATCTGGGTCTTGAGGACGGTGCGAGTACTCGAGCTGGCTGTGGTGCAAATCTAGGCTGCCGAGGCCGCGACAATAGCTACCAAAGACCGCTGCGTCTGGTCTTCCTGTCTGTCAACCCGTCGGCCTCTACGCTCCTCGCATCCAAGTGCATGAGCCTGCATGCGGGTAATATCCATGCCTGGCTGAAGAGCCACACCCGCACAAGACTCGGCCATATAATCATCTAGCCCGGTGACGTAGCGATGCACCCTGTCCTCCATATCTGCTACCAATGCAGGGACATATCGAGCCAACGAATCAAACTCAACGTTGTACTCCCTAACTGTGCGTCCTCTCTGTCTCAGCAACAAAAATCTGTCGGCCCGTGCCCTCCTCATCTGTGGAGGCAAGAAGTGAGTGAGGAAAGCCTCCGAGAACTCGTCCCAAGTAGCTGGGGACGCGTGCTCTCCCCGGGATAACTCCCACGAATCAAACCAATCGACTGCGGTATCACGCAGCCGATGCGAACCGAAGGTCACGGACTCGGTCTCTGAAGCCTTGATCACCCGCATGATCCTCTGTAACTGACGGATGAACTCCTGCGGATCATCCTCCGGCCTCGACCCGTAAAACTCTGGCGGGCTACAACTCAGGAAATCCCGTAGTCTCAAACTGTCTGCCCTCGGGTGAACCACGGGTACTACTGGTGGGCGGGCTGCTGCATCGGCTGTCCTCATGTTGCCGCCGCGATCACGGCGATGGCGGGCCATCTCTCTGTAACCCATCTCATCTGCTCCAGGCTGTGGGACTGGAGGTGTAGGTACTGTGGTCTCATCAGCCACTGCTGCGGCCCTAAACCCTCCTGGGGTCGGCGGCGTCGTGGAACTCGCCGTCTCGGGTATAGACTGGGCCTGAGCCCTCGTGACTCTCGGTGTCCCACTAGCAGCTCCCTCGGCTGCCTTGCCCTTCTGGGCCCGGGTTGCCTTACGTGGAGGCATAATCATTCTGAGAAAGGAATACGTTAGAGGGGTCCAACTTATAACACAGCTCTAAGGCACGATCTCAGAGTGAGAAGAATGGAAACCAATCCTAAATATCCTATAGCCTCCTGATTATTGGTGTGGTGCACAACACACCGATAATCAAGACTCTACTAGATACGGTCTGTAGACACTTTCCGAGGATTAACTGCTCTGATACCACTTTTGTCACGACCCGTTCCGGGGCCCGTGACTGGTGCCTTACCCGGGCACCCAAGCAGTCATACATCAGAGAAAATCAGTGGAATATAAAAACATAAGACATGAAACAATTGTAAAAGAGACACATTTTATCTGAGAAAAGGGCGCCTTTCGGCATATATATATATCAAAATCTGGCAGTTTACATCCCAACTGTACAATAGGACTACAGACCTCTAAGGAAGTAAACAACTATGGCGGGACAGGGCCCCGCCATACCCTGACTGTACAAAACTATCTACAACAGGGAGATCATACCCAAAAGTCGAGCCTCCGGAGAAGATGGAGCTCCTGACACCAACGCAAAGATCCTAAGGATGCGGATCTAGCACTGCCGCTTACCTGCGGCATGACGCACCCCGAAGAGGTCGATAACAGGTACTAAGTATGTGAAACTGTAAAATACTTAAATGAAATCATATCATTTTAAAACCAATTTACAAATATGCACGAAACAACCAATGTAACCGCACATAGTGCCATATCATAAACAAGAGCAACAATAGGTAAACTGTAACAGGTCTTTTCTAGGCTGCGAATGATCGAAGCAGGGCCAATCGCCCATAGTATCATTATGCAAGCCTAATCCTGGACTCCCGTAGTCCGCATAGGCCACTCACATAGGCCCGCATGAGGTATAACCCCGCATCGAGGGTAGCTACTCCTCGGCATCGTCCTGGACTCGTAGTCCGCATGGCCACATAGACCGCATGAGGTATAACCCCGCACACTAACCTGGAACTCTCGTAGCTCCGCATAGGTCCCCTGGACCCGCATGAGGTATTCTCGAATCATGGTCCTGCATCGCTGAGTCTACCCCGCATCGGAGGGCAGCTTAACCCCCGGTATCATGTCAAGAGGTGAATGATATTATACTAACATAACAGCTTATCGTTAAACAACATAAGCACAACAAGAATACTCTCTTATACAAACGTTACAAGACACTAACACACATAGCATCATATTATGTCTACTTTTCAAACAATCTTACTACACCTTACAGAAATCAATACAAGGTTTTTATAAATAAATAAGTAAACAGTTCCTTTTATCTTTCTTAAGTTGTTATACCTAACTTCCCATAAAGCTAGTATAACTCTTAAGCTTTTTGTTTAAAAACCAAACATTTCTCTTCTGTTAAAAAATGATTCAGTATTCTTTTGAAATGCTTCAAGATCCTTATTATTCAGGCTTAAGTCACAAGACATTGCCGTAAGTATTATTCAGGCTTAATTCAAAAGACATTGCCGTAATTATTATTCAGTTAACACACGCGTCGTCTGGTACTATATATATATTTAAAATATCATGCTCAAGAGTATAGGAAGAATCACATACCTTCTCGAAATCCACCGCCAAGTCGAATATGTCGCTGAGTATCAACCTATAATAGTCAAATACGCCTATCAACGTCTAGACTATTACGTAGGACATTCTAAACAGAGGGTTCTTAATTCTATGGAAAATCGGACAAAGACTTCCCTGCAGTAAGCTATACAAGTCTCTGTAAATGCAGTCACATGTAAGTCTGATTCAATTCTTTTCTGTAATACCCTTCTAAGTAATTACAGTTCATTACTCTTCTTTTAATATCCTTCTATGTATTTTATACTTATTTCTATACTTCTACAGTATGTATTCTCCAATAATAATAGAAGGATAAGATTATTTACCTCTATAAGCCCAATATTATCCAAGATATAAGTCGATCCTGAGCGAGGTTTAGCTCCTAGTCTGGACGCTCCGATAGCTCCAAGAAACCCTTAGAAGTTCTTCACAACTTCTACTTAAGTACTAAAGGGATTTGGGCTAGGGTATTTAGGAATAGTAACTTTACTTGGAAGACAACTTTCTACCAAAGGGGGGGGGGGGGGTAAGTGGCCGAAGCCACTAGGCTAGAGGGGGGAGGGTGTTTCGGCTAGGCTCTTTTATAGGGGGGGGGGGGGGGGGGAGAGAGCTCTTGGACGAGAATCTCACAAGGGAGAGAGAGGGATTTTAGACTTGGAAAGTTTGATTTGTGGATGAAGAACTCTTCATCTTAAGGGGGGTATTTATAGGGCTTTTAAGGGCTAGGATGAAGCCAAGTGCAAGGCAAGTGTAGGGTGAGGATTCACCCAAGTGCCCTTATCCATCTACTACACACAAAATATCACAAATATCCTACCTACTCCAAGCCCTCCAATTCGGCTCATTACCGCCCTCACATCCACAAATTAGAGGGTGACAAGTTTCGCCCTCTCGTTGGTCCAAAGTGTTTCATCCCTCGGAAAAATCCGCAAAAATAATAAATGACATAGCCGGAATTTTCCCTACGCAAACTTTGTAAAACGTTTCGTCGGAAAACGATTCTTTTAGTGAGTTGTGCACAAATATTTTTCGTCCAAAGTGCCTAACTAAGGCTAAACTTTTGTACGTATGCCCTCACGTACATACTCTGGAAATACGGGGTATAACAGGCGTATTCAACTTGGCAAGTGGATTAAGTCGAAGAGGTATGTGGAACTTTTCTTATCTCTTGAGCATGAGTAACTATAAATGTATAGTACGGTGGACGTACGAGATTTAAATGAATTTAATTTCATTTGGTATCCTTGACTTGTTTAAGAATGTCCAAGTTGGTTGAGTTAGAGAATTAACTCATTTGTTTTAAAGGTTAAGATGTCTTAGTTTCTAAAGCATAAAGTTAGTATAACAACTTTACGGGAAGTTAAAAGAATGATTTATTCTAAAAAGGGTAAACAAAGATTTCTTGACTTGGAAATGTATAGAATACTTGGTTTGGGAAGTATTGATTACTTGAACTATTCTAAAGTTAAGAAACTTGATTTCTAAAGTTAAGAGACTTGAAGTATTCTGAAAGTTATGAAACTTGGTTTTAAAAGTATAAGTCTCTTGGTTTCAAAAAGAATGTAATTGTCTAAAACATAAAGAGTTATAACGGCTTTATGGGAAGTTAGTTATAACGGCTTTATGGAAGGTTAAGAAAGTGTCTACTTAATTTATAGGCATGAGTTGCCTAGGTTGTGAATGTAGAAGTTACTTAGTGTCAAAACCTTGAAATGAATTTCTAAAGGTATAGTAACTTGTTTTGAAAAGTAGACAAACCTTGATACTATGAGTGTTAGTATCTTGGGGGTTTTTATATAAAAAGGGTTCTTTTTTTCTAATTGAACGGAAGTACGTAGTATTTTGGGTTAAATTCCCGGATTTCTAATAACATGTTAGTGCCTTAAGTTAACTAAAATGAGAGTATATGATAATTATGATAAGCCGGTGGTGCTTATGTTATGTATGGTAAGCCGGTAGTGCTTATGATTTATGTATGATAGCCGGTTGTGCTAGTGATATATTGTTCATTACGGGGTCATTCCCAGGGTTTGTGGCATTTGCATATTCCGTGGAATTGCTACCCATGATGCGAGGAATACCTCATGCGAGTCTGTAGGGCTTATGCGGGTGAAATAGTCCTATGCGGGGCGGACCAGTCCTATGCGAGGAGATTACCTCATGCGGGTCCATACGACCTATGCGGGCGGATACAGTCTATGCGAGGAAATTACCTCATGCGGGTCTATACGGCCTATGCGGGTGGAATAGTCCCAGGAGTAGGATTCCAGAATGATACTACGGGCGGATGGCCCTAGGTTAATCATGAGCTTCCTGTTTTAAAACCGACAAAGTTTATTCTTGTCCACTCTCATTGTTAGTAAGGCATAGTGTACTGTTAATGTGGTTATCATACATATCCCCAGCTTTATTTTTAGACTATTATGATTTCATTACAGTACTTTCAGTTTCACATACTTGGTACATGTTGTACTGACCTCCTTCGGGGGGCTGCGTTCATCTGCAGTAAAGTTATCTGAGTTCTTGATCCTCACTCTTAGGATCACTGTTCAGCTGTTGAGAAGCTCCATTACTCCGGAGGCTTATCTTTGGTCCAGATCCCTGGTATTGTCGGTTGTTGTACATTCAGGGGTATGGCGGGGCCCTGTCCCGTCACAATTGTTATATGAATTCCTAGAGGTCTGTAGTCATATCTTGTGGATTGGGTTGTAAAAACAAGGATGTATATTTTTCTTTCGGAAGGTAGCCTTATCGGCTAGCCTGTTGATATTTTACTGTCTAGTACTTTATGATCTTATGTATGTTCCACTGCTATTTTCTGATGTATACATGTAAGGGGTGCCCAGGTAGGGCACCAGTCGCGGGCCCGGGGTCGGGTCGTGACAAAAGTGGTATCAGAGCAGTTAGTCCTCGGAAAGTGTCTACAGACCGTGTCTAGTAGAGTCTTGATTATCGGTGTGTTGTGCACCACATCTATAAGCAGTAGGCTGCAGGAAAATTAGGATTGGTTTCCATTCTTTTCATTCCAAGATCGTGCGATAGAGCTATGTTGTTAGGGTCGTCTCTCCCTAACGAGTTATGTTGATTGCAGCTATGAGAAGGGCAGCAGTGACCCAGGAAGGATTATGTGGATTGCTTATCCAGGTTGGTAATACTTATTGTATAGTTAGTATAGTGACGTACATCTACACGGATTTATGCATGAGGGTCAGATGCGTGTTGCCTTGAATGATTTTGGATTACCTAGAATTGGTAAGGACTAAATTGTCACGACCCGTTCCGGGGCCCGTGACTGGTGCCTTACCCGGGCACCCAAGTAGTCATACATCAGAGAAATCAGCGGAATATAAAAACAAGACATGAAACAAGTGTAAAATGAGACACAGTTTATCTGAGAAAAGTCGTCTTTCGGCATATATATATAAACCAAGTTTGGCAGTTACAACCCAACTGTACAATAGGACTACATACCTCTAAGGAAGTATACAACTATGGCGGGACAGGGCCCCGCCATACCCTGAATGTACAAAACTATCTACAACAACAGGGAGATCATACCCAAAAGTCGAGCCTCCGGAGAAGATGGAGCTCCTGACACCAAAGTAAAGATCCTAAGGATGCGGATCTAGCACCTGCTTTCCCTTACCTGCGGCATGAACGCGGCCCAGAAAGTCGATCTGCAAGTACCAAGTATGTGAAGCGTAAAGTACTTAAATGAAATCATATCATTTTAAAACCAATTTTACAAATATGTTCAAACAATCAATGTAACGCACATAGTGCCATCACAAACAAGAGCAATAATAGGTAAGCATGAGTCTTTCTAGGTGCGAATGATCGAATCAAGGCCAATCGCCCATAGTATCATTATGCATGCCTAATCCTGGACTCACGCAGTCCGCATAGGCCACCTAGGCCCGCATGAGGTATTCCCCGCATCGAGGGTAGCTACTCCTCGGCATCGTCCTTGTAACGACCCGTCCCGGGGCCCGTTACTGGTGCCTTATCCCGGGCACCCTAGTGACACAACATCAGAGAGAACCAGCGGAAAATAAAACTTTAAACAAGAAACAAGATACGATCATAAAGCAGGCCAACCCAACGGTTACCTTCCAATAACATATATAAATACAACTCTTACAAAACGAACAGTTTAATCCATTTTACAAACCACACTTGCGGTACTACGGACCTCTAAGATTTACAACAACTATGACGGGACGGGGCCGCCATACCCCAGAATGTACAAGAACCTACAACTCGGGAACACATACCAAAAGATAAGCCTCGGAGAAGCGGAGCTTCCCAAGCAATGGCCCGAGATCCTAAGGCGAGGATCCACGGCCGATGTACCTCTACTGCGGCATGAGCGGCCCGAAGGAGGTCGATCTAACAGTACCAAGTATGTGGCTGTAAAAATCAGTAATGAAATCATACTAGTCTATATAAAGCGGGAGACATGTATGATAACCAAACTGATTCACAACATAAAAGCGATCATGTCGATCGGGGACTCGCCTCAAGTCATCACTCAAATATAACTATGGGTCTCACGCCACAACATCAATCATGTTCGCATCATGGCGCATGCCCGGTCTGCGCCGGTGTAGACATGTCCATGATGCAACAATAATACCAATGCCCACGGCCACATGCCGGAATTCTACCTCGGTGTAGACACGTCCATGTGACATCAACAATAATATCTTTGGGTGATCAACCTGCGCGTAGCCACATGCCCCGGAATTCTACCTCGGTGTAGACATGTCCATGTAACCATAATAACAATATATCGGGTAATCAACCCGGCCGCGTGGCGCGTGCCGAATCTTTGCGTCGGTGTAGACATGTCCGTATGACATCAACAACAAGCGATAATCAAAATGGAAACATACGTGGAATTCTCCATCACCGGCCGCGTCCAAGTAAGTTCTCAACAAGTCGAGGCCCTCTATCGAGAGCGGTAATACGAAATACCACACTTGCACAACAAAGGCTATCATCACAAGCATAGGCAAGTTTGACAACAACAAGCATAGGCAAGTTTCACAACAACAAGCATAGGCAAGTTTCACACAACTCAAGGTACTTTCATTTTATGCCAAAGTCGGGTTTTAACCCCAGTACTACATACGTTAAGTTCTTTTAAAAGAGGTCCATTACTATTATAAAAGTCACCGATACGTAGTATTAGAATGACCAACCCACATTCCTTTTCAAAATCAAGTAACAACATTCTTTTCCTAAGTTCCGTTTGCCTAGTTTCAATTACTCAAGCTTCTCATTTTCAAATGGTTTCATAGTTCCCAAACTTAATCACTTGATTCCTTTTAGAACAATTGAGTAATATATGTCTCACGTGAGAGTAGGTTATTCTTGTTTACAACATTCTTATTACGTGACCATGATCTAGAAAATGTAATATCATTTTGTCTCATCTTAGTTTCTATGCAGATGGAGGTTTCTCTTGGTTTTAATACGATACATCATTATTCAATACATTTTCCTTTATTAACGCTGCGATGGTGCGTCGATACACATTACGATTTCAAATCGGTAAAACATTATCCCTTTAAATAAAACCAAGTGTTACTCTCCCAAAGCGATTTATAAATCTTTTGAAATACATCAAGTTCTTTATTATGACTTAGCGATTATAATTCACATCGATTTAAAACCACGGTATTTTCTTACCTCATAAAGTCGTTATTATAACGACTTCCCATAAAGCGTTATAACACTTTATGTTTAAACAATCAAACACGATTAACACGTATGCGTCACCGTACTACATAGTTCACACATATCATGCTAGAAGAGATAGGAAGAGGTTCACATACCTCGCGACGATTTATCGACAATAAGCAAAATGCTCCAAGTACTACAACCTTGCTAGCCCTTTCCACTCGCCAGTAGAATACGCTACTCTTAGTACTTTCACCTATAAAGGTCACAACGTCTATTAACCCCAAAACACAAGTTACTATCTTTCTACTGAGAAAATTCGCGACCTCCCATGACAGCGTAAATCTCCTCCTCTATCGAGTAGGCTACCAAGCCAACGGGGGTTTACACGCCTAACGGGCGTGTACAATTCTACTCAAAGAATACTACACAAGTCTACCGCAATACGATCTATGTAAATACTGATTGATTCGATTCTTTATTCTTCAGCTTAAGTCAAAAGACATTGTCGAATACTAAGTATAGTTCCATATATAGTATACTTCAACTATATATTCTAACAAACATGTAATTTCCAATTACAATAGAGGACAAGATAATTACCTCGATAAGCCCAAAATTATCCAAGTTATAATGTCGATCTGAGCAAGGTTTAGCTCCTACTCCGTGCGCTCAAACAACCCTTAGAAGTTCTAACTAACTTCTACTCAAATACTTCAACCAACTATGAAGATTTCCTTAGGGTTTCGGTTTGAGACTAAAAGGACAAAAGGTAGTATTTAGGACTCTACGTATAGAGGTATCTTTGGAATACTACAAGGTCTGGCTAAGGTATTTTGTGCATTATAACAATACTAGAGAAGTATTTCAATGCCACGAGGAGGGTATTATACGAAAACAACTAGGCTAGGGGTACCCAGTGCACCACAAAGGGGAGGAGGCTCTCGGCCACAAGGCCACACAAGGGGAGGAGAGGCTGGGGCGAGAACAACCTGAAGGGGAAAGAGTTTTCAAGACTTAGAATGAATTGAGGATGAAGAAAAACCTTCAAGCAAGGGGTATTTATAGGGAACCAACGGTCAAGATCAAGCCATGTGGGGCAAGTGGATGGCCAAGATTGGCACAGTGCACCCTAACCTACTCCTTAAATCCTCACAAAACAAAGACCCAAGAAAGGGCCTCAAAACCTCCTGGCGGTGGCCTCTTTCTGTCGATGAGGGTGACAAGTGTCACCTCCGTTGATCCAAAAATGTTTCGTCTCTCGGAAAAATCCGTAAAAATACAAAACGACATAGCCGGAATTTTCCTTCGCAAGTTATGTAAAGCGTTTAGTCAAAACGACTCTAGCAAGGGTGTTGTGCACAAATGTCATTCGGCGAGCCACTGGCGGGGTGACACGTGTCACCCTCCTATTGGCCCTCAAAACGTCTTAGAAAAATAACCACAATGGCCAAAATCTCGAAAACAAAGTGGGCCCAAAGCCAGTAAATTTCTCAGTGGGCCCACGTGACCATTTCCGAAAATAAAATCCCAAAATTCTAATATAATCAATGAAGTCCAAATACCAAATCTGGGAATCCAATTCCCATTAACGAACCATTTTCTTCACAAATAACCGGAAACTTTTCCGTGAAAACTCACATCTTTCTTTCTTTTCAAAATTTACTGGTACTCTCGTGCGTCGTCCTCACATACATACCTGCAACTACGGGTATAACATTCTCCTCCTTAGAAACATTCGTCCGAATGTTCCTTCTCAATCGGATAACGATAAAGTTCCTCTAACAAGTTCTGCGCCACGCCAACCACGAACTAACACACGTTCTCTTCTCCCTAACTCGTTGTACCGCTTCTCGAACACTCGAACTCTTTCTAGTATCCGTACCACACTTGATCAATGCTTGTTTCCAACCTTTGGAGTTACTACCTCAAACTTGGTCATCATACTAACTTCAATCTCCCAAGGCCATTCCGGCCTCGCGATCCGCTCACGGTCGAACATATCCACAAACTCATACGATGGTCATACAAACTTGGGCCTAGCATCCTCGTGACCCTACCACTGGCGGGACCACCCGGACCCCACCCCAAACCGGGTTACGGGTTGACCCGCAGTGGTCCTCAACCCGACCCCAACGCGCCAAACTCTTATTCCCGATCCGGAACAATCTTACTAACTCACATCATGAAAGCTACCACTTCCACCTCACTACCCACGGACTTATCACACAAATAAATCCACGTATACCACTACTCGATAAGGGTCAAACATAAAATAAATCTTTAACTCAAGACGACCTTACCCTAAAGGTCTCGGTCGTGACATAGTCTAAGGTTCACACTTACCATGCCCCATACGTATCCTCCCAACTAAGCATGTTTTCTAACTCACAATTAACACAACGCTATTCGTACATAGCACATAATAATGAGACCATCATAACAAGCATACCAAAACTCTAGAGGTTAAGGATATACAAGCCACCGCTCCACTCTAATCATAGGCACACGCCTGCGTGGCATGTATGAAAGGCGATGAACCACCCAGCGATCCGTTAGGGTGAGTCGTAACATCCGTGCTACCGCTGGTCGGATAGTTCCTCGCAAAATGGCCTGCTGGCGCAAAAATAACAAGCTCCCTGGCACCACGACACTCCAAATGCGGTCTACCATCGACCACCAGGGTAGGGGGTGACGCATCCGCCAACACTTACTTCCTCGAAACGAACCTCGGAGCCCCGACCGCTCCGAATACTCAAGGTTGTGGAGGACCACTCTGACCGGGCGGAGGTACAAAACTAGTATCGCTGGCGGTCCGCCTCGAAAGTCACCAAAGGACCTCGTTGTTCGGCCTCTTCTGCGATCTTGGTCATTCCGTCGACCTCTCCGTGCCTCACATCGGTCGTGAGCTGCGTGCGGGCAATGTCCATGCCGGTGAAGAGCTACTCTGAACATGCCTCGACATGTAATCATCGAGCCTGTAACATATCGGTGCACTCGATCCTCCATACTAGCTACCGGGACGTCTGCGGACGATGAGTCGAACTCCATTGTACTCCCGGTATGCGCGCTCTGTCTAAGCATCAAAAATCGCCGGCGTGCCCTCATCTGCGGAGGCGAAGTGCGTGAGAAAGCCCCGAAAACTCATCCCATCTGCTGGAGTGCATGCTCTCCCGGAAAGCTCGTGAATCAAACCAATCGATCGCGGTATCACGCGGCCGATGCGAACCAAAGGTCACAGACTCGGTCTCAAGCCTTGATCACCCGCATGATCCAGAATCGCCGGATGAACTCCTGCGGATCATCCTCGTGCCTCGACCCATAAAACTCGGCGGGCTACAACTCGTAAAGTCCCTGACCTCAAACTATCTGCTCGGGGTGAACCGCGGTGCTCGAATGGGCTGAGGCTGATGCATCGGCCTATCCTCATATCGGCCCACGACCACGGCGGCCAAGCGGGCCATCTCGCGTAACCCATCTCCTGCCTCGGTGTGGGATGGAGGCTCAGTGCTGCGGTCTCGGCAGCCATTCTTTGCCGCTAACCTCTCTTTGGGCGTCCTGGCTACAAACACGCCGTCAAGCACAACCCAGTCTTGGCCGGGCCTGCGCCCTCGTACTCCTCTGTATCCCACTAGCAGCTCCCCCGGCTGCCTGGCCCTTCTGGGCACTGGTTGCCTTGCGCGGAGGCATAACTGGTAAAAACGAGATACGTCAGAGGGGTCCAACTTACAACACAGCTCTAAGGCACGATCTCGGAATGAGAAGAATGGAAACCAATCCTAAATGTCCTGCAGCCTCCTGATTATAGATGTGGTGCACAACACATCGATAATCAAGACTCTACTGAACGCGTCAGTAGACACTTTCAGAGATTAATCGCTCGATACCACTTTTGTAACGACCCGTCCCGGGGCCCGTTACTGGTGCCTTATCCCGGGCACCCTAGTGACACAACATCAGAGAGAACCAGCGGAAAATAAAACTTTAAACAAGAAACAAGATACGATCATAAAGCAGGCCAACCCAACGGTTACCTTCCAATAACATATATAAATACAACTCTTACAAAACGAACAGTTTAATCCTTTTTTACAAACCCTGCCCACAACAGTACTACAGACCTCTAAGATTTACAACAACTATGACGGACGGGCCGCCATACCACGAATGTACAAGAACCTACAACTCGGGGAACACATACAAAAGATAAGCCTCGGAGAAGCGGAGCTTCAAAACGAATCGAGATCCTAAGAGCGAGGATCCACGGCCGATGTACCTCTACTGCGGCATGAACGCGGCCCCGAGAGTCGATCTAACAGTACCAAGTATGTGAAACTGTAAAAATACTGTAATGAAATCATACTAGTCTATAAAAAGCAGGAGACATGTATGATAACCAAACTACGATTCACAACATAAGCGATCATGTCGATCGAGGGACTCGCCTCAGTCATCACTCAAATATAACTATGGGTCTCACGCCCACAACATCAATCATGTTCGCATCACGGCGCATGCCGGAATTCGCATCGGTGTAGACATGTCCATGATGCAACAATAATACCAATGCCCGTGGCCACATGCCGGAATTCTACCTCGGTGTGAACACGTCCATGTGACATCAACAATAATATCTTGGGTGATCAACCTGCGCGCGTAGCCCACATGCCGAATTCTACCTCGGTGTAGACATGTCCATGTAACCATAATAACAATATATCGGGTAATCAACCCGGCCGCATGCCCCCGGAATACTGCATCGGTGTAGACATGTCCATGTGACATCAACAACAAGACAGTAATCAAAATGGAAACATACCCGTGGAATTCTCCATCACTGCCAGCACGTCCAAGTAAGTTCTCAACAAGTCGACCGGCCCTCTATCGAGAGCGGTAACACGTAAATACCACACTTGCACAAAGGCTATCATCACAAGCATAGGCAAGTTTGACAACAACAAGCATAGGCAAGTTTCACAACAACAAGCATAGGCAAGTTTCACACAACTCAAGGTACTTTCATTTTATGCCAAAGTCCGGGTTTTTAACCCCAAAGTACTACATACGTTAAGTTCTTTTAAAAGAGGTCCATTACTATTATAAAAGTCACCCGATACCCGTAGTATTAGAATGACCAACCCACATTCCTTTTCAAAATCAAGTAACAACATTCTTTTCCTAAGTTCCCGTTTGCCTAGTTTCAATTACTCAAGCTTCTCATTTTCAAATGGTTTCATAGTTCCCAAACTTAATCACTTGATTCCTTTTTAGAACAATTGAGTAATATATGTCTCACGTGAGAGTAGGTTATTCTTGTTTACAACATTCTTATTACGGCAGCCATGATCTAGAAAATGTAATATCATTTTGTGTCATCTTAGTTTCTATGCAGATGGAGGTTTCTACTGGTTTTAATACGATACATCATTATTCAATACATTTTCCTTTATTAACGCTGCAGTGGTCTGTCGATACACATTCTGATTTCCGAAATCAGTAAAACATTATCCCTTTAAATAAAACCAAGTGTTACTCTCCCTTCAAAACGATTTATAAATCTTTTGAAATACATCAAGTTCTTTATTATGACTTAGCCAGTTATAATTCACATCAGTTTAAAACCACACAGTATTTTCTTACCTACATAAAGCTGTTATAACCGACTTCCCATAAAGCCGTTATAACACTTTATGTTTAAGAACAATCAAACACGATTAACACGTATGCGTCTACCGTACTACATAGTTCACATATCATGCTAGAAGAGATAGGAAGAGGTTCACATACCTCGCGACGATTTATCGACAATAAGCAAAATGCTCCAAGTACTACAACCTTGCTAGCCCTTTCCACTCCTCGAGTAGAATACGCTACTCTTAGTACTTTCACCTATAAAGGTCACAACGTCTATTAACCCCAAAACACAAGTTACTATCTTTCTCTGAGAAAATTCGGCGACCTCCCCATGCAGCGTAAATCTCTCTCTATCGAGGCCGGCTACCAAGCCAACCGGGGGTTTACGTCTAACGGGCGTGTACAATTCTACTCAGCAATACTACACAAGTCTCCGCAATACGATCTATGTAAATCTGATTCGATTCGATTCTTTATTCTTGAGCTTAAGTCAAAAGACATTGTCGAATACTAAGTATAGTTCCATATATAGTATACTTCAACTATATATTCTAACAAACATGTAATTTCCAATTACAATAGAGGACAAGATAATTACCTCGATAAGCCCAAAATTATCCAAGTTATAATGTCGATCCCGAGCAAGGTTTAGCTCCTACTCCGTGCGCTCCAAACAACCCTTAGAAGTTCTAACCAACTTCTACTCAAATACTTCAACCAACTATGAAGATTTCCTTAGGGTTTCGGTTTGAGACTATAAAGGAAAAAAGGTAGTATTTAGGACTCTACGTATAGAGGTATCTTTGGAATACTACAAGGTCTGAGCTAAGGTATTTTGGGCATTATAACAATACTAGGAGAAGTATTTCAATGCCACAAGGAGGAGGGTATTATACGAAAACAACTAGGCTAGGGGTACCACGCTAGCACCACAAAGGGGAGGAGGCTCTCGCCACAAGGCCACACAAGGGGAGGAGGCTAGGGCGAGAACAACACAAAGGGGAAAGAGTTTTCAAGACTTAGAATGAATTGAGGGATGAAGAAAAACCTTCAAGCAAGGGGGTATTTATAGGGGCACCAACGGTCAAGATCAAGCCATGTGGGGGGCAAGTGGATGGCCAAGATTGGCACAAGTGCACCCTAACCTACTCCTTAAATCCCTCACAAAACAAAGACCCAAGAAAAGGGCCTCAAAACCCTCCTAGCCGTGGCCCTCTTTCTGCAAATCGATGAGGGTGACAAGTGTCACCTCCCGTTGGTCCAAAAATGTTTCGTCTCTCGGAAAAATCCGCAAAAATACAAAACGACATAGCGGAATTTTCCGCCGCAGTTATGTAAAGCGTTTCGTCGAAAAACGACTCTAACCGGGTGTTGTGCACAAATGTCATTCGGCCAAGCCACCTAGGCGGGGGTGACACGTGTCACCCTCCTATTGGCCCTCAAAAAACGTCTTCCGAAAAATAACCACAATGGCCAAAATCTCGAAAACAAAGTGGGCCCCACAAAACCGTAAATTTCTCCCGTGGGCCCCACGTGACCATTTCCGAAAATAAAATCTCAAAATTCTAATATAATCAATGAAGTCCAAATACCAAATCTGGGAATCCAATTCCCATTAACGAACCTTTTTCTTCACAAATAACCGGAAACTTTTCCGTCGAAAACTCACATCTTTCTTTCTTTTCAAAATTTCTGCCGTACTCTCGTATGTACGTCCTCACATACATACCCTGCAACTACGGGGTATAACAGTCCTGGACTCTCGTAGTCCGCATGGCCACATAGACCGCATGAGGTAATCCCCCGCACACTAACCTGGAACTCTCGTAGCTCCGCATAGGTCCCCTGGACCCGCATGAGGTATTCTCGAATCATAGTCACACAGACCGCCTGAGGTGTACCTCGCATCGGGGGGCAGCTTAACCCCCGGTATATCATGTCAAGAGGTGAGTGATATAATACTAACATAACGACTTATCGTTAAACAACATAAGCACCATAAGAATAACCTCTTTACACAAACGTTACAAGATACTAACACACATAGAATCATAGTATGTCTACTCAACAGACCATCTTACTATACTTTCCAGAAATCAATACAAGTCTTTCATAACACATAAGTAAACCGTTCCTTTTATCTTTCTTAAGTTGTTATACCTAACTTCCCACAAAGCTAGTATAACTCTTAAGCTTTTTGTTTAAAAACCAAGTATTACTCTTCTTTCAAAAATGATTCATAATTCTTTTGAAATACTTCAAGATTCTTTATTATTTAGACTCAAGTCAAAAGACGTCAAGTAAAACCATGTTCGCTTAACACACGACGTCTACCGTACTATATATATATTTTAAAATATCATGCTCGAGGATAGGAAGAATCACATACCTTCTCGGCGAAATCCACCTGCCAAGTCGAGTATGTCGCGCGCAGAGTATCAACCTATAATAGTCAAATACGTCTATCAACGTCTAGACTACTCTGCAGGATATTCTAAGCAGAAGGTTCTTAATTCTACGGAAAATTGGGCAACATTTCCCTACCCGTCAAACTACTCAAGTCATCAGTAAATACGGTCACATGTAAATGCTGATTCAATTCTTCATTTATATTCTTCTGATGTGATTTCAGTTTAATTCTATTCTTTAATATCCTTCTATGTATCTTATACTTATTTCTATACTACTACAGTATGTAATCTCCAATTACAATAGAAGGATAGGATTATTATTTACATCGATAAGCCCAAAATTATCCAAGATATAAGTCGATCCTGAGCAAGGTTTAGCTCCTAATCTGTACGCTCCGATCCGCTCCAAGAAACCCTTAGAAGTTTCTACAAAACTTCTACTTACTACTTCAACCAACTATGAAGTTTCTCCTAGGGTTTCGTTTAGTGACTAATGGAAGTATAGTAGTATTTTCCGGGCTCTAAGTATAGAGGTGACTTTGGAAATACTACAAGGGATTGGCTAAGGTATTTGGGAATAGTAACAATACTTGGAGAGTATTTTTCTAACAAAGGGGGTAGTGTTTCGGCTAGAGCTCTCTAGAGTGGGGGGGAGATGGTGTTGGACGAAAAACTACAAGAGAGGGGAGGGATTTTGAGACTTGGAAAATGATTTGTGGATGAAGAATTCTTCAACTAAGGGGGGTATTTATAGGACCACCAAGGGCCAAGATTAAGGCAAGTGGAGGGCAAGTGGATGGTGGAGATTTGGGCAAGTGGAACCTTATCCATCTACTCCATAAATATCTAGCAAACATTAACCAAGTGTTTAAGGCATTTTCCATCAAAAAAACGTGCCAACAATTGCCCATTGTTGCCGTCCACTTGAGGGTGACAAGTGTCGCCCTCTCGCTGGTCCAAAATATTTCGTCTCTCGGAAAAATCCGCAAAAATTATAAATGTCGCAACCGTAATTTTCCCTTCGCAAGGTTTGGAAAACGTTTCGTCGGAAAACAATTCTTTTCGTGGGTTGTGCACAAATTTTTGTCCCTTGCCTAACTTAAGGCTTAAACTTTTGTACGTACGCCCTCACGTACATACTCAGGAAATACGGGGTATAACATTCTCCCCTCCTTAGAAACATTCGTCCCGAATGTTCCTTCCCAAGACATATAACGCTAAAGTTCCTTATAACTTAAACAGTTTGCAAATGCCACACATGGCCACAATACAACACTTAAGCAAATATGTCAATGAAAATTTACAAGTAGGAAAGTGAGTTACCTGGAGGTGTGGGGAATATGTGAGGATACTTCTGCCTCATGTCCTCTCGCCTTCCCACGTCATCTCCTCTCGAGCTCGTTCGCCACAAGACTTTGTGGAAGCCACGCGTCCTTGGTCAGACGCCTAACGACGATCGATTATCGCTATGGGAATCTCCTCATACGATAACCCCTCGGTCACCTGGATATCGTCAATCGGGTGTACCCTAGATGGATCCCCGATACATCTCCTCAGCATAGAAACATGAAAAACCGGATGCACTGCCTCAAGATCGGACGGCAGACCCAACTCATAGGCAACCTTGCCTACCCTGCGGACAATCTGATACGGCCCAATGTACCTTGGTGAGTTTCCCTTTCTTCGAATCTCATCACACCGCCGTGGGTGACACCTTCAGAAAACCCAATCATCAACCTCGAACTCCGGATCCGACGGCGATGATCTGCATATGACACATGCGACTACGGTGTCGATGGCTTGTTCTGGATAAGCTTTACCTTATCCATCGCTGTGAACAGTGCGGTCCTACTAATCGCACCTCGCCCACATCAAACCAGCCTATCGGCGATCTGCACTTCTTCCCATACAAGGCCTCATGGGTGCCATTGAATCTTGGAGTGGTAGCTATTATTATACGCAAACTCAACTAGAGGCAAATGATCCTCCCGGCTACCCACGAAGTCAATAACACAGGCTCGCGACATATCCTCAAGAGTGCGGATAGTGCGCTCTCTGCTGTCTGCTGCGAGGATGGAATTCGATACTCGAGCTAACTGCGTCCTAAACCCTTACGGAAAGACCTCCGAAGTTAGCGAAATCGGGCTCCTGCATGCGATATGATAGAAATAGGTACCATGCGATCGACGATCTCTCGGATGTAAAGTCGGCATAATCCTCAGAAAAAGTCGTCTGACGGGAAGAAAGTGGGCTGATTTCGTCGACTGTCGACGATAACCCGGATAGAATCATGCTTCCTCCGAGGCGAGGTAATCCCGTGATAAAGTCCATGTTGATCACCTCCACTTCCGGTCGGGATCTCTATCGTCTGACAAAACACCGTGCCTCGGTGCTCTACCTTCACTGCGACAACACGGGCACGAGCCACAAACTCTGCAGCGTCCTCTTCAAGCCATCCCACCAATACACGATCGATGTCGTGGTACATCTTGGTCGACCGGATGGATAAGTAACGCCGCGTGTGCTTCCCCTAGAACTGCTGCGAAGTCTGCAATATCCGGAACACACACGCCCTCAAACCTCGGCACCCATCGGTGCTACCTCAGGACCGCTTCCTCACGAAGAGCTATATCACTGCAGCGTCAAAACGGATCCTCAGCTGTTGCCTCTTCACCTCGCCGGCGATGGAAGACTCGGCAACTCTCGAACTCGAACCCACCTGCTATCGTAATCAATCAATCGGACTCGGTCGCTGGCGATGCAACTTCGCGGACCATGCCCTCCTCTCTGTGTACATCCGATAGACTCCTATCGACCTACGACTAAGGGCATACGCCACAACATTGGCCTTCGCGGGTGGTACAGGATGTCGATATCGTAATCTCGAAAGCTCAACCGTCTGTCATAAGTTCAGCTCCTGCATTGAAGATATGTCGGAGACCGAACCGGGCGTGGATGGTGCCTTACCGGGCACCCTAGTGATACAACATCAGTAATCAATGAATATAAACAATAACATGAAATAACAAGAAGTATAAAACAATAATCAGTGAAAACTTGCCTTTGGCATATATAAACAATCTTTTAAAGCGAGCAGTTTAATCCTTTTTACAACCACCTTACATCGATTACTACAAACCTCTATGAATGAAATGACAACAACGACAGCGGGCGGGGCCGTCATACCACGAATGTAAGCACCTACAACGAGGGGACTATACGAAGATAAGCCTCGGAGAAACGGAGCTTTCCCAAACGGCGAGACCACAGAGCGAGGATCAACGGCGGTGTACCTTTACTGCGGCGTGAACGGCCCGAAGGAGGTCGATAACAGTACAAGTATGTGAAACCGAAAATAACTCGTAAATGAAATCATAGTAGTCTATATGAAGCGGGAGACATGTATGATAACCAACTACTGATTCGGCATAAATAGCGATCATGCCAAGTCGAGGACTCACGCCCGCCAGTCATCACTCAAATTTAACAATGGGTCTCACGCCCGCAACATCAATCGTGCGTGGAATACCTTCCGCCATGGCGGTTTATGATATACAAGCACCAAGGAATACACATGAACACCAGTCCGCTGTGTCCTAATAAAACGATGCGAGGGTAAATGCGAAGGCATAGCCGACTACTAACACCTACGGTACCAACAAGGACATAAAGCGTGTCATGATATCCGCTCTGACCGTCACATGATAAAAGGCGGTCACTCGCGCGATATCAAATGTGCGCGTCTAGCCTCGAACTTTCCGTAGCCCCGCATAGGCCAACCTCATAGGCCCGCATGAGGTATAACCCGCATCGAGGGTAGCTACTCCGGCGTCGCCCCGGACTCGCGATCGCGTAGCCACAAGACCGCGTGACCACGGGCGTAAACTAACACGGAACTCCGTAGTTCGCATGGATCCACGGACCCGCATGAGGTATTCTCGTATCATGGTCCTGCATCGCTGAGTCTACCCGCGACGGAGGCGACAACCTCGGACACAAGTCAAGGTAAGTGGTACAATACCAACATAACGGTGATAGTCAAACAACTTTAAGCGCAGTCGAGGGTAAAAACCCTTTACACTAACATCACACGATACTAACACACGTAGCATCCTAACATGTTTACTTATCAAATCAACAAGAAAGTATTACAAGGCTATCACAAACCAATACAATCAAGTTATTCACACAAGGTACTTTACATTAACAAGTTGAATTATCTACCCCCAAGTACTTCACACATTAAATCTTTAAAAGATCCGTTCCTTCCACATAAGTCACACAATACCCATAGTATAAAATAGAGTAGTATGTCTTTTAAGTAAACCCAAAACACTTACCTTTGTAAAATCAAGTAACAACATTATTTTCCAAACGTCCAAGTTTGCCTAATTTCAAATGCTCAAGTCACTTATTTTAGAAAGGTTTAATAACTCATAGTCTTAATCTCTTTTAAAACATTTGAGTAACATAAGTCTTATGTGTGAATATGTTATTCTTGTTTATAATTATCTTACTACAGCAGCCATGACCTAGAAAATGTAATATCATTTTGTCTCATCTTAGTTTCTATGCAGATGGAGGTTTCTCGGTTTTAATAATACAACTCATTAGTCAGTACATTTTCCTTTATTAACGCTGCAGTGGTTTGGCGATACACATTCTGATTTCCGAAATCAGTAAAACATTCTTAAGCCGTTATACCTAACTTCCCATAAAGCTAGTATAACTCTTAAGTTTTCAAAAACCAAGTATTACTCTCCCTTCAAAACGATTTATAATTCTTTTGAAATACATCAAGTTCTTTATTATAACAAGCCAGTTATAATTCACATCAGTTACCTTTTAAAACCACAAGGTATTTTCTTACCTACATAAAGCTGTTATGACCAACTTCCCATAAAGCCGTTATAACACTTTATGTTTTTTTTAAAAACAATCAAACACAGTTAACACATGTACGTCTACCGTACTACATAGTTCACACATATCATGCTAGAAGAGATAGGAAAAGGTTCACATACCGCGACGAGTATCGACGATAAGCAAAATGCTCCAAGTACTACAACGCACTAGCCCTTTCCACTCCTCAAGTAGAATACGCTACTCTTAGTACTTTCACTAAAAAGGTCACAAACGTCTATTAACTTCAAAACACAAGGTTCCATTTCTCTACAGAAAATTCGGCACCTCTCCCCATGGCAGCGTAAATCTCCTCTCTAACGAGGCCACCAAGCCAACCGGGGGTTTTACGTCTAACGGGCGTGTACAATTCTACTCAACAATACTACACAAGTCACTGCAATCTGTCTGATCTATGTAAATACTGATTCGATTCTTTTCTTTATTCTTCAGCTTAAGTCAAAAGACATTGCGCGATACTAAACTTAGTTCTATATATAGTATACTTCACTATATATTCTAACAACATGTAATTTCCAATTACAAATAGAGGACAAGATAATTACCTCGATAAGCCCATAATTATCCAAGTATAAATGTCGATCCTTAGCAACGCTTAGCTCCTACTCCGGTGCTCGACCCGCTCAAACAACCTTAGAAGTTCTAACCAACTTCTACTTAAATACTTCAATCAATCAATGAAGATTTCCTTAGGGTTTCGGTTTGAGACAAAAAGGACATCTGGTAGTATTTCAGGCTCTACGTATAGAGGTTTCTTTGGAATACTACAAGGTATCGGCTAAGGTAATTTGGGTATAGTAACAATACTTTTGAGAGTATTTCTACCAAGAGGGGGGGTGTATTCTACGAGAACAACAAGGCAAGGGGGTACCTCACACACCACTAGGAGGGGTGTACCACCGGCCAAGGCCTCAGGAGGTGCACCCTCGGACAAGGCTTCACAAAGGAAGAGGAGGGACGAAACCAACAAGGAGGGAGGAGGTTTTCAAGACTTGGAAATTATGGAATTGATGAAGAAGTCTTCAAAGGGGAGGGTATTTATAGGCAAGCAAAGGCCAACCAATGGCCAAGATCTAGCCAACTGGGGGGCAAGTGGAGGGCAAGATATGCCCAAGTGCCCCTAGACCTACTCCTTAAAACCCTCACAAATATCTACACAAATATCAACCAACAGCTTTCATCCATTCGGCCCTAACCGCCTTTCAAGTCCACCAACGAGAGGTGCCAAGTGTTGCCCTCTCGTTGGTCCAAAACGTTTCGTCTCTCGGACAAATCCGCAAACATACTACATGACATAGCCGTACTTTACCCTTCGTAAGGTAGGTAGACCGTTTCGTCGAAAACGACTCTAGCAGGGTGTTGTGTACAAACATATTTCGGCGAGGGTGCCATGGGGGTGACACGTGTCGCCCCGATTCGTCCAAAATATTTAGTCTTAGAAAATATCCATAACGGCCAAAATCTCAAAATCAAAGCGGGCCCACAAAGCGTAAATTTCTCCGTGGGCCCACGTGACCATTTTCGAAAATAAAATCCCAAAATTCTAATATAATCTAAGAAGTCCAATACCAAATCTGGGAATCCAATTCCCATTAACGAACCTTTTCCTTCACAAAAACCGGAAACTTTTCCGTGGAAAAATCACCTCTTTCTTCCTTTCCAATCTTTCTGTCGTATTCTCGTACGTACGTCCTCGCATACATACCCTGGAACTACGGGGTATAACATTCTTCCCCCCTTAGAAACATTCGTCCCGAATGTTCCTTCTAAGTCCCCAAACATACCAGCGCCGATATAGTCTCTACTACTATACTTATGAGAACAATCACGCCACACCGCCATGAAACACTGCGCAAAACTTACATCCAAGCCCACGAGGAAACACCTCTACATCACCACAAATACCTCTTCCGGGGTCAAAATATACTTCCAGTCATCGATACCACTTTTGTCACTTTGTCGCGAGCCTTGCTCGACGACCCAACAAATGGTACCGTCGCTGCGATCCACGAGGCGTGCCGCCCGCCCTTCTCGGGATGTGCCATACGGAGAGCCACGGTTCGGTCTGTTCTCAGTGGTAGAGCTCGGCCTCTTTATACGCTCGGCCCGAACAACAATGAAAGGCCGGACGTCTCGCCTCCTAAGTCGGACGGCAATTGCTAACATATAGGCAACCTGGCCTATTCTTCACATGAACTCAAAAGGCCCAAAGTAACTCGGGCTAAGTTCCTTCTGTTTCCAAAACTCGTCACACCCAATCCGGGGTGGTACTTTCAAGAAGATCGACCGTCGGCTGAACTCTGGCGTCGTCATGGATTATCCGTCACGATTTCTGAAATTGCGGAACCTCTTACGGACAAACTTACGCCTAACGCGATCTGCTGGAACAAGCCTGAACCAACTATCTGAACCTTGCCAACGTCGAACCAATCGACCGGCAACTTACACTTCCGCCCCCTACAAGGCTTCATAAGGCGACATCCGAACACTGAAATGGTAGCTTAAACGCTCCCTCCACAGGAACCAACAATCCTCACAATTACCACTGAAATCCAGCGCCCGGCGGGCGAATGCGGTCGAGACTCACCTGAGTTCTTAACCCTGCCTGGTCAAAATTTTTAGAAAACGAAAATAGCCACAACCTGGGCTTCACTGCCTGTCATAAGGTGAAGGTAGGCACCCCGTGCAGCCTTACAACCTTTCTGATATAATCAACACTGCAAGTACATGGTCTCGATCGAAAAACACGACGGGCTGCCCCCATCGGCCCGACTACTGGTCGAATGCATCCACGAACTCGTCTGTTGGTTAACTAAACATGGGCCTAACACCCTCATGACCTATCACTGGCGGGACCACCAACCTGACCCCACCATAAAACAGTCGCGGGTTGACCCGCGCGTGGCCTCAACCCGACCCGAACGCCGCGAAACACTAGTTCCCGAAGGAACAATCTCACTAATCACGTTCGAAAACCTGGCGGTCTTAGCTCAACTACCCCTTTCATTCCACACTACTAGGGACCTATCCCAAACATAGCTCACGTGCACTATGCACGATAAGGATCAAACATAACACTACACCTTTTCTTGAGATGGCCTCACCTCTAAGGTCTCTACGTATAACACTCTAAGGCCGCACCTTCTCTAACCCCCAAAATCTTACTCGGTTAACCCACCATGATTTCTATGCTTCTCGGCTGATGCGCATAAGCGTACGTGCCATGCTCAAGCCTAATCGAAGAATTACTCTTGCGACCCTCTCTTAGATAGCCATCAAGACTCGCGGTACATCGGTATACTCTCGGGTAGCCAAATCCATAGCTAGTAACAGGGTCGCCTCTTTGCAATCCATATTCTCTGTTCTGGTCGTAGGCGAAGGTTCAAATATCATGGCGCGATGAGCTGCGCGCCGTGCTAAACTTTCTGGGGCTAGTGATGTCGCGAAATCCCGAATGAAGCATTACCTAGGTAATGATTGGGCTGTGCCACGTAACCTCTCGAACTCTACTCGCAGCTCCGCCGCCTTGCCCTCTGGGCGGGTTTGCCCTACGCGGAGGCATAACGATAAGGGAAAGAAATGCGTCAGAGGGTCTACTTACAACACAGCTCTAAGGCACGATCTCAGAGTGAGAAGAATAGAAACCAATCCTAAATATCCTATAGCCTCCTGATTATTGATGTGGTGCACAACACACCGATAATCAAGACTCTCTTGAATCTGATGCGTAGACACTTTCAGAGATTAATCGCTCGATACCACTTTTGTCGGACCGAACCGGGCGTGATCGTGCCTTACCGGGCACCTAGTGATACAACATCAGTAATCGGCGGAATATAAACCATAACATGAAATAACAAGAAGTATAAAACAATAATCTGTGAAAACTTGCCTTTCGGCATATATAAACAATCTTTTAAAGCGAACAGTTTAATCCATTTTACAACCCTGCCCACATCAGTACTACAAACCTCTATGAATGAAATGACAACAACGACGGGACAGGGCCGTCATACCACGAATGTAGCACCTACACAACGAGGACTATACGAATAAGCCTCGGAGAAACGGAGCTTTCCCAACGCAATGACGTGACCACAGGCGAGGATCAACGGCGGTGTACCTTTACTGCGGCATGAACGGCCCGAAGAGTCGATCTGGCAGTACCAAGTATGTGAAACCGAAAATAACTCACGTAAATGAAATCATAGTAGTCTATATGAAGCGGGAGACATGTATGATAACCAACTCTGATTCGGCATAAATAAGCGATCATGCCAAGTCGAGGACTCACGCCTCAGTCATCACTCAAAATTTAACAATGGGTCTCACGCCCGCAACATCAATCGTGCGTGGAATACCTTCCGCCAGCTGGCGATTTATGATATACAAGCACCAAGGAATACATATGAACACGGGTCCCACTGTGTCCTAATAAAGCGATGCGAGTAAATGCGAAGGCATAGCCGACTACTAACACCAGCGGTACCAACAAGGTCATAAAGCGTGTCATGATATCTGTCTGGCCGTCACATGATAAAGCGGTCACTCGCCCGCGATATCAAATGTGCGCGTCTAGCCACGAACTTTCCGTAGCCCGCATAGGCCAACCTCATAGGCCGCGTGAGGTATAACCCGCATCGAGGGTAGCTACTCCGGCGTCGATCACGGACTCGCGATCCGCGTAGCGCTGAACGCGTGACCACGAGGGCGTAAACTAACACGGAACTCCGTAGTTCCGCATGGATCCTCGGACCCGCATGAGGTATTCTCGTATCATGGTCCTGCATCGCTGAGTCTACCCGCGTCGGAGGCGACTTAACCTCGGACACAAGTCAAGGTAAGTGGTACAATACCAACATAACGATCGATAGTCAAACAACTTTAAGCGCGATCGAGGAAAACCCTTTACACTAACATCACAAGATACTAACACACGTAGCATCCTAACATGTTTACTTATCAAATCAACAAGAAAGTATTACAAGGCTATCACAAACCAATACAATCAAGTTATTCACACAAGGTACTTTCTATTAACAAGTTGCATTATCTACCCCCAAAGTACTTCACACATTAAATCTTTAAAAGATCCGTTCCTTCCACATAAGTCACACAATACCCATAGTATAAAATAGAGTGATTTGTCTTTTTAAGTAAACCTAAAACACTTACCTTTGTAAAATCAAGTAACAACATTATTTTCCAAACGTCCAGTTTGCCTAATTTCAAATGCTCAAGTCACTTATTTTAGAAAGGTTTAATAACTCATAGTCTTAATCTCTTTTAAAACATTTGAGTAACATAAGTCTTATGTGTGAATAGGTTATTCTTGTTTATAATTATCTTACTACAATGACCATGACCTAGAAAATGTAATATCATTTTGTCTCATCTTAGTTTCTATGCGGATGGAGGTTTCTACTGGTTTTAATAATACAACTCATTAGTCAAGACATTTTCCTTTATTAATTTGCAGTTGGTTTGGCGATACACCTTCCGATTTCAAATCAAGAAAACATTCTTAAGCCGTTATACCTAACTTCCCATAAAGCTAGTATAACTCTTAAGTTTTCAAAACCAAGTATTACTCTCCTTCAAAACGATTTATAATTCTTTTGAAATACATCAAGTTCTTTATTATAACAAGCGGTTATAATTCACATGATTACCTTTTAAAACCACAAGGTATTTTCTTACCTACATAAAGTATTATGACCAACTTCCCATAAAGCCGTTATAACACTTTATGTTTTTAAAACAATCAAACACGGTTAACACGTATGCGTCTACCGTACTACATAGTTCACACATATCATGCTAGAAGAGATAGGAAAAGGTTCACATACCTCGCGGCGAGTATCGACAATAAGCAAAATGCTCCAAGTACTACAACGCACTAGCCCTTTCCACTCCTCAAGTAGAATACGCTACTCTTAGTACTTTCACCTAAAAAGGTCACAAACGTCTATTAACTTCAAAACACAAGGTTCCATTTCTCTACGAAAATTCGCGACAACTCCCCACATGGCGTAAATCTCTCCTCTCTAACGAGGCGGCCCACCAAGCCAACGGGGGTTTTACACGTCTAACCTGACGTGTACAATTCTACTCAGTAATACTACACAAGTCTACTGCAATACAGTCCTATGTAAATACAGATTCAGTTCTTTTCTTTATTCTTCAGGCTTAAGTCAAAAGACATTGCGCGATACTAAGCTTAGTTCTATATATAGTATACTTCAACTATATATTCTAACAACATGTAATTTCCAATTACAAATAGAGGACAAGATAATTACCTCGATAAGCCCATAATTATCCAAGTATAAATGTCGATCCTTAGCAACGCTTAGCTCCTACTCGGGTGCTCGACCGCTCCAAACAACCAGAAGTTCTAACCAACTTCTACTTAAATACTTCATCAATCAATGAAGATTTCCTTAGGGTTTCGGTTTGAGACAAAAGGACATACGGTAGTATTTCAGACTCGTATAGAGGTTTCTTTGGAATACTACAAGGTATACGGCTACGGTAATTTGGGTATAGTAACAATACTTTTGAGAGTATTTCTACCAAGAGGGGGGGGGGGGTGTATTCTACGAGACCAACAAGGCAAGGGGGGGTACCTCACGGCACACCACTAGGAGGGGGGGTGTACCCCTCGGCCAAGGCCTCAGGGAGGGTGCACCCTCGGCAAGGCTTCACAAAGGAAGAGGAGGGACGAAACCAACAAGGAGGGAGGAGGTTTTAAAGACTTGGAAATTATGGAATTTATGAACAAGTATTCAAATGGGGAGGTATTTATAGGCAAGCAAAGGCCAACCAATGGCCAAGATCTAGCCAAGTGGGGGCAAGTGGAGGGCAAGATATGCCCAAGTGCCCCTAGACCCTACTCGCCCAAACCCTCACAAATATCTACACAAGTATCAACCAACACTTGCTCATCCATTCGGCCCTAACCGCCCCTTCAAGTCCACCAACGAGAGGGTGCCAAGTGTTGCCATCTCGTTGGTCCAAAACGTTTCGTCTCTCGGAAAAATCCAAAAATACTAAATGACATAGCCGTAATTTACCGCCGTAAGTTAGGTAGAGCGTTCGTCAAAAACGACTCTAGCAAGGGTGTTGTGTACAAACATATTTCGCCAAGGTGCCACGTGGGGTGACACGTGTCGCCCCGATTAAATCCAAAATATTTCGTCTTAGAAAATATCCATAACGGCCAAAATCTCAAAATCAGCGGGCCCCAAAACCAGTAAATTTCTCCGTGGGCCCACGTGACCATTTCCGAAAATAAAATCCCAAAATTCTAATATAATCTAAGAAGTCCAAATACCAAATCTGGGAATCCAATTCCCATTAACGAACCTTTTTCCTTCACAAAAACCGGAAACTTTTCCGTGGAAAAATCACCTCTTTCTTCCTTTCCAATCTTTCTGTCGTATTCTCGTACGTACGTCCTCGCATACATACCCTGGAACTACGGGGTATAACAATATACTGGAGGCTCTTGTGGTCTGTATAAATATCCACATGAACCCCATACAAATAGTGCATCCAGATCTTCAAGGCGTGAATCACTGCTGCCAACTCCAAATCATGGGTGGGGTAGTTCCTCTCATGTTTCTTAAGCTGTCGGGATGCGTATGCTATAACCTTGCCCTGCTGCATCAACACACATCCAAGCCCGATGCCTGACGCATCACAATACACGACATAGCCATCTGGACCTGCGGAAGTAAGAACGAGGCGGTCGTCGATCTCGCCGATGGTGGAAACTCGCCACAAGCATCACCATCAAACTTAGCCGCTTACGAGTCGGCCTAGTCAATGGTGCGAAGATAGAAGCAAACTTCTCCACGAACGCCGATAATAACTGCGAGGCCCGGAATCTGCGCATCTGCGCCGGTGTAGTAGGTCTAGGCCAAGTCCTGCGCTCGATCTTGGCGTATCCACCCGAATACCATCGGCCCACAATATGCCCTAGAAAAGCCACGAAGTCAACGAACTCACACTTGAAAACTTGGCGCATAAGCTGCTGGTCTGGAGAACTCGGCCACGATCGCTCAAATGCTCTGCATGCTCCTCCTCTGAGCGAGAATAAACCAAGATGTCATCGATGAATACTATCACAAACGTATCCAAGAATGGTTTGAACACTCGGTTCATCAAATCCATAAATACTACTGGAGCATTTGTCAAACCGAAAGACATAACCACGAACTCATAGTGCCGTCTGGTCCGAATGCGATCCTAGGGACATCCGCCTCTAACTCGCACTTTGATGATAGCCCGATCGCAGATCAATCTTGGAGAAACATCTCGCACCTGGTCGAACAAATCATCAATCACAGGAAGGGGTATCGTTCTTAATGGTCACCTTGTTCGGTATGCAGTAATCAACACACATGCGTAGCGTCGTCGCTCTTCTTCACGAACAATACCGACGCTCCCGGGGAGAAACAATAGGCTGATGAAGCCCTTCTCCAGAAATCTCTCGGTGGTCCTTGACTCTCTCAACTCGGTAGGTGCCATTCGTATGGCGGAATGGAAATAGGCAGTGTCCGCAAAGACATCGATACAAAACTCTATCTCCTCTCGGGAGGATACGAGGTCGTCTGAAACACATCCGAAACTCTCGACTCACGGGGTGATGAAAATCTGGTACCGCAGCCTCAGTATCAAACACCCGAATGAGATGGTAGATATACCCCTTCTGCACCATCTTCCTGGCCTTGAGGTAGGAAATAAACCTACCCCTCGGCGACACAGTGTTCCCCTCCCACTCAATAACCGGCTCCCCAGGAAACTGGAACCGTACCACTCTTTCCCTGCAGTCTACACTGGCGTAGCAAGAAGCTAACCAATCCATGCCCATGATCACATCGAAATCAGTCATGTCCAACTCTATCAAGTCGGCTAGGGTCTGACGACTGCATAAAGTCACTGGGCAAGCCGTATATACCCGCCGAGCTACCACCGAATCACCCACTGACGTAGCTACCTCAAAAGGGTCTATGGACACAGGCTTTATCCCTATCTTACTAGCAATAAGGGGAGATATATAGGACAGAGTAGAACCCGGATCTATCAAGGCATACATATCACAACCAGAAACTGATAAAGTACATGTGACGACATCAGGCGACGCCTCCTGGTCCTGCCGGTTGGACAAGGCATAGATGCGGTTCTGAGGACCGCTAGAACTGGGACCCGCGCCATGACCTCTGCCGCGACCTGCTGGCCCCTGAGTACCCTGCCCTCCGGGGCGAGTAACTGTAGGAGATGAAGAAGACCCGGCGAAATGCCTTGTAGGCTGACCCCTACCCTCTGCGCTGCCCTTGGTCGGACAGGCTCTCGCAAAGTGACCCTGCTGGCCGCAACTGAAACAAACTCCCGGAGCATTACCACAATTCCCGTAAATGGGATCTACCGCATCAGCCACACTGAGGGGGGGTGGTCCCGATCGGTTAGCACCTTTGCTACCCTGGACGTCTGAAGTCCTGGGGCCCTGGTCTGTCCTCGAAGACGGTGTAGAAGTGCTCTGAGCTGGCTGTGGTACAAATCTAGGCTCTTGAGGCCGCCCACCCCGAGCTACCAAAGACCTGCCGTCCGGCCTTTTTCTGCTTTGTCACAACCGTCGGCCTCTCGCTCGCCGCATCCAAGTGCATGAGCTGCGTGCGGGTAATGTCCATGCTGGTGAAGAGCTACACCCGCAAGACTTCGGCCATATAATCGTCTAGCGGTGGCGTAGCGATGCACTCGTCCTCCATATGCGCTACTAAGCGCGAGGGACATATCGAGCCAACGAATCGAACTCGACGTTGTACTCCTGGTGCGCCTCTGTCTCAAAGATCAAAAACTTGTCGGCCCGTGCCCTCCTCATCTGTGGAGGCAAGAAGTGAGTGAGAAATGCCTCAGAGAACTCGTCCCATACTGCTGGAGGCGCATGCTCTCCTCGGGATAGCTCCCACGAATCAAACCAATCGACTGCGGTATCACGCAGCCGATGCGAACTGAAGATCACGGACTCGGTCTCTGAAGCCTTGATCACTCGCATGATCCTCTGTAACTGACGAATGAACTCCTGCGGATCATCCTCAGGCCTCGAGTGGTAGAACTCTGGCGGGCTACAACTCAGAAAATCCCGTAGCCTCAAAGTCGATCTCGGGTGAACCGGTCTTCTTTGGGCCCCAGGCTGCTGCATCCGGCCTATCCTCGTATCGCCACGATCTCGGCGATGGCGGCCATATCTCTGTAACCCATCTCATCTGCTCCGGTGTGTGGGGTGGAGGTGCAGTCTTGTGGTCTCATCGCCACTGCTGCGACTAAACCTACGGGCGGCGGCGTCGTGGAACTCGCCGTCTGAGGTATCGCCTCGGGTATAGACTGGGCCTGGGCCCTCGTGACTCTCGGTGTCCTACTAGCAGCTCCCTCGGCTGCCTTGCCCTTCTGGGCCCGGGTTGCCTTACGTGGAGGCATAACTGTTAAAGAAAGGAAATACGTTAGAGGGGTCCGACTTATAACACAGCTCTAAGGCACGATCTCAGAGTGAGAAGAATGGAAACCAATCCTAAATATCCTATAGCCTCCTGATTATTGGTGTGGTGCACAACACACCGATAATCAAGACTCTACTAGATACGGTCTGTAGACACTTTCCGAGATTAAGCGTTACGATACCACTTTTGTCACGACCCGTTCCGGGGCCCGTGACTGGTGCCTTACCCGGGCACCCAAGTAATCATACATCAGAGAAATCAGCGGAATATAAAAACAAGACATGAAACAAGTGTAAAATGAGACACAGTTTATCTGAGAAAAGTCGCCTTTCGGCATATATATATAAACCAAGTCTGGCAGTTACAACCCAACTGTACAATAGGACTACAGACCTCTAAGGAAGTAAACAACTATGGCGGGACAGGGCCCCGCCATACCCTGAATGTACAAAACTATCTACAACAACAGGGAGATCATACCCAAAAGTCGAGCCTCCGGAGAAGATGGAGCTCCTGACACCAAAGTAAAGATCCTAAGGATGCGGATCTAGCACCTGCTTTCCCTTACTTGCGGCATGAACGCAGCCCCCTGAAGGAGGTCAGTACAACAGGTACCAAGTATGTGAAACTATAAAGTACTTAAATGAAATCATATCATTTTAAAACCAATTTTACAAATATGTTCGAAACAATCAATGTAACCGCACATAGTGCCACATCACAAATAAGAGCAATAATAGGTAAACTATAACAGGTCTTTCCTATGCTGCGAATGATCGAAGTAAGGCCAATCGCCCATAGTATCATTATGCATGCCTAATCCTGGACTCCCGCAGTCCGCATAGGCCACCTAGGCCCGCATGAGGTATTCCCCGCATCGAGGGTAGCTACTCCTCGGAATCGTCCTGGACTCTCGTAGTCCGCATGGCCACATAGACCGCATGAGGTAATCCCCCGCACACTAACCTGGAACTCTCGTAGCTCCGCATAGGTCCCCTGGACCCGCATGAGGTATTCTCGAATCATAGTCACACAGACCGCCTGAGGTGTACCTCGCATCGGGGGGTAGCTTAACTGTTATACCCCGTATTTCCAGAGTATGTACATGAGGGCGTACGTACAAAAGTTTTTAGCCTTAAGTAGGCATAAGGGTCGAAATTGTGCACAACTAGCGAAAAGAGTCGTTTTCCGACGAAACGTTTTCCGGACTTTGCGAAGGGAAAAATACGGTTGCAACATTTATAATTTTTGCGGATTTTTCCGAGAGATGATATATTTTGGACCAACGAGAGGGTGACAAGTGTCACCCTCAAGTGGACGGCGAAATTGGGACATCTTGGCACGTTTTTGGTGTTGCAATTTTTGTCAAGGAGTTGGTAGGATATTTTGTGTATTTGATGAGCAAGTGGGACCCACACACACATGTCCAAATCCCCACCCTACACTTGCCTACCACTTGTCTTAATCTTGGCCATTGATTGGCCTATAAATACCCCCTTAGTTGAAGACTTATTTCATCCACACTTGAGCAATTTCCAAGTCTTGAAATCCCTCCCTCCCTCTTAAAGTTCTCGTCCAAATCACCCTCCCCCTTGAAGGCTTGGCGAAACCCCTACCTAGTTGTTCTCGTAAAATACCCCACTTGGTAGAAAAGTATTCTCCAAGTATTGTTACTATTCCAAATACCTTGGCCCAAATACCTTGTAGTATTCCAAGGATACACCTATACTAAAAGCCCAGAAATACTATTATACTTCTCTTGATCCAAAAAGCAAACCCTAAGGAAAATCTTCATAGTCGGTTGAAGTGTTAAGTAGAAGTTGCGTAGAACTTCTAAGGGTTGTTTGGAGCGGGTTGGAGCGCCCATAGTAGGAGCTAAACGTCGCTCAGGATCGACATATAAACTTGGATAATTTTGGGCTTATCGAGGTAAATACTCTTGTCTTTATATTGTAATTGGAAATTACATACTGTAGTAGTATAGAAATGTATATAAGATACATACAAGGATATTACAGAAGAGAATTGAACTGTAATAGAAGTATATTGCAGAAGAGAATTAAACTGAAATCACATCAGAAGAATATTAAAGAAGATTGAACTGTACTTACATAGGACTGTATTTACAATAGACTTGTGTAATTGTCGGGTAGGGAAGTGCTGCCCAATTTTCCGTAGAATAAGGAATCTGTATCTAGAATTATTCTACAGAGTAGTCTAGACGTTAATAGATTTGTATGACCGTTATAGGTTGAAGTACTGCGAGTAGCGTATTCTACTCGAAGGGTGGAAAAGGCTAGCAGGATTACAGTACTTTGGAGCTATTTGCTAATAGTCGATAATCGTCGCGAGGTATGTGATTCTTCCTATCCTCTTGAGCATGATATTTTAAAAGAATATATATATAGTACGGTGAGCGTCGTGTGTTAACTGAACGTGGTTTTACTTCGATGTCTTTTGACTTGAGTTTTAAATAATAAGAATCTTGAAGTATTTCAAAAGAATTAAGAATCGTTTTTGAAAGAAGAGTAATACTTGGTTGTGAAAGTTTAAGAGTTATACTAGTTTTATGGGAAGTTAGGTATAACGACTTAGGAGTAATAAAAAGAATGGTTTATTGATTTTAGAAGATAAGAGACTTGATCTCAAAAGATAAGAGGCTTGACTTAATTGAATTGATATAAATTTTGTTAAAAAGTGTGAAACCTCATTCGTGAGTAATGAGTACTTGGTTTTTAAAAAAAGAATAATGTTTTACTAATTCGGAAATGAGAATAAGTATCGAATGAACCACTGCAGCGTTAATAAAGGAAAATGTATTGACAAATAAGTAATTATATTAAAACCAGTAGAAACCTCCATCTGCATAGAAGCTAAGATAAGACAAAATTGTATTACATTTCCTAGATCATGGCTGCTTTAATAAGAGTGTTATAAACAAGAATAACCTACTCATACATAAGACATATATTGCTCAACTGTTTTAAAAGAGAATTATGTTATTAAATGATTAAGACTATGAACTATGAAATCTTTCGAAAACAAGAGACGTGAATATTTGAAATTAGGCAAACTTGAACTTTTGGAAAAGAATGTTGTTACTTGACTTTAAGAAGGAAAGTGTTTTGGTTTAAAAAGCAGGGCATAATATTACCTTAGTTGTTTTAAAAGGAAAATATGGTATTATCTTTATCTGTCTTAAAAGAGCGTTTAAATGTTATGACCACACAACACCGCGTTCATGGGATGAACCGGGAATGTATTCCACCTGATTTGATACCGCGTTCATGATATGAACAGGGAATGTATTTCACTCGACACCGCGTTCATGGGATGAACCGGGAATGTATTCCACACGACACCGCGTTCATGAGATGAACCGGGAATGTATTTCACTCGACACCGCGTTCATGGGATGAACCGGGAATGTATTCCACACGACACCGCGTTCATGAGATGAACCGGGAATGTATTTCACACGATACTGAGTTCATGAGATGGACCGGGAATGTATTTCATGCGACACCGCATTCATGAGATGGACCGGGAATGTATTTCATGCGACACCGCGTTCATGGGATGAACCGGGAATGTATACCACCTGATTTGATACCGAGTCCATGAGATGGACCGGGAATGTATTCCATACGATTTCACCTCGAGTCCATGAGATGGGCCGAGACATGTTACACGTATCACATGACTTATACCTAGGCTGGCGGTGAGGAAGGAGTTCCACGGGCATGAGGATGACCGAGGCGTGAGTCACGACTTGACATGACTACTTTTATCTTTGTGAGCGTAGTTTTGTTATCATATATGTCTTACATTTTATATAGACTATTATGATTTCATTTTCGATATTTTGATTTCACATACTTGGTACTGTTGTCGACCTCCTTCGGGGCTGCGTTCATGCCGCGGTAGAGTACACGGTTGTTGATCCTCGCTCATAGGATCACGATTCGGCGTATTAGGAAGCTCCGTTTAGCAGGAGGCTTATCTTTTAGTATGTTTCCACGAGTTGTAGGTTACGTACATTAAAGGGGTATGGCGGGGCCACTGTCGTCATAGGTGTTGTTACATTCTTAAGTGCATGTAATCTTTGTTGTGGGCAGGGTTTGTAAAAGGGATGTAACTGTTCAAAAATTTCTGTATATATGCAAAAAGGCAACCGTTTTGGTTGGCCTGTTTTATTATCTTATCTCTTGTTTCATATCTGTATGTTTTATATTCCGCTGATTTCTCTGATGTATGATTACTTGGGTGCCCGGGTAAGGCACCAGTCACGGGCCCCGGAACGGGTCGTGACATTAACCCCCGATATATCATGTCAAGAGGTGAGTGATATAATACTAACATAACGGCTTATCGTTAAACAACATAAGCACCATAAGAATAACCTCTTTACACAAACGTTACAAGATACTAACACACATAGAATCATAGTATGTCTACTCAACAAACCATCTTACTATACTTTCCAGAAATCAATACAAGTCTTTCATAACACATAAGTAAACCGTTCCTTTTATCTTTCTTAAGTTGTTATACATAACTTCCCATAAAGCTAGTATAACTCTTAAGCTTTTTGTTTAAAAACCAAGTATTACTCTTCTTTCAAAAATGATTCATAATTCTTTTGAAATACTTCAAGATTCTTTATTATTTAGACTCAAGTCAAAAGACGTCAAGTAAAACCATGTTCAGTTAACACACGTACGTCTACCGTACTATATATATATTTTAAAATATCATGCTCAAGGGGATAGGAAGAACCACATACCTTCTCGGCAAAATCCACCTGCCAAGTCGAGTATGTCGCGCGCAGAGTATCAACCTATAATAGTCAAATACGTCTATCAACGTCTAGACTACTCTGCAGGATATTCTAAGCAGAAGGTTCTTAATTCTACGGAAAATTGGGCAGCATTTCCCTACCCGTCAAACTACTCAAGTCTACTGTAAATACAGTCCTATGTAAGTACAGTTCAATTCTTCATTTATATTCTTCTGATGTGATTTCAGTTTAATTCTATTCTTTAATATCCTTCTATGTATCTTATACTTATTTATATACTACTACAGTATGTAATCTCCAATTACAATAGAAGGATAGGATTATTATTTATCTCGAAAAGCCCAAAATTATCCAAGATATAAGTCGATCCTGAGCAAGGTTTAGCTCCTAATCTGTACGCTCCAATCCGCTCCAAGAAACCCTTAGAAGTTTCTACACAACTTCTACTTACTACTTCAACCAACTATGAAGTTTCTCCTAGGTTTTCGTTTAGTGACTAATGGAAGTATAGTAGTATTTTCCGGGCTCTAAGTATAGAGGTGACTTTGGAAATACTACAAGGGATTGGCTAAGGTATTTGGGAATAGTAACAATACTTGGAGAGTATTTTTTTAACAAAGGGGGTAGTGTTTCGGCTAGAGCTCTCTAGAGTGGGGGGGAGATGGTGTTGGACGAAAAACTACAAGAGAGGGGAGGGATTTTGAGACTTGGAAAATGATTTGTGGATGAAGAATTCTTCAACTAAGGGGGGGTATTTATAGGACCACCAAGGGCCAAGATTAAGGCAAGTGGAGGGCAAGTGGATGGTGGAGATTTGGGCAAGTGGAACCTTATCCATCTACTCCATAAATATCTAGCAAACATTGACCAAGTGTTTAAGGCATTTTCCATCAAAAAAATGTGCCAACAATTGCCCATTGTTGCCGTCCACTTGAGGGTGACAAGTGTCGCCCTCTCGTTGGTCCAAAATATTTCGTCTCTCGGAAAAATCCGCAAAAATTATAAATGTCATAGCGTAATTTTCCGCCCAAGGTTTGGAAAACGTTTCGTCGGAAAACAATTCTTTTCGTGGGTTGTGCACAAATTTTCGTCCCTTGCCTAACTTAAGGCTTAAACTTTTGTACGTACGCCCTCACGTACATACTCAGGAAATACGAGGTATAACATAAATAGATACCGAGAAGGTATGCAACAGTTTAATGAATTCTCATCAAAGTTTTACGTGCTAATTTGAGAAATTAGGAGATGATGAGCCGTCTGAAAGGGTAATGAACCCTTAAGAAGTCAGGTTTAATGGACTTAATGGAAGACTATGTGTTACACCCTGTAGTTCCAGTGTATGTATATGAGGACGTACGTACATAAATACGACATTAAAATTGGAAAGGAAGAAAGATGTGATTTTTCGACGGAAAAGTTTCCGAATTTTGAGAAGGAAAAATGTTCGTTAATGGGAATTGGATTCCCAGATTTGGTATTCGGACTTTTTGGAATATTTGAGAATTATGGAATTTTATTTCCGAAATTGGTCACGTGGGGCCCACGGGAGAATTTACGGTTTTGTGGGGCCCACTTTATTTTCGGATTTTTGGCATTGCGGATATTTTCGGAAGATGAAATATTTTGGACGAGTAGGGGGGCGACACGTGTCACCCCCGTGTGGCCATGTTGGCGGGTGGAGAAGGCGAGTGGGGCGTTTTTAGGTGGACAAGTGGCCCATTTTGTGGTGGCCACTTGTCCCATTTTGTGGTAGCCAAATGGTTGGCCAACTACCCACACACATGTACCCCATCCTCACCACACACTTGCCTAGATCTTGGCCATTGATTTTCCTATAAATACCCCATTGTTTCAAGACTTATTTCATCCACACTTTGAGATTCTAAGTCACAAAATACTCCCTCTTTGTTGAGGTTCTCGTCCTACTCTCCCCCTTGGTGTAGGAAAAATTCTTCAAGTGTTGATATAGTCCCAAATACCTTAGCCTAGTATCCCTAGTTGTATTCCAAGTTATTTCAATACTAGGAGCATGAGTCTACTTTATTCCTTTAGTCGCAAAAGCGAAGCCTAGAAAAATCTTCATAGCTTAGATGAAGTGTTAAGAGAAGTTATTTGGAAACTTCTAAGGGTTGCTTGGAGCGGGTTGGAGCGTCAAGAATTGGAGCTAAACGTTGCTCAGGATCGACTTATAATCTTGGATAATTTTGGGCTTATCGAGGTAATGATCTATGTCCCCCTATTGTAATTGGAAATTACATGTTGTAGTAGTTAATCATTGAGTATAAGATATATTGGAAGTATAATTATAAGGAATTGTTGTATTTACATTGGGTGTATTTGCTGATAGACTTGTAGTATTATTGTGGAGTAGAATTGTACATGTCAGGTTAGGCGTGTAACCCCGGGATTGTTGGTTTGGTATCAGGCCTCCTTTGAGGAGGAGGTTTATGTGGTTGCGGGGGGAGTCTGCTGAATTTTCCGTAGAATAAGGAATCTTGTATCTAGAATTATTCTGAGAGAGCTAGAGGTTGATAGGCGTTTTGTGGCCTTTATAGGTTGAAGTACTACGAGTAGCGTATTCTACTTGAAGGGTGGAAAAGGCGAGCAAGGTTAGAGTACTTTGGAGCGTTTTGCTAATTGTCGATAATCGTCGCGAGGTATGTGAACCTCTTCCTATCCTTTCTAGCATGATATTTGTGAAATATATTTAGTGCGGTAGACGCACGTGTGTTTAAAGGAAGTTGATTTTCCTTTTGTGTCCTTGACTTGATTCCAATGTTAAGTGACTTGTTATGAAACGTTAATGACTTGAATTATGTTAAAAGTTGTAAAATCTCACTCATGATTAATGGGTGTGTCTTTAAAGAATAAAGTTATCTTGATTTCGAGAATAAGAATGGTTTTATCATTGGATTTAAAATGATAACTTGACTTATAAACAACTTGATTTTGGGAAAGGAGAAGTAATTTGATTTAAAGGTATAGGTTACTTGTTTTTAAAAGAGTAAGACACTTGGTTTAAAAAGTATATTGCTACTTGACTTTTAAAGGAGAAGTGCCTTTGTTTTAAAAGAAGGTATGAAAATTGTTTTGGTTTTACTTTGATGTCTTTTGACTTGAGTTTAAATAATAAGAATCTGGAAGTATTTCAAAAGAGTTATTAACCAATTTTGAAAGAAAATAAATACTTGGTTTTAAAAGCTTAAGTGTTATACTAGCTTTATGGAAAGTTAGGTATAACGACTTAAGGAAGATAGAAGGAACGGTTTACTTATTTTTTTTATGAAAGTCTTGTATTGATTCTGGAAAGTGTAGTAAGATGGTTTGATAAGTAGACATGTTAGGATGCTACGTGTGTTAGTGTCTTGTGATGTTTGTATAAAGGGTTTCCACTTGTTGTGCTTATGTTGTTTAACGATAATTTGTTATGTTAGTATTATATCACTCACCTCTTGACATGATTAGGGGTTAGGCCCTCCGTCACGGGGTAGACTCAGCGGTCTGTGTGACCTATGATTCGAGAATACCTCATGCGGGTTTGTGTGACCTATGCGAGCTACGAGAGTTCGAGGTTAGTGTGCGGCCTTTATGGTCATGCGGTCTATGTGGCCATGCGGTGCGAGTCGGGGCGTTGCGGGAGTAGCTACCTCGATGCGGGAATACCTCATGCGGGCCATCGAGTGGCTTATGCGGAGTGCGGGAAGTTCGAGACTAGGCGCGCACATTAGATCTGCGGGCGAGTGGCGGCCGATCATGTGGCGGTCTAGCAGATCTCGTAAAGCGATTTATGACCTTGTTGCATGCGTGGGTTTTAGTAGTCGGCTATGCCTTCGTACTTACCGTGCGGTTTTATTATGACACGGGTAGGACACGGTGTTCATGTGTATTCCTTGGTGCTTTTATATCATGGCTATGCCGGTGAGGAAGATATTCCACGGGCATGATTGATGTTGTGGCGTGAGACCCATAGTTGTATTTGAGTGATGACTTTGAGGCGTGAGTCACGACTTGACATATTTGCTTATTTATTGTGAGCTGTAGTTTGGTTATCATACATGTCTCTGATTTATATAGACTACTATGATTTCATTTCTGATATTTTGATTTCACATACTTGGTACTGTTGTCTCGACCTCCTTCGAAGTGCGTTCATGCCGCGGTAGAGGTACACGGTGTTGATCCTCGCTCTTAGGAGTCACGATTCAGCGTTTGGGAAGCTCCGTTTCTCGGAGGCTTATCGATGGTATAGTCCCTCGTTGTAAGTGCTTACATTCGGGGTATGGCGGGCCACGTCCGCCATTGTTGTCATATCATTCTTAGAGTGCAGTAATCTTGTTGTAGGCGGAATTGTAAAAAGGGATATGCTATTCTAGTTGTTATATATTTATGCCGAAAGGCAACTTTTCTCAGATAACTGTTTTACACTTCACTTTATTCATGTCTTGTTTTATATTCCGTTGATTACTCTGATGTATGGCTACTTGGGTGCCCGGGGTAAGGCACCAGTCACGGGCCCGGGTTCGGGTCGTGACACTATGTTAGTAAATTAAGCTATATAGTATGCTTAAGAAAAATTGTATGAATGAGATCCGTAAGTAGTAAGTAATGGTTGTTGTGATCAAGACAGCACGATTATGGTATTATGATAAGTTATTGTACCCGTTTACGGGGGGACTAATAAGGTAGGCTTGGAGCATGGAAATTGCGAGCTAAGAATATGGATAACCGCCGAGACCTTAGGTATATAAGTCCTTCTCGGGCAATAAGATTTAATTCAGACTAAGGGTAAGAGTTAAGTATGACGGTGGGTCGGGTTATGGACCTATTACGGGTCGCCCCGTAACCTAAAATGGATAGGGATCAATTGGTAGTAGTCCCGCTATGTGACAGGGTCACGAGGGTGCAAGGCCCAAGTCTAGTTAATCGTTTTACGGGTTCGTGGACACGTTCCACCGAAACCAGGTTGTGAAAGCCGGAAAAGGCCTTAAATTGTTCGATGTAAGTAACTCCAAAGATTGGAAGCCAGAATTAGTATGGAAGTTATGTACGTATACCAGTATTTGTTTGGAAGTACAGGAAGAGTACAACCAGTAAGAAAGAGAGCAAACAAGTGTAAAGGAATAGAGCTTGAATCCATGAGAACCTTTCGAGGTAGCCACAGCAGTGGGTGTTTGGGTTGTAACTGAGCGGGTACATAAGGATTTCCAGTGATGATATACAATTGACTGACTTGGTTTTAGTAAGTCTATGTGACTTGTTCGGTTGAAGTAAATAAACTGATGTTGAAAGTATATAGTACGTGAATTTAAAGGCTAAGAAACGGAGATAAGAATGTACGATCATTGAAGGTTTTTATGTTAAGTGCCCTTGGAGGTGCTTGGAGTTGTCTAGTATGGCGGTCAGGGCCACAACTTCCCGAATGAATTCAGGAAAATGCGCAAGGCAAGAATAAGATAAGTACGAGTGCTGCCTGTGGAAAACCGAAGACATCATTGGTAGTTTTTGAAAATCTTTATGATTATAAGGCGGCGCTTGATGACTAAGACTATGAAAGGGAGGTAAGCTCTCTCCCCCACGTAACAGGATAGTTGTACATATTATTGAGGGTTATGCGTACCCATATTATTAGGCGATGGAAATGAGACTGGTAAAGTCTTCAGTTTCGTCATACAATAGGTTACAATTTTAGATAACCGTGGGAAAAGTATTGTATTGGGGTAATTGAGAACGACATTAAGAAATGGTCGAGGATGTGTCTTAAGGATATTAATGCTGGTAATAAGCATAAATGGAAATGTATGACCCAGGAGCGAGGTAGAAATATTTTGGGTTAGTAATTTATATGATGAAGAGTTATGAACAGAATAATAAGGAAAATGCAATTACAATTATGAAGGTTTCCCAAGGCATAATTACCCAGACTAGTGCAAAGACCATTAGAAATGATGGGCAGTTAGGAACACCTCGACGAAAGGTGGCAAGCCTGTATGACGGGCCAGACCGTATATATACGGGGAGGTAAGAGAGCCCAGGGCAACTTGAAAAAAAAAGATAAGACGAGTTGACACTCGAACGAGAAGAAATCTTGGCAAGCCATTGGATTATGTAATACCATGAATTGAGGTTGAACACCTGACTATAAGCTCTATGAGCTGGAAGAGAATAATAGGATTACTACTTGATGAGATCAAGGAAGTCCCCCACTAAATTATGATTGGCAGGAAGTCTTAGCCATGAGACAAGCAAATGAGTCGAATCTAAGTATAGTGACCAAGTTTGGTTGCAACAGAGAGATGGAAATAGGAATCATAATTGAGATTATATCCCCGAATATTTCGGAAGTATGAGACAGGCTTCCAGTTATGGGAAGATAAGCTGACTACGACTACAGTTCTAACCCCTCCTGATGCCTGAAGGACGAGAGGGTTAGGTTATTATGGTAACAGTTTGAGTGTTTGGCTGGGTTGTGTGCGGATGCAATGTGATAATGTAACAACCTATATTTTCTCTGCAGCTACGGGAACACGATAGTGGAGCTCAGATTTGAGAGATTGTCGAGTCTTCTCTCGTTGAGTAGGTGAAGAGGCGATAGTATAAGGACCCAGTTCTAGTGCGGAAACTGAGATACGACTCTCTAAGAAGAAGGACCGTTTAGGTAGCCGGATAAGTCTTTGTGATATGAGGATAGATTGGGTATGCCCGATGCTGCTGGACTTGTCAGCAGATTTTAGGGGAGGCACGCAGTGCTTATTGCTCTATTTGTTCGGGGTCGACCAAGTTTTGTCGTGACCTCAGATGTATGTATTGGTAAGATGGCTTGAAGAGGGACGTAGCAGAGTTTGTTTCTTAGTGTCCGAATTAGTAGCAGGTCAGGGTTGAGCACCAGAAACCCAATGGGCTATTACAGGCGATTGAGATCCCGACTTAGAAATGAGAGGTGATTGATATGGATTTTGTTACAGGGTTGTTTCGTACTCGGAGAAAGTGCGTGTCACGACCCGAACCGGGGCCCGTGACTGGTGCCTTACCCCGGGCACCCAAGTAGACATACATCAGAGTAATCAGCGGAACAAACACAACAACATGAGATAACAGAAGTATAAAACAATAATCTGTGAAAACTTGCCTTTCGGCATATATATAAATGACAACTTTTAACATGAACAGTTTAATCCTTTTTACAAACCACACAAGATTACTCTGGACCTGCAGAATGATACGACAACAATGGCGGGACGGGGCCGCGAACCCACGAATGTAAACACCGACTACGACGAGGACTATACGTGATAAGCCTCGGAGAAGCGGAGCTTCCCAAACGCTGAACTGACCACGAGAGCTAGGATCAACGGTGTACCTCAACTGCGGCATGAACGCGGCCGAGGTCGATCAGCAGTGCAGAGTATGTGAAACTAAAAATAAATCGTAAATGAAATCATAGTAGTCTATACAAGCGGGAGACATGTATGATAACCAAACTACGATTCACCATAAATAGCGATCATGTTAAGTCGTGGACTCACGCCTTAAGTCATCACTCAATTTAACAATGGGTCTCACGCCCACATCAATCGTGCGTGGAATACCTTCGCCACCGCGTGATTTATGATATACAAGCACGAGGAATACACATGAACACGTGTCCCACGTGTCCTAATAAAACAATGCAGGGTAATGCGAAGGCATAGCCGACTACTAACACCCACGGTACCAGCAAGTCATAAGCGTGTCATGATATCTGTCTAGGCGTCACATGATAAAAGCTGGTCACTCGCCGCGATATCAAATGTGCGCGTCTAGCCACGAACTCTCCGCGACTCCGCATAGGCGGTCGGATAGGCCGCATGGTATAACCCGCATCGAGGTAGCTACTCCGGCGTCGCCCTGGACTCGCGATCGCATGGCCACAAGGACCGCGTGACCACAAGGCGCGACACTAACGGAGCTCCGTAGCTCCGCATGGATCCCCGGACCCGCGTAGGTATTCTCGAATCATGGTCCTGCATCACCGAGTCTACCCGCATCGGAGGCGACTTAACCTCCGGAACACAAGTCAAGGTGAGTGGTACAATACCAACATAACGGCTGATAGTCAAACAACTTTAAGCGCGATCGAGGAAAACCACTTTACACTAACATCACAAGATACTAACACACGTAGCATCCTAACATGTTTACTTCTCAAATCAACAAGAAAGTATTTATAAGGCTATCACAAACCAATACAATAAAGTATTCACACAAGGTACTTTCTACTAACAAGTTCGAATTATCTAACCCCAAAGTACTTCACACATTAAATCTTTAAAAGATCTGTTTCTTTCACATAAGTCACAATACCCGTAGTATAAAAATAGAGTGACTATCCTTTTAAGAAAACCAAAACTCTTACCTTTGTAAAATCAAGTAACAACATTATTTTCCAAACGTCCAAGTTTGCCTAATTTCAAATGTTCACGTTTCTTATTTTAGAAAGGTTTCGTAGTTCATTGGTTTGTTCATTTAAGAGTATAATTCTCTTTTAAACAATCTGAGAAACATAAGCCTTATATGTGAGTAGGATATTCTTGTTTATAACAATCTTATTACAAAGACCATGATCTAGGAAATATCATTTTGTCTCATCTTAGCTTACATGCAGATGGAAGTTTCTACCGGTTTTAATAATACTTAATTATTCAAAACATTTCCTTTTATTAACGTATTGCGATGGTTTGTCGATACAAATCACGATTTCCAAAATCAAGAAAGCGTTCTTAAGCCGTTATACCTAACTTCCCATAAAGCTAGTATAACTATTAAGTTCACAAAAAACCAAGTATTAATTCTCTTTCAAAACGATTTCAGAAATCTTTTGAAATACTTCAAGTTCTTTATAATCACACATCACGCACGTTATAAACAAATCATTTACCTTTTAAAAACCACAAAGTGTTTTCTTATCTACATAAAGTATTATAACCAACTTCCCATAAAGCCGTTATAACACTTTATGTTTTAAACCAATCAAATACATTTAGCACGTATGCGTCACCGTACTACATAGTTCACACATATCATGCTAGAAGAGATAGGAAGAGGTTCACATACCTCGCGACGATTATCGACTAATAGCAAAATGCTCGAGTACCTCAAGCCGTCGGCTACTCCTTAAGCCAAGTAGAAACGCGCCACACGTAGTACTTCAACCTATAAGGCCACAAGGCGCTTATTAACATCTAGATCTTATCGTAGAACATTCTACCGAAAATTCGACAAAGACTCCCCCATAACGGCGTAAATCTCCTCCTCTAACGGGGCGGCTATCAAGCCAACGGGGGTTATACGCCTAATCGGACGTGCACAATTCTACCTCACAGAAAGCTACACAAGTCTCATGAATACTGATCCTATGTAATTACTACAAGATTCTTCTTTTCGAAAAGGTTTCTTATTATTCAGCTTAAGTCCAAGGACATTGCCACAACATTAAGTTCGATACTATATATATAGTATACTTCAACTATATATTCCTCTGACATGTAATTTCCAATTACAAATAGAGGGACAAGATATTTACCTCGATAAGCCCATAATTATCCAAGTATAAATGTCGATCCTTAGCAACGCTTAGCTCCAACTCCGAGCGCTCCAACCCGCTCTAAACCACCCTTAGAAGTTCTAACCAACTTCTACACAATACTCCAACGGACTATGGAGATTTTCCTAGGGTTTCGGTTTGTGGTGACGGAAGTATAATAGTATTTACGGGCTTTTATAGGTATAACCTTAGAATACTACAAGGTATCTGGCTAAGGTATTTGGGCATTATAACAATACTTGGAGTATTTCTATACCACAAGGGGTATTATACAAAAGCAACTAGGCTGGGGTACCCACGGCTAGCACCTCAAAGGAGGTGTCCACCTCGGCCTACCCACTAGGGGAACTCTCGGCCAAGGGGAGAGGGCTCTCGGCAAGGCACTACACTAAGGGAAGGAAGAAGCTTTCAAGACTTAGGCAATTTTGTGAATGAATTAGTCTTCAAGGGGTATTTATAGGTCAAGTGAAAGCCAACCAATGGCCAAGATTACACCAAGTGTTAGGCAAGTGTAGGGCCAAGATTCACCCATGTGTACCTAGCCAACTTGCACACAAAATATCTACCAAAAATATCTCCCACTTGCCTTCCCAAATCGTCAGTGCGCCCACCTTGCTGATGAGAGGGTGCCAAGTGCCGCCCTCTCGTTGGTCCAAAATGGTCCGTCTCTCGGACAAATCCGGAAAAATAAGAAAAGACAGAGCCGGAATGTTCCCCGCGCAAGTGATGGCCAACGTGTCGTCGAACTACGACTCTACCCGGGTGTTGTGCTCAAATGCCATTCGGCAAGCCACCTAGGCGGGGTGACACGTGTCACCCTCCTATTGCCCAAAATAAAACATCTTAGAAAATATCCACAATGGCCAAAATCTCGAAAACAAAGTGGGCCCTACAAAATCAGTAAATTTCTCCGTGGGCCCACGTGACCATTTCCAAAATAAAATTCCATAATTCTCTAATATTCCAGAAGTCCGAATACCAAATCTGGGAATCCAATTCCCATTAACGAACCTTTTTCCTTCACAAAACCGGAAACTTTTCCGTGGAAAAATCGCCTCTTTCTTCCTTTCCAATCTTTCCACGTATTCTCGCACGTGCGTCCTCGCATACATACCACGGAACTACGGGTATAACATTCTCCTCCTCGAAACATTCGTCGAATGTTCCTTCTAAGTCTCAAAACAAGCGTGCGCCAATATAGTCTTCACTACTATACTTACGAGAACAATCCCGCCATACGGCTGGAAACACTGCGCAAAACTTACATCTAAGTCCACGAGGAAACACCTCTACATCACCACAATAATACTACTTTTGTCACTTTGCCCGAGATACCACTTTGTCACTTTGCGCGAGCCTTGCTCCAACGACCCAACAAATGGTGCGTCGCGATCACGTTCGTCAGACACTCGAATTCTTACCACATTTACGAGCATCGCTTTAGTATCCAAAACTCGGGGTTACTATCTCTAACGTGGTCATCATTAATCGGAACATTCGGATGGATCTTGATACTTTCCCGAACATAACAATACGAAGACGGACGCCCTTCCTCCTAAGTCGGACGGCAAATGCTAACATATAGCAACTGGCCTATTCTTCACATGAACTCACAAAGGCCCAAAGTAACTCGGGCTAAGTTCCTTCGTTTCAAAACTCGTCACACCTGTCCGGTGGTACTTTCAAGAAGACCGACCGTCCAACTGAACTCTAAGTGTCGCCGATTATCCGCACGATTCCTCTTGTTGCGTAACTTCTTCTAGACAAGCTTCACTATCCACAATCTGTGGAACAAGCTGAACCAACTATCTCGAACCCCGCCAACATCGAACCAATCGACCAAGCAACTTGCATTTCTGCTTTACAAGGCGTCACAAGACGACATCCGAACACCGAAATGGTAGCTTAAACACTTCAACCGAGACAACGATCCTCACAGCTACCACGAAATCAAAACACCGCCGAGGCGAATGCGTCTGGAGACTCACCCGAGTTCCTAGCCCCGCTCGTACAAACTCCGAAGAGAAACAGCCGTACCCTGGGCTCCACTGTCCGTCATAAGGTGAAGGTAGGCACCCCGTGCAACCTCACAACCTTTTCAGATAACATCAACACTGCCGAGGGAACGACCCTGACCGAAGAACACGATAGGCTGCCCCCATCGGCCCGACCACTGGTCGAACGCATCCACGAACTTGCACGGCTAACTAAACATGGGCCTAACACCTCATGACCCTAACACAAAGAGGACCACCACAAACTGACCCCACCACCAAACCTACCGGGTTGACCGCACGTAGCCTCAACCTGACCCGGCAAGGCGCAGAATACCATCTCCCCGAAGGAACAATCTTACTAAACATGTTACGAAAACCTAGCGGTCTTCTTAGCTCAACTACCCTCTTTCATTTCATACTACTTAGGGACTTATCCCAAACACAGCTCACGTGCACTATGCACTCCTATAAGGGTCAAACATAAACATACGTCTCTACCCGAGATGGCCTTACCTCTAAGGTCTTTGCGTATAAAGCTCTAAGGCTCACACTTTCTCTATCCTCCAAAATCTTACTCGGTTAACCCACCATGATTTCTAATCACAACTAACACACTGCTATCAGAACATAGCACTCAAGGTATACTCACCTTGAAAGTTACCGAAGGACCTTGCTGCCCGCCTCTTCTGTCCTTGGTTAACCCGTCGATCTCTACGTTTCTCGCTGCGCGCATAAGCCCGCAGTGCCATGCTCAAGCCCAATCAAGAATTACTCTTGCACAACCCTTTCTTAGGTAGTCATCAAGACCGCGGTACATCGGTATACTCTGCGGTAGCCAAATCCATGGCTAGTAATGTGGTTGCCTCTTTGCAATCTATATTCTCTGTTCGATCCGTGGCGAAGGTTCACATATCATGGCCGCGATGGAGGCCGCCGCCGTGCTTAAACTCTCGGCTAGTGACGTCGCAGAAATCCCGAATGAAGCACTACCCTAGGTAATGATTGGGCTGTGCCCTCGCAACCCTCTCGAACTCTACTCGCAGCTCCTCGGTGCCTTGCCTCCCGGGCGGGTTTGCCTACGCGGAGCATAACGGTAGGGAAAGAAATACGTCGGAGGGTCTAACTTACAACACACTCTAAGGCACGATCTCGAGTGAGAAGAATAGAAACCAATCCTAAATATCCTATAGCCTCACGATTATTGATGTGGTGCACAACACACCGATAATCAAGACTCATCGGATACTGATGCAGACACTTTCCGAGGATTAATCGCTCGATACCACTTTTGTCACGACCAACCGGGGCGTGGTGCCTTACCCCGCACCCAGTAGACATACATCGAGTAATCGGTGGAACAAACACAACAACATGAGATAACGAAGTATAAAACAATAATCAGAAAACTTGCCTTTGGCATATATATAAATGACAACTTTTAACATGAGCGGTTTAATCCTTTTACAAACCACGCCAGCGATACTCTACGGACCTCTAAGAATGATACGACAACAATGGCGGGACGGGGCCCCGCCAACCCCGAATGTAAACACCGACTACGGCGGGACTATACCACCGATAAGCCTCGGAGAAACGGAGCTTCCCAAATGAACTGACCACGAGAGCTAGGATCAACGGCGGTGTACCTCAACTGCGGCATGAACGGCCTCGAAGGAGTCGATAACAGTGCAGAGTATGTGAAACTAGAAATAAATCGTAAATGAAATCATAGTAGTCTATACAAAGCGGGAGACATGTATGATAACCAAACTACGCTTCACCATAAATAAGCAATCATGTTAAGTCGTGGACTCACGCCTTAAGTCATCACTCAATTTAACAATGGGTCTCACGCCCAACATCAATCGTGCGTGGAATACCTTCCTCACCGGCGGTTTATGATATACAAGCACCAGGAATACACATGAACACCGTGTCCGCTGTGTCCTAATAAAACGATGCAGGTGTAAATGCGAAGGCATGGCCGACTACTAACACCTGCAGTACCCACAAGGTCATAAGTCGTGTCATGATATCTGTCTGCACCGTCACATGATAAAAGCGGTCACCGCCGCGATATCAAATGTGCGCGTCTAGCCACGAACTCTCCGCGACTCCGCGATAGGCGATCGAGATAGGCCGCATGAGGTATAACCCGCATCGGTAGCTACTCCGGCATCGCCCCGGACTCGCGATCCGCACGCCTGAGGACGCATGACCACAAGGGCCGCGACACTAACCTGGAGCTCCCGTAGCTCCGCATGGATCCCCTGGACCCGCATGAGGTATTCTCGAATCATGGTCCCAGACCGCCTGAGTCTACCCCGCATCGGAGGGCAGCTTAACCTCCGGAACACAAGTCAAGGTGAGTGGTACAATACCAACATAACGGCTGATAGTCAAACAACTTTAAGCGCAGTCGAGGGGAAAACCCCTTTACACTAACATCACAAGATACTAACCAACGTAGCATCCTAACATGTTTACTTCTCAAATCAACAAGAAAGTATTTACAAGGCTATCACAAACCAATACAATAAAGTATTCACACAAGGTACTTTCTACTAACAAGTTCGGGTATCTAACCCCAAAGTACTTCACACATTAAATCTTTAAAAGATCTGTTTCTTTCACATAAGTCACACAATACATGTAGTATAAAAATAGAGTGACTATCCTTTTAAGAAAACCAAAACTCTTACCTTTGTAAAATCAAGTAACAACATTATTTTCCAAACGTCCAAGTTTGCCTAATTTCAAATGTTCACGTTTCTTATTTTAGAAAGGTTTCGTAGTTCATAGCTTTATTCATTTAAGAATATAATTCTCTTTTAAACAATCTGAGAAACATAAGCCTTATATGTGAGTAGGATATCTTGTTTATAACAATCTTATTACAATGACCATGATCTAGGAAATATCATTTTGTCTCATCTTAGCTTACATGCGGATGGAAGTTTCTCCGGTTTTAATAATACTTAATTATTCAAAACATTTCCTTTTATTAACTGCAGTTGGTTTGTCGATACAAATCTGATTTCCAAAATCAAGAAAAGCGTTCTTAAGCCGTTATACCTAACTTCCCATAAAGCTAGTATAACTCTTAAGTTCTCAAAACCAAGTATTACTTCTCTTTCAAAACGATTTCAGAAATCTTTTGAAATACTTCAAGTTCTTTATAATCACACATCAAGCCAGTTATAAACAAATCATTTACCTTTTAAAAACCACAAAGTGTTTTCTTATCTACATAAAGCTGTTATAACCAACTTCCCATAAAGCCGTTATAACACTTTATGTTTTAAACCAATCAAATACATTTAGCACGTATGCGTCTACCGCACTACATAGTTCACACATATCATGCTAGAAGAGATAGGAAGAGGTTCACATACCTCGCGACGATTATCGACTAATAGCAAAATGCCCGAGTACCTCAAGCCGTCGGCTACTCCTTAAGCCAAGTAGAGCGCCACACGTAGTACTTCAACCTATAAGGCCACAAGCGCTTATTAACATCTAGATCTTATCGTAGAACATTCTACCGAAAATTCGACAAAGACCTCCCCAATGCAGCGTAAATCTCCTCCTCTATCGGGGCCGGCTATCAAGCCAACCAGGGGGGGGGGGTTATACGTCTAATCCGGACGTGCACAATTCTACCTCACAGGAAAGCTACACAAGTCTCATCAGAGTCCTATGTAATTACGATTCAAGACTCTTCTTTCGAAAGGTTTCTTATTATTCGGCTTAAGTCCAGGACATTGCCACAACATTAAGTTCAGTACTATATATATAGTATACTTCAACTATATATTCCTACAACATGTAATATCCAATTACAATAGGGGGACAAGATAATTACCTCGATAAGCCCATAATTATCCAAGTATAAATGTCGATCCTTAGCAACGCTTAGCTCCAACTCCGAGCGCTCCAACCCTTAGAAGTTCTAACCAACTTCTACACAATACTCCAACGACTATGGAGATTTTCCTAGGGTTTCGGTTTTGTAGTGGGAAGTATAATAGTATTTCTGGGCTTTTCGTATAGGTATAACCTTAGAATACTACAAGGTATACGGCTAAGGTATTTGGGCATTATAACAATACTTGGAGAGTATTTCTATACCACAAAGGGGGGTATTATACAAAAGCAACTAGGCAGGGGTACCCACTGCTAGCACCTCAGGAGGGGGTGTCCACCTCGGCCTACCCCACTGGGAACTCGGCCAAGGGGAGAGGGGCTCTCGGCCAAGACACTACACTAAGGGGGAAGGAAGAAGCTTTCAAGACTTAGGCAATTTTGTGAATGAATTAGTCTTCAAAGGGGGGGGTATTTATAGGTCAAGTGAAAGCCAACCAATGGCCAAGATTACACCAAGTGTTAGGCAAGTGTAGGGCCAAGATTCACCCATGTGTACCTAGCCAACTTGCACACAAAATATCTACCAAAAATATCTCCCACTTGCCTTCCCAAATCGTCAAGTCACGCGCCCACCTTGCCCACTGATGAGAGGGTGCCAAGTGTCGCCCTCTCGTTGGTCCAAAATGTTCCGTCTCTCGTAAAAATCCGCAAAAATAACAAAAGACATAGCCGTATTTTTCCCCTCGCAAGTTATTTAAAACGTTTCGTCGAAAAACGACTCTAACCGGGTGTTGTGCACAAATGCCATTCGGCCAAGCCACCTAGGCGGGGGTGACACGTGTCACCCTCCTATCGCCCAAAATAAAACATCTTCGAAAATATCCACAATGGCCAAAATCTGAAAACAAAGTGGGCCCACAAAACCGTAAATTTCTCCGTGGGCCCACGTGACCATTTCCGAAAATAAAATTCCATAATTCTCTAATATTCCAGGAAGTCCGAATACCAAATCTGGGAATCCAATTCCCATTAACGAACCTTTTTCCTTCACAAAAACCGGAAACTTTTCCGTGGAAAAATCGCCTCTTTCTTCCTTTCCAATCTTTCTGTCGTATTCTCGTACGTACGTCCTCGCATACATACCCTGGAACTACGGGGTATAACAGTGCGACTCCCTGAGGGTCATAGTAAGTAGGCTGACGAAATCAGCCCGTGTTCTTCCGGTCAGGACCATTCACTCGGCTGAGGATTACGATAGACTATATATCAGGAAGAGTATGAGACTGCACGGGGTTCCTATATTTATGATGTCAGACGGATGAGCTCAGTTTACGGATAATTCTGGAGGTTTTCCAGAAGGGATTAGGGACACATGTGAGTCTCAGTATTGCATTTCACCCTCAGACCGACGGACAGGCAGAGCGTACTATCTAGGCACTGGAGGATGGGTTGCGGGCCTATTTTCTTGATTTCAGAGATAGCTGAGAGGATTAATGTTACATCCCGTAAGTCCAGGACATGTATAAGAGAATGTATGTAAGGAATCAAGACTTGGAAATTAGTACGAAAGGGAGAATTATTTTTCCGACGGAAAATCTTCCGAACGTCGGAAAGGAAAAATGTTCGTTGATGAGAATTGGATTCTCAAAATGTATTATTTGAGGATTATGGAACTTATTAACATTATGGAAATTTATTTTTACGTATTTGGTCATGTGGGGCCCACCCGAGGAATTTTATGTTTTGTGGGGTCCACGAGGGTTACGAAATTTTATGGACGAATGAGAGGGCGACACGTGGCACCTCCCCCACTTGGCCTTGGACGAAATTTTGCAAGGGTATAATGGTCATTGACCATGGTAAAAGATCAAGTCTTGCTAGCTTGAGATTGTTGACCAAGTCAACTTGTCCACTTGGCTTTACATTAATTGTCTTTCATCCTAGACCACAAGTGTATTAATCCAAGCCCTCCATTGTGTTATATATTCACTACACTAATGACCATTTTGGAGGAGTTAGAGAGAAGTTTCTCTCACTAAGAAAACGCTCTCAACGTTTCCCCTTAGTTGCTCCTTCGGTTTTGCCTCTTCTTCCCCCCCCTAAGATTTTTGTTTGTTTCACAATGGTTTAATTGTTATTGTTCACAATATGAAGAAGTCTAAACGTTACACACGTTCTAGCAATGATTCAGGAGGTTCAGGCAGTTCGGCTAAAGCTAGAACAAGGAAGAAGAAAAAAAGTGGCGGCAGTCCAACAATTGCCGAGGAAAATCTTATTCCGGCAATCTCGGACCCTTCTGTATTGGTTAATGTCACGCCAGACTCACGTTTTCCATTAGAAAATGTAGTAGACGATTCTATGCTACAAAGGATACATGAATGGGGAAAAAATATAGAAATTGAAAGCTTGGATATAAGTGAATTTGAAGGCGGAACTTCCGGCAGGCAGGGTCTTTTACCGATAGCCATTGACACCCCTAATGCTACTATGGTGGTCGATCATTCCACGGGCCAACTAGTTGATAACGGGATCATTTCGGAAGAGCAGGACAGTCACTCAAACATTAGTAGCCCGACACTACCTGGTAATTTACTCAGGTTAGCCGGAAAAGGGTTAAAATCTGGGCCAGGCATTGCAATTGATGAAACAAGGCACGATGGCATACTCGGGCCAAAGCCGGGTTTGGGCGCGGGTCAGAAGCTCATGACGGGTCGGGCAGGTGTCCATGGGTCCAAGAGTAATCACGTCTTGTATGAATCAAAGTCAGTTGATAGCATTGAAGGTACTCCTATCCCCAAGAAGTTTGACGCGGGTGCCAAGAGAACAAACTTTAATGCCCCGGGAAACGATGTGACTCCTCCCATTCCGGGTCGGGGCATGGGTCAGAAGGATAAGGCGGGTCAGGCGGATAACAATGAAACTAGGAATATGCACATTATGCAAGGTTCAAGGTCAGATGTGGGACACGAAGGGATTTCTATCCCCAAGGATCCTAACGTTATTATTGAGGGTGCCGAGGCGTCACACATTAATGCTGCGGGTACCAACGATTCACTTGCAAGCACGGGTCTTTATGATGGTCAAATTTCCAAGACGGGTCAGGTGGATAACCATGGGTCATTGACTATTCCCGTTATACAAGGAGTTAAGTCAGTTGTGAGGAACAAAGCAAATTCTATTTCCAAGGAGCCTAGGAACTCCTTGATCATTAATAACGCGGGAGCCGAGGGGTCAGACTTGAATGACGCGGGATCCAAAGAGCCCTCTCGTGTATTAAGACAACAACCCCAGATTTCTTTAAGTGTCACTAATGAAGCCTTCCCTACTTTAGCTAGTTTGCTTAGTGGAGTCAATCTCAAGAACCACAATAAACCTTTCGTCTTTAATTCTTCCTTGGGTACGAGTAATGTCTTGAACATACCCCCTCTCTCCTCTAATACCCCTTCACTACTCTCTGAAATACACAACACCTCACCCCTTCTATCTTCCCTTCCTTCTATTCCTCCTGAAACCCAACACAAATTCCCTACCCTCCCAAATGGCACGCGAATCCTCTCACCTATCGCGGGCCCAAGCTCTATTCCTTCTACCCATCCCCCTCTGCCTATACCTCCAGAAATACCTCCCAATGATTTACACACTAATGCACCTTCTAAACAACATCAAATTCCTACCGCGGCTACATCCCATAGCAATCTTCCCCCAAATCATGGCAAAGGTACCATCCCTCCCAAGAAGACTTATGCTGGAGTCTTTGCGGGAACTAGGATTGAGGCAAAAGGTATGAAGTTACAATTTATTGAGCAACAAGGAGCGGAAGTAGATATAGAAACTGAGGATGAAGTTCCATTCATAGAAACATGGGGCTATTGCCTAATAGGTTGCTTCACGGGTCCTTTCCCGGGAAGAGAAGCATTGAATACCATTGTGAAAGGATGGGGAGTTAAATGTCGTATTATACCATATGGCAAAGGCTGGACGGTGTTCAAATTCATGACGGAGGAAGAGCGCACTAATGTACTTCACGGAGGCCCTTATATGGTCTACGGGAAAACTATGATTCTCAAGGCTATCAATAAAGGAGTTCTAATAACGGATGATTTATTCTTGGACATTCCTATTTGGGTCACTTTTCCGGACATTCCCCTTTCTATTTGAGGTAACGCCTTAGTAAGATTGCTTCACGTGTAGGAAGGCCTCTTTACACGGACCAATATACTAAGGAAAGGTCAAAAATGAACTATGCAAGAGTTCTAGTGGAAGTGGATGTCAGTAAGGAGCCAATAATGGATTTTGTCGTCAAACTCCCCGATAACAGAAGGTATACTCAAAGGGTAAACTATGAGAATTACCCGGACTTTTGATATCATTGCGCGGCTTTTGGACACAACCACTTGAAGTGTATGAAGATGAGGGATGATGTCAACAATGAAGAAGCTCCAAAAACACGCAATACTGAGGTACCCCCTAACAATAAGGAAGATTCTACTTGTTTGGAGGTCAGCGAGTGCAGGTGGAACCAACCCTCCTCCCCCTCATCCACCAACTTCTCAACATCCCGCAGATGCTGATAACTTGATGGACATTGAAGAAAGTGAGCACACAATACCTCCTGGTACCGGAAGTTTGGGAGAAGTATCGCATGCCACGGGCCCTACGGTTTTGGGTCATTCTGGCCCATCAAGTTTGCGGGAAACTCAAGCAAGTTCCTCACTGCCTATTTCTCACCATGGCAGTACGCAACATGTTAGGATGAGTTCTGGTCAAAACATTCTGATTCTGAGGTGCCTATGAACCCGCCACCTTCTTTGGATGGAGAAACATACAAGGGTGCTACAGAAAAGGCTCAACTAGTGTCACGTAACGTTAACTTTGAACGCGGGGAACATAGCTTGGCTGAACCACAAGTTATGGCTCCCAGCAACAAAGAAGATGGATGGAAAGAAGTTTCGTCAAAAAAGTATGTGCCGAAAGGTAGTGGAAAGGCGAAGGCAGCAAAGCGCGGAGGTGCTAACAAAACCTCCTTTGTTTCCTAATGAAAATACTTCGTTGGAATGTCCGTGGTCTTTGCGGACAAAGGGATAGGGCAGCCATGCAAGCTCTAGTGTGTAGTATCACAAAACAACATGATGCGGCTATGATTTGTCTATTGGAAACTAAACTATCTCGGTCAAGGACAGAGTCTTTCTCAACTCTAAGATTCAAAGGTTGGAACTTTTGCTCCAATTTGGAATTCATTAATGGCGAAAGAATGCTATTACTATGGGATCCCTCCAGGGTCTGTTGCGCAGTGCTTGTAATTGACTCTCAGCATATCCATGTACAGGCAGGTTTCAATATAACACAAGTGTCCTACCTTGTCACCTTTGTGTACCCAGTTTATAGCATCTCAGATAGAAGGAAGCTTTGGCATCACCTTACTCACTTGGGCATTGGCATCACTATGCCTTGGATGATTATGGAAGATTTCAACACTTATTGCTACCCACATGATAAGGTGGGAGGTCCTCCTCTCACGCCTTATGCACTTAGGGATCTTGGAGATTTCAGGAATTCTCATGGACTAGAAGACACTCCTTCTTCCGGTTCCTTCTACACTTGGACAAATGGTTCGATTTGGTCCAAGCTTGATAGAGTGTTGATGAATCAAAATTGGAGTGATTTGACCTTGGAATGCACGGCCAATTTCTTGCCTATGGAACCTGTCTCGGACCACTGTCCAGTGATAGCCACGGTTATTGCATCCTATAATGTTGGGAAACGTCCTTTCAAGTTCATGAATATGTGGCTTTCTGTCACGACCCGCCCCCGGGCCCGCGACTGGTGCCCTACCTGGGCACCCCTCTCGGTAAACATCAGAGAATAGCAGCGGAACATACACAACTAAAAAAGTACTTAAACATAAATTAACAACAGGCTAGCCGATAAGGCCACCTTCCGTAAAAATATACTCAATCCAGAAATAGAACAGTACATTTTTTTTCTTTACAACCCAATCCACAATGTGACTACAGACCTCTAAGAATAACAACTCTGGCGGGACAGGGCCCCGCCATACCCCTGAATGTACAATAACCGACAATACCAGGGATAAGCCTCCGGAATAAAGGAGCTTCTCAACAGCTGAACAGTGATCCTAAGAGCGAGGATCAACAACCTGTACTTTACCTGCGGCATGAACGCAGCCCGAGAGGTCGATGCAACATGTACCAAATATGTGGCGAAATCTTGTAATGAAATCATAAGTCTAAAATAAAACTGGAGACATGTATGATAACTCAATTAACAGTACACTGTGCCTTACTAACAATGAGAGTAAATAGGGGTATACTTACAATATAAAGTAGGAAAGCTCACGATCAAAGCAGGACCACCCGCCCGCAGTGTCATTAAGCAATCCTATTCCCGGGACTATTTCACCCGCATAGATCCAGTGGACCCGCGTGAGGTATTCCTCGCATGGGACTATTTCACCCGTATAAGCCCTTACGGACTCGCATGAGGTATTCCTCGCATAGGCTGGACCCGCCCGCATGGGACTATTTCACCCGCATAAGCCCTACGGACTCGCATGAGGTATTCCTCGCATCGTGGGTAGCAAATCCATGGAAATTGTTTAGGAATAGGGACACAGGTGAGTCTCAGTGTTGCATTACACCCACAGACCGACGGTCAGGCAGAGCGTACTATCCAGGCACTTGAGGATAGGTTGCGAGCCGGTGTTTTTGATTTCAGGAATAGCCGGGAAGGTTAATTGCCTCTTGTCTTATTGCGTAACGATAACAGTTACCCTTTCAGTTTTCAGGTGGCCCGGTACGAGGCCTTGTGTGTAAGAAAGTGGAGATCGCCGGTCGGATGGTTCGACGTAGGCGAAGTTCAGTTATTTGGTCCAGACTTGACTCAGCGGGCTATGGATAAGGCGAGGCTTATCCGGGAAAGATTGTAGTAAGCTTAGAGTCCGCAGAAGCTTTATGCAGATAACCGATGTTGACACGTGGGTTTCAGTTGATATTTTAGTATGAGTATTGTTATGCGGCCAAGTGTGGCATTATTGGCACGTAGGGGTTGTAAGGAGACTATGTCGCTATCTTAAGTTTGACTCCCGAGAGAACATTCGGGGACGAATGTTTCTAAGGGGGGAAGAATGTTACACCCCGGAAATTTCAGGATATGTTTATAAGAACGTACGTAAGAACTCAACAATGTTAAGAATTGAGACGAGTAAAAATTTATCGGAATTTTGGAATTTGTCGGAAAATGAAGTATTGCGACGAACGGGAGGGCGACACGTGTCACCCCCCCTTAATACTCTTGGACGAAATTGACATGGGGGAAATGGTCATTTGACCATAATTTAAAAGATCAAGTCTTGCAAAGGCAAGAGCTTGACATTGTTGACCAAGTCAATGCCACTTGGCTTGATCCATGTGAAACTCATCCGAACCACCCATTTGTTCTAATCTAGACCCTCCAATTGGTTATATATGTGTACTAGTGCAAGACAAGCTTCAACACTTAGTCAAATTTTTACAAAAATCTTGAAGAACCTATAGGGGTGCTCTCGGTTTTGGCTTGAGGGTTTCAAGAAATTTTTTTGATTGTTGTCCAATAATTCCCCCACTTTAAACCAAGGTACCTAAGGGTATAGTAAGTGTTTCTCAATAAAAAGATCCCGGAAATGTGGTGTTTTCGTATTAGTCGCAAGGCGAAAACCTAAAGGGTTATTCAACTTTGAAGTTGAAACTTGAAGATGAGTTTTTCATAAGCTTCTAAGGGTGGCTTGGGGTGGATTGGAATGTCGAAAGGATGAGCTAAAGGTGCTAGAGATTGACTTGTACTCTTGGATCATATTTGGGCTAATTGAGGTATAATCTTCGTTTTACTTTAGTAATTGAAGATTTCATGTTATGATAAGTTATAAGTGGTCTTGTGATATGTGTTATGAAGTTTGATAAGTTTTATGGAATTGGAAGCTCAAAATCCGAAAATGACATATTTAGCCATTTGAAATTGAAATCCAATTTGATCGATAAATTGAATTGTCGCATGTTACCTACTTGGAAAATGTAGTAGCTATAATTAATGGCGGCTTGATATCATATTATGCTACCAATTTGGATTGAATTGGAAATTGAATAAGAATTGGTATTGTTATATACATTGTGGCCGAAATTGGACTAGTAGTTTAGACTAGTTTGTTATCGTTTGTGGTGAGCCAATTGGGGCTGTTTGGTTATTCATTTGTATTGAACTACCTTATAAATTGTGGTGAGCCAATTGGGGCTGTTTGGTTATTGTATTCGGCCTTGAAAAGGTGGCAAAGTTAGTAAAAACAAAGGAAGTGTTGTCCGATTTTCCGTAGAATTTAGTGACTTGCACTTGGAATATTCTACATTTGAAACTAGAAGTTAATAGACGTACTATGGTCATTATAGGTTGGCATACTACGTACGGCGATTGGACTTAGCAAGTGGATTAAACCGAAGAGGTATGTGGAACTTTCTTACCTCTTGAGCATGATTAAGTTGTAAATGTATAGTGCGGTAGGCGTCTGAAGATTTTGACAATCTAGTCTATTTGATATCCTTGGCTTATTTTAAGAATGCCCAAGTTGTTTGAGTTAGAGAATTAACTCACTTGTTTATTTATTAAGGATATCTTGGTTTTCAAAGGTTAAGAGACTTTAAGTATGTTGAAAGTATTTTGATACTTGTTCTGTTGGAAAGTTTAAGTCTCTTGGTTAAAAAGAAGTATGTAAGTTGCTAATGTATAAAGCTAGTATAACGGCTTTATGGGAAGTTGGTTATAATAGCTTTATGGAAAGTTAATAAGAGAATGGTTTACTCTTAAGTAATTTAAGCATGTTAAGGGACTTGAAGAGTTTTAAAGAATGTGACACTTGTTTCGTTTAAAACGTATAAGTCCCTTGGATAGGAAATTGTACTTGACTTAGGTATAAAGTGAATATAACGACTTTATGGGGAGTTGGTTATATTGGCTTTATGGAAAGATAAATGGCTTGATTTATTTGAAAGGCAATTTGATTTAAAGGCATCAATTGCCTAAGGCTTTTCTGAGAAGAAGTCACTTGATTTAGAAGCCTAATTTTATTTCTAAAAGTATTGTGACTTGTCTTGAAAAAGAAATTGTAACTTGATACTACGGTTATTAGTATCTTGGAAATTTTATAATGAAATGAGTCATTTTGAAAGAATAGAAATCGTAGTACTTTGGGTTAAATTCGGATTTTTATAAAGAACATGTTAGTGCCTTAAGTAAACTAAAATGAGAGTGTATATGAAGCAGAATAATAAGAAGTTAGGGATTGCTTAACTTGCTTATATATTGTATGATAAGCGGTAGTGCTTATGTTATGTGTGATAGCCGTATTTGTGCTAGTAGTTCAGTAATAATTGCGGGGTCATTCCCCGGGTTTGTGGCATTGCATATTTCTGTGGATTTGCTACCCACGATGCGAGGAATACCTCATGCGAGTCCGTAGGGCTTATGCGGGTGAAATAGTCCCATGCGGGCGGGTCCAGCCTATGCGAGGAATACCTAAATGCGAGTACGTAAGGGCTCACGCGGGTGAAATAGTCCCATGCGAGGAATACCTCACGCGGGTCCACTGGATCTATGCGGGTGAAATAGTCCCAGGAATAGGATTGCTTAATGACACTGCGGGCGGGTGGTCCTGCTTTGATCGTGAGCTTTCCTACTTTATATTGTAAGTATACCCCTATTTACTCTCATTGTTAGTAAGGCACAGTGTACTGTTAATTGAGTTATCATACATGTCTCCAGTTTTATTTTAGACTTATGATTTCATTCTGATACTTTCGATTTCACATATTTGGTACATGTTGTCTTGACCTCGCCGTTTGCGTTAAATGCCGCAGTAAAATGCAGTTCTTGATCCTCGCTCTTAGGATCACTGTTGTTTGTTGAAGCTCCTTTTATTAGGAGGCTTATCCACGGTATTGTCGGTTATTGTACATTCAGGGGTATGGCGGGGCCTGTCCCTTGCAGTTGTTATTCTTAAGTGCGTAGTCACATTATGGATTGGGTTGTAAAGAAAAAAAAATGTCTTGTTCTATTTCGGATTGAGTATATTTTTACGGAAGGTGGCCTTATCGGCTAGCACATTTGTTGTTAACTTATGTTTAAGTATTTTTTTAGTTGTGTATGTTCATTGCTATTCTCGATGTTTACAAAAGAGGTGCCTGGTAGGGCACGATCGCGAGCTTGGGGTCGGTCGTGACAAAAGTGGTATCGAAGCGATTAGTCCTCGGAAAGTGTCTGAGGCCAGTGTCTAGTAGAGTCTTGATTATCGGTGTGTTGTGCACCACATCTATAATCAGGAGGCTGCAGGACATTTAGGATTGGTTTCCATTCTTCTCACTCTAAGATCGTGCGATAGAGCTGTATGGTTAGGGTCGTCTTTCCCTAACAAGTTATGATTGTTTGCAGCTATGAGAAAGGCAGCAGTGACCCAGGAAGGATTATGTGGATTGCGTATCCAGGTTGGTAATGTTTGTAGTATAGTTGGTATTGTGACATACAACTATACGGATTTATGTTTGGGGGTCACATGTGTGTTGCCTAGGATGATTTTAGATTACCAGGATTGGCTAAGGACTAAATAAATACCGGAAAGGTATGAGCAGTTAAGGAACTCTCATCAAGGTTTTACGTGCTAATTTGAGATAATTAGGTGATGATGAGATGTGTGAGAATGTAATGGACCCTTAAGAAGTTAATTAAGAGACTAAGTGGAAGACTATGTTAGCAACTTAAGCTACGTGGTATGCTTAAGGGAATTGTACGGGCGAGATCCGGACGAAGAAAGTATAGTTGTTGTGGTCAAGACAACACGGCTATGATTTTACGAGAAGTTTTTGTACCCGGTTGCGGGGGGCTGATAAGTTAGGCTTGGAGCATGGAAATTGCGAGCCTGAGAATGTGATAACCGTCGAGACCTTAGGTATATAAGGCCTTCTCGGGTAGTAAAGTTAAGTCAGACCGAGGGTAAGAGTTAAGTGCGACGCCGAGTCGGGTTGGGGATCTATTAAGGGTCGCCCCATAGCTTGAAATGAAATGGGATTAGTTGGTAGTAGTCCCGCTACGTGACAGGGTCACGAGGGTGTAAGGCCCAAGTCTAGTTAATCGTTTTATGGGTTCGTGGACGCATTCCACCGGAACCAGGTTGCTGAGCCGGAATGGGCCTTGTATTGTTTAATTTTGTAACTCCAAAGATTGGAGACCGGATCGATATGAAGGCTATGTCGTGCGCTAAAATAAGTTTGGGAGTACGGGAAAAAATGCGACCGATGAAAAGATAGCAACCAAGTGTAAAGAAATAAAGCTGAATCCATGAGAACCTTTCGGGGTGATCACACGTGAGTGATGGGTGGTAGGCGGCGAGTAGATAATAATTACCGTAATGATCGTTGGACCTTAGCGGACCTAGCGGTATGATGACGTTGAGGTCATTATGAGTGCGGACTAGTTGGCCTCTTATGATGCCAACGTGGACTCTGAAGAAAGATTGATTTGGTACCAATTTTCCGATAAGTAGGTTATCGAGTGGAAAGGAAGAAGTGGTGGTAACCAGTGATTATTCTTCCTTCTTTGGCATAATTGTTTTTAATAAGTCTGTGTGATTTGTTCATTTGAGGTGGATTGAGGCAGAAAGTAGTAATAATTGAATTTGAAGGAATTTATGTTAAATGCCCTTGGAGGTACTTGGAGTTGGTTTGGTGTGGCGGTCAGGGCCACGACCTTCCAGATAATTTCAGGAAAATGTGCAAGGCATGAATAAATAAGTACGGGTGCTGCCGGCGGAAAGCTGAGGGCATCTTTGGTAGGTTTTGAAAATCTACACTACTTTAAGGCGGTGCGTGATGATTAGATAATTACTGGACCGCGAGAGGACCCTGTGATTAGGGTTGTGACTCCAAGGAAAGTTTAAGTAAGGGAGATAAGTTCTCTTCCCCACGTAAAAGGACAGTTTTGCGTATTATGGGGTTACGTGTACCCACGTTGTTAGATGAAGGATATAAGACTGGTAAGGTCTTCGGTATCATCATGCCATAGGTTACAGTTGTGGATAACCGTGGAGAAAGTGTTGGGTTGGAGTAATAAAGAACGACGTACGAATTGGTCGAGGAAGTATCGTAAAGATATAAATGTAAGTTGCACGAGTCATGATTACCCAGGGCGAGTGTAAAGACCATTAGTTGATAATGGGCGGTAAGAACATTTCAAGAAAATGTGGTGACACCTAGTAATAGGCTCTGGCTGGGAAAGGAAAACCAGGGTTACTACTTGTGAGATCAAGGAAACCTCCCCCCCTAAATTGTGATTGACAGTAAGTCTTAGCCGTGAGGCAAGCAAAGGAATCAAATCTAAGTTTAGTGACCAAGTTTGGTTGCAACAAAAAGGGAAACAGGAACCATAAGTGAGATTAAGGATACCCGACTATTTCGCAGGAATGAGAAAGACTTTCAGTTATTGGAAGACAAGTTGACCACGACTACAGTTCTAACTCCTCCTGAAAGACTAGAGGGTTAGGTTTTTATGATAACACGTTGGGTATTGGGCTAGGTTGTGTCTTGACGCAACCCGATAAGGATAGAACCTATGTTTTCCGGTAGATAGGGAAGCGGGAAAGGAAGTGCGCCACTCACGATTTAGAAGTGGCGGTTAAATCATGCCTTGAAGATTTGGGGCATGACGTATATCTGAACTTCATGTGGAGACATGCGGACCACAAAAGCCTCGGTATATCTGCGGTGAGGCGGTAGAATTTGCGACACCGATGGTGGTTAGAGTTACTCAAGATTGTGATATTGATATCCTATACCATCCGGGAAAGCGAGACGATTCTGAGATACTCTTTGTGGTGGACCTAAGGGTAGTCTGCCAGATGGGCAGCCAGATAGACAGGATGTAGTCCGCAAGATTCTTCAGTTACCAAGCCTAGGGGTTCGATTATTTGTTTCCAAGGTTAATGAAGTTCTGATCCGAGAGGTTGCCGAGTCTTCCATCGTTGAGGAAGTATAGAGGCGACAGTCTGAGGATCGATTATGATCTGATATCGAGATACGACTCTCAGGAGAGAAGAGCACATTTGAGTAGCACGGATGGGGTCTTTGTGAGATGAGATAGATTGCATGTACCGGTCTTTGCAGGACTAGTCAGCGAGTTTTAGGGAGGCACGCGATGCTTATTGCTCTAATTGTTTGGGGCCGACTAAGTCGTGTCGTGACCTCAGATGTATGTATGGGTGAGATGACCGGAAAAGAGACATAGCGGAGTTTACTGCTTAGTGTCCGAGTTAGTAGCAGGTCATGGTTGTATACCAGAAGCCCAGTGGGCTATTGCAGGCGATTGAAATTCCAACCTAGATATGAGAGGTAATTAATATGGATCTTGTTACAGGGTGGCATCGTACTCGGAGGAAGTGCGACTCCACAGGGTCATGGTAATTAAATTTGGCGAAACCATTTGTGTTCTTTCAGTTGGGACCACTTACTCGATCGAGGTTTATGCTAGCTTGTATAGCAGAGAGATTGTGAGACTGCACGAGGTTCCTACGTTTATGATTACAGATAGATGAGCTTAGTTGCGGATAACTTCTGGAGGTTTTTCAGAAAGGATTAGGGACACAGGTGAGTCTCAGTGTTGCATTACACCCACAGACCGACGGTCGAGCGAGCGTACTATCCGAGCACGAGGATAGGTTGCGGGCGGTGTTTTTGATTCGAGAATAGCGGGAAGGTTAATTGCCTCTTGTCTTATTGCGTAACGATATGATTACCGCTTCCGGTTTCGGTGGCCCGATGCGAGGCCTTGTGTGTAGAAAGTGGAGATCGCGGTCGGATGGTTCGGCGTGGCGAGTTCGATTATTTGGTCCGAACTTGACTCGGCGGGCTATGGATAAGGCGAGGCTTATCAGGAAAGATTGTAGTAAGCTTAGAGTCGCGAAGCTTTATGCAGATAACCGATGTTGACACGTGGGTTTCAGTTGATATTTTAGTATGAGTATTATTATGCGGCCAAGTGTGGCATTATTGGCACGTAGGGGTTGTAAGGAGACTATGTCGCTATCTTAAGTTTGACTCCCGAGAGAACATTCGGGGACGAATGTTTCTAAGGGGGGAAGAATGTTACACCCCGGAAATTTCAGGATATGTTTATAAGAACGTACGTAAGAACTCAACAATGTTAAGAATTGAGACGAGTAAAAATTTATCGGAATTTTGGAATTTGTCGGAAAATGAAGTATTGCGACGAACGGGAGGGCGACACGTGTCACCCCCCCTTAATACTCTTGGACGAAATTGACATGGGGGAAATGGTCATTTGACCATAATTTAAAAGATCAAGTCTTGCAAAGGCAAGAGCTTGACATTGTTGACCAAGTCAATGCCACTTGGCTTGATCCATGTGAAACTCATCCGAACCACCCATTTGTTCTAATCTAGACCCTCCATTGGTTATATATGTGTACTAGTGCAAGACAAGCTTCAACACTTAGTCAAATTTTTACAAAAATCTTGAAGAACCTATAGGGTGCTCTCGGTTTTGGCTTGAGGTTTCAAGAAATTTTTTGATTGTTGTCAATAATTCCCCACTTTAAACCAAGGTACCTAAGGGTATAGTAAGTGTTTCTCAATAAAAGATCCGGAAATGTGGTGTTTTCGTATTAGTCAAGGCGAAAACCTAAAGGGTTATTCAACTTTGAAGTTGAAACTTGAAGATGAGTTTTTCATAAGCTTCTAAGGGTGGCTTGGGGTGGATTGGAATGTCGAAAGGAGGAGCTAAAGGTGATAGAGATTGACTTGTACTCTTGGATCATATTTGGGCTAATTGAGGTATAATCTTCGTTTTACTTTTGTAATTGAAGATTTCATGTTATGATAAGTTATAAGTGGTCTTGTGATATGTGTTATGAAGTTTGATAAGTGTTATGGAATTGGAAGCTCAAAATCCGAAAATGACATATTTAGCCATTTGAAATTGAAATCCAATTTGATCGATAAATTGAATTGTCGCATGTTACCTACTTGGAAAATGTAGTAGCTATAATTAATGGCGGCTTGATATCATATTATGCTACCAATTTGGATTGAATTGGAAATTGAATAAGAATTGGTATTGTTATATACATTGTGGCCGAAATTGGACTAGTAGTTTAGACTAGTTTGTTATCGTTTGTGGTGAGCCAATTGGGGCTGTTTGGTTATTCATTTGTATTGAACTACCTTATAAATTGTGGTGAGCCAATTGGGGCTGTTTGGTTATTGTATTCGGCCTTGAAAAAGGTGGCAAAGTTAGTAAAAACAAAGGAAGTGTTGTCCGATTTTCCGTAGAATTTAGTGACTTGCACTTGGAATATTCTACATTTGAAACTAGAAGTTAATAGACGTACTATGGTCATTATAGGTTGGCATACTACGTACGGCGATTGGACTTAGCAAGTGGATTAAACCGAAGAGGTATGTGGAACTTTCTTACCTCTTGAGCATGATTAAGTTGTAAATGTATAGTACGGTGAGCGTCTGAGATTTTGACAATCTAGTCTATTTGATATCCTTGGCTTATTTTAAGAATGCCCAAGTTGTTTGAGTTAGAGAATTAACTCACTTGTTTATTTATTAAGGATATCTTGGTTTTCAAAAGTTAAGAGACTTTAAGTATGTTGAAAGTATTTTGATACTTGTTGTTGGAAAGTTTAAGTCTCTTGGTTAAAAGAAGTATGTAAGTTGCTAATGTATAAAGCTAGTATAACGGCTTTATGGGAAGTTAGTTATAATAGCTTTATGGAAAGTTAATAAGAGAATGGTTTACTCTTAAGTAATTTAAGCATGTTAAGGGACTTGAAGAGTTTTAAAGAATGTGACACTTGTTTCGTTTTAAGCGTATAAGTCCTTGGATAGGAAATTGTACTTGACTTAGGTATAAAGTGAATATAACGACTTTATGGGAGTTGGTTATATTGGCTTTATGGAAAGATAAATGGCTTGATTTATTTGAAAGGCAATTTGATTTAAAGGCATCAATTGCCTAAGGCTTTCTGAGAGAAGAAGTCACTTGATTTAGAAGCCTAATTTTATTTCTAAAAGTATTGTGACTTGTCTTGAAAAAGAAATTGTAACTTGATACTACGGTTATTAGTATCTTGGAAATTTTATAATGAAATGAGTCATTTTGAAAGAATAGAAGTACGTAGTACTTTGGGTTAAATTCCCGGATTTTTATAAAGAACATGTTAGTGCCTTAAGTAAACTAAAATGAGAGTGTATATGAAACAGAATAATAAGAAGTTAGGGGATTGCTTAACTTGCTTATATATTGTATGATAAGCCGGTAGTGCTTATGTTATGTGTGATAGCCGGATTTGTGCTAGTAGTTCAGTAATAATTGCGGGGTCATTCCCCGGGTTTGTGGCATTGCATATTTCCGTGGATTTGCTACCCACGATGCGAGGAATACCTCATGCGAGTCCGTAGGGCTTATGCGGGTGAAATAGTCCCATGCGGGCGGGTCCAGCCTATGCGAGGAATACCTCATGCGAGTCCGTAAGGGCTTATGCGGGTGAAATAGTCCCATGAGGAATACCTCACGCGTCCACTGGATCTATGCGGGTGAAATAGTCCCGGGAATAGGATTGCTTAATGACACTGCGGGCGGGTGGTCCTGCTTTGATCGTGAGCTTTCCTACTTTATATTGTAAGTATACCCCTATTTACTCTCATTGTTAGTAAGGCACAGTGTACTGTTAATTGAGTTATCATACATGTCTCCGGTTATTTTAGACTTATGATTTCATTACTGATACTTCGATTTCACATATTTGGTACATGTTATCGACCTCGCCGGGCTGCGTTCACGCCGCAGTAAAATGCAGTTCTTGATCCTCGCTCTTAGGATCCTTTGTCATTTGTTGAAGCTCCTTTATTAGGAGGCTTATCCTCGGTATTGTCGGTTATTGTACATTGGGGTATGGCGGGGCCCCGTCCCTTGAGTTGTTATTCTTAAGTGCCGTAGTAACATTGTGGATTGGGTTGTAAAGAAAAAAAAATGTATTGTTCTATTTCCGGATTGAGTATATTTTTACGGAAGGTGGCCTTATCGGCTAGCCTGTTGTTAACTTATGTTTAAGTATTTTTTTTAGTTGTGTATGTTCCGCTGCTATTCTCTGATGTTTATTAAAAGGGTGCCTGGGTAGGGCACTGAGCTTGAGGTCGGGTCGTGATGTAAATATGCCATGCCACAGCAGGGAATGACCATGACGAATAATATATTACTAGCACAAATCCGGCTATCACACATAACATAAGCACTACCGGCTTATCACACATAACATAAGCACTACCGGCTTATCATATAATATATAAGCAAGTTAAGAAATCCCCTAACTTCTTATTATTCTTGTTATACATATATACACTCTCATTTTAGTTTACCTAAGGCACTATCATGTCTTTTATAAAAATCCGGGAATTTAACCCAAAGTACTACGTACTTCTATTCTTTTTTAAAATGACTCATTTCATTATAAACCTTCCAAGACACTAATAACCGTAGTATCAAGTTACAATTTCTTTTCAAGACAAGTCACAATACTCTTAGAAATAAAGTTAGGTTTCTAAATCAAGTGACTCATTTTCTTATAAAACTTTAGGCAATTGATGCCTTAAAATCGAATTGCCTTCCATTAAATCAAGCCATTTATCTTTCCATAAAGCCAATATAACCAACTCCCCATAAAGTCGTTATATTCACTTTATACCTTAGTCAAGTACAATTTCCTATCCAAGGGACTTATACGTTTAAAACGAAACAAGTATCACAATACTTTAAAACTCTTCAAGTCCCTTAACATACTTAAATTACTTAGAGTAAACCACTCTTTACTTTCCATAACAACAAGTATCAAGATACTTTCAACATACTTAAAGTCTCTTAGCTTTTGAAAACCAAGATATCCTTAATAATTAAACAAGTGAGTTAATTCCCTAACTCAAACAACTTGGGCATTCTTAAAATAAGCCAAGGATATCAAATAAACTAGATTGTCAAAATCTTGTACGTCTACCATACTATACATTTACACTTGACCATGCTCAAGAGATAAGAAAGTTCCACATACCTCTTCGGTTTAATCCACTTGCTAAGTCCAATCGCCGTACGTAGTATGTCAACCTATAATGACCATAGTACGTCTATTAACTTCTAGTTTCAAACGTAGAATATTCCAAGTGCAAGTCACTAAATTCTACGGAAAATCGGACAGGACTTCCTTTGTTTCTACTCACTTTGCAACCTTTTTCAAGGCCGAATACAATAACCAAACACGCCACATTTAAGGCACAATCCAAGAAATTAATCAATAGGGGATTACACGCCTACTAGACGTGTAAAATTCCGCCCCACAAACGATAACAAACTAATACAACTACTAGTCCAATTTCGGCCACAATGTATATAACAATACCAATTCTTATTCAATTTCCAATTCAATCCAAATTGGTAGCATAATATGATATCAATCCGCCATTAATTATAGTTACTACATTTTCCAAGTAGGTAACATGCGACAATTCAATTTATCGATCAAATTCGATTTCAATTTCAAATGGCTAAATATGTCATTTTCGGATTTTGAGCTTCCAATTCCATAACACTTATCAAACTTCATAACACATATCACATGACCACTTATAACTTATCATAACATGAAATCTTCAATTACAAAAGTAAAACGAAGATTATACCTCAATTAGCCCAAATATGATCCAAGAGTACAAGTCGATCTCTAGCACCTTTAGTGTTATACCCCGTATTTCCAGAGTATGTACGTGGGGGACGTACGTAGAAATTTTCGAACTTCTTTAGGCTTGGCCGAATTCTTTTTGTGCACAACACCCGGTTAGAGTCGTTTTTCGACGAAATGTTTTCACAGCTTTCGTAGGGGAATTTCCGGCTATGTCGTTTATAATTTTTGCGGATTTTTCCGAGAGACGAAACATTTTGGACCAACGGGAGGGTGACAAGTGTCACCCTCACATTGGATGGAGTGGGACGGCAATTTGGACGAATTGGTGAGTGGGGTTAGGTAGGATATTTTGTGCAAGTTGTTGTGGTAGATGGATAAGGTGCACTTGGCTTAAATCTAGCCCTACACTTGCACCACACTTGTCTTCATCTTGGCCATTGGTTGGCCTTCACTTGACCTATAAATACCCCCTTAGTTGATGAACTTCTTCATCCAAAAAAATTGTCTAAGTCTTGAAAATCCCTCCCTCTCCCTCAACCTTGTTCTCGTCCAAACACCACCCCTCTCCCCCCTCTTGAAGGCCCTCGGCCGAGCCCCCCCCCCTTGCCTAGTGGCTCTAGCCGAGAGCAACCCCCCCTAGCCTAGTTGTGCTAGTCAAAATACTACCCCCCTTGGTAGAAATGTATTCTACAAGTATCGTTATAATGCCCAAAATACTTTAGCCAAATACCTTGTAGTACTTTCCAAAGTACCCTTTTTTACGAAGCCCGGAAAATACTATTATACTTTCCTTTAGCCACTAAACGAAACCCTAAGGAAAAATCTTCACCCGTAGTTGAAGTATTAAGTAGAAGTTGTGTAGACACTTCTAAGGGTTTCTTGGAGCGTTTTGGAGCGCACGGAGTAGGAGCTAAACCTTGTTCAGGAACGACATATAAACTCGGATAATTTTGGGCTTATCGAGGTAAACATTCTTGACCTTCTGTTGTAATTGGAAATTACATGTTGTAGGAATATATAGTTGAAGTATACTATATATAGAACTGAACATTATAATTGTGCGGCAATGTCTTTTGACTTAAGCCTGAATAATACTTACGGCAATGTCTTTTGACTTAAGCCTGAATAATACTTACGGCAATGTCTTGCGACTTAAGCCTGAATTTAAATAAGAGAACTGAACTGTAATTACATAGGATCATTCTGATGAGACTTGTGTAGCATTCTGTGTAGTAGAATTGTACACGTCCTGGTCAGACGTGTTAACCCCCGGTTGGCTTGGTAGCGGCCTCGTTAGAGAGGAGATTTCTGTTGTTGCGGGAGAGTCTTCGAATTTTACGTAGAATATTCTACGCCGGGATCTAAAGGTATTAATAGGCGCTTTGTGGCCTCTATAGGTTGTAATCTGCGTGTGGAGTGATCCGCTTGGTAGAGTGTCGCCGACGGTTTGAGGTACTTGAGCGTTTTGCTATTAGTCGATAATCGTCGCGAGGTATGTGAACCTCTTCCTATCTCTTCTAGCATGATATGTGTGAACTATGTAGTACGGTAGACGTCATACGTGCTAAATGTATTTGATTGATGTAAAACATAAAGTGTTATAACGGCTTTATGGGAAGTTGGTTATAATAGCTCTATGTGGATAAGCACATACTTTGTGGTTTTAAAAGGTAGCGATTTGAATAATAAGCGGCTTGATATGTGTTAATAAAGAACTTGAAGCATTTCAAAAGATTTATGAATCGTTTTGAAAGAATGAGTATTACTTGGGTTTTGAAAGCTTAAGAGTTGTACTAGCTTTATGGGAAGTTAGGTATAACGGCTTAGAATGTTTCTTGATTTGAAATCGAGAATGTGTATCGACAAACCACCTGCGGCGTTAATAAAAGGAAAATGTATTGACTAAAGAAGTATTATTAAAACCGGTAGAAACCTCCATCTGCATAGAAGCTAAGATGAGACAAAATGATATTACATTTCCTAGATCATGGTCGCTTAATAAGATTGATTATAAACAAGAATAGCCTACTCACTTATAAGACATAGGTTTCTCAAAACGCGTTTAAAGGAGAATTATGTTTTAAAGGACTAAAACTATGAATTACGAAACCTTTTTCTAAAATGAGAAACTTGAGCATTGAAATTAGGCAAACTTGAGCGTTTGGAAAATAAGGTTGTTACTTGATTTTACAAAGGAAAACATTTTGGTTTACTTAACAATGTTAGTCACTCTATTTTTATACTACGGGTATCGGGTGACCTTTGTAAAGAAATGGATCTTAAAAGGAATTTAACGGACGTAGTACTTTAAGGTTAAAATCCGACTTTGATATAAAATGAAAGTACCTTGAGTCGTGTGTAACTTGCTTATACTTGTTGTTATGAAACTTGACCATGTTACGTGTGATAGCCTTGTTGTGTAAGTATTGTGTTCTACTCGACTACCGGTTCATCCGAATGTATATCACTTGACTCTGGGTCATCCGAATGTATATCACTTGATTACGGCTCATCCGGAATGTATTTCACTCGACTACCGGTTCATCCGGAATGTGTTTCACTTGATTACGGTTCATCCGGAATGTATTTCACTTGAGGACCGGTTCATCCGAATGTATTTCACTTGAGGCCAGGTTCATCCGAATGTATTTCACTTGACTACGGTTCATCCGGAATGTGTTCCACTCGACTCTAGGTTCATGGGATGAGCAGAATGTATTCCACCCTTTTCTATATTGGGTCCATAAGATGGGCCGAGACACGTTATACGTATCACATGATTTGTACCTAGGCTGGCGGTGAGGAAGGAGTTCCACGGGCATGAGGATGACTTTTAGGCGTGAGTCCACGACTTGACATGGCTTCTATGTTGTGAGCGTAGTTTGGTTATCATACATGTCTCGCTTTATATAGACTATTATGATTTCATTTACGATATTTCTGATTTCACATACTTGGTACTGTTGTCGACCTCTCCCGGGGCTGCGTTCATGCCGCAGTAAAAGGTACATCGGTATCGATCCCCGCTTTTAGGATCACCTTTCGGCGTATTGAAAGCTCCGTTCCTTGGAGGCTTATCTTTTGGTATGTTACCACAGTGCAGTAGATGCTTATACATTCGGGGTATGGCGGCCCTGTCGTCATAGAGGTTGTAAAATCTTAAGTGCATGCCTTTGTTGTGGGCAGGGTTTGTAAAAAGGATAACTGTTCGGGTATTTATGTATATTTGATGAAGGCAACTGTTTTGGTTAGCCTGTTTATTTATCTTTTTTCTTAATTCATGTTCATGTTTTTATTTCCGCTGATTTTCTCTGATGTTGTATCACTAGGGTGCCCGGGGTAAGGCACCAGTCACGGGCCCGGGTTCGGGTCGTGACATTTAGCTCCTCTTTTCGACAATCCAATCCACCCCAAGCCACCCTTAGAAGCTTATGAAAAACTCATCTTCAAGTTTCAACTTCAAAGTTGAATAACCCTTTAGGTTTTCGCCTTGCGACTAATACGAAAACACCATTTTTCTGGGATCTTTCTATTGAGAAACACTTACAATACCCTTAGGTACCTTGGTTTAAAGTATGAGAATTATTGGACAAAAATTGCAAAATTTCTTCTTCAAACCCTAGCCTTGGCCGAGAGCCTCTCACGTTTTCATAAAGTTTTATTGAAAAATTTGCTAAGTGTTAAGCCTTGTCTTGCACTTAGTAAGCTTATATAAATAATTGGAGGGTCAAGATTAGAACAAATGTGTGGTTTGGATGCATCTCACAAGGATCAAGCCAAGTGGCATTGACTTAGTCAACAATGTCAAGCTAATTTGTCTTGCAAGACTTGGTCTTTTAAATTATGGTCAAATGACCATTTCCTCCATCACATTTTCGTCCAAGACCATTAAAGGGGGGTGACACGTGTCGCCCTCCCGTTCGTCGCAATATTTCGTTTTCCGACAAATTCCAAAATTCCGATAAGTTTTTACTCGTCTCAAACCTTAACATTGTTGAGTTCTTACGTACGTTCTTATAAACATATCACGAAATTCCGGTGTAACATTCTTCCCCTTAGAAACATTCGTCCCGAATGTTCTCTGAGTCAAACTTAAGATAGCGACATAGTCTCCTTACAACCCCTACGTGCCAATAATGCCACACTTGGCCACATAACAATACTCATACCAAAATATCAAACTGAACCCCACGTGTCAACATCGGTTATCTGCATAAAGCTTCTGCGGACTCTAAGCTTACTACAATCTTCCCCGGATAAGCTTCGCCTCATCCATAGCCCGCTGAATCAAGTCTGGACCAAATAACTGAACCTCGCCTATGTCGAACCATCCGACCGGCGATCTCCACTTTCTTACACACAAGGCCTCGTACCGGGCCACCTGAAAACTGGAAGGGTATCTCAAATGCGTAACAAGACAAAAGGCAATTAACCTTCCCGGCTATTCCTGAAATAAAAAACACAGGCCCGCAACCTATCCTCAAGCGCCTGGATAGTACGCTCTGCCTGACCGTCGGTAATGCAATACTGAGACTCACCTGTGTCCCTAATCCTTTCTGAAACACCTCCAGAAGTTATCCGCAACTGAGCTCATCTATCTGTAATCATAAACGTAGGAACTTCGTGCAATCTCACAATCTCTCTGCTATACAAGCTGGTATAAACCTCAGCCGAGTAAGTGGTCCCAATCCGAAAGAACACAGCTGGTTTTGCCAGCCTAATTACCATGACCCCAGGGAGTCGCACTTCCTCCGAGTATGATGCCACCCTGTAACAAGATCCATATTAATTACCTCTCATATCTAGGTTGGGATTTCAATCGCCTGCAATAGCCCACTGGGCTTCTGGTACACAACCATGACCTGCTACTAACTCGGACACTAAGCAGTAAACTCCGCTATGTCTCTTTTCCGGTCATCTCACCCATACATACATCTGAGGTCACGACACGACTTAGTCGGCCCCAAACAATTAGAGCAATAAGCACTGCGTGCCTCCCCTAAAACCTGCTGACTAGTCCTGCAGCACCGGGTACATGCAATCTATCCTCATCTCACAGCACCCCATCTGGTGCTACTCAAACAGGCTCTTCTCTCCTCGGAGAGTCGTATCTCGATACCGTATCATAACTGGATCCTCATACTGTCGCCTCTTTACTTCCTCAACGATGGAAGACTCGGCAACCTCTCGGATCAGAACTTCATTAACCTTGGAAACAAATAATCGAACCCCTAGGCTTGGTAACTGAAGAATCTTACGGACTACATCCTGTCTATCTGGCTGCCCATCTGGCAGACTACCCTTAGGTCCACCACAAAGAGTATCTGTAACTGTCTTGGCTTTCCCCGGATGGTATAGGATATCAATATCACAATCCTTGAGTAACTCTAACCACCATCGGTGTCGCAAATTCTACTGCCTCAGTCTGCAGATATACCGGAGGCTTTTGTGGTCTGCACAAGTATCCACATGAAGTCTGTATATACGTCATGCCCCCAAATCTTCAAGGCATGATTTAACTGCCGCCAGCTCTAAATCGTGAGTGGCGCAATTTCCTTTCCTGCTTCCCTAACTACCGGGAAAACATAGGTTCTATCCTTATCGGGTTGCGTCAGCACACAACCTAGCCCAATACCCAACGTGTTATCATAAAAACCTAACCCTCTAGTCTTTCAGGAGGAGTTAGAACTGTAGTCGTGGTCAACTTGTCTTCCAATAACTGAAAGTCTTTCTCATTCCTGCGAAATATTCGGGTATCCTTAATCTCACTTATGGTTCCTGTTTCCCTTTTTGTTGCAACCAAACTTGGTCACTAAACTTTAGACTTAATTCCTTTGCTTGCCTCATGGCTAAGACTTACTGTCAATCACAATTTAGGGGGGGAGGTTTCCTTGATCTCGTCAAGTAGTAACCCGGTTTTCCTTTCCCAGTTTGTAGAGCCTATAACTAGGTGTTACCACATTTTCTTGAAATGTTCTTACTGCCCATTATCAACTAATGGTCTTTACACTCGTCTGGGGTAATCATGACTCGTGCAACTTACATTTATATCTTTACGATACTTCCTCGACCAATTAAATGCGTGCTTCTTTATTACTCCAACCCAACACTTTTTCCACGGTTATCCACAACTGTAACCTATGGCATGACGATACCGAAGACCTTATCAGTCTTATATCCTTCGTCTAACAACATGGGTACACGTAACCCCATAATCCGCAAAACTGTCCTTTTACGTGGGGAAGAGAACTTATCTCCCTTACTTAAACTTTCCTTGGAGTCACAACCCTAATCACAGGGTCCTCTCGCGGTCCAGTAATTATCTAATCTTCACGCACCGCCTTAAAGTAGTGTAGATTTTCAAAACCTACCAAAGATGCCCTCAGCTTTCCGCCGGCAGCACCCGTACTATTTTTTATTCTTGCCTTGTACATTCTCCTGAAATCATCCGGAAGGTCGTGGCCCTGACCGTCACACCAACTCCAAGTACCTCCAGTGGCACTTAACATAACTTCCTCCAAATTCAATTATCACATACTTCCTGCGTCAATTTACCCCAAGTGAACAAGTCACACAGACTTAAAAAGAAAACAACGATGCCAAAGAAGGAAGGATAATTCACTGGTTACTACCACTTCTCTCCCTTTTCACTGGAAAATCAGCTTACCAGAAAACTGGAATCGAGCCAATCTCTCTCTGCAGTCAACGTTGGCATAACAAGAGGCCAACTAGCCCGAACTCATAATGACCTCACTGTCTGTCATAACAGCTCTGCTGGGTCCAACGACTTAATCGTTACCGGCAATTATTATCTACCTGCCCAGCTACCACCCAACACTCACGGGTGTAGTCACCTCGAAAGGTTCTCATGGATTCAGGCTTTATTTCTTTACACTTGGTTGCTCTCTTTTTCACTGGTCGTACTCTTTTCCGTATTCCCAAACTTATTCTAGCTTACATACATAAATTCCATACTAACTCTGGCCTCCACTCTTTGGAGTTACAAAATTAAACAACATAAGGCGATTCGGCTCTGACTCGGTTAGGTGGAATGCGTCCACGAACCCGTAAAACGATTAACTAGACTTGGGCCTTACACCCTCGTGACCCTGTCACGTAGCGGGACTACTACCAACTGATCCCATTTCATTTCAAGCTATGGGGCGACCCTTAATAGGTCCTCAACTCGACTCGGCGTCGCACTTAACTCTTACCCTTGGTCTGACTTAACTTTACTACCCGAGAAGGCCTTATATACCTAAGGTCTCGACGGTTATCACATTCTCAGGCTCGCAATTTCCATGCTCCAAGCCTAACTTATCAGCCCCCCGTAACCGGGTACAAAAACTTCTCGTAAAATCATAGTCGTGTTGTCTTGACCACAACAACCATACTTTCTTCGTCCGGATCTCGCCCGTACAATTCCCTTAAGCATACCACGTAGCTTAAGTTGCTAACATAGTCTTCCACTTAGTCTCTTAATTAACTTCTTAAGGGTCCATTACATTCTCACACAACTCATCATCACCTAATTATCTCAAATTAGCACGTAAAACCTTGATGAGAGTTCCTTAACTGCTCATACCTTCCCGATATTTATTTAGTCCTTACCCAATCCTGGTAATCTAAAATCATCCTAGGCAACACACATGTGACCCCCAAACATAAATCCGTATAGTTGTATGTCACAATACCAACTATACTACAAACATTACCAACCTGGATACGCAATCCACATAATCCTTCCTGGTCATCGCCTTTCTCGTGGCGCAAACAATCATAACTTGTTAGGAGAGACGACCTAACCATCTGACTCTATCGCACGATCTTAGAGTGAGAAGAATGAAACCAATCCTAAATGTCCTGCAGACCTCCACGATTATAGATGTGGTGCACAACACACCGATAATCAAGACTACTAGACACGATGCGTAGACACTTTCCGAGGACTAATCGCTCGATACCACTTTTGTCACGACCGCCCGGGCGCATGGTGGTGCCTACAGGCACCTCTCGGTAAACATCAGAGAATAGCAGCGGAACATACACAACTAAAAAAAATACTTAAACATAAATTAACAACAGGCTAGCCGATAAGGCCACCTTCCGTAAAAATATACTCAATCCAGAAATAGAACAGTACATTTTTTCTTTACAACCCAATCCAATGTGACTACGGACCTTAAGAATAACAACTGGCGGGACGGGCCGCCATACCTGAATGTACAATAACCGACAATACGAGGATAAGCCTCGGAATAAAGGAGCTTCTCAACGGTGAACAGTGATCCTAAGAGCGAGGATCGAACTGCACTTTACTGCGGCATGACGCGGCCCAGGAGAGTCGATAACATGTACCAAATATGTGAAACGAAATGCGTAATGAAATCATAAGTCTAAAATAAAGCGGAGACATGTATGATAACTCGATTAACGATGCTGTGCCTTACTAACAATGAGAGTAAATAGGGTATACTTACAATATAAAGTAGGAAAGCTCACGATCAGCAGACCACCGCCCGCGGTGTCATTAAGCAATCCTATTCCGGGACTATTTCACCGCGTAGATCCAGTGGACGCGTGAGGTATTCCTCGCATGGGACTATTTCACCGCATAAGCCGCTACGACTCGCATGAGGTATTCCTCGCATAGGCTGGACCCGCCCGCATGGGACTATTTCACCCGCATAAGCCCTACGGACTCGCATGAGGTATTCCTCGCATCGTGGGTAGCAAATCCACGGAAATATGCGATGCCACAAACTCGGGGAATGACCCCGCAATGAATAATATATTACTAGCACAAATCCGGCTATCACACATAACATAAGCACTACCGGCTTATCACACATAACATAAGCACTACCGGCTTATCATATAATATATAAGCAAGTTAAGAAATCCCCTAACTTCTTATTATTCTTGTTATACATATATACACTCTCATTTTAGTTTACCTAAGGCACTATCATGTCTTTTATAAAAATCCGGAAATTTAACCCAAAGTACTACGTACTTCTATTCTTTTTAAAATGACTCATTTCATTGTAAACCTTCCAAGACACTAATAACCGTAGTATCAAGTTACAATTTCTTTTCAAGACAAGTCACAATACTCTTAGAAATAAAGTTAGGTTTCTAAATCAAGTGACTCATTTTCTTATAAAACTTTAGGCAATTGATGCCTTAAAATCGAATTGCCTTCCATTAAATCAAGCCATTTATCTTTCCATAAAGCCAATATAACCAACTCCCCATAAAGTCGTTATATTCACTTTATACCTTAGTCAAGTACAATTTCCTATCCAAGGGACTTATACGTTTAAAACGAAACAAGTATCACAATACTTTAAAACTCTTCAAGTCCCTTAACATACTTAAATTACTTAGAGTAAACCACTCTTTACTTTCCATAACAACAAGTATCAAGATACTTTCAACATACTTAAAGTCTCTTAGCTTTTGAAAACCAAGATATCCTTAATAATTAAACAAGTGAGTTAATTCCCTAACTCAAACAACTTGGGCATTCTTAAAATAAGCCAAGGATATCAAATAAACTAGATTGTCAAAATCTTGTACGTCTACCGTACTATACATTTACACTTGATCATGCTCAAGAGATAAGAAAGTTCCACATACCTCTTCGGTTTAATCCACTTGCTAAGTCCAATCGCCGTACGTAGTATGTCAACCTATAATGACCATAGTACGTCTATTAACTTCTAGTTTCAAACCTAGAATATTCCAAGTGCAAGTCACTAAATTCTACGGAAAATCGGACAACACTTCCTTTGTTTCTACTCACTTTGCCACCTTTTTCAAGGCCGAATACAATAACCAAACACGCCACATTTAAGGCACAATCCAAGCAATTAATCATGTTATACCCCGTATTTCCAGAGTATGTACGTAAGGGAATACGTACAAAAAGTCTAGCCTTAAAGTTTAGGCAAAACGTTTTTTTTGGGCACAACTCACAAAACGAATAGTTTTCCGACGAAACGTTTCCACAACTTTCGTAGGGTAAATTCCGGCTATGCCATTTCTAATTTTTGCGGATTTTTAGAGGCGAAACATTTTGGACCAACGGGAGGGCGACACTTGGCACCCTCCAATTGGTGGACTTGAATCGTCCATTGGACGAAATTGGAGACCATTGGCACGTTTTTTGTGCCTTGTGCACAAGTCAAGGAGTTGGTAGGATATTTGTGTATAGTTAATCCTCACCCTACACTTGCCTTGCACTTGTCTCAATCTTGGCCATTGGTTGGCCACTTCTTGACCTATAAATACCCCCTTAGAGATGAAGAGTTCTTCATCCACAAATCTTTCCAAGTCTTGAAAATCCTCTCCTCTCCCTTTGTAGCCTTTTGGCCCAACCTCCCCTCCCTTGTGAAAGGCCCTTGGCCGAATACCCCACTCTAGCCTAGTAGTTTGGCCGAGGCCCCTAGCCTAGCCAAAAATCTACCCTCCCTTGGTAGAAAAGTTGTCTTCTAGTATTGTTATAATGCCCAAAATACCCTAGCCCAAATACCTTAGTACTTAGTAGAAGTTGTGAAGAACTTCTAAGGTTTCTGGAGCATACAACTTAGGAGCAAAACCTTGCTCGGTAGCGACTTTTCTAGGATATTATTGGGCTTACGGTGAGGTAACTAATCCTAACCTCTTTTGAATTAGAGAATACTTCTGTTGTAGTATTAGAATAAGTATTAAATACTTAGAAGAATATCACAGAATAGAATTGAATGTTACCACAGTAGAAGGGTTTAAAGAAGAATAATCAAATCAGTACTTACATAGAATTTGTTTTCACGATGAACTTATATAGCTCATGGGTAGGGAAATCTTGCAACTTTCCATAGAATTGTGAACCCTCTGTTTAGAATGACCTTGAGTAGTCTTTGATAGATGTGCGTGACTATTATAGGTGACTCTCTGCGCGACATATTCAACTTGGCGGTGGTTTTATTTGAGAAGGTATGTGATTCTTCCTAAAGCATGATATTTTACAATATATATAGTACGGTGAGCGTACATGTGTTAACTGAATAATAACTACGGCAATGTCTTTGACTTAAGCCTGAATAATACTTACGGCAATGCCTCACGGCTTAAGCCTGAATAACACTTACGGCAATGCCTGACGGCTTAAGCCTGAATAATAAAGATCTGAAAGCATTTCATAAGAATACTGAATCATTTTTAACAGAAGAGAACTAACTGGTTTTTAAAACAGAAGCTAAAGAGTTATACTAGCTTTATGGGAAGTTAAGTATAACCACTTAAGATTGATAAAAGAAACAAGTTTGCCTATGTGTTTATAACAGACTTATGTTGAATTATGAAAAAGAATAATAAGATGGTTTGATAAGTAGACATGATATGATGCTATGTGTGTTAGTATCTTGTAACGTTTGTATAAGAGAGTATCCTTGTTGTGCTTATGTTGTTTAAAGATAAGCTGTTATGTTAGTGTACTATCACTCACCTCTTGAGATGATACCGGAGGTTAAGCTGCCCTTCGATGCGGGGTAGACTCAGGCGGTTTGGGACCATGATTCGAGAATACCTCATGCGGGTCCAGGGGGCCTATGCGGAGCTACGAGTTCGAGTTAGTATGCGGGGTTATGCCTCACGCGGTCTATGTGGCCATGCGGACAACGAGTCGGGGCGATGTCGAGGAGTAGCTACCCTCGATGCGGGGTTATACCTCATGCGGGCCCGTGAGTGGCCTATCACGGACTCGGGAGTCGAGATTAGGCTTGCGAGAATGATGATGTGGGCGAGTGGCCTGTTTCGATCATTCGCGGCCTAGACAAGACCTATTACGATTACCTATTGTTGCTCTTGTTTGTGATGTGGCACTACGTGCGGTTTCCTGGTTGTTTCACACATATTTGTAAACCGTTTTAAAAATGATATGTTTTCATTTAAGTACTTTCTGATTTCGCATACTTAGTACTGTTGTCGACATCCTGGGGCTGCGTTCATGCCGCGGTAAGGGCAAGCGGTGCTAGATCCGCATCCTTAGGATCTCTTTGCATTGGTGTCGGGAGCTCCATCTTCTAGGAGGCTCTACTTTTGGTATGATCTCCTGTATTGTAGATAGTTTGTGCGATCGAGGTATGGCGGCCCTGTCGCCATAGTAGTATATTTCCTTAAGTGCTGTAGTCATGTTTATGCGATTGTCGGATGTAATCGCTAAACTCGGTTTATATATATATGCGAAAAGCGACGTTTGTTCACATAAAGCGTATGTCTTATTTTATAAATCTGTTTCATGTCTTGTTTTATATTTCCGTGATTACTCGATGTATGACTACTTGGGTGCCCGGTAAGGCACGATCACGCCCCGGAATGGGTCGTGACAAAAGTGGTATCGAGCGATTAATCCTCGGAAAGTGTCTCTGATCGTATCTAGTAAGTCTTGATTATCGGTGTGTTGTGCACCACACCAATAATCGTGAGGCTATAGGATATTTAGGATTGGTTTCCATTCTTCTCATTACGAGATCGTGCTTTAGAGGCATGTTATAGGTTGGACCCTCTAACGTATTCCTTTCCGTATGATTATGCCTCCACGTAAGGCAACCCGCCCGAAGGGCAAGGCGTGAGGCGCTAGCGAGACACCCAGTCACGAGGCTCGTGCCCGTCTATACGAGACGGCGAGTTCTAGGACTCCGCCCGGCCCAGCGAGACCACAGTACCCACACCTCATCCCCACGGCTGGGGCGGAGAGTTAGGTACAAGGAGATGGCCCAGATATTGGCTAAAGTTATGGCCCGTCGAGGAGAGATTGGATCGGCGGTTCCAGTTCGGCTCAGCTCGGTCGCGCGTGGTGCACCCGAGGCGAATAGTTTGAGACTACGAGATTTCTTGAGTTGTAGCCCGCGAGTTTTACGGGTCGAGGCGGGAGGATGATCCGCAGGAGTTCATCCGTCGCCTGAAGAATCGTGAGGTGATCAAGGCCTCGGAGACAGTCTGTGACCTTTGCGCATCGGTGCGTGATACCGCGATCGATTGGTTTGATTCATGGGAGTTATCCGGGAGAGCACGCGTCCCGCCTACTGGGATGAGTTCTCGAGGCTTTCCTCACTCACTTACCTCGCGGATGAGGAGGCGCGGGTGATAGATTTTTACTCGAGGCGGAGGGACGACCGTCGGGAGTACAATGTCGAGTTTGATTCATTGGCTCGATATGTCCCGGCATTGGTAGCGAATATGGAGGATAGGGTGCACCGCTATGTCACCGGGCTGAAGCGACTATATGGCCGAGTCGTGTGCGGGTGTTTCTCTTCAGGGTATGGACATTACCGCGTGCGAGCTCACGCTCTTGGATGCGAGGCGCAGGTCGGCAGTGGGCGACGTGAGAAGAAGGCGGGGCGGGAGGTCTTCGGTGGTTATCGTGGTGGCGGCCTCGGCGATCTGGGTCGCACCACGGCCGGCTCGAGAACTCTGCACCGTCCTCGGACACGGCCCGAGTTTTGAGGCGGACCGGGGCCCGGGCTTGAGACGTCGAGTAGCGAGTGCATTGTAACGACCGTTCGGGGCCCGTTCGGTGCCTTATCCGGGCACCCTAGTGATACAATCATCGAGAGAAAAAGCGGAAAATAAAACTTTAAACAAGAAACAAGATATATGAACATAAAGCAGGCCAACCCAGCGGTTACCTTCCAATAACATAAATAAAAACAACTCTTTCAAAACGAGCAGTTTAATCCTTTTTACAACCACGCCACAACAAGACTACATGGACCTCTAAGATTTACAACAACTATGACGGGACGGGGCCCGCCATACCACGAATGTACAAGAACTACAACTCGTGGAACACATACCAAAAGATAAGCCTCGAGAAACGGAGCTTCCCAACGCTGGCCCGAGATCCTAAGAGCGAGGATCCACGACCGATGTACCTCTACTGCGCGGCATGAACGCGGCCCGGGCGAGGTCGATCACAACAGTACCAAGTATGTGGCGTAAAAATCAGTAATGAAATCATACTAGTCTATATAAAGCGGGAGACATGTATGATAACCAAACTACGATTCACAACATAAAAGCGATCATGTCGATCGAGGACTCACGCCTCAGTCATCACTCAAATATAACTATGGGTCTCACGCCCACAACATCAATCATGTTCGCATCACGGCGCGTGCCGAATTCTGCGCCGGTGTAGACATGTCCATGATGCAACAATAATACCAATGCCCGGCGCCACATGCCCCCGGAATTCTACCTCGGTGTAGACACGTCCATGTGACATCAACAATAATATACGGGGTGATCAACCCTGCCGCATGGCCACATGCCCCCGGAATTCTACCTCGGTGTAGACATGTCCATGTAACCACAATAACAATATATCGGGTAATCAACCCGACCGCATGGCCGCATGCCCCCGGAATTCTACCTCGGTGTAGACATGTCCATGTGACAAAAACAACAAGACAGTAATCAAAATGGAAACATACCCGTGGAATTCTCCATCACTGCCAGCACGTCCAAGTAAGTTCTCCACAAGTCGACCTACCTCATCGAGAGCGGTAATACGTAAATACCACACTTGCACAACAAAGGCTATCATCACAAGCATAGGCAAGTTTCACAACAACAAGCATAGGCAAGTTTCACAACAACAAGCATAGGCAAGTTTCACACAACTCAAAGTACTTTCATTTTATGCCAAAGTCCGGGTTTTTAACCCCAAGGTACTACATACGTTAAGTTCTTTTAAAGAGATCCATTACTTTTATAAAAGTCACCCGATACCCGTAGTATTAGAATGACCAACCCACATTCCTTTTCAAAATCAAGTAACAACATTCTTTTCCTAAGTTCCAGTTTGCCTAGTTTCAATTACTCAAGCTTCTCATTTTCAAATGCTCAAGTCACTTATTTTAGAAAGGTTTCATAACTCATAGTCTTAATCTCTTTTAAAACAATTGAGTAACATATGTCATATATGTGAGTAGTTTATTCTTGTTTATAACGATCTTATTACAAAGACCATGATCTAGAAAATGTAATATCATTTTGTCTCATCTTAGCTTCTATGCAGATGGAGGTTTCTACTGGTTTTAATACAACACATCATTATTCAATACATTTTCCTTTATTAACTGCGGTTGGTGCTGTCGATACACATTACGATTTCAAATCAGTAAAACATTATCCCTTTAAAAACCAAGTACTCATTACTCACGAATGAGGTTTCACACAAACATCCACATTAAAACAAATAAGTTAAGTCTCTTATCTTATAAGATCAAGTCTCTTAACTTCTAACATCAAGAAACCATTTTCTTACCTACATAAAGTCGTTATAACCAACTTCCCATAAAGCCGTTATAACACTTTATGTTTCAAACCAATCAAATACATTAAACACGTACGTCTGCACTACATAGTTACACACATATCATGCTGGAAGAGATAGGAAGAGGTTCACATACCTCGCGACGATTTATCGACAATAAGCAAAATGCTCCAAGTACTACAACCTTGCTAGCCCTTTCCACTCGAGTAGAATACGCTACTCTTAGTACTTTCACCTATAAAGGTCACAAACGTCTATTAACCCCAAAACACAAGTTTCTATCTTTCTACAGAAAATTCGCGACCTCCCACAACAGTAAATCTCCTCTCTATCGAGGCCGGCAAGCCAACGAGGGGTTTACACGCCTACCGGACGTGTACAATTCTACTCGATAATACTACACAAGTCTACCGCAATACCCTATGTAAATACTGATTGATTCGATTCTTTATTCTTCAGCTTAAGTCAAAAGACATTGCGAATACTAAGTATAGTTCCATATACGATACTTCAACTATATATTCTAACAAACATGTAATTTCCAATTACAATAGAGGACAAGATAATTACCTCGATAAGCCCAAAATTATCCAAGTTATAATGTCGATCTGAGCAAGGTTTAGCTCTACTCCGTGCGCTCCAATCCGCTCAAACAACCCTTAGAAGTTCTAACCAACTTCTACTCAAATACTTGACCAACTATGAAGATTTCCTTGGGGTTTCGGTTTGAGACTAAAGGACAAAAGGTAGTATTTCCGGACTCTACGTATAGAGGTATCTTTGGAATACTACCAGGTACCAGGCTAAGGTACTTTGGGCATTATAACAATATTAGGAGACGTATTTCAATGCCACAAGGGAGGGGTATTATACGAAAACAACTAGGCAGTGGGTACCCATGGCTAGCACCACAAAGGGGAGGGGACTCTCGGCCACAAAGGCCACTCAAAGGGAGGGTTTCTCGGCGAGGGCCTTTACTAGGAGGAGGGGGCTCTTGGGCGAGAGTCAAACAAGAGGAGAGGAAGGATAGCAAGACTTGGAACATTTTGGATGAATGAAGTCTTGAGCCAAGGGTATTTATAGCAAAACCAAAAGCCAACCAATGGCCAAGATCAAGCCATGTGCAAGGCAAGTGTAAGGCCAAGATCAAGCCAAGTGCACCCTAGACCCTACTCCTTAAAACCCTCACAAATATCTACACAAATATCTTGCCCAACCTTATCTCCCAATCGTCCCGTACGCCCGCGCCGCCAATGAGAGGGTGCCAAGTGCCGCCCTCTCGTTGGTCCAAAATGTTCCGTCGCTCGGAAAAATCCGCAAAAATACAAAACGACATAGCCGGAATTTTCCCTTCGCAAGCTACGCAAAACGTTTCGTCGAAAAACGACTCCAACCGGGTGTTGTGCACAAAGGTAAAAATCGGCCAAGGGTGCCACATGGGGGTGACACGTGTCGCCCCAGGTCGCCGAATATTTCGTCTTAAAAATATCCAAAATACGAAATCTCAAAACAAAGCGGGCCACAAAGTAAATTTCTCCCGTGGGCCCCACGTGACCATTTCCGAAAATAAAATCTCAAAATTCTAATATAATCTATGAAGTCCAAATACCAAATCTGGGAATCCAATTCCCATTAACGAACCTTTTTCTTCACAAATAACCGGAAACTTTTCCGTCGAAAACTCACATCTTTCTTTCTTTTCAAAATTTCTGCCGTACTCTCGTACGTACGTCCTCACATACATACCCTGCAACGACGGGTATAACATTCTCCTCCTTAGAAACATTCGTCCGAATGTTCCTTCTCAAGACGGATATCGATGAAGTTCCTCTAACAAGTTGTCAACGCCACGGCAGCCGCGAAATAACACACGTTATCTTCCTTCCTTACTCGTCGTGCCCTTCTCGAACACTTGAACTCTCGAAGACGTACCATACTTGGTCATTACTTCCGTTCGAAAATCTGCGAGTCACAACCTCCAAACTTGGTCATCTTACTAACCTCAACTTCCTTAAGGCCATTCCGGCCTTTACGAACCGCTCGGTCGAACGCGTCCACGAACTCATACGATGGTCACACAAACTTGGGCCTAGCATCCTCGTGACCCTACCACTGGCGGGACCACCCAGAACTGCCCACCCCAAACCGGGTTCTGGTTGACCGCAAATGGTCCTCAACCCGACCCCCAACCGCGCCAAACTCTTATTCCCCGATCCGGAACAATCTTGCTAATTCACATCATGAAAGCTACCACTTCCATCTCACACTACCCACGGACTTATCACACAAATAAATCCCACGTATACTACTACTCTGATAAGGGTCACAAATAAATCTTTAACTCAAGACGACCTTACCCTAAGGTCTCGATCGTGACAAAGTCTAAGGTTCACACTTACCATGCCCCATACGTATCCTCCCAACTAAGCATGTTTTCTAACTCATAATTAACAAAACGCTATTCTTACATAGCACATAATAATGAGACCATCATAACAAGCATACCAAAACTCTATAGGGTTAAGGATATACCTGAAGCTACCGCTCCACTCTTATCATAGGCACTGCCTGCGCAGTAGCATGTATGAAAGCGATGAACCACCATCGATCCGGTAGGTGAGTCGTAACATCCGTGCTACCCTTGGTCGGACAGTTCCTCGCAAAATGGCCTCGCTCGCAAAAATAACAAGCTCCCTGGCACCACGACACTCCCGAAATGCGGTCTACCACACCGACCACAGAGGTAGGGTGACCGTGATCCGCCAACCCCTTACTTCTCGAAACACGAACCTCGAGCCACGACTGCTCCGAATACTCTGAAGGTTGTGGAGGACCACTCTGATGGCGGAGGTACAAAACTAGTATCTTCTTTGGCGGTCCGCCTCGAAAGTCACCAAGGACCACTGTTGTTCGGCCTCTCGCTGATCTTGGTCATTCGTCGACCTCTCGTGCCTCACATCCCGGTGCATGAGCTGCGTGCGGGCAATGTCCATGCGGTGAAGAGCTACACTGAACATGCCTCGACATGTAATCATCGAGCCTGTAACATATCGGTGCACTCGATCCTCCATACTAGCTACCAACGCGGGACGTCTCGCCGATGAGTCGAACTCACATTATACTCCCGAACCGCACGCGCTCTGTCTAAGCATCAAAAATCATCGGCGTGCCCTCCTCATCTGCGGAGGCAAGAAGTGCGTGAGAAAGCCCGAAAACTCATCCCATACTGCTGGAGTGCATGCTCTCCCGGGAAAGCTCCATGAATCAAACCAATCATTGCGGTATCACGCGGCCGATCGCGAACCAAAGGTCACGGACTCGGTCTCGAAGCCTTGATCACCCGCATGATCCGCTGTAACTGCCGGATGAACTCCTGCGGATCATCCTCAGGCCTCGACCCATAAAACTCTGGCGGGCGACAACTCAGAAAGTCCGGTCGCATCCAACTATCTGCTCGGGGGTGAACCACTGGTGCATCTGGGCTAGGCTGCTGCATCCGGCCTATCCTCATATCGGCCACGACCACGGCGGCCAAGAATCGCCATCTCCTTGTAACCCATCTCCTCTGCCCCAGACTGTGGGACTGGAGGCTTAGGTACTGCGGTCTCAGCAGCCATTGCTGCGGCTCTAACCTCTTTGGGTGGCGGCGTCACAAAACCCGCCGTCAAGCCTGACCTCAGTCTTATGCGGGCCTGCGCCCTCGTACTCCTCTGTATCTCACTAGCGGTTCCCTCGGCTGTCTTGCCCTTCAGGGCTCTGGTTGTCTTGCGCGGAGGCATAACTGGTAAAAACGAGATACGTCAGAGGGGTCCAACTTACAACACAGCTCTAAGGCACGATCTCAGAATGAGAAGAATGGAAACCAATCCTAAATGTCCTATAGCCTCCTGATTATAAATGTGGTGCACAACACACCGATAATCAAGACTCTACTAGACACGGTCTGTAGACACTTTCCGAGGATTAACTGCTCTGATACCACTTTTGTAACGACCCGTTCCGGGGCCCGTTACTGGTGCCTTATCCCGGGCACCCTAGTGATACAATCATCAGAGAAAAACCAGCGGAAAATAAAACTTTAAACAAGAAACAAGATATATGAACATAAAACAGGCCAACCCAACGGTTACCTTCCAATAACATAAATAAAAACAACTCTTTCAAAACGCACAGTTTAATCCTTTTACAACCACACTTGCGGTACTACAAACCTCTAAGATTTACAACAACTATGACGGGACAGGCCTCGCCATACCACGAATGTACAAGAACCTACAACTCGGGAACACATACCAAAAGATAAGCCTCGGAGAAACGGAGCTTCCCAACGCTGAACCGAGATCCTAAGAGCGAGGATCCACGGCCGATGTACCTCTACTGCGACATTTAACGCGGCCCCGAGGAAGTCGATCAGTACCAAGTATGTGAAAGTAAAAAAATCAGAATGAAATCATACTAGTCTATATAAAGCGGGAGACATGTATGATAACCAAACTACGATTCACAACATAAAAGCGATCATGTCGATCGGGGACTCGCCTCAAGTCATCACTCAAATATAACTATGGGTCTCGCCCACAACATCAATCATGTTCGCATCATGGCGCGTGCCCCGGACTGCATCGGTGTAGACATGTCCATGATGCAACAATAATACCAATGCCCCATGGCCACATGCCCCCGGAATTCTACCTCGGTGTAGACACGTCCATGTGACATCAACAATAATATACGGGGTGATCAACCCTGCCGCATGGCCACATGCCCCCGGAATTCTACCTCGGTGTAGACATGTCCATGTAACCACAATAACAATATATCGGGTAATCAACCCGACCGCATGGCCGCATGCCCCCGGAATTCTACCTCGGTGTAGACATGTCCATGTGACAAAAACAACAAGACAGTAATCAAAATGGAAACATACCCGTGGAATTCTCCATCACTGCCAGCACGTCCAAGTAAGTTCTCCACAAGTCGACCGGCCCTCTATCGAGAGACGCGGTAACACAGAAATACCACACTTGCACAACAAAGGCTATCATCACAAGCATAGGCAAGTTTCACAACAACAAGCATAGGCAAGTTTCACAACAACAAGCATAGGCAAGTTTCACACAACTCAAAGTACTTTCATTTTATGCCAAAGTCCGGGTTTTTAACCCCAAGGTACTACATACGTTAAGTTCTTTTTAAAAGAGATCCATTACTTTTATAAAAGTCACCCGATACCCGTAGTATTAGAATGACCAACCCACATTCCTTTTCAAAAATCAAGTAACAACATTCTTTTCCTAAGTTCCAGTTTGCCTAGTTTCAATTACTCAAGCTTCTCATTTTCAAATGCTCAAGTCACTTATTTTAGAAAGGTTTCATAACTCATAGTCTTAATCTCTTTTAAAACAATTGAGTAACATATGTCATATATGTGAGTAGTTTATTCTTGTTTATAACGATCTTATTACGACCATGATCTAGAAAATGTAATATCATTTTGTCTCATCTTAGCTTCATGCGGATGGAGGTTTCTCTGGTTTTAATACAACACATCATTATTCAATACATTTTCCTTTATTAACTGCGCATGGTCGATACACATTCGATTTCAAATCGGTAAAACATTATCCCTTTAAAACCAAGTACTCATTACTCACGAATGAGGTTTCACACAAACATCCACATTAAAACAAATAAGTTAAGTCTCTTATCTTATAAGATCAAGTCTCTTAACTTCTAACATCGAGAAACCATTTTCTTACCTACATAAAGTGTTATAACCAACTTCCCATAAAGCCGTTATAACACTTTATGTTTCAAACCAATCAAATACATTAAACACGTATGCGTCTCGTGCTACATAGTTACACACATATCATGCTGGAAGAGATAGGAAGAGGTTCACATACCTCGCGACGATTTATCGACAATAAGCAAAATGCTCCAAGTACTACAACGCACTAGCCCTTTCCACTCCTCGAGTAGAATACGCTACTCTTAGTACTTTCACCTATAAAGGTCACAAACGTCTATTAACCCCAAAACACAAGTTTCTATCTTTCTACGTAAAATTCGGAAGACCTCCCCGCAGCGTAAATCTCCTCCTCTATCGAGGCCGCTACCAAGCCAACCAAGGGGTTTACACGTCTACGGACGTGTACAATTCTACTCGATAATACTACACAAGTCTCATTGTCTGATCCTATGTAAATCTGATTCGATTCTTTATTCTTCAGCTTAAGTCAAAAGACATTGCGAATACTAAGTATAGTTCCATATACATTATACTTCAACTATATATTCTAACAAACATGTAATTTCCAATTACAATAGAGGACAAGATAATTACCTCGATAAGCCCAAAATTATCCAAGTTATAATGTCGATCCCGAGCAAGGTTTAGCTCCTACTCCGTGCGCTCAATCCGCTCCAAACAACCCTTAGAAGTTCTAACTAACTTCTACTCAAATACTTCAACCAACTATGAAGATTTCCTTAGGGTTTCGGTTTGAGACTAAAAGGACAAAAGGTAGTATTTAGGACTCTACGTATAGAGGTATCTTTGGAATACTACAAGGTACAAGGCTAAGGTATTTTGGGCATTATAACAATACTAGGAGAAGTATTTCAATGCCACGAGGAGGGTATTATACGAAAACAACTAGGCAGGGGTACCCACGGCTAGCACTTGAGGGGAGGGGACTCTCGGCCACAAAGGCCACTCGAAGGGGAGGTTTCTCGGCCAAGGGCCTTTACTAGGGAGGAGGGGGCTCTTTGCACGAGAGTCAAACAAGAGGAGAGGAAGGATAGCAAGACTTGGAACATTTTGGATGAATGAAGTCTTGAGCCATGGGGTATTTATAGCAAAACCAAAAGCCAACCAATGGCCAAGATCAAGCCATGTGCAAGGCAAGTGTAAGGCCAAGATCAAGCCAAGTGCACCCTAGACCCTACTCCTTAAAACCTCAAATATCTACACAAATATCTTGCCCAACCTTATCTCCCAATCGTCCGTATGCGCCACCCGCTGATGAGAGGGTGCCAAGTGCGCCTCTCGTTGGTCCAAAATGTTCGTCGCTCGGAAAAATCCATAAAAATACAAAGCGACATAGCGGAATTTTCCGCAGTTACTGAAAGCGTTTAAAAACGACTCCAACCGTGTTGTGCACAAAGGTAAAAATCGGCCAGGGTGCCACGTGGGGTGACACGTGTCGCCCCGATTCGCCAGAATATTTCGTCTTAGAAAATATCCAAAATACCGAAATCTCAAAAACAAGCGGGCCCAAATCAGTAAATTTCTCCGTGGGCCCACGTGACCATTTCAGAAAATAAAATCTCAAAATTCTAATATAATCTATGAAGTCCAAATACCAAATCAGAATCCAATTCCATTAACGAACCTTTTTCTTCACAAATAACAGGAAACTTTTAGTGAAAACTCACATCTTTCTTTTTTTCAAAATTTTCTGCGTACTCTCAAATGCGTCGTCACATACATACCACGCAACTACGGTATAACAAGATCTTGGCCGATCGGGACCACCCCCCCAGTGTGGCCGATGCGGTAGATCCCATGCAGGAAGTGTGGCTACTTTTGGAGCTTATTACGATTGTGGCGCAGGTCACTGCGGCTTGTCAGGCCAAGCGTGGCCCGGTGGTAGGGCTCACCTTGAGTTACGTTGCCGCTTCATCATCTCCTGATTACTCGCCCGGGCGTGGTACATGGGTCGCCAGTCGCGGCGAGTCGTGGCTCGGGTCGATTCTAGCGGTCCTCGAGCGCATTTATGCTTTGTCGGTAAGCGGATCGGAGGCCTCACCGATGTCGCCACAGTACCTTATCGGTTCGGGTTTGATGTGTATGCTTTGATAGATCCGCTTTCTGAGGCCGGTTGTTGAGTGGGATGGGATCACGGTATCGGCAGGGTAGGTTTATTTCCTACCTCGAGGCTAGGAAGATGGTGCAGAAGGGGTATATCTACCATCTCGTTCGGGTGTTTGATACTGAAGCTGCGGTACCAGATTTTGATCGATTCGATGTCGTGAGTTCCCGCACGTGTTTCGGATGACCTCGGGTATCCTCCCGAGAGGAGATCGAGTTTTGTATAGATGTGTTGCGGATACTCGGCTATTTCTATTCCGCCATACGAATGGCACCGCCGAGTTGAGGAGTTGAAGGACCAGTGAGGATTTCTTTGGAGAAGGGTTTTATCAGACCTAGTGTTTCTCCCTGGGGGACGCCGGTATTGTTCGTGAAAAAGAAGGACGGGACGCTGCGCATGTGTGTTGACTACAGGCAGCTGAACAAGGTGACCATTAAACGAATACCCTTCCCGTGATTGATGACTTGTTCGACGATTGCGAGGCGCGAGATGTTTCTCCAAGATTGATCTGCGATCGGGCTATCATCAGGTTCGTGTCAGAGAGGTGGATGTCCCTAGATCGCATTCGGACGTGCGGGCATTATGAGTTCGGTCATGTCTTTTGGGTTGACGATGCTCGGCGGTATTCATGGATTTGATGAACCGAGTGTTCAAACCATTTTTGGACACGTTTGTGATAGTGTTCATTGATGATATCTTGGTTTATTCTCGCCAGGCGGGAGCATGCGGAGCATTTGAGGATTGTCTTGTGATTCTCCAGACTGTGATTTGTACGCCAAGTTTTCCAAATGTGAGTTTTGGTTGACTTGATGGCGTTTCTTGGGCATATTGTCGGGTGATGGCATTCGAGTGGATACGGCAAGATCGGCGATCGAGGACTTGGCCTAGACCTACTACTCCGGCGCAGGTTCGCGATTTCGGGCCTTGCAGGATATTATCGGTTCGTGGAGAAGTTTGCTTCTATCTACGCACCATTGACTAGGTGACTCGGAAAGCGGCCAGTTTGATGGTGATGCTTGTGGCGGGGTTTCGATTCTTGAAAGAGAGGCGGACGCCCGTTCTTACTCTTCCGAGAGGTCGGATGGTTATGTCGTGTATTGTGATCGTCGGGCATCGGGTTGGGATGTGTATTGATGCGGCATGGCGAGTTATAGCATATGCATCCCGGTGAAGAAACACGGAGGAACTACCCACCCATGATTTGGAGTTGGCGGTATGATTCACGCTTTGAAGATCCGAGGCACTATTTGTATGGGGTTCACGTGGATATTTTTACAGACCACAAGAGCCTCGGTATATCTTCACGAGAGGAGTGAACTTACGGCGAGGCGGTGGTTATAGTTGCTTAAGGATTACGATGTTGATATCTGTACCACGGGAAGGCCATGTTATGGCGGATGCTCTTAGTCGTAGGTCGATGGGAGCCTATCGGATGTGCGGCTAGAGAGGAGGACATGGTTCGTGATTTGCATCGATTAGCGAGCCTTGGTGTCCGTTTGATTGATTACGATAGCGGTGGGGTTAGAGTTCGTGAGGTTGCGAGTCTTCCATCGTTGAAGAGGTGAAGAGGCAATTCGAGGATCGGCTTTGATTCGATATCGTGATCTGACTCTTCGTGAGGCAAGGGTCCTGAGGTAGCACTGATGGGGTGCTAAGGTTTGAGGCGGTGTGTGTTCGGATGTTTGGGACTTCGTGAGTTCTTGGGAAGCACCGCGTAGCGCGTTACTCTATCCATCCGGTCGACCAAGATGTACCACGACCTTAGATCCGTGTATTGGTGGGATGGCTTGAAGAGGACGTTGCGAGTTCGTAGCTCGATGCCGTGTTGTCGGCGGTGAAGGTAGAGCACGAGGCCCGGTGGTTTATTCTGACGATTGAGATCCCGACACGGAAGTGGGAGGTAATCAACATGGACTTCATCACAGGATTACCTCGCACTCGGAGACATGATTCTATATGGGTTATCGTCGACGAGTTAACGAAATCAGCCCACTTTCTTCCGTCGGGCGACTTTTAGTGAGGATTATGCCGAACTTTACATCAGAGATCGTCGGTGCATGGAGTCCCTACCCGATCATATCGCATGAGAGCCCGATTTACGGCTAACTTCCGGAGGTCCTTCGAGAGGGTTTAGGGACGCAGTGAGCCGAGTCTGCATTTCATCCACGAGCAGACGGACAGCAGAACGCACTATCCGGACTCTCGAGGATATCTGCGAGCTGTGTTATTGACTTGATGGTAGTTGGGAGGATCATTTGCCTCTAGTTTAGTTCGCGTATAATAATAGCTACCACTCCAGTATTCAGATGACGCCTTATGAGGCCTTGTATGGGAGGAAGTGCAGATCGCCTATAGGTTGGTTCGATGTGGGCGAGTGCGGCTAGTGGGACCAGATTTGGTGCGGCAGCGATGGATAAGGTGAAGCTTATCAGAGCGGCTATCGGCATTTCGAGTCGACAGAAGTCGTATGCAGATCATCGTCGTCGGCATCTTGAGTTCGAGGTTCATGATTGGGTTTTCTTAAAGGTGTCACCCATGAAGGGGGTGATGCGATTCGGGAAGAAGGGGAAACTCAGCCCAAGGTACATTGGGCCGTTTCATTGTCGCGAGGTAGGCAAGGGTGCCTATGAGTTGGATCTGCCGTCCGATCTGGAGGCAGTGCATCCGGTTTTTCACGTATCTATGCTGAGGAGATGTATCGGGGATCCATCTAGGGTGCATCCGATTGACGATGTCCGGTGGCCAGGGTTATCGTATGAGAGATTCCCATGGCGATAGTTGATCGTCGGAGTTAGGCGTCTGCGGACGGGGATGTGGCTTCGTCAAAGTCTTGTGGCGGAACGAGCTCGGGAGGAGATGACGTGGGAAACCGGGAGGACATGAGGCGAAGTATCTCACCTATTCCCACACCTCGGGTAATTCACTTTCCTACTTGTAAATTTTCATTATCGTTTCGCCTAAGTGTTGTTACGTGGCGTGTGTGGCATTTGCAATCGTTTAAGTTATGAAGAATCTTATCGTTAATCGTCTTGGGAAGGAACATTCGGGACGAATGTTTCTAAGGAGGAGAATGTTATACCGTATTTCCGAGTATGCGTAAGAATACGTGCAAAAGTCTAGCCTTAAAGTTTAGGCAAAACGTTTTTTTGGGCACAACTCACAAAGCGAATAGTTTTCCGACGAAACGTTTCCACGACTTTCGTAGGGTAAATTCCGCTATGCCATTTCTAATTTTGCGGATTTTTCCGAGAGACGAAACATTTTGGACCAACGGGAGGGCGACACTTGGCACCCTCCAATTGGTGGACTTGAATCGTCCATTGGACGAAATTGGAGACCATTGGCACGTTTTTTGTGCCTTGTGCACAAGTCAAGGAGTTGGTAGGATATTTGTGTATAGTTAATCCTCACCCTACACTTGCCTTGCACTTGTCTTAATCTTGGCCATTGGTTGGCCACTTCTTGACCTATAAATACCCCCTTAGAGATGAAGAGTTCTTCATCCACAAATCTTTCAAGTCTTGAAAATCCTCTCCTCTCCCTTTGTAGCCTTTTCGTCCAACCCTCCCCTCCTCGTGAAAGGCCCTTGGCGAATACCCCCTCTAGCCTAGTAGTTTGGCAGGCCCACTAGCCTAGCCAAAAATCTACCCCCTCCTTGGTAGAAAAGTTGTCTTCTAGTATTGTTATAATGCCCAAAATACCACAGCCCAAATACCTTAGTACTTAGTAGAAGTTGTGAAGAACTTCTAAGGTTTCCTTGGAGCATACAACTTAGAGCAAAACCTTGCTCGGTAGCGACTTTTCTAGGATATTATTGGGCTTCTTGAGGTAACTAATCCTAACCTCTTTTGAATTAGAGAATACTTCTTGTAGTATTAGAATAAGTATTAAATACTTAGAAGAATATCACGTATAGAATTGAACTATTACCACAGTAGAAGGGTTTAAAGAAGAATAATCAAAGCAGATTTACATAGAATTTGTTTTCACTGATGAACTTATATAGCTCACGGGTAGAAGTCTCGCCAACTTTCCATAGAATTGTGAACCCTCTGTTTAGAATGACCTTGAGTAGTCTTTGATAGATGTCGTGACTATTATAGGTGACTCTGCTCGCGACATATTGACTTAGCGGTGGTTTTTGAGAAGGTATGTGATTCTTCCTAAAGCATGATATTTTACAATATATATAGTACGGTGAGCGTACATGTGTTAATCGAATAATAACTACGGCAATGTCTTTGACTTAAGCTGAATAATACTTACAAGATGCCTCACGCTTAAGCTGAATAACACTTACAAGAATGCCTCAGCTTAAGCTTTGAATAATAAAGATCCGAAAGCATTTCATAAGAATACTGAATCATTTTTAACAGAAGAGAACTAACTGGTTTTTAAAACAGAAGCTTAAGAGTTATACTAGCTTTATGGGAAGTTAAGTATAACCACTTAAGATTGATAAAAGAAACAAGTTTGCCTATGTGTTTATAACAGACTTATGTTGAATTGTGAAAAGAATAATAAGATGGTTTGATAAGTAGACATGATATGATGCTATGTGTGTTAGTATCTTGTAACGTTTGTATAAGAGAGTATCCTTGTTGTGCTTATGTTGTTTAAAGATAAATTGTTATGTTAGTGTACTATCACTCACCTCTTGAGATGATCCAGGAGGTTAAGTCGCCTCCGACGCGGGGTAGACTCAGTGATGCAGGACCATGATTCGAGAATACCTCATGCGGGTCCAGGGGCCTATGCGAGCTACGAGTTCGTGTTAGTATGCGGGGTTATGCCTCACGCGGTCTATGTGGCCATGCGGACAACGAGTCGGGGCGATGCGAGGAGTAGCTACCTCGATGCGGGTTATACCTCATGCGGGCCCGTGAGTGGCCTATCACGGACTCGAGTCGAGATTAGGCTTGCGGAATGATGATGTGGCGAGTGGCCTGTTTCGATCATTCGCGGCCTAGACAAGACCTATTCTGATTACCTATTGTTGCTCTTGTTTGTGATGTGGCACTATGTGCGGTTTCCCTGGTTGTTTCATACATATTTGTAAACCGGTTTTAAAAATGATATGTTTTCATTTAAGTACTTTACAGTTTCGCATACTTAGTACCTGTTGTACTGACCTCCTTCGGGGGGCTGCGTTCATGCCGCAGGTAAGGGCAAGCAGGTGCTAGATCCGCATCCTTAGGATCTCTTTGCATTGGTGTCAGGAGCTCCATCTTCTACGGAGGCTCTACTATTTGGTATGATCTCCCTGTATTGTAGATAGTTTGTCAGATCGAGGGTATGGCGGGGCCCTGTCCCGCCATAGTAGTATATTTCCTTAGAGGTCTGTAGTCATGTTGTACAGTGTCGGATGTAACTGCTAAACCTGGTTTATATATATATGCCGAAAGGAGACGTTTGTTCACATAAACTGTGTCTTATTTTATAAACTGTTTCATGTCTTGTTTTATATTTCCGCTGATTACTCTGATGTATGACTACTTGGGTGCCCCGGTAAGGCACCAGTCACGGGCCCCGGAATGGGTCGTGACAAATCAATAGGGGATTACACGCCTACTAGACGTGTAAAATTTCGCCCCACAAACGATAACAAACTAATACAACTACTAGTCCAATTTCGGCCACAATGTATATAACAATACCAATTCTTATTCAATTTCCAATTCAATCCAAATTGGTAGCATAATATGATATCAAGCCGCCATTAATTATAGCTACTACATTTTCCAAGTAGGTAACATGCGACAATTCAATTTATCGATCAAATTGGATTTCAATTTCAAATGGCTAAATATGTCATTTTTGGATTTTGATCTTCCAATTCCATAACACTTATCAAACTTCATAACACATATCACATGACCACTTATAACTTATCATAACATGAAATCTTCAATTACAAAAGTAAAACGAAGATTATACCTCAATTAGCCCAAATATGATCCAAGAGTACAAGTCGATCTATAGCACCTTTAGCTCCTCCTTTCGACATTCCAATCCACCCCAAGCCACCTTTAGAAGCTTATGAAAAACTCATCTTCAAGTTTCAACTTCAAAGTTGAATAACCCTTTAGGTTTTCGCCTTGCGACTAATACGAAAACACCATTTTTCCGGGATCTTTCTATTGAGAAACACTTACAATACCCTTAGGTACCTTGGTTTAAAGTATGGGAATTATTGGACAAAAATTGCAAAATTTATTCTTCAAACCCTAGCCTTGGCCGAGAGCCTCTCACGTTTTCATCAAGTTTTCTTGAAAAATTTGCTAAGTGTTAAGCCTTGTCTTGCACTTAGTAAGCTTATATAAATAATTGGAGGGTCAAGATTAGAACAAATGGGTGGTTTGGATGCATCTCACAAGGATCAAGCCAAGTGGCATTGACTTAGTCAACAATGTCAAGCTAATTTGTCTTGCAAGACTTGGTCTTTTAAATTATGGTCAAATGACCATTTCCTCCATCACATTTTCGTCCAAGACCATTAAGGGGGGTGACACGTGTCGCCTCCCGCTAAATCGCAATATTTCGTTTTCCGACAAATTCCAAAATTCCGATAAGTTTTTACTCGTCTCAAACCTTAACATTGTTGAGTTCTTACGTACGTTCTTATAAACATATCCTGAAATTCCGGGGTGTAACACTTTCTCACCCAGCCTTCGAGGACATAATGACTTCATGTTGGAGACAAGACATATTGGGAACTGCTCAATTCGTCCTTGCCTCAAAATTGAAAGCCTTGAAGCTGTCACGACCCGTTCCGGGGCCCGTGACTGGTGCCTTACCCGGGCACCCAAGTAGTCATACATTAGAGAAATCAGCGGAATATAAAACATACAGATATGAAACAAGAGATAATAAAACAGGCCAACCAAAACGGTTGCCTTCTTGCATATATATACAGAAATTTTTGAACAGTTACATCCTTTACAACCCTACCCACAACAGTACTACAGACCTCTAAGAATGTAACAACAACTATGATGGGACAGGGCCCCACCATACCCCTGAATGTACAAGAACCTACAACTCAGGGAACATACCAAAAGATAAGCCTCCGGAGAAACGGAGCTTCCTAATCTGTTGGCGTGATCCTATGAGCGAGGATCAACAACCGATGTACCTCTACTGCGGCATGAACGCGGCCCGAAGGAGGTCGATGCAATAGGTACCAAGTATGTGGCGAAATCTGTAAATGAAATCATACGATCTAAAATAAAGCAGAGACATGTATGATAACAAAACTACGATTCACAACATAAAAACGATCATGTCAAGTCGTGGACTCACGCCTCAAAGTCATCCTCATGCCGTGGAACTCCTTCCTCACCGCCGTGATCTAGGTTGTTATACCGTATTTCCAGTATATGCGTGGGGCGTGCGTAGAAAATTTGAACTTGAGAATTAGGCTTGGCGAATTAACTTTGTTCACAACACGGATAAGTCGTTTTCGTGACGAAACGTTTTCACGACTTTCGTATGGGAATTTCGGCTATGTCATTTTTAATTTTTGCGGATTTTTCCAGAGACGAAACATTTTGGACCAACAAGAGGCGACACTTGTCACCTCTCTCATTGGAACACCTCAGGCGGAAATTGTGGTGGCGAAAGTGTGGCCTTTGTGGTCAAGGGTTGGTAGGATATTTTTGTGGTAGTTGGCTAGTGTGCACTTGGCAAGATCTTGGCCTACTCTTGCTATGCACTTGGCAAGATCTTGGCCATTGGTTGGCCTTGGCTTGCTATAAATACCCTCTCCCTTTGATGAATTCTTCATCCTTTCCACAAATCTTCTAAGTGTTAAAACCCTCTCCTCTCCCCTCTTGTTGACTCTCGTCGAAGAGCCCCTCTACACCTTTGAAAGGCGCCATTGGCCGAGAGCCCTCTTTCCCCCCCTCCTAGTAGTGTGGCCGTGGGGTACCCCCCCCCCCTAGCCTAGTAGTTTTCGTATAAATACCCCCCCTCTTGTTAGAAATACTCTCAAAAGTATTGTTATAATGCCCAAATTACCTTAGCCGTATACCTTGTAGTATTCTAAGGTTATACTTATCTGAAAAGCCAGAAATACTATTATACTTCCCTTAGTCACAAAACCGAAACCCTAAGGAAAATCTCCATGGTTAGTTGGAGTAATAAGTAGAAGTTGGTTAGAACTTCTAAGGATTGTTTGGAGCGGGTTGGAGCGCACGGAGTAGGAGCTAAACCTTGCTCAGGATCGACATTTAAACTCGGATAATTATGGGCTTATCGAGGTAAATATCTTGTCCGTCTATTGTAATTGGAAATTACATGTTGTATGATTATATAGTTGAAGTATACTATATATAGAACTGAACGTAGTTATCGGCACTGTCTTTTGACTTAAGCCCAATAATAAGAAACCTTTTGAAAGAAGAGTAATCTTGTTGTATTTACATAAGTATTATTCTGATGAGACTTGTGTAGCTTTTACGTGAGTAGAATTGTACCCGTTCGGGTTAGATGTATAACCCCCCCTGGTTGGCTTGGTAGCCGGCCTCGATAAAGGAGGAGATTTACGCTGTTGCGGGGGGGAGGTGCTGCCGAATTTTCTGTAGAATGTTCTACGTAGGGATCTAAATATTAATAAGCGCCTTGTGGCCTTATAGGTTGAGTACTACGCGTGCACGATCTACTTGGCTTAAGGAGTAGCGGTTGGAGGTACTTGGAGCGTTTTGCTATTAGTCGATACTCGCCGCGAGGTATGTGAACCTCTTCCTATCTCTTCTAGCATGATATGTGTGAACTATGTAGTACGGTGAGCGTCATGTGCTAAATGTATTTGATTGGTTTAAAACATAAAGTGTTATAACGGCTTTATGGGAAGTTGGTTATAACAACTTTATGTTGGTAAGAAAATACTTGTGGTTTTAAAAGGTAATCGATTTGAACTATAAGCGGCTTGTTATGTGTTAATAAAGAACTTGAAGTTTTTCAAAAGATTTTTGAATCATTTGAAAGAAGAAGTAATACTTGGTTTTGAAAACTTAAGAGTTATACTAGCTTTATGGGAAGTTAGGTATAACGGCTTAAGAATGTTTCTTGATTTGGAAATCGGAATGTGTATCGACAAACCACTGCAGCGTTAATAAAAGGAAATGTTTTGTGATTAAGTATTATTAAAACCGGTAGAAACTTCCATCCGCATAGAAGCTAAGATGAGACAAAATGATATTTCCTAGATCATGGTCTTTGTAATAAGATTGTTATAAACAAGAATATCCTACTCACATATAAGGCTTATGTTTCTCAGATAGTTTAAAAGAGAATTATATTCTTAAATGAATAAGACTATGAACTACGAAACCTTTCTAAAGTAAGAAACGTGAACATTGAAATTAGGCAAACTTGGACGTTTGAGAAATAATGTTGTTACTTGATTTTACAAAGAGAAGTGTTTTGCTTTACTTCAAAAGATAATCACTCTAGTTTTCATATACTACGGGTATTGTGTGACTTTTGTAAACGTAACGTATCTTTTAAAAGATAATGTATGAAGTACTTTGAGAATAGATACTCGATCTTGTTAATCATACAATATAATGTACCTTGTGTGTATAACTGGATTGTGTTGGTTTGTGATAGCCTTGTAATACCTTCGTGTTGATTTGATAAGTAATCATATTAGGATTCTACGTGTGTTAGTATTCTGTGATGTTTGTGTAAAGGGATTTTCCCTTGATTGTGCTTATGATGTTTAAACGATAAACTGTTATGTTGGTATTATACCACTCACCGTGTTTCCGGGGGTTAAGCTGCCCTCCGATGCGGGGTAGACTCAGGCGGTCTGGGACCATGATTCGAGAATACCTCATGCGGGTCCTCGGGGCCTATGCGGAGCTACGAGAGTTCCAGGTTAGTGTGCGGCCTTTATGGTCATGCGGTCTATGTGGCCATGCGGACTGCGAGTCCAGGACGATGCCGGGGAGTAGCTACCCTAGATGCGGGGTTATACCTCATGCGGGCCTATGAGATTGGCCTATGCGGAGCTGCGGGGAGTTCCAGGGCTAGACGCGCACATTTGATATTGCGGGCGAGTGACCAGCTTTGATCATGTGACGGTCAGACAGATATCATGATTGATTCTGACCTTGTTAGTCTTGTATGGGTGTTAGTAGTCGGCTATGCCTTCGCTTACCACGCATGTCTTTATTTTATTTAGCACAGTGGGACTGTTGTTCATGTGTGTTCCTTGGTGCTTTTCTATCATTATCGCCGGTGAGGAAGGTATTCCACGGGCATGATTGATGTTGTGGGCGTGAGACCCATATTTATGTATTTGAGTGATGACTTGAGGCGTGAGTCCCGACTTGATATGATCGCTTATTTATTGTGAGCGTAGTTTGGTTATCATACATGTCTCACCTTTATATAGACTACTATGATTTCATTTCTGATATTTCGATTCGCATACTGGTACTGTTGTGCTTGACCTCCTTGAAGTGCGTTCATGCCGCAGTAAAGGTACACCGATCGGTGATCCTCGCTCTTAGGGTCACGATTCGGCGTTTGGGAAAGCTCCGTTCTCGGAGGCTTATCTTAGTATAGTCCCGTCGTTGTAGGTATTTACATTCAGGGTATGGCGGGTCCCGCCATTGTTGTCGTATCTTTTTTAAGTGCATGTAATCTGTTGTGGCGGGGTTTGTAAAAAGGATTAAACTGCTCATTTGTAAGAGTTGTTATTTATATATGCCGAAAGGCAAGTTTTCTCAAATTACTGTTTTGTACTTCATTTGTTTCATGTATGTGTATTATGTTCATGATTACTCGATGTTGTATCACTAGGGTGCCCGGTAAGGCACGATCACGCGAGTTGGTCGTGACAAAAGTGGTATCGAGCGATTAATCCTCGGAAAGTGTCTCTGACCGTATCGATGAAGTCTTGATTATCGGTGTGTTGTGCACCACACCATAATCGAGGAGGCTATAGGGTATTTAGGATTGGTTTCTATTCTTCTCACTCGAGATCGTGCCTTAGAGTGTTGTTAGTTGGACCTCCGACGAAATTATTTCTTATCGTTATGCCTCGCGTAGGCAACGGGCCCGTGAGGGCAAAGCGAGGGAGCTGCGAGTAGAGTTCAGAGGGTGGCGAGGGCACAGGCCAAATCATTACCTAGGATAGTGCTTCATTCGGGGAGTTCTGCGACGTCACTAGCCCCAGCAGAGTTTTAGCACGGCGGCGGCAGTTCCTACTGCGGCCACGATGTTTGGACCTTCAGTTCCGCGACCGGGAACAGTGAGTATAGAGTATACCGATGTACCGCGAGTCTTGATGACTATCTAAGAGAGGTTGTGCAAGAGTAATTCTTGATTGAAGCGAGCATGGCACGTATGCGGGCTTTGCGTGAGCGAGGCGTGTAGAGATCGGCGGGTTAACGAAGGGCGGTAGAAGAGGCCGAGCAACAAGGTCCTTTGGTAACTTTCGGCGAGTCGCCTCGCGTGATTAGATTTGCACATCCACGGTGCGAGAGGTCCCCGCGGGGTTCGGGGCGTTCGGGGTATGCGAGGAGTTGGTCGAGCTCGAGCTTAGGTTCGCTCTGGCGTAGGTTCCAGCCAGCCGGATTCAGTTTTCCCTCGGTGTTCACAGTGTGACAGACGTCATCCCGGGGAGTGTCGTCTTTGTTATACCCCGTATTTCCAGAGTATGTACGTAAGGGAATACGTACGAAATTCTAGCCTTAAAGATAAGCCTTGGACGTTTTTATTTGTACACAACTCACTAAAAGAATCGTTTTCCGACGAAACGTTTCCACGACTTCGTTGGGTAAATTCCGGCTATGCCATTTCTAATTTTTGCGGATTTTTCCGAGAGACGAAACATTTTGGACCAACGGGAGGGCGACACTTGTCACCCTCCAATTGATGGACTTGAAATCGTCCATTTGGACGATTTGAACAATAGGGAGCACGTTTTTTGTGCCTTGTGCACAAGTCAAGGAGTTGGTAAGATATTTGTGTATAGTTAATCCTCACCCTACACTTGCCTTGCACTTGTCTTAATCTTGGCCATTGGTTGGCCACTTCTTGACCTATAAATACCCCCCTTAAGATGAAGAGTTCTTCATCCACAAATTACTTTCCAAGTCTTGAAAATCCTCCCTTCTCCCTTGTTAGCCATTTCGTCCAAGCCCTCTTCCCCCTCTAGCCTAAGTGGCCCTTGGCCGAATACTCCCCCCTAGCCTAGCCAAAAATCTACCCCCCTCCCTTGGTAGAAAAGTTACCTTCTTGTATCGTTATAATGCCCAAAATACCCTAGCCCAAATACCTTAGTACTTAGTAGAAGTTGTGAAGAACTTCTAAGGTTCTTGGAGCATACAACTTCGGAGCAAAACCTTGCTCAGGCGCGACTTGTTCTAGGATATTATTGGGCTTACCGAGGTAATAATCCTAACCCTCTTTTGTATTAGAGAATGCATACTGTAGAAGTATAAGAATAAGTATTAATCACTTAGAAGAATATCACGAATAGAATTGAACTATTACCACAGAGAAGGGTTTAAAAGAAGAATAATCAAATCAGATTTACATAGAATTTTTCACATGAGACTTATATAGCTCACCGGTAGGGAAGTGCCCGACTTACCGTAGAATTATGAACCTCTGCTTAGAATGACCTTGAGTAGTCTTTGATAGATATCTGTGACTATTATAGGTCGACTCTGCTGCGACATATTCAACTTGGCGTGGTTTTCATTTGAGAAGGTATGTGATTCTTCCTAAAGCATGATATTTTACAATATATATAGTACAGACGCATACGTGTTAACCGGATAATAACTATGGCAATGTCTTTGACTTAAGCTGAATAATACTTACGGCAATGCCTCACGGCTTAAGCTGAATAATACTTACTAAGAATGCCTCACGCTTAAGCACGAATAATAAAGAATCAAAACATTTCAAAAGACTATCAATCATATTAATGTAAGAGAACTAATTGGTTTTAAAGCGAAGCTTAAGAGTTATACTAGCTTTATGGGAAGTAAGTATAACCACTTAAGATTGATAAAAGAAACAAGTTTGCCTATGTGTTTATAACAAGACTTATATTGAGAAAAGAATAATAAGATGGTTTGATAGGTAGACATGATATGATGCTATGTGTGTTAGTATCTTGTAACGTTTGTATAGGTGAGTATCATTGTTGTGCTTATGTTGTTTAAAGTTAAGTTGTTATGTTAGTATACTATCACTCACCTCTTGAGATGATACCGGGTTGTCGCCTCCGACGCGGTAGACTTCGGTGATGCAGGACCATGATTCGAGAATACCTACGCGGGTCCAGGGGCCTATGCGGAGCTACGAGTTCCGAGTTAGTATGCGGGGTTATGCCTCACGCGGTCTATGTGGCCATGCGACAATGAGTCGGGGCGATGCCGAGGAGTAGCTACCTCGACGCGGGTTATACCTCACGCGGGCCCACGTGAGTGGCCTATGCGGACTCGGGAGTCGAGATTAGGCTTGCGAACGATAATACGGCGAGTGGCCCCGCTTGAATCATTCGCAGCCTAGAAAAGACCTATTACGCTTTACCTATTGTTGCTCTTGTTTGTGATGTGGCACTATGTGCGGTTTCCTTGATTTCTTCATACATACTTGTAAACCGGTTTTAAAAAGGTTATGATTTCATTTAAGTACTTTACGCTTTCACATACTTAGTACTGCAGATCGACCTTCCTGGGGCTGCGTTCATGCCGCAGTAAGGGCAAGCAGTGCTAGATCCGCATCCTTAGGATCTCTACGTTGGTGTCGGAGCTCCATCTCTTCCGAGGCTCTACTTTTGGTATGATCTCCTGTTGTAGATAGTTTTGTAGATCAGGTATGGCGGGCCCTGTCCCGCCATAGTTGTATATTTCAGAGGTCTGTAGTCATGTATGCGATTTCGGATGTAATCGCTAAACCATGATTATATATATATATGCCGAAAGGCGATGTTTTCTCACATAAATCGTGTCTTATTTTATAAATCGCTTTCATGTCTTGCTTTATATTTCCGCCGATTACTCGATGTATGACTACTGGGTGCCGGTGGCACGACCACGCCCCGAACGGTCGTGACAAAAGTGGTATTAGAGCGATTAATCCTCGGAAAGTGTCTGCATCGTATCTAGTAGTCTTGATTATCGGTGTTGTGCACCACACCAATAATCGTGAGGCTATAGGATATTTAGGATTGGTTTCCATTCTTCTAATTCGAGATCGTGCTTTAGAGTTGTGTTATAGGTTGGACCTCTAACGTATTCCTTTCTGTAATGCTTATGCCTCCACGTAAGGCAACCCGGGCCCAGAAGGGCAAGGCAGCCGAGGGAGCTGCTAGCAGGACACCCAGAGTCACGAGGGCTCAGGCCCAGTCTATACCAGAGACGGCGAGTTCTATGACGCCGCTGGCCCCAGCAGAGACCACAGTACCCACACCTCCTGTCCCACAGCCTGGGGCGGAGGAGTTAGGTACAAGGAGATGGCCCGACTTTTGGCTAAAGTTGTGGCCCGACACGGTGAGAGGCCGACGCGGCAGCCTCGGCTCCACCCACCCGGTCGTACCGTTGTTCACCCGAGGCGAGAGTTTGAGGCTACGAGACTTCTTGAGTCAGCCACGAGTTTTATGGGTCGAGGCCGAGGATGATCCGCAGGAGTTCATCCGTCGGCCAGAGGATTTTGAGAGTGATCGGGCGTCGGAGACCGAGTCCGTGATCTTTGGTTCACATAGTCGCGTGATACCGCGATCGATTGGTTTGATTCATGGAGTTATCCCGGGAGAGCACGCGTCCCAGCCTACTGGGATGAGTTCTCGCAGGCTTTCCTCACTCACTTCTTGCCTCCACAGATGAGAGGGCGCGGCCGATAGATTTTTACCACCGAGGCGAGAGGACGACCGTCGGGAGTACAATGTCGAGTTTGATTCATTGGCTCGATATGTCCCAAAGATTGGTAGCATATGGAGGATAGGTGCACCGCTATGTCACCGGCTAGACGACTATATGGCCGAAGTCATGTGCGGGGTTTCTCCACCGGTATGGACATTACCCGCACGCAGCTCACGCCTGATGCGGCGAGCGCAGAGGTCGACGAGCGATGACAAAGAAGCAGGGCGCGGACGGAGGGTCTTCTCGTGGTTATCGTGGGCGGCTGGCCAGTTAGCCTAGATTCGCACCACGCCCACCTGAGCACTCTCGCACCGCCCTCGACACCCAGAGTTTTCGAGGGCGCACGGGCCCTGTGGCTTCGTGACGTCGAGTAGCGAGGTATCGCCGATCAGACCACCCCGCAGTGGCCGATGCGGATCCCATTACGGGAAGTGTGGTACTACTTTTGGAGCTTGTTACGATTGTGGCGGCAGGTCACTTTGCGAGGATTGTCCGACCGGGGCGCTGGTGGTAGGGCTCACCTTTAGGTTCATTGCCGCTTCATCATCTCCTACGATTACTCGCCGAGGCGTGGTTCATACGGGTCGCCAGGTCGCGCAGAGGTCGTGGCTCGTCCCGATTCTAGCGGTCCTCGAACCGCATCTATGCTTTGTCCACCGACAGATCGTGAGGCCTCACCGATGTCGCCGGTACCTTATCGGTTCGGGTTTGATGTTTATGCCTTGATAGATCCGGTTCTACTCTATCCTATATATCTCCCTTGTTGCTAGTAGGATAGGGATAGAGCACGAGTCCATAGACCCTTTCGAGGTAGCTACGCCAAATGGGTGATTCGGTGGTAGCTCGGCGGGTATATAGGGCTTGTCCCGTGACCATTTACGTCGGACCGCCGACTTGATAGAGTTGGAGATGATTGACTTCGACGTGATTATGGGGATGGATTGGCTAGCTTCGCTATGCCAATGTAGACCGCAGAGAGAGTCTGATTCCGCTTCACGAGGAGGTTGTTGAGTGGGAGGAGCACTCAGACGCCGGCGGTAGGTTTATTTCCTACCTCAAGGCTAGGAAGATGGTGCGAAGGGGTATATCTACCATCTAGTTCGAGTGTTTGATACCGAGGTGCGGTACAGATTTTCGCCGCCTCGTAGTCGTGAGTTCCCGCACGTGTTCCCTGCATGACCTCGGTATCCTCCCAAGAGGAGATTGAGTTTTGTATTGACATATTGCGGATACTCGGCTATTTCCATTCCGCCATACGAATAGCACTGCCGAGTTGAGAGAGTCAAGGACCACCGAGGATTTGGCCGGAGAAGCGGCTTCATTAGGCCTGTTTCCCGGGGCGCCAGATTGTTCGTGAAGAAGAAGGACGACGCCGCGCATGTGTGATCTGACATGTGAACAAGGTGACCATTAAGAATGATACCCCTTCCTGTGATTGATGATTTGTTCGACCATTGCGTGGCGAGATGTTTCTCCAAGATTGATCTGCGTTCGCTATCATCGTTCGTGTCGAGAGGTGGATGTCCCAGGATCGCATTCGGACCGCAGACGCATTATGAGTTCGTGGTCATGTCTTTTGGGTTGACCAATGCTCGGCGGTATTCATGGATTTGATGAACCGAGTGTTCAAACCATTTTTGGACACGTTTGTGATAGTGTTCATTGATGATATCTTGGTTTATTCTCGCCAGAGCAGGAGCACGCGAGCATTTGGCGACCGGCCGTGCTTCTCCAGACTCAGCGATTGTACGCCAAGTTTTCCAAATGTGAGTTTTGGTTGACTTGATGGCGTTTCTTGGGCATATTGTCGGGTTGATGGCATTCGAGTGGATACGCCAAGATCGAGGCGATCGGGACTTGCCTAGACCTACTACTCCGGCAGAGGTTCGCAGCTTCGGGCCTTGCGAGTTATTATCGCGTTCGTGGAGAAGTTTGCTTATCTTCGCACCATTGACTAGCCGACTCGTAAGGCGCCAAGTTCCGATGGATCGATGCTTGTGGAGCGTGGTTTCGATTCTCGAAAGAGAGATTGACGACGCCTCGCTTCTACTCTTCCGCAGGGTCGGATGGTTATGTCGTGTATTGTGATGCGCCGCATCGGGTTGGGATGTGTGTTGATGCAGCATGGCGGGGTTATAGCATATGCATCCCGACACCAAGAAACACGAGGAACTACCCCACCCATGATTTGGAGTTACCGTGATTCACGCTTTGAAGATCCGAGGCACTATTTGTATGGGGTTCACGTGGATATTTATACGCACCACAAGAGCCTCCAAAGATATCTTCACCAGAGGAGTCGAACTTACACGAGACGGTGGTTAGAGTTGCTTAAGGATTACGATGTTGATATCCCGTACCACCCGGGAAGGCCAATGTTGTGGCATGCTCTTAGTCGTAGGTCGATGGGAGCCTATCGATGTGCAGAGAGGAGGGACATGGTTCGTGATTTGCATCGATTAGCGAGCCTTGTGTCCGCTTGATTGATTCCGATAGCGATGGGGTTAGAGTTCGTGAGGTTGCCGAGTCTTCCATCGTCGAGGAGGTGAAGAGGCAACAGCCGAGGATCCACTTTGATTCGATATCGTGATACGCCTCTTCGTGAGGGCAAGGTCCTTTGAGGTAGCACCGATGGGTGCTAAGGTTTGAGGGCGCATCGTGTTCCGGATGTTTCGTGACTTGGCAGGTGTTCTTGGGGAAGCACACAACGCGTTACTCTATCCATCCGGTCGACCAAGATGTACCACGACCTTAGATCCGTGTATTGGTGGGATGGCTTGAAGAGGACGTTGCGAGTTCGTAGCTCGCCCGTGGTTGTCGCAGTGAAGGTAGAGCACCGAGGCACGGTGGTTTGTTGCGCATTTATCGAGATCCCGACTGGAAGTGGGAGGTAATCAACATGGATTTCATCACAGATTACCTCGCACTCGAGGAGACATGATTCTATATGGGTTATCGCCGACAGTCGATTTAAATCAGCCCACTTTCTTCCCGTCGGACGACTTTTTCTACCGAGGATTATGCCGACTTTACATCCGAGAGATCGCCGATCGCATGGAGTCCCTACTTCGATCATATCGCATGTGGAGCCCATTTACGGCTAACTGGAGATCCTTCCGGAAGGGTTTAGGACGCAGTGAGCTCGAGCATCGCATTTCATCCACGCACAGACGGACAGCAGAGCGCACTATCCGCACTCTTGAGGATATGCCGCGAGCCCGTGTTATTGACTTCATGGTAGTTGGGAGGATCATTTGCCTCTAGTTGAGTTCGCATATAATAATAGCTACCACCCAAAGATTCGATGGCGCCTTATGAGGCCTTGTATGGGAGGAAGTGCAGATCGCCTATAGGTTGGTTCGATGTGGGCGAGGTGCAACTAGTAGGACCAGATTTGGTACAGCAGGCAGTGGATAAGGTGAAGCTTATCCGAGAGCGGCTATCGATACCGTAGTCGGCAGGTCGTATGCAGATCATCGCCGTCGCATCTTGAGTTCGAGGTTCATGATTGGGTTTTCCTAAAGGTGTCACCCATGAAGGGTGTGATGAGATTCGGAAGAAGGAAACTCACCAAGGTACATTGGGCCGTTTCAGATTGTCCGCAGGGTAGGCAAGGTTGCCTATGAGTTGGATCTGTCGTCCGATCTGGAGGCAGTGCATCCGGTTTTTCACGTATCTATGCTGAGGAGATGTATCGGGGATCCATCTAGGGTACACCCGATCGACGATGTCCAGGTGACCGAGGGGTTATCGTATGAGGAGATTCCCATAGCGATAGTCGATCGTCAGGTTAGGCGTCTGCGGACCAAGGACGTGGCTTCCACAAAGTCTTATGGCGAACGAGCTCGTGGGAGGAGATGACGTGGGAAGCCGAGGAGGACATGAGACGGAAGTATCCTCACCTATTCCCCACACCTCCAGGTAAATTCACTTTCCTACTTGTAAATTTTCATTATCGTTTCTGCCTAAGTGTTGCTCTGTGGCCGTGTGTGGCATTTACAATCGCTTAAGCTTCTTCGATAATCGTTTGGAAGGAACATTCGACGAATGTTTCTGGGGGAGAATGTTATACCCGTATTTCCGCAGTATGTACGTAAGGGAATACGAAAAGTCTAGCCTTAAAGATAAGCCTCGACGCTTTTATTTGTACACAACTCACTAAAAGAATCGCTTTTCCACGCAAACGCTTCCACACTTCGTAGGGTAAATTCCGCTATGCCATTTCTAATTTTTGCGGATTTTTCCGAGAGACGAAACATTTTGATCAACGAGGGCGACACTTGTCACCCTCCAATTGATGGACTTGAAATCGTCCATTTGGACGATTTGAACAATAGGGAGCACGGTTTTTGTGCCTTGTGCACAAGTCAAGGAGTTGGTAAGATATTTGTGTATAGTTAATCCTCACCCTACACTTGCCTTGCACTTGTCTTAATCTTGGCCATTGGTTGGCCACTTCTTGACCTATAAATACCCCCTTAAGATGAAGAGTTCTTCATCCACAAATTACTTTCCAAGTCTTGAAAATCCTCCCTTCTCCCTTGTTAGCCATTTCGTCCAAGCCCTCTTCCCCCTCTAGCCTAAGTGGCCCTTGGCCGAATACTCCCCCCTAGCCTAGCCAAAAATCTACCCCCCTCCCTTGGTAGAAAAGTTACCTTCTTGTATAGTTATAATGCCCAAAATACCCTAGCCCAAATACCTTAGTACTTAGTAGAAGTTGTGAAGAACTTCTAAGGTTCTTGGAGCATACAACTTAGGAGCAAAACCTTGCTCGGTGCGACTTTTCTAGGATATTATTGGGCTTACCGAGGTAATAATCCTAAACCTCTTTTGTTTTATAGAATGCATACTGTAGAATTATAAGAATAAGTATTAATCACTTATAATAATATCACAGAATAGAATTGAACTGTTACCACAGTAGAAGGGTTTAAAAGAAGAATAATCAAACTGTATTTACATAGATTTGTTTCCTGATGAACTTATATAGCTCACGGGTAGGGAAGTGCTGCCCGACTTACCGTAGAATTATGAACCCTCTGTTTAGAATGACCTTCAGAGTAGTCTTTGATAGATATCTGTGACTATTATAGGCTGACTCTCTGCGCGCGACATATTCAACTTGGCAGGTGGTTTTCACTGAGAAGGTATGTGATTCTTCCTAAAGCATGATATTTTACAATATATATAGTACTAGACGTATACGTGTTAATCGGATAATAACTATGGCAATGTCTTTGACTTAAGCTGAATAATACTTACTGAATGCCTCACGCTTAAGCTCGAATAATACTTACAGAATGCCTCACGCTTAAGCTCAATAATAAAGAATCAAAACATTTCAAAAGACTCTCAATCATATTAATGTAAGAGAACTAATTGGTTTTAAATGTAAGCTTAAGAGTTATACTAGCTTTATGGGAAGTAAGTATAACCACTTAAGATTGATAAAAGAAACAAGTTTGCCTATGTGTTTATAACAAGACTTATATTGAGAAAAGAATAATAAGATGGTTTGATAGGTAGACATGATATGATGCTATGTGTGTTAGTATCTTGTAACGGTTGTATAGGTGAGTATCCTTGTTGTGCTTATGTTGTTTAAAGTTAAGTTGTTATGTTAGTATACTATCACTCACCTCTTGAGATGATACCGGGGGTTAAGCTGCCCTCCGATGCGGGGTAGACTCAGGCGGTCTGGGACCATGATTCGAGAATACCTCATGCGGGTCCAGGGGGCCTATGCGGAGCTACGAGAGTTCCAGGTTAGTATGCGGGGTTATGCCTCATGCGGTCTATGTGGCCATGCGGACAATGAGTCGGGACGATGCCGAGGAGTAGCTACCCTCGACGCGGGTTATACCTCATGCGGGCCCACGTGAGTGGCCTATGCGGACTCGGAGTCGAGGATTAGGCTTGCAATGATAATACGCGAGTGGCCCCGCTTCAAATCATTCGCACTAGAAAAGACCTATTACAGTTTACCTATTGTTGCTCTTGTTTGTGATGTGACACTATGTGCGGTTTCCTTGATTTCTTCATACATACTTGTAAACTGGTTTTAAAAAAAGGTTATGATTTCATTTAAGTACTTTACAGTTTCACATACTTAGTACTGTTGCATCGACTCCTTCGGCCGCGTTCATGCCGCAGTAAGGGCAGCAGTGCTAGATCCGCATCCTTAGGATCTCTACGTTGGTGTCGGAGCTCCATCTCTTCCGAGGCTCTACTTTTGGTATGATCTCCTGTTGTAGATAGTTTTGTATGATAGTGGTATGGCGGGCCCTGTCCCGCCATAGTTGTATATTTCAGAGGTCTGTAGTCATGTTGTACAAAGGTTTCGGATGTAATCGCTAAACCATGATTATATATATATATGCGAAAGGCGATGTTTTCTCACATAAACCGTGGTCTTATTTTATAAACTGTTTCATGTCTTGCTTTATATTTCCGCGATTACTACGATGTATGACTACTTGGGTGCCGTAGGCACGATCCACGGCCGAACGGGTCGTGACGATCTTTTAGTTGGTACTTGTTGCACTGCGCCGCCGTGGCCATGTGTCGAGATAGTGTCCTTGTAGTAGCACTTAGCCTTCAGGATAGGTGGGTAGTTCGTCATATTCCTTAGCTCTGCGCCCTACTGGGCAGGTTTGATTAGAACGACTAAGCGGAGTGAAGCATTAGATATAGATATATCCTTAACCTCAGAGATCTGTATATGTGATAAGGTGAGTATACCTTAAGTGCTATGTTCGATAGCGGTGTGTTAGTTGTGATTAGAAATCATGATGGGTTAACCGAGTAAGATTTTGGGGATAGAGAAGGTGTGAGCCTTAGAGTTTTTTTACGTAGACCTTAGAGGTAAGGCCATCTCGAGCATAGGTGTAGGGTTATGTTTGACTACTTATCGGAAGTGCATAGTGCACGTGAGTTATGTTTGGGATAGGTCCCTAGTAGTGTGGAATGAAAGGGGTAGTTGAGCCAAGAAGACCGCTTGGTTTTCAAACGTGATTAAGTGAGATTGTTCGGATCGGGAGCTAGTATTGTGCGCGTTGCGGGTCGGGTTGAGCGCGTTGCGGGTCAACCCGCGACCATTTGTTGGGGTCAGGTTTGTGTGGTCCGCCGGGTGGTGGATCACGAGGTGTTGGGCCCAAGTTTAGTTAACCAACAGACGAGTTCATGGATACGCTCGACCGGTGGTGGTCGATGGGGGCAGCCCATCGTGTTCTTCGCTCGACCGCTTTTACGGCAGAGGTTATGCGCGATGTTGCATCAGAAAGGTTGTAGGGCTGCACGAGGTGCCTACCTACACCTTAAGATGCATGTGGAGCCCGTGTTACTACCGCTTTTTACGGAGGTTTTGCCAGCAAGGTTAGGAACTCGGTGAGTCTCGAATCGCATTCTCCTCGCCGATGGTTGGATTTCGTGGGTAGTTGTGGAGATTGTTGTCTCTGTGGAGGAGTATTTAAGCTACCATTTCGGTTCGGTGTCGCCTTATAAAGCCTTGTAGGGGCGGATGTGTAAGTCGCGGCCGATTGGTTCGATGTTGGCAAGATTCAAATAGTTGGTTCAGGCTTGTTCCAGCAGACTGTGGATAGAGTAAAGCTTGTCTAGAAGAGGTTCTGGCATCTCAGAGAAATCGTGCGGATAATCGGCGACGACGCTTAGAGTTCGTGCCGACGGCCGGTCTTGAAGATACCACCCCGGTTTGGGTGTGACGAGTTTTGGAAAACAGAGGGAACTTAGCCCGAGTTACTTTGGGCCTTACAGATCTGGTGCAGAGTAGGCCAGATTGCCTATATGTTAGCTTTTGCCATCCGACTTAGGAGGCAGTACGTCCGGTCTTTCGTATTGTTATGTTCGGAAAGTATCGAGATCCATCCGTCAGTGTTCCCGTTAATGATGACCACGTTAGAGATAGTAACCAGTCTTGGAAATCAAGGCGATGTCGAAGTGTGGTAAGAGTTTGAGTGTACGACAGCCTCAGGGATCGCATGTAGTCCTGTACCATTTGTTGGTTCGACGGAGTGACACTATATCCTCGCGGCTAAGTGACTTTTGTGGTATGGGGAAGAATCGAGCATGTATGGCGAGCATAGATGTGATCATTTCTTTGTAAGGAGAAGGTGCGAAGGAAGTATATTTTAGACCCTGGAGAGGTGGTTGTGGTAATGTTAGGTGTTTCCTCGTGGACTTGGATGTAAGTATTTGTGCGCAGGTGTTTCGGTGGCCATTGTGGCAGGATTGTTTCGTAAGTATGGTAGTGAAGACTATACTGGCGCGCGTTTGTTTTGAGACTTAAAAAGAACATTCGGGACGAATGTTTCTAAGCGAGGAGAATGTTATACCCGTATTTCCAGTATGTACGTGGGGCGTGCGTAGAAAATTTGAACTTGAGAATTAGGCTTGGCGAATTAACTTTGTTCACAACACGGATAGAGTCGTTTCGACGAAACGTTTTCTGACTTTCGTATGGGAATTTTCGGCTATGTCATTTTTAATTTTTGCGGATTTTTCCGAGAGACGAAACATTTTGGACCAACAAGAGGGCGACACTTGTCACCCTCTCATTGGAACACATTGGGCGGAAATTGTGGTGGCCGAAAGTGTGGCCTTTGTGGTCAAGGGTTGGTAGGATATTTTTGTGGTAGTTGGCTAGTGTGCACTTGGCAAGATCTTGGCCCTACACTTGCTATGCACTTGGCAAGATCTTGGCCATTGGTTGGCCTTGGCTTGTGCTATAAATACCCCTCTCCCTTTGATGAATTCTTCATCCTTTCCACAAATCTTCTAAGTGTTAAAACCCCTCCCTCTCCCCTCTTGTTGACTCTCGTCCAAGAGCCCCTTGTTATACCCCGTAGTTGCAGGGTATGTATGTGAGGACGTACGTACGAGAGTACGGCAGAAAATTTTGAAAAGAAAGAAAGATGTGAGTTTTCGACGGAAAAGTTTCCGGTTATTTGTGAAGAAAAAGGTTCGTTAATGGGAATTGGATTCCCAGATTTGGTATTTGGACTTCATAGTTTATAATAGAATTTTGAGATTTTATTTTCGGAAATGGTCACGTGGGGCCCACGGGAGAAATTTACGGTTTTGTGGGGCCCGCTTTGTTTTTGAGATTTCCGGTATTTTGGATATTTTCGGAAGACGAAATATTCAGGGCGAATTGGGGGGAGACACGTGTCACCCCCATGTGGCACCCTTGGCCGATTTTTACCTTTGTGCACAACACCCGGTTGGAGTCGTTTTTAGACGAAACGTTTTAAAAAAAATTCGAGGGGAAAATTACGGCTATTTCTTTTGTTATTTTTGCGGATTTTTACGAGAGACGAAACAATTTTGACCAACCGGAGGGTGACATGTGTCACCCTCACAATGGAAACAAGTGGGGCGGCACTTGGCCGATTTGGTGGGGCAAGTTGTGCTAGATATTTGTGTAGATATTTGTGAGGGTTTTAAGGAGTAGGGGCTAGGGTGCACTTGGCTTGATCTTGGCCTTACACTTGCCTTGCACATGGCTTGATCTTGGCCATTGGTTGGCCTTTGGTTTTGCTATAAATACCCCTCCCTTGTGAAGACTTATTCATTCACTCCTCACTTTGTCTAAGTCTTGAAATCCCTCCCCTCCCTCTAGTAGCTCTCGTCCTAAGCCTCTCCCCCTCCCTCCTCCTTGTGGCCTTTGGCCGAGAAGGGTTCCCCTCCCCCTCCCTTTGTGGTGCTAGCCGTGGGGTACCCCCCCCCTAGCCTAGTTGTTTTCGTATAATACCCCTCCCTTGTGTTATTGAAATACTTCTCCTAGTATTGTTATAATGCCCGAAATACCTTAGCCTTGTACCTTGTAGTATTCCAAAGATACCTCTATACGTAGAGTCCGAAAATACTACCTTTTGTCCTTTTAGTCTCAAACCGAAACCCTAAGGAAATCTTCATAGTTGGTTGAAGTATTTGAGTAGAAGTTGGTTAGAACTTCTAAGGGTTGTTTGGAGCGGATTGGAGCGCACGGAGTAGGAGCTAAACCTTGCTCAGGATCGACATTATAACTTGGATAATTTTGGGCTTATCGAGGTAATTATCTTGTCCCTCTATTGTAATTGGAAATTACATGTTTGTTGGAATATATAGTTGAGGTATACTATATATAGAACTGAACATTATTGCGCGGCAATGTCGTTTGACTTAAGCTGAATTTAAAGAAGAGAATCGAATCGTAATTACATAGACCGTATTACAGAGACTTATGTAGCATTGTTGTGTAGTAATGGTACACGCCCGGTTAGACGTGTAACCCCCGGTTGGCTTGGTAGCCTACCGATAGAGAGGAGATTTACTGCCATGTGGAGGAGAGTCTGCGAATTTTACGTAGAGAAATGGAACCTTGTGTTTTGAAGTTAATAGACGTTTGTGACCTTTTTTAGGTGAAAGTACTATGAGTAGCGTATTCTACTTGGAGGAGTGGAAAGGGCTAGTGCAAGGTTGTAGTACTTGGAGCATTTTGCTTATTGTCGATACTCGCGAGGTATGTGAACCTCTTCTTATCTCTTCTAGCATGATATGTGTGAACTATGTAGTGCGGTAGACGCATACGTGCTAAGTGATTTGGTTGGTTTAAAACATAGGGTGTTATAATAGCTTTATGGGAAGTTAGTTATAACGACCTTATGTAGTGAAAATGGTTTATCGATGTTAGAAGTTAAGAGACTTGATCTTAGAAGATAAGAGACTTAACTTATTTGTTTTAATGTGGATGTTGTGTGAAACCTCATTCGTGAGTAATGAGTACTTGGTTTTAAAGGAATAATGTTTCTTCGATTTGAAATCGAATGTGTATCGACAGGACCACCGCAGCGTTAATAAAGGAAAATGTATTGAATAATGATGTGTTGTATTAAAACCGAGAAACCTCCATCCGCATAGAAGCTAAGATGAGACAAAATGATATTACATTTTCTAGATCATGGTCATTGTAATAAGATCGTTATAAACAAGAATAAACTACTCACATATATGACATATGTTACTCAATTGTTCTAAAAAGGAATCAAGTGATTAAGTTTGGGAACTATAAAACCATTTGAAAATGAGAAGCTTGAGTAATTGAAACTAGGCAAACTGGAACTTAGGAAAAGAATGCTGTTACTTGATTTTGAAAAGGAATGTGGGTTGGTCATTCTAATACTACGGGTATCGGGTGACTTTTATAAGTAATGGATCTCTTTTAAAAGAACTTAACGTATGTAGTACTTTGGGGTTAAAACCCGGACCTTGGCATAAAATGAAAGTACTTTGAGTTGTGAAACTTGCCTATGTTTGTTGTTGTGAAACTTGCCTATGCTTGTTCTTTGTGAAACTTGCCTATGCTTGTGATGATAGCCTTTGTTGTGCAAGTGTGGTATTTACGTATACCGCTCTCGATAGAGGCGGTCGACTTGTGAGAACTTACTTGGACGCGTCTTTGGCGGTGATGGAGAATTCCACGGGTATGTTTCCATTTTGATTCTTGTCTTGTTGTTGATGTCACATGGACATGTCTACACCGACGCAGATTCGGGCACGCGGCCACGCGGTCGGGTTGATTACCCGATATATTGTTATTGTGGTTACATGGACATGTCTACACCGAGGTAGAATTCGGGGCATGTGGCTACGCGGCGGGTTGATCACCCAAGATATTATTGTTGATGTCACATGGACGCGTGTCTACACCGAGGTAGAATTCGGGGCACGTGGCCGTGGGCATTGGTATTATTGTTGCATCATGGACATGTCTACACCGGCGCAGAATCTCGGGGCATGCGCCGTGATGCGAACATGATTGATGTTGTGGGCGTGAGACCCATAGTTATATTTGAGTGATGGCTTGAGGGCGTGAGTCCCTGACTGGATATGACTGCTTTTATGTTGTGAACTGTAGTTTGGTCATCATACATGTCTCCTGCTTTATATAGACTAGTATGATTTCATTTACAATTTCTGATTTCACATACTTGGTACTGTTATCGACCTCGCCGGGCCGCGTTCATGCCGCAGGTCGAGGTACATCGGTCGTGGATCCTCGCTCTTAGGATCTCGATTCGTTGGGAAGCTCCGTTTCTCCGAGGCTTATCTTTTGGTATGTGTTCCCGAGTTGTAGGTTCTTGTACATTCGTGGGTATGGCGGCCTCGTCCGTCATAGTTGTTGTAAATCTTAGGTGTAGTACCTTGTTGTGGCGGGGTTGTAAAAAGGATTAAACTGTTCGTTTTGAAAGAGTTGTTTTTATTTATGTTATTGGAAGGTAACCGTTGGGTTGGCCTGTTTTATGTTCATATATCTTGTTTCTTGTTTAAAGTTTTATTTTCCGCTGGTTTTTCTCTGATGATTGTATCACTAGGGTGCCCGGGATAAGGCACCAGTAACGGGCCCCGGAACGGGTCGTTACACCCCTCTCCCCCTTTGAAAGGCCCCCTTGGCCGAGAGCCCTCTTCCCTCCTAGTAGTGTGGCGTGGGTACCCCCTAGCCTAGTAGTTTTCGTATAAATACCCCCCTCTTGTTAGAAATACTCTCAAAAGTATTGTTATAATGCCCAAATTACCTTAGTCGTATACCTTGTAGTATTCTAAGGTTATACTTATATGAAAAGCCCAGAAATACTATTATACTTCCCTTCCGTCACAAAACCGAAACCCTAAGGAAAATCTCCATGGTTAGTTGGAGTAATAAGTAGAAGTTGGTTAGAACTTCTAAGGGTTGTTTGGAGCGGGTTGGAGCGCACTGAGTAGAGCTAAACCTTGCTCAGATCGACATTTAAACTCGGATAATTATGGGCTTATCGAGGTAAATATCTTGTCCTCTATTGTAATTGGAAATTACATGTTGTATGATTATATAGTTGAAGTATACTATATATAGAACTGAACGTAGTTATCGCAATGTCTTTTGACTTAAGCTGAATAATAAGAAACCTTTTCGAAGAAGAGTAATCGAATCGTATTTACATAAGATCAGACATGAGACTTGTGTAGCTTTTACGTGAGTAGAATTGTACCCGTCGGGTTAGATGTATAACCCCGGTTGGCTTGGTAGCCGCCTCGATAAAGGAGGAGATTTACGCTGTGCGGGAGTCGCCGAATTTTACGTAGAATGTTCTTCGTAGGGATCGAAATATTAATAAGCGCATTGTTGGCTTATTTGTTGAGTATTACGCGTGGCTCGATCTACTTGGCTTAAGGAGTAGCGGTTGGAGGTACTTGAGCGTTTTGCTATTAGTCGATACTGCCGCGAGGTATGTGAACCTCTTCCTATCTCTTCTAGCATGATATGTGTGAACTATGTAGTACGTAGACGCATACGTGCTAAATGTATTTGATTGGTTTAAAACATAAAGTGTTATAACGGCTTTATGGGAAGTTGGTTATAACGACTTTATGTTGGTAAGAAAATACTTGTGGTTTTTAAAAGGTAATCGATTTGAACTATAACCGGCTTGTTATGTGTTAATAAAGAACTTGAAGTTTTTCAAAAGATTTTGAATCATTTGAAAGAAGAAGTAATACTTGGTTTTTGAAAACTTAAGAGTTATACTAGCTTTATGGGAAGTTAGGTATAACGGCTTAAGAATGTTTCTTGATTTGGAAATCGAATGTGTATCGACAAACCACTGCAGCGTTTAATAAAAGTAAATGTTTTGACAGATTAAGTATTATTAAAACAAGAGAAACTTCCATCTGCATAGAAGCTAAGATGAGACAAAATGATATTTCCTAGATCATGGCTGCTGTAATAAGATTGTTATAAACAAGAATATCCTACTCACATATAAGGCTTATGTTTCTCAGATAGTTTAAAAGAGAATTATATTCTTAAATGAATAAGACTATGAACTACGAAACCTTTCTAAAGTAAGAAACGTGAACATTGAAATTAGGCAAACTTGGACGTTTGAGAAATAATGTTGTTACTTGATTTTACAAAGAGAAGTGTTTTGCTTTACTTCAAAAGATAATCACTCTAGTTTTCATATACTACGGGTATTGTGTGACTTTTGTAAACGTAACGTATCTTTTAAAAGATAATGTATGAAGTACTTTGAGAATAGATACTGATCTTGTTAATCATACAAGAATGTACCTTGTGTGTATAATCGGATTGTGTTGGTTTGTGATAGCCTTGTAATACCTTCGTATTGATTTGATAAGTAATCATATTAGGATGCTACGTGTGTTAGTATTCTGTGATGTTTGTGTAAAGGGATTTTCCCTTGATTGTGCTTATGATGTTTAAACGATAAACTGTTATGTTGGTATTATACCACTCACCGTGTTTCCGGGGGTTAAGCTGCCCTCCGATGCGGTAGACTCAGCGTGATGCAGGACCATGATTCGAGAATACCTCACGCGGGTCACGGGGCCTATGCGAGCTACGAGAGTTCCAGTTAGTGTGCGGCCTTTATGGTCATGCGATGCATGTGGCCGTGCGATCGCGAGTCGGGGCGACGCCGGGAGTAGCTACCCTCGATGCGGGGTTATACCTCATGCGGGCCTATGAGATTGGCCTATGCGAGTGCGGGAGTTCGGGGCTAGACGCGCACATTTGATATTGCGGGCGAGTGACGGCTTTGATCATGTGACGGCAGACAGATATCATGATTCGATTTACGACCTTGTTAATCGTGGTGTTAGTAGTCGGCTATGCCTTCGTACTTACCCCGCATCGCTTTATTTGGGCACAGTGGGACACATTGTTCATGTGTGTGTTCCTTGGTGCTTTTCTATCATCGATCGGCGGTGAGGAAGGTATTCCACGCATGATTGATGTTGTGGGCGTGAGACCCGTATTTATGTATTTGAGTGATGACTTGAGGGCGTGAGTCACGACTTGATATGATCGCTTATTTAGTGTGAACTGGAGTTTGGTTATCATACATGTCTCCTGCTTTATATCGACTACTAGGATGTCATTTACGATTTTGATTCGCATACTGCACTGTTATCTTGACCTCCGGGCCGCGTTCATGCCGCAGGTAAAGGTACACCAGTCGTTGATCCTCGCTCTTAGGGTCACAGTTCAGCGTTTGGGAAAGCTCCGTTCTCCGGAGGCTTATCTTGGTATAGTCCCCTGTCGTTGTAGGTATTTACATTCAGGGGTATGGCGGGGCCCTGTCCCGCCATTGTTGTCGTATCTTTTTCTTAGAGGTCTGTAGTACTGTTGTGGGCAGGGTTTGTAAAAAGGATTAAACTGTTCATTTGTAAGAGTTGTTATTTATATATGCCGAAAGGCAAGTTTTCCTCAAATTACTGTTTTGTACTTCATTTGTTTCATGTATGTGTTATGTTCCGCTGATTACTCTGATGTTGTATCACTAGGGTGCCCGGGGTAAGGCACCAGTCACGGGCCCAGGTTCGGGTCGTGACATAGGTATAAATCGTGTGATACGTATAACATGTCTCGGCCCATCCCATGGGACTCGAGGTGGAATCGTGTGGAATACATGTCTCGGCCCATCTCATGGGACTCGATAGGAATCGTATGGAATACATGTCTCGGCCCATCTCGTGGGACTCGATAGGAATCGCACATATCTCGGCCCATCTCATGGGACTCGATAGGTATCGCACATGTCTCGGCCCATCTCATGGGACTCGATAGGTATCGCACATGTCTCGGCCCATCTCATGGGACTCGATAGGAATCGTACATGTCTCGGCCCATCTCATGGGACTCGATAGGAATCGTACATGTCTCGGCCCATCTCATGGGACTCGATAGGTATCGCACATGTCTCGCCCATCTCATGGGACTCGATAGGTATCGCACATGTCTCGGCCCATCTCATGGGACTCGATAGGTATCGCACATGTCTCGGCCCATCTCATGGGACTCGATAGGTATCGCACATGTCTCGGCCCATCTCATGGGACTCGATAGGTATCGCACATGTCTCGGCCCATCTCATAGGACTCGATAGGTATCGCACATGTCTCGGCCCATCTCATGGGACTCGATAGGTATCGCACATGTCTCGGCCCATCTCATGGGACTCGAGGTGGAATCATATGAAATACATTCCAGGTTCATCCCATGAACGAGGTGTCGTGTGAAATACATTCCCGGTTCATCCCATGAACGCGGTGTAGAATTGACCATAACATTTAAACGCTCTTTTAAGACATATTAAGATAATACCATGTTTTCCTTTTTAAAATCAACTAAGGCAATATTATGCCCTTCTTCTTAAACCAAAACATTTTCCTTCTTAAAGTCAAGTAATGATTCTTTCCAAAAGTTCAAGTTTGCCTAATTTCAAATACTCAAGTTTCTCATTTTCGAAAGGTTTCGTAGTTCATAGTCTTAATCACTTAATAAGATAATTCTCTTTTAAAACAATTTGAGAAACATATGCCTTATGTGTGAGTAGGTTATTCTTGTTCATAACAATCTTATTAAAGCAGCCATGATCTAGGAAATGTAATACAATTTTGTCTTATCTTAGCTTATATGCAGATGGAGGTTTCTACTGGTTTTAATATAATTACTTACTTGTCAATACATTTTCCTTTATTAACGCTGCAGTGGTTCGTTCGATACTTATTCTCATTTCCGAAATCAGTAAAACATTTTTCTTTAAAAACCAAGTACTCATTACTCACGAATGAGGTTTCACACTTTTTAACAGAATTCATATCAATTTAATTAAGTCAAGTCGCTTATCTTTTAAGATCAAGTCTCTTAATGTCACGACCCGAAACTGGGCCCGTGACTGGTGCCTTACCCCGGGCACCCTAGTGACACAACATCAGAGTAATCGGCGGAACATAAAACAACAACATGAGATAACAGAAATATAAAACAATAATCTGTGAAAACTTGCCTTTCGGCATATATATAACCATCAACTCTTTTACAAATGAACAGCTTAATCCTTTTTACAAACCACACAACAGATTACTGCACTTAAGAAATGATACGACAACTATGGCGGGACAGGCCCGCCAAACCCCGAATGTAAACACTTACTACGCAGGGGACTATACCATCGATAAGCCTCGAGAAACGGAGCTTCCCAAACAAAGCTGTGACCGAGAGCTAGGATCAACGATCGGTGTACCTCAACTGCGGCATGAACGCAGCCCAAGGAGGTCGATCAGTGCGAGTATGTGAAACTAAAAATATCAGTAAATGAAATCATAATAGTCTATAAAGCGAGACATGTATGATAAGCAAACTACCCACAACAAATAAGCGAATATGTCAAGTCGTGGACTCACGCCTCAAAGTTATCACAATAAAACCGCACGGGGCAAGTGCGAAGGCATAGCCGACTACTAAGACCCAGCATCAAAAATACCACAAAGCGTATCCCGAGGTCTTTCTAGACCGCACCACATGATCGGGCCGCCACTCGCCCGCAATATCAATGCGCGTCTATTCTGGAACTCTCGCAGCCCGCATAGGTCACACACGGACCGCATGAGGTATTCTCGAATCATGGTCCTGCATCACCGAGGTATACCGCATCGGCGCACCAACCTCGGTATCCGCCAGGCTCCCGCAACCCGCATAGTCTCAAAAGACCGCATAGTCTCAGCGGACCGCATAGGAATCCCGCATCGGGCTAAACACCCGAATGATCAAATCTCGGAGCTACCGCGACTCGCGATAGTCACGAGGACCGCATAGCCGTAAAGACCCGCATCGGGTGGCAAGCCCTCGGTATAATAAGTCAAGGGTATGTGATACAATAACGATAACGGGCTTAACGTTTAACAACGTAAGCACAACAGAGTGACTTCACATAATAATCACAAGATACTAACACACGTAGCATCCTAACATGCTTACTTATCAAGTCAACAAGAAAGTATTACAAGGCTATCACAAACCAATACAATCAAGTTATTCACACAAGGTACTTTCTACTAACAAGTTCGTACCTATCCCCAAAGCACTTCATACATTAAATCTTTACAAGATCGTTACTTCACAAAAACCACACAATACCAGAGTATATGAACATAGAGTGATTATCTTTTTAAAGTAAATCAATTACTTCTCTTTGTAAAATCAAGTAGCAACATTCTTTCCAATGTTTAAGTTTGCCTAATTTCCAATGTTCGAGTTTCTCATTTTAGAACGGTTTCAGTAGTTCATAATCTTATTCATTTAAGAATATAATTCTCCTTTAAACAACTGAGAAACCTAAGCCTTACATGTGAGTAGGATATTCTTGTTTATAACAATCTTATTACAATGACCATGATCTAGGAAATATCATTTTGTCTCATCTTAGTTTCTATGCAGATGGAAGTTTCTCTGGTTTTATTAATACTTAATTAGTCGAACATTTCCTTTTATTAACGCCGCAGTTGGTTTGTCGATACACATTCGATTTCCAAATCAAGAAAACATTCTTAAGCCGTTATACCTAACCTCCCATAAAGCTAGTATAACTCTTAAGTTTTCAAAACCAAGCATTACTTCTTCTTTCAAAATGATTCAAAAATCTTTTGAAATACTTCAAGTTCTTTATTAACACATAACAAGCCGCTTATAGTTCAAATCGATTACCTTTTAAAAACCACATGTATTTTCTAACCAACATAAAGTCATTATAACCAACTTCCCATAAAGCCGTTATAACACTTTATGTTTTACACCAATCAAATACATTTAGCACATGACGTCTACCGTACTACATAGTTCACACATATCATGCTAGAAGAGATAGGAAGAGGTTCACATACCTCGCGACAGTATCGACTAATAGCAAAACGCTCCAACCGTCGGCTACTCCTTAAGCCAAGCATCGCGCCACACGTAGTACTCCCACCTATAAGGCCACAAGGCGCTTTATTAACATTAGGTCTCTTCAGAGAACATTCTACCAAAATTTGGCAGACTCTCCCGCAACAGCAGAAATCTCCTCCTCTATCGAGGCCGCCACCAAGCCAACGGGGTTATACATCTAACCCTAACGGCACAACTCTACTCCATGGTACTACTACACAAGTCTCTCGTAATACAATACTATGTAATTACAGTTCAAGATTTTCTTTAAATTCAGCTTAAGTCGCAAGACATTGCCGTAAGTATTATTCAAAGCTTAAGTCAAAAGACATTGCCGATAACTACGTTCAGTTCTATTATATAGTATACTTCAACTATATATTCACAATCATGTAATTTCCAATTACAATAGAGGGACAAGATAATTACCTCGATAAGCCCATAATTATCCTAGCTTAAAGTCGATCCTGGGCAATCGTTTAGCTCCAACTCCGAGCGCTCCAACCCGCTCTAAACCACCCTTAGAAGTTCTAACCAACTTCTACACAATACTCCAACGGACTATGGAGATTTTCCTAGGGTTTCGGTTTTGTGACTGAATGGAATTATAATAGTATTTTCTGGGATTTTCTTATATGTATAACATTAGAATACAACAAGGTATATGGCTAAGGTAATTTGGGCATTATAACAATACTTTTGAGAGTATTTCTACACCACAAAGGGGGGTACATAATACGAGAACAACACCACAAGGAGGGGGGTGAAGTCTCGGCCACAAGGCCAACTCAAGGGGGAGGGGCTCTCGGCCACGGGGGGAAAGGACGAGAACAAGGTGAAGGGAGGGAGGAAGAGCTCACAAGACTTAGGCATTTTTGGATGAAGAAGTCTTCAACCTTAAGGGGTATTTATAGGTCAAGGGATGGCCAACCAAAGGCCAAGATCAATCCATGTGTTAGGCAAGTGTAGGGCTAGGATTTACCAACACAAATATCCTACCAACTCCTTGACTTTTCCAAGGCACCAAAAACGTGCTCCACTTTGTCCAAAACGTCCAAATGGACGTTCAAGTCCACCAATTGGAGGGTGCCAAGTGTCGCCCTCCCGTTGGTCCAAAATGTTTCGTCTCTCGGAAAAATCCGCAAAAATTAGAAATGACATAGCCGGAAATTCCCCTACGAAAGCTGTGAAAACGTTTCGTCGAAAAACGACTCTAAACGGGTGTTGTGAACAAAATTAATTCGGCCAAGCCTTAGTACAAGTTTCAAATTTTCTACGCACGCCCCACGCATATACCGAAATACGGTATAACATTCTCCCTCCTTAGAAACATTCGTCGAATGTTCCTTCTAAATCTCAAATCAAACGCGCTACCACTACTATACTTACGAGCACAATCCTGCCACATCTGGCCACAGAAACACCCGCGCACATAAAAACTTACATCCAAGTCCACGAGGAAACACCTCTAACATCACCAAATGACACCACTTTGTCACTTTGTCGCGAGCCTTGCTCCGACGACCCAACAATGGTACCGGGCTGCCTGCGATCCCTGAGGCTGTCGTACACTCGAACTCTTACCATATTTCGAGCATCGCCCAAGATCCAAAACTCGGTTACTATCTCTAACGTGGTCATCATTAATCGGGAACACTGGATGGATCTTGATACTTTCCGAATATAACAAAACGAAAGACGGACGCCCCGCCTCCTAAGTCGGACGACAAATGCTAACATATAGGCAACCCGCCTATTCTTCACATGAACTCACAAAGGCCCAAAGTAACTCGGGCTAAGTTCCTCTGCTTTCCCAAAACTCGTCACACCCAATCCGGGTGGTACCTTCAAGAAGACCGACCACAACTCAACTCTGCGTCGTCGCCGCTTATCCGCACGATATCTCCGAGCCGCGGTAACCTCTCTAGCCAAGCTTCTCACTATCCACGATCTGGAACAAGCTCGCACTAATCGTCAACCTTGCCAACATCGAACCAATCGACCGGCAACTTACACTTCCGCCCTTACAAGGCTTCATAAGGCGACATCTGAACACTGAAATGGTAGCTTAAACGCTCCCTCTACAGGAGACAACAGTCCCCACAACTACCCCTGAAGTCCACACATCGCCCGGGGCGAATGCGACTCGAGACTCACTGAGTTCTTAGCACATGCTCGGAAAACTTCCCAAACAAAAACAGCCAGAACTGGCTCCACATCGCCATAAGGTAAAGGTAGGCACCCTGCAACCTTACAACCTCTTACGATAAATCAATATCGCTGAGTGAACGGTCCCGATCAAGAACACGATGGGCTGCTCCCATCGCCCGACCATCGGTCGAACGATCCACGAACTCGTCTGGTTAACTAAACTTGGGCCTAACACCTCGTAACCCTAACACAAGGCGGACCACCACAACCGACCCACCACCAAACCTACCGCGGGTTGACCCGCAACGGGGCCCCAACCCGACCCGGCAACACGCAAAATACTAGCTCCCCGATCCGGAACAATCTCACTAAACACGTTACGAAAACCTAGCGGTCTTCTTAGCTCAACTACCCCTTTCATTTCACACTACTTAGGACCTATCCCAACGTAGCTCACGTGCACTATGCACTCCAATAAGGATCAAACACAACACTACACCTTTACATCGAGATGGCCTTACCTCTAAGATCTCTACGTATAAAACTCTAAGGTTCACACTTTTCTATCCCCCAAATCTTACTTGGTTAGCTAACCAAGATTTCTAATCACAACATTAACACTCTGCTATCAAAACATAGCACTTATGATATACCAATCTTATCACACATACCGAACTCTAGAGGGTTAAAGATCTATCTCAGAACTCTTTGTTTCATTCCCTTAGTCGTTCTAATCAAACCTCGCCGCAGGCGTATAGCAAGGAAGGTGACGAACTACCCACCGGTACTGAAGGCAAAGTCCTCCTACTAGGCCACTCTCTCGACACATGGCCCTGACGGCCGCAGGTACAACAAGTACCAACTAAAAGACGACATTCCCCGGGATGACGTCTGTCATACTGTGAACCGGAAGCCCTGGAGTTCTGACCAACTCCTGCATACTCCGAACGTCCTGAAATCCGTGGAAGACCACTCTGCACTGGTGGAGGTGCATAATCTAATCACGCGAGGCGATCGCCGAAAGTTACCAAAGGACCTTGCCGCTCGCCCTCTTCGCTGGCCTCGGTTAACCCGTCGATCTCTATGTTTCTACCACGCGCATAAGCCCGCATACGTGCCATGCTCGAAGCCTAATCAAGGATTACTCGCACACCCTTCTCTTAGGTAATCATCAAGACTCGCGATACATCGGTATACTCTCCGTAGCCAAATCCATAGCTAGTAATGTGGTCGCTTCTGCAATCTAATTTCACTGTTTCGGCCGTGGAACTAAAGGTTCAAATGTCATGGCCGCAGAGGAATCGCCGCCCGTGCTAAACTTTATCGGGCTAGTGACGTCGCAGAAATCCTCGAATGAAGCATTACCCTAGGTAATGATTGGGCTGTGCCCACGTAACCCTCTCAATTCTACTCGCAGCCTCCTCCGCCTTGCCCTCCCGGGCCCGGTTGCCTACGCGGAGGCATAACGATAGGGAAAGAATTTCGTCGAGGGTCCAACTTACAACACGCCTCTAAGGCACGATCTCAGAGTGAGAAGAATAGAAACCAATCCTAAATATCCTATAGCCTCACGATTATTGGTGTGGTGCACAACACACCGATAATCAAGACTTCATCGATACGGTTCGTAGACACTTTCCGAGGATTAATCGCTTCGATACCACTTTTGTCACGACCAAATCGGGCGTGGATCGTGCCTTACCGGGCACCCTAGTGACACAACATCGCAGTAATCGCGGAACATAAAACAACAACATGAGATAACGAAATATAAAACAATAATCAGGAAAACTTGCCTTTGGCATATATATAACCATCAACTCTTTTACAAATGAGCGGCTTAATCCTTTTACAAACCCCGCCACAACAAGATTACATGGACCTCTAAGAAATGATACGACAACTATGGCGGGACAGGGCCCCGCCAAACCCCTGAATGTAAACACTTACTACGACAGGGGACTATACCACTGATAAGCCTCCGGAGAAACGGAGCGTCCCAAATAAATCGTGACTCGAGAGCTAGGATCAACGATCGGTGTACCTCAACCTCGCGCATGAACGCGGCCTCAAGGAGGTCGAGCATAACAGTGCCGAGTATGTGAAACTAAAAATACTGTAAATGAAATCATAATAGTCTATAAAGCAGGAGACATGTATGATAAGCAAACTACAGTCCACAACAAATAAGCAGTCATGTCAAGTCAGGGACTCACGCCTCAAAGTTATCACAATAAAACCGCACGGCAAGTGCGAAGGCATAGCCGACTACTAAGACCCACAGCCAAAAATACCACAAATCGTATCCGAGGTCTTTCTAGACCGCACCACATGATCGGCCGCCACTCGCCCGCAATATCAATGCTGCGTCTATTCTGGAACTCTCGCAGCCCGCATAGGTCACACACGGACCCGCATGAGGTATTCCTCGAATCGTGGTCCTGCATCGCTGAGGTATACCCGCATCGAAGGCGCCAACCTCGGTATCGCCAGGCTCCCGCAACCCGCATAGTCTCAAAAGACCGCATAGTCTCAGCGGACCGCATAGGAATCCCCGCATCGGGCTAAACACCCGAATGATCAAATCTCGAGCTACCGCGCTGCATAGTCACGAGGACCGCATAGCCGTAAAGACCCGCATCAAGGGTGGCAAGCCCTGTATAATAAGTCAAGGGGGTATGTGATACAATAACAGTACAACGGGCTTAACGTTTAACAACGTAAGCACAACAGGAGTGACCCCCTCACATAATAATCACAAGATACTAACACACGTAGCATCCTAACATGCTTACTTATCAAGTCAACAAGAAAGTATTACAAGGCTATCACAAACCAATACAATCAAGTTATTCACACAAGGTACTTTCTACTAACAAGTTCGGGTACCTATCCCCAAAGCACTTCATACATTAAATCTTTACAAGATACGTTTCACAAAAACCACACAATACCAGAGTATATGAACATAGAGTGATTATCTTTTAAAGTAAATCAATTACTTCTCTTTGTAAAATCAAGTAGCAACATTCTTTTCCAATGTTTAAGTTTGCCTAATTTCCAATGTTCGAGTTTCTCATTTTAGAACGGTTTCGTAGTTCATAATCTTATTCATTTAAGAATATAATTCTCCTTTAAACAACTGAGAAACCTAAGCCTTACATGTGAGTAGGATATTCTTGTTTATAACAATCTTATTACAATGACCATGATCTAGGAAATATCATTTTGTCTCATCTTAGTTTCTATGCAGATGGAAGTTTCTCTGGTTTTATTAATACTTAATTAGTCGTAACATTTCCTTTTATTAACGCCGCAGTTGGTTTGTCGATACACATTCGATTTCCAAATCAAGAAACATTCTTAAGCCGTTATACCTAACCTCCCATAAAGCTAGTATAACTCTTAAGTTTTCAAAAACCAAGCATTACTTCTTCTTTCAAAATGATTCAAAAATCTTTTGAAATACTTCAAGTTCTTTATTAACACATAACAAGCCAGTTATAGTTCAAATCAGTTACCTTTTAAAAACCACATGTATTTTCTAACCAACATAAAGCTGTTATAACCAACTTCCCATAAAGTCGTTATAACACTTTATGTTTTACACCAATCAAATACATTTAGCACATGTACGTCTACCGCACTACATAGTTCACACATATCATGCTAGAAGAGATAGGAAGAGGTTCACATACCTCGCGACGAGTATCGACTAATAGCAAAAACGCTCCAACCGTCGGCTACTCCTTAAGCCAAGCAGATCGCGCCACACGTAGTACTCCCACCTATAAGGCCACAAGGCGCTTATTAACATTAGGTCTCTTCGTAGAACATTCTACCGAAAATTCGGCAGCACCTCCCCCCCCGCAACAGCGTAAATCTCCTCCTCTATCGAGGCCGGCTACCAAGCCAACCAGGGGGGGGTTTAAACATCTAACCCTAACGGGTACAACTCTACTCCATGGTACTACTACACAAGTCTACTGTAATACCGCCCTATGTAATTACGATCAAGATTTTCTTTAAATTCAGCTTAAGTCGCAAGACATTGCTGTAAGTATTATTCAGCTTAAGTCAAAAGACATTGCCGATAACTACGTTCAGTTCTATTATATAGTATACTTCAACTATATATTCAAGCAATCATGTAATTTCCAATTACAATAGAGGGACAAGATAATTACCTCGATAAGCCCATAATTATCCTAGCTTAAAGTCGATCCTGGGCAATCGTTTAGCTCCAACTCCGAGCGCTCCAACCCGCTCTAAACCACCCTTAGAAGTTCTAACCAACTTCTACACAATACTAAACGGACTATGGAGATTTTCCTAGGGTTTCGGTTTTGTGGTGACGGAAGTATAATAGTATTTTCGGGCTTTTCAGATAGTATAACCTTAGAATACAACAAGGTATATGGCTAAGGTAATTTGGGCATTATAACAATACTTTTTAGAGTATTTCTACACCACACAGGGGTACATAATACGAGAACAACACCACAGGAGGGGTGAAGTCTCGCCACAAGGCCAACTCGAGGAGGGGCTCTCGCGAGGGAAAGGGCGAGAACAAGGTGAAGGGAGGGAGGAAGAGCTCACAAGACTTAGGCATTTTTGGATGAAGAAGTCTTCAACCTTAAGGGGTATTTATAGGTCAAGGGATGGCCAACCAAAGGCCAAGATCAATCCATGTGTTAGGCAAGTGTAGGGCTAGGATTTACCAACACAAATATCCTACCAACTCCTTGACTTTTCCAAGGCACCAAAAACGTGCTCCACTTTGTCCAAATCGTCCAAATGGACGTTCAAGTCCACCAATTGGAGGGTGCCAAGTGTCGCCCTCCCGTTGGTCCAAAATGTTTCGTCTCTCGGAAAAATCCGCAAAAATTAGAAATGACATAGCCGGAAATTCCCCTACGAAAGCTGTGAAAACGTTTCGTCGAAAAACGACTCTAAACGGGTGTTGTGAACAAAATTAATTCGGCCAAGCCTTAGTACAAGTTTCAAATTTTCTACGTACGTCCTTACGTACATACTCTGGAAATACGGGGTATAACACTTAACTTCTAAAGTCAATAAACCATTCTTTTTATCTCTCTTAAGTTGTTATACCTAACTTCCCATAAAGCTAGTATAACTCTTTCAAAAAGTATTACTCTTCTTTCAAAAGCGATTCTTAATTCTTTTGAAAGACTTCAAGACTCTTATTATTTAAAACTCAAGTCAAAAGACATCGAAGTAAAACCACGTTCAGTTAATACACGTACGTCTACCGTACTATATATATATTCTTTTAAAATATCATGCTCAAGAGGATAGGAAGAATCACATACCTCGCGACGATTATCGACTATTAGCAAAACGCTCCAAAGCATCATTGTCACGACCACCCTGCGCGACTAGTGCCCTACACAGGCACCCTTTCAGAAACATCGAGAGAATAGCGGTGAACATACACAACTTATAAAATGCTTGAACATAAAAATAGCAACAGGCTAGCCGTACACTTTTTTTTCTTTACAACCCAATCCACAAATGTGACTACGCACTTAAGAATAACAACTCAAGTGACAGTGCCCCGCCATACCCCTGAATGTACAATGACCGACAATACCAGGGATAAGCCTCCGGAATAAAGGAGTTTCTCAACAGCTGAACAGTGATCCTAAGAGCGAGGATCAGCAACCTGTACTCTACCTGCGGTATGAACGCACTCCCGAGGTCAAGACATAACATGTACCAAATATGTGAAACAGAAAGCATCAGAATGAAATCATAAGTCTATAATAAACCGAGACAGTATGATAACTTAATTAACAAGACACGGCCTTACTAACAATGAGAGTAATCAAGAGTATACTTACAACATAAAAATAGGAAGCACATGATCAAAGCAGGACCACCCGCCCGCAGTATCATTAAGCAATCCTACTCCTGGGACTATTTCACCCGCATAGGTCGGGTGGACCCGCATGAGGTATTCTCGTGATAGGTCAGATCCGCCCGCATGGGACTATTTCACCCGCATTAGCCCTTACGGACTCGCATGAGGTATTCCTCGCATAGGCTGTATCCGCCCGCATGGGACTATTTCACCCGCATAAGCCCTTACGGACTCGCATGAGTTATTCCTCGCATAGGTCAGATCCGCCGCATGGGACTATTTCACCCGCATAAGTCCTTACGGACTCGCATGAGGTATTCCTCGCATCGTGGGTAGTAAATCTACGGAATATGCAAATGCCACAAACCCGGGGAATGACCCCGTAATGAATAACATACCACTAGCACAAACCGGCTATCACACATAACATAAGCACTACCGGCTTATCATACCATATTAAGCAAGTTAAGAAATCCCCTAACTTCTTATTAGTCTTATACATGTACACTCTCATTTTTAGTTTACTTAAGGCACTAACATGTCATTATAAAAATCCGGGAATTTAACCCAAAGTACTACGTACTCCTATTCTTTTAAAATGACTCTTTTTCATATAAAACTTCCAAGATACTAATAACCATAGTATCAAGTCATAACTACTTTTCAAGACAAGTCACAATACCTTTTAGAAATACAATTATAGGCTTCTAAATCAAGTGACTTCTTTCTTTTAAAACTTTAAGCAATTGATGCCTTTAAATCAATGTGCCTTTCGTTATTTCAAGTCATTTAACATACTTAAATTACTTAGAGTAAACCACTCTTTTTAACCTTCCATAAAGCTATTATAACCAACTTCCCATAAAGCCGTTATACTAGCTCTATACCTTAGAAACTTACATTCTTCTTTAAAACCAAGATGCTTAAACTTTCCAACAAAACAAGTATCAAAAATACTTTCAACATACTTAAAGTCTCTTAACTTTTGAAAACCAAGATATCCTTAATATTTAAACAAGTGAGTTAATTCCCTAACTCAACCAATTTGGACATTCTTAAAAATAAGCCAAGGATATCAAATGGACTAGATTGTCAAAATCTTGTACGTCTACCGTACTATACATTTACAACTTATTCATGCTCAAGAGATAAGAAAGTTCCACATACCTCTTCGGTTTAATCCACTTGCTAAGTCCAATTCGCCGTACGTAGTATGTCAACCTATAATGACCATAGTACGTCTATTAACTTCTTACTTCAAACGTAGAATATTATAAGTGTGAAGTCTCTAAATTCTACGGAAAATCGGACAACACCTCCTTTGTTTCTACTCACTTTGCCACCTTTTTCAAGGCCGAATTCAATAACCAAACACGCCACATTTAAGGACCAACAAAGTAGCTAACAATAGGGGATTACATGCTTAATCAAGACATGTAAAATTCCGCCCCACAATATATAACAAACTAGTCTAAACTACAATGTCAATTCGGCAATTTGGGCAACAATACCAATTCTTATCCAATTTCTATTTCAATCCAAGTTGTTAGCATAACATGATATCAAGTCGCAATCGATTATAACTACTATAATCTTCAAGTAAGTAACATGCGACGATTCTAATAAACGACCAAATTGTAATTCAATTTCAAATGACTCAACATGTCATTTTCGGATTTTGAGCTTCCAATTTCCATAACACTTATCAAACTTCATAACACATATCACATGATCACTTATAACTTATCATAACATGAAATCTTCAATTACAAAAGTAAAATGAAGGTTATACCTCATTTAGCCCAAATATGATCCAAGAGCACAAGTCGATCCTTAGCAACTTTAGCTCCTCCTTTCGACGTTCCAATCCACTCCAAGCAACCCTTAGAAGCTTATGAATAACTCATCTTCAAGTTCCAACTTCAAAGTTGAATAACTCCTTAGGTTTTCGCCTTGCGACTAATACGAAAACACCATTTTTCCGGGATCTTTCTATTGAGATAACCTTACAATACCCTTAGGAACCTTGGTTTAAAGTGGGGAGATTATTGGACAAAAACTGAAAATTTTTCTTGCCCCTCAAACCCCAAACCCGAGAGCCCCCTCAAAGTTTCTTCAAGTTTTCTTGAAATATGACTAAGTGTGGGAACTATTCTTGCTACTAGTATACATATATAACATAATAGAGGGTCAAGATTAGAACAAATGGGTGGCCTAGATGAGTTTCACATGGATCCTAGCCAAGTGGCCTTGACTAAGTCAACAATATCAAGCTATTAGTCTTTGCAAGACTTGGCCATTTAAATTATGGTCAAATGACCATCCTATCCATGTATTTTTTCGTCCAAGACCAAGCAAGGGGGGGTGACACGTGTCGCCCTCCCGTTCGTCGCAATATTTCGTTTTCCGACAATTCCATAATTCCGATAAATTGTTACTCGTCTCAAATCTTAACACTTTTGAGTTCTTACGTACGTTCTTATAAACATATTCTGAAATTCCGGGGTGTAACAACTGTAATCCGGCTAGCCCTTTCCACCCTTCGAGTAGAATACGCTACTTGCAGTACTTCAACCTATAACGGTCATACAAGTCTATCAACGTCTAGACTACTCTGTAGAATAATTCTAGATACAGATTCCTTATTCTACGGAAAATTGGGCAAAGACTTCCCTACCACAAACTACACAAGTTCATCAGAATACGATCCTATGTAAGTACTCTGATTTTCTTTAATATTCTTCTATTACAGTTCAATTCTCTTCTGTAATATCCTTCTATGAATCTTATATTCATTTCTATACTACTACAGTATGTAATTTCCAATTACAATAGAAGGTCAAGAGTATTTACCTCGATAAGCCCAAAATTATCCAAGTTTATATGTCGATCCTGAGCAACGTTTAGCTCCTATTCTGTACGCTCCAATACGCTCCAAGAAACCCTTAGAAGTTCTACACAACTTCTACTTATACTTCAACCTACTATGAAGATTTTCCTTATGATTTCGTTTTTGTGACTGAAGGGAAGTATAATAGTATTTCTGGGCTTTTAGTATAGGTGTAACCTTGGAATACTACAAGGTATTTGGGCCAAGGTTTTTGGGAATAGTAACAATACTTGGAGAGTATTTTCTACCAAGGGGGGGGGGTGTATTTCACGAGAGCAACACTCAAGAGGGGGTATTCTCGAGGCCTCGCAAAGGGGGAGGGGAAGCTTGGACGAAAATTATACTAAAGGGGAGAGGGATTTTGCCTTGGATTATCACAAGTGTGGATGAAGAAATGGTCTTGCATTAGAGGGGTATTTATAGGACATTCAAGGGTCAAGATCAAGACAAGTGGTGGGCAAGTGGAGGGTAAGGATTTGGGCAAGTGTACCTTATCCATCTACCACACAAAATATCACAAAATATCCTACCAACTCCTTGACCACAAAATCGTCCAACCTTGCCCATGTTGCCGTCCACTTGAGGGTGACAAGTGTCACCCTCTCGTTGGTCCAACATATTTCATCTCTCGGAAAAATCCGCAAAAATAATAAATGACATAGCCGTAATTTTCCCTTCGCAAAGTTTGGAAAACGTTTCGTCGGAAAACAATTCTTTTCGTGGGTTGTGAACAAAATTTCGACCCTTATGCCTACTTAAGGCTAAAAACTTTTGTACGTATGCCCTCACGTACATACTCTGGAAATACGGGGTATAACAGAAACAACCATTGAGGGCATTGAACATAAGTGACTTTGTGGGTATTGAACAAAGAGCAAAAGGGGCAAACATGGAATTTAAGGAGACTATCAATGCACACATGGAAAATCCCTTTGATGAGGAGCTAAAAGCCAAGGTCAAGTCCTCAAGAGCTAGAGCAAACACCTTACTGGAAGCAGAAAGACACTTCATAAGGCAGAAGTCAAGGCAGAAACACTTGATTGGAAGTGATAGATGCTCCAAATACTTTCATAGCCTGATCAAGAGGAGTAATGTCAGGAACTCAATCAACTTTCTTGTTAAAGTCAATGGTACTATCACTACATCACCAGGAGAAGTTAGGAAGTTGCTTGTTGAATTTTACAAGGATCTATTAGGTACATCCCGATCCACTACCAGCTTCGATCCTGAAGTGTTCAACTATGGCCCGAAGCTAAGTGAAGAGGAGAGATTACAGCTTTTGCATTTCATCACCCCAAAGGAGATTTGGGAAGCTCTTTCGATATAGGCAATGACAAGGCACTGGACCGATGGTTATTCATCGCTTTCTTCAAGAATAGATGGAGAGATGTGGGCCATGATGTTGTAAGAAGTTTCCAAGAGTTCTTCTCTACTGGAGTTCTTTTGAAGCAGGTGAATCATACCATCATTACCCTACTACCGAAGACTGATCATGATCCTAAGGTAAATGATTTTAGGCCCATCGGATTGACTAATGTGGTCTATAAGATCATCACAAAGATTCTAGCTAACAGAATGGCATTGATCCTTCCTTCTCTCATTGACAAATCCCAAGGGGCTTTTGTGAAGGGAAGAAACATGATGGACAACGTATATGTGGCACAGGAGCTTGTGAGAGGGTTTAATAGAGGCAGAGTCTCACCAAGATGTATGCTTATGGTGGACCTCCGGAAAGCATTTGATACAGTCTCTTGGAGTTTCCTTGAATTGGTACTAAGAAGTCTAAAATTTCCAGACAGATTTATAACTTGGATCATGGAATGTGTTAGCTCAACCTCCTTCTCCCTTTATATCAACGGTGAGCTACATGGATACTTCAAAGGTAAGCGCGGCCTAAGACAAGGTGATCATATGTCCCCTACTCTCTTTATCTTGTGCATGGAATACCTCTCAAGACTGCTTAAAATGAAGGCTGAGGCAAGAGCTTTCTCATATTTTCCAAAGTGCAAGAGATTGGGCATTACTCATCTTGCATTTGCGGACGACCTCATGCTCTTTGCCAAAGGAGATATATCTTCAGTTGGGATTCTTATGAATTGTCTGGAAGAGTTGGAGGTTGTCTCAGGGCTAACTCTTAACCCGTCTAAATCCTCTGTCTACTTAGCGGGAATGCATATTACAGTTCGTGACTTGATATTGTCCAGAGTGGGATTCGCCATTGGTAGCTTTCCGGTACGATACTTGGGGATCCCTTTGTCCCCAATTTCAGTCTCGGTGGACCAATTTGCTCCATTCACTAGCGCAATTTCGAATTACATTCAGAAATGGGGGCATCACACTCTTTCTTATGCGGGTAAGCTGGAACTAATCAGGTCGGTTGTCCAAGGGGTTGAGAGCTTTTGGTTCCGGGCACTTCCTATCCCGGCCACTATTATCAACAAGGTACGGTCTGCTTGTATTCAGTTCTTATGGGGAGGGAAACCACCAAGAGTCGCTTGGGATGTCATTTGCTTACCTCAATCTGAAGGAGGCTTGGGTCTAATGAACATCAAGGAATGGAATCATGCCTTGCTATCCAGGACTATTTGGCAAACTCACACGGATGCAGATTCTCTATGGGTCCAATGGATCAATAGCCACTACTTGAGAGGTATAACAATTTGGAACTATGGGGTACGTCCTAGGGACTCCCCCTTATTCAAAAGGATTTGTGGGATCCGCGACAAATTTGTTTCTATCTTTGGTAGCCAGGGTGATGCGCTTGATGGCTTTACAAAGTGTTGTACCAACGGAAAATTTGATTCCAGCCTCGTGTATGATATCTTGCGCACTAAGCAAGTTAAAAAGCCTTGGATGTCACAAATTTGGAAAGGCTTCATTCCTCCCAAATTCTCTTTCACTATGTGGCTAAATTGCAGAAAGCGGTTAGCTACAAAGGATACTCTTTCATATCTCAACTTGGAGGATAAGTCTTGCGGGTTCTGCAAGCAAGCTAATGAAACAAGGGAACACCTCTTCTTTACTTGCCCCTACACACGCTTGATTTGGAAGAGCATAAAAGATTGGTTGGGCATTAGAAGAGAAATGACAACTGTCGAAAGCTCCCTTAAATGGATTAAGAAAGATCACCGCGGGACTAGCATCCGAGCCAAAGCTATTTTTCTTACTTTTTGCATAGTGGTCTATGAGATTTGGAGGGCAAGAAACACGTTGCTCTTTGAAGGCACAAGCTTTCCGGCAAACGAGGTCATTGCAAGAATCAGAACAACATCTTATAGAGTTCTCTATGATTTTATCCCCTCTTGTAATGGCACCTTTGAGTGACAACCCCTCTCCTCCCCCATTTCTTGTTTACATTACGTTGAGGCTTGAGATCCCTCAATGATTGATTGTAGCCATTTTTCTTTTCTTTATTAGTAATAATATTTGCATTTACCTGAAAAAAACAATATATTCACTACACTAGTGCAAGACAAGCTCCCCAATATATTTCACACTTTGTTCTTCAAGCACATAGCTCTCGGGTTCAAGGTCAAGTTCACAAGAAATTTTGGAGTTTTGATCCTTTGTTCACAAGACTTTATGTTACACCCCGTATTTGCAGGACATGTTTTAAGAACGTACGTAAGAACTCACAAGTGCTAAGATTTGAGACTTGTAAAAATTTATCGGAATTATGAAATTGTCGGAAAATGTATTATTGTGACGAATGGGAGGGCGACATGTGTCACCCCCCCTTAATGTGCCTTGGACGAAAAATAGCATGGCTAAGATGGTCATTGACCATAGTCTTGTATGACTAAGTCTTCCAAGTAGAGCTTGACAACATTGACCAAGTCAATGACCCCACATTAGTCTTGATATTTGTTAGACCTCATCCAAACCACCCATTTGTTTAGATCTTAACCCTCCTGTCACGACCCGTTCCGGGGCCCGTGACTGGTGCCTTACCGGGGCACCCAAGTAGTCATACATCAGAGTAATCAGCGGAAATATAAAGCAAGACATGAAACAGTTTATAAAATAAGACACAGTTTATGTGAGAAAACATCGCCTTTCGGCATATATATATAATCATGGTTTAGCGATACATCCGACAATCGCATAACATGACTACTGCACTTCTAAGGAAATATACAACTATGGCGACGGGCCCGCCATACCTCGATCGCACAAAACTATCTACAACAGGAGATCATACCAAAAGTAGAGCCTCGGAAGAGATGGAGCTCCGACACCAACGTAGAGATCCTAAGGATGCGGATCTAGCACTGCTTGCCCTTACCGCGGCATGAACGCAGCCCCAAGGAGGTCGCACAACAGTACTAAGTATGTGAAAGCGAAAGTACTTAAATGAAATCATAACACTTTTTAAAACCGGTTTACAAGTATGTATGAAGAAATCGAAACCGCACATAGTGCCACATCACAAACAAGAGCAACAATAGGTAAACGTAATAGGTCTTTTCTAGGTTGCGAATGATTGAGCAGGGCCACTCGCCCGTATTATCATTCTGCAAGCCTAATCCTGGACTCCCGGAGTCCGCATAGGCCACCCACATGGGCCCGCATGAGGTATAACCCCGCATCGAGGGTAGCTACTCCTCGGCATCGTCCTGGACTCGCTGTCCGCATGGCCACATAGACCGCATGAGGCATAACCCCGCATACTAACTCGAACTCGTAGCTCCGCATAGGCCCCGACCCGCATGAGGTATTCTCGAATCATGGTCCTGCATCACCTGAGTCTACCGCGTCGGAGGCGCTTAACCCCAGATCATCTCAAGAGGTGAGTGATAGTATACTAACATAACAACTTATCTTTAAACAACATAAGCACAACAAGGATACTCACCTATACAAACGTTACAAGATACTAACACACATAGCATCATATCATGTCTACTTATCAAACCATCTTATTATTCTTTTCACAATATAAGTCTGTTATAAACACATAGGCAAACTTGTTTCTTTTATCAATCTTAAGTGGTTATACTTACTTCCCATAAAGCTAGTATAACTCTTAAGCTTCGCTTTAAAACCAATTAGTTCTCTTCATAATATGATTCATGAGTCTTTTGAAATGTTTTGATTCTTATTATTCGTGCTTAAGCCGTGAGGCATTCGTAAGTATTATTCAGCTTAAGTCAAAGACATTGCCATAGTTATTATTCAGTAAACACATGTACGTCAACAGTACTATATATATTGTAAAATATCATGCTATAGGACCAATCACAAACCTTCTCAAATAAAACCACCGCCAAGTCAATATGTCGCAGCAGAGTCACCTATAATAGTCACAGATATCTATCAAAGACTACTCAAGGTCATTCTAAACAGAGGGTTCACAATTCTATGGAAAGTTGGGCGACTTCCTACCGGTGAGCTATATAAGTTCATCGTGAAAGCCCTATGTAAGTCAGCTTTGATTATTCATCTTTCAAACCCTTCTACTGTGGTAACAATTCAATTCTATTCTGTGATATTCTTCTAAGTGATTAATACTTATTCTTATACTTCTACAGTATGCATTCTCTAATACAAAAGAGGGTTAGGATTATTACCTCGGTAAGCCCAATAATATCCTAGAAAAAGTCGCGCCTGAGCAAGGTTTTGCTCCTAAGTTGTATGCTCAAGAACCTTAGAAGTTCTTCACAACTTCTACTAAGTACTAAGGTATTTGGGCTAGGGTATTTTGGGCATTATAACGATACAAGAAGGTAACTTTTCTACCAAGGGAGGGGGGTAGATTTTTGGCTAGGCTATGGGGGGCCTCGGCCAAACTACTAGGCTAGAGGGGGGTATTCGCCAAGGGCCTTCATGAGGAGGGGAGGTGTTTTGACGAAAAGACTACAAAGGAGAGGAGAGGATTTTTCAAGACTTGGAAGATTTGTGGATGAAGAACTCTTCATCTCTTAGGGGGGTATTTATAGGTCAAGAAGTGGCCAACCAATGGCCAAGATTAAGACAAGTGCAAGGCAAGTGTAGGGTGAGGATTAACTAAACACAAATATCCTACCAACCCTTGACTTGTGCACAAGGCACAAAAAACGTGCCAAGGGTTCTTCAATTCGTCCCAAATGGGCGATTCAAGTCCACCAATGGGAGGGTGCCAAGTGTTGCCCTCCCGTTGGTCCAAAATGTTTCGTCTCTCGGAAAAATCCGCAAAATAAGAAATGGCATAGCCGAATTTACTCACGAAGTCGTGGAAACGTTTCGTCGGAAAACGATTCTTTTAGTGAGTTGTGTACAAATAAAAACGTCCAAGGCTTATCTTTAAGGCTAGACTTTCGTACGTATTCCCTTACGTACATACTCTGGAAATACGGGGTATAACATTCTCCCCCCCTTAGAAACATTCGTCCCGAATGTTCCTTCCCAAGACAGTTATCGAAGAAGCTTAAACAGTTGTAAATGCCACACACGGCCACAGAGCAACACTTAGGCAGAAACGATAACGAAAATTTACAAGTAGGAAAGTGAATTTACCTGGAGGTGTGGGGAATAGGTGAGGATACTTCTGCCTCATGTCCTCCTCAGCTTCCCACGTCATCTCCTCCCTGAGCTCGTTCCGCCACAAGACTTTGACGGAAGCCACGTCCTTGGTCCGCAGACGCCTAACCTGACGATCGACTATCGCTATGGGAATCTCCTCATACGATAACCCCTCGGTCACCTGGACATCGTCAATCGGGTGTACCCTAGATGGATCCCCGATACATCTCCTCAGCATAGATACGTGAAAAACCGGATGCACTGCCTCCAGATCGGACGGCAGATCCAACTCATAGGCAACCTTGCCTACCCTGCGGACAATCTGATACGGCCCAATGTACCTTGGGCTGAGTTTCCCTTTCTTCCCGAATCTCATCACACCCTTCATGGGTGACACCTTTAGGAAAACCCAATCATCAACCTCGAACTCCAGATGCCGACGACGATGATCTGCATATGACTTCTGTCGACTCTGAGCTGTCAATAGCCGCTCTCGGATAAGCTTCACCTTATCCATCGCTCGTATCAAATCTGGTCCTACTAGCCGCTTCCGCCACATCGAACCAACCTATAGGCGATCTGCACTTCCTCCCATACAAGGACTCATAAGGCGCCATCTGAATACTGGAGTGGTAGCTATTATTATATGCGAACTCAACTAGAGGCAAATGATCCTCCCAACTACCACCGGTCAATAACACAGCTCGCAGATATCCTCAAGAGTGCGGATAGTGCGCTCGTCGCCCGTATGCTCGTGGATGAAATGCGACTCAGCTCACTCGTCCCCTAAACCTCTGGAAGGATCTCTGAAGTTAGCGAAACCGGCTCCACTGCGATATGATCAAGTAGGGACTCATGCGATCGACGATCTCGGATGTAAAGTTCGCATAATCCTCACCGAAAAGTCGCCCCGACGGGAAGAAAGTGGGCTGATTTCACAGCCTGTCGACGATAACCCATATAGAATCATGTCTCCTCTGAGTGCGAGGTAATCCTGTGATGAAATCCATGTTGATTACCTCCCACTTCTAGGTCGGGATCTCAATCGTCTGCAACAAACCACGGGCCTGCGTGCTCTACCTTCACCGGCCGACAACACGCATCGAGCTACGAACTCGCAACGCCCTCTTCAAGCCATCCCACCAATACACGTATCTAAGGTCGTGGTACATCTTGGTCGACCGGATGGATAGAGTAACGCTTGGCTATTGTGCTTCCTCAAGAACTCTTGCCAAGTCCTCAAACATCCGAACACACGACCGCCCTCAAACATTAGCACCCCATCAGCTACCTCAAAAGGACCCTTGCCCTCACGAAGAGTCGTATCACGATATCGAATCAAAGTGGATCCTCGAATCGCTGCCTCTTCACCTCCTCGGCGATGGAAGACTCGACAACCTCACGAACTCTAACCCCATCGCTATCGTAATCAATCAAGCGGACACCAAGGCTCGCTAATCGATGCAAATCACGAACCATGTCCTCCTCTCTAGCTGCACATCCGATAGGCTCCCATCGACCTACGACTAAGGCATACGCCACAACATTGGCCTTCCGGGTGGTACAGGATATCAACATCGTAATCCTTAAGCAACTCTAACCACCGCCTCTCGTCGTAAGTTCACTCCTGCGGTGAAGATATCTGGAGGCTCTTGTGGTGCGTATAAATATCCACGTGAACCCCATACAAATAGTGCCTCCAGATCTTCAAAGCGTGAATCACACCGCTAACTCCAAATCATGGGTGGGGTAGTTCCTCGTGTTTTCACTGTCGGGATGCATATGCTATAACCCCGCCATGCTGCATCAACACACATCCCAACCCGATGCACGATGCATCACAATACACGACATAACCATCTGACCTCTGGAAGAGTAAGAACGGGCGGTCGTCGTCTCTTTTCAAAGAATCGGAAACCCCGCCACAAGAATCAGTCCCATCAAACTTGGCCGCTTACGAGTCGGCCTAGTCAATGGTGCAGAGATAAGCAAACTTCTACGAACCGATAATATCTCGCAAGGCCCGAAAATCGCGAACCTCTGCCGAGTAGTAGGTCAGGCCAAGTCTCGATCGCCTCGATCTTGGCAGTATCAACTCGAATGCCATCGTTCGGCAATATGCCCAAGAAACGCCATCAAGTCAACCAAAACTCACATTTGGAAAACTTGGCGTAAATCGCTGCTCGAGAATCACAAGACGGCCTCAAATGCTCGCATGCTCCCGCTCGAGCGAATAAACCAAGATATCATCAATGAACACTATCACAAACGTGTCCAAAATGGTTTGAACACTCGTTCATCAAATCCATGAATACCACGAGCATTGTCAACCCAAAAGACATGACCACGAACTCATAATGCCCGCACGGGTCCGAATGCGATCTAGGGACATCCACCTCTCGACACGAACGATGATAGCGAACGCAGATCAATCTTGGAGAAACATCTCGCTACCGCAATCGGTCGAACAAATCATCAATCCCGGGAAGGGGTATTCGTTCTTAATGGTCACCTTGTTCACCGTCAGAATCAACACACATGCGCAGCTGGCCCCGCCCTTCTTCTTCACGAACAATACCGGCGCCCCTGGGGAAACATCGGGCCTAATGAAGCCGCTTCTCCAAAGAAATCCCTCACTGGTCCTTGACTCTCTCAACTCGGCAGGTGCGATTCGGTATGGCGGAATGGAAAGAGGCCGAGTATCCGCAATATGTCAATACAAACTCAATCTCCTCTCGGGAGGATACCCGGGAGGTCATATGGGAACACGTCTGGGAACTCACGACTACGGAATCGATGAAAATCTGTACCGCACCTCGTGATCAAACACTCGAACTAGATGGTAGATATACCCCTTCTGCACCATCTTCCTAGCCTTGAGGTAGGAAATAAACCTACCCCTCGGCGATACCGTGCTCCCCTCCCACTCAACAACCGGCTCCTCTGGAAACTGGAACCGTACTACTCTCTCTCTGCAGTCTACATTGGCATAGCAAGAAGCTAGCCAATCCATCCCCATAATCACGTCGAAGTCAATCATCTCCAACTCTATCAAGTCGGTCAGGGTCTGACGACTGTAAATGGTCACAGGACAAGCCCTATATACCCGCCGAGCTACCACCGAATCACCCACTGGCGTAGCTACCTCGAAAGGGTCTATGGACTCAGGCTCTATCCCTATCCTACTAGCAACAAGGGGAGATATATAGGACAGAGTAGAACCCGGATCTATCAAGGCATAAACATCAAACCCAGAAACTGATAAGGTACCTGTGACGACATCAGGTGAGGCCTCCTGATCCTGTCGGCTGGACAAAGCATAGATGCGTTACGAGGGCCGCTAGAATCGGGACCCGAGCCACGACCTGCCGCGACCTGGCCGACCCATGAGCACCGCCGCCTTCGGGCGAGTAATCAGGAGATGATGAAGCGGCAACAGAACCTGAAGGCTGAGCCCTACCACCGCGCCCCGGTCTGGACATCCTCGCAAAGTGACCCCGCTGCCACAATCAGAATAAGCTCCAAAAGTAGTACCACACTTCCCGTAATGGGATCCCCCGCATCGCCACACTGGGGGTGGTCGATCGCCGCACTCGCTACTCGACGCTCAAGCCCTGGGCCCTGGCTCGCCTCAAAACTCGGGCCGGCGACGCGCAGAGTGCTCGAGCCGGCCGTGGTGCGAATCTAGATCGCCGAGGCCGCCACCACGATAACCACCAGAAGACCCTCCCGCCCCGGCCTTCTTCTCTGTCGGCCCACTCGCCGACCTCTGCGCCTCGCATCCAAGGGCGTGAGCTCGCACGCGGTAATGTCCATACGGCCGAGAGAAACCCCGCACATGACTCGGCCATATAGTCGTCAGCCGGTGACATAGCGGTGCACCCTATCCTCCATATCTCGCTACCAACGGGACATATCGAGCCAATGAATCAAACTCGACATTGTACTCCCGACGGTGCATCCTCTCTCGCCTCAAGAAAAATCTATCACCCGCGCCTCCTCATCCGCGAGGCAAGAAGTGAGTGAGAAAGCCTCGGAGAACTCATCCCAAGTAGCTGGGGACGCGTGCTCTCCCCGGGATAACTCTCATGAATCAAACCAATCGACTGCGGTATCACGCAGCCTATGTGAACCAAAGATCACGGACTCGGTCTCCGACGCCCTGATCACTCTCAAAATCCTCTGAAGCTGACGGATGAACTCCTGCGGATCATCCTCCGGCCTCGATCCATAAAACTCCGGCGGGCTACAGCTCAAGAAGTCTCGTAGCCTCAAACTCTCTGCCCTCGGGTGAACAACGGGTACGGCTGGAGCTGGAGCTGGAACTGGAACTGCCGCATCCAACCTCTCCTCGTATCGGGCCACAACTTTAGCCAAAAGCTGGGCCATCTCCTTGTACCCTAAATCCTCCGCCCCAGGCGGGGATGAGTGTGGTACTTGTGGTCTCGGCTGGCAAGTGGCGTCATAGAACTCGCCGTCTTTGGTATAGACTGGGCCTGAGCCCTCGTGACTCTGGGTGTCCTGCTAGCAGCTCCCTCGGCTGCCTTGCCCTTCTGGGCCCGGGTTGCCTTACGTGGAGGCATAATCGCATAGAAAGGAATACGTTAGAGGGTCCAACCTATAACACAACTCTAAAGCACGATCTCAGAATGAGAAGAATGGAAACCAATCCTAAATATCCTATAGCCTCCTGATTATTGGTGTGGTGCACAACACACCGATAATCAAGACTCTACTAGATACGGTCTGTAGACACTTTCCGAGGATTAACTGCTCTGATACCACTTTTGTCACGACTGTTCAGGCCTTTGTAACGCCCGAACCCGGCCCGCATCGTGCCTTACCGCACCCTAGTGATACAATATCGAGAAAACCAGCGGAAAATAAAACATGAATCATGAAACAAGAGATATAATAAATAAACAAAGCAACCAAAGCAGTTGCCTTGGATATACATAAAACCCAACAGCTTTAATCCTTTTACAACCACGCCACAACATTCTATGCACTCTAAGATTTACACCAACTATGACGGGACAGGGCCCCGCCATACCCCTGAATGTACGAGAACCTACAACTCTGGGACCAGATACCAAAAGATTAGCCTCCGAGAAACGGAGCTTCCCAAAAACGAACCGAGATCCTAAGAGCGAGGATCCACGATCGATGTACCTCTACTGCGGCATGAACGCAGCCTCAAGGAGGTCAAGACAACAGTACCAAGTATGTGAAATCACAACATCAGTAAATGAAATCATAATAGCTTAAAAAAAACAGGAGACATGTATGATAACCAAAATACAGTACGCAACATAAAAATAGTCAAGTCAGGGACTCACGCCCTCAAAGTCACCACTCAAATATAACTATGGGTCTCACGCCATAACATCCATCATGTTCGCATCATGGCCGCATGCCCCTAATCGCCTCGGTGTAGACATGTCCATGATGCAACAATAATAACAGGCCGCATGGCCACATGCCCCGGAATCAGACGGTGTAGACATGCCCATGTAACCTCAATAACAATATATCTGGGTGGTCAACCCCGCCGCATGGCCACATGCCCGAATCTCGCAGACGGCAGACACGCCCATGTTGCGGTAATAACCATATATCGGTAATCAACCCGCCGCATGGCCGCATGCCGAATATCAGACGGCAGACATGTCCCATGTGACATCAACAACAAGACGAGAATCAAAGCGGAAACATACCCGTGGAATTCTCCATCACCGCCAAAGACGCCCAAGTAAGTTCTCAACAAGTCAACCTACTATCGAGAGACACGGTAACACAGAAATACCACACTTGCACAGCAAAGGCTATCATCACAAGCATAGGCAAGTTTCATAACAACAAGCACAGGCAAGTTTCACAACAACAAGCATAGGCAAGTTTCACACAACTCAAAGTACTTTCATTTTATGCCAAAGTCCGGGTTTTTAACCCCAAAGTACTACATACGTTAAGTTCTTTTTAAAAGAGATCCATTACTTTTATAAAAGTCACCCGATACCCGTAGTATTAGAATGACCAACCCACATTCCTTTTCAAAATCAAGTAACAACATTCTTTTCCTAAGTTCCAGTTTGCCTAGTTTCAATTACTCAAGCTTCTCATTTTCAAATGGTTTCATAGTTCATAAACTTAATCACTTGATTTCTTTTTAGAACAATTGAGTAATATATGTCTCACGTGAGAGTAGGTTATTCTTGTTTACAACATTCTTATTACAGCAGCCATGATCTAGAAAATGTATATCATTTTGTCTCATCTTAGTTTCTATGCAGATGGAGGTTTCTACTGGTTTTAATACAATTCATCATTTTTCAATACATTTTCCTTTATTAACGCTGCAGTGGTCTGTCGATACACATTCTGATTTCCGAAATCAGTAAAACATTATCCCTTTAAATACAACCAAGTACTCATTACTCACGAATGAGGTTTCACACAAACATTCACATTAAAACAAATAAGTTAAGTCTCTTATCTTATAAGATCAAGTCTCTTAACTTCTAACATCAGTAAACCATTTTCTTTACCTCTCTTAAGACATTATACCTAACTCCCCATAAAGCTAGTATAACTCTTTTTAAAACCTTTAAAACCAAGTGTTACTCTCCCTTCCAAAACGATTTATAAATCTTTTGAAATACATCAAGTTCTTTATTATAACTAGCCAGTTATAATTCACATCAGTTACCTTTTAAAACCACAAAGTATTTTCTTACCTTCATAAAGCTGTTATAACCAACTTCCCATAAAGCCGTTATAACACTTTATGTTTTAAGAACAATCAAACACAGTTAACACATGTACGTCTACCATACTACATAGTTCACACATATCATGCTAGAAAAGATAGGAAGAGGTTCACATACCTCGCGACGATTATCGACAATAAGCAAAAAACTCCAAGTACTACAACCTTGCTGGCCCTTTCCACTCCTTGAGTAGAATACGCTACTCTTAGTACTTTCACCTATAAAGGCCACAAACGTCTATTAAATCTTAAACACAAGTTTCCATCGTTCTACAGAAAATTAAGAAGCACTTCACAACAGCGTAAATCTCCTCTCTATCGAGGCCGCCACCAAGCCAACCAGTGTGGGGGTTTATACGTCTAACCTGACGTAAAATTCTACTCGAATACTACACAAGTCTACCGCAATACGACCCTATGTAATTACAGTCGATTCGATTCTTTATTCTTCAGCTTAAGTCAAAAGACATTGCCACAATACTAAGTTCTTCTATATATAGTATACTTCAACTATATATTCAAACATGTAATTTCCAATTACAATAGAAGGACGAGTGTTTACCTCGATAAGCCCAAAATTATCCAAGTATAAAGTCGATCCCGAGCAACGCTAGCTCCTACTCCGAGTGCTCCAATCCGCTCCAAACAACCCTTAGAAGTTCTAACTAACTTCTACTCCAAAACTTCAACCAACAATGAAGATTTTCCTGTGGTTTCGGTTTGAGACTAAAAGGTAGTATTTCGGCTCTACGATAGAGGTAACTTTTGAATATAACACGGTATAAGGCCAAGGTATTTTGGGCATTATAACAATACTAGGAGAGTATTTCTATACCACAACCAGGGGTATTATACGAAAGTAACTAGGCTCGGGGGGGGGTACCCCACGGCTAGACACCACAAGGGGGAGGGGGAGACCTCTCGGCCAAAGGCCACTAGGAGGGGGAGGGAGAGAGGCTTAGGACGAGAGCCACAAGAGGGAGGGGAGGGATTTCAAGACTTGGAAACATTTGTGGATGAATGAAGTCTTCAAGCTTAGGGGGTATTTATAGCAAAACCAAAAGCCAACCAATGGCCAAGATCAAGCCATGTGCAAGGCAAGTGTAAGGCCAAGATCAAGCCAAGTGCACCCACAAAACACTCCACAAAACACTCCACAAAACAAGCCACAAAGCAAGGCACAAAAGAGGGAGCCAATCGGCCAAGGCCAACCAAGGCTCTTGGACGCCCAAATCGTCCAAGCCAAACCATTTGCTTCCAATGTGAGGGTGACACATGTCACCCTCCCGTTGGTCCAAAATGTTTCGTCTCTCGGAAAAATCCGCAAAAATTATAAATGACATAGCCGGAATTTTCCCTACGAAAGCTGTGGAAACGTTTCGTCAGAAAACGACTCTAATCGGCACTTGTGCCCAAATTCGAATCCAATGCCTATCTTAAGGCTCAAATTTCGTACGTACGTCCATACGTACATACTCTGGAAAAACGGGGTATAACACCCGTGACTGGTGCCTTACCGGGGCACCCAAGTAGTCATACATCAGAGTAATCAGCGGAAATATAAAGCAAGACATGAAACAGTTTATAAAATAAGACACAGTTTATGTGAGAAAACATCGCCTTTCGGCATATATATATAATCATGGTTTAGCGCTACATCCGACATCGCATACAACATGACTATGCACTTAAGGAAATATACAACTATGGCGGGACGGGGCCGCCATACCTCATACAAAACTATCTACAACGTGAGATCATACCAAAAGTAGAGCCTCCGGAAGAGATGGAGCTCCCGACACCAACGTAGAGATCCTAAGGATGCGGATCTAGCACCTGCTTGCCCTTACCTGCGGCATCAACGCAGCCCCAAGGAGGTCGATAACAGTACTAAGTATGTGAAACTGTAAAGTACTTAAATGAAATCATAACACTTTTTAAAACCAGTTTACAAGTATGTATGAAGAAATCAAGGAAACCGCACATAGTGCCACATCACAAACAAGAGCAACAATAGGTAAACTGTAATAGGTCTTTTCTAGGTTGCGAATGATTCGAAGCAGGGCCACTCGCCCGTATTATCATTCTGCAAGCCTAATCCTGGACTCCCGGAGTCCGCATAGGCCACCCACATGGGCCCGCATGAGGTATATCCCCGCATCGAGGGTAGCTACTCCTTGGCATCGTCCTGGACTCGCTGTCCGCATGGCCACATAGACCGCATGAGGCATAACCCCGCATACTAACCTGGAACTCTCGTAGCTCCGCATAGGCCCCCTGGACCCGCATGAGGTATTCTCGAATCATGGTCCTGCATCGCCGAAGTCTACCCCAGACGGAGGGCGCTTAACCCCGTAGATCATCTCAAGAGGTGAGTGATAGTATACTAACATAACAACTTATCTTTAAACAACATAAGCACAACAAGGATACTCACCTATACAAACGTTACAAGATACTAACACACATAGCATCATATCATGTCTACTTATCAAACCATCTTATTATTCTTTTCACAATATAAGTCTGTTATAAACACATAGGCAAACTTGTTTCTTTTATCAATCTTAAGTGGTTATACTTACTTCCCATAAAGCTAGTATAACTCTTAAGCTTCGCTTTAAAACCAATTAGTTCTCTTACATTAATATGATTCAAGATTCTTTTGAAATGCTTTCAGATCTTTATTATTCAGCTTAAGTGAGGCATTGCCGTAAGTGTTATTCAGCTTAAGTCAAAGACATTGCCGTAGTTATTATTCGATTAACACATGTACGTCTACCGACTATATATATATTGTAAAATATCATGCTTTAGGAAGAATCACATACCTTCTCAAATAAAAACCACCGCCAAGTTGAATATGTCGCGCAGCAGAGTCACCTATAATAGTCACAGATATCTATCAAAGACTACTCAAGGTCATTCTAAACAGAGGGTTCACAATTCTACGGAAAGTCGGGCAGCACTTCCCTACCCTGAGCTATATAAGTTCATCGTGAACCATCCTATGTAATCGATTCAATTATTCTTCTTTAAACCCTTCATCGTGATAACAGTTCAATTCTATTCGTGATATACTTCTAAGTATTTATACTTATCCTTATACTACAACAAAGATATATTTTCTAATTCAAAAGAGGGTTAGGATTAGTTACCTCGGTAAGCCCAATAATATCCTAGAAAAGTCGCTACTGAGCAAGGTTTTGCTCTAAGTTGTATGCTCCAAGAACCCTAGAAGTTCTTCACAACTTCTACTAAGTACTAAGGTATTTGGGCTAGGTATTTTGGGCATTATAACGACAAGAAGGTAACTTTTCTACCAAGGGAGTGGGGTAGATTTTTGGCTAGTGGGGGGCCTCGCCAAACTACTAGGCTAGAGGGGGTATTCGGCCAAGGGCCTTCACAAGGAGGGAGGAGGTGTTTTGGACGAAAAGACTACAAAGGGAGAGGAGAGGATTTTTCAAGACTTGGAAGATTTGTGGATGAAGAACTCTTCATCTCTGGGGTATTTATAGGTCAAGAAGTGGCCAACCAATGGCCAAGATTAAGACAAGTGCAAGGCAAGTGTAGGGTGAGGATTAACTAAACACAAATATCCTACCAACCCTTGACTTGTGCACAAGGCACAAAAAACGTGCCAAGGGTTCTTCAATTCGTCCAAATGGACGATTCAAGTCCACCAATGGGAGGGTGCCAAGTGTTGCCCTCCCGTTGGTCCAAAATGTTTCGTCTCTCGGAAAAATCCGCAAAAATAAGAAATGGCATAGCCGGAATTTACTCTACGAAAGTCGTGGAAACGCTTTGGAAAAACGATTCTTTTAGTGAGTTGTGTACAAATAAAAACGTCCAAGGCTTATCTTTAAGGCTAGACTTTCGTACGTATTCCCTTACGTACATACTCTGGAAATACGGGGTATAACACCTCCATTGCACTATATAATACTAGTAGTAGTATGACAAGCTTAACACTTAGTAAAATTTCACAAAAACTTGAAGGAAGAGCAAGAGTGCTCTCGGGTTCAACATTCAAGAAGGAGAATTTTTTTTGTTTCTTGTCCAATAATCTTCCCACTTTAAACCAAGGTTCATGAGGGTATAGTAAGTGTATCTCAATAGAAAAATCTCGGAAAAAGATAGTTTTCGGGTTAGTCGCAAAGTGAAAACCAAGTGGCTTTCTAGGTTTTGGATTGGATGTTTGAAGGAAAGTTGTTGGTGTGGTTCTAAGGGTCTCAAGTAGCGGATTGAAGTATCTTGAAGAGGCTCTAGGTTGCTAAGGAGCGACTTCGGATTTGGAGTTGGATTAGGATTCGTTGAGGTATAATCTTGTTCTTTGAAAATGTTACAAGATTATTTATATTGTTGTTAGCTATACTTGTTGCTAGCATGATGTATATGTGTTGAAGTTTGTAAGGATTATGGATTGATTGTGGCCTTGGAAATCCGAAATGTAATGTGAGTCATGTTAAGTTAGATTACAATTGGGTCGTTATTAGAATCGTCGCATGTATTGACTTGAAGATTATAGTAGTTATAATTGGTTGCGACTTGATATCATGTTATGCTAACAACTTGGATTGAATTGGAAATTGGATAAGAATTAATGTTGTAGTACCTCAATGTAGCCGAATTGGCCAAGTATGTTCTATTAAATTAATATCGTTTGTGGGGCGGAATTTTACACGTCTAGTAGGCGTGTAATCCCCTATTGTTGATTGCATTGGTGTGCCCTTAAATGTAGCGTGTTTGGTTATTGTATTCGGCCTTGAAAAAGGTGGCAAAGTAAGTAAACACAAAGGAGGTGCTGTCCTATTTTCCGTAGAATTTAATGACTTAGCACTTAGAATATTCTATGTTTGAAGTAAGAGATTAATGGACGTATGGTGACCATTATAGGTGGAAGTACTAAGTATAGCGTATCCTACTTGAAGGATGGAATAGCTATCAAGGTTGAAGTACTTTGGAGCATTTTGCTACTTGTCGACAATCGTCACGAGGTATGTGAACCTCTTCCTTCCTTTGGCATGATTCTATGTGTCACGACTGCCCGGCCCGTGGATCGTGCCTTACCCGCACCCCAAAGAGTCATACATCGAGTAATCGGAATATAAAATAACCAAGATATTAAACAGTATAAATTTATACACAGATATCTGAAGTAAGTTGCCTTTCGGCATATATATATATAAAACAACTCTTTCAACATGATCGCTTTAATCCTTTTACAAACCCCGCCCACAACAAGATTTCATGCACTTACGAATGATATGACAACAACGACGGGACAGGGCCCCGTCATACCCCTGAATGTAAGCACCTACAACAACAGGGGATTATACCAAGATAAGCCTCCGGAGGAACGGAGCTTCCCAAACGCTGAACTGTGACCCTAGGAGCGAGGATCAACGACTGGTGTACCTTTACCTGCGGCATGAACGCAGCCCCCCGAAGGAGGTCAGTACAACAGGTACCGAGTATGTGAAACTGAAAATACTGTAAATGAAATCATAGTAGTCTATATAAAGCAGGAGACATGTATGATAACCAAATTACAGTTCACAATAAATAAGCAGTCATATCAAGTCAGGGACTCACGCCCTCAAAGTCATCACTCAAATATAAACATGGGTCTCACGCCCACCACATCAATCATGCCCGCGGAATACCTTCCTCACTGCCGGCAGTCAATGATAGAAAAGCACCAAGGAACACACATGAACAACAGGTCCCACCTGTGTCCAAATAAAACAGTACAGGGTAAGTACGAAGGCATAGCCGACTACTAACACCCACAGTACTAACAAGGTCATAAACTGTATCATGATATCTGTCTAGACCGTCACATGATCAAAGCTGGTCGCTCGCCCGCAATATCAAATGTGCGCGTCTAGCCCTGGAACTCCCCGCAGCTCCGCATAGGCCAATCTCATAGGCCCGCATGAGGTATAACCCCGCATCGAGGGTAGCTACTCCCTAAGATCGCCCCGACTCGCACCGCATGGCCACATAGACCGCATGACCATAAAGGCCGCACACTAACTCGAACTCGTAGCTCCGCATAGGCCCCCGGGACCCGCATGAGGTATTCTCGAATTATGGTCCCAGACCGCCTGAGTCTACCCCGCATCGGAGGGCAGCTTAACCCCCGGAAACACGGTGAGTGGTATAATACCAACATAACAGTTTATCGTTTAAACAACATAAGCACAATCAAGGGAAAACCCCCTTACACAAACATCACAGAATACTAACACACGTAGCATCCTAATATGATTACTTATCAAATCAACACAAAGGTATCACAAGGCTATCACAAACCAATACAATCAAGTTATTCATACATAAGGTACTTTCTACTATATGATTAACGAGATCGGGTTGTTATCCCCAAAGTACTTTATACAATAACTCTTTAAAGATATGTTACTTTCACAAAAGTCACACAATACCCGTAGTATATAACAATAGAGTGATTATCTTTTGAAGTAAATCAAAATACTTCTCTTTGTAAAACCAAGTAACAACATTCTTTTTCAAACGTTCAAGTTTGCCTAATTTCAAATGTTCACGTTTCTTATTTTAGAAAGGTTTCGTAGTTCCTAGCCTTATTCATTTAAGAATATAATTCTCTTTTAAACCATCTGAGAAACATAAGCCTTATATGTGAGTAGGATATTCTTGTTTATAACAATCTTATTACAGCAGCCATGACCAAGGAAATATCATTTTGTCTCATCTTAGCTTCTATGCAGATGGAAGTTTCTACTGGTTTTAATAATACTTAATCTGTCAAAACATTGCCTTTTATTAACGCTGCAGTGGTTTGTCGATACACATTCTGATTTTCGAAATCAGTAAAACATTTTTAAGCCGTTATACCTAACTTCCCATAAAGCTAGTATAGCTCTTAAGTTTTCAAAAACCAAGTATTACTTCTTCTTTCAAATTGATTCAAAAATCCTTTGAAATACTTCAAGTTCTTTATTATCACTTAACCACCAGCTTATAGTTCAAATCGATTACATTTTAAAACCACAAGTATTTTCTTACCTACATAAAGTCGTTATAACCAACTTCCCAAAAATCCTTTATAACACTTTATGTTTTAGACAAATCAAAAACATGTAACACATGTAAGTCTATCGTACTACATAGTTACACACATATAATGCTAGAAGAGATAGTAATAGGTTCACATACCGCGACGAGTATCGACTAATAGCAAAACGCTCCAAGTACTTCCAAACGTCTGCTACTCCTTAAGCATAAGTAGATCTCGCCACACGTAGTAATTCAACCTATAAGGCAACAAGGCGCTTATTAACATTTAGATCTTATCGTAGAACATTATACAGAAAATTCGCAAAGACTCTCCCGCAACAGCGTAAATCTCCTCCTTTATCGAGGCCGCTACCAAGCCAACGGGGGTTTGCACGCCTAACCTGACGTGTACGATTCTACTACACAAAGAAAGCTTACACAAGTCTCATCAGAATACACCTATGTAATTACTGCCAAGATTTTCTTTCAAAAGGTTTCTTATTATTCAGACTTAAGTCAAAAGACATTGCCGATAACTACGTTCAGTACTATATATAGTATACTTCAACTATATAGTCTAACAATCATGCAATTTCCAATTACAATAGAGGGACAAGATAATTACCTCGATAAGCCCATAATTATCCAAGTATAAAGTCGATCCTGGGCAACGTTTAGCTCCAACTCCGAGCGCTCCAACCCGCTCCAAACCACCCTTAGAAGTTCTAACCAACTTCTACTTAATACCCCAACTAACTATGGAGATTTCCTTAGGGTTTCGGTTTTGTGACAGAAGGGAAGTATAATAGTATTTCTGGTTTTTTCGTATAAGTATAACCTTAGAATACAACAAGGTATACGGCTAAGGTAATTTGGGTATAGTAACAATACTTTTGAGAGTATTTCTACCAAGAGGGGTAGTATTTCGACTAGCACAACTAGGCTAGGGGGGGTTGCTCTCGGCCTAAAGGCCACTCAAAGGGGGGGAGGGTTGGACGAGAACCATACTTAAGGGGGAGAGGGATTTCAACACTTTGGAAATATTTGTGGATGAAGAAAGTTCATCACTTAGAGGGGTATTTATAGGACAAGCCAAGGCCAACCAATGGCCAAGATGAATCCAAGTGTTAGGCAAGTGTAGGGTGTGGATTTAGCCAAGTGTCTTGTGGGTCCCACTTTCTCATCTACCACACAAAATATCTACATAACATTGACCAAACATTTTTGGCAAGAAAAACACAAAAAACGTGCTCAACCAAAAGCCCCCAAAACCGTCCACTTGGGTGACAAGTGTCACCCTCCCGTTGGTCCAAAATATTTCATCTCTGAAAAATCCACAAAAATATAAATGACATAGCCGAATTTTCCCTACGAAAGTCAGGAAACGTTTCGAAAAAAACGACTCTAATCGGGTGTTGTGCACAAAGTGAAAATCGGCCAAGCCTACTTAAGCTTCAAAATTTTCACGCACGCCCCACGCATACATACATCGGAAATACGGTATAACATTCTCCTTCCTTAGAAACATTCGCCCGAATGTTTCTTCTAAGTCTCAAACAAACGCGCCAAAGATAGTCTTCACTACTATACTTACGAGAACAATCTCGCCACACATGGCCACGCATACACCCGCGCAAATACCTCCATCCAAGTCCACGAGGAAACACCTCTAACATTACCACAAACACCTCTCTCCGGGGTCTAAAATATACTTCCTTCGCACCTTCTCCTTACAAAAGAAATGATCACATCTATACTCGCTTCTCCCTTTACTCGTCGTGATACCACTTTTGTCACTTTGCCGCGAGGTTCTAGTGTCACTCCGGCGACCCAACAATTGGTACCGGGCTGCATGCGATCCCTGAGGCTGTCGTACACTCGAACTCTTACCACATTTCTGAAACTGCTTCAGTTTCCAAAACTCGGGGTCACTATCTCTAACGTGGTCATCATTTACTGGGAACACTCTGGATGGATCTCCGATACTTTCCCGATCATAACAATACGAAAGACCGGACGTACTGCCTCCTAAGTCGGACGGCAAATGCTAACCTATAGGCAACCTGGCCTATTCTTCACATGAACCCAAAAGGGCCCAAGGTAACTCGGGCTAAGTTCCCTCTGTTTTCCAAAAACTCGTCACACCCAACCCGGGGTGGTACTTTCAAGAAGACCGACCGTCAACCTGAACTCTAAGCGTCGTCGCCGATTATCCGCACGATTTCTCTGAGCTGCCAGAACCTCTTCTAGACAAGCTTTACCCTATCCAGTCTGCTGGAACAAGCCTGAACCAACTATCTGAATCTTGCCAACATCGAACCAATCGACCGGCGACTTACACATCCGCCCCTACCAGGCTTCATAAGGCGACATCCGAACACTGAAATGGTAACTTAAACTCTCCCTCCACAGGAGACAACAATCCCCACAACTACCCCGGAAATCCACACACTGGCCCGAGGGCGAATGCGATTCTGAGACTCACCTGAGTTCTTAACCTGCTGGTAAAACTTCCGGAAACAAAAACACTGCACTGGCTCCACTGTCATCATAAGGTGAAGGTAGGCACCCGTGCAGCCTTACAACCTTTCGATAAAATCAACATCACGAGTAAACGGTCTTTTGCTAGAAGACAAGACGGCCGACCTCCTCGGCCCGACCATCGGGTCGAACGCATCCACGAATTCGTCTGTTGGTTAACTAAACTTGGGCCTAACACCTCGTGACCCTACCACAAGGCGACCACCACAACCGACCACCACCAAACATGCCGCGGGTTGACCCGCAACGTGGCCTCAACCCGACCCGGCAACGCGCAAAACGCTAGCTCCCCGAAGGAAAACTCTCACTAATCATGTTACGAAAACCTAGCGGTCTTCTTAGCTCAACTACCCTCTTTCATTCCACACTACTCGGGGACTTATCACACAATATATCTCACGTGCACTAAGCACTCCGATAAGGATCAAACATAACACTACACCTTTTCTCGAGATGGCCTTACCTCTAAGGTCTCTACGTATAAAACTCTAAGGCTCACACCTTCTCTATCCCCAAAATCTTACTCGGTTAACCCACCATGACTTCTAATCACAACTAACACACTGCTATCAGAACATAGCACTTAAGGTATACTCACCTTATCACACATACTGATCTCTAGAGGGTTAAGGATATATCTATATCTACTGCTTCACTCCCCTTAGTCGTTCTAATCAAACCTGCCCCGTAGGGCGCATAGCTAAGGAAGATGACGACTACCCATCGACCCTGAAGGCTAAGTCCTCCTACAAGGACACTCTTTCGACATCAGACCCTGACGGTCGTAGGTAAAACAAGTACTACCTAAAAGATGACATTCCCCGGGATGACGTCTGTCACACTGTGAACCGGAAGATCTGGAGCTCTGACCAACTCCTGCATACCCCGAACGTCCTGAATTTCGTGGAGGACCTCTCTGCACTGGTGGAGGTGCATATCTAATCTGCTGGTGAGGTGACTCGCCTCGAAACTTACTAAAGGACCTTGCTGCTCTGGCCCTTTCCTGCTGTCCTTCGTTAACCCGTCGATCTCTACGCTTCTCGGCACGCGCATAAGCCCGCATACGTGCCATGCTCAAGCCTAATCAAGAATTATTCTTGCACAACCTCTCTTAGATAGTCATCAAGACTCGCAGACATCGGTATACTCTGGTAGCCACATCCATAGCTAGTAACAGGGTCGCCTCTTTGCAATCTATATTCTCTGTCCCCGGTCGTGGAACTGAAGGTTCAAATATCATGGCCGCAGCAGGAACTGCCGCCGCCGTGCTAAACTCTGCTGGGGCTAGTGACGTCGCAGAACTCCCCAAATGAAGCACCACCCCAGGTGATGATTGGGCCTGTGCCTCGTAACCCTCTGTACTCTACTCGCAGCTCCCTCGGCTGCCTTGTCCTCCTGGGCCGGGTTGCCCTACGCGGAGGCATAACGGTAAGGGAAAGAAATACGTTAGAGGGTCCAACTTACAACACCGCTCTAAGGCACGATCTCAGAGTGCGGAGAATAGAAACCAATCCTAAATATCCTATAGCCTCCTGATTATTGGTGTGGTGCACAACACACCGATAATCAAGACTCTACTGGATACGGTCTCAGAGACACTTTCCGAGGATAACCTGCTCGATACCACTTTTGTCACGACTGCCCGGCCCGTGATCGTGTCTTACCCGCACCCCAAGAGTCATACATCGAGTAATCGTGAATATAAAATAACCAAGATATGAAACGAGATAAATTTAGACACAAATATTCGAAGAAAGTTGCCTTTCGCATATATATATATACAACAACTCTTTCAACATGATCGGTTTAATCCTTTTACAAACCCCGCCTACAACAAGATTACTGCACTTACGAATGATATGACAACAACGACGATGTGGCTCGCCATACCCCGAATGTAAGCACCTACAACAACAGGATTATACGAAGATAAGCCTCCGAGGAACGGAGCTTCCAAACGCTGAATCGTGACCCTAGGAGCGAGGATCAACGATCGGTGTACCTTTACTGCGGCATGAACGCAGCTCAAGGAGGTCGAAGACAAAGTGCAGTATGTGAAATCAAAATACGTAAATGAAATCATAGTAGTCTATATAAAGCAGGAGACATGTATGATAACCAAATTACAGTTCACAATAAATAAGCAGTCATATCAAGTCAGGGACTCACGCCCTCAAAGTCATCACTCAAATATAAACATGGGTCTCACGCCCACCACATCAATCATGCCCGCGGAATACCTTCCTCACTGCCGGCAGTCAATGATAGAAAAGCACCAAGGAACACACATGAACAACAGGTCCCACCTGTGTCCAAATAAAACAGTACAGGGTAAGTACGAAGGCATAGCCGACTATTAACACCCACGATTAACAAGGTCATAAATCAGATCATGATATCTGTCTAGACCGTCACATGATCAAAGCTGGTCGCTCGCCCGCAATATCAAATGTGCGCGTCTAGCCCTGGAACTCCCCGCAGCTCCGCATAGGCCAATCTCATAGGCCCGCATGAGGTATAACCCCGCATCGAGGGTAGCTACTCCCCGGCATCGTCCTGGACTCGCAGTCCGCATGGCCACATAGACCGCATGACCATAAAGGTCGCACACTAACCTGGAACTCTCGTAGCTCCGCATAGGCCCCCGGGACCCGCATGAGGTATTCTCGAATTATGGTCCCAGACCGCCTGAGTCTACCCCGCATCGGAGGGCAGCTTAACCCCCGGAAACACGGTGAGTGGTATAATACCAACATAACAGTTTATCGTTTAAACAACATAAGCACAATCAAGGGAAAACCCCCTTACACAAACATCACAGAATACTAACACACGTAGCATCCTAATATGATTACTTATCAAATCAACACAAAGGTATCACAAGGCTATCACAAACCAATACAATCAAGTTATTCATACATAAGGTACTTTCTACTATATGATTAACGAGATCGGGTTGTTATCCCCAAAGTACTTTATACAATAACTCTTTAAAGATATGTTACTTTCACAAAAGTCACACAATACCCGTAGTATATAACAATAGAGTGATTATCTTTTGAAGTAAATCAAAATACTTCTCTTTGTAAAACCAAGTAACAACATTCTTTTTCAAACGTCCAAGTTTGCCTAATTTCAAATGTTCACGTTTCTTATTTTAGAAAGGTTTCGTAGTTCCTAGCCTTATTCATTTAAGAATATAATTCTCTTTTAAACCATCTGAGAAACATAAGCCTTATATGTGAGTAGGATATTCTTGTTTATAACAATCTTATTACAGCAGCCATGACCTAGGAAATATCATTTTGTCTCATCTTAGCTTCTATGCAGATGGAAGTTTCTACTGGTTTTAATAATACTTAATCTGTCAAAACATTTCCTTTTATTAACGCTGGAGTGGTTTGTCGATACACATTCTGATTTCCGAAATCAGTAAAACATTTTTAAGCCGTTATACCTAACTTCCCATAAAGCTAGTATAACTCTTAAGTTTTCAAAAACCAAGTATTACTTCTTCTTTCAAATTGATTCAAAAATCCTTTGAAATACTTCAAGTTCTTTATTATCACTTAACCACCGATTATAGTTCAAATCAGTTACATTTTAAAAACCACAAGTATTTTCTTACCTACATAAAGCTGTTATAACCAACTTCCCATAAAGCCGTTATAACACTTTATGTTTTAGACCAATCAAATACATTTAACACATGTACGTCTATCGTACTACATAGTTACACACATATCATGCTAGAAGAGATAGGAAGAGGTTCACATACCTCGCGACGAGTATCGACTAATAGCAAAACGCTCCAAGTACTTCCAAACGTCGGCTACTCCTTAAGCCTAAGTAGATCGCGCCACACGTAGTACTTCAACCTATAAGGCCACAAGGCGCTTATTAACATTTAGATCTTATCGTAGAACATTCTACAGAAAATTCGGCAGCACCTCCCCCCCCCCGCAACAGCGTAAATCTCCTCCTTTATCGAGGCCGGCTACCAAGCCAACCAGGGGGGGTTTGCACGTCTAACCGGACGTGTACGATTCTACTACACAGCAAAGCTACACAAGTCTACTGTAATACAGTCCTATGTAATTACAGTTCAGTACTCTTCTTTCGAAAAGGTTTCTTATTATTCAGGCTTAAGTCAAAAGACATTGCCGATAACTACGTTCAGTACTATATATAGTATACTTCAACTATATAGTCTAACAATCATGCAATTTCCAATTACAATAGAGGGACAAGATAATTACCTCGATAAGCCCATAATTATCCAAGTATAAAGTCGATCCTGGGCAACGTTTAGCTCCAACTCCGAGCGCTCCAACCCGCTCCAAACCACCCTTAGAAGTTCTAACCAACTTCTACTTAATACCCCAACTAACTATGGAGATTTCCTTAGGGTTTCGGTTTTGTGACAGAAGGGAAGTATAATAGTATTTCTGGTTTTTTCGTATAAGTATAACCTTAGAATACAACAAGGTATACGGCTAAGGTAATTTGGGTATAGTAACAATACTTTTGAGAGTATTTCTACCAAGAGGGGTAGTATTTCGACTAGCACAACTAGCAGTGGGTTGCTCTCGCCCAAAGGCCACTCAAATGGGGAGGGTTGGACGAGAACCATACTTAAGGGGGAGAGGGATTTCAACACTTTGGAAATATTTGTGGATGAAGAAAGTTCATCACTTAGAGGGGTATTTATAGATGCCAAGGCCAACCAATGGCCAAGATGAATCCAAGTGTTAGGCAAGTGTAGGGTGTGGATTTAGCCAAGTGTCTTGTGGGTCCCACTTTCTCATCTACCACACAAAATATCTACATAACATTGACCAAACATTTTTGGCAAGAAAAACACAAAAAACGTGCTCAACCAAAAGCCCCCAAAACCGTCCACTTGGGTGACAAGTGTCACCCTCCCGTTGGTCCAAAATATTTCATCTCTCGGAAAAATCCGCAAAAAATATAAATGACATAGCCGGAATTTTCCCTACGAAAGCTGTGGAAACGTTTCGTCGAAAAACGACTCTAATCGGGTGTTGTGCACAAAGTGAAAATCGGCCAAGCCTACTTAAGCTTCAAAAAATTTCTACGTACGTCCTTACGTACATACACTGGAAATACGGGGTATAACACTATGTATGGAATATACCTGTGGTATCATTTCATGTTTCCTTCTACTCTTAGAAGTTAAGAGGAAGTTGGGTGATTTACTCTATGTAGAACTTTTCCTATCTTTTGAGCACGACTAGTTGCACGTATGTAGTACGGTAGACGAACAACACCTTGATATCCTTTACTAGTTTTATGAATAGCCAAATTGGGTGAGTTAGGAGATTTACTCACTTCCTTGAAAGAATAAAGGATGTCTTAAGTTTTATTAAGTTAAGGGACTTAAAGATTTTTAAAGTATGTGATACTTGTTCTGTTTTAAACGTATAAGTCCCTTGGATAGGAAATTGTATTTTGGCTAAGGCATAAAGTGAATATAACGACTTTATGGGGAGTTGGTTATATTTGCTTTATGAAAAGATAAATGACTTGATTTTAGTAAAAAGACAACTTGATTTTAAGGCATCAATTGCCTAAGGTTTTATAATAAAAGGAGTCGCTTGAGTTCTAAATGGTTAAGAGACTAACTGTATTTTTGAAAGTTAAGAGAATTGATTTGAAAGTATATAATACTTGGTTTCAAAAAGTAGAAGTCTCTTGGTTATAAAAAGAATGAATTAGTTTAAGGCATAAAGTTAGTATGACGGCTTTATGGGAAGTTGGTTATAATAACTTTATGGGAGGTTAAGAGAATGGTTTTCTTCAGTAGCATAAACAAGAAATGATTTGAAATAAAGAAGGGCAAATTGTTTTAAAGGTACCAATTGCTTAAGGTTTTTAAGAAAGAAGTCACTTGATTTAGAAGCCGGTAATTGTATTTCTAAAAAGGTATTGTGACTTGTCCTGAAAGATAGAGATGACTTGATACTACGGTTGTTGGTATCTGGGAAGTTTTATTTGAAAAAGAGTCTTTCTAAAGGAGTAGAGGTGCGTAGTACGTTGGGTTAAATTCCCGGATTTTAATATGACGTTATCGTCCCAGAAATGGGGCAAAGTATACCTTGGCGCGATACCTTTGCGGCGATACCTTTACAGGCAAGATACCTTACGGAAGTATACCTTTACGGGCAGACTATATGACATTATCGACCCAGAGATGGGCCGCAAGTATACCCACGCGCACTATATGACATTATCGACCCAGAGATGGGCCGGGCAGTATACCTTTACGGGCAGACTATATGACATTATCGACCCAGAGATGGGCCGGGCAGTATACCTTTACGGGCAGACTATATGACATTATCGACCCAGAGATGGGCCGGGCAGTACACCTTTACGGGCAGACTATATGACATTATCGACCCAGGAATGGGCCGGGCAGTATACCTTTATGGGCAGACTATATGACATTATCGACCCAGGAATGGGCCGGGCAGTATACCTTTATGGGCAGACTATATGATATTATCGTCCCAGAAATGGGTCGGGCAGTATACCTGTATGGGCAGACTATGTGACCTTGATCGCGTCCCAGATTGGGCCGGGTAGTATAGGCGCCCCTCCTTAAAGGGCCGGATGTACTTATGAAAGATAAGTAAGTTATATAGAAATGAACTTAATGATTTTTCCTAATCATGTGCGTAAGAATGTGGCTATAACCTTTATTGAAAATGGGAAAAGATATTGATGTGAAATTAAGTTCATAAGTGGTAATGACACGCCAGGATCTGGTATATATTTTTATACTTGTCCCTGTCATTCTTTTGTACAATTATGATCTGCATCAGACGTTATTTCTGTTCCATATTCGCAATTGTTAGATCGACTTCTTCGGGGCCGCGTTCATGCCCGCAGTTTTAGGTACCTGGTTGGTGATCCTTGCTCTTAGGATCTCGGTTGATTTTGGGAAAAAGCTCCATTTGCTCCGAGGCTTATCTCTTGCACGGTTTTTCCACGAGGTAGTAGATGCATGTATATTCAGGGTATGGCGGGGCCTGTCCGCCACGATTGTTATGATGAAAAACTCTTAGAGGTCTGTAGTCACATATTTGTGGGTCAGTTTGTAAAGATATGAGGCAACTGCTTCAGTTGTATATATTTATGTCCAGGAAGGTAGCCCTATCGGCTAACCTGTTGTTTTACTTATGTTGTTTTATTTTTTTAAGTTTCATGTATGTTCCGCTGATTATCTCTGATGTATACAGGCGGTGCCCGTAGGGCACCGTTGCGATCCTGGTCGCCGTGATAAAAGTGGTATCGAGCGATTAGTCCTCGGAAAGTGTCTACATACCGTGTCTAGTAGAGTCTTGATTATCGGTGTGTTGTGCACCACATCTATAATCAGGAGGCTGCAGGACATTTAGGATTGGTTTCCATTCTTCTCTCTAAAAAAAAATCGTGCAGTAGAGCTGTCTTATTAGGTTGAATCCTCTCTGACCTATTCTTATGAAACAGTTATGCCTCCTGAAGGCACCAGGCCTGGGCAAGGCAAAGAACGAGCTGCTAGAGGTACGCAGAGGGTTACGGGACTCGGCACGCACTATGCCCGGGTAGTAGGCGGGGCAGCGAGTTCAGCCACGCCGGCAGTATTAGAGGTGCCGAGTGGCGATCTCGAAGGTTCCTGCACTGCCCCAGCCTGCGGCCGAGGGCGTGAGTACAGAGATTATGGAGAACATATCAGACTATTGACTGACATAGTGGTAGGCGGCGTGACAGGAGCAGTTAGCTAACCCTAGAGCCGACAGTTTGCGGATCCGGGACTTTCTGGGTTGTCATCCGCCCGAGTTTCATGGTTCGAGGTCTGAGGAGGATCCGCAGGAGTTCATTCGGCAGCTACAGCGGACTATGGAGGTTCTTAAGGCTTCAGAGACAGAGTCTGTTATGCTAGCCTCTTACCGGTTACGCGATATTGCGTTGAACTGGTTTGAGTCATGGGTGCTGACGAGAGGGGATGATGCTCTTCCAGCTGTTTGGGAGGAGTTCACAGAGGCCTTTATGGATCACTTTTTGCCTCCTGAGATGAGGAGGGCCCGCGTAGATAGATTTTTGACCTTGAGGCAGAATGGGAGGACTATCAGGGAGTATAGCCTGGAGTTTGACTCCTTCGCCAGGCATGCACACACCATTGTAGCTAACATGGCGGATAGAGTTCATCGTTATGTGATGGGGCTAGACCGTCACATGATTACTGCATGCTTGGGGGTGGCTCTTCAGCCCGGTATGGACATTGCTAGGATGCAGGCCTATGCGCAGGGGATAGAGGATAGAGAGAGGGAGGATCAGATTGACTCAGGCCAGCCCAAGAGGGCCAGGACAACAGGGTCTCAGGGCAATTTTCGAGGCGAACCTCAAGGCAGACTAGGTCTGATGCGGCCAAGACCGAGTGCTCCTCCACAGTTTTCCGGCGAGGGTTTTTACAACCCCGGGAATGCAGGGGCCGGTCAGGTCTCTAGAGCTTCAGAGTCTCAGGGAGATGGGGGTTCCAGTCAGTCGAGGCCACCTTTGCCTCAATGTGCCCAGTGTGGTAGGTTACATTCTGGGGTATGTCGCGCCGGTACGGGTGCTTGTTTTTCTTGTGGTCGTCTGGGCCATATGTTAAGAGAGTGTCCTTATAGAGGGGGTCCTGGTGGGACCACACCGTCTACTGGATCAGTTGCGGGTTCTTCGCCTTCAATAGCTAGGCAGGATGTTCATGCACCGACAGGCCGTGGCAGAGGTCGTGGGAGTTCCCGATTTAGCCGCCCTTGAACCGCCTATATGATTTCAGGTATGTCTTTGGCCCTTTAGAAACTTGTATGCATGATAAAGTTGTGGTATGTTTAAGTTTCATGAACAGATTGTATTGAGACTATGTATATGTTAGAAGGAGTTGGAAGTACGAAAAGATAATCTCTTTTGGGCTTATGATGGACGGATATGCGTGTACGAGTTATTAGGGCCATGTGTGGTATTAGTGGTATGTGGGGATTGTGAAAGGAAACTATGTCGCTAATTATAAGTTTGTTTCCGAAAGAACATTCGGGGACGAATGTTTTTAAGGGGGGAAGAATGTTACACCCCGTATTTGCAGGACATGTTTTAAGAACGTACGTAAGAACTCACAAGTGCTAAGATTTGAGACTTGTAAAAATTTATCGGAATTATGAAATTGTCGGAAAATGTATTATTGTGACGAATGGGAGGGCGACATGTGTCACCCCCCTTAATGTGCCTTGGACGAAAAATAGCATGGCTAAGATGGTCATTGACCATAGTCTTGTATGACTAAGTCTTCCAAGTAGAGCTTGACAACATTGACCAAGTCAATGACCCCACATTAGTCTTGATATTTGTTAGACCTCATCCAAACCACCCATTTGTTTAGATCTTAACCCTCCATTGCACTATATAATACTAGTAGTAGTATGACAAGCTTAACACTTAGTAAAATTTCACAAAAACTTGAAGGAAGAGCAAGAGTGCTCTCGGGTTCAACATTCAAGAAGGAGAAATTTTTTTGTTTCTTGTCCAATAATCTTCCCACTTTAAACCAAGGTTCATGAGGGTATAATAAGTGTATCTCAATAGAAAAATCTCGGAAAAAGATAGTTTTCGGGTTAGTCGCAAAGTGAAAACCTAGTGGCTTTCTAGGTTTTGGATTGGAAGTTTGAAGGAAAGTTGTTGGTGTGGTTCTAAGGGTCTCAAGTAGCGGATTGAAGTATCTTGAAGAGGCTCTAGGTTGCTAAGGAGCGACTTCGGATTTGGAGTTGGATTAGGATTCGTTGAGGTATAATCTTGTTCTTTGAAAATGTTACAAGATTATTTATATTGTTGTTAGCTATACATGTTGCTAGCATGATGTATATGTGTTGAAGTTTGTAAGGATTATGGATTGATTGTGGCCTTGGAAATCCGAAATGTAATGTGAGCCATGTTAAGTTAGATTACAATTGGGTCGTTATTAGAATCGTCGCATGTATTGACTTGAAGATTATAGTAGTTATAATTGGTTGCGACTTGATATCATGTTATGCTAACAACTTGGATTGAATTGGAAATTGGATAAGAATTAATGTTGTAGTACCTCAATGTAGCCGAATTGGCCAAGTATGTTCTATTAAATTAATATCGTTTGTGGGGCGGAATTTTACACGTCTAGTAGGCGTGTAATCCCCTATTTTTTATTGCATTGGTGTGCCCTTAAATGTGGCGTGTTTGGTTATTGTATTCGGCCTTGAAAAAGGTGGCAAAGTAAGTAAACACAAAGGAGGTGCTGTCCGATTTTCCGTAGAATTTAATGACTTAGCACTTAGAATATTCTATGTTTGAAGTAAGAGGTTAATGGACGTATGGTGACCATTATAGGTGGAAGTACTAAGTATAGCGTATCCTACTTGAAGGATGGAATAGCTATCAAGGTTGAAGTACTTTGGAGCATTTTGCTACTTGTCGACAATCGTCACGAGGTATGTGAACCTCTTCCTTCCTTTGGCATGATTCTATGTATGGAATATACCTGTGGTATCATTTCATGTGTCCTTCTACTCTTAGAAGTTAAGAGGAAGTTGGGTGATTTACTCTATGTAGAACATTTCCTATCTTTTGAGCACGACTAGTTGCACGTATGTAGTAATGAGAGCGAACAACACCTTGATATCCTTTACTAGTTTTATGAATAGCCAAGTTGGGTGAGTTAGGAGATTTACTCACTTCCTTGAAAGAATAAATGATGTATTAAGTTTTATTAAGTTAAGGGACTTAAAGATTTTTAAAGTATGTGATACTTGTTCTGTTTTAAACGTATAAGTCCCTTGGATAGGAAATTGTATTTTGGCTAAGGCATAAAGTGAATATAACGACTTTATGGGGAGTTGGTTATATTTGCTTTATGGAAAGATAAATGACTTGATTTTAGTAAAAAGACAACTTGATTTTAAGGCATCAATTGCCTAAGGTTTTATAATAAAAGGAGTCGCTTGAGTTCTAAATGGTTAAGAGACTAACTGTATTTTTGAAAGTTAAGAGAATTGATTTGAAAGTATATAATACTTGGTTTCAAAAAGTAGAAGTCTCTTGGTTATAAAAAGAATGAATTAGTTTAAGGCATAAAGTTAGTATGACGGCTTTATGGGAAGTTGGTTATAATAACTTTATGGGAGGTTAAGAGAATGGTTTTCTTCAGTAGCATAAACAAGAAATGATTTGAAATAAAGAAGGGCAAATTGTTTTAAAGGTACCAATTGCTTAAGGTTTTTAAGAAAGAAGTCACTTGATTTAGAAGCCGGTAATTGTATTTCTAAAAAGGTATTGTGACTTGTCCTGAAAGATAGAGATGACTTGATACTACGGTTGTTGGTATCTGGGAAGTTTTATTTGAAAAAGAGTCTTTCTAAAGGAGTAGAGGTGCGTAGTACGTTGGGTTAAATTCCCGGATTTTAATATGACGTTATCGTCCCAGAAATGGGGCGGGCAGTATACCTTTGCGGGTAGTATACCTTTGCGGGCAGTATACCTTTACGGGCAGACTATATGACATTATCGACCCAGAGATGGGCCGGGCAGTATACCTTTACGGGCAGACTATATTGTTACACCCCGTAATTTCAGGACATGTTTTAAGAACTCACAAGTGTTAAGATTTGAGATTTGTAAAGAAAATTTTATCGGAAATATGAAATTGTCGGAAATCGTATTATTATGACGAATGGGAGGGCGACAAGTGTCACCCCCTTATGTGATGCCTTGGTCGAAATGTGCAAGGGCAAGAGGGTCATTGGACCTTTGTTGCAAGACAAGTCTTGCAACATGAGTAGCATGAGAAATTTGACTAAGTCAAGGTCAATAAGTCTTGATATTTTGTAAGACCACATCCAAGCCTCACATTTGTGTATATCTTGACCATCCAATTCTCTATATAATACTAGTAGTGCTAGTGTGAGCTTAACACTTAGAAAATATTTCACAAATTTGAAGAACTCACTAGTGAAGTCTCGGGTTCACTAAGAGAAAAAGAAAAAAAAATCGTTTCTTGTCCATTTGATTCCACACTTTAAACCAAGGGTCTTAGGTGTATTGTAAACACATCTCAATAGAAAAATCTTGGAAAAAGATTGTTTTCGGGTTAGTCGCAAAACGAAAACCTAATGGTCCTTCTAGGTTTTGTTGGAGCTTTGAAGGTTAAATTGTTGGTATTGTTCTAAGGGTCTCAACAAGCGGATTGAGGTGTCTTGGAGAGGCTCTAAACTACTAAGGAGCGACTTCGGATTGGAGTTGGATTAAGAATCATTGAGGTATAATCTTGTTCTTTGAAAGTATTACAAGATTATTTATATTGTTGTTGTTAGCTTTGTATGTTGCGAGCATGAAGTTGTTATATTGAAGTTATAAGGATTATGGATTGATTATAGCCTTGGAAATCTGAAATGTAATGTAAGCCATGACTAAGTTGAATTACAATTTAATCGTTGTAGAATCGTCGCATGTTATTGACTTGAAGATTATGGTAGTTATAACCAAATGCGACTTGATATCATACTATGCTACCAATTTGGATTGAAATGGAAATTGGATAAGAATTGGTATTGTTGAACTCAAGGTGGCCAAATTTGGACTTGTAGTTTGTATTAGTTTGATATTCATTTGTATTGGACTACCTTCTTTATAATTGTGAGCCAATTGGGGCTGTTTAGTTATTCATTTGTATTGGACTACCTTCTATATATTTGTGAGCCAATTGGGGCTGTTTGGTTATTGTATTTCGGCCTTGAAAAAGGTGGCAAAGTGAGTAAATACAAAGGAGGTGCTGTCCGATTTTCCGTAGAAAATGGAGACTTTACACTTATAGTATTCTACCTTTGAAGTAAGGCGTTAATAGACGTATTGTGAATATTATAGGTTGATATACTACGGGCGGGACTTTGTACTTGGCAAGTGGTTTGACCCGACAAGGTATGTAGAACTTTTCCTATCCTTTGAGCATGACTAGTTTCACGTATATAGTACGGTAGACGTACAAGACTTTGACATTCTTTACTTGTTTTATGAAATGCCAAGTCGGGTGAGTTAGGAGATTAACTCACTCCTTTGAGAATATTAAAGATGTCTTAAGTCTTGTTAAAGATAAGGGACTTGAAGAATTTTAAAGTATGTGATACTTGTGTCGTTTTAAAAACGTATAAGTCCCTTGGATAGGAAATTGTACATGACTAAGGTATAAAGTGAATATAACGACTTTATGGGGAGTTGGTTATATTGACTTTATGGAAAGATAAATGACTTGATTTAATGGAAGGCAATTCGATTTTAAGGCATCAATTGCCTAAGGTTTTATAAGACACGAGTCACTTGATTTAGAAGCCATATTTTATTTCTAAAAGTATTGTGACTTGTCTTGAAAAGAAATTGTCACTTGATACTACGGCTATTAGTATCTTGGAAGTTTTATAATGAAATGAGTCATTTTAAAAGAATAGAAGTACGTAGTACTTTGGGTTAAATTCCCGGATTTTTCATAAAGACATGTTAGTGCCTTAAGTAAACTAAAATGAGAGTGTATATGAAAAAAAATAGTAAGAAGTTAGGGGATTTCTTAACTTGCTTATATATTGTATGATAAGCCGATAGAGCTTATGTTATGTGTGATAGCCGGATTTGGGCTAGTGATATATTATTCGTTGCGTGGTCATTCCCCGGGATTGTGGAATTTTATATTTCCGTGGTTTTGCTAACCACGATGCGAGGAATACCTCATGCGAGTCCGTAAGGGCTTATGCGGGTGAAATAGTCCCACGCGCGGTCCAAATTTACGCGAGGAATACCTCATGCGAGTCCGTAAGGGCTTATGCGGGTGAAATAGTCCCATGCGAGGAATACCTCACGCAGGTCCACTGGACCTATGCGGGTGAAATAGTCCCAGGATTAGGATTCAAATCCTATTTTTCGTTGTAAGTATACACCTATTTATACTCTCATTGTTAGTAAGGCACTGAGTACTGTAATTTTGTTAGCATACATGTCTCCGGCTTTCTTTTAAACTTATGTTGTAATTACGATTTCCGCTTTACATACTTAGTACATATTGTGTACTGACCCCCTTCCTCGGGGGCTGCGTTCATGCCGCAGGAAAGGGTAAGCAGGTTGCGGATCCACACTCTTAGGATCACTTATCAGACGTCGGAGACTCCATTCTCCGGAGGCTTGTCTTTCTTTTGGTACAGATTTTCCCTGATGTTGTAGATTATGTACATTCAGGGGTATGGCGGGGCCCTGTCCCGCCACAGTTTTTATTCCTAGAGGTCTGTATTCACATATGTGGTTGGGCTGTAAGAACTGAGTTGTAAAGTTGTACTTTTGACTTTGTTTATATTATGGAAGACGACCTTATCGGCTAGCCTGTGTTGTTATATTGTTTACAACTGTGTTATGTTGTGTATGTTCCGCTGCTATTCTCTGATGTATACCTGAACAGGTGCCTGTGTAGGCACCGGGCCGCGCCCGGTCGGGTCGTGACAAAAGTGGTATCAAAGCAGTTAGTCCTCGGAAAGTGTCTACAGACCGTGTCTAGTAGAGTCTTGATTATCGGTGTGTTGTGCACCACATCTATAATCAGGATGCTGCAGGACATTTAGGATTGATTTCCATTCTTCTCTCTCTGAGACCGTGCATTAGAGCTGTCTTATTAGGTTGAATCCTCTCTGACCTCTTCTTATGAAACAGCTATGCCTCCACGAAGATCCACTGCGAGCCCAGAGGGCAAGGCAGCAGCAGGAGCTGCTAGCGGTACTCAGAGGGTTACACGGGCTCAGGCACAGACTATGCCTGAGGTAGTAGGCGGGTCGGCAAGTTCAGCCACACCTGCAGTTTTAGAGGAGCCGAGAGCGGCAGTAGCTCCAGAGGTTCCGATACTGCACCCTCCGCCTCCCACCACCGAGTATAGAGACTACGGGGAGCAGATTCGATTATTGACCAGTATAGTAGTCGGGCAGCGCCGACAGGAGCAGGCAGCCCACCCTAGAGCCGACAGTTTGCGGATTAGGGATTTTCTGGGATGTCATCCACCTGAGTTTTATGGTTCGAGGTCTGATGAGGATCCGCAGGAGTTCATTCGGCAGCTACAGCGGACCATGCAGGTCCTTAGGGCTTCAGAGACAGTGCATTACGCTAGCCTCTTACCGGTTGCGCGATATTGCGCTGAACTGGTTTGAGTCGTGGTTGCTTTCGAGAGGTGATGATGCTCTTCCAGCTGTTTGGGAGGAGTTTACAGAGGCTTTCATGGATCACTTTTTGCCTCCCGAGATGAGGAGAGCCCGGGTAGACAGATTCTTGACCTTGAGGCAGAACGGGAGGACTGTTAGGGAGTACAGCCTGGAGTTTGACTCCTTGGCCAGGCATGCTCATATTATTGTAGCTGACATGGCGGATAGAGTTCATCGATATGTGATGGGGCTAGACCGTCATATGATTACAGCATGCTTGGGTGTGGCTCTTCAGCCCGGTATGGACATCGCCCGGATGCAGGCCTTTGCGCAGGGGATAGAGAATAGAGAGAGGTGTTATACCCCGTATTTCCAGGGTATGTACGTGAGGACGTACGTAGAAATTTGAGCCTTAAAGTTAGGCAAGGTTCGAAATTGTACATAACTACCAAAAGGAGTCGTTTTTCGACGAAACGTTTCCACAGCTTTCGTAGGGAAAATTCCGGCTATGTCATTTAAAATTTTTGCGGATTTTTCCGAGAGACGAAACATTTTGGACCAACGGGAGGGTGACATGTGTCACCCTCACATTGGCCTTGAGTGGACGGCAAAAGGGACGAACAAGGTGGCCTTTAGTTGGTAGGATATTTTGTGCAAGTTGGTGTGGTAGATGGATAAGGTGCACATGGCTTAAATCTAGCCCTACACTTGCCTTACACTTGGAGGGATCTTGGCCATTGGTTGGCCCTTTCTTGACCTATAAATACCCACCCTTTGTTGATGAAATTCTTCATCCAAATATTTTCTAAGTGTTAAAAATCCCTCCCTCTCCCTTGTGAAGTTTTCGTCCACCACACCCCCCCCCCCTTTGAGTGAGCTTGGCCGAGAGCCACCCCCTCCCCTTTGTAGTGCCCTAGCCGTGGGGTACACCCCCCCTAGCCTTGTTGTCTCTTATAAATACCCCCCTTTTGTGGTATAGAAATACTCTCCAAGTATTGTTATAATGCCCAAATACTTTGGCCCAAATACCTTGTAGTTTTCCCAAGGTTACACTTATACAAAAGCCCAGAAAATACTATTATACTTCCCTCAGTCACAAAAACGAAACCCTAAGTAAATCTTCACCCGTAGTTGAAGTTATAAGTAGAAGTTGGTTAGAACTTCTAAGGGTTGGTTGGAGCGGCCTGAGGCACGAGTAGGAGCAAAACCTTGCTCAGGATCGACATATAAACTCGAATAATTTTGGGCTTATCGAGGTAAACATTCTTAACCTTCTGTGGTATTTGGAAATTACATGTTGTAGGAGTATATAGTTAAGTATACTATATATAGAATTGAACATAGTTGTGCGGCAATGTCTTTTGACTTAAGCCTGAATAATACTTACGGCAATGTCTTGCGACTTAAGCCTGAATTTAAATAAGAGAATCGAATCAGTAATTACATAGGATCAGACATGAGACTTGTAGCATTATCGTGAGTAGAATTGTACACGCCCGGTTAGGCGAAACCCCCGGTTGGCTTGGTAGCCACCGATAGAGAGGAGATTACGCTGCCATGTGTGGGGAGGTGTCGCAATTTTCTCAGAGAATATTCTACATTGAGATCTAGGATGTTAATAGGCGCCTTGTGGCCTCTATAGGTTGAAGTACTACGTATGGCGTGATCTACTTGGCTTAAGGAGTAGCCGACGGTTTGAGGTACTTGGAGCACTTTGCTATTAGTCGATAATCGTCGCGAGGTATGTGAACCTCTTCCTATCTGTTCTAGCATGATATGTGTATAACTATGTAGTACGGTAGACGTACATATGTTTAATGTATTTGATTGGTTTGAAACATAAAGTGTTATAACGGCTTTATGGGAAGTTGGTTATAACAGCTTTATGTAGGTAAGAAAATGCTTTGTGGTTTCAAAGGATAACTGATTTGACTTATAACGGATTTGATGTGTAGTAACAAAGAACTTGAAGTGTTCAAAAAATAACCTTATGAAAGAAGAGAAATACTTGGCTTTGAAAACATAAGAGTTGTACTAGCTTTATGGGAAGTTAGGTATAACGTCTTAAGAGTGATAAAAAGAATGGTTTACTGATTTTTAGAAGATAAGAGACTTGACTTAATGGTATTAATATGAATTTTGTTAAAAGTGTGAAACCTCATTCGTGAGTAATGAGTACTTGGTTTTAAAAGGAATAATGTTTTACTTATTTCGGAAATCAGAATGAGTATCGACAAACCACTGCAGCGTTAATAAAGGAAAATGTATTGAATAATGAAGTATGGTATTAAAACCAGTAGAAACCTCCATCTGCATAGAAGCTAAGATGAGACAAAATTATATTACATTTCCTAGATCATGGCTGCTTAATAAGATTGATTATAAACAAGAATAACCTACTCACATATAAGACATATGTTTCTCAAAACGTTTAAAGGAGAATTATGTTTTAAAGGATTAAAACTATGAACTACGAAACCTTTTCTAAAATGAGAAACTTGAGCATTTGAAATTAGGCAAACTTGAACGTTTGGAAAATAAGGTTGTTACTTGATTTTACAAAGGAAAGCATTTTGGTTTACTTAACAATGTTAGTCACTCATTTTTTTATACTACGGGTGTCGGGTGACCTTTGTAAAAGAAATGGATCTTTAAAAGGAATTTAACGTACGTAGTACTTTAGGGTTAAAACCCGGACTTTGGCATAAAATGAAAGTACTTTGAGTTGTGTATAACTTGCCTATGCTTGTTGTCGTGAAGCTTGCCTATGCTTGTTGTTGTGAAGCTTGCCTATGCTTGTTGTTGTGAAACTTGCCTATGCTTGTTGTGATAGCCTTTGTTGTATTTCTGTACCCCCGCGTCTCTCGATGGAGGGCCGGTTGATTTGTTATGAACGATTCTACACCGAGTCCCACGAGATGGGCAGGGACACATATTTCATTTGATTATACACCGAGTCCCACGAGATGGGCAGGGACACGTATTCCATCTGATTATACACCGAGTCCCACGAGATGGGCAGGGACACGTATTTCATCTGATTATACACCGAGTCCCACGAGATGGGCAGGGACACGTATTTCATCTGATTATACACCGAGTCCCACGGGATGGGCCGGGACACGTATTTCATCTGGTTATCATACATGTCTCCTGCTTTATATAGACTATTATGATTTCATTTACAGTCTTTTACAGTTTCACATACTTGGTACCTGTTATCGACCTCCCCGGGGCCGCGTCATGCCGCAGTGGAAATACATCGGCCATTGGATCCTCGCTCATAGGATCACGATTCGTGTCGGGAAGCCCCATTTCTTGGAGGCTTATCTTTTGGTATGTTACCTCGAGTTTGTAGATTCTTATACATTGTGGGTATGGCGGGCCCCGTCCCGTCATAGCCATTGTAAAAATCTTAGAGGTCCAGAGTAATCACAGGCGTGTGGTTTGTAAAAAGATAATCGTCGGGTATTTATGTATATATGATGAAGGCAACTGCTTTGGTTGGCCTGCTTATTTATCTTGTCTCTTAATTCATGTTCATGTTTTTATTTCACTGATTTTCTCTCGATGTTGTATCACTAGGGTGCCCGGATAGGCACGGCCACGGCCCGGTTCGGTCGTGACAAGAGGAAGACCAGATTGACGCAGCCACCAAGAGGCTGTGACATCGTGGTCTCGTATGGTTTAGAGGCGACAGCCTCAACAGCAGACTGGGTCCACTTTTCACCAAAGACAGAGTGCTCCACGGTTTTCCGCGAGGTCCGATCGCAGGTCATTCAGAGCAGGTCGTGGTTCCAGGACTTCGGGTTTCAGGAGGCAGACCGCCGATCGATACCACCCACATCTCGGTGTGCTTTGGCGGTAGATCTCACCCGAGAGTGTCGTGTTCTCGCAGGAGGTTGTTACTCTTGTGGCCACCGGGCCACCAAGAGAGATTGTCCGCCTAAAGGCAAGATGGGTGGTACAAAGACACCGACGACGGATCGATTCTTTGGGTCTTCTTCTCCTTCAGGTTATACGCCCGGAGGCGTGGTACTCACGACAGCAGGCCGCAGAGGTCGTAGTGGTTGTTCAGCCTAGCGGTCCCCGTAACCGCATATATTCTCTAGCCACCGCCAGATCGTGAGGCTTCCCCGACGCCGCCACGTACATTACCGATTTTAGGTCGTGATGTTTATGCATTGATAGATCCGTGTTCTACCTTGTCCTATGTGTCCCCTCTTATGCGGGTAGAATCGGATAGATCCGGTGTCGATAGAGCCGTTTGAGGTAGCTACGCCAGTGGATGATTCGATGTTAGCTGAGCAGGTGTATAGAGGTTGTCCGGTATTCATTTACGCCGCCGACTGCGCACTTGATAGAGCCGAGATGATGATTTTGATGTCATTATGGGTATGGACTGGTTGGCTTCTTGTTATGCCAACGTAGACTGTAGGGACAGGTTGGTTCGGTTCCAGTTTCCTGGCGAGCCAGTTATCGAGTGGAGGGGCAACACAGCATCGCCGAGAGGTAGGTTTATTTCTTACCTCAAGGCTAGGAAGATGGTGCGCAGGCGGTACATCTATCATCCGGTTCAGAATTGATACGCAGGCCGAGGTGCCGCTTCTTGACCGCAGTGGTTAGGGAGTTTCCAGATGTGTTCCCAGATGATCTTCCGGGTATCCCTCCTGAGAGGGAGATCGAGTTTTGTATTGACACATTGCCAGACACTCGACCTATTTCCATTCCGCCATACAGGATGGCACCTGCTGAGTTGAGGGAGCTGAAGGACCAGCTGAAAGATTTGCTGGAGAAAGGCTTTATCAGGCCTAGTGTATCTCCCTGGGGAGCGCCGGTGTTGTTTGTGAAGAAGAAGGATGGGACGCTGCGTATGTGTGTTGACTACAGCGGTGAATAAGGTAACCATTAAGAATAGGTACCCTCCCCGTGATTGATGATTTGTTTGACCACTGCAGTGGTGCGAGGTGTTTTCAAAGATAGACTGCGGTCCGTTATCATCGAGTTCGAGTTCGAGAGGCGACATCCCAAAGATCGCATTCAGACCAGTATGGGCACTATGAGTTCGTGGTTATGTCTTTCGGCTCACCAACGCCCAATGGTATTAATGGATTTGATGAACCGTGTTCAAGCCTTTTTGGATACATTTGTGATTGTATTCATTGATGACATCCCGTGTATTCACGACAGAGCGAGCATGCAAATCACTCGAGGTCAGATTGGGATTCTCCGAGCCAGCTTATTCGCCAAGTTCTCCAAGTGTGAGTTTTGGTTGGCCTCGGTGGCATTCCCGGGCATATTATTGATGGTGTTCGCGTGGATACGGCAAAGATTGAGGCGATAAGTCTTGCCGAGGCCTACTACTCCGACCGAGGCACGCAGCTTTCTTAGGACTAGCGGGTTATTATCGTAGGTTTGTGGAGCGCTTGCTTCGATTTCAAGACCGCTGACTAGGTCGACTCGTGGCGCACCAAGTTCCAGCGACGAGGTCATTGCGGCGTGGTTTTCATTCTTGAAGGAGAGGTTGACTACACCCAGTTCTTACTCTTCCCGAGGGTTAGACGGCACGCGTGATCTATTGTGATGCCTGCATCGCCAGGGTGTGTTTTGATGCAAAGACAAGGTTATAGCCTATGCTTCCCAAGAAGCATGGAAGCATGAGGAATTACCCTACCCATGACTTAGAGTTGGCCGCGTTATTCATGCCTTGAAGATTTGGAGACACTATTTGTACGGGTTCATGTGGATATTTATACGCACCACAAGAGCCTCAAAGATATCTTCAGCAGAGGAGTCGAATTTGAGACAAAGACGGTGGTTAGAGTTCTTGAAAGACTATGATGTTGATATTCTATACCATCCGGGAAAGCCAACGTAGTTGCCGATGCCTTGAGTCGTAGATCGATGGGAGCCTATCGTGGGTACAGGCGAGAGACAGATACGGTCCGTCGATCCACCGCCAATGAGCCTTGGGGTTCGATTGATCAATACCGACGATAGTAGAGTACGGGTTCGTGAGGTTGCCGAGTCTTCCATCGTTGATGAGGTGAAGAGGCGACAGTTTGAGGACCCAGTGTTGGTACGGTACCGTGATGTAACTCTTCGGGAGGAGAAGAGTCTTTTCGAGGTAGCGCCTGATGGGGTGCTGAGATTTGAGGGCCGGTTGTGTGTTTCCGATGTATCAGGACTTCGTCAGCAGATTCTGGGGGAGGCGCACAGCGCTCGATATTCTATTCATCCGGGGTCGACCAAGATGTACCATGACCTCAGATGTTTGTATTGGTGGGATGGCACAAGAGGACGTGGCGGTTTTGTTGCACTGATGTCCTAATTGCCGCGAGTTAAGGTCGAGCACCAGAGGCCCAGTGGATTATTGCAGTCTATTGAGATTCCGACTTGGAAGTGGGAGATGATCAACATGGACTTTGTTACAGGGTTACCTCGTACTCAGAGGAAGTACGACTCCATTTGGGTTATTTTTGACAGGCTGACGAAATCAGCCCATTTCCTTCCAGTCAGGACGACATTTTCAGCTGAGGACTATGCCAGATTGTACATCCGAGAGATAGTGAGGCTGCACGGTGTTCCGGTGTTGATTATATCTGATAGAGGAGCCCAGTTTACGGCTAACTTCTGGAGGTCTTTCCGTATGGGTTTGGGACACAGTGAGTCTCAAGACAACATTTCATCCTTCGATCGACGCGGCAGAGCGCACTTGAGGATATGCTGCGAGCCTGCGTGATTGATTTCAGTGGTAGCTGGGAGGATCATTTGCCTCTTGTAGAGTTTGCTTACAACAACAGCTACCATTCCAGTATACAGATGACGCCATATGAGGCTTTATATGGGCGGAAATGCAGGTCGCCGATCGGTTAGTTCGACGTGGGCGAGGTACAGTTAGTTGGCCCAGACTTGGTACAGCAGGCTGTGGATAAGGTGAAGCTGATCCAGAGAGACGTTAGCGGCTCGTAGTCGGCAAAAGTCATACGCGGATAATCGGCGTCGGCATTTGGAGTTTCGTGCAGACGATTGGGTCTTTTGAAGGTGTCACCCACGGCGGTGTGATGAGATTCGGTAAGAAGGGGAAACTCACCAAGGTACATTGGGCCTTACCGCATCGTTCGTAGAGTGGGCAAGGTTGCCTACGAGTTGGATCCGCCATCGAGTCGAGGCGGTACATCCCAGATTCCATGTTTCTATGTCGGAAGTGTATCGGTGATCCAATGAGAGTTTTCCTACTAGTGAGGTACAGTGACGAGGGATTATCGTATGAGGAGAGTCCCATAGCGATACTCGATCGCTGTGTCAGCGATCATGGACCAAGGATGTAGCTTCCGTCAAAGTCCTGTGGAGAAATGATAACCGGGAGGAGATGACTTGGGAAGCAGAGGAGGACATGTTGAGGAGGTATCCTCACTTATTTCCTATACCTTCAGGTAATTCATTTTCTCTTACTTGTCAGGTTATAATTGAAGTGTTTCTTTTGCTTAAATGCTTTTATGTGGCCATGAGTGGCATTTTTTGTATGTCGGGGCTGTGAAAGGAAACTATGTCGCTAATTGTAAGTGTGACTCCGAAAGAACATTCGGGGACGAATGTTTCTAAGGGGGGAAGAATGTTACACCCCGTAATTTCAAAACATGTTTTAAGAACTCACAAGTGTTAAGATTTGAGATTTGTAAAGAAAATTTTATCGGAAATATGAAATTGTCGGAAATCGTATTATTATGACGAATGGGAGGGCGACAAGTGCCACCCCCCTTATGTGATGCCTTGGTCGAAATGTGCAAGGGCAAGAGGGTCATTGGACCTTTGTTGCAACACAAGTCTTGCAACATGAGTAGCATGAGAAATTTGACTAAGTCAAGGTCAATAAGTCTTGATATTTTGTAAGACCACATCCAAGCCTCACATTTGTGTATATCTTGACCATCCAATTCTCTATATAATACTAGTAGTGCTAGTGTGAGCTTAACACTTAGAAAATATTTCACAAATTTGAAGAACTCACTAGTGAAGTCTCGGGTTCACTAAGAGAAAAAGAAAAAAAAATTCGTTTCTTGTCCATTTGATTCCACACTTTAAACCAAGGGTCTTAGGTGTATTGTAAACACATCTCAATAGAAATATCTTGGAAAAAGATTGTTTTCGGGTTAGTCGCAAAACGAAAACCTAATGGTCCTTCTAGGTTTTGTTGGAGCTTTGAAGGTTAAATTGTTGGTATTGTTCTAAGGGTCTCAACAAGCGGATTGAGGTGTCTTGGAGAGGCTCTAAACTACTAAGGAGCGACTTCGGATTGGAGTTGGATTAAGAATAATTGAGGTATTGTCACGACCCGAAACTGGGCCCGTGACTGGTGCCTTACCCCGGGCACCCTAGTGACACAACATCAGAGTAATCAGCGGAACATAAAACAACAACATGAGATAACAGAAATATAAAACAATAATCTGTGAAAACTTGCCTTTCGGCATATATATAACCATCAACTCTTTTACAAATGAACAGCTTAATCCTTTTTACCAACCCCGCCACAACAAAGATTACATGCACTTAAGAATGATACGACCACAATGGCGGACAGTGGCCCCGCCAAACCCCGAATGTAAACACTTACTACGACGGTGGACTATACCACCGATAAGCCTCCGAGAAACGGAGCTTCCCAAACGCTGAATCGTGACTCGAGAGCTAGGATCAACGATCGATGTACCTCAACTCGCGGCATGAACGCAGCCTCGGCGAGGTCAAGACAACAGTGCCGAGTATGTGAAACAAAAATAAATCAGAAATGAAATCATAGTAGTCTATACAAAGCAGAGACATGTATGATAACCAAACTACGATTCACCATAAATAAGCAAATATGTCAAGTCGTGACTCACGACCTCAAGTCATCAATCAAATTAACAATTGGTCTCACGCCAACAAAATAAATCGTTCCCGTTGAATACCTTCCTCACTGCAGGCAGTTTATGATATACAAGCACAAAGGAATACACATTAACACAAGGTCACACCTGTGTACTAATAAAACAGTACAGGGTAAGTACGAAGGCATAGCCGACTACTAACACCTACGCATCAACAAGGTCATAAATCAGATCATAAGATCCGCTTGCATCACATGATCAAAGCCGCCACTTGCCCGCAGATCTAATGTGCGCTGCCTAGTCCTCGAACTTCCCGCACCCGCATAGGCCACTCTCTTCGGCCCGCATGAGGTATTCCCCGCATCGTGGGTAGCTACTCCCCGGCATCGTCCTGGACTTTCGAGTCCGCAGGGCCACAAGGACCGCATGCCCATAAAGGACGACACTAACCTCGAACTCTCGTAGTTCGCATAGGCCCTCAGACCCGCATGAGGTATTCTCGAATCACGGTCCTGCATCACCGAGTCTACCCCGCAGACGGAGGGCGCTTAACCCCTAATCATCTCAAGAGATGAATGCCACAATACTATCATAACGACCGATAGTTAATAAGCATAATCAAGGAAACCCTTACACAAACATCACAAGATACTAACACACGTAGCATCCTAACACGTTTACTTATCAAAGCAACAAGAAAGTATTACAAGGCTATCACAAACCAATACAATCAAGTTATTCACACAAGGTACTTTCTACTAACAAGTTCGTATCTATCCCCAAAGTACTTCACACATTAAAATCTTAAAAAAGATCTGCTTTTCACATAAGTCACACAATACCCGTAGTATAAAAATAGAGCGACTGTTCCTTTTAAGAAGACTAAAACTCTTACCTTTGTAAAATCAAGTAACAACATTATTTTCCAAACGCCCAAGTTTGCCTAATTTCAAATGTTCACGCTTTCTTATTTTAGAAAGGTTTCGTAGTTCATAGTCTTATTCATTTAAGAATATAATTCTCTTTTAAACAACTGAGAAACATAAGCCTTATATGTGAGTAGGATATTCTTGTTTATAACAATCTTATTACAAGAAATCATGATCTAGGAAATATCATTTTGTCTCATCTTAGCTTCTATGCAGATGGAAGTTTCTACCGGTTTTAATAATACTTAATTATTCAAAACATTTCCTTTATTAACGCCGCAGTTGGTTTGTCGATACACATCCCGATTTCCAAAATCAAGAAACGTTCTTAAGCCGCTATACCTAACTTCCCATAAAGCTAGTATAACTCTTAAGTTCTCAAAACCAAGTATTACTTCTCTTTCAAAACGATTTAAAATCTTTTGAAATACTTCAAGTTCTTTATAATCACACGCTGCCGCTTATAAACAAATCATTTACCTTTAAAACCACAAAGTGTTTTCTTATCTACATAAAGTCGTTATAACCAACTTCCCATAAAGCCGTTATAACACTTTATGTTTTAAACCCATCGAATACATTTAGCACATGACGCTCACCGCACTACATAGTTCACACATATCATGCTAGAAGAGATAGGAAGAGGTTCACATACCTCGACGACATCGACTAATAGCAAAATGCCCGAGTACCTCAAGCCGTCGGCTACTCCTTAAGCCAAGTAGAACGCGCCACACGTAGTACTTCAACCTATAAGGCCACAAGGCGCTTATTAACATCTAGATCTTATCGTAGAACATTCTACCAAAAATTCGACAAAGACTCTCCCCGCAACAGCGTAAATCTCCTCCTCTATCTGGGCCGGATATCAAGCCAACCAGGGGGGGTTATACATCTAACCCGAACTGGTATAATTCTACTCCACAAGATTACACAAGTTCATCAGAATACACCCTATGTAAAAACAGTTCAGTTCTTCAGGCTTAAGTCCAAGGACATTGCCACAAGCTATGTTCAGTTATATATATATAGTATACTTTAACTATATTTTCCTACAACATGTAATATCCAATTACAATAGGGGGACAAGATATTTACCTCGCTAAGCCCATAATTATCCAAATATAAAGTCGATCCCGGGCAATCGTTTAGCTCCAACTCCGAGCGCTCCAACCCGCTCTAAACCACCCTTAGAAGTTCTAACCAACTTCTTCACACTACTCCAACTGACTATGGAGATTTTCCTGTGGTTTCGGTTTTGTGACCGACGGAAGTATAATAGTATAACTGGCTTTTGTAAAGGTATAACCTTAGAATACAACAAGGTATAAGGCTAAGGTAATTGGGCATTATAACAATACTTGAGAGTATTTCTATACCACAAAGTGGTATTATACGAAAGCAACTAGCAGTGGGGTACCCCACTACTAGCACCTCAAAGGAGTGGGTGTCTACCTCGCCTACCCCACTGTGGGGGACTCTCGCCAAGGGGGAGGGGGCTCTCGCCAAGACACCACACTAAGGGGAAGGAAGAAGCTTTCAAGACTTAGGAAATTTGTGAATGAATTATTATACCAAGGAGGGGTATTTATAGGTCAAGTGAAAGCCAACCAATGGCCAAGATTACACCAAGTGTTAGGCAAGTGTAGGGCCAAGATTCACCCATGTGTACCTAGCCAACTTGCACACAAAATATCTACCAAAAATATCTCCCACTTGCCTTCCCAAAATCGTCCACGTGTCGCCCACTTTGCCCACCAATGAGAGGTGCTGTGCCGCCTCTCTCGTTGGTCCAAAATGTTCCGCCTCTCTAAAAATCCGCAAAAATACTAAATGACATAGCCGGAAATTCCCTACGAAAGCTGGAAAACGCTTTCGTCGAAAAACGACTTAACCAAAGTTGTGCACAAACATATTTCGCCCAAAGGTGCCACGGGGTGACACGTGTCGCCCCGATTCGCCCAAAATATTTCGCCTTCCGAAAATATCCAAAACGCCAAAATCTCAAAATCAAAGCGGCCCTACAAAATCAGAATTTCTCCGTGGCCCCACGTGACCATTTTCAAAATAAAATTCCATAATTCTCTAATATTCCAGAAGTCCGATACCAAACTGGGAATCCAATTCCCATTAACGAACCTTTTTCCTTCACAAAACCGAAACTTTTCCGTGGAAAATCGCCTCATTCTTCCTTTCCAATTTTTCTCCGTGATTCTCGTACGTACGTCCTCGCATACATACCCTGGGACTACGGGGTATAACATTCTCCCCTCCTTAGAAACATTCGTCCCGAATGTTCCTTCTAAGTCTCAAACAAACGCGCGCCAGTATAGTCTTCACTACTATACTTACGAGAACAATCCTGCCATACCTGGCCATGGAAACACCTGCGCAAAACTTACATCTAAGTCCACGAGGAAACACCTCTACATCACCACAAATACCTCTTCCCGGGGTCAAAATATACTTCCTTAGTCACTGATACCACTTTTGTCACTTTGTCGCGAGCCTTGCTCCGACGATCCAACAAATGGTGCCGGCCGCCATGATCCCGAGGATCTCGTACACTCGAACTCTTACCACATTCTGATACGGCTTCAGTTTCCAAAACTCGGGGTTACTATCTCTAACGTGGTCATCATTAACTGGGGACATTCTGGATGGATCTTCGATACTTTCCCGATCATAACAATACGAAAGACCGGACGTCCTTCCTCCTAAGTCGGACGGCAAATGCTAACATATAGGCAACCTGGCCTATTCTTCACATGAACTCACAAAGGCCCAAAGTAACTCGCTAAGTTCCTTCGCTTCCAAAACTCACACACCCGTCCAGGTGGTACTTTCAAGAAGACCGACCACAACTCGAACTCTAAGCGCTGCCGACATCCGCACGATTCCTCCGAGCCGCCGTAACTTCTTCTAGACAAGCTTCACTATCCACATACCGGAACAAGCTCGAACCAACTATCGAACCCCGCCAACATCGAACCAATCGATCGGCAACTTGCATTTCGCTACAAGGCGCCACAAGACGACATCCGAACACCAAATGGTAGCTTAAACACTTCAACCGAGACAACGATCTCACAGCTACTTCAAATCAAAACACCGCCCGAGGCGAACGCGACACGAGACTCACCGAGTTCCTAGCCCCGCTCGTACAAACTCCCGAAGAGAAACAGCCGCACTGGCTCCATCGTTCATAAGGTGAAGGTAGGCACCCCGCAACCTCACAACCTTTTCGATAACATCAACACCGCCGAGGAACGACTCGACCAAGAACACGATAGTCGCTTCATCGCCCGACCACCGGTCGAACGCATCCACGAACTTGCACGCGCTAACTAAACACGGGCCTAACACCCATGACCCTACCACAAGGCGACCACCACAAACTGACCCCACCACTATACTCCGCCGCGGGTTGACCCGCAACATGGCCTCAACCCGACCCTAAGCGCAAAATACCATCTCCCGAAGGAACAATCTTACAAACACGTTATTTAAAACCTAGCGTCTTCTTAGCTCAACTACCCTCTTTCATTTCATACTACATGGGACTTATCCCAAACACACCACGTGCACTATGCACTCCTATAAGGTCAAACATAAACATACGCCTCTACCCGACGGCCTTACCTCTAAGGTCTTTGCGTATAAAGCTCTAAGGCTCACACTTTCTCTATCCTCCAAAATCTTACTCGCTAACCCACCATGATTTCTAATCACAACTAACACCGCTATCGAACATAGCACTTAAGGTATACTCACCTTGAAAGTTACCGGACTCACGCCCGCCCTCTTCTCGCCCCGTTAACCCGGCCGATCTCTACGCTGGCCACGCGCATAAGCCCGCATACGTGCCATGCTCAAGCCTAATCAAGGATTACTCTTGCACAACCTTCTCTTAGGTAGTCATCAAGACTCGCGATACATCGGTATACTCTCGGTAGCCAAATCCATAGCTAGTAACGCGTTGTCTCTCGCAATCTATATTCTCGCTCTGGCCGTGGAATCAAGGTTCACATATCATGGCCGCAGAGGAACCGCCGCCGCCATGCTTAAACTCGCTGGGCTAGTGACGCCGCAGAAATCCCCGAATGAAGCACTACCCTAGGTAATGATTTGGCTCGCCCTCGCCACCCTCCGAACTCTACTCGCAGCCTCCCTGCCGCTTTGCCTCCCGGCCCGGTTGCCTACGCGAGGCATAACGATAAGGGAAATAATTTCGCCGAGGTCCAACTTACAACACGCCTCTAAGGCACGATCTCGAGTGAGAAGAATAGAAACCAATCCTAAATATCCTATAGCCTCACGATTATTGCGTGGTGCACAACACCCCGATAATCAAGACTTCATCGATACGGTCAGACACTTTCCGAGGATTAATCGCTCGATACCACTTTTGTCACGACCAAATCGGCCCGCGGATCGTGCCTTACCCCGCACCCTAGTGACACAACATCGAGTAATCGGTAACATAAAACAACAACATGAGATAACGTAAATATAAAACAATAATCAGGAAAACTTGCCTTTGGCATATATATAACCATCAACTCTTTTACAAATGAACATTTTAATCCTTTTACCAACCCCGCCCACAACAAGATTACATGCACTTCTAAGAATGATACGACCACAACGTATGGACAGGCCCGCCAAACCCTCGAATGTAAACACTTACTACGACGGGACTATACCACCGATAAGCCTCCGAGAAACGGAGCTTCCCAAACGCCGAATCGGACCGAGAGCTAGGATCAACGATCGATGTACCTCAACTCGCGCATGAACGCAGCCTCAAGGAGGTCGCAACAAAAATTTAGTATGTGAAACAAAAATAACATCAGAATGAAATCATAGTAGTCTATACAAAGCAGAGACATGTATGATAACCAAACTACGATTCACCATAAATAAGCGCCATGTCAAGTCGTGACTCACACCTCAAGTCATCACTCAATTTAACAACGGGTCTCACGCCCACAACATCAATCGTGCCCGTGGAATACCTTCCTCACCGCCAGCTTTATGATATACAAGCACTAAGGAATACATATGAACACCGTGTCCCACCGTGTCCTAATAAAACTGCATGCAGGTAAGTACGAAGGCATAGCCGACTACTAACACCTACGCATCAACAAGGTCATAAATCAGATCATAAGATCTGTCTGCATCATCACATGATCAAAGCCGCCACTTGCCCGCAGATCTAATGCGCGCGTCTAGTCTCGAACTTCCCGCACTCGCATAGGCCAATCTCATCGCCCGCATGAGGTGTTCCCGCATCGAGGGTAGCTACTCCCGCATCGCCCCGACTTTCGAGTCCGCACGGCCACGCGACCGCATGCCCATAAAGGACGACACTAACTCGAACTCTCAGAGCTCGCATAGGCCCTCAGACCCGCGTGAGGTATTCTCGAATCATGGTCCTGCATCACCGAGTCTACCCCGACGGAGGGCGCTTAACCCCTAATCATCTCAAGAGATGAATGCCACAATACTATCATAACGATCGATAGTTAATAAGCATAATCAAGCGGAAACCCTTACACAAACATCACAAGATACTAACACACGTAGCATCCTAACACGTTTACTTATCAAAGCAACAAGAAAGTATTACAAGGCTATCACAAACCAATACAATCAAGTTATTCACACAAGGTACTTTCTACTAACAAGTTCGTATCTATCCCCAAAGTACTTCACACATTAAAATCTTAAAAAAGATCTGCTTTCTTTCACATAAGTCACACAATACCCGTAGTATAAAAATAGAGTGATCGTTCTTTTAAGAAGACTAAAACTCTTACCTTTGTAAAATCAAGTAACAACATTATTTTCCAAACGCCCAAGTTTGCCTAATTTCAAATGTTCACGTTTCTTATTTTAGAAAGGTTTCAGAGTTCATAGTCTTATTCATTTAAGAATATAATTCTCTTTTAAACAACTGAGAAACATAAGCCTTATATGAGTAGGATATTCTTGTTTATAACAATCTTATTACAAAGACCATGATCTAGGAAATATCATTTTGTCTCATCTTAGCTTCTATGCAGATGGAAGTTTCTACCGGGTTTTAATAATACTTAATTATTCAAAACATTTCCTTTTATTAACGCCGCAGATGGTTTGTCGATACACATCCCGATTTCCAAAATCAAGAAACGTTCTTAAGCCGCTATACCTAACTTCCCATAAAGCTAGTATAACTCTTAAGTTCTCAAAACCAAGTATTACTTCTCTTTCAAAACGATTTGAAATCTTTTGAAATACTTCAAGTTCTTTATAATCACACGCTGCCGCTTATAAACAAATCATTTACCTTTTAAAACCACAAAGTGTTTTCTTATCTACATAAAGTCGTTATAACCAACTTCCCATAAAGCCGTTATAACACTTTATGTTTTAAACCCATCGAATACATTTAGCACACGACGCTCACCGTACTACATAGTTCACACATATCATGCTAGAAGAGATAGGAAGAGGTTCACATACCTCGCGACGATTATCGACTAATAGCAAAATGCCCGAAGTACCTCAGCCGTCGGCTACTCCTAAGCCAAGTAGAACGCGCCACACGTAGTACTTCAACCTATAAGGCCACAAGGCGCTTTATTAACATCTAGATCTTATCGTAGAACATTCTACCGAAAATTCGACAAAGACCTCCCGCAACAACAGAAATCTCCTCCTCTATCTGGGGCCGGCCATCAAGCCAACCAGGGGTTATACATCTAACCCGAACGTATAATTCTACTCCACAAGATTACACAAGTCTATCAGAATACACCCTATGTAAAACAGTCGATTCTTCAGCTTAAGTCCAAGGACATTGCCACAAGCTATGTTGATTATATATATATAGTATACTTTAACTATATTTTCCTACAACATGTAATATCCAATTACAATAGTGACAAGATATTTACCTCGCTAAGCCCATAATTATCCAAATATAAAGTCGATCCCGGCAATCGCTTAGCTCCAACTCCGAGCGCCCAACCCGCTCTAAACCACCCTTAGAAGTTCTAACCAACTTCTTCACACTACTCCAACTGACTGGAGATTTTCCTGTGGTTTTGCCAGGACCGACGGAAGTATAATAGTATAACTGGCTTTTTGTAAAGGTATAACCTTAGAATACAACAAGGTATAAGGCTAAGGTAATTTGGGCATTATAACAATACTGAGAGTATTTCTATACCACAAAGTGGTATTATACGAAAGCAACTAGCAGTGGTACCCCACTACTAGCACCTCAAAGAGGGTGTCTACCCTCGGCTACCCCACTGTGGGGACTCGGCCAAGGGGAGGAGGGCTCTCGCCAAGACACCACACTAAGGGGGAAGGAAGAAGCTTTCAAGACTTAGGCAATTTGTGAATGAATTAGTCTTCCAAGGGAGGGGTATTTATAGGTCAAGTGAAAGCCAACCAATGGCCAAGATTACACCAAGTGTTAGGCAAGTGTAGGGCCAAGATTCACCCATGTGTACCTAGCCAACTTGCACACAAAATATCTACCAAAAATATCTCCCACTTGCCTTCCCAAAATCGTCCACGTACGCCCACTTTGCCCACAAATGAGTGGGTGCCAAGTGCCGCCCTCTCGTTGGTCAAAAATGTTCCGTCTCTCGTAAAAATCCGCAAAAATACTAAATGACATAGCCGTAAATTCCCCTACTAAAGCTGTTAAAACTTTTCGCCGAAAAACGACTCTAACCGGGTGTTATGCACAAACATAATTCGGCCCAAAGGTGCCACATGGGGTGACACGTGTCCCCGATTCGCCCAAAATATTTCGTCTTCCAAAATATCCAAACGCCAAAATCTCAAAATCAAAGCGGCCCCACAAAACCAGAATTTCTCCCGTGGGCCCCACGTGACCATTTTCGAAAATAAAATTCCATAATTCTCTAATATTCCAGGAAGTCCGAATACCAAATCTGGGAATCCAATTCCCATTAACGAACCTTTTTCCTTCACAAAAACCGGAAACTTTTCCGTGGAAAAATCGCCTCATTCTTCCTTTCCAATTTTTCTGTCGTATTCTCGTACGTACGTCCTCGCATACATACCCTAGAACTACGGGGTATAACAGGTATAATCTTGTTCTTTGAAAGTATTACAAGATGATTTATATTGTTGTTGTTAGCTTTGTATGTTGCGAGCATGAAGTTGTTATATTGAAGTTATAAGGATTATGGATTGATTATAGCCTTGGAAATCCGAAATGTAATGTAAGCCATGACTAAGTTTAATTACAATTTAATCGTTGTAGAATCGTCGCATGTTATTGACTTGAAGATTATGGTAGTTATAACCAAATGCGACTTGATATCATACTATGCTACCAATTTGGATTGAAATGGAAATTGGATAAGAATTGGTATTGTTGAACTCAAGGTGGCCAAATTTGGACTTGTAGTTTGTATTAGTTTGATATTCATTTGTATTGGACTACCTTCTTTATAATTGTGAGCCAATTGGGGCTGTTTAGTTATTCATTTGTATTGGACTACCTTCTATATATTTGTGAGCCAATTGGGGCTGTTTGGTTATTGTATTTCGGCCTTGAAAAAGGTGGCAAAGTGAGTAAATACAAAGGAGGTCTTTGTCCGATTTTCCGTAGAAAATGGAGACTTTACACTTATAGTATTCTACCTTTGAAGTAAGGCGTTAATAGACGTATTGTGAATATTATAGGTTGATATACTACGCGGGACTTTGTACTTGGCAAGTGGTTTGACCCGACAAGGTATGTAGAACTTTTCCTATCCTTCGAGCATGACTAGTTTCACGATATAGTACGGTAGACGACAAGACTTTGACATTCTTTACTTGTTTTATGAAATGCCAAGTCGGGTGAGTTAGAGATTAACTCACTCCTTTGAGAATATTAAAGATGTCTTAAGTCTTGTTAAAGATAAGGGACTTGAAGAATTTTAAAGTATGTGATACTTGTGTCGCTTTAAAACGTATAAGTCCCTTGGATAGGAAATTGTACATGACTAAGGTATAAAGTGAATATAACGACTTTATGGGAGTTGGTTATATTGACTTTATGGAAAGATAAATGACTTGATTTAATGGAAGGCAATTCGATTTTAAGGCATCAATTGCCTAAGGTTTTATAAGACACGAGTCACTTGATTTAGAAGCCATATTTTATTTCTAAAAGTATTGTGACTTGTCTTGAAAAGAAATTGTCACTGATACTACGGCTATTAGTATCTTGGAAGTTTTATAATGAAATGAGTCATTTTAAAAGAATAGAAGACGTAGTACTTTGGGTTAAATTCGGATTTTCATAAAGACATGTTAGTGCCTTAAGTAAACTAAAATGAGAGTGTATATGAACAAGAATAGTAAGAAGTTAGGGATTTCTTAACTTGCTTATATATTGTATGATAAGTCGATAGAGCTTATGTTATGTGTGATAGCCGATTTGGGCTAGTGATATATTATTCGTCATGGGTCATTCCCGATTGTGGCATTGTATATTTCCGTGGATTTGCTAATCACGATGCGAGGAATACCTCACGCGAGTCCGTAAGGGCTTACGCGGTGAAATAGTCCCACGCGCTGGTCCACCTTTACGCGAGGAATACCTCACGCGAGTCCGTAGCGGCTTACGCGGTGAAATAGTCCCATGCAAGGAATACCTCACGCAGTCCACCGACCTACGCGGTGAAATAGTCCTGCGAGTAGGATTCCAATCCTATTTTTCGTTGTAAGTATACACCTATTTATACTCTCATTGTTAGTAAGGCAATCGAGTAATCGTAATTTTGTTAGCATACATGTCTCCGCTTTCTTTTAAACTTATGTTGTAATTACAAGATTTCTTCCGCTTTACATACTTAGTACATATTGTGTAATCGACTTCTTCCTGGCCGCGTTCATGTCGCAGAAAGTGGTAAGGTGCGGATCCACACTCTAGGATCACTTATCGGACGCCTAAGCTCCATTCTCCTGAGGCTTGTCTTTCTTTTAGTACGCTCTTTCCCGATGTTGTAGATTATGTACATTCGTGGTATGGCGAGCCCCGTCCCGCCACGATTGTTATTCCTAGAGGTCTATATTCACATATGTGGTTCTGTAAGAACCGAGTTGTAAAGTTGTACTTTGACTTTATTTATATTATGGAAGCGGCCTTATCGCCAGCCCGTGTTGTTATATTGTTTACACGTGTTATGTTGTGTATGTTCCGCCGCTATTCTCTCGATGTATACAACAGGTGCCTGTAGTAGGCACCGCCGCGCCCGGCCGGGTCGTGACATATATGGCATTATCGACCGAGACGGGCCGCAAGATACCTTTACGCAGACTATATGACATTATCGACCCGAGACGGGCCGGGCAAGATACCTTACGCGCACTATATGACATTATCGACCCGCAGACGGGCCGCAAGACACCTTTACGCGCACTATATGACATTATCGACCAGAACGGGCCGCAAGATACCTTTATGGGCAGACTATATGATATTATCGCCCCAGAATGGGCCGCAAAGATACCCGTACGGGCGCACTATGACCTTGATCGCGTCGGTTGGGCGGGTAGTATAGCGCCTCTTAAAGCGGCCGGATGTACTTATGAAAGATAAGTAAGTTATATAGAAATGAACTTAATGATTTTTCCTAATCGTATGCGTAAGAATGTGGCTATAACCTTTATTGAAAATGGGAAAAGATATTGATGTGAAATTAAGTTCATAAGTGGTAATGACACGTCGAGATCTGTATGTATTTTTATACTTGTCCTGTCATTCTTTTGTACGATTATGATCCGCATCAGACGTTATTTCTGCTCCATATTCGCACCAGAGTAATCGACTTCTTCGGGGCTGCTCATGCCCGCAGTTTTAGGTACCTGTGTGGTGATCCTTGCTCTTAGGATCTCGGTTGATTTTGGGAAAAAGCTCTATTTGCTCCGGAGGCTTATCTCTTGGTACGGTTTTTCCCTGAGGTAGTAGATGCATGTATATTCAGGGGTATGGCGGGGCCCTGTCCCGCCACAGTTGTTATGATAAAAACTCTTAGAGGTCTGTAGTCACATATTTGTGGGTCAGTTTGTAAAGATATGAGGCAACTGCTTCGGTTGTATATATTTATGTCCAGGAAGGTAGCCCTATCGGCTAACCTGTTGTTTTACTTATGTTGTTTTATTTTTTTAAGTTTCATGTATGTTCCGTTGATTATCTCTGATGTATACTGCAAGTGGTGCCCGTAGGGCACCATGGCGATTCCGGGTCGGTCGTGACACTTTAACCCAATGTCCCTAAGGGTATTGTAAGGATATCTCAATAGAAAGATTTCGGAAAAACGGTGTTTTCGTGTTAGTCGCAAGGCGGAAACTTAAGGAGTTCTTCAACTTTGAAGTTGGAACTTGAAGATGGGTTCTTCATAGGCTTCTAAGGAGTGCTTGGAGCGGATTGGAACATAAGGAAAGGAGCTAAGAATTGCTAAGGCGTGACTTTGAATCTTGGAATTTTTAAGGGCTTATAAAGGTATAATTCTTGTCGTTTTAGCAATTAAGGTTTACTTATCATTGTAGCTATGGATATTAGCAAGCATGAGTTATATTTTATGAGGTTTGATAAGTATATTGGCTATTGGAACCCTAATCCGAAAACTAGCATGTTAGCCTTAAGATTACAATTCAAGTCGATTATTAGTTTAAGTCGTCACATGTTGTATAAAGAAGGAAATTGTAGTAGTTGAAGTTGTTTATGACTATATAACATGTTATACCTTAGAACTTGGAATTGGAAAAGGGTTGGAAAAGACTTTAAATTGTTGGTTATGTTGTTGGCCGAGAATGGTTTGAATATGGAACTACTTCGTATAATTGTGGGGCGGAATTTTACACGTATTGTAAGGCGTGTAATCCCCTTTGTTTGGTTGTTGATTTGAGCCTTAAATGTAGCGTGTTGGTTATTGTATTCGGCCTTGAAAAAGGTGGCAAAGTGAGTAGAAACAAAGGAAGTGCTGCCCGATTTTCCGTAGAATTAGAGACCGTATACTTAGTATTATTCTACGTTAGAGACTAGAAGTTGATAGTCTTGTTGTGACCATTATAGGTTGAAACTTCTATGTACGGCGTATTCGGCCTAGCTTGTGGATTTAGCCGAAAAGGTATGTGAACTATCTCCTCTTCTAGCATGATTCCTTAAGATAAAGAAAGTATGTCCTACTCCTTAAATGATCCATTCCTTGGTTGTATTTGGATTGCCTAAAATAGAATTTCTTCTATGTACTTCCTTGATTGTACTTTGATGTTTAAATTATAAGTTGTATAATCCATTGCCTTAGTGAAGTTGGATTCTTAAAAGTGAAAGTAGTTTACTTAAAGTACATGGAGTCTTGAAAAGGAAGTGGTTTCCAAACCTTTTGGCTAGTGCCTTAGTTCCAAAACCAAAAGGTCATTATAATGACTTTAGGGGAGTCAAAGGAGTGATTTACTTAATTGTTTTAAGAGAGGAGAAATGACATGATTTAAGAGAAGTAACTTGTTTTAAAGGTGTGAGTTACTTGAGGTTTAAAAGTAGAAGAAACTTGTTTTCTAAATATTAAGAGACTTGAAATATTTTGAAAGTTAAGAAACTTGATTTGTAAGTATGTGATACTTGGTTTTAAGTGTTATACCCCGTATTTCCAGAGTATGTACGTAAGGACGTACGTAGAAAAGTTTGGGCTTTAAAGTAGGCTTGGCCGAAATATTTTGTGCACAACACCCGGTTAGAGTCGTTTTTCGACGAAACGTTTTACATAACTTGCGAAGGGAAAATTCCGGCTATGCCATTTTTAATTTTTGTAGATTTTTCCGAGAGACGAAACATTTTGGACCAACGAGAGGGCGACACTTGTCACCCTCTAGTTGGTGGGAGTGGGCGGTAAAGCTTGGACGAATTCCTTGGCTTTTGTCAAGTAGTTGGTAGGATATTTTTGTGGTAGATGGATAAGGTGCACATGGATGAATCTTGGCCCTACACTTTCTTAGCACTTGGCATGATCTTGGCCATTGGTTGGCCTTTGCTTGACCTATCAATACCCACTTTTGAAGACTTATTCATCCTAAAATAATTTCTAAGTCTAGAAATCCTCCCTCCTTGTAGTGTTGTTTCGTCCCCCTTTGTGAGGCTTTAGCCGAGAGCACCCTTCCCCTCGTCGAGTACCCCAGCTGGGTTGGTCGAGGGGTACACACCCCCCTTTGTGGTGTTGTCTCGTATAAATACCCTCCTCTTGGTAGAAATACTCTCCAAAGTATCACTATACCCAAATTACCTTAGCCATATACCTTGTAGTATTCCAAAGATACCTCTACGTAGAGTCTTAAATACTACTGTATGTCCTTTTGTCTCAAACCGAAACCCTAAGGAAAATCTTCACGCTTGGTTGAAGTATTTAAGTAGAAGTTGCGTAGAACTTCTAGGGGTTGTTTGGAGCGGGTTGAGCGCCAGTAGAGCTAAACGTTGCTAAGGACCGACATTTATACTTGGATAATTATGGGCTTATCGAGGTAATTATCTTGTCCCTTTGTAATTAAGTGTACATACTATCAAGTATAAGAATAAGTTTAAGATATATACTAGGAAAGTATATAAGAAGGGAAATGAATCAGATTTACATAGGATCAGACATTACAGTAGAATTGTGAAGTTTGACGGGTAGGGAGGTACTGCCCAATTTTCCGTAGAATCTTGTATCTAGATTATTGTACCTAGTAGTCTAGACTTTGATAGACTCGTAACCTGTATAGGTTGGATGTTCTGAGAGTAGAATGTGCTACTTGAAAGGTGGATCAAAGTAGCGTTATAGCCGTGGAGCGATTTGCTTATAGTCGATAATCGTCGCGAGGTATGTGATTCTTCCTATACCCTTGAGCATGAAGTATTTTTAAAGAATATATATATATATAGTACGGTAGACGTACGTGTGGCAATGTCTTTTGACTTAAGCCTGAATAATATATATATGTAGTACGGTAGACGTACGTGTTAATCGAACATATATTGTCGCAATGTCTTTTGACTTAAGCCTGAATAATAAGAATTTTGAAGTATTTCAAAATATTTAAGAACCGTTTTTGAAAGAAGAGTAATACTTGTTTTTAAAAGCTTAAGAGTTATACTAGCTTTATGGGAAGTTAGGTATAACGTCTTAAGAAAGATAAAAAGAATGGTTTATTGAGTTAGAAGTTAAGAGACTTGATCTTAAAAGATAAGAGAATTGACTTAATTAAATTAATATGAATATTGTGTGAAACCTCATTCGTGAGTAATGAGTACTTGGTTTTTTTAAAAGGAATAATCTTTTACTGATTTCGGAAATCAGAATGAGTATCGACAAACCACTGCAGCGTTAATAAAGGGAAATGTTTTGATTAATGAAGTATTATTAAAACCAGTAGAAACCCCCATCTGCATAGAAGCTAAGATGAGACAAAATGATATTACATTTCCTAGATCATGGCTGCTTAATAAGATTGATTATGAATAAGAATAACCTAATCACATATAAGGCATATGTTTCTCAGATTGTTTAAAAGAGAATTATATTCTTAAATGAATAAGACTATGAATTACGAAACTTTTCTAAAATAAGAAAGGTGAACATTTAAAATTAGGCAAACTTGGACGTTTGGAAAATAATGTTGTTACTTGATTTTACAAAGGGAAGTGTTTTGGTTTACTTAAAAAGACAGTCACTCTATTTTATACTACGGGTATTGTGTGACTTCTGTGAAAGAAACGGATCTTTTAAAGAGTTAATGTATGAAGTACTTTGGGGATAGATACCCGAACTTGTTAGCATAAAGTACCTTGTGTGAATAACTTGATTGTGTTGGTTTGTGATAACCTTGTAATACTTTCTTGTTGATTTGATAAGTAAACATGTTAGGATGCTACGTGTGTTAGTATCTTGTGATTGTTATGTGTGGGTCATTCTTGTCAGGCTTACGTTGTTAAACGTTAAGCCCGCCAGATCGTATTGTATCACATACCCTCGACTTATTATACCGAGGGCTTGCCACCCCGACGCGGGTCTATACGGCTACGCGCGGTCTATGAGATTATGCGAGCAGCGTATGCTCCGTGATTGATCATTCCGGTGGTTAGCCCGACGCGGATGCCCTACGCGGTCTTCGGCGGACTATGCGGTCTTTGAGGACTATGCGGCCGCGAAGTCCAGCGGATATCGGGGTTAAGGCGCCCGACGCGGGTATACCTCAGCGATGCAGGACCATGATTCGAGGAATACCTCATGCGGGTCGTGTGTGACCTATGCAGAGTGCGTAAGTTCCGAGGATAGACGCGCACGCTGATATCCGCGGGCGAGTGGCCGCCTTCGTTCACGTGGTGCGGTCTAGAAAGACCTCGTGATACGCTTTATGGCATTTTTGGTATCGCTGGTCTTAGTAGTCGGCTATGCCTTCGCATTTACCCCGCACGTTCTATTGTGATGACTTCGAGGCATGAGTCCTCGACTTGACATGATCGCTATTTATTGTGAATCGTAGTTTGTTATCATATATGTCTCCCGCTTTATATAGACTACTATGATTTCATTTACGATTTATTTTCGATTCACATACTTGTACTGTTGTCGACCTCCTTCGGGGCCGCGTCATGCCGCAGTAAAGGTACACCGCCGTTGATCCTCGCCTAGGGTCACATTCGGCGTTGGGAAAGCTCCGTTTCTCCGGAGGCTTATCTTGGTATAGTCCCCTGTTGTTGTAGGTGCTTACATTCAGGGGTATGACGGGGCCTTGTCCCGTCATTATTGTCATATCATTCGTAGAGGCCTGTAGAAATCGCTGTGTGGCATGAATGGGATGTAACTGTTTGGATCTAAGTTTTTATATATATACGCCGAAAGGCAACTTTTCTTCAGAAAAAAATGTGTTTCCCTTGCATTATTTCCTATTGGGTTTTATGTTCCGCTGATTACTCTGATGTTGTATCACTAGGGTGCTCGGGGTAAGGCACCAGTCACGGGCCCGAGTTCGGGTATGTGACAAAAGTGGTATCAGAGCAGTTAATCCTCGGAAAGTGTCTACAGACCGTATCCAGTAGAGTCTTGATTATCGGTGTGTTGTGCACCACACCAATAATCAGGAGGCTATAGGATATTTAGGATTGGTTTCTATTCTTCTCACTCTGAGATCGTGCCTTAGAACTGTGTTGTAAGTTGGACCCTCTAACGTATTTCTTTCCCTTACTTTTATGCCTCCGCGTAGGGCACACCCGGGCCCAGGAGGGCAAGGCAGCCGAGGGAGCTGCGAGTAGAGTTCAGAGGGTTACGAGGGCACAGGCCCAATCATTACCTAGGGTAGTGCTTCATTCGGGGAGTTCTGCGACGTCACTAGCCCCAGCAGAGTTTTAGCACGGCGGCGGCAGTTCCTACTGCGGCCATGATATTTGAACCTTCAGTTCCACGACCGGGGACAGAGAATATGGATTGCAAAGAGGCGACCCTGTTACTAACTATGGATTTGGCTACCAGAGAGTATACCGATGTACCGCGAGTCTTGATGACTATCTAAGAGAGGGTTGTGCAAGAGTAATTCTTCAGTTAGGCTTGAGCATAGCCTCTGTACGGGCTTATGCGCAGTAGGCCGAGAAACGTAGAGATCGACGTTAACGGGCGACAAGGTAAGAGGCGAGCAGCAAGGTCCTTTGGTAACTTTCGAGGCGAGTCACCTCACCAGCGGATTAGATTATGCACATCCACCAGTGCAGAGAGGTCCTCCACAGGGTTCAGGACGTTCGGGGTATGCAGGAGTTGGTCAGAGCTCCAGATCTTCCGGTTCACAGTATGGCAGACGTCATCCCGGGGAATGTCGTCTTTTAGTTGGTACTTGTTTTACCTGCGGCCGACAGGGCCATGTGCGGAAAGGATGTCCTAGTAGGAAGGATGCTAGTAGGAGGACTCAGCCTTCAGGATCGGTGGGTAGTTCGTCACCTTCCTAATGCGCGCCTACGGCGTTTGGTTAGAACGACTAAGGAGTGAAGCGAAGAGATACAGGTATATCCTTAACCCTCTAGAGATCAGTTTGTGTGATAAGATGGGTATATCATAAGTGCTATGTTCTGATAGCAGTGTGTTAGTTGTGATTAGGAATCATGGTTAGTAACCGGGAGAGATTGGGGGGATAGGAAAAATGTGAGCCTTAGAATGTTATACGTAGAGACCTTAGAGGTAAGGCCATCTCGAAAGAAATATTTATTTTGTGTTTGACCCTTACCAGAGTACATAGTGCACGTGGGATATATTGTGTGATAAGTCCCTGAGTAGTGTGGAATGAAAAAGGGTAGTTGAGCTAAGAAGACCGCTAGGTTTTCATAACGTGATTAGTGAGATTTTTCCGGATCGGGGAACTAGTGTGTTGCGCGTTGCCTGGTCGGGTTGAGGCCACGTTGCGGGTCAACCCGCGGCCTGTATGGTGGTGGGGACAGTTTGTGGTGGTCCCGCCTTGTGGTAGGGTCATGAGGGTGTTAGGCCCAACTTTAATAAACCAGCGTACGAGTTCGTGGACGTTGCTCCACGACCACGCCCGGTTCGGGTCGTGACAAAAGTGGGCCGATGGAGTCAGCCCGTCGTGTCTTTCAGTCAAGACCGTTTACTCGGCAGAGGGTTATGCGAAATGTTATATCAGAAAGGTTGTAAGGCTGCACGGGGTGCCTACCTTCACCTTATGACGCATGGAGCCAGTGGTACTACCGCTTTTTCGGAAGTTTTACCAGCAGGTTAGGAACTCGGTGAGTCTCCAGATTCGGATTCGCCCGGGCGGTGTTTGGATTTCGGGTAGTTGTGAGGATTGTTGTCTCCTTGTTGGGAAGTGTTTAAGCTACCATTTCGGTGTTCGGATATTGCCTTATGGCTTCCTCAGAGGGCGGAAGTGTAATTTGCCGGTCGATTGGTTCGATGTTGGCAAGGTTCAGATAGTTGGTCCAGGCTTGTTCCAGCAGACTGTGGTTAGGGTGAAGCTTGTCTAGAAGAGGTTTTGGCGGCGAGAGAAATTGTGCGATAATCGCGACGACGCCAGAGTTCGTGCCGACGGTCTTCAAGGTACCTCCGGAAAGGGTGTGACGAGTGTTGAAATCAAGCGAATAAATATGGTAAGTTATGAGAAAGAGTTCGAGTGTGCGAGAAGGGTACGACGAGTAAGGGAAGAAGCGAGCATAGATGTGATCATTTCTTTTGAAAAGAGAAGGTGCGAAGGAAGTATATTTTAGACCCCGGAGAGAGGTGTTTGTGGTGATGTTAGAGGTGTTTCCTCGTGGACTTGGATGTAAGTATTTTGCGCGGATGTTTCTGTGGCCAGGTGTGGCAGGATTGTTCTCGTAAGTATAGTAGTGAAGACTATACTGGCGCACGTTTGTTTTGAGACTTAGAAGGAACATTCGGGACGAATGTTTCTAAGGAGGGGAGAATGTTATACCCCGTATTTCCAGAGTATGTACGTAAGGACGTACGTAGAAAAGTTTGGGCTTTAAAGTAGGCTTGGCCGAAATATTTTGTGCACAACACCCGGTTAGAGTCGTTTTTCGACGAAACGTTTTACATAACTTGCGAAGGGAAAATTCCGGCTATGCCATTTTTAATTTTTGCGGATTTTTCCGAGAGACGAAACATTTTGGACCAACGAGAGGGCGACACTTGTCACCCTCTAGTTGGTGGGAGTGGGCGGTAAAGCTTGGACGAATTCCTTGGCTTTTGTCAAGTAGTTTGTAGGATATTTTTGTGGTAGATGGATAAGGTGCACATGGATGAATCTTGGCCCTACACTTGCTTAGCACTTGGCATGATCTTGGCCATTGGTTGGCCTTTGCTTGACCTATAAATACCCCCCCGCTTTGGAAGACTTATTCATCCTAAAATAATTTCTAAGTCTAGAAATCCTCCCTCCCTTGTAGTGTTGTTCTCGTCCCCCCACCCCCCCCCTTTTGTGAGGCTTTAGCCGAGTGCACCCTTCCCTCGTCGAGAGTACCCCCCCTAGTGGGGTTGGCCGAGGGGTACACACCCCCCCCTTTGTGGTGTTGTCTCGTATAAATACCCTCCTCTTGGTAGAAATACTCTCCAAAGTATTGTTACTATACCCAAATTACCTTAGCCATATACCTTGTAGTATTCCAAAGATACCTCTATACGTAGAGCCCAGAAATACTACCGTATGTCCTTTTTGTCTCAAACCGAAACCCTAAGGAAAATCTTCACAGTTGGTTGAAGTATTTAAGTAGAAGTTGCGTAGAACTTCTAGGGGTTGTTTGGAGCGGGTTGGAGCGCCCAGAGTAGGAGCTAAACGTTGCTAAGGACCGACATTTATACTTGGATAATTATGGGCTTATCGAGGTAATTATCTTGTCTCCCTTTTGTAATTAAGTGTACATACTATTGAAGTATAAGAATAAGTTTAAGATATATACTAGGAAAGTATATAAGAAGGGAAATGAACTGTACTTACATAGGGTGTATTCTGATAGAATTGTGAAGTTTGACGGGTAGGGAGGTACTGCCCAATTTTCCGTAGAATCTTGTATCTAGATTATTGTACCTAGTAGTCTAGACTTTGATAGACTCGTAACCTTTATAGGTTGGATGTTCTGTGAGTAGCATGTGCTACTTGAAAGGTGGACCAGGCTAGCCGGGTTATAGCCGTGGAGCGATTTGCTTATAGTCGATAATCGTCGCGAGGTATGTGATTCTTCCTATACCCTTGAGCATGAAGTATTTTAAAAGAATATATATATATATATATTACGGTAGACGTACGTGTGGCAATGTCTTTTGACTTAAGCCTGAATAATATATATATGTAGTACGGTAGACGTACGTGTGTTAACTGAACATAGTTGTACGGCAATGTCTTTTGACTTAAGCCTGAATAATAAGAATTTTGAAGTATTTCAAAATATTTAAGAACCGTTTTTGAAAGAAGAGTAATACTTGTTTTTAAAAGCTTAAGAGTTATACTAGCTTTATGGGAAGTTAGGTATAACGGCTTAAGAAAGATAAAAAGAATGGTTTATTGAGTTAGAAGTTAAGAGACTTGATCTTAAAAGATAAGAGACTTGACTTAATTAAATTAATATGAATATTGTGTGAAACCTCATTCGTGAGTAATGAGTACTTGGTTTTTTTAAAAGGAATAATCTTTTACTGATTTCGGAAATCAGAATGAGTATCGACAAACCACTGCAGCGTTAATAAAGGGAAATGTTTTGATTAATGAAGTATTATTAAAACCAGTAGAAACCCCCATCTGCATAGAAGCTAAGATGAGACAAAATGATATTACATTTCCTAGATCATGGCTACTTAATAAGATTGATTATGAATAAGAATAACCTAATCACATATAAGGCATATGTTTCTCAGATTGTTTAAAAGAGAATTATATTCTTAAATGAATAAGACTATGAATTACGAAACCTTTCTAAAATAAGAAACGTGAACATTTAAAATTAGGCAAACTTGGACGTTTGGAAAATAATGTTGTTACTTGATTTTACAAAGGGAAGTGTTTTGGTTTACTTAAAAGAAGTCACTCTATTTTATACTACGGGTATTGTGTGACTTCTGTGAAAGAAACGGATCTTTTAAAGAGTTAATGTATGAAGTACTTTGGGGATAGATACCCGAACTTGTTAGCATAAAGTACCTTGTGTGAATAACTTGATTGTGTTGGTTTGTGATAACCTTGTAATACTTTCTTGTTGATTTGATAAGTAAACATGTTAGGATGTTACGTGTGTTAGTATCTTGTGATTGTTATGTAAGGGGGTCATTCTTGTTGTGCTTACGTTGTTAAACGTTAAGCGTTATCGTTATTGTATCACATACCCCCGACTTATTATACCGAGGGCTTGCCACCGCGATGCGGGTCTATACGGCCTATGCGGTCTATGAGACTACGCGAGCAGCGGTATGCTCGAGATTGATTATTCCGGTGTTTAGCCCGTCTGAGATGCCACATGCGGTCTTTGAGGACTATGCGAGTGCGGAAGTCGGCGGATACCGGGGTTAAGGCGCCTCCGTCTGGGGTATACCTCGGCGATGCAGGACCGTGATTCGAGGAATACCTCATGCGGTGCTGTGTGACCTATGCGGGCTGCGGTAAGTTCGAGGATAGACGCGTGCGGTGATACTGCGGGCGAGTGGCGGCCGTTCGTACGTAGTGCGGTCTAGAAAGACCTCGTGATACGCTTTATGGCATTTTTGATGCGTGGGTCTTAGTAGTCGGCTATGCCTTCGTACTTACCGTCAGTTCTATTGTGATGACCGAGGGCATGAGTCACGACTTGACATGGCCGCTTATTTATTGTGAATCGTAGTTTGGTTATCATATATGTCTCTGCTTTATATAGACTACTATGATTTCATTTCTGATTTATTTTCAGTTTCACATACTTGGTACTGTTGTACTAACCTCGCCCGGGCTGCGTTCATGCCGCAGGTAAAGGTACACCAGTCGTTGATCCTCGCTCTTAGGGTCACAGTTCAGCGTTTGGGAAAGCTCCGTTTCTCCGGAGTCTTATCTTGGTATAGTCCCCTGTTGTTGTAGGTGATTACATTCAGGGGTATGACGGGGCCCTGTCCCGTCGTTGTTGTCATATCATTCGTAGAGGCCTGTAGTACTGTTGTGGGCAGGGCTGTAATGGGATGTAACTGTTCGGATCTGAGTTTTTATATATATACGCCGAAAGGCAACTTTTCTTCAGAAAAACATGTGTTTCCCTTGCATTATTTCCTATTGGGTTTTATGTTCCGCTGATTACTCTGATGTTGTATCACTAGGGTGCCCGGGGTAAGGCACCAGTCACGGGCCCGAGTTCGGGTATGTGACATTAAGTATAAGTCTCTTGGTTATAAAAAGGAATGAATATGTCTAAAACCATAAAGGGTTATAACGGCTTTATGGGAAGTTGGTTATAACGGCTTTATGGGAGGTTAAGAAAGTTGTCTATTTTGATTATTAGGCATAAGTTGCCTAGATTGTGAAAATTTGAAGTTACTTGATTTCAAGCTTTGAAAAGAGTTTTCTAAAAGTGTAGTAACCTACCTTGAAAAATAGACACACCTTGATACTACGGGTGTTAGTATCTTGGGGTTTTACGTAAAAAAGAGTCTTTTGAAAAGAATGTACGTACGTAGTACTTTGGCTTTATTAATTGAGAATTATGCTATGTGTGCCTTGATAAGTACTTTGGCTTGTTTAATTGAGAATTATTTTATGTGTGCCTTGATAAGTACTTTGGCTTGTTTAATTGAGAATTGCCAATGTGTGCTGGTGATAGCATTTTAGTACTAGTATTATGTTTTATTACGTTGCCGCGACTCTCGGTTGGAGGGTCGGTTGTCTTGTTGTGAGTTTACTTGGACGTACCGACAGTGATGTTGGATTCCACGGGTATGCTTCCATTATTTGTGTTACTCCTTGGACATGCTTTCGATGTGGGATTCCGGGGCATGTGACCAGGAGGCGGGTTAGTGTTACACCCCGTAAGTCCAGGACATGTAAAAGAGAATGTACGTAAGGAAACAAGACTTGTAAATTAGTACGAAATGAGGAATTGTTTTTCCGACGGAAAATCTTCCGAACGCCGGAAAGGAAAAATGTTCGTTATTGAGAATTGGATTCTCAAAATGCATTATTTGAAGAGTATGGAACTTTTAACCTTATGGAAAATTTATTTTTTTACGGATTTGGTCACGTGGGGCCCACCCGAGGAATTTTACGTTTTGTGGGGCCCACGTGGGTTACGGAATTTTATGGACGAATGAGAGGGCGACACGTGTCACCCCCACATGTGGTCTTGGACGAAAAATTTTAAGGGTAAAATGGTCATTTACCATGGTGGAAGATAAGTCTTGCTAGCTTGAGATTGTTGACCAAGGTCAACTTGCCACTTGTGCTTAATCCTTGTGATCTTCATCTTAGCCACCCATTTGTTTAAGTCTAAGCCATCCAATGTGTTATAAATACATACTAGTAGCAAGACAAGGTCTTGAAGACTTAGAAAAATTTCACAACATTTCTTGTCCACTATGTTGCTCTCGGCTTTGTGCCATTTAGGAAGACAAAAATTTGTAGTTTTGATCCATTATTCACAAGACTTAAACCCAAGGTTCCTAAGAGTATTATAAGGTTATCTCAATAGAAAGATTGTGGAAAGACGACGTTTTCACGTTAGTCGCAAGGAGGAAACTTAAGGAGTTCTTCAACTTTGAAGTTGGAACTTGAAGATGGGTTCTTCATAGGCTTCTAAGGAGTGCTTGAATCGGATTGGAACATAAGGAAAGGAGCTAAGAAATTGCTAAGGAGCGACTTTGAATCTTGGAATTTTTAAGGGCTTGGAAAGGTATAATCTTGTCGTTTTAGCATTTAATGTTTACTTATTGTTGTAGATATGGATATTAGCAAGCATGAGTTATATATTATGTAGTTGGATAAGTGTATTGGCTATTGGAACCCTAATCCGAAAACTAGCATGTTTAGCCTTAAGATTGGAATTCAAGTTGATTATTAGTTTAAGTCGCCGCATGTTGTATAACGAAGGAAATTGTAGTTGTTGAAGTTGTTTATGACTATATAACATGTTAGACCTTAGAACTTGGAATTGGAAAAGGATTGGAAAATACTTTGAATTGTTGGATATGTTGTTGGCCGAGAATGGCTTGAATATGGAACTACTTCATATTAATTGTGGGGCGGAATTTTACACGTATTGTAAGGCGTGTAATTCCCTTTGTTTGGTTGTTGTTTTGAGCCTTAAATGTGGCGTGTTGGTTATTGTATTCGGCCTTGAAAAAGGTGGCAAAGTGAGTAGAAACAAAGGAAGTGTTGCCCGATTTTCCGTAGAATTAGAGACCGTATACTTAGTATTATTCTACGTTGAGACTAGAAATTGATAGTCATGTTGTGACCATTATAGGTTGACATTTCTACGTACGGCGTATTCGACTTAGCTTGTGGATTTAGCCGAAAAGGTATGTGAACTATCTCCTCTTCTAGCATGATTCCTTAAGATAAAGAAAGTATTTCCTACTCCTTAAATGATCCATTCCTTGGTTGTATTTGGATTGCCTAAAATAGAATTTGTTCTATGTACTTCCTTGATTGTACTTTGATGTTTAAATTGTAAGTTGTTTAATCCATTGCCTTAGTGAAGTTGGATTCTTAAAAGTGAAAGTATTTTACTTAAAGTACATAGAGTCTTAAAAAGGAAGTGGTTTCCAAATCTTTTGGCTAGTGCCTTAGTTCCAAAATCTAAAGGTCATTATAATGACTTTAGGAAAGTCAAAGGAGTGATTTACTTAATTGTTTTAAGAGAGGAGAAATGACATGATTTAAGAGAAGTAACTTGTTTTAAAGGTGTGAGTTACTTGAGGTTTAAAAGTAGAAGAAACTTGTTTTCTATATATTAAGAGACTCGAAGTATTTTTGAAAGTTAAGAGACTTGATTTGAAAGTTGTGATACTTGGTTTTAAGTATAAGTCTCATATTTATAAAAAGAATGAAATTGTCTAAAAAAAAACATAAAGGGTTATAACGGCTTTATGGGAAGTTGGTTATAACGGTTTTATGGAAGGTTTAGAAAGTTGTCTATTTTGATTAATGGGCATAAGTTGCCTTGATTGTGAAAATTTGAAGATACTTGATTTCAAGCTTTGAAATGAGTTTTCTAAGAGTGTAGTAACTTACTTTGAAAAATAGACACACCTTGATACTACGGGTGTTAGTATCTTGGGGTATTACATAAAAAGGAGTCTTTTGAAAAGAATGTACGTACGTAGTACTTTAGCTTGATTAATTGAGAATTAGTCTAAGTGTGCCTTGATAAGTACTTTGGCTTGATTAATTGAGAATTATTCTATGTATTCCTTGATAAGTACTTTGGCTTGATTAATTGAGAATTATTCTATGTATGCCTTGATAAGTACTTTGGCTTGATTAATTGAGAACTATTCCATGTATGCCTTGATAAGTACTTTGGCTTGATTAATTGGGAATTAGTCTAAGTGTGCCTTGATAAGTACTTTGGCTTGATTAATTGAGAATTATTCCATGTATGCCTTGATAAGTACTTTGGCTTGATTAATTGAGAATTATTCTAAGTGTGCCTTGATAAGTACTTTGGCTTGATTAATTGAGAATTATTCCATGTATGCCTTGATAAGTACTTTGGCTTGATTAATTGAGAATTAGTCTAAGTGTGCCTTGATAAGTACTTTGGCTTGATTAATTGAGAATTATTCTAAGTGTGCCTTGATAAGTACTTTGGCTTGATTAATTGAGAATTAGTCTAAGTGTGCCTTGATAAGTACTTTGGCTTGATTAATTGAGAATTATTCTATGTGTGCCTTGATAAGTACTTTGGCTTGTTTAATTGAGAATTGCCTATATGTGCTGGTACTAGCCGGTTTTGTGCTAGTGGTATATCATTCATTTCGGGGTCATTCCCCGGGTTTGTGGCATTTGCATATTCCGTGGATTTGCTACCCACGATGCGAGGAATACCTCATGCGGGTCCGTAAGGACTTATGCGGGTGAAATAGTCCGTGCGGCGGGTCCACCTATCACGAGGAATACCTCATGCGAGTCCGTAAGGGCTTATGCGGGTGAAATAGTCCCATGCGAGGAATACCTCATGCGGGTCCACGCGACCTATGCGGGTGAAATAGTCCCAGGAGTAGGATTGCTTAATGATACTGCGGGCGGGTGGTCCTGCTGTGATCGTGAGCTTCCTAGTTTATATTGAAAGTATACTACTATTTACTCTCAGTGTTAGTAAGGCACAGTGTACTGTAATTTGATTATCATGGACTGCCGGCAGTGAGGAAGGATTCCACGGGCATGATTGATATTATGGGCGTGAGACCCATGGTTATATTTTGGTAATGACTTTAAGGGCATGCGTCCCTGACTTGATTGATCATTATGTATTGTATCTTGTAGGTTGGCTATCATACATGTCTCTGTTTTGTTTAGATCATATGATTTCATTCTGATGCTGCATTTCACATACTTGGTACATTCTTCGTACTGACCTCCTTCGGGGGGCTGCGTTCATGCCGCAGGTTTAGGTACGCAGTTTGGTGATCTGCAGGTGTAGGACCCTGCTCAGAGTTTTTTTGGATAGCTCCCTCTGTTCAGGAGCTTATCTTTTGGTATAGTTCTTTCAGTACAGGCTTTTGTACGGTTATGGGTACGGCGGGGCCTTGTCCCGTCATATTTCAGTATAACTCTTAAGTGCGTATTCATATGTGGGATTGGATTCATGTACGGTGTAGTGTCTTTTGTTTATGTATATTATATGGCAGCCTTGTCGGCTTTGCCTTGCACGTACGTTGGTTTTAAAAAAAAAAGAAAAAAAAAGATGAAGTGTTATTTGATTTCCGCAGTTTACTTAGTTGTTAAGGTAGAAGGGTGCCCAGGTAGGGCACGATCACGCCCGAGGTTGGGCGTGACAGTGGTATCGAAGCGATCAGTCCTCGGAATGTCTGAGCCAGTGTCTAGTAGAGTCTTGATTATCGGTGTGTTGTGCGCCACCCATAAACAGAAGGCTACAGGACATTTAGGAGTTGGTTTCTATTCTTCTCACTCTAAGATCGTGCCATAGAGTTGTGTTAGTAAGATAATTCCTCTCTGACGTATTGTTGTGTTCTGATTATGCCTCGAGGAGAGCGGCCGCCCGAAGGGCAAAGTAGCGAGGAGCTACTAGTCGGACTCAGAGAGTTGATAGGGCTTATGCCGGGGTAGACCGGATGTTGTTCGCGATCGGCGAGTTCTTGCGCCAGTTTTGAGACCCGGCACGAGCCTCGGTTTCTCGGTTAGGAGAAGACTATAGGGTCGTGAGGAAGCGATTATGTTATTGACCAAGATAGTTGTTATACCGTATTTCGAGTATATGCGTGAGGCGTACGTACAAAAGTTTGAGCCTTAAATTAGGCAAGGGACGAAAATTTTGTTCACAACCCACGAAAAGAATTGTTTTCCGACGAAACGTTTTCCAAACTTTGCGAGGGGAAAATTACGGTTGCGACATTAATAATTTTTATGGATTTTTCCGAGAGATGAAATATTTTGGACCAACGAGAGGGCGACACTTGTCACCTCAGTGGGATCAAGTGGCGATGGCTTGCACGTTCTTGCCATGTTTTGAGGCCTAAACCATGGGTCAATGTTTGGAGTGATTTGAGGAGTAGATGGCTAGGGTGCACATGTACAAATCCTCACCCTCCACTTGCCCACGACTTGTCTTGATCTTGTCCATTGGTTTCCCTATAAATACCCCCTTAGTTGAAGACTTCTTCATCCACTCCACTTTTCTAAGTCTTGAAATCCCTCTCCCCTTTGTAAGGCTTTCGTACAAGCCTCCTCCCTTTGTGAGGCCCTGGCCGAGAGTACCCCACCTCGGTGGTGCTAGCGAGAGTACCCCACTCTTGAGTGTTGTTCTCGTGAAATACCCCACTTGGTAGAAAAGTATTCTCCAAGTATTGTTACTATTCCAAAATACCTGCCCAAATACCTTGTAGTATTCCAAGGTTACCCTATACTAAAAGCCGAAATACTATTATACTTTCCTTGATCACAAAACGAAACCCTTAGGAAAATCTTCACAGTTGGTTGAAGTATTAAAAAGAAGTTGCGTAGAACTTCTAAGGGTTGTTTGAAGCGGGTTGGAGCGCCCAGAGTAGGAGCTAAACGTTGCTCAGGATCGACATTTAAACTTGGATAATTTTGGGCTTATCGAGGTAAATACTCTTGACCTTCTATTGTAATTGGAAATTACATACTGTAGTAGTATAGAAATGAATATAAGATTCATAGAAGGATATTACAGAAGAGAATTGAACTGTAATAGAAGGATATTAAAGAAGAAGATTGAACTGTACTTACATAGGACTGTATTTACAGTAGACTTGTGTAGTTTAACGGGTAGGGAAGTGCTGCCCGATTTTTCGTAGAATAGAGAACCCTCTGCTTAGAATATTCTACAGAGTAGTCTAGACGTTGATAGACGTATGGCCTTTATAGGTTGAAAATCTTTGCGAGTAGCGTGTTCTACTTGGAAGGTGGACAAGGCTAGCCGGGTTATAGCGGTGGAGCGTTTTGCTAATAGTCGATAATCGTCGCGAGGTATGTGATTCTTCCTATCCTCTTGAGCATGATATTTTAAAGAATATATATAGTACGGTAGACGTACGTGTGTTAACTGAACGTGGTTTTACCGCGATGTCTTTTGACTTGAGTCTAATAATAAGAATCTTGAAGTATTTCAAGAGAATTAAGAAACCTTTTTGAAAGAAGAGTAATGCTTGGTTTTAAAAGCTTAAGAGTTATACTAGCTTTATGGGAAGTTAGGTATAACGACTTAAGAGAGATAAAAAGAATGGTTTATTGATTTTAGAAGTTAAGAGACTTGATCTTAAAAGATAAGAGACTTGACTTAATTGAATTAATATGAATTTTGTTAAAAAGTGTGAAACCTCATTCGTGAGTAATGTGTTATACCCCGTATTTCCAGAGTATGTACGTAAGGGAATACGTACAAAAGTCTAGCCTTAAAGTTTAGGCACAAGACGTTTTTTTTGGGCACAACTCACAAAACGAATAGTTTTCCGACGAAACGTTTCCACAACTTTCGTAGGGTAAATTCCGGCTATGCCATTTCTAATTTTTGCGGATTTTTCCGAGAGACGAAACATTTTGGACCAACGGGAGGGCGACACTTGGCACCCTCCAATTGGTGGACTTGAAATCGTCCATTGGACGAATTGGGGATAGATTTGCACGTTTTTTGTGCCTTGGCACAAGTCAAAGAGTTGGTAGGATATTTTGTGTGCAAGTTGGCCAAGGACACTTGCCCTAATCTTGACCTTACACTTGCCTAGCACTTGGCTAAATCTTGGCCCTTGGTTGGCCATGTCTTGACCTATAAATTGTCACGACCCGTTCCGGGGCCCGTGACTAGTGCCTTACCGGGGCACCCAAGTAGTCATACATCAGAGTAATCAGCGGAAATATAAAGCAAGACATGAAACAGTTTATAAAATAAGACACAGTTTATGTGAGAAAACATCGTCTTTCGGCATATATATATAAACATGGTTTAGCAGTTACATCCGACACATCGCAACATGACTACTGCACCTCTAAGGAAATATACAACTATGGCGGACAGGGCCCCGCCATACCTGGCATACAAAACTATCTACAACGGGAGATCATACCCAAAGTAGAGCCTCGGAAAAGATGGAGCTCAGACACCAACGTAGAGATCCTAAGAATGTGGATCTAGCACTGCCGCTTCACCGCGGCATGAACGCAGCCCCGAAGGAGGTCGATCTGAGTACTAAGTATGTGAAAGCGTAAAGTACTTTAAATGAAATCATAACACTTTTTAAAACCGGTTTACAAATATGTATGAAGCAATCAAAGGAGCGCATAGTGCCACATCACAAACAAGAGCAACAATAGGTAGCGTAATAGGTCTTTTCTAGGCTGCGATTGATTGAGCGGGCCACTCGCCCGTATTATCACTCTGCAAGCCTAATCTCGGACTCGAGTCCGCATAAAGCCACTCACGTGGGCGCATGAGGTATAACCCCGCATCGAGGGTAGCTACTCCTCGGCGTAAATCGCCTGGACTCGTTGTCGCATGGCGCATAGACCGCGTGAGGCATAACCCCGCATACTAACACGGAACTCGTAGCTCGCATAGGCCCCTGGACCGCGTGAGGTATTCTCGAATCATGGTCCTGCATCACCGAGTCTACCCCGCGTCGGAGGCAGCTTAACCCGGTATCATCTCGAGGTGGTGATAGTACACTAACATAACAAACATCTTTAAACAACATAAGCACAACAAGGATACTCTCTTATACAAACATTACAAGATACTAACACACATAGCATCATATCATGTCTACTTATCAAACCATCTTATTATTCTTTTCACAATTCAACATAAGTCTGTTATAAGCACATAGGCAAACTTGTTTCTTTTATCAATCTTAAGTGGTTATACTTAACTTCCCATAAAGCTAGTATAACTCTTAAGCTTCTGTTTTAAAAACCAGTTAGTTCTCTTCTGTTAAAAATGATTCAGTATTCTTATGAAATGCTTTCAGATCTTTATTATTCAGGCTTAAGCCGTGAGGCATTGCCGTAAGTGTTATTCAGGCTTAAGCCGTGAGGCATTGCCGTAAGTGTTATTCAGGCTTAAGTCAAAGACATTGCCGTAGTTATTATTCGTTAACACGTATGCGTCTACGTACTATATATATTGTAAAATATCATGCTTTAGGAAGAATCACATACCTTACCGTGAAAACCACCGCGAGTTGAATATGTCGTATGAGAGTCACTATAATAGTCACGACATCTATCAAAGACTACTCAAGGTCATTCTAAACAGGGGTTCACAATTCTATAGAAAGTTGGGCGTGCTTCCCTACGGTGAGCTATATAAGTCTCATGTGAAAACAGTCTATGTAAGTCTGATTTGATTATTCTTCTTTAAACCCTTCTACTGTGTAGTAGCAGTTTAATTCTATTCGTGATATTCTTCTAAGTATTTAATACTTATTCTAATACTACAACAGTAAGTATTCTCTAATTCAAAAGAGGGTTAGGATTTGTTACCTCAGTAAGCCCAATAATATCCTAGATAAAGTCGCGCCTGAGCAAGGTTTAGCTCCAAGAAACCTTAGAAGTTCTTCACAACTTCTACTAAGTACTAAGGGATTTGGGCTAGGGTATTTTGGGCATTATAACAATACTAGAAGACAACTTTTCTACCAAGGGAGGGGGGTAGATTTTTGGCTAGGCTAGGGGGGGGCCTCGGCCAAACTACTAGGCTAGAGGGGGGGGTATTCGGCCAAGGGCCTTCACAAGAGGAGGGGGGAGGTGTTGGACGAAAAGGCTACAAAGGGAGAGGAGAGGATTTTCAAGACTTGGAAAGATTTGTGGATGAAGAACTCTTTATCTCTAAGGGGGTATTTATAGGTCAAGAAGTGGCCAACCAATGGCCAAGATTAAGACAAGTGCAAGGCAAGTGTAGGGTGAGGATTAACTATACACAAATATCCTACCAACTCCTTGACTTGTGCACAAGGCACAAAAAACGTGCCAATGGTCTTCAATTCGTCTAATGGACGATTTCAAGTCCACAAATTGGAGGTGCCAAGTGTCGCCTCCGTTGGTCCAAAATGTTTCGTCTCTCGGAAAAATCCGCAAAAATTAGAAATGGCATAGCGGAATTTACCCTACGAAAAGTGGAAGCGTTTGTCGGAAAACTATTCGTTTTGTGAGTTGTGCCCAAAAAAACGTTTTGCCTAAACTTTAAGGCTAGACTTTTATGCGTATTCCCTTACGTACATACTGAAATACGGGTATAACATTCTCCTCCTCGCCGAAACATTCGTCGAATGTTCCTTCCCAACGATTAACGATAAGATTCTTCATAACTTAAGCGATTTGCAAATGCCACACACGCACGAAACAACACTTGGCGAAGCGATAACGAAAATTTACAAGTAGGAAAGTGAATTACCCGGAGGTGTGGGAATAGGTGAGGATACTTCTGCCTCATGACCTCGCCGGCTTCCACGTCATCTCCTCACGAGCTCGTTCGCCACAAGACTTTGACGGAAGCCACGTCCTTGGTCAGACGCCTAACACGACGATCGACTATCGCTATGGGAATCTCCATACGATAACCCTCGGTCACTGGACATCGTCAATCGGGTGTACCTAGATGGATCCCCGATACATCTCGCCGGCATAGATACGTGAAAAAGCGGATGCCGCCTCGGATCGGACGACAGATCCAACTCGTAGGCAACCTTGCCTACCTGCGGACAATCTGAAGCGGCCCGATGTACCTAGGGTGAGTTTTCCCTTCTTCCGAATCTCATCACACCCCATGGGTGACACCTTCAGAAAACCCAATCATGAACCTCGAACTCAAGATGCCGACGACGATGATCTGCATCGACTTACATCGACTACGAAATGTCGATAGCGCTCTCGGATAAGCCACCTTATCCACTGCTTTGTACCAAATCTGGTCCCACTAGCGCACCTCGCCCACATCGAACCAACCTATAGGCGATCGGCACTTCCTCCATACAAGGCCTCAAGGCGCCATCGAATCTGGAGTGGTAGCTATTATTATACGCGAACTCAACTAGAGGCAAATGATCCTCCCAACTACCATCGAAGTCAATAACGGGCTCGCGACATATCCTCGAGAGTGCGGATAGTGCGCTCTGCTGTCCGTGCATGCGTGGATGAAATGCGATGCTCGGGCTCACTGCGTCCCTAAACCCCTGCGGAAGGACCTCGAAGTTAGCGTAAATTGGGCTCCACATGCGATATGATCGAAGTAGGGACTCCATGCGATCTGCGATCTCTCGGATGTAAAGTCCGCATAATCCTCGGTGAAAAAGTCGTCGGCGGAAGAAAGTGGGCTGATTTCGTCGACTGTCGGCGATAACCCATATAGAATCATGTCTCCTCCGAGTGCGAGGTAATCACGTGATGAAGTCCATGTTGATTACCTCCCACTTCGGTCGGGATCTCTAAATGCGTAACAAACCACGGGCCTGCGGTGCTCTGCCTTCACTGCGACAACACGGGCATTGAGCTACGAACTCGCAGCGTCCTCTTCAAGCCATCCCACCAATACGGATCTAAGGTCGTGGTACATCTTGGTCGACCGGATGGATGAAACGCTTGTGTGTGCTTCCCAGAACCTGCTGCAGAAGTCTGAAACATCCGGAACACACAATCTGCCCTCAAACCTTAGCACCCCATCGGTGCTACCTCAAGGACCTCGCCCTCACGAAGAGGCTGTATCACGATATCGAATCAAAGTGGATCCTCGGTATTGCCTCTTCACCTCCTCGGCGATGGAAGACTCGGCAACCTCACGAACTCTAACCCCACCGCTATCGTAATCAATCAAGCGGACACGAGGCTCGCTAGCGATGCAAATCACGAACCATGTCCTCATCTCTAGCTGCACATCGATAGGCTCCCATCGACCTACGACTAAGAGCATACGCACAACATTGGCCTTCCCGGGTGGTACGGGATATCAACATCGTAATCCTTAAGCAACTCTAACCACCGTCTCGCCGTAAGTTCGGCTCCTCTGGTGAAGATATCTTGGAGGCTCTTGTGGTGCGTAAAAATATCCACGTGAACCCCATACAAATAGTGCCTCCAGATCTTGGCGTGAATCACAACCGCCTTGACTCCAAATCATGGGTGGGGTAGTTCCTCTCGTGTTTCTTGGTGTCGGGATGCATATGCTATAACCTGCCATGCTGCATCAACACATCCCAACCCGATGCGGCGCGTCGCAATACGACATAACCATCTGGACCCTGCGGAAGAGTAAGAGCGGGCGGTCGTCGATCTCTCTTTCGACAGCTGGAAACCACGCTCCAAGCATCAGTCCATGAAACTTGGCGCCTCGAGTCAGCCTAGTCAATGGTGCGAGATAGAAGCAAACTTCTCTGAACGCCGATAATATCTGCAAGGCCCGAAAGCTGCGAACCTCTGCCGGAGTAGTAGGTCTAGGCAAGTCTCGCGCCTCGATCTTGGCGTATCAACTCGAATGCCATCAGCCCGACAATATGCCCAAGAAACGCCGAAGTCAACAAAACTCACATTTGGAAAACTTGGCGTACAAGCTGGTCTGGAGAATCGGCCAAGATCGCCAAATGCTCGCATGCTCTGCTCTGGCGAGAATAAACCAAGATATCATCAATGAACACTATCACAAGCGTGTCCAAAAATGGTTTGAACACTCGGTTCATCAAATCCATGAATACTGCGGAGCATTGGTCAACAAAGACATGACCACGAACTCATAATGCCCATACGGGTCGGAATGCGATCTAGGGACATCCACCTCGACTCGCACTTTGATGATAGCCCGATCGCAGATCAATCTTGGAGAAACATCTCGCACCACGCAATGGTCGAACAAATCATCAATCACAGGAAGGGGTATACGTTCTTAATGGTCACCTTGTTCACCGTAATCAACACGCGTGCGCGGCGTCCTTCTTCTTCACGAACAATACGGCGCTCCCCAAGGAGAAACACTAGGCTGATGAAGCCGCTTCTCCGGCCAAATCCCTCAGCTGGTCCTTCAACTCTCTCAACTCGGCAGGTGCCATTCTGTATGGCGGAATGGAAATAGGCCGAGTATCTGGCAACACATCTATACAAAACTCGATCTCCCTCTCAGGAGGGACACCCGGGAGGTCATCTGGAAACACGTCTGGGAACTCGACTCACGGGCCCGGTGAAAATCTGGTACGCGACTTGATATCAAACACCCGAACGAGATGGTAGATATACCGCCTGCACCATCTTCCTAGCCTTGAGGTAGGAAATAAACCTACCCGGAGAATCTGAGTGCTCCCACTCAACAACCGGCTCCTCAGGAAACTGGAACCGTACTACTCTCTCTCTGCAGTCTACATTGGCGTAGCAAGAAGCTAGCCAATCCATCCCCATAATCACGTCGAAGTCAATCATCTCCAACTCTATCAAGTCGGCTGAGTCCGACGAGCGTAAATGGTCACGGGATAAGCTCTATATACGCCGAGCTACCACGAATCACCACTGGCGTAGCTACCTCGAAAGGGTCTATGGACTCGGGCTCTATCCCTATCCTACTAGCAACAAGGGAGATATATGGGGCCAGTAGAACCGGATCTATCAAAGCATACATCAAACCGAGCGATAAGGTACGTGGCGACATCGGTGAGGCCTCACGATCTGTCGGTGGACAAAGCATAAATGCGGTTACGAGGACCGCTAGAATTGGGACGAGCCACGACCTGCGCGACCTCGACCCATGAGTACCACGCCTCGGGCGAGTAAGCGTAGGAGATGATGAAGCGGCAACGAGAACTGAAGGTGAGCCTACCACGTAGCGCCCCGGTCGGACGATCCTCATAAAGTGACCGGTGGCCACAAGCGTAACAAGCTCCAAAGTAGTACCACACTTCCCGTAATGGGATCTACCGCATCGGCCACGGCTGGGGTCCGTCGTCGATACCTCTGCTACTGCGGGCGTCGAAGCCTGGGGCCTGATGCGCCCTCGAAAACTCTGGTGTCTTGAGGGCGGTGCGGGAGTGCTCTGGTGGGCGTGGTGCGAATCTAGGCCGCTGCGAGGCCGCCCACCACGATAACCACGAGAAGACCCTCCGTCTGGCCTTCCTGCTGCTTGTCACTCGTCGACCTCTGCGCTCGCCGCATCAGGCGTGAGCTGCGTGCGGGTAATGTCCATACCGGTGGAAACACCCGCACATGACTCGGCCATATAGTCGTCTAGCGGTGACATAGCGGTGCACCTATCCTCCATATCTGCTACCAATCTTTGGGACATATCGAGCCAATGAATCAAACTCGACATTGTACTCACGGCGGTCGCGTCTCTGCCTCGATGGTAAAAATCTATCGGCCGCGCCCTCGCCATCTGTGGAGGCAAGAAGTGAGTGAGAAAGCCTCGAGAACTCATCCCAGTAGGCTGGGGACGCGTGCTCTCCCGGGATAACTCCCATGAATCAAACCAATCGATCTGCGGTATCACGCGGCCGTCACGAACAAAGGTCACAGACTCTGTCTCAGAGGCCTTGATCACCTCATGATTCTCTGTAGATGACGGATGAACTCCTGCGGATCATCCTCCGGCCTCGACAGTAAAACTCTGGCGGCGGGCTACAACTCGAAATCTCGTAGTCTCAAACTACTCGCCTCGGGTGTACCACGGGTGCGGCCGAGCTGGAGGCTGGGCCAGGCTGCGTCGATCTCTCCTCGTGTCGGGCCACAACTTTGTGATAGGCGGGCCATCTCCGTACCCTAACTCCTCCGCCCGGTGTGGGGCGGGAGGTGTGGGTCTTGTGGTCTCTTTGGGCGGCGTCATAGAACTCGCCGTCTCGGTATAGGCGGGCACGAGCCTCGTGACTCTGGGTGTCTGCTAGCGACTCCTCGCACGCCTTGCCGCCTTGGGCGGGTTTCTTACGTGGAGGCATAAGCATACGGAAAGGAATACGTTAGAGGTCCAACCTATAACACAACTCTAAAGCACGATCTCGGAATGAGAAAAATGAAACCAATCCTAAATATCCTATAGCCTCACGATTATTGGTGTGGTGCACAACAGATAATCAAGACTCTACTAGATACGGTCTGTAGACACTTTTGAAGATTAATCGCTCACGATACCACTTTTGTCACGACCGTTCGGGGCGTGGTCGTGCCTCAGGGCACCCAAGTAGTCATACATCGAGTAATCGGAAATATAAAGCAAGACATGAAAGCAGTTTATAAAATAAGACACAATTTATGTGAAAACATCGCCTTTCGGCATATATATATAAACATGGTTTAGCGATTACATCCGACACTTTGTACAACATGACTACAGACCTCTGGAAATATACAACTATGGCGGGACGGGGCCGCCATACCACTGCATACAAAGCGTCTCTGAGGAGATCATACCCAAAAGTAGAGCCTCGGAAAAGATGGAGCTCGACACCAACGTAGAGATCCTAAGAATGTGGATCTAGCACCTTGCCCTTACTGCGGCATGAACGCAGCCCGAGAGGTCGATCTACAATTACTAAGTATGTGAAGCGTAAAGTACTTTAAATGAAATCATAACACTTTTTAAAACCGGTTTACAAATATGTATGAAGCAATCAGGAACCGCACATAGTGCCACATCACAAACAAGAGCAACAATAGGTAAGCGTAATAGGTCTTTTCTAGGTGCGAACGATTCAAGCGGGGCCACTCGCTGTATTATCACTCTGCAAGCCTAATCACGGACTCGAGTCGCGTGAGCCACTCACGTGGGCCGCGTGAGGTATAACCCGCATCGAGGGTAGCTACTCCTCGGCGTCGTCTGGACTCGTTGTCGCATGGCTACATAGACGCGTGAGGCATAACCCGCATACTAACCTGGAACTCGTAGCTCGCGCATAGGCCCCCTGGACCGCGTAGGTATTCTCGAATCATGGTCCTGGATCGCTTTGAGTCTACCCGCGTCGGAGGCGGCTTAACCCGGTATCATCTCAAGAGGTGAGTGATAGTACACTAACATAACAACTTATCTTTAAACAACATAAGCACAACAAGGATACTCTCTTATACAAACATTACAAGATACTAACACACGTAGCATCATATCATGTCTACTTATCAAACCATCTTATTATTCTTTTCACAATTCAACATAAGTCTGTTATAAGCACATAGGCAAACTTGTTTCTTTTATCAATCTTAAGTGGTTATACTTAACTTCCCATAAAGCTAGTATAACTCTTAAACACATTTTAAAACCAGTTAGTTCTCTTACATTAAAAATGATTCGGTATTCTTATGAAATGCTTTGGATCTTTATTATTGGGCTTAAGCGGTGAGGCATTCAGTAAGTGTTATTCGAGCTTAAAGCGTGAGGCATTCGTAAGTGTTATTCGAGCTTAAGTCAAAGACATTGCCGTAGTTATTATTCAGTTAACACGTATGCGTCTACCGTACTATATATATTGTAAAATATCATGCTTTAGGAAGAATCACATACCTACTCGTGAAAACCACGCTTGAGTTGAATATGTGTGAGAGTCGACTATAATAGTCACAGACATCTATCAAAGACTACTACGAAGGTCATTCTAAGCGAGGTTCACAATTCTATGGAAAGTTGGGCGTACTTCCCTACGGTGAGCTATATAAGTCTCGTGAAAACGATCCTATGTAAGTTTGATTATTCTTCTTTTAAACCCTTCTACTTGTGTATAGTTCAATTCTATTCGTGATATTCTTCTAAGTATTTAATACTTATTCTAATACTACAACAGTAAGTATTCTCTAATTCAAGAGGGTTAGGATTTGTTACCTCGGTAAGCCCAATAATATCCTAGATAAAGTCGCCTTTGAGCAAGGTTTAGCTCTAAGTTATGCGCTCAGGTAGCTCAAGAAACCTTAGAAGTTCTTCACAACTTCTACTAAGTACTAAGGGATTTGGGCTAGGGTATTTTGGGCATTATAACAATACTAGAAGACAACTTTTCTACCAAGGGAGGGGGGGTAGGTTTTGGCTAGGCTAGGGGGGGCCTCGGCCAAACTACTAGGCTAGGGGGGGTGTATTCGGCGAGGGCCTTCACAAGGGAGGGGAGGTGTTGGGCGAAAAGGCTACAAAGGAGAGGAGAGGATTTTCAAGACTTGGAAAGATTTGTGGATGAAGAACTCTTCATCTCTAAGGGGGTATTTATAGGTCAAGAAGTGGCCAACCAATGGCCAAGATTAAGACAAGTGCAAGGCAAGTGTAGGGTGAGGATTAACTATACACAAATATCCTACCAACTCCTTGACTTGTGCACAAGGCACAAACAACGTGCCAATGGTCTTCAATTCGTCCAATGGACGATTTCAAGTCCACAAATTGGAGGTGCCAAGTGTCGCCCTCCGTTGGTCCAAAATGTTTCGTCTCTCGGAAAAATCATAAAAATTAGAAATGGCATAGCCGGAATTTACCCTACGAAAGCTGTGGAAACGTTTCGTCGGAAAACTATTCGTTTTGTGAGTTGTGCCCAAAAAAAACGTTTTGCCTAAACTTTAAGGCTAGACTTTTTGTACGTATTCCCTTACGTACATACTCTGGAAATACGGGGTATAACATAAATACCCCCTTAAGATGAAGAGTTCTTCATCCACAAATTCCTTTCCAAGTCTTGAAAATCCTCTCCTCTCCCTTGTAGCCTTTTTCGTCCAACACCCCCCCCCTTTTTTAGTGAGCTTGGCCGAGGCAACCCTCCCCTAGCCTGGCAAATCTACCCCCTCCCTTGGTAGAAAAGTTGCCTTCTAGTATTTTTATAATGCCCAAAATACCCTAGTCCAAATCCCTTAGTCCTTAGTAGAAGTTGTGAAGAACTTCTAAGGTTTCTTAGACTCTGGGAGCGTCTAACATAGGAGCTAAACCTTGCTCAGCGCGACTTTATCTAGGATATTATTGGGCTTACCGAGGTAAATAATCCTAACCCTCTTTTGAATTAGAGAATACATGTAGTAGTATAAGAATAAATATAAAATACTTAGAAGAATATCACAGAATAGAATTGAATTATCACGATGAAGGGTTTAAAGAAGAATAATCAAATTGTACTTACATGGGATTTTCACGATGAGACTTGAGTAGCTCACCGGGTAGGGAAATCTTGATTTTCCGTAGGATATAGAACCCTCTGTTTAGAAGCATTTTACAAAGTAGTCGAACGTTGATAGGCGTGTCGACTATTATAGGTGATTCTCTCGCACGACATATTCAACTTGGCGGTGGTTTTCACGAGAAGGTATGTGATTCTTCCTAAAGCATGATATTTTACAATATATATGTAGTACGGTAGACGTACATGTGTTAACTGAATAATAACTACGGCAATGCCTCACGGCTTAAGCCTGAATAATACTTACGGCAATGCCTCACGGCTTAAGCCTGAATAATAAAGAACTGAAAGCATTTCAAAAGAATACTGAATCATTTTTAACAGAAGAGAACTAATTGGTTTTTAAAACAGAAGCTTAAGAGTTATACTAGCTTTATGGGAAGTTAAGTATAACCACTTAAGAATGATAAAAGAAACAGTTTGCCTATGTGTTTATAACAGACTTATATTGAATTGTGAAAAGAATAATAAGATGGTTTGATAAGTAGACATGATATGATGCTATGTGTGTTAGTGTCTTGTAACGTTCTTGTTGTGCTTATGTTGTTTAAAGATAAGCTGTTATGTTAGTGTACTATCACTCACCTCTTGACATATTACCGGGGGTTAAGCTGCCCTCCGATGCGGGGTAGACTCGGTGATGCAGGACCATGATTCGAGAATACCTTATGCGGGTCGAGGACCTATGCGAGCTACGGAGTTCAGGTTAGTGATGCGGGGTTATACCTCATGCGGTCTATGTGGCCATGCGGACTACGAGTCGGGGCGATGCCGAGTAGCTACCCTCGATGCGGGGTTATGTACCTATGCGGGCCTATGTGAGTGGCCTATGCGGACTACGAGTCGAGATTAGGCTTGCATGGTGATACTACGGGCAATTGGCCTGCCGATCATTCGCGACCTAGAAAAGACATTACGATTTACCTATTGTTGCTCTTGTTTATGATGTGGCACTATGCGGTCCCCTTGGTTGTTTCATACATACTTGCAAAACTGATTTTAAAAATGATATGTTTTCATTTAAGTATTTTCTGATTTCATATACTTAGTACTGTTATCGACCTCCTTGGGGCTGCGTTCATGCATGGTAAGGCAAGCAGTGCTAGATCCACATTCTTAGGATCTCTACGTTGGTGTCGGGAGCTCCATCTTTTAGAGGCTCTACTTTGGGTATGATCTCCCTGTTGTAGATAGTTTTATGCAGTCGGGTATGGCGGGGGCCTGTCCGCCATAGTTGTATATTTCCTTAAGTGCGTAGTCATGTTATGCGATATCGGATGTAATGCTAAACCATGTTTATATATATATGCCGAAAGAGATGTTTTCTCACATAAACTGTCTTATTTTATAAAGCTGTTTCATGTCTTGTTTTATATTTCCGTTGATTACTCGATGTATGACTACTTGGGTGCCCAGATAGGCACGATCACGCCCGGGAATGGGTCGTGACAAAAGTGGTATCGAGCGATTAATCCTCGGAAAGTGTCTACGCAAGTATCTAGTAGAGTCTTGATTATCGGTGTGTTGTGCACCACCAATAATCGAGAGGCTATAGGATATTTAGGATTGGTTTCCATTCTTCTCACTCGAGATCGTGCTTTAGAGTGTTAAGTTGGACCCTAACGTATTCCTTTTATGTGATTATGCCTCCACGTAAGGCAACCCGGCCGAAGGCAAAGCCGAGGAGGCGCTAGTGGGACACCTAGAGTCACGAGGCTCGGGCGATCTATACCGAGCGGCGAGTTCTACGACGCCGCCGGCCCCAAGAGACCACAGTACCCACACCTCGCATCCCACGGCTGGCGGAGAGTTAGGTACAAGGAGATGGCCCACGCGGCAGATCGTGGCGAACATGAGGACGGCTGAATCAGCCGATTCGATCCAGCCCGATCGTACCGTGGTTCACCCGAGGCGAGAGTTTGAGGCTACGAGACTTCCCGAGTTGTAGCCGCGAGTTTTCTGGTCGAGGCCGGAGGATGATCCGCGAGGAGTTCATCCGTCACCTGAAGGATTCTCGAGTGATCAGGGCGTCGGAGACCGATTCCGTGATCTTTGGTTCACATAGGCTGCGTGATACCGCAGTCGATTGGTTTGATTCATGGGAGTTATCCCGGGGAGAGCACGCGTCCCCAGCTACTTAGGATGAGTTCTCAGAGACTTTCCTCACTCACTTCTTGCCTCCACAGATGAGAGGCGCGGGTGATAGATTTTCTTCTTGAGGCGAGAGAGGGCCTTGTCGGGAGTACAATGTCGAGTTTGATTCATTGGCTCGATATGTCCCAGCGTTGGTAGCAGATATGGAGGATAGGGTGCACCGCCACGCCACGGGCTAGATGACTATATGGCCGAGTCATGTGCGGGTGTTTCTCTTCAGCCGGGTATGCACATTACCCGCATGCAGGCTCATGCTCTTGGATGTGAGGAGCGTAGAGACCGACGGGTTGACAAGCAGCAGCAGAAGAAGACCAGGACGGCAGGGTCTTTTGGTGGCTATCGTGATGGGCGGCCTCAGCAGCAGTCTAGATTTGTACCACCCGGCTCGAGCACTCTGCACCGTCCTCGGACAGCCAGACATTCGGGCGCGAGGCCCCGTGACTTGACGTCGAGCGGCGAGGTCGCCGATCGGGACCACCACCCGCCGGTGGCGTGCGGTAGATCCCACCGGGAGTTGTGGTGCTACGGGAGCTTGTTTGATTGTGGCGGCAGGTCACTATGCGAGGAACCGTCCCGCGGCAAGCGATCTTGATGGTAGGGTCACCTACGAGTTCTTTCGTCGTCTTCTTCATCCCCGACTACTGCATCGGAGGGCAAGGTACTCATGGACCAGCAGTCGCGGCAGGTCGTGGCGCGGTCCCGATTCTAGCGGTCCTCGAACCGCATTTATGCTTTGTCCGACAGATCGGAGGCCTCACCGATGTCGTCGCGGTACCTTATCAGTTTCTGGGTTTGATGTGTATGCTTTGATAGATCCGGGTTCTATTCTGTCCTATATATCTCCCCTTGTTGCTAGTAGGATAGGGATAGAGCCTGAGTCCATAGACCCTTTCGAGGTAGCTACGCCAGTGGGTGATTCGGTGGTAGCTCGGCGGGTATATAGAGCTTGTCTGTGACTATTCGATCGTCGGACCAGCCGACTTGATAGAGTTGGAGATGATTGACGACGTGATCATGGGGATGGATTGTCTAGCTTGCTACGCCAATGTAGGCTGCAGAGAGAGAGTAATGCGGTTCCGATTTCACGAGGCCGGTTGTTGAGTGGGAGGAGCACGGTATCGCCGAGGGTAGGTTTATTTCCTACCTCAAGGCTAGGAAGATGGTGCGAAGGGTATATCTACCATCTCGTTCGGGTGTTTGATCTTGAAGGCTGCGGTACCAGATTTTCCGTCGATTCGGTGGTCGAGAGTTCCCAGACGTGTTTCAGGCGACCTCGGGTATCCTCCCGAGAGGAGATTGAGTTTTGTATTGACATATTGCGGACACTCGGCTATTTCCATTCCGCCATACGTAATGGCACTGCCGAGTTGAGAGTTGAAGGATCAGCTTAGGGATTTGCTGGAGAAGGGCTTCATCAGGCCTAGTGTTTCTCCCTGGGGAGCGCCGGTATTGTTCGTGAAGAAGAAGGACGGGACGCTGCGCATGTGTGTTGATTACAGGCAGCTGAACAGGGTGACCATTAAGAACAGATACCCCCTTCCCAGGATTGATGATTTGTTCGACCAGTTGCAGGGTGCGAGATGTTTTTCTAAGATTGATCTGCGATCGGGCTATCATCAGGTGCGAGTCAGAGAGGTGGATGTCCCTAGATCGCATTCGGACGTGCGGGCATTATGAGTTCAGGGTCATGTCTTTTGGGTTGACCAATGCTCCGGCAGTATTCATGGATTTGATGAACCGAGTGTTCAAACCATTTTTGGACACGTTTGTGATAGTGTTCATTGATGATATCTTGGTTTATTCTCGCTCAGAGCAGGAGCATGCGGAGCATTTGAGGACTGTCTTGTGATTCTCCGGGACCAGCGATTATACGCCAAGTTTTCCAAATGTGAGTTTTGGTTGACTTGATGGCGTTTCTTGGGCATATTGTGGGCCGATGGCATTAGTGGATCGGCCAAGATCGAAGCGATCGGACTTGGCCTAGAACTACTACTCCGGCGAGAGGTTCGCGATTTCGGGCCTTGCAGGATATTATCGGCGGTTCGTGGAAGTTTGCTTCTATCTCGCACCATTGACTAGGCCGACTCGGCGGCCAAGTTTGATGGTGATGCTTGTGGCGGGGTTTCCGATTCTTGAAAGACCGGCGACGCCCCGTTCTTACTCTTCCGAGGGTCGGATGGTTATGTCGTGTATTGTGATCGTCGGGCATCGGGTTGGGATGTGTGTTGATGCAGCATGGCGGGGTTATAACATATGCATCCCGACGGTGAAGAAACACGAGAGGAACTACCCCACCCATGATTTGGAGTTGGCGGTGTGATTCACGCTTTGAAGATCCGAGGCACTATTTGTATGGGGTTCACGTGGATATTTTACGGACCACAAGAGCCTCGGTATATCTTCGGCGGAGGAGCTGAACTTACGGCGAGGCGGTGGTTAGAGTTGCTTAAGGATTACGATGTTGATATCTGTACCACCCGGAAGGCCAATGTTGTGGCGTATGCTCTTAGTCGTAGGTCGATGGGAGCCTATCGGATGTGCGCTAGAGAGGAGGACATGGTTCGTGATTTGCATCGATTAGCGAGCCTTGGTGTCCGTTTGATTGATTACGATAGCGATGGGGTTAGAGTTCGTGAGGTTGCCGAAGTCTTCCATCGTCGAGAGGTGAAGAGGCAATTCGAGGATCCGGCTTTGATTCGATATCGTGATCGGCTCTTCGTGAGGCAAGGGCCCTGAGGTAGCACGATGGGGTGCTAAGGTTTGAGGCGGTGTGTGTTCCGGATGTTTGAGGACTTCGGCGAGTTCTTGGGAAGCACACGTAGCGCGTTACTCCATCCATCCGGTCGACCAAGATGTACCACGACCTTAGATCGTATTGGTGGGATGGCTTGAAGAGGACGTTGCGAGTTCGTAGCTCGGTGCGTGTTGTCGTGAGTAAAGGTAGAGCACGAGGCACGTGGTTTGTTCTGACGATTGAGATCCCGACACGGAAGTGGGAGGTAATCAACATGGACTTTATCACGGGATTACCTCGCACTCGGAGACATGATTCTACATGGGTTATCGTTGTGGTGTGAAATCAGCCCACTTTCTTCCCGTCGGGGCGACTTTTCTAGTGAGGATTATGCCGACTTTACATCAGAGATCGTCGATCGCATGGAGTCCCTATTTCGATCATATCGCAGGAGCCCGATTTACGGCTAACTGGAGGTCTTTCGAGAGGTTTAGGACGCAGTGAGCCCGAGTCTTGCATTCCATCCACGACAGACGGACAAAGCCGGCGCACTATCCGCACTCTTGAGGATATCTTTGCGAGCTGTTATCGACTTCGTGGTAGCTGGGAGGATCATTTGCCTCTAGTTGAGTTCGCGTACAATAATAGCTACCACTCCAGTATTCAGATGGCGCCTTATGAGGCCTTGTATGGGAGGAAGTGCAGATCGCCTATAGGTTGGTTCGATGTGGGCGAGGTGCAGCTAGTGGGACCAGATTTTATAAACTATTTTATGTCTTGTTGTATATTCCGCTGATTACTCTGATGTATGTCTACTTGGGTGCCCGGGTAAGGCACCAGTCACGGGCCCGGGTTCGGGTTGTGACAAAAGTGGTATCAGAGCAGTTAATCCTCGGAAAGTGTCTACAGACCGTATCTAGTAGAGTCTTGATTATCGGTGTGTTGTGCACCACACCAATAATCAGGAGGCTATAGGATATTTAGGATTGGTTTCCATTCTTCTCACTCTGAGATCGTGCTTAGAGCTGTGTTATAAGTTGGACCCCTCTAACGTAATTCTTTCCCTTACCAGTTATGTCTCCGCGTAAGGCAACCCGGGCCCAGAAGGGCAAGGCAGCCGAGGGAGCTGCGAGTAGAGCACAGAGGGTTACGAGGGCGCAGGCCCAATCATCACCTGGGGTGGTGCTTCATTCGGGGAGTTCGGCGACGCCGCCAGTCCCAGCAGAGTCTAGCACAGCGGCAGCAGTTCCTACTGCGGCCATGATATTCGAACCTTCAGTTCCACGACCAGTAGCAGAAAGTATGGATTGCAAAGAGACGACCCTGTTACTAGCTATGGATTTAGCAACCAGAGAGTATATTATGTATCGATTTATCACGGGTCATGATGACTATCTAAGAGAGGGTTGTGCAAGAATAGCTCTTCAGTCAGGCTTGAGCATGGCCTGTGTACGGGCTTATGCGCAGCAGGCTGAGAAACGTAGTGTTACAACCCATAAATTCAAGAAGATAAGATAAGAACATACCAAGGAATATAAGATTTGAAAGTGGAAAGATAAGTGGACAAACATGTGTTGGACGAATTTTGAGTTTACCTTGGAGTGTTGTACCCCAGTTATTAAGAATTTCAAGGTGTTTAAAGAGCCTAGTGTGTAGTCCGTTAAATCTAGTTCCCAACGCAACAAATCGTTCGTCGATAGGACATCGGAGTCGAAAATTATGGAACTTACAAGTTAGGTGCGTGATCGAGCAAAGCGGCGATTTGGTTCGAAGTGCAGCGGCGCGCCGAATGCGAGGCGCGCCGGTTGTCTTGAGTCCGGGGTTGCTTTGCGCACGGAATCTGGCCGCGCGGAATCTTGGAACACCGGAAGTGGGCAGCGCCGGCGGCGTGGCGGGCGGGATTTTTAGCGGTAGCGAAGTAAAATCGGGATTTTTTAAAAGCCTATGGGAGGGTGACAAGTGTCCCTCCCATCCTTTGACAGTTAAGGGCCTATTTTAGGGCCAAGTCTTGGAAGACTTGGCCATTTCATCTCAAACCCTCCCAAGGAAATCCTCTCCCTTCTCTCTAGATTTTTGAAGAAAACCTAGCTTAAGAGGAAATTGTTGGAGCGCCGGCAAGAAGGAAAAGTGTGGGTAAACTTGTGGGAAGCGCTGGTAGACGAGTTTGACGGAAAAGAAGTGGAAGAAAGGGGCTTTTGTGGGTTTCTCCAAAGGTAAAAGTTTCCCCTTCTCTTGGATATGAGTTATACTTGTTATAGTAGTTTAGAAATGAGCCTGAGGTTGTTATATTTTAGTAGTTTAGAATTAGGCCTGAGGCTGTTATATTTGAATAGATTTGGATCTTGTTGTCTTGTTGAAACCGAAAATGGGCATGTTAGCCTTAAGATTTTAACTTCAATTTGGTTACTAATTTGGTCGTCGCATGTTGTAAAGGGGGATTGTGGTTGTTGAAGATGTCTAGGGCTAGATATCATGTTAGACCTAAGGACTTGGATTGGAAAAGAGTTGAAAGGGGTTAGTATTGGTTATATTGTTGGCCAAGAATGGCATGGAAATTATTGGTTTATTTTGTATCATTGTGGGGCGGAATTTTACGCGTCCTGTAAAGGCGTGTAATCCCCTTTGTGGTTAGCTGAATTGAGCCTTAAATGTGGCGTTGGTTATTGAATTCGGCCTTGAAAAAGGTGGCATAGTAAGTAGAAACAAAGGAAGTGCCGTCCAAATTGCCGTAGAATTTAGGGACTTTGCACTTAGTTTATTCTACGTTCGAAGCTAGAGTTTGATAGACGTTTTATGACCTTATTAGGATTGAAGTACTACGAGTAGTGTATCCTACTTGGAGGGTATAATACTGTGGAGCCTTTTTGCTAATTGTCGACAATCGTCGCGAGGTATGTGATTCTTCCTATCCTCTTCAGCATGATTATTTGTGAAATATATAGTGCAGTAGATGCACGTGTGTTAAATGAATTTGGTTTCCCTTGTTTTGCCTTGACTTGATATGAAGTGTAAAGGTCTTGATTGTTTGAAAAAGTAGGAAAATCTTATTCGTTAGTAATGGGTACTCGGTGGTTAAAGAATAAGCCCTCTTGGTCTCATAAAGGGCTTATAGTTGTAATTGGTTGGTTTAAAACATAAAGTGTTATAACGGCTTTATGGGAAGTTTGTTATAACCACTTTATGTAGCTAAAAGAATGGTTTGTTGATTTCAAAAGATAAGAGATTTGACTTGTAATTGACCTAAATGGTGTTGAAAAGTGTGAAACCTCATTAGTGAGAAATGAGTACGTGGTTTTTAAAAGAATAATGTTACATAAATTTCGGAAATGGGAATAAGAATCGAACAAGCCAATGCAGCGTTAATAAAGGAAATAGTAATGACAATTAATCATATTAAAACCAGTAGAAACCTCCATCTGCATAGAAGCTAAGATAAGAAAAAATTGTATTACATTTCCTAGATCATGGCTGCTCTAATAAGAATTATTGTAATCAAGTTTCGATCTTTTTAAGAATTCCAAAGTAAGGAACTCGTTTTCTAAAAGAAAAGAGACTTAAGAATTCGAAGTGTTTTGTTTTAAAAGAAAGGCATGGTTTTGTCTGGTATTGTTTTAAAACATAAAGTGTTATAATAGCTTTATGGGAAGTTAGTTATAACGACTTTATGGAAAATAAAGAAATGGATTCATTATTAGATTTAGAATGGTAACTTGATTTTTTTTGGAAAAAGAGAAGCAACTTGTTTTCAAATATTGAACTCTTTGTGAATGGAAAAACATAAGTGGCTTGGTTATGAAAGTATGTAGTATTTTGGGGTTGAAACCCGAAATTGTTGACATGAAATGAAAGTACGTTGAACTGGCCTATGCTTGTTGTGATAGCTTTTGTTGTGCAAGTGTTGTGTTTCTGTGCTACCGCGTCTCTCGTTGGAGGGCCGACTATCTGGTTGATTGATGGACATACTGACACGTTGGGTAGCCCACGGGTATGCTTCCACTATATCGATTCTTGATGGACATACTGACACGTTGGGAGGCCCACGGGTATGCTTCCATTAGGGGTGTTATTATTGTTATTTGATTGGACATACTGACACGTTGGGTAGCCCACGGGTATGCTTCCACTATATCGATTCTTGATGGACATACTGACACGTTGGGAGGCCCACGTGTATGCTTCTATTAGGGGTGTTATTATTGTTATTTGATTGGACATACTGACACGTTGGGTAGCCCACGGGTATGCTTCCACTATATCGATTCTTGATGGACATACTGACACGTTGGGAGGCCCACGGGATTGCCTCGATTAGGGGTGGTCTGATTGTTAGTTGATTGGACATACTGACACGTTGGGTAGCCGGGTATGCTTCCTGATGAGTAGTATCTTGTTATTTGATTGGACATACTGACACGTTGGGTAGCCCACGGGTATGCTTCCACAGTGAGTATTGTTTTGTTAGTTGTTTGGACATACCGACACGTTGGGTGGCCCACGGGTATGCTTCCACAAGGATTGTTATCTTGTTACTTCCTTTGGGCATACCGACACGTTGGATGGTCCACGGGTATGGGCCCACTAGGACGGTTCCAGGGCCATGTTTATACCGAGGTGAGATGCCGGGGCATGCGACCACTGTGCGAGTTAAATTCCCGGGTTGTATTTGAGTGATGATTTTACGGGCATGAGTCCCTGGCTTGGCATGACTACTTTTATGTGGTGCTGTAGTTTGGTTATTGTCACGACCCGACCCCGGATCCGTGACCGGTGCCTTGACCCGGGCACCCTTGTGACACAACATCAGAGAAAACCAGCGGAATATAAACTCAAAATAAAACAACCATAATGGTATAAATAGTCTAGCCCAAAATGGCTATCCCAAAAGTACATCAAATTGAACAGCTATATCCTTAAACAACCCAAGTTATGACAAGACTACAGGCCTCTAAGAATAAGTAACACTATGACGGGATAGGGCCCCGTCATGCCCCTGAATGTACAAAATATCACAACACCGGGGAGAACCATACCAAAAGTCGAGCTTCCGAAGAAATGGAGCTCCTGACACCTGAGTAAGAGATCCTAGGAATGAGGATCTACCATCTGCTTTCCCTTACCGGCGATGAACGCACCCAGGAAGGGGTCGACACAACGTACCAAGTATGTAAAACTGGAAAATACTGTAGTAATATCACAAGTCAAAGATAAGCTGGAGTCATAGATAAAAATCAATTTCATCAGATGCCTTACTAACAATGAGAGTGACAAGTATAAAACTTATAGCATAAAAATAGGAGGCTCACGATCAAAGCGGTACCTCGCGTAGTATCGTTAGCGATCCTACTCGGGACTATTTCACCCGCATGGGTCTGTGGACCTCATGAGGTCATCCGCCGTCATGGGACTATTTCACCCGCGTGAGACTATTTCACCCGCATGGATCCCGTGGATCCGCATGAGTACCATCGCCGTACTCGCGTGGGACTATTTCACCCGCATGGATCACGTGGTCGGATCCGCATGAGTGCAAGCGCCGCACTCGCATCATGGGTAGCAAATCCATGGCATATATAATAACCCGGGGTTTACCCCGTAATAATACAAATATATAACATAGCTCATCCGGCTATCATACATAACATAAGCACTACCGGCCTATCATATCATACATAAGTACTACCGGCCTATCATATCATACACAAGCACTACCGGCTTATCATAACATAAGCAAGTTAAGAAATCCCCTAACTTCTTATTAACATTATTAATATATCCTCTCATTTTAGTATCCTAAGGCACTAACATGTCTTTTAATAGAAAATTCGGGAATTCAACCCAAGTACCATGTACTTCTAACTTTTTAAGAAAAACTCTTTTTATACAAAGATTCCAAGATACTAATCACCATAGTATCAAGTTACAATTTCTTTTCAAAACAAGTCACATTTCCTTTTAGAAATATAATAGGCTTCTAAATCAAGTGACTTCATTTCCTTTAAAGCCTTAGGCAACCAATGCCTAAAAATCAATCCACCTTCCATAGTTTCAAATCCTTTTACCCGTACTTGTTTTAGTTAGAGTAAACCATTCTTTGTGAACCTTTCTAAAAACTAATATAACCAACTTCCATAAAGTCATTATATTAGCGTTATACCTTTGTCAAATACATTTTCCTTAAATCCAAAGGACTTATACTTTTGAAATGAAACAAGCATCATATACTTTAAAACAAGTGTAGATTATCAAATCTTGTACATTATCGCAGTACTACATAGATACAACTACTCATGCTCAAGAGATAGGAAAGCTCTACATACCTCCTTGGTCAATCCACTTGCTAAGTCCAACTACCGCAAGTAATATGTCAACCTATAATAACCATAGTGTGTTTATTAACCTCTAATTCCAATGTAGAAATTCCAAATTCAAGTTATCAATTCCTAAGGAAAATTGGGCAGCATTTCCTTTGTTTCTACTCACTTTGCCACCTTTTCAAAGGCCGATTTTTCAACATTCAAACGCCTTATTAAGGCCCAACAACCAAACCAACACAAGGGATTACACACCTAATCTTGGGTGTGTAAAATTCTGCCCCATAAGTTATAATAGTACACTTAACAATTCTAAGGTGGTTTTAGGCTACAACATGCTCATAATATTTCTTTAGCCAAATCCTTCATATTCAACCCACATTTCTAGCATGCAATGACTCTAAGAACATTATTTACCACCATAAGTATCTTCTTCATAACATGCAACTCTATAAACTAATAATAGAGGAAGAATCATTACCTTAGAGCTTTAGCCAAATTTTATCCAACACTTTGCTAGCCTTTCTACCAAGAATACCACCACCACCACCACCTTCACAAGCTAGCCACAAGCTTCCTTCTTGTCTTTTAATTTTTCAGATTTTTCTTAAGGCTAGAATCCTCTTGGATTTTTAGAGAGAAGGAGCTTGAAATATTTAGAGAGAAGGAAGAGGTTTTTCAAAGAGAGAGATGACAAATGACCAAGTCTTTATGACTTGGTCAATATATCGCATGTAAAAATCAGATGGGGACACTTGTCCCCACTCGTGCCCTTTCAAAATAAAAATCTGACTTTTCTAAGTTTTTCACGATTTCCGCCTCGGCGCGCAACTCCTGCGAACCCTCGGATCTTCCGCGGCCTGCTTCCGCCAGGCGCTGAAACTTCAACGACCCTCGGGTTTTCTGCGCGCGGCCCGACCGGCGCGCGGCCGACCGGCGCTGCGGCCTACAATTATTTCACGACCGAACGGGCGTGATCGTGCCTTACCGGGCACCCTGGTGATACAACATCGAGAAAATCAGGAAATAAAAACATGAACATGAATTTAGAGACAAAATAAATTAACGAGCCAACCAAAGCGATTTGCCTTCATCATATATATACATAAATACGAACAGCTTATCCTTTTTACAAACCACCGCCACACTGAGACCTCTAAGAATTTATACAACAACTATGACGGGACAGGGCCCCGCCATACCCCTGAATGTACAAGAACCTACAGACTCAGGGTAACATACCAACAGATAAGCCTCCGAAGGAACGGAGCTTCCCAAGACGCTGAAATGAGATCCTAAACGCGGGGATCGACAACCGATGTACTCCTACCTGCGGCATGAACGCAGCCCCGAGGTCGATCTAACAGTACCAAGTATGTGAAATCGTAAAATCAGAATCGAAATCATAATAGTCTATAAAAGCGGAGAGAGGTATGATAACCAAACTACAGTACATACACATAACAGTTATATCAATTCAGGGTCTCACGCCCACAACATCAATCCTGCCCGTGGAGTACCTTCCTCACTGCCGGCAGTCTATGATATGATAACAACAAGATAACAATCCAAATTGGAGCATACCCGTGCGCTACGCATCGTGTCAGTATGTCCAAAGGGAACAAATAAGACAACATTCCAAATGGAAGCATACCCGTGCGCTACGCATCGTGTCGATGAGTCGGAGGAAACAATAAAAGATTCCAAATGGAAGCATACCCGTGCGCTACGCATCGTGTCAGTATGTCCAAAGGGAAACAATAAGACAGCATTCCAAATGGAAGCATACCCGTGCGCTACGCATCGTGTCAGTATGTCCAAAGGGAAACAATAAGCAACAAGGCGGTAATCAAAGTGGATGCATACCCGTGCGCTACGCATCGTGTCAGTATGTCCAAAGGGAAACAATAAGCAACAAGGCGGTAATCAAAGTGGATGCATACCCGTGCGCTACGCATCGTGTCAGTATGTCCAAAGTGATTTAACAAAAGTAACACTATCAACAGGAACGTACCCGTGGAATTTATCCGTCACGCGGCCACGCCCAAGTAAGTACTCAACAAGTCAACCGATCCTCCATCGAGAGACGCGGTAGTATAGAAACACAATTCTTGCACAATAAAGGCTATCACAACAAGCATAGGCAAGTTTCACAACAACAAGCATAGGCAAGTTTCACAACAACAAGCATAGGCAGGTTTCACCACAACTCAAAGTACTTTCATTTTTATGCCAAGGTCCGGGTTTTAACCCTAAAGTACTACGCGCGTTAAATTCCTTTTAAGAGATTCATTCTTTGTATAAAAGTCACCCGATACCCGTAGTATAAAATAGAGTGACTTACATCTTTTAAGTAAACCAAAACAACTTCCATACTTTCTTTTAAGTCAAGTTACCACGTTAAAACCAATGATAAAACCTTTCTTTTGTTTTCATAAGGTCGTTATAACCAACTTCCCATAAAGCCGTTATAACACCTTATGCTTTAAACCATTTTAAGACAACACAATGCCTTTCTTTTCCCTAAGGTTCCAGTTTGCCTAATTTTAATTACGCAAGTCTCTTTTTAAAAGTTTCATAGTTCAATGTCTTAATCTCTTTTAAAACAATTGAGTAACATATGCCTCAGGCAGTAGGTTATTCTTGTTCATAATCAATCTTATTAAGCGACCATGATCTAGAAAATGTAATATCATTTTGTCTCATCTTAGCTTCATGCAGATGGAGGTTTCTCGGTTTTAATAATACTTAATTATTCAATACATTTTCCTTTATTAACGCCTGCGGTGGTTTGTCGATACACATTCGATTTCCAAATCGGTAAAACATTATTCCTTCCACAAAACCAAGTACTCATTACTCACGAATGAGGTTTCACAAACATCCATATTAAGTCAAGTCTCTTAACTTCTAAACCATTAAACCATTCTTTTTATCTCTCTTAGGCGTTACACCTAACTTCTCATAAAGTCGTATAACTTTTATGTTTTCAAACCAAGTATACACTTCTTTCAAAAGGTTTCTTAATCTCTTAGAATACTTCAAGGTTCTTTTACAACAAGTCGGTTATAAGTCAAATCGCTTATCTTTTAAAACCACAAAGCATTTCTCATTTACATAAAGTTGTTATAACACTTTATGTTTAAAGGCAATCAAATACATTTAACACACGTGACGTCTACCGTACTACATAGTTATACACATATCATGCTAGAACAGATAGGAAGAGGTTCACATACCTCGCGACGAGTATCGACTAATAGCAAAACGCCCAAGTACCCCCAAACCGTCACACTCTCGCCAAGGTATCACTCCACACGTAGTACTACAACCTATAGAGGCCACAAAGCGCCTATTAATATCTTTTAGATCCCGACGTAATATTCTACGTAAAATTCGGCAAAGACTCTCCCCGCAACAACAGAAATCACCTCCTCTATCGAGGCCGGCTACCAAGCCAACCAGGGGGGGGTTAACCTGTCTAACCGGACGTGTACAATTCTACTACACAGTAATGCTACACAAGTTCACAGTAATACACCCTATGTAATTACGTCGTTCTCTTCTTTAAATTCAGGCTTAAGTCGCAAGACATTGCCGTAAGTATTATTCAGGCTTAAGTCAAAAGACATTGCCGCACAATTATAATGTTCAGTTCTATATATAGTATACTTCAACTATATATTTCTACATGTAATTTCCAATTACAATAGAAGGTCAAGAGTGTTTACCTCGATAAGCCCAAAATTATCCGAGTTTAAATGTCGATCCTGAGCAAGGTTTAGCTCCTACTCCGTGCGCTTCGACCCGCTCCAACCAACCCTTAGAAGTTCTAACCAACTTCTACTTATAACTTCAACTACGGGTGAAGATTTACTTAGGGTTTCATTTTTGTGACTGAGGGAAGTATAATAGTATTTTCTGGGCTTTTGTACAAGTGTAACTTTGGGAATACTACAAGGTATTTGGACATAACAACAATACTAGGAGAGTATTTCTATACCACAACAAGGGGTATTTATACGAGACAACTAGGCTAGGGGGGGTATGCACCCACCGCCAAGCCTCACTGAGGGGTGGGTTTCGCCGAGGGCCTTCAAGAGGGGAGGGGTGTGGTGGGCGAGATCACAAGAGGAGAGGAGGGTTTGAGACTTAGAAAGATTGCTCAATTTTTGGATGAAGAAAGTTCATCACTTAGAGGGGTATTTATAGGTCAAGTGAAGGCCAACCAATGGCCAAGATGAAGACAAGTGCATAGCAAGTGTAAGGCCAAGATTAAGCCGTGTGCTACCTTATCCATCTACCCAAAATATCCTACCTAACCCTTGACCACATTTTTAGCACAAAAAAACGTGCAAGACTTAGCCAAATGCCGTCCAACCTCTTCCAATGTGAGGGTGACACATGTCACCCTCCCGTTGGTCCAAAATGTTTCGTCTCTCAGAAAAATCCGCAAAAATTATTCATGACATAGCCGAATTTTCCCTTCGAAAGTCGTGGAAACGCTTCGCCGAAAAACGACTCTCTCAAAGTGTTGTGTACAAATTTCAAACTAGCCAACTTTAAGGCTCAAATTGTATACGCACGCCTCACGCATATACCGGAAATACGGGGTAGAACATTCTCCCCTCCTTAGAAACATTCGTCCCGAATGTTCCTTCTCGGAACAAATAACGAAGTTCTTCTAACAAGTTGCCAACGCCACACCTGGCCACGAAATATCACACGTTCTCTTCCTTCCTTACTCGTCGAGCCCTTCTGACACTTGAACTCTTCTAGTATACGCATTACACTTCCCATCGCTTGCTTCCCAATACTTTGGAGTCACAACCTCCAAACTTGGTCATCTTACTAGCTTCAATCTCCCTTAAGGCCATTCCCGGCCTTCACGATCCGCCTCTGGTCGAACATATCCACGAACTCATACGATGGTTATCTAATCATGGGCCTAGCACCCTCGTGACTTACCACCAAGCGGGACCACCCAAAGGTCGACCCCACTTTGAAACGGCCGCGGTTGGCCTCAACATGGCCCCAACCCGACCCACTTACGATCAAGCTCTTGTTCCCGATCCGAACAATCTTACCTATACAGTCATGAAAGCTACCACTTCCATTATACACTACCTGTGATTTTATCACACAAAACGTTCTAGGCATAAAAATGCACTCCGACAAGGATCACTTGCAAAATCTGGTACTCAAGACGGCCTTACATCTAAGGTCTCAACTGTAATATTCTAAGGTTCATCATTTTCTCACCCTCAAGCTTACCCTTCTCACAACCAGGTTCTACATCACGTTTTAGCACAACGCTATCCGAACATAACACTAAACACATCATCACATCATTAATACATACAAAACTCTAGAGGGTTAAGGATATACCTGAAAATAGGCGATTCAGAGGACCGCTAAAACTGGGAACTTCCACCGCGACTTACCGTGGCCGCCGTGTATGAACATCCCGCTCGACTATGGAGGTGAAGAACCCGCAGAATCGATCCCCAGAGTCTGTGCTATCCTACCAGCCACACCTGGTCGGACAATTTCTCCCAAATGGCCCCGCTGGCCGCATGTAAAACAAACTCCCGGACTAGCACGACACTCCCACCGCGAGTCTACCACGCCGTCACAACGAGGTAGGGTGGCTTCACCGCTAACACCTCTCGCTTCTCTCGAAAATCTGAACCTCGAGCCCCGACCGCTCCGAATACTGGGTGCTCAAGATTGTGGAGGACCACTCAGATCTTGGCGGAGGCACATAACTAGTCCATTGCTGAGGCGGTCCGCCTCGAAAGTCACCAAAGGACCTCGCTGCTCGCCTCTTCTCGCGACTCGTTATTCCGCCGATTTCTCGCTCCTCACTCCAAGTGCATAAGTCGCATGCGGCAATGTCCATGCCCACAAGAGCTACACCGAACAACTCTCGCTAGGTAATCATCGAGCCTCAGAACATATCGGTGCACTCGATCCTCCATACTAGCTACTAATGCGGACGCACGCCAATGAGTCGAACTCCACATTGTACTCCCGAACCGCACGCCTGCTTCGCCGCAACCCCAAAAATCTGCTGCCCGAGCCCTCCTCATCCGTGAGGCAAGAAATGTGCAAGAAAGGCCTTCGAACTCGCCCATAAAGCCGGAAGTGCATGCTCTCCCGACGCTCCCACGAATCAAACTACGATCGCGGTATCACGCAAATGATGCGAACCTAGACCACCGACTCGGTCTCCGATGCCTTGATCACTCATGATCCACGCAATCGCCGGATGAACTCCTCGCGATCATCCTCGTGCCTCGACCCATAAAACTCTGGCGGTTACACCTTAGAAAATCCGTAATCTCAAATCGCTCGGGGTGAACTACGGGTGCTACTGGATCGAACCGCCGGCCCAAATTTTATCTCAAGTTCGCCACAACTCGCCATTAATCGTCCATCTCTTGTAACCTATCTCATTCGCCTACTGTAGGGATGGAGGCTCGTGTATCGTGGTCTCGTAGAGATCGCCGCTTTACTCAGATCTTCCTTCGCCGCTTTGCCTTCTCGGCCCGGTTGCGCGCGAGGCATAATCGTAAAGGAAAGGAATACGCCGAGGGTTCAACTCATCACACCACTCTAAGGCACGATCTCAGAATGAGAAGAATGGAAACCAATCCTAAATGTCCTATAGCCTCCTGATTATAGATGTGGTGCACAACACACCGATAATCAAGACTCTACTAGACACGGTCTGTAGACACTTTCCGAGGACTAACTGCTCTGATACCACTTTTGTCACGACCCGAACCCGGGCCCGTGACTGGTGCCTTACCCCGGGCACCCTAGTGATACAACATCAGAGAAAATCAGCGGAAATAAAAACATGAACATGAATTTAGAGACAAAATAAATTAACAGGCCAACCAAAACAGTTGCCTTCATCATATATATACATAAATACCCGAACAGTTATCCTTTTTACAAACCCTGCCCACACAGTGCTACAGACCTCTAAGAATTTATACAACAACTATGACGGGACAGGGCCCCGCCATACCCCTGAATGTACAAGAACCTACAGACTCAGGGTAACATACCAACAGATAAGCCTCCGAAGGAACGGAGCTTCCCAAGACGCTGAAATGAGATCCTAAACGCGGGGATCGACAACAGATCTTGCCAAGTGCACCTTAACCAACTACACACAAAATATCCTACCAACTACTTGACAAAATAGTCACCATTTCGTCCACTCTACCGCCACCAATGAGAGGGGGCCAAGTGGCGCCCTCTTGTTGGTCCAAAATGTTTCGTCTCTCGGAAAAATCCGCAAAAATTAAAAATGACATAGCCGGAAATTCCCCTACGAAAGTCGTGGAAAACGCTTTTAAAAACGACTCTAATCGTGTTGTGAACAAATAAATTTCGGCCAAGCCTAATTCAAGTTCAAATTTTCTACGCACGCCCCACGCATATACCGAAATACGGTATAACATTCTCCTCCTTAGAAATATTCGCCCGAATGTTCCTTCTAAGTCTCAAACAACGCGGCGCCAAGATAGTCTTCACTACCATACTTACGAAACAATCACGCCACAATGGCCACAGAAACAACTGCGCAAAATACTTACATCCAAGTCCACGAGGAATCACCTCTAACATCACCACAAACACCTCTCTCCGGGGTCTAAAATATACTTCTTCCACACTTTTCCAAACAAAAGAAATGGTCACATCAATGCTCGCCATACATGCTCGCTTCTTCCCGATACCACTTTTGTCACTTTGCCGCGAGGTTCTAGTGTCACTCCGCGACCCAACAAATGGTGCCGGACTACACGCGATCCTCGAGGTCGTCAGACACTCGAACTCTTACCACATTTACATCGCCGCTTTCCAAAACTCGGGTTACTATCTCTAACGTGGTCATCATTAATCGAACACTGATGGATCTCCGATACTTTCCCGATCATAACAATACGAAAGACCGACATACCGCCTCCTAAGTCGGACGCAAGAAAAGCTAACATATAGGCAACCCGCCTATTCTTCACATGGACTCAAAGGCCCAAAGTAACTCGAGCTAAGTTCCTCTGCCTTCCAAAGCTCGCCACACCCAATCCGGGTGGTACTTTCAAGAAGACCGACCGTCAACTGAACTCTAAGCGCCGCCGATCATCCGCACGATTTCCTCCGAGCTGCGTAACTTCTTCTAGACAAGCTTCTCACTATCCACACCTTTGGAACAAGCTCAACCAATCCGCGAACCTTGCCAACATCGAACCACTCGACTGGCAACTTACACATCCGCCCCCTACAAGGCTTAATAAGGCGACATCCGAACATTAAAATGGTAGCTTAAACACTCCCTCCACCGGAGACAACAATCTCCACAACTACCCCTGAAATACACACACCGCCCGAGGCGACGCGATTCCGAGACTCACCTGAGTTCTTAACCCTGCTTGGTAAAACTTCCAGAAACCAAAAACAGCCGTACCCTGGACTCCACTGTCTGCCATAAGGTGAAGGTAGGCACCCCGTGCAGCCTTACAACTTTTCTGATAAAATCAACACTGCCGAGTAAACTGTCTTTGCTAGAAGACAAGACGGCTGACCTCCTCGGCCCGACCACTGGTCGAACGCATCCACGAACTCGTATGCTGGTTAACTAAACTTGGGCCTAACACCCTCACAACCCTAACACAAGGCGGGACCACCACAACCTGACCCCACCACCAAACCTACCGCGGGTTGACCCGCAACGTGGCCTCAACCCGACCCGGCAACGCGCACAATACTAGCTCCCCGATCCGGAACAATCTCACTAATCACGTTTCGAAAACCTAGCGGTCTTCTAGCTCGACTACCCTCTTTCAAATCACGCTACTCAGGGACTTATCCCACAAACATAGCTTACGTGCACTATGCGCTCCGATAAGGATCAAACATAACACTACACCTTTACTCGAGACGGCCTTACCTCTAAGGTTTCTACGCATAAAACTCTAAGGCTCACACTTTCTCTATCCCCCAATCTTCCCAAGCACTAACCATGATTTCTAATCACAAATATTAACATATCGCTATCAAAACATAGCACTTATGCTATACCCATCTTATCACACATACCGAACTCTAGAGGTTAAGGATATGCTCGACCCATCGCTTCACTCCCTAGTCGTTCTAATCAAACCCGCCTGCAGGCGATAGCTGGAAGGTGACGAACTACCCACCGATCCCGGCTAAGTCCTCCTACCAGACACTCTTTTCGACATCGACTCGACGGTCATAGGTACAACAAGTACGAACTAAAAGACGACATTCCGGGATGACGCTCGCCAAATTGAACGGAAGCCCCGGAGTTCTAACCAACTCCTGATACCCCGAACGCCCCGAATCCGTGGAAGACCACTCTGCATTGTGGATGTGCATAATCAAATCCGCCGCGAGGTGACTCGCCAAAGTTACCAAAGGACCTTGCCGCTCGCCCTCTTCTCGCGGCCCTCGTTAACCCGTCGATCTCTACGCTTCTACTGCCTTGTATAAGCTCGCATACGTGCCATGCTCGCTTCAATCAAGAACTACTCTTGCACAACCCTCTCGTTGATATTCATCAAGACTCGCGGTACATCGGTATACTTTCTGGTAGTTAAATCCATAGCTAGTACCAGGGTCGCCTCTTTGCAATCCATATTCTCTGTTCCTGGTCGTGGAACTGAAGGTTCAAATATCATGGCCGCAGTAGGAACTGCCGCCGTGCTAAACTTTATCGGGCTAGTGATGTCGCAGAATCCCGAATGAAGCACCTAACTCAGTGATGATTGGGCTCAGGCCCTCGTAACCTCTCAACTCTACTCGCAGCCTCCTCGGCCGCTTTGCCTCCCGCCCGGGTTTGCCCTACGCGAGGCATAACGATAAGTGGAAATAATTTCGCCGAGGGTCCAACTTACAACACGCTCTAAGGCACGATCTCGAGTGAGAAGAATAGAAACCAATCCTAAATACCCTATAGCCTCCTCGATTATTGATGTGGTGCACAACACACCGATAATCAAGACTTCATCGATACGATCGTAGACACTTTCCGAGGATTAATCGCTCGATACCACTTTTGTCACGACCAACCTGCCCGTGGATCGTGCCTTACCCCGCACCCAAGTAGACATACATCGAGTAATCACGAACATAAAGACAATACATGAAACCAGTGTAATAAGACGGTGAAATAAGAAGCAGATAACCAAAAATGGTTACCTTCAAGATATATATAAATAGCAACTTTTTCAACATGAACGCTTTAATCCTTTTACAAACCCCGCCACAACAAGATTACATGCACTTAAGAATGATACGACAACAATGGCGGACAGTGGCCCCGCCAAACCCCGAATGTAAACACTTACGACGACAGGGACTATACCACCGATAAGCCTCCGAGAAACGGAGCTTCCCAAACGCCAAATCGTGACCGAGAGCTAGGATCAACGATCGGTGTACCTCAACTCGCGGCATGAACGCACTTCAAGCGAGGTCAAGATAACAAAACCGAGTATGTGAAACTAAAAATACGTAAATGAAATCATAATAGCCTATAAAGCAGAGACATGTATGATAACCAAACTACGCCACAATAAATAAGCAAATATGTCAAGTCGTGACTCACGCCTCAAAGTCATCACTGAATATAACTACGGGTCTCAAGCCCATAACATCAATCATGCCCGTGGAATACCTTCCTCACCGCGGCCTATGATAGAAAAGCACCAAGGAATACACATGAACACCGTGTCCCACCTGTCCAAATAAAACAAAGACAGGTAAGTACGAAGGCATAGCCGACTACTAACACCTACAAGACTAACAAGGTCATAAATCAGATCATGATATCTCGCTCTGCATCGTCACATGATCAAAGCCGGTCACTCGCTCGCAGATCAAATGCGCTGCCTAGCTCGAACTTCCCGCACTCCGCATAGGCCAACCTCATAGGCCCGCATGAGGTATAACCCCGCATCGAGGGTAGCTACTCCCGCATCGCCCCGACTCGCGATCCGCATGGCCACATAGACCGCATGACCATAAAGGTCGACACTAACTCGAACTCCCGTAGTTCCGCATGGATCCCCGACCCGCATGAGGTATTCTCGAATCACGGTCCTGCATCACCGAGTCTACCCCGCATCGGAGGGCCTTAACCTCCGGAATAAGTCAAGGTGAGTGGTACAATACCAACATAACTACCGATAGTCAAACAACTTTAAGCATAGTCGAGGAAAACCCTTTACACTAACATCACAAGATACTAACACACATAGCATCCTAGCATGTTTACTTATCAATCAACAAGAAAGTATTACAAGGCTATCACAAACCAACACAATCAAGTTATACACACAAGGTACTTTCTACTATATGTCAACAAGTTCGGTTTTTATCCCCAAAGTACTTCATACATTAAATCTTTAAAAGATACGCATTTTCACAAAAGTCACACAATACCCGTAATTATGTGAAAATAGAGTGATTATCCTTTTAAGTAAACCAAAACACTTACCTTTGTAAAATCAAGTAACGACATTATTTTCCAAACGCCCAAGTTTGCCTAATTTCAAATGTTCACGCTTTCTTATTTTAGAAAGGTTTCAGAGTTCATAGTCTTATTCATTTAAGAATATAATTCTCTTTTAAACTATCCGAGAAACATAAGTCTTATATGTGAGTAGGATATTCTTGTTTATAACAATCTTATTACAATGACCATGATCTAGAAATATCATTTTGTCTCATCTTAGCTTCATGCAGATGGAAGTTTCTCTCGGTTTTAATAATACTTAACTGTCCAAAACATTTCCTTTTATTAACGCCGCAGTTGGTTTGTCGATACACATTCGATTTCCAAATCAAGAAAACATTCTTAAGCCGTTATACCTAACTTCCCATAAAGCTAGTATAACTCTTAAGTTTTCAAAACCAAGTATTACTTCTTCTTTCAAAATGATTCAAAATCTTTGAAATACTCAAGTTCTTTATTAACACATAACAAGCCGCTTATAGTTCAAACCGCTTACCTTTTAAAACCACAAGTATCTTCTTACCAACATAAAGTCGTTATAACCAACTTCCCATAAAGCCGTTATAACACTTTATGTTTTAAACCAATCAAATACATTTAGCACACGTACGCTCACCGTACTACATAGTTCACACATATCATGCTAGAAGAGATAGGAAGAGGTTCACATACCTCGCGACAGTATCGACTAATAGCAAAACGCTCCAAGTACTTCCAAACGTCGCTACTCCTAAGCCAAGTAGATCGCGCCACACGTAGTACTTCAACCTATAAGGCCACAAGGCGCTTTATTAACATTTAGGTCTAATCGTAGAATATTCTACGTAAAATTCAAAAGACTTCTCCCGCAACAAACAGAAATCTCCTCCTCTATCGAGGCCGCTACCAAGCCAACCAGGGGTTATACATCTAACCCTAACGGGTACAATTCTACTCCACGGACTACTACACAAGTTCACTGTAATACTGACCCATGTAATTACAGTCAAGATTCTTCTTTAAATTCAGCTTAAGTCGCAAGACATTGCCGTAAGTTTTATTCAGCTTAAGTCGCAAGACATTGCCGATAACTATGTTCGTACTATATATAGCATACTTCAACTATATAATCTAACAACATGTAATTTCCAATTACAATAGAGGACAAGATATTTACCTCGATAAGCCCATAATTATCCAAGTATAAAGTCGATCCTTGGCAATCGCTTAGCTCCAACTCCGAAGGCCCAACCCGCTCTAAACCACCCTTAGAAGTTCTAACCAACTTATACACAATACTCCAACTGACTATGGAGATTTTTCTAGGGTTTCGGTTTTGTGACAGGAAGTATAATAGTATTTCGGCTTTTCAGATAGTATAACCTTAGAATACTACAAGGTATAAGGCTAAGGTCATTTGGGCATTATAACAATACTTTTGAGAGTATTTCTACCACGAGAGGGGGGGTATTATACGAAAGCAACTAGGCTAAGTGGGGTACCACTGGCTAGCACCCTGGAGTGGGGTGGCTACCTCTACGCCACCCCACTAGGGGGAACTCGGCCAAGGGGAGAGGGCTCTCGCCAAGACACTACACTAAGGGGGAGGAAGAAGCTTTCAAGACTTAGGCAATTTGTGGATGAATTAGTCTTGAAGGTGTGGTATTTATAGTTCAGCAAAGGCCAACCAATGGCCAAGATCTTGCCAAGTGCAAGGCAAGTGTAGGGCCAAGATCTTGCCAAGTGCACCTTAACCAACTACACACAAAATATCCTACCAACTACTTGACAAAATAGTCACCATTTCGTCCACTCTACCGCACAATGAGAGGCCAAGTGGCGCCTCTTGTTGGTCCAAAATGTTTCGCCTTCTGGAAAAATCCGCAAAAATTAAAAATGACATAGCCGAAATTCCCTACGAAAGTCGTGGAAAACGTTTCATTTAAAAACGACTCTAATCGTGTTGTGAACAAATAAATTTCGCCAAGACTAATTCTCAAGTTCAAATTTTCTACGCACGCCCCACGCATATACCGAAATACGGTATAACGGTGATCCTCGCCTTAGGATCACTGCTCACCGTTGAGAAGCTCCTTTATTCCGAGGCTTATCCTCGGTATTGTCGGTTGTCAGACATTCAGGTATGGCGGGGCCCTGTCCCGCCAAAGTTGTTATTCTTAGAGGTCTGTAGTCACATTGTGGATTGGGTTGTAAAGAAAAAAAATGTACTGTTTTATTTGTATAGTTTACGGAAGGTGGCCTTATCGGCTAGCATGTTGTCATTTATGTTAAGCATTTTATCAGTTGCGTATGTTCCGCTGCTATTCTCTGATGTATACCGAGAGGTGCCTGAGTAGGGCACCATGCCCGGCCGGGTCGTGACACTAATCCTTAGCCTCTTCAATTGAACATCTCTATGAATCTATCCTAGTGGTAATTCAAGCATGAGTTCAAGTCAAAGTGGTACGGTTCTATTTTTTGAAAAACTATAGCTTATCGCAAATCACTTATACTCGTCCTTCATGATAGTGAGCTCATTTCAAAGTTGCAAACACAATCCCTTGCGTTCGTCTATTCTCACCTATATTTCTTCTATCAAATATATCTTACTTTTTGTTGTTTAATTCCGCGTATTTAATTATTGTTTTCATGCGTTCCCAAATAAGATCATATGATGTTATGAACCTAGGAGGTTCAAGGATGATTATGAAAGCTAATATTTGTGATAAAGCTCATCCTCAAACCTATGACGGGCCATGGAGAATTTGCACCATATTTGAGGAGCTTCAAGGTGTGTCTAGAGTGTATCTCAACTTTACACACTCATTTATTATAGAAGATGAGCCTTTGAAGACCATTAGAGACATGTGTGAGGATGGTCAAGTTAGAGGAGATAGCATGGAATACTTTGACGACCATCGAGTACTCGCAGATCAAGCTATGGAAGATAACATTGATGATATGAGTTGATGTAGGCTATGTACGTAGAGAGAGGGTGGTTATTGACATAAATAGGATATTATTTGAAGACAAGCCATCATTCCATTGGAAGACTACCAAACAAGGCCCTTACTTAATTAAAGGTACAATTATAATAGCTTAGTAGTCTTCTTATTTCAAATAATATGAAACTACCTCTATAATTTGATTATGTTATTTTGATGAAGATTGATTGACAATGATTCTCTTAGTATCTACCTTGTAGTGTTAGGATAGTGCTCCTAGTGGAGTGTTTAGTTTAGTGTAGGGACTAATCCTTAGCCTCTTCAATTGAACATCTCTATGAATCTATCCAAGTGGTAATTCAAGCATGACTTCAAGTCAAAGCGGTATGGTCCAATTTATTGAAAAACTATAGCTTATCGCTAATCACTTATATATGTCCTTCATGATAGTAAGCTCCTTTCAAAGTTGCAAACACAATCCCTAGCGTTCGTCTATTCTAACCTATATTTCTTCTATCAAATCTATCTTACTATGTGTTGTTTAATTCCGCGTATTTAATTGTTGTTTTCATGCGTTACCAAGTAAGATCATATGATTATATGAACCTAGGAGGCTCAAGGATAATTATGAGAGCTAAGATTTGTGATGAAGCTCATCCTCAAACCAATGTCGGACCGTGGAGCATTTGCACCATATTTGAGGAGCTTCAAGGTGTCTCAAATGTGTATCTCCATGGTACACAATCAATGATTATAGAAGGTGAGTCTTTGAAGACCATTAAAGACCTATGTGTGAGGATGGTCAAGTTAGAGGAGATAGCATGTAATACTTTGACGACCATCGAGTACTCGCGGATCAAGCTATGGAAGATAGCATGGATGATACGAGTTGATGTAGGCTATGTATGTAGTGAGGGGGTGGTTATTGACACAAAGAGGATATTAATTGAATACAAGCCATTATTCCATTAGAAGACTACCAAACAAGGCCCTTACTTCATTAAAGGTATAATTATAATAGCTTAGTAGTCTTCTTATCTCAAATAGTATAAATACAACCTTTATTATTTGAATATGTTGTTTTGATGAATATTGATTGAGAGCGATTCTCTTAGTATCTACCTTGTAGTGATTGGATAGTGCTCCTAGTGGAGTGTAGAGTTTAGTGTAGGGACTACTCCTTAGCCTCTTCAATTGAACATCTCTATGAATATATCCTAGTGGTAATTCAAGCAGTAGTTCAAGTCTCTTCTCCTTTGGTTTGTGATCAATTACTTGATTTCAATCATTTTTTTTCTATCTCACCTATATTTCTTTTATCAAATCTATGTTACTTTGTGTTGTTTAATTCCGCATATTTAGTTGTTGTTTTCATACGTTCCCAAGTAAGATCATATAATGATATGAACCTAGGAGGCTCAAGGATGATTATGAGAGTTATGATTTGTGATGAAGCTCATCCTCATACTAATGACGGGCCATGGAGAATTTGTACCATATTTGAGAAGCTTCAAGGTGTCTCTAGTGTGTAGATCCATGGTACACACTCATTGATTATAGAAGATGAGCATTTGAAGACCATTAAAGACCTATGTGTGAGGATGATCAAGTTAGAGGATATAGCATGGAATACTTTGACGACCATCGAGTACTCGCAGATCAAGCTATGGAAGATAGCATGGATGATACGAGTTGATGTAGGCTATGTACGTAGAGAGATGGTGGTTATTGATACAAAGTGGATATTATTTGAAGACAAGCCATCATTCCATTGGAAGACTGCCAAACAAGGCCCTTACTTCATTAAAGGTATAATTGTAATAGCTTAGTAGTATTCTTATCTCAAGTAGTATAAAACTACCTCTATTATTTGATTATGTTATTTTGATGAAGATTGATTGAAAGTGATTCTCTTAGTATCTACCTTGTAGTGTTAGGATAGTGCTCCTAGTGGAGTGTAGAGTTTAGTGTAGGGACTAATCCTTAGCCTCTTCAATTGAACATCTCTATGAATCTATCCTAGTGGTAATTCAAGCATGAGTTCAAGTCAAAGCGGTACGGTTCTATTTTTTGAAAAACTATAGCTTATCGCAAATCGCTTATACCCGTCCTTCATGATAGTGAGCTCATTTCAAAGTTGCAAACAAAATCCATTGCGTTCGTTTATTCTCACCTATATTTCTTCTATCAAATATATTATCACGACCCGACCCCGGGCCGCGACTGGTGCCCTACCTGGGCACCCTTCTATTCATACAACATAATAAATTGCGGAAGATAAATACACTTTTTTTTAAAAAAACTAAGGCCAAGCCGATAAGGCTGTCATAACATAAAAATTTACCCGAAAGGGTCTACACTGTTTAACAATGTAAAAAAAAACTCTAGCCAGTCCAGCTCACAGATGAATACAGACCTTTAAGATTTGGACAAATACTATGATGGGACAAGGCCCCGCCGTACCCCTGAATATACATAACCATGACGACAAGCTCCGGAACATTGGAGCCATCTCAAAATCTTTGAACCAGATCCTAAGCTCATGGATCCACAATCGTGTACCTAAACTGCGGACATGAACGCAGCTTTCGGGCGGTCGATAACAAAAATTTAATATGGAACGGAAAATAGGGTACAGTAAACAAATCATAACTGTACAAAAGAATGACAGGGGCAAGTATAAAAAGGGTAAATACCAGATCCTACCATGTCATTACCATCTCGTGAACTTAATCGTACCTTATTATCTTTTCCCATTTTTACATAAAAGTTATAGTCACTTTCTTACGTACATACTTATGAAAAATCATCAAGTTCATTACCATATAACTTACTTACCTTGCATAACATAATCCGGCCCTTTATGGAGGGACGTCTATACTGCCCGGCCCAATCTGGGACGCGATAAAGTCACATAAGTCTGCCCATAGAGGTATACTGCCCGGCCCAATCTGGGACGCGATAATGTCATATAGTCTACCCATAAAGGTATACTGTCCGGCCCATTCCTGGGACGCGATAATGTCATATAGTCTGCCCATAAAGGTATACTGCCCGACCCATTCCTGGGACGCGATAATGACATATAGTCTGCCCATAAAGGTATACTGTCCGGCCCATTCCTGGGACGCGATAATGTCATATAGTCTGCCCATAAAGGTATACTGCCCGGCCCATTCCTGGGACGCGATAATGTCATAATAAAATCCGGGAATTTAACCCAACGTACTACGTACCTCTACTCCTTTAGAATGACACTTTTTCAAATAAAACTTCCAAGATACTAATAATCGTAGTATCAAGTCATAACTACTTTTCAAGACAAGTCACAATACCTTTTAGAAATACTTTTACAGACTTCTAAATCAAGTGACTTCTTTCTTAAAAACCTTAAGCAATTGGTACCTTTAAAACAATTTGCCCTTCTTTATTTAGAGTCATTCTTTGTTTATATTACTAGAGAAAATCATTCTCTTAACCTTCCATAAAGTTATTATAACCAACTTTCCATAAAGCCGTTATACTAACTTTATGCCTTAAACTAATTCATTCTTTTTATAACCAAGAGACTTATACTTTCAAATCAAGTTACATAACTTTTAAAATACTTCAAGTCTCTTAACTTTAGAAATCAAGTTTCTTAACTTAGAATTTAAAATCTCTTATCTTTAGAATATCAAGAAATCCATGCTTTCCAAATCAAGTATTCTATACATTTAAATCAAGTCATTTCTTCCTTTAAAAATCAAGTCCCATAACTTGAAAAATAAAGTTTCTTAACCTTTTAAGAATTCAAGGTTCAGTCTTAAAAACTTCATACGTAAACTCTTTTAAATTAAGTAACATATACTTTGGTGCATTGTGAATAAGTTATACTTATTTATAACGATCTTATTCAAGTAGCCATGATCTAGAAAATGTAATACAATTTTGTCTTATCTTAGTTTCTATGCAGATGGAGAATTCTACTCATTTTAATATAATCAATTGTCATTACATTTTCCTTTATTAACGCTGCAATGGCTTGTTCGATACTTATTCTCATTTGTGCCGTAAAATTAGCCAAGTCAACTTGGCTCCAAATACCTCCTAACGACTCTTACCAACATCCCCCATAAGACTTGGTAAGAACTTAGGATAACCTAGACATAACCTTTACATAGAGTAAATCACATACATACCTCTTAACCTCTAAGAGTAGAAGGGAACATGAAATAATACCACATGTATATTCCATACATAGAATCATGCCAAAGGAAGGAAGAGGTTCACATACCTCGCGACGATTATCGACAAATAGCAAAATGCTCCAAAGTACAAGATTTATACCTTTACAAGACCTTAAACTTTCCAAGATTCAAAGTCGCTCCTTAGCAATTCTTAGCTCCTTTTCTTATGTTCCAATCCGCTCCAAGCACTCCTTAGAAGCTCATGAAGAACCCCTCTTCAAGTTCCGTCTTCAAAGTTGAAGAACATCTTAGGTTTTCGCCTTGCGACTAACGTGAAAACGTCGTTTTTCCGAAATATTTCCATTGAGATATCCTTACAATATCCTTAGGGACCTTGGGTTAAAATCTTGTGAATAAAGGATCACAAACTAAAATTTTCTCCTCCCCTTTTCTCTCAAACCCGAGAGCATTGCTTCAAGAACTCAAGTTCTTGCAATTTTTTTCTAAGTGTGGGAAGCTTATCTTGCTACTAGGATGACTATATAACACATTGGAGGGTCTAGATTACAACATATGGTAGGTTTGGATGAAAGGGATCAAGCCAAGTGGCTCTTGACTTAGTCAACTATCTCAAGCTCAAGCCTAGCAAGACTTGCTCATCTTTACAATGGTCAAATGACCCTTTTGCCCTTGCATTAATTCTACCAAGCCATGTGGGAGGGGTGCCATGTGTCGCCCTCTCATTCGTCCAAAAATTTTGTAACCCTCGTGGGCCCCACAAAACGTAAAATTCCTCGGGTGGGCCCCACATGACCAAATCCGTAAAAATAAATTTCCATAATGATAATACATTCCATAATCCTCAATTAATGCATTTTTAGAATCCAATTCTCTTCAACGAACATTTTTCCATTCCGACGTTCGGAAGATTTTCCGTCGGAAAAACAATTCTTCCTTTCGTACCAATTTCAAGTCTTGTGTTCCTTACATACATTCTCTTAAACATGTCCTTGAATTACGGGGTGTAACATTCTTCCCCTCTTAGAAACATTCGTCCCCGATTGTTCTTTCGGAGTCCAATCTAAATAGATAGTGACATAGTCTCCTTTTAATACACCCTTCATACAACATATGCCATTCATGGCCACATAACAATATTTATACTAAGATGTCAACCTTGGCACTCATGAAGCCAACTAGTCCATACTCATAATGACCTCAAAGTCTGTCGTAATCATCTCTACTAGGTCTACTAGGTCCGACGATCAGATCATCACCGGGCAAATCTCATATACCCGATCAGCTACCACCCAAACACTCACGGGTGTAGTTACCTCGAAAGGTTCTTATGGATTCAGGCTCTATTCCTTTACACTTGGTTGTTATCTTTCTTACTGGTCGCACTATTTCCGTACTTCCAACTCATACTAGCATACATACATAACCCCCATACCGATTCTGGCCCCCAATCTTTTGGAGTCACTCTTTTAAACAACATAAGGCCATTTCCGCCTCACGACTGTTCGGTGGAACGGGTCGACGACCCGTAAAACAATTAACTAGACTTGGGCCTTGCACCCTCGTGACCCTGTCACGTAGCGGAACTACTACCAACTGATCCCATTCCATTTCAACCCGTGAGGCAACCCGTAATAGGTCCTCAACCCGACCCACCGTCGCGCTTAACTCCTATCCTTGGTCTGACTTAAATTTTTACTACCCGAGAAGGCCTTATATACCTAAGGTCTCGGCGGTTATCAATACTCTTAGGCTCGCAATTTACATGCTCCAAGCCTACCTTACCAGTTGTTATACCCCGTAGTTCCTGGGTATGTATGCGAGGGCGTACGTACGAGAATACGACAGAAAGATTGGAAAGGAAGAAAGAGGTAATTTTTCCACGGAAAAGTTTCCGGTTTTTGTGAAGGAAAAAGGTTCGTTAATGGGAATTGGATTCCCAGATTTGGTATTCGGACTTCCTGGAATATTAGAAAAATATGGAATTTTATTTTCGGAAATGGTCACGTGGGCCCACGGAGAAATTTACTGGCTGTAGGGCCCACTTTGTTTTCTAGATTTTGGCCATTGTGGATATTTTCGAAGATGTTTTATTTTGGGCCATTAGGAGGGTGACACGTGTCACCCCCTGTGTGGCTCGCCGAATGACATTTGGGGCAAGTCACGACAGAGTCGCTTTTTCGACTAAACGCTTTACATAACTTGCGAGGGAAAATTCCGCTATGTCTTTTCTTATTTTTGCGGATTTTTCCGAGAGATGAAATGTTTTGGACCAACGAGAGGCGACACTTGTCACCCTCAAGTTGGTGGAGTTGACGGCCACCCTCGACGTTTGAAGGTCAAGTTGGTGAGATATTTTGCAGGGATTTGTGGAGTAGGGACTAGGGCACTTGGGCACATCTTGGCCCTACACTTGCATAGCACTTGGCTAGATCTTGGCCCTTGGTTGGCCTTTGCTTACCCTATAAATACCCCCCTCCCTTTGAAGACTTCTTCCTCCCTCAAATCTCTAAGTCTTGAGAACCCCTCTCCTCCCTCTTGTTGACTCTCGTCCAAGAGCCTCCCCTCCCCCTTTCATGTGGCCTTGTGGCCGAGAGCACCCTCTCCCCTTCCTAGTAGGCCCTTCGGCCGAGAGCACCCCCTACCTGGGTGTTCTCGTGGGTACCCCTTGGTTGAGAAATACTCAAAAGTATTGTTATAATGCCCAAATACCTTAGCCTTATACCTTGTAGTATTCTAAGGTTATATCTATACGAAAAGCCCAGAAATACTATCATACTTCCCGTCAGTCCCAAAACCGAAACCCTAGGAAAATCTCCATAGTCCGTTGGAGTATTGTGTAGAAGTTGGTTAGAACTTCTAAGGGTGGTTTAGAGCGGGTTGGAGCGCTCGGAGTTGGAGCTAAACTTTGCTAAGGATCGACATTAAACTCGGATAATTATGGGCTTATCGAGGTAATTATCTTGTCCCCCTATTGTAATTGGATATTACATGTTGTTAGAATATATAGTTGAAGTATACTATATATGTAATCAACGTAGTTGTTGGCAATGTCTTTTGACTTAAGCTCAAGAATAAGGAATCGAATCGAATCAGTAATTACATAGGATCAGACATGAGACTTGTGTAGTATTACGGATAGTAGAATTGTACCCGTCGTTAGATGTATAACCCCCGGTTGGCTTCGTAGCCGGCCTCGGTAGAGAGGAGATTTACGTTGTGGCGGGAGGTCTTGCCGAATTTTCAGAGAATGTTCTACGATGTTAATAAGCGCTTGTGGCCTTATAGGTCAAGTACTACGTGTGGCGCGTTCTACTTGGCTTAAGAGTAGCGGCGGTTGGGAGTACTGAGCGTTTTGCTATTAGTCGATACTCGTCGCGAGGTATGTGAACCTCTTCCTATCTCTTCTAGCATGATATGTGTGAACTATGTAGTACGGTAGACGTACATGTACTAAATGTATTTGATTGGTGTAAAACATAAAGTGTTATAACGGCTTTATGGGAAGTTGGTTATAACGGCTTTATGTTGGTAAGAAAATACATGTGGTTTTTAAAAGGTAAATGATTTGAACTATAACTGGCTTGTTATGTGTTAATAAAGAACTTGAAGTATTTCAAAAGAGTTTTGAATCATTTGGAGAGGAGAAGTAATACTTGATTTGTTTTGAAAACTTAAGAGTTATACTAGCTTTATGGAAAGTTAGGTATAACGTCTTAAGAATGTTTTACTGATTTTGGAAATCAGAATGTGTATCGACAAACCACTGCAGCGTTAATAAAAGGAAATGTTTTGACAGATTAAGTATTATTAAAACCAGTAGAAACTTCCATCTGCATAGAAGCTAAGATGAGACAAAATGATATTCCTAGATCATGGTCTTTGTAATAAGATTGTTATAAACAAGAATATCCTACTCACATAAGACTTATGTTTCTCAGATAATTTAAAGGAGAATTATATTCTTAATTGAATAAGACTATGAACTACGAAACCTTTCTAAAATGAGAAACTTGAACATTGGAAATTAGGCAAACTTGATCATTGGAAAAGAATGTTGCTACTTGATTTTACAAAGAGAAGTAATTGATTTACTTTAAAAGGATAGTCACTCTATTTATACTACGGGTATTGTGTGACATTGTGAAAGTAACGTATCTTTTAAAGAGTTAACGATGAAGTACTTTGGGGATAAAACCCGAACTTGTTAGCATATAGTAGAAAGTACCTTGTGTGTATAACTTGATTGTGTTGGTTGTGATAGCCTGGTAATACTTTCTTGTTGATTGATAAGTAAACATGCTAGGATGCTACGTGTGTTAGTATCTTGTGATGTTGTGTAAAGGGGTTTCCTTCGTTGTGCTTATGTTGCTTAACGATAAGTCGTTGTGTTAGTATTTTACATCACTCATCTCGAGATGATTCCGGTTAAGCCGCCTCCGACGCGGGTAGACTCAGCGGTCGATGGACCTATGATTCGAGAATACCTACGCAGTCCCGGCCTATGCGAACTACGAGTTCCAGTGTTAGTATGCGCCCTTACGGGCATGCGGTCCACGTGGGCTACGCGATCGCGAAGTCCGTGACGCCGGGGAGTAGCTACCTCGACGCGGGAATACCTCACGCGGCCGACGAGATTGGCCTACGCGAGTCGCGGAGTTCCAGTGGTTAGACGCGCACATCGATACATCGCGGGCAAGGCCGCCTATGATCATGTGACGGTTCAGACAGATCTTATGATACGCCATGACCTTGTTGGTACCGTGGGTTTTTAGTAGTCGGCTATGCCTTCGCATTTACCCCGCACAGCTTTATGATGACACAGCGTGGACTCGTGTTCATATGTGTTCCTTGTGCTTTTATATCATAGATCGCGGCAGTGAGGAAGGTATTCCACGGGCATGATCGATGTTGTGGGCCTGAGACCCATTGTTATACTTGAGTGATGACTTGAGGGCGGGAGTCCCTGACTTGACATGATCGCTTTGTAAATCAGTAGTTCGTTATCATACATGTCTCCCGCTTTATATGATCGCTATGATTTCATTTACTGATGTATTTTCGCCAGATACTCTGCACTTGTCAGATCGACTTCTCGGCCGCGTTCATGCCGCAGTAAAGGTACACCGCCGTTGATCCTCGCTCTTAGGGTCACAGTCACCATGGAAGCTCCGTTTCTCCGAGGCTTATCTCGTATAGTCCTCGTTGTTGTAGGTGTTTACGTTCAGGTATGGCGGGCCCCGTCCCGCCATTGTTGTCGTATCATTTCAGAGGTCCGTAGTCTGTTGCAAGGTGGTTGGTAAAAGGATTAAACTGCTCGATTGTAAAAGTTGTTATTTATATATGCCAAAAGGCAAGTTTTCTCGACATCGCTTTGTACTTCACTTGTTTCATGTATATGTTTTATGTTCCACGACACTGATGTTGTGTCACTAGGGTGCCCGGTAAGGCACCCACGCCCGCCGGTCGTGACAGAGTGGTATCGAGCGATTAATCCTGAAAGTGTCTACATCGTATCCAAGAGAGTCTTGATTATCGGTTGTGCACCACGCCAATAATCGTGAGGCTATAGGATATTTAGGATTGGTTTCTATTCTTCTCACTCGAGATCGTGCCTTAGAGCCGTGTTGTAAGTTGGACCTCTAACGTATTTCTTTCCTCACCGCTATGCCTCCGCGCAGGGCAACCCGGCCCAGAGGGCAAGGCACCGGCGGAGCCGCGAGTTGAGTTCGAGGGTTGCGTGGGCACAAGCCCAATTATCACCTCGATGGTGCTTCATTCGGGATTTCGCGACGCCACTAGCCCCAAATAGAGTTTAAGCATGGCGACGCAGCTCATCGCGCCATGATATTTGAACCTTCAGTTCCACGATTGGGAACAGAGAATATAGATTGCAGAGAGACGACCCTGTTACTAGCTATGGATGTGGCTACCAGAGAAAATACCGATGTACCGCGAGTCTTGATGACTATCTAAAGAGAGGGTTGTACAAGAGTAATTCTTCAGCTAGGCGTGAGCATGGCCTATGAACGGGCTTATACGCAGCAGGCCGAGAAACGTAGAGATCGACGGGTTAACGGGCGACATCGAAGGGGCCGAGCAGCTAGGTCCTTTGGTAACTTCGAGGCAAGTCGCCACCAGCAGATTAGATTATGCACATCCGCCCGGTGCAGAGGTCCCCACGGATTCAGACGTTCGGGTATGCAGGAGTTGGTCGGACTCCGTGGTTTTCGATTCATCAGGCGATGACGCCATCCCGGAATGTCGTCTTTTAGATTGATACTTGTTGTACTCGCCGCCGTGGCCATATGTCGAATAGGTGACCTAGTAGAAGGATTTTGTCTTCGCATCGCGGTAGTTCGTCACCTTCCTTAATCTGCGCCTGCACGGCGGGTTCGATTAGAACGACATAGGGGAGTGAAGCAAGAGATGCAGCATATCCTAAACCCTCTAGAATTTTGTTTATGTGATAAGCGAGTATACCTTAAGTGCTATGTTCTGCAGCAGATGTTAGTTGTGATTAGAAATCATGGTTGTTTAACCGAGTAAGATGTTGGGGATAGAGAAAGTGTGAGCCTTAGAGTTTTACGCGTAGAGACCTTAGAGGTAAGGCCATCTCGAGTAAAAGACGATATTATGTTTGAACCTTATAGGAGTGCATAGTGCACGCGAGCTATGTTCGTGGATAAGTCCCCGAGTAGTGTGGAAGGAAAGAGGTAGTTGAGCTAAGAAGACCGCTAGGTTTTCGTAACGTGTTTTGAGAGATTGTTCCTTCGGGAGATAGTATTTTGCGCCTTGCCGTCGGGTTGAGGCCACGCGGGTCAACCCGCGCATGTTTGGTGCGGGTCTGCCGCGTGGTCCCGCCTTGTGGAAGCGGTCACGAGGGTGTTAGGCCCAAGTTTAGTTAACCAGCACGAGTTCGTGGATGCGTTCGACCGATGGTCGGTCGATGGGGCAGCCCATCGTGTTCTTCTGGTCGGACCGCTCACCTGGCAGTTGTTGATTTTTCGTAAAGGTTGTAAGGCTGCACGGTGCCTACCTTCACCTTATGGCGCATGTGGAGCCTGTGTTACGGCTGTTTTTGTTTCCGGAAGTTTTACCAGCAGGTTAAGAACTCAGTGAGTCTCAGACCGCATTCGCCTCGCCGGTCGTGGATTTCGAGGGTAGTTGTGAAGATTGTTGTCTCTGTGGAGGAGCGTTTAAGCTACCATTTCGGTGTTCGAGGTCGCCTTATGAAGCCTTGTAGGGGCGGAAGTGTAAGTTGCCGGCCGATTGGTTCGATGTTGGCAAGGTTCGCATACTGGTTCAGCTTGTTCCACAGATCGTGGATAGGAAAAGCTCATCTAGAAGAAGTTACGCTCGGAGGAATCGTGCGGATAATCGGCGACGACGCCAGAGTTCGTGCCGACGGTCGGTCTTCTTGAAAGTACCACCGGACGGTGTGACGAGTTTTGGAAATGAAGGAACTTAGCCCGAGTTACTTGGGCCTTTAAGAGTTCATGTGAAGAATAGGCCAGGTTGCCTATATATGTTAGCTTTGCCGTCCGACTTAGGAGGCGGGACGTCCGCCTTTTTCGTATTGTTATGTTCGAAAGTATCGAAGATCCATCCAGAATGTTCCCGATTAATGATGCCCACGAAAGAGATAGTAACCCGAGTTTTGGAAACTAAAGCGATCGTAAATGTGGTAAGCGGTTCGAGGTACGATACCTGATGATCGCAGTTGTTCGGTACCATTTGTTGGGTCGTCGAGCTAGGCTCGCGCAAAGTGACAAAAGTGTATTTGTGGTGATGTTAGAGGTGTTTCCTCGTAGACTTGGATATAAGTATGTTGCGCAGGTATTTTCTGTGGCCAGGTATGGCAGGATTGTTTCGTAAGTATAGAAGTGAAGACTATCTTCGCGCACGTATGTTTTGAGACTTAGAATGAACATTCGGGACGAATGTTTCTAAGGGGGGAAGAATGTTATACCCCGTAGTTCCTGGTATGTATGCGAGGGCGTACGTACGAGAACACGACAGAAAGCTTGGAACGGAAGAAAGAGGTAATTTTTCCACGGAACAGTTTCCGGTTTTTGTGAAGGAAAAGGTTCGTTAATGGGAATTGATTCCCGATTTGGTATTCGGACTTCCGAATATTAGAAAATATGGAATTTTATTTTCTGAATGGTCACGTGGGCCCACGGAGAAATTTACTGCTTTGTGGGCCCACTTTGTTTTCTAGATTTTGGCCATTGTGGATATTTTCTGAAGATGTTTTATTTGGGCCATTAGGAGGGTGACACGTGTCACCCCTGCGTGGCTCGCCGAATGACATTTGGGCACAATGCCGACATTAAGTCGCTTTTCGACTAAACGCTTTACATAACTTGCGAGGGAAAATTCGGCTATGTCTTTTGTTATTTTTGTTGATTTTTACGAGACATGAAATGTTTTTGACCAACGAGAGGGCTTACACTTGTCACCTCAAGTTGGTGGAGTTGACTACCACCTCGACGTTTGCGGTCAAGTGGTGAGATATTTTGTGAGGATTTGTGAGTAGGGACAGGGCACTTGGGCACATCTTGGCCCTACACTTGCATAGCACTTGGCTAGATCTTGGCCCTTGGTTGGCCTTTGCTTACCCTATAAATACCCCCCTCCCTTTGAAGACTTCTTCATCCCTCAAATCTCTAAGTCTTGAGAACCCCTCTCCTCCCTCTTGTTGACTCTCGTCCAAGAGCCTCCCCTCCCCCTTTCATGTGGCCTTGTGGCCGAGAGCACCCTCTCCCCTTCCTAGTAGGCCCTTCGGCCGAGAGCACCCCCCCTACCTTGGGGTGTTCTCGTGGGGTACCCCCCCCCTTGGTTGAGAAATACTCTCAAAAGTATTGTTATAATGCCCAAATACCTTAGCCTTATACCTTGTAGTATTCTAAGGTTATATCTATACGAAAAGCCCAGAAATACTATCATACTTCCCGTCAGTCACAAAACCGAAACCCTAGGAAAATCTCCATAGTCCGTTGGAGTATTGTGTAGAAGTTGGTTAGAACTTCTAAGGGTGGTTTAGAGCGGGTTGAGCGCCTGAGTTGAGCTAAACTTTGCTAAGGATCGACATTAAACTCGGATAATTATGGGCTTATCGAGGTAATTATCTTGTCCCCCTATTGTAATTGGATATTACATGTTGTTAGAATATATAGTTGAAGTATACTATATATAGAACTGAACGTAGTTGTTGGCAATGTCTTTTGACTTAAGCCCAAGAATAAGGAATCGAATCAATCGTAATTACATAGGATCAGACAAAGAGACTTGTAGTATTACGATAGTAGAATTGTACCCGTCGTTAGATGTATAACCCCCGGTTGGCTTGCAGCCTCTGTGAGAGGAGAGATTTACGCTGTGGGGAGGTGTCGCGAATTTTCTCAGAATGTTCTACGATGTTAATAAGCGCCTTGTGGCCTTATAGGTTGAAGTACTACGTGTGGCGCGTTCTACTTGGCTTAAGGAGTAGCCGACAGTTGGGAGTACTTGAAGCGTTTTGCTATTAGTCGATACTCGTCGCGAGGTATGTGAACCTCTTCCTATCTCTTCTAGCATGATATGTGTGAACTATGTAGTACCAGAGACGTACATGTACTAAATGTATTTGATTGGTGTAAAACATAAAGTGTTATAACGGCTTTATGGGAAGTTGGTTATAACGGCTTTATGTTGGTAAGAAAATACATGTGGTTTTTAAAAGGTAACTGATTTGAACTATAACTGGCTTGTTATGTGTTAATAAAGAACTTGAAGTATTTCAAAAGAGTTTTGAATCATTTGGAGAGGAGAAGTAATACTTGATTTGTTTTGAAAACTTAAGAGTTATACTAGCTTTATGGAAAGTTAGGTATAACGTCTTAAGAATGTTTTACTGATTTTGGAAATCAGAATGTGTATCGACAAACCACTGCAGCGTTAATAAAAGGAAATGTTTTGACAGATTAAGTATTATTAAACCAAGAGAAACTTCCATCCGCATGCTAAGATGAGACAAAATGATATTCCTAGATCATGGTTGCTGTAATAAGATTGTTATAAACAAGAATATCCTACTCACATAAGACTTATGTTTCTCAGATAATTTAAAGGAGAATTATATGCTTAATTGAATAAGACTATGAACTACGAAACCTTTCTAAAATGAGAAACTTGAACATTGGAAATTAGGCAAACTTGATCATTGGAAAAGAATGTTGCAACTTGATTTTACAAAGAGACGTAATTGATTTACTTTAAAAGGATAGTCACTATATTTATACTACGGGTATTGTGTGACATTGTGAAAGTAACGATCTTTTAAAGAGTTAACGATGAAGTACTTTGGGGATAAAACCCGAACTTGTTAGCATATAGTAGAAAGTACCTTGTGTGTATAACTTGATTGTGTTGGTTGTGATAGCACGCAATACTTTCTTGTTGATTGATAAGTAAACATGCTAGGATGCTACGTGTGTTAGTATCTTGTGATGTTGTGTAAAGGGGTTTCCTTCGTTGTGCTTATGTTGCTTAACGATAAGCTGTTGTGTTAGTATTTTACATCACTCATCTCTTGAGATGATTCCGGTTGTCGCCTCCGACGCGGGTAGACTCAAAGTAGTCGATGGACCTATGATTCGAGAATACCTCATGCAGTCCCGGCCTGCGCGGAACTACGAGAGTTCCAGGTTAGTATGCGTCCTTTATGGGCATGCGGTCCATGTGGCCATGCGGACTGCGAAGTCCAGGACGTTGCCGGGGAGTAGCTACCCTCGATGCGGGAATACCTCATGCGGCCGATGAGATTGGCCTACGCGAGCTGCGGAGTTCCAGGTTAGACGCGCACATCGACATCGTGGGCAAGTGGCGGCTATGATCATGTGACGGTTCAGACAGATCTTATGATACGATTCATGACCTTGTTGGTACTGTGGGTTTTTAGTAGTCGGCTATGCCTTCGCATTTACCCCGCATAGCTTTATGATGACACAGTGGACCTCGTGTTCATATGTGTTCCTTGGTGCTTTTATATCATAGATCGCCGTGGCGAAGGTATTCCACGCATGATCGATGTTGTGGCCCGAGACCCATTGTTATACTTGAGTGATGACTGAGGCGTGAGTCCCGACTTGACACGATCGCTGTTGTAAATCGTAGTTCGGTTATCATACATGTCTCCCGCTTTATATGATCGCTATGATTTCATTTACGTGATGTATTTTCAGCCGCATACTTGTACTGTTAGATCGACCTCGCGGGGCCGCGTCATGCCGCAGTAAAGGTACACCGCCGTTGATCCTCGCTCTAGTGGTCACAGATTCACTTGTGGGAAGCTCCGCTTTCTCCGAGGCTTATCTTGGTATAGTCCCCGTTGTTGTAGGTGTTTACGTTCGGGGTATGGCGGCCCCGTCCCGCCATTGTTGTCGTATCATTTCTTAGAGGTCTGTAGTCCCGTAGGCGGTGGTTGGTAAAAAGGATTAAACTGCTCGGCTTGTAAAAGTTGTTATTTATATATGCCAAAAGGCAAGTTTTCCTCGACATCGCTTTGTACTTCACTTGTTTCATGTATATGTTTTATGTTCCACGATTACTGATGTTGTGTCACTAGGTGCCCGGGTAAGGCACGACCACGCCCAGCTGGTCGTGACACGATCCCCGTAAACGGGTACAATAACTTCTCATAATACCATAACCATGTTGTCTCGATCACAACCATTACTTACTCCATACGGATCTCATCCGTACAATTCTCTTAAGCCTACCACGTAGCTTAATCTATTAACATGGCATTCCGTTAGGTTCCTTAATCATGACTTCTTAAGGGTTCACTACCCTATCAGACAGCTCGTCATTTCCTAATTATCCCAAAATAAAACATAAGACCTTGGAGAGAATTCATTAACTGTTCCATACCTTCCCGGTATCTAGTTAGTCCTTACCAACTCTTGGTAATCTAAAATCATTCTAGGCAACACGCGTCTGACCCTCATACATAACTCCGTATAGCTGTATGTCATAATACCAACTATACTATAATCATTACAAACCTGGATACGCAATCCACATAGTCCTTCCCGGTCATCACGCTTTGCTCAGAAATGCAATCAACATAAGTCGTTAGGGGGAGACGACCCTAACAACACAACTCTATCGCACGATCTCAGAGTGAGAAGAATGGAAACCAATCCTAAATGTCCTGCAGCCTCCTGATTATAGATGTGGTGCACAACACACCGATAATCAAGACTCTACTAGACACGGTCTGTAGACACTTTCCGAGGACTAACTGCTCTGATACCACTTTTGTCACGACCCGACCCCGGGCCGCGACTGGTTCCCTACCTGGGCACCCTTCTATTCATACAACATAATAAATTGCGGAAGATAAATACACTCTTTTTAAAAAAAAAAACTAAGGCCAAGCCGATAAGGCTGCCATAACATAAAAATTTACCCGAAAGGGTCTACACTGTTTAACAATGTAAAAAACAAACTCTAGCCAGTCCAGCCCACAGATGAATACAGACCTCTAAGATTTGGACAAATACTATGATGGGACAAGGCCCCGCCATACCCCTGAATATACATAACCATGACGACAAGCTCCGGAACATTGGAGCCATCTCAAAATGTTGAACCAGGATCCTAAGATCGCGGATCCACAACTGTGTACCTAAACCTGCAGACATGAACGCAGCCCCCCGAAGGGGGTCAGTACAACAGGTACCGAATATGGAACGGAAAATAGGGTACAGTAAACAAATCATAATTGTACAAAAGAATGACAGGGGCAAGTATAAAAAGGGTAAATACCAGATCTTACCGTGTCATTACCATCTCGTGAACTTAATCGTACCTTATTATCTTTTCCCATTTTTACATAAAAGTTATAGTCACTTTCTTACGTACATACTTAGGAAAAATCATCAAGTTCATTACCATATAACTTACTTACCTTCCATAACATAATTTGGCACTTTATGGAGGGACGCCTATACTGCCCGGCCCAATCTGGGACGCGATAAAGTCACATAAGTCTACCCATAGAGGTATACTGCCCGGCCCAATCTGGGACGCGATAATGTCATATAGTCTGCCCATAAAGGTATACTTCCCGGCCCATTCCTGGTACGCGATAATGTCATATAGTCTGCCCATAAAGGTATCTCGCCTACCATTCTCGACGCGATAATGTCATATAGTCCGCCCATAAAGGTATCTCGCCGGCCATTCCTCGGATGCGATAATGTCATATAGTGCGCCATAAAGGTATCGCCCGCCCATTCCTCGACGCGATAATGTCATAATAAAATCCGGGAATTTAACCCAACGTACTACGTACCTCTACTCCTTTAGAATGACTCTTTTTCAAATAAAACTTCCAAGATACTAATAATTGTAGTATCAAGCCATATCTACTTTTCAAGACAAGTCACAATACCTTTTAGAAATACTTTTACAGGCTTCTAAATCAAGTGACTTCTTTCTTAAAAACCTTAAGCAATTGGTACCTTTAAAACAATTTGCCCTTCTTTATATCGAGTCATTCTTTGTTTATATTACTAGAGAAAACCATTCTCTTAACCTTCCATAAATTTTTTATAACCAACTTCCCATAAAGCCGTTATACTAACTTTATTCTTTAAACTAATTCATTCTTTTTATAACCAAGAGACTTATACTTTCAAATCAAGTTACATAACTTTTAAAATACTTCAAGTCTCTTAACTTTAGAAATCAAGTTTCTTAACTTAGAATTTAAAATCTCTTATCTTTAGAATATCAAGAAATCCATGCTTTCCAAATCAAGTATTCTATACATTTAAATCAAGTCATTTCTTCCTTTAAAAATCAAGTCCCATAACTTGAAAAATAAAGTTTCTTAACCTTTTAAGAATTCAAGGTTCATAGTCTTAAAAACTTCATACGTAAACTCTTTTAAATTAAGTAACATATACTTTGGTGCGTTGTGAATAAGTTATACTTATTTATAACGATCTTATTCAAGTAGCCATCATCTAGAAAATGTAATACAATTTTGTCTTATCTTAGTTTCTATGCAGATGGAGAATTCTACTCATTTTAATATAATCAATTGTCATTACATTTTCCTTTATTAACGCTGCAATGGCTTGTTCGATACTTATTCTCATTCGTGTCTTAAATTAGCCAAGTCAACTTGGCTCCAAATACCTCCTAACGACTCTTACCAACATCCCCCATAAGACTTGGTAAGAACTTAGGATAACCTAGACATAACCTTTACCTAGAGTAAATCACATACATACCTCTTAACCTCTAAGAGTAGAAGGGAACATGAAATAATACCACATGTATATTCCATACATAGAATCATGCCAAAGGAAGGAAGAGGTTCACATACCTCGCGACGATTATCGACAAATAGCAAAATGCTCCAAAGTACAAGATTTATACCTTTACAAGACCTTAAACTTTCCAAGATTCAAAGTCGCTCCTTAGCAATTCTTAGCTCCTTTTCTTATGTTCCAATCCGCTCCAAGCACTCCTTAGAAGCTCATGAAGAACCCCTCTTCAAGTTCCGTCTTCAAATAGCAAAATGCTCCAAAGTACTTCAACCTTGATAGTTATTCCATCCTTCAAGTAGAATACGCTATACTTAGTACTTCAACCTATAATGGCCATAATACGTCCATTAACCTCTAGCTTCGAACGTATAATATTCTAAGTGCAAAGTCACTAAATTTTACGAAAAATCGGACAGCACTTCCTTTGTTTCTACATACTTTGCCACCATTTTCAAGGCCGAATTCAATAACCAAACACGCCACATTTAAGGCTCAACAATATAGTTAACAATAGGGGATTACACGCCTACAATATGTGTAAAATTCCTCCCCACAATTGATACGAAACTACACAACAAATAACATGTTTAGACAATAAACATCACAGGATAACCGATAAGGCCGCCTTCCATAAAATATACATACTCAACAGTAAAACAGTATAACTCTGTGCTTACATCCCAAACCACAACATGTGACTACTGCACTTAGAATAACAACGTGGCAGACGGGGCTTCGCCATACCCCGAATGTACATAAATCTACAACATCGTGGAAAGATCAGACTAAAAAGACAAGCCTCCGGAGAAATGGAGCTTCTGACGCCTGATCAGTAATCCTAAGAATGAGGATCCACCACCTGCTTACCCCTACCTGCGGCATGAACGCATCCCCCGAGGAAGGGGGTCAGTACACAATATGTACTAAGTTTGTAAACCGAAAATATCAGAATTACATCATAAGTCTAAAACAAAGCCGGAGACATGTATGATAATCAAATTACAGTACACTGTGCCTTACTAACAATGAGAGTAAATAAGAATATACTTACAACATAAAAATAGGAAGCTCACGATCAAAGCAGGACCACCCGCCCGCAGTATCATTAAGCAATCCTACTCCTGGGACTATTTCACCCGTGATAGACGTGGACCCGCATGAGGTATTCCTCGCATAGGTTGTATCCGCCCGCATGGGACTATTTCACCCGCATAAGCCATTACGGACTCGCATGAGGTATTCCTCGCATCATGGGTAGCGATTCCATGGAATGGTATAATGTCTTGGGGGTTTACCCCTCAATCATACTCAGAAGGTGGTATAACGTCTTGGGGATTTACCCCTCATTTATACTCTTACCCTGGAGAAGGTGGTATAACGTCTTGGGGGTGTACCCCTCATTTATACTCTTACCCTAGCTCAACCGGACATCATACATAACATAAGCCCTACCGACTTAGCATACATAACATAAGCACTACCGGCTTATCATACAATATATAAGCAAGTTAAGAAATCCCCTAACTTCTTATTAGTCTTGTTCATATACCCTCTCATTTTAGTTTACTTAAGGCACTAACATGTCTATATAAAAATCTGGGAATTTAACCCAAAGTACTACATACTTCTATTCTTTTAAAATGACTCTTTTCCATATAAAACTTCCAAGATACTAATAATCGTAGTATCAAGTCACAATTACTTTTCAAGACAAGTCACCATACTTTTAGAAATATAATTAGGCTTCTAAATCAAGTGACTTCTTTTCTTATAAAACCTTAGGCAATTGATGCCTTAAAATCAATTTGCCTTTCATTAAATCAAGCCATTTTATCCTTATTTATCTTTCCATAAAGCTAATATAACCAACTTCCCATAAAGTCGTTATATTAACTTTATACCTTAGCCAATTAAAATTTCCTATCCAAGGGACTTATACGTTTAAAACGGCACAAGTATCATATACTTTAAAACACTTCAAGTCCCTTAACTTTAAAAACTTAAGACATCTTTAATACTTTTAAAGAAGTGAGTTGATCTCCTAACTCACCCAACTTGGCTATTCTTAAAACAAGTAAAGGATATCAAGATCTTGTACGTCTACCGTACTATATACGTGCAATTATTCATGCTCAAAAGATAGGAAAGTTCTACATACCTCTTCGGTCCAATCCAATTGCTAAGTACAATATTCCGCCCGTAGTATGTCAACATATAATGTCCACAATACGTCTATTAACATCTTACTTCAAACGTAGAATATTATAAGTGCAAAGTTACTAAATTCTACGAAAAATCGGACAGCACCTCCTTTGTTTCTGTCACACCCCGAACCCCGGGCCCGTGACTGGTGCCCTACCTGGGCACCCTTCTACCTAACAGACACAAGTAAACTGCGGAATTTAAATAACACCTCTTTTTTTTTTAAACCAACGTACGTGCAAGGGAAAAGCCGACAAGGCTGCCATTTAATATACATAAACAAAAGACACTACACCGTACATGAGTCCAATCCCACATATGAATACAGACCTCTACGAGTTTTACTGAAATATGACGGGATAAGGCCCCGTCGTACCCATAACCGTACAAAAGCCTGTACTGAAAGAACTATACCTAAATGATAAACTCCTGAACAGATGGAGCTATCCAAAAACTCGGAGCAGGGTCATATACCTGCAGATCACCAAATCACAGACCTAAACTCGCGGCATTTAACGCACTTCAAGAAGATCGACGAAGAATGTACCAAGTATGTGAAATGAAGTATCGTAATGAAATCATAAGATCTATACAAAGCAGAGACATGTATGATAGCCGAACTACAAGACATAATACATAAACAAATCATATCAAGTCGGGACGCATTGTCACGACTCCGACCGGCCGCGATCGTGCCCTACCCGCACCCTGCTCGTATACATCAGAGAATAGCGTGAACATACACAACATAAACACAGTGTAAACAATATAACAACACAAAGCTAGCCGATCAGCCGCCTTCCATAATATAAACAAAGTCAAAAGTACAACTTACAACTCGGTTCTTACGGTCAACCACATATGTGAATACAGCACTTAGAATAACAAGCGTATGGACGGGGCCCGCCATACCACGAATGTACATAATCTACAACATCGGGAAAGATCGTACTAAAAGAAAGACAAGCCTCCGAGAATGGAGCTTAGACGCCCGATAAGTGATCCTAAGAGTGTGGATCCGCAACTCGCTACCCTTTCTGCAGATGAACGCAGCCCGAGAAGGGTCGACACAATATGTACTAAGTATGTAAATCGAAAGTAATCAGTAATTACAACATAAGTTTAAAAGAAAGCGGAGACATGTATGATAACAAAATTACAAGACACAAAGGCCTTACTAACAATGAGAGTAACAATAGGTGTATACTTACAACGAAAAATAGGATTGAATCCTACTGGGACTATTTCACCCGCGATAGGTCGGTGGACTGCGTGAGGTATTCTCGCGTGGGATTATTTCACCCGCATAAGCCCTTACGGACTCGCATGAGGTATTCCTCGCATAGGCTGGACCCGCCCGCATGGGACTATTTCACCCGCATAAGCCCTACGGACTCGCATAAGGTATTCCTCGCATAGGCTGGACGCGCCCGCATGGGACTATTTCACTCGCATAAGCCCTACGGACTCGCATGAGGTATTCCTCGCATCGTGGGTAGCAAATCCACGAAATATACTATGCCACAATCCCTGGAATGACCCCGCAACGAATAATATATCACTAGCCCAACCGCTATCACACACAACATAAGCTCTATCGACTTATCATACAATATATAAGCAAGTTAAGAAATCCCTAACTTCTTACTATTCTTGTTCATATACACTCTCATTTTAGTTTACTTAAGGCACTAACATGTCTTTATGAAAATCCGGGAATTAACCCAAAGTACTACGTACTTCTATTCTTTTAAAATGATTCATTTCATTATAAAACTTCCAAGATACTAATAGCCGTAGTATCAAGTGACAATTTCTTTTCAAGACAAGTCACAATACTTTTAGAAATAAAATATGGCTTCTAAATCAAGTGACTCGAGTCTTATAAAACCTTAGGCAATTGATGCCTTAAAATCGAATTGCCTTCCATTAAATCAAGTCATTTATCTTTCCATAAAGTCAATATAACCAACTCCCCATAAAGTTGTTATATTCACTTTATACCTTAGTCATGTACAATTTCCTATCCAAGGGACTTATACGTTTTTAAAACGACACAAGTATTACATACTTTAAAATTCTTCAAGTCCCTTATCTTTAACAAGACTTAAGACATCTTTAATAATCTCAAAGAAGTGAGTTAATCTCCTAACTCACCCGACTTGGCATTTCATAAAACAAGTAAAGAATGTCAAAGTCTTCAGACGCTCACTGCACTATATACGTGAAACTAGTCATGCTCAAAGGATAGGAAAAGTTCTACATACCTTGTCGGGTCAAACCACTTGCCAAGTACAAAGTCCCGCCCGTATTATGTCAACCTATAATATTCACAATACGTCTATTAAAGCCTTACTTCAATCGTAGAATATTATAAGTGTTAAGTCTCTAATTTCTACGGAAAATCGGACAGCACCTCCTTTGTTTTTACTTACTTTGCCACCTTTTTCAAGGCCGAAATACAATAACCAAACAGCCCCAATTGGCTCACAATTAAATAGAAGGTAATCCAATACAAATGAATAACCAAACAATACAAACTACAAGTCCAAATTCGGCCACCTTGAGTTCAACAATACCAATTCTATCCAATTTCCATTTCAATCCAAATTGGTAGCATAAAATGATATCAAGACGCATTTGGTTATAACTACCATAATCTTCAAGTCAATAACATGCGACGATTCTAACAACGATTAAATTGTAATTCAACTTAGTAATGGCTTACATTACATTTCGGATTTCCAAGGCTATAATCAATCCATAATCCTTATAACTTCAATATAACAATTTCATGCTCGCAACATACAAAGCTAACAACAACAATATAAGTAATCTTGTAATACTTTCAAAGAACAAGATTATACCTCAATGATTCTTAATCCAACTCCAACCAAGTCGCTTCCTTAGTAGTTTAGAGCCTCTCCAAGACACCTCAATCCGCTTGTTGAGACCCTTAGAACAATACCAACAATTATCCTTCAAAACTCCAACAAAACCTAGAAAGACCCTTAGGTTTTCGTTTTGCGACTAACCCGTAAACTACCTTTTTCCAAGACTTTTCTATTGAGATGTGTTTACAATACACCTAAGAACCTTGGTTTAAAGTGGGGAGTTGAATGAACAAGAAACAAATTTTTTTCTTCTTCCTTTTTGTGAAACCCGAGACCTCACCAATTGTGTTCTTCAATTTGTGCAATTTTTTCTAAGTGTTAAACTCTCCCTCTACTAGTAGTAATATATAAAGCACCTTGGAGGGTTATGATATAAACACATGGAAGGCTTAGATGTAGTCTTACAAAAGAATCAAGACCATTGTGGGACCTTTGACCTTAGTCAATACTATCAAGCCTCAAGTTGCAAGACTTGTCTTGCAACAAAGGTCAAATGACCCTTATGCCCTTGCTAAAAATCGTCCAAGGCATAGTAAGGGGGGTGACACGTGTCGCCCTCCCATTCGTCATACTAATACGTTTTCCGACAATTTCCATAATTTCCGATAAATTTTTACAAGTCTCAAATCTTAACATTTGTGAGTTCTTACTTACGTTCTTAAAACATGTCCTGTAATTACAGGGTGTAACACGCATGCCCTCAAAGTCATTACTAAAATATAACCATGGGTCTCACGCCCATAATATCAATCATGCCCGTGGAATCCTTCCTCACTGCCGGTAGTCCATGATATAATATAACACCAATAGGCATACATGAACACCAAGTCCCACTTGTGTCCTAAAAACTGTACGGGCCAAGTAGGAAAACGAACCACCAGATCCAGCCTGCATCATAAAACTGACGGAGGCAAGTACGAAAGCTATCTACCAGATCCAGCCGACGTCATCAACTGAGCGGGGCAAGTACGAAAGCTATCTACCAGATCCAGCCTGCGTCATGAGATATGACCGGGGCAAGTGCGAAAACTATCTACCGGAGCCTATCGTACCAAACTGTGCAATAGCACTGACGGGGGCAAGTACGAAAGCCAACTACCAGAGCCATCCTGCGTCAGCCACCGACGGGGGCAAGTACGAAAGCTAACTACCAGAGCCATCCTGCGTCACTAAATCTCATGGAGGGCTAATCCATGGAATAACAATATCCCACGTGGTCGCATGCCCCGGAATCCCACATCGTATAAGCATGACCATGGGGTAACACAAACAAATCCGGGAATCTAACCCGCCTCCTGGTCACATGCCCCGGAATCCCACATCGTATAAGCATGTCTAAGGAGTAATACAAATAATGGAAGCATACCCGTGGAATCCCACATCACTGTCGGTACGTCCAAGAAATCTTACAACAAGACAGCCGACCCTCCAACCGAGAGTCGCGGCAACGTAATAAAACATAATACTTGCACTCAAAGGCTATCACCAGCACACATAGGCAAGTTCATAACATCTATAGACTTTCATTTTATAAACTCAAGGCACTTATAGAATAATTCTCAATTAAACAAGCCAAAGTACTTATCAAGGCACACATAGAATAATTCTCAATTAAACAAGACAAAGTACTTATCAAGGCACACATAGAATAATTCTCAATTAAACAAGCCAAAGTACTTATCAAGGCACACATAGAATAATTCTCAATTAAACAAGCCAAAGTACTACGTACGTACATTCTTTTCAAAAGACTCCTTTTTATGTAAAATGTTATACCCCGTATTTCCAGAGTATGTACGTGAGGGCGTACGTATAAAAATTTAAGCCTTAAAGTTGGCAAGGTCCGAAAATTTGGGCACAAGTACCGAAAAGAGTCGTTTTTCGACGAAACGTTTTACAAGACTTGCGAAGGGAAAAATACGGCTATGTCATTTATAATTTTTGCGGATTTTTCCGAGAGACGAAACATTTTGGACCAATGGGAGGGTGACATGTGTCACCCTCACATTGGGCGTGATTGTGGGCGGCTTGGACGAAATGGGAGGTCTTGGTTAGGTAGGATATTTTGTGATAGTTGGTGTGGTAGATGGATAAGGTACACATGGCTTAATCTACACCTTACACTTGCCTAACACTTGGATTGATCTTGGCCATTGGTTGGCCCTTGCTTGACCTATAAATACCCCCCTTAGTTGATGAACTTCTTCATCCAAAAATCATTTTCTAAGTGTTAAAATCCTCCCCCCCCCCTCTTTGTGTGAGCTCGTCCAAAGCCATCCCCCCCTCCCCTTTGAGAAAGGCCCTCGGCCGAGCACCCCCCCTTGCCTAGTGGTTCTAGCCGAGCCTACCCCCGCTGGTAGAGAAATACTCTCCAAGTATTGTTATAATACCAAAATACTTTAGCCCAAATACCTTGTAGTACTTTCCAAAGTTACCTCTATATGTAGAGCCCGGAAATACTATTATACTTTCCTTTAGCCACTAAACGAAACCCTATGGAAAAATGTCCATAATTGGTTGGAGTACTAAGTAGAAGTTGTGTAGAACTTCTAAGGGTTTCTTGGAGCGAATTGGAGCACTCGGAGTAGGAGCTAAACGTTGCTCAGGATCGACATTAAACTTGGATAATTTTGGGCTTACCGAGGTAAATAATCCTATCCTTCTAGTGTAATTGGGAATTTCATACTGTAGTAGTATAGAAATGAATATAAGATTCATAGAAGAGAATTGAACTGTAATAGAAGGATATTACAGAAAAGACTTGAATCAAATCGCATCGTAAGAATATTACAAGAAGATTAAATCGCATTTACATAGATCTGTATTTACAGAGACTTATAACCTTTATTGTCGATCGCTTCGCGAGTAGCATGTACTACTTGGAAGGTGGACAAGGCTAGCCGGGTTATAGCCGTGGAGCGCTTTTGCTTATAGTCGATAATCGTCGCGAGGTATGTGATTCTTCCTATCCTCGAGCATGATATTTTAAAGAATATATATATATAGTACGGTGACGACGTGTGTTAATCGAACGTAGTTTACGCAATGTCTTTTGACTTAAGCCCGAATAATAAGAATCTTGAAGTATTTCAAAAGAATTAAGAAACCTTTTGAAAGAAGAGTAATACTTGGTTTTGAAAACATAAGAGTTATACTAGCTTTATGGGAAGATAGGTATAACGTCTTAAGAGAGATAAAGAGAATGGTTTACTGATTTTTAGAAGTTAAGAGACTTGATCTTAAAAGATAAGAGACTTGACTTAAATGAATTAATATGAATTTTGTGTGAAACCTCATTCGTGAGTAATGAGTACTTGGTTTTTAAAAGGAATAATGTTTTATCGATTTGAAATCGTAATGAGTATCGACAAACCATTGCAGCGTTAATAAAGGAAAATGTATTGAATAATGAAGTATTATTAAAACCAGTAGAAACCTCCATCTGCATAGAAACTAAGATGAGACAAAATGATATTACATTTCCTAGATCATGGCTGCTTAATAAGATTGATTATAAACAAGAATAACCTACTCACCTATAAGGCATATGTTTCTCAAATTGTTTAAAAGAGAATTATGTTTTAAAGGATTAAAACTATGAACTACGAAACCTTTTCGAAAATGAGAAACTTGAGCATTTGAAATTAGGCAAACTTGAACGTTTGGAAAATAATGTTGTTACTTGATTTTACAAAGGAAAGCGTTTTGGTTTACTTAACAATGTAAGTCACTCTATTTTTATACTACGTATCGTGTGACCTTTGTAAAAGAAATGGATCTTTAAAAGGAATTTAACGTACGTAGTACTTTAGGGTTAAAACCCGGACTTTGACATAAAATGAAAGTACCTTGAGTTGTGTATAACTTGCCTATGCTTGTTGTTGTGAAACTTGCCTATGCTTGTGTGATAGCCTTTGTTGTGCAAGAATTGTGTTTCTACTACCGCGTCTCTCGGTAGAGGGCCGGTTGACTTGTTGAGAACTTGCTTGGACGTGCCGGCAGTGACGGAGAATTCCACGCACGCGCTCGCGTTGATAGTGTTATTTTTGTTGTATCCTCTTGACCCATCGACACGATGGGTGGCCCACGTATGGTTCCATTAGGATTGTTATTTCATGGACTAGCTCTCCACGAGGTTTTACTATTCGCCTTGGTATCCGGTGGTCGCTTCGTACTTGCCCCGCCTCGTGGCCGATTCGCCTTGTACTGTAGTTAGCCTCGCACTTGCCCCGCTCGGTTTAGTGACGAAGTCTCGTGATACGCCTTGGTATCTGTAGTTAGTCCTCGTACTTGCCCCGGTCGCCTACGTGACACCTACTTGGTATCCGTAGTCGGCTTCAGATGTAACGACCCGCCCGGGGCAAGCATCGTGCCTTATCCCGCACCCTAGTGATACAATCATCGAGAAAACCAGTGAAAATAAAACTTAAACAAGAAGCAGATATATGAAAATAAAACAGTCAACCCAACGGTTACCTTCCAATAACATAATAAAACAACTCTTTCAAAACGAACGCTTTAATCCCTTTACAAACCCCGCCACAACAAGATTACATGCACTTCTAAGATTTACAACAACTATGACGACAGGTTCGCCATACCCCGAATGTACAAGAACCTACAACTCAGTGGAACACATACTAAAAGATAAGCCTCGAGAAACGGAGCTTCCCAAAACGCTGAACCGAGATCCTAAGAGCGAGGATCCACGACCGATGTACTTACCGCGGATGAACGCACTTCAAGGAGGTCGATAACAGTACCAAGTATGTGAAATCAGAAATATCAGAAATGAAATCATACTAGTCTATATAAAGCAGGAGACATGTATGATGACCAAACTACAGTTCACAACATAAAAGCAGTCATATCCAGTCAGGGACTCACGCCCTCAAGCTATCACTCAAATATAACTATGGGTCTCACGCCCACAACATCAATCATGTTCGCATCATGGCCGCATGCCCCGAATTCTGCAGACGGTGTAGACATGTCCATGATGCAACAATAATACCAATGCCCCATGCCACGCCCGAATTCTACCTGTGTAGACACGCCCATGTGACATCAACAATAATATCTCGTGATCAACCCCGCCGCACGGCCACATGCCCCGAATTCTACTCGGTGTAGACATGTCCATGTAACCACAATAACAATATATCGTAATCAACCCGCCGCACGGCCGCATGCCCGGAATCGTGACGGTGTACATGTCCATGTGACATCAACAACAAGACAATAATCAAAATGGAAACATACCCGTGGAATTCTCCATCACCGCCAAAGACGCCCAAGTAAGTTCTCAACAAGTCGACCGCCTCTATCGAGAGACGCAGAATACGTAAATACCACACTTGCACAACAAAGGCTATCATCACAAGCATAGGCAAGTTTCACAACAACAAGCATAGGCAAGTTTCACAACAACAAGCATCGGCAAGTTTCACACAACTCAAAGTATTTTCATTTTATGCCAAAGTCCGGTTTTTAACCCCAAAGTACTACATACGTTAAGTTCTTTTAAAAGAGATCCATTACTTTTATAAAAGTCACCCTATACCCATAGTATTAGAATGACCAACCCACATTCCTTTTCAAAATCAAGTAACAACATTCTTTTCCTAAGTTCGGCTTGCCTAGTTTCAATTACTCAAGCTTCTCATTTTCAAATGCTCAAGTCACTTATTTTAGAAAGGTTTCATAACTCATAGTCTTAATCTCTTTTAAAACAATTGAGTAACATATGTCATATATGTGAGTAGTTTATTCTTTGTTTATAACGATCTTATTACAAAGACCATGATCTAGAAAATGTAATATCATTTTGTCTCATCTTAGCTTCTATGCATGGAGGTTTCTACCGATTTTAATACAACACATCATTATTCAATACATTTTCCTTTATTAACGCCGCAATGGTGCTGTCGATACACATTACGATTCCCAAATCAAGAAACATTATCCCTTTAAAAACCAAGTACTCATTACTCACGAATGAGGTTTCACACAAACATCCACATTAAAACAAATAAGTTAAGTCTCTTATCTTATAAGATCAAGTCTCTTAACTTAACATCAAGAAACCATTTTCACTACATAAGGTCGTTATAACTAACTTCCCATAAAGCTATTATAACACCCTATGTTTTAAACCAACCAAATCACTTAGCACATGTACGTCTACCGCACTACATAGTTCACAACAATCATGCTAGAAAAGATAGGAAGAGGTTCACATACCGCGACGATTTATCGACAATAAGCAAAACGCCCAAGTACTTCAACCCGTCGGCTACTCCTTAAGCCAAGTAGATCACGCCACACGTAGTACTCCACTCCTAAAATGGTCATGGTACTCCTATCAAACCTTTCTTATCATTGAAGACTTATACCAATAAAAAGCCCTCAAAATCTACGGAAATTTAAAGACTTCCGCTTATACTCACTATTCCATCTTTTACCAAGGCCCGAATAACCGTAATATATATACCATATATATATATAAGGCGTAATAATTAAACAACATAAAGAAGGGGATTACACGCCCAAACGGTAACGCGTTTACTATCACGCCCATAACAACAATAAGTAAAAGAAGGGGATTACGCGCCAACCGAACGCGTTTACTATCACGCCTTCATAACAATACAATAATTAAAAGGGATCACACGCCCAAACTAACGCGATTGAAAAATCTTCCTTAATGTAAATGTAAATACACCAATGTAACATACCCAAAGTAAATACGGTCCAAAGTAAATACCTTAAGTTGGGGTCCTTGGCCAACTTTGTCCATTTTACTTATCCAATTTACTCATTAGTCATCCAACTTATATTTCCATTCTTAATATAAGTTATAGTTACTTTGTTATTAGCTTCTTAGCAAGTAAGATACGTTTACCATTTTTAATGGCAAACGGCCAATCCTTTCTTTTAACAAGTTAACAAGATCCAACTCTTCCAAACTTACTCCATATATTATATAATCCATAATATACTTATAATATATGTATAACAACCAATTCACAAAGAGGTTTAAGTTCCACTACCTCAAATAGCCCAAAAATATTCAAGTTCTTAAAGTCGCTCCAAGCAAGTCTTAGCTCCAAATCTTTACGTTCCAATCCGCTACAAGCAACCCATAGAAGCTCCTAACCAACTTCTCTTCAAGATTCAACTCCAAAAAGTGAAGAACACTGGGTTTCAAGATGACAACTTTCGCCAAGGCATCCTTTCAAGGCTAGGGGTGTGAAATCTTTTCCAACTCTTGGTACACAATCTTCCTAACACCTTAGGGAAGAACACTTGAGAGTTTAAGAATTGTTGGACAAATTTTGCTCAAGAAATGGGGCAAAACCGAGAGCTCTAGGTCAAGGGAGAAGGAGGGTTTTTCAAGTCTTCAAATGTCTAAGTGTGGAAGATTTCATCAACTAAGGGTGCATATATAGACAACCAAGGGATAGGATGAAGGCAAGTGTGTGGTTGAGATTGGGGACAAGTGTGGGTGGGACCCACAAGCCACTTGTCCACACAAAAATATCTAGCAAGACTTGCCACTATGCTGCCACTGCCTAGCTAATTTCGCCAAGGGCCACCTGGGGGTGACACGTGTCTCCCTCCTACTGGCCCAAAATATTTCATCTCCGAAAATATCCATAATGGTCAAAATCTCAAAAACTAAGCGCCCACAAAACCGTAGAATTTCACCCGTGGCCCCACGTGACCATTTCCTAAATAAAATTCCATAATTCTCAAATATTCTAAGAAGTCCGAATACCAAACTGGGAATCCAATTCCCATTAACGAACCTTTTTCTTCACAAAACCGGAAACTTTTCCGTGAAAAATCACATCTTTCTTTCTTTCCAAAATTTCTCGTAATCTCGCACGCACATCCTCACCTATATACCCCGAACTACTGGGTATAACATTCTTCCTCTTAGAAACATTCGTCCGAATGTTCATTCTAAGTCTCCAAACGCATTTGTGTCAGATAGTCTTCACTACTATACTTACAAACCGATCACGCCACCAATGGCCGAATATAACATGTGCGCAAAACTCAAATCCAAGCCAACGAGGAATCATTTCTAATCTTACAACAGCTCCCACTAGCTTCAATTTACTCTAAGGCCATTCCCGCCTTCACGATCCGATTCTCGTTGAACGATCCACGAACTCGCACGATGGTTACCTAAACTGGGCCTAGCACCTCGTGACTCTACCACCAAGGGACCACCTCGAACCGACCCCACCTCAATATGGGCTGCAGTTGACCCGCAAATGGCCCTCAACCCGACCCCTAAACGCGCCAACTCTTGTTCCCGATCCGAACAATCTTACTAATTCACGCCATGAAAGCTACCACTTCCATCTCACACTACCCATGTAATTATCCCACAATATTTCCCGCATACCAAGTACATCCAAGAAGACCAACCGTAAAATCACCCACTCAAGACGGCCTCGCCTCTAAGGTCTCCACGTATAAAACTCTAAGGTTCACACTTTCCATGCCCCACACTTATCCTTCCAACTAACCATGTTTTCTAACTTACAAACAACACAACGCTATCCGCATAGCACACAATAATAAGATCATCATATCGCAAAACCAAACTCTAGAGGGTTAAGGATATACCCGAAGCTACCGCCCACTCTAATCATAGGCACACTGCAGTGCATAATCGTAGAAGGCGATGAACCAGCCATCGATCCGTAGGTCGAGTCGTAACATCCGTGCTACCCTTGGCCTGACAGTTCCTCGCAAAATGGCCCCGCTGCCGCAAAAATAACAAGCTCCCCGCACCACGACACTTCCGAAATGCGGTCACTACATCGACCACACCGAGGTAGGGTGACCGATCCGCCAACACCCTTACTTCCTCGAAACTCAACCTCGAGCCCCGACCGCCCCGAATACTCGAAGGTTGTGGAGGACCACTCAGACCGGGCGGAGGTACAAAACTAGTATGTTGCCGAGGCGTCCGCCTCGAAAGTCACCAAAGGACCTTGTTCTCGCCTCTTCGCTGATTCGTCATTCCGCCGACCTCTCCGTGCCTCACATCCCAGCAGATGAGCTCGCACGCGGCAATGTCCATGCCGTGAAGAGCTACTCGAACATGCCTCGACATGTAATCATCGAGCCTCAGAACATATCGGTGCACTCGATCCTCCATACTAGCTACCAACGCTGACGCATCGCCAATGAGTCGAACTCACATTGTACTCCCGAACCGCACGCTTCGTTTAAGCATCAAAATTGTCGCCCGCGTTCTCCTCATCCGCGAGGCAAGTGCGTGAGGAACGCCCCCGAAAACTCATCCCATACTGCTGGAGGTGCATGCTCTCCCCGGGAAAGCTCCCATGAATCAAACCAATCGACTGCGGTATCACGCAGCCGATGCGAACCAAAGGTCACAGACTCGGTCTCAAGCCTTGATCACCCGCGTGATCCGTCAGAATCGCCGGATGAACTCTTGCGGATCATCCTCGTGCCTCGACCCATAAAACTCGCGGGCTACAACTCGTAAAGTCCCGTAGCCTCAAACTATTCGCCGGGGTGAACCATGGTGCATCGAATCGAATCGCCAGATTCAGCCTTATCTCATATTCGCCACGACTCGCCAAGAATCGGGCCATCTCCTTATAACCCATCTCTCTCGCCTGCATCGTGGGACCTGAGGCTCGTGTATCGCGGTCTCGCAGCCATTGCCGCGCTCTAACTCTCACTGGCCGGGCGGCGCCACAAAACCCGCCGTCAAGCACAACCTCGTGCATCGCTCGCTCGCGCTGCATTCTCTCAGATCTCACTAGCGGTTCCTACTGTCTTGCCCTTCGTGGCTCGTTGCTCATGCGAGGCATAACTGGTAAAAACGAGATACGTCAGAGGGGTCAAACTTACAACACAGCTCTAAGGCACGATCTCAGAATGAGAAGAATGGAAACCAATCCTAAATGTCCTATAGCCTCCTCATTATAGATGTGGTGCACAACACACCGATAATCAAGACTCTACTAGACACGGTTCAGACACTTTCCGAGGATTAATCGCTCGATACCACTTTTGTAACGACTGCCCGGCCCGCATCGTGCCTTATCCCGGGCACCCTAGTGATACAATCATCAGAGAAAACCAGCGGAAAATAAAACTTAAACAAGAAACAGATATATGAAAATAAAACAGGTCAACCCAACGGTTACCTTCCAATAACATAATAAAAACAACTCTTTCAAAACGAACAGTTTAATCCCTTTTTACAAACCCTGCCCACAACAAGATTACATGCACTTAAGATTTACAACAACTATGACGGACAGTGGCTCGCCATACCCCGAATGTACAAGAACCTACAACTCGTGGAACACATACCAAAAGATAAGCCTCCGAGAAACGGAGCTTCCCAAAAACGCTGAACCGAGATCCTAAGAGCGAGGATCCACGACCGATGTACTTACCGCGCAGATGAACGCAGCTCAAGGAGGTCAAGATAACAGTACCAAGTATGTGAAATCAGAAAATATCAGAAATGAAATCATACTAGTCTATATAAAGCAGAGACATATATGATGACCAAACTACGCTCACAACATAAAAGCAAATATATCGATGTGACTCACGCCTCAAGCCATCACTCAAATATAACTATGGGTCTCACGCCCACAACATCAATCATGTTCGCATCACGGCCGCATGCCCCGACTCAGACGGCAGACATGTCCATGATGCAACAATAATACCAATGCCCCACGGCCACATGCCGAATTCTACCTGCAGACACGCCCATGTGACATCAACAATAATATCTTTGGTGATCAACCACGCCGCACGGCCACATGCCCCGAATTTACCTCGGTGTAGACATGTCCATGTAACCACAATAACAATATATCGGGTAATCAACCCGCCGCACGGCCGCATGCCCCGAATATCAGACGGCAGACATACGCCCATGTGACATCAACAACAAGACAATAATCAAAATGGAAACATACCCGTGGAATTCTCCATCACCGCCAAAGACGCCCAAGTAAGTTCTCAACAAGTCGACCGCCTCTATCGAGAGACGCCAGAATACGTAAATACCACACTTGCACAACAAAGGCTATCATCACAAGCATAGGCAAGTTTCACAACAACAAGCATAGGCAAGTTTCACAACAACAAGCATAGGCAAGTTTCACACAACTCAAAGTACTTTCATTTTATGCCAAAGTCCGGTTTTTAACCCCAAAGTACTACATACGTTAAGTTCTTTTAAAAGAGATCCATTACTTTTATAAAAGTCACCCTATACCCATAGTATTAGAATGACCAACCCACATTCCTTTTCAAAATCAAGTAACAACATTCTTTCCTAAGTTCCGCTTGCCTAGTTTCAATTACTCAAGCTTCTCATTTTCAAATGCTCAAGTCACTTATTTTAGAAAGGTTTCATAACTCATAGTCTTAATCTCTTTTAAAACAATTGAGTAACATATGTCATATATGTGAGTAGTTTATTCTTTGTTTATAACGATCTTATTACAAAGACCATGATCTAGAAAATGTAATATCATTTTGTCTCATCTTAGCTTCTATGCAGATGGAGGTTTCTACCGATTTTAATACAACACATCATTATTCAATACATTTTCCTTTATTAACGCCGCAATGGTCTGTCGATACACATTCGATTCCCAAATCAAGAAACATTATCCCTTTAAAACCAAGTACTCATTACTCACGAATGAGGTTTCACACAAACATCCACATTAAAACAAATAAGTTAAGTCTCTTATCTTATAAGATCAAGTCTCTTAACTTCTAACATCAGTAAACCATTTTCACCTACATAAGGTCGTTATAACTAACTTCCCATAAAGCTATTATAACACCCTATGTTTTAAACCAGCCAAATCACTTAGCACATGACGCTCACCGTACTACATAGTTCACAACAATCATGCTAGAAAAGATAGGAAGAGGTTCACATACCTCGCGACGATTTATCGACAATAAGCAAAACGCCCAAGTACTTCAACCCGCTACTACTCCTAAGCCAAGTAGATCACGCCACACGTAGTACTCCACTCCTAAAATGGTCATGGTACTCCTATCAAACCTTTCTTATCATTGAAGACTTATACCAATAAAAAGCCCTCAAAATCTACGGAAATTTCGGCAGCACTTCCCGTTTATACTCACTATTCCATCTTTTACCAAGGCCCGAATAACCGTAATATATATACCATATATATATATAAGGCGTAATAATTAAACAACATAAAGAAGGGGATTACACGCCCAAACGGTAACGCGGTTTACTATCACGCCTCCATAACAACAATAAGTAAAAGAAGGGGATTACGCGCCAACCGTAACGCGTTTACTATCACGCTTTCATAACAATACAATAATTAAAAAGGGGATCACACGACAAAAAGTAACTCGATTGAAAAATCTTCCCCTTTACAGTAATGTAAATACAGTCCAATGTAAATACAGTCCAAAGTAAATACGGTCCAAAGTAAATACAGTCCTTAAGTTGGGGTCCTTGGCCAACTTTGTCCATTTTACTTATCCAATTTACTCATTAGTCATCCAACTTATATTTCCATTCTTAATATAAGTTATAGTTACTTTGTTATTAGCTTCTTAGCAAGTAAGATACGTTTTTACCATTTTTAATGGCAAACGGCCAATCCTTTCTTTTAACAAGTTAACAAGATCCAACTCTTCCAAACTTACTCCATATATTATATAATCCATAATATACTTATAATATATGTATAACAACCAATTCACAAAGAGGTTTAAGTTCCACTACCTCAAATAGCCCAAAAATATCCAAGTTCTTAAAGTCGCTCCAAGCAAGTCTTAGCTCCAAATCTTTACGTTCCAATCCGCTACAAGCAACCCATAGAAGCTCCTAACCAACTTCTCTTCAAGATTCAACTCCAAAAAGTGAAGAACACTTAGGGTTTCAAGATGACAACTTTCGCCAAGGCATCCCTTCAAGGCTGTGGTGTGAAATCTTTTCCAACTCTTGGTACACAATCTTCCTAACACCTTAGGGAAGAACACTTGAGAGTTTAAGAATTGTTGGACAAATTTTGCTCAAGAAATGGGGCAAAACCGAGAGCTCTAGGTCAAGGGAGATGAGGGTTTTTCAAGTCTTCAAATGTCTAAGTGTGGAAGATTTCATCAACTAAGGTGCATATATAGACAACCAAGGGATAGGATGAAGGCAAGTGTGTGGTTGAGATTGGGGACAAGTGTGGGTGGGACCCACAAGCCACTTGTCCACACAAAATATCTAGCAAGACTTGGCCACTTGTCTTGCCACTTGTCTAGCTAATTTCGGCCAAGGGCCACCTAGGGGGGTGACACGTGTCGCCCTCCTACTCGTCCAAAATATTTCATCTCCCGAAAATATCCATAATGGTCAAAATCTCAAAAACTAAGCGGGCCCCACAAAACCGTAAATTTCACCCGTGGGCCCCACGTGACCATTTCCGGAAATAAAATTCCATAATTCTCAAATATTCTAAGAAGTCCGAATACCAAATCTGGGAATCCAATTCCCATTAACGAACCTTTTTCTTCACAAAAACCGGAAACTTTTCCGTCGAAAAATCACATCTTTCTTTCTTTCCAAAATTTTTGTCGTAATCTCGCACGTACATCCTCACCTATATACCCTGGAACTACGGGGTATAACATCGTACTTGCCCCGTATCAGCTTCGTGGTTTGGATATTTTTGTGACGAAGTCTCGTGACACGGCCTTGGTACCTGGTAGTTAGCCCTCGTACTTGCCTTGGCCAACACGTGACACTACTTGGTATCCGTAGTCGGCCAGACTTGCCCGGTCGCCTTCGTGGTTTGGTTGTATAGTATTGTTAGTACGGCTTTGGCATCGTGTAGGACTTGTGTTCATATGTACTCGCGTTATTATATCATAGACTACCAAGAATGGCGGAAGGTATTCCACGGGCATGATTGATGTTGGCGTGAGACCCATAGTTATATTTGAGTGATGACTCGAGGCGTGAGTCCCCGACTTGCATGATCGCTATTTATCGTGAATCGTAGTTTGGTTATCATACATGTCTCCCGCTTTATATAGATCGCTATGATTTCATTTACGTGATTTTCGCCACATACTTGGTACCGCCAGATCGACTCTTCGGGCCGTTCATGCCGCAGTAGGTACACCATGTTGATCCCCGCTTTAGGATCACATTTCAGCGTATTGGAAGCTCCGTTCCTTCGAGGCTTATCTTTGCATGTTACTCCCGAGTGCAGAGGTTCTTATACATCTGTGGTACGCGGCCCCGTCCCGCCATAGTTGTTAAAAAAATCTAGAGGTGCAGAGTAATCACTGTAGGTGGTTGTAAGGATTGTAACTATTTAAATGTCGATATATATATATATATATGCTGAGAGGCAACCGTTTTGGTTGGCCTATTTTCTTTTATCTTGATCCATATCTATTTGTATGTTTAAGTTTTTATTTCCGCTGGTTTTACTCTGATGTTGTATCACTAGGGTGCCCGGTAGGCACGATCCACGCCCCGAACGGGTCGTGACAAAAGTGGTATCGAGCGCTTAGTCCTCGGAAAGTGTCTATGCACGTGTCTAGTAGAGTCTTGATTATCGGTGTGTTGTGCACCACATCTATAATCGTGAGGTCGCAGGACATTTAGGATTGGTTTCCATTCTTCTCATTCCGAGATCGTGCCTTAGAGTGTGATAAGTTGGACCCTCCGACGTATTTCGTTTTACCGCTTATGCCTCCGCGTAAGGCAACCCGCCAAGGGCAAGGCAGCAGAGGAGTCGCGAGTAGCAAATGGCGCTCTACAGACCACAAGACCGAGCCTCCATCCCCACACCGGAGCAGATGAGACGGGTTACAAAGAGCTGGCCCGCGACGGCCGTGGTCAGGCGATTGAGGATAGGCCGACGCAGCAGCCCAGTGAGCACCAGCGGTTCACCCAGATCGATAGTTTGAGGCTACGGATTTTCTCGAGTCAGAGCCCGCCGAGTTTTATGGGTCGAGGCCCGAGGATGATCCGTAGGAGTTCATCCGACGATGCAGATCATGAGTGATCAAGGCATCGGAGACCGAGTCGGTGGTCCTAGGTTCGCATCGGCCGCGTGATACCGCAATGATCGTTTGATTCGTGAGCCGTCCCGGAGAGCATGCACTTCCACCGTTTGGGACGAAGTTCTCGGGCTTTTCTTACACATTTCTTGCCTCCACAGATGAGAAGGGCTCGCCGGCAGATTTTTGGTGTTGCGGCAGAATCCGCGACGGTTCGGGAGTACAATGTGGAGTTCGACTCATTGCCGACGCCCCCGCGTATTAGCTAGTATGGAGGATCGAGTGCACCGATATGTTACAGGCTCGATGATTACCTAGCGTAAAGTTGTTCGTGTAGCTCTTCACCGGCATGGACATTGCCCGCACGCAGCTTATGCACTTGGATGTGAGGAGCGGAGAAATCGACGGAATAACCAAGATCGGCGAAGAGGCCGTAACGCAGGTCCTTTGGTGACTTTTTGAGGCGGACCGCCTCAAAGCAGACTAGGTATGTACCTCCGCCAAGACAGAGTGGACCTCCACGCCGGGACCTTCGATATTCAGGAGCAGGTCGTGGCTCCTGTGTTTCGATTTTCAGCCGAGTAGAGTGCTCGCCGGATGAGGTCGCTCTTGTCTCAGGCTGGCCAGGAAAACTTCATAAGGGAGAGTGTCGTACTAACTTGGGAGATTGTTATTCTTGCGCCAACAGGCCATCCGCGATAAACCGTCCGACTGCGGGCTACTGGTAGAATAGCATAGACTACGGATCGCTATGGTTCTTCACCTTCCTTAGCTAGGCAGGATGTTCATACACCGGCAGCCACCAGCAGGTCGCGGAAGTTCCCGCTTTAGCGGTCCTTGAACCGCCTATTTTCAGTATATCCTTAACCTCTAGAGACTTGTATGTATTGATGTGATGATAATGTGTTAAGTGTTATGTTCGGATAGCTTTGTGCTAAAATGTGATTTAGAAGCACGTTAGTAAAAAGGGTAAGCTGGGGTGAGAAATGATGAACCTTAGAATATTACGTTGAGACCTTAGATGTAAGGCCGTCTTGTGTACAAGATTTTGCGGGTGATCTTTGTCAGAATGTAAGTATACGTGGAGAAATTGTGGGAAAATTCCTTGGGTGGTGTAAAATGGAAGTGGTAGCTTTCATGACTCAGATAGGTAAGATTGTTCGGATCGGAAACAAGAGCTTGATGCGTTAAGTGGGTCGGGTTGGGCCATGTTGCGCCAACCCGCGCCTGCTTCGAGGTGGGTCAGCTGGGTGGTCCCGCCAGTGGTAGGGTCACGAGGGTGCTAGGCCCAAGTTTAGATGACCATCGTATGAGTTCGTGGATATGTTCAACCAGAAGCGGATCGTGAAGGCCGGGAATGGCCTTAAGGGAGATTGAGGCTAGTAAGATGACCAAGTTTGGAGGTGGTGACTCCAAAGTTTTGGGAATCGGCGACGATCAAGTATGGTACGTATACTAGAGAAGTTCAAGTGTTCGAGAAGAGTACGACGTAAGGATAGATGTGAACATACGTCCGAGAGAATAGAAATGATCGTTACCCTTGTGAAGTAAAGGTGCGAAGGAATATCTGTTAGACCGGGGGGTGGAAGCTTTTGTAATGCTAGAGGTGATTCCTCGTTGACTTGGGTTAAGTACTGGAGCGTGTGTTATTTCATGGCCAGGTGTGGCGTTGGCAACTTGTTAGAGTAACTTTATCGTTATCCGTCTTGAGAAGGAACATTCGGGACGAATGTTTCTAAGGTGGGGAGAATGTTATACCCCGTATTTCCATAGTATGTACGTGAGGGCGTACGTATAAAAATTTAAGCCTTAAAGTTGGCAAGGTCCGAAAATTTGGGCACAAGTACCGAAAAGAGTCATTTTTCGACGAAACGTTTTACAAGACTTGCGAAGGGAAAAATACGGCTATGTCATTTATAATTTTTGCGGATTTTTCCAAGAGACGAAACATTTTGGACCAACGGGAGGGTGACATGTGTCACCCTCACATTGGGCGTGATTGTGGGCGGCTTGGACGAAATGGGAGGTCTTGGTTAGGTAGGATATTTTGTGATAGTTGGTGTGGTAGATGGATAAGGTACACATGGCTTAATCTACACCTTACACTTGCCTAACACTTGGATTGATGTCACTGTCACGACCCGAACCCGGGCCCGTGACTGGTGCCTTACCCCGGGCACCCTAGTGATACAACATCAGAGAAAATCAGCGGAAATAAAAACATGAACATGAATTTAGAGACAAAATAAATAAACAAAGCAACCAAAACAGCTTGCCTTCATCATATATACATAAATACCCGAACAGCTTATCCTTTTACAAACTCCCGCCACAACAAGCAGTTACTGCACTTAAGGTTTATACAACAACTATGACGGACAGGCCCCGCCATACCACAATGTACAAGGACCTGCACTCGGGATAACATACCAAAGATAAGCCTCGAAGGAACGGAGCTTCCCAATACTGAAAGGTGATCCTAAAAGCGGGATCGATACCGATGTACTTACCGCAGATGAACGCAGCCCCGAAGGAGGTCGATAACAGTACCAAGTATGTGAAATCAGAAATATCAGAAATGAAATCATAGCGATCTATATAAAGCGGAGACATGTATGATAACCAAACTACAAGACACAACGTATAAATAGTCATATCAAGTCGTGGAACCACGCCCAAATCATCACTCGTGCGTGAGTTCCTTCCTCACCGCGGCGATCTATGATATGATAACAATAAGACAAAGAATCCAAAAGGGAGCATACCCGTGCGCTACGATCGTGTCGTGATGTCCAAAAGGGAAACACTAAGTCAACATTCCAAATGGAAGCATACCCGCGCGCCACGATCGCGGTCGATGTCCAAAGGGAAACAATAAGACAAAGATTCCAAATAGAAGCATACCCGCGCGCTACGATCGTGTCAGTATGTCCAAAAGGAAACAACAAAGCGGCAATCAAAATGGAATCATACCCGTGCGCTACGCATCGTGTCAGGATGTCCAAAGCGATTAGCAAAAGTAACACTATCAACAGAACGCACTGCGGAATTTCTCCGCCACCGCCGCAAGACGCCCAAGTAAGTTCTCAACAAGTCAACCGACCCTCCATCGAGAGACGCCAGAGTATAGAAACACAATTTTTGCACAACAAAGGCTATCACAACAAGCGTAGGCAAGTTTCACAACAACAAGCATAGGCAAGCTTCACAACAACAAGCATAGGCAAGCTTCACAACAACAAGCATAGGCAAGCTTCACAACAACTCAAGGTACTTTCATTTTATGCCAAAGTCCGGGTTTTAACCCTAAAGTACTACGTACGTTAAATTCCTTTTTAAGAGATCTATTCCTTTTATAAAAGTCACCCGTTACCCGTAGTATAAAAATAGAGTGACTTACATCTTTTAAGTAAACCTATACAACTTCCATACTTTTCCTTTTTAAAACCAAAATTAAGGCAATGTCATGCCTTCTTTGTTGGACCAAAATACTTCTCTTTTTAAAGTCAATTTACCACATTAAAACCAATGATAAAAACACTTCTTTTGTTCTCATAAAGTCGTTATAACTAACTTCCCATAAAGCTGTTATAACACTTTATGTTTTAAACCAATTTAAGACAAAACAATGCCTTTCTTTTCCCTAGAGTTCCAGTTTGCCTAATTTCAATTACTCAAGTCTCATTACTTTAGAAAAGTTTCATAGTTCGATGTCTTAATTTCCTTTAAAACAATTGAGTAACATATGCCATAAAGTAGCAGTTATTCTTGTTCATAAATCTTATTTCATGACCATGATCTAGGAAATGTAATATCATTTTGTCTCATCTTAGCTTCATGCAGATGGAAGTTTCTACCGGTTTTAATAATACTTCTTTATTCAATACATTTCCTTTATTAACGCTGCATGGGTTTGTCGATACTCATTCGATTTCAAATCAAGAAACATTATTCCCTTTAAAACCAAGTACTCATTACTCACGAATGAGGTTTCACACAAACATCCATATTAAGTCAAGTCTCTTATCTTTTAAGAATAAGTCTCTTAACTTCTAAACCATTAAACCATTCTTTTTATCTCTCTTAAGACGTTACACCTAACTTCTCATAAAGCTGGTATAACTCTTATGTTTTCAAACCAAGTATACACTTCTTTCAAAAAGGTTTCTTAATCTTTTAGAATACTTCAAGGTTCTTTATTATCACACATCAAGTCGGTTATAAGTCAAATCGCTTATCTTTTAAAAACCACAAAGCATTTCTCATTTACATAGAGCTGTTATAACCAACTTCCCATAAAGCCGTTATAACACTTTATGTTTAAAAACAATCAAATATATTTAACACATGTACGTCTACCGTACTACATAGTTATACACATATCATGCTAGAACAGATAGGAAGAGGTTCACATACCTCGCGACGATTATCGACTAATAGCAAAACGCTCCAAGTACCTCAAACCGTCGGCTACACTTTAAGTCAAGCAGATCACTCCACACGTAGTTCTACAACCTATAGAGGCCACAAGGCGCCTATTAATATCTTTAGATCTCGACGTAGAATATTCTACAGAAAATTCGGCAGCACCTCCCCCCCCGCAACAGCGTAATTCTCCTCCTCTATCGAGGCCGGCTACCAAGCCAACCGTGGGGTTTACACGCTTAACCGACGTACAATTCTACTTCACAAGAATGCTATACAAGCTCATCGTAATACAGTTCTAAGTAATTACAGTTCAGTTCTCTTCTTAAAATCCAGGCTTAAGTCGCAAGACATTGCCGTAAGTATTATTCAGGCTTAAGTCAAAAGACATTGCCGTAAGTATTATTCAGGCTTAAGTCAAAAGACATTGCCGTAAGTATTATTCAATTCTATATATAGTATACTTCAACTATATATTCCAACAACATGTAATTTCCAATTACAATAGAAGGTCAAGAGTGTTTACCTCGATAAGCCCAAAATTATCCGAGTTTAAATGTCGATCCTGAGCAAGGTTTAGCTCCTACACCGGGCGCTCCAACCCGCTCCAAACAACCCTTAGAATTTCTAACCAACTTCTACCTAAATACTTCAACTAACAATGAAGATTTCCTTAGGGTTTCGTTTAGAGGCTAAAAGGAAGTATAATGGTATTTTCTGGGCTTTTGTATAATTGTAACTCGGGAATACTACAAGGTATTTGGGCCAAGGTATTTGGGTATTATAACAATACTAGGAGAGTATTTCTATACCACAAAAAGGGGGTATTATACGAAAACAACTAGGCTAGTGGGTGTACCACGCCAAGCCTCTACAAAGGGAGGGAGGCCCTCTCGCCAAAGCTTCACAAGGAGGGGGAGGGGCTTGGACGGCTAAGCAAACAAGAGGGAGGGAGTAGTGTGAGACTTAGAAAGATTGCTCAAGTTTGGATGAAGAAAGTCTTCAACTTAGAGGGGTATTTATAGGTCAAGTAAAGGCCAACCAATGGCTAAGATGAAGACAAGTGTGGTGCAAGTGTAGGGCTAGATTTCAACCATGTGGACCTTATCCATCTACCACACCAACTTGCACAAATATCCTACCTAACCAAAGGCACAAAAACGTGCCCTTGACTTGCCACTTGGCCCACTTGCTTCCCAATGTGAGGTGACACATGTCACCCTCCGTTGGTCCACAATGTTTCGCCTCTGAAAAATCCGCAAAAATTATAAATGACATAGCCGAATTTTCCCTTCGCAAGTTAGGTAAAACGTTTTCGAAAAACGATTTTTTGGCACTTGTGCCCAAATTTCAAACTAGCCAACTTTAAGGCTCAAATTATAATACGACGCCTCACGCATATACTGGAAATACGGGTATAACATTCTCCTCCTTAGAAACATTTGTCCCGAATGTTCCTTCTCAAATGTATAACGGAAGTTCCTTCTAACAAGTTGTCAACGCCACACCGCCACATAATAACACACGCTCTTCCTCTCCTTACTCGCCGCCCTTTCAACACTTGAACTCTTCTAGTATACGTACCACACTTCGCCATCGCCGCTTCTCCAAACCTCGAGTCACCACGCCCAACTTGGTTATCTTACTAGCCTCAATCTTCCTTAAGGCCATTCCGGCCTTCACGACCGCTCGTCGAACACACCCACGAACTCATACGATGGTCAACTAAACTTGGGCCTAGCACCTCGTGACCCTACCACCGGAGGACCACCCGAGCTGACCCCACCTCGAACAGTCGCGGGTTGGCCCTCAACATGGCCCCAACCCGACCCACTTAACGCATTACGCTCTTGATCCCCGATCCGAACAATCTTACCTCTACAGTCGCGAAGGCTACCACTTCCATTTCACACTACCTGGGGACTTATCACACAATACATTCTAGGCATAAAATGCACCGACAGGATCACTTGCAAAAACTTGTACTCAAGACGGCCTTACATCTAAGGTCTCAACTGTAATATTCTAAGGTTCATCATTTTCACCCTGTGCTTACCCTTTTTCACTAAGCATGTTTCTAAGTCACATTTTAGCACAAAGCTATCAGAACATAACACTTAACACATTATCATAACATACAAAACTCTAGATGGTTAAGGATATACACAAAAAATAGGCGGTCAAAGGACCGCTAAAATCGGGAACTTCCACCGCGACCTCTACTGTGGCCCGCCTGCGCATGAACATCCCGCTCAAGCATGGAAGGTGAAGAACCCGCAATCGACCCAGTAGTCTGTGCTATCCTACCGCTACTGGCCTCCGACAGTTTCTCCCAAAATGGCCTCGCTGGCCGCATGTAAAACAAACTCCCGACTAGCACGACACTCCCATCGCGAGTCTACCACGGCCACAACGAGGTAGGTGGCTTCACCGCTAACACCCCGCTTCTCGAAAATCTGAACCTCGAGCCCCGACCGCCTCGAATACTCTGGATGCCTTGAAGATTGTGGAGGACCACTCTGACCGGGCGGAGGCGCATAACTAGTCTGGCGAGGCGGTCCGCCTCGAAAGTCACCAGAGGACCGCTGCTTTTGGCCCTCTTCGCGACCTTGGTCATTCCGCCGATTCATCCGCCTCACCCCTAGTGCATAAGCTGCATGCGGGCAATGTCCATGCCCTACCAAGAGCTACACCAACAACTCTCGCTAGGTAATCATCGAGCCCTCAGAACATATCGGCACTCGATCCTCCATACTAGCTACTAATGCGGGACGACGCCAATGAGTCGAACTCCACATTGTACTCAACCATACGCCTGCTCGCCGCAACACCAAAAATCTTAGGCCGAGCCCTCCTCATCCGTGGAGGCAAGAAATGTGCAAGAAATGCCTCGCGAACTCGTCCCAAATAGCCGGAAGTGCATTCTCTCCCGACAGCTCCCACGAATCAAACGATCGCGGTATCACGCGGCCGATGCGAACCTAGGACCACCGACTCGGTCTCGAAGCCTTGATCGCTCTATGATCCTTGCAGAATCGTTTGATGAACTCTCGCGATCATCCTCGTGCCTCGACCAGAACTCAAGCGGCTACATCTCGTGAAGTCCTGTAGCCTCAAACTATCCGATCTAGGGTGAACCATCTGGTCTATCGAACTCAAGGCCCACTTATCCTCATATCGGCCACGACTCGCCAAGAATCGCCATCTCTCAGTACTTATCTCATCCGCCTGTGCCGTGGACCGAGGCTCAGTATCAGAGTCTCGCAGCCCACCGCTGCGGCTCTAAACTCTCTGGTGGCGGTGTCGCAAAACTCTTCGTCAAGTACTATCTCGTGTCTTGACCGCTCGCGCTCGTACTCTCTCAGATCTCACTAGCAGCCTCACGGCCGCTTTGCCCGTCTGGGCTCAGGTTTTACGCGAGGCATAATCGTAAAGGAAAGGAATACGTCGGAGGGTTCAACTCATCACACGCCTCTAAGGCACGATCTCGTAATGAGAAGAATGGAAACCAATCCTAAATGTCCTATAGCCTCCGATTATAGATGTGCACAACACACCGATAATCAAGACTCTACTAGACACGGTCAGAGACACTTTCCGAGGATTAATCGCTTCGATACCACTTTTGTCACGACCAACCGGCCCATGATCGTGCCTTACCCCGCACCCTAGTGATACAACATCGAGAAAATCAGGAAATAAAAACATGAACATGAATTAAGAGACAAAATAAATAAACAGCAACCAAAACAGTTGCCCTCATCATATATACATAAATACCCGAACAGTTATCCTTTTTACAAACCCCGCCACAACAATTACTGCACTTAAGGTTTATACAACAACTATGACGACAGGGCCCCGCCATACCACGAATGTACAAGGACCTGCTGACTGTGGTAACATACCAAAGATAAGCCTTGAAGGAACGGAGCTTCCCAATACACCGAAAGGTGATCCTAAAATGGAATCGATACCGATGTACCTCTACCGCGCAGATGAACGCACTCAAGGAGGTCAAGCATAACATGTACCAAGTATGTGAAATCAGAAATATCAGAAATGAAATCATAGCGATCTATATAAAGCGAGACATGTATGATAACCAAACTACAAGACACAACGTATAAATAGTCATATCAAGTCGTGGAACCACGCCTCCAAATCATCACTGCGTGCGTGGAGTTCGCCCTCACCACCGTGATCATGATATGATAACAATAAGACAAAGAATCCAAAGGAGCATACGTGCGCTACGCATCGTGTCGAGATGTCAAAGGAAACACTAAGTCAACATTCCAAATGGAAGCATACCGTGCGCTACGATCGTGTCGGTATGTCCAAAGGAAACAATAAGACAAAGATTCCAAATAGAAGCATACCCGTGCGCTACGATCGTGTCGGTATGTCCAAAAGGAAACAACAAGCGGCAATCAAAATGGAAGCATACGTGCGCTACGATCGTGTCGGTATGTCCAAAGCGATTAGCAAAGTAACACTATCACCGCGAACGCACTGCGTGGAATTTCTCCGTCACTGCCGGCACGTCCAAGTAAGTTCTCAACAAGTCAACCGACCCTCCATCGAGAGACGCGGTAGTATAGAAACACAATTTTTGCACAACAAAGGCTATCACAACAAGCGTAGGCAAGTTTCACAACAACAAGCATAGGCAAGCTTCACAACAACAAGCATAGGCAAGCTTCACAACAACAAGCATAGGCAAGCTTCACAACAACTCAAGGTACTTTCATTTTATGCCAAAGTCCGGGTTTTAACCCTAAAGTACTACGTACGTTAAATTCCTTTTTAAGAGATCTATTCCTTTTATAAAAGTCACCCGTTACCCGTAGTATAAAAATAGAGTGACTTACATCTTTTAAGTAAACCAATACAACTTCCATACTTTTCCTTTTTAAAACCAAAATTAAGGCAATGTCATGCCTTCTTTGTTGGACCAAAATACTTCTCTTTTTAAAGTCAATTTACCACATTAAAACCAATGATAAAAGCCCTTCTGTTGTTCTCATAAAGTCGTTATAACTAACTTCCCATAAAGTCATTATAACACTTTATGTTTTAAACCAATTTAAGACAAAACAATGCCTTTCTTTTCCTATAGTTCGGTTGCCTAATTTCAATTACTCAAGTCTCATTACTTTAGAAAAGTTTCATAGTTCGATGTCTTAATTTCCTTTAAAACAATTGAGTAACATATGCCATAGGCGAGTAGGTTATTCTTGTTCATAAATCTTATTTCAATGACCATGATCTAGGAAATGTAATATCATTTTGTCTCATCTTAGCTTCTATGCAGATGGAGGTTTCTACTGTTTTAATAATACTTCTTTATTCAATACATTTCCTTTATTAACGCTGCAGTGGTTTGTCGATACTCATTCTGATTTCCGAAATCAGTAAAACATTATTCCCTTTTAAAACCAAGTACTCATTACTCACGAATGAGGTTTCACACAAACATCCATATTAAGTCAAGTCTCTTATCTTTTAAGAATAAGTCTCTTAACTTCTAAACCATTAAACCATTCTTTTTATCTCTCTTAAGACGTTACACCTAACTTCTCATAAAGCTGGTATAACTCTTATGTTTTCAAACCAAGTATACACTTCTTTCAAAAAGGTTTCTTAATCTTTTAGAATACTTCAAGGTTCTTTATTATCACACATCAAGTCGGTTATAAGTCAAATCAGTTATCTTTTAAAAACCACAAAGCATTTCTCATTTACATAGAGCTGTTATAACCAACTTCCCATAAAGCCGTTATAACACTTTATGTTTAAAAACAATCAAATACATTTAACACGTACGCGTCACCGTACTACATAGTTATACACATATCATGCTAGAACAGATAGGAAGAGGTTCACATACCTCGCGACGATTATCGACTAATAGCAAAACGCTCCAAGTACCTCAAACCGTCGGCTACACTTTAAGCCAAGCAGATCACTCCACATGTAGTTCTACAACCTATAGAGGCCACAAGGCGCCTATTAATATCTTTAGATCCCGACGTAGAATATTCTACAGAAAATTCAAGAAGACCTCCCCGCATGAGCGTAATTCTCTCCTCTCTATCGAGGCCGGCTACAAGCCAACCGTGGGGTTTACACGTTTAACCGGACGTGTACAATTCTACTTCACAGTAATGCTATACAAGTCTACTGTAATACAGTCCTAAGTAATTACAGTTCAGTTCTCTTCTTAAAATTCAGGCTTAAGTCGCAAGACATTGCCGTAAGTATTATTCAGGCTTAAGTCAAAAGACATTGCCGTAAGTATTATTCAGGCTTAAGTCAAAAGACATTGCCGTAAGTATTATTCAATTCTATATATAGTATACTTCAACTATATATTCCAACAACATGTAATTTCCAATTACAATAGAAGGTCAAGAGTGTTTACCTCGATAAGCCCAAAATTATCCGAGTTTAAATGTCGATCCTGAGCAAGGTTTAGCTCCTACACCGGGCGCTCCAACCTTCTCCAAACAACCCTTAAAAGTTCTAACCAACTTCTACCTAAATACTTCAACTAACAATGAAGATTTCCTTAGGGTTTCGTTTAGAGGCTAAAAGGAAGTATAATGGTATTTTCTGGGCTTTTGTATAAGTGTAACCTTGGGAATACTACAAGGTATTTGGGCCAAGGTATTTGGGTATTATAACAATACTAGGAGAGTATTTCTATACCAAAAAAAAAGGGGGTTTTAAACGAAAACAACGAGGCTCGGGGGTGTACCACGTGAAAGCCTCTACAAAGGGGAGGAGGCCTCTCGGCCAAAGCTTCACAAGGGAGGGGGGAGGGGCTTTGGACGAAGCAAACAAGAGGGAGGGAGTAGTGTGAGACTTAGAAAGATTGCTCAAGTTTGGATGAAGAAAGTCTTCAACTTAGAGGGGTATTTATAGGTCAAGTAAAGGCCAACCAATGGCCAAGATGAAGACAAGTGTGGTGCAAGTGTAGGGCTAGATTTCAACCATGTGGACCTTATCCATCTACCACACCAACTTGCACAAATATCCTACCTAACCAAAGGCACAAAAAACGTGCCCTTGACGTCCACTTGCTCCCAATGTGAGGGTGACACATGTCACCCTCCCGTTGGTCCAAAATGTTTCGTCTCTCGGAAAAATCCGCAAAAATTATAAATGACATAGCCGGAATTTTCCCTTCGCAAGTTAGGTAAAACGTTTCGAAAAAACGATTCTTTTGGCACTTGTGCCAAATTTCGAAACTAGCCAACTTTAAGGCTCAAATTATAATACGCACGCCACGCATACATACTGAAATACGGGTATATGATCACGACCGATCCGGGCGTGGATCGTGCCTTACCCCGCACCCTAGTGATACAATATCGAGAAAACGGCGGAAAATAAAACATAAACATGAAACAAGATATATGATCATAAAACAGGCCAACCAAAAACAGTTGCCTTCTGTATATATACATAAAACCCGAACAGTTTAATCCTTTTTACAACCCTGCCCACAACAGTACTACAGACCTCTAAGATTTACAACAACCATGACGGGACAGGGCCCCGCCATACCCCTGAATGTACAAGAACCTACAACTCAGGGAACACATACCAAAGAATAAGCCTCCGGAGAAACGGAGCTTCCCAATACGCTGAACTGATCCTATGGCGAGGATCCACTACTGATGTACTCTACACTGCAGATGAACGCAGCCCCCCGAAGGAGGTCAGTACAACAGGTACCAAGTATGTGAAACTGAAAAATACTGTAAATGAAATCATAACAGTCTATATAAAAACAGGAGACATGTATGATAACAAAACCACAGTTCACAATATAAAAGCAGTCATGTCAAGTCAGGGACTCACGCCCTCAAGTCATCACTCAAATATAACTATGGGTCTCACGCCCACAACATCAATCATGTTCGCATCATGGCGCGTGCCGGAATCTGCGCCGGTGTAGACATGTCCATGATGCAACAATAATAACAATGCCCGTGGCCACATGCCGGAATCTGCGCCGGTGTAGACATGTCCATGATGCAACAATAATAACAATTCCCCAGCACATGCCCCGGATGCGCCGGTGTAGACACGCGTCCACGTGACATTAACAACAATAATCTTGGGTGATCAACCCGCCGCGTGGCCACACGCGCCCGGAGTGCATCGGTGTAGGCATGTCCATGTAACCACAATAACAATATATCGGGTAATCAACCCCGCCGCGTGGCCACATGCCCCGAGTCTGCATCGGTGTAGACATGTCCATGTGACATCAACAACAATATACCGCACAACCAAAGCTATCACAAACAAGCTCAAGCAAATTACCATACTTCTAGACTTTTATAAAAGATCCTCCTTCCCAAGAAGTCACCTGATATCAACACTTGCACAACAAAGGCTATCACAACAAGCATAGGCGAGTTACACAACAACAAGCATAGGCAAGTTACACACAACTCAAGGTACTTCCATTTCGTATCAAAGTCTGGGTTTTAACCCTAAAGTACTACGTACGTTAAATTCCTTTTTAAGAGATTCATTCCTTTCATAAAGGTCACGAGATACCCGTAGTATAAAAATAGAGTGACTCACATTTTTAGGTAAACCAAAATACTTCCCTTTTGTAAAATCAAGTAACAACATTATTTTCCAAACGTTCAAGTTTGCCTAATTTCAAATGCTCAAGTTTCTCATTTTAGAAGGGTTTCATAACTCATAGTCTTAATCTCTTTTAAAACAATTGAGTAACATATGTCTTGTACGTGAGCCGCTTATTCTTGTTTACAACAATCTTATTCTGACCATGATCTAGGAAATGTAATACAATTTTGTCTTATCTTAGCTTCTATGCAGATGGAGGTTTCTACTGGTTTTAATAACAATTAGTTAATTGTCAATACACCTTCCTTTATTAGCGCTGCTGTGGTTTGCTCGACACTTATTCTCATTTCCGAAATCAGTAAAACATTATTCTTTTTAAAACCAAGTACGCATTACTCGCGAATGAGGTTTCACAACACATTTAACAAAATGTTAATAACCAAGTAAAACAAGTTAAGTCTCTTATCTTTCAAGATCAAGTCTCTTAACTTCTACAATCAAAAAACCAATCTTTTACCTACATAGAGTCGTTATAACTAACTTCCCATAAAGATATTATAACACCCTATGTTTTAAACCAACCAACTCATTTAACACGTACGCGTCACCGTACTACATAGTTTACAAAGCATCATGCTAGAAGGATAGGAAGAGGTTCACATACCTCGCGACGATTATCGACAATAAGCAAAACGCTCCACAGTACTGTAACCCGGCTAGCCGTTTCCACTCTTCAAGTAGAATACGCTACTCGTAGTACTCCCACCTCGATAAGCCCAAAATTATCCAAGATAAAAGTCGATCCTGAGCAAGTTTTAGCTCCTACTCCGTGCGCTCCAATCCGCTCCAAACAACCCTTAGAAGTTCTAACCAACTTTTACTTAAATACTTCAACTCGCTATGAAGATTTCCTTAGGGTTTTGGTTTGAGACTAAAAGGACAAAAGGTAGTATTTCCGGGCTCTACGTATAGAGGTAACTTTTGGAATACTACAAGGTAAAGGCTAAGGTATTTTGGGCATTATAACAATACTTGGAGAGTATTTCTACCAAGAGGGGGGGTGTATTATACGAAACAACTAGGCTGGGGTACCCTCGGCCAACACTACTAAGGAGGGAGGGAGGCCTGCTACCAAAGCTTCTCAAAAGGGGACCTCTTGGACGAGAACACAACACAAGAGGGGAGGGAGGATTTCAAGACTTAGTGAAATTTATGTCACACCCCGAAAATCGGGCCCGTGACTGGTGCCTTACCCCGGGCACCCTAGCGATACAACATCAGAGAAAACCAGCGGAAATAAAAACTTTAAACATGAAATGAGAGACATGATAAATAAACAAAGCAACCAAAACAGCTTGCCTTGGTATATACATAAAACCGAACAGTTTAATCCTTTTACAACCCCGCTTGTGATTCTACTGCACCTCTAAGATTTACAACAACTATGACGGGACGGGCCGCCATACCACGAATGTACAAGAACCTACAACTCGGGAACACATACCACAAGATAAGCCTCGGAGAAACGGAGCTTCCAACACGCTGAATGTGATCCTATAAGCGGGGATCGGCGATCGATGTACCTTTTACTGCGGCGTTAACGCGGCCCGGAAGTCGATCTGGCGGTACCAAGTATGTGAAGCGTAAATCAGTAAATGAAATCATAATAGTCTATATAAGCGGGAGACATGTATGATGACCAACTACGATACATAACATATAACGATTACCTCAAGTCGTGGACTCACGCCTCCAATTATCACTCGTGCGTGGAATTTCTTCCTCACTGCCGGCGATTTATGATATAACAATACCAAGGAGTATACATGAACACGGGTCCCACGTGTCATAAAAACCGTCTGAGACAAGTACAACTACGGATCCGGCCGTGCTAATAATACAATGCAACCACAACCACGAAGGCGTCACGGGGCAAGTGCAGAGCCGACTCATCGGATACCAAGGCGGTCACGTAGCGACCGGGGCAAGTCTGGTCGACCACGGGGACCAAGGCGTATCCACGAGACCGTCACTACACCGAGCAGGGCAAGTCACGGTCGACTACCGGATACCAAGGCGAATCGATCACGAGGCGGGGCAAGTCGAGCCGACCACCGGTACCGGCGAGCAGTAAGAAACCTCAACTACCAACCGCCCTCTATCGAGACGCGGTATCTGAAACACCACACTTGCACAACAAAGGCTATCATCACAAGCATAGGCAAGTTTCACCACAACAAGCATAGGCAAGCTTCACCACAACAAGCATAGGCAAGTTTCACATCACTCAAAGTACCTTCATTTTTATGCCAAAGTCCGGGTTTTAACCTAAAGTACTACGACGTTAAATTCTTTAAAGAGATCTATTACTTTTATCAAAGTCACCCGATACCCGTAGTATTAGAATGACCGACCCACATTCCTTTTCAAAATCAAGTAACAACATTCTTTTCCTAAGTTCCAGTTTGCCTAGTTTCAATTACTCAAGCTTCTCATTTTCAAATGGTTTCATAGTTCATAAACTTAATCACTTGATTTCTTTTTAGAACAATTGAGTAATATATGTCTCACGTGAGTAGGTTATTCTTGTTTACAACATTCTTATTACAAGACCATGATCTAGAAAATGTAATATCATTTTGTCTCATCTTAGTTTCTATGCGGATGGAGGTTTCTCTTGGTTTTAATACAATTCATCATTATTCAATACATTTTCCTTTATTAACGCGGTGAGTGCTGCCGATACACATTCTGATTTCCGAAATCAGTAAAACATTATCCTTTAAATAAAACCAAGTACTCATTACTCACGAATGAGGTTTCACACAAACATTCACATTAAAACAAATAAGTTAAGTCTCTTATCTTATAAGATCAAGTCTCTTAACTTCTAACATTAGTAAACCATTTTCTTTACCTCTCTTAAGACATTATACCTAACTCCCGTAAAGCTAGTATAACTCTTTTTAAAACCTTTAAAACCAAGTGTTACTCTTCCTTCAAAACGATTATAAATCTTTTGAAATACATCAAGTTCTTTATTATAACAAGCCGCTTATAATTCACATCGATTACCTTTTAAAACCACAAAGTATTTTCTTACCTACATAAAGCGTTATAACCAACTTCCCATAAAGCGTTATAACACTTTATGTTTTAAGACAATCAAACACGATTAACACGTACGCGTCTACCGTACTACATAGTTCACATATCATGCTAGAAGAGATAGGAAGAGGTTCACATACCTCGCGACGATTATCGACTAATAGCAAAACGCTCCGAGTACCTCAAACCGTCGGCTACTCCTTAGTCCGTAAGATTACGCCACACGTAGCACTTCAACCTATAAGGCCACGCGCGCTTTATTAAAATCTAGATCTTAACGTAGAACATTCTACGAGAAAATTCGGACACCTCCCCATGTGGCGTAAATCTCCTCCTCTATCGAGTCGGCTACCAAGCCAACGAGGGTTAACACGTCTAACCGACGCGTACAATTCTACTATCTGATAATACTACACAAGTCTCGTAATACTGATCCTATGTAATTCTGATTGATTCGATTCTTTATTCTTCAGCTTAAGTCAAAAGACATTGCCAACAACTACGTTGATTACATATATAGTATACAACACTATATTTTCAACACTTATGTAATTTCCAATTACAATAGGGGACAAGATATTTACCTCGATAAGCCCAAAATTATCCGAGTTTAAAGTCGCTCCGAGCAAGGTTTAGCTCCTCCGAGTGCTCCATCCGCTCCAATCAACCCTTAGAAGTTCTACGCAACTTCTACTCCATACTTCAACCACGGGGGAAGATTTTCCTTAGGGTTTCGTGTAGAGGCTAAGGAAAGTATAATCGTATTTTCCGGGTTTTCGTACAAAGGGTACTTTGGAAAGTACTACAAGGTATATGGGCTAAAGTATTTTGGACATTATAACAATACTTAGGAGAGTATTTCTATACCACAACAAAGGGTATTATACGAAAACAACTAGGCTAGGGGGTACCCAGCCACACCACAGGGGAGAGGGGAGGCTCTCGCCACAAAGGCCTATCTAGGGAGGGCTCTTGGACCAGAGTCAAACAAGAGGGGAGGGGAAGGATAGCAAGACTTGGAACATATTTGGAATGGATGAAGTCTTCACACTTAGGGGGTATTTATAGCAAAACCAAAAGCCAACCAATGGCCAAGATCAAGCCATGTGCAAGGCAAGTGTAAGGCCAAGATCAAGCCAAGTGCACCCTAACCCTACTCCACAAAACACTCCACAAAACAAGCCACAAAACAAGGCACAAAGAGGAGCCAATCGGCAAGGCCAACGAGGCCTCTTGGGCGCCCAAATCGCCCAAGCCCCACTGCTTCCAATGTGAGGTGACATGTCACCCTCCGTTGGTCCGAAATGTTTCGTCTCTCGGAAAAATCCGCAAAAATTATAAATGACATAGCCGTAATTTTCCCTACGAAGCTAATGAAGCGTTTAGTCAAAACGACTCTATACGGGGTTGTGCACAAAATTTGAAACATGCCTAACTTAAGGCTCAAAATTAAATGCGTCGTCACATGTACATACTCTGGAAATACGGGGTATAACATTCTTCCCCCCTTAGAAACATTCGTCCCGAATGTTCCTTCAAGGTCTCAAAACAAGCGGCGTCGAGATAGTCTTCACCGCTATCGTGCGAAAACAATCATGCCACACCGCCACAAAACACACGTTCACTTCTCCCTTTCGTAGTATTCGTCACGAACACTCGAACTCGTTCTAGTATCCGTACCACACTTCCAACGCTCGTTTCCAACCCTTCGAGTCACTACCTCCAAACTTGGTCATCTCACTAACCTCGATTTCCCTAAGGCCATTCCGGCCTTCACGAACTGATCGATCGAACGCGTCCACGAACTCATACGATGGTCATCTAAACTTGGGCCTAGCACCTCGTGACCCTACCACTGGCGGGACCACCTGAACCGGCCACCCCAAACCGGGTTCTGGGTTGACCCGCAAATGGTCCTCAACCCGACCCCAACGCGCCAACTCTTGCTCCTCGACACGGAACAATCTTACCTATTCAAGCCATGAAAGCTACCACTTCCATCCCACATTACTCATAGACTTATCACACAATTATAACCCACGTACACTACGCGTTACGATAAAGGTCAAACATAAAAAAATAAATCTTTTACTCAAGACGACCTTACTGTAAGGTCTCAACATAAAATGTCCTAAAGTTCACACTTTCCATGCCCCAGGCTTACCACTTTTCATCAACCATGCTCCTAAATCACATTTTAGCACAAAGCTATCCGAACATAACACTAAACACATCATCAACATCAATACAATATAAGTCTCACAGAGGTTAAGGATATACTGAAAATAGGCGGTTCAAAGGACCGCTAAATCGGAACTCCCACCGCGACCTCTGGGGCCTTAGGTGTGCGAACATCTGCTGGTTACGGAAGGTGAAGAACCCGCAACTGCTCTAGTAGTCCTTGCTATCCTACCAGTGCTACCCCTGGTCGGACAGTCTCTTGCCAGATGGCCCTGTTGGCCGCAAAAATAACAATCTCCCGAGTTAGTACGACACTCTCCCTTATGGAGCTTTCCACAACAGCCACACTGAGACAAGGGCAACCTCATCCGGCGAGCACTCCTGCTCTCGAAAATCTGAAACACAGGAGCCCAGGCACGCTCCTGAATATCCCGAAGGTCCCGAAAGCTGTGGAGGACCACTCTGTACTGGCGGAGGTACATAACTAGTCTGCCGCTGAGACGGTCCGCCTCGAAAGTCACCAAAGGACCCTGCTGTTCTGGCCCTCTTCTGCTGACCTTGGTCATTCCGTCGATTTATCCGCTCCTCACATCCAAGTGTATACGCCTGCATGCGGGCAATGTCCATGCCCGGCTGAAGAGCTACACCCGAACAACTCTCTGCAAGGCAATCATCGAGCCCTGTAACATATCGGTGCACTCGATCCTCCATACTAGCTACTAACGCGGGGACGTACCGGGCCAATGAGTCAAACTCCACATTGTACTCCGAGAACGCGCGGATTCTGCGTAACACCAAAAATCTGCCGGCCGAGCCCTCCTCATCCAGGAGGCAAGAAATGTGCAAGAAAGGCCTCGAGAACTCGTTCCATACCACTGGAAGTGCATGCTCTCCCGACAGCTCGAGAATCAAACCCGATCAGCGGTATCACGCGATTGATGTGAACCTAGGGCCACCGACTCGATCTCCGATGCCTTGATCACTCTCGCGATCCAGAATCGCTTGGATGAACTCCTGCGGATCATCCTCGTGCCTCGACCCATAAAACTCGGCGGCTACAACTCGGAAAATCCGTAGCCTCGAACTATCGATCTAGGGTGAACCATGGTGCCACTGGCTGCTGCGTCGGCCTATCCTCAAGTCGCCTGACCACGGCCATTAATCGGGCCTCCTTGTAACTCATCTCCTCTGCTCGGTGCGGGGTGGAGGCTCAGTCTTGTGGTCTCCGCATTGCTCTACTCGAGATCCTCTCTTTGCCTTGCCCGGGCGGGTTGCCTTTCGCGAGGCATAAGCGGTAAAACGAAACACGTCGAGAGGGTCCATCTTATCACACGGCTAAGGCACGATCTCGTAATGAGAAGAATGGAAACCAATCCTAAATGTCCTATAGCCTCACGATTATAGATGTGGTGCCTGACACCGATAATCAAGACTACTAGACACGATGCAGTAGACACTTTCCGAGGATTAATCGCTCGATACGACTTTGTCACACCCAGAAAATCGGGCCCGTGACTGGTGCCTTACCCCGGGCACCCTAGCGATACAACATCAGAGAAAACCAGCGGAAATAAAAACTTTAAACATGAAATGAGAGACATGATAAATAAACAGGCCAACCAAAGCGATTTGCCTTGGTATACATAAAACCGACAGTTTAATCCTTTTACAACCCGCCACAGCAGTTCTCTGCACTTAAGATTTACAACAACTATGACGGGACGGGGCCGCCATACCACGAATGTACAAGAACCTACAACTCGGGGAACACATACCACAAGATAAGCCTCGGAGAAAGCGGAGCTTCCCAACACGCCGAATGTGATCCTATAAGCGGGGATCGGCGATCGATGTACCTTTTACTGCGGCGTGAGCGGCCCCGAGAGGTCGATCAGTGGTACCAAGTATGTGAAATCAGTAAATCGTAAATGAAATCATAATAGTCTATATAAGCGGGAGACATGTATGATGACCAACTACGAGACATAACATATAACGATTACCTCAAGTCGTGGACTCGCCTCCAAATTATCACTCGTGCGTGGAATTTCTTCCTCATCACGGCGGTTTATGATATAACAATACCAAGGAGTATACATGAACACGAGTCCCACTGTGTCATAAAAACCGTCTGAGACAAGTACAACTACGGATCCGCCGTGCTAATAATACAATGCAACCACAACCACGAAGGCGTCACGGGGCAAGTGCGAGGCCGACTCACAGGATACCAAGGCGGTCACGTAGCTGGCCGGGGCAAGTCTGGTGACCACGGGGACGAGCGTATCACGAGACCGTCACTCTGGCGAGCAGGGCAAGTCACGGTGACTACGGATACCAAGGCCGAATCGATCCACGAGGCGGGCAAGTCGAGCCGACCACCGGTACCAAGGCGAGCGAAGAAACCTCAACTAGTCAACCGGCCTCTATCGAGACGCGGTAATACAGAAACACCACACTTGCACAACAAAGGCTATCATCACAAGCATAGGCAAGTTTCACCACAACAAGCATAGGCAAGCTTCACCACAACAAGCATAGGCAAGTTTCACATCACTCAAAGTACCTTCATTTTATGCCAAAGTCGGGTTTTAACCTAAAGTACTACGTCGTTAAATTCTTTAAAAGAGATCCATTACTTTTATCAAAGTCACCCGATACGTAGTATTAGAATGACCGACCCACATTCCTTTTCAAAATCAAGTATGACATTCTTTTCCTAAGTTCGGTTTGCCTAGTTTCAATTACTCAAGCTTCTCATTTTCAAATGGTTTCATAGTTCATAAACTTAATCACTTGATTTCTTTTTAGAACAATTGAGTAATATATGTCTCACGTGAGTAGGTTATTCTTGTTTACAACATTCTTATTACAATGACCATGATCTAGAAAATGTAATATCATTTTGTCTCATCTTAGTTTCTATGCGGATGGAGGTTTCTCTTGGTTTTAATACAATTCATCATTATTCAATACATTTTCCTTTATTAACGCTGCAGTGGTCTGTCGATACACATTCTGATTTTCGAAATCAGTAAAACATTATCCTTTAAATAAAACCAAGTACTCATTACTCACGAATGAGGTTTCACACAAACATTCACATTAAAACAAATAAGTTAAGTCTCTTATCTTATAAGATCAAGTCTCTTAACTTCTAACATTAGTAAACCATTTTCTTTACCTCTCTTAAGACATTATACCTAACTCCCCATAAAGCTAGTATAACTCTTTTTAAAACCTTTAAAACCAAGTGTTACTCTTCCTTCAAAACGATTATAAATCTTTTGAAATACATCAAGTTCTTTATTATAACAAGCGATTATAATTCACATGATTACCTTTTAAAACCACAAAGTATTTTCTTACCTACATAAAGCGTTATAACGACTTCCCATAAAGCGTTATAACACTTTATGTTTTAAGACAATCAAACACGATTAACACGTATGCGTCTACCGTACTACATAGTTCACACATATCATGCTAGAAGAGATAGGAAGAGGTTCACATACCTCGCGACGATTATCGACTAATAGCAAAACGCTCAGTACCTCAAACCGTCGGCTACTCCTTAGTCCGTAAGATTACGTCACACGTAGCACTTCAACCTATAAGGCCACGCGCGCTTATTAAAATCTAGATCTTAACGTAGAACATTCTACGAGAAAATTCGAAGACCTCCCCCAATGGCGTAAATCTCTCCTCTATCGGTCGGCTACCAAGCCAACCGAGGGTTAACACGTCTAGCTCGACGCGTACAATTCTACTATACAATAATACTACACAAGTCTCATGTCTGAGTCTATGTAATTACAGATTCGATTCGATTCTTTATTCTTGAGCTTAAGTCAAAAGACATTGCCAACAACTACGTTGATTCTATATATAGTATACAACACTATATTTTCAACACTTATGTAATTTCCAATTACAATAGGGACAAGATATTTACCTCGATAAGCCCAAAATTATCCGAGTTTAAAGTCGCTCTGAGCAAGGTTTAGCTCCTCCTCCGAGTGCTCGATCCGCTCCAAACAACCCTTAGAAGTTCTACGCTTCTACTCCATACTTCAACAACGGGTGAAGATTTTCCTTAGGGTTTCGTGTAGAGGCTAAGGAAAGTATAATCGTATTTTCAGGGTTTTGTACAAAGGGTACTTTGGAAAGTACTACAAGGTATATGGGCTAAAGTATTTTGGACATTATAACAATACTTAGGAGAGTATTTCTATACCACACAAAGGGTATTATCTGAAAACAACTAGGCTAGGGGTACCCACACCACATGAGGGGAGAGGGGAGGCTCTCGGCCACAAAGGCCTATCTAGGGAGGGGGCTCTTGGGCGAGAGTCAAACAAGAGGAGGAAGGATAGCAAGACTTGGAACATATTTGGAATGGATGAAGTCTTCACACTTAGGGGGTATTTATAGCAAAACCAAAAGCCAACCAATGGCCAAGATCAAGCCATGTGCAAGGCAAGTGTAAGGCCAAGATCAAGCCAAGTGCACCCTAACCCTACTCCACAAAACAATCCACAAAACAAGGCACAAAACAAGGCACAAAGAGGAGCCAATCGGCCAAGGCCAACAAGGCCTCTTGGGCGCCCAAATCGTCAAGCCCCACTTGCTTCCAATGTGAGGGTGACACATGTCACCCTCCCGTTGGTCCGAAATGTTTCGTCTCTCGGAAAAATCCGCAAAAATTATAAATGACATAGCCGGAATTTTCCCTACGAAAGCTGTGGAAACGTTTCGTCGAAAAACGACTCTATACGGGGGTTGTGCACAAAATTTCGAAACATGCCTAACTTAAGGCTCAAAATTCGTACGTACGTCCACATGTACATACTCTGGAAATACGGGGTATAACATTTTAGGATGAAGAAGTCTTCAACAAGAGAGGGGTATTTATAGGAAAACCTAAGGCCAACCAATGGCCAAGATCAAGCCATGTGCAAGGCAAGTGTAAGGCCTTGATCAAGCCAAGTGCACCCTAACCCTACTCCACAAAACATGGCACAAAACAAGGCACCAAACAAGCCACAAAACAAGGCCAAAACAAGGAGCCAATTGGCCAAGAAGACGTGACCCAATCGGCGACCAACGTCGGCAGGGTGACAAGTGTCACACTCTCGTTGGCCCAGAAATGTTCCGCCGCTCGGAAAAATCCGAAAAAATACAAAACGACATAGCCGGAATTTTCCCTACGCAAGCTCTGTAAAACGTTTCGTCGAAAAACGACTCTAATCGGGTGTTGTGCACAAATTTCGAACCTATGCCAAACTTTAAGTCTCAAATTTTAAACGCGTCGTCTCCACGTACATACTCTGGAAATACGGGGTATAACATTCTCCCCTCCTTAGAAACATTCGTCCCGAATGTTCCTTCTCAAGACGGATATCGATAAAGTTCCTCTAACAAGTTGCCAACGCCACAGCTTGGCCACGAAATAACACACGTTCTCTTCCTTCCTTGCTCGTCGTGCGATACCACTTTTGTCACTTTGCCGCGAGGTTCTAGTGTCACTCTGGCGACCCAACAAATGGTACCGAACTGCATGCGATCCCTGAGGTTGTAGTGTCACTCAGGACGTGCCATACTTCAGTCATCGCTTCAGTTCTCAAAACTGTGGAGTCACTACCTCCAAACTTGGTCATCTTACTAACCTCAATCTTCTTTAAGGCCATTCCCGGCCTTCACGAACCGCTTCTGGTCGAACATATCCACGAACTCATACGATGGTCAACTAAACTGGGGCCTAGCATCCTGGTGACCCTACCACCTGGCGGGACTACCAGCCCGGCCCGCTGGCCGGCTGCGGGTCGACGCGGCGACCATCAACCCGACCCACAATCGCGCCAATACTTGCTCCTTGAAACGGAACAATCTTACCTAATCAAGTCATGAAAGCTACCACTTCCATCTCACACTACCCATGGACTTATCACACAAATAATTCCCACGTATTACTTACTCTGATAAGGGTCAAACATGAAATAAATCTTTTACTCAAGACGACCTTACCTCTAAGGTCTCAATCGTGACATAGTCTAAGGTTCACACTTACCATGCCCCCAGGCTTACCCTTCTACACTAACCAGTTTTCTAAATCACATTTTAGCACAAAGCTATCCGAACATAACACTAAACACATCAGCATACAAAACTCTAGAGGGTTAAGGATATACCTGTCTCTACCGCTTAATCACGATCACGCCTGCAGTATACGGTAGTGAAGGTGATGAACCCATCGATCACGAAGGTGAGTCGTAACATCCGTGCTACCCTTGGTCGGACGGTTCCTCGCAAAATGGCCTGCTGCCACAAAATAACAAGCTCCTTGGCACCACGACACTCCCAAAATGCGGTCTACCACATCGACCACACCGAGGTAGGGGTGACCGATCCGCCAACACCCTTACTTCCGCGAAACTCAACCTCGAGCCACGACCGCTCCGAATACTCTGGATGCTCACGAAGGTTGTGGAGGACCACTCTGACCGGGCGGAGGTACAAAACTAGTATGATCTTTGAGGCGGTCCGCCTCGAAAGTCACCAAAGGACCTGTTGTTCGCCTCTTCGCGATCTTCGTCATTCCGTCGACCTCTCGTGCCTCACATCGGTGCATGAGCTGCGTCACGGGCAATGTCCATGCCCGTGAAGAGCTACACCGAACAAGCCTCTGTCAAGTAATTATCTAGCCGGTGGCGTGGCGGTGCACTCTATCCTCCATGGTTGCCACTAAAGCGGGGACATACCGAGCCAACGAGTCAAACTCGCGTTGTACTCCCGAACCGCGCCGCTACGTCTCGGCATCGCCGTCATCGGACCGTGCCCTCCTCATCTGCGGAGGCAAGAAGTGAGTGAGAATGCCTCGAGAACTCGTCCCATCTGCTTTGAGCGCATGCTCTCCCGACAACTCCGCGAATCAAACCCGATCATTGCGGTATCACGCGCGGCCGATGCGAACTAAGACCACCGACTCGGTCTCGAAGCCTTGATCACTCTCATGACCAGAATCGCTGCGGATGAACTCCTGCGGATCATCCTCGTGCCTCGACCCATAAAACTCGCGGGCTCTGACTCAGAAAGTCCCGTAGCCTCAAACTATCTGCTCGGGGGTGAACCACTGGTGCCACTGGAACTGGAACTGCTGCATCCAACCTATCCTCATATCTGGCCACGACCCTGGCCAGCAACTGGGCCATCTCCTTGTACCCCATCTCATCTGCTCCAGGCTGTGGGACTGGAGGCTCAGGTACTGTGGTCTCAGCAGCCACTGCTGCGGTTCTAAACTCTGCTGGGGCTGGCGGCGTCGCAAAACTCGCCGTCTGAAGCACAACCTCAGGTACTGTCCGGGCCTGCGCCCTCGTACTCCTCTGTATCTCACTAGCAGCTCCCTCGGCTGCCTTGCCCTTCTGGGCTCTGGTTGCCTTGCGCGGAGGCATAACTGGTAAAAACGAGATACGTCAGAGGGGTCCAACTTACAACACAGCTCTAAGGCACGATCTCAGAATGAGAAGAATGGAAACCAATCCTAAATGTCCTGCAGCCTCCTGATTATAGATGTGGTGCACAACACATCGATAATCAAGACTCTACTGAACGCGATGCAGACACTTTCAGGATTAAGCGCTCGATACCACTTTTGTCACGACCGATCCGGGCCGTGGTCGTGCCTACCCAGGGCACCCTAGTGATACAACATCAGAGAAAACCAGCGGAAAATAAAACATAAACATGAAACAAGATATATGATCATAAAACAGGCCAACCAAAAACAGTTGCCTTCTGTATATATACATAAAACCCGAACAGTTTAATCCTTCTTACAACCACGCTTACAGTGATTACTGAGACCTCTAAGAGTTACAACACCCATGACGGGACAGGGCCCCGCCATACCCCTGAATGTACAAGAACTCTAACTCGGGGAACACATACCAAAGAATAAGCCTCGAGAAACGAAGCTTCCAATACGCTGAGCGTGATCTATGGCGAGGATCCACTAGATGTACTCCTACTGCGGCATGAACGGCCGAAGGAGAGTCGATCAACAGTACCAAGTATGTGGCGAAAAATCGTAAATGAAATCATAACAGTCTATATAAAAACAGGAGACATGTATGATAACAAAACCACAGTTCACAATATAAAAGCAGTCATGTCAAGTCAGGGACTCACGCCCTCAAGTCATCACTCAAATATAACTATGGGTCTCACGCCCACAACATCAATCATGTTCGCATCTGTCACGACCCGAACCCGGGCCCGTGACTGGTGTCTTACCCCGGGCACCCTAGTGATACAACATCAGAGTAATCAGCGGAACATAAAACAAGACATGAAAATATTATGAAGTAAGAAACGATGTCGGAGAAAACTTGCCTTCGGCATATATATAAATCAATTTTAAAACCGAGCGATTACATCCCATTACAACTCGCCCGCACAAGATTACTACGGACCTCAAGAATGATACGACAACAATGGCGGGGCGGGGCCGCCATACCACGCGAATGTAAATACCTACAACGGCGGGGACTATACCACCGATAAGCCTCGGAAAGCGGAGCTTCCATCTGTTGAATCGTGACCCGAGAACTAGGATCAACGGCGGTGTACCTCAACTGCGGCATGAGCGGCCGAGAGGTCGATCTGCGGTACCAAGTATGTGGCCCGAAAATCGTAAATGAAATCATAATAGTCTATAAAGCGGAGACATGTATGATAACCAAACTACTGATTCACAATAAATAGGCGATCATGTCAGTCGAGGACTCACGCCAAAGTCATCACTCAAATGTAACTATGGGTCTCACGCCCATAACATCAATCATGCCGTGGAATACCTTCCTCACCGGCGATTTATGATATAAAAGCACCAAGAAATACATGAACACGAGTCCCACTGTGTCCTAATATCTGATGCGAGGTAATGCGAAGGCATAGCGACTACTAACACCAGCGGTACTAACGGTCATAAAGCGTATCATGATATCTGTCTAGGCGTCACATGATCAAAGCCGTCACTCGCGCGATGATCAAGTATGCGGCGTCTAGCCCCGGAACTCTCCGTAGCTCGCGTAGGCCAACCTCATAGGCGCGTGAGGTATTCCTCGCGTCGGTAGCTACTCCGGCATCGCCCCGGACTCGCGATCGCATGGCCACAAAGACCGCATGACCACGGGCGCAAACTAACACGGAACTCCCGTAGTTCCGCATGGATCCCCTGGACCCGCATGAGGTATTCTCGAATCATGGTCCCAGACCGCCTGAGTCTACCCCGCATCGGAGGGCAGCTTAACCTCCGGAAGTAAGTCAAGGTGAGTGGTACAATACCAACATAACGGCTGAGAGTCAAACAACTTTAAGCGCAGTCGAGGGAAAACCCCCTTTACACAAAACATCACAAGATACTAACATACGTAGCATCCTAGCATGTTTACTTATCAAATCAACAAGAAAGTATTACAAGGCTATCACAAACCAACACAATCAAGTTATACACACAAGGTACATTCTAATATATGATTAACAAGATCGGGTATCTATTCCCAAAGTACTTCATACATTATCTTTTAAAAGATACGTTACGTTTACAAAGTCACACAATACCCGTAGTATATGAAAATAGAGTGATTATCTTTTGAAGTAAATCAAAACACTTCTCTTCGTAAAATCAAGTAACAACATTCTTTTCCAAATGTTTCAAGTTTGCCTAATTCCAATTACTCAAGTTTCTCATTTTCGAAAGGTTTCGTAGTTCATAATTTTAATCACTTAATGATATAATTCTCCCTTAAAAGCAATTTGAGAAACATATGTCTGATACGTGAGTAGGTTATTCTTGTTTATAACAATCTTATTTAAGCAGCCATGATCTAGGAAATGTAACATCATTTTGTCTCATCTTAGTTTCTATGCAGATGGAAGTTTCTACTGGTTTTAATAATACTTAATCTGTCAAAACATTTCCTTTTATTAACGCTGCAGTGGTTGGTCGATACACATTCTGATTTCCGAACTCAGTAAAACATTCTTAAGCCGTTATACCTAACTTCCCATAAAGCTAGTATAACTCTTAAGTTTTCAAAAACTAAGTATTACTCTTCTTTCAAAATGATTCAAAAATCTTTTGAAATACTTCAAGTTCTTTATTATCACATAACCAGCCAGTTATAGTTCAAATCTGTTATACCCCGTATTTCCAGAGTATGTACGTGAGCGCGTACGTATTATAATTTGAGCCTTAAAGTTGGCTAGTTTCGAAATTTGTACACAACACCCGATTAGAGTCGTGTTTCGACGAAACGTTTCCACAGCTTTCGTAGGGAAAATTCCGGCTATGTCATTTATAATTTTTGCGGATTTTTCCGAGAGACGAAACATTTTGGACCAACGAGAGGGCGACACTTGTCACCCTCTAATTGGAAGGAGTGGACGGCAAAAGCTTGCCATTTGCACGTTTTTGGTGTTGTTTTTTTGGTCAAGGGTTAGGTAGGATATTTTGTGTAGATGGATAAGGTTGCACATGGCCTAATCTTGACCTTACACTTGCCTAACACTTGGATGGATCTTGGCCATTGGTTGGCCTTCACTTGACCTATAAATACCCCTCTAGTTGAAGAATTTCTTCATCCAAAAACTTGAGCAATCTAACTAAGTCTCAAAATACTCCCTCTCCCTTGAGCTTTCGTCCGCCACACTACCCCCCCCCCCCTTGAGAAGCCTTGGCCGAGAGGTCTACCCCCCCCCCCCTAGCCTAGTTGTTTTCGTATAATACCCCCTTTTGTGGTATAGAAATACTCTCCAAGTATTGTTATAATGCCCAAAATACTTTAGCCAAATACCTTGTAGTACTTTCCAAAGTACCACTTTTACAAAGCCAGAAAATACTATTATACTTCCCTCGATCCAAAAACGAAACCTAAGTAAATCTTCACCCGTAGTTGAAGTCATAAGTAGAAGTTGGTTAGAACTTCTAAGGGTTGGTTGGAGCAGTTGGGCGCCGGAGTAGGAGCTAAGCGTTGTTCGGGATCGACATATAAACTCGGATAATTTTGGGCTTATCGAGGTAAACATTCTTGACCTTACATTTGTAATTGGAAATTACATGTTGTAGGAGTATATAGTTAAGTATACTATATATAGAACTGAATATAGTTGTGCGGCAATGTCTTTTGACTTAAGCTGAATAATACTTACAGCAATGTCTTGCGACTTAAGCTGAATTTAAAGAAAGCTGAGCGTAATTACATGGGGTGTATTCTGATGAGACTTGTGTAACTTTCTTGTGTAGTAGAATTGTACACGTCAGGTTAGGCGTGTTAACCCCGGTTGGCTTGGTAGCGGCCTCGATAGAGGAGGAGATTTCTGTTGTTGCGGGAGAGTCTTTGCGAATTTTACGTAGAATATTACGTCGGGATCTAAAGATATTAATAGGCGCTTTGTGGCCTCTATAGGTTGTAGTACTACGTGTGGGTGATGCGCTTGGTGAGAGTGTAGCCGACGGTTTGAGGTACTTGGGCGTTTTGCTATTAGTCGATAATCATCGCGAGGTATGTGAACCTCTTCCTATCTCTTCTAGCATGATATGTGTGAACTATGTAGTGCGGTGAGCGTCGTGTGCTAAATGTATTTGATTGATTTAAAACATAAAGTGTTATAACGGCTTTATGGGAAGTTGGTTATAATAGCTTTATGTGGATAAGCACATACTTTGTGGTTTTTAAAAGGTAACTGATTTGAATAATAACTGGCTTGATATGTGTTAATAAAGAACTTGAAGCATTTCAAAAGATTTATGAATCGTTTTGAAAGAATGAGTATTAATTGGGTTTTGAAAGCTTAAGAGTTATACTAGCTTTATGGGAAGTTAGGTATAACGGCTTAAGAATGTTTCTTGATTTGAAATCGAATGTGTATCGACAAACCACTGCAGAGTTAATAAAAGTATAATGTATTGACTAAATAAGTTTTATTAAAACCAGTAGAATCCTCCATCTGCATAGAAGCTAAGATGATACAATATGATATTACATTTCCTAGATCATGGCTTAATAAGATTGATTATAAACAAGAATAACCTACTCACTTATAAGACATAGGTTTCTCAAAACGTTTAAAGGAGAATTATGTTTTAAAGGATTTAAAACTATGAACTACGAAACCTTTTTCTAAAATGAGAAACTTGAGCATTGAAATTAGGCAAACTTGAGCGTTTGGAAAATAAGGTTGTCACTTGATTTTACAAAGGAAAGCATTTTGGTTTACTTAACAATGTTAGTCACTCAAATTTTATACTACGGGTATCGGGTGACCTTTGTAAAGAAATGGAGCTTAAAAGGAATTTATGACGTAGTACTTTAAGGTTAAAATCGGACTTTGATATAAAATGAAAGTACCTTGAGTCGTGTGTAACTTGCTTATACTTGTTATGAAACTTGACCATGTTACGTGTGATAGCCTTGTTGTGTAAATCTTGTGTCCTACTCGACTCTGGGTTCATCAGGAATGTATATCACTTGACTCTGGGTCATCAGGAATGTATTTCACTCGACTCACGGTTCATCCAGGAATGTGTTTCACTTGATTACCGGTTCATCCGGAATGTATTTCACTTGAGGACCGGTTCATCCGGGAATGAATTTCACTTGAGGACCGGTTCATCCGGGAATGTATTTCACTTGACAACAGGTTCATCAGGCAATGTATTCCACACTTTTCTATATTGGCTCCATAAGATGTGCCGAGACACATTATCGTATCACATGATTTGTACCTAGGCTGGCGGTGAGGAAGGAGTTCCACGGGCATGAGGATGACTTTTAGGCGTGAGTCACGACTTGACATATTTGCTCTTATGTTGTGAGCGTAGTTTGGTTATCATATATGTCTCTGCTTTATAGACTATTATGATTTCATTTCTGATATTTCTGATTTCACATACTTGGTACCTATTATCTTGACCTCCTTGAAGTGCGTTCATCTGCATGAGTAAAAGGTACATCATTTGTCGATCCCGCTTTTAGGATCACCTTTCGTATTGGGAAGCTCCGTTCCTTGGAGGCTTATCTTTTGGTATGTTACCACAGTGCGTAGATTCTTATACATTCGGGGGTATGGCGGGGCCACGTCATGCTGTTGTAAAATCTTAAGTGCATGCTTTGTGTGGCGGGGTTTGTAAAAGGATAACTGCTCGTATTTATGTATATATGATGAAGGCAAGCTGTTTTGGTTGCTTTGTTTATTTATCTTTTCTCTTAATTCATGTTCATGTTTTTATTTCGCTGATTTTCTACGATGTTGTATCACTAGGGTGCAGGGTAAGGCACGATCCGGGCAGGTTGGTCGTGACAAAAGTGGTATCGAGCGATTAATCCTCGGAAAGTGTCTGACCGTGTCTAGTAGAGTCTTGATTATCGGTGTGTTGCACCACATCTATAATCGGAGGCTATAGGACATCTAGGATTGGTTTCCATTCTTCTCATTACGAGATCGTGCCACTAGAGGCGTGTGATAAGTTGGGCCCTCGGCGTATTCCTTTCCTTTACGATTATGCCTCCGCGTAAGGCAACCTTGAGACCAGATGGGCAAGCGATTGAGGAGGCTGTAGTGAGATCTGAGAGAATGCGAGGCACAGCGGTCGATACGAGCGATGCCAAGCGGCGGGTTTAGCGACGCCGCCCGGCACCAGCGAGTTTAGAGCGCAGCGGTGGCTGCTGAGACTCTGATACTGAGCCTCGGTCCACGGCTGAGCCGATGAGATGGGTACAAGGAGATGGCGATTCTTGGCGAGTCGTGGCGATATGAGATAGGCTGGATCAGTGATTCCGGCCCGATAGCACCGTAGTACACCCCGGCGAGCGGTTTGAGGCTACGTGACTTTACGAGTTGTAGCCGCTTGATGTTCCATGGATCGAGAGGCGAGGGCGACCCTCGGGAGTTTATCCGACAGCTCTGGATTATGAGGTGATCGAGCCTCGAGCGAGTCGGTGGTATTGGGTTCGCATCACCGCGTGATCTGCGATTGGTAGTTTGATTCGTGAGCTGTCCCGGGAAGAGCATGCACTTCCAGCAGATTTGGGACGAGTTCTCGAGGGCATTTCTTGCACATTTCTTGCCCCCGGATGAGAGGGCTCGGGCGGCAATTTTTGACGTTGAGGCAGGGCGGGCGGGCGGTTAGAAGTACAATGTGAGTTCGACTCATTAGCTCGGTATGTTCGCTGGTAGCCGATATGGAGGGCGAGTACACGCTACGTCCGGCTGGGCGATTACTTGGCGAGGCTTATGCGGGTGTAGCTCTTGGCCGGGCATGGACATTGCCGCGTGCAAGCTCATGCACTAGGATGTGAGGCACGGAGAGGTCGGCGGAATGGCCGAGATCGCGAAGAGGGCGAGCAGCAGGTCCTTTGGTAACTTTCGAGCGGACCGCCTCGGCGATCTAGTTATATACCTCCACGATGCAGTGGTCCCCCCGATCTTGGGGCGTTCAGGGTATTGGAGCTGGTCGAGCTCGAGGGCTTCAGTTCACGGTATACGTGAGTGCTAGCGGCGGATTCATGTCCCCCTCGGTGTGCACGATGTGGCAAACATCATCCCGGGAATGTCGTCTTTCTCGGTGCTTGTTTCACTGCGGCCGTCGAGGGCCATGTGACGAAGCGTGCTTATAGGAGAATGCCGGCGGCAGCGCGACTCTTTGGATCGATGGCGGGTTCATCGCCTTCTACGATTATGCCTGCAGTGGACTTATGATTAGAGTGGAGCGGTAGCTTCGGTATATCCTTAACCCTCAGAGGCTTGTATGTTTTGATGTTATGTTAATGTGTTAAGTGTTATGTTCGGATAGCTTTGTGCTAAAATGTGATTTAGGAACACAGTTTGGGGAAAAAGGGTAAGCACGGGGTGAGAAATGATGAACCTTAGAATATTACAGTTGAGACCTTAGATGTAAGGCCGTCTTGAGTACAATATTTTGCGAGTGATCCTTGTCGAGTGCATTTATGCCTAGAATGTGTTGTGTGATTAGTCCAGGTTGGGTAAATGAAAGTGGTATCTTTCATGATGTGATTTAGCAAGATTGTTCGTGTCGAGGAGCAAGAGTTGGCGCGACGATGGGTCGGGTTGGGGCGTGTTGCGGGCCAACCGCGGCTGTTTTGAGGTGGGGTCAGCTGCAGGTGGTCGCCCGGTGGTAAGTCACGAGGGTGCTAGTCCCAGTTTAGATGACCGTCGTATGAGTTCGTGGTTATGTTCGACGAGCGGATCATGAAGGCGGGAATGGCCTTAAGGTAGATGGAGGTTAGTAAGATTACCAAGATCGAGGTAGTGACTCAAAAGTTTTGAAGACACAGGCGATGGTGAAGTGTGGTACGTACTGGAAGAGTTCAAGATGTTCGAGAAGAGTACGACGAGTGAGGGTAGAGGCGAGCATGTATTGCGAGCATAGATATGATCATTTCTTGTAAAGGGAGAAGGTGCAAAGGATGTATATTTTAGACCTCAGGAATCGCATGCAGTCCGGTACCATTGGTTGGGTCGCCGGAGTGACACTAGAACCTCGCGGCAAGGTGACAAAAGTTTGTGATGTTAGAGGTGTTTCCTCGTGGACTTGGATGTAAGTATTTGCGTGCATGTGTTGTTTCGTGGCCAGTTGTGGCGTTGGCAACTTATTAGAAGAACTTTATCGTTATCCGTCTTGAGAAGGAACATTCGGGACGAATGTTTCTAAGGAGGGGAGAATGTTATACCCCGTATTTCCAGTATATGCGTGGCGCGTCGTATTATAATTTGAGCCTTAAAGTTGGCTAGTTTCGAAATTTGTACACAACACCCGATTAGAGTCGTTTTTCGACGAAACGTTTCCACAGCTTTCGTAGGGAAAATTCCGGCTATGTCATTTATAATTTTTGCGGATTTTTCCGAGAGACGAAACATTTTGGACCAACGAGAGGGCGACACTTGTCACCCTCTAATTGGAAGGAGTGGACGGCAAAAGCTTGCCATTTGCACGTTTTTGGTGTTGTTTTTTTGGTCAAGGGTTAGGTAGGATATTTTGTGTAGATGGATAAGGTTGCACATGGCCTAATCTTGACCTTACACTTGCCTAACACTTGGATGGATCTTGGCCATTGGTTGGCCTTCACTTGACCTATAAATACCCCTCTAGTTGAAGAATTTCTTCATCCAAAAACTTGAGCAATCTAACTAAGTCTCAAAATACTCCCTCTCCTCAGGCTTTCGTCCGCCACTACCCCCGAGAAGCCTTGGCAGAGGTCTACCCCACTAGCCTAGTTGTTTTCATATAATACCCCTTTTGTGGTATAGAAATACTCTCAGTATTGTTATAATGCCCAAAATACTTTAGCCAAATACCTTGTAGTACTTTCCAAAGTACCCTTTTTACAAAGCCAGAAAATACTATTATACTTCCTCGATCCACAAAAACGAAACCTAAGTAAATCTTCACCCGTAGTTGAAGTCATAAGTAGAAGTTGGTTAGAACTTCTAAGGGTTGGTTGGAGCAGTTGGAGCGCCGGAGTAGGAGCTAAACGTTGTTCGGGATCGACATATAAACTCGGATAATTTTGGGCTTATCGAGGTAAACATTCTTGACCTTACATTTGTAATTGGAAATTACATGTTGTAGGAGTATATAGTTAAGTATACTATATATAGAACTGAATATAGTTGTGCGGCAATGTCTTTTGACTTAAGCTGAATAATACTTACAGCAATGTCTTGCGACTTAAGCTGAATTTAAAGAAGAGAACCGAACTGTAATTACATGGTGTATTCAGATGAGACTTGTGTAACTTTCTTGTGTAGTAGAATTGTACGTCAGGTTAGGCGTGTTAACCCCGGTTGGCTTGGTAGCGGCCTCGATAGAGGAGGAGATTTCTGTTTGTTGCGGGAGAGTCTGCCAATTTTACGTAGAATATTCTACGTCGGGATCTAAAGATATTAATAGGCGCTTTGTGGCCTCTATAGGTTGTAGTACTACGTGTGGAGTGATCCGCTTGATGAGAGTGTAGCCGAGCGGTTTGAGGTACTTGGAGCGTTTTGCTATTAGTCGATAATCATCGCGAGGTATGTGAACCTCTTCCTATCTCTTCTAGCATGATATGTGTGAACTATGTAGTGCGGTAGGCGTCATGTGCTAAATGTATTTGATTGATTTAAAACATAAAGTGTTATAACGGCTTTATGGGAAGTTGGTTATAATAGCTTTATGTGGATAAGCACATACTTTGTGGTTTTTAAAGGTAAGCGATTTGAATAATAAGCGGCTTGATATGTGTTAATAAAGAACTTGAAGCATTTCAAAAGATTTATGAATCGTTTTGAAAGAATGAGTATTGGGTTTTGAAAGCTTAAGAGTTATACTAGCTTTATGGGAAGTTAGGTATAACGGCTTAAGAATGTTTCTTGATTTGGAAATCAGAATGTGTATCGACAAACCAACTGGCGTTAATAAAGGGAAATGTATTGACTAAAGAAGTATTATTAAAACCAGTAGAAACCTCCATCTGCATAGAAGCTAAGATGAGACAAAATGATATTACATTTCTAGATCATGGTGCTTAATAAGATTGATTATAAACAAGAATAACCTACTCACTTATAAGACATAGGTTTCTCAAAACGTTTAAAGGAGAATTATGTTTTAAAGGATTTAAAACTATGAACTCTGAAACCTTTTTCTAAAATGAGAAACTTGAGCATTGAAATTAGGCAAACTTGAGCGTTTGGAAAATAAGGTTGTCACTTGATTTTACAAAGGAAAGCATTTTGGTTTACTTAACAATGTTAGTCACTCAAATTTTATACTACGGTATCGGGTGACCTTTGTAAAGAAATGGAGCTTAAAAGGAATTTAAGACGTAGTACTTTAAGGTTAAAATCGGACTTTGATATAAAATGAAAGTACCTTGAGTCGTGTGTAACTTGCTTATACTTGTTATGAAACTTGACCATGTTACGTGTGATAGCCTTGTTGTGTAAATCTGTGTCTACTCGACTACTGGTTCATCAGGAATGTATATCACTTGACTCTGGGTCATCCGGAATGTATTTCACTCGACTACGGTTCATCCGAATGTGTTTCACTTGATTAGGTTCATCCGGAATGTATTTCACTTGAGGACCGGTTCATCAGAATGTATTTCACTTGAGGACCGGTTCATCCGGAATGTATTTCACTTGACTCCGGTTCATCAGAATGTATTCCACCCTTTTCTATATTGGGTCCATAAGATGGCGAGACACGTTATACGTATCACATGATTTGTACCTAGGCTGGCGGTGAGGAAGGAGTTCCACGGGCATGAGGATGACTTTTAGGGCGTGAGTCACGACTTGACATATTTGCTCTTATGTTGTGAGCGTAGTTTGGTTATCATATATGTCTCTGCTTTATAGACTATTATGATTTCATTCTGATATTTCTGATTTCACATACTTGGTACTGTTATCGACCTCCTTGAAGTGCGTTCATCTGCGAGTAAAAGGTACATCGGTGTCGATCCGCTTTTAGGATCACCTTTCAGCGTATTGGGAAGCTCCGTTCCTTGAGGCTTATCTTTTGGTATGTTACCACAGTGCGTAGATTCTTATACATTCGGGGGTATGGCGGGGCCTGTCCGTCATAGCATTGTAAAATCTTAAGTGCATGCCTTTGTTGTGGCGGGGTTTGTAAAAAGGATAAGCTGTTCGGTATTTATGTATATATGATGAAAGCATTGTTTTGGTTGCTTTGTTTATTTATCTTTTCTCTTAATTCATGTTCATGTTTTTTATTTCCGCTGATTTTCTCTGATGTTGTATCACTAGGGTGCCCGGGGTAAGGCACCAGTCACGGGCCCGGGTTCGGGTCGTGACAAAATCAGTTACCTTTTAAAAACCATAAGTATTTTCTTACATACATAAAGTTGTTATAACCAACTTCCCATAAAGCCGCTATAACACTTTATGTTTTAGACCAATCAAATACATTTAACACATGTACGTCTACCGTACTACATAGTTACACTCATATCATGCTAGAAGAGATAGGAAGAGGTTCACATACCTCGCGACGATTATCGACTAATAGCAAAACGCTCCAAGTACCTCAAACCGCCGGCTACTCCTTAAGCCAAGTAGATCGCGCCACGCATAGTACTTCAACCTATAAGGCCACGAGGCGCTTATTAACATCTAGGTCTAATCGTAGAACATTCTACAGAAAATTCGGCACCTCCCCGCAACCGCGTAAATCTCTCCTCTATCGAGGCCGCTATCAAGCCAACCGGGGTTTATATATCTAACAGGACGTGTACAATTCTTCACGCGTAATGCTACAAGTCTCATGTCTGATCTATGTAATTCTGATTCGATTCTTTCTTTAAATTCAGGCTTAAGTCAAAAGACATTGCCGCACAATTATGTTGATTACATATATAGTATACTTCAACTATAAATTCCTACAACATGTAATTTCCAATTACAATAGAAGGTCAAGAGTGTTTACCTCGATAAGCCCAAAATTATCCAAGTTTAAATGTCGATCCTGAGCAAGGTTTAGCTCCTACTCCGTGCGCTCAGGCCGCTCCAAACAACCCTTAGAAGTTCTAACCATCTTCTACTTATACTCCAACCAACTATGGAGATTTTCCTTAGGGTTTCGGTTTTGTGACTGACGGGAAGTATAATAGTATTACGGGGCTTTTCGTATCGATATAACCTTAGAATACTACATGGTATACGGCTAAGGTAATTTGGGCATTATAACAATACTTTTGAGAGTATTTCTACCAAGAGGGGGTATATATACGAGACAACACCACAAGGGGTGTATACCCTCGGCTACCCCACTTAGGGGTGCTCTCGGCGAGGGGAAGGGCTCTCGGCGAGGGGCCTCACGAGGGAGGACGAGACCACCACTCCAAAGGGGGGGAAGCTCTCAAGACTTTAGGAAAGTTTAGGAATGGATGAACAAGTCTTCCAAGGGGGGGGAGGGGTATTTAAAGGACAAGCCAAGGCCAACCAATGGCTAAGATCATGCCAAGTGCATAGCAAGTGTAGGGCCAAGATTCACCCATGTGTCGCCAACCAACTAACACACAAATATCCTACCTAACCCGACAAAAAATGGCCACACTTTCGCCACCTTTACCGCCACACTCACCAATGAGAGGGTGCCAAGTGGCGCCTCTTGTTGGTCCAACACGTTCGTCTCTCGTAAAAATCCGAAAAATTTAGAAATGACATAGCGGGATTTTCCTTCGCAAGTTATGTAAAGCGTTTAGTCGAAAAACGACTCTAATCGGGTGTTGTGAACAAATAATTTTCGCCAAGCTACTTTAAAGCCCAAACTTTTCACGCACGCCCTACGCATACTGCGGAAATACGGTATAACATTCTCCTCTAGAAACATTCGTCGAATGTTCTTTCTAAGTATCGAAACAAGCGCGCCCGAGATAGTCTTCACTACTATACTTACGAGCGATCTGCCACACTGGCCACGAAACATCTGCGCAAATTCTTACATCCAAGTCCACGAGGAATCACCTCTAACATCACCACAAATACCCTCTCGGTCTAAAATATCTTGCCCGCGCCTTCTCCTTACAAAGAAATGGTCACATCTATGCTCGCCATACATGCTCGCTTCTCCCTTTACTCGTCGTGATACCACTTTTGTCACTTTGCGCGAGGTTCTAGTGTCACTCGGCGACCTAACAAATGGTACCGTGCGTCATGCGATCCACGAGGTGTCGTACACTCGAACTCTTACCACATTTAAATCGCTTGATTTCCAAAACTTCGGGGTTACTATCTCTAACGTGGTCATCATTAGCGGGAACACTCGATGGATCTCGATACTTTCCGATCATAACAATACGAAAGACCGGACATACTGCCTCCTAAGTCGGACGGCAAATGCAAACATATAGGCAACCTTGCCTAATCTTCAAATGAACTCAAAAGGTCCCAAAGTAACTCGGTCTAAGATCCCTCTGTTTCCAAAACTCGTCACCTGACGGGGTGGTACTTTCAAGAAGACCGACCGTCGGCACGAACTCTAAGCGTCGTCGCCGATTATCGCGTGATTTCTCCGAAATGCGGAACCTCTTCTAGATAAGCTTTACCCATCCGGTCTGCTGGAACAAGCTGAACCAACTATCGAATCTTGCCAACATCGAACCAATCGGCCGGTGACTTACATCCGCCCTACAAGGCTCCATAAGGCGACATCCGAACACCGAAATGGTAGCTTAAACACTCCTCCACAGAGACAACAATCCTCACAACTACCGCGAAATCCACACGCTGGCAGGGTCGAATGCGATTCGAGACTACCGAGTTCTTAACCACCTTGGTAAAACTTCGAAACAAAAACAGCGTACCACTGGCTCCACATGCGTCATAAGGTAAAGGTAGGCACCCCGTGCAGCCTTACAACCTTTCTGATAAATCAACACTGCCGAGTAAACGGTCTTTGCTAGAAGACAAGACGGCTGACCTCCTCGGCCCGACTACTAGTCGATTGTATCCACGAACTCGTACGCTGGTTAACTAAACTTGGGCCTAACACCCTCATAACCCTAACCCAAAGAGGGACCACCACAAACTGACCCCACCACCATACAGGCCGCGGGTTGACCTGCAACGTGGCCTCAACCCAACCCGGCCAGCGCATTAGCTCCGATCCGGAACAATCTCTAATCATGTTACGAAAACCTAGCGGTATTCTTAGCTCAACTACCCTCTTTCATTCCACACTACTAAGGGACCTATCCCAAACATAGCTCACGTGCACTATGCACTCCGATAAGGATCAAACAAAACACTACACCTTTACTCGAGATGGCCTTACCTCTATGGTCTTCACGTATAAAGCTCTAAGGCTTACACTTTCTCTATCCCCCAAATCTTACTTGGTTAACTAACTAAGCTTTCTAATCACAACAACATAACACTTATGATATACCCATCTTATCACACATACAGATCTCTAGAGGGTTAAGGATATATCTATATCTCTCGCTTCACTCCCTTAGTCGTTCTAATCAAACACGCCGTAGTAGCGCAGCTAAGGGGATGACGAACTACCCACCGATCCTGAAGGCTAAGTCCTCCTACTAGGACATCCTTTCGACACATGGCTCGACGGCGCAGTAAAACAAGTACCAACTAAAGGCGACATTCCCGGGATGACGTGCATCGCTAATGAATCTGGGAATACCGAATCCGGTGGTGGAACCTACGTGTAGCGTGAACGGAAGCTGCGGAGCTCGACCAACTCTGCGCATACCGAGCGTCACGAACCACGTGAAGGACCTTTACTGCAGTGGATGTGCATAATCTAATCTCTGGTGAGGTGACTCGCCTCGAAAGTTACCAAAGGACCTTCTGCTCACGGCCTCTTACGTCGCCCGTTAACGTCGATCTCTACGTCTCTCGGCTGCTGCGCATAAGCCCGCATACGAGCCATGCTCGAAGCCTAATCGAAGAATTACTCTTGTACAACCTCTCTTAGATAGTCATCAAGACTCGCGGTACATCGGTATACACTCGCGGCCAAATCCATAGCTAATGCGAGTCGACTTCTTTGAAATCTCTATTCTCTGTTCCGGCCGTGGGCGAAGGTTCATATATCATGGCGCGATGAGGCGCCGCCGTGCTAAACTCTGCTGGGTGGTGACGTAGCATAACTCCCGAATGAAGCACCTAACGCAGGTGATGGTTGGGCTGTGCCTCGTAACCCTCATACTCTGCTCGCGGCTCCTCGGTGCGCTTGCCTCACGGGCGGGTTTGCCCTGCGGAGGCATAGCGGTGAGGAAAGAAATACGTTAGAGGATCCAACTTACAACACGGCTCTAAGGCACGATCTCGAGTGAGAAGAATAGAAACCAATCCTAAATATCCTATAGCCTCACGATTATTGGTGTGGTGCACAACACACGATAATCAAGACTACTAGATACGATGCGTAGACACTTTCCGAGGATTAATCGCTCACGATACCACTTTTGTCACGACCGAACGGGCGTGGATCGGTGCCTACCGGGCACCTGGTGATACAACATCGAGTAATCAGCGGAACATAAAACAAGACATGAAAATATTATGAAGTAAAGCGATGTCGGAGAAAACTTGCCTTCGGCATATATATAAATCAATTTTAAAACGACGATTACATCCCATTACAACTCGCCACAGCGATTACTGGACCTCTAAGAATGATACGACAATAATGGCGGGACAGGGCCCCGCCATACCCCTGAATGTAAATACCTACAACGATAGGGGACTATACCACTGATAAGCCTCGGAGAAGCGGAGCTTCCATCTGTTGACGTGACCCGAGAACTAGGATCGGCAGTGGTGTACCTCGACTGCGGCATGAGCGCGGCCCAGGAGGTCGATAACCCAGTATGTATATGGCGAAAATCGTAAATGAAATCATAATAGTCTATAAAGCGGGAGACATGTATGATAACCAAACTACACTCACAATAAATAGGCGGTCATGTCAAGTCGGGGACTCGCCTCAAAGTCATCACTCAAATGTAACTATGGGTCTCACGCCCATAACATCAATCATGCGTGGAATACCTTCTCACGCCAGCTGGCGATTTATGATATAAAAGCACCAAGAAATACACATGAACACGGGTCCCACGTGTCCTAATAAAGCGATGCAGAGGTAAGTGCGAAGGCATAACCGACTACTAACACCCAGTACTAACATGGTCATAAAGCGTATCATGATATATGTCTAGGCCGTCCACATGATCAAAGCCGGTCACTCGCGCATGATCAGCTCGCGCGTCTAGCCTCGAACTCTCCGTAGCTCCGCGTAGGCCAACCTCGTAGGCCGCATGAGGTATTCCTCGCATCGGTAGCTACTCCCGGCGTAAATCTGGACTCGCGATCCGCGTGGCCTGAAGACCGCGTGACCACAAGGCGCAAACTAACACGGAACTCCGTAGTTCCGCATGGATCCCCGGACCGCGTAGGGTATTCTCGAATCATGGTCCCGGTGCTGAGTCTACCCGCGTCGGAGGGCAGCTTAACCTCGGAAGTAAGTCAAGGTGAGTGGTACAATACCAACATATGGTGAGAGTCAAATAACTTTAAGCGCGATCGAGGAAAACCCCTTTACACAAAACATCACAAGATACTAACACACGTAGCATCCTAGCATGTTTACTTATCAAATCAACAAGAAAGTATTACAAGGCTATCACAAACCAACACAATCAAGTTATACACACAAGGTACATTCTAATATATGATTAAAAAGATCGGGTATCTATTCCCAAAGTACTTCATACATTATCTTTTAAAAGATACGTTACGTTTACAAAAGTCACACAATACCCGTAGTATATGAAAATAGAGTGATTATCTTTTGAAGTAAATCAAAACACTTCTCTTCGTAAAATCAAGTAACAACATTCTTTTCCAAATGTTTCAAGTTTGCCTAATTCCAATTACTCAAGTTTCTCATTTTCGAAAGGTTTCGTAGTTCATAATTTTAATCACTTAATGATATAATTCTCCCTTAAAAGCAATTTGAGAAACATATATGCGATCGTGAGTAGGTTATTCTTGTTTATAACAATCTTATTTAAGCAGCCATGATCTAGGAAATGTAACATCATTTTGTCTCATCTTAGTTTCTATGCAGATGGAAGTTTCTACTGGTTTTAATAATACTTAATCTTTCAAAACATTTCCTTTTATTAACGCTGCAGTGGTTGGTCGATACACATTCTGATTTCCGAACTCAGTAAAACATTCTTAAGCCGTTATACCTAACTTTCCATAAAGCTAGTATAACTCTTAAGTTTTCAAAAACTAAGTATTACTCTTCTTTCAAAATGATTCAAAAATCTTTTGAAATACTTCAAGTTCTTTATTATCACATAACCAGCCAGTTATAGTTCAAATCAGTTACCTTTTAAAAACCATAAGTATTTTCTTACATACATAAATCTGTTATAACCAACTTCCCATAAAGCCGCTATAACACTTTATGTTTTAGACCAATCAAATACATTTAACACATGTACGTCTACCGTACTACATAGTTACACGCATATCATGCTAGAAGAGATAGGAAGAGGTTCACATACCTCGCGACGATTATCGACTAATAGCAAAGCGCTCAGTACCTCAAACCGCGGCTACTCCTTAAGCCAAGTAGATCGCGCCACGCATAGTACTTGACCTATAAGGCCACAAGCGCTTATTAACATCTAGGTCTAATCGTAGAACATTCTACGAAAATTGTGACACCTCCCTCCCCACGCGTAAATCTCTCCTCTATCGAGGCGGGCTATCAAGCCAACCGGGGGTTTATATATCTAACGGACGTGTACAATTCTTCTTCACGATGCTACACAAGTCTCATGTCTGATCTATGTAATTCTGATTCGATTCTCTTCTTTAAATTCAGGCTTAAGTCAAAAGACATTGCCGCACAATTATGTTCAGTTCTATATATAGTATACTTCAACTATACATTCCTACAACATGTAATTTCCAATTACAATAGAAGGTCAAGAGTGTTTACCTCGATAAGCCCAAAATTATCCGAGTTTAAATGTCGATCCTGAGCAAGGTTTAGCTCCTACTCCGTGCGCTCCGACCCGCTCCAAACAACCCTTAGAAGTTCTAACCAACTTCTACTTATACTCCAACCAACTATGGAGATTTTCCTTAGGGTTTCGGTTTGTGACTGACGGGAAGTATAATAGTATTACGGGGCTTTTCGTATCGATATAACCTTAGAATACTACAAGGTATACGACTAAGGTAATTTGGGTATAACAACAATACTTTTGAGAGTATTTCTACCAAGAGGGGGGGTATATATACGAGACAACACCACAAGGGGGGGTGTATACCCCTCGGCCTACCCCAAATAGGGGTGCTCTCGGCGAGGGGAAGGGCTCTCGGCGAGGGCATCACGAGGGGAGGGCGAGACAACCACTCGAAGGGGAAGCTCTCAAGACTTTAGGAAAGTTTAGGAATGGATGAACAAGTCTTCCAAGGGGGGGGGGGGGGTATTTATAGGACAAGCCAAGGCCAACCAATGGCCAAGATCATGCCAAGTGCATAGCAAGTGTAGGGCCAAGATTCACCCATGTGTCCTTAACCAACTAACACACAAATATCCTACCTAACTCTTGACAAAAAATGGCCACACTTTCGGCCACCTTTACCGCCCACACTCCACCAATGAGAGGGTGCCAAGTGGCGCCCTCTTGTTGGTCCAACATGTTTCGTCTCTCGGAAAAATCCGCAAAAATTAGAAATGACATAGCCGGAATTTTCCCTTCGCAAGTTATGTAAAACGTTTCGTCGAAAACGACTCTGTCGGGTGTTGTGAACAAATAATTTTCGGCCAAGCTACTTTAAAGCCCAAACTTTTCTCGTCGCCCCACGTACATACTGCGGAAATACGGGGTATAATGACATCATGGCGCATGCCGGAGTGCATCGGTGTAGACATGTCCATGATGCAACAATAATAACAATGCCCAGGCCACATGCCCCGGAATGCGCCGGTGTAGACATGTCCATGATGCAACAATAATAACAATGCCCGGCCACGTGCCGGAGTGCATCGGTGTAGACATGTCCATGATGCAACAAGAATACCAATGCCCCATGGCCACATGCCCCCGGAATTCTGCATCGGTGTAGACATGTCCATGTAACCACAATAACAATATATCGGGTAATCAACCCTGCCGCATGGTCACATGCCCCCGGAATTCTGCATCGGTGTAGACATGTCCATGTGACATCAACAACAATATACCGCACAACGGGCTATCACAAACAAGCTCGAAGCAAATTACCATACTTCTAGACTTTTATAAAAGATCCACTCCTTCCCAGAAGTCACCGATATCAACACTTGCACAAAGGCTATCACAACAAGCATAGGCGAGTTACACAACAACAAGCATAGGCAAGTTACACACAACTCAAGGTATTTCCATTTCGTATCAAAGTCTGGGTTTTAACCCTAAAGTACTACGTACGTTAAATTCCTTTTTAAGAGATCCATTCCTTTTATAAAGGTCACCCGATACGTAGTATAAAAATAGAGTGACTCACATTTTAGGTAAACCAAAATACTTCCCTTTTGTAAAATCAAGTAACAACATTATTTTCCAAACGTTCAAGTTTGTCTAATTTCAAATGCTCAAGTTTCTCATTTTAGAAGGGTTTCATAACTCATAGTCTTAATCTCTTTTAAAACAATTGAGTAACATATGTCTTGTCGTGAGCCGTTTATTCTTGTTTACAACAATCTTATTCTGACCATGATCTAGGAAATGTAATACAATTTTGTCTTATCTTAGCCATGCGGATGGAGGTTTCTCTGGTTTTAATAACAATTAGTTAATTGTCAATACACCTTCCTTTATTAGCGGCTGCGTGGTTTGCTCGACACTTATTCTCATTTCAAATCAAGTAAAACATTATTCTTTTTAAAACCAAGTACTCATTACTCGCGAATGAGGTTTCACAACACATTTAACAAAATGTTAATAACCAAGTAAAACAAGTTAAGTCTCTTATCTTTCAAGATCAAGTCTCTTAACTTCTACAATCAAAAAACCAATCTTTTACCTACATAGAGTCGTTATAACTAACTTCCCATAAAGCTATTATAACACCCTATGTTTTAAACCAACCAACTCATTTAACACATGTACGTCTACCGTACTACATAGTTTACAAAGCATCATGCTAGAAGGATAGGAAGAGGTTCACATACCTCGCGACGATTATCGACAATTAGCAAAACGCTCCACAGTACTGTAACCCGGCTAGTCGTTTCCACTCTTCAAGTAGAATACGCTACTCGTAGTACTCCCACCTCGTTAAGCCCAAAATTATCCAAGATAAAAGTTGATCCTGAGCAAGTTTTAGCTCCTACTCCGTGCGCTCCAATCCGCTCCAAACAACCCTTAGAAGTTCTAACCAACTTCTACTTAAATACTTCAACTCGCTATGAAGATTTCCTTAGGGTTTTGGTTTGAGACTAAAAGGACAAAAGGTAGTATTTTCGGGCTCTACGTATAGAGGTAACTTTTGGAATACTACAAGGTAAAGGCTAAGGTATTTTGGGCATTATAACAATACTTGGAGAGTATTTCTACCAAGAGGGGGGGTGTATTATACGAAACAACTAGGCTAGGGGGGGGTACCCCTCGGCCAACACTACTAAGGGGGGAGGGGGAGGCCTCTCGGCCAAAGCTTCTCAAAAGGGGGGGGGGGACCTCTTGGACGAGAACACAACACAAGAGGGGAGGGAGGATTTCAAGACTTAGTGAAATTTAGGATGAAGAAGTCTTCAACAAGAGAGGGGTATTTATAGGAAAACCAAAGGCCAACCAATGGCCAAGATCAAGCCATGTGCAAGGCAAGTGTAAGGCCTTGATCAAGCCAAGTGCACCCTAACCCTACTCCACAAAACATGGCACAAAACAAGGCACCAAACAAGCCACAAAACAAGGCCAAAACAAGGAGCCAATTGGCCAAGAAGACGTGACCCAATCGGCCAACCCAACGTCCACTTGAGGGTGACAAGTGTCACCCTCTCGTTGGCCCAAAAATGTTCCGTCGCTCGGAAAAATCCGCAAAAATACAAAACGACATAGCCGGAATTTTCCCTACGCAAGCTCTGTAAAACGTTTCGTCGAAAAACGACTCTAATCGGGTGTTGTGCACAAATTTCGAACCTATGCCAAACTTTAAGTCTCAAATTTTCGTACGTACGTCTCCACGTACATACTCTGGAAATACGGGGTATAACAATTGATCTTGGCCATTGGTTGGCCCTTGCTTGACCTATAAATACCCCCCTTAGTTGATGAACTTCTTCATCCAAAAGTCATTTTCTAAGTGTTAAAATCCTCCCCCCCCCCTCTTTGTGTGAGCTCGTCCAAAGCCATCCCCCCCTCCCCTTTGAGAAAGGCCCTCGGCCGAGCACCCCCCCCCCTTGCCTAGTGGTTCTAGCCGAGCCTACCCCCCCCCCCCCTTGGTAGTGAAATACTCTCCAAGTATTGTTATAATACCAAAATACTTTAGCCCAAATACCTTGTAGTACTTTCCAAAGTTACCTCTATACGTAGAGCCCGAAAATACTATTATACTTTCCTTTAGCCACTAAACGAAACCCTATGAAAAAATCTCCATAATTGGTTGGAGTACTAAGTAGAAGTTGTGTAGAACTTCTAAGGGTTTCTTGGAGCGAATTGGAGCACTCGGAGTAGGAGCTAAACGTTGCTCAGGATCGACATTAAACTTGGATAATTTTGGGCTTACCGAGGTAAATAATCCTATCCTTCTAGTGTAATTGGGAATTTCATACTGTAGTAGTATAGAAATGAATATAAGATTCATAGAAGAGAATTGAACTGTAATAGAAGGATATTACAGAAAAAGACTTGAACTGAAATCGCATCAGAAGAATATTACAGTAGAAGATTAAACTGTACTTACATGGAATTTGTATTCTGATGAGACTTATAACCTTTATTGGTTGACTGTTCTGCGAGTAGCATGTACTACTTGGAAGGTGGACAAGGCTAGCCGGGTTATAGCCGTGGAGCGTTTTGCTTATAGTCGATAATCGTCGCGAGGTATGTGATTCTTCCTATCCTCTTGAGCATGATATTTTAAAGAATATATATATATAGTACGGTAGACGTATGTGTGTTAACTGAACGTAGTTTACGGCAATGTCTTTTGACTTAAGCCTGAATAATAAGAATCTTGAAGTATTTCAAAAGAATTAAGAAACCTTTTTTAAAGAAGAGTAATACTTGGTTTTGAAAACATAAGAGTTATACTAGCTTTATGGGAAGATAGGTATAACGTCTTAAGAGAGATAAAGAGAATGGTTTACTGATTTTTAGAAGTTAAGAGACTTGATCTTAAAAGATAAGAGACTTGACTTAAATGAATTAATATGAATTTTGTGTGAAACCTCATTCGTGAGTAATGAGTACTTGGTTTTTAAAAGGAATAATGTTTTACTGATTTCGGAAATCAGAATGAGTATCGACAAACCACTGCAGCGTTAATAAAGGAAAATGTATTGAATAATGAAGTATTATTAAAACCAGTAGAAACCTCCATCTGCATAGAAACTAAGATGAGACAAAATGATATTACATTTCCTAGATCATGGCTGCTTAATAAGATTGATTATAAACAAGAATAACCTACTCACCTATAAGGCATATGTTTCTCAAATTGTTTAAAAGAGAATTATGTTTTAAAGGATTAAAACTATGAACTACGAAACCTTTTCGAAAATGAGAAACTTGAGCATTTGAAATTAGGCAAACTTGAACGTTTGGAAAATAATGTTGTTACTTGATTTTACAAAGGAAAGCGTTTTGGTTTACTTAACAATGTAAGTCACTCTATTTTTATACTACGGGTATCGGGTGACCTTTGTAAAAGAAATGGATCTTTAAAAGGAATTTAACGTCGTAATCTTTAGGGTTAAAACCCGGACTTTGACATAAAATGAAAGTACCTTGAGTTGTGTATAACTTGCCTATGCTTGTTGTTGTGAAACTTGCCTATGCTTGTGTGATAGCCTTTGTTGTGCAAGAATTGTGTTTCTACTAACGCGTCTCTCGGTAGAGGGCCGGTTGACTTGTTGAGAACTTGCTTGGACGTGCCGGCAGTGACGGAGAATTCCACGGGTACGCTCCTGTTGATAGTGTTATTTTTGTTGTATCCTCTTGGACCTACTGACACGATGGGTGGCCCACGGGTATGGTTCCATTAGGATTGTTATTTCATGGACTAGCTCTCCATGAGGTTTTACTATTCGGCCTTGGTATCTGGTGGTCGGCTTTCGTACTTGCCCCGTCTCGTGGCTGATTCGGCCTTGGTACCTGGTAGTTAGCCCTCGCACTTGCCCCGTTCAGTTTAGTGACGAAGTCTCGTGATCTGACGCTTGGTATCTGGTAGTTAGTCCTCGTGCTTGCCGGTCGACTCGTGACCGCGGCGCCAGTATCGGTAGTCGGCTTCGTACTTGCCGTGTCGGCCGTGGTTTGGATGTTTTGTGTGAAGTCTCGTGACACGGACCTTGGTACAGTAGTTAGCCCTCGTACTTGCCCGGTCAGCTCGTGACACGGCGCCGGTATCTGGTAGTCGGCTTCGTACTTGCCGTGTCGGCCGTGGTTTGGTTGTATAGTATTGTTAGTACGGCTTTGGCATCAGGTAGGACTTGGTGTTCATATGTACTCCTTGGTGTTATTATATCATAGACTGCCGGCAGTGAGGAAGGTATTCCACGGGCATGATTGATGTTGCGGCGTGAGACCCATAGTTATATTTGAGTGATGACTACGAGGCGTGAGTCACGACTTGCATGTTGCTTATTTATCGTGAGCTGTAGTTTGGTTATCATACATGTCTCTGCTTTATATAGTGCTATGATTTCATTTCTGATATTTTGATTTCACATACTTGGTACTGTTATCGACCTCGCCGGGGCTGCGTTCATGCCATGGTAGGGGTACACCGATGTTGATCCGCTTTTAGGATCACATTTCAGCGTATTGGGAAGCTCGTTCCTTGGAGGCTTATCTTTGGTATGTTACCACAGTGCATGAGGTTCTTATACATTCGGGGTATGGCGGGGCCTGTCCGTCATAGTTGTTGTAAAAAAATCTTAAGTGCATAGCCTTTGTTGTAGGCGAGGGTTGTAAGGATTGTAACTGTTCAAATGCCGATATATATATATATATGCTGAGAGGCAACCGTTTTGGTTGGCCTATTTTCTTTTATCTTGATCCATATCTATTTGTATGTTTAAGTTTTTATTTCCGCTGGTTTTACTCTGATGTTGTATCACTAGGGTGCCCGGGTAAGGCACCAGTCACGGGCCCCGGAACGGGTCGTGACATAAAACCCCAAGATACTAACACCCGTAGTATCAAGATGTGTCTATTTTTCAAAGTAAGTTACTACACTTTTAGAAACTCATTTCAAAGCTTGAAACCAAGTAACTTCAAATTTTCACAAACTAGGCAACTTATGCCCATTAATCAAAATAGATAACTTTCTAAACCTTCCATAAAGCCGTTATAACCAACTTCCCATAAAGTCGTTATAACCCTTTATGGTTTTTAGACAATTTCATTCTTTTTATAACCAAGAGACTTATACTTAAAACCAAGTATCACAAACTTTCAAATCAAGTTTCTTAACTTTCAAAATACTTCAAGTCTCTTAATATTTAGAAAACAAGTTTCTTCTCTTAAATCATGTCATTTCTCCTCTTTTAAAACAATTAAGTAAATCACTCATTTTGACTCCCCTAAAGTCATTATAACAACCCTTAGGTTTTGGAACTAAGGCACTAGCCAAAAGGTTTGGAAACCACTTCCTTTTCAAGACTCTATGTACTTTAAGTAAAATACTTTCACTCTTAAGAATCCAAACTTCACTAATGCAATGGATTATACAACTTACAATTTAAACATCAAAGTACAAACAAGGAAGTACATAGAACAAATTCTATTTTGGGCAATCCAAATACAACCAAGGAATGGATCATTTAAGGAGTAGGACATACTTTCTTTATCTTAAGGAATCATGCTAGAAGAGGAGATAGTTCACATACCTTTTCGGCTAAATCCACAAGCTAAGCCGAATACGTCGTACGTAGAATTGTCAACCTATAATGGTCACAACATGACTATCAATTTCTAGTTTCTAACGTAGAATAATACTAAGTATACGGTCTCTTTTTCTACGGAAAATCGGGCAGCACTTCCTTTGTTTCTACATACTTTTCCACCTTTTTCAAGGCCGAATACAATAACCAACACGCCACATTTAAGGCCCAAAACAACAACCAATCAAAGGGGATTACACGCCTTACAATACTGTAAAATTCCGCCCCACAATTCATACCAAGTAGTTTAATACTCAAAGCCATTCTCGGCTAACCATAACCAACAATTCAAAGTCTTTTCCAATCCTTTTCCAATTCCAAGTTCTAAGGTCTAACATGTTATATAGTCATAAACAACTTCAACAACTACAATTTCCTTCTTATACAACATGCGACGACTTAAACTAATAATCAACTTGAAATGTAATCTTAAGGCTAAACATGCTAGTTTTCGGATTAGGGTTCCAATAGCCAATATACTTATCAAAATTCATACTATATATCTCATGCTTGCTAATATCCATAGCTACAACAATAAGTAAACTTTAATTGCTAAAACGACAAAATTTATACCTTTACAAGCCCTTAAAATTTCCAAGATTCAAAGTCGCGCCTTAGCAATTCTTAGCTCCTTTCCTTTACGCTCCAATCCGCTATTTGAAGCCTTTAGAAGTTCACAACCAACTTCTCTTCCATTTCCAATCCAAAACTAGGAAAACTACTTAGGTTTTCGCCTTGCGAGTAACGTGAAAACGTCGTTTTTCCGCAATATTTCTATTGAGATATCCTTAAAATACCCTTAGGGACCTTGGGTTTAAGTCTTGTGAATAATGGATCAAAACTACAAAAATTTTGTGTGGGAGATATGTCAAACCCCAGAGCTATGTATGAAGAACAACAATGTGTGAAATTTTTCTAAGTGTTTCAAGAGCTTGTCTTGCACTAGTGTAGTATATAAAACACATTGGAGGGCTTAGATTAAAACACTTGTGGGCTAGGATGAAGGACAATTAATGTTAAGCCAAGTGGACAAGTTGACAAGTCAACAATCTCAAGCTAGCAAGACTTATCTTCCTTGATGGTCAATGACCATTTTACCCTTACTAAAAACGTCCAAGACCATATGTGGGGGTGCACGTGTCGCCCTCTCATTCGTCCATAAAATTCCGTAACCCTCGTGGGCCCCACAAAAAAGTAAAATTTACTCGGGTGGGCCCCATATGACCAAATCCGTAAAAATAAATTTCCATAATGTTAATAAGTTCCATACTCTTCAAATAATGCATTTTGAGAATCTAATTCTCCTCAACGAACATTTTTCCTTTCCGACGTTCGGAAGGTTTTCCGTCGGAAAAACAATTCTTCCTTTCGTACCAATTTCCAAGTTTTGATTCCTTACATACATTATCTTATACATGTCCTGGACTTACGGGATGTAACAGTTTCTACATACTTTGTCACCTTTTTCAAGGCCGAATTCAATAACCAAACACGCCACATTTAAGGCCCAACAATGTAATTAACAATAGGGGATTACACGCCTACTAGACGTGTAAAATGCCGCCCCACAAATGATATCAAACTAATACAAACTACTAGGCCAATTCGGCAACATTGAGATACACTAACACCAATTCTTATCCAATTTCCTTTTCAATCCAAGTTGTTAGCATAACATGATATCAAGTCGCAATCGATTATAACTACTATAATCTTCAAGTAAGTGACATGCGACGATTCTAATTAATGACCAAATTGTAATCCAACTTCAAAAGGCTTATAAGTCATTTCGGTTTGTAGGCTACAACAATCCATAACACTTATGAAACTTCAACACATATACTTCATGCTAGCAAACATGTAAGGCCAACAACAATATATAATCTTGTAATACTTTAAGAGACGAGATTTATTACCTCAACGAGTCTTAGTCCAACTTCAAATCCGAAGTCGCTCCCTAGCAACTTAGAGCCTCTTCTTGACACTTCAATCCGCCATTTGAGACCCTTAGAATATCACAAACAAGTTTCCTTTAATCTTCCAATCAAAACCTAGAAAAGCAACTAGGTTTTCACCTTGCGACTAATACGAAAACTATCTTTTTCCGGGATTTTTCTATTGAGATACACTTACAATACCCTCATGAACCTTGGTTTAAAGTGTGGAGCTTAATGGACAACAAACAATTTTTTTTCCTTTTTGAAGCTATGGAACCCGAGAGCTACCCTTTGGTGTTCTTCAAATTCTTGAAATTTTTTCTAAGTGTAGAAGTTAGTCTTGCTACTAGTACTACTATATAGCACAATGAAGGGACAAGATGTGTACAAATGTGTGGCTTGGATGAGGTTATTTTAAATATCAAGACTTGTGGCCCCATTGACCAAGTCAATATTATCAAGCTCTTCAAGTTGCAAGACTTAGTCATCCTAACAAAGGTCAAATGACCCTTTTGGCCATGCCTAATTCGTCCAAGGCTACATAAGGGGGTGACACGTGTCGCCCTCCCATTCGTCACAATATTACGTTTTCCGACAATTCCATAATTCCGATAAATTTTTACAAGTCTCTAATCTTAACATTTGGGATTCTCGCGTACGTTCTTAAAATATGTCCTGTAAATACGGGGTGTAACATTCTTCCCCCCTTAGAAACATTCGTCCTCGAATGTTCTTTCGGAGTCAAACTTATAATTAGCGACATAGTTTCCTTTCACAACCCCGACATACCAATAATGCCACACATGGCCACATAATAGCATTTAAGCAAAAAGAAATACTTCAATTAAAACTTGACAAGTAAGGGAAAATGAATTACCTAAAGGTGTAGGAAATAAGTGAGGATACTTCCTCAACATGTCCTCCTCCGCTTCCCAAGTCATCTTCTCCCGGTTATCATTCCTCCACAAGACTTTGACGGAAGCCACATCCTTGGTCGCGATCGCGACGACTGGCGATCGAGTATCGCTATGGGACTCTCCTCATACGATAACCCTCTGTCACTGGACCTCACTAGCGGGAAAACTCATTGGATCTCGATACACTTCCGCAACATAGAAACATGGAAGACCGGATGTACCGCCTCTAACTCTGATGGCAGATCCAACTCATAGGCAACCTTGCCTACTATACGGATGATCTGGTAGGGCCCAATGTACCTTGGGATGAGTTTTCCCTTCTTTACGAATCTCATCACACCCTTCATGAGTGATACCTTCAGGAAGACCCAATCGTCTACCTGAAACTCCAAATGCCGACGCCGATTATCCGCATATGACTTCTGCCGCTACGAGCCGCTATCGGTCTCTCGGATAAGCTTCACTTATCCACGATCTTGAACTAAGTGCGGGCCAACTAATCGCACCTCGCCCACGTCGAACCAACGATGGCGACTACATTTCGCCCGTATAAAGCCTCGTATGGCGTCATACGTATACTAGAATGGTAGGCTGTTGTTATAAGCAAACTCCACAAGAGGCAAATGATCCTCGGCTACCACGAAATCAATCACGCAGGCTCGCAGCATATCCTCAAGTGTCTGGATAGTACGCTCTGCCTGCCCGTCAGTCTGAGGATGAAATGTTGTACTGAGACTCACCTGTGTCCCTAATCCCTTCTGGAAAGACCTCCAGAAGTTAGCCATAAACTGGGCTCCTCTATATGATATAATCGACACAGGGACTCCGTGCAGTCTCACAATCTCTCTGATGTACAATCTGGCATAGTCCTCAGCCGAAAACGTCATCCTGACTGGAAGGAAATGGGCTGATTTCGTCAGCCTGTCAACAATAACCCAAATGAAGTCGTACTTCCTCTGAGTACGAGGTAACCCTGTAACAAAGTCCATGTTGATCACCTCCCATGTCACGACCCGAACCCGGGCCCGTGACTGGTGCCTTACCCCGGGCACCCTAGTGATACAACATCAGAGAAAATCAGCGGAAATAAAAACATGAACATGAATTAAGAGAAAAGATAAATAAACAGGCTAACCAAAACAGTTGCCTTCATCAAATATACATAAATACGACGATTATCCTTTTTACAAACCACCGCCATTACTCTGGACCTCTAAGATTTTACAACCTCTATGACGGACGGGGCCGCCATACCCCGAATGTATAAGCATCTACGGACTCGGGTAACATACCAAAAGATAAGCCTCGAAGGAACGGAGCTTTCAATCTGTGAAAGGTGATCCTAAAGCGGGGATCGACGGCCGATGTACCTTTTACTGCGGCATGAACGGCCTCGAAGGAGGTCGATCTGGCGGTACCAAGTATGTGAAAGCGTAAAATCGTAAATGAAATCATAATAGTCTATATAAAGCGGGAGACATGTATGATAACAAACTACTGATTCCTAACATAGAAGCGATCATGTCAAGTCGGGGACTCACGCCACAAAGTCATCCCTGCCGTACGTGGAACTCCTTCCTCCCGCTTGGCGATCTAGGTACAAATCATGTGATACGATAACGGTCTCGGCCCATCTTATGGACCCAATATAGAAAAGGGTGGAATACATTCGGTTCATCCCGTGAACCGTAGTCGAGTGGAACACGTTCCGGATGAACCGGTAGTCAAGTGAAATACATTCGGATGAACCGGTCCTCAAGTGAAATACATTCGGATGAACCGGTCCTCAGTGAAATACATTCCGGATGAACCGGTAATCAAGTGAAACACATTCGGATGAGCCGTGAGTCGAGTGAAATACATTCCGGATGAGCCGGTAATCAAGTGATATACATTCGGATGACCGGTCCTCAAGTGAAATACATTCCGGATGAACCGGGTCGAGTAGAACACAATACTTACACAACAAGGCTATCACACGTAACATGGTCAAGTTTCATAACAACAAGTATAAGCAAGTTACACACGACTCAAGTACTTTCATTTTATATCAAAGTCGGATTTTAACCTTAAAGTACTACGTCAGTTAAATTCCTTTTAAGATCCATTTCTTTTACAAAGGTCACCCGATACCCGTAGTATAAAAATAGAGTGACTAACATTGTTAAGTAAACCAAAATGCTTTCCTTTGTAAAATCAAGTAACAACCTGATTTTCCAAGCGTTCAGTTTGCCTAATTTCGAATGCTCAAGTTTCTCATTTTAGAAAAAGGTTTCGTAGTTCATAGTTTTAGTCCTTTAAAACATAATTCTCCTTTAAGCGTTTTGAGAAACCTATGTCTTATAAGTGAGTAGGCTATTCTTGTTTATAATCAATCTTATTAAGACCATGATCTAGGAAATGTAATATCATTTTGTCTCATCTTAGCTTCATGCGGATGGAGGTTTCTACTTGGTTTTAATAATACTTCTTTAGTCAATACATTTTCCTTTTATTAACGCTGCGGTGGTTTGTCGATACATTCGATTTCGAAATCAAGAAAACATTCTTAAGCGTTATACCTAACTTCCCATAAAGCTAGTATAACTCTTAAGCTTTCAAAACCAAGTAATACTCATTCTTTCAAAGCGATTCATAAATCTTTTGAAATGCTTCAAGTTCTTTATTAACACATATCAAGCCAGTTATTATTCAAATCAGTTACCTTTTAAAAACCACAAAGTATGTGCTTATCCACATAAAGCTATTATAACCAACTTCCCATAAAGTCGTTATAACACTTTATGTTTTACATCAATCAAATACATTTAGCACGTGACGTCTCACCGTACTACATAGTTCTCACATATCATGATAGAAGAGATAGGAAGAGTTTCACATACCTCGCGACGATTATCGACTAATAGCAAAACGCTCCAAGTACCTCAAACCGTCGGCGACACTCTCGATCAGCGGATCACTCCACGCGTACTACTGACTATAGAGGCCACAGCGCCTATTAATACCTTTAGATCCCGGCGTAGAATATTACGAGAAAATTGGCGACTCCCCATGACAGCGTAAATCTCTCTCTCTATCGGCGCTACCAAGCCAACGAGGGTTAACACGTCGGCCGGGCGTGTACAATTCTACTACACGGCAATGCTACACAAGTCTCATGTCTGATCCTATGTAATTACTGATTCGATTCTCTTATTTAAACTCGGGCTTAAGTCGCAAGACATTGCTGTAAGTATTATTCGAGCTTAAGTCAAAAGACATTGCCGCGATTATAATGTTGATTCTATATATAGTATACTTCAACTATATATTCCTACAACATGTAATTTCCAATTACAACGAAGGTCAAGAATGTTTACCTCGATAAGCCCAAAATTATCCGAGTTTATATGTCGTTCTGAACAAGGTTTAGCTCTACTCCGTGCGCTCCAAGCGCTCAAGAAACCCTTAGAAGTGTCTACACAACTTCTACTTAATACTTCAACTACGGGTGAAGATTTTTCCTTAGGGTTTCGTTTAGTGGCTAAAGGAAAGTATAATAGTATTTTAGGGCCGTAAAAGGGTACTTTGGAAAGTACTACAAGGTATTTGGCTAAAGTATTTTGGGCATTATAACGATACTTGTAGAATACATTTCTACCAAGGGGTAGTATTTTGACTAGCACAACTAGGCTAGGGGTTGCTCTCTAGAGCCACTAGGCAAGGGGGCTCGTAGGGCCTTGAGAGGGGAGAGGGGTGGTGTTTGGGCGAGAACAAGGTTGAGGAGAGGGAGGGATTTTCAAGACTTAGACAATTTTTTTGGATGAAGAAGTTCATCAACTAAGGGGGTATTTATAGGTCAAGTGAAGGCCAACCAATGGCGAGATGAAGACAAGTGTGGTGCAAGTGTAGGGCTAGATTTAAGCCAAGTGCACCTTATCCATCTACCACAACAACTTGCACAAAATATCCTACCTAACCCCACTCACCAATTCGTCCAAATTGCCGTCCCACTCCATCGATGTGAGGTGACACTTGTCACCTCCCGTTGGTCCAAAATGTTCGTCTCTCGGAAAAATCCGCAAAAATTATAAGCGACATAGCCGGAAATTCCCTACGAAAGTGTGAAAGCGTTTAGCCGAAAAACGACTCTAACCGGTGTTGTGCACAAAAGAATTCGGCCAAGCCTAAAGAAGTTCGAAAATTTCTACGTACATACTCTGGAAATACGGGGTATAACATTCTCCCCTCCTTAGAAACATTCGTCCCGAATGTTCCTTCTCAAGACGGATAACGATAAAGTTCTTCTAATAAGTTGCCAACGCCACAACTGGCCACGAAACAACATATGCACGCAAATACTCATATCCCAGTCCACGAGGAAACACCTCTAACATCACAAACTTTTGTCACTTTGCCGCGAGGTTCTAGTGTCACTCCGGCGACCAACAAGCGATGCCGGACTGCATGCGATTCCTGAGGTCTAAAATATACATCCTTCGCACCTTCTCCCTTTACAAGAAATGATCGTATCTATGCTCGCAATACATGCTCGCCTCTACCCTTACTCGTCGTACTCTTCTCGAACTCTTGAACTCTTTTAGCATACGTACCACACTTTAGTTTCCGAAACTTGGAGTCACTACCTCCCAACTTGGTCATCCTATTAGCCTCGATCTTCCTTAAGGCTATTCCCGGCCTTCACGATCTACTTCTGGTCGAACGTATCCACGAACTCATACGATGGTCATCAAAACTTGGGCCTAGCACCCTGGTGACCCTACCACCTGGCGGGACCACCCAGAGCTGACCCCACCTCATTCCGGGCTACGGGTTGACACGCAACACGCCCTCAACCCGACCCTCCGTCACGCCAACTCTCTTGTTTCTCGATCCGGAACAACCTTGCTAAATCACATCATGAAAGATACCACTTTCATTTACCCAACCCAGAGACTTATCACACAATATTTTCTAGGCATAAAATGCACTCTGACAAGGATCACTCGCAAAATCTTGTACTCAAGACGGCCTTACATCTAAGGTCTCAACTGTAATATTCTAAGGTTCATCATTTTCTCACCCCTCAGGCTTACCCTTTTCCCCAACGGGTTCCTAAATCACATTTTAGCACAAAGCTATCGAACATAACACTTAACACATTAACATAACATCAAAACATACAAGCCTCTAGATGGTTAAGGATATACAGAAGCTACCGCTCACTCTAATCATAAATGCGCCTGCAGTAGCATCGCTATGAAAGCGATGAACACGCCATCGATCCGGTGAGGCTGCGCCAAGCTGCGGTACCTCTCCTATAAGCACGATCTCTCGTCACGCATGGCCCGACGCGCGAGTGAAACAAGCACGATAAAAAGCGACATTCCGGGATGATGTTTGCCACATCGTGCCTGAGAGGGCATGAATCCGGCTAGCACTCACGTATACTGTGAACGAAGCCACGGAGCTCGACCAGCTCCGAATACCACTGAACGTCCGAAGGCGGGGACCACTGTCTTGGTGGAGGTACATAACTAGGCTTCTGTGGCGGTCCGCCTCGAAAGTTACCAAAGGACCTGCTGTTCGGCCTCTTCTGCGATCTCGGTCATTCCGTCGACCTCTCGTGCCTCACATCCTAGTGCATTAGCTAGCATGCGGGCAATGTCCATGCCCTGCTGAAGAGCTACACCCGTACAAGCCTCTGCAAAGTAATTGTCAAGCCCGGTGACGTAGCGGTGTAATCTGTCCTCAATATCCGCTACTCTGGCGGAACATACCGAGCTAATGAGTCGAACTCACATTGTACTCTCTGGCCGTCGCGATCACGCCTCAGCGTCAAAAATCTGCCGGCCCGAGCCCTCCTCATCTGTGGCAAGGCAAATGTGCAAGAAATGCCCTCTAGAACTCGTCCCAAAATGCTGGAAGTGCATGCTCTTCCCGGGACAGCTCGCGAATCAAACGATCAGCTGCGATATCACGCGGTGATGCGAACCAATACCACCGACTCTGTCTGCGAGGCTCGATCACTCTCATGATCCTGTAGGCTGTCGGATAAACTCACGAGTCGTCCTCGGCTCTCGATCCATAGAACACCGGAGGCTACAACTCGGAAGTCACGTAGCCTCAATGCGCTCGGGGTGTACTACGGGTGCTCTTGAAACTGGCTGTATCCAGCCTATCCTCATATCTGGCCCACGACCACGGCGATGGCGAGCCATCTCCTTGTACCCGTCTCATCGGCTCGGTGTGGGTGGAGGCTCAGTATTGTAGTCTCGGCAGACCTGCTGCGGCTTTAAACTCTCTTTGGTCTTTGTGGCGTCGCGAAACCGCCGTCGAATCTTATCTCAGTCTTGGCCGGGCTGCGCCTCGTACTCCTCGTATCTCACTAACTCCTCGATTGCCTTGCCTACGGGCACAGGTTGCCTTACGGAGGCATAGCGGTAAAGGAAAGGAATACGTCGGAGGGTCCATTTATCACACAGCTCTAAGGCACGATCTGTGAATGAGAAGGATGGAAACCAATCCTAAATGTCCTGCAGCCTCCTGATTATAGATGTGGTGCACAACACACCGATAATCAAGACTCTACTAGACACGATCTGTAGACACTTTCCGAGGACTAACTGCTCTGATACCACTTTTGTCACGACTGGTGCCTTACCCCGGGCACCCTAGTGATACAACATCAGAGAAAATCAGCGGAAATAAAAACATGAACATGAATTAAGAAAAATAAATAAATAGGCTAACCAAAAGCAGTTGCCTTCATCAAATATACATAAATACGACAGTTATCCTTTTTACAAACCCCGCCAGCGATTACTCTGGACCTCTAAGATTTTACAACCTCTATGGCGGACAGGGGCCCCGCCATACCCCGAATGTATAAGCATCTACGGACTCGGGTAACATACCAAAGATAAGCCTCAGAAGGAACGGAGCTTTCAATACGTGAAAGGTGATCCTAAAAGCGGGGATCGACACGATGTACCTTTTACTGCGGCATGAACGCAGCCCGAAGGAGGTCGATAACAGTACCAAGTATGTGAAAGCAGAAATCACGTAAATGAAATCATAATAGTCTATATAAAGCGGGAGACATGTATGATAACCAAACTACGATTCACAACATAGAAGCGATCATGTCAAGTCGGGGACTCACGCCTAAAAGTCATCCTCATACGTGGAACTCCTTCCTCACCGCCGGATCTAGGTACAAATCATGTGATACGTATAACGGTCTCGGCCCATCTTATGGACCCAATATAGAAAAGGGTGGAATACATTCTGGTTCATCCATGAACCGTAGTCGAGTGGAACACATTCGGATGAGCCGGTAGTCAAGTGAAATACATTCCGGATGAACGGTCCTCAAGTGAAATACATTCCGGATGAACCGGTCCTCAAGTGAAATACATTCCGGATGAACGGTAATCAAGTGAAACACATTCGGATGAGCCGTAGTCGAGTGAAATACATTCGGATGAGCCGGTAATCAGTGATATACATTCGGATGACGGTCCTCAAGTGAAATACATTCCCGGATGAACCGGTAGTCGAGTAGAACACAGTACTTACACAACAAGGCTATCACACGTAACATGGTCAAGTTTCATAACAACAAGTATAAGCAAGTTACACACGACTCAAGGTACTTTCATTTTATATCAAAGTCCGGATTTTAACCTTAAAGTACTACGTCCGTTAAATTCCTTTTAAGATCCATTTCTTTTACAAAGGTCACCCGATACACGTAGTATAAAAATAGAGTGACTAACATTGTTAAGTAAACCAAAATGCTTTCCTTTGTAAAATCAAGTAACAACCTTATTTTCCAAACGTTCAAGTTTGCCTAATTTCGAATGCTCAAGTTTCTCATTTTAGAAAAAGGTTTCGTAGTTCATAGTTTTAGTCCTTTAAAACATAATTCTCCTATAATCGTTTTGAGAAACCTATGTCTTATAAGTGAGTAGGCTATTCTTGTTTATAATCAATCTTATTAAGCGCATGATCTAGGAAATGTAATATCATTTTGTCTCATCTTAGCTTCATGCGGATGGAGGTTTCTACTTGGTTTTAATAATACTTCTTTAGTCAATACATTTTCCTTTTATTAGCTGCGGTGGTTTGTCGATACACATTCGATTTCAAATCAAGAAAACATTCTTAAGCCGTTATACCTAACTTCCCATAAAGCTAGTATAACTCTTAAGCTTTCAAAACCAAGTAATACTCATTCTTTCAAAACGATTCATAAATCTTTTGAAATGCTTCAAGTTCTTTATTAACACATATCAAGCCAGTTATTATTCAAATCAGTTACCTTTTAAAAACCACAAAGTATGTGCTTATCCACATAAAGCTATTATAACCAACTTCCCATAAAGCCGTTATAACACTTTATGTTTTACATCAATCAAATACATTTAGCACGTATCGTCTACCGTACTACATAGTTCACACATATCATGCTAGAAGAGATAGGAAGAGGTTCACATACCTCGCGACGATTATCGACTAATAGCAAAACGCTCAAGTACCTCAAACCGTGGCGACACTCTCGATCAGCGGATCACTCCACACGCGATTACAACCTATAGAGGCCACAAAGCGCTATTAATACCTTTAGATCGGCGTAGAATATTCTACAGAAAATTGGCGGCACTCCCCAACATGGCGTAAATCTCCTCTCTATCGAGGCCGCTACCAAGCCAACCGAGGGTTAACACGTCTGACCGGGCGTGTACAATTCTACTACACAATGCTACACAAGTCTCATGTCTGATACGCCCTATGTAATTACTGATTCGGTTCTCTTATTTAAACTCGAGCTTAAGTCGCAAGACATTGCGTAAGTATTATTCGAGCTTAAGTCAAAAGACTTTGCGCACAATTATAATGTTGATTCTATATATAGTATACTTCAACTATAGACTCCTACCACATGTAATTTCCAATTACACCAGAAGGTCAAGACTGTGTACCTCGATAAGCCCAAAATTATCCGAGTTTATATGTCGTTCCTGAACAAGGTTTAGCTCCTACTCCGTGCGCTCCAAAAGCGCTCAAGAAACCCTAGAAGTGTCTACACAACTTCTACTTAATACTTCAACTACGGGTGAAGATTTTTCCTTAGGGTTTCGTTTAGTGGCTAAAGGAAAGTATAATAGTATTTTCAGGGCCGTAAAAGTACTTTGGAAAGTACTACAAGGTATTTGGCTAAAGTATTTTGGGCATTATAACGATACTTGTAGAATACATTTCTACCAAGGGGGTAGTATTTTGACTAGCACAACTAGGCTAGGGGTTGCTCTCGGCCAGAGCCACTAGGCAGGGGGCTCGTAGGGCCTTCAAGAGGGGGGAGAGGGGTGGTGTTTGGACGAGAACAAGGTTGAGGGAGAGGGAGGGATTTTCAAGACTTAGACAATTTTTTTGGATGAAGAAGTTCATCAACTAAGGGGGTATTTATAGGTCAAGTGAAGGCCAACCAATGGCCAAGATGAAGACAAGTGTGGTGCAAGTGTAGGGCTAGATTTAAGCCAAGTGCACCTTATCCATCTACCACAACAACTTGCACAAAATATCCTACCTAACCCCACTCACCAATTCGTCCAAATTGCCGTCCCACTCCATCCAATGTGAGGGTGACACTTGTCACCCTCCCGTTGGTCCAAAATGTTTCGTCTCTCGGAAAAATCCGCAAAAATTATAAACGACATAGCCGGAAATTCCCCTACGAAAGCTGTGAAACCGTTTCGTCGAAAAACGACTCTAACCGGGTGTTGTGCACAAAAAGAATTCGGCCAAGCCTAAAGAAGTTCGAAAATTTCTACGTACGTCCCCCACGTACATACTCTGGAAATACGGGGTATAACATCCCACTTCCAAGTCGGAATCTCAATAGCCTGCAATAATCCACTGGGCCTCTGGTGCTCGACCTTGACCTGCTGGCAATTAGGACACTGTGCAACAAAACCTGCCACGTCCCTCTTCAGGCAATCCCACCAATACAAACATCTGAGGTTATGGTACATCTTGGTCGACCCCGGATGAATAGAATAACGAGCACTGTGTGCCTCACGAGAATCTGGCCGCGAAGTCCTGTCACATCGGGAACACACAACCGGCCCTCAAATCTTAGCACCCCATCAGGCGCTACCTCGAATAGACTCTTCTCCTCCCAAAAAGATGTATCTCGATACCGTACCAACACTGGGTCCTCAAACTGTCGCCTCTTCACCTCATCAACGATGGAAGACTCGGCAACCTCACGAACTCGTACCCCACTATCATCGGTATCGATCAATCGAACCCCAAGGCTCGCTAGCTGGTGGATCTGACGGACCATGTCCTATCTCTCTGGCTGTACCTCTGACAGACTCCCCATCGATCTACGACTCAAGGCATCAACAACTACGCTGGCTTTCCCCGGATGGTATAGAATATCAACATCATAATCTTTCAACAACTCTAACCACCGTCTCTGTCGCAAGTTTAGCTCCCTCTTCCTAAAGATATACTGGAGGCTCTTGTGGTCTGTATAAATATCCACATGAACCCCATACAAATAATGTCTCCAAATCTTCAAGGCATGTATAACTGCGGCCAACTCTAAGTCGTGGGTAGGGTAATTCCTCTCATGCTTCCATAATCACGGAAGCATAGGCTATAACCTTGTCGTCTTGCAAAACACACCCTAGCCCGATGCAGGCATCACAATAAATCACGCGTGCCGTCAATCCTCCGGAAGAGTAAGAACTGGAGTGTAGTCAACCTTTCCCGAAGCGGAAACCCTTCTCGCAAGCCTCGCCCATCGGAACTTGGCGCCTACGAGTCAGCCTAGTCAATGGTGCTGAAATTGAAGCAAACTGCTCCACAAACCTGCGATAATAACCTGCCAGCCCTAAGAAACTGCGCATCTCGGTCGGAGTAGTAGGTCTCGGCCAAGACTTGACTGCCTCAATCTTCGCCGTATCCACCTGAACACCATCAGCCCGATAATGTGCCCGGGAATGCCACCGAGGCCAAAACTCACACTTGGAGAACTTGGCGAATAATCTGCGGCCCGGAGGACCCAATCACCGTCGCCAGTGATCTGCATGCTCCTGCTCTGTACGCCAATAAACCAGGATGTCATGAATGAATACTATCACAAATGTATCCAAAAATGGCTTGAACACCCGGTTCATCAAATCCATAAATACCGCTGGAGCGTTGGTCAAACCGAAAGACATAACCCTGAACTCATAGTGCCCATACCGGTCTGAATGCGATCTTTGGGATATACGCCTCTACTTCGCACCTAATGATAACCTGCATCGCAGTCTATCTTGGAGAAACACCTCGCACTCGCAATCGGTCAAACAAATCATCAATCACGGGGAGGGTACCTATTCTTGATGGTTACCTTATTCACCGCTGTAATCAACACACATACGCAGCGTCCCATCCTTCTTCTTCACAAACAAAACCGGCGCTCCCCAGGGAGAAACACTAGGCCTGATAAAGCCTTTTTCCAGCAAATCTTTCAGCTGGTCCTTCAACTCCCTCAACTCAGCAGGTGCCATCCTGTATGGCGGAATAGAAATAGGTCGAGTGTCTAGCAACGTATCAATACAAAACTCAATCTCCCTCTCATGAGGGATACCCGGAAGATCGTCTGGGAACACATCTGGAAACTCCCTAACCACGGGCACTGACTGAAGGGTTGGAACCTCAGCCTCTGTATCGAATACCCGAACTAAATGATAGATGTACCCTTTCCGCACCATCTTCCTGGCCTTGAGGTAAGAAATAAACCTACCTCTCGGCGACGCTGTGTTGCCCTTCCACTCGATGACTGGCTCGCCAGGAAACTGGAACCGGACCAACCTGTTTCTATAGTCAACATTGGCATAACAAGAAGCCAACCAGTCCATACCCATAATGACATCAAAATCTGTCATCTCTAACTCTATCAAGTCTGCAAGTGCGGCGATCGTAAATAAACACGACAACCTCTGTACACCCATTCAGCTAACACCGAATCACCCATCGGCGTTGTTATACCGTATTTCCAGTATGTATGTGAGGACATACGACAAAAAATTTGAGCCTTAAAGAGTAGACTTGGCGAAATATTTTTGTGCACAACACGATTAGAATCGTTTTTCGTAAACGTTTTACACAACTTGCGAAGGAAAATTCGGCTATGTCATTTAGTATTTTTGCGGATTTTTACGAGGAAGAAATGTTTTGGACCAACGAGAGGCGACACTTGTCACCTCGAGTTGGTGGAGTGTGGACGGCAAAGGGCTATCTTTTACACGTTTTGTTGCCTTGGAGTTGGTAGGATATTTGTAGATATTTTGTGTGGTAGATGGATAGGGTGCACATGGATGAATCTTGACCCTACACTTGCCTTGCACTTGGCATGATCTTGGCCATTGGTTGGCCATGTCTTGACCTATAAATATCCCTCCCCTTTGAAGACTTCTTCATCCAAAAATGTTTTCTAAGTCTTAAAATCCCTTTCTCCCCCCTCTCTCTTGAGAGCTCTGGCCGAGCACCCTCCCCTTTGAGAGGCCTTTGGCGAAGGGCCCCCTCTCCTAGTAGTGCTAGCCGTAGCACCCCCTTGCACTAGTGGTTCTCTTATAAATACTACCCCCCCCCCCCTTAGTAGAAATACTCTCCAAGTATAGTTACTATTCCAAAATACCTTGGCCCAAATACCTTGTAGTATTCCAAGGTTACACTTATACGAAAAGCCCAGAAATACAATTATACTTCCCTTCAGTCACAAAAACGAAACCACAAGGAAAATCTCCATAGTTGGTTGGAGTATTAAGAAGAAGTTGCGTAGAACTTCTAAGGGTTGTTTGGAGCGGGTTGGAGCACCCTGAGTAGGAGCTAAGCGTTGCTCAGGATCGACATTTAACTTGGATAATTATGGGCTTACAGGGTAAATAATCCTATCCTTCTATTGTAATTGGAAATTACATCGTAGTTGTATAGAAATGAATATAAGATTCATAGAAGAGAATTGAACTGTAATAGAAGGTTACTCTGGAAAAGACTTGAACGAATTCACATCACGGAATATATATAGGTAGAAGTTTGAATGTACTTACATATGATCGTATTTCTGATGGTGATAGCCTTTATTGGTTGAATGTTCTGCGAGTAGCATGTGCTACTTGGAAGGTGGACAAGGCTAGGGTTATAGCCGTGAAGCGTTTTGCTTATAGTCGATAATCGTCGCGGTATGTGATTCTTCCTATACTCTTGAGCATGATATTTTAAAGTATATATAGTACGGTGAGCGTCGTGTGTTAAGCTGAATAATAAGAACGGCAATGTCTTTTGACTTAAGCTGAATAATCTTGAAGTATTTCAAAGAATCTTGAATCATTTTTTAATGAGAGTAATACTTGGTTTTAAAACTTAAGAGTTATACTAGCTTTATGGGAAGTTAGGTATAACGGCTTAAGAAAGATAAAAGAATGGTTTATTAATTTTAGAAGTTAAGAGACTTGATCTTAAAAGATAAGAGACTTGACTTAAAGGAATTAATATGAATTTTGTTAATAAGTGTGAAACCTCATTCGTGAGTAATGAGTGCGTGGTTTTAAAATGGGTTAATGTTTCTTGATTTGGAAATCGAATAAGTATTGAACAAACCATTGCGGCTAATAAAAGGAAATGTCTTGAATAATTAAGTATTATTAAAACCATGAAACCTCCATCTGCATAGAAGCTAAGATGAGACAAAATGATATTACATTTCCTAGATCATGCATTTGCTTTAATAAGATTGTTATAAACAAGAATAACTCACTCACATATAAGGCATATGTTTCTCAAATCGTTTTAAAGGAGAATTATATCATTAAGTGATTAAAACTATGAACTACTGAAACCTTTGAAAAATGAGAAACTTGAACATTTGAAATTAGGCAAACTTGAGCGTTTGGAAAATAATGTTGTTACTTGATTTTACAAAGAGAAGTGTTTTGGTTTACTTCAAAAGATAGTCACCTATTTTTATATACTACTGAGTATTGTGTGACTATTTGTGAAAAACAGATCTCTTAAAGAGTTATTGTATGAAGTACTTTGGGATAAAACCCGATCTTGTTAATCATATAGTAGAAAGTACCTTGTGTGAATAACTTGATTGTGTTGGTTTGTGATAGCCTTGTAATACTTTCTTGTTGATTTGATAAGTAAACATGCTAGGATGCTACGTGTGTTATTATCTTGTGATGTTTGTGTAAAGGGTTTTCCTCGATTGCGCTTAAGTTGTTTAACTATCACCGTTATGTTGGTATTGTACCACTCACCTTGACATCATCCGGAGGTTGCCGCCTACGATGCGGGTAGACTCAAAGTGTCTGTGTGACCTATGATTCGAGAATACCTCATGCGGTCCCGGCCTATGCGGGTGTGGAGCTCCAGTTAGTGTGCGGCCTTTATGGTCATGCGGTCTATGTGGCTACGCGATGCGAGTCCAGCGGATGTCGGGGAGTAGCTACCGATGCGGAATACCTCGCGGCCATTGGAGTGGCCTATGCGAGCTGCGGAAGTTCCAGGCTAGATCGCACATTAGATATCGCGGGCGAGTGGCGGCTTTGATCATGTGATGCAGACAGATCTCATGATACGATTTATGACCTTATTTGTACTGGGTTTTAGTAGTCGGCTATGCCTTCGTACTTACCCCGTGACGGTTTTATGATGACACAGTGGACACGTGTTCATGTGTATTCCTTGTGTTATATCATAGATCGCCAGGCGGTGAGGAAGGTATTCCACGGCATGATTGATGTTGTGGGCGTGAGACCCATTGTTATATTTGAGTGATGACTTTGAGGCGTGAGTCACGACTTGACATGACTTCTTATTTATTGTGAATCGTAGTTTGGTTATCATACATGTCTCCCGCTTTATATAGACTACTATGATTTCATTTACGATTTTTCGGCCACATACTTGGTACCTATTGTACCGACCTCCTGGGGCCGCGTTCATGCCGCAGTTGAGGTACACCGCCGTTGATCCTAGCTCGTGGTCACGTCAAATTTGGGAAGCTCCGTTTCTCCGGAGGCTTATCAGTGGTATAGTCCCCTGTCGTAGTAGGTGCTTACATTCAGGGGTATGGTGGGGCCCTGTCCCGCCATTGTTGTCATGTTACTCTTAGAAGTCTGTAGTACTGTTGTGGGCAGAGCTGTAAAAGGGATGTAACTGTTCGGATTTAAGTTTTATATATTATGCCGAAAGGCAAATTTTTCTCAAATAACTGTTTTTCACTTCACTTTATTCATGTCTTGTTTTATATTCCGCTGATTACTCTGATGTATGGCTACTTGGGTGCCCGGGGTAAGGCACGATCACGCCCGGTTCGGTCGTGACAAAAGTGGTATCAGAGCAGTTAATCCTCGGAAAGTGTCTACAGACCGTATCTAGTAGAGTCTTGATTATCGGTGTGTTGTGCACCACACCAATAATCAGGAGGCTATAGGATATTTAGGATTGGTTTCCATTCTTCTCATTCTGAGATCGTGCCTTAGAGCTGTGTGATAAGTTGGACCCCTCTAACGTATTTCTTTCCCTTACCGTTATGCCTCTGTGTAAGGCAACCCGGGCCCCGGAGGGCAAGGCAGCCGAGGGAGCTGCCAGTTGAGTACAGAGGGTTACGAGGGCACAGGCCCAATCATCACCTGATATGGTGCTTCATTCGGGGAGTTCTGCGACATCGCCCGACCCAGAAGTTTAGCACACGGCGGCGATTCATCTGCGCCATGACATTTACACCTTCGCCCACGACCGATGCAGAAGGTATAGTTGCAGGGACGACCACATTAGCTAAGGATGTAGCTACTGCAGAGTATACGATGTACCGATTTATCACGGGTCTTGATGACTATCTAAAGAAAGATTGTGCAAGAGTAGCTCTTCAGTCAGGCATGGATATTGCCTGCGTACGGGCTTATGCGCAGCACGCAGAGAAACGTAGAGATCGACAGATTAATCAGGGACAGCAGAAGAGGGCCCGATTGGCAGGATCCTTTGGTAACTTTTAGGGCGAACCGCCTCGGCAGCAGATTAGATATGCACATCCACGCATGCAGTGGTCCTCCGCTGCACTTGGGGCGTTCGGAGTATGCAGGAGTTGGTCAGAACTCCAGGGCTTCTGGTTCGCAGCTACACGTAGGTTCCAGCCAGCCGGATTCAGTCTTCCCTCAGTATTTACAGTGTGACAGACGTCATCCCGGGGAATTTCGTCTTTTAGTTGGTACTTATTTTACCGGCGGCAGTCTGGGCCATATGTCGAAAGGATGTCCTAGTAGGAGGACTCAGCCTTCAGGATCGGTGGGTAGTTCGTCACCTTCTTTAGCTATGCGCCCTACGGGGCAGGTTTGATTAGAACGACTAAGGGGAGTGAAGCAGTAGATACAGGTATATCCTTAACCCTCTAGAGATTAGTACGTATGATGAGATGAGTTTATCTTAAGTGTTACGTTCAGTTAACCTTGTGTAAATTGTGATTAGAATCATGGTTAGTTAACAATGTAAGATTTGGGGATAGAAAGTGTGAGCCTTAGAGTTTTATACGTAGAGACCTTAGAGGTAAGGCCATCTCGAGTAAATGATGTATTTTATTTTATGTTTGACCCTTATCAGAGTGCATAGTGCACGTGAGCTATGTTTCGGGATAAGTCCCTGAGTAATGTGGAATGAAAGAGGGTAGTTGAGCTAAGAAGACCGCTAGGTTTTCGTAACGTGATTAGTAAGATTGTTCGGATCGGGAGCTAGTGTTTCGCGCGTTACGGTCGTTGAGGCCATGTTGGCGTCAACCCGCGACTGCTTTAATGCGGATCGGTGGGTGGTCCTCCGGTGGTAGGTCACGAGGTGTTAGGCCCAAGTTTAGTTAACCATCGTGACGAGTTCGTGGATCGTTCAACGATGAGTCGGGCCGATAGGTCAGCCCATCGTGTCTTTCTCGACAGACCGTTGCGGTGATGATATATCGTAGGTTGTAAGGCGTCGCACGGTGCCTACCTTCACCTTACGCATGACAGTGGATCTCGCCACATTGCTTTTCTCGGAAGTTTTACTGTTATACCGTAGTTCCGTGGTATGTATGTGAGGGCGTGCGTGCGAGAATACGACGTAAATTTTGGAAAGAAAGAAAGATGTGATTTTTCACGGAAAAGTTTCCGGTTTTGTGAAGAAAAGGTTCGTTAATGGGAATTGGATTCCCAGATTTGGTATTTGGACTTCTTGGATTATATTAGAATTATTGGATTTTATTTTGGAAATGGTCACGTGGGGCCACGGAGAAATTTACTTTTGTAGGGCCCACTTTGTTTTTGAGGTTTTGGTATTTTGGATATTTTGGAAGACGAAATATTTTGGACAGTCGGGCGACACGTGTCACCCCATGTGGCACCTTGGCGAAATGGTGGGACAGTGGCTAGACATCATGTCCTTGCCGAAATGGGCTAACAAGTGGCAAGCCACTTGTCTAGCAATTTCGTTGGCCATGTGGTGTGGTGGGACCCACACACACATGGCCCAATCTTGACCATACACTTGATAAGATCTTGGCCCTTAATTCCTCTATAAATACCCCCTTAAGGTTGAAGAGTATTTCATCCTCACTTGAAGATTTTCCATAGCAAATACTCCCTCCCTTTAGCCCTATTTCGTCCCCCCCTCCTTTTGTGTAGAAAATACTTGGTGTATTGTTTTATAATCCCAAATACCTTGGCCTAGTATCCCTAGTAGTATTCCAAAGTTATTTCAATACTAGGAGCCCGGAAATACTACTTTATTCCAATAGCCGTAAAACGAAACCCTAGAAAAATCTTCCTAGCTTGGTGGAAGTATTTAGAGAAGTTGTTTAGAAACTTCTAAGGGTCGCTTGGAGCGGGTTGGAGCGTAAGGATTGGAGCTAAACGTTGCTCAGGATCGACTTATAACTTGGATAATTTTTGGGCTTATCGAGGTAATGATCTATGTCCCCCTATTGTAATTGGATATTACATGTTGTAGTAGTTATACTTGAGTATATTATATTGGAAGGATGATTATAAAGGTTTGAACTGTATTTACATTGGACTGTACTTACAGTAGACTTGTGTAGTATTATTGTGAAGCAGAATTGAACACGTCCGGTTAGACGTGTAATCCACAGGAGTTGTTGGCCTAGTAGCGGGCACAGTAAGGAGGAGATTTATGTGATAGCGGGGAGGTCTTGCGAAATTTACGTAGAATAAGGAATCTTGTGTTTAGAATATTCTACGGAGAGTGCTAGAAGTTGATTTATATATTATGGTTGTTATAGGTGGATCTTTCTACGCGGCATACTTGACTTGGCTTGTGGTTTAAGCTAAAGGTATGTGATTCTTCCTATACTCTTGAGCATGATTGTTGTGAACTATATAGTACGGTAGGCGACGTGTGTGAAACGATTTTTGTTTGTTTTAAAACATAAAGTGTTATAATGGCTTTATGGGAAGTTAGTTATAACGACTTTATGAAGATAAAAGAAAGATTTGGTTTTGATAAAGAAACGACTTGATTTTGAAAGTTAAGAGACTTGATCTTGAAAGATAAGAGACTTGACTTATAACGACTTGTTTTCGGAAAAGGAGAAGTAACTTGATTTAAGTATAGGTTACTTGTTTTGAAAAGAGTAAGTTAATTGGGTTTTAAAAAGAGTATACTTGATGTTGTTCTAAAAGAAAAGCACTTGGTTTATAAAGTATAGAGTACTTGATTTTAAAAGCCTTGTAAAGATTTTTACGAAGGTGAAGTAATTTGGTTTTAAAAGTAAAACGTGTTTTCTTTATATACTATGAGTATTAGTATCATGTGGCTTTTACATAGAAAGAGGTCTTTTTGAAAGAAGGAAAGTATGTAGTATTTTGGGTTTGAAACCGGATTGTTGATTAAAATGAATTTATGTTAAACTTGCCTATGCTTGTTGTGATAGTCTTTGATGTGCAAGTGTTTTGTTGATGTGCTGCCGTGACTCTGGGAGGGCGGCTATCGATTGATTAATGGACATCACGGCGTTGGGTGGTCCACGAGTATCGTCCACTTTGAGTATTGATGGTTGTTTCTGATCGTCGTGACTCTGCAGGAGGGCGCTATCGATTTATTTCCTTGGGACATCTTTGGCGTGATGGATGTTCCACGCATGCGCCCGAGGATGGTTTCATGGCCATGACTTGAGGTAAGATGCGGGCACGCGGTCATTGTGAGGTTGATTTGTTAGTCCATGGACCGCTAATCCATGAAGCTTGCCGCGCGACGCAGCGATCACGGGCTTGGTTTATGCGTGTGGTTCGGTACACTTTAGATACTTGTTCGTCATTTTCTCGTGTCCGGTAGCCTCGGTAGATAGCTTAAGATACTTGCCTCGGTCATATCTTGTGAGGCGGTAGGCTATTAGACGTTAGCTTAAGATACTTGCCTCGCCATTGCGTGGCTAGCTTTTGACTGTAGTTGGCTTAGTACCTTGCCGTGATGGGATATGACTAGCTTTTGACCGTAGTTGGCTATTCTACTTGGCCCGATCGGTTTTGATGACGCAGGCAGGATCTAGTGTTCAGGTTCACATATGGGTGTTGTTTTACATCATGTACTGCCGGCAGTGAGGAATGAGTTCCACGGGCACGAGTGGTATTATGGGCGTGAGACCCATAATTATGTGTGAGTGATTATTCTGGGGATATGCGTCCCCTTACTTGACATAACTGTTTACTTATGGCGAAATGGTTTTATAAAATGATGAAATGTGATTTCATTACAGTATTTTCAGTTTCACATACTTGGTACCTGTTGTACTGACCTCCTTCGGGGGGCTGCGTTCATGCCGCAGGTAGAGGTACACCAGTTGGTTGATCCTCGCTCATAGGATCGCAGTTCAGCGTTGGGAAGCTCCGTTCCTCCGGAGGCTTATCTTTTGGTATAGTCCCCTGTCATTGTAGGTACTTGTACATTCAGGGGTATGGCGGGGCCCTGTCCCGTCATAGTTGTTGTATATCTTAGAGGTCTGTAGCACTGTTGTGGGCAGGGTTTGTAAAAAGGATAACTGTTCGGGTTTTATGTATATATACTGAAGGCAACGGTTGGGTTGGCCTGTTTATTTATTTATGTCTCTCATTTCATGTGTAAAGTTTTTATTTCCGCTGGTTTTCTCTGATGTTGTATCACTAGGGTGCCCGGGGTAAGGCACGATGGCCCGGTTTCGGTCGTCACAAGTGGTATCGAGCGATTAATCCTCGGAAAGTGTCTACGCACGTGTCTAGTAGTAAGTCTTGATTATCGGTGTGTTGTGCACCACATCTATAATCGTGAGGTGCAGGACATTTAGGATTAGTTTCTATTCTTCTCACTCGAGATCGTGCCTTAGAGCGATGTTGTAAGTTGGACTCCTTCGGCGTGTTCTTTCTCGCGATTATGCCTCCGCAAGGCAACCCGGCCAGAAGGCAAGGCAGCCGTGGAGGCGCTAGTGGGACACAGAGGAGTACGAGGCGCAGCCGGTCATTACGAGATAGTTCTTGACGGCGAGTTTTGCGACGCCGCCCAAAGAGAGGTTAGAGCGCAGCGATGGCTGCAGAGACCACGCACGAGCCTCGATCCTACACTGGAGCAGAGGAGATGGGTTACAAGGAGATGGCGATTCATCGCCGGGATCGTGGCGACACGGCGAGAGGCTGACGCATCTGGCGATTCCAGTAGCCGTAGTTCATCCCGTCGGATAGTTTGAGGCTACGGATTTTACGAGTTGTATTCCGCGAGTTCTACGGTCGAGGCACGAGGATGATCCGCAGGAGTTCATCCGTCGATTCTGAGAGGATCATGCGAGTGATCAAGGCTTGGAGACCGAGTCAGTGATTTCGGTTCGCATCGGCCGCGTGATACCGCGATCGTTTGATTCATGGAGCTGTCCCGGGAGCATGCGCCACCGTTTGGGGACGAGTTCTCGGAGGCATTTCTCACCATTTCTTGCCGCGCAGATGGAGGGCACGCCGGCGGGTTTCGTCTTGAGGCGGCGAGGACGCATTCGGGAGTACAACGTAGTTCGACTCGTTGGCTCGATATGTCCTGCGTTAGTAGCTAATATGGAGGACGAGTGCACCGCCACGTCAGGCTTGATGACTACTTGGCGAGTCTTGTTGGTGTATCGCTCAGCCGGCATGGACATCGCCCGCATGCGAGCTCATGCACTAGGGTGTGAGGCACGAGAGACCGACGGATTGACCAATATCGCAGAAGAGGCCGGGACGGCAGGTCCTTTGGTAACTTTCAAGGCGGACCGCCTCGCCAGAGACTAGTTATACGCCGCCGCCAAGTCTGAGTGGTCCTCTGTCTTGAGGCCTCCAGAGTATTGAGGAGCGGTCGTGGCTCGAGGTTGAGTTTTCGGGGAGTCTTGGCGGAGAAGCCACCCGACCTAAGTGTAACGGTGGGTAAACCCCATTCGGGAGTGTCGAGGACTTGTTTTACATGTGGCGGGCCATTTTGCGAGAAATTGTCCTACGAGGTAGCGCGGATGTTGAGACTCACTTCGGATCTGCATTGCGGGTTCTTCGCCCGATAGCAGCGGGTGTTAGATATCTGCAGCGGCGAGTGGGTCGTGGTGGAAGTTCCCAGTTATAGCGGTCCTTGAAATCGCCTATTTGTTTTTGTGATATCAGGTATATCCTTGACCCTCTAAGAGACTAGTATGCATTTGTATTAAGATAAGTATATTTTTTTTTAATTATTATGTTCTGATAGCATTATGTTGGTGTGATAATTCCATGGGTAGTGTAAGATGGAAGTGGTAGCTTTCATGACGTGAATTAGTAAGATTGTTCCGGATCGGGGAACGAGAGAGTTTAGGCGCGATAGCGAGTCGGGTTGAGGCCAAGTCGCGGTCAACCCGCGGCCGGAATGAGCGGGTCGATTCGAGGTGGTCCCGTAGTGGTAGGTCACGGCGGTGCTAGGCCCAAGTTTAGGTAACCATCGTATGAGTTCGTGGATGCGTCGACCGAATCGGATCGTGAAGGCCGGAGATAGGCCTTAGAGTAAATTGAAGCTAGTAGGAGCTATTGTGAGATTAGAAATGATTTCCTCGTTAGCTTGGATTTGTATGTTACTATGGCCATTGATGGCGTGATTGGTTTCGTAAGTATAGTAGTGAAGACTATACCGGCACACGTTTGATTATAGGTAGAAGGAACATTCGACGAATGTTTCTAAGGGGGGAAGAATGTTATACCCCGTAGTTCCAGGGTATGTATGTGAGGACGTGCGTACGAGAATACGACAGAAATTTTGGAAAGAAAGAAAGATGTGATTTTTCGACGGAAAAGTTTCCGGTTTTTGTGAAGAAAAAGGTTCGTTAATGGGAATTGGATTCCCAGATTTGGTATTTGGACTTCTTGGATTATATTAGAATTATTGGATTTTATTTTCGGAAATGGTCACGTGGGGCCCACGGGAGAAATTTACGGTTTTGTGGGGCCCACTTTGTTTTTGAGGTTTTCGGTATTTTGGATATTTTCGGAAGACGAAATATTTTGGACGAGTCGGGGGGCGACACGTGTCACCCCCATGTGGCACCTTGGCCGAAATGGAAGGGACAAGTGGCTTGTCCCTTGGCCGAAATGGGCTAACAAGTGGCAAGCCACTTGTCTAGCAATTTCGTTGGCCATGTGGTGTGGTGGGACCCACACACACATGGCCCAATCTTGACCATACACTTGATAAGATCTTGGCCCTTAATTCCTCTATAAATACCCCCTTAAGGTTGAAGAGTATTTCATCCTCACTTGAAGATTTTCCATAGCAAATACTCCCTCCCTTTAGCCCTATTTCGTCCCCTCCTTTGTGTAGAAAATACTTGGTGTATTGTTTTATAATCCCAAATACCTTGGCCTAGTATCCCTAGTAGTATTCCAAAGTTATTTCAATACTAGGAGCAGGAAATACTACTTTATTCCAATAGTAGAAAGCGAAACCACTAGAAAAATCTTCCTAGCTTGGTGGAAGTATTTAGAAGTTGTTTAGAAACTTCTAAGGGTCGCTGAGCGGGTTGGAGCGTAAGGATGGAGCTAAACGTTGCTCGGGATCGACTTATAACTTGGATAATTTTTGGGCTTATCGAGGTAATGATCTATGTCCCTATTGTAATTGGATATTACATGTTGTAGTAGTTATACTTGAGTATATTATATTGGAAGGATGATTATAAAGGTTTGAACTGTATTTACATTGGTCGCATTTACAGTAGACTTGTGTAGTATTATTGTGAAGCGAATTGAACACGTCAGGTTAGGCGTGTAATCCACAGGAGTTGTTGGCTAAGTAGCGCCCAGTGGAGGAGATTTATGTGATAGCGGGGAGGTCTTTGCGAAATTTACGTAGAATAAGGAATCTTGTGTTTAGAATATTCTACGAGAGTGCTAGAAGTTGATTTATATATTATGGTTGTTATAGGTGGATCTTTCACGCGCATACTTGACTTGGCTTGTGGTTTAAGCTAAAGGTATGTGATTCTTCCTATACTCTTGAGCATGATTGTTGTGAACTATATAGTACGGTAGACGACGTGTGTGAAACGATTTTTGTTTGTTTTAAAACATAAAGTGTTATAATGGCTTTATGGGAAGTTAGTTATAACGACTTTATGAAGATAAAAGAAAGATTTGGTTTTGATAAGAAACGACTTGATTTTGAAAGTTAAGAGACTTGATCTTGAAAGATAAGAGACTTGACTTATAACGACTTGTTTTGGAAAAGGAGAAGTAACTTGATTTAAGTATAGGTTACTTGTTTTGAAAAGAGTAAGTTAATTGGGTTTTAAAAAGAGTATACTTGATGTTGTTCTAAAAGAAAAGCACTTGGTTTATAAAGTATAGTACTTGATTTTAAAAGCCTTGTAAAGATTTTTACGAAGGTGAAGTAATTTGGTTTTAAAAGTAAAGCGTGTTTTCTTTATATACTATGAGTATTAGTATCATGTGGCTTTACATAGAAAGAGGTCTTTTGAAAGAAGGAAAGTATGTAGTATTTTGGGTTTGAAACCGGATTGTTGATTAAAATGAATGTATGTTAAACTTGCCTATGCTTGTTGTGATAGTATTTGATGTGCAAGTGTTTTGTTGATGTCTTGCCGTGACTCGGGAGGGCGGCTATCCGATTGATTGATGGACATACCGGCGTTGGGTGGTCCACGAGTATCGTCCACTTTGAGTATCGACCGTTGTTTCAGATCGCCGTGACTCTGCGGGAGGGCCGCTATCGATTTATTTCCTTGGGACATCTTTGGCGTGATGGATGTTCCACGCACGCGTCCGATGAGGATGGTTTCATGGCCATGACTTCCGAGGTAAGATGCCGGCACGCGGTCATTGTGAGGTTCGATCGTAGTCCGTGGACCGCTAATCCATGAAGCTTGCCGCGTGACGGCGATCACGGGCTTGGTTTTATGCGTGGTTCGTGTACACTTTAGATACTTGTTCGGTCATTTTCTCGTATCTGGTAGCCTCGTAGATAGCTTAAGATACTTGCCTCGGTCATATCTTGTGAGGCGGTAGGCTATTAGACGTTAGCTTAAGATACTTGCCTCGGCGATGCGTGGCTAGCTTTGGACCGGTAGTTGCTTCCGTACCTTGCCGTGATGGGATATGACTAGCTTTGACCGTAGTTGGCTATTCTACTTGGCCCGATCGGTTTTGATGACGCAGGCAGGATCTAGTGTTCAGGTTCACATATGGGTGTTGTTTTACATCATGTACTGCCGGCAGTGAGGAATGAGTTCCACGGGCACGAGTGGTATTATGGGCGTGAGACCCATAATTATGTGTGAGTGATTATTCTGGGGATATCGCGCCCTTACTTGACATAATCTGCTTACTTATGGCGAAATGGTTTTATAAAATGATGAAATGTGATTTCATTACGATTTTCGCCACATACTTGGTACTGTTATCGACCTCCTTCGGCTGCGTTCATGCCGCAGGTAGAGGTATACCAGTTGGTTGATCCTCGCTCATAGGATCGCAGTTCAGCGTTGGGAAGCTCCGTTCCTCCGGAGGCTTATCTTTTGGTATAGTCCCCTGTCATTGTAGGTACTTGTACATTCAGGGGTATGGCGGGCCCCGTCCGTCATAGTTGTTGTATATCTTAGAAGTGCATGCCTTTGTGGCGGGGTTTGTAAAAAGGATAAGCTGTTCGGGTTTTATGTATATATACCAAGGCAACCAGTTGGGTTGCTTATTTATTTATGTCTCTCATTTCATGTAAAGTTTTTATTTCCTGGTTTTCTCGATGTTGTATCACTAGGTGCCGGGTAAGGCACTGTGAGCCCGAGTTTCGGTCGTCACATTACTGAGCAGGTTAGGAACTTCGGGTAAGTCTCGATGTCGCATTCGCCTCGGGCGGTGTGGATTTGGGGTAGCTGTAAGGATTGTTGTCTCCTGTTGAGGGAGTGTTTTAATAGCTACCATTTCGGTATTCGGATATCGCCTTATGAAGCCTTGTAGGGGCGGAAGCGTAAGTTGCCGGTCGATTGGTTCGATGTTGGCAAAGTGCAGATAGTTGGTTCATATTTATTTCGGCAGGATGTGGATAGGGTGAAGCCTATCCAGGAGAGGTTATCGGCAGCTCAGAGTCAACAGAAGTCGTGCGGATAATCGGCGACGACGCTTGGAGTTCAGGTTGACGGTGGGTCTTCTCGAAGGTACCACCCCGGAAGGGTGTGACGAGTTTTGGAAAATAGAGGAAACTTAGCCCGAGTTACTTTGGGCCTTTTCGGATTATGTGAAGAGTAGGCCAGGTTGCCTATATGTTAGCTTTTGCCGTCCGACTTAGGAGGCAGTGTGTCCGGTCCTTCATGTGGTTAGGTTCGGAAAAGTATCGGAGATCCATCCAGAGTATTCCCAGTTAATGATGATCAAGTTGGAGGTAGTAACCCAGAGATTTTGGAAACTGAAGCAGTAACAAAAAAATGTGGTAAGTTATGAGAAGGAGTTCGTGTGTACGAGAAGGGTACGACGAGTAAGGGAAGAAGTGAGCATTTCGTTTGTAAAGAAAAGGTGCGGAGGGAGTATCTTTTAGCCCTTGGGTGGGAGTTTTTGTGATGTTAGAGGTGATTCCTCGTGGACTTGGATGTCAGTATTTGCGCAGGTGTTTTTCTGTGGCCATGTGTGGCATTTGCAAGCTTGTTATGCTAGGGGGAACTTCATCGTTATCCGTCTTGAGAAGGAACATTCGGGACGAATGTTTCTAAGGAGGGGAGAATGTTATACCCCGTATTTCCAGAGTATGTACGTGAGGACATACGTACAAAAAATTTGAGCCTTAAAGAGTAGACTTGGCCGAAATATTTTTGTGCACAACACCCGATTAGAATCGTTTTTCGACGAAACGTTTTCCACACTTGCGAAGGGAAAATTCGGCTATGTCATTTAGTATTTTCGGATTTTTCCGAGGACGAAATGTTTTGGACCAACGAGAGGCGACACTTGTCACCTCGAGTTGGTGGAGTGTGACGCAAAGGGGCCATCTTTTACACGTTTTTGTTGCCTTGGAGTTGGTAGGATATTTGTAGATATTTTGTGTGGTAGATGGATAGGGTGCACATGGATGAATCTTGACCCTACACTTGCCTTGCACTTGGCATGATCTTGGCCATTGGTTGGCCATGGCTTGACCTATAAATACCCCTCCCCTTTGAAGACTTCTTCATCCAAAAATGTTTTCTAAGTCTTAAAATCCCTTTCTCCCCCCTCTCTCTTGAGAGCTCTAAGCCGAGAGCACCCCTCCCCCTTTGAGAGACCTTTGGCCGAGGGGCACCCCCCCCCTTTCCTAGTAGTGCTAGCCGTAGCACACCACCCCCCCCTTGCCTAGTGGTTCTCGTATAAATACTACCCCCCCCCCCTTAGTAGAAATACTCTCCAAGTATAGTTACTATTCCAAAATACCTGCCCAAATACCTTGTAGTATTCCAAGGTTACACTTATCTGAAAAGCCCGAAATACTATTATACTTCCTTGATACAAAAACGAAACCCTAAGGAAAATCTCCATAGTTGGTTGGAGTATTAAGAAGAAGTTGCGTAGAACTTCTAAGGGTTGTTTGGAGCGGGTTGGAGCACCCAGAGTAGGAGCTAAACGTTGCTCAGGATCGACATTTAACTTGGATAATTTTGGGCTTACCGAGGTAAATAATCCTATCCTTCTATTGTAATTGGAAATTACATACTGTAGTTGTATAGAAATGAATATAAGATTCATAGAAGAGAATTGATGTCACGACCCGATACCGGGCCCGTGACTGGTGCCTTACCCCGGGCACCCTAGTGATACAACATCAGAGTAATCAGCGGAACTTAAAACGATACAAGACATATTATGAAATATGAAACAATAATCTGAGAAAAACTTGCCTTTCGGCATATATGTAAATAACAACTTTTTCAACATGAACAATTAAATCCTTTTTACAAAACCTGCCCACAACCGTACTACAGACCTCTACGAATGATATGAAAACAACGACGGGACAGGGCCCCGTCATACCCCTAAATGTAAGCACCTACAACAACAGGGGACTATACCAAGACAAGCCTCCGGAGAAACGGAGCTTTCCCAATGAGCGTGACCACTAAGGCGAGGATCAACGATGGTGTACCTTTACTGCGGCATGAACGCGGCCCCGGCGAGGTCGAGACAACAGTCTGGAGTATGTGAAGCTGAAAATATCAGAATGAAATCATAGCAGTCTATATAAAGCAGGAGACATGTATGATAACCAAAACTACAGTTCACAATAAACAAGCAGTCATATCAAGTCAGGGACTCACGCCCTCAAGTCATCACTCAAATATAACAATGGGTCTCATGCCCACAATATCAATCATGCGTGGAATACCTTCCTCACCGCTAGCGATTTATGATATAAAAGCACCAAGGAAACACATGAACACGAGGTCCCACTGTGCCATAATAACACCGTGACGGTAAATGCGAAGGCATAGCCGACTACTAACACCAGCAGTACCAACAAGGTCATGAATCGTATCATAAGATCTGTCTGCACCGTCACATGATCAAAGCGGCCACTTGCCCGCGATATCTAATGTGCGCGTCAAGCCACGAACTTCCCGACTCCGCATAGGCCAATCTCATCGCCCGCATGAGGTATTCCCGCATCGAGGGTAGCTACTCCGGCATCGATCACGGACTTCGCATCCGCATGGCCACGTGGACGCGTGCCCGTAAGGACGACGCTAACACGAACTCGTAGCTCGCGATAGGCCCACAGGACTGCGTGAGGTATTCTCGAATCATAGGTCCATCGACCCGCCTGAGTCTACCCCGCATCGGAGGGAAGCTTAACCTCCGGAAACAAGTCAAGGTGAGTGGTACAATACCAATACATCGGCTGATAGTTAAGCAACTTTAAGCGCAAACGAGGGAGCACCCCTTTACACAAAACATCACAAGATACTAACACACGTAGCATCCTAGTATGCTTACTTAACAAATCAACAAGACAGTATTACAAGGCTATCACAACCCAACATAATCAAGTTATACACACAAGGCACTTTCTACTATATGATTAACAAGATCGGGTTTTTATCCCCAAAGTACTTCATACGTTAACTCTTTTAAAAGATCCGTTTCGTTCACAGAAGTCACACAATACCCGTAGTATAAAATAGAGTGACTATCTTTTTAAAGTAAACCAAAACACTTACTTTGTAAAGTCGAGTAACAACATTATTTTCCAAACGTTCAAGTTTTCCTAATTTCAAACGTTCAAGTTTCTCATTTTCGAAAGGTTTCGTAATTCATATTATTAACTACTTAATAATATAATTCTCTTTTAAAACAATCTGAGAAACATAGGCCTTATATGTGAGTAGGATATTCTTGTTTATAACAATCTTATTACAGCAGCCGTGATCTAGGAAATATCATTTTGTCTCATCTTAGCTTCTATGCGGATGGAAGTTTCTCGGTTTTAATAATACTTAATTAGTCAAAACATTTCCTTTTATTAGCATTGCGATGGTTTGTCGATACATTCGATTTCGAAATCGGTAAAACATTCTTAAGCCGTTATACCTAACTTCCCGTAAAGCTAGTATAACTCTTAAGTTTTGCAAAAACCAAGTATTACTTCTTCTTTCAAAATGATTCAAAAATCTTTTGAAATACTTCAAGTTCTTTATTAACACATAACAAGCGATTATAGTTCAAATCGATTTACCTTTTAAAGACCACAGTATTTTCTTACCAACATAAAGTTGTTATAACCAACTTCCCATAAAGCCGTTATAACACTTTATATTTTAAACCAATCAAATACTTTTAACACGTATGCGTCTACCGTACTACATAGTTATACACATATCATGCTAGAAGAGATAGGAAGAGGTTCACATACCTCGCGGCAGTATCGACTAATAGCAAAGCGCTCCAAGTACTTCCAAGTCGGCTACTCCTTGCGATGGATCGCGCCACGTAGTACTTCAACCTATAAGGCCACAAGGCGCTTATTAACATTTAGATCTCATCGTAGAACATTCTACAGAAAATTGGCACCTCCCCCATGCAGCGTAAATCTCCTCTCTAACGGCGGCTACCAAGCCAACCGAGGGTTATCGTCTAACCCTACGGGTACAATTCTACTCACGGTACTACTACACAAGTCTCATGTAATACAGCCCTATGTAATTCTGATTCGATGTTCTTCTTTTAAATTCGGGCTTAAGTCGCGAGACATTCTGTAAGTATTATTCGAGCTTAAGTCAAAAGACATTGCGATAACTACGTTCGATTCTATATATAGTATACTTTAACTATATATTCTAACAATATGTAATTTCCAATTACAATAGAGGACAAGATAATTACCTCGATAAGCCCATAATTATCCTAGTTAAAGTCGATCTGGGCAATCGTTTAGCTCGACTCAGCGCTCGACCCGCTTCTAAACCACCCTTAGAAGTTCTAACCAACTACACAATACTCAACGGACTATGGAGATTTTCCTAGGGTTTCGGTTTGTGGTGAAGGAAGTATAATAGTATTTACGGGCTTTCGTATAGGTATAACCTTAGAATACTACAAGGTATCTGGCTAAGGTAATTTGGGCATTATAACAATACTTTTGAGAGTATTTCTACCAAGAGGGGTATTATACGAAAACAACTAGGCTAGGGGTACCCATCATTGCCTGAGGAGGGGGTGGCTACCCTCGGCCTACCCACTGGGAAACTCGGCGAGGGCCTGCGAAATGGGGAGAGCTCTCAAGACTTAGAGATTTTTGGATGAAGAAGTCTTCAGGAAGGGGTATTTATAGGTCAAGTGAAGGCGACGATGGCCAAGATCTTGCCAAGTGCAAGGCAAGTGTAGGGCCAAGATTCACCCGTGTGTCCTTGACCAACTAACACACAAAATATCCTACCAACTACACCTCTCCATTTCGTCCAAACCGAGCTCTCACGTCATGATGGGAGGTGCCAAGTGGCGCCCTCTTGTTGGCCCAACACGTTCGTCTCTCGGAAAAATCCATAAAAATTAAAAATGACATAGCGGAAATTCCCCTACGAAAGCTGTGAAAACGTTTCGTCGAAAAACGACTCTAAACGGGTGTTGTGAACAAAATTAATTCGGCCAAGCCTTAGTACAAGTTTCAAATTTTCTACGTACGTCCTTACGTACATACTCTAAAAATACGGGGTATAACATTCTCCCCTCCTTAGAAACATTCGTCCCGAATGTTCCTTATAAGTCTCAAAACAAACGCGCGCCAGTATAGTCTTTACTACTATACTTACGAGAACAATCCTGCCACAACTGCACCTGCGTAAATACTTACATCACAGTCCACGAGGAAACACTTCTAATCATCACCACAAAACACTCCTCACCGGGGTCTAAAATATACTTCCTTCGCACCTTCTCTTTACAAAAGAAATGATCACATCTATGCCCGCCATACCTGCTCGCTTCTCTCTTTACTCGTCGTAGTTACCACTTTGTCACTTTGCCTGAGGCATTAACCTTCTCAGGTGACCCAACAAATGGTACCACTTTTGTCACTCTGTCGCGAGCCTTGCTCCGACGACCCAACAAATGGTACCGGGCTGCTTGCGACCCCTGAGGCTGTCGTACACTCGAACTCTTACCACATTACGTCGGCTTGATTCCCAAGACTGGGGTTACTATCTCTAACGTGGTCATCATTAGCGGGAACACTGCGGATGGATTCTCCGATACTTTCCGATCATAACAATACGAAGGCCGGACGTCTTGCCTCCTACGGCGGACGGCAAAAGCTATCCTATAGGCAACCTGGCCTATCCTTCCCATGAACTCAAAAGGGCCCAACGTAACCCGGGCGAAGTTCCTCTGTCATACACAGTAACGACCCGTTCGGGGCGTTCTTGGTGCCTTACCTAGGCACCCTGGTGATACATACATCGAGAGAAAATCAGCGGAACATAAAACATGAGTCATTTAACAAGGGATATAATAAATAAACAGGCCAACCAAAAGCGATTTGCCTTGGTATATACATAAAACACGAGCAGTTTAATCCTTTTACAACCACGCTTACAGCGATCTACGGACCTCTAAGATATACTGATGACTATGACGGACGGGGCCCGCCATACCACGAATGTACAAGAACCTACAACTCGAGGAACACTGCAAAAGATAAGCCTCGGAGAAGCGGAGCTTCAAATCTGTTGGCTGTGATCCTATGGCGAGGATCCACGGCGATGTACCTCTACTGCGGCATGAGCGCGGCCCGAAGGAGTCGATAACAGTACCAAGTATGTGAAGCATGCAATCAGTAAATGAAATCATACTAGTCTATATAAAGCGGGAGACATGTATGATAACCAAACTACGATTCACAACATAAAACGATCATCACTCGATATAACTATGGGTCTCACGCCCACAACATCAATCGAGTTCGCATTATGGCGCGTGCCCGAATCTGCATCGGTGTAGACATGTCCATGATGCAACAATAATACCAATGTCCCGGCCACATGCCCCGGAATTCTGCCGGTGTAGACATGTCCATGTGACCTCAACAACAAGACGGCAATCCAAATGGAAGCATACGTGCGCTACGCATCGTGTCGGTATGTCGAAGGAAACAATAAGACAACATTCCAAATGGGCGCATACGTGCGCTACGCATCGTGTCGGTATGTCGAAAGGAAATCACTGGCGATAATCAAAATGAAACATACGTGCGCTACGCATCGTGCCGATATATCCAAAGCGATTAACCACAGACCTTAACCAAAATGGAAGCATGCGTGCGCTACGCATCGTGTCGGTATGTCCAGCGATTAACAACAATAATACTATCAGCGAGGCGTGCGTGGAATTTCTCCGTCGCTGCCACGTCCAAGTAAGTTCTCAACGATCAACCGACCCTCTATCGAGAAGCGGTAACACGAAACACAACGTTTGTACAATAAAGACTATCATCACAAGCATAGGCAAGTTTCACAACAACAAGCATAGGCAAGTTTCACACAACTCAAAGTACTTTCATTTTATGCCAAAGTCGGGTTTTAACCCCAAAGTACTACATCGTTAAGTTCTTTTAAAGAGATCCATTACTTTTATAAAAGTCACGATACAGTAGTATTAGAATGACCAACCCATCTTCCTTTTCAAAATCAAGTAACAACATTCCTTTCCTAAGTTCGGTTTGCCTAGTTTGATTACTCAAGCTTCTTATTTTCAAATGGTTTCATAGTTCCCAAACTTAATCACTTGATTCCTTTTAGAACAATTGAGTAACATATGTCATATATGTGAGTAGTTTATTCTTGTTTATAACGATCTTATTACAATGACCATGATCTAGAAAATGTAATATCATTTTGTCTCATCTTAGCTTATGCGGATGGAGGTTTCTCTTGGTTTTAATACAACACATCATTATTCAATACATTTTCCTTTATTAGCATTTGCGATTAGTGCTGTCGATACGTTACGATTTCGAAATCGGTAAAACATTATTCCTTTAAAACCAAGTACTCATTACTCGAATGAGGTTTCACACAACATTCACATTAAAACAAATAAGTTAAGTCTCTTATCTTATAAGATCAAGTCTCTTAACTTCTAACATGATAAACCATTTTCACTACATAAGGTCGTTATAACTAACTTCCCATAAAGCTATTATAACACCTATGTTTTAAACCAACCAAATCACTTAGCACGTACGTCTACCGTACTACATAGTTCACACATATCATGCTAGAAGAGATCGGAAGAGGTTCACATACCTCGCGACGATTTATCGACCATAAGCAAAATGCTCCAAGTACTACAACCTTGCTAGCCCTTTCCACTCCTCGAGTAGAATACGCTACTCTTAGTACTTTCACTATAAAGGTCACAAACGTCTATTAACCCCAAAACACAAGTTTTCTATCTTTACATAGAAAATTCGGCAAAGACTCCCCAACAGCGTAAATCTCCTCTCTATCGAGGCTACCAAGCCAACCAAGGGGGTTTACGTCTACCGGACGTGTACAATTCTACTCGATAATACTACACAAGTCTACTTGTCTGATCCTATGTAAATCTGATTGATTCGATTCTTTATTCTTCAGGCTTAAGTCAAAGACATTGCGAATACTAAGTATAGTTCCATATATAGTATACTTCAACTATATACTCTAACAAACATGTAATTTCCAATTACAATAGAGGACAAGATAATTACCTCGATAAGCCCAAAATTATCCGAGTTTAATGTCGCTCACGAGCAAGGTTTAGCTCCACTCCACGCGCTCAAACCACTCCAAACAACCCAGAAGTTCTAACCAACTTCTACTCACATACTTGACCAACTATGAAGATTTCCTTAGGGTTTCGGTTTGAGACTAAAGGACAAAGGTAGTATTTAGGACTCTACGTAAAGAGGTATCTTTGGAATACTACAAGGTCTGAGGCTAAGGTATTTTGGGCATTATAACAATACTTGGAAGACAACTTTCTACCAAGGGGTAGGCTCGGCTAGCACAACTAGGCTAGGGGAGGGGGTGTTCTCGGCCAGGGCCTCTTTCTAAGGGGAGAAGGGAGTTGGGCGAGAGCAATGACAAGGAGAGGAGGGATTTCAAGACTTAGACAAAGTGAGGAGTGAATGAATAAGTCTTCGAGGAGGGTATTTATAGCAAAGCCAAAGGCCAACCAATGGCCAAGATCTAGCCAAGTGCTACACAAGTGTAAGGCCAAGATCAAGCCAAGTGCACCCTAACCCTACTCCACAAATCCTCACAAATATCTACACAAATATCTACCACAACTTGCCCGTGATTATTACTGCGCCGCGAATCCACCAACGAGAGGTGCCAAGTGTTGCCCTCGTTGGTCCAAAGCGTTCCGTCTCTCGGAAAAATTCGCAAAAATACTAAATGACATAGCGGAATTTTCCGCCCGTAAGCTTAGTAAAGCGTTTAGTCGAAAGCGACTCTGTCGGGTGTTGTGCACTGATAAATATTTCGGCGGGTGCCACGTGGGGTGACACGTGTCGCCCGGTCGCCGAATATATTTCGTCTTAGAAAATATCCAAAATACCGGAAATCTCAAAAACAAAGCGGGCTCCATAGCCGTAAATTTCTCCGTGGGCCCACGTGACCATTAGAAAATAAAATCTCAAAATTCTAATATAATCTATGAAGTCCAAATACCAAATCTGGGAATCAATTCCATTAACGAACCTTTTTCTTCACAAATAGCAGGAAACTTTTAGTGAAAACTCACGTCTTTCTTTCTTTTCAAAATTTACTGCGTACTCTCAAATGCGTCGTCCTCACATACATACCACCGCAACTACGGGTATAACATTCTCCCTCGCTTAGAAACATTCGTCCGAATGTTCCTTCTCAAGACGGATATCGATGAAGTTCCTCTAACAAGTTGTCAACGCCACGAACGGCGCGAAATAACACACGTTATCTTCCTCCCTTACTCGTTGTACCTTCTCGAACACTAGAACTCTCGAAGACGTACCATACTTGATCATTACTTAGTTCGAAAATCTGCGGAGTCACTACCTCCAAACTTGGTCATCTTACTAACCTCAAACTTCCTTAAGGCCATTCCGGCCTTTACGAACGCTCGGTGAACGCGTCCACGAACTCATACGATGATCATACAAACTTGGGCCTAGCATCCTCGTGACCCTACCACTGGCGGGACCACCTGCTGACCCCACCCCAAGCCGGGTTCTGGTTGACCGCAAATGGTCCTCAACCCGACCCCCAACCGCGCCAAACTCTTGTTCCCCGATCCGGAACAATCTTACTAATTCACATCATGAAAGCTACCACTTCCATCTCACACTACCCACGGACTTATCACACAAATAAATCCCACGCACTACTACTCTGATAAGGGTCAAAAATAAATCTTTAACTCAAGACGACCTTACCCCTAAGGTCTCAGTCGTGACATAGTCTAAGGTTCACACTTACCATGCCCCATCGTATCCTCCCAACTAACCATACATTCTAACTCACACGTATCACAATGCTATCCGTACATAGCACACAATAATGAGACCATCATAACCACATACCAAAACTCTAGAGGTTAAGGATATACGAAGCTACCGCTCCACTCTAATCATAGGCACACTGCGGCGCATGCGTATGAAGGTGATGAACCAGCCACGAGATCACGAAGGCGAGTCGTAACATCCGCGCTTCCCTTGGTGGACAGTTCCTCGCAAAATGGCCTGCTGTCGCATGTAAAACAAACTCCCAATCTAGTACGACACTCTCCAAAATGGAGTCTACCACAATGGTCACAACGAGGTAGGGGTGGCTTGGTGGTTAACACCGCTCTGCCGAAAATCTGAACCTCGGAGCCACGACTGCTCACGAAGGCGGTGGAGGACTACTGCATGCCGGTGGGGTATATAACTAGCTTTCTTCTGGCGGCGGTCCGCCTCGAAAGCCACAAAGGACCTGCCGTCACGGCCTCTTCTGGCGATCCGGTCGTTCCGTCGACCCTCCGTGCCTCGCATCTGGTGCATGAGCTGCGTGCGGGCAATGTCCATGCCGGTGAAGAAACACCGCACAAGATTCGGCCATATAATCATCAAGCGGTGGCGTGGCGATGCACCTATCCTCCATGCTCTGCAACTAGCGCAGGACATATCGAGCCAAAGAATCGAACTCGACATTGTACTCCACGACGGTCGCCTCTGTCTCGATAACAAAAATGCTTACGGCGTGCCCTCCTCATCTGCGGAGGCAAAAAGTGCGTGAGAAAAGCCTCCGAAAACTCATCCCATACTGCTGGAGGTGCATGCTCTCCCCGGGAAAGCTCGTGAATCAAACCAATCATTGCGGTATCACGCGGCCGATGCGAACCAAAGGTCACGGACTCGGTTTACGAAGCCTTGATCACCGCGTGATCGGCTGTAGCTGCGGATGAACTCCTGCGGATCATCCTCGTGCCTCGACCCATAAAACTGCGGCGGGCTAACTCGAGAAAGTCAGTAGCCTCAAACTATCGCTCGGGGTGAACGGCGGTGCTCTTTGGGCAGGCTGCTGCGTCGGCTGTCCTCATATCGGCCTGACCACGGCCAATAAGCGGGCCATCTCTTGTGACCCATCTCCTGCTCGGTGTGGGGTGGAGGCTCAGTCTTGTAGTCTCATCGACCACTGCTGCGGCTCTAAACTTCTTTGGTCTTTGGCGGCGTCGCGAAACCGCCGTCTGAAGCACAACCTCAGTCTTGTGCGGGCTGCGCGCTCGTACTCTCTGTATCTCACTAGCGGCACCTCGGCTGCCTTGCCCTTCGGGCTCTGGTTGCCTTGCGGAGGCATAGCGGTAAAAGCGAGATACGTCGGAGAACACTTACAACTGCCTCTAAGGCACGATCTCGGAATGAGAAGAATGGAAACCAATCCTAAATGTCCTGCAGCCTCCTGATTATAGATGTGGTGCACAACACATCGATAATCAAGACTCTACTAGACACGATGCATAGACACTTTCCGAGGATTAAGCGCTCACGATACCACTTTTGTAACGACCGTTCGGGGCGTTCTTGTGCCTTACCAGGCACCCTAGTGATACATACATCAGAGAAAATCAGCGGAACATAAAACATGAGTCATTTAACAAGGGATATAATAAATAAACCGGCCAACCAAAAGCGATTGCCTTGGTATATACATAAAACACGAGCAGTTTAATCCTTTTACAACCACGCTTACAGCGATTACATGCACTTAAGATATCAATGACTATGACGGACGGGGCCCGCCATACCACAGATGTACAAGAACCTACAACTCGAGGAACACCTGCTAAAAGATAAGCCTCGGAAAGCGGAGCTTCAATCTGTTGAAGTGATCCATGGCGAGGATCCACGATCGATGTACCTCACTGCGGCATGAACGCGGCCGAAAGTCGATCTAACAGTAGTACCAAGTATGTGGAATCGTAAATGAAATCATACTAGTCTATATAAAGCGGAGACATGTATGATAACCAAACTACGATTCACAACATAAAGCGATCATCACTCGATATAACTATGGGTCTCACGCCCACAACATCAATCGAGTTCGCGTTATGGCGCATGCCGGAATCTTGCATCGGTGTAGACATGTCCATGATGCAACAATAATACCAATGTCCCAGGCCATGCCCCGGAATCTGCATCGGTGTAGACATGTCCATGTGACCTCAACAACAAGACAGCAATCCAAATGGAAGCATACGTGCGCTACGCGTCGTGTCGGTATGTCCAAAGGGAAACAATAAGACAACATTCCAAATGGGCGCATACGTGCGCTACGCGTCGTGTCGGTATGTCCAAGGGAAATCAAGGCGATAATCAAAATGGAAACATACCCGTGCGCTACGATCGTAGCCGATATATCCAAAGCGATTAACCACAAGACCTTAACCAAAATGGAAGCATGCGTGCGCTCGCATCGATGTCGGTATGTCCAAAGCGATTAACAACAATAATACTATCGCGAGGCGTGCGTGGAATTTCTCCGTCCTGCAAGACGCGTCCAAGTAAGTTCTCAACGATCAACCGACCCTATCGAGAGCGGTAACACGAAACACAACGTTTGTACAATAAAGACTATCATCACAAGCATAGGCAAGTTTCACAACAAGCATGGCAAGTTTCACCTGACTCAAAGTACTTTCATTTTATGCCAAAGTCGGGTTTTAACCCCAAAGTACTACATCGTTAAGTTCTTTTAAAGAGATCCATTACTTTTATAAAAGTCACCCGATACGTAGTATTAGAATGACCAACCCATCTTCCTTTTCAAAATCAAGTAACAACATTCCTTTCCTAAGTTCGGTTGCCTAGTTTCATTACTCAAGCTTATTTTCAAATGGTTTCATAGTTCCCAAACTTAATCACTTGATTCCTTTTTAGAACAATTGAGTAACATATGTCAATATATGTGAGTAGTTTATTCTTGTTTATAACGATCTTATTACGGCCATGATCTAGAAAATGTAATATCATTTTGTCTCATCTTAGCTTCATGCGGATGGAGGTTTCTCGGTTTTAATACAACACATCATTATTCAATACATTTTCCTTTATTAATTGCGGTGGTCCTGTCGATACACATTCGATTTCCAAATCGGTAAAACATTATTCCTTTAAAAACCAAGTACTCATTACTCACGAATGAGGTTTCACACAACATTCACATTAAAACAAATAAGTTAAGTCTCTTATCTTATAAGATCAAGTCTCTTAACTTCTAACATCAAGAAACCATTTTCACTACATAAGGTCGTTATAACTAACTTCCCATAAAGCTATTATAACACCCTATGTTTTAAACCAACCAAATCACTTAGCACGTATGCGTCTACCGTACTCATAGTTCACACATATCATGCTAGAAGAGATAGGAAGAGGTTCACATACCTCGCGACGATTTATCGACAATAAGCAAAATGCTCCAAGTACTACAACCTTGCTAGCCCTTTCCACTCCTCGAGTAGAATACGCTACTCTTAGTACTTTCACTATAAAGGTCACAAACGTCTATTAACCCCAAAACACAAGTTTTCTATCTTTCTATAGAAAATTCGCGACACTCTCCCCACAGCGTAAATCTCTCCTCTCTATCGAGTAGGCTACCAAGCCAACCAAGGGGGTTTACGTCTACGGGCGTGTACAATTCTACTCGATAATACTACACAAGTCTACCGCATAATGATCCTATGTAAATACGATTCGATTCGATTCTTTATTCTTGGGCTTAAGTCAAAAGACATTGCGAATACTAAGTATAGTTCCATATATAGTATACTTCAACTATATACTCTAACAAACATGTAATTTCCAATTACAATAGAGGACAAGATAATTACCTCGATAAGCCCAAAATTATCCGAGTTTAATGCCGCTCACGAGCAAGGTTAAGCTCGGCTCACGCGCTCCCAAACCACTCCAAACAACCCTTAGAAGTTCTAACCAACTTCTACTCACATACTTGACCAACTATGAAGATTTCCTTAGGGTTTGGTTTGAGACTAAAAGGACAAAGGTAGTATTTCCAGGACTCTACGTAAAGAGGTATCTTTGGAATACTACAAGGTACAAGGCTAAGGTATTTTGGGCATTATAACAATACTTGGAAGACAACTTTCTACCAAGGGGGTAGGCTCGGCTAGCACAACTAGGCTAGGGGAGGGTGTTCTCGGCCAGGGCCTCTTTCTAAGGGGAGAAGGGAGTTGGGCGAGAGCAACAACAAGGAGATGGAGGATTTCAAGACTTAGACAAAGTGAGGTGAATGAATAAGTCTTCGCGAGGAGTATTTATAGCAAAGCCAAAGGCCAACCAATGGCCAAGATCTAGCCAAGTGCTACACAAGTGTAAGGCCAAGATCAAGCCAAGTGCACCCTAACCCTACTCCACAAATCCTCACAAATATCTACACAAATATCTACCTGACTTGCCCGTCAATTCGGCCTGGCCTTGTGAAGTCCACCAACGAGAGGGTGCCAAGTGTTGCCTCTCGTTGGTCCAAAACGTTCGTCTCGGAAAAATTCGCAAAAATACTAAATGACATAGCGGAATTTTCCGCCCGTAAGCTTAGTAAAGCGTTTCGTCGAAAGCGACTCTAATCGGGTGTTGTGTACCATAAATATTTCGGCCAAGGGTGCCACATGGGGGTGACACGTGTCGCCCCCCGATTCGCCCAGAATATTTCGTCTTCCGAAAATATCCAAAATACCGGAAATCTCAAAAACAAAGCGGGCTCCACAAACCGTAAATTTCTCCGTGGGCCCAGCGTGACCATTTAGAAAATAAAATCTCAAAATTCTAATATAATCTATGAAGTCCAAATACCAAATCTGGGAATCCAATTCCCATTAACGAACCTTTTTCTTCACAAATAACAGGAAACTTTTAGTGAAAACTCACATCTTTCTTTCTTTTCAAAATTTCTGCCGTACTCTCGTACGTACGTCCTCACATACATACCCTGCAACTACGGGGTATAACAATACCAAAACTCGTCACACCCTAACCACAGTCTGCTGGAACAAGCCTGAACCAACTGTCTGAACCTTGCCAACATCGGCCAAATCGACTTACACTTTCGCCGCACTGAGGCTTCATAAGGCGATATCAGAACACGAAATGGTAGCTTAAACACTTCCTCCACGAGAGACAACAATCCCCACGACTACCTCGAGATACACACGCTGGCAGGCGAATGCGATCGAGATTCACTTGAGTTCCTAACCTTGCTGTGAAAACCTCGAAAAAGCGGTAGTAACACGGGCTCCATGCATCTTAAGGTGTAGGTAGGCACCTCGTGCAGCCCTACAACCTTCGATAACTCAACACAACGAGTAAGCGGTCTGGCCGAAGAACACGATGGGCTGCCCATCGGCGACCACCGGTCGAACGCGTCCACGAACTCGTTCATTTGGTTAACTAAACTTGGGCCTAACATCCTCACAACCTAACACAAGGCGGGACCACCACAACCTGACCCCACCACCAAACCTACCGCGGGTTGACCCGCAGCGTGGCCTCAACCCGACCGGCAACGCCTGATACTAGCTCCCGATCCGGAACAATCTCACTAATCACGTTTGAAAACCTGGCGGTCTTCTTAGCTCAACTACCCCCTTTCATTCCACACTACTAGGGACCTATCCCAACATAACTCACGTGCACTATGCACTTCCGATAAGGGTCAAACATAACACTACACCTTTTCTCGAGATGGCCTCACCTCTAAGGTCTTACGTAAAAAGCTCTAAGGCTCACACCTTCTCTATCCCCCAAAGTCTTACTCGGTTAAACAACCATGATCTAATCACGACTAACACACTGCTATCAGAACATAGCACTTAAGGTATACTCACCTTATCACACATACTGATCTCTAGAGGGTTAAAGATATATCTATATCTACTGCTTCACTCCCCTTAGTCGTTCTAATCAAACCTGCCACGTAGGGCTCATAGCTAAGGAAGATGACGAACTACCCACCGATCACGAAGGCTAAGTCCTCCTGAGGACACCCCATCGACATCGGACCGGACGGTCGTAGAGTGACAAGTACCAACTAAAAGGCGACATTCCACGGGATGGCGCTGCACATGTGAACACCGAGAAAAACTGAATCGGATGGGTGGAACTACGTGTAGGCGTGAACCGGAAGCTCTGGAGCTCGACCAACTCCGCGTACGAGCGTCACGAAATTCGTGGAGGACCTCGCTGCACTGGTGGATGTGCATAATCTAATCCGCTGGTGAGGCGACTCGCCTCAAAAGTTACTAAACGACCTTTTGCTCGCCCTCTTCTGCGTCGCCCGTTAACCCGTAAATCTACGTTTCTTGGCTGCTGCGCATAAGCCCGCATACAGGCCATGCTCGAGCCTAGCGAAGAATTACTCTTGCACAACCTCTCTTAGATAGTCATCAAGACCGTGGTACATCGGTATACTCTGCAGTAGCCACATCCATAGCTAATGTGTCGTCTTCTTTGCATTCTATATTCATTTGTTCGGTCGTGGGCGAAGGTTCAAATATCATGGCGCGATGGGAGCGCCTGCCGTGCCAAACTCTGCTGGGGCTAGTGACGTCAAAACTCCCGAATGAAGCACTACCTAGGTAATGATTGGGCTGTGCCTCGCCACCCTCGAACTCTACTCGCAGCTCCTCTGCCTTGCGCCTCTGGGCGGGTTGCCTACGCGGAGGCATAGCGGTGAGGAAAGAAATACGTCGGAGGGTCCAACTTACAACGGCTCTAAGGCACGATCTCGAGTGAGAAGAATAGAAACCAATCCTAAATACCTATAGCCTCACGATTATTGGTGTGGTGCACAACACCGATAATCAAACTCATGGATCTGATCTGTAGACACTTTCCGAGGATTAAATGCTCGATACCACTTTTGTCACGACCGATCTGGGCGTGGTCGTGCCTTACCGGGCACCCTAGTGATACAACATCAGTGTAATCGGAACTTAAAGCGATACAAGACATATTATGAAATATGAAACAATAACTGAGAAAAACTTGCCTTTCGGCATATATGTAAATAACAACTTTTTCAACATGAGCAGTTAAATCCTTTTACAAAACCTGCCTGGCCGTACTCTGAGACCTACGAATGATATGACAACAACGGGACGGGGCCGTCATACCACAAATGTAGCACACTGACAACGAGGACTATACCAAGACAAGCCTCGGAGAAACGGAGCTTTCCCAATGACGTGACCACTAAGAGCGAGGATCAACGGCGGGTGTACCTTTACTGCGGCATGAGCGGCCCCGAGGTCGATAACAGTGCAGTATGTGGCCCGAAAATCAGTAAATGAAATCATAGCGATCTATAAAGCGAGAGACATGTATGATAACCAAAACTACGATTCACAATAAACAAGCGATCATATCAAGTCGTGGACTCACGCCTCAAGTCATCACTCAAATATAACAATGGGTCTCACGCCCACAATATCAATCATGCGGTGGAATACCTTCGCTCACCGGCGATTTATGATATAAAAGCACCAAGGAAACACACATGAACACGTGTCCCACTGTGCCATAATAACACCGTGCAGGGTAAATGCGAAGGCATAGCCGAGCTACTGCTGCGGTACCAACAAGGTCATGAACTGTATCATAAGATCTGTCTAGACCGTCACATGATCAAAGCTGGCCACTTGCCCGCAGTATCTAATGTGCGCGTCAAGCCCTGGAACTTCCCGCAGCTCCGCATAGGCCAATCTCATCGGCCCGCATGAGGTATTCCCGCGTCGAGGTAGCTACTCCGGCGTCGTCACGACTTCGCGATCGCATGGCCACATGGACGCATGCCCATAAAGGACGCTAACACGGAACTCGTAGCTCCGCATAGGCCCCTGGGACCTGCATGAGGTATTCTCGAATCATAGGTCCATCGACCCGCCTGAGTCTACCCCGCATCGGAGGGCAGCTTAACCTCCGGAAACAAGTCAAGGTGAGTGGTACAATACCAATACATCGGCTGATAGTTAAGCAACTTTAAGCGCAAACGAGGAGCACCCTTTACACAAAACATCACAAGATACTAACACGTAGCATCCTAGTATGCTTACTTAACAAATCAACAAGACGATATTACAAGGCTATCACAACCCAACATAATCAAGTTATACACACAGGCACTTTCTACTATATGATTAACAAGATCGGGTTTTATCCCCAAAGTACTTCATACGTTAACTCTTTTAAAAGATCCGTTTAGTTCACGAAGTCACACAATACGTAGTATAAAATAGAGTGACTATCTTTTAAAGTAAACCAAAACACTTACTTTGTAAAGTCGAGTAACAACATTATTTTCCAAACGTTCAAGTTTGCCTAATTTCAAACGTTCAAGTTTCTCATTTTCGAAAGGTTTCGTAATTCATATTATTAACTACTTAATAATATAATTCTCTTTTAAAACAATCTGAGAAACATAGGCCTTATATGTGAGTAGGATATTCTTGTTTATAACAATCTTATTACAGCAGCCGTGATCTAGGAAATATCATTTTGTCTCATCTTAGCTTCTATGCAGATGGAAGTTTCTACTGGTTTTAATAATACTTAATTAGTCAAAACATTTCCTTTTATTAACTGCGATGGTTTGTCGATACGTTCGATTTCGAAATCAAGAAAACATTCTTAAGCCGTTATACCTAACTTCCCATAAAGCTAGTATAACTCTTAAGTTTTGCAAAAACCAAGTATTACTTCTTCTTTCAAAATGATTCAAAAATCTTTTGAAATACTTCAAGTTCTTTATTAACACATAACAAGCCAGTTATAGTTCAAATCAGTTACCTTTTAAAGACCACAAGTATTTTCTTACCAACATAAAGTCATTATAACCAACTTCCCATAAAGCGTTATAACACTTTATATTTTAAACCAATCAAATACTTTTAACACGTATGCGTCACCGCACTACATAGTTATACACATATCATGCTAGAACAGATAGTAAGGGTTTCAAATACCTAGCGACTAGTATCGACTAATATCAAAACGCTCAAGTACTTCCAAGTCGGCTACTCCCAGCGATGGATCGCGCCACGTAGTACTTGACCTATAAGGCCACAAGGCGCTTATTAACATTTAGATCTCATCGTAGAACATTCTACCGAAAATTCGTGACCTCCCCACCCATGTGGCGTAAATCTCTCTCTCTAACGAGTAGGCTACGAAGCCAACGGGGTTATCGTCTAACCCTAGCGGGTACAATTCTACTCCACGGTACTACTACACAAGTCTACTGTAATACAGCCCTATGTAATTACAGTTCAGTATTCTTCTTTTAAATTCAGGCTTAAGTCGCAAGACATTGCCGTAAGTATTATTCAGGCTTAAGTCAAAAGACATTGCCGATAACTACGTTCAGTTCTATATATAGTATACTTTAACTATATATTCTAACAATATGTAATTTCCAATTACAATAGAGGGACAAGATAATTACCTCGATAAGCCCATAATTATCCTAGTTAAAGTCGATCCTGGGCAATCGTTTAGCTCCAACTCCGGCGCTCAACCCGCTCTAAACCACCCTTAGAAGTTCTAACCAACTTACACAATACTCAACGGACTATGGAGATTTTCCTACGGTTTCGGTTTGTGGTAGCGGAGTATAATAGTATTTCGGGCTTTTCGTATAGGTATAACCTTAGAATACTACAAGGTATCTGCTAAGGTAATTTGGGCATTATAACAATACTTTTGAGAGTATTTCTACCAAGATGGGGGGTATTATCCGAAAACAACTATGCTAGGGGTACCCCATGCTAGCACCCAAGGAGGGGTGGCTACCCTCGGCCTACCCACTAGGGGAAACTCGGCGAGGGCCTCACGAAATGGGGAGGGGGAGCTCTCAAGACTTAGAGATTTTTTTGGATGAAGAAGTCTTCAAAGGGAAGGGGTATTTATAGGTCAAGTGAAGGCCAACCAATGGCCAAGATCTTGCCAAGTGCAAGGCAAGTGTAGGGCCAAGATTCACCCATGTGTCCTTGACCAACTAACACACAAAATATCCTACCAACTACACCTCTCCATTTCGTCCAAACCGAGCTCTCACGTCCTTGATGGGAGGTGCCATGTGGCGCCCTCTTGTTGGCCCACCCGTTTTCGGCTCTCGTAAAAATCCGCAAAAATTAAAAATGAAATAGCGGTAAATTCCCTACGAAAAGTGAAAACGTTTCGTCGAAAAACGACTCTAAACGGGTGTTGTGAACAAAATTAATTCGGCCAAGCCTTAGTACAAGTTTCAAATTTTCTACGTACGTCCTTACGTACATACTCTGAAAATACGGGGTATAACAATTGAACTATAATAGAAGGTTATTACAGAAAAGACTTGAACTGAATTCACATCAGAAGAATATATATAGGTAGAAGTTTGAACTGTACTTACACATGGATCAGATTTCTGATGGTGATAGCCTTTATTGGTTGAATGTTCTGCGAGTAGCATGTGCTACTTGGAAGGTGGACAAGGCTAGCCGGGTTATAGCCGTGGAGCGTTTTGCTTATAGTCGATAATCGTCGCGAGGTATGTGATTCTTCCTATACTCTTGAGCATGATATTTTAAAGTATATATAGTACGGTAGACGTACGTGTGTTAACTGAATAATAAGAACGGCAATGTCTTTTGACTTAAGCCTGAATAATCTTGAAGTATTTCAAAAGAATACTGAATCATTTTTTTAACAGAAGAGTAATACTTGGTTTTAAAACTTAAGAGTTATACTAGCTTTATGGGAAGTTAGGTATAACGGCTTAAGAAAGATAAAAAGAATGGTTTATTAATTTTAGAAGTTAAGAGACTTGATCTTAAAAGATAAGAGACTTGACTTAAAGGAATTAATATGAATTTTGTTAATAAGTGTGAAACCTCATTCGTGAGTAATGAGTACGTGGTTTTTAAAATGGGTTAATGTTTTACTGATTTCGGAAATCAGAATAAGTATCGAACAAACCATTGCAGCGCTAATAAAAGGAAATGTACTGAATAATTAAGTATTATTAAAACCAGTAGAAACCTCCATCTGCATAGAAGCTAAGATGAGACAAAATGATATTACATTTCCTAGATCATGGCTGCTTTAATAAGATTGATTTTGAACAAGAAAAACCTACTCACATATAAGGCATATGTTTCTCAAATTGTTTAAAAGAGAATTATATTCTTAAGTGATTAAGACTATGAACTACAAAACCTTTCTAAAATAAGAGACTTAAGTACTTGAAATTAGGCAAGGGGGGTAGTATTTTGACTAGCACAACTAGGCTAGGGGTTGCTCTCGGCCAGAGCCACTAGGCAAGGGGGCTCGTAGGGCCTTGAGGAGAGGGTGGTGTTTGGGCGAGAACAAGGTTGAGGAGAGGAGGGATTTTCAAGACTTAGACAATTTTTTTTTGGATGAAGAAGTTCATCAACTAAGGGGGGTATTTATAGGTCAAGTGAAGGCCAACCAATGGCCAAGATGAAGACAAGTGTGGTGCAAGTGTAGGGCTAGATTTAAGCCAAGTGCACCTTATCCATCTACCACAACAACTTGCACAAAATATCCTACCTAACCCCACTCACCAATTCGTCCAAATTGCCGTCCCACTCCATCCAATGTGAGGGTGACACTTGTCACCCTCCCGTTGGTCCAAAATGTTTCGTCTCTCGGAAAAATCCGCAAAAATTATAAACGACATAGCCGGAAATTCCCCTACGAAAGCTGTGAAAACGTTTCGTCGAAAAACGACTCTAACCGGGTGTTGTGCACAAAAAGAATTCGGCCAAGCCTAAAGAAGTTCGAAAATTTCTACGTACGTCCCCCACGTACATACTCTGGAAATACGGGGTATAACATCCCACTTCCAAGTCGGAATCTCAATAGCCTGCAATAATCCACTGGGCCTCTGGTGCTCGACCTTGACCTGCTGGCAATTAGGACACTGTGCAACAAAACCTGCCACGTCCCTCTTCAGGCAATCCCACCAATACAAACATCTAAGGTTATGGTACATCTTGGTCGACCCCGGATGAATAGAATAACGAGCACTGTGTGCCTCCCCCAGAATCTGCTGACGAAGTCCTGTCACATCGGGAACACACAACCGGCCCTCAAATCTTAGCACCCCATCAGGCGCTACCTCGAATAGACTCTTCTCCTCCCAAAAAGATGTATCTCGATACCGTACCAACACTGGGTCCTCAAACTGTCGCCTCTTCACCTCATCAACGATGGAAGACTCGGCAACCTCACGAACTCGTACCCCACTATCATCGGTATCGATCAATCGAACCCCAAGGCTCGCTAGCTGGTGGATCTGACGGACCATGTCCTATCTCTCTGGCTGTACCTCTGACAGACTCCCCATCGATCTACGACTCAAGGCATCAGCAACTACGCTGGCTTTCCCCGGATGGTATAGAATATCAACATCATAATCTTTCAACAACTCTAACCACCGTCTCTGTCGCAAGTTCAGCTCCCTCTGCCTGAAGATATACTGGAGGCTCTTGTGGTCTGTATAAATATCCACATGAACCCCATACAAATAATGTCTCCAAATCTTCAAGGCATGTATAACTGCGGCCAACTCTAAGTCGTGGGTAGGGTAATTCCTCTCATGCTTCCATAACTGCCGGGAAGCATAGGCTATAACCTTGTCGTGCTGCATCAAAACACACCCTAGCCCGATACCCGAGGCATCACAATAAATCACGTGCCGTCGATCTTCTCGGAAGAGTAGGCGGAGTAGTCAACCTTTCCTTCAGCAACTGGAAACCCTTCTCGCAAGCCTCTGTCCACTGGAACTTGGCTGCCTTCTGAGTCAGCCTAGTCAACGGTGCTGAAATTGAAGCAAACTGCTCCACAAACCTACGATAATAACCTGCCAGCCCTAAGAAACTGCGCACCTCGGTCGGAGTAGTAGGTCTCGGCCAAGACTTGACTGCCTCAATCTTTGTCGTATCCACCTGAACACCATCAGCCCCAATAATGTGCCCCAGGAATGCCACTGAGGCCAACCAAAACTCACACTTGGAGAACTTGGCGAATAACTGCCGGCTCCGGAGGACCCCAATCCGTCGCCAGTGATCTGCATGCTCGCTGCAGACGCCAATAAACCAGGATGTCATCAATGAATACTATCACAAATGTATCCAAAAATGGCTTGAACACCCGGTTCATCAAATCCATAAATACCGCTGGAGCGTTGGTCAAACCGAAAGACATAACCCTGAACTCATAGTGCCCATACCGGGTCCTGAATGCAGTCTTTGGGATATCTGCCTCTCGCACTCGCACCTGATGATAACCAGACCGCAGGTCTATCTTGGAGAAACACCTCGCACCCTGCAACTGGTCAAACAAATCATCAATCCTGGGGAGGGGGTACCTATTCTTGATGGTTACCTTATTCAGCTGCCTGTAATCAACACACATACGCAGCGTCCCATCCTTCTTCTTCACAAACAAAACCGGCGCTCCCCAGGGAGAAACACTAGGCCTGATAAAGCCTTTTTCCAGCAAATCTTTCAGCTGGTCCTTCAGCTCCCTCAACTCAGCAGGTGCCATCCTGTATGGCGGAATAGAAATAGGTCGAGTGTCTGGCAACGTATCAATACAAAACTCAATCTCCCTCTCAGGAGGGATACCCGGAAGATCGTCTGGGAACACATCTGGAAACTCCCTAACCACGGGCACTGACTGAAGGGCTGGAACCTCAGCCTCTGTATCGAATACCCGAACCAAATGATAGATGTACCCTTTCCGCACCATCTTCCTGGCCTTGAGGTAAGAAATAAACCTACCCCTCGGCGACGCTGTGTTGCCCTTCCACTCGATGACTGGCTCGCCAGGAAACTGGAACCGGACCAACCTGTTTCTATAGTCAACATTGGCATAACAAGAAGCCAACCAGTCCATACCCATAATGACATCAAAATCTGTCATCTCTAACTCTATCAAGTCTGCAAGGGTCTGACGACTGTAAATAAACACCGGACAACCTCTGTACACCCATTCAGCTAACACCGAATCACCCACTGGCGTTGTTATACCCCGTATTTCCAGAGTATGTATGTGAGGACATACGTACAAAAAATTTGAGCCTTAAAGAGTAGACTTGGCCGAAATATTTTTGTGCACAACACCCGATTAGAATCGTTTTTCGACGAAACGTTTTACACAACTTGCGAAGGGAAAATTCCGGCTATGTCATTTAGTATTTTTGCGGATTTTTCTGAGGGAAGAAATGTTTTGGACCAACGAGAGGGCGACACTTGTCACCCTCAAGTTGGTGGAGTGTGGACGGCAAAGGGGCTATCTTTTACACGTTTTTGTTGCCTTGGAGTTGGTAGGATATTTGTAGATATTTTGTGTGGTAGATGGATAGGGTGCACATGGATGAATCTTGACCCTACACTTGCCTTGCACTTGGCATGATCTTGGCCATTGGTTGGCCATGTCTTGACCTATAAATACCCCTCCCCTTTGAAGACTTCTTCATCCAAAAATGTTTTCTAAGTCTTAAAATCCCTTTCTCCCCCCTCTCTCTTGAGAGCTCTAAGCCGAGAGCACCCCTCCCCCCTTTGAGAGGCCTTTGGCCGAGGGGTACCCCCCCTCTCCTAGTAGTGCTAGCCGTAGCACACCCCCCCTTGCCTAGTGGTTCTCGTATAAATACTACCTCCCCCTTAGTAGAAATACTCTCCAAGTATAGTTACTATTCCAAAATACCTTGGCCCAAATACCTTGTAGTATTCCAAGGTTACACTTATACGAAAAGCCCAGAAATACTATTATACTTCCCTTCAGTCACAAAAACGAAACCCTAAGGAAAATCTCCATAGTTGGTTGGAGTATTAAGAAGAAGTTGCGTAGAACTTCTAAGGGTTGTTTGGAGCGGGTTGGAGCACCCAGAGTAGGAGCTAAACGTTGCTCAGGATCGACATTTAACTTGGATAATTTTGGGCTTACCGAGGTAAATAATCCTATCCTTCTATTGTAATTGGAAATTACATACTGTAGTTGTATAGAAATGAATATAAGATTCATAGAAGAGAATTGAACTGTAATAGAAGGTTACTACAGAAAAGACTTGAACTGAATTCACATCACAGAATATATATAGGTAGAAGTTTGAACTGTACTTACATATGACTGTATTTACAGTAGACTGATAGCCTTTATTGGTTGAATGTTCTGCGAGTAGCATGTGCTACTTGGAAGGTGGACAAGGCTAGCCGGGTTATAGCCGTGAAGCGTTTTGCTTATAGTCGATAATCGTCGCGAGGTATGTGATTCTTCCTATACTCTTGAGCATGATATTTTAAAGTATATATAGTACGGTAGACGTACGTGTGTTAACTGAATAATAAGAACGGCAATGTCTTTTGACTTAAGCCTGAATAATCTTGAAGTATTTCAAAAGAATACTGAATCATTTTTTTAACAGAAGAGTAATACTTGGTTTTAAAACTTAAGAGTTATACTAGCTTTATGGGAAGTTAGGTATAACGGCTTAAGAAAGATAAAAAGAATGGTTTATTAATTTTAGAAGTTAAGAGACTTGATCTTAAAAGATAAGAGACTTGACTTAAAGGAATTAATATGAATTTTGTTAATAAGTGTGAAACCTCATTCGTGAGTAATGAGTACGTGGTTTTAAAATGGGTTAATGTTTCTTGATTTGAATCGAATAAGTATTGAACAAACCATTGCAGCGCTAATAAAATGAAATGTACTGAATAATTAAGTATTATTAAAACCAGTAGAAACCTCCATCTGCATAGAAGCTAAGATGAGACAAAATGATATTACATTTCCTAGATCATGGCTGCTTTAATAAGATTGTTATAAACAAGAATAACTCACTCACATATAAGGCATATGTTTCTCAAATCGTTTTAAAGGAGAATTATATCATTAAGTGATTAAAACTATGAACTACGAAACCTTTCGAAAAATGAGAAACTTGAACATTTGAAATTAGGCAAACTTGAACGTTTGGAAAATAATGTTGTTACTTGATTTTACAAAGAGAAGTGTTTTGGTTTACTTCAAAAGATAGTCACCCTATTTTTATATACTACGAGTATTGTGTGACTATTTGTGAAAGAACAGATCTCTTAAAGAGTTATTGTATGAAGTACTTTGGGATAAAACCCCGATCTTGTTAATCATATAGTAGAAAGTACCTTGTGTGAATAACTTGATTGTGTTGGTTTGTGATAGCCTTGTAATACTTTCTTGTTGATTTGATAAGTAAACATGCTAGGATGCTACGTGTGTTATTATCTTGTGATGTTTGTGTAAAGGGGTTTTCCCTCGATTGCGCTTAAGTTGTTTAACTATCAGCCGTTATGTTGGTATTGTACCACTCACCTTGACATCATCCCGGAGGTTAAGCTGCCCTCCGATGCGGGGTAGACTCGGTAGTGCATGTAACCTATGATTCGAGAATACCTCATGCAGGTCCCGGGGGCCTATGCGGAGCTGTGGGAGCTCCAGGTTAGTGTGCGGCCTTTATGGTCATGCGGTCTATGTGGCCATGTGATCGCGAGTCCAGCGGATCGGGAGTAGCTACCCTCGATGCGGGGAATACCTCATGCGGGCCATTGGAGTGGCCTATGCGGAGCTGCGGGAAGTTCCAGGGCTAGACGCGCACATTAGATACTGCGGGCGAGTGGCCAGCTTTGATCATGTGACGGTCTAGACAGATCTCATGATACAGTTTATGACCTTGTTTGTACTGTGGGTTTTAGTAGTCGGCTATGCCTTCGTACTTACCCCGTACGGTTTTATGATGACACAGGTGGGACCTGGTGTTCATGTGTATTCCTTGGTGCTGTTATATCATAGACTGCCGGCAGTGAGGAAGGTATTCCACGGGCATGATTGATGTTGTGGGCGTGAGACCCATTGTTATATTTGAGTGATGACTTTGAGGGCGTGAGTCCCTGACTGCTTATTTATTGTGAACTGTAGTTTGGTTATCATACATGTCTCCTGCTTTATATAGACTACTATGATTTCATTTACAGTATTTTCAGTTTCACATACTTGGTACCTGTTGTACTGACCTCCTTCGGGGGGCTGCGTTCATGCCGCAGGTTGAGGTACACCAGTCGTTGATCCTAGCTCTCAGGGTCACAGTTCAGCGTTTGGGAAGCTCCGTTTCTCCGGAGGCTTATCAGTGGTATAGTCCCCTGTCGTAGTAGGTGCTTACATTCAGGGGTATGGCGGGGCCCTGTCCCGCCATTGTTGTCATGTTACTCTTAGAGGTCTGTAGTACTGTTGTGGGCAGAGCTGTAAAAGGGATGTAACTGTTCGGATTTAAGTTTTATATATTATGCCGAAAGGCAAATTTTCTCAGATAACTGTTTTTCACTTCACTTTATTCATGTCTTGTTTTATATTCCGCTGATTACTCTGATGTATGGCTACTTGGGTGCCCGGGGTAAGGCACCAGTCACGGGCCCGGGTTCGGGTCGTGACAGGCGTAGCTACCTCAAAAGGCTCTATCAACACTGGCTCTATCCCGATTCTACCAGCAATAAGAAGGGACACATAGGACAACGTAGAACCTGGATCTATCAAAGCATATACATCACATCATGAAATCAATAATGTACCTGTGACGACGTCAGGGGAAGCCTCCTGATCCTGGTGGCTGGCTAAGGAATATATGCGGTTCTGTGGACCGCTAGAACTGGAACCACCACCACGACCTCTGCCGCGGCCTGCCGGTCCGTGAACACCCTGCCCTCCGGGGCGCATAACCTCCGAAGAAGAAGATGACCCAGCAACTGATCCTGTCGGCTGCACCATACCACCCCCGCCGCCTCTGGACGGACAATCTCTCCTCAAATGGCCCTGCTGGCCACAAGAGTAACAAGCTCCCGAAGCCATACGACACTCGCCCGGGTGAGACCTACCGCATCGAGCACACTGAGATGTAGGTGGTCTCGATCGGTGACGGTTTCTGCCTCCGTAAAACCCCGAAGTCCTGGAGCCCTGACCTGCTCCTGAATGACTTGGCTGATCAGACCTCCTGCCAGAAAACTGTGAAGGAGCACTCTGTGCTAGCTGGAATGTGGACTGAGTTCGCTTCGAGTGTCGCCTCTAAAAGCGCCTGAGACCTGCATCCCGGCCTCTTGGGATGGCCTGAGTCAATCTGATCCTCCCTCTCTCTATCCTCTATCCCCTGGGCATACGCCTGCATCCTGGCAATGTCCATACCGGGCTGAAGAGCCACCCCCAAGCATGCAGTAATCATATGACGGTCTAGCCCCATCACATAACGATGAACTTTGTCCGCCATGTCAGCTACAATGGTGTGCGCATGCCTGGCCAAAGAGTCAAACTCCAGGCTGTACTCTCTGATAGTCCTCCCATTCTGCCTCAAGGTCAAGAATCTATCTACGCGGGCTCTCCTCATCTCAGGAGGCAAAAAGTGATCCATGAAGGCCTCTGTGAACTCCTCCCAAACAGCTGGAAGAGCATCCTCACCTCTCGACAGCTCCCATGACTCAAACGGTTCATGGCCATCACGACCGAACCGGGCCGTGAGTGCCTACCGGGCACCCAAGTAGCCATACATCAGAGTAATCAGCGGAACATAAAGACAATACATGAAACCAGTGAAATAAGACAGTGAAATAAGCAGACAGGCTAACCAAAAACGGTTACCTTCAGTATATATATAAATAACAACTCTTTCAACATGAACAGTTTAATCCTTTTTACAAACCCTGCCCAACAAGATTACTATGCACCTCTAAGAATGATACGACAACAATGGCGGGGCGGGGCCCGCCAAACCCCGAATGTAAACACTTACGACGGCGGACTATACCACCGATAAGCCTCCGAGAAACGGAGCTTCCCAACAGCTGTGACCCTGAGAGCTAGGATCAACGACTGGTGTACCTTTACCTGCGGCATGAACGCAGCCCCCCGAAGGAGGTCAGTACAACAGGTACCAAGTATGTGAAACTGAAAATAAATACTGTAAATGAATTCATAGTAGTCTATATAAAGCAGGAGACATGTATGATAACCAAAATACAGTTCACAATAAATAAGCAGTCATGTCAAGTCAGGGACTCACGCCCTCAAAGTTATCACAATAAAACCGTACGGGGCAAGTACGAAGGCATAGCCGACTACTAAGACCCACAGTACCAAAAATACCTGGCGTATCTCGAGGTCTTTCTAGACGCACCACATGATCGAAGGCGGCCACTCGCCCGCAATATCAATGTCGCGCGTCTATCCTCGAACTCTCGCGACTCGCATAGGTCACCCATGGACCGCATGAGGTATCCTCGAATCACGGTCCTGCATCGCCGAGGTATACCCCGTCGGCGACCAACCCTCGGTATCCGCCAGGCTCCGCGGCCGCATAGTCTCAAAAGACCGCATAGTCTCAACGGACCGCATAGGGAATCCCCGCGTCAAAGCTAAACACGGAATGATCAATCCTGGAGCTACCGCACTCCGCATAGTCACAAGGACTGCATAGGCCGTATAGACCCGCATCAAGGGTGTCAAGCCCTCGGTATAACAAGTCAAGGGGGTATGTGATACAATAACAGTACAACGGGCTTAACGTTTGACAACGTAAGCACAACAAGTGACCCCTTACACAATAATCACAAGATACTAACACACGTATAATCCTAACATGCTTACTTATAAAATCAAAAAGAAAGTATTTCAAGGCTATCACAAACAAATACAATCAAGTTATTCAAACAAGGTAATTTATACTAACAAGTTCTGGTACCTACCCCAAAGTACTTCATACATTAAATCTTTAAAAGATACGTTACTTCACAAAACCACACAATACGTAGTATATGAAAATAGAGTGATTATCTTTTAAAGTAAATCAATTACTTCTCTTTGTAAAATCAAGTAGCAACCTTCTTTTCCAATGTTCAAGTTTCTTATTTTAGAAGGGTTTCGTAGTTCATAGTCTTATTCAAATGAATATAATTCTCTTTTAACTATCGAGAAACATAAGTCTTATATGTGAGTAGGATATTCTTGTTTATAACAATCTTATTACAAGTAGTGATCTAGGAAATATCATTTTGTCTCATCTTAGCTTCATGCGGATGAAAGTTTCTCTTGGTTTTAATAATACTTAATTAGTCAAAACATTTCCTTTTATTAACGCGGTGGTTTGTCGATACATTACGATTTCCGAAATCAGTAAAACATTCTTAAGCCGTTATACCTAACTTCCCATAAAGCTAGTATAACTCTTAAGTTTTTCAAAAACCAAGTATTACTTCTTCTTTCAAAATGATTCAAAAATCTTTTGAAATACTTCAAGTTCTTTATTAACACATAACAAGCCAGTTATAGTTCAAATCAGTTACCTTTTAAAGACCACAAGTATTTTCTTACCAACATAAAGCTGTTATAACCAACTTCCCATAAAGCCGTTATAACACTTTATGTTTTAAACCAATCAAATACGTTTAGCACATGTACGTCTACCGTACTACATAGTTCACACATATCATGCTAGAAGAGATAGGAAGAGGTTCACATACCTCGCAACGAGTATCGACTAATAGCAAAACGCTCCAAGTACTTCCAACCGTCGGCTACTCCTTAAGCCAAGTAGATCGCGCCACACGTAGTACTTCAACCTATAAGGCCACAAGGCGCTTATTAACATTTAGATCTCATCGTAGAACATTCTACCGAAAATTGGCGACGCCTCTTCCCGCAAACAGTAAATCTCTCTCTATCGAGGCCGCTACCAAGCCAACCGGGGGTTATACGCCTAACCTAGCAGTACAATTCTACTCCACGGGACTACTACAAGTCTCATCATGTCTGACCTATGTAATTACGATTCAAGATTCTTCTTTAAATTCAGGCTTAAGTCAAAAGACATTGCGATAACTACGTTGATTCTATATATAGTATACTTCAACTATATATTCTAACAATATGTAATTTCCAATTACAATAGAGGACAAGATAATTACCTCGATAAGCCCATAATTATCCTAGTTAAAGTCGATCCCGGGCAATCGTTTAGCTCCAACTCCGGCGCTCAACCGCTCTAAACCACCCTTAGAAGTTCTAACTAACTTACACAATACTCCAACGTCTTATGGAGATTTTCCTAGGGTTTCGGTTTTGTGGTAGTGGAGTATCATAGTATTTCTGGGCATTTTCGGATAGGTATAACCTTAGAATACACCCTGGTATACGACTCTGGTAATTTGGGCATTATATCACTACTTTTGAGAGTATTTCTACACGACAAAGGGGTATTATCTAAAGCAACTAGGCTAGTGGGTACCCACGGCCACACTACTAGGAGGCGCTACTCTCGGCCAAGGGCCTCGCGAAATGGGAGGAGCTCTCAAGACTTAGAGATTTTTTTGGATGAAGAAGTCTTCAAAGGGAAGGGGTATTTATAGGTCAAGTGAAGGCCAACCAATGGCCAAGATCTTGCCAAGTGCAAGGCAAGTGTAGGGCCAAGATTCACCCATGTGTCCTTGACCAACTAACACACAAAATATCCTACCAACTACACCTCTCCATTTCGTCCAATCCGAGCCCTTACGCCCGCTGATGGGAGGTGCCAAGGGGCGCCCTCTTGTTGGCTCAACACTTTTCGTTTCTCGGAAAAATCCCCAAAAATTAAAATTGACATCGCCGTAATTTCCCCTACTAACGCTGTGAAAACGTTTCGTCGAAAAACGACTCTAAACGGGTGTTGTGAACAAAATTAATTCGGCCAAGCCTTAGTACAAGTTTCAAATTTTCTACGTACGTCCTTACGTACATACTCTGAAAATACGGGGTATAACATTCTCCCCTCCTTAGAAACATTCGTCCCGAATGTTCCTTCTAAGTCTCAAAACAACGCGCGCCAGTATAGTCTTCACTACTATACTTACGAGAACAATCCTGCCACAGCTGGCCACAGAAGCACCTGCGTAAATACTTACATCAAAGTCCACGAGGAAACACCTTTAATCATCACCCCAAAACACTCCTCACCGGGGTCTAAAATATACTTCCTTCGCACCTTCTCTTTACAAAAGAAATGATCACATTTATGCCCGCCATACATGCTTGCTTCTCTCTTTACTCGTCGTAGATACCACTTTGTCACTTTGCCTGAGGCATTAACCTTCTCAGGCGACCCAACAAATGGTACCACTTTTGTCACTTTGTCGCGAGCCTTGCTCGACGACCCAACAAATGGTACCGGTTGCGACCCACGAGGTGTCGTACACTCGAACTCTTACCACATTACGTCGACTTGATTTCCAAGACTGGGGTTACTATCTCTAACGTGGTCATCATTAATCGGGAACACTGGATGGATTCTCCGATACTTTCCGATCATAACAATACGAAAGGCCGGACGTCGCCTCCTAAGTCGGACGGCAAAAGCTATCATATAGGCAACCCGCCTATCCTTCACATGAACTCAAAGGGCCCAAGTAACACGGGCTAAGTTCCTCTGTCATACCAAAACTCGTCACACCCTAACCACGATCTGGAACAAGCTGAACCAATATTCGAACCTTGCCAACATCGAACCAATCGACCAAGAACTTACACTTCCGCCCTTACAAGGCTTCATAAGGCGATATCCGAACACGAAATGGTAGCTTAAACACTTCCTCCACGAGACAACAATCCCACGACTACCTCGAGATACACACATGGCCCGAATGCGGTCGAGATTCACTGAGTTCCTAACCTTGCTGGCAAAACCTCCGAAAAAAGCGGTAGTAACACGGGCTCCATCGTCATCTTAAGGTGTAGGTAGGCACCTCGTGCAGCCTACAACCTTCTCGATAACTCAACACGGCCGAGTAAACGGTCGACCGAAGAACACGATGGGCTGCCCCATCGGCCCGACCATCGGTCGAACGCACCACGAACTCGCTCATTGGTTAACTAGACTTGGGCCTAACATCCTCACAACCCTAACACAAGGCGGGACCACCAACCTGACCCCACCACAAACCTACCGCGGGTTGACCCGCGGCGTGGCCTCAACCCGACCGGAACGCCGCACAATACTAGCTCCCGATCCGGAACAATCTCACTAATCACGTTTGAAAACCTAGCGATCTTCTTAGCTCAACTACCCCTTTCATTCCACACTACCAGGGACCTATCCCAACATAACTCACGCGCACTATGCACTTCCGATAAGGTCAAACATAACACTACACCTTTTCTCGAGATGGCCTCACCTCTAAGGTCTTTACGTAAAAGCTCTAAGGCTCACACCTTCTCTATCCCCCAAAATCTTACTCGGTTAAACAACCATGATCTAATCACTACTAACACCGCTATCGAACATAGCACTTAAGGTATACTCACCTTATCACACATCGATCTCTGAGGGTTAAAGATATATCTATATCTCATCTTCACTCCTTAGTCGTTCTAATCAAACCTGCCACGTAGGGCTCATAGCTAAGGAAGATGACGAACTACCCACCGATCCTGAAGGCTAAGTCCTCCTACAAGGACACCCCATCGACATCAGACCCGGACGGTCGTAGGTACAACAAGTACCAACTAAAAGCGGCATTCCGGAATGACGTGCATCATGTAATGAGCGGAAGCCACGGAGTTCGACCAACTCCTGCACACCCGAACGCCCCGAAATCTGGAAGACCACTCGCTGGCGGAGGTGCATATCTAATCTGCTGGTGAGGCGACTCGCCTCGAAAGTTACTAAAGGACCTTGCTGCACTGGCCCTCTCCTGCTGTCCTTTGTTAATCCGTAAATCTCTACGTTTCTTGGATCGCCGCGCATAAGCCCGCAGTGCCATGCTCAAGCCTAATCAAGAATTACTCTTGCACAACCTCTCTTAGATAGTCATCAAGACCGTGGTACATCGGTATACTCTCTGGTAGCCACATCCATAGCTAATGTGGTCGTTCTTTGCACTCTATATTCATCGCTCGTGGGCGAAGGTTCAAATATCATGGCGCGATGGGAGCTGCTGCGTGCCAAACTCTGCTGGGGCTAGTGGCGCCGCAAAACTCCCCGAATGAAGCACTACCCTAGGTAATGATTGGGCTGTGCCTCGCCACCCTCGAACTCTACTCGCAGCTCCTCGGCCTTGACCTCTGGGCGGGTTGCCTACGCGGAGGCATAGCGGTAAGGAAAGAAATACGTCGGAGGTCCAACTTACAACACGGCTCTAAGGCACGATCTGGTGAGAAGAATAGAAACCAATCCTAAATACCTATAGCCTCACGATTATTGGTGTGGTGCACAACACACCGATAATCAAGACTTCATCGATACTGTTCAGACACTTTCCGAGGATTAATCGCTCGATACCACTTTTGTCACGACCGAACCGGGCCGTGATCGTGCCTACCGGGCACCCAAGTAGCCATACATCGAGTGTCGGCGGAACATAAAGACAATACATGAAACGGTGAAATAAGACGATGAAATAAGCGAGCAGGCTAACCAAAAGCGGTTACGCCGGTATATATATAAATAACAACTCTTTCAACATGAACAGTTTAATCCTTTTTACAAACCACCTGGCACAACAAGATTACTACGGACCTCTAATAATGATCGACAACAATGGCGGGGCGGGCCCGCCAAACCACGAATGTAAACACTTACGACGGCGGGGACTATACCACTGATAAGCCTCGAGAAACGGAGCTTCCCAAGCAACTGGCGTGACCACGAGAGCTAGGATCAACGGCGGTGTACCTTTACTGCGGCATGAACGCGGCCCCGAAGGAGGTCGATCTGGTACCAGTATGTGGCGAAAATAAATCGTAAATGAATTCACGTAGTCTATATAAAGCGGGAGACATGTATGATAACCAAAATACGCTTCCTGATAAATAAGCGGTCATGTCAAGTCGTGGACTCACGCCTCAAAGTTATCACAATAAAACCGTGCGGGGCAAGTGCGAAGGCATAGCCGACTACTAAGACCAGCGATACCAAAAATACCACAAAGCGTATCTCGAGGTCTTTCTAGACCGCACACATGATCGAAGGCGGCCACTCGCGCAATATCAATGTCGCGTCTATCCTCGAACTCTCGCGATTCGCATAGGTCACCCGCACCCGCGTGAGGTATCCTCGAATCATGGTCCTGCATCGCTCGAGGTATACCCGCGTCGAAGGCGACCAACCCCGGTATCCGCCTAGGCTCCGCGGCCGCATAGTCTCAAAAGACCGCATAGTCTCAGCGGACCGCATAGGGAATCCCCGCGTCGGGCTAAACACCCGAATGATCAATCCGGAGCTACCGCACTCCGCGTAGTCACAAGGATCGCATAGGCCGTATAGACCCGCATCAAGGGTGGCAAGCCCTCGTATAACAAGTCAGGGGTATGTGATACAATAACAAGATCTGGGCTTAACGCTTGACAACGTAAGCACAACAAGAGTGACCCCCTTACACAATAATCACAAGATACTAACACACGTAGCATCCTAACATGCTTACTTATCAAATCAACAAGAAAGTATTACAAGGCTATCACAAACCAATACAATCAAGTTATTCACACAAGGTACTTTCTACTAACAAGTTCGGGTACCTACCCCCAAAGTACTTCATACATTAAATCTTTAAAAGATACGTTACTTCACAAAAACCACACAATACCTGTAGTATATGAAAATAGAGTGATTATCTTTTTAAAGTAAATCAATTACTTCTCTTTGTAAAATCAAGTAGCAACCTTCTTTTCCAATGTTCAAGTTTCTTATTTTAGAAGGGTTTCGTAGTTCATAGTCTTATTCAGCCCAGAATATAATTCTCTTTTAACTATCTGAGAAACATAAGTCTTATATGTGAGTAGGATATTCTTGTTTATAACAATCTTATTACAGCAGCCGTGATCTAGGAAATATCATTTTGTCTCATCTTAGCTTCTATGCAGATGAAAGTTTCTACTGGTTTTAATAATACTTAATTAGTCAAAACATTTCCTTTTATTAACGTTGCAGTGGTTTGTCGATACACATTCTGATTTCCGAAATCAATAAACATTCTTAAGCCGTTATACCTAACTTCCCATAAAGCTAGTATAACTCTTAAGTTTTTCAAAAACCAAGTATTACTTCTTCTTTCAAAATGATTCAAAAATCTTTTGAAATACTTCAAGTTCTTTATTAACACATAACAAGCCAGTTATAGTTCAAATCAGTTACCTTTTAAAGACCACAAGTATTTTCTTACCAACATAAAGCTGTTATAACCAACTTCCCATAAAGCCGTTATAACACTTTATGTTTTAAACCAATCAAATACGTTTAGCACGTATGCGTCTACCGCACTACATAGTTCACACATATCATGCTAGAAGAGATAGGAAGAGGTTCACATACCTCGCGACAGTATCGACTAATAGCAAAACGCTCCAAGTACTTCCAACCGTCGGCTACTCCTTAAGCCAAGTAGATCGCGCCACACGTAGTACTTCAACCTATAAGGCCACAAGGCGCTTATTAACATTTAGATCTCATCGTAGAACATTCTACCGAAAATTCGGCAGCACCTCCCCCCACGAAACTGCGTAAATCTCCTCCTCTATCGTGGTCGGCTACATAGCCAACCAGGGGGGGGGGGTATACGTCTAACCCTAACGGGTACAATTCTACTCCACGATACTACTACAAGTCTCTTTGTCTACAACCCTATGTAATTACTGATTCAAGATTCTTCTTTAAATTCGGGCTTAAGTCAAAAGACATTGCGATAACTACGTTCGATTCTATATATAGTATACTTCAACTATATATTCTAACAATATGTAATTTCCAATTACAATAGAGGGACAAGATAATTACCTCGATAAGCCCATAATTATCCTAGTTAAAGTCGATCCTGGGCAATCGTTTAGCTCCAACTCCGCGCTCAACCCGCTCTAAACCACCCTTAGAAGTTCTAACTAACTTCTACACAATACTCAACGGACTATGGAGATTTTCCTAGGGTTTCGGTTTTGTATTGTGAAGTATAATAGTATTTCGGCATTTTCGTATAGGTATAACCTTAGAATACAACAAGGTATCTGGCTAAGGTAATTTGGGCATTATAACAATACTTTTGAGAGTATTTCTACACCACAAGGGGTATTATACGAAAGCAACTAGGCTAGGGGTACCACGGCCACACTACTAGGAGGGCGCTACTGCCGGCCAGGGGCCTCGCGAAATGGGAGGAGCTCGCAAGACTTAGAGATTTTTTGGATGAAGAAGTCTTCAAAGGGAAGGGGTATTTATAGGTCAAGTGAAGGCCAACCAATGGCCAAGATCTTGCCAAGTGCAAGGCAAGTGTAGGGCAAGATTCACGTGTGTCCTCGACCAACTAACACACAAAATATCCTACCAACTACACCTCTCCATTTCGTCCAATCCGAGCCCACGTCCGCCAATGGGAGGTGCCAAGTGGCGCCCTCTTGTTGGCCCAACACGTTCGTCTCTCGGAAAAATCCGCAAAAATTAAAAATGACATAGCGGAAATTCCCTACGAAAGTATGGAAAACGTTTCGTCGAAAAACGACTCTAAACGGGTGTTGTGAACAAAATTAATTCGGCCAAGCCTTAGTACAAGTTTCAAATTTTCTACGTACGTCCTTACGTACATACTCTGAAAATACGGGGTATAACAAACGCAATATCGCGTAACCGGTAAGATGCTAGCATAACTGACTCAGTCTCCGAAGCCACAGAACTGCATAGTCATGAATCGCCGAATGAACTCCTGCGGATCCTCCTCAGACCTCGAACCATAAAACTCGGGTGGATGACAACCCAGAAAATCCTGAATCCGCAAACTATCGGCTCTAGGGTTAGCTGCCTGCTCCTGTCGGTGCTGCCCTGCTACTATGCTGGTCAATAACCGGATCTGCTCCCCGTAGTCTCTATACTCAGCTCCTGGCTGTGGGACTGGAGGCTCTGGTACCGGAACCTCTGGAGCTACTGCCGCTCTCGGCTCCTCTAATACTGCCGGCGTGGCTGAACTCGCCGACCCGCCTACTACCTCAGGCATAGTCTGTGCCTGAGTCCTAGTAACTCTCTGCGTACCGCTAGCAGCTCCTGCTGCTGCCTTGCCCTTCTGGGCCCTGGTCGCCTTCCGTGGAGGCATAACTGTTTCATAAGAATAGGTCAGAGAGGATTCAACCTAATAAGACAGCTCTACTGCACGATCTCAGAGAGAGAAGAATGGAAACCAATCCTAAATGTCCTGCAACCTCCTGATTATAGATGTGGTGCACAACACACCGATAATCAAGACTCTACTAGACACGGTCTGTAGACACTTTCCGAGGACTAACTGCTCTGATACCACTTTTGTCACGACCCGACCCCGGGGCCGCGACTGGTGCCCTACCTGGGCACCCCGTTCAGGTATACATTAGAGAATAGCAGCGGAACATACACAACAAATAACATGTTTAGACAATAAACATCACAGGCTAACCGATAAGGCCATCTTCCATAAAATATACATACTCAACAGTAAAATAGTATAACTCTGTGCTTACAGCACAAACCACAACATGTGACTACAGACCTCTAGGAATAACAACTGTGGTGGGACAGGGCCCCGCCATACCCCTGAATGTACATAAATCTACAACATCAGGGAAAGACTGTACCAAAAAGACAAGCCTCCGGAGAAATGGAGCTTCTGACGCCTGATCAGTGATCCTAAGAATGAGGATCCACCACCTGCTTACCCCTACCTGCGGCATGAACGCATCCCCCGAGGAAGGGGGTCGATGATATGTACTAAGTATGTAAATCGGAAAATCGTAATTACATCATAAGTCTAAAACAAAGCCGGAGACATGTATGATAATCAAATTACAGTACACTGTGCCTTACTAACAATGAGAGTAAATAAGAATATACTTACAACATAAAAATAGGAAGCTCACAATCAAAGCAGGACCACCCGCCCACAGTATCATTAAGCAATCCTACTCCTGGGACTATTTCACCCGCATAGGTTGTATCCGCCCGCATGGGACTATTTCACCCGCATAAGCCCTTACGGACTCGCATGAGGTATTCCTCGCATCATGGGTAGCAATTCCATGGAATGGTATAATGTCTTGGGGGTTTACCCATCAATCATACTCAGAAGGTGGTATAACATCTTGGGGATTTATCCCTCATTTATACTATTGGGATTATTGAACCACAAACAAAAAAAATTGTCTTGCAAAAGTGCCCAAACCCGAGAGCATATTTAGACAAGAACAGGATTTCTTGAAAATTTTCTAAGTGTGGGAAGCTTGTCTTGCTACTGGTGTGGTTATATAACAATATGGAGGGTCAAGATTAGAACAAATGGATGGCTTGGATGCATTTCATTAAAAGATCAAGCCAAGTGGGCTCTTTGACCTAGTCAATAAAATCAAGCTCTTAGCTTGCAAGACTTGGTCATCTTTGCTTTGGTCAAATGACCATTATGCCCATGGTCAATTTCGACCAAGACCAACCAAGGGGTGACACGTGTCACCCTCCCATTCGTCGTAATATTTCGTTTCCCGACATTTCCATAATTCCGATAAATTTTTACTAGTCTCAAATCTTATCATTTTGAGTTCATATGTACGTTCCTATAAACATGTCCTGGAAATACGGGGTGTAACAACTATGGGCGGATGGTCCTAGGTTAATCACAGGCTTCCTATGTTAAGAACCGGAAATGTTTACTATTGTTACTCTCATTGATAGTAAGGCACAGTATACTGTTAATTTGGTTATCATACATGTCTCCAGCTTTATTTTAGACTATATGATTTCATTACAGTATTTTCAGTTTCACATACTTGGTACATATTTTGTACTGACCCCATTTCCTCGGGGGGGAGGGGTTGCGTTCATGCAGCAGGTAGAGTTAAACAGGTTGTTAATCCTCACTCTTAGGATCACTGTTCAGCTGTGGAGAATCTCCATTACTCCGGAGGCTTATCCTTGGTTCAGATCCCTGGTATTGTCGGTTGTTGTACATTCAGGGGTATGGCGGGGCCCTGTCCCGTCACAGTTGTTATGTCAAAACTCTTAGAGGTCTGTAGTCATATCTTGTGGGTCGGTTTGAAAAAGAAAAAAAAAAGATGTAACTGCTTTTGGCAATGTACATATATATATGTCCAGAGAGGTAACCTTATCGGCTAGCCTGTGGTTTACTTACTTTTGATGTATGTTATGAGTTTCATGTATGTTTCGCTGATTTTCTCTGATTTATACCTGTAAGGGTTCCCAGGTAGGGCACCAGTCGCGGGCCCAGGGTAGGGTCGTGACAAAAGTGGTATCAGAGCAGTTAGTCCTCGGAAAGTGTCTACAGACCGTGTCTAGTAGACTCTTAGTTATCGGTGTGTTGTGCACCACATCTATAATCAGGAGGTTGCAGGACATTTAGGATTGGTTTCCATTCTTCTCACTCTGAGATCGTGCGATAGAGCTGTGTTGTTAGAGTCGTCTCTCCCTAACGAGTTATGTTGATTGCAACTATGAGAAAGGCAGCAGTGACCCAGGAAGGATTATGTGGATTGTGTATCCAGGTTGGTAATAATTGTTGTATAGTTAGTATAATGACATACAGATATACAGATTTATGTATGAGGGTCAGACGCGTGTTGCCTAGAAAGATTATAGATTACCAAGAATTGGTAAGGCCTAATTAGATACCGGGAAGGTATGAAACAACTTAATGAATTCTCATCAAAGTTTTACGTGCTAATTTGAGATAATTAGGAAGTGATGAGCTGTCTGAGAAGGTAATGAGCCCTTAAGAAATCATGTTAAGGGACTTAATGGAAGACTATGTTATAGATTAAGCTACGTAGTATGCTTAATAGAATTGTACGGATGAGATCTGTATGGAGTAAGTATGGTTGTTGTGATCAAGACAACACGATTGTGGTATTATGAGAAGCTATCTTACCCGTATGAAGGGAAGGGTAATGTAGGCTTGGGGCATGGAAATGGACTTAAATTGTTTGATGTAGTAACTCTAAGATTAGATGCCAGAATCAATATGGAGGTTATGTACGTATGCTGGAATAAGTTTGGAAGTACGAAAAGAGTACGACCAGTAAGAAAGAGAGCAACCAAGTATAGAAGAATAGAGCCTGAATCCATAAGAACCTTTCGAGGTAGCTACACCCGTGAGTGTTTGGGTGGTAGCTGAGCGGGTATATAAGATTTGCCCGGTAATGATACAGTCGTCAGACCCTAGCAGACCTAGTAGAGCTAGTTACGACAGACTTTGAGGTCATTATGGGTATGGACTAGTTGGCTTCTTGTATGCCAATGTTGACTGTAGAGAGAGGTTGGTTCAATTCCAGTTTTCCCGGTGAGCCGGTTATCGATGGGAAAGGAATGGAAGTGTTAGTAATATGTAAGTTATTCCTTCCTTCTTTAACATGATAAAGTGTGCAGTCTATGTGACTTGTTTCAGGGAAGTAATTGATTTGAATTTGAACGTTAAGAGACGGAGATAAGAACGTACGAGTATTGCAGGACTTTATGATAAGTACCCTTGGAGGTACTTGGAGTCGGCTTAGTGTGGCAGTCAGGGTCACGACTTTCCGAATAATCTCCAGAGAATGCACAAATCAAGAATAAGATAAGTATGAGTGATACCGATGAAAAACAGAAGACATCATTAGTAGGTTTTGAAAATCTACATGATTTTTAAGGGGGTGCTTGATGATTAGAATTATAGAAGAAACCACAACAGGACCCTGTGAATAGGGTTGTAACTTCAAGGAAAGATTATGAAAGGGAGATAAGCTCTCTCCCCCACGTAAAAGGATAGTTTTACGTATTATTGAGAGTTATGCGTATCCATATTATTAGGCCATAGATATAGGACTGGTAAAGTCTCCGACCTCGTTATGCAATAGGTTATAATTTTAGATAACCTTAGAAAAAGGTACTGGGTTGGGGTAATTGAGGACGACACGAGAAAATGGTTGAAGAAGTGTCGTAAGGATAAAAATGCGGGTAATACGCATGAATGAACATGTATGATTAAGAATCAAGATAGAAGGAAATACGAGGAGATAAGAAACCCCAGGACAACGTGAAATGGAAAATAAATGTAAGACGAGCAGACACTCGAACGACGAGAGACATAAACATGACAAAATAAGAAATCTTGGCGAACCATTGGATCATGTAAAACCATGAATTGAGGTTTAACACCGGACTATAAGCTCTATGAGCTGGGAAGAATAATATGATTACTACTTGACGAGATCAAGGAAATCTCCCCCTAGATTGTGATCGGCAGAAAGTCGTAGCCATGAGACAAGTGAAGGAATTTGAATCTAAGTATAGTAACCAAGTTTGGTTGCAACAGAAGACTGGAAATAGGAATCATGATTAAGATTGTATCATGCCCGAATATTTCGGAAGTGTGAGAAAGGCTTGCAGTTATTGGAAGATAAGTTGACTACGACTACAGTTCTAACCCCTCTTGAGGGACTAGAAGATTAGGTTATTATTGTAACACTTGAGTGTTGGGCTAGGTTATGTGCTGATGCAACACGATGAGGTTATAGCCTATACGTCCTGGCAGCTATGGGAGCACGAAAGGAATTACGCCACTCACGGTTTAAATTGGGGCAGCTAGGCATACCTTGAAGACTTGGAGGCATTGCTTATATGGAGTTCATGTGGATATTTATTGTCACGACCCGACCTCGGGCCCGTGACTGGTGCCTTACCCCGGGCACCCTAGTGATACAACATCAGAGAAAATCAGCGGAATTAAAAACTTAAACATATGAACAATATGAAAAGAAACAGGCTAACCAAAACGGTCACCTTTCTGCATGTATATATACAAAATCGAACAGTTACATCCTTTACAAACCCTGCCCACAACAGTACTACAGACCTCTAAGAGTTTTTATAACAACTATGACGGGACAGGGCCCCGCCATACCCCTGAATGTACAAGTACCTACAATGACAGGGGACTATACCAAAAGATAAGCCTCCGGAGAAACGGAGCTTCCCAATACGCAGAACTGTGATCCTAAGAGCGAGGATCAACAACTGGTGTACCTCTACCTGCGGCATGAACGCAGCCCCCCGAAGGAGGTCAGTACAACAGGTACCAAGTATGTGAAACTGAAAAATATTGTAAGTGAAACCATAACAGTCTATATAAAACAGGAGACACGTATGATAACCAACTACAGTTCACAATATAATTTAGCAGACATGTCAAGTCAGGGACTCACGCCCGTAAAGTCATCACTCAAATATAACTCGGGAATTTAACCCGCACAACGGCCGCATGCCCCGGCATCTTACCTCGGTACAAGCATGGCCATGGAACCATCCTAATGGAAGCATACCCGTGGGCCACCCATCGTGTCAGTATGTCCAAAGGAAATAACAAGATAACAATCATAATGGAAACATACTCGTGGGCCACCCATCGTGTCAGTATGTCCAAAGCAAATAACAAGATAACACTCCAAATGGAAGCATACCCGTGGGCCACCCATCGTGTCAGTATGTCCAAAAGGAAATAACAAAATAACAATCAAAGTGGAAGCATACTCGTGGGCCACGTATCGTGTCAGTATGTCCAAAACAAATAACAAGATCACACTCCTAATGGAAGCATACCCGTGGGCCACCCATCGTGTCAGTATGTCCAAAAGGAAATAACAAAATAACAATCAAAGTGGAAGCATACTCGTGGGCCAATCATCGTGTCAGTATGTCCAAAACAAATAACAAGATCACACTCCTAATGGAAGCATACCCGTGGGCCACCCATCGTGTCAGTATGTCCAAAAGGATCGATATAGTGGAAGCATACCCGTGGGCCACCCATCGTGTCAGTATGTCCATCAATCAACCAGATAGCCGGCCCTCCAACGAGAGACGCGGTAGCACAAAAATACAACACTTGCACAACAAAGGCTATCACCACAAGCATAGGCAAGTTCAACATACTTTTAGACATTTTTTTATTACAACAAAACCGGATTTTAATCCCAAGGTACTACGTATTTTAACTCTTTAAAAGATCCATTTCCTTCACAACAAGTCACATGATACCCGTAGTATCAAAATAGAGTAACTATCTTTTTAAGTAAACCAAAACAATTTACATACCTTCTTTTTAAACCATCTTAAGACAAAACCATGCCTTTCTTTAAACCAAAACACTTCAAATTCCTCAAGTCCCTTTTCTTTTAGAAAACAAGTTCCTTACTTTGGAATTTAAGAAAAATCAATACTTGTTATTAATGATCTTATTAAAGCAGTCATGATTTAGGAAATGTAATAAAATTTTGTCTTATCTTAGCTTTTATGCAGATGGAGGTTTCTACTGGTTTTAATATAATTAATTATTTGTCAATACATTTCCTTTATTAACGCTGCAGTGGTTTGTTCGATACTTATTCTCATTTCCGAAATCAATAAATCATTATCCTTTTAAGGACCAAGTACCCATTACTCATGAATGCGGCTTCACAAATTTTTAACACAATTCAAGTTCTTAACATTATCACAAGTCAGATATAAGCCAAGTCTCTTGCCTTTTAAAATCAACGAACCATTCTTTTACCTACATAAAGTCGTTATAACTAACTTCCCATAAAGCTATTATAACACTTTATGTTTTAAACCAACCAAATTCGTTTAACACACGTACGTCTACCGTACTACATAGTTCACAACAATCATGCTAGAAAAGATAGGAAGAGGTTCACATACCTCGCGACGATTATCGACAAATAGCAAAACGCTCCAAGTACTTCAACCCGTCGGCTACTCCTTAAGCCAAGTAGATCACGCCACACGTAGTACTTCACTCCTAAAATGGTCATAGTACTTCTATCAAACCTTTCTTACCATTGAAGACTTATACCAATAAAAAGCCCTCTAATTCTACGGAAAATTGGGCAGCACTTCCCCCGTTTTTACATACTTTTCCACCTTTTTCAAGGCCCGATAACAGTAACCAACATGCCACATTTAAGGCGCAACATTTCCGAAATTTAAAGAAGGGGATCACACGCCCAAACGGACGCGATTAACAATCTTCCCCTTAACAACAATGTAAATACAGTCCAATGTAAATACAGTCCAAAGTAAATACGGTCCAAAGTAAATACGGTCCAAAGTAAATACAGTCCAAAGTAAATACAGTCCTTTAGTCCACTAGTTGGTGTTCTTGGCCAACTTTCAATAATCACACTTATCCAATTACTTCATTAGTCTTCCAACTTATATTCCAATCTTAACATAAGTTATAGTTACTTTGTTATTAGCTTCTTAGCAAGTAAGATATGTTTTTACCATTTTGTGGCTTTCTTGCCAATTTCCATTTTAGCAACTTAACAAGATCCAAATCCTTCCAAACTTTACTCCATATATTATATAATCCATATATTATATAATCCATAATATACTTATAATATATGTACAATAACCAATTCACAAAGAGGTTTAAGTTTCACTACCTCAAATAGCCCAAGAATATCCAAGTTCTTAAAGTCGCTCCAAGCAAGTCTTAGCTCCAAATCTTTACGTTCCAATCTGCTACAAGCAACCCATAGAAGCTTCTAACCAACTTCTCATCAAGATTCAACTCCAAAAAGTGAAGAACACTTAGGTTTCAAAGATGACAACTTTCGGCCAAGGCATCCCTTCAAGGCTAGGGGTGTGAAATCTTTTCCAACTCTTGGTACACAATCTTCCTAACACCTTAGGGAAGAACACTTGAGAGTTTAAGAATTGTTGGACAAATTTAGGTCAAGGAATGGCACCATGGCCGAGAGCTCTAGGTCAAGGGAGGGAGGGATTTTCTCAAGTCTTGAAATGGTTAAGTGTGGAAGATTTCATCAACTAAGGGTGAATATATAGGACAACCAAGGGCTAGGATGAAGGCAAGTGTGTGGTTGAGATTGGGGATAAGTGTGTGTGGGCCCCACAAGCCACTTGTCCAAACTAAAATATCTTGCAAGACAAGGCCACTTGTCTTGCCACTTGTCTAGCACATTTCGGCCAAGAGCCACCTAGGGGGGTGACACGTGTCGCCCTCCTACTCGTCCAAAATATTTCATCTCCCGAAAATATCCATAATGGCCAAAATCTCGAAAACAACGTGGGCCCCACAAAACCGTAAATTTCTCCCGTGGGCCCCACGTGACCAATTCCGGAAATAAAATTTCATAATTCTCTAATATTCCAAGAAGTCCGAATACCAAATCTGGGAATCCAATTCCCATTAACGAACCATTTTCCTTCACAAAATCCGGAAACTTTTCCGTCGAAAAATCACATCTTTCTTCCTTTCCAATTTTAATGTCGTATTCTTGTACGTACGTCCTCGCATACATACCCTGGAACTACGGGGTGTAACATTTATGCAGACCCCAAGAGCCTCCAGTATATCTTCAGACAGAGGAAGCCAAAATTGCGGTAGAGACGGTGGTTAGAGTTGCTTAAGGATTATGATGTTGAGATCCTATACCACCCGGACGAAGCCAATGTGATTACAGATGCTCTTAGTCGTAGATCTATGGGTAGTCTGTCAGATGGACAGCCAGATAGACAGGACATGGTCCGTGAGATTCATCAGCTAGCGAGCCTAGGGGTTTGGCTGGTTGATTCTGATAATAGTGGAGTTCATATACGAGAGGTTGTCGAGTCTTCCCTCGTTGAGGAGGTGAAGAGGAGACATTATAAGGATCCAGTTCTAGTGCGGATTTGAGATACGGATCTCCGAGAGGAGAAGGACCTGTTTGGGTAGCACCGGATGGGGTGATGTGATATGAGGATAGATTGTGTGTGCCCGATGCTGCAGGACTTGTCAGTAGGTTTTAGGGGAGGCACGCAGTTCTCATTAATCTATTTGTTCGGGGTCGACTAAGATATATCATGACCTCAGATGTATGTATTGGTAAGATGGCCTGGAGAAGGACGTAGCAGAGTTGTTGCTCAGTGTCCAATTGGCAGCAGGTCAAGGGTGAGCATCAAAAGCCCAGTGGGCTATTATCGACGATTGAGATCCCGACTTGGTAGTGGGAGGTGATTGATATGGATTATGTTATAGGGTTGCATCGTACTCAGAGAAAGTGCGACTTTTTATGGGTTATAGTAGACAGGCTGACGAAATCAGCCCATTTTCTTCCGGTCAGGACCACTCACTCGGCTGAGGATTATGCTAGATTATATAGCAGGAAGATTGTGAGACTGCACGGGGTTCCTACATTATGATGTCGCATGATGAGCTCGGTTTACGGCTAACTTCGAGGTTTTCCGGCGGTTAGGGACACAGGTGAGTCTCAGTGTTGCATTTCACCCTCATACCGACGGACAGGCAGGGCATGATATCCAGACACTTGAGGATATATTGCGGACATGTGTTATTGATTTCAGGGATGGCTGGGATGATTATTTGTGTTATACCCCGTGTTTCCAGAGTATGTACGTGAGGGCGTACGTGTACAATTTGAGCCTTAAGTAGGCATAGTTTCGAAATTTGTACACAAGTGCCGAAAGGAGTCGTTTTTCGACTAAACGCTTCCGACTTACGTTGGGAAAATTCCGCTATGTCATTTAGTATTTTTGCGGATTTTTCCGAGCGACGGACATTTTGGACCAACGGAGGGTGACACTTGTCACCTCATTGACGGCAAAGAGAGGGCTTGGCCTCGCCGATTGGCTCTCTTTGTGCCTTGCTTTGTGGCTTGTTTTGTGGAGTGTTTTGTGGAGTGTTTTGTGGGTGCACTTGGCTTGATCTTGGCCTTACACTTGCCTTGCACATGGCTTGATCTTGGCCATTGGTTGGCCTTTGGTTTTGCTATAAATACCCCTCTCTTTGAAGACTTCTTCATCCACTCTTCACTTGCCTAAGTCTTGAGAACCCCTCCTCCTCTTGTTGACTCGCCCAAGAGCCCCTCTCCTTGTGAAGGCCTTTTGGCCAAACCTTCCCTTTGTGAGCCTAAAGCCGAGAACACCCCCTCCCTTGTGGTGTTGTTCTCGTGTGGTACCCCCTCAGTGGTATTAAAATACTCTCCAAGTATTGTTATAATGCCCAAAATACCTTAGCCTTTTCCTTGTAGTATTCCAAAGTTACCTCTATACGTAGAGTCAGAAATACTACCTTTTGTCCTTTTAGTCTCAAACCGAAACCCTAAGGAACCCTTCACCGTTGGTTGAAGTTTTGGAGTAGAAGTTGGATAGAACTTCTAAGGGTTGTTTGGAGCGGTTTGGAGCACTCGAGTAGAGCTAAACCTTGCTCAGCGCGACATTATACTCGGATAATTTTGGGCTTATCGAGGTAAACACTATCGTTCTTCTATTGTAATTGGAAATTACATGTTGTAAGAATATATAGTTGAAGTATACTATATATAGAACTATACTTAGTAATCGTGGCAATGTCTTTTGACTTAAGCCCAAGAATTAAGAATCGAATCAGACATGAGACTTGTGTAGTATTACCGTGTAGTAGAATCGCACACGTCCAGGTTAGGCGTGTAAACCCCTCCGTTGGCTTGGCAGCCTCGATAGAGAAGGAGATTTACGTTGTGGCGGGGGAGATCTCGCCAATTTTCTCAGAGAATATTCTACGTTGTGGTCTTGATGATAATAGGCGCCTTGTGGCCTTATAGGTTGAAGTACCTACGTGTGGCGCGATTTACTTGGCTTAAGGAGTAGCCGATCGTTTGGAGCGTTTTGCTATTAGTCGATACTCGTCGCGAGGTATGTTAACCTCTTCCTATCTCTTCTAGCATGATATGATTGTAACTATGTAGTACGGTAGACGTAAAGGTGTTTAATGTATATGATTGGTTTTAAACATAAAGTGTTATAACCGCTTTATGGGAAGTTGGTTATAACAAATATGTAGGTAAGAAAATGGGTTGTGGTTTTTAAAAGATAATTGATTTGATTTATAACTGGCTTGGGGCGTTATAATAAAACTTGAAGTATTTCAAAAGATTTATGAATCGTTTTGAAAGAAGTGTAGTATTGTGCTTTGAAAACTTAAGAGTTATACTAGCTTTATGGGAAGTTAGGTATAACGGCTTAAGAATGGTTTATTGATGTTAGAAGTTAAGAGACTTGATCTTATAAGATAAGGGACTTAACTTATTTGTTTTAATGTGGATGTTTATGTGAAACCTCATTCGTGAGTAATGAGTACTTGGTTTTATTTAAAGGATAATGTTTTACTGATTTCGGAAATCAGAATGTGTATCGACAGCACCAACGCGGCGTTAATAAAGGAAAATGTATTGAATAATGATGAATTGTATTAAAACCAGAGAAACCTCCATCTGCATAGAAACTAAGATGAGACAAAATGATATTACATTTTCTAGATCATGGTCATTGTAATAAGAATGTTGTAAACAAGAATAACCTACTCACGCATTTCCATAATTTACTCAATTATTCTAAAAAGGAATCAAGTGATTAAGTTTATGAACTATGAAACCTTTTGAAAATGAGAAGCTTGAGTAATCAAAACTAGGCAAACCGGAACTTAGGAAAAGAATGTTGTTACTTGATTTTGAAAAGGAATGTGGGTTGGTCATTCTAATACTACGTATCGGTGACTTTTATAAAAGTAATGGATCTCTTTAAAAGAACTTAACGTATGTAGTACTTTGGAGTTAAAAACCCGACTTTGGCATAAAATGAAAGTACTTTGAGTTGTGTGAAACTTGCCTATGCTTGTTGTTGTGAAACTTGCCTATGCTTGTTGTTGTGAAACTTGCCTATGCTTGTGATGATAGCCTTTGTTGTGCAAGTGTGGTATTTCAGATACCGCTCTCGATAGAGGCCTGGTCGACTTGTTGAGAACTTACTTGGACACGTCTTGGCGATGGAGAATTCCACGGTATGCTCCGCTGATAGTGTTATTCCACGGACTAGCTCTCCATGAGGTTTCTTACCGCTCGCCCGGGTATCCGTGGTCGGCTCGCGTTTGCCCCGCCTCGTGATCGATTCGGCCTTGGTATTCGTAGTCACCGTGACTTGCCCGCTCAAGATAGTGACGAAGTTTCGCGGATACGCTCGTCCTCGTGGTCACCAGACTTGCCCCGGCCACCGCGTGACCGCCTTGGTATCCGTAGTCGGCTCGCACTTGCCCCGTGACGGCCGTGTTTTGGTTGCATTGTATTATTGGTACGGTCGGATCCGGTAGTTATCTTTGGTCTGCACGGTTTTTATAACACAGTGGGACATAGTGTTCATGTATAATCCTTGGTATGGTTATATCATAAACCGCCAGCTGAGGAAGAAATTCCACGCACGCAGTGATAATTTGGAGCGTGAGTCCTCGCTTCGACGAATCGTTATATGTTATATATCGTAGTTTGGTCATCATACATGTCTCCCGCTTTATATAGACTATTATGATTTCATTTACTGATTTACGATTTCACATACTGTACTGTTGCATCGACCTCCTTCGGGCGCGTTCATGCCGCAGTAGAGGTACATCTACCGTCGATCCTCGCGTTTAGGATCTCATTTCAGCGTTGGGAAGCTCCGCTCGGAGGCTTATCTTTGCATGTTACCCCGAGTCCGTAAGTTCTTGTACGTTCGTGGTATGGCGGCCCCTGTCCGTCATAGTTGTTGTATAAATCTTAGAGGTGCAGAGTAATCTTGTTGTGGCGGGGTTGTAAAAGGATTAAACTGCTCGTGTTTTATGTATATACCAAGGCAACCGCTTTGGTTGGCCTGTTTATTTATTATATCTCTTATTTCTTGTGTAAAGTTTTATTTCCGCTGGTTTTCTCGATGTTGTATCACTAGGGTGCCCGGTAAGGCACGATGTGACGCCCGGTTCGGGCGCCAAGTGGTATCGAGCGATTAATCCTCGGAAAGTGTCATCGACCGTGTCTAGTAGAGTCTTGATTATCGGTGTGTTGTGCACCACATCTATAATCGTGAGGCTATAGGACATTTAGGATTGGTTTCCATTCTTCTCATTACGAGATCGTGCCTTAGAGCCTGTGTGATAAGATCGACCCTCCGACGTGTTTCGTTTTTACCGCTATGCCTGCGAAAGGCAACCCGCCCGTAGGGCAAGGCGCAGAGGATCTGCGAGTAGCAAATGGCAGAGACCACAAGACTGAGCCTCGATCCCGCACCGGAGCAGAGAGATGAGTTACAAGGAGTGGGCCCGATTAATGGCCGTGGTCAGGGCTGACTTGAGGATAGCCGGACACAGCGGTTCGAAGACCAGTGGTTCACCCTAGATCGATAGTTCGAGGCTTCGGATTTTCCGAGTTGTAGGCCGCGAGTTTTATGGGTCGAGGCACGAGGATGATCCGCGAGTTCATCCGACGATACAATGGATCATGAGAGTGATCAAGGCATCGAGATCGAGTCGGTGACTTAGGTTCACATCAATCGCGTGATACCGCAATGATCGTTTGATTCTCGAGCTGTCCAGGGGAGAGCATGCACTTCCAGCGTATGGAACGAGTTCTCGAGGCCTTTCTTGCACATTTCTTGCCTCCCTGATGATGAGGGCTCGCCGACAGATTTTTGGTGTTACGCAGAATCCGCGACGGTTCGGGAGTACAATGTGGAGTTCGACTCATTGGCCAGACGTTCCGCGTTAGTAGCTAGTATGGAGGATCGAGTGCACCGATATGTTACTGGTGGCTCGATGATTGCCTTGCAGAGTTGTTCGGTGTAGCTCTTCACCGGCATGGACATTGCCGCACGCAGCGTATACACTGATGTGAGAGCGGATAAATCGACGGAATGACCAAAGTCGCAGAAGAGGCCGCAACAGCAGGTCCTTTGGTGACTTTCGAGGCGGACCGCCAGCAGACTAGTTATGTACCTCACAAGACAGAGTGGTCCTCCACGCCTTTCGACCTTCGTGATATTCGTGAGCGTGCCTGGGCTCCTGTGTTTCAGATTTTCAGAGAGCGAGTGCTCGCGGATGAGGTTGCCCTTGTCTCAGCGGCCGCTGGAAAGCTTCATAAGGGAGAGTGTCGTACTAACTCTGAGATTGTTATTTTGCGCCAACAGGCCATCCGCAAGAGATCGTCCGACTGTGGTAGCACCGGGTAGGATAGCATGGACTACTAGAGCAGCGATTCGGGTTCTTCACCTTCCGTAGCCAGCAGATGTTTGTACACCGAGGCCCCAGAGAGGTCGCAGCTGGGAGTTCCCGCTTTAGCGGCCTCGAGCCGCCTAGTTTCGTGTATATCCTTAACCCTGTAGTTTTGTTTGTATTGATGTTGTTGATGTGTTTAATGTTATGTTTGGATAGCTTTGTGCTAAAATGTGATTTAGAAACTCGTTAGTGAAAAGGGTAAGTCCTCGGTAGTGTGAGATGGAAGTGGTAGCTTTCATGATGTGAAATAGTAAGATTGTTCGGATCGGGAACAAGAGTTGCGCGATTGGGTCGGGTCAGGGACCATTTCGGTCAACCCAGAACCCGGTTAGGGTGGGGTCGTTCTGGGTGGTCCCGCCAGTGGTAGGGTCACGAGGTGCTAGGCCCAAGTTTAGTTGACCATCGTATGAGTTCGCGGGTGTGTTCGACTGAATCAGTTCGGAAGGCCGGAATGGCCTTAGGGGAAATCGAGGTTAGTGAGATGACCAAGTTGGAGGTAGTGACTCGAAGGTTTGCAATGAGCGTTGATGTAGTGTGGTACGGATACTAGAACGAGTTCGAGTGTTCGTGACGAGTACTACGAAAGGAGAAGTGAACGTGTGTTTTTGGGGCCAGTGTGGCATGATTGTTTTCGCATATATAGCGGTGAAGACTATATCGACGCCGCTTGTTTTGAGACCTAGAAGGAACATTCGACGAATGTTTCTAGCGGGGAAGAATGTTATACCGTGTTTCAGAGTATGACGTGAGGCGTGCGTGTACAATTTGAGCCTTAAGTAGGCATAGTTTCAAATTTGTACACAAGTGCCGAAAGGAGTCGCTTTCGACTAAACGTTTCCACGACTTACGTTGGGAAAATTCCGCTATGTCATTTAGTATTTTTGCGGATTTTTCCGAGCGACGGACATTTTTGGACCAACGAGGGTGACACTTGTCACCTCATTGACGGCAAAGAGAGGGCTTGGCCTCGCCGATTGGCTCCTCTTTTGTGCCTTGCTTTGTGGCTTGTTTTGTGGAGTGTTTTGTGGAGTGTTTTGTGGGTGCACTTGGCTTGATCTCGCCTTACACTTGCCTTGCACATGGCTTGATCTTGGCCATTGGTTGGCCTTTGGTTTTGCTATAAATACCCTCTCTCAAGACTTCTTCATCCACTCTTCACTTGCCTAAGTCTTGAGAACCCCTCCTCCTCTTGTTGACTCTCGTCCAAGAGCCCTCTCCTCAGGAAGGCCTTTTGGCCGAAACCTTCCCCCTTTGTGAGCCTAAAGCCGAGAACACCCCCCACCTCCCTTAGGGTGTTGTTCTCGTGTGGTACCCTCAGTGGTATTAAAATACTCCTCCAAGTATTGTTATAATGCCCAAAATACCTTAGCCTTTTTCCTTGTAGTATTCCAAAGTTACCTCTATACGTAGAGTCCTAAATACTACCTTTGTCCTTTTAGTCTCACACCGAAACCCGAAGGAACCCTTCACTGTGGGTTGAAGTTTTGGAGTAGAAGTTGGATAGAACTTCTAAGGGTTGTTTGGAGCGGTTTGGAGCACTCGAGTAGAGCTAAACCTTGCTCAGCGCCGACATTATACTCGGATAATTTTGGGCTTATCGAGGTAAACACTCATCGTCCTTCTATTGTAATTGGAAATTACATGTTGTTAATATATAGTTGAAGTATACTATATATAGAACTATACTTAGTAATCGTGGCAATGTCTTTTGACTTAAGCCCAAGAATTAAGAATCGAATCAGACATGAGACTTGTGTAGTATTATCGTGTAGTAGAATCGCACACGTCCGGTTAGGCGTGTGAAACCCTCTCTGGTTGGCTTGTAGCCTACCGATAGAGAAGGAGATTTACTGTGGCGGGGAGATCCGCCAATTTTCTCAGAGAATATTCTACGTTGTGGTCTTGATGATAATAGGCGCCAGTGGCCTTATAGGTCAAGTACCTACGTGTGGCGCGATTTACTTGGCTTAAGGAGAGCCGATCGTTGGAGCGTTTTGCTATTAGTCGATACTGCCGCGAGGTATGTGAACCTCTTCCTATCTCTTCTAGCATGATATGTGTGTAACTATGTAGTACGCAGACGCATACGTGTTTAATGTATTTGATTGGTTTGAAACATAAAGTGTTATAACGCTTTATGGGAAGTTGGTTATAACACTTTATGTAGGTAAGAAAATGGGTTGTGGTTTTTAAAAGATAATTGATTTGATTTATAAGCGCTTGGGGCGTTATAATAAAACTTGAAGTATTTCAAAAGATTTATGAATCGCTTTTGAAAGAAGTGTAGTATTGTGCTTTGAAAACTTAAGAGTTATACTAGCTTTATGGGAAGTTAGGTATAACGGCTTAAGAATGGTTTACTGATGTTAGAAGTTCAGAGACTTGATCTTATAAGATAAGGGACTTAACTTATTTGTTTTAATGTGGATGTTTATGTGAAACCTCATTCGTGAGTAATGAGTACTTGGTTTTATTTCAAGGATAATGTTTTACCGATTTGGAAATCGTAATGTATCGACGCACCACCGCAGCGTTAATAAAGGAAAATGTATTGAATAATGATGAATTGTATTAAAACCGGTAGAAACCTCCATCCGCATAGAAACTAAGATGAGACAAAATGATATTACATTTTCTAGATCATGGTCTTGTAATAAGAATGTTGTAAACAAGAATAACCTACTCTCACGCATTTACATAATTTACTCAATTATTCTAAAAAGGAATCAAGTGATTAAGTTTATGAACTATGAAACCTTTTGAAAATGAGAAGCTTGAGTAATTGAAACTAGGCAAACTGGAACTTAGGAAAAGAATGTTGTTACTTGATTTTGAAAAGGAATGTGGGTTGGTCATTCTAATACTACGGGTATCGGGTGACTTTTATAAAAGTAATGGATCTCTTTTAAAAGAACTTAACGGATGTAGTACTTTGGAGTTAAAAACCGGACTTTGGCATAAAATGAAAGTACTTTGAGTTGTGTGAAACTTGCCTATGCTTGTTGTTGTGAAACTTGCCTATGCTTGTTGTTGTGAAACTTGCCTATGCTTGTGATGATAGCCTTTGTTGTGCAAGTGTGGTATTTCTGTATTACCGCGTCTCTCGATAGAGGGTGGTCGACTTGTTGAGAACTTACTTGACATGCCGCGGTGATGGAGAATTCCACGGGTATGCTCCTCGCTGATAGTGTTATTCCATGGACTAGCTCTCCATGAGGTTTCTTCGCTCGCCCGGTATCCGTGGTCGGCTCTCGATTTGCCCCGCCTCGTGATCGATTCGCTCGTATTCGTAGTCACCGTGACTTGCCCCGCTCAAGATAGTGACGGTTTCGTGATACGACCTTGTCCTCGGTGGTCACCGATTACTTGCCGGTCACCGCGTGACCGCCTTGGTATCCTAGAGTCGGCCGTGACTTGCCCCGTGACGGCCGTGTTTTGGTTGCATTGTATTATTGGTACGGTCGGATTCGTAGTTATACCGTCCTCAGACGGTTTTATAACACGGTGGGACATAGTGTTCATGTATAATCCTTGGTATGGTTATATCATAAACTGCCGGCAGTGAGGAAGAAATTCCACGGGCACGAGTGATAATTTGGAGGGCGTGAGTCCTCGCTTGACGAATCGTTATATGTTATATATCGTAGTTTGGTCATCATACATGTCTCCCGCTTTATATAGACTATTATGATTTCATTTACGATTTACTGATTTCACATACTTGGTACTGTTATCGACCTCTCGGGCCGCGCTCATGCCGCAGTAGAGGTACATCTACCGCCGATCCTCGCGTTAGGATCTCATTTCAGCGTTTGGGAAGCTCCGTTCCGTCGAGGCTTATCTTTGGTATGTTACCCCGAGTCCGTAAGTTCTCAGACGTTCGGGGTATGGCGGCCCCGCCCCGTCATAGTTGTTGTATAAATCTTAGAGGTCCGTAGTAATCGTTGTGGGTGGTTGTAAAAGGATTAAACTGCTCGTGTTTTATGATATATCAAGGCAATCGCTTGGTTGGCCTGTTTATTTATTATATCTCTTATTTCTTGTGTAAAGTTTTTATTTCCGCTGGTTTTCTCTGATGTTGTATCACTAGGGTGCCCGGGGTAAGGCACCAGTGACGGGCCCGGGTTCGGGGCGTCACAATTTGCCTCTTGTTGAGTTACGTACGATAACAAATACCCTTCCAGTATTCAGATGGCCCTGTATGAGGCTTTATATGGAAAGAAGTGTAAGTCGCCGAGTGGTTGGTTTGATTTGGCTAGGTTCAGTTAGTTGGCCCAGATTTGATTCAGCAGACTGTGGATAAGGTGAAGCTTATCCAGGAAAGGTACATTGGAACTTATCAGATTATCCTTAAAATAGGCAAGGTTGCCTATAAGTTAGATTTGTCGTCCGATTTGGAGGTAGCACGTCCGGTCTTCCATGTTTATATGTTACGGAAGAGAATCGGAGATCCATCCAGAGTTTTCCCGGTTAGTGATGTCCAAGTGACAGAGGGGTTATCATTTGAGGAGAGTACCATAGCGATACTTGATCGCCAGGTCAGGCGACTACAGACTAAGGACGTGGCTTCCGTCAAAGTCTTGTGGCCATGTGTAACAAATGTGATTATGTAAGGTGTGTTTAAAGGGAACTATGTCGTTATCTAATTAGATTGGACTCCAAAAGAACATTCGGGGACGAATGTTTCAAAGGGGGAAAGAATGTTACACCCCAAAAATTTCAGTACATGTATAGGAGAATGGACGGGAGAACACAGGACTTAAAATTTTGAACGAAAGAAAGAATTATTTTCCAAAGGAAGAATCTTCCGAACCTCGGGAGGGAAAATTGTTCGTTAATGAGAATTGGGTTCTCAAATTTGTTATTTGAGACTTTTAGAATTTATCGGAATTATGGAATTTTATTTTCAGAGTTGGATACGTGGGGCCCACCCGAGAAATTTTACGTTTTTGTGGGGCCCACAAGATTTTCGATATTTTGACCAATTATGGAAATTTCGGAAAACGGAATGTTATGGACCAATGGGAGGGCGACACGTGTCACCCTCCACATGGTCATCATGGGACGAAAATGATCAATTAAAGAATAGTCAATTGGCTTGATATTATTGACCAAGTCTTAAGGTCAAGATGCAAGCTTAGTCATCCAAATCTTGGCCACACATTTGGATTAATCTTAGCCCTTGGATGTCTTATATAACTATACTAGTGGCAAGACAAGCACACAACACTTAGAGAAAAATTTCATTCTTGTTCTTGTTGAAAATAGCTCTCGGCTTTGCTCCCTTTTCCACACAAAAAAAAAATTCGTTTGTTGTTCATAATTCACAATACTTAAACCCAAGGTTCCTAGAGGTATTATAAGGATATCTCAATACAAAAATCCCGGAAAAACTACGTTATTACGTTAGTCGCAACATGAAAACCTAAGGGGGTTTTCATAGTTGGAGTTGAAACTTGAAGAGGAGTTCTTCATAAGCTTCTAAGGGTTGCTTGGAGTGGATTGGAACGTCAAGAAGAAGAGCTAAAGTTTCTAAGGATCGACTTTGAATCTTGGATTAGATTTGGGATTATTGAGGTAATAATCTTCGTCTTACTATTGTAATTAAAGATTCCATGTTATGAAAGTGATAGATGATCATGAGATATAGATTATGAAAATTGATAAGTGTTATGGAATATTGGAAGCCTAAAATCCGAAAAGTTCATGTTAGCCTTTAAGATTGTAATTCAATTTAATTGTTAGTTACAATCGTCGCATGTTATAGAAGAAAAGAATTATAGTTGTTAGAATTGTTATTATGTATATAACATGTTGGAATAACGACTAGGACTAAAAAGGAAATTGAAAGAGAATTGATGTTGTTGTAGCCGAGAATGGTCATTGAATTATTGGACTGTTTTATACGATTGTGGGGCAGAATTTTACAAGTCATGTTAGGCGTGTAATCCCCTTTGATTAGTTTATTGGTTGATCCTTAAATGTGGCATGTTGGTTATTGATTTTCGGGCCTTGAAAAAGGTGGAAAAGTACGTAGAAACAAAGGAAGTTGTCATGACCCGACCCCGGGCCCGCGACTGGTGCCCTACCTGGGCACCCTTACAGGTATACATCAGAGATAATCAGCGGAACATACATGAAACTTATAAAATAAATCAACAAGAATTAAACAACAGGTTAGCCGATAAGGCTACCTGCCTGGACGCATATACATAAACATAACCAAACGCAGTTACATCCTTCTTCTTTACAAACCGACCCACAAGATATGACTACAGACCTCTAAGAATTACAACTGTGGCGGGACAGGGCCCCGCCATACCCCTGAATGTACATAAATCTACAACATCAGGGAAACCGTACCCAAAAGATAAGCCTCCGGAGTGAATGGAGCTTCTTCCCAAAAACTGAACAGAGATCCTAAGAGCAAGGATCACCAACCTGTGTACCTAACACCTGCGGGCATAACACAGCCCCCCGAAGGGGGTCAGTACAACAGGTACCGAGTATGGAACGGAAATAAGGTACAGTAACCAAATCATAACTGTATAAAAGAATGACAGGGGCAAGTATAAAAATAAAATACCAGATCATACCGTGCCATTTTAACTCATGAGATCAATCGTACATTAATCGTTCTTTTCCTTCTTTCAATACAATAATTATAAACATATTCTTACATACATACTTAAGAATTTTGATCAAGTTTTTCCACATAACTTACATAACATAATCCGGCCCTTTTATGGAGGGACCCGGTGTAACTTTCCTTACATAACGTAACCCGCCCGCTTATGGACACGGCATCTTGATGAATCATGTAACATAACCCGCCCACCCGCGGCTCTGCATCGTGGAATCATGTAGCATAACCCGGCCCGCCTGTGGGCCTCGGTGTTTTGTGGAATCATGTAGCATAACCCGGCCCGCCTGTGGGGCTCGGTGTAAAATAACGTAACCCGGCCTATGTGTAGGCTCGGTGTAATATGGCGTAACATGTCCTATGTGTAGGCTCGGTGTATCTCATGACATAACCCGACCTATTTGCAGGCTCGGTGTGTCTCATATCATAACCCGGCCTATTTGTAGGCTCGGTGTGTCTCATAACATAACCCGGCCTATTTGTAGGCTCGGTGTGTCTTTCCTTACATAATATTTTAAACCACCTTTTCACTTCTTCTTCCGTCGTCATAACAACTTCTCATAAAGCTATTATAACAACCTTTCATTTTAGAAAACATAAGGCGCTTTTATTTCTTATTACATTAGGGAAACTAAACCCCAAAAGTACTACGTACATACATACTTATAAAAGAATCATGCCACACCCTCTCCTTTAAATCAATAAATTCTTCTTTTCAAAACACAAGTTACATAATCTTTTGAAATCAATCTTCTTAACTTTTGAAATAGATCAAGAAGCCATACTTTTTAATCAAGTCATTTCCACTTATAAAATCAAGGCTTATATTCTTAAAACCTCGTATCATATACTATTTAAAATCATGTCGCTTATACATATAAAAGCATGTCATCTATACTTTAGAAATCAAGTCTCATAACTTGAAAAGCAAAGTTTCATAACCCTTTAAAGAAATCAAAGTTTATAGCCTTAAAACTTCATAACATAAACTCTTCTTAAATTAAGTAACATATACTTTTGTGAGTTGTGAATAGGTTATACTCGTTTATAACGATCTTATTAAAGCAGTCATGATCTAGAATGTAATACAATTTTGTCTTATCTTAGTTTCTATGCAGATGGAGAATTCTACTCATTTTAATATAATTGATTGTCGATAAATTTTCTTTTATTAACGCTGCAATGGCTTGTTCGATACTTATTCTCATTCGTGCAGTAAATTAGCAAAGTCAACTCGACTCCAAATACTTCCTAACGACTCTTACCAACATCCCCCATAAGACTTGGTAAGAACTTAGGATAACTTAGACATAACTTTTACATAGAGTAAATCAACATACATACCTCTTAACTTCTAAGAGTAGAAGGAATCATAAAATAACACCACATGTATATTTCATACATAGAATCATGCCAAAAGAAGGAAGAGGTTCACATACCTCGCGACGACTAGCGACAAGTTGCAAAATGCTCCCAAGTACTTTAACCTTGCTAGCTTTTCCACCCTTCAAGTAGAATACGCTACTCGTAGTACTTCAACCTACATTAATCATAACATGACAATCAACCCTTAGCCTTTTTAAGGTAGAATCATACTAAGTGTAAGGTCTTTTATTCTACGGAAATTTGGGCAGCACTTCCTTTGTTTCTACGTACTTTTCCACCTTTTTCAAGGCCCGAAATCAATAACCAACATGCCACATTTAAGGCGCAACAATTCAGCCAACCAAAGGGGATTACACGTCTTAACATGACGTGTAAAATTCTGCCCCACAATTAATACAAAACAATCCAATATTAACTTATCATTCTCGGCTACAAAGTACAACCACATATAATCCTTTCCAATTCCTTTCAATCCATAATGTCGTCTTAACATGTTATATAGTCGCAAACAACTCTAACAACTTATAATCCCTTCTTTATATAACATGCGACGACTAAAACTAATAACTAAATTGAATTACAATCTTAAGGCTAATCATGCAACTTTCAGATTAGTGGTTCCAATATCCATAACACTTATCAAATTTCATAATATATATCACATGCTCATCTATCAACTACTACAACATGAAATCTTGAATTATAATAGCAAGACGGAGATTAATACCTCTTTTAAGCCCAAATTCGATCCAAAACCTAAAGTCGATCCGTAGAAACTTTAGCTCCTCTTTTCGACGTTCCAATCCACTCCATGTAACCCTTAGAAGCTTGTGAAGAACTCCTCTTCAATTTTCAACTTCAAAGTTGAAGAACACCTTAGGTTTTCGCCTTGCGACTAACGTAAAAACGTCGTTTTTTCGGAATCTTTCTATTGATATATCCTTACAATACCCCTAGGAACCTTGGGTTAAAGTATTGGATTATTGAACCACAAACGAAAAAAAATTCTTGTTCTTCAATGTCAAAGCCGAGAGCTCCTCTCAATGTCCCTAAGTTTTCTCAATTTTTTTCTAAGTGTTATAACTTGTCTTGCTACTAATGTGACTATATAACAAAATGAAGGGTCAAGATTAAAACACTTGTTGGGTTTGGATGAAGGATAATAAAATATCTCAAGTCAAGTGGCTCTTTGACTTAGTCAATAATATCAAGCTTGGGCTTGCAAGACTTGATCATCTAGGCTTTGGTCAATTGACCATTCAATCCTTGGTCTATTTCGTCCAATACCATCCAAGGGGGGGTGACACGTGTCACCCTCTCATTCGTCGTAATATTTCGCTTTCCGACGTTTCCATAATTCCGATAAATTTTTACAAGTCTCAAATTTTAGCGTCCCGATTTCTTACGTATGTTCTTATATATATGTCCTGAAATTTCGGGGTGTAACAGAAGTGCTGCCCAATTTTCCGTAGAATAGGAAGCTTTACACTTACAATATTCTACGTTGGAAAGCTAGAAGTTGATAGACGTATTATGGTCATTATAGGTTGACATTCTACGTGCGGCATATTCAACTTGGCAAGTGGATTAAGTCGGAGAGGTATGTGAACTCTTCCCTATCTCTTGAGCATGAGTATTTACAAAGGTATAGTACGGGAGACGTACGTATTTTTAGTGAACTTGGTTTCAGTTTGGTATCCTTGCCTTGATTTCGAAAAGTGAAGTAACTCGGCTTTTAAAAGTATATGTTACTTGATGTTACATGTAAAGATTACTTGACTTGAAAAGAATAGAATACTTGATTTGGAAAAGTATGGGTTACTTGAACTATTTTAAAGTTAAGAGACTTGATTTCTAAAGTCAAGGAACTTGAAGTATTTTGAAAGTCATGAAACTTGATTTGAAAGTATATGATACTTGGTTTCAAAAGTATAAGTCTCTTGGTTTCAAAGAGGAACGTAATTGTCTTGGTTTAGAAAGACATAAAGTGTTATAATGGCTTTATGGGAAGTTAATTATAACGACTTTATGGGAAGTTAAATGAGTGGTTTACTCAAATGATTTAAACAGGGATAAATGACTTGGTTTTAAGAAAGACAACTTGATTTAAAGGCATAAGTTGCCTAAGTTTTGAAAGTAGAAGTCACTTGGTTTAAAAGCCTAAAAATGTATTTCTAAAGGTGTAGTGACTTGTTTTGAAAAGTGGACAAGCCTTGATACTACGGGTGTTAGTATCTTGGGTTTTCATATGAAAAAGAGTCATTTTAAAAGGATAGGAGTACGTAGTACTTTGGGGTTAAATTCCCGGATTTTTCATGATATGTTAGTGCCTTAAGTTAAATAAAATGAGAGTCCATGCTAATTAAGTCTAATAAGAAGTTGAGGGATTTCTTAACTTACTTATGTTATTTATAGTAGCCGGTTGTGTTTGTGTTATATTATTCTTTAGTGGGTCATTCCCCGGGCATGTTGCATGTTGCATATTCCGTGGATTTACTCCCCACGATGCGAGGAAGTTACCTCATGCGAGTCCGTAGGGCTCATGCGGGTGAAATAGTCCCATGCGGGGTGGACCAGTCCTATGCGAGGAAATTACCTCATGCGGGTCCACACGGCCTATACGGGTGAAATAGTCCCAGGAGTAGGATTGCGTGATATTACTACGGGCGGATGGTCCTAGGTTAATCACAGGCTTCCTATTTTAAGAACCGGAAATGTTTACTCTTGTTACTCTCATTGTTAGTAAGGCACAATATACTGTTAATTTGGTTATCATACATGTCTCCAGCTTTATTTTAGACTATATGATTTCATTACAAAGATTTTCGCCACATACTTGGTACATATTTTGTCTCGACCCCATTTCCTGGGGCTACGTTCATGCAGCAGGTAGAGTTAAACAGGTTGTTGATCCTCACTCTTAGTATCACTGTTCAGCTGTGGAGAAGCTCCATTACTCCGGAGGCTTATCTTTGGTTCAGATCCCTGGTATTGTCGGTTGTTGTACATTCAGGGGTATGGCGGGGCCCTGTCCCGTCACTGTTGTTATGTCAAAACTCTTAGAGGTCTGTAGTCATATCTTTTGGGTCGGTTTGAATAAAAAAATGGGATGTAACTGCTTTTGGCAATGTACATATATATATATATGTCCAGGGAGGTAGCTGTTACACCCCGTAACTCCAGGACATGTTTAATAGAATGTACGTAAGGAACTCAAGACTTGAAAAGGGTACGAAAGAAAGAATTGTTTTTCCGACGAAAAATCTTCCGAACGTCGGAAAGGGAAAATGTTCGTTGAGGAGAATTGGATTCTCAAAATGCATTAATTGAGGATTATGGAATGTATTTTCATTATGGAAATTTATTTTACGGATTTGGTCGTGTGGGGCCCACCCGAGGAATTTTACGTTTTGTGGGGCCCACGAGGGTTACGTAATTTTATGGACGAATGGGAGGGCGACACGTGGCACCCTCCCACATGGCTTGGTCGAATTAATGCAAGGGTAAAAGGGTCATTTGACCATTGTAAAGATGAGAAAGTCTTGCTAATTATAGAGCTTGATATTGTTGACTTGTCAAAGGGCCACATGGGCTTGATCCTAGTGAAACTCATCTTAGCCACCCATTTGTTTAAGTCTTGACCCTCCATAGTGTTATAAATGCATAACTAGTGCAAGACTAGCTCATTTAACACTTAGAAAAATTTAGAGACCTTGTGTGTGTGCAATGGAGCTCTCGGCTTTAGGCCTATTTTGAAGACAAAATTTTGCAATTGTGGATGATAATTCACAAGACTTAAACCCAAGGTTCCTAAGAGTATTGTAAGGTTATCTCAATAGAAAGATTTCGGAAAAGTGGCGTTTTTGTATTAGTCGCAAAGTGGAAACTTAAGGAGTTCTTCAACTTTGAAGTTGGAACTTGAAGATGAGTTCTTCATAGGCTTCTTAGGAGTGCTTGGAGCGGATTGGAACATGAGGAAAGGAGCTAAGAATTGCTAAGGAGCGACTTTGAATCTTGGAAAGATTAAGGGCTTGTAAAGGTATAATTTTTTGTCATTTTAGTAATTACGATTACGTATTGTTGTAGCTTTGGATATTAGCAAGCATGAGGTTTGTATTATGAAGTTGGATAAGTATTTTGACTATTGGAACCCTAATCCGAAAACTAGTATGTTAGCCTTAAGATTACAATTCAAGTCGATTATTAGTTTAAGTCGTCGCATGTTGTATAAAGAAGGAAATTGTAGTTGTTTATGACTATATAACATGTTAGGCCTTAGAACTTGGAATTTGAAAAGGATTGGAAAAGACTTTGAATTGTTGGTTATTGTTGGCCGAGAATGGCTAGTGAGTTTTAAACTACTTGGTATGAATTGTGGGGCGGAATTTTACACGTATTGTAAGGCGTGTAATCCCCTTTGGTTAGCTGAATTGTTGGGCCTTATATATGGCGTGTTTGGTTATTGTATTCGGCCTTGAAAAAGGTGGCAAAGTATGTAGAAACAAAGGAAGTGCTGCCCGATTTTCCGTAGAATTTAGTGACCTTGTGCTTAGAATATTCTACGTTCGAAGCTAGAGGTTTAATGGACGTATTATGACCATTTTAGGTTGAAGTACTAAGTATAGCGGATTCTACTTGAAGGATGGAATAGCTATCAAGGATTGAAGTACTTCGGAGCATTTTGCTATTTGTCGATAATCGTCGCGAGGTATGTGAACCTCTTCCTTCTTTTGACATGATTTTATGTATGGAATATACATGTGGTATTATTTCATGATTTCCTTCTACTCTTAGAAGTTAAGAAATAAGTATGTTGATTTACTCTACGTAAGGGTTATGTCTAGGTTATCCTAAGTTCTTGCCAAGTCTTATGGGGGATGTTGGTAAGAATCGTTAGGAGGTATTTGGAGTCAAGTTGACTCGACTAAGTTACGGCACAAATGAGAATAAGTATCGAACAAGCCATTGCAGCGTTAATAAAGGAAAATGTAATGCCGATAAGTTATATTAAAACAAGTAGAATTCTCCATCTGCATAGAAGCTAAGATAAGACAAAATTGTATTACATTTTCTAGATCATGGCTACTTGAATAAGATCGTTATAAATAAGTATAACTTATTCACAACGCACCAAGTATATGTTACTTAATTTAAAAGAGTTTACGTATGAAGTTTTTAAGACTTTGAAACTTGTTTTCTTAAAAGTTAAGGGACTTGAAGTATTTTGAAAACTATGTGATTTGATTTGAAAGTATAAGTCTCTTGGTTATAAAAGGAATGAATTTGTTTAAGACATAAAGAGTTATAACGGCTTTATGGGAAGTTGGTTATAACAACTTTATGGAAAATTAAAAGAATGGTTTTCTTCAGTAATGTAAGAAAAGAAATGATTTGAAATAAAGAAGGGCAAATTGTTTTAAAGGTACCAATTGCTTAAGGTTTTTAAGAAAGAAGTCACTTGATTTAGAAGCCGGTAAATGTATTTCTAAAAAGGTATTGTGACTTGTCTTGAAAGGTAGATATGACTTGATACTACGGTTGTTAGTATCTGGGAAGTTTTATTTGAAAAAGAGTCTTTCTAAAGGAGTAGAGGTGCGTAGTACTTTGGGTTAAATTCCCGGATTTTATATGACATTATCGTCCCAGAAATGGGCCGGGCAGTATACCTTTATGGGCAGACTATATGACATTATCGTCCCAGAAATGGGCCAGGCAGTATACCTTTATGGGCAGACTATATGACATTATCGTCCCAGAAATGGGTCGGATTAGGTTATGAAAGATAAGTAAGTTAGATGGTAATAAACTTAATGACTTCTCCTAAGTATGTACGTAAGATATGGCTATAACTCTTAATGGAATGGAAAAGATAATGATGTTCAATTAAGTTCATAAGGGGTAATGACACGGCATGATCTGGTATGTACTTTTTATACTTGCCCCTGTCATTCTTTTGTACGCTTATAATCACATCATTACTTTATTTCTGCTCCATATTCGCACTGTTAGATCGACTTCTTCGGGCTGCGTTAAATGTCCGCAGGTTTAGGTACACAGTTGTAGATCCACGAGCTTAGGATCCTGGTTCAGCATTTTGAGATGGCTCCAATGTTCCGGAGTCGTCATGGCTATGTATATTCAGGGGTACGGCGGGGCCTTGTCCCGTCATAGTATGTGTTCAAATCTTAGAGGTTTGTATTCACATGTGGGCCGGACTGGTTAGAGTTGTAATTACATTTTTGGATAGTGTAAGCCCTTTTTTGGGTGATTTATATTACGGCGGCCTTATCGGCTTTGCCTTGGTAAAAAAAAAAGGTGTGTTATTTATTTTCCGCATCAGTTTATTATGTTGTATGATTATAAGGGTGCCCAGGTAGGGCACCAGTCGCGGCCCGGGGTCGGGTCGTGACAGTAGCCTTATCGGCTAGCTTGTGGTTTACTTATTATTGATGTATGTTATGAGTTTCATGTATGTTCCGCTGATTTTCTCTGATGTATACCTGTAAGGGTGCCCAGGTAGGACACCAGTCGCGGGCCCGGGGTCGGGTCGTGACACTTATTCTACGGAAAATTGGGCAGCACTTCCTTTGTTTCTACGTACTTTTCCACCTTTTTCAAGGCCCGAAATCAATAACCAACATGCCACATTTAAGGCTCAACAATTCAGCTAACCAAAGGGGATTACACGCCTAACATGACGTGTAAAATTCTGCCCCACAATTAATATAAAACAATCCACTCACTTTAGGCAACTCTCGGCAATATCAAGGACAACAACATCTATTTCTTTTCAATTTCTTTCTAATCCCCGTTGTTATTCCAACATGTAATATAAGTCATGATCAATTATAACGACTATATTTCTTTCCTTAAATAACATGCGACGACTATAACTAACAACCAAATTGATTAACAACTTTAATGGCTAGCATGTCAATTTCGAATTTAACCTTCCAAATTCCATAACATTTATCAATTTTCATTCTAAATATCTCATGCTCATCTATCAACTACTACAACATGAAATCTTGAATTACAATAGTAAGACGGAGATTATTACCTCAATAAGCCCAAATCTTATCCAAGATCAAAAGTCGATCCTTAGCAACTTTAGCTCATTTCCTTCACGTTTCAATCCGCTATTTGCAACCCTTAGAAGTTCATACCCAACTTCTCTTCAAGTTCTAACTCAATCCATGAAAAAACCCTTAGGTTTTCATGTTGCGACTAACGTATAAACGTAGTATTTTCGAGATTTTTGTATTGAGATACCCTTAGAATACCTTTAGGAATCTTGGGTTTGAATATTAGGATTTATGAAGCAAGATTGCAAATTTTTCTCTCCATTAAGGAGCCTTGGCCGAGAGCTCTCTCTTGCACAAATAAGTTCTTGATTTTTTCTAAGTCTTGAAGACTAGTCTTGCACTAGTAGTTAGTATATATAATTAAATCAAGGGCTAGGATTAATCCAAATAGAAGGCTAGGATGTGGTCAATTATCTCAAGCTAACTTGACCCTTTGACTTGGTCCATTTTTCTTCATCCAACAAGCCCATGTGGAGGGGGACACGTGTCGCCCTCCATTGATCTAAAATATTTCGTTTCCCAAAATTTCCATAATTGGTCAAAATATCGGGAACCTCGTGGGCCCCACAAAAACGTAAAACTTCTCGGGTGGGCCCTACGTATCCAACTCTGAAAATAAAATTCCATAATTCCGATAACTTCTAAAAGTCTTAAATAACAAATTTGAGAATTCAATTCTCATTTAACGAACATTTTTCCTTCCCGAGGTTCGGAAGATTTTCCTTTGGAAAACAAATCTTTCTTTTGTTCAAATTTTTAAGTCTTGTTTCCTTACGTACATTCTCTTAAACATGTTCTGAAATTACGGGGTGTAACAAATATATGGAGATATGAATACAAAAGTATTCCACAGCTTGATAATAGGATATTCTATATAAAGGGCAAAAAGGGTGATACTCTAAATGATACGTCAGATATCATGCAAGATTCTGTGAAATTCTACGTTAACTTGCCGAGAACAACAAGCTTTGAAAGGGATCATGCAACCAGTAATATAGTGATACAAGGAGCAGTGGTAAGTGAGGAACAGAGAACAATGCTAGAAGGAAAGATTATGAAAGGGAGATAAGCCATCTTCCTCGCAAAAAGGGCGATATTGTGTATTATTAAGAATTACATGTATCAAGGTTAGTAAGCCAAGGTATGCTATAGATATTGGACAGGTAAGATCCTCGGCTTTGGCTACGTTGTGCAACATGTTACAATTCTACATAACCTTTAGATAATAATAGTGTGTTGGGGTAATTGAGGACGGGAACTATGGAACAGTCGAGGAATGGTTGTAAGAAATATGAAAACAATGAATAAGTAGGAATGGAATGGTATGATCAAGTATCAAGGCAGGAATATATTTTTTCTTTCGTTTAATGACGAGTAGAAGGAAGGATTACAACAAGAATGTTAAAGGTGAATGAAATTATAGTTATACAGGTTCCACAAGGGTATGATTACTCCATAACAGTGTAAGGATCAATGGTAGCGCAGGGACAGTAAGAACACTTCGGCCAAAGGTGTTATACCCCGTATTTCCAGAGTATGTACGCAGGGACGTACGTAGGAAATTTCGAACTTCAAGTAGGCTTGGCCGATTTAATTTTGTGCACAACACCCGGTTAGAGTCGTTTTTCGGCGAAACGTTTTCACGACTTCGTAGGGGAATTTCGGCTATGCCATATTTTATTTTTGCGGATTTTTCCGAGAGATTTAAACATTTTGGACCAACAAGAGGCGACACTTGTCACCCTCTCATTGGAACACCTCAAGGTCAAGCTTGGCCGAAAGTTGGCCATTTTGTCATGGAGTAGGTAGGATATTTGTGTGTTAGTTGGTTAAGGGCACTTGGCAAGATCTTGCCCTACACTTGCCTTGCACTTGGCATGATCTTGGCCATTGGTTGGCCTTCACTTGACCTATAAATACCCACCTTTGGAAGACAAATTCATCCACAAATTTGCCTTAGTCTTGAAAGCTCTCCTTCTCCCTCCTCAGTGTTGAGTTCGGCGAGGCCTCCCTTGTGGCCGAGAGCACCCCCTCTGTGGGTGCTAGCCGAGTGTACCCCTAGCCTAGTTGCTTTGATAATACCCCCTTTGTGGTGTAGAAATACTCTCAAAAGTATTGTTATAATGCCCAAATTACCTTAGCCGTATACCTTGTAGTATTCTAAGGTTATACCTATCTAAAAGCCCAGAATACTATTATACTTCCGTCTGTCACAAAACCGAAACCCTAGGAAAATCTCCATAGTCCATTGAGTATTGTGTAGAAGTTGGTTAGAACTTATAAGGGTGGTTTAGAGCGGTTGAGCGCCTGAGTTGAGTTAAGCGATTGCCCAGATCGACTTTATACTTGGATAATTATGGGCTTATCGAGGTAAATATCTTGTCCTCTATTGTAATTGGAAATTACATGATTGTTAGACTATATAGTTGAAGTATACTATATATAGAACTGAACGTTGTTGTCGGCAATGTCTTTGGACTTAAGCCTGAATAATAAGAAACCTTTTCGAAAGACGAGTCTCGAATGCTTTTTACATGTGTATCAGACATGAGACCTTGTGTAGCTTTTACGTGAGGTAGAATTGTGCACGTCCGTTAGATGTATGAACCCTCGTTGGCTTGATAGCCGCCCCGATAGAGAGGAGATTTACGCCATGTGTGGGAGTGCGCGAATTTTCTGTAGAATGTTCTACGGAGGGATCTAAATGTTAATAAGCGCTGTGGCCTTATAGGTTGAAGTACTACGTGGCGCGATCCATCGCTAAGGAGTAGCCGACGGTTTGAAGTACTTGGAGCGTTTTGCTATTAGTCGATACTGCCGCGAGGTATGTGAACCTCTTCCTATCTCTTCTAGCATGATATGTGTGAACTATGTAGTACGGTGAGACGCATACGTGCTAAATGTATTTGATTGGTTTAAAACATAAAGTGTTATAACGGCTTTATGGGAAGTTGTTATAACACTTTATGTTGGTAAGAAAATACTTGTGGTTTTTAAAAGGTAATCGATTTGAACTATAAGCGGCTTGTTATGTGTTAATAAAGAACTTGAAGTAATACTTGGTTTTGAAAACTTAAGAGTTATACTAGCTTTATGGGAAGTTAGGTATAACGCTTAAGAATGTTTCTTGATTTCGAAATCGAATGTGTATCGACAAACCATCGCGGCGTTAATAAAAGGAAATGTTTTGACTAATTAAGTATTATTAAAACCAGAGAAACTTCCATCGGCATAGAAGCTAAGATGAGACAAAATGATATTTCCTAGATCATGGCTGCTGTAATAAGATTGTTATAAACAAGAATATCCTACTCACATATAAGGCTTATGTTTCTCAGATTGTTTAAAGGAGAATTATATTCTTAAATGAATAAGACTATGAACTACAAACCTTTCTAAAATAAGAACCGTGAACATTGGAAATTAGGCAAACTTGAACATTGGAAATTAGGCAAACTTGAACAAAGGGAAAAGAATGTTGCTACTTGATTTTACAAAGAGAAGTAATTGATTTACTTTAAAAGGATAGTCACTCTATTTTTATACTACGTATTGTGTGACATTGTGAAAGTAACGATCTTTTAAAGAGTTAATGTATGAAGTACTTTGGGGATAAAACCCCGAACTTGTTGGCATATAGTAGAAAGTACCTCGTGTGTATAACTTGATTTTGTTGGTTTGTGATAGCCTTGTAATACTTTCTTGTTGATTGATAAGTAAACATGCTAGGATGCTACGGGTGTTAGTATCTTGTGATGTTTGTGTAAAGGGGGTTTTTCCTTTGTTGTGCTTATGTTGTTTAACGATAAGCTGTTATGTTAGTATTTTACATCACTCATCTCTTGAGATGATTCCGGGGGTTAAGCTGCCCTCCGATGCGGGGTAGACTCAGCGGTCGATGGACCTATGATTCGAGAATACCTCACGCAGTCCCGAGGGCCTACGCGAGCTACGAGTTCCGTGTTAGTGCGTCCTTTATGGGCATGCGGTCCATGTGGCCACGCGGATCGCGAAGTCGGTGACGACGCCGGAGTAGCTACCCTCGATGCGGGAATACCTCATGCGGGCCGATGAGATTGGCCTACGCGAGTCTGCGGAAGTTCGAGGCTTGACGCGCACATTAGATCATCGCGCAAGTGGCCAACTTTGATCATGTGACGCCCAGACAGATCTTATGATACAGTTCATGACCTTGTTGGTACTGTGGGTGTTAGTAGTCGGCTATGCCTTCGTACTTACCCCGTACGGTGTTATTATGGCACAGGTGGGACCTGGTGTTCATGTGTGTTCCTTGGTGCTTTTATATCATAAATCGCGGCATGGAGGAAGGTATTCCACGCATGATTGATGTTGTGGGCGTGAGACCCATTATTATATTTGAGTAATGACTTTGAGGCGTGAGTCACGACTTGATATGATCGCTTGTTTATCAGGAATCGTAGTTTTGTTATCATACATGTCTCCCGCTTTATATAGACTACTATGATTCCATTTACGTATTTTCACATACTTGGTACTGTTATCGACCTCCTTCGGCGCGTTCATGCCGCAGTTGAGGTACACGATCGTTGATCCTAGCTTTCGTGGTCACAAAAGATACGGGAAGCCCCGCTTCTCCGGAGGCTTATCACGTATAGTCCCCGTCGTAATAGGTGTTTACATTCGTGGTTTGGCCCCGCCCCGCCATTGCCGTATCTTTTCTTAGAGGTGCAGAGTAATCTTTGTAGGCGGGGTTTGTAAAGAAAGGATTAAACTGCTCATTTTGAAAGAGTTGTTATTATTATTTATGCCGGGCGGCAAGTTTTCTAAAGATAATTGTTGCACGCTTCTTGTTATTTCATGTTGTTGTGTTATGTTCGTGATTTCTCGATGTTGTATCACTAGGGTGCCCGGTAAGGCACGATCCACGCCCGGTTCGGTCGTGACAAAAGTGGTATCGAGCGATTAATCCTCGGAAAGTGTCTACAGCACCGTATCCAAGAGAGTCTTGATTATCGGTGTGTTGTGCACCACATCAATAATCGTGAGGCTATAGGGTATTTAGGATTGGTTTCTATTCTTCTCACTCGAGATCGTGCCTTAGAGCCGTGTTGTAAGTTGGACCTCCGACGAAATTATTTCCTTATCGTTATGCCTCCGCGTAGGCAAACCCGCCCAGTGAGGCGCGCAAAGGCGGAGCCGCGAGTAGAGTTTAGAGGGTTACGAGGGCACATGCCCAATCATCACCTGAGTTAGGTGCTTCATTCGGGGATTTCTGCGACATCACTAGCCCCAGTAAAGTTTAGCACGGCGGCGGCAGTTCCTACTGCGGTCATGATATTTGAACCTTCGCCCACGACGAGAGAGAGAATATGGATTGCAAAGAGGCGACCACATTAGCTATGGATTTAACTACCAGAGAGTATACCGATATACCGCGAGTCTTGATGAATATCAACGAGAGGGTTGTGCAAGAGTAGTTCTTCAGTTAGGATTGAGCATGGCCTGTGTACGAGCTTATACACAGCAGGCCGAGAAACGTAGAGATCGACGGGTTAACCAAGGACAGCAGAAGAGGGCCAGAGCAGCAAGGTCCTTTGGTAACTTTCGAGGTGAGTCACCTCACCAACAGATTTGATTATGCACATCCACAATGCAGAGTGGTCTTCCACGGATTTCGTGGCGTTCGGGTACGCAGGAGTTGGTTAGAACTCCGTGGCTTCCGGCTCATTGGCGCGACGCCATCCCGGGAATGTCGTCTTTTAGTCGGTACTTGTTGTACGGCGACCGCCGTGGTCCGATGTCGAAAGAGTGTCCTGGTAGGAGGACTTAGCCTTCAGGATCGGTGGGTAGTTCATCACCTTCCTTAGCTATGCGCCCTACGGGGCAGGTTTGATTAGAACAACTAGGGGAGTGAAGCAGTAGATTCAGGCATATCCTTAACCTCAGAGTTCAGTATGTGTGATAAGATGGGTATATCATAAGTGCTATCTTTTGATAGCAGTGTGTTAATATTTGTGATTAGAAATCATGGTTAGTAACCGGGGACGATTGGGGGGATAGAGAAAGTGTGAGCCTTAGAGTTTTATACGTAGAAACCTTAGAGGTGCGCCGTCTCGAGTAAAGGTGTAGTGTTATGTTTGATCCTTATCGGAGTGCATAGTGCACGTGAGCTATGTTTGTGGGATAAGTCCCCGAGTAGCGTGATTTGAAAGAGGTAGTCGAGCTAGAAGACCGCCAGGTTTTGAAACGTGATTAGTGAGATTGTTCGGATCGGAGCTAGTATTGTGCGCGCCGGTCGGGTTGAGGCCACGTTGCGTCAACCCGCGTAGGTTTGGTGGTGGGGTCAGTTGGTGGTCCCGCCTTGTGTTAGGGTTGTGAGGGTGTTAGCCCAAGTTTAGTTAACCAAAGATAATGAGTTCGTGGATGCGTTCGACCAGTGGTCGGGCCGAGAGGTCACCGCCTTGTCTTCTAGCAAAGCGGTTTTACTCGGCGGTTGATTTTATCGTAAAGGTTGTAAGTCGCACGGGTGCTTACCTTCACCTTATGACGCAGATGGAGCCAGTGGTACGCTGTTTTTTGTTTCGAAAGTTTTACTGTGCAAGGTTAAGAACTCAGTGAGTCTCGACCGCATTCGCCTCCGGCCGGTGTTTGGATTTCAGAGTTAGTTGTGGTGATTGTTGTCTCCGGGAGAGGGAAATTTTTTTAACTTCCATTTCAGTGTTCGGATGTCGCCTTATGAAGCCTTGTAAGGGCGGAAGTGTAAGTTGCCGGTCGATTGGTTCGATGTTGGCAAGGTTCGCATACTGGTTCAGCTTGTTCCAAAGATGTGGTTAGTGAAGCTTGTCTAGAAGAAGTTCGCGGCAACGGAGGAAATCGTGACGGATAATCGACGACGCTTAGAGTTCAGTTGACGGTCGGTCTTCAAGGTACCACCCCGGTCATGTGACGAGTTTTGAAACAGAGGGAACTTAGCCCGAGTTGTTTGGGCCCTTTGAGTTCATGTGAATAGGCCAGGTTGCCTATATGTTAGCTTTTGTCGTCCGACTTAGAGGCAAGATGTCCGTCTTTCGTATTGTTATGTTCGGAAAGTATCGAGATCCATCCAGAGTGTTCCCGCTAATGATGACCGTTGAGATAGTAACCCGAGTTTGAAATCAAGCGAGATCAAGAGTTTGGGTACGATACCGCAGTTGATCGACGCAGTCCGGTATCATTTGTTGGGTCGCTCGAGAAGGTTTATGCCGCAAAGTGACAAAAGTGGTATCATGTGGTAAGAATTCGAGTGTACGAGAAGGGTACGACACGTAAGGGAAGAAACGAGCGTGTATGGCGAGCGTAGATGTGATCATTTCTTTTGTATGGAGAAGGTGCGAAGGAATTATATTTTAGACCCTTGGATGGGAGCGTTTGTGATGTTAGAGGTGTGTCCTCGTGGACTTGGAGGTAAGTACTTTGGCGCAAGTTGGTTCCGTGGCCATGCGTGGCGTGATTGTTTTCGTAAGTATAGCGGTGAGGACTATACCGCGCGCTTGTTTTGAGACTTAGAAGGAACATTCGACGAATGTTTCTAAGGAGGAGAATGTTATACCGTATTTCCAGTATGTACGCAGGACGCACGTAGGAAATTTCGAACTTCAAGTAGGCTTGCCGATTTAATTTTGTGCACAACACCCTGTTAGAGTCGTTTTTAGTAAACGTTTTCCACCTTTAGGGGGAATTTCGGCTATGCCATAGTTTATTTTTGCGGATTTTATGATAGTCGAAACATGTTGGTCCAACAAGAGGCGACACTTGTCACCCTCTCATTGGAACACCTTGGGCGGTCAAGCTTGGCCGAAAGTTGGCCATTTTTGTCATGGAGTAGGTAGGATATTTGTGTGTTAGTTGGTTAAGGGGCACTTGGCAAGATCTTGGCCCTACACTTGCCTTGCACTTGGCATGATCTTGGCCATTGGTTGGCCTTCACTTGACCTATAAATACCCACCCCTTTGGAAGACAAATTCATCCACAAATTTGCCTAAGTCTTGAAAGCTCTCCTTCTCCCTCCCCTTTGTGTTGAGTTCGGCCGAGGGCCTCCCCCTTGTGGCCGAGAGCACCCCCCCCTCTAGGGGTGCTAGCCGAGAGTGTACCCCCCCCCTAGCCTAGTTGCTTTCGTATAATACCCCCCCTTTGTGGTGTAGAAATACTCTCAAAAGTATTGTTATAATGCCCAAATTACCTTAGCAGATACCTTGTACTATTCTAAGGTTAGACCTATACGAAAAGCCCGAAATACTATTATACTTCCTGTCACATCATCACGACCCGTTAGGGCCCGTGGATCGTGCCTTACCGGCACCCAAGTAGTCATACATCGAGTAACGGCGGAATATAAAACAAGACAGAAACAGCTTTATAAAATAAGACACGCTTTATCGATGAAAAGCTTGCCTTTGGCATAATATAAATAACTCAAGTTTTGCGATTACATCCCAACTGTACAATAGTACTACTGCACCTAAGGAAGTAAACAACTATGGCGGACAGGGCCCGCCATACCTCGATCAGACAAAACTATCTACAATACAGGAGATCATACCCAAAAGTAGAGCCTCGGAGAAGATGGAGCTCACGACACCAACGCAAAGATCCTAAGGATGTGGATCTAGCACTGCTTGCCCTTACCGCGGCATGAACGCAGCCAAGGAGGTCAAGATAACAGTACCAAGTATGTGAAACTATAAAGTACTTAAAATGAAATCAAAGTATTTAAAACCTTTTCACAAATACAATCAGTCAATTGCACATAGTGCCACATCACAAACAACAACAAGAATAGGAAAAATCAGAACATGTCTATTCTAGGCCGCGAATGATCGAGCAAGGCCAATCGCCCATAGTATCATTCTGCGTGCCTAGTCACGGACTTCGCAGCCCGCATAGGTCCCACGCACCGCATGAGATATTTCTCGATCGGAAGCCAACCCGGATCCGCCTAGGCTCCCGCAGCCCGCATAGCCTCAAAAGACCGCATAGTCTCAGCAGACCGCATAGGAGTCCCCGCGATCAGGCAAACGCCGGAATGATCAATCACGAGCATACCGCTGCTCGCATAGTCTCACAGACCGCATAGCCGTATAGACCCGCATCAAGGGCAAGCCGCGGTATAACGATCGGGGTAGGTGATACAATAACAAGACAATGGACTTACCGTTAGCAACGTAAGCACGGCAAGAATGACCCCCTTACACAAGATTACAAGACACTAACACGGTAGCGCCATAACATGTCTACTTATCAAACAATCTTACTACACTTAATGTAAATCAATACAAGGCTTTTATAAACAAAACAAGTAAACAGCCTTTTTATCTTCTTAAGTTGTTATACCTAACTTCCCATAAAGCCAAGATAACTCTTACGCTTTTGTTTTAAAACCAAATATTTATCTTCTGTTAAAAATGATTCAAGATTCTTTTGAAATGTTTTGATTCTTTGTTATTCAGCTTAAGCGTGAGGCATTGCCGTAAGTATTATTCAGCTTAAGCGTGAGGCATCGCGTAAGTATTATTCGAGCTTAAGCCGAGGCATTGCCATAAGTATTATTCAGCTTAAGTCAAAGACATTGCCGTAGTTATTATTCGATTAACACATGTACGTCACCGTACTATATATTATAAAATATCATGCTTTAGGAAGAATCACATACCTTCTCAAATAAAACCACCGCCAAGTCAATATGTCGCGCAGAGAGTCACTATAATAGTCACAGATATCTATCAAAGATCGCTCTGAGGGTCATTCTAAGCAGGGGTTCATAATTCTACTGAAAGTCGGGCAGCAAGACAACCCTACGGTGAGCTATGTAAGTCTCATCGTGAAAACAGTCTATGTGAGTACTGATTCAATTATTCTTCTTTAAACCCTTCTTTGTGATAACAGTTCAATTCTATTCTGTGATATTCTTCTAAGTATCTAATACTTATTCTAATACTACAACGATAAGTATTCTCTAATTCAAAAGAGGTTAGGATTAGTTACCTCGGTAAGCCCAATAATATCCTAGATAAAGTCGCGCTGAGCAAGGTTTAGCTCTAAGTTGTATGCGCTCAGGTAGCTCCAAGAAACCTTAGAAGTTCTTCACAACTTCTACTAAGGACTAAGGGATTTGGGCTAGGGTATTTTGGGCATTATAACGATACTAGAAGACAACTTTTCTACCAAGGGAGGGGGGTAGATTTCGGCTAGGCTAGGGGGGGTAGGCTCTCGGCCACACTACACCAGGGGAGGGAAGAGGTGTTGGACGAAAAGCTTAAGGGAGAGGAGAGGATTTTTAGACTTGGAAGATAACTTTGTGGATGAATAACTCTTCATCTCTAAGGGGGTATTTATAGCTCAAGCCTTGGCCAACCAATGGCCAAGATGAAGACAAGTGCAAGGCAAGTGTAGGGTGAGGATTAACTAAACACAAATATCCTACCAACCCTTGACTTGTGCACAAGGCACAAAAAACGTGCCTTGGCTCTCCAATTTCGTCCATGGACGATTCAAGTCCACCAATGGGAGGGTGCCAAGTGTTGCCCTCCCGTTGGTCCAAAATGTTTCGTCTCTCGGAAAAATCCGCAAAAATTAGTAATGGCATAGCCGGAATTTTCCCTACGAAAGCTGTGGAAACGTTTCGTCGGAAAACGATTCTTTAAGCGAGTTGTGTACAAAAAAAACGTCCAAGGCTAACTTTAAAGCCAAACTTTTTGTACGTATTCCCTTACGTACATACTCTGGAAATACGGGGTATAACATTCTCCCCTCCTTAGAAACATTCGTCCCGAATGTTCCTTCTCAAGACAGTTATCGAAGAAGCTTAAACAGTTAGCAAATGCCACACACGGCCACAAAACAACACTTAGGCATAAATGATAATGGAAATTTACAAGTAGGAAAGTGAATTACCTGGAGGTGTGGGGAATAGGTGAGGATACTTCTGCCTCATGTCCTCCTCGGCTTCCCGTCATCTCCTCTGAGCTCGTTCGCCACAAGACTTTGTGGAAGCCACGTCCTTCGTCATGACGCCTAACCTGACGATCGACTATCGCTATGGGAATCTCCTCATACGATAACCCCTCGGTCACCTGGACATCGTCAATCGGGTGTACCCTAGATGGATCCCCGATACATCTCCTCAGCATAGATACGTGAAACACCGGATGCACTGCCTCCAGATCGGACGGCAGATCCAACTCGTAGGCAACCTTGCCTACCCTGCGGACAATCTGAAACGGCCCAATGTACCTTGGGCTGAGTTTCCCCTTCTTCCTGAATCTCATCACCGCCATGGGTGACACCTAGGAAAACCCAATCATCTATCGCGAACTCCGGATGCCGACGACGATGATCTGCATCGACTGCCGACTCACGGTGTCAATAGTCGCTCTCGGATAAGCTTCACCTTATCCAGCACTGCTGCGCACCAAATCTGGTCCCACTAGCCGCACTCCCACATCGAACCAACCTATAGGCGATCGCACTTCCTCCCATACAAGGCCTCATAAGGCGCCATCCGAATCGGAGTGGTAGCTATTATTATACGCAAACTCAACTAGAGGCAAATGATCCTCCCAACTACCACTGAAGTCAATAACACGGGCTCGCAAAGATATCCTCAAGAGTGCGGATAGTGCGCTCTGCTGTCCGTGCATGCGTGGATGAAATGCGATTACTCGTGCTCACTGCGTCCTAAACCCCTGCGGAAGGACCTCCGGAAGTTAGCGTAAACGGGCTCCTGCATGCGATATGATCGAAGTAGGGACTCCATGCAGTCTGACGATCTCTCGGATGTAAAGTCTGGCATAATCCTCAGCCGAAAAAGTCGTCCTGACGGGAAGAAAGTGGGCTGATTTCATCAGCCTGTCGACGATAACCCATATAGAATCATGTCTCCTCTGAGTGCGAGGTAATCCTGTGATGAAGTCCATGTTGATTACCTCCCACTTCCAGGTCGGGATCTCAATCGTCTGCAACAAACCACGGGCCTCGGTGCTCTACCTTCACTGCGACAACACGGGCACCGAGCTACGAACTCGCAACGTCCTCTTCAAGCCATCCCACCAATACCCAGATATAAGGTCGTGGTACATCTTGGTCGACCCCGGATGTATAGAGTAACGCGAGTTGTGTGCTTCCCCATGAACCTGCTGCCGAAGTCCTGAAACATCCGGAACACACATCGCCCTCAAACCTTAGCACCCCATGGTGCTACCTCAAAGGACCGCTTGCCCTCACGAAGAGTCGTATCACGATATCGAATCAAAGCGGGATCCTCGAGCTGTTGCCTCTTCACCTCCTCAACGATGGAAGACTCGGCAACCTCACGAACTCTAACCCCATCGCTATCGAGAATCAATCAAGCGGACACGAGGCTCGCTAAGCGATGCAAATCACGAACCATGTCCCTCTCTCTAGCCGCACATCCGATAGGCTCCCATCGACCTACGACTAAGAGCATACGCCACAACATTGGCCTTCCGGGTGGTACAGGATATCAACATCATAACCCTTAAGCAACTCTAACCACCGTCTCTGCCGCAAGTTCAGCTCCCTCTGCCTGAAGATATATTGGAGGCTCTTGTGGTGCGTATAAATATCCACGTGAACCCCATACAAATAGTGCCTCGGATCTTCAAAGCGTGAATAACGGCCGTAACTCCAAATCATGGGTGGGGTAGTTCCTCTCGTGTTTCTTGGTTTGTCGGGATGCATATGCTATAACCCCGCCATGCTGCATCAACACACATCCCAACCCGATGCCCGACGCGTCACAATACACGACATAACCATCCGGACCTCCGGAAGAGTAAGAAGCGAGGCGGTCGTCGGTCTCTCTTTCAAAGAATCGAAACCCCGCCACAAGCATCATCCATCGAAACTTGGCGCCTTACGAGTCGGCCTAGTCAATGGTGCGTAGATAGAAGCAAACTTCTCCACGAACCGCCGATAATATCTGCAAGGCCCGTAAGCTGCGAACCTCTGCCGGAGTAGTAGGTCTAGGCCAAGTCTGTGCCTCGATCTTGGCGTATCCACTCGAATGCCATCGGCCCGACAATATGCCCAAGAAACGCCATCAAGTCAACAAAACTCACATTTGGAAAACTTGGCGTACAATCTGCTGTCTGGAGAATCGGCCAAGACGCCTCAAATGCTCGCGTGCTCCCGCTCGGCGAGAATAAACCAAGATATCATCAATGAACACTATCACAAACGTGTCAAAAAATGGTTTGAACACTCGGTTCATCAAATCCATGAATACCGCCAGAGCATTGGTCAACCCAAAAGACATGACCCTGAACTCATAATGCGTCTGGGTCTGAATGCGATCCTAGGGACATCCACCTCTCTGACTCGCACCTGATGATAGCCCGATCGCAGATAAATCTTGGAGAAACATCTCGCGCCCTGCAACTGGTTGAACAAATCATCAATCACGGAAGGGTATCATTCTTAATGGTCACCTTGTTCACCGTAATCAACACACATGCGGCGTCAGTCCGCCCTTCTTTTCACGAACAATACGGCGCTCCCGGGGAGAAACACTAGGCTGATGAAGCCCTTCTCCAAAGAAATCCCTAAGCTGATCCTTCAACTCTCTCAACTCGGCAGGTGCCATTCTGTATGGCGGAATGGAAATAGGCTGAGTGTCTGGCAATATGTCAATACAAAACTCAATCTCCTCTCGGGAGGATACAGGAGGTCATCCGAAACACGTCGGGAACTCGTGACTCAGGCGGCCCGAAAATCTGGTACGCAGCTTGATATCAAACACCCGAACGAGATGGTAGATATACCCTTCGCACCATCTTCCTAGCCTTGGTAGGAAATAAACCTACCGCCGGCGATACCGTGTTCTCCCACTCAACAACCGGCTCTCCGGAAGCTGGAACCGTACTACTCTCTCTGCGGTCTACATTGGCGTAGCAGAAGCTAGCCAATCCATCCCCATAATCACGTCGAAGTCAATCATCTCCAACTCTATCAAGTCGGCTAGGGTCCGACGACTGCAAATGGTCACAGGACAAGCTCTATATACCCGCCGAGCTACCACCGAATCACCCACTGGCGTAGCTACCTCGAAAGGGTCTATGGACTCAGGCTCTATCCCTATCCTACTAGCAACAAGGGGAGATATATAGGGCCAGTAGAACCCGGATCTATCAAAGCATACACATCAAACCCAGAAACTGATAAGGTACCTGTGACGACATCAGGTGAGGCCTCCTGATCCTGTCGGCTGGACAAAGCATATATGCGGTTCTGAGGACCGCTAGAACTGGGACCTGCGCCACGACCTCTGCCGCGACCCGCTGATCCATGTGTACCTTGCCCTCCGGGGCGAGTAACTGTCGGGGATGAAGAAGCGGCAACAGACCGCATGGTGAGCCTACCACCGCGCGCCGCCCGGTCGGACAAACTCGCAAAGTGACCTGCGGCCACAAGTATAGCAAGCTCGGTCTGACTCCCGGAATGGTATCTTCCACAACGGGCACCGGCGGACCTCGAGCAGTTAGCACCTCGCTACTCGAAATCCGAAGTCTGGGGCCACGACACGCCCCGACCGCTCTTTGTCTTGAAAATGAGGTAGGCGCTCTGCTGGCCGTGGTGCAAATCGGACCTGGCGATGCCGCCCACGAGGACCACCAAAAGAACCGGCCGTCTTGGCCTTCTTCTGGGGCTGATATCGCTCTACCCGCGGTCTCTACGCCTCACACCCAGTGCATGAGCACGCACGGGTTATGTCCATGCGGTGAAGGACACACCCGCACAAGACTTCGGCCATGTAATCATCTAGCCCGGTGACATAGCGATGCACCACGTCCTCCATCTCTGCTACGGTGCGAGGACATATCGAGCCAAAGAATCAAACTCGACATTGTACTCCTCACTGCGTCCTCCCGCCTCGGCAACAAGAATCTATCGGCTCGTGCCCTCTCATCTGCGGAGGCAAGAAGTGTGTGAAAAAGCCTCAAAACTCATCCCATCTGCTGGAGTGCATGCTCTCCCGAAAGCTCCCATGAATCAAACCAATCGGCTGCGGTATCACGCGGCCGTCTGAACCGAATGTCACGGCCTCGATCTCAAGCCACGATCACCGCGTAATCCTCTGCGGTGACGGATGAACTCCTGCGGATCATCCTCGGCCTCGACCAGTAAAACTCGGCGGGCTACAACTCAAGAAATCTCGTAGCCTCAAACTATACGCCTCGGGTGCACTACGGTGCGGCCGAGCTGAGCTGAGCGTCGCACCCAGCCTCTCCTCGTATCGGGCCACAACTTTAGCCAATAGCTGGGCCATCTCCTTTGTACCCTAACTCCTCCGCCCCAGGCTGTGGGACAGGAGGTGTGGGTAGTGTGGTCTCTGCTGGGGCGGGCGTCATCGAACTCGCCGTCTGCGGTATAGGCGGGCACGAGCCCTCGTAACTCTGGGTGTCTGCTAGCGGCTCCTCTTTGCCTTGCCCTACGGGCCGGGTTGCCTTACGTGGAGGCATAAGCATACGGGGAAAGGAATACGTTAGAGGGTCCAACCTATAACACGACTCTAAGCACGATCTCGGAAATGAGAAGAATGGAAACCAATCCTAAATATCCTATAGCCTCACGATTATTGGTGTGGTGCACAACACCGATAATCAAGACTCTACTAGATACGATGCGTAGACACTTTCAGAGGATTAAGCGCTCGATACCACTTTTGTCACGACCGTTCGGGGCGTGATGGTGCCTTACCGGCACCCAAGTAGTCATACATCGAGTAACGGCGGAATATAAAACAAGACAGAAGCGATTTATAAAATAAGACACGCTTTATCGATGAAAAGCTTGCCTTTGGCATAATATAAATAACTCAAGTTTTGCGATTACATCCCAACTGTACAATAGTACTCTGAGACCTCTAAGGAAGTAAACAACTATGGCGGGACAGGGCCCGCCATACCCCGTGTACAAAACTATCTACAATCAGGGGAGATCATACCCAAAAGTAGAGCCTCGGAGAAGATGGAGCTCACGACACCAACGCAAAGATCCTAAGGATGTGGATCTAGCACTGCTTGCCACCTGCGGCATGAACGCAGCCCCCCGAAGGAGGTCAGTACAACAGGTACCAAGTATGTGAAACTATAAAGTACTTAAAATGAAATCAAAGTATTTAAAACCTTTTCACAAATACAATCAGTTCAATTGCACATAGTGCCACATCACAAACAACAACAGTAATAGGAAAACTGTAACAGGTCTATTCTAGGCCGCGAATGATCGAAGCAAGGCCAATCGCCCATAGTATCATTCTGCGTGCCTAGTCTGGACTTCGCGACGCATAGGTCCCACGGACCGCGTGAGATATTTCTCGCATCGGGGCAGCTAACCCCGGCATCCGCCTAGGCTCCGCGGCCGCATAGCCTCAAAAAGACCGCATAGTCTCAGCGGACCGCATAGAGTCCCCGCGTCAGGCTAAACGCCGGAATGATCAATCCCGGAGCATACCGCGCTCGCATAGTCTCACAGACCGCATAGGCCGTATAGACCGCGTCAAGGGGCAAGCCGCGGTATAACGATCGAGGGTAGGTGATACAATAACGATACAATGGACTTACCGGTTAGCAACGTAAGCAAAGCAAGAATGACCCCTTTACACAAGATTACAAGACACTAACACGGTGGCGTCATAACATGTCTACTTATCAAACAATCTTACTACACTTAACAATCAATACAAGGCTTTTATAAACAAAACAAGTAAAGTTCCTTTTTATCTTCTTAAGTTGTTATACCTAACTTCCCATAAAGCCGTATAACTCTTACGCTTTTGTTTTAAAACCAAATATTTATCTTCCGTTAAAAATGATTCATATTCTTTTGAAATGTTTTGGTTCTTTGTTATTCGAGCTTAAGCGTGAGAGGCATTCGTAAGTATTATCGAGCTTAAGCGTGAGGCATTAGTAAGTATTATCGAGCTTAAGCGTGAGGCATTGCCATAAGTATTATTGAGCTTAAGTCAAAGACATTGCCGTAGTTATTATTCGATTAACACGTACGCGTCTAGTACTATATATTATAAAATATCATGCTTTAGGAAGAATCACATACCTTACCGTGAAAACCACCGCCAAGTTGAATATGTCGCGCAGAGTCGACTATAATAGTCACAGATATCTATCAAAGATCGCTCGAGGTCATTCTAAGCAGGGGTTCATAATTCTGAAAGTCGGGCAGCACAACCCTACGGTGAGCTATGTAAGTCTCATTGTGAAAGCAGTCCTATGTGAGTCTGATTCAATTATTCTTCTTTTAAACCCTTCTTCGTGATATGATTCAATTCTATTCTGTGATATTCTTCTAAGTATCTAATACTTATTCTAATACTACAACAGTAAGTATTCTCTAATTCAAAAGAGGGTTAGGATTAGTTACCTCGGTAAGCCCAATAATATCCTAGATAAAGTCGCGCCTGAGCAAGGTTTAGCTCCTAAGTTGTACGCTCCGGTAGCTCCTTAGAAGTTCTTCACAACTTCTACTAAGGACTAAGGGATTTGGGCTAGGGTATTTTGGGCATTATAACGATACTAGAAGACAACTTTTCTACCAAGGGAGGGGGGTAGATTTCGGCTAGGCTAGGGGGGTAGGCTCTCGGCCACACTACACAAGGGGAGGGAAGAGGTGTTGGACGAAAAGCTTAAGGGAGAGGAGAGGATTTTTAGACTTGGAAGATAACTTTGTGGATGAATAACTCTTCATCTCTAAGGGGGTATTTATAGCTCAAGCCTTGGCCAACCAATGGCCAAGATGAAGACAAGTGCAAGGCAAGTGTAGGGTGAGGATTAACTAAACACAAATATCCTACCAACCCTTGACTTGTGCACAAGGCACAAAAAACGTGCCTTGGCTCTCCAATTTCGTCCATGGACGATTCAAGTCCACCAATGGGAGGGTGCCAAGTGTTGCCCTCCCGTTGGTCCAAAATGTTTCGTCTCTCGGAAAAATCCGCAAAAATTAGTAATGGCATAGCCGGAATTTTCCCTACGAAAGCTGTGGAAACGTTTCGTCGGAAAACGATTCTTTAAGCGAGTTGTGTACAAAAAAAACGTCCAAGGCTAACTTTAAAACCAAACTTTTTGTACGTATTCCCTTACGTACATACTCTGGAAATACGGGGTATAACAGTCACAAAACCGAAACCCTAGGAAAATCTCCATAGTCCATTGGAGTATTGTGTAGAAGTTGGTTAGAACTTCTAAGGGTGGTTTAGAGCGGGTTGGAGCGCTCGGAGTTGGAGTTAAACGATTGCCCAGGATCGACTTTATACTTGGATAATTATGGGCTTATCGAGGTAAATATCTTGTCCCTCTATTGTAATTGGAAATTACATGATTGTTAGACTATATAGTTGAAGTATACTATATATAGAACTGAACGTTGTTGTCGGCAATGTCTTTGGACTTAAGCTTTGAATAATAAGAAACCTTTCGAAAGAAATCAAGCTGTTTTTACATAGGGCGTATCAGATAAGAGACCTTGTGTAGCTTTTACGTGAGGTAGAATTGTACGTCAGGTTAGATGTATGAACCCCTGGTTGGCTTGATAGCGGCCCGATAGAGGAGGAGATTTACTGCATTTGCGGGAGAAGTCTTTGCGAATTTTACGTAGAATGTTCTACGAAGGGATCTAAATGTTAATAAGCGCCTTGTGGCCTTATAGGTTGAAGTACTATGTGGCGCGATCTACTGGCTAAGGAGTAGCCGACGGTTTGAAGTACTTGGAGCGTTTTGCTATTAGTCGATACTCGTCGCGAGGTATGTGAACCTCTTCCTATCTCTTCTAGCATGATATGTGTGAACTATGTAGTACGGTAGACGTACATGTGCTAAATGTATTTGATTGGTTTAAAACATAAAGTGTTATCACGGCTTTATGGGAAGTTGGTTATAACGACTTTATGTTGGTAAGAAAATACTTGTGGTTTTAAAAGGTAAGCGATTTGAACTATAAGCGGCTTGTTATGTGTTAATAAAGAACTTGAAGTAATACTTGGTTTTGAAAACTTAAGAGTTATACTAGCTTTATGGGAAGTTAGGTATAACGGCTTAAGAATGTTTCTTGATTTGAAATCAGAATGTGTATCGACAAACCACTGCAGCGTTAATAAAAGGAAATGTTTTGACTAATTAAGTATTATTAAAACCAGTAGAAACTTCCATCTGCATAGAAGCTAAGATGAGACAAAATGATATTTCCTAGATCATGGCTTTGTAATAAGATTGTTATAAACAAGAATATCCTACTCATATAAGGCTTATGTTTCTCAGATTGTTTAAAGGAGAATTATATTCTTAAATGAATAAGACTATGAACTACGAAACCTTTCTAAAATAAGAACCGTGAACATTGGAAATTAGGCAAACTTGAACATTGGAAATTAGGCAAACTTGAACAGTGGAAAAGAATGTTGCTACTTGATTTTACAAAGAGAAGTAATTGATTTACTTTAAAAGGATAGTCACTCTATTTTTATACTACGGGTATTGTGTGACATTGTGAAAGTAACGTATCTTTTAAAGAGTTAATGTATGAAGTACTTTGGGGATAAAACCCCGAACTTGTTGGCATATAGTAGAAAGTACCTCGTGTGTATAACTTGATTTTGTTAGTTTGTGATAGCCTTGTAATACTTTCTTGTTGATTGATAAGTAAACATGCTAGGATGCTACGTGTGTTAGTATCTTGTGATGTTTGTGTAAAGGGGTTTTTCCTTTGTTGTGCTTATGTTGTTTAACGATAAGCTGTTATGTTAGTATTTTACATCACTCATCTCTTGAGATGATTCCGGGGGTTAAGCTGCCCTCCGATGCGGGGTAGACTCAGGCGGGTCGATGGACCTATGATTCGAGAATACCTCATGCAGGTCCCAGGGGCCTATGCGGAGCTACGAGAGTTCCAGGTTAGTGTGCGTCCTTTATGGGCATGCGGTCCATGTGGCCATGCGGACTGCGAAGTCCAGGACGATGTCGGGGAGTAGCTACCCTCGATGCGGGGAATACCTCATGCGGGCCGATGAGATTGGCCTATGCGGAGCTGCGGGAAGTTCGGGGCTTGACGCGCATTAGATCTGCGGGCAAGTGGCGGCTTTGATCATGTGGCGGTCAGACAGATCTTATGATCTGATTCATGACCTTGTTGGTGCGTGGGTGTTAGTAGTCGGCTATGCCTTCGCACTTACCCCGTCTGATGTTATTATGGCACAGTGGGACACGGTGTTCATGTGTGTTCGTTGGTGCTGGTATATCATAAACTGCGGGCAGTGAGGCAGGTATTCCACGGGCCTGACTGAGGGTGTGGGCGTGAGACCCATTCTTATATTTGAGTAATGACTTTGAGGCGTGAGTCACGACTTGATATATTGCTTGTTTATTGTGAGCGTAGTTTTGTTATCATACATGTCTCTGCTTTATATAGACTACTATGATTCCATTCTGATATTTTGATTTCACATACTTGGTACTGTTATCTTGACCTCGCCGGCTGCGTTCATGCCGCAGGTTGAGGTACACCAGTCGTTGATCCTAGCTTTCAGGGTCACAGTTCAGCATATGGGAAGCCCCGTTTCTCCGGAGGCTTATCAGTGGTATAGTCCCCTGTCGTAATAGGTGTTTACATTCAGGGGTTTGGCGGGCTGTCCGCCATTCTTTATCGTATCTTTTCTTAGAAGTGCATGAAATCTTGTTGTGGGCAGGGTTTGTAAAGAAAGGATTAAACTGTTCATTTTGAAAGAGTTGTTATTATTATTTATGCCGAAGGGCAAGTTTTCTAAAGATAATTGTTGTACGCTTCTTGTTATTTCATGTTGTTGTGTTATGTTCCGCTGATTTCTCTGATGTTGTATCACTAGGGTGCCCGGGGTAAGGCACCAGTCACGGGCCCGGGTTCGGGTCGTGACAAAAGGTGACGAACCTCTGATGTTCAGGAAGATAGTATGAGAAATACTTGAGATAAGAGACCCCAAGGCAACTTGAAATGGAAATGTAAAGGTAAGAAGAATGGGCACTCGGTCGATGAGAGACCTAGTAATGATAAGACAAGAAAGCTTGACAAGCCATTGGATCATGTAACATCGTGAATTGGATCTAAACATATGAAGCATCGGTTCCACAACATACGCAGTCATACCTTTCAGAAAGTGTGTAAACGAAAGTAACAATGAGTAAAGCTCGAGATTAGCACCTAAACAGTTGAAAAGTGGCCAATGGCGCCTATGGATATAAGTATAAGGTAGACATTAAAGATATATGTTAAGAGATGATGACATTATAAAACAGATAAATTGTCAGGCAAACACAGATGTCTATGAGCATTTTTGAACTGACCATAAGTTCGACGAGATAGGTAAAGTAATGGGTTTACAGCTTAATGAGATCAAGAAAATATTTTCCTAAAACGCTATTGACAGAAGAGTTAGCCATAAGGCAAGTGGAATAATTTGAAGCGAAGTATATTGACCAGGTTTGGAGATGGTAGGTCAACATCATGTAATGCAATTCTTTAGAGTCTTCTACGTATTGGATAAAGGAATAAGTTATCAATTCATCCCTTAAGGGGTAGTAACGCCAAGGATTGGAATTAGGAGCATTGTTTGAGATTACGTATGTATACCAGAATATTTTGGGAATTATAAAGAGTACGACAAGTAAGAAAATGAGTGAACAAGTGTCAAAAGAATTGAAGTTGTTTATAATTATGAGTAGTGAGAAGATAAAAAAAAGATTCATTTCAGACCATGAATGAGAGTTAATTGTGATGATACACACACTTTAGATTCAATGACATTGTTCATAAAGTATTCATGATTGAGATACTACAAATATAAGAATTTCCAGCACACCAGTTAGTAACAAAGCTAAGTTGACAATAGAGATCCCAACTTAGAAGTGGAAAGTGATTAATATGGACTTCGTTACAGGCTTACCTCATACTCAGCGGAAGCATGACTCCATATGGGTTATTGTGAATAGGCTGACGAAATCAGCCCATTTTCTTCCAGTCAGGACTATTTACTCAACTGAGGACTATGATAGGATGTACATCAGGGAGATTGTGAGACTGCATGGGGTTCCCACATCTATTATATCGGACAGAGGATCTCAGTTTACAGCAAACTTTTGGATATTGTTCCAGAAGGTATTGGGGACACAGGTGAGTCTTAGCACAACATTTCATCCTCAGACTGATGGGCAGGCAGAACGTACTATTTAGACACTAGAGGACATGTTGAGAGCTTGTACTATTGACTTCAGAAGTAGTTGGGACGATCATTTACCACTTGTTGAGTTTGCCTATAACAACAGCTATCATTCTAGTATCCAGATGGCCCCGTACGAGGCCTTATATGGGAGGAAGTGCAGGTCACCTATTGGTTGGTTTGATGTGGGCGAGACTAAGTTACTTGGCCCGGACATGATTCAGCAAGCTAGGGATAAGGTGAAGCTTATCCAGGAGAGATTATTAGCAGCCCAAAGTCGATAGAAGTCTTATGCAGATAATCGACGTCAACACTTAGAGTTTCAGGTTGATGATTGGGTATTCTTGAAGGTATCACCCATGAAGGGTGTGATGAGGTTCGGTAAGAAAGGGAAGCTTAGCCCGAGATACATTGGGCCTTACCAGATTATTCGCAGGGTAGGCAAGGTTGCCTATGAGTTGGATCTAACCTCTGATTTGGAAGCGGTACATCCAGTTTTCATGTATCGATGTTATGTAAGTGTATTGGTGATCCTTCTAGAGTATTCCCTGCGGATTATGTTCTGGTGACGGAGGACTTGACTTATGAGGAGAGTCACATAGCTATACTTGATCGTCAGGTGAGACGGTTACGTACTAAGAATGTATCTTCCGTCAAGGTGTTGTGGCGAAACAATAATAGGGAAGAGATGACGTGGGAAGCAGAAAATGAGATGAAGAAGAAGTATCTCCACTTGTTCTCTACGCCTACAGGTAATTTGATTCCTTATTTGGCTACAATGATTGGTGTATAATACATGTGTTATATTGTGGCCATGTGAGACATCTTTGGATTTGCTGAGTATTATTGGAACTTGTAGAAGAAGAAGAGATTAAGTGAGAAAAATGTGTGCTGTGAATTTCAGGCACAGCGTCGCGGTTCCAAAGAACAGGACCGTTGTGCTGAAACTTCAGAGAGTTGCACGAATTCCGGCACCGCGGCGCCGACATGCAGGACCGCGACGTTGTCATTAACAAGTATAGGTTGATAGGTTTAGTTAAAGGAGAATATGCCGAAATTTTTATATCTTGAGACCTATTATGAACATTCGGAGATGAATGTTTCTAAGGGCGGAAGAATGTTACACCCCGTAATTTCAGGGCAATGAAATGAGAACGTAAGTTAGGATATAAGATTTGAATGTTTGAAGGAAAGTATATTTACATTTTCTATATATGGAATAATTATGGATACAACAAATGTGACGACGAGAATTAATACTAGTAGTTGAATTCTTTTCAATAGAGTTATGGACTTAGTGTTGAATTATTAAGTCTTGGCATTGTGAAGCTTGATACCATCACAAATTTCAAGATTTGGCTAAGTGTGGGAGATATTTTGTGAAGGAAAAGACAAGTGGACAAGTGAGGTTCATGGGTCCCCCCCTCCACTTGTCCTACATACACCAATTATATACAAGCTATGCAAGACTTTAGCTCACAAATATCTTCATCCTTCAAACTCTTTTCTCTCTACCTTCTCTTGCAAGTCTCGAAAATCCTTGGCCAAGTGAAGAACAAGTTAACTTATTTTTCCAAGATTAAGCTCCTTAACTAAGTTCTAAGCCTAGTTAACATTCCAAAACAGTGGGTCACAGTTTTGGCCAAGAAAACGGTCTTGAAACCCTAAGCTTGGAGATGAACTTGTTGGAAGGAAAATATGAAAGCAATATGGTTGCAAGCTTGTAGATTATATGTGTGTGTTATTGTAACGTAAAGAAGTGGTGTGAAAGTGAAGCAGTGGCCAAGAACTTGGGACTGTTTTGGGCTAACGTTAAGGTAAGATTTCTTCTTCCTCTTAAAGTAATTGGAAGTTACATGATGTTATAATTAAGGGATGAACTTGTATTAAGTGAAATGGAGAATAAGAAGTGCATGTCATAGTTTGGCAAGTTAGCCAATTATGGATAATTTTTATATTGGATTTGATGGTTGTTATTGTTGTTATTATCGTCACTTATTGCATGTTAAAATAAAGGAAATCTTGTTATTGAAAGTTGATATGGTTTATATGAAGTGTTGAAATATGAATTAGATTTTAAGGAATTATGAAAAGGGCTTTGGTATTGGTTGTTGGCCGAGAACTTCATGAAACTGTTGGTTATTATTGTGTCGTTTTAGGGGCTGTTTTATGCGTGTATAATGCTGGAAATTTAGTTACAATTATGCATGTTTAAGATGGTAATTGCTAATGCATGTCCTAAAGGAATAACGGTGTAAAAAGGTGTAGAAAAGCTTCACATTTTACCCTCGTAGTTGTTGGAGTATAGACTGTTTTATAAGAATTAAGAGGCCGGATTAACATGTGAAGTAGGTGTGTCGATCACTTGGTTATTGAGGTTATTGGCCTTGTTGGTTTGTGGATGTATGTATAAATAGGGGAAGTGCTGCTCAAATTTTTATATGAAAAGAGAACCATCTTGTGGTATATGACTTACACTAGTATCATGAAGTTGATAGACGTGTTATTGTTATTATAGGTTGAAGTGTTAGTTGAGACGTATTTGTCACGACCCGAACCCGGGCTCGTGACTGGTGCCTTACCCCGGGCACCCAAGTAGACATACATCAGAGTAATCAGCGGAATATAAAACACAACATGAAACAATGTAAAAGAGACACAGTTTATCTGAAGAAAAGTTGCCTTTCGGCATATATATAAAAACTTAAATCCGAACAGTTACATCCTTTTTTACAAACTCTGCCCACAACAGTACTACAGACCTCTAAGAATGATATAACAACAATGGCGGGACAGGGCCCCGCCATACCCCTGAATGTAAGTACCTACAACGACAGAGGACTATACCAAAGATAAGCCTCCGGAGGAACGGAGCTTCCCAAACGCTGAACTGTGATCCTAAGAGCGAGGATCAACGACTGGTGTACCTTTACCTGCGGCATGAACGCAGCCCCCCGAAGGAGGTCAGTACAACAGGTACCGAGTATGTGAAACTGTAAATAAATAGTAACTGAAATCATAGTAGTCTATATAAGCAGGAGACATGTATGATAACCAAACTACAATTCCACGATAAATAAGCAGTCATGTAAGTCAGGGACTCACGCCCTCAAAGTCATCACTCAAATACAACTATGGGTCTCACGCCCACAACATCAATCATGCCCGTGGAATACCTTCCTCACTGCGGCAGTCTATGATATAAAAGCACCAAGGAATACATGAACACGAGTCCCACCTGTGTCATAATAAATCCGTACGGGATAAGTACGAAGGCATAGCCGACTACTAAAACCCACAGTACCAACAAGGTCATAAACTGTATCACGAGGTCTGTCTAGACCGCCACATGATCGAAGCTGGCCACTCGCCCGCAGTATCAAATGTGCGCGTCTAATCCTGGAACTTCCCGCAGCTCCGCATAGGCCACTCACATAGGCCCGCATGAGGTATTCTCTGCATCGAGGGTAGCTACTCGCCGTCAACGTTGTTATACCCGTAGTTGCGGGGTATGTATGTGAGGACGTGCGTTTGAGTCTGTGAGAAAATTTTGAAAAGAAAGAAAGATGTGAGTTTCGGCGGAAAAGTTTCGGTTATTTGTGAAGAAAAAGGTTCGTTAATGGGGTGGATTCCCAGTTTGGTATTTGGACTTCATAGATTATATTTGAATTTTGAGATTTTATTTTGGAAATGGTCACGTGGGGCCACGGGAGAAATTCTGATTTTGTGGGGCAGCTTTGTTTTTGAGATTTCCGGTATTTTGGATATTTTGGAAGACGAAATATTCAGGCGAATCGGGGCGACACGTGTCACCCCATGTGGCACCCTGGCGATTTTACCTTTGTGCACAACACGGTTGGAGTCGTTTTGACGAAACGTTTTACATAACTTGCGAGGAAAATTCGGCTATGTCTTTTCTTATTTTTGCGGATTTTTCCGAGAGGCGAAACATTTTGGACCAACGGGAGGGTGGCGTGTGTCACCCATGATAAACAAGTGGGGCGACTTGGCCGATTGGAGGGCAAGTTGTGCTAGATATTTGTGTAGATATTTGTGAGGGTTTTAAGGAGTAGGGGCTAGGGTGCACTTGGCTTGATCTTGGCCTTACACTTGCCTTGCACATGGCTTGATCTTGGCCATTGGTTGGCCTTTGGTTTTGCTATAAATACCCCTCCCTTGTGAAGACTTATTCATTCACTCCTCACTTTGTCTAAGTCTTGAAATCCCTCCCCTCCCTCTAGTAGCTCTCGTCCTAAGCCTCTCCCCCTCCCTCCCCCTTTTCGTGTGGCCTTTGGCCGAGGGGTTCCCCTCCCCCCCCTTTTGTGGTGCTAGCCGTGGGGTACCCCACTGCCTAGTTGTTTCGTATAATACCCTCCTTGTGGTATTGAAATACTTCTCTAGTATTGTTATAATGCCCAAAATACCTTAGCCTTGTACCTTGTAGTATTCCAAAGATACCTCTATCATTAGAGTCAGAAATACTACCTTTTGTCCTTTTAGTCTCAAACCGAAACCCTAAGGAAATCTTCATAGTTGGTTGAAGTATTTGAGTAGAAGTTGGTTAGAACTTCTAAGGGTTGTTTGGAGCGCACGGAGTAGGAGCTAAACCTTGCTCAGGATCGACATTATAACTTGGATAATTTTGGGCTTATCGAGGTAATTATCTTGTCCCTCTATTGTAATTGGAAATTACATGTTTGTTGGAATATATAGTTGAGGTATACTATATATAGAACTGAACATTATTGCGCGGCAATGTCGTTTGACTTAAGCCTGAATTTAAAGAAGAGAACTGAACTGTAATTACATAGGACTGTATTACAGTAGACTTGTGTAGCATTGTTGTGTAGTAGAATGGTACACGTCCGGTTAGACGTGTAAACCCCCCCCCCCCTAGTTGGCTTGGTAGCCGGCCTCGATAGAGGAGGAGATTTCTGTTGTTGCGGGAGAAGTCTTTGCGAATTTTACGTAGAGAAATGGAACATTGTGTTTTGAAGTTAATAGACGTTTGTGACCTTTTTAGGTGAAAGTACTATGAGTAGCGTATTCTACTTGAGGAGTGGAAAGGGCTAGCAAGGTTGTAGTACTTGGAGCATTTTGCTTATTGTCGATACTCGTCGCGAGGTATGTGAACTTCTTCCTATCTCTTCTAGCATGATATGTGTGAACTATGTAGTGCGGTGAGCGTACATGTGCTAAGTGATTTGGTTGGTTTAAAACATAGGGTGTTATAATAGCTTTATGGGAAGTTAGTTATAACGACCTTATGTAGGTGAAAATGGTTTACTGATGTTAGAAGTTAAGAGACTTGATCTTAGAAGATAAGAGACTTAACTTATTTGTTTTAATGTGGATGTTGTGTGAAACCTCATTCGTGAGTAATGAGTACTTGGTTTTAAAGGAATAATGTTTCTTGATTTGAAATCGAGAATGTGTATCGACAGGACCAGCTGCGGCGTTAATAAAGGAAAATGTATTGAATAATGATGTGTTGTATTAAAACCGGTAGAAACCTCCATCTGCATAGAAGCTAAGATGAGACAAAATGATATTACATTTTCTAGATCATGGTCTTTGTAATAAGATCGTTATAAACAAGAATAAACTACTCATATATGACATATGTTACTCAATTGTTCTAAAAGGAATCAGTGATTAAGTTTGGGAACTATGAAACCATTTGAAAATGAGAAGCTTGAGTAATTGAAACTAGGCAAAGCGGAACTTAGGAAAGAATGTTGTTACTTGATTTTGAAAAGGAATGTGGGTTGGTCATTCTAATACTACGGGTATCGGGTGACTTTTATAAGTAATGGATCTCTTTTAAAAAGAACTTAACGTATGTAGTACTTTGGGGTTAAAAACCCGGACCTTGGCATAAAATGAAAGTACTTTGAGTTGTGTGAAACTTGCCTATGCTTGTTGTTGTGAAACTTGCCTATCTTTATTCTTTGTGAAACTTGTCTATGCTTGTGATGATAGCCTTTGTTGTGCAAGTGTGGTATTTACGTATTCTGGCGTCTCGATAGAGGCGGTCGACTTGTTGAGAACTTACTTGGGCGTCTTTGGCGGTGATGGAGAATTCCACGGGTATGTTTCCATTTTGATTCTTGTCTTGTTGTTGATGTCACATGGGCATGTCTACCGTCTGATATTAGGGGCATGCGACCATGCGGTCGGGTTGATTACCCGATATATTGTTATTGTGGTTACATGGACATATCTACACGAGGTAGAATTCGGGGCATGTGGCGTGCGGCGGGTTGATCACCGGTATATTATTGTTGATGTCACATGGGCGTGTCTCCGAGGTAGAATTCGGGGCATGTGGCCATGGGGCATTGGTATTATTGTTGCATCATGGACATGTCTGCCGTCTGCAATTCGGGGGCATGCGGCCCGTGATGCGAACATGATTGATGTTGTGGGCGTGAGACCCATAGTTATATTTGAGTGATGGCTTGAGGCGTGAGTCCACATTTGGATATATTTGCTTTTATGTTGTGAGCGTAGTTTGGTCATCATACATGTCTCACGCTTTATATAGACTAGTATGATTTCATTCTGATATTTCTGATTTCACATACTTGGTACTGTTATCTTGACCTCCTTGAGGCTGCGTTCATCTGCGGTAGAGTACATCGGTCGTGGATCCTCGCTCTTAGGATCTCGATTCAGCGTTTTGGGAAGCTCCGTTTCTCAGGAGGCTTATCTTTTGGTATGTGTTCCACGAGTTGTAGGTTCTTGTACATTCGAGGGTATGGCGAGCCTGTCCCGTCATAGTTGTTGTAAATCTTAGAAGTGCAGTAATCTTGTTGTGGCGGGGTTGTAAAAGGATTAAACTGCTCGTTTTGAAAGAGTTGTTTTTATTTATGTTATTGGAAGGTAGCAGTTGGGTTGGCTTTGTTTATGTTCATATATCTTGTTTCTTGTTTAAAGTTTTATTTTCATGGTTTTCTCGATGATTGTATCACTAGGGTGCGGGATAAGGCACGATGCGGGCCGGGCAGTCGTTACAAAAGTGGTATCGAAGCGATTAATCCTCGGAAAGTGTCTACGAACCGTGTCTAGTAGAGTCTTGATTATCGGTGTGTTGTGCACCACATCTATAATCGGAGGCTATAGGACATTTAGGATTGGTTTCCATTCTTCTCATTACGAGATCGTGCCTTAGAGGTATGTTGTAAGTTGGACCCTCCGGCGTATCTCGTTTTTACGATTATGCCTCGCGCAAGGCAGCGAGCCACGAAGGGCAAGACAGTGAGAACCGCTAGTGAGATCTGAGAGAGAATGCAGCGCGAGCCGAGCGATGCGAGGTTGTGCTTGACGGCGGGTTTTGTACGCCGCCACTTCAAAGAGGTTAGAGCGCGGCAATAGGCTGCTGAGACATGATACACGAGCCTCCAGTCCACGATGCAGGCGAGAGGAGATGGAGTTACAAGGAGATGGCGATTCTTGGCGAGTCGTGGCAGAATATGAGGATAAATTTGGAATCGGCGATTCGATTCGATGCACCGATGGTTCACCCCGAGCGAATAGTTTGAGGCTACGGGACTTTACGAGTTGTAGCCGCGAGTTTTATGGGTGAGGCACGAGGATGATCGCGAGGAGTTCATCGGCGATTCTGACGGATCATGCGGGTGATCAAGGCTTGAGACCGAGTCGTGACCTTTGGTTCGCATCGGTGCGTGATACGCGATCGATTGGTTTGATTCATGGGAGCTTTCGGGAGAGCATGCACCTCAGCGGTATGGGATGAGTTTTGGGGCTTTCCTCGCGCACTTCTTGCCTCGCGGATGAGGAGAACGCGGTAAACATTTTTGATGCTTAAACGAGGCGGGCGTGCGGTTGGGAGTACAACGTGGAGTTTGACTCGTTGGCTCGGTATGTCCCGCTTTAGTGGCAACTATGGAGGATAGAGTGCAGCCACGTCACGGATTAGATGATTACCAGCGAGGCTTGTTGGTGTAGCTCTTGTAGGGCATGGACATTGCCGCGTGCGAGCTCATGCGCTAGGATGTGAGTGCGGAGAGGTCGGCGGAATGACTGGATCGGCGAAGAGGGCGAGAACAGGGGTCCTTTGGTGACTTTCGGCGGACCGCCTCGGCATACTAGTTTTGTACCTCCGCCCGGTCAGAGTGGTCCTCGCAACCTTGAGTATTCGGGGGCGGTCGGGGCTCGAGGTTGAGTTTCGAGGAAGTAAGGGTGTTGGCGGATCGGTCACCCTACCTCGGTGTGGCGATGTGGTAGACCGCATTTCGGAAGTGTCGTGGTGCCAAGGAGCTTGTTATTTTTGCGGCCAGCGGGGCCATTTGCGAGGCTGTCAGGACCAAAGGGTATACGGATGCTACGACTCGACGCCGAGGATCGATGGTGGTTCATCACGCCGCTATATGCGCCTGCAGGGTGTGATTAGGAAGCGGAAGAGGCGGTATATCCTTAACCCTCTAGAGTTTTGTATCTTGATGTGTTTTAGTGTTATGTTCGGATAGCTTTGTGCTAAATGTGATTTAGACACACAGTTATTGTAGAAGGGTAAGTATGGGGGCATGGTAAGTGTGAACCACTGGTATCACGATTGAGACCTTAGAGGTAAGGTCGTCTTGAGTAAAAGATTCGTTTTATGTTTGACCTTTATCAGAGTGCGTGGTATACGTGGGTTTTATTTGTGTGATAAGTCCATAGGTAGTGTGAGAAGGAAGTGGTAGCTTTCATGATGTGATTTAGCAGGATTGTTCCGTGTCGGGAGCGAGGGCTTGGCGCGATTGTGGGTCGGGTTGAGGGCGTGATACTGGGTCAACCGTGCCGGATTAAGGTGGGGTCAGTTAGGTGGTCCCGCGGTGGTAAGTCACGAGGATGCTAGGCCCAAGTTTGTATGATCATCGTATGAGTTCGTGGGCGCGTTCGACGAGCGGTTCGTAAAGGCCGGGAATGGCCTTAAGGAAGTTTGAGGTTAGTAAGATGACCAAGTTTGGAGGTAGTGACTCGGAGATTTTTGGGAGCGGAGTAATGGTGAAGTTTGGTGCGTCTTGGGAGAGTTCAAGTGTTAGAAGGGCACGGAGTAAGGAAGGAAGATAACGTGTGTTATTTCGTGGCGAGATGTGGCGTTGACAACTTGTTAGAGGAACTTCATCGATATCCGTCTTGAGAAGGAACATTCGGACGAATGTTTCTAAGGAGGGAGAATGTTATACCCGTAGTTGCGAGGGTATGTATGTGAGGGCGTGCGTGCGAAGTCTGCGAGAAAATTTTGAAAAGAAAGAAAGATGTGAGTTTTCGCGGAAAAGTTTAGGTTATTTGTGAAGAAAAGGTTCGTTAATGGGAATTGGATTCCCAGATTTGGTATTTGGACTTCATAGATTATATTTGAATTTTGAGATTTTATTTTGGAAATGGTCACGTGGGGCCCAGGAGAAATTCTGATTTTGTGGGGCATTTGTTTTTGAGATTTCGGTATTTTGGATATTTTGGAAGGCGAAATATTGCAGGCGAATCGAGGCGACACGTGTCACCCCATGTGGCACCACTTGGCGATTTTACCTTTGTGCACAACACGGTTGGAGTCGTTTTTCGGCGAAGCGTTTTACATAACTTGCGAGGAAAATTCGGCTATGTCTTTTCTTATTTTTGCGGATTTTTCCGAGAGGCGAAACATTTTGGACCAGCGGGAGGGTGACATGTGTCACCCTCACATGATAAACAAGTGGGCGGCACTTGCGATTGGAGAGCGCAAGTTGTGCTAGATATTTGTGTAGATATTTGTGAGGGTTTTAAGGAGTAGGGGCTAGGGTGCACTTGGCTTGATCTTGGCCTTACACTTGCCTTGCACATGGCTTGATCTTGGCCGTTGGTTGGCCTTTGGTTTGCTATAAATACCCTCCTTGTGAAGACTTATTCATTCACTCCTCACTTTGTCTAAGTCTTGAAATCCCTCCTCCCTCTAGTAGCTCTCGTCCTAAGCCTCTCCCCTCCTCCCACCGTGTGGCCTTTGGCGAGGGTTCCCTCACACTTTTGTGGTGCTAGTAGTGGGGTACCCACACTGCTAGTTGTTTTCGTATAATACCCTCCTTGTGGTATTGAAATACTTCTCCTAGTATTGTTATAATGCCCAAAATACCTTAGCCTTGTACCTTGTAGTATTCCAAGATACCTCTATCGTAGAGTCAGGAAATACTACCTTTTGTCCTTTTAGTCTCAAACCAGAAACCCTAAGGAAATCTCCATAGTTGGTTGAAGTATTTGAGTAGAAGTTAGTTAGAACTTCTAAGGGTTGTTTGGAGGCGGATTGGAGCGCACGGAGTAGGAGCTAAACCTTGCTCGGGATCGACATTATAACTTGGATAATTTTGGGCTTATCGAGGTAATTATCTTGTCCTCTATTGTAATTGGAAATTACATGTTTGTTGGAATATATAGTTGAGGTATACTATATATAGAACTGAACATTATTAACGCGGCAATGTCGTTTGACTTAAGCTGAATTTAAAGAAGAAGCGACGTAATTACATAGGGTGTATTGCGGTAGACTTGTGTAGCATTGTTGTGTAGTAGAATGGTACACGTCAGGTTAGACGATGTAAACCCACACTGGTTGGCTTGGTAGCGGCCTCGATAGAGGAGGAGATTTCTGTTGTTGCGGGAGAAGTCTTTGAATTTTACGTAGAAATGGAACCTTGTGTTTTGAAGTTAATAGGCGTTTGTGACCTTTTTAGGTGAAAGTACTATGAGTAGCGTATTCTACTTGAGGAGTGGAAAGGGCTAGCAAGGTTGTAGTACTTGGAGCATTTTGCTTATTGTCGATACTCGTCGCGAGGTATGTGAACCTCTTCCTATCTCTTACAGCATGATATGTGTGAACTATGTAGTGCGGTGAGCGTCATGTGCTAAGTGATTTGGTTGGTTTAAAACATAGGGTGTTATAATAGCTTTATGGGAAGTTAGTTATAACGACCTTATGTAGTGAAAATGGTTTCTTGATGTTAGAAGTTAAGAGACTTGATCTTAGAAGATAAGAGACTTAACTTATTTGTTTTAATGTGGATGTTGTGTGAAACCTCATTCGTGAGTAATGAGTACTTGGTTTTAAAGGAATAATGTTTCTTGATTTGGAAATCGAGAATGTGTATCGACAGGACCAACTGCGAGCGTTAATAAAGGAAAATGTATTGAATAATGATGTGTTGTATTAAAACCGGTAGAAACCTCATCTGCATAGAAGCTAAGATGAGACAAAATGATATTACATTTTCTAGATCATGGTTTCTTTGTAATAAGATCGTTATAAACAAGAATAAACTACTCACATATATGACATATGTTACTCAATTGTTCTAAAAGGAATCAGTGATTAAGTTTGGGAACTATGAAACCATTTGAAAATGAGAAGCTTGAGTAATTGAAACTAGGCAAACTGGAACTTAGGAAAGAATGTTGTTACTTGATTTTGAAAAGGAATGTGGGTTGGTCATTCTAATACTACGGGTATCGGGTGACTTTTATAAGTAATGGATCTCTTTTAAAGAACTTAACGTATGTAGTACTTTGGGGTTAAAAACGGACCTTGGCATAAAATGAAAGTACTTTGAGTTGTGTGAAACTTGCCTATGCTTGTTGTTGTGAAACTTGCCTATGCTTGTTCTTTGTGAAACTTGCCTATGCTTGTGATGATAGCCTTTGTTGTGCAAGTGTGGTATTTACGTATTCTGGCGTCTCGATAGAGGCGGTCGACTTGTTGAGAACTTACTTGGGCGTCTTTGGCGGTGATGGAGAATTCCACGGGTATGTTTCCATTTTGATTCTTGTCTTGTTGTTGATGTCACATGGACATGTCTACCGTCGCGATATTAGGGGCATGCGACGTGCGGTCGGGTTGATTACCCGATATATTGTTATTGTGGTTACATGGACATGTCTACACCGAGGTAGAATTCGGGGCATGTGGCCGTGCGGCGAGTTGATCACCCAGTATATTATTGTTGATGTCACATGGGCGTGTCTGCGAGGTAGAATTCAGGGGCATGTGGCCGTGGGGCATTGGTATTATTGTTGCATCATGGACATGTCTACACGTCTGCAGTCGGCATGCGGCCGTGATCACGAACATGATTGATGTTGTGGGCGTGAAACCCATAGTTATATTTGAGTGATGGCTTGAGGGCGTGAGTCCCTGACTGGATATGACTGCTTTTATGTTGTGAACTGTAGTTTGGTCATCATACATGTCTCACGCTTTATATAGACTAGTATGATTTCATTTCTGATATTTCTGATTTCACATACTTGGTACTGTTATCTTGACCTCGCCGAAGCTGCGTTCATCGCAGGTAGAGGTACATCGATCGTGGATCCTCGCTCTTAGGATCTCGATTCGACATTTTGGGAAGCTCCGTTTCTCGGAGGCTTATCTTTTAGTATGTGTTCCACGAGTTGTAGGTTCTTGTACATTCGGGTATGGCGGGCCCTGTCCGTCATAGTTGTTGTAAATCTTAAGTGCGTAATCTTGTTGTGGGCGGGGTTGTAAAAAGATTAAAGCTATTCGTTTTGAAAGAGTTGTTTTTATTTATGTTATTGGAAGGTAACAGTTGGGTTGGCTTTGTTTTATGTTCATATATCTTGTTTCTTGTTTAAAGTTTTATTTTCCTGGTTTTCTCGATGATTGTATCACTAGGGTGCGGGATAAGGCACGATGCGGGCCGGGCGGAGTCGTTACAAACGTCTGGACTCGCGATCCGCGTAGCCACACATAGACCGCGTGAGGTATAACCCCGCACACTAACACGGAACTCTCGTAGCTCGCATAGGTCCTCGAACCCGCATGAGGTATTCTCGAATCATGGTCCTGGACACTTTGAGTCTACCGCGTCGGAGGCGGCTTAACCCGGTATTATGTCAAGAGGTGAGTGATATAATACTAACATATGACTTATCGTTAAACAACATAAGCACAACAAGAAACCCTTTACACAAACATCACAAGATACTAACACACGTAGCATCCTAACATGTTTACTTTATCAAATCAACAAGAAAGTATTACAAGGCTATCACAAACCAACACAATCAAGTTATTCACACAAGGTACTTTCTACTTTATTTTAACAAGTTCGGGTTTTATCCCCAAAGTACTTCATACATTAACTCTTCAAAGATCCGCTTTTTCACAAAAGTCACACAATACCGTAGTAAAAAAATAGAGTGACTATCTTTTAAGTAAACCAAAACACTTCTTTTGTAAAATCAAGTAACAACATTATTTTCCAAGCGTTCAAGTTTGCCTAATTTCAAATACTCAAGTTTCTCATTTTGAAAGGTTTAGTAGTTCATAGTCTTAATCACTTAAGAATATAATTCTCTTTTAAACAATTTGAGAAACATATGTCTTATATGTGAGTATGTTATTCTTGTTCATAATCAATCTTATTAAAGCGACCATGATCTAGGAAATGTAATATCATTTTGTCTCATCTTAGCTTCATGCGGATGGAGGTTTCTCTTGGTTTTAATAATACTTAATTAGTCAATACATTTCCCTTTATTAACTGCGATGGTTCGTTCGATACTTATTCGATTTAGAAATCAAGAAAACATTATTCCTTTTAAAAACCAAGTACTCATTACTCACGAATGAGGTTTCACACTTTTAACAAAATTCATATTAATTTAATTAAGTCAAGTCTCTTATCTTTTAAGATCAAGTCTCTTAACTTCTAAAATCAATAAACCATTCTTTTATCTCTCTTAAGTCGTTATACCTAACTTCCCATAAAGCTAGTATAACTCTTAAGCTTTTAAAACTTTTAAAACCAAGTGTTACTCTTCTTTCAAAAGGTTTCTTAACTCTTTTGAAATACTTGATTCTTATTATTTAGACTCAAGTCAAAAGACATGTGATAAAACCACATTCGGTTAACACACGTCGTCTACCGCACTATATATATTCTTTTAAAATATCATGCTCAAGAGGATAGGAAGAATCAAATACCTCGTGACGATTTATCGACTATTAGCAAATAGCTCCAAAGTACTGTAATCCTGCTAGCCTTTTCCACCCTTCGAGTAGAATACGCTACTCGCAGTACTTCAACCTATAACGGTTATACAAGTCTATCAATGTCTAGACTACTCGGTAGAATAAATCTAGATACAAGATTCTACGGAAAATTGGGCAAGACTTCCACTGCGTCAAACTTCACAAGTCTCATTGTAAATACGGTCTATGTAAATCTGATTCAATTCTCTTCTTATATACCTTCCTTGTATATAACTTATACTTAATTCTTATACTTCAACAGTATGTAAACTCTAATTACAAAAGGGGGACAAGATATTTACCTCGATAAGCCCAAAATTATCCAAGATTAAATGTCGATCCTGAGCAACGTTTAGCTCTACTCAGGCGCTCGACCGCTCAAACAACCCTTAGAAGTTCTACGCAACTTCTACTTAACACTTCAACCGACTATGAAGGTTTTCCTTAGGGTTTCGTTTTTGAGACAAAAAGGACATAAGGTAGTATTTTCGGGCTCTACGTATAGAGGTATCTTTGGAATACTACAAGGTATAAGGCTAAGGTATTTTGGTATAGTAACAATACTTGGAGAGTATTTTCTACTAAGATGGGGGGTATTTTACGAGAACAACTAGGCAAGGGGGGGGGTGTGTCTCGGCCAACACCACTAGGAGGGGGGGATATCTCTCGGCCAAGGGGCCTCACAAAGGGGGAGGGGTGCTCTTTGGACGAGAACACTACACTAAGGGGGAGAGGGCTTCAAGACTTGGAAAGTGTTTTTGGGATGAAGAAGTCTTCACAAAGGGTATTTATAGGAGATCAATGGCCACGATCAAGCCAAGTGGGGGGCAAGTGGAGGGTCAAGATTTGCCCAAGTGCACCCTAACCCTACTCCACAAATCCCTCACAAACATTGACCCAAGTTTTAGGCCACAAAAAGGGGAAGAAAACGTGCACCAATCGGCCACCACAACCGTCCACTTGAGGGTGACAAGTGTCGCCCTCTCGTTGGTCCAAAATATTTCATCTCTCGGAAAAAATCCGCAAAAAATATAAATGACATAGCCGTAATTTTCCCTTCGCAAGTTTTGTAAAACGTTTCGTCGAAAAACGATTCTTTTCGGTAGTTGTGAACAAAATTTTCCTCCCTAATGCCAACTTAAGACTTAAACTTTGTACGTACGCCCTCACGTACATACTATGGAAATACGGGGTATAACATTCGTCCCGAATGTTCCTTCTAAGCCTCAAAACATACATGCGCCAGTATAGTCTTCACTGCTATACTTACGAAAACAATCACGCCACACCTGGCCATATAATAACACATGCGTAAATACTTAATCCAAGTCCACGAGGAATCACCTCCATTATTACACAAGCTCCCACCCGAGGTCTAAAATATACTCCGCCCACGCCTTCTTTATAAAAGAAATGATCACATCAATGTTCTTAATACATGCTCGCTTCTTCCCTTACTCGTCATACCACCTTCGTACACTCGAACTCTTTCTCATAACTTACCACATTTACGGTATTGCTTGATTTCCAAAATCTACGGGTTACTACCTCCAACTAGGTCATCATTATGGGAACACTGGATGGATCTCTGATACCTTTCCGAACATAACAACATGAAAGACCGGACGTACTGCTCCCTACGTCGGATGGCAATGCCAACTTATAGGCAACCTGGCCTATCCTACAACCAATCTGAAAATGCCCAAAAGTACTTTGGGTTAAGTTTTCCCTGCTTTCTAAGACTCGTCACACCTGGGGTGGTACCTTCAAAAGACCCACCACTGAACTCTAAGCGTCGTCGCGATTATCCGAGCGACTTACGTTGACTCGGTGTCAATAACCTCTCTGGATAAGCTTCACCCTATCCACGTTACATTGAAACAAGTATGAACCAATTATCTGAACGCGCCAACATCGAACCAATCGACCAAACTACACTCGCCCCTACAAGGCATTCATAAGGCGACATCGAATCACGAAATGGTAGCTATAAAACATTTCCTCAACGAGAGACAACAATCCTCACGGCTACCACGAAATCCAAACAGCGGCGAGGCGAATGCGTCTTGAGACTCACCTGAGTTCCTAACCTGCCTGGTAAAACTTCCAGAAAAAGAAATAGTCGTAACCTGGGCTCCACTGCCTGTCATAAGGTGAAAGTAGGCACCTCGTGCAGCCTTACAACCTTCCTGATATAACATCTCGCATAACCCTCTGCCGAGTACACGGTCCTGACTGAAAGACAAGAGGGGCTGACCTCATCGGCCGAGCTCGGTCGAGCAACGTCCACGAACTCGTCGATGGTTAACTAAACTTGGGCTAACACCCTCGTGACCTACCACTGGCGGGACCACCTCGACCCCACCAATACAAAGGCGCGGGTTGACCGCGTCGGTCCATGACCCGCTAACACGCAAAAACTCTTGTTCCCCGATCCGGAACAATCTCACTAATCAAGTTACGAAAACCTAGTGGTCTTCTTAGCTCAACTACCCTATCTCATACCACACTACTCAGGGACTTATCACACAAACATATCTCACGTGTACTATGCACTCCGATAAAGGTCAATATAAAATAAATCTTTTACTCGAGATGACCTTACCTCTAAGGTCTCCACATATAACATTCTAAGGCTCACACTTTCCTTATCCCCAATCTTACCCTTTTAACTAACCATGATTTCTAATCACACTTTGCACAAATGCTATCAGATCATAACACTTAAGATATACTCATCTTACATACTAATCTCTAGAGGGTTAAAGATATACCTGCATCTACTGCTTCACTTCCCCTTTGTCGTTCTAATCAATCCTGCCCCGTAGGGCGCATAGCTAGGGAAGGTGATTAACTAGCCACTAATCCCGAAGGCTGAGTCTCTACGTCCGCGCCACCTCTAGTCGGACAATTTCTGTAAAATGGCCTGGCCGCAAGCATAACAAGCACTGACAAAAAAATGGCATCCCCGAGGTGGCGTGCGCCTTGTGAATGCGAGGAAAAAGCGAATCGGTTGGTGGAACCTCGTGGTTCTGCGAACTAGCAGCCACGGAGCTCGACCAACTCCTACATACCCGAGCGTCACGAAGTGCGCGGAGGACCACTCTGCCTTGGCGGAGTGCGTATCGATCTGGCTTGAGGCGATTTGCCTCGAAAGTTACCAAAGGACCACTGCTGTTACGGCCTCTTTTCCGATCCTTGATTAATCTGCCGATCTCTACGTTTCTCGACTGCTGCGCGATAAGCCGTCTGCGAGGCCATGCTCAGCTTGATGAAGAGCTACTCTTGCACAACCTCTCTTAGATAGTCATCATGACTCGTGATAAATCGGTATATAATATACTCTCGGTAGCTACATCCTTAGCTAATGTGGTCGTCTCTTTGCAATCTATACTTTACGCTCGGGTCGTGGGCGAAGGTTCAACTATCATGGCGCGATGAAGCTATTTGTCGTTGTGCTAAACTCTGCGGCCGACGTGGCGAACTCCCGAATGAAGCACCACCTCGGTGATGATTGGGCACGTGCCCTAGTAACCTACGTGCTCTACTCGCACTCACCACGCCTTGCCTTACGGGCGGGTTGCCTTACGCGGAGCATAGCGATGAGGAAAGAAATACGTTAGAGGTCCAACTTATAACGACTCTAAACACGATCTCGAGTGAGAAGAATGGAAACCAATCCTAAATATCCTATAGCCTCACGATTATTGGTGTGGTGCACAACAGCGATAATCAAGACTACTAGATACGATGCGTAGACACTTTCCGAGGATTAATCGCTTTGATACCACTTTTGTCACGACTCGAACGGGGCGTGGATCGGTGCCTTACCGGGCACCCAGTAGACATACATCAGTAATCGTGGAATATAAAACAACATGAAACAATGTAAAAGAGACATAGTTTATCGAAAGAAAAGTTGTCTTTCGGCGTATATATAAAAACTTAAATCCGAGCGATTACATCCTTTTTACAAACTCGCCCACAATTCTCTGGACCTAAGAATGATATAACAACAATGGTGGGACATGGCCCGCCATACCACGAATGTAAGTACTACTGACGGTGATTATACGAAAGATAAGCCTCAGAAAGCGGAGCTTCCCAAACGCTGAATCGTGATCTAAGAGCGGGGATCAACGGCGGTGTACCTCACCCGGCATGAACGCAGCCCGAAGGAGGTCGATAACAAGTACCAAGTATGTGAAACTAAAAATCAGTAAATGAAATCATAGTAGTCTATATAAAGCGGGAGACATGTATGATAACCAAACTACGATTCACAATAATATAGCGATCAGTCGGGGACTCACGCCTCAAAGTCATCACTCAAATATAACTATGGGTCTCACGCCCACAACATCAATCATGCGTGGAATACGCCCTCACTTCGGCGATCATGATATAAAAGCACCAAGAATACATGAACACCAGGTCCCACCTGTGTCATAATAAAGTCGTACGGGGTAAGTACGAAGGCATAGCCGACTACTAATACCCACGGTACCAACGAGGTCATAAACTGTATCACGAGATCTGTCTAGACCGCCACATGATCGGCGGCCACTCGTCCGCAATATCAAATGTGCGCGTCTAATCTCGGAACTTCCGCGACTCGCATAGGCCACTCACATAGGCCGCATGAGGTATTCCGCGTCGGTAGCTACTCCCGCACGCCCTGGACTCGCGATCCGCGTGGCCACATAGACCGCGTGAGGTATAACCCCGCACTAACACGGAACTCGTAGCTCGCATAGGTCCCTGAACCCGCATGAGGTATTCTCGAATCATGGTCCTGGACCACCCGAGTCTACCCGCGTCGGAGGGACAACCCGGTATAATGTCAAGAGGTGAGTGATATAATACTAACATAACGACTTATCGTTAAACAACATAAGCACAAAAGTGGAAACCCTTTACACAAACATCACAAGATACTAACACACGTAGCATCCTAACATGTTTACTTTATCAAATCAACAAGAAAGTATTACAAGGCTATCACAAACCAACACAATCAAGTTATTCACACAAGGTACTTTCTACTTTATTTTAACAAGTCTGGGTTTTTATCCCCAAAGTACTTCATACATTAACTCTTTAAAAGATCCGTTTTTTTCACAAAAGTCACACAATACCCGTAGTAAAAAAATAGAGTGACTATCTTTTTAAGTAAACCAAAACACTTCCTTTTGTAAAATCAAGTAACAACATTATTTTCCAAACGTTCAAGTTTGCCTAATTTCAAATACTCAAGTTTCTCATTTTCGAAAGGTTTCGTAGTTTATAGTTTTAATCACTTAAGAATATAATTCTCTTTTAAACAATTTGAGAAACATATGCCTTATATGTGAGTATGTTATTCTTGTTCATAATCAATCTTATTAAAGCAGCCATGATCTAGGAAATGTAATATCATTTTGTCTCATCTTAGCTTCTATGCAGATGGAGGTTTCTACTGGTTTTAATAATACTTAATTAGTCAATACATTTCCCTTTATTAACGCTGCAGTGGTTCGTTCGATACTTATTCTGATTTCTGAAATCAGTAAAACATTATTCCTTTTAAAAACCAAGTACTCATTACTCACGAATGAGGTTTCACACTTTTTAACAAAATTCATATTAATTTAATTAAGTCAAGTCTCTTATCTTTTAAGATCAAGTCTCTTAACTTCTAAAATCAATAAACCATTTTTATCTCTCTTACGTCGTTATACCTAACTTCCCATAAAGCTAGTATAACTCTTAAGCTTTTAAAACTTTTAAAACCAAGTGTTACTCTTCTTTCAAAAAGGTTTCTTAACTCTTTGAAATACTTGATTTTTATTATTTAGACTCAAGTCAAAAGACATCATTTGTAAAACCACGTTCGATTAACACGTCGTCTACCGTACTATATATATTCTTTTAAAATATCATGCTCGAGGATAGGAAGAATCACACACCTCGTGACGATTTATCGACTATTAGCAAATAGCTCCAAAATGCGTAATCCTGCTAGCCTTTTCCACCCTTCGAGTAGAATACGCTACTCGCAGTACTTCAACCTATAACGGTTATACAAGTCTATCAATGTCTATACTACTCGGTAGAATAACTCTAGATACAAGATTCTACGGAAAATTGGGCGTGACTTCCTACACAAACTTCACAAGTCTCAGTAAATCAAATCCTATGTAAATCTGATTCAATTCTCTTCTTATATACCTTCCTTGTATATAACTTATACTTAATTCTTATACTTCAACAGTATGTAAACTCTAATTACAAAAGGGGGACAAGATATTTACCTCGATAAGCCCAAAATTATCCAAGATTAAATGTCGATCCTGAGCAACGTTTAGCTCCTACTCTGGGCGCTCCAACCCGCTCCAAACAACCCTTAGAAGTTCTACGCAACTTATACTTAACACTTCAACCGACTATGAAGGTTTTCCTTAGGGTTTTGTTTTTGAGACAAAAAGGACATAAGGTAGTATTTTTGGGCTCTACGTATAGAGGTATCTTTGGAATACTACAAGGTATAAGGCTAAGGTATTTTGGTATAGTAACAATACTTGGAGAGTATTTTCTACCAAGAGGGGGGGTATTTTACGAGAACAACTAGGCAAGGGGGGGTGTGTCTCGGCCAACACCACTAGGAGGGGATATCTCTCGGCGAGGGCCTCATGAAGGGGAGGGTGCTCTTTGGACGAGAACACTGCACTAACGCGGAGAGGGCTTCAAGACTTGGAAAGTGTTTTTGGGATGAAGAAGTCTTCAACAAGGGGTATTTATAGGAGATCAATGGCGAATCAAGCCAAGTGGGGGGCAAGTGGAGGGTCAAGATTTGCCCAAGTGCACCCTAACCCTACTCCACAAATCCCTCACAAACATTGACCCAAGTTTTAGGCCACAAAAAGGGGAAGAAAACGTGCACCAATCGGCCACCACAACTGTCCACTTGAGGGTGACAAGTGTCGCCCTCTCGTTGGTCCAAAATATTTCATCTCTCGGAAAAAATCTGCAAAAAATATAAATGACATAGCCGTAATTTTCCCTTCGCAAGTTTTGTAAAACGTTTCGTCGAAAAACGATTATTTTCGGTAGTTGTTGTTATACCCCGTAGTTCCAGGGTATGTATGCGAGGACGTACGTACGAGAATACGACAGAAAGATTGGAAAGGAAGAAAGAGGCGATTTTTCCACGGAAAAGTTTCCGGTTTTTGTGAAGGAAAAAGGTTCGTTAATGGGAATTGGATTCCAGTTTGGTATTCGGACTTCTGGAATATTAGAGAATTATGGAATTTTATTTTGAAAATGGTCACGTGGGGCCCACGGGAGAAATTCTGGTTTTGTGGGGCCACTTTGTTTTCGAGATTTTGGCCATCGTGGATATTTTGGAAGATGTTTTATTTTGGGCCAATAGGAGGGTGACACGTGTCACCCCGCCAGTGGCTTAGCCGAATGGCATTTGTGCACAACACGGTTAGAGTCGTTTTTCTAAACGTTTTACATAACTGCGAGGAAAATTCGGCTATGTCTTTTCTTATTTTTGCGGATTTTTCCGAGAGGCGGAACATTTTGGACCAACGAGAGGCGACACTTGGCACCTCTCATTGGTGGGCAAGGTGGGCGGCAGGGCGATTGGGAATGGCAAGTGGGAGATATTTTTGGTAGATATTTTGTGTGCAAGTTGGCTAGGTACACATGGGTGAATCTTGGCCCTACACTTGCCTAACACTTGGTGTAATCTTGGCCATTGGTTGGCTTTCACTTGGCCTATAAATACCCCCCCCTTTGAAGACTAATTCATTCACAAAATTGCCTAAGTCTTGAAAGCTTCTTCCTTCCCCCTTAGTGTAGTGTCTTGGCCGAGAGCCCCTCTCTCCCCTCTTGGCCGAGAGCCCCTCTCTCCCCCCTTGGCCGAGAGTCCCCCCCCCCCTAGTGGGGTAGGCCGAGGGGTAGACACCCCCCCCTCCTTTGAGGTGCTAGCCGTGGGGTACCCACTAGCCTAGTTGCTTCGTATAATACCCCTGTGGTATAGAAATACTCTCCAAGTATTGTTATAATGCCCAAATACCTTAGCAGTATACCTTGTAGTATTCTAAGGTTATACCTATCTGAAAAGCCCGAAATACTATTATACTTCCGTCGATCACAAAACCGAAACCCAGGAAAATCTCCATAGTCAGTTGGAGTTTTGTGTAGAAGTTGGTTAGAACTTCTAAGGGTTGTTTAGAGCGGGTTGGAGCGCTCGGAGTTGCAGCTAAGCGTTGCTAAGGATCGACCTTTATACTTGGTTAAGTATGGGCTTATCGAGGTAATTATCTTGTCCCTATTGTAATTGGATATTACATGTTGTAGGAATATATAGTTGAAGTATACTATATATATAGTCTTGAACTTAATGTTGTGGCAATGTCCTTGGACTTAAGCACGAATAATAAGAAACCTTTCGAAGAAGATCTTGAATTGTAATTACATAGGTGTATTCTGATGAGACTTGTGTAGCTTTCTGTGAGGTAGAATTGTGCACGTCGGGTTAGGCGTATAACCCCGGTTGGCTTGATGGCCGGCCCCGATAGAGAGAGGAGATTTCTGTTTGTTGCGGGGAGGTCTTTGTCGAATTTTCGTAGAATGTTCTACGATAAGATCTAGATGTTAATAAAGCGCGCGTGGCCTTATAGGTTGAAGTACTACGTGTGGCGCGTTCTACTTGGCTTAAGGAGTAGCCGGCGGCAGGTACTCGGAGCATTTTGCTATTAGTCGATAATCGTCGCGAGGTATGTGAACCTCTTCCTATCTCTTCTAGCATGATATGTGTGAACTATGTAGTACGATAGACGTACAGGTGCTAAATGTATTCGATTGGTTTAAAACATAAAGTGTTATAACGGCTTTATGGGAAGTTGGTTATAACAGCTTTATGTAGATAAGAAAACACTTTGTGGTTTTTAAAAGGTAAATGATTTGTTTATAACTGGCTTGATGTGTGATTATAAAGAACTTGAAGTATTTCAAAAGATTTCTGAAATCATTTTGAAAGAGAAGTAATACTTGGTTTTTTTGAGAACTTAAGAGTTATACTAGCTTTATGGGAAGTTAGGTATAACGGCTTAAGAACGTTTCTTGATTTTGGAAATCGGGATGTGTATCGACAAACCACTGGCGTTAATAAAAGGAAATGTTTTGAATAATTAAGTATTATTAAAACCGTTAGAAACTTCCATCTGCATAGAAGCTAAGATGAGACAAAATGATATTTCTAGATCATGGTTCTTGTAATAAGATTGTTATAAACAAGAATATCCTACTCACATATAAGGCTTATGTTTCTCCGATTGTTTAAAAGAATTATATTCTTAAATGAATAAAGCTATGAACTCTGAAACCTTTCTAAAATAAGAAACGTGAACATTTGAAATTAGGCAAACTTGGGCGTTTGGAAAATAATGTTGTTACTTGATTTTACAAAGGTAAGAGTTTTGGTTTTCTTAAAAGAGATCACTCTATTTTATACTACGGGTATTGTGTGACTTATGTGAAAGAAGCAGATCTTTCTTTAAGATTTTAATGTGTGAAGTACTTTGGGGATAGATACGAACTTGTTAGTAGAAAGTACCTTGTGTGAATAACTTGATTGTATTGGTTTGTGATAGCCTTGTAATACTTTCTTGTTGCTTTGATAAGTAAACATGTTAGGATGCTACGTGTGTTAGTATCTTGTGATGTTTGTGTAAGGGGTTTCTTGATTGTGCTTATTAACTATCGATCGTTATGTTAGTATTGTGGCATTCATCTCTTGAGATGATTCGGGGTTAAGCCGCCCTCCGACGCGGGGTAGACTCAGTGATGCAGGACCATGATTCGAGAATACCTCATGCGGGTCTGAGGGCCTATGCGAGCTCTGAGAGTTCGAGTTAGTGTCGTCCTTTATGGGCATGCGGTCGCGTGGCCATGCGGACTCGAAAGTCGGGACGATGCGGGAGTAGCTACCCTCGACGCGGGAATACCTCATGCGGGCGATGAGATTGGCCTACGCGAGCTGCGGGAAGTTCGGGACTAGACGCGCGCATTAGATCTCGCGGGCAAGTGGCGGCTTTGATCATGTGACGGTCAGGCAGATCTTATGATACGATTTATGACCTTGTTGCATGCTGTGGGTGTTAGTAGTCGGCTATGCCTTGCATTACCACATGCAGTTTTATTAGGACACAGTGGGACACGGTGTTCATATGTATTCCTTGGTGCTTGTATATCATAGGCTGCGGTGAGGAAGGTATTCCACGGGCACGATTGATGTTGTGGCGTGAGACCCATTGTTAAATTGAGTGATGACTTGAGGTGTGAGTCACGACTTGACATGGCCGCTTATTTACGGTGGCGTAGTTTGGTTATCATACATGTCTCTGCTTTGTATAGACTACTATGATTTCATTCTGATTTATTTTTAGTTTCACATACTCCACTGTTATCGACCTCGCCGAAGTGCGTTCATGCCGCAGTTGAGGTACATCGATCGTTGATCCTAGCTCTCGAGTCACGATTCGGCGTTTGGGAAGCTCCGTTTCTCGGAGGCTTATCGGTGGTATAGTCCGTCGTAGTAAGTGTTTACATTCGGGGTTTGGCGGGGCCTGTCCCGCCATTGTGTCGTATCATTCTTAGAAGTGCAGTAATCTTGTTGTGGTGGGTTGGTAAAAGGATTAATTTGTTCATTTGTAAAAGAGTTGATGGTTATATATATGCCGAAAGGCAAGTTTTCCTGATTATTGTTTTATATTTACATTTATCTCATGTTGTTGTTTTATGTTCCGATTACTCGATGTTGTGTCACTAGGGTGCAGGGGTAAGGCACGATCACGGGCGATTTGGTCGTGGCGATTGTGAACAAAATTTTCGTCCCTAATGCCAACTTAAGACTTAAACTTTGTACGTATGCCCTCACGTACATACTCTGAAAATACGGCGTATAACAGTATTCTACTTATCGTGTTGGTATAGCCGATAAGGTATGTGAAACTATCATTTCTTCTTTGGCATGATGTATATGAAATGGGTGTACGGCGGACGTACGTAATTCCATTGAATCCTAATTTCTATTGATACATGATATGATAGTGTCTTGTTTTTTCTAAAATGAAAGTTATTCTATTTATTCCATTGAGAGTCAAAAATGATTTTACCGCGTCCCAGAAAGGGTCGGGCAGTATATGATTTTATTGAGAGTCAAATGATGATTTAAATTGCACAAGGTTGCTCATGATAGCTATTCGTGCAAAGTGTTATTATTCCACTTCACTAAGTCCCATAATGGGCCGGGTATGTTCGTGCGCAGATTTATTGCACTGATTCACCGAGTCCCTCACTAGAGGGTCGGGTAGGTTATATGTATATGATTCCATGGACATGCTGTTATACCCCGTATTTCCAGAGTATGTACGTAAGGGCGTACGTATAAATTTGAGCCTTAAAGATTTGGCAAGTTCGAAATTTGTACACAAGCGCCGAATAAAATAGTTTTTCGACGAAACGTTTTACTAAAGTTGCGGAGGGGAAATTCCGGCTATGTCATTTATAATTTTTGCGGATTTTTCCGAGAGACGAAGCATTTTGGACCAACGGGAGGGTGACATGTGTCACCCTCACATTGGAAGGACTTGGGGCGGCAATGGGACGAAAAAGAGCACTTTAGTTGGTAGGATATTTTGTGCAAGTTGTGTGGTAGATGGATAAGGTCCACATGGTTAAAATCTAGCCCTACACTTGCCTTACACTTGGATGAATCTTGGCCATTGGTTGGTCATTTCTTGACCTATAAATACCCCCCCTTGTTGAAGAGTTATTTCATCCAAACTTGAGCAATCTTTCTAAGTCTCAAATACTCCCTCCCTCTTGTTTGTAGCTCGTCCAAAGAGTCTCTCCCCTGTCACGACCGAATGCGGGCGTGGATGGTGCCTACCGGGCACCTAGTGATACAACATCAGAGTAATCAGCGGAACATAAAACACATACATGAAACCAATGCAATAAGACAGTGAAATAAGAAGACAGGCTAACCAAAAACGGTTACCGTCAGTATATATAAATAACAATTTGAACAGTTTAATCCTTTTTACAACCACGCCACAACAAAGACTCTGGACCTAAGAAATGATCGACAACAATGGCGGGCGGGGCCCCGCCATACCACGAATGTAAATACCTACAACGACGGGGACTATACGAAGATAAGCCTCGGAGAAACGGAGCTTTCCCAACGACTCGTGACCCTAAGAGCGAGGATCAACGGCGGTGTACCTTTACTGCGGCATGAACGCAGCCCGGCGAGGTCGATACAGTACAAGTATGTGGCGAAAATAAATCGTAAATGAAATCATAGTAGTCTATATAAAGCAGGAGACATGTATGATAACCAAATTACGATTCACAATAAATAAGCGATGTCAAGTCGTGGACTCACGCCTCAAAGTTATCACAATAAAACCGTGCGGGGCAAGTGCGAAGGCATAGCCGACTACTAAGACCAGCGATACCAAAAATACCACAAATCGTATCCCGAGGTCTTTCTATCGCACCACGATCGAAGGCGGCCACTCGCCCGCAATATCAATGCGCGTCTATCCTCGAACTCTCGCGACTCCGCATAGGTCACCCGCACCGCATGAGGTATTCCTCGAATCATGGTCCTGCATCGCTGAGGTATACCCGCGTCGAAGCGGCTAACCCTCGGTATCCGCCTAGGCTCCGCAGCCGCATAGTCTCAAAATACCGCATAGTCTCAGCGGACGCGCAGGAATCCCCGCGTCGGGCTAAACACCGGAATGATCAATCACGAAGCTACTGCTCCGCGATAGTCACAAGGAATTTGCATAGGCCGTAGAGACCCGCATCAAGGGTGGCAAGCCCTCGGTATAATAAGTCAAGGGGGTATGTGATACAATAACAGTACAACGGGCTTAACGTTTGACAACGTAAGCACAACAAGAGTGACCCCCTTACACAATAATCACAAGATACTAACACACGTAGCATCCTAACATGCTTACTTATCAGATCAACAAGAAAGTATTACAAGGCTAAAACAAACCAATACAATCAAGTTAATCACACAAGGTACTTTCTACTAACAAGTTCGGGTACCTATCCCCAAAGTACTTCATACATTAAATCTTTAAAAGATACGTTACTTCACAAAAACCACACAATACCCGTAGTATATGAAAATAGAGTGATTATATTTTTAAAGTAAATCAATTACTTCTCTTTGTAAAATCAAGTAGCAACATTCTTTTCCAATGTTCAAGTTTGCCTAATTTCCAATGTTCAAGTTTGCCTAATTAGAAAGGTTTCGTAGTTCATAGTCTTATTCATTTAAGAATATAATTCTCTTTTAAGCTATCTGAGAAACATAAGCCTTATATGTGAGTAGGATATTCTTGTTTATAACAATCTTATTACTGACCATGATCTAGGAAATATCATTTTGTCTCATCTTAGCTTCATGCGGATGGAAGTTTCTAACGGTTTTAATAATACTTAATCTGTTAAAACATTTCCTTTTTATTAAACGCTGCAGTGGTTTGTCGATACACATTCTGATTTCCGAATCAGTAAAACATTCTTAAGCCGTTATTACCTAACTTCCCATAAAGCTAGTATAACTCTTAAGTTTTCAAAAACCAAGTATTACTTCTTCTTTCGAAATGATTCAAAAATCTTTTGAAATACTTCAAGTTCTTTATTAACACATAACAAGCCAGTCATAGTTCAAATCAGTTACCTTTTAAAAACCACAAGTATTTTCTTACCAACATAAAGTTTGTTATAACCAACTTCCCATAAAGCCGTTATAACACTTTATGTTTTAAACCAATCAAATACATTTAGCACGTATCGTCTCACCGTACTACATAGTTCACACATATCATGCTAGAAGAGATAGGAAGAGGTTCACATACCTCGCGACGAGTATCGACTAATAGCAAAACGCTCCAAGTACCTCAAGTCGGCTACTCCTTAGGCCAAGTAGATCGCGCCACACGCGATCTTGACCTATAAGGCCACAAGGCGCTTATTAACATCTAGATCTTATCGTAGAACATTCTACAGAAAATTCGGCAAAGACCTCCCCGCACATGAGCGTAAATCTCCTCTCTATCGGGGCGGCTACCAAGCCAACCGGGGGTTATACGTTAATCCGTCGTGCACAATTCTACCTCACGGAAAAGTTACACAAGTCTCATGTCTGATCCTATGTAAAAACGATTCGATTCTTCTTTCGAAAAGGTTTCTTATTATTCAGGCTTAAGTCAAAAGACATTGCCGATAACAACGTTCAGTTCTATATATAGTATACTTCAACTATATAATCATACAACATGTAATTTCCAATTACAATAGAGGGACAAGATATTTACCTCGATAAGCCCATAATTATCCGAGTTTAAATGTCGATCCTGAGCAAGGTTTAGCTCCTACTCCGTGTGCTCCGACCCGCTCCAAACAACCCTTAGAAGTTCTAACCAACTTCTACTTATTACTCCAACTAACCATGGAGATTTTCCTTAGGGTTTCGGTTTTTGTGACTGAAGGGAAGTATAATAGTATTTCTGGGCTTTTTGTAAAGGTATAACCTTAGAATACTACAAGGTATATGGCTAAGGTAATTTGGGCATTATAACAATACTTTTGAGAGTATTTCTAACAAGAGGGGGGGTATAATACGAAAACTACTAGGCTAGGGGGGGTACCCCACGGCTAGCACCCCAAGGAGGGGGTGTCTACCACCGGCCTACCCACTGGGGACTCTCGGCCAAGGGGGGGGGGGGAGAGGGGCTCTCGGCTAAGGCCTCACAAGGGGGGAGAAAGAGAGCTTTCAAGACTTAGGCAAATTTAAGGATGAAGAAGTCTTCAAAGGGAGAGGGTATTTATAGGACAAGCCAAGGCCAACCAATGGCCAAGATCTTGCCAAGTGCAAGGCAAGTGTAGGGCCAAGATCTTGCCAAGTGCACACTAGCCAACTAACACAAAAATATCCTACCAACCCTTGACCACAAAAGCCACACTTTCGGCCACCACAATTTCCGCCCAAGGTGTTCCAATGAGAGGGTGACAAGTGTCGCCCTCTTGTTGGTCCAAAATGTTTCGTCTCTCGGAAAAATCCGCAAAAATTAAAAATGACATAGCCGGAAATTCCCATACGAAAGCTGTGAAAACGTTTCGTCGAAAAACGACTCTAACCGGGTGTTGTGAACAAAAAGAATTCGGCCAAGCCTAAATCACAAGTTCAAATTTTTCTACGTACGTCCCACGTACATACTGGAAATACGGGTATAACATTCTCCTCGCAGAAACATTCGTCGAATGTTCCTTCTAAGTCTCAAAACAAGCGTGCGCGATATAGTCTTCACTACCATACTTACGAAACAATCACGCCTGATGGCCACAGAAACAACTGCGCAAAATACTTACATCCAAGTCCACGAGGAATCACCTCTAACATCACCACAAACACCTCTCTCCGGGGTCTAAAATATACTTCCTCCACACTTTTTTCCAAACAAAAGAAATGGTCACATCTATGCTCGCCATACATGCTCGCTTCTCCCTTTACTCGTCGTGATACCACTTTTGTCACTTTGCCGCGAGGTTCTAGTGTCACTCCGGCGACTCAACAGATGGTACCGGGCTGCATGCGATCACTGAAGATGTCGCACATTCGAACTCTTACCACATTTCTGATACTGCTTCAGTATCCAAAACTCGGGGTTATCATCTTCAACTTGGTCATCATTAGCGGGGAATACTCTGGATGGATCTCCGATACTTTCCCGATCATAACAATACGGAAGACCGGACGTACTGCCTCCTAAGTCGGACGGCAAATGCTAACATATAGGCAACCTGGCCTATTTTTCACATGAACTTAAAAAGGGCCCAAAGTAACTCGGGCTAAGTTCCCTCTGTTTTCCAAAACTCGTCACACCCAAACCGGGGTGGTACCTTCAAGAAGACCGACCGTCAACCTGAACTCTAAGCGTCGTCGCCGATTATCCGCACGATTTCTCGAGTGCTGAACCTCTTCTAGACAAGCTTTACTCTATCCACGATCTGCGGAACAAGCTGAACCAACTATTTGAATCTTGCCAACATCGAACCAATCGGCCGTGACTTACACATCCGCCCTACAAGGCTTTATAAGGCGACATCCGAACACCGAAATGGTAGCTTAAATACTCCTCCACGAGACAACAATCCCCAACTACCCACGAAATCCACGCGCGGCGAGGCGAATGCGGTCGAGACTCACCGAGTTCTTAACCTGCTTGGTAAAAACTTCGAAACCAAAACAGCGCAACTGGCTCCACTGCGACATAAGGTGAAGTTAGGCACCTAGTGCAGCCTTACAACCTTTATGATATAACATCTCGCATAACCCTCTGCCGAGTGAACGGTCTTTGCTAGAAGACAAGGCGGTGACCTCGCCGGCGACTCTGCGGTCGAATCGTCCACGAATTCGTACGTTGGTTAACTAAACTTGGGCCTAACACCCTCGTGGCCCTACCACAAGGCGGGACCACCACAAACTGACCCCACCACCATACATGACGTGGGTTGACCCGCAACGTGGCCTCAACCCGACGGCAACGCCGCGCTAGCTCACGAAGGAAAACTCTCACTAATCACGTTACGAAAACCTAGCGGTCTTCTTAGCGCAACTACCCCCTTTCATTCCACACTACTCAGGGACTAATCCCACAAACATAACTCACGTGCACTATGCACTCCTATAAGGGTCAAACATAAACAATACATCTTTTTCTCGAGATGGCCTTACCTCTAAGGTCTCTACGTATAAAACTCTAAGGCTCACACCTTCTCTATCCCCCAAATCTTACTTGGTTAACTAACCAAGATTTCTAATCACCATTTACACACTGCTATCAGAATATAACACTTAAGGTATACTCACCTTATCACACATACTAAACCCAGAGGTTAAAGATCTATCTGTATCTACTTCACTCCCTTAGTCGTTCTAATCAAACTCGCCGTGCAGCTAAGGAAGGTGACGAACTACCCACCGATCTGAAGGCTAAGTCCTCCGCAAGGACACTCTTTCGACATCGGACCACGGCGGTCATGTCTGATAAGTACTAACTAAAAGACGACATTCCTCGAGATGGCGCCACACCGCTGTGAACACCGAAAAAGCGAATCGGATGGTCAGTAACGCCCGTGTGCGTGAGCGGAAGCTCTGGAGCTCGACCAACTCTGCGTACCGAACGCCCCGAACCCCGTGGATGACCTTTACGCCTTTGGTGGATGCGCATAATCTGATCTGGCGGTGGCGACTCGCGTCGAAAGTTACCAAAGGACCCTGCTGCTCTGGCCCTCTTCTGCTGTCCTTTGTTAACGTCGATCTACGTTTCTTGGCTCGCCGCGCATAAGCGTAGCGAGCCATGCTCAAGCCTAACTGAAGAACTTACTCTTGCACAACCTTCTCGTTGATATTCATCAAGACTCGCGGTACATCGGTACACTCTGCGGTAGCCAAATCCATAGCTAATGTGAGGTTGTCTTTTCGCAATCTATATTCTCTGTTTCGGTGCGTGGGCGAAGGTCCAAACATCGTGGCGCGATGAGCCGCGCCGTGCTAAACTCTGCTGGGGCTAGTGACGTCGCAGAACTCCCGAATGAAGCACCACGAGGTGATAATTGGGCACAGGCCACGTAACCTCTGTACTCTACTCGCGACTCCTCGGTTGTCTTGCCCTCACCGGGCGGTTGCCTACGCGAGGCATAGCGGTAAGGAAAGAAATACGTTAGAGGGTCCAACTTACAACACGACTTTAAGGCACGATCTCGAGTGAGAAGAATAGAAACCAATCCTAAATATCCTATAGCCTCACGATTATTGGTGTGGTGCACAACAGCGATAATCAAGACTTCTTGGATACGGTGCGTAGACACTTTCCGAGGATTAAGCGCTCACGATACCACTTTTGTCACGACCGAATGCGGTCCGTGGCGGTGCCTTACCCCGGGCACCCTAGTGATACAACATCAGAGTAATCAGCGGAACATAAAACACATACATGAAACCAATGCAATAAGACAGTGAAATAACAAGACAGGCTAACCAAAAACGGTTACCATCAGTATATATAAATAACAATTTGAACAGTTTAATCCTTTTTACAACCCTGCCCACAACAGCACTACAGACCTCTAAGAAATGATACGACAACAATGGCGGGACGGGGCCCGCCATACCACGAATGTAAATACCTACAACGGCGGGGACTATACCAAGATAAGCCTCGGAGAAACGGAGCTTTCCCAAACGCAGCTGTGACCTAAGAGCGAGGATCAACGGCGGTGTACCTTTACTGCGGCATGAACGCAGCCCCGAGGTCGATCTGCAAGTACCAAGTATGTGAAACTGAAAATAAATACTCTAAATGAAATCATAGTAGTCTATATAAAGCAGGAGACATGTATGATAACCAAATTACAGTTCACAATAAATAAGCAGTCATGTCAAGTCAGGGACTCACGCCCTCAAAGTTATCACAATAAAACCGTGCGGGGCAAGTGCGAAGGCATAGCCGACTACTAAGACCACGGTACCAAAAATACCACTGCGTATCACGAGGTCTTTCTAGACCGCACCACATGATCGAAGCTAGCCACTCGCCCGCAGTATCAATGTGCGCGTCTATCCCTGGAACTCTCGCAGCTCTGCATAGGTCACCCACGCAGACGCATGAGGTATTCCTCGAATCACGGTCCTGCATCGCCTAAGGTATACCCGCATCGAAGGCGGCTAACCCTCGGTATCCGCCTAGGCTCCGCAGCCGCGCATAGTCTCAAAAGACCGCATAGTCTCAGCAGACCGCATAGGAATCCGCGTCGGGCTAAACACCGGAATGATCAATCCTCGGCTACCGTGACTGCGTAGTCACAAGGCGCATAGGCCGTAGAGACCGCGTCAAGGTGGCAAGCCCTCGGTATAATAAGTCAAGGGTATGTGATACAATAACGATGCAACGGGCTTAACGTTTGACAACGTAAGCACAACAAGAGTGACCCCCTTACATAATAATCACAAGATACTAACACACGTAGCATCCTAACATGCTTACTTATCAGATCAACAAGAAAGTATTACAAGGCTATCACAAACCAATACAATCAAGTTAATCACACAAGGTACTTTCTACTAACAAGTTCGGGTACCTATCCCCAAAGTACTTCATACATTAAATCTTTAAAAGATACGTTACTTCACAAAAACCACACAATACCCGTAGTATATGAAAATAGAGTGATTATATTTTTAAAGTAAATCAATTACTTCTCTTTGTAAAATCAAGTAGCAACATTCTTTTCCAATGTTCAAGTTTGCCTAATTTCCAATGTTCAAGTTTGCCTAATTAGAAAGGTTTCGTAGTTCATAGTCTTATTCATTTAAGAATATAATTCTCTTTTAAGCTATCTGAGAAACATAAGCCTTATATGTGAGTAGGATATTCTTGTTTATAACAATCTTATTACAGCAGCCATGATCTAGGAAATATCATTTTGTCTCATCTTAGCTTCTATGCAGATGGAAGTTTCTAACGGTTTTAATAATACTTAATCTGTTAAAACATTTCCTTTTATTAAACGCTGCAGTGGTTTGTCGATACACATTCTGATTTCCGAATCAGTAAAACATTCTTAAGCCGTTATTACCTAACTTCCCATAAAGCTAGTATAACTCTTAAGTTTTCAAAAACCAAGTATTACTTCTTCTTTCGAAATGATTCAAAAATCTTTTGAAATACTTCAAGTTCTTTATTAACACATAACAAGCCAGTCATAGTTCAAATCAGTTACCTTTTAAAAACCACAAGTATTTTCTTACCAACATAAAGCTGTTATAACCAACTTCCCATAAAGCCGTTATAACACTTTATGTTTTAAACCAATCAAATACATTTAGCACATGTACGTCTACCGTACTACATAGTTCACACATATCATGCTAGAAGAGATAGGAAGAGGTTCACATACCTCGCGACGAGTATCGACTAATAGCAAAACGCTCCAAGTACCTCAAGCCGTCGGCTACTCCTTAAGCCAAGTAGATCGCGCCACACGCGACTTCACCTATAAGGCCACAGGCGCTTATTAACATCTAGATCTTATCGTAGAACATTCTCTGAAAATTCGGCCTCCCCCCATGCAGCGTAAATCTCCTCTCTATCGGGTGGCTACCAAGCCAACCAGGGGTTATACGTTAATCGGCCGTGCACAATTCTACCTCACGAAAAGTTACACAAGTCTCATGTCTGAATCCTATGTAAAAACGATTGATATTCTTCTTTGAAAAGGTTTCTTATTATTCAGCTTAAGTCAAAAGACATTGCGATAACAACGTTGATTCTATATATAGTATACTTCAACTATATAATCATACAACATCTAATTTCCAATTACAATAGAGGGACAAGATATTTACCTAGATAAGCCCATAATTATCCGAGTTTAAATGTCGATCCCGAGCAAGGTTTAGCTCTACTCAGTGTGCTCGACCGCTCCAAACAACCCTTAGAAGTTCTAACCAACTTCTACTTATTACTCCAACTAACCATGGAGATTTTCCTTAGGGTTTCGGTTTTGTGGTGAAGGGAAGTATAATAGTATTTTTGGGCTTTTTGTAAAGGTATAACCTTAGAATACTACAAGGTATATGGCTAAGGTAATTTGGGCATTATAACAATACTTTTGAGAGTATTTCTAACAAGAGGGTATAATCTGAAAACTACTAGGCAGTGGGTACCCACGGCTAGCACCCGAGGAAGGGGGTGTCTACCCCTCGGCCTACCCCACTAGGGGGGGGGGACTCTCGGCCAAGGGGGGGGGAGAGGGGCTCTCGGCTAAGGCCTCACAAGGGGGGAGAAAGAGAGCTTTCAAGACTTAGGCAAATTTAAGGATGAAGAAGTCTTCAAAGGGAGAGGGTATTTATAGGACAAGCCAAGGCCAACCAATGGCCAAGATCTTGCCAAGTGCAAGGCAAGTGTAGGGCCAAGATCTTGCCAAGTGCACACTAGCCAACTAACACAAAAATATCCTACCAACCCTTGACCACAAAAGCCACACTTTCGGCCACCACAATTTCCGCCCAAGGTGTTCCAATGAGAGGGTGACAAGTGTCGCCCTCTTGTTGGTCCAAAATGTTTCGTCTCTCGGAAAAATCCGCAAAAATTAAAAATGACATAGCCGGAAATTCCCATACGAAAGCTGTGAAAACGTTTCGTCGAAAAACGACTCTAACCGGGTGTTGTGAACAAAAAGAATTCAGCCAAGCCTAAATCACAAGTTCAAATTTTTCTACGTACGTCCTTACGTACATACTCTGGAAATACGGGGTATAACACCCCCCCCTTGAGTGAGCCTTGGCCGAGAGCCTCCCCCTCTCCCTTTGTGGTGTCTAGCCGTGGGGTACCCCTCCCCCCTAGCCTAGTTGTTTTCGTATAATACCCCCTATTGTGGTATAGAAATACTCTCCTAGTATTGTTATAATGCCCAAATACCTTGGCTCAAATACCTTGTAGTATTCTCAAGGTTACACTTATACAAAAGCCCAGAAAATACTATTATACTTTCTTTAGCCACTAAACGAAACCCTAAGAAAAACCTTCATAGTCGGTTGAAGTGTTAAGTAGAAGTTGCGTAGAACTTCTAAGGGTTGATTGGAGCGGGTTGGAGCACTCGGAGTAGGAGCTTAACGTTGCTCAGGAGCGACTTTATACTTGGATAATTTTGGGCTCATCGAGGTAAATACTACTGTCCTTCTAGTGTAATTGGAAATTACATACTGTAGTAGTATAGAAATGAATATAAGATTCATAGAAGAGAATTGAACTGTAATAGAAGGATATTACAGAATAGACTTGAACTGAAATCACATCAGAAGAATATTATAGAAGAAGATTAAACTGTATTTACATAGAATTTGTATTTCTGATGGTCGATAACCTTATTGGTTGAATGTTCTGAGTAGCATGAACTACTTGGAAGGTGGACAAGGCTAGCCGGGTTATAGCCGTGGAGCGTTTTGCTTATAGTCGATAATCGTCGCGAGGTATGTGATTCTTCCTATACTCTTGAGCATGATATTTTAAAGGAAGATATATATATAGTACGACAATGTCTTTTGACTTAAGCTGAATAATATATAGTATGGTAGATGTCGTGTGCTAACTGAATATAGTTATGCGCAATGTCTTTTGACTTAAGCTGAATAATAAGAACCTTGAAATATTTTAAAGGAATATAGATATAGTACGGTGAGCGTCGTGTGTTAACTGAATGTAGTGTTACGGCAATGTCTTTTGACTTAAGCCTGAATAAGAAGAATCTTGAAGTATTTCAAAATAAATAAGAAACCTTTTTGAAAGAAGAGTAATACTTGGTTTTGAAAACATAAGAGTTATACTAGCTTTATGGGAAGTTAGGTATAACGTCTTAAGAAAGATAAAAAGAATGGTTTACTGATTTTAGAAGTTAAGAGACTTGATCTTATAAGATAAGAGACTTAACTTAAATGAATTAATATGAGTTTTGTGTGAAACCTCATTCGTGAGTAATGAGTACGTGGTTTTTAAAAAGGAATAATGTTTTACTGATTTCGGAAATCAGAATGTGTATCGACAAACCACTGCAGCGTTAATAAAGGAAAATGTATTGAATAATGAAGTATTATTAAAACCAGTAGAAACCTCCATCTGCATAGAAGCTAAGATGAGATAAAATGATATTACATTTCCTAGATCATGGCTGCTTAATAAGATTTATGAACAAGAATAACCTACTTGCCTATGGCATATGCTACTCAATTGTTTTAAAAAAAAAAAGATTAAGACATTGAACTATGAAACTTTTCTAAAAAGAGACTTGAGTAATTGAAATTAGGCAAACTGGAACTTTAGGGAAAAGAAAGGCATTGTGTTGTCTTAAAATGGTTTAAAACTTAAAGTGTTATAACAGCTTTATGGAAAGTTGGTTATAACGACTTTATGAAAACAAAAGAAGGGTTTTTATCATTGGTTTTAATGTGGAAACTTGACTTTAAAAAGAGAAGTTGTTTTGGTTTGCTTAAAAGATGTAAGTCACTCTATTTTTATACTACGGGTATCGGGTGATTTTTCATAAAAGGAATGGATCTCTTAAAAGGAATTTAACGGACGTAGTACTTTAGGGTTAAAACCCGGACTTTGACATAAAATGAAAGTACTTAGAGTTATGTATAACTTGCCTATGCTTGTTGTTGTGTAACTTGCCTATGCTTGTTGTTGTGTAACTTGCCTATGCTTGTTGTTGTGTAACTTGCCTATGCTTATTGAGATAGTCTTTGTTGTGCAAGAATTATGTTTCTATTCTACCGTGTCACTCGATGGAGGGCCGGTTGACTTGTTGAGAACTTACTTGGACGTACCGGCAGTGACGGGAGATTCCACGGGTATGCTTCCATTAGCATTAGTACATGGGCATGTCTACACCGTTGATGGATTCTGTGGACATGTGACCATTTTTTGTTATGGCGAAGTATCGTGACTTACGGTTGTGATTGGGTGCGTGCTGTTTACTTGCCCCGTCATTCGTGGCGCGATGGATCGATGCGAGTTTTGCACTTACCGTGTCGACTTAGCGGCGAAGTATCGTGACTTACGGTTGTGATCGGGTGCGTAGCTTGTATACTTGCCCCGTCGACTCGTGGCGCGGTGGATCGGGTATAGGTTATTGCACTTGCCACGTGTCGACCGCGAGTCGATATAGTGACGAGGTCTCGTGGTCTGGCTTTGGCATCAGGTAGGACTTGGTGTTGGTGTACTCGCTTGGTGTTGATATATCATAAATGCCGGTGAGGAAGAATTCCACGACGCAGTGATGATTTGGAGCGTGAGTCCACGACTTGATATATTTGTTTATATGTTGTGTCTTGTAGTTTGGTTATCATACATGTCTCCGCTTTATATAGTGCTATGATTTCATTTATAGTACTTCTGATTTCACATACTTGGTACTGTTGTCTTGACCTCCTTGGAAGTGCGTTCATCTGCAGTAGAAATACATCGGTGTCGATCCATTTTAGGATCACCTTTCAATGTCTTGGAAGCTCAGTTCCTTGGAGGCTTATCTTTGGTATGTTACCACGAGTGCAGTAGGTTCTTGTACATTCGGGGTATGGCGGGGCCTGTCCGTCATAGTTGTTGTATAAATCTTAAGTGCATGCTTTGGTGTGGCGGGGTTATGCAGTTATGCTTAAAAATGTTTTTGTATATATATAAGCTAAAAGGCAACCGTTTTGGTTGGCCTATTTTCTTTCATCTTGATCCATGTCTATTTGCATGTCTAAGTTTTTATTTCCGCTGGTTTTTCTCTGATGTTGTATCACTAGGGTGCCCGGGGTAAGGCACCAGTCGCGGGCCCGGGTTCGGGTCGTGACACATGCGATCCATGATGCGAGTATAGATACTCATGACAGTATATGATTTCATGGACATGTATCCATGATGCGGGTATAGATACCCATGAACATCGAGACCCTCACTAGGGGGTCGGGTATGGTATGTATATGATTTCATGGACATGTATTCATGATGCGGGTATAGATACCCATGACAATATTTGATTATATGGACAGACATTCGTGATCTTGATATGACTCTCACTCTTTTTAAAAAAGGCACAGTTGACTCTCTATTTTTAAAAGGTACAGTTGACTCTCTATTTGTGCAAGGTACAGTTGACTCTTATTTTATATGGCACTGATGGATCTGGTATTTTGATTATCATATTTGTCCCCTGTTATCTTTTGCCCAGTCATGATCTTAATTAATGTACTTTATGTTTACATACTTGGTACATTGTTGTATTGACCCCCTTTTCTGGGGAGCTGCGTTCATGCCCGCAAGTATAGGTACTCAGTTTGGTGATCCTCGAGCTTAGGATCTCTGCTCAGCTTTTTGAGATAGCTCCATTATTCCGGGGCTTGTCATTTTGGTACAGATCTTTGATTATGGACTTATGTATAGTCAGGGGTACGGCGGGGCCCTGTCCCGTCATATTTCATTATCATACTCTTAGAGGTCTGTAGACAGGTGTGGGTGGTAAATGTGTATTTGTATACGTGTGGGTTATATATGTTGTAGTTCGTTTTGGACATTTCTATGTACAATGGCGGCCTTGTCGGCTTGCCTATTTTTATAAAATGAGTTATTATTACAGTTTCAGGGGACAGGATCCCTTTGTTATGAGATTATGAGTTTTTCTTAAGCTTCCGCTGGTTATATGTGATGTGTGGGTATAAGGGTGCCCAGGTAGGGCACAGTCGCGGCCCATCGGTTCGGGTCGTGACAACATGAGCACCTCAAATATGTCTCTAAACACTTGTTCTAAACTTCAATCTATCCATAAAAAAATAAACTATGATTAATTAAAATAGACAAAATTAATATTCGAATTATAATAAATATGCACATAATATATGTTAGAGTATTTTACCGAATAAAAGCAGCACGGTGCACTAAGCTCCTGCTAAAATAATAATAGTGAGAGAGAAGAAGAAGAAGAAATACTTTGTTTAAAATTCAAAAAATCTTAATAAATTAATGTAATATGTGGAAAGACAAAATTGGATGTCAACAAATGGTTCAAATTCAATTAAATCAATGTATAATCGCTAAATCGATATAAGGAATCATTCCCTAGAATTTGGGGTTGAATATCCATCTTTTCTTGATCCAAAATTTGAGAGCCTAACTCCCAAATTCCAAGTTTATAACTTAAAAACGCCGCTAAATTTCAAACTCAACTTTTATAAGCTACAGTTCCTTCATCGTGTTTGTGATACCCTCTCTCACGTTCACGTATTCTCTATACTATGCCTACGTGATCGCACCAATTTCAATTGTGGTCACAAAGAAGGATTGATTGAGGTTGACTTGGCTTTCCTTTTGTGGTTGCGCTGCCTACCTCACAATCGCGAAACACATCCCTCATTTGCTCCACGTTCACGATTGGTGCCTTCACGATCGCGTTAAAGGCATCAATACTAGAAAATATGCAAATTCAACTAAGGTTCCAATGGTGCCAAAACACCCCCATCCCAACATGAGCATGCCAACAAGTTCGAAAATATAATATAAATCTATGTGAAGTCTCAAATTATGCAACAATATATAAATACTAAAAAAGGGATTGAGTTGTTAACAGACTCCGGCACACAACCACCACCAACTTCCTTAATAATCACTACTATGAACTCATTCACTACTAATCACCTCGACCCATCACCTCGACCGTCAATGATTACTGCACAACCACCACCTCCACCGAACTTCCACTGCACATTATCACCTTTGGCCGCTACTATACAACGACCACTAGCAACTACTACACAACCTTGACACCAACCTCCTATGTATATGTCACGACCCGACCTCGGGCCCGCGACTGGTGCCCTACCTGGGCACCCTTACCGGTACACATCAGAGAAAAATCAGCGGACCATACATAAACTCGATAAGAATTAAATAACAGGCTAGCCGATAAGGCTACCTCCCTGGATATATATGTAAAGTCAAAAGCAGTTACCTCTTTTTTTTTCTTACAAACCGACCCACAAGATATGACTACAGACCTCTAAGAGTTTTGACATAACAACTGTGATGGGACAGGGCCCCGCCATACCTCTGAATGTACAACAACCGACAATACCAGGGATCTGAACCAAAAATAAGCATCCGGAGTAATGGAGCTTCTCAACAGCTGAACAGTGATCCTAAGAGTGAGGATCAGCAACCTGTATAACTCTACATGCGGCATGAACGCAGCCCCCCGAAGGAGGTCAGTACAACAGGTATCAAGTATGTGAAACTAAAAGTACTGTAATGAAATCATAATAGTCTAAAATAAAGCTGGGGACATGTATGATAACCACATTAACAGTACATTGTGCCTTACTAACAATGAGAGTAAACAAGAGTATACTTTACTGCATAAAAATAAGAGGCTCATGATCAAATTAGGGTCACCCGCCCGTAGTATCATTAAGCAATCCTACTCCTGGGACTATTTCACTCGCATAGGTCATGTGGACTCGCAATGACGTCATCTGCCTCGCATGGGACTATTTCACCCGTACAGGACTATTTCACCCGCTTAGGCCCGGTGGTCCCGCAATGAGTACAAATGCCGCACTCGCATCATGGGTAGCAAATCCATGGAATAAGTAGTAACCCGGGGGTTTACCCCGCAAGAATAACATAACACTAGCACAACCGGCTATCATACATAACATAAGCACCACCGGCTTATCATACATAACATAAGCACCACCGGCTTATCATAATTATCATAAGCAAGTTAAGAATTCCCCTAACTTCTTATTAGCCTTAATTATCATGCACTATCATTTTATTTAACTTAAGGCACTAACATGTCATTTAAAATCCGGGAATTTAACCCAAAGTACTATGTACTTCCGTTCCTTTAAAAAGAACCCTTTTTATATAAAAACCCCAAGATACTATCACCCGTAGTATCAAGGCATGTCTGTTTTTCAAATCAAGTTACTACACCTTTAGAAATTCATTTCAAGGCTTTAAAACCAAGTAACTTCTACTTTCACAACCTATGCAACTCGTGCCTATAAATCAAGTAGACACTCTCTTAACTTTCCATAAAGCCGTTATAACTCTTTATGTTTTAGACAATTACATTCTTTTTATAACCAAGAGACTTATACTTTCAAAAACCAAGTTTCATAACTTTCAGAATACTTCAAGTCTCTTAACTTTAGAAATCAAGTTTCTTAACTTTAGAATAGTTCAAGTAATCAATACTTTCCAAATCAAGTATTCTATACATTTTCAAGTCAAGAAATCTTTGTTTACCTTATTAGAATAAACCATTCTTTTAACTTCCCATAGAGTTGTTATAACCAACTTCCCATAAAGCCGTTATACTAACTTTATGCTTTAGAAACTAAGACATCTTTAACCTTTAAAACAAGTGAGTTAATTCTCTAACTCAGCCAACTTGAACATTCTTAAACAAGTCAAGGATATCAAATGAAACTAAATTCATTTAAATCTCGTACGTCTACCGTACTATACATTTATAGCTACTCATGCTCAAGAGATAAGAAAAATTCCACATACCTCTTCGACTTAAACCACTTGCCAAGTTGAATACGACGTACGTAGAATGTCAACCTATAATGACCATTATACGTCCATCAACTACTAGCTTTCAACGTAGAATATTTCTAAGTATAAGGACTCTTAATTCTACGGAAAATCGGGCAGCACCTCCTTTGTTTCTACGTACTTTTCCACCTTTTTCAAGGCCCAAAAATCAATAACCAAATGCCACATTTAAGGCTCAACAATTCAGCAATTCAAAGGGGATTACACGCCTAACAGGACGTGTAAAATTCTGCCCCACAATTAATATAAAAACTATCCAACAACTTAAGTCTTTCTCGGCTACAATCAATGCCGCAATAATATCAATTTCCCTTCAATTCCTTTTTCAATCCAAGTTGTTATTCTAATATGTTATATACCCTATAACAATTATAACAACTACAAATCCTTTCTTTCTTAACATGCGACGATTGTAACTATCGACCAAATGATTACAACATAAATGACTAACATGCCCACTTTCGGTTTTTAACATGACGACATGATCCAAATCTTTTCAAACTTCATAATATATATCACATGATCATTCCTAACTTATCATAACAAGGAATCTTTAATTACAATAATAAGACGAAGATTATTACCTTAATAAGCCCAAATATTAACCAAGACTTCAAGTCGATCCTTAGCAACTTTAGCTTCTCTTCTTGACGTTCCAATCCACTCCAAGCAACCCTTAGAAGCTTATGAAGAACTCCTCTTCAAGTTCCAACTCCAACTATGAACAACCCCTTAGGTTTTTGTTACACCCCGTATTTACAGGACATATTTTAAGAACGTACGTGAGAATCCCAAATGTTAAGATTAGAGACTTGTAAATATTTATCGGAATTATGGAATTGTCGGAAAATGTAATATTGTGACGAATGGGAGGGCGACACGTGTCACCCCCCATTATGTTGCCTTGGACGAATTTAGGCATGGCCAAAAGGGTCATTTGACCATTGTTAGGATGACAAAGTCTTGCAACTTGAAGAGCTTGATAATATTGACTTGGTCAATGGGGCCACAAGTCTTGATATTTAATAGAACTTCATCCAAGCCACACATTTGTGCACATCTTGACCCTCCATTGTGCTATATAGTAGTACTAGTAGCAAGACTAACTTCTACACTTAGAAAAAAATTTAAGAATTTGAAGAACTCCAAAGGGTTGCTCTCGGGTTCACTACCAACAAAAAGAAAAAAAAAATTGTTTGTTGTACATTAAGCTCCACACTTTAAACCAAGGTTCATGAGGGTATTGTAAGTGTATCTCAATAGAAAAATCCCGGAAAAATATAGTTTTTCGTATTAGTCGCAAGGTGAAAACCTAGTTGCTTTTCTAGGTTTTGATTGGAAGATTAAAGGAAACTTGTTTGTGATATTCTAAGGGTCTCAAGTGGCGGATTGAAGTGTCAAGAAGAGGCTCTAAGTTGCTAGGGAACGACTTCGGATTTGAAGTTGGACTAAGACTCGTTGAGGTAATAATCTTGTCTCTTAAAGTGTTACAAGATTATATATTATTGTTAGCCTTACATGTTTGCTAGCATGAAGTATATGTGTTGAAGTTTCATAAGTGTTATGGATTGATTGTAGCCTAAAAACCGAAATGTCATATAAGCCATTTGAAGTTGGATTACAATTTGGTCGTTAATTAGAATAAATCGCATGTTACTTACTTGAAGATTATAGTAGTTATAATCGATTGCGACTTGATATCATGTTATGCTAACAACTTGGATTGAAAAGGAAATTGGATAAGAATTGGTGTTATTGTATCTCAATGTTGCCGAATTGGCCTAGTAGTTTGTATTAGTTTGATATCATTTGTGGGACGGAATTTTACACGTCTAGTAGGCGTGTAATCCCCTATTGTTAATTACATTGTTGGGCCTTAAATGTGGCGTGTTTGGTTATTGAATTCGGCCTTGAAAAAGGTGGTAAAGTATGTAGAAACAAAGGAAGTGTTGTCCGATTTTCCGTAGAATTTAGTGACTTTGCACTTATAATATTCTACGTTTGAAGTAAGACGTTAATAGACGTATTGTGGACATTATAGGTTGACATACTATGGGCGGGATATTGTACTTGGCAAGTGGTTTGACCCGAACAGGTATGTAGAACTTTCCTATCTTTTGAGCATGAATGGTTGCACGTATATAGTACGGTAGACGTACAAGACCTTGATATCTTTTACTTGTTTTATGAATAGCCAAGTTGGGTGAGTTAGGAGATTAACTCACTTCTTTAAAAGTATTAAGGATGTCTTAAGTTTTTAAAGTTAAGGGACTTGAAGAGTTTTAAAGTATATGATACTTGTTTCGTTTTAAACGTATAAGTCCCTTGGATAAGAAATTGTAATTGGCTAAGGTATAAAGTTAATATAACGACTTTATGGGAAGTTGGTTATATTAGCTTTATGGAAAGATAAATAAGGATAAATGACTTGATTTAATGAAAGGCAATTCGATTTTAAGGCATCAATTGCCTAAGGTTTTATAAGAAAAGAAGTCACTTGATTTAGAAGCCTAATTTTATTTCTAAAGGTATTGTGACTTGTCTTGAAAAGTAATTGTGACTTAATACTACGGTTATTAGGATCTTGGAAGTTCTATATGAAAAAGAGTCATTTTTAAAAGAGTGAAAGTATGTAGTACTTTGGGTTAAATTCCCGGATTTTTTATAAAAGACATGTTAGTGCCTTAAGTAAACTAAAATGAGAGTGTACATGAACAAGAATAATAAGAAGTTAGGGGAGTTCTTAACTTACTTATATATTGTATGATAAGCCGGTAGTTCTTATGTTATGTATGATAGCCGGTTTGTTCTAGTGGTATATTATTCATTACGGGGTCATTCCCCGGGTTTGTGGCATTTGCATATTCCGTGGATTTGCTACCCACGATGCGAGGAATACCTCATGTGAGTCCGTAAGGGCTTATGCAGGTGAAATAGTCTCATGCGGGCGGATACAGCCTATGCGAGGAATACCTCATGCGGGTCTACACGACCTATGCGGGCGGATCTGACTATCACGAGGAATACCTCATGCGGGTCAACACGACCTATGCGGGTGAAATAGTCTCAGGAGTAGGGTTGCTTAATGATACTGCGGGCGGGTGGTCCTGCTTTGATCGTGAGCTTCCTATTTTTATGTTGTAAGTATACTCTTATTTACTCTCATTGTTAGTAAGGCACAGTGTACTGTAATTTGACATGTCTCCGGCTTTGTTTTAAACTTATGATGTAATTACAGTATTTTTCAGTTTTACATACTTAGTACATATTGTGTACTGACCCCCTTCCTCGGGGGCTGCGTTCATGCCGCATGTAGGGGTAAGCAGGTGGTGGATCCTCATTCTTAGGATCACTGATCAGGCGTCAGAAGCTCCATTTCTCCGGAGGCTTGTCTTTTTGGTACAATCTTTCCCTGATGTTGTAGATTTATATACATTCAGGGGTATGGCGGGGCCCTGTCCCGCCACAGTTGTTATTCCTAGAGGTCTGTAGCCACATATGTGGTTGTTGTAGAAGCAAGGTTATGCAGTTTTACTTTTGATTATGCATATTTTATGGAATGCGGCCTTATCGGCTAGCCTGTGATGTTTATTGTCTAAACATGTTTTTATGTTGTGTATGTTCTGCTGCTATTCTCTGATGTATACCTGAACGGGGTGCCCAGGTAGGGCACCAGTCGCGGCCCGGGGTCGGGTCGTGACAAAAGTGGTATCAGAGCAGTTAGTCCTTGGAAAGTGTCTACAGACCGTGTCTAGTAGAGTCTTGATTATCGGTGTGTTGTGCACCACATCTATAATCAGGAGGCTGCAGGACATTTAGGATTGGTTTTCATTCTTCTCTCTCTGAGATCGTGCAGTAGAGTTGTCTTATTAGGTTGAATCTTCTCTGACCTATTCTTATGAAACAGTTATGCCTCCACGAATGACGATCAGGGCCCATAAGGGCAAGGCAGCACCAGGAGCTGCTAGCGGTACGCAGAGGGTTACCAGAACTCAGGCACGGACTATGCCTGAGGTAGTAGGCGGGTCGGCAAGTTCAGCCACGCCGACAGTATTAGAGGAGCCGAGAGCGGCAGTAGCTCCAGAGGTTCCGTGCACGAGCCTCGGTCCACGGCCGAGCCGAGTATAGAGACTACGGGGAGCAGATCCGGTTATTGACCAGCATAGTAGTAGGGCAGCGCCGACAGGAGCAGGTGGCTAACCCTAGAGCCGACAGTTTGCGGATTCGGGATTTTCTGGGTTGTCATCCACTCTAGTTTTATGGTTCGAGGTCTGAGGAGGATCCGCAGGAGTTCATTCGGCGATTCTGACGGACTATGCGAGTTCTTAGGGCTTGAGCGAGTCGATTATGCTAGCATCTTACGATTCTGCGATATTGCGTTGAACTGGTTTGAGTCATGGGAGTTGTCGAGAGGTGAGGATGCTCTTCCAGCTGTTTGGGAGGAGTTCACAGAGGCCTTCATGGATCACTTTTTGCCTCCTGAGATGAGGAGAGCCCGCGTAGATAGATTCTTGACCTTGAGGCAGAATGGGAGGACTATCAGAGAGTACAGCCTGGAGTTTGACTCTTTGGCCAGGTATGCGCACACCATTGTAGCTGACATGGCGGACAGAGTTCATCGTTATGTGATGGGGCTAGACCGTCATATGATTACTGCATGCTTGGGGGTGGCTCTTCAGCCCGGTATGGATATTTCCAGGATGCAGGCGTATGCGCAGGGGATAGAGGATAGAGAGAGGGAGGATCAGATTTGTCACGACCCGATCCCGGGCCCGTGACTGGTGCCTTACCCGGGCACCCAAGTAGACATACATCAGAGTAACCAGCGGAATATAAAAACAAGACATGAAACATATGTAAAATGAGACACAGTTTATCCAAGAAAAGATTGCCTTTCGGCATGTATATATACATCAAGTCTGACAGTTACATCCCAAAATTTACAACAGGACTACAGACCTCTAAGGAAGTAAACAACTATGGCGGGACAGGGCCCCGCCATACCCTGAATGTACATAAAGCTACAATGACAGGGAGATCATACCCAAAACGACAAGCCTCCGGAGAAACGGGGCTTTCCCAAAAGCAAAAACGGTGATCCTAGGAGCGGGGACCAACAACAGGAGTACCTCTACCTGCGGCAGCGCGGCCCGAAGGAGGTCGATAACAGTACCAAGTATGTGAAGCGTAAAATCAAATGAAATCAAAGCATTTTAAAACCACTTACAAATACAATCAATTCAACGCGCATAGTGCAGCGGATAAACAAGAGCAAAATAGATATAATTTAATCGGTCTTTTCTAGGCGCTAATGATCGAAGCAAGGCCAATCGCCCATAGTATCATTATGCGAGCCTATTCACGGACTCCGCGATCGCATAGACCACCTAGGTCGCGTGAGGTATTCTCGCATCGGGGTAGCTAACCTCGGCATCAACGGACTCCCGCAGTCCGCATAGTCACACAGACCGCATGAGGTATTCCTCGCATCGGGTAACACACCCGGAGTGATCATCCTGAAACTCCCGCAGCTCCGCATAGTTCACACATACCCGCATGAGGTATTCCTCGCATCGGGGGCGGCTAACCCTCGGGATAACAAGTCAGGGGGGTAAGTGATATAATATCAGCACAACTGCTTATCGTTAAACAACATAAGCACAACAAGGGAACCCCCTTTACACAAACGTTTACAAGACACTAACACACGTAGCATCATAATATGTCTACTTATCAAACCAACTTACCACACCTTCAGAAATCATTTATAAGGCTTTTATAAACAAATAGGTAAACTGTTTCCTCTTATCTTTTTTAAGTCGTTATACCTAACTTCCCATAAAGCTAGTATAACACTTAAGCTTGTTGAAAAATCAAGTATTACTTTTCTTTCAAAAATGATTCATAACTCTTTTGAAATACTTCAAGATTCTTATTATTTAAAACTCAAGTCAAAAGACATCAGAGTAAAACCAATTTTAGTTAACACACGTACGTCTATCGTACTATATATATATCAAAAATATCATGCTCAAGAGGATAGGAAGAATCACATACCTCATCGGCGAAATCCACCTGCCAAGTCGAATATGTCGCGCGCAGAGTATCAACCTATAATAGTCAAATACGTCTATCAACGTCTAGACTACTCTGTAGAATATTCTAAGCAGAGGGTTCTCTGTTCTACGGAAAATTGGGCAGCATTTCCCTACCCGTCAAACTACACAAGTCTCAGTAAATACGATCTATGTAAGTACAGTTCAATTCTCTTCTTTTATACCATCCTTCTATAAATCTTATACTCATTTCAATACTATTACAGTATGTAATCTCCAATTACAATAGAAGGACAAAGATTATTACCTCGACAAGCCCAAAATTATCCAAGATTAAATGTCGATACTGAACAACGTTTAGCTCCTAATTTGCACGCTCCGATAGCTCCAAGAAACCCTTAGAAGTTTCTAAAACAACTTCTACTTAACACTTCAACCAACTATGAAGATTTTCCTAGGGTTTCATTTTGTGACTAAAAGATATAAAGTAGTATTTCCTGGCTTTTAGTATAGAGGTAACTTGGGAATACTATAAGGGATTTGGGCTAAGGTATTTTGGAATAGTAACAATACTAGAAGACAATTTTCTACCAAGGGGGTGATTTGGACGAGACAACTAGGAAGGGAGACTTTGGGCGAGAACTCTACAAAGGGGAGGGATTTTGAGACTTGGAAATTGTTTAATGGATGAAGAAGTCTTGCACTTAAGGGGTATTTATAGAACCTTGATGGCCAAGATTAAAGCAAATGGAGGTGAAGATTGGGTTGCTTGTGTGAGTGGAGTCTTCCACCAAGTGTCCACCACAATATTGGGACATATGTCCACCACACTTTGGGACATACCCCAACAAAGAGACGTGTGGCCATCCACTTGCTCAAGAAAACGCGTCAACAAGGCCTCCACTTGCCCCACAAAAAACGTCCAAACCTACTCCCACTATCCCAAAGAAATATCTTGCAAGACTTGACTATTTGACTTGGCCACTTGCCCACTATTTTCGTCCAACATATGCCACCTAAGGGTGACACATGTCGCCCTCCTATCGGTCCAAAATATTTCGTCTCTCGGAAAAATCCATAATAAATTAAAATATTGAAAACGTAAAATTTCCTTCACAAGGTTCGGAATCTTTTCCGATGGAAGTTCACAATTTCATCTTTAACCTAATTAGGGCTTATACAATTGTACGTACGTCCTCACATACATACCCTGGAACTACGGGGTATAACATTCTCCCCTCCTTAGAAACATTCGTCCCGAATGTTCCTTCTAGATTCAATTAAATCAGAAACGACATAGCTCTTCACAACTTAAACAGTTTGCAAATTCCACACATGGCCATAATACAACACTTATGTACATATGATAATTAAACCCAGTAAGTAGGAAAGGGAGTGTCACACCCCGAACCCCGGGCCCGTGACTGGTGCCCTACCTGGGCACCTTTCTACCTTAACAACACAAGTAAACTGCGGAAATTAAATAACACCTTTTTTTTTTTACCAACGTACATGCAAGCGCAAAGCCGACCAGGCTGCCATATATACATAAACAAAAGACACTACACCGTACATGAGTCCAATCCCACATATGAATACAGACCTCTAAGAGTTTTACTGAAATATGACGGGACAAGGCCCCGCCGTACCCATAACCGTACAAAGCCTGTACTGACAGAACTTATACCAAAAAGATAAACTCCCGAACAGAAGGAGCTATCCAAAAACTCTGAGCAGGGTCCTACACCTGCCGATCACCAAACTGCGTACCTAAACCTGCGGCATGAACGCAGCCCCCCGAAGGAGGTCAGTACGAAGAATGTACCAAGTATGTGAAACGATGAAATCGTAATGAAATCATAGATCTAAGCAAAGCGGAGACATGTATGATAGCCAACCTACGATGCAACACATAAGCAATCATAACAAGTCGGGGGCGCATGCCTCAAGTCATTTCTAAAATATAACCATGGGTCTCACGCCCGTAATATCAATCATGCGTGGAATCCTTCCTCAGCTGCCGTGATCCATGATATAGTATAACACCAATAGGCATACATGAACACCAAGTCCCACTGTGTCCTAAAAGCATGCAGACGCGGGAAAAGCGGCGGTGGTAAAGCAAGGGGTATAATGTCTTTGGGGTTTACCCCTCACTTATACTCTTACCCTGGAGAAGGTGGTAAAGTGTCACGACCCGAACCCGGGCCCGTGACTGGTGTCTTACTCCGGGCACCCTAGTGATACAACATCAGAGAAAAACCAGCGGAAATAAAAACTTAAACATACAATTAGATATGGATCAAGATAAAAGAAAATAGGCCAACCAAAACGGTTGCCTTTCAGCATATATATATATATATATATATATATATATATCGACCTTTGAAGCGATTACAATCCTTACAACCACCTTACAACATTGCTCTGGACCTCTAAGATTTTTACAACTATGACCAGGCGGGGCCCCGCCATACCACAGATGTACAAGAACCTGACTCGGGTAACATACCAAAAGATAAGCCTCCAAGGAACGGAGCTTCCCAATCTGCTGAAATGTGATCCTATAAGCGGAATCGGCGGTAGATGTACCTCTACTGCGGCATGACGCAGCCCGAAGGAGGTCGATCTGTGGTGCAGTATGTGGCGAAAATCACGTAAATGAAATCATAATAGTCTATATAAAGCGGGAGACATGTATGATAACCAAACTACGATACACAAATAATAGCTATATCAAGTCGGGGACTCACGCCTCAGTCATTACTCAAATATAATTATGGGTCTCGCCCACAACATCAATCATGCGTGGAATACCTTCCCGCTGCCGGCGATCTATGATATGATAACCCGAAGTACACGAACACCAAGTCCTACGATGCCAAAGCCGTACTAACAATACTATACAACCAAACCACGAAGGCGACATGGGGCAATCTGGCCGACTACCAGATACCAGGTCGGTCACGTGGTGGCGGGGCAAGTACGAGGGCTAACTACCAGGTACCAAGGCCGTATCACGAGACTTCGTCACTACACTGAACGGGGCAAGTGTGAGGGCTAACTACTAGGTACCAAGGCCGAATCAGCCACGAGGCGGGCAATCTGGCGACCACGGATACCAAGGTCGAGCGGTAAAACCTCATGGAGAGCTAGTCCATGGAATAACACTATCAGCGAGGCGTGCGTGGAATTCTCGTCGCTGCACGCGTCAAGTAAGTTCTCAACAAGTCAACCGGCCTCCATCGAGACGCGGTAGTATAGAAACACAATTCTTGCACAACAAAGGCTATCACAATACGCATAGACAAGTTTCACAACAACCAGCATAGGCAAGTTATACCTGACTCAAGGTACTTTCATTTTATGTCAAAGTCCGGGTTTTAACCCTAAAGTACTACGTACGTTAAATTCCTTTTTAAAGATCCATTTCTTTTACAAAGGTCACCCGATACTCGTAGTATAAAAATAGAGTGACTAACATTGTTAAGTAAACCAAAACACTTCCCTTTGTAAAATCAAGTAACAACATTATTTTCCAAACGTTCAAATTTTCCTAATTTCAAATGCTCAAGTTTCTCATTTTCGAAAAGGTTTCGTAGTTCATAGTTTTAATCCTTTAAAACAATTTGAGAAACATATGTCTTATGTGTGAGTAGGTTATTCTTGTTCATAACAATCTTATTAAAGCAGCCATGATCTAGGAAATGTAATATCATTTTGTCTCATCTTAACTTCTATGCAGATGGAGGTTTCTACTGGTTTTAATAATACTTAATTATTCAATACATTTCCCTTTATTAGCGTTGCAGTGGTTTGTTCGATACTTATTCTGATTTCCGAAATCAGTAAAACATTATTCCTTTTTAAAAACCAAGTACTCATACTCACGAATGAAGTTTCACACTTTTTAACAAAATTCATATTAATTCAATTAAGTCAAGTCTCTTATCTTTTAAGATCAAGTATCTTAACCTCTTTGTCACGGCCCGAACCCGGGCCCGTGACTGGTGCCTTACCCCGGGCACCCTAGTGATACAACATCAGAGAAAACCAGCGGAAATAAAAACTTAAACATGAACATGAGACAAGATAATAAAACAGGCCAACCAAACGATTACCTTCCAATAAAATATATATAAACAACTCTTTCAAAACGAACAGTTTAATCCTTTTTACAAAACCACCTTGCAAGGTTACTGGACCTCTAAGATTTACAACAACTATGGCGGGACGGGGCCCGCCATACCACGAATGTACAAGAACGCATAACTCGGGGAACACATACCAAAAGATAAGCCTCAGGAACGGAGCTTCCAATCTGTTGAAAGGTGATCCTAAGAGCGGGGATCGACGGCCGATGTACTTACTGCGGCGTGACGCGGCCCGAAGGAGTCGATCTAACAGTACCAAGTATGTGAAGCGTGAATACGTAAATGAAATCATAACGATCTATATAAAGCGGGAGACATGTATGATGACCAAACTACGATACATACATATAACGATTCATCAAGTCGGGGACTCACGCTCCAAATTATCACTCGTGCGTGGAATTTCTTCCTCACCGCGGCGATTTATGATATGACAATACCAAGGAGTATACATGAACACGAGTCCCACTGTGTCATAAAAACCGTATAGGACAAGTATAACTACCAGATCCGACCGTACAATAATATAATGCAACCAAAACACGGCCGTCACGGGCAAGTGCGAGCCGACTCGGATACCAAGGCGGTCACGTGGTGGCCGGGGCAAGTCTGGTGACCACGGGGACCAGGCGTATCACGAGACCGTCACTCTGTTGAGCAGGGCAAGTCACGGTGACTCACGGGTACCAAGGCGAATCGGCCATGAGGCGGGGCAAATGCGAGCCGACCACCGGGGACCAGTAGAGCAGAAGAAACCTCATGGAGAGCTAGTCCATAAAATAACCATTCTTGCACAACCAAGGCTATCACCAAGCATAAGCAAGTTACGCAACAACAAGCATAGGTGTTACATAACACAAGCATAGGCAAGTTTCACAACAACCAGTATAGTCATGTTACACAACACAAGCATAGGCAAGTTACACCACAAGCATAGGCAAGTTACATAACACAAGCATAGGCAAGTTACACAACAACCAGTATAGGCAAGTTACACAACACAAGCATAGGCAAGTTACACCACACAAGCATAGGCAAGTTACCTGACTCAAGTTACTTCCATTTTATGCCAAAGTCGGGTTTTAACTCCTAAAGTACTACGTCGTTAAATTCCTTTTAAAGAGATCCATTCCTTTTATAAAAGTCACGATGTCCGTAGTATAAAAATAGAGAGTGACGAACATTGTTAAGTAAACAAAATGCTTTCCTTTGTAAAATCAATGAACAACCTTATTTTCCAAGCGTTCAAGTTTGCCTAATTTCAAATGCTCAAGTTTCTCATTTTTAGAAAAGGTTTCGTAGTTCATAGTTTTAATCCTTTAAAACATAATTCTCCTTTAATGATTTGAGAAACATATGCCTTATATGTGAGTAGTTTATTCTTGTTTATAATCGATCTTATTAAGCAGCCATGATCTAGGATATGTAAGATCATTTTGTCTCATCTTAGCTTATGCGGATGGAGGTTTCTCTGGTTTTAATACAATACTTCATTATTCAATACATTTTCCTTTATTAACGCTGCGGTGGTGCTGTCGATACATTACGATTTAGAAATCGGTAAAACATTATCCCTTTAAATAAAACCAAGTACTCATTACTCACGAATGAGGTTTCACACAAACATCCACATTAAAACAAATAAGTTAAGTCTCTTATCTTATAAGATCAAGTCTTTTAACTTCTAACATCAGTACCATTTTCTTTACCTTTCTTAAGACATTATACCTAACTTCCCATAAGCTAGTATAACTCTTTTTAAAACCTTTAAAACCAAGTGTTACTCTCCCTTCAAAACGATTTATAATTCTTTTGAAATACATCAAGTTCTTTATTATAACTAGCCAGTTATAATTCACATCAGTTACCTTTTAAAACCATAAAGTATTTTCTTACCTACATAAAGCTGTTATAACCAACTTCCCATAAAGCCGTGATAACACTTTATGTTTTAAAAACAATCAAACACAGGTAACACGTATGCGTCTACCGTACTACATAGTTCACACATATCATGCTAGAAGAGATAGGAAGAGGTTCACATACCTCGCGACGAGTCTTGACTAATAGCAAAACGCTCAAGTACTTCAAGCGTCGGCTACTCCTTAAGCCACGTAGATCGCACCACACGTAGTACTTCACCTATAAGGCCACGGCGCTTATTAACATCTAGATCTCATCGTTCCATATTCTCAGAAAATTGTGACACTCTCCCCATGCAGCGTAAATCTCCTCTCTATCGGTAGGCTACTAAGCCAACGAGGTGGGTTAACATATCTAACGGACGTGTACAATTCTACTACAAGTAATGTTACACAAGTCTCATGTCTGATCCTATGTAATTCTGATTCGATTCTCTTCCTTAAATTCAGGCTTAAGTCGCAAGACATTGCCGTAAGTATTATTCTGGCTTAAGTCAAAAGACATTGCCGCAATTATAATCAGTTCTATATATAGTATACTTCAACTATATATTCCTACAACATGTAATTCCCAATTACAATAGAAGGTCAAGAGTGTTTACCTCGATAAGCCCAAAATTATCCGAGTTTAAATGTCGATCTGAGCAAGGTTTAGCTCCTTCTATATGCGCTCAGGCCTCCAACCAACCCTTAGAAGTTCTAACCAACTTCCACTTATAACTTCAACTACGGGTGAAGATTTACTTAGGGTTTCGTTTTAGCGACTAAAGGGAAGTATAATAGTATTTTCCGGGATTTTCGTATAAAGGGTACTTTGGAAAGTACTACAAGGTATTTGGCTAAAGTATTTTGGGCATTATAACAATACTTGAAGAGTATTTCTATACCACAAAGGGGTATTTATACGAGGCAACTAGGCTAGGGGTACCCATTGCTAACTACAAAGGGGGAAAGCTCTCGGCGAGGGCCACTAGGAGGAGGAGAGGCTTTGGGCGAGAACCACAAGAGGAGGGAGTATTTTGAGACTTAGGTAGATTGCTCAATTTTTGGATGAAGAAAGTTCATCAACTAAGGGGGTATTTATAGGTCAAGTGAATGCCAACCAATGGCCAAGATGAAGACAAGTGCATAGCAAGTGTAAGGCCAAGATTTAGCCATGTGCTACCTTATCCATCTACCACAAAATATCCTACCTAACCTTTGACCAAGGGAAAGGCACAAAATCGTCCAACCTTGCCCCTTTGTTGCCGTCCACTCCTTCCAATTAGAGGGTGACAAGTGTCGCCCTCTCGTTGGTCCAAAATGTTTCGTCTCTTGGAAAAATCCGCAAAAATTATTAATGACATAGCCGGAATTTTCCCTACGAAAGCTGTGGAAACGTTTCGTCGAAAAACGACTCTAATCGGGTGTTGTGTACAATTTTCGAAACTAGCCAATCCTTAAGGCTTAAATTATTATACGTACGCCCTCACGTACATACTCTGGAAATACGGTATAACATTCTTCCTTAGAAACATTCGTCCGAATGTTCCTTCTCGATCTCAAACAAACACGTGCGGTATAGCCTTTACTACTATACTTACGAAACCAAACATGCCACACCGCCACAAAAATAACACGCGCGAAAACCCCAAATCCAAGCCAACGAGGAATCACCTCTGTTTACCTCAAAAGTCCCCACCACGGTCTAAAAATATAATCTCTTCGCACCTTCATTTCTCAAAAGAAACGATCACACACGTTCACTTCTCCCCTATCTCGTTGTACCCTTCTCGAACACTCGAACTCTTTCTAGTATCGTACCATACTTGCTTTCCAAAACTTTGGAGTCACTACCTCCAAACTTGATCATCTTACTAGCCTCGATCTCCTCTAAGGCCATTCTCGCCTTCACGAACTGATTCTGGTCGAACGTATCCACGAACTCATACGATGGTCATCTAAACTGGGCCTAGCACCCTCGTGACTCGCCACTGGCGACCACCTGAGCTGACCCCACCTCGAACAAAGCCGCGGTTGGCCCGCAACATGGCCCCAACCCGACCCACTATCGCGCCAACTCTTGCTCGCCGACACGGAACAATCTTGCTAAAACACATCATGAAAGCTACCACTTTCATTTTACACAACCCATGGACTTACCCTTTTCTCTAACCAGGTTTTTAAATCACATTTTAGCGCCAAAGCTATCCGAACATAACACTAAACACATCATCAACATCAATACAAATAAGTCTCAGAGGTTAAGGATATACTGAAAATAGGCGGTTCAAAGGACCGCTAAATCGAACTCCCACCGCGACCTCTCACGGGCTCAGGTGTATGAACATCTGCTGGCTATGGAAGGTGAAGAACCCGCAATCGCTCTAGTAGTCCATGCTATCCTACCGGTCATACTCGGCCTGATCTCTTGCGGATGGCCTGTTGGCCGCAAAAATAACAATCTCCCGAGTTAGTACGACACTCTCCTTTATGAAGCTTTCCACAACGCCACACCTGAGACAAGGGCAACCTCGTCCGCGAGCACTCACGCTCCTCGAAAATCTGAAACACAGGAGCCACGACCGCTCTCGAATATCTCGGCGTCCCGGCGCCGCGAGACCACTCTGTCGGTGGAGGCGCATAATCGCTCACGCTTGAGGCGGTCCGCCTCGAAGTCACCAAAGGACCTGCTGCTCGCCTCTTCTCACGACTTCGGTCATTCCGCTCGATTTATCCTCTCCTCACATCCCAGCATAAGCTGCATGCGGCAATGTCCATGCGGTGAAAGAGCTACACCGAACAACTCGGCTAGGTGATCATCGAGCCTCAGAACAAATCGGTGCACTCGATCCTCCATACTAGCTACCAACGCCGGACGCACGCCAATGAGTCGAACTCCACATTGTACTCCCGAACCGCACGCCTGCTCGCCAGAACACCAAAAATCTGTCGCCCGAGCCCTCTCATCCGTGAAGGCAAGAAATGTGCAAGAAAGGCCTCTCGAGAACTCGTCCCCATAAAGCCGAAGTGCATGCTCTCCCGACGGCTCCCACGAATCAAACGATCATGCGGTATCACGCGGTGATGCGAACCTAGACCACCGACTCGGTCTCCGATGCCTTGATCACTTACGATCCAGAATCGCTTGATGAACTCCTGCGGATCATCCTCGGGCCTCGACCCATAAAACTCGCGGCCTACAACTCGTAAAATCCGTAGCCTCGAACTATCCGATCTAGGTGAACCATCGTGCATCGAACTGCGCCGGCCCACTTATCCTCAAGTCTGCCACAACCCCGCCATTAATCGGGCCCACTTTGTAACTCATCTCTCTCGCTTCCGCATCGCGGATCGAGGCTCAGTATCGTGGTCTTCGCCACGTTTACTCGCAGCTCCTCTCGCCGCTTTGCCCTTCCGGGCGGGTTGCTTACGCGAGGCATAATCGTAAAAACGAAGTATGTCGGAGGGTCCAATCTTATCACACAGCTTCTAAGGCACGATCTCGAATGAGAAAATGGAAACCAATCCTAAATGTCCTGCAGCCTCTCCGATTATAGATGTGGTGCACAACACATCGATAATCAAGACTCTACTAGACACGGTGCAGACACTTTCCGAGGACTAATCGCCTCGATACCACTTTTGTCACGACCGAACTCGCCCGTGATCGTGCCTTACCGGGCACCCTAGTGATACAACATCGAGAAAACCAATGGAAATAAAACTTAAACATGAACATGAGACAAGATAATAAAACAGCCAACCAAACGATTACCTTCCAATAAAATATATATAAACAACTCTTTCAAAACGAGCAGCTTTAATCCTTTTACAAAACCCCGCCCACACAAAGGCTGCACTCTAAGATTTACAACAACTATGACGGACAGGGCCCCGCCATACCTCGAATGTACAAGAACCTACAACTCAGTGGAACACATACCAAAAGATAAGCCTCGAAGGAACGGAGCTTCCCAATACGCCGAAAGGTGATCCTAAGAGCGGATCGACACCAACGATTTCTACTGCGGCATGAACGCAGCCTCAAGGAGGTCGATAACAGTACTAAGTATGTGAAATCGTGAATATCGTAAATGAAATCATAATATCTATATAAAGCAGAGACATGTATGATGACCAAACTACAAGACATACATATAACCATTCACATCAAGTCGTGGACTCACGCCTCCAAATTATCACTCGTGCGTGGAATTTCTTCCTCACCGCCATAGCTTTATGATATGACAATACCAAGGAGTATACATGAACACCGTGTCCCACTGTGTCATAAAACCGTATAGGACAAGTATAACTACCAGATCCGACCGCATCAATAATATAATGCAACCAAAACACGGCCGTCACGGGCAAGTGCGAGAGCCGACTACGGATACCAAGGCCGGCCACGTGTCGACCGGGCAAGTACGAGGGCTGACCACTGGGACCAAGGTCAGACACGAGACTTCGCTACTACACCGAACGGCAAGCGCGAGGGTCGACACCGGTACCAAGGCCGAATCACCATGAGACGGCAAGTACGAGAGCCGACCACCGTGGACCAAGGCCGAACAAGAAGAAACCTCACGGAGAGCTAGTCCATAAAATAACCATTCTTGCACAACCAAGGCTATCACCACAAGCATAAGCAAGTTACGCAACAACAAGCATAGGCAAGTTACATAACACAAGCATAGGCAAGTTACACAACAACCAGTATACGCAAGTTAAACAACACAAGCAGAGTCAAGTTACACCACACAAGCATAGGCAAGTTACATAACACAAGCATAGGCAAGTTACACAACAACCAGTATAGGCAAGTTACACAACACAAGCATAGGCAAGTTACACCACACAAGCATAGGCAAGTTACACAACTCAAGTTACTTCCATTTTATGCCAAAGTCCGGTTTTTAACTCAAAGTACTACGTACGTTAAATTCCTTTTAAAGAGATCCATTCCTTTTATAAAAGTCACCCGATGTCCGTAGTATAAAAATAGAGTGACGAACATTGTTAAGTAAACAAAATGCTTTCCTTTGTAAAATCACGTAACAACCTTATTTTCCAAACGTTCAAGTTTGCCTAATTTCAAATGCTCAAGTTTCTCATTTTTAGAAAAGGTTTCGTAGTTCATAGTTTTAATCCTTTAAAACATAATTCTCCTTTAATGATTTGAGAAACATATGCCTTATATGTGAGTAGTTTATTCTTGTTTATAATCGATCTTATTAAGCAGCCATGATCTAGGATATGTAATATCATTTTGTCTCATCTTAGCTTCTATGCAGATGGAGGTTTCTACTGGTTTTAATACAATACTTCATTATTCAATACATTTTCCTTTATTAACGCTGCAGTGGTCTGTCGATACACATTCTGATTTCCGAAATCAGTAAAACATTATCCCTTTAAAAAAACCAAGTACTCATTACTCACGAATGAGGTTTCACACAAACATCCACATTAAAACAAATAAGTTAAGTCTCTTATCTTATAAGATCAAGTCTTTTAACTTCTAACATCAGTACCATTTTCTTTACCTTTCTTAAGACATTATACCTAACTTCCCATAAGCTAGTATAACTCTTTTTAAAACCTTTAAAACCAAGTGTTACTCTCCCTTCAAAACGATTTATAATTCTTTTGAAATACATCAAGTTCTTTATTATAACTAGCCAGTTATAATTCACATCAGTAACCTTTTAAAACCATAAAGTATTTTCTTACCTACATAAAGCTGTTATAACCAACTTCCCATAAAGCCGTTATAACACTTTATGTTTTAAAACAATCAAACACGATTAACACACGACGTCACCGTACTACATAGTTCACACATATCATGCTAGAAGAGATAGGAAGAGGTTCACATACCTCGCGACGAGTGCCGACTAATAGCAAAACGCTCCAAGTACTTCAAACCGTCGGCTACTCCTTAAGCCACGTAGATCGCACCACACGTAGTACTTCAACCTATAAGGCCACAAGGCGCTTATTAACATCTAGATCTCATCGTTCCATATTCTACGTAAAATTCGCATTTTCCCGCAACCAGCGTAAATCTCCTCCTCTATCGAGGCCGGCTACCAAGCCAACCAGGGGGGGGGTTAACACTTATAACCGGACGTGTACAATACTACTACAATTAATGTTACACAAGTCTCAGAATACACCCTATGTAATTCTGATTCGCTTCTTCCTTAAATTCAGGCTTAAGTCGCAAGACATTGCCGTAAGTATTATTCTGGCTTAAGTCAAAAGACATTGCCGCAATTATAATCAGTTCTATATATAGTATACTTCAACTATATATTCCTACAACATGTAATTCCCAATTACAATAGAAGGTCAAGAGTGTTTACCTCGATAAGCCCAAAATTATCCGAGTTTAAATGTCGATCCTGAGCAAGGTTTAGCTCCTTCTCCGTGCGCTCCGACCCGCTCCAACCAACCCTTAGAAGTTCTAACCAACTTCCACTTATAACTTCAACTACGGGTGAAGATTTACTTAGGGTTTCGTTTTAGCGACTAAAGGGAAGTATAATAGTATTTTCCGGGATTTTCGTATAAAGGGTACTTTGGAAAGTACTACAAGGTATTTGGCTAAAGTATTTTGGGCATTATAACAATACTTGAAGAGTATTTCTATACCACAAAGGGGGGTATTTATACGAGGCAACTAGGCTAGTGGGGTACCCTGCTAACCACTACAAAGGGGGAGGGGGAAAGCTCTCGGCCAAGGGCCACTAGGAGGGGGAGGGGGAGAGGCTTTGGACGAGAACCACAAGAGGGAGGGAGTATTTTGAGACTTAGGTAGATTGCTCAATTTTTGGATGAAGAAAGTTCATCAACTAAGGGGGTATTTATAGGTCAAGTGAAGGCCAACCAATGGCCAAGATGAAGACAAGTGCATAGCAAGTGTAAGGCCAAGATTTAGCCATGTGCTACCTTATCCATCTACCACAAAAATATCCTACCTAACCTTTGACCAAGGGAAAGGCACAAAATCGTCCAACCTTGCCCCTTTGTTGCCGTCCACTCCTTCCAATTAGAGGGTGACAAGTGTCGCCCTCTCGTTGGTCCAAAATGTTTCGTCTCTCGGAAAAATCCGCAAAAATTATTAATGACATAGCCGGAATTTTCCCTACGAAAGCTGTGGAAACGTTTCGTCGAAAAACGACTCTAATCGGGTGTTGTGTACAATTTCGAAACTAGCCAATCCTTAAGGCTTAAATTATTATACGTACGCCCTCACGTACATACTCTGGAAATACGGGGTATAACACTCTTAAAATCAATAAACCATTCTTTTTATCTCTCTTAAGTCGTTATACCTAACTTCCCATAAAGCTAGTATAACTCTTAAGCTTTCAAACCAAGTATTATTCTTCTTTCAAAAATGATTCTTAATTCTTTTGAAATACTTCAAGATTCTTATTATTCAGGCTTAAGTCAAAAGACATTGCAGAAACTACATTCGATTAACACACGACGTCTCACCGTACTATATATATATTCTTTTAAAATACTTCGATTCTTATTATTCGGCTTAAGTCAAAAGACATTAGTAAAACTACATTCGATTAACACACGTACGTCTACCGTACTATATATATATTCTTTTAAAATACTTCCAGATTCTTATTATTCGGGCTTAAGTCAAAAGACATTGCCACACGTACGTCTACCGTACTATATATATATTCTTTTAAAATACTTCCAGATTCTTATTATTCAGGCTTAAATCAAAAGACATTGTCACACGTACGTCTACCGTACTATATATATATTCTTTTAAAATACTTCCAGATTCTTATTATTCAGACTTAAGTCAAAAGACATTGCCACACGTACGTCTACCGTACTATATATATATACCTTTAAAAATATCATGCTCAAGAGTATAGGAAGAATCACATACCTCGCGACGATTATCGACTATTAGCAAAACGATCCACGGCTATAACCCGGCTAGCCTTGTCCACCTTCCAAGTAGTACATGCTACTCGCAGAACATTCAACCAAGAAAGGTTATAAGTCTCATCAAATACGGTCCTATGTAAGTACAGTTTAATCTTCTACTTATATTCTTCTGATGTGATTTCAGTTCAATTCTTTTCCGTAATATCCTTCTATTACAGTTCAACTCTCTTCTATGAATCTTATATTCATTTCTATACAACTACAGTATGTAATTTCCAATTACAATAGAATGACAGTAGTATTTACCTCGATAAGCCCAAAATTATCCAAGTATATATGTTGATCCTGAGCGACGTTTAGCTCCTACTCTGGGCGCTCCAACCCGCTCCAAACAACCCTTAGAAGTTCTACGCAACTTCTACTTAACACTTCTACCGACTATGAAGGTTTTCCTTAGGGTTTCGTTTAGTGGCTAAAGGAAGTATAATAGTATTTATGGGCTTTTCGTATAGAAGTAACCTTGGGAATACTACAAGGTATTTGGGTATAGTAACAATACTTTTCTACCAAGGGGGGGGGGGGTATAATACGAAAACTACTAGGTGGGGTACTTTCGCCACACCACTCAGGAGTGGAGGAGTACCCTCTCGCCAAGGCTTCTGGAGGGAGGGATTTGGACGAACACAACTCACAAAGGGGGAGGGATTTCAAGACTTGGAAAATGATTTTTGGATGAAGAAAGTCTTCAAGTTAGGGGAGTATTTATAGGCCAACCAATGGCCAAGATGAAGCCAAGTGCCATGCAAGTGTAGGGTGAGGATTCAACCATGTGTACCTTATCCATCTACCACACCAACTATCACAAAATATCCTACCTAACCAAGACCACCAATTCGTCCAATTGCCGCCCCAATTCACACCCAATGTGAGGGTGACACATGTCACCCTCCCGTTGGTCCAAAATGTTTCATCTCTCGGAAAAATCCGCAAAAATTATAAATGACATAGCCGTATTTTTCCCTTCGCAAGTCTTGTAAAACGTTTCGTCGGAAAATGATTCTTTTCGGTACTTGTGTACAAATTTCGAACCTTGCCAACCTTAAGGCTTAAATTTTTATACGTACGCCCTCACGTACATACTCTGGAAATACGGGGTATAACATTCTCCCCTCCTTAGAAACATTCGTCCCGAATGTTCCTTCTCAAGACGGATAACGATAAAGTTCTTCTAACAAGTTGCCAACGCCACACCTGGCCACGAAATAACACACGTTCTCTTCATTCCTTACTCGTCGTGCCCTTCTCGAACACTTGAACTCTTCTAGTATACGTACCAAACTTCAGTCATCGCTTCAGTTTCCAAAACTTTGGAGTCACCACCTCCAAACTTGGTCATCTTACTAACCTCAATCTTCCTTAAGGCCATTCCCGGCCTTCACGACCGCTCGGTCGAACATATCCACGAACTCATACGATGGTCATCTAAACTTGGTCCTAGCACCCTCGTGACCCTACCACCTGGCGGGACCACCTCGAACTGACCCAACCCCAAACCGGGCTACGGGTTGACCCGCAATATGGCCCCAACCCGACCCACTTAACGCATCAAGCTCTTGTTTCCCGATCCGGAACAATCTTACCTATACAGGTCATGAAAGCTACCACTTCCATTTTACACCACCCAAGGAATTTCCCACAATTACCCCACGTATACTTATACCTTCTGACAAAGATCACCCGCAAAATTTTGTACTCAAGACGGCCTTACATCTAAGGTCTCAACTGTAATATTCTAAGGTTCATCATTTTCTCACCCCCAGGCTTACCCTTTTCACTAACCAGGCTTCTAAATCACATTTTAGCACAAAGCTATCCGAACATAACACTTAACACATCATCATAACATCACGCATGCAAAACTCTAGAGGGTTAAGGATATATCTGAAAAGATAGGCGGTTCAAAGGACCGCTAAATCTGGGAACTTCCACCGCGACCTCTGTCGTGGCCTGCCGGTGTATGAACATCCTGCCTAGATATGGAAGGTGAAGAACCCGCAATCGATCTCAGAGTCGTGCTATCCTACCGTGCTACCGCCAGTGGACAGTCTCTCGCCAGATGGCCCTGTCGGCCGCAAGTATAACAATCCCCCAAGTTAGTACGACACTCTCCCTTATGAAGTTTCCCACAACGGCCACACTGAGACAAAGACGACCTCATCCGGCGAGCACTCTTATTCCCCTGAAAATCTGAAACCTGGGAGCCCTGACCTGCTCCTGAATATTCCAAACGTCCCGACGACGGTGGGGGACCACTTGCATCGGGCGAGGCGCATAATCGCTCTTCGAGGCGGTCCGCCTAGAAATTCACCAAAGGACCTCGCTGCTCGCCCTCTCGCGATCTTGGTCATTCCGTCGATTTCTCCGCCTCACATCCAAGTGCATAAGCTCGCATGCGGCAATGTCCATGCGGTACAAGAGCTACACGAACAACTTTACGCTAGGTAATCATCGATCCTCGTAACATATCGGTGCACTCGATCCTTCATACTAGCTACTAACGCGGACGTACGTGCCAATGAGTCGAACTCCACATTGTACTCGAACCGCACGCCTGCTCGCCGCAACACCAAAAACTGTTTACGGCGAGCCCTCCTCATCCGTGAGGCAAGAAATGTGCAAGAAATGCCTCGAGAACTCGTTCCATCTGCTGGAAGTGCATGCTCTCCCGATAGCTCCCACGAATCAAACCGATCATTGCGGTATCACGCGGCCGACGCGAACCTAGGACCAGCGACTCGGTCTCCGATGCCTTGATCACTCTCGATCCGTCAGAATCGCTTCGGATGAACTCCTGCGGATCATCCTCGTGCCTCGACCCATAAAACTCGCGGGCTACAACTCGAGAAAATCCCGTAGCCTCAAACTATCTCGATCTAGGGTGAACCATCGTGTTATCGAACTGCGGCCCACCTATCCTCATATCTCGCCACAACCACGCCAATAAGCGGCTAACCCTTGTAACCCATCTCCTCTGCTCCGGTGTGGGACTAGAGGCTCAGTGCTTGTGGTCTCAGAGATCGCCACGCTTACTCGCAGACTCCTCACGCTTGCCCTTCTCGGGCGGGTTTTACGCGAGGCATAATCGTAAAACGAAATACGTCGAGGGTCCAACTTACAACACGGCTCTAAGGCACGATCTCGGAATGAGAAGAAGGAAACCAATCCTAAATGTCCTGCACCTCCGATTATAAATGTGGTGCACAACACACCGATAATAAAGACTACTACTAGACACGGTGCAGACACTTTCCGAGGACTAATCGCTTCGATACCACTTTTGTCACGACCGAACTTCGGCCCGTGGATCGTGCCTTACCGGGCACCCTAGTGATACAACATCGAGAAAAACCAATGGAAATAAAAACTTAAACATACAATTAGATATGGATCAAGATAAAGAAAATAGGCAACCAAAGCGGTTGCCTTTTCAAAGATATATATATATATATCGACCTTTGAGCGATTACAATCCTTACAACCCCGCCTACAACAAAGGACCTGCACTTAAGATTCTTACAACAACTATGACGGGACAGGGCCCCGCCATACCCCTGAATGTACAAGAACCTACAGACTCAGGGTAACATACCAAAAGATAAGCCTCCGAAGGAACGGAGCTTCCCAATACGCTGAAATGTGATCCTATAAGTAGGAATCGACAGCCGATGTACCTCTACCTGCGGCATGAACGCAGCCCCCCGAAGGAGGTCGACAACAACAGTACAGTATGTGAAATCAAAATATCGTAAATGAAATCATAATAGTCTATATAAAGCAGGAGACATGTATGATAACCAAACTACAGTACACACATATAACAGCTATATCAAGTCAGGGACTCACGCCCTCTAAGTCATTACTCATATATAATTATGGGTCTCACGCCCACAACATCAATCATGCCCGTGGAATACCTTCCTCACTGCCGGCAGTCTATGATATGATAACCCCAAGGAGTACACCTGAACACCAAGTCCTACCTGATGCCAAAGCCGTACTAACAATACTATACAACCAAACCACGAAGCTGACACGGGGCAAGTACGAAAGCCTACTACCAGATACCAAGGCCGGTCACGTAGCTGACCGGGGCAAGTACGAGGGCTAACTACCAGGTACCGCGTCAGATCACGAGACTTCGTCACTACATCGAGCGGGGCAAGCGAGGGCTAACTACAGTGTACGAGGCCGAATCAGCCACGAGACGGCAAGCACGAAAGCCGACCACGGATACCAAGGTCGAGCAAGAAACCTCATGGAGAGCTAGTCCATGGAATAACACTATCAACGCGAGCGCATCTGGAATTCTCCACATCGCAAGACGCCCAAGTAAGTTCTCAACAAGTCAACCGGCCATTCATCGAGAGACGCGGTAGTATAGAAACACAATTCTTGCACAACAAAGGCTATCACAATAAGCATAGACAAGTTTCACAACAACAAGCATAGGCAAGTTATACACAACTCAAGGTACTTTCATTTTATGTCAAAGTCCGGGTTTTAACCCTAAAGTACTACGTACGTTAAATTCCTTTTTAAAGATCCATTTCTTTTACAAAGGTCACCCGATACTCGTAGTATAAAATAGATTGACTAACATTGTTAAGTAAACCAAAACACTTCCCTTTGTAAAATCAAGTAACAACATTATTTTCCAAACGTTCAAGATTGCCTAATTTCAAATGCTCAAGTTTCTCATTTTCGAAAAGGTTTCGTAGTTCATAGTTTTAATCCTTTAAAACAATTTGAGAAACATATGTCTTATGTGTGAGTAGGTTATTCTTGTTCATAACAATCTTATTAAAGCAGCCATGATCTAGGAAATGTAATATCATTTTGTCTCATCTTAGCTTCTATGCAGATGGAGGTTTCTGCCGGTTTTAATAATACTTAATTATTCAATACATTTCCCTTTATTAGCGCTGCAGTGGTTTGTTCGATACTTATTCTGATTTCCGAAATCAGTAAAACATTATTCCTTTTTAAAAACCAAGTACTCATACTCACGAATGAAGTTTCACACTTTTTAACAAAATTCATATTAATTCAATTAAGTCAAGTCTCTTATCTTTTAAGATCAAGGCTCTTAACCTCTTAAAATCAATAAACCATTCTTTTTATCTCTCTTAAGTCGTTATACCTAACTTCCCATAAAGCTAGTATAACTCTTAAGCTTTCAAACCAAGTATTATTCTTCTTTCAAAAAGGATTCTTAATTCTTTTGAAATACTTCAAGATTCTTATTATTCAGGCTTAAGTCAAAAGACATTGCCGTAAAACTACATTCAGTTAACACACGTACGTCTACCGTACTATATATATAATCTTTTAAAATACTTCCAGATTCTTATTATTCGGGCTTAAGTCAAAAGACATTGCCAGAAACTACATTCAGTTAACACACGTACGTCTACCGTACTATATATATATTCTTTTAAAATACTTCCAGATTCTTATTATTCGGGCTTAAGTCAAAAGACATTGCCGTAAAACTACATTCAGTTAACACACGTACGTCTACCGTACTATATATATATATTCTTTTAAAATACTTCCAGATTCTTATTATTCGGGCTTAAGTCAAAAGACATTGCCACACGTACGTCTACCGTACTATATATATATTCTTTTAAAATACTTCCAGATTCTTATTATTCAGGCTTAAGTCAAAAGACATTGCCACACGTACGTCTACCGTACTATATATATATTCTTTTAAAATACTTCCAGATTCTTATTATTCAGACTTAAGTCAAAAGACATTGCCACACGTACGTCTACCGTACTATATATATATACCTTTAAAAATATCATGCTCAAGAGTATAGGAAGAATCACATACCTCGCGACGATTATCGACTATTAGCAAAACGCTCCACGGCTATAACCCGGTTAGCCTTGTCCACCTTCCCAGTAGTACATGCTACTGCAGAACATTCAACCAAGAAAGGTTATAAGTCTCATAAATACGGTCTATGTAAGTACAGTTTAATCTTCTACTTATATTCTTCCGATGTGATTTGATTCAATTCTTTTCCGTAATATCCTTCTATTACGATCAACTCTCTTATGAATCTTATATTCATTTCTATACAACTACAGTATGTAATTTCCAATTACAATAGAAGGACAGTAGTATTTACCTCGATAAGCCCAACATTATCCAAGTATATATGTCGATCCTGAGCGACGTTTAGCTCCTACTCTGGGCGCTCCAACCCGCTCCAAACAACCCTTAGAAGTTCTACGCAACTTCTACTTAACACTTCAACCGACTATGAAGGTTTTCCTTAGGGTTTCGTTTAGTGGCTAAAGGAAGTATAATAGTATTTATGGGCTTTTCGTATAGAAGTAACCTTGGGAATACTACAAGGTATTTGGGTATAGTAACAATACTTTTCTACCAAGGGGGGGGGGGGTATAATACGAAAACTACTAGGCAATGGGGGGGTACTTTCGGCCACACCAGTAGGAGGGGGGAGGAGTACCTCGGCCAAGGCTTCTCGAGGGGAGGGCTTTGGACGAACACAACTCACCAAGGGGGATGGATTTCAAGACTTGGAAAATGATGTTTTGGATTAAGAAAGTCGTCAAGGTAGGGGAGTATTTATAGGACAACAAATGGCCAACCAATGGCCAAGATGAAGCCAAGTGCCATGCAAGTGTAGGGTGAGGATTCAACCATGTGTACCTTATCCATCTACCACACCAACTATCACAAAATATCCTACCTAACCAAGACCACCAATTCGTCCAATTGCCGCCTAATTCACGCATGATGTGAGGTGACACACGTCACCCTCCCGTGGTCCAAAATGTTTCATCTCGGAAAAATCCGCAAAATTATAAATGACATAGCCGTATTTTTCCCTTCACAAGTCTTGTAAAACGTTTCGTCGGAAAACGATTCTTTTCGGTACTTGTGTACAAATTTCGAACCTTGCCAACCTTAAGGCTTAAATTTTTATACGTACGCCCTCACGTACATACTCTGGAAATACGGGGTATAACATAAAGCATCTTGGGGGTTTACCCCTCACTTATACTCTTACCCTATCTCAACCGACCATCAAACAAAACAAGCAGGGGGTATAATGTCTTGGGGGGTTTACCCCTCATTTATACTCTTACCCTGGAGAAGGTGGTATAGCGTCTTGGGGGTTTACCCCTCACTTATACTCTTACCCTATCTCGACCGACCATCAAACAAAACAAGCAGGGGGTATAATGTCTTGGGGGTTTACCCCTCACTTATACTCTTACCCTATCTCAACTGGCCGTCAAACAAAACATAAGTACTACCATGTCTTCTATAAAAATCCGGGAATTTAACCCAAGTACTACAAATAACGGAAGCATACCCGTGGAATCCCCATCACCGCTTCAGACGTCCAAGTACTTACAACAAGACCACTACTCCAACCGAGAGTCGCGACAACGTAATAAAACATAATACTTGCACTCAAAGGCTATCACCAGCACATATAGGCAATTCTTCATTAAACAAGCCAAAGTACTTAGCAAGGCAGACTTAGAATAATTCTCAATTAATCAAGCCAAAGTACTTATCAAGGCACACTTAGAATAATTCTCAATTAACAAGCCAAGTACTTATCGAGGCACAAATAGAATAATTCTCATTTAACAAGCCAAAGTACTTATCGAGGCACAAATAGAATAATTCTCATTTAACAAGCCAAAGTACTTATCGAGGCACAAATAGAATAATTCTCATTTAACAAGTCAAAGTACTTATCGAGGCACAAATAGAATAATTCTCATTTAACAAGCCAAAGTACTTATCGAGGCACAAATAGAATAATTCTCATTTAACAAGCCAAAGTACTTATCGAGGCACAAATAGAATAATTCTCATTTAACAAGCCAAAGTACTTATCGAGACACAAATAGAATAATTCTCATTTAACAAGCCAAAGTACTACGTACGTACATTCTTTTCAAAAGACTCCTTTTTATGTAAAATCCCAAGATACTAACACTCATAGTATCAAGGTGTGTCTATTTTTCAAAGTAAGTTACTACACTTTTAGAAAACTCATTTCAAAGTTTGAAATCAAGTAACTTCAAATTTTCACAATCTAGGCAACTTATGCCCAATAATCAAAATAGACAACTTTCTTAACCTTCCATAAAGTCGTTATAACCAACTTCCCATAAAGCCGTTATAACCCTTTATGGTTTTAGACAATTTCATTCCTTTTTTATAACCAAGAGACTTACATTTAAAACCAAGTATCACAAACTTTCAAATCACGTTTCTTAACTTTCAAAATACTTCAAGTCCCTTAATATTTAGAAAACAAGTTTCTTCTACTTTTAAACCTCAAGTAACTCACACCTTTAAAACAAGTTACTTCTCTTAAATCATGTCATTTCTCCTCTCTTAAAACAATTAAGTAAATCACTCCTTTAACTCCCCTAAAGTCATTACAACAACCCTTAGGTTTTGGAACTAAGGCACTAGCCAAAAGGTTTGGCAACCACTTCCTTTTCAAGACTCCATGTACTTTAAGTAAAATACTTTCACTTTTAAGAATCCAAACTTCACTAAGGAAATGTATTATACAACTTACAATTTAAACATCAAAGTACAATCAAGTGAGTACATAGAACGAATTCTATTTTAGGCAATCCAAATACAACCAAGGAATGGATCATTTAAGGAGTAGAACTTACTTTCTTTATCTTAAGGAATCATGCTAAGAGAGATAGTTCACATACCTTTTGGCTAAATCCACAAGCTAAGCCGAATCGCCATACGAGAAGTGTCAACCTATAATGGTCACAACAAGACTATCAACTTCTAGTCTCAATGTAGAATAATACTAAGTATACGGTCTCTAATTCTACGAAAAATCGGGCAGCACTTCCTTTGTTTCTACTCACTTTGTCACCTTTTTCAAGGACGAATACAATAACCAAACATGCCACATTTAAGGCTCCAAACAACAACCAACCAAAGGGTATTACACGCCTTACAATACGTGTAAAATTCTGCCCCATAATTCATACGAAATAGCTCCATAATCTAGCCATTCTCGGCCAACAAAAATAGTAACACTAAGTCCTTTCCAATCCTTTTACAATTCCAAGTTCTAAGGTCTAACATGTTATATAGTCATAAACAATTTCAACAACTACAATTTCCTTCTTTAAACAACATGCGACGACTTTACTAATAATCGACTTGAATTGAAATCTTAGGGCTAAACATGCTAGTTTTCGGATTAGGGTTCCAATAGCCAATACACTAATCCAACTACATAATATATAACTCATGCTTGCTAAATACATAGCTACAATCAATAAGTAAACTTAATTGCTAAAACGACAAAATTAATACCTTTCCAAGCCCTTAAAATTTCCAAGATTCAAAGTCGCGCCTTAGCAATTCTTAGCTCCTTTCCTTAGGTTCCAACCGCCCAAGCAATCCCAGAGGCCTATGAAGAACCCATCTTCAAGTTCCAACTTCAAAGTTGAAGAACTCCTCTAGTTTCCGCCTTGCGACTAATACGAAAACGTCGTTTTCCGCAATCTTTCTATTGAGATATCCTTACAATACCCTAAGGGACATTGGGTTAAAGTCTTGTGGCTAATGGATCAAAACTATAAAAAATTTGTGTGGGAATTTCATGAAAGCCGAGAGCTTCTTGAACTCAAGCTCTAGTTCTCAAATATATTCTAAGTGTAAAATGCCAAGTCTTGCACTAGTATGATATATAAAACACATTGGAGGGTCTAGATAATAACACTTGTTAAAATTGGAGGGAAGAGATCAAGCCAAATGACCCTTGACTTGGTCAACAATGTCAAGCTCTAGCAAGACTAATCTTTTACCTTGGTCAATGACCATTATGCCCTTGCATAAATTCGACCAAGCCATGAGGGGAGGTGCCACGTGTCGCCCTCTCATTCGTCCATAAAATTCGGAACCTCGTGGGCCCCACAAACGTAAAATTCCTGTGGGCCCCACGTGACCAAATCCATAAAATAAATTTCCATAAGGTTAAGAGTTCCATACTCTTCAAATAATGCCTTTTGAGAATCCAATTCTCAACAACGAACATTTTTCCTTACCGACGTTCGGAAGATTTTCCGTCGGAAAAACAATTCTTCCTTTCGTACCGATTTCCAAGTCTTGTTTCCTTTCGTACATTCTCTTTTACATGTCCTGGACTTACGGGGTGTAACAGGGAGTTATCTGGAGGTGTGGGGAATAGGTGAGGATACCTCTGCCTCATGTTCTCCTCTGATTCCCACGTCATCTCCTCTCTGTTCTCGTTCCGCCATAAGACCTTGACGGAAGCCACATCCTTTGTCCGCACCGCTAACTCGACGATCGAGTATCGCTATGGGACTCTCCTCATATGATAACCCCTCCGTCACCTGGACATCGTCAATCGGGTGCACTCTAGATGGATCCCCGATACATCTCCTCAGCATAGAAACATGAAAAACCGGATGCACTGCCTCCAGATCGGATGGCAGATCCAACTCATAGGCAACCTTGCCTACCCTGCGGACAATCTGATAAGGCCCAATGTACCTTAGGTTGAGCTTCCCTTTCTTCCCAAACCTCATCACACCCTTCATGGGTGACACCTTCAGGAAAACCCAATCATCAACCTCAAACTCCAGATGCCGACGACGATGATCTGCATACGACTTCTGTCGACTCTGAGCTGTCAATAACCGCTCCTGGATAAGCTTCACCTTATCCACTGCCTGCTGTATCAAGTCTGGCCCGACTAACTGCACCTCGCCCACATCGAACCAGCCTATCGGTGACCTGCACTTCCTCCCATATAAGGCCTCATAAGGCGTCATCTGGATACTGGAGTGGTAGCTGTTATTATACGCAAACTCCACAAGCGGTAACTGATCCTCCCAGCTACCCCTGAAATCAATAACACATGCTCGCAGCATGTCCTCAAGAGTCTGGATAGTACGCTCTGCCTGTCCGTCTGTCTGAGGATGGAATGTAGTACTGAGGCTCACCTGCGTCCCTAATCCCTTCTGGAAAGACCTCCAGAAGTTAGCCGTAAACTGGGCTCCTCTGTCTGATATGATGGAAATAGGGACCCCATGCAGTCTCACGATCTCTCGGATGTAAAGTCTAGCATAATCCTCGGCCGAAAAAGTCGTCCTGACTGGAAGAAAGTGGGCTGATTTCGTCAGCCTGTCGACGATAACCCAAATAGAATCATGTTTCCTCGGAGTGCGAGGTAACCCTGTGATAAAGTCCATGTTGATCACCTCCCACTTCCAGGTCGGGATCTCTATCGTCTGTAATAATCCACCAGGCCTCTGGTGCTCTACCTTACTGCGACAACACGCATCGAGCAACAAACTCGCAACGCCCCTCTTCGTGCCATCCCACCAATACAGATCCGAGGTCGTGGTACATCTTTGTCGACCGGATGGATAGAGTAACGCCGCGTTGTGTGCTTCCCCTAGAACTCGCCAAGTCCTGCAATATCTGGAACACACAACCTGCCCTCAAACCTTAGCACCCCATCAGGTGCTACCTCAAAAGGACCCTTCCCCTCACGAAGAGTCGTATCACGATATCGTGTCAAAATCGGATCCTCAAACTGTTGTCTCTTCACCTCCTCGACGATGGAGGACTCGGCAACCTCTCGAACCCGAACCCCACTACTATCAGAATCAATCAATCGGACTCCAAGGCTCGCTAGCTGATATAACTCGCGGACCATGCCCCTCCTCTCTGGCTGCACATCTAATAGACTCCCCATCGACCTACGACTAAGGGCATCTGCCACAACATTGGCCTTCCCTGGGTGGTACAGGATATCGACATCATAATCCTTGAGTAACTCTAACCACCGTCTCTGTCATAAGTTCAGCTCCTCCGGTGAAGATATCTGGAGGCTCTTGTGGTGCGTGTAAATATCCATGAACTCCATACAAATAGTGCCTCCAGATCTTGGCGTGAATCACCGCCATGACTCCAAATCATGGGGGTAATTCTTCTCATGCTTCGAGCTGCCGAGATCGCTGCACGCTATAACCTTACCTGCTGTATCAACACACATCCAAGCCCGACGCCGACGCATCACAATATACCACATATTATGCGGACCCTGCGGAAGAGTAAGAATCGGGCGGTCAATCTCTCCTTGATGGTGAAAACCCCGCCACAAGCATCACCCATCAAACTTAGCCGCTACGAGTCACCTAGTCAATGGTGCGTAAATAAAGCAAATTTCTCCACGAACCGATAATAACCCGCAAGGCCCGAAAGTTGTGCACTGCCGGAGTAGTAGGTCTAGGCCAACTCGATCGCCTCGATCTTGCCGTATCCACCCGAATACCATCGGCCGACAATGTGCGAGAAAAGCCACCAAGCCAACCAAAACTCACATTTGGAAAACTTGGCGTATAACTGCTGGTCCTGGAGAACTCTCAGCACAATCCTCAAATGCTCCGCATGCTCCTGCTCTGAGCGAGAATAAACCAAGATGTCATCAATGAATACTATCACAAACGTATCCAAAAATGGCTTGAACACTCGGTCATCAAGTCCATAAATACCGCGAGCATTGGTCAAACTGAAGACATAACTCGAACTCATAGTGCGTCTGGGTCTAGAATGCGATCTGTGGGACATCCACCTCTCTAACTCGCACCTGATGATAGCCCGATCGCAGATCAATCTTGGAGAAACATTTGCACCAGAATCGGTAGAACAAATCATCAATCACGGGAAGGGTATTCATTTAATAGTCATCTTGTTCGATTGTCAGTAATCAACACACATGCAGCGGCCCCGCCCTTCTTCTTCACGAACAATACCGGCGCTCCCCAGGGAGAAACACTAGGCCTGATGAAGCCCTTCTCCAGCAAATCTCTCAGCTGGTCCTTCAACTCTCTCAACTCGGAAGGTGCCATTCTGTATGGCGGAATGGAAATAGGCCGAGTGTCTGGCAGCACATCGATACAAAATTCTATCTCCCTCTCAAGAGGGATACCCGGGAGGTCGTCTGGAAACACGTCTGGGAACTCTCTGACTCATCGAATCGATCAAAATCTGGTACCGCAGCCTCAGTATCAAACACCCGAATGAGATGGTAGATATACCCCTTCTACACCATCTTCCTAGCCTTGAGGTAAGAAATAAACCTACCCCTCAGCGATACAGTGTTCCCCTCCCACTCGATAACCGGCTCCCCAGGAAATTGGAACCGTACCACTCTCTCCCTGCAGTCTACATTGTCATAGCAAAAAGCTAGTCAATCCATACCCATGATCACATCAAAATCGGTCATATCCAACTCTATCAAGTCGGCTAGGGTCTGACGACTTCATAAAGTCACTGGGCAAGCCCTATATATCCGCCGAGCTACCACCGAATCACCCACTGGCGTAGCTACCTCGAAAGGGTCTATGGACTCAGGCTCTATCCCTATCCTACTAGCAATATGGGGAGATATATAGGACAGTGTAGAACCCGAATCTATCAAGGCATATACGTCACAACAAGAAACTGATAAAGTACCTGTGACAACATCCGGCGATGCCTCCCGTCCCGGCGGACAGGGCATAACACGGATTCGAGGACCTGAATGGGACCCGTGCCACGACCTCTGCCACGACCTGCTGGTCCATGAGTACCCTGCCCTCCGGGGCGAGTAACTGTAGGAGATGAAGACCCGGCGACCTGTGGTGACCCTACCATCTGCGCCGCCTCGGTCTGACGCCTCGCAGTGATCCTTCCGCCGCAAGCATAACAAACTCTGAAGTAGGACCACAACTCCGTAATGGGATCTACCGACGGCCACACCGGCGGGGTGGTCTCGACGGTTAGCACCTCGCTACTCGAAGTCCAAGCCCCGGGCCCCGACCGCCCGAATACTCTGGCTGTACTGAAGATGGTGTAGGAGTTCTCTGAGCTGGATGTGGTGCAAATCTAGTCTGCTGCTAAGACCGTCCACCCTGAGAGCTACCAAAAGATCCGCCGCCCCGGCCTTCCTGCTGGCGATATCCGCCGACCCATCGCCTCTACGCCTCACACCTGCGTACGAGCTGCATGCGGGCAATGTCCATGCCCGGCTGGAAAGCTACACCCGAGCAAGACTCTGCCAAATAAACATCTAGACCGGTGACGTGGCGGTGCACCGCCCTCCATATCGCTAACGCAGAGGACATATCGAGCCAACGAGTCGAACTCCACGTTGTACTCCCAATCGCGGCGCTTCTCGCCAAAGATCAAAAATCACTGCGTTTCCTCATCTCGCGTGGCGGCAAGAAATGAGTGAGAAATGCCTCGGAGAACTCGTCCCATCTGCTGGAGGCGCATGCTCTCCGGATAGCTCTCACGAATCAAACCCGATCGCCGGTATCACGCACCGATGCGAACCCAAGACCACCGACTCGGTCTCGAAGCCTTGATCACTCTACGATCCAGAATCGCTTCGGATGAACTTCGCGATCATCCTCGTGCCTCAACTCAGAACTCTAGCGGCTGCAACTCGTAAAATCCGTAGCCTCAAACTATCTCGACCTCGGGTGAACCACGAGTACTCGAATCGAACTGGCCGTGATCCACCTATCCTCACGTTCGCCACGATCACGGCTAGTAGTTGGGCCATCTCTCAGAACCCATATCCTTCGCCTCTGGCCGTGGACTGAGGCATGTGTATTGTGGTCTCGTGAGCTCACCGCGCTCTAAACTCAAGGCCGGCGGCGTGGAACTCGCCGTCAAGCACTACCTCGTGTAAGTGGCTGGGCTCGTGCCTCGTGACCCTCGTGTCCTACTAGCGCCTCCTCGCTCTTGCCCTTCGGGCGGGTTGCTTGCGTGAGGCATAATCGTGCAGAAAAGAAGTATGTTAGAGGGGTCCAACTTATAACACAGCTCTAAGGCACGATCTCAGAGTGAGAAGAATGGAAACCAATCCTAAATATCCTATAGCCTCCTGATTATTGGTGTGGTGCACAACACACCGATAATCAAGACTCTACTAGATACGGTCTGTAGACACTTTCCGAGGATTAACTGCTCTGATACCACTTTTGTCACGACCCGATCCCGGGCCCGTGACTGGTGCCTTACCCGGGCACCCAAGTAGACATACATCAGAGTAACCAGCGGAATATAAAAACAAGACATGAAACATATGTAAAATGAGACACAGTTTTTATCCAAGAAAAGATTGTCTTTCGGCATGTATATATACATCAAGTCCGATTACATCCCAAAATTTACAACAGACTACAGACACTTAAGGAAGTAAACAACTATGGCGGGTTCCCGCCAAACCCTGAATGTAAATAAAGATACAATGACAGGGAGATCATACCCAAAACGACAAGCCTCCGAGAAACGGCTTTCCCAAAAGGTAAACGGTGATCCTAGGGCGGGGACCAACAACAGAGTACTCTACTGCAGATAAACGCGGCCCAAGGAGGTCACATAACAGTACCAAGTATGTGAAATCAGAAGTACTGAAATGAAATCAAAGCATTTTAAAACCACTTACAAATACAATTAATTCAACCGCACATAGTGCCACAGCATAAACAAGAGCAAAATAGATATAATGTAACTGGTCTTTTCTAGGCCGCTAATGATCGAAGCAAGGCCAATCGCCCATAGTATCATTATGCGAGCCTATTCCTGGACTCCCGCAGTCCGCATAGACCACCTAGGTCCGCATGAGGTATTCCTCACATCGGGGGTAGCTAACCCTCGGTATCAACCTGGACTCCCGCAGTCCGCATAGTCACACAGACCGAATGAGGTATTCCTCGCATAGGGTAACACAGCCGGAGTGATCATCCTGGAACTCCCGCAGCTCCGTATAGGTCACACAGACCCGCATGAGGTATTCCTCGCATCGGGGGCGGCTAACCCTCGGCATAACAAGTCAGGGGGGTAAGTGATATAATATCAAGACAATCGCTATCGTTAAACAACATAAGCACAACAATGGAACCCCCTTTACACAAACGTTTACAAGACACTAACACACGTAGCATCATAATATGTCTACTTATCAAACCAACTTACCACACCTTCAGAAATCATTTATAAGGCTTTTATAAACAAATAAGTAAACTGTTTCCTCTTATCTTTCTTAAGTCTTTATACCTAACTTCCCATAAAGCTAGTATAACACTTAAGCTTGTTGAAAAACCAAGTATTACTTTTCTTTCAAAAATGATTCATAACTCTTTTGAAATACTTCAAGATTCTTATTATTTAAAACTCAAGTCAAAAGACATCAGAGTAAAACCAATTTTAGTTAACACACGTACGTCTACCGTACTATATATATCAAAAATATCATGCTCAAGAGGATAGGAAGAATCACATACCTCCTCGGCGAAATCCACCTGCCAAGTCGAATATGTCGCGCGCAGAGTATCAACCTATAATAGTCAAATACGTCTATCAATGTCTAGACTACTCTGTAGAATATTCTAAGCAGATGGTTCTTTGTTCTACGGAAAATTGGGCAGCATTTCCCTACCCGTCAAACTACACAAGTCTCATCAGAAATACACCCTATGTAAATCTGATTCAATTCTCTTATTTTATACCATCCTTCTATAAATCTTATACTCATTTCAATACTACTACAGTATGTAATCTCCAATTACAATAGAAGGACAAAGATTATTACCTCGATAAGCCCAAAATTATTCAAGATTAAATGTCGATCCTGAACAACGTTTAGCTCCTAATTTGCACGCTCCGATAGCTCCAAGAAACCCTTAGAAGTTTCTAAAACAACTTCTACTTAACACTTCAACCAACTATGAAGATTTTCCTAGGGTTTCGTTTTGTGACTAAAAGATATAAAGTAGTATTTTCGGGCTTTTAGTATAGAGGTAACTTGGGAATACTATAAGGGATTTGGGCTAAGGTATTTTGGAATAGTAACAATACTAGAAGACAATTTTCTACCAAGGAGGGGGGGTGATTTCGGACGAGACAACTAGGAAGGGGGGGGGGGAGACTTTGGACGAGAACTCTACAAAGGGGGGAGGGATTTTGAGACTTGGAAATTGTTTAATGGATGAAGAAGTCTTGCACTTAAGGGGGGTATTTATAGAACCTTCAATGGCCAAGATTAAAGCAAATGGAGGGTGAAGATTGGGTTGCTTGTGTGAGTGGAGTCTTCCACCAAGTGTCCACCACAATATTGGGACATATGTCCACCACAACTTTGGGACATATGTCCCCCACAACAAAGAGACATGTGGCCATCCACTTGCTCAAGAAAAACGTCCAACAAGGCCTCCACTTGCCCCACAAAAAACGTCCAAACCTACTCCCACTATCCCAAAGAAATATCTTGCAAGACTTGACTATTTGACTTGGCCACTTGCCCACTATTTTCGTCCAACATGTGCCACCTAAGGGTGACACATGTCGCCCTCCTATCGGTCCAAAATATTTCGTCTCTCGGAAAAATCCATAATAAATTAAAATATTGAAAACGTAAAATTTCCTTCACAAGGTTCGGAATCTTTTCCGATGGAAGTTCACAATTTCATCTTTAACCTAATTAGGGCTTATACAATTGTACGTACGTCCTCACATACATACCCTGGAACTACGGGGTATAACAAGATTGACTCAGGCCAGCCCAAGAGGGCCAGGACAGCAGGGTCTCAGGGCAGTTTTCGAGGCGGACAGCCTCAGCAGCAGACTAGGTCCACATTCCAGCCAGCACAGAGTGCTCCTTCACAGTTTTCTGGCAGGAGGTCTGATCAGCCAGGTCATTCAGGAGCAGGTCAGGGCTCCAGGACTTCGGGGTTTCAGGGAGGCAGAGATCGTCACCGATCGAGACCACCCACATCTCGGTGTGCTCGATATGGTAGATCTCACCCAGGCGAGTGTCGTGTTCCTGCAGGAGCTTGTTACTCTTGTGGCCAGCTGGGCGATTTTAAGAGAGACTGTCCGACTAGAGGCAGCATGGGTGGTACGGTGCACCGGCTGTGATCGATTCTTGGGTCTTCTCTTTTACGTGTTACGCGCCGAGGCGGGGTGTTCACGATCGCAGCCGCAGCAGAGGTCGTGGTGGTGGTTCCAGTTCTAGCGGTCCACAGAATCACATTTATTCCTTAGCCAGCCGCCAGGATCAGGAGGCTTCCCCTGACGTCGTCACAGGTACATTATTGATTTTATGCTGTGACGTATATGCTTTGATAGATCCAGGTTCTACCTTGTCCTATGTGTCCCCTCTTATTGCGGGTAGAATCGGGATAGAGCCGGTGTCGATAGAGCCTTTTGAGGTAGCTACGCGATGGGTGATTCGGTGTTAATGGCGGGTGTATAGAGGTTGTCAGGTGTTTATTTACGTCGATCCTCGCAGACTTGATAGAGTTGGAGATGATGATTTTGATGTCATTATGGGTATGGACTGGTTGGCTTCTTGTTATGCCAACGTTGACTGTAGAGACAGGCTGGTTCGGTTCCAGTTTCCTGGCGAGCCAGTTATCGAGTGGAAGGGCAACACAGCATCGCTGAGGGGTAGGTTTATTTCTTACCTCAAGGCCAGGAAGATGGTGCAGAAAGGGTACATCTATCATCTGGTTCGGGTATTCGAAATCAGGTGAGGTGCAGTTCTTGATCGATGCAGTGGTTAGGGAATTTCCAGATGTGTTCCCAGACGATCTTCCGGGTATCCCTCCTGAGAGGGAGATTGAGTTTTGTATTGATACGTTGCCAGATACTCGACCTATTTCTATTCCGCCATACAGGATGACACCTGCTGAGTTGAGGGAGCTGAAGGACCAGCTGAAAGATTTGCTGGAAAAAAGCTTTATCAGGCCTAGTGTTTCTCCCTGGGGAGCGCCGGTTTTATTTGTGAAGAAAAAGGATGGGATGTATTACACCCCGTATTTGCAAGACATGCTTTAAGAGCGTACGTAAGAACTCGCAAGTGTTAAGATTTGAGACTTGTAAAAAGTTTTTTTTTTATCGAAATTGTGAAATTTTCGGAAAACGTAATATTGTGACGAATGGGAGGGCGACACGTGTCACACCCCCCCCCCCCCCTTAAATGAGCTTGGACGAATTGATCATGGACATAAGGGTCATTTGACCCTTGTTAGGAAGACAAGTCTTGCAACTTGAAGAGCTTGACATAATTGACTTGGTCAATAGACCCACAAAGTCTTGATATTTGCTAAGACCTTATCCTAGCCACCCAATTGTTTATATCTTGACCCTCCAATGTGCTATATTATACTACTAGTAGCAAGAGTGAGCTCAACACTTAGCCAAATTTCACAACAATTTGAAGAGCTCAAGAACAAGGCTCACGGGTTCATGTCCAACAAGAAGGAAAAAAATTTGTTTCTTGTCCAATAATCTCCCCACTTTAAACCAAGGTTCCTAAGTGTATTGTGAGTGTATCTCAATAGAAAAATCTCGGAAAAAGATAGTTTTCGGGTTAGTCGCAAAACGAAAACCTAGTTGTCTTTCTAGGTTTTGTTTAGAAGTTTGAAGGAAAAATTGTTGGTGTTGCTCTAAGGGTCTCAAGGAGCGGATTGAAGTGTCTTGAAGAGGCTCTAGATTGCTAAGGAGCGACTTCGGATTTGAAGATTTGGATTAAGATTCGTTGAGGTATAATCTTGTTCTTTGAAAGTGTTACAAGATTATTTATGTTGTTGTTAGCTATACTTGTTGCTAGCATGAAGTATAGGTGTTGAACTTTGTAAGGATTATGGATTGATTGTGGCCTTGGAAATCCGAAATGTAATGTGAGCCATGTTAAGTTGGACTACAATTTGGTCGCTATTAGAATCGTCGCATGTTATTGACTTAAAGATTATAGTAGTTATAATTGGTTGCGACTTGATATCATGTTATGCTAACAATTTGGATTGAATTGGAAATTGGATAAGAATTGTGTTGTAGTATTTCACGTTGGCCGAATTGGGCATATAGTTTGTATTAGTTTGATATCTATTGTGGGGCGGAATTTTACACGGCTAGTAGGCGTGTAATCCCCTATTGATAATTGATTTTGATTGGGCCTTAAATGTGGCGTGTTTGGTTATTGTATTCGGCCTTGAAAAAGGTGGCAAAATAAGTAAAAACAAAGGAGGTGCTGTCCGATTTTCCGTAGAATTTAGAGACTTGGCACCTAGAATATTCTACGTATGAAGTAAGAGGTTAATGGACGTATTGTGACCATTATAGGTTGAAGTACTAAGTATAGCTTACCCTACTTGAAGGATGGATTAGCTATCAAGATTGAAGTACTTTGGAGCATTTTGCTACTTGTCGATACTCACGAATGAAGTTTCACACTTTTTAACAAAATTCATATTAATTCAATTAAGTCAAGTCTCTTATCTTTTAAGATCAAGTCTCTTAACCTCTTAAAATCAATAAACCATTCTTTTTATATCTCTTAAGTCGTTATACCTAACTTCCCATAAAGCTAGTATAACTCTTAAGCTTTCAAACCAAGTATTATTCTTCTTTCAAAAAGGATTCTTAATTCTGTTGAAATACTTCAAGATTCCTATTATTCAGTCTTAAGTCAAAAGACATTGCCATAAAACTACATTCAGTTAACACACGTACGTCTACCGTACTATATATATATTCTTTTAAAATAATTCCAGATTCTTATTATTCGGGCTTAAGTCAAAAGACATTGCCGTAAAACTACATTCAGTTAACACACGTACGTCTACCGTACTATATATATATTCTTTTAAAATACTTCCAGATTCTTATTATTCGGGCTTAAGTCAAAAGACATTGCCACACGTACGTCTACCGTACTATATATATATTCTTTTAAAATACTTCCAGATTCTTATTATTCAGGCTTAAGTCAAAAGACATTGTCACACGTACGTCTACCGTACTATATATATATTCTTTTAAAATACTTCCAGATTCTTATTATTCAGACTTAAGTCAAAAGACATTGCCACACGTACGTCTACCGTACTATATATATATACCTTTAAAAATATCATGCTCAAGAGTATAGGAAGAATCACATACCTCGCGACGATTATCGACTATTAGCAAAACGCTCCACGGCTATAACCCGGCTAGCCTTGTCCACCTTCCAAGTAGTACATGCTACTCGCAGAACATTCAACCAAGAAAGGTTATAAGTCTACTGTAAATACGGTCCTATGTAAGTACAGTTTAATCTTCTACTTATATTCTTCTGATGTGATTTCAGTTCAATTCTTTTCCGTAATATCCTTCTATTACAGTTCAACTCTCTTCTATGAATCTTATATTCATTTCTATACAACTACAGTATGTAATTTCCAATTACAATAGAAGGACAGTAGTATTTACCTCGATAAGCCCAAAATTATCCAAGTATATATGTCGATCCTGAGCGACGTTTAGCTCCTACTCTGGGCGCTCCAACCCGCTCCAAACAACCCTTAGAAGTTCTACGCAACTTCTACTTAACACTTCAACCGACTATGAAGGTTTTCCTTAGGGTTTCGTTTAGTGGCTAAAGGAAGTATAATAGTATTTCTGGGCTTTTCGTATAGAAGTAACCTTGGGAATACTACAAGGTATTTGGGTATAGTAACAATACTTTTCTACCAAGGGGGGGGGGGTATAATACGAAAACTACTAGGCAAGGGGGGGGGTATAATACGAAAACTACTAGGCAATGGGGGGGGGGGTACTTTCGGCCACACCACTAGGAGGGGGGGAGGAGTACCCTCTCGGCCAAGGCTTCTCAAGGGGGGGAGGGGCTTTGGACGAACACAACTCACAAAGGGGGAGGGATTTCAAGACTTGGAAATGATTTTTTGGATGAAGAAAGTCTTCAAGTTAGGGGAGTATTTATAGGCCAACCAATGGCCAACCAATGGCCAAGATGAAGCCAAGTGCCATGCAAGTGTAGGGTGAGGATTCAACCATGTGTACCTTATCCATCTACCACACCAACTATCACAAAATATCCTACCTAACCAAGACCACCAATTCGTCCAATTGCCGCCCCAATTCACGCCCAATGTGAGGGTGACACATGTCACCCTCCCGTTGGTCCAAAATGTTTCATCTCTCGGAAAAATCCGCAAAAATTATAAATGACATAGCCGTATTTTTCCCTTCGCAAGTCTTGTAAAACGTTTCGTTGGAAAACGATTCTTTTCGGTACTTGTGTACAAATTTCGAACCTTGCCAACCTTAAGGCTTAAATTTTTATACGTACGCCCTCACGTACATACTGCGGAAATACGGGTATAACATTCTCCTCGCTTAGAAACATTCGTCGAATGTTCCTTCTCAAGACGGATAACGATAAAGTTCTTCTAACAAGTTGCCAACGCCACACCGCCACGAAATAACACACGTTCTCTTCATTCCTTACACGTCGTGCCTTCTCGAACACTTGAACTCTTCTAGTATCGTACACACTTGATCATCGCCGGTTTCCAAAACTTTGGAGTCACCACCTCGAAACTTGGTCATCTTACTAACCTCAATCATCCTTAAGGCCATTCCCGCCTTCACGACCGCTCGTCGAACATATCCACGAACTCATACGATGGTCATCTAAACTTGGGCCTAGCACCCTCGTGACCCTACCACTGGCGGGACCACCTCGAACCGACCCAACCCCAAACCGCACGGTTGACCGCAACATGGCCCCAACCCGACCCACTTAACGATCAAGCTCTTGTTTCCGATCCGAACAATCTTTATACAGTCATGAAAGCTACCACTTCCATTTTACACCACCCAAGGAATTTCCCACAATTACCCTAATGATACTTATACCTTCCGACAAAGATCACCCGCAAAAATATTATACTCAAGACGGCCTACATCTAAGGTCTCAATCGTAATATTCTAAGGTTCATCATTTTCACCCTGAGCTTACCCTTTTCACTAACCAGGCTTCTAAATCACATTTTAGCACAAAGCTATCCGAACATAACACTTAACACATCATCATAACATCACGCATGCAAAACTCTAGAGGGTTAAGGATATATCTGAAAAGATAGGCGGTTCAAAGGACCGCTAAATCTGGGAACTTCCACCGCGACCTGCCGTGGCTGCCGATGTATGAACATCCCGCCTAGATATGGAAGGTGAAGAACCCGAATCGATCTCAGAGTTCGTGCTATCCTACCGGCTACCTGGCCTGGACGGTCCGCCGATGGCCCTCGTCGGCCGCAAGTATAACAATCCCCAAGTTAGTACGACACTCTCCCTTATGAAGTTTCCCACAACGCCACATCGAGACAAGGCGACCTCATCCGCGAGCACTTATTCCACGAAAATCTGAAACACGGGAGCCCGACTGCCTCGAATATTCCAAACGTCCCGACGACGGTGGGGACCACTTGCATCGGGCGAGGCGCATAATCGCTTTCTTCGAGGCGGTCCGCCTCGAAAGTCACCAGGACCGCTGCTCGCCTCTTCTGCGATCTTGGTCATTCCGTCGATTTCTCCGCCTCACATCCAAGTGCATAAGCTCGCATGCGCGGCAATGTCCATGCCCTACAAGAGCTACACCAACAACTTTACGCTAGGTAATCATCGAGCCTCAGAACATATCGGCAATCGATCCTCCATACTAGCTACTAACGCGGGACGCATCGCCAATGAGTCGAACTCACATTGTACTCCCGAACCGCACGCCTGCTCGCCGCAACACCAAAAATCTATCGGCCGAGCCCTCCTCATCCGCGAGGCAAGAAATGTGCAAGAAATGCCTCCGAGAACTCGTTCCATACTTTGGAAGTGCATGCTCTCCCGGATAGCTCGCACGAATCAAACCCGATCATGCGGTATCACGCGGCCGATGCGAACCTAGACCACCGACTCGGTCTCCGATGCCTTGATCACTCTCGATCCGTCAGAATCGCTTCGGATGAACTCCTGCGATCATCCTCGTGCCTCGACCCATAAAACTCGGGCGGCTACAACTTAGAAAATCCGTAGCCTCAAACTATCTCGATCTAGGGTGAACCATGGTGTTATCGAACTGCGTCGGCCTATCCTCATATCGGCCATAATCGCCAATAATCGAGCCAACCCTTTGTAACCCATCTCCTCTCGCTTCCGCATCGTGGATGGAGGCTCGTGTGGTCTGTAGATCGCGCCGCTTTACTCGCAGACTCCTTCGCCGCTTTGCCCTTCCGGGCCCGAGGTTTCGCGCGGAGGCATAATCGTAAAAACGCGATCGTCGGAGGGTCCAACTTACAACACCTCTAAGGCACGATCTCGGAATGAGAAGAAGGAAACCAATCCTAAATGTCCCGCACTCCTCGATTATAAATGTGGTGCACAACACACCGATAATAAAGACTTACTAGACACGGTCAGACACTTTCCGAGGACTAAGCGCTCGATACCACTTTTGTCACGACCAACCGCCCGTGATCGTGCCTTACCGGGCACCCTAGTGATACAACATCGAGAAAACCGGTGAAATAAAAACTTAAACATACAATTAGATATGGATCAAGATAAAAGAAAATAAAGCAACCAAAGCGGTTGCCTTTCAAAGATATATATATATATATATCGACCTTTGAGCGAGCATAATCCTTACAACCCCGCCACACAATTACTGCACTCTAAGATTTTTACAACAACTATGACGGACAGGGCCCCGCCATACCCCGAATGTACAAGAACTCTGCACTGTGGTAACATACCAAAAGATAAGCCTCCAAGGAACAGAGCTTCCCAATACGCTGAAATGTGATCCTATAAGTGGGAATCGACACCGATGTACCTCTACTGCGGATTGAACGCAGCCTCGGGCGAGGTCGATAACAGTACCAAGTATGTGAAACCGAAAATATCAGAATGAAATCATAATAGTCTATATAAAGCAGGAGACATGTACGATAACCAAACTACAGTACACACATCTAACAGTTATATCAAGTCAGGGACTCACGCCCTCCAAGTCATTACTCATATATAATTATGGGTCTCACGCCCACAACATCAATCATGCGTGGAATACCTTCCTCATCGCTAGCCTATGATATGATAACCCCAAGTACACCGAACACCAAGTCCTACACGATGCCAAAGCCGTACTAACAATACTATACAACCAAACCACGAAGGCGACACGGGCAAGTACGGCCGACTACGGATACCAAGGCGGTCACGTGCCGGCCGGGCAAGTACGAGGGCTAACTACGGTACGGCGTATCACGAGACTTCACACTACACCGAACGGGCAGTCACGAGGGCTAACTACAGTGTACCAAGGCCGAATCACCCACGAGGCGGGCAAGCACGAAAGCCACCACGGATACCAAGGTCGAGCAAGAAACCTCGTGGAGAGCTAGTCCATGGAATAACACTATCAGCGCGAGCGTGCGTGGAATTCTCCGTCACCGCCAAGACGCCCAAGTAAGTTCTCAACAAGTCAACCGCCTCCATCGAGAGACGCCAGAGTATAGAAACACAATTCTTGCACAACAAAGGCTATCACAATAAGCATAGACAAGTTTCACAACAACAAGCATAGCAAGTTATACACAACTCAAGGTACTTTCATTTTATGTCAAAGTCAGGTTTTAACCCTAAAGTACTACGTACGTTAAATTCCTTTTTAAAGATCCATTTCTTTTACAAAGGTCACCCGATACTCGTAGTATAAAAATAGAGTGACTAACATTGTTAAGTAAACCAAAACACTTCCCTTTGTAAAATCAAGTAACAACATTATTTTCCAAACGTTCAAGTTTGCCTAATTTCAAATGCTCAAGTTTCTCATTTTCGAAAAGGTTTCGTAGTTCATAGTTTTAATCCTTTAAAACAATTTGAGAAACATATGTCTTATGTGTGAGTAGGTTATTCTTGTTCATAACAATCTTATTAAAGCAGCCATGATCTAGGAAATGTAATATCATTTTGTCTCATCTTAGCTTCTATGCAGATGAGGTTTCTCGGTTTTAATAATACTTAATTATTCAATACATTTCCCTTTATTAGCGCTGCAGTGGTTTGTTCGATACTTATTCTGATTTCCGAAATTAGTAAAACATTATTCCTTTTTAAAAACCAAGTATTCATACTCACGAATGAAGTTTCACACTTTTTAACAAAATTCATATTAATTCAATTAAGTCAAGTCTCTTATCTTTTAAGATCAAGTCTCTTAACCTCTTAAAATCAATAAACCATTCTTTTTATCTCTCTTAAGTCGTTATACCTAACTTCCCATAAAGCTAGTATAACTCTTAAGCTTTCAAACCAAGTATTATTCTTCTTTCAAAAAGGATTCTTAATTCTTTTGAAATACTTCAAGATTCTTATTATTCAGGCTTAAGTCAAAAGACATTGCCAGAAACTACATTCGGTTAACACACGACGTCTACCGTACTATATATATATTATTTTAAAATACTTCCAGATTCTTATTATTCGGGCTTAAGTCAAAAGACATTGCCGTAAAACTACATTCAGTTAACACACGTACGTCTACCGTACTATATATATTTATATTCTTTTAAAATACTTCCAGATTCTTATTATTCGGGCTTAAGTCAAAAGACATTGCCACACGTACGTCTACCGTACTATATATATATACATTTAAAATACTTCCAGATTCTTATTATTCGTGCTTAAGTCAAAAGACATTGCCACACGCACGTCACCGTACTATATATATATTTATATTCTTTTAAAATACTTACAGATTCTTATTATTCAGTCTTAAGTCAAAAGACATTGCCACACGTACGTCTACCGTACTATATATATATACCTTTAAAAATATCATGCTCAAGAGTATAGGAAGAATCACATACCGCGCGACGATTATCGACTATTAGCAAAACGCTCCACGGCTTATAACCCGCTAGCCTTGTCCACCTTCCAAGTAGTACATGCTACTCGCGAACATTCAACCAAGAAAGGTTATAAGTTCATCAGAAATACGGTCCTATGTAAGTACAGTTTAATCTTCTACTTATATTCTTCTGATGTGATTTCAGTTCAATTCTTTTCCGTAATATCCTTCTATTACAGTTCAACTCTCTTCTATGAATCTTATATTCATTTCTATACAACTACGATGTAATTTCCAATTACAATAGAAGGACGATAGTATTTACCTCGATAAGCCCAAAATTATCCAAGTATATATGCCGATCCCGAGGACGTTTAGCTCCTACTCAGGCGCCCAACCCGCTCCAAACAACCCTTAAGTTCTACGCAACTTCTACTTAACACTTCAACCGACTATGAAGGTTTTCCTTAGGTTTCGTTTAGTGGCTAAAGGAAGTATAATAGTATTTATGGGCTTTTAGATGTATAACCTTGGGAATACTACAAGGTATTTGGGTATAGTAACAATACTTTTCTACCAAGGGGGTATAATACGAAAACTACTAGGCAATGGGGTACTTTCGGCCACACCAGAGGAGGGGAGGAGTACCTCTCGCCAAGGCTTCTCAGGGGGAGGGCTTGACGAACACAACTCACAAAGGGGAGGATTTCAAGACTTGGAAAATGATTTTTGATGAAGAAAGTCTTGAAGTTGTGGAGTATTTATAGGCCAACCAATGGCCAACCAATGGCCAAGATGAAGCCAAGTGCCATGCAAGTGTAGGGTGAGGATTCAACCATGTGTACCTTATCCATCTACCACACCAACTATCACAAAATATCCTACCTAACCAAGACCACCAACTCGTCCAATTGCCGCCCCAATTCACGCCCAATGTGAGGGTGACACATGTCACCCTCCCGTTGGTCCAAAATGTTTCATCTCTCGGAAAAATCCGCAAAAATTATAAATGACATAGCCGTATTTTTCCCTTCGCAAGTCTTGTAAAACGTTTCGTCGGAAAACGATTCTTTTCGGTACTTGTGTACAAATTTCGAACCTTGCCAACCTTAAGGCTTAAATTTTTATACGTACGCCCTCACGTACATACTCTGGAAATACGGGGTATAACATAAAGCATCTTGGGGGTTTACCCCTCACTTATACTCTTACCCTATCTCAACCGACCATCAAACAAAACAAGCAGGGGGTATAATGTCTTGGGGGGTTTACCCCTCATTTATACTCTTACCCTGGAGAAGGTGGTATAGCGTCTTGGGGGTTTACCCCTCACTTATACTCTTACCCTATCTCGACCGACCATCAAACAAAACAAGCGGTATATAATGTCTTGGGGTTTACCCTCACTTATACTCTTACCCTATCTCATTGGCCACAAACAAAACATAAGTACTACCATGTCTTCTATAAAAATCCGAATTTAACCCAAGTACTACAAATAACTAAGATACCGTGGAATCCCCATCACCGCTTGTGCGTCCAAGTACTTACAACAAGACCGCCACCCAACCGAGAGTCGCGACAACGTAATAAAACATAATACTTGCACTCAAAGGCTATCACCAGCACATATAGGCAATTCTTCATTAAACAAGCCAAAGTACTTAGCAAGGCAGACTTAGAATAATTCTCAATTAATCAAGCCAAAGTACTTATCAAGGCACACTTAGAATAATTCTCAATTAACAAGCCAAGTACTTATCGAGGCACAAATAGAATAATTCTCATTTAACAAGCCAAAGTACTTATCGAGGCACAAATAGAATAATTCTCATTTAACAAGCCAAAGTACTTATCGAGGCACAAATAGAATAATTCTCATTTAACAAGTCAAAGTACTTATCGAGGCACAAATAGAATAATTCTCATTTAACAAGCCAAAGTACTTATCGAGGCACAAATAGAATAATTCTCATTTAACAAGCCAAAGTACTTATCGAGGCACAAATAGAATAATTCTCATTTAACAAGCCAAAGTACTTATCGAGGCACAAATAGAATAATTCTCATTTAACAAGCCAAAGTACTACGTACGTACATTCTTTTCAAAAGACTCCTTTTTATGTAAAATCCCAAGATACTAACACTCGTAGTATCAAGGTGTGTCTATTTTTCAAAGTAAGTTACTACACTTTTAGAAAACTCATTTCAAAGTTTGAAATCAAGTAACTTCAAATTTTCACAATCTAGGCAACTTATGCCCAATAATCAAAATAGACAACTTTCTTAACCTTCCATAAAGTCGTTATAACCAACTTCCCATAAAGCCGTTATAACCCTTTATGGTTTTAGACAATTTCATTCCTTTTTTATAACCAAGAGACTTACATTTAAAACCAAGTATCACAAACTTTCAAATCAAGTTTCTTAACTTTCAAAATACTTCAAGTCCCTTAATATTTAGAAAACAAGTTTCTTCTACTTTTAAACCTCAAGTAACTCACACCTTTAAAACAAGTTACTTCTCTTAAATCATGTCATTTCTCCTCTCTTAAAACAATTAAGTAAATCACTCCTTTAACTCCCCTAAAGTCATTACAACAACCCTTAGGTTTTGGAACTAAGGCACTAGCCAAAAGGTTTGGCAACCACTTCCTTTTCAAGACTCCATGTACTTTAAGTAAAATACTTTCACTTTTAAGAATCCAAACTTCACTAAGGAAATGTATTATACAACTTACAATTTAAACATCAAAGTACAATCAAGTGAGTACATAGAATGAATTCTATTTTAGGCAATCCAAATACAACCAAGGAATGGATCATTTAAGGAGTAGAACTTACTTTCTTTATTTTAAGGAATCATGCTAGAAGAGGAGATAGTTCACATACCTTTTCGGCTAAATCCACAAGCTAAGCCGAATACGCCATACGTAGAAGTGTCAACCTATAATGGTCACAACAAGACTATCAACTTCTAGTCTCAATGTAGAATAATACTAAGTATACGGTCTCTAATTCTACGAAAAATCGGGCAGCACTTCCTTTGTTTCTACTCACTTTGTCACCTTTTTCAAGGCCGAATACAATAACCAAACATGCCACATTTAAGGCTCCAAACAACAACCAACCAAAGGGGATTACACGCCTTACAATACGTGTAAAATTCTGCCCCATAATTCATACGAAATAGCTCCATAATCTAGCCATTCTCGGCCAACAAAAATAGTAACACTAAGTCCTTTCCAATCCTTTTACAATTCCAAGTTCTAAGGTCTAACATGTTATATAGTCATAAACAATTTCAACAACTACAATTTCCTTCTTTAAACAACATGCGACGACTTTACTAATAATCGACTTGAATTGAAATCTTAGGGCTAAACATGCTAGTTTTCGGATTAGGGTTCCAATAGCCAATACACTAATCCAACTACATAATATATAACTCATGCTTGCTAAATACATAGCTACAATCAATAAGTAACTTAATTGCTAAAACGACAAAATTAATACCTTTCCAAGCCCTTAAAATTTCCAAGATTCAAAGTCGCGCCTTAGCAATTCTTAGCTCCTTTCCTTAGGTTCCAATCCGCTCCAAGCAATCCTTAGAGGCCTATGAAGAACCCATCTTCAAGTTCCAACTTCAAAGTTGAAGAACTCCTCTAGTTTCCGCCTTGCGACTAATACGAAAACGTCGTTTTCCGCAATCTTTCTATTGAGATATCCTTACAATACCCTAAGGGACATTGGGTTAAAGTCTTGTGGCTAATGGATCAAAACTATAAAAAATTTGTGTGGGAATTTCATGAAAGCCGAGAGCTTCTTGAACTCAAGCTCTAGTTCTCAAATATATTCTAAGTGTAAAATGCCAAGTCTTGCACTAGTATGATATATAAAACACATTGGAGGGTCTAGATAATAACACTTGTTAAAATTGGAGGGAAGAGATCAAGCCAAATGACCCTTGACTTGGTCAACAATGTCAAGCTCTAGCAAGACTAATCTTTTACCTTGGTCAATGACCATTATGCCCTTGCATAAATTCGACCAAGCCATGAGGGGAGGTGCCACGTGTCGCCCTCTCATTCGTCCATAAAATTCAGTAACCCTCGTGGGCCCCACAAAACGTAAAATTCCTCGGGTGGGCCCCACGTGACCAAATCCATAAAAATAAATTTCCATAAGGTTAAGAGTTCCATACTCTTCAAATAATGCCTTTTGAGAATCCAATTCTCAACAACGAACATTTTTCCTTACCGATGTTCGGAAGATTTTCCGTCGGAAAAACAATTCTTCCTTTCGTACCGATTTCCAAGTCTTGTTTCCTTTCGTACATTCTCTTTTACATGTCCTGGACTTACGGGGTGTAACAGGGAGTTATCTGGAGGTGTGGGGAATAGGTGAGGATACCTCTGCCTCATGTTCTCCTCTGATTCCCACGTCATCTCCTCTCTGTTCTCGTTCCGCCATAAGACCCTGACGGAAGCCACATCCTTTGTCCGCAGCCGCCTAACCTGACGATCGAGTATCGCTATGGGACTCTCCTCATATGATAACCCCTCCGTCACCTGGACATCGTCAATAGGGTGCACTCTAGATGGATCCCCGATACATCTCCTCAGCATAGAAACATGAAAACTCGATGACCGCCTCCGGATCGGACGGCAGATTCAACTCATAGTAACCTTGCCTACCTGCGACAACTGATAAGGCCCAATGTACCTTGGGTTGAGCTTCCTTTCTTCCCAAACTTCATCACACCATTCATGGGTGACACCTTCAGAAAACCCAATCATCAACCTCAAACTCGGACGCCGACGACGATGATCCGTGATACGACTGGCCGACTCGATTGTCCAATAACCTCTCTGTATAAGTTTCACCTTATCCATCGTCACTTGTATCAAGTCCGCCCGACTAATCGCACTCGCCACATCGAACCAGCCTATCGGTGACTGCACTTCCTCCCATATAAGGCCTCATAAGGCGTCGTCCGGATCTTGGAGTGGTAGTCATATTATACGCAAACTCCACAAGCCGAATCGATCCTCCCACTACCCTCGAAATCAATAACACATGCTCGCAGATGTCCTCAAGAGTCCGGATAGTACGCTCGCCTGTCCGTGCATGCGAGGATGGAATATAATCTTGAGGCTCACTGCGTCCCTAATCCCTTCGAAAGACCTCAGGAAGTTAGCGTAAACCGGGCTCCTGCATGCGATATGATGGAAATAGGACCCCATGCGCCTCACGATCTCTCGGATGTAAAGTCTAGCATAATCCTCGGTAAAAAGTCGTCCTGACTGGAAGAAAGTGGGCTGATTTCGTCAGCCTGTCGACGATAACCCACATAGAATCATGTTTCCTCGGAGTGCGAGGTAACCCTGTGATAAAGTCCATGTTGATCACCTCCCACTTCCAGGTCGGGATCTCTATCGTCTGTAATAATCCACCAGGCCTCTGGTGCTCTACCTTACTGCCGACAACACGGCATCGAGCAAAAAACCCTGCAACGCCCCTCTTCGTGCCATCCCACCAATACACGATCCGAGGTCGTGGTACATCTTTGTCGACCCACGGATGGAGTAACGCATGGCGTTGTGTGCTTCCCTAGAACCTCGCCAAGTCCTGCAATATCTGGAACACACAACCTGCCCTCAAACCTTAGCACCCCATCAGGTGCTACCTCAAAAGGACCCTTCCCCTCACGAAGAGTCGTATCACGATACCGTGTCAAAATCGGATCCTCAAACTGTTGCCTCTTCACCTCCTCGACGATGGAGGACTCGGCAACCTCTCGAACCCGAACCCCACTACTATCAGAATCAATCAATCGGACTCCAAGGTTCGCTAGCTGATATAACTCGCGGACCATGCCCCTCCTCTCTGGCTGCACATCTAATAGACTCCCCATCGACCTACGACTAAGGGCATCTGCCACAACATTGGCCTTCCCTGGGTGGTACAGGATATCGACATCATAATCCTTGAGTAACTCTAACCACCATCTCTGTCATAAGTTCAGCTCCCTCTGGCTGAAGATATATTGGAGGCTCTTGTGGTCTGTGTAAATATCCACATGAACTCCATACAAATAGTGCCTCCAGATCTTCAAGGCGTGAATCACCGCCGCCAACTCCAAATCATGGGTGGGGTAATTCTTCTCATGCTTCTTGAGCTGCCGAGATGCGTACGCTATAACCTTACCCTGCTGTATCAACACACATCCAAGCCCGACGCCTGACGCATCACAATATACCACATAACCGTCTGGACCCTCTGGAAGAGTAAGAACTGAGGCGGTCGTCAATCTCTCCTTCATGCCGAAAACCCCGCCACAAGCATCACCCATCAAACTTAGCCGCTCGAGTCAGCCTAGTCAATGGTGCAGAAATAGAAGCAAATTTCTCCACGAACCGCCGATAATAACCCGCAAGGCCCAGAAAGCTGCGCACCTCTGTCGGAGTAGTAGGTCTAGGCCAACTCCTGACTGCCTCGATCTTGGCCATATCCACCCGAATACCTTCGGCCCCGACAATGTGCCCGAGAAAAGCCACCGAAGCCAACCAAAACTCACATTTGGAAAACTTGGCGTACAACTGCTGGTCCTGGAGAACTCTCAGCACAATCCTCAAATGCTCCGCATGCTCCTGCTCTGAGCGAGAATAAACCAAGATGTCATCAATGAATACTATCACAAACGTATCCAAAAATGGCTTGAACACTCGGTTCATCAAGTCCATAAATACCGCCGGAGCATTGGTCAAACTGAAAGACATAACTCTGAACTCATAGTGCCCGTACCGGGTCTAGAATGCAGTCCTAGGGACATCCACCTCTCTAACTCGCACCTGATGATAGCCCGATCGCAGATCAATCTTGGAGAAACATTTGCACCCTGTAACTGGTAGAACAAATCATCAATCACGGAAGGGTATTCGTTTAATAGTCACCTTGTTCGCTCAGATCAACACACATGCGCGGCCCCGCCCTTCTTCTTCACGAACAATACCGGCGCTCCCCACGGAGAAACAATAGGCCTGATGAAGCCCTTCTCCAGCAAATCTCTCAGCTGGTCCTTCAACTCTCTCAACTCGGCAGGTGTCATTCTGTATGGCGGAATGGATATAGGCCGAGTGTCTGGCAGCACATCGATACAAAACTTTATCTCCTCTCGGGAGGATACGGAGGTCGTCTGGAAACACATCTGGGAACTCTCTGACTACTGGAACTGACTGAAAATCTGGTACCGCAGCCTCAGTATCAAACACCCGAATGAGATGGTAGATATACCCCTTCTACACCATCTTCCTAGCCTTGAGGTAAGAAATAAACCTACCCCTCGGCGATCTGATGTTCCTCCCACTCGCATAACCGGCCTCAGAAATTGGAACCGTACCACTCTCTCCCTGCAGTCTACATTGTCATAGCAAGAAGCTAGTCAATCCATACCCATGATCACATCAAAATCGGTCATATCCAACTCTATCAAGTCGGCTAGGGTCTGACGACTTCATAAAGTCACTGGGCAAGCCCTATATATCCGCCGAGCTACCACCGAATCACCCACTGGCGTAGCTACCTCGAAAGGGTCTATGGACTCAGGCTCTATCCCTATCCTACTAGCAATATGGGGAGATATATAGGACAGTGTAGAACCCGAATCTATCAAGGCATATACGTCACAACAAGAAACTGATAAAGTACCTGTGACAACATCCGGCGATGCCTCCTGGTCCTGGCGGCTGGACAGGGCATAAATACGGTTCTGAGGACCGCTGGAATTGGGACCCGTGCCACGACCTCTGCCACGACCTGCTGGTCCATGAGTACCCTGCCCTCCGGGGCGAGTAACTGTAGGAGATGAAGACCGAAGGACCAGAGGTGACCTACCATCTGCGCCGCTCGCCTGACGGTTCCTCGCAAAGTGATCCTTCCGCCGCAAGCATAACAAACTCAAGTAGGACCACAACTCCGTAATGGGATCTACCGTGACGGCCACACCGGCGGGGTGGTCTCGATCGTTAGCACCTCTGCTACTCGAAGTCCAAGCCACGGGCCACGACCGCCCGAATACTCTGGTTGTACTGAATATGGTGTAGGAGTGCTCTGAGCTGGATGTGGTGCAAATCTAGTCTGCTGCTGAGACCGTCCACCCTGAGAGTTACCAAAAGATCCTGCCGTCCTGGCCTTCTTCTGGCGATATCTGCCGACCCATCGCCTCTACGCCTCACACCTGCGTGCGAGCTGCACGCGGCAATGTCCATGCCCGGCTGGAAAGCTACACCCGAGCAAGACTCTGCCAAATAAACATCTAGACCGGTGACGTGGCGGTGCACCCTGTCCTCCATATCTGCTACCAACGCAGGGACATATCGAGCCAACGAGTCGAACTCCACGTTGTACTCCCGAATCGCGCCTCTCGCCAAGATCAAAAATCTGCTTACCGCGTTTCTCATCTGTGGCGGCAAGAAATGAGTGAGAAATGCCTCAGAGAACTCGTCCCATACTGCTGGAGGCGCATGCTCTCCCCGGGATAGCTCTCACGAATCAAACGATCGTGGTATCACGCACCGACACGAACCCAAGACCACCGACTCGGTCTCAAGCCTTGATCACTCTCACGATCCGTCAGAATCGCTTCGGATGAACTCCTGCGGATCTTCCTCAGGCCTCAACCCGTAGAACTCTGGCGGGCTGCAACTCAGAAAATCCCGTAGCCTAAAACTATCTGACCTCGGGTGAACCACGAGTACTACTGGAACTGGAACTGCTGCATCCAGCCTATCCTCATATCTGGCCACGATCCTGGCTAGTAGTTGGGCCATCTCCCTGTAATCCATATCCTTCGCCGGCCGTGTGGATGGAGGCGCAGTATCGTGGTCTCGTGAGCCTCACCGCGCTCTAAACTCTGATGGGGCCGGCGGCGTCGTGGAACTCGCCGTCTGAAGCACTACTCGTGTGGCCGGGCACGTGCCTCGTGACCCTCGTGTCCTACTAGCGACTCCGCCGCTTTGCCTTCTCGCCCGGTTGCCTTGCGGAGGCATAATCGTATGTAAAAGAAGTATGTTAGAGGACCAACTTATAACACGGCTCTAAGGCACGATCTCGAGTGAGAAGAATGGAAACCAATCCTAAATATCCTATAGCCTCACGATTATTGGTGCACAACACACCGATAATCAAGACTTACTAGATACGGTCAGACACTTTCCGAGGATTACTCGCTCGATACCATTTTTGTCACGACCGATCCGGGCCTCGATCGTGCCTTACCCGGGCACCCAAGTAGACATACATCAGAGTAACCAGCGGAATATAAAAACAAGACATGAAACATATGTAAAATGAGACACAGTTTATCCAAGAAAAGATTGTCTTTCGGCATGTATATATACATCAAGTCTGACAGTTACATCCCAAAATTTACAACAGGACTACAGACCTCTAAGGAAGTAAACAACTATGGTGGGACAGGGCCCCGCCATACCCTGAATGTACATAAAGCTACAATGATAGGGAGATCATACCCAAAACGACAAGCCTCCGGAGAAACGGGGCTTTTCCAAAAGCAGAAACGGTGATCCTAGGAGCGGGGACCAACAACAGGAGTACCTCTACCGCAGATAAACGCACTTCAAGGAGGTCGACAACAGTACCAAGTATGTGAAATCGTAGCATCAAATGAAATCAAAGCATTTTAAAACAACTTACAAATACAATCAATTCAACCGCACATAGTGCCACACATAAACAAGAGCAAAATAGATATAATGTAACTGGTCTTTTCTAGGCCGCTAATGATCGAAGCAAGGCCAATCGCCATAGTATCATTATGCGAGCCTATTCCTGGACTCCCGCAGTCCGCATAGACCACCTAGGTCCGCATGAGGTATTCCTCACATCGGGGTAGCTAACCTCAGATCAACACGACTCCGCACCGCATAGTCACATGCATCGCATGAGGTATTCTCGTGACGGTAACACACCGGAGTGATCATCCCGAACTCCCGCAGCCCGCATAGGTCACATGCACCCGCATGAGGTATTCTCGACGGGGCGCTAACCCTCGGCATAACAAGTCAGGGGGGTAAGTGATATAATATCAGCACAACTGCTTATCGTTAAACAACATAAGCACAACAATGGAACCCCCTTTACACAAACGTTTACAAGACACTAACACATGTAGCATCATAATATGTCTACTTATCAAACCAACTTACCACACCTTCAGAAATCATTTATAAGGCTTTTATAAACAAATAAGTAAACTGTTTCCTCTTTTCTTTCTTAAGTCGTTATACCTAACTTCCCATAAAGCTAGTATAACACTTAAGCTTGTTGAAAAACCAAGTATTACTTTTCTTTCAAAAATGATTCATAACTCTTTTGAAATACTTCAAGATTCTTATTATTTAAAACTCAAGTCAAAAGACATCAGAGTAAAACCAATTTTAGTTAACACACGTACGTCTACCGTACTATATATATATCAAAAATATCATGCTCAAGAGGATAGGAAGAATCACATACCTCCTCGGCGAAATCCACCTGCCAAGTCGAATATGTCGCGCGCAGAGTATCAACCTATAATAGTCAAATACGTCTATCAATGTCTAGACTACTCTGTAGAATATTCTAAGCAGATGGTTCTCTGTTCTACGGAAAATGGGCAGATTTCACCCACAAACTACACAAGTTCATCAGAATACAGTCCTATGTAAGTACAGTTCAATTCTCTTATTTTATACCATCCTTCTATAAATCTTATACTCATTTCAATACTACTACAGTATGTAATCTCCAATTACAATAGAAGGACAAAGATTATTACCTCGATAAGCCCAAAATTATTCAAGATTAAATGTCGATCCTGAACAACGTTTAGCTCCTAATTTGCACGCTCCGATAGCTCCAAGAAACCCTTAGAAGTTTCTAAAACAACTTCTACTTAACACTTCAACCAACTATGAAGATTTTCCTAGGGTTTCGTTTTGTGACTAAAAGATATAAAGTAGTATTTTCGGGCTTTTAGTATAGAGGTAACTTGGGAATACTATAAGGGATTTGGGCTAAGGTATTTTGGAATAGTAACAATACTAGAAGACAATTTTCTACCAAGGAGGGGGGGTGATTTCGGACGAGACAACTAGGAAGAGGGGGGGAGACTTTGGACGAGAACTCTACAAAGGGGACGGATGTTGAGACTTGGAAATTGTTTAATGGATGAAGAAGTCTTGCACTTAAGGGGGGTATTTATAGAACCTTCAATGGCCAAGATTAAAGCAAATGGAGGGTGAAGATTGGGTTGCTTGTGTGAGTGGAGTCTTCCACCAAGTGTCCACCACAATATTGGGACATATGTCCACCACAACTTTGGGACATATGTCCCCCACAACAAAGAGACATGTGGCCATCCACTTGCTCAAGAAAAACGTCCAACAAGGCCTCCACTTGCCCCACAAAAAATGTCCAAACCTACTCCCACTATCCCAAAGAAATATCTTGCAAGACTTGACTATTTGACTTGGCCACTTGCCCACTATTTTCGTCCAACATGTGCCACCTAAGGGTGACACATGTCGCCCTCCTATCGGTCCAAAATATTTCATCTCTTGGAAAAATCCATAATAAATTAAAATATTGAAAACGTAAAATTTCCTTCACAAGGTTCGGAATCTTTTCCGATGGAAGTTCACAATTTCATCTTTAACCTAATTAGGGCTTATACAATTGTACGTACATCCTCACATACATACCCTGGAACTACGGGGTATAACAAGATTGACTCAAAGCCACCAAGAGGCCGTGACAGCAGGTCTCAGGCGCTGAGGCGACAGCAAAGCAGCAGACTAGGTCCACATTCCAGCCAGCACAGAGTGCTCCTTCACAGTTTTCTGGAAGGAGGTCTGATCAGCCAGGTCATTCAGGAGCAGGTCAGGGCTCCAGGACTTCGTGGTTTCAGGGAGGCAGAGATCGTCACCGATCGAGACCACCCACATCTCGGTGTGCTCGATGTGGTAGATCTCACCCAGGCGAGTGTCGTGTTCCTGCAGGAGCTTGTTACTCTTGTGGCCAGCTGGGCGATTTGAAGAGAGACTGTCCGACTAGAGGCGCATGGTGGTACGGCACCGGCAGGATCGATTCTTTGGGTCTTCCTCTTTTACGTAGTTATGCGCCCGAGGCGTGGTGTTCACGATCGCGCGCGCGAGATGTCGTGGTGGTTGTTCCAGTTCTAGCGGTCCACAGAATCGCATTTATTCCTTAGCCAGTCGCCAGGATCAGGAGGCTTCCCCTGACGTCGTCACAGGTACATTATTGATTTTATGCTGTGACGTATATGCTTTGATAGATCCAGGTTCTATCTTGTCCTATGTGTCCCCTCTTATTGCGTGTAGAATCGGGATAGAGCCGGTGTCGATAGAGCCTTTTGAGGTAGCTACGCCAGTGGGTGATTCGGTGTTAGCTGAGCGGGTGTATAGAGGTTGTCCGGTGTTTATTTATAGTCGTCAGTCCCTTGCAGACTTGATAGAGTTGGAGATGACAGATTTTGATGTCATTATGGGTATGGACTGGTTGGCTTCTTGTTATGCCAACGTTGACTGTAGAGACAGGCTGGTTCGGTTCCAGTTTCCTGGCGAGCCATTTATCGAGTGGAAGGGCAACACAGCATCGCTGAGGGGTAGGTTTATTTCTTACCTCAAGGCCAGGAAGATGGTGCAGAAAGGGTACATCTATCATCTGGTTCGGGTATTCGATACAGAGGCTGAGGTGCCGATTCTTGATCGATACCGATGGTTAGGAATTTCGGATGTGTTCCCAGACGATCTTCCGGGTATCCCTCCTGAGAGGGAGATTGAGTTTTGTATTGATACGTTGCCAGATACTCGACCTATTTCTATTCCGTCATACAGGATGACACCTGCTGAGTTGAGGGAGCTGAAGGACCAGCTGAAAGATTTGCTGGAAAAAAGCTTTATCAGGCCTAGTGTTTCTCCCTGGGGAGCGCCGGTTTTATTTGTGAAGAAAAAGGATGGGAAGTATTACACCCCGTATTTGCAAGACATGCTTTAAGAGCGTACGTAAGAACTCGCAAGTGTTAAGATTTGAGACTTGTAAAAAGTTTTTTTTTTATCGGAATTGTGAAATTTTCGGAAAACGTAATATTGTGACGAATGGGAGGGCGACACGTGTCACCCACCCTTAAATGAGCTTGGACGAATTGATCATGGACATAAGGGTCATTTGACCCTTGTTAGGAAGACAAGTCTTGCAACTTGAAGAGCTTGACATAATTGACTTGGTCAATGGACCCACAAAGTCTTGATATTTGCTAAGACCTTATCCTAGCCACCCAATTGTTTATATCTTGACCCTCCAATGTGCTATATTATACTACTAGTAGCAAGAGTGAGTTCAACACTTAGCCAAATTTCACAACAATTTGAAGAGCTCAAGAACAAGGCTCACGGGTTCATGTCCAACAAGAAGGAAAAAAATTTGTTTCTTGTCCAATAATCTCCCCACTTTAAACCAAGGTTCCTAAGTGTATTGTGAGTGTATCTCAATAGAAAAATCTCGGAAAAGGATAGTTTTCGGGTTAGTCGCAAAACGAAAACCTAGTTGTCTTTCTAGGTTTTGTTTAGAAGTTTGAAGGAAAAATTGTTGGTGTTGCTCTAAGGGTCTCAAGGAGCGGATTGAAGTGTCTTGAAGAGGCTCTAGATTGCTAAGGAGCGACTTCGGATTTGAAGATTTGGATTAAGATTCGTTGAGGTATAATCTTGTTCTTTGAAAGTGTTACAAGATTATTTATGTTGTTGTTAGCTATACTTGTTGCTAGCATGAAGTATAGGTGTTGAACTTTGTAAGGATTATGGATTGATTGTGGCCTTGGAAATCCGAAATGTAATGTGAGCCATGTTAAGTTGGACTATAATTTGGTCGCTATTAGAATCGTCGCATGTTATTGACTTAAAGATTATAGTAGTTATAATTGGTTGCGACTTGATATCATGTTATGCTAACAATTTGGATTGAATTGGAAATTGGATAAGAATTGTGTTGTAGTATTTCACGTTGGCCGAATTGGGCATATAGTTTGTATTAGTTTGATATCTATTGTGGGGCGGAATTTTACACGGCTAGTAGGCGTGTAATCCCCTATTGATAATTGCTTTTGATTGGGCCTTAAATGTGGCGTGTTTGGTTATTGTATTCGGCCTTGAAAAAGGTGGAAAAGTAAGTAAAAACAAAGGAGGTGTTGTCCGATTTTCCGTAGAATTTAGAGACTTGGCACCTAGAATATTCTACGTATGAAGTAAGAGGTTAATGGACGTATTGTGACCATTATAGGTTGAAGTACTAAGTATAGCGTACCCTACTTGAATGATGGATTAGCTATCAAGATTGAAGTACTTTGGAGCATTTTGCTACTTATCGATAATCGTCGCGAGGTATGTGAACCTCTTCCTTCCTTTGGCATGATTCTATGTATGGAATATACTTGTGGTATCATTTCATGTTTCCTGTTACTCTTAGAAGTTAAGAGGTAGTTGTGTGACCTACTCTATGTAGAACTTTTCCTATCTTTGAGCATGACTAGTTGCACGTATGTAGTACGGTAGACGTACAACACCTTGATATCCTTTACTAGTTTTGTAAATATCCAAGTTGAGTGAGTTAGGAGATTTACTCACTTCTTTGAAAGTATAAAGGATGTCTTAAGTTTTATTTAAGTTAAGGGACTTGAAGAGTTTTAAAGTATGTGATACTTGTTCCGTTTTAAACGTATAAGTCCCTTGGATAGGAAATTGTTTTTTTGGCTAAGGTATAAAGTGAATATAACGGCTTTATGGGAAGTTAGTTATATTTGCTTTATGGAAAGATAAATGACTTGACTTTAGTGAAGGGGCAACTTGTTTTTAAGGCATCAATTGCCTAAGGTTTTATAATAAAAGGAGTCACTTGTTTTCTAAAGGTTAAGAGACTAATTGTATTTTTGAAAGTTATGAGAATTGATTTGAAAGTATATAATACTTGGTTTCAAAAATTAGAAGTCTCTTGGTTATAAAAGGAACGTGTTGGTCTAAACCATAAAGGGCTATAACGGCTTTATGGGAAGTTGGTTATAACGGCTTTATGGAAGGTTAAGAGAATGGTTTTCTCTAATGAAGTAATCAAGAAATAACTTGTATTAAGGAAGGGAAAATTGTTTTAAAGGTACCAATTGCTTAAGGTTTTTAATAAAGAAGTCACTTGATTTAGAAGCCGGTAATTGTATTTCTAAAAAGGTATTGTGACTTGTCTTGGAAGGTGGACAGGACTTGATACTACGGTTGTTAGTATCGGGGAAGTTTTATTTGGAAAGGAGTCTCTTAAAAAGAATGTACGTACGTAGTACTTTGGCCTGTTTAATTGAAAATAATTCTATGTTGTGCCTTGATAAGTACTTTGGCTTGTTAAATGAGAATTATTCTATTTTGTGCCTTGATTAGTACTTTGGCTTGATAAATTGAGAATTTGTCTAAGTGTGCCTTGATTAGTACTTTGGCTTGATAAGTTGAGAATTTGTCTAAGTGTGCCTTGATAAGTACTTTGGCTTGTTTAGTTGAGAACTGCCTATGTGTGCTGGAAATAGTCGGTTGTGTGCTATTGGTATATCAGTCGTTTCGGGGTCATTCCCCGGGTTTGTGGCATTTGCAGATTCCGTGGAATTGCTACCCACGATGCGAGGAATACCTCATGCGGGTCCGTAAGGACTTATGCGGGTGAAATAGTCCCATGCGGGCGGGTCTAGCCTATGCGAGGAATACCTCATGCGAGTCTGTAAGGGCTTATGCGGGTGAAATAGTACCATGCGAGGAATACCTCACGCGGATCCACGCGGCCTATGCGGGTGAAATAGTCCCAGGAATAGGATGGTTAAATGATACTGCGGGCGGATGGTCCTGTTTTGATCATGAGCTTCCTATTTTATATTGTAAAGACACTACTGTTTACTCTCATTGTTAGTAAGGCACAATGTGTTGTAATTTGATTATCATATATGTCCCCGGATTTGGTTGTGTTACCCTATGGTCATGCTTTTGTGATGTGAGATGTCACGACCCGATTCCGGGCCCGTGACTGGTGCCTTACCCCGGGCACCCTAGTGATACAACATCAGAGTAATCAGCGGAACATAAAACGATACAAGACATATTATGAAATATGAAACAATAATCTGAGAAAAAAAACTTGCCTTTCGGCATATATGTAAATAACAACTTTTTCAACATGAACAGTTTAATCCTTTTTTTACAAACCCTGCCCACAACAAGATTACTGCACTTACGAATGATATGACAACAACGACGACAGGTTCGCCATACCCTCGAATGTAGCACCTACAACAACAGGGACTATACGAAGACAAGCCTCCGAGAAACGGAGCTTTCCCAATGACTGTGACTCCTAAGAGCGAGGATCAACGATCGGTGTACCTTTACTGCGGCATGAACGCAGCCCCGAAGAAGGTCGATAACAAAAAGTATGTGAAACCGAAAATATCAGAATGAAATCATAGCGTCTATATAAAGCAGAGACATGTATGATAACAAAACTACGATCACAATAAACAAGCAAATATATCAAGTCGTGGACTCACGCCTCAAGTCATCACTAAAATATAATGGGTCTCACGCCCCAATATCAATCATGCGTGGAATACCTTCCTCACCGCGCAGCTTTATGATATAAAAGCACCAAGGAACACACATGAACACGTGTCCCACTGCGCTATAATGAAACCGCATGGTAAGTACGAAGGCATAGCCGACTACTAACACCAGCGCACCATCAAGGTCGCGAATCAGATCATAAGATCTGTCCGCACCGGCCACATGATCAAAGCCGCCACTTGCCCGCAGTATCTAATGCGCGCGTCTAGCCACGAACTTTCCGCAGCCCGCATAGGCCAATCTCATCGCCCGCATGAGGTATTCCCGCATCGAGGGTAGCTACTCCCAAGATCGCCCCGACTTCGCACCGCACGGCCACACGGACCGCATGCCCATAAAGGACGACTCTAACACGAACTCGTAGCTCGCGATAGGCCCGCAGGACTGCGTGAGGTATTCTCGAATCATAGGTCCATCGACCCGCTGAAGTCTACCCCGCATCGGAGGCGCTTAACTCGGAATCATCTCAAGAGATGAGTGATGTAAAATACTAACATAACGGCTTATCGTTAAACAACATAAGCACAACAAAGGAAAACCCCTTTACGCAACATCACAAGATACTAACACACGTAGCATCCTAGCATGTTTACTTATCAATCAACAAGAAAGTATTACCAGGCTATCACAAACCAACACAATCAAGTTATCCACACAAGTACTTTAAGCTAACAAGTTCGTATCTACCCCTAAAGTACTTCATACATTAAATCTTTTAAAAGATCCGTTGCTTTCACATAAGTCACACAATACCCGTAGTATAAAATAAAGTATCGTTTTTTAAATAAACTAAAACACTTACCTTTGTAAAATCAAGTAACAACATTATTTTCCAAACGCCCAAGTTTGCCTAATTTCAAATGTTCACGCTTCTTATTTTAGAAAGGTTTCGTGGTTCATAGCCTTATTCATTTAAGAATATAATTCTCTTTTAAACAATCGGAGAAACATAAGTCTTATATGTGAGTAGGATATTCTTGTTTATAACAATCTTATTACAAAGTAGTGATCTAGGAAATATCATTTTGTCTCATCTTAGCTTCATGCAGATGGAAGTTTCTAATGGTTTTAATAATACTTAATTAGTCAAAACATTTCCTTATTAACGCTGCAGTTGGTCGATACACATTCGATTTCCAAATCAGTAAAACATTCTTAAGCCGTTATACCTAACTTCCCATAAAGCTAGTATAACTCTTAAGTTTTTTCAAAAACCAAGTATTACTTCTTCTTTCAAAATGATTCAAAACTCTTTTGAAATACTTCAAGTCCTTTATTAACACATAACAAGCCAGTTATAGTTCAAATCAGTTACCTTTTAAAGACTACAAGTATTTTCTTACCAACATAAAGTTGTTATAACCAACTTCCCATAAAGCCGTTATAACACTTTATGTGTTAAACCAATCAAATACGTTTAGCACATGTACGTCTACCGTACTACATAGTTCACACATATCATGCTAGAAGAGATAGGAAGAGGTTCACATACCTCGCGACGAGTATCGACTAATAGCAAAATGCTCCAAGTACTTCCAACCGTCGGCTACTCCTTAAGCCAAGTAGATCGCGCCACACGCAGTACTTCAACCTATAAGGCCACAAGGCGCTTATTAATATTTAGATCTCTTCGTAGAACATTCTACAGAAAATTAAGAAGACTCTCCCCAACAAACAGTAAATCTCCTCTCTAACTGGCCGCTACCAAGCCAACCAGGGGTTATACATCTAACCCTAACGGTACAATTCTACTCCACAAGATTACTACACAAGCTCATCTGTAATACACTATGTAATTACTGATTCGATTCTTCAGCTTAAGTCAAAAGACATTGCCGCAAAGATTAAGCTTGGTTCTATATATAGTATACTTCAACTATATAATCTAACGACATGTAATTTCCAATTACAAATAGAGGGACAAGATATTTACCTCGATAAGCCCATAATTATCCAAGTATAAAGTCGATCCTGGGCAATCGTTTAGCTCCAACTCCGAGCGCGCCAACCCGCTCTAAACCACCATTAGAAGTTCTAACCAACTAATACACACGACGCAAACTGACTATGGAGATTTCTCCTAGGGTTTCGGTTTTGTGACTGACGGGAAGTATAATAGTATTTCTGGGCTTTTCGTATAGGTATAACCTTAGAATACAACAAGGTATACGGCTAAGGTAATTTGGGCATTATAACAATACTTTAGAGAGTATTTCTACACCACCTAGTGGGTCTTATACGAAAGCAACTAGGCAGTGGGTACCCCACGGCCACACTACTAGGAGGGTGTACCTCTGCCAAGGCCTCAGGAGGGTGCACCTGCCAAGGCCTCACAAAGGAAGAGGAGGGACGAAACCAACAAGGAGGAGGAGGTTTTCAAGACTTGGAATTTATGGAATGGATGAAGAAGTCTTCAAAGGGAGGGTATTTATAGCCAAGCAAAGGCCAACCAAGGGCCAAGATCTAGCCAAGTGGGGGCAAGTGGAGGGCCAAGATATGCCCAAGTGCCCCTAGACCCTACTCCTAAAACCTCACAAAAATCTACACAAATATCTAGCAACCTTGCCCATCCAATCGCCCTAACGCCTTTCAGTCCACCAACGAGAGGTGCCAAGTGTTGCCCTCTCGTTGTCCAAAACGTTTCGCCTCTCGGAAAAATCCGCAAAAATACTAAATGACATAGCCGTAATTTACCCTTCGTAGTTAGGTAGAACGCTTCGTCGAAAAACGACTCTAACCGTGTTGTGCACAAACATATTTCGCCCAAGGGTGCCACATGGGGTGACACGTGTCGCCCCGATTCGCCCAAAATATTTCGTCTTCCAAAATATCCATAACGCCAAAATCTCAAAATCAAAGCGGCCCCACAAAATCAGAATTTCTCCGTGGCCCCACGTGACCATTTCCAAAAATAAAATTCCATAATTCGATATAATCTAAGAAGTTCGAATACAAAACTGGGAATCCAATTCCCATTAACGAACCTTTTTCCTTCACAAAACCGGAAACTTTTCCGTGGAAAATCACCTCTTCTTCCTTTCCAATCTTTACGTATTCTCGCACGCACGCCCTCGCATACATACCACGAACTACGGTATAACATTCTTCCTTAGAAACATTCGTCCCGAATGTTCCTTCTAAGTCTCAAACAAACGCGGCGCCAAAGATAGTCTTCACTACTATACTTACGAAACAATCCTGCCATACCTGGCCACAGAAATACCTGCGCAACATACTTATATCCAAGTCTACGAGGAAACACCTCTAACATCACCACAAATACCTCTTCCCGGGTTAAAAATATACTTCTTACCATCGATACCACTTTTGTCACTTTGCCGCGAGCCTTTCGACGACCCAACAAATGGTACCGCCGCCATGATCCTCGAGGCACGCCTACTACTCTTCTCGGGATGTGCCATACGGAGCCACGGTTCTGTTCCGTGGTAGGCTCGCCTCTTTATACGCCACCCCGAACATAACAATACGAAGATCGACGCATCGCTTCCTAAGTCGGACGGCAATTGCTAACATATAGGCAACCCGCCTATTCTTCATGAACTCAAAAGGCCCAAAGTAACTCGCTAAGTTCCTTCGCTTTCCAAAACTCGTCACACCCTAACCACGATCTACCGAACAAACTCAACCAATCGTTCAACCTTGCCAACATCGAACCAATCGGCCAAGAACTTACACTTCCGCCGCTTACAAGGCTTCATAAGGCGATATCCGAACACCGAAATGGTAGCTTAAACACTTCCTCCACAGGAGACAACAATCCACACAACTACCCTCAAATCCACACACCGCCCGAGGCGAATGCGATTCCGAGACTCACCGAGTCCTTAACCTGCTCGTAAAACTTCCAAACAAAAACAGCCGTAACTGGCTCCACTGTCGCCATAAGGTGAAGGTAGGCACCTGCAGCCTTACAACCTTTCGATAAATCAACATCGCCGAGTGAACGGCCCCGATCAAGAACACGATGGGCTGCCCCATCGACCGACCATCGGTCGAACGCATCCACGAACTCAGACCGGTCAACTAAACTGGGCCTAACACCTCGTGACCCTAACACAAGGCGACCACCACAACCGCACTTCACCACCAAACATGCCGCGGTTGACCCGCAACGTGGCCTCAACCCGACCCTGAAGGCGCAAAATACTATCTCCCGAAGGAACAATCTCACTAAACACGTTACGAAAACCTAGCGGTCTTCTTAGCTCAACTACCCTCTTCATTTCACACTACTTAGGACCTATCCCAAACACACCACGCACTATGCACTCCTATAAGTGGTCAAACATAAACATACGCCTCTACCCGAGATGGCCTTACCTCTAAGGTCTTTGCGTATAAAGCTCTAAGGCTCACACTTTCTTTATCCCCAAAACCTTACTTGTTAACCCACCATGATTTCTAATCACAACTAACACACTACTAATGTAACATAGCACTTAAGGTATACTCACCTTGAAAGTTACCAAGGACTCACGCCGCCGCCCTCTTCTCGCCCTCGTTAACCCGCCGATCTCTACGCTTTTTCGCTGCGTACATAAGCCCGCATACGTGCCATGCTCAAGCCCAATCAAGAATTACTTTACACAACCTCTCTTAGTACCATCAAGGCTCGTGGTACATCCAGATAATCTCGTAGCCAAATCCATAGCTAGTAATGTGGTCGCCTTTGCAATCTATATTCATCGCTCTGGCCGTGGAACAAGGTTCAAATATCATGGACGCAGAGGAACCGCTGCCGCTGCTAAACTCACGGGCTAGTGACGCCGCAGAAATCCCCGAATGAAGCACTACCCTAGGTAATGATTGGGCGTGCCCTCGCAACCCTCTCAACTCAACTCGCAGCCTCCTCGCTTTGCCTCCCGCCCGGGTTGCCTACGCGAGGCATAATGATAAGGGAATGAATTTCGCCGAGGGTCCAACTTACAACACCTCTAAGGCACGATCTCAGAGTGATAAGAATAGAAACCAATCCTAAATATCCTATAGCCTCCGACATTGCGTGGTGCACAACACACCGATAATCAAGACTTCATCGACACGGTCAGACACTTTCCGAGGATTAATCGCTCGATACCACTTTTGTCACGACCGATTCCGCCCGTGGATCGTGCCTTACCCCGCACCCTAGTGATACAACATCGAGTAATCACGAACATAAACGATACAAGACATATTATGAAATATGAAACAATAACTGAGAAAAAACTTGCCTTTTCAAGATATATGTAAATAACAACTTTTTCAACATGAGCAGCTTTAACTTTTTTTACAAACCCCGCCACAACAAGATTACTGCACTTCTACGAATGATATGACAACAACGACGGACAGGTTCGCCATACCTCGAATGTAAGCACCTACAACAACAGGGACTATACCAAGACAAGCCTCCGAGAAACGGAGCTTTCCTAGCCAATCGCTGACTCCTAAGAGCGAGGATCAACGATCGTGTACCTTTACTGCGGCATGAACGCAGCTTCAAGGAGGTCGACAAAAATGCGAGTATGTGAAACCGAAAATATCAGAAATGAAATCATAGTAGTCTATATAAAACAGAGACATGTATGATAACAAAACTACGCTCACAATAAACAAGCAAATATATCAAGTCGTGACTCACGCCTCAAGTCATCACTAAAATATAACAATGGGTCTCACGCCCCAATAATATCAATCATGCCCGTGGAATACCTTCCTCACCGCCAGCTTTATGATATAAAAGCACCAAGGAACACACATGAACACGGGTCCCACTGTGCTATAATGAAACCGCATGGGTAAGCACGAAGGCATAGCCGACTACTAACACCTACGCATTACCATCAAGGCCGCGAATCAGATCATAAGATCTGTCCGCATCGCCACATGATCAAAGCCGCCACTTGCCCGCAGATCTAATGCGCGCGTCTAGCCCCGAACTTTCCGCAGCTCGCATAGGCCAATCTCATCGCCCGCATGAGGTATTCCCCGCATCGAGGGTAGCTACTCCCCGGCATCGTCCTGGACTTCGCAGTCCGCATGGCCACATGGACCGCATGCCCATAAAGGACGCACTCTAACCTGGAACTCTCGTAGCTCCGCATAGGCCCCTGGGACCTGCATGAGGTATTCTCGAATCATAGGTCCATCGACCCGCCTGAGTCTAGCCCGTGACGGAGGGCGCAACTCCGGAATCATCTCAAGAGATGAGTGATGTAAAATACTAACACAACAGCTTATCGTTAAGCAACATAAGCACAACAAAGGAAAACCCCTTTACGCAACATCACAAGATACTAACACACGTAGCATCCTAGCATGTTTACTTATCAATCAACAAGAAAGTATTACAAGGCTATCACAAACCAACACAATCAAGTTATACACACAAGGTACTTTAAGCTAACAAGTTCGGGTATCTACCCCTAAAGTACTTCATACATTAAATCTTTTAAAAGATCCGTTGCTTTCACATAAGTCACACAATACCCGTAGTATAAAATAGAGTGACTGTCTTTTTAAATAAACCAAAACACTTACCTTTGTAAAATCAAGTAACAACATTATTTTCCAAACGTCCAAGTTTGCCTAATTTCAAATGTTCACGCTTCTTATTTTAGAAAGGTTTCGTGGTTCATAGCCTTATTCATTTAAGAATATAATTCTCTTTTAAACAATCGGAGAAACATAAGTCTTATATGTGAGTAGGATATTCTTGTTTATAACAATCTTATTACAGCAGCCGTGATCTAAGAAATATCATTTTGTCTCATCTTAGCTTCTATGCATGGAAGTTTCTACCGGTTTTAATAATACTTAATTAGTCAAAACATTTCCTTTTTATTAACGCCGCAGTTGGTCGGTCGATACATTACGATTTCAAATCAAGAAACATTCTTAAGCCGTTATACCTAACTTCCCATAAAGCTAGTATAACTCTTAAGTTTTTTCAAAACCAAGTATTACTTCTTCTTTCAAAATTATTCAAAACTCTTTTGAAATACTTCAAGTCCTTTATTAACACATAACAAGCCAGTTATAGTTCAAATCAGTTACCTTTTAAAGACCACAAGTATTTTCTTACCAACATAAAGCTGTTATAACCAACTTCCCATAAAGCCGTTATAACACTTTACGTGTTAAACCAATCAAATACGCTTAGCACACGACGCCTACCGTACTACATAGTTCACACATATCATGCTAGAAGAGATAGGAAGAGGTTCACATACCTCGCGACGAGTATCGACTAATAGCAAAACGCCCAAGTACTTCCAACCGCGGCTACTCCTAAGCCAAGTAGATCGCGCCACACGTAGTACTTCAACCTATAAGGCCACAAGCGCTTTATTAACATTTAGATCTCATCGTAGAACATTCTACGTAAAAATTAAGAAGACTTCCCCGCAACAACAGAAATCTCCTCCTCTAACGGGCCGCTACCAAGCCAACCGGTGGGTTATACATCTAACCCGAACGGTACAATTCTACTCCAAGATTACTACACAAGTCTCATCAGAATACGCCCCATGTAATTACAGTTGGGCTTCTTCAGGCTTAAGTCAAAAGACATTACCGCAGTACTAAGCTTGGTTCTATATATAGTATACTTCAACTATATAATCTAACGACATGTAATTTCCAATTACAAATAGAGGGACAAGATATTTACCTCGATAAGCCCATAATTATCCAAGTATAAAGTCGATCCCGCAATCGCTTAGCTCCAACTCCGAGCGCCCAACCCGCTCTAAACCACCCTTAGAAGTTCTAACCAACTTCTACACAATACTCCAACTGACTATGGAGATTTTCCTAGGGTTTCGCCAGGATCGACGGGAAGTATAATAGTATTTCTGGGCTTTTCGTATAGGTATAACCTTAGAATACAACAAGGTATACGGCTAAGGTAATTTGGGCATTATAACAATACTTTAGAGAGTATTTCTACACCACAAAGGGGTATTATACGAAAAGAACTAGGCAGTGGGGTACCCACTGCCACACTACTAGGAGGGTGTACCTCGCCAAGGCCTCAGGAGTGGGTGCACCCTCTGCCAAGGCCTCACAAAGGAAGAGGGGAGGACGAAACCAACAAGGAGGAGGGAGGTTTTCAAGACTTGGAATTTATGGAATGGATGAAGAAGTCTTCAAAGGTGAGGGTATTTATAGGCCAAGCAAAGGCCAACCAAGGGCCAAGATCTAGCCAAGTGGGGCAAGTGGAGGGCCAAGATATGCCCAAGTGCCCCTAGACCCTACTCCTTAAAACCCTCACAAAATCTACACAAATATCTAGCAACCCGCCCATCCAATCGCCCTAACGCCTCTTCAGTCCACCAACGAGAGGTGCCAAGTGTTGCCCTCTCGTTGGTCCAAAACGTTTCGCCTCTCGGAAAAATCCGCAAAAATACTAAATGACATAGCCGTAATTTACCCTTCGTAGTTAGGTAACGCTTTAAAAACGACTCTAACGGTGTTGTGCACAAACATATTTCGCCTGGGTGCCACATGGGGTGACACGTGTCGCCCCGATTCGCCCAAAATATTTCGTCTTCCAAAATATCCATAACGCCAAAATCTCAAAATCAAAGGGCCCTACAAAATCAGAATTTCTCCCGTGGGCCCCACGTGACCATTTCCAAAAAATAAAATTCCATAATTCTGATATAATCTAAGAAGTCTGAATACAAAATCTGGGAATCCAATTCCCATTAACGAACCTTTTTCCTTCACAAAAACCGGAAACTTTTCCGTGGAAAAATCACCTCTTTCTTCCTTTCCAATCTTTCTGTCGTATTCTCGTACGTACGTCCTCGCATACATACCCTGGAACTACGGGATATAACATGAGATTCCACGGGCAGGAGATATATATGTGTTGTGTATGTGTACGCTGACAGTGAGGTGGGATGCCACGGGCGCGTCACATGATTATATTTTTACACTTATAGTCATTTCGGTGATTGGGGATTCCACGGACACGCTTTGATATTTGTGTGATTTGATCGCGCCCCATTGGGCCGGGTAGTATATGCGCCCTCCTTAAAGGGTCGGATTGTACTTATGAAAGGTAAGTAAGTTATACAGAAATGAACTTAATGATTTTTCCTAATCATGTGCGTAAGAATGTGACTATAACCTTTATTGAAAATGGGAAAAGATATTGATGTGAAATTAAGTTCATAAGTGGTAATGAAACGGCAGGATCCGTATGTACTTTTATACTTAACCTCGTCATTCTTTTGTACGCTTATGGTTTGTTTATCAGACGTTATTTCGCTTCCATATTCTGCACTGTTGCATCGACTTCTTCGGCTGCGTTCATGCCCGCAGGTTTTAGGTACCCAGGTTGGTGATCCTTGCTCTTAGGATCTCGGTTCAGTTTTTGAGAGAAAGCTCCATTTGCTCCGGAGGCTTAGCTCTTGGTACGGTTCTCCCTGAGGTAGAAGACTCATGTATATTCAGGGTATGGCGGGGCCCTGTCCCGCCACAGTTGTTATGTTAAAACTCTTAGAGGTCTGTAGTCACATATGTGGTTGGGCTGTAAGAACTGAGATGTACTTTGATTATGTTTATATTATGGAAGCGCCTGACGGCTAGCTTTGTGACGTTTTTATTTACACATGTGTTTATGTTGTGTATGTTCCGCTGCTATTCTCTGATGTATACCTAAACGGGTGCCTGTGTAGGCACTACCGCGCCCGGTCGGGTCGTGACAAAGTGGTATCGTGAGCGATTAGTCCTCGGAAAGTGTCTACGCACCGTGTCCAGAGTCTTGATTATCGGTGTTGCGCACCACATCTATAATCGAGGTCTGCAGGACATTTAGGATTGGTTTCCATTCTTCTCACTCTGAGATCGTGCGATAGAGCTGTGTTGTTAGGGTCGTCTCTCCCTAACGAGTTATGTTGATTGCAGCTACGAGAAAGGCAACAGTGACCCAGGAACTACTATGTGGATTGCGTATCCAGGTTGGTAATGATTATAGTATAGTTGGTATTGTGACATACATCTATACGGAGTTATGTATGAGGGTCATTTATGGGTTGCCTAGAATAGTTTTAGGTTTACCAAGAGTGGTAAAGACTAACTAGATACCGGGAAGGTATGGAATAGTTAATGAATTTTTGCCAAGATATTATGTGTTGTTTTGAGATAATTGGGGAGGGATGAGCTGTCTGATAGGGTAGTGAACCCTTAAGAAGCCATGTTAAGGAACTTAAAGGAATGTCATGTAAATGGATTAAGCTGCGTAGTAGGCTTAAGAGAATTGTACGGATGAGGTCCGTATAGAGTAAGTAATGGTGGTTGTGATCAAGACGGCACGATTATGGTATTATGAGAAGTTTTTGTACCATTTACGGGGAGACTGATAAGATAGGCTTGGAGCATGGAAATTGCGAGCCTAAGAATGATAAAGACCGCGGAGACCTTAGATGTACAAGGTCTTCTCGGGTAGAGAGATTTATTATAGACCAAGAATAAGAGTTAAGGCGCGACGCGGGTCGGGTGAGGACTGTTACGGGTCGCCCATAGCCCTGGAATAGAGTGGGATCGGTTGGTAGTAGTTTCGCCACGTGATGTGGTCACGGCGGTGCAAGGCCCAAGTCTAGTTAATTGTTTTACTGTTCGTGGACGCGTTCCACCTAACAGTGTCGGAGTCGGAAATGGCCTTATATTGTTTTATAGAGTGACTCCAAAGATTGGAGGCCAACATCGGTATGGAAGTTATGTATACTAGTGTGAGTTGGAAATACGGAAAGAGTACGACCAGTAAGAAAGATAACAACCAAGTGTAAAGGAATAGAGCCTGAATCCATAAGAACCTTTCGAGGTAACTACACCCGAAACAGTGTGTGGTAGCTGAGCGGGAATATGAGGTTTTCCCGGTGATGATACAGTCGTCAGACCCTAGTAGACCTAGTAGAGAGGATTATGACAGACTTTGAGGTCATTATAAGTATGGGCTAGTTGGCTTCGTGAGTGCCAAGGTCGACATCTTAGTATAAATATTGTTATGTGGCCATGGGTGGCATATGTCGTAAGAAGGGTATAGTATAAGGAGACTATGTCGCGCTTTAATTAGATTGGACTCCGAAAGAACATTCGAGGACGAATGTTTCTAAGGGGGGAAGAATGTTACACCCCGTATTTGCAAGACATGCTTTAAGAGCGTACGTAAGAACTCGCAAGTGTTAAGATTTGAGACTTGTAAAAAGTTTTTTTTATCGGAATTGTGAAATTTTCGGAAAACGTAATATTGTGACGAATGGGAGGGCGACACGTGTCACCCCCCCCCCCTTAAATGAGCTTGGACGAATTGATCATGGACATAAGGGTCATTTGACCCTTGTTAGGAAGACAAGTCTTGCAACTTGAAGAGCTTGACATAATTGACTTGGTCAATGGACCCACAAAGTCTTGATATTTGCTAAGACCTTATCCTAGCCACCCAATTGTTTATATCTTGACCCTCCAATGTGCTATATTATACTACTAGTAGCAAGAGTGAGCTCAACACTTAGCCAAATTTCACAACAATTTGAAGAGCTCAAGAACAAGGCTCACGGGTTCATGTCCAACAAGAAGGAAAAAAATTTGTTTCTTGTCCAATAATCTCCCCACTTTAAACCAAGGTTCCTAAGTGTATTGTGAGTGTATCTCAATAGAAAAATCTCGGAAAAAGATAGTTTTCGGGTTAGTCGCAAAACGAAAACCTAGTTGTTTTTCTAGGTTTTGTTTAGAAGTTTGAAGGAAAAATTGTTGGTGTTACTCTAAGGGTCTCAAGGATCGGATTGAAGTGTCTTGAAGAGGCTCTAGATTGCTAAGGAGCGACTTCGGATTTGAAGATTTGGATTAAGATTCGTTGAGGTATAATCTTGTTCTTTGAAAGTGTTACAAGATTATTTATGTTGTTGTTAACTATACTTGTTGCTAGCATGAAGTATAGGTGTTGAACTTTGTAAGGATTATGGATTGATTGTGGCCTTGGAAATCCGAAATGTAATGTGAGCCATGTTAAGTTGGACTACAATTTGGTCGCTATTAGAATCGTCGCATGTTATTGACTTAAAGATTATAGTAGTTATAATTGGTTGCGACTTGATATCATGTTATGCTAACAATTTGGATTGAATTGGAAATTGGATAAGAATTGTGTTGTAGTATTTCACGTTGGCCGAATTGGGCATATAGTTTGTATTAGTTTGATATCTATTGTGGGGCGGAATTTTACACGGCTAGTAGTCGTGTAATCCCCTATTGATAATTGCTTTTGATTGGGCCTTAAATGTGGCGTGTTTGGTTATTGTATTCGGCCTTGAAAAAGGTGGCAAAGTAAGTAAAAACAAAGGAGGTGCTGTCCGATTTTCCGTAGAATTTAGAGACTTGGCACCTAGAATATTCTACGTATGAAGTAAGAGGTTAATGGACGTATTGTGACCATTATAGGTTGAAGTACTAAGTATAGCGTACCCTACTTGAAGTATGGATTAGCTATCAAGATTGAAGTACTTTGGAGCATTTTGCTACTTGTCGATAATCGTCGCGAGGTATGTGAACCTCTTCCTTCCTTTGGCATGATTCTATGTATGGAATATACCTGTGGTATCATTTCATGTTTCCTGTTACTCTTAGAAGTTAAGAGGTAGTTGTGTGACCTACTCTATGTAGAACTTTTCCTATCTTTGAGCATGACTAGTTGCACGTATGTAGTACGGTAGACGTACAACACCTTGATATCCTTTACTAGTTTTGTAAATAGCCAAGTTGAGTGAGTTAGGAGATTTACTCACTTCTTTGAAAGTATAAAGGGTGTCTTAAGTTTTATTTAAGTTAAGGGACTTGAAGAGTTTTAAAGTATGTGATACTTGTTCCGTTTTAAACGTATAAGTCCCTTGGATAGGAAATTGTTTTTTTGGCTAAGGTATAAAGTGAATATAACGGCTTTATGGGAAGTTAGTTATATTTGCTTTATGGAAAGATAAATGACTTGACTTTAGTGAAGGGGCAACTTGTTTTTAAGGCATCAATTGCCTAAGGTTTTATAATAAAAGGAGTCACTTGTTTTCTAAAGGTTAAGAGACTAATTGTATTTTTGAAAGTTATGAGAATTGATTTGAAAGTATATAATACTTGGTTTCAAAAAGTAGAAGTCTCTTGGTTATAAAAGGAACGTGTTGGTCTAAACCATAAAGGGTTATAACGGCTTTATGGGAAGTTGGTTATAACGGCTTTATGGAAGGTTAAGAGAATGGTTTTCTCTAATGAAGTAATCAAGAAATAACTTGTATTAAGGAAGGGCAAATTGTTTTAAAGGTACCAATTGCTTAAGGTTTTTAATAAAGAAGTCACTTGATTTAGAAGCCGGTAATTGTATTTCTAAAAAGGTATTATGACTTGTCTTGAAAGGTGGATAGGACTTGATACTACGGTTGTTAGTATCGGGGAAGTTTTATTTGGAAAGGAGTCTCTTAAAAAGAATGTACGTACGTAGTACTTTGGCCTGTTTAATTGAGAATAATTCTATGTTGTGCCTTGACAAGTACTTTGGCTTGTTAAATGAGAATTATTCTATTTTGTGCCTTGATTAGTACTTTGGCTTGATAAATTGAGAATTTGTCTAAGTGTGCCTTGATTAGTACTTTGGCTTGATAAGTTGAGAATTTGTCTAAGTGTGCCTTGATAAGTACTTTGGCTTGTTTAGTTGAGAACTGCCTATGTGTGCTGGAAATAGTCGGTTGTGTGCTATTGGTATATCGGTGCTTTTGGTCATTCCCGGGTTTGTGGCATTTGCGATTCTGGAATTGCTACCCACGATGCGCGAGGAATACCTCACGCAGTCCGTAAGACTTATGCGGTGAAATAATCCCACGCGCGTCCAAATTTACGCGAGGAATACCTCACGCGAGTCCGTGGGCTTACGCGGTGAAATAGTCTCATGCGAGGAATACCACGCGGGTCCACGCGCCTACGCGTGAAATAGTCCCAGGAATAGGATGGTTAAATGATACTGCGGGCGGATGGTCCGTTTTGATCATGAGCTTCCTATTTTATATTGTAAAGACACTATTGTTTACTCTCATTGTTAGTAAGGCACAATGTGTTGTAATTTGATTATCATATATGTCCCCGGATTTGGTTGTGTTACCCTATGGTCATGCTTTTGTGATGTGGGATTCCACGGGCAGGAGATATATATGTGTTGTGTATGTGTACGCTGACAAAGGAGCGGGATGCCACGCGCCACACGGTTATATTTTTACACTTATAGCCGACGGTGATGGGGATTCCACGGACACGCTTTGATATTTGTGTGATTTGATCGCGTCCCGCATTGGGCGGTAGTATACGCGCCTCCCAAAGCGGTCGGATTGTACTTATGAAAGGTAAGTAAGTTATACAGAAATGAACTTAATGATTTTTCCTAATCATGTGCGTAAGAATGTGACTATAACCTTTATTGAAAATGGGAAAAGATATTGATGTGAAATTAAGTTCATAAGTGGTAATGAAATGGCAGGATCTGGTATGTACTTTTTATACTTAACCCTGTCATTCTTTTGTACAGTTATGGTTTGTTTACTGTACGTTATTTCTGTTTCATATTCGGTACCTATTAGATCGACTTCTTCGGGCTGCGTTCATGCCCGCAGGTTTTAGGTACCCAGGTTGGTGATCCTTGCTCTTAGGATCTCGGTTCAGTTTTTGAGAGAAAGCTCCATTTGCTCCGGAGGCTTAGCTCTTGGTACGGTTCTCCCTGAGGTAGAAGACTCATGTATATTCAGGGGTATGGCGGGGCCCTGTCCCGCCACAGTTGTTATGTTAAAACTCTTAGAGGTCTGTAGTCACATATGTGGTTGGGCTGTAAGAACTGAGATGTACTTTTGATTATGTTTATATTATGGAAGGCGGCCTGATCGGCTAGCCTGTGACGTTTTTATTTACACATGTGTTTATGTTGTGTATGTTCCGCTGCTATTCTCTGATGTATACCTAACGGTGCCTGTAGGGCACGACGCGCCCGGTCGGGTCGTGACAGGACGCTGCGTATGTGTGTTGATTACAGGCAGCTGAATAAGGTAACCACCAAGAATAGGTACCCCCTCCCCATGATTGATGATTTGTTTGACTAGTTGCAGTTGCAGGGTGCGGTCTGGTTATCATCAGGTGCGAGTTCGAGAGGCAGATATCCCAAAGACTGCATTCAGGACCCGGTATGCGCACTATGAGTTCAGGGTTATGTCTTTCGGTTTGACCAACGCCCAAATGGTATTTATGGATTTGATGAACCGTGTTCAAGCCATTTTTGGATACATTTGTGATAGTATTCATTGATGATATCCCGTTTATTCGCTCAGAGAAGGAGCATGCAGATCACTCGAGGACGGTGATTGGGGTCCTCCGAGCCGCAGCTATTCGCCAAGTTCTCCAAGTGTGAGTTTTGGTGGCCTCGATGGCATTCCCGGGCACATTATCAATGATGGTGTTCGGTGGATACGGAAAGATTGAGGCAGACAAGTCTTGGCCGAGACCTACTACTCCGACCGAGTGCGCAGCTTCAGTAATCGGCAGTCATTATCGTAGGTTTGTGGAGCGCTTGTTTCGATTTCAGACCGCTGACTAGTCGACTCGGCGGCTAAGTTCCAGCCGACGAGGCTTGCGAAGCGGCTTCTAGTTATCAAGGAAAGGTTGACTACGGCCCAGCTTACTCTTCCCGGCGGTTGACGGCACGTGATTTATTGTGATGCCTGCATCGCCAGGTGTGTTTGATGCAAAGACGACAAAGTTATAGCCTATGCTTCCTGCAGCTACGGAAGCATGAGAGGAATTACCCTACCCACGACTTAGAGTTGGCGCAGATTATTCATGCCTCAAGATTTGGAGACATTATTTGTATGGGGTTCATGTGGATATTTATATTGCACCACAAGAGCCTCCAAGATATCTTCAGCAGAGGAGCCGAACTTGGCGATGCAGACGGTGGTTAGAGTTGTAGAAAGATTATGATGTTGATATTCTATACCATCCGGGAAAGCCAACGTAGTTCTTGATGCCTTGAGTCGTAGATCACGGGAGTCCGCAGGTATAACTGCAGAGACAGATACGGTCCGTCCGATCCACCCTTAGCGAGCCTTGGTTCGCTTGATCGATACCGACGATAGTGGGTACGGGTTCGTGAAGTTGTCGAGTCTTCCATCGTTGATGAGGTGAAGAGGCGGCGCTTTGAGGACCCAGTGTTGGTACCAGATATAGACGCAGCCTTTCGGAGGAGAAGAGTCTATTCGAGGTAGCTACCATGGTGCTAAGATTTGAAGGTTTGTATGTTCCCGATGCGGACAGACTTCGCCGCCAGATTCTCGGGAGGCACACGTTGCTCGTTATTCTATTCATCCGGGGTCGACCAAGATGTACCATGACCTCAGATGTTTGTATTGGTGGGATGGCCTGAAGAGGGACGTGGCAGGTTTTGTTGCACAGTGTCCTAATTGCCAGCAGGTCAAGGTCAAGCACCAGAGGCCCAGTGGATTATTGCAGGCTATTGAGATTCCGACTTGGAAGTGGGAGGTGATCAACATGGACTTTGTTACAGGGTTACCTCGTACTCAGAGGAAGTACGACTCCATTTGGGTTATTGTTGACAGGCTTACGAAATCAGCCCATTTCCTTCCAGTCATGACGACATTTTCGGCTGAGGACTATGCCAGATTGTACATCAGAGAGATTGTGAGGCTGCACGGTGTCCCTGTGTCGATTATATCAGATAGAAGAGCCCAGTTTACGGCTAACTTCTGGAGGTCTTTCCAGAAGGGATTAGGGACACATGTGAGTATCGATAACGCTTCATCCTCGTGATCGACGGCAGGCAGAGCGCACTATCCGCAACACGAGGATATGTTGCGTGCCTGCGTGATTGATTTCAGGGGTAGCTGGGAGGATCATTTGCCTCTTGTGGAGTTTGCTTATAACAACAGCTACCATTCCAGTATACAGATGGCATCATACGAGACTTTATATGGGCGGAAATGTAGGTCGCCGATTGGTTGGTTCGACATGGGCGAGGTGCAGTTAGTTGGCCCAGACTTGGTTCAGCAGGCTTTGGATAAGGTGAAGCTTATCCAGGAGATTAGCGACTCGTAGTCGGCAGAAGTCATATGCGGATAATCGGCGTCGGCATTTGGAGTTTCAGGTAGACGATTGGGTCTTCCTGAAGGTATCACCCATGAAGGGTGTGATGAGATTCGGAAAGAAGGGAAAACTCAGCCCAAGGTACATTGGGCCCTACCAGATCATCCGTAGAGTAGGCAAGGTTGCATATGAGTTGGATCTGCCATCAGAGTTAGAGGAGGTACATCCGTTCTTCCATGTTTCTATGTTGCGGAAGTGTATCGGAGATCCAGCGAGAGTTTTCCCTGCTAGTGAGTTCCAAGTGACAGAGGGGTTATCGTATGATGAGAGTCCCATAGCGATACTCGATCGCCCGTCAGCGATCGCGACTGAGGACGCGCTCACAAAATCTTGTGGAGGAATGATAACTGGGAGGAGATGACTTGGGAAGCGGATGAGGACATGTTGAGGAAGTATCCTCACTTATTTCCTACACCTTCAGGTAATTCTTTTCCCTTACTTGTCAAGTTTTAATTGAAGCATTTTTATTTAAGTGCTATTATGTGGCCATGTGTGGCATTATTAGTATGTCGGGGTTGTAAAAGGAAACTATGTCGCTAATTATAAGTTTGACTCCGAAAGAACATTCGGGGACGAATGTTTCTAAGGGGGAAAGAATGTTACACCCCGTATTTACAGGACATGTTTTAAGAACGTACGTGAGAATCCAAAATGTTAAGATTAGAGACTTGTAAAAATTTATCGGAATTATGGAATTATCGGAAAACGTAATATTGTGACGAATGGGAGGGAGACACGTGTCACCCCCCCCCCCCCCTTATGTTGCCTTGGACGAATTTAGGCATGGCCAAAAGGGTCATTTGACCATTGTTAGGATGACAAAGTCTTGCAACTTGAAGAGCTTAATAATATTGACTTGGTCAATGGGGCCACAAGTCTTGATATTTAATAGAACTTCATCCAAGCCACACATTTGTGCACATCTTAACCCTCCATTGTGCTATATAGTAGTACTAGTAGCAAGACTAACTTCTACACTTAGAAAAAAATTCAAGAATTTGAAGAACTCCAAAGGGTTGCTCTCGGGTTCACTACCAACAAAAAGAATTTTTTTTTGTTTGTTGTCCATTAAGCTCCACACTTTAAACCAAGGTTCATGAGGGTATTGTAAGTGTATCTCAATAGAAAAATCCCGGAAAAAGATAGTTTTCGTATTAGTCGCAAGGTGAAAACCTAGTTGCTTTTCTAGGTTTTGATTGGAAGATTAAAGGAAACTTGTTTGTGATATTCTAAGGGTCTCAAGTGGCGGATTGAAGTGTCAAGAAGAGGCTCTAAGTTGCTAGGGAGCGACTTCGGATTTGAAGTTAGACTAAGACTCGTTGAGGTAATAATCTTGTCTCTTAAAGTGTTACAAGATTATATATTGTTGTTAGCCTTACATGTTTGCTAGCATGAAGTATATGTGTTGAAGTTTCATAAGTGTTATGGATTGATTGTAGCTGTTATACCCCGTATTTCCAGAGTATGTACGCGAGGGCATACGTACAAAAGTTTAGCCTTAAGGTTAGGCATTGGACGAAAAAGATTGGGCACACCTATCAAAAAGAATCATTTTCCGACGAAACGTTTTACAAAACTTGCGAAGGGAAAATTCCGGCTATGTCATTTATTATTTTTGCGGATTTTTCCGAGAGACGAAACATTTTGGACCAACGAGAGGGCGACACTTGTCACTGTTATACCCCGTATTTTCAGAGTATGTACGTGAGGGCGTACGTATATAAATTTGAGCCTTAAAGATTTGGCAAGTTTCGAAAATTGTACACAAGTGCCGAAAAGAGTCGTTTTTCGACGAAACGTTTTACTAAAATTGCGAAGGGAAAAATACGGCTATGTCATTTGTAATTTTTGCGGATTTTTCCGAGAGACGAAACATTTTGGACCAACGGGAGGGTGACATGTGTCACCCTCACATTGGAAGGAAGAAGTGGCAATGGACGAAAATGGGTGACTTTAGTTGGTAGGATATTTTGTGCAAGTTGGTGGTAGATGGATAAGGTGCACATGGCTTAATCCTAGCCCTACACTTGCATGACACTTGATGGATTCGCCGTTGGTTGGCCATTGCTTGACCTATAAATACCACTTAGTGATGAACTTATTCATCCAAAAATTGTTCCAAGTCTTGAAATCCTCTCCCCTTCTTGTGGTTCTCGTCCCACCTCGCGAACCCCCTCTTTTGAGAAGCCTTGGCCGAGAACACCACCCCCCCTAGCCTAGTTGGTTTCGTATAATACCCCCATTTGTGGTATAGAAATACTCTCCAAGTATTGTTATAATGCCCAAATACCTTAGCCCATATACCTTGTAGTACTTTCCAAAGTTACCTATAATGCAGAGCCCGTAAATACTATTATACTTTCCTTTAGCCACTAAACAAAACCCTAAGGAAAACCTTCATAGTCGGTTGAAGTGTTAAGTAGAACTTCTAAGGGTTGTTCGAGCGGGTTGGAGCAAGACGGAGTAGGAGCTTAACGTTGCTCAGGAGCGACATTAAACTTGGATAATTTTGGGCTCATCGAGGTAAATACTACTGTCCTTCTATTGTAATTGGGAATTACATACTGTAGTTGTATATAAATGAATATAAGATTCATAGAAGAGAATTGAACTATAATAGAAGGATATTACAGAAAAGACTTGAACTGAAATCACATCAGAAGAATTTAAGTAGAAGATTAAATCAGATTTACATAGGATTGTATTCTGATCGATAACCTTTATTGGTTGAATGTTCTGCAAGTAGCATGTGCTACTTAGAAGGTGGACAAGGCTAGCCGGGATTATAGTCGTGGAGCGTTTTGCTTTTAGTCGATAATCGTCGCGAGGTATGTGATTCTTCCTATACTCTTGAGCATGAAGTATTTTAAAAGAATACATATAGTACGGTAGACGTACGTATGGCAATGTCTTTTGACTTAAGCCTGAATAATATGTATATATAATATGGTAGACGTACGTGTGCTAACTGAATATAGTTGTACGGCAATGTCTTTTGACTTAAGCCTGAATAATAAGAATCTTGAAATATTTTAAAAGGAATATATATAGTACGGTAGACGTACGTGTCTTAACTGAATGTAGTGTTACGGCAATGTCTTTTGACTTAAGCCTGAATAATAAGAATCTTGAAGTATTTCAAAAGAATTAAGAAACCTTTCTGAAAGAAGAGTAATACGTGGTTTTGAAAACATAAGAGTTATACTAGCTTTATGGGAAGTTAGGTATAACGTCTTATGAGAGATAAAGAGAATGGTTTACTGATTTTTAGAAGTTAAGAGACTTAATCTTAAAAGATAAGAGACTTGACTTAATATGGATGTTTGTGTGAAACCTCATTCGTGAGTAATGAGTACTTGGTTTTTTAAAAAAAAAGGGAATAATGTTTTACTGATTTTGGAAATCAGAATGAGTATCGACAAACCACTGCAGCGTTAATAAAAGGAAATGTTTTGACTAATTAAGTATTATTAAAACCAGTAGAAACCTCCATCTGCATAAAAGCTAAGATGAGACAAAATGATAATACATTTCCTAGATCATGGCTGCTTAATAAGATTGATTATGAACAAGAATAACCTACACTCATAAGGCATATGTTTCTCAGATTGTTTAAAAGAGAATTATATTCTTAAATGATTAAGACTATGAACTATGGAACTTTTCTAAAATAAAGAGACCTGAGTAATTGAAATTAGGCAAACTGGAACTTTAGGGGAAAGAATGTTGTTGAAAAAGGAAAGTGTTTTGGTTTACCTAAAAATGTGAGTCACTTTATTTTTATACTACGGGTATCGGGTGACCTTTATATAAGGAAGGGATCTCTTTAAAAGGAATTTAACGTACGTAGTACTTTAGGGTTAAAACCCGGACTTTGATATAAAATGGAAGTACCTTGAGTTGTTGTATAACTTGCCTATGCTTGTTGTTGTATAACTTGCCTATGCTTGTTGTTGTGTAACTCGCCTATGCTTGTTGTGACAGCCTTTGTTATGCAAGAATTGTGTTTCTATACTACCGCGTCTCTCGATGGAGGGTCGGTTGACTTGTTGAGAGCTTACTTGACGCGTCGGCGGTGACGGAAGATTCCACGGGTATGCTTCCATTATTATTGTTACATGGGCATGTCTACACCGATGTAGAATTCCGGGGGCATGTGGCTATGCGGCAGGGTTGATTACCCGATATATGGTTATTATTGTTACATGGACGTGTCTGCACCGATGTAGAATTCCGGGGGCATGTGGCCATGCGGCAGGGTTGATTACCCGATATATGGTTATTATTGTTACATGGACGGTTCGCACCGATGTAGAATGCGGGGCATGTGGCTACGCGCAGGTTGACCACCCAAAGATATATTGTTGATGTTACATGGACATGTCCGCACCGGCGCAGACTCCGGGGCATGTGGCCACGTGGCATTGTTATTGTTGTTGCATCACGGACATGTCTACACCGATGCAATTCCGGCACGCGCCGTGATGCGAACATGATTGATATTGTGGGCGTGAGACCCATAGTTATATATCGAGTGATGACTTTGGCGTGAGTCACGACTTGATCGCTTATGTTGCTCGTATTTTGGTTATCATATATGTCTCTGCTTTATATAGATCGTTATGATTTAATCGCAGATTTTCGCCACATACTTGGTACTGCAGATCGACCTCCTTCGGGCCGCGTTCATGCCGCATGTAGAGTACACCTAGTTGATCCTCGCCATAGGATCACGCCAACAGATTAGGAAGCTCCGTTTCTCCGAGGCTTATTCTTCTGTATGTGTTCCCGAGTTGTAGGTTCTTGTACATTCGTGGTATGGCGGGGCCTGTCCGTCATGGTTGTTGTAAATCTTAGAGGTGCAGAGTACTGTTGTGGCGAGTGTTTGTAAAGGATTAAACTGCTCGGGTTTTTTTATGTATTTATATACGTATGGCAATCGCTTTGGTTGGCCTGCTTATATATAATATCTCTTGCTTCATGTCTTGTTTTTATGTTCATTGATTTTCTCGACGATGATTAAGACTACCACGCCCCGAACGGTCGTGACAAAAGTGGTATCAGAGCGATTAATCCTGAAAGTGTCTACGCATCGTGTCTAGTTGAGTCTTGATTATCGGTGTGTTGTGCACCACATCTATAATCGTGAGGTCGCAGGACATTTAGGATTGGTTTCATTCTTCTCATTACGAGATCGTGCCTTAGAGTGTGTTGTAAGTTGACCCTCCGACGTATTTCGTTTTCACCGATTATGCCTCCGCAGGCAACCCGCCCAGTGGGCAAGGCAGCGGAGGAGCTGCTAGTGAGATACAGAGAGAGTACGAGGCGCAGCCCTGGCCATTACCGAGACAAAGGCTTGAGACGGCGAAGTTTTGCGACGCCGCAAATTTCAAAGCAGAGTTTAGAGCCGCAGCGATGGTCGATGAGACCACGACTGCACCTTCATCCCGCGGCAGCGGATGAGTTGGGGTACAAAGAGATGGCCCGCCATCGCCGTGATCGTGGCATACGCAGGATAGGCCGGACGCAGCTCCGTAGCACCCATGGTTCACCCAAGATCGGATAGTTTGAGGCTACGGACTTTACGAGATGTAGCCCGCGAGTTCTACGGTCGAGGCACGAGGATGATCCGCAGAGTTCATCCGGCGCCACGATCATGAGAGTGATCAAGGCTTCGAGACCGAGTCGGTCCTAGGTTCGACGGCCGCATGATACCGCAATCGATCGGGTTTGATTCGTGAGCCGCCCCGGAGAGAATGCACTTCCACCGTTTGGGACGAAGTTTTGAGGCCTTTCTTGCACATTTCTTGCCTCGCACGGATGAGGGCACGGCGGCATTTTTGATGTTGAGGCGCAACAGCGTCTGATTCGAGTACAATGTGAGTTCGACTCGTTGGCTCGGTATGCCCCAGAGTAGGCGATATGGAGGGCGAGTACACCGCTACGTTACGGGTTAGATGACTACTTGGCGAGGCTTGTTGGTGTAGCTCTTTAGCCGGCATGGACATTGCCCGCACGCAGCTTATGCACTGAGGTGAGGAGCGAGAAATCGACGGAATGACCAAGATCGCAAGAGGCCGCAATGCAGGTCCTTTGGTGACTTTCGAGGCGGACCGCCAAAGATACTAGTTTTGTACTCCGCCCGATGCAGTGGTCCTCCACAACCTTCGTGGTATCCGGGATTGAGAGCAGTCGAGCTCGTGGGTTCGATTTCAAGGAGAGGGGTGTGGGCGAATGCAATCACCCCTACTCGGTGGTCGATGTGGTAGACCGCATTTCGGGAGTGTCGTGGTACCAAGGAGCTTGTTATTTTGCGCCAACAGGCCATCCGGCGAGATCTGTCCGACTGTGGGTAGCCGGTAGGATAGCCTGATTACGGATCGATTGCGGGTTCTTCACCTTCCATAGCTAGGCAGATGTTCATACACCGCGAGCCACAGAGGTCGCGGTGGAAGTTCCCACTTTAGCGGTCCTTTGAACCGCCTATTTTCGTATATCATTAACCTCTGAGACTTGTATGTATTGTTGTGATGATAATGTGTTAAGTGTTATGTTCGGATAGCTTTGTGCAAAATGTGATTTAGAAGCCTGGTTAGTAAAAAGGGTAAGCCTGGGGGTAAGAAAATGATGAACCTTAGAATATTACAATGGAGACCTTAGATGTAAGGCCGTCTTGAGTACAAGATTTTGCGGGTGATCTTTGTCAAAATGTATAAGTATACGTGGAGTAATTGTGGGAAAATTCCTTGGGTGGGGTAAAATGGAAGTGGTAGCTTTCGACCGTGTAGGTAAGATTGTTCGGATCGGAGACAAGAGCTTGACGCGTTAAGTGGGTCGGGTTGGCCATGTTGCGCCAACTCGCGGCTGTTTGGGGGGTCAGCTCTGGGTGGTCCCGCCAGGTGGTAGGGTCACGAGGGTGCTAGGCCCAAGTTTAGATGACCATCGTATGAGTTCGTGGATGCGTTCGACCAGAATCGGTTCGTGAAGGCCGGGAATGGCCTTAGAAGAAAGTGAAGCTAGTAAGATGACCAAGTTTGGAGGTGGTGACTCCAAAGTTTGGGAACTGAAGCGATGACTGAAGTGTGGTACGTATACTAGAAGAGTTCAAGTGTTCGAGAAGGATACGACGAGTAAGGAAGGAAGAGAACGTGTGTTATTTTTTGGCCAGGTATGGCATTGGCAACTTGTTAAGAAGAACTTCATCGTTGTCCGTCTTGAGAAGGAACATTCGGGACGAATGTTTCTAAGGAGGGGAGAATGTTATACCCCGTATTTTCAGAGTATGTACGTGAGGGCGTACGTATATAAATTTGAGCCTTAAAGATTTGGAAAGTTTCGAAAATTGTACACAAGTGCCGAAAAGAGTCGTTTTTCGACGAAACGTTTTACTAAAATTGCGAAGGGAAAAATACGGCTATGTCATTTGTAATTTTTGCGGATTTTTCCGAGAGACGAAACATTTTGGACCAACGGGAGGGTGACATATGTCACCCTCACATTGGAAGGAAGTGGGGCGGCAATGGACGAAAATGGGTGACTTTAGTTGGTAGGATATTTTGTGCAAGTTGGTGTGGTAGATGGATAAGGTGCACATGGCTTAATCCTAGCCCTACACTTGCATGACACTTGGATGGATCTTGGCCATTGGTTGGCCATTGCTTGACCTATAAATACCCCCCCTTAGTGATGAACTTATTCATCCAAAAATTGTTCCAAGTCTTGAAATCCTCTCCCCCCCTTCTTGTGGTTCTCGTCCCACCCTTGGCCGAAACCCCCCCCCCCCTCTTTTGAGAAGCCTTGGCCGAGAGCACCCCCCCTAGCCTAGTTGGTTTCGTATAATACCCCCCTTTGTGGTATAGAAATACTCTCCAAGTATTGTTATAATGCCCAAATACCTTAGCCCATATACCTTGTAGTACTTTTCAAAGTTACCTCTATACGTAGAGCCCGGAAATACTATTATACTTTCCTTTAGCCACTAAACAAAACCCTAAGGAAAACCTTCATAGTCGGTTGAAGTGTTAAGTAGAAGTTGCGTAGAACTTCTAAGGGTTGTTCGGAGCGGGTTGAGCGACGGAGTAGGAGCTTAACGTTGCTCGGGAGTGACATTAAACTTGGATAATTTTGGGCTCATCGAGGTAAATACTCTCGTCCTTCTATTGTAATTGGGAATTACATATCGTAGTTGTATATAAATGAATATAAGATTCATAAGAGAATTGAACTGTAATAGAAGGATATTACGTAAAAGACTTGAATCAAATCACATCGTAAGAATTTAAGTAGAAGATTAAATCAGATTTACATAGATCAGATTTACTGATCGATAACCTTTATTGGTTGAATGTTCTGCAAGTAGCATGTGCTACTTAGAAGGTGGACAAGGCTAGCCGGGATTATAGTCGTGGAGCGTTTTGCTTTTAGTCGATAATCGTCGCGAGGTATGTGATTCTTCCTATACTCTTGAGCATGAAGTATTTTAAAAGAATACATATAGTACGGTAGACGTACGTGTGGCAATGTCTTTTGACTTAAGCCTGAATAATATGTATATATAATATGGTAGACGTACGTGTGCTAACTGAATATAGTTGTACGGCAATGTCTTTTGACTTAAGCCTGAATAATAAGAATCTTGAAATATTTTAAAAGGAATATATATAGTACGGTAGACGTACGTGTGTTAACTGAATGTAGTGTTACGGCAATGTCTTTTGACTTAAGCCTGAATAATAAGAATCTTGAAGTATTTCAAAAGAATTAAGAAACCTTTCTGAAAGAAGAGTAATACGTGGTTTTGAAAACATAAGAGTTATACTAGCTTTATGGGAAGTTAGGTATAACGTCTTATGAGAGATAAAGAGAATGGTTTACTGATTTTTAGAAGTTAAGAGACTTAATCTTAAAAGATAAGAGACTTGACTTAATATGGATGTTTGTGTGAAACCTCATTCGTGAGTAATGAGTACTTGGTTTTTAAAAAAAAAAAAGGGAATAATGTTTTACTGATTTTGGAAATCAGAATGAGTATCGACAAACCACTGCAGCGTTAATAAAAGGAAATGTTTTGACTAATTAAGTATTATTAAAACCAGTAGAAACCTCCATCTGCATAGAAGCTAAGATGAGACAAAATGATATTACATTTCCTAGATCATGGCTGCTTAATAAGATTGATTATGAACAAGAATAACCTACACTCATAAGGCATATGTTTCTCAGATTGTTTAAAAGAGAATTATATTCTTAAATGATTAAGACTATGAACTATGGAACTTTTCTAAAATAAAGAGACCTGAGTAATTGAAATTAGGCAAACTGGAACTTTAGGGAAAGAATGTTGTTGAAAAAGGAAAGTGTTTTGGTTTACCTAAAAATGTGAGTCACTCTATTTTTATACTACGTATCGGGTGACCTTTATATAAGGAAGGGATCTCTTTAAAAGGAATTTAACGTACGTAGTACTTTAGGGTTAAAAACCCGGACTTTGATATAAAATGGAAGTACCTTGAGTTGTTGTATAACTTGCCTATGCTTGTTGTTGTATAACTTGCCTATGCTTGTTGTTGTGTAACTCGCCTATGCTTGTTGTGACCTTTGTTATGCAAGAATTGTGTTTCTATACTACCGCTCTCTCGATGGAGGGTCGGTTGACTTTGGAGAGCTTACTTGACGCGTCGCGCGGTGACGGAAGATTCCACGTATGCTTCCATTATTATTGTTACACGGGCATGTCTACACCGGCGAGAATTCCGGCATGTGGCTACGCGGCGGTTGATTACCCGATATATGGTTATTATTGTTACATGGGCGTATGCACCGATGTAAATTCGGGGCATGTACGCGGCGGGTTGATTACCCGATATATGGTTATTATTGTTACATGGGCGTATGCACGATGTAGAATTCCGGCATGTGGCTACGGCAGGTTGACCACCCAAAGATATTGTTGTTGATGTTACATGGATACGCCGCACCGGCGCAATTCCGGCACGTGGCCATGTGGCATTGTTATTGTTGTTGCATCGTGGACATGTCTACACCGGCGAATTCCGGCACGCGCCATGACGCGAACATGATTGATATTGTGGGCGCGAGACCCATAGTTATATATCGAGTGATGACTTTGAGGCGTGAGTCCCGACTTGACCGCTTTTATGTTGCGTTACGTATTTTGGTTATCATACATGTCTCCCGCTTTATATAGATCGTTATGATTTAATCGCAGATTTTCGGCCACATACTTGGTACTTGTCAGATCGACCTCGCCCGGCCGCGTTCATGCCGCAGGAGTACACCGGAGTTGATCCTCGCCATAGGATCGCGGTCAACAGATTGGAAGCTCCGTTTCTCGGAGGCTTATTCTTCGGTATGTGTTCCCGAGTTGTAGGTTCTTGTACATTCGAGGTATGGCGGGCCCCGTCCCGTCATGGTTGTAAATCTTAGAGGTGCAGTAATCTTTGTTGTGGCAGGTTTGTAAAGGATTAAACTGCTCGGTTTTTTATGTATTTATATACGTAAGGCAAATGCTTTTGGCCTGCTTATATATAATATCTCTTGCTTCATGTCTTGTTTTTATGTTCGCTGATTTTCTACGATGTATGACTACTTGGTGCCGGGTAAGGCACGATCCACGCCCCTAACGGTCGTGATACCACCCTAGTTTGTGGACGTGAGGCGTCCATTTGGACGATTGGAATGGCTTTTTGTCAAGGAGTTGGTAGGATATTTTTGTGTAGTAGATGGATAAGGACACTTGCCCAAATCTTGACCTTACACTTGCCTACCACTGCTTCATCTTGGCCATTGGTTGGCCTATATATACCCTTAAGATGAAGAGTTCTTCATCCACAAATCAATTTCCAAGTCTTGAAAAATCCTCCCTCTCTTGTAGTGTTTCGCCCAAACACTCCCTCCCTGTGAAGGCCTTGGCCAAAACACCCCTCTAGCCTAGTAGTCTGGCGAAACCTACCCCCCCTCCCTTGGTAGAAAGTTGTCTTCCAAGTATAGTCACTATTCCAAAATACCCTAGCCCAAATCCCTTATAGTATTTTAGTAGAAGTTGTGTAGAACTTCTAAGGGTTTCTTAGAGCTATCGGAGCGTACAAATTAGGAGCTAAACCTTGCTCAGGAGCGACATTTAACTTGGATAATTTTGGGCTTATCGAGGTAAATACTTTTGTCCTTCTATTGTAATTGGATATTACATATAAGAATAGTATAGACTTGAGTATAAGATACACTGAAGGATATTAAAGAATAGAATTGAACTGTAATCACAGTAGAAGGGTATAAATGAAGAATAATTGAATTGTACTTACATAAGACTGTTTTTACAGTAGACTTGAGTAGCTTGACGGGTAGGGAAGTGCTGCCCAATTTTCCGTAAGATAGAGAACCCTCTGCTTAGAACTGTTTACAGAGTAGTCTAGACGTTGATAGACGTGTCTGACTATTATAGGTTGATTCTCTGCGCGCGACATATTCGACTTGGCAGGTGGATTTCGCCGAGAAGGTATGTGATTCTTCCTATACTCTTGAGCATGATATTTTAAAGTATATATATAGTACGGTAGACGTACGTAACTGAACGTAGCTTTACGGCAATGTCTTTTGACTTAAGCCTGAATAATAAAGATCTTAAAGTCTTTCAACAGAATTATAAATCAGTTTTGAAAGAAGAAGAATAATTGTTTTTAAAACAAGAAGCTTAAGAGTTATACTAGCTTTATGGAAAAGTCAATTGTAACGACTTAAGAAAGATAAAAGGAAAAGTTTACTTATGTGTTTATAAAAGACTTATATTGATTTATGGAAAGAATAATAAGATGCGCGGCAGGACGCGCGCTAGAACGGAGTCAAATCTATATGCCGAAAGAGTCACGCTGACAGAAGAAGGTAATCCCGATTTCCGCGAAAGAGCTCCGGTCTATGCGACTTTATGCCCAGCCAGGTCGCTGAGACACATGGCGATAGGCCTCCGCCCGCAGCCTCGGGCCCAACACCACAGGGAGCGTAGAGATCTGTCGCGCGCGAGTCGAGTGGCCACCGCCACAAGACAATGTGCAAAAATGAGTATATGTCCAGAGCTGCTTCACATCTAGAGTATATGATTTATCGCATTTTACGTTCGATGCACACATACCGCTGCTGTGAATCCACGTGAGTTCATACGCGCCTGGATGGCGATCAACATCGAGAGATCGCTTGTATCAGGTGATACACGATACGCAAATTGATACATTGCTGACGATAACCGTGCACCCTCGCAGCGGATACACGATTTTCAGTTCAGCGCAGCATCCTCGAATGGCGAGGGCACGCCTAGATTGCATTTCACGATGCATCTAACGCGGAGCACTGTGTTCGCCATTTGGCCGAGGTGCAGCATGAATCGCAGCAGAGTGCATGCGGTGATTCAAACCCAGATATCGCATTTCCACGACGAGTGATAGCTCTCAGATGGATTTCACCATTGCCATCCCGCCACGACAGAGTCCGCAGCCGACGGTAAGGCCATGGAGCCGCTGAGCGCCATAATCGTGACAAATGAGCCGCATCAGTACCAAGACGCACATGATTTCGCAGGTCGCAGCTATCGCAGACCACAGCTAAAGACCTATCGTGATTGGCACTTTCTAAATCACAGAGATCACTGATTCGCTGATAACAAGATCGACGCAGTACACTCAGGATTTCCGGGATCCAGTGATACAGGCCGACTACTATCCCAGGCCGACAATGCACACGGTACTTCGCCGAGAAAGTGTGTCACGCTCGGCTAGGGATATAAACCACCAGAAGCCTTTTCACCACCTTTCTGTGATGTCTATTCGCAGACCAGTCGACCACTTCACGACTCGGCGATTGGAGAGCCTCCCATCAACGCTACATGATCGCGAGGATGTCCATCGCGCTTCGATACGCCTACCCAATCGATGTCACAATTTTATCGCTGGACGCAGAAATCATGATAGATCCGGTTCTAGTCATTAATTACATTACCCTTCAACTCAGAGTATCATAGACCTCCACAGACTACGCCATAAGATCTTAATTTCATAAGTTTCTAGTAATTCAACACGAAAGCATAAGAGAATTAGTTCTCAGCCATAAATCACTCAAGAACTATATTCGACGCATCACGTGAGGTAGGAGTTACTAAACTAACGGTTCCAATCTCACGCTGTCTCAGGCAGAGGCGGTCAAAGACCGATCGCGCGAGTGAAACCGCCGCTCTTCCTTCCTCGCCAAGGCGCAAAGACTAATGGTATTCTACGCCAGCGCGAGATACGCGCGGTGCTTCGCAACCGTATGTTTTGGCGCCGCGCCCCGTATTGTCTCTACCTCCCAGATCCTCTGTGAGTTTCTGACAGCTGCGCGCCCACTCCGGACCATCTTCTCACGGATAGTGGGCGCGTCCCGCAGGAGAGAGCTGAAGCGGTCTTCGATTTGTCGAGGGATTCCACCGCCGCCTGCCGCCATTTTGACCTTTTTCCGCCATTCGCTAGTTCGACTGAAAGACTATCCTAATCGCACTTTAAGGAAACGCAGATCAACTAAACCGACTCATTGTGAGTTTACACCGATCTTCCCTGGTGGATGGATGTTACGGTCGATCACTCGACATGAGTTTTGATCCGATGTTTTTCACCAAGATGATTCCCGCTATCAGACAAAAAGTGAGTCAACGTGTAGATTTTCCATCATCCTCCATACGAGCTAGAGTTTTGTTGACACCCAGATTTGACGCCGCACTAGCTTATTATTACACTAATTTGCAAAATAATTTTCAAATCATTTTTGGATTTGCATGTCATCATACAGTGTTCGCCATTTTTGGACACGCCAGCGAGATTGCGTGAGTCTCACGCCCGCATATTAATCCTCTAATTCGGTAAAATAAAGTAAATACATTTGAATTCGATCAGCATTATAAGCCATAGTTCGGTTTATTTCGCAAGAGATTACACTATTGTGCTTCGGGCATATTGTCGACGATAATTTACGATAATAAGATAAGGTTTTATCATCATCGTGATTATAAAATTGCACTTTAAATAGTACGCCGCAGTATTTTTGACACGCTTGTAAATAGTTTCATCATAATTTTTAATTCTAATTCGCCAGATTTACCATTAATGCCTTCTACCACGACCCAAGCTTTTTCGCAAATGTGGTATGAAGAATCACACGCCTCGCACTGCCTACCCATCACGCAGGTTACGCCATTTCTTATTCGTCATCGCACGCGCATCATCTTGATCAAGTGTGAACTAAAGCAAGGATAAGCTTTCATTCGCCCACCCATACGCATATGATTCACAACCAAAATCCCATCATTTACGTTCACCCCACCATATCGACGCGACCACTACCAAGATCCTCCAAATCATTTTTACCATAACAGCTACGCATTAATCGCACAAATGGATCACCAAAGATCGACCGCATTTACCAACATTAGGGAACGCCAAACATGGCATATCCGCTACTACCCGGCAAGGCCAATGCCATGATGTGAGTAATTCGCGGGTGGGCGTCATCGATAAAATGATGATTACGGTTCGTGATTTGCATCGCGAGCGAGCCTGGTGTCCGCTTGATTGATTCCGATAGCGGAGTTCGAGTTCGAGAGTTCGGCAGAGCCTTCCATCGCCGAGGCAAGAGGCAATGGGATCCGGTTCGACACGATACGCGATCACGCTTTCAGGCGACGATTGGTGCTACCATTTTGTAGAGGTGGTGTTCCAAGAGCAGTTGGTTCATTTTCAGACTTCTGGGAAGAAGTTTTGGGGAAGCAGCAAAATTATTTGTTAATCCATCCGGACCAATACAACACCAAGTTATCCAGATCCGTGGTATCAGCGGACGGCTCGAGGACTGCCACAGTTCAGAGTCTCGCCGCCCGTGGTTGTCAAGGGCAGCGAAGGTGTGAGCACCGTGAGGCCCGTGGTTTGTTCGCTGCGCATTATAGAGATCCCGACCGGAAGCCGAGGTGACAACATGGGACTTTATCACAGATTACCTCGCACTGCATAGTGAGACACGATTCTATTCGGGTTATCGCCGACAGTCGATTTAAATCAGCCCACTTTCTTCCCGTCGATGACTTTTTCTACCGAGATTACGTCGACTTTACATCCGAGAGATCGCCGACCGCACGTGAGTCCCTATTTCGATCATATCGCATGCAGAGCCCAGCTTTGACGGCTAACTGGAGGTCTTTCCGTATGGTTTGTGGACGCAGCAGCTCGAGCACCGCATTCCATCCACGTACGCATCGACGGACAGCAGCGCACTATCCACTTCGAGGATATGTCATGAGCGTGTTATCGACTTCGTGGGTAGCTGGAGTGATCATTTGCCTCTCTGAGCTTTCAGATATAATAATTGCTACCACTCCAAGATTCGACGACGCCCATGGTGCCTTGTATGGCGGTGCGCATCGATAGGTTGGCTCACGCCGACAGCTATTCATGGAAGCAGGTACGCAATGGGACCTCGCATTTGCGCAGCAGCGGGTAAGGGCGGCTTATCCAGAGCGTTATCGACAGCTCGTAGTCGCATGGAAGTCATACGCAGATCATCGCCGCTTCAGATCCGAGTTCGAGGTCGATTGTCACACTCAACCCCAAGCCTGGGATCGGTGCCCTACCGGCACCCTTCTACCTTAACAACTAAGTACATTGCGAAATTAATAACACTCATTTTTTCTTTTTAAAGCAAATGCGACGCATAAAGGCAAAGCCGACTAGTCGCCATATAATATACATAAACAAAAGACACTACACCGCATTACGAGTCCAATCCCACATGAATCTGCACTTAGGAGTTAAATCGAACTATGACCAGGACAAGGCCCCGCCGTACCCATAAATGTACAAAAGCACATCAAGGAACTATACCAAAATGATAAACTCGAACAAAGGGAGCTATCCAAAAACTCGAAAGGCGGTCCTACACTGCCGATCACCAAATCAAGGCATTACCTAAACTGCGGCATGAACGCAGCCTCAAGGAGGTCAAGAAGAATGTACCAAGTATGTGAACAGTAAATATCAGAATGAAATCATAACCAGTCTAAACAAAGCGGGAGACATATATGATAGCCTACCTACGATTACAATACATAAGGCATATCAAGTCGGGGACGTAGCCCTCAAAGTCATTACTCAAATATAACAGTGGTCTCACGCCCGTAATATCAATCATGCGTGGAATCCTTTCTCACTGGGCATACGATGTAACAACACCCATAAGGATACATGAACACCAAGTCCCACCTCGTAAAAGCATGAACATGTGGTAACACAAACAATTCCGGGACATATATGATACTCAAAATACAACACCTTGTGCCTTACTACAATGAGAGTAAGCGGTAGTATCCTTACAATATAAAATAGAAGCTCATGATCAAAGGACCATCCGCTCGCAGATTATTCAAAGCAATCATATTCTGGGACTATTTCACCCGCATAGTCGCGTGGACCCGCGCGAGGTATTCTCGCATATTTGGACCCGCCGCACGGGACTATTTCACCGCGATAAGCCCTTTCGGACCAGCATAAGGTATTCCTCGTGATAGACTATTTCACCCGCATAAGCCGCCACGACTCGCATGGTATTCCTGATAAGTCGGACCCGCCCGCACGGGACTATTTCACCGCATAAGCCCTACGGACCGCATGAGGTATTCCTCGCATAGCCGGACCCGCGCACGGGACTATTTCACCCGCATAAGCCCTACGGACTCGCATTGAGGTATTCGCATCGTGGGTAGCAAATCCACTAATTATGCAAATGCCACAAACAGGAATGACTAACGACTGATATACCAATAGCACACAACCGGCTATTTCCAGCACACATAGGCAATTCTCTTTTAACAAGCCAAAGTACTTATCAAGGCACACTTAGACAAATCCTCAATTTATCAAGCCAAAGTACTTATCAAGGCACACTTAGACAAATCCTCAATTTATCAAGCCAAAGTACTAATCAAGGCATACATAGAATAATTCTCTTTTAACAAGCCAAAGTACTTATCAAGGCACACTTAGACAAATCCTCAATTTATCAAGCCAAAGTACTAATCAAGGCATACCTAGAATAATTCTCTTTTAACAAGACAAAGTACTTATCAAGGCACACTTAGACAAATCCTCAATTTATCGAGCCAAAGTACTAATCAAGGCATACATAGAATAATCCTCTTTTAACAAGCCAAAGTACTTATCAAGGCACACTTAGACAAATCCTCAATTTATCGAGCCAAAGTACTAATCAAGGCATACATAGAATAATCCTCTTTTAACAAGCCAAAGTACTACGTACGTACATTCTTTTCAAAAGACTCCTTTTTATGTAAAATCCCAAGATACTAACACCCGTAGTATCAAGGCATGTCTATTTTTCAAAGTAAGTTACTACACGTTTAGAAAACTCATTTCAAGGCTTGAAATCAAGTAACTTCAAATTTTCACAATCTAGGCAACTTATGCCCTTTAATCAAAATAGACAACTTTCTAAACCTTCCATAAAGTCGTTATAACCAACTTCCCATAAAGCCGTTATAACCCTTTATGGTTTAGACATATCCATTCCTTTAATAACCAAGAGACTTATGTTATTAAAAAAACCAAGTATCACATACTTACAAATCAAGTTCTTAACTTTCAAAACACTTCAAGTCTCTTAATATATAGAAAACAAGTTTCTTCTACTTTTAAACCTCAAGTAACTCACTCCTTTAAAACAAGTTACTTCTCTTAAAACATGTCATTTCTCCTCTTTTAAATCAACTAAGTAAATCACTCCTTGACTCCCCTAAAGTCATTATAATGACCTTTAGGTTTTAGAATTAAGGCACTAGCCAAAAGATTTGGAAACCACTTCCTTTTTAAGACTCCATGTACTTTAAATAAAATACCTTCACTTTTAAGAATCCAAACTTCATCAAGAAAATGGATTATACAACTTACAATCTAAACATCAAAGTACAATCAAGGAATGGATCATTTAAGGAGTAAAACATACTTTCTTAATCTTAAGGAATCATGCTTTAGAAGAGAGATAGTTCACATACCTTTCTGGCTAAAATCCACAAGCTGCCGAATACGCTGCACGCGTAGAAGTGTCAACCTATAATGGTCACAACAAGACTATCAACTTCTAGTCTCAACGTAGAATAATACTAAGTATACTACTCTAATTCTACGGAAAATCGGGCAAAGACTTCCTTTGTTTCTACTCACTTTGCCACCTTTTCAAGGCCGAATACTATAACCAACAAGCCACATTTAAGGCTCCAAACAACAACCAAACAAGGGATTACACGCCTTACAATACGTAAAATTCCGCCTACAATTCATAATGGCGTAGTTTAATGCACACTAGCCAATTCTCTACCAACTTACATAAAGAACACTAAGTCTTTTCCAACCCTTTTCAAATTCCAAGTTCCAAGGTCTAACATGTTATATAGTTATAAACTACTTCAACAACTACAATTTCCTTCTTTATACCACATGCGACGCTTAGACCAATAGTCGACTTGAATTGTAATCTTAAGGCTAAACACGCTAGTTTTGATTAGGGTTCCAATTGTCAATAAACATATCAAACTTCATACTATATAACACATGCTTGCTAAAATCCATAGCTATAACAATAAGTAAGTCTTAACTACTAAAACGACAAAATTTATACCTTTAAGCCCTTAAAATTTCCAAGATTCCAAAGTCGCGCCTTAGAAATTCTTAGCTCCTTTCCTTAAGTTCCAATCCGCCCAAGCACTCCTGTAGAGGCCTATGAAGAACCCATCTTCAAGTTCCAACTTCAAAGTCAAGAACTCCCTTAGTTTCCGCTTGCGACTAACGTAAAAATACGTTTTTCCAAATCTTTCTATTGAGATAACCTTACAATACTCTTAGGAACCTTGGTTTAAAGTCTGTGGCTAATGGATCAAAACTATAAAAATTGTGGGAATTACATGAAAGCCGAGAGCTTCTTAAAGAGGGCAAGAGTTCTCTAATTTTTCTAAGTGTAAATGAGCTAGTCTTGCACTAGTAGTAACCTTATAAAACACAATGGAGAGCTTAGACTTAAACAAATGTGAGGCTAGGATTAAAATCACATGGATCAAGCCTAAGTGGCAAGTTGACTAGTCAATTATGTCAAGCTTTGAAGACTTATCTTCCAAGAGGTTCAATGACCAAATTACCCCTCCTCTAATTCGACCAAGACCACTTACGGGGTGCCACGTGTCGCCTCTCATTCGTCCCATAAAATTCAGAACCCTCGTGGCCCCACAAAACGTAAATTTCTGTGGGCCCCACGTGACCAAATCCGTAAAAATAAATTTCCATAATATTAATAAGTTCCATACTCTTCAAATAATGCATTTTGAGAATCCAATTCTCAATAACGAACATTTTTCCTTTCCGACGTCCGGAAGATTTTCCGTCGGAAGAACAATTCTTCCTTTCGTACTAATGTCCAAGTCTTGTTTCCTTACGTACATTCTCTTATACAAGTCCTGGACTTACGGGGTGTAACATTCTTTCCCCCTTAGAAACATTCGTCCCCGAATGTTCTTAGTCGGTTGCCAAGCTATACACACTCCGGCACAATCTCTATACTATGCCTATCAATCAAATGCACAAGACCAACGATGCCACACATGGCCACCACATAACATACGTAAACATATCAATGGACCTTCCGTTCGCGACCCCCTTCTCACAAAACTCGAAGGTTACAATTTTCCCAAACACGGATCCTAGAGGTTCCTTTCTTTCCTTACTTGTCATACTTTCTCATTTCAAACTTATCTAGTATAATGCATAAATTCTCAAATATTTTTTCGTTTCTCCAATCCTTGGAGTTATTAATCGAACTCGCCATTATGCTACTTGAATTTCCTGCTAAGGCTCTCCTGGTCCTTACGACCTAGTTAGGTGGAACGATCCACAAACTCGCATAACAATTTACTAAACTTGGTCTTGCATCCTGGACCCTATCACATAATCTGACCATTTCTAACCGACATCACCCCATTCCATACTATCGGTGACCAAATGAGTCCACAACCCGACTCATCGTCACACTTAACTCCTCATTCTTAGTCCAAATACATCTCTCTTATCTCAAGGTACTTCTTACCCTATCCCTATTCACTAGAGGTTCGTTACATAAGCCAAAGTATTTCATCAGACAATCTTCCTATCGGTCTTACACTTATACTGGTAATTACAACTTGTGAACTTTATACAACTATAGTCTCGCTCACCTATCATTCTTGTCAACATTCCTACTTCTCACTTTACTAATCAAAGTATCCCTACCTGGGTACTATCACTTACAAATCGCTAGCACCGCTTATCTTGGTCAATAACATAATCGCTTCCTCACGACCCTATAGTCTTCTCCTAACCGAGAAACTGGAGGCTCGTGGGGCCTCAAAACACGCGCAGAATAACTCACATCGCGAACAACATCCGATATACCCCGGCATAAGCCCTATCAACTCTCGAGTCGACTAGTAGCTCTCGCTACTCATTTGCCCCTCTGCAGGCGCGTTCTCCTCGAGGCATAACTATAACACAACAATACGTCGAGAGGAATTTTCTTACTAACACAAAGACTATGGCACGATCTAGAGTGAGAAGAATAAACCAACTCCTAGATGTCCCGTAGCCTCCTGTTTATGGGTGTGGCGCGCAACACACCGATAATCAAGACTCTACTAGACACGATCTCAGAACATTCCGAGGATCGATCGCTCGATACCACTGTCACACCCCGAACCTCGCTCGTGGATCGTGCCCTACCTGGGCACCCTTCTACCTTAACAACTAAGTACAATGCGGAAATTAATAACAGCTCATTTTTTTTTCTTTTTAAAGCAACCGTACGTACAAGGCAAAGCCGACTAAGCTGCCATATAATATACATAAACAAAAGACACTACACTGCACACGAGTCCAATCCCACATATGAATACAGACCTCTAGGAGTTAAATCAACTATGACGGACAAGGCCCCGCTGCACCCATAAATGTACAAAAGCCTGCATCAAGGAACTATACCAAAATGATAAACTCAACAAAGGAGCTATCCAAAACTCGAAGTGGTCCTACACCGATCACCAAATCATTACCTAAACTCGGCAGATTTAACGCAGCCTCAAGCGAGGTCAAGACGAAGAATATACCAAGTATGTGAGCGAGAAGTCTGTAATGAAATCATAACAGTCTAAACAAAGCAGGAGACATGTATGATAGCCTACCTACAGTACACAATACATAAGCAGTCATATCAAGTCAGGGACGCAGGCCCTCAAAGTCATTACTCAAATATAACCGTGGGTCTCACGCCCATAATATCAATCATGCCCGTGGAATCCTTCCTCACTGCCGGCAGTCCATGATGTAACAACACCCATAAGGATACATGAACACCAAGTCCCACCTCGTAAAAGCATGAACATAGGGTAACACAAACAATTCCGGGGACATATATGATACTCAAAATACAACACCTTGTGCCTTACTACAATGAGAGTAAACAGTAGTATCCTTACAATATAAAATAGGAAGCTCATGATCAAAGCAGGACCATCCGCCCGCAGTATTATTCAGCAATCCTATTCCTGGGACTATTTCACCCGCATAGGTCGCGTGGACCCGCGTGAGGTATTCCTCGCATAGGCTGGACCCGCCCGCATGGGACTATTTCACCCGCATAAGCCCTTTCGGACCCGCATAAGGTATTCTCGTGATAGGACTATTTCACCGCGTATGCCCTTACGGACTCGTGAGGTATTCCTCGCGTAGGTCGGACCCGCCGCGTGGGACTATTTCACTGCATAAGCCCTACGGACTCGCGTGAGGTATTCCTCGCATAGGTCGGACCGCGCGTGGGACTATTTCACCCGCGTAAGCCCTACGGACTCGCGTGAGGTATTCTCGCGTCGTGGGTAGCAAATCCACTAATTATGCAAATGCCACAAACGGGAATGACCGAACGACTGATATACCAATAGCACACAACCGGCTATTTCCAGCACACATAGGCAATTCTCTTTTAACAAGCCAAAGTACTTATCAAGGCACACTTAGGCAAATCCTCAATTTATCAAGCCAAAGTACTAATCAAGTCATACATAGAATAATTCTCTTTTAACAGGCCAAAGTACTTATCAAGGCACACTTAGACAAATCCTCAATTTATCAAGCCAAAGTACTAATCAAGGCATACATAGAATAATTCTCTTTTAACAAGCCAAAGTACTTATCAAGGCACACTTAGACAAATCCTCAATTTATCAAGCCAAAGTACTAATCAAGGCATACCTAGAATAATTCTCTTTTAACAAGCCAAAGTACTTATCAAGGCACACTTAGACAAATCCTCAATTTATCGAGCCAAAGTACTAATCAAGGCATACATAGAATAATCCTCTTTTAACAAGCCAAAGTACTTATCAAGGCACACTTAGACAAATCCTCAATTTATCGAGCCAAAGTACTAATCAAGGCATACATAGAATAATCCTCTTTTAACAAGCCAAAGTAGTACGTACGTACATTCTTTTCAAAAGACTCCTTTTTATGTAAAATCCCAAGATACTAACACCCGTAGTATCAAGGCATGTCTATTTTTCAAAGTAAGTTACTACACGTTTAGAAAACTCATTTCAAGGCTTGAAATCAAGTAACTTCAAATTTTCACAATCTAGGCAACTTATGCCCTTTAATCAAAATAGACAACTTTCTAAACCTTCCATAAAGTCGTTATAACCAACTTCCCATAAAGCCGTTATAACCCTTTATGGTTTAGACATATCAATTCCTTTAATAACCAAGAGACTTATGTTATTAAAAAAACCAAGTATCACATACTTACAAATCAAGTTCTTAACTTTCAAAACACTTCAAGTCTCTTAATATATAGAAAACAAGTTTCTTCTACTTTTAAACCTCAAGTAACTCACTCCTTTAAAACAAGTTACTTCTCTTAAAACATGTCATTTCTCCTCTTTTAAATCAAATAAGTAAATCACTCATTGACTCCCCTAAAGTCATTATAATGACCTTTAGGTTTTAGAATTAAGGCACTAGCCAAAAGATTTGGAAACCACTTCCTTTTTAAGACTCCATGTACTTTAAGTAAAATACCTTCACTTTTAAGAATCCAAACTTCATCAAGAAAATGGATTATACAACTTACAATCTAAACATCAAAGTACAATCAAGGAATGGATCATTTAAGAAGTAAAACATACTTTCTTAATCTTAAGGAATCATGCTAGAAGAGGAGATAGTTCACATACCTTTTCGGCTAAAATCCACAAGCTAAGCCGAATACGCCGTACGTAGAAGTGTCAACCTATAATGGTCACAACAAGACTATCAACTTCTAGTCTCAACGTAGAATAATACTAAGTATCTACCTCTAATTCTACGGAAAATCGGCAAAGACTTCCTTTGTTTCTACTCACTTTGCCACCTTTTCAAGGCGAATACTATAACCAACAAGCCACATTTAAGGCTCCAAACAACAACCAAACAAAGGGATTACACGCCTTACAATACGTGTAAAATTCGCCCCACAATTCATAATGAAGTAGTTTAATGCACACTAGCCAATTCTCTACCAACTTACATAAAGAACACTAAGTCTTTTCCAACCCTTTTCAAATTCCAAGTTACAAGGTCTAACATGTTATATAGTTATAAACTACTTCAACAACTACAATTTCCTTCTTTATACCACATGCGACGCTTAGACCAATAGTCGACTTGAATTGTAATCTTAAGGCTAAACATGCTAGTTTTCGGATTAGGGTTCCAATTGTCAATAAACATATCAAACTTCATACTATATAACACATGCTTGCTAAAATCCATAGCTATAACAATAAGTAAGTCTTAACTACTAAAACGACAAAATTTATACCTTTAGAAGCCCTTAAAATTTCCAAGATTCCAAAGTCGCGCCTTAGAAATTCTTAGCTCCTTTCCTTAAGTTCCAATCCGCTCCAAGCACTTCTTAGAGGCCTATGAAGAACCCATCTTCAAGTTCCAACTTCAAAGTTGAAGAACTCCCTTAGTTTCCGCCTTGCGACTAACGTAAAAATACGTTTTTTCCGAAATCTTTCTATTGAGATAACCTTACAATACTCTTAGGAACCTTGGTTTAAAGTCTTGTGGCTAATGGATCAAAACTATAAAAATTTTGTGTGGAATTACATGAAAGCCGAGAGCTTCTTAAAGAGGGCAAGAGTTCTCTAATTTTTCTAAGTGTAAATGAGCTAGTCTTGCACTAGTAGTAACCTTATAAAACACAATGGAGGGCTTAGACTTAAACAAATGTGAGGCTAGGATTAAAATCATATGGATCAAGCCTAAGTGGCAAGTTGACTAGTCAATTATGTCAAGCTTTGAAGACTTATCTTCCAAGAGGTTCAATGACCAAATTACCCCTCCTCTAATTTGACCAAGACCACTTATGGGGGTGCCACGTGTCGCCCTCTCATTCGTCCATAAAATTAGAACCTCGTGGCCCCACAAAACGTAAAATTCCTCGGGTGGGCCCCACGTGACCAAATCCGTAAAAATAAATTTCCATAATATTAATAAGTTCCATACTCTTCAAATAATGCATTTTGAGAATCCAATTCTCAATAACGAACATTTTTCCTTTCCGACGTCCGGAAGATTTTCCGTCGGAAGAACAATTCTTCCTTTCGTACTAATGTCCAAGTCTTGTTTCCTTACGTACATTCTCTTATACAAGTCCTGGACTTACGGGGTGTAACATTGATGATTGGGTTTTCCTGAAGGTGTCACCCATGAAGGGTGTGATGAGATTCGGGAAGAAAGGGAAACTCAGCCCAAGGTACATTGGGCCCTATCAGATTGTCCGCAGGGTAGGCAAGGTTGCCTACGAGTTGGATCTGCCGTCCGATCTGGAGGCAGTGCATCCGGTGTTTCATGTTTCTATGCTGAGGAGATGTATCGGGGATCCATCTAGGGTGCACCCGATTGACGATGTCCAGGTGACCGAGGGGTTATCGTATGAGGAGATTCCCATAGCGATAATCGATCGTCAGGTTAGGCGTCTGCGGACCAAGGACGTGGCTTCCGTCAAAGTTCTGTGGCGGAACGAGCTCAGGGAGGAGATGACGTGGGAAGCTGAGGAGGACATGAGGCAGAAGTATCCTCACTTATTCCCCACACCTCCAGGTAACTTACTTTCCTATTTGCTGGTTTTTAATTATCGTATTTGCTTAAGTGTTATATTGTGGCCATGTGTGGCACTTGCAAACTGTTAAGTTGTGAGGTACTTTATCGTTAACTGTCTTGGGAAGGAACATTCGGGACGAATGTTTCTAAGGAGGGGAGAATGTTATACCCCGTATTTCCAGAGTATGTACGCGAGGGCATACGTACAAAAGTTTAGCCTTAAGGTTAGGCATTGGACGAAAAAGATTGGGCACACCTATCAAAAAGAATCGTTTTCCGACGAAACGTTTTACAAAACTTGCGAAGGGAAAATTCCGGCTATGTCATTTATTATTTTTGCGGATTTTTCCGAGAGACGAAACATTTTGGACCAACGAGAGGGCGACACTTGTCACCCTCTAGTTGGTGGACGTGAGGCGTCCATTTGGACGATTGGAATGGCTTTTTTGTCAAGGAGTTGGTAGGATATTTTTGTGTAGTAGATGGATAAGGACACTTGCCCAAATCTTGACCTTACACTTGCCTACCACTTGGCTTCATCTTGGCCATTGGTTGGCCTATAAATACCCCCCTTAAGATGAAGAGTTCTTCATCCACAAATCAATTTCCAAGTCTTGAAAAATCCCTCCCCTCTCTTGTAGTGTTTTCGTCCAAACACTCCCCTCTTGTGAAGGCCCTGGCGAAACACCCTAGCCTAGTAGTCTGGCCGAAACCTACCCCCTCCCGGTAGAAAGTTGTCTTCCAAGTATAGTCACTATTCCAAAATACCCTAGCCCAAATCCCTTATAGTATTTTAGTAGAAGTTGTGTAGAACTTCTAAGGGTTTCTTGGAGCTATCGGAGCGTACAAATTAGGAGCTAAACCTTGCTCAGGAGCGACATTTAACTTGGATAATTTTGGGCTTATCGAGGTAAATACTCTTGTCCTTCTATTGTAATTGGATATTACATATAAGAATAGTATAGACTTGAGTATAAGATACACTGAAGGATATTAAAGAATAGAATTGAACTGTAATCACAGTAGAAGGGTATAAATGAAGAATAATTGAACTGTACTTACATAGGACTGTTTTTACAGTAGACTTGAGTAGCTTGACGGGTAGGGAAGTGTCACGACCCGTTCCGGGGCCCGTGACTGGTGCCTTACCCGGGCACCCAAGTAGTCATACATCAGAGTAATCAGCGGAATATAAAAACAAGACATGAAACAGTTGTAAAATGAGACACAGTTTTATGTGAGAAAATGTCGCCTTTCGGCATATATATATATAAACATAGTTTTGCAGTTACATCCCAACTGTACAATAGGACTACAGACCTCTAAGAAGATAAACAACTATGGCGGGACAGGGCCCCGCCATACCCTGACTGTACAAAACTATCTACAACAGGGAGATCATACCCAAAAGTCGAGCCTCCGGAGAAGATGGAGCTCCTAACACCAACGCAAAGAGATCCTAAGGATGTGGATCTAGCACCTGTTTTCCCTTACCTGCGGCATGAACGGCCCGGCGAAGGTCGAGACAACAGGTACCAAGTATGTGAAACTGTAAAGTACTTTAATGAATTCAAGTATTTAAAACCATTTGCAAATCAGTTCAATTGCACATAGTGCCATATTACAAACAAGAACAATAATAGGTAAACTGTAACAGGTCTTTTCTAGGCCGCGAATGATCGAAGCAAGGCCAAGCGCCCATAGTATCAATATGCGTGCCTAATCACGGACTCCGCGATCGCATGTCACACACGCACCGCATGAGGTATTCCTCGCATCGGGGTAGCTAACCGGCATTCTCCCGGACTCCGCGATCCGCATAGTCTCAATAAACTGCATAGTCATACTGAACCGCATAGGGCATCCCCGCGTCGGGCTAAAACACCGGAATGATCAATCACGGAACTCCCGCAGATCCGCATAGTCACACGAACGCGCATAGGCGTATAGACCAGCGATCGGGTGGCAAGCCCTCGGTATAATAAGTCAAGGGGGTAGGTTATATAATAACATTACAACTGACTTACCGTTTAGCGACGTAAGCACAACAAGAATGACCCCCTTACACAACATCACAAGACACTAACACACATAGCATCATAATATGTCTATTTATCAACACTCTTACTACACTTACAGAAATCAATACAAGGTTTTTATAACAAATAAGTAATTCCTTTTATCTTTCTTAAGTTGTTATACCTAACTTCCCGTAAAGCTAGTATAACTCTTAAGCTTTTTGTTTAAAACCAAATATTTCTCTTACGTTAAAAATGATTCAAGATTCTTTTGAAATGCATCAAGATTCTTATTATTCGGCTTAAGTCAAAAGACATTGCGTAATTATTATTCGAGCTTAAGTCAAAAGACATTGCAGTAATTATTATTCGATAACACGTATACATCTAGTACTATATATCTTAAAATATCATGCTTTAAGAGTATAGGAAGAATCACATACCTTCTCGGCGAAAACCACCTGCCAAGTCGAATATGTCGCGCGCAGAGAATCAGCCTATAATAGTCAAATACGTCTATCAACGTCTAGAGTATTACATGTGATTCTAAGCAGAGGGTTCTCTATTCTACGGAAAATTGGGCAGCACTTCCCTACCCGCCAAGCTACTCAAGTCTACTGTGAAAACAGTCCTATGTAAGTATAGTTCAATTATTCTTCTTTTAAACCCTTCTTACTGTGATAACAGTTCAATTCTATTCTTTAATATCCTTCTAAGTATTTTATACTCAATTCTATACTATTATTATATGTAATATCCAATTACAATAGAAGGACAAGAGTATTTACCTCGATAAGCCCAAAATTATCCAAGTTAAAAGTCGCTCCTGAGCAAGGTTTAGCTCCTAATTTGTACGCTCCGATAGCTCCAAGAACCCTTAGAAGTTCTTCACAACTTCTACTAAGTACTAAGGGATTTGGGCTGTGGTATTTGGAAGACAACTATCTACCAAAGGGGGTAGGTTTCGGCTAGGCTAGAGGGTTGCTTGGCTAAGCTTCACTCGAGGGAAGGCTTGGGCGAAAAGGCTCGCGAGGAGAGGGAGGATTTTCAAGACTTGGAGAAAGATTTGTGGATGAAGAACTCTTCATCTAAATGAGGGTATTTATAGGTCAAGCCATGGCCAACCAATGGCCAAGATGAAGCCAAGTGCAAGGCAAGTGTAGGGTTAGGATTTTCCCAAGTGTCCTTATCCATCCACTACACAAATATCCTACCAACTCCATGCCCATCCATTCGGCCTATTGCGCCCACGCCCATCAATGAGAGGGTGACAAGTGTCGCCCTCTCGTTGGTCCAAAATGTTTCGTCTCTCGGAAAAATCCGCAAAAATTAGAAATGACATAGCCGGAATTTACCCTACGCGAGTCTTGTAAAACGTTTCGTCGGAAAACGATTCTTTGTGTGAGTTGTGCCCAAAAAAACGTCCCATGCCTAAACTTTAAGGCTAAACTTTGACGTCGCCTCACGCATATACTGCGGAAATCTTGGGTATAACATTCTCCTCCTTAGAAACATTCGTCCCGAATGTTCCTTCCCAAGACCGTTAACGATAAGGTTCCTCATAACTTAAACAGTTTGCAAATGCCACACACGGCCACAAAACAACACTTAGGCAGAAACGATAATGAAAATTTACAAGTAGGAAAGTGAATTACCTGGAGGTGTGGGGAATACGTGAGGATACTTCTGCCTCATGTCCTCCTCAGCTTCCCACGTCATCTCCTCCCTGAGTTCGTTCCGCCACAAGACTTTGACGGAAGCCACGTCCTTGGTCCGCAGACGCCTAACCTGACGATCGATTATCGCTATGGGAATCTCCTCATACGATAACCCCTCGGTAACCTGGACATCGTCAATCGGGTGTACCCTAGATGGATCCCCGATACATCTCTTCGGCATAGAAACATGAAACACCGGATGCACTGCCTCCAGATCGGACGGCAGATCCAACTCATAGGCAACCTTGCCTACCCTGCGGACAATCTGATACGGCCCAATGTACCTTGGGCTGAGTTTCCCTTTCTTCCCGAATCTCATCACACCGCCATGGGTGACACTTTCAGAAAACCAATCATCAATCGCGAACTCGGATGCCGACGGCGATGATCTGCGTATGACTTCGCCGACTACGAGTCGCCAACCGCTCTGGATAAGCTTCACTTTATCCATCGCTCTGCGCACCAAATCTGGTCCTACTAATCGCACTCGCCTACATCAAACCAACCTATCGGCGACCGCACTTCCTCCCATACAAGGCCTCAGGCGCCATCCGAATCCGGAGTGGTAGCTATTGTACGCGAACTCAACCAGAGGCAAATGATCCTCCCATTACCCACGAAGTCGATAACACGGGCTCGCGGCATATCCTCGAGAGTGCGGATAGTGCGTTCGGCCGTCCGTGCATGCGTGGATGGAATGCGATTACTCGTGCTCACTGCGTCCCTAAACCTCTCGGAAAGACCTCCGAGTTAGCGTAACGGGCTCCTGCATGCGATATGATCGAAATAGGGACTCCATGCGATCGGCGACCTCTCGGATGTAAAGTCCGCATAATCCTCGGTAGAAAAAGTCGCCCCGACGGGAAGAAAGTGGGCTGATTTCGCCACTGTCGACGATAACCCATATAGAATCATGTCTCCTCGAGTGCGAGGTAATCTGTGATAAAGTCCATGTTGATCACCTCCCACTTCCGGTCGGGATCTCTATCGTGCGCAACAAACCACCGGCCTGCGGTGCTCTACCTTCACTGCCGACAACACGCGGGCGAGCTACGAACTCGCAACGTCCTCTTCAGTCATCCCACCAATACACGGATCTAAGGTCGTAGTGGTACATCTTGGTCGACCACGGATGGATGAAGTAACGCCGCTGTGTGTTTCCCCAGGACCGCTAACCCAAGTCACGAAATATCCGGAACACACACGCCCTCAAACCTTAGCACCCCATCGGTGCTACCTCAAAGGACCGCTTCCTCACGAAGAGTCGTATCACGATAACGTGTCAAGCGGATCCTCGAGCGGTTGCCTCTTCACCTCGCCGACGATGGAAGACTCGGCAACCTCACGAACTCGAACCCCATCGCTATCGGGAATCAATCAAGCGGACACCAAGGCTCGCTAATCGATGCAAATCACGAACCATGCCCTCCTCTCCTTTGCACGTCGATAGGCTACCCATCGACTACGACTAAGGGCATACGCCATAATATTGGCCTTCCGGGTGGTACAGGATATCAACATCGTAATCCTCGAGCGACCCTAACCACCGTCTCTGCCAGTAAGTTCACTCTCTGCGTGAAGATATCTGGAGGCTCTTGTGGTCTGTATAAATATCCACATGAACCCCATACAAATAGATAGTGCCTCGGATCTTGGCGTGAATCACCGCCGACTCCAAATCATGGGTGGGGTAGTTCCTCTCATGCTTCTTGGTGTCGGGATCGTCGCTATAACCTTGCCTGCTGCATCAACACATCCCAACCCGATGCACGGCGATCACAATACACAACATAACCGTCGGACCTCCGGAAGAGTAAAGCGAGGCGGTCGTCGATCTCTCCAAGATGGCGGAAACCACGCTCCTGACATCAGTCCATGAAACTTAGGCGCCCGAGTCGGCCTAGTCAATGGTGCGAGAGATAGAAGCAAACTTCTACGAACCGATAATAACTCGAGGCCAGCTCGCGAACCTGCGCCGGATGGTAGAGTTCAGGCCAAGTCCGATCGCCTCGATCTTGGCGTATCCACTCGAATGCCATCGGCCCGACAATATGCCCAAGAAAAGCCACGAAGCTAACCAAAACTCACATTTGGAAAACTTGGCGTATAGCTGCTGGTCGGAGAATCGGCCAAGATCGCCGAACGCTCGCGTACTCGCCTACGGCGAGAATAAACCAAGATATCATCGATGAACACTATCACAAACGTGTCCAAAAATGGTTTGAACACTCGGTTCATCAAATCCATGAATACCGCGAGCATCGTCAACCAAAGACATGACCACGAACTCATAATGCGTCTGGGTCGGAATGCGATCCTGGGACATCCGCCTCTCGACTCGTACTGATGATAGCGATCGCGGATCAATCTTGGAGAAACATCTCGCACTCTGCGGTGGTCGAACAAATCATCAATCACAGGAAGGGGTATCTGTTCTTAATGGTCACCTTGTTACGCTGCACGTAATCAACACATGCGCGGCGTCCGCCCTTCTTCTTCACGAACAATCTGCGCTCCCGAGGAGAAACACTAGGCTGATGAAGCCGCTTCTCCAAATCTCTCGGTGGTCCTTCAACTCTCTCAACTCGGCGGGTGTCATCACGTATGGCGGAATGGAAATAGGCCGAGTGTCCGCAGCGACATCAATACAAAACTCTATCTCCTCTCGGGAGGATACAGGAGGTCGTGCGGAAACACGTCGGGAACTCTCTCGACTCGGGCGAAAATCTGGTACTGCGGCTTGATTATCAAACACCCGACGAGATGGTAGATATACCCCTTCGCACCATCTTCCTAGCCTTGAGGTAAGAAATAAACCTACCCTCGGCGTCTGATGTTCCTCCCACTCAATAACCGGCTCCTCAGGAAACTGGAACCGTACCACTCTCTCCCTACAGTCTACATTGGCGTAGCAAGAAGCTAGCCAATCCATACCCATGATCACATCGAAATCAATCATATCCAACTCTATCAAGTCGGTTAGGGTCCGACGACTGTATATGGTCACTGGACAAGCCTTATATACCCGCCGAGCTACCACTGAATCACCCACTGGCGTAGCTACCTCGAAAGGGTCTATGGACTCAGGCTCTATCCCTATCCTACTAGCAACAAGGGGAGATATATAGGACAGAGTAGAACCCGGATCTATCAAGGCATACACATCATAATCGGAGACTAATAAGGTACCTGTGACGAAATCAGGTGAGGCCTCCTGATCCTGCCGGCTGGACAAGGCATAAATGCGGTTCTGGGGACCGCTAGAACTGGGACCCGCGCCACGACCTCTGCCGCGACCTGCTGGCCCATGAGTACCACGCCTCGGGCGAGTAATCGTAGGAGATGATGAGCCGGCAAGACCTGTGGTGAGCCCACCAGCGCCGCCCCTGGTCGGACAAACTCTCGCAAAATGACCTTGCTGGCCACAAGTATAGCAAGCTCCCGGAGTAGTACTACAGCTCCCTGAATGGAATCTACCACAACGGGAACACTGAACAGACCTCGATCGGTTAGCACCCTTGCTACCCTGGAAGTCCGAAGTCTTGGGGCCACGACACGCCGAATGCTCTGGCTGTACCGAAAATGATGTAGGAGTGCTCTGAGCCGGCTGTGGTGCAAATCTAGATGTCTGCTGATGCCGTCCACCCTGAGGGCTACCAAAAGAACCGGCCGTCTTGGCCTTCTTCTGCTGCTGATATCTGTCTACCCGTCGGTCTCTACGCTCCTCGCATCCAAGTGCATGAGCCTGCATACGGGTAATGTCCATGCATGGCTGAAGAGACACACCCGCACAAGACTCGGCCATATAATCATCTAGCCCGGTGATGTAGCGGTGTACACGGTCCTCCATATCTGCTACTAGCGCAGGGACATATCGAGCCAAAGAATCGAACTCGACATTGTACTCCTGGCTAATCGCCTGCGCCTCGCCTGACAAAAATCGTCGGCGTGCCTCCCGCATGCGAGGCGAAGTGCGTGAGAAAAGCCTCGAAAACTCATCCCATACTGCCGAGGTACATGCTCTCCTGGAAAGCTCCACAAATCAAACCGATCATTGCGGTATCACGCGGTGATGCGAACCGAAGGTCGCGGACTCGGTCTCCGACGCCGATCACCTCATAATCCTCAGAATCGGCGAATGAACTCCTGCGGATCATCCTCCGGCCTCGACCCGTAAAACTCTGGCGAGCTACAACTCAGGAAGTCCCGTAGCCTCAAACTATCTGCCCTCGGGTGAACCACGGGTACTAGTGGGCTGACTCGTTGCATCCAACCTATCCTCATGCGCCACGATCACGGCGATGGCGGGCCATCTCGTGTACCTAACTCTTACGCGGTGTGGGGTGGAGGCGGTGCGTGGTCTCGCTGGGCGCGGCGTCATGGAACTCGCCGTCCCGAGGTATCGCCTCGGGTAGGCGGGCACGTGCCTCGTGACTCGGTGTCTCTACTAGCGACTCGCCGGTGCCTTGCCGCCCGGGCGGGTTGCCTTACGTGGAGGCATAAGCATTCTGAAAGGAATACGTTAGAGGGTCGACTTATAACACGGCGCTAAGGCACGATCGAGTGAGAAGAATGGAAACGATCCTAAATATCCTATAGCCTCACGATTATTGGTGTGGTGCACACACACGAAAATCAAGACTTACTAGATACGGTCAGTAGACACTTTCCAGAGGATTAATCGCTCGATACCACCTTTGTCACGACCGTTCGGGCGTGTTGGTGCCTTACCCGCACCCAGTAGTCATACATCAGTGTAATCGAATATAAAAACAATCACGTAAACGATTGTAAAATGAGACACGCTTTTATGTGAGAAAATGTCCCCTTGCGGCATATATATAGAAACATAGTTTTACAGTGACATCCCAACTGTACCAGAGGACTACAAACCTCTAACAAGATAAACAACTATGGCGGGACAGGGCCCCGCCATACCACTGTACAAAACTATCTGACAGGGAGATCATACCCAAGTCGAGCCTCGGAGAAGATGGAGCTCCAACACCAACGCAGCAGATCCTAGGATGTGGATCTAGCACTTGCCACCCTGCGGCATGAGCGGCCAGAAGGAGGTCGATAACAGTACAGTATGTGAAAGCGTAAAGTACTTTAATGAATTCAAGTATTTAAAACCATTTGCAAATCGGTTCAATTGCACATAGTGCCATGTACAAACAAGAACAATAATAGGTAAGCGTATGCAGGTCTTTTCTAGCGCGAATGATCGGGCAAGGCGGCGCCCATAGTATCAATATGCGTGCCTAATCACGGACTCCGCGATGATCGCGTCGGTCATGAACCGCATGAGGTATTCTCGCGACGGGTAGCTAACCCGTACCTCGCGGACTCCGCGATCGCATAGTCTCAATAAATGCGTAGTCACCTGCACCACATGTGGCATCCGCGTCGGGCTAAAACACCGGAATGATCAATCCTGGAACTCCGCGACTCCGCGTAGTCACACGCGAACCGCATAGGCCGTATAGACACGCATCAAGGGTAGCAAGCCCTCGGTATAATAAGTCAAGGGGGTAGATGATATAATAACATTACAACTGACTTACCGTTTAGCGACGTAAGCACAACAAGAATGACCCCCTTACACAACATCACAAGACACTAACACACATAGCATCATAATATGTCTATTTATCAACAATCTTACTACACCTTACAGAAATCAATACAAGGTTTTTATAACAAATAAGTAAACAATTCCTTTTATCTTTCTTAAGTTGTTATACCTAACTTCTCATAAAGCTAGTATAACTCTTAAGCTTTTTGTTTAAAAACCAAATATTTCTCTTCTGTTAAAAAATGATTCAGTATTCTTTTGAAATGCATCAAGATTCTTATTATTCAGGCTTAAGTCAAAAGACATTGCCGTAATTATTATTCAGGCTTAAGTCAAAAGACATTGCCGTAATTATTATTGATTAACACGTATGCGTCTACATCTTATATATATATCTTAAAATATCATGCTTTAAGAGTATAGGAAGAATCACATACCTTCTCGGCGAAAACCACCTGCCAAGTCGAATATGTCGCGCGCAGAGAATCAGCCTATAATAGTCAAATACGTCTATCAACGTCTAGACTATTGCAGCGATTCTAGCGAGAGGGTTCTCTATTCTACGGAAAATTGGGCGACTTCCTACCCGCCAAGCTACTCAAGTCTCTTTGAAAAGCAGTCTATGTAAGTATAGTTCAATTATTCTTCTTTTAAACCCTTCTGCTTTGTGATATGATTCAATTCTATTCTTTAATATCCTTCTAAGTATTTTATACTCAATTCTATACTATTATTATATGTAATATCCAATTACAATAGAAGGACAAGAGTATTTACCTCGATAAGCCCAAAATTATCCAAGTTAAAAGTCATTTCCCGAGCAAGGTTTAGCTCCTAATTTTATGCGTTAGATAGCTCGAGAACCCTTAGAAGTTCTTCACAACTTCACTAAGTACTAAGGGATTTGGGCTGGGGTATTTAGGAAGACAACTATCTACCAAAGGGGTAGGTTTGGCTAGGCTAGAGGTTGCTTGGCTAAGCTTCACTCGAGGGGTGGGGAAGGCTTGGACGAAAAGGCTCACAAGGGAGAGGGGAGGATTTTCAAGACTTGGAGAAAGATTTGTGGATGAAGAACTCTTCATCTAAAGGGGGGTATTTATAGGTCAAGCCATGGCCAACCAATGGCCAAGATGAAGCCAAGTGCAAGGCAAGTGTAGGGTGAGAATTTTCCCAAGTGTCCTTATCCATCCACTACACAAATATCCTACCAACTCCATGCCCATCCATTCGGCCCTATTGCCGCCCCACGTCCATCAATGAGAGGGTGACAAGTGTCGCCCTCTCGTTGGTCTAAAATGTTTCGTCTCTCGGAAAAATCCGCAAAAATTAGAAATGACATAGCCGGAATTTACCCTACGCGAGTCTTGTAAAACGTTTCGTCGGAAAACGATTCTTTGTGTGAGTTGTGCCCAAAAAAATGTCTCATGCCTAAACTTTAAGGCTAAACTTTCGTACGTACGCCCTCACGTACATACTCTGGAAATACGGGGTATAACAGGAAGTGCTGCCCAATTTTCCGTAGGATAGAGAACCCTCTGCTTAGAACTGTTTACAGAGTAGTCTAGACGTTGATAGACGTGTCTGACTATTATAGGTTGATTCTCTGCGCGCGACATATTCGACTTGGCAGGTGGATTTCGCCGAGAAGGTATGTGATTCTTCCTATACTCTTGAGCATGATATTTTAAAGTATATATATAGTAAGGTAGACGTACGTAACTGAACGTAGCTTTACGGCAATATCTTTTGACTTAAGCCTGAATAATAAAGATCTTAAAGTCTTTCAATAGAATTATAAATCAGTTTTGAAAGAAGAAGAATAATTGTTTTTAAAACAAGAAGCTTAAGAGTTATACTAGCTTTATGGGAAGTCAAGTGTAACGACTTAAGAAAGATAAAAGGAACAGTTTACTTATGTGTTTATAAAAGACTTATATTGATTTATGGAAAGAATAATAAGATGGTTTGATAAGTAGACATGATATGATGCTATGTGTGTTAGTGTCTTGTAACGTTTGTATAAGAGGGCATTCTTGTTGTGCTTATGTTGTTTAACGATAAGCTGTTATGTTAGTATTATATCACTCACCTCTTGACATGTTCACGGGGTTAAGCGCCTCCGTCGGGGTAGACTCGAGTGATGCAGGACCGTGATTCGAGAATACCTATGCGGGTCCGGGGACCTATGCGGGCTACGAGAGTTCGAGTTAGTGTGCGGGGTTATACCTCATGCGGTCATGTGGCCATCGGACTACGAGTCGGGGCGATCGGAGTAGCTACCCTCGATGCGGGAATACCCATGCGGGCCACGTGAGTGGCTATGCGGGCTGCGGGAGTCGAGGATTAGGCATCACAATGATACTATGGGCGATTGTCCTTGCCCGATCATTTGCGACTAGAAAAGACACATTCTGATTTACCTATTGTTGCTCTTGTTTATGATGTGTATATGCGATTACCTTGGTTGTTTCATACATATTTGTAAGCGGTTTTAAAATGATATGATTTCATTTAAGTACTTTCTGATTTCACATACTTGGTACTGTTATCTTGACCTCTGGCCGGCTGCGTTCATCTGCAGTAAAGGAAGCAGTGCTAGATCCACATCCTTAGGATCTTTTGCTTTGGTGTCGGGAGCTCCATCTTCTAGGAGACTCGACTTTGGTATGATCTCACTGTTGTGTAGATAGTTTTGTACATTCAGGGTATGGCGGGCCATCGCCATAGTTGTTTACTTCCTTAGAGTGCTGTAGTCTATTATGCAGTTGGGATGTAAGCGCGATTTTTATATATATATGCGAAAGGCACTTTCTCGAGATAAAATGTGTCTATTACAATTGTTTCATATCTTGTGTTTTTATATTCGCTGATTTCTCGATGTATGACTACTTGGTGCGGGTAAGGCACGATCACGAGCCTGAATGGGTCGTGATAAAGCCTAAAAACGAAATGTCATATAAGCCATTTGAAGTTGGATTACAATTTGGTCGTTAATTAGAATCGTCGCATGTTACTTACTTGAAGATTATAGTAGTTATAATCGATTGCGACTTGATATCATGTTATGCTAACAACTTGGATTGAAAAGGAAATTGGATAAGAATTGGTGTTATTGTATCTCGATGTTGCGAATTGGCCTAGTAGTTTGTATTAGTTTGATATCATTTGTGGGACTAAATTTTACACGTCTAGTAGGCGTGTAATCCTATTAATTACATTGTTGGGCCTTAAATGTGGCGTGTTTGGTTATTGAATTCGGCCTTGAAAAAGGTGGCAAAGTATGTAGAAACAAAGGAAGTGTTGTCCGATTTTCCGTAGAATTTAGTGACTTTGCACTTATAATATTCTACGTTTGAAGTAAGATGTTAATAGACGTATTGTGGACATTATAGGTTGACATACTACGGGCGGGATATTGTACTTGGCAAGTGGTTTGACCCGAAGAGGTATGTAGAACTTTCCTATCTTTTGAGCATGAATAGTTGCACGTATATAGTACGGTAGACGTACAAGACCTTGATATCTTTTACTTGTTTTATGAATAGCCAAGTTGGGTGAGTTAGGAGATTAACTCACTTCTTTAAAAGTATTAAGGATGTCTTAAGTTTTTAAAGTTAAGGGACTTGAAGAGTTTTAAAGTATATGATACTTGTTTCGTTTTAAACGTATAAGTCCCTTGGATAGGAAATTGTAATTGGCTAAGGTATAAAGTTAATATAACGACTTTATGGGAAGTTGGTTATATTAGCTTTATGGAAAGATAAATAAGGATAAATGACTTGATTTAATGAAAGGCAATTCGATTTTAAGGCATCAATTGCCTAAGGTTTTATAAGAAAAGAAGTCGCTTGATTTAGAAGCCTAATTTTATTTCTAAAGGTATTGTGACTTGTCTTGAAAAGTAATTGTGACTTAATACTATGGTTATTAGGATCTTGGAAGTTCTATATGAAAAAAAGTCATTTTTAAAAGAGTGGAAGTATGTAGTACTTTGGGTTAAATTCTCGGATTTTTTATAAAAGACATGTTAGTGTCTTAAGTAAACTAAAATGAGAGTGTACATGAACAAGAATAATAAGAAGTTAGGGGATTTCTTAACTTACTTATATATTGTATGATAAGCCGGTAGTGCTTATGTTATGTATGATAGCCGGTTTGTGCTAGTGGTATATTATTCATTACGGGGTCATTCCCCGGGTTTGTGGCATTTGCATATTCCGTGGATTTGCTACCCACGATGCGAGGAATACCTCATGCGAGTCCGTAAGGGCTTATGCGGGTGAAATAGTCTCATGCGGCGGATCTGACCTATGCGAGGAATACCTCGTGCGGTCTACACGACCTATGCGGCGGATCTGACCTATGCGAGGAATACCTCATGCGGGTCCACACGACCTATGCGGGTGAAATAGTCCCAGGAGTAGGGTTGCTTAATGATACTGCGGGCGGGTGGTCCTGCTTTGATCGTGAGCTTCCTATTTTTATGTTGAAAGTATACTCTTATTTACTCTCATTGTTAGTAAGGCCTGATTATCTGTAATTTGATTATCATACATGTCTCGGCTTTGTTTTAAACTTATGATGTAATTACGGTATTTTCGATTTTACATACTTAGTACATATTGTGTCGACCCTTCGCCGAAGTGCGTTAAATCGCGTGTAGGGGTAAGCAGGTGGTGGATCTTAGGATCACTGATCAGGCGTCTGAAGCTCCATTTTTCCGGAGGCTTGTCTTTTTGGTACAGTCTTTCCCTGATGTTGTAGATTTATGTACATTCAGGGGTATGGCGGGGCCCTGTCGCCAGATTGTTATTCTGAAGTGCAGTAGCCACGTATGTGGTTGGGTGTAGAAGAGGTTGTACAATTTACTTTTGATTATAAATATTTTATGGGCGGCCTTATCGGCTGGCACGTGTCACGACCCATTCGGGGCGTGGTGGTGCCTAAGGGCACCCAGTAGTCATACATCCAGTAATCGTGAAATATAAAACAAGACATGAAACGATTTATAAAACAAGACACAGTTTATGTGAGAAAACATCGCCTTTCGGCGTATATATATAAACATGGTTTAGCGATTACATCAAATCTTGTACAACGTGACTCTGAGACCTCTAGGAAATATACAACTATGGCGGGACGGGGCCCGCCATACCTATACAAAACTATCTACAACGGGAGATCGTACCCAAAGTAGAGCCTCGGAAAAGATGGAGCTCGGCACGGCGTAGAGATCCTAAGAATGTGGATCTAGCACTCTTTGCCCTTACTGCGGCATGAGCGGCCCCGAAGAGGTCGATACAACAGTACTAAGTATATGAAGCGTAAAATACTTAAATGAAAACATATCATTTTAAAATCAGTTTTGCAAGTATGTATGAAACAACGAGGGACCGCATAGTGCCACATCATAAGCAAGAGCAACGATAGGTAAAGCTATGTGCCTTTTCTGATTGCGAATGATCGAAGCGGGGCGATTGCGTGTAGTATCACCATGCAAGCCTAATCACGGACTCGTAGTCGCGTAGGCCACTCGCGTAGGCGCGTAGGTACGTAACCCGCGTCGAGGGTAGCTACTCCTCGGCGTCATCACGGACTCGTAGTCGCGTAGCGCGTAGGCCGCGTGAGGTATAACCCGCGTCACTAACACCGGAACTCCGTAGCTCGCGTAGGTCCCTGGACCAGCGTGAGGTATTCTCGAATCATGGTCCTGGACGCTTTGAGTCTACCCGTCGGAGGCGACAACCCCGTAATATGTCGAGGTGAGTGATAATACACTAACATATGACTTATCTTTAAACAACATAAGCACAAGAATACTCTCTTATACAAGCGTTACAAGACACTAACACGTAGCATCATATCATGTCTACTTATCAAACCATCTTATTATTCTATTCACGATTGATATAAGTGCATTTATAAACACATAGGCAAATTGTTTCTTTTATCATTCTTAAGTGGTTATACTTAACTTCCCGTAAAGCTAGTATAACTCTTAAGCACATTTTAAAAACCAATTAGTTATCTTACATTAAAAATGATTGATATTCTTTTGAAATGCTTTGATTCTTTATTATTGGGCTTAAGTAGTGAGGCATTCTAGTAAGTGTTATCGAGCTTAAGCGGGAGGCGTTCGTAAGTATTATCGAGCTTAAGTCAAAGACATTGCGTAGTTATTATTCGATTAACACGTATGCGTCTACGTACTACATATATATTGTAAAATATCATGCTTTAGGAAGAATCACATACATACCGTGAAAACCACGCGAGTTGAATATGTGCGCGAAGAATCGAGCTATAATAGTCGACACGTCTATCAGCGTTGGACTACTTTATGTGATTCTAAGCAGAGGGTTCTATATCCTACGGAAAATTGGGCGACTTCCCTACGGTGAGCTACTCGAGTCTCTGTGAAAGCAGTCGCATGTAAGTACAATTTGATTAATCTTCTTTTAAACCGCCTGCTGTGATAACAATTCAATTACGATACGTGATATTCTTCTAAGTATTTATACTCATTCTTATACTACTACGGTATGTATTCTCTAATTCAAAGAGGGTTAGGATTAGTTACCTCGGTAAGCGATAATATCCTAGATAAAGTCGGCGCTGAGCAAGGTTTAGCTCTAAGTTATGCGCTCAGGTAGCTCGAAACCTTAGAAGTTCTTCACAACTTCTACTAAGGACTAAGGGATTTGGGCTAGGGTATTTTGGGCATTATAACAATACTAGAAGACAACTTTTCTACCAAGGGAGGGGTAGATTTCGGCTAGGCTAGGGGAGGTTGCCTCGGCGAGCTCGCTAAAAGGGGGTGTTGGACGAAAAAGGCTCTGAGGAAAGGAGAGGATTTTCAAGACTTGGAAAGGAATTTGTGGATGAAGAACTCTTCATCTTAAGGGGTATTTATAGGTCAAGACATGTGACCAAGGGCGAGATGTAGCCAAGTGCTAGGCAAGTGTAAGGTCGAGATTAGGGCAAGTGTCCTTGGCCAACTTGCACACAAAATATCCTACGTAATCCTTGACTTGTGCAAAGGCACAAAAAGCGTGCGCCGTTGTCCAATTCGTCGATGGGCGATTTCAAATCCACGATTGGAGGTGCCAAGTGTAAGCCCTCCGTTGGTCCCAAAATGTTTCGTCTCTCGGAAAAATCCGCAAAAATTAGAAATGGCATGGCGGAATTTGCCTACGAAAGTGTGGAAGCGTTTAGTCGGAAAACTATTCATTTGTGAGTTGTGCCCGAGAAAGCGTTTTGTGCCTAAACTTTAAGGCTAGACTTTTATGCGTATTCACTTACGTACATACTGCGGAAATCGAGGTATAACATTCTCCCTCGCAGAAACATTCGTCGAATGTTCCTTCCCAAACGATTAACGATAAGGTCCTTCATGCTTAAGCGGTTTGCAAATGCCACGCGCGGCCACAAAACAACACTTAGGCATAAGCGATAATGAAAATTTACAAGTAGGAAAGTGAATTACACGGAGGTGTGGGAATAGGTGAGGATACTTACGCCTCATGTCCTCGCCGACTTCCGCGGCATCTCCTCACGAGCTCGTTCGCCGCGAAGACTTTGGGAAGCGCGTCGCCGTCATGAGCGCTAACGGCGATCGATTATCGCTATGGGAACCTCGCCATACGATAACCCGCCGGTCACTGGACATCGTCGATCGGGTGCGCCACAGATGGATCCGTCGTCTCGCCGGCGTAGATCGTGAAAGCGGATGCCGCCTCGGATCGGACGGCGGATCCACTCGTAAACGCGCCTGCCTGCGGACAATGCGAAGCGGCCCGATGTACGCGGTGAGTTTCCTTCTTCGAATCTCATCGCACACCTTTCGTGGGTGGCGCCCGAGAAAACCCAATCGTAGCTGCGAACTCGGATCTGCAGCGGCGATGATCTGCGTCGACTTACATGCGACTACGGTGTCGATAGCGCTCTCGGATAAGCCGCCTTATCCACTGCTTTGCGCCAAATATGGTCCCATAGCTGCACCTCGCCCACGTCGAACCAACCTATGGCGATCTACACTTCCTCATACAAGGCCTCGTAGGCGACATGCGAATCTTGGAGTGGTAGCTATTATTGTCTGCGAACTCAACTAGAGGCAAATGATCCTCGGTACCACGAAGTCGATAACCGCGGGCTCGCGACATATCACCGAAGTGCGGATAGTGCGCTCGGCTTTGTCGTCGTGCATGCGTGGATGAATGCGATGCTCGAGCTCGCTGCGTCCTTAAACCTCTGGAAAGACCTCAGGAAGTTAGCCATAAGCGGGCTCCTGCATGCGATATGATCGAAATAGGGACTCCATGCGATCGGCGACCTCTCGGATGTAAAGTGCGGCATAATCCTCGGTAGAAAAAGTCGTCTGGCGGGAAGAAAGTGGGCTGATTTAAATCGACTGTCGGCGATAACCGTATAGAATCATGTCTCCTGCGAGTGCGAGGTAATCTGTGATGAAGTCCGTGTTGATCACCTCGGCTTCGGTCGGGATCTCTATCGCTGCACAAACCACGGGCCTGCGGTGCTCTGCCTTCGCTGCGACAACATGGGCGAGCTCACGAACTCTGCGGCGTCCTCTTGAAGCCGTCCGCGATACGGATCTAAGGTCGTGGTACATCTTGGTCGACCCGGATGGATGAAGTAGCGTGTTGTGTGCTTCCCCAGAACTGTGCTGAAGTCTGAAACATCCGGAACACCTGATCGCCCTCGAGCCTTAGCACCCGGTGCTACCTCAAGGACCGCTTCCTCGCGAAGAGCGTATCGCGATATCGAATCAAAGGCTGGATCCTCGGCTGTTGCCTCTTGCCTCGCCGGCGATGGAAGACTCGGCAACCTCGCGAACTCTAACGCTGCTATCGGAATCAATCAAGCGGACACGAGGCTCGCTAAGCGATGCAAATCACGAACCATGTCCCTCACTCTCTGGCTGCGCATCGATGGGCTCCCGTCGACTACGACTAAGGCGTACGCCTGACGTTGGCCTTCGGGTGAGTACGGGATATCAACATCGTAATCCTTAAGCAACTCTAACCACCGTCTCGCCGTAAGTTCGGCTCCTCTGGTGAAGATATCTGGAGGCTCTTGTGGTGCGTAAAAATATCCACGTGAATCCCGTACAAATAGTGCCTCGGATCTTGGCGTGAATCGCGCCATGACTCAAATCATGGGTGGGGTAGTTCCTCCGTGTTTCTTGGTGTCGGGATCGTATGCTATAACCTGCCGTGCTGCGTCAACCACGTCGACCGATGCACGGCGCGTCATAATACGACATAACCATCGGACCTCGGGAAGAGTAAGAGCGGGCGGTCGTCGATCTCTCGCCGGCTTGGAAACCACGCTCCTGGCATCGATCCGGCTGAAACTTGTTGCGCCACGAGTCGGCCTAGTCAATGAATGCGAAGATAAAGCAAACTTCTCCACGAGCGCGATAATATCTGCGAGGCCCGAGCTGCGAACCTGCAGCCGGAGTAGTAGGTGCAGGCCAAGTCTGGCTGCGCCGATCTTGGCGTATCATTTCGAATGCCGTCGGCCGACAATATGCCCAAGCGCCTGAAGTCAGCAAAACTCACGTTTGGAAAACTTGGCGTCTGCTGCAGTCTGGAGAAGCGTCGGCCACGGTCGCCGAATGCTCGCGTGCTCACTGCTCTGGCGAGAATAAGCGAGATATCATCGATGAACACTATCACAAGCGTGTCAAAAATGGTTTGAACACTCGGTTCATCAAATCCATGAATCTGGCCGGAGCATTGGTCGACCAAAGACATGACCACGAACTTCATAATGCGTCTGGGTCTGAATGCGATCTAGGGACATCTACCTCTCGACTACTTTGATGATAGCGGCCGTAGATCAATCTTGGAGAAGCATCTCGCGCCTGCTTGGTCGAACAAATCATCAATCTGGGAAGGGGTATCATTCTTAATGGTCACCTTGTTGCACATGTAATCAACATGCGTGCGGCGTCGTCCTTCTTTTCACGAACAATCTGGCGCTCCCGGGGAGAAACACTAGGCTGATGAAGCCGCTTCTCGGCAAATCTCTGGTGATCCTTGACTCTCTCGGCTCGGCGGGTGCCGTTACGTATGGTGAATGGAAATAGTAGAGTGTGCGCAATATGTCGATACAAAACTCAATCTCCTCTCGGGAGGATACGGGAGGTCGTGCGGAAACACGTGCGGGAACTCTCGACCAATGGGCGGCGGAAAATGCGTGCGCGACTTGATATCAACCACGAATGAGATGGTAGATATACCCATGCGCACCGTCTTCCAGCCTTGAGGTAGGAAATAAACCTACCCGCCGGCGTCTGGTGCTCCTCGCTCACAACCGGCTCGCCGGAAGCTGGAACCGTACTACTCTCTCTGCGGTCTACATTGGCGTAGCAAGCCAATCCGTCCCGTGATCGCGTCGAAGTCGATCATCTCGACTCTGTCAGTCGGCTGGGTCCGGCTTGTAAATGGTCGCGGGACAAGCTCATATACGCCGAGCTACCGCTGAATCACCCTGGCGTAGCTACCTCGAAAAGGTCTATGGACTCGGACTACATCCATCCTACTAGCAGCGAGGGAGATATATGGGGCAGTAGAACCGGATCTATCAAAGCATACACATCAAACCAGGCGATAAGGTACTGTGGCGACATCGGTGAGGCCTCACGATCTGTCGGTGGACAAAGCATAAATGCGGTTACGAGGACGCTAGAAGCCAGACCGCGCCACGACCTGCCGCGACTTCTTTGGTCCATGAGTACCTTGCGACGAGGCGAGTAGTGTCGAGGATGAAGAAGACCCGTGAAAGAACACATGGTGACCACTACCATCAGCCTTGCCGCTGGTGGACGGTTCCTCGCATAGTGACCTGCGGCCTGGCCAGAAACAAGCTCCGTAGCACCTGACTCGAAGTGGGATCTGCGCGTCGGCCTGGCTGAGGGGGTGGTCCGTCGGCGAGAACCTCTGCTGCTGCGGATATGCGAAGTCACGGGCCACAGTGCGCCTCGAATATCTCAGGTGTCTTGAGGGCGGTGCGAAGTGCTCACGGTGGTGTGGTGCAAATCTAGGCTAGCTGCGGCGCCCGCCACGATAGCCACCAAAGACCTGCCGTCACGGTCTTACTTTCTTTGCTGTCGACCGGCGGTCTCTACGCTCGCCATCAAGAGCATGAGCTGCGTGCGGGTAATGTCATACGGTGAAGAAACACCGCGCGTGACTCGGCCATATAGTCGTCTAGCCGGTGGCGTGGCGGTGCACCTATCCTCGTATTAGCTACGCCTTTGGGACATATCGAGCGATGAATCAAACTCGACATTGTACTCACGGCGGTCGTCCTGCGCCTCGGCGGTAAAAATCTATCGGCCGCGCCTCGCCGTCTGTGGAGGCGAAGTGAAGTGAGGAAAGCCTCGAGAACTCGTCCCAGTAGTGGGGCGCGTGCTCTCCCGGGATAACTCCGTGAATCAAACCAATCGGCTGCGGTATCACGCGACTATGCGAACCAAAGATCACGGACTCGGTCTCGGCGCCACGATCACTCTCGAGAATCCTGCATGGTGGCGGATGAACTCCTGCGGATCATCCTCGGCCTCGACAGTAAAACTACGGCGAACTCTGACTCGGGAAGTCTCGTGGCCTTAAACTCTGCGCCTCGGGTGAACCACAGTCGGCCAGGGTGGGGCTGACTGCTGCATCGGCTGTCGCCGTGTGCAGCCTGATCTAGCCAATAGTGGGCCGTCTCCTTGCCCTATCTCGCCCGGTGTGGGACGGGAGGTGCGGTGCTGTAGTCTCTTTGGGGCGGCGTCGAAGAACTCGCCGTCTACGGTATAGGCGGGCGAGCCTCGTGACTCTAGGTGTCCCACTAGCGACTCCTCGGTGCCTTGCCGCCACGGGCGGGTTGCCTTACGTGGAGGCATAAGCATTCTGAGAAAAAGGAATCGTTAGAGGGTCGACTTTAACACGACTCTAAGCACGATCTCGAGTGAGAAGAATGAAACCAATCCTAAATACCCTATAGCCTCACGATTATTGGTGTGGTGCGCGACCGCGATAACGAACTCTACTGGATCTGATGCAGCAACTTTCAGGATTAAGCGCTCACGATACCACTTTTGTCACGACCCGTTCGGGGCGTGGTGGTGCCTTCTGGGGCACCCAGTAGTCATACATCAGTGTCAGCGGAAATATAAAACAAGACATGAAAGCAGTTTATAAAACAAGACCACGATTTATGTGAGAAAACATCGCCTTTCGGCGTATATATATAAACATGGTTTAGCGATTACATCAAATCTTGTACAACATGACTCTGGACCTCTGAAATATACAACTATGGCGGGACGGGGGCCCGCCATACCACTGTACAAAACTATCTCAGCGGGAGATCGTACCCAAAAGTAGAGCCTCGGAAAGATGGAGCTCGGCGCTGCGTAGAGATCCAGAATGTGGATCTAGCACTGCTTTGCCGCCACTGCGGCATGAGCGGCCCGAAGGAAGTCGATCACAGTACTAAGTATATGAAGCGTAAAATACTTAAATGAAAACATATCATTTTAAAATCGGTTTTGCAAGTATGTATGAAACAACGAGGGGATGCGCATAGTGCTGCATCATAAGCAAGAGCAACGATAGGTAAGTATGCAGGCCTTTTCTAGGTGCGAATGATCGAAGCGGGGCGATTGCGTAGTATCACCGTGCAAGCCTAATCACGGACTCTCGTAGTCCGCGTAGGCCATTCGCGTAGGCCGCGTAAGTCGTAACCCGCGTCGGGGTATTTACTCCTCGGCGTAAATCTGGACTCGTAGTCGCGTGGCGCGTAGGCCGCGTGAGGTATAACCCGCGTCACTAACACGGAACTCCGTAGCTCGCGTAGGTCCGCTTGGACCGCGTGAGGTATTCTCGAATCATGGTCCCGGACGCTTTGAGTCTACCCGCGTGGAGGCGGCTTAACCCGTGTAATATGTCAAGAGGTGAGTGATAGTACACTAACATAACAACTTATCTTTAAACAACATAAGCCTGACAAGAATACTCTCTTATACAAGCGTTACAAGACAGCTTAACACGTAGCATCATATCATGTCTACTTATCAAACCATCTTATTATTCTTTTCACGATTGATATAAATGCATTATAAACACGTAGACAAATGTTTCTTTTATCATTCTTAAGTGGTTATACTTAACTTCCCGTAAAGCTAGTATAACTCTTGGCTTACATTTTAAAACCAATTAGTTCTCTTACATTAAAAAATGATTGATATTCTTTTGAAATGCTTTCGATTCTTTATTATTGAGCTTAAGCGTGAGGCATTCTTAGTAAGTGTTGTCGAGCTTAAGCGGGGCGTTCGTAAGTATTATTCGGGCTTAAGTCAAAGACATTGCGTAGTTATTATTCGATTAACACGTATGCGTCTACCGTACTACGTATATATTGTAAAATATCATGCTTTAGGAAGGATCACATACCGTGAAAACCACGCGAGTTGAATATGTCGCGCGAGAGAATCGGCTATAATAGTCGAACACGTCTATCAGCGTTGAGACTACTTTATGTGATTCTAAGCGAGAGGGTTCTATATCCTACGGAAAATTGGGCGTGACAACCCTGCGGTGAGCTACTCAAGTCTCTTTGTGAAAGCGATCGCATGTAAGTACAATTTGATTAATCTTCTTTTAAACCGCCTACTGTGATAACGATTCGGTTGATACGTGATATTCTTACAAGTATTTATACTCGTTCTTATACTACGCAGTATGTATTCTACAATTCAAAGAGGGTTAGGATTAGTTACCTCGGTAAGCGATAATATCTAGATAAAGTCGCGCTGAGCAAGGTTTAGCTCACAAGTTATGCGCTCAGATAGCTCGAGAAACCTTAGAAGTTCTTGTGACTTCTACTAAGGACTATGGGTTTTGGGCTAGGGTATTTTGGGCATTATAACAATACTAGAAGACAACTTTTCTACCAAGGGAGGGGGGGTAGATTTCGGCTAGGCTAGGGGAGGGGTTGCCTCGGCAAGCTCGCTAAAAAGGGGGTGTTGGACGAAAAGGCTGAGGAAAGGAGAGGATTTTCAAGACTTGGAAAGGAATTTGTGGATGAAGAACTCTTCATCTTAAGGGGGTATTTATAGGTCAAGACATGTGACGAGGGCGAATGTAGCCAAGTGCTAGGCAAGTGTAAGGTCGAGATTAGGGCAAATGTCCTTGGCGACTTGCACACAAAATATCCTACCTAATCCTTGACTTGTGCAAAGGCACAAGCGTGCGCCGTTGTCGATTCGTCCGATGGGCGATTTCAATCCACGATTGGAGGTGCCAAGTGTCGCCTCCCGTTGGTCCAAAATGTTTCGTCTGCCGGAAAAATCCGCAAAAATTAGAAATGGCATGGCGGAATTTGCCTACGAAGGCGTGGAAGCGTTTCGTCGGAAAACTATTCGTTTTGTGGGTTGTGCCCAAGAAAAACGTTTTGTGCCTAAACTTTAAGGCTAGACTTTTGTACGTATTCCCTTACGTACATACTCTGGAAATACGGGGTATAACAGCCTGTGATGTTTATTGTCTAAACATATTTTTATGTTGTGTATGTTCCGCTGCTATTCTCTGATGTATACCTGAACGGGGTGCCCAGGTAGAGCACCAGTCGCGGCCCGGGGTCGGGTCGTGACAGTTTTCATGTTGCGACTAACGTAAAAACGTAGTTTTTCCGGGATTTTTGTGGGGGAATATCCTTAGAATACCTTTAGGGATCTTGGGTTTGAATATTGAGATTTATGAAGCAAGATTGCAAAATTTCTTTCTCTTCAATAGAGCTTGGCCGAGAGCTTCAAGTGAGCTACACAAGTTCTTGATTTTTTTTCTAAGTGTTGAAGACTAGTCTTGCACTAGTAGTAGTAGCTATATATAATACAATCAATGACTTAGATTAAAACAAATGTGTGGCTAGGATAGGGTCAATTATATCAAGCTATTTTGACCCTTTGACTTGGTCCATTTTATCAAGCTAGAACTTGTTACACTAACCACATTATTTCGTCCAAGATGATTCATGTGGAGGGTGACACATGTCGCCCTCCCATTGGTCCATAATATTTCGTTTCCCGAAATTTCCATAATTGGTCAAAATAGCGGAAACCTCGTGGGCCCCACAAAAACGTAAAATCTCTCGGGTGGCCCCACGTATCTAACTCTGAAAATAAAATTTCATGATTCCGATAAACTCTTAAAAGTCTTAAATAACAATTTGAGAATCCAATTCTCCTTAACGAACAATTTTCCTTCCCGGGGTTCAGAAGATTTCCTTCGAATTTACAACTCTTTCTTTCGTTCAAATTTTTAAGTCTTGTGTTCTCCCGTCTATTCTCATATACATGTCCTGGAATTTCGGGGTGTAACAGTATAACCATGACCATCATTTTACCACTATTCGAAGTAAACAAGAATAGATAGGTATTTTTATTTTCCTTTTAGTTTTGAATTGTTTGACTTAGACCTCGAAAATTTCTTAGTTATAAAGGAAACTTCGTCAAAATACCCAAAAATAAGACAAATGCAGATTCAGGAACTTGAGTTAAACTTGTTAGAAAAGATAACTGATGAAGTGCACACATACTCGATTTGCAACCAGACATCGACAATGCATAAACATTTACAAGCATATACACTTCGGAACAACTTCAGATATGCGGTGTTTGAAGTTTCATATTACTGAAGTTCAAGCACATATAATTGAAGCTCAACCATTTTTGCCTCAACTGTAGTCGTATGTGGCTTAGTTAAGTCTTTTTATCTGAGCATGAAGTTTATACAAATATTATTGAAGTTCATCTATTTTGCCTAAATTTCAGACATTTTTTGTGTCAAGCCGTGATGTTTGAAGTTATTCTGAAGTGAATAAACATGAAAAACATTTTGAGAAATAAATATCCGTGAAATTTTTATAAAAGATAACTTCACTGACCAAATGTTGGACCATTATAAGCACCTGATGGCCTGGTCCAATATCATACTCATAAGGCCAACACAGCGTTTTGGTGGTATCCTATGTGTAGATGTGGAAAATTCACACAAATGTCCTTATTTTAGGATGGTCTTTAATTTTTGTCCATCAAATTTAAAATATTTATTTTTGTCTTTCATCTAATACTCCGAAGTTCTGAGTTCGAATTCCTGCTCAGGCGAAAATTAAAATAAAATTCGCAAGACAAATGTTGTGTAGACAATTTATGCTTTTTTTGGTGAAATTAGTTCTATTCTGACAAAATTAGGCCTATTTGACAGAGGGTTGTCATAACGCAAACTTTATCCCATATTAGGCCTTAAGGCAAACCTCTGTCTTAAAGACAAATTTCTGCCGATATAGGCCTAATTTTACTATAAATCTTTGTCTTGCGATTTTTTTTTAAAATTTTTGACTGAGTAGAAATTCGATCCGGAACTCATAAATTTTTAGGGAAAGACAAAAATTAATGATTTCAAATTTAAGAGATAAAAATTATTGATGGCCTATGAAGGACAAAAAAAACGTGTAGTTTCTTAGCCGTGGTAGATTTGAGACGGCTTCAGTCTTCTCCCAATAATAATAGTAATGAGCTCCATCAATCTCTGTCGGACCGGGGATGGGGGCCCTGTGAGCAGAAATTTCGCCTTTTGTTCCAAGCGTCCACCGCCCCCTCTAAGCCCTTTAACACCATTCGTCCGTCTTCCCTAAATTCCGAGCTATCCATAATCTAGGTTTTTTTTAAAATCTCGTGACCCCAACTGAGTGAAGTAGGTCCCACGCCTTCGCTTTTTCCCGCCAACTACTGTGACCTTACAAGGGTTCGTCGTGCACTTTTTTCACAACAGCTGGAAACACAATCGACGGTTGAGGGCCCACAATAATTTAATCGAAGGGCCCATATTCGGCCAATCCATTTCCCAATCGCATTATTGTTGAAAATTCCCTCATCATTAGGATGCGCCCGCCCTTTCATCGCCAAGCTCAACCTCAACCTCAACCTCAACCTCACTCCTCCCACAGATAACACTACTTCTCTTTATATAATTGGGTTTGATTAGGAAATTTGTTGAATTCGAAAGGATAGAGAGAGATGGATAATCCATGGCCGTCAATGTGGCAGTCAACGTCTCCACCACTTGTTTCTTCATCACTCCCGCTCTCCCATACTCAGGTTTTTCTCTCTTTTTGTATAATTTCTTTGCCTGCATGTTAGTTTAGCGTATTTTGTCAAATGAATATACTACTAGCTTTTTGCAATTTCTATTACAGTAATTTGTTTACGAATCTTACATTCCTGTTAAATGCATGCGAGTAGAGGTGTAGTCCAGATAAAGAAAACCAAATATGAAGAAAGCCCTCCTTGATGTGATTCTAGGTGCTGCTGCGGCATTCTACATAAGACAGAGAGAAGGATTAGAATATTAGTCAACTCCTTATTATACTGCCCATAAAAAACACACTCTCTTTGTACCAAATGTAGCATTTTGTCTAGATTTGACATGAGTATTCTTTTAGAGTTAGTTAATGGGGAACTACTAGTTTTATAGCAATATAACTTGGAAAAAGAATTGTATTGCTATTGCATCAAAGGAAGAGTGTCTTGGATGAGTTAAAGCCGAATTCTAACAGAACCTTATCACTATGATGGAGGAGCCGGAGGCTGCAAATTCCTATTTGGTTTAGTATCTTCATGTTCATGGCTACACACTATGCTTGTAGTTTGGGTCACCGATTCTTAAATTATTAAATAGCAGGCACCTCTTTTGCATCTTTTTAAGTGTAGGAGTTAGACTGAAAAAAATATTCTGATGGAAAAGTGAGCATTTCTAAAACAAAAGAAAGCCTTGGGAATATATGTATTTGATGTATATTAGTTAGATGACCTAATTTGGTTTGTTGATCAAGGAAAGCAAACACTGCTAGGAATGAGTGTTCATTTAACGATTGAAGTGTGTGACCATCTCATCTAAAAGCTTAAGCTGTTAGAGTAAGCACACTTTTATATATTTAATTATATTCTCAACATAGTCAATTCCATTAAAGGGTTTCTTTCTTGCTGCTGTAATTGCACGTCTTGTGAGCTACTATTTTGTAGCAAAAGTTTTCCATTGGCTGTAGATGCACAAAAATATACATGCCTATAAGAACAATACATTGTCTTTCCCTCTCCAAATAACTTGTTAATCTCATTCTTCTCCCCCTAATATAATTCATTTGTCCTTGATGCTGCCTACCCGCTACTGTAGTTTCCCAATGCAGGTCAAAATATTTACTCGTGCATTCCACAAGATTCAGTGTCACTGGGAAATGGAATAGTACAACAGTCGACTCTTCCATGGATTTCAAATTCAAATGTGGATATCTCTAGTCCTGCTGAGTTCAGTAGTCCGTTCATATCTTTTCTTTCTGGTCCACTAACCTCTTTGCAGGGGGGGATTCAGCAATCATCAAATCTAAAACCAGTCATCATGGTGAACGAAAAACCAATAAATCGTAACAATGCCAATGGATCTGCTTCTAGGAGTGGACCGGTACTTGTACCTGCTGTTGAATTGTCACAATATTTTAGCAGCCACAAGTCAAAATCTGGAGAAACCCTTAAATCAACTGCTGTAATAGACCCTCCAAAATGTGAAATGGCTAAGACAGCTGCTCCTTCCCATTATGTTGGCGATTGGAAACTAAAGCATTCTTCTTTTCCAAGAGGGCCTTCAGATGCAGGTTCAGTCCCAGATAGTGCCGTGAAATTCAATGATAAACCTGATACTGTGACATCTAAGTTTTTTCTGGAAACAGGATATTCTGGGCAGTTGTCACCACTGCTGAGCAGCTATCCCCGTGTGTTTTGTTTGGGCTTAAGTGAGTAACCCACTAATTAGTTTCATTTTTCATCAATACTATGTTTATCTGTTCTGATTAGTACTTTGGTCATTGCATGCAGGCGGATACCTTGTTCTCAGAAATACTGGTCTTCTTGGAGTTATTTGTTTGTGCCATGGTTCACATATGTCTATTTCTAGGTTTTGTGAGGTACTTAGTTCTGAAGTTTCCTTTTTTCTTCAGCAGTCTCTGGAAAAATATACTTCTGTTGGAGTACTTGATATTTCCATGTCTTTATTTTGTCTATTATTTAAGTTAAAGACTTATCTTTATAACAGTTTGAAGTTTTATCTTTTGTGCAGCATTCTGGTGTATCTGATGTTAATCCAGGGAATGCTGTTCGTATGGACAGTGGTGTGACCATAGCTCAGTGGCGGAAGGTCTTCTTCCAAAACCTAGGGGTAAGGAATATGTGAGGTATCTAACATCTATTCTTCTATGCCTCAAAGTTCGTGCTTTATTTATTTTTGGTAGCTACTTTCTTTCAAATGTCTTTGTATTTATGTAATCAATTTGGTTATGTTCATGATATTTCTGTGGAAGGGGGTCCAATTAAATGTTTCCTGATATGTAGATCAGTTTTGGTTCATGGAATGATAACTATGAGTCTGCTCAGGTGGTCTTTTTGAGATCATATGTTAAATTTCTTTAGAAACTTTTATAAAAACTTTTCTTAGGAGATTTGGGATTGATTTTGGCATTTAGGCACAATTGATTGATTAATTGAAGGAGAATTTGAAAGACTAAACTGGAAAATTACCAAAGACAAAAAGGAATCGCTTCTTACTTATGTTAGTTGGATTTAGAGAGAAAAGTTGCTGCAAAATTGTGAAGAAAAAGATAATAGTTTGGATCACTAAATTTAGCATTCCAAATTGCTTTCACATCATCTATGGGATTGTAGAAGGGAAATTTTGCGATTCTGCTAGAATCACTTTATATGGAGACTCTGGTACAGTTAACTTAGAAAACTTTAAACCTTTTTTTATCAAGAACTTTACACTTATTTCTTTGCTGGATTAAATACTGTCCATATAATTTATATGTTAGCGCTATCTATATCTTTTAACAACTTGACTATCTTTTTATGAACTATTGGATTTCTGATCCTGATAAAGTGTTCTCTGCCTGCTACGATGGTTTAATTGATGGAACGCCTGCTTTTAGCATACATGTGAGCAGAGATGCAAGCTAGACCACTGTGTCTAGGGTTGCATGCACTAAATTGTTTGGTTTTGTTTTATTTACAGCAGAAGTTAAGAACCTAGATTCTCTATTTTACTAGGTCTATTGATTTAAAGTACTTGTTAGTGGCATCCATTTGAAGCACAATAGCCAATAATGGTGATATTTCTATTGTAATTTAGATTAGGGCTCCTGAAGATCATGGTGGATGGGACTGGCCTGAAGTATTTCCACTGAGTACTGGTTTGGGAGAGTTTTATCCATCGCTTCCCAATTTATCTCCAAATTATGAGCTGTCCGGTGCATTTGGAGTTTCAAATGGAGCTGAACAGTCATGGAACAATATGTCTATTTCAAAGAACCCTCAGCATCCAATATTATCAAACTTAGATGGGATACAAGACCTGGAGAATGGTTCTTCATTTATTTCAGCTTATATTGGTTCAAACTCTAAGGACACAAATACTTCCAATTCTCTTTCAGATCTCAAAATTTCAAAATCCCTTGGTATCAACAGTTCACTAATTCAAATGGACAGAAGTAGTGTCTCCTCAAGTATTGAATTGAGACTTGGGCATCCATCCCAGCAAAGCAAAAAGTTGGGAACTTTAGCTCAACAAACTTTTGAGTATCATTCCACTGTCAAACCAATGGAATACCAACAATCATTGTTTCCAGAGCCCCTTATGCATAAAGGTCTGTTATTATTTGTGAGTTTATTCCTTTAGTTCTTGATATCCCTTTAAAGTTTACACCTGCCAGTTCATGCAGCAGTTGAATCACATGCAGTGGAAGAAAGAAGGTCAAATTTTCATATGTTAAATTTGAGTCCAAGAAGTGGAAAGGGCCAGCTGGACCTTGTCAACTCTGCCTATGTACTCCGCAACGCAACAAGTGAATCCAGAACCATAAATTCTGTATTTCCCGTGGTTCAAGTGCAGTTCAAGGGTCCTTCAGAAGAACTTCTGTATTCTGAAGCTACCAAAAATATGGTTACTGGAAGTCATATTCTACCTGGAGAACCTCAGAGTAAATCCCTTACTCTAAAGTGCGACCAAATTGATTTTCATTGTGGTAGAGGTAAGATGACTAATAAGGAATTTAATGTTGACACTTCATGTGCTCTTGGACATGGGAACAGTGATAAAGGTGTGACCAACAATATTATTAATTTACACAGTGCCACTGAGTTGAACTTTGGACTCTGCTCCAAGTATTATGAAAATAAAAGGACTGTTAAGAGAGCTGTAGATGGGATTGGTCATAGCAATTGCTTGGCCTTACATGAGAAGAACCTTTATTCATGCAAGCCCTGTGGTATGATGATGGATATGCCTGATGCTCAGAACACCATTAATTTGTATGGGAAGACATCTTTAATTTCTCCTAATGGACCCTTTGATAATGTTAATATCAGATCTGTCGGTAAACCAATGTTTAGAACAGCTCCATCATCGCAGGCAGTCCCATTGGGGTTTCCATTATCAAGTTCAACTCTAATTGGAAATCAAACTCTACAACTATCTAACAAAGAGAGCTTGAATGGAAGGCAGATTGAACTCACCGAAAATCCAAGAACGCAAACGTTGCATCATGGGTTGGGGTTTCCTACTCCTGCACATGTCAGTTCCTCTACCACAGCCACCAAAGAGCATGTGCTATGCAGGAATCCTTTTGATAAAGCACCTACATCCATAAACCAGTTATATGAACCTAATGTTGCGAATAGGCTACATGCATCTAAGACTGCAGCAGTATCTGCCTTCTCTGGGGTTAGTGATTATATGGGAAAGCATATTCAGGCTATAGCTCCAATGACTGGTAAAGCACTGCTGTTTCCTTTTCAGTTATTCTGCGTAACTCTTTTGATTTGTAATTGTAATGAATAGGAAGTTTACGTCCGTACAGATCAGCTTGAAGGTTTTAATTTTTCAGCTTTATCACATGGAGGATCCCTGCGTGCTCAAGACTCAGGATTCTACTGTCAACTTTCCACTGATTTTAATGCAGTTCACTGGCCTTACCTAAGGTAATTCTCTTGAAACATTTTCTGTAAATCTTGATTTTCCATGGTTTGCAATCAATTCTGTCCGTTAGTGTCGATGTTTGGTTATAACTTTTCCCTTGTCCTGAATCACCCTAGAAGATATTTAATTTGTTGTATGCAGAGATTCAGTATGTACTACTCTCTCCCCCAGATAACTGTGCCAACCAAAGCTTTAAGCATGTTGAAACCAATTAGGTCCAGCTAAGTTTGGATAGCGGTAGTATTGCTGAGTAATTTCTAAAGTAGTTCCAGATATACTAGTTTGTTCTTAATGCAATATCACATTATTTTCTTTTCAAGGATCATGAGAAATAAGATGCAGAAAGCATCCAAGGGTTAGTGGTCAACAAAGTGACTACAAACCTTGGAGACTTGGGGTTCAAATTCCAACAAAGAAGAAAAACACTAGTTGATTTCCACTTTAGAATTATGTAATTAAGGGACTCTTCTTTTTTAAGATCTTCCATCTGCCTAACCCTACCCGATACCGGTATGTTGGGAGGTGCCCTCAAGCTGTTCCGGACACCACCGTGAGGCAAAAGAAAAGGTGGAAAAAGTTGATTCCGAAAAAGGTGTAGTCTGTTGATAATACATCTCTAAAGTTGTATGAAGCAAAGTTAATTGACTAGTGCTTGTGTTTCAAAAGTAAATTTCTTGGACTATGGCTTAACTTTGGAAAGCATATCTCAAAAGAATCTTGAAGTTAATGAAGATTGAGGACTACAACATATATATGTAATCTTCTTTTCTTTATTTCTAGAGATGATATTCCGACCAGTTTAGATGATTGGTGAACTTTACCATTATCAAAAAAAGATAGTTGGTGAAGTTTAAAGCAAAATGCTATCAGGTGGCGACAAAATTATTTGTAGCCAATAAAGAAAATGAAAAGAATTGATATGGGCCTTCTAGGAGCACATTTTCTCCCAAACTAAGTCTAAAAGAATGTGATCATCTAATGCAGTTATCTCGTGGAATTAGTCGAGGATTGTGCGAGATTGCCTGGAAACCGTGGTTATCGAAAAGGAAAAGAATATGATTATCTAACCGAAAATGGGATAAGGCATAAGTATCTCTGAACTATACCCGAAGTTCCATGGACGCACTTTACCTTTACGGGGGTCTTATTACCCCCCTTAAACTTTTTTTCCTGTATTTCTTTGCATTTATGTGCTGGCGCGGACCCAAACCCCACTTACATTAGAAGCGGTTTATACACGCGCTTTTTACGAGCAGTGAACCCCATCCCCTTCCCTTTTCTTTTAATTTTTTACTTGTTCATAATTACCTGGACACTTTCCAATTTTTTTATTTTTTTTAAACCTTTTGGATCCTTCACAAAAATCACCCCCAAACCTAAATTTCTTCTTTTAAATCTGGCTCGAAATTTGTTGAAATCGAAGTTATTGGATACCGATTGTTTGAATGTTGAAGTTGCGTTATAACATGGCTCAAAAATATTGGAAGTCATTGTTAAATATTGAAGCTTTGAAGAAGAAACTTGAAAATGAGTTTCATTGATTCAGTGTTTGTTTGAAGAAATTGGTGATTGAGATTTATTCACGGAGTTGTGGGAAAGTTGCATCTCAAAGTTGAGCCATTTGATTGAGTATTGGAGCAGATTGGATCAAAAAAATTGAGCTTCTTCTTTGGGGAAGATGATGAAGCTGAAATTGCACATTTGCACAAATCGCCACATATTGTAAACGGTCAAATTCTGCGGCCATTTGGCAATTAACCACTTTTTTGCCAATAACCAATTTCCATCTTCGAACCAAGTAGAAATAGGACACCATCAATTTGAAGCTCCGTTGAAGATTGAGTTCGAACTATCTGGCCCTTCCCCCAGAAAATTAATTCTATTTCTAAAAAAAAAAAAAAAGTAAAGGTTGACTCTATTTCATAAAGAAAGAAAGGAAACCAATTAAAAGATATCATCTTAAGTTTAATATTAATTAATTGTAAAAAATGTCAAATTAAAAAAGGGCATGTGTCTATATTGATCAGAAATTTAGCTTATTTTTTGCCTCACTTGCCTCCAAGAGAGTGAGCACACACTTTGTGCCACCTCAGCACCTAAGGGTGTATTTATTACAGTTTAAAAAAGTTTAAGGGGGTAATAGGACCCCTGTAAGGGTAAAGTGTGTCTAGGGGTGTTATCGGTCCGGACCGATAAGGTTTCGATCGAGTCGGATCCGGGGCCGGACCAAACCTATGCTCGTCCGGATTTTCCGTGTCGATTAGGGCGAATTTTATTTTATTTTTAAATTGAATTTCCAATACTGAAATTGACATTCTCGGACACATTACCACGAAATTTGACCGTTGAAATTTATTGTATATCGCGAGATATTTAGCTTTGAAAAGGGAAAAAACGTAACGATTTGGGAGAAAAGTGAAATTGATTGGCAAGAGGACGTTTTTGGAGAAATCGGCTGAATCAAACGGCCTTTAGGCAGTTTGGTTCGGATTCGTCTAAAAAAAATACGCGAAATCAAAAAAATATTTAGGTGAAACGGATGGCCGAGCACAGGATTATGACCATTTAAAGTTTCATCAATTTACAACTAATTAGAGGTGACGGGAGGACTGCTGGGGATGGAATCTGGCGGGGCTGGTGGGGTGGGGTGTTCTGGGATTCTGGGTCAGGGTAATTTTTGGCACTCGTATCGGGCCAGATTAACTTTTGGTCCGAGTATCGGTCGGGTTTCTGGTCGGTTCTCGGATAATTCAGGAGTATCAGGGCCGTGCGATACTAAGTGTATCCCTGGAACTTTGGGTATAGTTTGGGGTACTTATGCCTTATCCCATCGAAAATCATAAAGAAAATGGGCTTTATATAACTCAACAACTCCTAGCACGTGCAATCCAACTCTAGAGTTTACGTCTTAACTTTACAATGGAGATATGAGTGTAAGAATAAGCTTGCCAAATGTTAATTATGATACGCAGTTGAATTATGTAAACTAATTCTTTTAAAAAATTGGATTGTCAGAGAGGGACACTTTTATTAATCTATTTAGGTCCATAGCCTGCCCTCTTCCTCTAATGTTTTGAGTGTGATATTTTCTTCTTGCACCAAGCACATGGAAGATACACTTGTTGATGGACCGCAGTGAGACTCGAATCTAGAACTCTATCTATTCTTATATCATTTGAAAGATTTTGAGCATATCCAATCCAAAACCTTAAGGTAGTGGTTGGAGTGATACAAAATATTTATGAACCCTTTGTCTATTGGAAATATATTTACTTCTACTTTAAAGTAGAAAAGAAGATCCTTAAATGATGCAGGTTTTATGTAAGGAAATGAAAGCCAAGGAATGGCAGATGTTTCAAAGGGAAGATGGATTGCGAACAACAGCTTAAACACAAATGTTTATGGCTTTTGGGTTTTTTGTGTAATCTCAAGAATGTAAAGGATGATGATAGCATGATAGATTTCATATAATCTTGGCAAGGATAGGGATCTCCTTATAATATTTGTACTGTCTTAGCACCATCTTAGCACCATCTTAGTGCTAAGTTGTTCCTCTTTCTAATATACATATTACTTTCCTTTTCAAAAAAAAGAAAATGATGCAACATAGAGAGGCCCATTAAATATATCCAAGTTATATGAGAACCATAGACAAAGGGGAAAGCTTATTGGTTAAGAGCTTCCATTTCTTTTGATCAAGTAAATGTATTTTATTTCATTTCATAAACAAGGCCATAAAACAGTCGTATACAAGTTGTATATCTGCAAACTCCATCCAATCATCTATACAACAAGGGACCTTCTGAGTGCACCAAAAGAAAATAAGGTAACGAAGGCTACTCCTTAACTCAAGAAAGCTCGACTCTACTCCTTCAAAAGCTCTTCTATTCCTCTCTCCATAAACCCACATTGAAGCAAGTGGCACCACATTCCATGCCTTTCGTCTTCTTCTCCTCCTGCTCTTCCAACTAGACATCAACTCTTTCACCATTTTTGGCATCACCCATGGAGTGCCAAACCACCTAAACATATCCCATCATAATTTCATTGTCAACCCACAATGTAGAAGAAAGATGATCCACTTCCTCGCCCGTCTTCTTGCACATGTAACACTAGCTAACACATATAACCTTTCGCTTTCTCAAGTTCAATATCGCCCCTCTTGCGGCCAACCAAGTGAAAAAACACACCTTCCTCAACACATTTGGAATCCATATTGCATTACATGGAAACACTTGCTCCTCCCTGACCAAAAGGTTCTCATAGAAAGTCTTCATAGAGAACACATCATTATTCCCCAAACTCCACCACCATGCATTGGGCTTATCAACCAGGTTAACTTGCCTATGTAATAAGGCTAGCCGTCTTTGGAACTCAACTACCTCCCAATCGTTAAACATCCTTTTAAATCTCAAGTCCCAAAAAGTTTTCCCACCTTGTGTCCACTTAATTTGTAGAACTGTCAACTCTAACTCTCTCTGGCAAGAAATTTTGTACAAACTCTGGAATTCATCTTTCAAAGTGACATCCCCGCACCATCTATGTCCCCAAAAATCAATTCTATCCCCGTCTCCGACCTTGAATGAGATGTTTCCTCCCTTCAAAGTATTTCTCCACAAATCACACCTAAAAGGCAAAGTGATGTCTCTAGTTCTTCACCCACCTTCCATGCTCCCATATTTATCCATTTTTACCCCCCTCCACAAAGCTTGTGTCTCTACCCCAAACCTCCATAGCCATTTACCAAATAAAGCTCTGTTCTGTTAAATATTGTTGAAGTGTGACCATCTCATCTAAAATCTTAAGTTGTTATAGAAAACACACTTTTAATATTTGATTATATTCTCAATACGCCCCTTCACTGCTGTCCTGCTTTCTGTTTTCATGGTCTAGCACGTGAAAATTCTTTTTGATAATGGGTGGCGGTGAAGTTCGATCCCAGGAACTCTGATACCATGTTGAAGTGTATGACATCTCATCCAAAAGCTTAAGCTGTTAGAGAGAGTACACTTTTAATATTTGATTATATTCTCAACAATTACCTTTAAATCTTTAATTACAAGACCTCCCCATTTTTTTAGGAGTTGTAACAATCTCCCATCACACCAAATGAAACTTCCTTGCCCCATCCGCTGCATCCCATAGAAAAGAGCTTCCATTTCTAACCATAAGGTTGCGTTTCAAGTCACTTAGGGAACAAAGTGGGAAAGGACTAGTGTAGGGCTCCTAGGTAGGCGGTTTGGGAAATTGAATTTACTGTATCAAAGAAAAGTTATTTAGAACTGTAACTGTAATAATGAGAATTAGTATATATTCTTCTTTCAGTGATCATGTCTGTTTACATGCATTTGAGTTGATCTTATTCTTATCCTCATCCTTAAATTTTTGTTCTGATTGATTTCATGGTTTACATGAGCTTAGACATGGAGGTTCTGAAAGCAATATTTCTACACCAGTTGAGCAAGCAAATTGCTTTCAGGTTGCACCAAATTCCTTTATGTCTTGCCGTTGTAGCTGTGCTGCTCAGCCGGACTTTTCTGTTGAAAAACATCATTTCATTGGTGAACCTCCGGATAATACTCAGATAGAACAGAGTGGAGTTTCTGACTGCATTAAGAATTTATTTGCTTGTAAGTTGAATGACAGTCCGAAAGTTCCCTTCGACAATGTGGCCTATTTTGAAGGAAATAGTGATTTAATGCGGAATAAGATAAACAAAATGGAGTGTCACTCTTCTCAATGGAGAGATGTTCCCAAAAAGGTGACTGGAGCAGTTAGTCTGACATGTAAGAAACAGACAACAGGTTTCCTGAACATAAATGAAAAAATGAGGGGACAATATGCAGATGCCGGTGGAAACAGAAACAGTTGTGCTGTAGCTTTTCAAAATGTTGGATGTCTAAAGGAGCCAGAAATATCCAATGTTTCTTCTGGAGGATCTGCACCTGTTGTTACTGAGGCATCTGCGATGATTCATGACAAAGAGTTCTCCACTGCTGATGGTCAAAACGCTGTGGCAAGTAATGTTGTAGTAGATGAAGGATCAAGAGTCGACATATGCTGGTCATCTAATGATGCACAAGGCAGTGAACAAAGTGCAGAGTTTTTTGGTGTTGCTTGCGAATTCAACCCCATGGATGCAGGACCATCCAAAGGGTTTGCTAATAATTCTTCTCGTAGTCTGATTGATGAACTTAGACTAAGTGATTCCTTAAAATTGAAGAAAATGCAGAACCATTCTAGCTTCAGCATTCAACAAAAGAGCCATCATATTCAGAAAGTGGCTGATATCTCCAAAAAGGTGATTGGGAAAAGAACCAAATGGAGAAAGTTGGATACAACACTTCCTGCCGTATACTCTGCTTGTGGCTTTCCAGAGGGCATTTGTGGTGCTGGTATGCAGCATTCGTCCAATGATAAAAAAGGTGTCCTCCTATCTGATAATGGAAGTGCAGCATATTCCATAGAACCGAGTTTCAGAGAAAGGAGCTTCAGAATGCATTCATTGAATACTCTTTCATGCAATGGTAAAGTTAATTGCCATGATGCAAAAGCTATTGGTACTCAGTCAGATCTTTTAAAGGTTGATGATGATGATGATGATGATACCTTTGTAACTTGTGAATTACCAAGAAGAAAGAGGCCGAAATTGGATACTGCAACACTTGTTAGGCACACAGATGAGGAATATAATCTAGGTGCTGGAGCTGCAGATAAGTGCAGTTTTGTAGATACCTCTACATTTCCTGAGATGCATGAGAAGGTTTATAGAAGGGCAGTAAGACCTATAGTGTGGGGGAAATATGGTGTAATTTCTAATGCGAATCCATCAAAACCAGTCAAATTTCTTTCTCTAAGAAAAATTTGTGACTCCTTGGTGAAGTGTAGCTCCTCGAGAAACTACACTGCAAAATCGGCTTCTGTAAAATTCAAGAAGGCAAGTGCAAAAGAAAAACATCGATGCATTAACAAATCTCCATATCTCAAAAAAGTCGGAAGCTGTAATGCTAATCGTGTTGTAACTACCGAAAAATCTAAAAGTCATCTCTTGACATCTAGTGGATTGGATCCTTGCCAATCATTAGAGCAATCCAAGAGAGCGCGTTGCCATGGAGGTGAACAAGGGGCTCACTTATTCTATTCTCTAGAGAAGAGAAGGGTAAAAACTGGTGATATTGTAGATGATTCTCTGCCAACTCCAGAGAAGCCAAAGTCCAAGGAGATTCACAAACGGGGCCTTAATGAGTTGACACTTGAAGGTATGATTTCAAGAACCAGGTTCTCTAAGTGATCAAGGGACATTTCTAACAACAATCTGGTGGTACTGTAGGTATTCATCCAGGAGAAGGAGGTTCTACCTGTGCTCGAACAGAGGTTTGTTGTTTCTTAATAACAGTTTAGATGTACTGGACTCCTGAATAAAGATTTTCTAAAAATTCTTCTACCTTCAGGGATACAAGGGCCGCAAAAAGGAAGGAGTGCGGTATAATTTTCCTCAGGTTTCTGAGTCTGGTGGTGGATGCCTTGTTGCCCAGGAGCAACTAAATGCCTGGATTCACATAACTGGACAAAAGTTATCTAGAAAGGAGACTCCGAGGCTTCCACCTAAAGATGCTGAATATGATTATTGGGTATGTCTTTATGACGAGGCAAATTGCGCTGAATTTTTAAACCCTATAGTGGTCCAACTGACAAGTCAAGCGTATAGCTTTTAAATTCTTGTGCGCTTTGATTTCAGTCTATGCTACTGATGTTCTTACTTTGTTACTCTTTATTTTTTCAGAAGGAATATGCTCGCTATAAGCACTCCAAAGGGTGGAAGAGTTTGGTTGTGTACAAATCTGGCATTCATGCTCTTGGTCTTTACACATCTAGGTTTATTTCACAAGGCGAAATGGTCTCATCTGTCTCCATTCTCATCCTCTGAATTTATAAGTTTCTCATCAGCAAATTTAACTTTACTTTCACTTTTACCTCTAGGTTGTTGAATATGTGGGTGAGATAGTGGGGCTCCGTGTGGCTGACAAAAGAGAAATTGAGTACCTGTCAGGAAAGAAATTGCAGTATAAGAGTGCTTGTTATTTCTTTAAGATTGATCAAGAGCATATAGTCGATGCAACCCAAAAGGGAGGGATTGCCCGATTTGTGAACCATTCATGCCTGGTAAGTGTCTTCATTTTGTCCACTTAATCTCCTGCCCAATTATGTTACAATGCCAACTCTTTTGCAAACCAATTTTGGTGAAGTGCTTGCTGTTTGACATTTTTGTTTTTTTCGTCATCTCTGATTTAATACTTATGATGTAACTTGTGTTTTCTTTTAAGAGAAAAAGATATAAAAGTTGATGCCAGTTTGATGGACTCAGCTTTTCTTCTTTTGCTAATTTATTTTACCAGCCAAACTGTGTCGCCAAAATCATTTCTGTGAGGAATGAGAAGAAGGTATACATCCATACCTTTTTTCCACTTATATTTTGTTACATTTCATAGTTATTTCTACCAGAATATATAATTAATAGTATGTGATAACTAAAACTAGAATTTCAAATACTTAGCCTTGATTAATATGCAGGTAGTATTTTTGGCTGAGAGAGACATTTATCCTGGAGAAGAGATTACATATGATTACAATTTTAACCATGAAGATGAAGGAAAAAAGATACTTTGCTACTGTAATTCGAAGAATTGCCGACGGTATTTAAACTGAGAGCTAACACTTGTTCGTTCGTTCATAATCTGGGAACCAATTGAAGTGTTCGGATGTTAATTCTTTCGCCTCTGCAGTAGTACATGCTAATGTTCTCGTGAAAGGCTAGCACCAATGTCCTCACGAATGTTATAACCTTTGTACATTATTTTTGCGTTAACATCTAAATCTACTTTTTCTCACCGTGTCTTTTGAGTTCTTGATTCAAGTTATATCACCAAGCAAGTCTTACTTGCAATACTGCTAAATGCATATACCCCAACAATAACACCACCTCAATTCCAAACAAGCTAGGGTCGCCTCTCCCTCCCGATATAGGGGTAAGGTCTTTGTACAAACTACCCCCTTATACCTCACTTGTGGGATTATACTGGGTATGTTGTTATAATTGAACTCACAAATCTGTTTACTGCCTAATAATCTACAAGTTGAACAACCAGATTATACGAAATAAACTAATAAAGTAATCAATGCTGTAAGTTCGACAACTTGAGACTTAACTGATCACCAAGCTCAAGAAACCAAGGAATTGGCATCTAGTATATATGCCTTGAATTTCTGTATGATATATAGACCATCTTCCGTTGCCATTCTGTAACTTATAAGGCTATGTAGTAGTTGGTGGATAAAGGATAACTGTAGGCATAAATTCTGGTTAATATTTTGGACCAACGACGTAGTCAATCGATAACAAGCAAAACCTTGAAGTTATCCAAATTGTTGCTCTATGCGTAAGGTCCTGTTTAAATGAAAACAAGAAACAACAGCAAACTTAAGATCTCCGATCATCTCCATTAGATTACTAGTTTACTTAGCAATGGGAAGAGCTGCAACTAGTAAACTTATAGTTTCAACATTGCAACCTACTGCATATGAATAAGATTTGCAACTATAGACTAAGGTTCTGAAACCTACACGATAAAGGACAGATGGAACTGCATACAAGAAGTTTCAAATATTCCAACAATGGTCATAGGGCATTGGACTTTACCACAAGAAGTGAGAAAATGAGTTATTCTCGTGTGCAGCATATTCATTGGTATAAAAAGTACAAATTACGAATTCATCATACATCTTGCTTGAGTGAAACAGCTTCAATCACAACACTGTTCTAAGAACCCCAGTTCGGAATGTTAGCGGTGGCTTCATTCGCCATTTTTACCAGAGTAACCTGCCAAAACCACGTACTCAACAAAGAGAAATAGGATGAAAGGTCAAAATAAGATTTCTTTCATTGGCCACAGGCACTTCATGCAAGATATCAGCACGCATGCCACAACATCAAAAAAGATCTCTCAACAGATACATATATGTTGTAAATCTGGTTGGAAATTTAATGTGACACCATTATGGAAAAGAAAAGGATGTCATCTAATTCTCATTCATAGAACAGAAGAATATGGGCAATTTTGCACTCGGAACATCCAAAAATGAAGTATATTCCACAAATAAAGTATCTAGTAATTATTGTTAGCTTAGATAAGCCTTGTTTCAGATCAAAAACCTTTTCATCCAGCTCTAATTCACTGTTAGAACTTCTATCGAAAGAAGCTCACTTCTAACAAAGAGCAAGTTACTGAATTCTACACAGTTACGAATATTTAAGCTGCGAACTAGGTGAACGGTTTTACTTAGACACAAAAATAAAAAGAGAAAGTAAAAACAAATTAGATGAACCTATAAGGGAAGGTTGATATTTGTGAAGCTAGTGTATTAAGTTAAAAAAAAAACTTTTGAATAAGTCAATCTGATTTTGAAGTATCTGATTGAATGTATTGAAGAGAGTTGACAAAGAAACTAGCATTATTTTTTAAATATACATGCACAATAACATGTGACTTTAATTATTAGATGTATAATTTCATAATAATAATAATAAGAAGAAAAACAAAACATGCCCCCCTGGATTCCTGGTTACCCTACTGTTATGACGCGGTATTAAAGCTTAAGATGTAGTGCTACAAAGGATAAAACATACCACGCTCTCTGGAACACCAGGTGGAGGCAGAGAAAGGTTCCTCGGAGGCCATTTATCAGAATATGACCTTTTGTCGAATCTCCACTCTCCAATTTTTCCGTAGGTCATCTTTCCCTTCATATCATAGTCACATCCATATGTGTAATGAATTATGAACGCCTTGCCAATTTCTGTATCCCAAGGAGGCTGAAAACATTCAACAATACACGAAAAGTTAGGTTTCAGGTACATAAGGAAGAAATAATGCAATGAATTCACCTCACAAACCAAAAGAACGACAAGCACATGATGATCTAAGAATAAGAAGGAAGCCTTTGCAACATTGGTATATGAAAAGCAGAAAAGTAATGCTGCTAACCACACCGACGAAAAGGAGAACGGAATGAAATCAGGTCTATCTGAGATAAATCTTACTGTTTCAGTAGATGCATATATGGAACAGATGAAGGTTCGGAAGTAAATGAGGAGATCTATGCTATTTCAGTTTTCTCAAACCAGTGGTTCTAAAGTTAATATGAAAATTAGGAGGAAAAGGAAAAAGCTCCATCATGAAATCGTTACTTATCATGGAACTTGCATTACCCTTCAAATTATAACTCGTCTTTACACATGTTTCAGACGTAGAATCAAAATATATAGACAATAAGAATTTTCGTGAAGCAACAAATATTTTTTTTGAAAAAAGGTCTAATTTTTACCAAAATTCATACTTATGCAACACTTTTTGGCTATATTACTAAAGGGAGAAAAAACATCTCAACGGAGAAAGTCTAACCCCCGCAAGAGCAGATGAAATATTAACATCAAATCTTTGGCTTCATCGTGTATAGAGTAAACAAATGAATTATTCTAGAACCTGGATGCTCTGATTGCCTTTTCTCAGAAATCCTCTTCAAATTGGCCTATGTTTATACTCAGAAAAATCTCAGAGCTATAAGCAAGTCCCTAACGCACGATATACAGTTTCGCTCTTCGATAGGCACCCATATCAGATGGAACTGGTGTATGCTGATCCATTACACATTCACTCGGCTTTTTCCTTAGCAATATTCCACATTTCTTAGCACTTTCCACTGTCCGTATAGTAGTTAGGTTAATATTCTATACTAGGTAGTTACTGAGCATAACATCTGGAAATACATTAGTACTTGACACCGGTGATTCCTTTTGCTGTACACTGTAAGCATCTTCTGGGTGCTTTTTCAGTAATGAAACTTGCACTTTACCAGATCAAAGAAAAGTAACCCACACACCATATCTGAATAATTTGTTTGGGTGTTGAGCACTTGTAACATAAAAAGTTCCCATTAGGGATGGCAATAGGGCGGGTTAGGGCGGGACAAGCTTTGACCTACTAAGATTTTGACCCGTCCTGTCATGTCCCGTTTAGCTTTGTCCAAAAAAATGCCCTACCCTGCCCGTTTAGCTTTGTCCAAAAAAATGTCCTACTCTGCCCTGCTAAGCCCTATCCTGCCCCATTTATGTTATCTTTTATTATTTTTCTTTGTTTTCACTTTTCAACATGAAACTCACTACAATTTAAGTAATTCTTACGGCACAATTTAAGAAATTTACTGATATTTATATGGTTAATATATTTTTTTATCATAATTAAGCAATGGAGTAATAAATATGTGAAAATCCTCAATCCACCGCATATTTCGGTCTCCGGTGACCACCCAGTTATATTAAACCCTTCCACCAACACTGCAACCACTCAGTCTGATCCAACTTCGCTCCTCCTCTCATGGGTACATCGATTCTCTTTCCCTTATATTTTTTTCCTGTTTTTAACATGAGTATGAACTTTTAATTATATGAAACTAGAAAAATATTTTATTTGTTTCCCTATTACCTGCCCTGCCCTATTACAATTTTCTGAAAATGTGTTTTGACCCGCCCTGCCACGCCCTGCTTTTGCCCGGCCCCATTGCCTCCCCTAGTTCCCATACTCAAAGGTTTTTTCAAGTTGTACAAGAATTCCAGAGGATGTAAAGATATGATAACTAGTTATCAAATACCATTTCACAGAAAAGATATGTGATCAAATGGGCAACAGCATATCTTCTTTATCTCTGTTTTGCCTTGGAAAGGAAAAGGCAATAATATAACTAAACTATCAACATCTCAAATATTGTAGTCTATAATGGGAAAAATAAATAGGAAAACAAATTATCATACCTGAATCATGAATTCCTTGTGCAATACGTTGCCCACATTATGCAAAGCAGATGAAACTGCATAGGCATACCTGCATATGAATTAATAAATGTCAAGCAAATTCTGATTTTCCATTATATTTTTCAGTAACTAGGAAATGTCTTTTGTTGAAAAAAATATAGTAATTAAAGTATAGGCTTATTACATCTCAAGCACCCAACCAAACGCTTTGTCTGCTTCAGGATCCTTTTTCATGGCCAAAGAAACATTCATCCATGTTGGAGCTATCTTCTTTAAAGCTTCCTATCATAATCGTGTGGTAAAAGGAGAAATTAAAAGGGCTTCTCATTTAGAAAGCAAAAGCAAGAACATACTTATAAAATACAATCTAGTAGTACCTTGGCAACAATGACGGGGGAATTTCCTATGGGATCAATGTCAGTTATAGGTCCGTTTTCTTGAGGGAAGAACTTTCTGAGTACAGACTCATACTTTTTGGGTTCTATGTAAAAGAAAGGGAATGCCGCTCCAAAGCCATCCATAGATAGGTTAGGGATGGGCTTGACAATAACATGATCTGGCTCTGCCATCAATATGTAGTCTTCTTGAATTTGTGCTTGTTGAAGCCACTGAACAAAAGCCCATGGTCTATTGAGGACAATATAACCCTGAAATTGAAAGAATGGGATGATAAGTGAGTATTCAGAAAAAACAAAAACATTCCAGAGTAGAGTAGGGATACCTGATCCATTCCAGAGGGAAGTGGCTGAGCAACAAAAGTAGGGATCTCATCCATGAACTTATCTGGCTTCCCAGAGTGCAAGATCCTTGTAAACCCACCCATCTCAGAGTTAGGCTCATTCTTATACTTGTTGAACCAGTAATACATAATCCTACTCTGCCAAGTGTTATATACTGAATCAGATGACGTCACTGCTGTATGGAACAGCCTCTTCTTCGTTTTTGATCTGTCTAACGGCATCTTGATAATTGGGTCTTGAGAAAATGTTTTTGTTGAAGGGACTGGCAATTCTTGCTTGAAAGAAGCATTTGCTGAGATGAGGATGTTGTATGTGATCAATGCTGCTGATAACGTAATCACCACTGTGAAGAACATTTTCCCCCAACCCATTTTTTCTTCTTCTTCTTCTCCATCCTCTCCTTACATGTATATATAGTGGAAGGTGGTAGCGAAGTGGCACAAAGTCGAATCTGCTGCTCTTTGTCAGCGGGGGCTGCTGGGGAGTAGGTGGTCAGGAAAAATGGTTGACTATTCCTAATTCTGATTTAATCAAAGCATTAATTACAGTTGTTACACTCTACTCTATTTAGTTAGGGCCTAATATGAGTAGGGGTGAACTAAGGTTGGCCCTAATTTTTTTGAACTATCCGGACCCTACCCAGTAAAAGATCGGTTTCTAAATTTACTATCTGGAACCTACCCGTATCAATCATTACCCGGAACCTACCCGGATCCTGCGGTTCTGATGTGGGACTCGGTGTGATGATGCAATATGACGTAACCCGGCCCATCTGTGGGACTCGGTGTGATGATGCAATATGACGTAACCCGGCCCATTTGTGGGAGTCGGTGTATGCTTCAACATGTGACGTAACCCGACCCATTTGTGGGACTCGGTGTAATGATGCAATATGTGACATAACCCGACCCATTTGTGGGACTCAGTGTGATGATATAATATGACGTAATCCGGCCCATTTGTGGGACTCGGTGTATGCAACAATATAACGTAACCCGGCCCATGATGGGACTCGGTGTATGCATCTACATGACATAACCCGACCCATTGTGGGGCTCGGTGTAATCATTTGTATAACGTAACCCGGTCCATCTGTGGGACTCGGTGTGATGATGCAATATGACGTAACCCGGTCCATTTGTGGGACTCGGTGTATGCAGCAATGTAACGTAACCTGGCCCATGATGGGACTCGGTGTATGCATCTACATGACATAACCCGGCCCATTGTGGGGTTCAGTGTAATCTTTTGTATAACGTAATCCGGCCCATCTGTGGGACTCGATGTAATGATCTTTATATGACGTAACCCGACCCATTTGCGGGACTCGGTGTATTGCATCTATAACATAACCCGGCCCGTTGTGGGACTCAGTGTATCAATACAATCGAATAAAATTTAAAAACATCTTTTGACTCCATTTAATAAAATGAATGAACTATCATTTTAGAAAACTCAAAGCATTATCATGTCATGTAAAATTAGGGAAATTGAACCCAAAGTACTATGTACCTCCATTCTTATAGAAAGAATCATATCATGCAATATAAGGGAGTTGAACCCAAAAGTACTACTTACGTTCACTATACCTTTTTTCCTTTATAAAACCCCGAGATACTAGCACTTGTAGCATCAAGGCACTTTCACTTTTAAAATCAAGTTACTTACACTTTTAAACTCAAGTAACCCATACCTTTAAATCAAGTTACCTCTTCTCTTTAAATCAATCAAGTCATTTCCACTTATAAAATCAAGCAACTTATACTTTCAAAACCAAGTAACATATACTCTTAAAACCAAGTACTTATACTTTCAAAACCAAGTAACTCATACTCTTAAAATCAAGTAACATATACTCTTAAAACCAAGTACTTATACTTTAAAAACCAAGTAACTCATACTCTTAAAATCAAGTAACATATACTCTTAAAACTAAGTACTTATACTTTTAAAACCAAGTAACTCATACTCTTAAAATCAAGTAACATATATTTTTAACATCAAGTAACTTCTTTCATATACTACAAGGAATCCGATTTCATTTAAAACAAGTACGTCCACCGTACACACATTTTATAAGGTTCATGCTGAAAGAAAGATAGGAAGAGTTCCACATACTAACACTTGTCGTCTGTACCAACTCGACACCAAATCTTACTAAAAACTCTTACCAACATCTCCCATAAGACTTCGTAAGGACTTAAGAATAATTCAGACATTCCTTTAGCATAGAATCAACAACATGAATACTCTTTAACTTCTAAGAGTAGAATAACTTTTGAAACAATACCACAGTTATGGTTCACACGTAGAACATGCCAAATGAGAGAAGGAAGATGTTCACATACCTTATCGTTCTTCTACCAATCCGTTAAGTGGAATACGCCTCACTTAACTTCTACCAATATGCTAAGCGAAATACACCACCCGTAGCACTTTAACCTATAATGATAATAGCATGTCTATCAACTACATGCCTTTAAGGGTAGGTTATGGACTAAGTAAAGTTCTCATTTCTACGAAAAATTGGGCAGCACTTCCTTTGTTTCTACGTACTTTTCCACCTTTTCCAAGGCCCAATTTCAACAACCAATAATCCCCGACTAAGGGCACAATACATACAACAACCAAAGGGGATTACACTCCTACTAGACGTGTAAAATTCTGCCCCACAATCATATATAACAATCCATTAAAACAGTCCGCAATTAATCAACATTAAAGGTACAATGTGAAACCTTTAACACGCTTATTCCTTAGGACTTTCGTTAGCCATTTACTACATTAAACATGCACGTCGGTGGCTGATTTTCCAGCACATATACACGTCCAAAATAGTTCATAAAACGACACGACGACGTCTAACAGTTTTGGGCAGTTTTCGGCCAACAACAACTACAACAATCCAAAGTCCTTTTCCATAATTCTATATAATCCAATTGTCACGACCCATTCCGGGGCCCGTGACTGGTGCCTTACCGGGGCACCCAAGTAGTCTTACATCAGAGTAATCAGCGGAAATATAAAACAAGACATGAAACAGTTTATAAAATAAGACACAGTTTATGTGAGAAACATCGCCTTTCAGCATATATATATAAACATGGTTTTAGCAGTTACATCCAAATCTTGTAACATGACTACTGCACCTCTAAGGAAATATACAACTATGGCGGGACGGGGCCGCCATACCACTCGATCATACAAAACTATCTACAACGGGAGATCATACCCAAAGTAGAGCCTCGGAAAAGATGGAGCTCAGACACCAACGTAGAGATCCTAAGAATGTGGATCTAGCACTGCCGCTCTTACCGGCATGAACGCAGCCCAGAAGGAGGTCGATCTGACAACAGTACTAAGTATATGAAATCAGAAATACTTAAATGAAAACATATCATTTTAAAATCGGTTTGCAAGTATGTATGAAACAACGAGGGGCGCATAGTGCCACATCATAAACAAGAGCAACAATAGGTAAAGCGTAATGTGTCTTTTCTAGGATGCGAATGATCGGCAGGGCCAATTGCGTAGTATCACCATGCAAGCCTAATCACGGACTCCGTAGTCCGCATAGGCCACTCACATAGGCCGCGTAAGTACATAACCCGCATCGAGGGTAGCTACTCCTCGGCATCGCCCCGACTCGTAGTCGCGTAGGCCACATAGATCGCGTGAGGTATAACCCGCATCACTAACACGGAACTCCGTAGCTCGCGTAGGTCCTCTGGACCGCGTAGGTATTCTCGAATCATGGTCCTGCATCGCTGAGTCTACCCGCGTCGGAGGCGACAACCCCGGTAATATGTCAAGAGGTGAGTGATAGTACACTAACGTAACGAACTTATCTTTAAACAACATAAGTACAACAAGAATACTCTCTTATACAAGCGTTCTGAGACACTAACACACATAGCATCATATCGTGTCTACTTATCAAACCATCTTGTTATTCTTTTCACAATTCAATATAAGTCATTATAAACACATAGGCAAACTGTTTCTTTTATCATTCTTAAGTGGTTATACTTAACTTCCCATAAAGCTAGTATAACTCTTAAGCTTCATTTTAAAAACAATTAGTTCTCTTCTTAAAAATGATTGATTCTTTTGAAATGCTTTGATTCTTTATTATTCGGGCTTAAGCGTGAGGCATTCGTAAGTATTATTCGAGCTTAAGTCAAAGACATTGCGTAGTTATTATTCGATTAACACGTATGCGTCTACCGTACTATATATATATTGTAAAATATCATGCTTTAGGAAGAATCACATACCTTCTCGTGAAAACCACCGCCAAGTTGAATATGTCGCGCAGAGAATCGACTATAATAGTCGGACACGTCATCAACGTTGGACTACTTTGTATGATTCTAAGCAGAGGGTTCTATATCCTACGGAAAATTGGGCGTCTTTCCCTGCGGTGAGCTACTCAAGTCTCAGTGAAAGCGATCGCATGTAAATCTGATTTGATTATTCTTCTTTAAACCCTCCTGCGTGATAACAATTCAATTCTATTACGCAATATTCTTCTAAGTATCTAATACTTATTCTTATACTACTACAGTAAGTATTCTCTAATTCAAAAGAGGGTTAGGATTAGTTACCTCGGTAAGCCCAATAATATCCTAGATAAAGTCGCGTCTGAGCAAGGTTTTGCTCTAAGTTGTATGCTCCACGGAAACCTTAGAAGTTCTTCACAACTTCTACTAAGTACTAAGGGATTTGAGCTAGGGTATTTTGGGCATTATAACAATACTAGAAGACAACTTTTCTACCAAGGGAGGGGGGGTAGATTTTGGCTAGGCTAGTGGGGCCTCGGCCAAACTTCAGGAGGGGGTGTTTGGATGAAAAGGCTACAAAGGAGAGGAGAGGATTTTTAGACTTGGAAGCTTTTGTGGATGAAGAACTCTTCATCTCAAGAGTATTTATAGGTCGAGGATGGCAAACGAAGGGCCAAGATGTAGCCAAGTGCTATGCAAGTGTAAGGCGAATTAGGGCAAGTGTATCTAGCCAACTTGCACACAAAATATCCTACCAACTACTTGACAAAATTGGCTCTCCAATTCGGTCCAATTCGCCAAGTCCATCAATTGGAGGGTGACAAGTGTCGCCTCCCATTGGTCCAAAATGTTTCGTCTCTCGGAAAAATCCGCAAAAATTAGAAATGGCATAGCGGAATTTACCTACGAAAGTGTGGAAACGTTTCGTCGGAAAACTATTTGCTTTGTGAGTTGTGCCCAAAAAATCGCCCAAGGCCTAAACTTTAAGGCCAAACTTTTTAGACGTATTCCCTTACGCATACTGCTGAAATATGGGGTATAACATTCTCCTCCTTAGAAACATTCGTCCGAATGTTCCTTCCGACAGGATAACGATAAGGTTCTTCATAACTTAAGCGGTTTGCAAAAGCCACACACGCCACAAAACAACACTTAGGCAAAAGCGATAACGAAAATTTACAAGTAGGAAAGTGAATTACCCGGAGGTGTGGAATAGGTGAGATATACGCCTCATGTCCTCGCCGGCTTCCCGCCGTCATCCTCCCGAGCTCGTTCGCCACAAGACTTTGTGGAAGCCACGTCCTTGGTCATGGACGCCTAACACGACGATCGACTATCGCTATGGGAATCTCCTCATACGATAACCCGCCGGTCACTGGACATCGTCAATCGGGTGTACCTAGATGGATCCGATACATCTCGCCAACATAGATACGTGAAAAACCGGATGCCGCCTCCGGATCGGACGACAGATCCAACTCATGCAACGCTTGCCTACCTGCGGACAATCGAAGCGGCCCGATGTACCTTGGTGAGTTTCCCCTTCCGAATCTCATCACACCGCCATGGGTGACACCTAGGAAAACCCAATCATGAACCTCGAACTCAAGATGCCGACGACGATGATCTGCGTCGACTTACGCCGACTACGGTCATCAATAGCCGCTCGGATAAGCTTCACTTATCCATCGCTGCTGCGCACCAAATCTGGTCCCACTAGCGCACCTCGCCCACATCGAACCAACCTATAGGCGTCTGCACTTCCTCCCATACAAGGCCTCATAAGGCGCCATCCGAATCTGGAGTGGTAGCTATTATTGTACGCGAACTCAACTAGAGGCAAATGATCCTCCCGGCTACCACGAAGTCGATAACACGGGCTCGCGACATATCCTCGAGTGCGGATAGTGCGCTCGGCTGTCGTCTGCTCGTGGATGGAATGCGATGCTCGAGCTCACTGCGTCCTAAACCTCTTCGGAAAGACCTCCGAAGTTAGCGAAAACCGGGCTCCTCATGCGATATGATCGAAATAGGGACTACATGCGATCGGCGATCTCTCGGATGTAAAGTCGGCATAATCCTCGGTAGAAAAGTCGTCTGACGGGAAGAAAGTGGGCTGATTTAAATCGACATCGGCGATAACCCATATAGAATCATGTCTCCTCCGAGTGCGAGGTAATCCTGTGATGAAGTCCATGTTGATCACCTCCCACTTCCGGTCGGGATCTCTATCGCTGCAACAAACCACCGGGCCTCGGTGCTCTACCTTCACTGCGACAACATGGGCCGAGCTACGAACTCGCAACGTCCCTCTTCAAGCCATTCCACCATACACGGATCTAAGGTCGTGGTACATCTTGGTCGACCGGATGGATAGAGTAACGCTTGTGTGTGCTTCCCGAGAACTGCTGCCAAGTCACAAACATCTGGAACACACAATCGCCTTCAAACCTTAGCACCCCATGGTGCTACCTCAAGGACCGCTTGCCCTCACGAAGAGTCGTATCACGATATCGAATCAAAGTGGATCCTCGGCTGTTGCCTCTTCACCTCGCCGGCGATGGAAGACTCGGCAACCTCACGAACTCTAACCCCACTGCTATCGGAATCAATCAAGCGGACACCAAGGCTCGCTAAGCGATGCAAATCACGAACCATGTCCCTCTCTCTCTGCGCATCGATAGGCTCCCATCGACCTACGACTAAGAGCATACGCCACAACATTGGCCTTCCCGGGTGGTGAGAATATCAACATCGTAATCCTTAAGCAACTCTAACCACCGTCTGCGCCGTAAGTTCGGCTCCTCCGTGAAGATATCTTTGGAGGCTCTTGTGGTGCGTAAAAATATCCACGTGAACCCCATACAAATAGTGCCTCGGATCTTGAAAGAGTGAATCACGCCCGACTCCAAATCATGGGTGGGGTAGTTCCTCGTGTTTCTTCACCTTGGGATGCATATGCTATAACCGCCATGCTGCATCAACACACATCCCAACCCGATGCACGACGATCGCAATACACGACATAACCATCCGGACCTGCGGAAGAGAAAGAAGCGAGGGCGGTCGTCGGTCTCTCTTTCAAGAATCGAAACCACGCTCACAAGCATCGATCCATCAAACTTGTGCCTTACGAGTCGGCCTAGTCAATGGTGCGAGATAAAGCAAACTTCTCCACGAACGCCGATAATATCTCGCAAGGCCCGAGCTGCGAACCTCTGCCGGAGTAGTAGGTCAGGCCAAGTCTCGCGCCGATCTTGGCGTATTCACTCGAATGCCATCGGCCCGACAATATGCCCAAGAAACGCCATGAAGTCAACAAAACTCACATTTGGAAAACTTGGCGTCTGCTCTGGTCTGGAGAAGCTTCGGCCACGGTCAAATGCTCGCGTGCTCTGCTCTGGCGAGAATAAACCAAGATATCATCAATGAACACTATCACAAGCGTGTCCAAAAATGGTTTGAACACTCGGTTCATCAAATCCATGAATCTGCGCCGAGCATTGGTCAACCTAAAAGACATGACCACTGAACTCATAATGCGTGCACAGTCACGAATGCGATCCTAGGGACATCCACCTCTCGACTGCACTGATGATAGCGGCCGTAGATCAATCTTGGAGAAGCATCTCGCACCGCGCCGGTCGAACAAATCATCAATCACAGGAAGAGGGTATCTGTTCTTAATGGTCACCTTGTTCGGTACTGTAATCAACACACGTGCGCGGCGCCTTCTTCTTCACGCGAACAATCAGGTGCTCCCGGGGAGAAACACTAGGCTGATGAAGCCGCTTCTCGGCAAATCTCTGGCGATCCTTGGCTCTCTCAACTCGGCGGTGCCATTACGTATGGCGGAATGGAAATAGTAGCGAGTGTGCGCAATATGTCAATACAAACTCAATCTCCTCTCATGAGGATACGGGAAGGTCGTGCGGAAACACGTCTGGGAACTGCGACTCTGGGCCCGACGGAAAATCTGGTACTGCAGACTTGATATCAAACACGAACGAGATAGTAGATATACCGCCTCGCACCATCTTCCTAGCCTTGAGGTAGGAAATAAACCTACCCCGGCGTCTGGTGCTCCTCCCACTCAACAATGGCTCCCGAGAGCTGGAACCGCATTACTCTCTGCGGTCTACATTGGCGTAGCAGAAGCTAGCCAATCCATCCCCATGATCACGTCGAAGTCAATCATCTCCACTCTATCAAGTCGGCTGGTCCGACGTAAATAGTCACGGACAAGCTCTATATACCCGCGAAAGTTACCACCGAATCACCCATTGGCGTAGCTACCTCGAAAGTGCTATGGACTCGGGCTCTATCCCTATCCTACTAGCAACGGGGAGATATATGGGTGAGTAGAACCGGATCTATCAAAGCATACATCAAACCGAAGCGATAAGGTACCTGGCGACATCGGTGAGGCCTCACGATCTGTCGGTGGACAAAGCATAAATGCGGTTCGAGGACCGCTAGGCTGGGACCCGCGCCACGACCTGCGCGCGACCTGCTGGTCCATGAGTACCTTGCCCTCGAGGCGAGTGGCTGTCGAGGATGAAGACCCGTGAAACAACATAGGTGACCCTACCATCAGCCTTGCCCGGTCGGACGGTTCCTCGCATAGTGACCTGCTGGCCACAATCGAAACAAGCTCCGTAGCACCACAACTCGAAGTGGGATCGCGCATCGGCCACCGGAGGGGTGGTCCGTCGGCGATCGCCTGCTGCTCACGGGCGTCACGAAGTCCGGGGCCTGATGCGCCTCGAATATCTCCGGTGTCTTGAGGGCGGTGCGAGAGTGCTCTGGTGGTGTGGTGCAAATCTAGGCTGCTGCGAGGCCGCCACCACGATAGCCACCAAAAGACCTGCCGTCTGGTCTTCTGCTGCTTTGCTGTCGGCCGGTCTCTACGCTCACTCCGTCAGAGCATGAGCTGCGGGTAATGTCCATACGGTGAAGAGAAACACCGCGCATGACTCGGCCATATAGTCATCTAGCGGTGGCGTGGCGGTGCACCTATCCTCCATGCGCTACTGCATTTGGGACATATCGAGCCAATGAATCAAACTCGACATTGTACTCACGGCGGTCGTCCTCTGCCTCGGCGGTAAAAATCTATCGGCCGCGCCCTCTCATCTGTGGAGGCAAGAAGTGAGTGAGAAAGCCTCGAGAACTCATCCCAGTAGGCGGGGACACGTTCTCTCCGGGATAACTCCGTGAATCAAACCAATCATTGCGGTATCACGCGGCCGTCGCGAACCAAAGTCACGGACTCTGTCTCACGAGGCCTTGATCACCGCGTGATCCTCTGCATGGCGGATGAACTCCTGCGGATCATCCTCGACCTCGACCGTAAAACTCTGGCGGGCTACAACTCAAGAAATCTCGTAGCCTCAAACTATACGCCTCGGGTGCACCAGGTGCGGCCGTGGCTGGCTGAGGCCCCAGGCTGCGTCCGGCTATCCTCGTATCGGCCACACTCTAGCCAAAAGCCGGGCCATCTCCTTGTACCATAACTCCTCGCCCGGTGTGGGACGGGAGGTGTGGGTGCTGTGGTCTCTTTGGGGCGGCGGCGTCATAGAACTCGCCGTCTGCGGTATAGGCGGGCTCGAGCCCTCGTGACTCTAGGTGTCCCACTAGCGGCTCCGCGGTGCCTTGCCCTACGGGCGGGTTGCCTTACGTGGAGGCATAAGCATTCTGAGAAAGGAATACGTTAGAGGGTCCAACTTTAACACAACTCTAAGCACGATCTCGAGTGAGAAGAATGGAAACCAATCCTAAATATCCTATAGCCTCACGATTATTGGTGTGGTGCACAACACGATAATCAAGACTCTACTAGATACGATGCTCAGACACCTTCCGAGGATTAAGCGCTCGATACCACTTTTGTCACGACCCATTCGGGGCGTGGTAGTGCCTCTGGGGCACCCAGTAGTCATACATCAGTGTCGGCGGAAATATAAAACAAGACATAAACGATTTATAAAATAAGACACGATTTATGTGAAAACATCGCCTTTCGGCATATATATATAAACATGGTTTTAGCGATTTACATCAATCTTGTACAACATGACTACAGACCTCTGAAATATACAACTATGGCGGAGCAGGCCGCCATACCACTGTACAAAACTATCTGACGGGAGATCATACCCAAGTAGAGCCTCGGAAAGATGGAGCTCAGGCACCAACGTAGAGATCCTAAGAATGTGGATCTAGCACTGCTTGCCCGCCTGCGGCATGAACGCAACCCAGAAGGAGGTCGATCAACAGTACTAAGTATATGAAGCGTAAAATACTTAAATGAAAACATATCATTTTAAAATCAGTTTTGCAAGTATGTATGAAACAACGAGGGGCCGCGCATAGTGCCACATCATAAACAAGAGCAACAATAGGTAAGCGTATGCGAGTCTTTTCTAGGCTGCGAATGATCGAGCGGGGCCAATTGCGTAGTATCACCATGCAAGCCTAATCTCGGACTCCGTAGTCGCGTAGGCCACTCACATAGGCGCGTAGGTCGTAACCCGCATCGAGGTACTCCTCGGCGTCGCCTGGACTCGTAGTCGCGTAGCCACATAGACGCGTGAGGTATAACCCGCATCACTAACACGGAACTCCGTAGCTCGCGTAGGTCCCCGGACCCGCATGAGGTATTCTCGAATCATGGTCCTGCATCGCTTGAGTCTACCAGCGTCGGAGGCGACAACCTCGGTAATATGTCAAGAGGTGAGTGATAGTACACTAACGTAATGACTTATCTTTAAACAACATAAACACAAGAATACTCTCTTATACAAGCGTTACTGAAGACACTAACACGTAGCATCATATCATGTCTACTTATCAAACCATCTTGTTATTCTTTTCACAATTCAATATAAGTGCATTATAAACACATAGCAAACTTTTTCTTTTATCATTGTTAAGTTGTTATACTTAACTTCCGATAAAGCTAGTATAACTCTTAAGCATCGCTTTAAAAAACCAATTAGTTCTCTTACATTAAAAATGATTGATATTCTTTTGAAATGCTTTCAGTTCTTTATTATTGAGCTTAAGCGTGAGGCATTCGTAAGTATTATTCGAGCTTAAGCGTGAGGCATTCGTAAGTATTATCGAGCTTAAGTCAAAGACATTGCCGTAGTTATTATTCGATTAACACGTATGCGTCTCGTACTATATATATATTGTAAAATATCATGCTTTAGGAAGAATCACATACCTTACCGTGAAAACCACCGAGTTGAATATGTCGCGCAGAGAATCGACTATAATAGTCGAACACGTCTATCAACGTTCGAACTACTTTATGTGATTCTAAGCAGAGGGTTCTATATCCTACGGAAAATTGGGCGTCTTCCTACGGTGAGCTACTCAAGTCTCATTGTGAAAGCAGTCCATGTAAAATCTGATTTGATTATTCTTCTTTTAAACCGCCTACTTCGTGATATGATTCAATTCTATTCTGCAATATTCTTCTAAGTATCTAATACTTATTCTTATACTACTACAGTAAGTATTCTCTAATTCAAAAGAGGTTAGGATTAGTTACCTCGGTAAGCCCAATAATATCCTAGATAAAGTCGCGCTGAGCAAGGTTTTGCTCTAAGTTGTATGCTCGAGAAACCTTAGAAGTTCTTCACAACTTCTACTAAGTACTAAGGGATTTGAGCTAGGGTATTTTGGGCATTATAACAATACAAGAAGACAACTTTTCTACCAAGGGAGGGGGTAGATTTCGGCTAGGCTAGGGGGGGGCCCTCGGCCAAACTTCAAAAGGGGAGGGGGGGTGTTTGGACGAAAAGGCTACAAAGGGAGAGGAGAGGATTTTTAGACTTGAAAGCTTTTGTGGATGAAGAACTCTTCATCTCGAGAGGGTATTTATAGGTCGAGGATGGCCAACGAGCGAGATGTAGCCAAGTGCTATGCAAGTGTAAGGCGAATTAGGGCAAGTGTATCTAGCCAACTTGCACACAAAATATCCTACCAACTACTTGACAAAATTGGCTCTCAATTCGGTCCAATTCCGCCACAAGTCCATCATTGGAGGTGACAAGTGTCGCCTCCGCTGATCAAAATGTTTCGTCTCTCGGAAAAATCCGCAAAAATTAGAAATGGCATAGCCGGAATTTACCCTACGAAAGCTGTGGAAACGTTTCGTCGGAAAACTATTTGCTTTGTGAGTTGTGCCCAAAAATCGTCCAAGGCCTAAACTTTAAGGCCAAACTTTTTGTACGTATTCCCTTACGTACATACTCTGGAAATACGGGGTATAACACCAATTCCCATTTCAACACCTATACATATTACATACCAACTTATCAACAACCATAATACTTCATTTTAAGATGCGACAAGTGTAAATAACAACGACAATAACCAACGAATCCCATAGGGTCAAAACTGTCCACTTTCGGCCCATCTCCCTAAAATGGCCAAACCATTTTTAATCTTCATTAGTTTTAGTACAAGCTCATCCATACATATCAACAATGAGTAATATCCAATTACTTTAAAAGAAAGAAGAGATTTTACCTCAAAATGTCGAAAAAACGTTCAAGGCAGTCCACTAAAGATAGGCCCGCAGTTTTCGTTTTGCTCCACTTCTTCAAGTTCCAATCACATATACGTATCTTCTACAAGCTTATAACCAACTTCTCTTTATATTTCACTTCCAAAAAGTTGATAAAAACTTAAGGTTTTGGCTCCCAAACTTTCGGCCTAGGTAAGGATTTCAAGGGTGGGATGTTAATCTTGGTTTAACACTTGGTTTAGGAGCTTAATATTGGATCAACAACTAAACTTGGAGGATTTGGAAATCTTGTTCTCTTATTTATTGCTAGGGCCGAGAGCAATGGAGAGAAAAAGAGATATAGAATGTTGTGTGAAATGTCTAAGTGTGGAAGTCTTCCAAGACTCACACGGTCACACCTATATACAAATATCCAAGTGTAGCAAGACAAGTGGAGTGAGACTCATGTCCACTTATCCCCTTTATCACAAAATATCTAAAGTCCAAGTCAATGACAAGTGGAGGGGTGACACGTGTCACTCTCCTATTGGTCCAAAATAATTTCTTCACAAATAAATTCTATACTTGGCCAAAATATCTCAAAATCTCGTGGGCCCCACAAAATCGTAAAATTTTCCGTGGGCCAAATCTGAAATTTCAAAATCCAAAACTAATTCCTTAATTCCAATTAGGAGAATTGAACTCCGAGTACTCAAATTGTCGTCTTCACATTTTCAAAATATTTCCTTAAGAAAATGTAGCTATACTTTCTTCCCACGTTCAAGTCTTACTTCCTTATTTACGTTCTCAAATACATGTCTTGGAACTACGGGGTGTAACATCCTTCCCCCCTTAGAAACATTCGTCCCGAATGTTCATAACAGGTTCATGCTAAACAAATCTCGGCATAGTCTCCTTAACTACACTTAACGAAACCAAATATGCCACACATGACCACAACATATCACACATGCATATACATCAACCAAAAGCCAAACGAGAAAATAAAATCTAGAGTGTGTGTATCATCACAATTAACTCTCATTCATGGTAAAAAGGATCTCTTTTCGTACCTTCATAAGTCATAACTATAAACCCTTCAATTCTTTTAACACTTGTTCGCTCCTTTTCTTACTTGGCGTACTCTTCTCGTACTTCCAAACTTATTCTAGTATACGTACATAATTTCAAATATTACTTCTGTTTTCGAATCCTTGGAGTTACTACATCCAACTTGGTCATTATACTTCACATATACCATGTACCTTAACCAAGATCAACAGTAAAGTCTTTTACTCAAGAAGACCTTGTATCTAAGGTCTCAATGGTTATCTAATATTCTAAGATTCTCAATTATTTCATGTCCCAAGTTTATATTATCTCACCCCACATACGGATAAGATAGCTTCTCATAATCTCAAAGTCATGTTGTCTTAATCGTAACAACTCTATTTACTCCATACCAATATTATTCGTGCTTATCACTTAAGTATATAACATAGTTTAGTCTAAAACATGGTATGCCATTAAGTCAATTGAACATGATCTCTTTCAAGAGTCTATCACAATCTCAGACAGTTCATTACTTCCTGAATATTCCAAGTTAGTACATATATAAAGCCTTGATGTGGATTCGTTCCACGGTTTCATACCTTCCAAGCAATTATTAAAGCTTAACCAACTCATGGTAATCCATAATCATTTCAGACAACACACATGGCCCCAAATAAATACGCTCGTACAAATACACATCATCATTATTGTCACGACCCGACCCCGGGCCGCGGTGCCTACCCGGGCACCGTCCTCGTATACATCGAGAGAATAGCGGCGGAACATACACGCGTAAATATATGTAAAACAATAAACATCACAGCTAGCCGATAAAGGCGCTTCCATAATATAAACCAAATCAAAAGTACAATCTGCAACTCGGTTCTTCTGACCCAACGTATGTGAATACAAACCTCTAGGAATAACAAGCGTGGCGGGGCGAGGCCATACATACCACGAATGTACATAAATCTACAACATCGTGGAAAGATCGTACTAAAAGAGACAAGCCTCGGAGAAATGGAGCTTGACGTCGATAAGTGATCCTAAGTATGAGGATCCACCACCGCACTTACCACTCTGCGGCATGAACGGCCTCGAGAAGGGGTCGATTACCTGATATGTACTAAGTATGTAAAGCGGAAAATCTTGTAATTACAACATAAGTTTAAAACAAATCAGGAGACATGTATGATAACAAAATTACGATACACGATTGCCTTACCAATGAGAGTAAATCGAGGAATACGTCTAACATCATAATAGGAGACTCCGATCATATCATGGGTAGCGAACCCATGAAGCGGTGGTATAACGTCTTGGGGTTTTACCTCCATTTATACTCTTACCACAGGCGGGTGGTATAACGTCTTGGGGTTTTCCTCATTTATACTCTTACCACGAAGAAGGTAATAAAGCGGTGGTATAATGTCTTGGGGCTTACCCTCACTTATACTCTTATCCCGGAGAAGGTGGTATAGCGTCTTGGGGTCCGCCTCACTTATACTCTTACCTATCTCAAACCGACCGTACAATAAATAAGTGTCACGACCGAACCGGGCAGTGGTAGTGCCTACCGGGCACCCTAGTGATACAACATCAGAGAAAAACCAATGAAATAAAAACTTAAACATACAAATAGATATGGATCAAGATAAAAGAAAATAGGCCAACCAAAGCGGTTTCCTTTCAAAGTATATATATATATCGACCTTTGAGCGATTCTAATCCTTACAACCCTTGCCACAGTCTTACTGGACCTCTAAGATTTTTACAACAACTATGACGGAATGGGGCCGCCATACCACAGAATGTACAGAACCTCTGCACTCGGGTAACATACCAAAAGATAAGCCTCAGAAGGAAGAGCTTCCAATCTGTTGAAAGTGTGATCCTATAAGCGGGGATCGGCGGTAGATGTACCTCTACTGCGGCGTGAACGCGGCCAGAAGGAGGTCGATCTAACATGTACCAAGTATGTGGCGAAAATCGTAAATGAAATCATAATAGTCTATATAAAGCGGGAGACATGTATGATAACCAAACTACGATTACACAACATATAAACAATCATATCAAGTCGTGGACTCGCTCCAATCATCACTCGTGCGTGGAATTCCTTCCTCATCTTTGGCGATCTATGATATAACAATACCAAGGAGTATACATGAACACCGGTCCCACGTGTCATAAAAACCGTCTGGGGCAAGTATAACTACCAGATCCGACCGTACGATATCTTGTACAACCATATCATGGAAGGCGACACGCGTGGCAAGTCTGATAGCCTCGCGACTCCTCCGCGCCACGTAGGCGGCGGGGACAAGTGAATCGGCACGCAGATCACAACCGTAAGTCACGGCTCCATCCAAACACCGACTCGCGAAGGCGACACGTGGCAAGTGCACCAGCCTCGCGACTCCTCCTCGCGCCACGTGGTGGCGGGGCAAGTGAATCGGCTAAGCACGGATCACAACCGTAAGTCACGCGATGCCGCGCGAAGGCGACACGTGGCAAGTGCAATAACCTATACCAGATCCACTGCGTCCACGTGGTGACGGGGGCAAGTTAACAGGCTACGCACCCGATCACAACCGTAAGTCACGATACTTCGCCATAAATAACCATAATGGTCACATGTCCACAGAATCCATCATCGGTGTAGACATGCCCATGTAACAATAATAATGAAAGTATACCCGTGGAATCTTCCGTCACTGCCGGTACGTCCAGTAAGTTCTCAACAAGTCAACCGGCCCTCCATCGAGAGACGCGATAGTATAGAAACACAATTCTTGCACAACAAAGGCTATCAAAGTAAGCATAGGCAAGTTACACGACAACAAGCATAGGCAAGTTACACAACAACAAGCATAGGCAAGTTACACAACAACAAGCATAGGCAAGTTACACACAACTCAAGGTACTTTCATTTTATGTCGAAGTCCGGGTTTTAACCCTAAAGTACTACGTACGTTAACTTCCTTTTAAAGAGATCCATTCCTTTTATAAAAGTCACCCGATACCCGTAGTTTAAAATTAGAGTGACTCACATTTTTAAGTAAACCAGAACACTTCCTTTTCTTTCTAAAATCAAGTAACAACATTCTTTTCCTAAAGTTCCAGTTTGCCTAATTTCGATTACTCAAGTCTCTTTATTTTAGAAAAGTTTCATAGTTCAATGTCTTAATCTCTTTTAATACAATTGAGTAACATATGTCATATGTGTGAGCAGTTTATTCTTGTTTATAACCATCTTATTAAAGCAGCCATGATCTAGAAAATGTAATATCATTTTGTCTCATCTTAGCTTCTATGCAGATGGAGGTTTCTACTGGTTTTAATAATACTTCATTAGTCATTACATTTCCCTTTATTAACGCTGCAGTGGTTTGTCGATACTCATTCTGATTTCCGAAATCAGTAAAACATTATTCCTTTTTTTTTTAAAAACCAAGTACTCATTACTCACGAATGAGGTTTCACACAAAAATTCATATTAATTCATTTAAGTCAAATCTCTTATCTTTTAAGAATGTTACACCCCGTAGTTCCGGGGTATGTATGTGAGGACGTACGTACGAGAATACGACATTAATATTGGAAAGAAAGAAAGATGTGATTTTTCGACGGAAAAGTTTCCAGGTTTTGTGAAGGAAAAAGGTTCGTTGACGGGAATTGGATTCCCAGATTTGGTATTTGGGCTTCTTGAATTATATTAGAATTATGGAATTTTATTTCCGGAATTGGTCACGTGGGGCCCACGGGTGAAATTTACGATTTTGTGGGGCCCGCTTTGTTTTTGAGATTTTGGCCATTAGGGATATTTTTCGGAAGATGAAATATTTTGGACGAGTAGGAGGGCGACACGTGTCACCCCCCTAGGTGGCCTTGTGGCCGAAATTTGTGTGCCAAGTGGCCAAGACAAGTGGCCAAGTCTTGCAAGATATTTTGTGTGGACAAGTGGCTTGTGGGTCCCACCCACACTTGTCCCCAATCTCAACCACACACTTGCCTTCATCCTAGCCCTTGGTTGTCCTATATATGCACCCTTAGTTGATGAAATCTTGCACACTTAGAGAATTGAAGGCTTGAAAAATATTTCCCTCACCCTCCTTCTCTCCCTAGCTCTCGTCAATCTCCTCCCTCCCTAACCAAACTTTGTCCAATAATTCCTAAACTCTTAAGTGTTCTTCCCTAGTGTATTAGGAAGACTCTTAACCAAAAGTTAGAAAAGATTTCACCTCCCTAGCCACAAAAGCCTCCCTTGGCCGAGAGCTCTAGGAACAAGAACCTTGGTGTTCTTCACTTGTTTGAGTTCATTCTTGAAGAGTTGATGGTTAGGAGCTTCATAGGGTGATTTGTGGTGGTTTGTAACATAAAGATTGGAGCTAAGACTTGCTTGGAGCGACATTAAGTTCTTGGATAGATTTTGGGCTATTTGAGGTAGTAAATCTTAACCTCTTTGTGATTTGGTCATTATACATATATTATAAATATATTATGGAGTAAATAATATATGGAGTAAAGTTTGGAAGAGTTGGATCTTGTTAACTTGTTAAAAGAAAGGATTGGCCGTTTGCCATTAAAATGGTAAAAACGTATCTTACTTATGAAGAAGTAATTAACAAAGTAACTATAACTTATATTAAGAATGGAAATATAAGTTGGATGACTAATGAGTAATTGGATAAGTAAAATGGACAAAGTTGGCCAAGGACCCCAACTTAAGGACTGTATTTACTTTGGACCGTATTTACTTTGACCGTATTTACATTGGGTATTTACATTTACGTTGGGGAAGATTTTTCAATCGCGTTAGTTTGGGCGTGTGATCCTTTTTAATTATTGTATTGTTATGAAGGCGTGATAGTAAACCGCGTTACGGTTGAGCGTAATCCCTTCTTTTACTTATTGTTGTTATGAAGGCGTGATAGTAAACCGCATTAACGTTTGGGCGTGTAATCCCCTTCTTTATGTTGTTTAATTATTACGCCTTATATATATATATATATATATATATATATATATATATATTTATTATTCGCCTTGAGAAAGATGGAAAAGTGAGTAAAAACGGGGGAAGTGCTGCCCAATTTTCCGTAAAATTAGAGGACTTTTTATTGGTATAAGTCTTCAATGGTAAGAAAGGTTTGATAAAAGTACTATGACCGTTTTAGGAGTGGAGTACTACGTGTGGCGTGATCTACTTGGCTTAAGGAGTAGCCAACGGGTTGAAGTACTTGGAGCGTTTTGCTAGTTGTCGGTAATCGTCGCGAGGTATGTGAACCTCTTCCTATCCTTTCTAGCATGATTGTGGTGAACTATGTAGTACGGTAGACGTACGTGTGCTAAACGAGTTTTGGTTGGTTTAAAACATATAGTGTTATAATAGCTTTATGGGAAGTTAGTTATAACGACTTTATGTGAGTAATAGAATGATTTATTGATTTTAGAAGTTAAGAGACTTGATCTTGAAAGATAAGAGACTTAACTTATAAATGACATTTTATGAAATGTTAAGAACTATGAATTTCGTTAAAAAGTTGTGAAACCTCATTCGTGAGTAATGAGTACTTGGCTTTTAAAGAATAATGTTTTACTGATTTCGGAAATGAGAATAAGTATCGATCAAACCATTGCAGCGTTAATAAAGGAAATATATTGTCTAATTGTTATTAAAACTAGTAGAAACCTCCACCTGCATAGAAGCTAAGATAAGACAAGATTGTATTACATTTCCTAGATCATGGCTGCTATAACAAGATTGTTATAAACAAGAATAAACGGCTCACACATAAGACTTATGTTACTCAATTGTTTTAAAGGAGATTAAGACTATGAGTTATGAAACCTTTCTAAAATAAGAGACTTGAGCATTTGAAATTAGGCAAACTTGAACGTTTGGAAAATAATGTTGTTACTTGATTTTTAAAAGAAAGTGTTCTGGTTTACTTAAAAAAATGTGAGTCACTCTGTTTTTAATACTACGGGTATCGGGTGACCTTTATAAAAGAATTGGATCTTTTTAAGGAATTTAACGTACGTAATACTATGGGGGTTAGAACCTGGCCTTCGGCATAAAATGGAAGTACTTCAAGTTGTGTGTAACTGCCTATGTTTGCGTGTGATAGCCTTGTTGTGCAAGTACTATATTTCTATACCACCGCGTCTCGATGGAGTAGGGTGATCTTATGTATGATTCTTTATCGAGTCCCATGAGATGGGCCGAGACTCGTATTCCACCTGATTCTTTATCGAGTCCCATGAGATGGGCCGAGTAACGTATTCCACATGATTCTTTATCGAGTCCCATGAGATGGGCCGAGACACGTATTCCACCTGATTCTTTATCGAGTCCCATGAGATGGGCCGATACACGTATTCCACCTGGTTCCTTATCGAGTCCCATGGGATGGGCCGAGACACGTATTCCACATGATTTATACCTAGACTGCCGGCAGTGAGGAAGGAGTTCCACGGGCATGAGGGATGACTTTGAGGGCGTGAGTCCCTGACTTGACATGACTACTTTTATGTTGTAAACTGTAGTTTGGTTATCATACATGTCTCTGCTTTATATAGATCGTTATGATTTCATTTCTGATATTTTCATTTCACATACTTGGTACTGTTGTCTTGACCTCCGGGGCTGCGTTCATCGCAGTAGAAGTACATCGGTTGTGGATCCTCGCTCTTAGGATCAGATTCAGCGTGTTAGGAAGCCGTTTCTTGGAGGCTTATCTTTTGGTATGTTACCACAGTCCAGAGTCCTTGTACCTTTCGAGTATGGCGGGGCCTGTCCCGTCATAGTTGTTATCACTTTCTTAGAGTGCATGAGTGCGGTTTGTGGCGAGTTTGTAAAAAGGATAACTGTCGGGTTTTTATGTATATATCTGAGCAACTATTTTGGTTGCTTTGTTTATTTATCATATCTCTTGTTTCATGTTTATGTTTTGTTTCCGCTGATTTTCTCTGATGTTGTATCACTAGGGTGCCCGGGGTAAGGCACCAGTCACGGGCCCGGGTTCGGGTCGTGACAAAGATCAAGTCTCTTAACTTTTAAAATCAATAAACCATTCATTTTACCTCCCTTAAGACGTTATACCTAACTTCCCATAAAACTAGTATAACTCTTATGTTTTCAAAACCAAGTATTACTCTTCTTTCAAAAAGGATTCTTAATTCTTTTGAAATACTTCAAGATTCTTATTATTCAGGCTTAAGTCCAAAGACATTGCCGTACAACTACGCTCGATTAGCTTAGCACACGTCGTTCACTATATATATATATATTATTCAGGCTTAAGTCAAAAGACATTGCCGTACAATTACGTTCAGTTAACACACGTACGTCTACCGTACTATATATATATATATTCTTTTTAAAATATCATGCTCAAGAGTATAGGAAAAATCACATACCTCGCGACGATTATCGACTATTAGCAAAACGCTCCACGGCTATAACCCGGCTAGCCTTGTCCACCTTCCAAGTAGCACATGCTACTCGCAGAACATTCAACCTATAAAGGTTATACCAGTCTATCAAAGTCTAGACTACACTGTAGAATATTCTTCTGACGTGATTTCAGTTCAAGTCTTTTCTGTAATATCCTTCTATTACAGTTCAATTCTCTTCTAAGAATCTTATATTCATTTCTATACAACTACAGTATGAAATTTCCAATTACAATAGAAGGACAGTAGTATTTACCTCGATAAGCCCAAAATTATCCAAGTATAAACGTCGATCCTGAGCAAGGTTTAGCTCCTAATCCGGGTGCTCCAACCCGCTCCAAACAACCCTTAGAAGTTCTACGCAACTTCTTCTTAATACTCCAACCAACTATGGAGATTTTCCTTAGGGTTTCGTTTAGTGGCTAAAGGAAGTATAATAGTATTTTCCGGGCTTTTCGTATAGAGGGTACTTGGAAATACTACAAAGGTTTTGGGCTAGAGTATTTTGGCATTATAACAATACTTGGAGAAGTATTTCTATACCACAAAGGGGGGTGTATTTTCGGCTAGCACAACTAGGCTAGGGGGGGTGTTCTCGGCTAGAACACTACAAAGGGAGGGTTTCGGCCAAGGGCCTTTTGAGGGGGGTGGCTTTGGACGAGAACCACACTCAAAGGAGGAGAGAGTTTTCAAGACTTAGAAAGATTTGAGGGATGAAGAAAACCTTCAAGCAAGGGGGGTATTTATAGGTCAAGCAATGGCCAACCAATGGCCAAGATGAAGACAAGTGTGGTGCAAGTGTAGGGCTAGGATTTACCCATGTGTCCTTATCCATCTACCACACAAAATATCCTACCTAACCCTTGACCAAGAACAACACAAAAAACGTGCCAAGAAGTGCCCACTTTGCCGTCCATTGAGGGTGACAAGTGTCACCCTCCCGTTGGTCCAAAATATTTCGTCTCTCGGAAAAATCCGCAAAAATAATAAATGACATAGCCGTATTTTTCCCTTCGCAAAGTTTGTAAAACGTTTCGTCGGAAAACGACTCTTTTCGGTACTTGTGAACAAAATTTTCGGCACTAGCCTACTTTAAGGCTTAACTTTAATACGTACGCCCTCACGTACATACTCTGGAAATACGGGGTATAACAATAAGCAAGTTAGAAATCCCCCTAACTTCTTATTAGTCTTATTCATATACACTCTCATTTTAGTTTACTTAAGGCACTAACATATCTTTTATGAAAATCCGGGAATTTAACCCAAAGTAATACGTACTTCTAACCTTTTGAAAATGACTCATTTTCATATAAAACTTCCAAGATACTATAAACCGTAGTATCAAGTCAAAATTTCTTTTCAAGACAAGTCACAATACCTTTAGAAATAAAGTTAGGTTTCTAAATCAAGTGACTCCTTTTATTATAAAACCTTAGGCAATTGATGCCTTAAAAATCAAATTGCCTTTTCATTAAAATTAAGTCATTTATCTTTCCATAAAGCAAATATAACCAACTCCCCATAAAGTCGTTACATTCGCTTTATACCTTAGCCATAAACAATTTCCTATCCAAGGGATTTATACGTTTAAAACGGAACAAGTATCACCAACTTTAAAACTCTTCAAGTCCCTTAACTTTAATAAAACATTAGACATCCTTAATACTTTCAAAGAAGTGAGTTAATCTCCTAACTCACCCAACTTGGCTATTCATAAAACTAGTAAAGGATATCAAGGTCTTGTACGTCTACCGTACTATATACGTACAACTAGTCATGCTCAAAAGATAGAAAAAGTTCTACATACCTCACCGGGTCAAACCATTTGCCAAGTACAAAGTCCCGCCCGTAGTATGTTAACCTATAATATTCACAATACGTCTATTAAAGCCTTACTTCAAACGTAGAATATTATAAGTGTCAAGTCGCTAAATTCTACGGAAAATCGGACAGCACCTCCTTTGTTTTTACTAACTTTGCCACCTTTTTCAAGGCCGAATACAATAACCAAACACGCCACATTTAAGGCACAATCAAAGCAATTAATCAATAGGGGATTACACGCCTACTAGACGTGTAAAATTCCGCCCCACAAATGATAACAAACTAATACAACTACTAGTCCAATTTCGGCCATAATGAATACAACAATACCAATTCTTATCCAATTTCCATTTCAATCCAAATTGGTAGCATAACATGATCTCAAGTCGCATTTGATTATAACTACCATAATCTTCAAGTAAGTAACATGCGACGATTTCTAATAAACGACCAATTAGTAATCCAATCTTCAAGTGGCTTGTATAACATTTCGGATTTAAGCTACAAGCAATCCATAATACTTATAAACTTCAACATAACAACTTCATGCTAGCAACATGTAAAGCTAACAACAATATAAATATATAATCTTGTAACACTTTTAAAAGACAAGATTATACCTCAACGAATCTTAATCCAACTCCAATCCGAAGTCGCTCCTTAGTAGTTTAGAGCCTCCTCTCCAAGACACTTCAATCCGCTTGTTGAGACCCTTAGAATAACACCAACAAATATCCTTCAAATCTCCGAACAAAACCTAGAAAGACAACTAGGTTTTCGCTTGCGACTAACCCGAAAACTATCTTTTTCCAAGATTTTTCTATTGAGATATGCTTACAATACACTCATGAACCTTGGTTTTAAGTTAGGAGCTAAATGGACAAGAAACAAAGATTTTTCTTTTTTCTCAAGAGAGAACCCGAGAGCTATGCTCAATGTTCTTCAATTTTTTGTGAAATTTGGCTAAGTGTTAAGCTCTCTCTTGCTACTAGTAGTATAATATAGTGTAATGGAGGGTCATGATATAAACAAATGGGTGGTTTAGATAAGCTCCTAGCAAATATCAAGCCTTTGTGGGTCCTTTGACTTGGTCAAGATTGTCAAGCTTGCTACTTGCAAGACTTAGTCATCCAAGACTATGGTCAATGACCATTTTGGCCATGCCTAATTCGACCAAGGCATCATTAAGGGGGGGTGACACGTGTCGCCCTCCCATTCGTCATAATAATACGTTTTCCGACAATTTCATAATTCCGATAAATTTTTACAAGTCTCAAATCTTAACACTTGTGAGTTCTTACGTACGTTCCTTAAAATATGTCCTGTAAATACGGGGTGTAACATTTTTCCCCCCTTAGAAACATTCGTCCCCGAATGTTCTTTCGGAGTCAAACTTATAATTAGCGACATAGTTTCCTTACACAACCCCGACATACCAATACTGCCACACATGGCCAGATAATAGCATTTACACAAAACAAATGCTTCAATTAAAACTTGACAAGTAAGGGAAAACGAATTACCTGAAGGTCTATGGAATAAGTGAGGATACTTCCTCAACATGTCCTCCTCCGCTTCCCAAGTCATCTCATCTCGGTTATCATTCCTCCACAAGACTTTGACGGAAGCCACATCCTTGGTCCGCAGGACCTGGCGATCGAGTATCGCTGTGGGACTCTCCTCATACGATAACCCCTCTGCCACCTGGACCTCACTAGTAGGGAAAACTCTCGCTGGATCACCGATACACTTCCGCAACATAGAAACATGTAAGACCGGATGTACCGCCTCTAACTCTGATGGCAGATCCAACTCATAGGCAACCTTGCCTACTCGACGGACGATCTGGTAGGGCCCAATGTACCTTGGGCTGAGTTTCCCATTCTTACCGAATCTCATCACACCCTTCATGGGTGACACCTTCAAGAAGACCCAATCGTCTACCTGAAACTCCAAATGCCGACGCCGATTATCCGCATATGATTTCGCCGACTACGCCGCTAACGATCTCTCTGGATAAGCTTCACCTTATCCACACCGCCAACCAAGTCCGCCAACTAATCGCACTCGCCCACGCCGAACCAACGATGGCGACTGCATTTCGCCCATATAAAGCCTCGTATGGCGCCATCGTATCTTGGAATGGTAGGCGTTGTTATAAGCAAACTCTACAAGAGGCAAATGATCCTCCCGGCTACCACGAAATCAATCACGCAGCACGCAACATATCCTCGTGTATCGGATAGTACGCTCTGCCGCCGTCGACCGAGGATGAAATCTTTATCTTGAGACTCACTGTGTCCCTAAACCCTTCGGAAAGACCTCCGAAGTTAGCGAATGCCCGGGCTCCCTATCGGATATAATCGACACGGGGACCGTGCGACTCACAATCTCTCGATGTATAATCGCATAGTCCTCACCAAAACGTCGTCCTGACTGGAAGGAAATGGGCTGATTTCGTCAGCCTGTCAACAATAACCCAAATGGAGTCGTACTTCCTCTGAGTACGAGGTAACCCTGTAATAAAGTCCATGTTGATCACCTCTCACTTCCAAGTCGGAATCTCAATAGCCTGTAATAATCCACTGGGCCTCTGGTGCTCGACCTTGACCTGCTGGCAATTAGGACATCGCAACAAAACTCGCCATGTCCTCTTCGTGCCATCCCACCAATACAAACATCTGAGGTCATGGTACATCTTGGTCGACCCCGGATGAATAGAATAACGAGCACTGTGTGCCTCCCCCAGAATCTGCTGACGAAGTCCTGACACATCGGGAACACACAACCGACCATCAAATCTCGGCATCATCCGTGCTACCCGAATAGACTCTTCTCCCGAAGAGCTGCATCTCGATACCGCACCAACACTGGGTCCTCAAACTGTCGCCTCTTCACCTCATCAACGATGGAAGACTCGGCAACCTCACGAACCCGTACCCCACTATCATCGGTATCGATCAATCCAACCCAGGCTCGCTAATCGGTGGATCGGCGGACCATGTCCGCTCTGCTGGCCTACCTCGATAGGCTCCCATCGATCTACGACTCAAGGCATCGCGAACTACGTTGGCTTTCCGGATGGTATAGAATATCAACATCATAATCCTTCAAAGAACTCTAACCACCGTCTCGCCGCAAGTTCGCCTCCTGCTGAAAATATCTGGAGGCTCTTGTGGTGCGTATAAATATCCACATGAACCCATACAATTAATGTCTCCAAATCTTGAGGCATGTATAATCGCGGCCAACTCTAAGTCATGGGTAGGGTAATTCTCTCATGCTTCGTGAATCGCCGGAAGCATAGGCTATAACCTTGCCGTCCGCATCAAAACACACCTAGCCCGATACGAGGCATCACAATAGATCACGTGCGTTTAACCCGCCGGAAGAGTAAGGCGGCCGTAGTCAACCTTTCCTTCAAGAATCGGAAACCCTTCTCCCAAGCCTCGCCCATCGGAACTTGTGCGCTACGAGTCACCCTAGTCAGCGGTCTTGAAATCAAGCAACCGCTCCACAAACCTACGATAATAACCCGCCAATCCCAAGAAATCGCGCCTCGGCCGGAGTAGTAGGTCTCGCCAAGACTTGATCGCTCAATCTTTGCCGTATCCACCCAACACCATCACCTATAATATGCCCGGGAATGCCACCGAGGCCAACCAAAACTCACACTGAGAACTTGGCGAATAGCTGCGGCTCGGAGGACCCAAGTACCGTCGCCAGTGATCTGCATGCTCCTGCTCTGTCCGCGAATAAACCAGGATGTCATTAATGAATACAATCACAAATGTATCCAAAAATGACTTGAACACCCGGTTCATCAAATCCATAAATACTGCTGGACCGTTGGTCAAACCGAAAGACATAACCCTGAACTCATAGTGCCCATACCGGGTCCTGAATGCAGTCTTTGGGATGTCTGCCTCTCGAACTCGTACCTGATGATAACCAGACCGCATGTCTGTCTTTGAGAAACACCTCGCACCCTGCAACTGGTCAAACAAATCATCAATCCGGGGGAGGGGGTACCTATTCTTGATGGTTACCTTATTCAGCTGCCTGTAATCAACACACATACGCAGTGTCCCATCATTCTTCTTCACGAACAAAACCGGCGCTCCCCAGGGAGATACACTAGGCCTGATAAAGCCTTTCTCCAACAAATCTTTCAGCTGGTCCTTTAGCTCTCTCAACTTAGCAGGTGCCATCCTGTATGGCGGAATGGAAATAGGTCGAGTGTCTGGCAACGTGTCAATACAAAACTCAATCTCCCTCTCAGGAGGGATACCCGGAAGATCATGCAGGAACACATCCGAAACTCCTAACCACTGCACGATCAAGAATCGGCACCTCGGCCTGCGTATCAAATACGAACGGATGATAGATGTACCGCTTTCCGCACCATCTTCCTAGCCTTGAGGTAAGAAATAAACCTACCGCCGGCGTGCTGTGTTGCCGCTTCCACTCGATAAGCGGCTCGCTAGAAATCGGAACCGAACCAACCTGTCCCTACAGTCAACGTTGGCATAACAAGAAGCCAACCTGTCCATACCCATAATGACATCAACATCTGTCATCTCCAACTCTATCAAGTCTGCATGGTCCGACGATCGTATATGAATCTGGACAACCTCGTACACGCTCGGCTAACACCGAATCACCCGGCTGGCGTAGCTACCTCAAAGGTGTTATACCCGTATTATCGTGGTATGTATGCGAGGGCGTGCGTGCACGAGCACGAGAAAATTGGAAAGGAAGAAAGAGGTGATTTTTCCACGGAAAAAGTTTCCGGTTTTTGTAAAGAAAAATGTTCGTTGATGGGAATTGGGTTCCCAGATTTGGAATTTGGGCTTCTTAGATTATATTAGAATTATGAAATTTTATTTTCGGAAATGGTCACGTGGGGCCCACGGGAGAAATTTACGGTTTTGTGGGGCCCACTTTGTTTTCGAGATTTTGGCCATTGTGGATATTTTTCGGAAGACGTTTTATGAGGGCCAATAGGAGGGTGACACGTGTCACCCCCGCCTAGGTGGCTTGGCCGAATGACATTTGTGCACAACACCCGGTTAGAGTCGTTTTTTTACGAAACGTTTTACATAACTTTCGAGGGGGAAAATACGGCTATGTCTTTTCTTATTTTTGCGGATTTTTCCGAGAGACGAAACATTTTGGACCAACGGGAGGGTGACATGTGTCACCCTCACAATGGAAGCAAGTGGGGCGGCACTTGGCCGATTGAAGGGGCAAGTTGATGGTAGATTTTTGTGTAGATATTTGTGAGGGTTTTAAGGAGTAGGGACTAGGGTGCACTTGGCTTGATCTTGGCCTTACACTTGCCTTGCACATGGCTTGAAGTCTCAAACCGAAACCCTAAGGAAATCTTCATAGTTGGTTGAAGTATTTGAGTAGAAGTTGGTTAGAACTTCTAAGGGTTGTTTGGAGCGGATTGGAGCGCACGGAGTAGGAGCTAAACCTTGCTCAGGATCGACATTATAACTTGGATAATTTTGGGCTTGTCGAGGTAAATATTCTTGTCCCCTTATTGTAATTGGAGATTACATGTAGTAGGAATATATAGTTGAGGTATACTATATATAGAATCGAACATTATTGTGCGCAATGTCTTTTGACTTAAGCCCGAATTTAAAGAAGAGAATCGAATCAGTAATTACATAGGATTGTATTCTGAGACTTGTGTAGCATTGTTGTGTAGTAGAATGGTACACGTCCGGTTAGACGTGTAAACCCCCCCCCCCTGGTTGGCTTGGTAGCCGGCCTCGATAGAGGAGGAGATTTACGTTGTTGCGGGGGGGGAGGTGCTGCCGAATTTTCTGTAGAGAAATGGAACCTTGTGTTTTGAAGTTAATAGACGTTTGTGACCTTTTTAGGTGAAAGTACTAAGAGTAGCGTATTCTACTTGAGGAGTGGAAAGGGCTAGCAAGGTTGTAGTACTTGGAGCATTTTGCTTATTGTCGATACTCGTCGCGAGGTATGTGAACCTCTTCCTATCTGTTCTAGCATGATATGTGTGTAACTATGTAGTACGGTGGACGTACAGGTACTAAGTGTATTTGTTTGGTTTAAACATAAAGTGTTATAACGGCTTTATGGGAAGTTGGTTATAACAGCTTTATGTAGGTAAGAAAATGGTTTACTGATGTTAGAAGTTAAGAGACTTAACTTATTTGTTTTAATGTGGATGTTGTGTGAAACCTCATTCGTGAGTAATGAGTACTTGGTTTTTAAAGGGATAATGTTTTACTGATTTCGGAAATCAGAATGTGTATCGACAGACCACTGCAGCGTTAATAAAGGAAAATGTATTGAATAATGATGTGTTGTATTAAAACCAGTAGAAACCTCCATCTGCATAGAAGCTAAGATGAGACAAAATGATATTACATTTTCTAGATCATGGCTGCTGTAATAAGATCGTTATAAACAAGAATAAACTACTCACATATATGACATATGTTACTCAATTGTTTTAAAAGAGATTAAGACTATGAGTTATGAAACCTTTCTAAAATAAGTGACTTGAGCATTTGAAATTAGGCAAACTTGAACGTTTGGAAAATAATGTTGTTACTTGATTTTACAAAAGGGGAAGTGTCTTGTTTACTTAAAAAGATAGTCACGATGTTTATACTACGGGTATTGTGTGACTTATGTGAAAGTACTTTGAGTTGTGTGAAACTTGCCTATGCTTGTGATGATAGCCTTTGTTGTACAAGTGTTGTATTTACGTTACTGGCGTCTCGATAGAGGGCCGGTTGACTTGTTGAGAACTTACTTGGACGTGCTGGCAGTGACGGAGAATTCCACGGGTATGTTTCCATTTTGATTACTGTCTTATTGTGGTTACATGGACATGTCTACACCGAGGTAGAATTCCGGGGGCATGTGGCCATGCGGCATGGTTGATCAACCAGTATCTTGTTATTAAGGTCACATGGATGTGTCTACACCTAGGTAGAATTCCGGGGGCATGTGGCCATGGGGCCTTGGTATTATTGTTGCATCATGGACATGTCTACACCGATGCAATTAGGGGCACGCGCCGTGATGCGAACACGATTGATGTTGTGGGCGTGAGACCCATAGTTATATTTGAGTGATGACTTGAGGGCGTGAGTCCCTGACTGGACATGACTGCTTTTATGTTGTGAACTGTAGTTTGGTTATCATACATGTCTCCTGCTTTATATAGACTAGTATGATTTCATTTACGATATTACTGATTTCACATACTTGGTACTGTTATCGACCTCGCCGGGGCTGCGTTCACGCCGCAGTAGAGTACATCGGCCGTGGATCCTCGCCATAGGATCACGATTCAACAGATCGGGAAGCTCCGTTTCTCGGAGGCTTATCTTTTGGGATGTGTTTCCATGAGTTTTAGGTTATTGTACATTCATGTGTATGTCGGGGCCCTGTAAAGTCATAGTCTTTGTAAATCTTAAGTGCAGTAATCTTGTTGTGGCGGGGTTGTAAAGGATTAAACTGCTCGTGTTTTATGTATATACCGAAGGCAACCGCTTTGGTTGCTTTGTTTATTATTATATCTCTTGTTTCATGACTCATGTTTTATTTTCCGCTGGTTTTCTCGATGTTGTATCACTAGGGTGCCGGGTAAGGCACGATCCACGGGCAGTCGGGTGTGACATAGTGGTATCGAGCGCTTAGTACTCGGAAAGTGTCTCTGACCGTGTCTAGTAGAGTCTTGATTATCGGTGTGTTGGCACCACATCTATAATCGTGAGGCTATAGGACATTTAGGATTGGTTTCCATTCTTCTCATTCCGAGATCGTGCCTTAGAGGCATGTTGTAAGTTGGACCCCTCGACGATCTGGTTTTACGATTATGCCTCGCGCAAGGCAACCAGAGCCCGGAAGGGCAAGGCAGCCGAGGAGTCTTGCTAGTGAGATCTGAGAGTACGAGCGCGAGCCTGACAAGACACGAGGTTGTGCTTGGGACGGCGGGTTTTGTACGCCGCCAGCCCAAAGAGTTTAGAGCGCAGCAGTGGCTGCCGAGACCACAAGACTGAGCCTCCGGTCCACGATGCAGGCGAGAGGAGATGGGTTACAAGGAGATGGCCCACGGGTCGTGGTCGTGGCCGATATGAGGATAAATTGGATCGCAGCCTTCGATTCGATTTGATAGCACGATAGTTCACCCCGAGCGAGATAGTTTGAGGTGCGGGACTTTCCGAGTCAGAGCCCGCGAGTTTTATGGGTCGAGGCACGAGGATGATCCGCAGGAGTTCATCCGGCGATTCTGGTCGCGAGTGATCAAGGCTTGGAGACCGAGTCGGTGGTCTTAGGTTCGCATCACCGCGTGATACCGCGATGATCGTTTGATTCGTGGGAGTTGTCGGGAGATCATGCGCTCCCAGGTATGGGACGAGTTCTCGAGGCATTCCTCACTCACTTCTTGCCTCGCAGATGAGAGGGCACGGGCGACGATTTGTGATCTTTGAGGCAGAGGCGTGCAGATCGGGAGTACAACGTGGAGTTTGACTCGTTGGCTCGGTATGTCCCGCTTTAGTGGCAACCATGGAGGATAGAGTGCACCGCCACGCCACGGATTAGATGATTGCTTGACAGAGGCTTGTTCGAGTGTAGCTCTTCAGGGCATGGACATTGCCCGCACAAGCTCATGACCGGGATGTGAGGAGCGGAGAGGTCGACGGAATGACCAAGATCAGCAGAAGAGGGCCAGAACAACAGGGTCCTTTGGTGACTTTCGAGGCGGACCGCCTCAGCAGCATACTAGTTTTGTACCTCCGCCAGTGCAGAGTGGTCCTCCACAACCTTCTGAGCATCCAGAGTCTTCGGGGCGGTCGGGCTCCGAGGTTCGAGTTTCGGGAAGTAAGGGTGTTGGCGGATCGGTCACCCTACCGGTGTGGTCGATGTGGTAGACCGCATTTCGGGAGTGTCGTGGTGCCAAGGAGCTTGCTATTTTTGCGGCCAGCGGGGCCATTTTGCGAGCTGTCCGGCCAAGGGTAGCACGGATGTTACGACTCACCTTCGTGATCGATGGGTGGTTCATCACCTTCACTAGCTGTGCGCCCTGCAGGGCAGGACTGTGATTAGAAAGCGGTAGAGACAGGTATATCCTTAACCCTCTAGAGTTTTGTATACTGATGTGTTTTAGTGTTATGTTCGGATAGCTTTGTGCTAAATGTGATTTAGACACCTGGTTATTGTAGAAGGGTAAGTATGGGGGCATGGTAAGTGTGAACCCTAGATCACGATTGAGACCTTAGAGGTAAGGTCGCCTTGAGTAAAAGATTCGTTTATGTTTGACCTTTATCAGAGTGCGTAGTATACGTGGGTTTTATTTGTGTGATAAGTCCATGGGTAGTGTGAGATGGAAGTGGTAGCTTTCATGATGTGATTTAGCAGGATTGTTCCGTGTCGGGGAACGAGGGCTTGACGCGATTGTGGGTCGGGTTGAGGACGTGATACGGGTCAACCCGTGCCGGATTAAGGTGGGGTCAGTTCGGTGGTCCCGCCAGTGGTAGGGTCACGAGGATTCTAGGCCCAAGTTTGTATGATCATCGATGAGTTCGTGGACGCGCTCGACCGAAGCGGTTCGTAAAGGCCGGAATGGCCTTAAGGAAGTTTGAGGTTAGTAAGATGACCAAGTTTGGAGGTAGTGACTCGGAGATTTTTGGGAGCGGAGTAATGACTGAAGTATGGTACGTACTGGGAGAGTTCAAGTGTTCGAGAAGGGCACGACGAGTAAGGAAGGAAGAGAACGTGTGTTATTTCGTGGCCAAGCTGTGGCGTTGACAACTTGTTAGAGGAACTTCATCGATATCCGTCTTGAGAAGGAACATTCGGGACGAATGTTTCTAAGGAGGGGAGAATGTTATACCCCGTATTCTCAGGGTATGTATGCGAGGACGTACGTACGAGAGCACGACAGAAAATTGGAAAGGAAGAAAGAGGTGATTTTTCCACGGAAAAAGTTTCCGGTTTTTGTAAAGAAAAATGTTCGTTGATGGGAATTGGGTTCCCAGATTTGGAATATGGGCTTCTTAGATTATATTAGAATTATGAAATTTTATTTTCGGAAATGGTCACGTGGGGCCCACGGGAGAAATTTACGGTTTTGTGGGGCCCACTTTGTTTTCGAGATTTTGGCCATTGTGGATATTTTTCGGAAGACGTTTTATGAGGGCCAATAGGAGGGTGACACGTGTCACCCCCGCCTAGGTGGCTTGGCCGAATGACATTTGTGCACAACACCCGGTTAGAGTCGTTTTTTGACGAAACGTTTTACATAACTTGCGAGGGGAAAATTCCGGCTATGTCTTTTCTTATTTTTTGCGGATTTTTCCGAGAGACGAAACATTTTGGACCAACGGGAGGGTGACATGTGTCACCCTCACAATGGAAGCAAGTGGGCGTGACTTGGCGATTGAAGGGCAAGTTGAGGGTAGATTTTTGTGTAGATATTTGTGAGGGTTTTAAGGAGTAGGGACTAGGGTGCACTTGGCTTGATCTTGGCCTTACACTTGCCTTGCACATGGCTTGATCTTGGCCATTGATTGGCCTTTGGTTTTGCTATAAATACCCCCCTAAGCTTGAAGACTTCATCCATTCCTAAAATCTTCCAAGTCTTGAGTCCCTCTCCCTCTTTGAGTGTGTTCTCGCCCTAAGCCTTCCCCTCCCCTGAGTGGCCTTGTGGCGAGAGCCTCCTCCCCTTTGTGGTGCTAGCCGTGGGTACCCCAGCCTAGTTGTTTAGTATAATACACCCTCTTGGTAGAAATACTCTCCGAGTATTGTTATAATGCCCAAAATACCTTAGCCTTTACCTTGTTGTATTCCAAAAGTTACCTCTATACGTAGAGCCCGGAAATACTACCTTTTGTCCTTTTAGTCTCAAACCGAAACCCTAAGGAAATCTTCATAGTTGGTTGAAGTATTTGAGTAGAAGTTGGTTAGAACTTCTAAGGGTTGTTTGGAGCGGATTGGAGCGCACGGAGTAGGAGCTAAACCTTGCTCAGGATCGACATTATAACTTGGATAATTTTGGGCTTGTCGAGGTAAATATTCTTGTCCCCTTATTGTAATTGGAGATTACATGTAGTAGGAATATATAGTTGAGGTATACTATATATAGAACTGAACATTATTGTGCGGCAATGTCTTTTGACTTAAGCCTGAATTTAAAGAAGAGAACTGAACTGTAATTACATAGGACTGTATCAGATAGACTTGTAGCATTGTTGTGTAGAAGAATGGTACACGCGTCAGGTTAGACGTGTAAACCCCCGGTTGGCTTGGTAGCGGCCTCGATAGATGAGGAGATTTCTGTTTGTGGGGAGTCGCAATTTTACGTAGAGAAATGGAACCTTGTGTTTTGAAGTTAATAGACGTTTGTGACCTTTTTAGGTGAAAGTACTAAGAGTAGCGTATTCTACTTGAGGAGTGGAAAGGGCTAGCAAGGTTGTAGTACTTGGAGCATTTTGCTTATTGTCGATACTCGCCGCGAGGTATGTGAACCTCTTCCTATCTGTTCTAGCATGATATGTGTGTAACTATGTAGTACGGTGGACGTACATGTACTAAGTGTATTTGTTTGGTTTAAACATAAAATGTTATAACGGCTTTATGGGAAGTTGGTTATATGACTTTATGTAGGTAAGAAAATGGTTTATCGATGTTAGAAGTTAAGAGACTTAACTTATTTGTTTTAATGTGGATGTTGTGTGAAACCTCATTCGTGAGTAATGAGTACTTGGTTTTAAAGGGATAATGTTTCTTGATTTGGGAATCGGAATGTGTATCGGCAGACCAACTGCGGCGTTAATAAAGGAAAATGTATTGAATAATGATGTGTTGTATTAAAACCAGAGAAACCTCCATCCGCATAGAAGCTAAGATGAGACAAAATGATATTACATTTTCTAGATCACGGTCATTGTAATAAGATCGTTATAAACAAGAATAAACTACTCACATATATGACATATGTTACTCAATTGTTTTAAAAGAGATTAAGACTATGAGTTATGAAACCTTTCCAAAATAAGTGACTTGAGCATTTGAAATTAGGCAAACTTGAACGTTTGGAAAATAATGTTGTTACTTGATTTTACAAAAGGGGAAGTGTCTTGTTTACTTAAAAAGATAGTCACGATGTTTATACTACGGGTATTGTGTGACTTATGTGAAAGTACTTTGAGTTGTGTGAAACTTGCCTATGCTTGTGATGATAGCCTTTGTTGTACAAGTGTTGTATTTCTGTGTTACCGCGTCTCTCGATAGAGGGCCGGTTGACTTGTTGAGAACTTACTTGGACGTGCTGGCAGTGACGGAGAATTCCACGGGTATGTTTCCATTTTGATTACTGTCTTATTGTGGTTACATGGACATGTCTACACCGAGGTAGAATTCCGGGGGCATGTGGCCATGCGGCAGGGTTGATCACCCAGTATATTGTTATTAATGTCACATGGACGTGTCTACACCGAGGTAGAATTCCGGGGGCATGTGGCCATGGGGCATTGGTATTATTGTTGCATCATGGACATGTCTACACCGATGCAGAATTCCGGGGGCATGCGGCCATGATGCGAACACGATTGATGTTGTGGGCGTGAGACCCATAGTTATATTTGAGTGATGACTTGAGGGCGTGAGTCCCTGACTGGACATGACTGCTTTTATGTTGTGAACTGTAGTTTGGTTATCATACATGTCTCCTGCTTTATATAGACTAGTATGATTTCATTTACAGTATTTTACAGTTCACATACTTGGTACTGTGATCGACCTCCTTCGGGGCTGCGTTCACGCCGGTAGAGGTACATCGGCCGTGGATCCTCGCCATAGGATCACAGTTCAGACGGAAGCTCCGCTTTCTCGGAGGCTTATCTTTTGGGATGTGTTTCCGAGTTGTAGGTTCTTGTACATTCGGGGTATGGCGGGCCTGTCCGTCATAGTCGTTGTAAATCTTAGAGGTCTGTAATCTTGTTGTGGTTGTAAAGGATTAAACTGCTCGTTTTTTATGTATATCAAGAAACCGTTTTGGTTGCTTTGTTTATTATTATATCTCTTGTTTCATGACTCATGTTTTATTTTCCATTGGTTTTCTCCGATGTTGTATCACTAGGGTGCCCGGGTAAGGCACGATCCACGCCCGACCAGTGTGACAAAAGGCTCTATCGACTCGGCTCATCCCAATTCTACCCGCAATAAGAGGACACATAGGACAAGGTAGAACTCGGATCTATCAAAGCATAAACATCACAACAAATCAATAATGTACCATGACGACGTCGTGGAAGCCTCCCGATCTGGCGGTGGCTAATGAATATACGCGTTCGGGACCGCTAATCGAACCACCACCACGACCTCTACTGCGGCCTGCCGATCCGTGAGTACCCTGCCCTCCGGGGCGCATAACCACAGAAGGAGAAGAAGACCTAGCAACAGATCCTGTCGGCTGCACCGTACCACTCATGCCGCCTCTAGACGGACAATCTCTCCTCAAATGGCCCTGCTGGCCACAAGTGTAACAAGCTCCCGAAGCCCTCTGTCACGCCCCGAACCCCGGGCCCGTGACTGGTGCCCTACCTGGGGACCCTTCTACCTTAACAACTAAGTAAACTGCGGAAATCGAATAACACCTCTTTTTTTTAAAACCAACGTACGTGCAAGGCAAAGCCGACAAGGCTGCCATATAATATACATAGACCAAAGACACAACATCGTACATGAGTCCAATCCACATATGAATACGGACCTCAAGAGTTATATCGAACTATGACGGACAAGGCCCCGCCGCACCCATAATCGTACAAAAGCTCATCTTGAAAGAACTTATACCAAAAGATAAAACTTCCGAATGTAAGGAGCTATCCAAAACTCGAGCGGTCACACTGCCGATCACCAATCTGCGTACCTAAACCTGCGGCATGAACGCAGCCCCCCGAAGGAGGTCAGTACGAAGAATGTACCAAGTATGTGAAACGATGAAGTATTGTAATGAAATCATAACAGCTAAACAAAGCAGAGACATGTATGATAGCCAACCTACGACATAATACATAATCGTCATATCAAGTCGTGGACGTACCTCAAGTCATTTCTAAAATATAACCACGGGTCTACGCCATAATATCAATCATGCCTGTGGAATCCTTCCTCACCGCCGGATCCATGATATAATATAACACCAATAGGCATACATGAACACCAAGTCCCACTGTGTCCTAAAACTGCAGACGGCAGCAGGAAAACGAGCAGGTGGTAAAGCAGAGGGTATAATGTCTTGGGGGTTTTCCCCTCACTTATACTCTTACCCTGGAGAAGGTGGTATAGCATCTTGGGGGTTTACCCCTCACTTATACTCTTACCTTATCTCAACCGACCATCAAACAACACAAGGGTATAATGTCTTGGGGTTTACCCTCACTTATACTCTTACCCCGAGAAGGTGGTATAGCATCTTGGGGGTTTACCCCTCACTTATACTCTTACCCTATCTCAACCGGCCGTCAAACAAAACATAAGCACTACCATGTCTTCTATAAAAATCCGGGAATTAAACCCAAGTACTACAAATAACGGAAGCATACCCGTGGAATCCCACATCACTGTCGGTACGTCCAAGTAACTTACAACAAGATAGCCGACCCTCCAACCGAGAGTCGCGGCAACTTAATAAAACATATTCCTTGCACTCAAAGGCTATCGCCAGCACACATAGGCAATTCTCAATTAATCAAGCCAAAGTACTTATCAAGGCACACATAGAATAAATTCTCATTTAACAAGCCAAAGTACTTATCAAGGCACAAATAGAATAATTCTCATTTAACAAGCCAAAGTACTTATCAAGGCACAAATATAATAATTCTCATTTAACAAGCCAAAGTACTTATCAAGGCACAAATAGAATAATTCTCATTTAACAAGCCAAAGTTCTTATCAAGGCACAAATAGAATAATTCTCATTTAACAAGCCAAAGTACTTATCAAGGCACAAATAGAATAATTCTCATTTAACAAGCCAAAGTACTTATCAAGGCACAAATAGAATAATTCTCATTTAACAAGCCAAAGTACTTATCGAGGCACAAATAGAATAATTCTCATTTAACAAGCCAAAGTACTTATCAAGACACAAATAGAATAATTCTCATTTAACAAGCCAAAGTACTTATCAAGACACAAATAGAATAATTCTCATTTAACAAGCCAAAGTACTTATCAAGGCACACATAGAATAAATTCTCATTTAACAAGCCAAAGTACTACGTACGTGCATTCTTTTCAAAAGACTCCTGTTTATGTAAAATCCCAAGATACTAACACCCGTAGTATCAAGGTGTGTCTATTTTTCAAAGTAAGTTACTACACTTTTAGAAAAACTCATTCCAAAGCTTGAAATCAAGTAACTTCAAATTTTCACAATCTAGACAACTTATGCCCAATAATCAAAATAGACAACTTTCTTAACCTTCCATAAAGCCGTTATAACCAACTTCCCATAAAGCCGTTATAACCCTTTATGGTTTTAGACAATTTCATTCCTTTTTTTATAACCAAGAGACTTATACTTAAAACCAAGTATCACAAACTTTCAAATCAGTTTCTTAACTTTCAAAATACTTCAAGTCCCTTAATATTTAGAAAATAAGTTTCTTCTACTTTTTAAACCTCGAGTAACTCACACCTTTAAAACAAGTTACTTCTCTTAAATCATGTCATTTCTCCTCTCTTAAAACAATTAAGTAAATCACTCCTTTAACTCCCCTAAAGTCATTACAACAACCCTTAGGTTTTGGAACTAAGGCACTAGCCAAAAGGTTTGGAAACCACTTCCTTTTCAAGACTCCATGTACTTTAAGTAAAATACTTCCACTTTTAAGAATCCAAACTTCACTAAGGAAATGGATTATACAACTTACAATTTAAACATCAAAGTACAATCAAGGAGTACATGTAACTAATTCTATTTTAGGAAATCCAAATACAACCAAGGAATGGATCATTTGAGAGTAGAACTTACTTTCTTTATCTTAAGGAATCATGCTAAGAGGAGATATTTCACATACCTTTCGCTAAATCCACAAGCTGCCGAATACGCCGCACGTGAAGTGTCAACCTATAATGGTCACAACAAGACTATCAACTTCTAGTCTCTAACGTAGAATAATACTAAGTATACGGTCTCTAATTCTACGGAAAATCGGGCAACACTTCCTTTGTTTCTACTCACTTTGCCACCTTTTTCAAGGCCGAATACAATAACCAAACATGCCACATTTAAGGCCAAACAACAACCAACCAAAGGGGATTACACGCCTTACAATACGTGTAAAATTCCGCCCCACAATTAATATCAAGTAGATTAATACTCACTAGCCATTCTCGGCCAACTACATAACTTAACAATTCAAAGTCTTTTCCAATTCTATTCCAATTCCAAGTTCTAAGGTCTAACATGTTATATAGTCATTAACAACTTCAACAACTACAATTTCCTTCTTTATACAACATGTGACGACTTAAAGTAATAATCAACTTGAATTCCAATCTTATAGCTAAACATGCTAGTTTTCGGATTAGGATTCCAATAACCAATATACTTATCCAACTACATAATATATAACTCATGCTTGCTAATAACCATAGCTACAATCAATAAGTAAACTTAATTGCTAAAACGACAAAATTTATACCTTTCCAAGCCCTTAAAATTTCCAAGATTCAAAGTCGCGCCTTAGCAATTCTTAGCTCCTTTCCTTAGGTTCCAATCCGCTCCAAGCACTCCTTAGAGGCCTATGAAAAACCCATCTTCAAGTTCCAACTTCAAAGTTGAAGAACTCCTTAAGTTTCCGCCTTGCGACTAATACGAAAACGTCGTTTTTCCGCAATCTTTCTATTGAGATATCCTTACAATACCCTAAGGGACATTGTGTTAAAGTCTTGTGGCTAATGGATCAAAACTACAAAAATTTCTAGTGAGAGCTTAGCCAAACCCGAGAGGTCTCTTTAGTGCACAAGATGAACTCTAAATTTTTCTAAGTGTTAAATGCCAAGTTTTGCTACTAGTTGGGTATATAAAACACATTGGAGGGTCTAGATTGCAACAATTGTGAGGCTTGGATGGGTTTCACTAGGATCAAGCCCATGTGGACAAGTTGACAAGTCAACAATGTCATGCTAGCAAGACTAATCTTCCAAGGTGGTCAATGACCATTTTACCCTCCCCAAATTTCGTCCAAGACCACATATGGGGGGTGCCACGTGTCGCCCTCTCATTCGTCCATAAAATTTCCGTAACCCTCGTGGGCCCCACAAAACGTAAAATTCCTCGGGTGGGCCCCACATGACCAAATCCGTCAAAATAAAATTTCCAAAAAGTTAAGAGTTCCATACTCTTCAAATAATGCATTTTGAGAATCCAATTCTCAACAACGAACATTTTTCCTTTCCGGCGTTCGGAAGATTTTCCGTCGGAAAAACAATTCCTCCTTTCGTACTAATTTCCTAGTCTTGTTTCCTTAAGCACATTCTCTTTTACATGTCCTGGACTTACGGGGTGTAACACCCTGCGACACTCGCCCTAGTGAAACCTACCGCATCGAGCATACTGAGGTGTGGGTGGTCCCGATCGGTGACGGTTCCTGCCTCCCTGAAATCCCGAAGTCCCGGAGCCCTGACCTGCTCCTGAATGACCTGGCTGAGCAGAACTCCTGCCAGAAAACCGTAAGGGAGCACTCTGTGCTGGCTGGAAAATGGATCTAGTTCTTGAGGTGCCCGCCAAAATCGCCCCGAGACCTCGCCCCGCCTCTTGGGCCGAGTCAATCTGGTCCTCCCTCTCTCTATCTTCTATCCCCTGCGCATAGGCCTGCATCCTCGCAATGTCCATACCGGGCTGAAGAGCCACCCCCAAGCATGCAGTAATCATATGACGGTCTAGCCCCATCACAAGGAGTCAAACTCCAGGCTATACTCCCTGATAGTCCTCCCCTTACTGCCTCAAGGTCAAGAATCTATCTACCCGGGCTCTCCTCATCTCAGGAGGCAAAAAGTGATCCATGAAGGCCTCTGTAAACTCCTCTCAAACGGCTGGAAGAGCATCCTCCCCTCTCGAAAGCAACTACGACTCAAACCAGTTCAACGCAATATCGCGTAACCGGTAAGAAGCTAGCGTAATGCATCGCTCTCAAGCCCTAAGAACTCGCACGGTCCGTTGTAGCCGCCGAATGAACTCGCGATCCTCCTCGGACCTCGAACCATAAAACTCGGTGGATGACAACCCGAAAATCCCTAATCCGCAAACCGCTCTGGGTGGGATGCTGCTCTGTCCGCCGCCCGCTACTATCTTGGTCAATAACCGGACCGCTCCGTAGTTCTATACTCGCACCGGCCGCGAATCGAGGATCTGCACCGGAACCTCTGGAGCTACCGCCGCTCGGCTCCTCTAATCGCCGCGTGGTGAACTCGCACCCGCTTACTACCTCGTGCATAGCTCGTGCAGTCCGTAACCTCTCGAGTACCGCTAGCGCCTCGCCGCCGCTTTGCCCTTCGGGCCTGGTCGCCTTCCGCGAGGCATATCTGCTTTCATAAGACTAGGTCGGAGAGGATTCAACCTAATAAGACACTCTCATCGCACGATCTCGGAGAGAAGAATGGAAACTAATCCTAAATGTCCGCACCTCACGATTATAGATGTGGTGCACAACACACCGATAATCAAGACTCTACTGTACACGGTCGTAGACACTTTCCGAGGACTAATCGCTCGATACCACTTTTGTCACGACCCGACCGGGCCGCGATCGGTGCCCTACCCGCACCCTGCTCGTATACATCGAGAATAGCAATGAACATACACGGCGTAAATATATGTGTAAACAATAAACATCACAAAGCTAGCAAGTGCCGCTTCCATAATATAAACCAAATCAAAAGTACAACTGCATAACTCGGTTCTTACAACCACATATGTGAATACGCACCTCTAGGAATAACAATCGTGGCGGGGCGGGCCCCGCCATACCCCTGAATATACATAAATCTACAACATCAGGGAAAGACTGTACCAAAAGAGACAAGCCTCCGGAGAAATGGAGCTTCTGACGTCTGATAAGTGATCCTAAGTATGAGGATCCACCACCTGCTTACCCTTTCTGCAGATGAACGCGGCCCCGATGAAGGGGTCGACACAATATGTACTAAGTATGTAAAACTGGAAAGTACTGTAATTACAACATAAGTTTAAAACAAATCCGGAGACATGTATGATAACAAAATTACAGTACACAGTGCCTTACCAACAATGAGAGTAAATCAAGGGAATACGTACAACATCATAATAGGAGACTCCCGATCATATCATGGGTAGCGAACCCATAGAAGCAGGTGGTATAACGTCTTGGGGTTTTTACCCCTCATTTATACTCTTACCCTGAAGCAGGTGGTATAACGTCTTGGGAGTTTTCCCCTCATTTATACTCTTACCCTGAAGAAGGTAATAAAGCAGGTGGTATAATGTCTTGGGGGATTACCCCTAACTTATACTCTTATCCTGGAGAAGGTGGTATAGCGTCTTGGGGGTCTGCCCCTCACTTATACTCTTACCCTATCTCAAACCGGCCGTCATACAATAAATAAGCAAGTTAGAAATCCCCCTAACTTCTTATTAGTCTTATTCATATACACTCTCATTTTAGTTTACTTAAGGCACTAAGATATCTTTTATGAAAATCCGGAAATTTAACCCAAAGTACTACGTACTTCTAACCTTTTGAAAATGACTCATTTTCATATAAAACTTCCAAGATACTATAAACCGTAGTATCAAGTCAAAATTTCTTTTCAAGACAAGTCACAATACCTTTAGAAATAAAGTTAGGTTTCTAAATCAAGTGACTCCTTTTATTATAAAACCTTAGGCAATTGATGCCTTAAAAATCAAATTGCCTTTTCATTAAAATTAAGTCTTATCTTTCCATAAAGCAAATATAACCAACTCCCCATAAAGTCGTTACATTCGCTTTATACCTTAGCCATAAACAATTTCCTATCCAAGGGACTTATACGTTTAAAACGGAACAAGTATCACCTACTTTAAAACTCTTCAAGTCCCTTAACTTTAATAAAACATTAGACATCCTTAATACTTTCAAAGAAGTGAGTTAATCTCCTAACTCACCCAACTTGGCTATTCATAAAACTAGTAAAGGATATCAAGGTCTTCAGACGTCTACTGCACTATATCGCATAACTAGTCATGCTCAAAAGATAGGAAAAGTTCTACATACCTCACCGGGTCAAACCACTTGCCAAGTACAAAGTCCCGCCCGTAGTATGTCAACCTATAATATTCACAATACGTCTATTAAAGCCTTACTTCAAACGTAGAATATTATAAGTGTCAAGTCGCTAAATTCTACGGAAAATCGGACAGCACCTCCTTTGTTTTTACTAACTTTGCCACCTTTTTCAAGGCCGAATACAATAACCAAACACGCCACATTTAAGGCACAATCAAAGCAGTTAATCAATAGGGGATTACACGCCTACTAGACGTGTAAAATTCCGCCCCACAAATGATAACAAACTAATACAACTACTAGTCCAATTTCGGCCATAATGAATACAACAATACCAATTCTTATCCAATTTCCATTTCAATCCAAATTGGTAGCATAACATGATCTCAAGTCGCATTTGATTATAACTACCATAATCTTCAAGTAAGTAACATGCGACGATTTCTAATAAACGACCAATTAGTAATCCAATCTTCAAGTGGCTTGTATAACATTTCGGATTTAAGCTACAAGCAATCCATAATACTTATAAACTTCAACATAACAACTTCATTCTAGCAACATGTAAAGCTAACAACAACAATATAAATATATAATCTTGTAACACTTTTAAAAGACAAGATTATACCTCAACGAATCTTAATCCAACTCCAATCCGAAGTCGCTCCTTAGTAGTTTAGAGCCTCTCCAAGACACTTCAATCCGCTTGTTGAGACCCTTAGAACAACACCAACAAATATCCTTCAAATCTCCAAACAAAACCTAGAAAGACAACTAGGTTTTCGCTTGCGACTAACCCGAAAAGTATCTTTTCCAAGATTTTTCTATTGAGATATGCTTACAATACACTCATGAACCTTGGTTTAAAGTTAGGAGCTAAATGGACAAGAAACAAAGATTTTTCTTTTTTCTCAAGAGAGAACCCGAGAGCTATGCTCAATGTTCTTCATTTTTTTGTGAAATTTGGCTAAGTGTTAAGCTCTCTCTTGCTACTAGTAGTATAATATAGTGTAATGCAGGGTCATGATATAAACAAATGGGTGGTTTAGATAAGCTCCTAGCAAATATCAAGCCTTTGTGGGTCCTTTGACTTGGTCAAGATTGTCAAGCTTGCTACTTGCAAGACTTAGTCATCCAAGACTATGGTCAATGACCATTTCGCCATGCCTAATTCGACCAAGGCATCATTAAGGGGGTGACACGTGTCTCCTCCCATTCGTCATAATAATACGTTTCGATAATTTCATAATTCGATAAATTTTACAAGTCTCAAATCTTAACACTTGTGAGTTCTTATCACACGCGACCGGCTCGTGGATCGTGCCTTACCCGCACCCAAGTAGTCATATATCGAGAAATCGCGGAAAATAAAACAACCAAAATATGAAACAAGATAAATAAGACACGCTGGGAAAAGTTTCCTTTCGGCATATATGTATATAAGTACCCCAAAATGAACAGTTACATCCCAACCTTACAACAGGTCTACAGACCTCTAAGAGTTTAAAACAACAATGGCGGGACAGGGCCCCGCCATACCCCTGAATGCAAATATCTATAACGACAGAGGACCATACCAAAATGCTAAGACTCCGGAGAAACGGAGATTTTCCAACGCTGAAACGGTGATCCTAAGAACGGGGATCAACAGTAGGAGTACCTTTACCTGCGGCATGAACGCAGCCCCCGAAGGAGGTCAGTACAACAGGTACCAAGTATGTGAAACTGAAAATACTGTAAATGAAATCATAGTAGTCTATATAAAGCAGGAGACATGTATGATAACCAAAACTACGATTCACAATAAGTAGCGACATGTCAAGTCGGGGACTCACGCCTCAAAGTCATCATAAAACCGCATTGCGGGGTAAGTACGAAGGCATAGCCGACTACTAAAACCCACGTACAAACAAGTCGTAAATCAGATCATGAGATATGTCTAGGCGTCACATGATCAAAGCCGCCACTCACCCGATGATCTAATGCGCGCGTCAGCCCCGAACTTCCCGTAGCTCGCACGGGCCACCCAATGGCCCGTGAGGTATTCCGCATCGGTAGCTACTCCCGGCGTCTGGACTCGCCGTCGCGTGGCCACAAAGACCGCATGACCACAAGGCGCGATACTAACTCGGAACTCCGTAGTTCCGCGATAGGCCATCTGCACTGCATAAGGTATTCTCGAATCATAGGTCACTAGACCACTTTGAGTCTACCCGCATCGGAGCGGCTTAACCCGGAATCATGAGTGATATAATATCAACATGACGGTTTATCGTTAAACAACCTAAGCAACAAGGAAAACCCTTTACACAAACATCACAAGATACTAACTCACGTAGCATCCTAACATGTTTACTTATCAAGTCAACAAGAAAGTATTACAAGACTATCACAAATCAATACAATCAAGTTATTCACACAAGGTACTTTCTACATTATGTTAACAAGTCCGGGTTTTTAGCCCCAATGTACTTCATGTATTACTCTTTTAAAAGATCGTTTCTTTCACAAAAGTCACACAATACCCGTAGTATAAAAATAGAGTGATTATCTTTTGAAGTAAATCAGAACACTTCTCTTTGTAAAATCAAGTAACAACATTCTTTTCCCAACGCTCAAGTTTGCTAATTTCAATTACTCAAGTTTCTCCATTTTCGAAGGTTTCGTAGTTCATAGTTTTTAATCCTTTAAAACAATTTGAGAAACATATACCTTATGTGTGAGTAGGTTATTATTGTTCATAACAATCTTATTACAGCGACCATGATCTAGGAAATGTAATATCATTTTGTCTCATCTTAGCTCCTATGCAGATGGAAGTTTCTACTGGTTTTAATAATACTTTATTAGTCAAAACATTTCCCTTTATTAACGCTGCTGTGGTTTGTTCGACATTCATTCTAATCGGTAAAACATCATTCCTTTTGAAAACCAAAAATACTATTTACTCACGAATGAGGTTTCACACTTTTTAACAAAATTCATATTAGTATAATAAGTCAAGTCTCTTATTTCCTTAAATCAATAAATCGTTCTTTTTATCACTCTTAAGCCGTTATACCTAACTTCCCATAAAGCTAGTATAACTCTTAAGCTTTTAAAACCAAGTGTTACTCTTCTTTCAAAAAAAGGTTTCTTAATTCTTTTGAACTACTTCAGATTCTTTTTATTCAGGCTTAAGTCAGAAGACATTGCCGTAATTATTATTCAGGCTTAAGTCCGAAGACATTGCCGTAATTATTATTCAGGCTTAAGTCCGAAGACATTGCCGTAATTATTATTCAGTTAACACACGTCACCGTACGTCCCGCATTTATATACATATTCTTTAAAATATCATGCTCAAGAGGATAGGAAGAATCACATACCTTCTCGAAATCCACCGCCAAGTTGAATATGTCGCGCAGAGAATCGACTATAATGATCAAATCGTCTATCAACGTCTAGGTATCGTACAAAGCTCTAAGCGTAGGTTCGTTATTCTATGGACATTTGGGCAGCACTTCCTACCGGTGAGCTACTCAAATCTCGTGAAAACATTCATGTAAGTACAGTTCTATTATTCATCTTTTAAACCCTTCTCTGTGATATCGGTTGATTCTATTCTTAATATCCTTCTAAGTATTTATACTTATTCCTATACTTCTACAAGATGTATTTTCTATTTACAAAAGGAGGATAAGGTTATTTACAGGTAAGCCCAATAATATCCTAGATAAAAGTCGCGCTGAGCAAGGTTTAGCTCACAAGTTGTGCGCTCCGGTAGCTCCAAGAAAACCTTAGAAGTTCTTCACAACTTCTACTAAGGACTAAGGGATTTGGGCTAGGGTATTTTGGGCATTATAACAATACTAGAAGGCAACTTTTCAACCAAGGGAGGGGGGGGGTAGGTTTTGGCTAGGCTAGGGGGGTTGCTCTCGGCTAGAGCTTCTCAAAGGGGAGGGGGTGTGGTGGACGAAAACAACAAGAGGGAGAGGGAGGGATTTGAGACTTAGAAAGATTGCTCAATTTAGGATGAAATGACTCTTCAACAAGGGGGGGTATTTATAGGTCAAGAAATGACCAACCAATGGCCAAGATGATGCCAAGTGCAAGGCAAGTGTAGGGTGAGGATTTAGGCAAGTGTCCTTGGCCAACTTGCACACAAAATATCCTACCAACTACATGACAAGGATGGCCATCCATTCGGCCCTATTGCCGTGTAACATCCATCAATGAGAGGGTGACAAGTGTCGCCCTCTCGTTGGTCCAACGTGTTGCGTCTCTCGGAAAAATCCGCAAAAATTAGAAATGACATAGCCGGAATTTATCCTACGCGAGTTTAGTAAAACGTTTCGTCGAAAAACGACTCTAATCGGGTGTTGTGCACAAAGTGAAATTCGGCCAAGCCACCTAGGGGGGGGTTACACGTGTCGCCCTCCTACTCGTCCAAAATATTTCATCTTCCGAAAATATCCACAATGGACAAAATCTCGAAAACAAAGTGGGCCCCACAAAACTGTAAATTTTCTCCCGTGGGCCCCACGTGACCATTTCCGAAAATAAAATTCCATAATTCTCTAATATTCCAAGAAGTCCGAATACCAAATCTGGGAATCCAATTCCCACTAACGAACCTTTTTCCTTCACAACAATCGGAAACTTTTCCGTGGAAAAATCACCTCTTCCTTCCTTTCCAATTTCAATGTCGTATTCTCGTACGTACGTCCTCGCATACATACCCTGGAACTACGGGGTATAACATTCTCCCCTTCTTAGAAACATTCGTCCCGAATGTTCCTTCTAGGTCTCAAAACAAGCGGCGTCGATAGTCCATCGCTATACTTACGGAAACAACCACACCTGGCCACAACACAACAAGCGCACATACTTATCTCCAAGTCCACGAGGAATCACCTCAATCACAAAAGCTCCTACTCGAGGTCTAAAAAAGATACTCCCTTCGCACCTACTCTTTACAAACGAAATGATCACACCTATGCCTGTAATACATGTTCGCTTCTTCCCTTACTCGTCGTACCCTTCTCGTATCCTCGAACTCTTTATCAAAACTTACCATGTTTCTGCATCGCTTCCCACGACTGAAATGCTAATAACCTCTTCTGGATAAGCTCCACCCTATCCACGCCCTGCAGAACAAGTACAAACCAACTATCTGCACCTTGCTTACATCGAATCAATCGATCGGCAATCTTACACTAGCGCTTATAAAAAGGCTCCAAACGGCGACACCGAATCTGAAAGCGGTAGCTATATAATACATACTCAACAAGAGGCGAAGAGTCCTTACGACTAATCCGAAATCCAACCACTTGCAGGGTGAATGCGAAATCGAGATTCACGAGTTCCTAACCTGCACGGTAACTCTTCCGAGAAGAAAGCAGTAGTAACTTGGACTCCGCATCGGCCATAAGGTGAAGGTAGGCACCGTGCAGCCTTACAACCTTCTTGAAATAATCATCTCGCAACTTACTACCGAGTACAGGTTTGACTAAAAGATAAGACGGGTTGACCCATGGCCCGACTCATCGGTCGAACACATCCACGAACTCGTACAATGGTTAACTAAACCTGGACCTAACACCCTCGTGATCCTAACACAAAGCGGGACCACCACAAACTGACCCCATCACCAAACAGGGCGTGGGTCGACCCGCAACACGGCCTCAACCCGACCCGGCAACGCGCAAAAACACTAGTTCCCCGATCCGGAACAATCTCACCAATCATGTTACGAAAACCTAGCGGTATTCTAAGCTCAACTACCCTCTTTCATTTCACATCACTCAGGGATTCATCCCACCAAATACCTCCCGTATATTATGCACCTCGATAAGGGTCAAACACGAAATAATTCTTTTACCAAAGATGGCCTCGCCTCTAAGGTCTCTACGTATAATATTCTAAGGCTCCCACTCTCTCTGTCCCCCAATCTTACCCGGTTAATTAATCAATAATTCTAATCACACTAACACCATGCTAACCGAAAACAATACTTAAGATATTTGCTACACATATAAATCTCTAAAGGGTTAAGGATATACCTGTATCTACGCCGACTTCCCTAGGTCGTTCTAATCAATCCCGCCTGTGGCATACCGGAAGGTGATGAACTATCCACTGATCCCGAAGGCTGAGTCCCTACATCCCCGCCAACTCTGGTTGGACAATTTCTCGCAAAATGGCCCTGCTGGCCGCAAACATAACAAGCTGTCGGAGAAGCACGACACTCCCCCGAATGACACCGACCACAACGGCCACACCGAGGTGGGGGTGGCCTCCTCTGGCTAACACCCCTTCCTTTCCGCACCACTGAATCCGCAACTGATCTGGTAGGCTGAGTCTTCCTACTTGCATCCTTCCTCATAGAACATTCCCTCGCCATATGGCCCTGACGGCCGCAAAAAAAACAAGCCCCAGTAAAAAGACGGCACTTCCCGGGAAGACGCCTGCCACACTGTGAACACTGAGGAAAAATCAACCCCGTGGAGGACACTGCATCTTGGCGGGCGCATGTCTAATCTGCTGCTGAGGCGGTTCGCCTCGAGAGTTACCAAATGATCCTGCCAATCGGGCCCTCTTCTGCTGATCTTGTTTAACTGGCCGATCTACATCTCTCACCACGCACATAATCTGAACGCAAGCTGGCTCATTCCGACTAAAGAGCTACTTTCACAACCCTTCTTTAGATAATCATCAATATCCTTGGTATCCGGTACATAAAATACTCCGATTGCCAAATCCCTTGCTAGTAACAGGCCGTCTCCTTCCAATCCATATTTTCGCTCCAGCCGTGGGCGAAGGTCCAGATATCATGGCGCGATGAGGCTGCCGCCGTGCCAAACTCTGCTTCTTCTTTGGTGACATCACGAACTCCGCGTGAAGCATCACCCGGGTGATGATTGGGCTGTGCCCTCTAACTCTCTCGAACTCCACTCGCAGCTCGCCATTTGCGCTTGCCTCTGGGCGAGTTGCTGGCGCGGAGGCATCACCGGTAAAGGAAGGAATACGTTAGAGGTCCAACTTATAACACAACTCTAAAGCACGATCTCGAGTGAGAAGAGTGAAACCAATCCTAAATATCCTATAGCCTCACGATTATTGGTGTGGTGCAACACACCGATAATCAAGACTACTAGATACGGCTGTAGACACTTTCCGAGGATTAGCGCTCGATACCACTTTGTCACGACCGTTCGGGGCCCGTGGATCGTGCCTTACGGCACCCAAGTAGTCATACATCAGAGAAATCAGCGGAAAATAAAACAACAAAATATGAAACAGTATAAATAAGACACAGTTTCTGGGAAAAAGTTGCCTTTCGGCATATATGTATATAAGTACCCCAAAATGAACAGTTACATCCCAACCTTACAACAGGTCTACAGACCTCTAAGAGTTTAAAACAACAATGGCGGGACAGGGCCGCCATACCCTGAATGCAAATATCTATAACGACAGGGACCATACCAAAATGCTAAGACTCGGAGAAGCGGAGCTTTCCCAACGCCAAACGGTGATCCTAAGCGAGGATCAACGGTAGGAGTACCTTTACTGCGGCATGAACGGCCCGAAGGAGGTCAAGACAATTGCAGTATGTGGCGAAAAATCGAAAATGAAATCATAGTAGTCTATATAAGCGGGAGACATGTATGATAACCAAAACTACGATTCCTGATAAGTAGCGATCGTGTCAAGTCAGGGACTCACGCCCTCAAAGTCATCATAAAACCGTACGGGGTAAGTACGAAGACATAGTCGACTACTAAAACCCACAGTACAAACAAGGTCGTAAACTGTATCATGAGATCTGTCTAGTCCGTCACATGATCAAAGTTGGCCACTCGCCCGCAGTATCTAATGTGCGCGTCTAGCCCTGGAACTTCCCGTAGCTCCGCATGGGCCACTCCAATGGCCCGCATGAGGTATTCCCCACATCGAGGGTAGCTACTCCCGGCGGCGTCTGGACTCGCCCGTCCGCGTAGCCACAAACCGCATGACCACAAGGGCGCATACTAACACGGAACTCCGTAGTTCGCATAGGCCATCTGCACTGCATAAGGTATTCTCGAATCATAGGTCACTAGACACTTTGAGTCTACCCGCGTCGGAGGCGCCTTAACCGGAATCATGGTGATATAATATCAACATGACGGTTTATCGTTAAACAACCTAAGCCTGACAAGGAAAACCCTTTACACAAACATCACAAGATACTAACTCACGTAGCATCCTAACATGTTTACTTATCAAGTCAACAAGAAAGTATTACAAGACTATCACAAATCAATACAATCAAGTTATTCACACAAGGTACTTTCTACATTATGTTAACAAGTCCGAGTTTTTAGCCCCAAAGTACTTCATGTATTACTCTTTTAAAAGATCCGTTTCTTTCACAAAAGTCACACAATACCCGTAGTATAAAAATAGAGTGATTATCTTTTGAAGTAAATCAGAACACTTCTCTTTGTAAAATCAAGTAACAACATTCTTTTCCCAACGCTCAAGTTTGCCTAATTTCAATTACTCAAGTTTCTCATTTTCGAAAGGTTTCGTAGTTCATAGTTTTAATCATTTAAAACAATTTGAGAAACATATACCTTATGTGTGAGTAGGTTATTATTGTTCATAACAATCTTATTACAGCAGCCATGATCTAGGAAATGTAATATCATTTTGTCTCATCTTAGCTCCTATGCAGATGGAAGTTTCTCTTGGTTTAATAATACTTTATTAGTCAAAACATTTCCCTTTATTAGCTTTGTTGTGGTTTGTTCGACATTCATTCTAATCGGTAAAACATCATTCCTTTTGAAAACAAAAATACTATTTACTCGAATGAGGTTTCACACTTTTTAACAAAATTCATATTAGTATAATAAGTCAAGTCTCTTATTTCCTTAAATCAATAAATCGTTCTTTTATCACTCTTAAGCCGTTATACCTAACTTCCCATAAAGCTAGTATAACTCTTAAGCTTTTAAAACCAAGTGTTACTCTTCTTTCAAAAGGTTTCTTAATTCTTTTGAACTACTTGATTCTTTTTATTCAGCTTAAGTCAAGAAGACATTGCCGTAATTATTATTCAGCTTAAGTCAGAAGACATTGCGTAATTATTATTCGGGCTTAAGTCCAAGACATTGCCGTAATTATTATTCGGTTAACACACGTCGTCTACCGTACTATATACATATTCTTTAAAATATCATGCTCGAGAGGATAGGAAGAATCACATACCTTCTCGAAATCCACCGCCAAGTTGAATATGTCGCGCAGAGAATCGACTATAACGATCAACACGTCTATCAACGCGTCTGCATCTTGCACAAAGCTCTAAGCGGAGGGTTCGTTATTCTATGGACATTTGGGCAGCACTTCCCTACCGGTGAGCTACTCAAGTCTCTTGGAAAACGATCCCATGTAAAATCTGATTCTATTATTCATCTTTTAAACCGCCTACTGTGATATCGATTCAATTCTATTCTTAATATCCTTCTAAGTATTTATACTTATTCCTATACTTCTACAGTATGTATTTTCTATTTACAAAAGGAGGATAAGGTTATTTACCTCGGTAAGCCCAATAATATCCTAGATAAAAGTCGCGCCTGAGCAAGGTTTAGCTCCTAAGTTGTGCGCTCCGGTAGCTCCAAGAAAACCTTAGAAGTTCTTCACAACTTCTAAGGACTAAGGGATTTGGGCTAGGGTATTTTGGGCATTATAACAATACTAGAGGCAACTTTTCAACCAAGGAAGGGGGTAGGTTTTGGCTAGGCTAGGGGGGTTGCTCTCGGCTAGAGCTTCTCAAAGGGGAGGGGGTGTGGTGGACGAAAACAACAAGAGGGAGAGGGAGGGATTTGAGACTTAGAAAGATTGCTCAATTTAGGATGAAATAACTCTTCAACAAGGGGGGTATTTATAGGTCAAGAAATGACCAACCAATGGCCAAGATGATGCCAAGTGCAAGGCAAGTGTAGGGTGAGGATTTAGGCAAGTGTCCTTGGCCAACTTGCACACAAAATATCCTACCAACTACATGACAAGGATGGCCATCCATTCGACCCTATTGCCGTGTAACATCCATCAATGAGAGGGTGACAAGTGTCGCCCTCTCGTTGGTCCAACGTGTTGCGTCTCTCGGAAAAATCCGCAAAAATTAGAAATGACATAGCCGGAATTTATCCTACGCGAGTTTAGTAAAACGTTTCGTCGAAAAAACGACTCTGTCGGGTGTTGTGCACAAAGTGAAATTCGCCAAGCCACGCAGGGGCTTACACGTGTCGCCCTCCTACTCGTCCAAAATATTTCATCTTCCGAAAATATCCACAATGGCCAAAATCTCGAAAACAAAGTGGGCCCCACAAAATTGTAAATTTTCTCCCGTGGGCCCCACGTGACCATTTCCGAAAATAAAATTCCATAATTCTCTAATATTCCAAGAAGTCCGAATACCAAATCTGGGAATCCAATTCCCACTAACGAACCTTTTTCCTTCACAACAACCGGAAACTTTTCCGTGGAAAAATCACCTCTTCCTTCCTTTCCAATTTCAATGTCGTATTCTCGTACGTACGTCCTCGCATACATACCCTGGAACTACGGGGTATAACACTTACGTACGTTCCTTAAAATATGTCCTGTAAATACGGGGTGTAACAATTATACCAACTATACAACAATTTTTACCAACCTGGATACGAAGTCCATATAATTCTTTCTGGGCCACTTTTGCCTTTCTCGGAGGCATAGATGCAACCACAATAATATGTTAGGGAGAGACTACCCTAATAACAAAGCTCTATCGCACGATCTCAGAGTGAGAAGAAGGGAAACCAATCCTAAATGTATTGTAGCCTTCTGTTTATAGATGTGGTGCACAACACACCAATAAACAAGACTCTACTATACACGGTCTGTAGACATTCTGAGGACTAACTGCTCAGATACCACTCTGTCACGACCCGAACCCCGAGCCCGCGACTGGTGCCCTACCTGGGCACCCTTCTATTCATACAACATAAGTAACATGCGGAAGCTAAATAACACTCAATTTTTTTCCGAACAAAGGCAAAGTCGGCAAGGCTGCCATCACATATATAACAACCAAAAAGAAACCACATCTGTACAACCCACATATGAATACAAACCTCTAAGAGTTTGGACACATAACTGTGACGGGACAAGGCCCCGCCGTACCCATGAATGTACATAAAACCATAATACAACTCCGTACCAACATGACAAACTCTGGAATAATGGAGCTACCTCACTGAAAGCTGAGTGGAGATGTCACGACCCGAACCCGGGCCCGTGACTGGTGCCTTACCCGGGCACCCTAGTGATACAACATCAGAGAAAATCAGCGGAATATAAAAACATACACATGAAACAAGATATACAATAATGAAATAAGAAAACAGGCTAACCAAAACGGTTACCTTTCTGAATATATAAATAAAACTTGAACACGAACAGTTACATCCCTTTTTACAAACTCTGCCCACAAAGATTACTCTGGACCTACGAATGTTATAACAACAACGACGGACGGGGCCCGCCATACCCCGAATGTAAGTACCTACAACAACGAGGACTATACGAAAGATAAGCCTCCGAGAAACGGAGCTTCCCAAGCTGAATCGTGATCCTATGGCGAGGATCGACGGCGGTGTACCTCTACTGCGGCATGAACGGCCCGAAAGGAGGTCGATACAGTACCAAGTATGTGAAAGCGTAAAAATCGAAATGAAATCAAAGTATCTTTAAAACCACTTACAAATACAACCAATTCAACCGCACATAGTGCCACAGCATAAACAAGAGCAAAAATAGATATAATGTAACTGGTCTTTTCTAGGCCGCTAATGATCGAAGCAAGGCCAATCACCCATAGTATCATTATGCGTGCCTAATCCTGGAACTCCCGCATCGCATAGGTCACCTGCACGCGCGAGGTATTCCTCGCATCGGGCTAGCTAACCCGCGACATCCTCCTAGACTCCCGCAGTCCGCATAGTCACACAGACCGCTTAGTCACACAGACCGCATGAGGCATTCCTCGCATCGGGATAACACACCCGGAATGATCAATCCTGGAACTCCCGCAGCTCCGCATAGGTCACACAGACCCGCATGAGGTATTCCTCGCATCGAGGGTGGCAAGTTCTCAGCATCATAACAAGTCAGGGGGGTATGTGATATAATATCAATACAACGGGCTTATCGTTTAACAACGTAAGCACAACAAGAATAACTCCCTCACACAAACATCACAAGACACTAACACACGTAGCATCGTAACATGTTTACTTATCAAACCATCTTACTACACTTTCCAGAAATCAATACAAGACTTTCATAAACAAATAAGTAAACCGTTCCTTCTATCTTCCTTAAGTCGTTATACCTAACTTCCCATAAAGCTAGTATAACACTTAAGCTTTTAAAATCAAGTATTTCTTCTGTTTCAAAAATGATTCGTAACTCTTTTGAAATACTTCAAGATTCTTATTATTTAAAACTCAAGTCAAAAGACATCAAAGTAAAACCAAAACAATTTCCATACCTACTTTTTAAACCAATCTTAAGACAAAACCATACCTTTAAATCAAGTTATTTATAAGTCAAGTTATCATTTTAAATCCAATGATAAAACCATTCTTATTTTCGAAATCAAGGTAACTTTATTCTTTAAAAGACCACACACCCATTACTCATGAGTGAGGTTTTACAACTTTTTAACATAATTCAAGTCCTTAATATTTCATAACAAGTCACTTAACTTTGGAATCAAGTCAAGGACACAAAAGGAAAATCAATTTCCTTTAAACACATGTGCGTCTACCGCACTAAATATATTTCACAAATATCATGCTAGAAAGGATAGGAAGAGGTTCACATACCTCGCGACGATTATCGACAATTAGCAAAACGCTCCACAGTACTATAATCCTGCTAGCCTTTTCCACCCTTCAAGTAGAATACGCTACTCGCGATCTTCAACCTATAATGGCCATAAAACGTTTATTAACTTATAGATCCCTTCGTAGAATATTTCTAAGTACAAGGTTCCTTATTCTACGGAAAATTCGGCAGCACCTTCCCCCCCGCAACCACATAAATCTCCTCCTCTAACGAGGTGCGCTGCAAGCCAACAACTCCAAGGGGGGAGGGGGGTTACACGTCTAACCGGACGTGTACAATTCTACTCCACAATAATACTACAAGTCTACTGTAAATACAGTCCAATGTAAATACAGTTCAATTCTTTATACTGATTATTCCAATATATCTTATACTCAATTATTAACTACTACAACATGTAATTTCCAATTACAATAGGGGATAAAGATCATTACCTCGATAAGCCCAAAATTATCCAAGATATAAGTCGATCCTAAGCAACGTTTAGCTCCAATTCCTGACGCTCCAACCCGCTCCAAGCAACCCTTAGAAGTTTCCAAACAACTTCTCTTAACACTTCATCTAAGCTATGAAGATTTTTCTAGGGCTTCATTTAGCGACTAATGGAATAAAGTAGTATTTTCGGGCTCTTATGTTGGGATAACTTTAGAATACTACTAGGGATACAAGGCTAAGGTATTTTGGCATAGTAACAATACTAGAAGACAACTTTTCTCTGGGGTATTTGACGAGACAACAAGGAAGGGGAAGAGGGTGTTTGGACGAAACAACTAGATGAGGGAGGGTTTTGGACGAGAACTAGCAACGAAGGGGGAAGGATTTTGTGACTTGGAAATGTTAAGTGAATGAAGAAGTCTTGCACTAGAGGGGGGTATTTATAGAACCTTCAATGGCCAAGATTAAAGCAAGTGGAGGGTGTAGATTAGATAGCTTGTGTGAGTGGAGTCTTCCACCAAGTGTCCACCACAACCTTGGGACATATGTCCACCACAACATTGGGACATATGTCCACCACAACAATGAGCCAAGTGGCCATCCACTTTCTCAAGAAAACCGTCCAACAAGGCCTCCCCCACTTGCCCACAAAAACGTCCACCTACTCCCACTATCCCAAAGAAAAATATCTTGCAAGACTTGACTTATTGACTTGGCCACTTGCCCACCATTTTCGTCCAACCAATGCCACCTAAGGGTGACACGTATGCCCTCTGTTGGTCCAAAATATTTCATCTCTCGGAAAAATCCGAAATCGGTTAAAATATTAAAAACGTAAAATTTCCTTCACTTCGGAATCTTTTCCGTCGAAAAATCACATCTTTCTTCCTTTCCAATTTTACTGTCGTAATCTCGTACGTACGTCCTCGTATACATACTCCGGAACTACGGGGTGTAACAGGAGATCCTAAGCTCACGGATCAACCAACTGAGTACCTAATACCTACGGGCATGAACGCAGCCCCCGAAGGGGTTCAATACAATAAAGTACCAAGTATGTAAACATGAAGTACAGTAGAAATGATCATAACTGTACAAAAAAATGACAGGGACAAGTATGAAAATCAAATACCAGATCCAACCGTGCCATAATAAATAAGAGCCACTGTACCTTTTAAAATATGCCTTTTAAAAGTGAGACCAACCGTGTCATTTCAAATTATGAAATCAATACCATTTCACAATATGAAATCAATCGTACCTTTTCAATTCGAGTCATATAAACATCATGAATGCTTACTCAGAGAATCATCAAGTTCATATAGATATAAATAATGTATCTCATATAACATAAACCGACCCTTTATTGAGGGACTCGATGGAATCATCAATATAACGTAACCCGGCCCATTTTGGAGCTCGATGTAATTATCAATATCTGTGACGTAACCCGGCCCATTTGCGGGGCTCGATGTATGCTTCAACATGTGACGTAACCCGACCCATTTGTGGGACTCGGTGTAATTGTTACACCCCGTAATTCAAGGATATGTTTAAGAGAATGTAAGTAAGGAACACAAGACTTGAAAAGGGTACGAAAGGAAGAATTGTTTTTCCGACGGAAAATCTTCCGAACGTCGGAAAGGAAAAATGTTCATTGGTGAGAATTAGAATCTCAAAATGCATTATTTGAAGAGTATGGAACTTATTATCATTATGGAAATTTATTTTTACGGATTTGGTCATGTGGGGCCCACCCGAGGAATTTTACATTTTGTGGGGCCCACGAGGGTTACAGAATTTTATGGACGAATGGGAGGGCGACACGTGGCACCCCCCACTTGGTCTTGGACGAATTGTTGCAAGAGTAAAATGGTCATTGACCATTGAAGATGAATAAGTCTTGCTAGCTTGAGAAAATTGACTAGTCGAAACATCCACAGCGTGTATTAAATGTTCTTCATCCTAGCCACTCAAGTGTTATAATCTAAGCCATCCATTGTTTTATATATACACAACTAGTGCAAGACAAGGTCTTCAACACTTAGAATTTTTCACCACATTCTTGTTCTCTTTAGGAAGCTCACGGGTTCACCTTATTTTCCACACAAAAGTTTTGTAGTTTTGATCTATTATTCACAAGACTTTAACCCAAGGTCCCTAAGGGTATTGTAAGGATATCTCAATAGAAATATTTCGGAAAAACGACGTTTTCACGTTAGTCGCAAGGCGAAAACCTAAGATGTTCTTCAACTTTGAAGATGGAACTTGAAGAGGAGTTCTTCATGAGCTTCTAAGGAGTGCTCGGAGCGGATTGGAACATAAGAAAAGGAGCTAAGAATTGCTAAGGAGCGACTTTGAATCTTGGAAATTTTAAGGGCTTGTAAAGATATAAATCTTGTCGTTTTAGCAATTAAAGATTACTTATCATTGTATTTATGGATATTAGCAAGCATTAGGTATTTAGTATGAAGTTTGATAAGTGTATTGGCTATTGGAACCCTAATCCAAAAACTAGCATGTTTAACCCTTAAGATTACTATTCAAGTTGATTATTAGTTTAAGTCGTCACATGTTATATAAAGAAGGAATTATAGTTGTTGAAGTTGTTTATGACCATATAACATGTTAGACCTAAGAATTTGGATTAAAAGAATTGGAAAAGGACTTTGTGTTGTTATATGTGTTTAGCCGAGAATGGCTTTAAATATGGAACTAGTTTCGTATCAATTGTGGGGCGGAATTTTACACATCTTGTTAGGCGTGTAATCCCCTATTGTTAACTACATTGTTGAGCCTTAAATGTGGCGTGTTTGGTTATTGAATTCGGCCTTGAAAAAGGTGGCAAAGTGTGTAGAAACAAAGGAAGTGCTGTCCGATTTTCCGTAGAATTTAGTGACTTTGCACTTAGAATATTCTACGTTCGAAGCTAGAGGTTAATGGACGTATTATGGCTATTATAGGTTGAAGTACTAAGTATAGCGTATCCTACTTGAAGGATGGAATAGCTATCAAGGTTGAGGTACTTTGGAGCATTTTGCTAATTGTCGATAATCGTCGCGAGTTATGTGAACCTCTTCCTTCTTTTGACATTATTCTATGTATGGAATATACATGTGGTACTATTTCATGATTTCTTCTACTCTTAGAAGTTAAGAGGTATGTATGTTGATTTACTCTACGTAAATGTTATGTCTAAGTTATCCTAAGTTCTTACCAAGTCTTATGGGGGATGTTGGTAAGAGTCGTTAGGAGGTATTTGGAGCCAAGTTGACTTGGCTAATTTACGGCACGAATGAGAACAAGTATCGAACAAGCCATTGCAGCGTTAATAAAGGAAAATGTAATGACTATTAATTAAATTAAAATGAGTAGAATTCTCCATCTGCATAGAAGCTAAGATAAGACAAAACTGTATTACATTTTCTAGATCATGGCTACTTGAATAAGATCGTTATAAATAAGTATAACTTATTCACAACGCACCAAAGTATATGTTACTTAATTTAAAAGAGTTTACGTATGAAGTTTAAGACTATGAACCTCAAATTCTTAAAAGATAAGAGACTTGATTTCTAAAGTTAAGAAGCTTGATTTCTAGAGTTAAAGAAGCTTGATTTCAAAAGTTACGAGACTTGAGGTATTTTGAAAGCTTTGTAATTTGATTTGAAAGTATAAGTCTCTTGGTTATAAAAAGAATGAATTTGTCTAAGACATAAAGAGTTATAACGACTTTATGGGAAGTTGGTTATAACAACTTTATGGAAGATTAAAAGAATGGTTTTCTTCAGTAATGTAAGCAAAGAAATGACTTGAAATAAAGAGGGGCAAATTGTTTTAAAGGTACCAATTGCTTAAGGTTTTAAAGAAGAAGTCACTTGATTTAGAAGCCTATAAATGTATTTCTAAAAGGTATTGTGACTTGTCTTGAAAAGTATATATGACTTGATACTACGGTTATTAGTATCTTGGAAGTTTTATTTGAAAAAGAGTCATTCTAAAGGAGTAGAGGTACGTAGTACGTTGGGTTAAATTCCCGGATTTTATAATGACATTATCGCGTCCCAGGAATGGGCCGGGAAGTATACCTTTATGGGCAGACTATATAACATTATCGCGTCCCAGGAATGGGCCGGGCAGTATACATTTATGGGCAGACTATATGACAATATAGCGTCCCAGGAATGGGTCGGGCAGTATACCTTTATGGGCAGACTATATGACATTATCGCGCCCCAGGAATGGGCCGGACAATATACCTTTAAGGGCAGACTATATGACATTATCGCGTCCCAGGAATGGGCCGGGCAGTATACCTTTATGGGCAGACTATATTACATTATCGCGTCGAGAATGGGCGAGCGATACCTTTATGGGCAGACTATATGACATTATCGCGTCCCAGGAATGGGCCGGGCAGTATACCTTTATGGGCATACTATATGACATTAACGCATCCCAGGAATGGGCCGGGCAGTATACCTATGGGCAGACTTATGTGACTTTATCGCGTCCTAGATTGGACCGGGAAGTATAGGCGTCCCTCCATAAAGGGTCGGATTTATGTTATGCAAGGTAAGTAAGTTATATGGTAATGAACTTGACGATTTTTCCTAAGCATGTACATAAGAATGTGACTATAACTGTTATGTAAAAATGAGAAAAGATAATAAGGTACGATTAAGTTCACGAGATGGTAATGACACGGTAGGATCTGGTATTTACCCTTTTTATACTTGCCCATGTCATTCTTTTGTACAATTATGATTTGTTTACTGTACCTTATTTTCCGTTCCATATTCGGCACTGTTATCGACCCGCCGGGCTGCGTTCATGTCCGCAGGTTTAGGTACACAGTTGTGGATCCGCGAGCTTAGGATCCTGGTTCAGCATTTTGAGATGGCTCCAATGTTCCGGAGTTTGTCGTCATGGTTATGTATATTCAGGGGTACGGTGGGGCCTTGTCCCGTCATAGTATTTGTCCAAATCTTAGAGGTTTGTATTCATCTGTGGGCTGCACTGGCTAGAGTTTTTTTTTTTACATTGTTAAACAGTGTAGACCCTTTCGGGAAATTTTTATGTTATGGCAGCCTTATCGGCTTGGCCTTAGTTTTGATAAAGAAAAAAAAAGAGTGTTATTTATCTTCCGCAGTTTATTATGTTGTAGACATAGAAGGGTGCCCAGGTAGGGCACCAGTCGCGGCCCGGGGTTGGGTCGTGACAAAAGTGGTATCAGAGCAGTTAGTCCTCGGAAAATGTCTACAGACCGTGTCTAGTATAGTCTTGATTATCGGTGTATTGTGCACCACATCTATAATCAGGAGGCTGCAGGACATTTATGATTGGTTTCCATTCTTCTCCCTCTGAGATCGTACGATAGAGCTGTGTTGTTAGGGTCTTCTCCCCCTAACGAGTTATGTTGATTGCCGCTACGAGCAAGGCAACAGTGACCCAGGAAGGACTATGTGGATTGCGTATCCAGGTTGGTAATGATTGTAGTATAGTTGGTATTGTGACAAACATCTATACAGAGTTATGTATGAGGGTCAGACGCGTGTTGCCTAGAATGATTTTAGATTACCAAGAGTTGGTAAAGACCAACTAGATACCGGGGAGGTATGGAGCAGTTAATGAATTCTCGCCAAGGTCTTATGTTTTATTTTGAGATAATTGGGAAAGGATGAGCTGTCTGATAGGGAAGTGAACCCTTAAGAAGTCATGTTAAGAAACTTAATGGAATACCATGTTAATAGATTAAGCTACGTGGTAGGCTTAAGAGAATTGTACGGATGAGGTCCGTAGAGAGTAAGTAATGGTTGTTGTGATCAAGACGACATGATTATGGTATTATGAGAGGTTATTGTACCCGTTTACGAGGGGACTGGTAAGGTAGGCTTGGAGCATGGAAATTTCGAGCCTAAGAGTATTGATAACCGCCGAGACCTTAGGTATATATAAGGCCTTCTCGGGCAATAAGATTTTATTCATAATAAAGGTAAGAGTTAAGTGCGACGGCGGGTCAGGGTGAGTACCTGTTACGGGTCGCCCCATAGCCTGAAATAGAGTGGGATCAGTTGGTAGTAGTTCTGCTGCGTGACATGGTCACGAGGGTGCAAGGCCCAAGTCTAATTAATTGTTTTACTGGTTCGTGGACGCGTTCCACCGGAACCAGGTCATGAGAGCCGGAAATGGCCTTATGATGTTTAAAAGAGTGACTCCAAAAGATTGGGGGCCGGAATCGATATGGGGGTTATGTATGTATGCTAGTATGAGTTGAAAGTACGGAAAGAGTGCGACCAGTAAGAAAGATAGCAACCAAGTGTAAAGGAATAGAGCCCGAATCCGTAAGGACCTTTCGAGGTAGCTACACCAGTGGGTGTCTGGGTGGTAGTTGAGCGGGTATATGAGATTTGCCCGGTGATGATACAGTCGTCAGACCCTAGTAGACCTAGTAGAGATGATTACGACAAACTTTGAGGTCATTATGAGTATGGACTAGTTGGCTTCGTGAGTTCCAAGGTTGACATCTTAGTATAAATATTGTTATGTGGCCATGGGTGGCATATGCTGTATGAAGGGTGTAGTAAAAAGAGACTATGTCGCTATCTAATTAGATTGGACTCCGAAAGAACATTCGGGGACGAATGTTTCTAAGGGGGGAAGAATGTTACACCCCGTAATTCAAGGACATGTTTAAGAGAATGTAAGTAAGGAACACAAGACTTGAAAAGGGTACGAAAGGAAGAATTGTTTTTTCGACGGAAAATCTTCCGAACGTCGGAAAGGAAAAATGTTCGTTGGTGATAATTAGAATCTCAAAATGCATTATTTGAAGAGTATGGAACTTATTATCATTATGGAAATTTATTTTTACGGGTTTGGTCATGTGGGGCCCACCCGAGGAATTTTACATTTTGTGGGGCCCACGAGGGTTACAGAATTTTATGGACGAATGGGAGGGCGACACGTGGCACCCCCACTTGGTCTTGGACGAATTGTTGCAAGGGTAAAATGGCCATTGACCATTGAAGATGAATAAGTCTTGCTAGCTTGAGAAAATTGACTAGTCAACTTGTCCACTTGGCCATGTATTAAATGTTCTTCATCCTAGCCACTCAAGTGTTATAATCTAAGCCATCCATTATTTTATATATACACAACTAGTGCAAGACAAGGTCTTCAACACTTAGAATTTTTCACCACATTCTTGTTCTCTTTAGGAAGCTTACGGGTTCACCTTATTTTCCACACAAAATTTTTGTAGTTTTGATCTATTATTCACAATACTTTAACCCAAGGTCCCTAAGGGTATTGTAAGGATATCTCAATAGAAATATTTCAGAAAAACGACGTTTTCACGTTAGTCGCAAGGCGAAAACCTAAGATGTTCTTCAACTTTGAAGATGGAACTTGAAGAGGAGTTCTTCATGAGCTTCTAAGGAGTGCTCGGAGCAGATTGGAACATAAGAAAAGGAGCTAAGAATTGCTAAGGAGCGACTTTGAATCTTGGAAATTTTAAGGGCTTGTAAAGGTATAAATCTTGTCGTTTTAGCAATTAAAGATTACTTATCATTGTATTTATAGATATTAGCAAGCATGAGGTATTTAGTATGAAGTTTGATAAGTGTATTGGCTATTGGAACCCTAATCCGAAAACTAGCATGTTTAACCCTTAAGATTACAATTCAAGTTGATTATTAGTTTAAGTCGTCACATGTTATATAAAGAAGGAATTATAGTTGTTGAAGTTGTTTATGACCATATAACATGTTAGACCAAAGAATTTGGATTAAAAGAATTGGAAAAGGACTTTGTGTTGTTATATGTGTTTAGCCGAGAATGGCTTTAAATATGGAACTAGTTTCGTATCAATTGTGGGGCGGAATTTTACACATCTTGTTAGGAGTGTAATGTTATACCCCGTAGTGCCAGGGTATGTATGCGAGGACGTACGTACGAGAATACGACAGAAAGATTGGAAAGGAAGAAAGAGGTGATTTTTCCACGGAAAAGTTTCCGGTTTTTGTGAAGGAAAAAGGTTCGTTAATGGGAATTGGATTCCCAGATTTGGTATTCGGACTTCCTGGAATATTAGATAATTATGGAATTTTATTTTCGGAAATGGTCACGTGGGGCCCACGGGAGAAATTTACGGTTTTGTGGGGCCCACTTTGTTTTCAAGATTTTGGCCATTGTGGATATTTTCGGAAGATGTTTTATTTTGGGCCAATAGGAGGGTGACACGTGTCACCCCCGCCTAGGTGGTTTGCCGAATGACATTTGTGCACAACACCCGGTTAGAGTCGTTTTTCGACGAAACGTTTTACATAATTTGCGAGGGGAAAATTCCGGCTATGTCTTTTCTTATTTTTGCGGATTTTTCCGAGAGACGGAACATCTTGGACCAACGGGAGGGTGACATGTGTCACCCTCACATTGGAAGCAAGTGGGGCGGCACTTGGACGATTTGGGGTGTCAAGTGGGTAGATATTTTTGGTAGATATTTGTGAGGGTTTTAAGGAGTAGGGACTAGGGGCACTTGGGCATATCTTGGCCCTACACTTGCCTAGCACTTGGCTAGATCTTGGCCATTGGTTGGCCTTTGCTTGACCTATAAATACCACTCCTCGTGAAGACTTCTTCATCCCAAAATCTCTAAGTCTTGAAAGCTTCTTCCTCCCCAGTGTAGTGTCTTGGCGAGAGTCCTCCCCTGTGAGGCCTTTGGCCGAGCACCCTCCCCTTGGCGAGAGTTTCCCCTAGTGGGGTAGGCCGAGGGTATACACCATGTGGTGTTGTCTCGTATAAATACCCCACTCTTGGTAGAAATACTCTCAAAAGTATTGTTACTATACCCAAATTACCTTAGCCGTATACCTTGTAGTATTCCAAAGAAACCTCTATCGTAGAGCAGGAAATACTACGTATGTCCTTTTGTCTCAAACCGAAACCCTAAGGAAATCTTCGTTGATTGATTGAAGTATTTAAGTAGAAGTTGGTTATAACTTCTAAGGGTTGTTTGGAGCGGGTTCGAGCACCGGAGTAGGAGCTAAGCGTTGCTAAGGATCGACATTTATACTTGGATAATTATGGGCTTATCGAGGTAATTATCTTGTCCTCTAATTGTAATTGGAAATTACATGTTGTTAGAATATATAGTTGAAGCATACTATATATAGAACTAAGCTTAATCTTTGTGATGTATTTTGACTTAAGCTGAAGAATAAAGAAAAGAATCGAATGTATGTACATAGGGTGTATTGCGAAGAGACTTGTGTAGTATTCGAGTAGAATTGTACACGTCCGGTTAGGCGTATAAACCCCGGTTGGCTTGGTGGCCGACCTCGATAGAGGAGGAGATTTACGTTGTTGCGGGGGGGGAGGTGCTGCCGAATTTTCTGTAGAGAAATGGAACCTTGTGTTTTGAAGTTAATAGACGTTTGTGACCTTTTTAGGTGAAAGTACTAGAGTAGCGTATTCTACGAGGAGTGGAAAGGGCTAGCAAGGTTGTAGTACTTGGAGAATTTTGCTTATTGTCGATACTCGTCGCGGTATGTGAACCTCTTCCTATCTCTTCTAGCATGATATGTGTGAACTATGTAGTGCGGTGAGCGCATACGTGTTAACTGTGTTTGATTGTTTTTAAAACATAAAGTGTTATAATGGCTTTATGGGAAGTTGGTTATAACAGCTTTATGTAGGTAAGAAAATACTTTGTGGTTTTAAAAGGTAACTGATGTGAATTATAACTGGCTTGTTATAATAAAGAACTTGATGTATTTCAAAAGATTTATAAATCGTTTTGAAGGAGAGTAATACTTGGTTTTGAAAACTTAAGAGTTATACTAGCTTTATGGGAAGTTAGGTATAACGGCTTAAGAATGTTTTTGATTTGGAAATCGAGAATGTGTATCGCCAAACCACTGCAGCGTTAATAAAGGAAAATGTACTGACTAATGAGTTGTATTATTAAAACCAGTAGAAACCTCCATCTGCATAGAAACTAAGATGAGACAAAATGATATTACATTTTCTAGGTCATGGTCTTTGTAGTAAGATTATTATAAACAAGAATAACCTATTCACTCATAAGACTTATGTTACTCAAATGTTTTAAAGAGATTAAGACTATGAGTTATGAAACCTTTCTAAAATAAGTAACTTGAGCATTTTTGAAATTAGGCAAACTTGGGCGTTTGGAAAATAATGTTGTTACTTGATTTTACAAAGGTAAGTGTTTTGGGTTTACTTAAAAAAAGATCACTCTATTTTATACTACGTATTGTGTGACTTATGTGGAAGGAACGGATCTTTTAAAGATTTAATGTATGAAGTACTTTGGGGATGGATACGAACTTGTTACTAGAACGGACCTTGTGTGAATAACTTGATTGTATTGGTTTGTGATAGCCGTGTAATACTTTCTTGTTGATTTGATAAGTAAACATGTTAGGATGCTACGTGTGTTAGTATCTTGTGATGTTAGTGTAAAGGGTTTTCCTCGATCGCGCTTAAAGTTGTTTGACTATCACCGTTATGTTGGTATTGTACCACTCACCTTGACTTGTGTCGGAGGTTGTCGCCTCCGTGCGGGGTAGACTCGGTGATGCAGGACCATGATTCGAGAATACCTCATGCGGGTCGGGGATCCATGCGGAACTACGGGAGTTCCGTGTTAGTTTACGGCCCTTGTGGTCACGCGGTCTTTGTGGCGTGCGGATCGCGAGTCCAGGCGACGCCGGAGTAGCTACCCTCGACGCGGGGTTATACCTCATGCGGGCCTATGATGTTGGCCTATGCGAGGCTGCGAGAGTTCGAGGGCTAGGCGCATATTTGATCTGCGGGCGAGTGACGGCTTTCATCATGGAGTGCAGACAGATATCATGACACGATTTATGACCTTGTTGGTATGCGTAGGTTTTAGTAGTCGGCTATGCCTTCGCACTTACCGTCTGATTTTATTATAACACAGTGGGACACGGTGTTCATGTGTGTTCCTTGGTGCTTTCATATCATAGATCGCCGGCGGTGAGAATGTGTTCCACGCACGATTGATGTTGTGGGCGTGAGACCCATTGTTAAATTTGAGTGATGACTTGAGGCGTGAGTCACGACTTGACATATTCGCTTATTTATCGTGAACGTAATTTGGTTATCATACATGTCTCCCGCTTTGTATAGACTACTATGATTTCATTCTGATATTTATTTTCGATTTCACATACTTGGTACTGTTATCGACCTCGCCCGAAGTGCGTTCATCTGCAGTAAAGGTACACGATCATCGATCCTCGCTCTTAGGAGTCACGATTCGGCGTTTGGGAAAGCCCCGTTTCTCGGAGGCTTATCGGTGGTATAGTCCCTGTTGTTGTAGGTATTTACATTCGTGGTATGGCGGGCCTGTCCCGCCATTGTTGTCGTATCATTTCTTAAGTGCAGAAATCGTTGTGGCGGGGTTGTAAAAAGGATTAAACTGCTCATGTTGAAAAAGTTGTTATTTATATATATGCGAAAGGCATGTTTTCCTCGACATCTGTTTGTACTTCATTTGTTTCATGCATGTGTTTTATGTTCGATTACTCGATGTTGTATCACTAGGGTGCGGGGTAAGGCACGATCCACGGGCCGGGCAGTCGTGACAAAAGTGGTATCGTGAGCGATTAATCCTCGGAAAGTGTCTGCACCGTATCGATGAAGTCTTGATTATCGGTGTGTTGTGCACCACACCAATAATCGTGAGGCTATAGGATATTTAGGATTGGTTTCTATTCTTCTTACTGCGAGATCGTGCCGTAGAGGCGTGTTGTAAGTTGGACCTCTAACGTATTTCTTTCCACTACCGATATGCCTCCGCGTGAGGCAAAACCCGCCGGGAGGCAAGCGGCCGAGGAGGCGCGAGTAGAGTTCGAGGGTTACGTGGGCACAGCCCAATCATTACCTAGGGTAATGCTTCATTCGAGGATTTCTGCGACGCCACTAGCCCCAAGAGTTTAAGCACGGCGGCGGCGATTCTCTGCGGCCATGATATGTGAACGCCGGTTCCACGGCGGGAACAAAGAATATGGATTACAAAGAGGCGACCACATTTACTAGCTATGGATTTGGCTACCGAGAGTATACCGATGCATCGCGAGTCTTGATGGCTATCTAAGAGAGGGTCGTGCAAGAGTAATTCTTGATTAGGCGAGCATGGCACGTATGCGGGCTTATGCGCATCAGGCCGAGAATATAGAAATCATGGTGGGTTAACCGAGTAAGATTTTAGGGGATAGAGAAGGTGTGAGCCTTAGAGTGTTATACGTAGAGACCTTAAAGGTGAGGCCATCTCGAGAAAAGGTGTAGTGTTATGTTTGATCCGTATCGGAAGTGCATAGTGCACGTGAGCTACGTTTGGGATAGATCCCTAAGTAGTGTGGAATGAAAGGGGGTAGTTGAGCTAAGAAGACCGCTAGGTTTTCGTAGCGTGATTAGTGAGAGTTTTTCTTCGTGGAGCTAGCATTATGCGCGTTGCCGGGTCGGGTTGAGGCCACGTTGCGGGTCAACCCGCGGCAGGTTTGGTGGTGGGGTCAGTTTGTGGTGGTCCCGTCTTGTGTTAGGGTCACGAGGGTGTTAGGCCCAAGTTTAGTTGACCAGCGTACGAGTTCGTGGATGCGTTCGACCAGTGGTCGGGCCGATGGGGGCAGCCCATCGTGTTCTTCGGTCGGGACCGTTCACTCGGCAGTGTTGATTTTATCAGAAAGGTTGTAAGGCTGCACGGGGTGCCTACCTTCACCTTATGGCGATGATGGAGCCAGTGCGGCTGTTTTGTTTACGGAAGTTTTACGAGCGGGGTTAAGAACTCAGGTAAGTCTCAGAATCGCATTCGCCCTCGGGCCAGTGCTTGGATTTCAGGGATAGTTGTGGGGATTGTTGTCTCCTGTGGAGGGAGTGTTTAAGCTACCATTTCAGTGTTCGGATGTCACCTTTTGAAGCCTTGTAGGGGCGGAAGTGTAAAGTTGCCGGTCGATTGGTTCAATGTTGGCAAGGTTCAGACAGTTGGTTCAGGCTTGTTCCAGCAGACTGTGGATAGTGAGAACCTTGTCTAGAAGAAGTTCTGGCAGCTAAGAGGAATCGTGCGGATAATCGGCGTCGACGCTTAGAGTTCATGTTGACGGTCTGTCTTCTTGAAGGTACCACCGGACGAGTGTGACGAGCTTTGAAGCGAGAGAAACTTAGCGAGTTACTTTGGGCCTTTTTTGAGTTCGGTGAGAATAGGCGGGTTGCCTATATGTTAGCATTTGTCGTCCGGCGTAGGAAGCGATCGTCCGTCTTTTCGTATTGTTATGTTCGGGAAAGTATCGAAGATCCATCGAATGTTCCCGATTAATGATGCCCACGTAAAGAGATAGTAACCGAGTTTTGGAAACTAAAGCGATGCTCGAAATGTGGTAGGGTTCGAGTGTCACGCGACGGTGATCGCATGCGGCGGTACCATTTGTTGGGTCTTCGGAGCATGGCTCGCGACATATTGACAAAAGTTGTATAATTTTGGTTATGTTATAGTTGTTTCCTCGTGGTCTTTGATGTAAGTTTTTATGTGCGCGGGTGTTTCGTGGCGGATGTGGCGAGTTGGTTCGTAAGTATAGTAGTGAAGACTATCTTTGGCGCCGCGTTGTTTTGAGACTTAGAAGGAACATTCGGGACGAATGTTTCTAAGGAGGGGAGAATGTTATACCCCGTAGTGCGTGGTATGTATGCGAGGGCGCACGTGCGAGAATCTGACGAGAAAGATGGAAAGGAAGAGGTGATTTTTCCACGGAAAAGTTTCCGGTTTTGTGAAGGAAAAAGGTTCGTTAATGGGAATTGGATTCCCAGTTTGGTATTCGGACTTCTGGAATATTAGAGAATTATGGAATTTTATTTTGGAAATGGTCACGTGGGGCCCACGGGAGAAATTCTTATTTTGTGGGGCCACTTTGTTTTCAAGATTTTGGCCATTGTGGATATTTTGGAAGATGTTTTATTTTGGGCCAATAGGAGGGTGACACGTGTCACCCCCGCCTAGGTGGCTTGGCCGAATGACATTTGTGCACAACACCCGGTTAGAGTCGTTTTTCGACGAAACGGTTTACATAAAATGCGAGGGGAAAATTACGGCGATGTGTTTTGTTATTTTTTCGGTTTTTTGCGCGAGACGGAACATCTTATAACAACGGGAGGGTGGCGTGTCACCTCACATCGGAAGCAAGTGGGCGGCACTGACGATTTGGGGTGTCAGTGGGTAGATATTTTTGGTAGATATTTGTGAGGGTTTTAAGGAGTAGGGACTAGGGGGCACTTGGGAATATCTTGGCCCTACACTTGCCTAGCACTTGGCTAGATCTTGGCCATTGGTTGGCCTTTGCTTGACCTATAAATACCCCTCCGGTGAAGACTTCTTCATCCCAAAATCTCTAAGTCTTGAAAGCCTTCCTCCCCCAGTGTAGTGTCTTGGCGAGAGTCCTCCCCTTTGTGAGGCCTTTGGCAGAGCACCCTCCCCTTGGCGAGAGTTTCCCACCAGTGGGGTAGGAGGGTATACACCCCTTGTGGTGTTGTCTCGTATAAATACCCCTCTTGGTAGAAATACTCTCAAAGTATTGTTACTATACCCAATTACCTTAGCCGTATACCTTGTAGTATTCCAAAGAAACCTCTATCGTAGAGCAGGAAATACTACAGTATGTCCTTTTTGTCTCAAACGAAACCCTAAGGAAATCTTCGTTGATTGATTGAAGTATTTAAGTAGAAGTTGGTTAGAACTTCTAAGGGTTGTTTGAGCGGGTTGGAGCACCGGAGTAGGAGCTAAGCGTTGCTAAGGATCGACATTTATACTTGGATAATTATGGGCTTATCGAGGTAATTATCTTGTCCCTCTAATTGTAATTGGAAATTACATGTTGTTAGAATATATAGTTGAAGCATACTATATATAGAACTAAGCTTAGTACTGCGGCAATGTCTTTTGACTTAAGCCTGAAGAATAAAGAAAAGAACTGAACTGTATGTACATAGGGTGTATTGCAAAGAGACTTGTGTAGTATTACTGAGTAGAATTGTACACGTCCGGTTAGACGTATAAACCCCCCCCCCCCTGGTTGGCTTGGTGGCCGGCCTCGATAGAGGAGGAGATTTACGCTGTTGCGGGGGGGAGGTGCTGCCGAATTTTCTGTAGAGAAATGGAACCTTGTGTTTTGAAGTTAATAGACGTTTGTGACCTTTTTAGGTGAAAGTACTAAGAGTAGCGTATTCTACTTGAGGAGTGGAAAGGGCTAGCAAGGTTGTAGTACTTGGAGCATTTTGCTTATTGTCGATACTCGTCGCGAGGTATGTGAACCTCTTCCTATCTCTTCTAGCATGATATGTGTGAACTATGTAGTACGGTAGACGTACATGTGTTAACTGTGTTTGATAGTTTTTAAAACATAAAGTGTTATAATGGCTTTATGGGAAGTTGGTTATAACAGCCTTATGTAGGTAAGAAAATACTTTGTGGTTTTAAAAGGTAACTGATGTGAATTATAACTGGCTTGTTATAATAAAGAACTTGATGTATTTCAAAAGATTTATAAATCGTTTTGAAGGGAGAGTAATACTTGGTTTTTGAAAACTTAAGAGTTATACTAGCTTTATGGGAAGTTAGGTATAACGGCTTAAGAATGTTTCTTGATTTGAATCGAATGTGTATCGCCAAACCACCGCGGCGTTAATAAAGGAAAATGTCTTGACTAATGAGTTGTATTATTAAAACCAAGAGAAACCTCCATCTGCATAGAAACTAAGATGAGACAAAATGATATTACATTTTCTAGGTCATGGTCTTGTAGTAAGATTATTATAAACAAGAATAACCTATTCACTCATAAGACTTATGTTACTCAAATGTTTTAAAAGAGATTAAGACTATGAGTTATGAAACCTTTCTAAAATAAGTAACTTGAGCATTTTTGAAATTAGGCACACTTGGGCGTTTGGAAAATAATGTTGTTACTTGATTTTACAAAGGTAAGTGTTTTGGGCTTACTTAAAAAGCGATCACTCTATTTTATACTACGGGTATTGTGTGACTTATGTGGAAGAACGGATCTTTTAAAGATTTAATGTATGAAGTACTTTGGGGATGGATACGAACTTGTTAATAGAAAGTACCTTGTGTGAATAACTTGATTGTATTGGTTTGTGATAGCCTTGTAATACTTTCTTGTTGATTTGATAAGTAAACATGTTAGGATGCTACGTGTGTTAGTATCTTGTGATGTTAGTGTAAAGGGGTTTTCCTCGATCGCGCTTTAAAGTTGTTTGACTATCGGTAGTTATGTTGGTATTGTACCACTCACCTTGACTTGTGTCGGAGGTTAAGCCGCCTCCGATGCGGGGTAGACTCGGTGATGCAGGACCATGATTCGAGAATACCTCATGCGGGTCCGGGATCCATGCGGAACTACGGAGTTCCGGTTAGTTTACGGCCCTTGTGGTCACGCGGTCTTTGTGGCGTGCGGATCGCGAGTCGGGGCGATGCGGGAGTAGCTACCCTCGACGCGGGGTTATACCTCATGCGGGCCTATGAGGTTGGCCTATGCGAGCTACGGAGAGTTCCAGGCTAGACGCGCATATTTGATCATCGCGGCGAGTGACCAGCTTTCATCATGTGACGATGCAGACAGATATCATGACACGCTTTATGACCTTGTTGGCATGCGTGGTTTTAGTAGTCGGCTATGCCTTCGTACTTACCCGCATAGCTTTATTATAACACAGTGGGACTCGTGTTCATGTGTGTTCCTTGGTGCTTTCATATCATAGGCTGCCGTGATGAGAATGTGTTCCACGCACGATTGATGTTGTGGCGTGAGACCCATTGTTAAATTTGAGTGATGACTTGAGGCGTGAGTCACGACTTGACATATCGCTTATTTATTGTGAACGTAATTTGGTTATCATACATGTCTCTTCTTTGTATAGACTACTATGATTTCATTTACGATTTATTTTCGATTTCACATACTTGGTACTGTTATCGACCTCGCCCGGGGCTGCGTTCATGCCGCAGGTAAAGGTACACCAGTCATTGATCCTCGCTCTAGGGTCACAGTTCAGCGTTTGGGAAAGCTCCGTTTCTCGGAGGCTTATCGATGGTATAGTCCTCGTTGTTGTAGGTATTTACATTCGGGGTATGGCGGCCCCGTCCCGCCATTGTTGTCGTATCATTTCTTAGAGGTGCATGTAATCGTTGTGGCGGGGTTGTAAAAGGATTAAACTGCTCATGTTGAAAAAGTTGTTATTTATATATACGCGAAAGCAAGTTTTCCTCACATCGTTTGTACTTCATTTGTTTCATGTATGTGTTTTATGTTCCGCTGATTACTCTGATGTTGTATCACTAGGGTGCCCGGGGTAAGGCACCAGTCACGGGCCCCGGAACGGGTCGTGACAAAAGTGGTATCAGAGCAGTTAATCCTCGGAAAGTGTCTACGCATCGTATCCAAGAAGTCTTGATTATCGGTGTGTTGTGCACACCAATAATCGTGAGGCTATAGGATATTTAGGATTGGTTTCTATTTCTTCTTACTCGAGATCGTGCCGTAGAGTGTGTTGTAAGTTGGACCTCTAACGTATTTCTTTCCACCGATATGCCTCGCGTAGGCAAAACCCGGCCCAGGAGGCAAGGCGGAGGAGCTGCGAGTAGAGTTCAGAGGGTTACGTGGGCATAGGCCCAATCATTACCTAGGGTAATGCTTCATTCGGGGATTTCTGCGACGTCACTAGCCCCAGTAGAGTTTAGCACGGCGGCGATTCCTCTGCGGCCATGATATGTGAACCTTTCGACCGAGAACAAAGAATATGGATTACAAAGAGGCGACCACATTAGCTATGGATTTGGCTACCAGAGAGTATACCGATGTACCGCGAGTCTTGATGGCTATCTAAGAGAGGGTCGTGCAAGAGTAATTCTTCAGTTAGGCTTGAGCATGACCTGTGTACGGGCTTATGCGCATCAGGCCGAGAATATAGAAATCATGGTGGGTTAACCGAGTAAGATTTTGGGGGATAGAGAAGGTGTGAGCCTTAGAGTGTTATACGTAGAGACCTTAGAGGTGAGGCCATCTCGAGAAAAGGTGTAGTGTTATGTTTGATCCGTATCGGAAGTGCATAGTGCACGTGAGCTACGTTTGGGATAGATCCCTAAGTAGTGTGGAATGAAAGGGGGTAGTTGAGCTAAGAAGACCGTTAGGTTTTCGTAGCGTGATTAGTGAGAGTTTTTCTTCGTGGAGCTAGCATTATGCGCGTTGCCGGGTCGGGTTGAGGCCACGTTGCGGGTCAACCCGCGCAGTTTGGTGGTGGGTCGGTTGTGGTGGTCCCGCCTTGTGTTAGGGTCACGAGGGTGTTAGGCCCAAGTTTAGTTGACCAAACAGACGAGTTCGTGGATCGTTCGACCGATGGTCGGGCGATGGGGCAACCCATCGTGTTCTTCGGTCGGGACCGTTCACTCGGCAGTGTTGATTTTATCAGAAAGGTTGTAAGGCTGCACGGGGTGCCTACCTTCACCTTATGGCGCATGCCGAGCCTGTGCGGCTGTTTTGTTTGGAAGTTTTACCAGCAGGGTTAAGAACTCGTAAGTCTCAGACCGCATTCGCCCCGGGCGGTCTTGGATTTGTGGATAGTTGTGGGGATTGTTGTCTCCTGTGGAGGGAGTGTTTAAGCTACCATTTCAGTGTTCGGATGTCACCTTTTGAAGCCTTGTAGGGGCGGAAGTGTAAAGTTGCCGGTCGATTGGTTCAATGTTGGCAAGGTTCAGACAGTTGGTTCAGGCTTGTTCCAGCAGACTGTGGATAGTGAGAACCTTGTCTAGAAGAAGCTCGCGGCTCGGAGGAATCGTGCGGATAATCGGCATTTACACTTAGAGTTCAGTCGACGGTCGGTCTTGAAAGTACCACCCCGGACAGGGTGTGACGAGCTTTGGAAAGCAGAGGAAACTTAGCCCGAGTTACTTTGGGCCTTTTTTTTTGAGTTCAGGTGAGGAATAGGCCAGGTTGCCTATATGTTAGCATTTGCCGTCCGACGTAGGAGGCAGTGCGTCCGGTCTTTCGTATTGTTATGTTCGGGAAAGTATCGAAGATCCATCCAGAATGTTCCCAGTTAATGATGCCCACGTAAAGAGATAATAACCCCGAGTTTTGGAAACTAAAGCGATCGAAATGTGGTAAGGGTTCGAGCGCACGACAACTTGGTGATCGCGACGCAGCCGGCACCATTTGTTGGGTCGTCGAGCAAGGCTCGCGACAAAGTGACAAAAGTGGTATCATTTTGGTGATGTTAGAGGTGTTTCCTCGTGGACTTGGATGTAAGTTTTTATGCGCGGGTGTTTCGTGGCGGACGTGGCGGTGTTGGTTCTCGTAAGTATAGTAGTGAAGACTATAATGGCGCGTTGTTTTGAGACTTAGAAGGAACATTCGGACGAATGTTTCTAAGGAGGAGAATGTTATACCCGTAGTGCCGTGGTATGTATGCGAGGACGTGCGACGAGAATAATGATGAAAGATTGGAAAGGAAGAAAGAGGTGATTTTTCCACGGAAAAGTTTCCGGTTTTGTGAAGGAAAAAGGTTCGTTAACGGAATGGATTCCCATTTGGTATTCTGACTTCGGAATATTAGAGAATTATGGAATTTTATTTTGGAAATGGTCACGTGGGGCCACGGAGAAATTTACGCTTTTGTGGGGCCCACTTTGTTTTCAAGATTTTGGCCATTGTGGATATTTTGGAAGATGTTTTATTTTGGGCCAATAGGAGGGTGACACGTGTCACCCCGCCAGTGGCTCGCCGAATGACATTTGTGCACAACACCCTTAGAGTCGTTCGACTAAACGCTTTACATAACTTGCGAGGAAAATTCGGCTATGTCTTTTCTTATTTTTATGGATTTTTCCGAGAGACGAACATCTTGGACCAACGGGAGGGTGACATGTGTCACCTCACATCGAAGCAATCGCGCACTGGACGATTTAAGCGCCAGTGGGTAGATATTTTCGGTAGATATTTGTGAGGGTTTTAAGGAGTAGGGACTAGGGGCACTGGGCATATCTTGGCCTACACTTGCCTAGCACTTGGCTAGATCTTGGCCATTGGTTGGCCTTTGCTTGACCTATAAATACCCCTCCCTTGAAGACTTCTTCATCCCAAAATCTCTAAGTCTTGAAAGCTTCTTCCTCCCCCAGTGTAGTGTCTCGCCGAGAGTCCCTCCCTTTGTGAGGCCTTTGGCGAGAGCACCTCCCCTCGCCGAGAGTTTCCCCAGTGGGGTAGTAGGGTATACACCCCCTGTGGTGTTGTCTCGTATAAATACCCCTCTTGGTAGAAATACTCTCAAAAGTATTGTACTATACCCAAATTACCTTAGCCGTATACCTTGTAGTATTCCAAAGAAACCTCTATCGTAGAGCAGGAAATACTCTGTATGTCCTTTTTGTCTCAAACCGAAACCCTAAGGAAATCTTCGTTGATTGATTGAAGTATTTAAGTAGAAGTTGGTTAGAACTTCTAAGGGTTGTTTGGAGCGGGTTAGAGCACCGGAGTAGGAGCTAAGCGTTGCTAAGGATCGACATTTATACTTGGATAATTATGGGCTTATCGAGGTAATTATCTTGTCCTCTAATTGTAATTGGAAATTACATGTTGTTAGAATATATAGTTGAAGCATACTATATATAGAACTAAGCTTAATCTTTGCAATGTCTTTTGACTTAAGCTCAAGAATAAAGAAAAGAATCGAACTGTATGTACATAGGATCAGAGCAAAGAGACTTGTGTAGTATTCGAGTAGAATTGTACACGCCAGGTTAGACGATAAACCCCTGGTTGGCTTGGTGGCCGACTCGATAGAGGAGAGATTTACGCTGTTGTTGCGGGAATGTGCCGAATTTTACAGAGAAATGGAACCTGGTGTTTTTAATTTAATAGACGTTTGTGACATTTCTAGGTGAAAGTACTAGAGTAGCGATTCTACTTGAGGAGTGGAAAGGGCTAGCAAGGTTGTAGTACTTGGAGCATTTTGCTTATTGTCGATACTCGCCGCGGTATGTGAACCTCTTCCTATCTCTTCTAGTACGATATGTGTGAACTATGTAGTACGGTAGACGATACGTGTTAATCAGTGTTTGATTGTTTTAAAACATAAAGTATTATAATGGCTTTATGGGAAGTTGGTTATAACACTTTATGTAGGTAAGAAAATACTTTGTGGTTTTAAAAGGTAATCGATGTGAATTATAACCGCTTGTTATAATAAAGAACTTGATGTATTTCAAAAGATTTATAAATCGTTTTGAAGGAGAGTAATACTTGGTTTTGAAAACTTAAGAGTTATACTAGCTTTATGGGAAGTTAGGTATAACGGCTTAAGAATGTTTCTTGATTTCAAAATCAGAACGTGTATCGCCAAACCACCGCAGCGTTAATAAAGGAAAATGTCTTGACTAATGAGTTGTATTATTAAAACCAGTAGAAACCTCCATCTGCATAGAAACTAAGATGAGACAAAATGATATTACATTTTCTAGGTCATGGTCAGTAGTAAGATTATTATAAACAAGAATAACCTATTCACTCATAAGACTTATGTTACTCAAATGTTTTAAAAGAGATTAAGACTATGAGTTATGAAACCTTTCTAAAATAAGTAACTTGAGCATTTTGAAATTAGGCAAACTCGGACGCTTGGAAAATAATGTTGTTACTTGATTTTACAAAGGTAAGTGTTTTGGGTTTATTTAAAAAGACAAATACTCTATTTTATACTACGGGTATTGTGTGACTTATGTGGAAGGAACGGATCTTTTAAAGATTTAATGTATGAAGTACTTTGGGGATGGATACGAACTTGTTAATAGAAAGTACCTTGTGTGAATAACTTGATTGTATTGGTTTGTGATAGCCTTGTAATACTTTCTTGTTGATTTGATAAGTAAACATGTTAGGATGCTACGTGTGTTAGTATCTTGTGATGTTAGTGTAAAGGGTTTTCCTCGATCGCGCTTAAAGTTGTTTGACTATCACCGTTATGTTGGTATTGTACCACTCACCTTGACTTGTGTCCGAGGTTAAGCGCCTCCGACGCGGGTAGACTCAGTGATCCGGGACCATGATTCGAGAATACCTCACGCGGGTCCAGGATCCATGCGAACTACGGAGTTCCGTGTTAGTTTACGGCCGCGTGGTCACGCGGTCTTGTGGCGCGCGATCGAGTCCGTGACGATCTTGGGAGTAGCTACCTCGATGCGGGGTTATACCTCATGCGGGCCTATGATGTTGGCCTATGCGCGAGTCGCGGAGTTCGTGGCTAGACGCGCATTTGATCTGCGCGCAGTGACCAAATTTTCATCATGTGACGGTGCAGACAGATATCATGACACGCTTTATGACCTTGTTGGTACGTGGGTTTTAGTAGTCGGCTATGCCTTCGCATTTACCCGCAGCTTTATTATAACACGTGGGACCGGTGTTCATGTGTGTTCCTCGGTGCTTTCATATCATAGATCGCGGTGAGGAATGTGTTCCACGCACGATTGATGTTGTGGCGTGAGACCCATTGTTAAATTTGAGTGATGACTGAGGCGTGAGTCCCGACTTGACATGCTCGCTATTTATCAGGCGTAATTTGGTTATCATACATGTCTCCCGCTTTGTATAGACTACTATGATTTCATTTACTGATTTATTTTCGCCACATACTTGGTACTGCCAGATCGACCTCTTCCGGGCTGCGTTCATGCCGCAGTAAAGGTACACGACCATTGATCCTCGCCTTAGGGTCACAATTCAGCGTTTGGGAAAGCTCCGTTTCTCGGAGGCTTATCAGCCGGTATAGTCCCCGTTGTTGTAGGTATTTACATTCAGGGTATGGCGGCCCCGCCCCGCCATTGTTGTCGTATCATTTCTGAGGTCCGTAGTAATCGCTGTGGCGGGGGTTGTAAAAAGGATTAAACTGCTCATGTTGAAAAAGTTGTTATTTATATATATGCCAAAGGCAAGTTTTCCTCGACATCGCTTGTACTTCATTTGTTTCATGTATGTGTTTTATGTTCCGCTGTTACTCTGATGTTGTATCACTAGGGTGCCCGGGGTAAGGCACCAGTCACGGGCCCCGGAACGGGTCGTGACATGTAATCCCCTATTGTTAACTACATTGTTGAGCCTTAAATGTGGAGTGTTTGGTTATTGAATTCGGCCTTGAAAAAGGTGGCAAAGTGTGTAGAAACAAAGGAAGTGCTGTCCGATTTTCCGTAGAATTTAGTGACTTTGCACTTAGAATATTCTACGTTCGAAGCAAGAGGTTAATGGACATATTATGGCTATTATAGGTTGAAGTACTAAGTATATCGTATCCTACTTGAAGGATGAAATAACTATCAAGGTTGAGGTACTTTGGAGCATTTTGCTAATTGTCGATAATCGTCGCGAGGTATGTGAACCTCTTCCTTCTTTTGACATGATTCTATGTATGGAATATACATGTGGTACTATTTCATGATTCCTTCTACTCTTAGAAGTTAAGAGGTATGTATGTTGATTTACTCTACGTAAAGGTTATGTCTAAGTTATCCTAAGTTCTTACCAAGTCTTATGGGGGATGTTGGTAAGAGTCGTTAGGAGGTATTTGGAGCCAAGTTGACTTGGCTAATTTACGGCACGAATGAGAACAAGTATCGAACAAGCCATTGCAGCGTTAATAAAGGAAAATGTAATGACTATTAATTAAATTAAAATGAGTAGAATTCTCCATCTGCATAGAAGCTAAGATAAGACAAAACTGTATTACATTTTCTAGATCATGGCTACTTGAATAAGATCGTTATAAATAAGTATAACTTATTCACAACGCACCAAAGTATATGTTACTTAATTTAAAAGAGTTTACGTATGAAGTTTTAAGACTATGAACCTCAAATTCTTAAAAGATAAGAGACTTGATTTCTAAAGTTAAGAAGCTTGATTTCTAGAGTTAAAGAAGCTTGATTTCAAAAGTTACGAGACTTGAAGTATTTTGAAAGCTTTGTAATTTGATTTGAAAGTATAAGTCTCTTGGTTATAAAAGGAATGAATTTGTCTAAGACATAAAGAGTTATAACGGCTTTATGGGAAGTTGGTTATAACAACTTTATGGAAGATTAAAAGAATGATTTTCTTCAGTAATGTAAGCAAAGAAATGACTTGAAATAAAGAGGGGCAAATTGTTTTAAAGGTACCAATTGCTTAAGGTTTTAAAGAAGAAGTCACTTGATTTAGAAGCCTATAAATGTATTTCTAAAAGGTATTGTGACTTGTCTTGAAAAGTATATATGACTTGATACTACGGTTATTAGTATCTTGGAAGTTTTATTTGAAAAAGAGTCATTCTAAAGGAGTAGAGGTACGTAGTACGTTGGGTTAAATTCCCGGATTTTATAATGACATTATCGCGTCCCAGGAATGGGCCGGGCAGTATACCTTTATGGGCAGACTATATAACATTATCGCGTCCCAGGAATGGGCCGGGCAGTATACATTTATGGGCAGACTATATGACATTATCGCGTCCCATGAATGGGTCGGGCAGTATACCTTTATGGGCAGACTATATGACATTATCGCGCCCCAGGAATGGGCCGGACAATATACCTTTAAGGGTAGACTATATGACATTATCGCGTCCCAGGAATGGGCAAAGATACCTTTACGGGCGACTATATTACATTATCGCGTCCCAGGAATGGGCCGGGCAGTATACCTTTATGGGCAGACTATATGACATTATCGCGTCCCAGGAATGGGCCGGGCAGTATACCTTTATGGGCATACTATATGACATTATCGCGTCCCAGGAATGGGCCGGGCAGTATACCTATGGGCAGACTTATGTGACTTTATCGCGTCCCAGATTGGGCCGGGAAGTATAGGCGTCCCTCCATAAAGGGCCGGATTTATGTTATGCAAGGTAAGTAAGTTATATGGTAATGAACTTGAAGATTTTTCCTAAGCATGTACATAAGAATGTGACTATAACTGTTATGTAAAAATGGGAAAAGATAATAAGGTACGATTAAGTTCACGAGATGGTAATGACACGGTAGGATCTGGTATTTACCCTTTTTATACTTGCCCCTGTCATTCTTTTGTACAGTTATGATTTGTTTACTGTACCTTATTTTCCGTTCCATATTCGGTACCTGTTGTACTGACCCCCTTCGGGGGGTTGCGTTCATGTCCGCAGGTTTAGGTACACAGTTGTGGATCCGCGAGCTTAGGATCCTGGTTCAGCATTTTGAGATGGCTCCAATGTTCCGGAGCTTGTCGTCATGGTTATGTATATTCAGAGGTACGGCGGGGCCTTGTCCGCCATAGTATTTGTCCAAATCTTAGAGTGCAGTATTCATCCGTAAATGGATCGACTATAGTTGTTTTTTTTACATTGTTAAACAGTGTAGACCCTTTCGGGAAATTTTTATGTTATGACAGCCTTATCGGCTTGGCCTTAGTTTTGATAAAGAAAAAAAAAGGAGTGTTATTTATCTTCCACAGTTTATTATTGTCACGACCCGACCGGGCGCATCGGTGCCCTACCCGGCACCCCTGCTGTATACATCGAGAGAATAGCGTGAAACATACACAAAAACTTAGACAAGAAAACAACAAAGCTGGCCGATAAGGCCACCTTCCGTAAAAATATACTCAATCCGTAAATAGAACAAGACATTTTTTTACAACCCAATCGACCATGTGACTACTGCACTCTAAGAATAACAACTCAAGTGACAGGGCCCTGCCATACCCCTGACTGTACAACAACCGACAATACCACGGATAAGCCTCCGAAATGAAGGAGCTTCTCAACGGTGACAATGATCCTAAGAGCGAGGATCAAGAATCGTACTCTACCGCGGCGTGAACGCAGCCGAAGGAGGTCAAGACAACATGTACCAAATATGTGGAACGAAATCAGAATGAAATCATGAGTCTATAATAAACCGAGGCATGTATGATAGCTCAATAAACAAGATAATCGTGCCTTGCTAACAATGAGAGTAAATAGAGTATACTTACAATATAAAGTAGGAAGCTCACGATCAAAGCAGACCACCCGCGCAGATCATTAAGCAACCCTACTCCGGACTATCTCACCCGCGATAGATCACGTGGACCCGCGTGAGGTATTCCTCGCACGGGACTATTTCACCCGCATAAGCCCTTACGGACTCGCATGAGGTATTCTCGCATAGGTCGGACTCGCGCGTGGGACTATTTCACCGCATAAGCCCTACGGACTCGCATGAGGTATTCTCGCATCGCGGGTAGCAAATCCACGGAAAATGCAATGCCACAAACCCGGAATGACCATGACGAATAATATATGACTAGCACAACCGCTACACACATAACATAAGCACTACCGCTTATCATACAATACATAAGCAAGTTAAGAAATCCCCTAACTTCTTATTATTCTTGTTTATATACACTCTCATTTTAGTTTACCTAAGGCACTAACATGTCTTTTATAAAAATCCGGGAATTTAACCCAAAGTACTACGTACTTCTATTCTTTTAAAAATGACTCATTTCATTATAAAGCTTCCAAGACACTAATAACCGTAGTATCAAGTTACAATTTCTTTTCAAGACAAGTCACAATACTTTTAGAAATATAATTGGGCTTCTAAATCAAGTGACTTCTTTTCTCGTAAAAACCTTTGGCGATTGATGCCTTTAAATCAAATTGCCTTTCAATAAATCAAGCCATTTATCTTTCCATAAAGCCAATATAACCAACTTCCCATAAAGTCGTTATATTCACTTTATACCTTAGTCAAGTACAATTTCCTATCCAAGGGACTTATACGTTTAAAACGAAACAAGTATTACATACTTTAAAACTCTTCAAGTCCCTTAACATACTTAAATTACTTAGAGTAAACCACTCTTTAAACTTTCCATAAAGCTATTATAACCAACTTCTCATAAAGCCGTTATACTAGCCTTATACATTAGCAACTTACATTTTTCCTTATAACCAAAAGACTTAAACTTTCCAACAAAACAAGTATCAAAATACTTTCAAGATACTTAAAGTCTCTTAACTTTTGAAAACCAAGATATCCTCAATATTTAAACAAGTGAGTTAATTCCCTAACTCAAACAACTTGGACATTCTCAAAATAAGCCAAGGATATCAAATTGACTAGATTGTCAAAATCTTGTACGTCTACCGTACTATACATTTACAACTTAATCATGCTCAAGAGATAAGAAAGTTCCACATACCTCTTCGGTTTAATCCACTTGCTAAGTACAATCGCCGTACGTAGTATGCCAACCTATAATGACCATAGTACGTCTATTAACTTCTAGTTTCAACGAGAATATTCCAAGTGCAAGTCACTAAATTCTACGGAAAATCGGACAGCACTTCCTTTGTTTCTACTCACTTTGCCACCTTTTTCAAGGTCGAATTCAATAACCAAACACGCCACATTTAAGGCCCAACAAAGTAGTTAACAATAGGGGATTACATGCTTAAACAAGACATGTAAAATTCCGCCCCACAATATAAAACAACTAGTCAAAACTACAATGTCCATTCGGCTAAACATAGGGACAACAATACAAATCGTTTCCAATCCCTTTTCAATCCAAGTGGTTTAGTATAACATGATATCAAGCCGCAATCTATTACAACTACTACAATCCTCAAGTAGGTAAACATGCGACGATTCTAATTAACAACCAAAATTGTATTTCAATTTCAAAAGGCTAATCATGCCATTTCGGTTTTGGGCTCCTAAAATTCCATAACACTTATCAAAATTCATAATACATATCACATGATCATTTCTAACTTATAATAACATGGAATCTTCAATTACAAAAGTAAGACGAAGATTATACCTCATTTAGCCCAAATATGATCCAAGATTACAAGTCGATCCTTAGCAACTTTAGCTCCTCCTTTCGACGTTCCAATCCACTCCAAGCAACCCTTAGAAGCTTATGAGTCACTCATCTTCAAGTTCCAACTTCAAAGTTGAATAACCCCTTAGGTTTTCGCCTTGCGACTAATACGAAAACACCATTTTTCCGGGGTCTTTCTATAGAGATACACTTACAATACCCTTAGGAACCTTGGTTTAAAGTGGGGAGATTATTGGACAAGAATTGAAAATTTTCATCTTGAAAATCCCCTCAAAGCCGAGAGCTTCATAGTGCTCTTCAAGGTTTTCTTTGAAAATTTAACTAAGTGTTAAAAAGCCTTGTCTTGCTACTTGCACACATATATAATGTTACACCCCGTAAGTCCAGGACATGTATAAGATAATGTACGTAAGGAAACAAGACTTGGACATTAGTACGAAATGAAGAATTGTTCTTCCGACGGAAAATCTTCCGGACGTCGGAAAGGAAAAATGTTCGTTATTGAGAATTGGATTCTCAAAATGCATTATTTGAAGAGTATGGAACTTATTAATATTATGGAAATTTATTTTTACGGATTTGGTCACGTGGGGCCCACCCGAGGAATTTTACGTTTTGTGGGGCCCACGAGGGTTACGAAATTTTATGGACGAATGAGAGGGCGACACGTGGCACCCCCATAAGTGGTCTTGGTCGAATTAGAGGAGGGGTAATTTGGTCATTGAACCTCTTGGAAGATAAGTATTCAAAGCTTGACATAATTGACTAGTCAACTTGCCACTTAGGCTTGATCCATGTGATTTTAATCCTAGCCTCACATTTGTTTAAGTCTAAGCCCTCCAATATGTGTTATATACTAACTAGTAGCAAGACTTGGCATTTCTACACTTAGAAAAATTAGAGAGCCCTTGTGCTTGAGAGAAGAGCTCTCGGGTTTGCATCCATGTCCACACAAAAAAATTTAGTTTTTGATCCATTAGCCACAAGACTTAAACCCAATGTCCCTAAGGGTTTTGTAAGGATATCTCAATAGAAAGATTTCGGAAAAAACACATTTTTACGTTAGTCGCAATGCGGAAACTAATGGAGTTCTTCAACTTTGAAGTTGGAACTTGAAGAGGGGTTCTTCATAGACTTCTAAGGAGTGCTTGGAGCGGGTTGGAACCTAAGGAAAGGAGCTAAGAATTGCTAAGGCGCGACTTTGGAATCTTGGAAATTTTAAGGGCTTATAAAGGTATAAATTTTGTCGTTTTAGTAGTTAAGACTTACTTATTGTTGTAGCTATGGATTTTAGCAATCATGTGTTATATAGTATGAAGTTTGATATGTTTATCGCAATTGAACCCTAATCCAAAACTAGCATGTTTAGCCTTAAGATTACAATTCAAGTCGACTATTGGTCTAAGCGCCGCACGTGGTATAAAGAAGGAAATTGTAGTTGTCAAGTAGTTTATAACTATATAACATGTTAGACCTTGGAACTTGGAATTTGAAAAGGGTTGGAAAAGACTTAGTGTTGCTATGTAAGTTGGTAGAATTGGCTAGTGTGCATTAAACTACTTCAGATGAATTGTGGGGCGGAATTTTACACGTATTGTAAGGCGTGTAATCCCTTTGTTTGGTTGTTGTTTGGAGCCTTAAATGTGGCTTCTTGGTTATTGTATTCGCCTTGAAAAGGTGGCAAAGTGAGTAGAAACAAAGGAAGTCTCGCCCGATTTTCCGTAGAATTAGAGACCAAATACTTAGTATTATTCTACGTTAGAGACTAGAAGTTGATAGTCTTGTTGTGACCATTATAGGTTGACACTTCTGCACGGCATATTCGGCTTAGCTTGTGGATTTAGCAAAAGGTATGTGAACTATCTCCTTCTAGCATGATTCCTTAGAATAAAGAAAGTAAGTTTTAACTCCTTAAACGATCCATCCTCGTTGTACTTGGATTGCCTAGAATAGAATATGTTACATGTACTTCCTTGATTGTACTTTGATGTTTAGATTGTAAGTTGTATAATCCATTTTCTTGATGAAGTTTGGATTCTTAAAAGTGAAGGTATTTTACTTAAAGTACATGGAGTCTTAAAAGGAAGTGGTTTCAAATCTTTTGGCTAGTGCCTTAATTCTAAAACCTAAAGGTCATTATAATGACTTTAGTGAGTCAAAGGAGTGATTTACTTATTTGATTTAAAAGAGGAGAAATGACATGTTTTAAGAGAATTAACTTGTGTTAAGGGTGAAGTTACTGAGGTTTAAAAGGTAGAAGAAAACTTGTTTTCTAACCATTAAGAGACTTGGAGTATTTTGAAAGTTAAGAACTTGATTTGTAAGTATGTGATACTTGGTTTTAATAGTATAAGTCTCTTGGTTATCAAGGAATGGATATGTCTAAAACTACAAAGGGTTATAACGACTTTATGGGAAGTTGGTTATAACGGCTTTATGGAAGGTTTAGAAAGTTGTTTATTTTGATTAATCGCATAAGTTGCCTAGATTGTGAAAATTTGGAGTTACTTGATTTCAAGCTTTGAAATGAGTTTTCTAAAAGTGTAGTAACTTACTTTAAAAAAATAGACACGCTGATACTACGTGTTAGTATCTCGGGGCTTTACATAGAAAGGAGTCTTTATAAAAGAATGTGCGACGTAGTACTTTGGCTTGATAAATTGAGGATTTGTCTAAGTGTGCCTTGATAAGTACTTTGGCTTGTTAAAAGAGAATTATTCTATGTATGCCTTGATTAGTACTTTGGCTTGATAAATTGAGGATTTGTCTAAGTGTGCCTTGATAAGTACTTTGGCTTATTAAAAGAGAATTATTCTATGTATGCCTTGATTAGTACTTTGGCTTGATAAATTGAGGATTTGTCTAAGTGTGTCTTGATAAGTACTTTGGCTTGTTAAAAGAGAATTATTCTATGTATGCCTTGATTAGTACTTTGGCTTGATAAATTGAGGATTTGTCTAAGTGTGCCTTGATAAGTACTTTGGCTTGTTAAAAGAGAATTATTCTATGTATGCCTTGATTAGTACTTTGGCTTGATAAATTGAGGATTTGTCTAAGTGTGCCTTGATAAGTAATTTGGCTTGTTAAAAGAGAATTATTCTATGTATGCCTTGATTAGTACTTTGGCTTGATAAATTGAGGATTTGTCTAAGTGTGCCTTGATAAGTACTTTGGCTTGTTAAAATAGAATTATTCTACGATGCCTTGATTAGTACTTTGGCTTGATAAATTGAGGATTTGTCTAAGTGTACCTTGATAAGTACTTTGGCTTGTTAAAAGAGAATTATTCTATGTATGCCTTGATTAGTACTTTGGCTTGATAAATTGAGGATTTGTCTAAGTGTGCCTTGATAAGTACTTTGGCTTGTTAAAAGAGAATTATTCTATGTATGCCTTGATTAGTACTTTGGCTTGATAAATTGAGGATTTGTCTAAGTGTGCCTTGATAAGTACTTTGGCTTGTTAAAAGAGAATTATTCTATGTATGCCTTGATTAGTACTTTGGCTTGATAAATCGAGGATTTGTCTAAGTGCCTTGATAAGTACTTTGGCTTGTTAAAAGAGAATTATTCTATGTATGCCTTGATTAGTACTTTGGCTTGATAAATTGAGGATTTGTCTAAGTGTGCCTTGATAAGTACTTTGGCTTGTTAAAAGAGAATTATTCTATGTATGCCTTGATTAGTACTTTGGCTTGATAAATTGAGGATTTGTCTAAGTGTGCCTTGATAAGTACTTTGGCTTGTTAAAGAGAATTATTCTATGTATGCCTTGATTAGTACTTTGGCTTGATAAATTGAGGATTTGTCTAAGTGTGCCTTGATAAGTACTTTGGCTTGTTAAAAGAGAATTATTCTATGTATGCCTTGATTAGTACTTTGGCTCGATAAATTGAGAATTTGTCTAAGTGTGCCTTGATTAGTACTTTGGCTTGATAAATTGAGGATTTGTCTAAGTGTGCCTTGATAAGTACTTTGGCTTGTTAATTGAGAATTGCCTATATGTGCTGGAAATAGCCGGTTGTGTGCTATTGGTATATCAGTCGTTTCGGGGTCATTCCCCGGGTTTGTGGCATTTGCATAATTCCGTGGATTTGCTACCCACGATGCGAGGAATACCTCATGCGAGTCCGTAGGCTTACGCGGGTGAAATAGTCCCACGCGGGCGTGTCCAAATTACGCGAGGAATACCTCATGCGAGTCCGTAAGGGCTTATGCGGGTGAAATAGTCCTATGTGAGGAATACCTTATGCGGGTCCGAAAGGGCTTACGCGGGTGAAATAGTCCCACGCAGCGGGTCCACCTACGCGAGAATACCACGCGGGTCCACGCGACCTACGCGTGAAATAGTCCCGTGAATATGATTCCGAATAATCCGCGCGGATGGTCCCGCTTTGATCACGAGCTTCCTATTTTATATTGTAAGGATACTACCGCTTACTCTCATTGTAGTAAGGCACAAGGTGTTGTATTTTGAGTATCATATATGTCCCGAATTTGTTTGTGTTACCCTACGGTCATGCTTTACGAGGTAGGATTCCGGCACGAGACCACGAGGTATTTAGGACACAGGTGGGACTTGGTGTTCATGTATCCTTATGGGTGTTGTTACATCATGGATCGCCGTGATGAGGAAGGATTCCACGCATGATTGATATTACGGGCGTGAGACCCATGGTTATATTTGAGTAATGACTTTGAGGCTGCGCCCCGACGTGATATGACCGCTTATGTGTTATGTATTGTAGGTTGGATATCATACATGTCTCTGCTTTATTTAGATGTTATGATTTTATTACGCATTTCATCAGGCACATACTTGGTACATTCTTCGCATCGACCTCTTCCGGGCTGCTCACGCCGCAGTTTAGGTACGATTTGGTGATCGGCAGTGTAGGACCGCCGTAGTTTTGGATAGCTCCCTTTGTTCAGGAGTTTATCATTTTGGTATAGTTCCTTCAGTACAGGCTTTTGTACATTTATGGGTACGGAGGGGCCTTGTCCCGTCATAGTTCAGTTTAACTCCTAGAGGTCTGTATTCATATGTGAGATTGGACTCGTGTACAGTGTAGTGTCTTTTGTTTATGTATATTATATGACAGCCTAGTCGGCTTTGCCTTGTACGTACGTTGGTTTTAAAAAAAAAAATGAGCTGTTATTAATTTCCGCGATGTACTTAGTTGTTAAGGTAGAAGGGTGCCCAGGTAGGGCACCAGCCATGGGCCCGGGGTTCGGGGCGTGACATATAATACTATGGAGGGTCAAGATCTACACAAATGGTTGGCCTAGATGAGTTTCACATGGATCCTAGCCAAGTGGCCCTTGGACTTTTAGTCAACAATGTCAAGCTAAGCCATTTGCAAGACTTGGTCATCTCACTAATGGTCAAATGACCCTTTTGCCCATGGTAAATTTCGTCCAAGACACTAAGGGGGGGTGACACGTGTCAACCTCTCGTTCGTCGCAATATTTCGTTTCCCGACAATTTCCAAAATTCCGCTAATTTATAACACGTCTCAAATCTTAACATTTCTGAGTTCTTACGTACGTTCTTATAAACATATCCTGAAATTCCGGGGTGTAACAATTATGTTGTAGACATAGAAGGGTGCCCAGGTAGGGCACCAGTCGCGGCCCGGGGTCGGGTTGTGACAGTAATAATGCAATATGTGACATAACCCGGCCCATCTGTGGGACTCAGTATGATGATGCAATATGACGTAACCCGATCCATTTATGGGACTCGGTTTATGCAGCAATATAACGTAACCCTACCCATGATAGGACTCGGTGTATGCATCTACATGACATAACCCGACCCATTGTGGGGCTCGGTGTAATCTTTTGTATAATGTAACCCGACCCATCTGTGGGACTCGGTGTAATGATCTTTATATGACGTAACCCGACCTATTTGAGGGACTCGGTGTATTGCATCTATAACATAACTCGGCCCGTTGTGGGACTCGGTGTATCAATGCAATCGAATGAAATTTAAAAACATCTTTTGACTCTCCATATAATAAAATGAATGAACTATCATTTTAAAAAATTCAAGGCATTATCATGTCATGTAAAATTAGGGAAATTGAACCCAAAGTACTATGTACATCCATTCTTATAGAAAGGATCATATCATGCAATATAAGGGAGTTTCAACATACCTTCTTTCCTTTATAAAACCCTGAGATACTAGCACTTGTAGCATCAAGGCAGTTTCACTTTCAAAATCAAGTTACTTACACTTTTAAACTCAAATAACTCATACCTTTAAATCAAGTTACCTCTTCTCTGTAAATCAATCAAGTCATTTCCAATTATAATGTAATGCCCCGAACCCCGGACCCGTGACTGGTGCCCTACCTGGGCACCCTTATGCCCAAACAACATAAGTAACTCGCGAAAGATAAATAACACTCATTTTTTTTCTTTTCACAACAAAGGCAAGGTCGTCAAGGCTGTCATAATATATATCACACCTGAATGGGTCTACACTATACAACAATGTAAATACAACTCTAGCCAGTCCAACCCACATATGAATACAGACCTCTAAGAGTTTGATGACAACTATGACGGGACAAGGCCCCGCCGTACCTCTGAATATACCTAGCCATAATGACAAGCTCCAGAACATTGGAGTTATCCCAAAATGCTGAACAAGAATCCTAAGCCCGCGGATCCACATCTGAGTACCTAGACCTGCAGACATGAACGCAGCCCCCCCGAAGGGGGTCAGTACAACATGTACTAAGTATGGAACGGAAATAAATTACAGTAAACAAATCATAACAGTACAAAAGAATGACAGGGGAAAGTATGAAAATCAAATACCAGATCCTACCGTGCCATATAAAAATCAGAGCCAATTGTACCTTGTATTACTGTACCACTTTCACATATGAGAGCCATGTCAAAATCAGGGACACCTGCCCTCAACACATAATATCACAGAAGCATGCTCGTGGAATACAACATCACTGTCAGCATGTAACAAGTATAATATATAACCAGTATCAGGAAGCATGCCCGTGGAATTCCAACATCACTGTCGGCGTGTCAACCTCACAGAAGCATGCCCGCAGAATTCCAACATCACTGTCAGCACGTCTGTAGTATACTATCAGTTAGCATCACTGGAATATGCCCGTGGAATTCCAACATCACTGTCGGCATTCCATGATATAATATAAACCAACATTACTTTGGAAACTAAGGAACTACATATCATGTATCATGTAGGATTAGAATCCAATGTAACTATGTACGTACCTTCCCTTTCTTTTAACCGAGAGTCATGTTCAACATCATGGGACGCCGGCCCATATACTCATCAATGTATATATATATATATATATATATATATATATATATATATATATATGTGTTGCGGATCGTACAACCCATCCCCAGATATGCCAGTATTGCGGATGGTGCAACCCGTCTCAATATATATATAAAAAGTGTTGCGGATCGTGCAACCCGTCCCAATAAATATATAAGTGCTACGGATCGTGCAACCCGTCCCAATATATGTATACAAGTGTTGCGGATCGTGCAACCCGTCCCAATATATATATATATAAGTGTTGCAGATCGTGCAACCCGTTCCAATAATTGTACATATAACTATCATGGCAACCTCGTGCAATTTAAATCTACTTTTGACTCTCAACAACATTGTTATACCCCGTATTTCCAGAGTATGTACGTGAGGGCGTACGTACAAAAGTTTTTAGCCTTAAGTAGGCATAAGGGACGAAATTTTGTGCACAGCTATCAAAAAGAATCGTTTTCCGACGAAACGTTTTCCAAACTTTGCGAAGGGAAAATTACGGCTATGTCATTTATTATTTTTGCGGATTTTTCTGAGAGATGAAATATTTTGGACCAACGAGAGGGCGACACTTGGCCCTCAAGTGGACGGTAAAGCCATGGGAGTTCTTGGCACGTTTTTTGTGTTGATTTTTGGTCAAGGAGTTGGTAGGATATTTTTGTAGATATTTTGTGTAGTAGATGAGAAAGTGGGGCCCACAAACATATGTCCAAATCTTCACCCTACACTTGCCCACCACTTGGCTTAATCTTGGCCATTGAATGTCCTATAAATACCTCTCTAATGCAAGACTATTTCTTCATCCTCACTTGATAAATTCCAAGGCAAAAATCCCTCTCCCCCCTTAGTGAAATTTCATCCAAGCCACCCTCCCCCTTTGAGAGGCCCACGGCCGAAGTACACTCCCCTCCCCTTGCCTAGTTGTTTTCATGAAATACCCCTCCCTTGGTAGAAAAATACTTCTCCAAGTATTGTTGTATAAATCCCAAATACCTTGGCCCAAATACCTTGTAGTATTCCAAGGTTACCCCTATACAAAAAGACCAGAAATACTATTATACTTCCTTTAGCCACAAAACAAAACCCTAAGGAAATCTTCATAGATGGTTGAAGTATTTGAGTAGAAGTTGGTTAGAACTTCTAAGGGTTGTTTGGAGCGGGTTGGAGCGCACGGAGTAGGAGCTAAACCTTGCTCAGGATCGACTTTAAACTTAGATAATTTTGGGCTTATCGAGGTAAATAATCTTGCCCCCCTATTGTAATTGGAAATTACATGTTGTAGTAATATATAGTTGAAGTATACTATAGATAGAAGGATATTAAAGAAGAGAATTGGACTGTAATTACACTGTATAGAAGGATGTAAAAAGGAATTGAATCAGATTTACATAGTGTATCAGATGAGACTTGTGTAGTATTACTGTGAAGTAGAATTGTACACGTCCGGTTAGACGTGTAAACCCCCCCCTGGTTGGCTTGGTAGCCGGCCTCGATAGAGGAGGAGATTTGAGTGGTTGCGGGGGGGAGGTGCTGCCGAATTTTTTGTAGAATATTCTACGAAGAGATCTATGAGTTGATAGACGTTTTATGGCCATTATAGGTGGAAGTACTACGAGTAGCGTATTCTACTTAAAGAGTGGAAAAGGCTAGCAGGGTTACAGTACTGTGGAGCGTATTGCTAATTGTCGATAATCGTCGCGAGGTATGTGAACCTCTTCCTATCATTTCTAGCATGATGTTTTGTAAACTATGTAGTACGGTAGACGTACATGTGTTAAATGAATTTGGTTGGTTTAAAATATAGGGTGTTATAATAGCTTTATGGGAAGTTAGTTATAACGACTCTATGTAGGTAAAAGAATGGTTTATTGATTGAAGAAGTTAAGAGACTTGATCTTGAAAGATAAGAGACTTAACTTAATTGACTTGATATGAATTTTGTTAAAAAGTTGTGAAACCTCATTCGTGAGTAATGAGTACTTGGTTTTAATGAATAATGTTTTACTGATTTCGGAAATGAGAATAAGGTTTAACAAACCATCGCGCGCTAATAAAGGAAAATGTATTGACTAATTAATTATATGAAAACCTGTAGAAACCTCCATCTGCATATAAGCTAAGATGAGACAAAATGATATTACATTTCCTAGATCATGGCTGCTTTAATAAGATTGTTATAAACAAGAATAACCTACTCACACATAAGGCATATATTACTCAACTGTTTTAAAAGGAGAATTATGTTATTAAAAGATTAAGGCTATGAACTATGAAACCTTTCGAAAATAAGAAATGTGAATATTTGAAATTAGGCAAACTTGAACTTTTGGAAAAGAATGTTGTTACTTGACTTTAAGAAGGAAAGTGTTTTGGTTTAAAAAGAAGGGCATAATGTTACCTTAGTTGTTTTAAAAGGAACATATGGTATTACCTTAATCTGTCTTAAAAGAGCGTTTAAATGTTATGACCACACGACACCGCGTTCATGGGATGAACCGGGAATGTGTTTCACTCGACTAACGCATTCATGAGATGAACCGGGAATGTATTTCACTCGACTACCGCGTTCATGAGATGAACCGGGAATGTATTCCATCCGACACCGCGTTCATGGGATGAATCAGGAATGTATTTCACTCGACTACCGCGTCCATGGGATGGACCGGGAATGTATTCCATCCGACACCGCGTCCATGGGATGGACCGGGAATGTATTTCACTCGACTACCGCGTTCATGAGATGAACCGGGAATGTATTTCACTCGACTACCGCGTTCATGAGATGAACCGGGAATGTATTCCATCCGACACCGCGTTCATGGGATGAACCGGGAATGTATTTCACTCGACTACCGCGTCCATGGGATGGACCGGGAATGTATTTCACTCGACTACCGCGTTCATGAGATGAACCGGGAATGTATTTCACTCGACTACCGCGTTCATGAGATGAACCGGGAATGTATTCCATCCGACTACCGAGTTCATGAGATGAACCGGGAATGTATTTCACACGACTACCGAGTCCATGGGATGGACCGGGAATGTATTCCACACGTTTCTATACCGAGTCCATGAGATGGGCCGGGAATGTATTCCATACGATGCGACACTGGGTCCATGAGATGGGCCGAGACATGTTATACGTATCACATGATTTATACCTAGGCCGGTGAGGAAGGAGTTCCACGCATGAGGATGACTTGAGGGCGTGAGTCCCTGACTTGACGTGACTGCTTTTATATTGTGAACCGTAGTTTTGTTATCATACATGTCTCCTGTTTTATATAGACTGTTATGATTTCATTCTGATATTTCGATTTCACATACTTGGTACTGTAATCGACCTCCTTGGGGCCGCGCTCATGCCGCGGTGGGTACATCGATTGTGGATCCTCGCCATAGGATCACGATTCAACGTGTTGGAAGCCCCGTTTCTTCGGAGGCTTATCTTTTGGTATGTTACCCTGAGTCTGTAGGGTCTTGTACATTCAGGGGTATGGCGGGGCCCTGTCCCGTCATAGTTGTTGTTATAAAACTCTTAGAGGTCTGTAGTACTGTTGTGGGCAGAGTTTGTAAAAAGGATAACTGTTCGGTTTTTTTTTTATGTATATATACATGTATGCAACCTGCTTTGGTTGGCTTGCTTATTTATCATATCTCTTGTTTCATGTCTATGTTTTATTTCCGTTGATTTTCTCTGATGTTGTATCACTAGGGTGCCTGTGGTAAGACACCACCACGGCCCGGTTCCTGTCTTGACAAAAGTGGTATCGAGCGCTTAATCCTCTGAAAATGTCTACTGATCGTGTCTAGTAGTCTTGATTATCTATGTGTTGTGCACCACATCTATAATCGTGAGGTCGCAGGACATTTAGGATTGGTTTCATTCTTCTCATTCGAGATCGTGCCTTAGAGGCTGTGTTATAAGTCGGACCCTCCGACGATTTCGTTTTTACGATTATGCCTCGCGCCAAGGCAACCGGCTCGGATGGGCAAGGCAGCCGAGGAGACGCTAGTAGGATACAGAGAGATGCGGTGCATGCCCGTCATTACTCGAGATAGTGCTTGACGGCGAGTTTTGCGACGCCGCCCCCCAAGCGAGTTTAGGGCGCAGCAGTGGGCTGCCGAGACCACAAGACACGAGCCTCCGGTCCACACCTGGAGCAGAGGAGACGGGTTACAAGGAGATGGCCCGATTATTGGCGGAGATAGTGGCAAGACACGAGGATAGGTGGATGCAGCAGTTCGATTCCAGAGTACCATGGTTCACCCTAGATCGGATAGTTTGAGGCTACGGACTTTCGAGTCAGAGCCGCGAGTTCTGGTCGAGGCCCGAGGATGATCCGCAGGAGTTCATTCGACGATTCTGACGGATCATGAGAGTGATCAAGGCTTCGAGACCGAGTCGGTGGTCTTAGGTTCGCATCGGTGCGTGATACCGCAATGATCGGTTTTATTCGCGGAGCCGTCCCGGGAAGTATGCACTTCCACCGTATGGAGCGAGTTCTCGTGGGTATTTCTTGCACATTTCTTGCCTCCACAGATGAGAAGGGCTCGGGCTGACAGGTTTTTGACGTTGAGGCAGACCGGGCGTACGGTTCGGGAGTACAATGTGAAGTTTGACTCATTAGCTCGACGCCCCCGCATTGGTAGCCGACATGGAGGACAGAGTGCACCGCCACGCCACCGGCTTGATGACTACTTGGCGAGGCTTGTTGGTGTAGCTCTTCAGCGGGCATGGACATTGCCGCACGCAGCTTATGCACTGATGTGAGCGGAGAGGTCGACGGAATGACCGAGATCGGAAGAGGGCCAGACAACAGGTCCTTTGGTAACTTTCGAGCGGACCGCCTCAGAAGCTAGTTATGTACCTCCGCCAAGATGCAGTGGTCCTCCACGCCTTCGTGACGCTCGGTATTCGAGTCGGTCGAGCTCCGTGGCTTCGTTTCTGAGATATACACGGGTTCTAGCCAGCAGGATTCATGTCCCCCTCAGTGTGCACAATGTGGCAGGCGTCATCCCGGGGAATGTCGTCTTCTTACTGGTGCTTGTTTCACCTGCGGCCGTCAGGGCCATGTGACGAGAGACTGTGCTTATAGGAAGGGTGCAGGCAGAATGACGCAGCCTACCGGGTCAGTGGCAGGTTCATCGCCTTCTACAGCTATGCGCCCTGCAGGGCAGGCCTATGATTAGAGTGGAGCAGATGGTACAGGTATATTCTTACCCCTCTAGAGACTAGTATGCGTAGATGATATGATGAAGTGCTAAGTATTATGTTCAGATAGCATTATGTTAAAAATTGTGTTTAGAAAACATGTTTAAGGGTAAGTTTGGGGACAGGGAAAGTGTGAGCCTTAGAGTTTTATACGTAGAAACCTTAGATGCGAGGCCATCTTGAGTAAAAGAATTATGTTTGTGTTGACCTTTATCAGAGTGCATAGTATACGTGGGATGTAGTTGTGTGATAAGTCTCTGAGTGGTATGAAATGAAAGAGGGTAGTTGAGCTAAGAAGACCACTAGGTTTTCCTGACTTGAGTTGTGAGATTATTCCGGATCGAGAAGCAAGAGAGTTCGGCACGACGGAGGGTCGGGTTGAGGACGTATTGCGGGTCAACCCGTAGCCCGGATTAAGGTGGGGTCAGTTCTGGGTGGTCCCGCCAGATGGTAGGATCACGAGGGTGCAAGGCCCAAGTTTAGGTAACTGTTGCATAAGTTCGTGGATATGTTCGACCAGAATCGGATCGTGAAGGCCGGGAATGGCCTTAAAGGAGATTGAGGCTAGTAAGATGACCAAGATTGGAGGTAGTGACTCCAGAGATTGTGGAATTTGAAGCGATGACTGAAGTATGGTACGTATACTAGAAAGAGTTCAAGTGTTCGAGAAGAGTACGACGAGTAAGGAAAGAAGTGACCATGTGCTAAGAAAATAGAAATGATCATTACTTTTGTGAAGTAAAGGTGCGAAGGGGGTATCTTTTAGACCGGGGGTGGAAGCTTTTGTAATGCTAGAGGTGATTCCTTGTTGACTTGGGATAAGTATTTGCGTGTGTGTTATTTGGTGGCCAGGTGTGGCATTGGCAACTTGTTATGAGGAACTTTACCGTTATCCGTCTTGAGAAGGAACATTCGGGACGAATGTTTCTAAGGAGGGGAGAATGTTATACCCCGTATTTCCAGAGTATGTACGTTAGGGCGTACGTACAAAAGTTTTTAGCCTTAAGTAGGCATAAGGGACGAAATTTTGTGCACAGCTACCAAAAAGAATCGTTTCACTAAACGCTTTCCAAACTTTGCGAAGGAAAATTACGGCTATGTCATTTATTATTTTTATGGATTTTTCCGAGATGAAATATTTTGGACCAACGAGAGGCGACACTTGGCCCTCAAGTGGACGGCAAAGCCATGGGAGTTCTTGGCACGTTTTTTGTGTTGATTTTTGGTCAAGGAGTTGGTAGGATATTTTTGTAGATATTTTGTGTAGTAGATGAGCAAGTGGGGCCCACAAACACATGTCCAAATCTTCACCCTACACTTGCCCACCACTTGGCTTAATCTTGGCCATTGAATGTCCTATAAATACCCCTCTAATGCAAGACTATTTCTTCATCCTCACTTGATAAATTCCAAGGCAAAAATCCCTCTCCCCCTTAGTGAAATTTCGTCCAAGCCACCCTCCCCCTTTGAGAGGCCCTCGGCCGAAGTACACCCCCCTCCCCTTGCCTAGTTGTTTTCATGAAATACCCCTCCCTTGGTAGAAAAATACTTCTCCAAGTATTGTTGTATAAATCCCAAATACCTTGGCCCAAATACCTTGTAGTATTCCAAGGTTACCCCTAAACAAAAAGCCCAGAAATACTATTATACTTCCTTTAGCCACAAAACGAAACCCTAAGGAAATCTTCATAGATGGTTGAAGTATTTGAGTAGAAGTTGGTTAGAACTTCTAAGGGTTGTTTGGAGCGGGTTGGAGCGCACGGAGTAGGAGCTAAACCTTGCTCAGGATCGACTTTAAACTTGAATAATTTTGGGCTTATCGAGGTAAATAATCTTGCCCCCCTATTGTAATTGGAAATTACATGTTGTAGTAATATATAGTTGAAGTATACTATAGATAGAAGGATATTAAAGAAGAGAATTGACCGTAATTACATCGTATAGAAGGATGTAAAGGAATTGAATGCATTTACATAGATTCAGATGAGACTTGTGTAGTATTATCGTGAAGTAGAATTGTACACGCCCGGTTAGACGTGTAAACCCCCGGTTGGCTTGGTAGCCGCCTCGATAGATGAGGAGATTTGAGTGGTCATGCGGGGAGGCGCGAATTTTTCGTAGAATATTCTACGAAGAGATCATGAGTTGATAGACGTTTTATGGCCATTATAGGTGGAAGTACTACGAGTAGCGTATTCTACTTGAAGAGTGGAAAAGGCTAGCAGGGTTACAGTACTGTGGAGCGTATTGCTAATTGTCGATAATCGTCGCGAGGTATGTGAACCTCTTCCTATCATTTCTAGCATGATGTTTTGTAAACTATGTAGTACGGTAGACGTACATGTGTTAAATGAATTTGGTTGGTTTAAAATATAGGGTGTTATAATAGCTTTATGGGAAGTTAGTTATAACGACTCTATGTAGGTAAAATAATGGTTTATTGATTGAAGAAGTTAAGAGACTTGATCTTGAAAGATAAGAGACTTAACTTAATTGACTTGATATGAATTTTGTTAAAAAGTTGTGAAACCTCATTCGTGAGTAATGAGTACTTGGTTTTAATGAATCTTTTTTCGATTTCGAAATGAGAATAAGGGTCGAACAAACCATCGCAGCGCTAATAAAGGAAAATGTATTGACTAATTAATTATATGAAAACTCAGAGAAAACTCCATCCGCAGAAGCTAAGATGAGACAAAATGATATTACATTTCCTAGATCATGGCTGCTTTAATAAGATTGTTATAAACAAGAATAACCTACTCACACATAAGGCATATATTACTCAACTGTTTTAAAAGGAGAATTATGTTATTAAAAGATTAAGGCTATGAACTATGAAACCTTTCGAAAATAAGAAATGTGAATATTTGAAATTAGGCAAACTTGAACTTTTGGAAAAGAATGTTGTTACTTGACTTTAAGAAGGAAAGTGTTTTGGTTTAAAAAGAAGGGCATAATGTTACCTTAGTTGTTTTAAAAGGAACATATGGTATTACCTTAATCTGTCTTAAAAGAGCGTTTAAATGTTATGACCACACGACACCGCTGCTCATGGATGAACCGAATGTATTTCACTCGACCACCGCGATTCACGAGATGAACCGAATGTATTTCACTCGACTACGCGCTCATGAGATGAACCGAATGTATTCCATCCGACACCGCGCTCATGGGATGAACCAGAATATATTTCACTCGACTCTGGCGTCCGTGGACGGACCGAATGTATTCCATCCGACACCGCGCCCGTGGGACGGACCGAATGTATTTCACTAGACTACCGCGTTCATGAGATGAACCGGGAATGTATTTCACTCGACTACCGCGTTCATGAGATGAACCGGGAATGTATTCCATCCGACACCGCATTCATGGGATGAACCGAGAATGTATTTCACTCGACTACCGCGTCCATGGGATGGACCGGGAATGTATTTCACTCGACTACCGCGTTCATGAGATGAACCGGGAATGTATTTCACTCGACTACCGCATTCATGAGATGAACCGGGAATGTATTCCATCCGACTACCGAGTTCATGAGATGAACCGGGAATGTATTTCACGACACCGAGTCCATGGATGGACCGGAATGTATTCCACACGCTTCTATACCGAGTCCACGAGATGGGCCGAATGTATTCCATACGACGCGACATCGGGTCCATGAGATGGGCCGAGACATGTTATACGATCACATGATTTATACCTAGATCGCGGTGAGGAAGGAGTTCCACGGGCATGAGGATGACTTGAGGCGTGAGTCCTCGACTTGACGTGGATCGCTTTTATATTGTGAACCGTAGTTTTGTTATCATACATGTCTCTGCTTTATATATCGTTATGATTTCATTTACGATATTTTTGATTTCACATACTTGGTACTGTTATCGACCTCCTTGGGCCGCGTTCACGCCGCAGTAGGTACATCATTGTGGATCCTCGCCATAGGATCACGATTCAGCGTGTTGGAAGCCGTTTCTTGAGGCTTATCTTTTGGTATGTTACCACAGTCCAGTAGGGTCTTGTACATTCAGGGTATGGCGGGGCCCTGTCGTCATAGTTGTTGTTATAAAACTCTTAGAGTGCATGTAAATGCTTGTTGTGGCGAGTTTGTAAAAAGGATAACTGTTCGGTTTTTTTTTTATGTATATATACACAGAAGGCAACTGTTTTGGTTGGCCTGTTTACTTAATCATGGACATTCTCACTTGATTTCCATATAACATTTTAAACCATCTCTTGACTTTCCACAAAACTGTTATAACGAACTTCTCATAAAACCGTTATAACAACTTTTATTTTAGAAAACTAAAACACTACCACATCCTTCATTTTAATACAACCAAGGGATTATCATGTCATGTAACATTAGGGAAATGAATCCAAAGTACTTTGTACATCTATTCTTTATGAAAAGAATCGTTTCATGCAATATTAGGGACTTGGACATCAAAGTACTACGTACATCTATTCTTTTAAAAAGAATCGTCTTGTGCAATAAACCTCAAAATACTAACACTCGTAGTATCAAGGCACATCTACTTTTCAACTCAAGTTACTACACCTTTAGAAATTCAATTCAAGGTTTTAAAATCAACTTCTACTTTCAAATCTCAAGTAACTCATATGTTATACCCCGTATTTCCAGAGTATGTACGTAAGGGAATACGTACAAAAGTCTAGTCTTAAAGATAAGCCTTGGACGTTTTTATTTGTGCACAACTCACTAAAAGAATCGTTTTCCGACGAAACGTTTCCACAGCTTTCGTAGGGTAAATTCCGGCTATGCCATTTCTAAATTTTGCGGATTTTTCCGAGAGACGAAACTTTGGACCAACGGGAGGGTGACACTTGGCACCCTCCAATTGGTGGACTTGAATCGTCCATTGGACGAAATTGGAGAGCATTGGCACGTTTTTTGTGCCTTGTGCACAAGTCAAGGAGTTGGTAGGATATTTGTGTGGAGTAAATCTTCACCCTACACTTGCCTTGCACTTGTCTTAATCTTGGCCATTGGTTGGCCACTTCTTGACCTATAAATACCCCCTTAGAGATGAAGAGTTCTTCATCCACAAATCTTTCCAAGTCTTGAAAATCCTCTCCTCTCCCTTTGTAGCCTTTTCGTCCAAACCCCTCCCCCTCCCCTTGTGAAGGCCCTTGGCCGAATACCCCCCCTAGCCTAGCCAAAATCTACTCCCCCTCCCTTGGTAGAAAAGTTGCCTTCTTGTATTGTTATAATGCCCAAAATACCCTAGCCCAAATACCTTAGTACTTAGTAGAAGTTGTGAAGAACTTAAGGTTTCCTGAGCATACAACTTAGGAGCAAAACCTTGCTCAGCGACTTTTCTAGGATATTATTGGGCTTACCGAGGTAACTAATCCTAACCCTCTTTTGAATTAGAGAATACATACCGTAGTAGTATTAGAATAAGTATTAAATACTTAGAAGAATATCACGAATAGAATTGAACTGCTACCACGTAGAAGGGTTTAAAGAAGAATAATCAAACCAGATTTACATAGACTGTTTTCACAATGAGACTTATATAGCTCAGGGTAGGGAAGTGCCCAACTTTCCATAGAATTGTGAACCCTCTGCTTAGAATGACCTTGAGTAGTCTTTGATAGATGTCGTGACTATTATAGGTGACTCTCTGCGCGACATATTCACTTGGCGGTGGTTTTCGAAGGTATCCGATTCTTCCTAAAGCATGATATTTTACAATATATATAGTGCGGTGACGCATACGTGTGTTAACCGAATAATAACTACGGAAATGTCTTTGACTTAAGCTGAATAACACTTACGGCAATGCCTCACGCTTAAGCTCGAATAACACTTACTGATGCCTCACGCTTAAGCCCGAATAATAAAGATCGAAAGCATTTCAAAAGAATCTTGAATCATTTTTAATGTAAGAGAACTAATTGGTTTTTAAGCGAAGCTTAAGAGTTATACTAGCTTTATGGGAAGTTAAGTATAACCACTTAAGATTGATAAAAGAAACAGTTTGCCTATGTGTTTATAATGCACTTATATTGAATTGTGAAAAGAATAATAAGATGGTTTGATAAGTAGACATGATATGATGCTATGTGTGTTAGTGTCTTGTAACGCTTGTGTAAAAGAGTATTCTTGTTGTGCTTATGTTGTTTAACGATAATTCGTTAGGTTAGTGTAACATCACTCACCTCTTGACATATTAGGGGTTGTCGCCTCCGACGCGGGGTAGACTCGGTGATGCGGGACCATGATTCGAGAATACCTCATGCGGGTCCAAGGGACCTACGCGGAGCTACGGGAGTTCCGTGTTAGTGTGCGGGGTTATACCTCACGCGGTCTATGTGGCCATGTGGACTACGAGTCCGTGACGACGCCGGAGTAGCTACCCTCGATGCGGGGTTATATACCCTACGCGGGCCTATGTGATTGGCCTACGCGACTACGGAGTCCGTGATTAGGCTTGCATGGTGATACTACGCAATCGGCCCGCTCGATCATTCGCAGCCTAGAAAAGACCTGTTACAGTTTACCTATTGCTGCTCTTGTTTGTGATGTGGCACTATGTGCGGTTTCCTTGGTTGTTTCTGTCACGACCCGAACCCGGGCCCGTGACTGGTGCCTTACCCCGGGCACCCTAGTGACACAACATCAGAGTAATCAGCGGAACATAAAACCACAACATGAGATAACAGAAATATATAAAACAATAATCTGTGAAAACTTGCCTTTCGGCATATATATAACCATCAACTCTTTTACAAATGAACAAATTAATCCTTTTTACCAACCCCGCCCACAGCGATTACTACTGCACTTAAGAATGATACGACCACAATGGCGGGACAGGGCCCCGCCAAAACCCTGAATGTAAACACTTACTACGACAGGGGACTATACCACTGATAAGCCTCCGGAGAAACGGAGCTTCCCAAACGCTGAACTGTGACCCTGAGAGCTAGGATCAACGACTGATGTACCTCAACTGCGGCATGAACGCAGCCCGAGGAGGTCGATAACAAAAATCAGTATGTGAAACTAAAAATAAATCGTAAATGAAATCATAGTAGTCTATACAAAGCAGGAGACATGTATGATAACCAAACTACAGTTCACCATAAATAAGCAGTCATGTCAAGTCAGGGACTCACGCCCTCAAGTCATCACTCAATTTAACAATGGGTCTCACGCCCACAACATCAATCGTGCCGTGGAATACCTTCCTCACCGCGCGCTTTATGATATACAAGCACCAAGGAATACACATGAACACCGTGTCCCACGTGTCCTAATAAAAGCATGCAGGGTAAGTGCGAAGGCATAGCCGACTACTAACACCACGGTACCAACAAGGTCATAATCAGATCATAAGATCTGTCTTGGCATCACATGATCAAAGCCGCCACTTGCCCGCATACCTAATGCGCGTCTAGTCCGGAACTTCCGCGACTCGCATAGGCCAATCTCATCGCCCGCATGAGGTATTCCCGCATCGAGGGTAGCTACTCCGGCATCGCCCCGACTTCGCATCCGCATGGCCCACATGGACCGCATGCCCATAAAGGACGACACTAACTCGAACTCTCGTAGCTCCGCATAGGCCCCGGGACCGCATGAGGTATTCTCGAATCACGGTCCTGCATCACCGAGTCTACCCGCGACGGAGGCGGCTTAACCCCCGGAATCATCTCAAGAGATGAATGCCACAATACTATCATAACGACTGATAGTTAATAAGCACAATCAAGGGAAACCCCCTTACACAAACATCACAAGATACTAACACACGTAGCATCTTAACACGTTTACTTATCAAAGCAACAAGAAAGTATTACAAGGCTATCACAAACCAATACAATCAAGTTATTCACACAAGGTACTTTCTACTAACAAGTTCGGGTATCTATCCCCAAAGTACTTCACACATTAAAATCTTAAAAAAAGATCTGTTTCTTTCACATAAGTCACGCAATACCCGTAGTATAAAATAGAGTGACTGTCCTTTTAAGAAAACCAAAACTCTCACCTTTGTAAAATCAAGTAACAACATTATTTTCCAAACGTCCAAGTTTGCCTAATTTCAAATGTTCACGTTTCTTATTTTAGAAAGGGTTCGTAGTTCATAGCTTTATTCATTTAAGAATATAATTCTCTTTTAAACAATCGGAGAAACATAAACCTTATATGTGAGTAGGATATTCTTGTTTATAACAATCTTATTACAGCAGCCATGATCTAGGAAATATCATTTTGTCTCATCTTAGCTTCTATGCAGATGGAAGTTTCTACTGGTTTTAATAATACTTAATTTATTCAAAACATTTCCTTTTATTAACGCCGATGGTTTGTCGATACACATCCCGATTTCCAAAATCAAGAAACGTTCTTAAGCCGTTATACCTAACTTCCCATAAAGCTAGTATAACTCTTAAGTTCTCAAAACCAAGTATTACTTCTCTTTCAAAACGATTTGTAAATCTTTGAAATACTTCAAGTTCTTTATAATCACACATCAAGCCAGTTATAAACAAATCATTTACCTTTTAAAAACCACAAAGTGTTTTCTTATCTACATAAAGCTGTTATAACCAACTTCCCATAAAGCCGTTATAACACTTTATGTTTTAAACCCATCGAATACATTTAGCACATGTACGTCTACCGTACTACATAGTTCACACATATCATGCTAGAAGAGATAGGAAGAGGTTCACATACCTCGCGACGAGTATCGACTCATAGCAAAACGCTCCAAGTACTTCCAAACGTCGGCTACCCCTTAAGCCACGTAGATCGCGCCACACGTAGTACATCAACCTATAAGGCCACAAGGCGCTTATTAACATTTAGATCTCATCGTAGAACTTCTACGAAAATTCGCAAAGACTTCCCGCAACAGAAATCTCCTCCTCTATCGAGCTGCCACCAAGCCAACCAGTGGGTTATACATCTAACCCTGACCGTACAATTCTACTCCACGGTACTACTACACAAGTCTCATCAGAATACCCCATGTAATTACAGCTCAAGACTATATATAGTATACTTCAACTATATACTCCTACAACATGTAATATCCAATTACAATAGGGACAAGATAATTACCTCGATAAGCCCATAATTATCCAAGTATAAAGTCGATCTGGGCAATCGCTTAGCTCCACTCCGGCGCCCAACCCGCTCTAAACCACCCTTAGAAGTTCTAACCAACTTCTACACAATACTCCAACGGACTATGGAGATTTTCCTAGGGTTTCGGTTTTGTGACTGACGGGCAGTATAATAGTATTTCTGGGCTTTTCGTAAAGGTATAACCTTAGAATACAACAAGGTATAAGGCTAAGGTAATTTAGGCATTATAACAATACTGAGAGTATTTCTATACCACAAAGGGGTTTTATACGAAAGCAACTAGGCAGGGGTACCACGCTAGCACCTCAGGAGGGGGTGTCTACCCGGCCTACCCCACTGGGGACTCTCGGCCAAGGGGGGAGGGCGGGGCTCTCGGCCACGACACCACACTCAGGGGGACGGAAGAAGCTTTCAAGACTTAGGCACTTTGTGAATGAATGAGTCTTCCAAGGGAGGGGTATTTATAGGTCAAGTGAAAGCCAACCAATGGCCAAGATTACACCAAGTGTTAGGCAAGTGTAGGGCCAAGATTCACCCATGTGTACCTAGCCAACTTGCACACAAAATATCTACCAAAAATATCTCCCACTTGCCTTCCCAATCGCCCACGTGCGCCCACTTTGCCCACCATGAGAGGTGCAGTGCCGCCTCTCGTTGGTCCAAAATGTTCCGCCTCTCGGAAAAATCCGCAAAAATACTAAATGACATAGCGGAAATTCCCTACGAAGTCGTGAAAACGCTTTCGAAAAACGACTCTAACCGGGTGTTGTGCACAAACATATTTACCAAAGGTGCCACACGGGGTGACACGTGTCGCCCCGATTCGTCCAAAATATTTCGTCTTCCGAAAATATCCAAAACGGCCAAAATCTCAAAATCAAAGCGGGCCCCACAAAAACCGTAAATTTCTCCCGTGGGCCCCACGTGACCATTTTCGAAAATAAAATTCCATAATTCTCTAATATTCCAGGAAGTCCGAATACCAAATCTGGGAATCCAATTCCCATAAACGAACCTTTTTCCTTCACAAAAGCCGGACACTTTTCCGTGGAAAAATCGCCTCTTTCTTCCTTTCCAATCTTTCTCGTATTCTCGCACGCACGCCCTCGCATACATACCCGGAACTACGGGTATAACATTCTTCCCCTTAGAAACATTCGTCCGAATGTTCCTTCTAAGTCTCAAACGAACACGCGTGAAGATAGTCTTCACTACTATACTTACGAAACAATCCTGCCACAGCTGGCCACAGAAATACCCACGTAAAATACTTACATCCAAGTCCACGAGGAAACACCTCTAACATCACCACAAATAATACTACTTTTGTCACTTTGTCGCGAGCCTTGCTCCGACGACCCAACAAATGGTACCGGGCTGCATGCGATCACTGAAGCTGTTGTACACTCGGATTCTTATCACATTTCTGATACTGCTTCAGTATCCAAAACTCGGGGTTACTATCTCTAACGTGGTCATCATTAACTGGGAACACTCTGGATGGATCTTCGATACTTCCCCGAACATCACAATACGAAAGACCGGACGCACTGCCTCCTACGTCGGACGGCAAATGCTAACATATAGGCAACCTGGCCTATCCTTCACATGAACTCACAAAGGCCCAAAGTAACTCGGGCTAAGTTCCCTCTGTTTCCAAAACTCGTCACTCACTAACCGTGGTGGTACTTTCAAGAAGACCGACTCAACTCAACTCTAAGCGCCGTGCCGATTATCCGCACGATTCCTCCGAGTGCCGTAACTTCTAGACAAGCTTCACTATCCACAAATCCGGAACAAGCTCAACCAACTATCGAACCCCGCCAACATCGAACCAATCGACCGCAACTTGCATTTCGCCTACAAGGCGCCACAAGACGACATCCGAACACCGAAATGGTAGCTTAAACACTTCAACCGAGACAACGATCCTCACTACCCTCGAAATCAAAACACCGCCCGAGGCGAATGCGATTCGAGACTTACCGAAGTTCTAGCCCCGCTCGTACAAACTCCCGAGAAGAGAAACAGCTGCACTGGCTCCACTGTCATCATAAGGTGAAGGTAGGCACCCTGCAACCTCACAACCTTTTAGATAACAACAACACCGCCGAGGAACGACCGACCAAGAACACGATAGTCGCTTCCCATCGGCCCGACCACCGTCGAACGCATCCACGAACTTGCACGCGGCTAACTAAACACGGGCCTAACACCTCATGACCTACCACGGCGGGACCACCACAAACTGACCCACCACCATACCGCCGGGTTGACCCGCACACGGCCTCAACCCGACCCGCATTGCGCAAAACACTAGCTCCCAAGGAATAATTTCACAAATCATATTACGAAAACCTAGCGGCCTTCCTAGCTCGACTACCTTCTTTCAAATCACGCTACTCGTGACTTATCCCACGAACATAGCTCACGTGCACTATGCACTCCTATAAGGGTCAAACATAACACTACACCTTTCTCGAGACGGCCTTACCTCTAAGGTCTTTACGTATAACACTCTAAGGCTCACACCTTCTCTATCCCCAAAATCTTACTCGGTTAACCCACCATGATTCTAATCACAACTAACACACCGCTATCGTAACATAGCACTTAAGGTATACTCACCTTGAAAGTTACCAAAGGACCTCACGCTCGCCCTCTTCATTGTCCTTCGTTAACCCGCCGATCTCTACGCTTTCGCTGCGCATAAGCCCGCACGTGCCATGCTCAAGCCTAATCAAGAATTACTCTTGCACAACCTCTTTTAGATAGTCCTCCGCATCGCGGTACATCGGTATACTCTCGTAGCCAAATCTATAGCTAGTAACAGGTTGTCTCTTGGCAATCTATATTCTCTTCGCTCCTGGCCGAATCAAGGTTCAAATATTATGGTCATCAGAGCACCGCCGCCGCTGCTAAACTCACTGTGGCTAGTGACGTCGCACAACTCCCCGAATTAAGCACTACCCTAGGTAATGATTGGGCCTGTTCCCTCGCCACACTCTTAACTCTACTCGCAGCTCCCTCGGCTGCCTTGCCCTCCTGTGCACGGCTTGCCCTACGCGGAGGCATAACGATAAGGAAAGAATTTCGCCGAGGGTCCAACTTACAACACAACTCTAAGGCACGATCTCGAGTGAGAAGAATAGAAACCAATCCTAAATATCCTATAGCCTCCTCGATTATTGGTGTGGTGCACAACACACCGATAATCAAGACTTCATCGGATACGGTGCGTAGACACTTTCCGAGGATTAATCGCTCGATACCACTTTTGTCACGACCAACCTGGCGTGGATCGTGCCTTACCGGGCACCCTAGTGACACAACATCGAGTAATCACGAACATAAAACCACAACATGAGATAACGAAATATATAAAACAATAATCAGGAAAACTTGCCTTTCGCATATATATAACCATCAACTCTTTTACAAATGAACAACTTAATCCTTTTACCAACCCCGCCACAACGGATTACATGCACTTAAGAATGATACGACCAACGATGGCGGACAGGCCCCGCCAAAACCCCGAATGTAAACACTTACTACGACGGGGACTATACCACCGATAAGCCTCCGAGAAACGGAGCTTCCCAAACGCCGAATCGTGACCAGAGCTAGGATCAACGATCGATGTACCTCAACTGCGGCATGAACCCACTCAAGGAGGTCAAGAGTACCGAGTATGTGAAACTAAAAATAAATCAGAAATGAAATCATAGTAGTCTATACAAAGCGGAGACATGTATGATAACCAAACTACGCTTCACCATAAATAAGCAATATGTCAAGTCGTGACTCACGCCTCAAGTCATCACTCAATTTAACAATGGGTCTCACGCCCACAACATCAATCGTGCCCGTGGAATACCTTCCTCACCGCCAGCTTTATGATATACAAGCACCAAGGAATACACATGAACACCGTGTCCCACTGTGTCCTAATAAAACTGCATGCAGGTGGCACGAAGGCATAGCCGACTACTAACACCTACGCACTCAACAAGGTCATAATCAGATCATAAGATCTCGCCTGCATCACATGATCAAAGCCGCCACTTGCCCGCAGATCTAATGCGCGCGGCTCAGTCCCGAACTTCCCGCACCCGCGATAGGCCAATCTCATCGCCCGCATGAGGTATTCCCGCATCGAGGGTAGCTACTCCCAAGATCGCCCCGACTTCGCAATCCGCACGGCCACACGGACCGCATGCCCATAAAGGACGACACTAACTCGAACTCTCGTAGCTCGCATAGGCCCTCAGACCCGCATGAGGTATTCTCGAATCACGGTCCTGCATCACCGAGTCTACCCCGATCGGAGGGCGCTTTAACCCCTAATCATCTCAAGAGATGAATGCCACAATACTATCATAACGACTGATAGTTAATAAGCACAATCAAGGGAAACCCCCTTACACAAACATCACAAGATACTAACACACGTAGCATTTTAACACGTTTACTTATCAAAGCAACAAGAAAGTATTACAAGGCTATCACAAACCAATACAATCAAGTTATTCACACAAGGTACTTTCTACTAACAAGTTCGGGTATCTATCCCCAAAGTACTTCACACATTAAAATCTTAAAAAAAGATCTGTTTCTTTCACATAAGTCACGCAATACCCGTAGTATAAAATAGAGTGACTGTCCTTTTAAGAAAACCAAAACTCTCACCTTTGTAAAATCAAGTAACAACATTATTTTCCAAACGTCCAAGTTTGCCTAATTTCAAATGTTCACGTTTCTTATTTTAGAAAGGGTTCGTAGTTCATAGCTTTATTCATTTAAGAATATAATTCTCTTTTAAACAATCGGAGAAACATAAACCTTATATGTGAGTAGGATATTCTTGTTTATAACAATCTTATTACAGCAGCCATGATCTAGGAAATATCATTTTGTCTCATCTTAGCTTCTATGCAGATGGAAGTTTCTACTGGTTTTAATAATACTTAATTTATTCAAAACATTTCCTTTTATTAACGCTGCAGTGGTTTGTCGATACACATCCTGATTTCCAAAATCAAGAAACGTTCTTAAGCCGTTATACCTAACTTCCCATAAAGCTAGTATAACTCTTAAGTTCTCAAAACCAAGTATTACTTCTCTTCAAAACGATTTCGTAAATCTTTTGAAATACTTCAAGTTCTTTATAATCACACATCAAGCCGCTTATAAACAAATCATTTACCTTTTAAAACCACAAAGTGTTTTCTTATCTACATAAAGTCGTTATAACCAACTTCCCATAAAGCCGTTATAACACTTTATGTTTTAAACCCATCGAATACATTTAGCACATACGACGCTCACCGCACTACATAGTTCACACATATCATGCTAGAAGAGATAGGAAGAGGTTCACATACCTCGCGACGAGTATCGACTCAAAGAAAACGCCCAAGTACTTCCAAACGCTTACCCCTAAGCCACGTAGATCGCGCCACACGTAGTACATCCACCTATAAGGCCACAAGGCGCTTTATTAACATTTAGGTCTCATCGTAGAACTTCTACGTAAAATTCGGCAAAGACTTCCCCGCAACAACAGAAATCTCCTCCTCTATCGAGGCCGCCACCAAGCCAACCAGTGGGGTTATACATCTAACCCTAACGGGTACAATTCTACTCCACTGCACTACTACACAAGTTCATCAGAATATACCTATGTAATTACTGACAAGACTATATATAGTATACTTCAACTATATACTCCTACAACATGTAATATCCAATTACAATAGGGACAAGATAATTACCTCGATAAGCCCATAATTATCCAAGTATAAAGTCGATCCCGGGCAATCGCTTAGCTCCAACTCCGAGCGCCCAACCCGCTCTAAACCACCCTTAGAAGTTCTAACCAACTTCTACACAATACTCCAACTGACTATGGAGATTTTCCTGTGGTTTTGCCAGGATCGACGGAAGTATAATAGTATTTCGGCTTTTCAGAAAGGTATAACCTTAGAATACAACAAGGTATAAGGCTAAGGTAATTTGGGCATTATAACAATACTTGGAGAGTATTTCTATACCACAAAGTGGTTTTATACGAAAGCAACTAGCAGTGGGTACCCCACGCTAGCACCTCAGCGAGTGGTGTCTACCCTCGGCCTACCCCACTAGGGGACTCTCGCCAAGGGGAGGGAGGGCTCTCGCCAAGACACCACACTGGGGAAGGAAGAAGCTTTCAAGACTTAGGCAATTTGTGAATGAATTAGTCTTCCAAGGGAGTGGTATTTATAGTCAAGTGAAAGCCAACCAATGGCCAAGATTACACCAAGTGTTAGGCAAGTGTAGGCCAAGATTCACCCATGTGTACCTAGCCAACTTGCACACAAAATATCTACCAAAAATATCTCCCACTTGCCTTCCCAATCGCCCACGCCGCCCACTTTGCCCACCAATGAGAGGTGCCAAGTGCCGCCTCTCGTTGGTCCAAAATGTTCCGCCTCTCGGAAAAATCCGCAAAAATACTAAATGACATAGCCGAAATTCCCACGAAAGTCGTGGAAAACGCTTTTAAAAACGACTCTAACCGTGTTGTGCACAAACATATTTCGCCCAAAGGTGCCACACGGGGTGACACGTGTCGCCCCGATTCGGCCCAAAATATTTCGTCTTCCGAAAATATCCACAACGGACAAAATCTCAAAATCAAACCGGGCCCCACAAAACCCTAAATTTCTCCCGTGGGCCCCACGTGACCATTTTCAAAAATAAAATTCCATAATTCTCTAATATTCCGTGAAGTCCGAATACCAAACTGGGAATCCAATTCCATAAACGAACCTTTTTCCTTCACAAAACCGGAAACTTTTCCGTGGAAAATCGCCTCTTTCTTCCTTTCCAATCTTTACGTCAGATTCTCGCACGCACGCCCTCGCATACATACCCCGGAACTACGGGTATAACAGCTTTCATACATACTTGCAAAACTGCTTTTTAAAATGATATGTTTCATTTAAGTATTTTACGCCATATACTTAGTACTGCAGATCGACCTCCTTCGGGCCTGCTCATGCCGCAGTAAGGGCAAGCAGTGCTAGATCCACATTCTTAGGATCTCTACGTTGGTGTCTGAGCTCCATCTTTTCCGAGGCTCTACTTTGGGTATGATCTCCCGTCAGATAGTTTGTGCAGATCAGGTATGGCGGCCCCGTCCCGCCATAGTTGTATATTTCCTTAGAGGTCTGTAGTCATGTTGTACAGTTGGATGTAATCGCTAAACCATGTTTATATATATATGCCGAAGGCGATGTTTTCTCACATAACCGTGTCTTATTTTATAAATCGTTTCATGTCTTGCTTTATATTTCCGCCGATTACTGATGTATGACTACTGGGTGCCTTAAGCGCACCCACGCCCCGAACGGTCGTGACAAAAGTGGTATCGAGCGCTTAATCCTCGGAAAGTGTCTACGCACCGTATCTAGTAGAGTCTTGATTATCGGTGTGTTGTGCACCACACCAATAATCGTGAGGCTATAGGATATTTAGGATTGGTTTCATTCTTCTCATTCCGAGATTGTGCTTTAGAGTCGTGTTATAGTCGACCCTCTAACGTATTCCTTTCCTCGTAATGCGCTTATGCTCCACGTAAGGCAACCCGGCCCGTATGGGCAAGGCAGCCGAGGAGCCGCTAGCGTGACACCCAGAGTCACGAGGGCTCGTGCCCGCCTATACCAGAGACGGCGAGTTCTATGACGCCGCCATTTCAAAGAGACCACAGCACCCACACCTCCGTCCCACACCAAGTGAGGAGTTAGGTACAAGGAGATGGCCCACTATTGGCAAAGTCAGGCCCGACACGGCGAGAGGTTGACGCGGCAGCCCAGCCTCAGCCTCCATCGCACTCCGTGGTGCACCCGAGGCGATAGTTTGAGACTACGAGATTTCTTGAGTTGTAGCCCGCCGAGTTTTACTGGTCGAGGCCGGAGGATGATCCGCAGGAGTTCATCCGCTACTGAGAGGATCATGAGGTGATCAAGGACTCGTGAGACAGAGTCCAGGATCTTCGCAGATCGGCCGCGTGATACCGCAATGATTGGTTTGATTCATGAGTTATCCCGGGAGAGCACGCGCCCCCGCCTACTGGGATGAGTTCTCGAGGCTTTCCTCACCCACTTCTTGCCTCCAGATGAGGCGAGGGCGCGGCCGATAGATTTTTACCACGAGGCGAGAGGACGACCGCCGTGAGTACAATGTCGAGTTTGATTCATCGCTCGATATGTCCCAAAGATTGCAGCGATGAGGATGGGTGCACCGCCACGCCACCGCTAGATGACTATATGGCCGAGTCATGTGCGGTGTTTCTTCACCGGTATGGACATTACCCGCACGCAGCTCATGCTCTTGGATGTGGCGAGCGAGATCGCCGTCGACAGCAAAGCAGGAAGACCAGTGACGCAGTGGTCGCTTGGTGGCTATCGTGGTGGCGGCCTCAGCAGCCTAGATTTGCACCACACCACTCAGAGCACTCGCACCGCCCTCAAGACACAGTGATATTCGAGGCGCACTAGGCCCCAGGACTTCAGACATCCAGAGCAGCAGAGGTTCTGGCCGATCGGGACCACCCCCCCCTCAGTGTGGCCGATGCGGTAGATCCCACTTCGGGAGTTGTGGTACGGGAGTTTGTTTCAGTTGTGGCCAGCAGGGTCACTATGCGAGGAACTGTCCGACCAAGGGCAGTGCTGATGGTGGTAGGGTCACCCTGTGTTCTTTCGCCGGGTCTTCTTCATCTCCTACAGTTACTCGCCCCGGAGGGCAGGGTACTCATGGGTCAGCAGGTCGCGGCAGAGGTCGTGGCTCGGGTCCCAGTTCTAGCGGTCCTCAGAACCGCATTTATGCTTTGTCCAGCCGACAGGATCAGGAGGCCTCACCTGATGTCGTCACAGGTACTTTATCGGGCTCGGTTTGATGTGTATGCTTTGATAGATCCGGTTCTACTGGCCCTATATATCTCCCTTGTTGCTAGTAGGATAGGGATAGAGCACGAGTCCATAGACCTTTCGAGGTAGCTACGCCATGGGTGATTCGGTGGTAGCTCGGCGGGTATATAGAGCTTGTCCGTGACTATTTACGCCGGACTCAGCCGACTTGATAGAGTTGGAGATGATTGACTTCGACGTGATCATGGGATGGATTGGCTAGCTTCGCTACGCCAATGTAGACCGCAGAGAGAGAGTAGTACGGTTCCGCTTCTGAGGAGCCGGTTGTTGAGTGGGAGGAGCACGGTATCGCCGAGAGGTAGGTTTATTTCCTACCAAGGCTAGGAAGATGGTGCGAAGGGTATATCTACCATCTCGTTCGGGTGTTTGATAATCGGCCGCGTACAGATTTTCGGGCCCAGAGTCACGAGTTCCCGACGTGTTTCCGCATGACCTCCCGTATCCTCCCGAGAGGAGATCGAGTTTTGTATAGATGTGTTGCAGGATACTCGGCCTATTTCCATTCCGCCATACGTAATGGCACCGCCGAGTTGAGAGAGTCAAGGACCACCGAGGATTTGGCCGGAGAAGCGGCTTCATCAGCCTAGTGTTTCTCCTCGGGAGCGCCAGATTGTTCGTGAAGAAGAAGGACGGACGCCGCGCATGTGTTGATTACAGTACCAACAAGGTGACCATTAAGAACAGATACCCTTCCTGTGATTGATGATTTGTTCGACCGGTTGCAGTGGTGCGAGATGTTTCTCAAGATTGATCGCGATCGGGCTATCATCAGTGCGAGTCGAGAGGTGGATGTCCCTAGGATCGCATTCAGACCCGGCACGACGGCATTATGAGTTCGTGGTCATGTCTTTTGGGTTGACCAATGCTCCGCGGTATTCATGGATTTGATGAACCGAGTGTTCAAACCATTTTGGACACGTTTGTGATAGTGTTCATTGATGATATCTTGGTTTATTCTCGCCAGAGCAGAGCATGCGAGCATTTGAGGATCGTGGCCGACGCTTCTTGAGACCAGCAGCTTGACGCCAAGTTTTCCAAATGTGAGTTTTGGTGACTTGATGGCGTTTCTTGGGCATATTGTCGGCTGATGGCATTCGAGTGGATACGCCAAGATCGAGGCGCCAGACTTGGCCTAGACCTACTACTCCGGCAGAGGTTCGCAGCTTTACGGGCCTTGCAGATATTATCGCGTTCGTGGAGAAGTTTGCTTATCTCTCGCACCATTGACTAGATCGACTCGTAAGCAGCCAAGTTTGATGGATCGATGCTTGTGAGCGTGGTTTCAGCTGTCGAAAGAGATCGACGACCGCTTCGCTTCTTACTTCCGCAGGTCCAGATGGTTATGTCGTGTATTGTGATGCGTCAGGCATCGGGTTGGGATGTGTGTTGATGCAGCATGGCAGGTTATAGCATATGCATCCCGACAGCTGAAGAAACACGAGAGGAACTACCCCACCCATGATTTGGAGTGGCGGCCGTGATTTACGCCAAGAGCCGGAGGCACTATTTGTATGGGGTTCACGTGGATATTTTTACTGCACCACAAGAGCCTCCAAGATATCTTCACCAGAGGAGCCGAACTTACGGCGAGACTGTGGTTAGAGTTGCTTAAGGATTACGATGGTGATATCCGGTACCACCCGGGGAAGGCCAATGTTGTGGGCGTATGCTCTTAGTCGTAGGTCGGGGGAGCCTATCGATGTGCAACAGAGAGGAGGGGCATGGTTCGTGATTTGCATCAGTTAGCGAGCCTTGGTGTCCGTTTGATTGATTCTGATAGCAGTGGGTTAGAGTTCGTGAGGTTGCCGAGTCTTCCATCGTTGAGGAGGTGAAGAGGCAACAGTTCGAGGATCCAGCTTTGATTCGATATCGTGATACAGCTCTTCGTGAGGGCAAGGGTCCTTTTGAGGTAGCACCTGATGGGGTGCTAAGGTTTGAGGGCAGACTGTGTGTTCCAGATGTTTCAGGACTTCGGCAGCAGGTTCTTGGGGAAGCACACACACAAGCGTTACTTATCCATCCGGGGTCGACCAAGATGTACCACGACCTTAGATCTGTGTATTGGTGGGATGGCTTGAAGAGGGACGTTGCAGAGTTCGTAGCTCAGTGCCCGTGTTGTCAGCAGGTGAAGGTAGAGCACCGCAGGCCCGTGGTTTGTTACAGACTATTGAGATCCCGACCTGGAAGTGGGAGGTAATCAACATGGACTTCATCACAGGATTACCTCGCACTCAGAGGAGACATGATTCTATATGGGTTATCGTCGACAGGCTGATGAAATCAGCCCACTTTCTTCCCGTCAGGACGACTTTTTCGGCTGAGGATTATGCCAGACTTTACATCCGAGAGATTGTCAGACTGCATGGAGTCCCTACTTCGATCATATAAGGCAGGAGCCCGATTTACGCTAACTTCCGAGGTCCTTCCAGAGGGTTTAGGGACGCAGTGAGCCCGAGTATCGCATTTCATCCACGCATGACGGACAGCAGAGCGCACTATCCGCACTCTCGAGGATATGCCGCGAGCCCGTGTTATTGACTTCGATGGTAGTTGGGAGGATCATTTGCCTCTAGTTGAGTTCGCGTATAATAATAGCTACCACTCCAAAGATTCGGGATGGCGCCTTATGAGGCCTTGTATGGGAGGAAGTGCAGATCGCCTATAGGTTGGTTCGATGTGGGCGAGGTGCAATTAGTGGGACCAGATTTGGTACAGCAGTGATGGATAAGGCGAAGCTTATCCGAGAGCGCTTATTGACAAATTTCCGTAGTCGATGTAAGTCGTATGCAGATCATCATCGGCAGATCTTGAGTTCGAGGTTCATGATTGGGTTTTCCTAAAGGTGTCACCACGGCGGTGTGATGAGATTCGGAAGAAGGGGAAACTCACCAAGGTACATTGGGCCGCTTTCAGATTGTCCGCAGGTAGGCAAGGTTGCTATGAGTTGGATCAGCCGTCCGATCCGGAGGCAACAGATCCGGTTTTCACGATCTACGCCGGCGAGATGTATCGGATCCATCTAGGTACACCCGATTGACGATGTCCAGTGACCGAGGTGTTATCGTATGAGGAGATTCCCATAGCGATAGTCGATCGTCAGTTAGGCGTCATGACCAAGGACGTGGCTTCCACAAAGTCTTGTGGCGAACGAGCTCAGGAGAGATGACGGGAAGCCGGCGAGGACATGAGGCGAAGTATCTCACCTATTCCCCACACCTCCGGTAATTCACTTTCCTACTTGTAAAATTTTCATTATCGCTTCGCCTAAGTGTTATTCTGGCCGTGTGGCATTTGCAATCGCTTAAGTTATGAAGAATCTTATCGTTAATCGTTTGGGAAGGAACATTCGACGAATGTTTCTGGGGGAGAATGTTATACCGTATTTCCGCAGTATGTACGTGAGGGAATACGCATAAAAGTCTAGTCTTAAAGATAAGCCTTGGACGCTTTTATTTGTGCACAACTCACTAAAAGAATCGCTTTCCGACTAAACGCTTTCCACACTTCGTAGGGTAAATTCCGCTATGCCATTTCTAAATTTTATGGATTTTTCCGAGAGAAAACATTTTGGACCAACGGGAGGGTGACACTTGGCACCTCCAATTGGTGGACTTGAATCGCCCATTGACGAAATTGGAGAGCATTGGCACGCTTTTTGTGCCTTGTGCACAAGTCGAGTTGGTAGGATATTTGTGGAGTAAATCTTCACCCTACACTTGCCTTGCACTTGTCTTAATCTTGGCCATTGGTTGGCCACTTCTTGACCTATAAATACCCCTTAGAGATGAAGAGTTCTTCATCCACAAATCTTTCCAAGTCTTGAAAATCCTCCTCTCCCTTTGTAGCCTTTTCGCCCAAACCTCCTCCTCGTGAAGGCCCTTGGCCGACACCCCCTAGCCTAGCCAAAATCTACTCCTCCCTTGGTAGAAAAGTTGCCTTCTTGTATTGTTATAATGCCCAAAATACCCTAGCCCAAATACCTTAGTACTTAGTAGAAGTTGTGAAGAACTTCTAAGGTTTCCTTGAGCATACAACTTGTGAGCAAAACCTGCTCAAAGCGACTTTTCTAGGATATTATTGGGCTTAATGAGGTAACTAATCCTAACCTCTTTTGAATTATAAAATACATACTGTAGTAGTATTAGAATAAGTATTAAATACTTTGAAGAATATCACAGAATAGAATTGAATTGTTACCACAGTAGGAGGGTTTAAAAGAAGAATAATCAAATCAGATTTACATAGATTTGCTTTCACAGAGACTTATATAGCTCACCGGTTAGGGATGTGCTGCCCAACTTTCCATAGAATTGTGAACCTCTGTTAGAATGACCTTGAGTAGTCTTTGATAGATGTCTGTGACTATTATAGGTGACTCTCTGCGACATATTCAACTTGCGGTGGTTTTCACGGTAGGTATGTGATTCTTCCTAAAGCATGATATTTTACAATATATATAGTACGGTAGACGCATACGTGTTAACCGAATAATAACTACGAAATGTCTTTGACTTAAGCCGAATAACACTTACGCAATGCCTCACGCCTTAAGCTCGATAACACTTACTGAATGCCTCACGCTTAAGCCCGAATAATAAAGATCCGAAAGCATTTCAAAAGAATATCAATCATTTTTAATGTAAGAGAACTAATTGGTTTTAAATGTAAGCTTAAGAGTTATACTAGCTTTATGGGAAGTTAAGTATAACCACTTAAGATTGATAAAAGAAACATTTGCCTATGTGTTTATAATGACTTATATTGAATTGTGAAAAGAATAATAAGATGGTTTGATAAGTAGACATGATATGATGCTATGTGTGTTAGTGTCTTGTAACGCTTGTGTAAAAGAGTATTCTTGTTGGCTTATGTTGTTTAACGATAAGTCATAGGTTAGTGTAACATCACTCACCTCTTGACATATTACGGGTTGTCGCCTCCGACGCGGTAGACTCAGCGATCCGGGACCATGATTCGAGAATACCTCATGCGGGTCCAAGGGACCTATGCGAGCTACGGAGTTCCAGGTTAGTGTGCGGGTTATACCTCACGCGGTCTATGTGGCCATGCGACTACGAGTCCAGGGGCGATGCCGAGGAGTAGCTACCCTCGATGCGGGTTATATACCCTATGCGGCCTATGTGATTGGCCTATGCGGACTACGGAGTCCGTGATTAGGCTTGCATGGTGATACTACGCAATGGCCTCGCCGATCATTCGCAGCCTAGAAAAGACCTATTACGCTTTACCTATCACGCTCTTGTTTGTGATGTGGCACTATGCGCGTTTCTCGTTGTTTCATACATACTTGCAAAATCGCTTTTTAAAATGATATGTTTCATTTAAGTATTTTACGCTTTCATATACTTAGTACTTGTCAGATCGACTTCGGGGCTCGCGTTCATGCCGCAGGTAAGGGCAAGCAGGTGCTAGATCCACATTCTTAGGATCTCTACGTTGGTGGAGCTCCATCTTTCCGGAGGCTCTACTTGGGTATGATCTCCGTTGTAGATAGTTTTGTATGATCCAGGGTATGGCGGCCCCGTCTCCGCCATAGTTGTATATTTCCTTAGAGGTCTGTAGTCATGTTGTACAGTGTCGGATGTAACTGCTAAACCATGTTTATATATATATGCCGAAAGGCGATGTTTTCTCACATAAACTGTGTCTTATTTTATAAACTGTTTCATGTCTTGCTTTATATTTCCGCTGATTACTCTGATGTATGACTACTTGGGTGCCCCGGTAAGGCACCAGTCACGGGCCCCGGAACGGGTCGTGACATCATACCTTTAAATCAAGTTACTCTTCTTTAAAACAAGTCATTTATTCTCTTTAAATCAATCAAGTAACTTATTCTTTAAATCAAGCTACTTCTTTCAAACATCAAGTAAATCATCCTTTTCCAATAAAGTCACTCACATCCTTTAAAATCAAGTGAGTTGCAATAAAGTCACTCCAATAAGCTTTTACATTTCAAATCAAGTCAATTGCACCCTAATGAAACCAAATTTATTTACAACATGTACGTCCACCGTACTATACATTTTATAAGGTTCATACTCAAAGAAAGATAGGGAAAGTTCCACATACTTCAAATAAATCAAATCTCACATACTTTCCAAATTAATCAAGTCACATAGACTTTTTAAATAAACCAAGTCACATAGACTTTCCAAATAAATCAAGTCACATAGACTTTTCAAATAAAATTAAGTCACATAGACTTTCCAAATAAATCATGTCAAAAGAAGGAAGGATAGTTCACATACCTCGTGACGACTAACGAACACGACAAGTAGCAATACGCTCCAATGTACTTCAACAATTTCGGCTATTCCTCAAGCCAAGTAGACTATGCTACACGTAGTACTTCAACCTATAATAATGATAGCACTTCTATCAACTTCAAGCTTACTAGTATAAGACTTATACCAAATAGTAGCCCTCTAATTCTACGGAAATTTGGGCAGCACTTCCTTTGTTTCTACGTACTTTTCCACCTTTTCCAAGGCCCGAATACAACAACCAACAAGCCCATATATAAGGCACAACCAACAGTTAACCAAAGGGGATTATACGCCTAACTTGACATGTAAAATTCTGCCCCACAATCACATTAAAACAGTCTATAAAATAGTCCATAATTCTCGGCACAAAACAGTCCACAATTCTACAATATTAAGGGTACAATGTGAAGCCTTTAACACCCTTTTTATACCATTATTCTTTAGGACTTTCATTAGCCATTTTACCACATTAAACATGCAATATGGTGGCTGATTTTCCAGCAGCCTAACACCACAAAATCGTCCCTTAAAACTGCATAACGATACCCCACAGTTTTAGGCAAAACTCGGCCAACAACTACGATCCGATTACCCTTTCCTTAACCCTTTTTAATCCAAATTCGAATTCCAATACTTCCATATAAGTTATAACAACTTATTAACAATAATATTACTCCATTATAACATGCAATAGGTGACTTTAATAACGACAATAACCAACGAAATCCAATAATCACCAAATCTGTCCATTCACGGTTTTAGCCCCAAAAATGGTTCAAACACTTTTTATTCTTCATTATTTTTAGCACAAGCTCATCTATACATTATAACAACATGTAATATCCAATTACTTCAACAGAATTTAAGAATTTTTACCTTTATTTGTGCCTAAAACGCCCCAAAACAGTCCACTCGTCTTTGGCCCACAATTTTCGTTTCGCTCCACTTCTTCAAGATCCAATCACATATATGTATCCCCTACAACCTTAGGAGCAACTTCCCTTCACGTTTCATCACCAAAAAGTTGACGGAAAATCCAAAAATCTCTAACCCTAGCCAGGCCCAAATGTGATTTGAGGTTAATGGTGGTTTATCTTGGCTTAACACTTGGTTAGGGTTCTTAATCTTGTATTATGAACTAGGCTTGGAAGATTTAAGGATCTTGGTCTTCAATAATGGCCCTTGGACAAAATCTTGAGAGAGAAGAGATAGAACTAGTGTAATGAAAATATTTTCTAAGTGTAGATAAGTCTTGCAAGCTCTCTTGATATATATAAATATCTACAAGTGTAGCAAGACAAGTGGAGTGGGACCCACTTGTCCACTTGTCTTCAAAATATCTAAAGTTCAAGTCAAAGTCAAGTGGAGGGGTGACATGTGTCGCCCTCCGATTGGTCCAAAATATTATAATTTTTCGAAGGTCCCCGCAAAATTGTGAAATTTTCAGCGGACCCCATATTATCAATTCCAATACCTTATAATCCAATACCAAGTCCATAAATTCAATTAGAAGTACTAAACTTCAAGTTAATAATTTTTCCGTCGTCCCCTTTTTTACGAAATTTTCCTTTAAGAAAATGTGATAATTCTTTCATTCAAATATTCAAATCTTCTTTTCTTAATCACGTCCTCAAATCAATGTCATGGAATTACGGGGTGTAACATCCTTCCCCCCTTAGAAACATTCGTCCTCGAATGTTCATTTAAGGTCTCAAGCTATACAAATTCCCAATCAGCTCAACATCAATCCCAAGTGGTTTATACTCAAACCAAGGAATCATCACCACTAATATACTTCACGTATACCATGTACTTTAACCACGATCACACATAAAATACTTTACTCTTGAAGGCCTTGTCTATCTAAGGTCTCAACGATTATCAATATTCTAAGGTTCACTATTATTCCATGTCTCAAGCTTACATTATCAGTCCCCACATACGGGTAAGGTAGTTTCTCATAATCTCAAAATCACGTTGTCTTAACCATAACAACCCTATTTACTCCATACCAATATTATTCACACATATCACTTAAGCGTACAACACGACTTAATCTAACAACATGGTATGTCCTTAAGTCAATTGAACCTGATCGTCACGACCCGACCCCGGGCCGCGACTGGTGCCCTACCTGGACACCCTTCTAATCATACAACATAATAAACTGCGGAAGATAAATAACACCCTTTTTTTTAAACCAAGGCCAAGCCGATAAGGCTGCCATAATCATAATAATTACCCGAAGTGGTCTACATCGCTTAACAATGTAAAACAACTCTAGCTACCCAAATTTCACAGAGGAATACGGACTTCTAAGATTTGAACAAATACTATGGCGGACAAGGCCCCGCCGCACTTCGAATATACATAACCATGACGACAAGCTCCGAACATTGAAGCCATCTCAAAATGTCAACCAGGATCCTAAGCTCATGGATCCACAATCGTACCTACACTGCGACATTTAACGCACCCGGGGTCGATAACAAAAATTTAATATGGAACGGAAAATAAGGTACAGTAACAAATCATAACTGTACAAAAGAATGACAGGGGCAAGTATAAAGAAAGGGTAAATACCAGATCCTACCATGTCATTTCCATCTCGTGAACTTAATCGTACCTTATTATCTTTTCCCATTTTTCCATAAGAATATAGTCAAATTCTTACGTACATACTTAAGAAAACTTATCAAGTTCATAAACATATTACTTACGTATCTTGCATAACCTAATCCGTCCCTTTATGGAGGAACGCCTATACTGTCGGTCCAATCTGGGACGCGATAGAGTCACACAAGTCTGCCCATAAAAGTATACTGCCCGGCCCAATCTGGGACGCGATAAAATCACATAAGTCTGCCCATAAAGGTATACTGCATAAAAATAGGAGGCTCATGATCAAAGCAGGGTCTCTCGCCCGCAGTATCGATAAGCAATCCTACTCCTGGGACTATTTCACCCGTGATAGTCCCGTGGACCCGCACGAGGTATTCCTCGTGATAGTCAGACTACCGCATGGGACTATTTCACCCGCATAAGCCCATAAGGACTCGCATGAGGTATTCCTCGCATCATGGGTAGCAAATCCACGTAACAGGTGGTATAACGTCTTGGGGGTTTACCCCTCATTTATACTCTTACCCTGAAGCAGGTGGTATAATGTCTTGGGGGTTTACCCCTCATTTATACTCTTACCCTGGAGAAGGTGGTATAACGTCTTGGGGGTTTACCCCTCATTTATACTCTTACCCTAACTCAATCGGCCATCATACATAACATAAGCCCTACCGGCTTATCATACATAACATAAGCACTACCGACTTATCATACATAACATAAGCACCACCGACTTACCATACATAACATAAGCACCACCGGCTTATCATACATAACATAAGCACCACCGGCTTATCATACATTACATAAGCAAGTTAAGAAATCCCCTAACTTCTCATTAGCTTGTTCATATACACTCTCATTTTTGTTTACTTAAGGCACTAACATGTCATTATAAAATCCGGGATTTTAACCCAACGTACTACGTGCCTCTACTCCTTTAAAATGATTCTCTTTCAAATAAAACTTCCAAGATACTAATAACCGTAGTATCAAGTCATATCTACTTTTCAAGACAAGTCACAATACCTTTTAGAAATACATTTATAGGCTTCTAATTCAAGTGACTTCTTTCTTTAAAACCTTAAGCAATTGGTACCTTTAAAACAATTTGCACTTCTTTATTTCAAATCATTTCTTTGCTTACATTACTGAAGAAAACCATTCTTTTAATCTTCCATAAAGTTGTTATAACCAACTTCCCATAAAGTCGTTATAACTCTTTATGTCTTAGACAAATTCATTCCTTTTATAACCAAGAGACTTATACTTTCAAATCAAATCACATAGCTTTCAAAATACTTCAAGTCTCTTAACTTTTGAAATCAAGCTTCTTTAACTTTTAGAAATCAAGTCTCTTATCTTTAAAATGGCAAGAAATCAATTCTTTCTAAATCAAGTATTCTATACTTTTAAATCAATTCATTTCTTCCTTTAAGAATCAAGTCCCATAACTTGAAAAATAAAGTCCCTTAACCCTTTAAAAAATTGAGGTTCATATTCTTAAAACTTCATACGTAAATTCTTATAAATTAAGTAACATATACTTTGGTGCGTTGTGAATAAGTTATACTTATTTATAACGATCTTAATCGAGTAGCCATGATCTAGAAAATGTAATACAATTTTGTCTTATCTTAGCTTCTATGCAGATGGAGAATTCTACTCATTTTAACTTAATTGATTGCCATTACATTTTCCTTTATTAACGCTGCAGTGGCTTGTTCGATTATTATTCTCATTTGTGTCGTAACTTAGCCAAGTCAACTTGGCTCCAAATACCTCCTAACGACTCTTACCAACATCCCCCATAAGACTTGGTAAGAACTTAGGATAACTTAGACATAACCTTTACGTAGAGTAAATCAACATACATACCTCTTAACTTCTAAGAGTGGAAGGAATCATGAAATAGTACTACATGTATATTCCATACATAGAATCATGTCAAAAGAAGGAAGAGGTTCACATACCTCGCGATGATTATCGACAAATAGCAAAATGCTCCAAAGTACTTCAACCTTGATAGCTATTCCATCCTTCAAGTAGAATACGCTATACTTGGTACTTCAACCTAAAATGGCCATAATACGTCCATTAACCTCTAGCTTCGAACGTAGAATATTCTAAGTGCAAAGTCACTAAATTCTACGGAAAATCGGACAACACTTCCTTTGTTTCTACATACTTTGCCGCCTTTTTCAAGGCCGAATTCAATAACCAAACACGCCACATTTAAGGTCCAACAATTCAGCTAACCAAAGGGGATTACATGCCTTAACAGGACGTGTAAAATTCCGCCCCACAAATAATACGAAACTAGTTCCATATTTAAAGCCATTCTTGGCTAAACATATACAACAACACAAAGTCCTTTTCCAATTCTTTTTCAATCCAAATTCTTAGGCCTAACATGTTATATAGTCATAAACAACTTAACAATTATAATTCTTTCTTTATATAACCTGTGACGATTTAACTAATAATCCAATTGAATTGAAATCTCAAGGCTAAACATACTAGTTTTTGGATTAGGGTTCCAATATCCATAACACTTATCAACTTCATAATATATATCTCATACTTGCTAATATCCATAGCTACTACAATAAGTAATCTTAATTACTAAAACGACAAGAATTTTACCGTTACAAGCCCTTATAATTTCCAAGATTCAATGTCGCTCCTTAGAAATTCTTAGCTCCTTTCCTTTACGCTCCAATCCGCTATTTGAAGCCTTTATAAGCTCACAACCAACTTCTCTTCCATTTCCAAACAAAACCTATGAAAATGCCTTAGGTTTTCGCCTTGCGACTAACGTGAAAACGCCATTTTTCCGAAATCTTTCTATTGAGATATCCTTACAATACCCTTAGGGACCTTGGGTTAAAGTCTTGTGAATATTGGACAACAATTGAAATTTTTTTGTGTGGGAAAGCTCACAAAGCCGAGAGCACCTCCAAGGCTAGCACAAGTCTCTCAAATTTTTCTAAGTGTTGTGAGCTAAGTCTTGCTACTTAGGATGATATATAACACATTGGAGGGTCTATATTACAACACATGGTAAGTTTGGATGAAAGGGATCAAGCCAAGTGGCTCTTGACTTAGTCAACAATCTCAAGCTCAAGCCTAGCAAGACTTTCTCATCTTTACAATGGTCAAATGACCCTTTTTCCCTTGCATTAATTCGACCAAGCCATGTGGGAGGGGTTCCACGTGTCGCCCTCCCATTCGTTCATAAAATTCTGTAACCCTCGTGGGCCCCACAAAACGTAAAATTCCTCGGGTGGGCCCCACATGACCAAATCCGTACAAATAAATTTCCATAATGATAATACATTCCATAATCCTCAATTAATGCATTTTGAGAATCCAATTCTCTTCAACGAGCATTTTTCCTTTCCGACGTTCGGAAGATTTTCCGTCGGAAAAACAATTCTTCCTTTCGTACCCTTTTCAAGTCTTGTGTTCTTTACATACATTCTCTTAAACATGTCCTTGAACTATGGGGTGTAACATTGATCTTTCAAGAGTCTATCACAATCTTAGTCACTTCATTACCTTCTGACTATTCCAAATCAGTACATATATTAAGCCTAGGTGTGGATTCAATAAACTGTTTCACACCTTCCAAGAAATTATTAAGGCTTAACCACCTCATGGTAATTCATAATTACTTTAGACAACACACATGGCTCCAAATAAATACACTCGTACAAATATACATCATCATAATACCATCTTTTACCAACCTGGATACACAATCCATATAATCTTTTCTGGGCAACTGTTGCCCTTTTCGGAGGCATAGCTGCAACCACAATAATACGTTAGGGAGAGACTACCCTAACAACACAGCTCTATCGCACGATCTCAGAGTGAGAAGAAGGGAAACCAATCCTAAATGTACTGTAGCCTCCTGTTTATAGATGTGGTGCACAACACACCGATAAACAAAACTCTACTATACACGGTCTGTAGACATTCCGATGACTAACTATTGTGATACCACTCTGTCACGCCCCGAACTTCGGGCCCGCGACTGGTGCCCTACCTGGGCACCCTTCTACCCATACAACATAAGTAACTCGCGGAAGATAAATAACACTCATATTTTTTCTTTTAACAACAAAGGCAAGGCCGTCATAATATACATCACACCTGAATGGGTCTACACTGTACAACAATGTAAATACAACTCTAGTCAGTCCAGCCCACATATGAATACAAACCTCTAAGAGTTTGATGACAATTATGTTATACCCCGTATTTCCAGAGTATGTACGTGAGGACGTACGTACAAAAGTTTAGGCCTTAAGTTAGGCTAGGAACGAAAATATTTGTGCACAACTACCAAAAAGAATCGCTTTTCGACGAAACGTTTTCCGAACTTTGCGAAGGGAAAATTACGGCTATATCATTAATAATTTTTGCGGATTTTTCCGAGAGATAAAATATTTTGGACCAACGAGAGGGTGACAAGTGTCACCCTCAAGTGGGCGGAAAATGGGACGACTTGGGCACGTTTTTGCCTTTAAATTTTGTCAAGGATTAGGTAGGATATTTTTGTGGTAGATTGATAAGGTGGGACCCACACACATATGTCCAAATCTTGACCCTACGCTTGCCTACCACTTGGATTGATCTTGGCCATTGGTTGGCCTATAAATACCCCCATAACTTGAAGGTTTTCTTCATCCACAAATTGTCTTCCAAGTCTCAAAATTCCCTCCCCTCTCTTGTAGTGTTTCGTCCAACACCCTCTCCCCCTCTAGCCGAGTGGCTTCCAGAGCCCCCTTGGTAGAAATTTGTCTTCCATGTATAGTCACTATTCCTAAATACCCTAGCCCAAATCCCTTATAGTATTTAAGTAGAAGTTGTTAGAAACTTCTAAGGGTTGTTTGGAGCGGGTTGGAGCGCCCAGAGTAGGAGCTAAACGTTGCTCAGGATCGATATTTTAACTTGGATAATTTTGGGTTTATCGAGGTAAATACTCTTGTCCTTATATTGTAATTGGAAATTACATACTGTAGTAGTATAGAAATGAATATAAGATTCATAAAAGAGATTTGAACTGTAATAGAAGGATATTACAGATAAGACTTGAACTGAAATCACATCAGAAGAATATTAAAGAATAGAATTGAACTGTACTTACATAGAATCGTATTTCTGATGAGACTTGTGAAGTTTGACGGGTAGGGAAGTGCTGCCCGATTTTCCGTAAAATGGAGAACCTACTGCTTAGAATATTCTTCAGAGTAGTCTAGACATTGATAGACTTATATAACCGTTATATGTTGAAGTACTGCGAGTAGCGTGTTCTACTTGAAAGGTGGACAAGGCTAGCCGGGTTATAGCCGTGGAGCGTTTTGCTAATAATCGATAATCGTCGCGAGGTATGTGATTCTTCCTATCCTCTTGAGCATGATATTTTAAAAGAATATATATAGTACGGTGAGCGTCGTGTGTTAACTGAACGTAGTTTTACGGCAATGTCTTTTGACTTAAGCCTGAATAATAAGAATCTTGAAGTATTTCAAGAGAATTAAGAACCGTTTTTGAAAGAAGAAGTAATACTTGGTTTTAAAAGCTTAAGAGTTATACTAGCTTTATGGGAAGTTAGGTATAACGACTTAAGAGAGATAAAAAGAATGGTTTATTGATCTTAAAAGATAAGAGACTTGACTTAATGGAATTAATATGAATTTTGTTAAAAAGTGTGAAACCTCATTTGTGAGTAATGAGTACTTGGTTTTTAAAAGGAATAATGTCTTACTGATTTCGGAAATCAGAATAAGTATCGAACAAACCACAGCAGCGCTAATAAAGGGAAATGTTTTGACTAATCAAGTATTATTAAAACCAGTAGAAACCTCCATCTGCATAGAAGCTAAGATGAGACAAAATGATATTACATTTCCTAGATCATGACTGCTTTAATAAGATTGTTATAAACAAGAATAACCTACTCTCACATAAGGCATATGTTTCTCAAATTGTTTTAAAGGAGAATTATATTATAAGTGATTAAAACTATGAACTACGAAACCTTTCGAAAATGAGAAACTTGAGCATTTGAAATTAGGCAAACTTGAACGTTGGAAAATAATGTTGTTACTTAATTTTACAAAAGGAAGTATTTTGGTTTACTTAAAAAGATAGTCACTCTATTTTTATACTACGGGTATTGTGTGACTTTTTGTGAAAGAAGCGGATCTTTTAAAGAGTTAATGTATGAAGTACTTTGGGGATAAAAACCCGAACTTGTTAACATAAAGTAGAAAGTACCTTGTGTGAATAACTTGATTGTGTTGGTTTGTGATAGCCTTGTAATACTTTCTTGATTTGATAAGTAAACATGTTAGGATACTACAGGTGTTAGTATCTGGTGATGTTTGTGTGAAGGGTTTCCTTGTTGTGCTTATGTTGTTTAACAGTGGCAGTTGTCTTGTTATTATATCACCTACCCCCATGACTTGTTATACCGAGGGCTTTCCACCCTTGATGCGGGTCTATACGGCCTATGCAGTCTGTGCGACTATGCGGAGCTGCGGGAGTTCCAGGATTAATCATTCCGGGTATTTTATCCGTCACGGGGATGCCCTATGCGATGCAATGTGACTACGCGGTCTATGAGACTATGCGGACTGCGGGAGTCGAGGAGTGCAGGGTTAGCTACCTCGTCGCGAGGAATACCTACGCGGTGCAGTGTGACCTATGCGGACTGCGGGAAGTCCAGGATTAGGCACGCATAATGATACTATGGGCGATTGGCCTTGCTTCGATCATTCGCGGCCTAGAAAAGACCAGTTACATTATATCTATTTTGCTCTTGTTTATGTTGTGGCACTATGTGCAGTTGAACTGGTTGTATTTGCAAATGGTTTAAATACTTTGATTTTACTTCAGTACTTTTCAGTTTCACATACTTGGTACCTGTTGTACTGACCTCCTTCGGGGGGCTGCGTTCATGCCGCAGGTAGAGGTACACCAGTTGTTGATCCCCGCTCTTAGGATCACAGTTCAGCGTTTTGGGAAGCTCCGTTTCTCCGGAGGCTTATCTTTGGTATAGTCCCTGATGATTGTAGATATTTATGTTCATTCAGGGGCCCTGTCCCGCCATAGTTGTTTTACTTCCTTAGAGGTCTGTAGTCCCGTTGTAAAGTTGGGATGTAACTGTTCACTTTGGGTATTTATATATATTATGCCGAAAGGCAACTTTTCCTCAGATAAACTATGTCTCTTTTACATTGTTTCATGTTGTGTTTTTATATTCCGCTGATTACTCTGATGTATGTCTACTTGGGTGCCCGGGTAAGGCACCAGTCACGGGCCCGGGTTCGGGTCGTGACAAAAGTGGTATCAGAGCAGTTAATCCTCGGAAAGTGTCTACAGACCGTATCTAGTAGAGTCTTGATTATCGGTGTGTTGTGCACCACACCAATAATCAGGAGGCTATAGGATATTTAGGATTGGTTTCCATTCTTCTCACTCTGAGATCGTGCCTTAGAGCTGTGTTATAAGTTGGACCCCTCTAACGTATTTCTTTCCCTTACCAGTTATGCCTCGCGTAAAACCGGCCCGGAAGGGCAAGCGGTAGGAGGCTGCGAGTAAACACGAGAGGGTTACTAGGCACAGCCCAATCATCGCTGAGGTGGTGCTTCATTCGGGAGTTCTGCGGCGTCGCCATCCCAAAGAGTCTAGCACAGCGGCAGCAGTTCCTACTGCAGCCATGATGTTTGAACCTTCAGTTCCACGACCAGTAGCAGGAGGTATGGATTGCAAAGAGACGACTCTGTTTCTAGCTATGGATTTAGCAACCAAAGAGTATTTTATGTATCGATTTATCGCGGGCCTTGATGAATATCTAAGAAAGGGTTGTGCAAGTAGCTCTTGATCGAGCATGAGCATGGCTCGCGTGCGAGCTTATGCCTGATGGTAGAAACGTAGGGATCGACGGGTTAACCAAGATCGCGAGAAGAGGGCGAGCGGCAGGTCCTGGTAACTTTCGGCGGACCTTCTCGGCCAGATTGGTTATGCGCCTCGCGGTGCATAGTGGTTCTCCACAGGGTTCAGGACGTTCGGGGTATGTAGGAGTTGGTCAGAGCTCCAGGGCTGCTAGTTCACAGAAACACGTAGGTTTTGACCCGGATTGATTTTCCCTCGATTTTCACGCGGTGTGGCAAACGTCATCGGGAATGTCGTCTTTTTGTTGGTACTTGTTTTACTGCGGCCGTCGGGGCCATGTTTGAAAAGATGTCCTAGTAGGAGGACTCGGTCTACGGATCGATTCTTGAGTCGGTGGTTCGGAGAGGAAGGGTGTTAGCCATGGAGGCCACCCCTTTCGGTGTGGCCGTTGTGGTAGATGTCATTTTGGGGGGTGTCGTGCTTCTTCGACAGCTTGTTATGCTTGCGGACAACAGGGCCATTTTGCGAGAATTTGTCCGACCAGAGGTGGCGCGGATGTAGAGACTCAGCCTTCAGGATCAGTGACTAGTTCATCACCTTCCCTGGCTATGCGCCCAACAGGGCAGGTTTGACTAGAACGACAAAAGGGGAGTGAAGCAGTAGATACAGGTATATCTTTAACCCTCTAGAGATTAGTATGTGTGATAAGATGAGTATATTTTAAGTGTTATGTTCAGATAGTATTGTGTTAATTATGAGCCTTAGAATATTATACGTAGAGACCTTAGATGTGAGGTCATCTTGAGTAGAAGATTTATTTTATGTTTGACCCTTATCGGAGTGCATAATGCACGTGAGATATATTTGTGTGATAAGTCCCTGTGTAGTGTGAAAGGAAAGAGGGTAGTTGATCTAAGAAGACCACTAGGTTTTTGTGACTTGATTATGAGATTGTTCCGGATCGGGGAACGAGAGTTTTGCGTGATAGCGGGTCGGGTGGCGGACCGATTGCGGGTCAACCCGCGTCCTGTGTGGTGGTGGGGTCAGTTTGGGGTGGTCCCGCTTTGTGATAGGGTCACAAGGGTGTTAGGCCCAAGTTTAGTTAACCAGCGTACGAGTTCGTGGATGCGTTCGACCGATGAGTCGGGCGATGAGGTCACCCATCTTGTCTTTTAGTCAAGACCGTTTTCTCGGCAGAGGGTTATGCGAGATGTTATATCAGGAAGGTTGTAAGGCTGCACGAGGTGCCTACTTTCACCTTATGTCGAGCGATGGAGCCAGTTCTGACTATTTTCTTTTTCGGAAGTTTTACCAGCAGGGATAGGAGCGGTGAGTCTCGATGTGCATTCACCTCGGGCGGTGTTTTTGATTCAGATTAGTAAGGATTATTCGCCTCTTGGTTGAGTGTGTATTATAATAGCTACCATATCAGTATTCGGATGTCGCCTTATAAAGCCTTGTAGGGGCGGAAGTGTAAGTTGCCGGTCGATTGATTCGATGTTGGCAAGGTTTAGATAGTTGGTTCATACTTGTTTCGGCAGGATGTGGATAGGGTGAAGCTTATCCAGAAGAGGTTATTGGCAGCTCAGAGTCAACAGAAGTCGTGCGGATAATCGGCGACGACGCTCGGAGTTCAGGTTGACGGTGGGTCTTCTTGAAGGTACCACCCCGGAAAAGGGTGTGACGAGTTTTGAAAAACAGAGGAAACTTAGCCCGAGTTACTTTGGGCCTTTTTAGATCATGTGAAGAATAGGCCAGGTTGCCTATATGTTAGCTTTGCCTTCCGACGTAGGAGGCAGTACGTCCGGTCTTCATGTTGTTATGTTCGGAAAAGTATCAGAGATCCATCCAGATTGTTCCCAGTAATGATGACCAAGTCGGAGGTAGTAACCCAGAGATTTGGAAACTGAAGCAGTAACAGAAATGTGGTAAGGTATGAGAAAGAGTTCGAGTGTACGAGAAGGGTACGACGAGTAAGGGAGGAAGTGAACATGTGTTAAGAGAATAGAAGTGATCGTTTATTAAGGGAGTATCGTTTAGACTTTGGGTGGAAGCTTTTGTGATGTTATAGGTGATTCCTCGTAGACTTGGATTAAGTATTGGAGCGTGTGTTATTTTGTGGCCATGTGTGGCATTGGCAACTTGTTTAAGTTAAGAGGAACTTTATCGTTATCCGTCTTGAGAAGGAACATTCGGGACGAATGTTTCTAAGGAGGGGAGAATGTTATACCCCGTATTTCCAGAGTATGTACGTGAGGACGTACGTACAAAATTTTAGGCCTTAAGTTAGGCTAGGAACGAAAATATTTGTGCACAACTACCACAAAGAATCGTTTTTCGACGAAACATTTTCCGAACTTTGCGAAGGGAAAATTACGGCTATATCATTAATAATTTTTGCGGATTTTTCCGAGAGATAAAATATTTTGGACCAACGAGAGGGTGACAAGTGTCACCTCAGTGGCGGAAAATGGGACGACTTGGCACGTTTTGCCTTTAAATTTTGTCAAGGATTAGGTAGGATATTTTGTGGTAGATTGATAAGGTGGGACCCCACACATGTCCAAATCTTGACCTACACTTGCCTACCACTTGGCTTGATCTTGGCCATTGGTTGGCCTATAAATACCCACAACTCAAGGTTTTCTTCATCCACAAATTGTCTTCCAAGTCTCAAAATTCCTCCTCTCTTGTAGTGTTTCGTCCAACACCTCTCCTCTAGCCTAGTGGCTTGTGAGAGCCCCTTGGTAGAAAGTTGTCTTCCAAGTATAGTTACTATTCCTAAATACCCTAGCCCAAATCCCTTATAGTATTTAAGTAGAAGTTGTTAGAAACTTCTAAGGGTTGTTTGGAGCGGGTTGGAGCGCCCAGAGTAGGAGCTAAACGTTGCTCAGGATCGACATTTTAACTTGGATAATTTTGGGCTTATCGAGGTAAATACTCTTGTCCTTATATTGTAATTGGAAATTACATACTGTAGTAGTATAGAAATGAATATAAGATTCATAAAAGAGATTTGAACTGTAATAGAAGGATATTACAGATAAGACTTGAACTGAAATCACATCAGAAGAATATTAAAGAATAAAATTGAACTGTACTTACATAGGACTGTATTTACGGTAGACTTGTGAAGTTTGACGGGTAGGGAAGTGCTGCCCGATTTTCCGTAAAATGGAGAACCTACTGCTTAGACTATTCTTCAGAGTAGTCTAGACATTGATAGACTTATATAACCGTTATAGGTTGAAGTACTGCGAGTAGCGTGTTCTACTTGAAAGGTGGACAAGGCTAGCCGGGTTATAGCCGTGGAGCGTTTTGCTAATAGTCGATAATCGTCGCGAGGTATGTGATTCCTCCTATCCTCTTGAGCATGATATTTTAAAATAATATATATAGTACGGTAGACGTACGTGTGTTAACTGAACGTAGTTTTACGGCAATGTCTTTTGACTTAAGCCTGAATAATAAGAATCTTGAAGTATTTCAAGAGAATTAAGAACCGTTTTTGAAAGAAGAAGTAATACTTGGTTTTAAAAGCTTAAGAGTTATACTAGCTTTATGGGAAGTTAGGTATAACGACTTAAGAGAGATAAAAAGAATGGTTTATTGATCTTAAAAGATAAGAGACTTGACTTAATGGAATTAATATGAATTTTGTTAAAAAGTGTGAAACCTCATTTGTGAGTAATGAGTACTTGGTTTTTAAAAGGAATAATGTCTTACTGATTTCGGAAATCAGAATAAGTATCGAACAAACCACAGAAGCGCTAATAAAGGGAAATGTTTTGACTAATGAAGTATTATTAAAACCAGTAGAAACCTCCATCTGCATAGAAGCTAAGATGAGACAAAATGATATTACATTTCCTAGATCATGACTACTTTAATAAGATTGTTATAAACAAGAATAACCTACTCTCACATAAGGCATATGTTTCTCAAATTGTTTTAAAGGAGAATTATATTATAAGTGATTAAAACTATGAACTACGAAACCTTTCGAAAATGAGAAACTTGAGCATTTGAAATTAGGCAAACTTGAACGTTGGAAAATAATGTTGTTACTTGATTTTACAAAAGGAAGTATTTTGGTTTACTTAAAAAGATAGTCACTCTATTTTTATACTACGGGTATTGTGTGACTTTTTGTGAAAGAAGCGGATCTTTTAAAGAGTTAATGTATGAAGTACTTTGGGGATAAAAACCCGAACTTATTAACATAATGTAGAAAGTACCTTGTCTGAATAACTTGATTGTGTTGGTTTGTGATAGCCTTGTTGTAACGACCCGTTCCGGGGCCCGTTACTGGTGCCTTACCCTGGGCACCCTAGTGATACATACATCAGAGAAAATCAGCGGAACATAAAACATGAGTCATTTAACAAGGGATATAATAAATAAACAGGCCAACCAAAAACAGTTGCCTTCAGTATATACATAAAACTCGAGCAGTTTAATCCTTTTACAACCCCGCCATTACTACAGACCTCTAAGATATCTGATGACTATGACGGGACGGGGCCGCCATACCCCGAATGTACAAGAACCTACAACTCAGGAACACCTGCAAAAGATAAGCCTCGAGAAACGGAGCTTCAAATCTGTTGAATCGTGATCCTATGAGCGAGGATCCACGGCGATGTACCTCTACTGCGGCGTGAACGGCCCCGAAGGAGTCAAGATAACAGTACCAAGTATGTGGCCCACAATCGTAAATGAAATCATACTAGTCTATATAAAGCGGGAGACATGTATGATAACCAAACTACGATTCACAACATAAAACGATCATCACTCCATATAACTACGGGTCTCACGCCCAACATCAATCAGTTCGCATTATAGCGCATGCCCGAATCTGCGACGGTGTAGACATGTCCATGATGCAACAATAATACCAATGTCCCATGGCCACATGCCCGAATTCTGCGCCGGTGTAGACATGTCCATGTGACCTCAACAACAAGACAAGAATCCAAATGGAAGCATACGATGCGCTACGCATCGTGTCGGTATGTCCAAAGGGAAACAATAAGACAACATTCCAAATGGACGATACCCGCGCTACGATCGTGTCGGTATGTCCAAAGGGAAACAATAAGACAAAGATTCCAAATGGAAGCATACGTGCGCTACGCATCGTGTCGATATGTCCAAAGGGAAACAATAAGACAACATTCCAAATGGACGCATACGTGCGCTACGCGTCGTGTCGGTATGTCCAAAGGGAAATCAAAGCGATAATCAAAATGAAACATACGTGCGCTACGATCGTGTCAATATATCCAAAGCGATTAACCACGAGACCTTAACCAAAATGAAGCATACGTGCGCTACGATCGTGTCGGTATGTCCAAAGCGATTAACAACAATAATACTATCAGCGAGGCGTGCGTGGAATTTCTCCGCCGCCGACGCGTCCAAGTAAGTTCTCAACGACCAACCGACCCTCATCGAGAGACGGTAATACGAAACACAACGTTTGTACAATAAAGACTATCATCACAAGCATAGGCAAGTTTCACAATAACAAGCATGGCAAGTTTCACACAACTCAAAGTACTTTCATTTTATGCCAAAGTCGGGTTTTTAACCCCAAAGTACTACATACGTTAAGTTCTTTTAAAGAGATCCATTACTTTTATAAAAGTCACCCGATACGTAGTATTAGAATGACCAACCCATCTTCCTTTTCAAAATCAAGTAACAACATTCCTTTCCTAAGTTCGGTTTGCCTAGTTTCAATTACTCAAGCTTATTTTCAAATGGTTTCATAGTTCCCAAACTTAATCACTTGATTCCTTTTAGAACAATTGAGTAACATATGTCATATATGTGAGTAGTTTATTCTTGTTTATAACGATCTTATTAAGTGACCATGATCTAGAAAATGTAATATCATTTTGTCTCATCTTAGCTTCATGCGGATGGAGGTTTCTCTTGGTTTTAATACAACACATCATTATTCAATACATTTTCCTTTATTAACTGCGGTGGTGCTGCCGATACACATTACGATTTAGAAATCAAAAACATTATTCCTTTAAAAACCAAGTACTCATTACTCACGAATGAGGTTTCACACAACATTCACATTAAAACAAATAAGTTAAGTCTCTTATCTTATAAGATCAAGTCTCTTAACTTCTAACATCGTGAGACCATTTTCACTACATAAGGTCGTTATAACTAACTTCCCATAAAGCTATTATAACACCCTATGTTTTAAACCAACCAAATCACTTAGCACGTATGCGTCTACCGTACTACATAGTTCACACATATCATGCTAGAAGAGATAGGAAGAGGTTCACATACCTCGCGACGATTTATCGACAATAAGCAAAATGCTCCAAGTACTACAACCTTGCTAGCCCTTTCCACTCCGAGTAGAATACGCTACTCTTAGTACTTTCACCTATAAAGGTCACAAACGTCTATTAACCCCAAAACACAAGTTTTCTATCTTTCTATAGAAAATTCGGCAAAGACTCCCCACCAAGCAGCGTAAATCTCCTCCACTATCGAGGCGGCTACCAAGCCAACCGTGGGGTTTACACGCCTAACGGGCGTGTACAATCCTACACAAGTCTCTGCATAATGATCTATGTAAATCTGATTGATTTAGTTCTTTATTCTTCAGGATTAAGTCAAATGAGATTGACGATTACTAAGTAGTTCTATCTATAGTATACGTCATCTATATTCTCTATCAAACATGTAATTTCCAATTACAATAGAGGACAAGATAATTACCTCGATAAGCCCAAAATTATCCGAGTTTAATGTCGCTCCCGAGCAAGGTTTAGCTCCACTCCACGCGCTCCAAACCACTCCAAACAACCCTTAGAAGTTCTAACCAACTTCACACATACTTCACCAACTATGAAGATTTCCTTAGGGTTTCGGTTTGAGACTAAAAAGGACAAAGGTAGTATTTCGGACTCTACGTAAGAGGTATCTTTGGAATACTACAAGGTACAAGGCTAAGGTATTTTGGGCATTATAACAATACTAGGAGTATTTCTATACCACAACAAGGGTATTATACTGAAAACAACTAGGCTAGGGGTACCCAGGCTAGACCTCACACGGGGGAGGGGGAGACCTCTCGGCCAAAGGCGACTTTCAAGGGGGCGAGGAGCTCTTGGACGAGAGTCTACTCGAGGGAGGGGAGGGATTCTAGACGTGGTACCATTTGTGGAGGACTGAAGTCTTCACAAAGGGGTATTTATAGCAAACCCAAATGCCAACCATGGCCAAGATCAAGCCATGTGCAAGGCAAGTGTAAGGCCAAGATCAAGCCAAGTGCACTCTAGACCCTACTCCTTAAAACCCTCACAAATATCTACACAAATATCAAGCCCAACTTGCCCATCAATTCGGCCAAGTGCGCCCCTGTCTTCGTTGTGAGGTGACACATGTCACCCTCCGTTGGTCGTAATGTTTCGTCTCTCGGAAAAATCCGCAAAAATACAAAACGACATAGCCGGAATTTTCCCTTCGCAAGTTACGCAAAACGTTTCGTCGAAAAACGACTCCAACCGGGTGTTGTGCACAATAAATATTTCGGCCAAGGGTGCCACATGGGGGTGACACGTGTCGCCCCCCGATTCGCCCAGAATATTTCGTCTTCCGAAAATATCCAAAATACCGGACATCTCAAAAACAAAGCGGGCTCCACAAAACCGTAAATTTCTCCCGTGGGCCCCACGTGACCATTTCCGAAAATAAAATCTCAAAATTCTAATATAATCTATGAAGTCCAAATACCAAATCTGGGAATCCAATTCCCATTAACGAACCTTTTTCTTCACAAATAACCGGAAACTTTTCCGTCGAAAACTCACATCTTTCTTTCTTTTCAAAATTTTCTGCCGTACTCTCGTACGTACGTCCTCACATACATACCCTGCAACTACGGGGTATAACATTCTCCCCTCCTTAGAAACATTCGTCCCGAATGTTCCTTCTCAAGACGGATATCGATGAAGTTCCTCTAACAAGTTGTCAACGCCACGGCTGCGCGAAATAACACACGTTATCTTCCTCCCTTACTCGTTGTACCGCTTCTCGAACACTAGAACTCTCCCAAGACGTACCATACTTGGTCATTACTTGGTTCGAAAATCTCTGGAGTCACTACCTCCAAACTTGGTCATCTTACTAACCTCAAACTTCCTTAAGGCCATTCCGGCCTTTACGAACCGCTCGGTCGAACGCGTCCCACGAACTCATACGATGATCATACAAACTTGGGCCTAGCATCCTCGTGACCCTACCACTGGCGGGACCACCCGACCCCACCCCAAACCGGGTTCTGGGTTGACCCGCAAATGGTCCTCAACCCGACCCCAACGCGCCAAACTCTTGTTCCCGATCCAAACAATCTTACTAATTCACATCATGAAGCTACCACTTCCATCTCACACTACCCGTGGACTTATCACACAAATAAATCCCGCATACTACTACTCGATAAGGGTCAAAATAAATCTTTAACTCAAGCGACCTTACCCCAAGGTCTCGGTCGTGACATAGTCTAAGGTTCACATACCATGCCCCATACGTATCCTCCCAACTAACCATACATTCTAACTCACACCTAACACAATGCTATACGTACATAGCACACACAATAATGAGACCATCATAACCAGCATACCAAAACTCTAGAGGTTAAGGATATACACAAGCTACCGCTCCACTCTAATCATAGGCACGCCTGCAGGCATATATGAAAGGTGATGAACCGGCCGAGATCCCGAAGGTGAGTCGTAACATCCGCGCTTCCCTTGGTCGGACAGCCTCGCAAATGGCCCGCTGGCGCATGCAAAACAAACTCCCAATCTAGCACGACACTCTCCAAAATGGAGTCTACCACAATGGTCACAACGAGGTAGGGGTGGCTTCGGTGGTTAACACCCGCTCGCGAAAATCTGAACCCTTGGAGCCACGACTGCTCTCGAAGACGGTGGAGGACCACTGCATGCCGGTGGGGTATATAACTAACTTCTTCTTGGCGGTCCGCCTCGAAAGCCACCAAGGACCTGCCGCCCCGGCCTCTTCTGGCGATCCGGTCATTCGTCGACCCTCCGTGCCTCACATCCTAGTGCATGAGCTGCGTGCGGGCAATGTCCATGCGGTGAAGAGAAACACCGCACAAGATTCGCCATATAATCATCAAGCCGGTGGCGTGGCGATGCACCCTATCCTCCATATCCGCAACTAGCGCGAGGACATATCGAGCCAAAGAATCGAACTCGACATTGTACTCACGGCGGCGCCTCTGTCTTAGTAACAAAAATCGCCGGCGTGCCCTCGCCATCTGCGGAGGCAAGAAGTGCGTGAGAAAGCCCCGAAAACTCATCCCATACTGCTGGAGTGCATGCTCTCCCGAAAGCTCCCATGAATCAAACCAATCGATTGCGGTATCACGCGGCCGTGCGAACAAAGGTCACAGAACTCGGTTCAAGCCTCGACCACCCGCGTGATCCGGCAGAATCGCCGGATGAACTCCTGCGGATCATCCTCGTGCCTCGACCCATAAAACTCGCGGGCTACAACTCGAAAGTCCCGTAGCCTCAAACTATTCGCCGGGGTGAACGGCTGGTGCTCTTTGGGGCCAGGCTGCTGCATCGGCTGTCCATATCCGCCACAACCACGGCCAATAATCGGGCCATCTCTCGTGACCCATCTCCTGCTCGGTGTGGGGTGGAGGCTCAGTCTTGTAGTCTCACCCCCGCTGCGGCTCTAAACTCTCTTTGGTCTTTGGCGGCGTCGCGAAACCCGCCGTCAAGCACAACCTCGTCTTGCTCGGGCTCGCGCTCGTACTCCTCAGATCTCACTAGCGGCACCCTCGGCGCCTTGCCCTTCGGGCTCGCTGTTGCCTGGCGGAGGCATAATCGTAAAACGAGATACGCTGGAGGGTACAACTTACAACATAGCTCTAAGGCACGATCTCGGAATGAGAAGAATGAAACCAATCCTAAATGTCCTATAGCCTCACGATTATAGATGTGGTGCACAACACACCGATAATCAAGACTACTAGACACGCGATGCGTAGACACTTTCCGAGGATTAATCGCTTCGATACCACTTTTGTAACGACGTTCGGGGCGCATCGGGTGCCTTACAGGCACCCTAGTGATACATACATCGGAGAAAATCAGCGGAACATAAAACATGAGTCATTTAACAAGGATATAATAAATAAACAAAGCAACCAAAAACAGTTGCCTTGGTATATACATAAAACACAAGCAGTTTAATCCTTTTACAACCCCGCCACAGTACTACATGACTTAAGATATACAATGACTATGACGGACAGGGCCACGCCATACCCCGAATGTACAAGAACCTCAACTCGTGGAACACTGCTAAAAGATAAGCCTCGGAGAAACGGAGCTTCAATCTGTTGGCGTGATCCTATGAGCGAGGATCCACGATGTACCTCTACCGCGGCATGAACGCAGCCCAAGGAGGTCTGCAGTACCAAGTATGTGGCTATGCATAACATCAGAATGAAATCATACTAGTCTATATAAAGCGGAGACATGTATGATAACCAAACTACGATTCACAACATAAAACGATCATCACTCCATATAACTATGGGTCTCACGCCACAACATCAATCGAGTTCGCATTATAGCGCGTGCCGAATCTTGCGACGGTGTAGACATGTCCATGATGCAACAATAATACCAATGTCCCACGCCACATGCCGGAATTGCGCCGGTGTAGACATGTCCATGTGACCTCAACAACAAGACAAAGAATCCAAATGGAAGCATACCCGCGCTACGCGTCGTGTCGGTATGTCCAAAGGGAAACAATAAGACAACATTCCAAATGGACGATACCCGTGCGCTACACGCGTGTCGGTATGTCCAAGGAAACAATAAGACAAAGATTCCAAATGGAAGCATACCCGCAGCGCTACGATCGTGTCGGTATGTCCAAAGGGAAACAATAAGACAACATTCCAAATGGACGATACCCGCGCTACGCATCGTGTCGGTATGTCCAAGGGAAATCAAAAGCGATAATCAAAATGAAACATACCCGCGCGCTACGCATCGTGTCAAGATATCCAAAGCGATTAACCACGAGACCTTAACCAAAATGGAAGCATACGTGCGCTACGATCGTGTCGGTATGTCCAAAGCGATTAACAACAATAATACTATCAACGTGAACGCACTGCGTGGAATTTCTCCGTCACGTCAAGACGCTCAAAGAAGTTCTCAACCCAACCGACTCTCTATCCAAAAGTTCCTCAACTGGCCACCGACCTTTCATCGAGACGCCAGAATACGTAAAACACAACGCTTGTACAATAAAGACTATCATCACAAGCATAGGCAAGTTTCACAATAACAAGCATAGGCAAGTTTCACACAACTCAAAGTACTTTCATTTTATGCCAAAGTCGGGTTTTTAACCCCAGTACTACATACGTTAAGTTCTTTTAAAGAGATCCATTACTTTTATAAAAGTCACCCGATACGTAGTATTAGAATGACCAACCCATCTTCCTTTTCAAAATCAAGTAACAACATTCCTTTCCTAAGTTCCGGTTTGCCTAGTTTCATTACTCAAGCTTTATTTTCAAATGGTTTCATAGTTCCCAAACTTAATCACTGATTCCTTTTTAGAACAATTGAGTAACATATGTCATATATGTGAGTAGTTTATTCTTGTTTATAACGATCTTATTACGTGACCATGATCTAGAAAATGTAATATCATTTTGTCTCATCTTAGCACATGCAGATGGAGGTTTCTACCGGTTTTAATACAACACATCATTATTCAATACATTTTCCTTTATTAACGCGGTGGTCCTGTCGATACACATTCGATTTCAAATCAAAAACATTATTCCTTTAAAACCAAGTACTCATTACTCACGAATGAGGTTTCACACAACATTCACATTAAAACAAATAAGTTAAGTCTCTTATCTTATAAGATCAAGTCTCTTAACTTCTAACATCATGAGACCATTTTCACTACATAAGGTCGTTATAACTAACTTCCCATAAAGCTATTATAACACCCATGTTTTAAACCAACCAAATCACTTAGCACATGTACGCGTCACCGCACTACATAGTTCACACATATCATGCTAGAAGAGATAGGAAGAGGTTCACATACCTCGCGACGATTTATCGACAATAAGCAAAATGCTCCAAGTACTACAACCTTGCTAGCCCTTTCCACCTCCGAGTAGAATACGCTACTCTTACTTTCACCTATAAAGGTCACAAACGCCTATTAACCCCAAACACAAGTTTTCTATCTTTCTATAGAAAATTCGTAAAGACTCCCCATGAACAGCGTAAATCTCCTCCACTATCGAGGCCGCTACCAAGCCAACGGGGTTTACACGTCTAACCTGGCGTGTACAATCCTACACAAGTCTCATCGCAATCACCTATGTAAATACAGTTCAGTTTAGTTCTTTATTCTTCAGGCTTAAGTCAAAAGACATTGCCGAATACTAAGTAGTTCTATATATAGTATACTTCCACTATATACTCTAACAAACATGTAATTTCCAATTACAATAGAGGACAAGATAATTACCTCGATAAGCCCAAAATTATCCGAGTTTAATGTCGCTCCCGAGCAAGGTTTAGCTCCACTCCACGCGCTCCAAACCACTCCAACAACCCTTAGAAGTTCTAACCAACTTCTACACACATACTTCAACCAACATGAAGATTTCCTTAGGGTTTCGGTTTGAGACTAAAAGGACAAAAGGTAGTATTTCGGACTCTACGTAAAGAGGTATCTTTGGAATACTACAAGGTACAAGGCTAAGGTATTTTGGGCATTATAACAATACTAGGGGAGTATTTCTATACCACAACAAGGGGTATTATACGAAAACAACTAGGCTAGGGGGGGGTACCCCACGGCTAGACCTCACAAGGGGGAGGGGGAGACCTCTCGGCCAAAGGCCACTTTCAAGGAGAGAGCTCTTGGACGAGAGTACAAGAGGAGGAGGATTCAAGACTTGGAAACACTTGGGGCTGCCTGAAGGCTTCACAAAGGGGGGCGGATTTATAGCAAACCCAAATGCCAACCAATGGCCAAGATCAAGCCATGTGCAAGGCAAGTGTAAGGCCAAGATCAAGCCAAGTGCACCCTAGACCCTACTCCTTAAAACCCTCACAAATATCTACACAAATATCAAGCCCAACTTGCCCATCAATTCGGCCAAGTGCCGCCCCACTTGTCTTCATTGTGAGGTGACACATGTCACCCTCCGTTGGTCCGAATGTTTCGTCTCTCGGAAAAAGCCGCAAAAAAACAAACCGACATAGCGGAATTTTCCTTCGCAAGTTACGCAAAGCGTTTCGTCAAAAACGACTCAACGGTGTTGTGCAATAAATATTTCGGCGAGGGTGCCACATGGGGTGACACGTGTCGCCCCGATTCGCGAATATTTCGTCTTCGAAAATATCCAAAATCTGACATCTCAAAACAAGCGGGCTCCACAAAATCGTAAATTTCTCAGTGGGCCCACGTGACCATTTAGAAAATAAAATCTCAAAATTCTAATATAATCTATGAAGTCCAAATACCAAATCTGGGAATCCAATTCCCATTAACGAACCTTTTTCTTCACAAATAACCGGAAACTTTTCCGTCGAAAACTCACATCTTTCTTTCTTTTCAAAATTTTCTGTCGTACTCTCGTACGTACGTCCTCACATACATACCCTGCAACTACGGGGTATAACACTTGTAATACTTTCTTGATTTGATAAGTAAACATGTTAGGATACTACGGGTGTTAGTATCTGGTGATGTTTGTGTGAAGGGGTTTCCCTTGTTGTGCTTATGTTGTTTAACAGTGGCCGTTGTCTTGTTATTATATCACCTACCCTCGACTTGTTATACAGGGCTTGCCACCCTTGATGCGGTCTATACGGCCTATGCGATCAGGCGACTATGCGAGTGCGGGAGTTCCAGATTGATCATTCCGGGTGTTTTATCCGTCACGGGGATGCCTATGCGATGCGTGTGACTACGCGTCTATGAGACTATGCGGACTGCGGGAGTCGGGAGAATGCAGGGGTTAGCTACCCCGTCGCGAGGAATACCTCATGCGGGTGCGTGTGTGACTTATGCGATGCGGAAGTCCAGATTAGGCATGCATAATGATACTATGGGCGATCGCCTTGCCCGATCATTCGCGGCCTAGAAAAGACCAGTTACATTATATCTATTTTGCTCTTGTTTATGTTGTGGCACTATGTGCAATTAGGCTAGTTGTATTTGCAAATGGTTTAAATACTTTGATTTTACTTGATACTTTTGATTTCACATACTTGGTACTGTTGTCGACCTCCTTGGGCTGCGTTCAAGCCGCGGTAAGTACACGATTGTTGATCCTTTCATAGGATCACGGTCAGCGTTTTGGGAAGCTCCGTTTCTCCGGAGGCTTATCTTTGGTATAGTCCCTGATGATTGTAGATATTTATGTTCTTTCAGGGTATGGTGGGGCCCTGTCCCGCCATAGTTGTTTTACTTCCTTAGAGGTCTGTAGTCCCGTTGTAAAGTTGGGATGTAACTGTTCACTTTGGGTATTTATATATACTATGCCGAAAGGCAACTTTTCCTCAGATAAACTATGTCTCTTTTACATTGTTTCATGTTGTGTTTTTATATTCCGCTGATTACTCTGATGTATGTCTACTTGGGTGCCCGGGTAAGGCACCAGTCACGGGCCCGGGTTCGGGTCGTGACAAATTATGACGGCACAAGGCCCCGTCGTACCTCTGAATATACCTAGCCATAATGACAAGCTCTGGAATATTGGAGCTATCCAAAAATGCTGAACAAGGATCCTAAGCCCGCGGATCCACATCTGAGTACCTAGACCTGCGGACATGAACGCAGCCCCCCCGAAGGGGGTCAGTACAACAGGTACTAAGTATGGAACGGAAATAAAGTACAGTAAACAAATCATAACTGTACAAAAGAATGACAGGGGCAAGTATGAAAATCAAATACCAGATCCTACCGTGCCATATAAAAATCAGAGCCAACTGTACCTTGTATTACTGTACCACTTTCACATATGAGAGCCATGTCAAAATCAGAGACACCTACCCTCAGCACATAATATCACAGAAGCATGCTCGTGGAATACAACATCATTGTCAGCATGTAACAAGTATAATATATAACCAGTATCAAGGAAGCATGCCCGTGGAATTCCAACATCACTTTCGGCGTGTCAACCTCACAGAAGCATGCCCGCGGAATTCCAACATCACTGTCAGCACGTCTGTAGTATACTATCAGTCAACATCACTGGAGTATGCCCGTGGAATTCCAACATCACTGTCGGCAGTCCATGATATAATATAAACCAGCATTACTTTGGAAACCAAGGAACTACATGTCACGACCCGAACCCGGGCCCGTGACTGGTGCCTTACCCCGGGCACCCTAGTGATACAACATCAGAGAAAACCAGCGGAAATAAAACTTAAACATGTAAATAGACATGGATTAAGATGAAAGAAAATAGGACAACCAAAACGGTTGCCTTTCAACATATATATAAACATTTGAATAGTTACAATCCTTACAACCCTGCCCACAACAGTGCTACAGACCTCTAAGATTTATACAACAACTATGACGGGACAGGGCCCCGCCATACCCCTGAATGTACAAGGACCTGCTGCACTCGTGGTAACATACCAAAGATAAGCCTCCAAGGGACGAGCTTCCCAAGACGCTGAAATGAGATCCTAAACGCGGATCGACACGGTGTACTTCTACTGCGCAGATGAACGCAACCCCGGGCGAGGTCGATAACAAGTACCAAGTATGTGAAACCGTAAAAATATCAGAAATGAAATCATAATAGTCTATATAAAGCAGGAGACATGTATGATAACCAAACTACAGTTCACAACATAAAAGCAGTTATGTCAAGTCAGGGACTCACGCCCTCAAAGTCATCCCTCATGCCCGTGGAACTTCTTCCTCACTGCCGGCAGTCTAGGTACAAATCATGTGATACGTATAACATGTCTCGGCCCATCTCATGGACCCGATAGAAACGTGGGATACATTCCTGCTCATCCTATGAACCGTAGTCGAGTGAAATACATTCGGATGAACCGGTAGTCGAGTGAAATACATTCCCGGATGAACCGGTAGTCGAGTGAAATACATTCCCGGATGAACCGGTAGTCGAGTGAAATACATTCCCGGTTCATCCCATGAACCGGTAGTCGAGTGAAATACATTCCCGGTTCATCCCATGAACCGGTAGTCGAGTAGAACACAGTACTTGCACAACAAGGCTATCACACGTAACATGGTCAAGTTTCACAACAACAAGCATAGGCAAGTTATACACAACTCAAGGTACTTTCATTTTATGTCAAAGTCCGGATTTTAACCCTAAAGTACTACGTACGTTAAATTCCTTTTAAAGATCCATTTCTTTTACAATAGTCACCCGATACCCGTAGTATAAAAAAATAGAGTGACTGACATTGTTAAGTAAACCAAAATGCTTTCCTTTGTAAAATCAAGTAACAACCTTGTTTTCCAAACGTTCAAGTTTGCCTAATTTCAAATGCTCAAGTTTCTCATTTTAGAAAAGGTTTCGTAGTTCATAGTTTTGATCCTTTAAAACATAATTCTCCTTTAAACGTTTTGAGAAACATATGTCTTATATGTGAGTAGGTTATTCTTGTTTATAATCAATCTTATTAAGCAGCCATGATCTAGGAAATGTAATATCATTTTGTCTCATCTTAGCTTCTATGCAGATGGAGGTTTCTACTGGTTTTAATACCATACTTCATTATTCAATACATTTTCCTTTATTAACGCTGCAGTGGTTTGTCGATACTCATTCTGATTTCCAAATCAAGAAACATTATTCCTTTTAAAACCCAAGCACCATTACTCATGAATGAGGTTTCACACCTTTAACAAAATTCATATCAATACCATTAAGTCAAGTCTCTTATCTTCAAAAATCAGTAAACCATTCTTTTTATCACTCTTAAGACGTTATACCTAACTTCCCATAAAGCTAGTACAACTCTTATGTTTTCAAAGCCAAGTATTACTCTTCTTTCAAAAAGGTCCTTTTGAAACACTTCAAGTTCTTTATTACTACACATCAAATCCGTTATAAGTCAAATCAGCCATCTTTGAAACCACAAAGCATTTTCTTACCTACATAAAGTCGTTATAACCAACTTCCCATAAAGCCGTTATAACACTTTATGTTTCAAACCAATCAAATACATTAAACACATGACGTCTACCGCACTACATAGTTATACACATATCATGCTAGAACAGATAGGAAGAGGTTCACATACCTCGCGACGATTATCGACTAATAGCAAAATGCTCCAAGTACCTCAAACCGTCCACTCCTTGCTTAAGCTAAGTAGATCACGACATACGTAGTACTTCAACCTATAGAGGCCACAAGCGCCTATTAACATCTTAGATCTCAATGTAGAATATTCTACGTAAATTCGGCAAAGACCTCCCGCAACAACAGCGTAAATCTCCTCCTCTATCGAGGCCGCCACCAAGCCAACCGGGGTTAACACGCCTAACCTGACGTGTACAATTCTACTACACAAGAATGCTAAACAAGTCTCATCAGAATACACCCATGTAATTACAGCTTCTCTTATTTAAATTCAGCTTAAGTCGCAAGACATTGCTGTAAGTATTATTCAGCTTAAGTCAAAAGACATTGCCGCACAACTATGTTCAATTCTATATATAGTATACTTCAACTATATATTCCAACAACATGTAATTTCCAATTACAATATAAGGTCAAGAGTGTTTACCTCGATAAGCCCAAAATTATCCGAGTTTATATGTCGATCCTGAGCAAGGTTTAGCTCCTACTCCGTGCGCTCCAACCCGCTCCAAACAACCCTTAGAAGTTCTAACCAACTTCTACTTAACACTTCAACTACGGGTGAAGATTTACTTAGGTTTCGTTTTGTGGATCGAGGAAGTATAATAGTATTTTCTGGGCTTTTGTATAAGTGTAACTTTGGGAATACTACAAGGTATTTGGGCCAAGGTATTTGGGCATTATAACAATACTTGGAGAGTATTTCTATACCACAAAAGGGGGGTATTTATACGAGCCAACAAGGCAGTGGGTGTACCCACGGCCAGTGGCACTACAGGGAGGGGTGGCTCTCGCCAAGCTCACTCAAGGGGAGGTGTGGTGGACGAAAAACAACAAGAGGGAGAGGAGGGATTTTTCAAGACTTAGACAATTTTTGGATGAATAAGTTCATCAACTTAGAGTGGTATTTATAGGTCAAGAAATGGCCAACTCAGAACGACTGGCCCCGGCCTGCATCGGTGCCTTATCCTGCACCCTAGTGACACAACATCGAGAGAACCAAATGGAAAATAAAACTTTAAACAAGAAACAAGATACGATCATAAAGCAAAGCCAACCCAACGGTTACCTTCCAATAACATATATAAATACAACTCTTACAAAACGAGCAGCTTTAATCCTTTTTACAAACCCCGCCCACAACAAGATTACATGCACCTCTAAGATTTACAACAACTATGACGGACAGGGCTCGCCATACCTCGAATGTACAAGAACCTACAACTCGTGGAACACATACCAAAAGATAAGCCTCCTGAGAACGGAGCTTCCCAAAACGCTGAACCGAGATCCTAAGAGCGAGGATCCACGGCCGATGTACCTCTACTGCGGATTTAACGCAGCCCGAAGGAGGTCAAGACAACAGTACCAAGTATGTGAAATCAGAAAATATCAGAATGAAATCATACTAGTCTATATAAAGCAGAGACATGTATGATAACCAAACTACGCTCACAACATAAAAGCGATCATGTCCATCGGTGACTCACGCCTCAAGTCATCACTCAAATATAACTATGGGTCTCACGCCACAACATCAATCATGTTCGCATCATGGCCGCATGCCCGAATTCTGCAGATCGGCAGACATGTCCATGATGCAACAATAATACCACGCCCCATGGCCACATGCCCCTGAATTCTACCTCTGTAGACACGCCCATGTGACATCAACAATAATATCTCGGGTGATCAACCCCGCCGCACGCCACATGCCCCGAATTCTACCTCGTGTAGACATGTCCATGTAACCATAATAACAATATATCGTAATCAACCCACAAGATGCCCCGAATCGTGACGGTGTAGACATGTCCATGTGACATCAACAACAAGACAAGAATCAAAATGGAAACATACCCGTGGAATTCTCCATCACCGCCAAAGACGCCCAAGTAAGTTCTCAATAAGTCGAGGCCTCATCGAGAGACGCCAGAATACGTAAATACCACACTTGCACAACAAAGGCTATCATCACAAGCATAGGCAAGTTTCACAACAACAAGCATAGGCAAGTTTCACAACAACAAGCATAGGCAAGTTTCACACAACTCAAGGTACTTTCATTTTATGCCAAAGTCCGGGTTTTTAACCCCAAAGTACTACATACGTTAAGTTCTTTTAAAAGAGGTCCATTACTATTATAAAAGTCACCCGATACCCGTAGTATTAGAATGACCAACCCACATTCCTTTTCAAAATCAAGTAACAACATTCTTTTCCTAAGTTCCCGTTTGCCTAGTTTCAATTACTCAAGCTTCTCATTTTCAAATGGTTTCATAGTTCCCAAACTTAATCACTTGATTCCTTTTTAGAACAATTGAGTAATATATGTCTCACGTGAGAGTAGGTTATTCTTGTTTACAACATTCTTATTACGGCAGCCATGATCTAGAAAATGTAATATCATTTTGTCTCATCTTAGTTTCTATGCAGATGGAGGTTTCTACTGGTTTTAATACGATACATCATTATTCAATACATTTTCCTTTATTAACGCTGCAGTGGTCTGTCGATACACATTCTGATTTCCGAAATCAGTAAAACATTATCCCTTTAAATAAAACCAAGTGTTACTCTCCCTTCAAAACGATTTATAAATCTTTTGAAATACATCAAGTTCTTTATTTAGCCAGTTATAATTCACATCAGTTTAAAACCACACAGTATTTTCTTACCTACATAAAGCTGTTATAACCGACTTCCCATAAAGCCGTTATAACACTTTATGTTTTAAGAACAATCAAACACAGTTAACACATGTACGTCTACCGTACTACATAGTTCACACATATCATGCTAGAAGAGATAGGAAGAGGTTCACATACCTCGCGACGATTTATCGACAATAAGCAAAATGCTCCAAGTACTACAACCTTGCTAGCCCTTTCCACTCCTCGAGTAGAATACGCTACTCTTAGTACTTTCACCTATAAAGGTCACAACGTCTATTAACCCCAAAACACAAGTTACTATCTTTCTACGTAAAATTCAAGAAGACTTCTCCCGCAACAACAGAAATCTCCTCCTCTATGGAGGCCGACTACTAAGCCAACCTGGGGGGGGGCGGGGGGGTTTACACGTCTAACCGGACGTACAATTCTACTCAAAGAATACTACACAAGTCTATCGCAATACACCCTATGTAAATACAGCCTGGGCTTTATTCTTCAGCTTAAGTCAAAAACATTGCGAATACTAAGTATAGTTCCATATATAGTATACTTCAACTATATATTCTAACAAACATGTAATTTCCAATTACAATAGAGGACAAGATAATTACCTCGATAAGCCCAAAATTATCCAAGTTATAATGTCGATCCCGAGCAAGGTTTAGCTCCTACTCTGGCGCTCCAAACAACCCTTAGAAGTTCTAACCAACTTCTACTCAAATACTTCAACCAACTATGAAGATTTCCTTAGGGTTTCGGTTGAGACTAAAGGACAAAAGGTAGTATTTCGGACTTCACGATAGAGGTATCTTTGGAATACTACAAGGTACAAGGCTAAGGTATTTTGGGCATTATAACAATACTAGGAGAAGTATTTCAATGCCACAAGGGAGGGGTATTATACGAAAACAACTAGGCTAGGGGGGGGGGTACCCCACGGCTAGCACCACAAAGGGGGGAGGGGGAGGCTCTCGGCCACAAGGCCACACAAGGGGGGGAGGGGGAGAGGCTAGGACGAGAACAACACAAAGGGGGGAAAGAGTTTTCAAGACTTAGAATGAATTGAGGGATGAAGAAAAACCTTCAAGCAAGGGGGTATTTATAGGGGCACCAACGGACAAGATCAAGCCATGTGGGGGGCAAGTGGATGGCCAAGATTGGCACAAGTGCACCCTAACCTACTCCTTAAATCCCTCACAAAACAAAGACCCAAGAAAAGGGCCTCAAAACCCTCCTAGCCGTGGCCCTCTTTACCGTCCAATGAGGGTGACAAGTGTCACCCTCCCGTTGGTCCAAAAATGTTTCGTCTCTCGGAAAAATCCGCAAAAATACAAAACGACATAGCCGGAATTTTCCCTTCGCAAGTTATGTAAAACGTTTCGTCGAAAAACGACTCTAACCGGGTGTTGTGCACAAATGTCGTTCGGCCAAGCCACCTAGGCGGGGGTGACACGTGTCACCCTCCTATTGGCCCTCAAAAAACGTCTTCCGAAAAATATCCACAATGGCCAAAATCTCGAAAACAAAGTGGGCCCCACAAAACCGTAAATTTCTCCCGTGGGCCCCACGTGACCATTTCCGAAAATAAAATCTCAAAATTCTAATATAATCTATGAAGTCCAAATACCAAATCTGGGAATCCAATTCCCATTAACGAACCTTTTTCTTCACAAATAACCGGAAACTTTTCCGTCGAAAACTCACATCTTTCTTTCTTTTCAAAATTTCGCCGCACTGCACGCACGCCCTCACATACATACCTGCAACTACGGGTATAACATTCTCCTCCTTAGAAACATTCGTCCCGAATGTTCCTTCTCAAGTCGGATAACGATAAAGTTCCTCTAACAAGTTGCCGACGCCACGCCGCCACTAACTAACACACGCTCTCTTCTCCCCTAACTCGTTGTACTTCTCGAACACTCGAACTCTTTCTAGTATCCGTACCACACTTCACCAATGCTTCGCTTTCCAACCTTGGAGTTACTACCTCCAAACTTGGTCATCATACTAACTTCAATCTCCTTAAGGCCATTCCCGCCCACGATCCGCTCGTCGAACACATCCACCAACTCATACGATGGTCATACAAACTTGGGCCTAGCATCCTCGTGACCCTACCACCTGGCGGGACCACCCAGAACTGACCCCACCCCAAACCGGGTTACGGGTTGACCCGCACATGGTCCTCAACCCGACCCCCAACCGCGCCAAACTCTTGGTCCCCGATCCGAACAATCTTACTAACTCACATCACGAAAGCTACCACTTCCATCTCACACTACCCACGGACTTATCACACAAATAAATCCCACGTATACCACTACTCGATAAGGGTCAAACATAAAATAAATCTTTAACTCAAGACGACCTTACCCTAAGGTCTCGGGCCGTGACATAGTCTAAGGTTCACACTTACCATGCCCCCCTACGTATCCTCCCAACTAAGCATGTTTTCTAACTCACAATTAACACAACGCTATTCGTACATAGCACATAATAATGAGATCATCATAACAAGCATACCAAAACTCTAGAGGGTTAAGGATATACCTGAAGCTACCGCCCACTCTAATCATAGGCACCGCAGGCGCATAATCGTAGGCGCGCGAACCAGCCATCGATCCGAGGTCGAGTCGTAACATCCGTGCTACCCTTGGTCGACAGCTCGCAAAATGGCCCCGCTGGCCGCAAAAATAACAAGCTCCCCGCACCACGACACTTCAAATGCGGTCTACCACATCGACCATACCGAGGTAGGGTGACCGTGATCCGCCAACACCCTTACTTCCTCGAAACTCAACCTCGAGCTCCGACCGCCCCGAATACTCGAAGGTTGTGAAGGACCACTCTGACCGGGCGGAGGTACAAAACTAGTATGTCACGAGGCGGTCCGCCTCGAAAGTCACCAAAGGACCTCGTTGTTCCGCCTCTTCGCCGATTCGTCATTCCGCCGACCTCTCCGTGCCTCACATCCCGGTGCATGAGCTGCATGCGGCAATGTCCATGCCCGCCAAGAGCTACTCCGAACATGCCTCGACATGTAATCATCGAGCCCTCAGAACATATCGGTGCACTCGATCCTCCATACTAGCTACCAACGCTGACGCACGCCAATGAGTCGAACTCCACATTGTACTCCCGAATCAGACGCCCGCTCGTTTAAGCATCAAAAATCTGCCCGCGTTCTCCTCATCCGCGGAGGCAAGAAGTGCGTGAGGAAAGCCCCAAAACTCATCCCATACTGGAGGTGCATGCTCTCCCCGGGAAAGCTCCCATGAATCAAACCAATCGACTGCGGTATCACGCAGCCGATGCGAACCAAAGGTCACTGACTCGGTCTCTGAAGCCTTGATCACCCGCATGATCCGTCAGAATCGCCGGATGAACTCGCGGATCATCCTCGTGCCTCACCCATAAAACTCGCGGCTACAACTCGTAAAGTCCCGCAGCCTCAAACTATTCGCCGGGGTGAACCATCGTGCATCGAACTGAATCGCCAGATCCAAATTTATCCTCATATTCGCCACGACTCGCCAAAGAATCGGGCCATCTCCTTGTAACCCATCTCTCTCGCCTCGCATCGTGGACCGAGGCTCGTGTATCGGTCTCGGCAGCCTATTGCCGCGCTAACCTCTCGCTGGGCCGGCGGCGCCACAAAACCCGCCGTCAAGCACAACCCTGCATCGACCGCTCGCGCTCGCACTCTCAGATCCCACTAGCGCCTCCTGGCCGCCTTGCCCTTCGGGCACCGGTTGCCTGCGCTGGAGGCATAATCGGTAAAAACGAGATACGTCGAGGGGTCCAACTTACAACACACTTCTAAGGCACGATCTCGGAATGAGAAGAATGGAAACTAATCCTAAATGTCTCGCAGCCTCTCGATTATAGATGTGGTGCACAACACATCGATAATCAAGACTCTACTAGACACGGTTCAGACACTTTCCGAGGATTAATCGCTCGATACCACTTTTGTAACGACCGCCCCGGCCCGCATCGTGCCTTATCCCGGGCACCCTAGTGACACAACATCAGAGAGAACCAGCGGAAAATAAAACTTTAAACAAGAAACAAGATACGATCATAAAGCAGGCCAACCCAACGGTTACCTTCCAATAACATATATAAATACAACTCTTACAAAACGAACAGTTTAATCCTTTTTTACAAACCCTGCCCACAACAAGATTACTGCACTTAAGATTTACAACAACTATGACGGGACAGGGCCCCGCCATACCCCTGAATGTACAAGAACCTACAACTCAGGGAACACATACCAAAAGATAAGCCTCCGGAGAACGGAGCTTCCCAAAACGCTGAACTGAGATCCTAAGAGCGAGGATCCACGACCGATGTACCTCTACCTGCGGCATGAACGCAGCCCCCCGAAGGAGGTCAGTACAACAGGTACCAAGTATGTGAAATCAGAAAATATCAGAATGAAATCATACTAGTCTAAATAAAGCAGGAGACATGTATGATAACCAAACTACAGTTCACAACATAAAAGCAGTCATGTCCAGTCAGGGACTCACGCCCTCAAGTCATCACTCAAATATAACTATGGGTCTCACGCCCACAACATCAATCATGTTCGCATCATGGCCGCATGCCCCGACCAGATCGTGTAGACATGTCCATGATGCAACAATAATACCAATGCCCCACGGCCACATGCCCCGAATTCTACCTCGGTGCAGACACGCCCACGTGACATCAACAATAATATCTCGGGTGATCAACCCCGCCGCACGGCCACATGCCCCGAATTCTACCGGTGTAGACATGTCCATGTAACCATAATAACAATATATCGTAATCAACCCGCCGCACGCCGCGATGCCCCGAATCATCAGACGGTGTAGACATGTCCATGTGACATCAACAACAAGACAAGAATCAAAATGGAAACATACCCGTGGAATTCTCCATCACCGCCAAAGACGCCCAAGTAAGTTCTCAACAAGTCGACCGCCCTCTATCGAGACGCCAGAATACGTAAATACCACACTTGCACAACAAAGGCTATCATCACAAGCATAGGCAAGTTTCACAACAACAAGCATAGGCAAGTTTCACAACAACAAGCATAGTAAGTTTCACACACAACTCAAGGTACTTTCATTTTATGCCAAAGTCCGGTTTTTAACCCCAAAGTACTACATACGTTAAGTTCTTTTAAAAGAGGTCCATTACTATTATAAAAGTCACCCGATACCGTAGTATTAGAATGACCAACCCACATTCCTTTTCAAAATCAAGTAACAACATTCTTTTCCTAAGTTCCCGTTTGCCTAGTTTCAATTACTCAAGCTTCTCATTTTCAAATGGTTTCATAGTTCCCAAACTTAATCACTTGATTCCTTTTTAGAACAATTGAGTAATATATGTCTCACGTGAGAGTAGGTTATTCTTGTTTACAACATTCTTATTACGGACCATGATCTAGAAAATGTAATATCATTTTGTCTCATCTTAGTTTCTATGCAGATGGAGGTTTCTACCGGTTTTAATACGATACATCATTATTCAATACATTTTCCTTTATTAACGCCGCAGTTGGTCCTGTCGATACACATTCGATTCAAATCAAGAAACATTATCCCTTTAAATAAAACCAAGTGTTACTCTCCCTTCAAAACGATTTATAAATCTTTTGAAATACATCAAGTTCTTTATTTAGCCAGTTATAATTCACATCAGTTTAAAACCACACAGTATTTTCTTACCTACATAAAGCTGTTATAACCGACTTCCCATAAAGCCGTTATAACACTTTATGTTTTAAGAACAATCAAACACAGTTAACACATGTACGTCTACCGTACTACATAGTTCACACATATCATGCTAGAAGAGATAGGAAGAGGTTCACATACCTCGCGACGATTTATCGACAATAAGCAAAATGCTCCAAGTACTACAACCTTGCTAGCCCTTTCCACTCCTCGAGTAGAATACGCTACTCTTAGTACTTTCACCTATAAAGGTCACAACGTCTATTAACCCCAAAACACAAGTTTCTATCTTTCTACAGAAAATTCGGCAGCACCTCCCCCCCCCCCCCCCGCAACAGCGTAAATCTCCTCCTCTATCGAGGCCGGCTACCAAGCCAACCAGGGGGGGGGGTTTACACGTCTAACCGGACGTGTACAATTCTACTCAGTAATACTACACAAGTCTACTGCAATACAGTCCTATGTAAATACAGTTCAGTTCAGTTCTTTATTCTTCAGGCTTAAGTCAAAAGACATTGCCGAATACTAAGTATAGTTCCATATATAGTATACTTCAACTATATATTCTAACAAACATGTAATTTCCAATTACAATAGAGGGACAAGATAATTACCTCGATAAGCCCAAAATTATCCAAGTTATAATGTCGATCCTGAGCAAGGTTTAGCTCCTACTCCGTGCGCTCCAAACAACCCTTAGAAGTTCTAACCAACTTCTACTCAAATACTTCAACCAACTATGAAGATTTCCTTAGGGTTTCGGTTTGAGACTAAAAAGGACAAAAGGTAGTATTTCCGGACTCTACGATAGAGGTATCTTTGGAATACTACAAGGTACAAGCTAAGGTATTTTGGGCATTATAACAATACTAGAGAAGTATTTCAATGCCACATGGAGGGTATTATACGAAAACAACTAGGCTAGGGGGGGGGGGTACCCCACGGCTAGCACCACAAAGGGGGGAGGGGGAGGCTCTCGGCCACAAGGCCACACAAGGGGGGGAGGGGGAGAGGCTAGGACGAGAACAACACAAAGGGGGGAAAGAGTTTTCAAGACTTAGAATGAATTGAGGGATGAAGAAAAACCTTCAAGCAAGGGGGTATTTATAGGGGCACCAACGGACAAGATCAAGCCATGTGGGGGGCAAGTGGATGGCCAAGATTGGCACAAGTGCACCCTAACCTACTCCTTAAATCCCTCACAAAACAAAGACCCAAGAAAAGGGCCTCAAAACCCTCCTAGCCGTGGCCCTCTTTATCGTTCAACGAGGTGACAAGTGTCACCCTCCCGTTGTCCAAAAATGTTTCGCCTCTCTGAAAAATCCGCAAAAATACAAAACGACATAGCCGAATTTTCCTTCGCAAGTTATGTAAAACGCTTCGTCGAAAACGACTCTAACCAAAGGTGTTGTGCACAAATGTCATTCGGCCAAGTTTAGGCGGGGTGACACGTGTCACCCTCCTATTGCCCTCAAAAAACGTCTTCCGAAAAATATCCACAATGGCCAAAATCTCGAAAACAAAGTGGGCCCCACAAAACCGTAAATTTCTCCCGTGGACCCCACGTGACCATTTCCGAAAATAAAATCTCAAAATTCTAATATAATCTATGAAGTCCAAATACCAAATCTGGGAATCCAATTCCCATTAACGAACCTTTTTCTTCACAAATAACCGGAAACTTTTCCGTCGAAAACTCACATCTTTCTTTCTTTTCAAAATTTCTGCCGTACTCTCGTACGTACGTCCTCACATACATACCCTGCAACTACGGGGTATAACACAACCAATGGCCAAGATCTATCCAAGTGTAAGGCAAGTGTAAGGTCAAGATGAAGCCATGTGTTTGTGGGTCCCACTTGCTCATCAACTACACAAAATATCCTACCTAACCCTTGACCACAATTTTTGCACAAAAAACGTGCCCACTTTTCCCTTTGGCCGTCCACTTCCTTCCAATGTGAGGGTGACACATGTCACCCTCCCGTTGGTCCAAAATGTTTCGTCTCTCGGAAAAATCCGCAAAAATTATTAATGACATAGCCGAATTTTCCCTACGAAAGTCGTGGAAACGTCATTTAAAAACGACTTTTCGGTACTTGTGCACAAAATTTCATTCTTGCCTAATCTTTAAGGCTCAAATTTATATACGCACGCCTCACGCATACCTCGAAATACGGGTATAACATTCTCCTCCTTAGAAACATTCGTCCCGAATGTTCCTTCTAAGCCTCAAACAAACACGCGCCAAGATAGTCTTCACTACTATACTTACGAGAACAATCCTGCCACACCTGGCCACAGAAACACCTGCGCAAATACTTACATCCAAGTCCACGAGGAAACACATCTAATATCACAAACTTTTGTCACTTTGCCGCGAGGTTCTAGTGTCACTCCATGACCCAACAAATGGTACCGATCGCATGCGATCCCCGAGGTCTAAAATATACATCCTTCGTACCTTCTCCCTTCACAAGAAATGATCATATCTAAGCTCGCAATACATGCTCGCCTCTACCCTTACTCGTCGTACTCTTCTCGAACACTTGAACTCTTCTAGTATACGTACCACACTTCAGTCAACGCTTCTGTTTCCAACCCTTGGAGTCACTACCTCCAAACATGGTCATCTTACTAACCTCGATTTCTTCTAGGGCCATTCTCGGCCTTCACGAACTGATTTTGGTCGAACATATCCACGAACTCATACTATGGTCATCTAAACTTGGGCCTAGCACCCTCGTGACCCTACCATCTGGCGACCACCTAACTGACCCCACCTTATCCGCCACGGGTTGACCCGCAACACGCCCTCAACCCGACCCACAATCGCGCTTAAACCCTTGCTCCCGACACGGAACAATTCTTACTAACTCACATCATGAAAGCTACCACTTCCATTTCACACTACCCATGGACTTATCACACAAATATATCCCACGATACTACGCGACTCGATAAAAGTCAAACATAAAATGAATCTTTTACTCAAGACGACCTTATCTGTAAGGTCTCAATCGTGAAATAATCTAAGGTTCACACCTTCCATGCCCCCATACTTACTCTTCCAACTAACCATGTTTTCTAACTCACAATATAACACAACGCTATCCGTACATAGTACACAACAATAAGATCATCATATCAAGCATGCAAAACTCTAGAGGGTTAGGGATATACCTGAACCTACCGCTCCACTCTAATCATAGGCACGCCGCAGGCGCATACCGTAGGGCGATGAACCCGCCATCGACGCAGGTCGCGCCAAGCCGCTTCGGTACTCTCCTATAAGCACAGTCTCTCGTCACATGGCCCTGACGGCCGTAGGTGAAACAAGCACCAGTAAAAAGACGACATTCCCCGGGATGATGTTTGCCACATCATGCACACTGAGGGGGACATGAATCCTGCTGGGTAGAACTCACGTATACCTGTGAACCAGAAGCCCTGGAGCTCTGACCAGCTCCCGAATACCCCGAACGTCCTGAAGACTGTGGAGGACCACTCGGCCGGGCGGAGGTACATAACTACCTCACTGAGGCGGTCCGCCTCGAAAGTTACCAAAGGACCCCGCTGTCTCGCCTCTTCTCTGATCTCGGCCATTTCGCCGACCTCTCCGTGCCTCTCACATCCTAGTGCATGAGCTTGCATGCGGCAATGTCCATGCCCTACCAAGAGCTACACCTGCATAAGCCTCGCCAAGTAATCATCTAGCGGTGACGTAGCGGTGTACTGGCCCTCCATATCGCCATTACTGGGACATACCGAGCTAACGAGTCGAACTCCACATTGTACTCTCTAACCGTCCGCCCGCCCCGCCTTTAACGTCAAAAATCTGCCCGAGCCCTCCTCATCCGTGGAGGCAAGAAGTGTGCAAGAAATGCCTTTGAGAACTCGTCCCATATAGCGGAAGTGCATTCTCTCCGACAGCTCCCACGAATCAAACCGCCGATCATGCGGTATCACGCACTGATGCGAACCTAGACCACCGACTCGGTATCCGATGCCTTGATCACTCTCATGACCCAGAATCGCCGGATGAACTCCTGCGGATCATCCTCGGGCCTCGACCCATAAAACTCGCGTTACACTCGTAAAATCCCGTAGTCTCAAACCGCTCGCCGGGGTGAACTACGGTGCTACTGGATCTGAATCGTGATTCAAATTTATCCTCATATCGCCACGACCGCCAAGAATCGCCATCTCCTTGTACTTATCTCATCTCGCTCCAGTGTGGACGGAGGCTCGTGTATCAGAGTCTCGGCAGCCATCGCTGCGCTCTAAACTCTGGCCGGGCGGCGCTGCGAAACCCGCCGTCGGCACTGCTCGTGCATCGACCGGCTCGCGCTCGCATTTCTCTCAGATCTCACTAACAGCTCTCGATCGCTTTGCCTATCTGGGCTCAGGTTGCCTTACGCGGAGGCATAACTGGTAAATGAAAGGAATACGTCAGAGGGGTCCAACTTATCACACAGCTCTAAGGCACGATCTCAGAATGAGAAGAATGGAAACCAATCCTAAATGTCCTATAGCCTACTGATTATAGATGTGGTGCACAACACACCGATAATCAAGACTCTACTAGACACGGTCTGTAGACACTTTCCGAGGACTAACTGCTTTGATACCACTTTTTTATACCACTTTTGTCACGACCCGAACCCGGGCCCGTGACTGGTGCCTTACCCCGGGCACCCTAGTGATACAACATCAGAGAAAACCAGCGGAAATAAAACTTAAACATGTAAATAGACATGGATTAAGATGAAAGAAAATAGGCCAACCAAAACGGTTGCCTTTCAACATATATATAAACATTTGAACAGTTACAATCCTTACAACCCTGCCCACAACAAAGGCTACTGCACTTAAGATTTATACAACAACTATGACGGACAGGGCCCCGCCATACCCCGAATGTACAAGGACCTACAGACTGTGGTAACATACCAAAGATAAGCCTCAAGGGACGGAGCTTCCCAAGACGAAATGAGATCCTAAACGCGGATCGACAATGGTACTTCTACTGCGGCATGAACGCAGCCCGGCGAGGTCAGATAACAAGTACCAAGTATGTGAAACCGTAAAAATCAGAAATGAAATCATAATAGTCTATATAAAGCAGAGACATGTATGATAACCAAACTACGATTCACAACATAAAAGCGATTATGTCAAGTCGTGACTCACGCCCTCAAAGTCATCCCTCATGCCCGTGGAACTTCTTCCTCACTGCCGGCAGTCTAGGTACAAATCATGTGATACGTATAACATGTCTCGGCCCATCTCAGGGACCCAGGATAGAAACGTGTGGGATAGATTCCTGTTCATCCATGAACCTAGTCGAGTGAAATACATTCGGATGAACGGTAGTCGAGTGAAATACATTCCGGATGAATCGGAGTCGAGTGAAATACATTCCTGATGAACCGGTAGTCGAGTGAAATACATTCCCGGATGAACCGGTAGTCGAGTGAAATACATTCCCGGTTCATCCCATGAACCGGTAGTCGAGTAGAACACATTACTTGCACAACAAGGCTATCACACGTAACATGGTCAAGTTTCACAACAACAAGCATAGGCAAGTTATACACAACTCAAGGTACTTTCATTTTATGTCAAAGTCCGGATTTTAACCCTAAAGTACTACGTACGTTAAATTCCTTTTAAAGATCCATTTCTTTTACAAAAGTCACCCGATACCCGTAGTATAAAAAAATAGAGTGACTGACATTGTTAAGTAAACCAAAATGCTTTCCTTTGTAAAATCAAGTAACAACCTTGTTTTCCAAACGTTCAAGTTTGCCTAATTTCAAATGCTCAAGTTTCTCATTTTAGAAAAGGTTTCGTAGTTCATAGTTTTGATCCTTTAAAACATAATTCTCCTTTAAACGTTTTGAGAAACATATGTCTTATATGTGAGTAGGTTATTCTTGTTTATAATCAATCTTATTAAACAGCCATGATCTAGGAAATGTAATATCATTTTGTCTCATCTTAGATTCTATGCAGATGGAGGTTTCTACTGGTTTTAATACCATACTTCATTATTCAATACATTTTCCTTTATTAACGCTGCAGTGGTTTGTCGATACTCATTCTGATTTCCGAAATCAGTAAAACATTATTCCTTTTAAAACCCAGTACCCATTACTCATGAATGAGGTTTCACACCTTTAACAAAATTCATATCAATACCATTAAGTCAAGTCTCTTATCTTCAAAAATCAGTAAACCATTCTTTTTATCACTCTTAAGACGTTATACCTAACTTCCCATAAAGCTAGTACAACTCTTATGTTTTCAAAGCCAAGTATTACTCTTCTTTCAAAAAGGTCTTTTTGAAACACTTCAAGTTCTTTATTACTACACATCAAATCCGTTATAAGTCAAATCAGTTACCCTTTGAAACCACAAAGCATTTTCTTACCTACATAAAGCTGTTATAACCAACTTCCCATAAAGCCGTTATAACACTTTATGTTTCAAACCAATCAAATACATTAAACACATGTACGTCTACCGTACTACATAGTTATACACATATCATGCTAGAACAGATAGGAAGAGGTTCACATACCTCGCGACGATTATCGACTAATAGCAAAATGCTCCAAGTACCTCAAACCGTCGGCTACTCCTTAAGCTAAGTAGATCACGCCATACGTAGTACTTCAACCTATAGAGGCCACAAGGCGCCTATTAACATCTTAGATCTCAATGTAGAATATTCTACAGAAAATTCGGCAGCACCCCCCCCCCCCCCCCCCCCCCGCAACAGCGTAAATCTCCTCCTCTATCGAGGCCGGCTACCAAGCCAACCAGGGGGGGGTTAACACGTCTAACCGGACGTGTACAATTCTACTACACAGTAATGCTACACAAGTCTCGTAATACACCCTATGTAATTACAGTTCAGTTCTCTTATTTAAATTCAGGCTTAAGTCGCAAGACATTGCCGTAAGTATTATTCAGGCTTAAGTCAAAAGACATTGCCGCACAACTATGTTCAATTCTATATATAGTATACTTCAACTATATATTCCAACAACATGTAATTTCCAATTACAATAGAAGGTCAAGAGTGTTTACCTCGATAAGCCCAAAATTAACCGAGTTTATATGTCGATCCTGAGCAAGGTTTAGCTCCTACTCCGTGCTCTCCAACCCGCTCCAAACAACCCTTAGAAGTTCTAACCAACTTCTACTTAACACTTCAACTACGGGTGAAGATTTACTTAGGGTTTCGTTTTTGTGACTGAGGGAAGTATAATAGTATTTTCTGGGCTTTTGTATAAGTGTAACTTTGGGAATACTACAAGGTATTTGGGCCAAGGTATTTGGGCATTATAACAATACTTGGAGAGTATTTCTATACCACAAAAGGGGGGTATTTATACGAGCCAACAAGGCTAGGGGGGGTGTACCCCACGGCTAGGGCACTACAAAGGGGAGGGGGTGGCTCTCGGCCAAGCTCACTCAAGGGGGAGGGGGTGTGGTGGACGAAAACAACAAGAGGGAGAGGGAGGGATTTTTCAAGACTTAGACAATTTTTGGATGAATAAGTTCATCAACTTAGAGGGATATTTATAGGTCAAGAAATGGCCAACCAATGGCCAAGACTATCCAAGTGTAAGGTCAAGATGAAGCCATGTGTTTGTGGGTCCCACTTGCTCATCAACTACACAAAATATCCTACCTAACCCTTGACCACAATTTTTGCACAAAAAACGTGCCCACTTTTCCCTTTGGCCGTCCACTTCCTTCCAATGTGAGGGTGACACATGTCACCCTCCCGTTGGTCCAAAATGTTTCGTCTCTCGGAAAAATCCGCAAAAATTATTAATGACATAGCCGGAATTTTCCCTACGAAAGCTGTGGAAACGTTTCGTCGAAAAACGACTTCTTTCGGTACTTGTGCACAAAATTTCATTCTTGCCTAATCTTTAAGGCTCAAATTTATATACGTAGGCCCTCACGTACATACCCTGGAAATACGGGGTATAACATTCTCCCCTCCTTAGAAACATTCGTCCCGAATGTTCCTTCTAAGCCTCAAAACAAACATGCGTCAGTATAGTCTTCACTACTATACTTACGAGAACAATCCTGCCACACCTGGCCACAGAAACACCTGCGCAAATACTTACATCCAAGTCCACGAGGAAACACCTCTAATATCACAAACTTTTGTCACTTTGCCGCGAGGTTCTAGTGTCACTCCGGCGACCCAACAAATGGTACCGATCGCATGCGATCCCTGAGGTCTAAAATATACATCCTTCGCACCTTCTCCCTTCACAAGAAATGATCATATCTAAGCTCGCAATACATGCTCGCCTGTACCCTTACTCGTCGTACTCTTCTCGAACACTTGAACTCTTCTAGTATACGCACCACACTTGATCCAACGCTCGCTTTCCAACCCTCGAGTCACTACCTCCAAACTTGGTCATCTTACTAACCTCGATTTCTTCTAGGGCCATTCTCGCCTTCACGAACTGATTCTGTTCGAACGTATCCACGAACTCATACTATGGTCATCTAAACTTGGGCCTAGCAAACTCGTGACCCTACCATCCGGGACCACCTTAATCGACTTACCTTAATTCAAGACGGGTTGACCCGCAACACGCCCTCAACCCGACCCACAATCGCGCTAAACCCTTGCTCCCGATACGAACAATTCTTACTAACTCACATCATGAAAGCTACCACTTCCATTTCACACTACCCATGGACTTATCACACAAATATATCCCACGTATACTACGCACTCTGATAAAAGTCAAACATAAAATGAATCTTTTACTCAAGACGACCTTATCTGTAAGGTCTCAATCGTGAAATAATCTAAGGTTCACACCTTCCATGCCCCCATACTTACTCTTCCAACTAACCATGTTTTCTAACTCACAATATAACACAACGCTATCCGCATATAGTACACAACAATAAGATCATCATATCAAGCATGCAAAACTCTAGAGGTTAGGGATATACGAACCTACCGCCCACTCTAATCATAGGCACACTGCAGGCGCATAGCAGAAGGCGATGAACCCGCCATCGACGTGCAGGTCGCGCTGCCGCCGCATTCTCCTATAAGCACGCCTCACATGGCCCTCGACGGCCGTAGGTGAAACAAGCACCCGAAAGACGACATTCCGGGATGATGTTTGCCACATCACGCACACCGAGGGGACATGAATCTCGGCCGGGTAGAACTCACGTATACTGTGAACGGAAGCCTGGAGCTCGACCAGCTCCGAATACCGAACGTCCCAAGGCGCGGAGGACCACTGCATCGGCGAGGTACATAACTAACTCCTGCTGAGGCGTCCGCCTCGAAAGTTACCAAAGGACCTCGCCCCGCCCTCTTCGCCGATCTCGCCATTTCGCCGACCTCTCCGTGCCTCACATCCTAGTGCATGAGCTTGCATGCGGGCAATGTCCATGCCGGTGAAGAGTTACACCCGCATAAGCCTCGCTAAGTAATCATCTAGCCCGTGACGTGGCGTACTGGCCCTCCATATCGGCTACTACAATGGGACATACCGAGCTAACGAGTCGAACTCCACATTGTACTCTCTAACCGCCCGCCCGCCCCGCTTAACGTCAAAAATCTGCTGCCCGAGCCCTCTCATCCGTGGAGGCAAGAAGTGTGCAAGAAATGCCTTTGAGAACTCGTCCCATATAGCCAAGTGCATTCTCTCCCGACAGCTCCCACGAATCAAACGATCATTGCGGTATCACGCACCGATGCGAACCTAGGACCACCGACTCGTATCCGATGCCTTGATCACTCTACGACCAGAATCGCCGGATGAACTCCCGCGATCATCCTCGTGCCTCGACCCATAAAACTCGCGGGTTACACCTCGGAAAAATCCCGTAGTCTCAAATCGCTCGCCGGGGTGAACTACGGTGCTATCGGATCGAATCGCCAAATTTATCCTCATATTCGCCACGACCGCCGAATCGCCATCTCCTTGTACTTATCTCATCCGCTTCCAGCCGGGCTGGAGGCTCAGTATCAGAGTCTCAGCAGCCATCGCTGCGCTTAAACTCGCTGGTGCCGGGCGGCCGCGAAACCCGCCGGAAGCACTGCTCGTATCGACGCTCGCGCTCGCACTCCTCAGATCTCACTATGACTCCTCGATCGCCTTGCCCATCCGGGCTCAGGTTTTACGCGAGGCATAATCGTAAAGGAAAGGAATACGTCGGAGGGTCCAACTTATCACACCTTTCTAAGGCACGATCTCGTAATGAGAAGAATGGAAACCAATCCTAAATGTCCTATAGCCTCCTGATTATAGATGTGGTGCACAACACACCGATAATCAAGACTCTACTAGACACGGTCTGTAGACACTTTCCGAGGACTAACTGCTTTGATACCACTTTTTTATACCACTTTTGTCACGACCAACCGGCCCGTGATCGTGCCTACCGGGCACCCTAGTGATACAACATCGAGAAAACCGGGAAATAAAACTTAAACATGTAAATAGACATGGATTAAGATGAAAGAAAATAGGCCAACCAAAACGGTTGCCTTTCAACATATATATAAACATTTGAACAGTTACAATCTTTACAACCCTGCCCACAACAAGCAAGTCTGCACTTAAGATTTATACAACAACTATGACGGACAGGGCCCCGCCATACCACGAATGTACAAGGACCTACTGCACTGTGGTAACATACCAAAGATAAGCCTCCGGGACGAGCTTCCCAAGACGCTGAAATGAGATCCTAAACGCGGATCGGCAAATGGTGTACTTCTACTGCGGATGAACGCAGCCCAAGGAGGTCGAGACAACAAGTACCAAGTATGTGAAACCGTAAAAATATCGTAAATGAAATCATAATAGTCTATATAAAGCGGAGACATGTATGATAACCAAACTACGCTCACAACATAAAAGCGATTATGTCAAGTCGTGGACTCACGCCTCAAAGTCATCCTCACGCTCGTGGAACTTCTTCCTCACCGCCGGCCTAGGTACAAATCAAGTGATACGTATAACATGTCTCGCCATCTCATGGACCCGATAGAAACGTGTGGGATACATTCGGCTCATCCCATGAACCAGAGTCGAGTGAAATACATTCGGATGAGCCGTAGTCGAGTGAAATACATTCGGATGAACCTGAGTCGAGTGAAATACATTCGGATGAACCAGAGTCGAGTGAAATACATTCCTGCTCATCCCATGAACCGGTAGTCGAGTAGAACACATTACTTGCACAACAAGGCTATCACACGTAACATGGTCAAGTTTCACAACAACAAGCATAGGCAAGTTATACACAACTCAAGGTACTTTCATTTTATGTCAAAGTCCGGATTTTAACCCTAAAGTACTACGTACGTTAATTTCCTTTTAAAGATCTATTTCTTTTACAAAAGTCACCCGATACTCGTAGTATAAAAAAATAGAGTGACTGACATTGTTAAGTAAACCAAAATGCTTTCCTTTGTAAAATCAAGTAACAACCTTGTTTTCCAAACGTTCAAGTTTGCCTAATTTCAAATGCTCAAGTTTCTCATTTTAGAAAAGGTTTCGTAGTTCATAGTTTTGATCCTTTAAAACATAATTCTCCTTTAAACGTTTTGAGAAACATATGTCTTATATGTGAGTAGGTTATTCTTGTTTATAATCAATCTTATTAAGCAGCCATGATCTAGGAAATGTAATATCATTTTGTCTCATCTTAGCTTATATGCAGATGGAGGTTTCTACTGGTTTTAATACCATACTTCATTATTCAATACATTTTCCTTTATTAACGCTGCAGTGGTTTGTCGATACTCATTCTGATTTCCGAAATCAGTAAAACATTATTCCTTTTAAAACCCAGTACCCATTACTCATGAATGAGGTTTCACACCTTTAACAAAATTCATATAAATACCATTAAGTCAAGTCTCTTATCTTCAAAAAATCAGTAAACCATTCTTTTTATCACTCTTAAGATGTTATACCTAACTTCCCATAAATCTAGTACAACTCTTATGTTTTCAAAGCCAAGTATTACTCTTCTTTCAAAAAGGTCCTTTTGAAACACTTCAAGTTTTTTATTACTACACATCAAATCCGTTATAAGTCAAATCCGCCACTTTGAAACCACAAAGCATTTTCTTACCTACATAAAGTCGTTATAACCAACTTCCCATAAAGCCGTTATAACACTTTATGTTTCAAACAAATCAAATACATTAAATACGTACGCTCACCGTACTACATAGTTATACACATATCATGCTAGAACAGATAGGAAGAGGTTCACATACCTCGCGACGATTATCGACTAATAGCAAAATGCTCCAAGTACCTCAAACCGTCGGCTACTCCTTAAGCTAAGTAGATCACGCCATACGTAGTACTTCAACCTATAGAGGCCACAAGGCGCCTATTAACATCTTAGATCTCAATGTAGAATATTCTACGTAAAATTCGCAAAGACCTCCCGCAACAGCGTAAATCTCCTCCTCTATCGAGGCCGGCTACCAAGCCAACCAGGGGGGGTTAACACGTCTAACCGGACGTGTAAAATTCTACTACACAGTAATGCTACACAAGTCTACTGTAATACAGTCCTATGTAATTACAGTTCAGTTCTCTTATTTAAATTCAGGCTTAAGTCGCAAGACATTGCCGTAGGTATTATTCAGGCTTAAGTCAAAAGACATTGCCGCACAACTATGTTCAATTCTATATATAGTATACTTCAACTATATATTCCAACAACATGTAATTTCCAATTACAATAGAATGTCAAGAGTGTTTACCTCGATAAGCCCAAAATTATTCGAGTTTATATGTCGATCCTGAGCAAGGTTTAGCTCCTACTCCGTGCGCTCCAACCCGCTCCAAACAACCCTTAGAAGTTCTAACCAACTTCTACTTAACACTTCAACTACGGGTGAAGATTTACTTAGGGTTTCGTTTTTGTGACTGAGGGAAGTATAATAGTATTTTCTGGGCTTTTGTATAAGTGTAACTTTGGGAATACTACAAGGTATTTGGGCCAAGGTATTTGGGCATTATAACAATACTTGGAGAGTATTTCTATACCACAAAAGGGGGGTATTTATACGAGCCAACAAGGCAGTGTGTACCCACGGCTAGGGCACTACAGTGGAGGGTGGCTCGCGGCCAAGCTCACTCCAGGGGGCGGGGGTGTGGTGGACGAAAACAACAAGAGGGAGAGGGAGGGATTTTTCAAGACTTAGACAATTTTTGGATGAATAAGTTCATCAACTTAGAGGGGTATTTATAGGTCAAGAAATGGCCAACCAATGGCCAAGATCTATCCAAGTGTAAGGCAAGTGTAAGGTCAAGATGAAGCCATGTGTTTGTGGGTCCCACTTGCTCATCAACTACACAAAATATCCTACCTAACCCTTGACAACAATTTTTGCACAAAAACGTGCCACTTTTCCCTTTGGCGTCCACTTCTTCCAATGTGAGGGTGACACACGTCACCCTCCCGTTGGTCCAAAATGTTTCGTCTCTCGGAAAAATCCGCAAAAATTATTAATGACATAGCGGAATTTTCACTACGAAGTGGAAACGTTTCGTCGAAAAACGACTCCTTCGGTACTTGTGCACAAAATTTCATTCTTGCCTAATCTTTAAGGCTCAAATTTATATACGTACGCCCTCACGTACATACCCTGGAAATACGGGGTATAACATTCTCCCCTCCTTAGAAACATTCGTCCCGAATGTTCCTTCTAAGCCTCAAAACAAACATGCGCCAGTATAGTCTTCACTACTATACTTACGAGAACAATCCTGCCACACCTGGCCACAGAAACACCTGCGCAAATACTTACATCCAAGTCCACGAGGAAACACCTCTAATATCACAAACTTTTGTCACTTTGCCGCGAGGTTCTAGTGTCACTCCGGCGACCCAACAAATGGTACCGGACTGCATGCGATCCCTGAGGTCTAAAATATACATCCTTCGCACCTTCTCCCTTCACAAGAAATGATCATATCTAAGCTCGCAATACATGCTCGCCTCTACCCTTACTCGTCGTACTCTTCTCGAACACTTGAACTCTTCTAGTATACGTACCACACTTCAGTCAACGCTTCTGTTTCCAACCCTTGGAGTCACTACCTCCAAACTTGGTCATCTTACTAACCTCGATTTCTTCTAGGGCCATTCTCGGCCTTCACGAACTGATTTTGGTCGAACATATCCACGAACTCATACTATGGTCATCTAAACTTGGGCCTAGCACCCTCGTGACCCTACCATCTGGCGGGACCACCTAACTGACCCACCTTAATCCGGGCTACGGGTTGACCCGCAACACGTCCTCAACCCGACCCACAATCGCGCTTAAACCCTTGCTCCCCGATACGGAACAATTCTTACTAACTCACATCATGAAAGCTACCACTTCCATTTCACACTACCCATGGACTTATCACACAAATATATCCCACGATACTACGACTCGATAAAAGTCAAACATAAAATGAATCTTTTACTCAAGACGACCTTATCCGTAAGGTCTCAATCGTGAAATAATCTAAGGTTCACACCTTCCATGCCCCCATACTTACTCTTCCAACTAACCATGTTTTCTAACTCACAATATAACACAACGCTATCCGCATATAGTACACAACAATAAGATCATCATATCAAGCATGCAAAACTCTGAGGGTTAGGGATATACGAACCTACCGCTCCACTCTAATCATAGGCACACTGCAGGCGCATAGTAGAAGGCGATGAACCCGCCATCGACCGTAGGTCGCACTGCCGCCGGTACCTCCTATAAGCACGCTCTCGTCACATGGCTCGACGGCGCAGTGAAACAAGCACCGCGATAAAAGACGACATTCCCGATGATGTTTGCCACATCGCGCACACCGAGGGGACATGAATCTGCGGCTAGAACTCACGATACCGGAACCGAAGCCACGGAGCTCGACCAGCCCCGAATACCGAACGCCCCGAAGATCGCGGAGGACCACTGCATCGGGCGGAGGTACATAACTAACTGGCTGAGGCGGTCCGCTCGAAAGTTACCAAAGGACCTCGCCCGCCTCTTCGCGATCTCGGCCATTTCGCCGACCTCTCCGTGCCTCACATCCTAGTGCATGAGCTTGCATGCGGGCAATGTCCATGCGGTGAAGAGCTACACCGCATAAGCCTCGCCAAGTAATCATCTAGCCCGGTGGACGTAGTGGTGTACTCGTCCTCCATATCGCTACTCTGACGGGGACATACCGAGCTAACGAGTCGAACTCCACATTGTACTCTCTAACCGTCCGCCTGCCCCGCTTAACGTCAAAAATCTGTACCGAGCCTCTCATCCGCGAGGCAAGAAGTGTGCAAGAAATGCCTTTGAGAACTCGTCCCATATAGCCGGAAGTGCATTCTCTCCGGGACAGCTCACGAATCAAACCCCGATCATTGCGGTATCACGCAGCCGATGCGAACCTAGGACCACTGACTCGGTATCCGATGCCTTGATCACTCTCATGACCCGCTGTAACTGCCGGATGAACTCCTGCGGATCATCCTCAGGCCTCGACCCATAAAACTCGCGGGTTACACCTCGAAAAATCCGTAGTCTCAAATCATGCGCTCGGGGTGAACTACGGGTGCTACTGGACTGAACTGCGCATCCGGCCTATCCTCATATTCGCCACGACTCGCCGATGGCGGGCCATCTCTTGTACCCCATCTCATCTCGCTCAGGTGTGGGTGGAGGCTCAGTCTTGTAGTCTCGGCAGCCATCGCTGCGCTCTAAACTTCTTTGGTGCTGGCGGCGTCGCGAAACCCGCCGTCGGAAGCACTGCTCGTGTCTTGGCCGGGCTCGCGCTCGCATCTCCTCAGTATCTCACTAACAGCTCCTCGATCGCCTTGCCCATCGGGCTCAGGTTTTACGCGAGGCATAATCGTAAAGGAAAGGAATATGTCAGAGGGGTCCAACTTATCACACAGCTCTAAGGCACGATCTCAGAATGAGAAGAATGGAAACCAATCCTAAATGTCCTATAGCCTCCTGATTATAGATGTGGTGCACAACACACCGATAATCAAGACTCTACTAGACACGGTCTGTAGACACTTTCCGAGGACTAACTGCTTTGATACCACTTTTTTATACCACTTTTGTCACGACCCGAACCCGGGCCCGTGACTGGTGCCTTACCCCGGGCACCCTAGTGATACAACATCAGAGAAAACCAGCGGAAATAAAACTTAAACATGTAAATAGACATGGATTAAGATGAAAGAAAATAGGCCAACCAAAACGGTTGCCTTTCAACATATATATAAACATTTGAACAGTTACAATCCTTACAACCCTGCCCACAACAGTGCTACAGACCTCTAAGATTTATACAACAACTATGACGGGACAGGGCCCCGCCATACCCCTGAATGTACAAGGACCTACAGACTCAGGGTAACATACCAAAGATAAGCCTCCGAAGGGACGGAGCTTCCCAAGACGCTGAAATGAGATCCTAAACGCGGGGATCGACAGCCGGTGTACTTCTACCTGCGGCATGAACGCAGCCCCCCGAAGGAGGTCAGTACAACAGGTACCAAGTATGTGAAACTGTAAATACTGTAAATGAAATCATAATAGTCTATATAAAGCAGGAGACATGTATGATAACCAAACTACAGTTCACAACATAAAAGCAGTTATGTCAAGTCAGAGACTCACGCCCTCAAAGTCATCCCTCATGCCCGTGGAACTTCTTCCTCACTGCCGGCAGTCTAGGTACAAATCATGTGATACGTATAACATGTCTCGGCCCATCTCATGGACCCAGTATAGAAACGTGTGGGATACATTCCCGGTTCATCCCATGAACCGGTAGTCGAGTGAAATACAGTCCCGGATGAACCGGTAGTCGAGTGAAATACATTCCCGGATGAACCGGTAGTCGAGTGAAATACATTCCCGGATGAACCGGTAGTCGAGTGAAATACATTCCCGGTTCATCCCATGAACCGGTAGTCTAGTAGAACACATTACTTGCACAACAAGGCTATCACACGTAACATGGTCAAGTTTCACAACAACAAGCATAGGCAAGTTATACACAACTCAAGGTACTTTCATTTTATGTCAAAGTCCGGATTTTAACCCTAAAGTACTACGTACGTTAAATTCCTTTTAAAGATCCATTTCTTTTACAAAAGTCACCCGATACCCGTAGTATAAAAAAATAGAGTGACTGACATTGTTAAGTAAACCAAAATGTTTTCCTTTGTAAAATCAAGTAACAACCTTGTTTTCCAAACGTTCAAGTTTGCCTAATTTCAAATGCTCAAGTTTCTCATTTTAGAAAAGGTTTCGTAGTTCATAGTTTTGATCCTTTAAAACATAATTCTCCTTTAAACGTTTTGAGAAACATATGTCTTATATGTGAGTAGGTTATTCTTGTTTATAATCAGTCTTATTAAGCAGCCATGATCTAGGAAATGTAATATCATTTTGTCTCATCTTAGCTTCTATGCAGATGGAGGTTTCTACTGGTTTTAATACCATACTTCATTATTCGTTTACATTTTCCTTTATTAACGCTGCAGTGGTTTGTCGATACTCATTCTGATTTCCGAAATCAGTAAAACATTATTCCTTTTAAAACTCAGTACCCATTACTCATGAATGAGGTTTCACACCTTTAACAAAATTCATATCAATACCATTAAGTCAAGTCTCTTATCTTCAAAAAATCAGTAAACCATTCTTTTTATCACTCTTAAGACGTTATACCTAACTTCCCATAAAGCTAGTACAACTCTTATGTTTTCAAAGCCAAGTATTACTCTTCTTTCAAAAAGGTCCTTTTGAAACACTTCAAGTTCTTTATTACTACACATCAAATCCGTTATAAGTCAAATCAGTTACCCTTTGAAACCACAAAGCATTTTCTTACCTACATAAAGCTGTTATAACCAACTTCCCATAAAGCCGTTATAACACTTTATGTTTCAAACCAATCAAATACATTAAACACGTACGCGTCTACCGTACTACATAGTTATACACATATCATGCTAGAACAGATAGGAAGAGGTTCACATACCTCGCGACGATTATCGACTAATAGCAAAATGCTCCAAGTACCTCAAATCGTCGGCTACTCCTTAAGCTAAGTAGATCACGCCATACGTAGTACTTCAACCTATAGAGGCCACAAGGCGCCTATTAACATCTTAGATCTCAATGTAGAATATTCTACGTAAAATTGGCAAAGACTCCCCCAACAACAGTAAATCTCTCTCTATCGAGGCCGCTACCAAGCCAACCAGGGGTTAACACGCCTAACCGGACGTGTACAATTCTACTACACAGAATGCTACACAAGTCACCGTAAGACACCCTATGTAATTACGATTCGATTCTCTTATTTAAATTCAGGCTTAAGTCGCAAGACATTGTCGTAAGTATTATTCAGGCTTAAGTCAAAAGACATTGCCGCACAACTATGTTCAATTCTATATATAGTATACTTCAACTATATATTCCAACAACATGTAATTTCCAATTACAATAGAAGGTCAAGAGTGTTTACCTCGATAAGCCCAAAATTATCCGAGTTTATATGTCGATCCTGAGCAAGGTTTAGCTCTTACTCCGTGCGCTCCAACCCGCTCCAAACAACCCTTAGAAGTTCTAACCAACTTCTACTTAACACTTCAACTACGGGTGAATATTTACTTAGGGTTTCGTTTTTATGACTGAGGGAAGTATAATAGTATTTTCTGGGCTTTTGTATAAGTGTAACTTTGGGAATACTACAAGGTATTTGGGCCAAGGTATTTGGGCATTATAACAATACTTGGAGAGTATTTCTATACCACAAAATGGGGGTATTTATATGAGCCAACAAGGCTAGGGGGGTGTACCCCACGGCTAGGGCACTACAAAGGGGAGGGGGTGGCTCTCGGCCAAGCTCACTCAAGGGGGAGGGGGTGTGGTGGACGAAAACAACAAGAGGGAGAGGGAGGGATTTTTCAAGACTTAGACAATTTTTGGATGAATAAGTTCATCAACTTAGAGGGGTATTTATAGGTCAAGAAATGGCCAACCAATGGCCAAGATCTATCCAAGTGTAAGGCAAGTGTAAGGTCAAGATGAAGCCATGTGTTTGTGGGTCCCACTTGCTCATCAACTACACAAAATATCCTACCTAACCCTTGACCACAATTTTTGCACAAAAAACGTGCCCACTTTTCCCTTTGGCCGTCCACTTCCTTCCAATGTGAGGGTGACACATGTCACCCTCCCGTTGGTCCAAAATGTTTCGTCTCTCGGAAAAATCCGCAAAAATTATTAATGACATAGCCGGAATTTTCCCTACGAAAGCTGTGGAAACGTTTCGTCGAAAAACGACTCCTTTCGGTACTTGTGCACAAAATTTCATTCTTGCCTAATCTTTAAGGCTCAAATTTATATACGTACGCCCTCACGTACATACCCTGGAAATACGGGGTATAACACTACATATCATGTATCATGTAGGATTAGAATCCAATGTAACTATGTACGTACATTTCCTTTCTTTTAACCGAGAGTCATGTTCAACATCATGGGACGCCGGCCCATATACTCATCAATGTATATATATCAGTGTTGCGGATCGTGCAACCCGTCCCCAGATATGCTAGTGTTGCGGATCGTGCAACCCATCCCAATATATATATATAAAAAGTGTTGCGGATCGTGCAACCCGTCCCAATAAATATATAAGTGTTGCGGATCGTGCAACCCGTCCCAATATATGTATACAAGTGTTGCGGATCGTGCAACCCGTCCCAATATATATATATAAGTGTTGCGGATCGTGCAACCCGTCCCAATATATGTATACAAGTGTTGCGGATCGTGCAACCCGTCCCAATAATTATACATATAACTATCATGACAACCTCGTGCAATTTAAATCTCCTTTTGACTCTCAACAACATTATCTTTCAAATGAACCTTCATTTTAGATAAACCAAGACACTAACAAGTCTTTCATTTTATAACACCAAGGCACTATCACACCTTGCATCACTAAGGATTAAAGTCCATTACAACAATGTACGCGCGCCGTACATTCACTTTATAAACTAAATTTCTATTTTAGAAAATTCCAAGTACTACATGTATCACTAGGAAGTAGGATCCAATACATGTATCATTTTGAAACCATCATTTAGAAAATCAAGACATTTATCATACCAAGTATCTCTCTAAGACATGATTTGGCAAATCAAGACACTAGACATCACGTATTACTTTAAAACATCTTTGAAAATCAAAGTGCCACATATCATGTACTATATTAAGGACTTAATCATGGACATTCTCACTTGATTTCCATATAACATTTTAAACCATCTCTTGACTTTCCACAAAACTGTTATAACAAACTTCTCATAAAGCCGTTATAACAACTTTTATTTTAGAAAACTAAAGCACTACCACATCCTTCCTTTTAATACAACCAAGGCATTATCATGTCATGTAACATTAGGGAAATGAATCCAAAGTACTTTGTACATCTATTCTTTATGAAAAGAATCGTTTCATGCAATATTAGGGACTTGGACCCCAAAGTACTACGTACATCTATTCTTTTAAAAAGAATCATTTTGTGCAATAAACCCCAAAATACTAACACTCGTAGTATCAAGGCACGTCTACTTTTCAACTCAAGTTACTACACCTTTATAAATTCAATTCAAGGTTTTAAAATCAACTTCTACTTTCAAATCTCAAGTAACTCATACCTTTAAATCAAGTTACTCTTCTTTAAAACAAGTCATTTATTCTCTTTAAATCAATCAAGTAACTTATTCTTTAAATCAAGCTACTTCTTTCAAACATCAAGTAAATCATCCTTTTACAATAAAGTCACTCACATCCTTTAAAATCAAGTGAGCTTAACTTTTCAATTCCAATAAACTTGTACATTTCAAATCAAGTCAATTGCACCATAATGAAACCGAATTCATTTAAAACATGTACGTCCACCGTACCATACATTTTATAAGGTTCATGCTCAAAGGAAGATAGAGAAAGTTCCACATACTTCAAATAAATCAAATCTCACATACTTTCCAAATTAATCAAGTCACATAGACTTTTCAAATAAACCAAGTCACATAGACTTTCCAAATAAATCAAGTCACATAGACTTTCCAAATAAAATCAAGTCAAAAGAAGGAAGGATAGTTCACATACCTCGTGACAACTAACCAACACGACAAGTAGCAATACGCTCCAATGTACTTCAACCTTATCGGCTATTCCTCAAGCCAAGTAGACTATGCTACACGTAGTACTTCAACCTATAATAACGATAGCACTTCTATCAACTTCAAGCTTACTAGTATAAGACTTATACCAAATAGTAGTCCTCTAATTCTACGAAATTTTGAGCAGCACTTCCTTTGTTTCTACATACTTCTCCACCTTTTCCAAGGCTCGAATACCACAACCAACAAGCCACATTTAAGGCAACCAATAGTTAACCAAAGGGGATTACACGCCAAACTTGACGTGTAAAATTCTGCACCACAATCACATTAAAACAGTCTATAAAACAGTCCATAATTCTCGGCACAAAATAGTCCACAATTCTACAATATTAAGAGTACAATGTGAAGCCTTTAACACCCTTTTTATACCCTTATTCTTTAGGACTTTCATTAGCCATTTTACCACATTAAACATGCAATATGGTGGCTGATTTTCCAGCAGCCTAACACCACAAAACATTCACTTAAAACTGCATAACGATACCCACAGTTTTAGGCAAAACTCGGCCAACAACTACGATCCGATTACCCTTTCCTCAACCCTTTTTAATTCAAATTTGAATTCCAATACTTCCATATAAGTTATAACAACTTATTAACAACAATATTACTCCATTATAACATGCAATAGGTGACGTTAATAACGACAATAACCAACGAAATTCGATAATCACCAAATCTGTCCATTCACGGTTTTAGCCCCAAAAATGGTTCAAACGCTTTTTATTCTTCATTATTTTTAGCACAAGCTCATCTATACATTATAACAACATGTAATATCCAATTACTTCAAGAGAAGGAATAATTTTTACCTTTATTTGTGCCCAAAATGCCCCAAAACAGTCCACTCGTCTTTGGCCCACAATTTTCGTTTCGCTCCACTTCTTCAAGATCCAATCACATATATGTATCCCCTATAACCTTAGGAGAAACTTCACTTCACGTTCCATCACCAAAATGTCGACGGAAAATCCTAAAATCTCTAACCCTAGCCACGGCCCAAATGTGATTTGAGGTTAATGGTGGTTTATCTTGGCTTAACACTTGGTTAGGGTTCTTAATCTTGTATTATGAACTAAGCTTGGAGGATTTAAGGATCTTGGTCTTCAATAATGGCCCTTGGCCGAAATCTTGATAGAGAAGAGATAGAACTTGTGTAATGAAAATATTTTCTAAGTGTAGATAAGTCTTGCAAGCTCTCTTGATATATATAAATATCTACAAGTGTAGCAAGACAAGTGGAGTAGGACCCACTTGTCCACTAGTCTTCAAAATATCTAAAGTCCAAGTCCAAGTCAAAGTCAAGTGGAGGGGTGACATGTGTTGCCCTCCGATTGGTCCAAAATATTATAATTTTTCGAAGGTCCCCGCGAAATTGTGAAATTCTCGGCGGACCCCATATTATCAATTCCAATACCTTATAATCCAATACCAAGTCCATAAATTCAATTAGAAGTATTAAACTTCAAGTTAATAATTTTTCCGTCGTCACATTTTTTCGAAATTTCCTTTAAGAAAATGTAATAATTCTTTTCTCCCAATATTCAAATCTTCTTTCCTTAATCATGTCCTCAAATCAATGTCATGGAATTACGAGGTGTAACATATAAAATCAAGCAACTTATACTTTCAAAACCAAGTAAGATATACTCTTAAAATCAAGTACTTATACTTTCAAAACCAAGTAACTCATACTCTTAAAATCAAGTAACATATACTCTTAACAAGTACTTATACTTTTAAAACCAAGTAACACATGCTCTTAAAATCAAGTAACATATACTCTTAAAACCAAATACTTATACTTTTAAAACCAAGTAACTCATACTCTTTAAATCAAGTAACGTATACTTTTAACATCAAGTAACTTCTTTCATATACTACAAGGAATCCGATTTCATTTAAAATAAGTACGTCCACCGTACACACATTTTATAAGGTTCATGCTCAAAGAAATATAGGAAGAGTTTCACATACTAACATTTGTCGTCTGTACCAACTCGACACCAAAGCTTACTAAAAACTCTTACCAACATCTCCCATAAGACTTGGTAAGTACTTAAAAATAATTCAGACATGTCTTTAGCATAGAATCAACAACATGAATACTCCTTAACTTCTAAGAGTAGAATAACTTTTGAAATAATACCACAGTTATGGTTCGCACGCAGAACATGCCAAATGAGAGAAAGAAGAAGTTCACATACCTTATCGTTTTTCTACCAATCTGTTAAGTGGAATACGCCTCACGTAGCTTCTACCAATATGCTAAGTGAAATACACCTCCCGTAGCACTTTAACCTATAAGGATAATAGCATGTCTATCAACTACATACCTTTAAGGGTAGGTTATGGACTAAGTAAAGTCCCATTTCTACGAAAAATTGGGCAGCACTTCCTTTGTTTCTACGTACTTTTCCACCTTTTTCCAAGGCCCAATTTCAACAACCAACAATCCCCGACTAAGGGCACAATCCATACAACAATCAAAGGGGATTACACGCCTACTAGACTGTAAAATTCTGCCCACAATCATATATAAACAGTCCATAAAAACAGTCCGCAATTAATCAAAATTAAGGGTACAATGTGAAGCCTTTAACACCCTTATTCCTTAGGAATTTCGTTAGCCATTTACTATATTAAACATGCAAGTCGGTGGCTGATTTTCCAGCATATATATACGTCCAAAACAGTCCATAAAACGACACGACGACGTCTAACAGTTTTGAGCAGTTTTCGGCCAACAACAACTACAACAATCCAAAGTCCTTTTCCATAATTCTATATAATCCAATTTCCATTTCAACACCTATACATATGACATACCAACTTATCAACAACCATAATACTTCATTTTAATATGCGACAAGTGTAAATAATAATGACAATAACCAACGAATCCCATAGGGTCAAAACTGTCCACTTTCGGCCCATCTCCCTAAAATGGCCCAAATCATTTTTAATCTTCATTATTTTTAGTACAAGATCATCCATACATATCAACAATGAGTAATATCCAATTACTTTAAAAGAAAGAATAGATTTTACCTCAAAATGCCGAAAAAACGTTCAAGGCAGTCCACTAAAGATTGGCCCGCAGTTTTCGTTTTGCTCCACTTCTTCAAGTTCCAATCACATATACGTATCTTATACAAGCTTATAACCAAATTCCCTTTAGATTTCACTTCCAAAAAGTTGATAAAAACTTAAGGTTTTGGCACCCAAACTCTCGGCCTAGGTAAGGATTTCAAGGGTGAGATGTTAATCTTGGTTTAACACTTGGTTTAGGAGCTTAATCTTTGATCAACAACTAAACTTGGAGGATTTGGAAATCTTGTTCTCTTATTTCTTGCTAGGGCCGAGAGCAATGGAGATAAAAAGAGATATAGAATGTTGTGTGAAATGTCTAAGTGTGGAAGTCTTCCTAGACTCACACCTATATACAAATATCCAAGTGTAGCAAGAAAAATGGAGTGGGACCCATTGTCACGACCCGAACCCGGGCCCGTGACTGGTGCCTTACCCCGGGCACCCTAGCGATACAACATCAGAGAAAATCAGCGGAAATAAAAACATGAACATGAATTAAGAGAAAAGATAAATAAACAGGCCAACCAAAACAGTTGCCTTCATCATATATACATAAATACCCGAACAGTTATCCTTTTACAAACCCCGCCACAATTTCTGCACTCTAAGACTTTACAACAGCTATGACGGGACAGGGCCCCGCCATACCCCTGAATGTATAAGCATCTACAGACTCAGGGTAACATACCAAAAGATAAGCCTCCGAAGGAACGGAGCTTTCCAATACGCTGAAAGGTGATCCTAAAAGCGGGGATCGACAATGATGTACCTTTTACTGCGGCATGACGCAGCCCGGGAGGTCAAGATAACAGTACCAAGTATGTGAAATCAGAAATCAGTAAATGAAATCATAATAGTCTATATAAAGCGAGACATGTATGATAACCAAACTACGATTCACAACATAGAAGCGATCATGTCAAGTCGTGGACTCACGCCTAAAAGTCATCCTCATGCGTGGAACTCCTTCCTCACCGCCATCTAGGTACAAATCATGTGATACGTATAACATGTCTCGGCCCATCTTATGGACCCAATATAGAAAAGGGTGGAATACATTCCTGTTCATCCCGTGAACCGGTGGTCGTGGAATACATTCTCGGATGAACCGTAGTCAAGTGAAATACATTCGGATGAACCGGTCCTCAAGTGAAATACATTCGGATGAACCGGTCCTCAAGTGAAATCTGTCACGACCCGAACCGGGTTCGTGGATCGTGCCTTACCGGGCACCCAAGTAGACATACATCGAGTAATCGGGAACAAACACAACCATATGAGATAATGTATAAAACAATAATCGTGAAAACTTGCCTTTCGGCATATATATAAATGACAACTTTTAACATGAGCAGTTTAATCCTTTTACAAACCATGCCCACAACAAGATCTACGGACCTCTAAGAATGATATGACAACAATGGCGGGACAGGCCCCGCCAAACCCCGAATGTAAACACTTACTACGACGGGGACTACACCTGATAAGCCTCGGAGAAACGGAGCTTCCCAAACGCTGAATCGTGACCACGAGCTAGGATCAACGGCGGTGTACCTCAACTGCGGCATGAACGCGGCCCCGAGGAGGTCGATAACAGGTACCGAGTATGTGAAACTAAAAAATACTGCAAATGAAATCATAATAGTCTATAAAGCAGGAGACATGTATGATGACCAAACTACAGTTTTACAATAACTAAGCGGTCATATCAAGTCAGGGACTCACGCCTCAAGTCATCACCAAAGAACATAACGATGGGTCTCACGCCCAACATCAATCGTGCGTGGGACACATTCCTCACCGGCGGTTTATGATATAAAAGTTCCAAGGAACACACATGAACACCAGTCCCACTCGTGCCATAATAACACCGTGCGGGTAATGCGAAGGCATAGCCGTCTACTAACACCCACGGTACCAACAAGGTCATGAATCAGATCATAAGATCTGCTTGCAGGCCGTCACATGATCAAAGGCGGCCACTTGCCCGGATCTAATGCGCGCGTCTAGTCTCGAACTTCCGCAGACTCGCGTAGGCCAATCTCATCGCCCGCATGAGGCATCCCCGCGTCGGTAGCTACTCCCGGCATCGCCCCGACTTCGCGATCGCATAGCCACAAGGACCGCATGCCCATAAAGGGCGACACTAACACGGAACTCTCGTAGTTCGCGTAGGCCGGGACTGCGTGAGGTATTCTCGAATCATAGGTCCATCGACCACTGAGTCTACCCCGCGACGGAGGCGGCTTAACCCGGAATCATCTCAAGAGATGAATGCCACAATACTATCATAACGATCGATAGTTAATAAGCACAATCGAGAAACCCTTCACACAAACATCACAAGATACTAACACACGTAGATCCCAACACGTTTACTTATCAACGCAATCAAGAAAGTATTACAAGGCTATCACAAACCAATACAATCAAGTTGTTCACACAAGGTACCTTCTACTATGATTAACAAAATCGGGTTTTATCCCCAAAGTACTTCATACATCAACTCTTTAAAAGATACGTTACTTTCACAATGTCACACAATACCCGTAGTATAAAATAGAGTGACTATCCTTTTAAAGTAAATCAATTACTTCTCTTTGTAAAATCAAGTAACAACATTATTTTTCAAACGCCCAAGTTTGCCTAATTTCAAATGTTCACGTTTCTTATTTTTAGAAAGGTTTCGTAGTTCATAGTCTTATTCATTTAAGAATATAATTCTCTTTTAAACAACTGAGAAACATAAGCCTTATATGTGAGTAGGATATTCTTGTTTATAACAATCTTATTACAATGACCATGATCTAGGAAATATCATTTTGTCTCATCTTAGCTTCATGCGGATGGAAGTTTCTACTAGTTTTCATAATACTTAATTATTCAAAACATTTCCTTTTATTAACGCGCAGTGGTTTGTCGATACATTCGATTTCAAATCAAGAAAGCATTCTTAAGCCGTTATACCTAACTTCCCATAAAGCTAGTATAACTCTTAAGTTTTCAAACACCAAGTATTACTTCTCCTTTCAAAATGATTCAAAATCTTTTGAAAATACTTCAAGTTCTTTCTTATCATATAACAAGCCGCTTATAGTTCAAATCGATTACCTCTTAAAAACCACATGTATTTTCTTACTAACATAAAGTCGTTATAACCAACTTCCCATAAAGTCGTTATAACACTTTATGTTTTAAACCATTCAAACACATTTAGCACATGCGTCTACCGTACTACATAGTTCACACATATCATGCTAGAGAGATAGGAAGAGGTTCACATACCTCGCGACGATTATCGACTAATAGCAAAATGCTCAGTACCTCAAGCCGCGGCTACTCCTTAAGCCAGTAGAGAACGCGCCACACGTAGTACTTCAACCTATAAGGCCACAAGGCGCTTATTAACATTTAGGTCTCATCGTAGAACTTTCTACAGAAATTTCGTGACACCTCCCCGCATGGCGTAAACCTCCTCCTCTAACGAGGCTACCAAGCCAACCGGGGTTATACATCTAACCACTGCACAATTCTACTCCGGTACTACTACACAAGTCTCATGTCTGGTCCATGTAATTACAGTTCAAAGACTATATATAGTATACTTCTACTATACAATCTAACAACATGTAATTTCCAATTACAATAGGGACAAGATAATTACCTCGATAAGCCCATAATTATCCGAGTTTAAAGTCGATCTGGGCAATCGTTTAGCTCGACTCAGCGCCCAACCCGCTCTAAACCACCCTTAGAAGTTCTAACTAACTTACACAAAACTCCAACTGACTATGGAGATTTTCCTAGGGTTTCGGTTTTGTGACGGAAGTATAATAGTATAATCGGGCTTTTTGTAAAGGTATAACCTTAGAATACTACAAGGTATATGGCTAAGGTAATTTGGGCATTATAACAATACTTTTGAGAGTATTTCTACGAGAGGGGTATTATATGAAAACAAACTAGGCTAGTGGGTACGGCCACACCACAGGAGGGGTGGCTACCTCGCCTACCCCACTGGGGAACTCTCGCCGAGGGCCTCGCGAAAGGGGAGGAAGGCTCTCAAGACTTAGGCATTTTGGATGAAGAAGTTCATCAAAGGAGAGGGGTATTTATAGCACAAGCCAAGGCCAACCAATGGCCAAGATCTAGCCAAGTGCCTAGCAAGTGTAGGGCCAAGATTCACCCAAGTGTCCTAGCCAACTTGCACACAAAATATCTACCAAAAATATCTCCCACTTGCCCTCCCCAAATCGTCCGTGCGCCCACTTTGCCCCACTGATGAGAGGGTGCCAAGCCGCCTCTCGTTGGTCCAAAATGTTCCGTCTCTCGGAAAAATCCGCAAAAATACTTAATGACATAGCGGAAATTCCCTACGAAAGTCGTGAAAGCGTTTAGTCGAAAATCGACTCTAACCGGGTGTTGTGCACAAACATATTTCGGCCCAAAGGTGCCACATGGGGGTGACACGTGTCGCCCCCCGATTCGTCCAAAATATTTCGTCTTCAGAAAATATCCAAAACGGCCAAAATCTCAAAATCAAAGCGGGCCCCACAAAGCGTAAATTTCTCCGTGGGCCCACGTGACCATTTTCGAAAATAAAATTCCATAATTCTCTAATATTCCAGAAGTCCGAATACCAAATCGGGAATCCAATTCCATAAACGAACCTTTTTCCTTCACAAAACCGAAACTTTTCCGTGGAAAATTCACTCTTTCTTCCTTTCCAATCTTTCTGCCGTATTCTCGCACGCACGCCCTGCATACATACCACGGAACTACGGGTATAACATTCTTCCCCTTAGAAACATTCGTCGAATGTTCCTTCTAGTCTTAAAACAAACGTGCGCCAGTATAGTCTTCACTACTATACTTACGAAACAATCCTGCCATACCTGGCCACAGAAATACCTGCGCAACACTTACATCTAAGTCCACGAGGAACACCTCAACATCACCACAAATAATACTACTTTTGTCACTTTGTCGCGAGCCTTGCTCGACGACCCAACAAACGATGCCGCTGCGTCACGATCAATTGTTGTACACTCGGATTCTTATCACATTTCTGATACTGCTTTAGTATCCAAAACTCGGGGTTACTATCTCTAACGTGGTCATCATTAATCGGATCATTACGGATGGATCTTCGACACTTTCCGAACATAACAATACGAAAAGACGGACGCCCTTCCTCCTAAGTCGGACGGCAAATGCTAACATATAGGCAACTGGCCTATTCTTCACATGAACTCACAAAGGCCCAAGTAACTCGGGCTAAGTTCCTTCGTTTCCAAAACTCGTCACACCGCCCGGGTGGTACTTTCAAGAAGACCGACCGTCGGCACGAACTCTGGCGTCGTCGCCGATTATCCGCACAATTCCTGCAGTGCCGTAACTTCTTCTAGACAAGCTTCACTATCCACGATCTGCTGGAACAAGCTCAACCAACTATCTCGAACCGCCAACATCGAACCAATCGACCGAACTTGCATTTCTGCTTACAAGGCGCCGCAAGACGACATCCGAACACCGAAATGGTAGCTTAAACACTCCAACCAGGAACAACGATCTCACGGCTACCTCAAATCAAAACACCGCCCGAGGCGAATGCGATCTGAGACTCACCTGAGTTCCTAGCCTGCTCGTACAAACTCCCGGAAGAGAAAGCAGTAGTACCACGGGCTCCACTGTCGTCATAAGGTGAAGGTAGGCACCCGTGCAACCTCACAACCTTTTCGGATAACATCAACACCTGCGAGAACGACCGACCGAAGAACACGATAGGTGCCTCATCGGCCGGACCACCGGTCGAACGCATCCACGAACTTGCACGGCTAACTAAACATGGGCCTAACACCTCGTGACCCTAACACAAAGAGGGACCACCACAAACCGACCCACCACCAAACCTACCGCGGGTTGACCCGCGTAGCCTCAACCCCGACCCAAGCGCGAAATACCATCTCCCGAAGGAACAATCTTACTAAACACGTTACGAAAACTGGCGGTCTTCTTAGCTCGACTACCTTCCTTCAAATCACGCTACTCGGGACTTATCCCACGAACATAGCTCACGTGCACTATGCACTCCTATAAGGGTCAAACATAACACTACACCTTTCTCGAGATGGCCTTACCTCTAAGGTCTTTACGTAAAACACTCTAAGGCTCACACCTTCTCTATCCCCCAAAATCTTACTCGGTTAACCCACCGTGATTCTAATCACAACTAACACACCGCTATCGTAACATAGCACTTAAGGTATACTCACTTGAAAGTTACCGAAGGACCGCCGCTCTGGCCTCTTCTCGTCCTTGGTTAACCCGTCAATCTACGTTTTCGACTGCTGTACATAAGCCCGCAGTGCCATGCTCAAGCCCAATCAAGAATTACTCTTGCACAACCTCTCTTGGTAGTCATCAAGACTCGTGGTACATCGGTATAATCTCTGGTAGCCAAATCTATAGCTAATGTGGTCGCCTCTTTGAAATCTATATTCACTGTTCCCGGTCGTGGAACTGAAGGTTCAAATATCGTGGACGCAGTAGGAACTGCCGTCACTGTGCTAAACTCTGCTGGGGCTAGTGACGTCGCAGAAATCCCCGAATGAAGCACTACCCTAGGTAATGATTGGGCCTGTGCCCTCGCCACCCTCTGAACTCTACTCGCAGCTCCCTCGGCTGCCTTGCCCTCCTGGGCTCGGGTTGCCCTACGCGGAGGCATAATGATAAGGGAAAAGATTTCGTCAGAGGGTTCAACTTACAACACAGCTCTAAGGCACGATCTCAGAGTGAGAAGAATAGAAACCAATCCTAAATATCCTATAGCCTCCTGATTATTGATGTGGTGCACAACACACCGATAATCAAGACTTCTCGATACTGATGCAGACACTTTCCGAGGATTAATCGCTCACGATACCACTTTTGTCACGACGACCGGGGCGTGGATCGTGCCTTACCCCGCACCCAGTAGACATACATCGAGTAATGGAACAAACACAACCATATGAGATAATGTATAAAACAATAATCAGAAAACTTGCCTTTCGGCGTATATATAAATGACAACTTTTAACATGAACAGTTTAATCCTTTTACAAACCATGCCCACAACAAGATTACTGCACCTCTAAGAATGATATGACAACAATGGCGGGCGGGGCCCCAAACCCTGAATGTAAACACTTACTACGACGGGGACTACACCACCGATAAGCCTCGGAGAAACGGAGCTTCCCAAACGCTGACGTGACCACGAGCTAGGATCAACGGCGGTGTACCTCAACTGCGGCATAACGCAGCCCGAAGGAGGTCGATAACAGTTTGAGTATGTGAAACTAAAAATACCGCAAATGAAATCATAATAGTCTATAAAGCGGAGACATGTATGATGACCAAACTACGCTTTACAATAACTAGCGGTCATATCAAGTCGTGACTCACGCCTCAAGTCATCACCAAAGAACATAACGATGGGTCTCACGCCCACAACATCAATCGTGCGTGGGACACATTCCTCACCGCGGTTTATGATATAAAAGTTCCAAGGAACACATGAACACCAGTCCCACTGTGCCATAATAACACCGTGCGGGTAAGTGAAGGCATAGCCGTCTACTAACACCACGCAGTACCAACAAGGTCATGAATCAGATCATAAGATCTGTCTGCATCGTCACATGATCAAAGGCGGCCACTTGCCCGCAGATCTAATGCGCGTCTAGTCTCGAACTTCCGCAGCTCGCATAGGCCAATCTCATCGGCCGCATGGCGTCCCCGCATCGGGTAGCTACTCCGGCATCGCCCCGACTTCGCGACCGCGTAGCCCACAAGGACCGCATGCCCATAAGGGCGTACACTAACACGGAACTCGTAGTTCCGCATAGCCGGGACTGCATGAGGTATTCTCGAATCATAGGTCCATCGACCGCTGAGTCTACCCGCATCGGAGGCGACAACCGGAATCATCTCAAGAGATGAATGCCACAATACTATCATAACGACTGATAGTTAATAAGCACAATCAAGGGAAACCCCTTCACACAAACATCACAAGATACTAACACACGTAGCATCCCAACACGTTTACTTATCAACGCAATCAAGAAAGTATTACAAGGCTATCACAAACCAATACAATCAAGTTGTTCACACAAGGTACCTTCTACTATATGATTAACAAAATCGGGTTTTTATCCCCAAAGTACTTCATACATCAACTCTTTAAAAGATACGTTACTTTCACAATGTCACACAATACCCGTAGTATAAAATAGAGTGACTATCCTTTTAAAGTAAATCAATTACTTCTCTTTGTAAAATCAAGTAACAACATTATTTTTCAAACGTCCAAGTTTGCCTAATTTCAAATGTTCACGTTTCTTATTTTTAGAAAGGTTTCGTAGTTCATAGTCTTATTCATTTAAGAATATAATTCTCTTTTAAACAATCTGAGAAACATAAGCCTTATATGTGAGTAGGATATTCTTGTTTATAACAATCTTATTACAGCAGCCATGATCTAGGAAATATCATTTTGTCTCATCTTAGCTTACATGCAGATGGAAGTTTCTACTAGTTTTCATAATACTTAATTATTCAAAACATTTCCTTTTATTAACGCGGTGGTTTGTCGATACACATTCGATTTCGAAATCAAGAAAGCATTCTTAAGCCGTTATACCTAACTTCCCATAAAGCTAGTATAACTCTTAAGTTTTCAAACACCAAGTATTACTTCTCCTTTCAAAATGATTCAAAATCTTTTGAAAATACTTCAAGTTCTTTCTTATCATATAACAAGCCGTTATAGTTCAAATCGATTACCTCTTAAAAACCACATGTATTTTCTTACTAACATAAAGTCGTTATAACCAACTTCCCATAAAGCCGTTATAACACTTTATGTTTTAAACCATTCAAACACATTTAGCACGTATCGTCTCACCGTACTACATAGTTCACACATATCATGCTAGAGATAGGAAGAGGTTCACATACCTCGCGACGATTATCGACTAATAGCAAAATGCTCAAGTACCTCGCCGTCTACTCCTAAGCCAGTAACGCGCCACACGTAGTACTTCAACCTATAAGGCCACAAGCGCTTATTAACATTTAGGTCTCATCGTAGAACTTTCTACTGAAATTTGGCGACTCCCGCAACAGCGTAAACCTCCTCTCTAACGAGGCTGCAAGCCAACCAGGGGGGTTATACATCTAACCCTAACGGGTACAATTCTACCCCACGGTACCATTACACAAGTCTACTGTAATACAGTCCTATGTAATTACAGTTCAGCACTATATATAGTATACTTCTACTATACAATCTAACAACATGTAATTTCCAATTACAATAGGGGGACAAGATAATTACCTCGATAAGCCCATAATTATCCGAGTTTAAAGTCGATCCTGGGCAATCGTTTAGCTCCACTCAGCGCTCCAACCCGCTCTAAACCACCTTAGAAGTTCTAACTAACTTACACACAAAACTCCAATGGACTATGGAGATTTTCCTAGGGTTTCGGTTTTGTATTGACGGAAGTATAATAGTATAACTGGGCTTTTTGTAAAGGTATAACCTTAGAATACTACAAGGTATATGGCTAAGGTAATTTGGGCATTATAACAATACTTTTGAGAGTATTTCTACCAAGAGGGGGGGGTATTATATGAAAACAAACTAGGCTAGGTGGGTACCCACGCCACACCACAGCGAGGGGGTGGCTACCTCGCCTACCCCACTAGGGGGGGGAACTCTCGGCCAAGGGGGCCTCACGAAAAGGGGAGGGGGAAGGCTCTCAAGACTTAGGCATTTTGGATGAAGAAGTTCATCAAAGGAGAGGGGTATTTATAGCACAAGCCAAGGCCAACCAATGGCCAAGATCTAGCCAAGTGCCTAGCAAGTGTAGGGCCAAGATTCACCCAAGTGTCCTAGCCAACTTGCACACAAAATATCTACCAAAAATATCTCCCACTTGCCCTCCCCAAATCGTCCATGCCGCCCACTTTGCCCACCAATGAGAGGGTGCCAAGTGCCGCCCTCTCGTTGGTCCAAAATGTTCCGTCTCTCGGAAAAATCCGCAAAAATACTTAATGACATAGCCGGAAATTCCCCTACGAAAGCTGTGAAAACGTTTCGTCGAAAAACGACTCTAACCGGGTGTTGTGCACAAACATATTTCGGCCCAAAGGTGCCACATGGGGGTGACACGTGTCGCCCCCCGATTCGTCCAAAATATTTCGTCTTCCGAAAATATCCAAAACGGCCAAAATCTCAAAATCAAAGCGGGCCCCACAAACCCGTAAATTTCTCCCGTGGGCCCCACGTGACCATTTTCGAAAATAAAATTCCATAATTCTCTAATATTCCAGGAAGTCCGAATACCAAATCTGGGAATCCAATTCCCATAAACGAACCTTTTTCCTTCACAAAAACCGGAAACTTTTCCGTGGAAAATTCACCTCTTTCTTCCTTTCCAATCTTTCTGTCGTATTCTCGTACGTACGTCCTTGCATACATACCCTGGAACTACGGGGTATAACAAATACATTCCCGGATGAACCGGTAATCAAGTGAAACACATTCCCGGATGAACCGGTAGTCGAGTGAAATACATTCCCGGATGAACCGGTAATCGAGTGAAATACATTCCCGGATGAACCGGTAATCGAGTAGAACACAGTACTTACACAACAAGGCTATCACACGTAACATGGTCAAGTTTCGTAACAACAAGTATAAGCAAGTTACACACGACTCAAGGTACTTTCATTTTATATCAAAGTCCGGATTTTAACCTTAAAGTACTACGTCCGTTAAATTCCTTTTAAGATCCATTTCTTTTACAAAGGTCACCCGATACCCGTAGTATAAAATTTGAGTGACTGACATTGTTAAGTAAACCAAAATGCTTTCCTTTGTAAAATCAAGTGACAACCTTATTTTCCAAACGTTCAAGTTTGCCTAATTTCGAGTGCTCAAGTTTCTCATTTTAGAAAAAGGTTTCGTATTTCATAGTTTTAAATCCTTTAAAACATAATTCTCCTTTAAACGTTTTGAGAAACCTATGTCTTATAAGTGAGTAGGTATTCTTTGTTTATAATCAATCTTATTAAGCAGCCATGATCTAGGAAATGCAATATCATTTTGTCTCATCTTAGCTTCTATGCAGATGGAGGTTTCTCCTGGTTTTAATAATACTTCTTTCGTCTATACATTTTCCTTTTAGTAACGCTGCCGTGGTTTGTCGCTACACATTACGATTTCGAAATCAAGATAACATTCTTAAGCCGTTATACCTAACTTCCCATAAAGCTAGTATAACTCTTAAGCTTTCAAAACCCAAGTAATACTCATTCTTTCAAAACGATTCATAGATCTTTTGAAATGCTTCAAGTTCTTTATTAACACATATCAAGCCAGTTATTATTCAAATCAGTTACCTTTTAAAAACCACAAAGTATGTGCTTATCCACATAAAGCTATTATAACCAACTTCCCATAAAGCCGTTATAACACTTTATGTTTTAAAATCAATCAAATACATTTAGCACATGTACGTCTACCTTACTACATAGTTCACACATATCATGCTAGAAGAGATAGGAAGAGGTCCACATACCTCGCGACGATTGTCGACTAATAGCAAAACGCTCCAAGTACCTCAAACCGCCGGCTACTCCTTAAGCCAAGTGGATCACTCCACACGTAGTACTACAACCTATAGAGGCCACTGGCGCCTATTAATACCTTTAGATCCCGGCGTAGAATATTCTACGAGAAAATTCGCAGACCTCCCCGCAACAGCGCACATCTCCGCCTCTATCGAGGCCGGCTACCAAGCCAACCAGGGGGGGTGAACACGTCTGACCGGACTTGTACAATTCTTCTACACCGCACTGCTACACCAGTCTCATTGTAATACGGTCCATGTAATTCTGATTCGCTTCTCTTATTTAAATTCAGCTTAAGTCGCAAGACATTCTGTAAGTATTATTCAGGCTTAAGTCAAAAGACATTGCCGCACAATTATAATGTTCAGTTCTATATATAGTATACTTCAACTATATATTCCTACAACATGTAATTTCCAATTACAACAGAAGGTCAAGAATGTTTACCTCGATAAGCCCAAAATTATCCGAGTTTATATGTCGTTCCTGAACAAGGTTTAGCTCCTACTCGTGCGCTCCAAGCGCTCCAAGAAACCCCTGAAGTGTCTACACAACTTCTACTTAATACTTCAACTACGGGTGAAGATTTTTCCTTAGGGTTTCGTTTAGTGGCTAAAGGAAAGTATAATAGTATTTTCCGGGCTTCGTATAAAGGGTACTTTGGAAAGTACTACAAGGTATTTGGCTAAAGTATTTTGGACATTATAACAATACTAGGAGAGTATTTCTATACCACAAAGGGGGGGTATTATACGAAAACAACTAGGCTAGGGGGTACCCAGCTAGCACCACTAGGAGGGGATACTTTCGGCCAAGGGCCTTCTCAAAGGGGGGAGGGGTGTGGCGGACGACTACTACAAGGAGAGGGGAGGGAGATTTCAAGACTTAGGCACATTTTTGGATGAAGAACTCTTCAAGCTTAGGGGGGTATTTATAGGTCAAGCCATGGCCAACCAATGGCCAAGATGAAGACAAGTGTGGTGCAAGTGTAGGGTTAGATTTCCACCATGTGTACCTTATCCATCTACCACACAACTTGCACAAAAATATCCTACCAACTAAAGCCCTCTTTTTCGTCCACCATTGCCGCCCCATTTGTTCCAATGTGAGGGTGACACATGTCACCCTCCCGTTGGTCCACAATGTTTCGTCTCTCGGAAAAATCCGCAAAAATTATAAATGACATAGCCGGAATTTTCCCAACAAAAGTTGTGGAAACGTTTCGTCGAAAAACGACTCTAATCGGGTGTTGTGTACAAATTTCGAAACTTGCCTAACTTAAGGCTCAAATTTTCTACGTACGTCCTCACGTACATACTCTGAAAATACGGTATAACATTCTTCCCTTAGAAACATTCGTCCGAATGTTCCTTCTCAAGTCTCAACACAAACATGCGCCAAGATAGTCTTCCGTTATACGTGACGAAAACAATCATGCCACACCGCCATGAAATAACAAATGCACAAAATACGAAATCCCAAGTCCACGAGGAATCACCTCTGTTATCACAAAAGAAACGATCACACTCGTTCACTTCTCCCTACCGTCGTACTGCTCGAACACTCGAACCCTTCCCAAGACACGCACCACACTTGATCAACGCCGTTTCCAACCCTTGGAGTCACTACCTCCAAACTTGGTCATCTTACTAACCTCGATTTCCTCTAAGGCCACTCGGCCTTCACGAACTGATTCTGGTCGAACGTATCCACGAACTCATAAGATGGTCATCTAAACTTGGGCCTAGCACCGCGTGACCGCCACTGGCGGGACCACCCAGTGACCTTTCCTCGAACGGACGCGGGTTGGCCCGCAACACGGCCCAACCCGACCATTATCGCGCCAACTCTTGCTCGCCGACGGAACAATCTTGCTAAAACACATCAAAGCTACCACTTTCATTTACCCAACCAGGACTTATCACACAATACATTCTAGGCATAAAATGCACTCGACAAGGATCACTCGCAAAATCTTGTACTCAAGACGGCCTTACATCTAAGGTCTCCACGTAATATTCTAAGGTTCATCATTTTCTCACCCTGTGCTTACCCTTTCACTAAGCATGTTTCTAAATCACATTTTAGCACCAAGCTATCCGAACATAACACTTAACACATTATCATAACAAACAAAACTCTAGATGGTTAAGGATATACATTAAGCTACCGCTCAACTCTAATCATAAAATGCGCCTGCAGGCATAATCGTAGAAAGCGATGAACACGCCATCGATCCAGAGGCTGCGCCAGCTGCCGTACCTCTCCTATAAGCCAGATCTCTCGTCACATGGCCACGGCGCAGTGAAACAAGCACCGATAAAAGACGACATTCCCGGGATGATGTTTGCCACATCGTGCACACCGAGGGACATGAATCCCGGCTAGCACTCACGTATACTGCGGAACCGGAAGACACGGAGCTCGACCAGCTCCGAATACCTGAACGTCCGAAGGCGGGGACCACTGCATCTTGGTGGAGGTACATAACTAGGCTAGCTGAGGCGGTCCGCCTCGAAAGTTACCAAAGGACCTGCTGCTCGGCCTCTTCTCGCGATCTCGGTCATTCCGTCGACCTCTCCGTGCCTCACATCCTAGTGCATGAGCTTGCGTGCGGGCAATGTCCATGCGGTGAAGAGCTACACCGTACAAGCCTCGCGCAGTAATCGTCCAGCCCGGTGGCGTGGCGGTGTACTCATCCTCCATATCCGCTACTCTGGCGGGAACATACCGAGCTAATGAGTCGAACTCACATTGTACTCTCTAACCGTCGCGTCCCGCCTCAACGTCAAAAATCTGCCGGCGAGCCCTCTCATGCGTGGAGGCAAGAAATGTGCAAGAAATGCCCTCGAGAACTTCGTCCCAAACTGCTGGAAGTGCATGCTCTTCCGGGACAGCTCCTACGAATCAAACTGGTCAAGCTGCAGATCACGCGGTGATGCGAACCAATACCACCGACTCGCCTCGAGGCTCGATCACTCTCATGATCCGTTGTGGCTGTCGGATAAACTCACGAGGTCGTCCTCGGCTCTCGATCCATAGAACACCGGAGGCTACAACTCGTGAAGTCACGTAGCCTCAGCCCATGCGCTCGGGGTGTACTACGGGTGCTCTGGCTGAATGCTGCATCCAGCCTATCCTCATATCAGCCACGACCGCGGCGATGGCGCCATCTCCGTACCCGTCTCATCGGCTCGGTGTGGGGTGGAGGCTCAGTCTTGTAGTCTCGGCGACCACCGCTGCGGCTCTAAACTTCTTTGGTCTTTGGCGGCGTCGCGAAACCCGCCGTCGAATCTTGTCTCGTCTTGGCCAAGACTGCGACCTCGTACTCCTCGTATCTCACTAACGACTCCTCGATTGCGCCTTGCCCGTGGGCTGGGTTGCCTTACGCGGAGGCATAGCGGTAAAGGAAGGAATACGTCGGAGGGTCCATTTATCACACAGCTCTAAGGCACGATCTCAGAATGAGAAGGATGGAAACCAATCCTAAATGTCCTGCAGCCTCCTGATTATAGATGTGGTGCACAACACACCGATAATCAAGACTCTACTAGACACGGTCTGTAGACACTTTCCGAGGACTAACTGCTCTGATACCACTTTTGTCACGACCGAACCGGGCGTGATCGTGCCTACCGGGCACCCTAGTGATACAACATCAGAGAAAATCAGCGGAAATAAAAACATGAACATGAATTAAGAGAAAAGATAAATAAACAGGCCAACCAAAACAGTTGCCTTCATCATATATACATAAATACCCGAACAGTTATCCTTTTTACAAACCCTGCCACTGATTGCTCTAGACCTCTAAGACTTTACATGCTATGGCGGGGCGGGGCCCGCCATACCCCTGAATGTATAAGCATCTACAGACTCAGGGTAACATACCAAAAGATAAGCCTCCGAAGGAACGGAGCTTTCCAATACGCTGAAAGGTGATCCTAAAAGCGGGGATCGACAGCCGATGTACCTTTTACCTGCGGCATGAACGCAGCCCCCCGAAGGAGGTCAGTACAACAGGTACCAAGTATGTGAAACTGTAAAATACTGTAAATGAAATCATAATAGTCTATATAAAGCAGGAGACATGTATGATAACCAAACTACAGTTCACAACATAGAAGCAGTCATGTCAAGTCAGGGACTCACGCCTCTAAAGTCATCCTCATGCGTGGAACTCCTTCCGCCGCTGGCGATCTAGGTACACATCATGTGATAAGTATAACAGGTCTCGGCCCATCTGATGGAAACTATATAGCAACGGTTGGAATACAGTCCCGGTTCATCCCATGAACCGTTAGTCGATGGAATACATTCCCGGATGAACCGGTAGTCAAGTGACATACATTCCCGTATTAACCGTTCCTCAAGTGAAATACATTCCCTGATGAACCGGTCCTCAAGTGAAATACATTCCCGTATGAACCGGTATTCGAGTGAAACACATTCCGGATGAACCGTGAGTCGAGTGAAATACATTCCGGATGAGCCGTGTCGAGTGAAATACATTCGGATGAACCGTGTCGAGTAGAACACATTACTTACACAACAAGGCTATCACACGTAACATGGTCAAGTTTCGTAACAACAAGTATAAGCAAGTTACACGACTCAAGGTACTTTCATTTTATATCAAAGTCGGATTTTAACCTTAAAGTACTACGTCCGTTAAATTCCTTTTAAGATCCATTTCTTTTACAAAGGTCACGATACGTAGTATAAAATTTGAGTGACTGACATTGTTAAGTAAACCAAAATGCTTTCCTTTGTAAAATCAAGTGACAACCTTATTTTCCAAACGTTCAAGTTTGCCTAATTTCGAGTGCTCAAGTTTCTCATTTTAGAAAAAGGTTTCGTATTTCATAGTTTTAAATCCTTTAAAACATAATTCTCCTTTAAACGTTTTGAGAAACCTATGTCTTATAAGTGAGTAGGTATTCTTTGTTTATAATCAATCTTATTAAGCAGCCATGATCTAGGAAATGCAATATCATTTTGTCTCATCTTAGCTTCTATGCAGATGGAGGTTTCTACTGGTTTTAATAATACTTCTTTAGTCAATACATTTTCCTTTTATTAACGCTGCAGTGGTTTGTCGATACACATTCGATTTCGAAATCAAGATAACATTCTTAAGCCGTTATACCTAACTTCCCATAAAGCTAGTATAACTCTTAAGCTTTCAAAACCCAAGTAATACTCATTCTTTCAAAATGATTCATAGATCTTTTGAAATGCTTCAAGTTCTTTATTAACACATATCAAGCCAGTTATTATTCAAATCAGTTACCTTTTAAAACCACAAAGTATGTGCTTATCCACATAAAGCTATTATAACCAACTTCCCATAAAGCGTTATAACACTTTATGTTTTAAATCAATCAAATACATTTAGCACGTATGCGTCTACCTTACTACATAGTTCACACATATCATGCTAGAAGAGATAGGAAGAGGTCCACATACGTCGCGACGATTGTCGACTAATAGCAAACGCTCCAAGTACCTCAAACCGCTACTCCTTAAGCCAAGTGGATCACTCCACACGTAGTACTACAACCTATAGAGGCCACTGGCGCCTATTAATACCTTTAGATCGGCGTAGAATATTACGAGAAAATTCGGCAGACCTCCCCATGACAGCGTAAATCTCCTCTCTATCGAGGCTACCAAGCCAACCGGGGTTAACACGTCGGCCGGACGTGTACAATTCTACTACACAATGCTACACAAGTCTCATGTCTGATGCCCTATGTAATTACTGATTCGGTTCTCTTATTTAAATTGGGCTTAAGTCGCAAGACATTGCCGTAAGTATTATTCGAGCTTAAGTCAAAAGACATTGCCGCACAATTATAATGTTCAGTTCTATATATAGTATACTTCAACTATATATTCCTACAACATGTAATTTCCAATTACAAATGAAGGTCAAGAATGTTTACCTCGATAAGCCCAAAATTATCCGAGTTTATATGTCGTTCTGAACAAGGTTTAGCTCTACTCGTGCGCTCCAAAAGCGCTCCAAGAAACCCTGAAGTGTCTACACAACTTCTACTTAATACTTCAACTACGGGTGAAGATTTTTCCTTAGGGTTTAGTTTAGTGGCTAAAGGAAAGTATAATAGTATTTTAGGCCAGTATAAAGTACTTTGGAAAGTACTACAAGGTATTTGGCTAAAGTATTTTGGACATTATAACAATACTAGGAGAGTATTTCTATACCACAAAGGGGGTATTATCTGAAAACAACTAGGCTAGGGGTACCACGGCTAGCACCACTAGGAAGGGGATACTTTCGGCCAGGGCCTTCTCGAAAGGGGAGGGGTGTGGCGGACGACTCTCTGAGGAGAGGGAGGGAGATTTCAAGACTTAGGCACATTTTTGGATGAAGAACTCTTCAAGCTTAGGGGTATTTATAGGTCAAGCCATGGCCAACCAATGGCCAAGATGAAGACAAGTGTGGTGCCAGTGTAGGGTTAGATTTCCACCCTGTGTACCTTATCCTTCTACCACCCATCTTGCACTATAATGTCCTACCAACTAAAGCCCTCTTTTTCGTCCACCATTGCCGCCCCATTTGTTCCAATGTGAGGGTGACACATGTCACCCTCCCGTTGGTCCACAATGTTTCGTCTCTCGGAAAAATCCGCAAAAATTATAAATGACATAGCCGGAATTTTCCCAACAAAAGCTGTGGAAACGTTTCGTCGAAAAACGACTCTAATCGGGTGTTGTGTACAAATTTCGAAACTTGCCTAACTTAAGGCTCAAATTTTCTACGTACGTCCTCACGTACATACTCTGAAAATACGGGGTATAACACCCATGTCCACTTGTCCCCTTTATCACAAAATATCTAAAGTCCAAGTCAATGACAAGTGGAGGGGTGACACGTGTCACCCTCCTATTGGTACAAAATAATTTCTTCACAAATAAATTCTATACTTGGCCAAAATATCTCAAAATCTCGTGGGCCCCACAAAATCATAAAATTTCCCGTGGGCCCTACATGACCAAATCCGAGATTTCAAAATCCAAAACTAATTCCTTAATTCCAATTAGGAGAATTGAACTCCGAGTACTCAAATTGTCGTCTTCACATTTTCGAAATATTTCCTTAAGAAAATGTAGCTATACTTTCTTCCCACGTTCAAGTCTTACTTCTTTACTTACGTTCTCAAATACATGTCTTGAAACTACGGGGTGCAACACTTATCAACTTCAATTAGCTAGATATTTATTCCGAGACCAAAAGCAAAAGGAAGTTGGCTCAATCTTGCATATAATTACGATCATACAAATAGTTGCATTCACTCCTTTAGTTAAAACTAGCACCAAGAATTTATTCTCTCTGGATGTTACCCGAAGTTTCACCAAGAATATATGCTCTATTAACCACTAACAGTAAAACTTTATTTCGGTTCCGGGTCCGGGTACCCTGTCTCTATTTGCCAGAATCGGAACCGGACCCGACATTGATCAGTTCCTAATTTTACTACCCGGAACCTACCCGTTATTATAATATATCTATCCGGAACCTACCCTTTAGTGTCCGTTTCGGTCGGGTATCTGAGTACTATGTACCCGTGCTCACCCCTAAATATGAGCATGTTAAATAATTCATTATTCCCAATGTAAGTCTCTTCACTTTAAAAAAAGATTGTCTCTTTTTATAATGAGTATATATTTTCTAATTCCAAGGCATATTTAAAATCATATTTAAAAGAATCCACACATCTTTAATTTAATACTATAAGATTTAAAAATCTTCATTTATTTTATAAATTTTGTGTCAAATCAAATTAAAACACTCAAATTGGGACGGAATGAGTAAATTTTTTATTTAGCCTCCCTTCATAATTGCTTGACTATTCCTCACTCACATATTTTAGAGTGGTACCAAGAAAAATGTTAAATGATTTTACCTGAAAATCTTATTTTCTCATATTCGATAAGTAAGTAAATAATATTATTTTAATAGTATTTGTACATAATCTAAATTAATATCATGAGAGATGCGAGGTGGAGTGAGAGTGGGGTGAATGGCGTGGATGGGTGGAGTGAGGTAGCTGTAGGGGGTAGGTGGTGGGTGAATGGGTGGAGTGGGATGGCTGTAGGGGGTAGGGTGGTGGGTGGTGTTTCCTCCGTACCAAAACACACCCTCAGTGCGAACAAATTATCTCTACTATTGCGTATGTGAGTTTCACAACGTATAGTTGGGTTCAACTTCCGATAAAAAAGAATATAACATTACTTACATTATATTGATCAAATTATCTCAACCATAACTCTATGATCTTTTTGAATTTCACAACATATAAGTACCGACTGAGCCAAAACAGCCAATGCAATGGCTTAGGGCATCATTTTTTGAAAACAAATTATGGCGTATTATTTTGGGGAAAAATCACTATTAAATACAACAATAATCAAAACTTTAGGGGTCAAAATACACATTCCTCATATCTTTTTGGACTCTAAACGAATCTCTAATAAAACCCCTCATTGGAGACAAGTGTTGTTTAGGATAATTCTAGTGGTTAAGACTCTAGCTAAAAATGATTTGGCTTTTCGTGGAGATAATGAAAAGATCGGTGATGAGAAAAATGGAAACTTCATCATGGGCATAATTGAGATGATAGCTGAGTTTGATCCAGTTATGAAACAACATATTGAACGCTTCCGTAAGAAAAAAATTAAGTATCATTTTCTTAGCCACAAAATTCATAATGAGTTGATTGAGATGTTAGCATGGTAAATAAAGTCTTCGATCATCAAGAAGATTAGGGCGGCCAAATATTTTTCTGTGATACTTGATTGCACTCCCGAGAAGGACTATGATACATTAGGAGAAGGACTATTTAATACACTTATAGATGTATTAAATGATATTGAACTTGATATCGATGATGTAAGGGGTCAGGGGTATGATAATGGAGCAAATATGAAGGAAAAAAATAAAGGTGTGCAAAAACACTACTTGAGATTAATCCGAGAGCGTTTTATACGCCATGTGGTACTCATAGTCTTAATCTGACGCTTTGCAAGATGGCTAATTCGTGTGATATAGCTATTTCTTTTTTTTGGATTGCTGCAACGTGTTTACTGCTTATTTTCTTCGTCTACAAAACGGTGGAGTATATTTAAAGAAGCAGTTGGAGCTCACGGACTCACATTAGAAAATTTGTCTGAAACTCGTTGGGAAAGTCGTATTGATAGCGTATCTGCAATCAGGTACAATTTTTTTTTTAGTTTTTTTCTCAAAATCTAATTTTCTTCTTCTTGTAATCAGGGAAAGAAAGGAATTTTGAGCTTTGAGTTTTTATTTAGTATGATCATTTGACATGATATCTTATACTCCATTAATACTGTTAGCAAGCTCTTACAATCAGAAAATATGGATATTGAGGTTGTCATTACCCAACTAAAAGGGTTGATTTCTTATTTTCAGAATTGTAGAGAAAATGATTTTGAAACGGGTAGCTAAAAATTTGACATCTGAATTGGGGGTTGAACCTAATTTTCGCGACAAATGCTCGTCAGGTAATATTCTTGTACTTAGCTATACAATTTTGAATAAGGTTGCAACCTCTATTTTTATTATATTAGATTAATAGTCATATTAATTTTTTGTATTCATGTGTTTAAGTAAGTCTAGCTACTTGTTAACTATTTTTGTTGTGGGGGGGGGGGGGGGCAAAAAATTTGTGCTGGCTTAGGGCATCTCAAATCTCAGGGCCGGCCCTGTAACATATAATCAAGTTTAAGTCCTAAAAAGAATGGTTGGTTTACCCGCAAGGGTAGCCAAGTTGGTGGAGTAGGAGAGCGCGGGATCGAAAGGTCACGAGTTCGATTCCCCCTGCCAACACCTTCTTGGTTGAGCCTGTTACACATGGCTTGCCAAGTGTGGTTTACCTGGCTGACGTGGTTTGCATGCTATTAAAATAGCGGCTGCGGGTTCTCGTCATCAAAAAAAAAAATGTTGGTTTAGGGTGACAGTGTAAAAATAGTTTATTTATAGTAACTTCAATGAATATTAAGATACAAGTAAGATGTATAACCGATTTCACCTAATTTCAAATTCAAGATATAGTCCCACTAAAACTATCTCCGGCATAAAAAAAATGTGGAAATATTCCATGATGTCAAGATTAACCCAACATATAATGTCCTTAATTTGAATTACGAGGGTCAAACTAATTAATGTTCGCTGTGAATTTGAAAATAACTCTTCAATTTTTTGAAAATAAAATTTAAATATTTAGAAACTAAATAAAGTACTATAATTCTCAAAAATTAACAATTCAAAATATTTAGAAGGTATTTGAAAAAATTATGATAAAATAAAATTTTATGCTATTGTCCAAATAATAATAAGAAAAACAAATTGAATGAGTAGCCGGGTAGGTAGAAATTTATCGACGCTCAATAATCGCACTAATTTTTTCCGTTTGACAAATTTCCATTCATTCTTGTTCTGTCTTTACTATTTGAGCAACTTTGTTAGAATCATACAATAAAATTGTTTTTCGTGTCAGAACTCAGAATCATCTTCGGACAACTGTGAAATTTTAACCAGAATGGATTTCTTCTTTTGTGAGATTGAAAATCCTGTACATTTTGAGCAAAGCTACAGCATGAGCACAATTTTTCAAAAAGAATTTCAACGAACAAACTATTTTTTCCTTCAAGAATTTCAACAAACAAACTATTTTTTCCTTCAATGTCATTTTTAGGACGATTAAAATAACAAAAGAATGGAGGTGGAGTACAATGGTTCCGCTATTTAAGAACAAGGGTAATATTCAAAATCGCAACAATTATAGGGATGTCAAACAACTAAATCACACTATGAAAGTTTGAAGAGAGTGGCCGAGATGAGCGTGAGGAGGGGTGTGTCTATCTCCAAAATTAATCTGGATTCATGTCGGGGATGTCAACTGCAACTCCCCGTACCTTCAAACTAAGTCATGATCATGATTCAGGAGTTTAGGAAATCAAGACGGGGAGCTAAAATTGAAAAACCAGTTTCATTTCTGAAGATCCAGTTTTACGCCAAAGTTTGACGGACCATATAAGTTTGTTGGAATCCGACACCGCCGATTAACGCAATCACTAGTGCGAGAAGGTGATGTCGGTATGTTCCTTTTTTGATGTTTCTCAGATCTGTGTTCTCTTGGTTTTTCAGAGAGGACACTACTTTACAGACGAAGAGAAGGCTGCCGGAACAGAGGGGTCAGACCATATTCATTATCTCCATTAATGGAAGAGAAAGCTTTTACAGAGAAGAAGTACTCAGGAAGATGAGAAAGCTTCCTGAGGAAGATGAGAGAAAGTAGTCTCGAATGTTCTGTCCAACCACAATGGACAGAATGCCCTAAGTACTTCGACTGATATGATATCATATGGGCTGGCCTTTAATGGGCTGGCCTTTCTTTATTTGGGCCAGTCCTATTAAAGGCCAGGGACAAATATACATAATATACACAACATATACACGGGCCCTTTTACTTAATAATTTTAACAGCCTCCCTCAAGCTGGGTGCTCGAATATATCTAGCAAGCCTAGCTTGGAACAAAGATGTAGATGTTGTAATCTTGTTAACCCTTTTGTAAGAATATCTCACACGCTCTGCAGCCTTTTAATATACTCTGTTTGAATCATCCCTTGTCGAATCTTCTCTCTAATAAAGTGAAGATCAATTTCGATGTGCTTAGTCCTTTCATGGAACACAGGATTGGCTGCCATTTGTATAGCTGACTTACTGTCAGTGTACACAGTGACTGGTTGCCTGATGGTTATACCAATGTCTTTCAGCAGCCCCAGAAGCCATGTAATTTCAGCAGCAGTATTGGCAAGACTTCTATATTCTGCTTCTGCAGAGCTGCGAGAAATTGTGCTCTGTTTTTTTGATTTCCAAGAAATAAGAGTGTCTCCAAACTTGATTAAATAACCTGTGATAGACTTTCTTGTATGTGGACATGAGGCCCAATCTGCATCACAAAAACTAGTTAAAGTCTCTTGTTTGTTACTAGATAATAGCAGTCCTTGTCCAGGTTTACCTTTCACATATTTTACAATTCTGAGTGCAGCATCATAGTGTGATTTCTTTGGATTTTGTAGGAATTGGCTAAGTGTTTGCACACTATAAGCAATATCTGGTCTAGTAAGAGTAAGGTATAGCAACTTACCAATTATCCTTTGATAGGAACTGATATCTTTTAATGGATCATCAGCAGTGACTGGTTTTCCTGCATTAGAACTCTGCTCCTCTACATACTCATCATACTCTTTTGTGGTGAGTTTCAAATTAGCATCAGTGGGTGTATTACAGGGTTTGGCAGCAGCTAAGCCAAGTTCAGAAATAAGTTCTAAAACATACTTCCTTTGATGCATAACAATTCCTTTGGCAGATCTGGCAAATTCTATTCCTAGAAAGTACCTTAGTTCCCCCAGATCCTTCATTTTAAAAATATTATGAAGAGACTGCTTGGTTTCCTTTATGAGACTTATATTGTTCCCTGTAATTAACATGTCATCCACATAGATAAGAATGATAATTATATCCTGCTTACCTTGTTTAAGAAATAGTGAATGATCAAATTCAGATTGTCTAAAATTCATCTGAACCAGAGCCTCAGTAAGTTTGAAATTCCACTGTCTTGGAGCTTGTTTCAGCCCATACAGAGATTTAGTAAGTTTACAAGCAAGGTTACTGCCTCCCTGGCTACTGAAGCCTTGGGGCAAAGACATGTAAATTTCATCAAAAAGATCCCCTTGAAGAAAAGCATTATACACATCCATTTGATGGATATGCCATCTTCTGGAAGCAGCAATAGAAAGAATAGTTCTTATAGTAACCATTTTAACAACAGGAGAAAAAGTTTCTTGATAATCAATGCCTTCTTGTTGACTATAGCCTTTTGCAACAAGTCTAGCTTTCAGTCTTTCTATTTCTCCAGTGTCTTTATATTTTATCTTGTAGATCCACTTACAGCCTATAGGCTTTTTTCCTTTTGGTAATGTAACAATTTCCCAAGTATGGTTTTCTTGCAAGGCATCTATTTCAGCTTTCATAGCATCTACCCATCTAGGATCTTTTGAGGCTTCCAAGTAACTTTTTGGTTCAACCAGTTCTGACACAGAAGTTAAGAAAGCTTGATAAGCAGGTTTCAGTCTATCATAGGAAATATAATTGCTAATAGGGTAGGTTACATTGTTGGCATTGGTGGTGACAAAGTCTTTGAGCCATATAGGAGGTTGTTTGTGTCTGCTGGACTTTCTAGTTGAGTGATCGGCAATTTTAAGAGTAGTATCAGTGTTCTTCTCTACAGAATCATTATGAGAAGAAATGATGTCCTCAACAGATTCAATATTAGTAATATCAACACACCTCCTTTCTGAACTGTCAGTGTTCTTCTGAAGGTTTTCTTGGGATATATTGTGGTATTCATTGTTATCAACCAAGTTCTGAAAGACTGGATTCTCAGATATATTTTCTCTAAAAGGATATTCTGTTTCTCTAAAGGTAACATCTCTACTGACCACAAAGGACATGGATTCCAGGTCATACAAGATATACCCCTTCTGTGTCTCAGAATAACCCATAAGAGCACACCTTTTGACTTTAGACTGTAACTTATCAGTAACAGTTAAGTCATTAGCAAAACATAGACACCCAATAGTTCTTAGATGACTTAGGGAAGGTTTTTTGTGATAGAGGCCCTCATAGGGTGTAGTATGAGTGACAGAGGAAGGTAGTCTATTGATTAAGTAGACAGCAGCCTGCACACATAGGCCCCAAAACTTTAAAGGAATATTGGCCTGCATCCTTATTGCCCTGGTTATTTCTAGTATATGTCTGTGTTTTCTTTCTGCAACACCATTCTGCTGTGGGGTATAAACACAACTTCTTTGGTGAATGATCCCTAAGTTCTGAAACAGACTTTGACAAGTATCATTGACAAATTCTGTTCCATTATCAGTTCTAATGATTTTGACAATTTGGTTAAACTGAGTAGAAATGTATTTAAGAAAGTCTTTAATAACAACACAAACTTCAGATTTGAGTCTGAGTAGGTATATCCAGGTCATCCTGGTGTAGTCATCTACAATGGTGAGGAAAAATTTCTTTCCATTGTATGTTTCAGTCTTATAAGGACCCCATAGGTCCATGTGGATAATATCAAATGCATTATTACTATAAGTAGTGCTATTAGAGAAGGGTAATCTATTCTGTTTTGCACAAGGGCACACATTACAGTTTTTTGTTGCCTCAGCAACTTTGTCATTACTAGCATTGATCAGTTTACTGAGTACCTTGCTGGAGGTGTGGCCCAGCCTTATGTGCCACAGAGTAATATCTTCTTTTGTCATGATTATCTTTGGCTTAGTAGCTTGCACATTTAGGACAGTCTTTATTGAGTCCTGTGTATGATTAGTTAGTACATATAGCCCATCCTGGAGTCTACCAATCTCCTTCACCTTCCCACTGTAAAGATCCTGAAATAAACAGAAGTCAGGATAGAAGATGGCTGTACATTTCAGCTCTTTTGTTAGTTGAGAAACAGATAGTAGATTATACTTGAATTGAGGTAAAAAGAAAACATTTTCCAATGTACTCCTGTTTGAGAGTGTACTGATACCAGTGTAACATGGGCAGACTGACCATTGGGTAAGAATACCTTCTTTGACATGGTAGACTCATCATTACCAGTGATTTTATCTAACATATTTAGGTCAGATACCATATGGTTTGTGGCACCTGTATCTATTATCCAATTTTTGTTAGTGTTGAAAACATGCAGAGCTCTGGGTTCAGAAATACCTGCCATATTTGCAGAGTTTTGACTACCTTGAGAGTTCTGAAATGCACCTGTCTGTGTATGATTGTTGTTCAGCAGTTGTACAATCTGCTCATACTGTGTTTTGGAGATCTTTGGTGCTCCTTCAACTTCCCAGCTAGTTTTAGATGCTTCAGAGGAGGATTCAGATCCTCTATTGTGAGCATTATGAGCAGCATATTCTTTCCTTTTGGACTTGAAACCAGGGGGATATCCAACTAATCTATAGCAGGATTCCTTTGTGTGGCCTCTCATCTTACATTCTTCACAAACAAGGTTATTCCTCTTTGACCTCTGATTTCCAGTCTTAGAGTACATAGCAGTAGTAGTAGGACCAGCTCCAAGAATCCCTACATTCTTGGCAGATATCCCTTTTTGGTTTTCATCACTCACTATCATAGAGTAGGCTTTATTGACAGTTGGAAGAGGTGACATGAGGAGAATTTGGCTCCTAGCTTGCATGTAACTTTCATTTAAGCCCATAAGAAATTGATACAGTTTCTGTCTCTGAAGGTAGCTAGTAAAGTCCCTAGAGGTAGGGCATCCACAATTAGGTGGTGGCACAATGGCTTGATATTCTACCCAGAGATTTTTAAGTCTAGTGTAGTATTCTGCCACACTAGTGTTCCCTTGTGAAAGTGTAGCAATTTCCCTATGCAAGTCATAGGTCCTAGACTCATCTATTTTATCGAATCTTTCTTTTAAGTCTTCCCATATCTCATATGCTGTCTCTGCATATAGTACTCCACACAATAAGCTATTAGAGACAGCATTCATTAGCCAAGCCTGAACAACAGCATTGACTCTGTCCCACTGTTCCCACCATTCCATCCCATACTGATTTTTAGTACAGTTTCCATTCACAAACCCTAGTTTATTTCTTCCAAGAAGAGCAATCCTTATTGACTTGCTCCAGACTGTATAATTTTCAGAGCCAAGTAACTGAAAAGATATTAAAGAGGCACCACTAACATCAGAGGCTTGTAAAAATAAAGGGTGGTTGTGGTCAAGAGTAGTGGATTTAGAGGTACTAGCCACCAAATTCCTGGGAATAGGTACAGTTACTCCATCTTCGGAGGAACTACTCTCAATAGGAGGATCTGTTACCATCGTTACAGTATAACACAGTCTTCAACAGTTTTATCAAGATGGGTGCTACCATATAGGAGTGGAACAGTAGACATGCACAGTCGGTAAACCAGTAACAAGAAACAGTATACACAAACAAGATCTGAACAAGATTTCAAAGTACAAGATACCTCAGATCGAGACACACATAACTCTTGATGATTTACTCAGATCTGGACGCATGCACGCGATGTGATAGGCTCACGATACCATGTTGGAATCCGACACCGCCGATTAACGCAATCACTAGTGCGAGAAGGTGATGTCGGTATGTTCCTTTTTTGATGTTTCTCAGATCTGTGTTCTCTTGGTTTTTCAGAGAGGACACTGCTTTACAGACGAAGAGAAGGCTGCCGGAACAGAGGGGTCAGACCATATTCATTATCTCCATTAATGGAAGAGAAAGCTTTTACAGAGAAGAAGTACTCAGGAAGATGAGAAAGCTTCCTGAGGAAGATGAGAGAAAGTAGTCTCGAATGTTCTGTCCAACCACAATGGACAGAATGCCCTAAGTACTTCGACTGATATGATATCATATGGGCTGGCCTTTAATGGGCTGGCCTTTCTTTATTTGGGCCAGTCCTATTAAAGGCCAGGGACAAATATACATAATATACACAACATATACACGGGCCCTTTTACTTAATAATTTTAACAAAGTTCTACGGATCGTCAAATTTGAACCGTACAATTTGTTGTTGAAAATGACGAAACACAATAATCTTTACGAAACATATAAGATTATACGACCTGTCTTTTTTAACCGTAACATTTCACTCAACTTAGGGAAGTCACTGGAAATTGACATTTGGGTGACGATCTGATTATATTGATCGTACCAAATTATACTATCCAGAAATGTACGGACCGTCGATTTCGACCGTAAAAGTCCCGCTGACAAGAATAACATAAATATGCAACTAATTAGTTTTAAAAATCAATTTTATTATTTTTTCAAGCCCTAGAATGATGTTTCTCTCTTTCCAACTTTCTCCTACATTGAGGTAAGCCTTTTCATGCAATTCCAAGTGATTTTAACATCATCTTCATGAATTCTAAAAAATATATTATTCTTAACCTAGGATTTTCAAGATAAACCCATCCCAAGGTTTTAAGGTTCAAGCTTTGGGTTTCCTCTCCAAAGTTTAGATTTTTAATACAAGTATTGGAGCGAGTAAGGTATGTAGATCTTCCATCCACGTGTGGGAACATCATTGTTCTTCTCCACGTCATATTTTTCCATGAAACACGAATCCTTCATAAGTTTAGGATTTTGTTCTGTTATCATGATAACCCTAATACATGTAATATTATATGTCATGTCTATATTATAATTCGTCGATTATATTTATGATAGTTCATTACGATTGTCATGAGCGCATGCTTTGAGTTACATGAGTACTTTACCACAAGTTATAACCATTATTATTCATTTCCATGAAGTAATACATGTTTTCATGTTTTACACAAGCTTTATTATATATTTATTTACATGCTAAATTATAATCACGAACCATATTTACAAGTTATATTTATGAAATTTCTGGGCTTACAAACCAACTATATTTAAGTACATATTTTGAGAGTTGCACAAATTACCGAGAATGCTCAAACAATCTGAAACTATGTATGCCAACGTATGATAAGGATCGCTCCGCCCAGAGGACGATACCTTCATGTTGCCCCTTTGTGGGATTATTGAATCCATCATGGTATGCTCATGTCTCATACCCCGACAAAGTACAAGATGGCTTAGCTGATCGGGCAGATGTCGGTTATACTAATGCTCTCCTTACAGATATACAATTTTACATATTTTATGTATGTTATCATACTCATGTCAGATTATATCCATGTTCATGTTCAGTTTCAGTTTCATATTCCTATTATATCATGTGTATGCTTATTCTTTCAGTTGCTTTACATATGGTACAATTTAAATGTACTAACGTCCCTTTTCCCGGAGCCTACACATCACGATACATGTACTGAGTTTCAGGACGACGAATCTGCTCGCTAGGATTTTCCTCAATATGATAGAACCTGGTGAACCGGGCGTACTATTTTCCAACCTTCTGTGAGATTTTCTTCTCTTATGATACTGATAAGTCGAGCCTTCGCTATCAGCTATTGGTGAGCCTCATTTCATTCAGAGTGTTAGTTGCTTATTTTACATGTCATATTTTATAGTAGAGGTATGCTAGGGCCTTGTCCTGGTAAACGTTATGCAGTTGGACTCATGTTTCAGAGATTTCATAGACTAGACTATTTTAGCATGTCATGTCAGTTATATCGGTATTATCTTTCGGACTTATCATATTTTCAGATATTTCCACAATATATATTTTTAGTATTTTGATTTACATGTATTATTCTTATTAGTGCATGTTTTGATGCCCATGTTGATCGTAAGCCATGTGGTTCGCTCGGTCACATGCAATCAGATACCGAGTGTCGGGTTTTGCTCAGGTAATAGTTCGGGACATTATAAAACTTGGTATCAGAGCCTAGGTTCAAGTGTCTTAGAAAGTCTATGAAATTGTGTCCAATGGGGTCTCTTTTATATGTGTGAGGCACACACACATGTAAACAGTTCACCACCAAGACATCTAGGATTGTCTCACTTCTTTCATACTCTAGATTGTACAGTTAGAGCTATACCTTCAGAACATCCTTCTAACTCTTGTGAATTACATATTTCAAAAAATGTCTGCTAAAAGGAAATTAGCTACAAGCAAAAAGACTGCTACTAATATTGCTCGTGCGAAAGATACTCAAGCTCATGAAGTCAATACGGGTAGTTCCGCCTCCCAGTTTATTGGGTGATTTCCACGTTGCTCACGCAAGTGTACGTATCGTTCACAAGTAATATAGTCTGTAAGATCGAGTTTATCGTCCACAGAGATTAGTTTCTAAGTACCGTTCATCTATTTTATGTTATCTTTTTGGCAATCGATAATTGAGTTGAGTTTTTGTTTAACTACTAGAATAATTGTAAGAATTAACTAAACTATTTAAGTTGTAATCAGTTATGAAGGAATTAGGGCTTCCAAAATCCTCAACTATCCACTCTATTCAATCCTTACTGCAACTTAGAATGACTTCTTCTTCTACATTAAGATAGCGGTTAACTAGACTGTCTTATATTCCGGTTAGGATATATAATCACTCAACCTCAGTGAAGAACCCTTCTATATTTCTATGATAGGATTTACCACATAAGAGGATTAAGAACAGTAACCTATAATGCTACACGAGTATCAGGGTACTTTCGTCCGCGATTTTAACCTATGTCTATTCAATTACATCATATCCAAATCTCTACTCTCGGTTCTTGATTCGAAATCATATAGATTATGATAATTAGTGATCAATTAATTATCAAACATTCATACCAATTATTGAATAAATCTTAATCTAGTGAAGAAGAAATCAAACTACTGCATCAATTCATGAATAAGAGTTTCAAGCGATTCATAAGGAAAGCCCTAAAAAGTGTTTAGCTCCTAGCCATAGTCACGCTAAGAACTAATACAAATACCAACATAAACTGAATTGCAAATAAAAGAAAGAAAAATTACGTAGAACTAAGTCTCCAATTATAGCATCAAATCTGCCCTGAGTTGTGTTGTGTGATGGAATGTCCAACTCCTTCAACTAGACTAATCCCTAGGGCTTAAGTATGTTGCAAATTTTGTGCCCTATGGACTCTTCTGCCCTTGGCCAATTCTACTTCGGATTTGGAAAATTCCGCATCGGCACCGCGGTTCTGCAGAATGGCACCGCGGCGCCGAAACTCCTACAGCCTCTCAGTAAATATGGAACCGCGGCCCTGTCTGACCGGCACCGCGGTGCTGCTTTGCCTTTGTCCGAATTTCCACTTTTCAATCTTTTTTTTTGTCTCAGGACCCTCCTTTTCTGTCCATTTTTCGCTCATTTTCGCCATTTTGCCTTTTTGAACCGCCGTGACTCAAAAGAAAGAAAAACGAACCTAATATTATACTAAACGTAACAAAAACAAGTAAAATACTAACTAAAAATGACTTTAAAATCGTATGCAAAATACGCCTAACAAACCCCCAAACTTAAAACTTTGCTCGCCCTCGAGTAAAGCAGAAAACAAAAACAGAGAAACAAAATCAAAAAGCCTCAAAGACTCAAATCAAACAGCTGCACAAGGTTACTTAGAAAAGCATGAACGTCTGTGGGATAATATGTTGGAACATATGTAGCATGAATATATAGCAATCTAGAATTTCAAGCCAGATATTTCGCAAATTCATTTCAATCACACTCAATGAAAATATGAACACTAACCAATGCATGTCAATTTCATTTAGTTCTATGGGTCTGTTTATTTGCTATTCTCCACTAATCATAGACATACATTCTAGACATCTTCAAGACTTTTCAGGATGGTAATGTAGGCTTAGGCAGGGATAGGTAAGAGTAGACATTTAGGCTCAAATTACGTACCATAAACATTTTTCTCATTCAACCATTTTGTCATTCTTTTTGGTATTCTTTTTCAGTTCATACCTATCGTTCCCCTCTTCTATTTTTTTAGAGCATGAAACACATCCACATAGGCACCCCCAAACTTACGCCTTTATATTTTTCATTGGGGTGCATCAATTTTTCACTCTCTTTTGGTATTTCTTTTTCACACTTCTTCATCCCAATTTTTCAATTACTGCTTATGGAACACAAGGGAATCATAGGGTGTCAAAGAAATAACTTATTTTAGGCTCGCCGGGGCTGACTAGGGATACAATTTATTGCAAGGTATGTAATGAAAGGTAAGAAGGGCTAACAAAGAAATGTCTTAGTCATCTCCCTAAATATGTACATCCTAACTATTTCGCCTCAAATAACAAGCAAAAAGATTTCGTAGACATTTTTAAATTGACAACGCATCAGCTAAGCACAAATATCCCAAATAATTAGATTTTCATGAATTTTTGGCATATCTAACTTAATGTTATACCCCGTATTTCCAGAGTATGTACGTGTGGACGTACGTACGAAATTTGAGACTTAAGTTAGGCATAGGACCGAAATTTGGGCACAAGTGCCGAATAGAGTCGTTTTCGACGAAACGCTTCCACTTTCGTAGGAAAATTCCGCTATGTCATTTATAATTTTGCGGATTTTTCCGAGACTAAACATTTTGGAACAACGGGTGGGTGACATGTTTCACCCTCAGATTGGAGGCTAGTGTGGCTTGGACGATCAAGGCCCAAGAGGGATGGTTGGCCTCGCCGATTGGTTCCTTTGATTTGTGCCTTGCTTTGTGGCTTGTTTTGTGGAGTGTTTTGTGGAGTAGGTTAGGTGCACTTGGCTTGATCTCGCCTTACACTTGCCTTGCACAGGGCTTGATCTTGGCCATTGGTTGGCCTTTGGTTTTGCTATAAATATCCCCTAAGCTCAAGACTTCATCCATTCCTAAAATCACCAAGTCTTGAAAATCCTTCCTCCCTTTCTTGTGCTCTAGCCGTGAGCTTCCCCTCCTTTCGTGAGGCCTAGTGGCCGAGAGGTACTCCCTTCCTAGTGGCCTTCGGCCGAGAGCACACCCCCCCTACCTTGTGGTGTTCTCGTGAGGTACCCCCCTTTGTGGTATTGAAATACTCCTCCAAGTATTGTTATAATGCCCAAAATACCTTAGCCTTATACCTTGTAATATTCCAAAAGTTACCTCTTTGCGAGAGTACTAAATACTACCTTTGTCCTTTTTAGTCTCAAACCAAAACCCTAAGGAAAATCTTCATTGTTGGTTGAAGTTTTAGAGTAAGTTGGTTAGAACTTCAAGGGTTGTTTGGAGCGGATTGGAGCACTCGAGTAGAGCTAAGCGTTGCTCAGATCGACTTTATACTTGGATAATTTTGGGCTTATCGAGGTAAACACTCATCGTTCTTCTATTGTAATTGGAAATTACATGTTAGAATGTATAGTTGAAGTATACTATATATAGAATCAACTTAGTATTGTGGGCAATGTCTTTTGACTTAAGCCCAAGAATAAAAGAGCCGAATCGAATTGTAATTACATAGATCGTGTTACTGAGACTTGTGTAGTATTACCGTAGTAGAATTGTACACGCCAGGTTAGGCGGTAAACCCTCGGTTGGCTTGGTAGCCTACCGATAGAGGAGGAGATTTACGTTGTGGCGGGGAGGCCGCCGAATTTTCTCGAGAAAGATGGAAACTTGTGTTTAAGATTTAATAAGTTTGTGGCCTTATAGGTGGAAGTACTACGAGTAGCGTATTCTACTTGAAGAGTGGAAAAGGCTAGCCGGGTTACTGATCGTGAGCGTTTTGCTTTGTCGATAATCGTCGCGAGGTATGTGAACCTCTTCCTATCCTTCGAGCATGATGTTTTGTAAACTATGTAGTACGGTAGACGATACGTGCTAAATGAGTTTGGTTGGTTCCAAACATAGGTGTTATAATAGCTTTATGGGAAGTTAGTTATAACGACTACATGAGGTAAAAGATCGTTCATTGATTGTAGAAGTTAAGAGACTTGATCTTGAAAGATAAGAGACTTAACTTGTTTTACTTGGTAATTAACATTTTGTTAAAAGTATTGTGAAACCTCATTCGTGAGTAATGAGTGCTTGGTTTTAAAGAATAATGTTTTACTGATTTCGAAAATGAGAATAAGTGTCGAACAAACCACAAAGAAGCTTAATAAAGGAAAGTGTATTGACAAATAACTAATTGATATTAAAACCGGTAGAAACCTCCATCCGCATAAAAGCTAAGATAAGACAAAATTGTATTACATTTCCTAGATCATGGTCACAGAATAAGATGGTTATAAACAAGAATAAGCGCCACACATAAGACATATGTTACTCAATTGTTTTAAAAGGGGATTAAGACTATGAGTTATGAATCTTTTCTAAAAAGAGACCGAGTAATTGAAATTAGGAAAACTGGAACTCTAGGAAAAGGAAGGCATTGTTTGTCTTAAAATGGTTTAAAACATAAAGTGTTATAACAGCTTTATGGGAAGTTTAGTTATAACGACTTTATGAAAAAGGGTTTATCATTGATTTTAATGTGGTAACTTGACTTTAAAAGAAAAGTGTTTTGGTTTACCTAAAAATGTAAGTCACTCTATTTTTATACTACGGTATCGTGACTTTTATAAAAGGAATGGATCTCTTTTAAAAGGTATTTAAAGTACGTGGTACTTTAGGTTAAAACCCGGACCTTGACATAAAATGAAAGTACTTTGAGTTGTTGTAAAACTTGCCTATGCTTGTTGTTGTGAACTTGCCTATGCTTGTTGTTGTAAAACTTGCCTATGCTTGTCGTGATAGCCTTTGTTGTGCAAGAATTGTGTTTCTATACTACCGCGCATCAATGGAGGTCGGTTGACTTGTTGAGAACTTACTTGACACGCCAATGACGAGAAATTCCACGCACGCTCCTCGCTCATTGTGTTACTTTTGCTAATCGCTTTGGACATACTGACACGATGCGTAGCGCACGGGTATGCTTCCATTTTGATACTGCTTTATTGTTTCCCTGGGCATACCGACACGACGCGTAGCGCACGGGTATGTTTCCATTTGGAATCTGTCTTATTGTTTCCTTTTGGACATATCGACACGACGCGTAGCGCACGTATGCTTCCATTTTGATTGTCTTGTGGTTCCCTTTTTGGACATACCGACACGATGCGTAGCGCACGGTATGCTTCATTTGAATTGTTAATACAGCTTTGGCATCGTGTAGGACTTGGTGTGCAGTGTACTTCTTGGTGTTATCATATCATGATCGCCATGAGGAAGGCATTCCACGCATGATTGATGTGAAGCGGCATGAGACCCTTACTTGATATAATCGATATATGTGCATCGTAGTTTGGTTATCATTCATGTCTCCCGCTTTATATAGATCGCTATGATTTCATTTACTGATTTTACGATTCACATACTGGTACTGTTGATCGACTCTCCCGGGCCGCTCATGCCGCAGTAGAGGTACATCGGCCGTGGATCCTCGCCTTAGGATCACGCCAACAGATTGGGAAGCTCCGCTTTCTCCGAGGCTTATCTTTTGCATGTGTTCTCGAGTTGTAGGTTCTTGTACATTCAGTGGTATGGCGGGGCCCTGTCCCGTCATAGTTGTTGTAAATCTTAGAGGTGCAGAGTAATCACAAGTGTGGTTTGTAAAAGGATAACTGTCGGTCTTATGATATATATCGAAGGCAAATCGCTGGGTTGGCCTGTTTATTTATTATGTCTCTCATTTCATGTGTAAAGTTTTTATTTCCGCTGGTTTTCTCTGATGTTGTATCACTAGGGTGCCCGGGGTAAGGCACCAGTCACGGGCCCGGGTTCGGGGCGTTACACTTAAGCACACATATTTTAGCTTCTAATTTCATTACATTATCTCACTTAGTTCACTAGGCGTTTTCAGCAACTACAGCATGCATGATCATAAAAAAAATTGACTTATATAGACACAATAAGACACAAAAAAAAACTCAATCACAAAGACTCAAAAACATAAGTACCCCCCCCCCCCCCAAAAAAAAACTTAAGTGACACATTGTCCCAAATGTGTAACGACTCAAAAAATAATAAAGGGACGACTTACAGACAATAGCGGCTTAAAATGGTGGTGGTGACGGCAGATACTGCATTGACCATTGGGTGAACATGGAACTTAAACCATCAACACGTTGTGTCAGGTATTGATGGCTTTGCATCATTTGCTGCTGATCTGCATCATGTTCTCTTAGTTTTGCAGCATCCTTTGTTGATTTATGTGCAGTTGCTCCATCATTGGAATTGGAGGCTCCAAGGACATGGGAGGCTGGTGTTTCTGAAATCGCGCCCCGGCACCGCAGTTCTGCATGACGGCACCGCAGTGCCTAAAGTGATGTGGCCCCTTTGAACATTCGTCACCGCGGTCCTGCAGAATAACACCGCGGTGCTGACTCGATTCCGTATTTTCCATCATTTTCTTCGTGCTTAGTCTCCGCTTCCTTCACCTGGCATCACAACACAACAATAATTCCAAAAAGTGAGACTGTTCTATTTAAATTAAATTGTATAATTTAAACATTGGGTTGCCTCCCAAGTAGCACTGTCTTTACCATCTTTTAGCCGGACGCAGATTCCTTATCAAATCATTGGGGGTAAATTAACCCCACAATCTATCCACTTCAAAATCATTTTCCTCTTCCGCACTCTATTTTTTTTTTCTTTTCATTGGGTTCAGTAGGACTTACCTGTTTGTCAGATTTCATATCATGAACTTTTGTTGCAGCTTCCAAACTAGCCTGTGGGTTCACAGCTGTAGGAATGATCTCCCTATTTCTGTTCTGTGCTTGTTGAACTGCTGGGTCAGTTGTGCTTACTACAAAGCACTTGTTGCTGGCCAGGGACTCAATGGTGCGTTTGAACACCTTGAATACCATCTCTTCTTCCTGAACCCTGAGTCTCAACTCTCCATGCTCCACATCAATTAGAGCTCTGTCCATTGTAAGGAATGGTCTCCCCAAAATAATGGGTATTTCATCATCTTCCTCCATGTCAAGAATGAGGAAGTCTGCTGGGAAGAAGAACTTTCCCACCTTGACAAACACATCTTCCACTATGCCTCTGGGGTGCACCACTGTTCGGTCAGCCAGCTGCAGATTAACTGTGGTTGGTTTGGCTTCCCCCAAACCCAATCTCTTGAACACAGACAGAGGCATGAGATTGATACTAGCCCCTAAGTCACAAAGTGCCCCGTTGCATGTTACTTTGCCAATAGTGCAGAGCAGTGTGAAGCTTCCTGGATCTTTCAACTTAGGAGAAAGTTTCTTTTGTAAGATGGCGCCACACTTCTATGTCAACGCTATTGTCTCATAATCCGTCAACCTTCTCTTTTTCCCAAGTATATCCTTCATAAATTTAAAGTATGCAGGCATTTATTCTAACGCCTCAATGAATGGGATATTAATGTGAAGCTTCTTGAATACCTCCAAGAACTTGGAGAACTGCTTGTCTATGACCTTCTTTTGGAGCCTCTGAGGGTAAGGGATTCTATCAGTGTATTCCCTCAAAGGTGCTGGTGGAGCTTTCTCAACTGTAGGGTGGTCCTCAGTGACCCCCTCATTTCCTTCTTCAACTGATTTCTCACTTTTTTTCTCATGAACATCGCGGTCAGGGAGCAACTCGCTCCAATCCGCTTCACTCCTTAACAATACCGCTCGACATCGCTTCTCTTGGATTGACCTCTGTATTGCTTGGGAGAGTACCATGTGGCCTGTTGGTTACCATTTTCACCAGTTGCCCAACCTGCGTTTCTAGGTTCCTGAAAAATGACCTGGTTTCAGACATGAACTGATTCTGTGAATTTGTGAGTGTAAGCAATGCAGCCCTCAGCTCATCAAACTTCTCCTATTGTGTAGGTGGTCTAAACTGCTGGGATGAGGTAGCCTGATTTTGTGCTTGTTGGTTCTGGTAACTACCACCGATATGGTTCCGCTGGCACGGCCGCTCCACAAAAAGTTAGGGTGATTTCTCCACCCTGGATTGTATGTGTTGGAATTATAAGGCTGCTGAAAGTTCCCAACTGCCTGAACCTGCTCCATTGACACATTATTGGGGTCCACCGTTGTGCATCTATTAAAGGAATGCGGTCCACCATAAATCTCACAATTTACCGACATCTGGACTGCATTCACAGACATAGTGTTCTGTTGCAGTTGCTTCTTCAGAAGGGCCACTTGGGCATTCAGGGCAGTGATGGCATCTAATTCATGTATGCCCATAGTCTTCCTGCTATTCACTGACCTGTCATCTTCCCCTTGATGATTGTTGGCAGTCATGTCTTTCAGTAGCTCATGTGCCTCATTGGAACTCTTTCTCATGAACTCTCCCCCTGCTGCAGCATCAATGATGATACGAGTAGTACCACTCAGCCCATTATAAAAAATGTGGACCAGCATCCATTTCTCTATGCCGTGATGTGGGAATTTCCTCTGCAGATCCTTAAACCTATCCCACGCATCATAGAGTGACTCACCATCCATCTGGTAATAATTGTTCAACTCTCCCATTAACTTTGCCGCTTTTGAATGAGGGAAGAACTTTGTAAGAAACGTTTGGGCTAGGTCCTGCCAGGTGGTGACGGAGTTGGCAGGCAGTGAGTTCAACCAGCTCTTGGCTCTGTCCCTAAGTAAGAACGGGAAGAGCCTCAGTCTAATGTCATCTTCAGTAACACCATTGTACTTGAAAGTTACACACAGCTCCAAAAAGTTGGCAATGTGCATGTGGGGGTCTTCAGATGGCAATCCCCCAAACTGTACTGTGCTCTGGACCATGCTCAGGATGGCTGACTTGATCTCAAAGTTGTTTGCCCCTATTTATGGGAGCCTGATGCATGTCTGTGCACTAGTAACCGTGGGCAGAACATAATCCCCCAAGCTTCTTTCCGCTGGAACCTGGACTGGCTCCCCTGCATTTTTAGAAACCTCATTGTTTGCCCCATTCTTATTCGGTGGTTGGTTTTCCATGGTCACTGAATCGGCTATCCTTTTATTTCGCCTATTTTGCTTGCACATTTTCTCAATATCAGGGTTGAAGGGAACACGTGTATTTGCTCCTCTCCTTCTTCGCATGCACAAAATCCCTGAAATAGACCAAATCAACAAACAAATCAAGGCAACGGGGTTCTAACAGTAAAATAAAAATTAAAATAAAGCCAAAGTAGAATTAAAAATAGATGGTTCGATATTAGGATTACGCCAGTCCCCGGCAATGGCGCCAAAAACTTGTTGGGCGATTTCCACGTTGCTCACGCAAGTGTACGTATCGTTCACAAGTAATATAGTCTGTAAGAACGAGTTTACAGAGACTGGTTTCTAAGTACCGTTCATCTATTTTATGTTATCTATTTGGCAATCGATAATTGAGTTGAGTTTTTGTTTAACTACTAGAATAATTGTAAGAATTAACTAAACTATTTAAGTTGTAATCAATTATGAAGGAATTAGGGCTTCCAAAATCCTCGACTATCCACTCTATTCAATCCTTGATGCAACTTAGAATGACTTTTTCTTCTACGTTAATATAACGGTTAACTAGACTGTCTTATATTCTGGTTAGGATATATAATCACTCAACCTCAGTGAAGAACCCTTCTATATTTCTATGATATGATTTACCACATAGGAGGATTAAGAACAGTAACTTATAATGCTACACAAGTATCGGGGTACTTTCGTCCGCGATTTTAACCTATGTCTATTCAATTACAGCATATTCAAATCTCCCCTCTCGGTTCTTGATTCGAAATCATATAGATTATGATAATTAGTGATCAATTAATTATCAAACATTCATACCAATATTGAATAAATCTTAATCTAGTGAAGAAGAAATCAAACTACTGCATCAATTCATGAATAAGAGTTTCAAGCGATTCATAAGGAAAGCCCTAATAAAGTGTTTAGCTCCTAGCCATAGTCACGCTAAGAACTAATACAAATACCAACATAAACTGAATTGCAAAGAAAAGAAAGAAAAATTACGTAGAACTAAGTCTCCAATTGTAGCCTCAAATCTTCCCTGAGTTGTGTTGTGTGATGGAATGTCCAACTCCTTCAACTAGACTAATCCCTAGGGCTTAAGTATGTTGCAAATTTCGTGTCCTATGGACCCTTATGCCCTTGGCCAATTCTACTTCGGATTTGGAAAATTCCGCGTCGGCACCGCGGTTCTGCAGAGTGGCACCGCGGCACCAAAACTCCTGCAGCCTCTCAGTAAATATGGCACCGCGGTCCTGTCTGACCGGCACCGCGGTGCTGCTTTGCCTTCGTCCGAATTTCCACTTTTTAATCTTTTTTTGCCTCGGGACCCTCCTTTTCTGTCCATTTTTTGCTCCTTTTCGCAATTTTGCCTTTTTGAACCGCTGTGACTCAAAAGAAAGAAAAACCAACCTAATACTATACTAAACACAACAAAAACAAGTAAAATACTAACTAAAAATGACTCAAAAAACGTATACAAAATACGCCTGACACAGTTCTACTGACTCAGATGTTAGGGGAACTATTCAGCTGCTCACTCATATTGCCCAACGTCAGGGAATGATTCCAAATACAGGAGCTAGTGGGAAGTCATCCAGCTTCAAGACTTGAGAATTTCTGCCTGTGGACCCTCCATTGTTCACAAGGTCAAGCAAATTGAAGATCCGTAAAATTTCATTAATGGGCTTTAAAATATATTTCATTGTATGTATGTTATGGAGATAGATATAACAGAGTTAGGAGCTTATAATTGCAAGATGTTTCTAATATTTGGTATGAGTCTTAGGAGCAGTCCCGAGGGGAAGATGCACCTCCTGCAACTCGGGAAGAGTTTGCTGATACTTTTATTGAACATTTTCTGTCAATAGAGGCCAGGGAGGCAAAGGCCATAGAATTTGAGAAGCTCAAGAAAACTGAAAGGAGTGTGTATGAGTACTATCTTCATATTGTTTCTTTGGCAAAGTATGCTCTACATATGGTTCTAGACATTAGGTCAAATTTAGGTGTTTTGTGTATGGTCTGGATGTCACGACCCGTTCCGGGGCCCGTGACTGGTGCCTTACCCGGGCACCCAAGTAGTCATACATCAGAGAAATCAGCGGAAAATAAAACAACCACAATATGAAACAGTATAAATAAGACACAGTTTCTGGGAAAAAGTTGCCTTTCGGCATATATGTATATAAGTACCCCAAAATGAACAGTTACATCCCAACCTTACAACAGGTCTACTGCACTTAAGAGTTTAAAACAACAATGGCGGGACAGGGCCCCGCCATACCCCTGAATACAAATATCTACAACGACAGGGGACCATACCAAAATGCTAAGCTTCCGGAGAAACGGAGCTTTCCCAACGCTGAAACGGTGATCCTAAGAACGGGGATCAACAGTAGGAGTACCTTTACCTGCGGCATGAACGCAGCCCCCCGAAGGAGGTCAGTACAACAGGTACCAAGTATGTGAAATCAAAATATCAGAAATGAAATCATAGTAGTCTATATAAAGCAGGAGACATGTATGATAACCAAAACTACAGTTCACAATAAATAAACAGTCATGTCAAGTCAGGGACTCACGCCCTCAAAGTCATCATAAAACCGTACGGGGTAAGTACGAGGGCATAGCCGACTACTAAAAACCCCCAGTACAACAAGGTCGTAAACTGTATCATGAGATCTGTCTAGACCGTCACATGATCAAAGCTGGCCACTCGCCCGCAGTATCTAATGTGCGCGTCTAGCCCTGGAACTTTCCGTAGCTCCGCATGGGCCACTCCAATGGCCCACATGAGGTATTCCCCGCATCGAGGGTAGCTACTCCGCAGCGCCCCGACTCGTCGTCCCGCATGGCCACAAAGACCGCATGACCACAAGGGCCGTGATACTAACTCGAACTCCGTAGCTCGCGATAGGCCATACTGACTGCATAAGGTATTCTCGAATCATAGGTCACTAGACCCTTTGAAGTCTACCCCGCACGGAGGCGCTTTAACCCGGAATCATGAGTGATATAATATCAACATGGCGGCTTTATCGTTAAACATCCTAAGCACAATAAGTGGAAAACCTCTACACAAACATCACAAGATACTAACTCACGTAGCATCCTAACATGTTTACTTATCAAGTCAACAAGAAAGTATTACAGGACTAACACAAATCAATACAATCAAGTTATTCACACCAGGTACTTTCTACATTATGCTAACAAGTTCGGGTTTTTAGCCCCAAAGTACTTTATGTATTACTCTTTTAAAAATAAAGTGATTATCCTTTGAAGTAAATCAAAACACTTCTCTTTGTAAAATCAAGTAACAACATTCTTTTCCCAACGCTTAAGTTTGCCTAATTTCAATTACTCAAGTTTCTCATTTTCGAAAGGTTTCGTAGTTCATAGCTTTAATCCTTTAAAACAATTTGAGAAACATATACCCTAAGTGTGAGTAGGTTATTATTATTCGTAACAATCTTATTACAGCAGCCATGATCTAGTAAATGTAATATCATTTTGTCTCATCTTAGCTCCTATGCAGATGGAGGTTTCTACTGGTTTTAATAATACTTTATTAGTCACAATATTTCCCTTTATTAGCGCTGCTGTGGTTTGTTCGACATTTATTCTGATCGGTAAAACATCATTCCTTTTGAAAACCAAAAATACTATTTACTCACGAATGAGGTTTCACACTTTTTAACAAAATTCATATTAGTATAATAAGTCAAGTCTCTTATTTCCTTAAATCAATAAATCGTTCTTTTTATCACTCTTAAGCCGTTATACCTAACTTCCTATAAAGCTAGTATAACTCTTAAGCTTTTAAAACCAAGTATTACTCTTCTTTCAAAAAAGGTTTCTTAATTCTTTTGAACTACTTCAGATTCTTTTTATTCAGGCTTAAGTCAGAAGACATTGCCGTAATTATTATTCGTGCTTAAGTCCAAGACATTGCCGTAATTATTATTCAGCTTAACACACGCATATCTACCGTACTATATACATATTCTTTAAAATATCATGCTCAAGAGGATAGGAAGAATCACATACCTTCTGCGAAATCCACCGCCAAGTTGAATATGTCGCGCGAGAGAATCGACCTATAATACCAACACGTCTATCAACGCCCGCATCAGCATCACAAAGCTCTAAGCAGGGTTCGTTATTCTATGGACATTTGGGCAGCACTTCCCTACCGGTGAGCTACTCAAGTTCATCGTGGAAAACAGTCCCATGTAAGTACGATTCTATTATTCATCTTTAAACCCTTCATCGTGATAACAGATTCAATTCTATTCTTTAATATCCTTCTAAGCATTTAATACTTATTCCTATACTTCTACAGATATATACTCTAATTACAAAAGGAGGATAAGGTTATTTACCTCAGTAAGCCCAATAATATCCTAGATAAAAGTCGCGCTGAGCAAGGTTTAGCTCCTAAGTTGTGCGCTCCAGAGTCTAAGAAAACCTTAGAAGTTCTTCACAACTTCTACTAAGGACTAAGGGATTTGGGCTAGGTATTTTGGGCATTATAACAATACTAGAAGGCAACTTTTCAACCAAGGTAGGGGGTAGGTTTCTGCCAGGCTAGGGGGTTGCTCTGCCAGAGCTTCTCAAAGGGGAGGGTGTGTTTGGACGAAACAACAAGAGGGAGAGGAGGGATTTGAGACTTAGAAAGATTGCTCAATTTAGGATGAAATAACTCTTCAACAAGGGTATTTATAGGTCAAGGATGGCCAACCAAGGCCAAGATGGTGCCAAGTGCAAGGCAAGTGTAGGGTGAGGATTTAGGCAAGTGTCCTTGGCCAACTTGCACACAAAATATCCTACCAACTACATGACAAGAATGGCCATCCATTCAAATTTAATGCCGTGACAAGTCCACTCAATGAGAGGTGACAAGTGTCGCCTCTCGTTGGTCCAAAGTGTTTCGTCTCTCGGAAAAATCCGCAAAATTTAGAAATGACGTAGCCGGAATTTATCCTCCGCGAGGTTCGTAAAACGTTTCGTCGGAAAAACGACTCTAAACGCAAAGTGCACAAAGTGAAATCGCCCAAGCCAACCCAGGGGGTGACACGTGTCGCCCTCCTACTCGTCCAAAATATTTCATCTTCCGAAAATATCCACAATGGCCAAAATCTCGACAACAAAGTGGGCCCCACAAAACCGTAAATTTTCTCCCGTGGGCCCCACGTGACCATTTCCGAAAATAAAATTCCATAATTCTCTAATATTCCAAGAAGTCTGAATACCAAATCTGGGAATCCAATTCCCAGTAACGAACCTGTTTCCTTCACAAAACCGAAACTTTTCCGTGGAAAAATCACCTCGCTCTTCCTTTCCAATATCAATGTCGATTCTCGCACGCACGCCCTCGCATACATACCACGAAACTACTGGGTATAACATTCTCCTCTTAGAAACATTCGTCCCGAATGTTCCTTCTAGGTATCAAAACAAACAGGCGCCAGTATAGTCCTTACTGATATACTTACGGAAACAACCATGCCACACCTGGCCACAACACAACAAGCGCACATACTTATCTCCAAGTCCACGAGGAATCACCTCAATCACAAAAGAAACTCCTACTCGAGGTCTAAAAAGATACTCCCTTCGCACCTACTCTTTACAAACGAAATGATCACACCTATGCCTGTAATACATGCTCGCTTCTTCCCATACCACTTTTGTCACTTTGCCTTACTCGTCGCACTTTCTCGTACACTCGAACTCTTCCTTATCACTTACCATGTTTCTGGTACTGCTTCCCACTGAATCTGAGCTGCCAATAACCCCTTCTGGGTAAGCTCCACCCTATCCACGCCCTGCTGAACAAGTACGAACCAACTGTCTGCACCTTGCTTACATCGAATCAATCGATCGGCAATCTTACACTAGCGCTTATAAAAAGGCTCCAAATGGCGACACCGAATCTTTGAAATGGTAGCTATATAATACATACTCAACAAGGCGAATAGTCCTTACAATTTACTCCCGAAATCCAAACACCGCCCGAGGGTGAACGCGACATCGAGATTCACTCGAGTTCCTAGCCTTGCCTCGGTAACTCTTCCGTAAAAGAAACAACGCAACTTGGACTCCGCTGTCACCATAAGGTGAAGGTAGGCACCGTGCAGCCTTACAACCTTCTTGAAATAATCATCTCGCAACTTACTACCGAGTACACCGCTTGACTAAAAGATAAGACGGGTTGACCCCATCGCCCGACCATCGGTCGAACACATCCACGAACTCGTACAATGGTTAACTAAACCTGGGCCTAACACCCTCGTGATCCTAACACAAAGCGGGACCACCCCAAACTGACCCTATCACCAAACAGGGCGTGGGTCGACCCGCAACACGGCCTCAACCCGACCCGGCAACGCGCAAAACACTAGCTCCCCGATCCGGAACAATCTCACCAATCACGTTACGAAAACCTAGCGGTCTTCTAAGCTCAACCACCCTCTTTCGTTTCACAACACTCAGGGATTCATCCCATAAAAATATCTCACGTATATTATGCACTTCGATAAGGGTCAAACACAAAATAATTCTTTTACCAAAGATGGCCTCGCCTCTAAGGTCTTCTACGTAATATTCTAAGGCTCCCACTCTCTCTGTCCCCCAATCTCACCCGGTTAATTAATCAACAATTCTAATCACACTAACACCCTGCTAACCGAAAACAACACTTAAGATATTTGCTACACATATAAATCTCTAAATGGTTAAGGATATACCTGCATCTACGCGGCACTTCCCCGAGGTCGTTCTAATCAAACCCGCCTGTTGGCGCCACACGACTGCCCGGTTCGTGGATCGTGCCTTACCCCGGGCACCCTAGTGATACATTCATCAGAGAAAATCAGCGAAAATAAAAACATGAACATGAATTAAGAGACAAGATAAATAAACAGGCCAACCAAAACAGTTGCCTTCATCATATACACATAAACACCCGAACAGTTATCCTTTTTACAAACCCTGCCCACAACAGTGCTACAGACCTCTAAGATTTATACAACAACTATGATGGGACAGGGCCCCGCCATACCCCTGAATGTACAAGAACCTACATGTGAAACTGTAAAAATACTGTAAATGAAATCATAATAGTCTATATAAAGCAGGAGACATGTATGATAACCAAACTACAGTTCACAACATAAAAGCAGATATGTCAAGTCAGAGACTCACGCCCTCAAAGTCTTCCCTCATGCCCGTGGAACTTCTTCCTCACTGCCGGCAGTCTAGGTACAAATCATGTGATACGTATAACAGGTCTCGGCCCATCTTATAGACCCAGTATAGAAACGGGTGGAATACATTCCCGGATGAACCGGTAGTCGAGTGAAATACATTCCCGGATGAACCGGTAGTCGAGTGAAATACATTCCCGGATGAACCGGTAGTCAAGTGAAATACATTCCCGGATGAACCGGTAGTCAAGTGAAATACATTCTCGGATGAACCGGTAGTCAAGTGAAATACATTCCCGGATGAACCGGTAGTCAAGTGAAATACATTCCCGGATGAACCGGTAGTCAAGTGAAATACATTCCCGGATGAACCGGTAGTCAAGTGAAATACAGTACTTGCACAACAAGGCTGTCACACGTAACATGGTCCAGTTTCATAACAACAAGTATAGGCAAGTTATACACAACTCAAGGCACTTTCATTTTATGTCAAAGTCCGGATTTTAACCCTAAAGTACTACGTATGTTAAATTCCTTTTAAAGATCCATTTCTTTTACAAAGGTCACCCGATACTCGTAGTATAAAAATAGAGTGACGAACATTGTTAAGTAAACAAAAATGCTTTCCTTTGTAAAATCAAGTAACAACCTTATTTTCCAAACGTTCAAGTTTGCCTAATTTCAAATGCTCAAGTTTCTCATTTTAGAAAAGGTTTCGTAGTTCATAGTTTTAATCCTTTAAAACATAATTCTCCTTTAAACGATTTGAGAAACATATGCCTTATATGTGAGTAGGTTATTCTTGTTTATAATCAATCTTATTAAGCAGCCATGATCTAGGAAATGAAATATTATTTTGTCTCATCATAGCTTCTATGCAGATGGAGGTTTCTACTGGTTTTAATACAATACTTCATTATTCAATACATTTTCCTTTATTAACGCTGCAGTGGTCTGTCGATACTCATTCTGATTTCCGAAATCAGTAAAACATTATCCCTTTTAAAACCAAGTACTCATTACTCACGAATGAGGTTTCACACTTTTAACAAAATGCATATCAATACCATTAAGTCAAGTCTCTTATCTTTTAAGATTAAGTCTCTTAACTTCTAAAAATCAGTAAACCATTCTTTTTATCACCCTTAAGACGTTATACCTAACTTCCCATAAAGCTAGTATAACTCTTATGTTTTCAAAACCAAGTATTACTCTTCTTTCAAAAAGGTCTTTTGAAATACTTCAAGTTCTCTATTATCACACATCAAGTCAGTTATAAGTCAAATCAGTTACCTTTTAAAACCACAAAGCATTTTCTTACCTACATAAGGCTGTTATAACCAACTTCCCATAAAGCCGTTATAACACCTTATGTTTCAAACCAATCAAATACATTTAACACATGTACGTCTACCGTACTACATAGTTATACACATATCATGCTAGAACAGATAGGAAGAGGTTCACATACCTCGCGATGATTATCGACAATAAGCAAAACGCTCCACAGTACTGTAACCCGGCTAGCCTTTTCCACTCTTCAAGTAGAATACGCTACTCGTAGTACTTCCACCTATAAGGCCACAAACGTCTATTAACTTCTAACCGTACGGTTCCATATTCTACAGAAAATTCGAAGATTTTCCCGCAACAACAGCGTAAATCTCCTCCTCTATCGAGGCCGGCTATCAAGCCAACCAGGGGGGGGGGGGGGTTTACACGTCTAACCGGACGTGCACAACTCTACTATACAGTAATACCCCAAGTCTACTGTAATACAGTCCTATGTAATTACAGTTCAGTTCTCTTTTTTAAATTCAGGCTTAAGTCAAAAGACATTGCCGCACAATTATGTTCAGTTCTATATATAGTATACTTCAATTATATATTCCTACAACATGTAATCTCCAATTACAATAAGGGGACAAGAATATTTACCTCGACAAGCCCAAAATTATCCAAGTTAATATGTCGATCCTGAGCAAGGTTTAGCTCCTACTCCGTGCGCTCCAATCCGCTCCAAACAACCCTTAGAAGTTCTAACCAACTTCTACTTAAATACTTCAACCAACTATGAAGATTTCCTTAGGGTTTCGGTTTGAGACTAAAAGGACAAAAGGTAGTATTTTCGGGCTCTACGTATAGAGGTAACTTTTGGAATACAACAAGGTAAAGGCTAAGGTATTTTGGGCATTATAACAATACTTGGAGAAGTATTTCTACCAAGAGGGGGGGTGTATTATACGAAACAACTAGGCTAGTGGGGTACCCACGGCTAGCACCACAAAGGGGGAGGGGAGGCTCTCGCCACAAAGGGCCTTTACTAGGGAGGGGCTCTTGGACGAGAGTCAAACAAGAGGAGAGGGGAAGGATAGCAAGACTTGGAACATATTTGGATGATGAAGTCTTCAACAAAGGGAGTGGTATTTATGGAAGCCATGGTCAACCAATGGACAAGATCAAGCCATGTGCAAGGCACGTGTAAGGCCAAGATCAAGCCATGTGCACCCTAACCCTACTCCACCAAACATGGCACAAAACAAGGCACCAAACATGGCACAAAATAAGGCACAAAATGAGGCACCAATCGGCCAAGGCCAACCGCCCCTCTTTACCGTCCAATGAGGGTGACAAGTGTCACCCTCCCATTGGTCCAAAAATGTTTCGTCTCTCGGAAAAATCCGCAAAAAATATAAATGACATAGCCGGAATTTTCCCTACGTAAGCTGTGGAAACGTTTCGTCGAAAAACGACTCCTATCGGGTGTTGTGTACAAATTCCGAAACTTGCCTAACTTAAGGCTCAAATTATTATACGACGCCTCACGCATACATACTGAAATACGGGGTATAACATTCTCCCCTCCTTAGAAACATTCGTCCCGAATGTTCCTTCTCAAGACGGATAACGATAAAGTTCTTCTAATAAGTTGCCAACGCCACAACTGGCCACGAAACACCCGCGTAAATACTTACATCCAAGTCCACGAGGAAACACCTCTAACATCACAAACTTTTGTCACTTTGCCGCGAGGTTCTAGTGTCACTCCGGCGACCCAACAAATGGTACCGGACTGCATGCGATCCCTGAGGTCTAAAATATACATCCTTCGCACCTTCTCCCTTTACAAGAAATGATCATATCTATGCTCGCAATACATGCTCGCCTCTACCCTTACTCGTCGTACTCTTCTCGAACACTTGAACTCTTCTAGTATACGTACCACACTTCAGTCATCGCTTCAGTTTTCAAAACCTTGGAGTCACTACCTCCAAACTTGGTCATCTTACTAACCTCGATTTCTTCTAGGGCCATTCTCGGCCTTCACGAACTGATTTTGGTCGAACATATCCACGAACTCATACGATGGTCATCTAAACTTGGGCCTAGCATCTTCGTGACCCTACCACCTGGCGGGACCACCTCGGACTGACCTCACCACATTCCGGGCTACGGGTTGACCCGCGAATGGTCCTCAACCCGACCCGTAATCGTGCCAACTTTCTCGTTCTTCGCCCTGCAACATTCTTACAATTTGCGTCATGAAAGCTACCACTTTCACCTCACACAACCCAATGAATTTCCCACAATACATTGTACGCATACCAAGTATTTTAACAAAGACTAACCGTAAGAATCTCTCCTTTAAGACGACCTTACCTCTAAGGTCTCAACATGAAATATTCTAAGGTTCACACTTCCCATGCCCTCATACTTATCCTTCCAACTAACCATGTTTTCTAACTCACAAATAACACAACGCTATCCGTACATAGCACATAAATATAAGGTCATCATATCACGTATACAAATCTCTAGAGGGTTAAGGATATACCTCTGCTACCGCCCACTCTAATCATAGGCACGCCTGCAGGCGCATAATCAGAAGGCGATGAACCCGCCATCGATCCCAGAGTGCGCGCGCTGCCGTACCTCTCCTATAAGCACGCTCTCGTCCACATGGCTCGACGGCCGCAGGTAAAACAAGCACCAAAAAAAGACGACATTCCCCGGGATGACGTTTGCCACATCGCACACCGGCGGGACATGAATCCTGCCGCTAGCACTCACGTATACCGTGAACTAAGCCACGAGCTCACCGCCCCGAATACCCCGAACGCCCCGACGATCGCGGGGACCACTGCATCGTGGAGGTACATAACTAGATCGGGCGAGGCGGTCCGCCTCGAAAGTTACCAAAGGACCACGATGTTACGCCCTCTTCTGATCTCGCCATTCCGTCGACCTCTCCGTGCCTCACATCCTAGTGCATGAGCTTGCACGCGGGCAATGTCCATGCCCGTGAAGAGCTACACCCGCACAAGCCTCGCCAAGTAATCATCTTGCCCGTGACGTAGCGGTGTACTCGCCCTCCATATCGGCTACCACTACTGGCACATACCGAGCTAATGAGTCGAACTCACATTGTACTCTCTAACCGCCCGCCCGCCCCGCCTCAACGTCAAAAATCATCGGCCCGAGCCTCTCATTCGCGGGGCAAGAAATGCAAGAAAAGCCTTGAGAACTCGTCCCATACGGGGAGTGCATGCTCTTCCCGACAACTCCACGAATCAAACTACCAATCGCAGATCACGCGGTGATGCGAACTCAATACCACCGACTCGCCTCGAGACTCGATCACTCATGATCCGCTGTAGCTGTCGGATAAACTTCTGAGGTTCATCCTCAGCTCTCGATCCATAGAACACTGGCGGGCTACAACTCAGAAAGTCTCGTAGCCTCAAACCGCTCGCCGGGGTGAACTACGGTGCTCGGCCGGAATCGCCGATCCAAATTTATCTCATATCGGCCACGACTCGCCAAGAATCGCCATCTCCTTGTACTTATCTCATCTCGCTTGTGCCGTGGACCGAGGCTCAGTATCAGAGTCTCGGCAGCCATCGCTGCGCTCTAAACTCGCTGGTGCCGGGCGGCGCGAAACCCGCCGTCGGAAGCATCGCTCGTGCATCGACCGCTCGCGCCTCGCATTCTCTGTATCTCACTAACAGCTCCCTCGACTGCCTTGCCCATCTGGGTCTGGGTTGCCTTACGCGGAGGCATAACTGGTAAAGGAAAGGAATACGTCAGAGGGGTCCAACTTATCACACAGCTCTAAGGCACGATCTCAGAATGAGAAGAATGGAAACCAATCCTAAATGTCCTATAGCCTCCTGATTATAGATGTGGTGCACAACACACCGATAATCAAGACTCTACTAGACACGGTCTGTAGACACCTTCCGAGGACTAACTGCTCTGATACCACTTTTGTCACGACCCGTTCCGGGGCCCGTGACTGGTGTCTTACCCCGGGCACCCTAGTGATACATTCATCAGAGAAAATCAGCGGAAATAAAAACATGAACATGAATTAAGAGACAAGATAAATAAACAGGCCAACCAAAACAGTTGCCTTCATCATATACACATAAACACCCGAACAGTTATCCTTTTTACAAACCCTGCCCACAACAGTGCTACAGACCTCTAAGATTTATACAACAACTATGACGGGACAGGGACCCGCCATACCCCTGAATATACAAGAACCTACATGTGAAACTGTAAAAATACTGTAAATGAAATCATAATAGTCTATATAAAGCAGGAGACATGTATGATAACCAAACTACAGTTCACAACATAAAAGCAGTTATGTCAAGTCAGAGACTCACGCCCTCAAAGTCTTCCCTCATGCCCGTGGAACTTCTTCCTCACTGCCGGCAGTCTAGGTACAAATCATGTGATACGTATAATGTGTCTCGCCCATCTTATGGACCCAAAGATAAACGGGTGGAATACATTCCGGATGAACCTAGAGTCGAGTGAAATACATTCGGATGAACCTAGAGTCGAGTGAAATACATTCGGATGAACCGGTAGTCAAGTGAAATACATTCCGGATGAACCGTAGTCAAGTGAAATACATTCGGATGAACCCAGAGTCAAGTGAAATACATTCCGGATGAACCTAGAGTCAAGTGAAATACATTCCGGATGAACCGGTAGTCAAGTGAAATACAGTACTTGCACAACAAGGCTATCACACGTAACATGGTCCAGTTTCATAACAACAAGCATAGGCAAGTTATACACAACTCAAGGCACTTTCATTTTATGTCAAAGTCCGGATTTTAACCCTAAAGTACTACGTATGTTAAATTCCTTTCAAAGATCCATTTCTTTTACAAAGGTCACCCGATACCCGTAGTATAAAAATAGAGTGACGAACATTGTTAAGTAAACAAAAATGCTTTCCTTTGTAAAATCAAGTAACAACCTTATTTTCCAAACGTTCAAGTTTGCCTAATTTCAAATGCTCAAGTTTCTCATTTTAGAAAAGGTTTCGTAGTTCATAGTTTTAATCCTTTAAAACATAATTCTCCTTTAAACGATTTGAGAAACATATGCCTTATATGTGAGTAGGTTATTCTTGTTTATAATCAATCTTATTAAGCAGCCATGATCTAGGAAATGAAATATTATTTTGTCTCATCATAGCTTCTATGCAGATGGAGGTTTCTACTGGTTTTAATACAATACTTCATTATTCAATACATTTTCCTTTATTAACGCTGCAGTGGTCTGTCGATACTCATTCTGATTTCCGAAATCAGTAAAACATTATCCCTTTTAAAACCAAGTACTCATTACTCACGAATGAGGTTTCACACTTTTAACAAAATGCATATCAATACCATTAAGTCAAGTCTCTTATCTTTTAAGATTAAGTCTCTTAACTTCTAAAAATCAGTAAACCATTCTTTTTATCACCCTTAAGACGTTATACCTAACTTCCCATAAAGCTAGTATAACTCTTATGTTTTCAAAACCAAGTATTACTCTTCTTTCAAAAAGGTCTTTTGAAATACTTCAAGTTCTCTATTATCACACATCAAGTCAGTTATAAGTCAAATCAGTTACCTTTTAAAACCACAAAGCATTTTCTTACCTACATAAGGTCATATAACCAACTTCCCATAAAGCCGCTTATAACACCTTATGTTTCAAACCAATCAAATACATTTAACACACGTACGCTCACCGTACTACATAGTTATACACATATCATGCTAGAACAGATAGGAAGAGGTTCACATACCTCGCGATGATTATCGACAATAAGCAAAACGCTCCACAGTACTGTAACCCGGCTAGCCTTTTCCACTCTTCAAGTAGAATACGCTACTCGTAGTACTTCCACCTATAAGGCCACAAACGTCTTTTAACTTCTAACCGTACGGTTCCATATTCTACGAAAATTCGGCAAAGACTCCCCCGCACAAACAGTAAATCGCCTCCCCTATCCAGGCCGGCTAACACGCCAACCCGGGGGGGGGGGGGGGGTTTACACGTCTAACCGGACGTGCACAACTCTACTATACAGTAATACCCCAAGTCTACTGTAATAAAGTTCTATGTAATTACGATTGATTCTTTTTAAATTCAGCTTAAGTCAAAAGACATTGCCGCACAATTATGTTGATTCTATATATAGTATACTTCAACTATATATTCCTACAACATGTAATCTCCAATTACAATAAGGGACAAGAATATTTACCTCGACAAGCCCAAAATTATCCAAGTTAATATGTCGATCCTGAGCAAGGTTTAGCTCCTACTCCGGGCGCTCCAATCCGCTCCAAACAACCCTTAGAAGTTCTAACCAACTTCTACTTAAATACTTCAACCAACTATGAAGATTTCCTTAGGGTTTCGGTTTGAGACTAAAAGGACAAAAGGTAGTATTTTCTGCTCTACGATAGAGGTAACTTTTGGAATACAACAAGGTAAAGGCTAAGGTATTTTGGGCATTATAACAATACTTGGAGAAGTATTTCTACCAAGAGTGGGTGTATTATACGAAAACAACTAGGCTAGTGGGTACCCACGGCTAGCACCACAAAGGGGGAGGAGGCTCTCGCCACAAAGGGCCTTTACTAGGGAGGGGGCTCTTGGACGAGTCAAACAAGAGGAGAGGGAAGGATAGCAAGACTTGGAACATATTTGGATGATGAAGTCTTCAACAAAGGGAGGGTATTTATAGGAAGCGAGGGCCAACCAATGGACAAGATCAAGCCATGTGCAAGGCAAGTGTAAGGCCAAGATCAAGCCATGTGCACCCTAACCCTACTCCACCAAACATGGCACAAAACAAGGCACCAAACATGGCACAAAATAAGGCACAAAATGAGGCACTAACGGCCAAGGCCAACCGCCTCTCTTATCGTCCAACGAGGGTGACAAGTGTCACCTCCCATCGGTCCAAAAATGTTTCGTCTCTCGGAAAAATCCGCAAAAATATAAATGACATAGCCGAATTTTCCTACGTAAGTCGTGGAAACGCTTTCCGAAAAACGACTCCTATCGGGTGTTGTGTACAAATTCCGAAACTTGCCTAACTTAAGGCTCAAATTATTATACGTACGCCCTCACGTACATACTCTGGAAATACGGGGTATAACAGGAGCATAGCTGGGGAAGGTGATGAACTATCCACTGATCCCGAAGGCTGAGTCCCTACATCCCCGCCAACTCTGGTTGGACAATCTCTCGCAAAATGGCCCTGTTGGCCGCAAACATAACAAGTCGACGCATACGACACTCCCACGATGACATCGACCACAACGCCACACCGAGCGTGGCCTCCTCGCTAACACCCCTTCCTTTCCGCACCATCAACCGAATCGACCGTTGGCTGAGTCTTCCTACTTGCATTCTTTCTCATAGAACATTCCCTCGCCATATGGCCCTGACGGCCGCAATAAAAACAAGCACCAGTAAAAAGACGGCACTTCCCGGGATGACGCCTGCCACACTGTGAACACTGAGGAAAATCAACTCGTGAGGGACACTGACCGGGCGAGGCGCATGTCTAATTCTGGCCGAGGCGGTTCGCCTCGAGAGTTACCAAATGATCCCGCCAATCGGCCCTCTTCACGATCTTGTTTAACTGCCGATCTCTACCTCTCTCACCACGCGACATAATCTCAACGCAAGCCCGCTCTCGCTCTCGATCAAGAGCTACTCCTCACAACCCTTCTTTAGATAAGCATCAATATCCTTGGTATACCGTACATAAAATACTCTTTGCCGCCAAGTCCTCGCTAGTAATGAGGCCGCTCTTCCAATCCATATTTTCTCGCTTCCAAGTCGTGAATCAAGGTCGTCCAGATGTCATGGCCGCAGAGGAATCGCCGCCGTGCCAAACTCTGGCTTTGGCGACGTCTCGTAACTCCTCGCAAGGCATCACCTCAGTGATGATTGGGCTGTGCCCTTCTAAATCTCAGATTTACTCGCAGCCTCTTCACGCTTGCTTCTTCGGGCCCGAGTTGCTGGCGTGGAGGCATAATCGTAAAGGAAAGGAATACGTTAGAGGGTCCAACTTATAACACGACTCTAAAGCACGATCTCAGAGTGAGAAAATGGAAACCAATCCTAAATATCCTATAGCCTCCGATTATTGGTGTGGTGCACAACACACCGATAATCAAGACTTACTAGATACGGTGCGTAGACACTTTCCGAGGATTAATCGCTCGATACTACTTCGTCACGACTGCCCGGTTCGTGGATCGTGCCTTACCCGGGCACCCAAGTAGTCATACATCAGAGAAATCAGCGGAAAATAAAACAACCACAATATGAAACAGTATAAATAAGACACGCTTGGAAAAGTTGCCTTTCGATATATGTATATAAGTACCCCAAAATGAGCGATTACATCCCAACCTTACTACAGTCTACTGCACTTAAGAGTTTAAAACAACAATGGCGGGACAGGGCCCCGCCATACCCCCGAATACAAATATCTACAACGACAGGGGACCATACCAAAATGCTAAGCTTCCGGAGAAACGGAGCTTTCCCAACGCTGAAACGGTGATCCTAAGAACGGGGATCAACAGTAGGAGTACCTTTACCTGCGGCATGAACGCAACCCAAGGAGGTCAAGATAACGTACCAAGTATGAAATCAAAATATCAGAAATGAAATCATAGTAGTCTATATAAAGCGAGACATGTATGATAACCAAAACTACAGCTCACAATAAATAAACAAATATGTCAAGTCGTGACTCACGCCTCAAAGTCATCATAAAACCGTGACGGTAAGTACGAGGCATAGCCGACTACTAAAAACCCCAAGATAACAAGGTCGTAAATCAGATCATGAGATCTGTCTGCAGTCACATGATCAAAGCCGCCACTACCGCAAGATCTAATGCGCGCGTCAGCCCCCGAACTTTCCGTAGCTCCGCATGGGCCACTCCAATGGCCCGCATGAGGTATTCCCCGCATCGAGGGTAGCTACTCCCCGGCAGCGTCCTGGACTCGTCGTCCGCATGGCCACAAAGACCGCATGACCACAAGGGCCGCATACTAACCTGGAACTCCCGTAGCTCCGCATAGGCCATACAGACCTGCATAAGGTATTCTCGAATCATAGGTCACTAGACCCGCCTGAGTCTACCCCGCATCGGAGGGCAGCTTAACCCCCGGAATCATGAGTGATATAATATCAACATGACAGTTTTATCGTTAAACATCCTAAGCACAATAAGGGAAAACCCCTCTACACAAACATCACAAGATACTAACTCACGTAGCATCCTAACATGTTTACTTATCAAGTCAACAAGAAAGTATTACAAGACTAACACAAATCAATACAATCAAGTTATTCACACAAGGTACTTTCTACATTATGCTAACAAGTTCGGGTTTTTAGCCCCAAAGTACTTTATGTATTACTCTTTTAAAAGATCCGCTTTCACAAAAGTCACACAATACCCGTAGTATAAAAATAAAGTGATTATCCTTTGAAGTAAATCAAAACATTTCTCTTTGTAAAATCAAGTAACAACATTCTTTTCCCAACGCTTAAGTTTGCCTAATTTCAATTACTCAAGTTTCTCATTTTCGAAAGGTTTCGTAGTTCATAGCTTTAATCCTTTAAAACAATTTGAGAAACATATACCCTAAGTGTGAGTAGGTTATTATTATTCGTAACAATCTTATTACAGCAGCCATGATCTAGTAAATGTAATATCATTTTGTCTCATCTTAGCTCCTATGCAGATGGAGGTTTCTACCGTTTTAATAATACTTTATTAGTCACAATATTTCCCTTTATTAGCTACCGTGGTTTGTTCGACATTTATTCGACGCAGAAACATCATTCCTTTTGAAAACCAAAAATACTATTTACTCACGAATGAGGTTTCACACTTTTTAACAAAATTCATATTAGTATAATAAGTCAAGTCTCTTATTTCCTTAAATCAATAAATCGTTCTTTTTATCACTCTTAAGCCGTTATACCTAACTTCCCATAAAGCTAGTATAACTCTTAAGCTTTTAAAACCAAGTATTACTCTTCTTTCAAAAACGATTCTTAATTCTTTTGAACTACTTCAGATTCTTTTTATTCAGGCTTAAGTCAGAAGACATTGCCGTAATTATTATTCAGGCTTAAGTCCGAAGACATTGCCGTAATTATTATTCAGTTAACACACGTACGTCTACCGTACTATATACATATTCTTTAAAATATCATGCTCAAGAGGATAGGAAGAATCACATACCTTCTCGGCGAAATCCACCTGCCAAGTTGAATATGTCGCGCGTAGAGAATCGACCTATAACAGTCAAATACGTCTATCAACGCCCGTATCAGATCGCATAAAGCTCTAAGCAGAGGGTTCGTTATTCTATGGACATTTGGGCAGCACTTCCCTACCCGGTGAGCTACTCAAGTCTACTGTGAAAACAGTCCTATGTAAGTACAGTTCTATTATTCATCTTTAAACTCTTCTACTGTGATAACAGTTCAATTCTATTCTTTAATATCCTTCTAAGCATTTAATACTTATTCCTATACTTCTACAGTATATATACTCTAATTACAAAAGGAGGATAAGGTTATTTACCTCGGTAAGCCCAATAATATCCTAGATAAAAGTCGCGCCTGAGCAAGGTTTAGCTCCTAAGTTGTGCGCTCCGGTAGCTCCAAGAAAACCTTAGAAGTTCTTCACAACTTCTACTAAGGACTAAGGGATTTGGGCTAGGGTATTTGGGCATTATAACAATACTAGAAGGCAACTTTTCAACCAAGGGAGGGGGGGTAGGTTTCGGCTAGGCTAGGGGGTTGCTCTCGGCTAGAGCTTCTCAAAGGGGAGGGGTGTGTTTGGACGAAAACAACAAGAGGGAGAGGGAGGGATTTGAGACTTAGAAAGATTGCTCAATTTAGGATGAAATAACTCTTCAACAAGGGGGGTATTTATAGGTCAAGGGATGGCCAACCAAGGGCCAAGATGGTGCCAAGTGCAAGGCAAGTGTAGGGTGAGGATTTAGGCAAGTGTCCTTGGCCAACTTGCACACAAAATATCCTACCAACTACATGACAAGAATGGCCATCCATTCGGCCCTAATGCCGTGACAAGTCCACCAATGAGAGGGTGACAAGTGTCGCCCTCTCGTTGGTCCAAAGTGTTTCGTCTCTCGGAAAAATCCGCAAAAATTAGAAATGACATAGCCGGAATTTATCCTACGCGAGTTTAGTAAAACGTTTCGGAAAAACGACTCTAAACGCAAAGGTGCACAAAAGTGAAATCGCCCAAGCCAACCAGGGGGTGACACGTGTCTCCCTCCTACTCGTCCAAAATATTTCATCTTCCGAAAATATCCACAATGGCCAAAATCTCGACAACAAAGTGGGCCCCACAAAACCGTAAATTTTCTCCCGTGGGCCCCACGTGACCATTTCCGAAAATAAAATTCCATAATTCTCTAATATTCCAAGAAGTCCGAATACCAAATCTGGGAATCCAATTCCCATTAACGAACCTTTTTCCTTCACAAAAACCGGAAACTTTTCCGTGGAAAAATCACCTCGTTCTTCCTTTCCAATATCAATGTCGTATTCTCGTACGTACGTCCTCGCATACATACCCTGAAACTACGGGGTATAACACTGGACCCCCAATTGTACGATCCAACTAATATTTCTGCTTAGAATAAGGAAATGACTATTATCAAAATGGTTGCTTTCGTACAAGATAATGAGAGCAGAATGAAGGAAGATGAAGCGTTACAGAAAGACAATGACACAAAGTTCAATAAGAGAGCCAAGTCTTAAGGTCACTTCATCCATGAGCAGGTGGAGACAAACAGTTCTTTAAAAATATATCATCAGGACCCTCTCTATCTTCAACCAGTACCCCAGCACTAAAATTTAGGATTGATCATAAGAGGTAGAACTTTAGAGCATCAAGCTCTCAGTAACATGTCCGTGTGGGTCAAAGTACCTTTAGTAATCTAGTTTGTGGTAAGTGTGGCAAGAGACATCCAGTGGAGTGTCTCATAGGTATGGATGTTTGTTATGGGTGTGGTCAGCGAGATCAATTTCAGAGAAACTGCCCATCAATGAGGCAGGGTATATGAGGTAATATGGTTCAGTCCACAAATTCAGTAGCTACTCACAATTCTCAGGCCCTATCAAAGCATGGTCCAGCTAAGTTCGGTAAAACAGACGGAGGTTCAAACCACTTGTACGTACTATCCGGTCGTCAAGATATAAGGTCCGTGTAGATGTGGTCACATGTATATTAACTATTTTCACTATTGACGTTTATGCCCCTATGGATCCATCCTATCATATGTAACCAATTCCTTTATAAGAAATCTAGGGTAGAACAAAAAATGTTACATGAACCCTTTGAAGTGTCCACTCCAGTTGGGGAGTCAGTTATAGACGGGCGGGTATATAGGGGTTGTCCAGTTAAAGTTTATCACCGCGTTACAATATCCGATTTGGAATAATTAGAAATGGTAGACTTTGATGTAATTGTAACATCTCGTAATTTTGGGCAATCATTTGAGCACCTAAATGAAGGAAATAGACACGAGCATTGGGAATTTTTTTGTTATATCACGTGTGCTAATAAGGAGGTTAGTATATAAATGGATGTGACCCCGGAATAATTTTGGACACAACAAGTGTGACGGTGGGGATCAGGAATAAATTTGGTGTGTGCATAAAGAAGTTTTGGACTAGTGTCATATTACAAGAATTATGATATTGAGTGTACGAAGGTCTTATGAGTTATTAGGATTTAAATGAAGTGTGATTTAGAATTAATTGTGGGTGTAATTAATAAGTAGGGATTATTGGATAAATTTTAAAGGGACATGTTCAAGTGAACCAAGCACATGTGGCAACAAGTGGCATAGCGTGAAGATGACAAACCATTTTGGTTTTCATTTTGGAAAGTTGCTTATTTATTTATCAATTCGATTGCCTTTGTTGATGTCGAAATCAGGAAATCAGAAATCCAAAACATTTTCCACTTTCACAAGTTTGAAGTACCATTTTGGCAAATAACCATAAAATATTAATAAAGATCCTAAATTTAGAAGAGTGTGAATCATTGTTTCCACGCAAAATCTTCAAGCTAGAACATTTATATCCCTCCTAATATGAGCCAGAAAACTTGGTGTGATTGTTGTTTGGTCTTTCAAAGAGTTGAGTGGGAATATGACACTTAAATCAAACCGTTTTAGCATATAACGGAAGGATTGACTCGTCATAGTAATTTGAGGATCGAAAATTAAGGTATGTTAAGATAAATTATTTCTTTCGTTTGACATGTTCTACGTATGTAATATAATCGTGATATGATTCCATAATTTATTCTACTCCTAGAAGTTGAGAATAATCATGTTATTGATTCATATTGTTGAAAGCATGTCTAAATTATTTCTAAGTCCATAATGAGACATATAGAAAAGATAATGATAATCACATGTTGTCAAAGGTACAAAAGTAATATGTCATTTAAGATATTTTATTGTCATTCATGCATTTTTATTTGCATTTGCATTGCAATCATATTTTACCAAAACTATATATTGGGGATGGAAAACGGGAAACGCAGACCACCTGATCAGCTGAGATATGATAATGATAAAGCCTGTGTGGCCTAATGAAGGACGATGCCTGATTAAGGGCCGAATTATATATATATATATATATATATGCTTGGGAAGGAAGATGCCCTTGTGTGGCCAGTATATATATATATTATCGCATTTTCTCAATGCATGACATATAGAAATTTTATGCCCACAGAGGCCGATAATGAAATGATGCCCACAGAGGCTCTTATGAAAAGAAAGACGCATGTGTGACCATCAGTATACTGCATTGGTATTGCATAACATTTAGACATATGTACTAGGGCCCTCAGAGGCAAGTAATTGTTACACCCCGGAAATTTCAGGATATGTTTATAAGAACGTACGTAAGAACTCAAAATTTTAAGATTTGAGACGAGTAAAAATTTATCGGAATTTTGGAATTTGTCGGAAAACGAAATATTGCGACGAACGGGAGGGCGACACGTGTCACCCCCCTTAGTGGCCTTGGTCGAAATTGGCATGGTTAGAATGGTCATTTGACCATAATTTAAATAACCAAGTCTTGCAAAGACAAATAGCTTGATATTGTTGACTAAGTCAAAGGCCACTTGGACTTGATCCATGTGAAGCTCATCCAAGCCACCCAATTGTACTAATCTTGACCCTCCATCTTGTTATATATGTATACTAGTGCAAGACAAACTCCACACTTAGCAAATTTTCAAAAAAAACTTGAGGAACACTAGATGAAGCTCTCGGCCAAGGCTAGGGTTTCAAGGGAAATTTTTTCAATTGTTGTCCAATAATTCCCATACTTTAAACCAAGGTTCCTAAGAGTATTGTAAGTGTATCTCAATAGAAAGATCCCGAAAAATGGCGTTTTCGTATTAGTCGCAAGGCGGAAACTAAAGGAGTTCTTCAACTTTGAAGTTGGAACTTGAAGATGAGTTATTCATAAGCTTCTAAGGGTTGCTTGGAGTGGATTGGAACATCGAAAGGAGGAGCTAAAGTTGCTAAGGATCGACTTGTGCTCTTGGATCATATTTGGGCTAATTGAGGTATAACCTTCATTTTACTTTTGCAATTGAAGATTTCATGTTATGATAAGTTATAAGTGATCATGTGATATGTGTTATGAAGTTTGATAAGTGTTATGGAAATTTGGAAGCTCAAATTCGAAAATGACATGTTAAGCCATTTGAAATTGAAATACAATTTGGTCGATAATTAGAATCGTCGCATGGTTACCTACTTGAGGATTGTAGTAGCTATAATCAATTGTGGCTAGATAACATGTTATATTAAACCACTTAGATTGATAAGAAATTGGTAGAAGAATTGGTATTGTTGTCCTAATTGCTGAATTGACATTTTAGTTTAGACTAGTTTGTTATATATTGTGGGGCGGAATTTTACATGTCTTGATTAAGCGTGTAATCCCCTATTGTTAGCTACTTTGTTGGGCCTTAAATGTGGCGTGTTTGGTTATTGAATTCGGCCTTGAAAAAAGTGGCAAAGTATGTAGAAACAAAGGAAGTGATGTGTTATACCCCGTAGTTCCAGGGTATGTATGTGATTTTTTCGACGGAAAAGTTCCGGTTTTTGTGAAGAAAAAGGTTCGTTAATGGGAATTGGATTCCCAGATTTGGTATTTGGACTTCTTGGATTATATTAGAATTTTGAGATTTTATTTTCGGAAATGGTCACGTGGGGCCCACGGGAGAAATTTACGGTTTTGTGGGGCCCGCTTTGTTTTTGAGATTTCCGGTATTTTGGATATTTTCGGAAGACGAAATATTTTGGACGAGTCGGGGGGCGACACGTGTCACCCACATGTGGCACCTTGGCCGAAATGGTGGGACAAGTGGCTAGCCACTTGTCCCTCGCCGAATGGGTTGATGTGGCAAGCCACTGCCCCTTGTTTTCGTTGGCCATGTGGTGTGGGACCCACACACACACATGGCCCAATCTTGAACCTACACTTACCTTGATCTTGCCCTCAATCCTCTATATAAACCCCTTAAGTTGAAGAAGTAAATCATCCTCACTTGAAAGCTTTCCAAAGCAAATGTTTTCCCTCCCTTTGTGTAGATTTCCCCCTCTCCTCTTGTGTAGAAAATACTTGGTGTATTGTTGTATAATCCCAAATACCTTGGCCTAGTATCCCTAGTTGTATTCCAAAGTTATTTCAATACTAGAGCCCTAAATACTACTTTATTCCAATACCAGTAAACGAAACCCTAGAAAAATCTTCCTAGCTTGGAAGTATTTAGAGAAGTTGTTTAGAAACTTCTAAGGTCGCTGGAGCGGGTTGGAGCGTAAGGATTGGAGCTAAACGTTGCTCAGATCGACTTATAACTTGGATAATTTTTGGGCTTATCGAGGTAATGATCTATGCCCCTATTGTAATTGGATATTACATATTGTAGTAGTTATACTTGAGTATATTATATTCGAAGGATGATTATAAAGGATTGAATCAGTATTTACATTGACTGCATTTACAGAGACTTGTGTAAGTATTATTGTGAAGATATTTGAACACGTCCAGGTTAGACGTGTAATCCTCAGGAGTTGTTGGCAATGGCCCGGTTAGGGGAGGAGTTTTATGTGATAGCGGGGGGGGAGGTGCTGCCGATATTTCTGTAGAATAAGGAATCTTGTGTTTAGAATATTCTACGGAGAGTGCTAGAAGTTGATTTATATATTGTGGTTGTTATAGGTGGATCTTTCAACGCGCGGCATACTTGACTTGGCTTGTGGTTTAAGCTAAAGGTATGTGATTCTTCCTATACTCTTGAGCATGATTGTTGTGAACTATATAGTACGGTAGACGTACGTGTGAAACGATTTTTGTTTGTTTTATAAACATAAAGTGTTATAATGGCTTTATGGGAAGTTAGTTATAACGACTTTATGAAGATAAAAGAAAGATTTGGTTTTGACAGTAAAACGACTTGATTTTGAAAGTTAAGAGACTTGATCTTGAAAGATAAGAGACTTGACTTATAACGACTTGTTTTCGGAAAAGGAGAAGTAACTTGATTTAAGTATAGGTTACTTGTTTTGAAAAGAGTAAGTTAATTGGGTTTTAAAAAGAGTATACTTGATGTTGTTCTAAAAGAAAAGCACTTGGTTTATAAAGTATAGAGTACTTGATTTTAAAAGCCTTGTAAAGATTTTTACGAAGGTGAAGTAATTTGGTTTTAAAAGTAAAACGTGTTTTCTTTATATACTACGAGTATTAGTATCATGTGGCTTTTACGTAGAAAGAGGTCTTTTGAAAAGGAAAGTATGTAGTATTTTGGGTTTGAAACCCGGATTGTTGATTAAAATGAATGTATGTTGAACTTGCCTATGCTTGTTGTGATAGTCTTTGATGTGCAAGTGTTTTGTTGATGTGCTGCCGTGACTCTGGAGGGCATTATCCGATTGATTGACCGACATACCGACGTTGGGTGGTCCACGAGTATCGTCCACTTTGAGTATTGATCGTTGTTTCGCATCGCCGTGACTCTCGAGGGCCGCTTATCGATTTATTTCCTTTGGACATGCCGACGTGATGGATGTTCCACTCGCACGCGCCCGATGGATGGTTTCATGGCCATGACTTCCGAGGTAAGACGCCGGCACGCGGTCATTGTGAGGTTGATCGTTAGTCCATGGACCGCTAATCCATGAAGCTTGCCGCGCGACGAGCGATCACGCTTGGTTTGTACGTGTGGTTCGTGCACACTTTAGATACTTGTTCGTCATTTTCTCGCACCGTGAGCTCCGGTAGATAGCTTAAGATACTTGCCTCGGCCATATCTTGTGAGACGGTAGGCTATCAGACGTTAGCTTAAGATACTTGCCTCGGCGATGCGTGGCTAGCTTTTGATCGGTAGTTGCTTCCGCATTGCCCGTGATGGGATATGACTAGCTTTTGGACTGGTAGTTGGCTATTCTACTTGGCCCGATCGGTTTTGATGACGCAGGCAGGATCTAGTGTTCAGGTTCACATATGGGTGTTGTTTTACATCATGTACTGCCGGCAGTGAGGAATGAGTTCCACGGGCATGAGTGGTATTATGGGCGTGAGACCCATAATTATGTGAGTGATTATTCGGGATATCGTCCCTTACTTGACATAATTTACTTATTGCGAAATGGTTTTATAAAATGATGAAATGTGATTTCATTACTGATATTTTCAGTCACATACTTAGTACTGTTATCGACCTCCTTCGGGCTGCGTTCGCCGCGGTAGGTACACCGATTGGTTGATCCTCGCCATAGGATCGCATTCAGCGTTGGAAGCTCGTTTCCTCCGAGGCTTATCTTTTGGTATAGTCCTGTCATCAGAGGTACTTGTACATTCGTGGTATGGCGGGCCCCTGTCCGTCATAGTTGTTGTATATCTTAAGTGCAGAGTAATCGTTGTGGCGTGGTTTGTAAAAGGATAACTGTCGGGTTTTATGTATATATACCAAGGCAACGGTTGGTTGGCCTGCTTATTTATTTATGTCTCTCATTTCATGTAAAGTTTTTATTTCCGCTGGTTTTCTCGATGTTGTATCACTAGGTGCCCGGTAAGGCACCGATGACGCCCGGTTTCGGGCGCCAAGTGGTATCGAGCGATTAATCTCTGAAAGTGTCTACGCACCGTGTCAGTAGAGTCTTGATTATCGGTGTCAGGCACCACATCTATAATCGTGAGGTCGCAGGACATTTAGGATTGGTTTCTATTCTTCTCACTCGAGATCGTGCCTTAGAGCGATGTTGTAAGTTGGACTCTTCCGACGTGTTCTTTCTCGCCGCTATGCCTCCGCCAAGGCAACCCGCCCGTAAGGCAAGGCACCGTAGGAGTCGCTAGTGGGACACAGAGGAGTACGAGGCGCAGCCGGCCATTACCCGAGATAGTTCTTCGACGGCGAGTTTTGCGACGCCGCCGAGAGGTTAGAGCCGCAGCAGATGGCCGCAGAGACCACTTGCACTGAGCCTCCACCCCACACCGGAGCAGAGGAGACGGGTTACAAGGAGATGGCCCGCCATCGCCGTGATCGTGCGACACGGCGGCGGCCGACGCAGCAGCCGAGCCCAGAGCCCCCGTAGTTCATCCCGCATCGGATAGTTTGAGGCTACGGATTTTCTCGAGTTGTATCCCGCGAGTTCTACGGTCGAGGCACGAGGATGATCCGCAGGAGTTCATCCGCTCGCCACAGAGGATCACGCAGTGATCAAGGCTTCGAGACCGAGTCCGTGATTTTCGGTTCGCATCGGCCGCGTGATACCGCAATGATCGTTTGATTCACGGAGCTGTCCCGGGGAGCATGCGCCTCACTGTTTGGGACGAGTTCTCGAGGCATTTCACCATTTCTTGCCGCGAATTTGCGAGGGCACGCCGATGTTTCGGCGAGACGCGAGGACGCACGCTCGGGAGTACAACGTAGAGTTCGACTCGTTGGCTCGATATGTCCCCGCATTAGTAGCTAATATGGAGGGCGAGTGCACCGCCACGCCACAGGCTTGATGACTACTTGGCGAGTCTTGTTGGTGTATCGCTCACCGTACGACATCGCCCGCACGCAGCTCATGCACTAGGTGTGAGGCACGAGAGACCGACGGATTGACCAATATCGCCAGAAGAGGCCGTGACAGCAGGTCCTTTGGTAACTTTCAAGGCGGACCGCCTCAGCAGACTAGTTATACGCCGCCAAGAGAGAGTGGTCCTCACGCCTTCGTGGCCTCCAGAGTATTCGTGAGCGGTCGTGGCTCCAGGTTGAGTTTCGTGAGTTGGGGTGTTGGCGAGTAGCCACCCGACCTAAGTGTAACGGTGGTAAACCCCATTCGAAGTGTCGAGGACTTGTTTTACATGTGGCAATGGGCCATTTTATGAGAAATTGTCCTACCAGAGGTAGCGGATGTTGAGACTCACTTCGGATCTGTCATTGCGGGTTCTTCGCCTTCGATAGCTAGCAGGTGTTCATATATCACAGGCAGGTGGGTCGTGGTGGAAGTTCCCGATATAGCGGTCCTTGAAATCGCCTATTTGTTTTTGTGATATCGGTATATCCGACCTCTAAGAGACTAGTATGCATTTGTATTAAGATAAGTATATTTTTAATTATTATGTCGATAGCATTATGTTGGTGTGATAATTCCATGAGTAGTGTAAGATGGAAGTGGTAGCTTTCATGACGTGAATTAGTAAGATTGTTCCGGATCGGGAACGAGAGAGAGCGCGATAGCGGTCGGGTTGAGGCAGTCGCGGGTCAACCCGCACGGATTGAGGTGGGTCATTCGAGTGGTCCCACGGTGGTAGGTCACGAGGGTGCTAGGCCCAAGTTTAGGTAACTATCGTATGAGTTCGGGGATGTGTTCGATCAGAATCGGATCGTGAAGGCCGGAGATAGGCCTTAGAGTAAATTGAAGCTAGTAGGAGCTGTTGTGAGATTAGAAATGATTTCCTCGTTAGCTTGGATTTGTATGTTATACTATGGCCATTGATGGCGTGATTGGTTTCGTAAGTATAGTAGTGAAGACTATACCGGCACACGTTCGTTTGGAGACTTAGAAGGAACATTCGGGACGAATGTTTCTAAGGGGGGAAGAATGTTATACCCCGTAGTTCCAGGGTATGTATGTGATTTTTTCGACGGAAAAGTTCCGGTTTTTGTGAAGAAAAAGGTTCGTTAATGGGAATTGGATTCCCAGATTTGGTATTTGGACTTCTTGGATTATATTAGAATTTTGAGATTTTATTTTCGGAAATGGTCACGTGGGGCCCACGGGAGAAATTTACGGTTTTGTGGGGCCCGCTTTGTTTTTGAGATTTCCGGTATTTTGGATATTTTCAAGACGAAATATTTTGGACGCAGTCGGGCGACACGTGTCACCCACACGTGGCACCTTGTCGAAATGGTGGGACGTGGCTAGCCACTTGTCCTCGCCGAATGGGTTGACAAGTGGCAAGCCACTGCCCTTTTCGTTGGCCATGTGGTGTGGTGGGACCCACACACACATGGCCCAATCTTGAACCTACACTTACCTTGATCTTGGCCTCAATCCTCTATATAAACCCCTTAAGTTGAAGAAGTAAATCATCCTCACTTGAAAGCTTTCCAAAGCAAATGTTTTCCCTCCTTTGTGTAGATTTCGTCCCCTCCCTCTTGTGTAGAAAATACTTGGTGTATTGTTGTATAATCCCAAATACCTTGGCCTAGTATCCCTAGTTGTATTCCAAAGTTATTTCAATACTAGGAGCAGGAAATACTACTTTATTCCAATACCAGAAAGCGAAACCCTAGAAAAATCTTCCTAGCTTGGTGGAAGTATTTAGAAGTTGTTTAGAAACTTCTAAGGGTCGCTGGAGCGGGTTGAGCGTAAGGATTGGAGCTAAACGTTGCTCGGGATCGACTTATAACTTGGATAATTTTGGGCTTATCGAGGTAATGATCTATGTCCCCTATTGTAATTGGATATTACATATTGTAGTAGTTATACTTGAGTATATTATATTCGAAGGATGATTATAAAGGATTGAATCAGTATTTACATTGACCGCATTTACATGAGACTTGTGTAAGTATTATTGTGAAGCATATTTGAACACGTCCGGTTAGACGTGTAATCCCCTGGGAGTTGTTGGCCTGGTAGCGGGCCTGGTTAGGGGAGGAGTTTTATGTGATAGCGGGGGGGGAGGTGCTGCCGATATTTCTGTAGAATAAGGAATCTTGTGTTTAGAATATTCTACGGAGAGTGCTAGAAGTTGATTTATATATTTTGGTTGTTATAGGTGTATCTTTCTACGCGGCATACTTGACTTGGCTTGTGGTTTAAGCTAAAGGTATGTGATTCTTCCTATACTCTTGAGCATGATTGTTGTGAACTATATAGTACGGTAGACGTACGTGTGTGAAACGATTTTTGTTTGTTTTATAAACATAAAGTGTTATAATGGCTTTATGGGAAGTTAGTTATAACGACTTTATGAAGATAAAAGAAAGATTTGGTTTTGACAGTAAAACGACTTGATTTTGAAAGTTAAGAGACTTGATCTTGAAAGATAAGAGACTTGACTTATAACGACTTGTTTTAAAAGGAGAAGTAACTTGATTTAAGTATAGGTTACTTGTTTTGAAAAGAGTAAGTTAATTGGGTTTTAAAAAGAGTATACTTGATGTTGTTCTAAAAGAAAAGCACTCGGTTTATAAAGTATAGAGTACTTGATTTTAAAAGCCTTGTAAAGATTTTTACGAAGGTGAAGTAATTTGGTTTTAAAAGTAAAACGTGTTTTCTTTATATACTACGAGTATTAGTATCATGTGGCTTTTACGTAGAAAGAGGTCTTTTTGAAAGAAGGAAAGTATGTAGTATTTTGGGTTTGAAACCCGGATTGTTGATTAAAATGAATGTATGTTAAACTTGCCTATGCTTGTTGTGATAGTCTTTGATGTGCAAGTGTTTTGTTGATGTGCTGCCGTGACTCTCTGGGAGGCGGCTATCCGATTGATTGACCGACATACCGACGTTGGGTGGTCCACGAGTATCGTCCACTTTGAGTATCGATCGTTGTTTCAGATCGCCGTGACTCTGCGAGGCCGCTTATCGATTTATTTCCTTTGGACATCGCCGACGTGATGGATGTTCCACGCACGCGCCCGCAGGATGGTTTCATGCCATGACTTCCGAGGTAAGACGCCGGCACGCGGTCATTGTGAGGTTGATCGTTAGTCCATGGACCGCTAATCCATGAAGCTTGCCGCGCGACGGCGATCACGGGCTTGGTTTATGCGTGTGGTTCGTGCACACTTTAGATACTTGTTCGTCATTTTCTCGCTGCAGAGCCTCCGGTAGATAGCTTAAGATACTTGCCTCGGCCATATCTTGTGAGACGGAGGCTATCAGACGTTAGCTTAAGATACTTGCCTCGCCATTGCGTGGCTAGCTTTTGGGTAGTTGCTTCCGTACCTTGCCCGTGATGGGATATGACTAGCTTTTGACCGGTAGTTGGCTATTCTACTCGCCCGTCGGTTTTGACGACGCAGCAGGATCTAGTGTTCGAGTTCACATACGGGTGTTGTTTACATCATGTATCGCCGGCGAGGAATGAGTTCCACGGCATGAGTGGTATTATGGGCGAGACCCATAATTATGTGTGAGTGATTATTCGGGATATCGTCCCTTACTTGACATAACTGCTTACTTATTGCGAAATGGTTTTATAAAATGATGAAATGTGATTTCATTACGTATTTTCATTTCACATACTTGGTACTGTTATCGACCTCCTCGGCTGCGTTCATGCCGCAGTAGAGGTACACTTGGTTGATCCTCGCCATAGGATCGCATTCAGTTAGGAAGCTCGTTCCTCCGAGGCTTATCTTTTGGTATAGTCCCTGTCATCAGAGGTACTTGTACATTCGTGGTATGGCGGGCCCCGTCCGTCATAGTTGTTGTATATCTTAAGGTCTCAGAGTAATCACAAGCGTGGTTTGTAAAAAGGATAATCGTCGGGTTTTATGTATATATACCTGAAGGCAACGGTTGGCCTGTTTATTTATTTATGTCTCTCATTTCATGTGTAAAGTTTTTATTTCCGCTGGTTTTCTCTGATGTTGTATCACTAGGGTGCCCGGGGTAAGGCACCAGTGACGGGCCCGGGTTTCGGGGCGTCACATGATGTCCGATTTTCCGTAGAATTTAGTGACTTTGCACTTGGAATATTCTACGTTTGAAACTAGAAGTTAATAGACGTACTATGGTCATTATAGGTTGACATACTACGTACGGCGTATTGGACTTAGCAAGTGGATTAAACCGAAGAGGTATGTGGAACTTTCTTATCTCTTGAGCATGAATAGTTGTAAATGTATAGTACGGTAGACGTACGAGTTTTGACGAATCTACTCCATTTGATATCCTTGGCTTATTTTACGAATGTCCAAATTGGTTGAGTTAGGAAATTAACTCACTTGTTTAAATATTAAGGATATCTTGGTTTTCAAAAGTTAAGAGACTTTAAGTATGTTGAAAGTATTTTTGATACTTGCTTTGTTGGAAAGTTTAAGTCTCTTGGTTATAAAGAGGTATGTAAGTTTCTAAAGTATAAAGTTAGTATAACGGCTTTATGGGAAGTTGGTTATAATAGCTTTATGGAAAGTTAAAAAGAGTGGTTTACTCTAAGTAATTTAAGTATGTTAAATGACTTGAAATAACGAAAGGCAAGTTGATTTAAAGGCATCTATTGCCTAAGGTTTTTATGAGAGAAGAAGTCACTTGATTTAGAAGCCTAATTTTATTTCTAAAAGTATTGTGACTTGTCTTGAAAAGTAATTGTGACTTGATACTAAGGTTATTAGTATCTTGGAAGTTTTATGCGAAAAAGAGTCATTTTTTTTAAAGAGTGGAAGTATGTAGTACTTGGGTTAAATTCCCGGAATTTTTTTATAAAAGACATGTTAGTGCCTTAAGTAAACTAAAATGAGAGTGTATATGAACAAGAATAATAAGAAGCTAGGGGAATTCTTAACTTGCTTATATATGGTATGATAAGCCGGTAGTGCTTATGTTATGTATGATAAGCCGGTAGTGCTTATGTTATGTATGATAAGCCGGTAGTGCTTATGTTATGTATGATAAGCCGGTAGTTCTTATGTTATGTGTGATAGCCGGTTTGCGCTAGTAGTATGTTATTCATTACGGGGTCATTCTCCGTGTTTGTGGCATTTGCATATTCCGTGGATTTGCTACCCACGATGCGAGGAATACCTCATGCGAGTCCGTAAGGGCTTATGCGGGTGAAATAGTCCCACGTGCGGGCGATCTGACCTATGCGAGGAATACCTCATGCGGGTCTACACGATCTATGCGGGTGAAATAGTCTCATGCGAGGAATACCTCATGCGGGTCCACACGACCTATGCGGGTGAAATAGTCACAGGATTAAGATTGCTTAATGATACTGCGGGCGGGTGGTCCTGCTTTGATCGTGAGCTTCCTATTTTTATGTTGTAAGTATACTCTTGATTACTCTCATTGTTAGTAAGGCACGATCGTTAATTGAGTTATCATACATGTCTCCGCTTTTATTATTGACTTATGATTTCATTCTGATTTTCGGTTTCACATATTTGGTACGTTGTCTCGACCTCCTGGGCCGCGTTCACGCCGCAGTAGTAAGTCTGATTCTTGATCCTCGCTCTTAGGATCACCGGTCACCGTTGAGAAGCTCCTTTATTCCGGAGGCTTATCCCTGGTATTGTCAGTCGTTGTACATTCATGGGTATGGCGGGGCCCTGTCCCGCCAGAGTTGTTATTCTTAGAGGTCTGTAGTCACATTTGTGGATTGGGTTGTAAAGAAAAAAAAGTGTATTGTTTTATTGCGTATATTGTACGGAAGGTGGCCTTATCGGCTCGCATGTTGCTATTTTTATGTCCAAGCATTTTATAAGTTGTGTATGTTCATCCGCTATTCTACGATGTATACGAGATGGGTGCCGGGTAGGGCACCGCCGCGCCCGGGTCAGTCGTGTGAATGTTAGTCGATGTTTCGCTTTTGTGTTATGATATATCTTGGCTATGCAATTTCTTATGTCTGACATACTCATTACATCAGTCGTACTGACGTCCCTTTTGTCGGGGGACGCTGCATTTCATGCCCGCATGTTCAGTAAAGAGAGTGATGGTTCACGTTGGTAGGTTGCTGGTTCAGCTGATGTTGGAGCACTCTATTTATTCCAGAGTGGCAGTCTAGTCTTGGTATGCTATTTTGATGTCGTATACTCTTTAGAGGCTTGTAGATAGGTGTCATGTGGATAGTGGTTTTGTATGACCTTATCGGCCTTGGCATGGGCATGCATTTATGTATAAGTCGGTTTTCTGATCAAGAACTTTCATAATATTTTCGGCTTAGTCCGTGCTTATTGTGATTACAGTGATGGTGTGATTTGGGGTACCCGACGGGTGGGATCTGGGCGCCCGTCGCGGCCCTCCAGTTTGGGGTGTGACAATAATCATGGGTATGAATTGGTTGTCTTCGTGTTATGCCACGGTAGGCTATAAAACCAAAATTGTCAGTTTTGATTTTTTTCAGTGAACGAGTCATAGAATGAAAGGGTAATGTAGTAGCACCCATAGGTAGGTTTATTTCCTATCTTAAATGTTATACCCCGTATTTTCAGAGTATGTACGTGAGGACGTACGTAGAGAAATTTGAACTTTAAAGTGGCTTGACCGATTTTATTTGTGCACAACACCCGGTTAGAGTCGTTTTTCGACGAAACGTTTTTCACAACTTGCGAAGGGAAAATTCCGGCTATGTCATTTCTAATTTTTGCGGATTTTTTCGAGAGACGAAACGTGTTAGACCAACGAGAGGGCGCCACTTGGCACCCTCTCATTGGCGAAAAAGTGGGGCGGATTTGGGACGATTTCCTTGACATTTTTGTCAAGTAGTAGGTAGGATATTTTTGTGGTAGATGGATAAGGTGCACTTGGCATGATCATGGCCCTACATTTGCCTTGCACTTGGCATGATCTTGGCCATTGGTTGGCCTTTGCTAGACCTATAAATACCCCCCTTTGGAAGACTTCTTCATCCATTCCTAAATTTCCTAAGTGTTAAAATCCTCCCTCCCCTTGAGTAGTGTTCTCGTCCTCCCCCTTTGTGAGGCCTTGTGGCCGTGAGTTCCTCCCTCAAGCCGAGAGTACCCCACAGTGGGGTAGGCCGGGTATACACCCCCTTTGTGGTGTTGTCTCGTATATATACCCCCCCTCTTGGTGGAAATACTCTCAAAAGTATTGTTGTTATACCCAAATTACCTTAGCCGTATACCTTGTAGTATTCCAAAGATACCTCTATACGTAGAGCCCGGAAATACTACCTAAATGTCCCTTTTTGTCTCAAACCGAAACCCTAAGGAAAATCTCCATAGTTGGTTGGAGTTTAAGTAGAAGTTGGTTAGAACTTCTAAGGGTTGTTTGAGCTGGCCTGAGCGCACTGAGTAGGAGCTAAACCTTGCTCAGATCGACATTTAAACTCGGATAATTTTGGGCTTATCGAGGTAAACACTTCGACCTTCTATTGTAATTGGAAATTACATGTTGTAGGAATGTATAGTTGAAGTATACTATATATAGAATGAACATAATTGCGCAATGTCTTTTGACTTAAGCCCAATTTAAAGAAGAGAATCGAATCAGAATTACATAGGTATCAGACATGAGACTTGTGTAGCATTACCGTAGTAATCGCACACGTCAGGTTAGGCGCAAACCCCTGGTTGGCTTGGTAGCCTCGATAGAGGAGAGATTTACGTCATGCGGGGAGGTGCCGAATTTTACGTAGAATGTTCTACGATTAGACCTAGATGTTAATAAAGCGCCTTGTGGCCTTATAGGTTGAAGTACTATGCGTGGCGCGATCTACTTGGCTTAGGAGTAGCCGCGGTTTGAGGTACTTGGAGCGTTTTGCTATTAGTCGATAATCGTCGCGAGGTATGTGAACCTCTTCCTATCTGTTCTAGCATGATATGTGTATAACTATGTAGTACGGTAGACGCATACGTGTTTAATGTATTTGATTGGTTTGAAACATAAAGTGTTATAACGGCTTTATGGGAAGTTGGTTATATGCATTTATGTAGGTAAGAAAATGCTTGTGGTTTCAAAGGGTAAATCGATTTGACTTATAACGGATTTGATGTGTAGTAATACTTGGCTTTGAAAACATAAGAGTTGTACTAGCTTTATGGGAAGTTAGGTATAACGTCTTAAGAGTGATAAAAGAATGGTTTCTTGATTTTTAGAAGATAAGAGACTTGACTTAATGGTATTGATATGAATTTTGTTAAAAGTGTGAAACCTCATTCGTGAGTAATGAGTACTTGGTTTTAAAAGGAATAATGTTTTACCGATTTGAAATCGAATGAGTATCGACAAACCAACTGCGGCGTTAATAAAGGAAAATGTATTGAATAATGAAGTATGGTATTAAAACAGTAGAAACCTCCATCTGCATAAGCTAAGATGAGACAAAATGATATTACATTTCCTAGATCATGGCTGCTTAATAAGATTGATTATAAACAAGAATAACCTACTCACATATAAGACATATGTTTCTCAAAACGTTTAAAGGAGAATTATGTTTTAAAGGATTAAAACTATGAACTACTGAAACCTTTTCTAAAATGAGAAACTTGAGCATTTGAAATTAGGCAAACTTGAACGTTTGGAAAATAAGGTTGTTACTTGATTTTACAAAGGAAAGCATTTTGGTTTACTTAACAATGTTAGTCACTCTATTTTTTATACTACGGGTATCGGGTGACCTTTGTAAAAGAAATGGATCTTTAAAAGGAATTTAACGTACGTAGTACTTTAGGGTTAAAACCCGGACTTTGGCATAAAATGAAAGTACTTTGAGTTGTGTATAACTTGCCTATGCTTGTTGTTGTGAAACTTGCCTATGCTTGTTGTGATAGCCTTTGTTGTATTCTGTACACCGCGTCTCTCGATGGAGGGCCGGTTGATTTGTTATGAACGATTCTACACCGAGTCCCACGAGATGGGCAGGGACACGTATTCCATCTGATTATACACCGAGTCCCACGAGATGGGCAGGGGCACGTATTTCATCTGATTATACACCGAGTCCCACGAGATGGGCAGGGACACGTATTCCATCTGATTATACACCGAGTCCCACGAGATGGGCAGGGACACGTATTTCATCTGATTATACACCGAGTCTCACGGGATGGGCCGGGACACGTATTTCATTTGGTTATCATACATGTCTCCTGCTTTATAGACTATTATGATTTCATTTACGATTTTCGGGCCACATACTGGTACTGTTATCGACCTCCTTCGGGCCGCGTTCACGCCGCAGTTGAGGTACACCGCCGTTGATCCTAGTTCTCGGGTCACGATTCGTATGGAAGCTCCATTTCTCGAGGCTTATCAGTGGTATAGTCCGTCGCCGTTGTAGGTATTTACATTCGTGGTATGGCGGGCCCCGTCCCGCCATTGTTGTCGTATCATTCTTAGAAGTCCGTAGTAATCGCCAGTGGCGAGTTGTAATGGGATGTAAATCGTCGGTTTTAAAATTGATTTATATATACGCCGTAAGGCAAGTTTTCTCCGACATCGCTTTACTTCATAATATTTTCATGTCTTGTTTTATGTTCCGCTGATTACTCTGATGTTGTATCACTAGGGTGCCCGGGGTAAGGCACCAATCACGGGCCCGGGTTCGGGTCGTGACATTAAATCCAGAAATATGATATCCACATGGTACATTTACCATCTAGTTCGGGTTTGGGATGCAGATACACATGCCCCAATGCGTCAGTTCGTACCAATTGTCAGCCAGTTTCCAAAAGTCTTTCCCGTAGTTTCTCCCAATTGGGAGATTGACTTTGGAATTGATTTACTTTCTGGAAATGAGTCGATATCTATTCTGCCGTACAAAATAGCTCCAGCAGAGTTCAAAGAATTAAAAACCCAGTTGAAAAGTTCCTTGATAAGGGATTTATTAGACCAAGTGTCTTACCATAAGGTGCACCAGTCTTGTTTGTTCAAAAGAATGATGGGCATATGTGTGTGTGCATTTACTACCGACAGTTGAACAAGGTCACCATTAAGAACAAATATCCTCTTTCCAGAATAGATGATTTATTCGACTAACTTCAGGGTGCTCAATGTAATTCCAAAATTGACCTCAGATCAGGGTACCATCAGCTTAAGGTTAAGGAATTTAACATTCCAAAATCCGCCTTCAAAACTCGCTATGATCATTTCGAACTTTGTGTCATGTCATTCGGATTGACGAATGCACCAGCCGTTTTCATTGATCTTATGAACAGGGTCTTCAAGCCTTCTCTTTACCTTTTAGCATTGTATTCATTGATGATATTCTAATTTATTCCCGTAGCGAGGCTGATTATGCAGAACATCTCAGAATAGTGTTGCAGATACTTCAGGACCGCAAACTCTATGCAAAAATTTTAAGTGTAAATTTTGGCTAAAGTCAGTGGCATTCTTAGGCCATGTGATTTCAGGCGAAGGCATCCAAGTTGATTTTTAGAGAATAGACGTTGTAAAGAATTGACCCAGACCCACCTCAGTCTCTGAGATAAGAAGTTTCCTGGGTCTCTTAGAAAAAAAGTCAAATTTCTGTGGTCAGATGCCTGTGAGCATAGTTTCGAAGAATTGAAAATGAGACTGACTTCTACTATAGTGTTAACATTGTTAGAGGGAACCGAGGGGTTCGTTATATATTGTGATGCTTCAGGAGTTGGTCTTTGGTGTGTTTTAATGCAGCTGGTAAAGTTATATCTTATGGATCAAGACAACTTAAGCCTCATGAAAATAACTATCACTCATGACTTAGACTTGACAATCGTAATTTTCGCACTCAAGATATGGCGCCACTATCTGTATGGAGTTCACATTGACATTTTCATAGATCACAAAAGCCTTTGGTACAATTTCAAGCAGTGGGAGTTGAATCTTAGGCAAAGTAGATGGCTCGAATTGATAAAGAATTATGATGTGGATGTTCTATACCATCCAGGGAAAGTGAATGTGGTAGTCGATGCTGTTAGTCAGCGATCCATGGGAAGTTTAGCTCATGTTGAAGCAGGACCATGATGAAGGAAATTCACCGATTAGCCAATCTAGGAGTTTGACTCATGAACTCTAAAGATGGCGGAGTTGTTGTCCTTAACAAGTCTGAATCCTCCTTAGTAGCCGAAGTGGAGGAGAAATATAGTTTAATGATCTCTACTTCACTAAAAAGGACACTGACGGTTAAAAACCCATCGGGGGTGGATGGCGATTTTGTGTCATTATCAGAACGTGTCACAATGGAGTCCTTCATGTAGATACGGTTTGAATAATCACACACAATATGTGAATTACATAAACCGTCACACATTTTATCTTTGACTTTGACTATTTTTCGCCTTTTATTTAAATTTTTCCGGGTATTTTAATTTTTTTGGTGGCATAATATTATTAATTTAATATTTATTTTTGGCAAAAATATTTTAAAATAAATTTTAATTTTAATTAATTTCATTTAAATATTAAAAAATAATTTCACATGAAAAATAAAATTGGCTCATTTTTTATTTTAAATTTAAACTTATTTAATTTAAATAAATTTGAATTATTTTATTTAAAGTTTTCAATAATAATTAAATTGGTGTGAAAATAAACATATTGTAACAAAAATGTAACTAATTAATCAAATTGTTCTAATACATAAAATTGAAACACTTACAAATTATTTTACAAAATAAAATGTTATCAAATGTAATCAAAACAATGTAATATTCCTCTAAAAGTACAAATATTATCCAACTATCATAAAGGTGGCACAACTTCTGTAGTACAGAGAATCTTTGAAAAATGATGCGCCCATCAATCCGGACCTCATCAAGCTCATGATGTAAAAATACTTCTTTTTCATTGTACTGTTAAACACAATAGAGATCAATTAAATTTTCGAATCATAATTAGGTCATTCTAATGTAACTACATTCAAATATAATTCAACACGTTAGATCAATTATAATACACAATAGAGATCAATTAAAGTATATATAGACAAGTACATAAACAAGAACTAACGTTAGATACTTACATTTTTTGGCAGCAGAGATAAATCATTCATGAGGTCTTTAATGAAATGTAACATATAAGAACAACACGCATATCCATTATTAGGCTGTTGTGGTACCTTAAAGCAAATTTAACCCAAACATTTACTTATATCTCAAGTAGACATGAGATCATCAAGTAAAAGCTCAAAGATCTCAAACAAAACCTACCCTCACATCACAATACATTACCAATCTCAAAAGAACAAATATGACTCTTAAGAATACTGGAAAGGTTGTTCCTTTTTAAAGCTAGACAAACCCTTATGATTTATGTATTAAGTCAACAAATCATGATATTCAACTTATGTTGAGCTCAAACTCAACAGAAATGACATAGGTTAGACATGCACTGGTTAAGCAGATATTAATACTATGGGGCATACAAATAGGTTTAGGGCCTCATTTTTTGACCAAGTGTTAAAGCTAGTGGTCTAATCCTATCCAACAGTGATGTAGGGATAGAATTCATTCAACACACAAGCACAAACACAAAATCCACCTTGATTCCTAGATTTATATAGTTCTGAGACATGACATAGGCATATACAGCATACAGGTAGTTTTCAGGCAGGTAATAAACATCTTTAGATTATTTTAAATCCTTTAAGGCCTCAAAATTATAGTGGGATAAAGAATGAACTAAAACAAGTCTTCTAGTTCCATTTTAGCTTAAACTGAACTCTTAGCCTTGATATGCTATGGTCTGAGCCTAGATAGGTCTCTTATCCTAAATATAATTGCTTAACAACTATCTTGGATCATTTTGAACCTACATATACTTCTAACATGTTCTAAAATAATATTTATGAACTAAAACAGACCCAACGAGAAATTTTATAAGTTATTTAACCATTTTTAACATCTAACCCTACTCTTAGGATCAATTCAAAAAAGATTTCAGTGATATTGAGCATTTACACATGTATTTATACTGAACTAATCGTAGAAGGCTACTAAAGAAACAAATATTCATATTTTTCAACCACACAGGTCCTTTAAACAAACTATTTCTAGGTTGGTAATAGCACTATAACACTTCTAAATATGGTTGAAGAGCACTACATCATTCATGAATCCACATAACATGTTTTATGACTATATTGGACATGCTTGTAAGTTGTAACAACATTATGTGCATCAGATCATTTTGACATTATCAACTAAGTACAAGTATCATTCTAAACAACCATAGCCAGACCACTGTACTAATTAGAATCTAATTAGAGCTAATCATAAATAGTTTCATGAATATATATAGCCAATAGGATTAACTAAACCTACTGATAACAAACAAGCACATACAAACATGCCATTAAAACAGAATTAGAGTAAAAGAAACTAAAATGAGTAAACACTCAATATATTTTGGTATGATGAACATGTAAACACATAGTCAGGGTTTTACAAGTCAACTCTTTAATTATTGGTCTATTTCAATCCTTTCCGTACTGCTGATAGCACATGACACAATAACACTACACGAATTAAGATTAAAACACTATCAAGAAAGCTTAAAGAAGCATACAATGGAGATTAGCTTCTACATATGGTAAAACCAAAGAAATCACAAGGCATTAGAATAAGATAACGAATAATAGATCCAAGAAAAGACATGGATATAATTTGAATGTCTCAAAGCTAAAGAAATAATTATTCTTAACCAGCAAAAAATGTAGCACATACTTGGGATATGCCAAAAATCAGAAATGTAGCACATACTTGGGATATGCCAAAAATGAGATCTCATGTGGCCCTCCAATGACTTCCCACAAGGGTACTTTTTGTCTCACAACTTGCAAACAAACTTCAAATCTTGATCTTTTTCCATGTTCAGTTAAATTTTTTGGCAGTAGTAAAACCAAATCAAGAACCAAGTGAACAATTTTGGAAATCTCAAATCATACAACAATTTCAAGAACACCCAAAATCTCTGAGCATTTAAAATACACATATTGGATAATCATAGCATTCAAAAGTAGTAATTTAAACTGAAGCTGGTTCTTAAAATACACAATCAATTCACAATAAAAAAGTAGTTTGTAACTTCTAGTATGCACAATTCATTAGTTCCAATCAAATTGTGCGGGAAAGTAAAACTTCATTTCAGTAGAAGAGTTAGCATATATGTACCTCTTCCATCAGTAAGATCAATTTGAAACTGGCATCTGCAAACAAAAGTACTGAGTGAAACTGAGGACATGGAGGTGTATAACTGATAAACATATCTTAGTTTATTTGGTCCATATCATCAAAATACAAAGCAACAACGACAAATGTTCATTATTGAAGTCTATTACACTGATTGTTGTGATTCCATCATCTCTAAAGCATAATTGATTAAACTTGAACTCAATAACTAAAATTATAAAAACAATTAAACACAATAATAACTTAAACGAAGAAAAATAGCCAATATCAGTGATAACCTAAATAGCGAGAACATCACATTTCAAAAGACAAATAATGGTAAAAATTCAACCGAAAAATACTAATAAAATAAAAAAATCTTTTTGCAAGTGAGCGGAGATGCTAAAAAATAAACACAATCAGTATAGCTCTTCTTCAATTCTTCATCCAGTAAGAAGGTTAACCATTTTTTGGTCCTCTAGTTGCGAAGTCAGGAGCTCATTGTACTCGTTCACAATCTGCAGTTAGATTACCAAGAAATCCCAAATCAAGTAGCAGACTGACCAAAGCAATCTAAATTTGAGGAATACTGAAATTAAAATCTAAGATTAAACAGACTTTAAATCCTTTTAATGTGCCACTATCTACCTATATTCAAGATAATGAAATTAAAATTCCAGATCTGGTGCCATAGAAAGCGGCAACCGTAGCGTCGAGCAACGAAACATCAATAGGCTGACTCAAATCTCTAAGCTTCTCCGCCGTCATAGTGAGAAACGAACGGAGTGATAAACCCTAGAACTCACAAGCTTCAGTACAAAAAATCCCTAGAAACAACACGTAAGAGGAGCGGGGTTACATACAAAGAAAATCTAAAATATTAACAATACCAGTTAGCAACAACCCACCACAAGAAAATAGTTAGTTGTACAAAGGAAGCTCAGGCTATACCTGAAATCCAACGAATCAGATATGCAACCATAAAATGAAATTAAATGGATCTGTCAGATTGAAAAGGGAAAAGAAAAAGGAGAGGGAGTACCGACTGCTATTTTGCACTCTTAGGGGTGTATCAATTACGATTTTAAAAGATTTTTTTGGAATAAATAAGTCTAGATTTTAAAAGACCATTTAAGATTGTTACGATTTTAAAAGACTATTTTGACAATCAAGATTTTTTATGTTTGAATTTTAAAAGATTTATCATAAGATTTATAAAGATTTATAAAGATTTGAAAGGACCACATGAATTTTTTCTTCAATCATTTTGCTCTCATCATCACCATTTTTTTATAATTTTTCATCACTAATTTTCAATGTAAAATATATCAAAAACTACTTCTAAAATAACAATATATAGTAATTCAAGTTCCATTAACTATTCTTTCTCATTAATTGTCTAAAATATTACTTAATTCTATAAATAACAATAAAAAGTTTAACCAAATTACAATAACAATAGTTCAACAAAATTATAACCCAAATAGTTCAACCAAAGTACCAAATAGTTCAACCAAAGTGAAATAAAATAGCACAAATAAATGTAAGGATCTCCTGCTTTCTCCTATTACAGTTGAATTGTTCACATGGTTTGAGTGCTACAACTAGGGGTGACAGTTGTACCGTTTGAGCGGAAGTTGGGCGGGTCAAGATGTGTTGAAGTTGTAGATGAGTCAATGTCCAACCCAACCAAAATTTACATAGACTAAGATGGACGGATCAAGATGGGCTAAATGATGGGGGTGAGGGGGTGGGTAAGGGGTAGGTATGAGTATGGGGTAAGAAAAAAAGTCATATTTTTATAAATTATTTATAAAAGTAAAAAATATATATAAAATAAAAATTTGAGATTAGGGTAGGCGGGGAGGGTAGGGGGTAGGGGGAGGTAAGATAAAATTTCATATTTTTAATTTTTTTTTTATAAAAGTAACAAAAAATATGAAATATAAATTTGAGGATGAGTGGGGGTGGGGGTAAGGCAATGTTAGGGCAGTAGGGGGGAAGTAATAAAAAATTCCATATTTTTTATAAAAGGAAAAAAAATATGAAATAGAACTTTGAGGAGGGGGTGGGGGGGGAAGGGGTAGGGGGCGGGGTGGGTAGTAGGGTAAGAAAAAAATTCATCAATTTATAAATTATTTCTAAAAGTAAAAAAAATAAAAAAATAAAATTTGAGATTGAGGTAGGGCTGGGGGAGGGGTAGGGGGTAGGGGAGGTAAGATAAAATTTCATATTTTTAATAATTTTTTTATAAAAATAACAAAAAATATGAAATAGAAATTTGAGGATAGGGTGGGGGTTGGGGGTAGGTGGGGTTAGGGCGGTAGAGAGAGGTAAGAAAAAAATCCATATTTTTATAAAAGTAAAAAAAATTAAATAGAAATTTGAGAATAAGAAAAAGTCTGATAGGTTAGACTAAGATTGTTTATAAGATTTGTTAGTTATACCCTTCCAATAAAAAGTCATCCAAAATTCATATTTTTTAAAAAAAATTCGAAATCTCAAAATTTTGAATACCAAAAGACTTTTTGTTAGTCTTTTAAAATCCTAATTGAATACCACTAGATTTGAACACTATGTTTAAAAAATCCTAATAGTCTTGATTGAATACCACAAGACTTTTTTAGACTGTTTAAAAATCTTAATTGAATACCACGTGACTTTTTTATCCCAAAATATCTTTTAAAATTCTAATTGAATACACCCCCCTTAGTCTTAAGGAAATTTCAGTACAAATTTGTGCATTTTCCATTTTGAGAGAGAGAGAGGAGAACGACAACTTCTCTCTCTTTTCGTGACTCAAATAAAATGAGGGTTTTGCCCTTTTTCGTTGGTTTAAAGCGTATTTGGGCCGATTTTTAAGATTTGGGTCGGGTCAACTAAAAACAAAATGGGTCAACTATATAAAACCGACACACAATATGTGACGGTGCAAATACCTATCATATGACTGTCATAATTGTATGACATTTTAAATAACTGTTACACATATGTCATAAGTGTCTGTTGACCAAGAAGTCAAGGGAAAAACTATCACACTATGTGACAGTTGAAAAAACTGTCACACTCTGATTGTCACCGTAAGTCCTTTTTCTTGTAGTGCTTGTTGTAGCTAAAAAAAGGAATTTACAAGCATAAGACTACAACTTTTGAACAAAAGGGAGATAATCGTACTTTGAGGTACCGAGACAGATTATGTGTTCTAGATGCGAACGAACACAAGAGCGAATTATGTAGAAGCGCATAATTCCAGGTATTCTATTCACTCAGGTTCTACCAAGATGTATCAAGATCTTAAGGATATTTATTGGTGGAACAATATGAAGAGAAATGTGGCATATTTGGTAGCTAAGTGTCCGAATTGTCAGCAAGTGAAAGTCGAACATTAGAGGTCTAGTGGGTTGACTCAGAATATTGATATTCCTATTTGGAAATCGAAGATGATAAACATGAACTTCATAACAGGTTTATCTCGTTCATCTCGAAAACATGATTCGATTTGGGTGATTGTGGACTGACTTATTAAATCAGCCAACTTCTTGTCAGTCAAGATCACAGATTCAACAAAAGATTATGCTAAGTTATATATCTGAGAAATTGTCAGGATTCATGGGACCCCAGTATCCGTTATTTCGGATCGTGGTGCTCAATTCACAATACACTTTTGGAAGTCTTTTTAGAAAGAATTGGGTACCAAGGTAAATCTCAGTATCGTTTTTATTCTCAGACATATACCATGATAGTATTCAGACTCTCGAGGACATGTCGAGGGAATGTGTTTTTGATTTTAAAGGTAATTAAGATGACCATTTGCCTCTCATTGAATTAGCCTATAATAACAGTTATCATGTTAGTATCTAGATGACACCATTCGAAGCTCTGTATGGGCGAAGATGTAGATCGCCAATTGGTTGGTTCGAAGTTGGTCAAGTAAAATTATTAGGACCAGACTTGGTCCATTAGGCTATGAAAAAATTCATGTTAATTTAGGAGCGTTTGAAAATTGCTCAAAGTCACTAAAAGTCCTATTCAGATGTGAGACGTAGAGACTTGGAGTTTCAAGTTGATGATTTGGTGTTTTTGAAAATTTCACCTATGATATCACGAGGGTTGGAAAGAAAGGGAAGCTCAGTCCTAGATATATAAGATCATACAAGATTTTAAAAAGAATTGGACAAGTGGCCTATGAGCTTGAATCACCACAAGATTTGATTGTTGTGTACCTAGTATTTCATGTATCCATGTTGAGGAAGTGTATGAGAGACCCGTCGTTGGTTGTCCCTACTGAATCTATTATAGTTAAGGATGACCTGACCTATGAAGAGATCCTTGTGGCTATTCTAGATCACCAGATTCAAAAGTTGAGAACTAAGGAAGTTGTCGCAGTAAAACTGTGGAAAAGTCAGAAAATTGAGGAGGCTACATGGGAAGACTAAGAGGACATGGAGTACTGATATTCGTACTTATTTGAAGAGCAAGCAAAAAACGTCCAAGGTAAATACATTCGGTATTCATGTCATATCTCTTGCGTATTTATGTCTCATGTTTCACATTTATGTATTCAATACTCATGTCGCATGCCCCCATGTTCATGTTTTCATGTAATCATGTCAGTTCAACATCCATATTTTATGACATGTTTCTTAACGTTCATGTACTCATGTCATGTCTAGTCTTATTCTTAATCATGGCCTATTATTCGAGGACGAATAATCCCAAGGGGGGAGATACTATAACACCTCGTACCATCTAAGTCATGATCATGATTGAAGAGTTTAGAAAATAAAGACAGGGAGTTAAAGTTAAAAATCAGTTTCAGTTCTGTAGCGTATAATTTTTATAGATCGTCGAATTGAACTATACAATTTTTTGTTGAAAATGACGGAACACAATAATTTTAACGAACCATATAAGATTATACGACCCATCCTTTTTAACCGTAACATTTCCCTCAGCTTAGGGAAGTTATTGAAAATTAACATTTGGGTGACGATTCGATTATACGGACCATACAAAATTATACGGTCCATATCTGGATCGTAGAAAAATGTACGGACTGTCGATTTCGATCGTAAAAGTCTCGCCAACAGGAATAATATAAATATGCAATTTAGTTTAAAAAATCTATTTTATTATTTTTCTAAGCTCTAGAACAAAGTTTCTCTCTTCCCAACCTTCTCCTACATCGAGGTAAGCCTTTTCATGCAATTTCAAGTGATTTTAACATTATCTTCATGAATTCTAAGTAAAATTCATTATTCTTAACCTAGGCTTTTTCAAGATAAACCCATCCTAATGTTTCAAGGTTCAAGCTTTGGATTTCCTCTCTAAAGTTCAGATTTTTAATACAAGTATTGGAGTGAATGAAATGTAGATTTTCTATCCACGTGCGGGAATATCACTGTTCTTTCCTACGTCATGTTTTATCATGAAACACAAATCCTTCAAAGTTTAGGGTTTTGTTTTGTTATCATGATAACCCTAATACATGTAATATTATATTTCATGTATATATTACAATTCATCGATTGTGATTACGATTGTCATGAACATGTCCGTAATCCATGAACGCATGCTTGAATTCCATGAGTTCTTTGCCACAAGTTATAACTATTATTACTCAATTCCATGAAGTTATACATGTTTTCATGTTTTACGTAAGCTATATTATATATTTATTTACATGCTAAATTATAATCACCAACCATGTATACAAGTTATATTATGAAATTCATGAGCTTACAAGCCAACTATATTAAAGTACATATTTTGGAAGTTGCACAGATTACTACGTATGCCAACATAGGATAAGGATTGCTCCACCTAGAGGATGATACTTTCATGTTACCCATTTGTGGGATTATTTGATCTATCATTTCATGTTCGTGTCTCGTACTTAGTTGATCGGGCATAGATCAGACGCCACGTTCACGCGTGGTGGTTACATGTCAGTTATACTAATGCTCTCCCCACAAATATATAATTATACAGATTTTATGCATGTTATCATACTCATGTCCGATTATATACATGTTCATGTTTAGTTTCATTTCATGTTTCTTTTATATCATGTGTCTGCTTATTCTTTTAGTTGCTTTACATACAATAATATTCAAATGTACTAATGTCCATTTTCCCGGGACCTGCACTTTACGGTGTATATACTGAGTTTCAGGATGACGAATCTGCTTGCTAGGATATGCCTCAGTATTAATTATTGGTGAGCCCCATTTCATTCGGGGTGTTAGTCACTTATTTTACATGTCATGTTTTATAGTAGAGATATGTCAGGGCCTTGTCCTGGTAAACAGTTATGCTGTCGGATTCATGTTTCAGAGGTTTCATAGACTAGACTAGTTTAGCATGTCATGTTAGTCATGTCGGTATTATCTTTCAGACTTATTATGTTTTCAGATATTTCCACAATATATATTTTCAGACTATGTTTTCAGTATTTTGATTTACATGTATTATTATTATTAGTGCATGTTTTGATGCCCATGTTGATTAGCAAGTCATGTGGTTCGCTCGATCACATACAGTCAGACACTGAGTGTCGTGTTTCGCCTAGGCCACAGTTCGGGGCGTTACATCAACTACGGAAGTCATTCATCTTATAAGGAGATTGCTATAGTAGTATAGAGACCAGAAGATGGGCTTACACATGGTGTTCATTGATCTGGAAAAGGTGTACGATAAAGTCCCAGGGAAGTTCATTTGGAAATGTTAGGAGTTTAAATGTGTATTGTGGCCTACATTAGGGCAATTAAAGATGTGTTCTGATTTACATGTATTATTATTATTAGTGCATGTTTTGATGCCCATGTCGATTAGCAAGTCATGTGATTCGCTCGGTCACTAACAGTCAGACACCGAGTGTCGTGTTTCGCCTAGGCCACGGTTCGGGGCGTTACATCAACTACGGAAGTCATTCATCTTGTAAGGAGATTGCTATAGTAGTATAGAGACCAGAAGAGTGGCTTACACATGGTGTTCATTGATCTGGAAAAGGTGTACAATAAAGTCCCAGGAAGGTCATTTGGAAATGTTAGGAGTTTAAATATGTATTGTGGCCTACATTAGGGGAATTAAGGACGTGTACGATGGAGCCAATCCCCATATTAGAACTGTCACGACCCGATCCCGGGCCCGTGACTGGTGCCTTACCCCGGGCACCCTAGTGATACAACATCAGAGAAAATCAGCGGAAATAAAAACTTAAACATGAAACAAGAGATATGATAATAAAACAGGCCAACCAAACGGTTACCTTCTTACATATATATAACTAAAAACTTGAACAGTTACATCCTTACAAACCCCGCCACAACAAAGATTACTGCACCTCTAAGAGTTTTTATACAACATGACGACAGAGGCCCGCCATACCACGAATGTACAAGTACCTACTGATGTGGACTATACTAAAAGATAAGCCTCGGAGAAACGGAGCTTCCCAATACGTTGAATGTGATCCTATGGCGAGGATCAACGATCGTGTACCTCACGCGGCGTGAACGCAGCCCGGCGAGGTCGATAACATGTACCAAGTATGTGAAATCAAAATATCGTAAATGAAATCATAGTAGTCTATATAAAGCGGGAGACATGTATGATAACCAAACTACGATCCACAATAAATAGCGATACGTAAGTCGTGACTCACGCCTCAAAGTCATCACTCAAATATAACTATGGGTCTCACGCCTCAACATCAATCATGCGTGGAATACCTTCCTCATCACGGCAGCCTATGATATAATAACACCAAGGAGTACACATAAACACCGTGTCCCACTGAAATATAAACCGCACGGCAAGTACGAAGGCTAACTACCGGATACCAAAGCCGCGTCATCAATCGACCGGCAAGTACGAAAGCCAACTACGGATACCAAAGCCGTACTAACAATACTATACAACCAAACCACGAAGGCGTCACGGCAAGTACGAAGCCAACTACGGATACCAAAGCCGTGACACGAGTCGATCGGGCAAGTACGAGGGCTAACTACGGATACCGCGTAGTATCACGAGACTTCGCCACTAAACCGAGCAGGCAAGTACGAAGGCTAACTACGGATACCAAAGCCGAATCACCACGACTTCGGGCAAGACGAGAGCCAACCACGGATACCAAAGCCGATCGGTATAACCTCGTGGAGAGCTAGTCCATGGAATAACACTATCAGCGTAAGCGAATCGTGGAATCCTCCACATCGCCAAGTGCCCAAGTAAGATTATAACAAATCACCTACCCATCGAGAGACGCGGTGGTATAGAAATACAATACTAGCACGACAAGGCTATCACACGCAAACATAGGCAAGTTACACACAACTCAAGGTACTTTCATTTTATGCCAAAAGTCCAGGTTTTAACCCCAAAGTACTACGTACATTAAATTCTTTTTTAAAGGATCCATTTCTTTTACAAAAAAAACCCGATACCCGTAGTATTAAAATAGAAGGACTAACGTTTTTAAGTAAACCAACACACTTCCATACTTTCCTTTTTAAACCAAATTAAGACAATACCATGCCTTCTTTTTAGACCAAAACATTTCTCCTTTTAAAGTCAAGTTACAACATTCTTTTCCAAAGTTCAAGTTTGCCTAATTTCAAATATTCACGTCTCTTATTTTCGAAAGGTTTCGTAGTTCATAGTCTTAATCACTTAATAACATAATTCTCTTTTAAAACAATTTGAGTAACATATGCCTTAATTGTGAGTAGGTTAATCTTGTTTATAACAATCTTATTAAAGCAGCCATGATCTAGGAAATGTAATACAATCTTGTCTTATCTTTAGCTTCTATGCAGATGGAGGTTTCTACTGGTTTTAATATAATTACTTAATTGTCAATACATTTTCCTTTATTAACGCTGCAGTGGTTCGTTCGATACTTATTCTCATTTCCGAAATCAGTAAAACATTATTCTTTTAAAGACCAAATACTCATTACTCACGAATGAGGTTTCACACTTTTTAATAAAATTCATATCAATTCAATTAAGTCAAGTCTCTTATCTTTTAAGATCATTAAACCATTCTTTTTATCTCTCTTAAGACGTTATACCTAACTTCCCATAAAGCTAGTATAACTCTTAAGCTTTCAAAACCAAGTATTACTCTTCTTTCAAAAACGATTCTTAATTCTTTTGAAATACTTCAAGATTCTTTATTATTTAAAACTCAAGTCAAAAGACATCGAAGTAAAACCACGTTCGATTAACACACGACGTCTACCGTACTATATATATTCTTTTAAAATATCATGCTCAAGAGGATATGAAGAATCACATACCTCGCGACGATTACCGACAATTAGCAAAACGCTCCAAAGTACTGTAATCCTGCTAGCCTTTTCCACCATTCGAGTAGAATACGCTACTCGCAGTACTTCAACCTATAACGGTCATACAAGTCTATCAATGTCTAGACTACTCTGTAGAATAATTCTAGATACAAGATTCCTTATTCTATGGAAAATGGGCAAGACTTCTACCCACAAACTACACAAGTTTCATCAGAATACAAATTCTATGTAAGTCTGATTGCTTCTCTTCTTTATACCATCCTTATATACGTCTTATACTCAATTCTATACTACTACGGATGTAATTTCCAATTACAATAGAAGGGTAAGAGTATTTACCTCGATAAGCCCAAAATTATCCAAGTTAAAAGTCGATCCCGAGCAAGGTTTAGCTCCTATGCAGACGCTCCAATACGCTCCAAGAAACCCTTAGAAGTTCTACACAACTTCTACTTAATACTTCAACCTACTATGAAGATTTTTCCCGTGGTTTCGTTTAGTGACTAAAGGAAGTATAGTAGTATTTTAAGGCTTTTAGTATAGAAGTAACTTTGGGAATTCTACAAGGTATTTGGGCCAAGGTATTTTGCATAGTAACAACACTGAGAATACTTTTCTACCAAGTGTGGGGTATTTCACGAGATCAACTCGAGGAAAGGGGGTTTCTACCATGGCCTCACAGGGAGTGGACTTTGGACGAAAACTACACAAGGGGGAGAGGATTTTTGCCTTGGAATTTATCAAGTGAGGATGAAGAATAAGTCTTGCACTTGAGGGTATTTATAGGAAACCAATGGCCAAGATTAAGGCAAGTGGAGGGCAAGTGGAGGGTGGAGATTTGGACAAGTGTGTGTGGGTCCCACCTTATCTATCTACCACACAAATATCACAAAATATCCTACCTAACCTTGACCAAAGCTTTAGGCCAAAAAAACGTGCCATCTTTCGTCCACCATCCCGCCCACTTGAGGGTGACAAGTGTCGCCCTCTCGTTGGTCCAAAATATTTTATCTCTCGGAAAAATCCGCAAAAATAATAAATGTTGCAACCGCAATTTTCCCTTCGCAAAGTCCGGAAAACGTTTCGTCGGAAAACAATTCTTTCGCTAGTTGTGAACAAATTTCGTCCCTTTGCCTACTTAAGGCTTAAACTTTTATACGCACGCCTTCACGTACATACTCTGAAAATACGGGGTATAACATTCTCCCCTCCTTAGAAACATTCGTCCCGAATGTTCCTTCTCAAGACGGATAACGATAAAGTTCCTCTTGACTTAAATAAGTTGCCAATGCCACACCTGGCCACAGAATAACACACGCGCAAATACTTAACCCAAGTCAACGAGGAATCACTCCTACATCACAAAAGCTTCCACCCTGGTCTAAAGGATACTCCATTCGCATCTTCACTTCACAACAAAATGATCTCTTTTATTCTGCTAACACACGTTCACTTCTTTCCTTACTCGTCGTACCCTTCTCGTACACCCGAACTCTCTCCCTAGTACATATTCCATACTCCAGTCATTGCTTCAGTTTCCAAAACTTTGGAGTCACTACCTCCAAACTTGGTCACCTTACTAGCCTCAATCTCCTTTAAGGTCATTCCCGGCCTTCACGATCCGATTCTGGTCGAACATATCCACGAACTCATACGATGGTTACCTAAACCTGGGCCTAGCACCCTCGTGACCCTACCACCTACGACCACTCGAACTTGTCACGACCGAACGGGCGTGGATGGTGCCTTACCCCGCACCCTAGTGATACAACATCGAGTAATCAGGAACATAAAACACATACATGAAACAAATGAAGTACAAAACGATGTCGAGGAAAACTTGCCTTTCGATAGAGATAAATAACAACTCCTACAAATGAACAGTTTAATCCTTTTTACAACCCTGCCCACAACAGTACTACAGACCTCTAAGAAATGATACGACAACAATGGCGGGACAGGGCCCGCCATACCCCTGAATGTAAATACCTACAACGACAGGGGACTATACCAAGATAAGCCTCCGGAGAAACGGAGCTTTCCCAAACGCTGAACTGTGACCCTAAGAGCGAGGATCAACGACTGGTGTACCTTTACCTGCGGCATGAACGCAGCCCCCCGAAGGAGGTCAGTACAACAGGTACCAAGTATGTGAACGAAAATAAATCAGAAATGAAATCATAGTAGTCTATATAAAGCGGAGACATGTATGATAACCAAACTACGATTCACAAATAGCGAATATGTCAAGTCGTGGACTCACGCCTCAAAGTTATCACAATAAAACCGTGACGGCAAGTACGATGGCATAGCCGATTACTAAGACCCACGATCAAAAATACCACAAATCGTATCCCGAGGTCTTTCTGCACCGCACATGATCGGCCGCCACTCGCCGCAATATCAATGTGCGCGTCTATCCACGAACTCTCGCAGCTCGCATAGGTCACCCACGCACCGCGTGAGGTATTCCTCGAATCATGGTCCTGCATCGCTGAGGTATACCCCGCATCGGGCGCTAACCCTAGGTATCCGCCAGGCTCCCGCAGCCCGCATAGTCTCAAAGACCGCGTAGTCTCAACACCGCATAGGAATCCCCGCATCGGGCTAAACACCGGAATGATCAATCCCGAGCTACCGCGACTGCGTAGTCACAAGGATCGCATAGCCGTATAGACCGCATCAAGGGTGGCAAGCCCTCGGTATAATAAGTCGGGGTATGTGATACAATAACGATAACCGCTTAACGCTTGACAAAGTAAGCACAACTATAGTGACACCCTTACACAATAATCTCAAGATACTATCACACGTAGCATCCTAACATGCTTACTTATCAAATCAACAAGAAAGTATTACAAGGTTATCACAAACCAATACAATCAAGTTATTCACACAAGGTACTTTCTACTAACAAGTTCGGGTACCTATCCCCAAAGTACTTCATACATTAAATCTTTAAAAGATCGTTACTTCACAAAACCACACAATACCTGTAGTATATGAAAATAGAGTGATTATCTTTTTAGAGTAACTCAATTACTTCTCTTTGTAAAATCAAGTAGCCACATTCTTTTCCAATGTTCAAGTTTGCCTAATTTCCAATGTTCAAGTTTGCCTAGTTTCCAATGTTCAAGTTTGCCTTTTTTAGAAAGGTTTCGTAGTTCATAGTCTTATTCATTTAAGAATATAATTCTCCTTTAAACTATCTGAGAAACATAAGTCTTATATGTGAGTAGGATATTCTTGTTTATAACAATCTTATTACAGCAGCCATGATCTAGGAAATATCATTTTGTCTCATCTTAGCTTCTATGCAGATGGAAGTTTCTACCGGTTTTAATAATACTTAATCACAAACATTTCCTTTTATTAACGCTGCATGGTTTGTCGATACACATTCGATTTCAAATCAAGAAACATTCTTAAGCCGTTATTACCTAACTTCCCATAAAGCTAGTATAACTCTTAAGTTTTCAAAAACCAAGTATTACTTCTTCTTTCGAAATGATTCAAAAATCTTTTGAAATACTTCAAGTTCTTTATTAACACATAACAAGCCAATTATAGTTCAAATCGATTACCTTTTAAAACCACAAGTATTTTCTTACCAACATAAAGTCATATAACCAACTTCCCATAAAGCCGTTATAACACTTTATGTTTTAAACCAATCAAATACATTTAGCACATGACGCTCACCGTACTACATAGTTCACACATATCATGCTAGAAGAGATAGGAAGAGGTTCACATACCTCGCGACGATTATCGACTAATAGCAAAACGCTCCAAGTACTTCCAACCGTCGCTACCTTTAAGCCAAGTAGATCGCGCCACACGTAGTACTTCAACCTATAAGGCCACGCGCGCTTATTAACATTTAGATCCCTTCAGAGAACATTCTACGAAAATTCAAAGACTCTCCCGCAACAGCGTAAATCTCCTCCTCTATCGGGCCGGCCACCAAGCCAACCGGGGTTATACGTTAATCCGGACGTGCACAATTCTACCTCACGTAAAAGCTACACAAGTCTCATGTCTGAATACCTATGTAAATCTTCAAGATTCTTCTTTGAAAAGGTTTCTTATTATTCAGCTTAAGTCAAAAGACATCACGATAACAACGTTCAAGACTATATATAGTATACTTCAACTATATAATCTAACAACATGTAATTTCCAATTACAATAGGGACAAGATATTTACCTCGATAAGCCCATAATTATCCGAGTTTAAATGTCGATCTGAGCAAGGTTTAGCTCTACTCAAGGCGCTCCGACCGCTCCAAACAACCCTTAGAAGTTCTAACCAACTTCTACTTAATACTCCAACTAACTATGGAGATTTTCCTTAGGTTTCGGTTTTGTGGTGAAGGGAAGTATAATAGTATTTACGGGCTTTTTGTAAAGGTATAACCTTAGAATACTACAAGGTATATGGCTAAGGTAATTTGGGCATTATAACAATACTTTTGAGAGTATTTCTAACAAGATGGGGTATTATACGAAGTCAACGAGTCTAGGGTGGGTACACTCTCGGCTAGCACCCCTAGGGGGGTGCTCTCGCCACAAGGGGAGGCCCTACGAACTCAACACAAGGGGAGGGAGAATGTGAGCTTTCAAGACTTAGGCTATTTTGTGGATTAATTAGTCTTCAAAGGGGTGGTTATTTATTGGTAATGTGAAGGCCTACCAATGGACAAGATCTTGCCAAGTGCAAGGCAAGTGTAGGGCCAAGATCTTGCCAAGTGCACCTTATCCATCTACCACCAAAATATCCTACCAACCCTCGACCAAACAATGGCCATTCTACCAACCCCTTTACCGCCTAAGGTGTTCCAATGAGAGGTGACAAGTGTCGCCTCTTGTTGATCCAAAATGTTTCGTCTCTCGGAAAAATCCGCAAAAATTAAAAATGACATAGCGGAAATTCCCTACGAAAGTGTGGAAACGTTTAGTCGAAAAACGATTCTAATCGTGTTGTGAACAAAAGAATTCGCCAAGCCTAAATCACAAGTTCAAATTTTTCACGCACGCCCCACGCATATACTGGAAATACGGTATAATAATGACCCACCCCAAACCGTGCCGCGGACCGTAATAGTCCTCAACCCGACCCATAATCGCGCCAAACTCTTGTTCCCCGATCCGGAACAATCTTACCTATTCAAGTCCTGAAAGCTACCACTTTCATCTTACACAACCCATGGAATTATCCCACAATACATTTTTACGCATACCAAGTATTTTGACAAAGACTAACCGTAAAATCTTTTATTCAAGACGGCCTTACATCTAAGGTCTCAACGTGCAATATTCTAAGGTTCATACCTTCCCTGTCCCCATACTTATCCTTTCAACTAACCATGTCTCTAAACCACAATATACACAACGCTATCTGTACATAGTACTCAACATATAATCATCGTATCACGCATGCTAATCTCTAGAGGGTTAAGGATATACCTGGACAAAAATAGGTGTTCAAAGGACCGCTAAAATCGAACTTCCACCGCGACCTCTGGCTCACGGTATATGAACATCCTGCCTAGCTATGGAAGGTGAAGAACCCGCAACTGATCTTGTAGTTTGTGCTATCCCACCAGTGCTACCTCTGGTCGGACAGTCTCTCGCCAAATGGCCCTGTTGGCCGCAAGCATAACAATCGCCCAAATTAGTACGACACTCACCCTTATGATTTTTCCACAACGCCACACCGAGACAAGGGTGGCCTCATCCGCGAGCACTCCTACTCCTGAAAATCTGAAACACAGGAGCCCGACACGCTCCCGAATATCCCGAATGTCCCAAGATCGCGGAGGACCACTCTGTCTTGTGAGGTACATAACTAGTCCGCTGGCCGAGACGGTCCGCCTCGAAGTCACCAAAAGACCCTGCCTCGGCCCTCTTCGTTGATCCGGCCATTCCGCCGACCTCTCCGCCTCACACCTAAGTGCATAAGCTGCATGCGGCAATGTCCATGCGGTGAAGAGCTACACCCGAACAAGCCTGCGCCAAGTAGTCATCGAGCCCGATGACGTGGCGGTGCACTCTGTCCCCATGTCGCCACTAACGCGGACGCGTCGAGCTAGTGAGCCAAACTCCACATTGTACTCCCGAACCGCACGCCCGCCCCGCCTCAATATCAAAAATCTGCCGCCTGCCCTCCTCATGCGGAGGCAAGAAGTGGCCGAGAAATGCCTCGACAACTCGTCCCAAATACCGGAGGCGCATGCTCCCCGACGGCTACCACGAATCAAACGCCGATCGCGGTATCACGCACCGATGTGAACCTAAGACCACCGACTCGGTCTCCAAGCCTTGATCACTCACGATCCGTCAGAATCGCGGATGAACTCCTGCGGATCATCCTCAGGCCTCGATCCATAAACACTGGCGGGCTGCAACTCAGAAAGTCCCGCAGTCTCAAACTATCCGCTCTCGGGTGAACTACGGGTACTACCTGTTATACCCCGTATTTCCAGAGTATGTACGTAAGGGAATACGTACAAAAAGTCTAGCCTTAAAGTTTAGGCAAAACGTTTTTTTTGGGCACAACTCACAAAACGAATAGTTTTCCGACGAAACGTTTCCACAACTTTCGTAGGGTAAATTCCGGCTATGCCATTTCTAATTTTTTGCGGATTTTTCCGAGAGACGAAACATTTTGGACCAACGGGAGGGCGACACTTGTCACCCTCCAATTGATGGACTTGAAATCGTCCATTTGGACGATTTGGACAATGGTGAGCACGTTTTTTGTGCCTTGTGCACAAGTCAAGGAGTTGGTAGGATATTTGTGTATAGTTAATCCTCACCCTACACTTGCCTTGCACTTGTCTTAATCTTGGCCATTGGTTGGCCACTTCTTGACCTATAAATACCCCCTTAGAGATGAAGAGTTCTTCATCCACAAATCTTTCCAAGTCTTGAAAATCCTCTCCTCTCCCTTTGTAGCCTTTTCGTCCAACACCTCCCCCCTCCCCTTGTGAAGGCCCTTGGCCGAATACCCCCCCCCTCTAGCCTAGTAGTTTGGCCGAGGCCCCCCCCTAGCCTAGCCAAAAATCTACCCCCCTCCCTTGGTAGAAAAGTTGCCTTCTTGTATTGTTATAATGCCCAAAATACCCTAGCCCAAATCCCTTAGTACTTAGTAGAAGTTGTGAAGAACTTCTAAGGTTTCCTTGGAGCATACAACTTAGGAGCAAAACCTTGCTCAGGCGCGACTTTTCTAGGATATTATTGGGCTTACTGAGGTAACTAATCCTAACCCTCTTTTGAATTAGAGAATACTTACTGTTGTAGTATAAGAATAAGTATAAATACTTAGAAGAATAATTGAAATATGCTTATATAGGACTGTTTTCACAGTAGACTTATATAGCTCACCGGGTAGGGAAGTGCTGCCCGACTTTCCGTAGAATTGTGAACCCTCTGTTTAGAATGACCTTGAGAGTAGTCTTTGACAGATGTCTGTGACTATTATAGGCTGACTCTCTGCGCGACATATTCAACTTGCGGTGGTTTTTGAGAAGGTATGTGATTCTTCCTAAAGCATGATATTTTACAATATATATAGTGCAGTGACGCATACGTGTTAATGAATAATAACTACGGCAATGTCTTTGACTTAAGCTGAATAATACTTACGGAATGCCTCACGCTTAAGCACGAATAATAAAGATCCGAAAGCATTTCAAAAGAATCTTGAATCATTTTTAATGAAGAGAACTAATTGGTTTTTAAGCGAAGCTTAAGAGTTATACTAGCCTTATGGGAAGTTAAGTATAACCACTTAAGATTGATAAAAGAAACAGATTTGCCTATGTGTTTATAATGACTTATATTGAATTGTGAAAAGAATAAAAGATGGTTTGATAAGTAGACATGATATGATGCTATGTGTTAGTGTCTTGTAACGTTTGTGAAAAAGAGTATTCTTGTTGTGCTTATGTTGTTTAACGATAAGTCGTTAGGTTAGTGTAACATCACTCACCTCTTGACATATTACCGGGGTTAAGCGCCTCCGACGCGGTAGACTCGGCGATGCAGGACCATGATTCGAGAATACCTACGCGGGTCCAAGGACCTATGCGGAGCTACGGAGTTCCGTGTTAGTGTGCGGGTTATACCTCATGCGCCTACATGTGGCTATGCGACGACGAGTCGGGGCGACGCCGAGGAGTAGCTACCGATGCGGGGTTATATGCCTATGCGCCTATGTGATTGGCCTATGCGGACTACGGAGTCCGTGATTAGGCTTGCATGGTGATACTATGGGCAATTGGCTGCTCGATCATTCGCACCTAGAAAAGACACATAAGTTTACCTATCACTGCTCTTGTTTGTGATGTGCACTATATGCGGTTTCTTGGTTGTTTCATACATACTTGCAAAACTGCTTTTTAAAATGATATGTTTCATTTAAGTATTTCTGATTTCATATACTTAGTACTGTTATCGACCTCCTTCGGGCTGCTCATGCCGCAGTAGGGCAAGCAGTGCTAGATCCACATTCTTAGGATCTCTACGTTGGTGTGAGCTCCATCTTTTCCGAGGCTCTACTTTTGGGTATGATCTCCCGTTGTAGATAGTTTTGTCTGATCGGGTATGGCGGGCCCGTCCCGCCATAGTTGTATATTTCCTTAGAGGTGCAGAGTCATGTTGCGATGTCGGATGTAATCGCTAAACCATGTTTATATATATATGCCGAAAGGCGATGTTTTCTCACATAAAGCGTGTCTTATTTTATAAAGCGTTTTCATGTCTTGCTTTATATTTCCGCCGATTACTCAAGTATGACTACTGGGTGCGGTAAGACACGATCACGCCCCGAACGGGTCGTGACAAAAGTGGTATCGAGCGATTAATCCTCGGAAAGTGTCTACAGACCGTATCTAGTAGAGTCTTGATTATCGGTGTTGTGCACCACACCAATAATCGTGAGGCTATAGGATATTTAGGATTGGTTTCCATTCTTCTCATTACGAGATCGTGCTTTAGAGCCATGTTATAGGTTGACCCTCTAACGTATTCCTTTCTCGTAATGCTTATGCCTCCACGTAAGGCAACCCGCCCGTGGCGGCAAGGCAGCCGAGGAGTCGCTAGCAGACACCCAGAGTCACGAGGGCTCAGCCCGCCTATACGAGACGGCGAGTTCTATGACGCCGCCAATTTCAAAGAGACCACGCACCCACACCTCCCGTCCCACACCGGGCGGAGGAGTTAGGTACAAGGAGATGGCCCAAATTGGCTAAAGTCAGGCCCGACACGAGGAGAGATTGACGCGATCCAGCCTCAGCCCAGCTCGGTCGCGCGTGGTGCACCCGAGGCGAATAGTTTGAGACTACGAGATATCTTGAGTTGTAGCCCGCCAGAGTTTTACGGGTCGAGGCCGGAGGATGATCCGCAGGAGTTCATCCGTCAGCTACAGAGGATCATGAGGTGATCAAGGCCTCAGAGACAGAGTCTGTGACCTTCGGTTCACATCGGCTGCGTGATACCGCAGTCGATTGGTTTGATTCATGGCGCTTATCCCGGGAGAGCACGCGTCCCCGCCTACTGGGATGAGTTCTCGGAGGCTTTCTCACCCACTTCTTGCCTCCACAGATGAGGGCGCGGTCGATAGATTTTATCGCCGAGGCAGAGAGGACGACCGTCGGGAGTACAATGTCGAGTTTGATTCATTGGCTCGATATGTCCCAAAGATTGGTAGCGATTATGGAGGATAGGGTGCACCGCTACGTCACGAGCTAGATGACTATATGGCCGAAGTCATATGCGGTGTTTCTCTTCACCGGGTATGGACATTACCCGCACGCAGCTCATGCTCTTGGATGTGAGCGTAGAGATCGCGGGTTGTGACGGCAGCGAAGAAGACCGGGGCGGCAGGGTCGTTTGGTGGCTATCGTGGTGGCGGCCTCGCAGCTAGCCTAGATTTGCACCACACCACGGCAGAGCACTCGCACCGCCCTCAAAGACACCGAGATATTCGAGGCGCACCAGGCCCCAGGACTTGAACATCCAGAGCGCAGAGGTTCTCGCCGACGGACCACCTCGGTGTGGCCGATGCGGTAGATCCCACTTCGAGTTGTGATACGGAGTTTGTTTGATTGGCCAGGCCGCAGGTCACTATGCGAGGAACTGTCCACCGGGCGGCGATCTTGATGGTGGGTCACCTACGAGTTCTTTCACGATCTTCTTCATCTCCTACGATTACTCGCCCGAGGCGGTACTCACGGTCGCAGGTCGCGGCAGAGGTCGTGGCTCGTCCCGATTCTAGCGGTCCTCGAACCGCATTTATGCTTTGTCCACCGACAGATCGTGAGAGGCCTCACCGATGTCGCCGGTGTACTTTATCGGTTCGGGTTTGATGTGTATGCGTTGATAGATCCGGTTCTACTGCCCTATATATCTCCCTGTTGCTAGTAGGATAGGGATAGAGCACGAGTCCATAGACCCTTTCGAGGTAGCTACGCCATGGGTGATTCGGTAGCTCGGTGGGTATATAGAGCTTGTCTGTGACCATTTACGTCGGACCAGCCGACTTGATAGAGTTAGAGATGATTGACTTCGACGTGATCATGGGATGGATTGGCTAGCTTCGCTACGCCAATGTAGACCGCAGAGAGAGTAATACGGTTCCGCTTTCTGAGGAGCCGGTTGTTGAGTGGGAGCACGCAGTATCGCCGAGGTAGGTTTATTTCCTACCTCAAGGCTAGGAAGATGGTGCGAGAAGGGTATATCTACCATCTCGTTCGGTGTTTGATAATCAAGCCGCGGTACCAGATTTTGATCGATTCGAGTCACGAAGTTCCCGCACGTGTTTCGGATGACCTCCGTATCCTCCCGAGAGGAGATCGAGTTTTGTATAGATGTGTTGCGATACTCGGCCTATTTCCATTCCGCCATACGTAATGGCACTGCCGAGTTGAGAGAGTCAAGGATCACTTTAGGATTTGGGAGAAGGGCTTCATCAGCCTAGTGTTTCTCCCAGGGAGCGCGGTATTGTTCAGAAGAAGAAAGACGGACGCTGCGCGTGTGTTGATCTGAGCGGTGAACAAGGTGACCATTAAGAACAGATACCCTTCCTGTGATTGATGATTTGTTCGACCGGTGCGAGATGTTTCTCCAAGATTGATCTGCGATCGGGCTATCATCAGTGCGAAGTCGAGAGGTGGATGTCCCTAGATCGCATTCAGACCCAGACGGCATTATGAGTTGAGTCATGTCTTTTAGGTTGACCAATGCTCGCCAGATTCATGGATTTGATGAACCGAGTGTTCAAACCATTTTGGACACGTTTGTGATAGTGTTCATTGATGATATCTTGGTTTATTCTCGCCAGAGCGAGCATGCGAGCATTTGGCGATCTGCCGATTCTTCGAGACCAGCCAGACGCCAAGTTTTCCAAATGTGAGTTTTGGTTGACTTGATGGCGTTTCTGGGCATATTATCGGCCGATGGCATTCGAGTGATACGCCAAGATCGAGGCGAGTGACTTGGCCTAGACCTACTACTCCGGCAGAGGTTCGCGATTTACGGGCCTTGCAGATATTATCGGCGTCGGAGAAGTTTGCTTTATCTCGCACCATTGACTAGGTGACTCGGCGGCCAAGTTTGATGGTGATGCTTGTGGCGTGGTTTCGATTCTTTGAAAGAGAGATCGACGACCGCCCGTTCTTACTCTTCCGGAGGTCGGATGGTTATGTCGTATTGTGACGCGTCGGGCATCGGGTTGGGATGTGTTGATGCAGCATAGCGGGGTTATAGCATATGCATCCCGACACCAAGAAACACGAGAGAACTACCCCACCCATGATTTGGCGTTGGCGGTGATTCACGCTTTGAAGATCCGAGGCACAATTTGTATGGGTTCACGTGGATATTTTTACGGACCACAAGAGCCTCCAAGATATCTTCACCAGAGGAGCCGAACTTACGGCGAGACGGTGGTTAGAGTTGCTTAAGGATTACGATGTTGATATCTGTACCACCCGGAAGGCCAATGTTGTGGCGGATGCTCTTAGTCGTAGTCGATGGGGAGCCTATCGGATGTGCTAGAGAGGAGGGACATGGTTCGTGATTTACATCGCCAGCGAGCCTTGGTGTCCGCTTGATTGATTACGATAGCGGGGTTAGAGTTCGCGAGGTTGCCGAGTCTTCCATCGTCGGCGAGGTGAAGAGGCAACAGCCGAGGATCCGGCTTTGATTCGATATCATGATACAACTCTTCGTGAGGCAAGGGTCCTTTTGAGGTAGCACCGATGAGGTGCTAAGGTTTGAGGCGATTGTGTGTTCCAGATGTTTGGTGACTTGGCGAGTTCGGGGAAGCACACAGCGCGTTACTCATCCATCCGGTCGACCAAGATGTACCACGACCTTAGATCCGTGTATTGGTGGGATGGCTTGAAGAGGACGTTGCGAGTTCGTAGCTCGGCCCGTGTTGTCGCAGTGAAGGTAGAGCACCGAGGCCCGTGGTTTGTTACAGCGATTGAGATCCCGACCGGAAGTGGGAGGTAATCAACATGGACTTCATCACAGATTACCTCGCACTCGGAGGAGACATGATTCTATATGGGTTATCGTCGACAGTCGACTAAATCAGCCCACTTTCTTCCCGTCGGACGACTTTTTCTGAGGATTATGCGGACTTTACATCAGAGATCGTCGATCGCATGGAGTCCCTACTTCGATCATATCGCATGCAGGAGCCCGATTACGCTAACTTCTGAGGTCCTTCCGAGGGTTTAGGGACGCAGTGAGCACGAATCGCATTTCATCCACGCATGCACGGACAGCAGCGCACTATCCGGACTCTCGAGGATATCTCGCGAGCCCGTGTTTTTGACTTCGATGGTAGTTGGGAGGATCATTTGCCTCTAGTTGAGTTCGCGTATAATAATAGCTACCACTCCAGATTCGGATGGCGCCTTATGAGGCCTTGTATGGGAGGAAGTGCAGATCGCCTATAGGTTGGTTCGATGTGGCGAGGTGCGGCTAGTGGGACCAGATTTGGTACAGAGCGATGGATAAGGTGAAGCTTATCCGAGGCGCTATCGACAAATTTCGAGTCGATGTAAGTCGTATGCAGATCATCGTCGTCGGCATCTTGAGTTCGAGGTTCATGATTGGGTTTTCCTAGGTGTCACCCATGGCGGTGTGATGAGATTCGGAAGAAGGGGAAACTCAAATCAGTACATTGGGCGTTTGATTGTCCGCAGGTAGGCAAGGTTGCCTACGAGTTGGATCTGCCGTCCGTCCGGAGGCGGTGCATCCGGTTTTTCACGTATCTATCTTTGAGGAGATGTATCGGGGATCCATCTAGGGTACACCCGATTGACGATGTCCGTGTGACCAGGGGTTATCGTATGAGGAGATTCCCATAGCGATAGTCGATCGTCGAGTTAGGCGTCTGACCAAGGACGTGGCTTCCACAAAGTCTTGTGGCGGAACGAGCTCGGGAGGAGATGACGTGGAAGCCGAGGAGGACATGAGGCAGAAGTATCTCACCTATTCCCACACCTCCGTGTAATTCACTTTCCTACTTGTAAATTTTCGTTATCGTTTCGCTAAGTGTTGTTTCGTGGCCGTGTGGCATTTGCAATCGTTTAAGTTATGAAGAATCTTATCGTTAATCGTCTTGGGAAGGAACATTCGGACGAATGTTTCTAAGGAGGGGAGAATGTTATACCCCGTATTTCCAGAGTATGTACGTAAGGGAATACGTACAAAAAGTCTAGCCTTAAAGTTTAGGCAAAACGTTTTTTTTGGGCACAACTCACAAAACGAATAGTTTTCCGACGAAACGTTTCCACAGCTTTCGTAGGGTAAATTCCGGCTATGCCATTTCTAATTTTTGCGGATTTTTCCGAGAGACGAAACATTTTGGACCAACGGGAGGCGACACTTGTCACCTCCAATTGATGGACTTGAAATCGTCCATTTGGACGATTTGGACAATGGTGAGCACGTTTTTTGTGCCTTGTGCACAAGTCAAGGAGTTGGTAGGATATTTGTGTATAGTTAATCCTCACCCTACACTTGCCTTGCACTTGTCTTAATCTTGGCCATTGGTTGGCCACTTCTGACCTATAAATACCCCCTTAGAGATGAAGAGTTCTTCATCCACAAATCTTTCCAAGTCTTGAAAATCCTCTCCTCTCCCTTTGTAGCCTTTTCGCCCAACACCTCCCCTCCTTGTGAAGGCCCTTGGCCGAATACCCCCTCTAGCCTAGTAGTTTGCCGAGGCCCCTAGCCTAGCCAAAAATCTACCCTCCCTTGGTAGAAAAGTTGCCTTCTTGTATTGTTATAATGCCCAAAATACCCTAGCCCAAATCCCTTAGTACTTAGTAGAAGTTGTGAAGAACTTCTAAGGTTTCCTTGGAGCATACAACTTAGGAGCAAAACCTTGCTCAGACGCGACTTTTCTAGGATATTATTGGGCTTACCGAGGTAATAATCCTAACCTCTTTTGAATTAGAGAATACTTACTGTTGTAGTATAAGAATAAGTATAAATACTTAGAAGAATAATTGAACTATGCTTATATAGGACTGTTTTCACAGTAGACTTATATAGCTCACCTGCAGGGAAGTGCGCCCGACTTTCCGTAGAATTGTGAACCCTCTGTTTAGAATGACCTTGAGTAGTCTTTGATAGATGTCCGTGACTATTATAGGTGACTCTCTGCGCGACATATTCAACTTGGCGGTGGTTTTCATTGAGAAGGTATGTGATTCTTCCTAAAGCATGATATTTTACAATATATATAGTACGGTAGACGCATACGTGTTAATCGAATAATAACTACGGCAATGTCTTTGACTTAAGCTGAATAATACTTACGGCAATGCCTCACGCTTAAGCACGAATAATAAAGATCCAAAGCATTTCAAAAGAATCTCGAATCATTTTTAATGTAAGAGAACTAATTGGTTTTTAAGCGAAGCTTAAGAGTTATACTAGCCTTATGGGAAGTTAAGTATAACCACTTAAGATTGATAAAAGAAACAATTTGCCTATGTGTTTATAACGGACTTATATTGAATTGTGAAAAGAATAAAAAGATGGTTTGATAAGTAGACATGATATGATGCTATGTGTGTTAGTGTCTTGTAACGCTTTGTGAAAAAGAGTATTCTTGTTGTGCTTATGTTGTTTAACGATAATTTGTTAGGTTAGTGTAACATCACTCACCTCTTGACATATTACAGGGGTTAAGTCGCCTCCGACGCGGTAGACTCAGTGATGCAGGACCATGATTCGAGAATACCTCATGCGGGTCCAAGGGACCTATGCGAGCTACGGAGTTCCGTGTTAGCGCGGGTTATACCTCACGCGGTCTATGTGGCCATGCGACGACGAGTCGGGGCGATGCCGAGGAGTAGCTACCTCGATGCGGGTTATATGCCTATGCGCCTATGTGATTGGCCTATGCGGACTACGGAGTCCGTGATTAGGCTTGCATGGTGATACTACGAAATTGGCCTGCTCGATCATTCGCAGCCTAGAAAAGACTGTTACAAGTTTACCTATCACGCTCTTGTTTGTGATGTGGCACTATGTGCGGTTTCTGGTTGTTTCATACATACTTGCAAACTGTTTTTAAAATGATATGTTTCATTTAAGTATTTTACGCTTCATATACTTAGTACTGTTAGATCGACCTCCTTGGGGCTGCGTTCATGCCGCAGGTGGGCAAGCAGTGCTAGATCCACATTCTTAGGATCTCTACGTTGGTGTGAGCTCCATCTTTTCCGAGGCTCTACTTTTGGGTATGATCTCCTGTTGTAGATAGTTTTGTCTGCCAGGTATGGCGGGGCCCTGTCCCGCCATAGTTGTATATTTCAGAGGTCTGTAGTCATGTTGCATTGTCGGATGTAATCGCTAAACCATGTTTATATATATATGCCGAAAGGCGATGTTTTCTCACATAAAGCGTGTCTTATTTTATAAATCGTTTCATGTCTTGCTTTATATTTCCGCTGATTACTCAAGTATGACTACTGGGTGCCGGTGCAAGGCACCGCCACGCCCCGAACGGTCGTGACACTACCGGCATCGAATCCGCCGATCCCGCTTATCCTCGTGCCTTGCCACTATCACGCCAATAATCGGGCCATCTCTTTGTACCAACTCCTCTCGCTCCAGCCGGACTGGAGGCTGGTACTTATGGTCTCAGCCATCGCTGCGCTCTAAACTCGCCGATTTGGCGTCGTCGCAAAACTCGCCGTCTGCGCTATCTCGTAATGACCGCCTACGCCTCGTACTCTCAGTATCCTACTAGCGCTTTCATCGCCGCTTGCCCATCTGGGCGGGTTTGCGCGGAGGCATAATCGTAAAAACGAAATACGTCGGAGGGTCCAACTTATAACACGACTCTAAGTCACGATCTCGGAATGAGAAGAATGAAACCAATCCTAAATGTCCTGCGACCTCACGATTATAGATGTGGTGCACAACACAACGATAATCAAGACTCTACTAGACACGGTCAGTAGACACTTTCCGAGGATTAATCGCTTCGATACCACTTTTGTCACGACCGATCCGGGCGTGATCGTGCCTTACCGGGCACCCTAGTGATACAACATCGAGAAAATCGGAAATAAAAACTTAAACATGAAACAAGAGATATGATAATAAACAAAGCAACCAAACGGTTACCTTCTTACATATATATAACTAAAAACTTGAGCGATTACATCCTTACAAACCCCGCCACAAAAGTACTACTGCACTTAAGAATTTTTATACAACATGACGGACAGGACCGCCATACCCCGAATGTACAAGTACCTACTGTGATAGGGACTATACCAAAAGATAAGCCTCGAGAAAGCGGAGCTTCCTAATCTGAATTGTGATCCATGGCGAGGATCAACGATCGGTGTACCTCTACCGCGCAGATGAACGCAGCGGCGAGGTCGATAACAGTACCAAGTATGTGAAATCAAAATATCGTAAATGAAATCATAGTAGTCTATATAAAGCAGAGACATGTATGATAACCAAACTACGACCCAATAAATAGCGACACGTAAGTCGTGGACTCACGCCTCAAAGTCATCACTCAAATATAACTATGGGTCTCACGCCTCAACATCAATCATGCGTGAAATACCTTCCTCACCGCCAGCCTATGATATAATAACACGCGAGTACACATAAACACGTGTCCCACTGAGTCATAAAACTGTACGTGGCAAGTACGAAGGCTAACTACCAGATACCAAAGTCGCATCATCAACTGACCGGGGCAAGTACGAAAGCCAACTACCAGATACCAAAGCCGTACTAACAATACTATACAACCAAACCATGAAGCTGACACGGGGCAAGTACAAAAGCCAACTACGGATACCAAAGCCGTGTCACGTGATCGGGCAAGTACGAGGGCTAACTACGGATACGCGCCGTATCACGAGACTTCGCCACTAAACCGAGCGGGCAAGTACGAAGGCTAACTACCAGATACCAAAGCCGAATCAGCCACGACTTCGGGCAAGTACGAGAGCCAACCACGGATACCAAAGCCGAATCAAGATAACCTCACGGAGAGCTAGTCCATGGAATAACACTATCAGAAGCGTGCCGTGGAATCCTCCGTCATCGCCAAGGCGTCCAAGTAAGATTATAACAAATCAGCCTCCATTGAGAGAGCGGTGGTATAGAAATACAATACTAGCACGACAAGGCTATCACACGCAAACATAGGCAAGTTACACACAACTCAAGGTACTTTCATTTTATGCCAAAAGTCCGTGTTTTAACCCCAAAGTACTACGCATTAAATTCTTTTTTAAAGGATCCATTTCTTTTACAAAGGTCACCCGATACCCGTAGTATTAAAATAGAAGGACTAACGTTTTTAAGTAAACCAACACACTTTCATACTTTCCTTTTTAAACCAAATTAAGACAATACTATGCCTTCTTTTTAGACCAAAACACTTCTCCTTTTAAAGTCAAGTTACAACATTCTTTTCCAAAGTTCAAGTTTGCCTAATTTCAAATATTCACGTCTCTTATTTTCGAAAGGTTTCGTAGTTCATAGTCTTAATCACTTAATAACATAATTCTCTTTTAAAACAATTTGAGTAACATATGCCTTAATTGTGAGTAGGTTAATCTTGTTTATAACAATCTTATTAAAGCAGCCATGATCTAGGAAATATAATACAATCTTGTCTTATCTTAGCTTCTATGCAGATGGAGGTTTCTACTGGTTTTAATATAATTACTTAATTGTCAATACATTTTCCTTTATTAACGTTGCAGTGGTTCGTTCGATACTTATTCTCGTTTCCGAAATCAGTAAAACATTATTCTTTTAAAGACCAAATACTCATTACTCACGAATGAGGTTTCACACTTTTTAATAAAATTCATATCAATTCAATTAAGTCAAGTCTCTTATCTTTTAAGATCATTAAACCATTCTTTTTATCTCTCTTAAGACGTTATACCTAACTTTCCATAAAGCTAGTATAACTCTTAAGCTTTCAAAACCAAGTATTACTCTTCTTTCAAAAACGATTCTTAATTCTTTTGAAATACTTCAAGATTCTTTATTATTTAAAACTCAAGTCAAAAGACATCGAAGTAAAACCACGTTCAGTTAACACACGTACGTCTACCGTACTATATATATTCTTTTAAAATATCATGCTCAAGAGGATATGAAGAATCACATACCTCGCGACGATTACCGACAATTAGCAAAACGCTCCAAAGTACTGTAATCCTGCTAGCCTTTTCCACCCTTCGAGTAGAATACGCTACTCGCAGTACTTCAACCTATAACGGTCATACAAGTCTATCAATGTCTAGACTACTCTGTAGAATAATTCTAGATACAAGATTCCTTATTCTATGGAAATTGGGCAGCACTTCCCTACCCGTCAAACTACACAAGTCTACTGTAAATACAGTCCTATGTAAGTACAATTCAGTTCTCTTCATTTATACCATCCTTATATACGTCTTATACTCAATTCTATACTACTACAGTATGTAATTTCCAATTACAATAGAAGGGTAAGAGTATTTACCTCGATAAGCCCTAAATTATCCAAGTTAAAAAGTCGATCCTGAGCAAGGTTTAGATCCTATTCTGTACGCTCCAATACGCTCCAAGAAACCCTTAGAAGTTCTACACAACTTCTACTTAATACTTCAACCTACTATGAAGATTTTTCCCCAGGGTTTCGTTTAGTGACTAAAGGAAGTATAGTAGTATTTTCCGGGCTTTTAGTATAGAGGTAACTTTGGGAATTCTACAAGGTATTTGGGCCAAGGTATTTTGGCATAGTAACAACACTTGGAGAATACTTTTCTACCAAGGGGGGGGGGGTATTTCATGAGATCAACTCAAGGAAAGGGGGGGGGGGGGGTTTCGGTCGAGGGCCTCACAAAGGGGGAGGGGGACTTTGGACGAAAACTACACTAAGGGGGGAGAGGGATTTTTGCCTTGGAATTTATCAAGCGAGGATGAAGAATAAGTCTTGCACTTGAGGGGTATTTATAGGGAAACCAATGGCCAAGATTAAGGCAAGTGGAGGGCAAGTGGAGGGTGGAGATTTGGACAAGTGTGTGTGGGTCCCACCTTATCTATCTACCACACAAATATCACAAAATATCCTACCTAACTGTTATACCCCGTATTTCTAGAGTATGTACGTGAGGGCGTACGTACAAAAGTTTAAGCCTTAAGTAGGCAAAGGGGCGAAATTTGTTCACAACTAGCGAAAAGAATCGTTTTCCGACGAAACGTTTTCCGGACTTTGCGAAGGGAAAATTACGGTTGCAACATTTATTATTTTTGCGGATTTTTCCGAGAGATGAAATATTTTGGACCAACGAGAGGGTGACAAGTGTCACCCACAAGTGGGCGGTAAATGGGACGACTTGGGCACGTTTTTTTGGCCTTGTTTTGGTCAAGGAGTTGGTAGGATATTTTGGAGATATTTTGTGTAGTTGATGAGCAAGTGGGACCCACACACACATGTTCAAATCTTGACCCTCCACTTGCCCACCACTTGGCTTGATCTTGACCATTGAATGTCCTATAAATACCCCTCTAATGCAAGACTATTTCTTCATCCTCACTTGATAAATTCCAAGGCAAAAATCCCTCTCCCCCTTAGTGTAGTTTCGTCCAAGCCACCCCTCCCCCTTTGAGAGGCCTTGGTCGAGAAATCCCCCCCCCCCCCCCTTTGCCTAGTTGTTTTCGTAAAATACCCCCCCCTTGGTAGAAAAGTATTCTCCAAGTATTGTTACTATTTCAAAATATCTTGACCCGAATACCTTGTAGTATCCCAAGGTTACACCTATACTAAAAGCCCAGAAATACTATTATACTTCCTTTAGCCACTAAACGAAACCCTAAGGAAAATCTTCATAGCGGGTTGAAGTATTAAGAAGAAGTTGCGTAGAACTTCTAAGGGTTGTTTGGAGCGGGTTGGAGCGTTCAGAATAGGAGCTAAACGTTGCTCAGGATCGACATTAAAACTTGGATAATTTTGGGCTTATCGAGGTAAATACTATTGTCCTTCTATTGTAATTGAAAATTACATACTGTAATAGTATAGAAATGAGTATAACACGTATATAAGGAAGAATCAGAAGAATATTAAAGAAGAAGACTGAACTGTACTTACATAGGACTGTATTTACAGTAGACTTGTGTAGTTTGGCGGGTAGGGAAGTGCTGCCCAATTTTCCGTAGAATAAAGGAATCTGTATCTAGAAATATTTTACAGAGTAGTCTAGACGTTGATAGACTTGTATGACCGTTATAGGTTGAAGTACTGCAAGTAGCGTATTCTACTCGAAGGGTGGAAAGGGCTAGCCGGATTCATGATTTGGAGCTATTTGCTAATAGTCGATAATCGTCGCGAGGTATGTGATTCTTCCTATCCTCTTGAGCATGATATTTTAAAAGAATATATATAGTACGGTAGACGTACGTGTGTTAACTGAACGTGGTTTTACTTCGACGTCTTTTGACTGGAGTTTTAAGTAATAAAGAATCTTGAAGTATTTCAAAAGAATTAAGAATCATTTTTGAAAGAAGAGTAATACTTGGTTTTAAAAGCTTAAGAGTTATACTAGCTTTATGGGAAGTTAGGTATAACGACTTAAGAAAGATAAATGAATGGTTTATTGTTTTTAGAAGTTAAGAGACTTAATCTTAAAAGATAAGATACTTGACTTAAATGAATTGATATGAAAGTTGTTAAGAAGTGTGAAACCTCATTCGTGAGTAATGAGTACTTGGTTTTTAAAGAATAATGTTTCTCGATTTCGAAATGAGAAAGTATCGAACTAACCATCGGCGTTAATAAAGGAAAATGTATTGACAAATAAGTAATTATATTAAAACCAGTAGAAACCTCCATCTGCATAGAAGCTAAGATAAGACAAACTTGTATTACATTTCCTAGAACATGGCTGCTTTAATAAGATTGTTATAAACAAGAATAACCTACTCACACATAAGGCATATGTTGCTCAAATTGTTTTAAAAGAGAATTACGTTATTAAATGATTAAGACTATGAACTATGAAATCTTTCGAAAGTAAGAGACGTGAATATTTGAAATTAGGCAAATTTGAACTTTGGAAAAGAATGTTGTAACTTGATTTTAAAAGGAGAAGTGTTTTGGTTTAAAAAGGAAAGTATGGAAGTTGTTTTGGTTTACTTAAAAATGTTAGTCACTCTATTTTTTTATAATACGGGCATCGGGTGACCTTTGTAAAAGAAATGGATCTTTTAAAAAGAATTTAACGTACGTAGTACTTTGGGGTTAAAACCTGGACTTTGGCATAAAATGAAAGTACCTTGAGTTGTGTGTAACTTGCCTATGTTTGCGTGTGATAGCCTTGTCGTGCTAGTATTGTATTTCTATACCACCGCGTCTCTCAATGGAGGGCCGGCTGATTTGTTATGATATTACTTGGGCGTCTACAGCGACGAGAATTCCACGGGTACGCTCCTGTTGATAGTGTTATTCCATGGACTAGCTCTCCATGAGGTTTTACTGATTCGGCCTTGGTATCTAGTGGTTGGCTTTCGTACTTGCCCTGTCTCGTGGCTGATTCGGCCTTGGTACCTGGTAGTTAGTCTTCGCACTTTCCCCGTTCAGTTTAGTGGCGAAGTCTCGTGATACGACCGTATCCGTAGTTAGCCCTCGTACTTGCCGCCACCACGTGACACGACCTTGGTATCCGTAGTCGGCCAGATTGCCCGTGATCGCCCGTGGTTTGGTTGTATAGTATTGTTAGTACGGCTTTGGTATCCGTAGTTGGCTTTCGTACTTGCCTGGCCGATTGATGATGCGGCTTTGGTATTCGTAGTTAGCCTTCAGACTTGCCTCGCATTTGTATGACTCAGGTAGGACTTGGTGTTCATATATACTCCTTCGTGTTATTATATCATAGACTGCCGGTAGTGAGGAAGGTATTCCACGGGCATGATTGATGTTGGGGGCGTGAGACCCATAGTTATATTTGAGTGATGACTTGAAGGCGTGAGTCACGACTTATACGATCGCTATTTATTATGGATCGTAGTTTGGTTATCATACATGTCTCTGCTTTATATAGACTACTATGATTTCATTTACGATTTTGGTGCCAGTACTGTTATCTTGACCTCCTTGGGCCGCGTCACGCCGCAGTGTAAGACACCGTCGTTGATCCTCGCTCATAGGATCACGATTCAGATTGGAAACTCCGCTTTCTTCGGAGGCTTATCTTTTGGTATAGTCCGTCACTTGTAGGTACTTGTACATTCGTGGTATGGCGGGCCTGTCCGTCATGTTGTATAAAAACTCTTAGAGGTGCAGTAGTTGTGGTCGTGGTTTTTAAGGATGTAATCGCTCAGCTTTTTACTTATATACGCAAGAAGGTAACCGTTTGGTTGGCTTTGTTTATTATCATATCTCTTTTCATGTTTAAGTTTTATTTCCGTGATTTTCTCGATGTTGTATCACTAGGGTGCCCGGTAGGCACGATCCACGCCCGGATCGGCGTGACAAAAGTGGTATCGAGCGATTAATCCTCGGAAAGTGTCTACGCACCGTGTCTAGTAGTCTTGATTATCGGTGTGTTGTGCACCACATCTATAATCGTGAGGCTGCAGGACATTTAGGATTGGTTTCCATTCTTCTCATTACGAGATCGTGCCTTAGAGTGTGTTATAAGTTGGGCCCTACGATGCATTTCGTTTTACCGATTATGCCTCCACGCAAGGCAAACCGGTCGAAGGGCAAGAGCCGAGGAGCCGCTAGTAGGATCTGAGAGGAGTATGGGGCGCAGACCATCATTACGAGATAGTGCTTGACGACGGGTTTTGCGACGCCACTTTCCAGAGAGTTTAGGGCGCGGTGGCTGCTGCGAGACCACGACTGAGCCTCCATCCCACGGCTGGAGCAGGAGATGGGTTACAAAGAGATGGCCCGCCATCGCCGAGATCGTGGCCGAACATGAGGATAAAGCCGACGCAGTTAGCCAAAGATGCACCCGTGGTTCACCCGAGATCGGATAGTTTGAGGCTACGGGACTTTACGAGTCAGCCCGCGAGTTCTACGGTCGAGGCACGAGGATGATCCGCAGGAGTTCATCAAGCGACAACGGATCGTGAGAGTGATCAAGGCTTCGGAGACCGAGTCGGTGGTCTTGGTTCACATCGGCCGCGTGATCCGCGATGATCGTTTGATTCGTGAGCTGTCCCGGGAGAGCATGCACTTCCACTGTATGGAACGAGTTCTTAGAGGCATTTCTTGCACATTTCTTGCCTCGCGGATGAGAAGGGCTCGGCCGACAGTTATGGCGACGCTGAGGCACCGGCGACGTTCGGGAGTACAATGTGGAGTTTGACTCATTAGCTCGGTACGTCCCCGCATTGGTAGCCGACATGGAGGACAGAGTGCACCGCTACGTCACCGGGCTAGATGACTACTTGGCAGAGGCTTGTTCAGGTGTAGCTCTTCAGCCGGGCATGGACATTGCCCGCATACATGCTTATGCACTTGGGTGTGAGGAGCGGAGAGGTCGACGGAATGACCGAGATCAACAGAAGAGGGCCAGGACAGCAGGGTCTTTTGGCGACTTTCAAGGCGGACCGCCAAGAAGAGCTAGTTATGTACCTCCGCCAAGACTGAGTGGTCCCCACGCCTTGGGACATTCGGGATATTCAGGAGCGGGTCAGGGCTCCCAGGTTTCAGGTTTTCAGGGGAGCAGGAGTGCTCGCCGGATAAGGTCACCCTTGTCTCAGTGTGGCCGTTGTGGAAAACTTCATAAGGGAGAATGTCGTACTAATTTGGGAGATTGTTATGCTTGCGGCCAACAGGGCCATTTGGCGAGAGACTGTCCGACCAGAGGTAGCATTGGTAGGATAGCACAGACTACGAGATCATTTGCGGGTTCTTCACCTTCCATAGCTAGGCAGGATGTTCATACACCAACAGACCACGACAGAGGTCGCGGTGGAAGTTCCCAGTTTTAGCGGTCCTTTGAACCGCCTATGTTTCAGGTATATCCTTAACCCTCTAGTGATCAGCATGCGTGTTATGATAATTATATGTTGAGTACTATGTACAGATAGCATTGTGTATATTGTGGTTTAGAGACATGGTTAGTTGAAAGAATAAGTATGGGGAAAGGGAAGGTATGAACCTTAGAATATTACACGTTGAGACCTTAGATGTAAGGCCGGCTTGAATAAAAGATTTTACGGTTAGTCTTTGTCAAGATACTTGGTTTGCGTATAAATGTATTGTGGGATAATTCTGTGGGTTGTGTAAGATGAAAGTGGTAGTTTTCTGGACTTGGATAGGTAAGATTGTTCCGGATCGGAGAACAAGAGTTTGGCGCGATTATGGGTCGGGTTGAGGACCATTCGCGGGTCGACCCGTAGCCCGATTTGGGGTGGGGTCAGTTCGGGGTGGTCCCGCCAGGTGGTAGGGTCACGAGGGTGCTAGGCCCAAGTTTAGATGACCATCGTATGAGTTTGTGGATATGTTCGACCAGAATCGGATCGTGAAGGCCGGGAATGGCCTTAAGGGAGATTGAGGCTAGTAAGATGACCAAGTTTGGAGGTGGTGACTCCAAAGTTTTGGAAACTGAAGCAATGACTAAAGTATGGTACGTATATTAGAAGAGTTCAAGTGTTCGAGAAGAGTACGACGAGTAAGGAAAGAAGTGAACATGTGTTGAGAGGAACTTTATCGTTATCTGTCTTGAGAAGGAACATTCGGGACGAATGTTTCTAAGGAGGGGAGAATGTTATACCCCGTATTTCCAGAGTATGTACGTGAGGGCGTACGTACAAAAGTTTAAGCCTTAAGTAGGCAAAGGGGCAAAATTTGTTCACAACTAGCGAAAAGAATCGTTTTCCGACGAAACGTTTTCCGGACTTTGCGAAGGGAAAATTACGGTTGCAACATTTATTATTTTTGCAGATTTTTCCTAGAGACGAAATATTTTGGACCAACGAGAGGGTGACAAGTGTCACCCTCAAGTGGGCGGTAAATGGGACGACTTGGGCACGTTTTTTAGGCCTTGTTTTGGTCAAGGAGTTGGTAGGATATTTTGTAGATATTTTGTGTAGTTGATGAGCAAGTGGGACCCACACACACATTTCCAAATATTGACCCTCCACTTGCCCACCACTTGGCTTGATCTTGGCCATTGAATGTCCTATAAATACCCCTCTAATGCAAGACTATTTCTTCATCCTCACTTGATAAATTCCATGGAAAAAATCCCTCTCCCCCTTAGTGTAGTTTCGTCCAAGCCACCCCTCCCCCTTTGAGAGGCCTTGGCCGAGACATCCCCCCCCCTTTGGCCTAGTTGTTTTCGTAAAATACCCCCCCCCCCCCCCCCCTTGGTAGAAAAGTATTCTCCAAGTATTGTTACTATTCCAAAATACCTTGGCCCAAATACCTTGTAGTATTCCAAGGTTACACATATACTAAAAGCCGAAAATACTATTATACTTCCTTTAGCCACTAAACGAAACCCTAAGGAAAATCTTCATAGCGGGTTGAAGTATTAAGAAGAAGTTGCGTAGAACTTCTAAGGGTTGTTTGGAGCGGGTTGGAGCGTTCAGAATAGGAGCTAAACGTTGCTCAGGATCGACATTAAAACTTGGATAATTTTGGGCTTATCGAGGTAAATACTATTGTCCTTCTATTGTAATTGGAAATTACATACTGTAATAGTATAGAAATGAGTATAAGACGTATATAAGGATGGTATAAAAGAAGAGAATTGAATCAGAAGAATATTAAAGAAGAAGACCGAATCAGATTACATAGAATGTATTTACTGAGACTTATAACCTTTATTGGTTGAATGTTCTGCGAGTAGCATGTACTACTTGGAAGGTGGACAAGGCTAGCAGGGTTATAGCCGTGGAGCATTTTGCTTATAGTGGATAATCGTCGCGAGGTATGTGATTCTTCCTATCCTCTTGAACATGATATTTTAAAAGAAGAATATATATAGTACGGTAGAATCTTGAAGTATTTCAAAAAGAATTAAGAATCGTTTTTGAAAGAAGAGTAATACTTGGTTTTAAAAGCTTAAGAGTTATACTAGATTTATGGGAAGTTAGGTATAACGACTTAAGAAAGATAAATGAATGGTTTATTGTTTTTAGAAGTTAAGAGACTTAATCTTAAAAGATAAGAGACTTGACTTAAATGAATTGATATGAAAGTTGTTAAGAAGTGTGAAACCTCATTCGTGAGTAATGAGTACTTGGTTTTTAAAGAATAATGTTTTACTGATTTCGGAAATGAGAAAGTATCGAACGAACCACTGCAGCGTTAATAAAGGAAAATGTATTGACAAATAAGTAATTATATTAAAACCAGTAGAAACCTCCATCTGCATAGAAGCTAAGATAAGACAAACTTGTATTACATTTCCTAGAACATGGCTGCTTTAATAAGATTGTTATAAACAAGAATAACCTACTCACACATAAGACATATGTTGCTCAAATTGTTTTAAAAGAGAATTACGTTATTAAATGATTAATACTATGAACTATGAAATCTTTCGAAAGTAAGAGACGTGAATATTTGAAATTAGGCAAATTTGAACTTTGGAAAAGAATGTTGTAACTTGATTTTTAAAGGAGAAGTGTTTTGGTTTAAAAAGGAAAGTATGGAAGTTGTTTTGGTTTACTTAAAAATGTTAGTCACTCTATTTTTTTATAATACGGGCATCGGGTGACCTTTGTAAAAGAAATAGATCTTTTAAAAAGAATTTAACGTAAATAGTACTTTGGGGTTAAAACCTGGACTTTGGCATAAAATGAAAGTACCTTGAGTTGTGTGTAACTTGCCTATGTTTGCGTGTGATAGCCTTGTCGTGCTAGTATTGTATTTCTATACCACCGCGTCTCTCAATGGAGGGCCGGCTGATTTGTTATGATATTACTTGGACGTACTGGTAGTGACGGAGAATTCCACGGGTACGCTCCTGTTGATAGTGTTATTCTATGGACTAGCTCTCCATCAGGTTTTACTGATTCGGCCTTGGTATCTGGTGGTTGGCTTTCGTACTTGCCCCGTCTCGTGGCTGATTCGGCCTTGGTACCTGGTAGTTAGCCTCGTGACTTGCCCGCTGCTTTAGTGGCGAAGTCTCGTGATACGACGCGTATCCGTAGTTAGCCTCAGATTTGCCTGGCCACCACGTGACACGGCCTTAGTATCCGTAGTCGGCTTCGTACTTGCCCCGTGACGCCTTCGTGGTTTGGTTGTATAGTATTGTTAGTACGACTTTGGTATCCGGTAGTTGGCTTCGTACTTGCCCGCCATTGATGACGCGACTTTGGTATTCGGTAGTTAGCCTTCAGACTTGCCCTGCACGGCCAGATGACTCGTAGGACTTGGTGTTCATATGTACTCGGTGTTATTATATCATGATCGCCGTGTGAGGAAGGTATTCCACGGGCATGATTGATGTTGGGGGCGTGAGACCCATAGTTATATTTGAGTGATGACTTGAAGGCGTGAGTCCCTGACTTACATGACTGCTTATTTATTATGGACTGTAGTTTGGTTATCATACATGTCTCCTGCTTTATATAGACTACTATGATTTCATTTATTATTTTCGGCCACATACTTGGTACCTATTATCGACCTCCTTCGGGGCCGCTCATGCCACGTAGAAGTACACACCGCCGTTGATCCTCACCATAGGATCACGATCAACAGATTAGGAAGCTCCGTTTCTCGAGGCTTATCTTTTAGTATAGTCCTCACATCGTAGGTACTTGTACATTCAGGGTATGGCGGCCCTGTCCCGTCATGTTGTATAAAAATTCTTAGGTGCGTAATCTTTGCAAGTGTGGTTTGTAAGGATGTAACTGTTCCAGTTTTTACTTATATATGCAAGAAGGTAACCGTTTGATTGACCTGTTTTATTATCATATCTCTGTTTCATGTTTAAGTTTTATTTCCGCTGATTTTCTCTGATGTTGTATCACTAGGGTGCCCGGGGTAAGGCACCAGTCACGGGCCCGGGATCGGGGCGTGACACTAACCTTGACCAAAGCTTTAGGCCAAAAAACGTGCCATCTTTCGTCCACCATCCCGCCCACTTGAGGGTGAAAAGTGTCGCCCTCTCGTTGGTCCAAAATATTTTATCTCTCGGAAAAATCCGCAAAAATAATAAATGTTGCAACCGCAATTTTCCCTTCGCAAAGTCCGGAAAACGTTTCGTCGGAAAACAATTCTTTCGCTAGTTGTGAACAAATTTCGTCCCTTTGCCTACTTAAGGCTTAAACTTTTGTACGCACGCCCTCACGTACATACTCTGAAAATACGGGGTATAACAAGAACAGTGGGGAAGGGATGGGGTATTCAGAACACTTCACGGTCGTGATGGGATTTGTCACGCCCCGAACCGTCGGGCCGCGACTGGTGCCCTACCTGGGCACCCTTCTACCCACGCGTCACATATAATCAACGTTACATATAATCAACGGAAGCTAAGGAAAACTCATAATCACATAATAAAGGGATCCTGTCCCCTGAACCGTCATAACAACTCATATAATAAAATAGACAAGCCGACAAGGCTGTCATTATATACACAAATCCAAAACGAGCTACAACTGTACACACGTACAACCCACACATGACTACATACCTCTAAGAGTTTGATAAGAAAATGTGACGGAACAAGGCCCCGCCGTACCCCTGAATGTACATACGCCTATAATCAAGATCTGTACCAAAATGATAAGCCCCGGAACAATGGAGCTATCCCAAAAGCTGAGCAATGATCCTAAGCTCGCGGATCACCAAACTGAGTACCTATACCTGCGGACATGAACGCAGCCCCCCGGAGAATGGGGTCAGTACAACATTGTACCAAGTATGTAAACATAAAGTACTGTAAATAAGATTATAACTGGACAAAAGATGACAGGGACAAGTATGATAATCAAAATACCAGATCCAACCGTGCCATATAAAATAGAGTCAACTGTACATTTTTAACATGAGAGTCATATCAAAATCATAAATGTCTGTCCATATAATCATATACTGTCGTGAGTATCTATACCCGCATCATGGATACATGTCCATGAAATTATATACTGTCATGAGTATCTATACTCGCATCACAGATATATGTCCATAAGATTATATACTGTCATGAGTATTTATACTCGCATCACGGATGTATGTCCATGGAATTATATATTGTCATGAGTATCTATACTCGCATCACGGATACATGTCCATGGAATTATATAATGTCATGAGTATCTATACTCGCATCACAGATACATATCCATGAGATTATATACTGTCATGAGTATCTATACTCGCATCACGGATGTATGTCCATGGAATTATATACATATACTGCCCGACCCACTAATGAAGGACACGACGAACGTATAAGGGATTGTGCACAAATAGCTATCATAAGCAACCATATGAAATTTAAAATCATCTTTTTTACTCTCAATGAAATAGATAGGATAACTTTCATTTAGAAAAACCAAGGTACTATGATGTCATATATCATTAAGGATTAAGATTCAATAGTACTATGTACGTCCGCCGTACACTCACTTTGTAAATATCATGCCAAAAGAAGAAAGGACAGTTTACACACCTTATCGGCTATACCAACTCGATAAGTAGAATATGCCTCAATAAGTACTTCAACCTATAATAAAAAAACACGTATATCAACTCCATGCTTACTAGTGTAGGTAGTATACCAAGTAATGGTTCTCTTTTCATATAAAAATTTAGGCAGCACTTCCCCTATTTATACCCTATCCACAACTTCCAAACGAGGCTAATAACATTAATAACCAAGCACAATTAAGGGCATCACCAAAACAACAACCAAGGTGAATTACACACCTAATTCACATGTTAATCTGGCCTCTTAATCCATATAAAAACAGTCCATAATTCATCAACAACGAGGGTAAAATGTGAAGCTTTCTACACCCTTCTGTACCCTTATCCTTTTAGGACATACATTAGCAATTTACCACATTAAACATGCATAATTGTAATTAAATTTCCAGCATAATACACGTATAAAATAGTCCCTAAAACAGCACAACAATTTCCCACAGTTTTTGTCACGACCCGACCCCGGGCCCGCGACTGGTGCCCTACCTGGGCACCCTTACAGGTATACATCAGAGATAATCAGCGGAACATACATAAACATAACAAGAAATAAATAATAGGTTAGCCGATAAGACCACCTCCCTGGATATATATAAATACGTAAAACCAAAAGCAGTTACCTTTTTTTTTTTACAAAGCGCCCCACAAGATATGACTACAAAACCTCTAAGAGTTTTGACATAACAACTGTGACGGGATAGGGCCCCGCCATACCCATGAATGTACAAAAATCTACAACCTCAGGGAACCGTACTAACAGACAAAGCCTCTGGAGAAATGGAGCTTTCCAAGAACTGAACAGTGATCCTAAGAGTGCGGATCAGCAAGCTATGTACCTCAACCTGCGGCATGAACGCAGCCCCCCGAAGGAGGTCAGTACAAAATATGTACCAAGTATGTGAAACTGAAAATACTATAATGAGATCATACAGTCTAAAATAAAGCTGAAGACATGTATGATAACCAAAATAACAGTACACTGTGCCTTGCCGAAGTGAAAGTAATGAAAGTCAGGTTTACCTTTTAAAGACTATTTCAACACATGAACAATAGTCACACCAGGGCTACGGACACAAGCCCTCAGATATCATCACATAGCCCAGTAAGGGTCTCAAGCCCACAATTATCAAAGCATGCCCGTGGAATCCCCATCATCGCGGTACCGTAAGTGTAAAAGATAACCGTGTGACGCACCCGTGGCATCCTACCTCATTGTCGGCGTACACACATACAATACATATATATATATCTCCTGCCCGTGGAATCCCTCATCACTGCCGACACCCGTAAGTGTAAAATATAACCACGTGACGCGCCCGTGGCATCCTACCTCACTGTCGGCGTACACACATATGCAATATATATATCTCATGCCCGTGGAATCCCTCATCTCGGGTACATGACTTCATGGAGAGCTAATCTGTCACGACCCGTTCCGGGGCCCGTGACTGGTGCCTTACCCGGGTACCTAAGTAGTCACACATCAGAGAAAATCAGCGGAACATAAAACACAACATGAAATAATGCAAAGGAAACACATGTTTATCTGAAGAAAAGTTGCCTTTCGGCATATATATATATATAAAACTTAGATCCGAACAGTTACATCCCATTACAACCCTGCCCACAACAGTACTACAGACCTCTACGAATGATATGACAACAACGACGGGACAGGATACCCCTGAATGTAAACACCTACAACAACAGGGGACTATACCAAGATAAGCCTCCGGAGAAACGGAGCTTCCCAAACGCTGAACTGTGACCCTAAGAGCGAGGATCAACGACTGGTGTACCTTTACCTGCGGCATGAATGCAGCCCCGAAAGTCGATGCAAGTACAGTATGTGAACGAAAATCTGTAAATGAAATCATAGTAGTCTGTATAAAGCGGAGACATGTATGATAACCAAACTACGATTCACAATAAATAGCGATCATGTCAAGTCGTGGACTCACGCCTCAAAGTCATCACTCAAATATAACAATGGGTCTCACGCCCACAACATCAATCATGCGTGGAATACCTTCCTCACCGCCGATCATGATATAAAAACACCAAGGAATACATGAACACCGTGTCCCACGTGTCATCATAAAACCGCACGGGGTAATGCGAAGGCATAGCCGACTACTAAAACCCATAGTACAAACAAGGTCATAAATCGTATCATGAGATCTGTCTAGGCCGTCACATGATCAAAGCCGCCACTCGCGCATGATCTAATGTCGCGTCTAGCCTCGAACTTCCGCAGACTCGCATAGGCCACTCGATGGCCCGCATGAGGTATTCCCGCATCGAGGGTAGCTACTCCCGACATCCGCTGGACTTCGCGATCGCGTAGGCCACATAGACCGCGTGACCATAAAGGCCGCACTAACACGGAGCTCTCGGGCCCTCGGGACCGCGTGAGGTATTCTCGAATCATAGGTCACACGGACACCTGAGTCTACCTCGCGTGGAGGCGCCAACCTCCGGATGATGTCAAGGTGAGTGGTACAATACCAACATAACGGCTGATAGTTAAACAACTTAAGCGCAATCGAGGGAAAATCCCTTTACACAAACATCACAAGATAATAACACACGTATCATCCTAGCATGTTTACTTATCAAATCAACAAGAAAGTATTACAAGGCTATCACAAACCAACACAATCAAGTTATTCACACAAGGTACTTTCTACTATATGATTAATAAGATCGGGTTTTTATCCCCAAGTACTTCATACATTAACTCTTTAAGAGATCTGTTCTTTCACAAATAGTCACACAATACTCGTAGTATATAAAAATAGAGTGACTATCTTTGGAAGTAAACCAAAACACTTCTCTTTGTAAAATCAAGTAACAACATTATTTTCCAAACGTTCAAGTTTGCCTAATTTCAAATGTTCAAGTTTCTCATTTTTCGAAAGGTTTCGTAGTTCATAGTTTTAATCCTTTAAAACAATTTGAGAAACATATACCTTATGTGTGAGTAGTTTATTCTTGTTCATAACAATCTTATTACAATGACCATGATCTAGGAAATGTAATATCATTTTGTCTCATCTTAGCTTCTATGCGGATGGAAGTTTCTCTTGGTTTTAATAATACTTTATTAGTCAAAACATTTCCCTTTATTAGCGCCTTTGTGGTTTGTTCGATACTTATTCGATTTTGAAATCGTAAAACATTATTCCTTTTAAAACCAAGTACTCATTACTCACGAATGAGGTTTCACACTTATTAACAAAACTCATATTAATTAACCAAGTCAAGTCTCTTATCTTTTTAAGATTAAGTATCTTAATCTTCTTAAAGTCAATAACCCTTCTTTTTATCCTTCTTAAGCCGTTATACCTAACTTCCCATAAAGCTAGTATAACTCTTAAGCTTTTAAAACCAAGTATTACTCTTCTGTTAAAAATGGTTCAGTATTCTTTTGAAATACTTCAAGATTATTCAGCTTAAGTCAAAAGACATTGCCGTAATTATTATTCGATTAACACACGTCGTCTCACCGTACTATATATACTTTAAAATATCATGCTCAAGAGTATAGGAAGAATCACATACCGCGACGATTATCGACTATTAGCAAAACGCCCACGGCTATAACCGCTTAGCCTTGTCCACCTTCCAAGTAGAACATGCTACTCGCAGATCATTCAACCTATAAAGGTTATACAAGTCTATCAATGACTAGACTACTCAGTAGATTATTCTTCCGATGTGATTCCGCTTCAAGTCTTTTACGTAATATCCTTCTATTACAGTTCAATTCTCTTCTATGAATCTTATATTCATTTCTATAACTACCGTATGTAATTTCCAATTACAATATAAGGACAAGAGTATTTACCTCGATAAGCCCAAAATTATCCAAGTTATAATGTCGATCCTGAGCAACGTTTAGCTCCTACTCCGGGTGCTCCAACCCGCTCCAAACAACCCTTAGAAGTTCTACGCAACTTCTTCTTAATACTCCATCCAACTATGGAGATTTCCTTAGGGTTGTGTTTTGTGACTGAAGGGAAGTATAATAGTATTTCTGGGCTTTTCGTATAAGTGTAACCTTGGAATACTACAAGGTATATGGCTAAGGTAATTTGGGTATAGTAACAATACTTGGAGAGTATTTCTACCAAGAGGGGGGTATTTATACGAGACAACACCACAAGGGGGGGGGGGTGTACCCCTCGGCCAACCCCACTAGGAGGGGGGGTTACTCTCGGCCAAGAGGGATGGGACTCTCGGCCAAGGGGCCTCACAAAGGGGGGAGGGGGAGGCTAGGACGAGACATCAACACAAAGGGGGGAAGAGCTCTCAAGACTTAGGAAAGTTTTTGGATGAAGAAGTTTTCACAAGGGGGTATTTATAGGTCAAGCCATGACAATGGCCAAGATCATGCCAAGTGCAAGGCAAGTGTAAGGTCAAGATTCACCCATGTGTACCTTATCCATCTACCACACAAATATCCTACCAACTCCTTGACAAACCAACCACACTTTCGGCCCCTTTACCGCCCAAACATCCTCCATTAGAGGTGACAAGTGTCGCCTCGTTGGTCCAAAATGTTTCGTCTCGGAAAAATCCGCAAAAATTAAAAATGACATAGCCGGAATTTTCCCTTCGCAAGTTGTCTAAAACGTTTCGTCGAAAAACGACTCTAATCGGGGGTTGTGCACAAAATAAAATCGGCCAAGCCTACTTTAAGCTTCAAACTTTTCACGTGCGCCCCACGCATACTGCTGGAAATACGGTATAACATTCTCCTCCTTAGAAACATTCGTCCCGAATGTTCCTCTAAGTCTCAAAACATACGTGCGCCAGTATAGTCTTCACTACTATACTTACGAGAACAATCCTGCCACACCTGGCCACAGAAACACCTGTGCAAAAATACTTACATCCAAGTCCACGAGGAAACACCTCTAGCAACACAAAAGCCCTTACCCGAGGTCTAAAATATACTTCCTTCGCACCTTCTCCTTACAAAAGAAATGATCACATCTATGCTCGCAATACATGCTCGCTTCTTCCTTACGTCGTACTTTCGTACACTGCTCGAACTCTTTCTTACCATAACTTTGTTACTGATTCGGTTTCCAAATCTCTGGGTCACTATCTCTAACTTGGTCATCATTAACTGGGAACACTCTGGATGGATCTCCGATACTTTTCCGAACCTAACATCAGGAAGGACCGGACATACTTCCTCCTAAGTCGGACGGCAAAAGCTAACATATAGGCAATCTGGCCTACTCTTCACATGACCTGAAAAGGCCCAAAGTAACTCGGGCTAAGTTTCTTCTGATTCCGAATCTCGTCACACCCTTCCGGGGTGGTACCTTCAAGAAAACCCACCGTCATCCTGAACTCCAAGCGTCGTCGCCGATCATCCGTACGACTTCTGTTGATTCTGAGCTGTCGATAACCTCTCCTGGATAGGCTTCACCCTATCCCCATCCTGCCGAAACAAGTATGAACCCACTATCTGAACTTGCCAACATCGAACTAATCGACCGGCAACTTACACTTCCTCCCCTACGAGGCTTCGTAAGGCGATATCTGAATACTGAAATGGTAGTTATAAAAGCACTCCCTCAACAGGAGGCAACAATCCTCTTAGCTACCCCTGAAATTCAAACACAGGTCCGAGGGCGAATGCGCTACCGAGACTCACCTGAGTTCCTAACCCTTGCCTGGTAAAACCTCCTGAAAAAGAAACAGCCGAACCTGGGCTTCACTATCTGCCATAAGGTCAATGTAGGAACCTCGTGCAGCCTTACAACCTTCCTGATAAAAACATCTCGCATAACTCTCTGCCGAGTAACCCCGATCAAGGACAAGACGGTGACCTCGTCGGCCCGACTCTTTGGTCGAATGCATCTACGAACTCGTCACGATGGTTAACTAAACTTGGGCCTAACACCTCGTGACCCTAACACAAAGCGGGACCACCATGGCCCGACCACCACCATACAGGCCGCGGGTTGACCCGCAATATGGCCTCAACCCGACCCGGCAATGCGCAAAACACTAGCTCCCCGATCCGGTACAATCTCACTAATCCACGTTACGAAAACCTAGCGGTCTTCTTAGCTCAACTACCCTCTTCCATTTCCCACAACTCAGGGACTTATATACCAATATATCTCACGTGCACTATGCACTCCGATAAGGGTCAAACATAAAAATATAAATCTTCTACTCGAGATGGCCTCGCCTCTAAGGTCTCCACGTGTAAAACTCTAAGGCTCACACTTTTCCTATCCCCCAATCTTCCCCGGTTTCTAACCATGCTTTCTAATCACAATTTTTCACTTATGTTATCTGAACATAATACTTAAGATATACTCATCTCATCATACGTACTAATCTCTAGAGGGTTAAGGATATACCTGTATCTACTGCTTCACTCCCCTCTGTCGTTCCAATCAATCCTGCCCTGCTGGGCGCAAGCATAACAAGTTGTCGAAAAAATACGACACTCCCCATAATGACACCTACCACAATGGCCACACCGAGGTGGGGGTGGCCTCTTCTGGCTAACGCCCCTTCTTCTCCGAACTACTGAATCTGCAATTGATCTGGTAGGCTGAGTCCTCCTACTAGGACATCCTTTCGACACATGGCCCGACGCGCAGTAAAACAAGTACAGACAAAAGCGACATTCCGGGATGGCGCTTTGTCATAATGTGAACATCGGAAAAAAGCGAATCCGCTGTTTGGAACCTACGTGTAGTGAGCGGAAGCTGCGGAGTTCGACCAACTCTGCGTACCGAACGCCCCGAACCACGCGGAGGACCACTCTGCACTGGTGGATGTGCATATCTAATCTGCTGCTGAGGTGGTTCGCCTTGAAAGTTACCAAAGGACCTTGTTGTTCTGGCCCTCTTCTGCTGTCCTTGGTTAACCCGTCGATCTCTACGTTTCTCGGCCTGCTGTGCATAAGCCCGTACACAGGCCATGCTCAAGCCTAACTGAAGAATTACTCCTGCACGACCCTCTCTTAGATATTCCTCAAGACTCGCGGTACATCGGTATACTCTCTGGTAGCCAAATCCATAGCTAGTAACAGGGTCGCCTCTTTGCAATCTATATTCTCCGTTCCCGGTCGTGGAACTGAAGGTTCATATATCATGGTCGCGATGAAACGCTGCTGCTGTGTAAACTTCTGGAAGTGGGGACATAGCATAACTCCCGAATGAAATACCACGGTGATGATTGGGCCGTGCCGCGTAACCTACGTACTGCTCGTAGCTCCGCCATTTGCCTTGCCGCCACGGCCGGATCGCGCTACGCGAGGCATAACGGTAAGGGAAAGAAATACGTTAGAGGGGTCCAACTTATAACACGGCTCTAAGCACGATCTCAGAGTGAGAAGAATGGAAACCAATCCTAAATATCCTATAGCCTCCTGATTATTGGTATGGTGCACAACATACCGATAATCAAGACTCTACTAGATACGGTCTGTAGACACTTTCCGAGGATTAATCGCTCACGATACCACTTTTGTCACGACCGTTCGGGCAGTGACTAGTGCCTTACCCGGCACCCAGTAGTCACACATCGAGAAAATCGCGGAACATAAAACCTGACATGAAATAATGCAAAGGAAACACATGTTTATCGAAGAAAAGTTGCCTTTCGGCATATATATATATAAAAACTTAGATCCGATTTACATCCCATTACAACCACCTTGCAAGATTACTACAGGACCTCTACGAATGATATGACAACAACGGCAGACGGGGCCGTCATACCACGAATGTAGCACCTACAACGAGGACTATACGAATAAGCCTCGGAGAAACGAAGCTTCCCAAGCTGGCTTGTGACCACTAAGAGCGAGGATCAACGGCGGTGTACCTTTACTGCGGCATGAACGCGGCCCGAAGGAGGTCGAGACAACGGTACCAAGTATGTGGCGAAAATCACGTAAATGAAATCATAGTAGTCTATATAAAGCGGGAGACATGTATGATAACCAAACTACGATTCCTGATAAATAGCGATCATGTCAAGTCGTGGACTCGCGCCTCAAAGTCATCACTCAAATATAACAATGGGTCTCACGCCACAACATCAATCATGCGTGGAATACCTTCCGCCAGCTGGCGATCTATGATATAAAAGCACCAAGGAATACACATGAACACGGGTCCCACTGTGTCATCATAAAACCGTACGGGGTAAGTACGGAGGCATAACCGACTACTAAAACCCACAGTACAAACAAGGTCATAAACTGTATCATGAGATCTGTCTAGACCGTCACATGATCAAAGCTGGCCACTCGCTCGCAGTATCTAATGTGCGCGTCTAGCCCCGAACTTCCGCGACTCGCATAGCCACTCCAATGGCCCGCATGAGGTATTCCCGCATCGAGGGTAGCTACTCCCGGCGTCCGCTCGACCGCGATCGCGTAGCCGCATGTAGACCGCATGACCATAAAGGCCGCGCACTAACTCGTAGCTCGTAGCTCCGCGTAGGCCCCGGGACCAGCGTGAGGTATTCTTGAATCATAGGTCACACAGGACCGCTGAGTCTACCCGCGTCGGAGGCGGCTTAACCTCGAGATGATGTCAAGGTGAGTGGTACAATACCAACATAACGGTGATAGTTAAACAACTTAAGCGCAATCGAGGAAAACCCTTTACACAAACATCACAAGATAATAACACACGTAGCATCCTAGCATGTTTACTTATCAAATCAACAAGAAAGTATTACAAGGCCATCACAAACCAACACAATCAAGTTATTCACACAAGGTACTTTCTACTATATGATTAATAAGATCGGGTTTTTATCCCCAAGTACTTCATACATTAACTCTTTAAGAGATCTGTTCTTTCACAAATAGTCACACAATACTCGTAGTATATAAAAATAGAGTGACTATCTTTGGAAGTAAACCAAAACACTTCTCTTTGTAAAATCAAGTAACAACATTATTTTCCAACGTTCAAGTTTGCCTAATTTCAAATGTTCAAGTTTCTCATTTTTCGAAAGGTTTCGTAGTTCATAGTTTTAATCCTTTAAAACAATTTGAGAAACATATACCTTATGTGTGAGTAGTTTATTCTTGTTCATAACAATCTTATTACAATGACCATGATCTAGGAAATGTAATATCATTTTGTCTCATCTTAGCTTACATGCGGATGGAAGTTTCTCTGGTTTTAATAATACTTTATTAGTCAAAACATTTCTTTATTAGCGCTTGTGGTTTGTTCGATACTTATTACGATTTAGAAATCAAGAAACATTATTCCTTTTTAAAAACCAAGTACTCATTACTCACGAATGAGGTTTCACACTTATTAACAAAACTCATATTAATTAACCAAGTCAAGTCTCTTATCTTTTTAAGATTAAGTCTCTTAATCTTCTTAAAGTCAATAACCCTTCTTTTTATCCTTCTTAAGCCGTTATACCTAACTTCCCATAAAGCTAGTATAACTCTTAAACTTTTAAAACCAAGTATTACTCTTCTGTTAAAAATGGTTCAGTATTCTTTTGAAATACTTCAAGATTATTCAGGCTTAAGTCAAAAGACATTGCCGTAATTATTATTCAGTTAACACACGTACATCTACCGTACTATATATACTTTAAAATATCATGCTCAAGAGTATAGGAAGAATCACATACCTCGCGACGATTATCGACTATTAGCAAAACGCTCCACGGCTATAACCCGGCTAGCCTTGTCCACCTTCCAAGTAGAACATGCTACTCGCAGATCATTCAACCTATAAAGGTTATACAAGTCTATCAATGACTAGACTACTCTGTAGATTATTCTTCTGATGTGATTCGATTCAAGTCTTTTACGTAATATCCTTCATTACAGTTCAATTCTCTTCTATGAATCTTATATTCATTTCTATAACTACGATGTAATTTCCAATTACAATATAAGGACAAGTATTTACCTCGATAAGCCCAAAATTATCCAAGTTATAATGTCGATCCCGAGCAACGTTTAGCTCTACTCGGTGCTCCAACCGCTCCAAACAACCCTTAGAAGTTCTACGCAACTTCTTCTTAATACTCCATCCAACTATGGAGATTTCCTTAGGGTTGTGTTTTGTGACTGAAGGGAAGTATAATAGTATTTCTGGGCTTTTCGTATAAGTGTAACCTTGGAATACTACAAGGTATATGGCTAAGGTAATTTGGGTATAGTAACAATACTTTGGAGAGTATTTCTACCAAGAGGGGGGTGTATTTATATGAGACAACACCACAAGGGGGAGTGTACCCCTCGACCAACCCCACTAGGAGGGGGGGTACTCTCGGCCAAGGGGGAGGGGACTCTCGGCCAAGGGGCCTCACAAAGGGGGGAGGGGGAGGCTAGGACGAGACATCAACACAAAGGGGGGAAGAGCTCTCAAGACTTAGGAAAGTTTTTGGATGAAGAAGTCTTCACAAAGGGGGGGGGGGGGTATTTATAGGTCAAGCCATGGCCAACCAATGGCCAAGATCATGCCAAGTGCAAGGCAAGTGTAAGGTCAAGATTCACCCATGTGTACCTTATCCATCTACCACACAAATATCCTACCAACTCCTTGACAAACCAACCACACTTTCGGCCCCTTTACCGCCCAAACATCCTCCAATTAGAGGGTGACAAGTGTCGCCCTCTCGTTGGTCCAAAATGTTTCGTCTCTCGGAAAAATCCGCAAAAATTAAAAATGACATAGCCGGAATTTTCCCTTCGCAAGTTGTCTAAAACGTTTCGTCGAAAACGACTCTAATCGGGGGTTGTGCACAAAATAAAATCGGCCAAGCCTACTTTAAGCTTCAAACTTTTCTACGTACGTCCTTACGTACATACTCTGGAAATACGGGGTATAACATAATCCATGGGGTAATAATCGTATATAACATGCCCGTGGAATCCCTCATCTCGGGTACATATCTTCATGGGGAGCTAGTCCATGGAGTAATAATCGTATATAACATGCCCGTGGAATCCCTCATCTCGAGTACATGTCTTCATGGAGAGCTAATCCATGGAGTAATAATACATAACATGGTCGCATGCCCCGTAATCCCTTATCGTATAAGCATGGCCATGGGGTGATAAAACAAATCTGGGAATCTAACCCGCCTCCTGGTCGCATGCCCCGGAATCCCTCATCGTATAAGCATGTCCAAGGAGTAATAAAAACAATCCGGGAATCTAACCCGCATCCTGGTCGTATGCCCCGGAATCCCACATCGTATAAGTATGTCCAAGGATCAATCACAATGGAAGCATACCCGTGGAAGCCTCCGTCACTATCAGACGCGTCAAGTAAATTCACAACGGTAGGCCACTCCTTGAGAGTCACGACAACGTAAACGTATAATACTTGCACTCAAGGCTATCACAAGCAAGCATAGACAAGTTCATAAAATCTTTAGACTTTCATTATCATACAAAAATGAATTTCATTTTATAAACTCAAGGCACTTTTCGTTTTACATAAAAATCCGGAAATTTAACCCAAAGTACTACGTACTTCCATTCTTTTCAAAAGATTCATTTTCATATAAAATCCCAAGATACTAACACCCGTATCAAGGCATGTCTACATTTTAAACAAGTCACTGCATTTTTAGAAATACATTTCTAGGCTTCTAAATCAAGTGACCCTTACTTTAAAACTTTAAGCAATTGATACCTTTAAATCAAATTGCCCTTCTTTATTTCAAGTCATTTCTTTGTTTACATTACTAGAGAGAACCATTCCTTTAACCTTCCATAAAGTTGTTATAACCAACTTTCCATAAAGCCGTTATACTAACTTTATGCTTTAGACTAATCCATTCTTTTTATAACCAAGAGACTTATGCTTTCAAACCAAGTTACATATCTTTCAAAATACTTCAAGTCTCTTAACTTTAGAAATCTAGTTTCTTAACTTAGAATATCAAGTCTCTTAACTTAGAATATCAAGTCTCTTAATCTTAGAATATCAAGTCTCTTAACTTAGAATAACAAATCTCTTAATCTTAGAATAATAAAGTCTCTTAACCTTTTAAGAATTCAAGGTTCATACTCTTAAAACTTCATAACGTAAACTCTTTAAATTAAGTAACATATACTGTTATGCGTTGTGAATAGGTTATACTCGTTTATAACGATCTTATTAAAGCAGTCATGATCTAGAAAATGTAATACACTTTTGTCTTATCTTAGTTTCTATGCAGATGGAGAATTCTATATAATTGATTGTCGATACATTTCTTTTTTTAACGCTGCAATGACTTGTTCGATACTTATTCTCATTCGTGCAGTAAATTAGCAAAGTCAACTCGACTCCGAATACTTCCTAACGACTCTTACCAACATCCCCCATAAGACTTGGTAAGAACTTAGGATAACTTAGACATAACTTTCACATAGAGTAAATAAACATACATACCTCTTAACTTCTAAGAATAGAAGGAATCATGAAATACCACCACATGTATATTTCATACATAGAATCATACCAAAAGGATGAAGAGGTTCACATACCTCGCGACGATTATCGACAAGTAGCAAAATGCTCCAAAGTACTTCTATCTTGATAGTTATTCCATCCTTTTAGTAGAATACGCTACTCGTAGTACTTCAACCTATATTAATCATAACATGTCTATCAACTCCTCACTTTTTAACGTAGAATCATACTAAGTGTAAGGTCTCTTATTCTACGGAAAATCGGGCAACACTTCCTTTATTTCTACGTACTTTTCCACCTTTTTCAAGGCCCGAAAATCAATAACCAAACGCCACATTTAAGGCCCAACAATTCAGCAATACAAAGGGGATTACACGCCTAATAGGACGTGTAAAATTCTGCCCCACAATCAATATAAAAATGTCCATTCCTTAAGGCACATTCTCGGCAATAACACTATCCATAACAATATCAATTTTCTTTCAATTTCCTTTTTTAATCCAAGTTGTTATTCCAATATGTTATATACATAATAATAATTACAACAACTGTAAATCCTTTCTTCCTTAACATGCGACGATTGTAACTATCGACCAAATTTATTACAACATTAATGGCTAACTTGTCCATATTTCGGTTTTAACATGTCGACATGATCCAAATATTTTCAAACTTCATTCTATATACCACATGATCATTTCTTAACTACTATAACATGTAATCTTCAATTACATTAAGAAGATGAATATTTTACCTCAATAAGCCCTAATAATGTCCAAGCGTAAAATTCGATCCTTAGCAACTTTTAGCTCCTCTTCTTATGTTCCAATCCGCTCCAAGCACTCCTTAGAAGATCATGAAGAACTCCTCTTCAAGTTCCATATTCAAAGTTGAAGAACACTTGAGGTTTTCGCTTTGCGACTAACGTAAAAACGTCGTTTTTCCGGGATCTTTCTATTGAGATATCCTTACAATACCCCTAGGAACCTTGGGTTAAAGTCTTGTGAATGATGAACCACAAACTAAAAAAATTTGTGTGGAGAGAGGCTCAAAGCCGAGAGCAACATTTCCTAGCTCAAGTTCTCTAAATTTTTTTCTAAGCGTTGAAGACTTGTCTTGAACTAGTGTAGTATATATAAAACAATGGAGGGTCAAGATTATAACACTTATGTGGTTTAGATGAAGGGCTTTAAATATCAAGCCAAGTGGGCTCTTGACTTAGTCAACAATCTCAAGCTTGTCATCCACTTTTAGGCTACTTAACCTTGGTCACAAGACCACTTAACCACCTAACCTAGGTCCAATTTCGTCCAAGACCATGTGGGGGTGACACGTATCTCCCTCCCATTCGTCCATACAATTTCGTAACCCTCGTGGGCCCCACAAAACGTAAAATTCCTCGGGTGGGCCCTACGTGACCAAATCCGTAAAATACATTTCCACAATGATAATAAATTTCACACTCCTCAAATAATGTATTCTAAGAATCTAATTCTCATCAACGAACATTTTTCCTTTCCGAAGTTCGGAAGATTTTCCTTCGGAAAAACAATTCTTTCATTCATACCAATTTATAAGTCTTGTGATCTCACATTTATTCTCGTATACATGTCCTGGGATTACGGGGTGTAACAGTTTTATACATTCTCGGCCAACATCCAATACCAAAGCCCTTTTCACAATTCCTTATAATCCAATTCATATTTCAACACGTTTATATAAACCATAACAACTTGTAATAACAAGATTTCCTTCATTTTAACATGCAAGTAGTGACGATAATAACAACAATAACCAACAAATCCAATAACACCAAAAACTGTCCCAAATCTGCAACTAGTTCAAAACTGTCACATGTATTTCTTATTCTCCTTTTCTCTTAACGCAAGTTCATCTATCAACTATAACATCATGTAACTTCCAATTACTTCAAGAGGGAGAATGAATCTTACCTTAATATTATGCCAAAATAGTCCCTATAATCGGCACCACTGCACTGTTTTTGCACCACGTCTTCAAGTTGCAATAACACACAAGTATCCTCTACAAGCTTGTAACCATCTTGCTTTCATGTCTTCCTTCCATAAAGTTCATATTTAAGCTTAGGGGTTTTAAGGAATATTCTCGGCCAAACCCTGACCAACAGTTTTGGAAGGTTAACTTGGCTTAGAACTTGATTAAGGTACTTAATCTTGGAAAATAAGTTACACTTGTTCTTCACTTTTTCTCAAGAAAATCGAGACTTGAAGGTGAAGGAAAGGGAGAAGAGAGGTTTGAAGGTAAAGATATTATGAGCTAAGGCAAATAAGTCTTGCAAGACTTGTATCTATAAGTGTATGTAGCACAAGTGGAGGGGGGGGGGGGGGGGGCATGAACCCCACTTGTCCATTTGTCTTCCCTTCACAAAAAATATCTGACTTGGAAATTCACGCATCGGCACCGCGGTACTACAAAATAGTCCCGCGGCTCTGGAATTCCTGCAACTCCTTAAAGTTTCAGCACCGCAGTCCTGTTCTTTGGCATCGCGGTGCTGTGCCTGAAATTCACAGCACACATTTTTTCTCACTAATATTCCCTGGAATTACAGAGTGTAACATTCTTCTCCCCTTAGAAACGTTCGTCCTCATATGTTCATAATAGGTCTCAAACTATAAACATTTCGGCATAGTCTCCTTTAACTATACCTATCAACCTATACTCAGCAACACAAGATGCCACAGAGGGCCACAATATAACACATGGTCTCATTCATCAATCAAAATAGTCAAATAGGGATTGGAATTACCTGTAGGCATCAGGAACAAGTGAGGATACTTCCTCTTCATCTCATCTTCTACTTCCCACGTCATCTCTTCCCTATTATTGTTCCGCCACAATACCTTGACGGAAGCCACATCCTTAGTTCGTAACCTTCTAACCTGGCGATAAAGTATGGCTATGGGACTCTCCTCATACTCCAACTCCTCTGTCACCTGGACATCATCTACTGGGAAGACTCTAGAAGGATCACCAATACACTTACGGGAAGACTCTAGAAGGATCACCAATCATGAAAAACTGGATGTACCGCTTCCAAATCATATGGTAGATCCAACTCATAGGCAACCTTGCCTACCCTGCGAATAACCTAATAAGACCCAATGTATCTCGGGCTGAGCTTCCCTTTCTTACCGAACCTCATCACCCCCTTCATGGGTGATACCTTCAAGAATACCCAATCATCAAGCTGAAACTCCAAGTGTCGATGTCGATTATCTGCATAAGACTTCTGTCGACTCTGGGCTGCTAATAATCTCTCCTGGATAAGCTTCACCTTATCCACAACTTGCTGAATCATGTCTGGGCCAAGTAACTTGGTCTCGCCCACATCAAACCAATATGTGACCTGTACCTCATTCCATATAAGGCCTCGTACGGGGCCATCTGAATACTATAATGGTAGTTGTTATTATACGCACTCTACGAGTGGTAAATTATTACACCTCGTAATTCCAAGACATTAATATGAGAACGTACGTAAGGAAATAAGATTTGAATATTGGAAGGAAAGTACAAGTACATTTTCTTATGGAAAAAGTTTAGAAAAATGTGACGACGAAAAATTTATTAACTCGGAGTTGGATTCCCTAATATGGATTTATGGACTTAGTATTGTATTATGAAGTCTTGGGATTAAAAATATGAGCTAATTGAAAATTTCACATTTTTGGGAGGGGGTGGGGGGGGGGGGGGTTCCATCGAAAATACTATGAGTTGGCTAAGTGTTGGATTAATATTTTGTGAAGAGATTAGCGTGGATTAATTAAGTCGTGGCCTTGGGAATGTTAGTCCATCGAAATAGAGAAATATGACTAAGTGTGGAAGATATATTATGTATTGTAAGATTTGCTAAAGTGTGGAAGATATTTTCATACAAGTGGACAAGTGGGTCCCCCATCCACTTGTCTTGTGCACACATTATATGTACAAGTGTAGCAAGACTTAGCCTCACAAAATATCTTCATCCAAACTCTCCTTGACCTCTTTTCTCCTCCAAATTTTTGAACCAACCCTAAGCCAAGAGAAGATCAAGATCAACTTATTTTCTTTCCAAGATTAAGCACCTTAACTAAGTGCTAAGCCTAGTTCACTCTCCAAGAACCATAAGTCATGGTTTGGCCAAAAATAGTGGTAAGCGTATTAACTAGGTGCTACCTGATTTTGGTAAGCGTATTAAAATAAGCCATTGCAGCGTTAAATGAAAAAGGTATCGAACAAGCCATTGCAGCGTTAAACGAATAAGGTATCAGCAATCAATTATATTGAAATGAGTAGAATTTCCATTTGCATAGAAGCTAAGATATAGCCAGTTAGTTTTACATTTTCTAGGTTCAAAACTGCTTAGATAAGATCATTATTAAATACATAACCTTCTAACAACTCATAAAATGAATTAATTTGGCAATTCAGATCGGTTATCACTATGCAAATGTTTCCATAATGTTAGCTAGAGGAGCGAGATGAATTTAGATTATCGAGTTGGCCCAGACGACAAGTGTTAGTATGTGACTTTTCCTTTCTTCTTTGAGCATGAACTTTATAAAATGAGTGTACGGTGGACATACGTGTTTTAAATGAATCTAGATTTCATGTGGTACATGAGGCGATAGTAACTTGATTTTAAAAGTATACTTGACTTGATTTTAAAAGTATGAGTCACTTGGTTGTAAAAGTGTAAGTGTCTTGATTTTCCAAAAGAGGATTTAAAATGATACTTGATATGATAAGTGTCTTGATTTTTCAAACGAGGATTTAAAAATGAAAGGTATGAGAGTGCCTCGGCATTTCTAAAAGGAAAAGTTTATTATATGTGATTGGTACATGATATGTTGGTACCACACATTTATAAAAGGAAAGTTCATTTTAATATTTGGCACACGAGATGTTGGTACCTAGGTTTAGTTAAAATGAAAGATTTTATGTGTTTGGTACATGACATGTTGGTACCTTGGCATAGTTAAAATGAAAGATTTTATATGTATTTGGTACATGATATGTTGGTACCTTGACATAACTAAAATGAAAAGTTCGTATATGTGATTGATACATGAGATGTTGGTACCTTGGTTTTATTCCTTTGAGAGTCAAAAGATGAGTTAAACTGCACATGGTTGCTTATGGTAGCTATTCGTGCAAGTGTTATTATTCCATTTACCTGAGTCCCTCACTAAAGTAGGGATACATTCTGATGAGTTCACGAGTCCCAGCTAAAGGGCCGGGATGCGTTATATGAAACAGATACGATAACTCTCATTTCTATAAAGTACATTGGTACCGTGGTACAATGGTACAGTGATACAATGATACAGTGGTACAGTGATACAATGGAAAAGGTACAGTTGGCTCTTATTTTCTATGGCACGGTTGGATCTGGTATTTGATTTTCATACTTGTCCCTGTCATTCTTTTGTACCGTTATGATCTTGTTTACTGTACTTCCTGGTTACATACTTAGTACTTATTGTACTGACCCCCTTCGGGGGGCTGCGTTCATGCCCGTAGGTATAGATACTCAGTTGGGTGATCCGAGAGCTTAAGATACTTTCCAGCTTGTTAAGACAACTCCATTATTCCGGAGCTTAGTCATTTTGGTACATGTCTTCCATTATGACTCATGTATATTCAGGGGTACGACGGGGCCTTGTCCCGTCATAGTTTTTGTCTTACTCTTAGAGGTCTGTAGTCATGTGTGAGTTGGTCATGTACAATAGTAGTCCGTTTGGAAAATTCCATGTAAAGTGGCGGCCTTGTCGGCTCGCCTGTTTTTATTTTTATGAGATTTTGAGTTTTCTTAAAGCTTCCGCTGGTTATATGTAATGTGTGGGTATAGGGGTGCCCAGGTAGGGCACCAGTCGCGGGCCCGAGGTTCGGGTCGTGACAAAGGTGGTATCAGAGCAGTTAGTCCTCAGAATGTCTACAGACCGTGTCTAGTAGAGTCTTGAGTATGAGTATGTGTGCACCATACTTATACATAAGAGGCTACAAGACATTTAGGATTGGTTTCTATTCTTCTTACTCTAAAGATCGTGCAATAGAGCTGTGTATTAGGATAATCTTCTCTAACGTATTGTGGTGTTGCAGCTATGAGAGTGCGACAGCGGCCCGGAGGGAAATATATGGGCTTGGTATACAGGTTGGTAAAATTATTGTATAGTTGGTATGCTGATGACATACATCTATTCGAATGTATTTATTAGGGCTATGTGTGTGTTGCCTAAAATGATTATGGGTTATCATGATGTGAGTAAGCGTTAAAATTGCTTAGAAGGTATGGAACAATTTAATGAATCCACATCAAGGTTATGTATGTGCTAATTTGGAGTAATTAGGAGGTGATGAGCTGTCTGAGCGGGTGATAGACCCTTAAAGGATCATGTTTAATTGACTTAATGGCATACCATGTTGTTAGATTAAGATGTGTTGTATGCTTAAGTGAGATGCACAAATAATATTGGTATGAAGTAAATAGAGTTGTTGTGATTGAGACAACATGATTTTGAGATATTGAGAAGCTATCTTGCCCGTATACGGGGAGAGATAATGTAAGCTTGGGACATGAAATATTTGAGGATCTTAGAGTATTGGATAATCGTTGAGACCTTAGATAGACAAAGCCTTCAAGAGTAAAGTATTTTATGTGTGATCGTGGTTAAAGTACATGGTATATGTGAAGTATATTAGAGGTGATGATCCCTTGGTTTGAGTATAAACCACTTGTAATTGTTGTTGATGATTGTTGAGCCGATTGTGAATTTGCATAGCTTGAGACCTTGGATGAACATTCGAGGACGAATGTTTCTAAGGGGGAAGGATGTTACACCCCATAATTCCAAGGAATTAATATGAGAACGTACGTAAGGAAATAACATTTGAATATTGGAAGGAAAGTATAAGTACATTTTCTTATGAAATTTTTTTGGAAAATGAGACGACGAAAAATTTATTAACTCGGAGTTGGATTCCCTAATATGGATTTATGGACTTAGTATTATATTATGAAGTCTTGGGATTAAGAATATGAGCTAATTGAAAATTTCACAATTTGGGGGGGGGGGGGGGGGGTCCATCGAAAATACTATGAGTTGGCTAAGTGTTGAATTAATAGTTTGTGAAGAGATTAGCGTGGATTAATTAAGTCTTGGCCTTGGGAATGTTTAGTCCATAGAAATAGAGAAATATGACTAAGTGTGGGAGATATATTATGTATTGTAAGATTTGCTAAAGTGTGGAAGATATTTTCATACAAGTGGACAAGTGGGTCCCCCATCCATTTGTCTTGTGCACACATTATATGTACAAGTGTAGCAAGACTTAGCCTCACAAAATATCTTCATCCAAACTATCCTTGACCTCTCTTATCCTCCAAATTTTTGAACCAACCCTAAGCAGAGAGAAGATCAAGATCAACTTATTTTCTTTCCAAGATTAAGCACCTTAACTAAGTGCTAAGCCTAGTTCACTCTCCAAGAACCATAAGTCATGGTTTGGCCGAAAATGGTGGTGAAAACCTAAGCTTGTTTATGAACTTTTTGGAAGTAATACAAGAAGAGAAGATGGTTACAATCTTGTAGTGGATACATGGATGTGATTGGAACTTGAAGAAGTGGAGCTAAGACAAAACTGTGGGCCAAAATGTTTTGGGCGAATTTGAGGTAAGATTTCTTCCTCCTTTTGAAGTAATTGGATATTACATGATGTTATAGTTAAGGGATGAACATGTATTAGGTGAAATGGAGAATAAGAAATGCATGAGACTATTTTTGGCATGTTAGTCGAATTGGGACAGTTTTGGTGTCGATTGTATTCGTTGGTTATTGTTGTTGTTATCGTCACCACTTGCATGTTAAAATGAAGGAATCTTGTTGTTGATAAGTTAATATGGTTTATATTAAAGTGTTGTGACTTGAATTGGAATATAAAGGATTATTGAAAATGGCTTTGGTTGTAGTTGTTTGGCCGAGACTTGTATAAAACTATTGGAGATTGTTGTCACGACCCGACCCCGGACCCCCGACTGGTGCCCTACCTAGGCACCCTTATAGGTATACATCAGAGATAATCAGCGGAACATACATAAAACTCGTAACGTAAATCAACAAGAAATAAACAACAGGTTAACCGATAAGGCTACCTCCCTGGATATATATATACATAGCCAAAAGCAGTTACATCCTTTTTTTTTACAAACCGACCCACAAGATATGACTACAGACCTCTAAGAGTTTATGGACATAGCAACTGTGACGGGACAGGGCCCCACCATACCCCTGAATATATATATAAATCTACAACATCAGGGAAACCGTACCAAAAGACAAGCCTCCGGAGAAATGGAGCTTTCCAAAACTGATCAGTGATCCTAAGAGCGAGGATCTGCAACACCTTACCCTACTGCAGCGTTAACGCAGCCCGAGAAAGGGTCGACAAAATATGTACCAAGTATATGAAACTGAAAGTACTGAAATGAAATCATACAGTCTAAAATAAAGCTGGAGACATGTATAATAATCAAATAACAGTACACTGTGCCTTACTAATAATGAGAGTAAACAAGAGTACACTTTACTGCTTAAAAATAGGAAGCTTATGATCAAATTAGGGTCACCCGCCCGTAGTATCATTAGGAAATCCTACTCCTGAGACTATTTCACCCGCATAGATCCTGTGGACCCGCAATGGAGCAATTTGCTCCGCATGGGACTATTTCACCCGCATGTGCCCGGTGGACCCGCAATGAGTACATACGCCGCACTCGCATCCCTGGACATATATATACAATTACATATGCAAAAAAACAGTTACATCCCATCTTTTACAAACTGACCCACAAGATATGACTACAGACCTCTAAGAGTTTTGACATAACAACTGTGACGGGACAGGGCCCCGCCATACCCCTGAATGTACATAAATCTACAACATCAGGGAAACTGTACCAAAAGACAAGCCTCCGGAGAAATGAAGCTTTCCAAGAACTGATCAGTGATCCTAGGAACGAGGATCTGCAACCTGCTTACCCCTACATGTGGCATGAACGCAGCCCCCCGAGGAAGGGGGTCAGTACAAAATATGTACCAAGTATGTGAAACTTAAAGTACTGAAATGAAATCATGTAGTCTAAAATAAAGCTGGAGACATGTATGATAATCAAATAATAGTACACCGCACCTTAGTAACACTGAGACTAATGAGAGTAACTTTTGTCGTTTAAAAGTAGGAAGGTTATGATTAATTTAGGGCTACCCGCCCGTAATACCATTATGCAATCCTATTCATGGGAATTTAACCCGCATGGGAATTGAACCCGCATAGGTCATGTGGACCCGCAATGAGTATATATGGATACATGCATCGTGGAGAGCTAGCCCACGAAATATTCATGAGAATTGAACCCGCATAGGAATTGAACCCGCATAGGTCATGTGGACCCGCAATGAGTATATATGGATACCCGCATCGTGGAGAGCTAGCCCACGGAATAGTCATGGGAATTTAACCCGCATGGGAATTGAACCCGCATATGTCACGTGGACCCGCAATGAGTATATATGGATACCCGCATCGTGGAGAGCTAGCCCACGGAATAAAACAATGTCAAGGGAATTTAACCCGTAGCATAACACATGATTGCCAGCCCTCAAGCGAGGGACGCGGTGATATGAAAATATAACACTTGCAAGAATGTCTATTGTGAGCAACATATGCAACTTAAATCATTTAGGACTCTCATTAGATTAAGGTGAACCACTTATCATTTCATAAGACTCAAGTCACTAGCATGTCATGTCAAATTCGGGAATTTAACCCCAAGTACTACACCTTTAGAAATTCAAATCGAAGCTTTTAAAATCAAGAATTTCTACTTTCACAACCTAGGAAACTTATGCCTATAAATCAAGTAGACCACTCTCTTAACTTTCCATAAAGCCGTTATAACTAACTTTCCATAAAGCCGTTATAACTCTTTATGTTTTAGACAATTAAGGCATTTTCATTTGTTAACATCAAGGAAGTTAATTCTCTACCTCAACCAACTTGGACAATTCAACCAAGGCGATGATATCAACCACAAAGCCAAATCTAGTTAAAGCTCGTACGTCTATCGTACTATATATTTATCAAACATCATGCCCAAGTGTCACGACCCGAACCCGGGCCCGTGACTGGTGCCTTACCCCGGGCACCCTAGTGATACAACATCAGAGAAAATCAGCGGAAATAAAAACATGAACATGAATTAAGAGAAAAGATAAATAAACAGGCCAACCAAAACAGTTGCCTTCATCATATATACATAAATACCCGAACAATTATCCTTTTTACAAACCCCGCAGCGATTACTCAAGGACCTCTAAGATTTTTACTGGCTATGACGGGACGGGGCCCGCCATACCACGAATGTATAAGAATCTACGGACTCGAGTAACATACCAAAAGATAAGCCTCAGAAGAACGGAGCTTCCAACACGGCGAAATGTGATCCTATAAGCGGGGATCGGCGATCGATGTACCTTTTACTGCGGCGTGAACGCGGCCCCGGAAGGTCGATCATAACAGTACAGTATGTAACTACCGTTCGGGCCGTTCTTGGTGCCTTACCCTGCACCCTAGTGATACAACATCGAGAAAACCGGCGGAAAATAAAACATGAGTCATGAAACAAGAGATATAATAATAACAAAGCAAACCAAAGCGGTTGCCTTCAAGATATACATAAAACACGAGCAGTTTAATCCTTTTACAACCACCCACAACAAGATCTACGGACTTAAGATTTACAACGACTATGACGACGGGGCCGCCATACCACAGATGTACAAGAACCTACAACTCGGGAACACATGCAAAAGATAAGCCTCAGAAAAGCGGAGCTTGTCTGTTGGCCCGAGATCCTAAGAGCGAGGATCCACGGCCGATGTACCTCTACTGCGGCGTGAACGCGGCCCGAAGGAGTCGATCTGACAACAGTACCAAGTATGTGAAATCGTAAAATCACGTAAATGAAATCATACTAGTCATATAAAGCGGGAGACATGTATGATGACCAAACTACGATTCACAACATAAGCGATCATATCGATCGAGGACTCACGCCTCAAGCCATCACTCAAATATAACTATGGGTCTCACGCCACAACATCAATCATGTTCGCATCACGGCGCGTGCCGGAATTCTGCATCGGTGTAGACATGTCCATGATGCAACAATAATACCAATGCCCCATGGCCACATGCCCGAATTCTACCTCGGTGTAGACACGCCCATGTGACATCAACAATAATATCTTGGGTGATCAACCTGCCGCGCCACACATGCCGGAATTCTACCTCGGTGTAGACATGTCCATGTAACCACAATAACAATATATCGGTAATCAACCCGACCGCGTGGCGCGTGCCGGAATCTGCATCGGTGTAGACATGTCCATGTGACATCAACAACAAGACAAGAATCAAAATGGAAACATACGTGGAATTCTCCATCACGCCAAAGACGCCCAAGTAAGTTCTCGACAAGTCGAGGCCTCTATCGAGACGCGGTAACGAAATACCACACTTGCACAAAGGCTATCATCACAAGCATAGGCAAGTTTCACAAAGAACAAGCATAGGCAAGTTTCACAACAACAAGCATAGGCAAGTTTCACACAACTCAAAGTACTTTCATTTTATGCCAAGGTCGGGTTTTTAACCCCAAAGTACTACATCGTTAAGTTCTTTTAAAGAGATCCATTACTTATAAAAGTCACCCGATACGTAGTATTAGAATGACCAACCCACATTCCTTTTCAAAATCAAGTAACAACATTCTTTTCTTAAGTTCGGTTGCCTAGTTTGATTACTCAAGCTTCTCATTTTCAAATGGTTTCATAGTTCCCAAACTTAATCACTGATTCCTTTTTAGAACAATTGAGTAACATATGTCATATATGTGAGTAGTTTATTCTTGTTTATAACGATTTTATTACGTGACCATGATCTAGAAAATGTAATATCATTTTGTCTCATCTTAGCTTCTATGCGGATGGAGGTTTCTCTTGGTTTTAATACAACATCATTATTCAATACATTTTCCTTTATTAACGCCGGTGGTGCTGTCGATACGTTCGATTTCAAATCGGTAAAACATTATTCCTTTAAAACCAAGTACTCATTACTCACGAATGAGGTTTCACACAAACATCCACATTAAAACAAATAAGTTAAGTCTCTTATCTTATAAGATCAAGTCTCTTAACTTCTAACATTGATAAACCATTTTCACTACATAAGGTCGTTATAACTAACTTCCCATAAAGCTATTATAACACCCTATGTTTTAAACCAACCAAATCACTTAGCACATGTACGTCTACCGTACTACATAGTTCACAACAATCATGCTAGAAAAGATAGGAAGAGGTTCACATACCTCGCGACGATTTATCGACAATAAGCAAAATGCTCCAAGTACTACACCCTTGCTAGCCCTTTCCACTCCTCGAGTAGAATACGCTACTCTTAGTACTTTCACCTAAAAAAGGTCACAAACGTCTATTAACTTCAAAACACAAGGTTCCATTTCTCTACAGAAAATTCGGCAGCACCTCCCCATGGCAGCGTAAATCTCCTCCTCTATCGGTAGGCTACCAAGCCAACCGGGGGTTTACACGTCTAAGGGCGTGTACCATTCTACTACACAATAATGCTACACAAGTCTCATCATGTCTGAGTCTATGTAATTACGATTCGATTCTCTTCTTTAAATTGAGGCTTAAGTCAAACGACATTGCGCGCAATAATGTTGATTATATATAGTATACCTCAACTATATATTCCAACAAACATGTAATTTCCAATTACAATGGAGGGACAAGATAATTACCTCGACAAGCCCAAAATTATCCAAGTTATAATGTCGATCCTGAGCAAGGTTTAGCTCCTACTCCGTGCGCTCCAATCCGCTCCAAACAACCCTTAGAAGTTCTAACCAACTTCTACTCAAATACTTGACCAACTATGAAGATTTCCTTAGGGTTTCGGTTTGAGACTAAAAGGACAAAAGGTAGTATTTCCGGACTCTACGTATAGAGGTATCTTTGGAATACTACAAGACTAAGGTATTTTGGGCATTATAACAATACTAGGAGAAGTATTTCAATACCACAAGGGAGGGGTATTATACGAAAACAACTAGGCTAGGGGGGGGGTACCCCACGGCTAGCACCACATGAGGGGAAACCGCCTCGGCCAAAGGCCACAAGGAGGAGGAGAGGAGAGGCTTAGGACGAGAGCTACTAGAGGAGGAGGGATTTCAAGACTTAGACAAAGTGAGGAGTGAATGAATAAGTCTTCACAAGGGAGGGGTATTTATAGCAAAACCAAAGGCCAACCAATGGCCAAGATCAAGCCATGTGCAAGGCAAGTGTAAGGCCAAGATCAAGCCAAGTGCACCTAGCCCCTACTCCTTAAAACCCTCACAAATATCAACACAAATATCTAGCACAAATTGGCCCTCCAAATCGGCCAAGTGCCGCCCCACTTGTTTCCATTGTGAGGGTGACACATGTCACCCTCCCGTTGGTCCAAAATGTTTCGTCTCTCGGAAAAATCCGCAAAAATAAGAAAAGACATAGCCGGAATTTTCCCCTCGCAAGTTATGTAAAACGTTTCGTCGAAAAACGACTCCAACCGGGTGTTGTGCACAAAGGTAAAAATCGGCCAAGGGTGCCACATGGGGGTGACACGTGTCGCCCCCCGATTCGCCCAGAATATTTCGTCTTCCGAAAATATCCAAAATACCGGAAATCTCAAAAACAAAGCGGGCCCCACAAAACCGTAAATTTCTCCCGTGGCCCCACGTGACCATTTCCGAAAATAAAATCTCAAAATTCTAATATAATCTATGAAGTCCAAATACCAAATCTGGGAATCCAATTCCCATTAACGAACCTTTTTCTTCACAAATAACCGGAAACTTTTCCGTCGAAAACTCACATCTTTCTTTCTTTTCAAAATTTTTACGTGCTCTCGTGCGTGCGTCCTCACATACATACCCCGCAACTACGGGTATAACATTCTCCCTCGCCAGAAACATTCGTCCGAATGTTCCTTCTCAAGACGGATATCGATGAAGGTCCTCTAACAGTTGTCAACGCGCGGCAGCGCGAAATAACACACGTTATCTTCCTTCCTTACTCGTCGTGCCCTTCTCGAACACTTGAACTCTCGATGCGCACCAAACTTCAGTCATTACTCCGTTCCCAAAAATCTGCGAGTCACTACCTCCAAACTTGGTCATCTTACTAACCTCAAACTTCCTTAAGGCCATTCGGCCTTTACGAACCGCTCAGTCGAACGCGTCCACGAACTCATCGATGATCATACAAACTTGGGCCTAGCATCCTCGTGACCCTACCACTGGCGGGACCACCCGAACTGACCCCACCTTAATCCGGGCTACGGGTTGACCCGTATCACGTCCTCAACCCGACCCACAATCGCGTCAAGCCCTCGTTCCCCGACACGGAACAATCCTGCTAAATCACATCATGAAAGCTACCACTTCCTTCTCACACTACCTATGGACTTATCACACAAATAAAACCCACGTATACCACGCACTCTGATAAAGGTCAAACATAAAACGAATCTTTTACTCAAGACGACCTTACCTCTAAGGTCTCAATCGTGACAGTCTAGGGTTCACACTTACCATGCCCCATACTTACCCTTCTACAATAACGGTGTCTAAATCACATTTAGCACAAAGCTATCGAACATAACACTAAAACACATCGTATACAAAACTCTAGAGGTTAAGGATATACATCTCTTCCGCTTCCTAATCACGGTCTGCCTGCGTAGCATTAGTGAAGGTGATGAACCAGCCATCGATCCTGAAGGTGAGTCGTAGCATCCGTGCTACCCTTGGTGACAGTTCCTCGCAAAAATGGCCTGCTGTCGCCAAAAATAACAAGCTCCCTTGGCACCACGACACTCCCGAAATGCGGTCTACCACATCGCCACACCGAGTAGGGGTGACCGACCGCCAACACCCTACTTCCGCGAAACACGAACCTGGAGCCACGACTGCTCTCAAGACGGAGGACCACTCTGTACTGGCGGGGGTACAAAACTAGTCTGCTGCTGAGGCGGTCCGCCTCGAAAGTCGCCAAAGACCACGATGTCACGGCCTCTCGCTGATCCAGGTCATTCCGTCGACCTCTCCGTACCTCACATCCTAGTGCATGAGCCTGCATGCGGGCAATGTCCATGCCCGGCTGAAGAGCTACACCCGAACAAGCCTCTGTCAAGTAATCATCTAATCCGGTGACGTAGCGGTGCACTCTATCCTCCATAGTTGCCACTAAAGCGGGGACATACCGAGCCAACGAGTCAAACTCCACGTTGTACTCCCGAACCGTACGCCCGCTCTGTCTAAGCATCAAAAATTGCCGGCGTGCCCTCCTCATCTGCGGAGGCAAGAAGTGCGTGAGGAAAGCCCCCGAAAACTCATCCCATACTGCTGGAGGTGCATGCTTTCCCCGGGAAAGCTCCCATGAATCAAACCAATCGACTGCGGTATCACGCAGCCGATGCGAACCAAAGGTCACAGACTCGGTCTCTGAAGCCTTGATCACCCGCATGATCCGCTGTAACTGCCGGATGAACTCCTGCGGATCATCCTCAGGCCTCGACCCATAAAACTCTGGCGGGCTACAACTCAGAAAGTCCCGTAGCCTCAAACTATCTGCTCGGGGGTGAACCACTGGTGCTACTGGGCTGAGGCTGCTGCGTCGGCCTATCTCATATCGGCCACGACCACGGCGGCCAAGCGGGCCATCTCGCGTAACCCATCTCCTGCGCCCCGGTGTGGGGTGGAGGCTCAGTGTATCTGCGGTCTCGGCAGCCATTCTGCGGCTCTAACCTCTTTGAATTTGGCGGCGTCACAAAACCCGCCGTCTGAAGCACAACCTCAGGTACTGTCTGGGCCTGCGCCTTCGTACTCCTCTGTATCTCACTAGCGGTTCCTCATGTCTTGCCCTTCGTGGCTCTGGTTGCCTTGCGGAGGCATAGCGGTAAAACGAGATACGTCGGAGGGTCCAACTTACAACATACTCTAAGGCACGATCTCGGAATGAGAAGAATGGAAACCAATCCTAAATGTCCTATAGCCTCACGATTATAGATGTGGTGCACAACACACCGATAATCAAGACTCTACTAGACACGGTGCGTAGACACTTTCCGAGATTAAGCGCTCGATACCATACTGTACGACCCGTTCGGGCCGTTCGGTGCCTTACCGGGCACCCTAGTGATACAACATCGAGAAAACCGGCGGAAAATAAAACATGAGTCATGAAACAAGAGATATAATAATAAGCAGGCCAACCAGCGGTTGCCTTGGTATATACATAAAACACGAGCAGTTTAATCCTTTACAACCACGCCACAATGATTACTATGGACCTCTAAGATTTACAATGACTATGACGGACGGGGCCCGCCATACCCCAGATGTACAAGAACCTACAACTCGAGAACACATACCAAAAGATAAGCCTCAGAAAGCGGAGCTTCCCAATCTGTTGGCGAGATCCTAGGCGAGGATCCACGGCCGATGTACCTCTACTGCGGCATGAACGCGGCCCCGAAGGAGGTCGACAACAGTACCAAGTATGTGAAAGCGTAAAATCGTAAATGAAATCATACTAGTCTATATAAAGCGAGAGACATGTATGATGACCAAACTCTGATTCACAACATAAAAGCGATCATATCGATCGAGGACTCACGCCTCAAGCCATCACTCAAATATAACTATGGGTCTCACGCCCACATCAATCATGTTCGCATCGCGCGCATGCCGGAATTCTGCATCGGTGTAGACATGTCCATGATGCAACAATAATACCAATGCCCCATGGCGCATGCCGGAATTCTACCTCGGTGTAGAACCGTCCATGTGATATCAACAATAATATCTTTGGGTGATCAACCGCGCGTACGCATGCCGGAATTCTTCCTCGGTGTCGACATGTCCATGTAACCACAATAACAATATATCGGGTAATCAACGACCGCGTAACGCGTGCCCGGAATCTGCGTCGGTGTAGACATGTCCATGTGACATCAACAACAAGCGATAATCAAAATGGAAACATACGTGGAATTCTCCATCACCGGCACGCGTCAGTAAGTTCTCGACAAGTCGTAGGCCTCTATCGAGAGGCGGTAATACGTAAATACCACATTTGCACAACAAAGGCTATCATCACAAGCATAGGCAAGTTTCACAAGAACAAGCATAGGCAAGTTTCACAACAACAAGCATAGGCAAGTTTCACACAACTCAAAGTACTTTCATTTTATGCCAAGTCGGGTTTTTAACCCCAAAGTACTACATCGTTAAGTTCTTTTAAAGAGATCCATTACTTATAAAAGTCACCCGATACCCGTAGTATTAGAATGACCAACCCACATTCCTTTTCAAAATCAAGTAACAACATTCTTTTCTTAAGTTCCAGTTTGCCTAGTTTCAATTACTCAAGCTTCTCATTTTCAAATGGTTTCATAGTTCCCAAACTTAATCACTTGATTCCTTTTTAGAACAATTGAGTAACATATGTCATATATGTGAGTAGTTTATTCTTGTTTATAACGATTTTATTACAGCAGCCATGATCTAGAAAATGTAATATCATTTTGTCTCATCTTAGCTTCTATGCAGATGGAGGTTTCTCTTGGTTTTAATACAACACATCATTATTCAATACATTTTCCTTTATTAACGCCGATTGGTGCTGTCGATACATTCTGATTTCCGAAATCAGTAAAACATTATTCCTTTAAAAACCAAGTACTCATTACTCACGAATGAGGTTTCACACAAACATCCACATTAAAACAAATAAGTTAAGTCTCTTATCTTATAAGATCAAGTCTCTTAACTTCTAACATCAGTAAACCATTTTCACCTACATAAGGTCGTTATAACTAACTTCCCATAAAGCTATTATAACACCCTATGTTTTAAACCAACCAAATCACTTAGCACATGTACGTCTACCGTACTACATAGTTCACAACAATCATGCTAGAAAAGATAGGAAGAGGTTCACATACCTCGCGACGATTTATCGACAATAAGCAAAATGCTCCAAGTACTACACCCTTGCTAGCCCTTTCCACTCCTCGAGTAGAATACGCTACTCTTAGTACTTTCACCTAAAAAAGGTCACAAACGTCTATTAACTTCAAAACACAAGGTTCCATTTCTCTACAGAAAATTCGGCGACTCCCCACATGCAGCGTAAATCTCCTCCTCTATCGAGGCCGGCTACCAAGCCAACCAGGGGGGGGGGTTTACATGTCTAACCGGACATGTACCATTCTACTACACAATAATGCTACACAAGTCTACTGTAATACAGTCCTATGTAATTCTGATTGATTCTCTTCTTTAAATTCAGGCTTAAGTCAAACGACATTGCCGCGCAATAATGTTCAGTTCTATATATAGTATACCTCAACTATATATTCCAACAAACATGTAATTTCCAATTACAATAGAGGGACAAGATAATTACCTCGACAAGCCCAAAATTATCCAAGTTATAATGTCGATCCTGAGCAAGGTTTAGCTCTCTCAGTGCGCTCCATCCGCTCCAAACAACCCAGAAGTTCTAACCAACTTCTACTCAAATACTTCACCAACTATGAAGATTTCCTTAGGGTTTCGGTTTGAGACTAAAAGGACAAAGGTAGTATTTCGGACTCACGTATAGAGGTATCTTTGGAATACTACAAGGCTAAGGTATTTTGGGCATTATAACAATACTAGGAGAAGTATTTCAATACCACGAGGAGGGTATTATCACGAAAACAACTAGGCTAGGGGTACCCATGGCTAGCACCACAAAGGGGAAACCTTCTCGGCCAAAGGCCACAAGGAGGAGGGAGGGGGAGAGGCTTAGGACGAGAGCTACTAGAGGGAGGGGAGGGATTTCAAGACTTAGACAAAGTGAGGAGTGAATGAATAAGTCTTCACAAGGGAGGGGTATTTATAGCAAAACCAAAGGCCAACCAATGGCCAAGATCAAGCCATGTGCAAGGCAAGTGTAAGGCCAAGATCAAGCCAAGTGCACCCTAGCCCCTACTCCTTAAAACCCTCACAAATATCTACACAAATATCTAGCACAACTTGCCCCTCCAAATCGGCCAAGTGCCGCCCCACTTGTTTCCATTGTGAGGGTGACACATGTCACCCTCCCGTTGGTCCAAAATGTTTCGTCTCTCGGAAAAATCCTCAAAAATAAGAAAAGACATAGCCGGAATTTTCCCCTCGCAAGTTATGTAAAACGTTTCGTCGAAAAACGACTCCAACCGGGTGTTGTGCACAAATGTAAAATCGGCCAAGGGTGCCACATGGGGGTGACACGTGTCGCCCCGGTCGCCAGAATATTTCGTCTTAGAAAATATCCAAAATACGAAATCTCAAAAACAAAGCGGGCCCACAAAATCAGTAAATTTCTCGTGGGCCACGTGACCATTTCAGAAAATAAAATCTCAAAATTCTAATATAATCTATGAAGTCCAAATACCAAATCTGGGAATCCAATTCCCATTAACGAACCTTTTTCTTCACAAATAACAGGAAACTTTTAGTGAAAACTCACATCTTTCTTTCTTTTCAAAATTTTCTGCCGTACTCTCGTACGTACGTCCTCACATACATACCCTGCAACTACGGGGTATAACAAAGTATGTGAAACTGTAAAATACTGTAAATGAAATCATAATAGTCTATATAAAGCAGGAGACATATATGATAACCAAACTACAGTTCACAACATAAAAGCAGTCATGTCAAGTCAGGGACTCACGCCCTCAAAGTCATCCCTCATGCGTGGAACTTCTTCCTCACCGCCGTGATCTAGGTACAAATCATGTGATACGTATAACGGTCTCGGCCCATCTTATGGACCCAATATAAAGCGTGTGGAATACATTCCGGTTCATCCCGTGAGCCGTGGTCGAGTGAAATACATTCGGATGAGCCGGTAGTCAAGTGAAATACATTCCGGATGAGCCGTGTCAGTGAAATACATTCGGATGAACCGTGTCGGTGAAATACATTCCGGATGAGCCGGTAATCAAGTGAAATACATTCGGATGAGCCGTGTCGAGTAGAACACAATACTTGCACAACAAGGCTATCACACGTAACATGGTCAAGTTTCATAACAACAAGCATAAGCAAGTTACACACAACTCAAGGTACTTTCATTTTATGTCAAAGTCCGGATTTTTAACCTTAAAGTACTACGTCCGTTAAATTTCTTTTAAGATCCATTTCTTTTACAAAGGTCACCCGATACCCGTAGTATAAAATTAGAGTGATTAACATTTTTAAGTAAACCAAAATGCTTTCCTTTGTAAAATCAAGTAACAACCTTATTTTCCAAACGTTCAAGTTTGCCTAATTTCAAATGCTCAAGTTTCTCATTTTAGAAAAGGTTTCGTAGTTCATAGTTTTAAATCCTTTAAAACATAATTCTCCTTTAAACGTTTTGAGAAACCTATGTCTTATAAGTGAGTAGGTTATTCTTGTTTATAATCAATCTTATTAAGCAGCCATGATCTAGGAAATGTCATTTTGTCTCATCTTAGCTTCTATGCAGATGGAAGTTTCTACTGGTTTTAATAATACTAAATCTGTCCAAAACATTTCCTTTTATTAACGCTGCGATGGTTTGTCGATACATTCGACTTAGAAATCAAGAAAACATTTTTAAGCCGTTATACCTAACTTCCCATAAAGCTAGTATAACTCTCAAGTTTCCAAAAAACCAAGTATTACTCCTTCTCTCAAAATGATTCAAAAATCTTTTGAAATACTTCAAGTTCTTTATTATCACATAGCCACCGATTATAGTTCAAACCAGTTACCTCTTAAAAACCACAAAGTATTTTCTTACCTACATAAAGCTGTTATAACCAACTTCCCATAAAGCCGTTATAACACTTTATGTTTTAAACCAATCAAATACATTTAGCATATGTACGTCTCACCGTACTAGATAGTTCACACATATCATGCTAGAAGAGATAGGAAGAGGTTCACATACCTCGCGACGATTATCGACTAATAGCAAACGCTCAAGTACCTCAAACCGTCATTTGCACCTTAAGCCGAGTAGATCGCGCCACACGTAGTATTTCAACCTATAGAGGCCACAAGGCTCTATTAATATCTTTAGATCGGCGTAGAATATTCTACAGAAAAATTCGGCGCCTCCCGCAGCAGCGTAAATCTCCTCTCTATCGAGGCGGCTACCAAGCCAACGAGGGTGCTAACACGTCTAACGGACGTGTACAATTCTACTACACAAGAATGCTACACAAGTCTCATGTCTGATCTATGTAATTACTGATTCGATTCCTTCTTTAAATTGGGCTTAAGTCGCAAGACATTGCGTAAGTATTATTCGGGCTTAAGTCAAAAGACATTGCCGCAACTATGTTCAGTTCTATATATAGTATACTTAACTATATACTCCAACATGTAATTTCCAATTACAACGGAAGGTCAAGAGTGTTTACCTCGTTAAGCCCAAAATTATCCAAGTTATATGTCGATCTGAACAACGTTTAGCTCCTACTCAGGCGCTCGATCCGTTCCAACCGCCTTAGAAGTTCTAACCAACTTCTACTTATGACTTCAACTACGGTGAAGATTTACTTAGGGTTTCGTTTTTGTGGTGAGGAAGTATAATAGTATTTTACGGGTTTTGTAAAAGTGTAACCTTGTGAATACTACAAGCTATTTAGGCCATGGTATTTGGGCATTATAACAATACTAGGAGAGTATTTCTATACCAAACAAAGGGGTCTTAATACTAGAAAACAAGGCTAGGGGGGGTGTACCCCACGGCTAGGGTACCACACAGGGGAGGAGGCTCTCGGCGAGGGCCTTGCTCAAAGGGGAGGGGACTTTGGACGATATCAAGACAAGAGGAGGAGTATTTGAGACTTAGATAGATTGCTCAAGTTTTGGATGAAGAAAGTCTTCAACTTAGAAGGGTATTTATAGGTCAAGGAATGGCCAACCAATGGCCAAGATCCATCCAAGTGTTAGGCAAGTGTAAGGCCAAGATTAAGCCATGTGCTACCTTATCCATCTACACAAAATATCCTACCTAACCCTTGACCAAAATTTCAACACCAAAAACGTGCAAGACTAGCCCATTTCGTCCGTCCACTCCTTCCAATTAGAGGGTGACAAGTGTCGCCCTCTCGTTGGTCCAAAATGTTTCGTCTCTCGGAAAAATCCGCAAAAATTATTAATGACATAGCCGGAATTTTCCCTACGAAAGCTGTGGAAACGTTTCGTCGAAAAACGACTCCTTTCGGGTGTTGTGTACAAATTTCGAAACTAGCCAACTTTTAAGGCTCAAATTATAATACGTACGCGCTCACGTACATACTCTGGAAATACGGGGTATAACATTCTCCCCTCCTTAGAAACATTCGTCCCGAATGTTCCTTCTAAGCCTCAAAACAAACATGCGCCAGTATAGTCTTCACTACTATACTTACGAGAACAATCGCCACACTTTGGCCACGAAACACTGCGCAAATACTTACATCCGAGTCCACGAAACACCTCTAACATCACAAACTTTTGTCACTTTGCCGCGAGGTTCTAGTGTCACTCCGGCGACCCAACAAATGGTACCGGACTGCATGCGATCCCTGAGGTCAAAATATACATACTTCGCACCTTCTCCCTTTACAAGAAATGATCACACACGTTCACTTCTCCCCCTCGTTGTACCGCTTCTCGAACACTCGGACTCTTTCTAGTATCCGTACCACACCGTCAACGTTTCGTTTTCCGACCCTCGAGTCACCACTTCCAACTTGGTTATCTTACTAGCCTCAATCTTCCCAAGGCCACTCCGCCTTCACGATCCGCTTGGTCGAACATATCCACAAACGCATACGATGGTCATCTAAACTTGGGCCTAGCACCCTCGTGACCCTACCACTGGAGGACCACCCGTGACCCACCTTATTCCGGCTACGGGTTGACACGCAACACGTCCTCAACCCGAGCCTCATCACGCCGACTCTCGTTTCTCGATCCGAACAACCTTGCTAAATCACATCGGGAAAGATACCACTTTCATTTACCCAACCAGGACTTATCACACAATACATTCCGGGCATAAAATGCACTCGACAAGGATCACTCGCAAAATCTTGTACTCAAGACGGCGCATCTAAGGTCTCAATCGTAATATTCTAAGGTTCATCATTTTCTCACCCCAGGCTTACCCTTTTCCCCAACCAGGTTCCTAAATCACATTGCAGCACAAAGCTATCCGAACATAACACTTAACACATTAACATAACATCAAAACATACAAGCCTCTCGAGGGTTAAGGATATACCTGAAGCCACCGCTCACTCTAATCATAAGTCGCCTGCAGGCGCATGCGTAGAAGGCGATGAACACCATCGATCCGGTAGGCTGCGCTGCTACGGTACCTCTCCTATAAGCACGATCTCTCGTCCACATGGCGGCCGACGCGCAGTGAAACAAGCACCCGATAAAAAGACGATATTCCCGGGATGATGTTTGCCACATCGTACTCAGGGGACACGAATCCGGTGGCTAGCACTCACGTATACACGAACGAAGCCACGAGCTCGACCAGCTCCGAATACCACGAGCGCCACGAAGGCGAGGAGGACCACTCCGTCTTGGCGGAGGTACATAACTAGGCTAGCTGGCGGCGGTCCGCCTCGAAAGTTACCAAAGGACCTGCTGTTCGCCTCTTACGCGATCTCGGCCATTCGTCGACCTCTCCGTGCCTCGCATCCTAGTGCGTGAGCTGCGTGCGGGCAATGTCCATGCGGTGAAGAGCTACACCCGTACAAGCCTCGCCAAATGTCGTCGGCCGGTGGCGTGGCGGTGTACTCTGTCCTCCATATCCGCTACTCTGGCGGGAACATACCGAGCTAATGAGTCGAACTCCACATTGTACTCTCTAACCGTCCGCCGCCCCGCCTCAACGTCAAAAATGCTGCCCGAGCCTCTCATCATCTGTGGAGGCAAGAAATGTGCAAGAAATGCCTCGAGAACTCGTCCCAAACTGCTGGAAGTGCATGCTCTTCCGGGACGGCTCGCGAATCAAACTAGTCAGCTGCGGTATCACGCGGTGATGCGAACCAATACCACCGACTACGCCTCGAGGCTCGATCACTCTCATGATCCGTAGGCTGTCGGATAAACTCACGAGGTCATCTTGACTCGATCCATAGAACACTGGCGGGCTACAACTTAGAAAGTCACGTAGCCTCAAACATGCGCTCGGGGTGAACTACGGGTGCTATTGGGTGGAGGCTGCTGCGTCCGGCCTATCCTCATATCGGCCCGACCACGGCGATGGCGGGCCATCTCCTTGTACCCCATCTCATCGGCTCCAGGCTGTGGGACGGGAGGCTCAGTCTTGTAGTCTCGGCGACCATGCTGCGCCTCTAAACTCTGCTTTGGTCTTTGGCGTCGCGAAACCGCCGTCGGAAGCTGTCTCAGTCTTGGCCAGGGCTGCGCCTCGTACTCCTCAGTATCTCGCTATGACTCCTCATTGCCTTGCCCATCCGGGCACAGGTTGCCTACGCGGAGGCATAAGCGGTAAAAGAAAGGGATACGTCGGAGGGCCCAACTTATGACACGGCTCTGTGGCACGATCTCGGAATGAGAAGAATGGAAACCAATCCTAAATGTCCTATAGCCTCACGATTATAGATGTGGTGCACAACACACCGATAATCAAGACTCTACTAGACACGGTGCGTAGACACTTTCAGAGGACTAAGCGCTCACGATACCACTTTGTCACGACCGAACCGGGCGTGGTCGTGCCTTACCGGGCACCTAGTGATACAACATCGAGAGAAAATCGTGGAAATAAAAACATGAACATGAATTAAGAGAAAAGATAAATAAATAGGCCAACCAAAGCATTTGCCTTCATCATATATACATAAATACCGAACAATTATCCTTTTTACAAACCACGCTCTGCGATTACTACAGGACCTCTAAGATTTTTACAACGTTTATGACGGGCGAGGCCCGCCATACCCACGAATGTATAAGAATCTACTGGACTCGATTATAACATACCAAAAGATAAGCCTCGAAGGAACGGAGCTTCCCAACACTGAAATGTGATCCTATAAGCGGGGATCGGCGATCGATGTACCTTTTACTGCGGCATGAACGCGGCCCCGAAGGAGGTCGATCAGTACCAAGTATGTGAAATCGTAAATATCAGTAAATGAAATCATAATAGTCTATATAAAGCAGGAGACATGTATGATAACCAAACTACAGTTCACAACATAAAAGCAGTCATGTCAAGTCAGGGACTCACGCCCTCAAAGTCATCCCTCATGCCCGTGGAACTTCTTCCTCACTGCCGGCAGTCTAGGTACAAATCATGTGATACGTATAACAGGTCTCGGCCCATCTTATGGACCCAATATAGAAACGTGTGGAATACATTCCCGGTTCATCCCATGAACCGGTAGTCGAGTGAAATACATTCCCGGATGAACCGGTAGTCAAGTGAAATACATTCCCGGATGAACCGGTAATCAGGTGAAATACATTCCCGGATGAACCGGTAATCAAGTGAAATACATTCCCGGATGAACCGGTAATCAAGTGAAATACATTCCCGGATGAACCGGTAATCGAGTAGAACACAATACTTGCACAACAAGGCTATCACACGTAACATGGTCAAGTTTCATAACAACAAGCATAAGCAAGTTACACACAACTCAAGGTACTTTCATTTTATGTCAAAGTCCGGATTTTTAACCTTAAAGTACTACGTCCGTTAAATTCCTTTTAAGATCCATTTCTTTTACAAAGGTCACCCGATACCCGTAGTATAAAATTAGAGTGATTAACATTGTTAAGTAAACCAAAATGCTTTCCTTTGTAAAATCAAGTAACAACCTTATTTTCCAAACGTTCAAGTTTGCCTAATTTCAAATGCTCAAGTTTCTCATTTTAGAAAAGGTTTAGTAGTTCATAGTTTTAAATCCTTTAAAACATAATTCTCCTTTAAACGTTTTGAGAAACCTATGTCTTATAAGTGAGTAGGTTATTCTTGTTTATAATCAATCTTATTAAGCAGCCATGATCTAGGAAATGTCATTTTGTCTCATCTTAGCTTACATGCGGATGGAAGTTTCTATTGGTTTTAATAATACTAAATCTGTCCAAAACATTTCCTTTTATTAACGCTGCAGTGGTTTGTCGATACACATTCTGATTTCCGAAATCAGTAAAACATTTTTAAGCCGTTATACCTAACTTCCCATAAAGCTAGTATAACTCTCAAGTTTCCAAAAACCAAGTATTACTTCTTCTCTCAAAATGATTCAAAAATCTTTTGAAATACTTCAAGTTCTTTATTATCACATAGCCAGCCAGTTATAGTTCAAACCAGTTACCTCTTAAAAACCACAAGTATTTTCTTACCTACATAAAGCTGTTATAACCAACTTCCCATAAAGCCGTTATAACACTTTATGTTTTAAACCAATCAAATACATTTAGCACATGTACGTCTACCGTACTAGATAGTTCACACATATCATGCTAGAAGAGATAGGAAGAGGTTCACATACCTCGCGACGATTATCGACTAATAGCAAAACGCTCAAGTACCTCAAACCGTCATTGCACCTTAAGCGGTAGATCGCGCCACACGTAGTATTTCAACCTATAGAGGCCACAAGCGCCTATTAATATCTTTAGATCCCGGCGTAGAATATTCTCTACAGAAAATTGGCGACCTCCCCACAACAGCGTAAATCTCTCTCTATCGAGGCTACCAAGCCAACCGAGGGTTAACACGTCTAACGGGCGTGTACAATTCTACTACGGTAATGCTACACAAGTCTCATGTCTGAGTCTATGTAATTACGATTGATTCACTTCTTTAAATTGGGCTTAAGTCGCGAAGACATTGCCGTAAGTATTATCGAGCTTAAGTCAAAAGACATTGCCGCACAACTATGTTGATTCTATATATAGTATACTTAACTATATACTCCAACAACATGTAATTTCCAATTACAGCGAAGGTCAAGAGTGTTTACCTCGTTAAGCCCAAAATTATCCAAGTTATATGTCGATCTGAACAACGTTTAGCTCCTACTCGGCGCCCAATCTGTTCAACCAACCCTTAGAAGTTCTAACCAACTTCTTATGACTTCAACTACGGGTGAAGATTTACTTAGGGTTTCGTTTTTGTGGTGAGGAAGTATAATAGTATTTTCGGGCTTTGTAAAAGTGTAACCTTGGGAATACTACAAGGTATTTAGGCCAAGGTATTTGGGCATTATAACAATACTAGGAGAGTATTTCTATACCACAAAGGGGGTATTTATACGAGACAACAAGGCTAGGGGGGGTACCCCACGGCTAGGGTACCTGAGGGGAGGAGGCTCTCGGCGAGGGCCTTGCTCGAAGGGGAGGGGACTTTGGACGATAGCAAGACAAGAGGGAGGGAGTATTTGAGACTTAGATAGATTGCTCAAGTTTTGGATGAAGAAAGTCTTCAACTTAGAGGGTATTTATAGGTCAAGGAATGGCCAACCAATGGCCAAGATCCATCCAAGTGTTAGGCAAGTGTAAGGCCAAGATTAAGCCATGTGCTCCCTTATCCATCTACACAAAATATCCTACCTACCCCTTGACCAAAATTTCAACACCAAAAACGTGCAAGACTAGCCCATTTCGTCAGTCACTCCTTCCAATTAGAGGGTGACAAGTGTCGCCTCTCGTTGGTCCAAAATGTTTCGTCTCTCGGAAAAATCCATAAAAATTATTAATGACATAGCCGGAATTTTCCCTACGAAAAATGGAAACGTTTCGTCGAAAAACGACTCCTTTCGGGTGTTGTGTACAAATTTCGAAACTAGCCAACTTTTAAGGCTCAAATTATAATACGTACGCGCTCACGTACATACTCTGGAAATACGGGGTATAACACCAAGAGATAGGGAAAGTTCCACATACCTTTCCGGCTTAATCCACTCGCTAGGTTGAATACGCCTCACGTAGAATATCAACCTATAATAACCATAATACGTCTATCAACTTTTAGCATTCAATCGTAGAATAACTCTAAGTATAAAATCTCTTATTCTACGGAAAATTGGGCAGCACTTCCTTTGTTTCTACGTACTTTTCCACCTTTTTCAAGGCCCGAAATCAATAACCAAACATGCCACATTTAAGACTCAACAATTTAGCTAACCAAAGGGGATTACACGCCTAACAGGACGTGTAAAATTCTGCCCCACAATTGATATCAAAATAGTCCAATATTCAATGCCATTCTGGGCTATAATGTGCAACCACATAAAGTCTTTTTCAATTCCTTTTCAATCCAAGTTGTTTAGTCTAACATGTTATATAGTCACAACTAATTATAAAAACTATAATCCCTTATTTAGATAACATGCGACGATTATAACTATCAACCAATTTGTATTGTAATTTCAATGGCTAATAAGCTCATGCTCGGATTTAGGCTCCCAATATTCCATAACACTTATCAATCTTCATTGTGTAATTCACATGATCAATTATCAACTACTATAACATGAAATCTTTACTTACATAAGTAAGACGAAGAATATTACCTTGTTAAGCCCAAATACAATCCAAAACCTAAAGTCGATCCTTAGCAACTTAGCTCATTTCCTTTGCGTTCCAATCCGCTATTTGCAACCTTTAAAAGTTCACAAGCAACATCCCTTCAATTTCCAACCAAAACTATGAAAAGTGAAGACGACGACCATATAAATCCAATAAACTAGAGGCTCGAAAACTGTCTTTTATACTAAAATTTACAACATGGCGACATACGATTGTTCTTTCTATTTCCTTTACCACATGAAGTTCTCCAATCACTACTACATGTATCCTAATTTACTTCTAAGAGGAGAGGGAATTTACCTTAGGATTTCGCCCAAAACAACCCCAAAATCTCGCCCACTTTAGCCCTTTTTCCGCAACTCCTTTTCACGTCAAAATCATCCACACGAACCCTCTACAAGCCTATCAACATATTATCTTCTTGCCGCCCTTCCAACAATTCCATGAAGGCTTAGGGTTTTATAAATTTTTAGAGAAAGAGAAGGGCAATTTATTTTGGATGAAGTCTTGCAAATGACCAAGTCTTGCAAGACTTGGTCATAATATTCGGTCTTGCTTGATCTACAAGTTGGGAGGGACACTTGTCGCCCTCCCATAGGTCCTCTACAACAAATATCTTCTAATTTCTCACAATTTCCGCAAAAGAATCCCGCCTCGGCGCCACGACCCTGCAGACGGCGCTGTGGCGCTGAAACTTCAGAGGATTTCAGGACTTACGGAGCCACGACCCTGAGATACAGCGCCGTGGTGCCTGACTGAAACATTTTCCTTCTCTTCTGTCAGATGAACTTGTAACATCCATAATTCTCTACTCCGATGTCCTATCGACGAGCGGTTTGTTGTGTTGGAAACTAGACTCAACAAACTTCATATTAAGCTTTAGAAACACCTAAAAACTCCTAATATACTAGGATATATACCGCTCCAAATATGACTAAAAATCTGTCCAAAAACATTCTGCCAACTTTTCTTTTTTCCAAATTCAAATCTTATTTCCTTTCGTACGTTCTCATCTCATTCTCTTGGAATTACGGGGTGTAACATTCTCCGCCCCCTTAGAACCATTCATCCCGAATGTTCCTTCGAAGTTCTATCTAAACAGATATCGGCATAGTCCCCTTTAACTATACCAAAAACAATCAAATATGCCACACATGACCACATAATAACACTTATGTAAATATGTCAATTAAAATTGACAAGTAGGGAAGAAAATTACCTATAGATGTAGGGAACAAGTGATGATACTTCTTCATCATGTCCTCCCCAGCTTCCCAAGTCATCTCCTCTCTATTATCATTCCGCCACAAAACCTTGACGGAAGCCACGTCCTTAGCCCGTAGTCGCCTGACCTGGCGATCAAGTATCGCTATGGGGCTCTCCTTATACGATAATCCCTCTGTCACGTGGACATCACTAACTGGGAATACTCTCGATAATCAGACCGGATGTACTGCCTCCAAGTCGGACGACAGTTCTAACTCATAGGCAACCTGGCCTACTCTACGGACGATCTGATAAGGCCCAATATACCTCGGGCTAAGTTTCCCCTTCTTCCCGAACCTCATCACACCCTTCATGGGTGATACCTTCAAATATACCCAATCGTCAACCTGAACCTCCAAGTGTCGACGCCGATTATCTGCATAAGACTTCTGTCGACTCTGAGCTGCTAATAGTCTCTCCTGGATAAGCTTCACCTTATCCACATCCTGCTAAATCAAGTATGGGACAACTAACTGAACCTCGCCCACGTTGAACCAACCAATCGGCGACCTACACATCCTTCCATAAAAAGCCTCATACGGGGCCATCTGAATACTGGAGTGGTAGCTATTATTGTACGCAAACTCAACAAGAGGCAAGTGATCTTCCAAGATACCCCTGAAGTCAATAACACAGGCCTGCAGCATATCCTCAAGCGTCTGGATAGTACGCTCTGCCTGTCCATCGGTCTGAGGGTGAAATGCTGTACTGAGACTCACTTGTGTCCCTAACCCCTTCTGAAAAGACCTCCAGAAGTTAGACGTAAACTGGGCTCCTATGTCTGATATAATAGATGTAGGAACTCCATGCAGTCTCACAATCTCTCTGATATATAATCTAGCATAATCCTCAGCCGAGTAAGTCGTCCTGACCAAAAGAAAATGGGCTGATTTCGTCAGTCTGTCCACAATAACCCAAATGGAGTCGCACTTCCTCTGAGTACGAGGTAACCCTGTAACGAAATCCATATTAATAACCTCCCACTTCCAAGTCGGAATCTCAATCGTCTGTAATAGCCCACCAGACTTCTGATGCTCGACCTTGACCTGCTGACAATTTGGACACTGAGCAACAAACTCTGCTACGTCTCTCTTCAGGCCATCCCACCAATACGTACGTCTGAGGTCATGGTACATCTTAGTCGACCCCGGATTAATAGAGTAACGAGCATTGTGCATCTCCCCTAGAACCTGCTGACGAAGTCCTGCAACATCGGGTACACACAATCTGCCCTCGTATCTTAGCACCCCATCTGGTGCTACCTCAAATAAACTCTTCTCCTCTCGAAGAGCCGTATCTCGATACCGTATCAGGACCGGATCCTCATACTGTCGCTTCTTTACCTTCTCAACGATGGAAGACTCGGCAACCTCTCGAATCCGAACTCCACTATCATCAGTATCGACCAACCGAACCCCAGGGCTCGCTAGCTGATGGATCTCACGGACCATGTCCTGTCTATCTAGTTGTACATCTGACAGACTCCCCATAGATCTATGACTCAGAGCATCTGGAACCACGTTGGCTTTTCCCGGATGGTATAGGATATCAACATCATAATCCTTAAGCAACTCTAACCACCGTCTCTGCCGCAAGTTCAGCTCCCTCTGCTTGAAGATATACTGGAGGCTCTTGTGGTCTGTATAAATATCCACATGAACCCCATATAAGTAATGTCTCCATATCTTCAAAGCATGTATCACTGCCGCTAACTCCAAATCATGAGTAGGGTAGTTCCTCTCATGCTTCCGTAGCTGTCGGGAAGCATAAGCTATAACATTGCCGTGCTGCATCAATACACACCCTAGCCTGACACCCGAGGCATCACAATAAATCACATAACCCTCTAATCCCTCGGGAAGAGTAAGAATTGGAGCCGTCGTCAACTTTTCCTTCAATATCTGGAAGCCCTTCTCACAAGCATCTGTCCACTGGAACTTAGCCGCTTTCTGAGTCAGCCTAGTCAAAGGCGCTGAGATCAAAGCGAACTGCTCCACAAATCTACGATAATAACCTGCCAGCCCTAAGAAGCTGCGCACCTCCGTCGGAGTATGTTACACCCCGTAATTCCAGGACATGTAAACGATAATAGACGTGAGCACAAGACTTATAAATTTGAACGAAAGAAAGATTTGTTATTCTTAAGGAAAAGCTTTCCGAACCTCGGGAAGGAAAATGTTCGTTAATGAGAATTGAGTTCTAAAAATTGTTATTTGAGACGCTTAGAATTTATCAGGATTATGGAAGTTTATTTACAGAGTTGGATACGTGGGGCCCACCCGAGAAATTTTACGTTTTTGGTGGGGCCCATGAGGTTTCCGATATTTTGACCAATTATGGAAATTTTGGGAAACGAAACATTATGGACGAATGGGAGGGTGACACGTGTCACCCCCCTCCCACACTTGGGCTTGGACGAAAATGGACAAAAATGGGCCAAGTCTTGAAAGCTAAAGCTTGACATAATTGACTAAGTCAATGAGCCCACTTGGCTAGATATTTAAATGAGTTCATCCAAACCACACAAATGTTTTAATCTAGACCCTCCATTGTTTTATATATTCATCCATATTGCAAGACTAGTTCTAACACTTAGACAAAAATTAGAATAACTTGAGAATGAAAGAGGGAGGCTCTCGGCTTTGTGCCATTTTGAAGACACAATATTTTCGTTTGTGGTTCAATAATCCCAATACTTTAAAATAAGGTTCCTAGAGGTATTGTAAGGTTATCTCAATAGAAAAATCCCGGAAAAACCACGTTTTTACGTTAGTCGCAAGATGAAAACCTAAGGTGTTCTTCAACTTTGAAGTTGGAAATTGAAGAGGAGTTCTTCATGAGCTTTTAAGGAGTGCTTGGAGCGGATTAGAACGCAATAAGAGGAGCTAAAAGTTGCTAGGATCGACTTTGACGCTTGGATATTATTAGGGCTTATTGAGGTAAAATCTTCATCTTCTTAATGTGATTAAAGATTACATGTTATAGTAGTTGATATGAGCATGTGATATATATAGATTAAAGTTTGAAAATATTTGGATCATGTCGACATCTTATAAGCCGAAAATGGGCAAGTTAGCCATTAATGTTGTAATCAATTTGGTCGATAGTTACAATCGTCGCATGTTAAGGAAAAAATGATTTATAGTTGTTGTAATTGTTATTATGTATATAACATGTTGGAATAACAACTTGGATTAAAAAGGAATTGAATGGAAATTGACATTGTGGTTGATATTGATAGTTGCCGAGTATGTGCCTTAAGGATATGGACAGTTTTATATTGATTGTGGGGCATAATTTTACACGTCCGGCTAGGCGTGTAATCCCCTTGGAATTTCTGAATTGTTGAGCCTTAAATGTGGCATTTGGTTATTGATTTCGGGCCTTGAAAAAGGTGGAAAAGTACGTAGAAACAAAGGAAGTGCTGCCCGATTTTCCATAGAATAAGAGTCCTTATACTTAGAAATATTCTACGTTAAAATCTAGAAGTTGATAGGCGTATTGTGGTTATTATAGGTTGACATTCTACGTGTGGCAAATTCAAGTTAGCAAATTGATTAAGCCGAAGAGGTATGTGGAAACTTTTCTTATCTCTTGAGCATGAATCTTGTAAAAATGTATAGTACGGTAGACGTACGTAAATTAAGAGAACTCGATTCCATTTTAATATCCTTGCCTTGATTCTTGAAAGTGTAGTAACTTGACTTTTAAAAGGTATATGTTGCTTGATCTTATGTATAAAGACATATTGACGTGTAAAGTATTGATTACTTGAACTATGTTAAAGTTAAGAAACTTGATTTCTAAAGTTAAGAGAATTGAAATATTTTGAAAGTTATGTAACTTGATTTGAAAGTATAAGTCTCTTGGTTATAAAGAAAGAATGAATTTGTCTAAAACATAAAGAGTTATAACGACTTTATGGGAAGTTAGTTATAACGGCTTTATGAAAGGTTAAAGATGTCTTAGTTTCTAAAGCATAAAGTTAGTATAACGGCTTTATGGGGAGTTGGTTATAACAACTTTATGGAAATTTAAAAGAATGGTTTTCTCTAGTAATGTAAACAAGGATAAACGACTTGAAATAAAGAAGGGCAATTTGATTTAAAGGCATCAATTTCTTAAAGTTTTAAAGAAAGGGGTCACTTGATTTAGAAGCCTAAAAATGTATTTCTAAAAGTGTTGTGACTTGTTTGAAATGTAGACAAGCCTTGATACTACGGGTGTTAGTATCTTGGGGTTTTATATAAAAATGAGTCTTTTGAAAAGAATGGAAGTACGTAGTACTTTGGATTAAATTCCCAGATTTTTATGTGATACGAAAGTGCCTTGAGTTTATAAAATGAGATTCATTTTTGTATGATAATAAAAGTCTAAAGATTTTATGACCTTGCCTATGCCTGCTTTTGATAGCCTTTGAGTGCAAGTATTATATTTTTACGCTGCCGTGTCTCTCAGTTGGAGGGCCGGCTGTCTTGTTGTGAATTAACTTGGACGTACCGACAGTGATGGAAGATTCCACGGGTATGATTCCATTGTGATTGATCCTTGGACATGCTTATACGATGAGGGATTCCGGGGCATGCGACCAGGATGCGTGTTAAATTCTCGGATGCTATTATTACTCCATGGCCATGCTTATACGATGAAGGATTCCGGGGCATGCGACCGTGTTATCTACTATTACTCCATGGACTAGCTCCCCATAAAGACATGTACCCAAGATGAGGGATTCCATGGGCATGTTATATACGATTATTACCCCATGAATTAGCTCTCCATGAAGTTATGTACCCGAGATGAGGGATTCCACGAGCATGAGATATATATATGTATATATATTGCATATGTGCACGCCGACAGTGATGTAAGATGCCACGGGCGCGTTACATGGATATATTTTACACTTACGGCTGTCGGCAGTGACGGAGGATTCCACGGGCACGCTTTGATGTTTTGCGGGCTTGAGACCCTTACTGGACTGTGTGATGGTTTTGAGGGCTTGTGTCCCTAGCCATGGTGTGACTATTGTTCATGTGTTGAAATAGTCTTTTAAAAGGTAAAACTGACTTTCATTACTTTCATTTCGGCAAGGCACGGTTGTACTGTTAATTTGATTATCATACTTGTCTCCAGCTTTTTATATCTAGACTTTATGATTTAAATTACAGTACTTTCAGTTTTACATACTTGGTACATATTTTGTACTGACCTCCTTCGGGGGGCTGCGTTCATGCCGCAGGTTGAGGTACATAGCTTGCTGATCCTCATTCTTAGGATCACTGTTCAGTTCTTGGAAAGCTCCCTTTCTCCGGAGGCTTTGTCGTTTGGTACAGTTCCCTGAGGTTGTAGATTTATGTACATTCAGGGGTATGGCGGGGCCCTGTCCCGTCACAGTTGTTATGTAAAAATTCTTAGAGGTCTGTAGTCATATCTTGTGGATTGGGTTGTAAAGAAAAAAGAGGTAACTGCTTTTTGGGTTATGTGTATACTTTTGGAAGGTGGCCTTATCGGCTAACCTGTTATTTATTTCTTTTTGAGTTGTATGTATGTTCCGCTACTATTCTCTGATGTATACCTGTAAGGGGTGCCCAGGTAGAGCACCAGTCGCGGGCTCGGGTCGTGACAAAAGTGGTATCAGAGCAGTTAGTCCTCGGAAAGTGTCTACAGACCGTGTCTAGTAGAGTCTTGGTTATCGGTGTGTTGTGCACCACATCTATAATCAGGAGGCTGCAGGACATTTAGGATTGGTTTCCATTCTTCTCACTCTGAGATCGTGCGATAGAGCTGTGTTGTTAGGGTCGTCTCTCCCTAACGAGTTATGTTGATTACAGCTACGAGAAAGGCAACAGTGACCCAGGAAGGATTATGTGGATTGCGTATCCAGGTTGGTAATATTTGTTGTATAGTTGGTATAATGACATACAACTATACGAATTTATGTATGAGGGTCAGACGCGTGTTGCATAGAATGATTTTATATTACCAAGAGTTGGTAAGGACTAATTAGATACCGGGAAGGTATGAAACAATTTAATGAATTATCATCAAGGTTTTATGTGCTAATTTAAAATAATTAGGAGATGATGAGCTGTCTGAGAAAGGTAATGAACCCTTAAGAAATCATGTTAGGGGACTTAATGGAAGACTATGTTAGTAAATTAAGCTACGTGGTATGCTTGAGAGGATTGTACGGATGAGATCCGTATGGAGTAAGTAATGGTTGTTGTGATCAAGACTACACGATTATGGTATTATGAGAAGTTATTGTACCCGTTTGGGGGGGGGGGGGACTGATAAGGTAGGCTGGGAGCATGGAAATTGCCAGCCTAAGAATATTGATAACCGCCGAGACCTTAGGTATATAAGGCCTTCTCGGGCAATAAGATTTAATTCAGACTAAGGGTAAGAGTTAAGTGCGATGGTGAGTCGGGTTAAGGACCCATTACGGGTCGCCCCATAGCCTGAAATGGAGTGGGATCAATTGGTAGTAGTCCCGCTACGTGACAGGGTCACGAGGGTGCAAGGCCCAAGTCTAGTTAATTGTTTTACGGGTTCGTAGACGCGTTCCACCGGAACCGGGTCATGAGAGCCGGAAATGGCCTTATATTGTTCGATTTAGTAACTCTAAAGATTGGAGGCCAGAATCAGTATGAAGGTTATGTGTCACGACCCGAAACTGGGCCCGTGACTGGTGCCTTACCCCGGGCACCCTAGTGACACAACATCAGAGTAATCAGCGGAACATAAAACAACAACATGAGATAACAGAAATATAAAACAATGATCTGTGAAAACTTGCCTTTCGGCATATATATAACCATCAACTCTTTTACAAATGAACAGCTTAATCCTTTTTACAATCCTGCCCACAACAGTACTACAGACCTCTAAGAAATGATACGACAACTATGGCGGGACAGGGCCCCGCCAAACCCCTGAATGTAAACACTTACTACGACAGGGGACTATACCACTGATAAGCCTCCGGAGAAACGGAGCTTCCCAAACGCTGGCTGTGACCACGAGCTAGGATCAACGGCGGTGTACCTCAACTGCGGCATGAACGCAGCCCCGAAGAGGTCGATAACAAACTGAGTATGTGAAATCGAAAATACATATGTAAATGAAATCATAGCGATCATATAAAGCAGAGACATGTATGATAACCAAACTACGCTTACAACAAAGCGATCCGCGTCAAGTCGTGGACTCACGCCTCAAGTCATCACTCAAGTATAACAATGGGTCTCAGGCCACAACATCAATCATGCGTGGGATACCTTCCCGCCAGCTGCCGGCGATCTATGATATACAAGCACCAAGGAACACACGAACACCAGGTCCCACGTGTCATAATAAAATCAGACGGGTAAGTGCGAAGGCATAGCCGACTACTAAAAACCCACAGTACCAACAAGGTCATGAACTGTATCATAAGATCTGTCTAGACCGTCACATGATCAAAGCTGGCCACTTGCCCGCAGTATCAATGTATGCGTCTAACCTCGAACTCCGCGACTCCGCATAGGCCAATCTCATCGCCCGCATGAGGCATTCCCGCATCGAGGTAGCTACTCCGGCGTCGCCCCGACTTCGCGATCGCACGCCACAAGGACCGCATGCCCATAAAGGACGACACTAACACGGAACTCTCGTAGTTCCGCGTAGGCCGGGACTGCATGAGGTATTCTCGAATCATAGGTCCATCGACCGCTGAGTCTACCCGCGTCGGAGGCAGCTTAACCCGGAATCATCTCAAGAGATGAATGCCACAATACTATCATAACGATCGATAGTTAATAAGCACAATCAAGGAAACCCCTTCACACAAACATCACAAGATACTAACACACGTAGCATCCCAACACGTTTACTTATCAACGCAATCAAGAAAGTATTACAAGGCTATCACAAACCAATACAATCAAGTTGTTCACACAAGGTACCTTCTACTATATGATTAACAAAATCGGGTTTTTATCTCCAAAGTACTTCATACATCAACTCTTTAAAAGATACGTTACTTTCACAATGTCACACAATACCCGTAGTATAAAATAGAGTGACTATCCTTTTAAAGTAAATCAATTACTTCTTTTTGTAAAATCAAGTAGCAACATTCTTTTCTAATGATCAAGTTTGCCTAATTTCCAATGTTCAAGTTTCTCATTTTAGAAAGGTTTCGTAGTTCATAGTCTTATTCATTTGAGAATATAATTCTCCTTAAAACTATCTGAGCAACATAAGTCTTATATGTGAGTAGGATATTCTTGTTTATAACAATCTTATTACAATGACCATGATCTAGGAAATATCATTTTGTCTCATCTTAGCTTATGCAGATGGAAGTTTCTACTGGTTTTAATAATACTTAATTAGTCAAAACATTTCCTTTTATTAACGCTGCAGTGGTTTGTCGATACACATTCTGATTTCCGAAATCAGTAAAACATTTTTAAGCCGTTATACCTAACTTCCCATAAAGCTAGTATAACTCTTAAGTTTTTCAAAAAAACAAGTATTACTTCTTCTTTCAAAATGATTCAAAAATCTTTTGAAATACTTCAAGTTCTTTATTAACACATAACAAGCCAGTTATAGTTCAAATCAGTACCTTTTAAAAACCACCTGTATTTTCTTACCAACATAAAGCTGTTATAACCAACTTCCCATAAAGTCGTTATAACACTTTATGTTTTAAACCAATCACATACATTTAGCACATGTACGTCTACCGTACTACATAGTTCACACATATCATGCTAGAAGAGATAGGAAGAGGTTCACATACCTCGCGACGATTATCGACTAATAGCAAAACGCTCCAAGTACCTCAAACCGCCGGCTACTCCCTAAGCCAAGTAGATCGCGCCACGCATAGTACTTCCACCTATAAGGCCACAAGGCGCTTATTAACATAAGGTCTCTTCGTAGAACATTCTACAGAAAATTCGGCAGCACCTCCCCCCCCCGCAACAGCGTAAATCTCCTCCTCTATCGAGGCCGGCTACCAAGCCAACCAGGGGGGGGGTTATACATCTAACCCTAACGGGTACAATTCTACTCCACGGTACTACTTCACAAGCCCTAAGTAATTACAGTTCAGTAATCTTCTTTAAATTCAGGCTTAAGTCGCAAGACATTGCCGTAAGTATTATTCAGGCTTAAGTCAAAAGACATTGCCAATAACTACGTTCAGTTCTATATATAGTATACTTCAACTATATATTCAAGCAATCATGTAATTTCCAATTACAATAGAGGGACAAGATAATTACCTCGATAAGCCCATAATTATCCTAGCTTAAAGTCGATCCTGGGCAATCGTTTAGCTCCAACTCCGAGCGCTCCAACCCGCTCTAAACCACCCTTAGAAGTTCTAACCAACTTCTACACAATACTCCAACGGACTATGGAGATTTTCCTAGGGTTTCGGTTTTGTGACTGACGGAAGTATAATAGTATTTTCTGGGCTTTTCGTATAGGTATAACCTTAGAATACAACAAGGTATATGGCTAAGGTAATTTGGGCATTATAACAATACTTTTGAGAGTATTTCTACACCACAAAGGGGGGGGTACATAATACGAGAACAACACCACAAGGAGGGGGGTGAAGTCTCGGCCACAAGGCCAACTCAAGGGAGGGCTCTGCCGGCGAGGGAAAGGACGAGAACAAGGTGAAGGGAGGGAGGAAGAGCTCACAAGACTTAGGCATTTTTGGATGAAGAAGTCTTCAACCTTAAGGGGTATTTATAGGTCAAGGGATGGCCAACCAAAGGCCAAGATCAATCCATGTGTTAGGCAAGTGTAGGGCTAGGATTTACCAACACAAATATCCTACCAACTCCTTGACTTTTCCAAGGCACCAAAAACGTGCTCCTCTTTGTCCAATTCGTCCAAATGGACGTTCAAGTCCACCAATTGGAGGGTGCCAAGTGTCGCCCTCCCGTTGGTCCAAAATGTTTCGTCTCTCGGAAAAATCCGCAAAAATTAAAAATGACATAGTCGGAAATTCCCCTACGAAAGTGGAAAACGCGTTTAGTCGAAAAAAACGACTCTAAACGGTGTTGTGCACAAAAATTTCGCCAAGCCAATATTAAAAGTTTCAAATTTTCACGCATCGTCCTTACGTACATACTTTGGAAATACGGGGTATTACATTCTCCCCTCCTTAGAAACATTCGTCCCGAATGTTCCTTCTAAGTCTCAAAACAAACATGCGCCAGTATAGTCTTCACTACTATACTTACGAGAACAATCCTTGCCACACATGGCCACAGAAACAACTAGCGCAAAAAGCTTACATCCAAGTCCACGAGGAAACACCTCTAACATCACCATAAAACACTTCTCACCGGGGTTTAAAATATACCTCCTTCGCACCTTCTCTTTACAAAAGAAATGATCACACCTATGCTCGCCATACATGCTCGCTTCTCTCTTTACTCGTCGTAGATACCACTTTGTCACTTTGCCTGAGGCATTAACCTTCTCAGGCGACCCAACAAATGGTACCACTGCATGCGATCCCTGAGGATGTCGTATACTCGAACTCTTTCCACATTTCTGATACTGCTTCAGTTTCTAAAACTCGGGGTTACTATCTCTAACGTGGTCATCATTAACTGGGGACACTCTGGATGGATCTTCGATACTTCCCCGAACATCTGTCTGGAAGGCGGACGCCTTTGCCTCCTACGTCGGACGACAAATGCTAACATATAGGCAACCTGGCCTATCCTTCACATGAACTCACAAAGGCCCAAAGTAACTCGGGCTAAGTTCCCTCTGTTTTCCAAAACTCGTCGCACCCAAACCCGGGGTGGTACTTTCAAGAAGACCGACCGTCAACCTGAACTCTAAGCGTCGTCGCCGATTATCCGCACGATTCCTCTGAGCTGCCAGAACCTCTTCTAGACAAGCTTCACCACTAACCATCTGTGGAACAAGCCTGAACCAACTGTCTGAACCTTGCCAACATCGAACCAATCGACCGACAACTTACACTTCCGCCTTACAAGGCTTCATAAGGCGATAACCGAACACTGAAATGGTAGATCAAACACTACCTCCACGAGACAACAATCCCCAACGACTACCCACGAAATCCACGCGCGCCCGAGGCGAATGCGGTCTCGAGACTCACTGAGTTCTTAACCTGCTCGTAAACTTTTAGAAGGCGAAAAATAGCCACAACACGGGCTTCACTGCGACATAAGGTGAAGGTAGGCACCGTCGCAGCCTTACAACCTTTCTGATAAAACAATACTGCCGAGTAAACGATCTTTGCTAGAAGACAAGACGGCTGACCTCCTCGGTCCGACTACTGGTCGAATGCATCCACGAGTTCGTACGCTGGTTAATTAAACTTGGGCCTAACACCCTCGTGACCCTACCACAAGGCGGGACCACCACAAACTGACCCCACCACCAAACATGCCGCGGGTTGACCCGCAACGTGGACTCAACCCGACCCACAACGCCGCATAATACTAGCTCCCCGATCCAGAACAATCTCACTAATCACGTTTCGAAAACCTAGCGGTCTTCTTAGCTCAACTACCCCCTTTCATTCCACACTACTAGGGACCTATCCCAAACATAACTCACGTGCACTATGCACTTCCATAAGGATCAAACATAATACTACACCTTTACCTGAGATGGCCTTACCTCTAAGGTCTTTACGTAAACATTCTAAGGCTCACACCTTTTCTATCCCCCAAAATCTTACTCGGTTAACCCACCATGATTTCTAATCACAACTAACACAAAGCACTTAAGGTATACCCACCTTATCACATAAACAAAACTCTAGAGGGTTAAAGATATATCTATATCTACTGCTTCACTCCCCTTAGTCGTTCTAATCAAACCTGCCCCGTAGGGCGCATAGCTAAGGAAAATGACGAACTACCCACCAATCCTGAAGGCTAAGTCCTCCTACAAGGACACTCTCTCGACACATGGCCCTGACGACCGCAGGTACAACAAGTACCAACTAAAAGACGACATTCCCCGGGATGACGTCATCTCACATGACGGAAGCCACGGAGTTACGACCAACTCCTACACACCCGAACGCCCCGAAATCGCGGAAGACCACTCTGCCGGCGGAGGTGCATATCTAATCTGGCTGGTGAGGCGACTCGCCTCGAAAGTTACTAAAGGACCTTCTTTGCTCGGCCTCTTACGGTGTCGCCGTTAACTTTGTCGATCTCTGCGTCTCGGCCTGCTGCGCATAAGCCCGTACACAGGCCATGCTCAAGCCTAACTGAAGAATTACTCTTGCACAACCCTCTTTTAGATAGTCCTCAAGACTCGCGGTACATCGGTATACTCTCTGGTAGCCAAATCTATAGCTAGTAACAGGGTCGCCTCTTTGCAATCTAATTTCACTGTTCCCGGTCGTGGAACTAAAGGTTCAAATGTCATGGCCGCAGTAGGAACTGCCGCCGCCGTGCTAAACTTTACTGGGGCTAGTGACGTCGCAGAAATCCCCGAATGAAGCATTACCCTAGGTAATGATTGGGCTGTGCCACGCCACCCTCTCTACTGCTCGCAGCTCCCTCGGCTGCCTTGCCCTCCTGGGCTCGGGTTGCCCTACGCGGAGGCATATCGGTAAGGGAAAGAAACACGTTAGAGGGTCCAACTTACAACACAGCTCTAAGGCACGATCTCAGAGTGAGAAGAATAGAAACCAATCCTAAATATCCTATAGCCTCCTGATTATTGGTGTGGTGCACAACACACCGATAATCAAGACTTCATGATACGATGCGTAGACACTTTCCGAGGATTAAGCGCTCGATACCACTTTTGTCACGACCGGCGGGCGTGATCGTGCCTTACCGGGCACCCTAGTGACACAACATCGTGTAATCGAACATAAAACAACAACATGAGATAACAGAAATATAAAACAATGATCTGTGAAAACTTGCCTTTCGGCATATATATAACCATCAACTCTTTTACAAATGAACAGCTTAATCCTTTTTACAATCCTGCCCACAACAGTACTACAGACCTCTAAGAAATGATACGACAACTATGGCGGGGCCGCCAAACCCCGAATGTAAACACTTACTACGACGGGGACTATACCACTGATAAGCCTCCGAGAAACGGAGCTTCCCAAACGCTGTGACCACGAGCTAGGATCAACGGCCGGTGTACCTCAACTGCGGCATGAACGCAGCCAAGGAGGTCGATAACAAATGCAGTATGTGGCGAAAATACATCAGTAAATGAAATCATAGCGATCATATAAAGCGGAGACATGTATGATAACCAAACTACGATTTACAACAAGCGATCCACGTCAAGTCGTGGACTCACGCCTCAAGTCATCACTCAAGTATAACAATGGGTCTCGGGCCCACAACATCAATCATGCGTGGGATACCTTCCTCACCGCCGATCACATGATATACAAGCACGAAGGAACACACTGAACACCGTGTCCCACGTGTCATAATAAAGCATGCGGGGTAAGTCACGAAGGCATAGCCGACTACTAAAAACCCAGTACCAACAAGGTCATGAATCAGATCATAAGATCTGTCTAGACCGTCACATGATCAAAGCCGCCACTTGCCCGCGATATCAATGTACGCGTCTAACCTCGGAACTCCCGCACTCCGCATAGGCCAATCTCATCGCCCGCATGAGGCATTCCCGCATCGAGGGTAGCTACTCCGGCATCGTCACGGACTTCGCGATCCGCATGGCCACAAGGACCGCGTGCCCATAAAGGACGACACTAACCCGGAACTCGTAGTTCCGCATAGGCCGGGACTGCGTGAGGTATTCTCGAATCATAGGTCCATCGACCGCTGAGTCTACCCCGCATCGGAGGCGACTTAACCGGAATCATCTCAAGAGATGAATGCCACAATACTATCATAACGACCGATAGTTAATAAGCACAATCAAGGAAACCCTTCACACAAACATCACAAGATACTAACACGTAGCATCCCAACACGTTTACTTATCAACGCAATCAAGAAAGTATTACAAGGCTATCACAAACCAATACAATCAAGTTGTTCACACAAGGTACCTTCTACTATATGATTAACAAAATCGGGTTTTTATCTCCAAAGTACTTCATACATCAACTCTTTAAAAGATCGTTACTTTCACAATGTCACACAATGATACGTAGTATAAAATAGAGTGACTATCCTTTTAAAGTAAATCAATTACTTCTTTTTGTAAAATCAAGTAGCAACATTCTTTTCTAATGATCAAGTTTGCCTAATTTCCAATGTTCAAGTTTCTCATTTTAGAAAGGTTTCGTAGTTCATAGTCTTATTCATTTGAGAATATAATTCTCCTTAAAACTATCTGAGCAACATAAGTCTTATATGTGAGTAGGATATTCTTGTTTATAACAATCTTATTACAGCAGCCATGATCTAGGAAATATCATTTTGTCTCATCTTAGCTTCTATGCAGATGGAAGTTTCTACTGGTTTTAATAATACTTAATTAGTCAAAACATTTCCTTTTATTAACGCTGCAGTGGTTTGTCGATACACATTCTGATTTCCGAAATCAGTAAAACATTTTTAAGCCGTTATACCTAACTTCCCATAAAGCTAGTATAACTCTTAAGTTTTTCAAAAAAAACAAGTATTACTTCTTCTTTCAAAATGATTCAAAAATCTTTTGAAATACTTCAAGTTCTTTATTAACACATAACAAGCCAGTTATAGTTCAAATCAGTACCTTTTAAAAACCACCTGTATTTTCTTACCAACATAAAGCTGTTATAACCAACTTCCCATAAAGTCGTTATAACACTTTATGTTTTAAACCAATCACATACATTTAGCACATGTACGTCTACCGTACTACATAGTTCACACATATCATGCTAGAAGAGATAGGAAGAGGTTCACATACCTCGCGACGATTATCGACTAATAGCAAAACGCTCCAAGTACCTCAAACCGCCGGCTACTCCCTAAGCCAAGTAGATCGCGCCACGCATAGTACTTCCACCTATAAGGCCACAAGGCGCTTATTAACATAAGGTCTCTTCGTAGAACATTCTACAGAAAATTGGACCTCCATGCGGCGTAAATCTCCTCCTCTATCGAGGCTGCCAAGCCAACCGTGGGGTTATACATCTAACCTAACGGGTACAATTCTACTCCACGGTACTACTTCACAAGTCTCTTTATGTCTGACCCTAAGTAATTCTGATTCAAGAATCTTCTTTAAATTCAGGCTTAAGTCGCAAGACATTGCGTAAGTATTAGTCAGGCTTAAGTCAAAAGACATTGCCGATACCTACGCTCAGTTCAATATATAGGATACTACAACTAGATAGTCAAGAAATCATGTAATTGCCAATTACAATAGGGGGACAAGATAATTACCTCGATAAGCCCATAATTATCCTAGCTTAAAGTCGATCACGGGCAATCGTTTAGCTCCAACTCCGAGCGCTCCAACCCGCTCTAAACCACCCTTGGAAGTTCTAACCAACTTCTACACAATACTCCAACGGACTATGGAGATTTTCCTAGGGTTTCGGTTTTGTGACTGACGGGAAGTATAATAGTATTTTCTGGGCTTTTCGTATAGGTATAACCTTAGAATACAACAAGGTATATGGCTAAGGTAATTTGGGCATTATAACAATACTTTTGAGAGTATTTCTACACCACAAAGGGGGGGTACATAATACGAGAACAACACCACAAGGAGGGGGGTGAAGTCTCGGCCACAAGGCCAACTCAAGGGGGAGGGGCTCTCGGCGAGGGAAAGGGCGAGAACAAGGTGAAGGGAGGGAGGAGGAAGAGCTCACAAGACTTAGGCATTTTTGGATGAAGAAGTCTTCAACCTTAAGGGGTATTTATAGGTCAAGGGATGGCCAACCAAAGGCCAAGATCAATCCATGTGTTAGGCAAGTGTAGGGCTAGGATTTACCAACACAAATATCCTACCAACTCCTTGACTTTTCCAAGGCACCAAAAACGTGCTCCTCTTTGTCCAATTCGTCCAAATGGACGTTCAAGTCCACCAATTGGAGGGTGCCAAGTGTCGCCCTCCCGTTGGTCCAAAATGTTTCGTCTCTCGGAAAAATCCGCAAAAATTAAAAATGACATAGTCGGAAATTCCCCTACGAAAGCTGTGAAAACGTTTCGTCGAAAAACGACTCTAAACGGGTGTTGTGCACAAAAAATTTTCGGCCAAGCCAATATTAAAAGTTTCAAATTTTCTACGTACGTCCTTACGTACATACTTTGGAAATACGGGGTATTACATTATGTACGTATGCTAGTATAAGTTTGGAAGTACGGAAGGAGTACGACCAGTAAGAATGAGAACAACCAAGTGTAAAGGAATAAAGCCTGAATTCATAAGGACATTTCGAGGTAGCTACACCAGTGGGTGATTGGATGGTAGCTGAGCGGGTGTATAAGATTTTCCCGGTGATGATACAGTCGTCAGACCCTAGCAGAGCTAGTAGAGCTGGATACGACATACTTTAAGGTCATTATGAGTATGGACTAGTTGGCATCGTGTATGCCAAGGTTGACTGTAGAGAGAGGTTGGTTCAATCCCAGTTTCCCGGTGAGCCGGTTATCGGTAGGGAAGGAATGGAAGTGTTAGTAATATGTAAGTTATTCCTTCCTTCTTTGACATGATAAGTTGTGGAGTCTATGTGACTTGTTTTATTGAAATGATTGATTTGAATTTGAACGTTAAGAGACGGAGATAAGAACGTACGATTATTGAAGGATTTTATGTTAAGTGCCCTTGGAGGTACTTGGAGTTGGTTTAGTGTGGTGGTCAGGGCCACAACTTTCCAAATAATTTCAGGAAAATGCGCAAGCAAGAATAAGATAAGTACGAGTGCTGCCGCGGAAAATAGAAGACATCTTTGGTAGGTTTTGAAAATCTATACGATTATAAGGTGGCACTTGATGATCAAGATTATGAAAGGGAGATAAGCCCTCTCCCCCACGTAAAAGGATAGTTTTACGTACTATGGGGTTATGTGTACCCAGGTTATTAGGCGATGGATGTGAGACTGGTAAGATCTTCAGTGTCTTCATGCCATAGGTTATAATTTTAGATAACCGTGGGAAAAGTATTGTGTTGAGGTAATTGAGGATTATGCGAGATTATATATCAGGAAAATTATGAGACTGCACGGAGTTCCTGCCTTTAATTATGACAGACAGATGAGCCCAGTTTACGGCTAGCTTCTGGAGGTTTTTCCAGAAAGGATTGGGGACACAGGTGAGTCTACGTGTGGCAAATTCAAGTTAGCAAATTGATTAAGCCGAAGAGGTATGTGGAAACTTTTCTTATCTCTTGAGCATGAATCTTGTAAAAATGTATAGTACGGTAGACGTACGTAAATTAAGAGAACTCGGTTCCATTTTAATATCCTTGCCTTGATTCTTGAAAGTGTAGTAACTTGACTTTTAAAAGGTATATGTTGCTTGATCTTATGTATAAAGACATATTGACGTGTAAAGTATTGATTACTTGAACTATGTTAAAGTTAAGAAACTTGATTTCTAAAGTTAAGAGAATTGAAATATTTTGAAAGTTACGTAACTTGATTTGAAAGTATAAGTCTCTTGGTTATAAAGAAAGAATGAATTTGTCTAAAACATAAAGAGTTATAACGACTTTATGGGAAGTTAGTTATAACGGCTTTATGAAAGGTTAAAGATGTCTTAGTTTCTAAAGCATAAAGTTAGTATAACGGCTTTATGGGGAGTTGGTTATAACAACTTTATGGAAATTTAAAAGAATGGTTTTCTCTAGTAATGTAAACAAGGATAAACGACTTGAAATAAAGAAGGGCAATTTGATTTAAAGGCATCAATTTCTTAAAGTTTTAAAGAAAGGGGTCACTTGATTTAGAAGCCTAAAAATGTATTTCTAAAAGTGTTGTGACTTGTTTGAAATGTAGACAAGCCTTGATACTACGGGTGTTAGTATCTTGGGGTTTTATATAAAAATGAGTCTTTTGAAAAGAATGGAAGTACGTAGTACTTTGGATTAAATTCCCAGATTTTTATGTGATACGAAAGTGCCTTGAGTTTATAAAATGAGATTCATTTTTGTATGATAATAAAAGTCTAAAGATTTTATGACCTTGCCTATGCCTGCTTTTGATAGCCTTTGAGTGCAAGTATTATATTTTTACGCTGCCGTGTCTCTCAGTTGGAGGGCCGGCTGTCTTGTTGTGAATTAACTTGGACGTACCGACAGTGATGGAAGATTCCACGGGTATGATTCCATTGTGATTGATCCTTGGACATGCTTATACGATGAGGGATTCCGGGGCATGCGACCAGGATGCGTGTTAAATTCTCGGATGCTATTATTACTCCATGGCCATGCTTATACGATGAAGGATTCCGGGGCATGCGACCGTGTTATATACTATTACTCCATGGACTAGCTCCCCATAAAGACATGTACCCAAGATGAGGGATTCCATGGGCATGTTATATACGATTATTACCCCATGGATTAGCTCTCCATGAAGTTATGTACCCGAGATGAGGGATTCCACGAGCATGAGATATATATATGTATATATATTGCATATGTGCACGCCGACAGTGATGTAAGATTCCAAGGGCGCGTTACATGGATATATTTTACACTTACGGCTGTCGGCAGTGACGGAGGATTCCACGGGCACCCTTTGATGTTTTGCGGGCTTGAGACCCTTACTGGACTGTGTGATGGGTTTGAGGGCTTGTGTCCCTAGCCATGGTGTGACTATTGTTCATGTGTTGAAATAGTCTTTTAAAAAGGTAAAACTGACTTTCATTACTTTCATTTCGGCAAGGCACGTTTGTACTGTTAATTTGATTATCATACTTGTCTCCAACTTTTTATATCTAGACTTTAAGATTTAAATTACATTACTTTCAGTTTTACATACTTGGTATATATTTTGTACTGACCTCCTTCGGGGGGCTGCGTTCATGCCGCAGGTTGAGGTACATAGCTTGCTGATCCTCATTCTTAGGATCACTGTTCAGTTCTTGGAAAACTCCCTTTCTCCGGAGGCTTTGTCGTTTGGTACAGTTCCCTGAGGTTGTAGATTTATGTACATTCACGGGTATGGCGGGGCCCTGTCATCCACGGTTATGTAAAAATTCTTAGAGGTCTGTAGTCATATCTTGTGGATTGGATTGTAAAGAAAAAAGAGGTAACTGCTTTTTGAGTTATGTGTATACTTTTGGAAGGTGGCCTTATCGGCTAACTTGTTATTTATTTCTTTTTTTGAGTTGTATGTATGTTCCGCTACTATTCTCTGATGTATACCTGTAAGGGGTGCCCAGGTAGAGCACCAGTCGCGGGTTCGGGTCGTGACAAAAGTGGTATCAGAGCAGTTAGTCCTCGGAAAGTGTCTACAGACCGTGTCTAGTAGAGTCTTGGTTATCGGTGTGTTGTGCACCACATCTATAATCAGGAGGCTGCAGGACATTTAGGATTGGTTTCCATTCTTCTCACTCTGAGATCGTGCGATAGAGCTGTGTTGTTAGGGTCGTCTCTCCCTAACAGGTTATGTTGATTACTCTGAGAAAGGCATGATGACCGGGAAGGATTATGTGGATTGCGTATACAGGTTGGTAATATTTGTTGTATAGTTGGTATAATGACATACAACTATACGAATTTATGTATGAGGGTCAGACGCGTGTTGCATAGAATGATTTTATATTACCAAGAGTTGGTAAGGACTAATTAGATATCGGGAAGGTATGAAACAATTTAATGAATTATCATCAAGGTTTTATGTGCTAATTTAAAATAATTAGGAGATGATGAGCTGTCTGAGAAAGGTAATGAACCCTTAAGAAATCATGTTAGGGGACTTAATGGAAGACTATGTTAGTAAATTAAGCTACGTGGTATGCTTGAGAGGATTGTACGGATGAGATCCGTATGGAGTAAGTAATGGTTGTTGTGATCAAGACTACACGATTATGGTATTATGAGAAGTTATTGTACCCGTTTGGGGGGGGGGGGGGACTGATAAGGTAGGCTGGGAGCATGGAAATTGCCAGCCTAAGAATATTGATAACCGCCGAGACCTTAGGTATATAAGGCCTTCTCGGGCAATAAGATTTAATTCAGACTAAGGGTAAGAGTTAAGTGCGATGGTGAGTCGGGTTAAGGACCCATTACGGGTCGCCCCATAGCCTGAAATGGAGTGAGATCAATTGGTAGTAGTCCCGCTACGTGACAGGGTCACGAGGGTGCAAGGCCCAAGTCTAGTTAATTGTTTTACGGGTTCGTAGACGCATTCCACCGGAACCGGGTCATGAGAGCCGGAAATGGCCTTATATTGTTCGATTTAGTAACTCTAAAGATTGGAGGCCAGAATCAGTATGAAGGTTATGTACGTATGCTAGTATAAGTTTGGAAGTACGGAAGGAGTACGACCAGTAAGAATGAGAACAACCAAGTGTAAAAGAATAAAGCCTGAATTCATAAGGACATTTCGAGGTAGCTACACCAGTGGGTGATTGGATGGTAGCTGAGCGGGTGTATAAGATTTTCCCGGTGATGATACAGTCGTCAGACCCTAGCAGAGCTAGTAGAGCTGGATACGACATACTTTAAGGTCATTATGAGTATGGACTAGTTGGCATCGTGTATGCCAAGGTTGGTATGAGAGGTTGGTTCAATCCCGGTTCGGTGGCCTGGTTATCAGTAGGAAGGAATGGAAGTGTTAGTAATATGTAAGTTATTCCTTCCTTCTTTGACATGATAAGTTGTGGAGTCTATGTGACTTGTTTTATTGAAATGATTGATTTGAATTTGAACGTTAAGAGACGGAGATAAGAACGTACGATTATTGAAGGATTTTATGTTAAGTGCCCTTGGAGGTACTTGGAGTTGATTTAGTGTGGTGGTCGGGGCCTGACTTTCCAAATAATTTCAGGAAAATGTAAGCAATAATAATATAAGTACGAGTGCTGCCGCGGAAAATAGAAGACATCTTTGGTAGGTTTTGAAAATCTATACGATTATAAGGTGGCACTTGATGATCAAGATTATGAAAGGGAGATAAGCCCTCTCCCCCACGTAAAAGGATAGTTTTACGTACTATGGGGTTATGTGTACCCAGGTTATTAGGCGATGGATGTGAGACTGGTAAGATCTTGATGTCTTACGTACCATAGGTTATAATTTTAGATAACCGTGGGAAAAGTATTGTGTTGAGGTAATTGAGGATTATGCGAGATTATATATCAGGAAAATTATGAGACTGCACGGAGTTCCTGCCTTTAATTATGACAGACAGATGAGCCCAGTTTACGGCTAGCTTCTGGAGGTTTTTCCAGAAAGGATTGGGGACACAGGTGAGTCTCAGTGTTGCATTTCACCCTCAGACCGACGGACATGCAGGACATGTTATCCAGACACTTGAGAATAGGTTGCGGGCCTGTGTTATTGATTTCAGGGGTATCTGGGATGATCTTTTGCCTCTCATTGAGTTGCGTATAATACCCGTTACCATTCAAATATTCAGATGGCCCTGTACGAGGCCTTGTATGAAAGAGAGTGTAGAATCGCCGATTGGTTGGTTCAACGTAGGCGAGGTTCAGATAATTAGCCCAGACTAGATTCATCGGGCTGTGGATAAGGCGAAGCTTATCCAGGAAAGATTATTAGTAATCTCAGAGTCAGCAGAAGATTTATGCAGATAACCAATGTCGACACTTGGAGTTCAGGTTGACGTTTTAGTATAAGTATTGTTATGTGGCCATGGGTGACATATTTTGTATGAAGGGTGTAGTAAAAGGAGACTATGTCACTATCTAATTAGTTTGACTCCGAAAGAACATTCGGGGACGAATGTTTCTAAGGGGGGAAGAATGTTACACCCCGTAATTTCAGGACATGTATACGAGAATAGACGTGAGAGCACAAGACTTATAAATTTGAACGAAGGAAATATTTGTTATTCTTAAGGAAAAGCTTTCCGAACCTCGGGAAGGAAAATGTTCGTTAATGAGAATTGAGTTCTAAAAATTGTTATTTGAGACGCTTAGAATTTATCGGGATTATGGAAATTTATTTACAGAGTTGGATACGTGGGGCCCACCCGAGAAATTTTACGTTTTTGTGGAGCCCACGAGGTTTCCGATATTTTGACCAATTATGGAAATTTCGGGGAACGGAACATTATGGACGAATGGGAGGGTGACACGTGTCCCCCCCCCCCCCCCCCCACACTTAGGCTTGGACGAAAATGGACAAAAATGGGCCAAGTCTTGAAAGCTAAAGCTTGACATAATTGACTAAGTCAATGAGCCCACTTGGCTAGATATTTAAATGAGTTCATCCAAGCCACACAAATATTTTAATCTAGACCCTCCATTGTTTTATATATTCATCCATATTTCACAAGACTAGTTCTAACACTTAGACAAAAATTAGAATAACTTGAGAATGAAAGAGGGAGGCTCTCGGCTTTGTGCCATTTTGAAGACACAATATTTTCGTTTGTGGTTCAATAATCCCAATACTTTAAAATAAGGTTCCTAGAGGTATTGTAAGGTTATCTCAATAGAAAAATCCCGGAAAAACCACGTTTTTACGTTAGTCGCAAGATGAAAACCTAAGGTGTTCTTCAACTTTGAAGTTGGAACTTGAAGAGGAGTTCTTCATGAGCTTTTAAGGAGTGATTGGAGCGGATTGGAACGTAAGAAGAGGAGCTAAAAGTTGCTAGGATCGACTTTGACGCTTGGATATTATTAGGGCTTATTGAGGTAAAATCTTCATCTTCTTAATGTGATTAAAGATTACATGTTATAGTAGTTGATATGAGCATGTGATATATATAGATTAAAGTTTGAAAAGATTTGGATCATGTCGACATGTTATAAGCCGAAAATGGGCAAGTTAGCCATTAATGTTGTAATCAATTTGGTCGATAGTTACAATCGTCGCATGTTAAGGAAGAAATGATTTATAGTTGTTGTAATTGTTATTATGTATATAACATGTTGGAATAACAACTTGGATTAAGAAGGAATTGAACGGAAATTGACATTGTGGTTGATATTGATAGTTGCCGAGTATGTGCCTTAAGGATATGGACAGTTTTATATTGATTGTGGGGCAGAATTTTACACGTCCGGCTAGGCGTGTAATCCCCTTGGAATTTCTGAATTGTTGAGCCTTAAATGTGGCATTTGGTTATTGATTTTCGGGCCTTGAAAAAGGTGGAAAAGTACGTAGAAACAAAGGAAGTGCTGTCCGATTTTCCGTAGAATAAGAGTCCTTATACTTAGAAATATTCTACGTTAAAAGCTAGAAGTTGATAGGCGTATTGTGGTTATTATAGGTTGACATTCTACGTGCGGCAAATTCAAGTTAGCAAGTGGATTAAGCCGAAGAGGTATGTGGAAACTTTTCTTATCTCTTGAGCATGAATCTTGTAAAAATGTATAGTACGGTAGACGTACGTAAATTAAGAGAACTCGGTTCCATTTTAGTATCCTTGCCTTGATTCTTGAAAGTGTAGTAACTTGACTTTTAAAAGGTATAGGTTGCTTGATCTTATGTATAAATACATCTTGACGTGTAAAGTATTGATTACTTGAACTATGTTAAAGTTAAGAAACTTGATTTCTAAAGTTAAGAGACTTGATGTATTTTGAAAGTTATGTAACTTGATTTGAAAGTATAAGTCTCTTGGTTATAAAGAAAGAATGAATTTGTCTAAAACATAAAGAGTTATAACGGCTTTATGGAAAGTTAGTTATAACAGCTTTATGAAAGGTTAAAGATGTCTTAGTTTCTAAAGCATAAAGTTAGTATAACGGCTTTATGGGGAGTTGGTTATAACAACTTTATGGAAAGTTAAAAGAATGGTTTTCTCTAGTAATGTAAACAAGGATAAACAACTTGAAATAAAGAAGGGCAATTTGATTTAAAGGCATCAATTGCTTAAAGTTTTAAAGTAAGGGGTCACTTGATTTAGAAGTCTAAAAATGTATTTCTAAAAGTGTAGTGATTTGTTTGAAATGTAGACAAGCCTTGATACTACGGGTGTTAGTATCTTGGGGTTTTATATAAAAAGGATTCTTTTGAAAAGAATGGAAGTACGTAGTACTTTGGGTTAAATTCCCGGATTTTTATGTGATACGAAAGTGCCTTGAGTTTATAAAATGAGATTCATTTTTGTATGATAATGAAAGTCTAAAGATTTTATGAACTTGCCTATGCCTGCTTGTGATAGCCTTTGAGTGCAAGTATTATATTTTTACGCTGCCGTGTCTCTCAGTTGGAGGGCCGGCTGTCTTGTTGTGAATTTACTTGGACGTACCGACAGTGATGGAGGATTCCACGGGTATGCTTCCATTGTGATTGATCCTTGGACATGCTTATACGATGAGGGATTCCGGGGCATGCGACCAGGATGCGGGTTAAATTCCCGGATGCTATTATTACTCCATGGCCATGCTTATACGATGAAGGATTTCGGGGCATGCGACCGTGTTATATACTATTACTCCATGGACTAGCTCCCCATGAAGACATGTACCCGAGATGAGGGATTCCACGGGCATGTTATATACGATTATTACCCCATGGATTAGCTCTCCATGAAGTCATGTACCCGAGATGAGGGATTCCACGGGCATGAGATATATATATATATATATATATATATATATATATATATATATATATATATATATCATATGTGCTGGCTGATGATGTAAGATGCCACGGGCACGTTACATGGATATATTTTACACTTACGACTGTCGGCAGTGACGGAGGATTCCACGGGCACACTTTGATGTTTTGAGGGCTTGAGACCCTTACTGGACTGTGTGATGGTTTTGAGGGCTTGTGTCCCTAGCCATGGTGTGACTATTGTTCATGTGTTGAAATAGTCTTTTAAAAAGGTAAAACTGACTTTCATTACTTTCATTTCGGCAAGGCACGGTTGTACTGTTAATTTGATTATCATACTTGTCTCCAATTTTTTATATCTAGACTTTATGATTAAATTACAGTACTTTCAGTTTTACATACTTGGTACATATTTTGTACTGACCTCCTTCGGGGGGTTGCATTCATACCGCAGGTTGAGGTACATAGCTTGCTGATCCTCATTCTTAGGATCACTGTTCAGTTCAGCTCCCTTTCTCCGGAGGCTTTGTCGTTTGATACAGTTCCCTGAGGTTGTAGATTTATGTACATTCAGGGGTATGGTGGGACCCTGTCTCATCACAGTTGTTATGTAAACATTCTTAGAGGTCTGTAGTCATATCTTGTGGATTGGGTTGTAAAGAAAAAAGAGGTAACTGCTTTTTGAGTTATGTGTATACTTTTGGAAGGTGACCTTATCGGCTAACCTGTTATTTGTTTCTTTTTTTGAGTTGTATGTATGTTCCGCTACTATTCTCTGATGTATACCTGTAAGGGATGCCCAGGTAGGGCACTAGTCGCGGGCCCGGGGTCGGTTCGTGACAGAGTAGTAGGTCTAGGCTATGTCTTGACCATCTCAATCTTTGTCGTATCAACCCGAACACCATCGGCCCCGATAATGTTCCCCAAAAACGCCACTGAGGCCAACAAAAACTCACACTTGGAGAACTTGGCATACAACTGCCGGCTCCGGAGGACTCCAAGTACCGTCCTCAAGTTATCTGCATGCTCCTGCTCTGTGCGAGAATAAACCAGGATGTCATCAATGAACTATAACAAACGTATCCAGAAATGGCTTGAACACCCGGTTCATCAAATCCATAAATACTGATGGAGCGTTAGTGTCACGACCCGACTTCGGGACCGTGACTGGTGCCTTACCCCGGACACCCTAGTGATACAACATCAGAGAAAAACCAGCGGAAGTAAACTCATAAACATGAAACAATATAACTTAAGAAACAGGCTAACCCAAAATGGTTACCTTTCGGTAACTATACATAACAAAAACTGAGCGATTACATCGCTACGAAACCCAATTACAACAGGACTACAGACCTCTAAGAGTTGTAACAACTATGACGGGACAGAGCCCCGTCATACCCCTGAATGTACCTGAATCTACAATGACAGGAAAACATACCAAAGATAAGCCTCCGGAGAAACGGGGCTTCCCAAAAGCAGAACGGTGATCCTAAGAGCGAGGATCAACAACCGATGTACCTCGACCTGCGGCATGAACGCAGCCCCCCGAAGGAGGTCAGTACAACAGGTACCAAGTATGTGAAACTGAAAATACTGTAATGAAATCATAACATTTCCAAACCAAAATCCACAGATACGTATGAAAAGCCAATCAACCGCACATGGTGTCACAACATAAGCAAAAACAATTAGGTGTAACGTAACCGGTCTTTCCTAGGCCGCTAATGATCGAAGCAGGGCCACTCGCCCATGGTATCATTACGCGAGCCTAATCCTGGACTTCCGTAGTCCGCATAGGCCACCTGGGCCCGCATGAGGTACTCCTCGCATCGGGGGTAGCTAACCCGCGGTATTTTCTCGACTCCGCGATCGCATGGCCACTTGGACCGCATGAGGTATTCCTCGCATCGGCGTAACACACCCGGAGTGATTCCTGGACTACCGTAGTCCGCATAGGCCACCTAGGCCCGCATGAGGTACTCCTCGCATCGGGGGTAGCTTACCCGCGGTAACTTAACAAGTCAGGGGGGTAAGTGATATAACACAAGCACAACCGGCTCATCGTAAACAACATAAGCACAATAAGAGAAACCCCCTTACCACAACAAACCTCAAGACACTAACACCCGTAGTATCACAACATTTTTACTTATCAGGCCAACTTACCACACATTCAGAAATCATTACAAGGCTACTATAAAGCGAGTAAGTAAACCATCTTTTTATCTATCTTAAGTCGTTATGACTAACTTCCCATAAAGCTAGTATAACACTTAAACTTTGTAATAACTCAAAACATCCACACTTGTTTGGAAAAACCAAAAGAAACTTATTCTTTTAAACCCAAGTATTAATTTCCTTTTTCAAATAATGACTCATAATTCTTTTTGAAGTATTTCAAGACTCTTAACATTTTGGACTCAAGTCAAAAGACCTCAAGGTGCAACCAAATTTAGTGAAACACGTACGTCTACCGTACTATATATTTTACAAATATCATGCTCAAGAGGATAGGAGGAATCACATACCTCCTCGGCTAAGTCCACTTGCCAAGTCGAATATGCCGCGCGTAGAGTATCCACCTATAATAACCAAATACTTCTATTAACGTCTAAACTTCTTCGTCGAATATCCCAGCATAAAGTTCCTTATTCTACGGAAAATCCAACAACACTTCCTTTGTTTCTACGTACTTTTCCACCTTTCCAAGGCTCGAATTCAATATCCAAACGCCACTTAAAGCCCAATAATCCAACAATACAAAGGGGATTACACGCCTAATCTTGGGCGTGTAAAATTCTGCCCCACAATACAATTTAACTAATTCAATAGATTTAAGGTAGTATCTTGGCTACAACATGCTCACATATCATCCTTATCTAATCCTTTCAAATCCAATTCGTTATTCTTACATGCAATATTCCTAAAAGCAATATTGTCCACTACAAGTCTTTTCTTCCTCATATGCAACACAATTTACTCAAGAATAAAGAAGAGATTGTTACCTTAGAGCTTACCCAAATTAATCCAACAACTTTCACTTGTCTTCTTTCCACAATCACCTCCACAAAACTCCTACAAGCTTGCCAACAAGTTTCCTTCTTGCCACTTTTCTGAAATTTTCCTCTAGGCCTTGGTTTCTTCTTGAATTTCTAGAGAGAAGGGAGAGGAATTTACAGAGAAGGAAGAGCTTTTTTTTAGAGAGAAGAAGGAACTTTGAAGAATGACCAAGTCTTCAAGACTTGGTCAATAAATAGGACATGCAAAAATCAGATGGGGGGGGGGGGACACTTGTCACCCTCCCATGGCCTTTTTAAAAGAAAATATCTGACTTTTCCTCAGTTTTCCGCAAAAACTCCGCCTCGGCGCCGCGGCGCTGCAACCTCAGAGAATTCTCAGCATAACCGGCGCCGCGGCCCTGCATCCGGCGCCGCGGCGCTGTGGCCCCTGACCGAAAATGTTTTCTGCTCGACCGCGTACTGAACTTGTAATTTCCATAACTTTCTACTCCGATATCCTATCGACGAACGGTTGGTTGCGTTGGAAACTAGACTCAACGAACTACGTACTAGGCCTTTGAAACAACTAGGAACTCTCAATGTAACGGGACATAATCCGCCTCAAAGTTGACTAACAACCCGTCCGAAACATTCCGTCAACCCATCATTCTAAAATTTACGTCTCAATTCCTTTCGTATGTTCTCAAAAAGCACGACCTGAACTACGGGGTGTAACATTCTCCCCCCTTAGAAACATTCGTCCCGAATGTTCCTTCTAGGCTTACTCAAACCACAATATCGACATAGACCCTCTTAACTATTCTTCTTGCAAATAACGACGCTCCACATTGCCACAACAATACTTAAGCATAATTGCAAAATTTAAAAAAAACTAATCAATCAGGAAAGTGGGTTACCTGGAGGTGTAGGGAACAAGTGAGGATACTTCTTCATCATGTCCTCCTCTGCTTCCCATGTCATTTCCTCCCTGTTCTCGTTCCGCCATAAGACCTTGACGGAAGCCACATCCTTCGTCCGTAGTTGTCTAACCTGACGATCTAGTATCGCTATGAGACTCTCCTCATATGATAACCCCTCTGTCACCTGGACATCACCAATCGGGTGCACTCTAGATGGATCTCCAATACACTTCCGCAACATAGACACATGAAAGACTGGATGTACTGCCTCCAGATCGGACGGCAGATCCAACTCATAGGCAACCTTGCCTACCCTACGGACAATCTGATAAGGCCCAATGTACCTTGGGCTAAGTTTCCCTTTCTTTCCAAACCTCATTACTCCCTTTATGGGCGATACTTTTAGGAAGACCCAATCATCCACCTCAAACTCCAAGTGTCGACGCCGATGATCTGCATACGACTTCTGTCGACTCTGAGCTGACAATAACCGTTCCTGGATAAGCTTCACCTTATCCACTGCCTGCTGAATCAAGTATGACCCGACTAACTGAACTTCTCCCATCTCAAACCAGCCTATCGGTGACCTGCACTTCCTCCCGTATAAAGCCTCATAAGGCGCCATCTGGATACTATAATGGTAGCTGTTGTTATACGCAAACTCCACAAGAGGTAAATGATCCTCCCAGCTACCCCTGAAATCAATAACACAGGCCCACAGCATATCCTCGAGTGTCTGGATCGTACGCTCGGCCTGTCCGTCTGTCCGAGGATGAAACGCAGTACTGAGACTCACCTGTGTCCCTAATCCCTTCTGGAAAGACCTCCAGAAGTTAGTTGAGAACTGGGCTCCTCTGTCTGAAATAATCGATATAGGAACTCCGTGCAGTCTCACAATCTCTCGGATATACAATCTAGCATAATCCTCGGCCGAAAAAGTCGTACTGACGGGAAGAAAGTGGGCTGATTTCGTCAGCCTGTCAACCATAACCCAGATGGAATCATGCTTCCTCTGAGTGTGAGGTAACCCTGTAATAAAGTCCATATTGATCACCTCCCACTTCCACGTCGGAATATCAATAGCCTGCAATAGCCCACCGGGCTTCTGGTGCTCAACCTTGACCTGCTGACAATTAGGACACTGTGCAACAAAACCCGCCACGTCCCTCTTCAGGCCATCCCACCAATACATACATCTGAGGTCATGGTACATCTTAGTCGACCCCGGATGAATAGAATAACGAGCACTGTGTGCCTCCCCCAGAATCTGATGACGAAGTCCTGTCACATCGGGAACACACAACCGGCCCTCAAATCTTAGCACCCCATCAGGCGTTACCTCAAATAGACTCTTCTCCTCCTGAAGAGCTGCATCTCGGTACCGTACCAACACTGGGTCCTCATACTGTCGCCTCTTCACCTCATCAACGATAGAAGACTCGACAATCTCACGAACCCGCACCCCTATCACCGACATCGATCATTCGAACCCCAAGGCTCGCTAGCTGATGTAACTCGCGGACCATGCCCCTTTTCTCTGGCTGCACATCTGACAGACTACCCATCGACCTGCGACTAAGGGCATCTGCAACTACATTGGCCTTTCCTGGGTGGTATAAGATATCGACATCACAATCCTTAAGTAGCTCTAACCACCGTCTCTGCCGCAAGTTCAGCTCCCTCTGGCTGAAGATATACTGGAGACTCTTGTGGTCGGTGTAAATATCCACATGAACTCCATATAAATAATGTTTCCAGATCTTCAAGGCATGAACCACTACTGCCAACTCTAAGTCATGTGTGGGGTAATTCTTCTCATGCTTCCTAAGCTGTCGAGATGCATAAGCTATAACTTTACCGTGCTGCATCAGCACGCACCCGAGCCTGACACCCGACACATCACAATAAACCACATATCCGTCTAAACCCTCTGGAAGAGTAAGAACTGGGGCGGTCGTCAATTTCTCCTTCAGTAACTGGAAACTCTCCTCACAAGCATCCGTCCACCGGAACATAGCTGCTTTCTGAGTCAGCCTAGTCAAAGGTGCTGAAATGGAAGCAAAAAGCTGCGCACCTCCGTTGGTGTAGTGGGTCTAGGCCAAGTCTTGACTGCCTCAATCTTTGCTGTATCAACCTGAATACCATCGGCCCCGATAACATGCCCTAAGAAAGCCACTGAAGCCAACCAAACCTCGCATTTCGAGAACTTGGCATACAATTGCCGGTCCCGGATGTTACACCCCGTATTTACAGGACATGTTTTAAGAACGTACGTGAGAATCCCAAATGTTAAGATTAGAGACTTGTAAAAATTTATCGAAATTATGGAATTGTCGGAAAACGTAATATTGCGACGAATGGGAGGGCGACACGTGTCACCCCCCTTATGTTGTCTTGGAAGAAAATAAGCATGGACAAAAGGGTCATTTGACCATTGTTAGGAAGACAAAGTCTTGCAAGTTCAAGAGCTTGAGAAAATTGACTTGGTCAATGGACCACAAGTCTTGATATTTAAAAGAACTTCATCCAAGCCACACATTTTGCACATCTTGACCCTCCATTGAACTATATAGTAGTACTAGTAGCAAGACAAGCTCAACACTTAGTTAAATTTCAAGAAAATTTGAAGAACACTTCATAGTGCTCTCGGGTTCACTACCAAGAAAAGAGAATTTTTTTTGTTAGTTGTCCATTAAGCTCCACACTTTAAACCAAGGTTCATGAGGGTATTGTAAGGGTATCTCGATAGAAAAATCCCGGAAAAAGATAGTTTTTGTATTAGTCGCAAGGTGAAAACCTAGTTGCTTTTCTAGGTTTTGTTTGGAAGATTAAAGGAAAGTTGTTTGTATTATTCTAAGGGTCTCAAGTGGCGGATTGAAGTGTCAAGAAGAGGCTCTAAGTTGCTAGGGAGAGACTTTGGATTTGAAGTTGGACTAAGACTCGTTGAGGTAATAATATTGTCTTTTAAAGTGTTACAAGATTATATTTTGTTGTTAGCCTTACATGTTTGCTAGCATGAAGTATATGTGTTGAAGTTTTATAAGTGTTATGGATTATTGTTGTCACGACCCGACCCCGGGGGCCGCGACTGGTACCCTACCGGGGTACCCTGTCAGGTATATGTCAGAGAATAGCAGCGGAACATACATAACACATAACTTATAAAAAGGGTAAACATCATTTGGCGGTAGATAAAGTTGCCTTCCATAAAACATACTTAAACAAAGTATAGTAGTACAACTGGTTCTTATAGCCCAAAACATATATGTGACCACAGACCTCTAAAGATAACAACTGTGGCGGGACAGGGCCCCGCCATACCCCTGAATGTACAAAATACCTATAGCATCAGGGAATATCCGTACCAATAAACAAGCTTACGGAGGAATGGAGCTTCTGACACCGGAATAGTGATCATAAGAATGAGGATCCTCAATCGCTTACCCTTACTGCGGCATGAACGCGGCCCAGGAAGGGGTCGTTACACAATATGTACCAAGTATGTAAAGTGGAAAATCAGTAATAATGATATCATAAGTCTAAAAGTAAGCTGGAGTCATGGAAGAAAATCAAAATACCTTTTACTGTGCCTTACTAACAATGAGAGTGACAAGTATATATATATAATACTGCATAAAATAGGGGCCTTAGGATCAAAACAGGGTACCTCGCCCGTAGTATCAATAAGCACCCCTACTCCTGGGACTATTTCACCCGCATAGGTCCTGTGGACCCGCATGAGGTATTCCTCGCATAGGCTGTACCCGCCCGCATGGGACTATTTCACCCGCATAAGCCCATAAGGACTCGCATGAGGTATTCCTCGCATCATGGGTAGCAAATCCACGGAACAGGTGGTATAACGATCTTGGGGACTTACCCCTCAGATATACTCTTACCCTGAAGCAGATGGTATAACGATCTTGGGGACTTACCCCTCAGATATACTCTTACACTGAAGCAGATGGTATAACGATCTTGGGGCTTGCCCCTCAGATATACTCTTACACTGAAGAAGGTGGTATGACGATCTTGGGGCTTGCCCCTCAGACCAACTCTTACCCTGGAGTAGGTGGTATAACGATCTTGGGGCTTACCCCTCAGATATACTCTTACCCTAGCTCAAACTGTCATCATATCATAATCATAATTAAGTTAAGAAAACTTATAACTTCTTATTAGTCTTGTTCATATACCCTCTCATTTTAGTTTACTTAAGGCACTTAATCATATCTTTAATAAAAGAAAACCGGGAATTTAACCCAAGTACTACATACTTCAACTCCTTTAAAAATGACTCTTCTTTATACATAAAAACTCTTGGGCAATTGATGCCTTAAAACCAATTTGCCTCTTCATATACTTATCTTACTTAGAGTAAATCTCTTCTCATTAACCTTTTATGAAGCTAATAAACCAACTTCCCATAAAGTTGTTATATTAACTCTACACTTTAGTAAAATCATACTTTTCCCCTAACCAAGGGACTTATACATTCTTAAAACGAAACAAGTCATTATATACTTAAAACAAGTAAGAATACCAAATCTTGTACGTCTACCGTACTACATAGTTTCATCTATTCATGCTCAAGAGATAGGAAAGCTTCACATACCTCTTTGGTCAATCCACTTGCTAAGCTCAACTACCGCAAGTAATATTTCGACCTATAATAATCTTGATACGTTTATTAACCTCAAATCTCAAAGTAGAACAATCCAAGTTCAAAGTCACTAAATTCTATGTAAAATTGGGCAGCATTTCCTTTGTTTCTACTCACTTTGCCACCTTTCTTAAGACCGAATTCATCATCCAAACACCACATTTAAGGCTCAACAATCCAACATTTTAAAGGGGATTACACCTCCAAACTTGGGTGTGTAAAATTCTGCCCAATTAGGTACAACAATTCTCTTAACAATTCTAAGGTAGTTTTTAGGCTACAACATGCTCATAATATATTCTTAACCAATTCTTTCATATCCAAACCACATTTCTTGCATGCAATGACTCTAAGAGCATTATTTACTACCACAAGTTCTTTCTTCTTAACATGCAACACTAGAAACTAATTCTAAAGGAAGAAATGTTACCTTAAAGTTTTAGCCAAACTTATTCCAAACGTTTTGCTAGCTTTCTTGCCAAGAATACCACCACAACAACACCAACAAGCTAGCCACAAACTTTGTTCTTGTTCTTAACTTTTCAGATTTTTCTTAGGCTTTGAATTTCCTTTTGGAAATGTAGAGAGAAGGAGGAGCTAGTTTAGAGAGAGGGAGAGGTTTGAAAGATGACCAAGTCTTCAAGACTTGGTCAATATAAGGCATGCAAGAAAAATCAGATGGGGGGGGGGGGACACTTGTCACCCTCCCATGGCCTTTTTAAAAGAGAAATCAGACTTTCCTAAGTTTTTCCGCCCAAAAATCCCGCCGCGGCGCCGCCACGCCGTGAAACCTCGCAGCCTCTCGAACTTTGGCGCGGCGACCGCGATCCTGGCGCCGCGGCGCTGCAACTTCAGCGACCCTTCAGTACTTTCGGCGCCGCGGCCCTGCATCCGGCGCCGCGGCCCTGTCGCCTTTGTCCGAAACACATTTCTGTCCGACTGCGCACTGAACTTGTAACTCTCATAACTTTCTACTCCGACGTCCTATCGACGAACGGTTGGTTGCGTTGGAATCTAGACTCCACGAACTACGCCCTAGGCCTTTGAAACACTTAGGAACTCTCAATGTACCGGGTCATAACCCGCCTCAAAGTTGACTAAAACCCGTCCGGAACAATCCGTCAACCTATCCTTAGAAAATTTTAAGTCTTACATGCTTTCGTACGCTCTCATACGTAGGGTCAGAACTACGGGGTATAACATTCTCCCCCCCTTAGAAATATTCGTCCCGAATGTTCCTTCTAGGCTTACTCAAATCACAATATCGACAGAGACCCTCTTAACTATTCTTTTGCAAATAAAGAAGCTCCACGAGCCACAACATACTGAAGCGTAAATGCTAAATCAAAACTAACAAGAAGGAAAGTGGGTTACCTGGAGGTATAGGAAATAGGTGAGGGTACTTCTTCATCATGTCATCCTCTGCTTCCCACGTCATTTCCTCCATGTTCTCGTTCCGCCATAGGACCTTGACGGAAGCCACGTCTTTCGTCCGAAGTCGTCTAACCTGACGATCGAGTATCGCTATGGGACTCTCCTCATATGATAACTCCTCTGTCACTTGGACATCATGAACCGGGTGCACTCTATATGGATCTCCAATACATTTCCGCAACATGGACACATGGAAAACTGGATGTACCACCTCCAAATCGGACGGCAGATCTAACTCATAGGCAACCCTGCCTACCCTACGGACAATCTGATACGGCCCAATGTACTTGGGCTAAACTTCCCTTCTTTCCAAATCTCATCACGCCTTCCGGGCGATACCTTTAGAAAAACCCAATCATCTATCTCAAATTCCAAGTGTCGACGCCGATGATCTGCATACGACTTCTGCCGACTCTGAGCTGCCAACAACCGCTCCTGGATAAGCTTCACCTTATCCACTTCCTGCTGAACTAAGTCTGGCCCGACTAACTGAACTTCTCCCACCTCGAACCAGTCTATCGGTGACCTGCACTTCCTCCCGTATAAGGCCTCATAAGGTGCCATCTGAATACTAGAATGGTAGTTGTTGTTGTAAGCAAACTCCACAAGAGGCAAATGATCCTCCCAGCTACCCCTGAAATCAATAACACAAGCCCGCATCATATCCTCAAGTGTCTGGATAGTGCGCTCGGCGCATCCATCGGTGCGAGGATGAAACGCCGTCTCGAGACTCACTGTGTCCCTAATCCGCCACGAAAAGACCTCGAAGTTAGCGAGAGCGGGCTTCTCTATCGATATAATCGACACGGGACTCGTGCGGTCTCACAATCTCTCTAATATATAATCGGCATAGTCCTCGGTGAGAACGTCGTCTGCCAGGAAGAAAATGGGCTGATTTAAATCGACTGTCGACAATCACCCAAATGGAATCATGCTTCCTCTGAGTGGTAGGTAGCCCCGTAATAAAATCCATATTTATCACCTCCCACTTCCAAGTCGGAATATCAATAGCCTGCAACAGCCCACCGGGCTTCTGGTGCTCAACCTTAACCTGCTGGCAATTCGGGCACTGCGCCACGAACTCCGCAACGTCCCGCTTAAGGCCATCCCACCAATACACGCATCTGAGGTCATGATACATCTTAGTCGACCCCGGATGAATAGAATAACGAGCACTGTGTGCCTCCCCCAGAATCTGCTGACGAAGTCCTGTCACATCGGGAACACAATCGGCCCTCGAATCTTAGCACCCCATCAGCGCTACCTCAAATAGACTCTTCTCCTTACGGAGAGCTGCGTCGATGCCGTACCAAAATCGGATCCTCATACTGTCGCCTCTTCACCTCCTCGACGATGGAAGACTCGACAACCTCTCGAACTCGAATTCCGTCACTAACAGAATCAACCAAACGAACCCCAAGGCTCGCTAGCTGATGTAACTCTCGGACCATATCCCTTTTCTCTGGCTGAACATCAGACAGACTACCCATCAATCTGCGACTAAGGGCATCTGCAACTATATTGGCCTTCCCTGGGTGGTACAGAATATCAACATCGTAATCCTTAAGTAGCTCCAACCACCGTCTCTGCCGCAAGTTCAGCTCCCTCTGGCTGAAGATGTACTGGAGACTCTTGTGGTCTGTGTAAATGTCCACATGAATTCCATATAAGTAATGTCTCCAGATCTTCAAGGCATGAATCACTGCTGCCAACTCCAAGTCATGTGTGGGATAGTTCTTCTCATGCTTCATAAGCTGTCGAGATGCATAAGCTATAACTCTGCCGTGCTGCATCAGCCGCGCACTGACACACGGCGTCACAATAAACCACATATCCATCTAGGCCCTCTGGAAGAGTAAGAACTGGGGCGGTTGTCAACTTCTCCTTTAGCAACTGGAAACTTTCCTCACAAGTATCTGTCCACCGGAACATAGCTGCCTTCTGATTCAGCTTAGTCATGACTCAAACCAGTTCAACACAATATCGCGTAACCGGTAAGAAGCTAGTATAACAGACTCAGTCTCCGATGCCCTAAGGACCTGCATGGTCCGCTGTAACTGCCGGACAAACTCCTGCGGATCCTCCTCAAATCTCGAACCATAGAACTCGGGTGGGTGACAACCCAAGAAATCCCGAATCCGTAAACTGTCGGCTCTAGGGTTGGCCGCCTGCTCCTGTCGGTGCTGCCCTGCCACTATGCTGGTCAGTAACCGAATCTGTTCCCCGTAATCTCTGTACTCAGACCACGCGTGGGGTGGAGGCTCGTCTGCGCGGTCTCGATGAGCGTCCGCCGCCGAACTCTGCGAAATTTGGCGGCGACGTGGAACTCTCCGCTCTAAACATCATCTCTGGTAAGGACTGGGCATGTGCCCTCGTGACTCTCCGCGTCCCACTAGCAGCACCCTCAGCTGCCTTGCCCTTCTGGGCCGCGGTTGCCTTGCGTGGAGGCATAACTGATACATAAAGGAAAACATCAGAGGAGGTTCAACCTATAACTCAGCTCTATTGCACGATCTTAGAGTGAAAGAATGGAAACCAATCCTAAATATCCTGCTGACCTCACGATTATAGATGTGGTGCACGACACCGATAATCAAGACTCTACTAGACACGATGCGTGGACACTTTCAGAGGACTAAGCGCTCGATACCATTTTTGTCACGACCAGGCCGGGCGCGACTAGTACCTCTAGGGGTACCACTGTCAGTATATGTCGAGAGAATAGCGTGAACATACATAACACATAACTTATAAAAGGGTAAACATCATTGCCAACCGATAAGTGCCTTCCATAAAACATACTTAAACAAAGTATAGTAGTACAACTTGGTTCTTATAGCCCAAAACATAAATGTGACCACGGACCTCTAAAAATAACAAGCGTGGCGGGGCGGGGGCCATACGTACCATGAATGTACAAAATACCTATAGCATCGGGGAATATCCGTAATAATAAACAAGCTTAGGAGAATGGAGCTTCGACAGGAATAGTGATCCTAAGAGCGAGGATCCTCAATGCGCTTACCCACCTGCGGCATGAGCGGCCCAGGAAGAAGTCGATTACAATATGTACCAAGTATGTAAAGTGGAAAATCTTGTAATAATGATATCATAAGTCTAAAAGTGTTTGAGTCATGGAATACAATCAAAATACCTTTTACTGTGCCTTACTAACAATGAGAGTGACAAGTATATATATATAATACTGCATAAAATAGGGGCCTTAGGATCAAAACATGGTACCTCGCCCGTAGTATCAATAAGCACCCCTACTCCTGGGACTATTTCACCCGTGATAGGTCTGTGGACCCGCATGAGGTATTCTCGCATAAGTATGCGCCGCGTGGGACTATTTCACCGCGTAAGCCCATAAGGACTCGCATGAGGTATTCCTCGCATCATGGGTAGCAAATCCACGGAAAAGGTGGTATAACGATCTTGGGGACTTACCCCTCAGATATACTCTTACCCTGAAGCAGATGGTATAACGATCTTGGGGACTTACCCCTCAGATATACTCTTTGCAGGCGGATGGTATAACGATCTTGGGGCTTGCCGCCGGATATACTCTTACTTTGAAGAAGGTGGTATGACGATCTTGGGGCTTGCCCGCCGGACATACTCTTACCACAGGTAGGTGGTATAACGATCTTGGGGCTTACCCCTCAGATATACTCTTACCCTAGCTCAAACTGTCATCATATCATAATCATAATTAAGTTAAGAAAACTTATAACTTCTTATTAGTCTTGTTCATATACCCTCTCATTTTAGTTTACTTAAGGCACTTAATCATATCTTTAATAAAAGAAAATCGGGAATTTAACCCAAGTACTACATACTTCAACTCCTTTAAAAATGACTCTTCTTTATACATAAAAACTCTTGGGCAATTGATGCCTTAAAACCAATTTGCCTCTTCATATACTTATCTTACTTAGAGTAAATCTCTTCTCATTAACCTTTTATGAAGCTAATAAACCAACTTCCCATAAAGTTGTTATATTAACTCTACACTTTAGTAAAATCATACTTTTCCCCTAACCAAGGGACTTATACATTCTTAAAACGAAACAAGTCATTATATACTTAAAACAAGTAAGAATACCAAATCTTGTCGTCTCGTACTACATAGTTTCATCTATTCATGCTCAAGAGATAGGAAAGCTTCACATACCTCTTTGGTCAATCCACTTGCTAAGCTCAACTACATGAAGTAATATTTCGACCTATAATAATCATGATACGTTTATTAACCTCAAATCTCAAAGTAGAACAATCCAAGTTCAAAGTCACTAAATTCTATGGAAAATTGGGCAGCATTTCCTTTGTTTCTACTCACTTTGCCACCTTTCTTAAGGCCGAATTCATCATCCAAACACCACATTTAAGGCTCAACAATCCAACATTTTAAAGGGGATTACACCTCCAAACTTGGGTGTGTAAAATTCTGCCCCATTAGGTACAACAATTCTCTTAACAATTCTAAGGTAGTTTTTAGGCTACAACATGCTCATAATATATTCTTAACCAATTCTTTCATATCCAAACCACATTTCTTGCATGCAATGACTCTAAGAGCATTATTTACTACCACAAGTTCTTTCTTCTTAACATGCAACACTAGAAACTAATTCTAAAGGAAGAAATGTTACCTTAAAGTTTTAGCCAAACTTATTCCAAACGTTTTGCTAGCTTTCTTGCCAAGAATACCACCACAACAACACCAACAAGCTATCTACAAACTTCGTTCTTGTTCTTAACTTTTCAGATTTTTCTTAGGCTTTGAATTTCCTTTTGGAAATGTAGAGAGAAGGATGAGCTAGTTTAGAGAGAGGGAGAGGTTTGAAAGATGACCAAGTCTTCAAGACTTGGTCAATATAAAACATCTGAAAAATTAGATGGGGACACATCACCTACCATGGACTTTTTAAAAGAGAGATCAGACTTTCCTAAGTTTTTCCGCCCAAAAATCCCGCCTCGGCGCCGCGGCCCCGCCGCCGGCGCTGAAACCTCCGCAGCCTCTCTGAACTTTCGGCGCCGCGGCCCTGCATCCGGCGCCGCGACCCTGTCGCCTTTGTCCGAAACACATTTATGTCCGACTGCGCACTGAACTTGTAACTCTCATAACTTTCTACTCCGACGTACTATCGACGAAAGGTTGGTTGCGTTGGAATCTAGACTCCACGAACTACGCCCCAGGCCTTTGAAACACTTAGGAACTCTCAATGTACCGGGTCATAACCCTCCTCAAAGTTGACTAAAACCCGTCCGGAACAATCCGTCAACCTATCCTTAGAAAAATTTATGTCTTACATGCTTCCGTACGCTCTCATACGTAGGGTAAGAACTACGGGGTATAACAGTTGTAGCCTAAAATCCGAAATGTCATATAAGCCATTTGAAGTTGGATTACAATTTGGTCGTTAATTAGAATCGTCGCATGTTACTTACTTGAAGATTATAGTAGTTATAATCGATTGCGACTTGATATCATGTTATGCTAACAACTTGGATTGAAAAGGAAATTGGATAAGAATTGGTGTTATTGTTGTTATACCCCGTATTTCCAGAGTATGTACGTAAGGACGTACGTACGAAAGTTTAGCCTTAAAGTTAGGCAAGGTTCGAATTTTGTTCACAACCCCCGATTAGAGTCGTTTTTCGACGAAACGTTTTACAAAACTTGCGAAGGGAAAATTCCGGCTATGTCATTTATTATTTTTGCGGATTTTTTCGAGAGACGAAATGTTTTGGACCAACGGGAGGGTGACACTTGTCACCCTCTAGTGGGCGGTCAAGTGGCCGTTTGGCTTGCACGATTTGGCCTTGTTTTGTGCCTTATTTTGTGCCATGTTTGGTGCCTTGTTTTGTGCCTTGTTTTGTGGAGTAGGGTTAGGGTGCACTTGGCTTGATCTTGGCCCTCCACTTGCCCCCCACATGGCTTGATCTTGTCCATTGATATTCCTATAAATACCCCCCCCCCCCCTTTGAAGACTTCTTCATCCATTCCTAATAACTCCAAGTCTTGAAATCCTCCCTCCCTCCTTGTTGGTTTCGTCCCCCCCTCCCTTTTCGTGAGGCCTTGGCCGAGGGGTACACCCCCCCTCCTAGAGGCCTTGGCCGAGGGGTACACCCCCCCCTTTCTAGTGGTGTGGCCGAGAGGTACCCCCCCTCTTGGTAGAAATACTCTCCAAGTATTGTTACTATACCCAAAAAACCTTAGCCTTATACCTTGTAGTATTCCAAAAGTTATCTCTATACGTAGAGCCCGGAAATACTACCTTTTGTCCTTTTAGTCTCAAAACGAAACCCTAAGGAAAATCTTCACAGTTGGTTGAAGTATTAAGTAGAAGTTGCGTAGAACTTCTAAGGGTTGTTTGGAGCGGGTTGGAGCGCCCAGAGTAGGAGCTAAACGTTGCTCAGGATCGACATTTAAACTTGGATAATTATGGGCTTATCGAGGTAAATATCTTGTCTCCCTTTTGTAATTGAGTATATACTATTGAAGTATAAGAATTAAGTATAAGGTATATACAAGGAAAGTATATAAGAAGAGAATTGAACTGTACTTACATAGGACTGTATTTACAGTAGACTTGTGAAGTTTGACGGGTAGGGAAGTGCTGCCCAATTTTCCGTAGAAACTTGTATCTAGATTTATTCTACCGAGTAGTCTAGACGTTGATAGACTTGTATAACCTTTATAGGTTGAAAGTTCTGCAAGTAGCATGTTCTACTTGAAAGGTGGACAAGGCTAGCCGGGTTATAGCCGTGGAGCGTTTTGCTATTAGTCGATAATCGTCGCGAGGTATGTGATTCTTCCTATACTCTTGAGCATGATATTTTAAAGAATATATATATAGTACGGTAGACGTACGTGTGTTAACTGAATAATAATTACGGCAATGTCTTTTGACTTAAGCCTGAATAATAATTACGGCAATGTCTTTTGACTTAAGCCTGAATAAAAAGAATCTGAAGTATTTCAAAAGAATTAAGAAACCTTTTTGAAAGAAGAGTAACACTTGGTTTTAAAAGCTTAAGAGTTATACTAGCTTTATGGGAAGTTAGGTATAACGTCTTAAGAGAGATAAAAAGAATGATTTATTGATTTAAGAAGTTAAGAGACTTGATCTTAAAAGATAAGAGACTTGACTTAATTATATTAATGTGAATTTTGTTAAAAAGTGTGAAACCTCATTCGTGAGTAATGAGTATTTTGGTTTTCAAAAGGAATGATGTTTTACTGATTTCGGAAATCAGAATGAATGTCGAACAAACTACAGCAGCGCTAATAAAGGGAAATGTATTGACTAATAAAGAATTATTAACAACCAGTAGAAACCTCCATCTGCATAGAAGCTAAGATGAGACAAAATGATATTACATTTCCTAGATCATGACTGCTTTAATAAGATTGTTATAAACAAGAATAACCTACTCACGTATCAGACATATGTTTCTCAAATTGCTTTCAAAGAGAATTATATCATTAAGTGATTAATACTATGAACTACGAAACCTTTCGAAAATGAGAAACTTGAGTAATTGAAATTAGGCAAACTTGAACGTTTGGAAAAGAATGTTGTTACTTGATTTTACAAAGAGAAGTGTTTTGGTTTACTTCAAAAGATAGTCACTCTATTTTTATACTACGGGTATTGTGTGACTTTTGTGAAAGAAACAGATCTTTTAAAAGAGTTATGTATGAAGTACTTTGGGGATAAAAACCCGATCTTGTTAATCATATAGTAGAAAGTACCTTGTGTGAATAACTTGATTGTGTTGGTTTGTGATAGTCTTGTAATACTTTCTTGTTGATTTGATAAGTAATCATGCTAGGATGCTACGTGTGTTAGTATCTTGTGATGTTTGTGTAAAGGGGTTTTCCCTCGATTGCGCTTAAGTTGTTTAACGATCAGCCGTTATGTTGGTATTGTACCACTCACCTTGACTTGATCCCGGAGGTTAAGCTGCCCTCCGATGCGGGGTAGTCTCAGGCGGTCTGGGACCATGATTCGAGAATACCTCATGCGGGTCCAGGGGACCTATGCGGAGCTACGAGAGTTCCATGTTAGTGTGCGGCCTTTATGGTCATGCGATCTATGTGGCCATGCGGACTGCGAGTCCAGGCGGATGCCGGGGAGTAGCTACCCTCGATGCGATGAATACCTCATGCGGGCCTATGAGGTTGGCCTATGCGGAGCTGCGGGAAGTTCCAGGGCTAGACGCGCACATTTGATACCGCGGGCGTGTGGCGGCCGATCATGTGGCGATGCAGACAGATCTCATGATCTGATTTATGACCTTGTTAATCGTAGGTGTTAGTAGTCGGCTAGGCCTTCGTACTTACCTCGTACAGTTTTATTATGACACAGGTGGGACCTGGTGTTCATGTGTATTTCTTGGTGCTTTGATATCATAGACTGCCGGCAGTGAGGAAGGTATTCCACGGGCATGATTGATGTTATGGGCGTGAGACCCATAGTGATATTTAGTGATGACTTTGAGGCGTGAGTCACGACTTGACATATTCGCTTATTTATTGTGAATCGTAGTTTGGTTATCATACATCTCTCGCTTTATATAGACTACTATGATTTCATTCTGGTATTTTTGATTTCACATACTTGGTACTGTTATCTTGACCTCGCCCGGGGCTGCGTTCATCTGCGCGGTAGAGTACACCAGTGTTGATCCTCGCTCTTAGGATCGCAGTTCAGCGTTTTGGGAAGCTCCGTTTCTCCGGAGGCTTATCAGTGGTATAGTCCCCTGTTGTTGTAGGTGCTTACATTCAGGGGTATGACGGGGCCCTGTCCCGTCGTTGTTGTCATATCATTCTTAGACGTCTATAAATCTTGTTGTGGCGAGTTGTAAAGGGATGTAGCTGTTGATTTAAGTTTTATATATATGTGCCGAAAGGCAAGTTTTCTCAGTTTACTGTTTTACACTTCTTGATATTCCATGTCTTGTTTTATGTTCCGCTGATTACTCTGATGTATGTCTACTTGGGTGCCCGGGGTAAGGCACCATTCACGGGCCCGGGTTCGGGTCGTGACAATTGTATCTCAATGTTGCCGAATTGGCCTAGTAGTTTGTATTAGTTTGATATCAATTGTGGGGCGGAATTTTACACGTCTAGTAGGCGTGTAATCCCCTATTGTTAATTACATTGTTGGGCCTTAAATGTGGCGTGTTTGGTTATTGAACTCGGCCTTGAAAAAGGTGGAAAAGTATGTAGAAATAAAGGAGGTGCTGTCCGATTTTCCGTAGAATTTAGTGACTTTGCACTTATAATATTCTACGTTTGAAGTAAGACGTTAATAGACGTATTGTGGACATTATAGGTTGACATACTACGTGCGGGATATTGTACTTAACAAGTGGATTGACCCGAAGAGGTATGTAGAACTTTCCTATCTTTTGACGTATATAGTACGGTAGACGTACAAGACCTTGATATCCTTTACTTGTTTTAAGAATAACCAAGTTGGGTGAGTTAGGAGATTAACTCACTTCTTTAAAAGTATTAAGGATGTCTTATGTTTTTAAAGTTAAGGGACTTGAAGAGTTTTAAAGTATATGATACTTGTTTCGTTTTAAACGTATAAGTCCCTTGGATAGGAAATTGTATTTGGCTAAGGTATAAAGTTAATATAACGACTTTATGGGAAGTTGGTTATATTAGCTTTATGGAAAGATAAATGAGGATAAATGACTTGATTTAATGAAAGGAAATTTGATTTTTAAGGCATCAATTGCCTAAGGTTTTATAAGAAAAGAAGTCACTTGATTTAGAAGCCTAACTTTATTTCTAAAGGTATTGTGACTTGTCTTGAAAAGTAATTTTGACTTGATACTACGGTTATTAGTATCTTGGAAGTTTTATATGAAAAAGAGTCATTTTTAAAAGAGTGGAAGTATGTAGTACTTTGGGTTAAAATTCCCGGATTTTTATAAAAGACATGTGTTATACCCCGTAGTTACGGAGTATGTATGTAAGGACGTACGTATGAATGTATAAACCCTAATTAGGGTAAGAATGAAAGAATTGTTTTCCGACGGAAAATATTCCGAACCTTGTGAAGGAAATTTTACGTTTTCAATATTTTAACCAACTATGGAATTTTTTCCGAGAGATAAATATTTTGGACCAATAGGAGGGCGACATGTGTCACCCCAAGTGGACATGGGTGGACGTTTTTCAAGACTAGTGGGCAAAACAAGTGGCCAAAAGTTTTGCATGGCATTTGCATGGCAATGAGACGTTTTTTTTGAAGTTAGTGGGCAAGTCAAATGGTCAAAGTCTTGCATGGCATTTGTGGGACAAGTGGAGAAAGGAACATACACAAACAATCTATACCATACACATGTTTCAATCCTACCCCTTGGTTGTCCTATATAAACACCTCTAGTTGATGAAATCTTCCACACTTAGAACATTTCAAGACTTGAAAATATTTTCCTCTCCTCCCTAGTTGCTCTCGTTCCACCCCCTCTTTCTTGAGCAAATGTTGTCCAAAAATTCTTAAACTTATAAGTGTTCTTCCTTAATGTATTAGGAAGATTATTAACCAAGAGTTAGACAAGATTTCACACCCCTAGCCTCAAAAACCCTCACAAAGCCGAGAGTGGGCAGATTTGGAACTTTAGTGTTCTTCACTTTTTGGAGTTAATTCTTGAATAGAAGTGGGTTAGGAACTTCTAAAGGTGACTTGTGGTGGTTTGGAACACAAAGATTTGGAGCTAAAACTTGCTTAGGAACGACTTTAAGTTCTTGGATATTTTTGGGCTAAATTGAGGTAATGAACCTTAACCTCTTTGTGAAGCTGATTATTATGTATATTGGATATTATACATATATTGGAAGTATATTATGGAGTATGAGATATAAGGAAAGATTTGGATCTTGTTATGATGTTAAAAGGAGAATTGACATATTAGCCATTAAAATGGTAAAAATGTATCCATTACTTACTAAGAAGTTAACAACAAAGGAACTATACCTTATATAAAGATTGGAATATAAGTTGGAAGACTAATGAAGTAATTGGATAAGTAAAATTGTAAAAGTTGGCCAAGGACCCCAACTTAAGGACTGTATTTACTTTGGACTATATTTACTTTGTACTGTATTTACTTTGGACTGTATTTACATTGTTGTTAAGGGGAAGATTGTTAATCGCGTTCCGTTTGGGCGTGTGATCCCCTTCTTTAATTATTGTTGTTGTTAAGGGGAAGATTGTTAATCGCGTTCCGTTTGGGCGTGTGATCCCCTTCTTTAATTATTGTTGTTGTTAAGGGGAAGATTGTTAATCGCGTTCCGTTTGGGCGTGTGATCCCCTTCTTTAAATTTTGGAATTATTGCGCCTTATTTATGGCATGTTGGTTACTATTATCGGGCCTTGAAAGAGGTGGAGAATTGAGTAGAAACGGGGGAGGTGCTGCCCAATTTTTCGTAGACTAAGAGAAATCTTACTTAGAAGAATTCCACGTAAAACTAGAAGTTGATAGGCGTGTTTTGACTATTATAGGTTGACACTCTGCGCGCGACATATCCGACTTGGCAAATGGATTTAGCCGAGGAGGTATGTGATTCTTCCTATCCCTTTGAGCATGATATTTGTGAAATATATATAGTGCAGTGAGCGTCGTGTGTTAAACTAAATTTGGCTTTACTTTGATGTCTTTGGACTAGAGTTCTAATTAATAAGAATCTTGAATATTTCAAAAAAGAGTTATGAATCATTTTGGAAGAAAAGTAATACTTGGTTTTCATAAAAAGTTTAAGTGTTATACTAGCTTTATGGGAAGTTAGCTATAACGACTTAAGAAAGATAAGAAACGGTTTAATTATTTGTTTATCAAATGCTTGAAATGATGTTTGAAGGTATGGTAAGTTGGTTTGATAAACATGTTATGATGCTACGTGTGTTAGTATCTTGTGACGCTTGTGTAAGGAGGTTATTCTTGTTGTGCTTATGTTGTTTAACGATAAGCCGTTGTGTTAGTATTATATCACTCACCCTCCTGACTTGTTACGATGCCGTGGGTTAGCCGCCCCCGATGCGAGGAATACCTCATGCGTGTTATACCCCGTATTCCCAGAGTATGTACGTGAGGGCGTACGTACAAAAGTTTAAGCCTTAAAGTAGACTAAGGGACGAAATTTTGTGCACAACTAGCGAAAAAAATTGTTTTCCGATGAAACGTTTTCCAAACCTTGCGTAGGGAAAATTACGGCTATGTCATTTATAATTTTTGCGGATTTTTTTCGAGAGATGTAATATTTTGGACCAACGAGAGGGTGACACTTGTCACCTCAGTGGAGGTTGGTGAGAAATCTTTGTACGTTTTTGTGTTTATTTTGCCTTAAACATTTGGTCAATGGTTGGTAGGATATTTTGTGTAGTTGATGAGCAAGTGGGACCCACAAACACTTGTCCAAATCTTGACCCTCCACTTGCCCCCCACTTGTCTTGATCTTGGCCATTGGTTGGCCTATAAATACCCCTCTAATGCAAGACATTTCTTCATCCACACTTGTAAAAATCCCAGGCAAAATCCTCTCCCTCCTCTTAAACCTCTCGTCCAAATCACCCCTCCTCAGAAGGCCCTTGGCGAGAGTATACCCCCTTGCCTAGTTGTTTCGTAAAATACCCCACTTGGTAGAAAAGTATTCTCCAAGTATTGTTACTATTCCCAAATACTTTAGCCCAAATACCTTGTAGTACTTTCCAAAGTTACCTCTATCGTAGAGCAGGAAATACTACTATATTCCCTTAAGTCACAAAAATGAAACCCTAAGGAAATCTTCATAGCGGGTTGAAGTATTAAGAAGAAGTTGCGTAGAACTTCTAAGGGTTGTTTGGAGCGGGTTGGAGCGCCCAGAGTAGGAGCTAAACGTTGCTCAGGATCGACATTTAACTTGGATAATTTTGGGCTTATCGAGGTAAATAATCCTATCCTTCTAGTGTAATTGGAAATTACATACTGTAGTAGTATAGAAATGAATATTAGATACATAGAAGGATATTACAGAAGAGAATTGAACTGTAATAGAAGGATATTATAGAAAAGAATTAAACTGAAATCACATTAGAAGAATATTAAAGAAGAAGACTGAACTGTACTTACATAGGACTGTATTTACAGTAGACTTGTGTAGTTTGGCGGGTAGGGAAGTGCTGCCCAATTTTCCGTAGAATAAAGGAATCTGTATCTAGAATTATTTTACAGAGTAGTCTAGACGTTGATAGACTTGTATGACCGTTATAGGTTGAAGTATTGCGGGTAGCGTATTCTACTCGAAGGGTGGAAAAGGCTAACAGGATTACAGTACTTTGGAGCTATTTGCTAATAGTCGATAATCGTCGCGAGGTATGTGATTCTTCCTATCCTCTTGAGCATGATATTTTAAAGTATATATAGTACGGTAGACGTACGTGTGTTAACTGAACATGGTTTTACTTGACGTCTTCTGACTTGAGTTTTAAATAATAAGAATCTTGAAGTATTTCAAAAAAAATTAAGAATCGTTTTGAAAGAAGAGTAATACTTGGTTTTGAAAGTTTAAGAGTTATACTAGCTTTATGGGAAGTTAGGTATAACGACTTAAGAGTAATAAAAAGAATGGGTTATTGATTTTAGAAGTTAAGAGACTTGATCTCAAAAGATAAGAGGCTTGACTTAATTGAATTGATATGAATTTTGTTAAAAAGTGTGAAACCTCATTCGTGAGTAATGAGTACTTGGTTTTTAAAAGAATAATGTTTACTGATTCGGAAATGAGAATAAGTATCGAACGAACCACTGCAGCGTTAATAAAGGAAAATGTATTGACAAATAAGTAATTATATTAAAACCAGTAGAAACCTCCATCTGCATAGAAGCTAAGATAAGACAAAATTGTATTACATTTCCTAGATCATGGCTGCTCTAATAAGATTGTTATAAACAAGAATAACCTACTCACACATAAGGCATATATTACTCAACTGTTTTTAAAAAGAGAATTATGTTATTAAATGATTAAGACTATGAACTATGAAACCTTTCGAAAATAAGAAACGTGAATATTTGAAATTAGGCAAACTTGAACTTTTGGAAAAGAATGTTGTTACTTGACTTTAAGAAGGAAAGTGTGTTGGTTTAAAAAGGAGGGCATAATATTGCCTTAGTAGATTTAAAAGGAAAACATGGTATTATCTTAATCTTTCTTAAAAGAGCGTTTAGATGTTAGGGCCACACGACACCGCGTTCATGGGATGAACCGGGAATATATTTCACCTGATTCGATACCGAGTCCATGAGATGGACCGCGAATGTATTTCATGCGACACCGCGTTCATGGGATGAACCGGGAATATATTCCATCCGATTTCTATCGAGTCCCATGAGATGGGCCGAGACATGTGCGATTTCTATCGAGTCCCATGAGATGGGCCGAGACATGTGCGATTTCTATCGAGTCCCATGAGATGGGCCGAGACATGTGCGATTTATATCGAGTCCCATGAGATGGGCCGAGACATGTATTCCATACGATTCCTATCGAGTCCCATGAGATGGGCCGAGACATGTATTCCACACGATTCCACCTCGAGTCCATGAGATGGGCCGAGACATGTGACACGTATCACCTAACTTATACATAGACTGCCGGCAGTGAGGAAGGAGTTCCACGGGCATGAGGGATGACTTTGAGGGCGTGAGTCCCTGACTTGACATGACTGCTTTTATGAACTGTAGTTTTGTTATCATATATGTCTTACATTTTATATAGACTATTATGATTTCATTTTGATATTTTGATTTCGCATACTTGGTACTGTTATCGACCTCCTGGGCCGCTGCGTTCATGCCGCGGTAGAGGTACACGGTTGTTGATCCTCGCCATAGGATCACGATTCAGCGTATTAGGAAGCTCGTTTCTCGGAGGCTTATCTTTTGGTATGTTTCCACGAGTTGTAGGTTACGTACATTCGGGGTATGGCGAGGCCCCTGTCCGTCATAGGTGTTACATTCTTAAGGTCAGTAATCTTGTTGTGGCGGGGTTTGTAAAAGGGATATAGCTTTCAAGATTTATTATATATATGCAAAAGGCAACCGTTTTGGTGGGCTGTTTTATTATCTTATCTCTTATTTCATATCTGTATGTTTTATATTCCGATTTCTCGATGTATGACTACTTGGGTGCCGGGTAAGGCACGATGAGCTCCCGGGATCGGTCGTGACAACGCGGGTCCATGGGACCTATGCGAGCTACGGAGTTCGGGATGATCACTCGGGTGTGTTACGCCGATGCGAGAATACCTCATGCGGTCTATGTGGCTATGCGGTGCGGGAGTCGGGACGATGCGCGGGTTAGCTACTCCGTCTGAGAATACCTCGCGAGGCCTGGGGGCTATGCGGTGCGGGAGTTCGAGATTATGCTCGCATAATGATACTATGGGCGATTGACCTTGCTCGATCATTAGCGGCCTAGAAAAGACGATTACATTATATCTATTTTTGCTCTTGTTTATGATGTACTATGTGCGTTAATTTGGTTGTTTAAATACATATTTGTGAATTGGTTTTAAAATGTTATAATTATATATATCGATTACTTTCTGATTTCACATACTTGGTACTGTTATCGACCTCCTTCGGGGGGCTGCGTTCATGCCGCAGGTAAGGGAAAACAGGTGGTGGATCCTCATTCTTAGGATCTTTATTCAGGTGTCAGGAGCTCTATTTCTACGGAGGCTCGACTTTTGGTACGGTTCTCCCTGGTGTTGTAGATGTTTTGTACATTCAGAGGTATGACGGGGCCCTGTCCCGTCATAGTGTTTACACCTTCTTAGAGGTCTGTTGTTATACCCCGTATTTCCAGAGTATGTACGTGAGGTCGTACGTAGAAAAGTTTGAGCCTTAAATTAGGCAAGGGTCGAAAATTTTGTTCACAACCCCCGAAAAGAATTGTTTTCCGACGAAACATTTTCCGGACTTTGCGAAGGGAAAATTACGGCTATGTCATTTATAATTTTTGCGGATTTTTCCGAGAGATGAAATATTTTGGACCAACGAGAGGGCGACACTTGTCCCTCAAGTGGACGGCAAGCCATGGGAGTTCTTGGCACGTTTTTTGTGTTGATTTTTGGTCAAGGAGTTGGTAGGATATTTTGTAGATATTTTGTGTAGTAGATGAGCAAGTGGGACCCACAAACACTTGTCCAAATCTTGACCCTCCACTAGCCCCCCACTTGTCTTGATCTTGGCCATTGGTTGGCCTGTAAATACCCCCCCCCCTTAGTTGAAGACTTCTTCATCCACAAAAATTTCTAAGTCTTGAAAACCCTTCCCCCCTTTGGAGAGGTTCTCGTCCAAGTCCTCCCCCTCCCCCTTTGTGAGGCCTTTCGGCCAAGAGTACCACCCCTCTTGAGTGTTGTCTCGTATAAATACCCCCCCCCTTGGTAGAAAAGTATTCTCCAAGTATTGTTACTATTCCAAAATACCTTGGCCCAAATACCTTGTAGTATTCCAAGGTTACACCTATACTAAAAGCCCAGAAATACTATTATACTTCCCTTCAGTCACAAAACGAAACCCTAAGGAAAATCTTCATAGCCGGTTGAAGTATTAAGAAGAAGTTGCGTAGAACTTCTAAGGGTTGTTTGGAGCGGGTTGGAGCGCTCAGAGTAGGAGCTAAACGTTGCTCAGGATCGACATTTAAACTTGGATAATTTTGGGCTTATCGAGGTAAATACTCTTGTCCTTATATTGTAATTGGAAATTACATACTGTAGTAGTATAGAAATGAATATAAGATTCATAGAAGGATATTACAGAAGAGAATTAAACTGAAATCACATCAGAAGAATATTAATGAAGAAGATTAAATCAGATTTACATAGATTTGTATTCTGATGAGACTTGTGTAGTTTAACGGATAGGGAAGTGCTGCCCAATTTTTCGTAGAATAGAGAAGCCACTGCTTAGAATGTTCCGCAGAGTAGTCTAGACATTGATAGACTTATATAACCGTTATAGGTTGAAGTACTGCGAGTAGCGTGTTCTACTTGAAAGGTGGACAAGGCTAGCCGGGTTATAGCGGTGGAGCGTTTTGCTAATAGTCGATAATCGTCGCGAGGTATGTGATTCTTCCTATCCTCTTGAGCATGATATTTTAAAAGAATATATATATAGTACGGTGAGCGTCGTGTGTTAACTGAACGTGGTTTTACTCCGATGTCTTTTGACTTGAGCTTAATAATAAGAATCTTGAAGTATTTCAAAAGAATTAAGAAACCTTTTTGAAAGAAGAGTAATACTTGGTTTTAAAAGCTTAAGAGTTATACTAGCTTTAAGGGAAGTTAGGTATAGCGACTTAAGAGAGATAAAAAGAATGGTTTATTGATTTTAAAAGATAAGAGACTTGATCTTAAAAGATAAGAGACTTGACTTAATTGAATTAATATGAATTTTGTTAAAAAGTGTGAAACCTCATTCGTGAGTAATGAGTACTTGGTTTTTAAAAGGAATAATGTTTTACTGATTTCGGAAATCAGAATAAGTATCGAACAAACCACTGCAGCGTTAATAAAGGGAAATGTTTTGACTAATTAAGTATTATAAAAACCAGTAGAAACCTCCATCTGCATATAAGCTAAGATGAGACAAAATGATATTACATTTCCTAGATCATGGCTGCATTAATAAGATTGATATGAACAAGAATAACCTACTCACACATAAGGCATATGTTTCTCAAGTTGTTTTAAAGGAGAATTATATTTATTAAGTGATTAAAACTATGAACTACGAAACTTTTCGAAAATGAGAAACTTGAGCATTTGAAATTAGGCAAACTTGAACGTTTGGAAAATAATGTTGTTACTTGATTTTACAAAGGGAAGTGTTTTGGTTTACTTAAAAAGATAGTCACTCTATTTTTATACTACGGGTATTGTGTGACTGTTGTGAAAGAAACGGATCTTTTAAAGAATTAACGTACGTAGTACTTGGGGGTTTAAAAGCCCGAACTTATTGACATAGAATAGAAAGTACCTTGTGTGAATAACTTGACTATGTTGGTTTGTGATAGCCTTGTAATACTTTCTTGTTGGTTTGATAAATAAACATGTTAGGATGCTACGTGTGTTAGTGTCTTGTAATGTTGTGTAAGGGGGTTTTCCCTTGATTGTGCTTATGTTGTTTAACGATAAGCTGTTATGTTAGTATTATATCACTCACCTTGACTTGATCCCGGGGGTTAAGCTGCCCTCCGATGCGGGGTAGACTCAGGCGGTCTGGGACCATGATTCGAGAATACCTCATGCGGGTCCAGGGGACCTATGCGGAGCTACGAGAGTTCCAGGTTAGTGTGCGGCCTATATGGTCATGCGGTCTATGTGGCCATGCGGACTGCGAGTCCAGGACGATGCCGGGGAGTAGCTACCCTCGATGCGGGGAATACCTCATGCGGGCCTATGTGAGTGGCCTATGCGGAGCTGCGGGAAGTTCCAGGACTAGACGCGCACATTTGATACTGCGGGCGAGTGGCGGCCGATCATATGGCGGTGCAGACAGATCTCGTGTCTGATTTATGACCTTGTTGGTGCGTGGGTTTTAGTAGTCGGCTATGCCTTCGTACTTACCGTCACGGTTTTATTATGACACAAGTGGGACCTGGTGTTCATGTGTATTCTTTGGTGTTTTTATATCATAGACTGCCGGCAGTGAGGAAGGTATTCCACGGGCATGATTGATATTGTGGGCGTGAGACCCATAGTTATATTTGAGTGGTGACTTTGAGGGCGTGAGTCCCTGACTTGACATGACTGCTTATTTATTGTGAACTGTAGTTTGGTTATCATATATGTCTCCTGCTTTATATAGACTACTATGATTTCATTTACAGTATTTTCAGTTTCACATACTTGGTACCTGTTATCGACCTCCTTCGGGGGGCTGCGTTCATGCCGCAGGTAGAGGTACACCAGTGTTGATCCTCGCTCATAGGGTCACAGTTCAGCGTTTGGGAAGCTCCGTTTCTCCGGAGGCTTATCTTGGGTATAGTCCCCTGTCGTTGTAGGTACTTACATTCAGGGGTATAGTGGGGCCCTGTCCCGCCATTGTTGTTATATCATTCTTAAGTGCATGTAATCTTGTTGTGGCGAGTTTGTAAAGGGATGTAACTGTTCGGTTTCATGTTTTTATATAAGCCGAAAGGCAAATTTTTCTCAGATAAACTGTTTCTCATTCATATTATTTTATGTCTTGTTTTATATTCCGCTGATTACTCTGATGTTGTATCACTAGGGTGCCCGGGGTAAGGCACCAGTCACGGGCCCGGGTTCGGGTCGTGACAAAAGTGGTATCAGAGCAGTTAATCCTCGGAAAGTGTCTACAGACCGTATCTAGTAGAGTCTTGATTATCGGTGTGTTGTGCACCACACCAATAATCAGGAGGCTATAGGATATTTAGGATTGGTTTCCATTCTTCTCACTCTGAGATCGTGCTTAGAGCTGTGTTATAAGTTGGACCCCTCTAACGTATTTCTTTCCCTTACCGTTATGCCTCCGCGTAAAGGCAACCCCGCCCGAGAAGAGCAAGCGGTAGAGAGGCTGCGAGTGAAACCTGAGAGGGTTACTAGGGCACAGGCCCAATCATCACCTGGGGTGGTGCTTCATTCGGGGAGTTCTGCGACGTCACCAGCCCCAGCAGAGTTTAGCACAGCGGCAGCAGTTCCTACTGCGGCCATGACATTTACACCTTCAGTTCTACGACCAGTAGCAGAAAGAATAGACCGCAAAGAGACGACCCTGTTACTAGCTAGGGAGTTAGCAACCAGAGAGTATATTATGTATCGATTTATCGCGGGTTTTGATGATTATCTAAGAGAGGGTTATGCAAGAGTAGCTCTTGATCGAGCTTGAGCATGGGCGTATGCGGGCTTATGTCGTGGTAGAAACGTATAGATCGACGGGTTAACCAAGATCAGCAGAAGAGGGCCAGAATGTTATACCCCGTAGTTGCAGGGTATGTATGTGAGGACGTACGTACGAGAGTACGGCAGAAAATTTTGAAAAGAAAGAAAGATGTGAGTTTTCGACGGAAAAGTTTCCGGTTATTTGTGAAGAAAAAGGTTCGTTAATAGGAATTGGATTCCCAGATTTGGTATTTGGACTTCATAGATTATATTAGAATTTTGAGATTTTATTTTCGGAAATGGTCACGTGGGGCCCACGGGAGAAATTTACGGTTTTGTGGAGCCCGCTTTGTTTTTGAGATGTCCGGTATTTTGGATATTTTGGAAGACGAAATATTGCAGGCGAATCGGGCGACACGTGTCACCCCGTGTGGCACCCTTGGCGAAATATTTATTGTCTGACACGGTTGGAGTCGTTTTTGACGAAGCGTTTTGCGTAACTTGCGAAGGAAAATTCGGCTATGTCGTTTTGTTTTTGCGGATTTTTCCGAGAGGCGAAACATTCGGACCAACGGGAGGGTGACATGTGTCACCCTGCAATGAACAAGTGGGCGTGACTTGGCGAATTGATGGGCAAGTTGGGCTTGATATTTGTGTAGATATTTGTGAGGGTTTTAAGGAGTAGGGTCTAGGGTGCACTTGGCTTGATCTTGGCCTTACACTTGCCTTGCACTTGGCTAGATCTTGGCCATTGGTTGGCCTTTGGGTTTGCTATAAATACCCCTTGTTGTGGTATAGAAATACTCCCCTAGTATTGTTATAATGCCCAAAATACCTTAGCCTTGTACCTTGTAGTATTCCAAAGATACCTCTTTACGTAGAGTCCGGAAATACTACCTTTTGTCCTTTTTAGTCTCAAACCGAAACCCTAAGGAAATCTTCATAGTTGGTTGAAGTATGTGTGTAGAAGTTGGTTAGAACTTCTAAGGGTTGTTTGGAGTGGTTTGGAGCGCGTGGAGTGGAGCTAAACCTTGCTCAGGAGCGACATTAAACTCGGATAATTTTGGGCTTATCGAGGTAATTATCTTGTCCCTCTATTGTAATTGGAAATTACATGTTTGTTAGAGTATATAGTTGAAGTATACTATATATAGAACTACTTAGTATTCGGCAATGTCTTTTGACTTAAGCCTGAAGAATAAAGAACTAAACTGAACTGTATTTACATAGGACTGTATTGCAGTAGACTTGTGTAGGATTGTACACGTCCGGTTAGACGTGTAAACCCCCCCCCTGGTTGGCTTGGTAGCCGGCCTCGATAGTGGAGGAGATTTACGCTGTTGCGGGGGGGGGAGGTGCTGCCGAATTTTCTATAGAAAGATAGAAAACTTGTGTTTTGGGGTTAATAGACGTTTGTGACCTTTATAGGTGAAAGTACTAAGAGTAGCGTATTCTACTCGAGGAGTGGAAAGGGCTAGCAAGGTTGTAGTACTTGGAGCATTTTGCTTATTGTCGATAAATCGTCGCGAGGTATGTGAACCTCTTCCTATCTCTTCTAGCATGATATGTGTGAACTATGTAGTACGGTAGACGTACATGTGCTAAGTGATTTGGTTGGTTTAAAACATAGGGTGTTATAATAGCTTTATGGGAAGTTAGTTATAACGACCTTATGTAGTGAAAATGGTTTCTTGATGTTAGAAGTTAAGAGACTTGATCTTATAAGATAAGAGACTTAACTTATTTGTTTTAATGTGAATGTTGTGTGAAACCTCATTCGTGAGTAATGAGTACTTGGTTTTAAAGGAATAATGTTTCACGATTTGAAATCGGAATGTGTATCGACAGACCAACTGCGGCGTTAATAAAGGAAAATGTATTGAATAATGATGTGTTGTATTAAAACGGTAGAAACCTCCATCTGCATAGAAGCTAAGATGAGACAAAATGATATTACATTTTCTAGATCACGGTCTTTGTAATAAGATCGTTATAAACAAGAATAAACTACTCATATATGACATATGTTACTCAATTGTTCTAAAAGGAATCAAGTGATTAAGTTTGGGAACTATGAAACCATTTGAAAATAAGAAGCTTGAGTAATTGAAACTAGGCAACGGAACTTAGGAAAGGAATGTTGTTACTTGATTTTGAAAAGGAAGATGGGTTGGTCATTCTAATACTACGGGTATCGGGTGACTTTTATAAAAGTAATGGATCTCTTTTAAAAGAACTTAACGTATGTAGTACTTTGGGGTTAAAAACCCGGACTTTGGCATAAAATGAAAGTACTTTGAGTTGTGTGAAACTTGCCTATGCTTGTTATTGTGAAACTTGCCTATGCTTGTGATGATAGTCTTTATTGTACAAACGTTGTGTTTACGTGTTACGCGTCTCTCGATAGAAGTCGGTTGGTAGTTGAGAACTTACTTGGGCGTCGCGTGTGGCGGAGAAATTCCGCAGATGCGTTCGTTGATAGTATTATTGTTGTTAATCGCTTTGGACATACTGACACGATGCGTAGCGCACGGGTATGCTTCCATTTTGGTTAAGGTCTTGTGGTTAATCGCTTTGGATATACTGACACGATGCGTAGCGCACGGGTATGTTTCCATTTTGATTATCGCCTTTTGATTTCCCTTTGGACATACTGACACGATGCGTAGCGCACGGGTATGCGTCCATTTGGAATGTTGTCTTATTGTTTCCCTTTGGACATCACGACACGATCGTAGCGCTGCGGGTATCGTCCATTTGGAATGTTGTCTTATTGTTTCCCTTTGGACATACCGACGATCGTAGCGCGCGGGTATGCTTCCATTTGGAATCTTGTCTTATTGTTTCCCTTTGGACATCACGACGATCGTAGCGCTGCGGGTATCGTCCATTTGGAATGTTGTCTTATTGTTTCCCTTTGGACATACCGACACGATCGTAGCGCGCGGGTATGCTTCCATTTGGATTCTTTGTCTTGTTGTTGAGTCACATGGACATGTCTACACCGATCACGAATTCGAGGGCATGTGGCCATGGGACATTGGTATTATTGTTGCATCATGGACATGTCTACACCGTCGCGATATCCAGGGGCATGCGGCTATAATGCGAACGATTGATGTTGTGGGCGTGAGACCCGTAGTTATATGGGTGATAGTTTTATGTTGTGATCGTAGTTTGGTTATCATACATGTCTCTGCTTTATATAGACTAGTATGATTTCATTCTGATGTTATGCAGTTTCACATACTTGGTACTGTTATCGACCTCGCCGGGCTGCGTTCATGCCGGTAGAGGTACATCGATCGTGGATCCTCGCCATAGGATCACGATTCAGCGCATTTGAAGCTCCGTTTCTCGGAGGCTTATCTTTTAGTAGGTGTTCCACGAGTTGTAGGTTCTTGTACATTCGTGGGTATGGCGGGCCACTGTCCGTCATAGTCGTGTATATCTTAGAGTGCAGTAATCTTGTTGTGGGCGGGGTTGTAAAAGGATTAAACTATTCGGAGTTTTATGTATATCTTGAAGGCAACTGTTTTTGGTTGCTTTGTTTATTTATTATATCCCTTGTTAAATGACTCATGTTTTATGTTCGCTGATTTTCTCGATGTATGTATCACTAGGGTGCGGGTAAGGCACGATGCGGGCCGGGCAGTCGTTACAAAAGTGGTATCGAGCGATTAATCTCGGAAAGTGTCTCTGCACCGTGTCTAGTAGAGTCTTGATTATCGGTGTGTTGTGCACCATCTATAATCGAGAGGCTATAGGACATTTAGGATTGGTTTCCATTCTTCTCATTCCGAGATCGTGCCTTAGAGCTATGTTGTAAGTTGTACCCTGACGTATCTCGTTTTTACGATTATGCCTCCGCGCAAGCAACGAGCCAGAAGGGCAAAGCGGCCGAGTCTTGCTAGTGAATCTGAGAGAAATGCAGCGCGAGCCCGGCGATACGAGGTTGTGCTTGACGGCGGGTTTCGCGACGCCGCCGGCCTGTGATTTAAGCCGCAGCGGTGGCGATGAGACTCTGATGCACGAGCCTCAGTCCACGATGCGGAAGCGGGAGATGGGTCACAAGAGATGGCCCGATTATTGGCGAGTTGTGGCGGATATGAGAGCAGTGAATCAGCGATTCGGTCCCGATGCACTGATGGTTCACCCCGGCGAGATAGTTTGAGGCTACGGGACTTTACGAGTTAGCGCTTGAGTTTTATGGGTGAGGCACGAGGATGATCGCGAGGAGTTCATCCGGCGATTCTGACGGATCGTCACGGGTGATCAAGGCTTGAAACCGAGTGCGTGACCTTTGGTTCGCATCGGTGCGTGATACCGCGATCGATTGGTTTGATTCATGGGAGCTTTCGGGAGAGCATGCACTCCAGCGATATGGGATGAGTTTTGGGGGCTTTCCTCACGCACTTCTTGCCTCGCGAGATGAGGAGGGCGCGGGCGACGATTTTTGTTACTAAGGCAGAGGCGACTGTCGGGAGTACAATGTCGAGTTCGATTCTTTGGCTCGATATGTCCTGCGCTTAGTTGCGGATATGGAGGATAGGAGTGCATCGCTACGTCACGGGCTTGATGATTATATGGCGAATCTTGTGCGGGTGTTTCTCTTGGTGGGCATGGACATTGCCGCGTGCGAGCTCGTGCACTAGGATGTGAGGCACGGAGGGTCGGCGGAATGACTGGATCGCGAGAAGAGGGCCGGGGGCGGCGGTCCTTTGGTGGCTTTCGAGGCGGACCGCCTCGGCCGAGCTAGTTATATACCCCGGCATGCAGTGGTCCTCCACCGTCTTGAGGCGGTCGGGGCTCGAGGTTGATTTTGGCGAGCGGGGTGTTAACGGTGAAGCCACCCCTACCTCGTTGTGACCATTGTGGTAGACTCCATTTTGGAGAGTGTCGTGCTAGATTGGGAGTTTGTTTTGCATGCGGCAAGAAGTGCCATTTTGCGAGGAACTGTCCGGCCAAGGAAGCGCGGATGTTACGACTCAGCCTTCAGGATCTGTGGCTGGTTCATCACCTTCTACAGCTATGCGCCCTGCAGGGCAGGCCTATGATTAGAGTGGAGCGGTAGCTTCAGGTATATCCTTAACCCTCTAGAGTTTTGGTATGCTGGTTATGATGGTCTCATTATTGTGTGCTATGTACGGATAGCATTGTGTTATGTGTGAGTTAGAATGTATGGTTAGTTGGGAGGATACGTATGGGGGCATGGTATGTGTGAACCTTAGACTATGTCACGACTGAGACCTTAGGGGTAAGGTCGTCTTGAGTTAAAGATTTATTTTTGACCCTTATCAGAGTAGTAGTATGCGTGGGATTTATTTGTGTGATAAGTCCACGGGTAGTGTGAGATGGAAGTGGTAGCTTTCATGATGTGAATTAGTAAGATTGTTTCGGATCGGGGAACAAGAGTTTGGCGCGGTTGGGGGTCGGGTTGAGGACCATTTGCGGGTCAACCGTAACCGGTTTGGGGTGGGTCAGTTAGGTGGTCCCGCGGTGGTAGGTCACGAGGATGCTAGGCCCAGTTTGTATGATCATCGTATGAGTTCGTGGACGCGTTCGACCGAGCGGTTCGTAAAGGCGGGAATGGCCTTAAGGAAGTTTGAGGTTAGTAAGATGACCAAGTTTGGAGGTAGTGACTCCAGATTTTCGAGGCGGAAGTAATGGTGAAGTATGGTGCGTCTTGGGAGAGTTCTAGTGTTAGAAGGGTACGAGTAAGGGAGGAAGATAACGTGTGTTATTTCGTGGCCTGCGTGGCGTTGACAACTTGTTAGAGGAACTTCATCGATATCCGTCTTGAGAAGGAACATTCGGGGCGAATGTTTCTAAGGAAGGAGAATGTTATACCCGTAGTTGCGGGGTATGTATGTGAGGACGTCGTCTGAGTACTGAGAAAATTTTGAAAAGAAAGAAAGATGTGAGTTTTTACGGAAAAGTTTCCGGTTATTTGTGAAGAAAAAGGTTCGTTAATAGGAATTGGATTCCCAGTTTGGTATTTGGACTTCATAGATTATATTAGAATTTTGAGATTTTATTTTGGAAATGGTCACGTGGGGCCACGGGAGAAATTCTGGTTTTGTGCCAGCTTTGTTTTGAGATGTCCGGTATTTTGGATATTTTGGAAGACGAAATATTGCAGGCGAATCGGGGCGACACGTGTCACCCCCATGGCACTTGGCGAAATATTTATTGTCTGACACCCGGTTGGAGTCGTTTTTCGGCGAAACGTTTTGCGTAACTGCGAAGGAAAATTCGGCTATGTCGTTTTGTTTTTGCGGATTTTTAGAGGCGAAACATTCTGGACCAACGGGAGGGTGACATGTGTCACCCTCACAATGAAGACAAGTGGGGCGGCACTTGGCCGGTGATGGGCAAGTTGGGCTTGATATTTGTGTAGATATTTGTGAGGGTTTTAAGGAGTAGGGTCTAGGGTGCACTTGGCTTGATCTTGGCCTTACACTTGCCTTGCACATGGCTTGATCTTGGCCATTGGTTGGCATTTGGGTTTGCTATAAATACCCCCCCCCTAGCCTAGTTGTTTTCGTATAATACCCCTTGTTGTGGTATAGAAATACTCCCCTAGAAGAGTTCTAAGGACCAAAATAACTCAGCCTTGTACCTTGTAGTATTCCAAAGAGACCTCTTTACGTAGATTACGGAAATCCTACCTTTTGTCCTTTTAGTCTCAAACCAGAAACCACAAGGAAATCTTCATATTTGGTTGAAGTATGTGTGTAGAATTTTGTTAGAACTTCTAAGGGTTGTTTGGCGTGGTTTGGGCGCGTGGAGTGGAGCTAAACCTTGCTCGGGAGCGACATTAAACTCGGATAATTTTGGGCTTATCGAGGTAATTATCTTGTCCTCTATTGTAATTGGAAATTACATGTTTGTTAGAGTATATAGTTGAAGTATACTATATATAGAACTACTTAGTATTCGCATGTCTTTTGACTTAAGCTGAAGAATAAAGAACTAAAGTATTGTATTTACATGGGTGTATTGCGGTAGACTTGTGTAGGATTGTACACGTCAGGTTAGGCGTGTAAACCCCACAGTTGGCTTGGTAGCCGGCCTCGATAGTGGAGGAGATTTCTGTTTGTTGCGGGGAGAGTCTTGCGAATTTTCTATAGAAAGATAGAAAACTTGTGTTTTGGGGTTAATAGCCGTTTGTGACCTTTATAGGTGAAAGTACTAAGAGTATCGTATTCTAATCGATGAGTGGAAAGGGCTAGCAATGTTGTAGTACTTGTATAATTTTGCTTATTGTCGATAAATCTACTCGAGGTATGTGAACCTCTTACTATCTCTTCTAGCATGATATGTGTGAACTATGTAGTACGGTGAGCGTACATGTGCTAAGTGATTTGGTTGGTTTAAAACATAGGGTGTTATAATAGCTTTATGGGAAGTTAGTTATAACGACCTTATGTAGGTGAAAATGGTTTACTGATGTTAGAAGTTAAGAGACTTGATCTTATAAGATAAGAGACTTAACTTATTTGTTTTAATGTGAATGTTGTGTGAAACCTCATTCGTGAGTAATGAGTACTTGGTTTTAAAGGAATAATGTTTCTTGATTTGGAAATCGAGAATGTGTATCGACAGGACCAACTGCGGCGTTAATAAAGGAAAATGTATTGAATAATGATGTGTTGTATTAAAACCGGTAGAAACCTCCAATGCATAGAAGCTAAGATGAGACAAAATGATATTACATTTTCTAGATCATGGTCTGTAATAAGATCGTTATAAACAAGAATAAACTACTCACATATATGACATATGTTACTCAATTGTTCTAAAAGGAATCAGTGATTAAGTTTGGGAACTATGAAACCATTTGAAAATAAGAAGCTTGAGTAATTGAAACTAGGCAACCTGGAACTTAGGAAAGGAATGTTGTTACTTGATTTTGAAAAGGAAGATGGGTTGGTCATTCTAATACTACGGGTATCGGGTGACTTTTATAAAAGTAATGGATCTCTTTTAAAAGAACTTAACGTATGTAGTACTTTGGGGTTAAAAACCGGACTTTGGCATAAAATGAAAGTACTTTGAGTTGTGTGAAACTTGCCTATGCTTGTTATTGTGAAACTTGCCTATGCTTGTGATGATAGTCTTTATTGTACAAGCGTTGTGTTTACGTATTTACGCGTCTCGATAGAGGTCGGTTGGTAGTTGAGAACTTACTTGGGCGTCTTGCGATGTGACGGAGAAATTCCGCAGATGCGTTCTGCTGATAGTATTATTGTTGTTAATCGCTTTGGACATACCGACACGATGCGTAGCGCGGGTATGCTTCCATTTTGGTTAAGGTCTTGTGGTTAATCGCTTTGGATATCTCGACCGCGATGCGTAGCGCGCGGGTATGTTTCCATTTGATTATCGCCTTTGATTTCCCTTTGGACATCACGACACGATCGTAGCGCCGCGGGTATCGTCCATTTGGAATGTTGTCTTATTGTTTCCCTTTGGACATACCGACACGATCGTAGCGCGCGGGTATCGTCCATTTGGAATGTTGTCTTATTGTTTCCCTTTGGACATCACGACACGATGCGTAGCGCGCGGGTATGCTTCCATTTGGAATCTTTGTCTTATTGTTTCCCTTTGGACATCTCGACCACGATCGTAGCGCTGCGGGTATCGTCCATTTGGAATGTTGTCTTATTGTTTCCCTTTGGACATCACGACACGATCGTAGCGCACGGGTATGCTTCCATTTGGATTCTTTGTCTTGTTGTTGAGTCACATGGACATGTCTACACGATCACGAAATTCGAGGGCATGTGGCCATGGGACATTGGTATTATTGTTGCATCATGGACATGTCTACCGGCGAAGATTCGGGCATGCGGCTATAATGCGAACTGATTGATGTTGTGGGCGTGAGACCCATAGTTATATGGAGTGATGATTTTATGTTGTGAGCGTAGTTTGGTTATCATACATGTCTCGCTTTATATAGACTAGTATGATTTCATTCTGATATTATGCAGTTTCACATACTTGGTACTGTTATCGACCTCGCCCGGGCTGCGTTCATCTGCATGGTAGAGGTACATCGATCGTGGATCCTCGCCATAGGATCACGATTCAACAGCATTTGAAGCTCCGTTTCTCGGAGGCTTATCTTTTAGTAGGTGTTCCACGAGTTGTAGGTTCTTGTACATTGAGGGTATGGCGGGGCCACTGTCGTCATAGTCATGTATATCTTAAGTGCATGTAATCTTGTTGTGGCGGGGTTGTAAAAGGATTAAAGCTATTCTGAGTTTTATGTATATCTTGAAGGCAAGCTATTTTTGGTTGCTGTTTATTTATTATATCCCTTGTTAAATGACTCATGTTTTATGTTCCGCTGATTTTCTCGATGTATGTATCAGGGTGCCTGTGGTAAGGCACGATGCTGGCCGGGCAGGTCGTTACCTGAGCAGTCGCTGGTAACTATCAAGCGGACCGCCTCGGCGAATTAGATATGCACCTCGCGGCAGAGTGGTCCTCCGGGGTTGAGGACAATCGGGGTATGCAGGAGTTGGTGAGCTCGGGGCTTCGATTCACGGATACGTCGGTTCGGCCCGGCGGATTGATTTCCTCGGTATTCACAATGTGAGCGTCGTCGGGAATGTCGTCTTTTGTTGGTGCTTGTTTTACTGCGGCCGTCGGGCCGTATGTCAAAAGGTGTCCTAGTAGGAGGATGCAAGTAGGAGGACTCACCTACGGATCGATTCATGATTGATGGCTCGGAGAGGAAGGGTTATTAACGAGAGGCCACCCCACCGGTGTGGCCATTGTGGTAAGTGTCATTGTGGGAAATGTCGCACTTCCCGATTTGTTATGCTTGCGGCGGAAGGGCCATTTGCGAAATTGTCCGGCGGAGATGGCGCGGATGTAGAGACTCGGCGATTCGGGGCGGTGGCGATTCATCACCTTCCTAGCTATCGCCCAGCGGCGGGATTGATTAGAACAACAAAGGGGAGTGAAACGGTAGATACAGGTATATCCTTAACCCTCTAGAGATTAGTATGTGTGATAAATCCCTGAGTGGTATGATATGAAAGAGGATAGTTGAGCTAAGAAGACCACTAGGTTTTCGTGACTCGATGGTGAGATTGTTCCGGATCGGGGAACAAGAGTTTTCGCGCGATAAGCGGGTCAGGTTGAGGGCCGATCGCGGGTCAACCCGCGACCTGTAATGTGGTGGGGTCAATTCGGGGTGGTCCCGCCAGGTGGTGGGGTCACGAGGGTGTTAGGCCCAAGTTTAGTTAACCATCGTACGAGTTCGTGGATGCGTTCGACCAGTAGTCGGCCGATGAGGTCAGCCCATCTTATCTTTCAGTCAGGACCGTTTACTCGGCAGAGGGTTATGCGAGATGTTATATCGGGAAGGTGGTAAGGTTTCACGAGGTGCCTACTTTCACCTTATGACAGGAAGTGGAGCCCAGGTTGCGGCTGTTTTCTTTTCTGGAAGTTTTACCAAGCAGGGTTAGGAACTCAGGAGAGTCTCAGTATCGCATTCGCCCTCGGGCCAGTGTTTGGATTTCAGTGGTAGCTGTAAGGATTATTCGCCTCTTTGTTGAGTGTGTATTATAATAGCTACCATATCAGTATTCGGATATCGCCTTATGACGCCTTGTAGGGGCGGAAGTGTAAGTTGCCGGTCGATTGGTTCGATGTTGGCAAGGTTCAGATAGTTGGTTCATACTTGTTCAGCAGGATGTGGATAGGGTGAAGCTTATCCAGAAGAGGTTATTGGCGGCTCGAGTCACCGAAGTCGTGCGGATAATCGGCGGCGGCATTGGGGTTCAGTTGACGGTGGGTCTTCTTGAAGGTACCTCCCCGGAAAGGGTGTGACGAGTTTTGGTAAACTGAGTTATCTTAGCCCGTGTTAGTTTGGGACTTTTTAGATAATGTTAAGAATAGGCCAGGTTGCCTTTATTTTAGCTTTGCCTTCGACGTAGGAGGCGACGTCCGGCCTTCATGTTGTTATGTTCGGAAAAGTATCGAGATCCATCCAGTTATTCCGATGAATGATAACCAAAGTTGGAGGTAGTAACCCGAGATTTGGCGGAAGAAATGCGAAATGTGGTAAGGTATGAGAAAGAGTTCGAGTGTACGAGAAGAGTACGACAGTAAGGAAGAAGTGAACATGTGTTAAGAGAATAGAAGTGATCGTTTCTTAAGGGAGTATCGTTTAGACTTTGGGTGGAAGCTTTTGTGATGTTAGAGGTGATTCCTCGTAGACTTGGATTAAGTATTGGAGCGTGTGTTATTTTGTGGCCATGTGTGGCATTGAAAACTTGTTTAAGTTAAGAGGAACTTTATCGTTATCCGTCTTGAGAAGGAACATTCGGGACGAATGTTTCTAAGGAGGGGAGAATGTTATACCCCGTATTTCCAGAGTATGTACGTGAGGGCGTACGTAGAAAAGTTTGAGCCTTAAATTAGGCAAGGGTCGAAAATTTTGTTCATAACCCCCGAAAAGAATTGTTTTCCGACAAAACGTTTTCCGGACTTTGCGAAGGGAAAATTACGGCTATATCATTTATAATTTTTGCGGATTTTTCCGAGAGATGAAATATTTTGGACCAACGAGAGGGCGACACTTGTCCCTCAAGTGGACGGCAAGCCATGGGAGTTCTTGGCACGTTTTTTGTGTTGATTTTTGGTCAAGGAGTTGGTAGGATATTTTGTAGATATTTTGTGTAGTAGATGAGCAAGTGGGACCCACAAACACTTGTCCAAATCTAGACCCTCCACTTGCCCCCCACTTGTCTTGATCTTGGCCATTGGTTGGCCTATAAATACCCCCCCCCCCCCCCTTAGTTGAAGACTTCTTCATCCACAAAAATTTCTAAGTCTTGAAAACCCTTCCCCCCTTTGGAGAGGTTCTCGTCCAAGTCCTCCTCCCCTGTGAGGCCTTTGGTAGAGTACCCCCTCTTGAGTGTTGTCTCGTATAAATACCCCCCCCCCTCTTTGTAGAAAAGTATTCTCCAAGTATTGTTACTATTCCAAAATACCTTGGCCCAAATACCTTGTAGTATTCCAAGGTTACACCTATACTAAAAGCCCAGAAATACTATTATACTTCCCTTCAGTCACAAAAACGAAACCCTAAGGAAAATCTTCATAGCCGGTTGAAGTATTAAGAAGAAGTTGCGTAGAACTTCTAAGGGTTGTTTGGAGCGGGTTGGAGCTAAACGTTGCTCAGGATCGACATTTAAACTTGGATAATTTTGGGCTTATCGAGGTAAATACTCTTGTCCTTATATTGTAATTGGAAATTACATACTGTAGTAGTATAGAAATGAATATAAGATTGATAGAAGGATATTACAGAAGAGAATTAAACTGAAATCACATCAGAAGAATATTAATGAAGAAGATTAAACTGTACTTACATAGGACTGTATTTACAGTACACTTGTGTAGTTTAACGGATAGGGAAGTGCTGCCCAATTTTTCGTAGAATAGAGAAGCCTCTGCTTAGAATGTTCTGCAGAGTAGTCTAGACATTGATAGACTTATATAACCGTTATAGGTTGAAGTACTGCGAGTAGCGTGTTCTACTTGAAAGGTGGACAAGGCTAGCCGGGTTATAGCGGTGTAGCGTTTTGCTAATAGTCGATAATCGTCGCGAGGTATGTGATTCTTCCTATCCTCTTGAGCATGTTATTTTAAAAGAATATATATATAGTACGGTAGACGTACGTGTGTTAACTGAACGTGGTTTTACTCCGATGTCTTTTGACTTGAGCTTAATAATAAGAATCTTGAAGTATTTCAAAAGAATTAAGAAACCTTTTTGAAAGAAGAGTAATACTTGGTTTTAAAAGCTTAATAGTTATACTAGCTTTATGGGAAGTTAGGTATAACGACTTAAGAGAGATAAAAAGAATGGTTTATTGATTTTAAAAGATAAGAGACTTGATCTTAAAAGATAAGAGACTTGACTTAATTGAATTAATATGAATTTTGTTAAAAAGTGTGAAACCTCATTCGTGAGTAATGAGAACTTGGTTTTTAAAAGGAATAATGTTTCACTGATTTCGGAAATCAGAATAAGTATCGAAAAAACCACTGCAGCGTTAATAAAGGGAAATGTTTTGACTAATTAAGTATTATAAAAACCAGTAGAAACCTCCATCTGCATAGAAGTTAAGATGAGACAAAATGATATTACATTTCCTAGATCATGGCTGCATTAATAAGATTGATATGAACAAGAATAACCTACTCACACATAAGGCATATGTTTCTCAAGTTGTTTTAAAGGAGAATTATATTTATTAAGTGATTAAAACTATGAACTACGAAACCTTTCGAAAATGAGAAACTTGAGCATTTGAAATTAGGCAAACTTGAACGTTTGGAAAATAATGTTGTTACTTGATTTTACAAAGAGAAGTGTTTTGGTTTACTTAAAAAGATAGTCACTCTATTTTTATACTACGAATTGTTATTGTGGTATTTGTGAAAGAAACAAATCTTTTAAAGAATTAACGTACGTAGTACTTGGGGGTTTAAAAGCCCGAACTTATTGACATAGAATAGAAAGTACCTTGTGTGAATAACTTGACTATGTTGGTTTGTGATAGCCTTGTAATACTTTTTTGTTGGTTTGATAAATAAACATGTTAGGATGCTACGTGTGTTAGTGTCTTGTAATGTTGTGTAAGGGGGTTTTCCCTTGATTGTGCTTATGTTGTTTAATGATAAGTTGTTATGTTAGTATTATATCACTCACCTTGACTTGATCCCGGTGGTTAAGCGCCTCCGTCGGGGTAGACTCGGTGATGCAGGACCATGATTCGAGAATATCTCATGCGGGTCCAGGGGACCTATGCGGAGCTACGAGAGTTCCAGGTTAGTGTGCGGCCTATATGGTCATGCGGTCTATGTGGCCATGCGGACTGCGAGTCCAGGACGATGCCGGGGAGTAGCTACCCTCGATGCGGGGAATACCTCATGCGGGCCTATGTGAGTGGCCTATGCGGAGCTGCGGGAAATTCCAGGACTAGACGCGCACATTTGATACTGCGGGCGAGTGGCGGCCGATCATGTGGCGGTCTAGACAGACCTCGTGATACAGTTTATGACCTTGTTGGTACTGTGGGTTTTAGTAGTCGGCTATGCCTTCGTACTTACCCCGTACGGTTTTATTATGACACAGGTGGGACCTGGTGTTCATATGTATTCCTTGGTGCTTTTATATCATAGACTGTCGGCAGTGAGGAAGGTATTCCACGGGCATGATTGATATTGTGGGCGTGAGACCCATAGTTATATTTGAGTGGTGACTTTGAGGGCGTGAGTCCCTGACTTGACATGACTGCTTATTTATTGTGAACTGTAGTTTGGTTATCATATATGTCTCCTGCTTTATATAGACTACTATAATTTCATTTACAGTATTTTTAGTTTCACATACTTGGTACCTGTTATCGACCTCCCGAGGCTGCGTTCATGCCGCAGGTAGAGGTACACCAGTGTTGATCCTCGCTCATAGGGTCACAGTTCAGCGTTTGGGAAGCTTCGTTTCTCCGGAGGCTTATCTTGGGTATAGTCCCCTGTCGTTGTAGGTACTTACATTCAGGGGTATGGCGGGGCCCTGTCCCGCCATTGTTGTTATATCATTCTTAGAGGTCTGTAGTACTGTTGTGGGAAGAGTTTGTAAAAGAGATGTAACTGTTCGGTTTCATGTTTTTATATAAGCCGAAAGGCAAATTTTTCTCAGATAAACTGTTTCTCATTCATATTATTTTATGTCTTGTTTTATATTCCGCTGATTACTCTGATGTTGTATCACTAGGGTGCCCGGGGTAAGGCACCAGTCACGGGCCCGGGTTCGGGTCGTGACATATGTAGTCCTGTTGTAGAGTTGGGATGTAACTGTTCACTTTTGGTATTTATATACATGCCGAAAGGCAACTTTTCTTTGGATAGACTGTTTTTATTTTTCACTGTTTTATGTTTGCAAGTTTATATTCCGCTGGTTACTCTGATGTATGTCTACTTGGGTGCCCGGGTAAGGCACCAGTCACGGGCCCGGGAACGGGTCATGACAAAAGTGGTATCAGAGCAGTTAAATCCTCGGAAAGTGTCTACAGACCGTATCTAGTAGAGTCTTGATTATCGGTGTGTTGTGCACCACACCAATAATCAGGAGGCTGCAGGATATTTAGGATTGATTTCCATTCTTCTCATTCTGAGATCGTGCCTTAGAGTTGTGTTATAAGTTGGACCCCTCTGACGAATTTCCTTTGTTTACCAGTTATGCCTCCATGAGCGGCAACCGGGCCCGAGAAGGCAAAGCGAGGAGGCGCTAGTAGGACGTGAGGTCACGAGGCGTGCCCGGCCTTTACCCGAGGTGATACCCAGACGGCGAGTTCCACAACGCCGCCCGGCCCAGCGAGGTTTAGAGCGCAGCGGTGGCTCACGAGGCCACGACACGAGCCTCGGTCCCACGGCTGGAAGCGAGAGGAGATGGGTTACAAGGAGATGACCCGATTATTAGCGTGGTCGTGGCGAGGCACGAGGATAAATGGATCATCGATTCGATTCGATGGTACCGTGGTTCACCCGAGGTTGAATAGTTTGAGACGGGACTTTACGAGTTGCGACCGCGAGTTCTATGGGTCGAGGCACGAGGATGATCGCGAGGAGTTCATCAAGCGATTCTGACGGATCATGAGAGTGATTAAGGCTTCGGAGACCGAGTCAGTGGTCTTAGGTTCACATCGGCTGCGTGATACTGCAGTCGACTGGTTTGATTCATGAGAGCTGTCCCGGGGGGAGCATGCGCCTCCAGCTGTTTGGGACGAGTTCTCACAGGCATTTCTCTCTCACTTCTTGCCTCCGCATATGAGGAGAGCATGAGCCGACAAATTTTGATCTTTGAGGCGAGAATGGGCGCGATTCGGGAGTACAACGTGGAGTTCGACTCGTTGGCTCGGTATGTCCCCGCATTAGTGGCAGATATGGAGAACAGAGTGCACCGCTACGTCACAGGTCTTGATGACTACTTGGCAGAGTCTTGCTCGGGTGTAGCTCTTCAGCCGGGCATGGACATTGCCCGCATGCAGGCTCATGCACTTGGGTGTGAGGCGTGAGGCCGACGGGTTGGCAGATATCAGCGAGAAGAAGGCCGGGGCAGCGTGGTCTTTTGGTAGCTCTCGGGGTGGGCGATCTCGGAAGAGACTAGATTTGCACCTCGGCGGCTCGAGCACTCCTACACCATCTTGAGGGCAACGGTATTGGGGCGGTCGGGGCCCGGGACTTCGGACTTCCAGGGTAGCAGAAGTGCTAACCGATCGAGACCACCTTCCTCTCAGTGTGTTCGATGTGGTAGATCCCATTACGGGAGTTGTGGTACTACTGCGGGAGCTTGTTACACTTGCGGCCAGCAGGGTCATTTTGCGAGAGACTTTCCGACCAAGGGCAGCGCAGATGGTAGGGTTCACCTCTGAGGTCTTTAGCGGGTCTTCATCTCCTACGATTACTCGGCGGAGGCGAGGGTGCTCATGGGCGGCCAGTCGCGGAAGAGTTCGTGGCAAGGGTCCTAGTTCCAGCGGTCCTCAGAATCGCATTTATACCATGTCCAGCCGCCAGGACCAGGAGGCGTCACCAGATGTCATCACAGGTACTTTATCAGTTTCTTGTTATGACGTATATGTAACGCCCCGAACCCGGGCCCGTGACTGGTGCCTTACCCCGGGCACCCTAGTGATACAACATCAGAGAAAACCAGCGGAAATAAAAACTTTACACATGAAATGAGAGACATAATAAATAAACAGGCCAACCCAGCGATTGCCTTGGTATATATACATAAAACCCGAGCAGTTATCCTTTTTACAAACCACGCTTGGCGATTACTCTGAGACCTCTAAGATTTACAACAACTATGGCGGACGGGGCCCGCCATACCACAGAATGTACAAGAACCTACAACTCGGGGAACACATACAAAAGATAAGCCTCGGAGAAACGGAGCTTCCCAATCTGTTGGCGTGATCCTAAGAGCGAGGATCCACGGCCGATGTACCTCTACCGCGGCATGAGCGCAGCCTCGAAGGAGGTCGATAACAGTACAAGTATGTGGCGTAAAATCACGTAAATGAAATCATAGCGATCTATATAAAGCGGGAGACATGAATGATAACCAAACTACAAGATACACATATATCGATTATAACAAGTCGGTCTCACGCCTCGCATCAATCATGCGTGGAATGCCTTCCTCATGCGGCGATCTATGATATGATAACACCAAAGTACACTGCACCAAGTCCTACACGATGCCAAATGTATTAACAATTCAAATGGAAGCATACGTGCGCTACGCATCGTGTCGGTATGTCCAAAAGGAACCACAAGACAATCAAAATGGAAGCATACGTGCGCTACGCATCGTGTCGGTATGTCCAAAAGAAACAATAAGACGGCATTCCAAATGGAAACATACGTGCGCTACGCATCGTGTCGATATGCCCAAAGGAAACAATAAAGCGATATCAACATGGAAGCATACCCGCGGCTACGATCGTGTCGGTATGTCCAAAGCGATTAGCAAAAGTAACACAATCAGCGAGGCGTGCGGTGGAATTTCTCCATCACTGGCGATGTCCAAGTAAGTTCTCAACAAGTCAACCGACCCTATTGAGGCGCGGTAGTATAGAAACACAATTCTTGCACCACAAAGGCTATCACGACAAGCATAGGCAAGTTTTACAACAACAAGCATAGGCAAGTTTTACAACAACTCAAAGTACTTTCATTTTATGTCAAGGTCCGGGTTTTAACCCTAAGGTACCACGTACTTTAAATACCTTTTAAAAGAGATCCATTTCTTTTATAAAAGTTACCCGATACCCGTAGTATAAAAATAGAGTGACTTACATTTTTTAGGTAAACCAAAACACTTTTCTTTTAAAGTCAAGTTACCACATTAAAATCAATGATAAACCCTTTTTCATAAAGTCGTTATAACTAAACTTCCCATAAAGCTGTTATAACACTTTATGTTTTAAACCATTTTAAGACAAACAATGCCTTCCTTTTCCCTAGAGTTCCAGTTTGCCTAATTTCAATTACTCCAGTCTCTTTTTAGAAAGGATTCATAACTCATAGTCTTAATCCCCTTTTAAAACAATTGAGTAACATATGTCTTATGTTTGAGCATTTTATTCTTGTTTATAACCATCTTGTTACAGCAGCCATGATCTAGGAAATGTAATACAATTTTGTCTTATCTTAGCTTACATGCGGATGGAGGCCTGCTGGTTTTAATATCAATTAGTTATTTGTCAATACACTTTCCTTTATTAAGCGGCTGCGTGGTTTGTTCGACACTTATTCTCATTTCCGAAATCAGTAAAACATTATTCTTTAAAACCAAGTACTCATTACTCACGAATGAGGTTTCACAATACTTTTAACAAAATGTTAATTACCAAGTAAAACAAGTTAAGTCTCTTAACTTCTACAATCAATGAACGATCTTTTACCTACATAGAGTCGTTATAACTAACTTCCCATAAAGCTATTATAACACCTATGTTTGGAACCAACCAAACTCATTTAGCACGTATGCGTCTAGTACTACATAGTTTACAAAACATCATGCTCGAGGATAGGAAGAGGTTCACATACCTCGCGACGATTATCGACAAAGCAAAAGCGCTCCACAAGATCTTGTAACGGCTAGCCTTTTCCGCTCTTCAAGTAGAATACGCTACTCGTAGTACTTCCACCTATAAGGCCACACACGTCTATTAAATCTTAAACACAAGTTTCCATCTTTCTACGAGAAAATTCGGCACCTCCCACGCGGCGTAAATCTCCTCTCTATCGAGGCTGGCCGAAGCCAACCGGGGGTTTACACGTCTAACGGGCGTGTACAATTCTACTACGAGAATGCTACACAAGTCTCATGTCTGATCCTATGTAATTACTGATTCGATTCTCTTCTTTAAATTGGGCTTAAGTCAAAAGACATTGCATGCTATGTTGATTCTATATATAGTATACTTCAACTATATAATCCTACAACATGTAATCTCCAATTACAATAAGGGGACAAGAATATTTACCTCGACAAGCCCAAAATTATCCAAGTTATAATGTCGATCTGAGCAAGGTTTAGCTCGACTCGTGCGCTCAAACCACTCCAAACAACCCTTAGAAGTTCTAACCAACTTCTCAAATACAACCAACTATGAAGATTTCCTTAGGGTTTCGGTTTGAGACTAAAGGACAAAGGTAGTATTTCCTGCTCTACGTATAGAGGTAACTTTTGAAATACTACTAGGTAAAGGCTAAGGTATTTTGGGCATTATAACAATACTAGGAGAGTATTTCTATACCACAAAGGGGGTATTATCTGAAAACAACTAGGCTAGGGGTACCCATGGCTAGCACCTCGAGGGGAGGGAGGCTCTCGGCCACAAGGCCACTCAAAGGGGAGGGGAAGGCTTAGGGCGAGAACACTCGAGGAGGGAGAGTTTTCAAGGCTTAGACAAAGTGAGAGTGGATGAATAAGTTCATCACTAAGGGGTATTTATAGCACAAGCCAAGGCCAACCAATGGCCAAGATCATGCCAAGTGCAAGGCAAGTGTAGGGCAAGATTAAGCCAAGTGCACCTAACCCTACTCCACAAAACATGCCACAAAACAATGCACCAAACAAGGCCAAAACAAGGCACAAAATAAGGAGGAAGGCGTCCCACTTGCCTAAACCGTCACTGAGGGTGACAAGTGTCACCTCTCGTTGGCCCAAAATGTTCCGTCGCTCGGAAAAATCCGCAAAAATACAAAGCGACATAGTCGAATTTTCCCTCGCAAGTTATGCAAAGCGTTTAGTCGAAAACGACTGTCGGGTGTTGTGCACAATAAATATTTCGGCCAAGGGTGCCACATGGGGTGACACGTGTCGCCCCGGTCATCGAATATTTCGTCTTCGAAAATATCCAAAATCCGGAAATCTCAAAAACAAAGCGGGCCCACAAAGCAGTAAATTTCTCCGTGGGCCCACGTGACCATTCAGAAAATAAAATCTCAAAATTCTAATATAATTTAAGAAGCCCATATACCAAATCGGGAACCCAATTCTCATTAACGAACCTTTTCTTCACAAATTACGGAAACTTTTAGTGAAAACTCATCTTTCTTTCTTTTCAAAATTTACGTACTCTAAATGCGTCGTCCTCACATACATACCACGCAACTACGGGGTATAACATTCTCCCTCTTAGAAACATTCGTCGAATGTTCCTTCTCAATCGGATAACGATAAAGTTCCTCTAACAAGTTGCCGACGCCACGAAGCCACGAACTAACACACGTTCTCTTCTCCCTAACTCGTTGTACCGCTTCTCGAACACTCGAACTCTTTCTAGTATCCGTACCACACTTCCGTCAATGCTTCGTTTCCAACCTTTGGAGTTACTACCTCGAACTTGGTCATCTTACTAACTTTGATCTCCTTAAGGCCATTCCGGCCTTGAACCGATCTGGTAGAGCGTATCCACGAACTCATCGATGGTCACCTAAGCGGGGCCTAGCATCCTCGTGACCCTACCACTGGCGGAACCACCTCGAACTGACCCCACCACAAACCGGGCCGCGGGTTGACCCTCAAATGGTCCTCAACCCGACCCCACAACCGCGCCACATTCTTGTTCCCCGATACGGAACAATCTAACCAACACACGTCATGAAAGCTAACACTTCCATCTCGCACTACCCATGGACTTATCACACAAATAAATCCCACGTATACTACGCACTCTGATAAAGGTCAAACATAAAATAAATCTTTTACTCATGGCGACCTACCTCTAAGGTCTCAATCGTGAAATAGTCTAAGGTTCACACTTCCATGCCCCAGCTTACCCTTACACTCAACAGGTTTCTCAATCACATATTAGCACAAAGCTATCCGAACATAACACTTAACACATTATCTTAACATCAATGCATACAAGTCCCTAGAGGGTTAAAGATATACCTGAAAATAGGCGGTTCAAAGGACCGCTAAGACTGGGAACTTCCACCGCGACCTCTACCGTGGCCCGCCGGTGTATGAACATCCTGCCTAGCTGTGGAAGGTGAAGAACCATGAATCGATCTCGTGCTTTGTGCTATCCTACCAGTGCTACCCCTGGTCGGACAGTTTCTCCCAAAATGGCCCTGCTGGCCGCATGTAAAACAAACTCCCGGACTAGCACGACACTCCCCACTGTGGAGTCTACCACAACGGTCACAACGAGGTAGGGGTGGCTTCAGTTGGCTAACACCTCTGCTCTCCCGAAAATCGAACCTCGAGCCCCGACTGCTCACGAATACTCTGGATGCCTTGAAGATTGTGGAGGACCACTATGCCGGCGGAGGCGCATAACTAGTCTGCTGGCGAGGCGATGCGCCTCGAAAGTCACCAAAGGACCTGCTGTTCGCCTCTTTTGCGACCACAGTCATTCGTCGATCTCTCGTGCCTCACATCCGGTGCATGAGCTCGCATGCGGGCAATGTCCATGCCGGTGAAGAGCTACACCGAACAAACCTCTGTCAAGTAATCATCTAGCCCGGTGGCGTAGCGGTGCACTCTATCCTCCATGGTTGCCACTAAAGCGGGGACATACCGAGCCAACGAGTCAAACTCCACGCGTTGTACTCCCGAATGCGCAGACGCCTCGCCATCATAAATCTGTCGGCGTGCCCTCCTCATCTGCGGAGGCAAGAAATGAGTGAGAATGCCTCGAGAACTCGTCCCATCTTCTTTGAAGCGCATGCTCTCCGGGACAACTCCGCGAATCAAACGATCATTGCGGTATCACGCAGCCGATGCGAACCTAAGACCACCGACTCGGTCTCCGAAGCCTTGATCACTCTCATGATCCGCTGTAACTGCCGGATGAACTCCTGCGGATCATCCTCGAGCCTCGACCCATAAAACTCTGGCGGGCTCTGACTCGAGAAAGTCCCGTAGCCTCAAACTATCTGCTCGGGGTGAACGGCTGGTGCTACGAGGCTAGGCTGCTGCGTCGGCCTATCCTGCTGGCCACGACCACGGCCAGAAGCGGGCCATCTCCTTGTACCCCATCTCATCTGCTCCGGTGTGAGGCCCGGAGGCTCAGTCTTGTGGTCTCGGCGACCGCTGCTGCGACTCTAAACTCTCTTGGGTGGCGGCGCAAAACTCGCCGTCTGAAGCACAATCTCAGTCTGACAGGGCTGCGCCTCGTACTCCTCAGTATCTCACTAGCGGCTCCTCGGTTGCCTTGCCCTACGGGCTCTGGTTGCCTTGCGCGAGGCATAAGCGGTAAAAACGAGATACGTCGGGAGGGTCCAACTTACAACACGACTCTAGGCACGATCTCGGAATGAGAAGAATGGAAACCAATCCTAAATGTCCTATAGCCTCACGATTATAGATGTGGTGCACAACACACCGATAATCAAGACTCTACTAGACACGATGCGTAGACACTTTCCGAGATTAGCGCTTCGATACCACTTAACGCCCGAACCGGGCGTGGTAGTGCCTTACCCGGCACCCTAGTGATACAACATCGGAGAAAACCAGCGGAAATAAAAACTTTACATGAAATGAGAGACATAATAAATAAACAGGCCAACCCAAGCGGTTGCCTTGGTATATATATACATAAAACCCGACAGTTATCCTTTTACAAACCACACTTGTGATTACTCTGGACCTCTAAGATTTACAACAACTATGACGGGACAGGGCCGCCATACCACGAATGTACAGAACCTACAACTCACGGAACACATACAAAAGATAAGCCTCGGAGAAGCGGAGCTTCGATAATGAAATGTGATCCTAAGCGAGGATCAACAACGGTGTACCTCTACTGCGGCATGAACGCAGCCGAAGGAGAGTCGATCTGGGTACCAAGTATGTGGCGTAAAATCGTAAATGAAATCATAGCAGTCTATATAAAGCAGGAGACATGAATGATAACCAAACTATAGTACACACATATATCAGTTATAACAAGTCAGGGTCTCACGCCCTCCACATCAATCATGCCCGTGGAATGCCTTCCTCCAGCTGGCGATCATGATATGATAACACCAAGAAGTACACCTGCACACCAAGTCCTACCTGATGCCAAAGCTGTATTAACAATTCAAATGGAAGCATACCCGTGCGCTACGCATCGTGTCAGTATGTCCAAAAGGGAACCACAAGACAGCAATCAAAATGGAAGCATACCCGTGCGCTACGCATCGTGTCAGTATGTCCAAAAGGAAACAATAAGACAGCATTCCAAATGGAAACATACCCGTGCGCTACGCATCGTGTCAGTATGCCCAAAGGGAAACAATAAAGCAGTATCAACATGGAAGCATACCCGTGCGCTACGCATCGTGTCAGTATGTCCAAAGCGATTAGCAAAAGTAACACAATCAACAGGAACGTACCCGTGGAATTTCTCCATCACTGCCGGCATGTCCAAGTAAGTTCTCAACAAGTCAACCGACCCTCTATTGAGAGGCGCGGTAGTATAGAAACACAATTCTTGCACCACAAAGGCTATCACGACAAGCATAGGCAAGTTTTACAACAACAAGCATAGGCAAGTTTTACAACAACTCAAAGTACTTTCATTTTATGTCAAGGTCCGGGTTTTAACCCTAAGGTACCACGTACTTTAAATACCTTTTAAAAGAGATCCATTTCTTTTATAAAAGTTACCCGATACCCGTAGTATAAAAATAGAGTGACTTACATTTTTTAGGTAAACCAAAACACTTTTCTTTTAAAGTCAAGTTACCACATTAAAATCAATGATAAACCCTTTTTCATAAAGTCGTTATAACTAAACTTCCCATAAAGCTGTTATAACACTTTATGTTTTAAACCATTTTAAGACAAACAATGCCTTCCTTTTCCCTAGAGTTCCAGTTTGCCTAATTTCAATTACTCCAGTCTCTTTTTAGAAAGGATTCATAACTCATAGTCTTAATCCCCTTTTAAAACAATTGAGTAACATATGTCTTATGTGTGAGCATTTTATTCTTGTTTATAACCATCTTGTTACAGCAGTCATGATCTAGGAAATGTAATACAATTTTGTCTTATCTTAGCTTCTATGCAGATGGAAACCTGGGTTTTAATATCAATTAGTTATTTGTCAATACACTTTCCTTTATTAGCGCTGCTGTGGTTTGTTCGACACTTATTCTCATTTCCGAAATCAGTAAAACATTATTCTTTAAAACCAAGTACTCATTACTCACGAATGAGGTTTCACAATACTTTTAACAAAATGTTAATTACCAAGTAAAACAAGTTAAGTCTCTTAACTTCTACAATCAATGAACCAATCTTTTACCTACATAGAGTCGTTATAACTAACTTCCCATAAAGCTATTATAACACCCATGTTTGGAACCAACCAAACTCATTTAGCACGTATGCGTCTACCGTACTACATAGTTTACAAAACATCATGCTCGAGGATAGGAAGAGGTTCACATACCTCGACGATTATCGACAAGCAAAACGCTCCACAAGATCGTAACTGGCTAGCCTTTTCCACTCTTCAAGTAGAATACGCTACTCGTAGTACTTCCACCTATAAGGCCACAAACGTCTATTAAATCTTAAACACAAGTTTCCATCTTTCTCTGAAAATTGTGACACCTCCACACTGCATGGCGTAAATCTCCTCTCATCGGTGCCGCTACCAAGCCAACCAGGGTTTACACGCCTAACGGGCGTGTACAATTCTACTACAGTAATGCTACACAAGTCTCATGTCTGATCCTATGTAATTACTGATTCGATTCTCTTCTTTAAATTGGGCTTAAGTCAAAAGACATTGCATAGCTATGTTCGATTCTATATATAGTATACTTCAACTATATAATCCTACAACATGTAATCTCCAATTACAATAAGGGGACAAGAATATTTACCTCGACAAGCCCAAAATTATCCAAGTTATAATGTCGATCTGAGCAAGGTTTAGCTCAACTCCGTGCGCTCCAAACCACTCCAAACAACCCTTAGAAGTTCTAACCAACTTCTACTCAAATACTTCACCAACTATGAAGATTTCCTTAGGGTTTGGTTTGAGACTAAAGGACAAAAGGTAGTATTTCAGCCTCACGTATAGAGGTAACTTTTGAAATACTACTAGGTAAAGGCTAAGGTATTTTGGGCATTATAACAATACTAGGAGAGTATTTCTATACCACAAAAGGGGGGTATTATACGAAAACAACTAGGCTAGGGGGGGGAGGAGGCTCTCGGCCACAAGGCCACTCAAAGGGGGAGGGGGGAAGGCTTAGGACGAGAACACTCGAGAGGAGGAGAGTTTTCAAGGCTTAGACAAAGTGAGGTGGATGAATAAGTTCATCACTAAGGGGTATTTATAGCACAAGCCAAGGCCACCAATGGCCAAGATCATGCCAAGTGCAAGGCAAGTGTAGGGCCAAGATTAAGCCAAGTGCACCCTAACCCCTACTCCACAAAACATGCCACAAAACAATGCACCAAACAAGGCCAAAACAAGGCACAAAATAAGGGAGGAAGACGTCCCCCTGCCTACCCAAACCGTCACTGAGGGTGACAAGTGTCACCTCTCGTTGGCCCAAAATGTTCGTCGCTCGGAAAAATCCATAAAAATACAAAACGACATAGTCGGAATTTTCCTCGCAAGTTATGCAAAACGTTTAAAAACGACTGTCGGGTGTTGTGCACAATAAATATTTCGGCAAGGGTGCCACATGGGGTGACACGTGTCGCCCCGGTCGCCGAATATTTCGTCTTAGAAAATATCCAAAATACGAAATCTCAAAAACAAAGCGGGCCCTACAAAAGTAAATTTCTCAGTGGGCCCACGTGACCATTTCAGAAAATAAAATCTCAAAATTCTAATATAATTTAAGAAGCCCATATACCAAATCTGGGAACCCAATTCTCATTATGAACCTTTTTCTTCACAAATTCTGGAAACTTTTAAAGTGAAAACTCACATCTTTCTTTCTTTTCAAAATTTCTGCCGTACTCTCGTACGTACGTCCTCACATACATACCCTGCAACTACGGGGTATAACAGTATATGCCTTGATAGATCCAGGTTCTACCTTGTCCTATATATCTCCCCATATTGCTAGTAGGATAGGGATAGAGCCTGAGTCCATAGACCCTTTTGAGGTAGCTACGCGATGGGATTCGATGGTAGGCGGCGGGTATATAGGGCTTGCCCAGTGACTTATATGCAGTCGTCAGACCCTAGCCAACTTGATAGAGTTGGATATGACCGATTTTGATGTGATCATGGGTATAGATTGGTTAGCTTCTTGCTACGCCAATGTAGACTGTAGGAAGCTGTTGAGTGCGGTTCGATTTCTGAGGCCGGTTATCGAGTGGGAGGGGAACACTGTGTCGCCAAGGGGTAAGTTTATTTCTTACCTCAAGGCCAGGAAGATGGTGCAGAAGGGGTATATCTACCATCTCATTCGAGTATTTGATCACGAGCGAGATACGGACCTTGATCGATTCGGTAGTCAGAGAGTTCCCAGATGTGTTCCCAGACGACCTCCCGGGTATCCCTCCTGAGAGGGAGATTGAGTTTTGCATCGATGTGTTGCCAGACACTCGGCCTATATCCATTCCGCCATACAGGATGGCACCTGCCGAGTTGAGAGAGTTGAAGGACCAGCTGAGAGATTTGCTGGAGAAGGGCTTTATCAGACCTAGTGTTTCTCCAGGAGGCGCTGTATTGTTTGTGAAGAAGAAGGATGGGGCCGCGCGTGTGTGTCGATTCTGAATAGTGAACAAGGTGACTATTAAGAACAGATACCCCCTTCCCAAGATTGATGACTTGTTCGACCAGTTGCAGGGTGCAAGGTGTTTCTCTAAGATAGACCTGCGATCTGGTTACCATCAGGTGCGAGTTAGGGAGACGGATGTCCCTAGGGTGCATTCGGACGTGCGGGCACTATGAGTTCGTGGTCATGTCTTTCGGCGAGCAATGCTCGGCGGTATTTATGGATTTGATGAACCAGTGTTCAAGCCATTTTTGGATACGTTTGTGATAGTATTCATTGATGACATCTTGATTTATTCTCGCCGGAGGCGGGAGCACGCGGAGCATTTGAGGCCAGTCTTGAGAGTTCTCGGGACCACGGTTGTATGCCAAGTTTTGAAGTGTGAGTTTTGGTTGGCTTGGTGGCGTTTAGGGCACATTGTCGGGCCGATGGTATTCGGTGGATACGACAAAGATCGGCGATCGAGGAGTTGGCCTAGACCTACTACCCCAACAGTGCTGTTGTTTGGGCCTTGCGAGTACTACAGAGGTTTGTGGAGAAGTTTGCTTCTATTTCACACTTTGACCAAGCCGACTCGGAAAGCGGCTAAGTTTGATGGACGGATGCTTGTGAGGAGGGCTTCGATTCATGAAGGAGAGGTTGACGACCGCCCCAGTTCTTACTCTTCCAGAGGGTCCAGACGGCTATGTGGTTTATTGTGATGCGTCGGGCATCGGGCTTGGATGTGTGTTGATGCAGCAGGGCAAGGTTATAGCTTACGCATCTCGACAGCTCAAGAAGCATGAGAAAAACTACCCCACACATGACTTAGAGTTGGCAACAGTGATTCACGCCTTGAAGATCTGGAGACATTATTTGTATGGAGTTCATGTGGATATTTACACAGACCACAAGAGCCTCAAGTATATCTTCACGGAGGAGCTGAACTTGCAACAGAGACGGTGGTTAGAGCTACTCAAGGATTATGATGTCGATATCCTATACCACCCAGGGAAGGCCAATGTAGTGGCAGATGTCCTTAGTCGTAGGTCGATGGGTAGTCTATCAGATGTGCAGCCAGATAGGAGGGGCATGGTCCGCGAGTTACTTCAGCTAGCGAGCCTTGGAGTCCGATTGATTGATTCTGATAGTAGTGGGGTTCGGGTTCGAGAAGTTTCCTAATCTTCCATCGTCGAGGAGGTGAAGAGGCGACAGTATGAGGATCCGATTATGACACGATATCGAGATACGACTCTTTGTGAGGGGAAGGGTCCTTTTGAGGTAGCACCTGATGGGGTGCTAAGGTTTGAGGGCAGGTTGTGTTTTCCAGATATTGCAGGACTTCGACAGCAGGTTATAGGGGAAACACACAGCGCGCGTTACTCTATCCATCCGGGGTCGACAAAGATGTACCACGACCTCAGATCTGTGTATTGGTGGGACGGCCTGAAGAGGGACGTTGCAGAGTTTGTTGCTCAGTGCCCGAGTTGTCAGCCAGTCAGGTGGAGCACGAGGCACAGTGGGTTGTTGCAGGCTATAGAGATTCCGACATGGAAGTGGGATGTGATCAATATGGACTTTATTACAGGGTTACCCCGCACTCAGAGGAAGCATGATTCCATCTGGGTTATCGTCGACAGGCTGACGAAATCAGCCCACTTTCTTCCCGTTAGGACGACTTTTTCGGCCGAGGATTACGCTAGACTTTACATTCGAGAGATCGTGAGACTACATGGGGTCCCTATATCTATCATATCGCACGAGGAGCCCGCATTTCGACTAACACGGAGGTCTTTCCGAAGGGATTAGGGCAGCGAGTGAGCCTCGATCGCATTCCATCCTCGGGCCGAGCGGACAGCGAGCGCACTATCCGGACAACGAGGATATGCTGCGAGCCTGTGTTATTGATTTCAAGGGTAGCTGGGAGGATCATTTGCCGCTAGTAGAGTTTGCGTATAACAACAACTACCACTCCAGTATCCAGATGACGCCTTATGAAGCCTTATATGAGAGGAAGTGCAGGTCACCGATAGGCTGGTTTGATGTGGGTGAGGTGCAGTTAGTCGGACCAGAATTGGTTCAGCAGGCGGTGGATAAGGTGAAGCTTATCCAGAAGCGGTTATTAATGACTCGAGTCGGCGAAGTCGTATGCAGATCATCGGCGTCGACATTTGGAGTTTGAGGTTGCTGATTGGGTTTTCCTGAAGGTGTCACCCATGAGGAGTGTGATGAGGTTTGGGAAGAAAGGGAAGCTCAGTCCAAGGTACATTGGGCCTTATCAGATTGTCCGTAGGGTAGGCAAGGTTGCCTATGAGTTGGATCTGTCGTCCGATATGGAGGCAGTACATCCGGTTTTTCATGTTTCTATGCTGAGGAGATGTATCAGAGATCCGTCTAGAGTGCACCCGATTGATGATGTCCAGGTGACAGAGAGGTTATCGTTTGAGGAGATTCCCATAGCGATACTCGATCGTCAGGTTAGGCGACTGCGGACAAAGGATATGGCTTCCGTCAAGGTCTTATGGCGGAACGAGAACAGGGAGGAGATGACGTAGGAAGCGGAGGAGGACATGAGGCAGAAGTATCCTCACTTATTCCCCACACCTCCAGGTAACTCACTTTTCTACTTGTTAAAACTTAATTGTCATAGGTACTTAAGTGTTCTATTGTGGCCATATGTGGCATTTTCAAATTGTTCAAGTTATGAGGGACTATGTCGCTATCTGATTTAATTGAATCTTGAAGGAATATTCGGGACAAATGTTTCTAAGGGGGGGAGAATGTTATACCCCGTAGTTCCGGAGTATGTATGTAAGGACGTACGTACGAATGTATAAACCCTAATTAGGATAAGAATGAAAGAATTGTTTTCCGACGGAAAATATTCCGAACCTTGTGAAGGAAATTTTACGTTTTCAATATTTTAACCAACTATGGAATTTTTTCCGAGAGATAAATATTTTGGACCAATAGGAGGGCGACATGTGTCACCCCAAGTGGACATGGGTGGACGTTTTTCAAGACTAGTGGGCAAGAAAAGTGGCCAAAAGTCTTGCATGACATTTGCATGACAATGGGACATTTTTTTTGAAGTTAGTGGGAAAGTCAAATGGTCAAAGTCTTGCATGGCATTTGTGGGACAAGTGGAGAAAGGAACCTACACAAACAATCTATACCATACACATGTTTCAATCCTACCCCTTGGTTGTCCTATATAAACACCTCTAGTTGATGAAATCTTCCACACTTAGAACATTTCAAGACTTGAAAATATTTTCCTCTCCTCCCTAGTTGCTCTCGTCCCACCCCCTCTTTCTTGAGCAAATGTTGTCCAAAAATTCTTAAACTTATAAGTGTTCTTCCTTAATGTATTAGGAAGATTATTAACCAAGAGTTAGACAAGATTTCACACCCCTAGCCTCAAAAACCCTCACAAAGCCGAGAGTGGGCAGATTTGGAACTTTAGTGTTCTTCACTTTTTGGAGTTAATTCTTGAATAAAAGTTGGTTAGGAACTTCTAAATGTGACTTGTGGTGGTTTGGAACACAAAGATTTGGAGCTAAAACTTGCTTAGGAACGACTTTAAGTTCTTGGATATTTTTGGGCTAAATTGAGGTAATGAACCTTAACCTCTTTGTGAAGTTGGTTATTATGTATATTGGATATTATACATATATTGGAAGTATATTATGGAGTATGAGATATAAGGAAAGATTTGGATCTTGTTAAGATGTTAAAAGGAGAATTGGCATATTAGCCATTAAAATGGTAAAAATGTATCCATTACTTACTAAGAAGTTAACAACAAAGGAACTATAACTTATATAAAGATTGGAATATAAGTTGGAAGACTAATGAAGTAATTGGATAAGTAACATTGTAAAAGTTGGCCAAGGACCCCAACTTAAGGACTGTATTTACTTTGGACTGTATTTACTTTGGACTGTATTTACATTGTTGTTAAGGGGAAGATTGTTAATCGCGTTCCGTTTGGGTGTGTGATCCCCTTCTTTAATTATTGTTGTTGTTAAGGGGAAGATTGTTAATCGCGTTCCGTTTGGGCGTGTGATCCCCTTTTTTAAATTTCGGAATTATTGCGCCTTATTTATGGCATGTTGGTTACTATTATCGGGCCTTGAAAGAGGTGGAGAATTGAGTAGAAACGGGGGAGGTGCTGCCCAATTTTTCGTAGACTAAGAGAAATCTTACTTAGAAGAATCCCACGTAAAACTAGAAGTTGATAGGCGTGTTTTGACTATTATAGGTTGACATCTGCTGACATATCCGACTTGGCAAGTGGATTTAGTCGAGGAGGTATGTGATTCTTCCTATCCCTTTGAGCATGATATTTGTGAAATATATATAGTACGGTAGACGTACGTGTGTTAAACTAAATTTGGCTTTACTTTGATGTCTTTGGACTTGAGTTCTAATTAATAAGAATCTTGAATATTTCAAAAAGAGTTATGAATCATTTTGGAAGAAAAGTAATACTTGGTTTTCATAAAAAGTTTAAGTGTTATACTAGCTTTATGGGAAGTTAGCTATAACGACTTAAGAAAGATAAGAAACGGTTTAATTATTTGTTTATCAAATGCTTGAAATGATGTTTGAAGATATGGTAAGTTGGTTTGATAAACATGTTATGATGCTATGTGTGTTAGTATCTTGTGACGCTTGTGTAAGGAGGTTATTCTTGTTGTGCTTATGTTGTTTAACGATAAGTCGTTGTGTTAGTATTATATCACTCACCCTCCTGACTTGTTACGATGTCGTGGGTTAGCCGCCCCCGATGCGAGGAATACCTCATGCGGGTCCATGAGACCTATGCGGAGCTGCGGGAGTTCCAGGATGATCACTCCGGGTGTGTTACGCCGATGCGAGGAATACCTCATGCGGTCTATGTGGCCATGCGGACTGCGGGAGTCGGGGCGATGCTGCGGGTTAGCTACCCCGTCACGAGAATACCTCATGCGGGCCTAGGGCTATCGCGGTGCGGAGTTCGAGATTAGGCTCGCATAATGATACTATGGGCGATTGGCCTTGCTTCGATCATTAGCGGCCTAGAAAAGACCAGTTACATTATATCTATTTTTGCTCTTGTTTATGATGTGGCACTATGTGCGGTTAACTTGGTTGTTTCTTACATATTTGTGAATTGGTTTTAAAATGTTATAATTATATATATCAGTACTTTACAGTTTAACATACTTGGTACCTGTTGTACTGACCTCCTTCGGGGGGCTGCGTTCATGCCGCAGGTAAGGGAAAGCAGGTGGTGGATCCTCATTCTTAGGATCTTTACTCAGGTGTGGAGCTCCATTTCTCCGGAGGCTCGACTTTTGGTACGGTTCTCCCTGGTGTTGTAGATGTTTTGTACATTCAGGTATGACGGGCCCCGTCATAGTGTTTACACCTTCTTAGAGGTCTGTAGTCCTGTTGTAGAGTTGGGATGTAACTGTTCACTTTTGGTATTTATATACATGCCGAAAGGCAACTTTTCTTTGGATGGACTGTTCTTATTTTACACTGTTTTATGTTTGCAAGTTTATATTCCGCTGGTTACTCTGATGTATGTCTACTTGGGTGCCCGGGTAAGACACCAGTCACGGGCCCGGGAACGGGTCGTGACAACATGTTAGTGCCTTAAGTAAACTAAAATGAGAGTGTATATGAACAAGACTAATAAGAAGTTAGGGGATTTCTTAACTTGCTTATATATAGTATGATAAGCCGGTAGTGCTTATGTTATAAATGATAAGCCGGTAGTGCTTATGTTACGTATGATAGCCGGTTTGTGCTAGTGGTATATTATTCATTACGGGGTCATTCCCCGGGTTTGTGGCATTTGCATATTCCGTGGATTTGCTACCCATGACGAGAATACCTCGCGGGTCCGTAAGGGCTTATGCGGGTGAAATAGTCCCGTGCGGGCGGATCAGTCTATGCGAGGAATACCTCATGCGTCTACACGACATACGCGGCGGATCGACTATGCGAAATACCTCATGCGGGTCCTGCGACCGCTTGCGGGTGAAATAGTCCCGAGTAGGATTGCTTAATGACATCGCGGGCGGGTGGTCTGCTTTGATCGTGAGCTTCCTATTTTTATGTTGTAAGTATACTCTTATTTACTCATTGTTAGTAAGGCACAGTGTCTTGTAATTTGATTATCATACATGTCTCCGGCTTTGTTTTAGACTTATGATGTAATTACAGTATTTTCCAGTTTTACATACTTAGTACATATTGTGTACTGACCCCCTTCCTCGGGGGCTGCGTTCATGCCGCATGTATATTTTATGGAAGACGGTCTTATCGGTTAGCCTGTGATGTTTATTGTCTAAACATGTTATATGTTGTGTATGTTCCGCTGCTATTCTATGATGTATAGAGCAGGGTGCGGGTAGAGCACCCTGGGCCAGTCGGGTCGTGGCAAAAGTGGTATCAGAGCAGTTAGTCATCGGAAAGTGTCTACCGACCGTGTCTACTAGAGTCTTGATTATCGGTGTGTTGTGCACCACATCTATAATCAGGAGGCTGCAGGACATTTAGGATTGGTTTCCATTCTTCTCTCTCTGAGATCGTGCAGTAGAACTGTCTTATTAGGTTGAATCCTCTCTGACCTATTCTTATGTAATAGTTATGCCTCCACGGAAGGCGACCAGGGCCCAGAAGGGCAAGGCAGCAGCGGTTGCTGCTAGCGGTACTCAGAGGGTTTCTAGGACTCAGGCACAAACTATACCTGAGGTATTAGGCGGGTCGGCGAGTTCAGCCACGTCGCGATTAGAGGCGGAAGCGGCGGTAGCTCCAGAGGTTCGTGCCAGAGCCTCGGTTCACGGCTAGGAGCCGAGTATAGAGACTACGGAGGCGATCCGGTTATTGACGGCATAGTAGCAGCGGCGCCGGCAGAGCAGTAGCTAACCCAGAGCCGAGTTTGCGGATTCGGGATTTTCTGGGTTGTCATCCACCTGAGTTTTATGGTTTGAGGTCTGAGGAGGATCCGCAGGAGTTTATTCAGCGATTCGGACTATGCGGTGCTTAGGGCCTCGAGACAGTCGGTTATGCTAGCCTCTTCTGGGTTCTGCGATATTGCGTTGAACTGGTTTGAGTCATGGGAGTCGAGAGGTGAGGATGCTCTTCCGGTGTTTGGGAGGAGTTCACAGAGGCCTTCATGGATCACTTTTGGCTCACGAGATGAGAGAGCCCGCGTAGATAGATTCTTGACCTTGAGGCGAGAATGGGAGGACTATCGGTACACTGAGTTTGACTCTTTGGCGTGCACGCGACACCATTGTATGGCGTGAAGCGAGTTCATCGTTATGTGATGGGGCTAGACCGTCATATGATTCTGCGTGCTTGGGGTGACCTTGGCCCGGTATGGATATTGCGGGATGCAGCGTATGCGGGGATATAGGATAGAGAGGAGGATCGATTGACTCGAGCCGGCCAAGAGGCGGGGACGAGGTCTCGGGGGTAGTTTTTGAGGCGGACAACCTCAGCAGCAGACTAGGTCCACATTTCAGCCAGCACAGAGTGCTCCTTCTCGGTTTTCTGGTAGGAGATCTGATCAGCCGGGTCATTCAGGCGGTCGGGGCTCGAGGGCTGAATTTCGTGAGGCGGCGTCACCGATCGAGACCACCCACATCTCGGTGTGCTCGATGCGGTAGATCTCACCCAGGCGAGTGTCGTGTTCCTTCGGGAGCTTGTTACTCTTGTGGCCAGCTGGGCCATTTGAAGAGAGAATGTCCGACCAGAAGCAGCATGGGTGGTATGGTGCGGTAGCGGGATCGATTCTTTGGGTCTTCTTCTTCTATGGTTATGCGCCTGCAGGAAAGGTGTTCACTGACCGGGCAGGCGCAGTCGTGGTGGTGGTTCCAGTTCTAGCGGTCCACAGAACCGCATTTATTCCTTAGCCAGCCGCCAGGATCAGGAGGCTTCCCCCGACGTCGTCACATGTAAATTATTGATTTCATGCTGTGACGTATATGCTTTGATAGATCCAGGTTCTACCTTGTCCTATGTGTCCTCTTATTCTTTGGTAGAATCGGGATAGAGCGATGTCGATAGTGCCTTTTGAGGTAGCTACGCCTGGGTGATTCGGTGTTGGCGGGTGTATAGAGGTTGTCAGGTGTTTATTTACGTCGGACCGCTTGCAGACTTGATAGAGTTGGAGATGACATATTTTGATGTCATTATGGGTATGTGGTTGGCTTCTTGTTATGCCAACGTTGATCGTAGAGACAGTTGGTCGGTTCGATTTCTGGCGAGCGATCGAGTGGAAGGAAACACTGGCGTCGTAGGGTAGGTTTATTTCTTACCTCAAGGCCGGGAAGATGGTGCGAGAAAGTACATCTATCATCCGTTCGTATTCGACAGGCCGAGGTGCGATTCTTGATCGATACCGATGGTTAGGGAGTTTCGGATGTGTTCCCAGACGATCTTAGGGTATCCTCCGAGAGGAGATTGAGTTTTGTATTGATACGTTGCGGACACTCGACTATATCTATTCTCGCCATACTGGATGACACCGCTTAGTTGAGGAGTCAAGGACCACCTGAAAGATTTCTTTGGAAAAGGCTTTATCGTGCCTAGTGTTTCTCCCCGGGAGCACGGTTTTGTTTGTGAAGAAGAAGGATGGGGCGTTTGCGTATGTGTGTTGATTCTGAGCGGTGAATAAGGTAACCATAAAAAATAGGTACCCCCTCCCCAGGATTGATGACTTATTTTACCAGTTGCAGGGTGCGAGGTGTTTCTCCAAGATAGATATGCGGTCTGGTTATCATCAGTAGTCACGAGCAGATATCCCAAAGCGCATTCGGGACCGATATGGGCACTATGAGTTCGTGGTTAAGTCTTCGGTTTGACCAACGCTCCAGTGGTATTTATGGATTTGATGAACCGGTGTTCAAGCCATTTTGGATACATTTGTGATAGTATTCATTGATGACATCTGGTTTATTCGCATCTGAGCGAGCATGCAGATCACTTGAGGATCAGATGGGTCCTCGGAGCCGGTGATTATTCGCCAAGTTCTCCAAGTGTGAGTTTTGGTTGGCCTCAGTGGCATTCCTGGGGCACATTATTGGGGCTGATGGTGTTCAGGTGGATACGACAAAGATTGAGACAGTCAAGTCTTGGCCGAGACCTACTACTCCGATCGAGGTGCGCAGTTTCTTAGGGCTGGCAGGTTATTATCATAGGTTTGTGGAGCAGTTTGCTTCGATTTCAACACCGTTGACTAGGCTGACTCAGAAGACAGCTAAGTTCCAGTGAACAGAGAGGCTTGCGAGAAGGGCTTCCAATTACTAAAGGAAAGGTTGACTACGACTCCAGTTCTTACTCTTCCTGAGGGGTTAGACGGGTACGTGATTTATTGTGATGCCTCGGGTATCGGGCTAGGGTGTGTTTTGATGCAGCACGGCAAGGTTATAGCATATGCTTCCCGGCAGTTACGGAAGCATGAGAGGAATTACCCTACCCACGACTTAGAGTTGGCCGCGGTTATCCATGCCTTGAAGATTTGGAGACATTATTTGTATGGGGTTCATGTGGATATTTATACAGACCACAAGAGCCTCCAGTATATTTTCAGGCAGAGGGAGCTGAACTTGCGACAGAGACGGTGGTTAGAGTTGTTGAAAGATTATGATGTTGATATTCTATACCATCCGGGGAAAGCCAACGTGGTTGCTGATGCCTTGAGTCGTAGATCGATGGGGAGTCTATCAGAGGTACAGCCAGAGAGACAGGACATGGTCCGTCAGATCCACCAGCTAGCGAGCCTTGGGATTCGTTTGATCGATACCGACGATAGTGGGGTACGGGTTCGTGAGGTTGCCGAGTCTTCCATCGTTGATGAGGTGAAGAGGCGACAGTATGAGGACCCAGTGTTGGTACGGTATCGAGATGCAGCTCTTCGGGAGGAGAATAGTCTATTCGAGGTAGCGCCTGATGGGGTGCTAAGATTTGAGGGTCGAATGTGTGTTCCCGATGTGACAGGACTTCGTCAGCAGATTCTGGGGGAGGCACACAGTGCTCGTTATTCTATTCATCCGGGGTCGACCAAAATGTGCCATGACCTCAGATGTATATATTGGTGGGATGGCCTGAAGAGGGACGTGGCAGGTTTTGTTGCCTGATGTCCTAATTGCGGCGAGTCAGTCGAGCACCAGAGGCCTAGTGGGCTATTGCAGGCTATTGAGATTCCGACTTGGAAGTGAGAGGTGATCAACATGGACTTTGTTACAGGGTTACCTCGTACTCAGAGGAAGTATGACTCCATTTGGGTTATTGTTGACAGGATGACGAAATCAGCCCATTTTCTTCCAGTCAGGACGACGTTTTCGGCTGAGGACTATGCCAGATTGTACATCAGAGAGATTGTGAGACTGCACGGAGTCCCTGTGTTGATTATATCAGATAGAGGAGCCCAGTTTATGGCTAACTTCTGGAGGTCTTTCCAGAAGGGATTAGGGACACAAGTGAGTCTCAGTACAACGTTTCATCCTCGGTGACCGGCGGCAGAGCGGCGCACTTATCGGAGATGAGGATATGCTGCGAGCTTGCGTGATTGATTTCAGGGGTAGCTGAGAGGATCATTGTTACACCCCGTAAATTCTAGAGGATAGATAAGTTGGCAAACATGTGTTGGAAGGATTTTGAGTTTACCTTTGAGTATTGGACCCCAGTTGTTAAGGATTGTAAGGTGTTTAAAAGGCCTAGTGTGTAGTCCGTTGAATCTAGGTCCCAACGCAACCAACCGTTCGTCGATTGGACATCGGAGTCAAAAGTTATGGAAGTTTCAAGTTTGGCGCGATGGCAAAGCAGATGACTTGATTCGGGGGTTCAGTAGCGGCCGGAGAGCGAACGCGCCGATTGTACCGAGTGCGGGTGTTGGCGCCGCGGCCGAACGCAGGCGCGGCGCGATGCAGCGTGCAATTATTTTCTGAAGTGTTAGCGCGCCATGGCTGGCGCGGCGCCGAGGCGGGATTTTCTGCGGGTAAAGGGGAAATCAGGGATTTTTTTTTATAAGGAGCCTATGGGAGGGTGACAAGTGTCCCTCCCATCCTTTGACCAGCGATAGAAGCCTATTTTAGGGCCAAGTCTTGGAAGACTTGGCCATTTCATTTCAAACCCTCCCAAGAGAAAACCCCTCTCCCTTCTCTAGGTTTTGAGAAACTGGCCTTAGGGAAGCTGTCGGAGCGGCGGCGAAGGAAAAAGTGTTGGTGAACTTGTGGGAAGCGGTGGTTGAGTTGTGGAAGAAGTGGTAGGAAAGGGCTTTTGTGGGCTTTTCTAAAAGGTAAGAGTTTCCCTTCTCTGGGTTTTGAGTTAGTACTTGTGATAGTAGTATAGATCTGTGAGCCTGAGGCTGTTATATTTAGAGTTTGAATAGATTTGTGAGCCTGAGGCTGTTATAGTTAAGTTTGTATAGATTTGTGAGCTGAGGTCATTATAGTTAAGTTGGCTTAGATTTGGATCTTGTAGCCTTGTTGATTTCGGCCTTGTGAAGGTGGCAAGTTAATAGAAACAAAGGAAGTTACGTCCATTTCCGTAGAATGTAGGGGCCTTGTACTTAGTTTACTCTACGTTCAAACTAGAGTTTGATAGACGTTTTATGGCCCTTATAGGATTGAAGTACTACGTGTAGCATATTCTTCTTAAGGAGATAGTCTTGTGGAGCATTTTGCTTAGTGTCGACAATCGTCGCGAGGTATGTGATTCTTCCTATCCTCTTCACATGACTATTTGTGAAATATATAGTGCGGTTGGCCTTGCGTGTGTTAAAGGAAATTGATTTTCCAAATTGTGTCTTGACTTGTTATGAAGTGTAAAGGGCTTCATTAGGTGTAAAGTAGTAAGTCTTATCCGTTAGTAATGGGCACTCGGTGCTTAAAGAATGAGCCCTCTTGGTCTCATAAATGTTTATGTGGTAATTGGTTGGTTTAAAACATAAAGGGGTTATAACGGCTTTATGGGAAGTCAGTTATAACAACTTTATGTGAGTAAAAGAACGGTTTTTGATTGGTAGAAGTTAAGAGACTTGATCTTGTAAGATAAGAGACTTAACTTAGAATTGTGAAAGTTTTGTAATGTATTCAAAAGTTGTAAAACCTCATTCGTGAGTAATGAGTAATACTTGGTTTTGAAAACTTAAGAGTTATACTAGCTTTATGGGAAGTTAGGTATAACGGCATAAGAATGTGAAATGGATTTGAAAGTGGGAACAAGTATCGAACACACCATCGGCGCTAATAAAGGAAATGGTTTCGACTAATTGATTATATTAAAACGGTAGAAACCTCCATCCGCATAGAAACTAAGATAAGACAAAATGATATTACATTTCCTAGATCACGGTCGCTTAAATGAGAATCATTGATAACAAGTTCTGACTTTTCTTAAAATTCCAAAGAATGAACTTAATGGATTGCAAAGGATAATGTACTGGATTTTGGAAAAGAGAAGTAACTTGAGTTTGAAAGTATGAATCACTTGTTTTCAAATATCGAACTTTTCTTAAGGAAAAGTAAATGTCTTAGTTTTAAAAGGTAGGAATACTTGACCTTAAAGGAGTTAATTACTTGGACTTTTAAAAGGTATACTTGACGTTATGTTAATTGTGTTTGAAGTCGTGTTTTAAACATGAATGTGTGTGATACTACGTGTGATAGTATCGTATGGTTTCTACGTAAAGAGAGGTCTTTGAAGGTAGGAAAGAATGTAGTATTTTGGGGTTGGAACCGGTTTGTCGACTTAAACGAAGGCACTTTGAGTTGTGTGTAACTTGCTGTGCTTGTGGTGATAGTTTTGTTGTTGTGCAAGTGTTTGACTTTGTGCTAGGAGTCTCTCGGCGGAGGCGGATATCGGGTGGTACGATGGACATATCGACACGCGTTGGGTAGCCACGGGTATGCTTCCACTATATTGATCCTTTGGGACATATCGACCGCGTTGGGTAGCCGGGTATGCTTATTAGGAGTGTTATCTTGTAAATCGGTTTGGACATACGACACGCGTTGGGTAGCCCACGGTATGCGTCCACGGTGAGTATTATCGGGTATTTGTTCGACATACCGACACGTTGGGTAGCCCAGTATCGTCCACAATGAGTATTATCTGGGTATTTGTTTGGACATACCGACACGCTGGGTAGCCCACGAGTATCGTCCACAGTGAGTATTATCCGGGTATTTGTTTGGACATACCGACACGTTGGGTAGCCCACGAGTATGCGTCCACGTGAGTATTATCCGGGTATTTGTTTGGACATACCGACGTTGGGTAGCCAGCAGTATCGTCGCGATGAGTATTATCTTGTTATTGGTTGGGACATCGACACGTTGGGTAGCCCACGAGTATGCGTCCACCGTGAGTACTATCTTGTTATTGGGTTGGACATACCGTTGGGTAGCCCACGAGTATCGTCCACTTTGAGTAATGATCTTTGGGCGTGAGTCACGACTTGATGTGATTTGATTTGACCGAATCGTATATACGTGGTGTCGTAGTTTGGTTATCATACATGTCTCTGTTTTCCTTATAGACTATTATGATTTCATTCTGATATTTTTTTTTCGTTCGCATACTCTTTTTGTTATCGACTTCCGAAGTGCGTTCATGCCGCAGTTGAGATACATCGCTTGTTGATCCGCACTTTGGATCGTTGATTCTCGAAAGCTCCATTCCTTCTGAGACTTTGTCACTTGGTACGGTTCCTGAAGTTGTAGAACTTTTGTACATTCGAGGGTATGGCGGGCCCCTGTCCGTCGAGAGATGTTATAAAAATTCTTAAGGTCCGTAGAAATGCGATGTAGGCGGGATTATGGCTGTTCGGTGTTAGTTATTTTTGAGAAAAGGTAACGCAGTTAGCTTTGTTTTCTCTTTTCATTGGTCATCATGTATGAGTTTTAATTTCCGTGATTTTCTCGATGTTGTTTGACTACTGGGTGCGGGTAAGGCACGATCGCGGGCTCGGGTCGTGACAGAAGTGGTATCAGAGCAGTTAGTCCTCGGAAAGTGTCTACAGACCGTGTCTAAGTAGAGTCTTGATTATCGATGTGTTGTGCACCACATCTATAATCAGGAGGCTGCGGGACATTTAGGATTGGTTTCTATTCTTCTCATTCTGAGATCGTGCCTTAGAGCTGTGTTGTAAGTTGGACCCCTCTGACGTGTTTCGTTTTACGATTATGCCTGCGAAGGCAACCAGGCCCGAGAAGGGCAAGCGGCGAGGAGGCTGCGAGTAGAGCAGCGACAGTATCTAAAGAGACCACGATGCACGAGCCTCAGTCCCATGCGGGCGAGCGGAGATGGGTTACAAGGAGTTGGCCCAGTTATTGGCCAGGGTTGTGGCCAGACACGAGGATAGGCTGGACGCAGCAGTTCCAGTAGCACCAGTGGTTCACCCGAGATCGGATAGTTTGAGGCTGCGGGACTTTCTGAGTTGTGGCCCGCCAGAGTTCTACGGGTCGAGGCCTGAGGATGATCCGCAGGAGTTCATCCGACAGTTACAGCGGATCATGAGAGTGATCAAGGCATCGGAGACCGAGTCAGTGGTCCTAGGTTCGCATCGGCTGCGTGATACCGCAGTCGACTGGTTTGATTCGTGGGAGCTGTCCCGGGGAGGGCATGCACTTCCAGCGAGATGGGACGAGTTCTCGGAGGCATTTCTTGCACATTTCTTGCCTCCACAGATGAGGAGGACTCGGGCCGACAGATTTTTGATGTTGAGGCAGAACGGGCGTACGGTTCAGGAGTACAACGTGGAGTTTAACTCACTAGCTCGGTACGTCCCCGCGTTAGTAGCCGACATGGAGGACAGAGTGCACCGCTATGTCACAGGGCTTGATGACTATTTGTCACGACCCGAACCCGGGCCCGTGACTGGTGCCTTACCCCGGGCACCCTAGTGATACAACATCAGAGAAAATCAGCGGAAATAAAAAAAACATGAACATGAATTAAGAGACAAGATAAATAAACAAAGCAACCAAAGCGATTTGCCTTCATATATATACATAAATACGACGATTATCTTTTTACAAACCCCCACACAAGTTCTCTGGACCTCTAAGATTTACAACAACTATGACGGGACAGGGCCCCGCCATACCCCTGAATGTACAAGAACCTACAACTCAGGGAACACATACCAAAAGATAAGCCTCCGGAGAAACGGAGCTTCCCAACCCGCTGAATGTGATCCTATAAGCGGGGATCGACAGTCGATGTACCTTTACCTGCGGCATGAACGCAGCCCCCCGAAGGAGGTCGATGCAACAGTATGTGAAACGTAAGATCGTAATGAAATCATAATAGTCTATATAAAGCGGGAGACATGTATGATAACCAAACTACGATTCACAACATAGAAGCGATCATGTCAAGTCGTGGACTCACGCCTAAAAGTCATCCTCATGCGTGGAACTCCTTCCTCATGCCGCGATCTAGGTACAAATCATGTGATACGATAATGTGTCTCGGCCCATCTTATGGACCCAATATAGAAAAGGGTGGAATACATTCGGTTCATCCCATGAACCGGTAGTCGAGTGGAACACATTCCCGGATGAACCGGTAGTCAAGTGAAATACATTCCCGGATGAACCGGTCCTCAAGTGAAATACATTCCCGGATGAACCGGTCCTCAAGTGATATACATTCCCGGATAAACCGGTAGTCAAGTGATATACATTCCCGGATGAACCGGTCCTCAAGTGAAATACATTCCCGGATGAACCGGTAATCAAGTGATATACATTCCCGGATGAACCGGTAGTCGAGTAGAACACAGTACTTACACAACAAGGCTATCACACGTAACATGATCAAGTTTCATAACAACAAGTATAAGCAAGTTACACACGACTCAAGGTACTTTCATTTTATATCAAAGTCCGGATTTTAACCTTAAAGTACTACGTCCGTTAAATTCCTTTTAAGATCCATTTCTTTTACAACGGTCACCCGATACCCGTAGTATAAAAATAGAGTGACTAACATTGTTAAGTAAACCAAAATGCTTTCCTTTGTAAAATCAAATAACAACCTTATTTTCCAAACGTTCAAGTTTGCCCAATTTCGAATGCTCAAGTTTCTCATTTTAGAAAAAGGTTTCGTAGTTCATAGTTTTAGTCCTTTAAAACATAATTCTCCTTTAAACGTTTTGAGAAACCTATGTCTTATAAGTGAGTAGGTTATTCTTGTTTATGATCAATCTTATTAAGCAGCCATGATCTAGGAAATGTAATATCATTTTGTCTCATCTTAGCTTCATGCAGATGGAGGTTTCACCGGTTTTAATAATACTTCTTAGTCAATACATTTTCCTTTATTAACGCCGCAGTTGGTTTGTCGATACACATTCGGTTTCCAAATCAAGAAACATTCTAAGCCGTTATACCTAACTTCCCATAAAGCTAGTATAACTCTTAAGCTTTCAAAACCCAAGTAATACTCATTCTTTCAAAACGATTCATAAATCTTTTGAAATGCAAGTTCTTTATTAACACATATCAAGCCGCTCATAATTCAAATCAGTTACCTTTTAAAAACCACAAAGTATGTGCTTATCCACATAAAGCTATTATAACCAACTTCCCATAAAGTCGTTATAACACTTTATGTTTTACATCAATCAAATACATTTAGCACATGTACGTCTACCGTACTACATAGTTCACACATATCATGCTAGAAGAGATAGGAAGAGGTTCACATACCTCGCGACGATTATCGACTAATAGCAAAACGCTCCAAGTACCTCAAACCGTCGGCGACACTCTCAGTCAAGAAGATCACTCCACACGCAAAGATTACAACCTATAGAGGCCACAAAGGCGCTATTAATACCTTTAGATCCCGACGTAGAATATTCTACGTAAAATTGGCAAGACTCTCCCCGCAACAACAGAATCTCCTCCTCTATCGAGGCCGACTACCAATCCAACCAGGGGGGGGGGTTAACACGTCTGACCGGACGTGTACAATTCTACTACACAGAAATGCTACACAAGTTCATCAGAATACACCCTATGTAATTACGTCGTTCTCTTATTTAAATTCAGGCTTAAGTCAAAAGACATTGCCGCACAATTATAATGTTCAGTTCTATATATAGTATACTTCAACTATATATTCCTACAACATCAAATTTCCAATTACAATAGAAGGTCAAGATATTTACCTCAATAAGCCCAAAATTATCCAAGTTATAAGTCGCTCCTGAACAAGGTTTAGCTCCTACTCCGTGCGCTCCAAAACGCTCCAAGAAACCCTTAGAAGTGTCTACACAACTTCTACTAAATACTTCAACTACGGGTGAAGATTTTTCCTTAGGGTTTCGTTTAGTGGCTAAAGGAAGGTATAATAGTATTTTCCGGGCTTCGTATAAAGGGTACTTTGGAAAGTACTACAAGGTATTTGGCTAAAGTATTTTGGGCATTATAACGATACTAGTAGAATACATTTCTACCAAGGGGGGTAGTATTTTGACTAGCACAACTAGGCTAGAGGGGGTTGCTCTCGCCAGAGCCACTAGGCAAGTGGGGGGCTCTCGCCAAGGGCTCTCGCCGAGGGCTCTCAAAGGGGAGGGTGTGGTGGGCTAACTACACAAGGGAGGGAGGAAGAGAACTTCAAGACTTAGGAAGATTTTTGGATGAAGAAGTCTTCCAAAGGTGGGTATTTAGAGGTCAAGCTAAGGCCAACCAATGGCCAAGATGCATCCAAGTGTATAGCAAGTGTAGGGCTAGATTTCCACCATGTGTACCTTATCCATCTACCACACAACTTGCACAAAATATCCTACCAACTAAAGCTCTCTTTTCGCCCACCATTACCGCCCACTCAAGGCGATGTGAGGTGACACATGTCACCCTCCCGTTGGTCCAAAATGTTCGCCTCTCGAAAATTCCGCAAAAATTATAAATGACATAGCGGAAATTCCCTACGAAAGTCGTGGAAAACGTTTCGAAAAAACGACTCTAACCGGGTGTTGTGCACAAAAAGAATTCGCCAAGCCTAAAGAAGTTCGAAAATTTCTACGCACGTCCCCACGCATACTCTGGAAATACGGTATAACATTCTCCTCCTTAGAAACATTCGTCCGAATGTTCCTTCTCAAGACGGATAACGGTAAAGTTCTTCTAATAAGTCCAACGCCACAATCGCCACTAAACAACATATGCACGCAAATACTTATATCCAAGTCCACGAAAACACCTCTAACATCACAAACTTTTGTCACTTTGCCGCGAGGTTCTAGTGTCACTCCGCGACCCAACAAAGCGATGCTGATCGCATGCGATTCACGAGGTCTAAAATATACATCCTTCAGACCTTCTCCCTTTACAAGAAATGATCAGATCTATGCTCGCAATACATGCTCGCCTCTACCCTTACTCGTCGTACTTTCTCGAACTCTTGAACTCTTTTAGCATACGCACCACACTTTAGTTTCCAAACTTGGAGTCACTACCTCCCAACTTGGTCATCCTATTAGCCTCGATCTTCCTTAAGGCTATTTCCGCCTTCACGATCTACTGGTCGAACGTATCCACGAACTCATACGATGGTCATCAAAACTGGGCCTAGCACCTGGTGACCCTACCACCGCGGGACCACCTGAGCTGACCCACCTCATTCCGCCACGGGTTGACACGCAACACGCCTCAACCCGACCCTCCGTCACGCCAACTCTCTTGTTTCTCGATCCGAACAACCTTGCTAAATCACACCATGAAAGATACCACTTTCATTTACCCAACCTGCAGACTTATCACACAATATCTTCTAGGCATAAAATGCACTCTGACAAGGATCACTCGCAAAATCTTGTACTCAAGACGGCCTTACATCTAAGGTCTCAACTGTAATATTCTAAGGTTCATCATTTTCTCACCCCTCAGGCTTACCCTTTTTCCCCAACTAGGTTCCTAAATCACATTTTAGCACAAAGCTATCCGAACATAACACTTAACACATTAACATAACATCAAAACATACAAGCCTCTAGATGGTTAAGGATATACCTGAAGCTACCGCTCCACTCTAATCGTAAGTACGCCTGCAGGCGCATAATCGTAGGCGCGGAACCCGCCATCGATCCTGAGTCGCGCGCTGCCGCCGTACCTCTCCTATAAGCACGCTCTCGTCACATGGCTCGACGGCCGCAGTGAAGCAAGCACCAAAAAGACGACATTCCCGGATGATGTTTGCCACATCGTACACCGGGGGGACATGAATCCGGCCGGCTAGCACTCACGTATACCGCGGAACGAAGCCACGAGCTCGACCAGCCCCGAATACCTGAACGCCCCAAGATCGGGGACCACTCTGCATCGCGGAGGTACATAACTAGATCAGCTGAGGCGGTCCGCCTCGAAAGTTACCAAAGGACCCCGCTGCTCGCCCTCTTCGCGATCTCGGCCATTCCGTCGACCTCTCCGTGCCTCACATCCTAGTGCATGAGCTTGCATGCGGCAATGTCCATGCCCGGTGAAGAGCTACACCCGCATAAGCCTCTCGCCAAGTAATCGCCCAGCCCGTGACGTAGCGGTGTACTCTCTCCATATCCGCTATTACAATGGAACATACCGAGCTAATGAGTCGAACTCCACATTGTACTCTCTAACCGCCCGCCCGCCCCGCCAACGTCAAAAATCTGTTTACCGAGCCCTCTCATCTGTGGAGGCAAGAAATGTGCAAGAAATGCCTCGAGAACTCGTCCCAAATCGCTGGAAGTGCATGCTCTTCCGGACAGCCTCACGAATCAAACGATCAATCGCAGATCACGCGGTGATGCGAACAATACCACCGACCGCTCGAGGCTCGATCACTCATGATCGTGTAGTCGCTTGATAAACTCCCGAGGGTCGCCTCGCCTCGATCCATAACACCGGAGGGCTACAACTCGTGAAGTCACGTAGCCTCAAACCGCTCGCCGGGGTGTACTACACGGTGCTATCGGGCCGGAATCGCCGTGATCCAAATTTATCTCATATCTCGCCACGACCGCCGAATCGGGCCATCTCCTTGTACCTATCTCATCGGCTCAGCCGTGGACCGAGGCTCAGTATCAGAGTCTCAGCAGCCACCGCCGCGCTTAAACTCGCTGGGCCGTGGCGGCGCGAAACCCGCCGTCGGAAGCACTGCTCAGTCTTGACCGCTCGCGCTCGCACTCCTCTCAGATCTCGCTACAGCTCCTCGATCGCCTTGCCCATCCGGGCTGGGTTTTACGCGAGGCATAATCGTAAAGGAAAGGAATACGTCGAGAGGGTCCAATTTATCACACACTCTAAGGCACGATCTCGTAATGAGAAGGATGGAAACCAATCCTAAATGTCCCGCAGACCTCACGATTATAGATGTGGTGCACAACACACCGATAATCAAGACTCTACTAGACACGATGCGTAGACACTTTCCGAGGACTAATCGCTCGATACCACTTTTGTCACTTTGTCGCGAGCCTTGCCCGACGACCAACAAATGGTACCGGCCGCTTTGCGATCCCCGAGGTTTGACCTTCGGGACGTGCCATACGGAGAGCCACGGTCGCCTGCATTCCGTGGTAGAGGCTCGCCTCTTATACGCTTCGGCCGAGGTCAAGACAACAGTACCAAGTATGTGAAATCGTAAGATATCAGAATGAAATCATAATAGTCTATATAAAGCAGAGACATGTATGATAACCAAACTACGCTCACAACATAGAAGCGAATATGTCAAGTCGTGACTCACGCCCTAAAAGTCATCCTCATGCCCGTGGAACTCCTTCCTCACCGCCGCAGCCTAGGTACAAATCATGTGATACGTATAACGTGTCTCGCCCATCTTATGGACCCAATATAGAAAAGGGTGGAATACATTCCTGCTCATCCCATGAACCGGTAGTCGAGTGGAACACATTCTGATGAACCCAGAGTCAAGTGAAATACATTCCCGGATGAACCGGTCCTCAAGTGAAATACATTCCCGGATGAACCGGTCCTCAAGTGATATACATTCCCGGATAAACCGGTAGTCAAGTGATATACATTCCCGGATGAACCGGTCCTCAAGTGAAATACATTCGGATGAACCGTGAATCAAGTGATATACATTCGGATGAACCGTAGTCGAGTAGAACACGCATTTACACAACAAGGCTATCACACGTAACATGATCAAGTTTCATAACAACAAGTATAAGCAAGTTACACACGACTCAAGGTACTTTCATTTTATATCAAAGTCCGGATTTTAACCTTAAAGTACTACGTCCGTTAAATTCCTTTTAAGATCCATTTCTTTTACAACGGTCACCCGATACCCGTAGTATAAAAATAGAGTGACTAACATTGTTAAGTAAACCAAAATGCTTTCCTTTGTAAAATCAAATAACAACCTTATTTTCCAAACGTTCAAGTTTGCCCAATTTCGAATGCTCAAGTTTCTCATTTTTAGAAAAAGGTTTCGTAGTTCATAGTTTTAGTCCTTTAAAACATAATTCTCCTTTAAACGTTTTGAGAAACCTATGTCTTATAAGTGAGTAGGTTATTCTTGTTTATGATCAATCTTATTAAGCAGCCATGATCTAGGAAATGTAATATCATTTTGTCTCATCTTAGCTTCTATGCAGATGGAGGTTTCTACTGGTTTTAATAATACTTCTTTAGTCAATACATTTTCCTTTTATTAACGCTGCAGTTGGTTTGTCGATACACACTGTTTCAAATCAAGAAACATTCTTAAGCCGTTATACCTAACTTCCCATAAAGCTAGTATAACTCTTAAGCTTTCAAAACCCAAGTAATACTCATTCTTTCAAAACGATTCATAAATCTTTTGAAATGCTTCAAGTTCTTTATTAACACATATCAAGCCAGTTATTATTCAAATCAGTTACCTTTTAAAACCACAAAGTATGTGCTTATCCACATAAAGCTATTATAACCAACTTCCCATAAAGTCGTTATAACACTTTATGTTTTACATCAATCAAATACATTTAGCACATGACGTCACCGTACTACATAGTTCACACATATCATGCTAGAAGAGATAGGAAGAGGTTCACATACCTCGCGACGATTATCGACTAATAGCAAAACGCCCAAGTACCTCAAACCGTCGCGACACTCTCACCAAGAAGATCACCCACACGCAAAGATTACAACCTATAGAGGCCACAAAGCCTATTAATACCTTTAGATCCCGTAGAATATTCTACGTAAAATTAAGAAGACTCTCCCCGCAACAACAGAAATCTCCTCCTCTATCGAGGCCGACTACCAAGCCAACCGAGGGTTAACACGTCTGACCGGACGTGTACAATTCTACTACACAAAGAATGCTACACAAGTTCATCTGAATACACCCTATGTAATTACAGTTCAGTTCTCTTATTTAAATTCAGGCTTAAGTCAAAAGACATTGCCGCACAATTATAATGTTCAGTTCTATATATAGTATACTTCAACTATATATTCCTACAACATGTAATTTCCAATTACAATAGAAGGTCAAGATATTTACCTCAATAAGCCCAAAATTATCCAAGTTATAAGTCGCTCCTGAACAAGGTTTAGCTCCTACTCCGTGCGCTCCAAAACGCTCCAAGAAACCCTTAGAAGTGTCTACACAACTTCTACTAAATACTTCAACTACGGGTGAAGATTTTCCTTAGGGTTTCGTTTAGTGGCTAAAGGAAGGTATAATAGTATTTTCCGGGCTTCGTATAAAGGGTACTTTGGAAAGTACTACAAGGTATTTGGCTAAAGTATTTTGGGCATTATAACGATACTAGTAGAATACATTTCTACCAAGGGGGGTAGTATTTTGACTAGCACAACTAGGCTAGAGGGGTTGCTCTCGCCAGAGCCACTAGGCAAGTGGGGCTCGGCCAGGGCTCTCGCCAAGGGCTCTCAAAGGGGGGTGTGGTGGACGAACTACACAAGGGAGGGAGGAAGAGAACTTCAAGACTTAGGAAGATTTTTGGAAGAAGTCTTCCAGGGTGGGGTATTTATAGGTCAAGCAAAGGCCAACCAATGGCCAAGATGCATCCAAGTGTATAGCAAGTGTAGGCTAGATTTCCACCATGTGTACCTTATCCATCTACCACACAACTTGCACAAAATATCCTACCAACTAAAGCTCTCTTTTTCGTCCACCATTACGCCCACTCAAGGCCAATGTGAGGTGACACATGTCACCCTCCCGTTGGTCCAAAATGTTCGTCTCGGAAAATTCCGCAAAAATTATAAATGACATAGCGGAAATTCCCTACGAAAGTCGTGGAAAACGTTTTCGAAAAACGACTCTAACCGTGTTGTGCACAAAAAGAATTCGCCAAGCCTAAAGAAGTTCGAAAATTTCACGCACGCCCCCACGCATACTGCGGAAATACGGTATAACACTATTTGGCAGAGTTGCTCGAGTAGCTCTTCACCGCATGGACATTGCCCGCACGCAGCTCATGCACTGGATGTGAGGCACGAGGAGTCGACGAATGACCAAGATCGCAGAGTAGGCCAAGGCGCAGGTCCTTTGGTGACCTTCGGGCAGCAAATTTCAAAGAGTTAGTTATGCGCCTCCGCCAAGACGGAGTGCTCCACCTCGCCGTCGGGGCGTTCAAAAATTCGGCGAGCGGTCGTGGCTCCAAGGTTTGAGTTTTTGGGGATCGGGGATGTTAGTCGGATGGGACCACCCTTACCTCGTTGTGACCATTGTGGTAGGCTCCACGATGGGAGTGTCGTGCTAATAGGGAATCTGCTTTACATGCGCCACCGCCATTTTGCAAGGAATTGTCCCACCGAGAGATAGCGCGAGGTTAAGATTCAGCCTTCGATCGATGGGCGATTCACCTCCTCCTTTGTGCGTCGTGTCGGAAAGAACATGAGTAGAACGACAAGAAGGAAGTGAAGCAATAGTTGGTATGTTCTTAACCTCTAGAGTATTGTATGCTTTGATGTTGTGGTGATGTGTTGAGTGCTATGTTCGGGTAGCTTTGTGTATATAATGTGATTTGGAAGCATGGTTAATAAAGAGGGTAAGTTGGATGAGAAAAATTTTGAACCTTAGAATTTATAACAGTTGAGACCTTAGATGTAAGGCCGTCTTGGGTAGAAGCCTTTCATCGTTAATCCTTGTCGGAGTGTATGGTATACATGGAGTTTTGTGTGATGATTCCATGGGTAGTTTGCGATGGAAGTGGTAGCTTCCATGACGTGGATTAGTAAGATGGACGAGTTGGAGGTAGTGACTCAAGGTGGTAGAAACAGGCGATGATCGAATTGTGGGCGTGTACTAGAGAGGGGTGAGTGTACAAGGAAGGTACGCCGAGTAAGGAGAGTATCCTTTAGACCAAGGAGGAGAAAATAGTGATGTTTGCACGTTAGAGGTGATTTCCGAATGGAATTTGGAGATGCGTGATTTCTATATTATGGCCATGAGAGGCATAAATGAGTTTTGGTAGGTATAGTAGTGAAGACTATACCGCGCACGTGTTCTCAAGACTTAGAAGGAACATTCGGACGAATGTTTCGAGGGGAAGAATGTTACACCAGTAAATTCTAGAGGATAGATAAGTTGGCAAACTTGTGTTGGAATGATTTTGAGATTACCATTGAGTATTGGACCCCATTTGTTATGGATTGTAAGGTGTTTAAAAGGCCTAGTGTGTAGTCCGTTGAATCTAGGTCCCAACGCAGCCAACCGCTCGTCGATTGGACATCGAGTCAAAAGTTATGGAAGTTTCAAGTTTGGCGCGCAATCAGTAAAGCGGTGACTTGATTCGGGGTTCAGCGCGGCGCACGGAGAGCAGGTACGCGCCGATTGTACCGAGGGTCTGCGGGTGTTGGCGCGCGGCGCGCGGAATGCGCAGGCGCGTGACGCGTGCAATTATTTTCTGAGAAGACATGGCGCCGGCGCGGTGGCGCGCGCCGAGGCGGATTTTCATGTAGCGGGAAATCGTGATTTTTTTATAAGAGCCTATGGGAGGGTGACAAGTGTCCCTCCCATCCTTTGACCAGCGATAGAAGCCTATTTTAGGCCAAGTCTTGGAAGACTTGGCCATTTCATTCAAACCCTCCCAAGAGAAAACCCTCTCCCTTCTCTCTAGGTTTTTGAGAAACCCGGCCTTAGGAACCGCTGAGCGCGCAAGAAGGAAAAAGTGTTGGTGAACTTGGGAAGCGCCGTGGTTGAGTTGACGGAAGAAGTGGTAGGAAAGGGCTTTTGTGGGCTTTTCTAAAAGGTAAGAGTTTCCTTCTGCGGTTTTGAGTTAGTACTTGTGATAGTAGTATAGATCTGTGAGCTGAGGTCATATATTTAGAGTTTGAATAGATTTGTGAGCCCGAGGTGTTATAGTTAAGTTTGTATAGATTTGTGAGCACGAGGTCATTATAGTTAAGTTGGCTTAGATTTGGATCTTGTAGCCTTGTTGATTTCGGCCTTGTGAAAGGTGGCAAGTTAATAGAAACAAAGGAAGTTCTGTCCAATTTCCGTAGAATGTAGGGGCCTTGTACTTAGTTTACTCTACGTTCAAACTAGAGTTTGATAGACGTTTTATGGCCCTTATAGGATTGAAGTACTACGTGTAGCATATTCTTCTTAAGGGAGATAGTACTGTGGAGCATTTTGCTTAGTGTCGACAATCGTCGCGAGGTATGTGATTCTTCCTATCCTCTTGACATGACTATTTGTGAAATATATAGTGCGGTTGACGACGTGTTAAAGGAAATTGATTTTCCAAATTGTGTCTTGACTTGTTATGAAGTGTAAAGGGCTTCATTAGGTGTAAGAGTAGTAAGTCTTATCCGTTAGTAATGGGCACTCTGCTTAAAGAATGAGCCCTCTTGGTCTCATAAATGTTTATGTGGTAATTGGTTGGTTTAAAACATAAAGGGGTTATAACGCTTTATGGGAAGTCGATTATAACAACTTTATGTGAGTAAAAGAACGGTTTTTGATTGGTAGAAGTTAAGAGACTTGATCTTGTAAGATAAGAGACTTAACTTAGAATTGTGAAAGTTTTGTAATGTATTCAAAAGTTGTAAAACCTCATTCGTGAGTAATGAGTAATACTTGGTTTTGAAAACTTAAGAGTTATACTAGCTTTATGGGAAGTTAGGTATAACGGCATAAGAATGTGAAATGGATTTGAAAGTGGGAACAAGTATCGAACACACCATCATAGCTTAATAAAGGAAATGGTTTCGACTAATTGATTATATTAAAACCGTAGAAACCTCCATCCGCATAGAAACTAAGATAAGACAAAATGATATTACATTTCCTAGATCACGGTCGCTTAAATGAGAATCATTGATAACAAGTTCGACTTTTCTTAAAATTCCAAAGAATGAACTTAATGGATTGCAAAGATAATGTAATGGATTTTGGAAAAGAGAAGTAACTTGAGTTTGAAAGTATAAATCACTTGTTTTCAAATATCGAACTTTTCTTAAGGGAAAAGTAAATGTCTTGGTTTTAAAAGGTAGGAATACTTGACCTTAAAGGAGTTAATTACTTGGACTTTTAAAAGGTATACTTGACGTTATGTTAATTGTGTTTGAAGTACGTGTTTTAAACATGAATGTGTGTGATACTACGTGTGATAGTATCGTATGGTTTCTACGTAAAGAGAGGTCTTTGAAGGTAGGAAAGAATGTAGTATTTTGGGGTTGGAACCCGGTTTGTCGACTTAAACGAAGGCACTTTGAGTTGTGTGTAACTTGCCCGCTTGTGGTGATAGTTTTGTTGTTGTGCAAGTGTTTGACTTTGTGCTACCGAGTCTCTCGACGGAGGGGATATCGGCGGATACGATGGACATATCGACACGTTGGGTAGCCCACGGGTATGCTTCCACTATATTGATCCTTTGGGACATATCGACACGTTGGGTAGCCCACGTATGCTTCTATTGTGAGTGTTATCTTGTAAACTGGTTTGGACATACCGACACGTTGGGTAGCCCACAGTACGCGCCCACGTGAGTATTATCTCGGGTATTTGTTCGACATACCGACACGTTGGGTAGCCCACGAGTACGCCGCCCATGAGTATTATTCGGTATTTGTTTGGACATACCGACACGTTGGGTAGCCCACGAGTATCGTCCACAGCGAGTATTATTCGGGTATTTGTTTGGACATACCGACACGTTGGGTAGCCCACGAGTACGCGTCCATGAGTATTATCCGGGTATTTGTTTGACATACCGACCCGTTGGGTAGCCTACCAGTATCGTCCGCAGCGAGTATTATCTTGTTATTGGTTGGGACATACCGACACGTTGGGTAGCCCACGAGTATCGCCCACCGTGAGTACTATCTTGTTATTGGGTTGACATACCGACACGTTGGGTAGCCCACGAGTATCGTCCACTTTGAGTAATGATCTTTCGGCGAGTCCCCGACTTGATGTGATTTGATTTGGTAGAATCAGATATACGTGGTGTCGTAGTTTGGTTATCATACATGTCTCTGCTTTTCCTTATAGACTATTATGATTTCATTTACGATTTTTTTTCTGCTTCGCATACTCGGCACTGTTATCGACTTCTTCGGCCGCGTCATGCCGCAGTTGAGATACATCGCTTGTTGATCCGCACTTTGGATCGCTGTTCGATTCTCGAAGCTCCATTCCTTCGGAGACTTTGTCACTTGGTACGGTTCTCAAGTTGTAGAACTTTTGTACATCTGTGGTATGGCGGCCCCGTCCGCCGTGAGATGTTATAAAAATTCTTAGAGGTGCAGAGTAATCGATGCCAAGGATTGTAATGGCTCAGTGTTAGTTATTTTTCAGAAAAGGTAACCGCTTGGTTAGCCTGTTTTCTCTTTTCATTGGTCATCATGTATGAGTTTTAATTTCACGATTTTCTCGATGTTGTTTGACTACTGGGTGCGGGTAAGGCACTGGCCATGCCCGGTCGGGTCGTGACAATCATTTTCCTCTTGTGGAGTTTGCTTATAACAACAGCTACCATTCCAGTATACAGATGGCGCCATACGAAGCATTGTATGGGCGGAAATGCAGGTCATCGATTGGTTGGTTCGACGTGGGCGAGGTGCAGTTAGTTGGCCCAGACTTGGTTCAGCAGGCTGTGGATAAGGTGAAGCTTATCCAGGAGAGACTGTTAGCAGCTCAGAGTCGGCAGAAGTCATATGCGGATAATCGGCGTCGGCATTTGGAGTTTCAGGTAGACGATTGGGTCGTCTCGCGCCACCCACGGCGGTGTGATGAGATTCGGAAAGAAGGGAAAACTCAGCCCAAGGTACATTGGGCCCTACCAGATCATCCGTAGAGTAGGCAAGGTTGCCTATGAGTTGGATCTGCCATCAGAGTTAGAGGCGGTGCATCCGGTCTTCCATGTTTCTATGTCATGGAAGTGTATCGAGATCCAGAGTGTTTTCCTCGCTAGTGAGGTCCAGTGACAGAGGTTATCGTATGAGGAGAGTCCCATAGCGATACTCGATCGCCGTGTCAGCGATCGCGACCAAGGATGTGGCTTCCGTCAAAGTCTTGTGGAAGAATGATAACCGGGAGGAGATGACTTGGGAAGCGGAGGAGGACATGTTGAGGAAGTATCATCACTTATTCCCTACACCTTCAGGTAATTCATTTTCCCCTTACTTGTCAAGTTTTAATTGAAGCATTTTTGTTTAAGTGTTATTATGTGGCCATGTGTGGCATTTTGGTATGTCGGGGTTGTAAAAGGAAACTATGTCGCTAATTATAAGTTTGACTCCGAAAGAACATTCGGGGACGAATGTTTCTAAGGGGGGAAGAATGTTACACCCCGTATTTACAGGACATGTTTTAAGAACGTACGTGAGAATCCCAAATGTTAAGATTAGAGACTTGTAAAAATTTATCGGAATTATGGAATTGTCGAAAAATGTAATATTGCGACGAATGGGAGGGCGACACGTGTCACCCCTATGTTGTCTTGGACGAAAATAAGCATGGACATAAGGGTCATTTGACCATTGTTAGGAAGACAAAGTCTTGCAAGTTGAAGAGCTTGAGAAAATTGACTTGGTCAATGGGGCCACAAGTCTTGATATTTAAAAGAACTTCATCCAAGCCACACTTTTGTGCACATCTTAACCCTCCATTGAACTATATAGTAGTACTAGTAGCAAGAGAAGCTCAACACTTAGCTAAATTTCAAGAAAATATGAAGAACACTTCATAGTGCTCTCGGGTTCACTACCAAGAAAAGAGATTTTTTTTTGTTAGTTGTCCATTAAGCTCCACACTTTAAACCAAGGTTCATGAGGGTATTGTAAGGGTATCTCAATAGAAAAATCCCGGAAAAAGATAGTTTTCGTATTAGTCGCAAGGTGAAAACCTAGTTGCTTTTCTAGGTTTTGTTTGGAAGATTAAAGGAAAGTTGTTTGTGTTATTCTAAGGGTCTCAAGTGGCGGATTGAAGTGTCAAGAAGAGGCTCTAAGTTGCTAGGGAGCGACTTCGGATTTGAAGTTGGACTAAGACTCGTTGAGGTAATAATCTTGTCTCTTAAAGTGTTACAAGATTATATTTTGTTGTTAGACTTACATGTTTGCTAGCATGAAGTATATGTGTTGAAGTTTTATAAGTGTTATGGATTGTTGTAGCTTAAAATCCGAAATGTCATATAAGCCATTTGAAGTTGGATTACAATTTGGTCGTTAATTAGAATCGTCGCATGTTACTTACTTGAAGATTATAGTAGTTATAATCGATTGCGACTTGATATCATGTTATGCTAACAACTTGGATTGAAAAGGAAATTGGATAAGAATTGGTGTTATTGTATCTCAATGTTGCCGAATTGGCCTAGTAGTTTGTATTAGTTTGATATCAATTGTGGGGCGGAATTTTACACGTCTAGTAGGCGTGTAATCCCCTATTGTTAATTACATTGTTGGGCCTTAAATGTGGCGTGTTTGGTTATTGAACTCGGCCTTGAAAAAGGTGGCAAAGTATGTAGAAACAAAGGAGGTGCTGTCCGATTTTCCGTAGAATTTAGTGACTTTGCACTTATAATATTCTACGTTTGAAGTAAGACGTTAATAGACGTATTGTGGACATTATAGGTTGACATACTATGGGCGGGATATTGTACTTAGCAAGTGGATTGACCCGAAGAGGTATGTAGAACTTTCCTATTTTTTTAGCATGAATAGTTGCACGTATATAGTACGGTAGACATACAAGACCTTGATATCCTTTACTTGTTTTAAGAATAGCCAAGTTGGGTGAGTTAGGAGATTAACTCACTTCTTTAAAAGTATTAAGGATGTCTTAAGTTTTTAAAGTTAAGGGACTTGAAGAGTTTTAAAGTATATTATACTTGTTTCCTTTTTAAACGTATAAGTCCCTTGGATAGGAAATTGTATTTGGCTAAGGTATAAAGTTAATATAACGACTTTATGGGAAGTTGGTTATATTAGCTTTATGGAAAGATAAATGAGGATAAATGACTTGATTTAATGAAAGGCAATTTGATTTTTAAGGCATCAATTGCCTAAGGTTTTATAAGAAAAGAAGTCACTTGATTTAGAAGCCTAACTTTATTTCTAAAGGTATTATGACTTGTCTTGAAAAGTAATTTTGACTTGATACTACGGTTATTAGTATCTTGGAAGTTTTATATGAAAAAGAGTCATTTTTAAAAGAGTGGAAGTATGTAGTACTTTGGGTTAAAATTCCCGGATTTTTATAAAAGACATGTTAGTGCCTTAAGTAAACTAAAATGAGAGTGTATATGAACAAGACTAATAAGAAGTTAGGGGATTTCTTAACTTGCTTATATATAGTATGATAAGCCGGTAGTGCTTATGTTATAAATGATAAGCCGGTAGTGCTTATGTTACGTATGATAGCCGGTTTGTGCTAGTGGTATATTATTCATTACGGGGTCATTCCCCGGGTTTGTGGCATTTGCATATTCCGTGGATTTGCTACCCATGATGCGAGGAATACCTCATGCGGGTCCGTAAGGGCTTATGCGGGTGAAATAGTCCACGCGGGCGGATCAGTCTATGCGAGGAATACCTCACGCGGTCTACACGACCTACGCGCGGATACCTATGCGAGGAATACCTCACGCGGGTCACACGACCATTGCGGGTGAAATAGTCCCAAGAGTAGGATTGCTTAATGATATCGCGGCGGGTGGTCCCGCTTTGATCGTGAGCTTCCTATTTTTATGTTGTAAGTATACTCTTATTTACTCTCATTGTTAGTAAGGCACGATTATCTTGTAATTTGATTATCATACATGTCTCGGCTTTGTTTTAGACTTATGATGTAATTACGTATTTTCGATTTACATACTTAGTACATATGTGTATCGACCCTTCTTCTGGGGCTGCGTTCATGCCGCAGGTAGGGATAAACAGGTGGTGGATCCTCATTCTTAGGATCACTGATCGGGTGTCAGAAGCTCCATTTCTCCTGAGGCTTGTCTTTTGGTACAGTTTTTCCCTGATGTTGTAGATTTTTATGTACATTCAGGGGTGTTATACCCCGTAGTTCCAGGGTATGTATGCGAGGACGTACGTACGAGAATACGACAGAAAGATTGGAAAGGAAGAAAGAGGCGATTTTTTTTCCACGGAAAAGTTTCCGGTTTTTGTGAAGGAAAAAGGTTCGTTAATGGAATTGATTCCCGATTTGGTATTCGGACTTCTGGAATATTAGAGAATTATGGAATTTTATTTTCGAAATGGTCACGTGGGCCCACGGAGAAATTTACTGATTTGTGGGCCCACTTTGTTTTAGATTTTGGCCATTATGGATATTTTGGAAGATGTTTTATTTTGGCCAATAGGAGGGTGACACGTGTCACCCCGCCAGTGGCTTAGGCCGAATGGCATTTGTGCACAACACCCTTGCTAGAGTCGTTTTTAAACGTTTTACATAACTTGCGAGGGAAAATTCCGCTATGTCTTTTCTTATTTTTATGGATTTTTCCGAGAAACGAAACATTTTGGACCAACGGGAGGGACGTGTCACCTCACACATTGGAAGTTAGGCGCTTAGGGCGATTGGTGGCAAGTTGTTGGTAGATATTTGTGTAGATATTTGTGAGGGTTTTAAGGAGTAGGGACTAGGGGCACTTGGGCATATCTTGCCCTACACTTGCCTAGCACTTGGCTAGATCTTGGCCGTTGGTTGGCCTCAGGCTATAAATACCCTCTAAGGTCAAGACTTCTTCATCCAAAATGTCTAAGTCTTGAGCCTTCCTCCCCTTTTCATGAGGCCCTTGGCGAGAGTTTCCCAGTGGGGTAGCAGGGTAGCCACCCTCCTTTGGTGTGGCCGTGGGTACCCCTAGCCTAGTTTGTTTTCATATAATACCCCTCTGGTAGAAATACTCTCAAAAGTATTGTTATAATGCCCAAATTACCTTAGCCGTATACCTTGTTGTATTCTAAGGATTTACCTATACGAAAAGCCCAGAAATACTATTATACTTCCCACACCACAAACCGAAACCCTAGGAAAATCTCCATAGTCCGTTGGAGTATTGTGAAGAAGTTGGTTAGAACTTCTAAGGGTGGTTTAGAGCGGGTTGAGCGCCGGAGTTGGAGCTAAACGATTGCCCAGGATCGACTTTATACTTGGATAATTATGGGCTTAGCGAGGTAAATATCTTGTCCCCCTATTGTAATTGGATATTACATGTTGTAGGAAATTATAGTTGAAGTATACTATGTATATAGCGAACGTATAGCTTGTGCAATGTCTTTGGACTTAAGCTGAAGAATCAATCGAATCGTTTTTACATAGGGTATCTGACATTAGACTTGTGTAGTAATCTTGTGGAGTAGAATTGTACCGTTCGGGTTAGATGTATAACCCCTGGTTGGCTTCGTAGCCGCCAGTTAGAGGAGGAGATTTACGCTTGCGGGGAGAGTCTTTGCCGAATTTTGGTAGAATGTTCTACACGATGAGATCTAAATGTTAATAAGCGCTTGTGGCCTTATAGGTTGATGTACTACGTGTGGCGCGATCCACGTGGCTTGGCGGTAGCCGACGTTTGGAAGTACTTGAGCGTTTTGCTGTAGTCGATACTCGTCGCGAGGTATGTGAACCTCTTCCTATCTCTTCTAGCATGATATGTGTGAACTATGTAGTGCGGTAGACGCATACGTGCTAAATGTGTTTGAGTGGTTTAAAACATAAAGTGTTATAACGGCTTTATGGGAAGTTGGTTATAACACTTTATGTTAGTAAGAAAATACATGTGGTTTTTAAAAGGTAATCGATTTGAACTATAATCGCTTGTTATATGATAAGAAAGAATCGGAAGTATTTCAAAAGATTTTTGAATCATTTTGAAAGGAGAAGTAATACTGTGTTTGAAAACTTAGGAGTTATACTAGCTTTATGGGAAGTTAGGTATAACGGCTTAAGAATGCTTTCTTGATTTGAAATCGAATGTGTATCGACAAACCACTGCGGCGTTAATAAAAGGAAATGTTTTGAATAATTAAGTATTATTAAAACTAAGAGAAACTTCCATCTGCATGTAAGCTAAGATGAGACAAAATGATATTTCCTAGATCATGGTCAGTAATAAGATTGTTATAAACAAGAATATCCTACTCACATATAAGGCTTATGTTTCTCATTGTTTAAAAGAGAATTATATTCTTAAATGAATAAGACTATGAACTACGAAACCTTTCTAAAATAAGAAACGTGAACATTTGAAATTAGGCAAACTTGGGCGTTTGGAAAATAATGTTGTTACTTGATTTTACAAAGGTAAGAGTTTTAGTTTTTAAAAGCGATACTACTCTATTTTATACTACGTATTGTGTGACTTATGTGAAAGAAGCAGATCTTTTTAAGATTTTAATGTGTGAAGTACTTTGGGGATAGATACGAACTTGTTAGTAGAAGTACCTTGTGTGAATAACTTGATTGTATTGGTTTGTGATAGCCTTGTAATACTTTCTTGTTGCTTTGATAAGTAAACGTGTTAGGATGCTACGTGTGTTAGTATCTTGTGATGTTTGTGTGCGGGTTTCTCGATTGTGCTTATTAACTATCGATCGTTATGATAGTATTGTGGCATTCATCTCTTGAGATGATTCCGGGTTAAGCCGCCTCCGACGCGGGTAGACTCGGTGATGCAGGACCATGATTCGAGAATACCTCACGCGGTCACGGGGCCTATGCGCGAGCTACGAGTTCCGAGTTAGTGTCGTCCTTTATGGGCATGCGGTCTCAGGGCTATGCGGACTCGAAAGTCGGGGCGATGCCGGGAGTAGCTACCCTCGACGCGGGAATACCTCATGCGGCCGATGAGATTGGCCTACGCGAGTCGCGGAGTTCGTGACTAGACGCGACATTAGATCTGCGCGCAAGTGGCGGCCTTTGATCATGTGACGGTGCAGACAGATCTTATGATCTGATTTATGACCTTGTTGGTGCTTGTAGGTGTTAGTAGTCGGCTATGCCTTCAGATTTACCTGCATGCAGTTTTATTAGGACACAGTGGGACACGTGTTCATGTATTCCTTGGTGCTTGTATATCATAAATCGCCAGCGATGAGGAAGGTATTCCACGCACGATTGATGTTGTGGCGTGAGACCCATTGTTAAATCGAGTGATGACTTGAGGTGTGAGTCCCCGACTTGACATGACCGCTTATTTATGGTGATCCGTAGTTTGGTTATCATACATGTCTCCGCTTTGTATAGACTACTATGATTTCATTTACGATTTATTTTTAGTTTCACATACTCTGCACTGTTATCGACCTCCTTCGGGCCGCGTCATGCCGCAGTTGAGGTACATCGCCGTTGATCCTAGCTCGTGGTCACGTCGTTTGGGAAGCTCCGTTTCTCCGAGGCTCATCATGGTATAGTCCCCGTAGTAAGTGTTTACATTCGTGGTTTGGCGGCCCCGTCCCGCCATTGTGGTCGTATCATTCTTAGAGGTCCGTAGAGTACCGCGTTGTGGCGGGGTTGGTAAAAAGGATTGCCGCTCATTTGTAAAAGAGTTGATGGTTATATATATGCCGAAAGGCAAGTTTTCACTGATTATTGTTTTATATTTCATTATCTCATGTTGTTGTTTTATGTTCACTGATTACTCGATGTTGTGTCACTAGGGTGCCCGGTAAGGCACGACCACGCCCGCCGGTCGTGACAAAAGTGGTATCGAGCGATTAATCCTCGGAAAGTGTCTACGCATCAGATCGAAGAAGTCTTGATTATCGGTGTTGTGCACCACACCAATAATCGTGAGGCTATAGGATATTTAGGATTGGTTTCTATTCTTCTCACTCGAGATCGTGCCTTAGAGCCGTGTTGTAAGTTGGACCCTCCGACGAAATTATTTCCTTATCGTTATGCTCCGCGTAGGCAACCCGCCCGGAGGGCAAGGCACCGAGGAGCCGCGAGTAGAGTTCGGAGGTGGCGAGGGCACGTGCCAAATCATTACCTAGGTAGTGCTTCATTCGGGGTTTCTGCGACGCCACTAGCCCCAAAGAGTTTAAGCATGGCGGCGCGGTTCATCGCGCCATGATATGTGAACCTTCGCCCACGATCGAACCGAGAATATAGATTGCAAGAGACAACCTTGTTACTAGCTATGGATTTGGCTACCGAGAGTATACCGATGTATCGCGAGTCTTGATGACTACCTAAGAGAAGGTTGTGCAAGAGTAATCCTTGATTAGGCTTCGAGCATGGCACGTACGGGCTTATGCGCAGCAGCCGAGAACGAGATCGACGGGTTAACCAAGGACAGAGGGCCGAGCGGCAAGGTCCTTCGGTAACTTTCAAGGTGAGTATACCTTAAGTGCTATGTTCGATAGCGGTGTGGTAGTTGTGATTAGAAATCATGCGGTTAACCGAGTAAGATTTTGGGGATAGAGGTGTGAGCCTTAGAGTGTTATACGTCTGGACCAGAGGTAAGGCCATCTCGAGTAAAGGTGTAGTGTTATGTTTGATCTCACGGAGTGCATAGTGCACGTGAGCTATGTTTGGGATAGGTCCCTAAGTGGTATGAAATGAAAGAGGGTAGTTGAGCTAAGAAGACCCCTAGGTTTTCGTAACATGTTTAGTAAAATTGTTCCTTCCGGGAGATAGTATTTTGCGCCTTGCCGGGTTGAGGCCACGTTGCGGGTCAACCCGCGGCATGTTTGGTGGGTCTGGTTGTGGTGGTCCCGCCAGTGGAAGCGGTCACGAGGTGTTAGGCCCAGTGTAGTTAACCAGCGTACGAGTTCGTGGATGCGTTCGACCAGTGGTCGGTCGATGGGGGCAGCCCATCGTGTTCTTCGGTCGGGACCGTTCACTCGGCAGTGTTGTTTTATCAGAAAGGTTGTAAGGCTGCACGGGGTGCCTACCTTCACCTTATGGCGCATGTGGAGCCCGTGTTACTACTGCTTTTTGTTTCCGGAAGTTTTACCAGCAGGTTAAGGACTCAGTGAGTCTCGAATCACATTCGCCTTCGCCGCGTGTGGATTTCGAGGTAGTTGTGAGGATTGTTGTCTCTGTGGAGGGAGCGTTAAGCTACCATTCAAAGATTCGGATGTCGCCTACGAAGCCTTGTAGGGCGAAGTGTAAGTTGCGGCCGATTGGTTCGATGTTGGCAAGGTTGAGATAGTTGGATCGCTTGTTCCAGCAGATCGTGGATGGTAAAGCTCATCTAGAAGAAGTTCGCAGCGGCTCGGAGGAATCGATGCGGATAATCGGCGACGACGCCAGAGTTGAGCCGACGGTCGGTCTTCTTGAAAGTACCACCGGACGAGTGTGACGAGTTGTGAAATGAAGGAACTTAGCCCGAGTTACTTTGGGCCTTTTGAGTTCATGTGAAGAATAGGCGGTTGCTTATATGTTAGCAATTGCCGTCCGACTTAGGAGGCGACGTCCGATCTTCGTATTGTTATGTTCGGAAAGTATCGAAGATCCATCCAGAATGTCCCCAGTTAATGATGCCCACGTAAAGAGATAGTAACCCCGAGTTTTGGAAACTAAAGCGATGATCGTAATGTGGTGCGGTTCGAACACGACAACTTGGTGATCGCAGCGACCGGTACCATTTGTTGGGTCGTCGGAGCTAGCTCGCGCAAAGTGACAAAAGTGTATTTGTGGTGATGTTAGAGGTGTTTCCTCGTAGACTTGGATATAAGTATGTTGCGCAGGTACTTTCTGTGGCCAGGTATGGCAGGATTGTTTCGTAAGTATAGGAGTGAAGACTATACTGGCGCACGTATGTTTTGAGGCTTAGAATGAACATTCGGGACGAATGTTTCTAAGGGGGGAAGAATGTTATACCCGTAGTTCCGTGGTATGTATGCGAGACGACGCACGAGAATAATGACGAAAGATTGGAAAGGAAGAAAGAGGCGATTTTTTCCACGGAAAAGTTTCCGTTTTTGTGAAGGAAAAGGTTCGTTAATGGGAATTGATTCCCAGATTTGGTATTCGGACTTCTGAATATTAGAGAATTATGGAATTTTATTTTCGAAAATGGTCACGTGGGCCCACGGAGAAATTTACTGTTTTGGGCCCACTTTGTTTTGAGATTTTGGCCATTATGGATATTTTGGAAGATGTTTTATTTTGGGCCAATAGAGGGTGACACGTGTCACCCCGCCAGTGGCTCGCCGAATGGCATTTGTGCACAACACCCTTGCTAGAGTCGTTTTCGACTAAACGCTTTACATAACTTGCGAGGGAAAATTCCGCTATGTCTTTTCTTATTTTTGCGGATTTTTCCGAGAAACGAAACATTTTGGACCAACGGGAGGTGGCGTGTCACCTCACATTGGAAGCAAGTGGGCGCTTAGGCCGATTGGTGGGCAAGTTGTTGGTAGATATTTGTAGATATTTGTGAGGGTTTTAAGAGTAGGGACTAGGGGCACTTGGGCATATCTGCCCTACACTTGCCTAGCACTTGGCTAGATCTTGGCCATTGGTTGGCCTTGGCAGGCTATAAATACCCTCTAAGGTCAAGACTTCTTCATCCAAAATGTCTAAGTCTTGAGAGCCTTCCCCTTCCCTTTCGAGGCCCCTTGGCCGAGAGTTTCCCCAGTGGGTAGGTGGCGGGTAGCCACCCTCCTGTGGTGTGGCGTGTGGGGTACCCCAGCCTAGTTTGTTTTCATATAATACCCCCTCTTGGTAGAAATACTCTCAAAAGTATTGTTATAATGCCCAAATTACCTTAGCCAGATACCTTGTTGTATTCTAAGGATTTACCTATGAAAAGCCCGAAATACTATTATACTTCCCACTACCACAAAACCGAAACCCTAGGAAAATCTCCATAGTCCGTTGGAGTATTGTGAAGAAGTTGGTTAGAACTTCTAAGGTGGTTTAGAGCGGTTGGAGCGCCGAGTTGGAGCTAAACGATTGCCCGGATCGACTTTATACTTGGATAATTATGGGCTTAGCGAGGTAAATATCTTGTCCCCTATTGTAATTGGATATTACATGTTGTAGAAATTATAGTTGAAGTATACTATGTATATAATCGAACATAGCTTGTGTGAATGTCTTTGGACTTAAGCCCAAGAATCGAATCGAATTGCTTTTACATAGGATCAGACATGAGACTTGTGTAGTAATCTTGTGGAGTAGAATTGTACCCGTTCGGGTTAGATGTATAACCCCCGTTGGCTCGTAGCCGCCAGTTAGAGGAGGAGATTTACGCTGCATGGGGAGAGTCTTGCGAATTTTCGGTAGAATGTTCTACGATGAGATCTAAATGTTAATAAGCGCTTGTGGCCTTATAGGTTGATGTACTACGTGTGGCGCGATCTACGTGGCTTAAGCGGGTAGCCGACGTTTGGAAGTACTTGAGCGCTTTTGCTATGAGTCGATACTCGTCGCGAGGTATGTGAACCTCTTCCTATCTCTTCTAGCATGATATGTGTGAACTATGTAGTACGGTAGACGCATACGTGCTAAATGTGTTTGAGTGGTTTAAAACATAAAGTGTTATAACGGCTTTATGGGAAGTTGGTTATAACAACTTTATGTTAGTAAGAAAATACATGTGGTTTTTAAAGGTAATCGATTTGAACTATAACCGCTTGTTATATGATAAGAAAGAATCGAAGTATTTCAAAAGATTTTGAATCATTTTGAAAGGAGAAGTAATACTTGGTGTTTGAAAACTTAGGAGTTATACTAGCTTTATGGGAAGTTAGGTATAACGGCTTAAGAATGCTTTCTCGATTTCGAAATCGAATGTGTATCGACAAACCATCTGCAGCGTTAATAAAAGGAAATGTTTTGAATAATTAAGTATTATTAAAACAAGAGAAACTTCCATCCGCATAGAAGCTAAGATGAGACAAAATGATATTTCCTAGATCATGGTCTTTGTAATAAGATTGTTATAAACAAGAATATCCTACTCACATATAAGGCTTATGTTTCTCGATTGTTTAAAAGAGAATTATATTCTTAAATGAATAAGACTATGAACTACGAAACCTTTCTAAAATAAGAAACGTGAACATTTGAAATTAGGCAAACTTGGGCGTTTGGAAAATAATGTTGTTACTTGATTTTACAAAGGTAAGAGTTTTAGTTTTCTTAAAAGGACAATACTCTATTTTATACTACGGGTATTGTGTGACTTATGTGAAAGAAGCAGATCTTTTTAAGATTTTAATGTGTGAAGTACTTTGGGGATAGATACGAACTTGTTAGTAGAAAGTACCTTGTGTGAATAACTTGATTGTATTGGTTTGTGATAGCCTTGTAATACTTTCTTGTTGCTTTGATAAGTAAACGTGTTAGGATGCTACGTGTGTTAGTATCTTGTGATGTTTGTGTAAGGGTTTCTTGATTGTGCTTATTAACTATCGATCGTTATGATAGTATTGTGGCATTCATCTCTTGAGATGATTCCGGGTTAAGCCCTCCGACGCGGGTAGACTCGGTGATGCGGGACCATGATTCGAGAATACCTCACGCGGGTCCCGGGGCCTATGCGGAGCTACGAGAGTTCCGGAGTTAGTGTCGTCCTTTATGGGCACGCGGTCCTCAGGCGCATGCGGACTCGAAAGTCGGGGCGACGCCGGAGTAGCTACCCTCGACGCGGGAATACCTCACGCGGGCGATGAGATTGGCCTACGCGGAGTGCGGAAGTTCGTGACTAGACGCGCACATTAGATATCGCGGGCAAGTGGCGGCTTTGATCATGTGACGATGCAGACAGATCTTATGATCTGATTTATGACCTTGTTGATGCTGGTGTTAGTAGTCGGCTATGCCTTCAGACTTACCCCGCATGCTTTTATTAGGACACGTGGGACACGTGTTCATGTGTATTCCTTGGTGCTTGTATATCATAACCGCCAGCGGTGGAAGGTATTCCACGCACGATTGATGTTGGGCGTGAGACCCATTGTTAAATTGAGTGATGACTTGAGGTGTGAGTCCCCGACTTGACATGATCGCTTATTTATGGTGATCGTAGTTTGGTTATCATACATGTCTCCCGCTTTGTATAGACTACTATGATTTCATTTACTGATTTATTTTTAGTTTCACATACCATTGTCACTCGACCTCCTTCGGGCCGCGTTCATGCCGCGAGTTGAGGTACATCGATCGTTGATCCTAGCTCTCGTGGTCACAGCGTTTGGGAAGCTCCGCTTCTCCGAGGCTCATCAGTGGTATAGTCCCCGTCGTAGTAAGTGTTTACATTCGTGGGTTTGGCGGGCCCCGTCCCCGCCATCGCGTCGTATCATTCTTAGAGGTCCGTAGTAATCTTTGTGGCGGGGTTGGTAAAAAGGATTAAGCCGCTTCATTTGTAAAAGAGTTGATGGTTATATATATGCCGAAAGGCAAGTTTTCCTGATTATTGTTTTATATTTCGTTATCTCATGTTGTTGTTTTATGTTCGACATTACTCGATGTTGTGTCACTAGGGTGCCCGGTAAGGCACCGCCACGCCCGCTGGTCGTGACAAGGGGTATGGCGGGGCCCTGTCCCGCCACAGTTGTTATTCCTAGAGGTCTGTAGTCACATTTTGTGGTTTGGGCTGTAAGAACAGAGTTATACTGTTTTACTGTTGAGTATGTATATTTTATGGAAGACGGCCTTATCGGTTAGCCTGTGATGTTTATTGTCTAAACATGTTATATGTTGTGTATGTTCCACTGCTATTCTCTGATGTATACAGAACGGTGCCTGGTAGGCACCGCCGCGCCCCGGTCGGGTCGTGACACCGAGGACTCCCAATACCGCCTCGCCGTGCGATGTTCTCGCTCGTGCGCGAATAAACCAAGATATCATCAATGAATACTATAACGAACATATCCAGGAATGGCTTGAACACCCGGTTCATCAAATTCATGAATACTGCTGGGGCGTTGGTCAACCCGAAAGACATCACCCTGAACTCATAGTGCCCATACCGGGTCCTGAATGCAGTCTTTGGGATATCTGCCTCTAACTCGCACTGATGATAACTGACCGCAGTCTATCTTGGAGAACCACCTCGCACTCGCAGAATCGGTCAAACAAATCATCAATCTCGGGAGGATATCTTCTTGATAGTTACCTTATTCACCGCTCAGAATCAACATACATCCGCAACGTCCCATCCTTCTTCTTTACAAATAACACTGGCGCTCCCCAGGGAGAAACACTAGGCCTGATAAAGCCTTTTTCCAGCAAATCTTTCAGCTGGTCTTTCAATTCCCTCAACTCAAAGAAAGCATCCTCAGATGGTGGAATAGATATCGGTCGAGTATCCGCGACATATCAATGCAAAACTCAATCTTCCTCTCGGGAGGATACGGAAGCTCGTGGGAATATCACACGACCCGACCGTTACATCGTGCCCTACACAGGCACCCTTCTAATCATACAACATAATAAATCTGAAGATAAATAACATTTTTTTAAAACAAGGCCAAGCCGATAAGGCCGCCATAACATAAAAATTACCGAAAGTGGTCTACACTGCTTAACAATGTAAAAACAACTCTAGCTACCCAAATGTAGATGAATACCACTTAAGATTTGAACAAATACTATGACGGGACAAGGCCCCGCTGCACTTCGAATATACATAGCCATGACAACTCCTAACATCGGAGCCATCTCGATATCTTTGAACCAGATCCTAAGCTCGCGGATCCACAATCGTGTACCTAAACTCGCAGACATGAACGCGGCCGAGAAGGGGTCGCATAACAAAAATTTAATATGGAGCGGAAAATAAGGTACTGAAACAAATCATAATCAGATAAAAGAATGACAGAGACAAGTATAAAAAGGGTGCATACCAGATCCTACTGTGTCATTACCATCTCGTGAACTTAATCGTACCTTATTATCTTTTCCCATTTTTCAATAAAAGTTATAGTCACTTTCTTACGTACATACTTAGGAAAATCATCAAGTTCATTACCATATAACTTACTTACCTTGCATAACATAATCCGACCCTTTATGGAGGGACGCCTATACTGCCCGGCCCAATCTGGGATGCGATAAAGTCACATAGTCTTACCATAAAGGTATACTGCCCGGCCCATTTCTGGGACGCGGTAAAGTCACATAGTCTGCCCATAAAGGTATACTGCCCGACCCATTCCTGGGACGCGGTAATGTCATATAGTCTGCCCATAAAGGTATACTGCCCCATTCTCGACGCGGTAATGTCATATAGTTCGCCCATAAGGTATCTCGCCTGCCCATTCACGACGCGTAATGTCATATAGTCCGCCATAAAGGTATCCGCCCGCCCATTCTCGACGCCAGTAATGTCATATAGTCCGCCCATAAGGTATCTCGCGGCCCATTCACGACGCCAGTAATGTCATATAAAAATCCGGGAGTTTAACCCCACGTACTACGTACCTCTACTCCTTTAACCAGAATGACTCTTTTTCAAATAAAACTTCCAAGACACTAACAATCGTAGTATCAAATCATACCTACTTTTCAAGACAAGTCACAATACCTTTTAGAAATACATTTACCGGCTTCTAAATCAAGTGACTTCTTTCTTAAAAACCTTAAGCAATTGGTACCATTAAAACAATTTGCCCTTCTTTATTTCAAGTCATTTCTTTGCTTACATTACTGAAGAAAACCATTCTTTTAATCTTCCATAAAGTTGTTATAACCAACTTCCCATAAAGTCGTTATAACTCTTTATGTCTTAGACAAATTCATTCCTTTTATGACCAAGAAACTTATACTTTCAATTCAAATCACATAGCTTTCAAAATACTTCAAGTCTCTTAACTTTTTAAGAAAACAAGTTTCTTAACTTTAGAATGGCAAGAAATCAATACTTTCCAAATCAAGTATTCTATACTTTTAAATCAATTCATTTCTTCCTTTAAGAATCAAGTGTCATAACTTGAAAAATAAAGTCCCTTAACCTTTTAAAAATTTGAGGCTCATAGTCTTAAAACTTCATACGTAAATTCTTATAAATTAAGTAACATATACTTTGGTGCGTTGTGAATAAGCTATACTTATTTATAACGATCTTAATCGAGTAGCCATGATCTAGAAAATGTAATATAATTTGGTCTTATCTTAGCTTCTATGCAGATGGAGAATTCTACCCATGTTAACTTAATTGATTGTCATTACATTTTCCTTTATTAACGCTGCAGTGGCTTGTTCGATTCTTATTCTCATTTGTGCCGTAACTTAGCCAAGTCAACTTGGCTCTAAATACCTCCTAACGACTCTTACCAACATCCCCCATAAGACTTGGTAAGAACTTAGGATAACTTAGACATAACCTTTACGTAGAGTAAATCAACATACATACCTCTTAACTTCTAAGAGTAGAAGGAATCATGAAATAGTACTACATGTATATTCCATACATAGAATCATGTCAAAAGAAGGAAGAGGTTCACATACCTCGCGACGATTATCGACAAATAGCAAAATGCTCCGAAGTACTTCAACCTTGATAGCTATTCCATCCTTCAAGTAGAATACGCTATTCTTAGCACTTCAACCTATAACGACCATAATACGTCCATTAAACCTCTAGCTTCAAACGTAGAATATTCTAAGTGCAAAGTCACTAAATTCTACGGAAAATCGGACAACACTTCCTTTGTTTCTACATACTGTCACGACCCGAACCGGGGCCCGTGACTGGTGCCTTACCCCGGGCACCCTCGTGATACAACATCAGAGAGAATCAGCGGAAATAAAAACATAAACATGAAACAAGAGACATGATAAATAAACAAAGCAACCAAAACAGCTTTCTCAGATATATTCATAAAACCCAACAGCTTATCCTTTTACAAACTCGCCACAACAAGATTCTGCACTTAAGAAGTGACAATAACTATGACGGACAGGGGCCCCGCCATACCACGAATGTACAAGAACCCTGCACTCGTGGGTAACATACCAAAAGATAAGCCTCCGAGAAACGGCTTCCCAATACGCTGAATCGTGATCCTATGGCGAGGATCCACAACCGATGTACTCTACTGCGGATGAACGCGGCTTCGGGCGAGGTCAAGACAACAGTACCAAGTATGTGAAATCGAAAAATCAGAAATGAAATCATAATCTATATAAAGCAGAGACATGTATGATAACCAAACTACACTCATAACATAAAAGCGAATATGTCAAGTCGTGACTCACGCCTCAAAGTCATCCTCATGCCGTGGAACTCCTTCCTCACCGCCGCAGCTTCAGGTACAAACCATGTGATACGTATAACATGTCTCGCCCATCTCATGGACCCGATAGAAACGTGTGAAATACATTCCTGCTCATCTCACGAACTCGGTAGTCGGATGGAATACATTCGGTCCATCCTACGGACGCGATAGTCGAGTGAAATACATTCGGCTCATCCTACGAACGCGTAGTCGAGTGAAATACATTCCTGTTCATCCTACTTAACGCGTAGTCGAGTGAAATACATTCGGCTCATCCTACGAACGCGGTAGTCGAGTGAAATACATTCGGTTCATCCATGAACCGGTAGTCGAGTAAAATACGATACTTGCACAACAAGGCTATCACACGCAAACATAGGCAAGTTACACACAACTTAAGGTACTATCATTTTATGCCAAAATCCGGTTCGACCTAAAGTATTACATACATTAACTCTTTTAAAAGATACGTTTCTTTCACAAAAGTCACACAATGTTCGTAGTATAAAATAGAGTGACTATCTGTTAAGTAAACCAAAACACTTCCCTTGTAAAATAAAGTAACACATTATTTTCCAAACGTTCAAGTTTGCCTAATTTCAAATGCTCAAGTTTCTCATTTTGAAAGGTTTCAGTAGTTCATAGTTTTAATCACTTAAGAATATAATTCTCCTTTAAAACAAATTTGAGAAACATATGCCTTATGTGTGAGTAGGTTGTTCTTGTCTATTACAATCTTATAAAAGCGACCATGATCTAGGAAATGTAATATCATTTTGTCTCATCTTAGCTTCATGCAGATGGAGGTTTCTACTGGTTTTAATAACAATTAGTCAATACATTTCCTTTATTAACGCTGCAATGGTTTGTTCGATACTTAATCTCATTTCCAAATCAAGAAACATTATTCTTTAAAACCAACTACTCATTACTCGCGAATGAGGTTTTTACAACATTTTAACAAAATTCATAACAAGTCAAACTAAGTCAAGTCTCTTATCTTTCAAGATAAAGTCTCTTAACTTTCAAAATCAAGTCGTATAAGTCAAGTCTCTTATCTTTCAAGATCAAGTCTCTTAACTTTCAAAATCAAGTCGTATAAGTCAAGTCTCTTATCTTTCTACAATCAATAAACCATTCTTTTACCTACATAAAGTCGTTATAACTAACTTCCCATAAAGCTATTATAACACCCTATGTTTTAAACCAACCAAATCACTTAGCACATGACGTCTACCGCATTACATAGTTCACAACAATCATGCTAGAAAAGATAGGAAGAGGTTCACATACCTCGCGACGATTATCGACAAATAGCAAAACGCTCCAAGTACTTCAACCCGTCGGCTACTCCTAAGCCAAGTAGATCACGCCACACGTAGTACTCCACTCCTAAAAGGGTCATAGTACTTCTATCAAACCTTTCTTACCATTGAAGACTTATACCAATAAAAAGCCCTCTAATTCTACGGAAAATTCGGCAGCACTTCCTCCGTTTTTACTCACTTTTCCATCTTTCTCCAAGGCGAATAACCGTAATATATATACCATATATATATATAAGGCGTAATAATTAAACAACATAAAGAAGGGATTACACGCCCAAACGGTAACGCGTTTACTATCACGCCCATAATAACAACAAGTAAAAGAAGGGGATTACGCTACCAAACGGTAACGCGGTTTACTATCACGCCTTCATAACAATACAATATTTAAAAAGGGATCACACGCCCAAACGGAACGCGATTGAACAATCTTCCCCTTAACAGAAATGTAAATACAGTCCAAAGTAAATACAGTCCAAAGTAAATCGTCCAAAGTAAATACTGATCCAAAGTAAATCATCCCAAAGTAAATGATCCAAAGTAAATACATCCTTAAGTTGGGGTCCTGGCCAACTTTGTCCATTTTACTTATCCAATTACTTCATTAGTCATCCAACTTATATTCCATCTTAATATAAGTTATAGTTACTTTGTTAATTACTTCTTCACAAGTAAGATACGTTTTTACCATTTTAATGGCAAACGGCCAATCCTTTCTTTTAACAAGTTAACAAGATCCAACTTTTCCAAACTTTACTCCATATTTTATATACTCCATAATATACTTATAATATATGTATAATGACCAATTCACAAAGAGGTTAAGGTTTACTACCTCAAATAGCCCAAAATTATCCAAGAACTTAATGTCGCTCCAAGCAAGTCTTAGCTCCAAATCTTTCCGTTCCAATCCGCTACAAGCAACCCATAGAAGCTCCTAACCAACTTCTCTTCAAGAACAAACTCCAAAAAGTGAAGAACACTTAGGGTTTCCAACTAGTAAGTTTCGCCAAGGCATGAACAATAGGTTGTGGTGTGAAATCTTTTCCAACTCTTGGTACACAATCTTCCTAACACCTTAGGAAGAACACTTGAGAGTTTAAGAATTGTTGGACAAATTTAGGTCAAGAAATGGGCTCAAAACGAGCAAGGTCAAGGGAGAAGGAGGGAATTTCTTGTCTTGAAATGGTTAAGTGTGAAAGTTTTCATCAACTAAGTGCATATATAGGACAACCAAGGGCTAGGATGAAGGCAAGTGTGTGGTTGAGATTGGGGACAAGTGTGTGTGGGTCCCACAAGCCACTTGTCCACACAAAATATCTAGCAAGACTTGGCCACTTGTCCACACAAAATATCTAGCAAGACAAGGCCACTTGTCTTGCCATTTGTTAGCAAATTTCGGCCATGAGGCCACCCAGGGGTGACACGTGTCGCCTCTCCTACTCCCAAAATATTTCATCTTAGAAAATATCCATAAAGGCAAAAATCTCAAAACAAAGTGGGCCCACAAAATCAGAATTTCTCCCGTGGCCCCACGTGACCAATTCCTAAATAAAATTCCATAATTCTAATATAATTCAAGAAGCCCAAATACCAAACTGGGAATCCATTCCCATCAATGAACCTTTTTCCTTCACAAAACCGGAAACTTTTCGTCGAAAAATCACATCTTTCTTTCTTTCCAAAATTTATGTCAGATTCTCGCACGCACATCCTCACCTATATACCACGAACTACGGGTATAACATTCTTCCTTAGAAACATTCGTCCCGAATGTTCCTTCTAAGTCTCCAAACGCATTTGCGTCGGTATAGTCTTCACTACTATACTTACAAACCGATCATGCCACCAATGGCGAGAATATAACATGTGCGCAAAACTCAAATCCAAGCCAACGAGGAATCATTTCTAATCTCACAACAGTTCCCACTAGCTTCAATTTACTCTAAGGCCATTCCGCCTTCACGATCCGATTCTCGGTCGAACGCATCCACGAACCCGCACGATGGTTACCTAAACTGGCCTAGCACCGCGACCTACCACTGGCGGACCACCTCGAACCGACCCCACCCCAAACCGGCGCGGTTGACACGCAACCTTGCCTCAACCCGACCCATTTGCCGCCAAACTTGTTCCCGATCCGGAACAATCTCACTAATCAAGTTACGCAAACCCTAGTGGTCTTCTTATCATAACTATCCTTATATAATTCACACCACTCGGGACTTATCACACAATTTTTTTTTACCCTCGTATACTATGCACTCCGACAAAGGTCAATCGTAAAAAAATCTTTTACTCAAGACGGCCTCGCATCTAAGGTCTCCACTTATAATATTCTAAGGTTCACATCTTCCATGACCCCAAACTTACCTCTTCAACTAGTCATGTTCTCTAAGTTATACTTAACACAATGCTATCTGTACATAGCACACAATAATAAGATCATCATATCGCAAAACAAAACTCTAGAGGTTAAGGATATACTGTATCTACCGCTTCACTCTAATCATAGGCACACTGGCAGGCGCATACCAGAAGGCGATGAACACGCCATCGATCCGGTAGCTGCGTCATGCCGCGGTACTCTCCTATAAGCACATTCTTCGCCACATCCCGACGCAGTGAAAAAGCACCGAAAAGACGACATTCCCGATGGCGCCGCCACATCGTGCACACCGAGGGGACATGAATCTTGGCTAGAACTCACGATATATCGTGAACGGAAGCCACGAGCCGACCAGCCCCGAATACCCCGAACGCCCCGAAGGCCGGAGGACCACTCAGTCTTGGCGAAGGTGCATAACTAGCTCGCCGGCGGTCCGCCTCGCAAGTTACCAAAGGACCTGCTGCTCGCCTTCGGCTGATCCGGCCATTCCGTCGACCTCTCCGTGCCTCACATCCAAGTGCATGAGCTGCGTGCGGGCAATGTCCATGCCCAAGAGCTACACCAACAAGCCTCGCCAAGTAATCATCGAGCCGGCGTGGCGGTGCACTCGTCCTCCATATCGGTCACTAAGGCGGGGACATACCGAGCCAACGAAGTCAAACTCCACGTTGTACTCCTAACCGCACGCCTGCGCCGCTTTAACGTCAAAAATGCTGCCCGAGCCCTCTCATCCGTGGAGGCAAGAAATGTGCAAGAAATGCCGCGAGAACTCGCCCCAAATCTGGAGCGCATGTTCCCCTCGACGATTCCCATGAATCAAACCGATCATTGCGGTATCACGCGGTGATGCGAACCCAATACCACCGACCGCCTCGAGACTCGATCACTCATGATCCGTCAGAGGCTTCGGATAAACTCCCGAGGTTATCCTCGGCTCGATCCATGTAACTGGCGGCTACAACTCGAAAAGTCCGTAGTCTCAAATCGCTCGCCGGGGTGAACTACGGTGCTCTTGGGATCGGAATCGCCAGATTCAGCCTCTCATTTCTCGCCACGACCGGCGAATCGGGCCATCTCCTTGTACCCCATCTCATCTCGCTTCCGGTGTGGGATGGAGGCTCAGTATCAGTAGTCTCGCGAAGCCATCGCTGCGCTTAAACTCGCTGGCGTGGCGGCGCCGCAAACTCGGGCCGGAAGCACTATCTCGTAACGACCGGGCCTCGCCAGTAACCTCCGTGCTCTACTCGCGCCTCGGCCGCTTGCCTTACGGGCCCCGATTGCTAGCGAGGCATAATCGCACATAAGAATACGTCGAGGAGTCCAACTTATAACACACTCTAAGGCACGATCTCGAGTGAGAAGAATAGAAACCAATCCTAAATGTCCCGCAGCCTCCCGATTATAGATGTGGTGCACAACACACCGATAATCAAGACTCTACTGACACGCCTGTAGACACTTTCCGAGAACTAATCGCCTGATACCACTTTTGTCACGACCGAACCGGCCCGTGATCGTGCCTTACCCTGTTATACCCGTAGTTGCGTGGTATGTATGTGAGGACGCACGCAGAGTGCACAGAAATTTTGAAAAGAAAGAAAGATGTGAGTTTTAACGGAAAAGTTTCGGTAATTTGTGAAGAAAAGGTTCGTTAATGGGAATTGGATTCCCAGATTTGGTATTTGGACTTCATAGATTATATTAGAATTTTGAGATTTTATTTTGGAAATGGTCACGTGGGCCCACGGAGAAATTTACTGTTTTGGGCCCGCTTTGTTTTTGAGATTTCCGTATTTTGGATATTTTCGGAAGACGAAATATTCTGGGCGAATCGGGGGGCGACACGTGTCACCCCCATGTGGCACCCTTGGCCGATTTTACATTTGTGCACAACACCCGGTTAGAGTCGTCTTTTGACGAAACGTTTTGCATAACTTGCGAGGGGAAAATTCCGGCTATATCTTTTCTTATTTTTGCGGATTTTTCCGAGAGACGAAACATTTTGGACCAACGGGAGGGTGACATGTGTCACCTCACAATGGAAGATGCGCGACTGGCCGATTTGGGCAAGTTGTGGTAGATATTTGTGTAGATATTTGTGAGGTTTTAAGGAGTAGGTCTAGGGTGCACTTGGCTTGATCTTGGCCTTACACTTGCCTTGCACATGGCTTGATCTTGCCATTGGTTGACTTTTGGTTTTGCTATAAATACCCTCGTCAAGACTTCATTCATCCAAAGATGTTCCAAGTCTTGCTATCCTTCCCCTCTCCTCTAGATTGCCTCGCGTCCAAGAGCCCTCTCCCTAGTAAAGGCCCTGGCCGAGAAACCCTCCTTTTCGTGTGGCCTTTGGTAGGGTTCCCTCCCCTTTCATGGTGCTAGTGGGTACCCCTAGCCTAGTTGTTTTCATATAATACCCTCCTTGTGGTATTGAAATACTTCTCCTAGTATTGTTATAATGCCCAAAGTACCTTAGCCTTGTACCTGTAGTATTCCAAAGATACCTCTTACGTAGAGCAGGAATACTACCTTTTGTCCTTTAGTCTCAAATGAAACCCTAAGGAAATCTTCATAGTTGGTTGAAGTATTTGAGTGAGTTTGGTTAGAACTTCTAAGGGTTGTTTGGAGCGCACGGAGTAGGAGCTAAACCTTGCTCAGATCGACATTATAACTTGGATAATTTTGGGCTTATCGAGGTAATTATCTTGTCCTCTATTGTAATTGGAAATTACATGTTTGTTAGAATATATAGTTGAAGTATACTATATATGGAACTATACTTAGTATTCGCAATGTCTTTTGACTTAAGCTGAAGAATAAAGAACTCGAATCGAATGTATTTACATAGATGTATTGCAGACTTGTGTAGTATTATCGAGTAATTGTACACGCCAGTTAGGCGTGTAGACTTCTCTGGTTGGCTTGGTAGCGGCCTCGATAGAGAGGAGATTTACGCTGTTGCGGGAGGTCTACGAATTTTCGTAGAAAGATAGAAACTTGTGTTTTGGGGTTAATAGACGTTTGTGACCTTTATAGGTGAAAGTACTAAGGGTAGCGTATTCTACTCGAGGAGTGGAAAGGGCTAGCGTTGTAGTACTTGGAGCATTTTGCTTATTGTCGATAAATCGTCGCGAGGTATGTGAACCTCTTCCTATCTTTTCTAGCATGATTGTTGTGAACTATGTAGTACGGTGAGACGCATGTGCTAAGTGATTTGGTTGGTTTAAAACATAGGGTGTTATAATAGCTTTATGGGAAGTTAGTTATAACGACCTTATGTAGTGAAAATGGTTTATCGATGTTAGAAGTTAAGAGACTTGATCTTATAAGATAAGAGACTTAACTTATTTGTTTTAATGTGGATGTTGTGTGAAACCTCATTCGTGAGTGATGAGTACTTGGTTTTTAAAGGGATAATGTTTCTTGATTTGGAAATCGAATGTGTATCGACAGCACCAACGCGGCGTTAATAAAGGAAAATGTATTGAATAATGATGTGTTGTATTAAAACCAAGAGAAACCTCCATCCGCATAAGCTAAGATGAGACAAAATGATATTACATTTTCTAGATCATGGTCACGTAATAAGATCGTTATAAACAAGAATAAACTACTCACATATATGACATAGGTTACTCAATTGTTCTAAAAGGAATCAAGTGATTAAGTTTGGGAACTATGAAATCATCCGAAAATGAGAAGCTTGAGTAATCAAACTAGGCAAACCGGAACTTAGGAAAAGAATGTTGTTACTCGATTTTGAAAAGGAATGTGGGTTGGTCATTCTAATACTACGGGTATAGGTGACTTTTATAAAAGTAATGGATCTCTTTTAAAAGAACTTAACGTATGTAGTACTTTGGGGTTAAAAACCGGACTTTGGCATAAAATGAAAGTACTTTGAGTTGTGTGAAACTTGCCTATGCTTGTTGTTGTGAAACTTGCCTATGCTTGTTGTTGTGAAACTTGCCTATGCTTGTGATGATAGCCTTTGTTGTGCAAGTGTGGTATTTACGTTACCGCTCTCGATAGAGGCGGTCGACTTGTTGAGAACTTACTTGGACGTCTTTGGCGATGGAGAATTCCACGTATGTTTCCATTTTGATTCTTGTCTTGTTGTTGATGTCACGTGGACATGTCTACACCGACGCAGATTCGGGCATGCGCCACGGTCGGATTGATTACCCGATATATTGTTATTGTGGTTACATGGACATGTCTACACCGAGGTAGAATTAGCACGTGGCCGTGCGGCGGGGTTGATCACCCAAAGATATTATTGTTGATGTCACATGGGACGTGTCTACACCGGTAGAATTCGGGCACGTGGCCATGGGGCATTGGTATTATTGTTGCATCATGGACATGTCTACACCGGCGCAGTCCGGGCACGCCACGACGAACATGATTGATGTTGTGGGCGTGAGACCCATAGTTATATTTGAGTGATGAGAGGCGTGAGTCACGACGATGATCGCTTTTATGTGAATCGTAGTTTGGTTATCATACATGTCACGCTTTATATAGATTAGTATGATTTCATTGCAAGATTTTTAGATTTCACATACTTGGTGCTGTTATGCGACCTTGCGTTGCCATGCCGCATGAGTACATCGGTCGTGGATCCTCGCTCTTAGATCTCGGCGTTTTTGGGAAGCTCGTTTCTCGGAGGCTTATCTTTTGGTATGTGTTCGAGTTGTAGGTTCTTGTACATTGGGGTATGGCGGCCTGTCCGTCATAGTTGTTGTAAATTTTAAGTGCAGAATGCTGTTGTGGCGGGGTTGTAAAAGGATTAAACTGCTCGCTTTGAAAGAGTTGTATTTATTTATGTTATTGGAAGGTAAATGTTGGGTTGGTCGTTTTATGTTCATATATCTTGTTTCTTGTTTAAAGTTTATTTTCCGCTTGGTTTTCTCGATGATTGTATCACCAGGGTGCCCGATAAGGCACCAAGAACGCCCCGAACGGGTCGTTACACCCGCACCTCGTGATACAACATCGAGAGAATCAGCGAAATAAAAACATAAACATGAAACAAGAGACATGATAAATAAACAAAGCCAACCAAAACATTGCTCAGTATATATTCATAAAACCGAACGCTTATCCTTTACAAACTCGCCACAACAGCATTTCATGCACTTCTAAGAAGTGATAACTATGACGGACAGGGCCCCGCCATACCCCGAATGTACAAGAACCATGCACTGTGGTAACATACCAAAAGATAAGCCTCCGAGAAACGGGGCTTCCTAATACGCTGAATCGTGATCCTATGAGCGAGGATCCACAACCGATGTACTTCTACTGCGCAGATGAACGCACTTCAAGGAGGTCGATAACAGTACCAAGTATGTGAAATCGAAAATATCAGTAAATGAAATCATAATACTATATAAAGCAGAGACATGTATGATAACCAAACTACACTTCATAACATAAAAGCGATGTCAAGTCGTGACTCACGCCTCAAAGTCATCCTCATGCCTGGAACTCCTTCCTCACCGCCAGCCTAGGTACAAACCATGTGATACGTATAACATGTCTCGCCCATCTCATGGACCCAGATAGAAACGTGAAATACATTCCTGCTCATCTCACGAACTCGGTAGTCGGATGGAATACATTCCGGCCCATCCTAATGGACGCGTAGTCGAGTGAAATACATTCGGTTCATCCCATGAACGCGTAGTCGAGTGAAATACATTCGGTTCATCCCATGAACGCGTAGTCGAGTGAAATACATTCCTGCTCATCCCGTGAACGCGTAGTCGAGTGAAATACATTCGGTTCATCCTACGAACCGTAGTCGAGTAAAATACAGATTTGCACAACAAGGCTATCACACGCAAACATAGGCAAGTTACACACAACTTAAGGTACTATCATTTTATGCCAAAATCCGGTTCGACCCTAAAGTATTACATACATTAACTCTTTTAAAAGATACGTTTTTCACAAAAGTCACACAATGTTCGTAGTATAAAATAGAGTGACTATCTTTTAAGTAAACCAAAACACTTCCTTGTAAAATCAAGTAACACATTATTTTCCAAACGCTCAAGTTTGCCTAATTTCAAATGCTCAAGTTTCTCATTTTGAAAGGTTTCAGTAGTTCATAGTTTTAATCACTTAAGAATATAATTCTCCTTTAAAACAAATTTGAGAAACATATGCCTTATGTGTGAGTAGGTTGTTCTTGTCTATTACAATCTTATAAAAGCAAATGATCTAGAAATGTAATATCATTTTGTCTCATCTTAGCTTCATGCAGATGGAGGTTTCTACTGGTTTTAATAACAATTAGTCAATACATTTCCTTTATTAACGCCGCAATGGTTTGTTCGATACTTAATCTCATTTCCAAATCAAGAAAACATTATTCTTTTAAAACCAACTACTCATTACTCGCGAATGAGGTTTTACAACATTTTAACAAAATTCATAACAAGTCAAACTAAGTCAAGTCTCTTATCTTTCAAGATAAAGTCTCTTAACTTTCAAAATCAAGTCGTATAAGTCAAGTCTCTTATCTTTCAAGATCAAGTCTCTTAACTTTCAAAATCAAGTCGTATAAGTCAAGTCTCTTATCTTTCTACAATCAATAAACCATTCTTTTACCTACATAAAGTCGTTATAACTAACTTCCCATAAAGCTATTATAACACCATATGTTTTAAACCAACCAAATCACTTAGCACATGTACGCTCACCGTACTACATAGTTCACAACAATCATGCTAGAAAAGATAGGAAGAGGTTCACATACCTCGCGACGATTATCGACAAATAGCAAAACGCCCAAGTACTTCAACCCGTCGGCTACTCCTAAGCCAAGTAGATCACGCCACACGTAGTACTCCACTCCTAAAATGGTCATAGTACTTCTATCAAACCTTTCTTACCATTGAAGACTTATACCAATAAAAATCCCTCTAATTCTACGGAAAATTCGGCAGCACTTCCCCCGTTTTTACTCACTTTTCCATCTTTCTCCAAGGCCCGAATAACCGTAATATATATACCATATATATATAAGGCGTAATAATTAAACAACATAAAGAAGGGATTACACGCCCAAACGGTAACGGTTTACTATCACGCCCATAATAACAACAAGTAAAAGAAGGGATTACGCTACCAAACGGTAACGCGTTTACTATCACGCCTTCATAACAATACAATATTTAAAAAGGGGATCACACGCCTAAACGGAACGCGATTGAACAATCTTCCCATGCAGAAATGTAAATACGATCCAAAGTAACATCTGCCCAAAGTAAATACAAAGTAAATCACCCAAAGTAAATACATCCAAAGTAAATACAAATCCTTAAGTTGGGGTCCTTGGCCAACTTTGTCCATTTTACTTATCCAATTACTTCATTAGTCATCCAACTTATATTCCATCTTAATATAAGTTATAGTTACTTTGTTAATTACTTCTTCACAAGTAAGATACGTTTACCATTTTAATGGCAAGCGGCCAATCCTTTCTTTTAACAAGTTAACAAGATCCAACTTTTCCAAACTTTACTCCATATTTTATATACTCCATAATATACTTATAATATATGTATAATGACCAATTCACAAAGAGGTTAAGGTTTACTACCTCAAATAGCCCAAAATTATCCAAGAACTTAATGTCGCTCCAAGCAAGTCTTAGCTCCAAATCTTCCGTTCCAATCCGCTACAAGCAACCCATAGAAGCTCCTAACCAACTTCTCTTCAAGAACTAACTCCAAAAAGTGAAGAACACTTAGGGTTTCCAACTAGTAAGTTTCGGCCAAGGCATGAACAATAGGTTGTGGTGTGAAATCTTTTCCAACTCTTGGTACAAATCTTCCTAACACCTTAGGGAAGAACACTTGAGAGTTTAAGAATTGTTGGACAAATTTAGGTCAAGAAATGGGCTCAAAAACGAGAGCAAGGTCAAGGGAGAAGGGAGGGAATTTCTTGTCTTGAAATGGTTAAGTGTGAAAGTTTTCATCAACTAAGGTGCATATATAGGACAACCAAGGGCTAGGATGAAGGCAAGTGTGTGGTTGAGATTGGGGACAAGTGTGTGGGTCCCACAAGCCACTTGTCCACACAAAATATCTAGCAAGACTTGGCCACTTGTCCACACAAAATATCTAGCAAGGCCACTTGTCTTGCGCCATTTGTTAGCAATTTCGGCCATGAGGCCACCTGTGGGGGTGACACGTGTCGCCTCCTACTCGCCCAAAATATTTCATCTTAGAAAATATCCATAAAGGCAAAAATCTCAAAACAAAGTGGGCCCCACAAAATCAGAATTTCTCCCGTGGGCCCCACGTGACCAATTCCGGAAATAAAATTCCATAATTCTAATATAATTCAAGAAGCCCAAATACCAAATCTGGGAATCCAATTCCCATCAATGAACCTTTTTCCTTCACAAAACCCGGAAACTTTTCAGTCGAAAAATCACATCTTTCTTTCTTTCCAAAATTTATGTCGTATTCTCGCACGTACATCCTCACCTATATACCCTGGAACTACGGGGTATAACACATACTTTTCCACCTTTTTCAAGGCCGAATCCAATAACCAAACACGCCACATTTAAGGCCCAACAATTCAGCTAACCAAAGGGGATTACACGCCTTAACAGGACGTGTAAAATTCCGCCCCACAAATTAATACGAAACTAGTTCCATATTTAAAGCCATTCTTGGCTAAACATATACAACAACACAAAGTCCTTTTCCAATTCTTTTTCAATCCAACTTCTTAGGCCTAACATGTTATATAGTCATAAACAACTTAACAATTATAATTCATTCTTTTTATAACATGTGACGATTAAACTAATAATCCAATTGAATTGAAATCTTAAAGGCTAAATCATGCAACTTTTCGGATTCCATCCAAATATTCCATAACACATATCATTCTTCATAATATAATCCACATGATCATTTCTAACTACTACAACATGAAATCTTGAATTTTAATAGCAAGACGGAGATTATTACCTCCTTAAGCTCAAAATGATCCAAAATCCTAAGTCGATCCTTAGCAACTCCAACTCCTTTTCTTGACGTTCCAATCCGCTATTTGCAACCCTTAGAAGCTTGTGAAAAACTCCTCTTCTATTTCCAACTTCAAAGTTGAAGAACACCTTGGGTTTTCGCCTTGCGACTAACGTAAAAATGCGGTTTTTCCGGGATCTTTTGTTATACCCCGTATTTCCAGGGTATGTACGTGAGGACGTACGTAGAAATTTGAGCCTTAAAGTTAGGCAAGGTTCGAAATTGTACATAACTACCAAAAGGAGTCGTTTTTCGACGAAACGTTTCCACAGCTTTCATAGGGAAAATTCCGGCTATGTCAATAATATTTTTTGCGGATTTTTCCAAGAGACGTAACATTTTGGACCAACGGGAGGGTGACAAGTGTCACCCTCACTTTGGGCTTGAGTTGGACGACAAAGGGACGAAAGGGGTCAAGGGGTTAGGTAGGATATTTTTGTGCAAGTGGTGTGGTAGATGGATAAGGTACACATGGTGGAATCCTAGCCCTACACTTGCCTAACACTTGGATTAATCTTGGCCATTGGTTGGCCATTTCTTGACCTATAAATACCCCTCCCTTTGGAAGACTTCTTCATCCTAAAATCTTCCTAAGTTTTGAAGAATCCCTCCCTCTCCCTCTTGCTTGTTCTCGTCCAAACACCACCCCTCTCCCCCCCTCTTGAAGGCCCTACGAACCCCTTGCCTTTGTGGTGCCCTAGCCGAGGGGTACCCCCCCTAGCCTAGTTGTTTTCGTATAATACCTATTTTTGTGGTATAGAAATACTCTCATAGTATTGTTATAATGCCCAAATACTTTGGCCCATATACCTTGTAGTACTTTCCAAAGTACCCTTTTATACAAAAGCCCAGAAAATACTATTATACTTCCCTCAGTCACAAAAACGAAACCCTAAGGAAAAACCTTCATAGTCGGTTGAAGTGTTAAGTAGAAGTTGGTTAGAACTTCTAAGGGTTGGTTGGAGCGGGTTGGAGCGCACGGAGTAGGAGCTAAACCTTGCTCAGGATCGACATATAAACTCGGATAATTTTGGGCTTATCTAGGTAAACATTCTTGACCTTCTGTTGTAATTAGAAATTACATGTTGTAGGAGTATATAGTTAAGTATACTATATATAGAACTGAACATAGTTGTGCGGCAATGTCTTTTGACTTAAGCCTGAATAATACTTACGGCAATGTCTTGCGACTTAAGCCTGAATTTTAAGTGGTGAATCAGTAATTACATAGGATCAGACATGAGACTTGTGTAGTATTCGTGAGTAGAAATGTACACGTCAGGTTAGGCGTGCAAACCCCTGGTTGGCTTGGTAGCCTACTCGATAGAGAGAGATTTACGCTTGTTGGGGGAGTCTGCGAATTTTCTGTAAGATATTCTACATTGAGATCTAAGATGTTAATAGGCGCCTTGTGGCCTCTATAGGTTGAAGTACTACGTGTGGCGTGGTCTACTTGGCTTAAGGTGTAGCCGACGGGTTGAGGTACTTGGAGCGCTTTGTTATTAGTCGATAATCGTCGCGAGGTATGTGAACCTCTTCCTATCTGTTCTAGCATGATATGTGTATAACTATGTAGTACGGTAGACATACATGTGTTTAATGTATTTGATTGGTTTGAAACATAAAGTGTTATAACGGCTTTATGGGAAGTTGGTTATAACAGCTTTATGTAGGTAAGAAAATGCTTTGTGGTTTCAAAGGATAACTGATTTGACTTATAACGGATTTGATGTGTAGTAACAAAGAACTTGAAGTGTTCCAAAAAGACCCTTTTGAAAGAAGAGTAATACTTGGCTTTGAAAACATAAGAGTTGTAGTAGCTTTATGGGAAGTTAGGTATAACGACTTAAGAGTGATAAAAAGAATGGTTTACTGATTTTTAGAAGATAAGAGACTTGACTTAATGGTATTAATATGAATTTTGTTAAAAGTGTGAAACCTCATTCGTGAGTAATGAGTACTTGGTTTTAAAAGGAATAATGCTTTACTGATTTCGGAAATCAGAATGAGTATCGACAAACCACTGCAGCGTTAATAAAGGAAAATGTAATGAATAATGAAGTATTATTAAAACCAGTAGAAACCTCCATCTGCATAGAAGCTAAGATGAGACAAAATGATATTACATTTCCTAGATCATGGCTGCTTTAATAAAGATGGTTATAAAATGAACTACTCACACATATGGCATATGTTATTCAATTGTTTTAAAAGAGATTAAGACATTGAACTATGAAACTTTTCAAAAAAGAGACTTGAGTAATTGGAATTAGGCAAACTGGAACTTTAGGAAAAAGAAAGGCATTGTTATGTCTTAAATTGGTTTAAAACATAAAGTGTTATAACCGCTTTATGGGAAGTTAGTTATAACGACTTTATGAAAACAAAAGAAGGGCTTTATCATTGGTTTTAATGTGATAACTTGGCTTTAATAAGAGAAGTGTTTTGGTTTGCTAAAAATGTGAGTCACTTTATTTTATACTACGGGTATTGGGTGACTTCTATAAAAGGGATGGATCTCTTTAAAAGGAATTTAACGTACGTAGTACTTTAGGGTTAAAACCCGGACTTTGGCATAAAATGAAAGTACTTTGAGTTGTGTAAAACTTGCCTATGCTTGTTGTGATAGCCTTTGTTGTATTTCTGTACCCCCGCGTCTCTCGATGGAGGGCCGGTTGATTTGGTATGAACGATTCTACACCGAGTCCCACGAGATGGGCAGGGACACGTAATTCATTTGATTATACACCGAGTCCCACGAGATGGGCAGGGACACGTATTTCATCTGATTTTACACCGAGTCCCACGAGATGGGCAGGGACAAGTATTTCATCTGGTTATCATACATGTCTCCTGCTTTATATAGACTATTATGATTTCATTTCTGATCTTTTACGCTTTCACATACTTGGTACAGACCGACTTCTGCGTTCACGCCGCAGTGGAAGTACATCGGTTGTGGATCCTCGCCATAGGATCACGATTCGTCGGGAAGCCCCATTTCTTGGAGGCTTATCTTTTGGTATGTTACCACTCGAGTGCAGAGATTCTTATACATTCGGGGTATGGCGGGCCCCGTCCGGCCATACCATTGTAAAAATCTTAGAGTGCAGAGTAATGTGGCGTGGTTTGTAAAAAGATAATCGTCGGTATTTATGTATATATGATGAAGGCAACTGTTTTGGTTGCTTTGTTTATTTATCTTGTCTCTTAATTCATGTTCATGTTTTTATTTCCGCTGATTTTCTCGATGTTGTATCACCAGGGTGCCGGGTAGGCACGACCACGCCCGGTTCGGTCGTGACAAAAGTGGTATCGAGCAGCTTAGTCCTCGGAAAGTGTCTGCACCGTGTCTAGTAGTCTTGATTATCTGTGTTGTGGCACCACATCTATAATCGTGAGGCTATAGGACATTTAGGATTGGTTTCCATTCTTCTCATTACGAGATCGTGCCTAGAGCCGTGTGATAAGTTGGCCCTCTCGACGATTCCTTTCCTTTACCGCTTATGCCTCCGCGTGCAACCTGGCTCAGACGGCTGTCACGACCGACCGGGCTCGCGATCGTGCCCTACCCGGGCACCTGCTCGTATACATCGAGAAATAGAATGGAACATACATGAAACTTATAAAATAAAACAACAAATAAACAATGTGTCACCGATAGGGCTACCTTCCCGACGTCATATACGAAAGCGGTTGCCTCCTTTCTTTACAAGCAGACCCACAATATGTGACTACGGACCTCAAGAGTTTTAACATAAGCGTTGGCGGACGGGCCCCGCCATACCCCGAATATACATAGCCATGACAACTCGGAACCCTGAGCCATCTAAAATGCTGAACCAAGATCCTAAGCTCATGATCCACACTGTGTACCTAAACTCGCGGACATGAATGCAGCCGGCGGGTCAAGACAAAATTTACGAATATGGAACGAAATAACGCAAAGAATCAAATCATAATCGCATAAAAGAACGCCCCTTTAACTCTCGAAATCAATCATATATTAACCGCCTTTCCTTCTTTCGATAAGATTAACAACATATTCTTACATACTTACTTAAGAGCTTAATCCACCTTTTTCACATAACTTACATATCTTACATAACATAATCCGCCCATTTGCGGACACGGTGTCGATGAATCATATAACATAATCCGCCCGCTGTGGGCTCGGTGCATCGTAGAATCATGTAGCATAATCCGCCACTGTGGGGCTCGGTGTAAGATGACGTAACCCTTGCCATGTAGGCTCGGGTAATATGGCATAATCCGCCTATGTGTAGGCTCGGTGTATCTCATAACGTAATCCGCCTATTTGTAGGCTCGGTGTATTTCATAACGTAATCCGCCTATTTGTAGGCTCGGTGTATTTCATAACGAATCCGCCTATTTGTAGGCTCCTGTATTCATAACGTAATCCGCCTATTTGTAGGCTCGGTGTAATTTTCCTTACGTAACATTTTAAAACGTATTGTTACCTTCTTCTTCTTAAGTCGTTATAACAACTTCCCATAAAGCTATTATAACAACCTTTCATTTTAGAGAACTCAAGGCACTTTTATTCTTACAACATTAGGGAAACTAGACTAAAATACCACGCATATACGCATTTCAATGTAATCATAAACTTCTTTCTTTTTAAAACTCAAGTCACATACTCTTAAAATCATGTCATCAATACTTTTAGAAATCAAGTCCACAACTTGAAAAATAAAGTTTCATAATCCTTAGAAGACAACCAAAGTTCATAGTCTTAAAACCTTATATCATACATTCTTTAAAATCCACTTACTTATACTTATACAAAACAAATATAAAGTTCCATACACTTCCAAAACCAAGTAACTTATTCTCTTAAAACCATATAACTTTCACTTAAAAAAAATCAATCCCCTTTTCACATATAAATTCAAGTCATTTTTGAACGTAAAATCCACTTACTTACTTTAAATAAATCAAGACACATAGTTTTAAATCAAATCTCATATTTTCCTAACCATTCTTACCAACATCTCCCATAAGACTTGGTAAGGACTTAGGACAATTTAACATACTTATAACTTAGGATAACTTAGACATAACCCTTACGTAGAGTAAATCAACATACATACTTCTTAACTTCTAAGAATAGAAGGAATCATGAAATAATACCACATGTATATTCCATACATAGAACCATGTCTAAAGAAGGAAGAGGTTCACATACCTCGCGACGATTATCGACAAGTAGCAAAAAGCTCCAAAGTACTTCCACCTTGAGCTATTCCATTCTTCAAGTAGGATACGCTATACCTAGTTCGTCAACCTATAATGGTCACCATACGTCCATTAACTTCTTACTTCATACGTAGAATATTTTAGGTGCTAAGTCGCTAAATTCTACTGAAAATCGGACAGCACCTCCTTTGTTTCTACTTACTTTGCCACCTTTTTCAAGGCCGAATACAATACCCAAACAGCCCCAATTGGCTCACAATTTCTATAAGGTACTCCAATACAAATGACTAACTAAACAGCCCCAATTGGCTCACAATTTAGAAAGTAGTCCAATACAAATGAAAAACAAACTAAAAAGTCCAAATTCGGCCACCTTGAGTTCAACCTTACCAATTCTTATCAAATTTCCATTTCAATCCAAATTGGTAGCATAACATGATATCAAGTCGTATTTGATTAAAACTATCACAATCTTCAAATCAATAACATGCGACGATTCTAGTAACGACTAAATTGAAATCCAACTTAACATGGCTTACATTACATTCGGATTTCCAAGGCTACAATCAATCCACAATCCTTATAAACTTCTACATAACAACTTCATGCTAGCAACACGAAAAAGCTAACAACACAAAATAAATATATAACCTTGTAACACTTTAAAAGACAAGATTTTACCTTAACGATTCTTAATCCAATTCCAACCAAGTCGCTTCCTTAGTAGTTTAGAACCTCTCCAAGACACTTCAATCCGCTACTGAGACCCTTAGAACCACACCAACAACTTCCCTTCAAGCTTCCAATCCAAAACCTAGAAAGCAACTAGGTTTTCGCTTATGACTAATACGAAAACTCTCTTTTTCCGGATTTTTCTATTGAGATATACTTACATAACACTTAGGAACCTTGGTTTAGAGTGGGAGATTATTGGACAAGAAACAAATTTTTTTCCTCCTTCCTCAAGTAAACCCAGAGAGCTCAACAATGTGGTCTTCAAATTTTTGTGAATTTTGGCTAAGTATGGAACTTGTCATACTACTACTAGTATTATAAAGGGACATGGAGGGTCAAGATACACACAATTGGGTGGTTAGGATGAGCTCTAATTAAAATATCAAGACTTTGAACCCTTTGACTTAGTCAATATTGTCAAGCTAATTAATTGGAAGACTTAGTCATCTTAAGGCTATGGTCAATGACCATTTTGGCCATGACATTTTCGTCCAAGGCATAAATAAGGGGGGGTGACAAGTGTCGCCCTCCCATTCGTCACAATAATACGCTTTCCGACAATTTCAAATTTCCGGTAAATTTTTAAAAGTCTCAAATCTTAACACTTGTGAGTTCTTACGTACATTCTTACACCATGTCCTGTAAATACGGGGTGTAACATGGGCAAGGCAGTCGAGGGAGCTGCTAGTGAGATCTGAGAGAATGCAGTGCGGGCGGTCGAGACGAAGCTTCGACGGCGAAGTTTCGCGACGCCGCCAAAGACCAAAGAGTTTAGAGCGCAGCGATGGCTGCTGAGACTACGCACGAGCCTCGGTCCCCACACCGGAGCAGATGAGATGGGTACAAGAGATGGCGATCGGCGGTCGTGGCAGATATGAGGATAGGCGGATACAGCCTGATTCCAAGAAGCACCGTAGTTCACCCCGAGCGCATGGGTTTGAGGCTACGACTTTCGAGTTGTATCCCGCCGATGTTCTATGGATCGAGAGCCGAGGATGACCCTCGAGTTTATCCGACTACAATGATCATGAGAGTGATCGAGTTTGAGGCAGAGTCGGTGGTATTGGGTTCGCATCACCGCGTGATACCAGATTGATCGTTTGATTCGCGAGTTGTCCCGGGAAGAGCATGCACTTCCGGCCGTATGGGACGAGTTCTCGGGCTTTTCTTGCACATTTCTTGCCCCACAAATGAGAGGGCTCGGGCCGATTTTTGACGTTGAGGCGTGATCGCGACGGTTAGAGAGTACAATGTGGAGTTCGACTCATTAGCTCGGTATGTTCCGCCGCGTGGTAGCCGATATGGAGGGCGAGTACACCGCCACGCCACCGGGCTGGATGATTACTGGCGAGGCTTATGCGGGTGTAGCTCTTCACCGGCACGGGCATGGACATTGCCCGCATGCAAGCTCATGCACTTGGATGTGAGGCTCGGAGAGGTCGACGGAATGACAGAGATCAGCAGAAGAGGGCCAGAACAGCAGGGTCCTTTGGTAACTTTAGAGGCGGACCGCCTCAGCAGCAGTCTAGTTATGTACCTCCACCGCATGCAGTGGTCCCCGCCGATCGTCGCTCGTGGTATTCGAGCCGGTCGAGCTCGGTGGCTTCGTTCACAGATATACATGGGTTCTAGCCACGGGTTGAGTTTTCCTCGGTGCACGACGATGGCGACGCCATCCCGGAATGTCGCTTTTTATCGGTGCTTGTTTTTCCCGCCGTCGGGGACATATGACGAGAACCGCCCTAGTAGGAAGGATGCAAACAGACGACTCACCTCTCGATGGCGGGTTCATCGCTTCTACGGTATGCATACTGCAGGCGTGCTTATGATTAGAGTGGAGCGGTAGATTCAGGTATATCCTTAACCCTCTAGAGATTTGTATGCATGATATAATGACCTTCTTATTGTGTGCTACGTTCGGATAGCGTTATGTTGGTTATGCGTTAGAAAGTATGGTTAGTTGAAAGGATATGTATGGGGGCATGGAAAGTAACAAAGAACTTGAAGTGTTCCAAAAAGACCCTTTTGAAAGAAGAGTAATACTTGGCTTTGAAAACATAAGAGTTGTACTAGCTTTATGGGAAGTTATGTATAACGACTTAAGAGTGATAAAAAGAATGGTTTACTGATTTTTAGAAGATAAGAGACTTGACTTAATGGTATTAATATGATTTTTGTTAAAAGTGTGAAACCTCATTCGTGAGTAATGAGTACTTGGTTTTAAAAGGAATAATGTTTCCGATTTGGAAATCGAATGAGTATCGACAAACCACTGCAGCGTTAATAAAGGAAAATGTAATGAATAATGAAGTATTATTAAAACCAGTAGAAACCTCCATCTGCATAGAAGCTAAGATGAGACAAAATGATATTACATTTCCTAGATCATGGCTGCTTTAATAAAGATGGTTATAAAATGAACTACTCACACATATGGCATATGTTATTCAATTGTTTTAAAAGAGATTAAGACATTGAACTATGAAACTTTTCTAAAAAGAGACTTGAGTAATTGGAATTAGGCAAACTGGAACTTTAGGAAAAAGAAAGGCATTGTTATGTCTTAAATTGGTTTAAAACATAAAATGTTATAACCGCTTTATGGGAAGTTAGTTATAACGACTTTATGAAAACAAAAGAAGGGCTTTATCATTGGTTTTAATGTGATAACTTGGCTTTAATAAGAGAAGTGTTTTGGTTTGCTAAAAATGTGAGTCACTCTATTTTATACTACGGGTATTGGGTGACTTCTATAAAAGGGATGGATCTCTTTAAAAGGAATTTAACGTACGTAGTACTTTAGGGTTAAAACCCGGACTTTGGCATAAAATGAAAGTACTTTGAGTTGTGTAAAACTTGCCTATGCTTGTTGTGATAGCCTTTGTTGTATTTCTGTACCCCCGCGTCTCTCGATGGAGGGCCGGTTGATTTGTTATGAACGATTCTACACCGAGTCCCACGAGATGGGCAGGACACGATTTCATTTGATTATACACCGAGTCCCACGAGATGGGCGAGGATACGTATTCCATCCGATTATACACCGAGTCCCACGAGATGGGCGAGACACGATTTCATCCGATTTTACACCGAGTCCCACGAGATGGCGAGGGACACGTATTTCATCCGTTATCATACATGTCTCCCGCTTTATATAGACTATTATGATTTCATTTGATCTTTTCTGATTTCACATACTTGGTACTGTTCAGCGACTTCCTGCGCGTCATGCCGCAGTGGAAGTACATCGGTTGTGGATCTCGCTCATAGGATCACGATTCACGTGTCGAAGCCTCATTTCTTCGGAGGCTTATCTTTTGTATGTTACTCGAGTCCGTAGATTCTTATACATTCGTGGTATGGCGGGGCCCCGTCCGCCATAGCCGTTGTAAAAATCTTAGAGGTCCAGAGTAATCACAGTAGTGTGGTTTGTAAAAAGATAACTGTCGTATTTATGTATATATGATGAAGGCAACTGTTTTGGTTGGCCTGTTTATTTATCTTGTCTCTTAATTCATGTTCATGTTTTTATTTCCGCTGATTTTCTCTGATGTTGTATCACTAGGGTGCCCGGGGTAAGGCACCAGTCACGAGCCCGGGTTCAGGTCGTGACATCTTTCTATTGAGATATCCTTACAATACCCTTAGGGACCTTGGGTTAAAGTCTTGTGAATAATGGAACAAAATTACAAATTTTTCTTGCTCACAATTGCTCAAAGCCGAGAGCCTCTTTTAAGTGCACAAGTTTTTCTCAATTTCTCTAAGTGTAAAATGCCAAGTCTTGCTACTTAGGATGATATATAACACATTGGAGGGTCTAGATTACAACACATGGTAAGTTTGGATGAAAGGGATCAAGCCAAGTGGCTCTTGACTTAGTCAACAATCTCAAGCTCAAGCCTAGCAAGACTTTCTCATCTTTACAATGGTCAAATGACCCTTTTACCCTTGCTTTAATTTGGTCCAAGACCAATGTGGGGGGTGCCACGTGTCTCCCTCCCATTCGTCCATAAAATTCCGTAACCCTCGTGGGTACCACAAAACGTAAAATTCCTCGGGTGGGCCCCACGTGACCAATTCCGTAAAATTAAATTTCCATAATGATAATAAGTTCCATACTCTTCAATTAATGCATTTTGAGAATCTAATTCTCACAAACGAACATTTATCCTTTCCGACGTTCGGAAGTTTTTCCGTCGGAAAAACAATTCTTCCTTTCGTACCAATTTCAAGTCTTGTGTTTCTTACGTACATTCTTTTAAACACGTCCTTGAACTACGAGGTGTAACATTCTCCCCCTCTTAGAAACATTCGTCCTCGAATGTTCTTTCGGAGTCCAATCTAATTAGAGCGCGACATAGTCTCCTTTTACTACACCCTTCTTACAACATATGCCACCCATGGCCACATAACAATACTTATACTAAAATGTCAACCTTGGCACTCACGAAGCCAACAAGCCCATACTCATAATGACCTCAAAGTCCGTCATAAACATCTCTACTAGGTCTACTAGGGTCTGACGACTGTATCATCACCGGGCAAATCTCATATACCCGCTCAGCTACCACCCCAAACACTTACGAGTGTAGTTACCTCGAAAGGTCTTTACGGATTCAGGCTCTATCCCTTTACACTTGGATGTTATCTTTCTTACTGGTCGTACTCTTTCCGTACTTCCAACTCATGCTAGCATACATACATTGTCACGACCCGAACCGGGGCCCGTGACTGGTGCCTTACCCCGGGCACCCTAGTGATACAACATTAGAGAAAATCAGCGGAACATAAAGCATAAATATGAAACAAGAGACATGATAAATAAAAGCAAATAGGCCAACCAAAACGGTTGCCTTCCAACATATATATATAAACATTTGAGCGATATAATCCTTACAATCGCCCACAACAAAGGCATGCACTCTAAGATTTATACAACAACTATGACGGACGGCCCCGCCATACCCCGAACGCACAAGAACTTACGGACTGTGGTAACATACCAAAGATAAGCCTCCGACGTAAACGGAGCTTCCCAAAATGAAATGAGATCCTAAACGCGGGGATCGACAATAGATTTCTACTGCGGCAGATGAACGCAGCCGAAGGAGGTCAAGATAACAGTATCAAGTATGTGAAATCAGAAAATATCAGAAATGAAATCATAATAGTCTATAAAAGCGAGACAAGTATGATAACCAAACTACGACACACACATAATGATTATATCAATTCGTGGTCTCATGCCCACAACATCAATCTCGCCTGCGGTACCTTCCTCATCGCCGATGGGCCATGATATGATAACAACAAGACAACAATCCAAATGGGAGCATACCCGTGCGCTACGCATCGTGTCAGTATGTCCAAAGGGAACAGATAAGACAACATTCCAAATGGAAGCATACCCGTGCGCTACGCATCGTGTCAGTAGGTCCAAAGGGAAACAATAATATAGCATTCCAAATGGAAGCATACCCGTGCGCTACGCATCGTGTCAGTATGTCCAAAGGGAAACAATAAGACAACAAGGCGGTAATCAAAGTGGAAGCATACCCGCAGCGCTACGATCGTGGTCGATGTCCAAAGCGATTAACAAAGTAACACTATCAGCAGGAACGCACTGCGGAATTTATCCGCACCGGCCCCGGCCCAAGTAAGTTCTCAACAAGTCAACCGACCCTCCATCGAGAGACACGGTAGTATAGAAACACAATTCTTGCACAACAAAGGCTATCACGACAAGCATAGGCAAGTTTCACAACAACAAGCATAAGCAAGTTTCACAACAACAAGCATAGGCAAGTTTCACAACAACTCGAAGTACTTTCATTTTATGCCCAAGTCCGGGTTTTAACCCTAAAGTACTACGTACGTTAAATTCCTTTTAAAGAGATCTATTCCTTTTATAAAAGTCACCCGATACAGTAGTATAAAAATAGAGTGACTTATATCTTTTAAGTAAACCAAAACAACTTCCATACTTTCCTTTTAAAACCAAAATTAAGGCAACACCATGCCTTCTTTTTGACCAAAAACACTTCTTTTAAAGTCAAGTTACCACATTAAAACCAATGATAAAACCTTTCTTTTGTTTTCATAAGGTCGTTATAACTAACTTCCCATAAAGTCATATCACACCTTATGTTTTAAACCATTTTAAGACAACGCAATGCCTTTCTTTTCCCTAAAGTTCCCGCTTGCCTAATTTCAATTACACAAGTCTCTTTTTGAAAAGTTTCATAGTTCAATGTCTTAATCTCTTTTAAAACAATTGAGTAACATATGCCATAAAGTAGAGTTATTCTTGTTCATAATCGCTTTATTAAGCGGCATGATCTAGAAAATGTAATATCATTTTGTCTCATCTTAGCTTCTATGCGGATGGAGGTTTCTACTGGTTTTAATAATACTTAATTATTCAATACATTTTCCTTTATTAACGCCGCAGTTGGTTTGTCGATACACATTCGATTTCCAAATCAAGAAACATTATTCCTTTCAAAAACCAAGTACTCATTACTCACGAATGAGGTTTCACACAAACATCCATATTAAGTCAAGTCTCTTATCTTTTAAGAATAAGTCTCTTAACTTCTAAACCATTAAACCATTCTTTTTATCTCTCTTAAGACGTTACACCTAACTTCATAAAGCCGTATAACTCTTATGTTTTCAAGCCAAGTATACACTTCTTTCAACAAGGTTTCTTAATCAGTTAGAATACTTCAAGGTTCTTTATTATCACCCATCATGGCGGTTATAAGTCAAATCGATTATCTTTTAAAAAACCACAAAGCATTTCTCATTTACATAGAGCTGTTATAACCAACTTCCAATAAAGCCGTTATAACACTTTATGTTTAAAAACAATCAAATACATTTAACACATGTACGTCTACCGTACTACATAGTTATACACATATCATGCTAGAACAGATAAGAAGAGGTTCACATACCTCGCAACGATTATCGACTAATAGCAAAACGCTCCCAGTACCTCAAACCGTTGGCTACACTCTAAGCCAAACAGATCACTCCACACGTAGTACTACAACCTATAGAGGCCACAAGGCGCCTATTAATATCTTTAGATCCCGACGTAGAATATTCTACGTAAAATTCAAAGATTTCCCCGCAACAGCGTAATTCGCCTCCTCTATCGAGGCCGGCTACCAAGCCAACCAGGGGGGGGGGGTTTACACGTTTAACTGGACGTATACAATTCTACTTCACAGTAATGCTATACAAGTCTACTGTAATACAGTCCTAAGTAATTACAGTTCATTTCTCATCTTAAAGTTCAGGCTTAAGTCGCAAGACATTGTCGTAAGTATTATTCAGGCTTAAGTCAAAAGACATTGCCGCACAACTATGTTCAATTCTATATATAGTATACCTTAACTATATATTCCAACAACATGTAATTTCCAATTACAACAGAAGGTTAAGAGTGTTTACCTCGATAAGCCCAAAATTATCCAAGTTATAAGTCGATCCTGAGCAAGGTTTAGCTCCTACTCCGTGCGCTCCAACCCGCTCCAAACAACCCTTAGAAGTTCTTACCAACTTCTAATTAACACTTCAACCGACTATGAATGTTTTCCTTAGGGTTTCGTTTAGTGGCTAAAGGAAGTATAATAGTATTTGGGCTTTTGTATAAGTGTAACCTTGGGAATACTACAAGGTATTTGGGCCAAGGTATTTGGGCATTATAACAATACTTGGAGAGTATTTCTATACCACAAAAAGGGGGGTATTTATACGAGACAACTAGGCTAGGGGGGGGTACCCCTCGGCCAAGGCTTCACAAGGGGGAGGGTGTGGTGGCTCTCGGCCAAGCTCAACTAGGAGGGGGGGGGGGAGAGGGACGAAAAGCTCACACTAAGAGGGGGGAGGATTTTTAACACTTAGAACAATTTAGGATGAAGAAGTTCATCAACTTAGAGGGGTATTTATAGGTCAAGCCATGGCCAACCAATGGCCAAGATCACTCCAAGTGTTAGGCAAGTGTAGGGCTAGGATTAAGCCATGTGCACCTTATCCATCTACCACACAACTTGCACAAAATATCCTACCTAACCATGCCACCTATTCGGCCAAGCATTACCGCCCACACTCATCCAATGTGAGGGTGACACATGTCACCCTCCCGTTGGTCCAACATGTTTCGTCTCTCGGAAAAATCCGCAAAAATTAGAAATGACATAGCCGGAATTTTCCCTTCGCAAGTTTAGTAAAACGTTTTGTCGAAAAAACGACTCTTTCGCACTGTGCCCAAATTTCGAAACTTGTCAATTCTTAAGGCAAAAATTTAATACGTACGCCCTCACGTACATACTCTGGAAATACGGGGTATAACATTCTCCCCTCCTTAGAAACATTCGTCCCGAATGTTCCTTCTCAAGGTGGATTACGAAGAAGATCTTCTAACAAGTTGCCAACGCCACGCCTGGCCACGAACTAACACACGTTCTCTTCCTTCCTTACTCGTCGTGCCCTCCTCGAACACTTGAACTCTTCTAGTATACGCACCATACTTCAGTCATTGCTTCAGTTTCCAATACTTTGGAGTCACAACCTCCAAACTTGGTCATCTTACTAGCTTTACTTTCCTCTAAGGCCATTCCCGGCCTTCACGAACCGATTCTGGTCGAACATATCCACAAACTCATACGATGGTCATCTAAACTTGGGCCTAGCACCCTCGTGACCCTACCACCTGGCGGGACCACCTGAGCTGACCCCACCGAAACAGCCGCGGTTGGCCTCAACCTGGCCCCAACCCGACCCACTTAACGCATCACGCTCTTGTTCCCCGATCCGGAACAATCTTACCTCTACAGGTCATGAAAGCTACCACTTCCATTGCACACTACCCAGGGACTTTATCACACAAAACGTTCTAGGCATAAAAATGCACTCCGACAAGGATCACTTGCAAAACTGTACTCAAGACGGCCTTACATCTAAGGTCTCAATCAGAATATTCTAAGGTTCATCATTTTCACCTCAAGCCTACCCTTCTCACTAACCAGTTCTACATCACGTTTTAGCACAAAGCTATCCGAACATAACACTAAACACATCATCACAACATCAATACATACAAAACTCTAGAGGGTTAAGGATATACCTGAAAATAGGCGATTCAGAGGACCGCTAAAACTGGGAACTTCCACCGCGACCTCTACCGTGGCCCGCCGGTATGAACATCTGCTGGCTATGGAAGGTGAAGAACCCGCAATCGATCCCAGAGTCAGGCTATCCTACCAGGCCACACAGTCGGACAATTTCTCCCAAAATGGCCTGCTGCCGCATGTAAAACAAACTCCGGACTAGCACGACACACCCCATCGCGAGTCTACTACACGGCCACAACGAGGTAGGGTGGCTTCACCGTTAACACCTCGCTCTCCCGAAAATTTGAACCTCGAGCCCCGACCGCCTCGCGAAAACTCGACGCTCAAGATTGTAGAGGACCACTCAGATCGGGCGAGGCGCATAACTAGTCTCGCTGCCGAGGCGGTCGCCTCGAAAATCACCAAAGGACCTGCAGATTCGCCTCTTCTCGCGACTTTGGTCATTCCGTCGATTTCTCCGCCTCACCTCCAAGTGCATAAGCTCGCACGCGGCAATGTCCATGCCCTACCAAGAGCTACACCAACAACTCGCTAGGTAATCATCGAGCCTCAGAACATATCGGTGGACTCGATCCTCCATACTAGCTACTAATGCGGACGCATCGCCAATGAGTCGAACTCCATTGTACTTCCCGCATCAGACGCTCGCTCGCCGCAACACCAAAAATCTGGCTTACCGAGCCCTCTCATCCGTGGCGGCAAGAAGTGTGCAAGAAATGCCTTTGAGAACTCGTCCCGGAAGTGCATTCTCTCCCGACAGCTCCACGAATCAAACCAATCGATCGCGGTATCACGCACCGATGCGAACCTGAGACCATCGACTCGGTCTCCGAGGCCTCGATCACTCACGATCCGTCAGAATCGCCGGATGAACTCGCTGGATCATCCTCGAGCCTCGACCCATAAAACTCGCGGGTTACACTCATAAAATCCGTAGTCTCAAATCGCTCGCCGGGGTTGAACTACGGGTGCTCTGGATCGAATCGCTGCTGGCCTTATCCTCAAGTCGCCACAACTCGCCATTAATCGGGCCATCTCCTTGTAACCCGTCTCCTCGCCTCACCAGGGATCGAGGCTGTATCGTGGTCTCTGTAGAGATCGCCATCGCTTCTACTCGTATCTCCTCTCGCCGCTTGCCCTTCGCCCGGCCGCTTGCGCGAGGCATAATCGTAAAAAGAGATACGTCGGAGGGTCCAACTTACAACACGACTCTAAGGCACGATCTCGTAATGAGAAGAATGGAAACTAATCCTAAATGTCCTATAGCCTCACGATTATAGATGTGGTGCACAACACACCGATAATCAAGACTCTACTAGACACGGTCAGTAGACACTTTCCGAGGATTAATCGCTCACGATACCACTTTGTCACGACCCAACCGGCCGTGGATCGTGCCTTACCCCGGCACCCTAGTGATACAACATCGAGAAAATCAGCGGAACATAAAGCATAAATATGAAACAAGAGACATGATAAATAAAGCAAATAGCAACCAAAGCGGTTGCCTTCCAACATATATATATAAACATTTGAACATAGCATAATCCTTACACCGCCCACAACAAGGCATGCACTTAAGATTTATACAACAACTATGACGACAGTGGCCCCGCCATACCCGAACGCATAAGAACTTACGGACTCGGATAACATACCAAAGATAAGCCTCCGACGAAACGGAGCTTCCCAAAACGAAATGAGATCCTAAACGCGGATCGGCGGTAGATGATTTACTGCAGATGAACGCACTTCAAGGCGAGGTCGATAACAGTACCAAGTATGTGAAATCAGAAATATCAGAAATGAAATCATAATAGTCTATAAAAGGGAGACAAGTATGATAACCATACTACAAGATACACACATAATTGATTATATCAATTCGTGGTCTCATGCCCACAACATCAATCCCGCCATGAGTACCTTTCTCATCGCCAGCGTCATGATATGATAACAACAAGACAAAGAATCCAAATGGGAGCATACCTGCAGCGCTACACATCGTGTCGGTATGTCCAAAGGGGAACAGATAAGACAACATTCCAAATGGAAGCATACCCGCAGCGCTACGCGTGTCGATGAGTCCAAAGTGGAAACAATAATATAGCATTCCAAATGGAAGCATACCCGCGCTACGCATCGTGTCGTGATGTCCAAAGGGAAACAATAAGACAACAAGGCGGTAATCAAAGTGGAAGCATACCCGCAGCGCCACGATCGTGTCAATATGTCCAAAGCGATTAACAAAAGTAACACTATCAGCGAACGCACTGCGGAATTTATCCGTCATCACGGCCCCGTCCAAGTAAGTTCTCAACAAGTCAACCGACCCTCCATCGAGAGACACGGTAGTATAGAAACACAATTCTTGCACAACAAAGGCTATCACGACAAGCATAGGCAAGTTTCACAACAACAAGCATAAGCAAGTTTCACAACAACAAGCATAGGCAAGTTTCACAACAACTCGAAGTACTTTCATTTTATGCCCAAGTCCGGGTTTTAACCCTAAAGTACTACGTACGTTAAATTCCTTTTAAAGAGATCTATTCCTTTTATAAAAGTCACCCGATACCCGTAGTATAAAAATAGAGTGACTTATATCTTTTAAGTAAACCAAAACAACTTCCATACTTTCCTTTTTAAAACCAAAATTAAGGCAACACCATGCCTTCTTTTTTGACCAAAACACTTCTCTTTTTAAAGTCAAGTTACCACATTAAAACCAATGATAAAACCTTTCTTTTGTTTTCATAAGGTCGTTATAACCAACTTCCCATAAAGTCATATCACACCTTATGTTTTAAACCATTTTAAGACAACGCGATTGCCTTTCTTTTCCTAAAGTTCCCGTTTGCCTAATTTCAATTACACAAGTCTCTTTTTGAAAAGTTTCATAGTTCAATGTCTTAATCTCTTTTAAAACAATTGAGTAACATATGCCATAAAGTAGTAGTTATTCTTGTTTATAATCGATCTTATTAAGCACCATGATCTAGAAAATGTAATATCATTTTGTCTCATCTTAGCTTCATGCGGATGGAGGTTTCTACTGGTTTTAATAATACTTAATTATTCAATACATTTTCCTTTATTAACGCCGCAGTTGGTTTGTCGATACACATTCCGATTTCCAAATCAAGAAACATTATTCCTTTCAAAACCAAGTACTCATTACTCACGAATGAGGTTTCACACAAACATCCATATTAAGTCAAGTCTCTTATCTTTTAAGAATAAGTCTCTTAACTTCTAAACCATTAAACCATTCTTTTTATCTCTCTTAAGACGTTACACCTAACTTCTCATAAAGCTGGTATAACTCTTATGTTTTCAAGCCAAGTATACACTTCTTTCAAAAAGGTTTCTTAATCTTTTAGAATACTTCAAGGTTCTTTATTATCACACATCAAATCGGTTATAAGTCAAATCAGTTATCTTTTTAAAAAAAACCACAAAGCATTTCTCATTTACATAGAGCTGTTATAACCAACTTCCAATAAAGCCGTTATAACACTTTATGTTTAAAAACAATCAAATACATTTAACACGTATGACGCTCACCGTACTACATAGTTATACACATATCATGCTAGAACAGATAAGAAGAGGTTCACATACCTCGCGACGATTATCGACTAATAGCAAAACGCCCCAAGATACTCAAACCGCTCGGCCACACTCTGCCAAGCAGATCACTCCACACGTAGTACTACAACCTATAGAGGCCACAAGGCGCCTATTAATATCTTTAGATCCCGACGTAGAATATTCTACGTAAAATTGAAGACTCTCCCCGCAATCAGTAATTCTCCTCCTCTATCGAGGCCGCCACTGCCAACCGTGGGGTTTACACGCTTAACCTGACGATACAATTCTACTTCACAAGAATGCTATACAAGCTCATGTCTAATACACCCTAAGTAATTACGATTCATTTCTCATCTTAAAGTTCAGCTTAAGTCGCAAGACATTGCTGTAAGTATTATTCAGCTTAAGTCAAAAGACATTGCCGCACAACTATGTTCAATTCTATATAGTATACCTTAACTATATATTCCAACAACATGTAATTTCCAATTACAATGAAGGTTAAGAGTGTTTACCTCGATAAGCCCAAAATTATCCAAGTTATAAGTCGATCCTGAGCAAGGTTTAGCTCCTACTCCGTGCGCTCCAACCCGCTCCAAACAACCCTTAGAAGTTCTTACCAACTTCTACTTAACACTTCAACCGACTATGAAGGTTTTCCTTAGGGTTTCGTTTAGTGGCTAAAGGAAGTATAATAGTATTTGGGCTTTTGTATAAGTGTAACCTTGGGAATACTACAAGGTATTTGGGCATTATAACAATACTTGGAGAGTATTTCTATACCACAAAAAGGGGGTATTTATACGAGACAACTAGGCTAGGGGGAGTACCCCTCGGCCAAGGCTTCACAAGGGGAGGTGGTGGCTCTGCCAAGCTCAACTAGGAGGGGAGAGGGACGAAAAGCTCACACTAAGAGGGGAGGATTTTTAACACTTAGAACAATTTAGGATGAAGAAGTTCATCAACTTAGAGGGGTATTTATAGGTCAAGCCATGGCCAACCAATGGCCAAGATCACTCCAAGTGTTAGGCAAGTGTAGGGCTAGGATTAAGCCATGTGCACATTATCCATCTACCACACAACTTGCACAAAATATCCTACCTAACCATGCCACCTATTCGGCCAAGCATTACCGCCCACACTCATCCAATGTGAGGGTGACACATGTCACCCTCCCGTTGGTCCAACATGTTTCGTCTCTCGGAAAAATCCGCAAAAATTAGAAATGACATAGCCGGAATTTTCCCTTCGCAAGTTTAGTAAAACGTTTCGTCGAAAAACGACTCCTTTCGGCACTTGTGCCCAAATTTCGAAACTTGTCAATTCTTAAGGCAAAAATTTAATACGTACGCCCTCACGTACATACTCTGGAAATACGGGGTATAACATACATAACTTCCATATCGATTCTGGCCCCCAATATTTTGGATTCACTCTTTAAAAAAACATAAGGCCATTTCCGGCTTTCACGACCTGGTTCCGGTGGAACGCGTCCACGAACCCGTAAAAACAATTAACTAGACATGGGCCTTGCACCCTCGTGACCCTGTCATATAGCGGAACTACTACCAACTGATCCCACTCCATTTCAGGCTATGGGGCGACCCGCAATAGGCCCTCACCCCGTCCCACCGTCGCACTTAACTCTTATTCTTGGTCTATAATAAATCTTTCTACCCGAGAAGACCTTGTACATCTAAGGTCTCAGCGGTCATCAAAATTCTTAGGCTCGCAATTTCCATGCTCCAAGCCTACCTTACCAGTCCCCCAGTAAACGGGTACAAAAATTCTCATAATACCATAATCGTGTCGTCTTGATCACAACAACCATTACTTACTCTATACGGACCTCATCCGTACAATTCTCTTAAGCCTACCACGTAGCTTAATATATTAACATGGTATTCCATTAAGTTTCTTAACATGACTTCTTAAGGGTTCACTGCCCTATCAGACAGCTCATCCTTCCCCAATTATCTTAAAATAAAACATAAGACCTTGGCGAGAATTCATTAACTGTTCCATACCTTCCCGGTATCTAGTTAGTCTTTACCAACTCTTGGTAATCTAAACTCATTCTAGGCAACACGCGTCTGACCCTCATACATAACTCCGTATAGCTGTATGTCATAATACCAACTATACTATAATCATTACCAACCTGGATAAGCAATCCACATAGTCCTTCCCGGTCATCATTGCCTTTCTCAGAATGCAATCAACATAACTCGTTAGGGAGAGACAACCCTAACGACACAGCTCTATCGCACAATCTCAGAGTGAGAAGAATGGAAACCAATCCTAAATGTCCTGCAACCTCCTGATTATAGATGTGGTGCACAACACACCGATAATCAAGACTCTACTAGACACGGTCTGTAGACACTTTCCGAGGACTAATCGCTCGATACCACTTTTGTCACGACGATTCGGTTACGATCGTGCCCTACCCGCACCTTCTAATCATACAACATAATAAATCTGGAAGATAAATAACATTTTTTTAAAACAAGGCCAAGCCGATAAGGCCGCCATAACATAAAAATTACCCGGTGGTCTACACCGCTTAACAATGTAAAAACAACTCTAGCTATCCAAATTTACGATGAATACATGCACTTAATATTTGAACAAATACTATGACGGACAAGGCCCCGCCGCACTTCGAATATACATAGCCATGACAACTCGGAACATTGGAGCCATCTCAATATCCGAACCAGATCCTAAGCTCGCAGATCCACAATCTGTACCTAAACTCGCGGACATTTAACGCAGCCTCGGCGGGGTCGATAACAAAAATTTAATATGGAGCGAAAATAAGGTACGATAAACAAATCATAATCGCATAAAAGAATGACAGAGGCAAGTATAAAAAGGGTGCATACCAGATCCTACTGTGTCATTACCATCCCGTGAACATAATTGTACCTTATTATCTTTTCCCATTTTTCAATAAAAGTTATAGTCACTTTCTTACGTACATACTTAGGAAAATCGTCAAGTTCATTACCATATAACTTACTTACCTTGCATAACATAATCCGGCCCTTTATGAGGGACGCTATATCGCCCGACCCAACTGAACGCGATAAAGTCACATAGTACGCCCATAAAGGTATCGCCGGTCCATTCACGACGCGTAAAGTCACATAGTCCGCCCATAAAGGTATCTTGCCCGCCCATTCTCGACGCGTAATGTCATATAGTCTGCCCATAAAGGTATCTTGGCCGCCCATTCTCGTGACGCGTAATGTCATATAGTCCGCCATAAAGGTATCTCGCCCACCCATTCTGGACGCGTAATGTCATATAGTTCGCCCATAAATGTATCGCCCGACCCATTCTCGACGCCAGTAATGTCATATAGTCTGCCCATAAAGGTATACTGCCCGGCCCATTCCTGGGACGCGATAATGTCATATAAAAATCCGAGAGTTTAACCCCACGTACTACGTGCCTCTACTCCTTTAACCAGAATGACTCTTTTTCAAATAAAACTTCCAAGACACTAACAACCGTAGTATCAAGTCATACCTACTTTTCAAGACAAGTCACAATACCTTTTAGAAATACATTTACCGGCTTCTAAATCAAGTGACTTCTTTCTTAAAAACCTTAAGCAATTGGTACCATTAAAACAATTTGCCCTTCTTTATTTCAAGTCATTTCTTTGCTTACATTACTGAAGAAAACCATTCTTTTAATCTTCCATAAAGTTTTTATAACCAACTTCCCATAAAGTCGTTATAACTCTTTATGTCTTAGACAAATTCATTCCTTTTATGACCAAGAAACTTATACTTTCAATTCAAATCACATAGCTTTCAAAATACTTCAAGTCTCTTAACTTTTTAAGAAAACAAGTTTCTTAACTTTAGAATGGCAAGAAATCAATACTTTCCAAATCAAGTATTCTATACTTTTAAATCAATTCATTTCTTCCTTTAAGAATCAAGTCTCATAACTTGAAAAATAAAGTCCCTTAACCTTTTAAAAATTTGAGGCTCATAGTCTTAAAACTTCATACGTAAATTCTTATAAATTAAGTAACATATACTTTGGTGCGTTGTGAATAAACTATACTTATTTATAACGATCTTAATCGAGTAGCCATGATCTAGAAAATGTAATACAATTTTATCTTATCTTAGCTTATATGCAGATGGAGAATTCTACTCATTTTAACTTAATTGATTGTCATTACATTTTCCTTTATTAACGCTGCAGTGGCTTGTTCGATTCTTATTCTCATTTGTGCCGTAACTTAGCCAAGTCAACTTGGCTCCAAATACCTCCTAACGACTCTTACCAACATCCCCCATAAGACTTGGTAAGAACTTAGGATAACTTAGACATAACCTTTACGTAGAGTAAATCAACATACATACCTCTTAACTTCTAAGAGTAGAAGGAATCATGAAATAGTACTACATGTATATTCCATACATAGAATCATGTCAAAAGAAGGAAGAGGTTCACATACCTCGCGACGATTATCGACAAATAGCAAAATGCTCCGAAGTACTTCAACCTTGATAGCTATTCCATCCTTCAAGTAGAATACGCTATTCTTAGCACTTCAACCTATAACGACCATAATACGTCCATTAAACCTCTAGCTTCAAATGTAGAATATTCTAAGTGCAAAGTCACTAAATTCTACGGAAAATCGGACAGCACTTCCTTTGTTTCTACATACTTTGCCACCTTTTTCAAGGCCAAATTCAATAACCAAACACGCCACATTTAAGGCCCAACAATTCAGCTAACCAAAGGGGATTACACGCCTTAACAGGACGTGTAAAATTCCGCCCCACAAATTAATACGAAACTAGTTCCATAATTAAAGCCATTCTTGGCTAAACATATACAACAACACAAAGTCCTTTTCCAATTCTTTTTCAATCCAACTTCTTAGGACTAACATGTTATATAGTCATAAACAACTTAACAATTATAATTCCTTCTTTATATAACATGTGACGATTAAACTAATAATCCAATTGAATTGAAATCTTAAAGGCTAAATCATGCAACTTTTCGGATTCCATCCAAATATTCCATAACACATATCATTCTTCATAATATAATCCACATGATCATTTCTAACTACTACAACATGAAATCTTGAATTTTAATAGCAAGACGGAGATTATTACCTCCTTAAGCTCAAAATGATCCAAAACCCTAAATCGATCCTTAGCAACTCCAACTCCTTTTCTTGACGTTCCAATCCGCTATTTGCAACCCTTAGAAGCTTGTGAAAAACTCCTCTTCTATTTCCAACTTCAAAGTTGAAGAACACCTTGGGTTTTCGCCTTGCGACTAACGTAAAAATGTGGTTTTTCCGGGATCTTTCTATTGAGATATCCTTACAATACCCTTAGGGACCTTGGGTTAAAGTCTTGTGAATAATGGAACAAAATTACAAAATTTTCTTGCTCACAATTGCTCAAAGCCGAGAGCCTCTTTTAAGTGCACAAGTTTTTCTCAATTTCTCTAAGTGTAAAATGCCAAGTCTTGCTACTTAGGATGATATATAACACATTGGAGGGTCTAGATTACAACACATGGTAAGTTTGGATGAAAGGGATCAAGCCAAGTGGCTCTTGACTTAGTCAACAATCTCAAGCTCAAGCCTAGCAAGACTTTCTCATCTTTACAATGGTCAAATGACCCTTTTACCCTTGCTTCAATTTCGTCCAAGACCAATGTGGGGGGTGCCACGTGTCTCCATCCCATTCGTCCATAAAATTCTGTAACCCTCGTGGGTCCCACAAAACGTAAAATTCCTCGGGTGGGCCCCACGTGACCAATTCCATAAAATTAAATTTCCATAATGATAATAAGTTCCATACTCTTCAATTAATGCATTTTGAGAATCTAATTCTCACAAACGAACATTTCTCCTTTCCGACGTTCGGAAGTTTTTCCGTCGGGAAAACAATTCTTCCTTTCGTACCAATTTCAAGTCTTGTGTTTCTTACGTACATTCTTTTAAACATGTCCTTGAACTACGGGGTGTAACAAATACGTCTGGAAACTCTCTAACAACCGGAACTGATTGAAGGTCTGGTATCATGTAAATAGATTAAGTTGCGTAGTAGGCTTAAGAGAATTGTACGGATGAGGTCCGTATAGAGTAAGTAATGGTTGTTGTGATCAAAACGACACGATTATGGTATTATGAGAAGGTTTTGTACCCGTTTACGGGGAGACTGATAAGGTAGGCTTGGAGCATGGAAATTGCGAGCCTAAGAATGTTGAAGACCGCTGAGACCTTAGATGTACAAGTTCTTCTCGGGTAGAAGATTTATTATAGACCAAGAATAAGAGTTAAGTGCGACGGCGGGTCGGGGTGAGGACCTGTTACGGTTCTCCCCATGGCCTGGAATGGAGTGGGATCAGTTGGTAGTTCGCCACGTGACAGTCACGAGGTGCGCGCCCAAGTCTAGTTAATTGTTTTACGGGTTCGTGGACGCGTTCCACCGGAACCAGGTCGTGGGAGTCGGAAATGGCCTTATGTTGTTTAAAAGAGTGACTCCAAAAGATTAGAGGCCAGAATCGGTATGGAAGTTATGTATGTATGCTAGTATGAGTTGGAATTACGGAAAGAGTACGGCCAGTAAGAAAGATAACGACCAAGTGTAAAGGAATAGAGCCTGAATCCATAAGAACCTTTCGAGGTAACTACATCCGTGAGTGTGTGTGGGGTGATAGATGAGCGGGAATATGAGGTTTTCCCGGTGATGATACAGTCGTCAGACCCTAGTAGACCTAGTAGAGAGGATTATGACAGACTTTGAGGTCGTTATAAGTATGGGCTAGTTGGCTTCGTGAGTGCCAAGGTTGACATCTTAGTATAAATTTGTTATGTGGCCATGGGTGGCATATGTCGTAAGAAGGGTGTAGTATAAGGAGACTATGTCGCGCTTTAATTAGATTGGACTCCGAAAGAACATTCGAGGACGAATGTTTCTAAGGGGGGAAGAATGTTACACCCCGTATTTACAGGACATGTTTTAAGAACGTACGTAAGAACTCATGCGTGTTGAGAATTTAGACTTGTAAAAATTTATCTAATTATGAAATTGTCGGAAAATGAATATCGTGATTTAATGGGAGGGCGACACGTGTCACCCCCCTTAGTGATGCCTTGGACGAAATTGAACATGGACAAAAGGGTCATTTGACCCTTGTTAGGAAGACAAAGTCTTGCAAGTGTGAGCTTGAGAAAATTGACTAAGTCAAAGGTCCCACAAGTCTTGATATTTGCTAAGACCTTATCCTAGCCACCCAAATGTTTGCATCTTGACCCTCCTTTGTGCTTTATAACACTACTAGTAGCAAGACTAAGTTCCATACTTAGAAAATATTTCAAGAAAATCAAGAACACATAGTGGTAGCTCTCGGGTTCTCTCTTTTCCAAAAGGAAATTTTTTTGTTTCTTGTCCAATAAGCTCCACACTTTAAACCAAGTTTCATGAGGGTATTGTGAGTGTATCTCAATAGAAACATCTCGGAAAAAGATAGTTTTCGGGTTAGTCGCAAAGCGAAAACCTAGTTGTCTTTCTAGGTTTTGATTGGAAGTTTGAAGGAAAGTTGTTGGTATGGTTCTAAGGGTCTCAAGTAGCGGATTGAAGAGTCTCTAAGTTGCTAAGGAGTGACTTCGGATTTGAAGATAGGATTAAGATTCGTTGAGGTATAATCTTGTTCTTTGAAAGTGTTACAAGATTATTTATATTGTTGTTAGCTTTACTTGTTGCTAGCATGAAGTATATGTGTTGAAGTTTATAAGGATTATGGATTGATTGTAGCCTTGAAAATCCGAAATGTAATGTAAGCCATGTTAAGTTGGATTACAATTTAGTCGTTATTAGAATCGTCGCATGTTGTTGACTTGAAGATTATAGTAGTTATAGTCGATTGCGACTTGATATCATGTATTGCTAACAACTTGGATTGAAATGGAAATTGGATAAGAATTGATATTGTTGAAAACAATGTGGCCGAATTTGGACATGTAGTTTGTATTAGTTTGATATCTTTTGTGGGGCGGAATTTTACACGTCTAGTAGGCGTGTAATCCCCTATTGATAATTGCATTGTTTGGGCCTTAAAATGTGGCGTGTTTGGTTATTGTATTCGGCCTTGAAAAAGGTGGCAAAGTAAGTAAAAACAAAGGAGGTGCTGTCCGATTTTCCGTAGAATTTAGTGACTTAGCACTTAGAATATTCTACGTTTGAAGTAAGAGGTTAATGGACGTATTGTGACCATCATAGGTTGAAGTACTTAGTATAGCGTATCCTACTTGAAGGATGGATTAGCTATCAAGGTTGAAGTACTTTGGAGCATTTTGCTACTTGTCGATAATCGTCGCGAGGTATGTGAACCTCTTCCTTCCTTTGGCATGATTCTATGAATGGAATATACCTGTGGTATCATTTCATGTTTCCTTCTACTCTTAGAAGTTAAGAGGTAGTTGTGTGATTTACTCTATGTAGAACTTTTCCTATCTTTTGAGCATGACTAGTTGTACGTATGTAGTACGGTAGACGTACAACACTTTTGTCACGACCCATTCCGGGGCCCGTGACTGGTGCCTTACCGGGGCACCCAAGTAGTCATACATCAGAGTAATCAGCGGAAATATAAAGCAAGACATGAAACAGTTTATAAAATAGACACGATTAAAGTGAGAAAACATCGCTTTCGGCATATATATAAAAACATGGTTTAGCGATTCATCCGACATCGCATAACAGACTACGCACTTAAGGAAATATACAACTATGGCGACAGGCCCCGCCATACCGATCAGATACAAAACTATCTACAACAGGAGATCATACCTAAAAGTAGAGCCTCGGAAAGGATGGAGCTCCCGACACCAACGTAGAGATCCTAGGAATGTGGATCTAGCACTGCCGCTCTTACCGCGCATGAACGCAGCCGGGCGAGGTCAAGATAACAGTACTAAGTATGTGAAATCGTAAAGTACTTAAATGAAAACATATCATTTATAAAACCGGTTACAAATAGGTGTGAGACAACCAAGGAAACCGCACGTAGTGCCACATCACAAACAAGAGCAACAATAGGTAATCAGAATAGGTCTTGTTTAGGCCGCGAATGATCAAACAGGCCACTCGCCCACATCATCATTCGCAAGCCTAATCTCGACTCCCGAGTCCGCATAGGCCACTCACGGGCCCGCATGAGGTATAACCCCGCATCGAGGGTAGCTACTCGGCATCGCCCCGACTCGTTGTCCGCATGGCCACATGCACCGCATGAGGCATAACCCCGCATACTAACACGAACTCGTAGCTCGCATAGGTCCCTGGACCCGCATGAGGTATTCTCGAATCATGGTCCTGCATCACCGAGTCTACCCCAGACGGAGGCGACAACCTCCAGATCATCTCAAGAGGTGAGTGATAGTACACTAACATAATGCCTTTATCTTTAAACAACATAAGCACAACAAGGATACTCTCTTATACAAACGTTACAAGATACTAACACACATAGCATCATATCATGTCTACTTATCAAACCATCTTATTATTCTATTTCACAATTCAACATAAGTGCATATCAACACATAGGCAAGCTTGTTTCTTTTATCAATCTTAAGTGGTTATACTTAACTTTCCATAAAGCTAGTATAACTCTTAGATTCTGTTTTAAAATGATTCAGTATTCTTATGAAATGCTTTCAGATCTTTATTATTCAGGCTTAAGCCGTGAGGCATTGCCGTAAGTGTTATTCAGGCTTAAGTCAAAAGACATTGCCGTAGTTATTATTCAGTTAACACATGTACGTCTACCGCACTATATATATATTGTAAAATATCATGCTTTAGGAAGAATCACATACCTTCTCAAATAAAACCGCCGCTAAGTCAATATGTCGCAGAGAGTCAGCCTATAATAGTCACAAATATCTATCAAAGAATACTCTGAAGGTCATTCTAAACAGATGGTTCGCAACTCTACGGAAAGTCGGGCAAGACTTCCTACCGGTGAGTTATATAAGTTCATCGTGAAAACAAATTCTATGTAAGTACATTTGATTATTCTTCTAAGTATTTATACTTATTCTTATACTACAACAGAAGTATTCTCTAATTCAAAAGAGGGTTAGGATTAGTTACCTCGGTAAGCCCAATAATATCCTAGATAAAGTCGCTGAGCCAGTTTAGCTCCTAAGTTGAACGCTCCAGAGTCTAAGAAACCTTAGAAGTTCTTCACAACTTCTACTAAGGACTAAGGGATTTGGGCTAGGTATTTTGGGCATTATAACAATACTAGAAGACAACTTTTCTACCAAGGGAGGGGTTTCGGCTAGGGCTAGGTATTCGGCCAAGGCTTTCTAAAAGGGGTGTGTGAGGCTTAGACGATGGCTCACAAGGGAAGGAGGATTTAGACTTGGAAATTTGTGATGAATAAGTCTTCAAAGAGAGGGTATTTATAGGCTAAGACATGGCCAACCAATGGCCAAGATCAAGCCAAGTGGGGGCAAGTGGAGGCCAAGATTTGCCCAAGTGCCCCTAACCTACTCCTCAAATCACTCCACAAACAAAGGTCCATGTTCTAAGCCCCAAAGCCTCACAACCGCCCAAGGCAAAGGCCACTTGCCGTCCACTGAGGTGACAAGTGTCACCCTCTCGTTGGTCAAAAGGGTTACGTCGCTCGGAAAAATCCGCAAAAATTAGAAATGACATAGCCGGAATTTACCCTACGCGAGTCGTAAAACGCTTCGTCGGAAAAACGATTCCTTGTGTGGGTTGTGCCCAAAAACGCCCTAGGCCTAAACTTTTAAGGCTACACTTTGACGCACGCCCTCACGCATATACCCGTAAATACGGGGTATAACATTCTCCCCTCCTTAGAAACATTCGTCCCGAATGTTCCTTCCCAAGACAGTTATCGATAAGGTTCTTCATAACTTAAGTAGTTACAAATGCCACACACGGCCACAGAACAATACTTAGGCATAAACGATAATGAAGATTTACAAGTAGGAAAGTGAATTACCTGGAGGTGTGGGAAATAGGTGAGGATACTTCTGCCTCATGTCCTCCTCAGCTTCCCACGTCATCTCCTCCCTGAGCTCGTTCCGCCACAAGACTTTGATGGAAGCCACGCCCTTCGTCCGCAGACGCTAACGACGATCGATTATCGCTATGGGAATCTCCTCATACGATAACCCCTGGTCACCGGACATCGCCAATCGGTGTACCTAGATGGATCCGATACATCTCCTCAAAGATAGATACGTGAAAATCGATGCACCGCCTCCGATCGGACGGCAGATCCAACTCGTAGGCAACCTTGCCTACCTCGCGACAATCAAACGCCCAATGTACCTTGGGCCGAGTTCTTCTTCCCGAATCGCATCACACCTTCATGGGTGACACCTTTAGGAAAACCCAATCATGAACCTCGAACTCAAGATGCCGACGACGATGATCCGTGATACGACTGCCGACTCGAGTCATCAATAGCCGCCGGATAAGCTTCACCTTATCCATCGCTCGCACCAAATCTGGTCCCACTAGCCGCACCTCACCCACATCGAACCAACCTATAGGCGATCCGCACTTCCTCCCATACAAGGCCTCATAAGGCGCCATCTCGAATACCGGGTGGTAGCTATTATTATACGCGAACTCAACTAGAGGCAAATGATCCTCCCAACTACCATCGGTCAATAACACGGCTCGCAACATATCCTCAAGAGTGCGGATAGTGCGCTCGCTGTCCGTCTGCTCTGTGGATGAAATGCGACTCGTGCTCACTGCGCCCCTAAACCTCTGGAAGGACCTCCGGTTAGCCGTAAATCGGGCTCTCTATGCGATATGATCGGTAGGGACTCCATGCATCGACAATCTCTCGGATGTAAAGTTCGCATAATCCTCACCGAAAAAGTCGCCCCGACGGAAGAAAGTGGGCTGATTTCACCGTCGACGATAACCCATATAGAATCATGTTCTCCGAGTGCGAGGTAATCCCGTGATGAAGTCCATGTTGATTACCTCCCACTTCCGTGTCGGGATCTCAATCGTCAGAATAAAACCACCGTGCCTCCGGTGCTCCACCTTCACCGCCGACAACACGGCACCGAGCTACGAACTCGCAACGCCCTCTTCAAGCCATCCCACCAATACACGGATCTAAGGTCGTGGTACATCTTGGTCGACTTTGACGGATAGAGTAACGCTACCGTGTGCTTCCAAGAACTCCAAGTCCTCAAACATCCGAACACACACCGCCTCAAACCTTAGCACCCCATCGTGCTACCTCAAAAGGACCCTTGCCCTCACGATGAGTCAGTATCACGATATCGAATCAAAGCCGATCCTCGAATCGTTGCCTCTTCACCTCCTCGACGATGGAAGACTCGCAACCTCACGAACTCTAACCCCATCGCTATCGTAATCAATCAAGCGGACACCAAGGCTCGCTAATCGTGCAAATCACGAACCATGTCCCTTCTCTCTAGCCGCACATCCGATAGGCTCCCATCGACCTACGACTAAGAGCATACGCCACAACATCGCCTTCCCGTGGTACAGATATCAACATCGTAATCCTTAAGCAACTCTAACCACCGCCTCGCCGTAAGTTCGGCCTCCTCCGTCGAAGATATACCGGAGGCTCTTGTGGTGCGTAAAAATATCCACGTGAACCCCATACAAATAGTGCCAGATCTTCAAAGCGTGAATCACAACCGCCAATTCCAAATCATGCGGGTAGTTCTCTCGTGTTTCTTCACCGCCGGGATGCATATGCTATAACTCGCCATGCTGCATCAACACACATCCCAACCCGATGCCCGACGATCACAATACACAACATAACCGTCGACCTCCGGAAGAGTAAGAACGGGCGCGTCGCCTCTTTCAAAGAATCAAAACCCCGCCACAAGCATCACCATCGAACTTGGCTGCTCGAGTCACCCTAGTCAATGGTGCGTAGATAGAAGCAAACTTCTCCACGAACCGATAATAACTCGCAAGGCCTAGAAAATCGCGAACCTCGCCGAGTAGTAGGTCTCGCCAAGTCCCGATCGCCGATCTTGGCGTATCCACTCGAATGCCATCACCGGCTAATATGCCCAAGAAACGCCATCAAGTCAACCAAAACTCACATTTGGAAAACTTGGCGCATAACGCTGGTCTCGAGAATCACAAGACAAGCCTCAAATGCTCCGCATGCTCTCGCTCGAGCGAGAATAAACCAAGATATCATCAATGAACACTATCACAAACGTGTCCAAAATGGTTTGAACACTCGGTTCATCAAATCCATGAATACCACGAGCATTGGTCAACCCAAAAGACATGACCTGAACTCATAATGCCCGCATCGTCCTAATGCGATCCTGTGGACATCCACCTCTCTCGACACGAACTCGATGATAGCCCGATCGCAGATCAATCTTGAGAAACATCTCGCGCTCGCAATCGTCGAACAAGTCATCAACTCGGAAGGGTATTCGTTTAATGGTCACCTTGTTCACCGTCAGTAGTCAACACACATGCGCGGCCCCGCCCTTCTTTCTTTACGAACAATACGGCGCTTCGCGAGAAACACTAGGTCTGATAAAACCTTTCTCCAAAGAAATCCTCACCTGGTCCTTCAACTCCTCAACTCGGCGGTGCCATTCTCAGATGGCGGAATGGAAATAGGCCAGTATCCGCAACACATCTATACAAAACTCAATCTCCTCTCGTGAGGGATACCCGGAGGTCATCCGAAACACGTCGGGAACTCGTGACTATCGAATCGATCAAAATCTGGTACCGCAGCTTCAGTATCAAACACCCGAACGAGATGGTAGATATACACCTTCTACACAATCTTCCTAGCCTTGAGGTAGGAAATAAACCTACCCCCCGGCGATACCGTGCTCCCATCCCACTCAACAACCGCTCCTCAGAAACCGGAACTGCATTACTCTCTCTCTCAGCTTCACATTGGCGTAGCAAGAAGCTAGCCAATCCATCCCCATAATCACGCCGGTCAATCATCTCCAACTCTATCAAGTCGGCCAGTGGTCCGACGATCAGAACGGTCACAGACAAGCTCTATATACCCGCCGAGCTACCACCGAATCACCCATCGGCGTAGCTACCTCGAAAGCGGTCTATGGACTCGTGCTCTATCCCTATCATACTAGCAACAAGGGAGATATATAGACAGTAGTAACCCGGATCTATCAAAGCATATACATCAAACCCGTGAACCGATAAGGTACCGTGGCGACATCGGTGAGGCCTCACGATCCCGCTTACCGGACAAAGCATAAATGCGTTCTCGAGGACCGCTAGAATCGGACCCGAGCCACGACCGCCGCGACTGCCGACCCATGAGTACCTTGCCCGGGCGAGTAATCAGAGGAGATGATGAAGCGGCAATGAACTCGGCGCCGAGCCCTACCACCGGGCCACGCCGGCCTGATACCGCAAAATGACTCGCCGCCACAATCAGAATAAGATCCAAAACAGTACCACACTTCCGTAATGGGATCTACCGACGGCCACACCGGGTGGTCCCGATCGCCAATACCGCTACTCGACGCTCAAGCCCAGGGCCCTGCCCGCCTCGAATACTCGGGCTGTCCGAGGACGGTGCAGAGTGCTCGAGCCGGCCGTGGTGCAAATCTAGATCGCCGCTGAGGCCGCCACCACGATAGCCACCGTAAGACCCTCCCGCCCCGGCCTTCTTCGCCGTCTCGCCCACTCGCCGACCTCTGCGCCTCGCATCCGGGCGTGAGCTCGCACGCGGTAATGTCCATACCCTACCGAGAGAAACCCCGCACATGACTCGGCCATATAGTCGCTTCAGTCCGGTGACATAGCGGTGTACCCTATCCTCCATATTCGCTACCAATGCCGGGACATATCGAGCCAATGAATCAAACTCGACATTGTACTCCGACGGCGTCCTTCTCGCCTCGCAGTAAAAATCTATCACCCGCGCCTCCTCATCCGCGAGGCAAGAAGTGAGTGAGGAAAGCCTCCGAGAACTCATCCCAAGTAGCCGGGACGCGCGTGCTCTCCCGGGATAACTCCCATGAATCAAACCAATCGATCGCGGTATCACGCAGCCGATGCGAACCGGCGTCACAGACTCGATGTCGAGGCCTTGATCACCCTCATGATCCTCAAGCCGACGGATGAACTCTCGCGATCATCCTCCGCCTCGACCAAAAACTCGCGGGCTACAACTCAAGAAATCTCGTAGCCTCAAACTATTCGCCTCGGGTGTACCACGGTGCGATCGAGCCGAGCCGAACTGGAATCGCCGCATCCAATCTCTCTCGTGACGGGCCACAACTTTAGCCAATACCGGGCTATCTCTCAGGCCCTAACCTCCGCCTGTGCCGCGGGATGAGGTGTGGTACCGTGGTGTCTGGGCCGGGCGGCGTCATAGAACTCGCTGCCTCGTATAGACCGGGCACGAGCCCTCGTGACTGGGTGTCTCGCTAGCAGCCTCTACGCTTTGCCCTTCGGGCGGGTTGCCTTTACGTGAGGCATAATCACATAGAAAGGAATACGTTAGAGGGTCCAACCTATAACACGACTCTAAAGCACGATCTCGTAATGAGAAGAATGGAACCAATCCTAAATATCCTATAGCCTCACGATTATTGGTGTGGTGCACAACACACCGATAATCAAGACTTACTAGATACGGTCAGAGACATTTTCCGAGGATTAATCGCTCGATACCACTTTTGTCACGACCCATTCCGGCCCGTGGATCGTGCCTTACCGGCACCCAAGTAGTCATACATCGAGTAATCGGCGGAAATATAAAGCAAGACATGAAACAGCTTTATAAAATAGACACGATTAAAGTGAGAAACATCGCTTTCGATATATATAAAAACATGGTTTAGCGATTACATCCGAGCATCGCATAACAGACTCTGCACTCTAAGGAAATATACAACTATGGCGAGTGGCCCCGCCATACCCTCGATACAAAACTATCTACAACAGGGAGATCATACCCAAAAGTAGAGCCTCGGAAAGGATGGAGCTCACGACACCAACGTAGAGATCCTAGGAATGTGGATCTAGCACTGCTGCCCTTACCGCGGCATGAACGCAGCCCCAAGGAGGTCAAGACAACAGTACTAAGTATGTGAAATCGTAAAGTACTTAAATGAAAACATATCATTTATAAAACCGGTTTACAAATAGGTGAGACAACCAAGGAAACCGCACGTAGTGCACATCACAAACAAGAGCAACAATAGTAATCGTAATAGGTCTTGTTTAGGCCGCGAATGATCAAACAGGGCCACTCGCCACATCATCATTCCGCAAGCCTAATCTCGACTCGAGTCCGCATAGGCCACTCACGGGCCCGCATGAGGTATAACCCGCATCGAGGGTAGCTACTCCTGCATCGCCCCGACTCGTTGTCCGCATGGCCACATAGACCGCATGAGGCATAACCCCGCATACTAACTCGAACTCTCGTAGCTCGCATAGGTCCCCGACCCGCATGAGGTATTCTCGAATCATGGTCCTGCATCACCGAGTCTACCCCAGACGGAGGCGCCAACCTCCGGTATCATCTCAAGAGGTGAGTGATAGTACACTAACATAACAGCTTTATCTTTAAACAACATAAGCACAACAAGGATACTCTCTTATACAAACGTTACAAGATACTAACACACATAGCATCATATCATGTCTACTTATCAAACCATCTTATTATTCTATTTCACAATTCAACATAAGTCTGTTATCAACACATAGGCAAGCTTGTTTCTTTTATCAATCTTAAGTGGTTATACTTAACTTTCCATAAAGCTAGTATAACTCTTAGCTTCTGTTTTAAAATGATTCAGTATTCTTATGAAATGCTTTCAGATCTTTATTATTCAGGCTTAAGCCGTGAGGCATTGCCGTAAGTATTATTCAGGCTTAAGTCAAAAGACATTGCCGTAGTTATTATTCAGTTAACACATGTACGTCTACCGTACTATATATATATTGTAAAATATCATGCTTTAGGAAGAATCACATACCTTCTCAGCGAAAACCGCCTGCCAAGTTGAATATGTCGTACGCAGAGTCAGCCTATAATAGTCACAAATATCTATCAAAGACTACTCTGAAGGTCATTCTAAACAGAGGGTTCGCAATTCTACGGAAAGTCGGGCAGCACTTCCCTACCCGGTGAGTTATATAAGTCTACTGTGAAAACAGTCCTATGTAAGTACAGTTTGATTATTCTTCTAAGTATTTATACTTATTCTTATACTACAACAGTAAGTATTCTCTAATTCAAAAGAGGGTTAGGATTAGTTACCTCGGTAAGCCCAATAATATCCTAGATAAAGTCGCGCCTGAGCTGGTTTAGCTCCTAAGTTGAACGCTCAGAGCTAAGAAACCTTAGAAGTTATTCACAACTTGTACTACGGACTACGGGATTTGGGCTAGGTTTTTTTGGGCATTATAACAATAATAGCAGACAACTTTTCTACCAAGGAGGGGTAGTGTTTCGCTAGGCTAGGGGTATTCGGCCAAGGCTTTCTAAGGGGGTGTGTGAGGCTTAGGACGATGGCTCACACGGGGGGGAGGAGGATTTAGACTTGGAAATTTGTGATGAATAAGTCTTCAAAGAGAGGGGTATGTATAGGCTAAGCCCTGGCCAAGCACTGGCCAAGATCAAGTGGGGCAAGTGGAGGCCAAGATTTGCCCAAGTGCCCCCTAACCTACTCCTCAAATCACTCCACAAACAAAGGTCCATGTTCTAAGCCCCAAAAGCCTCACAACCGCCCAAGGCAAAAGGCCACTTGGCCGTCCACTTGAGGGTGACAAGTGTCACCCTCTCGTTGGTCAAAAAGGGTTCCGTCGCTCGGAAAAATCCGCAAAAATTAGAAATGACATAGCCGGAATTTACCCTACGCGAGTCGTGTAAAACGTTTCGTCGGAAAACGATTCCTTGTGTGGGTTGTGCCCAAAAAAACGTCCTAGGCCTAAACTTTTAAGGCTACACTTTTGTACGTACGTCCTCACGTACATACTCCAGAAATACGGGGTATAACAACTTTGATATCCTTTACTAGTTTTATGAATAGCCAAGTCGGGTGAGTAGGAGATTAACTCACTTCTTTGAAAGTATTAAGGATGTCTGATGTTTTATTAAAGTTAAGGGACTTGAAGAGTTTTGAAGTATGTGATACTTGTTCCGTTTTAAACGTATAAGTCCCTTGGATAGGAAATTGTATTTGGCTAAGGTATAAAATGAATATAACGACTTTATGGGGAGTTGGTTATATTTGTTTTATGGAAAGATAAATGACTTGATTTTAGTGAAAAGACAACTTGATTTTAAGGCATCAATTGCCTAAGGTTTTGTATAAAATGAGTCACTCGATTTCTAAGGTTAAGAGACTAATTGTATTTTTGAAGATAAGAGAATCGATTTGAAAGTATACAATACTTGGTTTTTAAAAGTAGAAGTCTCTTGGTTATAAAAGGAAAGAGTTTTGTCTAAAACCATAAAGGGTTATAACGGCTTTATGGGAAGTTGGTTATAACGACTTTATGGAAAGTTAAGAGAATGGTTTTCTCTAATAAAATAATCAAAGAATTAACTTGTATTAAGGAAGGGCAATGTGATTTAAAGGTATCACTTGCTTAAAGCTTTTTAGTAAGGGTCACTTGATTTAGAAGCCGAGAAATGTATTTCTAAAAGTATTGTGACTTATGTGAAAGGTACACAAGCCTGGATACTACGGGTGTTAGTATCTTGGGGTTTTACACAAAAAGGAGTCTCTTGAAAAGAATGTACGTACGTAGTACTTTGGCCTGTTTAATTGAGAATAAATTCTATGTGGTGCCTTGATTAGTACTTTGGCTTGATTAATTGAGAATTTGTCTAAGTATGCCTTGATAAGTACTTTGGCTTGTTAAATTAGAATTATTCTATTTGTGTCTTGATAAGTACTTTGGCTTGATTAATTGAAAATTTGTCTAAGTATGCCTTGATAAGTACTTTGGCTTGATTAATTGAAAATTTGTCTAAGTATGCCTCGATAAGTACTTTGGCTTGTTAAATGAGAATTATTCTATTTGTGCCTTGATAAGTACTTTGGCTTGATTAATTGAGAATTTGTCTAAGTGTGTCTTGATAAGTACTTTGGTTTGTTAATTGAGAATTAGCCTATGTGTGCTATGTGTGCTGGTGATAGCCTTTGAGTGCAAGTATTATGTTTTATTACGTTGCCGCGACTCTACGAGGGTACTTTTGTCTTGTTGTAAGTACTTGGATATACCGACAGTGATGTAGGATTCCACGGGTATGCTTCCGTTATTTGTAGTACTTGGGTTAAATTCCCGGAATTTTTATGAAAGACATGGTAGTGCTTACGTTTTGTTTAATGGTCGGTCGAGATAGGGTAAGAGTATAAATGAGGGGCAAGCCCCAAGACGTTATACCACCTTATCTAGGGTAAGAGTATAAGTGAGGGGTAGACCCCCAAGATGCTATACCACCTGTTTTACCACCTTCTCCAGGGTAAGAGTATAAGTGAGGGGTAGACCCCCAAGATGCTATACCACCTGCTTTACCACCTTCTCCAGGGTAAGAGTATAAGTGAGGGGTAGACCCCAAATACGCTATACCACCGGTGGGACTTGGTGTTCATGTATGCCTATTGGTGTGTTATTATATCCTGGACTGTCGGCAGTGATGTGGGACTCCACGGGCAGGAGATATATATATGTGTTGTGTATGTGTACGCCGACAGTGAGGTAGGATGCCACGGGCGCGTCACATGATTATATTTTACAGCGATAGCCGGCGGTGATGGGGATTCCACGGACACGCTTGATATTTACGTGACTTGATCGCATCCCGCATCGGCGGTAGTATAGGCGCCTCCCGAAAGGGCGGATTATACTTATGGAAGATAAGTAAGTTATAGTAATGAACTTAATGACTTTTCCTAATCGTATGCGTATGTAAGAATGTGGCTATAACCTTTATTGAAAATGGAATAGATAATGATGTGAAATTAAGTTCATAAGTGGCAATGACACGCATGATCCGTATGTATTTTTTATACTTGTCTCTGTCATTCTTTTGTACGATTATGATTTGCTTATCAGACGTTATTTCGTTCTATATTCTGCACTGTTATCGACCCCTTTGGGGCTGCGTTCATGCCCCCAGGTTTTAGGTACCCAAGTTGGTGATCCTTGCTCTTAGGATCTCGGTTCAGTTTGTGAGAGAAAGCTCAATTTATTCTGGAGGCTTATCTCTTGGTACGGTTTTCCCTGAGGTAGTAGATTCATGTATATTCGGGGTATGGCGGGCCCTGTCCCGCCACGATTGTTATGTTAAAAACTCTTGAAGTGCGTAGTCACGTATCGTGGGTCAGTTTGTAAAGGAAAGGAGGCAACTGCTTCGATTATATATATATATGTCCAGGAAGGTAGCCCTATCGGCTAACCTATTGTTTTATTTCTGTTGTTTATTTTATAAGTTTCATGTATGTTCCGCTGATTATCTCTGATATATACCTATAAGGGTGCCCAGGTAGGGCACCGCCATGCCCGGTCGGGTCGTGACAAGAGTAGTATCAGAGCAGTTAGTCCTCGAAAGTGTCTACAGACCGTGTCTAGTAGAGTCTTGATTATCGGTGTGTTGTGCACCACATCTATAATCAGGAGGCTGCAGGACATTTAGGATTGGTTTCCATTCTTCTCACTCTGAGATCGTGCCATAGAGCTGTATTGTTAGGGTCGTCTCTCCCTAACGAGTTATGTTGATCAGCACACGAGAATGGCGTGATGGCCAGGAAGGACTATGTGGATTGCGTATCCAGGTTGGTAATGATTATAGTATAGTTGGTATTGTGACATACCTCTATACGGAGTTATGTATGAGGGTCATTTATGGGTTGCCTAGAATGGTTTTAGATTTACCAAGAGTGGTAAAGACTAACTAGATACCGGGAAGGTATGGAATAGTTAATGAATTTTCGCCAAGGTCTTGTGGTTTATTTTGAGATTATTGGGAAAGGATGAGCTGTCTGATAGGGTAGTGAACCCTTAAGAAGCCATGTTAAGGAACTTAACGGAATGTCATGTAAATAGATTAAGCTGCGTAGTAGGCTTAAGAGAATTGTACGGATGAGGTCCGTATAGAGTAAGTAATGGTTGTTGTGATCAAAACGACACGATTATGGTATTATGAGAAGTTTTTGTACCCGTTTACGGGGAGACTGATAAGGTAGGCTTGGAGCATGGAAATTGCGAGCCTAAGAATGTTGAAGACCGCTGAGACCTTAGATGTACAAGTTCTTCTCGGGTAGAAGATTTATTATAGACCAAGAATAAGAGTTAAGTGCGACGGCGGGTCGGGGTGAGGACCTGTTACGGGTCTCCCCATGGCCTGGAATGGAGTGGGATCAGTTGGTAGTAGTTCCGCTACGTGACAGGGTCACGAGGGTGCAAGGCCCAAGTCTAGTTAATTGTTTTACGGGTTCGTGGACGCGTTCCACCGGAACCAGGTGGTGGGAGTCGGAAATGGCCTTATGTTGTTTAAAAGAGTGACTCCAAAAGATTAGAGGCCAGAATCGGTATGGAAGTTATGTATGTATGCTAGTATGAATTGGAATTACGGAAAGAGTACGACCAGTAAGAAAGATAACGACCAAGTGTAAAGGAATAGAGCCTGAATCCATAAGAACCTTTCGAGGTAACTACATCCGTGAGCGTGTGTGGGGTGGTAGCTGAGCGGGAATATGAGGTTTTCCCGGTGATGATACAGTCGTCAGACCCTAGTAGACCTAGTAGAGAGGATTATGACAGACTTTGAGGTCGTTATAAGTATGGGCTAGTTGGCTTCGTGAGTGCCAAGGTTGACATCTTAGTATAAATTTGTTATGTGGCCATGGGTGGCATATGTCGTAAGAAGGGTGTAGTATAAGGAGACTATGTCGCGCTTTAATTAGATTGGACTCCGAAAGAACATTCGAGGACGAATGTTTCTAAGGGGGGAAGAATGTTACACCCCGTATTTACAGGACATGTTTTAAGAACGTACGTAAGAACTCACAAGTGTTGAGAATTTAGACTTGTAAAAATTTATCGGAATTATGAAATTGTCGGAAAATGAATATCGTGACGAATGGGAGGGCGACACGTGTCACCCCCCTTAGTGATGCCTTGGACGAAATTGAACATGGACAAAAGGGTCATTTGACCCTTGTTAGGAAGACAAAGTCTTGCAAGTGTGAGCTTGAGAAAATTGACTAAGTCAAAGGTCCCACAAGTCTTGATATTTGCTAAGACCTTATCCTAGCCACCCAAATGTTTACATCTTGACCCTCCTTTGTGCTTTATAACACTACTAGTAGCAAGACTAAGTTCCATACTTAGAAAATATTTCAAGAAAATCAAGAACACATAGTGGTAGCTCTCGGGTTCTCTCTTTTCCAAAAGGAATTTTTTTTGTTTCTTGTCCAATAAGCTCCACACTTTAAACCAAGGTTCATGAGGGTATTGTGAGTGTATCTCAATAGAAACATCTCGGAAAAAGATAGTTTTCGAGTTAGTCGCAAAGCGAAAACCTAGTTGTCTTTCTAGGTTTTGATTGGAAGTTTGAAGGAAAGTTGTTGGTATGGTTCTAAGGGTCTCAAGTAGCGGATTGAAGTGCCTTGAAGAGTCTCTAAGTTGCTAAGGAGCGACTTCGGATTTGAAGATACAATTAAGATTCGTTGAGGTATAATCTTGTTCTTTGAAAGTGTTACAAGATTATTTATATTGTTGTTAGCTTTACTTGTTGCTAGCATGAAGTATATGTGTTGAAGTTTATAAGGATTATGGATTGATTGTAGCCTTGAAAATCCGAAATGTAATGTAAGCCATGTTAAGTTGGATTACAATTTAGTCGTTATTAGAATCGTCGCATGTTGTTGACTTGAAGATTATAGTAGTTATAGTCGATTGCGACTTGATATCATGTATTGCTAACAACTTGGATTGAAATGGAAATTGGATAAGAATTGATATTGTTGAAAACAATGTGGCCGAATTTGGACATGTAGTTTGTATTAGTTTGATATCTTTTGTGGGGCGGAATTTTACACGTCTAGTAGGCGTGTAATCCCCTATTGATAATTGCTTTGTTTGGGCCTTAAAATGTGGCGTGTTTGGTTATTGTATTCGGCCTTGAAAAAGGTGGCAAAGTAAGTAAAAACAAAGGAGGTGCTGTCCGATTTTCCGTAGAATTTAGTGACTTAGCACTTAGAATATTCTACGTTTGAAGTAAGAGGTTAATGGACGTATTGTGACCATCATAGGTTGAAGTACTTAGTATAGCGTATCCTACTTGAAGGATGGATTAGCTATCAAGGTTGAAGTACTTTGGAGCATTTTGCTACTTGTCGATAATCGTCGCGAGCTATGTGAACCTCTTCCTTCCTTTGGCATGATTCTATGTATGGAATATACATGTGGTATCATTTCATGTTTCCTTCTACTCTTAGAAGTTAAGAGGTAGTTGTGTGATTTACTCTATGTAGAACTTTTCCTATCTTTTGAGCATGACTAGTTGCACGTATGTAGTACGGTAGACGTACAACACTTTGATATCCTTTACTAGTTTTATGAATAGCCAAGTCGGGTGAGTAGGAGATTAACTCACTTCTTTGAAAGTATTAAGGATGTCTGATGTTTTATTAAAGTTAAGGGACTTGAAGAGTTTTGAAGTATGTGATACTTGTTCCGTTTTAAACGTATAAGTCCCTTGGATAGGAAATTGTATTTGGCTAAGGTATAAAATGAATATAACGACTTTATGGGGAGTTGGTTATATTTGCTTTATGGAAAGATAAATGACTTGATTTTAGTGAAAAGGCAACTTGATTTTAAGGCATCAATTGCCTAAGGTTTTGTATAAAATGAGTCACTCGATTTCTAAGGTTAAGAGACTAATTGTATTTTTGAAGATAAGAGAATCGATTTGAAAGTATACAATACTTGGTTTTTAAAAGTAGAAGTCTCTTGGTTATAAAAGGAAAGAGTTTTGTCTAAAACCATAAAGGGTTATAACGGCTTTATGGGAAGTTGGTTATAACGACTTTATGGAAAGTTAAGAGAATGGTTTTCTCTAATAAAGTAATCAAAGAATTAACTTGTATTAAGGAAGGGCAATGTGATTTAAAGGTATCACTTGCTTAAAGCTTTTTAGTAAGGGTCACTTGATTTAGAAGCCGAGAAATGTATTTCTAAAAGTATCATGACTTATGTGAAAGGTACACAAGCCTGGATACTACGGGTGTTAGTATCTTGGGGTTTTACACAAAAAGGAGTCTCTTGAAAAGAATGTCGTCACGTAGTACTTTGCTTGTTTAATTGAGAATAAATTCTATGTGGTGCCTTGATTAGTACTTTGGCTTGATTAATTGAGAATTTGTCTAAGTATGCCTTGATAAGTACTTTGGCTTGTTAAATTAGAATTATTCTATTTGTGTCTTGATAAGTACTTTGGCTTGATTAATTGAAAATTTGTCTAAGTATGCCTTGATAAGTACTTTGGCTTGATTAATTGAAAATTTGTCTAAGTATGCCTCGATAAGTACTTTGGCTTGTTAAATGAGAATTATTCTATTTGTGCCTTGATAAGTACTTTGGCTTGATTAATTGAGAATTTGTCTAAGTGTGTCTTGATAAGTACTTTGGTTTGTTAATTGAGAATTAGCCTATGTGTGCTGGTGATAGCCTTTGAGTGCAAGTATTATGTTTTATTACGTTGCCGCGACTCTCGGTTGGAGGGCCGGCTGTCTTGTTGTAAGTACTTGGACATACCGACAGTGATGTGGGATTCCACGGGTATGCTTCCGTTATTTGTAGTACTTGGGTTAAATTCCCGGAATTTTTATGAAAGACATGGTAGTGCTTACGTTTTGTTTAATGGTCGGTCGAGATAGGGTAAGAGTATAAATGAGGGGCAAGCCCCAAGACGTTATACCACCTTCTCCAGGGTAAGAGTATAAGTGAGGGGTAGACCCCCAAGATGCTATACCACCTGCTTTACCACCTTCTCCAGGGTAAGAGTATAAGTGAGGGGTAGACCCCCAAGATGCTATACCACCTGCTTTACCACCTTCTCCAGGGTAAGAGTATAAGTGAGGGGTAGACCCCCAAGATGCTATACCACCTGCTTTACCACCTTCTCCAGGGTAAGAGTATAAGTGAGGGGTAGACCCCCAAGACGTTATACCACCGGTGGAACTTGGTGTTCATGTATGCCTATTGTGCATTATTATATCCTCGGATCGGTGATGATGGGATTCCACGGCGAGATATATATATGTGTTGTGTATGTATGCACGCGGTGAGGTAGGATGCCACGCGCGTCACATGATTATATTTTACATCGATAGTTGTCGGCGATGGGGATTCCACGGACACGCTTGATATTTGTGTGACTTGATCGCGTCCCAGACTGGGCCGGGTAGTATAGGCGCCCCTCCTGAAAGGGCCGGATTATACTTATGGAAGATAAGTAAGTTATAGTAATGAACTTAATGACTTTTCCTAATCATGTGCGTAAGAATGTGGCTATAACCTTTATTGAAAATGGGAATAGATAATGATGTGAAATTAAGTTCATAAGTGGCAATGACACGCAGATCCAGTATGTATTTTTATACTTGTCTGTCATTCTTTTGTACTGATTATGATTTGCTTATCATGCGTTATTTCTGCTCCATATTAAATGACTGTATGCGACTTCTTCGGGCTGCGTTCATGCCCGCAGGTTTTAGGTACCCAAGTTGGTGATCCTTGCTCTTAGGATCTCGGTTCAGTTTGTGGGAGAAAGCTCCATTTATTCCGGAGGCTTATCTCTTGGTACGGTTTTCCCTGAGGTAGTAGATTCATGTATATTCAGGGGTATGACGGGGCCCTGTCCCGCCACAGTTGTTATGTTAAAAACTCTCAGAGGTCTGTAGTCACATATCGTGGGTCAGTTTGTAAAGGAAAGGAGGCAACTGCTTCGATTATATATATATATGTCCAGGAAGGTAGCCCTATCGGCTAACCTGTTGTTTTATTTCTGTTGTTTATTTTATAAGTTTCATGTATGTTCCGCTGATTATCTCTGATGTATACCTGTAAGGGTGCCCAGGTAGGGCACCATCGCGGGCCCGGGGTCGGGTCGTGACAACATCAAAGTCCGTCATATCCAACTCTATCAAGTCGGCTAGGGTCTGACGACTGTAAATAGTCACAGGGCAAGCCTTATATACCCGCTCCGCTACCACCGAATCACCTACTGGTGTAGCCACCTCAAAAGGTTTTATGGACTCAGGCTCTATCCCTATTCTACCAGCAATATGAGGAGATATATAGGACAAGGTAGAACCTGGATCTATCAAAGCATATACATCACAACATGAAACCAATAATGTACCTGTGACGACATCTGGTGACGCCTCCTGGTCCTGACGGCTGGACATAGCATAAATGCGGTTCTGAGGACCGCTGGAACTGGGACCCTTGCCACGACCTCTACCGCGACCTGCTGGCCCATGAGCACCTTGCCCTCCGGGGCGAGTAACCGTAGGAGATGAAGACCCGGCGAATGACCCTGTAGGCTGAACCCTACCATCTGCGCTGCCTCTGGTCGGACAGTCCCTCGAAATATGACCCTGCTGGCCACAAGTGTAGCAAGGCCCCACAGTATTACCACAATTCCCGAAATGAGATCTACCACATCAGCCACACCGAGAGGGGGGTGGTCTCGATCGGGTAGCATCCCTGCTTTCCTGGAAGCCCGAAGCCCTGGGGCTCTGACCTTCTCCCGAATACCCTAAACGTCCGGAAGACGGTGAAGGAGCGCTCTGAACCGGCTGAGGTGCAAATCCGGTCTGCTACTGAGGTCGTCCGCCTCGAAAACTACCAGAGGACCCTGCTGTCCTGGCCCTCTTCTGCTGATATCTATCAATCCGCCGGCCCCTACGTTCCTCACACCCAAGTGCATAAGCCTGCATGCGGGCAATGTCCATGCCCGGCTGAAGAGCTACTCCCGTGCAACTCTTTGCTAAGTAATCATCGAGCCCTGTGACATAGCGGTGTACTCTGTCCTCTATGTCTGCCACTAAAGCGGGTACATACCGAGCCAACGAGTCAAACTCTACGTTGTAATCCCGGACCGTCCGCCCACTCTTTCTCAACGTCAGAAATCTATCGGCCCGAGCTATCCTCATATGCGGAGGCAAGAAATGGCTAAGAAATGCCTCCGAGAACTCGTTCCAAACAGTTGGAAGCGCATGCTCCCCCCGGGACAGTTCCCATGAATCAAACCAGTCAACTGCAGTATCACGCAGCCGATGTGAACCCAATACTACCGACTCTGTCTCCGAGGCCTTGATCACTGTCATGATCCGCTGTAACTATCGGATAAACTCCTGAGGATCATCCTCAGGCCTCGACCCATAGAACTCTGGTGGGCTGCAACTCAAAAAGTCCCGAAGTCTCAAGCTATCAGATCTGGGGTGAACTACGGGTACTACTGGAACTGCTGCCTCCCGTCTGTCCTCCTGCCTTGCCACGATCCTGGCTAATAACTGGGCCATCTCCTTGTAGCCCATATCCTCTGCTCGGGTTGTAATCGGAGGCTCGTATCGCGGTCTCGAGGCCGGCTGCTGCTCCAAACTCTGCTGAAATTTGGCGGCGTCGTGGAACTCGCCGTCCAAACATCACCTCGGTGGAGCGGGCTTGTGCCTCGTAACCCTCTGCGTCTACTAGCAGCCTCTCACCGCTTTGCCCTTCCGCCGGGCCGCGGTTGCCTTGCGTGGAGGCATAACTGGTACATAAAAATATGTCAGAGGGAGTTCAACCTATAACACAGCTCTATTGCACGATCATAGAGTGAAAAGAATGGAAACCAATCCTAAATATCCTGTAGCCTCCTGATTATAGATGTGGTGCACAACACACTTATAATCAAGACTCTACTAGATACGGCCTGTAGACCCTTTCCGAGGATTAACTGCTCTGATACCACTTTTGTCACGACTGCACCTCGTGGATCGTGCCTTACCCCGGGCACCCTAGTGATACAACATCAGAGAAAAACCAGCGGAAGTAAACTCATAAACATGAAACAATATAACTTAAGAAACAGGCTAACCCAAAATGGTTACCTTTCGGTAACTATACATAACAAAAACTGAACAGTTACATCCTTTACGAAACCCAATTACAACAGGACTACAGACCTCTAAGAGTTGTAACAACTATGACGGGACAAGGCCCCGTCATACCCCTGAATGTACCTGAATCTACAATGACAGGAAAACATACCAAAGATAAGCCTCCGGAGAAACGGGGCTTCCCAAAAGCAGAACGGTGATCCTAAGAGCGAGGATCAACAACCGATGTACCTCGACCTGCGGCATGAACGCAGCCCCCCGAAGGAGGTCAGTACAACAGGTACCAAGTATGTGAAACTGAAAATACTGTAATGAAATCATAACATTTCCAAACCAAAATCCACATATATGTATGAAAAGCCAATCAACCGCACATGGTGTCATAACATAAGCAAGAACAATTAGGTGTAACGTAACCGGTCTTTCCTAGGCTGCTAATGATCGAAGCAGGGCCACTCGCCCATGGTATCATTACGCGAGCCTAATCCTGGACTTCCGTAGTCCGCATAGGCCACCTGGGCCCGCATGAGGTACTCCTCGCATCGGGGGTAGCTAACCCGCGGTATTTTCCTGGACTCCCGCAGTCCGCATGGCCACTTGGACCGCATGAGGTATTCCTCGCATCGGCGTAACACACCCGGAGTGATTCCTGGACTACCGTAGTCCGCATAGGCCACCTGGGCCCGCATGAGGTACTCCTCGCATCGGGGGTAGCTAACCCGCGGTAACTTAACAAGTCGGGGGGGTAAGTGATATAACACAAGCACAACCGGCTCATCGTAAACAACATAAGCACAATAAGAGAAACCCCCTTACCACAACAAACCTCAAGACACTAACACCCGTAGTATCACAACATTTTTACTTATCAGGCCAACTTACCACACATTCAGAAATCATTACAAGGCTACTATAAAGCGAGTAAGTAAACCATCTTTTTATCTTTCTTAAGTCGTTATGGCTAACTTCTCATAAAGCTAGTATAACACTTAAACTTTGTAATAACTCAAAACATCCACACTTGTTTGGAAAAACCAAAAGAAACTTATTCTTTTAAACCCAAGTATTAATTTCCTTTTTCAAATAATGACTCATAATTCTTTTTGAAGTATTTCAAGATTCTTAACATTTTGGACTCAAGTCAAAAGACCTCAAGGTGCAACCAAATTTAGTGAAACACGACGTCATCAGATTATATATGTCACGACCCGACCAAGCTCGCGATCGTGCCCTACAGGCACCGCTTCGTGATACATCGAGAATAGCAATGAACATACACAACTGTTAAAAACTTAAACATAAAAATAACAATAGGCAAGCCGATAAGGCCACCTTCCGTAAACCATACAACTAAAATAGTACATTTTTTTTTCCTTACAACCCAATCCACAAATGTGACTACGCACTTAAGAATAACAACTCAAGTGACAGGGCCCCGCTATACCCCTAAATGTACAACAACCGACCATACCAGGGATAAGCCTCCGGAATAAAGGGGCTTCTCAACAGCTGAACAGTGATCCTAAGAGCGAGGATCAGCAACCTGTACTCTACCTGCGGCATGAACGCGGCCGAAGGAGGTCGACAACATGTACCAAATATGTGGCCCGAAATGCTTGTAATGAAATCATAAGTCTATAATAAAACTGGAGACAGGTATGATAACTCAATTAACAGTACATTGTGCCTTACTAACAATGAGAGTAAATAAGAGTATACCTACAACATAAAAATAGGAAACTCACGATCAAATCATGGGTAGCAAATCCATGGAAACAGGTGGTATAACGTCTTGGGGGTTTACCCCTCATTTATACTCTTACCCTGAGGCAGGTGGTATAACGTCTTGGGGGTTTACCCCTCATTTATACTCTTATCCTGGAGAAGGTAGTAAAGCAGGTGGTATAACGTCTTGGGGGTTTACCCCTCATTTATATTCTTACCCTGGAGAAGGTGGTATAGCGTCTTGGGGGTTTACCCCTCACTTATACTCTTACCCTATCTCAACCGGCCGTCATACAATAAATAAGCAAGTTAGAAATCCCCCTAACTTCTTATTATTCTTGTTCATGTACACTCTCATTTTAGTTTACTTAAGGCACTAACACGTCTTTTATAAAAATCCGGGAATTTAACCCAAAGTACTACATACTTCTACTCTTTTAAAATGACTCTTTTTCATACAAAACTTCCAAGACACTAATAACCATAGTATCAAGTCATAACTACTTTTCAAGACAAGTCACAATACCTTTTAGAAATAAAATTATAGGCTTCTAAATCAAGTGACTTCTTTCTTTTAAAACTTTAAGCAATTGATTCCTTTAAATCAATTTGCCTTTCATTATTTCAAGTCATTTATCATACTTAAATTACTTAGAGTAATTCACTCTTTTTAACCTTCCATAAAGCTATTATAACCAACTCTCATAAAGTCGTTATACTAGCTTTATACCTTAGAAACTTACATTCTTCTTTATAACCAAGAGACTTAAACTTTCCAACAAAACAAGTATCAAAAATACTTTCAACATACTTAAAATCTCTTAACTTTTGAAAACCAAGATATCCTTAATATTTACACAAGTGAGTTAGTTCCCTAACTCAACCAACGTGAACATTCTTAAAATAAGACAAGGATATCAAATGGACTAGATTGTCAAAATCTTGTACGTCTACCGTACTATACATTTACAACTTATTCATGCTCAAGAGATAAGAAAGTTCCACATACCTCTTCGGTTTAATCCACTTGCTAAGTCCAATTCTCCGTACGTAGTATGTCAACCTATAATGACCATAATACGTCTATTAACTTCTAGTTTCAAACATAGAATATTCCAAGTGCAAAGTCCCTAAATTCTACGGAAAATCGGACAACACTTCCTTTGTTTTCACATACTTTGCCACCTTTTTCAAGGCCGAATTCAATAACCAAACACGCCACATTTAAGGCCCAACAAAGTAGCTAACAATAGGGGATTACACGCTTAATCAAGACATGTAAAATTCCGCCCCACAATATATACAAACTAGTCTAAACTACAATGTCAATTCGGCAATTTGGGCAACAATACCAATTCTTATCCAATTTCCATTTCAATCCAAGTTGTTAGCATAACATGATATCAAGTCGCAATTGATTATAACTACTATAATCTTCAAGTAAGTATCATGCGACGATTCTAATAAACGACCAAATTGTAATTCAATTTCAAATGACTCTACATGTCATTTTCGGATTTTGAGCTTCCAAATTTCCATAACACTTATCAAACTTCATAACACATATCACATGATCACTTATAACTTATCATAACATGAAATCTTCAATTACAAAAGTAAAATGAAGGTTATACCTCAATTAGCCCAAATATGATCCAAGACTACAAGTCGATCCTTAGCAACTTTAGCTCCTCCTTTCGACGTTCCAATCCACTCCAAGCAACCCTTAGAAGCTTATGAAGAACTCATCTTCAAGTTCCAACTTCAAAGTTGAAGAACTCCTTAACTTTCCGCCTTGCGACTAATACGAAAATGCCACTTTTCCGGGATCTTTCTATTGAGATACCCTTACAATACTCTTAGGAACCTTGGTTTAAAGTATGAGAATTATTGGACAACAATTGAAAAAATTTCCCTTGAAAACCTAGCATTTGCCGCGAGCTTCCTAGTGTACAAGAACAAGATTTCAAAATATTTTCTAAGTGTGGAGAATGAAAAAGTCTTGCACTACTAGTGTACATATATAACATAATGGAGGGTCTAGATTAGTACATATGGATGGCTTGGATGAGTTTCACATGGATCTTGCCCAAGTGGCTCTTGGACTTTAGTCAACAATGTCAAGCTTCAAGACTTTAGCAAGACTTACCCATCAATTTAATGGTCAAATGACCCTTTTGCCCATGGTAAATTTCGTCCAAGACAACCTAAGGGGGGTGACACGTGTCGCCCTCCCATTCGTCGCAATATTCGTTTTCCGACAATTCCATAATTCCGATAAATTTACTCGTCTCAAGCCTTAACATTTTTGAGTTCTTACGTATGTTCTTATAAACCTATCCTGGAAATTTCCGGGGTGTAACATTCTTCCCCCCTTAGAAACATTCGTCCCCGAATGTTCTTCTGGGAGTCAAACTTAAAGATAGCCATAACGTCTCCTTACAACCCCTACATACCAATAATGCCACACGTGGCCACATAACAATGCTCGCACAAAATGTCAACCTGAACCCCCATGTGACAACGTCGATTATCTGCATAACGCTTCTGCTGACTCTAAGCTTACTAATAATCTTTCCCGGATAAGCTTCGCCTTATCCACGGCCTGCTGAATCAAGTCTAGACCAAATAACTGAACCTCGCCTATGTCGAACCATCCAACCGGCGATCCACACTTTCTTACATACAAGGCCTCATATAGGGCCATCTGAATACTGGAAGGGTATCTGTTATCGTACGTAACACAACAAGAGGCAATTAACCCTCGCGGCTATAACTGAAATCAAGAACACAGGCCCGCAACCTATCCTCAAGTGCCTGGATAGTACGTTCTGCCTGTCCATCGGTCTGAGGGTGTAATGCAACCTTGAGACTCACATGTGTCCCTAAAACCCTTCTGAAAAACCTCCAGAAATTATCTGTAATCGAGCTAATCTGTCAGACATCATAAACGTAGGAACCCCGTGTAGTCTCACAATCTCTCTGCTATACAAGCTAGCATAAACCTCAGCCGAGTAAGTGGTCCTAACCGGAAGAACACGGCTGGTTTCGTCAGCCTATTTACCATGACCCCCAGGGAATCGCACTTCCTCAGAGTACGATGCCACCCGGTAAAAAAATCCATATTAAATACCTCTCATATCTAGGTTGGGATTTCAATTGCCTGCAATAGCCCACTGGGCTTCTGGTGCTCAACCATGACCTGCTACTAACTCGGACACCAAGCAGTAAACTCCGCTATGTCCCTTTTCCGGTCATCTTACCCATACATACATCTGAGGTCACGACACAACTTAGTCGACCCCGAACAATTAGAACAATAAGCACTATATGCCTCCCCTACAACCTGCTGACTAGTCCTGCAGCACCGGGTACACACAATCTATCCTCATATCACAGCACCCCATCCGGTGCTACTCAAACAGGCTCTTCTCTTCTCGGAGAGCCGTATCTCGATACCGTATCATCACTAGATCCTCATATTGTCGTCTCTTTACCTCCTCAACGACGGAAGACTCGGCAACCTCTCGGATCTAAACTTCATTAACCTTGGAAACAAATAATCGAACTCCTCGGCTCGGTAGCTGATGAATATCACGGACCATGTCCTGTCTATCTGGCTGCCCATCTGGCAGACTACCCTTAGATCCACGACAAAGAGTATCTGTAACTGTCTTGGCTTTCCCCGGATGGTATAGGATATCAATATCCCAATCCTTGAGTAACTCTAACCACCATCGCTGTCGCAAATTTTACTGCCTCAGTCTGCAGATATACCGGAGGATTTTGTGGTCTGCACAAATATCCACATGAAGTCTGTATATACGTCATGCCCCCAAATCTTCAAGGCATGATTTTAACTGCCGCCAGCTCTAAATCGTGAGTGGCGTAATTTCCTTCCCTGCTTCCCTAACTATCGGGAAAATTATAGGCTCTATCCTTATCGGGTTGCGTCAGCACACAACCTAGCCCAACACCCAACGTGTTATCATAAAAACCTAACCCTCTTGTCTCACAGGAGGGGTTAGAACTCTAGTAGTGGTCAACTTATCTTCCAATAACTGAAAGCCTTTCTCTGTTGCAACCAAACTTGGTCACTAACTTAGATTTGATCCTTTTGCTTGCCTCCTGGCTAAGACTTCCTATCAATCACAATCTAGGGGGGGGGGATTTCCTTGATCTTGTAAAGTAGTAACCCGATTTTTTTTCTTTCCCGGTTTGTAGAACCTATAGCTAGGTTTACCACATTTCCTCGAAATGTTCTTACTTCCCATTATTTACTAATGGTATTTACACTAGTCTGGGGTAGTCATATCTCGTGCAACTTACATAACCATAGTCGTATTCTCCTTTATCATTATGGTCATAACCTTACCTTATGCTTATTATTAGCAAAAATATTTCTATCTTGGTTCATAATCGTACAGTTTCATATATGCGTACTACCTGCATTTTTCCTTACGACATTTCCTCGACCACTTCATAACGTCGTTCTTAATTACCCCAACACAATACTTTTCCCACGGTTATTCACAACTGTAACCTATGGCGTGACGATACCGAAGACCTTACCAGCCTCCTATCCTTCGTCTAACAACATGGGTACACATAACCCCATAATACGCAAAACTATCCATTTACGTGGGGGAGAGAACTTATCTCTCTATCAAAATCTAAATCATCAAGCGCCACCTTAATCGTATAGATTTTCAAAATCTACCAACGATGTCTTCTATTTTCCGCAGCCAAACTCGTACTTATTTTATTCTTGCCTTGAACATTTTCCTGAAATTATCCGGAAGGTCGTGGCCCTGACCGCCACACCAAACCAACTCCAAGTACCTCCAAGGGCACTTAACATAAATTCCTTCAAATTCAATTATTACTTACTTTCTGCGTCAATTTACCTCAAGTGAACAAGTCCCACAGACTTAAAAAGAAAAACAATGATGCTAAAGAAGGAAGGATAATTCACTGGTTACTACCACTTCTCTTCCTTTACACTGGATAACCGGCTTACCGGGAAACTGGTACCGAATCAATTCTCTCTCTGTAGTCCACGTTGGCATAACAAGAGGCCAACTAGTTCGTACTCATAATGACCTCAACGTCTGTCATAACAACTCTACTAGGTCTGCTAGGGTCCAATGACTGTATCGTTACCGTCAATTATTATCTAACCGCTCAGCTACCACCCAACACTCACGGGTGTAGTCACCACGAAAGGTCCTCATGGATTCAGGCTACATTTCTTTACACTTGGTTGATCTCTTTTCACCGGGTCGCATTACTCTTCCGTACTTCCAAACTTATACTAGCATACGTACATAAATTCCATACTAATTCTGGCCTCCACTCTTGGAGTTACTAAATTAAACAATATAAGGCCATTTCCGGCTCTCACAACCTGGTTCCGGTGGAACACGTCCACGAACCCGTAAGATGATTAACTAAACTTGGGCCTTGCACCCTCGTGACCCTGTCACGTAGCGGGACTACTACCAACTGATCCCATTTCATTTCGAGCTATGGGGCGACCCTTAATAGATCCCCAACCCGACTCGGCGTCGTATTTAACTCTTTTCCTTGGTCTATCTTAACTTTACTACCCGAGAAGGCCTTATGTATCTAAGGTCTCGGTGGTTATCAACATTCCTCGGCTCACAATTTCCATGCTCCAAGCCTAACTTATCAGTCCCCCTGTAGACGGGTACAAAAACTTCTCAATATACTATAATCGTGTTGTCTTGACCATAACAACCATACTTACTCCTTACGGATCTCACCCGTACCATTCTCTTTATCATACCACGTAGCTTAACCTATTAACATAGTCTTCCATTTAGTTCCTCAATTATAACCTCTTAAGGGTCCATTACATTCTCACACAACTCATCATCCCCTAATTATCTCAAATTAGCACGTAAAACTTTGATGAGAGTTCTTTAACTGTTCATACCTTCCCGGTATTTTTAGTTCTTACCAAGTCCTGGTAATCTAAAATCATTCTAGGCAACACGCGTCTGACCCTCATACATAAATCCGTATAGTTGTATGTCACAATACCAACTATACTACAAACATTACCAACCTGGATACGCAATCCACATAATCTTTTCGGGTCATCACGCTTTCTCGTAGCTGCAAACAACATAACTTGTTAGGGAGAGACGACCCTAACCATACAGCTCTATCGCACGATCTCAGAGTGAGAAGAATGGAAAACAATCCTAAATGTCCCGCAGCCTCCTGATTATAGATGTGGTGAACAACACACCGATAATCAAGACTCTACTAGACACGGTCTGTAGACACTTTCCGAGGACTAACTGCTCTGATACCACTTTTGTCACGACCGACCGCTCGCGATTGGTGCCCTACAGGCACTCGCAGTATACATCGAGAATAGCAATGAACATACACAATCGTAAAAACTTAAAACATAAAAATAACAACAGGCTAGCCGATAAGGCCACCTTCCGTAAACCATACAACTAAAACAGTACATTTTTTTTTCCTTACAACCCAATCCACAAATGTGACTCTGCACTTAAGAATAACAACTCAAGTGACGGGGCCCGCCATACCCCTAAATGTACAACAACCGTCCATACCAGGGATTAGACTCCCGACTAAAGGGGCTACTCAACAGCTCACCAGTGATCCTAAGAGCGAGGATCAAGAACTGTACTTCTACTGCGGCGTTAACGCAGCCCGAAGGAGGTCGATAACATGTACCAAATATGTGAAATCAGCATTGTAATGAAATCATAAGTCTATAATAAAACTGGAGACATGTATGATAACTCAATTAACAGTACACTGTGCCTTACTAACAATGAGAGTAAATAAGAGTATACCTACAACATAAAAATAGGAAACTCACGATCAAATCATGGGTAGCAAATCCATGGAAACATGTGGTATAACGTCTTGGGGGTTTACCCCTCATTTATACTCTTACCCTGAGGCAGGTGGTATAACGTCTTGGGGGTTTACCCCTCATTTATACTCTTATCCTGGAGAAGGTAGTAAAGCAGGTGGTATAACGTCTTGGGGGTTTACCTCTCATTTATACTCTTACCCTAGAGAAGGTGGTATAGCGTCTTGGGGGTTTACCCCTCACTTATACTCTTACCCTATCTCAACCGACCGTCATACAATAAATAAGCAAGTTAGAAATCCCCCTAACTTCTTATTATTCTTGTTCATGTACACTCTCATTTTAGTTTACTTAAGGCACTAACACGTCTTTTATAAAAATCCGGGAATTTAACCCAAAGTACTACATACTTCTACTCTTTTAAAATGACTCTTTTTCATACAAAACTTCCAAGACACTAATAACCATAGTATCAAGTCATAACTACTTTTCAAGACAAGTCACAATACCTTTTAGAAATAAAATTATAGGCTTCTAAATCAAGTGACTTCTTTCTTTTAAAACTTTAAGCAATTGATTCCTTTAAATCAATTTGCCTTTCATTATTTCAAGTCATTTATCATACTTAAATTACTTAGAGTAATTCACTCTTTTTAACCTTCCATAAAGCTATTATAACCAACTTCCCATAAAGTCGCTATACTAGCTTTATACCTTAGAAACTTACATTCTTCTTTATAACCAAGAGACTTAAACTTTCCAACAAAACAAGTATCAAAAATACTTTCAACATACTTAAAATCTCTTAACTTTTGAAAACCAAGATATCCTTAATATTTACACAAGTGAGTTAGTTCCCTAACTTGTCACGACCCGAACCCGGGCCCGTGACTGGTGCCTTACCCCGGGCACCCAAGTAGACATACATCAGAGTAATCAGCGGAACATAAAACAAGACATGAAATGATAGGAAGTGTAAAACAGTTTTTCTGCGAAAAGTTGCCTTTCGGCATATACATATAAAAACTTAAATCCGAACAGTTACATCCTTTTTTTACAAACTCTGCCCATAACAGTACTACAGACCTCTAAGAATGATATAATAACAATGCGGGACAGGGCCCCGCCATACCCCTGAATGTAAGTACCTACAACGACAGGGGACTATACCCAAGATAAGCCTCCGGAGAAACGGAGCTTCCCGAACGCTGAACTGTGACCCTATGAACGAGGATCAACACTGGTGTACCTCTACCTGCGGCATGAACGCAGCCCCCGAAGGAGGTCAGTACAACAGGTACCAAGTATGTGAAACTGAAAATACTGTAAATGAAATCATAGTAGTCTATATAAAGCAGGAGACATATATGACAACCAAACTACAGTTCACAATAAATAAGCAGTCATGTCAAGTCGGGGACTCACGCCCTCAAAGTCATCACTTAAACATAACTATGGGTCTCACGACCACAACATCAATCATGCCCGTGGAATACCTTCCTCACTGCCGGCAGTCTATGATATAAAAGCACCAAGAAATACACATGAACACCAGGTCCCACCTGTGTCATAATAAAACCGTACGGGGTAAGTACGAAGGCATAGCCGACTACTAAAACCACAGTACCAACAAGGTCATAAACTGTATCATGAGATCTGTCTAGACCGCCACATGATCGGCCGCCACTCGCGCAGATCTAATGCGCGTCTAATCCTGGAACTTCCCGCAGCTCCGCATAGGCCACTCACATAGGCCCACATGAGGTATTCCCCGCATCGAAGGTAGCTACTCCCCGGCAACGTCCTGGACTCGCTGTCCGCATGGCCACATTGACCGCATGAGGTATAACCCCGCACACTAACCTGGAACTCTCGTAGCTCCGCATAGGTCCCCTGGACCCGCATGAGGTATTCTCGAATCATAGTCACAAAGACTGCATGAGTCTACCCCGCATCGGAGGGCAGCTTAACCCCCGGGATCAAGTCAAGGTGAGTGATATAATACTAACATAACAGCTTATCGTTAAACAACATAAGCACAATCAAGGGAAACCCCCTTACACAACATTACAAGACACTAACACACGTAGCATCCTAACATGTTTACTTATCAAATCAACAAGAAAGTATTACAAGGCTATCACAAACCAACACAATCAAGTTATTCACACAAGGTACTTTCTACTTTATGTTAACAAGTTCGGGTTTTTATCCCCAAAGTACTTCATACATTAACTCTTTAAAAGATCCGTTTCTTTCACAAAAGTCACACAATACCCGTAGTATAAAAATAGAGTGACTATCTTTTTAAGTAGACCAAAACACCTCCCTTTATAAAATCAAGTAACAACATTATTTTCCAAACGTTCAAGTTTACCTAATTTCAAATGCTCAAGTTTCACATTTTCGAAAGGTTTCGTAGTTCATAGTTTTAATCACTTAATAACATAATTCTCCTTTAAAACAATTTGAGAAACATATGCCTTATGTGTGAGTAGGTTATTCTTGTTTATAACAATCTTATTAAAGCAGTCATGATCTAGGAAATGTAATATCATTTTGTCTCATCTTAGCTTCTATGCAGATGGAGGTTTCTACTGGTTTTAATAATACTTTATTAGTCAATACATTTCCCTTTATTAGCGCTGATGTGGTTTGCTCGATACTTATTCTCATTTCCGAAATCAGTAAAACATTATTCCTTTTACAAACCAAGTACTCATTACTCACGAATGAGGTTTCACACTTTCTAACAAAATTCATATTAAATCAATTAAGTCAAGTCTATTCATATTAAATCAATTAAGTCAAGTCTCTTATCTTTTAAGATCAAGTCTCTTAACTTCTAAAATCAATAAACCATTCTTTTTATCTCTCTTAAGTCGTTATACCTAACTTCCCATAAAGCTAGTATAACTCTTAAGCTTTTAAAACCAAGTATTACTCTTCTTTCAAAAAGGTTTCTTAATTCTTTTGAAATACTTCAAGATTCTTATATTTAAACTCAAGTCAAAAGACATCGGAGTAAAACCACGTTCAGTTAACACACGTACGTCTACCGTACTATATATATATTCTTTTAAAATATCATGCTCAAGAGGATAGGAAGAATCACATACCTCGCGACGATTATCGACTATTAGCAAAACGCTCCACGGCTATAACCCGGCTAGCCTTGTCCACCTTTCAAGTAGAACATGCTACTTGCAGAACTTTTAACCTATAAAGGCCATATAAGTCTATCAATGTCTAGACTACTCGGTAGAATAAATCTAGATACAAGATTCTACGGAAAATTGGGCAGCACTTCCCTACCCGTCAAACTACACAATTCTACTGTAAATACAGTCCTATGTAAGTACAGTTTAATCTTCTTCTATAATATTCTTCTGATGTGATTTCAGTTCAATTCTCTTCTCTTATACCATCCTTCTATATCTTATACTCATTTCTATACTACTACAGTATGTAATTTCCAATTACAATAGAAGGACAAGAGTATTTACCTCGATAAGCCCAAAATTATCCAAGATTTAATGTCGATCCTGAGCAACGTTTAGCTCCTACTCCGGGTGCTCCAACCCGCTCCAAACAACCCTTAGAAGTTCTACGCAACTTCTTCTTAATACTTCAACCAACTGTGAAGATTTTCCTTAGGGTTTCGTTTTGTGACTGAAGGGAAGTATAATAGTATTTCTGGGCTTTTAGTATAGGTGTAACCTTGGAATACTACAAGTTATTTGGGCCAAGGTATTTTGGAATAGTAACAATACTTGGAGAATACTTTTCTACCAAGTGGTGGGGGGGTACCCTCGGCTAGCACTACTAGGAAGGGGGGGGGGGTACCTCTCGGCCAAAAGGCCTCTCAAGGGGGAGGGGGAGGCTTTGGACGAAAACCTTACAAAGGGGGAGAGGGGGATTTCAAGACTTAGAAACTATTTTGTGGATGAAGAAGTCTTCAACAAAGGGGGGTATTTATAGGCCAACCAATGGCCAAGATCAAGACAAGTGGGGGGCAAGTGGAGGGTCAAGATTTGGACAAGTGTTTGTGGGTCCCACTTGCTCATCTACTACACAAAATATCTACAAAATATCCTACCAACTCCTTGACCAAAAATCAACACAAAAAACGTGCCAAGAACTCCCATGGCTTTGCCGTCCACTTGAGGGCCAAGTGTCGCCCTCTCGTTGGTCCAAAATATTTCATCTCTCGGAAAAATCCGCAAAAATAATAAATGACATAGCCGTAATTTTCCCTTCGCAAAGTTTGGAAAACGTTTCGTCGGAAAACGATTCTTTTCGTGGGTTGTGAACAAAATTTCGACCCTTGCCTACTTAAGGCTTAAACTTTTATACGTACGCCCTCACGTACATACTCTGGAAATACGGGGTTTAACATTCTCCTCTCCTTAGAAACATTCGTCCCGAATGTTCCTTCTAAGTCTCAAAACAACCATGCACCAGTATAGTCTTCACTGCTATACTTACGAAAACAATCATGCCACACCTGGCCACAATACAACACGCGCAAATACTTACATCCAAGTCCACGAGGAATCACCTCCATCACTACAAAAGCTCCCACTCGAGGTCTAAAATATACTCTCTTCGCACCTTCACTTTACAAAAGAAATGATCACATCTATGCTCGTAACACATGCTCGTTTCTTCCCTTACTCGTCGTACCCTTCTCGTACATTCGAACTCTTTCTCATAACTTACCACATTTCTGTTACTGCTTCTGTTTCAGAAATCTAGGGGTTACTATCTCCAACTTGGTCATCATCACCGGGGAACACTCTGGATGGATCTCCGATACTCTTCTGAACATATCAACATGAAAGACCGGACGTACTGCCTCCCACATCGGACGGCAAAGCTAACTTATAGGCAACCTGACCTATCCTCCAAAGGATCTGAAAACGCTCCCAGTACCTCAGGCTAAGTTTCCTCTGTTTTCCAAATCTCGTCATGCCCTTCCGGGGTGGTACCTTCAAGAAAATCCACCGTCAACCTGAACTCCAAGCGTCGTCGCCGATTATCCGCACGACTTCTGTTGACTTTGAGCTGCCGATAACCTCTCCTGGATAGGCTTCACCCTATCCACATCCTGCTGAAACAAGAATGAACCGGCTATCTGAACCTTGCCAACATCGAACCAAATCGACCGGCAACTTATACTTCCGCCCCTACAAGGCGTCATAAGGTGATATTCGAATACTGATATGGTAGCTATTAAACACTCCCTCAACAGGAGACAACAATCCTCACAGCTACACTTGAAATCCAAACACTGGCCCGAGGGCGAATGCGATACTGAGACTCACCTGAGTTCCTAACCCTGCCTGGTAAACCTTCCAGAAAAAGAAAATAGTCGTAACCTGGGCTCCACTGCCTGACATAAGGTGAAAGTAGGCACCTCGTGCAGCCTTACAACCTTCCTGATATAACATCTCGCATAACCCTCTGCCGAGTAAACGGTCTTGGCTAAAAGACAAGATGGGCTGACCTCATCGGCCCGACTACTGGTCGAACGCATCCACGTACTCGTACGCTGGTTAACTAAACTTGGGCCTAACACCCTCGAGACCCCACCACCTGGCGGGACCACCTCGAACTGACCCCACCACAATGCAGGCCGCGGTTTGACCCGCAATCGGTCCGCAACCCGCCCCGCTATCGCGCAAAACTCTTGTTCCCCGATCCGGAACAATCTCCTCATCGAGTCACGAAAACCTAGTGGTCTTCTTAGCTCAACTACCCTCTTTCATTTCATACCACTCAGGGACTTATCACACAAACATATCTCACGTGTACTATGCACTCCGATAAGGGTCAAACATAAAAATAATCTTTTACTCAAGATGGCCTCGCCTCTAAGGTCTCTACGAAAAAAATCTAAGGCTCACAATTAACACAATACTATCTGAACATAACACTTAAAATACCCTTATCTTATCACACATACAATCTCTAGAGGGTTAAGGATATATCTGTATCTACCGCTTCACTCCCCTTTGTCGTTCTAATTAATCCTGCCCTGTTGGGCGCATAGCTAGGGAAGATGATGAACTGGTCACTGATCCTGAAGGTTGAGTCCTCCTACTTGCATCCCTCCTACTAGGACATCCTTTCGACACATGGCCCTGACGGCCGCAGGTAAAACAAGTACCAACAAAAAGACGACATTCCCCGGGATGACGCCTGTCACACTATGAACACTGGGGAAAACTGAATTCGGCTGGCTAGAACCTACGTGTATCTGTGAACCAGAAGCCCTGGAGCTCTGACCAACTCCGGCATACTCTGAATGTCCTGAACCCTGTGGAGGACCACTCTGCACTGGTGGAGGTGCATATCTAATCTGTTGCTGAGGCGGTTCGCCCTGAAAGTTACCAAAGGATCCTGCCGATCGGGCCCTGTTCTGCTATCCTTGATTAATCTGTCGATCTCTCTCGGCCTGCTGCGCATAAGCCCGTACGCAGGTCATGCTCATGCCTGACTGAAGAGCTACTCTTACACAACCCTCTCTTAGATAGTCATCAAGACCCGTGATAAATCGATACATAATATACTCTCTGGTTGCTAACTCCATAGCTAGTAACAGGTCCATTCCTTTGTAATCCATATTCTCTGTTCCCGGTCGTGGAACTGAAGGCTCATATATCATGGCCGCAGTAGGAACTGTTGCCGCTGTGCTAAACTCTGCTGGGGCTGGTGACGTCGCAGAACTCCCCGAATGAAGCACCACCCTAGGTGATGATTGGGCCTGTGCCCTCGTAACCCTCTGTGCTCTATTCGCAGCCTCGATCGCTTTGCGCCTTACGGGCGGGTTGCCTTACGCGGAGGCATAACGGTAAGGGAAAGAAATACGTTAGAGGGGTCCAACTTATAACACAGCTCTAAGGCACGATCTCAGAGTGAGAAGAATGGAAACCAATCCTAAATATCCTATAGCCTCCTGATTATTGGTGTGGTGCACAACACACCGATAATCAAGACTCTACTAGATACGGTCTGTAGACACTTTCCGAGGATTAACTGCTCTGATACCACTTTTGTCACGACCCGAACCCGGGCCCGTGACTGGTGCCTTACCCCGGGCACCCAAGTAGACATACATCAGAGTAATCAGCGGAACATAAAACAAGACATGAAATAATAGGAAGTGTAAAACAGTTTTTCTGCGAAAAGTTGCCTTTCGGCATATACATATAAAAACTTAAATCCGAACAGTTACATCCTTTTTTTTACAAACTCTGCCCATAACAGTACTACAGACCTCTAAGAATGATATACCAACAATGGCGAGACAGGGCCCTGCCATACCCCTGAATGTAAGTACCTACAACGACAGGGGACTATACCCAAGATAAGCCTCCGGAGAAACGGAGCTTCCCAAACGCTGAACTGTGACCCTATGAGCGAGGATCAACACTGGTGTACCTCTACCTGCGGCATGAACGCAGCCCGGCGAGGTCGATACAGTACCAAGTATGTGAAATCAAAATCGTAAATGAAATCATAGTAGTCTATATAAAGCAGGAGACATATATGACAACCAAACTACAGTTCACAATAAATAAGCAGTCATGTTAAGTCGGGGAGTCACGCCCTCAAAGTCATCACTTAAACATAACTATGGGTCTCACGCCCACAACATCAATCATGCCCGTGGAATACCTTCCTCACTGCCGGCAGTCTATGATATAAAAGCACCAAGGAATACACATGAACACGGGTCCCACGTGTCATAATAAAACCGTGCGGGGTAAAACGAAGGCATAGCCGACTACTAAAACCCACAGTACCAACAAGGTCATAAACTGTATCATGAGATCTGTCTAGACCGCCACATGATCGAAGCTGGCCACTTGCCCGCAATATCTAATATGCGCGTCTAGTCCTGGAACTTCCCGCAGCTCCGCATAGGCCACTCACATAGGCCCGCAAGAGGTATTCCCCGCATCGAGGGTAGCTACTCCCCGGCAACGTCCTGGACTCGCAGTCCGCATGGACACATAGACCGCATGAGGTATAACCCCGCACACTAACCTGGAACTCTCGTAGCTCCGCATAGGTCCCCTGGACCCGCATGAGGTATTCTCGAATCATAGTCACACAGACTGCCTGAGTCTACCCCGCATCGGAGGGCAGCTTAACCCCCGGGATCAAGTCAAGGTGAGTGATATAATACTAACATAACAGCTTATCGTTAAACAACATAAGCACAATCAAGGGAAACCCCCTTACACAACATTACAAGACACTAACACACGTAGCATCCTAACATGTTTACTTATCAAATCAACAAGAAAGTATTACAAGGCTATCACAAACCAACACAATCAAGTTATTCACACAAGGTACTTTCTACTTTATGTTAACAAGTTCGGGTTTTTATCCCCAAAGTACTTCATACATTAACTCTTTAAAATATCCGTTTCTTTCACAAAAGTCACACAATACCCGTAGTATAAAAATAGAGTGACTATCTTTTTAAGTAGACCAAAACACTTCCCTTTGTAAAATCAAGTAACAACATTATTTTCCAAACGTTCAAGTTTGCCTAATTTCAAATGCTCAAGTTTCTCATTTTCGAAAGGTTTCGTAGTTCATAGTTTTAATCACTTAATAACATAATTCTCCTTTAAAATAATTTGAGAAACATATGCCTTATGTGTGAGTAGGTTATTCTTGTTTATAACAATCTTATTAAAGCAGCCATGATCTAGGAAATGTAATATCATTTTGTCTCATCTTAGCTTCTATGCAGATGGAGGTTTCTACTGGTTTTAATGATACTTTATTAGTCAATACATTTCCCTTTATTAGCGCTGCTGTGGTTTGTTCGATACTTATTCTCATTTCCGAAATCAGTAAAACATTATTCCTTTTACAAACCAAGTACTCATTACTCACGAATGAGGTTTCACACTTTCTAACAAAATTCATATTAAATCAATTAAGTCAAGTCTATTCCTATTAAATCAATTAAGTTAAGTCTCTTATCTTTTAAGATCAAGTCTCTTAACTTCTAAAATCAATAAACCATTCTTTTTATCTCTCTTAAGTCGTTATACCTAACTTCCCATAAAGCTAGTATAACTCTTAAGCTTTTAAAACCAAGTATTACTCTTCTTTCAAAAAGGTTTCTTAATTCTTTTGAAATACTTCAAGATTCTTATATTTAAACTCAAGTCAAAAGACATCGGAGTAAAACCACGTTCAGTTAACACACGTACGTCTACCGTACTATATATATATTCTTTTAAAATATCATGCTCAAGAGGATAGGAAGAATCACATACCTCGCGACGATTATCGACTATTAGCAAAAGCTCCACGGCTATAACCCGGCTAGCCTTGTCCACCTTTCAAGTAGAACATGCTACTTGCAGAACTTTCAACCTATAAAGGCCATATAAGTGTATCAATGTCTAGACTACTCGGTCGAATAAATCTAGATACAAGATTCTACGGAAAATTGGGCAGCACTTCCCTACCCATCAAACTACACAGGTCTACTGTAAATACAGTCCTATGTAAGTACAATTTAATCTTCTTCTATAATATTCTTCTGATGTGATTTCAGTTCAATTCTCTTCTCTTATATCATCCTTCTATATCTTATACTCATTTCTATACTACTACAGTATGTAATTTCCAATTACAATAGAAGGACAAGAGTATTTACCTCGATAAGCCCAAAATTATCCAAGATTTAATGTCGATCCTGAGCAACGTTTAGCTCCTACTCCGGGTGCTCCAACCCGCTCCAAACAACCCTTAGAAGTTCTACGCAACTTCTTCTTAATACTTCAACCAACTGCGAAGATTTTCCTTAGGGTTTCGTTTTGTGACTGAAGGGAAGTATAATAGTATTTCTGGGCTTTTAGTATAGGTGTAACCTTGGAATACTACAAGGTATTTGGGCCAAGGTATTTTGGAATAGTAACAATACTTGGAGAATACTTTTCTACCAAGGGGGGGGGGGGGGTACCCTCTGCTAGCACTACTAGGAAGGGGTACCTCGGCCAAAAGGCCTCTCGGGGAGGAGGCTTTGACGAAAACCTTACAAAGGGGAGAGGGGATTTCAAGACTTAGAAACTATTTTGTGGATGAAGAAGTCTTCAACAAAGGGGGGTATTTATAGGCCAACCAATGGCCAAGATCAAGACAAGTGGGGGGGCAAGTGGAGGGTCAAGATTTGGACAAGTGTTTGTGGGTCCCACTTGCTCATCTACTACACAAAATATCTACAAAATATCCTACCAACTCCTTGACCAAAAATCAACACAAAAAACGTGCCAAGAACTCCCATGGCTTTGCCGTCCACTTGAGGGCCAAGTGTCGCCCTCTCGTTGGTCCAAAATATTTCATCTCTCGGAAAAATCCGCAAAAATAATAAATGACATAGCCGTAATTTTCCCTTCGCAAAGTTTGGAAAACGTTTCGTCGGAAAACGATTCTTTTCGTGGGTTGTGAACAAAATTTCGACCCTTGCCTACTTAAGGCTTAAACTTTTATACGTACGCCCTCACGTACATACTCTGGAAATACGGGGTATAACATTTGAAATCTCTTAACTTTTGAAAACCAAGATATCCTTAATATTTACACAAGTGAGTTAGTTCCCTAACTCAACCAACTTGAACATTCTTAAAATAAGACAAGGATATCAAATGGACTAGATTGTCAAAATTCAGACGTCTACCGTACTATACATTTACAACTTATTCATGCTCAAGAGATAAGAAAGTTCCACATACCTCTTCGGTTTAATCCACTTGCTAAGTCCAATTCGTCGTACGTAGTATGTCAACCTATAATGACCATAGTACGTCTATTAACTTCTAGTTTCAAACATAGAATATTCCAAGTGCAAAGTCCCTAAATTCTACGGAAAATCGGACAGCACTTCCTTTGTTTCTACATACTTTGCCACCTTTTTCAAGGCCGAATTCAATAACCAAACATGCCACATTTAAGGCCCAACAAAGTAGCTAACAATAGGGGATTACACGCTTAATCAAAACATGTAAAATTCCGCCCCACAATATATACAAACTAGTCTAAACTACAATGTCAATTCGGCAATTTGGGCAACAATACCAATTCTTATCCAATTTCCATTTCAATCCAAGTTGTTAGCATAACATGATATCAAGTCGCAATTGATTATAACTACTATAATCTTCAAGTAAGTATCATGTGACGATTCTAATAAACGACCAAATTGTAATTCAATTTCAAATGACTCTACATGTCATTTTCGGATTTTGAGCTTCCAAATTTCCATAACACTTATCAAACTTCATAACACATATCACATGATCACTTATAACTTATCATAACATGAAATCTTCAATTACAAAAGTAAAATGAAGGTTATACCTCAATTAGGCCAAATATGATCCAAGACTACAAGTCGATCCTTAGCAACTTTAGCTCCTCATTTCGACGTTCCAATCCACTCCAAGCAACCCTTAGAAGCTTATGAAGAACTCATCTTCAAGTTCCAACTTCAAAGTTGAAGAACTCCTTAACTTTCCGCCTTGCGACTAATACGAAAACGCCACTTTTCCGGGATCTTTCTATTGTGATACCCTTACAATACTCTTAGGAACCTTGGTTTAAAGTATGTGAATTATTGGACAACAATTGAAAAAATTTCCCTTGAAAACCTAGCATTTGCCGTGAGTTTCCTAGTGTACAAGAACAAGATTTCAAAATATTTTCTAAGTGTGGAGAATGACAAAGTCTTGCACTACTAGTGTACATATATAACATAATGGAGGGTCTAGATTAGTATATATGGATGGCTTGGATGAGTTTCACATGGATCTTGCCCAAGTGGCCCTTGGACTTTAGTCAATAATGTCAAGCTTCAATACTTTAGCAAGACTTACCCATCAATTTAATGGTCAAATGACCCTTTTGCCCATGGTAAATTTCGTCCAAGACAACCTAAGGGGGGGTGACACGTGTCGCCCTCCCATTCGTCGCAATATTCGTTTTCCGACAATTCCATAATTCCGATAAATTTACTCGTCTCAAGCCTTAACATTTTTGAGTTCTTACGTACGTTCTTATAAACCTATCCTGGAAATTTCCGGGGTGTAACAATATATTTTACAAATATCATGCTCAAGAGGATAGGAGGAATCACATACCTCCTCGGCTAAGTCCACTTGCCAAGTCGAATATGCCGCGCGTAGAGTATCCACCTATAATAACCAAATACTTCTATTAACGTCTAAACTTCTTCGTCGAATATCCTAGCATAAAGTTCCTTATTCTACAGAAAATTGGACAAAACTTCCTTTGTTTCTACGTACTTTTCCACCTTTCCAAGGCTCGAATTCAATATCCAAACGCCACTTAAGGCCCAATAATCCAACAATACAAAGGGGATTACACGCCTAATCTTGGGCGTGTAAAATTCTGCCCCACAATACAATTTAACTAATTCAATAGATTTAAGGTAGTATCTTGGCTACAACATGCTCACATATCATCCTTATCTAGTCCTTTCAAATCCAATTCGTTATTCTTACATGCAATATTCCTAAAAGCAATATTGTCCACTACAAGTCTTTTCTTCCTCATATGCAACACAATTTACTCAAGAATAAAGAAGAGATTGTTACCTTAGAGCTTACCCAAATTAATCCAACAACTTTCACTTGTCTTCTTTCCACAATCACCTCCACAAAACTCCTACAAGCTTGCCAACAAGTTTCCTTCTTGCCACTTTTCTGAAATTTTCCTCTAGGCCTTGGTTTCTTCTTGAATTTCTAGAGAGAAGGGAGAGGAATTTAGAGAGAAGGAAGAGCTTTTTTTTAGAGAGAAGAAGGAACTTTGAAGAATGACCAAGTCTTCAAGACTTGGTCAATAAATAGGACATGCAAAAATCAGATGGGGGGGGGGGACACTTGTCACCCTCCCATGGCCTTTTAAAAAGAAAATATCTGACTTTTCCTCAGTTTTCCGCATAAACTCTGCCTCGGCGCCTTCGCACGGCGCCATGACTGAAAGTTCTGCGAACTTTCGGAACTTCCGGTGCCGGCCTTCGCTTCCCGCTGGCTGTCACGAATTCGAACCGGGCGTGGATCGTGCCTTACCGGCACCCGAGTCATACATCGAGAAAATCAGCGAACATAAATCAATAACATGAAATAATGAAGTATAAACAATAATGCGGAACACTTACCTTTGGCATATATATAAACAACAACTCTTTCAACATGAACGGTTTAATCCTTTTACAAACCCCGCCACAACGATTCTACAGACCTCTACGAATGATATGACAACAACGACGGGACAGGGCCCCGTCATACCCCTGAATGTAAGCACCTATAACAACAGGGGACTATACCAAGATAAGCCTCCGGAGGAACGGAGCTTCCCAAACGCTGAACTGTGACCCTAAGAGCGAGGATCAACGACTGGTGTACCCTTACCTGCGGCATGAACGCAGCCCCCCGAAGGAGGTCGATAACAGTACCAAGTATGTGAAACTTAAAAATACAGTAAAAGAAATCAAAATAGTCTATAAAGCAGGAGACATGTATGATAACCAAACTACGCTTTAAATAAGCGAATATGTCAAGTCAGGGACTCACGCCCTCAAAGTCATCACTCAAATATAACTATGGGTCTCAAGCCCATAACATCAATCATGCCCGTGGAATACCTTCCTCACTGCCGGCAGTTTATGATATAAAAGCACCAAGAAATACACATGAACACCAGGTCCCACCTGTGTCCTAATAAAACAGTACAGGGTAAGTACGAAGGCATAACCGACTACTAACACCCACAGTACTTAACAGGGTCATAAACTGTATCATGATATCTGTCTAGACCGTCACATGATCAAAGCTGGTCACTCGCCCGCAGTATCAAATGTGCGCGTCTAGCCCTGGAACTCTCCGTAGCTCCGCATAGGCCAACCTCATAGGCCCGCATGAGGTATTCCTCGCATCGAGGGTAGCTACTCCCCGGCATCGTCCTGGACTCGCACATGGCCACAAAGACCGCATGACCACAAGGGCCGCAAACTAACCTGGAACTCCCGTAGTTCCGCATGGATCCCCTGGACCCGCATGAGGTATTCTCGAATCATGGTCCTGCATCGCTCGAGTCTACCCCGCATCGGAGGGCAGCTTAACCTCCGGAGACAAGTCAAGGTGAGTGGTACAATATCAACATAACGGCTGATAGTCAAACAACTTTAAGCGCAGTCGAGGGGAAAGCCCCTTTACACTAACATCACAAGATACTAACACACGTAGCATCCTAGCATGTTTACTTATCAATCAACAAGAAAGTATTACAAGGCTATCACAAACCAACACAATCAAGTTATACACACATGGTACTTTCTACTATATGTCAACAAGTTCGGGTTTTTATCCCCAAAGTACTTCATACGTTAACTCTTTAAAAGATACGTTACTTTCACAGAAGTCACACAATACCCGTAGTATATGAAAATAGAGTGATTATCTTTTTGAAGTAAATCAAAACACTTACCTTTGTAAAATCAAGTAACAACATTATTTTCCAAACGTCCAAGTTTGCCTAATTTCAACTGTTCACGTTTCTTATTTTAGAAAGGTTTCGTAGTTCATCGTCTTATTCATTTAAGAGTATAATTCTCTTTTAAACCATCTGAGAAACATAAGCCTTATATGTGAGTAGGATATTCTTGTTTATAACAATCTTATTACAGCAGCCATGATCTAGGAAATATCATTTTGTCTCATCTTAGCTTCATGCAGATGGAAGTTTCTACCGTTTTAATAATACTTAATCACAAAACATTTCCTTTTATTAACGCCGCAGTTGGTTTGTCGATACACATTCGATTTCCAAATCAAGAAACATTCTTAAGCCGTTATACCTAACTTCCCATAAAGCTAGTATAACTCTTAAGTTTTTCAAAACCAAGTATTACTTCTTCTTTCAAAATGATTCAAAATCTTTTGAAATACTTCAAGTTCTTTATTATCACATAACCACCGCTTATAGTTCAAATCAGTTACCTTTTAAAAACCACAAGTATTTTCTTACCTACATAAAGCTGTTATAACCAACTTCCCATAAAGCCGTTATAACACTTTATGTTTTAGACCAATCAAATATATTTAACACATGTACGTCTATCGTACTACATAGTTACACACATATCATGCTAGAAGAGATAGGAAGAGGTTCACATACCTCGCGACGATTATCGACTAATAGCAAAACGCTCCAAGTACCTCAAACCGTCGGCTACTCCTTAAGCCACGTAGATCGCGCCACACGTAGTACTTCAACCTAAAAAGGCCACAAGGCGCTTATTAACATCTAGATCTCATCGTGGAAAATTCTACAGAAAATTCGGCAGCACCTCCCCCCCCGCAACAGCGTAAATCTCCTCCTCTATCGGGGCCGGCTACCAAGCCAACCAGGGGGGGTTATACGTCTAATCCGGACGTGCACAATTCTACCTCACAGAAAAGCTACACAAGTCTACTGTAATACAGTCCTATGTAATTACAGATGGCTCTACTTTGAAAAGGTTTCTTATTATTCGTGCTTAAGTCAAAAGACATTGCCGATACTACGCTTCTATATATAGTATACTTCAACTATATAATCTAACAATCATGTAATTTCCAATTACAATAGAGGGACAAGATAATTACCTCGATAAGCCCATAATTATCCAAGTAGAGATGTCGATCCTGGGCAACGTTTAGCTCCAACTCCGAGCGCTCCAACCCGCTCTAAACCACCCTTAGAAGTTCTAACCAACTTCTACACAATACTCCAACTGACTATGGAGATTTTCCTTAGGGTTTCGGTTTTGTGACTGACGGAAAGTATAATAGTATTTTCTGGGCTTTTGTATAAGTGTAACCTTGGAATACTACAAGGTATAAGGCTAAGGTATTTGGGCATTATAACAATACTTGGAGAGTACTTCTCAACCAAGGGCGGGGGGTGTGTTACACGAGAACAACACTCTAAGAGAGGGGGGGGCTCTCGGCTAAGGCTCACAAAGGGAGAGGGTTTCGGCCAAAGGCCTTGACTAGGGAGGGGGGGGGGGGCTCTTGGACGAGAGTCAACAAGAGGGAGGAGAGGGGTTTTCAAGATTTAGACAAGTGAGGAGTGGATGAAGAAGTCTTCACTTCAAGGGGTATTTATAGGCTAAGCAAAGGCCAACCAATGGCCAAGATCAAGCCATGTGCAAGGCAAGTGTAAGGCCTTGATCAAGCCATGTGCACCCTAACCCCTACTCCACAAAACACTCCACAAAACAAGGCACAAAACAAGGCACAAAACAAGGCCAAAAGATCAAGCCAAAATCGTCCCACTTGGACGCCCAAATCGTCCAAAGCCGCCCCACTTGCTTCCAATGTGAGGGTGACACATGTCACCCTCCCGTTGGTCCAAAATGTTTCGTCTCTCGGAAAAATCCGCAAAAATTCTAAATGACATAGCCGGAATTTTCCCTACGAAAGCTGTGGAAACGTTTCGTCGAAAAACGACTCCTTTCGGTAGTTGTGTACAAAAATCGATCCAACGCCTATCTAAGGCTCAAATTTTCTACGTACGTCCTCACGTACATACTCTGGAAAATACGGGGTATAACATTCTCCCCTCCTTAGAAACATTCGTCCCGAATGTTCCTTCTCAAGTCTCAACACAGCATGCGCCAGTATAGTCTTCACCACTATACTTACGAGAACAAACCTGCCACACATGGCCACGGAACCAACTTGCGCAAAATACTTACATCCAAGTCCACGAGGAAACACCTCTAACATCACCACAAACACCTCTCTCCGGGGTCTAAAATATACTTCCTTCGCACCTTCTCTTTACAAAAGAAATGATACCACTTTTGTCACTTTGCCGCGAGGTTCTAGTGTCACTCCGGCGACCCAACAAATGGTACCGGGCCGCATGCGATCCCTGAGGTTGTCATACCCTCGAACTCTTACCACATTCTGATACTGCTTCAGTTTCCAAAACTCGGGGTTACTATCTCTAACGTGGTCGTCATTAACTGGGAACACTCTGGATGGATCTCCGATACTTTCCCGAACATATCAATACGAAAGACCGGACGCATCGCCTCCTAAGTCGACGGCAAAGCTAACATATGTGCAACCCGCCTATTCTTCACATGAACCCAAAAGGGCCCAAAGTAACTCGGCTAAGTTCCATCTGCTTTCCAAAACTCGTCACACCCAACCCGGTGGTACTCTCAAGAAGACCGACCAACTCGAACTCTAAGCGTCGCCGATTATCCGCACGATTTCTCCGAGCCGCTGAACCTCTTCTAGACAAGCTTTACCCTATCCACAGTCTGCTGGAACAAGCCTGAACCAACTATCTGAATCTTGCCAACATCGAACCAGTCGACCGGCGACTTACACATCCGCCCCTACAAGGCTTCATGAGGCGACATCCGAACACTGAAATGGTAGCTTAAACACTCCTTCAACAGGAGACAACAATTCTCGCAACTATCCCTGAAATCCAAACACTGGCCCGAGGGCGAATGTGATTCTGAGACTCACATGAGTTCCTAACCTTGCTGGTAAAACCTCCGAAAAAGAAACACTGCACTGGCTCCACTGTCATCATAAGGTGAAGGTAGGCACCTGCGCACTTACAACCTTTCTCGATAAAACATCAACGCCAAGCAATGATCGATCGAACGACGATGGCTGACCCCATCGCCCGACCATCGGTGATCGCATCTACGAACTCGTACGATGGTTAACTAAACATGGGCCTAACACCCTCGTGACCCTGCCACAAAGCGGACCACCACAACCGACCCACCAAACAAAGCCGCGGTTGACCCGCAACGTGTCCTCAACCCGACCAAGAATGCGCAAAATACTAGCTCCCCAAAGGAACAATCTCACTAATCACGTTACGAAACCTAACGCCTTCTTAGCTCAACTACCCTCTTTCAGATACGCTACTCAGGGACTTATCCCAAAAACATAGCTCACGTGCACTATGCACTCCGATAAGGGTCAAACATAAAATAATTCTTAACCCGAGATGGCCTTACCTCTAAGGTCTCCACGTATAACATTCTAAGGTTCACACCCTTTCTATCCCCCAAATCTTACTCAGTTAACTAACCATGATTTCTAATCACAATTAACACGTTGCTATTAGCACACAAAGACTTACGATATACTCCTCTTATCACACATACCGATCCACAGAGGTTAAGGATATACTTGTATCTCTTGTTTCACTCCCTAAGTCGTTCTAAACAAATCTACCCCGTAGGCGATGCTAGGGAAGGTGACGAACTACCCATCGATCACGAAGGCTAAGTCCTCCTACTAGGTCACCCATTCGACATGACCGACGGCGCCAAAGAAACAAGCATCATCCAAAGATGACATTCCCGACGACGCCGTCACATGTGAACACCGGGAAAATCAATCCGCCGGAGCCATGTAGTGGAATCGAAAACTCGAGTTCGACCAACTCGCAACCCCGAACGCCCCGAACCCCGGAGACCTTCTGACCTGGTGGATGTGCATAATCTAAACCGGCCGTGAGGCGACTCGCCGAAAGTTACCAAAGGACTCGCCGCTCGCCCTCTTCTCGCCCCGTTAACCCATCGATCTCTACGCTTTCGCTGCCGCGCATAAGCCCGCATACGTGCCATGCTCGCCTAATCGAATAATTACTCTTGCACAACCCTCTTAGATAGTCATCAAGACTCGCAGACATCGATATACTCTATATTCTCTCGTTCGATCGCGAATCAAGGTCCAAACATCATGGCCACAAGAGGAATCGCCGCGTGCTAAACTCACTGAGGCTAGTAACGCCGCAGAACTCCCGAATGAAGCACTACCCTAGGTAAAGATTGGGTCCGTGCCCTCGCAACCCTCTGAACTCTACTCGCAGCCTCCTCGCCGCTTGCCTCCCAGGCCGGGTTGCCTACGCGAGGCATAGCGGTAGGGAAAGAAATACGTCCGAGGGTCCAACTTACAACACAGCTCTAAGGCACGATCTCAGAGTGAGAAGAATTAGAAACCAATCCTAAATATCCTATAGCCTCCTGATTATTGGCGTGGTGCACAACACACCGATAATCAAGACTCTCATCGATACGGTCAGACACTTTCCGAGGATTAATCGCTTCGATACCACTTTTGTCACGACCGAACCGGCCCATGATCGTGCCTTACCGGGCACCCCAAGAGTCATACATCGAGAAAATCAGCGAACATAAATCAATAACATGAAATAACGAAGTATAAACAATAATCAGGAACACTTGCCTTTCGCATATATATAAACAACAACTCTTTCAACATGAGCAGTTTAATCCTTTTACAAACCCCGCCACAACAAGATTTACTGCACTTACGAATGATATGACAACAACGACGACGGGCCCCGTCATACCACGAATGTAGCACCTATAACAACAGGGACTATACCAAGATAAGCCTCGGAGGAACGAGCTTCCCAAACGCTGAATCGTGACCCTAAGGCGAGGATCAACGATGGTGTACCTTACCGCGCATGAAACGCAGCCCAAGGAGGTCAAGACAACAGTACCAAGTATGTGAAATCAAAATATCAGAAATGAAATCATAATAGTCTATAAAGCAGGAGACATGTATGATAACCAAACTACATTTTAAATAAGCAGTCATGTCAAGTCAGGGACTCACGCCCTCAAAGTCATCACTCAAATATAACTATGGGTCTCAAGCCCATAACATCAATCATGCGTGGAATACCTTCCTCACCGCTAGCGATTTATGATATAAAAGCACCAAGAAATACACATGAACACGGGTCCCACTGTGTCCTAATAAAATAGCAGGTAAGTACGAAGGCATAACCGACTACTAACACCTACGCATCAACAAGGTCATAAATCGTGTCATGATATCTGTCTGACCGCCACATGATCAAAGCCGGTCACTCGCTCGCGAGATCAAATGCGCGTCTAGCCCCGAACTCTCCGCACTCCGCATAGGCCAACCTCATAGCCCGCATGAGGTATTCCTCGCATCGAGGGTAGCTACTCCCCAAGATCGCCCCGACTCGCAGTCCGCATGGCCACAAAGACCGCATGACCACAAGGGCCGCAAACTAACCCGAACTCCGTAGTTCGCATGGATCCCCGACCCGCATGAGGTATTCTCGAATCACGGTCCTGCATCACCGAAGTCTACCCCGCGACGGAGGCGCTTAACCTCCGAGACAAGTCAAGGTGAGTGGTACAATATCAACATAACGGTGATAGTCAAACAACTTTAAGCGCGATCGAGGAAAGCCCTTTACACTAACATCACAAGATACTAACACACGTAGCATCCTAGCATGTTTACTTATCAATCAACAAGAAAGTATTACAAGGCTATCACAAACCAACACAATCAAGTTATACACACAGGGTACTTTCTACTATATGTCAACAAGTTCGGGTTTTTATCCCCAAAGTACTTCATACGTTAACTCTTTAAAAGATACGTTACTTTCACAGAAGTCACACAATACCCGTAGTATATGAAAATAGAGTGATTATCTTTTTGAAGTAAATCAAAACACTTACCTTTGTAAAATCAAGTAACAACATTATTTTCCAAACGTCCAAGTTTGCCTAATTTCAACTGTTCACGTTTCTTATTTTAGAAAGGTTTCGTAGTTCATCGTCTTATTCATTTAAGAGTATAATTCTCTTTTAAACCATCTGAGAAACATAAGCCTTATATGTGAGTAGGATATTCTTGTTTATAACAATCTTATTACAGCAGCCATGATCTAGGAAATATCATTTTGTCTCATCTTAGCTTCTATGCAGATGGAAGTTTCTACTGGTTTTAATAATACTTAATCTGTCAAAACATTTTGTCACGACCCGAACCCGGGCCCGTGACTGGTGCCTTACCCCGGGCACCCAAGTAGACATACATCAGAGTAATCAGCGGAACATAAAGACAATACATGAAACCAGTGTAATAAGACAGGCTAACCAAAAACGGTTACCTTCAGTATATATATAAATAGCAACTTTTTCAACATGAACAGTTTAATCCTTTTTACAAACCCTGCCCACAACAGTACTACAGACCTCTACGAAAGATATGACAACAACGACGGGACAGGGCCCCGTCATACCCCTGAATGTAAGCACCTACGACAACAGGGGATTATACCAAGATAAGCCTCCGGAGAAACGGAGCTTCCCAAAAGCTGAACTGTGACCCTAAGAGCGAGGATCAACGACTGGTGTACCTTTACCTGCGGCATGAACGCAGCCCAGGAGAGTCGATCTGTACAGTGCAGAGTATGTGGCGAAAATAAATACTGTAAATGAAATCATAGTAGTCATATAAAGCAGGAGACATGTATGATAACCAAACTACAGTTTACAACAAAGCAGTCATGTCAAGTCAGGGACTCACGCCCTCAAGTCATCACTCAAGTATAACAAGGGGTCTCAGGCCCACAACATCAATCATGCCCGTGGAATACCTTCCTCACTGCCGTGATCTATGATATAAAAGCACCAAGGAACACACATGAACACGGTGTCCCACTGTGTCATAATAAAACTGCGGGGTAAATGCGAAGGCATAGCGACTACTAAAAACCCACGGTACCAACAAGTCATGAATCGTATCATAAGATCTGTCTAGACCGTCACATGATCAAAGGCGGCCCGCTTGCGCGGATATCGATGTGCGCGTCTAACCACGAACTCCGCGACTCGCGATAGGCCAATCTCATCGGCCGCATGAGGTATTCCCGCATCGAGGGTAGCTACTCCGGCATCGCCCCGGACTTCCGAGTCCGCATGGCCCAAGGACGCGTGCCCATAAGGGCGACGCTAACACGGAACTCGTAGCTCGCATAGGCCCCGGGACCGCGTGAGGTATTCTCGAATCATGGTCCTGCATCGCTGAGTCTACCCGCATCGGAGGCGACTTAACCCGGAATCATCTCGAGATGAATGCCACAATACTATCATAACGATCGATAGTTAATAAGCACAATCAAGAAACCCCTTTACACAAACATCACAAGATACTAACACACGTAGCATCCTAACACGTTTACTTATCAAAGCAACAAGAAGTATTACAAGGCTATCACAAACCAATACAATCAAGTTGTTCACACAAGGTACTTTCTACTATATGATTAACAAGATCGGGTTTTTATCCCCAAGTACTTCATACATTAACTCTTTAAAAGATACGTTGCTTTCACAAAAGTCACACAATACCCGTAGTATATGAAAATAGAGTGATTATCTTTTTAAAGTAAATCAATTACTTCTCTTTGTAAAATCAAGTAGCAACATTCTTTTCCAATGTTCAAGTTTGCCTAATTTCCAATGTTCAAGTTTCTCATTTTTTTAGAAAGGTTTCGTAGTTCATAGTCTTATTCATTTAAGAATATAATTCTCCTTTAAACAATCTGAGAAACCCAAGCCTTATATGTGAGTAGGATATTCTTGTTTATTACAATCTTATTACAGCAGCCATGATCTAGGAAATATCATTTTGTCTCATCTTAGCTTCTATGCAGATGGAAGTTTCTACTGGTTTTAATAATACTTAATTATTCAAAACATTTCCTTTTATTAACACTGCAGTGGTTTGTCGATACACATTCTGATTTCCGAAATCAGTAAAACATTCTTAAGCCGTTATACCTAACTTCCCATAAAGCTAGTATAACTCTTAAGTTTTCAAAAACCAAATATTACTTCAAGTTCTTTATTAACACATAACAAGCCAGTTATAGTTCAAATCAGTTACCTTTTAAAAACCACATGTATTTTCTTACCAACATAAAGCTGTTATAACCAACTTCCCATAAAGCCGTTATAACACTTTATGTTTTACACCAATCAAATACGTTCAGCACATGTACGTCTACCGTACTACATATTTCACACATATCATGCTAGAAGAGATAGGAAGAGGTTCACATACCTCGCGACGAGTATCGACTAATAGCAAAACGCTCCAAGTACATCCAACCGTCGGCTACTCCTTAAGCCAAGTAGATCGCGCCACACGTAGTACTTCAACCTATAAGGCCACAAGGCGCTTATTAACATTTAGATCTCATCGTAGAACATTCTACCGAAAATTCGGCAGCACCTCCCGCAATGGCAGCGCAAATCTCCTCTCTATCGAGGCTGCGAAGCCAACCGGGGGTTATACATCTAACCCTAACGGGTACAATTCTACTTCACGGTACTACTACACAAGTCTCATGTCTGACACTATGTAATTCTGATTCAAAGATTCTTCTTTCAATTCAGGCTTAAGTCGCAAGACATTGCAGTAAGTATTATTCAGCTTAAGTCAAAAGACATTGCGATACTACGTTCGATTCTATATATAGTATACTTCAACTATATATTCTAACAACATGTAATTTCCAATTACAATAGAGGACAAGATATTTACCTCGATAAGCCCATAATTATCCTAGCTTAAAGTCGATCCCGGGCAATCGTTTAGCTCCACTCTGGCGCTCAACCGCTCTAAACCACCCTAGAAGTTCTAACCAACTTCTACACAATACTCCACGGACTATGGAGATTTTCCTAGGGTTTGGTTTTGTGGTGATGGAAGTATAATAGTATTTTACGGGCTTTTCAGTATAGGTATAACCTTAGAATCTGACAAGGTATAAGGCTAAGGTAATTTGGGCATTATAACAATACTTTTGAGAGTATTTCTACACCACAAAGGGGTATTATACTGAAAGCAACAAGGCTAGGGGTACCCACGGCCACACTACTAGGAAGGGGGTGGCTACCTCGGCCCTACCAGTGGGAAAACTCTCGGCGAGGGCCTGCGAAAGGGGAGGGGAGGCTCAAGACTTAGGCATTTTGGATGAAGAAGTCTTCACCTTAGAGGGTATTTATAGCACAAGCCAAGGCCAACCAATGGCCAAGATCTAGCCAAGTGCCTAGCAAGTGTAGGGCGAGATCTTGCCAAGTGCCCCTTAACAAACTAACACACAAATATCCTACCAACTAAAGCCATTCCAAACGGACACAAACGAGCCTCACTTCCGCCAATGTGAGGTACACAAGTGGCGACCTCTTGTTTGCCCAACACGTTCGCCTCTCGGAAAAATCCAAAAATTAAAAATGACATAGCGGAAATTCCCTACGAAAGTCGGAAAGCGTTTAGTCGAAACGACTCTAAGCGGGTGTTGTGCACAAATAATTTTCGGCCAAGCCTATATTAAAAGTTTCAAATTTTCTACGTACTGCCTTACGTACATACTTTGGAAATACGGTATAACATTCTCCCCTCGCGAAACATTCGTCGAATGTTCCTTCTAAATCTCAAAACAAACATGCGCGATATAGGCTTCCCTACTATACTTACGAGAACAATCCTTGCCACATGGCCACGTAAACAACTTGCGCAAAAAGCTTACATCCAAGTCCACGAGGAAACACCTCTAACATCACCATAAAACACTTCCCACGGGTTTAAAATATACCTCGCCGCGCCTCTTTTACAAAAGAAATGATCACATCTATGCTCGCCATACATGCTCGCTTCTCTCTTTACTCGTCGTAGATACCACTTTGTCACTTTGCCTGAGGCATTAACCTTCTCAGGCGACCCAACAAATCGTACCACTGCGCATCGCGATCCACGAGGATGTCGTATACTCGAACTCTTTCCACATTTACGATCGCTTGGTTTCCAAAACTCGGGGTTACTATCTCTAACGTGGTCATCATTAAGTGGGAAAACTCGGATGGATCTCGATACTTTTCCCAATCATAACAATACGAAAGGCCGGACGTCTGACCTCCTAAGTCGGACGGCAAAAGCTAATCATATAGGCAACCTGGCCTATTCTTCACATGAACTCAAAAGGCCCAAAGTAACTCGGGTTAAGTTCCCTCTGTCTTCCAAAACTCGTCACACCCACCCCGGGGTGGTACTTTCAAGAAGATCGACAACTGAACTCTGGCGTCGTCGCCGATTATCCGCACGATTCTCCGAGCTGCGAACTTCTTCTAGACAAGCTTCACTATCCACGATCTGTGGAACAAGCTGAACAGTATGCGAACCTTGTTAACATCGAACCAATCGGCCGCATCTTACACTTCCGCCCTTACAAGGCTTCATAGGCGATATCCGAACACCGAAATGGTAGCTTAAACACTACCTCCACAGGAGACAACAATCCCTACAACTATCACGAAATCCAAACAACGGCCGAGGCGAATGCGGTCTGAGACTCACTTTGAGTTCTTAACACATGCTTGGCAAAACTTTGAAACAAAAACAGTAGTAACACGGGCTCCACATGCGCCATAAGGTGAAGTTAGGCACCGTGCAGCCTTACAACCTTTACGATAAAACAACACGGCCAGTAAACGGTCTGGCCGAAGGACGATGGGCTGCCCCATCGGCCCGACCACCGGTCGAACGCATCCACGAACTCGTCTGGTTATCTAAACTTGGGCCTAACACCTCGTGACCCTACCACAGGCGGGACCACCACAACCGACCCGCCACCAAAGCGGGCGCGGGTTGACCGCATCATGGCCTCAATCCGACCCGTCAACGAGCACAACACTAGTTCCCGAAGAAAACTCTCACTAATCACGTTCACGAAAACCTAGCGGTCTTCATAGCTCAACTACCTCTTTCATTTCACACTACTCGGGACTTATCCTCAAACATAGCTCACGTGCACTATGCACTCCCATAAGGATCAAACATAACACTACACCTTTACTCGAGATGGCCTTACCTCTAAGGTCTTTACGTAAAACATTCTAAGGCTCACACCTTATCTATCCCCCAAAATCTTACTCGGTTAACTAACCAAGATTTCTAATCACAACTAACATACTGCTCTCAGAACATAACCCTTAAGGTATACTCACCTTATCACATAAACAAAACTATAGAGGGTTAAAGATATATCTATATCTCATCGCCGCTCCTCTTAGTCGTTCTAATCAAACTGCCCGTAGGCGCATAGGCGAGAAGATGACAAACTACCCACCGATCACGAAGGCTAAGTCCTCCTACAAGGACACTCTTCGACACGGACCACAGCGGTCATAGTACAACAAGTACCAACCTAAAAGATGACATTCCGGGATGGCGTGCATCGTGAACCGGAAGCCCTGGAGTTCTGACCAACTCCTGCACACCCCGAACGTCCTGAAATTTGTAGAAGACCACTCTGCACTGGCGGAGGTGCATAATCTAATCTGCTGGTGAGGTGACTCGCCTCGAAAGTTACCAAAGGACCTTGCTGTTCTGGCCCTCTTCTGCTGTCCTTGGTTAACCCGTCGATCTCTACGTTTCTCGGCCTGCTGTGTATAAGCTCGTACACAGGCCATGCTTAAGCCTAACTGAAGAACTACTCTTGCACAACCCTCTCGTTGATATTCATCAAGACTCGCGGTACATCGGTATACTCTCTGGTAGTTAAATCCATAGCTAGTAACAGGGTCGCCTCTTTGCAATCCATATTCTTCGTGTGGCGCCGAACGGGCGTCACAGTGCCTTACCGGGCACCCTAGTGATACAACATCATAGAAAACCAGCTGAAATAAAAACTTTACACAAGAAATAAGAGATATCATAAATAAACAGGCCAACCAAAGCGGTTGCCTTGGTATATACATAAAACACAGCAGTTTAATCCTTTTACAACCACGCTTGCAAAGATTTACGGACCTCTAAGATTTATACAACAACTATGACGGACGGGGCCCGCCATACCACGAGCGTAAGAACTTACGGACTCGGGGTAACATACCAAAGATAAGCCTCCGACGGAACGGAGCTTCCCAAGCTTGAAATGAGATCCTAAACGCGGGGATCGGCGGTAGATGTACCTCTACTGCGGCATGAACGCGGCCGAAGGAGAGTCGATCTAACAGTACCAAGTATGTGAAATCGTAAATCGTAAATGAAATCATAATAGTCTATATAAAGCGGGAGACATGTATGATGACCAAACTACGATATATAACATATAACGATTACATCAAGCGAGGACTCACGCTCTCAATTATCACTCGTGCGTGGAATTTCTTCCTAACTGCCGGCAGTTTAAGATATAACCATACCAAGGAATATACATGAACAACATGTCCCACTGTGTTATAAAAACCGTCTGAGACAAGTATAACTACGGATCCGACCGTACCAATAATACAATGCAACAAAACACGGCCGTCACGGGGCAAGTGCGAGGCCGACTCACAGGATACCAAGGCCGGTCACGCGGTGGCGGGGCAAGTCTGGTGACCACGGGGACGAGGCGTATCACGAAACCGTCACTATCTTGAGCGGGGCAAGTCAGGGTGACTACGGATACGAAGGCCGAATCGATCACGAGGCAGAGGGCAAATCTGAGCCGACCACGGATACGGGCGAACAGTAAGAAACCTCATGGAGAGCTAGTCCATGGAATAACACTATCAGCGCGAGCATACCCGTGGAATTCTCCATCACCGCCAAAGACATGTCCAGTAAGTTCTCAACAAGTCGACCGACCTCATCGAGACGCGGTATCTGAAATACCACACTTGCACAACAAAGGCTATCATCACAAGCATAGGCAAGTTTCACAACAACAAGCATAGGCAAGTTTCACAACAACAAGCATAGGCAAGTTTCACACAACTCAAAGTACTTTCATTTTATGCCAAAGTCGGGTTTTAACTCCAAAGTACTACATACGTTAAGTTCTTTTAAAGAGATCCATTACTTTTATAAAAGTCACCCGATACGTAGTATTAGAATGACCAACCCACATTCCTTTTCAAAATCAAGTAACAACATTCTTTTCCTAAGTTCGGTTTGCCTAGTTTCAATTACTCAAGCTTCTCATTTTCAAAAGGTTTCATAGTTCATAAACTTAATCACTTGATTCCTTTTTAGAATAATTGAGTAAATTATGTAAATGCGTGAGAGTAGGTTATTCTTGTTTACAACATTCTTATTACGACCATGATCTAGAAAATGTAATATCATTTTGTCTCATCTTAGTTTCTATGCGGATGGAGGTTTCTCTTGGTTTTAATACAATTCATCATTATTCAATACATTTTCCTTTATTAACGCGCGGTGGTGCATGATACACATTACGATTTCCAAATCAGTAAAACATTATCCTTTAAATAAAACCAAGTACTCATTACTCACGAATGAGGTTTCACATAAACATCCACATTAAAACAAATAAGTTAAGTCTCTTATCTTATAAGATCAAGTCTCTTAACTTCTAACATCAGTAAACCATTCTTAAGCCGTTATACCTAACTTCCCATAAAGCTAGTATAACTCTTAAGTTTTCAAAGCACAATACTACACTTCTTTCAAAACGATTCATAAATCTTTTGAAATACTTCAAGTTTTATTATAACGCCTGCCGCTTATAAATCAAATCAATTATCTTTTAAAAACCACAACCCATTTTCTTACCTACATAAAGCTGTTATAACCAACTTCCCATAAAGCCGTTATAACACTTTATGTTTCAAACCAATCAAATACATTAAACACGTGTACGTCTACCGTACTACATAGTTACACACATATCATGCTAGAAGAGATAGGAAGAGGTTCACATACCTCGCGACGAGTATCGACTAATAGCAAAACGCTCCAACAGTCGGCTACTCCTTAAGCCAAGTAAATCGCGCCACACGTAGGTACTTGACCTATAAGGCCACAGGCGCCTATTATCATCAAGACCACAACGTAGAATATTCTACGTAAAATTGGCGATCTCCCCGCCACGGCGTAAATCTCCTTCTCTATCGAGGCCGGCTACAAGCCAACCAGAGGGGTTTCACACGCCTAACCGGGCGTGTATGCGATTCTACTACACGATGTCTGATTCGATTCTTAATTCTTGGGCTTAAGTCAAAAGACATTGCCACGATTACTAAGTATAGTTCTATATATAGTATACTTCACTATATATTCTTACAACATGTAATTTCCAATTACCATAGAAGAAGATGAGTGTTTACCTCGATAAGCCCAAAATTATCCGAGTATAATGTCGCGCTGAGCAAGGTTTAGCTCTACTCAGGAGTGCTCCAAACCGCTCCAAACAACCCTTAAGTTCTATCCAACTTCTACTCCAAAACTTCAACCAACGGTGAAGGGTTCCTTAGGGTTTCGGTTTGAGACTAAAAGGACAAAGGTAGTATTTAGGACTCTACGTATAGAGGTAACTTTGGAATACTACAAGGTAAAAGGCTAAGGTATTTTGGGCATTATAACAATACTTGGAGGAGTATTTTAATACCACAAAGGGGGGGTACCACACGAGAACAACACCCTAAGGGAGGGGGGGGTGTTCTCGGCTTTAGGCTCACAAAGGGGGAAGGTTTCGGCCAAAAGGCCTTCCCACGGGGGAGAGGGGCTCTTGGACGAGAGTCAACAAGAGGGAGGGGAGGGGTTCTCAAGACTTAGGCAAGTGAAGAGTGGATGAAGAAGTCTTCAAAGAGAGGGGGTATTTATAGCAAAACCAAAGGCCAACCAATGGCCAAGATCAAGCCATGTGCAAGGCAAGTGTAAGGCCAAGATCAAGCCAAGTGCACCCACAAAACACTCCACAAAACACTCCACAAAACAAGCCACAAGGCAAGGCACAAAGAGGAGCCAATCGGCCAAGGCCAAGCCTCTCTTTGCAGTCGATGAGGGTGACAAGTGTCACCCTCCCGTTGATCCAAAAATGTTCGTCGCTCGGAAAAATCCATAAAAATACTAAATGACATAGCCGGAATTTTCCCAACGTAAGTGGAAAGCGTTTCGTCGAAAACGACTCCTTTCGGCACTTGTGTACAAATTTGAAACTATGCCTACTTAAGGCTCAAATTGTACACGCGCCTGCGTACATACTCGGAAACACGGGGTATAACATTCTTCCCCAGAAACATTCGTCGAATGTTCCTTCTAGTCTCAAAACAAGCGGCGTCGATATAGTCTTCACTGCTATATGTACGAAAACAATCATGCCACACCTGGCCCCAAAAACACCCGTTCACTTCTCCCTTTCGTAGTACTCGTCACGAACACTCGAACTCGTTCTAGTATCCGTACCACACTTCGCCAACGCTTCATTACCAACCGCGAGTCACTACCTCAAACTTGGTCATCTCACTAACCTCGATTTCCCTAAGGCCATTCGGCCTTCCGAACTGATTCTGGTCGAACAGCACGAACTCATACGATGGTCAACTAAACTTGGGCCTAGCACCCTCGTGACCCTACCACCGCGGGACCACCGAATCGGCCCGCTTAAACCGGTTCTGGGTTGACCGCAAATGGTCCCCAACCCGACCCCAACGCGCCAACTCTTGTTCCCGATCCGAACAATCTTACTATTTCACATCATGAAAGCTACCACTTCCATCTCACACTACCAGGACTTACCCTTTTCACTAACGTGTTTCTAAATCACATTTTAGCACAAAGCTATCCAAACATAACATTAAACACATCAACAACATCAATACAAACAAACCTCTAGAGGGGTAAGGATATACCTGAAACTAGGCGGCTCAAGGACCGCTAAATCGGAACTCCCATGCGACCTCTCAGGGGCCTTAGGTGTACAAACATCTGCTCGCTACGGAAGGTGAAGAACCAATCGCTCACAGTAGTCCATGCTATCCTACCGGTGCTACCGCAGTGGACGTCTCTTGCCGGATGGCCGTTGGCGCAAAAATAACAATCTCCCGAGTTAGTACGACACTCTCCCTTATGAAGCTTTCCTGGCGGCCGGCTGAGACAAGGGCAACCTCATCCGCGAGCACTCGCTCTCTCGAAAATCTGAAACACAGGAGCCCCGGCACGCTCCCGAATATCACGAAGGTCCCGAAAGGCGTGGAGGACCACTGCATCTTGTGGAGGTACATAACTAGTCTCTTCTTGGCGGTCCGCCTCGAAAGTCACCAAAGGACCTGCTGTTGCGGCCTCTTCGCGACTTTGGTCATTCCGTCGATTTATCCGCTCCTCACATCCAAGTGTATACGCTGCGTGCGGGCAATGTCCATGCGGTGAAGAGCTACACTAACAACTCTGCAAGGCAATCATCGAGCCTGTAACATATCGGTGCACTCGATCCTCCATACTAGCTACTAACGCGAGGACGTCTCGCCGATGAGTCGAACTCCACATTGTACTCCCGAACCGTCGCGCGTTCTGTAACACCAAAAATCTGTCGGCGAGCCCTCCTCATCCGGGAGGCAAGAAATGTGCAAGAAAGGCCTGCGAGAACTCGTTCCATACCGCTGGAAGTGCATGCTCTCCTCGACAGCTCCCAAGAATCAAACGATCATTGCGGTATCACGCGATTGATGTGAACCTAAGTCACCGACTCGATCTCCGATGCCTTGATCACTCTCATGATCCAGAATCGTCGGATGAACTCCTGCGGATCATCCTCGTGCCTCGACCCATAAAACTCGGGCGGCTACAACTCGAGAAAATCCGAAGCCTCGAACTATCGATCTAGGGTGAACCACGGTGCTCTCGGGCTGCTGTGTCAGCCTATCCTCAAGTCCGCCTGACCACGGCCATTAATCGGGCCACTCCTTGTAACTCATCTCCTCTCTGCTCCGGTGCGGATGGAGGCTCAGTCTTGTGGTCTCTGCGCTCTGCTCATCGCAGATCCTCTGCTGCCTTGCCGCCCGGGCGGGTTGCCTTTCGCAGAGCATAGCGGTAAAAGCGAAACACGTCGGAGGGTCCATCTTATCACCTGGCTACAAGGCACGATCTCGGAATGAGAAGAATGGAAACCAATCCTAAATGTCCTATAGCCTCACGATTATAGATGTGGTGCACAACACGATAATCAAGACTCTACTAGACACGATGCGTAGACACTTTCCGAGGATTAATCGCTCGATACCACATGGCGCCCGAACGGGCGTCGCATCGTGCCTTACCGGGCACCCTAGTGATACAACATCGGAGAAAACCGGCGGAAATAAAAACTTTACACAAGAAATAAGAGATATAATAAATAAGCAGGCCAACCAAGCGGTTGCCGGTATATACATAAAACGAGCAGTTTAATCCTTTTACAACCACGCCCACAACGATTACTACTGGACCTCTAAGATTTATACAACAACTATGACGGACGGGGCCGCCATACCCCGAACGCATAAGAACTTACGGACTCGGGTAACATACCAAAGATAAGCCTCCGACGGCGGAGCTTCCAAAAATGAAATGAGATCCTAAACGCGGGGATCGACGGTGATGTACCTCTACTGCGGCGTGAACGGCCCCGAAGAGGTCGATAACAGAGTACTAAGTATGTGAAGCGTAAATCACGTAAATGAAATCATAATAGTCTATATAAAGCGGGAGACATGTATGATGACCAAACTACGATATATAACATATAACCGATTCACATCAAGCGAGGACTCACGCCTCCAAATTATCACTCGTGCGTGGAATTTCTTCCTCAGCTGCCGTGATTTATGATATAACCATACCAAGGATTATACATGAACACCATGTCCCACTGTGTTATAAAACCGTGCAGGACAAGTATAACTACCAGATCCGACCGTACCAATAATACAATGCAACCAAAACACGGCCGTCACGGGCAAGTGCGAGGCCGACTCAGGATACCAAGGCGGTCACGCGGTGGCAAGGCAAATCTGGTGACCACGAGGACCAGCGTATCACGAAACCGTCACTATCTCGAGCAGGGCAAGTGCGGTGACTACCGATACCAAGGCCGAATCACCACGAGGCGGGGCAAATCGAGCCGACCACGGATACCTGGCGAGCGGTAGAAACCTCATGGAGAGCTAGTCCGTGGAATAACACTATCAGCGAGGAGCATACGTGGAATTCTCCATCAGCCGACATGTCCAAGTAAGTTCTCAACAAGTCGACCGCCTCTATCGAGACGCGGTATCTGAAATACCACACTTGCACAACAAAGGCTATCATCACAAGCATAGGCAAGTTTCACAACAACAAGCATAGGCAAGTTTCACAACAACAAGCATAGGCAAGTTTCACACAACTCAAAGTACTTTCATTTTATGCCAAAGTCGGGTTTTAACTCCAAAGTACTACATACGTTAAGTTCTTTTAAAGAGATCCATTACTTTTATAAAAGTCACCCGATACGTAGTATTAGAATGACCAACCCACATTCCTTTTCAAAATCAAGTAACAACATTCTTTTCCTAAGTTCGGTTTGCCTAGTTTCAATTACTCAAGCTTCTCATTTTCAAAAGGTTTCATAGTTCATAAACTTAATCACTTGATTCCTTTTTAGAATAATTGAGTAAATTATGTAAATGCGTGAGAGTAGGTTATTCTTGTTTACAACATTCTTATTACAATGACCATGATCTAGAAAATGTAATATCATTTTGTCTCATCTTAGTTTCTATGCGGATGGAGGTTTCTACGGTTTTAATACAATTCATCATTATTCAATACATTTTCCTTTATTAACATTGCGATGGTGCTGTCGATACGTTACGATTTCAAATCAGTAAAACATTATCCTTTAAATAAAACCAAGTACTCATTACTCACGAATGAGGTTTCACATAAACATCCACATTAAAACAAATAAGTTAAGTCTCTTATCTTATAAGATCAAGTCTCTTAACTTCTAACATCAATAAACCATTCTTAAGCCGTTATACCTAACTTCCCATAAAGCTAGTATAACTCTTAAGTTTTCAAAGCACAATACTACACTTCTTTCAAAACGATTCATAAATCTTTTGAAATACTTCAAGTTTTATTATAACGCCTGAGCCGATTATAAATCAAATCAATTATCTTTTAAAAACCACAACCCATTTTCTTACCTACATAAAGCTGTTATAACCAACTTCCCATAAAGCCGTTATAACACTTTATGTTTCAAACCAATCAAATACATTAAACACATGTACGTCTACCGTACTACATAGTTACACACATATCATGCTAGAAGAGATAGGAAGAGGTTCACATACCTCGCGACGAGTATCGACTAATAGCAAAACGCTCCAAACAGTCGGCTACTCCTTAAGCCAAGTAAATCGCGCCACACGTAGGTACTTCAACCTATAAGGCCACAAGGCGCCTATTATCATCAAGACCACAACGTAGAATATTCTACAGAAAATTCGGCAGCATCTCCCCCCCCCGCCACAGCGTAAATCTCCTTCTCTATCGAGGCCGGCTACCAAGCCAACCAGAGGGGGGGGTTTCACACGCCTAACCGGACGTGTACGATTCTACTACACAGTAATACAGTTCAGTTCTTAATTCTTCAGGCTTAAGTCAAAAGACATTGCCACAGTACTAAGTATAGTTCTATATATAGTATACTTCAACTATATATTCTTACAACATGTAATTTCCAATTACCATAGAAGGACAGTAGTGTTTACCTCGATAAGCCCAAAATTATCCGAGTATAATGTCGCGCCTGAGCAAGGTTTAGCTCCTACTCCGAGTGCTCCAAACCGCTCCAAACAACCCTTAGAAGTTCTATCCAACTTCTACTCCAAAACTTCAACCAACAGTGAAGGGTTCCTTAGGGTTTCGGTTTGAGACTAAAAAGGACAAAAGGTAGTATTTCCGGACTCTACGTATAGAGGTAACTTTGGAATACTACAAGGTAAAAGGCTAAGGTATTTTGGGCATTATAACAATACTTGGAGGAGTATTTTAATACCACAGCTTGGTACCACGAGAACAACACCCTGGGAGGGGGTGTTCTCGGCTTTAGGCTCATGAGGGAAGGTTTCGGCCAAAGGCCTTCCTGAGGAGAGGGGCTCTGGGACGAGAGTCAACACGCGGGAGGGGAGGGGTTCTCAAGACTTAGGCAAGTGAAGAGTGGATGAAGAAGTCTTCAAAGAGAGGGGGTATTTATAGCAAAACCAAAGGCCAACCAATGGCCAAGATCAAGCCATGTGCAAGGCAAGTGTAAGGCCAAGATCAAGCCAAGTGCACCCACAAAACACTCCACAAAACACTCCACAAAACAAGCCACAAGGCAAGGCACAAAAGAGGGAGCCAATCGGCCAAGGCCAAGCCCTCTCTTTGCCGTCGATGAGGTGACATGTGTCACCCTCCCGTTGGTCCAAAAATGTTCGGTCGCTCGTAAAAATCCGAAAAAATACTAAATGACATAGCGGTATTTTCCCAACGTAGTCGTGGAAACGTTTGTCGAAAACGACTCCTTTCGGCACTTGTGTACAAATTTCAAACTATGCCTACTTAAGGCTCAAATTGTACACGTCGCCTCACGTACATACTCTGGAAACACGGGTATAACACTGCTCTGGTCGTGGGCGAAGGTTCAAATATCATGGCGCAGATGAAGCTGCTGCGCCGTGCTAAACTCTCTTTGGGGCTAGTGACGCCGCGAACTCCCGAATGAAGCACCACGAGGTGATAATTGGGCTGTGCCACGTAACCCTCTGCTCTACTCGCGGCTCCTCGGTGCCTTGCCCTCTGGGCGGGTTGCCCTACGCGAGGCATAACGATAAGGGAAAGAATTTACGTTAGAGGTCCAACTTACAACACGCCTCTAAGGCACGATCTCGAGTGAGAAGAATAGAAACCAATCCTAAATATCCTATAGCCTCACGATTATTGGTGTGGTGCACACACACCGATAATCAAGACTTCTTGATACGATGCGTAGACACTTTCAGAGATTAATCGCTCGATACCACTTTTGTCACGACCGAACGGGCGTGATCGTGCCTACCGGGCACCCAAGTAGACATACATCGAGTGTCATCGGAACATAAAGACAATACATGAAACGGTGTAATAAGGCGGTGAAATAAGAAGACAGGCTAACCAAAAACGGTTACCTTCAGTATATATATAAATAGCAACTTTTTCAACATGAACAGTTTAATCCTTTTTACAAACCCTGCCCACAACAGTACTACAGACCTCTACGAAAGATATGACAACAACGACGGGACAGGGCCCCGTCATACCCCTGAATGTAAGCACCTACGACAACAGGGGACTATACCAAGATAAGCCTCCGGAGAAACGGAGCTTCCCAAAGTGACTGTGACCACATGAGCGAGGATCAACGGCGGTGTACCTTTACTGCGGCATGAGCGGCCGAAGGAGGTCGATGCAGTGCAGAGTATGTGGCGAAAATAAATCACGTAAATGAAATCATAGTAGTCATATAAAGCGGGAGACATGTATGATAACCAAACTACGCTTTACAACAAGCGGTCATCAGTCGGGGACTCACGCCTCAGTCATCACTCAAGTATAACAAGGGGTCTCGGGCCCACAACATCAATCATGCGTGGAATACCTTCCTCACCGCGATCTATGATATAAAAGCACCAAGGAACACACATGAACACCGTGTCCGCTGTGTCATAATAAAGCGTGCGGGGTAAGTGCGAAGGCATAGCCGACTACTAAAAACCCACGGTACCAACAAGGTCATGAAGCGTATCATAAGATCTGTCTAGACCGTCACATGATCAAAGCCGGCCACTTGCCCGCAGATCGATGTCGCGTCTAACCTCGAACTCCGCGACTCCGCATAGGCCAATCTCATCGGCCCGCATGAGGTATTCCCGCATCGAGGGTAGCTACTCCGGCATCGCCCCGACTTCCGAGTCGCGTAGCCCGAGGACGCATGCCCATAAAGGACGACGCTAACTCGGAACTCGTAGCTCCGCATAGGCCCCCAGGACCCGCATGAGGTATTCTCGAATCATGGTCCCAGACCGCCTGAGTCTACCCCGCATCGGAGGGCAGCTTAACCCCCGGAATCATCTCAAGAGATGAATGCCACAATACTATCATAACGACTGATAGTTAATAAGCACAATCAAGGGAAACCCCTTTACACAAACATCACAAGATACTAACACACGTAGCATCCTAACACGTTTACTTATCAAAGCAACAAGAAGTATTACAAGGCTATCACAAACCAATACAATCAAGTTGTTCACACAAGGTACTTTCTACTATATGATTAACAAGATCGGGTTTTTATCCCCAAGTACTTCATACATTAACTCTTTAAAAGATACGTTGCTTTCACAAAAGTCACACAATACCCGTAGTATATGAAAATAGAGTGATTATCTTTTTAAAGTAAATCAATTACTTCTCTTTGTAAAATCAAGTAGCAACATTCTTTTCCAATGTTCAAGTTTGCCTAATTTCCAATGTTCAAGTTTCTCATTTTTTTAGAAAGGTTTCGTAGTTCATAGTCTTATTCATTTAAGAATATAATTCTCCTTTAAACAATCTGAGAAACCCAAGCCTTATATGTGAGTAGGATATTCTTGTTTATTACAATCTTATTACAGCAGCTATGATCTAGGAAATATCATTTTGTCTCATCTTAGCTTCTATGCAGATGGAAGTTTCTACTGGTTTTAATAATACTTAATTATTCAAAACATTTCCTTTTATTAACACTGCAGTGGTTTGTCGATACACATTCGATTTAGAAATCAAGAAAACATTCTTAAGCCGTTATACCTAACTTCCCATAAAGCTAGTATAACTCTTAAGTTTTCAAAAACCAAATATTACTTCAAGTTCTTTATTAACACATAACAAGCCCAGTATAGTTTCAAATCAGTTACCTTTTAAAAACCACGTGTATTTTCTTACCAACATAAAGTTTATTATAACCAACTTCCCATAAAGCCGTTATAACACTTTATGTTTTACACCAATCAAATACGTTCAACGTATCGTCACCGCACTACATATTTCACACATATCATGCTAGAAGAGATAGGAAGAGGTTCACATACCTCGCGACGAGTATCGACTAATAGCAAAACGCTCAAGTACATCCAACCGTCGGCTACTCCTTAAGCCAGTAGATCGCGCCACACGTAGTACGTCAACCTATCAGGCCACCCGGCGCTTATTAACATCTAGCCCGCATCGTAGAACCTTCTACCGAAAATTCGGCAGCACCTCCCCCCCCCGGCATCAGCGCAAATCTCCTCCTCTATCGAGGCCTGGCCACCAAGCCAACCGGGGGTTATACATCTAACCTAACGGGTACAATTCTACTTCACGGTACTACTACAAGTCTAATGTAATACAACACTATGTAATTACAGTTCAGTATTCTTCTTTCAATTCAGGCTTAAGTCGCAAGACATTGCCGTAAGTATTATTCAGGCTTAAGTCAAAAGACATTGCCGATACTACGTTCAGTTCTATATATAGTATACTTCAACTATATATTCTAACAACATGTAATTTCCAATTACAATAAAGGGACAAGATATTTACCTCGATAAGCCCATAATTATCCTAGCTTAAAGTCGATCCTGGGCAATCGTTTAGCTCCAACTCTGGCGCTCAACCATTTCTAAACCACCCTTAGAAGTTCTAACCAACTTCTACACACTACTCCAACGGACTATGGAGATTTTCCTAGGGTTTCGGTGTTGTGCCGGATGGAAGTATAATAGTATTTTCTGGGCTTTTCGTATAGGTATAACCTTAGAATACAACAAGGTATAAGGCTAAGGTAATTTGGGCATTATAACAATACTTTTGAGAGTATTTCTACACCACAAAGAGGGGGGGTATTATACGAAAGCAACAAGGCTAGGGGGGGTACCCCACGGCCACACTACTAGGAGGGGGGGTGGCTACCCCTCGGCCTACCCCACTAGGGGGGGAAAACTCTCGGCCAAGGGGGCCTCACGAAAAGGGGAGGGGGAAGGCTCTCAAGACTTAGGCATTTTGGATGAAGAAGTCTTCAACCTTAGAGGGGTATTTATAGCACAAGCCAAGGCCAACCAATGGCCAAGATCTAGCCAAGTGCCTAGCAAGTGTAGGGCCAAGATCTTGCCAAGTGCCCCTTAACCAACTAACACACAAATATCCTACCAACTAAAGCCATTCCAATCGGCCACAACCGAGCCTCACGTCCGCCAATGGGAGGGTGCCAAGTGGCGCCCTCTTGTTGGCCAAACACGTTTCGTCTCTCGTAAAAATCCGAAAAAATTAAAAATGACATAGCCGTAAATTCCCCTACGAAAGCTGTTAAAACTTTTCGTCTAAAAACGACTCTAAACGGGTGTTGTGCACAAATAATTTTCGGCCAAGCCAATATTAAAAGTTTCAAATTTTCTACGTACGTCCTTACGTACATACTTTGGAAATACGGGGTATAACACATTTCCTTTTATTAACGCTGCAGTGGTTTGTCGATACACATTCTGATTTCCGAAATCAGTAAAACATTCTTAAGCCGTTATACCTAACTTCCCATAAAGCTAGTATAACTCTTAAGTTTTTCAAAAACCAAGTATTACTTCTTCTTTCAAAATGATTCAAAAATCTTTTGAAATACTTCAAGTTCTTTATTATCACATAACCAAATAGCTTATAGTTCAAATCAGTTACCTTTTAAAAACCACAAGTATTTTCTTACCTACATAAAGCTGTTATAACCAACTTCCCATAAAGCCGTTATAACACTTTATGTTTTAGACCAATCAAATATATTTAACACATGTACGTCTATCGTACTACATGGTTACACACATATCATTCTAGAAGAGATAGGAAGAGGTTCACATACCTCGCGACGATTATCGACTAATAGCAAAACGCTCCAAGTACCTCAAACCGTCGGCTACTCCTTAAGCCACGTAGATCGCGCCACACGTAGTACTTCAATCTAAAAAGGCCACAAGGCGCTTATTAACATCTAGATCTCATCATGGAAAATTCGACAGAAAATTCTACAGAAAATTCGGCAAGAAGATTTCCCGCAACAACAGCGTAAATCTCCTCCTCTATCGGGGCCGGCTACCAAGCCAACCAGGGGGGGGGGGTTATACATCTAATCCGGACGTGCACAATTCTACCTCACAGAAAAGCTACACAAGTCTACTGTAATACAGTCCTATGTAATTACAGTTCAGTGCTCTACTTTCGAAAAGGTTTCTTATTATTCAGGCTTAAGTCAAAAGACATTGCCGATACTACGCTCAGTTCTATATATAGTATACTTCAACTATATAATCTAACAATCATGTAATTTCCAATTACAATAGAGGGACAAGATAATTACCTCGATAAGCCCATAATTATCCAAGTAGAGATGTCGATCCTGGGCAACGTTTAGCTCCAACTCCGAGCGCTCCAACCCGCTCTAAACCACCCTTAGAAGTTCTAACCAACTTCTACACAATACTCCAACTGACTATGGAGATTTTCCTTAGGGTTTCGGTTTTGTGACTGACGGAAAGTATAATAGTATTTACTGGGCTTTTGTATAAGTGTAACCTTGGAATACTACAAGGTATAAGGCTAAGGTATTTGGGCATTATAACAATACTTGGAGAGTACTTCTCAACCAAGGGCGGGGGGTGTGTTACACGAGAACAACACTCTAAGAGATGGGGGCTCTCGCCAAGGCTCACAAAGGGAGAGGGTTTCGCCAAAGGCCTTGACTAGGAGGGGGTCTTGGACGAGAGTCAACAAGAGGAGGAGAGGGGTTTTCAAGATTTAGACAAGTGAGGAGTGGATGAAGAAGTCTTCACTTCAAGGGTATTTATAGGCTAGCAAAGGCCAACCAATGGCCAAGATCAAGCCATGTGCAAGGCAAGTGTAAGGCCTTGATCAAGCCATGTGCACCCTAACCCCTACTCCACAAAACACTCCACAAAACAAGGCACAAACAAGGCACAAAACAAGGCCAAAAGATCAAGCCAAAATCGTCCCACTGACGCCCAAATCGCCCAAAGCCGCCCACTTGCTTTCCAATGTGAGGGTGACACATGTCACCCTCCGTTGGTCCAAAATGTTTCGTCTCTCGGAAAAATCCACAAATATTCTAAATGACATAGCCGGAATTTTCCTACGAAAGTCGTGGAAACGCTTTAGTCGAAAAACGACTTTTCGGTAGTTGTGTACAAAAATCGATCCAATGCCTATCTAAGGCTCAAATTTTCTACGCACGCCTCACGCATATACTCTAGAAAATACGGGTATAACAATGCAGATCGCAACCTCAAAGAATTCTCAAGATAACCGCGCCATGCCAGATCCGGCCATACACGGCCCCCGACGAAAATGTTTTACGCCGACCGCGTCGAACTTGTAATTTCCATGACTTTCTACTCCGATATTCTATCGACGAACAGTTGGTTGCGTTGGGAACTAGACTCAACGAACTACGTACTAGGCCTTTGAAACACCTAGGAACTCTCAATGTAACGGGACATAAGCCGCCTCAAAGTTGACTAACAACCCGTCCGAAACATTCATTCAACCCATCATTCTAAAATTTACGTCTCAATTCCTTTCGTATGTTCTCAAAAAGCACGACCTGAACTACGGGGTGTAACAGTTAGTCAAATCAAAAGACATCACCCTAAACTCATAATGCCCATACCGGGTCCTAAATGCAGTCTTCGGGATATCTGCCTCTCTGACTCGTACCTGATGATAACCGGATCGCAGGTCTATCTTGGAAAAACACTTCGCACCCTGCAACTGATCAAACAAATCATCAATCCTGGGGAGGGGGTATCTATTTTTGATGGTGACCTTATTCAGCTGCCTGTAGTCAACACACATACGCAGCGTCCCATCCTTCTTCCTTACAAACAACATCGGCGCTCCCTAGGGAGAAAAACTAGGCCTAATAAAGCCTTTTTCCAGCAAATCTTTCAGTTGGTCCTTCAACTCCTTCAACTCAGCAGGTGCCATTCTGTACGGCGGAATAGATATAGGCTGAGTGTCTGGCAGCACATCAATACAAAACTCTATCTCCCTCTCATGAGGAATATGTTATACCCCGTAGTTGCAGGGTATGTATGTGAGGACGTACGTACGAGAGTACGGCAGAAATTTTGAAAAGAAAGAAAGATGTGAGTTTTCGACGGAAAAGTTTCCGGTAATTTGTGAAGAAAAAGGTTCGTTAATGGGAATTGGATTCCCAGATTTGGTATTTGGACTTCATAGATTATATTAGAATTTTGAGATTTTATTTTTCGGAAATGGTCACGCGGGGCCCACGGGAGAAATTTACGGTTTTGTGGAGCCCGCTTTGTTTTTGAGATTTCCGGTATTTTGGATATTTTCGGAAGACGAAATATTCTGGGCGAATCGGGGGGCGACACGTGTCACCCCCATGTGGCACCCTTGGCCGAAATATTTATCAGGCACAACACCCGACAGTCGTTTTCGACTAAACGCTTTACTAAGCTACGAAGGAAAATTCGGCTATGTCATTTAGTATTTTTGCGAATTTTTCCGAGAGGCTAACGCTTTTGGACCAACGAGGGCAACACTTGACACCCTCTCGTTGGTGGACTTGAAGGCGCCAGTACCGAATGGATGGGCAAGTTGTGGTAGATATTTGTGTAGATATTTGTGAGGGATTTGTGGAGTAGGGTTAGGGTGCACTTGGCTTGATCTTGGCCTTACACTTGTGTAGCACTTGGCTAGATCTTGGCCATTGGTTGGCCTTTGGTTTTGCTATAAATACCCCCCTAAGTGTGAAGACTTATTCATTCACTCCTCACTTTGTCTAAGTCTTGAAATCCCTCCTCTCCTTGTTGTTGCTCTCGTCCAACTCCCTTCTCCCTTAGAAAGAGGCCCTTGGCCGAGAACACCCTCCCCTAGCCTCGTTGGGCTAGCCGAGCCTACCCCCCCCCTTGGTAGAAAGTGGTCTTCCAAGTATTGGTATAATGCCCAAAATACCGTAGCCTTGTACCTTGTAGTATTCCAAAGATACCTCTATACGTAGAGCCCGAATACTACCTTTTGTCCCTTTGGTCTCAAACCAAACCCTAAAAAAATCTTCATTGTTGGTGGAAGTATTTAAGTAGAAGTTGGTTAGAACTTCTAGGGTTGTTGGAGCGCACGGAGTAGAGCTAAACGTTGCTAAGGATCGACATTTAACTTGGATAATTTTGGGCTTATCGAGGTAATTATCTTGTCCCTCTATTGTAATTGGAAATTACATGTTTGTTAGAATATATAGTTGAAGCATACTATATATGGAACCATACTTAGTATTCGCAATGTCTTTTGACTTAAGCCCAAGAATAAAGAATCGAATCGAATCTGTATTTACATAGGACTGTATTGCAGTAGACTTGTGTAGTATTACTGAGTAGAATTGTACACGTCCGGTTAGACGTGTAAACCCCCCCCCCCCTGGTTGGCTTGGTAGCCTACCGATAGATGAGGAGAGTTACGCTGTTGGGGAGAGTCGCGAATTTTCTATAGAAAGATAGAAACTTGTGTTTTGGGGTTAATAGACGTTTGTGACCTTTATAGGTGAAAGTACTAAGAGTAGCGTATTCTACTCGAGGAGTGGAAAGGGCTAGCGTTGTAGTACTTGGAGCATTTTGCTTATTGTCGATAAATCGTCGCGAGGTATGTGAACCTCTTCCTATCTTTTCTAGCATGATTGTTGTGGAACTATGTAGTACGCAGACGCATACGTGCTAAGTGATTTGGTTGGTTTAAAACATAGGGTGTTATAATAGCTTTATGGGAAGTTAGTTATAACGACCTTATGTGAGTGAAAATGGTTTATCGATGTTAGAAGTTAAGAGACTTGATCTTATAAGATAAGAGACTTAACTTATTTGTTTTAATGTGGATGTTTGTGTGAAACCTCATTCGTGAGTAATGAGTACTTGGTTTTAAAGGGATAATGTTTTACCGATTTCGGGAATCGTAATGTGTATCGACTGCACCACCGCAGCGTTAATAAAGGAAAATGTATTGAATAATGATGTGTTGTATTAAAACCAAGAGAAACCTCCATCCGCATAGAAGCTAAGATGAGACAAAATGATATTACATTTTCTAGATCATGGTCACGTAATAAGATCGTTATAAACAAGAATAAACTACTCACGATATGACATATGTTACTCAATTGTTCTAAAAAGGAATCAAGTGATTAAGTTTGGGAACTATGAAACCATTTGAAAATGAGAAGCTTGAGTAATTGAAACTAGGCAAACCGAACTTAGGAAAAGAATGTTGTTACTTGATTTTGGAAAGGAAGGTGGGTTGGTCATTCTAATACTACGTATCGGGTGACTTTTATAAAGTAATGGATCTCTTTTAAAAGAACTTAACGTATGTAGTACTTTGGGGTTAAAACCCGACTTTGGCATAAAATGAAAGTACTTTGAGTTGTGTGAAACTTGCCTATGCTTGTTGTTGTGAAACTTGCCTATGCTTGTGATGATAGCCTTTATTGTACAATCGTTGTGTTTCGTGTTACCGCTCTCGATAGAGGGTCGTTGGTCGTTAAGGTCTTGTGGTTAATCGCTGATATATCGACACGACGCGTAGCGCACGTATGTTTCCATCTTGATTATCGCCTTGTGATTTCCCTTTGGACATACCGACACGATGCGTAGCGCACGCATGCGTCCATTTGGAATGTTGTCTTATTTTTCCTTTGACATACCGACACGATGCGCGTAGCGCACGTATGCTTCCATTTTGGTTAAGGTCTTGTGTTAATCGCTTTGGATATATCGACACGATGCGTAGCGCACGGGTATGTTTCCATCTTGATTATCGCCTTGTGATTTCCTTTGGACATACTGACACGAGGCGGAGCGCACGGGTATGCGTCCATTTCGAATGTTGTCGTAGCTTTCCCTGTGGACATACTGACACGAGGCGTAGCGCACGGGTATGCTTCCATTTTGGTTAAGGTCTTGTGGTTAATCGCTTTGGATATACTGACACGATGCGTAGCGCACGGGTATGTTTCCATCTTGATTATCGCCTTGTGATTTCCTTTTTGGACATACTGACACGATGCGTAGCGCACGCATGCGTCCATTTGGAATGTTGTCTTATTTTTCCCTTTGGACATACTGACACGATGCGTAGCGCACGGGTATGCTTCCATTTTGGTTAAGGTCTTGTGGTTAATCGCTTTGGATATACTGACACGATGCGTAGCGCACGGGTATGTTTCCATTTTGATTATCGCCAGTGATTTCTTTTTGGACATACCGACACGACGCGTAGTGCGGGTATGCGCCCATTTGGAATGTTGTCTTATTTTTCCTTTGGACATACCGACACGACGATGCGTAGCGCACGCATGCTTCCATTTGGATTCTGTCTTGTTGTTGAGGTCACATGGACATGTCTACACCGGCGCAATTCCGGGGCATGTGGCCATGGGACATTGGTATTATTGTTGCATCATGGACATGTCTACACCGATGCAGTATTCCGGGGGCATGCGGCCATAATGCGAACCTGATTGAGGTTGTGGGCGTGAGACCCATAGTTATATTGGAGTGATGACTGTTTTATGTTGTGAACTGTAGTTTGGTTATCATACATGTCTCCTGCTTTGTATAGACTAGTATGATTTCATTTACTGATTGCAGCTTCACATACTTGGTACTTGCCAGATCGACTCCTTCGGGCCGCGTTCATGCCGCAGTGAGGTACATCGCCGTGGATCCTCGCCATGTGATCACAAGCCAACAGATTGAAGCTCCGCTTTCTCCGAGGCTTATCTTTTAGTAGGTGTTCCCCGAGTTGTAGGTTCTTGTACATCTGTGGTATGGCGGGCCCCGTCCGTCATAGTCATCAGTATATCTTAGAGGTCCGTAGTACTATTGGGCAAGTGGTTGTAAAAGGATTAAACTGTTCAGGTTTTATGTATATACTGAAGGCAACTGTTTTTGGTTGGCCTGCTTATTTATTATATCTCTTGTTAAATGACTCATGTTTTATGTTCCGCTGATTTTCTCTGATGTATGTATCACTAGGGTGCCTGGGTAAGGCACGATGAACCGCCCCGAACGGGTCGTTACAAAAGTGGTATCGAGCGATTAATCCTCGGAAAGTGTCTACTGACCGTGTCTAGTAGAGTCTTGATTATCGATGTGTTGTGCACCACATCTATAATCGTGAGGTCAGCAGGACATTTAGGATTGGTTTCCATTCTTCTCATTCCGATCGCGTGCCTTAGAGTGTTGTAAGTTGTACCCTCGACGTATCTCGCTTTTACCGCTTATGCCTCCGCAGTGCAACCAGAGCCCGAAGGGCAAGGCAGCCGAGGGTGCCGCTAGTGAGATCTGAGGAGTTCGAGGCGCAGCCCGCCAAGACTGAGAGTGCTTCCGACGGCGAAGTTTCGTGGACGCCGCCAAAGACCAAAGAGGTTTAGAGCCGCGGCCGTGGCTGATGAGACTACAAGACTGAGCCTCCACCCCACACCGAGCAGGGAGATGGGTCACGCGAGATGGCCCGATTATTGGCCGTTGTGGCGATATGAGGACAGCCGACGCAGCAGCCCGGTTCGAGCACCATGGTTCACCCCCGAGCAGATAGTTTGAGGCTACGGACTTTACGAGTTGTAGCCCGCCGAGTTTTATGGGTCGAGGCACGAGGATGATCCGCAGGAGTTCATCCGGCGATTCTGCCGATCACGCGGGTGATCAAGGCTTCGTAAACCGAGTCTGTGACCTTTGTTCGCATCGGCCGCGCGTGATACCGCATCGATTGGTTTGATTCACGGAGCTTTCGGGAGAGCATGCACTCCAGCAGATGGGATGAGTTTTCGGGCTTTCTCACGCACTTCTTGCCTCCGCAGATGAGGAGGGCACGGGCCGGCGATTTTTGTTCTCGAGGCAGAGGGCGACCGTCGTGGAGTACAATGTCGAGTTCGATTCTTTGGCTCGATATGTCCTCGCGCGAGTGGCGATATGGAGGATAGGGTGCATCGCCACGCCACCGCTTGATGATTATATGGCGAATCTTGTGCGGGTGTTTCTTCACCGGGCATGGACATTGCCCGCATGCAGCTCATGCACTAGGATGTGAGGCACGGAGGGTCGACGGAATGACTGGATCGCCAGAAGAGGCCGACGCAGGTGCTTTGGTGGCTTTCGAGGCGGACCGCCTCAGCAGCAGGCTAGTTATATACCCCCACCGGTACAGAGTGGTCCTCCACCGTCTTCAGGAGCAGGTCAGGGCTCCAAGGGTTCAGATTTTCGGCAGAGCAGGGGTGTTAACCAGCTGAAGCCACCCCTACCTCGTTGTGACTATTGTGGTAGACTCCATTTTGGAGAGTGTCGTGCTAGATTGGGAGTTTGTTTTACATGCGGCCAGCAGGGCCATTTTGCGAGGAACTGTCCGACCAAGGGAAGCGCGGATGTTACGACTCAGCCTTCGTGATCTGGGCTGGTTCATCACCTTCATACATGCACTGCAGCAGTGTGCCTATGATTAGAGTGGAGCGGTAGCTTCAGGTATATCCTTAACCCTCTAGAGTTTTGGTATGCTTGTTATGATGGTCTCATTATTGTGTGCTATGTACGGATAGCATTGTGATATGTGTGAGTTAGAATGCATGGTTAGTTGGAAGGATACGTATGGAGGCATGGTAAGTGTGAACCTTAGACTATTTCACGACTGAGACCTTAGAGGTAAGGTCGTCTTGAGTAAAAAGATTCGTTTTATGTTTGACCTTTATAAGGGTGAGTAGTATGCGTGGGATTTATTTGTGTGATAAGTCCACGGGTAGTGTGAGATGGAAGTGGTAGCTTTCATGATGTGAATTAGTAAGATTGTTTCGGATCGGGAACAAGAGTTTGGCACGGTTGGGTCGGGTTTAGGACCATTTATGGGTCAACCCAGAACGGTATGGGGTGGGGCCAGTTCAGGTGGTCCCGCCAGTGGTAGGGTCACGAGGGTGCTAGGCCCGAGTTTAGATGATCATCGTATGAGTTCGTGGACGCGTTCGACCGAAGCGGTTCGTAAAGGCCGGAATGGCCTTAAGGAAGTTTGAGGTTAGTAAGATGACCAAGTTCGAGGTAATGACTCGGAGATTTTCGAACGGAAGTAATGATCAAGTATGGTACGCATCGGGAGAGTTCTAGTGTTCGAGAAGGGTACAACGAGTAAGGAGGAAGATAACGTGTGTTATTTCGTGGCTGCCGTGGCGTTGGCAACTTGTTAGAGGAACTTCATCGATATCCGTCTTAAGAAGGAACATTCGGGACGAATGTTTCTAAGGAGGGGAGAATGTTATACCCCGTAGTTGCAGGGTATGTATGTGAGGACGTACGTACGAGAGTACGGCAGAATTCTGAAAAGAAAGAAAGATGTGAGTTTCGACGGAAAAGTTTCCAGTTTTTTTTGTGAAGAAAAAGGTTCGTTAATGGGAATTGGATTCCCAGATTTGGTATATGGGCTTCTTAAATTATATTAGAATTTTGAGATTTTATTTTCGGAAATGGTCACGTGGGGCCCACGGGAGAAATTTACGGTTTTGGAGCCCGCTTTGTTTTTGAGATTTCAGTATTTTGGATATTTTCGAAGACGAAAATTGCAGGCGACCGGGGCGACACGTGTCACCCCACGTGGCACCTGGCCGAAATATTTATCAGGCACAACACCCGACAGAGTCGTTTCGACTAAACGCTTTACTAAGCTTACGAAGGGAAAATTCCGGCTATGTCATTTAGTATTTTTGCGAATTTTTCCGAGAGGCGAACGTTTTGGACCAACGAGGGCAACACTTGGCACCCTCTCGTTGGTGGACTTGAAAGGCGGCTAGAATGAATGGACGGGCAAGTTGTGGTAGATATTTGTGTAGATATTTGTGAGGGATTTGTGGAGTAGGGTTAGGTGCACTTGGCTTGATCTTGCCTTACACTTGTGTAGCACTTGGCTAGATCTTGGCCATTGGTTGGCCTTTGGCTTTGCTATAAATACCCTCCCGCGAAGACTTATTCATTCACTCTCACTTTGTCTAAGTCTTGAAATCCCTCCTCTCCCTTGTTGTTGCTCTCGCCCAACTCCCTTCTCCCTTAGAAAGAGGCCCTGGCCGAGAACACCCTCCCCTAGCCTAGTTGTGCTAGCCGAGCCTACCCCCTTGGTAGAACTTTGTCTTCCAAGTATTGTTATAATGCCCAAGATACCTTAGCCTTGTACCTTGTAGTATTCCAAAGATACCTCTATACGTAGAGCCCGGAAATACTACCTTTTGTCCCTTTGGTCTCAAACCGAAACCCTAAAAAAAATCTTCATTGTTGGTGGAAGTATTTAAGTAGAAGTTGGTTAGAACTTCTAAGGGTTGTTTGGAGCGCACGGAGTAGGAGCTAAACGTTGCTAAGGATCGACATTTAACTTGGATAATTTTGGGCTTATCGAGGTAATTATCTTGTCCCTCTATTGTAATTGGAAATTACATGTTTGTTAGAATATATAGTTGAAGCATACTATATATGGAACCATACTTAGTATTCGGCAATGTCTTTTGACTTAAGCCTGAAGAATAAAGAATCCGAATCGAATCAGATTTACATAGGACTGTATTGCAGTAGACTTGTGTAGTATTACTGAGTAGAATTGTACACGTCCGGTTAGACGTGTAAACCCCCCCCCCTGGTTGGCTTGGTAGCCGGCCTCGATAGATGAGGAGAGTTACGCTGTTGCGGGGGGGGAGGTGCTGCCGAATTTTCTATAGAAAGATAGAAACTTGTGTTTTGGGGTTAATAGACGTTTGTGACCTTTATAGGTGAAAGTACTAAGAGTAGCGTATTCTACTCGAGGAGTGGAAAGGGCTAGTGCGTTGTAGTACTTGGAGCATTTTGCTTATTGTCGATAAATCGTCGCGAGGTATGTGAACCTCTTCCTATCTTTTCTAGCATGATTGTTGTGAACTATGTAGTACGGTAGACGTACATGTGCTAAGTGATTTGATTGGTTTAAAACATAGGGTGTTATAATAGCTTTATGGGAAGTTAGTTATAACGACCTTATGTGAGTGAAAATGGTTTACTGATGTTAGAAGTTAAGAGACTTGATCTTATAAGATAAGAGACTTAACTTATTTGTTTTAATGTGGATGTTTGTGTGAAACTTCATTCGTGAGTAATGAGTACTTGGTTTTAAAGGGATAATGTTTCCGATTTCGAATCGTAATGTATCGACAGCACCACCGCAGCGTTAATAAAGGAAAATGTATTGAATAATGATGTGTTGTATTAAAACCAAGAGAAACCTCCATCCGCATAAGCTAAGATGAGACAAAATGATATTACATTTTCTAGATCACGGTCTTTGTAATAAGATCGTTATAAACAAGAATAAACTACTCACGTATATGACATATGTTACTCAATTGTTCTAAAAAGGAATCAAGTGATTAAGTTTGGGGAACTATGAAACCATTTGAAAATGAGAAGCTTGAGTAATTGAAACTAGGCAAACTGGAACTTAGGAAAAGAATGTTGTTACTTGATTTTGGAAAGGAAGGTGGGTTGGTCATTCTAATACTACGGGTATCGGGTGACTTTTATAAAGTAATGGATCTCTTTTAAAAGAACTTAACGTATGTAGTACTTTGGGGTTAAAAACCCGGACTTTGGCATAAAATGAAAGTACTTTGAGTTGTGTGAAACTTGCCTATGCTTGTTGTTGTGAAACTTGCCTATGCTTGTGATGATAGCCTTTATTGTACAATCGTTGTGTTTCTGTGTTACCGCGTCTCTCGATAGAGGGTCGGTTGACTGGTTAAGGTCTTGTGGTTAATCGCTTTGGATATACTGACACGATGCGTAGCGCACGGGTATGTTTCCATCTTGATTATCGCCTTGTGATTTCCCTTTGGACATACTGACACGATGCGTAGCGCACGGGTATGCGTCCATTTGGAATGTTGTCTTATTTTTCCCTTTGGACATACTGACACGATGCGTAGCGCACGGGTATGCTTCCTTTTTGGTTAAGGTCTTGTGGTTAATCGCTTTGGATATACTGACACGATGCGTAGCGCACGGGTATGTTTCAATTTTGATTATCGCCTTGTGATTTCCCTTTGGACATACTGACACGATGCGTAGCGCACGGGTATGCGTCCATTTGGAATGTTGTCTTATTTTTCCCTTTGGACATACTGACACGATGCGTAGCGCACGGGTATGCTTCCATTTTGGTTAAGGTCTTGTGGTTAATCGCTTTGGATATACTGACACGATGCGTAGCGCACGGGTATGTTTCCATCTTGATTATCGCCTTGTGATTTCCCTTTGGACATACTGACACGATGCGTAGCGCACGGGTATGCGTCCATTTGGAATGTTGTCTTATTTTTCCCTTTGGACATACTGACACGATGCGTAGCGCACGGGTATGCTTCCATTTTGGTTAAGGTCTTGTGGTTAATCGCTTTGGATATACTGACACGATGCGTAGCGCACGGGTATGTTTCCATTTTGATTATCGCCTTGTGATTTCCCTTTGGACATACTGACACGATGCGCGTAGCGCATCGTATGCGCCCATTTGGAATGTTGTCTTATTTTTCCTTCGACATACCGACACGACGCGTAGCGCACGTATGCTTCCATTTGGATTGTCTTGTTGTTGAGGTCACATGGACATGTCTACACCGGCGCAGTCCGGGTACGTGGCCATGGGACATTGGTATTATTGTTGCATCATGGACATGTCTACACCGATGCAAGATTCCGGGCATGCGCCATAATGCGAACTCGATTGAGGTTGTGGGCGTGAGACCCATAGTTATATCGAGTGATGATCGCTTTATGTTGTGAATCAGAGTTTGGTTATCATACATGTCTCCCGCTTTGTATAGACTAGTATGATTTCATTTACTGATTGCAGTTTCACATACTTGGTACTGTTATCGACCTCCTGGGCCGCGTTCATGCCGCAGTAGAGGTACATCGCCGTGGATCCTCGCCATGTGATCAAAGCCAACAGCATTTGAAGCTCCGTTTCTCCGGAGGCTTATCTTTTGGTAGGTGTTCCCTGAGTTGTAGGTTCTTGTACATTCAGGGGTATGGCGGGGCCCTGTCCCGTCATAGTCATTGTATATCTTAGAGGTCTGTAGTACTATTGTGGGCAGGGTTGTAAAAGGATTAAACTGTTCAGGTTTTATGTATATACTGAAGGCAACTGTTTTTGGTTGGCCTGTTTATTTATTATATCTCTTGTTAAATGACTCATGTTTTATGTTCCGCTGATTTTCTCTGATGTATGTATCACTAGGGTGCCCGGGGTAAGGCACCAGTAACGGGCCCCGGAACGGGTCGTTACAGAATACATGGGAGATCATCAGGGAAAACATCCAGAAATTCTCTAACCACCGGAACTGACTGAAGGGATAGTACCTCAGCCTCTGTATCAAATACCCGAATGAGATGATAAATATATCCTTTCTGGACCATCTTTCTAGCCTTGAGGTAAGAAATAAACTTACCCATCGGCGATGTTGTATTGCCTTTCCACTCAATAACCGACTCACCAGGAAACTGGAATCGGACTAATCTGTCTCTACAGTAAACATTGGCATAACAAGAAGCCAACCAGTCCTACCTATAATGACATCAAAATCTGTCATCTCTAACTCTATCAAGTCTGCTAGGGTCTGACGAATGTATATGAACACCGGGCAGTTTTTATACACCCGCTCAACTACTATCGAATCACCCACTGGCGTAGCTACCTCAAACGGCTCTATCGACACAGGTTCTATTCCTATTCTACCAGCAATAAGAGGGGATATATAGGACAAGGTAGAACATGGATCTATAAAGCATAAACGTCACAGCACGAAATCAATAATATACCTGTGACGACATCCGATGAAGCCTCCTGGTCCTGTCGTCTAGCTAAGGAATATATGCGGTTCTGTGGACCGCTAGAACTATGACCTCTGTCACGCCCTCTGCCGCGGGCTACTGGCCCGTGAACACCCTGCCTTCCGGGGCGCATAACCACAGAAGACGAAGACCCGGCAACTGACCTTGTAGGCTGAGTCATACCACCCATGCCCCCTTGTACGGACACTACCTCACCAAATGGTCTCGGCTGTCGCATGAAAAATAGGATCTCGAAGTAGCATGACACTCCCCAAAATGGGACCTCCCAAATCGGACACACCGAGGTAGGGGTGGCCTCATCCGACTAGTACCTCTGAACCCCTGCGAACCTTCCACCCTGGAGCCCTGACTTGCTCCTGAATAACCCGGCTGATCAAACCTCCTTCCAGAAGATTGGGAAGGAGCACTCTGTGCCGGCTGAAATGTAGACCTAGCCTGCTGCTGAGGATGTCCGCCTCGAAAGTATCGAAAGTTACCACAAACCTCGCTGCCCCGCCTCTGGCCGGGCCTCGACCGGGCCGGGTCCTCTCTCCTGTCTTCAATCCCTCGCAGATGTCCGCATCCCGCAATATCCATACATGGCTGAAGGGCCACTCCCAGGCATGCAGTAACCATGTAGCGGTCTAGCCCCATCACATAGCGATGAACTCTATCAGCCATGTCAGCCACAATAGTGAACGCATACCTGGCCAATGAGTCAAAATCCAGGTTATACTCTCTGATGGTCCTTCCATTCTGCCTCAACGTCAAGAACCCATCAACACGGGCTCTCCTCATCTCAGGAGGCAAAAAGTGATCAAAGAAGGCCTCTGTGAACTCATCCCAAACAGCTGGAGGAGCACCCACATCCCTAGACAGTTCCCACGACTCAAATCAGTTCAACGCAATATCGCGTAACCGATAAGAAGCTAGCACCACTGACTCGGTCTCTGAGACCCTAAGTACCTGCATAGTCCACTGTATCTGCCGAATAAACTCCTGAGGATCCTCCTCAGATCTCGAACCATAGAACTCGGGTGGACTACAACCCAGAAAATCCCGAATCCTCAAACTGTCGGCTCTAGGGTTAGCTACTCGCCTCCTCGGCTTCGCCTACCACTATGCTAGTCAATAACCCGACCGCTCTCCATAATCTCTATACTCCGCCCGGCCGAGGGACTGAGGCTCGTGTATCGGAACCCTGAGCCGCTCTCGCTTCCTTCTAATACCGCCAGAATCGAACTCGCTGGACCACAACCTCAGGCATAGTCTGGGCCTGAGTCCTAGTAATCCTGTTATACCCCGTATTTCCAGAGTATGTACGTAAGGGAATACGTACAAAAGTCTATCCTTAAAGTTTAGGCAAAACGTTTTTATTTGTGCACAACTCGCTAAAAGAATCGTTTTCCGACGAAACGCTTCCACGACTTCGTAGGGTAAATTCCGGCTATGCCATTTCTAATTTTTGCGGATTTTTCCGAGAGACAAAACATTTTGGACCAACGGGAGGGCGACACTTGGCACCCTCCAATTTGTGGACTTGAAATCGTCCATTTGGACGAATTGGAATACCTTGGCACGTTTTTTGTGCCTTGTGCACAAGTCAAGGAGTTGGTAGGATATTTGTGTGGAGTAAATCTTCACCCTACACTTGCCTTGCACTTGTCTTAATCTTGGCCCTTGGTTGGCCACTTCTTGACCTATAAATACCCCCTTAGAGATGAAGAGTTCTTCATCCACAAATCTTTCCAAGTCTTGAAAATCCTCTCCTCTCCCTTTGTAGCCTTTTCGTCCAAAACACCTCCCACCCCCTTGTGAAGGCCCTTGGCCGAATACCCCTCCCCTCTAGCCTAGTAGTTTGGCCGAGGCCCCCCTAGCCTAGCCAAAACCTACCCCCCCTCCCTTGGTAGAAAAGTTGCCTTCTTGTATTGTTATAATGCCCAAAATACCCTAGCCCAAATACCTTAGTACTTAGTAGAAGTTGTGAAGAACTTCTAAGGTTTCTCGAGCATACAACTTAGAGCAAAACCTTGCTCAGCGCGACTTTTCTAGGATATTATTGGGCTTACCGAGGTAACTAATCCTAACCCTTTTTTGAATTAGAGAATACTTACTGTTGTAGTATAAGTATAAGTATAAATACTTAGAAGAATATTGCAGAATAGAATTGAACTGTTATCACAGTGGAAGGGTTTAAAAGAAGAATAATTGAACTATGCTTATATAGCACTGCTTTCACAAAGAGACTTATATAGCTCACCTGCAGGGAAGTGCTGCCCGACTTTCCGTAGAATTGTGAACCCTCCGCTTAGAATGACCTTGAGTAGTCTTTGATAGATGTCTGTGACTATTATAGGTGACTCTGCGCGACATATTCAACTTGGCGGTGGTTTTCACGAGAATGTATGTGATTCTTCCTAAAGCATGATATTTTATAATATATGTAGTACGGTGACGCATACGTGTTAATCGAATAATAACTACGGCAATGCCTCACGGCTTAAGCTCGAATAACACTTACTGCAATGCCTCACGCTTAAGCTGAATAATAAAGATCCAAAGCATTTCAAAAGAATCTCGAATCATTTTTAACATAAGAGAACTAATTGGTTTTAAACGTGCTTAAGAGTTATACTAGCTTTATGGGAAGTTAAGTATAACCACTTAAGATTGATAAAAGAAACAATTTGCCTATGTGTTTATAATGACTTATATTGAATCGTGAAAAGAATAATAAGATGGTTTGATAAGTAGACATGATATGATGCTATGTGTTAGTGTCTTGTAACGCTTTGTGTAAAAGAGTATTCTTGTTGTGCTTATGTTGTTTAACGATAAGTCGTTAGGTTAGTGTAACATCACTCACCTCTTGACATATTACCGGGGTTAAGTCGCCTCCGACGCGTGGTAGACTCAAGTGTCCAGGACCATGATTCGAGAATACCTCATGCGGGTCCAAGGGACCTATGCGGAGCTACGGGAGTTCCGTGTTAGTGTGCGGGTTATACCTCACGCGTCTATGTGGCCATGCGGACTACGAGTCGGGGACGATGCCGAGGAGTAGCTACCCTCGACGCGGGTTATATACCCTATGCGGGCCTATGTGATTGGCCTATGCGACTACGGAGTCCGTGATTAGGCTTGCATGGTGATACTACAGCAATTGGCTCGCTGATCATTCGCAGCCTAGAAAAGACACGCTACGCTTACCTATCACGCTCTTGTTTGTGATGTGGCACTATGTGCGGTTTCTCGTTGTTTCATACATACTTGCAAACGTTTTTAAAATGATATGTTTCATTTAAGTATTTTTACTGCTTCATATACTTAGTACTGTTATCGACCTCCTTCTGGCCGCGTTCATGCCGCAGTAAGGGCAAGCAGTGCTAGATCCACATTCTTAGGATCTCTACGTTGGTGTCGGGAGCTCCATCTTTTCCGAGGCTCTACTTTTAGGTATGATCTCCTCAGTAGATAGTTTTGTATAGCCAGGTATGGCGGGCCCGTCCCGCCATAGTTGTATATTTCAGAGGTCTGTAGTCATGTTGTACAAAGGTCGGATGTAAATCGCTAAACCATGTTTATATATATATGCCGAAAGGCGATGTTTTCTCACATAAACGTGTCTTATTTTATAAATCGTTTCATGTCTTGCTTTATATTTCCGCCGATTACTCGATGTATGACTACTTGTGTGCCCTGAAGGCACGACCACGCCCCGAACGGTTCGTGACAAAATTTGTATCAGAGCAGTTAATCCTCGGAAAGTGTCTACAGAACGAATCTAGTAGAGTCTTGATTATCGTAGTGTTGTGCACAACACCAATAATCAGGAGGCTATAGGATATTTAGGATTGGTTTCCATTCTTCTCATTCTGAGATCGTGCTTTAGAGCTGTGTTATAGGTTGGACCCCTCTAACGTATTCCTTTCCTGTAACAGTTATGCCTCCACGTAAGGCAACCCGGGCCCAGAAGGGCAAGGCAGCCGAGGGAGCTGCTAGCAGGACACCCAGAGTCACGAGGGCTCAGGCCCAGTCTATACCAGAGACGGCGAGTTCTATGACGCCGCCAGCCCCAGCAGAGACCACAGTACCCACACCTCCTGTCCCACAGCCTGGGGCGGAGGAGTTAGGGTACAAGGAGATGGCCCAGCTATTGGCTAAAGTCAGGCCCGACACGAGGAGAGATCGACGCGCAGCCTGGGGCTCAGCCTCGGCTCCGCACCCGTGCACCCGAGGGCAGATAGTTTGAGACTACGAGATTTCTTGAGTTGTAGCCCGCCAGAGTTTTACGGGTCGAGGCCGGAGGATGATCCGCAGGAGTTCATCCGTCAGCTACAGAGGATCATGAGGGTGATCAAGGCCTCAGAGACAGAGTCTGTGACCTTCGGTTCGCATCGGCTGCGTGATACCGCAGTCGATTGGTTTGATTCATGGGAGTTATCCCGGGGAGAGCACGCGTCCCCAGCTACTTGGGATGAGTTCTCAGAGGCTTTCCTCACCCACTTCTTGCCTCCACAGATGAGGAGGGCGCGGGCTGATAGATTTTTACTGCTGAGGCAGAGAGGACGCACTGTCAGGGAGTACAATGTCGAGTTTGATTCATTGGCTCGATATGTCCCAGCATTGGTAGCAGTTATGGAGGATAGGGTGCACCGCTACGTCACCGGGCTAGATGACTATATGGCCGAGTCATGTGCGGGTGTTTCTCTTCAGCCGGGTATGGACATTACCCGCATGCAGGCTCATGCTCTTGGATGTGAGGAGCGTAGAGATCGCCGGGTTGACAGGCAGCAGCAGAAGAAGACCAGGACGGCAGGGTCGTTTGGTGGCTATCGTGGTGGGCGGCCTCAGCAGCAGTCTAGATTTGCACCACAGCCAGCTCAGAGCACTCCTGCACCGTCCTCAGCACAGCCAGGATATTCGAGGGCAGACCAGGGCCCCAGGACTTCAGACATCCAGAGCAGCAGAGGTTCTGGCCGATCGGGACCACCCCCCCTCAGTGTGGCCGATGCGGTAGATCCCACTTCGGGAGTTGTGGTACGGGAGTTTGTTTCAGTTGTGGCCAGCAGGGTCACTATGCGAGGAACTGTCCGACCAAGGGCAGTGCTGATGGTAGGGGTCACCACGTGTTCTTTCACGGTCTTCATCTCCTACAGCTACTCGCCCCGAGGGCGTGGTACTACGGGTCAGCAGGTCGCGGCAGGTCGTGGCTCGGTCCCGATTCTAGCGGTCCTCGAACCGCATTTATGCTTTGTCCAGCGACAGATCGTGAGGCCTCACCGATGTCGCCATGTACTTTATCGGGCTCGGGTTTGATGTGTATGTTTTTATAGATCCGGTTCTACTGTCCTATATATCTCCCCTTGTTGCTAGTAGGATGAGGATAGAGCACGAGTCCATAGACCCTTTCGAGGTAGCTACGCCATGGGTGATTCGGTGGTAGCTCGGGCGGTATATAGAGCTTGTCTGTGACCATTTATCGTCGGACCCTAGCCGACTTGATAGAGTTGGAGATGATTGACTTCGACGTGATCATGGGGATAGATTGGCTAGCTTCTGCTACGCCAATGTAGACCGCAGAGAGAGTAGCACGGTTCCAGTTTCTCGAGGAGCCGTTGTTGAGTGGGAGGAGCACGATCGCCGAGAGGTAGGTTTATTTCCTACCTCAAGGCTAGGAAGATGGTGCGCGGGTATATCTACCATCTCGTTGGTGTTTGATAATCAAGCCGCGTACCAGATTTTCGATCGCCCAGAGTCGAAGTTCCCGCACGTGTTTCCTGATGACCTCCGCATCCTCCCGAGAGGGAGATTGAGTTTTGTATTGACATATTGCGGACACTCGCCTATTTCCATTCCGCCATACGTAATGACACCGCCGAGTTGAGAGAGTTGAAGGATCGGCTTAGAGATTTGCCGGAGAAGCGGCTTCATCAGCCTAGTGTTTCTCCCCGGGAGCGCCAGATTGTTCGTGAAGAAGAAGGACGGACGCAGCTGCGCATGTGTTGATTACAGCGGTGAACAAGGTGACCATTAAGAACGATACCCTTCCCGTGATTGATGATTTGTTCGACCATTCAGGTGCGAGATGTTTCTCCAAGATTGATCTGCGATCGGGCTATCATCAAAGTCGAAGTCGAGAGGTGGATGTCCCTAGATCGCATTCGGACCCGTGACGCATTATGAGTTCAGTGGTCATGTCTTTGGTTGACCAATGCTCGCGGTATTCATGGATTTGATGAACCGAGTGTTCAAACCATTTTTGGACACGCTTGTGATAGTGTTCATTGATGATATCTTGGTTTATTCTCGCCAGAGCAGCGAGCACGCGGAGCATTTGGCGATCAGGCCGAGCTTCTCCATGACCAGCAGATTGTACGCCAAGTTTTCCAAATGTGAGTTTTGGTGACTTGATGGCGTTTCTTGGGCATATTGTCGGGCCGATGGCATTCGAGTGGATACGCCAAGATCGAGGCAACAGACTTGGCCTAGACCTACTACTCCGGCAGAGGTTCGCAGCTTACGGGCCTTGCAGATATTATCGGCGGTTCGTGGAGAAGTTTGCTTCTATCTTCGCACCATTGACTAGCCGACTCGTAAGCGCCAAGTTTGATGGATCGATGCTTGGAGCGTGGTTTCGATTCCGAAAGAGAGATCCGACGACCGCCCTGCTTTACTCTTCCGCAGGTCCAGATGGTTATGTCGTATTGTGATCGTCAGGCATCGGGTTGAGATGTGTGTTGATGCAGCATGGCAGGGTTATAGCATATGCATCCCGATTGAAGAAACACGAGAGGAACTACCCCACCCATGATTTGAGTTGGCGTGTGATTCACGCTTTGAAGATCTGGAGGCACTATTTGTATGGGGTTCACGTGGATATTTTTACAGACCACAAGAGCCTCCAGTATATCTTCAGCCAGAGGGAGCTGAACATACGACAGAGAAGGTGGTTAGAGTTGCTTAAGGATTACAATGTTGATATCTGCACCACCCGGGAAGGCCAATGTTGTGGCGTATGCTCTTAGTCGTAGTCGATGGGAGCCTATCGATGCGCAGCAGAGAGAGGACATGGTTCGTGATTTGCACCAGCTTAGCGAGCCTTGGTGTCCGCTTGATTGATTCGATAGCAATGGGTTAGAGTTCGTGAGGTTGCCGAGTCTTCCATCGCTGAGGAGGTGAAGAGGCAACAGCCGAGGATCCGATTTGATTCGATATCGCGATACGACTCTTCGTGAGGCAAGCGGTCCTTGAGGTAGCACCGATGGGTGCTAAGGTTTGAGGCGCATCGTGTGTTCCGGATGTTTCGTGACTTCGCAACAGGTTCTTGGGGAAGCACACAGCGCGTTACTCTATCCATGCGGTCGACCAAGATGTACCACGACCTTAGATCCGTATTGGTGGGATGGCTTGAAGAGGACGTTGCGAGTTCGTAGCTCGCCCGTGTTGTCGCAGTGAAGGTAGAGCACCGAGGCCCGTGGTTTGTTATAGGCGATTGAGATCCCGACCGGAAGTGGGAGGTAATCAACATGGACTTCATCACGGATTACCTCGCACTCGCAGGAGACATGATTCTATATGGGTTATCGTCGACAGTCGATTTAAATCAGCCCACTTTCTTCCCGTCAGACGACTTTTTCTGAGGATTATGCCGCACTTTACATCCGAGAGATCGCCGATCGCATGGAGTCCCTACTTCGATCATATCGCATGCAGGAGCCCGGTTTACGCTAACTTCCGGAGGTCCTTCCAGAGGGTTTAGGACGCAGTGAGCCCGAGTAATCGCATTTCATCCACGCATGCACGGACAGCAGAGCACTATCCGCACTCGAGGATATCTCGCGAGCCCGTGTTATTGACTTCCAGGTAGTTGGGAGGATCATTTGCCTCAGTTGAGTTCGCGTATAATAATAGCTACCACTCCAAAGATTCGATGGCGCCTTATTAGGACTAGTATGGGAGGAAGTGCAGATCGCCTATAGGTTTGTTCGATGTGGGCGAGGAGCAGATAGAGGGAACAGATTTGGTACAGCAGGCAGTGGATAAGGTGAAGCTTATCCGAGGCGCTTATCGACACTCGTAGTCGATGCACTGATGCAGATCATCGCCGTCGGCATCTTGAGTTCGAGGTTCATGATTGGGTTTTCCTAAAGGTGTCACCCACGGCGGTGTGATGAGATTCGGGAAGAAGGGAAACTCACCGCAAGGTACATCGGGCCGCTTCAGATTGTCCGCAGGTAGGCAAGGTTGCTATGAGTTGGATCCGCCGTCCGATCCGGAGGCAAAGGCATCCGGTTTTTCACGTATCTATGCTGAGGAGATGTATCGGGGATCCATCTAGGGTACACCCGATTGACGATGTCCAGGTGACCGAGGGGTTATCGTATGAGGAGATTCCCATAGCGATAGTCGATCGTCAGGTTAGGCGTCTGCGGACCAAGGACGTGGCTTCCGTCAAAGTCTTGTGGCGGAACGAGCTCAGGGAGGAGATGACGTGGGAAGCCGAGGAGGACATGAGGCAGAAGTATCCTCACCTATTCCCCACACCTCCAGGTAATTCACTTTCCTACTTGTAAATTTTCGTTATCGTTTCTGCCTAAGTGTTGTTCTGTGGCCGTGTGTGGCATTTGCAACTGTTTAAGTTATGAAGAATCTTATCGTTAACTGTCTTGGGAAGGAACATTCGGGACGAATGTTTCTAAGGAGGGGAGAATGTTATACCCCGTATTTCCAGAGTATGTACGTAAGGGAATACGTACAAAAGTCTAGCCTTAAAGTTTAGGCAAAACGTTTTTATTTGTGCACAACTCGCTAAAAGAATCGTTTTCCGACGAAACGTTTCCACAGCTTTCGTAGGGTAAATTCCGGCTATGCCATTTCTAATTTTTGCGGATTTTTCCGAGAGACGAAACATTTTGGACCAACGGGAGGGCGACACTTGGCACCCTCCAATTTGTGGACTTGAAATCGTCCATTTGGACGAATTGGAATACCTTGGCACGTTTTTTGTGCCTTGTGCACAAGTCAAGGAGTTGGTAGGATATTTGTGTGGAGTAAATCTTCACCCTACACTTGCCTTGCACTTGTCTTAATCTTGGCCCTTGGTTGGCCACTTCTTGACCTATAAATACCCCCTTAGAGATGAAGAGTTCTTCATCCACAAATCTTTCCAAGTCTTGAAAATCCTCTCCTCTCCCTTTGTAGCCTTTTCGTCCAAAACACCTCCCCCTCCCCTTGTGAAGGCCCTTGGCCGAATACCCCTCCCCTCTAGCCTAGTAGTTTGGCCGAGGCCCCCCTAGCCTAGCCAAAACCTACCCCCCCTCCCTTGGTAGAAAAGTTGCCTTCTTGTATTGTTATAATGCCCAAAATACCCTAGCCCAAATACCTTAGTACTTAGTAGAAGTTGTGAAGAACTTCTAAGGTTTCCTTGGAGCATACAACTTAGGAGCAAAACCTTGCTCAGGCGCGACTTTTTCTAGGATATTATTGGGCTTACCGAGGTAACTAATCCTAACCCTCTTTTGAATTAGAGAATACTTACTGTTGTAGTATAAGTATAAATACTTAGAAGAATATTGCAGAATAGAATTGAACTGTTATCACAGTGGAAGGGTTTAAAAGAAGAATAATTGAACTATGCTTATATAGGACTGTTTTCACAGTAGACTTATATAGCTCACCGGGTAGGGAAGTGCTGCCCGACTTTCCGTAGAATTGTGAACCCTCTGTTTAGAATGACCTTCAGAGTAGTCTTTGATAGATGTCTGTGACTATTATAGGCTGACTCTCTGCGCGCGACATATTCAACTTGGCAGGTGGTTTTCGCTGAGAAGGTATGTGATTCTTCCTAAAGCATGATATTTTATAATATATGTAGTACGGTAGACGTACATGTGTTAACTGAATAATAACTACGGCAATGCCTCACGGCTTAAGCCTGAATAACACTTACGGCAATGCCTCACGGCTTAAGCCTGAATAATAAAGATCTGAAAGCATTTCAAAAGAATACTGAATCATTTTTAACAGAAGAGAACTAATTGGTTTTAAACGAAGCTTAAGAGTTATACTAGCTTTATGGGAAGTTAAGTATAACCACTTAAGATTGATAAAAGAAACAGGTTTGCCTATGTGTTTATAACGGACTTATATTGAATCGTGAAAAGAATAATAAGATGGTTTGATAAGTAGACATGATATGATGCTATGTGTGTTAGTGTCTTGTAACGCTTGTGTAAAAGAGTATTCTTGTTGTGCTTATGTTGTTTAATGATGTTCGTTAGGTTAGTGTAACATCACTCACCTCTTGACATATTAACGGGGTTAAGTGCCCTCCACGCGGGTAGACTCAGCGATGCGGGACCATGATTCGAGAATACCTCATGCGGGTCCAAGGGACCTATGCGGAGCTACGGAGTTCAGTGTTAGTGTGCGGGTTATACCTCACGCGGCCTATGTGGCCATGCGGACTACGAGTCCGGGCGACGCCGATGAGTAGCTACCCTCGACGCGGGTTATATACCCTATACGGGCCTATGTGATTGGCCTACGCGACTACGGAGTCCGTGATTAGGCTTGCATGGTGATACTACGCAATTGGCCTGCCGATCATTCGCAGCCTAGAAAAGACACATGGGCTTTACCTATTCACGCTTGTTTGTGATGCGCACTATGCGGTTTCATGGTTGTTTCATACATACTTGCAAAACTGCTTTTTAAAATGATATGTTTCATTTAAGTATTTTTGATTTCATATACTTAGTACTGTTGTCTCGACTCCTTCGGGGCTGCGTTCATGCCGCAGTAAGGCAAAGCAGTGCTAGATCCACATTCTTAGGATCTCTACGTTGGTGTCGGGAGCTCCATCTTTTCCGAGGCTCTACTTTGGGTATGATCTCCCCGTTGTAGATAGTTTTGTATGTCAGGTATGGCGGCCCCGTCCCGCCATAGTTGTATATTTCCAGAGGTCTCAGTAGTCATGTTGTACAAAGGTTTGGATGTAATCGCTAAACCATGTTTATATATATATGCCGAAAGCGATGTTTTCTCACATAAAGCGTGTCTTATTTTATAAACTGTTTCATGTCTTGCTTTATATTTCCGTGATTACTGATGTATGACTACTTGGGTGCCCTGAAGGCACGATCCACGCCCCGAACGGGTCGTGACAAATCCTTCACGCACCATGGCGCCTCTGCTGCCTTGCCCTTCTAGGCCCTGGTCGCCTTCCGTGGAGGCATAGCTGATACATAAGAATAGGTCAGAAGGGATTCAACCTAATAAAATAGCTCTACTGCATGATCTCAGAGAGAGAAGAAAGGAAACCAATCCTAAATGTCCTGTAGCCTCCTGATTATAGATGTGGTGCACAACACACCGATAATCAAGACTCCACTAGACACGGTCTGTAGATACTTTCCGATGACTAACTGCTCTGATACCACTTTTGTCACGACCCGACCCAAGCTCACATCGTGCCCTACATGGCACCCTTACATGTATACATCAGAGATAATCAGCGGAACATACATAAAACTCGTAACGTAAATCAACAAGAAATAAATAACAGTTTAGCCGATAAGGCTACCTCCCTGGATATATATATATATACATAGCCAAAAGTAGTTACATCATTTTTCTTTACAAACCGACCCACAAGATATGACTACAGACCTCTAAGAGTTTTTGGACATAACAACTGTGATGGGACAGGGCCCCGCCATACCCCTGAATATATATAGAAATCTACAACATCAGGGAAACCGTACTAAAAGACAAGCCTCCGGAGAAATGGAGCTTTCCAAAACTGATCAGTGATCCTAAGAGCGAGGATCTGCAACCTGCTTACCCCTACCTGCGGCATGAACGCAGCCCCCCGAGGAAAGGGGGTCAGTACAAAATATGTACCAAGTATATGAAACTGAAAATACTGAAATGAAATCATATAGTCTAAAATAAAGCTGGAGACATGTATGATAACCAAATAACAGTACACCGCACCTTAGTAACACTGAGACTAATGAGAGTAACTTTTGTCGTTTAAAAGTAGGAAGGTTATGATTAATTTAGGGCTACCCGCCCGTAATACCATTATGCAATTCTATTCATGGGAATTTAACCTGCACGAGAATTGAACCCGCATAGGTCACGTGGACCCGCAATGAGTATATATGGATACTTGCATCGTGGAGAGCTAGCCCACGAAATAGTCATGAGAATGCAACCCGCATGGGAATTGAACCCGCATAGGTCACGTGGACCCGCAATGAGTATATATGGATACCCGCATCGTGGAGAGCTAGCCCACAAAATTGTTACACCCCGTAATTCCAGGACATGTATAAGAGAATAGACGGGAGAACACAAGACTTAAAAATTTGAATGAAAGAAAGAATTGTTTTTCGAAGGAAAAATCTTTCGAACCTCGGGAAAGAGAAGTGTTTGTTAATAAGAATTGGGTTCTCGAATTTGCTATTTGAGATGTTTAGAATTTATCGGAATTATAGAAGTTTATTTACAAAGTTGGATATGTGGGGCCCACCCGAGAAATTTTACGTTTTTGTGTGGCCCACAAGGTTTTCGATATTTTGACCAATTATGGAAATTTCGGGAAACGGAATGTTATGGACCAATGGGAGGGAGACACGTGTCACCCTCCACATGGTCATCTTGGGCGAAAAGGATAAATAAAGAATAGCCATGTTGGCTTGATAAAATGGACCAAGTCAAAGGGTCAATTTAGCTTGACATAATTGACCTCATCCTAGCCACACATTTGCCATGATCCAAGCCCTTGAATGTAGTATATATCTATACTAGTAGTGCAAGACTAGATCATTTCCAACACTTAGAAAAAAATGACAAAGTTGTGTGCTCAAGATGAGAGCTCTCGGCAATGAGAGAAAAAAGAGAGAAAATTTTGCAATCTTGCTGCATAAATCCCAATATTCCAACCCAAGATCCCTAAAGGTATTCTAAGGATATCTCAACACAAAAATCCCGGAAAAACTATGTTATTACGTTAGTCGCAACATGAAAACCTAAGGGTTTTTTCATAGTTGGAGTTGGAACTTGAAAAAGGAGTTCTTCATAAGCTTCTAAGGGTTGCTTGGTGTGGATTGGAACGTCAAGAAGATGAGCTAAAGTTTCTAAGGATCGACTTTTAATCATGGATTGTATTTGGGCTTATTGAGGTAATAATCTTCGTCTTACTATTGTAATTGAAGATTCCATGTTATGATAAGTTAGAAATGATCATGTGATATATGTTATGAAGATTGATAAGTGTTATGGAATTTTAGAAGCCTAAAGTCTGAAAAGTTCATGTTAGCCATTAAGTTTGTAGTTCAATTTAATTGTTAGTTACGATCGTCGCATGTTATAGAAAGAATGGATTATAGTTGTTATAATCGATTGCAGCTGTATAACTTGTTAGAAGAACAATTTGGATTGAAAAGGAATTGGAATGAACTTTATGTTGATATACAATTGAGCCGAGAATGGTCATTTAATATTGGACAGTTTTATATTAATTGTGGGGCAGAATTTTATATGTCCTGTTAGGCGTATAATCCCCTTTGATTTGCTGATTTGTTGAGCCTTGAATGTGGCATGTTTGTTATTGATTTTGGGCCTTGAAAAAGGTGGAAAAGTACGTAGAAACAAAGAAAATGCTGCCAAATTTTCGTAGAATAGGAAGCTTTACACTTAGAATATTCTACGTTGGAAAGCTAGAAGTTGATAGACGTATTATGGTCATTATAGGTTGACATTCTACGTGCGGCATATTCAACTTGGCAAGTGGATTAAGTCGGAGAGGTATGTGAACTCTTCCCTATCTCTTGAGCATGAGTATTTACAAAGGTATAGTACGGTAGACGTACGCATTTTTAGTGAACTTGGTTTCAGTTTGGTATCCCTGCCTTGATTTCAAAAAGTGAGGTAACTCGACTTTTAAAAGTATATGTTACCTGATGTTACATGCAAAGATTACTTGACTTAAAAAGAATAGAATACTTGATTTGGAAAAGTATGGGTTACTTGAACTATTTTAAAGTTAAGAGACTTGATTTCTAAAGTCAAGGAACTTGAAGTATTTTGAAAGTTATGAAACTTGATTTGAAAGTATATGATACTTGGTTTCAAAAGTATAAGTCTCTTGGTTTCAAAGAGGAACATAATTGTCTTGGTTTAGAAAGACATAAAATGTTATAACGGCTTTATGGGAAGTTAATTATAACGACTTTATGGGAAGTTAAATGAGTGGGTTACTCAAATGATTTAAACAAGGATAAACGACTTGGTTTTAAGAAAGACAACTTGATTTAAAGGCATAAGTTGCCTAAGTTTTGAAAGTAGAAGTCACTTGGTTTAAAAGCCTAAAAATGTATTTCTAAAGGTGTAGTGACTTGTTTTGAAAAGTGGACAAGCCTTGATACTACGGGTGTTAGTATCTTGGGGGTTTTATACGAGAAAGAGTCATTTTTAAAAGGATAAAGGTACGTAGTACTTTGGGTTAAATTCCCGGATTTTTTCATGACATGTTAGTGCCTTAGGTTAAATAAAATGACAGTGCATGATAATTAAGTCTAATAAGAAGTTAAGGGATTTCTTAACTTGCTTATGTTATGTATGATAGTCGGTTGTGCTAGTGTTATGTTATTCTTGCGGGGTAAACCCCTGGGTTACTACATATTCCGTGGATTTGCTCCCCACGATGCGAGTGCGGTGTTTGTACTCATTGCGGGTCCACCGGGCCCATGCGGGTGAAATAGTCCTATGCAGGTGAAATAGTCCCATGCAGAGCAAATTACTCCATTGCGGGTCCACATGACCTATGCGGGTGAAATAGTCCCAGGAGTAGGATTGCTTAATGATACTATGGGCGGGTGGCCCTAATTTGATCAAAAGCCTCCTATTTTTATGCAGTAAAGTGTACTCTTGTTTGCTCTCATTATTAGTAAGGCACAATGTACTGTTAGTTTGGTTATCATACTTGTCTCCAGCTTTATTTTAGACTATATGATTTCATTACAGTACTTTCAGTTTCACATACTTGGTACATATTTTGTACTGACCCCCTTTCCTCGGGGGGTTGCGTTCATGCCATAGGTAGAGTTAAACAGGTTGTTGATCCTCACTCTTAGGATCATTGTTCAACTGTTGAGAAGCTCCATTACTCCGGATGCTTATCTTTGGTTCAGATCCCTGGTATTGTCGGTTGTTGTATATTTAGGGGTATGGCGGGGCCCTGTCCCGTCACAGTTGTTATGTCAAAACTCTTAGAGGTCTGTAGTCATATCTTGTGGGTCAGTTGTAAAAGAAGGGATGTAACTGCTTTTGGATATGCAATTATATATATGTCCAGGGAGGTATCCTTATCGGCTAGCCTGTGGTTTACTTACTATTGATGTATGTTATGAGTTTCATGTATGTTTCGCTGATTTTCTCTGATGTATACTGAAGCGGTGCCTGTGTAGGGCACGACCGCGACCGGGGCCGGGTCGTGACAAAAATAGTATCGAGCGCTTAGTCCTCGAAAGTGTCTACGCATGCTGTCAGTAGAGTCTTGGTTATCGGTGTGTTGTGCACCACATCTATAACCAGGAGGCTGCAGGACATTTAGGATTGGTTTTCATTCTTTTCATTCTGAGATCGTGCGATAGAGATGTGTTATTAGGGTCGTCTCTCCCTAACGAGTTATGTTGATTGCAGCTATGAGAAAGGCAACGGTGGCGCAGAAAAGATTATTATGGATTGCGTATCCATGTTGGTAAGAATTGCGGTATAGTTGGTATAATGATGTACGACTATACGGGTTATGTATGAGGGTCATATATGTGTTTCCTAGAATGATTTTAGATTACCAGTAATTGGTAAGGACTAAATAGATACCGGGAAGATATGAAACAGTTTAATGAATTCTCATCAGGGTTTTACGTGCTAATTTGAGAAAATTAGGAGATGATGAGTTGTCTGAGAAGGTAATGAACCCTTAAGAAATCATGTTAAGGGACTTAATGGAAGACTATGTTATAGATTAAGCTACGTAGTATGCTTAAGAGAATTGTACGGATGAGATCCGTATGGAGTAAGTATAGTTGTTGTGATCAAGAAAACACGATTGCAGTATTATGAGAAGCTATCTTACCCGTATGAAGGAAAGGGTAATGTAGGCTTGGGGCATGGGAATGGCCTTAAATTGGTTGAGGTAGTAACTCCAAATTTGGAGATCAGAATCAGTATGGAGGTTATGTACGTATGTTAGAATAAGTTTGGAAGTACGGAAAGGGAGCAACCAAGTGTAAAAGAATAGAGCCTGAATTCATAAGAACCTTTCGAGGTAGCTACACCCGTGAGTGATTGGGTGGTAGCTGAGCGAGTATATAAGAATTGTCCGGTGATGATACAATCATCAGACCCTAGCAGACCTAGTAGAGCTGGAAATGACAGACTTTGAGGTCATTATGGGTACGGACTAGTTGGCTTCTTGTTAGGCCAACGTTGACTGTAGAAAGAGATTGGTTCGATTCCAGTTTCCCGGTGAGCCGGTGATCGATTGGAAATGAATGGAAGTGTTAGAAATATGTAAGTTATTCCCTCCTTCTTTGACATGATAAATTGTGGAGTCTATGTGACTTGTTTCATTGAAGTAATTGATTTGAATATTGAATGTTAAGAGACGGAGATAAAAACGTACGATCATTGAAGGAGCTTATGTTAAGTGCCCTTGGAGGTACTTGGAGTTGGTTTAGTGTGGCAGTCAGGGCCACGACTGTTACACCCCGTAGTTCCAGGACATGTGTATAAGGACGTACGTGAGAAGTTACGACTTTAAATTTGAACGAAAGAAATATTTGCTCTTTCTAAGGAAAATCTTTCGAGCCTCAGGAAGGAAAAATGGTTATTAATGGAAATTGAGTTCCCGAATTTGATATTTGAGACTTATAGAATTTATCGGAATTTCGGGAGATGAAATATTTTAGACCAATCGGAGGGCGACACGTGTCACCCTCCATATGCCCATGTGGGGCGGAAATATTGACCAAGTCAAGAAGCCACTTGGCTTGATACTGTTGACCACATCTCATCCACACAAGTGTTTTAATCTAGGCCCTTGGTTGTAGTATATATCCTATACTAGTGCAAGACAAATTCTATACTTAGAGAAAAATCAAGAACCTTGTTGTTCTTGAAGAGAGCTCTCGACCAAGGTGAAGAAAAGAGAGAGAAATTTTACAATCTTGCCCCATAATTCCCAATATTCAAACCTAAGATCCCTTAAGGTATTCTAAGGATATCTCAATACAAAAATCCCGGGAAAACTGTGTTTTACGTTAGTCGGAACATGAAAACCTAAGGGGTTTTTCATAGTTGAAGTTGTAACTTGAAGAAGAGTTCTTCATAAGCTTTCAAGGGTTGCTTGTAGTGGTTTGGAACGTCAAGAAGAGGCGCTAAAGTTGCTAAGGATCGACTTGAAATCTTGGATTATATTAGGGCTTATTGAGGTAAAATATTCGTCTTCTTAATGTGATTGAAGAATTACATGTTTAGTAGTTTTTGAATGAGCATGTGGTATATATATTGAAGTTTGAAAAGATTTGGATCATGTCGACATGTTGAAAACCGAAAATAGGCATGTTAGCCATTAATGTTGTAATCAATTCGGTTGTTAGCAAAAATCGTTACATGTTATATATGGAAGAGTATATAGTTGTTATAATTGGTTATGACTTATATAACATGTTGGAATAACGATTTGGATTAGAAAGGAATTGAAAAGGAAAATATGTGGGCATGTTGTAGCCGATAATTTGCTTTAGACTTATTGGATTGTTTAATATGAATTGTGGGGCAGAATTTTACACGTCCAGCTAGGCGTGTAATCCCCTTTGAATTTCTGAATTGTTGAGCCTTAAATGTGGCATTTGATTATTGATTTTTGGGCCTTGAAAAAGGTGGAAAAGTACGTAGAAACAAAGGAAGTGCTGCCCGATTTTCCGTAGAATAAGAGTCCTTATACCTAGAAATATTCTACGTTGAAAGCTAGATGTTGATAGACGTGTTATGGTCATTATAGGTTGACATTCTACGCGCGGCGTATTCAACTTGGCAAGTGGATTGAGCCGGAGAGGTATGTGGAACTTTCCCTATCTTCTTGAGCATGAGTTTTATAAATGTATAGTACGGTGGACGTACATGGTTAAAAATGAATTCAGTTTCGTTTTGGTATCCTTTCCTTGTTTTCTGTCACGCCCCGAACCCCAGACCCGTGACTGGTGCCCTACCTGAGCACCTTTCTACCTAACTGACACAATTAAACCGCGGAACTAAATAACACCTCATTTTTTTAAAACCAACGAACATGCAAGGGCAAAGCCGACAAGGCTGCCATATAATATACATAATAAAAAGGCACTACACTGTACACGAGTCCAATCCCACATATGAATACAGACCTCTAAGAGTTTTACTGAAATATGACGGGACAAGGCCCCGCCGTACCCATAACCGTACAAAAGCCTGTAATGAAGGATCTATACCAAAATGATAAACTCCTGAACAGATGGAGCTATCCAAAACTCGAGCAGAGTCCTACACTGCAGATCACCAAATTATGCACCTAAACTGCAGATTTAACGCACTTCCGGCGAGGTCAATACGAAGAATGTACCAAGTATGTGAAACTGAAAATACTATAATGAAATCATAACAGTCTATACAAAACAAGAGACATGTATGATAGCCAAACTACAGTACACAATACATAAGCAGTCATGTCAAATCAGGGACGCATGCCATCAAAGTCATTACTCAAATATAACCATGGGTCTCACGCCCATAATATCTGTCACGACCTGACCCCGGGCCCGCGACTGGTGCCCTACCTGGGCATCCTTACAGGTATACATCAGAGATAATCAGCGGAACATACATAAAACTTATAAAATAAATCAACAAGAATTTAAACAACAGGTTAGCCGATAAGGCTACCTCCCTGGACACATATATATACTTAAACAACCGCAGTTACATCCTTCTTCTTTACAAACCGACCCACAAGATATGACTACAGACCTCTAAGAATTACAATCGTATGGACAGGCTCGCTGCACTCTGAATGTACATAAATCTACAACATCGTGGAAACTGCATCTAAAAGATAAGCTTCACGAGTGAATGGAGCTTCTTCCCAAAAAAACTGAATAGAGATCCTAAGAGCAAGGATCACCAACCTGTGTACCTAACACCTGCGGGCATGAACGCAGCCCCGGGCGGTCGCATAAGTGCAGTATGGAATGTAAATAAGGTACAGTAACCAAATCATAACTGTATAAAAGAATGACAGGGGCAAGTATGAAAATGAAATACCAGATCCTACCGTGCCATTTTAACTCCTGAAATCAATCGTATATTAACTGTTCTTTTCCTTCTTTCAATAAGAATTAACATCATATTCTTACATACATACTTAAGAATTTAGTCAATTTTTTCCACATAACTTACATATCTTACATAACATAATCTGGTCCTTTATGGAGGGACTTTTTATTTGGGCACTTACTTTGATTATCCATACATGATAATGTAATCCGGCCCATTTGCGGGACACGGTGTACTAATTAATCATGTGGCATAATCCGGCCCGCCTGTGGGGCTCGGTGTACTGTGGAATCATGTAGCATAATCCGGCCCGCCTGTGGATCTCGGTGTACTGTGGAATCATGTAGCATAATCCATCCCGCCTGTGGAGCTCGGTGTACTGTGGAATCATGTAGCATAATCCGGCCCGCCTGTGGAGCTCGGTGTACTGTGGAATCATGTAGCATAATCCGGCCCGCCTGTGGAGCACTGTGGAATCATGTAGCATAATCCGGTCCGCCTGTGGAGATCGGTGTAAGATGACGTAACCCGGCCTATGTGTAGGCTCGGGGTAATATGGCGTAATCCGGCCTATGTGTAGGCTCGGTGTATCTCATAACATAGTCCGGCCTATTTGTAGGCTCGGTGTATCTTATAACGTAATCCGACCTATTTGTAGGCTCGGTGTGATTTTCTTTACATAACATTTTTAAACCATCTTTTCACTTCTTCTTAAGTCGTCATAACAACTTCCCATAAAGATATTATAACAACCTTTCATTTTAGAGAACTTAAGGCACTTTTATTCTTACAACATTAGGGAAACTAGACCCAAAAATACTACGTACATACATACTTAAAAAGAATCATAGAACTCATTTCTTTTTAAAGCTCAAGTCACATACTCTTTTGGAAGCCACCTTCTTAACTTTTGAAATAAATTAAGAAGTCATACTTTTTAAAGTTTAGTCATTTCCACTCATAAACTCAAGGCTTATAGTATTAACACCTCGAAGCATACACTCTTTAAAATCATGTCGCTTATACTTTAGAAATCAAGTCCCATAATCTTGAAAAATAAAGTTTCATAATCCTTTAAAGAAAATCAAAGTTCATAGTCTTAAACTTCATAACATACATTCTTTAAAGTCCAATTACTTATACTTATAAAATCATGTCGTCTACACTTTAAAATAAAGTTCCATACACTTCCAAAACCAAGTAGCTTATTCCCTTTAAAATCATATAACTTCCACTTTTTAAAATCAATCCCCTTTTCACACATAAATTCAAGTCATTTTCAAACATAAAATTCACTTACTTACTTTAAATAAATCAAGACACATAGCTTTAATTCAAATCTCATAACTTCCTAACGCTTCTTACCAACATCCCCCATAAGACTTGACAAGGGCTTAGGATAACTTAGTCATACCTTTAACTTAGAATCAACAACGTGGATACATCTTAACTTCTAAGAGTAGAAGGAATCATGAAATAATATCACATGGCTATTTCATACGTAGGTGTCACGACCCGATCCCGGGCCCGTGACTGGTGCCTTACCCCGGGCACCCTAGTGATACAACATCAGAGAAAACCAGCGGAAAATAAAACATAAACATGAAACAAGATATATTATCATAAAACAGGCCAACCAAAAACAATTGCCTTCTGTATATATACATAAAACCCGAACAGTTTAATCCTTTTTACAACCCTGCCCACAACAAGATTTCATGCACTTCTAAGATTTACAACAACCATGACGGGACAGGGCCCCGCCATACCCCTGAATGTATAAGAACCTACAACTCAGGGAACACATACCAAAGAATAAGCCTCCGGAGAAACGGAGCTTCCCAATACGCTGAACTGTGATCCTATGAGCGAGGATCCACTACCGGTGTACTCCTACCTGCAGATGAACGCAGCTTCAAGGAGGTCAAGACAACAGTACCAAGTATGTGAAATCAGAAATATCAGAATGAAATCATAACAGTCTATATAAAAACAGGAGACATGTATGATAACAAAACTACAGTTCACAACATAAAAGAAGTAATGTCAAGTCAGGGACTCACGCCCTCAAGTCATCACTCAAATATAACTATGGGTCTCATGCCCACAACATCAATCATGTTCGCGTCATGGCCGCATGCCCCCGGAATGCGTGACGGTGTAGACATGTCCATGATGCAACAATAATAATAATGCCCACGCCACATGCCCGACTGCAGACGGTGTAGACATCGCCCACGTGACATTAACAACAATAATATCGGGTGATCAACCCCGCCGCATGGCCACATGCCCCGACTCAGATCGTGTAGACATGTCCATGTAACCACAATAACAATATATCGTAATCAACCCCGCCGCACGGCCACATGCCCCGACTCAGATCGGTGTAGACATGTCCATGTGACATCAACAACAATATACCGCACAACCAAGCTATCACAAACAAGCTCAAGCAAATTACCATACTTCTAGACTTTTATAAAAAGATCCACTCCTTCCCAAGAAGTCACCTGATATCAACACTTGCACAACAAAGGCTATCACAACAAGCATAGGCGAGTTACACAACAACAAGCATAGGCAAGTTACACACAACTCAAGGTACTTCCATTTCATATCAAAGTCTGGGTTTTAACCCTAAAGTACTACGACATTAATTCTTTTAAAGGATCCGCTTCTTTCACAAAAGTCACATAATACCCGTGAGCATAAAATAGAGTGACTATCTTTTAAGTAAACCAAAATACTCCCTTTGTAAAATCAAGTAACAACATTATTCTTTTCCAAACGTTCAAGTTTGCCTAACTTCAAATGCTCAAGTTTCTCATTTTAGAAAGGTTTCATAACTCATAGTCTTAATCTCTTTAAAACAATCGAGTAACATATGTCTCAGACGTGAGCCGCTTATTCTTGTTTACAACAATCTTGTTACAAATGACCATGATCTAGAAATGTAATACAATTTTGTCTTATCTTAGCTTCTATGCAGATGGAGGTTTCTACTGGTTTTAATAACAATTTGTTATTTGTCAATACACTTTCCTTTATTAGCGCCGCTGTGGTTTATTCGACACTTATTCTCATTTCTGAAATCAATAAAACATTATTCTTTTAAAACCAAGTACTCATTACTCGCGAATGAGGTTTCACAACACTTTTAACAAAATGTTAATTACTAAGTAAAACAAGTTAAGTCTCTTATCTTTCAAGATCAAGTCTCTTAACTTCTACAATCAATAAACCAATCTTACCTACATGTAGTCGTTATAACTAACTTCCCATAAAGCTATTATAACACCCTATGTTTTAAACCAACCAACTCATTTAGCACATGTACGTCTACCGTACTACATAGTTTACAAAGCATCATGCTAGAAGGATAGGAAGAGGTTCACATACCTCGCGACGATTATCGACAATAAGCAAAACGCCCACAAGATCAGAATCGGCTAGCCTTTTCCACTCTTCAAGAGAATACGCTACTCGTAGTACTTCCACCTATAAGGCCACAAACGTCTATTAACTTTTAACCGCACGGTTCCCATATTATACGTAAAATTGCAAAGACTCTCCCCGCAACAACAGCGTAAATCACCTCCTCTATCGAGGCCGACTACCAAGCCAACCAGGGGGGGGGGGGGGTTATACGTCTAACCGGACGTATACAATTTCTACTATACAGTAATACCACAAGTGTCACGACCCATTCCGGGGCCCGTGACTGGTGCCTTACCGGGGCACCCAAGTAGTCATACATCAGAGTAATCAGCGGAAATATAAAACAAGACATGAAACAGTTTATAAAATAAGACGCAGCTTGATGAGAAAACATCGCTTTCAAGCATATATATATAAACATGGTTTAGTTAGCTACATCCAGATCGCATAAATACGACTGCACTTAAGGAAATATACAACTATGGCGACAGTGGCCCGCCATACCTCGATCAGACAAAAACTATCGACAACAGGGAGATCATACCCAAAAGTAGAGCCTCCGGAAAAGATGGAGCTCCCGACACAAACGTAGAGATCCTAAGAATGTGGATCTAGCACTGGCCGCCTTACCGCGGCATGAACGCACTTCAAGGAGGTCAAGACAGCAGTACTAAGTATATGAAATCAGAAAATACTTAAATGAAAACATATCATTTTAAAATCAGTTTTGCAAGTATGTATGAAACAACCAGGGACCGCATAAGTGCCACATCATAAACAAGAGCAACGATAGGTAACCGCAATGTGTCTTTTCTAGGTCGCGAATGATCGGCAGGCCAATTGCCCGTAGTATCACCATGCAAGCCTAATCTCGACTCGTAGTCCGCATAGGCCACTCACATAGCCCGCATAGGTACATAACCCCGCATCGAGGGTAGCTACTCCTGCATCGCCCCGACTCGTAGTTCGCATGGCCACATAGACCGCATGAGGTATAACCCCGCATCACTAACTCAGAACTCCGTAGCTCGCATAGGTCCTTGGACCCGCATGAGGTATTCTCGAATCACGGTCCTGCATCACCGAGTCTACCCCAGACGGAGGCGCTTTAACCCCAGAAATGTCAAGAGGTGAGTGATAGTACACTAACATAACAAATTATCTTTAAACAACATAAGCACAAGAATACTCTCCTATACAAACGTTACAAGACACTAACACACATAGCATCATATCATGTCTACTTATCAAACCATCTTATTATTCTTTCACAATTCAATATAAGTCATTATAAACACATAGGCAAACTGCTTCTTTTATCATTCTTAAGTGGTTATACTTAACTTCCCATAAAGCTAGTATAACTCTTAAGCTTCGCTTTAAAACCAATTAGTTCTCTTCAAGTTAAAAATGATTCAAGATTCTTTGAAATGCTTTCGATCTTTATTATTCAGGCTTAAGCGTGAGGCATCGCTGTAAGTATTATTCAGCTTAAGCGTGAGGCATTGCCGTAAGTATTATTCAGGCTTAAGCCGTGAGGCATTGCCGTAGTTATTATTCGCTTAACACATGTACGCTCACCGCACTACATATATATTGTAAAATATCATGCTTTAGGAAGAATCACATACCTTCTCAAATAAAACCACCGCCAAGTTGAATATGTCGCGCAGAGTCACCTATAATAGTCACGACATCTATCAAAGACTACTCAAGGTCATTCTAAACAGAGGGTTCACAATTCTACGGAAAGTCGGGCAAAGACTTCCTACCCGTGAGCTATATAAGTTCATCGTGAAAACAAATTCTATATAAGCATAGTTCAATTATTCTTCTTTAAACCCTTCTATCGTGATAACAGCTCAATTCTATTCGCAATATTCTTCTAAGTATTTATACTTATTCTTATACTACAACAGAAGTATTCTCTAATTCAAAAGAGGGTTAGGATTAGTTACCTCTGTAAGCCCAATAATATCCTAGATAAAGTCGCACTGAGCAAGGTTTTGCTCCTAAGTTGTATGCTCCAGAAACCTTAGAAGTTCTTCACAACTTCTACTAAGTACTAAGGGATTTGGGCTAGGTATTTTGGGCATTATAACAATACAAGAAGGCAACTTTTCTACCAGGGGGTAGGTTTTGGCTAGGCTAGTGGGGCTCGGCCAAACTACTTAGGCTAGAGGGTGGTATTCGGCCATGGCCTTCACAAGGGGAGGGGGAGGTGTTTGGACGAAAAGGCTACAAAGGGAGAGGAGAGGATCTTTAGACTTGGAAGCTTTTGTGGATGAAGAACTCTTCATCTCAAGAGGGGTATTTATAGGTCAAGAAGTGGCCAACCAATGGCCAAGATTAAGCCAAGTGCTAGGCAAGTGTAAGGCCAAGATTAGGGCAAGTGTCCTTGGCCAACTTGCACACAAAATATCCTACCTAATCCTTGACTTGTGCCAAGGCAGAAAAACGCAACACCAAGTCCAATTCGTCCCAAATGGACGATTTCAAGTCCATCAATTGGAGGGTGACAAGTGTCGCCTCCCGCTGGTCCAAAATGTTTCGTCTCTGAAAAATCCGCAAAAATTAGAAATGGCATAGCCGAATTTACCCTACGAAAGTTGTGGAAACGTTTACGTCGGAAAACTATTCGCTTTGTGAGTTGTGCCCAAAAAAATCGCCCAAGGCCTAAACTTTAATGCCAAACTTTTAGACGTATTCCCTTACGCATACTGGAAATACGGGGTATAACATTCTCCCCTCCTTAGAAACATTCGTCCCGAATGTTCCTTCCCAAGACAGATAACGATAAGGTTCTTCATAACTTAAACAGTTTGCAAAAGCCACACACGGCCACAAAACAACACTTAGGCAAAAACGATAACGAAAAATTTACAAGTAGGAAAGTGAATTACCTGGAGGTGTGGGGAATAGGTGAGGATACTTCTGCCTCATGTCCTCCTCAGCTTCCCACGTCATCTCCTCCCTGAGCTCGTTCCGCCACAAGACTTTGACTGAAGCCACGCCCTGGTCCGCAGACGCCTAACTCCGATGATCGACTATCGCTATGGGAATCTCTCATACGATAACCCTCGTCACCGACATCGCCAATCGGTGTACCCTAGATGGATCCCCGATACATCTCCTCAAAGATAGATACGTGAAACACCGGATGCATCGCTTCCAGACGGACGGCAGATCCAACTCATAGGCAACCTTGCCTACCTCGCGGACAATCAAACGCCCAATGTACTTGGGCCGAAGTTTCCCTTCCTCCCGAATCTCATCACACCTTCACGGGTGACACCTTCAGAAAACCCAATCATCAATCGCGAACTCGGATGTCAACGACGATGATCTCGTGATACGACTTGCCGACTCGAGTCATTAATAGCCGCCTCGATAAGCTTCACCTTATCCATCGCCGCTGCACCAAATCCGTCCCACTAGCCGCACTCGCCCACATCGAACCAACCTATAGGCGACCGCACTTCCTCCCATACAAGGCCTCATAAGGCGCCATCTCAATACCGAGTGGTAGCTATTATTATACGCGAACTCAACTAGAGGCAAATGATCCTCCCAACTACCATCGAGTCAATAACACAGCTCGCAGATATCCTCAAGAGTCCGGATAGTGCGCTCGCTGTCCGTCTGCTCATGGATGAAATGCGACTGTGCTCACCAAGGCCCCTAAACTCTCGAAGGACCTAAGCAGTTAGCCGTAAACCGGCTCTCGTGCGATATGATCAAGTAGGGACTCCATGCGCACCGACGATCTCTCGATGTAAAGTCCGCATAATCCTCACCAAAAAGGCGCCCCGACGGAAGAAAGTGGGCTGATTTCACACCGCCGACGATAACCCATATAGAATCATGTCTCTCCGAAAGCAGGTAATCCCGTGATGAAGTCCATGTTGATTACCTCACTTCCGTGTCGGGATCTCAATCGTCAGAATAAAACCACCGTGCCTCCGTGCTCTACCTTCACCGCCGACAACACGCACCGAGCTACGAACTCGCAACGCCCTCTTCAAGCCATCCCACCAATACACGATCTAAGGTCGTGGTACATCTTGGTCGACCGATGGATAGAGTAACGCGCGCGTGTGCTTCCCAAGAACTCACCGCCAAGTCTCAAACATCCGAACACACAACTCGCCCTCAAACCTTAGCACCCCATCAGTGCTACTCAAAGGACCCTTGCCTCACGAAGAGTCAGACACGATATCGAATCAAAGCTGGATCCTCGAATCGTTGCCTCTTCACCTCCTCATCCGCGAGGCAAGAAGTGAGTGAGGAAACCTCTCGAGAACTCATCCCAAGTGGGACGCGTGCTCTCCCGATAACTCCCATGAATCAAACCAATCGATCGCGTATCACACACCGATGCGAATCGGCGTCACAGACTGCCTTCGAGGCCTTGATCACTCGCATGATCCTTCAGAGCCGACGGATGAACTCCTCGCGATCATCCTCCCGCCTCGACCAGTAAAACTCGCGGCTACAACTCAAGAAATCTCGTAGCCTCAAACTATTCGCCTCGGTGCACCACGCGCGACCGAGCCGAGCTGAATCGAATCGCCGTGATTCCTTATCTCGATTCGCCACAACTTCAGCCAATAGTCGGGCTATCTCTCAGATTTCCTAACTCCTCCGCCCGGGATGTGACGGGGGAGGTGTGGTACTGTGGTCTCGCTGGGCTGGGCGGCCAGAGAACTCGCCGCCTCGTAGAGATCGGGCTCGAGCCTCGTAACTCCCTTTGCACCGATCGCGCCTCGGCCGCTTGCTCTTCGGGCCCTTGCCGTTTTACGTGGAGGCATAATCAGCATGTAAAAGGAATACGTTAGAGGGGTCCAACTTTAACACACTCTAAAGCACGATCTCGAGTGAGAAGAATGGAAACCAATCCTAAATATCTTATAGCCTCCTCGATTATTGGTGGTGCACAACACACCGATAATCAAGACTTACTAGATACGGTCAGACACTTTCCGAGGATTAATCGCTCGATACCACTTTTGTCACGACCCATTCCGGCTCGTGGATCGTGCCTTATCGGCACCCAAGTAGTCATACATCGAGTAATCGGAAATATAAAACAAGACATGAAACAGCTTTATAAAATAAGACGCAGCTTTGGTGAGAAAACATCGCTTTCGCATATATATATAAACATGGTTTAGCAGTTACATCCTGACTTGTACAACATGACTGCACCTCTAGGAAATATACAACTATGGCGGGGCCGCCGCCATACCTCGATCATACAAAACTATCTACAACAGGAGATCATACCCAAAGTAGAGCCTCGGAAAGATGGAGCTCCCGACACCAACGTAGATCCTAAGAATGTGGATCTAGCACTGCTTGCCCTTACCGCGGCATGAACGCAGCCTCAAGGAGGTCAAGACAACAGTACTAAGTATATGAAATCAGAAATACTTAAATGAAAACATATCATTTTAAAATCAGTTTGCAAGTATGTATGAAACAACCAAGGGACGCATATAGTGCCACATCATAAACAAGAGCAACGATAGGTAAATCGCAATGTGTCTTTTCTAGGTCGCGAATGATCAAGCAGGCCAATGCCCGTAGTATCACCATGCAAGCCTAATCTCGACTCTCGTAGTCCGCATAGGCCACTCACATAGGCCCGCATAGGTACATAACCCCGCATCGAGGGTAGCTACTCTGCATCGCCCCGACTCGTAGTCCGCATGGCCACATAGACCGCATGAGGTATAACCCCGCATCACTAACCCGAACTCCCGTAGCTCCGCATAGGTCCTGGACCCGCATGAGGTATTCTCGAATCATGGTCCTGCATCACCGAGTCTACCCCGCAGACGGAGGCGCTTTAACCCCAGAAATGTCAAGAGGTGAGTGATAGTACACTAACATAACAGCTTATCTTTAAACAACATAAGCACAACAAGAATACTCTCTTATACAAACGTTACAAGACACTAACACACATAGCATCATATCATGTCTACTTATCAAACCATCTTATTATTCTTTTCACAATTCAATATAAGTCTGTTATAAACACATAGGCAAACTGTTTCTTTTATCATTCTTAAGTGGTTATACTTAACTTCCCATAAAGCTAGTATAACTCTTAAGCTTCTGTTTTAAAAACCAATTAGTTCTCTTCTGTTAAAAAATGATTCAGTATTCTTTTGAAATGCTTTCAGTTCTTTATTATTCAGGCTTAAGCCGTGAGGCATTGCCGTAAGTATTATTCAGGCTTAAGCCGTGAGGCATTGCCGTAAGTATTATTCAGGCTTAAGCCGTGAGGCATTGCCGTAGTTATTATTCAGTTAACACATGTACGTCTACCGTACTACATATATATTGTAAAATATCATGCTTTAGGAAGAATCACATACCTTCTCAGCGAAAACCACCTGCCAAGTTGAATATGTCGCGCACAGAGTCACCTATAATAGTCACGACATCTATCAAAGACTACTCGAAGGTCATTCTAAACAGAGGGTTCACAATTTACGGAAAGTCGGGCAAAGACTTCCTACCCTATGAGCTATATAAGTCTCATGTGAAAACAAATTCTATATAAGCATAGTTCAATTATTCTTCTTTTAAACCCTTCTACTGTGATAACAGTTCAATTCTATTCTGCAATATTCTTCTAAGTATTTATACTTATTCTTATACTACAACAGTAAGTATTCTCTAATTCAAAAGAGGGTTAGGATTAGTTACCTCGGTAAGCCCAATAATATCCTAGATAAAGTCGCGCCTGAGCAAGGTTTTGCTCCTAAGTTGTATGCTCCAAGGAAACCTTAGAAGTTCTTCACAACTTCTACTAAGTACTAAGGGATTTGGGCTAGGGTATTTTGGGCATTATAACAATACAAGAAGACAACTTTTCTACCAAGGGAGGGGGTAGGTTTTGGCTAGGCTAGGGGGCCTCGGCCAAACTACTTAGGCTAGAGAGGGGGTATTCGGCCAAGGGCCTTCACAGGGAGGGGAGGTGTTTGGACGAAAAGGCTACAAAGGGAGAGGAGAGGATCTTTAGACTTGAAGCTTTTGTGGATGAAGAACTCTTCATCTCAAGAGGGTATTTATAGGTCAAGAAGTGGCCAACCAATGGCCAAGATTAAGCCAAGTGCTAGGCAAGTGTAAGGCCAAGATTAGGCAAGTGTCCTTGGCCAACTTGCACACAAAATATCCTACCTAATCTTGACTTGTGCCAAGGCACAAAAACGCGTGCAACACGAAGTCCAATTCGTCCAAATGGACGATTTCAAGTCCATCAATTGGAGGTGACAAGTGTCGCCTCCCGCTGGTCCAAAATGTTTCGTCTCGGAAAAATCCGCAAAATTAGAAATGGCATAGCGGAATTTACCCTACGAAAGTCGTGGAAACGTTTCGTCGGAAAACTATTCGCTTTGTGAGTTGTGCCTAAAAATCGTCCAAGGCCTAAACTTTAAGGCTAAACTTTTGTACGTACGTCCTCACGTACATACTCCGGAAATACGGGGTATAACAACAAGTCTACTGTAATACAGTCCTATGTAATTACAGTTCAGTTCTCTTCTTTAAATTCAGGCTTAAGTCAAAAGACATTGCCGCAAAGCTATGTTCAGATCTATATATAGTATACTTCAACTATATAATCCTACAACATGTAATTTCCAATTACAATAAGGGGACAAGAATATTTACCTCGATAAGCCCAAAATTATCCAAGTTATAATGTCGATCCTGAGCAAGGTTTTGCTCCTACTCCGTGCGCTCCAATCCGCTCCAAACAACCCTTAGAAGTTCTAACCAACTTCTACTTAAATACTTCAACCAACAATGAAGATTTCCTTAGGGTTTCGGTTTGAGACTAAAAGGACAAAAGGTAGTATTTCCGGGCTCTACGTATAGAGGTAACTTTTGGAATACTACAAGGTAAAGGCTAAGGTATTTTGGGCATTATAACAATACTTGGAGGAGTATTTCAATACCACAAAAGAGGGGTATATTTCTCGAACAACTAGGCTGGGGTACCCTGGCCAAAGGCCACTAGAGGGGAAGGGAGGCTCTCGGCCACAAGGCCTCACAAGGGGGGGGGGAGGAGAGGCTAGGACGAGAACTACACTCAAAGGGAGGGAGAGGGACTCAAGACTTGGAAGATTTTGGATGAAGAAGTCTTCAAGCTTAGGGGGGTATTTATAGGAAAACCAAAGGCCAACCAATGGCCAAGATCAAGCCATGTGCAAGGCAAGTGTAAGGCCAAGATCAAGCCAAGTGCACCCTAACCCTACTCCACAAAACACTCCACAAAACAAGGCACAAAACAAGCCCCAAATCAAGGCCATTCTTCCGAGGCCAAACCGCCCACTTTAGGCGTCCACTTGAGGGTGACAAGTGTCACCCTCTCGTTGGTCAAAAATGTTTCGTCTCTCGGAAAAATCCGCAAAAATTAAAAAGGACATAGCCGGAATTTTCCGTACGCAAGCTCAGAAACGCTTTGCCGAAAACGACTTAATCGGTGTTGTACAAATTTCGAACCTATGCCAAACTTTAAGTCTCAAATTTTCAGACGCACGTCTCCACGCATACTCCGAAATACGGGGTATAACATTCTCCCCTCCTTAGAAACATTCGTCCCGAATGTTCCTTCTCAAGTCGGATAACGATAAAGTTCCTCTAACAAGTTGCCAACGCCACAACTTGGCCACGAAATAACACACGTTCTCTTCCTTCCTTACTCGTCGTGCGATACCACTTTTGTCACTTTGCCGCGAGGTTCTAGTGTCACTCCGGCGACCCAACAAATGGTACCGAACTGCATGCGATCCCTGAGGTTCTAGTGTCACTCAGGACGTGCCATACTTCACCATCGCCTGCTTCAAAGCGTGGAGTCACTACCTCCAAACTTGGTCATCTTACTAACCTCAATCTTCTTTAAGGCCATTCCCGGCCTTCACGAACCGCTTCTGGTCGAACATATCCACGAACTCATACGATGGTCAACTAAACTGGGGCCTAGCATCCTCGTGACCCTACCACCTGGCGGGACCACCTCGAACTGACCCCACCACAAACCGGGTTGCGGGTTGACCCGCGAATGGTCCTCAACCCGACCCCACCACCGCGCCACACTCTTGTTCCCCGATCCGGAACAATCTTACCTATTCAAGTCATGAAAGCTCCCACTTCCATTTTACACCACCCAAGGAATTCCCCACAATAACTCCACGTATACTACGCACTCGATAAAGGTCAAACATAGAATAAATCTTTTACATAAGACACCTTACCTCTAAGGTCTCAATCGTGAAATAGTCTAAGGTTCACACTTACCATGCCCCTGTGCTTACCCTTCTACACTAACCGCTTTTCTAAATCACATTTTAGCACAAAGCTATCCGAACATAACACTAAACACATCAAAGATACAAAACTCTAGAGGTTTAAGGATATACCTGTCTCTACCGCTTTTCTAATCACAGTCCTGCCCTGCAGGGCGCATAGCTAGTGAAGGTGATGAACCAGCCACTGATCCTGAAGGCTGAGTCGTAACATCCATGCTACCCTTGGTCGGACAGTTCGCAAATGGCCCCGCTGGCCGCAAAAATAACAAGCTCTTGGCACCACGACACTCCAAATGCGGTCTACCACATCGACCACACCGAGGTAGGGTGATCGATCCGCCAACACCCTACTTCCTCGAAACTCAACTCGAGCTCGACCGCTTCCCGAATACTCGATGCTCAAGGTTGTGGAGGACCACTGCATCGGGCGGGGTACATAACTAGCTACCGCGGAGCGGTCCGCCTAAAGTTGCCAAAAGACCGATGTCACGCCTCTTCTCGCTGATTCGTCATTCCGCCGACCTCTCCGCACTCACATCCTAGTGCACGAGCTCGCATGCGGGCAATGTCCATGCTCGGTCAAGAGCTACACTCAACAGGCCTCTGTCAAGTAATCATCTAGCGGTGACGTAGCGGTGCACTCTATCCTCCATGGTTGCCACTAAAGCGGGACATACCGAGCCAACGAGTCAAACTCCACGTTGTACTCCCGAACCGCACGCCTCTGCCTCAAAGATCATAAATCTGGCCCGCGCCTCCTCATCCGCGGAGGTAAGAAGTGAGTGAGGAATGCCTCGAGAACCCGTCCCATATGCTGGAAGCGCATGCTCTCCCGACAACTCCCACGATCAAACCCCGATCGCGGTATCACGCACCGATGCGAACCTAAGACCACCGACTCGGTCTCCAAGCTTGATCACTCACGACCACCAGAATCGCCGGATGAACTCCTCGCGGATCATCCTCGTGCCTCGACCCATAAAACTCGGGCGGCTACAACTCGTAAAGTCCCGTAGCCTCAAACTATTCGCCGGGGTGAACCATCAGCATCGAATCGAATCGCCAGATCCAACCTATCCTCATATCTGGCCACGACCGCCAAGAATCGAGCCATCTCCTTGTACCCATCTCATCCGCTCCAGCCGTAGGATCGGAGGCTCAGTCTTGTGGTCTCGTGAGCCACCGCTGCGTTCTAAACTCTGCTGGGGCTAGCGGCGCAAAACTTCGCCGTCGAAGCACAATCGCAGTCTTGACCGGCTCGCGCTCGCATCCTCTGTATCTCACTAGCAGCACCCTTGGCTGTCTTGCCCTTCTGGGCTCTGGTTGCCTTGCGCGGAGACATAACTGGTAAAAACGAGATACGTCAGAGGGGTCCAACTTACAACACAGCTCTAAGGCACGATCTCAGAATGAGAAGAATGGAAACCAATCCTAAATGTCTTGCAGCCTCCTGATTATAGATGTGGTGCACAACACATCGATAATCAAGACTCTACTAGACACGGTCTGTAGACACTTTCCGAGGATTAACTGCTCTGATACCACTTTTGTCACGACCCGATCCCGGGCCCGTGACTGGTGCCTTACCCCGGGCACCCTAGTGATACAACATCAGAGAAAACCATCGGAAAATAAAACATAAACATGAAACAAGATATATGATCATAAACAAAGCAACTAAAAAAATATTTTCAGATATATACATAAAACCCAACGCTTTAATCTTTTTACAACCCCGCCTACAACAAAGATTACTGCACTTAAGATTTACAATAACCATGACGGACAGGGCTCCGCCATACCCTCGAATGTACAAGAACCTACAACTCGTGGAACACATACTAAAGAATAAGCCTCCGAGAAACGGAGCTTCCTAATACGCTGAATCGTGATCCTATGAGCGAGGATCCACTACCAGATACTCCTACTGCGCAGATGAACGCGGCCTTCAAGGAGGTCAAGATAACAGTACCAAGTATGTGAAATCAGAAATATCAGAAATGAAATCATAACACTATATAAAAACAGAGACATGTATGATAACAAAACTACGATTCACAACATAAAAGCGATCATGTCAAGTCGTGACTCACGCCTCAAGTCATCACTCAAATATAACTATGGGTCTCACGCCACAACATCAATCATGTTCAGATCATGGCCGCATGCCCGGAATTCTCAGACGGTGTAGACATGTCCATGATGCAACAATAATAATAATGCCCCACGGCCACATGCCGGAATTCAGACGGTGTAGACACTTCCACGTGTCATTAACAACAATACACATCGGGTGATCAACCCCGCCGCACGGGCCACATGCCCCGAATTCTCGTGATCGGGTAGACATGTCCATGTAACCACAATAACAATATATCGTAATCAACCCCGCCGCACGGCCACATGCCCCTGCACTCGTGACGGTGTAGACATGTCCATGTGACATCAACAACAATATACCGCACAACCAAGCTATCACAAACAAGCTCAAGCAAATTACCATACTTCTAGACTTTTATAAAAAGATCCACTCCTTCCCAAGAAGTCACCTGATATCAACACTTGCACAACAAAGGCTATCACAACAAGCATAGGCGAGTTACACAATAACAAGCATAGGCAAGTTACACACAACTCAAGGTACTTCCATTTCGTATCAAAGTCTGGGTTTTAACCCTAAAGTACTACGTACATTAATTCTTTTTAAAGGATCCGTTTCTTTCACAAAAGTCACATAATACCCGTAGCATAAAATAGAGTGACTATCTTTTTAAGTAAACCAAAATACTCCCCTTTGTAAAATCAAGTAACAACATTATTCTTTTCCAAACGTTCAAGTTTGCCTAACTTCAAATGCTCAAGTTTCTCATTTTAGAAAGGTTTCATAACTCATAGTCTTAATCTCTTTTAAAACAATTGAGTAACATATGTCTTGTACGTGAGCCGTTTATTCTTGTTTACAACAATCTTGTTACAACAGCCATGATCTAGGAAATGTAATACAATTTTGTCTTATCTTAGCTTCTATGCAGATGGAGGTTTCTACTGGTTTTAATAACAATTTATTATTTGTCAATACACTTTCCTTTATTAGCGCTGTTGTGGTTTGTTCGACACATATTCTCATTTCCGAAATCAATAAAACATTATTCTTTTTAAAACCAAGTACTCATTACTCGCGAATGAGGTTTCACAACACTTTTAACAAAATGTTAATTACCAAGTAAAACAAGTTAAGTCTCTTATCTTTCAAGATCAAGTCTCTTAACTTCTACAATCAATAAACCAATCTTTTACATGTAGTCGTTATAACTAACTTCCCATAAAGCTATTATAACACCCTATGTTTTAAACCAACCAACTCATTTAGCACATGTACGTCACCGCATTACATAGTTTACAAAGCATCATGCTAGAAGGATAGGAAGAGGTTCACATACCTCGCGACGATTATCGATAATAAGCAAAACGCTCCACAAGATCAGAATCCGCTAGCCGTTTCAACTCTTCAAGTAGAATACGCTACTCGTAGTACTTCCACCTATAAGGCCACAAACGTCTATTAACTTTTAACCGCACGGTTCCATATTATACAGAAAATTCGGCAAAGACTCTCTCCCGCAACAGCAGAAATCTCCTCCTTCATCGAGGTCGGCTAAGCCAACCAGTGGGGGTTTATACGCCTAACCGGACGTATACAATTTCTACTATACAAGAATACCACAAGTCTCATCAGAATACTGTCTATGTAATTACGTCAGCTTTCTCTTTAAATTCAGGCTTAAGTCAAAAGATATTGCCGCAAAGCTATGTTCAGATCTATATATAGTATACTTCAACTATATAATCCTACAACATGTAATTTCCAATTACAATAAGGGGACAAGAATATTTACCTCGATAAGCCCAAAATTATCCAAGTTATAATGTCGATCCCGAGCAAGGTTTTGCTCCTACTCCGTGGCGCCCAATCCGCTCCAAACAACCCTTAGAAGTTCTAACCAACTTCTACTTAAATACTTCAACCAACAATGAAGATTTCCTTAGGGTTTCGGTTTGAGACTAAAAGGACAAAAGGTAGTATTTCCGGGCTCTACGTATAGAGGGAACTTTTGGAATACTACAAGGTACAGGCTAAGGTATTTTGGGCATTATAACAATACTTGGAGGAGTATTTCAATACCACAAAAGAGGGTATATTTCTAACAACTAGGCTAGTGGTACCTCTACCAAAGGCCACTAGGAGGGAAGGGAGGCTCTCGCCACAAGGCCTCACAAGTGTGTGAGGAGAGGCTAGGACGAGAACTACACTCAAAGGGAGGGAGAAGGACTAAAAACTTGGAAGATTTTGGATGAAGAAGTCTTCAAGCTTAGGGGGGTATTTATAGGAAAACCAAAGGCCAACCAATGGCCAAGATCAAGCCATGTGCAAGGCAAGTGTAAGGCCAAGATCAATCCAAGTGCACCCTAACCCTACTCCACAAAACACTCCACAAAACAAGGCACAAAACAAGCCCCAAATCAAGGCCATTCGTCCAAGGCCAAACCGCCCACTTTAGGCGTCCACTTGAGGGTGACAAGTGTCACCCTCTCGTTGGTCAAAAATGTTTCGTCTCTCGGAAAAATCCGCAAAAATTAAAAAGGACATAGCCGGAATTTTCCCTACGCAAGCTCTGTAAAACGTTTCGTCGAAAAACGACTCTAATCGGGTGTTGTGCACAAATTTCGAACCTATGCCAAACATTAAGTCTCAAATTTTCGTACGTACGTCTCCACGTACATACTCTGGAAATACGGGGTATAACAGTAGGATCGTGCCAAAAGAAGGGAGAGGTTCACATACCTCGCGACGATTAGCGACAAGTTGCAAAATGCTCCCAAGTACTTTATCCTTGGTAGCTTTTCCACCCTTCAAGTAGAATACACTACTCGTAGTACTTCAACCTATATTAATCATAACATGTCTATCAACTCCTAGCTTTTTAACGTAGAATCATACTAAGTATACGGTCTCTTATTCTACGAAAAATCGGGCAGCACCTCCTTTGTTTCTACATACTTTTCCACATTTTTCAAGGCCCGATAATCAATAACCAACATGCCACATTTAAGGCGCAATACATCAACCAAACAAAGGGGATTACACGCCTTACAATACGTGTAAAATTCTGCCCCACAATTCATACTAAGTAGTTTAATAACCAAAGCCATTCTCGGCTAATATGTATAACAACACAAAGTCCTTTCCAATTCTTTTTCAATCCAAGTTCTTTGGTCTAACATGTTATATAGTCATAAAAAACTTCAACAACTACAATTCTTTCTTTATATAACATGTGACGACTTAACTAATAACCAAATTGAATTGTAATCTCAAGGGCTAAACATACTAGTTTTCGGATTAGGGTTCCAATAGTCAATACACTTATCAAACTTCATACTATATACCTCATGCTTGCTAATATCCATAACTACAACAATAGGTAATCTTAATTACTAAAATGACAAGATTGTTACCTTTATAAGCCCTTAAAAATTCCAAGATTCAAAGTCGCTCCTTAGAAATTCTTAGCTCCTTTCCTTTCCGCTCCAATCCGCTATTTGAAGCCTTTAGAAGTTCACAACCAACTTCTCTTCCATTTCCAATCCAAAACTATGAAAACGACTTAGGTTTTCGCCTTGCGACTAACGTGAAAACGTCGTTTTTTCGAGATCTTTCTATTGAGATATCCTTACAATACCCTTAGGGACCTTGGGTTAAACTCTTGTGAATAATGGACCAAAACTACAAAATTTTCTTGTGAGAAAGATGGTGAACCCGAGTGTCACGCCCCGAACCCCAAGGCGTGGATCAGTGCCCTACCCGGGCACCTTCTACCGAACAACTAAGTAAATCATGGAAATTAAATAACAACTATTTATTTTTTTTTTAAAACCAATAGTACGTGTAAGGGCAAAGCCGACAAGGCTGCCATATAATATACATAAACAAAAGACCCAACACTTTACACGAGTCCAATCCCACATATGAATACAGACCTCTAAGAGTTATACTGAACTATGATGGGATAAGGCCCCGCTGCATCTACCATAATCGCATAAAAGCCTGCATCGAAAGAACTCATACCAAAAAGATAAACTCCCGAATGTAGGAGCTATCCAAAACTCGAAAGGTGGTCCTACACTGCCGATCACCAAACAACAGACCTAAACTCGCAGATTTAACGCAGCCTCGGGCGAGGTCAAGACTGAAGAATGTACCAAGTATGTGAAATCAAAATATCAGAATGAAATCATAATAGTCTATACAAAGAAGGAGACATGTATGATAACCAAACTACAGTACTCAATATATAAGCAGTCATGTCAAGTCAGGGACTCACGCCCTTCCAGTCATCACTTAAATATAACAATGGGTCTCACGCCCATAACATCAATCATGCCCGTGGAATACCTTCCTCACTGCCGGCAGTCTATGATATAATCACACCAAGAGGTACACATGAACACTAGGTCCCACCTGTGTCATAACAACCGTACTAACAATACTATACAACCAAACCACGAAGCTGACACGGGGCAAGTACGAAAGCCGACTACCAGATACCAAGGACGTGTCACGTAGCTGACCGGGGCAAGTACGAGGCTAACTACCAGGTACCAACGCCGTGTCACGAGACTTCTTCACTACACTGAACGGGGCAAGTGCGATGGCTAACTACCAGGTACCAAGGCCGAATCAGCCACGAGACGGGGCAAGTACGAAAGCCGACCACCAGATACCAAGGCCGACCAAGAAACCTCGTGGAGAGCTAGTCCATGGAACAACAATCCTAATGGAACCATACCCGTGGCCACCCATCGTGTCGAGAGGTCCAAAAGGATACAACAAGACAACAATCACAATGGAAGCATACTGTGGCCATCCATCGTGTCAGTATGTCCAACGCGATTAACAAAATAACACTCCTAATGGAAACATACCCGTGGGCCACCCATCGTGTCAGTATGTCCATCAATCAAGAACAACATGACCGGCCCTCCATCGAGAGACGCGGTAACATAAGAATACAACACTTGCACAACAAGGCTATCACACGCAAGCATAGGCAAGTTACACACAACTCAAGGTACTTTCATTTTATGTCAAAGTCGGGTTTTAACCCCAAAGTTCTACATACATTAATCCTTTCAAAAGATCCCTTTACGTAAAAACAACTCGATACTATTTTCCGTAGTACCAAACACGTTCATGTTTAAATCAAGTACTTTATACTTTTAAAACCAAGTGGCTTACACTTTTAAAACGATGCCAAGTATACTTTTAAAACCCAAGTAACTAACTCTTTAAGATCAAGGTACTCTACCTTTTAAAACCAAGCCACTTATATTTTTCTCATCAAGAAAAGTTCGATATTTGAAAATAAGTTACTTATACTTTTTAGAGACTCATTTCAAAGCTTGAACCCAAGTAACTTCAAATTTTCACAATCTAGGCAACTTATGCCCAAAATCAAAATAGACAACTTTCTAACCCTTCCATAAAGCCGTTATAACCAACTTCCCATAAAGCCGTTATAACCCTTATGGTTTTTAGACAATTTCATACTTTTTATAACCAAGAGACTTATACTTAAAACTAAGAATCACAAACTTTCAAATCAAGTTTCTTAACTTTCAAAATACTTCAAATCTCTTAATATTTAGAAAACAAGTTTCTCCCACTTTTAAACCTCAAGTAACTCACAACTTTTAAAACAAGTTACTTCTCTTTAAATCATGTCATTTCTCCTCTTTTAAAAACAATTTAGTAAATCACTCCTTTTACTTCCCTAAAGCCATTATAATGGCCTTTAGGCTTTGGAACTACGACACTAGCCAAAAGATTCGGAAACCACTTCCTTTTCAAGACTCTATGTACTTTCGGTAAAACACTTTCAGTCTTTAAGAATCCAAACTTCACTAAGGCAAAGGATTATACAACTTACAATTAAAACATCAAAGTACAATCAAGGAAGTACATAGAACACATTCTACTTTAGGCAAGCCAAATACAACCAAGGAATGGATCATTTAAGGAGTAGAACTTACTTTCTTTAACTTAAGGAATCATGCTAGAAGAGGAGATAGTTCACATACCTTTTCGGCTAAATCCTCAAGCTAAGCCGAATACGCCGTACATAGAAGTTTCAACCTATAATGGTCACAACAAGACTATCAATCTTCTAGTCTCTAACGTAGAATAATACTAAGTATTTGGTCTCTAATTCTACGGAAAACCCAAAGACTTCCTTTGTTTCTACTCACTTTGCCACCTTTTTCAAGGTCGAATACAATAACCAACACGCCACATTTAAGGCTCAAAACAACAACCAAACCAAAGGGGATTACACGCCTTACAATACGTGTAAAATTCCGCCCCACAATTCATACCAAGTAGTTTAAAACTCCAAGCCATTCTCGGCCAACTACATACTAACAATTCAAAGTCTTTTCCAATCCTTTTCAAATTCCAAGTTCTAAGGCCTAACATGTTATATAGTTGTAAACCACTTCAACAATTTCAATTTCCTTCCTACACAACATGCAACGACTTAAACGAACCATCAACTTGAATTATAGTCTTAAGGCTAACATGCTAATTTTCGGATTTAGGGTTCCAATAGCCACTATACTAATCCAACTACATAATATACATCTCATGCTTGCTAATAACCATAGCTACAACAATAAGTAAACTTAATTTCTAAAACGACAAAATTTATACCTTTCCAAGCCCTAAAAATTTCCAAGAATCAAAGTCGCGCCTTAGCAATTCTTAGCTCCTTTCCTTAAGTTCAAATCCGCTCCAAGAACTCCTTAGAGGCCTATGAAGAACCCATCTTCAAGTCCCAACTTCAAAGTTGAAGAACTCCCATAGTTTCCGCCTTGCGACTAACGTGAAAATGTGTTTTTCCCGAAATCTTTCTATTGAGATAACCTTATAATACCCTTAGGGACATTGGGTTAAAGTCTTGTGAATATTGGACAACAAACTAAAATTTTTGTGTGCACAAAGTGTCCAAACCCGTGAGCATCAAGAACAAGAAAAATGTTGTGAAATAATTCTAAGTGTTGGAAGACCTTGTCTTGCACTAGCCTAGTATATATAACACAATGAAGGGCCAAGAATTAAACAAATGTGAGGCTAGGATGAGTTTCACTTGGATCAAGCCTAGGTGGACAAGTTGACTTGTCAACAATATCAAGCTTTGGAAGACTTATCTTCTACCATGGTCAATGACCATTTTACCCTTGCAACATTTCGACCAAGACCACATGAGGGGGTGCCACGTGTCACCCTCTCATTCGTCCATAAAATTCCGTAACCCTCGTGGGCCCCGCAAAATGTAAAATTCCTCGGGTGGGCCCCACGTGACCAAATCCGTAAAAACAATGAATTTCCATATGAATATAAGTTCCATACTCTTCAAATAATATATTTTGAGAATCCAATTCTCAACAACGAGCATTTTTCCTTTCCGACGTCCGGAAGATTTTCCGTCGGAAAAACAATTCTTCCTTTCGTACTAATTTCCAAGTCTTGTGTTCCTTACGTACCTTCACTTATACATGTCCTGAACTTACGGGGTGTAACACCGAGAGCACCACTATGAGGAACAAGATATCTCTAATTTTTCTAAGTGTTGAAGACAAGTCTTGCACTAGTGTAGTGTATATATAACACAATGGAGGGCTTAGATTATAACAAATGTGAGGCTAGGATGAAGAACATTAAATAATTAGCCAAGTGGACAAGTTGACTTGGTCAATTTTCTCAAGCTTTGAAGACTTGTTCATCCACAATGGTCAATGACCATTTTACCCTTGTATTAATTTCGTCCAAGACCATGTGGGGGGTGCCATGTGTCGCCCTCCCATTCGTCCATAAAATTTCGTAACCCTCGCGGGCCCCACAAAACGTAAAATTTCTCGGGTGTGCCCTATGTGACCAAATCCGTAAAAAATAAATTCCATAATGTTAATAAGTTCCATACTCTTCAAATAATGCATTTTGAGAATCTAATTCTCATCAACGAATATTTTTCCTTTCCGACGTTTGGAAGATTTTCCGTCGGAAAAACAATTTTTTTCCTTTCGTACCAATTTTCAAGTCTTGTGTTCTCGCGTCTATTCTCGTATACTTGTCCTGTAATTCCGGGGTGTAACAATATAAATCATGCCCGTGGAATCCTTCCTCACTGCCGGCAGTCCATGATATAATATAACATCAATAAGCATACTGAACCTTGCAATCATGAGAGTAATGCAATCATTTTTATCTTTTAAGTTATGCTTTTAACAATGAGACCAACTGTTCCACTTTAAGTCATAAACACACTGCACCCTTTCATTAATGAAATCACTACCGTTTCAAAACATAAAGGTCGTGCCAGGGTCAACCACCCTTTGTGTTATAATGCAACCTATCATAGGACTATTTCACCCGCAAGGGACTATTTCACCCGCATAGGTCATGTGGACCCGCAATGAGTCATCGGTACACGATACTCGCATCACAGATAGCTAATCCATGACTTATATATATCCCGGGAATTTAACCCACCCGAGTCAAATACCGACCCGCCGTGAGTGTGTACCACTCACCACCATGGGGAGCTACCCCATGATATCTTTTGAACCAAGTTGTCGGCCCTTTATGGAGGGACGCGGAGATGTGGAAATATGACACTTGCACGAATGTTTATATGAGCAACCCATATGCAAGCATACCATTCTTGACCTTTATTTATAAAATGAATAACCATCATTTTAGCAAACCAAGACAACACCATGCCTTTCCTTTTTACATAAACCAAGACAATACCATGCCTTTACACAAACCAAGACAATTACCATGCCTTTCCTTTTTACATAAACCAAGACAATATCATGCCTTTACACAAACCAATACAATTACCATGCCTTTCCTTTTTACATAAACCAAGACAATTACCATGCCTTCTTCTTTTTATACACAAACCAAGAGAAATCCTTATTAAATCAAGCCAAAGTACTATCAAGGCACAAATAGAATAATTCTCATTTAAACAAGCCAAAGTACTATCAAGGCACAAATAGAATAATTTCTCATTTAAACAAGCCAAAGTACTACGTACGTCTATTCTTTTCAAAAGACTCTTTTTTATATAAAACCCCAAGATACTAACACCCGTAGTATCAAGACATGTCTATTTTTCAAAATAAGTTACTACACCTTTAGAAATTCATTTCAAGGCTTTGAAACTAAGTAACTTCTAATTACACAACCAAGGAAACTCATACCTATCCATCAAAATAGACAACTCTCTTAACCTTCCATAAAGCCGTTATAACTAACTTCCCATAAAGCCGTTATAACCCTTTATGGTTTTAGACAAATTCATTCTTTTTATAACCAAGAGACTTATACTTTTAAAACCAAGTATCATATACTTTCAAATCAAGTTACATAACTTTCAAATACTTCAAGTCTCTTAACTTTAGAAATCAAGTTTCTTAACTTTAGAAATCAAGTTTCTTCTACTTTTAAATCTCAAGTAACTCACACCTTTAAAACAAGTTACTTCTCTTTAAATCATGTCATTTCTCCTCTTTTAAATCAATTAAGTAAATCACTCCTTTGACTCTCCTAAAATCATTATAACAACCTTTAAGTTTTGGAACTAAGGCACTAGCCAAAAGATTTGGAAACCACTTCCTTTTCAAGACTCTATGTACTTCAAGTAAAATACTTTCACTTTTGAAAATCCAAACTTCATCAAGGTAATGGATTATAACAACTTTCAATTTAAACATCCAAAGTACAATCAAGGAAGTATATAGAACAACTTCTATATTAGGCACTCCAAGTACAATCAAGGAATGGATCATTTAAGGAGTAGGACTTACTTTCTTTATCATAAGGAATCATGCTAGAAGAAGAGGAGATGGTTCACATACCTTTTCGGCTTAATCCACAAGCTAAGTCAAATACGCTGCACGTAGAATAGTCAACCTATAATGGCCAAAACACGACTATCAACTTCTAGTTTCTAACGTAGAATGATACTAAGTATACGGTCTCTTATTCTACGGAAAATCGGGCAGCACCTCATTTGTTTCTACATACTTTTCCACCTTTTTCAAGGCCCGAAAATCAATAACCAACATGCCACATTTAAGGTTCAATACATCAACTAATCAAAGGGGATTACACGTCTTACAATACGTGTAAAATTCTCCCCACAATTAATACCAAGTAGTTCAATATCCAAAGCCATTCCCGTCTAAGATATACAACAACACAAAGTCCTTTCCAATTCTTTTTCAATCCAAGTTCTTAGGTCTAACATGTTATATAGTCATAAACAACTTTAACAACTATAATTCCTTCTCTATATAACATGCGACGACTAAACTAATAACCAAATTGAATTGTAATCTCAAAGGCTAAACATGCTAGTTTCGGATAAGGGTTCCAATATCCATAACACTTATCAAACTTCAATATATACATATCATGCTTGTTAATGTCCATAACTACAACATAGGTAATCTTTAATTACTAAAACGACAAGATTGTTACCTTTATAAGCCCTTATAAAATTCCAAGATTCAAAGTCGCTCCTTAGCAATTATTAAATCCTTTCCTTTATGCTCCAATCCGCTATTTGAAGCCTTTAGAAGTTCACAACCAACTTCTCTTCCATTTCCAATCCAAAACTATGAAAATGACTTAGGTTTTCGCCTTGCGACTAACGTGAAAATGTCATTTTTCCGAGATATTTCTATTGATACATCCTTACAATACCCTTAGGAACCTTGGTTAAAGTCTTGTGAATAAATAACCAAAATTGCAAAAAAATTTGTGTGGAAATAAGCCAAACCCGAGAGCCTCTTCAAGAACAAGAATGTTGTGAAATTTTTCTAAGTGTTCAAGAATAAGTCTTGCACTAGTGTAGTATATATAAAACAATGGAGGGCTTAGATTATAACACTTGTGTGGCTTGGATGGAGGAGATTAAATATCTATACAAGTGGACAAGTTGACTAAGTCAATAATCTCAAGCTTGCAAGACTTGATCATCTACATTGGTCAATGACCATAATATCCTTGGCCCATTTTGTGCAAGCCTATGTGGGGGGGGGGGGTGACACGTGTCGCCCTCCCATTCGTTCATAAAATTTCGTAATCCTCGTGGGCCCCACAAAACGTAAAATTTCTCGGGTGGGCCCCACGTGACAAAATCCGTAAAAATAAATTTTCACAATGTTAATAAGTTTCATACTCCTCAAATAATGCATTTTGAGAATCCAATTCTCATCAACGAACATTTTTCCTTTCCGACGTTCGGAAGATTTTCCTTCGGAAAAACAATTCCTCCTTTCGTACCCATTTTCAAGTCTTGCGTTCTCGTGTCCATTCTCTTATACATGTCCTGGAATTACGGGGTGTAACATTTTGGAAAAGTATATGTGACTTGATATTACATGGAAAGATTTCTTGACTTGAAAAGTATAGAATACTTGATTTGGAAAGTATTGATTACTTGAACTATTCTAAAGTTAAGAGACTTGATTTCTGAAAGTTATGTAACTTGATTTGAAAGTATATGATACTTGGCTTTAAAAGTATAAGTCTCTTGGTTATAAAAAGAATGAATTTGTCTAAAACATAAAGAGTTATAACGACTTTATGAGAAGTTCGTTATAACAGCTTTATGGAAGGTAAAGAGAGTGGTCTATTTGATTTATAGGCATGAGTTGCCTAGGTTGTGAAATTAGAAGTTACTTGGTTTCAAAGCCTTGAAATGAATTTCTAAAGGTGTAGTAACTTAATTTGATAAATAGACATGCCTTGATACTACGGGTGTTAGTATCTTGGGGTTTTATATAAAAAAGAGTCTTTTGAAAAGAATGGAAGTACGTAATACTTTGGGTTAAATTCCCGGATTTTTATGTGACACGAAAGTGCCTTGAGTTTATAAAATGAAATTCATTTTTGGTATATTAATGAAAGTCTAAAAGATTTTATGAACTTGCCTATGCTTACTTGCGATAGCCTTTGAGTGCAAGTATTATATTTATACGCTGCCGTGTCTCTCAGTTGGAGGGTCGGCTGTCTTGTTGTGAATTTGCTTGGACGTACCGACAGTGATGAAGGATTCCACGAGTATGCTTCCATTGTGATTGTTCCATGGTCATGCTTATACGATGAAGGATTCCGGGGCACGCAACCATGTTATATACTATTATTACTCCATGGACTAGCTCCCCATGAAGATATGTACCCGAGATGAGGGATTCCACGGGCATGTTATATACTATTATTACTCCATGGATTAGCTCTCCATGAAGTCATGTAACCGAGATGAGGGATTCCACGGGCATGAGATATATATATATATATATATATATATATATATATATATATATATATATATATATTGCATATGTACGCAATGATGATGTAGGATTCCACGGGCGTGTTACATGTATATATTTTACACTTACGGCTGTCGGCAGTGATGGTGAATTCCACGGGCACGCTTTGATGTTTTTCGGGCTTGAGACCCTTACTGGACTGTGTGATGATTTTGAGAGTTTGTGTCCCCAGCCCTGGTGTGACTATCGTTTATATGTTGAAATAGTCTTTAAAAGGAAAAACTGACTTTCATTACTGCTTTCGACAAGGCACGAGCATCGTTATTTTGGTTATCATACATGTCTCCAGCTTTATTTTAGACTATTATGATTTCATTACAGTACTTTCAGTTTCACATACTTGGTACCTGTTGTACTGACCTCCTTCGGGGGGCTGCGTTCATGCCGTAGGTCAAGGTACATAGCTTGTTGATCCTCACTCTTAGGATCACTGTTCAGTTCTTGGAAAGCTCAATTTCTCCTGAGGCTTGTCTTTTGGTACAGTTCCATGAGGTTGTAGATTTATGTACATTCAGGGGTATGGCGGGGCCCTGTCCCGTCACAGTTGTTATGTCAAAACTCTTAGAGGTCTGTAGTCATATCTTGTGGGTCGGTTTGAAAAAAAAAGGTAGGTAACTGCTTTTGATTTTACGTATATATATATTCAAGGAGGTAGCCTTATCGGCTAACATGTTATTCATTTCTTGTTGAGTTTATGTATGTTCCGCTGATTATCTCTGATGTTTACCTGTAAGGGTGCCCAGGTTGGGAACCAGTCGCGGGCCCGGGGTCGGGTCATGACAACGACCTTCCGAATGGTTTCAGGAAAAATGCGCAAAGCAAGAATAAGATAAGTACGAGTGCCGCCTGTGGAAAACAAGAGATATCATTGGTAGGTCTTAAAAATCTATACGATTATAAGGTGGCGCTTGATGATTAAGATTATGAAAGGGAGATAAGCTCTCTCCCCCACGTAAAAGGATAGTTTTATGTATTATTGAGAGTTATGCGTATCCATATTATTAGGCCATAGATATAGGACTGGTAAAGTCTCCGGCTTCGTTAAATAATAGGCTACAATTTTATTTAACCTTGAAAAAAGGTATTGGGTTGGGGTAATTGAGGACGACACTAGGAAATGGTTGAAGAAGTGTCGTAAGGAGATAAATGCAGGTAGTACGCGTGAATGAAACAGTATGATCAGGAATCAAGATAAGAAATCTTGGCAAGCCAGTGGATTATGTAATACCGTGAGATGAGAATTGAACACCTGACTATAAGCTCTATGAGCTGGGAAGAATAATAGGATTACTACTTGACGAGATCAAGGAAATCTCCCCCTAGATTGTGATCGGCAGAAGGTCGGAGCCATGAGGCAAGTGAAGGAATTTGAATCTGAGTATGGTAACCAAGTTTGGTTGCAACAAAAGACTGGAAAGAGGAATCATGATTAAGATTGTATCGTGCCCGAATATTTCGGAAGTGTGAGAAATGCTTTCAGTTATTGGAAGATCAGCTGACTTCGACTACAGTTCTAACCCCTCATGAGGGACTAGAGGGTTAGGTTATTATTGTAACACTTTGAGTGTTGGGCTAGGTTGTGTGCTGATGTAGCACAGTAAGGTTATAACTTATGTTTCCCGGCAGCTACGGGAGCACAAAAGGAATTACGCTACTCACGATTTGAATTGGCGGCAGTTAGGCATGCCTTGATGATTTGGAGGCATTACTTATATGGAGATCATATGGATATTTATGCAGACCACAAGAGCCTCCAGTATATCTTCGGTCAAAGGAAGCCGAAATTGCGGCAGAGACGGTGGTTAGAGTTGCTTAAGGATTATGATGTTGACATCCTATACCACCCGGAGGAAGCCAATGTGATTACAGATGCTCTCAGTCGTAGATCTATGGGTAGTCCGTCAGATGGACAACCAAATAGTTAGGACATGGTCCGTGAGATTCATCCGCTAGCGAGCCTAAGGGTTCGGCTAGTTGATTCTGATAATAGTGGAGTTCTGATACGAGAGGTTACCGAGTCTTCCCTCATTGAGGAGGTGAAAAGGCGACGATATAAGGATCCAGTTCTAGTGCGGAATTGAGATACGGCTCTCCGAGAGGAGAATAGCCTGTTTGAGTAACACCGAATGAGGTGCTGTGATATGAGGATAGATTGTGTGTGTCCGATGCTGCAGGACTTGTCAGCAGGTTTTAGGGGAGGCACGCAGTGCTCGTTACTCTATTTATTCGGGGTCGACTAAAATGTGTCATGACCTCAGATGTATGTATTGGTAAGATGGCCTGGAGAGGGACATAGCAGAGTTATTGCTCAGTGTCCAAATTGGCAGCAGGTCAAGGGTGAACATCAGAAGCCCAGTGGGCTATTATCGACGATTGAGATCCCGACTTGGTAGTGGGAGGTGATTGGTATGGATTATGTTATAGGGTTGCATCGTACTCAGATGAAGTGCGACTCCTTATGGGTTATAGTAGACAGGCTGACGAAATCAACCCATTTTCTTCCGGTCAGGACCACTTACTCGGCTGAGGATTATGCTAGATTATATAGCAGGAAGATTGTGAGACTGCACGGGGTTCCTACATTTATGATGTCAGACAGATGAGCTCAGTTTATGGCTAACTTCTGGGGGGGTTTCCAGAAGGGGTTAGGGACACAGGTGAGTCTCAGTGTTGCATTTCACCCTCAGACCGACAAACAGGCAGGGCATATTATTCAGACACTTGAGGATAGGTTGCGGGCCTGTGTTTTTGATTTCAGGGGTAGTTGGGAGGATCTTTTGTCTCTCGTTGAGTTGCGTATAATACCCGTTACCGTTCAAGTATTCAGATGGCCCTGTATGAGGCCTTGTATGAAAGAAAGTGTTGATCGTCGGTTGGTTGGTTCGACGTAGGCGAGGTTCAGTTAATTGGCCCAGACTTGGTTCAGCAGGTTGTGGATAAGGTGAAACTTATCCAGGAAGTATTATTAGCAAGCTCAGAGTCGACCGAAGCTTTATGCAGATAATTGACGTCGACACTTAGAGTTCGAGATTAACGATTGAACCTTCTTAAAGGCATCACCCATGAAGGGTGTGATGAGGCTTGGGAAGAAAGAGAAACTAAGCCCAAGGTACATTGGGCCTTATCAGATTGTCCGTAGAGTAGACAAGGTTGCCTATGAGTTAGATATGCGACCGCTTGGGAGGCATGTACATCCGATCTTCCATGTTGTTATGTTATGGGAGTGTATCGGAGATCCATCCAGAGTTTTCCGGTTAGTGATGTCCAAGTGACAGAGGGGTTATCGTTTGAGGAGAGTCCCATAGCGATACTTGATCGCCAGGTCTGGCGACTACGGACTAAGGACGTGGCTTCCGTCAAAGTCTTGTGGCAGAAAGTTAATAGAGAGGAAATGATGTGGGAAGAAGAGGAGGACATGATAAAGAAGTACCCTCACTTGTTCCCTACTTGTCGATTTTTATTGACGTGTTAGCATAAGTATTGTTATGTGGCCATGTGTGGCAAATGTGATTATGTTGGGTATAGTCGAGGGACTATGCCAATATCTATTTAGATGGAACCTCGGAAGAACATTCGGGGATGAATGTTTCTAAGGGGGGGAGAATGTTACACCCCGTAATTCCAGGACATGTATAAGAGAATAGACGGGAGAACACAAGACTTAAAAATTTGAATGAAAGAAAGAATTGTTTTCCGAAGAAAAAATCTTCCGAACCACGGGAAAGAGAAGTGTTTGTTAATGAGAATTGGGTTCTCGAATTTGCTATTTGAGACGTTTAGAATTTATCGGAATTATAGAAGTATATTTACAGAGTTGGATACGTGGGGCCCACCCGAGAAATTTTACGTTTTTGTGGGGCCCACAAGGTTTTCGATATTTTGACCAATTATAGAAATTTTGGGAAACGAAATGTTATGGACCAATGGGAGGGAGACACGTGTCACCCTCCACATGGTCATCTTGGGTGAAAATGATGAATAAAGAATAGCCATGTTGGCTTGATAAAATGGACCAAGTCAAAGGGTCAATTTAGCTTGACATAATTGACCTCATCCTAGCCAAACCTTTGCCATGATCCAAGCCCTTGAATGTAGTATATATCTATAGTAGTAGTGCAAGACTAGATCATTTCCAACACTTAGAAAAAAATGACAAAGTTGTGTGCTGAAGATGAGAGCTCTCGGCAATGAGAGAAAAAAAAAGAGAAAATTTTGCAATCTTGCTTCATAAATCCCAATATTCTAACCCAAGATCCCTAAAGGTATTCTAAGGATATCTCAACACAAAAATCCCGGAAAAACTACGTTTTTACATTAGTCGCAACATGAAAACCTAAGGGTGTTTTCATAGTTGGAGTTGGAACTTGAAAAGGAGTTCTTCATAAGCTTCTAATGGTTGCTTGGTGTGGATTGGAACGTCAAGAAGAGGAGCTAAAATTGCTAAGGATCGACTTTTAATCATGGATTGTATTTGGTCTTATTGAGGTAATAATCTTTGTATTACTATTGTAATTAAAGATTTCATGTTATGATAAGTTAGAAATGATCATGTGATATATGTTATGAAGATTGATAAGTGTTATGGAATTTTAGAAGCCTAAAGTCCGAAAAGTTCATGTTAGCCATTAAGTTTGTAATTCAATTTAATTGTTAGTTACGATCGTCGCATGTTATAGAAAGAAGGGATTATAGTTGTTATAATCGATTGCGGCTGTATAACTTGTTAGAAGAACAATTTGGATTGAAAAGGAATTGGAATGAACTTTATGTTGATGTACAATTGAGCCAAGAATGGCCATTTAATATTGGACAATTTTATATTAATTGTGGGGCAGAATTTTATACGTCCTGTTAGGCGTATTTTTTTTTTCCCGGGTAAATGCAAATATTATTACTAGAAAAGGAAAAACTGGGAGCTACAATCAGTCATTGAGGGTTCTCAATCCTCAACGTAAGCATAAAACAAGAAATGAAGGATGGATGGGACGTTTACTCATATGTGACGTTACAAGAGGGGATTAAGTCATAAAGAACTCTATAAGTTGTTGTTTTGACTTTTGCAACAACCTCATCTGCCGTTGAACTAATGCCCTCGAATAGCAATTCATTTCTTGTTCTCCAAATCTCATATACCACAGTGCAAAAGGCAAGTACGATGGCTTTGGAACGGATGCTTGTCCCGCGATGCTCTTTCTTGATCCACTTCAGTGCGCTTTCAATAGTTGTCATTTCTTTTCTAATACCCAACCATTCCTTTGCGTGCTTCCAAACCACGCGGGTGTAGGGGCAAGAAAAGAAGTGGTGAGCCCTTGTCTCATTAGCCCTCTTGTAAAACCCGCAAGTCCTATCTTCCAAGTTTAGGTAGGAGAGAGTGTCTTTGGTAGCTAGACGATTCCTACAAGCGAGCCAGACTGTGAATGAGAATTTAGGGGGAATAAAGCCTTTCCAAATTTGAGACATCCAAAGTTTTTTTTCCCGCGGTGTGCGCAAGACCTCATACACAAGACTAGAATCAAATCTTCCATTGGTGCAACACTTTTCCAAGCCAGCAATTGCGTTTCCTTGACTACCAAAGATGGAAATAAATGTGTCGCGAATGCCACAAATTGTTTTGACTAAGGGGGAGTCTCTAGCCCGAACCTCATAATCCCAAAAGGATTGGCCTCTCAAGTAGTAGCTATTAATCCATTTCACCCATAAGGTATCCGCCTCTGTGTGAGTTTGCCAGATGGTCCGGGAGAGTAAGGCATGGTTCCATTCTTTGATGTTCATAAGGCCCAAGCCTCCTTCGGATTGAGGCACACAAATGACATCCCAAGCGACTCTTGGTGGCTTACCACCCCATAAGAACTGAATACATGCTGATCTTACCTTGTTGAGAACTGAAGAAGGGATAGGAAGAGCTCGAAACCAAAAGCTCTCAACACCTTGAATAACCGATCTGATTAGTTCCAGTTTTCCCGCATAAGAGAGTGAGTGATGTCCCCATTTCTGGATGTATTTCGAGATTGCCCTAGTGAATGGGGCAAACTGATCAACCGAGACAGAGATTGGGGACAAAGGGATCCCTAAGTACCGCACGGGAAAGACTCCAAACGAGAAACCAACTCTTGCCAAGATCAAGTCCCGGATTGAACCTTGCACACCCGCAATGTAGATGGAAGATTTAGACGGGTTAAGCGTAAGCCCAGAAGCCGCCTCCAAATCTTCAAGACACTTCATAAGAACATCAACCGAAGATACATCCCCTTTGGCAAAGAGCATGATATCATCCGCAAAGGCAAGGTGAGAGATGTCAAGTCTCTTGCACTTTGGGTGATAAGAAAAAGCTTTGTCCGAGGTCTTTAGCTTTAACATCCTTGAAAGGTACTCAATGCATAGGATAAAGAGCATAGGGGACATAGGATCACCTTTCCTTAAGTCGCGTTTACCCGCAAAATGACCATGTAACTCTCCATTGATGGAAATAGAGAAAGAGGTTGAACTTACGCACTCCATAATCCATCTAGCAACTTTGTCTGGAAACTTGAGTCCTCTTAACACTGAATCAAGGAAATTCCAGGAGACCGTGTCAAATTCTTTCCGAAGATCTATCATAAGCATACACCTTGGTGAGACCCTAGTTCTATTATAACCTCTCACAAGTTCTTGGGCAATGAAGACATTATCCACCATATTCCTTTCTTTCACAAAAGCTCCTTGGCATTTATCAACAAGTGTAGGAAGAACCTTTGCCATCCGGTTGGCTAAAATCTTTGTTATGATCTTGTAGACCACATTGGTCAATCCGATAGGCCTAAAGTCATTTACCTTGGGATCCCGATCGGTCTTGGGCAGGAGGGTAAGTATGGTGTGGTTCACTTGCTTCAAAAGAACTCCGGATTAGAAGAATTCTTGTAAACTTCTTACTACATCTTGTCCCACATCCCTCCATCTTTTTTGAAGAAGAAGGCTGAAAAACCATCCGGACCGGGTGCCTTGTCATTGCATATATCTGAAAGAGCTTCCCAAATCTCCTTAGGGGAGATAAAATGCAAAAGGTGTATTCCATCTTCCTCTCCTAGCTTCGGGCCACAATCCAATACCGCGGGTTCAATGTTTGTTGAGGATCGGGATGAGCCTAAAAGATCTTTATAAAATTCTACAAGCATTTCTCTTACTTCCCCGGGAGATGTTGTGCTAGTTCCATTGGCCTTGACAAGGTAGTTGATTGAATTTTTTACATTACTCCTCTTGATCAAGCTGTGAAAGTATTTGGAGCATCTATCACTCCCAATCAAGTGTTTTTGCCTCGATTTTTGTCTTATGAAGTGTCTTTCGGCTTCAAGCAAGAGGTTTGCTTTAGCCCTTAAGGACTTAACATTTTCTCTTAGTTCATCATCAAAGGGATCCTCCATATGTACATTGCTAGCTTCATTGAACTCCATGTTTGCCACATTTGCTCTTTGTTCTATGCTTCCAAATTCACTTGTGTTCAATTCTCGCAACGACTTTTTCAAAGATTTCAATTTTGTGGCTAATATGAATTGGGCCGACCCCAATATGTGCTGCCTCCAGCATGAAATAAGTATGTTCTCAAATGCGGGATGGGAGAGCCACATGTTCATGAACTTGAAAGGTCGTTTCCCAATACTAGAGGATGCAATTACCGAAGCTACCATTGGACAATGATCCGAGGCTGGTTCCATAGGCAGTAAGTTGGCCTTGCATTCAAGATTTCAAATCACTCCAATGTTGATTCATCATCACTCTATCAAGCTTATACCATATCGAACCATTTGTCCAAGTGTAGAAGGAACCAGAAGAATGGGTGTCTTCTAGTCCATGAGCATTCCTGAATTCTCCAAGATCCCTAATTGCATAAGGCGTGAGAGGGGGGCCACCCGTCTTATCATGTGGGTAATAATAGGTGTTGAAATCTCCAATTATCATCCAAGGCTTGACAATGCCGATGCCCAAGTGGGTAAGGTGATGCCAAAGTTTCCTTCTTTCCGGGATGCTATAAATCGGGTACAAAAATGTGGCTAAGAAGGACACTTGTGTTGATTTACATCTTGCTTGGACATGAATATGTTGAGAGTCCATTCCAAGCACTTTATAACTAACTCTGGAGGGATCCCAAAGTATTAACATTCTTCCGCCATCGATGAAATCTATGTTGGAGCAAAAATTCCAAGCAAGGAATCTTTGAGATTTGAATGAGTCAATCCGTGCTCGAGAGAATTTAGTTTCAATTAGACAAACCATTGCAACATCATGTTGTTTTGTGAGCCTACACACAAGAGTTTGCGTGGCTGCCCTATCCCTTTGTCCGCAAAGACCCCGGACATTCCAACAAAGTACTTTCATTAAGAAACAAATGAGGTTTTGTTAGCACCTCCGCGCTTCGCTCTCTTTGACAAACTACTACCTTTTGGCGTATTTTCCTTGAAATTACTTGTTTCCATCCCTCATCTTTGTTGTTGGAAGTTAAGGCAGGTGCCCCAGCTAGGCTATGCTCCCCGCGTTCAAAGTTTATGCACCGTAATACATGATTAGAATCTTCCGTAGTACTCTTGCAGACTACCCCATCCAGTGAAGTTTGCGGGTGCAATGGTGCTTTAGAATCAGTATGTCTTGTCTCAAAACTCCTCCTATCATGTAGCGGAAGACCAGCATGGGGGTGATGTCTTGAGGACCCCTCTTGTGCAACCTGTAAACTCGATGAGCTAGACTGATCCACAACCGGAGGAATTGCAAAGTTCAGAGCTTCTCCCACACTTCCGGGTATATGAGGTGGTATTTGCTCACTATTCTCCATATCCATCAAGTTCTCAGTGCCTAAGGGATGTTGAGTAAGTGACGGATCAGTGCAAGGAGGGCCGGTTTTGCCCGTAGCAATGTCAGCCCCCGAACATGTAGAAACCCCACCATTTCTAGGAGGAACCAATGGGTTGTGGTTATTTTGAGCTTCTTGAGCGTTGATATCTTGCATCAATTTTCTACACTTCAAGTGGTTGTGCCCAAAAGATGCACAATGATAGCAAAAATCCGAATAGTTTTCATAGTTCACCTTTTGAGTATACCTTCTATTGTCGGGAAGTTTGACACCAAATTCCATGACCGGTTCTTTGCTGACATCTACTTCCACTAAGACTCTTGCATAATTCATTTTTGACCTCTCCTTAGTATATTGATCCGTGTATAGAGGCCTCCCCATACGCGAAGCAATCTTGCTAAGGCCTGTTGCACTCCAAATTGAGAGGGGGATGTCATGGAAAGTGACCCATATTGGAATGTCCATGAATAAATCATCTGTTAATAAAACTCCCTTATTAATATGCTTTAGCATCATAGTTTTACCGAAGACCATATATGGGCCTCCATGAAGAACATTTGTGCGATGTTCTTCCGTCATGAATTTGAAAACTGTCCATCCTTTGCCATACGGGATGATACGACACTTCACACCCCATCCCTTCACAATAGAATTCAATGCCTCTCTTCCCGGAAAAGGACCCGTGAAGCACCCTATTAGGCAATATCCCCATGTTTCAATGAAGGGGACTTCATCCGAAGCTTCAATTTCCACATCTTCTCCTTGTTGTTCAATAAATTATAGCTTCATACCCTTAGCTTCAAGTCTGGTACCCGCAAACACTCCCGCATATGTCTTCTTAGGCGCATTGGAACCTTTGCGTTGATTCGGGGGTAAATCATTATTTGTTGGATCAGCGGGTGAGGTCTCATGTTGGTTACTAAATTCATTAGTGGACAAGTTATCAGTATATTTCCCGTATAGTATAGACTGAGGGGGGTGGTTAGAGGGAGTAGAGCTTGGCCCCGCTTTAGGAGAAAGGATGCGCGTGCCATTTGGAAGAGTAGGGAAATTGTCATGAATTCCGGGAGGTATTGAAGGTTGGGATGGAAGTAGGGGTGTGTCATCATGGTTTTCAGGGAGCATTGAAGAGGTAGTGGATGAGAGAGGAGGATTGATATTAACGTTTTCCATACCCAAGGAAGAAGTAAAGGCAAAAGGGCTATTGGGATTCTTGTGTTGGACACCGCTAATCAAGCTGGCTAAAGTAGGAAAGGACTCATTAGTAACACTTAATTAATTCGGGGGATGCTGCCCCATTAACTGAGGTGCCTCTTTGGTTCCTGCGGTATTAAAGTGTGACCCTTTGATTCCCGCGATAATAATGTTTGGAGAGTAACTATGCACCTTGGGGGTAGAAGACTCTTCGGTTCTCTCAACTTGTATTGATCCAGGCATACCAGTAATATTCTTTGACCCATGGACACCCGCCTGACCCTCCATAGTCATTTGGCCCGTACCCTGACCCGGTTTCGACCCGAGGATACCATAATGCAAAGTTTTGTCGATTACGATTCCTGGCCTTGATTTTCTAACTTTTCTGGCTTGCCTGAGTAAGTTTCCAGGTTGTGCAAAGATCTTATTTGTCACGACCCGACCCCGGGCCGCGACTGGTGCCCTACCTGGGCACCCCGTTCAGGTATACATCAGAGAATAGCAGCGGAACATACACAACATACAACATGTTTAGACAATAATAACACAGGCTAGCCGATAAGGCCGCCTTCCATAAAATATGCATACCCAAAGAAAATCAGATAACTCGGTTCTTACCCCAAACCACAACATGTGACTACTGCACTTAGAATAACCATAGTGGCGACAGGCTCGCCATACCTGAATGTACATAAATCTACAACATCGTGGAAAATCGTACTAAAAAGACAAGCCTCCGAGAAATGGAGCTTCGACGTCGATATGTGATCCTAAGAATGAGGATCCACCACCGCTACTCCCTACCGCGGCATGAACGCAGCCCCGAGGAAGGGGTCGACACAATATGTACTAAGTATGTAAACTGAAAGTCTCAGAATTACAACATAAGTTTAAAACAAAGCCGGAGACATGTATGATAACAAAATTACAGTACACAGTGCCTTACTAACAATGAGAGTAATTAAGAGTATACGTACAACATAAAAATAAGAGACTCACAATCAAATCATGGGTAGCGAACCCATGGAAATAGGTGGTATAACGTCTTGGGGGTTTACCCCTCATTTATACTCTTACCCTGAAGCAGGTGGTATAACGTCTTGGGGGTTTACCCCTCATTTATACTCTTACCCTGGAGAAGGTGGTATAACGTCTTGGGGGTTTACCCCTCATTTATACTCTTACCCTGGACAAGGTGGTATAACGTCTTGGGGGTTTACCCCTCATTTATACTCTTACCCTATCTCAACCGGCCGTCATACAATAAATAAGCAAGTTAAGAAATCCCCCTAACTTGTTATTAGTCTTATTCATCTACACTCTCATTTTAGTTTACTTAAGGCACTAATATGTTATAATAAATCCGGGAGTTTAACCCAAAGTACTACGTACTTCTAATCTTTTAAAAATGACTCATTTTCATATAAAACTTCCAAGATACTATTAACCGTAGTATCAAGTCAAAATTACTATTCAAGATAAGTCACAATACCTTTAGAAATAAAGTTAGGTTTCTAAATCAAGTGACTCATTTTATTATAAAACCTTAGGCAATTGATGCCTTAAAATCAAATTGCATTTTCATTAAAATCAAGTCATTTATCTTTCCATAAAGCAAATATAACCAACTTCCCATAAAGTCGTTATATTCACTTTATACCTTAGCCAAAGACAATTTCCTATCCAAGGGACTTATACGTTTAAAACGGAACAAGTATCACATACTTTAAAACTCTTCAAGTCCCTTAACTTTAATAAAACTTAAGACATCCTTTACTTTCAAAGAAGTGAGTTAATCTCCTAACTCACCCGACTTGGCTATTCATAAAACTAGTAAAGGATATCAAGGGGTTGTACGTCTACCGTACTACATACGTGCAACTAGTCATGCTCAAAAGATAGGAAAAGTTCTACATACCTCGTCGGGTCAAACCACTCGCCAAGTACAATATCCCGCCCGTAGTATGTCAACCTATAATGTCCACAATACGTCTATTAACGCCTTACTTCAAACGTAGAATATTATAAGCGTAATGTCGCTAAATTCTACGGAAAATCGGACAGCACCTCCTTTGTTTTTACTTACTTTGCCACCTTTTTCAAGGCCGAATTCAATAACCAAACATGCCATATTTAAGGCCCAAACAATGAAATTAACAATAGGGGATTACACGCCTACTAGACGTGTAAAATTCCGCCCCACAATAGATATCAAACTAATACAACTACAAGTCCAATTTCGGCCACATTGAGTACAACAATACCGATTCTTATCCAATTTCCATTTCAATCCAAATTGTTAGCATAACATGATATCAAGTCGCAATCGATTATACTACTATAATCTTCAAGTAAGTAACATGCGACGATTCTAGTAAACGACCAAATTGTAATCCAACTTCACATGGCTTACATTACATTTCGGATTTTAAGGCTACAAGCAATCCATAATACTTATAAACTTCAACATATCAACTTCATGCTAGCAACATGTAAAGCTAACAACAACAATATATATATAATCTTGTAACACTATTAAGAGACAAGATTATACCTCAACGAATCTTAATCCAACTCCAAATCCGAAGTCTCTCCTTAGCAACTTAGAGCCTCTTCAAGAAACTTCAATCCGCTACTTGAGACCCTTAGAACAATACCAACAAATTTCCTTCAAACTTTCAAACAAAACCTAGAAAAGCAACTAGGTTTTCGCTTTGCGACTAACACGAAAACTATCTTTTTCCGAGATGTTTCTATTGAGATATGCTTACAATACACTCAAGAACCTTGGTTTAAAGTGTGGAGCTTAATGGACAAGAAACAAATTTTTTTTTTCAAATGCCTTGAACCCGAGAGCAATGCTTTGAGTTCTTCAAATTTTTGTGAAAATTTTCTAAGTGTTGGACTTAGTCGTGCTACTAGTAGTATTATATAGTGCAATGGAGGGTCAAGATGCAACCAAATGGGTGGTTTGGATGAGCTCTTATTAAATATCAAGCCTTGTGGGTCCTTTGACTTAGTCAAGAATCTCAAGCTCACTACTTGCAAGACTTAGTCATCCAAGACTATGGTCAATGACCATTTTGGCCATGACATTTTCGTCCAAGGCAACAACAAGGGGGTGTGACACGTGTCGCCCTCCCATTCGTCATAATATTACGTTTTCCGAAAATTTCATAATTTCGATAAATTTTTACAAGTCTCAAATCTTAACACTTGTGAGTTCTTACGTACGTTCTTAAAACATGTCCTGTAAATACGGGGTGTAACATTATTCCCCCCTTAGAAACATTCATCGCCGAATGTTCTTACAGAGTCAAACTTATAATTAGCGACATAGTTTCCTTTCGCAATCCCGACTTACCAATAATGCCACACATGGCCACATAATAGCATTTACACAAAACAAATGCTTCAATTAAAACTTGACAAGTAAGGGAAAACGCATTACCTGAAGGTGTAGGGAATAAGTGAGGATACTTCCTCAACATGTCCTTCTCCGCTTCCCAAGTCATCTCCTCCCGGTTATCATTCCTCCACAAGACTTTGACGGAAGCCACATCCTTGGTCCGCAGTCGCCTGACCTGGCGATCGAGTATCGCTATGGGAATCTCCTCATACGATAACCCCTCTGTCACCTGGACCTCACTAGCAGGGAAAACTCTCGCTGGATCTCCGATACACTTCCGCAACATAGAAACATGGAAGACCGGATGTACCACCTCTAACTCTGATGGCAGATCCAACTCATAGGCAACCCTGCCTACTCGACGGACGATCTGGTAGGGCCCAATGTACCTTGGGCTGAGTTTCCCCTTCTTACCGAATCTCATCACACCCTTCATGGGTGACACCTTCAAGACCCAATCGCCTACGAAACTCCAAATGCCGACGCCGATTATCCGCATATGACTTTTGCCGACTCTGAGCTGCTATCAGCCTCTCCTGGATAAGCTTCACCTTATCCACAACACGATGAACCAAGTCCGCCAACTAATCGCACTCGCCACGCCGAACCAACCAATCGGCGACCTACATTTCGCCATATAAAGCCTCGTATGGCGCCATTCGTATCTTTGGAATGGTAGCCGTTGTTATAAGCAAACTACAAGAGGCAAATGATCCTCCCGCTACCCGAATCAATCACGCAGCTCGCAACATATCCTCGTTGTTCGGATAGTACGCTCGCCGCCCGCTGGCCGAGGATGAAATAATGCATCGAGACTCACCTATGTCCTAAACCCTTCCGAAAGACCTCCGTGAAGTTAGTAAATCGGGCTCCCTATCGATATAATCGACACCGCACACCGTGCAGCCTCACAATCTCTCCGATGTACACCGGCGTAGTCCTCACCAAAACGCCGCCCTAATCGGAAGGAAATGGGCTGATTTCACTACCAACAATAACCCAAATGGAGTCGCATTTCCTCCGAGTACGAGGTAACCTGAATAAAGTCCATGTTGATCACCTCCCACTTCCAAGTCGGAATCTCAATAGCTCGCAAATAATCCACCGGGCCTCGTGCTCGACCTTGACTCGGGCAATTAGACATCGCAACAAAACTCGCCACGTCCTCTTCGTGCCATCCCACCAATACAAACATTCGTAACGCCCGAACTCGGGCATCGGTGCCTTACCGGCACCCTAGTGATACAACATCGAGAAAACCAATGGAAAATAAAACATGAATCATGAAACAAGAGATATAATAAATAGACCGCCAACCAAAACAGCTTGCCTTCGATATACATAAAACCCAACAGCTTTAATCCTTTACAACCCCGCCCACAACAATTCATGCACTCTAAGATTTACAACGACTATGACGGACAGTGGCCCCGCCATACCCCGAATGTACAAGAACCTACAACTCAGTGGAACACATACCAAAAGATAAGCCTCCGAGAAACGGAGCTTCCTAAAACGTGAACCGAGATCCCGAGAGCGAGGATCCACGATCGATGTACTCTACTGCGGATGTAACGCAGCCTCGGGCGAGGTCGCATAACAGTACCAAGTATGTGAAATCACAACATCAGAATGAAATCATAATAGCTTAACAAGGTGAGACATGTATGATAACCAAAATACAAGACGCAACATAAAAACAAGTCGTGACTCACGCCTCAAAGTCACCACTAAATATAACTATGGGTCTCACGCCCATAACATCCATCATGTTCGCATCACGGCCGCATGCCCCTAATACCTCGGTGTAGACATGTCCACGATGCAACAATAATAAGGCCGCATGGCCACATGCCGCCGAACATCGTGACGGTAGACATGCCCATGTAACCTCAATAAGAATATCTTGGTCAACCCCGCCGCATGGCCACATGCCCCGGAATCACTGACGGTAGACACGCCCATGTTGCAACAATAATAAGCGCCGCATGGCCACATGCCCCGGAATCGCAGACGGTGTAGACATGTCCATGTTACCTCAATAACAATATATCGGTGGTCAACCCGCCGCATGGCCACATGCCCTAATCAGACGGTAGACACGTCCATGTGACATCAACAACAAGACAAGAATCAAAATGGAAACATACCCGTGGAATTCTCCATCACCGCCAAAGACGCCCAAGTAAGTTCTCAATAAGTCAACCTACTCTATCGAGAGACACGCAGAATACGTAAATACCACACCGCACAACAAAGGCTATCATCACAAGCATAGGCAAGTTTCACAACAACAAGCATAGGCAAGCTTCACACAACTCAAAGTACTTTCATATTATGCCAAAGTCCGGGTTTTTAACCCCAAAGTACTACATACGTTAAGTTCTTTTAAAAGAGATCCATTACTTTTATAAAAGTCACCCGATACCCGTAGTATAAGAATGACCAACCCACATCCCTTTTCAAAATCAAGTAACAACATTCTTTTCCTAAGTTCCAGTTTGCCTAGTTTCAATTACTCAAGCTTCTCATTTTCAAATGGTTTCATAGTTCATAAACTTAATCACTTGATTCCTCTTTAGAACAATTGAGTAATATAAGTCTCACGTGAGAGTAGGTTATTCTTGTTTACAACATTCTTATTACAGCAGCCATGATCTAGAAAATGTAATATCATTTTGTCTCATCTTAGTTTCTATGCAGATGGAGGTTTCTACTGGTTTTAATACAATTCATCATTATTCAATACATTTTCCTTTATTAACGCTGCAGTGGTCCTGTCGATACACATTCCGATTTCCAAATCAAGAAACATTATCCCTTTAAATAAAATCAAGTACTCATTACTCACGAATGAGGTTTCACACAAACATTCACATTAAAACAAATAAGTTAAGTCTCTTATCTTATAAGATCAAGTCTCTTAACTTCTAACATCAGTAAACCATTCTTAAGCCGTTATACCTAACTTCCCATAAAGCTAGTATAACTCTTAAGTTTTCAAAGCACAATACTACACTTCTTTCAAAACGATTCATAAATCTTTTGAAATACTTCAAGTTTTATTATAACGCCCAAGCCGCTTATAAATCAAATCAATTATCTTTTAAAACCACAACCCATTTTCTTACCTACATAAAGTCGTTATAACCAACTTCCCATAAAGCCGTTATAACACTTTATGTTTCAAACCAATCAAATACATTAAACACATGTACGTCTACCGTACTACATAGTTACACACATATCATGCTAGAAGAGATAGGAAGATGTTCACATACCTCGCGACGATTTAACGACAATAAGCAAAATGCTCCAAGTACTACAACCTTGCTAGCCCTTTCCACTCTCGAGTAGAATACGCTACTCTTAGTACTTTCACCTATAAAGGCCACAAACGTCTATTAAATCTTAAACACACGCTCCCATCTTTCTACGTAAAAATCGCAAAGACCTCCCCGCAACAACAGAAATCTCCTCCTCTATCGAGGTCGGCTACCAAGCCAACCAGTGGGGTTAACACGCCTAACCGGACGCTGCATAATTCTACTACACAAGAATGCTACATAAGTCTATCAGTAATACAACCCTAGGTAATTACGCTCAGCTTCTTCTCTTTATTATCCTTCTATGTGACATCGCTCAATTCTTCATTCTTCAGCTTAAGTCAAAAGACATTGCCATAATACTAAGTTCATTCTATATATAGTATATAACACTATATATTCAACACTTATGTAATTTCCAATTACAATAGGACAAGATATTTACCTCGATAAGCCCAAAAATTATCCGAGTTTAAAGTCGCCCCGAGCAAGGTTTAGCTCCTCCTCCGAGTGCTCCAATCCGCACTAAACAACCCTTAGAAGTTCTATGCAACTTCTACTCCATACTTCAACAACGGGTGAAGATTTTCCTGTGGTTTCGTGTAGAGGCTAAGGAAAGTATAATCGTATTTTCCGGTTTTTCAGACAAAGGGTACTTTGGAAAGTACTACAAGGTATATGGGCTAAAGTATTTTGGACATTATAACAATACTTAGGAGAGTATTTCTATACCACAACAAAGTGGTATTATACTGGAAACAACTAGGCTAGTGGGTACCCATGCCAAGGCACCACCAAAGGGGGAAGCTCTACAAGGGGAAAGGGTGTGGTGGACGAATTTCACAAGGGAGGAGGAAGAGAACTTCAAGACTTAGGCAATTTGTGGATGAAGAAAGTCTTCACAAAGGGAGCTATTTATAGGCTGCAAAGGCCAACCAATGGCCAAGATCCATCCATGTGTTAGGCAAGTGTAAGGCCAAGATCAAGCCAAGTGCACCCACAAAACACTCCACAAAACACTCCACAAAACAAGCCACAAACAAGGCACAAAAGGAGGACCAATCGCCAAGGCCAAGCCCTCTGTTGCCCAACGAGGGTGACAAGTGTCACCCTCCCGCTGGTCCAAAAATGTTCCGCCGCCGGAAAAATCCGCAAAAATACTAAATGACATAGCCGAATTTTTCCAACGTAGTCGTGGAAACGCTTTCGCCGTAAAAACGACTCTATTCGCACTCGTGCCAAATTTCAACCAAAGCCAATTCTTAAGGCAAAGAAAATTTAATACGCACGCCTCACGCATATACTCGAAATACGGTATAACATTCATCCCCTTAGAAACATTCGTCCCAATGTTCCTTCAAGGTCTCAAAACAACAGCGCCAAGATAGTCTTCACCGCTATACGCATTTAAAAACAATCATGCCACACTCGCCACAAAACATACGCTCACTTTTCCCTTTCTCGTAGTACTGCCACGAACACTCGAACTCGCTTCTAGTATCCGTACTCACACTTCGCCAACGCTCGCTTTCCAACCTCGAGTCACTACCTCCAAACTTGGTCATCTCACTAACCTCGATTTCTAAGGCCATTCCCGCCTTCATGAACTGATTCGATCGAACGCATCCACGAACTCATACGATGGTCATCTAAACTTGGGCCTAGCACCTCGTGACCTACCACCGGCGACCACCTGAATCGACCCCACCCCAAACCGGGTTACGTTGACCCGCAAATGGTCCTCAACCCGACCCCCAATCGCACAACTCTTGTTCCCGATCCGAACAATCTTACTAATTCACATCATGAAAGCTACCACTTCCATCTCACACTACCTGTGACTTACCCTTTTCACTAACTGTGTTTCTAAGTCACATTTTAGCACAAAGCTATCCAAACATAACATTAAACACATCAACAACATCAATACAAACAAAACTCTGAGGGTTAAGGATATACCGAAACTAGGCGGTTCAAGGACCGCTAAAATCGAACTTCCACCGCGACTCTACCGTGGCCCGCAATCGCTTAGTAGTTCAGTGCTATCCTACCATGCTACCCCGGTCGGACAGCTCGTCATATGGCCCCGCTGGCCGCAAGAATAACAAGCTCCTCGTACTACGACACTCCCGAACGCGGTCTACCACATCGCCACACCGAGTGGGTGATCGCATCCGCCAACACCCTACTCCCCGATCATTCAAACCCGGGAGCCCCGACCGCCTCGAATATCCTGCGGTCCCGGCGTCGCGGAGGACTACTCGCGAATGGCGAGGTACATAACTAGTTCGCCGGCCGAGGCGTCCGCCTCGAAAGTCGCCAAAATATCCGACCGCCCCGCCTTCTTCTGGAAAGCGGTCCACCTGTCGATCTCGCGCCTCGCACCCAAGCGCATGAGCACGAATGCGGCAATGTCCATGCCCTACAAGAGAAACACCAACAACTCTCTCGCTAGGTAATCATCGAGCCTCAGAACATATCGGTGCACTCGATCCTCCATACTAGCTACTAATGCGGAACATACCGCCAATGAGTCGAACTCCACATTGTACTCGAACTATACGCCTGCTTCGCCTCAACATCAAAAATCTTACCGAGCCCTCCTCATTTGTGGAGGCAAGAAATGTGCCAGGAAGGCCCCCGAAAACTCGTCCCAAACGGCTGGAAGTGCATGCTCTCCCCGGGAAAGCTCCCACGAGTCAAACCAATCGACTGCGGTATCACGCAGTCGATGCGAACCAAATGTCACAGACTCAGTCTCTGAAGCCTTGATCACCCGCATAATCCTCTGCAACTGACGGATGAACTCCTGCGGATCATCCTCGGTCTCGACCAGAAACTCAAAGCGGCTACACCAAGGAAATCCCGTAGCCTCATACATCGCTCGGGCCTGCACTTTAAAGCCGCTGAATCGAATCCGCCGGCCCACTTATCTCATATTCGCCACAACTCGCCAATAATCGCCATCTCTTGTGACCCATCTCCCGCCTGCATCGGGACCGAGGCTCGTGTATCAGAGTCTCGGCAGCCATCGCCGCGCTCTAAACTCGCTGGTGCCGGGCGGCGCGCAAAACTCGCCGTCAAGCACTACTCGTCTCGACCGCTCGCGCTCGCATTCTCTCGAATCCCACTAGCGCCTCCGCCGCTTTGCCCTTCTTCGGGCCCCGTTGCCTTTTCGCAGGCATAATCGGTAAAACGAAACACGCCGTAGGGTCCAACTTACAACATGCTCTAAGGCACGATCTCGTAATGAGAAGAATAGAAACCAATCCTAAATGTCCTATAGCCTCCGATTATAGATGTGGTGCACAACACACCGATAATCAAGACTCTACTAGACACGGTCAGACACTTTCCGAGGACTAATCGCTCGATACCACTTTGTAACGCCCGAACCCGGCCCGCATCGTGCCTTACCCTGCACCCTAGTGATACAACATCGAGAAAACCATGGAAAATAAAACATGAATCATGAAACAAGAGATATAATAAATAGACCGCCAACCAAAACATTGCCTTTCAAGATATACATAAAACCCAACAGTTTAATCCTTTTACAACCCCGCCACAACAGCTTCTGCACTTAAGATTTACAACGACTATGACGGACAGGGCCCGCCATACCCCGAATGTACAAGAACCTACAACTCGTGGAACACATACCAAAAGATAAGCCTCCGAGAAACGGAGCTTCCTAAAACGTCAACCGAGATCACGAGAGCGAGGATCCACGACCGATGTACCTCTACTGCGGCATGAACGCAGCCCGAAGGAGGTCGATAACAGTACCAAGTATGTGAAATCACAACATCAGAAATGAAATCATAATAGCTTAACAAGCGTGAGACATGTATGATAACCAAAATACAAGACGCAACATAAAACAAGTCGTGACTCACGCCTCAAAGTCACCACTAAATATAACTATGGGTCTCACGCCCATAACATCCATCATGTTCGTGATCACGGCCGCATGCCCCTAATCGCTTCTGTAGACATGTCCATGATGCAACAATAATAAGCGCCGCGTGGCCACATGCCCCGGAATCGTGACGGTGTAGACATGCCCATGTAACCTCAATAAGAATATCTTGGTCAACCCCGCCGCACGCCACATGCCCCGGAATCGTGACGGTGTAGACACGTCCATGTTGCAACTATAATAACAAGGCCGCATGGCCACATGCCCCCGGAATACTGCATCGGTGTAGACATGTCCATGTTACCTCAATAACAATATACTGGGTGGTCAACCCTGCCGCATGGCCACATGCCGGACATCGTGACGGCAGACATGTCCATGTGACATCAACAACAAGACAGTAATCAAAATGGAAACATACCCGTGGAATTCTCCATCACTGCCAGCACGTCCAAGTAAGTTCTCAACAAGTCAACCGGCACTCTATCGAGAGACACTAGAATACGTAAATACCACACCGCACAACAAAGGCTATCATCACAAGATAGGCAAGTTTCACAACAACAAGCATAGCAAGCTTCACACAACTCAAAGTACTTTCATATTATGCCAAAGTCCGGTTTTAACCCCAAAGTACTACATCCGTTAAGTTCTTTTTAAAAGAGATCCATTACTTTTATAAAAGTCACCCGATACCCGTAGTATAAGAATGACCAACCCACATCCCTTTTCAAAATCAAGTAACAACATTCTTTTCCTAAGTTCCAGTTTGCCTAGTTTCAATTACTCAAGCTTCTCATTTTCAAATGGTTTCATAGTTCATAAACTTAATCACTTGATTCCTCTTAGAACAATTGAGTAATATAAGTCTTACGTGAGAGTAGGTTATTCTTGTTTACAACATTCTTATTACAGCAGCCATGATCTAGAAAATGTAATATCATTTTGTCTCATCTTAGTTTCTATGCAGATGGAGGTTTCTACTGGTTTTAATACAATTCATCATTATTCAATACATTTTCCTTTATTAACGCTGCAGTGGTCTGTCGATACACATTCTGATTTCCGAAATCAGTAAAACATTATCCCTTTAAATAAAATCAAGTACTCATTACTCACGAATGAGGTTTCACACAAACATTCACATTAAAACAAATAAGTTAAGTCTCTTATCTTATAAGATCAAGTCTCTTAACTTCTAACATCAGTAAACCATTCTTAAGCCGTTATACCTAACTTCCCATAAAGCTAGTATAACTCTTAAGTTTTCAAAGCACAATACTACACTTCTTTCAAAACGATTCATAAATCTTTTGAAATACTTCAAGTTTTATTATAACGCCTGCCGCTTATAAATCAAATCAATTATCTTTAAAACCACAACCCATTTTCTTACCTACATAAAGTCGTTATAACCAACTTCCCATAAAGCCGTTATAACACTTTATGTTTCAAACCAATCAAATACATTAAACACATGTACGCTCACCGCACTACATAGTTACACACATATCATGCTAGAAGAGATAGGAAGATGTTCACATACCTCGCGACGATTTAACGACAATAAGCAAAATGCTCCAAGTACTACAACCTTGCTAGCCCTTTCCACTCTCGAGTAGAATACGCTACTCTTAGTACTTTCACCTATAAAGGCCACAAACGCCTATTAAATCTTAAACACACGCTCCCATCTTTCTACGTAAAAATCCAAGACCTCCCCGCAACAACAGAAATCTCCTCCTCTATCGAGGTCGGCTACCAAGCCAACCAGGGGGTTAACACGTCTAACCTGGACGCTGCATAATTCTACTACACAAGAATGCTACATAAGTCTCATCGTAATACAACCCTAGGTAATTACGATCGCTTCTTCTTTATTATCCTTCATGTGATTACTGTTCAATTCTTCATTCTTCAGGCTTAAGTCAAAAGACATTGCCATAATACTAAGTTCAGTTCTATATATAGTATATAACACTCTATATTCAACACTTATGTAATTTCCAATTACAATAGGGGGACAAGATATTTACCTCGATAAGCCCAAAATTATCCGAGTTTAAAGTCGCTCCGAGCAAGGTTTAGCTCCTCCTCCGAGTGCTCCAATCCGCACTAAACAACCCTTAGAAGTTCTACGCAACTTCTACTCCAGACTTCACCAACGGGGGAAGATTTTCCTGTGGTTTCGTGTAGGCTAAGGAAAGTATAATCGTATTTTCCGGTTTTTCAGACAAAGGGTACTTTGGAAAGTACTACAAGTATATGGGCTAAAGTATTTTGGACATTATAACAATACTTAGGAGAGTATTTCTATACCACAACAAAGGGTATTATACTAAACAACTAGCAGTGGGGTACTTACGCCAAGGCACCACCAAAGGGGGAAGCTCTCGCAAAGGGGGAAAGGGGACTGGTGGACGAAATTCACAAGGGAGAGAGGAAGAGAACTTCAAGACTTAGGCAATTTGTGGATGAAGAAAGTCTTCACAAAGGGGAGCTATTTATAGGCCAAGCAAAGGCCAACCAATGGCCAAGATCCATCCATGTGTTAGGCAAGTGTAAGGCCAAGATCAAGCCAAGTGCACCCACAAAACACTCCACAAAACACTCCACAAAACAAGCCACAAAACAAGGCACAAAAGGAGGGGACAATCGGCCAAGGCCAAGCCCCCTCTTTGCTGCCCAACGAGGTGACAAGTGTCACCCTCCCGTTGGTCCAAAAATGTTCCGTCGCTCGTAAAAATCCGCAAAAATACTAAATGACATAGCCGTAATTTTTCCAACGTAAGTCGTGGGAAACGCTTCGCCGTAAAACGACTCTATTCGGCACTCGTGCCCAAATTTCGAACCAAAGCCAATTCTTAAGGCAAAGAAAATTTAATACGTACGCCCTCACGTACATACTCTGGAAATACGGGGTATAACAATCTGAGGTCATGGTACATCTTGGTCGACCCCGGATGAATCGAATAACGAGCACTGTGTGCCTCCCCCAAAATCTGGTGACGAAGTCCTGACACATCGGGAACACACAACCGGCCCTCAAATCTCAGAACCCCATCAGGCGCTACCTCGAATAGACTCTTCTCCTCCCGAAGAGCTGCATCTCGATACTGTACCAATATTGGGTCCTCAAACTGTCGCCTCTTCCGTGGAGGCATAACTGTTTCATATGAATAGGTTAGAGAGGATTCAACCTAATAAGACAGCTCTACTGCACGATCTCAGAGAGAGAAGAATGAAAACCAATCCTAAATGTCCTGCAGCCTCCTGATTATAGATGTGGTGCACAACACACCGATAATCAAGACTCTACTGACACTGCCTCAGACACTTTCCGAGGACTAACTGCTCTGATACCACTTTTGTCACGACCCGACCCCGGGCCGCGACTGGTGCCCTACCTGGGCACCCCGTTCAGGTATACATCAGAGAATAGCAGCGGAACATACACAACATACAACATGTTTAGACAATAACACAAAGCAGCCGATAAGGCCGCCTTCCATAAAATATGCATAACCAAAGAAAAACTGTACAACTCAGTTCTTACAACCCCAAACCACAACATGTGACTACAAACCTCTAGGAATAACTATAGTGGCGGGACAGGGCCCCGCCATACCCCTGAATGTACATAAATCTACAACATCAGGGAAAAACTGTACCAAAAAGACAAGCCTCCGGAGAAATGGAGCTTCTGACGTCTGATATGTGATCCTAAGAATGAGGATCCACCACTGCTACCCCTATCTCATGCAGATTGAACGCACTCGAGGAAGCGGGTCAAGACACAATAAGTACTAAGTATGTAAATCGAAAGTATCAGAATTACAACATAAGTTTAAAACAAAGCCGGAGACATGTATGATAACAAAATTACAGTACACAGTGCCTTACTAACAATGAGAGTAATTAAGAGTATACGTACAACATAAAAATAGGAGACTCACGATCAAATCATGGGTAGCGAACCCATGGAAACAGGTGGTATAACATCTTGGGGGTTTACCCCTCATTTATACTCTTACTCTGAAGCAGGTGGTATAACGTCTTGGGGGTTTACCTCTCATTTATACTCTTACCCTGGAGAAGGTGGTAAAGCAGTTGGTATAACATCTTGGGGGTTTACCCCTAATTTATACTCTTACCCTGGAGAAGGTGGTATAACGTCTTGGGGGTTTACCCCTCATTTATACTCTTACCCTATCTCAACCGGCCGTCATACAATAAATAAGCAAGTTAAGAAATCCCCCTAACTTCTTATTAGTCTTATTCATCTACACTCTCATTTTAGTTTACTTAAGGCACTAATATGTTATAATAAATCCGGGAGTTTAACCCAAAGTACTACGTACTTCTAATCTTTTAAAAATGACTCATTTTCATATAAAACTTCCAAGATACTATTAACCGTAGTATCAAGTCAAAATTACTATTCAATACAAGTCACAATACCTTTAGAAATAAAGTTAGGTTTCTAAATCAAGTGACTCCTTTTATTATAAAACCTTAGGCAATTGTTGCCTTAAAATCAAATTACCTTTTCATTAAAATCAAGTCATTTATCTTTCCATAAAGCAAATATAACCAACTTCCCATAAAGTCGTTATATTCACTTTATACCTTAGCCAAAGACAATTTCCTATCCAAGGGACTTATACGTTTAAAACGGAACAAGTATCACATACTTTAAAACTCTTCAAGTCCCTTAACTTTAATAAAACTTAAGACATCCTTTACTTTCAAAGAAGTGAGTTAATCTCCTAACTCACCCGACTTGGCTATTCATAAAATTAGTAAAGGATATCAAGGGGTTGTACGTCTACCGTACTACATACGTGCAACTAGTCATGCTCAAAAGATAGGAAAAGTTCTACATACCTCGTCGGGTCAAACCACTCGCCAAGTACAATATCCCGCCCGTAGTATGTCAACCTATAATGTCCACAATACGTCTATTAACGCCTTACTTCAAACGTAGAATATTATAAGCGTAAAGTCGCTAAATTCTACGGAAAATCGGACAGCACCTCCTTTGTTTTTACTTACTTTGCACCTTTTTCAAGGCCGAATTCAATAACCAAACACGCCATATTTAAGGCCCAAACAATGAAATTAACAATAGGGGATTACACGCCTACTAGACGTGTAAAATTCCGCCCAACAATAGATATCAAACTAATACAACTACAAGTCCAATTTCGGCCACATTGAGTACAACAATACCGATTCTTATCCAATTTCCATTTCAATCCAAATTGTTAGCATAACATGATATCAAGTCGCACTCGATTATACTACTATAATCTTCAAGTAAGTAACATGCGACGATTCTAGTAAACGACCAAATTGTAATCCAACTTCATATGACTTACATTACATTTCGGATTTTAAGGCTACAAGCAATCCATAATACTTATAAACTTCAACATATCAACTTCATTCTAGCAACATGTAAAGCTAACAACAACAATATATATATATATATAATCTTGTAACACTATTAAGAGACAAGATTATACCTCAACGAATCTTAATCCAACTCCAAATCCGAAGTCTCTCCTTAGCAACTTAGAGCCTCTTCAAGACACTTCAATCCGCTACTTGAGACCCTTAGAACAATACCAACAAATTTCCTTCAAACTTCCAAACAAAACCTAGAAAAGCAACTAGGTTTTCGCTTTGCGACTAACCCGAAAACTATCTTTTTCCGAGATTTTTCTATTGAGATATGCTTACAATACACTCAAGAACCTTGGTTTAAAGTGTGGAGCTTAATGGACAAGAAACAAATTTTTGTTTTCAAATGTCTTGAACCCGAGAGCAATGCTTTGAGTTCTTCAAATTTTTGTGAAAATTTTCTAAGTGTTGGACTTAGTCTTGCTACTAGTAGTATTATATAATGCAATGGAGGGTCAAGATGCAACCAAATTGGTGGTTTGGATGAGCTCTTATTAAATATCAAGCCTTGTGGGTCCTTTGACTTAGTCAAGAATCTCAAGCTCACTACTTGCAAGACTTAGTCATCCAAGACTATGGTCAATGACCATTTTGGCCATGACATTTTCGTCCAAGGCAACAACAAGGGGGGTGACACGTGTCGCCCTCCCATTCGTCACAATATTACGTTTTCCGACAATTTCATAATTCCGATAAATTTTTACAAGTCTCAAATCTTAACACTTGTGAGTTCTTACGTACGTTCTTAAAACATGTCCTGTAAATACGGGGTGTAACATTATTAGTGCCATGATTGCCATGTTCTTCCGTTATGGTCTCGGAGCTAACCAAATGACCCGTGATAGAAACGTCATCTCTAGGAGAGAAAGAAGTGACTTTGGCTATCCGAGTTTCCTTACCATTGCCGGGAGTTTCGGAAGAGTCTTCTCTAATAGGCTCATGGACAGTGATAGAGTCCTCTATTATAGTCACTTCTGGAGTAGTATTAGGAGGAATCATTTCCGTGTTGGTGACAGACGAGACATGATGCTTACCCCCTTCGAACTCACTTATATCCAAGCTCTCGATTTCTATACTTTTTCCCCATTCATGTATCCTTTGTAGTGTAAAATCATCAACCACATGTTCAAGTGGAATGCGCAAATCAGGTGGAACATGAACTAACACCGTGGGGTCCGAAATTGCCGGAATTAAGTTTTCCTCAACTATGGTTGGGCTTCCACCGTTCTATTTCTTTTTCATGGTTCTAGACTTCGTAGATCCTCCAGAACCACCAGAATCATTGCTAGAGCGAGTATAACGCTTAGTCTTTTTCATGTCATGAACATTAAGCTTCGATTAGTGAAGAAACAATGAGGGAGACGGACAAACCGAAAGAGCAACCAAGGAGAAATTGTTGAGAGCGTTTTTCCTTAGTGAGAGAAACTTCTTTCTAACTCCTTTTTTAAGTATACTTTAAGTTCCTATTAGGCGTATAATCCCCTTTGATGTGTTGTTTTGTTGAGCCTTGAATGTGGCATGTTGGTTATTGATTTCAGGCCTTGAAAAAGGTGGAAAAGTACGTAGAAACAAAGAAAATGCTGCCCAATTTCCGTAGAATAGGAAGTTTTACACTTAGAATATTCTACGTTGGAAAGCTAGAAGTTGATAGACGTATTATGGTCATTATAGGTTGACATTCTACGTGCGGCATATTCAACTTGGCAGGTGAATTAAGTCGGAGAGGTATGTGAACTCTTCCCTATCTCTTGAGCATGAGTATTTACAAAGGTATAGTACGGTAGACGTACGTATTTTTAGTGAACTTGGTTTCAGTTTGGTATCCTTGCCTTCATTTCGAAAAGTGAAGTAACTCGACTTTTAAAAGTATATGTTACTTGATGTTACATGTAAAGATTACTTGACTTGAAAAGAATAGAATACTTGATTTGGAAAAGTATGGGTTACTTGAACTATTTTAAAGTTAAGAGACTTGATTTCTAAAGTCAAGGAACTTGAAGTATTCTGAAAGTTATGAAACTTGATTTGAAAGTATATGATACTTGGCTTCAAAAGTATAAGTCTCTTGGTTTCAAAGAGGAACGTAATTGTCTTGGTTTAGAAAGACATAAAGTGTTATAATGACTTTATGGGAAGTTAATTATAACGACTTTATGAGAAGTTAAATGAGTGGTTTACTCAAATGATTTAAACAAGGATAAACGACTTGGTTTTAAGAAAGACAACTTGATTTAAAGGCATAAGTTGCCTAAGTTTTGAAAGTAGAAGTCACTTGGTTTAAAAGCCTAAAAATGTATTTCTAAAGGTGTAGTGACTTATTTTGAAAAGTGGACAAGCCTTGATACTACAGATGTTAGTATCTTGGGGGTTTTATACGAGAAAGAGTCATTTTTAAAAGGATAAAGGTACGTAGTACTTTGGGTTAAATTCCCGGATTTTTTCATGACATGTTAGTGCCTTAGGTTAAATAAAATGAGAGTGCATGATAATTAAGTCTAATAAGAAGTTAAGGGATTCTTAACTTGCTTATGTTATGTATGATAGCCGGTTGTGCTAGTGTTATGTTGTTCTTGCGGGGTAAACCCCCGGGTTACTACATATTCCGTGGATTTGCTCCCCACGATGCGAGTGCGGCGTTTGTACTCATGCGGTCCACCGCCCATGCGGTGAAATAGTCCTACGCGGGTGAAATAGTCCCAAGCCGAGCAAATTGCTCCATCATGGGTCCCGTTATACCGTATTTCCGCAGTATGTACGTGAGGACGCACGCATAAAAGTTTAGTTTAGTTAGGCACTTTGGACGAAATGTTTGTGCACAACTCACTAAAGAATCGTTTTTCGACGAAACGTTTTCCAAAGCTTGCGTAGGGAAAATTCCGGCTATGTCATTAATAATTTTTGCGGATTTTTCCGAGAGATGAAACATTTTGGACCAACGAGAGGGTGACACTTGTCACCCTCAAGTGGACGGCAATTGGGCAAAGTTGGCACAGTTTTTGTGCCTTTCCCTTAGTCAAGGAGTTGGTAAGATATTTGTGTAGTAGATGGATAAGGACACTTGCCTAAATCCTCACCCTACACTTGCATAGCACTTGGCTTCATCTTGGCCATTGGTTGGCCATTGGTTGGCCTATAAATACTCCCCTAACTTGAAGGTTTTCTTCATCCACAAATCCATTCTCCAAGTCTTGAAAATCCTTCCCCCTCTCTTGTTGTGTTTTCGTCCAACACTCCCCCCCCCCTCTCTTGGAAGGCCTTGGCCGAAACACCTCTCCCCCCTAGCCTAGTAGCTCTAGCCGAACCCCCCCCCCCCTTGGTAGAAAGTTGTCTTCCAAGTATAGTCACTATTCCAAAATACCCTAGCCCAAATCCCTTATAGTATTTTAGTAGAAGTTGTGTAGAACTTCTAAGGGTTTCTTGGAGCTATCGGAGCGTGCAAATTAGGAGCTAAACCTCGCTCAGGATCGACATTTATACTTGGATAATTTTGGGCTTATCAAGGTAAATACTCTTGTCCTTCTATTGTAATTGGATATTACATATAAGAATAGTATAGACTTGAGTATAAGATACACTGAAGGATATTAAAGAATAGAATTGAACTGTTATCACAGTAGAAGGGTATAAATGAAGAATAATTGAACTGTACTTACATATGACTGTGTTTAACGTAGACTTGAGTAGCTTGACGGGTAGGGAAGTGCTGCCCAATTTTCCGCAGGATAGAGAACCCTCTGCTTAGAACTGTTTACAGAGTAGTCTAGATGTTGATAGACGTGTCTGACTATTATAGGTTGATTCTCTGCGCGCGACATATTCGACTTGGCAGGTGGTTTTCGCCGAGAAGGTATGTGATTCTTCCTATACTCTTGAGCATGATATTTTAAATATATATATAGTACGGTAGACGTACGTGTGTTAACTGAATAATAATTACGGCAATGTTTTTTGACTTAAGCCTGAATAATAATTACGGCAATGTCTTTTGACTTAAGCCTGAATAATAAGAATCTTGAAGCATTTCAAAAGAATACTGAATCATTTTTAATAGAAGAGAAATATTTGGTTTTTAAACAAAAAGCTTAAGAGTTATACTAGCTTTATGGGAAGTTAGGTATAACAACTTAAGAAAGATAAAAAGAACTGTTTACTTATTTGTTTATAAAAGCCTTGTATTGATTTCTGTAAAGTGTAGTAAGATTGTTTGATAAATAGACATATTATGATACTACGTGTGTTAGTGTCTTGTGATGTTGTGAAAGGGGGTCATTCTTGTTGTGCTTACGTTGCTAAACGGTAAGTCCGTTGTACTGTTATTACATCACCTACCCCCTTGACTTGTTATACAGGGCTTGCCACCCTTGACGCGTCTATACGCCATGCGATCATGTGACTATGAGGAGCTACGGAGTTCCAGTGATTGATCATTCCGGTGTTTTATCCCGACGCGGGATGCCCTACGCGATGCCGTGTGACTACGCGTCTATGAGACTATGCGGATCGCGGAGTCGGTGAGGTACCGGGGTTAGCTACCCCGTCGCGAGAATACCTCATGCGGTCTCACATGACCTATGCGATCGCAGAAGTCCAGGAATAGGCACGCATATGATACTATGGGCGATTGGCCTTGCTTCGATCATTCGCGGCCTAGGAAAGACCAGTTACATTATATCTATTTTGCTCTTGTTTATGTTGTGGCACTATGTGCAGTTAAACTGGTTGTATTTGCAAATGGTTTTAAATACTTTGATTTTACTTGATTTTACGATTTCACATACTTAGTACCTGTTGTACTGACCTCCTTCGGGGGGCTGCGTTCATGCCGCAGGTAAGGGCAAGCAGGTGCTAGATCCACATCCTTAGGATCTTTTGCTTTGGTGTCAGGAGCTCCATCTTCTCCGGAGGCTCGACGTTTGGGTATGATCTCCCTGTTGTTGTATATAGTTTTGTACATTCAGGGTATGGCGGGGCCCTGTCCCGCCATAGTTGTTTATCTTCTTAGAGGTCTGTAGTCCTATTGTATAGTTGGGATGTAACTACAAAACTATGTTTATATATATATGATGAAAGACGACATTTTCTCACATAAAACTGGGTCTCATTTTACAACTGTTTCATGTCTTATTTTTATATTCCGCTGATTACTCTGATGTATGACTACTTGGGTGCCCGGGTAAGGCACGATCCACGCCCCGAACGGGTCGTGACAAAAGTGGTATCGAGCGATTAATCTTCGGAAAGTATCTACTGCACCGATCTAGTAGTCTTGATTATCGGTGTGTTGCACCACACCAATAATCGTGAGGCTATAGGATATTTAGGATTGGTTTCCATTCTTCTCACTCCGAGATCGTGCCTTAGAGCCGTGTTATAAGTTGGACCTCTAACGTATTCCTTTCTCAGAATCGTTATGCCTCCACGTAAGGCAACCCGCCCGAAGCGGCAAGGCGAGGAGCCGCTAGTAGGACACCAAGAGTTACGAGGGCTCGTGCCCGCCTATACCCGAGACGGCGAGTTCCATGACGCCGCGCCCCAAAGCAGAGGCCACAAGACTGCACTCTCCAGTCCCACCTGGAGCGGATGACGGGTTACCGAGATGGCCCGCCATCGCCGTGATCGTGGCGCACACGAGGATAGGCCGGACGCTGCAGTTCAGCCCAAAGAAGACCGTAGTTCACCCGAGATCGCATACCATGGTTACGAGATTTTCTGAGCTGTAGCCCGCCAGAGTTCTACGGGTCGAGACCTGAGGATGATCCGCAGGAGTTCATCCGTCAGTTGCAGAGGATCATGCGAGTGGTCAAAGCTTCAGAGACCGAGTCCATGATCTTCGGTTCGCATCGGCTGCGTGATACCGCAGTCGATTGGTTTGATTCGTGGGAGTTATCCCGGGGAGAGCACGCGTCCCCAGCTACTTGGGACGAGTTCTCGGAGGCCTTTCTTACTCACTTCTTGCCTCCACAGATGAGGAGGGCACGGGCCGACAAGTTTTTGTTGCTGAGACAGAGAGGACGCACAGTTAGGGAGTACAACGTTGAGTTTGATTCGTTGGCTCGATATGTCCCTGCATTGCAGCGATATGGAGGACCGGTGCATTGCTACGCCATCGGGCTAGATGATTATATGGCCGAGTCTTGCGCGTGTGGCTCTTCACCAGGCATGGATATTACCCGCACGCAGCTCATGACCGGGATGCGGCGAGCGAGAGACCGTCCGTCGAATGTGATATCGCATCGAGAAGGCGCCAAGACGACCGGATTTTTGGTAGTTCTCGGGAGGACGGCCTCAGCAGACGTCTAGGTTTGCACCACAGCCAACTCAGAGCACTCCTACATCGTTTTGCATACCCAGAGCATTCGGGGCGGTCGGGGCCCCGGACTTCGGACTTCCAGTGCGGTGCTAACCGATCGAGGTCCGCTTCGGTGTGTCCGTTGTGGTAGATTCCATTCGTGGAGCCGTAGTACTACTCGGAGCTTGCTATACTTGGGCCGCAGGTCATTTTGCGAGGGCCTGTCCGACCGGGGCGCTGTGGTAGGCTCACCATGGTCTGCATTGCCGGTTCATCATCTCCTACGATTACTCGCCGAGGCGTGGTACTCATGGGCCGTCGCGTCGCCAGAGGTCGTGGCGCTGTCGATTCTAGCGGTCCTCAGAACCGCATTTATGCCTTGTCCAGCCGGCAGGATCAGGAGGCCTCACCTGATGTCGTCACAAGTACCTTATCAGTTTCGGGTTATGATGTGTACGCCTTGATAGATCCGGTTCTACTGCCCTATATATCTCCCTTATTGCTAGTAGGATAGGGATGAGCACGAGTCCATAGACCCTTTTGAGGTAGCTACGCCAGTGGGTGATTTGGTGGTAGCTCGGCGGGTATATAGAGCTTGTCCAGTGACTTTATGCAGTCGTCAGACCCTAGCAGACTTGATAGAGCTGGACATGACTGATTTCGATATGATCATGGGCATGGATTGGCTAGCTTCTTGCTACGCCAGTGTAGACTGCAGGGAGGGAGTGGTACGGTTCCAGCTTCCTAGGGAGTCGGTTATTGAGTGGGAGGGGAACACGGTGTCGCCGAGGGGTAGGTTTATTTCCTACCTCAAGGATAGGAAGATGGTGCAGAAGGGGTATATCTACCATCTCATTCGGGTGTTTGATCACGAGGTCGCTGCACCAGATTTTCACCGGTTCTGTAGTCGAGAGTTCCCGATGTGTTTCGGATGACCTCCGGTATCCTCCGAGAGGAGATAGAGTTTTGTATCAATGTCTTGCGGACACTCGGCCTATTTCCATTCCGCCATACAGAATGGCACCTGCCGAGTTGAGAGAGTTGAAGGACCAGCTGCGAGATTTGCTGGAGAAGGGCTTCATCAGGCCTAGTGTTTCTCTCTGGGGAGCGCGGGTATTGTTCGTGAAGAAGAAGGACGGGACGCTGCGCATGTGTGTTGATTACGCATACCAACAAGGTGACCATTAAGAACAGATACCCCCTTCCCAGGATTGATGATTTGTTCGACCAGCTGCAGGGTGCGAGATGTTTCTCCAAGATTGATCTGCGATCGGGCTATCATCAGGTGCGAGTCAGAGAGGTGGATGTCCCTAGGACTGCATTCCGGACCCGGTACGGGCACTATGAGTTCAGGGTTATGTCGTTCGGTTTGACCAATGCTCCGGCAGTTTTTATGGATTTGATGAACCGAGTGTTCAAACCATTTTTGGACACGTTTGTGATAGTGTTCATTGATGATATCTTGGTTTATTCTCGCTCAGAGCAGGATCATGCGGAGCATTTGGCGATCTTTGAGAGTTCTCCAGGACCAGCAGTTATACGCCAAGTTTTCCAAATGTGAGTTTTGGTTAGCTTCGGTGGCTTTTCTTGGGCATATTGTCGGGGCTGATGGTATTCAGGTGGATACGGCCAAGATCGAGGCAGTCAGGAGTTGGCCTAGACCTACTACTCCGACAGAGGTTCGTAGAGAAGTTTGCTTCTATCTCTGCACCATTGACTAGGCTGACTCAGAAGGCAGCTAAGTTTCAGTGGACTGATGCGTGTGAGCAGAGTTTCCAGTTACTAAAGGAGAGACTGACGACCGCCCCCGTTCTTACTCTTCCAGAGGGTCCAGACGGCTATGTCGTGTATTGTGATGCGTCAGGCATCGGGTTGGGATGTGTGTTGATGCAGCAGGGCAAGGTTATAGCGTATGCATCCCGACTTAAGAAACACGAGAGAACTACCCCACCCATGATTTGGAGTCGCGCGTGATTCACGCCTTGAAGATCTGGAGGCACTACTTGTATGGGGTTCATGTGGATATTTATACAGACCACAAGAGCCTCAAATATATCTTCAGCCAGAGGGAGCTGAACTTACGACAAAGACGGTGGTTAGAGCTGCTCAAGGATTATGATGTTGACATCGCACCACCCGGGAAGGCCAATGTCAGGCGATGCTCTTAGTCGTAGGTCGATGGAGTCTATCGATGTGCACGGAGAGAGGGCACGGTTCGCGATATGCATCGAAGCGAGCCTTGGTGTCCGCTTGATTGATTACGATAGCGATGGGATTCGAGTTCGAGAGGTTGCCGAGTCTTCCATCGTCGGCGAGGTGAAGAGGCAACATTGAGGATCCGTTTTGATTCGGTATCGTGATACACTCTTCGTGAGAAAGGGTCCTTTTGAGGTAGCACCATGGGGTTCTAAGGTTTGAGGGCGGTTGTGTGTTCCAGATGTTTCGTGACTTCGGCGAGTTCTTGGGGAAGCACACAACGCGTTACTCTATCCATCCGGTCGACCAAGATGTACCACGACCTTAGATCGTGTATTGGTGGGATGGATTGAAGAGGACGTTGCGAGTTCGTAGCTCGGCCCGTGTTGTCGCAGTGAAGGTAGAGCACCAGAGGCCTGGTGGTTTGTTGCAGACGATAGAGATCCCGACCTGGAAGTGGGAGGTGATCAACATGGACTTTATCACAGGATTGCCTCGCACTTAGAGGAGGCATGATTCTATATAGGTTATCGTCGACAGGCTGACGAAATCAGCCCACTTTCTTCCCGTCAGGACGACTTTTTTGGCTGAGGATTATGCCAGACTTTACATCCGAGAGATCGTCAGACTGCATGGAGTCCCTATTTCGATCATATCGCATGCAGGAGCCCGCCACGCTAACTTCGAGGTCTTTCCGAAAGGTTTAGGACGCAGTGAGCCTAATCGCATTCCATCCACGCATGCAGACGGACAGGCTGAGCGCACTATCCAGACTCTTGAGGATATGCTGCGAGCCTGCGTTATTGACTTCAGGGGTAGCTGGGAGGATCATTTGCTTCTAGTTGAGTTTGCATATAATAATAGCTACCACTCCAATATTCAGATGGCGCCTTATGAGTCCTTGTATGGGAGGAAGTGCAGATCGCCGATAGGCTGGTTTGATGTGGGCGAGGTACAGTTAGTGGGACCAGACTGGTAAGCAGATGGATAAGGTGAAACTTATCCAAGAGCGGTTCGATACCGTAGTCGGCGAAGTCATATGCAGATCATCGTCGTCAGATCCGGAGTTCGAGGTTGATGATTGGGTTTTCTGAAGGTGTCACCTCGGGCGGTGTGATGAGATTCGGGAAGAAAGGGAAACTCACCCAAGGTACATTGGGCCCTATCGACATCCGCAGGTAGGCAAGGTTGCCTACGAGTTGGATCTGCCGTCCGATCTGGAGGCAGTGCATCCGGTGTTTCATGTTTCTATGCTGAGGAGATGTATCGGGGATCCATCTAGGGTGCACCCGATTGACGATGTCCGGGTGACCGAGGGGTTATCGTATGAGGAGATTCCCATAGCGATAATCGATCGTCAGGTTAGGCGTCTGCGGACCAAGGACGTGGCTTCCGTCAAAGTCTTGTGGCGGAACGAGCTCAGGGAGGAGATGACGTGGGAAGCTGAGGAGGACATGAGGCAGAAGTATCCTCACCTATTCCCCACACCTCCAGGTAATTCACTTTCCTACTTGTAAATTTTCATTGTCATATATGCTTAAGTGTTGTTTTGTGGCCGTATGTAGCACTTGCAAACTGTTAAGTTGTGAGGTACTTTATCGTTAACTGTCTTGGGAAGGAACATTCAGGACGAATGTTTCTAAGGAGGGGAGAATGTTATACCCCGTATTTCCAGAGTATGTACGTGAGGACGTACGTACAAAAGTTTAGCCTTAGTTAGGCACTTTGGACGAAATGTTTGTGCACAACTCACTAAAGAATCGTTTTTCGACGAAACGTTTTCCAAAGCTTGCGTAGGGAAAATTCTGGCTATGTCATTAATAATTTTTGCGGATTTTTCCGAGAGATGAAACATTTTGGACCAACGAGAGGGTGACACTTGTCACCCTCAAGTGGACGGCAATTGGGCAAAGTTGGCACATTTTTTGTGCCTTTCCCTTAGTCAAGGAGTTGGTAGGATATTTGTGTAGTAGATGGATAAGGACACTTGCCTAAATCCTCACCCTACACTTGCATAGCACTTGGATTCATCTTGGCCATTGGTTGGCCATTGGTTGACCTATAAATACTCCCCTAACTTGAAGGTTTTCTTCATCCACAAATCCATTCTCCAAGTCTTGAAAATCCTTCCCCATCTCTTGTTGTGTTTTCGTCCAACACTGCCCCCCCCTCTTGGAAGGCCTTGGCCGAAACACCTCTCCCCCCTAGCCTAGTAGCTCTAGCCGAAACCCCCCCCCCCCCCTCTTGGAAGGCCTTGGCCGAAACACCTCTCCCCCCCTAGCCTAGTAGCTCTAGCCGAAACCCCCTGGTAAAGTTGTCTTCCAAGTATAGTCACTATTCCAAAATACCTAGCCCAAATCCCTTATAGTATTTTAGTAGAAGTTGTGTAGAACTTCTAAGGGTTTCGAGCTATCGAGCGCAAATTAGGAGCTAAACCTCGCTCAGGATCGACATTTATACTTGGATAATTTTGGGCTTATCGAGGTAAATACTCTTGTCCTTCTATTGTAATTGGATATTACATATAAGAATAGTATAGACTTGAGTATAAGATACACTGAAGGATATTAAAGAATATAATTGAACTGTTATCACGAGAAGGGTATAAATGAAGAATAATTGAATCATTTACATAGGACTGCTTTTCTGATGAGACTTGAGTAGCTTGACGTAGGGAAGTGCGCCCAATTTTCCGTAGGATAGAGAACCCTCTCGCTTAGAATCGCATACGAGTAGTCTAGACGTTGATAGGCGTGTCGACTATTATAGGTTGATTCTCTCGCGCGACATATTCGACTTGGCGGTGGTTTTCACGAGAAGGTATGTGATTCTTCCTATACTCTTGAGCATGATATTTTAAAAATATATATAGTACGGTAGACGTACGTGTGTTAACTGAATAATAATTACGGCAATGTCTTTTGACTTAAGCTTGAATAATAATTACGGCAATGTCTTTTGACTTAAGCCTGAATAATAAGAATCTTGAAGCATTTCAAAAGAATACTGAATTATTTTTAACAGAAGAGAAGTATTTGGTTTTAAACAAAAGCTTAAGAGTTATACTAGCTTTATGGGAAGTTAGGTATAACAACTTAAGAAAGATAAAAAGAAGCTTACTTATTTGTTTATAAAAGCCTTGTATTGATTTACGTAAAGTGTAGTAAGATTGTTTGATAAATAGACATATTATGATACTACGTGTTAGTGTCTTGTGTTGTTGTGAAAGGGGTCATTCTTGTTGTGCTTACGTTGCTAAGCGGTAAGTCCGTTGTCTTGTTATTACATCACCTACCCTTGACTTGTTATACCGGTGGGCTTGCCACCCTTTGATGCGGTCTATACGGCCTATGCGTCTATGTGACTATGCGAGTGCGGAGTTCAGGATTGATCATTCCGGTGTTTTATCCCGACGCGGGATGCCCTATGCGATCCGTGTGACTATACGGTCTATGAGACTATGCGGATCGCGGAGTCGGGAGGTACCGGGGTTAGCTACCCCGTCGCGAGGAATACCTCATGCGGTGCATGTGTGACCTATGCGGATCGCGGGAAGTCCAGGACTAGGCACGCATATGATACTATGGGCGATTGGCCTTGCCCGATCATTCGCGCCTAGGAAAGACCATTACATTATATCTATTTTGTTTTGTTTATTGTCACGACCGACCCGGCCGCGATCGTGCCCTACCCGGGCACCTGCTCGTATACATCAGAGAATAGCAGCGGAACATACACAACATAAACACAGGTGTAAACAATATAACAACACAGGCTAGCCGATAAGGCCGCCTTCCATAATATAAACAAAGTCAAAAGTACAACTTTACAACTCAGTTCTTACAGCCCAACCACATATGTGAATACAGACCTCTATGAATAACAACTGTGGCGGGACAGGGCCCCGCCATACCCCTGAATGTACATAATCTACAACATCAGGGAAAGACTGTACAAAAAGAAAGACAACCCTCCGGAGAATGGAGCTTCCGACGTCCGATAAGTGATCCTAAGAGTGTGGATCCGCAACCTGCTTACCCTTTCCTGCGGCATGAACGCAGCCCCCGAGGAAGGGGTCAGTACACAATATGTACTAAGTATGTAAAACTGGAAAGTACTGTAATTACAACATAAGTTTAACAGAAAGCCGGAGACATGTATGATAACAAAATTACAGTACACAGTGCCTTACTAACAATGAGAGTAATAATAGGTGTATACTTACAACGAAAAATAGGATTGGAATCCTACTCCTGGGACTATTTCACCCGCATAGGTCCAGTGGACCTGCGTGAGGTATTCCTCGCATGGGACTATTTCACCCGCATAAGCCCTTACGGACTCGCATGAGGTATTCCTCGCATAGGCTGGACCCGCCCGCATGGGACTATTTCACCCGCATAAGCCCTTACGGACTCGCATGAGGTATTCCTCGCATCGTGGTTAGCAAATCCACGGAAATATACAATGTCACAATCCCGGGGAATGACCCCGCAACGAATAATATATCACTAGCCCAAATCCGGCTATCACACATAACATAAGCTCTATCGGCTTATCATACAATATATAAGCAAGTTAAGAAATCCCCTAACTTCTTACTATTCTTGTTCATATACACTCTCATTTTAGTTTACTTAAGGCACTAACATGTCTTTTATAAAAATCCGGGAATTTAACCCAAAGTACTACGTACTTCTATTCTTTTAAAATGACTCATTTCATTATAAAACTTCCAAGATACTAATAACCATAGTATCAAGTTACAATTTCTTTTCAAGACAAGTCACCATACTTTTAGAAATAAAAATTAGGCTTCTAATCAAGTGACTCATGTCTTATAAAACCTTAGGCGATTGGTGCCTTAAAATCGAATTGCCTTCCATTAAAACAAGTCATTTATCTTTCCATAAAGTCAATATAACCAACTCCCCATAAAGTCGTTATATTCACTTTATACCTTAGTCAAGTACAATTTCCTATCCAAGGGACTTATACGATTAAAACGACACAAGTATCACATACTTTAAAATTCTTCAAGTCCCTTATCTTTAACAAGACTTAAGACATCTTTAATATTCTCAAAGAAGTGAGTTAATCTCCTAACTCACCCGACTTGGCATTTCATAAAACAAGTAAAGAATGTCAAAGTCTTGTACGTCTACCGTACTATATACGTGAAACTAGTCATGCTCAAAGATAGGAAAAGTTCTACATACCTTGTCGGGTCAAACCACTTGCCAAGTACAAAGTCCCGCCCGTAGTATATCAACCTATAATATTCACAATACGTCTATTAACGCCTTACTTCAAATGTAGAATATTATAAGTGTAAAGTCTCAATTTTCTACGGAAAATCGGACAGCACCTCCTTTGTTTTTACTCACTTTGCCACCTTTTTCAAGGCCGAAATACAATAACCAAACAGCCCCAATTGGCTCACAACAATATAGAAGGTAGTTCAATACAATTGAATAACCAAACAGCCCCAATTGGCTCACAACAATATAGAAGGTAGTTCAATACAATTGAATAACCAAACAGCCCCAATTGGCTCACAACAATATAGAAGGTAGTTCAATACAATTGAATAACCAACTAATACAAACTACAGTCCAAATCGCCACCTGAGTTCAACAAAACCAATTCTTATCCAATTTCCATTTCAATCCATATTGGTAGCATAACATGATATCAAGTCGCATTTGATTATAACAACCATAATCTTTAAGTAAGTAACATGCGACGATTTCTAAAAACAACCAATTAGTAATCCAATTTCCAAGTGGCTTGTATAACATTTCGGATTTAACTACAAGAAATCCATAATACTTATAACTTCAACCTATCAACTTCATGCTAGCAACAAGTAGAGCTAACAACAACAATATAAATATGTAATCGTGTAACACCTTTAAAAGACAAGATTATACCTTAACGATTCTTAATCCAACTCGATCCAAGTCGCTTCCTTAGTAGTTTAGAGCCTCTCCAAGACACTTCAATCCGCTTGTTGAGACCCTTAGAACAACACCAACAATTATCCTTCAAAACTCCAAACAAAACCTAGAAAGACCATTAGGTTTTCGTTTGACTAACAGAAAATAATTTTTTCCAAGATTTTTCTATTGAGATGTGTTTACAATACACCTAAGAACCTTGGTTTAAAGTGGGGAGTTGAATGAACAAGAAACAAATTTTTTTCTTCTTCCTTGTAGTGAAACCCGAGAGCCCTCAAAGTGTGGTCTTCAATTTTTGTGAAATATTTTCTAAGTGTTAAGCTCCCTCTCTACTAGTATTATATAGAGAATTGGATGGTCAAGATAAACACAAATGTGAGGCTTGGATGTGGTCTTACAAAAGATCAAGACTTATTGACCTTTTGACTTAGTCAAATTTCTCATGCTACACATGTTGCAAGACTAAGGTCCAATGACCCTCTTGCCCTTACACATTTCGACCAAGGCATCACATAAGGGGGGGGGGGGGTGACACGTGTCGCCCTCCCATTCGTCAAAACACTTACGTTTTCCGACAATTTCATAATTCCGATAAATTTACAAGTCTCAAATCCTAACACTTGTGAGTTCATACTTATGTTCTTAAAACATGTCCTGAAATTACGGGGTGTAACATTCTTCCCCCCTTAGAAACATTCGTCCCCGAATGTTCTTTCGGAGTCACACTTACAATTAGCGACATAGTTTCCTTTCACAGCCCCGACATACCAAAAATGCCACTCATGGCCACATAAAAGCATTTAAGCAAAAGAAACACTTCAATTAAAACCTGACAAGTAAGGGAAAATGAAATACCTGAAGGTATAGGAAATAAGTGAGGATACCTCCTCAACATGTCCTCCTCCGCTTCCCAAGTCATCTCCTCCCGGTTATCATTTCTCCACAGGACTTTGACGGAAGCTACATCCTTGGTCCGCAGTCGCCTGACCTGGCGATCGAGTATCGCTATAGGACTCTCCTCATATGATAACCCCTCTGTCACCTGGACCTCACTAGTAGGGAAAACTCTCGCTGGATCACCGATACACTTTCGCAACATAAAAACATGGAATACCGGATGTACCGCCTCCAACTCTGATGGCAGATCCAACTCGTAGGCAACCTTGCCCACTCTACGAACGATCTGGTAGGGCCCAATGTACCTTGGGCTGAGTTTCCCCTTCTTACCGAATCTCATCACACCCTTCATGGGTGACACCTTCAAGAAGACCCAATCGCTGCACCGAACTCCAAATGCCGACGCCGATTATCCGCAAATGACTTCGCCGACTCTGAGCTGCTAGCAGTCTCTCCTGGATAAGCTTCACCTTATCCACACCTGTACCAAGTCCGCCAACTAATCGCACTCGCCCACGTCGAACCAACCGATCGGCGACCTGCATTTCCGCCCATATAAAGCCTCGTATGGCGCCATCTGTATACTGGAATGGTAGTTGTTATTATAAGCAAACTACACGAGAGGCAAATGATCCTCGGCTACCATCGAATCAATCACGCAGCTCGCAGATATCCTCGAGTGTCAGATAGTACGCTCGCCGCCCGTCATCCGAGGGTGAAATGATGTCGAGACTCACTGTGTCCCTAAACCCTTCGAAAGACCTCCGAAGTTAGCCGTAACCGGGCTCCTATCGATATAATCGACACCGAACACCGCAGCCTCACTATCTCTGATGTACACCGCATAGTCCTCACCAAAACGTCGCCCCGATCGAAGGAAATGGGCTGATTTCGCGACCATCAACAATAACCCAAATGGAGTCGTGATTTCTCCGAGTGCGAGGTAACCTCAGAACAAAGTCCATGTTGATCATCTCCCACTTCCAAGTCGGAATCTCGATAGATCGCAATAATCCACCGGGCCTCTGGTGCTCGACCTTAACTCACGGGCAATTAGGACATCAGGCAACAAAACACGCCACGCCCTCTTCGTGCCATCCCACCAATACAAACATCCGAGGTCATGGTACATCTTGGTCGACCGGATGAATAGAATAACGGCTGTGTGCCTCCCGAATCTGGCGGCAATCGATACATCGGAACACACAACCGCCTCAAATCCCAAAGACTTCATCAGCGCTACTCGAATAGACTCTTCTCCTCCCGAAGAGCTGCATCACGGTACCGTACCAACACTGGGTCCTCAAACTATAGCCCCTTCACCTCATCAACGATGGAAGACTCGGCAACCGCACGAACCCGTACTCCACTATCGTTGGTATCGATCAATCGAACCCCAAGGCTCGCTAACTGGTGGATCTGACGGACCATGTCCTGTCTCTCTGGCTGTACCTCTGATAGGCTCCCCATCGATCTACGACTCAAGGCATCAGCAACTACGTTGGCCTTCCCCGGATGGTATAGAATATCAACATCATAGTCTTTCAGCAACTGTAACCACCGTCTCTGTCTCAAATTCAGCTCCCTCTGCCTGAAGATATACTGGAGGCTATTGTGGTCTGTATAAATATCCACATGAACCCCGTACAAATAGTGTCTCCAAATGTTATACCCCGTATTTCCAGAGTATGTACGTAAGGACGTACGTAGAAAAATTTGAACTTTAAAGTTGGCTTGGACGATTTATTTTGTGCACAGCACCCGGTTAGAGTCGTTTTTCGACGAAACGTTTTACTAAACTTGCGAAGGGTAAATTACGGCTATGTCATTTTTAATTTTTGCGGATTTTTCCGAGAGACGAAACATTTTGGACCAACAAGAGGGCGACACTTGACACCCTCTCATTGGTGGACTTAAGGGGCGGCTTTTGGACGATTTTGGTGAGTGGAGTTGGTAGGATATTTGTGAGTTAGATGGATAAGGTGGGACCCACACACACTTGTCCAAATCTTGACCTTATGTCACACCCCGAAAATCGGGCCCGTGACGGGTGCCTTACCCCGGGCACCCTAGTGATACATACATCAGAGAAAATCAGCGGAACATAAAACATGAGTCATTAAACAAGAGATATAATAAATAAGCAAAGCAACCAAAACGGTTGCCTTCGATATACATAAAACCCGAATAGTTTAATCCTTTTACAACCCCGCCCATAAAGATTACATGCACTTCAAGATATATTAACAACTATGACGGACAGGGCCGCCATACCACAATGTACAAGAACCTACAACTCGTGGAAACATACCAAAGATAAGCCTCCAAGGAACGGAGCTTTCCGACACGCTGAAATGAGATCCTAAGCGGGATCCACGATCGATGTACTCTACCGCGGCATGAACGCAGCCCGAAGGAGGTCGATAACAGTACCAAGTATGTGAAATCACAAATCAGAATCGAAATCATAATAGCCTAAAAGCAGGAGACATTTATGATAACCAAAATACAGTACGCAACATAAAAGCAGTCAAGTCAGGGACTCACGCCCTCAAAGTCACCACTCAAATATAACTATGGGTCTCACGCCCACAACATCCATCATGTTCGCATCATGACCGCATGCCCCTAATATCAGACGGTGTAGACATGTCCATGATGCAACAATAACAAGGCCGCACGGCCACATGCCCCGGAATCTTGACGGTGTAGACATGCCCATGTAACCTCAATAACAATATATTGGGTGGTCAACCTGCGCGTGGCCACATGCCGGAATCTCGACGGCAGATACGCCCATGTTGCAGTAATAACCATATATCGGGTAATCAACCCGGCCGCATGGCCGCATGCCGGAATCGTGACGGTAGACACGTCCATGTGACATCAACAACAAGACAAGAATCAAAATGGAAACATACGTGGAATTCTCCATCACCGCAAAGACGCCCAAGTAAGTTCTCAACAAGTCAACCGCCTCTATCGAGACGCCAGAATACGTAAATACCACATTTGCACAACAAAGGCTATCATCACAAGCATAGGCAAGTTTCACAACAACAAGCATAGGCAAGTTTCACAACAACAAGCATAGGCAAGTTTCACACAACTCAAAGTACTTTCATTTTATGCCAAAGTCGGGTTTTTAACCCCAAAGTACTACATACGTTAAGTTCTTTTAAAAGAGATCCATTACCTTTATAAAAGTCACCCGACACGTAGTATTAGAATGACCAACCCACATTCCTTTTCAAAATCAAGTAACAACATTCTTTTCCTAAGTTCGGTTTGCCTAGTTTCAATTACTCAAGCTTCTCATTTTCAAATGGTTTCATAGTTCCCAAACTTAATCACTTGATTCCTTTTAGAATAATTGAGTAATATATGTCTCACGTGAGAGTAGGTTATTCTTGTTTACAACATTCTTATTACAACACCATGATCTAGAAAATGTAATATCATTTTGTCTCATCTTAGTTTCTATGCAGATGGAGGTTTCTACTGGGTTTTAATACGATACATCATTATTCAATACATTTTCCTTTATTAACGCCGCAGTTGGTGCTGTCGATACACATTCTGATTTCCGAAATCAGTAAAACATTATCCCTTTAAATAAAACCAAGTACTCATTACTCACGAATGAGGTTTCACACAAACATCCACTTTAAAACAAATAAGTTAAGTCTCTTATCTTATAAGATCAAGTCTCTTAACTTCTAACATCAGTAAACCATTTTCTTTACCTCTCTTAAGACATTATACCTAACTCCCCATAAAGCTAGTATAACTCTTTTTAAAACCTTTAAAACCAAGTGTTACTCTCCCTTCAAAACGATTTATAATCTTTTGAAATACATCAAGTTCTGTATTATAACGCCCAAGCCAGTTATAAATCAAATCAGTTATCTTTTAAAAGCCACAACCCATTTTCTTACCTACATAAAGCTGTTATAACCAACTTCCCATAAAGCCGTTATAACCCTTTATGTTTTACAACAATCAAATACAATTAACACATGTACGTCTACCGTACTACATAGTTCACACATATCATGCTAGAAGAGATAGGAAGAGGTTCACATACCTCGCGACGATTATCGACAATAAGCAAAAAGCTCCAAGTACTACAACCTTGCTAGCCCTTTTCACTCCTCGAGTAGAATACGCTACTCTTAGTACTTTCACCTATAAAGGCCACAAACGTCTATTAAATCTTAAACACAAGTTCCCATCTTCCTACATAAAATTCGGCAAAGACTTCCCCCGCCACAACAGAAATCTCCTCCTCTATCGAGGCCGCTACCAAGCCAACCGTGGGGTTTATAAGTCTAACCGGAAGTGTAAAATTCTACTAATTAATACTACACAAGTCTACTGCAATACAGTCCTATGTAATTACAGTTCAGTTCTTTATTCTTCAGGCTTAAGTCAAAAGACATTGCCACAATACTACGTTCAGTTCTATATATAGTATACTTCAACTATATATTCTAACATGTAATTTCCAATTACAATAGAAGGACAGTAGTGTTTACCTCGATAAGCCCAAAATTATCCAAGTATAAAGTCGATCCCGAGCAACGCTTAGCTCCTACTCCGAGCGCCCAAACAACCCTTAGAAGTTCTAACAAACTTCTACTTACAACTTCAACAACGGCTGAAGATTTCCTTAGGGTTTCGTTTTTGTGGCTAAAGGAAGTATAATCGTATTTTCTGGGCTTTTGTATAAGTGTAACCTTGGGAATACTACAAGGTATTTGGGCCAAGGTATTTGGACATTATAACAATACTAGGAGAGTATTTCTATACCACAACAAGGGTATAATACGAAAACAACTAGGCAGTGGGTACCCCACGCCAAGGCACCACAAAGGGGAGGGTGGCCTCTCGGCCAAAGCTCCACAAAGGGGGAGGAGGGCTTTTGGACGAATCACAAGCAAGAGGGAGAGGAGGGTTTTCAAGACTTGGAAGTTTTGGAATGGATGAAGTCTTCACACTTGTGGGTATTTATAGCAAAACCAAAGGCCAACCAAGGGCCAAGATCCTTCCAAGTGTATAGCAAGTGTAAGGACAAGATTAAGCCAAGTGCACCCTAAACCCTACTCCACAAAACACTCCACAAAACAAGCCACAAAGCAAGGCACAAATCAAGGGGCCAATCGGCCAAGGCCAACCAACCTTGACCGCCCCCTCCAAAACGTCCAATGAGGGTGACAAGTGTCACCCTCCCGTTGGTCCAAAAATGTTTCGTCTCTCGGAAAAATCCGCAAAAAAATATAAATGACATAGCCGGAATTTTCCCAACGTAAGCTGTGGAAACGTTTCGTCGAAAAACGACTCAAATCGGCACTTGTGCCCAAAATGAATTCGGCCAAGCCTAATGAAGTTCGAAAATTTCCCCCACGTACATACTCTGGAAATACGGGGTATAACATTCTCCCCTCCTTAGAAACATTCGTCCCGAATGTTCCCTCTAAGTCTCAAAACAAACGTGCGCCAGTATAGTCTTCACTACTATACTTACGAGAATCAAACATGCCACACCTGGCCACCAAAATAACATGCGCGCAAAACCCAAATCCACGCCAACGAGGAACCACCTCGCTTAGCACAAAAGTCCCCACCAAGGTCTAAAATATACTCCCTTCGCACCTACATTTCACAAAAGAAACGATCACACACGCTCACTTCTCCTCTATCTCGTCGTACTTTCTCGAACACTCGAGCTCTTTCTAGTATCCGTACCACACTCAACGTTTGCTTTCCAACCTCGAGTTACTACCTCCAAACTTGGTCATCTAAACTGGCCTAGCACTCGTGACCGCCACCGGGCGACCACCTGAGCTGAACCTTCTCGAACGGACGGTTGGCCCGCAACATGGCCCCAACCCACCCATTGTAGCGCCAACTCCCGCCTCCGACACGGAACACATCATGGAAGCTACCACTTCCATCTCACACTAACCAGATTTTTAAATCACGCTATAGCACAAAGCTATCCGAACATAACACTTAACACATCATTAACATCAATACATACAAGATCTGTGGTTAAGGATATACCAAACTAGGCGGTTCAAGGACCGCTAAATCGAACTTCCACCGCGACTTACCGTGGCCCGCAATCGCTTCTAGTAGTCAGGCTAACCTACCGCTACCCCAGTCGGACAGCTCTCGTCATATGGCCCCGTTGGCCGCAAGAATAACAAGCTCCTTGGTACTACGACACTCCAAATGCGGTCTACCACATCGACCACACCGAGGTAGGGTGATCCGTGATCCGCCAACACCCCTACTCGCGAACATTCAAACACGGAGCCACGACCGCTTCCCGAATATCCTGCGGTCCCGGCGTCGAAGGACCACTCGCAATGGCGAGGTACATAACTAGTCTGGCCGAGGCGGTCCGCCTCGAAAGTCGCCAAAATATCCGCCTTCTTGGCCTTCTTCACGAAAGCCGTCTACCTGTCGATCGCGCCTCGCACTCCGCGTACGAGCACGAACGCGGCAATGTCCATGCCCACAAGAGAAACACCGCACAAGACTCGCCATATAATCATCAAGCCCGTGACGTAGCGATGCACCCTATCCTCCATATTCGCAACAAGCGCAGTGGACATATCGAGCCAAAGAATCGAACTCGACATTGTACTCCCGACGGCGCGCTCTCTGCCTCGCAATAAAAATTTGTCGCCCGTGCCCTCCTCGTCATGGGAGGCAAGAAGTGCGTGAGAAAAGCCCGAAAACTCATCCCATCTGCTGAGGTGCATGCTCTCCCGAAAGCTCCCACGAATCAAACCAATCGATTGCGGTATCACGCGGCCGATGCGAACCGGCGTCACAGACTCGGTCTCAAGCCTTGATCACCCGCATGATCTCAGAATCGACGGATGAATTCTCGCGGATCATCCTCGTGCCTCGACCCATAAAACTCAAGGGCTACAACTCGAAAGTCCCGTAGCCTCAAACTATCGGCCTCCGTGTACCATGCGCCGCTGAACCGAATCGCCAGATCCACTGCTCTCATATTCGCCATAACTCGCCAATAATCGCCATCTCTCGTGACCCATCTCCCCGCCGGCATCGTGGACCGAGGCTCGTGTATCAGAGTCTCATCGCCACGGCCGCGCTCTAAACCTCGCTGGCCGGGCGGCGCTGCGAAACTCGCCGTCGGAAGCACTGCTCTCATCGATCGCTCGTGCCTCGTACTCCTCAGTATCCCACTAGCGCCTCCGCCGCCTTGCCCTTCGGGCACTGTCGCTTTGCGCGAGGCATAATCGTAAAATGAAACACATCGGAGGGTCCAACTTACAACTCACTTCTAAGGCACGATCTTAGAATGAGAAGAATAGAAACCAATCCTACATGTCCTATAGCCTCTCGACATAGATGTGGTGCACAACACACCGATAATCAAGACTCTACTAGACACGGTCTGTAGACACTTTCCGAGGACTAACTGCTCTGATACCACTATGTCACACCCCGAAAATCGGGCCCGTGACGGGTGCCTTACCCCGGGCACCCTAGCGATACATACATCAGAGAAAATCAGCGGAACATAAAACATGAGTCATTAAACAAGAGATTTAATAAATAAACAGGCCAACCAAAACAGTTGCCTTCAGTATATACATAAAACCTGAATAATTTAATCCTTTTACAACCCTGCCCATAATAGTACTACAGACCTCTAAGATATACAACAACTATGACGGGACAGGGCCCCGCCATACCCCTGAATGTACAAGAACCTACAACTCAGGGAAACATACCAAAGATAAGCCTCCGAAGGAACGGAGCTTTCCGACACGCTGAAATGAGATCCTAAGAGCGGGGATCCACGACCGATGTACTTACTGCGGATTTAACGCAGCCCGGGCGAGGTCGATAACAGTACCAAGTATGTGAAATCACAACATCAGAATCAAATCATAATAGCCTAAAAAGCAGGAGACATGTATGATAACCAAAATACAGTACGCAACATAAAAGCAGTCAAGTCAGGGACTCACGCCCTCAAAGTCACCACTCAAATATAACTATGGGTCTCACGCCCACAACATCCATCATGTTCGCATCATGGCCGCATGCCCCTAATATCAGACGGCAGACATGTCCATGATGCAACAATAATAACAAGGCCGCATGGCCACATGCCCGGAATCAGACGGTAGACATGCCCATGTAACCTCAATAACAATATCTGGTGGTCAACCTCGCCGCACGCCACATGCCCCGGAATCAGACGGTGTAGACACGCCCATGTTGCGGTAATAACCATATATCGGGTAATCAACTCGCCGCGTGGCCGCATGCCCTAATCATCAGACGGTAGACACGCCCATGTGACATCAACAACAAGGCAGTAATCAAAATGGAAACGTACCCGTGGAATTCTCCATCACCGCCAAGACGCCCAAGTAAGTTCTCGACAAGTCAACCGCCTCTATCGAGACGCCAGAATACGTAAATACCACATTTGCACAACAAAGGCTATCATCACAAGCATAGGCAAGTTTCACAACAACAAGCATAGGCAAGTTTCACAACAACAAGCATAGGCAAGTTTCACACAACTCAAAGTACTTTCATTTTATGCCAAAGTCCGGTTTTAACCCCAAAGTACTACATACGTTAAGTTCTTTTAAAAGAGATCCATTACCTTTATAAAAGTCACCCGATACGTAGTATTAGAATGACCAACCCACATTCCTTTTCAAAATCAAGTAACAACATTCTTTTCCTAAGTTCCGGTTGCCTAGTTTCAATTACTCAAGCTTCTCATTTTCAAATGGTTTCATAGTTCCCAAACTTAATCACTTGATTCCTTTTAGAATAATTGAGTAATATATGTCTCACGTGAGAGTAGGTTATTCTTGTTTACAACATTCTTATTACAATGACCATGATCTAGAAAATGTAATATCATTTTGTCTCATCTTAGTTTCTATGCAGATGAGGTTTCTATTGGTTTTAATACGATACATCATTATTCAATACATTTTCCTTTATTAACGCTGCATGGTCTGTCGATACACATTCGATTTCAAATCAGAAACATTATCCCTTTAAATAAAACCAAGTACTCATTACTCACGAATGAGGTTTCACACAAACATCCACTTTAAAACAAATAAGTTAAGTCTCTTATCTTATAAGATCAAGTCTCTTAACTTCTAACATCAGTAAACCATTTTCTTTACCTCTCTTAAGACATTATACCTAACCCCCATAAAGCTAGTATAACTCTTTTTAAAACCTTTAAAACCAAGTGTTACTCTCCTTCAAAACGATTTATAATCTTTTGAAATACATCAAGTTCGTATTATAACAAGCCGCTTATAAATCAAATCGATTATCTTTAAAAGCCACAACCCATTTTCTTTACCTACATAAAGCTGTTATAACCAACTTCCCATAAAGCCGTTATAACCCTTTATGTTTTACAACAATCAAATACAATTAACACATGTACGTCTACCGTACTACATAGTTCACACATATCATGCTAGAAGAGATAGGAAGAGGTTCACATACCTCGCGACGATTATCGACAATAAGCAAAAAGCTCCAAGTACTACAACCTTGCTAGCCCTTTCCACTCCTCGAGTAGAATACGCTACTCTTAGTACTTTCACCTATAAAGGCCACAAACGTCTATTAAATCTTAAACACAAGTTCCCATCTTCCTACAGAAAATTGGCAAAGACTCTCCCGCCACAACAGAAATCTCTCCTCTATCGAGGCCGGCGACCACGCAAACCCGGGGGGGGGGGGGTTTATACGTCTAACCGGACGTGTACAATTCTACTCAGTACTACTACACAAGTTCATCGCAATACCCCTATGTAATTACAGTCGATTCAGCTTTTATTCTTCAGCTTAAGTCAAAAGACATTGCCACAATACTACGCTCGATTCTATATATAGTATACTTCAACTATATATTCTAACATGTAATTTCCAATTACAATAGAAGGACGAGAGTGTTTACCTCGATAAGCCCAAAATTATCCAAGTATAAAGTCGATCCCGAGCAACGCTTAGCTCCTACTCCGAGCGCCCAACAACCCTTAGAAGTTCTAACCAACTTCTACTTACAACTTCAACAACGGGTGAAGATTTCCTTAGGTTTCGTTTTGTGGCTAAAGGAAGTATAATCGTATTTTCCGGGCTTTTGTATAAGTGTAACCTTGGGAATACTACAAGGTATTTGGGCCAAGGTATTTGGACATTATAACAATACTAGAGAGTATTTCTATACCACAACAAGGGTATAATACGAAAACAACTAGGCGAGGGGGGGGTACCCCACGGCCAAGGCACCACAAAGGGGGGGGGGGTGGCCTCTCGGCCAAAGCGCCACAAGGGGGGGTGGGAGGGCTTTGGACGAGAGGGTTTTCAAGACTTGGAAGTTTTTGGAATGGATGAAGTCTTCACACTTAGGGGGGTATTTATAGCAAAACCAAAGGCCAACCAAGGGCCAAGATCCTTCCAAGTGTATAGCAAGTGTAAGGACAAGATTAAGCCAAGTGCACCCTAAACCCTACTCCACAAAACACTCCACAAAACAAGCCACAAAGCAAGGCACAAATCAAGGGGCCAATCGGCCAAGGCCAACCAACCTTGACCGCCCCCTCCAAAACGTCCAATGAGGGTGACAAGTGTCACCCTACCGTTGGTCCAAAAATGTTTCGTCTCTCGGAAAAATCCGCAAAAAAAATATAAATGACATAGCCGGAATTTTCCCAACGTAAGCTGTGGAAACGTTTCGTCGAAAAACGACTCAAATCGGCACTTGTGCCCAAAATGAATTCGGCCAAGCCTAATGAAGTTCGAAAATTTCTACGTACGCCCCCACGCATATACTCGGAAATACGGGTATAACATTCTCCTCCTTAGAAACATTCGTCCCGAATGTTCCCTCTAAGTCTCAAAACAAACGTGCGCCAGTATAGTCTTCACTACTATACTTACGAGAATCAAACATGCCACACCTGGCCACCAAAATAACATGCGCGCAAAACCCAAATCCACGCCAACGAGGAACCACCTCAGTTAGCACAAAAGTCCCCACCAAGGTCTAAAATATACTCCCTTCGCACCTACATTTCACAAAAGAAACGATCACACACGCTCACTTCTCCTCTATCTCGCCGCACTCTTCTCGAACACTCGAGCTCTTTCTAGTATCCGTACTCACACTTCCGCCAACGCCGTTTCCAACCCTCGAGTTACTACTCCAAACTTGGTCATCTAAACTTGGGCCTAGCACCTCGTGACCGCCACCGCGACCACCTGTAGCTGAACCTTCTCGAACGGACGCTGGTTGGCCCGCAACATGGCCCCAACCCGACCCATCGTAGCGCCAACTCCCGCCTCCGACACGGAACACATCATGGAAGCTACCACTTCCATCTCATACTAACCAGATTTTTAAATCACGCTATAGCACAAAGCTATCCGAACATAACACTTAACACATCATTAACATCAATACATACAAGTATCTAAGGGTTAAGGATATACCTGAAATTAGGCGGTTCAAGGACCGCTAAAACTGGGAACTTCCACCGCGACCTCTACCGTGGGCCCGCAAATCGCTCTAGTAGTTCAGTGCTAACCTACCAGCGCTACCCTCGGACAAGATTCGCCATATGGCCCCGTTGGCCGCAAGAATAACAAGCTCCTCGTACTACGACACTCCAAATGCGGTCTACCACATCGACCACACCGAGGTAGGGTGATCAGACCGCCAACACCCCTACTCCTCAACATTCAAACTCCGGGAGCCCCGACCGCCTCGAATATCCTGCGGTCCCGGCGGTCGCGGGACCACTCGCAATGGCGGAGGTACATAACTAGTTCGGCCGAGGCGGTCCGCCTCGAAAGTCGCCAAAATATCCGCCGTCTTGGCCTTCTTCTCCGAAAGCGTCTACCTGTCGACCGCGCCTCGCACTCCAAGTGCACGAGCTGAATGCGGCAATGTCCATGCCCTAAGAGAAACACCCGCACAAGACTTCGCCATATAATCATCAAGCCCTGACGTAGCGATGCACCCTATCCTCCATATTCGCAACAAGCGCAGGGACATATCGAGCCAAAGAATCGAACTCGACATTGTACTCCCGACAGCGCGCCTCTGCCTCGCAATAAAAATTTGTCGCCCGTGCCCTCTCCTCTGCGGAGGCAAGAAGTGCGTGAGAAAAGCCCCAAAACTCATCCCATACTGCCGAGGTGCATGCTCTCCCGAAAGCTCCCACGAATCAAACCAATCGATCGCGGTATCACGCACCGACGCGAACCAAGCGTCACAGACTCGGTCCTCAAGCCTTGATCACCCGCATGATCCTTGTAATCGACGGATGAATTCCTCGCGATCATCCTCGTGCCTCACCCATAAAACTCGCGGCTACAACTCGAAAGTCCCGTAGCCTCAAACTATCGGCTCTGGTGTACCACATGTGCCGCTGAACCGAATCGCCAGATCCACTGCCTCATATTCGCCATAACTCGCCAATAATCGCCATCTCTGTGACCCATCTCCCGCCTGCATCGTGGACCGAGGCTCGTATCAGAGTCTCATCGCCACGGCCGCGCTCTAAACCCTCGCTGGTGCCGGGCGCGCGAAACTCGCCGGAAGCACTGCTCGTGCATCGACCGCTCGTGCCTCGCATTCTCAGATCCCACTAGCAGCCTCGCCGCCTTGCCCTTCGGGCACCGTCGCCTTGCGCGGAGGCATAACTGGTAAAATGAAACACATCAGAGGGGTCCAACTTACAACTCAGCTCTAAGGCACGATCTCAGAATGAGAAGAATAGAAACCAATCCTACATGTCCTATAGCCTCCTGATTATAGATGTGGTGCACAACACACCGATAATCAAGACTCTACTAGACACGGTCTGTAGACACTTTCCGAGGACTAACTGCTCTGATACCACTATGTCACACCCCGAAAATCGGGCCCGTGGACGTGCCTTACCCTGCACCCTAGCGATACATACATCGAGAGAAAATCAGCGAACATAAAACATGAGTCATTAAAATAGAGATATAATAAATAAACAAAGCCAACCAAAACAGCTTGCCTTCAAGATATACATAAAACCCGAATAATTTAACTTTTACAACCCCGCCCATAATAGTACTCTGCACTCTAAGATATATTAACAACTATGACGGACAGGGCTTCGCCATACCCCGAATGTACAAGAACCTACAACTCGTGGAAACATACCAAAGATAAGCCTCCAAGGAACGGAGCTTTCCGACACACCGAAATGAGATCCTAAGAGCGGATCCACGACGATGTACTTCTACCGCAGATGAACGCAGCCTCGGGCGAGGTCAAGCACAACAGTACCAAGTATGTGAAATCACAACATCAGAATCAAATCATAATAGCCTAAAAAGGTGAGACATGTATGATAACCAAAATACAAGACGCAACATAAAAGTTAGCCAAGTCGTGACTCACGCCTCAAAGTCACCACTCAAATATAACTATGGGTCTCACGCCACAACATCCATCATGTTCGCATCATGGCCGCATGCCCGAATATCAGACGGTGTAGACATGTCCATGATGCAACACATAATAAGGCCGCATGGCCACATGCCCCGGAATCGTGACGGCAGACATGCCCATGTAACCTCAATAACAATATATCGGTGGTCAACCCCGCCGCATGGCCACATGCCCCGGAATCGTGACGGTAGACACGCCCATGTTGCAAGAATAACCATATATCGTAATCAACCCGCCGCATGGCCGCATGCCCCTAATATCGCGACGGCAGACACGCCCATGTGACATCAACAACAAGACAAGAATCAAAATGGAAACATACCCGTGGAATTCTCCATCACCGCCAAAGACGCCCAAGTAAGTTCAATAAGTCAACCGCCTCTATCGAGAGACGCCAGAACACGTAAATACCACATGTGCACAACAAAGGCTATCATCACAAGCATAGGCAAGTTTCACAACAAAAAGCATAGGCAAGTTTCACAACAACAAGCATAGGCAAGTTTCACACAACTCAAAGTACTTTCATTTTATGCCAAAGTCCGGTTTTTAACCCCAAAGTACTACATACGTTAAGTTCTTTTAAAAGAGATCCATTACCTTTATAAAAGTCACCCGATACGTAGTATTAGAATGACCAACCCACATTCCTTTTCAAAATCAAGTAACAACATTCTTTTCCTAAGTTCCAGCTTTGCCTAGTTTCAATTACTCAAGCTTCTCATTTTCAAATGGTTTCATAGTTCCCAAACTTAATCACTTGATTCCTTTTAGAATAATTGAGTAATATATGTCTCACGTGAGAGTAGGTTATTCTTGTTTACAACATTCTTATTACAATGCATGATCTAGAAAATGTAATATCATTTTGTCTCATCTTAGTTTCTATGCAGATGGAGGTTTCTACCGTTTTAATACGATACATCATTATTCAATACATTTTCCTTTATTAACGCCGCAGTTGGTCCTGTCGATACACATTCGATTTCCAAATCAAGAAACATTATCCCTTTAAATAAAACCAAGTACTCATTACTCACGAATGAGGTTTCACACAAACATCCACATTAAAACAAATAAGTTAAGTCTCTTATCTTATAAGATCAAGTCTCTTAACTTCTAACATCAGTAAACCATTTTCTTTACCTCTCTTAAGACATTATACCTAACTCCCCATAAAGCTAGTATAACTCTTTTTAAAACCTTTAAAACCAAGTGTTACTCTCCCTTCAAAACGATTTATAATCTTTTGAAATACATCAAGTTCTGTATTATAACGCCCAAGCCAGTTATAAATCAAATCAGTTATCTTTTAAAAGCCACAACCCATTTTCTTACCTACATAAAGCTGTTATAACCAACTTCCCATAAAGCCGTTATAACCCTTTATGTTTTACAACAATCAAATACAATTAACACATGTACGTCTACCGTACTACATAGTTCACACATATCATGCTAGAAGAGATAGGAAGAGGTTCACATACCTCGCGACGATTATCGACAATAAGCAAAAAGCTCCAAGTACTACAACCTTGCTAGCCCTTTCCACTCCTCGAGTAGAATACGCTACTCTTAGTACTTTCACCTATAAAGGCCACAAACGTCTATTAAATCTTAAACACAAGTTCCCATCTTCCTACAGAAAATTCGGCAGCACCTCCCCCCCCCCCGCCACAGCGTAAATCTCCTCCTCTATCGAGGCCGGCTACCAAGCCAACCAGGGGGGGGGTTTATACGTCTAACCGGACGTGTACAATTCTACTCAGTAATACTACACAAGTCTACTGCAATACAGTCCTATGTAATTACAGTTCAGTTCAGTTCTTTATTCTTCAGGCTTAAGTCAAAAGACATTGCCACAATACTACGTTCAGTTCTATATATAGTATACTTCAACTATATATTCTAACATGTAATTTCCAATTACAATAGAAGGACAGTAGTGTTTACCTCGATAAGCCCAAAATTATCCAAGTATAAAGTCGATCCTGAGCAACGCTTAGCTCCTACTCCGAGCGCTCCAAACAACCCTTAGAAGTTCTAACCAACTTCTACTTACAACTTCAACAACGGGTGAAGATTTCCTTAGGGTTTCGTTTTTGTGGCTAAAGGAAGTATAATCGTATTTTCTGGGCTTTTGTATAAGTGTAACCTTGGGAATACTACAAGGTATTTGGGCCAAGGTATTTGGACATTATAACAATACTAGGAGAGTATTTCTATACCACAACAAGGGGTATAATACGAAAACAACTAGGCAGTGGGTACCCCACGGCCAAGGCACCACAAAGGGGGGGGAGGGGTGGCCTCTCGGCCAAAGCTCCACAAAGGGGGGAGGGAGGGCTTTTGGACGAATCACAAGCAAGAGGGAGAGGGAGGGTTTTCAAGACTTGGAAGTTTTTGGAATGGATGAAGTCTTCACACTTAGGGGGGTATTTATAGCAAAACCAAAGGCCAACCAAGGGCCAAGATCCTTCCAAGTGTATAGCAAGTGTAAGGACAAGATTAAGCCAAGTGCACCCTAAACCCTACTCCACAAAACACTCCACAAAACAAGCCACAAAGCAAGGCACAAATCAAGGGGCCAATCGGCCAAGGCCAACCAACCTTGACCGCCCCCTCCAAAACGTCCAATGAGGGTGACAAGTGTCACCCTCCCGTTGGTCCAAAAATGTTTCGTCTCTCGGAAAAATCCGCAAAAAAATATAAATGACATAGCCGGAATTTTCCCAATGTAAGCTGTGGAAACGTTTCGTCGAAAAACGACTCAAATCGGCACTTGTGCCCAAAATGAATTCGGCCAAGCCTAATGAAGTTCGAAAATTTCTACGTACGTCCCCCACGTACATACTCTGGAAATACGGGGTATAACACCTTACACTTGCCTTGCACTTGGCATGATCTTGGCCATTGGTTGGCCTTTGCTTGACCTATAAATACCCCTCCCCTTTGAAGACTTCTTCATCCATTCTACAAATCTCCAAGTCTTGAAATTGCCTCCCCTCTCTAGTAGTGTTCTCGTCCTCCCCCTTGTGAGGCCTTAGCCGAGAGCACCCCTCCCCTCTTGGCCGAGAGTACCCCCCCTCCTAGTGGGGTTGGCCGAGGGGTATACACCCCCCCCTTGTGGTGTTGTCTCGTATAAATACCCCCCATCTTGGTAGAAATACTCTCCATAGTATTGTTACTATACCCAAATTACTTTAGCCCAAATACCTTGTAGTATTCCAAAGATACCTCTTTACGTAGAGCCCGGAAATACTACCTTATATCCTTTGTGTCTCAAACTGAAACCCTAAGGAAAACCTTCATAAGTCGGTTGAAGTGTTAAGTAGAAGTTGCGTAGAACTTCTAAGGGTTGTTTGGAGCGGGTTGGAGCGCACGGAGTAGGAGCTAAACCTTGCTCAGGAGCGACATTAAACTTGGATAATTTTGGGCTTATCGAGGTAAATATCTTGTCCCCCTATTGTAATGGGAAATTACATGATTGTTAGAATATATAGTTGAAGTATACTATATATAGAATGAATGTTGAATAGAACTGAACGTAGTTTTTCGGCAATGTCTTTTGACTTAAGCCTGAATTTAAAGAAAGAGAACTGAACTGTAATTACATAGGATCAGACATGAGGCTTGTGTAGCATTATCGTGAAGTAGAATTGTACACGCCCGTTAGACGATACACTTCGGTTGGCTTGATAGCGGCCGATAGAGAGAGATTTACGCGGCCATGTGGGGAGGCGCCAATTTTCTCAGAGAATATTCTACGTTGAGATCTAAATGTTAATAGGCGCCTGTGGCCTCTATAGGTTGAAGTACTACGTATGGCGTGATCTACTTGGCTTAAGGAGTAGCCGACGGTTGAGGTACTTGAGCGCTTTTGCTTTTAGTCGATAATCGTCGCGAGGTATGTGAACCTCTTCCTATCTTTTCTAGCATGATATGTGTATAACTATGTAGTACCAGAGACGCATACGTGTTAAATGTATTTGATTGGTTTAAAACATAAAGTGTTATAACGGCTTTATGAAGTTGGTTATAACACTTTATGTAGTAAGAAAATGCTTTGTGGTTTTAAAAACTTAAGAGTTATAATAGCTTTATGGGAAGTTAGGTATAACGGCTTAAGAGAGATAAAATGAATGATTTATTGATTTTAGAAGTTAAGAGACTTGACCTTAAAAGATAAGAGATTTGACTTAATTAAATTAATATGAATTTTGTGTGAAACCTCATTCGTGAGTAATGAGTACTTGGTTTTTAAAAGGAATAATGTTTTACTGATTTCGAAATCGTAATGAGTATCGACAAACCATCGCAGTTAATAAAGGGAAATGTTTTGATTAATAAAGTATTATTAAAACCAAGAGAAACCTCCATCCGCATAAGCTAAGATGAGACAAAATGATATTACATTTCCTAGATCATGGTTGCTTAATAAGATTGATTATGAACAAGAATAACCTACTCACATATAAGGCATATGTTTCTCAGATTGTTTAAAAGAGAATTATATTCTTAAATGAATAAGACTATGAACTACGAAACCTTTCTAAAATAAGAAACGTGAACATTTGAAATTAGGCAAACTTGAACGTTTGGAAAATAATGTTGTTACTTGATTTTACAAAGGGAAGTGTTTTGGTTTACTTAAAAAGGTAGTCACTCTATTTTATACTACGGGTATTGTGTGACTTCTGTGAAAGAAACGAATCTTTTAAAAGAGTTAATGTATGAAGTACTTTGGGGATAGATACCCGAACTTAATAGCATAAAGTACCTTGTGTGAATAACTTGATTTTGTTGGTTTGTGATAGCCTTGTAATACTTTCTTGTTTATTTGATAAGTAAACATGTTAGGATGTTACGTGTGTTAGTATCTTGTGATTGTTGTAAAGGGGTCATTCTTGCCGTGCTTACATTGCTAACCTAAGTCCGTTGTACTATTATTATATCACCTACCCTCGATCGTTATACCGAGGGCTTGCCACCCTGACGCGTCTATACGGCCTATGCGGTCTGTGAGACTATGCGGAGCAGCGGTATGCTCCAGGATTGATCATTCCGGGTGTTTAGCCCGATGCGGGGGATGCCCTATGCGGTCCATGGGACTATGCGGTCTATTGAGACTATGCGGACTGCGGGAGTCCAGGCGGATACCGGGGGTTAAGCTGCCTCCGATGCGGGGTATACCTCAGGCGGTCTGGGACCATGATTCGAGGAATACCTCATGCGGGTCTGTGTGTGACCTATGCGGAGCTGCGGTAAGTTCCAGGAATAGACGCGCACATTGATACTGCGGGCGAGTGGCCAGCTTCGATCATGTGGTGCGGTCTAGAAAGACCTCGTGATACAGTTTTATAGCATTGTTGGTACTGTGGGTTTTAGTAGTCGGCTATGCCTTCGTACTTACCCCGTACGGTTTTATTATGACACGTGGGACACGTGTTTATGTGTATTCCTTGATGCTTTTATATCATGGACTGCCGGCAGTGAGGAAGGTATTCCACGGGCATGATTGATGTTGTGGGCGTGAGACCCATTATTATACTTGAGTAATGACTTGAGGGCGTGAGTCCCTGACTTGACATGACTGCTTATTGTGAACTGTAGTTTGGTTATCATACATGTCTCCTGCTTTATATAGACTACTATGATTTCATTTACAGTATTTTCAGTTTCACATACTTGGTACGCCAGATCGACCTCTCTTCGGCCGCTCATGCCGCAGTAAAGGCACGCCGCCGTTGATCCTCGCCTTAGGGTCACAGTCAGCGTTTGGGAAGCTCCGCTTTCGGAGGTTTATTCGTATAGTCCCCTGTCGTTGTAGGTTTTTACATTCGGGGTATGGCGGCCCCGCCCGCCATTGTTGTCGTATCATTCTTAGAAGTGCGTAGTACCGCTGCAAGGCGAGTTGTAGAAGGGATGTAACTGCTCAAATTGTTATTTATATATACCAAGGTAACCGTTTTTGGTTACCCTGTCTTATTATTTCACTGTCTAATTACATTGGTTTCATGTATTGACATTATAATCCGATCATTTCTCTGATGTCTGACTACTACGGTGCGTAAGGCACCCACGCCCCGCCGGTCGTGACAAAAGTGGTATCAGAGCAGTTAATCCTCGGAAAGTGTCTACAGACCGTATCCAGTAGGATCTTGATTATCGGCGTGTTGTGCACCACACCAATAATCAGGAGGCTATAGGATATTTAGGATTGGTTTCTATTCTTCTCACTCTGAGATCGTGCCTTAGAGCTGTGTTGTAAGTTGGACCCTCTAACGTATTTCTTTTCCTTACCGTTATGCCTCCGCGTAGGGCATACCCGGGCCCAGGAGGGCAAGGCAGCCGAGGGAGCTGCGAGTAGAGTACAGAAGGTTACGTGGGCACAGGCCCAATCATCACCTGGGGTGGTGTTATACCCCGTATTTCCAGAGTATGTACATAGGGACGTACGTAGAAAAGTTTGAACTTTAAAGTTGGCTTGGCCGATTTTTATTTGTGCACAACACCCGATTAGAGTCGTTTTTCGACGAAACGTTTCCACAGCTTTCGTAGGGAAAATTCCGGCTATGTCATTTTTAATTTTTTCGGATTTTTCCGAGAGACGTAACATTTTGGACCAACGAGAGGGTGACATGTGTCACCCCGTGGGCGAAGTTAGTGGACGGTTTTAGCTAGCACGTTTTTGGCATTTTTGTTGCCAAAAATGTTTGGTCAATGTTGTGTAGATATTTTGTGTGGTAGATGGGAAAGTGGGACCCACAAGACACTTGTCCAAATCCACACCCTACACTTGCCTAGTACATGGCTTCATCTTGGCCATTGGTTGGCCAAGGGTTGGCCTATAAATACTTCCCTTGCTTGAAGGTTTTATTCATCCACCATATTTTCCAAAGTCTTAGAAATCCTCCCCCTCCCTTGTTGGTGTTCTCGTCCCTCCCCCTTTGAGAAGGCCTCTTGGCCGAGAGCTCTCCCCCCCTTGGCCGAGAGTACCCCCCCCTAGTGGGGTAGGCCGAGGGGTATATACCCCCCCTCTTGTTAGAAATACTCTCAAAAGTATTGTTATTGTCACGACCCGTTCCGGGGCCCGTGACTGGTGCCTTACCGGGGCACCCAAGTAGTCATACATCAGAGTAACCAGCGGAATATAAAACAAGACAGAAACAGCTTTATAAAATAAGACACGCTTTATCTCAAGAAAAGCTTGCCTTTTCTAAGATAATATAAATAACTCAAGTTTTGCGCTACATCCCAACTGCATAATAGTACTGCACTCTAAGGAAGTAAACAACTATGGCGGACAGGGCCCGCCATACCTCGACCGCATACAAAACTATCTACAATACAGGAGATCATACCCAAAAGTAGAGCCTCGGAGAAGATGGAGCTCACGACACCAACGCAAAGATCCTAAGGATGTGGATCTAGCACCGCTTGCCCTTACCGCGGCATGAACGCAGCCCCAAGGCGAGGTCAAGACAACAGTACTAAGTATGCGAAATCAGAAAATACTTAAATGAAAACATATAATTTAAAAACCAGTTTACAAATATGTGTGAAACAACGAAGGAAACCGCACGAGTGCCACATCACAAACAAGAGCAACAATAGGTAATCGTAATAGGTCTTGTCTAGGCTGCGAATGATCAAACAGGCCACTCGCCTCATCATCATTCTCGCAAGCCTAATCCTCGACTCCCGAGTCCGCATAGGCCACTCACGGGCCCGCATGAGGTATAACCCCGCATCGAGGGTAGCTACTCCCAAGATCGCCCCGACTCGCTGTCCGCATGGCCATTGCATCGCATGAGGCATAACCCCGCATACTAACCTCGAACTCCCAGTAGCCCGCATAGGCCCCCGACCCGCATGAGGTACTCCGAATCACGGTCCTGCATCACTCGAGTCTACCCCAGACGGAGGGCGCTTAACCCCTGTATCATCTCAAGAGGTGAGTGATAGTATACTAACAACTTATCTTTAAACAACATAAGCACAACAAGGATACTCACCTATACAAACGTTACAAGATACTAACACACATAGCATCATATCATGTCTATTTATCAAACCATCTTTATTATTCTTTTCACAATGCAAGTCTGTTATAAACACATAGGCAAACTTGTTTCTTTTATAAATCTTAAGTGGTTGTACTTACTTCCCATAAAGCTAGTATAACTCTTAAGCTTCGCTTTAAAACCAAATAGTTCTCTTACGATAATATGATTCAAGAGTCTTTGAAATGTTTTCGCTTCTTATTATTCAGGCTTAAGCCGTGAGGCATTGCCGTAAGTATTATTCAAGCTTAAGTCAAAGACATTGCCGTAGTTATTATTCAGTTAACACATGTACGTCTACCGTACTATATATATATTGTAAAATATCATGCTTTAGGAAGAATCACATACCTTCTCAAATAAACCACCGCCAAGTCAATATGTCGCAGAGAGTCAGCCTATAATAGTCACAGATATCTATCAAAGACTCCTCTGAAGGTCATTCGAACCAAGGGGGTGATAATTCTACGGTAAGTCGGGCAGCACTTCCCTCCCCGGTGAGCTATATAAGTTCATCAGGAAAACAAATTCTATGTAAGTACGCTTGATTATTCTTCTTTAAACCCTTCTAAGTGATTAATACTTCAATTCTATTCTGATATACTTCTAAGTATTTATACTTATTCTTATACTACAACAGGAGATATATTCTAATTCAAAAGAGGGTTAGGATTAGTTACCTCGGTAAGCCCAATAATATCCTAGAAAAAGTCGCGCCTGAGCAAGGTTTTGCTCCTAAGTTGTATGCTCCAAGAACCCTAGAAGTTCTTCACAACTTCTACTAAGTACTAAGGTATTTGGGCTAGGGTATTTTGGGCATTATAACGATACAAGAAGGTAACTTTTCTACCAAGGGAGGGGGGGTAGATTTCGGCTAGGCTAGGGGGGTAGGCTCTCGGACATACAACACAAGGGGAGGGCCGCGGTGGTTGGACGACAAGCTTAAGGAGAGGAGAGGATTTTAGACTTGGAAGATAACTTTGTGGATGAATAACTCTTCATCTCTAAGGGTATTTATAGCTCAAGCCTTGGCCAACCAATGGCCAAGATGAAGACAAGTGCAAGGCAAGTGTAAGGCCAAGATCAAGCCAAGTGCACCCTAACTCCTACTCCACAAAACACTCCACAAAACACTCCACAAAACACTCCACAAAACAAGGCCTAAACAAGGACCCAATCGGCCAAGGCCAACACCCCTCTTTGGACGCCCAATCGTCCAAAGCCACCCCACTTGCTTCCAATGTGAGGGTGACACATGTCACCTCCCGTTGGTCCAAAATGTTTCGCCTCTCGGAAAATCCGCAAAAATAAGAAATGGCATAGCCGGAATTTACCCTACGAAGTCGTGGAAACGCTTTCGCCTGAAACGATTCTTTTAGTGAGTTGTGTACAAAATAAAACGTCCAAGGCTTATCTTTAAGGCAAGACTTTCGTACGTATTCCCTTACGTACATACTCTGGAAATACGGGGTATAACATTCTCCCCTCCTTAGAAACATTCGTCCCGAATGTTCCTTCCCAAGACGTTTAGCGAAGAAGCTTAAATAGAGTAAATGCCACACACGCCACAGAGCAACACATAGGCGTAAACGATAACGAAAATTTACAAGTAGGAAGGTGAATTACCCGAGGTGTGGGAATAGTGAGGATACTTCCGCCTCATGTCCTCCTCGCTTCCCATGTCATCTCCTCCCGAGCTCGTTCCGCCACAAGACTTTGACGAAGCCACGCCCTTCGTCCAGACGCCTAACTCGACGATCGATTATCGCTATGGGAATCTCTCATACGATAACCCCTGGCCACTGGACATCGTCAACGGTGTACCCTAGATGGATCCCCGATACATCTCCTCAAGATAGATACGTGAAAAACCGATGCACCGCTTCCAGACGGACGGCAGATCCAACTCATAGGCAACCTTGCCTACCTCGCGACAATCAAACGGCCCAATGTACCTAGGGTCGAGCTTCCTTCTTCCCGAATCTCATCACACCCTTCATGGGTGACACCTTTAGGAAAACCCAATCATGAACTCGAACTCAAGATGCCGACGACGATGATCTGCATACGACTTCGGCCGACTGAGTCATCAATAGCCGCCTTCGGATAAGCTTCACCTTATCCATCGCTCGTACTCAACCGTCCCACTAGCCGCCGCCCACATCGAACCAACCTATAGGCGATCTGCACTTCCTCCCATACAAGGCCTCATAAGGCGCCATCCGAATACCGAGTGGTAGCTATTATTATATGCGAACTCAACTAGAGGCAAATGATCCTCCCAACTACCACTAAAGTCAATAACACGCTCGCAGATATCCTCAAGAGTTCGGATAGTGCGCTCGCTGTCCGTCTGCGTGGATGAAATGCAGACGTGCTCACCGGCCCCTAAACCCCTCGAAGGACCTCCGTAAGTTAGCCGTAAATCGGGCCTCTGCATCGATATGATCAAGTAGGACTCCATGCACCGACGATCTCTGATGTAAAGTGCGCATAATCCTCACCAAAAGTCGCCCCGACGGAAGAAAGTGGGCTGATTTCGCCACCGCCGACGATAACCCATATAGAATCATGTCTCCTCCGAGCAGGTAATCCCGTGATGAAGTCCATGTTGATTACCTCCCACTTCCGGTCGGGATCTCAATCGTCAGAATAAACCACCGTGCCTCCGTGCTCTACCTTACCGCCGACAACACGCACCGAGCTACGAACTCGCAACGCCCCTCTTCAAGCCATCCCACCAATACACGATCTAAGGTCGTGGTACATCTTGGTCGACCGGATGGATAGAGTAACGCCGCTACGTGTGCTTCCCCAAGAACTCCGCCAAGTCCTCAAACATCCGGAACACACACCGCCTCAAACCTTAGCACCCGTCGTGCTACCAAAAGCGACCCTTGCCTCACGAAGAGTCAGATCACGATATCGAATCAAAGCCGATCCTCGAATCGGCCTCTTCACCTCCTCGACGATGGAAGACTCGGCAACCTCACGAACTCTAACCCCACCGCTATCGTAATCAATCAAACGGACACCAAGGCTCGCTAATCGATGCAAATCACGAACCATGTCCTCCTCTCTAGTCGCACATCCGATAGGCTCCCATCGACCTACGACTAAGAGCATCCGCCACAACATCGCCTTCCCGTGGTATAGGATATCAACATCGTAATCCTTAAGCAACTCTAACCACCGCCTCTGCCGTGAAGTTCACTCCTCTGTCGAAGATATACGGAGGCTCTTGTGGTCTCAGTATAAATATCCACGTGAACCCCATACAAATAGTGCCTCCAGATCTTCAAAGCGTGAATCACTACGCTAACTCCAAATCATGGGGGGTAGTTCCTCCGTGTTTCTTCACCGTCGGATGCATATGCTATAACCCCGCCATGCTGCATCAATACACATCCCAACCCGATGCCCGACGATCACAATACACGACATAACCATCCGACCTCCGAAGAGTAAGAACGGGCGGTGCCGCCTCTCTTTCAAGAATCGGAAACCCCGCCACAAGCATCACCATCAAACTTGGCGCCTTCCGAGTCACCCTAGTCAATGGTGCAGATAGAAGCAAACTTCTCCACGAACCGATAATAACTCGCAAGGCCCGTAAAATCGCGAACCTCGTCGGAGTAGTAGGTCTCGCCAAGTCTCGATCGCTTCGATTCGCCAGACAACTCGAATGCCATCAGCCCGGCAATATGCCCAAGAAACGCCATCAAGTCAACCAAAACTCGCATTTGGAAAACTTGGCGCATAATCGCTGGTCTGGAGAATCACAAGACAGCCTCAAATGCTCCGCATGCTCCTCGCTCCGAGCGAATAAACCAAGATATCATCAATGAACACTATCACAAACGTGTCAAAAATGGTTTGAACACTCGCTCATCAAATCCATGAATACCACGAGCATTGGTCAACCCAAAAGACATGACCCGAACTCATAATGCCTGCATCGTCCGAATGCGATCCTGTGGACATCCACCTCTCGACTGCACTGATGATAGCCCGATCGCAGATCAATCTTGAGAAACATCTCGCACTCGCGAATCGTCGAACAAATCATCAATCCCGGGAGGGGTATCTGTTTTAATGGTCACCTTGTTCACCGCTCAGAATCAACACATGCGCAGCTGGCCCCGCCCTTCTTCTTCACGAACAATACCGGCGCTTCTGTGAGAAACACCGGGCCTAATGAAACCCTTCTAGCAAATCCTAAGCCGATCCTTCACTTCTCAACTCGGCAGTGCCATTACAGATGGCGGAATGGAAATAGGCCGAGTATCCGCAATATGTCAATACAAAACTCAATCTCCTCTCGTGAGGGATACCCGAGGTCATCCGGGAACACGTGGGAACTCACGACTACGGAATCGATCAAAATCGTACCGCAGCCTCGTGATCAAACACCGAACTAGATGGTAGATATACCCTTCGCACCATCTTCCTAGCCTTGAGGTAGGAAATAAACCTACCCTCGGCGATACTGCGTTCTCCCACTCAACAACCGGCCTCAGAAACCGGAACTGCATTACTCTCTCTCATAGCCTACATTGGCATAGCAAGAAGCTAGCCAATCCATCCCCATAATCACGCCAAGTCAATCATCTCCAACTCTATCAAGTCGGCCAGGTCCGACGATCAGTAAATGGTCACAGACAAGCTCTATATACCCGCCGAGCTACCACCGAATCACCCATCGCGTAGCTACCTCGAAAGGGTTCATGGACTCGTGCTCTATCCCTATCCTACTAGCAACAAGTGGAGATATATGGGACAGAGTAGAACCCGGATCTATCAAAGCATACACATCAAACCCAGAACCGATAAGGTACCGTGGCGACATCGCGAGGCCTCACGATCTGTCGCTTACCGACAAAGCATATATGCGGCTCGAGGACCGCCAGAATCGGGACCCGAGCCACGACTCGCCACCTGGCCGACCCATGAGCACCACGCCCGGGCGAGTAATCAGAGGAGATGATGAAGCCGCCACGTAACCCGGCGCCGGGCCCTACCACCGCCACGCTTCGGCCTGACAAGCCGCAGTGACCTGCCGCCACAATCAGAACAAGATCCATAAGTAGTACCACACTTCCCGTAATGGGATCTACCGTGACGGCCACACCGGGTGGTCCCGATCGCCGCACTCGCTACTCGACGCCCGCCCTGGGCCCCGGTCCGCCTCAAAACTCGGGTCAGGCCGAGGACGGTGCAGTGAGTGCTCAGCCGGCCGTGGTGCGACCCAGATCGCCGAGGCCGCCACCACGATAACCACCGTAAAACCTCCCGCCCCGCCTTCTTCTCGATGTCTCGCCCACTCGCCGACTCGCGCCTCGCATCCAAGGGCGTGAGCTCGCACGCGGTAATGTCCATACCCTACCGAGAGAAACCCCGCACATGACTCGGCCATATAGTCGCTTCAGCCCTGACATAGCGGTGCACCCTATCCTCCATATCCGCTACCAACGCTGGGACATATCGAGCCAAAGAATCAAACTCGACATTGTACTCCCGACAGCTGGCCCTCTCGCCTCAAAGAAAAAATCTATCACCCGCGCCTCTCATCCGCGAGGCAAGAAGTGAGTGAGGAAAGCCTCGAGAACTCGTCCCCATGTACCGGGACGCGTGCTCTCCCGATAACTCCCATGAATCAAACCAATCGATCGCGTATCACGCAAATTTATGTGAACCAAAGATCACGGACTCGGTCTCCGACGCCCGATCACTCTCAAAATCTCAAGCCGACGGATGAACTCCTCGCGATCATCCTCCGCCGACCCATAAAACTCCTGGCTACAACTCAAGAAATCTCGTAGCCTCAAACTATTCGCCTCGGGTGTACCACGGCGCGATCGAGCCGAGCTGAATCGCCGCGATCCAATCTCTCTCAGACGGCCACAACTTTAGCCAAAAGCCGGGCCATCTCTTGTACCTAACTCTCCGCCCAGCCGTGGGATGCGAGGTGTGGTACTGTGGTCTCGCTGGGCCGGCGTCATAGAACTCGCCGCCTCGTATAGATCGGGCCTCGAGCCTCGTGACTGGGTGTCTCGCTAGCAGCCTCCGCCGCTTTGCCCTTCTCGCCCGGTTGCCTTACGTGAGGCATAATCACATAGAAAGGAATACGTTAGAGGGTCCAACCTATAACACGCCTCTAAAGCACGATCTCGTAATGAGAAGAATGGAAACCAATCCTAAATATCCTATAGCCTCGATTATTGGTGTGGTGCACAACACACCGATAATCAAGACTCTACTAGATACGGTCTCAGACACTTTCCGAGGATTAATCGCTCGATACCACTTTTGTCACGACTGCCCGGCCCGTGATCGTGCCTTACCGGCACCCAAGTAGTCATACATCGAGTAACCAATGAATATAAAACAAGACAGAAACAGCTTTATAAAATAAGACACGCTTATCTCAAGAAAAGTGCTTGCCTTTCGATAATATAAATAACTCAAGTTTTGCGCTACATCCCAAATGCATAATAGTACTACTGCACTTAAGGAAGTAAACAACTATGGCGACAGGGCCCCGCCATACCCGATCAGATAAAACTATCTACAATACAGGGAGATCATACCCAAAAGTAGAGCCTCCGGAGAAGATGGAGCTCCTGACACCAACGCAAAGATCCTAAGGATGTGGATCTAGCACCTGCTTGCCCTTACCTGCAGCATGAACGCAGCCTCAAGGAGGTCAAGATAACAGTACTAAGTATGCGAAACTGAAAAATACTTAAATGAAAACATATCATTTAAAAACCAGTTTACAAATATGTGTGAAACAACCAAGGAAACCGCACGTAGTGCCACATCACAAACAAGAGCAACAATAGGTAACTGTAATAGGTCTTGTCTAGGCCGCGAATGATCGAACAGGCCACTCGCCTCATCATCATTCTCGCAAGCCTAATCTCGACTCTGAGTCCGCATAGGCCACTCACGGGCCCGCATGAGGTATAACCCGCATCGAGGGTAGCTACCTCGGCATCGCCCCGACTCGCTGTCCGCACGGCCACACAGCATCGCATGAGGCATAACCCCGCATACTAACTCGAACTCCGTAGCTCCGCATAGGCCCCCGACCCGCATGAGGTACTCTCGAATCACGGTCCTGCATCACCGAGTCTACCCCAGACGGAGGCGCCTTAACCCCTGTATCATCTCAAGAGGCGAGTGATAGTATACTAACATAACAACTTATCTTTAAACAACATAAGCACAACAAGGATACTCACCTATACAAACGTTACAAGATACTAACACACATAGCATCATATCATGTCTATTTATCAAACCATCTTTATTATCCTTTCACAATGCAAGTCTGTTATAAACACATAGGCAAACTTGTTTCTTTTATAAATCTTAAGTGGTTATACTTACTTCCCATAAAGCTAGTATAACTCTTAAGCTTCTGTTTTAAAAACCAAATAGTTCTCTTCTGATAATATGATTCAAAGAGTCTTTTGAAATGTTTTCGCTTCTTATTATTCAGCTTAAGCCAGGCATTGCCGTAAGTATTATTCAGCTTAAGTCAAAGACATTGCCGTAGTTATTATTCAGTTAACACATGTACGTCTACCGTACTATATATATATTGTAAAATATCATGCTTTAGGAAGAATCACATACCTTCTCAGCGAAAACCACCTGCCAAGTTGAATATGTCGCGCGCAGAGAGTCAGCCTATAATAGTCACAGATATCTATCAAAGACTACTCAAGGTCATTCTAAATGTGGGTTCATAATTCTACAGAAGTCGGGCAGCACTTCCCTACCCGTGAGCTATATAAGTTCATCGTGAAAACACCCTATGTAAGTCTGCTTTGATTATTCTTCTTTAAACCCTTCTAAGTGATTAATACTTCAATTCTATTCTGTGATATACTTCTAAGTATTTATACTTATTCTTATACTACAACAGTATATATATTCTAATTCAAAAGAGGGTTAGGATTAGTTACCTCGGTAAGCCCAATAATATCCTAGAAAAAGTCGCGCCTGAGCAAGGTTTTGCTCCTAAGTTGTATGCTCCAAGAACCCTAGAAGTTCTTCACAACTTCTACTAAGTACTAAGGTATTTGGGCTAGGGTATTTTGGGCATTATAACGATACAAGAAGGTAACTTTTCTACCAAGGAAGGGGTAGATTTCGCTAGGCTAGGGGTAGGCTCTCGCCATACAACACAAGGGAGGGAAGAGGTGTTTGGACGAAAAGCTTAAGGGAGAGGAGAGGATTTTTAGACTTGGAAGATAACTTTGTGGATGAATAACTCTTCACCTCTAAGGGGGTATTTATAGCTCAAGCCTTGCCAACCAATGGCCAAGATGAAGACAAGTGCAAGGCAAGTGTAAGGCCAAGATCAAGCCAAGTGCACCCTAACTCCTACTCCACAAAACACTCCACAAAACACTCCACAAAACACTCCACAAAACAAGGCCTAAACAAGGACCCAATCGGCCAAGGCCAACACCCTCTTTGACGCCCAATCGCCCAAAGCCACCCCACTTGCTTTCCAATGTGAGGGTGACACATGTCACCCTCCCGTTGGTCCAAAATGTTTCGTCTCTCGGAAAAATCCGCAAAATAAGAAATGGCATAGCCGAATTTACTCTACGAAAGTCGTGGGAAACGTTTCGTCGGAAAACGATTCTTTTAGTGAGTTGTGTACAAAATAAAACGTCCAAGGCTTATCTTTAAGGCAAGACTTTCGTACGTATTCCCTTACGTACATACTCTGGAAATACGGGGTATAACAGTTATAATGCCCAAATTACCTTAGCCGTATACCTTGTTGTATTCTAAGGTTATACCTATACGAAAAGCCCAGAAAATACTATTATACTTCCGTCAGTCACAAAACCGAAACCCTAAGGAAAATCTTCACCCGTAGTTGAAGTCATAAGTAGAAGTTGGTTAGAACTTCTAAGGGTTGTTGGAGCAGTGCCTGAGCGCACGGAGTAGGAGCTAAACCTTGCTCAGGATCGACATTTAAACTAGGATAATTATGGGCTTATCGAGGTAATTATCTCGTCCCTCTATTGTGATTGAAAATTACATATTGTTAGAATATATAGTTGAAGTATACTATATATAGAACTGAACGTAGTTATCGGCAATGTCTTGCGACTTAAGCCTGAATTTAAAGAAGAATCGAATCGTAATTACATAGGTCAGTATTACAAGAGACTTGTGTAGTAGTACCGTGGAGTAGAATTGTACCTGCTAGGGTTAGACGATAACCCTCCGGTTGGCTTGGTAGCCGCCTCTGCAGAGAGGAGATTTACGCTGCATGGGGGAGGTGCCGAATTTTCTGTAGAATGTTCTACGGCGGATCTAAATGTTAATAAGCGCTTGTGGCCTTATAGGTCAAGTACTACGTGTGGCGCGATCTACTTGGCTTAAAGGAGTAGCCGACGGTTGGAAGTACTGAGCGTTTTGCTATTAGTCGATAATCGTCGCGAGGTATGTGAACCTCTTCCTATCTCTTCTAGCATGATATGTGTGAACTATGTAGTACCAGAGACGCATACGTGCTAAATGTATTTGATTGGTTTAAAACATAAAGTGTTATAACGCTTTATGGGAAGTTGGTTATAACGACTTTATGTTGGTAAGAAAATACTTGTGGCTTTTAAAAGGTAAATCGATTTGAACTATAATCGCTTGTTGTGATAATAAAGAATTGAGGTATTTCAAAAGATTTTTGAATCATTTTGAAAGAGGTAGTACTTGATTTTTTTAGAAAACTTAAGAGTTATACTAGCTTTATGGAAAGTTAGGTATAACGCTTAAGAATGTTTTATCGATTTTGGAAATCGAATGTGTATCGACAAACCATCGCAAATGCATTAATAAGGAAATGTTTTTAATAATTAAGTATTATTAAAACCAAGAGAAACTTCCATCTGCATAGAAGCTAAGATGAGACAAAATGATATTTCCTAGATCATGGCTGCTGTAATAAGATTGTTATAAACCAGAATATCCTACTCACATATAAGGCCTATGTTCTCAGATGGTTTAAAGGAGAATTATATTCTTAAATGAATAAGACTATGAACTACGAAACCTTTCTAAAAAGGCAAACTTGAACATTGGAAACTAGGCAAACTTGAACATGGGAAATTAGGCAAACTTGAACATTGGAAAAGAATGTGGCTACTTGATTTTACAAAGAGAAGTAATTGATTTACTCTAAAAAGATAATCACTCTATTTTCATATACTACGGGTATTGTGTGGTTTTTGTGAAGTAACGTATCTTTTAAAGATTTAATGTATGAAGTACTTTGGGGATAGGTACCCGAACTTGTTAGTAGAAAGTACCTTGTGTGAATAACTTGATTGTATTGGTTTGTGATAGCCTTGTAATACTTTCTTGTTGATTTGATAAGTAAGCATGTTAGGATGCTACGTGTGTTAGTATCTTGTGATTATTGTGTAAGGGGGTCACTCTTGTTGTGCTTACGTTGTCAAACGTTAAGCCCGTTGTACTGTTATTGTATCACATACCCCCTTGACTTATTATACCGAGGGCTTGCCACCCTTGATGCGGGTCTATACGGCCTATGCAGTCCTTGTGACTATGCGGAGTGCGGTAGCTCCAGGATTGATCATTCCGGGTGTTTAGCCCGACGCGGGATTCCTATGCGCGGTCTGCTGAGACTATGCGGTCTTTTGAGACTATGCGGTCGCGGAGCCTAGCGGATACCGAGGTTAGTCGCCGACGCGGTATACCTCGGTGATGCAGGACCATGATTCGAGGAATACCTCATGCGGGTCTGTGGGTGACCTATTCGGAGCTGCGAGAGTTCCATGGATAGACGCGCACATTGATATTGCGGGCGAGTGGCCAGCTTCGATCATTTGGTGCGGTCTAGAAAGACCTCGGATACGCTTTGTGGTATTTTTGGCATCGTGGTCTTAGTAGTCGGCTATGCCTTCGTACTTGCCCCGTACGGTTTTATTGTGATAACTTTGAGGGCGTGAGTCCTTGACTTGACATGACTGCTTATTTGTTGTGAACTGTAGTTTGCTTATCATACATGTCTCCTGCTTTATAGACTATTATGATTTCATTTACGATTTTTAGTTTCACATACTCTGCACATTTGTAATCGACCGACTCTTCGGGCTGCGCTCATGCCGCAGTTGAGGTACACCGCCGTTGATCCTAGCTCTCGTGGTCACGCCGTTTGGGAAGCTCCGTTTCTCCGAGGCTTATCAGTGGTATAGTCCTCGTCAGAGTAAGTGTTTACATTCGTGGGTTTGGCGGGCCCCGTCCCGCCATTGTTGTCATATCATTCTTAGAGGTCCGTAGTAATCTTGTGGCAGGGTTTGTAAAAGGATTAAACTGCTCATGTTGAAAAAGTTGTTATTTACATATACGCCGAAAGGCAAGTTTTTCTCGATTATTGTTTCATATTTCATAATATGTCTTGTATCGCTTTATGTTCCGTGATTACTCGATGTTGTATCACTAGGGTGCGGGGTAGGCACGACCACGCCCTAATCGGTCGTGACAAAAGTGGTATCGAGCGATTAATCCTCGGAAAGTGTCTACGCATCAGATCCGAAGTCTTGATTATCGGTGTGTTGCACCACACCAATAATCGTGAGGCTATAGGGTATTTAGGATTGGTTTCATTCTTCTCACTCGAGATCGTGCCTTAGAGCCGTGTTGTAAGTTGGACCCTCCGACGTATTTCTTTCCCTACCGCTATGCCTCCGCGTAGGCAACCCGCCCAGGAGGGCAAGGCACCGGCGGAGCCGCGAGTAGAGTTCAGAGGGTGGCGAGGGCACAGTGCCCAATCATTACCTAGGTAGTGCTTCATTCGGGAGTTCTGCGACGCCACTAACCCCACAGAGTTTAGTACGGCGGCAGCAAGGCTCATCTGCGCCATGATATATGAACCTTCGCCCACGATCGAACGATGAATTTAGATTGCAAGAAGACGACCGTTACATTAGCTATGGATTTGGCTACGAGAGTATACCGATGTACCACGGTCTTGATGACTATCTAAGAGAGGGTTGTGCAAGAGTAATTCTTCGCTTAGGCTTAAGCATGGCATGCGGTACGCTTATGCGCGCAGCAGCCGAGAAAACGTAGAGATCGACGTTAACGGGCGACGAGGAAGGCCAGAGCAGCGGTCCTTTGGTAACTTTCTGGCGAGTCACCTCACCAATGGATTAGATTATGCACGCCCACTGCAAAGAGGTCCTCCACGGGTTCATGACGCTCGGGTATGCAGGAGTTGGTCGTAACTCCGTGGCTTCCATTCAGGATGTGACGCCATCCCGGAATGTCGTCTTTTAGTTGGTACTTGTTGTACCTATGACCGTCAGGGTCTGGTGTCGAAGAGTGTCCTTGTAGGAGGACTTAGCCTTCAGGATCGGTGGGTAGTTTGTCATCTCCCTCAGCTATGCGCCCTACGGGGCAGGTTTGATTAGAACGACTAAGGGGAGTGAAACAATAGTTCTGTGTAAATCCTTAACCTCAGGATTAGTATGTGGTAAGGTGAGTATACCTTAAGTGTTATATTCTGATAGCATTGTGTAAATTGTGATTAGAAATCTTGGTTAGTTAACCAAGTAAGATTTGGGGGGATAGAGAAAGTGTGAGCCTTAGAGTTTTGTACGTAGAGACCTTAGAGGTAAGGCCATCTCGAGTAAAAGACGTATGTTATGTTTGACCCTTATAGGAGTACATAGTGCACGTGAGCTATGGTTGTGGGATAAGTCCCTGAGTAGTGTGAAATGAAAGAGGGTAGTTGAGCTAAGAAGACCGCTAGGTTTTCGTAACGTGATTAGTGAGATTGTTCCGGATCGGGGAGCTAGTATTGTTCACGTTGCCGGGTTGAGGCCACGCCGGGTCAACCCGCGGCATGTTTGGTGGGCGGGTCAGTGGTGGTCCCGCCTTGTGATAGGGTCACGAGGGTGTTAGGCCCAAGTTTAGTTAACCAGCATACGAGTTCGTGGATGCGTTCAACCAGTAGTCGAGCCGATGGGGGCAGCCCATCGTGTTCGTCGGTCAGGACCGTTTACTTGGCTGTGTTGAGATATCAGAAAGGTTGTAAGGCTGCACGGGGTGCCTACCTTCACCTTATGATAGACAGTGGAGCCCAGGGTACGGCTGTTTTTTTCTGGAAGTTTTACCAGGCAGGGTTAAGAACTCAGGTAAGTCTCGACCGCATTCGCCCGGGCCGGTGTGGATTTCGGGGTAGTTATGGGGATTGTTGTCTCTGTGGAGGAGCGTTTAAGCTACCATTTCGGTGTTCGGATGTCGCTTTGAAGCATCAGAGGGCGGAAGTGTAAGTTGCCGTCGATTGGTTCGAGGTTGGCAAGGTTCAGATAGTTGGTTCAGGCTTGTTCCAGCAGACTATGGATAGGGAGAAGCTTGTCCAGAAGAGGTTCTGGCAACTCAGAAGAAATTGTACGGATAATCGGCGACGACGTTTAGAGTTCGTGCCGACGACCTTCTTGAGTACCACCCGGTTGGGGTGTGGCGAGTTTTGGAAAACAGAGGAAACTTAGCCCGAGTTACTTTGGGCCTTTTTGAGTTCGTAGGCCAGGGTGCCTATATGTTAGCGTTGCCGTCCGACTTAGGAGGCAGTACGTCCGGTCTTTCGTATTGTTGTTCAGGAAAGTATCGGAGATCCATCCAGAGTGTTCCCAGTTAATGATGACCAAGTTGGAGATCATAACCCCGAGATTTGGAACCGGCGCAAAGAATGTAAATGTGGTAAGAGTTCAGTGTTCAAGAAGTGTACGACGCCCTCGAGGATCGTGACGCATCCGGTACCATTGTTGGTCACGAGTAACACTAGAACCTCGCAAAGTGACAAAAGTGGTATCGGGAAGAAGCGAGCATGTATGGCGAGCATAGATGTGACCATTTCTTTTATAAGAGAAGGTGCGAAGGAAGTATATTCTAGACCCCGGAGAGAGGTATTTGTGGTGATGTTAGAGGTGTTTCCTCGTGGACTCGGATGGAGGTTTTTGCGCGAGTGTTTCTGTGCCACGTGTGGCGTGTTTGTTCTCGTAAGTATAGTTGTGAAGACTATATCAAGACGCTTGTTTTGAGACTTAGAAGGAACATTCGGGACGAATGTTTCTAAGGAGGGGAGAATGTTATACCCCGTATTTCCAGAGTATGTACGTAGGGACGTACATAGAAAAGTTTGAACTTTAAAGTTGGCTTGGCCGATTTTTATTTGTGCACAACACCCGATTAGAGTCGTTTTTCGACGAAACCTTTCCACAGCTTTCGTAGGGAAAATTCCGGCTATGTCTTTTTTAATTTTTTCGGATTTTTCCGAGAGACGTAACATTTTGGACCAACGAGAGGGTGACATGTGTCACCCTCAAGTGGGCGAGTTGGTGGACGGTTTTAGCTAGCACGTTTTTGGCATTTTTGTTGCCAAAAATGTTTGGTCAATGTTGTGTAGATATTTTGTGTGGTAGATGGGAAAGTGGGACCCACAAGACACTTGTCAAAATCCACACCCTACACTTGCCTAGTACATGGCTTCATCTTGGCCATTGGTTGGCCAAGGGTTGGCCTATAAATACTTCCCTTGCTTGAAGGTTTTATTCATCCACCATATTTTCCAAAGTCTTAGAAATCCTCCCCCTCCCGTGGTGGTGTTCTCGGCCCTCCCCTTGAGAAGGCCTCTTGCCGAGAGCTCTCCCTCGCCGAGTACCCCCCCTAGTGGGGTAGGCCGAGGGGTATATACCCCCCCTCTTGTTAGAAATACTCTCAAAAGTATTGTTATAATGCCCAAATTACCTTAGCCGTATACCTTGTTGTATTCTAAGGTTATACCTATACGAAAAGCCCAGAAAATACTATTATACTTCCGTCAGTCACAAAACCGAAACCCTAAGGAAAATCTTCACCCGTAGTTGAAGTCATAAGTAGAAGTTGGTTAGAACTTCTAAGGGTTGTTTGGAGCGGGTCGGAGCGCACGGAGTAGGAGCTAAACCTTGCTCAGGATCGACATTTAAACTAGGATAATTATGGGCTTATCGAGGTAATTATCTCGTCCCTCTATTGTGATTGAAAATTACATATTGTTAGAATATATAGTTGAAGTATACTATATATAGAACTGAACGTAGTTATCGGCAATGTCTTGCGACTTAAGCCTGAATTTAAAGAAGAATACTGAACTGTAATTACATAGGTCAGACATGCAGACTTGTAGTAGTACCGTGGAGTAGAATTGTACGGGTAGGGTTAGACGTATAACCCCCGGTTGGCTTGGTAGCCGCCTCAGAGGAGAGATTTACGCTGTGCGGGGGGAGGTGCTGCCGAATTTTCTGTAGAATGTTCTACGGGATCTAAATGTTAATAAGCGCTGTGGCCTTATAGGTCAAGTACTACGTGTGGCGCGATCTACTTGGCTTAAAGGAGTAGCCGGTTGGAAGTACTGAGCGTTTTGCTATTAGTCGATAATCGTCGCGAGGTATGTGAACCTCTTCCTATCTCTTCTAGCATGATATGTGTGAACTATGTAGTACGCAGACGACATGTGCTAAATGTATTTGATTGGTTTAAAACATAAAGTGTTATAACGCTTTATGGGAAGTTGGTTATAACGACTTTATGTTGGTAAGAAAATACTTGTGGCTTTTAAAAGGTAAATCGATTTGAACTATAAGCGCTTGTTGTGATAATAAAGAACTTGAGGTATTTCAAAAGATTTTTGAATCATTTTGAAAGAGGAGGTAGTACTTGATTTTTTTTTAGAAAACTTAAGAGTTATACTAGCTTTATGGAAAGTTAGGTATAACGGCTTAAGAATGTTTTACTGATTTTGGAAATCAGAATGTGTATCGACAAACCACTGCAGTACATTAAAGGAAATGTTTTAATAATTAAGTATTATTAAACCAAGAGAAACTTCCATCTGCATAGAAGCTAAGATGAGACAAAATGATATTTCCTAGATCATGGCTGCTGTAATAAGATTGTTATAAACCAGAATATCCTACTCACATATAAGGCCTATGTTCTCAGATGGTTTAAAGGAGAATTATATTCTTAAATGAATAAGACTATGAACTACGAAACCTTTCTAAAAAGGCAAACTTGAACATTGGAAACTAGGCAAACTTGAACATGGGAAATTAGGCAAACTTGAACATTGGAAAAGAATGTGGCTACTTGATTTTACAAAGAGAAGTAATTGATTTACTCTAAAAAGATAATCACTCTATTTTCATATACTACAGGTATTGTGTGGTTTTTGTGAAGTAACGTATCTTTTAAAGATTTAATGTATGAAGTACTTTGGGGATAGGTACCCGAACTTGTTAGTAGAAAGTACCTTGTGTGAATAACTTGATTGTATTGGTTTGTGATAGCCTTGTAATACTTTCTTGTTGATTTGATAAGTAAGCATGTTAGGATGCTACGTGTGTTAGTATCTTGTGATTATTGTGTAAGGGGGTCACTCTTGTTGTGCTTACGTTGTCAAACGTTAAGCCCGTTGTACTGTTATTGCATCACATACCCCCTTGACTTATTATACCGAGGGCTTGCCACCCTTGATGCGGGTCTATACGGCCTATGCAGTCCTTGTGACTATGCGGAGTGCGGTAGCTCCAGGATTGATCATTCCGGGTGTTTAGCCTGATGCGGGATTCCTATGCGCGTCCGGCTGAGACTATGCGGTCTTTTGAGACTACGCGGCCGCGGAGCCTAGGCGGATACCGAGAGTTAGCCGCCGACGCGGGTATACCTCAGCGATGCGGGACCATGATTCGAGGAATACCTCACGCGGTCTGCGGGTGACCTATGCGAGTCGCGAGAGTTCCAGTGGATAGACGCAGACATTGATATTGCGGGCGAGTGGCCGCCTTCGATCATGTGGTGCGGTCAGAAAGACCTCGGATACGCCAGTGGTATTTTTGGCATCGCTGGTCTTAGTAGTCGGCTATGCCTTCGCACTTGCCCCGCACGGTTTTATTGTGATAACTTTGAGGCGTGAGTCCCCGACTTGACATGATCGCTATTTGTTGTGAATCGTAGTTTGCTTATCATACATGTCTCCCGCTTTATAGACTATTATGATTTCATTTACGATTTTTAGTTTCACATACTCTGCACTGGTTATCGACCTCTTCGGGCCGCTCATGCCGCAGTTGAGGTACACCGCCGTTGATCCTAGCTCGTGGTCACGCTTCAGTTTGGGGAAGCTCCGCTTCTCCGAGGCTTATCGATGGTATAGTCCCCGTCGTAGTAAGTGTTTACATTCGTGGTTTGGCGGGCCCCGTCCCGCCATTGTTGTCATATCATTCTTGAGGTGCAGTAAAATGCAAGTGTGGCTTTGTAAAAAGGATTAAACTGCTCATGTTGAAAAAGTTGTTATTTACATATATGCCGAAAGGCAAGTTTTTCTCGATTATTGTTTCATATTTCATAATATGTCTTGTATCGCTTTATGTTCCATTGACACTGATGTTGTATCACTAGGGTGCCCGGTAGGCACTACCACGCCCGAATCGGTCGTGACAGTGGTGCTTCATTCGGGAGTTATGATACGTCACCAAATTTCAAAGCAGAGTTTAGCGACGGCAGTAGCGCTCATCGCGGCGCGTGACATTTGAACCTTCAGTTCCACGACCGGGAACAGAGAATATAGATTGCAAAGATGCGACCCTATTACTAGCTAAGGATGTAGCTACCAGAGGGTATATGATGTTTCGATTTATCACGGGTCTTGATGACTATCTAAGAGAGGGTGGTGCAAGAATAGCTCGTCAGTTAGGCTTGAGCATGGCCTGTGTACGGGTTTATGCGCAGCAGGCCAAGAAACGTAGAGATCGACGGGTTAACGAAGGACAGCAGAAGAAGGCCAGAGCAGCAGGGTCCTTTGATAACTTTCGAGGCGAATCGCCTCAGCAGCAGACTGGATACACACCTCCGCCGGTGCAGAGTGGTCCTCCACGGATTTCAGGACATTCGGGGTATGCCGGAGTTGGTCGTGGCTCCGTGGCTTCCGCTCACGGCGACAGGCGTCATTCCGGGGAATGTCGTCTTTTAGGTAGTACTTGTTTTACCTGCGGCCAACAGGGCCATGTGTGGAAAAGACGTCCTAGTGGGAGGGATGCAAGTAGGAGGACTTAGCCTTCAGGATCAATGGGTAGTTCGTCACCTTCCTTAGCTATGCGCCCTACGGGGCAGGTTTGATTAGAACGACATAGGGGAGTGAAGCAGTAGATTCAGGCATATCTTTAACCCTCTAGAGATCAGTATGTGTGATAAGATGAGTATATCATAAGTGCTATGTTCTGATAGCAGTGTGTTAGTTGTGATTAGAAATCATGGTTAGTTAACCGAGTAAGATTGGGGGATAGAGAAAGTGTGAGCCTTAGAACTTTATACGTAGAGACCTTAGAGGTAAGGCCATCTCGAGTAAGAAGTATTTTATGTTTGACCCTTATCGGAGTGCATAGTGCACGTGAGATATATTGTGTGATAAGTCCCTGAGTAGTGTGAAATGAAAGAGGGTAGTTGAGCTAAGAAGACCGCTAGGTTTTCGTAACGTGGATTAGTGAAATTGTTCCGGATCGGGGAGCTAGTGTTTTGCGCGTTGCCGGGTCGGGTTGAGGCCACGTTGCGGGTCAACCCGCGGCCTGTATGGTGGTGGGGTCAGTTTGTGGTGGTCCCGCCTTGTGGTAGGGTCACGAGGGTGTTAGGCCCAAGTTTCGTTAACCAGCGTACGAGTTCGTGGATGCGTTCGACCAGTAGTCGGGCCGATGAGGTCAGCCCGTCTTATCTTTTCGTCAAAACCGTGTACTCGGTAGTAAGTTGCGAGATGATTATTTCAGGAAGGTTGTAAGGCTGCACGAGGTGCCTACCTTCACCTTATGGCAGACAGTGGAGCCCAAGTTATGGGTGTTTCTTTCCGAGGTTTTACCAGGCAGGGTTAGGAACTCAGGTGAGTCTCCGTATCGTATTCATCCTCGGGCCAGTGTTTTGATTTCAGGGGTAGCTGTGAGGATTGTTGCCTCCTGTAGAGGGAGTGTTGTAGCTACCATTTCAGCGTTCGGATATTGCCTTATGAAGCCTTAGGGGCGGAAGTGTAAGTTGCCGGTCGATTGGTTCGACGTTGGCGCGTTCGAGATAGTTGGTTCATACGTGTTCAGCAGGATGTGGATAGGTGAAGCTTATCCAGAGAGGTTATTGGCGGCTCGAGTCAGCGTAAGTCGTGCGGATAATCTGCGACAACGCTTGGAGTTCAGGTTGACGGTGGGTCTTCTTGAAGGTACCACCCCGGAAAGGGTGTGACGAGTTTTGGAAACTGAAGAAGTAACAGGAATGTGGTAAGTTATGAGAAAGAGTTCGAGTGTACGAGAAGGGTACGGCACGTAAGGGAAGAAGCAAACATGTATGGCGAGCATAGATGTGATCATTTCTTTTGTGAGGTTAGAGGTGTTTCTGTGGCCAGGCGTGGCAGGTTTGTTCTCGTAAGTATAGTAGTGAAGACTACACTGGCGCGCGTTTGTTTTGAAACTTAGAAGGAACATTCAGGACGAATGTTTCTAAGGAGGGGAGAATGTTATACCCCGTATTTCCAGAGTATGTACGTAAGGACGTACGTAGAAAAATTTGAACTTTAAAGTTGGCTTGGACGATTTATTTTGTGCACAACACCCGGTTAGAGTCGTTTTTCGACGAAACGTTTTACTAAACTTGCGAAGGGTAAATTACGGCTATGTCATTTCTAATTTTTGCGGATTTTTCCGAGAGACGAAACATTTTGGACCAACAAGAGGGCGACACTTGGCACCCTCTCATTGGTGGACTTAAGGGGCGGCTTTTGGACGATTTTGGTGAGTGGAGTTGGTAGGATATTTGTGAGTTAGATGGATAAGGTGGGACCCACACACACTTGTCCAAATCTTGACCTTACACTTGCCTTGCACTTGGCATGATCTTGGCCATTGGTTGGCCTTTGCTTGACCTATAAATACCCTCCCCTTTGAAGACTTCTTCATCCATTCTACAAATCTCCAAGTGTTGAAATTCCCTCCCCTCTCTAGTAGTGTTCTCGTCCTCCCCCTTGTGAGGCCTTAGCCGAGAGCACCCCTCCCCTCGTCGGCAGTACCCCTCCTAGTGGGGTTGGCCGAGGGGTATACACCCCCCCTTGTGGTGTTGTCTCGTATAAATACCCCCTTGGTAGAAATACTCTCCATAGTATTGTTACTATACCCAAATTACTTTAGCCCAAATACCTTGTAGTATTCCAAAGATACCTCTTTACGTAGAGCCCGGAAATACTACCTTATGTCCTTTGTGTCTCAAACCGAAACCCTAAGGAAAACCTTCATAAGTCGGTTGAAGTGTTAAGTAGAAGTTGCGTATAACTTCTAAGGGTTGTTTGGAGCGGGTTGGAGTGCACGGAGTAGGAGCTAAACCTTGCTCAGGAGCGACATTAAACTTGGATAATTTTGGGCTTATCGAGGTAAATATCTTGTCCCCCTATTGTAATGGGAAATTACATGATTGTTAGAATATATAGTTGAAGTATACTATATATAGAATGAATGTTGAATAGAACTGAACGTAGTTTTTCGGCAATGTCTTTTGACTTAAGCCTGAATTTAAAGAAAGAGAACTGAACTGTAATTACATAGGATCAGATGAAGCTTGTGCATTCTTGTGAAGTAGAATTGTACACGTCGGTTAGGCGTATACACCCCGGTTGGCTTGATAGCCCGCCTCGCTAAAGGAGGAGATTTCTGCCATGTGTGGGGGAGGTCTGCGAATTTTCTGTAGAATATTCTACGTTGAGATCTAAATGTTAATAGGCGCCTTGTGGCCTCTATAGGTTGAAGTACTACGTATGGCGTGATCTACTTGGCTTAAGGAGTAGCCGACGGTTTGAGGTACTTGGAGCGTTTTGCTTTTAGTCGATAATCGTCGCGAGGTATGTGAACCTCTTCCTATCTTTTCTAGCATGATATGTGTATAACTATGTAGTACGGTAGACGTACATGTGTTAAATGTATTTGATTGGTTTAAAACATAAAGTGTTATAACGGCTTTATGGGAAGTTGGTTATAACAGCTTTATGTAGGTAAGAAAATGCTTTGTGGTTTTAAAAACTTAAGAGTTATAATAGCTTTATGGGAAGTTAGGTATAACGGCTTAAGAGAGATAAAATGAATGATTTATTGATTTTAGAAGTTAAGAGACTTGACCTTAAAAGATAAGAGCTTTGACTTAATTAAATTAATATGAATTTTGTGTGAAACCTCATTCGTGAGTAATGAGTACTTGGTTTTTAAAAGGAATAATGTTTTACTGATTTCGAAAATCAGAATGAGTATCGACAAACCACTGCAGCGTTAATAAAGGGAAATGTTTTAATTAATAAAGTATTATTAAAACCAGTAGAAACCTCCATCTGCATAGAAGCTAAGATGAGACAAAATGATATTACATTTCCTAGATCATGGCTGCTTAATAAGATTGATTATGAACAAGAATAACCTACTCACATATAAGGCATATGTTTCTCAGATTGTTTAAAAGAGAATTATATTCTTAAATGAATAAGACTATGAACTACGAAACCTTTCTAAAATAAGAAACGTGAACATTTGAAATTAGGCAAACTTGAACGTTTGGAAAATAATGTTGTTACTTGATTTTACAAAGGGAAGTGTTTTGGTTTACTTAAAAAGGTAGTCACTCTATTTACACTACGGGTATTGTGTGACTTCTGTGAAAGAAACGAATCTTTTAAAAGAGTTAATGTATGAAGTACTTTGGGGATAGATACCCGAACTTAATAGCATAAAGTACCTTGTGTGAATAACTTGATTTTGTTGGTTTGTGATAGTCTTGTAATACTTTCTTGTTGGTTTGATAAGTAAACATGTTAGGATGCTACGTGTGTTAGTATCTTGTGATTGTTGTGTAAGGGGGTCATTCTTGCTGTGCTTACATTGCTAACCGGTAAGTCCGTTGTACTATTATTATATCACCTACCCTCGATCGTTATACAGGGCTTGCCACCCTTGATGCGGTCTATACGGCTATGCGATGCATGAGACTATGCGCAGCGGTATGCTCGAGATTGATCATTCGGGTGTTTAGCCCGACGCGGGATGCCCTATGCGGTCCATGGGACTATGCGGTCTATTGAGACTATGCGGTGCGGAGTCCAGCGGATCCGGGGTTAAGCTGCCTCCGTCGCGAGGTATACCTCAGCGATGCAGGACCATAATTCGAGGAATACCTCATGCGGGTCTGGGTGTGACCTATGCGGATGTGCGGTAGGGTCCCGGGCTAGACGCGCACAGTGATAGTGCGGGCGCGTGGCGGCCGATCATGTGGTGCGATGCAGAAAGACCTCGTGATACGCTTTTATAGCATTGTTGGTGCGTAGGTTTTAGTAGTCGGCTATGCCTTCGTACTTACCCCGTACGGTTTTATTATGACACAGGTGGGACCTGGTGTTTATGTGTATTCCTTGATGCTTTTATATCATGGACTGCCGGCAGTGAGGAAGGTATTCCACGGGCATGATTGATGTTGTGGGCGTGAGACCCATTATTATACTTGAGTAATGACTTGAGGGCGTGAGTCCCTGACTTGACATGACTGCTTATTGTGAACTGTAGTTTGGTTATCATACATGTCTCCTGCTTTATATAGACTACTATGATTTCATTTACAGTATTTTCAGTTTCACATACTTGGTACCTGTTGTACTGACCTCCTTCGGGGGGCTGCGTTCATGCCGCAGGTAAAGGTACGCCAGTCGTTGATCCTCGCTCTTAGGGTCACAGTTCAGCGTTTGGGAAGCTCCGTTTCTCCGGAGGCTTATCTTGGTATAGTCCCCTGTCGTTGTAGGTTTTTACATTCAGGGGTATGGCGGGGCCCTGTCCCGCCATTGTTGTCGTATCATTCTTAGAGGTCTGTAGTACTGTTGTGGGCAGAGTTGTAGAAAGGGATGTAACTGTTCAAATTGTTATTTATATATATACTGAAGGTAACCGTTTTTGGTTAGCCTGTCTTCTTATTTCACTGTCTTATTACATTGGTTTCATGTATTGTCTTTATATTCCGCTGATTTCTCTGATGTATGACTACTGGGGTGCCCGGGTAAGGCACCAGTCACGGGCCCCGGTTCGGGTCGTGACACCAAATCTTCAAGGCATGAATAACCGCGGCCAACTCTAAGTCATGGGTAGGGTAATTCCTCTCATGCTTCTGTAACTGCCGGGAAGCATAGCCTATAACCTTGCCGTGCTGCATCAAAACACACCCTAGCCCGATACCCGAGGCATCACAATAGATCACGTACCCGTCTAACCCCTCAGGAAGAGTAAGAACTGGGGTTGTAGTCAACCTCTCCTTCAAAGAATGAAAACCCCGCCGCAAGCCTCATCGTCGCTGGAACTTGGCATTCGAGTCGGCCTAGTCAGCGGTCTTGAAATCAAGCAACCGCTCCACAAACCTACGATAATAACCCGCTAGTCCTAAGAAAGCTGCGTACCTCGGTCGGAGTAGTAGGCCTCGGCCAAGACTTGACTGCCTCAATCTTTGCCGTATCCACGCGAACACTGTCAGCCCCAATAATATGCCCCAGGAATGCCACTTAGGCCAACCAAAACTCACACTTGGAGAACTTGGCGAATAAGCGCGGCCCGGAGAATCCGGCAATCTGATCGCCGAGTGATCTGCATGCTCCGCTCTGTCCGTGAATACACCAGGATGTCATCAATGAATACAATCACAAACGTATCCAAAAATGGCTTGAACACCCGGTTCATCAAATCCATAAATACCGCTGGAGCGTTGGTCAGGCCGAAAGACATAACCCTGAACTCATAGTGCCCATACCGGGTCCTGAATGCAGTCTTTGGGATGTCTGCCTCTCGAACTCGAACCTGATGATAACTGCATCGCAGTCTATCTTTGAGAAACACCTCGCTTCGCACCTGGTCAAACAAATCATCAATCACGGGGAGGGTACCTATTCTTAATGGTTACCTTATTCACCGCTGTAGTCAACACACATACGCATCGTCTCATCCTTCTTCTTCACAAACAACACCGGCGCTCCCCAGGGAGATACACTAGGCCTGATAAAGCCTTTCTCCAGCAAATCTTTCAGCTGGTCTTTCAGCTCCCTCAACTCAGCAGGTGCCATCCTGTATGGCGGAATGGAAATAGGTCGAGTGTCTGGCAACGTGTCAATACAAAACTCGATCTCCTCTCGGGAGGATACCCTAAGATCATCGGGAACACATCCGAAACTCCCTAACCATCGGCGATCAAGAATCGGCATCTCGGCCTGCGTATCGAATACGAACGGATGATAGATGTACCCTTCGCACCATCTTCCTAGCCTCGAGGTAAGAAATAAACCTACCGCCGGCGATCTTTGTGTTGCCCTCCACTCGATAAGCGGCTCGCGGGAAGCGGAACCGAACCAACTGTCCCTACCAGCGTTGGCATAACAAGAAGCCAACCAGTCCATACCCATAATGACATCAAAATCTGTCATCTCTAACTCTATCAAGTCTGCAAGGGTCTGACGACTGTAAATGAATACCGGACAACCTCTATACACCCGCTCAGCTAACACCGAATCACCCACTGGCGTAGCTACCTCAAACGGCTCTATCGACACCGGCTCTATCCCGATTCTACCCGCACAAGAGGACACATAGGATAAGGTAGACCATGGATCTATCAAAGCATAAACATCACAGCCTGAAATCAGTAATGTACCTGTGACGACGTCAGGGGAAGCCTCCTGATCCTGGCGGCTGGCTAGAGAATATATGCGGTTCTGGGGACCGCTAGAACTGGAACCACCACCACGACCTCTACCGCGGCCTGCCTGTCCGTGAGTACCACGCCTCCGGGCGCATAACCTGAAGGAGAAGACTCAAGAATCGATCCGTCGGTGTCTTTGTACCACCCATGTTGCCTCTAGACGGACAATCCCTCTTCAAGTGGCCCAGCTGGCCACAAGAGTAACAACCTCCTGCAGGAACACGACACTCGCCTGGGTGAGACCTACCGCATCGAGCACACCGAGGTGTGGGTGGTCTCGATCGGCGAGGATCTCTGCCTCCCTGAAACCCCGAAGTCCTGGAGCCCTGACCTGCTCCTGAATGACCTTGCTGATCAGATCTCCTACCAGAAAACCGTGATGGAGCACTCTGTGCTGGCTGGAAAGAGGACCCAGTCTGCCGAGGCCGCCCTCAGCGCCCGAGACCACGATGTCACGGCCTCTTGGGCTGGCCTGCGTCAATCTGGTCCTCCCTCTCTCTATCCTCTATCCCCTGTGCATAGGCCTGCATCCGGGCGATGTCCATACCGGGCTGAAGAGCCACCCCTAAGCATGCTGTAATCATATGACGGTCTAGCCCCATCACATAACGATGAACTCTATCCGCCATGCTAGCTACAATAGTATGCGCGTATGCAGCGAGTCAAACTGCTATACTCCCGCAGTCCTCCCGTTCTGCCTCAAGGTCAAGAATCTGTCTACCCGGGCTCTCCTCATCTCGGGAGGCAAAAAGTGATCCATGAAAGCCTCTGTAAACTCCTCCCAAACAGCTGGAAGAGCATCATCACCTCTCGAAAGCAACCACGACTCAAACCAGTTCAGTATGATATCGCGCTTGGCCGGTGAAGGCTAGCGTAATGCACTGCCTCTGAAGCCCTAAGTGTCACGACCCGACCACGGCGCGGCGATGCCTACACTGGGCATCCTGTTCAGGTATACATCAGAGAATAGCAGCGGAACATACATGAAACTTATAACATAAATAACGAGAAATTAAACCACATGCTTAGCCGATAAGGCTACCTTCCTGGACACATATACATATACATAACAACAGCAGTTACATCCCTTTCTTTTTACAAACCGACCCACAACATGAGACTACAGACCTCTAAGAATTACAACTGCGGCGGGACAGGGCCCCGCCATACCCCTGAATGTACATAAGTCTACCACATCAGGGAAACCGTACCAAAAGATAAGCCTCCGGTGTGAAAGGAGCTTCTTTCCAAAAACTGAACAGAGATCCTAAGAGCAAGGATCACCAACCTGTGTACCTATCACCTGCGGGCATGAACGCAGCCCCCCGAAGGGGGTCAGTACAACAGGTACCGAGTATGGAACAGAAATAAAATGCAATAACCAAATCATATATGTATAAAAGAATGTCCTTTTTACTCCTGAAATGTTATACCCCGTATTTCCAGAGTATGTACGTGAGGGCGTACGTATTTAAATTTGAGCCTTAAGATTTGACAAGTTCGAAAATTTTGTGCACAAGTGCCGAAAAGAGTCGTTTTTCGACGAAACGTTTTACTAAACTTGCGAAGGGAAAATTCCGGCTATGTCATTTATAATTTTTGCGGATTTTTCTGAGAGACGAAAAATTTTGGACCAACGGGAGGGTGACAAGTGTCACCCTCACATTGGACGCAAGGTTGGGCGGTAATGGACGATTGGAAGGAGGGAGTTGGTAGGATATTTTGTGTGCAAGTTGTTGTGGTAGATGGATAAGGTACACATGGTGGAATCCTAGCCCTACACTTGCCTAACACTTGGATGGATCTTGGCCATTGGTTGGCCATTCCTTGACCTATAAATACCCCCTTTGGAAGACTTCTTCATCCTAAAATCTTCCTAAGTCTTGAAAGCTCTCTTCCTCTCCCCCTTTGTGTAGTAGCTCGTCCAAAGCCCCCCCCTTTGAGTGAGCCTTGGCCGAGAGCCACCCCCTCCCCCCTTTGGTGGTGTCTAGCCGTGGGGTACCCCCCCCCTAGCCTAAATTGTTTTCGTATAATACCCCCTTGTGTGGTATAGAAATACTCTCCTAGTATTGTTATAATGCCCAAATACCTTGTAGTATTCCCAAGGTTACACTTATACAAAAGCCCAGAAAATACTATTATACTTTCTTTAGCCACTAAACGAAACCCTAAGGAAAACCTTCATAGTCGGTTGAAGTGTTAAGTAGAAGTTGCGTAGAACTTCTAAGGGTTGATTGGAGCGGGTTGGAGCACTCGGAGTAGGAGCTTAACGTTGCTCAGGAGCGACTTTATACTTGGATAATTTTGGGCTCATCGAGGTAAATACTATCGTCCTTCAGTGTAATTGGAAATTACATACTGTAGTAGTATAGAAATGAATATAAGATTCATAGAAGAGAATTGAACTGTAATAGAAGGATATTACAGAATAGACTTGAACTGAAATCACATCAGAAGAATAATATAGAAGAAGATTAAACTGTATTTACAATAGACTGATAACCTTATTGGTTGAATGTTCTGCGAGTAGCATGAACTACTTGGAAGGTGGACAAGGCTAGCCGGGTTATAGCCGTGGAGCGTTTTGCTTATAGTCGATAATCGTCGCGAGGTATGTGATTCTTCCTATACTCTTGAGCATGATATTTTAAAGGAAGATATATATATAGTACGGCAATGTCTTTTGACTTAAGCCTGAATAATATATGGTATGGTAGATGTACGTGTGCTAACTGAATATAGTTGTACGGCAATGTCTTTTGACTTAAGCCTGAATAATAAGAACCTTGAAATATTTTAAAAAGGAATATAGATATAGTACGGTAGACGTACGTGTGTTAACTGAATGTAGTGTTACGGCAATGTCTTTTGACTTAAGCCTGAATAAGAAGAATCTTGAAGTATTTCAAAGAAATAAGAAACCTTTTTGAAAGAAGAGTAATACTTTGTTTTGAAAACATAAGAGTTATACTAGCTGTTACACCCCGTAAGTCCAGGACATGTATAAGAGAATGTACGTAAGGAAACAAGACTTGGAAATTGATACGAAAGGAAGAATTGTTTTTCCGACGGAAAATCTTCCGGACGTCGGTAAGGGAAAAATGTTCGTTATTGAGAATTGGGTTCTCAAAAGGCATTATTTGAAAAGTATGGAACTTATTAACACTATGGAAATTTATTTTTACGGATTTGGTCACGTGGGGCCCACCCGAGGAATTTTACATTTTTGTGGGGCCCACGAGGGTTACAGAATTTTATGGACGAATGAGAGGGACACGTGGCACCCCCTCCATGATGTTGGACGAAATATTGCAAGGGTGTTATGGTCATTTGACCTATGTAGATGATAAGTCTTCTAAGCTTGATATTGTTGACAAGTCAACTTGTCCACCTAGGCTTGATCCAAGTGAAACTCATCCTAACCTCACATTTGTTTAAGTCTAAGCCCTCCATTGTGTTATAAGTATACTACTAGTAGCAAGACAAGGTCTTGAAGACTTAGAAAAATTAGAGAACATTGTGTTCTTCACAATTATCTCTCGGGTTTGACCTATCTCCCACACAATTTTTTTGTAGTTTTGATCCATTAGCCACAAGACTTTAACCCAATGTCCCTTAGGGTATTGTAAGGATATCTCAATAGAAAGATTTCGGAAAAACGGAGTTTTCACATTAGTCGCAAGGCGGAAACTATTGGAGTTCTTCAACTTTGAAGTTGGAACTTGAATATGGGTTCTTCATAGGCCTCTAAGGAGTGCTTGGAGCGGATTGGAACCTAAGGAAAGGAGCTAAGAATTGCTAAGGCGCGACTTTGGAATCTTGGAAATTTTTAGGGCTTTGAAAGGTATATTCTTGTCGTTTTAGCCATTAAGTTTACTTATTGTTGTAGCTATGGTTATTAGCAAGCATGAGATGTATATTATATAGTTGGATTAGTGTATTGGCTATTGGAACCCTAAATCCGAAAACTAGCATGTTAGCCTTAAGACTACAATTCAAGTTGATTATTCGTTAAGTCGTCGCATGTTGTGTAAGAAGGAAATTGTAGTTGTTGAAGTGGTTTATAACTATATAACATGTTGACCTTAGAACTTGGAATTTGAAAAGGGTTGGAAAAGACTTTGAATTGTTAGTATGTAGTTGGCCGAGAATGGCTTGGAGTTTTAAACTACTTGGTATGAATTGTGGGGCGGAATATTACACGTATTGTAAGGCGTGTAATCCCCTTTGGTTGGTTGTTGTTTGGAGCCTTAAATGTGGCATGTTTGGTTATTGTATTCGACCTTGAAAAAGGTGGCAAAGTGAGTAGAAACAAAGGAAGTGCTGCCCGATTTTCCGTAGAATTAGAGACCGTATACTTAGTATTATTCTACGTTGAGACTAGAAGTTGATAGTCTTGTTGTGACCATTATAGGTTGACACTTCTACGTACGGCGTATTCGGCTTAGCTTATGGATTTAGCCGAAAAGGTATGTGAACTATCTCCTCTTCTAGCATGATTCCTTAAGATTAAGAAAGTATGTTCTACTCCTTAAATGATCCATTCCTTGGTTGTATTTGGATTGCCTAGAATAGAATTTGTTCTATGTACTTCCTTGATTGTACTTTGATGTTTAAATTGTAAGTTGTAAAATCCATTTTCTTAGTGAAGTTTGGATTCTTAAAAGTGAAAGTATTTTACTTAAAGTACATAGAGTCTTGAAAAGGAAGTGGTTTCCAAATCTTTTGGGCTAGTGCCTTAGTCCCAAAATCCTAAAGGTCATTATAATGACTTTAGGGGAGTTAAAGGAGTGATTTTCTTAATTGTTTTAAGAGAGGAGAAATGACATGATTTAAGAGAAGTAACTTGTTTTAAAGGTGTGAGTTACTTGAGGTTTAAAAGTAGAAGAAACTTGTTTTCTAAATGTTAAGAGACTTGAAGTATTTTGAAAGTTAAGAACTTGATTTTGTAAGTATGTGATACTTGGTTTTAAAAGTATAAGTCTCTTGGTTATAAAAAGGAATGGATATGTCTAAAACCATAAAGGGTTATAACGGCTTTATGGGAAGTTGGTTATAACGGCTTTATGGAAGGTTTAGAAAGTTGTCTATTTTGATTAAAGGGCATAAGTTGCCTAGTTTGTGAGAATTTGAAGTTACTTGGTTTCAAGCTTTGAAATGAGTTTCAAAAAAATATAGTAACTTACTTTGAAGAATAGACACGCCTTGATACTACGGGTGTTAGTATCTTGGGATTTTTCATAAAAAGGAGTCTTTTGAAAAGAATGTACGTACGTAGTACTTTGGCCTATTTAATTGAGAATTTGTCTAAGTGTGCCTTGATTAGTACTTTGGCTTGATAAATTGAGAATTTGTCTAAGAGTGCCTTGATAAGTACTTTGGCTTGTCAAATGAGAATTATTCTATTTGTGCCCTGATAAGTACTTTGGCTTGTTAAATGAGAATTATTCTATTTGTGCCCTGATAAGTACTTTGGCTTGTCAAATGAGAATTATTCTATGTGTGCCTTGATAAGTACTTTGGCTTGGTTAATTGAGAATTATTTCCATGTGTGCCTTGATAAGTACTTGGACTGATTAGTTGAAAATTGCCTATGTGTGCTGGAAATAGCCGGTTGTGTGCTATTGGTATATAAGTTGTTTCGGGGTCATTCCCCGGGTTTGTGGCATTTGCAGTTTCCGTGGAATTGCTACCCACGATGCGAGGAATACCTCATGCGGGTCCGTAAGGACTTATGCGGAGGAAATAGTCCCATGCGGGCGGGTCCAGCCTATGCGAGGAATACCTCATGCGAGTCCGTAAGGGCTTATGCGGGTGAAATAGTCCCATGCGAGGAATACCTCACGCGGGTCCACGCGGCCTATGCGGGTGAAATAGTCCCAGGAGTAGGATGACTAAATGATACTGCGGGCGGATGGTCCTGTTTTGATCATGAGCTTCCTATTTCATATTGTAAGGATACTATTGTTTACTCTCATTGTTAGTAAGGCACAATGTGTTGTAATTTGATTATCATATATGTCCCCGGATTTGTTTGTGTTACCCTATGGTCATGCTTTTACGATGTGGGATTCCGGGGCATGAGACCACGTGGTATTTAGGACACAGGTGGGACTTGGTGTTCATGTATCCTTATTGGTGTTATTACATCATGGACTGCCGGCAGTGAGGAAGGATTCCACGGGCATGATTGATATTATGGGCGTGAGACCCATAGTTATATTTGAGTAGTGACTTTGAGGGTCTGCGTCCCTGACTTGATATGACTGCTTATGTGTTATATGCATCGTAGGTTGGCTATCATACATGTCTCTGCTTTGTTTAGACTATTATGATTTCATTACGCATTTCATCGCTCACATACTTGGTACATTCTTGTCTTGACCTCCTTGGGGCCGCGCTCATGCCGCAGTTTAGGTACGTTGTTTGGTGATCGGCAGTGTAGGACCTCGCCGTAGTTTTGGCTAGCTCCTTCGTCGGAGTTATCTTTTGCATAAGTTCTTTCAAGATGTGCTTTATACGATTATGGGTACGGCGGGGCCTTGTCCGTCATAGTTCATATAACTCTTAGAGGTCTCAGTATTAATATGTTATACCGTAGTTGCGGGGTATGTATGTGAGGACGTGCGTGCGGCATTTGCAAATTTTGAAAAGAAAGAAAGATGTGAGTTTTCACGGAAAAGTTTCCTGTTATTTGTGAAGAAAAGGGTCGTTAATGGGAATTGGATTCCCATTTGGTATTTGGACTTCATGGATTATATTAGAATTTTGATATTTAATATTCGGAAATTGTCAAGTGGGGCCCACGCGAGAAATTTAATGATTTGTGGTGCCCACTATGATTTCGAGATTGAGGCCATTGTGGATATTTTTTCGAAAGACGGTTTTGAGGGCCATTAGGAGGGTGACACGTGTCACCCCGCCAGTGGCTCGCCAAAGTTACATTTGGGCACAAGTGCCGACTAGAGTCGTTTTCCGACGAAACGTTTCCACAGCTTTCGTAGGGAAAATTCCGGCTATGTCCTTTTTAATTTTTGCGGATTTTTCCGAGAGACGAAACATTTTGGACCAACGGGAGGGTGACATGTGTCACCCTCACATTGGAAGCAAGTGGGCGTCCAAGTGGAAGAGGTGGTTCACGAATTGGATTGTCTTTGTGGCTCACGTTTTTGGCCCTATTGGTTCCTTGTTTTGTGCCTTGTTTTGGCCTTGTTTTGTGGCTTGTCTTGTGCCATGTTTTGTGGAGTAGGGGTTAGGGTGCACTTGGCTTGATCAAGGCCTTACACTTGCCTTGCACATGGCTTGATCTTGGCCATTGGTTGGCATTTGGGTTTGCTATAAATACCCCCCCCTTTGTGAAGACTTCATTCATCCACAAATGTTTCCAAGTCTTGAATCCCTCCCCACCCTCTTGTTGACTCTCGTCCAAGAGCTCCTCTCCCTCGAAAGAGGCCCTGGCGAGAACACCCTCCCTAGCCTAGTTGTGCTAGTGAGCCTACCCCCTTGGTAGAAAGTTGTCTTCCAGTATTGTTATAATGCCCAAAATACCTTAGCCTTGTACCTTGTAGTATTCCAAAGATACCTCTTACGTAGAGTTCGAAATACTACCTTTTGTCCTTTTAGTCTCAAACCGAAACCCTAAGGAAATCTTCATAGTTGGTCAAGTATGTGAGTAGAAGTTGGTTAGAACTTCTAAGGGTTGTTTGAAGTGGTTTGAGCGCACGGGGTGGAGCTAAACCTTGCTCAGGATCGACATTATAACTTGGATAATTTTGGGCTTATCGAGGTAATTATCTTGTCCCTCTATTGTAATTGGAAATTACATGTTTGTTAGAGTATATAGTTGAAGTATACTATATATGGAACTACTTAGTATTCGCAATGTCTTTTGACTTAAGCTCAAGAATAAAGAATCATCGAATCAGATTTACATAGGATCAGTATTGCGATGAGACTTGTGTTGAATTGTACACGTCCGGTTAGACGTGTAAACCCCCCCCCCCCCGGGTTGGCTTGGTAGCCGGCCTCGATAGAGGAGGAGATTTACGCTGTTGCGGGGAGAGTCTTTGAATTTTCTTTAAAAAGATAGAAACTTGTGTTTCGGGGTTAATAGACGTTTGTGACCTTTATAGGTGAAAGTACTAAGAGTAGCGTATTCTACTCGAGGAGTGGAAAGGGCTAGCAAGGTTGTAGTACTTGGAGCATTTTGCTTATTGTCGATAAATCGTCGCGAGGTATGTGAACCTCTTCCTATCTTTTCTAGCATGATTGTTGTGAACTATGTAGTACGGTAGACGTACATGTGCTAAGTGATGTGGTTGGTTTAAAACATAGGGTGTTATAATAGCTTTATGGGAAGTTAGTTATAACGACCTTATGTAAGTGAAAATGGTTTACTGATGTTAGAAGTTAAGAGACTTGATCTTATAAGATAAGAGACTTAACTTATTTGTTTTAATGTGGATGTTTGTGTGAAACCTCATTCGTGAGTAATGAGTACTTGGTTTTTAAAGGGATAATGTTTCTCGATTTCGGAATCGTAATGTGTATCGACAGACCAATCGCAGCGTTAATAAAAGGAAAATGTATTGAATAATGATGTGTTGTATTAAAACGGTAGAAACCTCCATCCGCATAGAAGCTAAGATGAGACAAAATGATATTACATTTTCTAGATCATGGTCACGTAATAAGATCGTTATAAACAAGAATAAACTACTCACATATATGACATATGTTACTTAATTGTTCTAAAAAGGAATCAAGTGATTAAGTTTGGGAACTATGAAACCATTTGAAAATGAGAAGCTTGAGTAATTGAAACTAGGCAAACTGGAACTTAGGAAAAGAATGTTGTTACTTGGTTTTGAAAAGGAAGGTGGGTTGGTCATTCTAATACTACGGGTATCGGGTGACTCTTAAAAAAGAAATGGATCTCCTTTAAAAGAACTTAACGTATGTAGTACTTTGGGGTTAAACAACCCGGACTTTGGCATAAAATGAAAGTACTTTGAGTTGTGTGAAACTTGCCTCTGCTTGTTGTTGTGAAACTTGCCTATGCTTGTGATGATAGCCTTTATTGTACAAGCGTTGTGTTTCTGTTACGCGTCTCGATAAATGTCGGTTGGTGATTGAGAACTTACTTGGATGTGCCGGCAGTGACGGAGAAATTCCACGGGTACGTTCCTGTTGATAGTATTATTGTTGCTAATCGCTTTGGACATACTGACACGATGCGTAGCGCACGGGTATGCTTCCATTTTGGTTAAGGTCTTGTGGTTAATCGCTTTGGATATATCGCGACACGATGCGTAGCGCACGGGTATGTTTCCATTTCGATTATCGCCTTGTGATTTCCTTTTTGGACATACTGACACGATGCGTAGCGCACGGGTATGCTTCCATTTGGAAAGTTGTCTTATTGTTTCCCTTTGGACATACTGACACGATGCGTAGCGCACGGGTATGCTTCCATTTGGAAAGTTGTCTTATTGTTTCCCTTTGGACATACTGACACGATGCGTAGCGCACGGGTATGCTTCCATTTGGATTGCTGTCTTGTTGTTGAGGTCACATGGACATGTCTACACCGATGCAGAATTCCGGGGGCATGTGGCCATGGGACATTGGTATTGTTGTTGCATTATGGACATGTCTACACCGATGCAGTATTCCGGGGGCATGCGGCCATAATGCGAACCTGATTGATGTTGTGGGCGTGAGACCCATAGTTATATTGGAGTGATGACTGTCTTATGTTGTGAACTGTAGTTTGGTTATCATACATGTCTCCTGCTTTATATAGACTAGTATGATTTCATTTACAGTATTGTACAGTTTCACATACTTGGTACCTGTTGATCGACCTCCTCTGGGCCGAGCGTATAAAGAGGCGAGCTCTACCACGGAACAGACCGAAACCGTGGCTCCGTATGGCACGCCCCGAGAAGGTCCAAACCTCGTGGATCGCAAGCAGCCGGCACCATTTGTTGGGTCGCCGGGCAAGGCTCGCGACAAAGTGACAAAGTGGTATCAGAGCAGTTAATCCTCGGAAAGTGTCTACAGACCGTGTCTAGTAGAGTCTTGATTATCGATGTGTTGTGCACCACATCTATAATCAGGAGGCTGCAGGACATTTAGGATTGGTTTCCATTCTTCTCATCCTGAGATCGTGCCTTAGAGTCGTGTTGTAAGTTGGACCCTCGACGATCTCGTTTTACCGTTATGCCTCCGCAAGAAACCGAGCCAGAAGGGCAAGGCGGCGAGTCTTGCTAGTGAGATACTGAGAGAAATGCAGCGCGAGCGCAGTACGAGGTTGTGCTTGAGGCGGGTTTCGCGACGCCGCCAAAGACCAGTGAGTTTAGAAGCGCAGCGGTGGTGATGAGACTACTGAAGCACGAGCCTCCATCCCATGCGGAGCGGGAGACGGGTCACAAGAGATGGCCCGATTATTGGCGAGTTGTGGCCGATATGAGCAGTGGATCTGTGATTCGGTTCAGATGCTGATGTTCACCCCGAGCAGATAGTTTGAGGCTACGGGACTTTCGAGTTGTAGCGCCAGAGTTTTATGGGTCGAGGCACGAGGATGATCCGCAGGAGTTCATCCGGCGATTCTGATCACGCGGGTGATCAAGGCTTGAAACCGAGTGCGTGACCTTTGGTTCGCATCGGCGCGTGATACCGCATGATCGATTGGTTTGATTCATGGGAGCTTTCGGGAAAGCATGCACCTCCAGCGTATGGGATGAGTTTTCGGGCTTTCTCACGCACTTCTTGCCTCCGCAGATGAGGAGGGCACGGGTAAGCGATTTTATTCTTGAGCAGAGAAGGCGACTGTCAGGAGTACAATGTCGAGTTCGATTCTTTGGCTCGATATGTCCGGCGCTTAGTTGCGAATATGGAGGATAGGGTGCATCGCCACGCCACCGGCTTGATGATTATATGGCGAATCTTGTGCGGTGTTTCTCTTCACCGGGCATGGACATTGCCCGCACGCAGCTCACGCACCAGGATGTGAGGCACGGAGGGTCGACGGAATGACCGGATCGCCAGAAGAGGCCAGGCGGCAGGGTCCTTTGGTGGCTTTCGAGGCGGACCGCCTCGAAGCAGTTAGTTATATACCCCACGGTGCAGTGGTCCTCCACCGTCTTGAGAGCGGTCGTGGCTCGAGGTTCAGATTTTCGGCAGAGCGGGGTGTTAACGGTGAAGCCACCCTACCTCGTTGTGACTATTGTGGTAGACTCCATTTTGGAGAATGTCGTGCTAGATTGGGAGTTTGTTTTGCATGCGGCCAGCAGGCCATTTGCGAGGAACTGTCCTACCAAGGGAAGCGCGGATGTTACGACTCACGCCTTCGTGATCCGTGGCTGGTTCATCACCTTCTACTATGCGCCTGCGTGAGCCTATGATTAGAGTGGAGCGGTATATTCAGGTATATCCTTAACACTCTAGAGTTTAGGTATTATTGTTATGATGATCTCATTATAGTGTGCAATGTACGGATAGCATTGTGATATGTGTGAGTTAAAATGCATGGTTAGTTGGAAGGATACGATGGGGGCATGGTAAGTGGGAACCTTAGACTATGTCACGACTGAGACCTTAGGGGTAAGGTCGTCTTGAGTTAAAGATTTATTTTGACCCTTATCAGAGTAGTAGTACGTGGGATTTATTTGTGTGATAAGTCCATGGGTAGTGTGAGATGGAAGTGGTAGCTTTCATGATGTGAATTAGTAAGATTGTTCCGGATCGGGGAACAAGAGTTTGGCACGGTTGTGGTCGGGTTTAGGACCATTTATGGGTCAACCCGTGACCGGGTATGGGGTGGGGCCAGTTGGGTGGTCGCCGGTGGTAGGTCACGAGGGTGCTAGGCCCGAGTTTAGATGATCATCGATGAGTTCGTGGACGCGCTCGACTGAGCGGTTCGTAAAGGCGGGAATGGCCTTAAGGAAGTTGGAGGTTAGTAAGATGACCAAGTTCGAGGTAGTGACTCAGAGATTTTCGAACGAAGTAATAATCAAGTATGGTACGTCTTGGGAGAGTTCAAGTGTTCGAGAAGCGGCACGACGAGTAAGGAAAAGAAGAGGACGATGTTATTTCGTGCCGGTATGGCATCGCAACTTGTTAGAGGAACTTCATCGATATCCGTCTTGAGAAGGAACATTCGGACGAATGTTTCTAAGGAAGGAGAATGTTATACCCGTAGTTGCAGGGTATGTATGTGAGGCGTGCGTGCGAGCGTCTCGTAAATTTTGAAAAGAAAGAAAGATGCTGAGTTTTCGGAAAGGTTTCGTTATTTGTGAAGAAAAATTCGTTAATGGGAATTGGATTCCCAGTTTGGTATTTGGACTTCATGGATTATATTAGAATTTTGAGATTTTATTTTCGAAATGGTCACGTGGGGCCACGGGAGAAATTTTTTGTAGGGCCCACTTTGTTTTGAGATTTTGGCCATTGTGGATTTTTTCGAAGACGTTGAGGGCCATTAGGAGGGTGACACGTGTCACCCCGCCTGGTGGCTTGGCCAAAGTTACATTTGGGCACAAGTGTTACTCAGAGTCGTTTCCGACGAAACGTTTCCCAACTTTCGTAGGAAAATTCCGGCTATGTCCTTTTAATTTTTATGGATTTTTCCGAGAGACGAAACATTTTGGACCAACGGGAGGGTGACATGTCACCCTCACATCGAAGCAAGTGGCGTCAGTGGAAGAGGTGGTTCACGAATTGGATTGTCTTTGTGGCTCACGTTTTTGGCCCTATTGGTTCCTTGTTTTGTGCCTTGTTTTGGCCTTGTTTTGTGGCTTGTCTTGTGCCATGTTTTGTGGAGTAGGGGTTAGGGTGCACTTGGCTTGATCAAGGCCTTACACTTGCCTTGCACATGGCTTGATCTTGGCTATTGGTTGGCATTTGGGTTTGCTATAAATACCCCCCCCTTTGTGAAGACTTCATTCATCCACAAATGTTTCCAAGTCTTGAATCCTCCTCCTCTTGTCGACTCTCGCCCAAGAGCTCCTCTCCTCGAAAGAGGCCCTTGGCGAGAACACCCTCACTCCCTAGTTGTCAGGCTAGCCGAGCCTACCCCTTGGTAGAAAGTTGTCTTCCAAGTATTGTTATAATGCCCAAAATACCTTAGCCTTGTACCTTGTAGTATTCCAAAGATACCTCTTACGTAGAGTCCGGAAATACTACCTTTTGTCCTTTTAGTCTCAAACCGAAACCTAAGGAAATCTTCATAGTTGGTCAAGTATGTGAGTAGAAGTTGGTTAGAACTTCTAAGGGTTGTTTGGAGTGGTTTGGAGCGCGGGGTGGAGCTAAACCTTGCTCAGGATCGACATTATAACTTGATAATTTTGGGCTTATCGAGGTAATTATCTTGTCCTCTATTGTAATTGGAAATTACATGTTTGTTAGAGTATATAGTCAAGTATACTATATATGGAACTACTTAGTATTCGCAATGTCTTTTGACTTAAGCTCAAGAATAAAGCTGAATCGAATGTATTTACATAGGACTGTATTGCAAGAGACTTGTGTAGAATTGTACACGCCAAGTTAGGCGTGTAAACCCCCGGTTGGCTTGGTAGCGGCCTCGATAGAGGAGAGATTTACGCTGCCATGTGGGGAGGTCTCAATTTTCTTTAAAAGATAGAAACTTGTGTTTGGGGTTAATAGACGTTTGTGACCTTTATAGGTGAAAGTACTAGAGTAGCGATTCTACTCGAGGAGTGGAAAGGGCTAGCAAGGTTGTAGTACTTGGAGCATTTTTCTTATCGTCGATAAATCGTCGCGAGGTATGTGAACCTCTTCCTATCTTTTCTAGCATGATTGTTGTGAACTATGTAGTACGGTAGACGTACATGTGCTAAGTGAGGTGGTTGGTTTAAAACATAGGGTGTTATAATAGCTTTATGGGAAGTTAGTTATAACGACCTTATGTAAGTGAAAATGGTTTACTGATGTTAGAAGTTAAGAGACTTGATCTTATAAGATAAGAGACTTAACTTATTTGTTTTAATGTGGATGTTTGTGTGAAACCTCATTCGTGAGTAATGAGTACTTGGTTTTAAAGTGGATAATGTTTCTCGATTTCGGAATCGTAATGTGTATCGACTGCACTAACTGCAGCGTTAATAAAAGGAAAATGTATTGAATAATGATGTGTTGTATTAAAACCGGTAGAAACCTCCATCTGCATGAAGCTAAGATGAGACAAAATGATATTACATTTTCTAGATCATGGTCATTGTAATAAGATCGTTATAAACAAGAATAAACTACTCACATATATGACATATGTTACTTAATTGTTCTAAAAAGGAATCAAGTGATTAAGTTTGGGAACTATGAAACCATTTGAAAATGAGAAGCTTGAGTAATTGAAACTAGGCAAACTGGAACTTAGGAAAAGAATGTTGTTACTTGGTTTTGAAAAGGAAGGTGGGTTGGTCATTCTAATACTACGGGTATCGGGTGACTCTTAAAAAAGAAATGGATCTCCTTTAAAAGAACTTAACGTATGTAGTACTTTGGGGTTAAACAACCCGGACTTTGGCATAAAATGAAAGTACTTTGAGTTGTGTGAAACTTGCCTATGCTTGTTGTTGTGAAACTTGCCTATGCTTGTGATGATAGCCTTTATTGTACAAGCGTTGTGTTTCTGTGTTACCGCGTCTCTCGATAGAGGGTCGGTTGACTGGTTGAGAACTTACTTGGATGTGCCGGCAGTGACGGAGAAATTCCACGGGTACGTTCCTGTTGATAGTATTATTGTTGTTAATCGCTTTGGACATACTGACACGATGCGTAGCGCACGGGTATGCTTCCATTTTGGTTAAGGTCTTGTGGTTAATCGCTTTGGATATACTGACACGATGCGTAGCGCACGGGTATGTTTCCATTTCGATTATCGCCTTGTGATTTCCTTTTGGACATACTGACACGATGCGTAGCGCACGGGTATGCTTCCATTTGGAAAGTTGTCTTATTGTTTCCCTTTGGACATACTGACACGATGCGTAGCGCACGGGTATGCTTCCATTTGGAAAGTTGTCTTATTGTTTCCCTTTGGACATACTGACACGATGCGTAGCGCACGGGTATGCTTCCATTTGGATTGCTGTCTTGTTGTTGAGGTCACATGGACATGTCTACACCGATGCAGAATTCCGGGGGCATGTGGCCATGGGACATTGGTATTGTTGTTGCATTATGGACATGTCTACACCGTCACGAGATTCCGGGCATGCGCCATAATGCGAACTGATTGATGTCGTGGGCGAGACCCATAGTTATATCGAGTGATGATCGTCTTATGTTGTGAGCGTAGTTTGGTTATCATACATGTCTCCGCTTTATATAGACTAGTATGATTTCATTTCTGATATTATGCGATTTCACATACTTGGTACTGTTATCGACCTCGCCCGGGGGCTGCGTTCATGCCGCAGGTAGAGGTGCATCAGCTGTCGATCCCCGCGTTTAGGATCTCATTTCAGCGTTTTGGGAAGCTCCGTTCCGTCGGAGGCTTATCTTTGGTATGTTACCCAGTCCGTAAGTTCTCAGACGCTCAGGTATGGCGGCCCCGTCCGCCATAGTTGTTGTAAATCTTAGAGTGCAGAAATCTTGTTGTGGCGGGGTTGTAAAAGGATTAAGCTGCTTCGTGTTTTATGTATATCGAAGGCAACTGTTTTGGTTGGCCTGTTTATTTATTATATCTCTTGTTTCATGATTCATGTTTTATTTTTCCGCTGGTTTTCTCTGATGTTTTATCACTAGTGTGCCCGTGGTAAGGCACGATCTGGGCCGGGGTCGTTACATAATATGTGGGATTGGACTCATGTACGGTGTAGTGTCTTTTGTTTATGTATATATGGCAGCCTTGTCGGCTTTGCCCTTGCACGTACGTTGGTTTTAAGAAAAAAAAAAGTGAGGTGTTATTTAATTTCCGCAGTTTTACTTGTGTTGTTAAGGTAGAAGAGTGCCCAGGTAGGGCACCAGTCACGGGCCCGGTGTCCGGGGTGTGACACTAGCTTTATGGGAAGTTAGGTATAACGTCTTAAGAAAGATAAAAAGAATGGTTTACTGATTTTTAGAAGTTAAGAGACTTGATCTTATAAGATAAGAGACTTAACTTAATTGAATTAATATGAGTTTTGTGTGAAACCTCATTCGTGAGTAATGAGTACGTGGTTTTTAAAAGGAATAATGTTTTACTGATTTCGGAAATCAGAATGTGTATCGACAAACCACTGCAGCGTTAATAAAGGAAAATGTATTGAATAATGAAGTATTATTAAAACCAGTAAAAACCTCCATCTGCATAGAAGATAAGATGAGACAAAATGATATTACATTTCCTAGATCATGGCTGCTTAATAAGATTGATTATGAATAAGAATAACCTACTCGCCTATGGCATATGTTACTCAATTGTTTTAAAACAGATTAAGACATTGAAATGTGAAACTTTTCTAAAAAGAGACTTGAGTAATTGAAATTAGGCAAACTGGAACTTTAGGGAAAAGAAAGGTATTGTGTTGTCTTAAAATGGTTTAAAACTTAAAGTGTTATAACAGCTTTATGGGAAGTTGGTTATAACGACTTTATGAAAACAAAAGAAGGGTTTTTATCATTGGTTTTAATATGGAAACTTGACTTTAAAAAGAGAAGTTGTTTTGGTTTACTTAAAAGATGTAAGTCACTCTCTATTTTTATACTACGAATTATCGTGACTTTTATAAAGGAATGGATCTCTTTAAAAGGAATTTAACGTCGTAGTACTTTAGGGTTAAAACCCGGACTTTGATATAAAATGAAAGTACCTTGAGTTAGGTATAACTTGCCTATGCTTGTTGTTGTGTAACTTGCCTATGCTTGTTGTTGTGTAACTTGCCTATGCTTGTTGTTGTGTAACTTGCCTATGCTTGTTGTTGTGTAACTAGCCTATGCTTGTTGTTGTGTAACTTGCCTATGCTTATTGAGATAGTCTTTGTTGTGCAAGAATTGTGTTTCTATTCTACCGCGTTTCTCGATGGAGGGCCGGTTGACTTGTTGAGAACTTACTTGGACGTCTGCAGCGATGTGGGAGATTCCACGCATGCTTCCATTAGCATCGGTACATGGGCATGTCTACACCGTTGATGGATTCTGTGGACATATGACCATTTTTGGTTATGGCGAAGTATCGTGACTTACGGTTGTGATCGGGCGCGTAGCTGTTTACTTACCCCCGCCTCACGTGGCGCAGTGGATGCAGTGCAGGTTGTTGCACTTACCACGTGTCAGCTTCGTGGCGAAGTATCGTGACTTACGGTTGTGATCGGGTGCGTAGCCGTTACTTGCCCCCGTCAGCTACGTGGCGCAGGTGGATCGGGTATATGTTATTGCACTTGCCACGGTCGCCGCGAGTCAAGATAGTGACGAGGTCTCGCGGTACGGCTTTGGCATCGGTAGACTTGGTGTTGGTGTACTCCTCGTGTTGTTATATCATGATCGCCGCGGTGAGGAAGGAATTCCACGCACGAGTGATGATTTGGAGGCGTGAGTCCCGACTTGACATATTTGCTTATATGTTAATGCGTAGTTTGGTTATCATACACGCCTCTGCTTTATATAGCTATGATTTCATTTATAGTACTTTCGCTTTCACATACTTGGTACTGTTATCGACCTCCTCGGGTGCGCTCATCTGCGAGTAGAATGTTATACCCGTATTCTCGTGGTATGTATGCGAGGACGTGCGTCACGAGAACGCAGCAGAAAAATTGGAAAGGAAGAAAGAGGTGATTCTTCCACGGAAAAAGTTTCCGGTTTTGTAAGGAAAAATGTTCGTTGAAGGGTGGGTTCCCAGTTTGGAATTTGGGCTTCTTAGATTATATTAGAATTATGGAATTTTATTTTGGAAATGGTCACGTGGGGCCCATGGGAGAAATTCTGGTTTTGTGGGGCCCACTTTGTTTTGAGATTTTGGCCATTGTGGATATTTTTGGAAGACGTTTTATGAGGGCCATAGGAGGGTGACACGTGTCACCCCGCCTAGTGGCTTAGCTGAATGACATTTGTGCACAACACCGGTTAAGTCGTTTTTGACGAAACGTTTTACATAACTTGCGAGGAAAATTCGGCTATGTCTTTTCTTATTTTTGCGGATTTTTCCGAGAGGCGAAACATTTTGGACCAACGGGAGGGTGGCGTGTCACCCTGCAATGGAAACAAGTGGGGCGCACTTGGCGATTGAAGGGCAAGTTGATGGTAGATATTTGTGAGGTTTTAAGGAGTAGGGACTAGGGTGCACTTGGCTTGATCTTGGCCTTACACGTGCCTTGCACATGGCTTGATCTTGGCCATTGGTTGGCCTTTGGTTTTGCTATAAATACCCCCCGAAGCTTGAAGACTTCATCCATTCCTAAAATCTTCCAAGTCTTGAGTCCCTCTCCCTCCCTTCGTGTGTTCTCGTCCTAAGCCTTCCTCCCCTTGAGTGGCCTTGTGGCGAGAGAGCCTCCCTCCCCTTTGTGGTGCTAGCAGTGGGGTACCCCTAGCTTAGTTGTTTCGTATAATACACCCTCTTGGTAGAAATACTCTCAGAGTATTGTTATAATGCCCAAAATACCTTAGCCTTTACCTTGTTGTATTCCAAAGTTACCTCTATCGTAGAGCAGGAAATACTACCTTTTGTCCTTTTAGTCTCAAACCGAAACCCTAAGGAAATCTTCATAGTTGGTTGAAGTATTTGAGTAGAAGTTGGTTAGAACTTCTAAGAGTTGTTTGGAGCGGATTGGAGCGCACGGAGTAGGAGCTAAACCTTGCTCAGGATCGACATTATAACTTGGATAATTTTGGGCTTGTCGAGGTAAATATTCTTGTCCCCTTGTTGTAATTGGAGATTACATGTTGTAGGAATATATAGTTGAAGTATACTATATATAGTCGAACATTATTGTGGCAATGTCTTTTGACTTAAGCTGAATTTAAAGAAAAGAATCTGTATTTACATAGGGTGTATTCTGATGACTTGTGTAGCATTGTTGTGTAGTAGAATGGTACACGTCCGGTTAGACGTGTAAACCCCCCCTGGTTGGCTTGGTAGCCGGCCTCGATAGAGGAGGAGATTTACGCTGTTGCGGGGGGGGAGGTGCTGCCGAATTTTCTGTAGGAAGATGGGAACTTGTGTTTAAGATTTAATAGACGTTTGTGGCCTTTATAGGTGAAAGTACTAAGAGTAGCGTATTCTACTCGAGGAGTGGAAAGGGCTAGCAAGGTTGTAGTACTTGGAGCTTTTTGCTTATTGTCGATAATCGTCGCGAGGTATGTGAACCTATTCCTATCTGTTCTAGCGTGATATGTGTGTAACTATGTAGTACGGTGGACGTACAGGTGCTAAGTGTATTTGTTTGGTTTAAACATAAAGTGTTATAACGGCTTTATGGGAAGTTGGTTATAACAGCTTTATGTAGGTAAGAAAATGGTTTACTGATGTTAGAAGTTAAGAGACTTGATCTAATAAGATAAGAGACTTAACTTATTTGTTTTAATGTGGATGTTTGTGTGAAACCTCATTCGTGAGTAATGAATACTTGGTTTTTAAAGGGATAATGTTTCTTGATTTGAATCGTAATGTGTATCGACAGACCACTGCAGCGTTAAAAAAAGGAAAATGTATTGAATAATGATGTGTTGTATTAAAACCAGTAGAAACCTCCATCTGCATAGAAGCTAAGATGAGACAAAATGATATTACATTTTCTAGATCATGGCTGCTGTAATAAGATGTTATAAACAAGAATAAACTACTCACATGTATGACATATGTTACTCAATTGTTTTAAAAGGGATTAAGACTATGAGTTATAAAACCTTTCTAAAATGAGAAACTTGAGCACTTGAAATTAGGCAAACTTGAACGTTTGGAAATAATGTGGTTACTTGATTTTTGCAAAGGGAAGTATTTTGGTTTACTTAAAAAGATAGTCACTCTATTTTTATACTACGGGTATTGTGTGACTTATGGGAAAGTACTTTGAGTTGTGTGAAACTTGCCTATGCTTGTGATGATAGCCTTTGTTGTACAAGTGTTGTATTTACGTGTTCTGGCGTCTCTCAATAGAGTCGGTTGACTTGTTGAGAACTTACTTGGGCGTCTTTGGCGGTGTGGAGAATTCCACGGGTATGTTTCCATTTTGATTCTCGTCTTGTTGTTGATGTCACATGGACATGTCTACACCGAGGTAGAATTCAGGGGCATGTGGCGTGCGGCGAGGTTGATTACGATATATTGTTATTGTGGTTACATAGACATGCCTACACCGGTAGAATTCCGGGGCGTGGCGTGCGGCGGTTGATCACCCAAGATATTATTGTTGATGTCACATGGACGTGTCTACACCTGGTCATTCCGGCATGTGGCCATGGGGCATTGGTATTATTGTTGCATCATGGACATGTCTACACCGGCAGAATTCGGGGCACGCGGCGACGTGATCACGAACATGATTGATGTTGTGGGCGTGAGACCCATAGTTATATTTGAATGATGACTTGAGGCGTGAGTCCTCGATCGACATGATCGCTTTTATGTTGTGAATCGTAGTTTGGTTATCATACATGTCTCCCGCTTTATATAGACTAGTATGATTTCATTTCTGATATTTCTGATTTCACATACTTGGTACTGTTGTCTTGACCTCGCCCGGCTGCGTTCATCCGCAGTAGAGTACATCGGCCGTGGATCCTCGCCATAGGATCACATTCAGCGTATTGGGAAGCTCCGTTTCTCCGAGGCTTATCTTTTGGTATGTGTTTCCACGAGTTGTAGGTTCTTGTACATTCGTGGTATGGCGGGGCCTGTCCGTCATAGTCGTTGTAAATCTTAAGTTTGTAGTATTGTTGTGGCGGGGTTGTAAAAGGATTAAAGCTATTCGAGTTTTATGTATATCTTGAAGGCAAGCTGTTTTGGTTGCTTTATTTATTATTATATCTATTGTTGCATGTCTAAGTTTTTATTTCCGCTGGTTTTTCTCTGATGTTGTATCACTAGGGTGCCCGGGGTAAGGCACCAGTCACGGGCCCGAATTTCGGGGTGTGACATAGAAGTACATCGGCTGTCGATCCCCGCTTATAGGATCACTTTTCAGCGTATTGGGAAGCTCCGTTCCTTCGGAGGCTTATCTTTGGTATGTTACCCTGAGTCTGTAGGTTCTTGTACATTCAGGGGTATGGCGGGGGCCTGTCCGCCATAGTTGTTGTAAAAATATTAAGTTCGTAGCCTTTATTGTAGGCGGGGTTGTAAGAATTATCGCTCAAATGTTTATATATATATTTATGTTGAAAGCGGCCATTTTGGTTGGCTGTTTTCTTTCATCTTGATCCATGTCTATTTGCATGTTTAAGTTTTTATTTCGCTGGTTTTCTCGATGTTGTATCACTAGGGTGCGGGTTGGTCGTGACAAAAGTGGTATCGAGCGATTAGTCCTCGGAAAGTGTCTGAGTGTCTAGTAGAGTCTTGATTATCGATGTGTTGTGCACCACATCTATAATCAGGAGGCTATAGGACATTTAGGATTGGTTTCCATTCTTCTCATTCTGAGATCGTGCCTTAGAGCTGTATTGTATGTTGGACCCCTCTGACGTACTTTGTTTTTACCAGTTATGCCTCCGCGTAAGGCGCCCGGGCGAAGAAGGCAAGCGCGAGGAGAGGCTGAGTAAGCGGCGATCTCAAAGACCACGATGCTTGAGCCTCGATCCGCGATGCAGGCGAGAGAGATGAGTTACAAAGTGGGCGATTAATGGCGAGGTTGTGGCGGACGAGATAAATGTCTGCAGCGGTTCCGATAACGCGTGGTTCACCTAGATCGAATAGTTCGAGGCTACGGGATTTTACGAGTTGTAAGCGCGAGTTTTATGGGTCGAGGCACGAGGATGATCGCGAGAGTTCATCAAGCGATTCTGGATCATGAGTGATCAAGGCATCGGAGACCGAGTCGGTGGTCTAGGTTCGCATCGGCGTGATACCGCAATCGAGTTTGATTCGTGAGGCTGTCGGGGAGAGAATGCACTTCCGGCTATATGGGACGAATTCTCGAGGCATTTCTTGCACATTTCTTGCCTCCCGGATGAGGAGGCTCGGGCAACGATTTTTGGTGTTGCGGTGAGCAGGCGTCTGGTTCGGGAGTACAATGTGAGTTCGACTCATTGTCGTGCGTCCGCGTTAGTAGCTAGTATAGAGGATCGAGTGCACCGATATGTTCTGAGGCTCGATGATTACCTAGCGAGAGTTGTTGGTGTACCTCTTCAGGGCATGGACATTGCCCGCACGCAGCTTATGCACTTGGATGTGAGGCGGAGAATCGGCGGAATGGCCGAGATCGCGAAGAGGGCGAACAGCGAGGTCCTTTGATGACTTTCGAGGCGCATCGCGCCAAGGCGAAAGCGATTATGCGCCTCGCCCGATGCAGTAGTCCCACCGTCGTCAGGACGTTTGGAATATTCAGGAGCAGGTCAGGACTCCCAGGTTTCAGATTTTCAGGGGAATAGGAGTGCTCGCCGGGTGAGGCCACCCGTATCTCAGTGTGACCATTGTGGTAAAGCCCATAGAGGGGAATGTCGTACTGGTTTGGGAGATTGCTATACTTGCGGCCGACAGGGCCATTTGTGAGAGGCGTCAGGCCGGGTATGCTTGGTAGGATAGCCTGACTACTAGATCGATTGCGGGTTCTTCACCTTCCATAGCTAGGCGGGATGTACACACTGGCAGCCACGGTAGAGTCGCGGTGGAAGTTCGATTTTAGCGGTCTTTTGAACCGCCTATTTTCAGGTATACCTTAACCCTCTAGAGTTTTGTATGTATTGATGTTATGATGATGTGTTTAGTGTTATGTTTGGATAACGTTGTGCTAAAATGTGATTTAGAAGACTGGTTAGTGAAAAGGGTAAGCCTGGGGGTGAGAAAATGATGAACCTTAGAATATTACAGTTGAGACCTTAGATGTAAGGCCGTCTTGAGTACCAGATTTTGCAAGTGATCCTTGTTAGAGGGCATTTTATGCCCAGAATGTATTGTGTGATAAGTCCCTGGGTAGTGTGAAATGGAAGTGGTAGCTTGACCAGTATAGGTAAGATTGTTCGGATCGGGAACAGGCGTGATGCGTTAAGTAGGTCGGGTTAGGGCCATGTTGCGGGCCAACCGCGGCTGCTTCGAGTGGGGTCAGCTCTGGGTGGTCGCCGGTGGTAGGGTCACGAGGGTGCTAGGCCCAAGTTTAGATGACCATCGTATGAGTTCGTGGATATGTTCGACCAGAAGCAGATCGTGAAGGCCGGGAATGGCCTTAAGGAAGATTGAGGCTAGTAAGATGACCAAGTTTGGGAACTGAAGCAATGACTGAAGTGTGGTACGTATTCTAGAAGAGTTCAAGTGTTCAAGAAGGGCACGACGAGTAAGGAAGGAAGAAAACGTGTGTTATTTCATGGCCAGGTGTGGCGTTGGCAACTTGTTAGAAGAACTTCATCATTATCCGTCTTGAGAAGGAACATTCGGGACGAATGTTTCTAAGGAAGGGAGAATGTTATACCCCGTATTTCCAGAGTATGTACATGAGGGCGTACGTATTTAAATTTGAGCCTTAAGATTTGACAAGTTCGAAAATTTTGTGCACAAGTGCCGAAAAGAGTCGTTTTTCGACGAAACGTTTTACTAAACTTGCGAAGGGAAAATTCCGGCTATGTCATTTATAATTTTTGCGGATTTTTCCAGAGGCGAAACATTTTGGACCAACGGGAGGGTGACAAGTGTCACCTCACATTGACGCAAGGTTGAAGCGGTAATGGACGATTGGAAGGAGGAGTTGGTAGGATATTTTGTGTGCGAGTTGTTGTGGTAGATGGATAAGGTACGTGGTGGAATCCTAGCCTACACTTGCCTAACCCTTGGATGGATCTTGGCCATTGGTTGGCCATTCCTTGACCTATAAATACCCCCCCCCCCCCTTTGGAAGACTTCTTCATCCTAAAATCTTCCTAAGTCTTGAAAGCTCTCTTCCTCTCCCCCTTTGTGTAGTAGCTCGTCCAACGCCCCCTTTGAGTGAGCCTTGGCGAGAGCCACCCTCCCCTTTGGTGGTGTCTAGCCGTGGGGTACCCACTAGCCTAAATTGTTTCGTATAATACCCTCATGTGTGGTATAGAAATACTCTCTAGTATTGTTATAATGCCCAAATACCTTGTAGTATTCCCAGGTTACACTTATACAAAAGCCCAGAAAATACTATTATACTTTCTTTAGCCACTAAACGAAACCCTAAGGAAAACCTTCATAGTCGGTTGAAGTGTTAAGTAGAAGTTGCGTAGAACTTCTAAGGGTTGATTGGAGCGGGTTGGAGCACTCGGAGTAGGAGCTTAACGTTGCTCAGGAGCGACTTTATACTTGGATAATTTTGGGCTCATCGAGGTAAATACTACTGTCCTTCTAGTGTAATTGGAAATTACATACTGTAGTAGTATAGAAATGAATAATAATAGAAGGATATTACAGAATAGACTTGAACTGAAATCACATCAGAAGAATAATATAGAAGAAGATTAAACTGTATTTACAATAGACTGATAACCTTATTGGTTGAATGTTACTGAGTAGCATGAACTACTTGGTAGGTGGACTAGGCTAGCCGGTTTATAGGAGTGGAGCTTTTTGCTTATAGTCGATAATCGTCGCGATGTATGTGATTCTTCCTATACTCTTGAGCATGATTTTTTAAAGGAAGATATATATATAAATGCAATGATGTCTTTTGACTTAAGCTGAATAATATATGGTATGGTAGATGTCGTGTGCTAGCGAATATAGTTATGCGGCAATGTCTTTTGACTTAAGCCTGAATAATAAGAACCTTGAAATATTTTAAAAGGAATATAGATATAGTACGGTAGACGTACGTGTGTTAACTGAATGTAGTGTTACGGCAATGTCTTTTGACTTAAGCCTGAATAAGAAGAATCTTGAAGTATTTCAAAGAAATAAGAAACCTTTTTGAAAGAAGAGTAATACTTGGTTTTGAAAACATAAGAGTTATACTAGCTTTATGGGAAGTTAGGTATAACGTCTTAAGAAAGATAAAAAGAATGGTTTACTGATTTTTAGAAGTTAAGAGACTTGATCTTATAAGATAAGAGACTTAACTTAATTGAATTAATATGAGTTTTGTGTGAAACCTCATTCGTGAGTAATGAGTACGTGGTTTTTAAAAGGAATAATGTTTTACTGATTTCGGAAATCAGAATGTGTATCGACAAACCACTGCAGCGTTAATAAAGGAAAATGTATTGAATAATGAAGTATTATTAAAACCAGTAAAAACCTCCATCTGCATAGAAGATAAGATGAGACAAAATGATATTACATTTCCTAGATCATGGCTGCTTAATAAGATTGATTATGAATAAGAATAACCTACTTTATGGCATATGTTACTCAATTGTTTTAAAACAGATTAAGACATTGAACTGAAACTTTTCTAAAAAGAGACTTGAGTAATTGAAATTAGGCAAACTGGAACTTTAGGGAAAAGAAAGGTATTGTGTTATCTTAAAATGGTTTAAAACTTAAAGTGTTATAACAGCTTTATGGGAAGTTGGTTATAACGACTTTATGAAAACAAAAGAAGGGTTTTTATCATTGGTTTTAATATGGAAACTTGACTTTAAAAAGAGAAGTTGTTTTGGTGTACTTAAAGATGTAAGTCACTCTATTTTTATACTACGGGTATCGGGTGACTTTTATAAAGGGAATGGATCTCTTTAAAAGGAATTTAACGTACGTAGTACTTTAGGGTTAAAACCCGGACTTTGATATAAAATGAAAGTACCTTGAGTTAGGTATAACTTGCGTATGCTTGTTGTTGTATAACTTGCCTATGCTTGTTGTTGTGTAACTTGCCTATGCTTGTTGTTGTGTAACTTGCCTATGCTTGTTGTTGTGTAACTAGCCTATGCTTGTTGTTGTGTAACTTGCCTATGCTTATTGAGATAGTCTTTGTTGTGCAAGAATTGTGTTTCTATTCTACCGCGTTTCTCGATGGAGGGCCGGTTGACTTGTTGAGAAGTTACTTGGACGTCTGCAGCGGTGGAGATTCCACGGGTATGCTTCCATTAGCATTGGTACATGGGCATGTCTACACCGTTGATGGATTCTGTGGACATGTGACCATTTTTTGTTATGGCGAAGTATCGTGACTTACGGTTGTGATTGGGTGCGTAGCCTGTTTACTTGCCCCGTCGCCTCGTGGCGCGGTGGATCTGGTGCGAGTTGTTGCACTTACCACGTGTCGACCGTGGCGAAGTATCGTGACTTACGGTTGTGATCGGGTGCGTAGCCGTTACTTGCCCCCGTCAGCTACGTGGCGCATGTGGATCGGGTATAGGTTATTGCACTTGCCACGTGTCGCCCGCGAGTCGTATAGTGGCGAGGTCTCGTGGTATGGCTTTGGCATCAGGTAGGACTTAGTGTTCAGGTGTCCTCCTTGGTGTTGTTATATCATAGATTGCGGTGAGGAAGAATTCCACGACACAGTGATGATTTGGGCGTGAGTCACGACTTGACATATTTGTTTATATGTTGGATCAGTAGTTTGGTTATCATACATGTCTCCGCTTTATATAAGCTGCTATGATTTCATTTATAGTACTTTCTGATTTCACATACTTGGTACTGTTATCGACCTCCTTCGGGGGGCTGCGTTCATGCCGCAGGTAGAAGTACATCGGCTGTCGATCCCCGCTTATAGGATCACTTTTCAGCGTATTGGGAAGCTCCGTTCCTTCGGAGGCTTATCTTTGGTATGTTACCCTGAGTCTGTAGGTTCTTGTACATTCAGGGGTATGGCGGGGCCCTGTCCCGCCATAGTTGTTGTAAAAATCTTAGAGGTCTGTAGCACTGTTATGGGCAGGGTTGTAAGAATTTTAACTGTTCAAATGTTTATATATATATTTATGTTGAAAGGCAACCATTTTGGTTGGCCTGTTTTCTTTCATCTTGATCCATGTCTATTTGCATGTTTAAGTTTTTATTTCCGCTGGTTTTCTCTGATGTTGTATCACTAGGGTGCCCGGGGTAAGGCACTAGTCACGGGCCCGGGTTCGGGTCGTGACATGAAATCAATCATATATTAACCATTCCTTTCCTCCTTTCAATAAGATTTAACAACATATTCTTACCTACATACTTAAGAGTTTAATCCAGTCTTTTTCACATAACTTACATATCTTACATAACATAATCCGGCCCATTTGCGGGACACGGTGTACTGATGAATCATGTGACATAACCCGGCCCGCCTGTGGGGCTCGGTGTACTGTGGAATCATGTAGCATAATCCGGCCCGCCTGTGGGGCTCGGTGTAAGATGACGTAACCGGACCTATGTGTAGGCTCGGGGTAATATGGCGTAATCCGGCCTATGGGTAGGCTCGGTGTGATTTCATAACGTAATCCGGCCTATTTGTAGGCTCGGTGTATCTCATAACGTAATCCGGCCTATTTGTAGGCTCGGTGTGATTTTCCTTACGTAACATTTTAAACCGTCTTATTACTTCTTCTTAAGTCGCCATAACGACTTCCCATAAAGCTGTTATAACAACCTTTCATTTTAGAGAACTTAAGACACTTTTATTCTTACAACATTTAGGAAAATGGGATCCAAAGATACTACGTACATACATACTTAAAAAGAATCATATCGCTTAAAACTTCATAATCCTTAAAAGACAATCAAGGTTCTTAGTCTTCAAACTTCATAACATACTTCCTTTAAAGCCCAATTACTTATACAAAAACATATAAAGTTCCATACCTTCCAAAACCAAGTAATTTATTCCCTTAAAATCATATAACTTCCACTTTTTAAAATCAATCCCCTTTTCACATATAAATTCAAGTCATTTTCGAACATAAAATCCACTTACTTACTTTAAACAAATCAAGACACATAGCCTTTAAATCAAATCTCATAACTTCCTAACCATTCTTACCAACGTCTCCCATAAGACCTAGTAAGGACTTAGGACAATTTAAACATACTCTTAACTTAGATTCAACAATGTAAATACTTCTTAACTTCTAAGAGTAGAGGAATCTTGCAATACTATCACATGGAGATTTCATACGTAGGATCATGCCAAAGAAAGAAGAGGTTCACATACCTCGCGACGACTAGCGACAAGTTGCAAAAAGGCTCCAAAGTACTTCAACCTATAATGACCACAATACGTCCATTAACCTCTTAATTCAAACGTAGAATATTCTAAGTGCTAAGTCACTAAATTCTACGGAAAATCGGACAGCACCTCCTTTGTTTCTACTTACTTTGCCACCTTTTTCAAGGCCGAAATACAATAACCAAACAGCCCCAATTGGCTCACAACAATATAGAAGGTAGGCCAATACAAATGAATAACTAAACAACCCTAATTGGCTCACAATTTAGAAAGTAGTCCAATACAAATGAATAACAAACTAAAAGTCCAAATTCGGCCACCTTGAGTTCAACCATACCAATTCTTATCAAATTTCCATTTCAATCCAAATTGTTAACATAACATGATATCAAGTCGCATTTGATTAAAACTACCACAATCTTCAAATCAATAACATGCGACGATTCTAATAACGACTAAATTGAAATCCAACTTAACATGGCTTACATTACATTCCGGATTTCCAAGGCTACAATCAATCCACAATCCTTATAAACTTCTACATATCAACTTCATGCTAGCAACACGTAAAGCTAACAACAACAATATAAATATATAATCTTGTAACACATTAAAGGACAAGATTATACCTCAACGAATCTTAATCCAATTCCAATCTGAGGTCGCTCCTTAGTAGTTTAGAACCTCTCCAAGACACTTCAATCCGCTTGTTGAGACCCTTAGAACCATACCAACAACTTTCCTTCAACTTCCAATCCAAAACCTAGAAAGCCACTAGGTTTTCACTTTGCGACTAATACGAAAACTCTCTTTTTCCGGGATTTTTCTATTGAGATATGCTTACACTACCCTCAAGAACCTTGGTTTAAAGTGTGGAGTTGAATGAACAAGAAACGAAATTTTTTCCTTCTTCCTATAGGTGAACCCGAGAGCTTATGCCTATGTTCATCCAATTTTTTGTAAATTTTTGCTAAGTGTTGGGCTCTCTCTCACTACTAGTAGTATTATAAGGGACATGGAGGGTCAAGGTGTGGACAAATGGGTGATTTGGATGAAATCTTATAAAATATCAAGACTTTGGACCCTTTGACTTAGTCAACTTTCTCAAGCTTGACTACTAGCAAGACTTGTCTTCCTAACAAGGGTCAAATGACCATTGTGTCCATGCTTCAATTCGTCCAAGACAACATAAGGGGGGGTTGACACGTGTCGCCCTCCCATTCGTCACAACATTACGTTTTTCCGACAATTCCATAATTCCGCTAATCTTTTTACAAGTCTCAAATCTTAACACTTGTGAGCTCTTACGTACTACCTTAAAACATGTCTTGTAAATACGGGGTGTAACATTCTTCCCCCCTTAGAAACATTCATCCCCGAATGTTCTTTCGGAGCTCAATCTATCATTCCTTGGCATAGTCTCATAAACTTGCACTTAGCAAAACCTAATTATGCCACATATGGCCCTAATATACCGCACTTGCATATTTATCCATCACAAACCAAACGAGGAACAAACCATAGTGTGCATCATCACTATATACTCACATTCAAGGCCTAAAAAGATTATCTTTTCGTACTTCCAACTTACTTCTAGCATACTTACATAATTTCAATATTATCCGTTCTTGATACTTAAACATATAATAACCTTATCATGCATACAAATCTGTAAGGGCGAAGATATACGAATTCATATAGGCGGTTCAAAGGACCGCTAAATCGGGAACTTCCACCATGACCCGCCACGGCTGCGGTGTATGAATATCTGCCTAGCTCAAGGCGAAGAACCCGCCCGATCCGGTAGACCTTTCTATCCCTCCCGCAACTCTCCTACTAGGACAATCCTCAACATATGGCCACGGCCCACAGTAAAACAGGCACGATGACGGCGACATTCCCATGGTGATGTCGGCCACACTGCGGAACTTGAGGAAGAGGGCCACCGCTAGAACCCATGCGTATCTGAATCCAAGCCACGGAGCTCGGCGGCTCGGATTACGGTGATCTAACCTCCCGCGAAAATCGGGAAGGAGCACTGCATGCGGTGAGCTATCAGACCTAGCTTCTTCTTGAGGCTCTCCACTCGAAAATCACCTCAACCCCTGCCGTCTTGGCCTCTTGGTGGCCTTGGTCAGTCGGCCTCTCTCCTCGTCCTCAACCCACGTGCATATGCGCATCGGCAATATCCATTCTGGTGAAGGGCCACTCCGTGCAAGCGGTGATCATATAACGGTCTAGTCCCATAACATAGCGATGAACTCTATCATGTTAGCCACAATAGTATGCGTATGCGGCGAGTCAAACTCAGCTATACTCGATAGTCCTCCTGCTACGCCTCAAGGTCAAGAATCATCTGCCGCCTCTCCTCATCTCAGGAGGCAAAAAGTGATCCATGAAGCCGCGGTAAACTCCTCCCAAACAGCTGGAAGAGCATCATCACCTCTTGAAAGCAACCACGACTCAAACCAGTTCAACGCGATATCGTGTAACCGGTAGGAGGCTAGCGTAATGAACTGTCTCAAGCCCTAAGAACTGCGTGGTCCGTAGCTGCGAATGAACTCCTGCGGATCCTCATCGGACCTCGAACCATAAAACTCGGTGGATGACATCCTAGAAAATCCCTAATCATAAGCATCGCTGGGGTGCTTTGCTGCTCTGTTTGCTGCGGAAACTACTATCTTGGTCAATAATCGGACCGCTCCCGTAGTCTCTATACTCGGCACCTGCGGGCGGAGGCTCGTGCCGGAACCTCTCGAGCTACCGCCGCTCGGCTCTCTAATATCGCCGGCGTGGCTGAACTCGCCGACCGCCTACTACCTCGGGCATAGTATGTGCGGGCTCACGGTAACTCTCTGCGCACTATGGCGCCTCTGCCGCTGCCTTGCTCGGGCCTCGGTCGCCTTCCGTGAGGCATAGTGATTCACATACATAAGAATACGTCGAGACGGATCAACGTGATCTGACTCTCATGCGCGATCTCGAGTGAGAAGAATGGAAACCAATCCTAAATGTCTGCGACCTCCCGATTATAGATGTGGTGCAACATACCGATAATCAAGACTTACTAGACGCGGTGCAGACACTTTCCGAGGACTAATCGCTCGATACCACTTTTGTCACGACTCCGACCCGGGCGCGATGCCCTACTGGCACCTGTTCGTATACATCGAGAGAATAGCAATGAACATACATGAAACTTATAACATAAATAACGAGAAATTAAACCACGAGCTTAGCGATAAGGCTACCTTCGCGGACACATATACATATACATAACAACAGCAGTTACATCCCTTTCTTTTTACAAACCGACCCACAACATGAGACTACAGACCTCTAAGAATTACAACCGCGGCGGGACAGGGCCCCGCCATACCCTTGAATGTACATAAGTCTACCACATCAGGGAAACCGTACCAAAAGATAAGCCTCCGGTGTGAAAGGGGCTTCTTTCCAAAAATTGAACAGAGATCCTAAGAGCAAGGATCACCAACCTGTGTACATATCACCTGCGGGCATGAACGCAGCCCCCCTCGAAGGGGGTCAGTACAACAGGTACCGAGTATGGAACAGAAATAAAATGCAATACCCAAATCATATATGTATAAAAGAATGTCCTTTTTACTCCTGAAATCAATCATATATTAACCATTCCTTTCCTCCTTTCAATAAGATTTAACAACATATTCTTACCTACATACTTAAGAGTTTAATCCAGTCTTTTTCACATAACTTACATATCTTACATAACATAATCCGGCCCATTTGCGGGACACGGTGTACTGATGAATCATGTGACATAACGGCCGCTGTGGGCCTCGGTTATCTTGTGGAATCATGTAGCATAATCCGGCCCGCCTGTGGGGCTCGGTGTAAGATGACGTAACCCGGCCTATGTGTAGGCTCGGGGTAATATGGCGTAATCCGGCCTATGGGTAGGCTCGGTGTGATTTCATAACGTAATCCGGCCTATTTGTAGGCTCGGTGTATCTCATAACGTAATCCGGCCTATTTGTAGGCTCGGTGTGATTTTCCTTACGTAACATTTTAAACCGTCTTATTACTTCTTCTTAAGTCGCCATAACGACTTCCCATAAAGCTGTTATAACAACCTTTCATTTTAGAGAACTTAAGACACTTTTATTCTTACAACATTTAGGAAAATGGGATCCAAAGATACTACGTACATACATACTTAAAAAGAATCATATCGCTTAAAACTTCATAATCCTTAAAAGACAATCAAGGTTCTTAGTCTTCAAACTTCATAACATACTTCCTTTAAAGCCCAATTACTTATACAAAAACATATAAAGTTCCATACCTTCCAAAACCAAGTAATTTATTCCCTTAAAATCATATAACTTCCACTTTTTAAAATCAATCCCCTTTTCACATATAAATTCAAGTCATTTTCGAACATAAAATCCACTTACTTACTTTAAACAAATCAAGACACATAGCCTTTAAATCAAATCTCATAACTTCCTAACCATTCTTACCAACGTCTCCCATAAGACCTAGTAAGGACTTAGGACAATTTAAACATACTCTTAACTTAGATTCAACAATGTAAATACTTCTTAACTTCTAAGAGTAGAAGGAATCTTGCAATACTATCACATTGAGATTTCATACGTAGGATCATGCCAAAGAAAGAAGAGGTTCACATACCTCGCGATGACTAGCGACAAGTTGCAAAAAGGCTCCAAAGTACTTCAACCTATAATGGCCACAATACGTCCATTAACCTCTTAATTCAAACGTAGAATATTCTAAGTGCTAAGTCACTAAATTCTACGGAAAATCAGACAGCACCTCCTTTGTTTCTACTTACTTTGCCACCTTTTTCAAGGCCGAAATACAATAACCAAACAGCCCCAATTGGCTCACAACAATATAGAAGGTAGGCCAATACAAATGAATAACTAAACAGCCCCAATTGGCTCACAATTTAGAAAGTAGTCCAATACAAATGAATAACAAACTAAAAGTCCAAATTCGGCCACCTTGAGTTCAACCATACCAATTCTTATCAAATTTCCATTTCAATCCAAATTGTTAACATAACATGATATCAAGTCGCATTTGATTAAAACTACCACAATCTTCAAATCAATAACATGCGACGATTCTAATAACGACTAAATTGAAATCCAACTTAACATGGCTTACATTACATTCCGGATTTCCAAGGCTACAATCAAACCACAATCCTTATAAACTTCTACATATCAACTTCATGCTAGCAACACGTAAAGCTAACAACAACAATATAAATATATAATCTTGTAACACATTAAAGGACAAGATTATACCTCAATGAATCTTAATCCAATTCCAATCCGAGGTCGCTCCTTAGTAGTTTAGAACCTCTCCAAGACACTTCAATCCGCTTGTTGAGACCCTTAGAACCATACCAACAACTTTCCTTCAACTTCCAATCCAAAACCTAGAAAGCCACTAGGTTTTCACTTTGCGACTAATACGAAAACTCTCTTTTTCCGGGATTTTTCTATTGAGATATGCTTACACTACCCTCAAGAACCTTGGTTTAAAGTGTGGAGTTGAATGAACAAGAAACGAAAATTTTTCCTTCTTCCTATAGGTGAACCCGAGAGCTTATGCCTATGTTTATCCAATTTTTTGTAAATTTTTGCTAAGTGTTGGGCTCTCTCTCACTACTAGTAGTATTATAAGGGACATGGAGGGTCAAGGTGTTATACCCCATAGTTTCAGGATATGTATGCGAGGACGTACGTACGAGAATACGACATTGAAATTGGAAAGGAAGAACGAGGTGATTTTTTTCCACGGAAAAGTTTCCGGTTTTTGTGAAGGAAAAAGGTTCGTTAATGGGAATTGGATTCCCAGATTTGGTATTCGGACTTCTTGGAATATTAGAGAATTATGGAATTTTATTTTCGGAAATGGTCACGTGGGGCCACGGAGAAAATTCTGGTTTTGTGGGGCCCACTTTGTTTTCGAGATTTTGGCCATTGTGGATATTTTTCGGAAGATGAATATGTTGAACGTGTAGGAGGGCGACACGTGTCACCCCCCAGTTGGCTTGGACGAATTCCACTTTGTGCACAACACCCGTTTAGAGTCGTTTTCCGACGAAACGTTTTACAAGACTCGCGTAGGATAAATTCCGGCTATGTCATTTCTAATTTTTGCGGATTTTTCCGAGAGACGAAACACGTTGGACAACGAGAGGCGACACTTGTCACCCTCGTTGATGGATGTCACGCGTGATAGGGCGATTGGGTTGGCTTATTTTGTCTTGGAGTTGGTAGGATATTTTGTGTGCAAGTTGGCCAAGGACACTTGCCTAAATCCTCACCTACACTTGCCTTGCACTGCACCATCTTGGCCCTTGGTTGGCCATTCCTTGACCTATAAATACCCCTTGTTGAAGAGTTATTTCATCCTAAATTGAGCAATCTTTCTAAGTCTCAAATCCCTCCCTCTCCTCTTATTGTTTCGTCCAAACACACCTCCCCCTTTGAGAAGCCCTAGCCGAGCAACCCCTCTAAAGCTAGCCTAGCGAAACACTACCCCTTCCTTGGTAGAAAAGTTGCCTTCTAGTATTGTTATAATGCCCAAATTACCCTAGCCCAAATCCCTTAGTCCTTAGTAGAAGTTGTGAAGAACTTCTAAGGTTTTCTTGGAGCTACCGGAGCGCACAACTTAGGAGCTAAACCTTGCTCAGGCGCGACTTTTATCTAGGATATTATTGGGCTTACCGAGGTAAATAACCTTATCTTCCTTTTGTAATTAGAGTATATATCTTGTAGAAGTATAGGAATAAGTATTAAATACTTAGAAGGATATTGCGAATAGAATTGGAATTATCACAATAGAAGGGCTTAAAAGAAGAATAATAGAACTGTACTTACATAGGACTATTTTCACAGTAGACTTGAGTAGCTCACCGGGTAGGGAAGTGCTGCCCAAATGTCCATAGAATAGCGAACCCTCTGTTTAGAGCTTTATCTGATCTGATCTGAGCGTTGATAGACGTGTTGGTGATATAGGTCGATACTCTGTACGACATATTCAACTTGGCGGTGGTTTCACGAGAAGGTATGTGATTCTTCCTATCCTCTCGAGCATGATATTTTAAAGAATATGTATATAGTCTGATGAGCGACGTGTGTTAACTGAATAATAATTACGGCAATGTCTTCGGACTTAAGCCTGAATAATAATTACGGCAATGTCTTCGGACTTAAGCCTGAATAATAATTACGGCAATGTCTTCTGACTTAAGCCCGAATAAAAAGAATCTGAAGTAGTTCAAAAGAATTAAGAAACCTTTTTTGAAAGAAGAGTAACACTTGTTTTTAAAAGCTTAAGAGTTATACTAGCTTTATGGGAAGTTAGGTATAACGGCTTAAGAGTGATAAAAAGAACGATTTATTGATTTAAGGAAATAAGAGACTTGACTTATTATACTAATATGAATTTTGTTAAAAAGTGTGAAACCTCATTAGTGAGTAAATAGTATTTTTGGTTTTCAAAAGGAATGATGTTTTACCGATCAGAATAAATGTCGAACAAACCACAGCAGCGCTAATAAAGGGAAGTATTGTGACTAATAAAGTATTATTAAAACCAGTAGAAACTTCCATCTGCATAGGAGCTAAGATGAGACAAAATGATATTACATTTACTAGATCATGGCTGCTGTAATAAGATTGTTACGCATAATAATAACCTATTCACACTTAGGGTATATGTTTCTCAAATTGTTTTAAAGGATTAAAGCTATGAACTACGAAACCTTTCGAAAATGAGAAACTTGAGTTATTAAAATTAGGCAAACTTAAGCGTTGGGAAAAGAATGTTGTTACTTGATTTTTACAAAGAGAAATGTGTTGATTTACTTCAAAAGATAATCACTCTATTTTTATACTACGGGTATTGTGTGACTTTTGTGAAAAGCGGATCTTTTAAAAGAGTAATACATAAAGTACTTTGGGGCTAAAAACCCGAACTTGTTAGCATAATGTAGAAAGTACCTTGTGTGAATAACTTGATTGTATTGATTTGTGATAGTCTTGTAATACTTTCTTGTTTACTTGATAAGTAAACATGTTAGGATGCTACGTGAGTTAGTATCTTGTGATGTTTGTGTAGAGGGGTTTTCCCTTATTATGCTTAGATTGTTTAAACGATAAAACTGTCATGTTGATATTATATCACTCATGATTCCGGGTTAAGCCCTCCGACGGGGTAGACTCGGCGGGTCTAGTGACCTATGATTCGAGAATACCTTATGCAGTGCAGATGGCTATGCGGATCACGGAGTTCGAGGTTAGTATGCGGCCCTTGTGGTCACGCGGTCTTTGTGGCTACGCGGACGGCGAGTCGGGGCTTGTCGGGAGTAGCTACCCTCGATGCGGGAATACCTCGTGCGGGCCATTGGAGTGGCCCGTGCGGAGCTACGGAAAGTTCGGGGCTAGACGCGCATTAGATCTTGCGGGCTAGTGGCGGCTTTGATCATGTGACGATGCAGACAGATCTCATGATCTGATTTACGACCTTGTTGTCTTGGGGTTTTTAGTAGTCCGCTATGCCTCGTACTTACCGCACGGTTTTATGATGACTTTGAGGCGTGAGTCACGACTTGCATACGTTGTTTATTTCTTGTGAGCGTAGTTTTGGTTATCATACATGTCTCGCCTTTATATAGACTACTATGATTTCATTTACGTATTTTTGAGTTTCACATACTTGGTACTGTTGTCTTGACCTCCTTGGGGATGCGTTCATGCCGCGGTAAAGGTACTCTACCGTTGATTCCGTTCTTAGGATCACCGTTTGGCGTTGGGAAAGCTCGCTTCTCGGAAGCTTAGCATTTTGGTATGGTCCTGTCGTTGTAGATATTTGTATTGGGGTATGGCGGGGCCTGTCCGCCATTGTTGTTTTAAACTCTTAGAGGTCTGTAGACTGTTGTAAGGTTGGGATATCGCTATTCATTTTGGGGTACTTATATACATATATGCGAAAGGCAACTTTTTCCTAAAGCGTGTCTTATTTATCTTGTTTCATATTTTGGTTGTTTATTTTCCGCTGATTTCTCGATGTATGACTACTTGGGTGCGGGTAAGGCACGATCAACACGAACCGGGTCGTGACAAAAGTGGTATCGAAGCGATTAATCTCGGAAAGTGTCTGCACCGTATCTAGTAAGTCTTGATTATCGGTGTGTTGTGCACCACCAATAATGTCGAGGCTATAGGATATTTAGGATTGGTTTCCATTCTTCTCACTCGAGATCGTGCTTTAGAGCCGTGTTATAAGTTGGACCTCTAACGTATTCCTTTCCTTTACGATTATGCCTCACGCCAGTGCAACTCGGGCCCGAATGGCAAGGCACCAAGGAGGCTGCGAGTAAATCTGAGAGATTTAGCGGCACAGCCCAATCATCACCGAGGTGATGCTTCATGCGAGGAGTTACGAGGCGTCGCCAACAACAGCAGAGTTTGTACGGCGGATTCCTCTGCGGCCATGACATCCGGACCTTCGGTTCCACGACTTGGAGCGAAAATATGGATTGGAAGGAGACGGCCACATTACTAGCAAGGACTTGGCAGCCAAGAGTATTTTATGTACCGGTATACCAAGGATATTGATGCTTATCTAAAGAAGGGTTGTGAGGGAGTAGCTCTTGATCGAGGGCGAGCGGGCTTGCGTTGAGATTATGTGCGTGGTGAGAGAGGTAGAATCGGCATTAAACTAGATCGCAGAAGAGGCCCGTTTGGCGGGATCATTTGGTAACTCTCGGCGAACCGCCTCGGCCAGACAGACATGCGCCTCCGCCCGGCAGAGTGTCCCTCACGAGTTGATTTTCCTCGGTGTTCACGGTGTGGCGTCATCGGAAATGCCGTCTTTATCGTGCTTGTTTTAGTTGCGGCCGTCAGGGCCATATGGCGAGGGAATGTTCTATGAGGAAGGATGCAAGTAGGAAGACTCAGCCTACCAGATCAGTTGTGGATGCAGTGGTTCGGAGAGGAGGGGGTGTTAGCCAGGGGAGGCCACCCCCACCTCGGTGTGGCCGTTGTGGTCGATGTCATCGTGGGGAGTGTCGTGCTTCTGCGACAGCTTGTTTTGTTTGCGGCCAGCAGGGCCATTTTGCGAGAAATTGTCCAACCAGAGTTGGCGGGGATGTAGGGACTCAGCCTTCGGGGTCAGTGGATAGTTCATCACCTTCCCCAGCTATGCACGGCAGCGGGATTGACTAGGCGACTGGGGAAGTGCTGGCGTGAATCTGGTATATCCTTAACCCTTTAGAGATTTATATGTATAGTAAGATGCGAATATCTTAAGTGTTATTTTCAGATAGCATTGTGTTAACTGTGATTAGGAATCATGATTAATTAACCGGGTAAGATTGGGGGACAGAAAGAGTGCGAGCCTTAGAATATTACGTAGAAGACCTTAGAGGCGAGGCCATCTTTGGTAAAAGAATTATTTCATGTTTGACCCTTATCGAAGTGCATAATATACGTGAGATATTTTTATGGGATGAATCCCTGAGTGTTGTGAAACGAAAGAGGGTGGTTGAGCTTAGAAGACCGCTAGGTTTTCGTAACGTGATTGGTGAGATTGTTCCGGATCGGGGAGCTAGTGTTTGGCGCGTTGGGTCGGGTTGAGGCGTGTTGCGGGTCGACCCACGCCCTGTTTGGTGATGGGGTCAGTTTGTGGTGGTCCCGTTTTGTGTTAGGGTCACGAGGGTGTTAGGCCCAGGTTTAGTTAACCATTGTACGAGTTCGTGGATGTGTTCGACCGATGAGTCGGGCGATGGGTCAACCCGTCTTATCTTTTAGTCAAACCGTGTACTCGGTAGTAAGTTCTGAGATGTTTTTTCAAGAAGGTTGTAAGGCTACAGGTGCCTACCTTCACCTTATGGTCGTGGGAGTCAAGCTACGATCGTTTCTTTTCCGGAAGAGTTACTGTGCAGGTTAGGAACTCGGTGAATCTCGGTGTCGCATTCACCTCGGGCTAGTGGTTGGATTTCGGATTAGTGTAAGGACTCTTCGCCTCTTGTTGAGTATGTATTATATAGCTACCATTTGATATTCGTGTCGCCGTTTGGAGCCTTTTTATAAACACTAGTGTAAGATTTCCGATCGACTGATTCGATGTAAGCAAGGTGCAGATAGTTGGTTCGTACTTGTTCAGCAGGGCGTGGATAGGGTGGAGCTTATCCAGAAAAGGTTAATGGCAGCTCAGAGTCAGTGGGAAGCAGTACCAGAAACATGGTAAGTGATAAGGAAAAGTTCGAGTGTACGAAAAGGTTACGACGAGTAAGGCAAAGTGACAAAAGTGGTATGGAAAGAAGCGAGCATGTATTACAGGCATAGGTGTGATCATTTCGTTTGTAAAGAGTAGGTGCGAAGGGAGTATCTTTTTAGACCTCTAGTAGGAGCTATCGTGATAGAGGTGATTCCTCGTGGACTTGGAGATAAGTAGGTGCGTTTGTTGTGTTGTGGCGGGTGTGGCATGGATGTTTAAAGTAAGTATAGCGATAAGGACTATCTTGGCGCTGTTTGTTTGATACCTAGAAGGAACATTCGGGACGAATGTTTCTAAGGAGGAGAATGTTATACCCGTAGTTTCGTGGTATGTATGCGAGGGCGTGCGTGCGAGAATACGACATTGAAGTGGAAAGGAAGAACGAGGTGATTTTTTCCACGGAAAAGTTTCCGGTTTTGTGAAGGAAAAGGTTCGTTAACGGGAATTGGATTCCCATTTGGTATTCGGACTTCTTGGAATATTAGAGAATTATGGAATTTTATTTTGGAAATGGTCACGTGGGGCCACGGGAGAAAATTCTGATTTTGTAGCCAGCTTTGTTTTGAGATTTTGGCCATTGTGGATATTTTTGGAAGATGAAATATGTTGGGCGTGTAGGAGGCGACACGTGTCACCCCTAGTTGGCTTGGGCGAATTCCACTTTGCACAACACCCGTTTAGAGTCGTTTCCGACGAAACGTTTTACAAGACTTCGCGTAGGATAAATTCCGGCTATGTCATTTCTAATTTTTGCGGATTTTTCCGAGAGGCGAAACACGTTGGATCAACGAGAGGCGACACTTGTCACCTCTCATTGATGGATGTCACAGCAATAGGGCGATTGGGTTGGCTTATTTTGTCTTGGAGTTGGTAGGATATTTTGTGTGCAAGTTGGCCAGGACACTTGCCTAAATCCTCACCTACACTTGCCTTGCACTTGGCACCATCTTGGCCCTTGGTTGGCCATTCCTTGACCTATAAATACCCCTTGTTGAAGAGTTATTTCATCCTAAATTGAGCAATCTTTCTAAGTCTCAAATCCTCCTCTCCCTCTTATTGTTTCGTCCAAACACACCCCCTCCCTTTGAGAAGCCACTGGCGAGAGCAACCCCTCTAAAGCTAGCCTAGCGAAACACTACCCCCTCCTTGGTAGAAAAGTTGCCTTCTAGTATTGTTATAATGCCCAAATTACCTAGCCCAAATCCCTTAGTCCTTAGTAGAAGTTGTGAAGAACTTCTAAGGTTTTCTTGGAGCTCTGGGAGCACAACTTAGGAGCTAAACCTTGCTCGGTAGCGACTTTTATCTAGGATATTATTGGGCTTACGAGGTAAATAACCTTATCTTCCTTTTGTAATTAGAGTATATATCTGTAGAAGTATAGGAATAAGTATTAAATACTTAGAAGGATATTGCGTAATAGAATTGAACTGTTATCACAGAAGGGCTTAAAGAAGAATAATAGAATCAGTACTTACATGGAATTTGTTTTCACGATGAACTTGAGTAGCTCAGGGTAGGGAAGTGCTGCCCAAATGTCCATAGAATAGCGAACCCTCTGTTTAGAGCTTTATACTGATCTGATCTAGGCGTTGATAGGCGTGTTGGTGATATAGGTCGATACTCTGCGCGCGACATATTCAACTTGGCAGGTGGTTTTCGCCGAGAAGGTATGTGATTCTTCCTATCCTCTTGAGCATGATATTTTAAAGAATATGTATATAGTACGGTAGACGTACGTGTTAAGCGAATAATAATTACGGCAATGTCTTGGACTTAAGCTGAATAATAATTACGGCAATGTCTTGGACTTAAGCCTGAATAATAATTACGGCAATGTCTTCTGACTTAAGCCCGAATAAAAAGAATCTGAAGTAGTTCAAAGGTATTAAGAAACCTTTTTTTTGAAAGAAGAGTAACACTTGGTTTTAAAAGCTTAAGAGTTATACTAGCTTTATGGGAAGTTAGGTATAACGGCTTAAGAGTGATAAAAAACGATTTATTGATTTAAGGAAATAAGAGACTTGACTTATTATACTAATATGAATTTTGTTAAAAGTGTGAAACCTCATTAGTGAGTAAATAATATTTTTGGTTTTCAAAAGGAATGATGTTTTACGTCGAGAATAAACGTCGAACAAACCACAGCAGCGCTAATAAAGGGAAGTATTGTGACTAATAAAGTATTATTAAAACCGGTAGAAACTTCCATCTGCATAGGAGCTAAGATGAGACAAAATGATATTACCTTTACTAGATCATGGCTGCTGTAATAAGATTATTACGAATAATAATAACCTATTCACACTTAGGGTATATGTTTCTCAAATTGTTTTAAAGGATTAAAGCTATGAACTACGAAACCTTTCGAAAATGAGAAACTTGAGTTATTAAAATTAGGCAAACTTAAGCGTTGGGAAAAGAATGTTGTTACTTGATTTTACAAAGAGAAATATGTTGATTTACTTCAAAAGATAATCACTCTATTTTTATACTACGGGTATTGTGTGACTTTTGTGAAAGAAACGGATCTTTTAAAAGAGTAATACATAAAGTACTTTGGGGCTAAAAACCCGAACTTGTTAGCATAATGTAAAAAGTACCTTGTGTGAATAACTTGATTGTATTGATTTGTGATAGTCTTGTAATACTTTCTTGTTGACTTGATAAGTAAACATGTTAGGATGCTACGTGAGTTAGTATCTTATGATGTTTGTGTAGAGGGGTTTTCCTTATTATGCTTAGATTGTTTAAGCGATAAACCCCATGTTGATATTATATCACTCATGATTCCGGGGTTAAGTCGCCTCCGTCTGCGGGGTAGACTCAGCGGGTCTAGTGACCTATGATTCGAGAATACCTTATGCAGTGCTGTATGGCCTACGCGAGCTACGGGAGTTCGTGTTAGTATCGCGGCCCTTGTGGTCATGCGGTCTTTGTGGCTACGCGACGGCGAGTCGGGGCGCTGCGGGAGTAGCTACCCTCGATGCGGGAATACCTCATGCGGGCCATTGGGTGGCCCGTGCGGGCTACGGAAAGTTCGGGGCTAGACGCGCGCATTAGATCTGCGGGCAAGTGGCGGCTTTGATCATGTGAATGATGCAGACAGATCTCATGATACGATTTACGACCTTGTTATCTTGGGGTTTTAGTAGTCGGCTATGCCTCGCATTACTTACCGTCACGGTTTTATGATGACTTTGAGGCGTGAGTCACGACTTGACATATTTATTTATTTCTTGTGAATCGTAGTTTTGGTTATCATACATGTCTCTGCTTTATATAGACTACTATGATTTCATTTCTGATATTTTGATTTCACATACTTGGTACTGTTATCGGCCTCCTTCGAGGCTGCGTTCATCTGCGCAGTAAAGGTACTCCTCTTGTTGATTCCGTTCTTAGGATCACCGTTTGACGTTGGGAAAGCTCCGTTTCTCGGAAGCTTAGCATTTTGGTATGGTCCTGTCGTTGTAGATATTTGTATTCAGGGTATGGCGGGGCCTGTCCCGCCATTGTTGTTTTAAACTCTTAAGTCCTGTAGACTGTTGTAAGGTTGGATGTAGCTATTCATTTTGGGGTACTTATATACATATATGCGAAAGGCAACTTTTCCAACCGTGTCTTATTTATACTGTTTCATATTTTGGTTGTTTTATTTTCCGCTGATTTCTCTGATGTATGACTACTTGGGTGCCCGGGTAAGGCACCAGTCACGGGCCCCGGAACGGGTCGTGACACAAGGTGTGGACAAATGGGTGATTTGGATGAAATCTTATAAAATATCAAGACTTTGGACCCTTTGACTTAGTCAACTTTCTCAAGCTTGACTACTAGCAAGACTTGTCTTCCTAACAAGGGTCAAATGACCATTGTGTCCATGCTTCAATTCGTCCAAGACAACATAAGGGGGGGTGACACGTGTCGCCCTCCCATTCATCACAACATTACGTTTTTCCGACAATTCCATAATTCCGCTAATCTTTTTACAAGTCTCAAATCTTAACACTTGTGAGCTCTTACGTACTACCTTAAAACTTGTCTTGTAAATACGGGGTGTAACACTAAGGACCTGCATGGTCCGCTGTAGCTGCCGAATGAACTCCTGCGGATCCTCATCAGACCTCGAACCATAAAACTCAGGTGGATGACATCCCAGAAAATCCCTAATCCGCAAATTGTCGGCTCTAGGTGGGCTGCACCATCGTACGCTGCCCGGCTACTATACTGGTCAATAACCGAATCTGCTCCCCGTAGTCTCTATACTCAGCAGCTGGCTGGGGAACTGGAGGGTCTGGTATCGGAACCTCTGGAGCTACTGCCGCTCTCGGCTCCTCTAAAACTGCAGGTGTGGCTGAACTTGCCGACCCGCCTACTACCTCAGGCATAGTCTGTGCCTGAGCCCGTGTAACCCTCTGAGTACCGCTAGCAGCTCCGCCGCTGCCTTGCCTCTGGGCTCGTCGCTTTCGTGAGGCATACTGTTTCATAAGAAGAGGTCGGAGAGGATTCAACCTAATAAGACGGCTCTAATGCACGATCTCGCAGAGAGAAGAATGGAAACCAATCCTAAATGTCCTGCACCTCCCGATTATAGATGTGGTGCACAACACACGATAATCAAGACTACTAGACGGTGCGTAGACACTTTCCGAGGACTAATCGCTCGATACCACTTTTGTCACCACGACCGGGCGCGATCGTGCCCTACGGGCACCTGTTCGTATACATCGAGAGAATAGCGGAACATACACAACATAAACACAGTGTAAACAATATAACAACACAAAGGCTGGCGATAAGGTCGCTTCCATAATATAAACAAAGTCAAAAGTACAACTTACAACTCGCCTACGCCCAACCACATATGTGAATACGGACCTCAGGAATAACAATCGTGGCGGGACAGGGCCCGCCATACCCTCGAATGTACATAATCTACAACATCGGGGAAAGATCGTACTAAAAGAAAGACAAGCCTCCGAGAATGGAGCTTCCGACGTCCGATAAGTGATCCTAGAGCGTGGATCCGCACCGCTTACCCTTTCTGCGGCGTGAACGCAGCCCGAGGAAAGTCGTTACACAATATGTACTAAGTATGTAAACCGGAAAATCTGTAATTACAAGATAAGTTTAACAGCCGAGACATGTATGATAACAAAATTACGAAGACATAGTGCCTTACTAACAATGAGAGTAATAATAGGTGTATACTTACAACGAAAAATAGGATTGGAATCCTACTCTCGGGACTATTTCACTGCGTAGGTCGGTGGACTGCGTGAGGTATTCCTCGCGTGGGACTATTTCACCCACATAAGCCCTTACGGACTCGCATGAGGTATTCTCGCATAGGTCGGACCCGCGTGGGACTATTTCACCGGCATAAGCCCTTACGGACTCGCATGAGGTATTCCTCGCATCGTGGTTAGCAAATCCACGGAAATATACAATGTCACAATCCCGGGGAATGACCCCGCAACGAATAATATATCACTAGCCCAAATCCGGCTATCACACATAACATAAGCTCTATCGGCTTATCATACAATATATAAGCAAGTTAAGAAATCCCCTAACTTCTTACTATTCTTGTTCATATACACTCTCATTTTAGTTTACTTAAGGCACTAACATGTCTTTTATAAAAATCCGGGAATTTAACCCAAAGTACTACGTACTTCTATTCTCTTAAAATGACTCATTTCATTATAAAACTTCCAAGATACTAATAACCGTAGTATCAAGTTACAATTTCTTTTCAAGACAAGTCACCATACTTTTAGAAATAAAAATTAGGCTTCTAATCAAGTGACTCATGTCTTATAAAACCTTAGGCGATTGGTGCCTTAAAATCGAATTGCCTTCCATTAAAACAAGTCATTTATCTTTCCATAAAGTCAATATAACCAACTCCCCATAAAGTCGTTATATTCACTTTATACCTTAGTCAAGTACAATTTCCTATCCAAGGGATTATACGATTAAAACGACACAAGTATCACATACTTTAAAATTCTTCAAGTCCCTTATCTTTAACAAGACTTAAGACATCTTTAATATTCTCAAAGAAGTGAGTTAATCTCCTAACTCACCCGACTTGGCATTTCATAAAACAAGTAAAGAATGTCAAAGTCTTGTACGTCTACCGTACTATATACGTGAAACTAGTCATGCTCAAAGATAGGAAAAGTTCTACATACCTTGTCGGGTCAAACCACTTGCCAAGTACAAAGTCCCGCCCGTAGTATATCAACCTATAATATTCACAATACGTCTATTAACGCCTTACTTCAAATGTAGAATATTATAAGTGTAAAGTCTCCATTTTCTACGGAAAATCGGACAGCACCTCCTTTTTTTTTTACTCACTTTGCCACCTTTTTCAAGGTCGAAATACAATAACCAAACAGCCCCAATTGGCTCACAACAATATAGAAGGTAGTTCAATACAATTGAATAACCAAACAGCCCCAATTGGCTCACAACAATATAGAAGGTAGTTCAATACAATTGAATAACCAAACAGCCCCAATTGGCTCACAACAATATAGAAGGTAGTTCAATACAATTGAATAACCAACTAATACAAACTACAGTCCAAATCGGCCACCTTGAGTTCAACAAAACCAATTCTTATCCAATTTCCATTTCAATCCATATTGGTAGCATAACATGATATCAAGTCACATTTGATTATAATAACCATAATCTTTAAGTAAGTAACATCGTGATTTCTAAAAGCGACGATTAGTAATCCAATTTCCAAGTGGCTTGTATAACATTTCGGATTTAACTACAAGAAATCCATAATACTTATAACTTCAACCTATCAACTTCATGCTAGCAACAAGTAGAGCTAACAACAACAATATAAATATGTAATCTTGTAACACCTTTAAAAGACAAGATTATACCTTAACGATTCTTAATCCAACTCCAATCCGAAGTCGCTCCTTAGTAGTTTAGAGCCTCTCCAAGACACTTCAATCCGCTTGTTGAGACCCTTAGAACAACACCAACAATTATCCTTCAAAACTCCAAACAAAACCTAGAAAGACCATTAGGTTTTCGTTTGCGACTAACCCAAAATCAATCTTTTTCCAAGATTTTTCTATTGAGATGTGTTTACAATACACCTAAGAACCTTGGTTTAAAGTGGGGAGTTGAATGAACAAGAAACAAATTTTTTTCTTCTTCCTTGTAGTGAAACCCGAGAGCCCTCAAAGTGTGGTCTTCAATTTTTGTGAAATATTTTCTAAGTGTTAAGCTCCCTCTCTACTAGTATTATATAGAGAATTGGATGGTCAAGATAAACACAAATGTGAGGCTTGGATGTGGTCTTACAAAAGATCAAGACTTATTGACCTTTTGACTTAGTCAAATTTCTCATGCTACACATGTTGCAAGACTAAGGTCCAATGACCTCTTGCCACTGCACATTTCGACCAAGGCATCACATAAGGGGTGACACGTGTCGCCCTCCCATTCGTCACAACACTTACGTTTTCCGACAATTTCATAATTCCGATAAATTTACAAGTCTCAAATCCTAACACTTGTGAGTTCATACTTATGTTCTTAAAACATGTCCTGAAATTACGGGGTGTAACATTTATGTTGTGGCACTATGTGCAGTTAAACTGGTTGTATTTGCAAATGGTTTTAAATACTTTGATTTTACTTGATGCTACGATTTCACATACTTAGTACTGTTATCGACCTCCTTCGGGGGGCTGCGTTCATGCCGCAGGTAAGGGCAAGCAGGTGCTAGATCCACATCCTTAGGATCTTTTGCTTTGGTGTCAGGAGCTCCATCTTCTCCGGAGGCTCGACGTTTGGGTATGATCTCCCTGTTGTTGTATATAGTTTTGTACATTCAGGGTATGGCGGGGCCCTGTCCCGCCATAGTTGTTTATCTTCTTAGAGGTCTGTAGTCCTATTGTATAGTTGGGATGTAACTGGAAAACTATGTTTATATATATATGCCGAAAGGCGACATTTTCTCACATAAAACTGGGTCTCATTTTACAACTGTTTCATGTCTTGTTTTTATATTCCGCTGATTACTCTGATGTATGACTACTTGGGTGCCCGGGTAAGGCACCAGTCACGGGCCCCGGAACGGGTCGTGACAGGTCCACAGGACCTATGCGGGTGAAATAGTCCCAGGAGTAGGATTGCTTAATGATACTACGGACGGGTGGCCCTAATTTGATCATAAGCCTCCTATTTTTATGCAGTAAAGTGTACTCTTGTTTGCTCTCATTATTAGTAAGGCACATTGTACTGTTAGTTTGGTTATCATACTTGTCTCCAGCTTTATTTTAGACTATATGATTTCATTACAGTACTTTCAGTTTCACATACTTGGTACATATTTTGTACTGACCCCCTTTCCTCGGGGGGCTGTGTTCATGCCGCAGGTAGAGTTAAACAGGTTGTTGATCCTAACTCTTAGGATCATTGTTCAGCTGTTGAGAAGCTCCATTACTCCGGAGGCTTATCTTTGGTTTAGATCCCTGGTATTGTCGGTTGTTGTACATTCAGGGGTATGGCGGGGCCCTATCCCATCACAGTTGTTATGTCAAAACTCTTAGAGGTCTGTAGTCATATCTTGTGGGTCAGTTGTAAAAGAAGGGATGTAACAGCTTTTGGATATGTAATTATATATATGTCCAGGGAGGTAGCCTTATCGGCTAGCCTGTGGTTTACTTACTATTGATGTATGTTATGAGTTTCATGTATGTTCCGCTGATTTTCTCTGATGTATACCTGTAAGGGTGCCCAGGTAGGGCACCAATCGCGGGCCTGGGATCGGGTCGTGACAAGAATATTCATGGGAATTTAACCCGCATGGGAATTGAACCCGCATAGGTCACGTGGACCCGCAATGAGTATATATGGATACCCGCATAGTGGAGAGCTAGGCCACGGAATAAAACAATATCAAGGGAATTTAACCCGTAGCATAACACATGATTGCCGGCCCTCAAGCCAGGGACGCGGTGATACGGAAATATAACACTTGCACGAATGTCTATTGTGAGCAACATATGCAACTTAAATAATTTAGGACTCTCATTAGATTAAGGTGAACCACTTATCATTTCATAAGACTCAAGGCACTAGCATGTCATGTCAAATCCGGGAATTTAACCCCAGGTACTACACCTTTAGAAATTCAAATCGAAGCTTTTAAAATCAAGCATTTCTACTTTCACAACCTAGGCAACTTATGCCTATAAATCAAGTAGACCACTCTCTTAACTTTCCATAAAGCCGTTATAACTAACTTCCCATAAAGCCGTTATAACTCTTTATGTTTTAGACAATTAAGACATTTTCATTTGTTAACATCAACGAAGTTAATTCTCTACCTCAACCAACTTGGACAATTCAATCAAGGCGATGATATCAACCACAAAGCCGAATCTAGTTAAAGCTCGTACGTCTATCGTACTATATATTTATCAAACATCATGCCCAAGAGATAGGGAAAGTTCCACATACCTTCCCAGCTTAATCCACTCGCTAGGTTGAATACGCCTCACGTAGAATATCAACCTATAATAACCATAATACGTCTATCAACTTCTAGCATTCAATCGTAGAATAACTCTAAGTATAAAGTCTCTTATTCTACGGAAAATTGGGCAGCACTTCCTTTGTTTCTACGTACTTTTCCACCTTTTTCAAGGCCCGAAATCAATAACCAAACATTCCACATTTAAGGCTCAACAATTTAGCTAACCAAATGGGATTACACGCCTAACAAGACGTGTAAAATTCTGCCCCACAATTGATATCAAAATAGTCCAATATTCAATGCCATTCTCGGCTATAATGTGCAACCACATAAAGTCTTTTTCAATTCCTTTTTAATCCAAGTTGTTTAGTCTAACATGTTATATAGTCACAACTAATTATAACAACTATAATCCCTTATTTAGATACATGCGGCGATTATAACTATCGACCAATTTGTATTGTAATTTCAATGGCTAATAAGCTCATGCTCGGATTTAGGCTCCCAATATTCCATAACACTTATCAATATTCATTGTATAATTCACATGATCAATTATCAACTACTATAACATGAAATCTTTACTTAAATAAGTACGACGAAGATTATTACCTTGTTAAGCCCAAATACAATCCAAAACCTAAAGTCGATCCTTAGCAACTTTAGCTCCTTCCCTTTGCGTTCCAATCCGCTATTTGCAACCTTTAGAAGTTCACAAGCAACTTCCCTTCAATTTCCAACCAAAACTATGAAAAGTGAAGACGACGACCATATAAATCCAATGAACTAGAGGCTCGAAAACTGCCCTTTTATACTAAAATTTACAACATGGCGACATACGATTCTTCTTTCTATTTCCTTTACCATATGACGTTCTCCAATCATTACTACATGTATCCTAATTTACTTCCAAGAGGAGAGGGAATTTACCTTAGGATTTCGCCCAAAACAGCCCCAAAATCTCGCCCACTTTAGCCCTGTTTCTGCAACTCCTTTTCACGTCAAAATCATCCACACGAACCTTCTACAAGCCTATCAATATATTATCTTCTTGCCACCCTTCCAACAATTCCATGAAGGCTTAGGGTTTTATAAATTTTTAGAGAAAGAGAAGGGCAATTTATTTTAGATGAAGTCTTGCAAATGACCAAGTCTTGCAAGACTTGGTCATAATATAGGGTCTTGCTTGATCTACAAGTTGGGAGGGACACTTGTCACCCTCCCATAGGTACTCTACAATAAATATCTTCTAATTTCTCACAATTTCCGCAAAAGAATCCCGCCTCGGCGCCACGTCCCTGCAGCCGGCACCGTGGCGCTGAAACTTCAGAGGATTTCAGGACTTACGGAGCCATGGCCCTGAGATACGGCGTCGTGGCGCCGTGGAGCCTGACTGAAACATTTTCCTTCTCTTCTGTCAGCTGAACTTGTAACGTCCATATTCTCTACTCCGTTGTCCTATCGATGAACGGTTTGTTGCGTTGGAAACTAGACTCAACGAACTTCATATTAGGCTTTTGAAACACCTAAAAACTCCTAATATACTAGGATATATACCGCTCCAAAGTTGACTAAAAATCTGTCCAAAAACATTCTGTCAATTTTTTATTTTTTTTCCAAATTCAAATCTTATTTCCTTTCGTACGTTCTCATCTCATTCTCTTGGAATTACGGGGTGTAACAATTGTTATGCAGTTTTAAGGGACTATTTTGTGGCGTATAATGCTAGAAATTCAGCCACCTATATGCATGTTTAAAGTGATAAAAGCTAATGTAAGTTCTAAAGGAATTATGGTATAGAAAGGTGTTGAAAGGCCTCACATTGTATCCTCGTTATTGTTCGATTGTGGACTATTTTGTGGACTGTTTTGCCGAGATTGTGGACTGTTTTAACGTGACAAATAGGTGTGTGAATCACCTTGGTTAACTGTTAGGTTGTGCCCTTAATTGGTGCTTGGTTATTGATGAATTTGACCTTCTTGAAAGGTGGAAAATTACGTATAAGTAAGGGAAGTGATGCCCGAATTTTTAGAGAAAAAGAGAATCATTATGTGGTATGTGTCTTATACTAGTATCATGAGGTTTATAGAAGTGTTGTTGTCATTATATGTTGAAGTACCTATTTGGGACATATTCTACTTGTCGTGTTGGTTAGTCGTCAATAAGGTATGTGAACCTCTTCCTTCTCTCTTTTGGCATGTTCTACGTGTGAACCATAACTGTGGTATTGTTTCAAAAGTTATTCTACTCTTAGAAGTTAAGGAGTATTCATGTTATTGATTATATGCTAAAGGCATGTCTAGATTATTCCTAAGTCCTTGCCAAGTCTTATGAGATATGTTGGTAAGAGTTTTTAGTAAGCGTTGGAGTCGAGTTGACCTTGCTAAGTTATAGCACTAATAAGTATTAAGCGTTGAGACTGATTTTGGTAAGCGTATTAAAATAAGCCATTGCAACGTTAAATGAAAAATGTATCGAACAAGCCATTGCAGCGTTAAACGAATAAGGTATCGGCAATCAATTATATTGAAATGAGTAGAATTTCCATCTGCATAGAAGCTAAGATATAACCAGTTAATTTTACATTTTCTAGGTTCACAGCTGATTAGATAAGATCATCATTAAATATATAACCTACTAACGGCTCATAAAATGGATTAATTTGGCAATTCGGATATGTTATCACCATTCAAATATTTCCATAATGTTAGACAGAGGAGTGAGACGAATTTAGATTATCGAGTTGGTACAGACGACAAGTGTTAGTATGTGACTCTTCCTTTCTTCTTTGAGCATGAACTTTATAAAATGAGTGTACGGTGGACGTACGTGTTTTAAATGAATCTAGATTTCATGTGGTACATGAGGCGATAGTAACTTGATTTTAAAAGTATACTTGACTTGATTTTAAAAGTATGAGTCACTTGGTTGTAAAAGTGTAAGTGTCTTGATTTTCCAAAAGAGGATTTAAAATGATACTTGATATGATAAGTGTCTTGATTTTCCAAATGAGGATTTAAAAATGAAAGGTATGAGAGTGCCTCAGCATTTTTAAAAGGAAAAGTTTATTATATGTGATTGGTACATGATATGTTGGTACCACACATTTCTAAAAGGAAAAATTTATTATATGTGATTGGTACATGATATGTTGGTATCACACATTTCTAAAAAGAAAAGTGTCACGACCCGAACCCGGGCCCGTGACTGGTGCCTTACCCCGGGCACCCTAGTGATACAACATCAGAGAAAACCAGCGGAAATTAAAAAAACTTAAACATGCAAATAGACATGGATCAAGATGAAAGAAAACAGGCCAACCAAAATGGTTGCCTTTCAACATATATATATATAAACATTTGAACAGTTACAATCCTTACAACCCCGCCACAACAGTCTCTGCACTCTAAGATTTTTACAACTATGGCGGGACAGGGCCGCAATACCCTGAATGTACAAGAACTTACGGACTGTGGTAACATACCAAAGATAAGCCTCCGAAGGAACGGAGCTTCCAATACGCTGAAAGGTGATCCTAAAAGCGGGGATCGACAACCGATGTACTTCTACCTGCGGCATGAACGCAGCCCCCCGAAGGAGGTCAGTACAACAGGTACCAAGTATGTGAAACTTTAAAGTACTATAAATGAAATCATAGAAGTCTATATAAAGCAGGAGACATGCATGATAACCAAACTACGACTAACATATAAACAGTCATATCAAGTCAGGGACTCACGCCCTCCAAATCATCACTCGTGCCCGTGGAATTCCTTCCTCACTGCCGGCAGTCTATGATATAACAACACCAAGGAGTACACCTGAACACCAAGTCCTACCTGATGCCAAAGTCGTACCACGAGACCTCGTCACTATACTGACTCGCGAAGCTGACACGTGGCAAGTGCAATAACCTATACCCGATCCACCTGCGCCACATAGCTGACGGGGGCAAGTATACAAGCTACGCACCCGATCACAACCGTAAGTCACGATACTTCGCCGCGAAGCTGACACGTGGTAAGTGCAACAACCTGTACTAGATCCACCTGCGCCACGTAGCTGACGAGGGCAAGTAAACAGGCTACGCACCCAATCACAACCGTAAGTCACGATACTTCGCCATAACCAAAAATGGTCACATGCCCACAGAATCCATCAACGGTGTAGACATGCCCATGTACCAATGCTAATGGAAGCATACCCGTGGAATCTCCCGTCACTGTCGGTACGTCCAAGTAAGTTCTCAACAAGTCAACCGCCCATCGAGACGCGGTAGAATAGAAACACAATTCTTGCACAACAAAGACTATCTCAATAAGCATAGGCAAGTTACACAACAACAAGCATAGGCAAGTTACACAACAACAAGCATAGGCAAGTTATACATAACTCTAAGTACTTTCATTTTATGTCAAAGTCCGGGTTTTAACCCTAAAGTACTACGTACGTTAAATTCCTTTTAAGAGATCCATTCCTTTTATGAAAATCACCTGATACCCGTAGTATAAAATAGAGTGACTTACATCTTTTAAGCAAACCAAAACAACTTCTCTTTGTTTTCATAAAGTCGTTATAACCAACTTCCCATAAAACTGTTATAACACTTTAAGTTTTAAACCATTTTAAGACAACACAATGCCTTTCTTTTCCCTAAAGTTCCAGTTTGCCTAATTTCAATTACTCAAGTCTCTTTTTAGAAAAGTTTCATAGTTCAATGTCTTAATCTCTTTTTAAAATAATTGAGTAACATATGCCATAGGCGAGTAGGTTATTCTTGTTCATAATTCTTATTAAGCAGCCATGATCTAGGAAATGTAATATCATTTTGTCTCATCTTAGCTTCTATGCAGATGGAGGTTTCTACTGGTTTTAATAATACTTCATTATTCAATACATTTTACTTTATTAACACTGCAGTGGTTTGTCGATACACATTCTGATTTCAAATCAAGAAACATTATTCCTTTTAAAAACCACGTACTCATTACTCACGAATGAGGTTTCACAAAACTCATATTAATTCATTTAAGTTAAGTCTCATATCTTATAAGATCAAGTCTCTTAACTTCTAAAATCGATAAACCATTTTCTTTACCTCTCTTAAGACGTTATACCTAACTCCCATAAAGCTAGTATAACTCTTTTTAAAACCTTTAAAACCAAGTGTTACTCTTCTTTCAAAAATGGTTTCTTAACTCTTGTGACATACTTCAAGTTTCTTATTATTCAGGGCTTAAGTCAAAAGACATTGCCGCGACTCACGCTCAATTAGCACACGCGTCGTCACCGTACTATATATTATTGGGCTTAAGTCAAAAGACATTGCCGCGACTACGTTCAATTATCACACGCGTCGTCTACGTACTATATATTATTCGGGCTTAAGTCAAAGACATTGCGTCTGATATATACCTTCCTTTAAAATATCATGCTCGAGTATAGGAAGAATCACATACCTCGCGACGATTATCGACTATAAGCAAAACGCTCACGGCTATAACCCTAGCCTTGTCCACCTTCTAAGTAGCACGTGCTACTTGCAAAACATTCAACCAATAAAGGTTATCGGTCTATTATGTCTGATCCTATGTAAGTACAGTTTAACTTCTACTTATATTCTTCTGAAGTGATTTCAGTTCAATCCTTTTCTGTAATATCCTTCTATTACAGTTCAAATCTCTTCTATGAATCTTTTATTCATTTCTATACTACTACAGTATGTAATTTCCAATTACAATAGAAGGACAGTAGTATTTACCTCGATGAGCCCAAAAATTATCCAAGTATAATGTCGCTCCTGAGCAACGTTAAGCTCCTACTCCGAGTGCTCCAACCCGCTCCAAACAACCCTTAGAAGTTCTACGCAACTTCTACTTAACACTTCAACCGACTATGAAGGTTTTCCTTAGGGTTTCGTTTAGTGGCTAAAGAAAGTATAATAGTATTTTCTGGGCTTTTTCGTATAGAGGGTACTTTGGAAAGTACTACAAGGTATAAGGGCTAAGGTATTTTGGGCATTACAACAATACTTGGAGAAGTATTTCTCAACCAAGGGGGGTAGTATTTCGACTAGCAACTAGGCTAGGGGGAGGGGGTATTCTCGGCCGAGGGCCTCCAAGAGGGGAGGGGTGTTTCGGCTAGGCTACCACAAAGGGGGAGGGGGGTGTGGCGGACGAGAGCACAAGAGGGAGAGGGAGGGGTTTTGCCTTAGAAGTTTTCAAGTGAGGATGAAGAAAGTCTTAAACTTAGGGGAGTATTTATAGGCTAACCAAAGGCCAACCAATGGCCAAGATGAAGACAAGTGTGGTGCAAGTGTAGGGCTAGATTTTAACCATGTGGACCTTATCCATCTACCACACAACTTGCACAAAATATCCTACCAACTAAAGTGCTCTCTTTCGTCCCATTGCCGCCCCAAGTCCTTCCAATGTGAGGGTGACACATGTCACCCTCCCGTTGGTCCAAAATGTTTCGTCTCTAGGAAAAATCCGCAAAAATTAGAAATGACATAGCCGGAATTTTCCCTTCGCAAGTTTAGTAAAACGTTTCGTCGAAAAACGACTCCTTTCGGCACTTGTGCCCAAATTTGGAACCTTGCCTAATCTTAAGGCTCAAACATTCTACGTACGTCCTTACGTACATACTCTGGAAATACGGGATATAACAAAAAGTTTATTATATGTGATTGGTACATGATATGTTGGTACCACGCATTTCTAAAAGGAAAGTTCATTTTAATATTTGGTACACGAGATGTTGGTACCTAGGTTTAGTTAAAATGAAAGATTTTATATGTGTTTGGTACATGACATGTTGATACTTTGGCATAGTTAAAATGAAAGATTTTATATGTGTTTGGTACATGATATGTTGGTACCTTGGCATAGCTAAAATGAAAAGTTCGTATATGTGATTGGTACATGATATTTTGGTACCTTAGTTTTATTGCTTTGAGAGTCAAAAGATGAGTTAAGCTGCACAAGGTTGCTTATGGTAGCTATTCGTGCAAATGTTATTATTCCATTTCCCCGAGTCCCTCACTAAAGGTCCGGGATGCATTATATGAAAACAGATATGATGACTCTCATTTCTGTTACATCCCGTAATTCCAGGACACATATATAAGAATGTACGTAAGGAATCAGGACGTTAAAATTTGAACGAAAGAAACAATTATTTTTTTTCCGAAAGAAAATCTTCAGAACCTCGGGAAAGGATAACAAATTTTTTATTTAAGACATTTAAGAGTTTATCAGAATTTTATTTTCAGAGTTAGATACGTGGGGCCACCCGAGAGATTTTACGTTTTTGTGGGGCCCACGTGGTTTCCGATATTTTGACCAATTATGGAAATGTCGGAAAACGAAACATTATGGACGAATGGGAGGGTGACACATGTCACCCCCCACTTTATTGGGCTTGGACGAAATGGACAAGGTCCAAATTGTCAAGTCTTGCAATACCAAGGCTTGACATTTTTGACCAAGTCAATAAGCCCACTTGAGTCTTGATATTTAAAGTTCCTTCATCCTATCCCCACAAGTGTCTTGATCTCAACCCTCCATTCAATTATATAGTCATCCATGTTGCAAGACAAGTCTCAAACACTTAGAGAAAAAAAAAACTAGAAAACTTGAGAGTGAGAGATAGTGCTCTCGGGTTTGCCTTCAATCCAACATGAAATTTTTTCGTTTATGGTTCAATAATCCTAATACTTTAAACCAAGGTTTCTAAGGGTATTGTAAGGATATCTCAATAGAAAGATCCCAGAAAAGTGTCGTTTTTGCATTAATCGCAAGGCGAAAACCTAAGTCGCTTTCATAGGTTTTGTTTGGAACTTGAAGGAAAGTTGTTTGAGAACTTCTAAGGGCTTCAAGTGACGGATTGGAGTGTCAAGGAAAGGAGCTAAGTTGCTAAGGAGCGACTTCGGATCTTGAAGTCGGATTAAGGCTTGTAAAGGTAACCATCTTGTCCTCTTAAGTGATTGAAGATTACTTATTGTTGTAGTTATACATTTTAATAAGCATGAGATATATGTATTGGAGATTAATAAGTGTTATGGATATTAGAAGCCTAAATACGAAATGACCTTGTTAGCCATTTGAAATTGAAATACAATTTGGTCGATAGTTAGAATCGTCGCATGTTATCTAATTGAAGATTGTAGTTGTTATAATCGATTGCGGCTATATAGCAGACTAAACAACTTGGATGGAAAAAGAATTGGAAAAGACTTTGTGTTGTTGTACCTCAAATTGCCGAGAATGATATTGTCTTTCGGACTAGTTTGATATCAATTGTGGGGCAGAATTTTACACGTCTTGTTAGGTGTGTAATCCCCTTTTGTTAGCTACATTGTTGAGCCTTAAATGTGGCATGTTTGGTTATTGAATTCGGGCCTTGAAAAAGGTGGAAAAGTACGTAGAAACAAAGGAAGTGTTGTCCGATTTTCCGTAGAATTTGGTGACTTTACACATAGAATATTCTACATTTGAAGCTAGAAGTTAATAGACGTATTATGGTCATTATAGGTTGACATACTACGTACGGCATATTGGACTTAGCAAGTGGATTGAACCGAAGAGGTATGTGGAACTTTCTTATCTCTTAAGCATGAGTAGTTGTAAATGTATAGTATGGTAGACGTACGAGATTTAAATGAATTTAGTTTCATTTGATATCCTTGACTTGTTTTAAGAATGTCCAAGTTGGTTGAGTTAGAGAATTAACTCACTTGTTTTAAAGGTTAAAGATATCTTAGTTTCTAAAGTTAAGAAACTTGATTTCTACAGTTAAGAGACTTGAAATATTTTGTAAGTATATGATAATTGGTTTTTGAAAGTATAAGTCTCTTGGTTATAAAAAGAATGTAAGTGGCTAAAGCATAAAGTTAGTATAACGGCTTTATGGGAAGTTGGTTATAATAACTTTATGGAAAGTTAAAAGAATGGTTTACTCTAGTGATGTAAATAAAGATAAATGACTTGAAATGAAGAAGGGAAATTTGATTTAAAGGTATAAATTGCTTCAAGTTTTAAAGTAAGAGTCACTTGATTTAGAAGCCTAGAAATGTATTTCTAAAAATGTAGTGACTTGTTTGAAATGTAGACAAGCCTTGATACTACGGGTGTTAGTATCTTGGGGTTTTATATGAAAATGAGTCTTTTGAAAAGAATAGAAGTACGTAGTACTTTGGGTTAAATTCCCGGATTTCTAATAACATGTTAGTGCCTTAAGTTAAATAAAATGAGAGTACATGATGATTAAGGCTAATAAGAAGTTAGGGGATGTCTTAACTTGCTTATGATAATTATGATAAGCCGATGGTTCTTATGTTATGTATGATAAGCCGGTGGTGCTTATGTTATGTATGATAGCCGGTTGGGCTAGTGATGTATTGTTCATTAAGGGGTCATTCCCCGGGCTTGTTGCATTTGCATATTCTGTGGATTTTCTCCCCACGATGCGAGGAATACCTCATGCGAGTCCGTAGGCTCATGCGGGTGAAATAGTCCCATGCGGGCCGGACCAGTCCTATGCGAGGAGATTACTGTTATACCCCGTATTTCCAGAGTATGTACGTAAGGGAATACGTACAAAAAGTTTAGCCTTAAAGTTTAGGCTTGGACGATTTTTTTGGGCACAACTCACAAAACGAATAGTTTTCCGACGAAACGTTTCCACAGCTTTCGTAGGGTAAATTCCGGCTATGCCATTTCTAATTTTTGCGGATTTTTCCGAGAGACGAAACATTTTGGACCAACGGGAGGGCGACACTTGTCACCCTCCAATTGATGGACTTGAAATCGTCCATTTGGACGAATTGGACATGGTGAGCACGTTTTTTGTGCCTTGTGCACAAGTCAAGGAGTTGGTAGGATATTTGTGTATAGTTAATCCTCACCCTACACTTGCCTTGCACTTGTCTTAATCTTGGCCATTGGTTGGCCACTTCTTGACCTATAAATACCCCCTTAGAGATGAAGAGTTCTTCATCCACAAATCTTTCCAAGTCTTGAAAATCCTCTCCTCTCCCTTTGTAGCTCTTTCGTCCAACACTCCTCCCCCTCCCCTTGTGAAGGCCCTTGGCCGAATACCCCCCCCCCCCTCTAGCCTAGTAGTTTGGCCGAGGCCCCCCCTAGCCTAGCCAAAAATCTACCCCCCTCCCTTGGTAGAAAAGTTGTCTTCTAGTATTGTTATAATGCCCAAAATACCCTAGCCCAAATACCTTAGTACTTAGTAGAAGTTGTGAAGAACTTCTAAGGTTTCCTTGGAGCATACAACTTAGGAGCAAAACCTTGCTCAGGCGCGACTTTTTCTAGGATATTATTGGGCTTACCGAGGTAACTAATCCTAACCCTCTTTTGAATTAGAGAATACTTACTGTAGTAGTATTAGAATAAGTATTAAATACTTAGAAGAATATCACATAATAGAATTGGTATTACTACAGTAGAAGGGTTTAAAAGAAGAATAATCAAACTGTACTTACATAGAACTGTTTTCACAGTAGACTTATATAGCTCACCGGGTAGGGAAGTGCTGCCCAACTTTCCGTAGAATTGTGAACCCTCTGTTTAGAATGACCTTCAGAGTAGTCTTTGATAGATGTCTGTGACTATTATAGGCTGACTCTCTGCGCGCGACATATTCAACTTGGCAGGTGGTTTTCGCTGAGAAGGTATGTGATTCTTCCTAAAGCATGATATTTTACAATATATATAGTACGGTAGACGTACATGTTGTCACGACCCGTTCCAGGGCCCGTGACTGGTGCCTTACCGGGGCACCCAAGTAGTCATACATCAGAGTAATCAGCGGAAATATAAAGCAAGACATGAAACAGTTTATAAAATAGAACACAGTTTAAGTGAGAAAACATCGCCTTTCGGCATATATATAAAAACATGGTTTAGCGATTTACATCCGACATCGCATAACAGACTACAGACCTCTAAGGAAATATACAACTATGGAGGACAGGCCCCGCCATACCCCAGTACAAAACTATCTACAACAGGAGATCATACCCAAAAGTAGAGCCTCCGGAAAGGATGGTGCTCTTGACACCAACGTAGAGATCCTAGGAATGTGGATCTAGCACCTGCTTTGCATGAACGGCCCAGAAGGAGGTCGATAACAGTACCAAGTATGTGAAACTATAAAGAATTGAAATAAAATCAAAGTATTTAAAACCTTTTCACAAATACAATCAGTTCAATTGCACATAGTGTCACATCACAAACAACAACGATAATAGGAAAATCAGAATGTCTATTCTAGGCGCGAATGATCGGCAAGGCCAATCGCCCATAGTATCATTCTGCGTGCCTAGTCCCGGACTTCCGCGGCCGCATAGGTCACTGCACACGCGTGAGGTATTCCCGCATCGGGGCAGCCAACCCGGCATCCGCCTAGGCTCCGCAGCGCATAGCCTCAAAAGACGCGTAGTCTCAGCAGACCGCATAGGAATCCGCGTCAAAGCTAAACACCGGAATGATCAATCTCGGAGCATACCGCTGCTCGCATAGTCTCACGGACGCATAGGCCGTATAGACCGCGTCAAGGGGCAAGCCCTCGGTATAACGATCAAAGGGTAGGTGATACAATAACGATACAACGGACTTACGGTTAGCGGAAGCCTGGCAAGAATGACCCTTTTACACAATTCAAGACACTAACCTGGTAGCATCATAATATGTCTACTTATCACACAAATCTTACTACACTTAATGTAAATCAATACAAGGCTTTTATAAACAAACAAGTAAACAGTTCCTTTTTATCTTCTTAAGTTGTTATACCTAACTTCCCATAAAGCTAGTATAACTCTTAAGCTTTTGTTTTAAAAACCAAATATTTATCTTCTGTTAAAAATGATTCAGTATTCTTTTGAAATGTTTTCAGTTCTTTGTTATTCTTAAGCGTGAGGCATTCTAGTAAGTATTATTCAGCTTAAGCGTGAGGCATTACCATAAGTATTATTCATTAACACGTACGTCTACCGTACTATATATTGTAAAATATCATGCTTTAGGAAGAATCACATACCTTCTCAGCGAAAACCACCTGCCAAGTTGAATATGTCGCGCGCAGAGAGTCAGCCTATAATAGTCACAAATATCTATCAAAGACTACTCTGAAGGTCATTCTAAACAGAGGGTTAGGATTAGTTACCTCGGTAAGCCCAATAATATCCTAGAAAAAGTCGCGCCTGAGCAAGGTTTTGCTCCTAAGTTGTATGCTCCAAGGAAACCTTAGAAGTTCTTCACAACTTCTACTAAGTACTAAGGTATTTGGGCTAGGGTATTTTGGGCATTATAACAAAACAAGAAGGCAACTTTTCTACCAAGGGAGGGGGGGTAGGTTTCGGCTAGGCTAGGGGGTGGGGTAGCCTCGGCCAAGCTTCTCCAGGGGAGGGGGGGTGTTGGACGTATTGCTCCACTGGGAGAGGGACGGAGTTTTAGAATTGGAAAGCTTTTGTGGATGAAGAACTCTTCATCTCAAGAGGTATTTATAGCTCAAGCCTTGGCCAATGGCCAAGATGAAGACAAGTGCAAGGCAAGTGTAAGGCCAAGATCAAGCCAAGTGCACCCTAACCCCTACTCCACAAAACACTCCACAAAACACTCCACAAAACATGGCACAAAACAAGGCCTAAGCAAGGAACCAATCGGCCAAGGCCACACCCTCTTGGGCCTTGATCGTCCAAAGCCACCCCACTTGCTTCCAATGTGAGGGTGACACATGTCACCCTCCCGTTGGTCCAAAATGTTTCGTCTCTCGGAAAAATCCGCAAAAATAAGAAATGGCATAGCCGGAATTTACTCTACGAAAGTTGTGGAAACGTTTCGTCGGAAAACGATTCTTTTAGTGAGTTGTGTACAAAAGAAAACGTCCAAGGCTAACTAAGGCCAAACTTTTTGTACGTATTCCCTTACGTACATACTCTGGAAATACGGGGTATTACATTCTCCCCTCCTTAGAAACATTCGTCCCGAATGTTCCTTCTCAAGACAGTTAACGATAAGATTCTTCATAACTTAAACAGTTTGCAAATGCCACACGCGGCCACAAAACAACACTTAGGCATAAACGATAACGAAAATTTACAAGTAGGAAAGTGAATTACCTGGAGGTGTGGGGAATAGGTGAGGATACTTCTGCCTCATGTCCTCCTCGGCTTCCCACGTCATCTCCTCTCTGAGCTCGTTCCGCCACAAGACTTTGACGGAAGCCACGTCCTTCGTCCGCAGACGCCTAACCTGACGATCGACTATCGCTATGGGAATCTCCTCATACGATAACCCCTCGGTCACCTGGACATCGTCAATCGGGTGTACCCTAGATGGATCCCCGATACATCTCCTCAGCATAGATACGTGAAAAACCGGATGCACTGCCTCCAGATCGGACGGCAGATCCAACTCATAGGCAACCTTGCCTACCCTGCGGACAATCTGAAACGGCCCAATGTACCTAGGTGAGTTTCTTCTTCCCAAAGATCATCACACCCTTCATGGGTGACACCTTTAGGAAAACCCAATCATGAACCTCGAACTCAAGATGCCGACGACGATGATCTGCATACGACTTCTGTCGACTCTGAGCTGTCAATAGCCGCTCTCGAATAAGCTTCACCTTATCCACTGCCTGCTGCACCAAATCTGGTCCCACTAGCTGCACCTCGCCCACATCGAACCAACCTATAGGCGATCTGCACTTCCTCCCATACAAGGCCTCATAAGGCGCCATCTGAATACTGGAGTGGTAGCTATTATTATACGCAAACTCAACTAGAGGTAAATGATCCTCCCAACTACCACTGAAGTCAATAACACAGGCTCGAGATATCCTCAAGAGTCCGGATAGTGCGCTCTGCTGTCCGTGCATGCGTGGATGAAATGCGATTACTGCTCACTGCGTCCCTAAACCCTCGGAAGGACCTCCAAGTTAGCGTAACCGGGCTCCTCATGCGATATGATCGAAGTAGGGACTCCATGCAGTCTGACGATCACTCGGATGTAAAGTCTGCCATAATCCTCAGCCGAAAAAGTCGTCCGGACGGGAAGAAAGTGGGCTGATTTCGTCACCGTCGACGATAACCCATATAGAATCATGTCTCCTCCGAGTGCGAGGTAATCTGTGATGAAGTCCATGTTGATTACCTCCCACTTCGGTCGGGATCTCGATAAATGCGTAACAAACCACGGGCCTCTGGTGCTCTACCTTCACTGCGACAACCGCGGGCGAGCTACGAACTCTTCAACGTCTCTCTTCAAGCCATCCCACCAATACACAGATCTAAGGTCATGGTACATCTTGGTCGACCCCGGATGGATAGAGTAACGCGCGTTGTGTGCTTCCCAAGAACTCCTGCAAGTCACGAAATATCCGGAACACACGATCGCCCTCAAACCTTAGCACCCCATGGTGCTACCTCAAAGGACCCTTGCCCTCACGAAGAGTCGTATCACGATATCGAATCAAAGTGGATCTCGAATTTGCCTCTTCACCTCGCCGACGATGGAAGACTCGGCAACCTCACGAACTCTAACCCCAGCTATCGAGAATCAATCAAGCGGACACCAAGGCTCGCTAATCGATGCAAATCACGAACCATGTCCCTCCTCTCTATTGCACATCCGATAGGCTCCCCATCGACCTACGACTAAGAGCATACGCCTAAGTTTGGCCTTCCCCGGGTGGTACAGGATATCAACATCGTAATCCTTAAGCAACTCTAACCACCGTCTCTGTCGTAAGTTCAGCTCCCTCTGGCTGAAGATATACTGGAGGCTCTTGTGGTCTGTATAAATATCCACGTGAACCCCATACAAATAGTGCCTCCAGATCTTCAAAGCGTGAATTACGGCTGCCAACTCCAAATCATGGGTGGGGTAGTTCCTCTCGTGTTTCTTCAGCTGTCGGGATGCATATGCTATAACCCTGCCATGCTGCATCAACACACATCCCAACCCGATGCCTGACGCATCACAATACACGACATAACCGTCTGGACCCTCTGGAAGAGTAAGAACGGGGGCGGTCGTCAATCTCTCCTTCAGCAACTGGAAACCCTGCTCACAAGCATCAGTCCACTGGAACTTGGCTGCCTTCTGAGTCAGCCTAGTCAATGGTGCAGAGATAGAAGCAAACTTCTCTACGAACCGCCGATAATATCCTGCAAGGCCCAGAAAACTGCGAACCTCTGTCGGAGTAGTAGGTCTAGGCCAAGTCCTGACTGCCTCGATCTTGGCCGTATCAACTCGAATGCCATCAGCCCCGACAATATGCCCAAGAAACGCCACTGAAGTCAACAAAACTCACATTTGGAAAACTTGGCGACAAGCTGGTCTCGAGAAGCTGTCGGCAAGATCGCCAAATGCTCGCGTGCTCTGCTCTGGCGAGAATAAACAAAGTTATAATCTATGAAAACTATCAGAAACGTGTACAATTCTGGTTTGAACACTCGGTTCATCAAATCCATGAATACCACGAGCATTGGTCAACCAAAGACATGACCACGAACTCATAATGCGTCGGGTCCGGAATGCGATCTAGGGACATCCACCTCTCGACTCGCACTGATGATAGCCCGATCGCAGATCAATCTTGGAGAAACATCTCGCACTCGCAACCGTCGAACAAATCATCAATCCCGGGAAGGGTATTCGTTCTTAATGGTCACCTTGTTGGTGCTGTAATCAACACACATGCGCGGCGTCCGTCTTCTTCCGCGAACAATACCGGCGCTCCCGGGAGAAACACCGGGCCTAATGAAGCCCTTCTCTAGCAAATCCCTAAGCCGATCCTTCAACTCTCTCAACTCGGCGGTGCCATTACGTATGGCGGAATGGAAATAGCCGAGTATCCGCAACACATCTATACAAAACTCGATCTCCTGCGGAGGATACCCGAGGTCATCCGAAACACGTCTGGGAACTCGTGACTCATCGGAATCGAAAATCTGGTACCGCACTTGATTATCAAACACCCGAACGAGATGATAGATATACCCTTCGTGCCATCTTCCTAGCCTTGAGGTAGGAAATAAACCTACCCTTGGCGTCTGGTGCTCCCACTCAACAACCGCTCGCCGTGAAACGGAACTGCATAACTCTCTCTCTGCAGCTACATTGGCGTAGCAGAAGCTAGCCAATCCATCCCCATAATCACGCCGAAGTCAATCATCTCCAACTCTATCAAGTCGGCTAGGGTCCGACGATCGTAAATGGTCACAGGACAAGCTCTATATACGCCGAGCTACCACCGAATCACCCATGGCGTAGCTACCTCGAAAGGGTCCATGGACTCGTGCTCATCCCTATCCTACTAGCAACAAGGGAGATATATAGACCAGTAGAACCGGATCTATCAAAGAATACACATCAAACCCGAACCGATAAGGTACACTGGCGACATCGGTGAGGCCTCACGATCTGTCGGTGGACAAAGCATATACGCGGTTCGAGGACCGCTAGAATCGGGACTGCGCCACGACCTCTGCGCGACGCTGATCCATGTGTACCTTGCCCTCCGGGCGAGTAGCAATCGGGGATGAAGAAGCGGCAGCAGACCACATGGCCCGGGCCTACTACGGCGCCCGCTCGGTCGGACAAACTCGCGAAATGACCTGCTGGCCACAAGTATAGCAGCTCCCGAGTCTGCCTCGAGAATGGTATCCGCCACGCAGGCTGCGAGCGCAACCTCGAGCAGTTAGCACCCTACTACCTGGAAATCAAGTCCAGGGCCACGACCGCCCCGCTCTGGTATCGAAAATGAGGTAGAGCGCTCTGCGCTGGCCGTGGTGCAAATCGGACTTCTGGCGATGCCGCCACCACGAGGACCACCAAAGAACCGGCCGTCTTGGCCTTCTTCTCGCTGCTGATATCGCTCTACCGTGGTCTCTACGCCTCACATCCGGTCATGAGCTGCATACGGGTTATGTCCATGCTCGTGAAGGGACACACCCGCACAAGACTCGGCCATGTAATCATCTAGCCCAGTGACATAGCGATGCACCACTGCCTTCATCTCGCTACGGTGCGGGGACATATCGAGCCAAAGAATCAAACTCGACATTGTACTCCTCAGTGCGTCCTCCTGCCTCAGAATAAGAATCTATCACTCGTGCCCTCCTCATCTGCGGAGGCAATAATTGTGTGAGAAAAGCCTCTGAAAAATCATCCCATACCGCCGGAGTTGCATGCTATCCCCGGGAAAGCTCCCATGAATCAAACCAATCGACTGCGGTATCACGCAGCCGATGCGAACCGAATGTCACGACTCGATCTCGAAGCCACGATCACCGCATAATCCTCTGCGGTGACGGATGAACTCCTGCGGATCATCTTCCTCGACCGTAAAACTCGGAGGCTACAACTAAGGAAATCCGTAGTCTCAAACTATCGCCTCGGGTGCACTCAGTGCGACCGAGCCGGGCCGAGGCTGGAGCCGCGTCCAGCCTCTCGCCGTGTCGGGCCACAACTTTAGCCAAAGTTGGGCCATCTCCTTGTACCCTAACTCCTCCGCCCGGTGTGGGACATGAGGTGGGAATCGTGGTCTCGGCGGCGTCATAGAACTCGCCGTCTGCGGTATAGGCGGGCACGAGCCCTCGTGACTGGGTGTCTCGCTAGCGCCTCCTAGTGCCTTGCCCTACGGGCGGGTTGCCTACGTGGAGGCATAAGCATTACGGGAAAGGAATACGTTAGAGGGTCCAACCTATAACACGCCTCTAAAGCACGATCTCGAATGAGAAGAATGGAAACCAATCCTAAATATCCTATAGCCTCTCGATTATTGGTGTGGTGCACAACACACGATAATCGAACTCTACTAGATACGATGCGTAGACACTTTCAGAGATTAATCGCTCACGATACCACTTTTGTCACGACCGTTCGGGGCGTGGTGGTGCCTTGCAGGGCACCCAGTAGTCATACATCGAGTAATCGGAAATATAAAGCAAGACATGAAACGATTTATAAAATAGAACACGCTTAAGTGAGAAAACATCGCCTTTCGGCATATATATAAAAACATGGTTTATCAGTTACATCCGATACTGTACAACAGGACTACCGACCTCTAAGGAAATATACAACTATGGCGGGACAGGGCCCCGCCATACCACTCGATATAAAACTATCTACAACATGGAGATCATACCCAAAAGTAGAGCCTCCGGAAAGGATGGAGCTCCTGACACTAACGTAGAGATCCTACGAATGTGGATCTAGCACCTGCTTGCCCTTACCTGCGGCATGAACGCAGCCCCCCGAAGGAGGTCAAGATAACAGTACCAAGTATGTGAAACTATAAAGAATCAAATAAAATCAAAGTATTTAAAACCTTTTCACAAATACAATCGGTTCAATTGCACATAGTGTCACATCACAAACAACAACAGAATAGGAAAATCAGAACAGTCTATTCTAGGCCGCGAATGATCGGGCAAGGCCAATCGCCCATAGTATCATTCTGCGTGCCTAGTCCTCGACTTCCGCACTCGCATAGGTCACACACGCACCGCATGAGGTATTCCCGCATCGGGGCAGCTAACCCCAGATCCGCCTAGGCTCCCGCACCCGCATAGCCTCAAAAGACCGCATAGTCTCAACAGACCGCATAGGAATCCCCGCATCAGGCTAAACACCCGAATGATCAATCTCGAGCATACCGCCGCCCGCATAGTCTCACAGACCGCATAGGCCATATAGACCAAGATCTGGGCAAGCCCTGTGATAACAAACAGCGGGTAGGTGATACAATAACAAGACAACGGACTTACCTAAGTAGCAGAAGCACAAAGAAGAATGACCCTTTACACAAAGAATTCAAGACACTAACCTGTAGCATCATAATATGTCTACTTATCACACAAATCTTACTACACTTAATGTAAATCAATACAAGGCTTTTATAAACAAACAAGTAAATAGCCTTTTTATCTTCTTAAGTTTTTATACCTAACTTCACATAAAGCTAGTATAACTCTTATTCTTTTGTTTTAAAAACAAAATATTTATCTTCTGTTAAAAATGATTCAAGATTCTTTTGAAATGTTTTCGCTTTTGTTATTCAGTGCTTAAGCCAGGCATTGCCGTAAGTATTATTCAAAGCTTAAGCCAGGCATTGCCATAAGTATTATTCAGCTAACACACGTACGCCTCACCGTACTATATATTGTAAAATATCATGCTTTAGGAAGAATCACATACCTTCTCAGCGAAAACCACCTGCCAAGTTGAATATGTCGCGCGCAGAGAGTCAGCCTATAATAGTCACAGATATCTATCAAAGACTACTCTGAAGGTCATTCTAAACAGAGGGTTAGGATTAGTTACCTCGGTAAGCCCAATAATATCCTAGAAAAAGTCGCGCCTGAGCAAGGTTTTGCTCCTAAGTTGTATGCTCCATGAAACCTTAGAAGTTCTTCACAACTTCTACTAAGTACTAAGGTATTTGGGCTAGGGTATTTTGGGCATTATAACAAAACAAGAAGGCAACTTTTCTACCAAGGGAGGGGGTAGGTTTCTGCCAGTTAGGGGTGGGTAGCCTCGCCAAGCTTCTCAAGGGGGGGTGTTGGACGAATTGCTACAAAGGGAGAGGGAACGATGTTTAGACTTTGGAAAGCTATTGTGGATGAAGAACTCTTCATCTCAAGAGGGGTATTTATAGCTCAAGCCTTGGCCAACCAATGGCCAAGATGAAGACAAGTGCAAGGCAAGTGTAAGGCCAAGATCAAGCCAAGTGCACCCTAACCCCTACTCCACAAAACACTCCACAAAACACTCCACAAAACATGGCACAAAACAAGGCCTAAGCAAGGAACCAATCGGCCAAGGCCAACACCCTCTTGACGCCCAATCGCCCAAAGCCACCCCACTTGCTTCCAATGTGAGGGTGACACATGTCACCCTCCCGTGGTCCAAAATGTTTCGCCTCTCGAAAAATCCGCAAAATAAGAAATGGCATAGCCAAATTTACTCTACGAAGTCAGGAAACGTTTCATTGAAAACGATTCTTTTAGTGAGTTGTGTACAAAAGAAAACGTCCAAGGCTAACTAAGGCCAAACTTTTTGTACGTATTCCCTTACGTACATACTCTGGAAATACGGGGTATTACACATGTGTTAACTGAATAATAACCACGGCAATGTCTTTGACTTAAGCCTGAATAATACTTACGGCAATGCCTCACGGCTTAAGCCTGAATAACACTTACGGCAATGCCTCACGGCTTAAGCCTGAATAATAGAGATCTGAAAGCATACTGAATCATTTTTAACAGAAGAGAACTAATTGGTTTTTAAACAGAAGCTTAAGAGTTATACTAGCCTTATGGGAAGTTAAGTATAACCACTTAAGATTGATAAAAGAAACAGTTTGCCTATGTGTTTATAACAGACTTATATTGAATTGTGAAAAGAATAATAAGATGGTTTGATAAGTAGACATGATATGATGCTATGTGTGTTAGTGTCTTGTAACGTTTGTGAAAAAGAGTATTCTTGTTGTGCTTATGTTGTTTAACGATAAGCTGTTAGGTTAGTGTAACATCACTCACCTCTTGACATATTACCGGGGGTTAAGTCGCCTCCACGCGGGTAGACTCAGTGTCCGGGACCATGATTCGAGAATACCTCATGCGGTCCAAGGGACCTATGCGAGCTACGGAGTTCCGTGTTAGTGTGCGGGTTATACCTCATGCGGTCTATGTGGCCATGCGACGACGAGTCCAGGCGATGCCGAGGAGTAGCTACCTCGACGCGGGGTTATATACCCTACGCGGCCTATGTGATTGGCCTACGCGACTACGGAGTCCGTGATTAGGCTTGCATGGTGATACTACGCAATTGGCTCGCTGATCATTCGCAGCCTAGAAAAGACTCGCTACGCTTTACCTATCACGCTCTTGTTTGTGATGTGGCACTATGTGCGGTTTCCTGGTTGTTTCATACATACTTGCAAAACTGCTTTTTAAAATGATATGTTTCATTTAAGTATTTTACGCTTCATATACTTAGTACTGTTGATCGACCTCCTTCTGGGCCGCTCATGCCGCAGTGGCAAGCAGTGCTAGATCCACATTCTTATGATCTCTACGTTGGTGCGGGAGCTCCATCTTTCCGAGGCTCTACTTGGGTATGATCTCCTGTCAGAGATAGTTCTCAGATACAATAGGTATGGCGGGCCCCGTCCCGCCATAGTTGTATTTTTCCTAGAGGTCTCAGAGTCATGTTGCAAAGGTCGATGTAAATCGCTAAACCATGTTTATATATATATGCCGAAAGGAGATGTTTTCACATAAACCGTGTCTTATTTTATAAACCGTTTCATGTCTTGCTTTATATTTCCGCCGATTACTCGATGTATGACTACTGGGTGCCCTAAGGCACGATCCACGCCCCGAACGGGTTGTGACAAAAGTGGTATCGTGAGCGCTTAATCTCTGAAAGTGTCTACGCACCGTATCTAGTAGTCTTGATTATCGTGCAGCACCACACCAATAATCGTGAGGCTATAGGATATTTAGGATTGGTTTCATTCTTTTCATTCCGAGATCGTGCTTTAGAGCCGTGTTATAGGTTGGACCTCTAACGTATTCCTTCCTCAGAATGCTTATGCCTCCACGTAAGGCAACCCGCCTGGCGGCAAGGCAAATGAGGAGTCGCTAGCAGACACCCAGAGTCACGAGGGCTCGTGCCCGCCTATACCGAGACGGCGAGTTCTATGACGCCGCCAAATTTCAAAGACATCACAAGCACCCACACCTCCCGTCCCACACCGGGCGGAGGAGTTAGGTACAAGGAGATTGCCCACTATTGGCAAAGTTGTGGCCCGACACGAGAGGCCGGACGCGGCAGCCTCAGCTCCAAAGACCGGCCGCACCGTGGTACACCCGAGGCGATAGTTTGAGGCTACGAGATTTCGAGTTGTAGCCCGCCAGAGTTTTTCGGTCGAGGCCGGAGGATGATCCGCAGAGTTCATCCGCCACCAGAGGATCCTCGAGGTGATCAAGGCCTCGAGACAGTCCGTGGATCTTCGGTTCGATCGGCCGCGTGATACCGCAATGATTGGTTTGATTCACGGAGTTATCCCGGAGAGCACGCGCCCCGCCTACTGGGATGAGTTCTCGAGGCTTTCCTCACTCACTTCTTGCCTCCACAGATGGCGAGGGCGCGGGTCGATAGATTTTTACCATCGAGGCAGAGGACGACCGCCGTGAGTACAATGTCGAGTTTGATTCTTTGGCTCGATATGTCCCAAAGATTGCAGCAGATATGGAGGATATGGTGCACCGCTATGTCACCGCTAGACGACTATATGGCCGAGTCATATGCGGTGTTTCTCCACCGTATGGACATTACCCGCACGCAGCTCATGCTCTGGATGTGAGCGTAGAGACCGCCGGCCGACAGCAGCAGCAGAAGACCAGACGGCAGGTCTTTTGGTGGCTATCGTGGGCGGCCTCAGAGTTCAGATTTGCACCACACCAGCCCAGAGCACTCTCGCGCCGGCCCTCAAGACAAACAAGATATTCGAGGGCGCACTGGCCCCAGGACTTCGTGACGCCCAGAGCGGCAGAGGTATCGCCGATCAGACCACCTCAGCGCGAGCGCGTAGATCCCACTTCGGAGTTGTGGTACGGAGTTTGTTTCAGCCAGGCCGCAGGTCACTATGCGCGAGGAATTGTCCGACCAAGGGCAAGGCGATGGTAGGGTCACTTACAGTTCTTTCGTCGTCTTCTTCATCCCCGGCGCTTGCTCGACCGGAGGGCAAGGTACTCATGGACCGCAGGTCGCGCAGGTCGTGGCGCGGTCTCAGCTTCTAGCGGTCCTCGTAACCGCATTTATGCTTTGTCCACCGACAGATCGTGAGGCCTCACCGATGTCGCCACTGTGTACCTTATCGCTGGGTTTGATGTTTATGCCTTGATAGATCCGGTTCTACTGGCCCCCATATATCTCCCCTTGTTGCTAGTAGGATAGGGATAGAGCCTGAGTCCATAGACCCTTTCGAGGTAGCTACGCCAGTGGGTGATTCGTTGGTAGCTCGGCGGGTATATAGAGCTTGTCCCGTGACTATTTACGCCGTCGGACCTAGCCGACTTGATAGAGTTAGAGATGATTGACTTCGACGTGATCACGGGGATGGATTGGCTAGCTTCTTGCTACGCCAATGTTGACCGCAGAGAGAGTAGTACGTTCCGCTTCGAGGAGCCGGTTGTTGAGTGGGAGGGAAGCACTGTATCGCCGAGGGGTAGGTTTATTTCCTACCTCAAGGCTAGGTAGATGGTGCAGAAGGGGTACATCTACCATCTCGTTCGGGTGTTTGATAATCAAGCCGCGTACCAGATTTTCGCCGCCCAGAGTCACGAGTTCCCGACGCGTGTTTCGGATGACCTTCCGTATCCTCCCGAGAGGAGATTGAGTTTTGTATTGACGTATTGCGGACACTCGCCTATTTCCATTCCGCCATACGTAATGGCACCGCCGAGTTGAGAGAGTCAAGGATCACTTAGAGATTTCCGGAGAAGCGGCTTCATCGCCTAGTGTTTCTCCCCGGGAGCGCCGTATTGTTCGTGAAGAAGAAGGACGGACGCCGCGCACGTGTGTTGATTACAGCAACTGAACAAGGTGACCATTAAGAATGATACCCTTCCTGTGATTGATGATTTGTTCGACCCAGGTGGTGCGAGATGTTTTCCAAGATTGATCCGCGATCGGGCTATCATCAAAGTAGTCGAGAGGTGGATGTCCCTAGGATCGCATTCAGACCCAGACGCATTATGAGTTCGTGGTCATGTTTTTTGGTTGACCAATGCTCCGCGGTATTCATGGATTTGATGAACCGAGTGTTCAAACCATTTTGGACACGCTTTGTGATAGTGTTCATTGATGATATCTTGGTTTATTCTCGCCAGCAGGAGCACGCGAGCATTTGGCGATCGTGGCCGACAGCTTCTCCAGACCAGCTTGTACGCTAAGTTTTCCAAATGTGAGTTTTGGTTGACTTCGCGGCGCTTGGGCATATTGTCGGCTGATGGCATTCGAGTGGATACGCCAAGATCGAGGCGCCAGACTTGGCCTAGACCTACTACTCCGGCAGAGGTTCGCAGCTCGGGCCTTGCAGGATATTATCGGCGTTCGTGGAGAAGTTTGCTTCTATCTCGCACCATTGACTAGGCCGACTCGTAAGGCGCCAAGTTTCATGGATCGATGCTTGTGAGCGTGTTTTCGATTCTTGCCGAAAGAGAGACCGACGACCGCCTCGTTCTTACTCTTCCAGAGGTCCGATGGTTATGTCGCGTATTGTGATGCGCCGACATCGGGTTGGGATGTGTGTTGACGCAGCATGGCAGGTTATAGCATATGCATCCCGACACCAAGAAACACGAGAGGAACTACCCCACCCATGATTTGGAGTTGGCGGTTGTGATTCACGCCAAGATCCGAGGCACTATTTGTATGGGGTTCACGTGGATATTTTTACGCACCACAAGAGCCTCCAGATATCTTCACCGCAGGAGCCGAACTTACGGCAGACGCGGTGGTTAGAGTTGCTTAAGGATTACGATGTTGATATCCCGTATCACCCGGGAAGGCCAATGTTGTGGCGTATGCCTTAGTCGTAGGTCGATGGGGAGCCCATCAGATGTGCAGCTAGAGAGGAGGGACATGGTTCGTGATTTGCACCAGTTAGCGAGCCTTGGTGTCCGTTTGATTGATTCTTATAGCAGTGGGGTTAGAGTTCGTGAGGTTGCCGAGTCTTCCATCGTTGAGGAGGTGAAGAGGCAACAGTTCGAGGATCCAGCTTTGATTCGAGATCGTGATACAGCTCTCCGTGAGGGCAAGGGTCCTTTTGAGGTAGCACCTGATGGGGTGCTAAGGTTTGAGGGCAGATTGTGTGTTCCAGATGTTTCGTGACTTCGCGGCAGTGTTCTGGGGAAGCACACAAGCATTTCTATCCATCCGGTCGACCAAGATGTACCACGACCTTAGATCCGTGTATTGGTGGGACGGCTTGAAGAGGACGCTGCAGAGTTCGTAGCTCGCCCGTGTTGTCGCAGTGAAGGCAGAGCACCGCAGGCCCGGTGGTTTGTTACGCATTTATCGAGATCCCGACCTTGAAGTGGGAGGTAATCAACATGGACTTCATCACAGGATTACCTCGCACTCAGAGGAGACATGATTCTATATGGGTTATCGTCGACAGGCTGACGAAATCAGCCCACTTTCTTCCCGTCAGGACGACTTTTTCGGCTGAGGATTATGCCAGACTTACATCCGAGAGATCGCCGATCGCATGGAGTCCCTACTGATCATATCGCATGTGGAGCCCATTTACGCTAACTTCCGGAGGTCCTTCCGCAGGGGTTTAGGGACGCAGTGAGCCCGAGCACCGCATTTCATCCACGCATGACGGACAGCAGAGCGCACTATCCGCACTTCGAGGATATGTCCGCGAGCCCGTGTTATTGACTTCGCAGTAGTTGGGAGGATCATTTGCCTCTAGTTGAGTTCGCGATAATAATAGCTACCACTCCAAAGATTCGGGATGGCGCCTTGAGGCCTTGTATGGAGGAAGTGCAGATCGCCTATAGGTTGGTTCGATGTGGGCGAGGTGCAGCTGAAGGGACCAGATTTGGTACAGCAGTGCCGGATAAGGTGAAGCTTATCCGAGGCGCTTATCGACATTTCGTAGTCGATGTAAGTCGATGCAGATCATCGCCGTCGACATCTTGAGTTCGAGGTTCATGATTGGGTTTTCCTAAAGGTGTCACCCATGAAGGGTGTGATGAGATTCGGGAAGAAGGGGAAACTCAGCCCTAGGTACATTGGGCCGTTTCAGATTGTCCGCAGGGTAGGCAAGGTTGCCTACGAGTTGGATCCGCCGTCCGATCCGGAGGCGCGCATCCGCTTTTCACGATCTACGCCGGCGAGATGTATCGGATCCATCTAGGTACACCCGATTGACGATGTCCAGTGACCGAGGGGTTATCGATGAGGAGATTCCCATAGCGATAGTCGATCGTCGTGTTAGCGCCCGCGACCAAGGACGTGGCTGGCCAAAGTCTTGTGGCGAACGAGCTCAGTGGAGATGACGTGAGGCCGGCGAGGACATGAGGCAGAAGTATCCTCACCTATTCCCCACACCTCCAGGTAATTCACTTTCCTACTTGTAAATTTTCATTATCGTTTATGCCTAAGTGTTGTTTTGTGGCCGCGTGTGGCATTTGCAAACTGTTTAAGTTATGAAGAATCTTATCGTTAATCGTTTTGGGAAGGAACATTCGACGAATGTTTCTAAGGAGGGGAGAATGTTATACCGTATTTCTGCAGTATGTACGTAAGTGGAATACGCATAAAAGTTTAGCCTTAAAGTTTAGGCTTGACGATTTTTGGGCACAACTCACAAAACGAATAGTTTTCCGACGAAACGCTTCCACGCCTTTCGTAGGTAAATTCCGCTATGCCATTTCTAATTTTGCGGATTTTTCCGAGAGACGAAACATTTTGGACCAACGGGAGGGCGACACTTGTCACCCTCCAATTGATGGATTGAAATCGCCCATTTGGACGAATTGGACACGGTGAGCACGTTTTTGTGCCTTGGCACAAGTCAAGGAGTTGGTAGGATATTTGTGTATAGTTAATCCTCACCCTACACTTGCCTTGCACTTGTCTTAATCTTGGCCATTGGTTGGCCACTTCTTGACCTATAAATACCCCCTTATATATGAAGAGTACTGAATCCACAAATCTTTCAAAGTCTTGAAAATCCTCTCCGCTCCCATTGTAGCTCTTTCGTCCAACACTCCCCCCCTCCCCTTGTGAAGGCCCTTGGCGGAATACCACCCCCTCTAGCCTAGTAGTTTGGCCGAGGCCCCCCCTAGCCTAGCCAAAAATCTACCCCCCCTCCCTTGGTAGAAAAGTTGTCTTCTAGTATTGTTATAATGCCCAAAATACCTAGCCCAAATACCTTAGTACTTAGTAGAAGTTGTGAAGAACTTCTAAGGTTTTCCTTGGAGCATACAACTTAGAGCAAAACCTTGCTCAGCGCGACTTTTCTAGGATATTATTGGGCTTACCGAGGTAACTAATCCTAACCCTCTTTTGAATTAGAGAATACTTCTGTAGTAGTATTAGAATAAGTATTAAATACTTAGAAGAATATCACGAATAGAATTGGTATTACTACAGTAGAAGTGTTTAAAAGAAGAATAATCAAACTTTACTTAAATATGACTGTTTTCAAAGTAGACTTATATAGCTCAACGGGTAGGAAGTCGCCCAACTTTCCGTAGAATTGTGAACCCTCTGCTTAGAATGACCTTGAGTAGTCTTTGATAGATATCTGTGACTATTATAGGTGACTCTCTGCGCGACATATTCACTTGGCGGAGGTTTTATTTGAGAAGGTATGTGATTCTTCCTAAAGCATGATATTTTATAATATATATAGTACGGTGAGCGTACATGTGTTAATCGAATAATAACCACGGCAATGTCTTTGACTTAAGCCCAATAATACTTACGAATGACTCACGGCTTAAGCTCGAATAACACTTACAGAATGCCTCACGGCTTAAGCTCAATAATAAAGATCCAAAGCATTTCAAAAGAATCTTGAATCATTTTTAATGAAGAGAACTAATTGGTTTTTAAATGAAGCTTAAGAGTTATACTAGCCTTATGGGAAGTTAAGTATAACCACTTAAGATTGATAAAAGAAACATTTGCCTATGTGTTTATAATGCACTTATATTGAATTGTGAAAAGAATAATAAGATGGTTTGATAAGTAGACATGATATGATGCTATGTGTGTTAGTGTCTTGTAACGCTTGTGAAAAAGTATTCTTGTTGTGCTTATGTTGTTTAACGATAAGTCGTTAGGTTAGTGTAACATCACTCACCTCTTGACATATTAGGGGTTGTCGCCTCCGACGCGGGGTAGACTCAAAGTGTCCGGGACCATGATTCGAGAATACCTCATGCGGGTCCAAGGACCTATGCGGAGCTACGGGAGTTCCGTGTTAGTGTGCGGGTTATACCTCACGCGGTCTATGTGGCCTACGCGGACGACGCAGTCCAGGACGATGCCGAGTAGCTACCTCGACGCGGGGTTATATACCCTACGCGGGCCTATGTGATTGGCTTATGCGGACTACGGAGTCCGTGATTAGGCTTGCATGGTGATACTACGCAATTGGCCTGCTTGATCATTCGCACCTAGAAAAGACACATCGCGCTTTACCTATCACGCTCTTGTTTGTGATGTGGCACTATGTGCGGTTTCCTTGGTTGTTTCATACATACTTGCAAAACTGTTTTTAAAATGATATGTTTCATTTAAGTATTTTTACAGTTTCATATACTTAGTACCTGTTGTACTGACCTCCTTCGGGGGGCTGCGTTCATGCCGCAGGTAAGGGCAAGCAGGTGCTAGATCCACATTCTTAGGATCTCTACGTTGGTGTCGGGAGCTCCATCTTTTCCGGAGGCTCTACTTTTGGGTATGATCTCCCTGTTGTAGATAGTTCTGTACAGTCAGGGTATGGCGGGGCCCTGTCCCGCCATAGTTGTATTTTTCCTTAGAGGTCTGTAGTCATGTTGTACAGTGTCGGATGTAACTGCTAAACCATGTTTATATATATATGCCGAAAGGCGATGTTTTCTCACATAAACTGTGTCTTATTTTATAAACTGTTTCATGTCTTGCTTTATATTTCACGATTACTACGATGTATGACTACTTGGGTGCCCTGAGGCACGATCCACGAACTGGGCGGGTCGTGACAATTACCTCATACGGGTCCATACGAACTATGCGGGCGGATACAGTCTATGCGAGGAAACTACCTCATGCGGGTCCATACGGCCTATGCGGGTGAAATAGTCCCAGGAGTAGGATTACAGAATGATACTACGGGCGGATGGCCCTAGGTTAATCATGAGCTTCCTGTTTTAAAACCGGCAAAGTTTATTCTTGTCCACTCTCATTGTTAGTAAGGCATAGTGTACTGTTAATGTGGTTATCATACATGTCCCCAACTTTATTTTAGACTATTATGATTTCATTACTGTACTTTCAGTTTCACATACTTGATACATGTTGTACTGACCTCCTTCGGGGGGTTGCGTTCATGCCGCAGGTAGAGTTATACAGGTTGCTGATCCTCACTCTTAGGATCACTGTTCAGCTGTTGAGAAGCTCCATTACTCCGGAGGCTTATACTTGGTTCAGATCCCTGATATTGTCAGTTATTGTACATTCAGGGGTATGGCGGGGCCCTGTCCTCTCACAGTTGTTATTCTTAGAGGTCTGTAGTTATGTCTTGTGGATTGGGTTGTAAAGAAAAAAAAAGATGTAACTGATGTTTTGGGTTATGTATATTTCACAGAAGGTGGCCTTATCGGCTAGCTTGTGGATATTTTTGTCTAAGTATTTTATGATTTTTCAGATGTTAGTTGTTATTCTCGATGTATACTGTAGGTGCCTGTGTAGGGCACGATCGCGGCAGGGGTCGTGTCACGACCCGACCGGGATCGCATCGCGCCCTACCTGGTCACAATTTCAGGTAATCATCAGATAAAATCAGCGTAACATACAGTAAACTTAAAAATAAAACATCGTAAGTAAACAACAGGTTAGCCGATAGGGCTACCTTCCTGAACATATATAAATACAACCGAAGCAGTTGCCTCATTTCTTTTACAAACTGACCCACAAAATGTGAATACATACCTCTAAGAGTTTTGACATAACAACTGTGGCGGGACAAGGCCCCGCCGTACCCCTGAATACACATAAATGTGACAACTCCGAAACACTGGAGCCATCTCAACTTGCTGAACCGGGATCCTAAGCTCGCGGATCCACAATGGCGTGTACCTAAACTGCGGGCATGAACGCAGCCTCGAAGAAGTCGATAACAACAGTGCGAATATGGAACATAATATAACGTACAGTAAACAAATCATAACTGTACAAAAGAATGACAAGGACAAGTATAAAAATACTTACCAGATCCTGCCGTGTCATTACCACTTATGAACTTAATCGTACCTTACTATCCTTTCCATTCCCAATAAAAGTTATAGTCACATTCTTACGTACATTATTTAGAAAAAGAATCATTAAGTTCATTACCATATAACTTACTTATCTTTCATAACATAGTCCGGCCCACTACGGAGGGACACATATCTCGCCTACCCAACTGGGACGCGATCAAGTCACACTAATATCAAAGCATGCCCGTGGAATCCCCCATCACTGTCGACAGCTATTAGTGTAAAATATAACCATGTGACGCGCCCGTGGCATCCCACCTCACTGTCGGCGTACACATACACAATACATATATATATATCCTGCCCGTGGAATCCCACATCACTGCCGACAGTCCAGGGTATAATAATACACCAATAGGCATACATGAACACCAAGTCCCACCGGTGGTATAGCGTCTTGGGGGTCTACCCCTCACTTATACTCTTACCCTGGAGAAGGTGGTAAAGCAGGTGGTATAGCATCTTGGGGGTCTACCCCTCACTTATACTCTTACCCTGGAGAAGGTGGTATAACGTCTTGGGGCTTGCCCGCCATTTATACTCTTACCCTATCTCGACGGTCGTCAAACAACACATAAAGCGGTGGTACAGCGTCTTGGGGTTTACCCTCACTTATACTCTTACCCTGGAGAAGGTGGTATAACGTCTTGGGGCTTGCCCCTCATTTATACTCTTACCCTATCTCGACTGACCATCAAACAAGACATAAGCACTACCATGTCTTTTATAAAATCCGAATTTAACCCAAGTGCTACAAATAACGGAAGCATACCGTGGAACCCACATCACCGCTGCGTCCCAAGAACTTACAAGACATCCGACCCTTCAACCGAGAGTCGCGACAACTTAATAAAACATAATACTTGCACTCAAAGGCTATTACCAGACATATAGACAAGTTCTCAATTAACCAAGCCAAAGTACTTATCAAGGCACACATAGGATAATTCTCATTTTATCAAGCCAAAGTACTAATCAAGGCATACATAGAATAATTCTCTTTTAACAAGTCAAAGTACTACATACGTACATTCTTTTATAAAAGACTCCTTTCTATGTAAAGCTCCAAGATACTAACACCCGTAGTATCAAGTCCTATTCACCTTTCAAGACAAGTCACAATACCTTTTTTAGAAATACAAACACCGCTTCTAAAACAAGTGACTTCTTTTATTAAAAGCCTTAAGCAATTGGTACCTTTAAACCAATTTGCCGTTCCTTAATACAAGTTATTCCTTTGATTACGTTATTAGAGAAAACCATTCTCTTATCCTTCCATAAAGCCGTTATAACCCACTTCCCATAAAGCCGTTATAACCCTTTATGGTTTTAGACAAACTCATTCCTTTTATAACTAAGAGATTTATACTTTCAAATCAAATCTCTTAACTTTCAAAATACATCAAGTCTCTTAACTTTTTAGAAAACAAGTTTCAAAGTCTTAAAAGCTTCATACGTAAACTCTTTTAAAATTTGTAACAAATCTTTGGTCGTCGTGAATAAGTTATACTTATTTATAACGATCTTATTCAAGTAGCCATGATCTAGAAAATGTAATACAATTTTGTCTTATCTTAGCTTCTATGCAGATGGAGGATTTCTACTTGTTTTAACATAATGGATTGTCATTACATTTTCCTTTATTAACGCCGTGATGGCTTATTCGATACTTATACTCATTTGTACCGTAAATTAGCCAAATCAACTCGACTCCTTTTTATATAAAACCTTAGGCAATTGATGCCGTAAAATCAAGTTGCCTTTTACATAGTCAAGTCATTTATCTTTCCATAAGGCAAATATAACTAACTTCCCATAAAGCGTTATATTCACTTTATACCTTAGCCATAAACAATTTCCTATCCAAGGGACTTATACGTTTAAAACGGGACAAGTATCACATACTTTAAAACTCTTCAAGTCCCTTAACTTTAAAATCAACTTAAGACATCCTTACTATTTTCAAAGAAGTGAGTTAATCTCCTAACCCACCCGACTTGGCATCACATAAAACAAGTAAAGAATGTCATAGTCTTGTATGTCTACCGTACTACATACGTGCAACTAGTCATGCTCAAAAGATAGGAAAAGTTCTACATAGGGTAATTCACATAACTACCTCTTAACTTCTAAGAGTAGAAGGAAACATGAAAGGATACCACAAGTATATTCCATACATAGAATCATGCCAAAGGAAGGAAGAGGTTCACATACCTCGCGACGATTGTCGACAAATAGCAAAATGCTCCAAAGTACTCCAACCTTGATAGTTATTCCATTCTCCAAGTAGGATACGTTATACTTAGTACTTCAACCTATAATGGTCACAATATGTCCATTAACCTTTTACTTCCAACGCAGAATCATTCTAAGTGCTAAGTCACTAATCCTACGGAAAATCGGACAGCACCTCCTTTGTTTCTACTAACTTTGCCACCTTTTTCAAGGTCGAATACAATAACCAAACAGCCCCAATTGGCTCACAATTAAGTAGAAGATAGTCCAATACAAATGACTAACTAAACAGCCCCAATTGGCTCACAATTAAATAGAAGATAGTCCAATACAAATGACTAACTAAACAGCCCCAATTGGCTCACAATTAAATAGAAGATAGTCCAATACAAATGACTAACCAACTACTACAAACTACAAGTCCAAAATCGGCCACCTTGAGTTCAACCAAACTAATTCTTATCCAATTTCCATTTCAAACCAAAATGGTAGCATAATAAGATATCAAGTCGCATTTGGTTAGTACTACCATAAGCTTCAAGTCAATAACATGTGACGATTCTAACAACGATCAAATTGTAATCCAACTTAACATGGCCTACATTTCATTTCGAATTTCAAAGACTACAATCGATCTATAATCCTTATAAACTTCAACACATATGCTTCATGCTAGTAAAATGTAAGGCTAACAACAATACATAATCTTGTAACACTTAAAGAGAACAAAATTATACCTCAACGAATCTCAATCTAACTTCCAACCAAGTCGCTCCTAGAAACTTAGAGCCTCTTCAAGACACTTCAATCCGCTACTTGAGACCCTTAGAACAATACCAACAACTTTCCTTCAAACCTCCAATCCAAAACCTAGAAAGCCACTAGGTTTTCACTTTGCGACTAATACGAAAACTCTCTTTTTCTGGGATTTTTCTATTGAGATACACTTACATAACACTCATGAACCTTGGTTTAAAGTGTGGAGCTTAATAGACAACAAACGAATTTTTTCTCTCTTTGGTCCCTCTCAGGCAGAGCTCAATGTGGAGTTCATCCATTCTCTTCAATTTTTTCTAAGTGTTGGACTAAGTCTCACTACTAGTAGTATTATAAAACACATTGGAGGGTCAAGATGCAAACAAATGGGTGGTTTGGATGAGCTTTACTTAAATATCAAGGCTTGTGGGACCTTTGACTTTGGTCAAGATTGTCAAGCTTCACTACTTGCAAGACTTTGTCATCCAAGACTATGGTCAATGACCATATTGGCCATGCCTAAATCGTCCAAGGCATCATAAGGGGGGGTGACACGTGTCGCCCTCCCGTTCGTCACAACAAAACGTTTTCCGACAATTTCATAATTCCTATAAATTCCTACAAGTCTCTAATCTTGACACTTATGAGTTCTTACGTACGTTCTTAAAACATGTCCTGTAAATACGAGGTGTAACATTCTTCCCCCCTTAGAAACATTCGTCCCCGAATGTTCTTTCGGAGTCAATCTTTATAATAAGCGACATAGCTTCTTCTCACAACCCCGACATACCAACAATGCCACACATGGCCACATAACAATACTTATGCTAAGATGTCAACCTTGGCACTTATAAAGCCAACTAGTCCATACTCATAATGACCTTAAAGCCTGTCATAATCCTCTCTACTCGGTCTACTAAGGGTCTGACGACTGTATCATCACCGGGAAAATCTCATATTCCCGCTCAGCTACCACCCCAAACACTCACGGGTGTAGTTACCTCGAAAGGTTCTTATGGATTCAGGATCTATTCCTTTACACTTGGTTGCTATCTTTTTTTACTGGTCGTACTCTTTCCGTACTCCCAACTCATACTAGTATACATATATAACTTCCATACCGATTCTGGCCTCTAATCTTTGGAGTCACTCTATAAAACAATATAAGGTCATTTCCGGCTTTCATGACCTGGTTCCGGTGGAACGCGTCCACGAACCCGTAAAACAATTAACTAGACTTGGGCCTTGCGCCCTCGTGACCCCGTCACGTAGCGGAACTACTACCAATTGATCCCACTCCATTCCAGGATATGGGGAGACCCGTAATAGGTCCTCGACCCTACTCAGCGTCGCACTTAACTCTTATCCTTGGTCTGACTTAAAATCTTATTGCCAGAGAAAGCCTTATACATCTAAGGTCTCGGCAGTTATCAATATTCTTAGGCTCGCAATTTCCATGCTCCAAGCCTACCTTACCAATCCCCGATACGGGTATAAAACTTCTCATAAAATCATAACCATGTTGTCTCGATCACAACAACCATTACTTACTCTATCTGAGCCTCATCCGTATAATTCTCTTAAGCATACTACGCGACTTAATCTATTAACATGACATTCCGTTAGGTTCCTTAATATGGCTTCTTAAGGGTTCACTACCCTATCGCATGACTCATCCTTTCCCAATAATCTCAAAATAAACCACAAGACCTTGGCGAAAATTCATTAACTATTCCATACCTTCCGGTATCTAGTTAGTCTTTACCGATTCACGGTAATCTAAAATCATTCTAGGCAACAGCGTCGACCCTCATACATAACTCCGTATAGATGTATGTCACAATACCAACTATACTATAATCATTACCTACACGGATACGCAATCCACATAGTCCTTCTGGTCATCTTTGCCTTTCGTGTTGCAATCAACATAACTCGTTAGGGAGAGCGACCACAACAACACGGCTACATGGCACGATCTCGAGTGAGAAGAATGGAAACCAATCCTAAATGTCCTGCAGACCTCACGATTATAGATGTGGTGCACAACACACCGATAATCAAGACTCTACTAGACACGGTGCGTAGACACTTTCCGAGGACTAATCGCTCGATACCACTTTTGTCACGACCCGACCGGGATCGCATGGCGCCCTACACAGGCACCGCTGGTAATCATCGAGAAAATCAGCGGAACATACATGAAACTTAAAAATAAAACATCGTAAGTAAAACAACGAGTTAGCCGATAGGGCTACCTTCACGAACATATATAAATACAACAAAGCGGTTGCCTCATTTCTTTTACAAACTGACCCACAAAATGTGAATACAGACCTCTAAGAGTTTTGACATAACAACTGTGGCGGGACAAGGCCCCGCCGTACCCCTGAATACACATAAATGTGACAACTCCGAAACACTGGAGCCATCTCAACTTGCTGAACCGGGATCCTAAGCTCGCGGATCCACAACTGTGTACCTAAACCTGCGGGCATGAACGGCCCCGAAGAAGTCGATAACAACAATGCGAATATGGAACATAATATAACGTACAGTAAACAAATCATAACTGTACAAAAGAATGACAAGGACAAGTATAAAAATACTTACCAGATCCTGCCGTGTCATTACCACATGAACTTAATCGTACCTTACTATCCTTTCCATTCCCAATAAAAGTTATAGTCACATTCTTACGTACATTATTTAGAAAAAGAATCATTAAGTTCATTACCATATAACTTACTTATCTTTCATAACATAGTCCGGCCCACTACGGAGGGACACATATACTACCCCGATGCGGGGCGATCAAGTCACACTAATATCAAAGCATGCCCGTGGAATCCCCATCATCGCCGACTATTAGTGTAAAATATAACCATGTGACGCGCCCGTGGCATCCCACCTCACTGTCGGCGTGCACATACACAATACATATATATATATCCTGCCCGTGGAATCCCACATCACTGCCGACAGTCCAGGGTATAATAATACACCAATAGGCATACATGAACACCAAGTCCCACCGGTGGTATAGCGTCTTGGGGGTCTACCCCTCACTTATACTCTTACCCTGGAGAAGGTGGTAAAGCAGGTGGTATAGCATCTTGGGGGTCTACCCCTCACTTATACTCTTACCCTGGAGAAGGTGGTATAACGTCTTGGGGCTTGCCCCTCATTTATACTCTTACCCTATCTCGACCGGTCGTCAAACAACACATAAAGCAGGTGGTACAGCGTCTTGGGGGTTTACCCCTCACTTATACTCTTACCCTGGAGAAGGTGGTATAACGTCTTGGGGCTTGCCCCTCATTTATACTCTTACCCTATCTCGACCGACCATCAAACAAGACATAAGCACTACCATGTCTTTTATAAAATCCGGGAATTTAACCCAAGTGCTACAAATAACGGAAGCATACCCGTGGAACCCCACATCGATGCGTCGGTAACTTTACAAGACATCCGACCCTTCAACCGAGAGTCGCGACAACTTAATAAAACATAATACTTGCACTCAAAGGCTATTACCAGCACATATAGACAAGTTCTCAATTAACCAAGCCAAAGTACTTATCAAGGCACACATAGGATAATTCTCATTTTATCAAGCCAAAGTACTAATCAAGGCATACATAGAATAATTCTCTTTTAACAAGTCAAAGTACTACATACGTACATTCTTTTATAAAATACTCCTTTCTATGTAAAGCTCCAAGATACTAACACCCGTAGTATCAAGTCCTATTCACCTTTCAAGACAAGTCACAATACCTTTTTTAGAAATACAAACACGCCAAAACAAGTGACTTCTTTTATTAAAGCCTTAAGCAATTGGTACCTTTAAACCAATTTGCCGTTCCTTAATACAAGTTATTCCTTTGATTACGTTATTAGAAAACCATTCTCTTATCCTTCCATAAAGCCGTTATAACCCACTTCCCATAAAGCCGTTATAACCCTTTATGGTTTTAGACAAACTCATTCCTTTTATAACTAAGAGATTTATACTTTCAAATCAAATCTCTTAACTTTCAAAATACATCAAGTCTCTTAACTTTTAGAAAACAAGATTCAAAGTCTTAAAAGCTTCAATCGTAAACTCTTTTAAAATTTGTAACAAATCTTTGGTGCGTCGTGAATAAGTTATACTTATTTATAACGATCTTATTCAAGTAGCCATGATCTAGAAAATGTAATACAATTTTGTCTTATCTTAGCTTCTATGCAGATGGAGGATTTCTACTTGTTTTAACATAATGGATTGTCATTACATTTTCCTTTATTAACGCGCGATGGCTTATTCGATACTTATACTCATTTGTGCCGTAAATTAGCCAAATCAACTCGACTCCTTTTTATATAAAACCTTAGGCAATTGATGCCGTAAAATCAAGTTGCCTTTTTACATAGTCAAGTCATTTATCTTTCCATAAGGCAAATATAACTAACTTCCCATAAAACCGTTATATTCACTTTATACCTTAGCCATAAACAATTTCCTATCCAAGGGACTTATACGTTTAAAACGGGACAAGTATCACATACTTTAAAACTCTTCAAGTCCCTTAACTTTAAAATCAACTTAAGACATCCTTACTATTTTCAAAGAAGTGAGTTAATCTCTAACCCACCCGACTTGGCATCACATAAAACAAGTAAAGAATGTCATAGTCTTGTATGTCTCAGTACTACATACGTGCAACTAGTCATGCTCAAAGATAGGAAAAGTTCTACATAGGGTAATTCACATAACTACCTCTTAACTTCTAAGAGTAGAAGGAAACATGAAAGGATACCACAAGTATATTCCATACATAGAATCATGCCAAAGGAAGGAAGAGGTTCACATACCTCGCGACGATTGTCGACAAATAGCAAAATGCTCCAAAGTACTCCAACCTTGATAGCTATTTCATTCTCCAGTAGGATACGCTATACTTAGTACTTCAACCTATAATGGTCACAATATGTCCATTAACCTTTTACTTCCAACGCAGAATCATTCTAAGTGCTAAGTCACTAATCCTACGGAAAATCGGACAAAGACCTCCTTTGTTTCTACTAACTTTGCCACCTTTTCAAGGTCGAATACAATAACCAAACAGCCCCATTGGCTCACAATTAAGTAGAAGATAGTCCAATACAAATGACTAACGAAACAGCCCCAATTGGCTCACAATTAAAGAGAAGATAGTCCAATACAAATGACTAACTAAACACCACCAAATGGCTCACAATTAAATAGAAGATAGTCCAATACAAATGACTAACCAACTACTACAAACTACAAGTCCAAAATCGGCCACCTTGAGTTCAACCAAACTAATTCTTATCCAATTTCCATTTCAAACCAAAATGGTAGCATAATAAGATATCAAGTCGCATTTGGTTAGTACTACCATAAGCTTCAAGTCAATAACATGTGACGATTCTAACAACGATCAAATTGTAATCCAACTTAACATGGCCTACATTTCATTTCGAATTTCAAAGACTACAATCGATCTATAATCCTTATAAACTTCAACACATATGCTTCATGCTAGTAAAATGTAAGGCTAACAACAATACATAATCTTGTAACACTTAAAGAGAACAAAATTATACCTCAACGAATCTCAATCTAACTTCCAAATCCGAAGTCGCTCCTTAGCAACTTAGAGCCTCTTCAAGACACTTCAATCCGCTACTTGAGACCCTTAGAACAATACCAACAACTTTCCTTCAAACCTCCAATCCAAAACCTAGAAAGCCACTAGGTTTTCACTTTGCGACTAATACGAAAACTCTCTTTTTCCGGGATTTTTCTATTGAGATACACTTACATAACACTCATGAACCTTGGTTTAAAGTGTGGAGCTTAATAGACAACAAACGAATTTTTTTCTCTCCTTGGTCCCTCTCAAACCCGAGAGCTCAATGTGGAGTTCATCCAATTCTCTTCAATTTTTTTCTAAGTGTTGGACTAAGTCTCACTACTAGTAGTATTATAAAACACATTGGAGGGTCAAGATGCAAACAAATGGGTGGTTTGGATGAGCTTTACTTAAATATCAAGGCTTGTGGGACCTTTGACTTTGGTCAAGATTGTCAAGCTTCACTACTTGCAAGACTTTGTCATCCAAGACTATGGTCAATGACCATATTGGCCATGCCTAAATCGTCCAAGGCATCATAAGGGGGGGTGACACGTGTCGCCCTCCCGTTCGTCACAATAAAACGTTTTCCAACAATTTCATAATTCCTATAAATTCCTACAAGTCTCTAATCTTGACACTTATGAGTTCTTACGTACGTTCTTAAAACATGTCCTGTAAATACGGGGTGTAACAGGTCGGGTCGTGACAAAAAGTGGTATCAGAGCAGTTAGTCCTCGGAAAGTGTCTACAAACCGTGTCTAGTAGAGTCTTGGTTATCGGTGTGTTGTGCACCACATCTATAACCAGGAGGCTGCAGGACATTTAGGATTGGTTTCCATTCTTCTCACTCTGAGATCGTGCGATAGAGCTGTGTTGTTAGGGTCGTCTCTCCCTAACGAGTTATGTTGATTGCAGCTACGAGAAAGGCATCAGTGACCCAGGGAAAATTATGTGGATTGCGTATCCAGGTTGGTAATAATTGTAGTATAGTTGGTATTAAGACATACAACTATACAGATTTATGTATGAGGGTCAGACGCGTGTTACCTAGAATGATTCTTGATTACCAATGATTGGTAAGGATTAAATAGATACCGGGAAGGTATGAAACAATTTAATGAATTCTCATCAAGGTTTTACGTACTAATTTGAGATAATTAGGAGATGATGAGCTGTCTGAGAAGGTAATGGACCCTTAAGAAGTTATAATTAAGGGATTTAATGGAAGACTATGTTAATAGATTAAGCTACGTAGTATATGTTATACCCCGTATTTCCAGAGTATGTACGTAAGGACGTACGTAGAAAATTTGAACTTGAGAATTAGGCTTGGCCGAATTAACTTTGTTCACAACACCCGGTTAGAGTCGTTTTTCGACGAAACGCTTTCTGACTTTCGTATGGGAATTTCCGGCTATGTCATTTTTAATTTTTGCGGATTTTTCCGAGAGACGAAACATTTTGGACCAACAAGAGGGCGACACTTGTCACCCTCTCATTGGAACACCTTGGGCGGAAATTGTGGTGGCCGAAAGTGTGGCCTTTGTGGTCAAGGGTTGGTAGGATATTTTTGTGTTAGTTGACTAGTGTGCACTTGGCAAGATCTTGGCCCTACACTTACCTTGCACTTGGCAAGATCTTGGCCATTGGTTGGTCTTGGCTTGTCCTATAAATACCCTCTCCCTTTGAAGACTTCTTCATCCTTAAATTTGCCTAAGTCTTGAAAGCTCTCTTTCTCCCCCCTTGTGAGGCCTTAGCCGAGAGCCCCTCTCCCCTTGGCGAGAGTTCCCCAGTGGGGTAGGCGAGGGTATACACCCCCTCCGGGGTGCAGGCCGTGGGAATCGTTATACCCGTTTTCCAGAGTATGGACGTATGGACGTACGTACGAAATTTGAGCCTTAAGATAGGCATTGGATTCGAAATTTGGGCACAAGTGCCGATTAGAGTCGTTTTCTGACGAAACGTTTCCACAGCTTTCGTAGGGAAAATTCCGGCTATGTCATTTATTATTTTTGCGGATTTTTCCGAGAGACGAAACATTTTGGACCAACGGGAGGGTGACATGTGTCACCCTCACATTGGATGCAATAGGTTGGCTTGGACGATTTGGGCGTCCAAGAGCCTTGGTTGGCCTCGCCGATTGTCTCCCTCTTTTGTGCCTTGCTTTGTGGCTTGTTTTGTGGAGTGTTTTGTGGAGTGTTTTGTGGGTGCACTTGGCTTGATCTTGGCCTTACACTTGCCTTGCACATTGCTTGATCTTGGCCATTGGTTGGCTTTTGGTTTTGCTATAAATACCCCCTAAGCTTGAAGACTTCATTCATCCACAAATGTTTCCAAGTCTTGAAATCCCTCCCCTCCCTCTTGTGGCTCTCGTCCTTAGCCTCTCTCCCTCCCCCTCCTAGTGGCCTTTGGCCGAGAGGTCTCCCCCTCCCCCTTGTGGTGTCTAGCCGTGGGGTACCCCCCCCCTAGCCTAGTTACTTTCGTATAATACCCCTTGTTGTGGTATAGAAATACTCTCCTAGTATTGTTATAATGCCCAAAATACCTTGGCCTTATACCTTGTTATATTCCAAAAGTTACCTCTATACGTAGAGCCCGAAATACTACCTTTTTAGTCTCAAACCGAAACCCTAAGGAAAATCTTCATTGTTGGTTGAAGTTTTGGAGTAGAAGTTGGTTAGAACTTCTAAGGGTTGTTTGGAGCGCTCGGAGTAGGAGCTAAGCGTTGCTCAGGATCGACTTTATACTTGGATAATTTTGGGCTTATCGAGGTAAACACTACTGTCCTTCTATTGTAATTGGAAATTACATGTTAGAATATATGGTTGAAGTATACTATATATAGAACTGAACTTAGTATTGTGGCAATGTCTTTTGACTTAAGCCTGAAGAATAAAGAATCGAATCGTATCAGACAAAGCGATTGCAGTAGACTTGTGTAGTATTACTGAGTAGGATGGTACACGTCCGGTTAGACGTGTGAACCCCCCCTGGTTTGCTTGGTAGTCGGCCTCGATAGAGGAGGAGATTTACGTTGTCATGCGGGGAGGTCGCCAATTTTCTGTAGAAAGATAGAACTTGTGTTTTGGGGTTAATAGACGTTTGTGACCTTTATAGGTGAAAGTACTAAGAGTAGCGTATTCTACTCGAGGAGTGGAAAGGGCTAGCAAGGTTGTAGTACTTGGAGCTTTTTGCTTATTGTCGATAATCGTCGCGAGGTATGTGAACCTCTTCCTATCTCTTCTAGCATGATATGTGTGAACTATGTAAGTACGGTAGACGTACATGTGTTAACTGTGTTTGATTGTTCTTAAAACATAAAGTGTTATAACGGCTTTATGGGAAGTTGGTTATAACAACTTTATGTAGGTAAGAAAATACTTTGTGGTTTTAAAAAGGTAACTGATGAGAATTATAACTGGCTTGTTATAATAAAGGACTTGATGTATTTCAAAAGATTTATAAATCGTTTTGAAGGGAGAGTAACACTTGGTTTTAAAAGGTTTTAAAAAGAGTTATACTAAGCTTTATGGGGAGTTAGGTATAATGTCTTAAGAGAGGTAAAGAAAATGGTTTACTGATGTTAGAAGTTAAGAGACTTGATCTTATAAGATAAGAGACTTAACTTATTTGTTCTAATGTGAATGTTTGTGTGAAACCTCATTCGTGAGTAATGAGTACTTGGTGTTATTTAAAGGGATAATGTTTCTTGATTTGGAAATCGAATGTGTATCGACGCACCATCTGCAGCGTTAATAAAGGAAAATGTATTGAATAATGATGAATTGTATTAAAACCGGAGAAACCTCCATCTGCATAGAAACTAAGATGAGACAAAATGATATACATTTTCTAGATCATGGCTGCGGTAATAAGAATGTTGTAAACAAGAATAACCTACTCTCACGTGAGACATATATTACTCAATTGTTCTAAAAAGGAATCAAGTGATTAAGTTTGGGAACTATGAAACCATTTGAAAATGAGAAGCTTGAGTAATTGAAACTAGGCAAACTGGAACTTAGGAAAAGAATGTTGTTACTTGATTTTTGAAAAGGAATGTGGGTTGGTCATTCTAATACTATGATTATCGGGTGACTTTTATAAAAGTAATGGATCTCTTTTAAAAGAACTTAACGTATGTAGTACTTTGGGGTTAAAAACCCGGACTTTGGTATAAATGGAAGTACTTTGAGTTGTTGTGAAACTTGCCTATGCTTGTTGTTGTGAAACTTGCCTATGCTTGTTGTTGTGAAACTTGCCTATGCTTGTTGTTGTGAAACTTGTCTATGCTTGTTGTTGTGAAACTTGCCTATGCTTGTGATGATAGCCTTTGTTGTACAAGTGTGGTATTTCTGTGTTACCGCGTCTCTCGATAGAGGGCCGGTTGACTTGTTGAGAACTTACTGGGACGTGCTGGCAGTGATGGAGAATTCCACGGGTATGTTTCCATTTTGATTACTGTCTTGTTGTTGATATCACATGGACATGTCTACCGATCACGAGATTCGGGGCACGCGGCTACGCGGCGGGTTGATTACCCGATATATGGTTATTCGCAACATGGACGTGTCTACCGTCTGAGATTCGGGGCATGTGGCTACGCGGCAGGGTTGACCACCCAAGATATTGTTATCGAGGTTACATGGGCATACTGCCGTCGATTCCAGGGGGCATGTGGCCACGCGGCCTTGTTATTATTGTTGCATCATGGACATGTCTACACCGAGGCAAGATTCCGGCACGCGCCATGACGCGAACATGATGGATGTATGGGCGTGAGACCCATAGTTATATTTGAGTGGTGACTTTGAGGCGTGAGTCCCGACTTGATTGCTTTATGTTGCGTCTTGTATTTTGGTTATCATACATGTCTCCCGCTTTTTAAGCTATTATGATTTCATTCTGATGTTGTGATTTCACATACTTGGTACTGTTAGATCGACCTCCTTGAGGCTGCGTTCATGCCGCATGAGTAGGTACATCGGCCGTGGATCCTCGCCTTAGGATCTCGGTTCAGCGTTTTGGGAAGCTCCGTTTCTCGGAGGCTTATCTTTTGGTATGTGTTCCACGAGTTGTAGGTTCTTGTACATTCAGGGTATGGCGGGGCCCTGTCCTTCATAGTCGTTGTAAATCTTAAGTCTGTAGAATCTGTTGTGGGCGTGGTTGTAAAAGGATTAAACTGTTGGGTTTATGTATATACCAAGGCAAATCGCTTTGCTGGCCTGCTTTATTATTATATCTCTTGTTTCATGATTCATGTTTTATTTTCCTGGTTTTCTCGATGTTGTATCACTAGGGTGCGGGTAAGGCACGATGCGCAGGTTCGGGCGTTACAAAGTGGTATCGAGCGCTTAGTCCTCGGAAAGTGTCTACGCATCGTGTCTAGTAAGTCTTGATTGATTATCGGTGTGTTGTGCACCACATCTATAATCGAGGCTATAGGACATTTAGGATTGGTTTCTATTCTTCTCATTCCGAGATCGTGCCTTAGAGCCGTGTTGTAAGTTGGACCCTCCGACGTGTTTCGTTTTACGATTATGCCTGCGAAAGGCAACCAGGGCCCGAGAAGGGCAAAGCGGAGAGGCGCTAGTGGGATTCAGAGGAGTACGAGCGCGAGCGTCGAAGACTGAGTAGTGCTTCAGACGGCGAGTTTTGCGGCGCCGCCCGGCCAGCGAGTTTAGAGCGCAGCGATGGCTGCTGAGACTACTGATGCACGAGCCTCGGTCCACGATGCAGGCGGGAGATGGGTCACAAGGAGATGGCCCGATTATTGGCGAGGTTGTGGCAGATATGAGATAGGCCGGACGCAGTTCAGCCTGGCCAAAGACTGTAGTGCACCGAGGCGCATTTGAGGCTACTGGATTTCTTAGTTGTAGCCCTTTGAGTTTTACTGGTCGAGGCGGAGGATGATCCGCAGGAGTTCATCCGTCGATTCTGAGAGGATCATGCGGGTGATCAAGGCTTCAGTGATCGAGTCTGCGGACATTTGGTTCGCATCGGCTGCGTGATACCGCATGATCGATTGGTTTGACTCGTGGGAGCTTTCCCGGGGAGAGCATGCACTTCCAGCCGCTTGGGACGAGTTTTCGGGGGCCTTCCTGGCACATTTCTTGCCTCCACAAATGAGGAGGGCTCGGGCCGACATATTTTTGATGTTGAGGCGAGCAGGCGTCTGATTCGGAGTACAATGTGAGTTCGACTCATTGGCGGTATGTTCCGCATTAGTAGCTAGTATGGAGGATCGAGTGCAGATATGTTCTGTGGCTCGATGATTACCTAGCGAGAGTTGTTCGGGTGTTTCTCTTCACGGCATGGACATTGCCGCATTCGTGCTCATGCACTTGGAGTGCGAGGAGCGCAGATCGACAGGTGGACGCTTTCGTGAAGAAGGCCAAGACGGCGGATATTTTGGCGACTTTCGAGGCGGACCGCCTCAGCAGACTAGTTATGTACCTCCGCCATATCGAGTGGCCCTCCGCAGCCGGGACCGCGGATATTCGTGAGCGTGTCCGCTCCGTGTTTCAGATGTTCGGGGAGTAGGGTGTTGGCGGATGCGATCACCCTACCTCGGTGTGGTCGATGTGGTAGACCGCATTTCGGAGAGTGTCGTAGTACCAAGGGAGCTTGTTATTCTTGCGGCCAACAGGGCCATATGACGAGAGACTGTCCGACCAGGGGTAGCACTGGTAGGATAGCACAGACTACTAGAGCAGTAACGGGCCCGGGTTCGGGGCGTTACAAAGTGGTAGAGGTCGCGGTGGAAGTTCCCAGTTTTAGCGGTCCTTGAACCGCCTAGTTTCAGGTATATCCTTAACCCTCTAGAGTTTTGTGTGTATTGATGTTGTTGATGTGTTTAATGATATGTTTGGATAGCTTTGTGCTAAAATGTGATTTAGAAACCTGGTTAGTGAAAAGGGTAAGTCCCTGGGTAGTGTGAAATGGAGGTGGTAGCTTTCATGACCTGTAGAGGTAAGATTGTTCGGATCAAGAAATTAGAGAGAGTTGGCGCTACAGTGGGTCGGGTTGGGGCCATGTTGCGGGCCAACCCGCGTCCCGTTTCGAGGAAGGGTCAGCTCTGGGTGGTCCCGCCAGGTGGCAGGGTCACGAGGGTGCTAGGCCCAAGTTTAGATGACCATCGTATGAGTTCGTGGATACGTTCGACCAGAATCAGTTCGTGAAGGCCGGGAATGGCCTTAGGGGAAATCGAGATTAGTGAGATGACCAAGTTTGGAGGTAGTGACTCCAAGGGTTGGACACGAGCGTTGGCGGAAGTGTGGTATGGATACTAGAAAGAGTTTGAGTGTTCGAGAAAGTGCAAAGAAGATAGGGGGAAAAGTGAACGTGTATGATCGTTTCTTTTGTGAAATGAAGGTGTGAAGGGTGTATATTTTAGACCTCGGGTAAGGGGTTTCCTCGTTGACATGGGTTTAAGTATTGGTGCGTTTGTTATTTTTATGGCCAGGTGTGGCATGATCGTTTTCGTGCGTATAGCAGTGAAGGCTATACTAGCGCATGTTTGTGTTGAGACTTGAGAAGGAACATTCGGGACGAATGTTTCTAAGGAGAATGTTATACCCGCTTTTTCCAGTATGCGTATGGACGACGTCTGAAATTTGAGCCTTAAGATAGGCATTGGATTCGAAATTTGGGCACAAGTGCCGATTAGAGTCGTTTTCTGACGAAACGTTTCCACAGCTTTCGTAGGGAAAATTCCGGCTATGTCATTTATTATTTTTGCGGATTTTTCCGAGAGACGAAACATTTTGGACCAACGGGAGGGTGACATGTGTCACCCTCACATTGGATGCAATAGGTTGGCTTGGACGATTTGGGCGTCCAAGAGCCTTGGTTGGCCTTGGCCGATTGGCTCCCTCTTTTGTGCCTTGCTTTGTGGCTTGTTTTGTGGAGTGTTTTGTGGAGTGTTTTGTGGGTGCACTTGGCTTGATCTTGGCCTTACACTTGCCTTGCACATGGCTTGATCTTGGCCATTGGTTGGCTTTTGGTTTTGCTATAAATACCCCCTAAGCTTGAAGACTTCATTCATCCACAAATGTTTCCAAGTCTTGAAATCCCTCCCCTCCCTCGTGTGGCTCTCGTCCTTAGCCTCTCTCTCTCCCCTCCTAGTGGCCTTTGCCGAGAGGTCTCCCCTCCCCTTGTGGTGTCTGGCCAGTGGGGTACCCACTAGCCTAGTTACTTCGTATAATACCCTTGTTGTGGTATAGAAATACTCTCCTAGTAATGCTCTAATCCCCAAAATCCCGTGGCCTTATACCTTGTTATATTCCAAAAGTTACCTCTATACGTAGAGCCCGAAATACTACCTTTTTAGTCTTAAACCGAAACCCTAAGGAAAATCTTCATTGTTGGTTGAAGTTTTGGAGTAGAAGTTGGTTAGAACTTCTAAGGGTTGTTTGGAGCGCTCGGAGTAGGAGCTAAGCGTTGCTCAGGATCGACTTTATACTTGGATAATTTTGGGCTTATCGAGGTAAACACTACTGTCCTTCTATTGTAATTGGAAATTACATGTTAGAATATATGGTTGAAGTATACTATATATAGAACTGAACTTAGTATTGTGGCAATGTCTTTTGACTTAAGCCTGAAGAATAAAGAATCAATCGAATCAGATTTACATAGGACTGTATTGCAGTAGACTTGTGTAGTATTACTGAGTAGGATGGTACACGTCCGGTTAGACGTGTGAACCCCCCCCTGGTTGGCTTGGTAGCCGGCCTCGATAGAGGAGGAGATTTACGCTGTTGCGGGGGGGGGAGGTGCTGCCGAATTTTCTGTAGAAAGATAGAACTTGTGTTTTGGGGTTAATAGACGTTTGTGACCTTTATAGGTGAAAGTACTAAGAGTAGCGTATTCTACTCGAGGAGTGGAAAGGGCTAGCAAGGTTGTAGTACTTGGAGCTTTTTGCTTATTGTCGATAATCGTCGCGAGGTATGTGAACCTCTTCCTATCTCTTCTAGCATGATATGTGTGAACTATGTAAGTACGGTAGACGTACATGTGTTAACTGTGTTTGATTGTTCTTAAAACATAAAGTGTTATAACGGCTTTATGGGAAGTTGGTTATAACAGCTTTATGTAGGTAAGAAAATACTTTGTGGTTTTAAAAAAGGTAACTGATGAGAATTATAACTGGCTTGTTATAATAAAGGACTTGATGTATTTCAAAAGATTTATAAATCGTTTTGAAGGGAGAGTAACACTTGGTTTTAAAAGGTTTTTAAAAAGAGTTATACTAAGCTTTATGGGAGTTAGGTATAATGTCTTAAGAGAGGTAAAGAAAATGGTTTATCGATGTTAGAAGTTAAGAGACTTGATCTTATAAGATAAGAGACTTAACTTATTTGTTCTAATGTGAATGTTTGTGTGAAACCTCATTCGTGAGTAATGAGTACTTGGTGTTATTTAAAGGATAATGTTTTATCGATTTGGAAATCGTAATGTGTATCGACGCACCACCGCAGCGTTAATAAAGGAAAATGTATTGAATAATGATGAATTGTATTAAAACCAGAGAAACCTCCATCTGCATAGAAACTAAGATGAGACAAAATGATATACATTTTCTAGATCATGGTCATGTAATAAGAATGTTGTAAACAAGAATAACCTACTCTCACGTGAGACATATATTACTCAATTGTTCTAAAAAGGAATCAAGTGATTAAGTTTGGGAACTATGAAACCATTTGAAAATGAGAAGCTTGAGTAATCAAACTAGTAAACCGAACTTAGGAAAAGAATGTTGTTACTTGATTTTTGAAAAGGAATGTGGGTTGGTCATTCTAATACTACGTATCGTGACTTTTATAAAAGTAATGGATCTCTTTAAAAGAACTTAACGTATGTAGTACTTTGGGGTTAAAAACCCGGACTTTGGTATAAATGGAAGTACTTTGAGTTGTTGTGAAACTTGCCTATGCTTGTTGTTGTGAAACTTGCCTATGCTTGTTGTTGTGAAACTTGCCTATGCTTGTTGTTGTGAAACTTGTCTATGCTTGTTGTTGTGAAACTTGTCTATGCTTGTGATGATAGCCTTTGTTGTACAAGTGTGGTATTTACGTTACCGCGTCTCGATAGAGGCCGGTTGACTTGTCGAGAACTTACCGACGCTACCGGCGTGATGGAGAATTCCACGTATGTTTCCATTTTGATTACCGCCTTGTCTTGTTGTTGATATCACATGGACATGTCTACACCGACGCAGATTCCGGGCATGCGCCACGCGCCGTTGATTACCCGATATATGGTTATTACCGCAACATGGACGGTTCACACCGACGCAAGATTCCGGGGCACGTGGCTACGCGCGTGGTTGACCACCCAAAGATATTGTTATTGAGGTTACACGGGCATGTCTACACCGGCGCAGATTCCGGTACGCGCCACGCCTTGTTATTATTGTTGCATCATGGACATGCCTACACCGAGGCGATTCCGGCACGCGCCATGATGCGAACATGACGGATGTATGGGCGAGACCCATAGTTATATTTGAGTGGTGACTTTGGCGTGAGTCCCCGACTGATCGCTTTTATGTTGCATCGTATTTTGGTTATCATACATGTCTCCCGCTTTTTAAGCTATTATGATTTCATTCTGATTGACGCTTCACATACTGTACTGTTGCATCGACTCTTCGGCCGCGCTCACGCCGCAGTAGAGGTACATCGGCCGTGGATCCTCGCTCTTAGGATCTCGGTTCAGCGTTGGGAAGCTCCGCTTTCCGAGAGGCTTATCTTTTGCATGTGTTCCTCGAGTCAGGTTCTTGTACATTCGTGGTATGGCGGCCCCGTCCGTCATAGTCGTTGTAAATCTTAGAGGTTCAGAGAATCTGTGCGGTGGTTGTAAAAGGATTAAACTGTTCGGTTTTATGTATATACCAAGGCAATCGCTTTGGTTGGCCTGTCTATTTATTATATCTCTTGTTTCATGATTCATGTTTTATTTTCCGCTGGTTTTCTCGATGTTGTATCACTAGGGTGCCCGGTAAGGCACGAAGAACTGCCCGGTTCGGCGCATGTGTACCCCCTCCCCTAGCCTAGTAGTTTTCGTATAAATACCCTCTTGTTAGAAATACTCAAAAGTATTGTTATAATGCCCAAATTACCTTAGCAGTATACCTTGTAGTATTCTAAGGTTATACTTATACGAAAAGCCGAAATACTATTATACTTCCTTCCACACAAAACCGAAACCCTAAGGAAAATCTCCATGGTTAGTTGGAGTAGTAAGTAGAAGTTGGTTAGAACTTCTAAGGGTTGTTTGGAGCGGCCTGAGCACGCGAGTAGAGCTAAACCTTGCTCAGATCGACATTTAAACTCGGATAATTATGGGCTTATCGAGGTAAATATCTTGTCCCCTATTGTAATTGGAAATTACATGTTGTTAGATTATATAGTTGAAGTATACTATATATAGTAATCGAACGTTGTTATCGCAATGTCTTTTGACTTAAGCCCGAATAATAAGAAACCTTTTCAAAGAAGAATACCGAATCAGATTTACATAGATCAGACATGCAGCTTGTAGCTTTTCGTGAAGTAGAATTGTGCACGTCCGATTAAACGTATAACCCCCGTTGGCTTGGTAGTCCCGATAGAGGAGAGATTTACGCTGCATGGGGAGGTGTCGCGAATTTTCTCAGAGAATGTTCTACGATAAGATCTAGATGTTAATAAGCGCTGTGGCCTTATAGGTCAAGATCGCGTGTGGCGCAATCTACTTGGCTTAAAGGGGTAGCCGACGGCTTGAGGTACTTGGAGCGTTTTGCTATTAGTCGATACTCGTCGCGAGGTATGTGAACCTCTTCCTATCTCTTCTAGCATGATATGTGTGAACTATGTAGTACGGTAGACGTACATGTGCTAAATGTATTTGATTGGATTAAAACATAAAGTGTTATAACGGTTTTATGGGAAGTTGGTTATAACAGCTTTATGTTTGTAAGAAAAAACTTGTGGTTTTTAGAAGGTAACTGATTTGAACTATAACTGGCTTGTTATGTGTTAATAAAGAACTTGAAGTATTTCAAAAGATTTTTGAATCATTTTGAAAGAAGAGGTAATACTTGATTTTTTTTAGAGAACTTAAGAGTTGTACTAGCTTTATGGAAAGTTAGGTATAACGGCTTAAGAATGTTTTACTGATTTTGGAAATCAGAATGTGTATCGACAAACCACTGCAGCGTACTAAAAGGAAATGTTTTGACAGATTAAGTATTATTAAAACCAGTAGAAACTTCCATCTGCATAGAAGCTAAGATGAGACAAAATGATATTTCCTAGATCATGGCTGCTGTAATAAGATTGTTATAACAAGAATATCCTACTCACATATAAGGCTTATGTTTCTCAGATAGTTTAAAAGAGAATTATATTCTTAAAAGAATAAGACTATGAACTACTTAAACCTTTCTAAAATAAGAAACGTGAACATTTGAAATTAGGCAAACTCAACGCTTGGAAAATAATGTTGTTACTTGATTTTACAAAGGTAAGTGTTTTGGTTTACTTAAAAGACAAATACTCTATTTTATACTACGGTATGGTGTGACTTATGTGAAAGCAAATGATCTTTTAAAAGATTTAATGTATGAAGTATTTTAGGATAGATACGAACTTGTTAGCATAAAGTACCTTGTGTGAGTAACTTGATTGTGTTGGGTTGAGATAGCCTTGTAAATACTTTCTTGTTGATTTGATAAGTAAGCATGTTAGGATGCTACGTGTATTAGTATCTTGTGATTATTGTGTAAGTGGTCACTCTTGTTGTGCTTACGTTGTCAAACGTTAAGCCCGTTAGATCGTTATTGTATCACATACCCTCGACTTATTATACCGAGGGCTTGCCACCCTTGACGCGGGTCTATACGGCCTATGCGCCTTGTGACTACGCGGAGCGCGGTAGCTCGTGATTGATCATTCCGGTGTTTAGCCCGACGCGGGGATTCCTGCGGTCCGTTGAGATTATGCGGTCTTTTGAGACTATGCGGGCCGCGGAGCCTAGGCGGATACCGAGGGTTAGCCGCTTCGACGCGGGTATACCTCGGCGATGCGGGACCATGATTCGAGGAATACCTCATGCGGTGCATGGGTGACCTATGCGAGTCGCGAGAGTTCGAGTGGATAGACGCGCGACATTGATATTGGCGCGAGTGGCGGCCTTCGATCGTGGTGCGGTCTAGAAAGACCTCGGATACGCTTTGTGGTATTTTTGGTACCGTGGTCTTAGTAGTCGGCTATGCCTTCGTACTTGCCCCGCACGGTTTTATTGTGATAACTTTGAGGCGTGAGTCCCGACTTGACATCCGCTATTTATTGTGAATCGTAGTTTGGTTATCATACATGTCTCCCGCTTTATATAGACTACTATGATTTCATTTACTGATTTATTTTCGCCATACTTGGTACTGTTATCGACCTCGCCCGGCCGCTCATGCCGCAGTAAAGGTACACCGCCGTTGATCCTCGCCTTAGGGTCACAGCGTTTGGGAAAGCTCCGCTTTCTCGGAGGCTTATCTTGTATAGTCCCTGTCGTTGTAGGTATTTACATTCGTGGTATGGCGGGCCCGCCCCGCCATTGTTGTCGCATCATTTCTTAGAGGTCCAGAAATCGATGTGGCGTGGTTTGTAAGAAGGATTAAACTGCTCATTTTGTAAGAGTTGTTATTTATATATGCCGAAAGGCAAGTTTTCCTCGACATCGCTTTGTACTTCATTTGTTTCAAGTATGTGTTTTATATTCCATTGACACTCGATGTTGTATCACTAGGGTGCCCGGTAAGGCACCACCACGCCCGCATTCGGTCGTGACAAAAGTGGTATCGTGAGCGATTAATCCTGGAAAGTGTCTACGCCGTATCCAAGAAGTCTTGATTATCGGTGTGCGCACCACACCAATAATCGTGAGGCTATAGGATATTTAGGATTGGTTTCTATTTCTTCTCACTCACGAGATCGTGCTTTAGAGCCGTGTTGTAAGTTGGACCTCTAACGTATTTCTTTCCCTTACCGCTATGCCTCCGCAGGGCAACCCGCCCAGAGGGCAAGGCGGCGGAGCCGCGAGTTGAGTTCAGAGGGTGGCGAGGCACAGCCCAATCATTACCTAGGGTAGTGCTTCATTCGGGAGTTTTGACGTCACTAGCCCAAAGAGAGTTTAGCACGGCAGCTAGCTCATCGCGCCATGATATTTGAACCTTCGCCCACGACCAGAACATAGAATATAGATTTCAAGGAGGCGACCACATTAACTATGGATTTGACTACCGAGAGTATACCGATGTATCGCGAGTCTTGATGAATATCAACGAGAAGGTTGTGCAAAAGTAAGTTATTCGATTAGGCTGAGCATGGCACGTATGCGGGCTTATGCGCGTGAGCCAAGAAACGTAGATCGACGGGTTAACGGCGACAGAGGAGGGCGGAGTAGCAAGGTCCTTTGGTAACTTTTGAGGCGAGTCGCCTCACCGCAGATTAGATTATGCGATCCACCGATGCGAAAGGTCCTCCACAGGTTCGTGACGTTCGGTATGCAGGAGTTGGTCGAGCTCCAGAGCTTCCGCTCACACACACGGGCGTTCCACCATCCGATTCGCTTTTTCTGTTCACGTGTGGCAGCGCCATCTCGTGGAATGTCGCTTTTTAGTTGGGTACTTGTTGTACCTATGACCATCGTGGTCCGATGTCGAAAGAGTGTCCTGCGGAGGACTTAGCCTTCGTGATCGGTGGTAGTTCGTCATCTTCCTTAGCTATCGCTCACGGGCAGTGTGATTAGAACGACTAAGGAGTAAAGCAAGAGATTCAGTATATCTTTAACCTCTAGTGGTTTAGTATGTGTGATAAGGTGAGTATACCTTAAGTGTTATATTCGATAGCATTATGTAAATGGTGATTAGAAATCTTGGTTAGTTAACCAAGTAAGATTTGGGGGATAGAGAAAGTGTGAGCCTTAGAGTGTTATACGTAGAGACCTTAGAGGTAAGGCCATCTCGAGTAAGAGATGTATTATTTATGTTTGACTTTATAGGAGTGCATAGTGCACGTGAGTTATGTTTGTGGGATTAGTCCCCGAGTAGTGTGGAATGAAAGAGGGTAGTTGAGCTAAGACCGCTAGGTTTTCGTAACGTGATTAGTGAGAGTTTTCCTTCGTGAGCCGGGCGTTAGCGCTTAGGGTCGGGTTGAGGCCACGTTGCGGTCAACCCGCGGCATATTTGTGGTGGGGTCAGTTTGTGGTGGTCCCGCCTTGTGGTAGGGTCACGAGGGTGTTAGGCGAGTTTAGTTAACCAACGTCACGATTTCATGGACGATTCGACCGCATGGTTGGGCCGGGAGGTCACCGCCTTGTCTTCTAGCAAAGACCGTTTACTCGGCGAGGTTATGCGAGATGATATATCGAAAGGTTGTAAGGTTGCACGAGGTGCCTACCTTCACCTTATGGCGCATGGAGCCAGTGGTACTACTGCTTTTTGGTTTCTCGGAAGTTTTTACCAAGGTGGTTAAGAACTCGGAGTCTCGATCGCATTCGCCTCGCCATGCGTGGATTTCGGGGTAGTTGTGGGATTGTTGTCTCTGTGGAGGAGTATTTAAGCTACCATTTCAGTGTTCGGATGTCGCCTTATAAAGCCTTGTAGGGGCGGATGTGTATGTCGCCGGTCGATTGGTTCGATGTTGGCAAGATTCAAATAGTTGGTTCAGGCTTGTTCCAGCAGACTGTGGATAGAGTAAAGCTTGTCTAGAAGAGGTTCTGGCAGCTCAGAGGAATCGTGCGGATAATCGGCGACGACGCCAGAGTTCAGCCGACGGTCGGTCTTCTTGAAGGTACCACCCCGGTTTGGGTGTGACGAGTTTTGGAACAGAGGGAACTTAGCCCGAGTTACTTTGGGCCCTTTTTAAGTTCATGTGAAAAATAGGCCAGATTGCCTATATGTTAACATTTTCCGTCCGACTTAGGAGGTAGTACGTCCGGTCTTTCGTATTGTTATGTTCAGAAAGTATCGGAGATCCATCCAGAGTGTTCCCAGTTAATGATGACCACGTTAGAGATAGTAACCCCGAGTTTTGGAAACTGATGCAGTATCAGAAATGTGGTAAGAGTTCGAGTGTACGATAGCCTCAGGGATCGCCACACCGATACCATCTGTTGAGTCGCCGGAGTGACACTAGAACCTCGCGGCAAAGTGACAAAAGTGGTATCACGACGAGTAAAGGGAGAAGCGAGCATGTATGGCGAGCATAGATGTGGCCATTTCTTTTGTTTGGAAAAAGTGTGGAGGAAGTATATTTTAGACCCCGGAGAGAGGTGTTTGTGGTGATGTTAGAGGTGATTCCTCGTGGACTTGGATGTAAGTATTTTGCGCAGTTGTTTCTGTGGCCATTGTGGCAGGATTGTTTCGTAAGTATGGTAGTGAAGACTATACTGGCGCACGTTTGTTTTGAGACTTAGAAGGAACATTCGGGACGAATGTTTCTAAGAGGAGAATGTTATACCGTATTTCGGCAGTATGTACGTAAGGACGTACGTAGAAAATTTGAACTTGAGAATTAGGCTTGGCCGAATTAACTTTGTTCACAACACCCGGTTAGAGTCGTTTTTCGATGAAACGTTTTCACAGCTTTCGTATGGGAATTTCCGGCTATGTCATTTTTAATTTTTGCGGATTTTTCCGAGAGACGAAACATTTTGGACCAACAAGAGGGCGGCACTTGTCACCCTCTCATTGGAACACCTTGGGCGGAAATTGTGGTGGCCGAAAGTGTGGCCTTTGTGGTCAAGGGTTGGTAGGATATTTTTGTGTTAGTTGACTAGTGTGCACTTGGCAAGATCTTGGCCCTACACTTGCCTTGCACTTGGCAAGATCTTGGACATTGGTTGTCCTTGGCTTGTCCTATAAATACCCTCTCCCTTTGAAGACTTCTTCATCCTTAAATTTGCCTAAGTCTTGAAAGCTCTCTTTCTCCCCCCTTGTGAGGCCTTAGCCGAGAGCCCCTCTCCCCTTGTCGAGAGTTCCCCAGCTGGCAGGCCGAGGGTATACACCCTCCTTGGGTGCTAGCCATGGGTACCCCTAGCCTAGTAGTTTTCGTATAAATACCCCCTCTTGTTAGAAATACTCTCAAAAGTATTGTTATAATGCCCAAATTACCTTAGCCAGATACCTTGTAGTATTCTAAGGTTATACTTATCTGAAAAGCCCGTAAATACTATTATACTTCCTTCCGTCACAAAAACCGAAACCCTAAGGAAAATCTCCATGGTTAGTTGGAGTAGTAAGTAGAAGTTGGTTAGAACTTCTAAGGGTTGTTTGGAGCGGCCTGAGCACGCGAGTAGAGCTAAACCTTGCTCAGATCGACATTTAAACTCGGATAATTATGGGCTTATCGAGGTAAATATCTTGTCCCCTATTGTAATTGGAAATTACATGTTGTTAGATTATATAGTTGAAGTATACTATATATAGATCGAACGTTGTTATCGGCAATGTCTTTTGACTTAAGCTGAATAATAAGAAACCTTTTCGAAGAAGAATACCGAATCAGATTTACATAGATCAGACATGAAGAGCTTGTGTAGCTTTTCTGTGAAGTAGAATTGTGCACGTCCGGATTAAACGTATAACCCCCCCTGGTTGGCTTGGTAGCCGGCCCCGATAGAGGAGGAGATTTACGCTGTTGCGGGGGGGGAGGTGCTGCCGAATTTTCTGTAGAATGTTCTACGATAAGATCTAGATGTTAATAAGCGCCTGGTGGCCTTATAGGTCAAATCGCGTGTGGCGCGATCTACTTGGCTTAAAGGGGTAGCCGACGGCTTGAGGTACTTGGAGCGTTTTGCTATTAGTCGATACTCGTCGCGAGGTATGTGAACCTCTTCCTATCTCTTCTAGCATGATATGTGTGAACTATGTAGTACGGTAGACGTACATGTGCTAAATGTATTTGATTGGTTTAAAACATAAAGTGTTATAACGGCTTTATGGGAAGTTGGTTATAACAGCTTTATGTTTGTAAGAAAATACTTGTGGTTTTTAGAAGGTAACTGATTTGAACTATAACTGGCTTGTTATGTGTTAATAAAGAACTTGAAGTATTTCAAAAGATTTTTGAATCATTTTGAAAGAAGAGGTAATACTTGATTTTTTTTAGAAAACTTAAGAGTTGTACTAGCTTTATGGAAAGTTAGGTATAACGGCTTAAGAATGTTTTACTGATTTTGGAAATCAGAATGTGTATCGACAAACCACTGCAGCGTACTAAAAGGAAATGTTTTGACAGATTAAGTATTATTAAAACCAGTAGAAACTTCCATCTGCATAGAAGCTAAGATGAGACAAAATGATATTTCCTAGATCATGGCTGCTGTAATAAGATTGTTATAACAAGAATATCCTACTCACATATAAGGCTTATGTTTCTCAGATAGTTTAATAGAGAATTATATTCTTAAAAGAATAAGACTATGAACTACGAAACCTTTCTAAAATAAGAAACGTGAACATTTGAAATTAGGCAAACTTGAACGTTTGGAAAATAATGTTGTTACTTGATTTTACAAAGGTAAGTGTTTTGGTTTACTTAAAAAGACAGTCACTCTATTTTATACTACGGGTATGGTGTGACTTATGTGAAAGCAACGGATCTTTTAAAAGATTTAATGTATGAAGTATTTTAGGGATAGATACCCGAACTTGTTAGCATAAAGTACCTTGTGTGAGTAACTTGATTGTGTTGGGTTGAGATAGCCTTGTAAATACTTTCTTGTTGATTTGATAAGTAAGCATGTTAGGATGCTACGTGTATTAGTATCTTGTGATTATTGTGTAAGGGGGTCACTCTTGTTGTGCTTACGTTGTCAAACGTTAAGCCCGTTGTACTGTTATTGTATCACATACCCCCTTGACTTATTATACCGAGGGCTTGCCACCCTTGATGCGGGTCTATACGGCCTATGCAGTCCTTGTGACTACGCGAGCGCGGTAGCTCCAGGATTGATCATTCCGGTGTTTAGCACGACGCGGGGATTCCTATGCGGTCCGCTTGAGATTATGCGGTCTTTTGAGACTATGCGGGCGCGGAGCCTAGGCGGATACCGAGGGTTAGCCGCTTCGACGCGGGTATACCTCAGCGATGCAGGACCATGATTCGAGGAATACCTCATGCGGTCCGCGGTGACCTATGCGAGTGCGAGAGTTCGAGGATAGACGCGACATTGATATTGCGGCGAGTGGCCGCCTTCGATCATGTGCGGTCTAGAAAGACCTCGGATACGATTTGTGGTATTTTTGGTACCGTGGTCTTAGTAGTCGGCTATGCCTTCGCATTTGCCCTGCACGGTTTTATTGTGATAACTTTGAGGCGTGAGTCACGACTTGACATGATCGCTATTTATTGTGAATCGTAGTTTGGTTATCATACATGTCTCCCGCTTTATATAGACTACTATGATTTCATTTACGATTTATTTTCGCCACATACTGCAATTGCCAGATCGACCTCCTTCGGGGCCGCGTTCATGCCGCAGTAAAGGTACACCGCCGTTGAACCTCGCTCTTAGGGTCACAGTTCAGCGTTTGGGAAAGCTCCGTTTCTCCGGAGGCTTATCTTGGTATAGTCCCCTGTCGTTGTAGGTATTTACATTCAGGGGTATGGCGGGGCCCTGTCCCGCCATTGTTGTCGCATCATTTCTTAGAGGTCTGTAGTACTGATGTGGGCAGGGTTTGTAAGAAGGATTAAACTGTTCATTTTGTAAGAGTTGTTATTTATATATGTCGAAAGGCAAGTTTTCCTCAGATTACTGTTTTGTACTTTATTTGTTTCAAGTATGTGTTTTATATTCCGCTGATTACTCTGATGTTGTATCACTAGGGTGCCCGGGGTAAGGCACCAGTCACGGGCCCAGATTCGGGTCGTGACAGTATACTTAAGAGAATTGTACGGATGAGATCCGTATGGAGTAAGTATGGTTGATATGATTAAGACAACACGATTAAGAGCTTATGAGAAGTTGTTTTACTCGTTTACGGGGGGCTGATAAGGTAGGCTTGGAGCATGGAAAATGCGAGCCTAAGAATATTGATAACCGCCGAGACCTTAGGTATATAAGGCCTTCTCGGCAATAAGACTTAATTCAGACAAAGAGTAAGAATTAAGTGCGACGGTGGGTCTGATTGAGAACCTATTATGGGTCGCCTCATAGCCGGATATGGAGTGGGATCAGTTGGTAGTAGTCCCGCTACGTGACAGGGTCACGAGGGTGCAAGGCCCAAGTCTAGTTAATCATTTTACGGATTCGTGGACACATTCCACCGGAACCAGGTCGTGAGAGCCGAAAATGGCCTTATTTTGTTCGATATTGTAACTCCAAAGATTGGAGGCCATAATCAGTATGGAGGTTATGTACGTATGTTAGCATAAGTTTGGAAGTACAGAAAGAGTACGACCAGTAAGAAAGAGGGCAACCAAGTGTACAGGAATAAAGCCTGAATCCATGAGAACCTTTCGAGGTGACTACCCGTGAGTGATGGGTGGTAGCTGAGCGGGTATATAATAATTGCCCGGTGATGATATAGTCGTCGTGTTACACCCCGTATTTGCAGGACATGTTTTAAGAACGTACGTGAGAATCCCAAATGTTAAATTTAGAGACTTGTAAAAAATTTATCGGAATTATGGAATTTTCGAAAAACGTAATATTGTGACGAATGGGAGGGCGACACGTGTCACCCCCCCTTATGGTGTCTTGGACGAAAATTACATGGGAAAAAGGGTCATTTGACCATTGTTTAGAAGACCAAGTCTTGCAAGTAGTGAGCTTGATATATTTGACTTAGTCAATGGGACCACTTAGTTGATATTTAAAAGAACTACATCCAAACCACACATATGTATTAATCTTAGCCCTCCATGTTGCTATATAAGGATACTAGTAGCAAGACAAGGGTTCTATACTTAGAAAAAATTTCATAAAAACTTGTTGTGTTCTAAGGTGCTCTCGGGTTTGGGTATGCCAAGGGAGAAAAAAATTCGTTTGTTGTTATTTAAGCTCCACACTTTAAACCAAGGTTCATAAGAGTATTGTAAGGGTATCTCAATAGAAAGATCCCGGAAAAATAGCGTTTTCGTATTAGTCGCAAGGTGAAAACCTAGTTGCTTTTCTAGGTTTTGATTGGAAGATTAGAGGAAACTTGTTTGTGATATTCTAAGGGTCTCAAGTGGTGGATTAAAGTGTCAAGAAGAGGCTCTAAGTGCTAAGGAGCGACTTTGGATTTGAAGTTGGACTAAGAATCGTTGAGGTAATAATCTTGTCTCTTAAGTGTTACAAGATTATATATTGTTGTTAGCCTTACATGTTTGCTAGCATGAAGTATATGTGTTGAAGTTTTATAAGTGTTATGGATTGTTGTAGCCTAAAAACCGAAATGTCATATAAGCCATTTGAAGTTGGATTACAATTTGGTCGTTAATTAGAATCGTCGCATGTTACTTACTTGAAGATTATAGTAGTTATAATCGATTGCGACTTGATATCATGTTATGCTAACAACTTGGTTTGAAAGGAAATTGGATAAGAATTGATGTTGATTGTATCTCAAGTTGCCGGATTTACACTTGTAGCTGTATTAGTTTGACATCGATTGTGGGGCGGAATTTTACACGTCTAGTAGGCGTGTAATCCCCTATTGTTAATTGCATTGTTGGGCCTTAAATGTGGCGTGTTTGGTTATTGAATTCGGCCTTGAAAAAGGTGGAAAAGTATGTAGAAACAAAGGAAGTGATGTCCGATTTTCCGTAGAATTTAGTGACTTTGCACTTATAATATTCTACGTCTAAAGTAAGAAGTTAATGGACGTATTATGGCCATTATAGGTTGAAGTACTAAGTATAGCGTATTCTACTTGAAGGATGGAATAGCTATCAAGGTGGAAGTACTTTGGAGCATTTTGCTACTTGTCGATAATCGTCGCGAGGTATGTGAACCTCTTCCTTCTTTTGGCATGATTCTATGTATGAAATATACATGTAGTAATATTTCATGTTCCCTTCTACTCTTAGAAGTTAAGAGGTATGTATGTGATTTACTCTATGTAAAGGTTATGTCTAGGTTATCCTAAGTTCTTACCAAGTCTTATGGGGGATGTTGGTAAGAGTCGTTAGGAGGTATTTGGAGCCAAGTTGACTTGGCTAATTTTACGGCACAAATGAGAATAAGTATCGAGCAAGCCATTGCAGCGTTAATAAAGGAAAATGTAATGACAAGTGATTATATTAAAATGAGTAGAATTCTCCATCTGCATAGAAACTAAGATAAGACAAAATTGTATTACATTTTCTAGATCATGGCTACTTGAATAAGATCGTTATAAATAAGTATAACTTATTCACAACGCACCAGGTATATGTTACTTAATTTAAAAGATTTTACGTATGAAGTTGTAAGACTATGAATCTCAAATTCTTAAAAGGTTAAGAGACTTTATTTTTCAAGTTATGGGACTTGATTCTTAAAGGAAGTAATGAATTGATTTACAAGTATAGAATACTTGATTTGGAAAGCTTGATATTCTAAGTTAAGAAACTTGTTTTCTTAAAAGTTAAGAGACTTGAATTATTTTGAAAGCTATGTAATTCGATTTGAAAATATAAGTCTCTTGGTTATAAAATGAATGAATTTGTCTAAGACATAAAGAGTTATAACGACTTTATGGGAAGTTAGTTATAACAACTTTATGGAAGATTAAAAGAATGGTTTTCTTCAGTATTATAAACAAAGAATGACTTGAAATAAAGAAGGGCAAATTGTTTCAAAGGTACCAATTGCTTTAGGTTTTTAAGAAAGAAGTCACTTGATTTAGAAGCCGGTAAATGTATTTCTAAAAGGTATTGTGACTGGTCTTGAAAAGTAGATATGACTTGATACTACGGTTGTTAGTATCTTGGAAGTTTTATTTGAAAAAGAGTCATTCTAAAGGAGTAGAGGTGCGTAGTACGTTGGGTTAAATTCCCGGATTTTATATGACTTTACCGCGTCCCAGATTGGGCCGGGCAGTATACCTTTATGGGCAGACTATGTGACCTTACCGCGTCCCAGATTGGGCCGGGCAGTATACCTTTATGGGCAGACTATGTGACCTTACCGCATCCCAGATTGGGCCGGGCAGTATACCTTTATGGGCAGACTATGTGACCTTACCGCGTCCCAGATTGGGCCGGGCAGTATACCTTTATGGGCAGACTATGTGACCTTACCGCGTCCCAGATTGGGCCGGGCAGTATACCTTTATGGGCAGACTATGTGACCTTACCGCGTCCCAGATTGGGCCGGGCAGTATACCTTTATGGGCAGACTATGTGACCTTACCGCGTCCCAGGAATGGGCCGGGCAGTATACCTTTATGGGCAGACTATGTGACTTTATCGCGTCCCAGATTGGGCCGGGCAGTATAGGCGTCCCTCCATAAAGGGCCGGTTTATGTTATGCAAGGTAAGTAAGTTATATGGTAATGAACTTGATGATTTTCCTAAGTATGCACGTAAGAAAGTGACTATAACTTTTATTGAAAAATGGGAAAAGATGATAAGGTACGATTAAGTTCACGAGATGGTAATGACATGGTAGGTTCAGGTATTTACTTTTTTTGTACACTTACCTCTGTCATGCTTTTATACAGATATGTTTTAATTGTTGTACCTTACTTCCGTTCCATATTCGGTACCTGTTGTACTGACCCCCTTCGGGGGGCTGCGTTCATGCCCGCAGGTTTTAGGTACACAGGTTGGTGATCCTTGCTTGTAGGATCTCGGTTCAGTTTTTGGGAAAAAGCTCCATTTGCTCCGGAGGCTTATCTCTTGGTACGGTTTTTCCTGAGGTTGTAGATTCATGTATATTCAGGGGTATGGGTCCCGCCACTGTTGTTATGATTAAAACTCTTAGAGGTCTGTAGTCACATATTGTGGGTCAATTTGTAAAGGAAAAGAGGCAACTACTTCGGTTGTATATATATATGTCCAGGGAGGTAGCCCTATCGGCTAACCTGTTGTTTTACTTCTGTTGTTTAATTTTATAAGTTTCATGTATGTTCCGCTGATTATCTCTGATGTATACCTGTAAGTGTGCCCAGGTAGGGCAGCAGTCGCGGGCCCGTGGTCGGGTCGTGACAAAAGTGGTATCAGAGCAGTTAGTCCTCGGAAAGTGTCTATAGACCGTGTCTAATAGAGTCTTGATTATCGGTGTGTTGTGCACCACATCTATAATCAGGAGGCTGCAGAACATTTAGGATTGGTTTCCATTCTTCTCTCTTTGAGATCGTGCAGTAGAGCTGTCATAGTAGGTTGAATCCTCTCTGACCCCTTCTTATGTAACAGTTATGCCTCCACGGAAGGCGACCAGAGCCCAGAAGGGCAAGGCAGCAGCAGGAGCTTCTAGTGGTACGCAGAGTTACGGGACTCGCACGCACTATGCCTGAGGTAGTAGGCGGATCGGTGAGTTCATTACGCCGGCAAAGACAGAGGAGCCGAGAGCGGCGAGCTCGAGGTTCCGCACCGAGCCTCGAGCCATGCCGAGGCAGAGTTTAGAGATTATGGAGAGCAGATCAGGCTATTGACTAGCATAGTGGTAGGGCAGCGCCGACAGGAGCAGGTAGCTAACCCTAGAGCCGACAGTTTGAGGATTCGGGATTTTCTGGGTTGTAGTCCACCCGAGTTTTATGGTTCGAGATCTGAGGATGATCCTCAAGAGTTCGTTCGGCAGCTACAGCGGACTATGCAGGTGCTTAGGGCCTCGGAGACAGAGTCAGTTGTGTTAGCTTCTTACCGGTTACGCGATATTGCGTTGAACTGGTTTGAGTCTTGGGAGCTGTCGAGAGGTGTGGGTGCTCGCCCGACAGTTTGAGATGAGTTCACGGAGGCCTTTCTTGATCACTTTTTGCCTCCTGAAATGAGGAGAGCCCGTGTTGATAGGTTCTTGTCATTGAGGCAGAATGGGAGGACTATCAGAGAGTACAGCCTGGAGTTTGACTCCTTGGCCAGGTATGCGCACACCATTGTAGCTGACATGGCGGATAGAGTTCATCGTTATGTGATGGGGCTAGACCGTCATATGATCGTGATGCTTGGGGTGGCCCTTCCTGTGTATGGATATTGCCAGGATGCAGGCGTATGCACAGGTGATAGAGGATAGAGAGAGGGAGGATCAGATTGACTCAGGCCAGCCCAAGAGGCCGTGGATCGCAGGTCTCAGGCGATTTCGAGGCGGACAACCTTAGCAGCAGACTAGGTCTACATTGCAGCCAGCACCGAGTGCTCCTCCAAAGTTTTCCGGCGAGGGGTTTTACAATGCAGGTGTCACGACCTGAACCCGGGCCCGTGACTGGTGCCTTACCCGGACACCCAAGTAGACCTACATCAGAGTAACCAGCGGAATATAAAACAAGACATGAAACAATATGAAGTGAGAAACATTTATCTGAGAAAAGCTGCTTGTCGGCATATATATATAAAAGCTTGAACAGTTACATCCTTTTTACAAACCCTGCCCACAACAGTACTACAGACCTCTAAGAATGTTATAACAACAATGGCGGGACAGGGCTGTTATACCCCGTAGTTCCAGGGTATGTATGTGAGGACGTACGTACGAGAATACGACATTGAAATTGAAAAGGAAGAAAGAGGTGATTTTTCCACGGAAAAGTTTCCGGTTTTTGTAAAGGAAAAAGGTTCGTTAATGGGAATTGGATTCCCAGATTTGGTATTCGGACTTCTTGGAATATTAGAGAATTATGGAATTTTATTTTCGGAAATGGTCACGTGGGGCCCACGGGAGAAATTTACGGTTTTGTAGGGCCCACTTTGTTTTCGAGATTTTGGCCATTGTGGATATTTTCGGAAGATGAAATATTTTGGACGAGTAGGAGGGCGACACGTGTCACCCCCCCCCCCCCAGGTGGCTTGGCCGAATTTCATTTGTGCACAACACCCGATTAGAGTCGTTTTTCGACGAAACGTTTTACACAACTCGCGGAGGATAAATTCCGGCTATGTCATTTCTAATTTTTGCGAATTTTTCCGAGAGACGCAACACGTTGGACCAACGAGAGGGCGACACTTGTCACCCTCTCATTGATGGATGTTACAAGGCAATAGGGCCGAATGGATGGCCATCCTTGTCATGTAGTTGGTAGGATATTTTGTGTGCAAGTTGGCCAAGGACACTTGCCTAAATCCTCACCCTACACTTGCCTTGCACTTGGCATCATCTTGGCCCTTGGTTGGCCATGTCTTGACCTATAAATACCCCCTTAAGATGAAGAGTTCTTCATCCACAAATTCCTTTCCAAGTCTTGAAAATCCTCTCCTCTCCCTTGAGCCCTTTTCGTCCCCATACCCCCTTTGAGAAGCTTAGACGAGGCTATCCCCCCCCTAGCCTAGCCGAAATCTACCTCTCCTCCCTTGGTAGAAAAGTTGCCTTCTAGTATTGTTATAATGCCCAAAATACCCTAGCCCAAATCTCTTAGTACTTAGTAGAAGTTGTGAAGAACTTCTAAGGTTTCCTTGGAGCTATCGGAGCGTACAACTAAGGAGCTAAACCTTGCTCAGGCGCGACTTTTATCTAGGATATTATTGGGCTTACCGAGGTAAATAATCCTAACCCTATTTTGTAATTAGAGAATACATACTGTAGAAGTGTAAGAATAGGTATTAAATACTTAGAAGAATATTACAGAATAGAATTGAACTGTTATCACAGTAGGCGGTTTAAAAGAAGAATTATAGAATCGAACTTACATAGACTGTTTTCACAGAGACTTGAGTAGCTCACCGGTAGGAAGTGCTGCCCAAATGCCCATAGAATAGCAAACCTCCGCTTAGAGCTTTGTACTGATACAGACGTTGATAGACGATTTGATCGTTATAGGTCGATTCTCTGCGCGCGACATATTCAACTTGGCAGGTGGATTTCGCCGAGAAGGTATGTGATTCTTCCTATCCTCTTGAGCATGATATTTTAAAGAATATGTATATAGTACGGTAGACGTACGTGTGTTAACTGAATAATAATTACGACAATGTCTTGGACTTAAGCTCGAATAATAATTACGGCAATGTCTTCGGACTTAAGCCTGAATAATAATTACGGCAATGTCTTCTGACTTAAGCCTGAATAAAAAGGATCCGAAGTAGTTCAAAAGAATTAAGAAACCTTTTTTTTAGAGTAACACTTGGTTTTAAAAGCTTAAGAGTTATACTAGCTTTATGGGAGGTTAGGTATAGCGCCAAGAGTGATAAAAAGAATGATTTATTGATTTAAGAAAATAAGAGACTTGACTTAATTATACTAATGTGAAAAGTGTGAAACCTCATTCGTGAGTAAATGGTATTTTTGGTTTTCAAAAGGAATGATGTTTTACCGATCGAATGAATGTCGAACAAACCACAAGAAAGACTAATAAAGGGAAATGTTTTGATTAATAAAGTATTATTAAAACCGAGAAACTTCCATCTGCATAGGAGCTAAGATGAGACAAAATGATATTACATTTCCTAGATCATGGTCATTGTAATAAGATTGTTATGAACAATAATAACCTACTCACATAAGGTATATGTTTCTCAAATTGTTTTAAAGGATTAAAACTATGAACTACTAAACCTTTCAAAATGAGAAACATGAGTAATTGAAATTAGGTAAACTTGAGCGTTGGGAAAAGAATGTTGTTACTTGATTTTACAAAGAGAAGTGTTCTGATTTACTTCAAAGATAATCACTCTATTTTTATACTACGTATTATTGTGTGACTTTTGTGAAAGAAACGGATCTTTTAAAAGAGTAATACATGAAGTACTTTGGGGCTAAAAACCCGAACTTGTTAACATAATGTAGAAAGTACCTTGTGTGAATAACTTGATTGTATTGATTTGTGATAGTCTTGTAATACTTTCTTGTTGACTTGATAAGTAAACATGTTAGGATGCTACGTGAGTTAGTATCTTGTGATGTTTGTGTAAGGGTTTTCCTTGTTGTGCTTAGGTTGTTTAACGATAAGTCGTCATGTTGATATTATATCACCATGATTCCGGGGTTAAGCTGCCCTCCGATGCGGGTAGACTCAAAGCGTCTAGTGACCTATGATTCGAGAATACCTTATGCAGTGCAGTATGGCCTATGCGCGAACTACGGAGTTCCAGTTAGTATGCGCCCTTGTGGTCATGCGGTCTTTGTGGCCATGCGGACGGCGAGTCCAGACGCCCGGGAGTAGCTACCATCGATGCGGGAATACCTCATGCGGGCCATTGGAGTGGCCCATGCGAGCTACGGGAAGTTCTGTGGCTAGACGCGCACATTAGATATCTGCGCGAGTGGCGGCTTTGATCATGTGACGGCCAGACAGATCTCATGATACGATTTACGACCTTGTTGTATCGTGGGTTTTAGTAGTCGGCTATGCCTCGCATTTACCCCGCACGGTTTTATGATGACTTTGAGGCGCGTGAGTCCCCGATTTGACATGATCGCTATTTATTGTGAACTGTAGTTTTGGTTATCATACATGTCTCCTGCTTTATATAGACTACTATGATTTCATTTTCAGTATTTTTCAGTTTCACATACTTGGTACCTGTTGTACTGACCTCCTTCGGGGGGCTGCGTTCATGCCGCAGGTAAAGGTACTCCTACTGTTGATCCCCGTTCTTAGGATCACCGTTTCAGCGTTGGGAAAGCTACGTTTCTCCGGAGTCTTAGCATTTGGGTATGGTCCCCGTCGTTATAGATATTTGCATTCAGGTATGGCGGCCCCTGTCCCGCCATTGTTGTTTTAAACTCTTAGAGGTCTGTAGACTGTTGTAAGGTTGGGATGTAATCGCTCATTTTGGGGTACTTATATACATATACGCCGAAAGGCAACTTTTTCCGTAAACCGTGTCTTATTTATCTTTTCATATCTTGGTTGTTTTATATTCCGCGATTTCTCGATGTATGACTACTTGGGTGCGGGTAAGGCACGACCACGCCCCGAACGGTCGTGACAAAGTGGTATCGAGCGATTAATCCTCGGAAAGTGTCTACTGAGATCGTATCTAGTAGAGTCTTGATTATCGGTGTGTTGTGCACCACACCAATAATCGTGAGGCTATAGGATATTTAGGATTGGTTTCCATTTTTCTCACTCGAGATCGTGCTTTAGAGTTGTGTTATAAGTTGGACCTCTAACGTATTCCTTTCCTTTACCGATTATGCCTCCACGCCAGTAACTCTGCCCAGAAGCAAGGCACCGGGCGAGCTGAGTAGAGTACGAGAGATTTAGAAGTGGCAGGCCCAATCATCACTGGGTGATGCTTCACGCGGGAGTTCGAGGCGCCGCCAGCAGCAGAGTTTGGCACAGCGGCAGCAGTTCCTACTGCGGCCATGACATCTGGACCTTCAGTTCCACGGCTTGGAGCAGAAAATATGGATTGGAAGGAGACGACCCTGTTACTAGCAAGGGACTTGGCAGCCAGAGAGTATTTTATGTACCGGTATACCAAGGATATTGATGTTTATCTAAAGAAGGGTTGTGAGGAAGTAGCTCTTCAGTCAGGAACGAGCCAGGCTTGCGTTCAGGATTATGTGCAGCGGGCTGAGAGAGGTAGAGATAGACAGATTAAACAAGATCAGCAGAAGAGGGCCCGATTGGTAGGATCATTTGGTAACTCTCGAGGCGAACCGCCTCGGCAGCAGATTAGACATGCGCCTCCGCCAGTGCAGAGTGTCCCTCCACAGGGTTCAGTTTTTCCTCAGTGTTCACAGTGTGGCAGGCGTCATCCCGGGAAATGCCGTCTTTTTACTGGTGCTTGTTTTATTTGCGGCCGTCAGGGCCATATGGCGAGGGAATGTTCTATGAGGAAGGATGAAAGTAGGAAGACTCAGTGTTACACCCCGTAAGTTCAGGACATGTAAAAGAGAATGTACGAAAGGAAACAAGACTTGGAAATTAGTACGAAAGGAAGAATTGTTTTTCCGACGGAAAATCTTCCGGACGACGGAAAGGAAAAATGTTCGTTGTTGAGAATTGGATTCTCAAAAGGCATTATTTGAAGATTATGGAACTTATTAAAATTATGGAAATTTATTTTTACGGATTTGGTCACGTGGGGCCCACCCGAGGAATTTTACGTTTTGTGGGGCCCACGAGGGTTACAGAATTTTATGGACGAATGAGAGGGCGACACGTGGCACCCTTATGTGGTCTTGGACGAAAATGCAAGGGGTAGAATGGTCATTTGACCTATGTTGATGATAAGTCTTCAAGCTTGACATAATTGACTAGTCAACTTGTCCACATAGGCTTAATCCTTGTGATATTCATCCTAGCCTCACATTTGTTGATATCTAGACCCTCCAATGTGTTATATGTATCATACTAGTGCAAGACTAGCTCACTTTACACTTAGAAAATATCACAACACAATTGTTCTTGGAGACTTGCTCTCGGGTTTGATGATTCTCCCACACAAAAAATTTAGTTTGTGATCCTTTGTTCACAAGACTTTAACCCAAGGTTCCTAAGAGTGTTGTAAGGTTATCTCAATAGAAAGATTTCGGAAAAAACGCATTTTTACATTAGTCGCAAGGCGGAAACTAAGGGAGTTCTTCAACTTTGAAGTTAGAACTTGAAGATGGGTTCTTCATAGGCCTCTAAGGAGTGCTTGGAGCGGATTGGAACCTAAGGAAAGGAGCTAAGAATTGCTAAGGCGCGACTTTGGATCTTGGAAATTTTAAGGGCTTGGAAAGGTATAAATTTTGTCGTTTTAGTAGTTAAGACTTACTTATTGTTGTAGCTATGGATTTTAGCAAGCATGTGTTATATAGTATGAAGTTTGATAAGTATTTTGACTATTGGAACCCTAATCCGAAATCTAGCATGTTTAGCTTTAAGATTTCAATTCTAGTCGATTATTAGTCTAAGCGTCGCATGTTGTATAAAGAAGGAAATTGTAGTTGTTGAAGTTGTTTAGACTACATAACATGTTAGACCTTAGAACTTGGAATTTGTAAGAAGGATTGAAAAAGACTTAGTGTTGTTCTAGAGGTTGGTAGAATGGCTTTGGCATATTCACTATTTCGTTATGAATTGTGGGCGGAATTTTACACGTATTGTAAGGCGTGTAATCCCCTTTGTTTGGTTGTTGTTTGGAGCCTTAAATGTGGCTTGTTGGTTATTGTATTCGGCCTTGAAAAGGTGGCAAAGTGAGTAGAAACAAAGGAAGTCTTTGCGATTTTCCGTAGAATTAGAGACTAAATACTTAGTATTATTTCTACATAGAGACTAGAAGTTGATAGCCTTGTTGTGACCATTATAGGTTGACACTTCTACGTGCGGTGTATTCGGCTTAGCTTGTGGATTTAGCGAAAGGTATGTGAACTATCTCCTCTTACAGCATGATTCCTTAGAATAAAGAAAGTAAGTTCTACTCCTGAATGATCCATTCCTTGCTTGTATTTGGATTGCCTAAAATAGAATTTGTTCTATGTACTTCCTGAGTGTACTTTGATGTTTAAATTGTAAGTAGTATAATCCATTTCCTTAGGAAGTTTGGATTCTTAAAAGTGAAGGTATTTTTCTTAAAGTACATAGAGACTTGAAAAGGAAGTGGTTTCCAAATCTTTTGGCTAGTGCCTTAGTTCTAAAACCTAAAGGTCATTATAATGACTTTAGGGGAGTCAAAGGAGTGATTTACTTATTTGATTTAAAAGAGGAGAAATGACATGATTTAAGAGAAGTAACTTGCGTTAAGGGTGAAGTTACTTGAGGTTTAAAAAGTGGAAGAAAACTTGTTTTCTAACTATTAAGAGACTTGAAGTATTTTGAAAGTTAAGAACTTGTTTTGTAAGTATGTGATACTTGGTTTTAATAGTATAAGTCTCTTGGTTATTGAAGGAATGGATACGTCTAAAACCATAAGGGTTATAACGGCTTTATGGGAAGTTGGTTATAACGGCTTTAGGGAAGGTTTTGAAAGTTGTCTATTTTGATTAATCGGCATAAGTTGCCTAGATTGTGAAAATTTAGAGTTACTTGATTTCAAGCTTTGAAATGAGTTTTCTAAAAGTGTAGTAACTTACTTTGAAAAATAGACACGCTTTGATACTACGGGTGTTAGTATCTTGGGGCTTTACATAGAAAGGAGTCTTTTATAAAAGAATGTACGTATGTAGTACTTTGGCTTGATAAATTGAGAATTTGTCTAAGTGTGCCTTGATAAGTACTTTGACTTGTTAAAAGAGAATTATTCTATGTATGCCTTGATTAGTACTTTGGCTTGATAAATTGAGAATTTGTCTAAGTGTGCCTTGATAAGTACTTTGACTTGTTAAAAGAGAATTATTCTATGTATGCCTTGATTAGTACTTTGGCTTGATAAATTGAGAATTTGTCTAAGTGTGCCTTGATAAGTACTTTGACTTGTTAAAGAGAATTATTCTATGTATTCCTTGATTAGTACTTAGGCTTGATAAATTGAGAATTTGTCTAAGTGTGCCTTGATAAGTACTTTGACTTGTTAAAGAGAATTATTCTATGTATGCCTTGATTAGTACTTTGGCTTGATAAATTGAGAATTTGTCTAAGTGTGCCTTGATAAGTACTTTGACTTGTTAAAGAGAATTATTCTATGTATGCCTTGATTAGTACTTTGGCTTGATAAATTGAGAATTTGTCTAAGTGTGCCTTGATAAGTACTTTGACTTGTTAAAGAGAATTATTCTATGTATGCCTTGATTAGTACTTTGGCTTGATAAATTGAGAATTTGTCTAAAGTGTGCCTTGATAAGTACTTTGACTTGTTAAAAGAGAATTATTCTATGTATGCCTTGATTAGTACTTTGGCTTGATAAATTGAGAATTTGTCTAAGTGTGCCTTGATAAGTACTTTGGCTTGTTAAAGAGAATTATTCTAAGTGTGCCTTGGTAAGGACTTTGGCTTGTAATTAAGGATTTGCCTATGTGTCTTTGAAATAGCGGTTGTGTGCTATTGTTATATCGGTCGCCAGGTCATTCCGGGTTGGTGGCATTTGCATAATTTCGTGGATTTGCTACCCACGATGCGAGGAATACCTCATGCGAGTCCGTAGGGCTTATGCGGGTGAAATAGTCCCATGCGGGCAGGTCCAGCCTATGCGAGGAATACCTCATGCGAGTCCGAAAGGGCTTATGCGGGTGAAATAGTCCTATGCGAGGAATACCTCATGCGGGTCCGAAAGGGCTTATGCGGGTGAAATAGTCCCATGCGGGCGGGTCCAGCCTATGCGAGGAATACCTCACGCGGGTCCACAAGACCTATCACGGGTGAAATAGTCGGGAATAGGATTGCTAAATGATCTGCGGGCGGATGGTCCTTGATCATGAGCTTCCTAGTTTATATTGTAAGGATACTACTGTTTACTCTCATTGTTAGTAAGGCACAATGTGTTGTATTTTGATTATCATATATGTCCCCGGATTTGTTTGTGTTACCCTATGGTCATGCTTTTACGAGGTGGGATTCCGGGGCATGGGACCACGAGGTATTGAGGACACAGGTGGGACTTGGTGTTCATGTATCCTTATTGGTGTTATTACATCATGGACTGCCGGCAGTGAAGAAGGATTCCACGGGCATGATTGATATTATGGGCGTGAGACCCATGGTTATATTGAGTAATGACTTTGAGGGCCTGCGTCCCTGACTTGATATGACTGCTTATGTGTCATGTACTGTAGGTTGGCTATCATACATATCTCCTGTTTTGTTTAGACTGTTATGATTTCATTACAGTACTTATTGTTCACATACTTGGTACATTCTTGTCTTGACCTCGCCCGAGGCTGCGTTCATCCGCGAGTTTAGTGCATGATTCGGTGGCGGCAGTGTAGGATCTGCTCGGGGTTTTGGATAAGCTCCTTCTACTCGGAGTTTATCTTTGGTATATGTCCTTGATCTGAGGCTTTGTATAGTTTTAGTGCGGCGGGGCCTTGTCCGTCATAGTTGATTTAACTCCAGAGTGCTGTATTCATATGTGGATTGGACTCGTATGCGGTGTAGTGTCTTTTGTTTATGTATATATGGCAGCCTTGTCGGCTTTGCCCACTTGCGTCGTTTGTTTTAAAAAAATGAGGTGTTATTTGATTCGCACTTACTTGTATTGGTAAGGTAGAAGGGTGCCCAGATAGGGCACGATCCGAGCTTGGTTGGTCGTGACAGTGGTATCGAAGCGATCGATCCTCGGAATGTTTCTGAGGCCGTGTCTAGTAGAGTCTTGATTATCGGTGTGTTGCGCGCCACACCCATAAACAGAGGCTACAGGACATTTAGGAGTTGGTTTCTATTCTTCTCACTCGAGATCATGTCCTAGAGCGTGTTAGTAAGATAATTCCTCTCCGACGTATTACATTTCTGATTATGCCTCGAGGAGGGCTCTGCCCGAAGGGCAAAGAGTAGCGAGAGCTACTAGTCGGACTCGAGAGAGTTGATAGGGCTTATGCCCGTGGTATATCGGATGTTGTTCGCGATCGGCGAGTTCTGCGCGGGATTGAGGCCCCAGCACGAGCCTCCGGTTTCGGTTAGGAGAAGACTATAGGGTCATGAGGAAGCAGTTATGTTTTTGGCCAAGATAGCGGAGCTAGCAGTTGTAAGTGATAGTACCCCAGAGGTAGGGATACTTTGATTAGTAAGTGAGAAGTAAGAATGTTGACAAGAATGATAGGTGAACTGAGACTATAGTTGTATAAAGTTCACAAGTTGTAATTACCCCGTATAAGTGTAAGACCGATAGGGAAGATTGTACAGTAGAAATACTTTGGCTTATGTGACGAACCTCTAGTGAATAGGGGATAGGGTAAGAAGTACCTTGAGATAAGAGAGATTTATTTCAGACTAAGAATGAGAAGTTAAGTGTGACGATGAGTCGGGTTCTGGACTCATTTCGGGTCAGCCAATAGTATGGAATGGGGTGATGTCAGTTAGAAATGGTCCCGTTATGTGATAGGGTCCCGAGGATGCAAGGCCCAAGTTTAGTAAATTGTTGTACGAGTTTGTGGACGCGTTCCACCGGAACTAGGTCGTAAGGACCGAGAAGAGCCTTATCGGGAATGTAAGTAACTATATGGCCAAGTTTGGATAGTAACTCCAAGGATTGGGGAACAGAAACAGAATTTGAGATTTTGTACGTATGCTAGATGAGTTTGATAGTACGAGAAAGTATGACAAGTAAGGAAAGAATGGAACGTCTAAGGATCCGTGTTTGGGAAGAGCGTAACCTTCGAGTTTTGGGAGAAGGGTCGCGACGGAAGGTCCATTGATATGTTTACGTATGTTAGGCGATGGCAGTGTGGCATCGTTAGTCTTGTGGAGTATTGATTGATAGGCATAGTATAGAGTTTATGCGGAGTTTGTATAGCAGCAATCGACTAAGAACATTCGGGGCGAATGTTTCTAAGGAAGAATGTTACACCGTAAGTTCAGGACATGTAAAAGAGAATGTACGAAGGAAACAAGACTTGGAAATTAGTACGAAAGGAAGAATTGTTTTTCCGGAAAATCTTAGGACGACGGAAAGGAAAAATGTTCGTTGTTGAGAATTGGATTCTCAAAGGCATTATTTGAAGATTATGGAACTTATTAAAATTATGGAAATTTATTTTTACGATTTGGTCACGTGGGGCCCACCCGAGAAATTTTACGTTTTGTGGGGCCCGAGGGTTCTGAATTTTATGGGCGAATGAGAGGCGACACGTGGCACCCTTATGTGGTCTTGGACGAAAATGCAAGGGGTAGAATGGTCATTTGACCTATGTTGATGATAAGTCTTCAAGCTTGACATAATTGACTAGTCAACTTGTCCACATAGGCTTAATCCTTGTAATATTCATCCTAGCCTCAGATTTGTTGATATCTAGACCCTCCAATGTGTTATATGTATCATACTAGTGCAAGACTAGCTCACTTTACACTTAGAAAATGTTATACCCCGTAGTTGCTGGGTATGTATGTGAGGACGTACGTACGAGAGTACGGCAGAAATTTTGAAAAGAAAGAAAGATGTGAGTTTTCGACGGAAAAGTTTCCGGTAATTTGTGAAGAAAAAGGTTCGTTAATGGGAATTGGATTCCCAGATTTGGTATTTGGACTTCATAGATTATATTAGAATTTTGAGATTTTATTTTGGAAATGGTCACGTGGGGCCAGGGAGAAATTCTGGTTTTGTGGGGGCCACTTTGTTTTCGAGATTTTGGCATTTGTGGTTATTTTTGCGGAAGTCGTTTTATGAGGGCAAATAGGAGGGTGACACGTGTAACCCCCGCCTAGGTGGCTTGGCCGAAGTTACCGTTGTGCACAACACCCGGTTAGAGTCGTTTTTTGAAGCGTTTTCGCGTAACTTGCGAAGGAAAATTCGGCTATGTCGGTTTGTATTTTTGCGGATTTTTACGCGCGGCGGAACATTTTTGGCCAACAACAGGGTGACACTTGTCACCTCAGTGACGCCTTAAGTCGGTTTGGCCTTGGCCGATTGGTGCCTTGTTGTGGCATTGTTTTGTGCAATGTTTTGTGCAATGTTTTGTGGCATGTTTTGTGGAGTAGGGGTTAGGGTGCACTTGGCTTGATCTTGGCCTTACACTTGCCTTACACTTGGAAGGATCTTGGCCCTTGGTTGGCCTTTGGTTTTGCTATAAATACCCACTAAGTGTGAAGACTTCATCCATTCAAAAACTTCCAAGTCTGAAACCCTCTCCTCCCCTTTGTGAGCTCTTAGCAGAGCCTCCCCTCCCCCACCGTGTGGCCTTTGGCCAGGGGTTCCCTCCCCTTTGTGGTGCTAGCCGTAGGGTACCCACTGCCTAGTTGTTTTCGTATAATACCCCTCCCTTGTGGTATTGAAATACTTCTCCTAGTATTGTTATAATGCCCAAAATACCTTAGCCTTGTACCTTGTAGTATTCCAAAGTTACCTCTATACGTAGAGCCCGGAAATACTACCTTTTGTCCTTTTAGTCTCAAACCGAAACCCTAAGGAAATCTTCATAGTTGGTTGAAGTATTTTGAGTAGAAGTTGGTTAGAACTTCTAAGGGTTGTTTGGAGCGGATTGGAGCGCACGGAGTAGAAGCTAAACCTTGCTCAGGATCGACATTATAACTTGGATAATTTTGGGCTTATCGAGGTAAATATTCTTGTCCCCTTATTGTAAGTGGAGATTACATGTTGTAGGAATATATAGTTGAAGTATACTATATATGGAACTATACTTAGTATTCGGCAATGTCTTTTGACTTAAGCCTGAAGAATAAAGCGAATGAATGTATTTACATAGGGTGTATTGCGGTAGACTTGTGTAGTATTCGAGTAGAATTGTACACGTCAGGTTAGGCGTGTAGACCCACTGGTTGGCTTGGTAGCGGCCTCGATAGAGGAGGAGATTTCTGTCATTGCGGGGAGGTCTTCGAATTTTACGTAGAAAGTTAGAAACTTGTGTTTTGGGGTTAATAGACGTTTGTGACCTTTATAGGTGAAAGTACTAAGAGTAGCGTATTCTACTCGAGGAGTGGAAAGGGCTAGCAAAGTTGTAGTACTTGGAGCATTTTGCTTATTGTCGATAAATCGTCGCGAGGTATGTGAACCTCTTCCTATCTTTTCTAGCATGATTGTTGTGAACTATGTAGTACGGTAGACGTACATGTGCTAAGTGATTTGGTTGGTTTAAAGCATAGGGTGTTATAATAGCTTTATGGGAAGTTAGTTATAACGACCTTATGTAGGTGAAAATGGTTTCTTGATGTTAGAAGTTAAGACTTGATCTTATAAGATAAGAGACTTAACTTATTTGTTTTAATGTGGATGTTGTGTGAAACCTCATTCGTGAGTAATGAGTACTTGGTTTTTAAAGGGATAATGTTTCTTGATTTGGAAATCAGAATGTGTATCGACAGACCACTGCAGCGTTAATAAAGGAAAATGTATTGAATAATGATGTGTTGTATTAAAACCAGTAGAAACCTCTATATGCATAGAAGCTAAGATGAGACAAAATGATATTACATTTTCTAGATCATGGCTGCTGTAATAAGATCGTTATAAACAAGAATAAACTACTCACATATATGACATATGTTACTCAATTGTTCTAAAACGGAATCAAGTGATTAAGTTTGGGAACTATGAAACCATTTGAAAATGAGAAGCTTGAGTAATTGAAACTAGGCAAACTGGAACTTAGGAAAAGAATATTGTTACTTGATTTTGAAAAGGAAGGTGGGTTGGTCATTCTAATACTACGGGTATCGGGTGACTTTTATAAAAGTAATGGATCTCTTTTAAACGAACTTGACGTATGTAGTACCTTGGGGTTTAAAACCCGGACTTTGGCATAAAATGAAAGTACTTTGAGTTGTTGTGAAACTTGCCTATGCTTGTTGTTGTGAAACTTGCCTATGCTTGTTGTTGTGAAACTTGCCTATGCTTGTGATGATAGCCTTTGTTGTGCAAGTGTGGTATTTCTGTGTTACCGCGTCTCTCGATAGAGGGTCGGTCGACTTGTTGAGAACTTACTTGGACGTGCTGGCAGTGATGGAGAATTCCACGGGTATGTTTCCATTTTGATTACTATCTTGTTGATGATGTCACATGGACATGTCTACACCGAGGTAGAATTCCGGGGGCATGCGGCCATGCGGTCGGGTTGATTACCCGATATATTGTTATTGTGGTTACATGGACATGTCTACACCGAGGTAGAATTCCGGGGGCATGTGGCCATGCGGCGGGTTGATCACCCAAAGATATTATTGTTGATGTCACATGGGCGTGTCTACAGAGGTAGAATTCGGGGCATGTGGCCGTGGGGCATTGGTATTATTGTTGCATCATGGACATGTCTACACCGTCACGAGTCAGGGGGCATGCGCCGTGATGCGAACATGATTGATGTTGTGGGCGTGAGACCCATAGTTATATTTGAGTGATGACTTGAGGCGTGAGTCACATTTCGACATGTTGCTTTTATGTTGTGAGCGTAGTTTGGTTATCATACATGTCTCTGCTTTATATAGACTAGTATGATTTCATTCTGATATTTTCTGATTTCACATACTTGGTACTGTTGTCTTGACCTCGCCCGGGTGGCGTATAAAGGCGAGCCTCTACCACGAAACAGAACCGCGTGGCTCTCCGTATGGCACATCACGAGAAGAGCCGTAGGGCATGCCTCGAGGATCGCAAGCCCGGTACCATTTGTTGGGTCGTCGAGCAAGGCTCGCGACAAAGTGACAAAAGTGGTATCGAGCGATTAATCCTCGGAAAGTGTCTGAGCCGTGTCTAGTAGAGTCTTGATTATCGGTGTGTTGTGCACCACATCTATAATCAGGAGGCTATAGGACATTTAGGATTGGTTTCCATTCTTCTCATTACGAGATCGTGCCTTAGAGGCATGTTGTAAGTTGGACCCTCCGACGTATCTCGTTTTTACGATTATGCCTCGCGCAAGGCAACGAGCCCGGAGGGCAAGGCGGCGAGTGCTGCTAGTGAGATCTGAGAGTGCGAGCGAGCGGCCGACACACGAGTTGTGCTTGACGGCGGGTTTTGTAGCGCCGCCCGGCCCAGCGAGTTTAGAAGCGCAGCGGTGGCTGCTGAGACCCGATACACGAGCCTCCAGTCCCGATGCAGAGGCGGAGAGATGGGTTACAAGAGAGATGGCCCGATTCTTCGTGGTCGTGGCGAGATATGAGATAGGTGAATCTGTGATTCGATTCGATTCGAGCACGATGGTTCACCCGGCGAATAGTTTGAGGCTACGGGACTTTACGAGTTGTAGCCCGCGAGTTTTATGGGTCGAGGCACGAGGATGATCCGCAGGAGTTCATCCGGCGATTCTGACGGATCATGCGGGTGATCAAGGCTTGAGACCGAGTGCGTGACCTTTGGTTCGCATCGGTGCGCGATACCGCGATCGATTGGTTTGATTCATGGAGCTTTCGGGAGAGCATGCACCTCCAGCAGTATGGGATGAGTTTTGAGGCTTTCCTCACACTTCTTGCCTCCGCAGATGAGGAGGCACGCGGTAAGCGATTTTTGATGCTTATACAGAGCGGGCGTACTGTTCGGGAGTAGTATGTGGTGTTCGACTCATTGGCCCGGTACGTCCCAGCGTTGGTAGCTAGTATGGAGGATCGAGTGCACCGATATGTTACAGGGCTCGATGATTACATGTTAGAGGCATGTTCAGGAGTAGCTCTTCAGCCGGGCATGGACATTGCCATGCGCAGCTCATCGACCGGGATGTGAGGCACGGAGAGGTCGGCGGAATGACCAAGATCAGCGAAGAGGCGAGAACAACGAGGTCCTGGTGACTTTCGAGGCGGACCGCCTCGAAGACATACTAGTTTTGTACCTCCGCCCGGTCAGTGGTCCTCCACAACCTTGAGTATTCGGAGCGGTCGGGGCTCGAGGTTGAGTTTCGAGGAAGTAAGGGTGTTGGCGGATCACGGTCACCCTACCTCGGTGTGGTCGATGTGGTAGACCGCATTTGAAGTGTCGTGGTGCGGGAGCTTGTTATTTTGCGGCCAGCGGGGCCATTTGCGAAGGCTGTCCGACCAAGGGTATACGGATGTTACGACTCAGCCTACCGGATCAGTGGCTGGTTCATCGCCTTCTACAGTTATGCGCCCTGCAGGGCCGGCCTATGATTAGAGTGGAGCGGTAGCTTCAGGTATATCCTTAACCCTCTAGAGTTTTGGTATGCTTGTTATAATGGTCTCATTATTATGTGCTATGTACGAATAGCGTTGTGTTAATTGTGAGTTAGAAAACATGCTTAGTTGGGAGGATACGTATGGGGGCATGGTAAGTGTGAACCTTAGACTATGTCACGACTGAGACCTTAGGGGTAAGGTCGTCTTGAGTTGAAGATTTATGTTTGACCCTTATCAGAGTAGTGGTATACGGGGGATTTATTTGTGTGATAAGTCCGTGGGTAGTTTGAGATAGAAGTGGTAGCGTTCATGATGTGAATTAGTAAGATTGTTCCGGATCGGGGAACAAGAGTTTGGCGCGGTTGGGGGTCGGGTTGAGGACCATTTGCGGGTCAACCCGTAACCCGGTTTGGGGTGGGGTCAGTTCTGGGTGGTCCCGCCAGGTGGTAGGGTCACGAGGATGCTAGGCCCAAGTTTGTGTGACCATCGTATGAGTTCGTGGACGCGTTCGACCAGAAGCGGTTCGTAAAGGCCGGGAATGGCCTTAAGGAAGTTTGAGGTTAGTAAGATGACCAAGTTTGGAGGTAGTGACTCCAGAGATTTTCAGGAACGGAAGTAATGACTGAAGTATGGTACGTACTGGGAGAGTTCAAGTGTTCGAGAAGGGCACGACGAGTAAGGAAAGAAGAGGACGTGTGTTATTTCGTGGCCAAGCTGTGGCGTTGGCAACTTGTTAGAGGAACTTTATCGTTATCCGACTTGAAAAGGAACATTCGGGACGAATGTTTCTAAGGAGGGGAGAATGTTATACCCCGTAGTTGCTGGGTATGTATGTGAGGACGTACGTCGAGAGTCTGCGAAATTTTGAAAAGAAAGAAAGATGTGAGTTTTCACGGAAAAGTTTCCGGTAATTTGTGAAGAAAAGGTTCGTTAATGGGAATTGGATTCCCAGTTTGGTATTTGGACTTCATAGATTATATTAGAATTTTGAGATTTTATTTTGGAAATGGTCACGTGGGGCCACGGGAGAAATTCTGGTTTTGTAGGCCCACTTTGTTTTGAGATTTTGGCCATTGTGGATATTTTTGAAAGGCGTTTTATGAGGGCCAATAGGAGGGTGACACGTGTCACCCCGCCTAGGTAATGGCCGAAGTTACCTTTGTGCACAACACCCGGTTAGAGTCGTTTTTAGACGAAACGTTTTTCGTAAATTTCGAAGGGAAAAATACGGCGATGTGGTTTTGTATTTTTTCGGATTTTTACGAGCGGCGGAACAATTTTGGCCAACAAGAGGGTGACACTTGTCACCCTCAAGTGGACGCCTTAGGGTCGGTTTGGCCTTGGCCGATTGGTGCCTTGTTGTGGCATTGTTTTGTGCAATGTTTTGTGCAATGTTTTGTGGCATGTTTTGTGGAGTAGGGGTTAGGGTGCACTTGGCTTGATCTTGGCCTTACACTTGCCTTACACTTGGAAGGATCTTGGCCCTTGGTTGGCCTTTGGTTTTGCTATAAATACCCCCCTAAGTGTGAAGACTTCATCCATTCCAAAAACTTCCAAGTCTTGAAACCCTCTCCTCCCCCTTTGTGAGCTCTTGGCGAGAGCCTCCCCCTCCCACCGTGTGGCCTTTGGCGAGGGTTCCCTCCCCTTTGTGGTGATAGTGTAGGGTACCCACACTGCTAGTTGTTTTCGTATAATACCCCTCCCTTGTGGTATTGAAATACTTCTCCTAGTATTGTTATAATGCCCAAAATACCTTAGCCTTGTACCTTGTAGTATTCCAAAGTTACCTCTATACGTAGAGCCCGGAAATACTACCTTTTGTCCTTTTAGTCTCAAACCGAAACCCTAAGGAAATCTTCATAGTTGGTTGAAGTATTTTGAGTAGAAGTTGGTTAGAACTTCTAAGGGTTGTTTGGAGCGGATTGGAGCGCACGGAGTAGGAGCTAAACCTTGCTCAGGATCGACATTATAACTTGGATAATTTTGGGCTTATCGAGGTAAATATTCTTGTCCCCTTATTGTAATTGGAGATTACATGTTGTAGGAATATATAGTTGAAGTATACTATATATGGAACTATACTTAGTATTCGGCAATGTCTTTTGACTTAAGCCTGAAGAATAAAGAACTGAACTGAACTGTATTTACATAGGACTGTATTGCAGTAGACTTGTGTAGTATTACTGAGTAGAATTGTACACGTCCGGTTAGACGTGTAGACCCCCCCCCCCCTGGTTGGCTTGGTAGCCGGCCTCGATAGAGGAGGAGATTTACGCTGTTGCGGGAGAGTCTTGCTAATTTTACGTAGAAAGTTAGAAACTTGTGTTTTGGGGTTAATAGACGTTTGTGACCTTTATAGGTGAAAGTACTAAGAGTAGCGTATTCTACTCGAGGAGTGGAAAGGGCTAGCAAGGTTGTAGTACTTGGAGCATTTTGCTTATTGTCGATAAATCGTCGCGAGGTATGTGAACCTCTTCCTATCTTTTCTAGCATGATTGTTGTGAACTATGTAGTACGGTAGACGTACATGTGCTAAGTGATTTGGTTGGTTTAAAACGTAGGGTGTTATAATAGCTTTATGGGAAGTTAGTTATAACGACCTTATGTAGGTGAAAATGGTTTACTGATGTTAGAAGTTAAGAGACTTGATCTTATAAGATAAGAGACTTAACTTATTTGTTTTAATGTGGATGTTGTGTGAAACCTCATTCGTGAGTAATGAGTACTTGGTTTTTAAAGGGATAATGTTTTACTGATTTCGGAAATCAGATTGTGTATCGACAGACCACTGCAGCGTTAATAAAGGAAAATGTATTGAATAATGATGTGTTGTATTAAAACCAGTAGAAACCTCCATCTGCATAGAAGCTAAGATGAGACAAAATGATATTACATTTTCTAGATCATGGCTGCTGTAATAAGATCGTTATAAACAAGAATAAACTACTCACATATATGACATATGTTACTCAATTGTTCTAAAAAGGAATCAAGTGATTAAGTTTGGGAACTATGAAACCATTTGAAAATGAGAAGCTTGAGTAATTGAAACTAGGCAAACTGGAACTTAGGAAAAGAATGTTGTTACTTGATTTTGAAAAGGAAGGTGGGTTGGTCATTCTAATACTACGGGTATCGGGTGACTTTTATAAAAGTAATGGATCTCTTTTAAACGAACTTGACGTATGTAGTACCTTGGGGTTAAAAACCCGGACTTTGGCATAAAATGAAAGTACTTTGAGTTGTTGTGAAACTTGCCTATGCTTGTTGTTGTGAAACTTGCCTATGCTTGTTGTTGTGAAACTTGCCTATGCTTGTGATGATAGCCTTTGTTGTGCAAGTGTGGTATTTACGTATACCGGCGTCTCGATAGAGGGTCGGTCGACTTGTTGAGAACTTACTTGGACGTGCTGGCAGTGATGGAGAATTCCACGGGTATGTTTCCATTTTGATTACTATCTTGTTGATGATGTCACATGGACATGTCTACACCGAGGTAGAATTCCGGGGGCATGCGGCCATGCGGTCGGGTTGATTACCCGATATATTGTTATTGTGGTTACATGGACATGTCTACACCGAGGTAGAATTCCGGGGGCATGTGGCCATGCGGCAGGGTTGATCACCCAGTATATTATTGTTGATGTCACATGGACGTGTCTACACCGAGGTAGAATTACTTTGGCATGTTGCCTTGGGGCATTGGTATTATTGTTGCATCATGGACATGTCTACACCGATGCAGAAGTCCGGGGGCATGCGGCCATGATGCGAACATGATTGATGTTGTGGGCGTGAGACCCATAGTTATATTTGAGTGATGACTTGAGGGCGTGAGTCACATTTGGACATGATCGCTTTTATGTTGTGAATCAGTAGTTTGGTTATCATACATGTCTCCCGCTTTATATAGACTAGTATGATTTCATTCTGATATTTTTACGATTTCACATACTTGGTACTGTTGTCTTGACCTCCTCGGGCTGCGTTCATGTCGCAGTAGAGGTACATCGATCGTGGATCCCCGCTTAGGATCACGATTGACGTATTAGGAAGCTCCGTTTCTTGGAGGCTTATCTTTTGGTATGTGTTCCCTGAGTTGTAGGTTCTTGTACATTCAGGGGTATGGCGGGGCCCTGTCCCGTCATAGTCGTTGTAAATCTTAGAGGTCTGTAGTACTGTTGTGGGCAGGGTTGTAAAAAGGATTAAACTGTTCGTTTTGAAAGAGTTGTATTTATTTATGTTATTGGAAGGTAACCGTTGGGTTGGCCTGTTTTATGTTCATATATCTTGTTTCTTGTTTAAAGTTTTATTTTCCGCTGGTTTTCTCTGATGATTGTATCACTAGGGTGCCCGGGATAAGGCACCAGTAACGGGCCCCGGAACGGGTCGTTACAGAAAATATCACAACACAATTGTTCTTGGAGACTTGCTCTCGGGTTTGATGATTCTCCACACAAAAAACTTAGTTTGTGATCCTTTGTTCACAAGACTTTAACCCAAGGTTCCTAAGAGTGTTGTAAGGTTATCTCAATAGAAAGATTTCGGAAAAAACGCATTTTTACATTAGTCGCAAGGCGGAAACTAAGGGAGTTCTTCAACTTTGAAGTTAGAACTTGAAGATGGGTTCTTCATAGGCCTCTAAGGAGTGCTTGGAGCGGATTGGAACCTAAGGAAAGGAGCTAAGAATTTCTAAGGCGCGACTTTGGATCTTGGAAATTTTAAGGGCTTGGAAAGGTATAAATTTTGTCGTTTTAGTAGTTAAGACTTACTTATTGTTGTAGCTATGGATTTTAGCAAGCATGTGTTATATAGTATGAAGTTTGATAAGTATTTTGACTATTGGAACCCTAATCCGAAATCTAGCATGTTTAGCTTTAAGATTTCAATTCTAGTCGATTATTAGTCTAAGCGTCGCATGTTGTATAAAGAAGGAAATTGTAGTTGTTGAAGTTGTTTAGACTACATAACATGTTAGACCTTAGAACTTGGAATTTGTAAGAAGGATTGAAAAAGACTTAGTGTTGTTCTAGAGGTTGGCCGAGAATGGCTTTTGGCATATTCACTATTTCGTATGAATTGTGGGGCGGAATTTTACACGTATTGTAAGGCGTGTAATCCCCTTTGTTTGGTTGTTGTTTGGAGCCTTAAATGTGGCTTGTTGGTTATTGTATTCGGCCTTGAAAAAGGTGGCAAAGTGAGTAGAAACAAAGGAAGTGCTGCCCGATTTTCCGTAGAATTAGAGACTAAATACTTAGTATTATTTCTACATAGAGACTAGAAGTTGATAGCCTTGTTGTGACCATTATAGGTTGACACTTCTACCTACGGTGTATTCGGCTTAGCTTGTGGATTTAGAAAAGGTATGTGAACTATCTCCTCTTACAGCATGATTCCTTAGAATAAAGAAAGTAAGTTCTACTCCTTGAATGATCCATTCCTTGATTGTATTTGGATTGTCTAAAATAGATTTTGTTCTATGTACGTCCTTGAGTGTACTGTGATGTTTAAATTGTAAGTAGTATAATCCATTTCCTTATGGAAGTTTGGATTCTTAAATGTGTAGGTATTTTTCTTAAAGTACATAGAGACTTGAAAAGGAAGTGGTTTCCAAATCTTTTGGCTAGTGCCTTAGTTCTAAAACCTAAAGGTCATTATAATGACTTTAGGGGAGTCAAAGGAGTGATTTACTTATTTGATTTAAAAGAGGAGAAATGACATGATTTAAGAGAAGTAACTTGCGTTAAGGGTGAAGTTACTTGAGGTTTAAAAAGTGGAAGAAAACTTGTTTTCTAACTATTAAGAGACTTGAAGTATTTTGAAAGTTAAGAACTTGTTTTGTAAGTATGTGATACTTGGTTTTAATAGTATAAGTCTCTTGGTTGTTGAAGGAATGGATACGTCTAAAACCATAAGGGTTATAACGACTTTATGGGAAGTTGGTTATAACGGCTTTAGGGAAGGTTTTGAAAGTTGTCTATTTTGATTAATCGGCATAAGTTGCCTAGATTGTGAAAATTTAGAGTTACTTGATTTCAAGCTTTGAAATGAGTTTTCTAAAAGTGTAGTAACTTACTTTGAAAAATAGACACGCCTTGATACTACGGGTGTTAGTATCTTGGGGCTTTACATAGAAAGGAGTCTTTTATAAAAGAATGTACGTATGTAGTACTTTGGCTTGATAAATTGAGAATTTGTCTAAGTGTGCCTTGATAAGTACTTTGACTTGTTAAAAGAGAATTATTCTATGTATGCCTTGATTAGTATTTTGGCTTGATAAATTGAGAATTTGTCTAAGTGTGCCTTGATAAGTACTTTGACTTGTTAAAAGAGAATTATTCTATGTATGCCTTGATTAGTACTTTGGCTTGATAAATTGAGAATTTGTCTAAGTGTGCCTTGATAAGTACTTTGACTTGTTAAAAGAGAATTATTCTATGTATGCCTTGATTAGTACTTTGGCTTGATAAATTGAGAATTTGTCTAAGTGTGCCTTGATAGTACTTTGACTTGTTAAAAGAGAATTATTCTATGTATGCCTTGATTAGTACTTTGGCTTGATAAATTGAGAATTTGTCTAAGTGTGCCTTGATAAGTACTTTGACTTGTTAAAAGAGAATTATTCTATGTATGCCTTGATTAGTACTTTGGCTTGATAAATTGAGAATTTTTCTAAGTGTGCCTTGATAAGTACTTTGACTTGTTAAAAGAGAATTATTCTATGTATGCCTTGATTAGTACTTTGGCTTGATAAATTGAGAATTTGTCTAAGTGTGCCTTGATAAGTACTTTGACTTGTTAAAAGAGAATTATTCTATGTATGCCTTGATTAGTACTTTGGCTTGATAAATTGAGAATTTGTCTAAGTGTGCCTTGATAAGTACTTTGGCTTGTTAAAGAGAATTATTCTAAGTGTGCCTTGGTAAGTACTTTGGCTTGTAATTAAGGATTTGCCTATGTGTGCTGGAAATAGCCGGTTGTGTGCTATTGTTATATCAGTCGCTTCGGGGTCATTCCCCGGGTTTGTGGCATTTGCATCATTCCGTGGATTTGCTACCCACGATGCGAGGAATACCTCATGCGAGTCCGTAGGGCTTATGCGGGTGAAATAGTCCCACGCGGGTCCGACCTATCACGAGGAATACCTCACGCGAGTCCGAAAGGGCTTATGCGGGTGAAATAGTCCTATGCGAGGAATACCTCATGCGGTCCGAAAGGGCTTACGCGGGTGAAATAGTCCCATGCGCGGGTTCACTATCGCGAGAATACCTCACGCGGGTCCACAAGACCTATCACGGGTGAAATAGTCCCGTAAATAGATTGCTAAATGATCTGCGCGGATGGTCCTCGCTGATCATGAGCTTCCTAGTTTATATTGTAAGGATACTCTGTTTACTCTCATTGTTAGTAAGGCACAATGTGTTGTATTTTGATTATCATATATGTCCCGGTTGTTTGTGTTACCCTATGGTCATGCTTTTACGAGGTGGGATTAGGGCATGGGACCACGAGGTATTGAGGACACAGGTGGGACTTGGTGTTCATGTATCCTTATTGGTGTTATTACATCATGGATCGGCGGTGAAGAAGGATTCCACGGGCATGATTGATATTATGGGCGTGAGACCCATGGTTATATTGAGTAATGACTTTGAGGGCCTGCGTCCCTGACTTGATATGACTGCTTATGTGTCATGTACTGTAGGTTGGATATCATACATATCTCCTGTTTTGTTTAGACTGTTATGATTTCATTACAGTACTTATTGTTCACATACTTGGTACATTCTTCGTATTGACCTCGCCCGGGCTGCGTCATCTGCCGAGTTTAGGTCTTGATTCGGTGGCGGCAGTGTAGGATCTGCTCAGGGTTTTGGATAAGCTCCTTCTACTCCGGAGTTTATCTTTGGTATATGTCCTTCAAGATCTGAGCTTTGTATAGTTTTGGATGCAGCGGGGCCTTGTCCGTCATAGTTCGATTTAACTCCAAGTGCAGATTCATATGTGGGATTGGACTCATGTACGGTGTAGTGTCTTTTGTTTATGTATATATGGCAGCCTTGTCGGCTTTGCCCTTGCACGTATGTTTGTTTTAAAAAAAAATGAGGTGTTATTTCAGTTCCGCAGCTTACTTGTATTGGTAAGGTAGAAGGGTGCCCAGATAGGGCACCAGTCACGGGCCCGGGGTTCGGGTCGTGACACTCAGCCTATCAGATCAGTTGTGGATGCAGTGGTTCGGAGAGGAGGGGGTGTTAGCCAGGGGAGGCCACCCCCACCTCGGTGTGGCCGTTGTGGTCGATGTCATCGTGGGGAGTGTCGTGCTTCTGCGTCAGCTTGTTATGTTTGCGGCCAGCAGGGCCATTTTGCGAGAAATTGTCCAACCAGAGTTGGCGGGGATGTAGGGACTCGACGCCGGGATCGGTGGTTAGTTCATCACCTTCCCGGTATCGCCAGGGCGGGATTGACTAGAACGACCTAGGGGAAGTGCCGCGTAGATACAGGTATATCCTTAACCCTTTAGAGATTTATATGTGTAGCGAATATCTTAAGTGTTATTTTCAGATAGCATTGTGTTAACTGTGATTAGGAATCATGATTAGTTAACCGGGAAAGATTGGGGGATAGAAAAAGTGTGAGCCTTAGAATATATACGTAGGGACCATAGAGGCGAGGCCATCTTTGGTAAACGAATTATTTCGTGTTTGACCCTTATCGAGGTGCATAATATACGTGAGATATTTTTGTGGGATGAATCCCTGAGTGATGTGAAATGAAAGAGGGTAGTTGAGCTTAGAAGACCGCTAGGTTTTCGTAACGTGATTGGTGAGATTGTTCCGGATCGGGGAGCTAGTGTTTTGCGTTCTTGGGTCGGGTTGAGGCCGTGTTGCGGGTCGACCACGCCTGTTTGGTGATGGTCGGTTGTGGTGGTCCCGCTTTGTGTTAGGATCACGAGGGTGTTAGGCCCAGGTTTAGTTAACCATTGTACGAGTTCGTGGATGTGTTCGACCAGTAGTCGGGCCGATGGGGTCAACCCGTCTTATCTTTTAGTCAAACCGTGTACTCGGTAGTAAGTTGCGAGATGATTATTTCAAGAAGGTTGTAAGGCTGCACGGGGTGCCTACCTTCACCTTATGGTGACGGGGAGTCCAGTTGCGGTGTTTCTTTTGGAAGAGTTACGAGCAAGGTTAGGAACTCAGGTGAATCTCGGTGTCGATTCACCCGGGCGATGTTTGGATTTCGGGAGTAGGTAAGGACTCTTCGCCTCTTGTTGAGTATGTATTATATAGCTACCATTTCGATTCGGGTGTCGCCGTTTGGAGCCTTTTTATAAGCGCTAGTGTAAGATTGCCGATCGACTGATTCGATGTAAGCAAGGTGCAGATAGTTGGTTCGTACTTGTTCAGCAGGGCGTGGATAGGGTGGAGCTTATCCAGAAGAGGTCATTGGCAGCTCAGAGTCAGTGGGAAGCAGTACCAGAAACATGGTAAGTTATGAGAAAGAGTTCGAGTGTACGAGAAGGGTACGACGAGTAAAGGAAGAAGCGAACATGTATTACAGGCATAGGTGTGATCATTTCGTTTGTAAAGAGTAGGTGCGAAGGGAGTATCTTTTTAGACCTCGAGTAGGAGCTTTTGTGATTGAGGTGATTCCTCGTGGACTTGGAGATAAGTATGTGCGCTTGTTGTGTTGTGGCCAGGTGTGGCATGGTTGTTTCCGTAAGTATAGCAGTAAGGACTATACTGGCGCCTGTTTGTTTTAAGACCTAGAAGGAACATTCGGGACGAATGTTTCTAAGGAGGGGAGAATGTTATACCCCGTAGTTCCAGGGTATGTATGCGAGGACGTACGTACGAGAATACGACATTGAAATTGGAAAGGAAGAAAGAGGTGATTTTTCCACGGAAAAGTTTCCGGTTTTTGTAAAGGAAAAAGGTTCGTTAATGGGAATTGGATTCCCAGATTTGTTATTCGGACTTCTTGGAATATTAGAGAATTATGGAATTTTATTTTCGGAAATGGTCACGTGGGGCCCACGGGAGAAATTCTTATTTTGTAGGGGCCACTTTGTTTTGAGATTTTGGCCATTGTGGATATTTTGGAAGATGAAATATTTTGGGCGAGTAGGAGGCGACATGTCACCCCAGTGGCTTGGCGAATTTCATTTGTGCACTTTGGACAGAGTCGTTTTTAAATGACGTTTACACTTCGCGGAGGATAAATTCCGGCTATGTCATTTCTAATTTTTGCGGATTTTTCCGAGAGACGCAACACGTTGGATCAACGAGAGGCGACACTTGTCACCCTCATTGATGGATGTTACTGGCAATAGGGCGAATGGATGGCCATCCTTGTCATGTAGTTGGTAGGATATTTTGTGTGCAAGTTGGCCAAGGACACTTGCCTAAATCCTCACCCTACACTTGTCTTGCACTTGGCATCATCTTGGCCCTTGGTTGGCCATGTCTAGACCTATAAATACCCCCTTAAGATGAAGAGTTCTTCATCCACAAATTCCTTTCCAAGTCTTGAAAATCCTCTCCTCTCCCTTGAGCCCTTTTCGTCCAAACACCCCCCCCCCCTTTGAGAAGATTAGCCGAGGCTACCCTCCCCTAGCCTAGCCGAAATCTACCCCTCCTCCCTTGGTAGAAAAGTTGCCTTCTAGTATTGTTATAATGCCCAAAATACCCTAGCCCAAATCTCTTAGTACTTAGTAGAAGTTGTGAAGAACTTCTAAGGTTTCCTTGGAGCTATCGGAGCGTCTAACTTAGAGAGCTAAACCTTGCTCGGTAGCGACTTTTATCTAGGATATTATTGGGCTTACTGAGGTAAATAATCCTAACCCTCTTTTGTAATTAGAGAATACATCGTAGAAGTGTAAGAATAGGTATTAAATACTTAGAAGAATATTACAGAATAGAATTGAACTGTTATCACAGTAGAAGGGTTTAAAAGAAGAATTATAGAACTGAACTTACATAGGACTGTTTTCACAGTAGACTTGAGTAGCTCACCGGGTAGGGAAGTGCTGCCCAAATGCCCATAGAATAGCAAACCCTGCCTTAGAGCTTTATGCGATCTGATCTGAGGCGTTGATAGGCGTATTTGGTATTATAGGTCGATTCTCTGCGCGACATATTCAACTTGGCGGTGGATTTCGTAGAAGGTATGTGATTCTTCCTATCCTCTTGAGCATGATATTTTAAAGAATATGTATATAGTACGGTGAGCGACGTGTGTTAATCGAATAATAATTACGGCAATGTCTTCGGACTTAAGCCTGAATAATAATTACGGCAATGTCTTCTGACTTAAGCCTGAATAAAAAGGATCCGAAGTAGTTCAAAAGAATTAAGAAACCTTTTTTTTTAGAGTAACACTTGGTTTTAAAAGCTTAAGAGTTATACTAGCTTTATGGGAGGTTAGGTATAGCGGCCTAAGAGTGATAAAAAGAATGATTTATTGATTTAAGAAAATAAGAGACTTGACTTAATTATACTAATGTGAAAAAGTGTGAAACCTCATTCGTGAGTAAATGGTATTTTTGGTTTTCAAAAGGAATGATGTTTTACCGATCAGAATGAATGTCGAACAAACCACAGCAGCACTAATAAAGGGAAATGTTTTGACTAATAAAGTATTATTAAAACCAGTAGAAACTTCCATCTGCATAGGAGCTAAGATGAGACAAAATGATATTACATTTCCTAGATCATGGCTGCTGTAATAAGATTGTTATGAACAATAATAACCTACTTACACATAAGGTATATGTTTCTCAAATTGTTTTAAAGGATTAAAACTATGAACTACGAAACCTTTCGAAAATGAGAAACTTGAGTAATTGAAATTAGGCAAACTTGAGCGTTGGGAAAAGAATGTTGTTACTTGATTTTACAAAGAGAAGTGTTCTGATTTACTTCAAAAGATAATCACTCTATTTTTATACTACGGGTATTGTGTGACTTTTGTGAAAGAAACGGATCTTTTAAAAGAGTAATACATGAAGTACTTTGGGGCTAAAAACCCGAACTTGTTAACATAATGTAGAAAATACCTTGTGTGAATAACTTGATTGTATTGATTTGTGATAGTATTGTAATACTTTCTTGTTGACTTGATAAGTAAACATGTTAGGATGCTACGTGAGTTAGTATCTTGTGATGTTTGTGTAAGGGGTTTTCCCTTGTTGTGCTTAGGTTGTTTAACGATAAGCTGTCATGTTGATATTATATCACTCATGATTCCGGGGGTTAAGCTGCCCTCCGATGCGGGGTAGACTCAGGCGGGTCTAGTGACCTATGATTCGAGAATACCATATGCAGGTATGTATGGCCTATGCGGAACTACGGGAGTTCCACGTTAGTATGCGGCCCTTGTGGTCATGCGGTCTTTGTGGCCATGCGGACGTCGAGTCCAGGACGCTGCCGGGGAGTAGCTACCCTCGATGCGGGGAATACCTCATGCGGGCCATTGGAGTGGCCCATGCGGAGCTACGGGAAGTTCGGGGCTGACGCGCGCATTAGATCTGCGGGCGAGTGGCGGCTTTGATCATGTGACGGTCAGACAGATCTCATGATCTGATTTACGACCTTGTTATCGTGGGTTTTAGTAGTCGGCTATGCCCTCGCACTTACCGTGCGGTTTTATGATGACTTTGAGGCGTGAGTCACGACTTGACATGTTGCTTATTTATTGTGAACTGTAGTTTTGGTTATCATACATGTCTCCTGCTTTATATAGACTACTATGATTTCATTTACAGTATTTTCAGTTTCACATACTTGGTACTGTTATGCGACCTCCTGGGGCTGCGTTCATGCCGCAGTAAAGGTACTCCTACCGTTGATCCGTTCTTAGGATCACCGTTTGGCGTTGGGAAAGCTCGTTTCTCCGAGTCTTAGCATTTTGGTATGGTCCTGTCGTTATAGATATTTGCATTGAGGGTATGGCGGGGCCTGTCCGCCATTGTTGTTTTAAACTCTTAGAGTGCATGAGACTGTTGTAAGGTTGGGATGTAATTCATTTTGGGGTACTTATATACATATATGCGAAAGGCAACTTTTCCTAAAGCGTGTCTTATTTATCTTGTTTCATATCTTGGTTGTTTTATATTCCGCGATTTCTCGATGTATGACTACTTGGGTGCCGGGTAAGGCACGATCCACGGGCCGAACGGGTCGTGACAAGGCCCGCCATACCCCGAATGTAAGTACCTACAACGGGGACTATACCAAAGATAAGCCGGAGACACGAGCTTCCCAACACCGAGCGTGACCACATGGCGAGGATCAACAATCGGTGTACCTCACTGCGGCATGAACGCAGCCCCCCGAAGGAGGTCAGTACAACAGGTACCAAGTATGTGAAACTGAAAATACTGTAAATGAAATCATAATAGTCTATATAAAACAGAAGACATATATGATAACCAATTTACGATACACAATATGTAAGCAGTCATGTCAAGTCGTGACTCGCCTCAAAGTCATCACTCAAATATAACCATGGGTCTCATGCCCACAATATCAATCATGCCCGTGGAATTCCTTCCTCACTGCCGGCAGTCCATGATATAAAAACACCAAGGAATACACATGAACACCAGGTCCCACCTGTGTTATAATAAAACTATACGGGGTAAGTACGAAGGCATAGCCGACTACTAAAACCCACAGTACCACCAATGCTATAAAACTGTATCACGAGGTCTTTCTAGACCGCGCCACATGATCGAAGCTGGCCACTCGGTATCAATGTGCGCGTCAAATCTCGAACTCACGCAGCTCGCATAGGCCACCTAGGCGCGTGAGGTATTCCCGCATCGAGGGTAGCTACTCCTCGGCATCGCCCCGGACTCGTAGTTCGCGTGGCCACATAGACCGCATGAGGTATTCCCGCACTAACACGGAACTCTCGTAGCTCCGCATAGGTCCCCTGGACCCGCATGAGGCATCCCTCGCATCGGGGGGCAGCTTAACCCCCGGTATATCATGTCAAGAGGTGAGTGGTACAATACTAACATAACGACTTATCGTTAAACAACATAAGCACAATCAAGGGAAACCTCTTTACACAAACATCACAAGACACTAACACACGTAGCATCCTAACATGTTTACTTATCAAACCAACAAGAAAGTATTACAAGGCTATCACAAGCCAACATAGTCAAGTTATTCACACAAGGTACTTTCTATTTTATGTCAACAAGTTCGGGTTTTTATCCCGAAAGTACTTCATACATTAACTCTTTAAAAAGATCCGTTTCTTTCACAAGAGTCACACGATACCCGTAGTATAGAGTGACTATATTTTTAAGTAAACCAAAACAATTTCCCTACCTTCTTTTTGAACCAACTTAAGACAAAAGTATGCCTTCCTTTTTAAACGAAAACACTTCAAATTTTCAAGTCTTTGTCTTTTATAAAACAAGTCCTTACTTTGAAATTTTTAGAGAATCAACTTGTTTATTAATGATCTTATTAAAGCAGCCATGATCTAGGAAATGTAATACAATTTTGTCTTATCTTAGCTTCTATGCAGATGGAGGTTTCTACTGGTTTTAATAATACTTAATTAGTCAATACATTTTCCTTTATTAGCGCTTCAGTGGTTTGTTCGATACTTATTCTCATTTCCGACGCCAAGATTCAAGCAAGTGTATGGATGAGATTTGGACAAGTGTTGCGTGGGTCCCACCTTATCTATCTACCCACAAAATATCTAGCAAACATTGACCAAATGTTTTAGGCCTTAAAAATGACAAAAACGTGCTCCACAATTCGGCCACTTGACCGCCCACTTGAGGGTGACACTTGTCGTCCTCTCGTTGGTCCAAAATATTTCATCTCTCGGAAAAATCCAAAATAAATAAATTATTGATCACGCAAAATTCTTTTACAAGTTTCGGGAAGTTTTCCGTCGGAAAAACGAATTCTACATTCTAGTCCTACTAAAGGCTTGTATTTTTGTACGTACGTCCTCACATACGTACTCTGGAAAATACGGGGTGTAACATTCTCCCCTCCTTAGAAACATTTATCACGACCCGATCTCGGGCCCGTGACTGGTGCCTTATCCCGGGCACCCTAGTGATACAACATCAGAGAAAATCAGCGGAAATAAAAACTTAAACATCAAACAAGAGATATGATAATAAAACAGGCCAACCAAACGGTTACCTTCTTACATATATATAACTAAAAACTTGAACAGTTACATCCTTACAAACCCTGCCCACAACAAGATGCTACAGACTTAAGAATTTTTTACAACATGACGACAGGGCGGCCGCCATACCCCGAATGTACAAGTACCTACGATGTGAGGACTATACCAAAGATAAGCCTCGAGAAACGGAGCTTCCCAATCTGAATTGTGATCCTATGGCGAGGATCAACCCGGTGTACCTACTGCGGCATGAACGCAGCCCGAAGGAGGTCGATGGCAACAGTACCAAGTATGTGGCGAAAATCAGTAAATGAAATCATAGTTGTCACGACCCGAGCCTGCTCGCGATCGTGTGCCTACACGGCACCCTTACAGGTATACATCAGAGATAATCAGCGGAACATACATAAGATTTAACAATGAAATAAATAATAGGCTAGCCGATAAGGCTACCTTCCTGGATATAAACAACATCCAAAAGCAGTTACCTCAATTTTTTTTTTTTAAAAGTGACCCACAATATATGACTACAGACCTCTAAGAGTTTACATAACAACTGTGACGGGACAGGGCCCCGCCATACCCCTGAATGTACAAAAGTCAACGACTTCAGGGAACCATACCAAAACAAAGCCTCCGGAGAAATGGAGCTTTCCAGAACCGAACAGTGATCCTACGAGTGCGGATCAGCAAGCTATGTACCTCAACCTGCGGCATGAACGCAGCCCCCCGAAGGAGGTCAGTACAACACATGTACCAAGTATGCAAAACTGAAAGTACTGTAATTTAAATCATAATAGTCAAAAAGATACAGCTGAAGACATATATGATAACCAAATTAACAGTACACTGTGCCTTACTGAAGTAGAAGTAATGAAAGTCAGTTTTACCTTATACAGCCTGTTTCATCATATGAACCGTAGTCACACCAGGGCTATGAACACCAGCCCTCAAAAATCCAAGCGCGCCCGTGGGATTCCCCATCACTGCCGACCGCTAGGTGTAAAATCTAACTCTGTGACGCGCCCGTGGCATCCTTCCTCACTGTCGGCGTACACACAAATCTAACCATGTGACGCGCTCGTGGTATCCTACCTCACTGTCGGCGTACACACCTACAACACGTATATACCTATATCCTCTGCCCGTGGAATCCCCCGTCACTGCCGACAGCCATAAAAGTAAATACAACCATGTGACGCGCCCGTGGCATCCTACCTCACTGTCGGCGTACACATACACAATACTTACATGTATCTATATCATGCCCGTGGAATCCCTCATCTCGGGTACATGACTTCATGAGGTGTCCCTCGCATCGTGGGTAGCAAATCCACGAAACAGGTGGTATAACGTCTTGGGGGTTTACCCCTCATTTATACTCTTACCCTGAAGAAGGTGGTATAACGTCTTGGGGTTGCACCCCTCATTTATACTCTTACCCCTCAAACTACATGCCTCGGAATCCCTCATCGCAAGCACCCATCAGCATACCCGTGGAATCCCATCATCGGGCGGATGTCGGTAAACCCATACTAAGACTATGGAAGCATACCCGTGGAATCCCTCATCACTTCGATGCGTCCGTGTAAACTCACTATGACCGAGGCGTGCGTGGAATCCCACATCACCGCTTCGATGCGTCGGTAGATTCATAAGAAGGCAATGGAAGCATACCCGTGGAATCCTTCATCACTGACGGTACGTCCACGTAAGTTCTCAACTTCTTTAGACTTCTATTATTAAACCGAATGAATCTCATTCATAAACCTTAAGGCACTGTTCATATCACTTAACAAGTCCGGGGAAATTCAACCCAAAGTACTATGTACTTCTATTCTTTCCAAGATCCCTTTTCCACATAAGACCCCAAGATACTAACACCCGTAGTATCCAGGCTTATCTAAATTTCAAACAAGTCACTATACTATTAGAAATATACTTCGGCTTCTAACTCAAGTGACCCTCATTTTAAACTTTAAGCAATTGATGCCTTTAAATCGAATTGCCTTTCTTAGTATTCATTCTTTTATCTAGGCTTACCTTATCCGAGAAAAACCATTTCTTTAAGCTTCCATAAAGTTATTATAACCAACTTTCCATAAAGTCGTTATACTAACTTTATGCTTTAGAAACCAAGACACCATTATCCTCCCATAAAGCCGTCATAACTAACTTCCCATAAAGCCGTTATAACTCTTTATGTCTTAGACCACTTTGCTCTCTCTATAGCCAAGAGGCTTGTACTTCAATTCAAGTTACACTACTTTCAAAATACTTCAAAAATCTTAACTTAGGAATCAGGTCTCTTATCTTTAGAATAGTTCAAGAATCAATACTTCCCAAATCCAGTATTCTATACTTGATCATGTCAAGAAATCCTTGTCTACCTTATTAGGATAAACCATTCTTATAACTCTTCCTTAAGGACACGTGAGTTAATTCTCTAACTCAACCAACTAGACATCCTTAAAACAAGTCAAATATATCAAATGACTTCACTTCATTTAAATCACGTACGTCTACCGTACCATACAGTTATAACTACTCATGCTCAAGAGATAGGAAGAGTTCTACATACCTCTTTTGTTTAATCCACTTGTCAAGTCCAATATGCCGTCCGTAGATGCCAACCTATAATGACCATAATACGTCGATTAGCTTCTAGCTTCAACGTAATATATTCTAATGAAAAGTCCCTTGTTCTACGGGAAATTTGGACAGCACTTCCTTTGTTTCTACTTACTTTTCCACCCTTTTCAAGGTCCGAATTCAATAACCAAACGCCGCATTTAAGGCACAACAATCCAGCTAACCAAAAAGGGGATTACACGCCTTTACAGGACGCGTAAAATTCTGCCCCACCATAATACAAAACAATCCAATAATTCCAAGTCACATTCGGTTATAATATCCCAACAATTATCAATTTCCCTTTTTAACCCAACTCGTTATCCCAACATGTTATATAAATCATAACCAATTACATACCCTCTTATTTATAACATGTAACGATTTCTAGCTAGCAACCGAATTGATTACAATATGAGTTGCTAACATGCCCATTTCGGTTTTCACAAGTCGACACCACCCCAATCTTTTCAAGATTTAAATATAACAGCCTCAGGCTCATTTCTTAACTACTATAACTTGAAATCTTCAAATATACAAGAAGGAGGAGATTTTACCTCAAGAAGCCCTCTTTCCGAAATCTTCTTCACTTTAAAATTACTCACAAGAGTCCTCTACAAGCGTGCCAACACTTTTCCTTCTTGAAGCCCTTCCAAAAATCTCACCGGGGTTCATCAATTTGAGAGAGAGAAGAGGGATTTTTCTTTTGGGGAAACCCTTGAAAAATGGTCAAGTCTTGAAGACTTGGCCCTAAAATAAGACCCTCCTTTGGTCAAAAGATGGGAGGGACACTTGTCACCCTCCCATAGGCCTTTTATCAAAATATCCCCTGTTTTTCGCCCCTTACCGCATCAAAAATCCCGCCTTGGCGCCGCGCCGCGGCGCCTGGCGCTCACTTCGAGAATTTCCTGCATTCGGCGCGCGACCGCAACCTCGGAGGACTTTGGAAATATCGGCGACCTGCGCTGCAACTTGAACTCTTCTAGTATCGTACCATACTTGATCATCACGGTTCCCAAAACTTTGAGTCACAACCTCAAACTTGGTCATCTTACTAGCTTCACTCTTCCTAAGGCCATTCCGGCTTTCCACGATCCGCTACGGTCGAACATATCCACGAACTCATACGAAGGTCATCTAAACTTGGGCCTAACACCTCGTGACCCTACCACTGGCGGGACCACCCGTGAGCCGACCCAACTCGAACAGCCGCGGGTTGGCCTCAACATGGCCCCAACCTGACCCACTTAACGCATCACGCTCTTGTTCCCCGATCCAGAACAATCTTACCTCTACAGGTCATGAAAGCTACCACTTCCATTTCACACTACCCAGGGACTTATCACACAATTACACCACGTATACCTATACGTTCTGACAAAGATCACTCGCCAAAAACTTGTACTCAAGCGGCCTTACATCTAAGGTCTCAACTGTAGTATTCTAAGGTTCATCATTTTGTCACCCCCAGGCTTACCCTTTTACACTAACCAGGTTTCTAAATCACATTTTAGCACAAAGCTATCCGACATAACACTAAACACATCATCAATACATACAAGTCTCTAGAGGGTTAAGGATATACCTGAACCTACCGCTCACTCTAATCATAGGCACGCCTGCAGTGCATGCATGTAAGCGATGAACCCGCCATCGATCCGTAGGCTGCGCTAAGTGCCGTACCTCTCTATAAGCACGATCGTCACATGGCCACGACGGCGCAGTGAAACAAGCAGTAAAAAGCGACATTCCCGGGATGATGTTTGCCACATCGTGCACCGAGGGGACATGAATCCTGGCTAGCACTCACGTATACTGTGAACGAAGCCACGGAGCTCGACCGGCTCGAATACCGAACGTCACGAAAGGCGTAGGACCACTCGATCTTGGCGGAGGTACATAACTAACTTCTTGAGGCGGTCCGCCTCGAAAGTTACCAAATGACCCTGCTGTCCTGGCCCTCTTCTGCTGATCTCGGTCATTTCGTCGACCTCTCCGTGCCTCACATCCTAGTGCATGAGCTTGCATGCGGGCAATGTCCATGCCCGGCTGAAGAGCTACACCCGCAAGCCTCGCCAAGTAATCATCTAGCCCGGTGACGTAGCGGTGTACTCTGTCCTCCATATCAGCTACTACAGCGGGGACATACCGAGCTAACGAGTCGAACTCCACATTGTACTCTCTAACCGTCCGCCCGTCCTGCCTTAACGTCAAAAATCTGTTGGCCCGAGCCCTCCTCATCTGTGGAGGCAAGAAGTGTGCAAGAAATGCCTTTGAGAACTAGTCCCATATAGCTGGAAGTGCATTCTCTCCCCGGGACAGCTCCCACGAATCAAACAAGTCGACTGCGGTATCACGCAGCCGATGCGAACCTAGGACCACTGACTCGGTATCCGATGCCTTGATCACTCTCACGACTCCATCATGCTGTCGGATGAACTCCTGCGGATCATCCTCAGGCCTCGACCCATAAAACTCTGGCGGGTTACACCTCAGAAAATCCCGTAGTCTCAAACTGTCTGCTCGGGGGTGAACTACGGGTGCTACTGGGACTGGAACTGCTGCATCCAGCCTATCTTCATACACGCCACGACCACGGCGATCGGGCCATCTCCTTGTACCCATCTCATCCGCTCCAGGCTGTGGGACTGGAGGCTCAGTCTTGTAGTCTCGGCAGCCATCGCCGCTCTAAACTCTCTTTGGTCTTTGCGGCGTCGAAACTTCGCCGTCGGAAGCACTGTCTCAGTGTGGCCAGGGCTGCGCGCTCGTACTCCTCGTATCTCACTATGACTCCCTCATTGCCTTGCCCATCCGGGCACAGGTTGTCATCTGCGAGGCATAACGGTAAAGGAAAGGAATACGTCGGAGGGTCCAACTTATCACACGACTCTAAGGCACGATCTCGGAATGAGAAGAATGGAAACCAATCTAAATGTCCTATAGCCTCACGATTATAGATGTGGTGCACAACACACGATAATCAAGACTCTACTAGACACGGTCAGTAGACACTTTCCGAGGACTAATCGCTTCGATACCACTTTTGTCACGACCGAACCGGGCGTGGTGATCGTGCCTACCGGGCACCCTAGTGATACAACATCGAGAGAAAACCGGCGGAAATAAAACTTAAACATGTAAATAGACATGGATTAAGATGAAAGAAAATAGGCCAACCAAAACGGTTGCCTTTCAACATACATATATAAAAACATTTGAGCGATTCTAATCCTTACAACCCCGCCACAACAATTACTGCACCTCTAAGATTTATACAACAACTATGACGGACGGGGCCGCCATACCCACAATGTACAAGGACCTCTGGACTCGGGTAACATACCAAAGATAAGCCTCGAAGGCGGAGCTTCCCAAGACTGAAATGAGATCCTAAACGGGGATCGACGGTAGGTGTACTTACTGCGGATGAACGCGGCCCCGAAGGAGGTCGATCTAACAAGTACCAAGTATGTGGCGTAAAAATACTGTAATGAAATCATAATAGTCTATATAAAGCAGGAGACATGTATGATAACCAAACTACAGTTCACAACATAAAAGCAGTTATGTCAAGTCAGGGACTCACGCCCTCAAAGTCATCCCTCATGCCCGTGGAACTTCTTCCTCACTGCCGGCAGTCTAGGTACAAATCATGTGATACGTATAACATGTCTCGGCCCATCTTATGGACCCAGTATAGAAACGTGTGGGATACATTCCCGGTTCATCCCATGAACCGGTAGTCGAGTGAAATACATTCCCGGATGAACCGGTAGTCGAGTGAAATACATTCCCGGATGAACCGGTAGTCGAGTGAAATACATTCCCGGATGAACCGGTAGTCGAGTGAAATACATTCCCGGATGAACCGGTAGTCGAGTGAAATACATTCCCGGATGAACCGGTAGTCGAGTGAAATACATTCCCGGTTCATCCCATGAACCGGTAGTCGAGTAGAACACAGTACTTGCACAACAAGACTATCACACGTAACATGGTCAAGTTTCACAACAATAAGCATAGGCAAGTTATACACAACTCAAGGTACTTTCATTTTATGTCAAAGTCCGGATTTTAACCCTAAAGTACTATGTACGTTAAATTCCTTTTAAAGAGATCCATTCCTTTTATAAAAGTCACCCGATACCCGTAGTATAAAAATAGAGTGACTTACATCTTTTAAGTAAACCAAAACAACTTCCATACTTTCCTTTTTAAAAACCAATTAAGGCAATACCATACCTTCTTTTTAGACCAAAACACTTCTTTTTTAAAGTCCAGTTACTACATTAAAACCAATGATAAAAACCCTTTGTTTTCATAAAGTCGTTATAACCAACTTCCCATAAAGCTGTCATAACACTCTAAGTTTTAAACCATTTTAAGACAACACAATGCCTTTCTTTTCCCTAAAGTTCGGTTGCCTAATTTCAATGACGCAAGTCTCTTTTTTAGAAAAGTTTCATAGTTCAATGTCTTAATCTCTTTTTAAAACAATTGAGTAACATATGCCATAGACGAGTAGGTTATTCTTGTTCATAATCAATCTTATTAAGCAGCCATGATCTAGAAAATGTAATATCATTTTGTCTCATCTTAGCTTCTATGCAGATGGAGGTTTCTACTGGTTTTAATGATACTTCATTTATTCAATACATTTTCCTTTATTAACGCGGTGGTTTGTCGATACACATTCGATTTTGAAATCGATGAAACATTATTCCTTTTAAAAACCACGTGCTCATTACTCACGAATGAGGTCTCACATTGTTAACAAACTTCATATCAAATCAATTAAGTCAAGTCTCTTATCTTTTCAGGATAAGTCTCTTAACTTCTAAAAATCAGTAAACCATTCTTTTTATCTCTCTTAAGACGTTATACCTAACCTCTCATAAAGCTAGTATAACTCCTTATGTTTTCAAAACCAAGTATTACTCTTCTTTCAAAAAGGTTCCTTAATTCTTTTTGAAATACTTTAAGACTCTTTATTATTCAGGCTTAAGTCAAAAGACATTGCCGTAACGCTACATTCGGTTAATACACGTCGTCTACCGTACTATATCTATATTCCTTTTAAAATATTTCAAGGTTCTTATTATTCAGGCTTAAGTCAAAAGACATTGCCGTACAACTATATTCAGTTAGCACACGTACATCTACCATATAATATATACATATTATTCAGGCTTAAGTCAAAAGACATTGCCACACGTACGTCTACCGTACTATATGTATTCTTTTAAAATACTTCATGCTCGAGTATAGGAAGAATCACATACCGCGACGATTATCGACTATTAGCAAAACGCTCCACGGCTATAACCCGGCTAGCCTTGTCCACCTTCTAAGTAGCACATGCTACTTGCAAAACATTCAACCAATAAAGGTTATCAGTCTACTGTAATACAATCCTATGTAAGTACAGTTTAACTTCTACTTATATTCTTCTGATGTGATTTCAGTTCAAACCTTTTCTGTAATATCCTTCTATTACAGTTCAATTCTCTTCTATGAATCTTATATTCATTTCTACTACGACAGTATGTAATTTCCAATTACAATAGAAGGACAGTAGTATTTACCTCGATGAGCCCAAAATTATCCGAGTTTAAAGTCGCTCCTGAGCAATGCTTAGCTCCTACTCCGAGTGCTCCAAACAACCCTTAGAAGTTCTAACCAACTTCTACTTAACTACTTCAACTATCAATGAAGATTTTCCTTAGGGTTTCGTTTAGTGGCCAAAGAAGGTATAATAGTATTTTCTGGGCTTTTGTAAGTGTAACCTTGGGAATACTACAAGGTATTTGGGCCAGGTATTTGGGCATTATAACAATACTAGGAGAGTATTCCTATACCACAAAAGGGGTATTTATACGAGACAACTAGGCTAGGGGTACCCCACGCTGCCAGACACCACAAAGGGGAGGGTGGCTCTCGGCCAAGGCTCACTCAAGGGAGACTCTTTGGACGAATTACAAACAAGAGGAGGAGTATTTGAGACTTAGAAAGATTGCTCAATTTAGGATGAAATAACTCTTCAACAAGGGGTATTTATAGGTCAAGAAATGACCAACCAATGGCCAAGATTCATCCAAGTGTAAGGCAAGTGTAGGGCTAGATTTAAGCCAAGTGCACCTTATCCATCTACCACAACAACTTGCACAAAATATCCTACCTAACCCAACTCACCATTTTCGTCCAAATGCCGCCCACTTCCTTCCAATGTGAGGGTGACACATGTCACCCTCCGTTGGTCCAAAATGTTTCGTCTCTCGGAAAAATCCGCAAAAATTAGAAATGACATAGCGAATTTTCCCTTCGCAAGTTTAGTAAAACTTTTCGTCGAAAACGACTCTATTAAACTTGTGCACAAAATTCGCCACTTGCCTACTTTAAGGCTCAAACTCTTCTACGTATGCCCACACGCACATACTGCGGAAATACGGGTATAACATTCTCCCTCCTTAGAAACATTCGTCGAATGTTCCTTCTCAAGACGGACACGATGAAGATCTTCTAACATGTTGCCAACGCCACGCCCGCCACGAAATAACACGTTCTCTTCCTTCCTTACTCGTTGTGCCGCCGCGAACACTTGAACTCTTCTAGTATACGTACCATACTTCATCATCACTGGTTCCCAAAACTTTGGAGTCACAACCTCCAAACTTGGTCATCTTACTAGCATCACTCTTCCAAGGCCATTCGGCTTTCACGATCCGCACGGTCGAACATATCCACGAACTCATACGAAGGTCATCTAAACTTGGGCCTAACACCCTCGTGACCCTACCACTGGCGGGACCACGAGCTGACCCAACCTCGAACAGCCGCGGGTTGGCCTCAACATGGCCCCAACCTGACCCACTTAACGCATCACGCTCTTGTTCCCGATCCGAACAATCTTACCTCTAAGGTCATGAAAGCTACCACTTCCATTTCACACTACCGGGGACTTATCACACAATTACACCACGTATACCTATACGTTCGACAAAGATCACTCGCCAAAACTTGTACTCAAGACGGCCTTACATCTAAGGTCTCAAGTAGTATTCTAAGGTTCATCATTTCTCACCCAGCTTACCCTTTTACACTAACTGGTTTCTAAATCACATTTTAGCAGAAAGATATCCGCCATAACAGTAAACACATCATCAATACATACAAGTCTCTAGAGGGTTAAGGATATACGAACCTACCGCCCACTCTAATCATAGGCACGCCTGCAGGTATGCATTGTAGAAGCGATGAACACGCCATCGATCCGCAGCTGCGCAGCTGCGGTACCTCTCCTATAAGCCGATCTCGTCCACGTACACGGCGGCGCGGTGAAACAAGCAGGTAAAAGACGACATTCCCGGGATGATGTTTGCCACATCGTGCACGCGAGAGGACATGAATCCTGGCGCTAGCACTCACGTATACCGTGAACGGAAGCCACGGAGCTCGACCAGCTCCGAATACCGAACGTCACGAAGGCGCGGAGGACCACTCTGTACTGGCGGAGGTACATAACTAACCTTCTGCTGAGGCGGTCCGCCTCGAAAGTTACCAAAGGACCTGCTGGCCCGCCCTTCGATCTCGGCCGTTTCGCCGACCTCTCCGTGCCTCACATCCTAGTGCATGAGCTTGCGTGCGGGCAATGTCCATGCCCGGCTGAAGAGCTACACCCGTACAAGCCTCTGCCAAGTAATCATCTAGCCCGGTGACGTAGCGGTGTACTCTGACCTCCATATCAGCTACTACGGCGGGGACATACCGAGCTAACGAGTCGAACTCCATTGTACTCTCTAACCGTCCGCCCGCCCGCGTCAAAAATCATCGGCCGAGCCCTCTCATCCGTGGAGGCAAGAAGTGTGCAAGAAATGCCTTTGAGAACTCGTCCCATATAGTGGAAGTGCATTCTCTCCGGGACAGCTCGCGAATCAAACGATCGGCTGCGGTATCACGCAGCCGACGCGAACCTAGGACCACTGACTCGGTATCCGATGCCTTGATCACTCTCATGACCCGCTGTAACTGCCGGATGAACTCCTGCGGATCATCCTCGTGCCTCGACCCATAAAACTCGGCGGGTTACACCTCGAGAAAATCCCGTAGTCTCAAATCATGCGCTCGGGGTGAACTACGGGTGCTCTTTGGGGGCTGGGCAGTGCATCCAAATATCCTCATACTGCCCACGACCACGGCGATGGCGCCATCTCTCCTTGTACCCATCTCATCTGCTCCGGTGTGGGTGGAGGCTCAGTCTTGTAGTCTCGGCAGCCCATCGCCGCGCTCTGGCTTCTGTGGTCTGGCGGCGTCGCGAAACTTCGCCGTCGGGCAACATCTCGTGCATCGAGGGCTGCGCGCTCGTACTCCTCTGTATCTCACTAACAGCTCCTCATCGCCTTGCCCATCCGGGCACAGGTTGCCTTACGCGGAGGCATAGCGGTAAAGGAAAGGAATACGTCGGAGGGTCCAACTTATCACACGGCTCTAAGGCACGATCTCGGAATGAGAAGAATGGAAACCAATCCTAAATGTCCTATAGCCTCACGATTATAGATGTGGTGCACAACACCGATAATCAAGACTCTACTAGACACGGTGCGTAGACACTTTCGAAGCACTGTCTCGAGCGGCCGGGCTGCGCCCTCGTACTCCTCAGTATCTACTAACGACTCCTCATCGCCTTGCCCATGGGCTGGGTTGCACGCGGAGGCATAGCGGTAAAGGAAAGGAATACGTCGAGAGGGTCCAACTTTTCACCACGGCTAAGGCACGATCTCGGAATGAGAAGAATGGAAACCAATCCTAAATGTCCTATAGCCTCACGATTATAGATGTGGTGCACAACACACCGATAATCAAGACTCTACTAGACACGGTGCAGTAGACACTTTCCAGAGGACTAATCGCTCGATACCACTTTTGTCACTACCGAACGGGCCCGTGATCGTGCCTTACCGGGCACCTAGTGATACAACATCGAGAAAACCAGCGGAAATAAAACTTAAACATGTAAATAGACATGGATTAAGATGAAAGAAAATAGGCCAACCAAAGCGGTTGCCTTTCAACATACATATATAAAAACATTTGAGCGATTCTAATCCTTACAACCACCTTGTGACAACTCTGGACTTAAGATTTATACAACAACTATGGCGGGACGGGGCCCGCCATACCACAATGTACAAGGACCTACTGGACTCGGGTAACATACCAAAGATAAGCCTCGAAGGGACGGAGCTTCCAAGACGCTGAAATGAGATCCTAGCGCGGATCGGCGGTAGGTGTACTTCTACTGCGGCATGAACGCGGCCCGAAGGAGGTCGATAACAAGTACCAAGTATGTGGCAGTAAAAATCGTAATGAAATCATAATAGTCTATATAAAGCGGGAGACATGTATGATAACAAACTACGATTCACAACATAAAAGCGATTGTGTCAAGTCGGGGACTCACGCCAAAGTCATCCTCATGCGTGGAACTTCTTCCTCACCGGCGATCTAGGTACAAATCATGTGATACGTATAACATGTCTCGGCCCATCTTATGGACCCGATAGAAAGCGTGTGGGATACATTCGGTTCATCCCATGAACCGTGGTCGAGTGAAATACATTCCGGATGAGCCGGTAGTCGAGTGAAATACATTCGGATGAACCGTAGTCGAGTGAAATACATTCCGGATGAACCGTAGTCGAGTGAAATACATTCGGATGAGCCGGTAGTCGAGTGAAATACATTCGGATGAACCGTGGTCGAGTGAAATACATTCGGCTCATCCCATGAACGGTAGTCGAGTAGAACACGATGCTTGCACAACAAGACTATCACACGTAACATGGTCAAGTTTCACAACAATAAGCATAGGCAAGTTATACACAACTCAAGGTACTTTCATTTTATGTCAAAGTCGGATTTTAACCCTAAAGTACTATGTGCGTTAAATTCCTTTTAAAGAGATCCATTCCTTTTATAAAAGTCACCCGATACGTAGTATAAAAATAGAGTGACTTACATCTTTTAAGTAAACCAAAACAACTTCCATACTTTCCTTTTTAAAACGATTAAGGCAATACCATGCCTTCTTTTAGACAAAACACTTCTTTTTAAAGTCCGGTTACCACATTAAAACCAATGATAAAAACCCTTTGTTTTCATAAAGTCGTTATAACCAACTTCCCATAAAACATTTATAACACTCTAAGTTTTAAACCATTTTAAGACAACACAATGCCTTTCTTTTCCCTAAAGTTCGGTTTGCCTAATTTCAATTACGAGTCTCTTTTTAGAAAAGTTTCATAGTTCAATGTCTTAATCTCTTTTAAAACAATTGAGTAACATATGCCATGGCGAGTAGGTTATTCTTGTTCATAATCAATCTTATTAAGCAGCCATGATCTAGAAAATGTAATATCATTTTGTCTCATCTTAGCTTCTATGCAGATGGAGGTTTCTACTGGTTTTAATGATACTTCATTTATTCAATACATTTTCCTTTATTAACGCTGCAGTGGTTTGTCGATACACATTCTGATTTTCGAAATCAGTAAAACATTATTCCTTTTAAAAACCACGTGCTCATTACTCACGAATGAGGTCTCACATTGTTAACAAACTTCATATCAAATCAATTAAGTCAAGTCTCTTATCTTTTCAGGATAAGTCTCTTAACTTCTAAAAATCAGTAAACCATTCTTTTTATCTCTCTTAAGACGTTATACCTAACCTCTCATAAAGCTAGTATAACTCCTTATGTTTTCAAAACCAAGTATTACTCTTCTTTCAAAAAGGTTCCTTAATTCTTTTTGAAATACTTTAAGACTCTTTATTATTCAGGCTTAAGTCAAAAGACATTGCCGTAACGCTACATTCAGTTAATACACGTACGTCTACCGTACTATATCTATATTCCTTTTAAAATATTTCAAGGTTCTTATTATTCAGGCTTAAGTCAAAAGACATTGCCGTACAACTATATTCAGTTAGCACACGTACATCTACCATATAATATATACATATTATTCAGGCTTAAGTCAAAAGACATTGTCACACGTACGTCTACCGTACTATATGTATTCTTTTAAAATACTTCATGCTCAAGAGTATAGGACGAATCACATACCTCGCGACGATTATCGACTATTAGCAAAACGCTCCACGGCTATAACCCGTCTAGCCTTGTCCACCTTCTAAGTAGCACATGCTACTTGCAAAACATTCAACCAATAAAGTGTCACGACCCGAACCTGGGCCCGTGACTGGTGCCTTACCCCGGGCACCCTAGTGATACAACATCAGAGTAATCAGCGAAACATAAAACACATACATGAAACAAATGAAGTACAAAACAGTAATCAGAGGAAAACTTGCCTTTCGGCATATATAAATAACAACTCTTTCAAAATGAACAGTTTAATCCTTCTTACAAACCCTGCCCACAACAGTACTACAGACCTCTAAGAAATGATGCGACAACAATGGCGGGACAGGGCCCCGCCATACCCCTGAATGTAAATACCTACAACGACAGGGGACTATACCAAGATAAGCCTCCGGAGGAACGGAGCTTTCCCAAACGCTCGTGACCCTAAGAGCGAGGATCAACGGCGGTGTACCTTTACTGCGGCATGAACGCGGCCAAGGAGGTCGATAACAGTACCAAGTATGTGGCGAAAATAGATCGTAAATGAAATCATAGTAGTCTATATAAAGCGGGAGACATGTATGATAACCAAACTACGCTTCACAATAAATAAGCGATCATGTCAAGTCGTGGACTCACGCCTCAAGTTATCACAATACAACCGTGCGGGGCAAGTACGAAGGCATAGCCGACTACTAAGACCAGCGATCGAAATACCACAAAGCGTATCCTGAGGTCTTTCTAGACCGCACCATGATCGAAGGCGGCCACTCGCCCGCAATATCAATGTCGCGTCTATCCTCGAACTCTCGCGACTCGCATAGGTCACACAAGGACCCGCATGAGGTATTCCTCGAATCATGGTCCTGCATCGCTGAGGTATACCCGCGTCGAAGCGGCTAACCCTCGGTATCCGCTAGGCTCCGCGGCCGCATAGTCTCAAAAGACCGCATAGTCTCAGCAGACCGCATAGGAATCCCCGCGTCGGGCTAAACACCGGAATGATCAATCCTGGAGCTACCGCTCCGCGTAGTCACAAGGACTGCATAGGCCTATAGACCCGCGTCAGGGTGGCAAGCCCTCGGTATAATAAGTCGAGGGTATGTGATACAATAACGATCTGCGGGCTTAACGTTTAACAACGTAAGCACAACAAGAATGACCTCCTTACATCACGATCACACAAGATACTAACACACGTAGCATCCTAACATGTTTACTCATCACATCAACAAGAAAGTATTTACAAGGCTATCTCAAACCAACACAATCAAGCTATTCACACAAGGTACTTTATGCTAACAAGTTCGGGTATCTATCCCCAAAGTACTTCATACATTAAATCTTTAAAAGATACGTTACTTCACAAAAACCACGCAATACCCGTAGTATATAGAGTGATTATCTTTTTAAAGTAAATCAATTACTTCTCTTTGTAAAATCAATTAGCAACATTCTTTTCCAATGTTCAAGTTTGCCTAATTTCCATGTTCAAGTTTGCCTTTTTAGAAAGGTTTCGTAGTTCATAGTCTTATTCATTTAAGATTATAATTCTCTTTTAAACAATCTGAGAAACATAAGTCTTATATGTGTGTAGGATATTCTTGTTTATAACAATCTTATTACAGCAGCCGTGATCTAGGAAATATCATTTTGTCTCATCTTAGCTTCTATGCAGATGGAAGTTTCTACTGGTTTTAATAATACTTAATTAGTCAAAACATTTCCTTTTATTAACGCTGCAGTGGTTTGTCGATACACATTCTGATTTCCGAAATCAGTAAAACATTCTTAAGCCGTTATACCTAACTTCCCATAAAGCTAGTATAACTCTTAAGTTTTTCAAAAACCAAGTATTACTTCTTCTTTCAAAATGATTCAAAAATCTTTTGAAATACTTCAAGTTCTTTATTAACACATAACAAGCCAGTTATAGTTCAAATCAGTTACCTTTTAAAAACCACATGTATTTTCTTACCAACATAAAGCTGTTATAACCAACTTCCCATAAGGCCGTTATAACACTTTATGTTTTAAACCAAACAAATACATTTAGCACATGTACGTCTACCGTACTACATAGTTCACACATATCATGCTAGAAGAGATAGGAAGAGGTTCACATACCTCGCGACGAGTATCGACTAATAGCAAAACGTTCCAAGTACTTCCAACCGTCGGCTACTCCTTAGCCAAGTAGATCGCGCCACACGTAGTACTTCAACCTATAAGGCCACAAGGCGCTTATTAACATTTAGATCCCTTCGTAGAACATTCTACAGAAAATTCGTAAGCACCTCCATGACAGCGTAAATCTCTCCTCTCTAACTGGTGGCTACCAGCCAACCGGGGGTTATACGTCTAACCCTAGCAGTACAATTCTACTCCACGGTACTACTACACAAGTCTCTTTATGTCACCTATGTAATTCTGATTCAAGATTCTTCTTTAAATTCAGGCTTAAGTCACAAGACATTGCGTAAGTTTTATTCAGCTTAAGTCGCAAGACATTGCGATAACTATGTTCAGTACTATATATAGCATACTTCAACTATATAACCGACCCACCTGTAATTTCCAAGTACAATATAGTGACAAGATAATTACATCAATAAGCCCATAATTATCCTAGTTTAATTGTAGATCCTGAGCAAGGTTTAGCTCCTACTCCGTGCGCTCAGACCCGCTACTAACAACCCTTAGAAGTTCTAACCAACTTCTACTTATGACCTCAACTACGGGTGAAGATTTTCCTTAGGGTTTCGGTTAGTGGTACGGGAAGTATAATAGTATTTTCGGGCTTTCGTAAAGGTATAACCTTAGAATACAACAAGGTATCTGGCTAAGGTAATTTGGGCATTATAACAATACTTTTGAGAGTATTTCTACCAAGAGGGGTATATTATACGAGAACAACACCACTAGGAGGGTGAAGTCTCGCCACAAGGCCACACAAGGGAGGGCTCTTGGCGAGGGGAGGGACGAGAACCACAACAAGAGAGGGGATTTTTACACTTAGAGATTTGTGGAAAGGATGAAGAATTCATCAAAGGGAGAGAGGGTATTTATAGGTCAAGGGATGGCCAACCAAAGGCCAAGATTAAACCAAGTGTTAGGCAAGTGTAGGGCTAGGATTTATTACACACAAATATCCTACCAACCTCGACTTTAGCCAAGGCACAAAAACGTGCCTTACTAGCCTCCATTTCGTCCAATCTATCACACTATGAGAGGGTGCCAAGTGGCGCCCTCTTGTTGGTCCAAAATGTTTCGTCTCTCGGAAAAATCCGCAAAAATTAAAAATGACATAGCGGAAATTCCCTACGAAAGTGAAAACGTTTAGTCAAAAACGACTCAATCGGGTGTTGTGAACAAATAAATTTCGCCAAGCCTAATTCTCAAGTTCAAATTTTCTACGCACGCCCTTACGTACATACTGCGAAATACGGTATAACATAAAGGTTATCGATCTCATCATGTCTGATCGTATGTAAATGCAGTTTAACTTCTACTTATATTCTTACGATGTGATTTGATTCAAACCTTTTACGTAATATCCTTACATTACGATTCAATTCTCTTATGAATCTTATATTCATTTCTACTACGACAGTATGTAATTTCCAATTACAATAGAAGGATGAGAGTATTTACCTCGATGAGCCCAAAATTATCCGAGTTTAAAGTCGCCTCCCGAGCAACGCTTAGCTCCTACTCAAGTGCTCCAAACAACCCTTAGAAGTTCTAACCAACTTCTACTTAACTACTTCAACTATCAATGAAGATTTTCCTTAGGGTTTCGTTTAGTGGCCAAAGAAGGTATAATAGTATTTTCTGGGCTTTTGTAAGTGTAACCTTGGGAATACTACAAGGTATTTGGGCTAGTATTTGGGCATTATAACAATACTAGGAGTATTCCTATACCACAAAAGGGGTATTTATACGAGACAACTAGGCTAGGGGTACCCGCGGTTAGACACCACAAGGGGAGGGGTGGCTCGGCCAAGGCTCACTCGAGGGAGACTCTTTGGACGAATTACAAACAAGAGGGAGGGAGTATTTGAGACTTAGAAAGATTGCTCAATTTAGGATGAAATAACTCTTCAACAAGGGGGGTATTTATAGGTCAAGAAATGACCAACCAATGGCCAAGATTCATCCAAGTGTAAGGCAAGTGTAGGGCTAGATTTAAGCCAAGTGCACCTTATCCATCTACCACAACAACTTGCACAAAATATCCTACCTAACCCAACTCACCATTTTCGTCCAAATGCCGCCCACTTCCTTCCAATGTGAGGGTGACACATGTCACCCTCCCGTTGGTCCAAAATGTTTGGTCTCTCAGAAAAATCCGCAAAAATTAGAAATGACATAGCCGGAATTTTCCCTTCGCAAGTTTAGTAAAACATTTCGTCGAAAAACGACTCTATTCGGCACTTGTGCACAAAATTCGCCACTTGCCTACTTTAAGGCTCAAACTCTTCTACGTATGCCCACACGTACATACTCTGGAAATACGGGGTATAACAGGTTTGTTGCGTTGGAAACTAGACTCAACAACCTTCATACCAGTCTTTTAAAACTCATCAAAACTCCTAAGGCACTAGGAGATATACCGCTCCAAAGTTGGCTGAAAATCTGCCCACAACCTTTTTGCCAACCTAATTCTCCAAATCCAAATCTTATATTCACTCGTACGTTCTTAACTTAACCTCTTGAATTTTTTTCGGGGTGTAACAATAGTAGTCTATATAAAGCAGGAGACATGTATGATAACCAAACTACAGTCCACAATAAATAAGCAGTCACGTAAGTCAGGGACTCACGCCCTCAAAGTCATCACTCAAATATAAATATGGGTCTCACGCCCTCAACATCAATCATGCCCGTGGAATACCTTCCTCACTGCCGGCAGTCTATGATATAATAACACCATGGAGTACACATAAACACCAGGTCCCACCTGAGTCATAAAACCATACGGGGCAAGTACGAAGGCTAACTACCAGATACCAAAGTCGCATCATCAATCGCCAGGCAAGTACGAAGCCAACTACGGATACCAAAGTCGTACTAACAATACTATACAACCAAACCACGAAGGCGTCGGGGCAAGTACGAAAGCCAACTACCGGATACCAAAGCCGTGTCACGAGTGGCCGGGGCAAGTACGAGGGCTAACTACGGATACGCGCGTATCACGAGACTTCGCCACTAAACCGAACGGGAAAGTAAGGCTAACTACGGATACCAAAGCCGAATCACCACGACTTGGGGCAAGTACGAGCCAACTACGGATACCAAAGCCGAATCAGTCTAACCTCATGGAGAGCTAGTCCATGGAATAACACTATCAACAGAAGCGTACCCGTGGAATCCTCCGTCACTGCCGGTGCGGCCAAGTAAGATCATAACAAATCAGCCCTCCATTTGAGACGCGGTGGTATAGAAATACAATACTAGCACGACAAGGCTATCACAAGCAAACATAGGCAAGTTACACACAACTCAAGGTACTTTCATTTTATGCCAAAAGTCCAGGTTTTAACCCCAAAGTACTACGTACATTAAATTCTTTTTTAAAGGATCCATTTCTTTTACAAAGGTCACCCGATACCCGTAGTATTAAAATAGAAGGACTAACGTTTTTAAGTAAACCAACACACTTTCATACTTTCCTTTTTAAACCAAATTAAGACAATACTATGCCTTCTTTTTAGACCAAAACACTTCTCCTTTTAAAGTCAAGTTACAACATTCTTTTCCAAAGTTCAAGTTTGCCTAATTTCAAATATTCACGTCTCTTATTTTCGAAAGGTTTCGTAGTTCATAGTCTTAATCACTTAATAACATAATTCTCTTTTAAAACAATTTGAGTAACATATGCCTTAATTGTGAGTAGGTTAATCTTGTTTATAACAATCTTATTAAAGCAGCCATGATCTAGGAAATATAATACAATCTTGTCTTATCTTAGCTTCTATGCAGATGGAGGTTTCTACTGGTTTTAATATAATTACTTAATTGTCAATACATTTTCCTTTATTAACGCTGCGATGGTCTGCTCGATACTTATTCTCATTTCAAATCAAGAAACATTATTCTTTTAAAGACCAAATACTCATTACTCACGAATGAGGTTTCACACTTTTTAATAAAATTCATATCAATTCAATTAAGTCAAGTCTCTTATCTTTTAAGATCAATAAACCATTCTTTTTATCTCTCTTAAGACGTTATACCTAACTTCCCATAAAGCTAGTATAACTCTTAAGCTTTCAAAACCAAGTATTACTCTTCTTTCAAAAACGATTCTTAATTCTTTTGAAATACTTCAAGATTCTTTATTATTTAAAACTCAAGTCAAAAGACATCGAAGTAAAACTACATTCGATTAACACACGACGTCACCGGTACTATATATATTCTTTTAAAATATCATGCTCAAGAGGATAGGAAGAATCACATACCTCGCGACGATTACCGACAATTAGCAAATCGCTCCAAAGTATTGTAATCCTGCTAGCCTTTTCCACCCTTCGAGTAGAATACGCTACTCGCAGTACTTCAACCTCGATAAGCCCAAAATTATCCAAGTTAAAAAGTCGATCCTGAGCAAGGTTTAGCTCCTATTCTGTACGCTCCAATACGCTCCAAGAAACCCTTAGAAGTTCTACACAACTTCTACTTAATACTTCAACCTACTATGAAGATTTTTCCCCAGGGTTTCGTTTAGTGACTAAAGGAAGTATAGTAGTATTTTCCGGGGTTTTAGTATAGAGGTAACTTTGGGAATTCTACAAGGTATTTGGGCCAAGGTATTTTGGCATAGTAACAACACTTGGAGAATACTTTTCTACCAAGGGGGGGGGGTATTTCACGAGATCAACTCAAGGAAAGGGGTTGGTAGAGGGCCTCAAAGGGAGGGGACTTTGGACGAAAACTACACTAAGGGGGGAGAGGGATTTTTGCCTTGGAATTTATCAAGTGAGGATGAAGAATAAGTCTTGCACTTGAGGGGTATTTATAGGGAAACCAATGGCCAAGATTAAGGCAAGTGGAGGGCAAGTGGAGGGTGGAGATTTGGACAAGTGTGTGTGGGTCCCACCTTATCTATCTACCACACAAATATCACAAAATATCCTACCTAACCTTGACCAAAGCTTTAGGCCAAAAAAACGTGCCATCTTTCGTCCACCATCCCACCCACTTGAGGGTGACAAGTGTCTCCCTCTCGTTGGTCCAAAATATTTTATCTCTCGGAAAAATCCGCAAAAATAATAAATGTTGCAACCGCAATTTTCCCTTCGCAAAGTCCGGAAAACGTTTCGTCGGAAAACAATTCTTTCGCTAGTTGTGAACAAATTTCGTCCCTTTGCCTACTTAAGGCTTAAACTTTTGTACGCACGCCCTCACGTACATACTCTGGAAATACGGGGTATAACATTCTCCCCTCCTTAGAAACATTCGTCCCGAATGTTCCTTCTCAAGACGGATAACGATAAAGTTCCTCTTAACTTAAACAAGTTGCCAATGCCACACCTAGCCACAAAATAACACACGCGCAAATACTTAACCCAAGTCAACGAGGAATCACTCCTACATCACAAAATCTCCCACCCTGGTCTAAAGGATACTCCTTTCGCATCTTCACTTCACAACAAAATGATCTCTTTTATTCTGCTAACACACGTTCACTTCTTTCCTTACTCGTCGTACCCTTCTCGTACACCCGAACTCTCTCCCTAGTACATATTCCATACTCCAGTCATTGCTTCAGTTTCCAAAACTTTGGAGTCACTACCTCCAAACTTGGTCACCTTACTAGCCTCAATCTCCTTTAAGGCCATTCCCGGCCTTCACGATCCGATTCTGGTCGAACATATCCACGAACTCATACGATGGTTACCTAAACCTGGGCCTAGCACCCTCGTGACCCTACCACCCGGAGGGACCACCTCGAACTGACCCCACCCCAAACCGGGCTGCGGGTCGACCCGCGAATAGTCCTCCACCCGACCCATAATCGCGCCAAACTCTTGTTCCCCGATACGGAATAATCTTACCTATTCAAGTCCTGAAAGCTACCACTTTCATCTTACACAACCCATGGAATTATCCCACAATACATTTTTACGCATACCAAATATTTTGACAAAGACTAACCGTAAAATCTTTTATTCAAGACGGCCTTACATCTAAGGTCTCAACGTGTAATATTCTAAGGTTCATACCTTCCCTATCCCCATACTTATCCTTTCAACTAACCATGTCTCTAAACCACAATATACACAACGCTATCTGTACATAGTACTCAACATATAATCATCGTATCACGCATGCTAATCTCTAGAGGGTTAAGGATATACCTGGAAAAAAATAGGCGGTTCAAAGGACCGTTAAAACTGGAAACTTCCACCGCAACCTCTGTCGTGGCCTGCCGGTATATGAACATCCTGCCTAGCTATGGAAGGTGAAGAACCCGCAACTGATCTCGTAGTCTGTGTTATCCCACCAGTGCTACCTCTGGTCGGACAGTCTCTCGCCAAATGGCCCTGTTGGCCGCAAGCATAACAATCGCCCAAATTAGTACGACACTCACCCTTATGATTTTTTCCACAACGGCCACACTGAGACAAGGGTGGCCTCATCCGGCGAGCACTCCTACTCCCCTGAAAATCTGAAACACAGGAGCCCGACTGCTCCGAATATCCCGAATGTCAGAAGGCGCGGAGGACCACTCTGTACTGGCGGAGGTACATAACTAGTCTGCTGATGAGGCGGTCCGCCTCGAAAGTCACCAAAAGACCCTGCTGTCCTGGCCCTCTTCTGTTGATCCCGGTCATTCCGCCGACCTCTCCGCTCCTCACACCCAAGTGCATAAGTGTCACGACCCGAAACTGGGCCCGTGACTGGTGCCTTACCCCGGGCACCCTAGTGACACAACATCAGAGTAATCAGCGGAACATAAAACACATACGTGAAACAAATGAAGTACAAAACAGTAATCTGTGAAAACTTGCCTTTCGGCATATATATAAACAACAACTCTTTCAATCATGAACAGCTTAATCCTTTTTACAAACCCTGCCACAACAAGATTACTATGGACCTCAAGAATGATATGACAACAACGACGGACAGGGCCCGTCATACCCCGAATGTAAGCACCTACAATAACAGGGACTATACCAAGATAAGCCTCCGAGAAACGGGCTTCCTAAAAGCTGACTGTGACCTAAGAGCGAGGATCAACGGCGGTGTACCTTTACTGCGGCATGAACGCCCGAAGGAGGTCGAGGTCTGCACAGTGCAGTATGTGGCGAAAATCGTAAATGAAATCATAGTAGTCTATATAAAGCAGGAGACATGTATGATAACAAAACTACAGTTCACAATAACAAGCAGTCATATCAAGTCAGGGACTCACGCCCTCAAGTCATCACTCAAATATAACAATGGGTCTCACGCCCACAACATCAATCATGCCCGTGGAATACCTTCCTCCGCGGTTTATGATATAAAAGCACCAAGGAACACATGAACACGGGTCCCACTGTGCCATAATAACACCGTCTGAGGGTAAATGCGAAGGCATAGCCGCTACTAACACCAGCAGTACCAACAAGGTCATGAATCAGATCATAAGATCTGTCTAGCCGTCACATGATCAAAGCCGCCACTTGCCCGCGATATCTAATGTGCGCGTCTAGCCTCGAACTTTCCGCACTCGCATAGGCCAATCATCGGCCGCATGAGGTATTCCGCATCGAGGTAGCTACTCCCGGCATCGCCCCGACTTCGATCCGCATGGCCACATGGACCGCATGCCCATAAAGGACGACACTAACTCGGAACTCGTAGCTCGCGCAGGCCCTCGGGGCTGCGAGGTATTCTCGAATCATAGGTCCATCGACCCGCTGAGTCTACCTGCGTCGGAGGCGACAACCCGGAATCATCTCAAGAGATGAGTGATGTAAAATACTAACACAACGACTTATCGTTAAGCAACATAAGCACAACAAAGGAAACCCTTTACACAACATCACAAGATACTAACACACGTAGCATCCTAGCATGTTTACTTATCAATCAACAAGAAAGTATTACCAGGCTATCACAAACCAACACAATCAAGTTATACACACAAGGTACTTTCTACTATATGCCAACAAGTTCGGGGTTTTATCCCCAAAGTACTTCATACAATAACTCTTTAAAAGATACGTTACTTTCACAATGTCACACAATACCCGTAGTATAAAAATAGAGTGACTATCCTTTAAAGTAAATCAATTACTTCTCTTTGTAAAATCAAGTAGCAACATTCTTTTCCAATGATCAAGTTTGCCTAATTTCCAATGTTCAAGTTTGCCTAATTTCCAATGTTCAAGTTTCTCATTTTAGAAAGGTTTCGTAGTTCATAGTATTAATCACTTAAGACTATCATTCTCTTCTAAACCATCTGAAAAACATAAGCCTTATATGTGAGTAGGATATTTTTGTTTATAAAAATCTTATTACTGTGATCGTGATCTAGAAATATCATTTTGTCTCATCTTAGCTTCATGCAGATGGAGGTTTCTCTGGTTTTATTAATACTTAATTAGTCAAAACATTTCCTTTTATTAGCCGCAGTGGTTTGTCGATACACATTCTGATTTCTGAAATCAGCAAAACATTCTTAAGCCGTTATACCTAACTTCCCATAAAGCTAGTATAACTCTTAAGTTTTCAAAAACCAAGTATTACTTCTTCTTTCAAAATGATTCAAAATCTTTTGAAATACTTCAAGTTCTTTATTAACACATAACAAGCCGATTATAGTTCAAACCGATTACCTTAAAAAAACCACATGTATTTTCTTACCAACATAAAGTATTATAACCAACTTCCCATAAAGCCGTTATAACACTTTATGTTTACACCAATCAAATACATTTAGCACGTATCGTCACCGTACTACATAGTTCACACATATCATGCTAGAAGAGATAGGAAGAGGTTCACATACCTCGCGACGAGTATCGACTAATAGCAAAACGCCCAAGTACTTCAAACCGTCGGCTACTCCTCAGCCATGGATCGCGCCATACGTAGTACTTCAACCTATAAGGCCACAGCGCTTTATTAACATTTAGATCCGCCGTAGAACATTCTACAAAAATTCGAAGACCCTCCCACAACAGCGTAAATCTCCTCTCTATCTGGGCCGGCTATCAAGCCAACCAGGGGTTCATACATCTAGCCTGGGCGTGCACAATTCTACCTCACGTAAAAGCTACACAAGTCTCTGAATGTCTGATCTATGTAAAAACAGTCAAGATTTCTTTCGAAAAGGTTTCTTATTATTCAGGCTTAAGTCAAAAGACATTGCCGACAACAACGTTCAGTTCTACATATAGTATACTTCAACTATAGTCTAACAATCATGTAATTTCCAATTACAATAGAGGACAAGATATTTACCTCGATAAGCCCATAATTATCCAAGTATAAAGTCGATCTGGGCAATCGTTTAGCTCCACTCCGGCGCTCCAACCGCTCTAAACCACCTTAGAAGTTCTAACCAACTTACACACAATACTCCAACTGACTATGGAGATTTTCCTAGGTTTTCGGTTTTGTGGTGACGGGAAGTATAATAGTATTTAGGCTTTTCATATAGGTATAACCTTAGAATACTACAAGGTATACGGCTAAGGTAATTTGGGCATTATAACAATACTTTTGAGTATTTCTACACCACAAGGGGTATTATCAAAGCAACTAGGCTGGGGGTACCCCACGGCCACACTACTATGAGGGGAGAGGGCTCTCGGCGGGGCCTTTCAAAGGGGAGAGGGGCTCTTGGACGAGAGTCAACAAGAGAGGGAGGAGGGGATTTTAACACTTAGAAGATTTGTGGAAAGGATGAAGAATTCATCAAAGGGAGAGGGTATTTATAGCATAAGCCAGCCAACCAATGGCCAAGATCTTGCCAAGTGCATAGCAAGTGTAGGGCAAGATCTTGCCAAGTGCACCTTATCCATCTAACACAAAATATCCTACCAACCCTTGACCAAACAAGGCCAACTTTCCGCCACCTTTACCGCTCCACTCCATTGATGAGAGGGTGCCAGTGGCGCCTCTTGTTGGTCCAAAATGTTCCGATCTCTCGGAAAAATCAAAAATTAAAAAGACATAGCCGGAATTTTCCTACGAAAATTGGAAAGCGTTTAGTCGAAAAGCGACTCTGTCGGGTGTTGTGAACAAAGTGAAAATCGCCCAAGCCTTACTCTTAAGTTCAAATTTTCTACGTACGTCCTTACGTACATACTCTGGAAATACGGGGTATAACATTCTCCCCTCCTTAGAAACATTCGTCCCGAATGTTCTTTCTAAGTCTCAAAACAAACGCGCGCCAGTATAGTCTTCACTACTATGCTTACGAGAACAATCCTTGCCACACATGGCCACAGAAACAACTTGCGCAAAAAGCTTACATCCAAGTCCACGAGGAAACACCTCTAACATCACCATAACACCTCTCACCGGGGTCTAAAATATACTTCCTTCGCACCTTCTCTTTACAAAAGAGCACTTTTGTCACTTTGCCGCGAGGTTCTAATGTCACTCCGGCGACCCAACAAATGGTACCGGGCTGCATGCGATCCCTGAGGCTGTCGTACACTCAAACTCTTACCACATTTCTGATACTGCTTCAGTTTCCAAAACTCGGGGTTACTATCTCTAACGTGGTCATCATTAACTGGGAACACTCTGGATGGATCTCCGATACTTTCCCGAACATAACAATACGAAAGACCGGACGTACTGCCTCCTAAGTCGGACGGCAAAAGCTAACATATAGGCAACCTGGCCTATTCTTCACATGAACTTAAAAAGGCCCAAAGTAACTCGGGCTAAGTTCCCTCTGTTTTCCAAAACTCGTCACACCCAAACCGGGGTGGTACCTTTAAGAAGACCGACCGTCAACCTGAACTCTAAGCGTCGTCGCTGATTATCATGACGATTTCTCTTTGCCGGAACCTCTTCTAGACAAGCTTCACTATCCATCTGTTGGAACAAGCTCAACGAACCAATGCGAACCTTGCCAACATCGAACCAATAGACCGTCAACTTACACTACCGCCCCGACAAGTCTTCAAAACGTGAAATACGAACACTGAAATGGTAGCTTAAACACTCCCTCCACAGGAGACAACAATCTCCACAACTACCCCGAAATCCAACCATCGCCAGGCGAATGCGGTCTGAGACTCTTTGAGTTCCTAACCTTGCTCGCAAAACCTCCGGAAAAAGCGGTAGTAACACGGGCTCCATCATCGTCTTAAGGTGTAGGTAGGCACCTCGTGCAGCTACAACCTTCGATGCAACATCTCGCATAACCCTCTGCCGAGAAAACGGTCTCGAACGAAGAACTCGATGGGCTGCCCCATCGACCCGACCACCGGTCGAACGTATCCACGAACTCGTACGCTGGTTAACTAAACTTGGGCCCAACACCCTCGTGATCCCACCACCCGGCGGGACCACCACCCGACCCACCAACAAGCGGTCGCGGGTTGACCCGCAACGCGCTCAACCCGACCCGAACGCGCGATACTAGCTCCCGATCCGGAACAATCTCACTTAATCACGTTTGAAAACCAAGCGGTCTTCTTAGCTCAACTACCCCTTTCATTCCACACTACTAGGGACTATCCCAAACATAACTCACGCGTGCACTATGCACTTCCGATAAAGGTCAAACATAACCCTACACCTATGCTCGAGATGGCCTTACCTCTAAGGTCTCTACGTGTAAAACTCTAAGGCTCACACCTTCTCTATCCCCCAAAATCTTACTCGGTTAACCCATCATGATTTCTAATCACAACTAACACACTGCTATCGAACATAGCACTTAAGGTATACTCACCTTATCACATATCTGGATCTCAGAGGTTAAGGATATATCTATATCTCTGCCACTCCTTAGTCGTTCTAATCAAACACCTTGTAGGCGTATAGCTAAGGAAGATGACGAACTACCCACGATCACGAAGGCTAAGTCCTCCTACAAGGACACTCTGCCGACACATGGCCCGACGGCCGCAGTACAACAAGTACCAACTAAAGACGACATTCCGGGATGACGTGCATCGCTAATGAACAGGGAAAATCGAATCCGGTGGTTTGGAACCTACGTGTAGCCGTGAGCGGAAGCTCTGGAGCTCGACCAACTCCTGCATACCGAACGCCCCGAACCCGTGAGGACCTCTGCTGCTGGTGGATGTGCAAATCTAATCTGCTGGTGAGGCGACTCGCCTCGAAAGTTACCAATGGACCTTGCTGCTCAGCCCTCTTCTACCGCCCGTTAACGCCGATCTCTGCGTCTCGGCTGCTGCGCATAAGCCCGCATACGTGCCATGCTCGAGCCTAATCAAGAATTACTCTTGCACAACCTCTCTTAGATAGTCATCAAGACTCGCGTACATCGGTATACTCTACTCATTGTTCGGTCGGCGGGCGAAGGTCGAACATCGTGGCGCAGGAAGCCGCCGCCGTGCTAAAACTCTGCTGGGGCTAGTGGCGTCGCATAACTCCCGAATGAAGCACTATCCTAGGTAATGATTGGGCCTGTGCCTCGCCACCTCTGAACTCTACTCGCGGCTCCTCTGCCTTGCCCTCACGGGCGGGTTGCCTACGCGGAGGCATAACGATAAGGAAATAATTTTGTCGGAGGTCCAACTTACAACATGACTCTAAGGCACGATCTCGGAGTGAGAAGAATAGAAACCAATCCTAAATACCCTATAGCCTCCTCGATTATTGGTGTGGTGCAACACACCGATAATCAAGACTTCATCGATACGGTGCGTAGACACTTTCCAGGATTAATCGCTCGATACCACTTTTGTCACGACCAAATCGGGCGTGGCGGTGCCTTACCGGGCACCCTAGTGACACAACATGTCAGTAATCGGAACATAAAACACATACGTGAAACAAATGAAGTACAAAACGATGTCTGTGGAAAACTTGCCTTTCGGCCTATATAAACAACAACTCTTTCAATCATGAGCAGCAATCCTTTTTACAAACCACGCTTACAAAGATTACGGACCTAAGAATGATATGAAAATAACGACGGGGCGGGGCCGTCATACCACGAATGTAGCACCTGATAACAGGGACTATACGAAGATAAGCCTCGGAGAAACGGAGCTTCCCAGCTGAACTGTGACCCTAGAGCGAGGATCAACGGCGGTGTACCTTTACTGCGGCATGACGCGGCCCGAAGGAGGTCGATCTGCAGTCCGAGTATGTGGCGAAAATCCGTAAATGAAATCATAGTAGTCTATATAAAGCGGGAGACATGTATGATAACAAAACTACGATTCATAATAACAAGCGATCATATCAAGTCGTGGACTCACGCCTCAGTCATCACTCAAATATAACAATGGGTCTCACGCCCAACATCAATCATGCGTGGAATACCTTCTCAGCCGCAGTTTATGATATAAAAGCACCAAGGAACACATGAACACGTGTCCCACTGTGCCATAATAACACCGTCTGCGAGGTAAGTGCGAAGGCATAACCGACTACTAACACCTACAGTACCAACAAGGTCATGAATCGTATTATAAGATCTGTCTGCATCGTCACATGATCAAAGCGGCCACTTGCCCGCAGATATCTAATGCGCGTCTAGCCTCGAACTTTCCGCGACTCGCGTAGGCCAATCTCATCGGCCCGCATGAGGTATTCCCGCATCGGTAGCTACTCCCGGCGTCGCCACGGACTTCGCGATCGCGTGGCCCATGGACCGCGTGCCCATAAAGGACGCTAACACGGAACTCTCGTAGCTCGCGATAGGCCCACAGGGGCTGCGTGAGGTATTCTCGAATCATAGGTCCATCGACCGCTTTGAGTCTACCCCGCGACGGAGGCGCAACCGGAATCATCTCAAGAGATGAGTGATGTAAAATACTAACACAACGACTTATCGTTAAGCAACATAAGCACAACAAAGGAAACCCCTTTACACAACATCACAAGATACTAACACACGTAGCATCCTAGCATGTTTACTTATCAATCAACAAGAAAGTATTACCAGGCTATCACAAACCAACACAATCAAGTTATACACACAAGGTACTTTCTACTATATGCCAACAAGTTCGGGGTTTTATCCCCAAAGTACTTCATACATTAACTCTTTAAAAGATACGTTACTTTCACAATGTCACACAATGATACGTAGTATAAAAATAGAGTGACTATCCTTTAAAGTAAATCAATTACTTCTCTTTGTAAAATCAAGTAGCAACATTCTTTTCCAATGATCAAGTTTGCCTAATTTCCAATGTTCAAGTTTGCCTAATTTCCAATGTTCAAGTTTCTCATTTTAGAAAGGTTTCGTAGTTCATAGTATTAATCACTTAAGACTATCATTCTCTTCTAAACCATCTGAGAAACATAAGCCTTATATGTGAGTAGGATATTCTTTTTTATAAAAATCTTATTACAGCAGTCATGATCTAGAAAATATCATTTTGTCTCATCTTAGCTTCTATGCAGATGGAGGTTTCTACTGGTTTTATTAATACTTAATTAGTCAAAACATTTCCTTTTATTAACTGCGGTGGTTTGTCGATACACATTCGATTTCCAAATCAAGAAAACATTCTTAAGCCGTTATACCTAACTTCCCATAAAGCTAGTATAACTCTTAAGTTTTCAAAACCAAGTATTACTTCTTTCAAAATGATTCAAAAATCTTTTGAAATACTTCAAGTTCTTTATTAACACATAACAAGCCGCTTATAGTTCAAACCGATTACCTTAAAAAAACCACGTATATTTTCTTACCAACATAAAGTCATTATAACCAACTTCCCATAAAGCCGTTATAACACTTTATGTTTTACACCAATCAAATACATTTAGCACATGTACGCGTCTACCGTACTACATAGTTCACACATATCATGCTAGAAGAGATAGGAAGAGGTTCACATACCTCGCGACAGTATCGACTAATAGCAAAACGCTCAAGTACTTCAAACCGTCGACTACTCTTAGCCAGAGATCGCGCCATACGTAGTACTTCAACCTATAAGGCCACAAGGCGCTTATTAACATTTAGATCCCTTCGTAGAACATTCTACGTAAAATTGGCAAGACTCTCCCGCGGCGTAAATCTCCTCTCTATCGGGGCGGCTATCAAGCCAACCGAGGGTTCATACATCTAACCTGACGTGCACAATTCTACCTCACATAAAAGCTACACAAGTCTCATGTCTGATCTATGTAAAAACAGTTGATTTTCTTCTTTCGAAAAGGTTTCTTATTATTCAGCTTAAGTCAAAAGACATTGCGACAACAACGTTCGATTCTACATATAGTATACTTCAACTATAGTCTAACAATCATGTAATTTCCAATTACAATAGAGGACAAGATATTTACCTCGATAAGCCCATAATTATCCAAGTATAAAGTCGATCTGGGCAATCGTTTAGCTCCACTCCGAGTGCTCGACCGCTCTAAACCACCCTTAGAAGTTCTAACCAACTTCTACACAATACTTCAACTGACTATGGAGATTTTCCTAGGGTTTGGTTTTGTGGTGACGGGAAGTATAATCGTATTTCCGGGCTTTTCGTATAGGTATAACCTTAGAATACTACAAGGTATACGACTAAGGTAATTTGGGCATTATAACAATACTTTTGAGAGTATTTCTACACCACAAAGGGGGGGGGTATTATACGAAAGCAACTAGGTGGGGTACCCACGGCCACACTACTAGGAGGGGAGGGCTCTCGGCGAGGGCCTTTCAAAGGGGAGAGGGCTCTTGGACGAGAGTCAACAAGAGGAGAGGGAGGATTTTAACACTTAGAAGATTTGTGGAAAGGATGAAGAATTCATCAAAGGGAGAGGGTATTTATAGCATAAGCCAAGGCCAACCAATGGCCAAGATCTTGCCAAGTGCATAGCAAGTGTAGGGCAAGATCTTGCCAAGTGCCTTATCCATCTAACACAAAAATATCCTACCAACCCTTGACCAAACAAGGCCAACTTTCGCCACCTTTACGCCGCTCCACTGATGAGAGGGTGCCAAGTGGCGCCCTCTTGTTGGTCCAAAATGTTCCGCCTCTCGGAAAAATCCTCAAAAATTAAAAAGACATAGCCGAATTTTCCTACGAAAGGTGAAAACGTTTAGAAAAACGACTCTAATCGGGTGTTGTGAACAAAGTGAAAATCGTCCAGCCTTACTCTTAAGTTCAAATTTTCTACGCACGCCCTTACGTACATACCGGAAATACGGGGTATAACAATAAGCTGCGTGCGGGCAATGTCCATGCGGTGAAGAGCTACACGAACAAGCCTCGCCAGTAGTCATCGAGCCGGTGGCGTGGTGGTGCACTCGTCCCCATGTCGGCTACTAACGGGGACGTGCGAGCTAGTGAGCCAAACTCCACATTGTACTCCCGAACCGTGCGCGTCGCCTCAATATCAAAAATCTATCGGCGTGCCCTCGCCTCTGCGAGGCAAAGTGGGCGAGAAATGCCTCAGAACTCGTCCCGAATAGGCGGAGGCGCATGCTCCCCGGGACAGCTCGCGAATCAAACGATCGCGGTATCACGCGGCCGATGTGAACCTAAGACCACCGGCTCGGTCTCAAGCCTTGATCACTCGCGATCCAGAATCGCTTCGGATGAACTCTGCAGATCATCCTCGTGCCTCGATCCATAAAACATCGGCGGTGACTCGTAAAGTCCCGATCTCAAACTATCCGCTCTCGGGTGAACTACGGTACTACTGACGGAATCGCCGTGATCCCACTTATCCTCGTGCCTTGCCACTATCACGGCCAATAATCGGGCCATCTCTTTGTACCCAACTCCTCCGCTCGGTGTGGGGTGGAGGCTCGTGTCTTATGGTCTCAGCAGCCCATCGCCGCGCTCTAAACTCTTTGGCCGGGCGTCGCAAAACTCGCCGTCAAGCGCTATCTCGAGTAATGGCCGGGCTTGCGCCTCGTACTCTCAGTATCCTACTAGCGACTTCCTCGCCTTGCCCATCTGGGCGGGTTGCCTGCGCGGAGGCATAATCGGTAAAAACGAAATACGTCGAGAGGGTCCAACTTATAACACGCTCTAAGGCACGATCTCGGAATGAGAAGAATGGAAACTAATCCTAAATGTCCTGCGGCCTCACGATTATAGATGTGGTGCACAACACATCGATAATCAAGACTCTACTGACACGCGGTCTGTAGACACTTTCCGAGGATTAATCGCTCGATACCACTTTTGTCACGACCCAATCCGGGCGTGATCGTGCATTACCCGGGCACCCTAGTGATACAACATCGAGAAAATCGTGAAATAAAAACTTAAACATGAAACAAGAGATATGATAATAAAACAGGCCAACTGCGGTTACCTTCTTACATATATATAACTAAAAACATGAGCGATTACATCCTTACAAACCACGCGCATGCTACTGGACCTCTAAGAATTTTTATACAACATGACGGGACGGGGCCCGCCATACCACGAATGTACAAGTACCTACGATGACGGTGACTATACCAAAAGATAAGCCTCCGAGAAACGGAGCTTCCCAATCTGTTGATCGTGATCACATGGCGAGGATCAACGGGTGTACCTCTGCGGCATGAACGCAACCCCGAAGGAGGTCGATCTGACAACAGTACCAGTATGTGAAACGAAAATCGTAAATGAAATCATATAGTCTATATAAAGCGGAGACATGTATGATAACCAAACTACGATCCTGATAAATAGCGATCCACGTAAGTCGTGGACTACTCTCAAAGTCATCAATCAAATAAAAATATGGGTCTCACGCCTCAACATCAATCATGCCCGTGGAATACCTTCCGCCGCTAGCGATCATGATATAATAACACGAGTACACATAAACACTGTGTCCCACGAGTCATAAAACCATACGGCAATCTGAAGGCTAACTACGGATACCAAAGTCGCATCATCAATGGCGGGGCAAGTACGAAAGCCAACTACGGATACCAAAGCCGTACTAACAATACTATACAACCAAACCAAGGCGTCACGGGGCAAGTACGAAAGCCAACTACCGGATACCAAAGCCGTGTCACGTGGTGGCCAGGGCAATCTGAGGGCTAACTACCGGATACGGCGTATCACGAGACTTCGCCACTAAACCGAGCGGGGAAAGTCTGAGGCTAACTACGGATACCAAAGCGAATCGACCACGACTTGGGCAAGTACGAGCCAACTACGGATACCAAAGCCGAATCAGTATAACCTCATGGAGAGCTAGTCCATGGAATAACACTATCAACAGAAGCGTACCCGTGGAATCCTCCGTCACTGCCGGTGCGTCCAAGTAAGATCATAACAAATCAGCCGGCCCTCCATTGAGAGACGCGGTGGTATAGAAATACAATACTAGCACGACAAGGCTATCACAAGCAAACATAGAAAAGTTACACACAACTCAAGGTACTTTCATTTTATGCAAAAAGTCCAGGTTTTAACCCCAAAGTACTACGTACATTAAATTCTTTTTAAAGGATCCATTTCTTTTACAAAGGTCACCCGATACCCGTAGTATTAAAATAGAAGGACTAACGTTTTTAAGTAAACCAACACACTTCCATACTTTCATTTTTAAACCAAATTAAGACAATACCATGCCTTCTTTTTAGACCAAAACACTTCTCCTTTTAAAGTCAAGTTACAACATTCTTTTCCAAAGTTCAAGTTTGCCTAATTTCAAATATTCACGTCTCTTATTTTCGAAAGGTTTCGTAGTTCATAGTCTTAATCACTTAATAACATAATTCTCTTTTAAAACAATTTGAGTAACATATGCCTTAATTGTGAGTAGGTTAATCTTGTTTATAACAATCTTATTAAAGCAGCCATGATCTAGGAAATGTAATACAATCTTGTCTTATCTTAGCTTACATATGCGGATGGAGGTTTCTCTGGTTTTAATATAATTACTTAATTGTCAATACATTTTCCTTTATTAACGCTGATGGTTAGTTCGATACTTATTCTCATTTAGAAATCAAGAAAACATTATTCTTTTAAAGACCAAATACTCATTACTCACGAATGAGGTTTCACACTTTTTAATAAAATTCATATCAATTCAATTAAGTCAAGTCTCTTATCTTTTAAGATCAATAAACCATTCTTTTTATCTCTCTTAAGACGTTATACCTAACTTCCCATAAAGCTAGTATAACTCTTAAGCTTTCAAAACCAAGTATTACTCTTCTTTCAAAAACGATTCTTAATTCTTTTGAAATACTTCAAGATTCTTTATTATTTAAAACTCAAGTCAAAAGACATCGAAGTAAAACTACATTCAGTTAACACACGTACGTCTACCGTACTATATATATTCTTTTAAAATATCATGCTCAAGAGGATAGGAAGAATCACATACCTCGCGACGATTACCGACAATTAGCAAATCGCTCCAAAGTATTGTAATCCTGCTAGCCTTTTCCACCCTTCGAGTAGAATACGCTACTCGCAGTACTTCAACCTCGATAAGCCCAAAATTATCCAAGTTAAAAAGTCGATCCTGAGCAAGGTTTAGCTCCTATGCATGCGCTCAATACGCTCCAAGAAACCCTTAGAAGTTCTACACAACTTCTACTTAATACTTCACCTACTATGAAGATTTTTCCCGAGTTTCGTTTAGTGACTAAAGGAAGTATAGTAGTATTTTAGGATTTAGTATAGAGGTAACTTTGGGAATTCTACAAGGTATTTGGGCGAGGTATTTTGGCATAGTAACAACACTTGGAGAATACTTTTCTACCAAGGGGGTATTTGAGATCAACTCGAGGAAAGGGGTTCGTAGAGGCCCCACAGGGGAGGACTTTGAATGAAAACTACACTAAGGGGAGAGGATTTTTGCCTTGGAATTTATCAAGTGAGGATGAAGAATAAGTCTTGCACTTGAGGGTATTTATAGGAAACCAATGGCCAAGATTAAGGCAAGTGGAGGGCAAGTGGAGGGTGGAGATTTGGACAAGTGTGTGTGGGTCCCACCTTATCTATCTACCACACAAATATCACAAAATATCCTACCTAACCTTGACCAAAGCTTTAGGCCAAAAAAACGTGCCATCTTTCGTCCACCATCCCGCCCACTTGAGGGTGACAAGTGTCGCACTCTCGTTGGTCCAAAATATTTTATCTCTCGGAAAAATCCGCAAAAATAATAAATGTTGCAACCGCAATTTTCCCTTCGCAAAGTCCGGAAAACGTTTCGTCAGAAAACAATTCTTTCGCTAGTTGTGAACAAATTTCGTCCCTTTGCCTACTTAAGGCTTAAACTTTTGTACGCACGCCCTCACGTACATACTCTGGAAATACGGGGTATAACAACATTCGTCCCGAATGTTCCTTCTCAATACAGATAACGATAAAGTTCCTCAACTTAAACAGTTCGCAAATGCCACGCATGGACATAACATAACACGCGCAAATGCTTAAATCCAAGTTCACAAGGAATCACCTCTAACGTGTATAACAACACAAAAACTTCCACCCATGGTCCAAAGGATACTTTCTTCGCACCTTTACTTCACATAAGAATTGATCACTTCTATTCTCTTAACCCCTGCCCGCTTCTTCCCTTACTCGTCGTACGCCGAACACTCGAACTCTTCCTGATAACTTACCACACTTCTGTTATTGCTTTAGTTTCCAAAATCTCAGGGTTACTATCTCCAACTTGGTTATCATTACTGGGAACACTCTGGATGGATCTCCGATACTTTTCCGAACATAGCAACATGAAAGACCGGACGTGCTGCCTCCTACGTCGGACGGCAAAGCTAACTTATAGGCAACCTGGCCTATTCTCCGAATGATCTGAAAATGCTCAAAGTACCTCGGGCTAAGTTTCCCCTGCTTTCCAAATCTCGTCACGCCCTTTCGGGGTGGTACCTTTAAGAAAACCCACCGTCAACCTGAACTCCAAGTGTTGACGCCGATTATCCGCACGACTTCTGTTAACTCTGAGCTGTCAATAACCTCTCCTGGATAAGCTTCACCCTATCCACATCCTGCTGAATCAAGTATGAACCAACAATTTGAACCTTGCCAACATCGAACCAATCGACCGGCAACCTACACTACCGCCCATACAAGACATCATAAGGTGACATCCGAATACTGAAAAAAAAATCAAAAACACCGGCCCGAGGGTGAATGCAATACTGAGACTCACCTGAGTTCCTAACCCCGCCTGGTAAAACTTCCAGAAAAAGAAAATAGCCGTAACCTGGGCTCCACTGCCTGTCATAAGGTGAAAGTAGGCACCCCGTGCAGCCTTACAACCTTCCCGATATATAACATCTCGCATAACCCTCTGCCGAGTAAATGCCGATCTGATGAAAGACAAGATGGTGACCTCATGGCCCGACCATCGGGTCGAACGCATCCACGAACTCGTATGATGGTTAACTAAACTTGGGCCTAACACCCTCGTGACCCTATCACAAAGCGGGACCACCACAATTTTTCCTTACTTCAAACCGGGCTGCGGGTTGACCCGCAATCTGGCCTCAACCCGATCCATTTATCACGCCAAGCTCTTGTTTCCCGATCCGGAACAATCTCACCATCGAGTCACGAAAACCTAGTGGTCTTCTTAGCTCAACTACCCTCTTTCATTTCACACTACTCAGGGACTTATCACACAAATATATCTCACGTATACTATGCACTCCGATAAGGGTCAAACATAAAAATAAATCTTTTACTCGAGATGGCCTCGCCTCTAAGGTCTCCACGTATAATATTCTAAAGCTCACAATTTCCCCTATCCCCAATCTTACCCTTTTAACTAACCATGATTTCTAATCACAATTAACACAATGCTATCTGAACATAACACTTAAGATATACTCATCTTATCACACATACTAATCTCTAGAGGGTTAAGGATATACCTGTATCTACTGCTTCACTCCCCTTTGTCGTTCTAATCAATCCTGCCTTGTTGGGCGCATAGCTAGGGAAGGTGATGAACTAGCCACTGATCCTGAAGGCTGAGTCTCTACATCCGCGCCACCTCTGGTCGGACAATTTCTCGCAAAATGGCCCTGCTGGCCGCAAGCATAACAAGTTGTCGAAGAAGCACGACACTCCCCACAATGACACCTACCACAACGGCCACACCGAGGTGGGGGTGGCCTCCTCTGGCTAACACCTCTTCCTCTCCGAACCACTGAATCCGCAACTAATCGGTGGTGAGTCCTCCTACTGCATCCTCCAACTTGAACATTCTTTCGTCCACATGGCCCACGATGGCGCAGGTAAAACAAGCACCAACAAAAAGACGACATTCCCCGGGATGACGCCTACCACACTGTGAACACTGAGGGAAAACTGAATCCGGCTGGCTGAAACCTACGTGTATCTGTGAACCAGAAGCCCTGGAGCTCTGACCAACTCCTGCATACCGACGTCCCCGAACCACGCGGAGGACCACTGCACCGGCGAAGGTGCGTATCGATCTATTCTGAGGCGATTCGCCTCGAAAGTTACCAAAGGACCCTGCCGATCTGGCCTTCTTCTGCTGATCTTGGTTGATCCGTCTGTCTCTACGTTCCTTAGTCTGCTGCGCGTAAGCCTATACGCGGGCAATGTCCACGTCTGACTGAAGAGCTACTCTTGTACAACTCTCTGCTAGATAATCGTCATGCCCTGTGACATATCGGTGCACTCTATCCTCCATGTCTGCCACTAACGCGGGGACATAACGAGCCAATAAGTCAAACTACCTGCTGTACTCAACCGTCCGCCTGCGCCTCAACCTCATAAATCTATCGCGAAGCTTCCTCATGCGAGGGCAAGAAGTGTGTAAGAAATGCCTCTGAGGTCTTGATCACTTTCATGATCCGCTGCAACTGTCGAATAAACTCCTGATGATCTTCCTCAGTCCTCAATCCATAGGACTCGGGTGGACTACAACTCAAGAAGTCTTGAAGTCTCAAAACTATCGGATCTAGGGTGAACTCATCGCGATGCTGCCGAACCACCGGGCTCCGTCCGTCCTCACTCCCGACCACGGACTAGCTAGTAACGGGCCATCTCCTTGTAACTCATATCCTCGGCTCGCCGCGTGGGACTAGAGGCTCAGTATCGTGGTCTCTGTAGCTGCCATCGCTTCTAAACTCTCTGGCTAGCGGCGCGAACTCCCCGAATGAAGCACTGTCTCAGATAATGACTGGGTCCGTGCCCTGGTAACCCTCTGTGCTCTACTCGCAGCTCCCTCTGCTGCCTTGCCCTTCTGGGCTCTGGTTGCCTTGCGTAGAGGAAATACGGGTGAAAAGAATATGTCAGAGGGAGTCCAACTTATAACACAACTCTAAGGCACGATCTCAGAGTGAGAAGAATGGAAACCAATCCTAAATATCCTATAGCCTCCTGATTATTGGTGTGGTGCACAACACACCGATAATCAAGACTCTACTAGATACGGTCTGTAGACACTTTCCGAGGATTAACTGCTCTGATACCACTTTTGTCACGACCCGAACCCGGGCCCGTGACTGGTGTCTTACCCGGGCACCAAGTAGACCTACATCAGAGTAACCAGCGGAATATAAAACAAGACATGAAACAATATGAAGTGAGAAACAGTTTATCTGAGAAAAGCTGTCTGTCGACATATATATATAAAAGCTTGAACAGTTACATCATTTTTACAAACCACGCCTACAAAGATTACTGCACTTAAGAATGTTATAACAACAATGACGGGGCCGCCATACCACGAATGTAAGTACCTACAACGGCAGGACTATACGAAAGATAAGCCTCAGAGACACGGAGCTTCCCAAACATCTCGTGACCACATGGCGAGGATCAACAATGGTGTACCTCTGCGGATGAACGCGGCCGAAGGAGGTCGATCAACAGTACCAGTATGTGGCCGAAAATCGTAAATGAAATCATAATAGTCTATATAAAATAGAAGACATATATGATAACCAATTTACGATACACAATATGTAAGCACTCATGTCAAGTCAGGGACTCACGCGCTTAAAGTCATCACTCAAATATAACCATGGGTCTCATGCCCACAATATCAATCATGCCCGAGGAATTCCTTCCTCACTGCCGGCAGTCCATGATATAAAAACACCAAGGAATACACATGAACACCAGGTCCCACCTGTGTTATAATAAAACTATACGGGGTAAGTACGAAGGAATAGTCGACTACTAAAACCCACAGTACCACCAATGCTATAAAACTGTATCACAAGGTCTTTCTAGACCGCGCCACATGATCGAAGCTGGCCACTCGCCCTCAGTATCAATGTGCTCATCAAATCCTGGAACTCTACCTCCCTGAACATAAATAAATACAACCGAAGCAGTTGCCTCATTTCTTTTACAAACTGACCCACAATAGGTGACTACAGACCTCTAAGAGTTTTAACATAACCACTGTGGCGGGGCAGGGCCCCGCCATACCCCTGAATATACATGAATCTACCACCTCAAGGAAAACCGTACCAAGAGCTAAGCCTCCGGAGCAAATGGAGCTTTCTCTCAAAAACTGAACCGAGATCCTAAGAGCAAGGATCACCAACCTGGGTACCTAAAACCTGCGGGCATGAACGGCCCAGAAGAGTCGATAACAGTGCGAATATGGAACGAAATAACGTCTGATAAGCGGATCATAATTGTACAAAAGAATGACAAAGACAAGTATAAAAGTACATACGGATCTGCCGTGTCATTACCACTTATGAACTTAATTTCACATCAATATCTTTTCCCATTTTCAATAAAGGTTATAGCCACATTCTTACGCATACGTGATTAGGAAAAATCATTAAGTTCATTTCTATATAACCTACTTATCTTTCATAAGTATAATCCGCCCTTAAAGGAGGCACATTTACTACCCGACCCAACTGGGCGCGATCAAGTCACACTAATATCAAGCGTGTCCGTGGAATCCCGTCACCGCCGGCTACAAGTGTAAAATATCATCGTGTGTCACGCCTGGCATCCCACCTGTCGTGCGTACATTCACAACACATATATATATCTCCCGCGTGGAATCCCACATCACCGATCCGAGGATATAATAATACACCAATAGGCATACATGAACACCAAGTCCCACCGGTGGTATATCGTCTTGGGGGTCTACCCCTCACTTATACTCTTACCCTGGAGAAGTTGGTAAAGCATGTGGTATAGCATCTTGGGGGTCTACCCCTCACTTATACTCTTTACCCTGGAGAAGGTGGTATAACGTCTTGGGGCTTGCCCCTCATTTATACTCTTACCCTATCTCAACCGACCATTATACAAAACAAGCAGGGGGTATAATGTCTTGGGGGTTTACCCCTCACTTATACTCTTACCCTGGAGAAGGTGGTATAACGTCTTAGGTCTTGCCCCTCATTTATACTCTTACCCTATCTCAACCGACCATTATACAAAACAGAAGCACTACCATGTCTTCTATAAAAATCCGGGAATTTAACCCAAGTACTACAATTAACGGAAGCATACCCGTGGAATCCCACATCACTGTCGGTATGTCCAAGTACTTACAACAAGACAGCCGGCCCTCCAACCGAGAGTCGCTGCAACGTAATAAAACATAATACTTGCACTCAAAGGCTATCACCAGCACACATAGGCTAATTCTCAATTAACAAGCCAAAGTACTTATCAAGGCACACATAGACTAATTCTCAATTAATCAAGCCAAAGTACTAATCAAGGCACAAATAGAATAATTCTCATTTAACAAGCCAATGTACTTATCAAGGCATACTTAGACTAATTCTCAATTAATCAAGCCAAAGTACTAATCAAGGCACAAATAGAATAATTCTCATTTAACAAGCCAAGGTACTTGTCAAGGCATACTTAGACTAATTCTCAATTAATCAAGCCAAAGTACTAATCAAGGCACAAATAGAATAATTCTCATTTAACAAGCCAAGGTACTTATCAAGGCATACTTAGACTAATTCTCAATTAATCAAGCCAAAGTACTAATCAAGGCACAACTAGAATAATTCTCAATTAAACAAGCCAAAGTACTTATCAAGGCATACTTAGACTAATTCTCAATTAATCAAGCCAAAGTACTAATCAAGGCACACTTAGAATAATTCTCATTTAAACAAGCCAAAGTACTTATCAAGGCATACTTAGACTAATTCTCAATTAATCAAGCCAAAGTACTAATCAAGGCACAACTAGAATAATTCTCAATTAAACAAGCCAAAGTACTTATCAAGGCATACTTAGACTAATTCTCAATTAATCAAGCCAAGGTACTAATCAAGGCACACTTAGAATAATTCTCATTTAAACAAGCCAAAGTACTTATCAAGGCATACTTAGACTAATTCTCAATTAATCAAGCCAAAGTACTAATCAAGGCACACTTAGAATAATTCTCAATTAAACAGGCCAAAGTACTACGTACGTACATTCTTTTCAAAAGACTCCTTTCCAAATAAAACTTCCCCGATACTAACAACCTTAGTATCCAGTCCTATCCACCTTTCAAGACAAGTCACAATACCTTTTTAGAAATACAATTACCGGCTTCTAAATCAAGTGACTTCTTTATTAAAAACCTTAAGCAATTGGTACCTTTAAAACAATTTGCCCTTCCTTAACACAAGTTATTTCTTTGATTACTTTATTAGAGAAAACCATTCTCTTAACCTTCCATAAAGCCGTTATAACCAACTTCCCATAAAGCCGTTATAACCCTTTATGGTTTAGACCAACACGTTCCTTTTATAACCAAGAGACTTCTACTTTTTGAAACCAAGTATTATATACTTTCAAATCAATTCTCATAACTTTCAAAAATACAATTAGTCTCTTAACCTTTAGAAAACAAGTGACTCCTTTTATTATAAAACCTTAGGCAATTGATGCCTTAAAAACAAGTTGCCTTTTCACTAAAATCAAGTCATTTATCTTTCCATAAAGCAAATATAACTAACTTCCCATAAAGCTGTTATATTCACTTTATACCTTAGCCAAGAACAATTTCCTATCCAAGGGACTTATACGTTTAACACGGAACAAGTATCATATACTTTAAAACTCTTCAAGTCCCTTAACTTTAATAAAACTTAAGACATCCTTTATACTTTCAAAGAAGTGAGTAAATCTCCCAACTCACCCGACTTGGCTATTCACAAACTAGTAAAGGATATCAAGGTGTTGTACGTCAACAATACTACATACGTGCAACTAGTCATGCTCAAAGATAGGAAAAAGTTCTACATAGAGTAGATCACACAACTACCTCTTAACTTCTAAGAGTAACAGGAAACATGAAATGATACCACAGGTATATTCCATACATAGAATCATGCCAAAGGAAGGAAGAGGTTCACATACCTCGCGACGATTGTCGACAAGTAGCAAAATGCTCCAAAGTACTTCAACCTTGAGCTATTCCATTCTTCAAGTAGGATACACTATACTTAGTACTTCAACCTATAATGGTCACCATACGTCCATTAACCTCTTATTTCAAACGTAGAATATTCTAAGTGCTAAGTCACTAAATTTTACGGAAAATCGGACAGCATCTCCTTTGTTTCTACTAACTTTGCCACCTTTTTCAAGGCCGAATACAATAACCAAACACACCACATTTAAGGCCCAATCAATGTAATTAATCAATAGGGGATTACACACCTACTAGACGTGTAAAATTCCACCACACAATTGATAACAAACTAATACAACTACTAGTCCAATTTTCGGCCATAAAGAATACAACAATACCAATTCTTATCCAATTTCCATTTCAATCCAAATTGGTAGCATAACATGATATCAAGTCGCATTTGATTATGACTACCATAATCTTCAAGTAAGTGACATGCGACGATTTCTAATAAACGACCAATTTGTAATACAACTTAACATGGCTTACATTACATTTCAGATTTCCAAGGCTACAATCAATCCATAATCCTTATAAACTTCAACACATATACTTCATGCTAGCAACATTTAAAGATAACAACAATAATACAAATAATCTTGTAACACTTTAAAAGACAAGATTATACCTTAACGATTCTTAATCCAATTCCAAATCTGAAGTCGTTCCTTAGTAGTTTAGAGCCTCTCCCAGACACTTCAATCCGCTTGTTGAGACCCTTAGAACCATACCAACAACTTTCCTTCAAACTTCCAATCCAAAACCTAGAAAGCCACTAGGTTTTCACTTTGCGACTAATACGAAAACTCTCTTTTTCCGGGATTTTTCTATTGAGATACACTTACAATACCCTCATGAACCTTGGTTTAAAGTGTGGGGCTTAATGTACAAGAAACAATTTTTTTTCCTTTTGAAATGGAGGGAAGCCGAGAGCTCTTCCTTGTGTTCTTCAAATTTGTGGAAATTTTTCTAAGTGTATGGACACACTCTTGCTACTAGTAGTGTTATAAAGCACATTGGAGGGTCAAGATACAACCATTTGGGTGGCTAGGATAAGCTCTACTTAAATATCAAGACCTTGTGGTCCCTTTGACTTAGTTAAGATTGTCAAGCTACACTTGCAAGACTTGTTCATCCAAGACTTATGGTAAATGACCATTATGGGCATGCCTAATTCGACCAAGGCATCACTAAGGGGGGGTGACACGTGTCGCCCTCCCATTAAATCACAACAAAACGTTTTCCGACAATTTCATAATTCCGATAAAATTTTACAAGTCTCAAATCTTGACACTTATGAGTTCTTACGTACGTTCTTAAAACATGTCCTGTAAGTACGGGGTGTAACATCACCGCAGCTCCGCATAGGCCACCTAGGCCCGCATGAGGTATTCCCCGCATCGAGGGTAGCTACTCCTCGGCATCGTCCTGGACTCTCGTAGTCCGCATGGCCACATAGACCGCATGAGGTATTCCCCGCACACTAACCTGGAACTCTCATAGCTCCGCATAGGTCCCCGGACCCGCGTGAGGCATCCTCGCATCGGGGCGCTTAACCCCGGTATATCATGTCAAGAGGTGAGTGGTACAATACTAACATAACGGCTTATCGTTAAACAACATAAGCACAATCAAGGGAAACCCCTTTACACAAACATCACAAGACACTAACACACGTAGCATCCTAACATGTTTACTTATCAAACCAACAAGAAAGTATCACAAGGCTATCACAAGCCAACATAGTCAAGTTATTCACACAAGGTACTTTCTATTTTATGTCAACAAGTTTGGGTTTTTATCCCCAAAGTACTTCATACATTAACTCTTTAAAAAGATATGTTTCTTTCACAAGAGTCACACGATACCCGTAGTATAGAGTGACTATCTTTTTAAGTAAACCAAAACAATTTCCCTACCTTCTTTTTGAACCAACTTAAGACAAAAGTATGCCTTCCTTTTTAAACGAAAACACTTCAAATTTTCAAGTCTTTGTCTTTTATAAAACAAGTCCTTACTTTGAAATTTTTAGAGAATCAACTTGTTTATTAATGATCTTATTAAAGCAGTCATGATCTAGGAAATGTAATACAATTTTGTCTTATCTTAGCTTCTATGCAGATGGAGGTTTCTACTGGTTTTAATAATACTTAATTAGTCAATACATTTTCCTTTATTAGCGCTGCAGTGGTTTGTTCGATACTTATTCTCATTTCCGAAATCAATACAATGCTTTCATAAACAATTAAGTAAACCGTTCCTTTTATTTCTCTTAAGTCGTTATACCTAACTTCCCATAAAGCTAGTATAACTCTTAAGCTTTTAAAAACCAAGTATTACTCTTCTTTCAAAAACGATTCTTAATTCTTTTGAAATACTTCAAGATTCTTATTATTTAGACTCAAGTCAAAAGACGTCAAGTAAAACCATGTTCAGTTAACACACGTACGTCTACCGTACTATATATATATTTGAAAATATCATGCTCAAGAGGATAGGAAGAATCACATACCTCCTCGGCGAAATCCACCTGCCAAGTCGAGTATGTCGCGCGCAGAGTATCAACCTATAATAGTCAAATACGTCTATCAACGTCTAGACTACTCTGTAGAATATTCTAAGCAGAAGGTTCTTATTTCTACGGAAATTTGGGCAGCACTTCCTTACCCGACAAACTACACAAGTCTACTGTAAATACAGTCCTATGTAAGTACAGTTCAATTCTCTTCTATTATACCATCCTTCTATATCTTATACTCCATTATAAACTACTATATGTAAATTCCAATTACAATAGAAGGACAAAGATATTTACCTCGATAAGCCCAAAATTATCCAAGATTAAAGTCGATCCTGAGCAAGGTTTAGCTCCTATTCTACACGCTCCAATTCGCTCCAAGAAACCCTTAGAAGTTCTATACAACTTCTACTTAATACTTCAACCAACAATGAAGATTTTCCTAGGGCTTCGTTTTGTGACTAAAGGAAATAAAGTAGTATTTCCGGGCTTTTGGTATAGAGGTAACCTTGGAATACTACAAGGTATTAGGGCTAAGGTATTTTGGAATAGTGATAATACTTGGAGAATACTTTTCAACCAAAAGGGGGGGGGGGTGTTTCGGCTAGCACTACTAGGAAGGGGGGGGGGGATAGTGTGTTTGGACGAGAGCTCTTCTAAGAGAGGGAAGGATTTTTAGACTTGGAAAATGTTTAAGGGATGAAGAAATCTTTCAACTAAGGGGGGGTATTTATAGGGCCTTCAATGGCCAAGATTCAAGCAAGTGTGTGGATGAGATTTGTACAAGTGTTGTGTGGGTCCCACCTTATCTATCTACCCACAAAATATCTAGCAAACATTGACCAAATGTTTTAGGCCTTAAAAATGACAAAAACGTGATCCACAATTCGACCACTTGACCGCCCACTTGAGGGTGACACTTGTCGTCCTCTCGTTGGTCCAAAATATTTCATCTCTCGGAAAAATCCAAAATAAATAAATTACTGATCACGCAAAATTCTTTTACAAGTTTCGGGAAGTTTTCCGTCGGAAAAACGAATCCTACATTCTAGTCCTACTAAAGGCTTGTATTTTTCTACGTACGTCCTCACATACGTACTCTGGAAAATACGGGGTGTAACAGCAGGGGCCGGTCAGGTCTCTAGAGCTTCAGGGAGATGGGGGTTCCAGTCAGTCGAGGCCACCTTTGCCTCAATGCGCCCAGTGTGGTAGGTTTCATTCTGGGGTATGTCGCGCCGGTACGGGTGCTTGTTTTTCTTGTGGTAATCTAGGCCATATGTTAAGAGATTGTCCTTATAGAGGGGGTCCTAGTGGGACAACACAGTCTACTGGATCAGTTGCAGGTTCTTCGCCTTCAATAGCTAGGCAGGATGTTCATGCACCGACAGGCCGTGGCAGAGGTCGTGGTGGAAGTTCCCGGTTTTAGCGGTCCTTTGAACCGCCTATATGATTTCAGGTATGTCTTTGACCCTTTAGAGACTTGTATGCATGATAAAGTTGTTATATGTTTAAGTGTCATGAACAGATTATATTGAGACTATGTATACGCTAGAAGGGGTTGGAAGTACGAAAAGATAATCCCTTTTGGGCTTAGGATGGACGGATATGCGTGTGCAAGGTATTAGGGCCATAAGTGGCATAATTAGGTTTCATTAAGTGTAGTTGTATGAGATTATGCCGAGAAATGATAAACTGAACTCCGAAAGAACATCCGAGGATGAATATTTCTAAGGGGGGAAGAATGTTACACCCCGTATTTGCAGGACATGTTTTAAGAACGTACGTGAGAATCCCAAATGTTAAGATTAGAGACTTGTAAAAAATTTATCGGAATTATGGAATTTTCGGAAAACGTAATATTGTGACGAATGGGAGGGAGACACGTGTCACCCCCCCCCCCCCTTATGGTGTCTTGGATGAAAATTACATGGGCAAAAGGGTCATTTGACCATTGTTTAGAAGACCAAGTCTTGCAAGTAGTGAGCTTGATATATTTGACTTAGTCAATGGGACCACTTAGTTGATATTTAAAAGAACTACATCCAAACCACACATATGTATTAATCTTTGCCCTCCATGTTGCTATATAAGGATACTAGTAGCAAGACAAGGGTTCTATACTTAGAAAAAAATTCATAAAAACTTGTTGTGTTCTAAGGTGCTCTCGAGTTTGGGTATGCCAAGGGAGAAAAAAATTCGTTTGTTGTTCTTTAAGCTCCACACTTTAAACCAAGGTTCATAAGAGTATTGTAAGGGTATCTCAATAGAAAGATCCCGGAAAAATAGCATTTTCGTATTAGTCGCAAGGTGAAAACCTAGTTGCTTTTCTAGGTTTTGATTGGAAGATTAGAGGAAACTTGTTTGTGATATTCTAAGGGTCTCAAGTGGTGGATTAAAGTGTCAAGAAGAGGCTCTAAGTGCTAAGGAGCGACTTTGGATTTGAAGTTGTACTAAGAATCGTTGAGGTAATAATCTTGTCTCTTAAGTGTTACAAGATTATATATTGTTGTTAGCCTTACATGTTTGCTAGCATGAAGTATATGTGTTGAAGTTTTATAAGTGTTATGGATTGTTGTAGCCTAAAAAACGAAATGTCATATAAGCCATTTGAAGTTGGATTACAATTTGGTCGTTAATTAGAATCGTCGCATGTTACTTACTTGAAGATTATAGTAGTTATAATCGATTGCGACTTGATATCATGTTATGCTAACAACTTGGTTTGAAAGGAAATTGGATAAGAATTGTTGTTGATTGTATCTCAAATTGCCGGATTTACACTTGTAGTTGTATTAGTTTGACATCAATTGTGGGGAGGAATTTTACACGTCTAGTAGGCGTGTAATCCCCTATTGTTAATTGCATTGTTGGGCCTTAAATGTGGCGTGTTTGGTTATTGAATTCGGCCTTGAAAAAGGTGGAAAAGTATGTAGAAACAAAGGAAGTGATGTCCGATTTTCCGTAGAATTTAGTGACTTTGCACTTATAATATTCTACGTCTAAAGTAAGAAGTTAATGGACGTATTATGGCCATTATAGGTTGAAGTACTAAGTATAGTGTATTCTACTTGAAGGATGTAATAGCTATCAAGGTGGAAGTACTTTGGAGCATTTTGCTACTTGTCGATAATTGTCGCGAGGTATGTGAACCTCTTCCTTCTTTTGGCATGATTCTATGTATGGAATATACATGTAGTAATATTTCATGTTCCCTTCTACTCTTAGAAGTTAAGAGGTATGTATGTGATTTACTCTATGTAAAGGTTATGTATAAGTTATCCTAAGTTCTTACCAAGTCTTATGGTGATGTTGGTAAGAGTCGTTAGGAGGTATTTGGAGCCAAGTTGACTTGGCTAATTTTACGGCACAAATGAGAATAAGTATCGAGCAAGCCATTGCAGCGTTAATAAAGGAAAATGTAATGACAAGTGATTATATTAAAATGAGTAGAATTCTCCATCTGCATAGAAACTAAGATAAGACAAAATTGTATTACATTTTCTAGATCATGGCTACTTGAATAAGATCATTATAAATAAGTATAACTTATTCACAACGCACCAGGTATATGTTACTTAATTTAAAAGAGTTTACGTATGAAGTTGTAAGACTATGAATCTCAAATTCTTAAAAGGTTAAGAGACTTTATTTTTCAAGTTATGGGATTTGATTCTTAAAGGAAGAAATGAATTGATTTACAAGTATAGAATACTTGATTTGGAAAGCTTGATATTCTAAGTTAAGAAACTTGTTTTCTTAAAAGTTAAGAGACTTGAAGTATTTTGAAAGCTATGTAATTCGATTTGAAAATATAAGTCTCTTGGTTATAAAATGAATGAATTTGTCTAAGACATAAAGAGTTATAACGGCTTTATGGGAAGTTAGTTATAACAACTTTATGGAAGATTAAAAGAATGGTTTTCTTCAGTATTATAAACAAAGAATGACTTGAAATAAAGAAGGGCAAATTGTTTCAAAGGTACCAATTGTTTTAGGTTTTTAAGAAAGAAGTCACTTGATTTAGAAGCCGGTAAATGTATTTCTAAAAGGTATTGTGACTGGTCTTGAAAAGTAGATATGACTGGATACTGCGGTTGTTAGTATCTTGGAAGTTTTATTTGAAAATGAGTCATTCTAAAGGAGTAGAGGTGCGTAGTACGTTGGGTTAAATTCCCGGATTTTATATGACTTTACCGCGTCCCAGATTGGGCCGGGCAGTATACCTTTATGGGCAGACTATGTGACCTTACCACGTCCCAGATTGGGCCGGGCAGTATACCTTTATGGGCAGACTATGTGACCTTACCGCGTCCCAGATTGGGCCGGGCAGTATACCATTATGGGCAGACTATGTGACCTTACCGCGTCCCAGATTGGGCCGGGCAGTATACCTTTATGGGCAGACTATGTGACCTTAGCGCGTTCAGTTGGGTCGGGCGGTATACCTTTATGGGCGAACTATGTGACCTTACGCGTCCCAGTTGGGCAGGCAAGATACCTTTATGGGCGGACTATATGACATTACCGCATCGTGAATGGCGGGCAGTATACCTTTATGGGCAGACTATGTGACTTTATCGCGTCCCAGATTGGGCCGGGCAGTATAGGCGTCCCTCCATAAAGGGCCGGTTTATGTTATGCAAGGTAAGTAAGTTATATGGTAATGAACTTGATGATTTTCCTAAGTATGCACGTAAGATAGTGACTATAACTTTTATTGAAAAATGGGAAAAGATGATAAGGTACGATTAAGTTCACGAGATGGTAATGACATGGTAGGTTCAGGTATTTACTTTTTTTGTACACTTAACTCTGTCATGCTTTTTTACAAATATGTTTTAATTGTTGTACCTTACTTCCGTTCCATATTCGGTACCTGTTGTACTGACCCCCTTCGAGGGGCTGCGTTCATGCCCGTAGGTATTAGGTACACAGGTTGGTGATCCTTGCTCGTAGGATCTCGGTTCAGTTTTTGGGAAAAAGCTCCATTTGCTCCGGAGGCTTATCTCTTGGTACGGTTTTCCCTGAGGTTGTAGATTCATGTATATTCAGGGGTATGGCGGGGCCCTATCCCGCCACTGTTGTTATGATTAAAACTCTTAGAGGTCTGTAGTCACATATTGTGGGTCAGTTTGTAAAGGAAAGGAGGCAACTGCTTCGGTTGTATATATATATGTCCAGGGAGGTAGCCCTATCGGCTAACCTGTTGTTTTACTTCTGTTGTTTTATTTTATAAGTTTCATGTATGTTCCGCTGATTATCTTTGATTACTTCTGTCGGGTCGTGACACGTCGGACCCTAGCAGACCTAGTAGAGCTGATATGACAGACTTTGAGGTCATTATGAGTACGGGCTAGTTGGCCTCTTGTTATGCGAATGTTGACTACGGAGAGAGATTGGTTCGGTTCCAGTTTTCCGGTAAGTCGGTTATCGAGTGGAAAGGAAGGGAAGTGGTTGTAACCAGTGAATTATCCTTCCTTCTTTGACATCATTGATTTATAAGTCTGTGTGACTTGTTCATTTGAGGTACATTGATGCAGAAAGTAAGTAATACTTGAATTTGAAGGAGTTTATGTTAAGTGCCCTTGGAGGTACGTGGAGTTGGTTTGGTGTGGCGGTCAGGGCCACGACCTTTCGGATAAATTCAGGAAAGCGCGCAAGGCAAGAATAAGATAAGTACGAGTGTTGTCTGCAGAAAACTGAAGACATCCTTGGTAGGTTTGAGAATCTACATGATTTTTAAGGCGGTGCTTGATGATTAGATATTTATAGGAACGCAAGAGGACCCTGTGATTAGGGTTGTGACTTCAAGGAAAGATTATTAAAAGGAGATAAGCTCTCTCCCCCACGTAACAGGATAGTTGTACGTATTATTGAGGGTTATGCGTACCCTTTATTTAAGCCATAGATATGGGACTGGTAAAGTCTCCAGCTTCGTTATGCAATAAGTTACAATTTTAAATAACCTTGGAAAAAGGTATTGTGTTGGGCTAATTGAGAACGACATTGGGAAATGGTCGAAGATGTGTCTTAAGGATATAAATGCTGGTTATAAGCATAAATAGAAATGTATGACCCAGGAGCGAGGTAGAAATATTTTGGGTTAGTAATTAATATGATGAAGGGTTATGACCAGAATAATAAGGAGAATGCAATTACAGTTATGAAGGTTTCCCAAGGCATAATTACCAAACTAGTGTAAAGGCCATTAGAAATGATGGGCAGTTAGGAACACCTCGACGATAGGTGACAAGCCTGTAATGACGGGCCAGGCCATATATATACGGGGAGGTAAGAGGCCCCAGGGCAACTTGTAAAAAATAAATAAAGGTAAGACGAGTAGACGCTCGAACGATAAGAAATCTTGGCAAGCCATTGGATTATGTAATACCATGAATTGAGGTTGAACACCTGACTATAAGCTCTATGAGCTGGGAGAGAATAATAGGATTACTACTTGACGAGATCAAAGAAGTCTCCCACTAAATGGTGATTGGCAGGAAGTCTTAGCCATGAGACAAACAAAGGAATCGAATCTAAGTATAGTGACCAAGTTGGTTGCAACAGAGAAATGGAAACAGGAATCATAATTGAGATTATATCCCCGAATATTTCGGAAGTATGAGACAGGCTTCCAGTTATGGGAAGATAAGGTGACTACGACTACAGTTCTAACCACTCCTGAGGCCTGAACGACTAGAGGGTTAGGTTATTATGGTAACACTTTAAGTGTTTGGCTGGGTTGTGTGCGGATGCAATGCGATAAGGTGTCACGACCCGAACCGGGGCCTGTGACTGGTGCCTTACCCGGGCACCCCAGTAGTCATACATCAGAGAAATCAGCGGAATATAAAGACAATACATGAAACCAATGTAATAAGACAGTGAAATAAGAAGACATGCTAACCAAAAACGGTTACCTTCAGTATATATATGAATAACAATTTGAGCGATTACATCCCACTGGCTACGCCGGCGGTACTCTGAGACCTCTCAGAGTAACAGGACAACCATGGCGGGACCGGGCCCCGCCCTCCCCCTGAATGTAAGCACCTACTACGACGGGGACTATACGTCGATAAGCCTCGGAGAAACGGAGCTTCCCAAGCGACTGTGACCACGAGAGCTAGGATCAACGGCGGTGTACCTCAACCTGCGGCATGAGCGGCCCGAAGGAGTCGATCTGGCGGTACCAAGTATGTGGCCCGAAAATCGTAAATGAAATCATAGTAGTCTATATAACGCAGGAGACATGTATGATAACCAAACTACAGTTCACAATAAATAGCCGTCATGTCAAGTCAGGGACTCACGCCTCAAAGTCATCACTAAAATATAACAATGGGTCTCACGCCCACAACATCGCCATGCCCGTGGAATACCTTCCGCCATGTGGCGATCATGATATAAAAGCACGAGGAATACACGTGAACACCAGGTCCACGCGTGTCATCATAAAACCGTCTGGGGTAAGTCTGAAGGCATAGCGACTACTAAAACCCGCGATTACAACAAGGTCATAAAGCGTATCATGATGATCTGTCTGCATCCGTCATGATCAAAGGCGGCCACTCGCCGCGATGATATCTAATGTCGCGGCGTCTAGCCACGAACTTCCGCTGACTCGCATAGGCCACTCGATGGCCGCGTGAGGTATTCCCGCATCGGTAGCTACTCCGGCATCGCCCCGGACTCGCCGTAGCCCACGTAGCCGCATGAGGTATAACCCGCACTAACACGGACTCGTAGCTCGCATAGGCCCCTGGACCCGCATGAGGTATTCTCGAATCATAGGTCACACAGACCCGCCTGAGTCTACCCCGCATCGGAGGGCAGCTTAACCCCCGGGATCAAGGTGAGTGATATAATACCAACATAACAGTTTATCGTTTAAACAACATAAGCACAATCAAGGGAAACCCCTTTACACAAACATCACAGGATACTAACACACGTAGCATCCTAACATGTTTATTTATCAACTCAACAAAAAAGTATTACAAGGATATCACAAACCAACACAATCAAGTTATTCACACGAGGTACTTTCTACTATATGATTAACAAGATCGGTTTTTTATCCCCAAAGTACTTCATACATTAACTCTTTAAAAGATACGTTACTTTCACAAAAGTCACACAATACCCGTAGTATATAAAAATAGAGTGATTATCTTCTGAAGTAAATCAAAACACTTCTCTTTGTAAAATCAAGTAACATTCTTTTTCAAACGTTCAAGTTTGCCTAATTTCAATTACTCAAGTTTCTCATTTTCGAAAGGTTTCGTAGTTCATAGTTTTAATCCTTTAAAACTATTGAGAAACATATACCTTATGTGTGAGTAGGTTATTCTTGTTCATAACAATCTTATTACAGCAGCCATGATCTAGGAAATGTAATATCATTTTGTCTCATCTTAGCACATGCGGATGGAAGTTTCTCTTGGTTTTAATAGTACTTTATTAGTCAAAACATTTCCCTTTATTAGCGCTGCTGTGGTTTGTTCGATACTTATTCTGATTTCCGAAATCAGTGAAACATTATTCCTTTTGAAAACCAAGTACTCATTACTCACGAATGAGGTTTCACACTTTTTAACAAAATTCAATTAAGTCAAGTCTCTTATCTTTTAAGATCAAGTCTCTTAACTTCTTAAATTAATAAATCATTCTTTTTATCTCTCTTAAGCCGTTATACCTAACTTCCCATAAAGCTAGTATAACTCTTAAGCTTTTAAAACCAAGTGTTACTCTTCTTTCAAAAAAAGTTTCTTAATTCTTTTGAAATACTTCAGATTCTTTTTATTCAGGCTTAAGTCAAAAGACATTGCCGTAATTATTATTCAGGCTTAAGTCGAAAGACATTGCCATAATTATTATTCAGTTAACACACGTACGTCTACCGTACTATATATACTTTAAAAATATCATGCTCAAGAGTATAGGAAGAATCACATACCTCGTGACGATTTATCGACTATTAGCAAAACGCTCCACGGCTATAACCCGGCTAGCCTTTTTCCATCTTTCAAGTAGCACATGCTACTCACAGAACATTCAACCTATAAAGGTTATACAAGTCTATCAAAGTCTAGACTACTCGGTAGATTATTCTTCTGATGTGATTCCAGTTCAAGTCTTTTCTGTAATATCCTTCTATTACAGTTCAATTCTCTTCTATGAATCTTATATTCATTTCTCTACAACTCTGATATGTAATTTCCAATTACAATAGAGGACAAGATTATTTACCTCGATAAGCCCATAATTATCCAAGTATAAATGTCGATCTGAGCAACGCTTAGCTCTACTCGGTGCTCCACCGCTCCAAACAACCCTTAGAAGTTCTACGCAACTTCTTCTTAATACTCCAACCAACTATGGAGATTTTCCCTAGGGTTTCGGTTTGAGACAAAAAGGACATAAGGTAGTATTTCCGGGCTCTACGTATAGAGGTATCTTTGGAATACTACAAGGTATACGGCTAAGGTAATTTGGGTATAGTAACAATACTTTGGAGAGTATTTCTACCAAGAGGGGTATTTATACGAGACAACACCACAAGGGGGGGTGTATACCCCTCGGCCAACCCCACTGGGAGGGTACTCTCGGCGAGGGAGGGCTCTCGGCCAAGTGGCCTTCTCGAAGGGGAGGGGACTCTTTGGGCGAGACACTACTCAAAAGGGGGGGAGAGCTCTCAAGACTTAGGAAAGTTTAGGAATGGATGAAGAAGTCTTCAAAGGGGGGGTATTTATAGGAAGACCAAGGGTCAAGATCTAGCCAAGTGGGGGGGGGGGGCAAGTGGAGGGCCAAGATATGCCCAAGTGCCCCCTAGACCCTACTCCTTAAAACCCTCACAAATATCTTACCAACTACTTGACAAAAAGCCAAGACCAATCGTCCCATGTGCCGCCCCACACGTCCACTGATGAGAGGGTGCCAAGTGTCGCCCTACCGTTGGTCCAAAATGTTCGTCTCTCGGAAAAATCCAAAAATTAGAAATGACATAGCGGAATTTTCCGCCCATGAAGTTGTGTAAAGCGTTTAGTCAAAAACGACTCTAATCGGGTGTTGTGCACAAAAATAATTCGTCCAAGCCAACTTTAAAGTTCAAACTTTTCTACGTACGTCCTTACGTACATACTCTGGAAATACGGGGTATAACATTCTCCCCTCCTTAGAAACATTCGTCCTGAATGTTCCTTCTAAGTCCCAAACAACATGCGCCAGTATAGTCTTCACTGCTATACTTACGAAAACAATCCTGCCACACCTGGCCACAGAAACACCTGCGCAATTACTTACATCCAAGTCCACGAGGAAACACCTCTAACAACACAAAAGCCCTTACCCGAGGTCTAAAATATACTTCCTTCGCACCTTCTCCTTACAAAAGAAATGATCACATCTATGCTCGCAATACATGCTCGCTTTTTCCCTTACGCGTCGTACCCTTCTTGTACACTTGAACTCTTTCTTACCATATCTCTGTTACTGATTCAGTTTCCAAATCTCTGGGTGACTATCTCTAACTTGATCATATAACCGGGAATACTCTGGATGGATCTCCGATACTTTTCCGAACCTAACAACATGAAGGACCGGACATACTGCCTCCCAAGTTGGACGGCAAAAACTAACATAAAGGCAACCTGGCCTACTCTTCACATGACCTGAAAAGGCCCAAAGTAACTCGGGCTAAGTTTCCTCTGTTTTCCGAATCTCGTCACACCCTTCCAGGGTGGTACCTGAAAACCCACCGTCATCCACGAACTTCAAGCGCGTCGCCGATCATCCGTCGACTTATTGATTACGGTGTCGATAACCTCTCTGGATAGGCCGCTATCCCGTCCTGCGAAACAAGTATGAACCACTATCCGAACTTTGCCAACATCGAACCAATCGGCCGACAACTTACACTCCCGCCCTACGAGGCCGTGAAGCGATATCCGAATACTGAAATGTTAGTTATAAAAGCACTCCTCAGCGAAGGCAACAATACTCACGGCTACCACGAAATCCAAACAACGGCTCGAGGCGAATGCGCTCGAGACTCACTGAGTTCTAACAACGCTGGTAAAACTTCGAGAAAACAAAATAGCCACCACGGGCTTCATCATGCGCCATAAGGTGAAAGTAGGCACCCCGTGCAGCCTTACAACCTTCACGATAAAACATCTCGCATAACTCTCTGGAGTAAGCGATGTCTTGGTGAAAGACAAGAGGGCCGACCTCGTCGGTGACTCATCGGTCGAACGCATCCACGAACTCGTACGATGGTTAACTAATCTTGGGCCTAACACCCTCGTGACCCTACCACCTGGAGGGACCACCACAAACTGACCCGCATAAAGCGGTCGCGGGTTGACGCGCATGGCCTCAACCGACCAGCTCGCGTAAAACACTTGCTCCCCGATCCGGAACAATCTCACTAATCACGTTACGAAAACCTAGCGGTCTTCTTAGCTCAACTACCCTCTTCCATTCCACACTACTCAGGGACTTATCCCACAAACATAGCTCACGTGCACCATGCACTCCGACAAGGGTTAAACGTAAAAATATAAATCTTTTACCCAAGATGGCCTTGCATCTAAGGTCTCCTCGTATAAGACTCTAAGGTTCACACTTCCTCTATCCCCCAAATCTTACTCGGTTAACTAACCATGGTTTCTAATCACCACTAACACACTGCTATCAGAACATAGCACTAATGATATACCTGTATCTACTGCTTCACTCCCCTGTCGTTCTAATCAAATCTGCCCCGTAGGCGCAGCTAGGAAGATGATGAGCGTCGCGATCATGAAGGTGAGTCCTCCTTACATCCCTCCTACTAGGACATTCTTTCGACACATGGCCACGGCGGCGCGGTAAAAACAAGTACCAACTAAAGGCGACATTCCGGGATGGCGTCATCCTGTGAACAACGGGAAAAAGCGAATCCGGTGTTTGAAACCTCGTGTAGCGTGAGCGGGCTCGAGCTCGACCAACTCGGGTTACCGATGTCTGAACCTTATGGAGGACCATTACGCCTTTGGTGGATGTGTATAACGATCTGGCGGTGGCGATTCGCCTCGAAAGTTACCAAAGGACCTTCTTTACGGCCTCTTCTGCTGTCCTTGGTTAACCCGTCAATCTCTACGTTTCTCAATCTGTTGCACATAAGCCTGAACGCAGGCCATGCTCATTCCTGACTGAAGAGCTACTTCTTCACAACCCTCTCTTAGATAGTCATCAAGACTCGCGGTACATCGGTATACTCTCTGGTAGCCAAATCCATAGTTAGTAACAGGGTCGCCTCTTTGCAATCTATATTCTCTGTTCCCGGTCGTGGAACTGAAGGTTCATATATCATGGCGCGATGAGGCTGTTGCGTGTGCTAAACTCTGCTGGCGGCGTCGCAGAACTCCCGAATGAAGCACCACCCGGTGATGATTGGGCGTGCCACGTAACCCTCATGCTTTACTCGCGGCTCCGCCGTGCGCCTTGCCATTCGGGCGGGTTTCCTGCGGAGGCATAGCGGTAAGGAAAGAAATACGTTAGAGGTCCACTTATAACACGGCTAAGGCACGATCTCGGAGTGAGAAGAATGAAACCAATCCTAAATATCCTATAGCCTCACGATTATTGATGTGGTGCACATACACCGATAATCAAGACTACTAGATACGGTGCGTAGACACTTTCAGAGATTAATCGCTCACGATACCACTTTGTCACGACGAACGGGGCACGTGGATCGTGCCTTACGGGCACCCGGATTCATACATCGAGAAATCGGCGGAATATAAAGACAATACATGAAACCAATGTAATAAGGCGGTGAAATAAGAAAGCAGGCTAACCAAAAGCGGTTACCTTGGTATATATATGAATAACAATTTGAGCGATTACATCCGCTTTACGGCTCCGCCTGCGGTACTACGGACCTCAAGAGTAACATGACAACCATGGCGGGGCAGGCCCGCCATACCACGAATGTAAGCACCTACTACGACGGGGACTATACGGCTGATAAGCCTCGGAGAAGCGGGCTTCCCAAACGATGGCTTGTGACCACGAGAGCTAGGATCAACGGCGATGTACCTCAACTGCGGCATGAGCGGCGCCCGAAGGAGGTCGATCTGGCAATTGCAGTATGTGGCCCGAAAATCACGTAAATGAAATCATAGTAGTCTATATAACGAATGAGACATGTATGATAACCAAACTACGATTCCTGATAAATAGCGATCATGTCAAGTCGGGGACTCACGCCTCAAAGTCATCACTAAAATATAACAATGGGTCTCACGCCCACAACATCAATCATGCGTGGAATACCTTCCTCACTGCTTGGCGATCTATGATATAAAAGCACTAAGGAATACACATGAACACGAGTCCCACTGTGTCATCATAAAACCGTCACGGAGTAAATGCGAAGGCATAGCCGACTACTAAAACCCACGGTACAACAAGGTCATAAAGCGTATCATGATCTGTCTGAACCGTCACATGATCAAAGGCGGCCACTCGCCCGCGATATCAATGTGCTCGTCTAGCCCCGGAACTTCCGACTCGCATAGGCCACTCGATGGCCCGCATGAGGTATTCCCGCATCGGTAGCTACTCCCGGCATCGCCCTGGACTCGCCGTCCGCGTGGCCACATAGACGCGTGAGGTATAACCCGCACACTAACACGGACTCTCGTAGCTCCGCATAGGCCCCTGGACCCGCATGAGGTATTCTCGAATCATAGGTCACACGGACACTTTGAGTCTACCCGCGTCGGAGGCGACTTAACCCGGGATCAAGGTGAGTGATATAATACCAACATAACAGTTTATCGTTTAAACAACATAAGCACAATCAAGGGAAACCCCTTTACACAAACATCACAAGATACTAACACACGTAGCATCCTAACATGTTTATTTATCAACTCAACAAGAAAGTATTACAAGGCTATCACAAACCAACACAATCAAGTTATTCACACGAGGTACTTTCTACTATATGATTAACAAGATCGGGTTTTTATCCCCAAAGTACTTCATACATTAACTCTTTAAAGATACGTTACTTTCACAAAAGTCACACAATACCCGTAGTATATAAAAATAGAGTGATTATCTTTTGAAGTAAATCAAAACATTTCTCTTTGTAAAATCAAGTAACATTCTTTTTCAAACATTCAAGTTTGCCTAATTTCAATTACTCAAGTTTCTCATTTTCGAAAGGTTTCGTAGTTCATAGTTTTAATCCTTTAAAACAATTGAGAAACATATACCTTATGTGTGAGTAGGTTATTCTTGTTCATAACAATCTTATTACAATGATCATGATCTAGGAAATGTAATATCATTTTGTCTCATCTTAGCTTCTATGCAGATGGAAGTTTCTACTGGTTTTAATAGTACTTTATTAGTCAAAACATTTCCCTTTATTAGCGCTGCTGTGGTTTGTTCGATACTTATTCTGATTTCCGAAATCAGTAAAACATTATTCCTTTTGAAAACAAAGTACTCATTACTCACGAATGAGGTTTCACACTTTTTAACAAAATTCAATTAAGTCAAGTCTCTTATCTTTTAAGATCAAGTCTCTTAACTTCTTAAATTAATAAATCATTCTTTTTATCTCTCTTAAGCCGTTATACCTAACTTCCCATAAAGCTAGTATAACTCTTAAGCTTTTAAAACCAAGTGTTACTCTTCTTTCAAAAAAAGTTTCTTAATTCTTTTGAAATACTTCAGATTCTTTTTATTCAGGCTTAAGTCAAAAGACATTGCCGTAATTATTATTCAGGCTTAAGTCGAAAGACATTGCCGTAATTATTATTCGATTAACACACGCGTCTCTACCGTACTATATATACTTTAAAAATATCATGCTCAAGAGTATAGGAAGAATAACATACCTCGTGACGATTTATCGACTATTAGCAAAACGCTCCACGGCTATAACCCGGCTAGCCTTTTTCCATCTTTCAAGTAGCACATGCTACTCATAGAACATTCAACCTATAAAGGTTATACAAGTCTATCAAAGTCTAGACTACTCGGTAGATTATTCATCTAATGAGATTCCAGTTCAAGTCTTTTCTGTAATATCCTTCTATTACAGTTCAATTCTCTTCTATGAATCTTATATTCATTTCTATACAACTACAGTATGTAATTTCCAATTACAATAGAGGGACAAGATTATTTACCTCGATAAGCCCATAATTATCCAAGTATAAATGTCAATCCTGAGCAACGCTTAGCTCCTACTCCGGGTGCTCCAACCCGCTCCAAACAACCCTTAGAAGTTCTACGCAACTTCTTCTTAATACTCCAACCAACTATGGAGATTTTCCCTAGGGTTTCGGTTTGAGACAAAAAGGACATAATGTAGTATTTCCGGGCTCTACGTATAGAGGTATCTTTGGAATACTACAAGGTATACGGCTAAGGTAATTTGGGTATAGTAACAATACTTTGGAGAGTATTTCTACCAAGAGGGGGGTATTTATACGAGACAACACCACAAGGGGGTGTATACCCTCGGCCAGCCACTAGGAGGGTACTCTCGACGAGGGGAGGGCTCTCGGCCAAGTGGCCTTCTCAAAGGGGAGGGGACTCTTTGGACGAGACACTACTCAAAAGGGAGAGCTCTCAAGACTTAGGAAAGTTTAGGAATGGATGAAGAAGTCTTCAAAGGGGTATTTATAGGAAGACCAGGTCAAGATCTAGCCAAGTGGGGGCAAGTGGAGGGCAAGATATGCCCAGTGCCCCTAGACCTACTCCTTAAAACCCTCACAAATATCTTACCAACTACTTGACAAAAAGCCAAGACCAATCGTCCCGTATGCGCCCCACGCCCAATGAGAGGGTGCCAAGTGTCGCCCTACCGTTGGTCCAAAATGTTTCGTCTCTCGGAAAAATCCATAAAATTAGAAATGACTTAGCGAATTTTCCGCCATGAAGTTGTGTAAAGCGTTTCGTCGAAAACGACTCTAATCGGGTGTTGTGCACAAAAATAATTCGTCCAAGCCAACTTTAAAGTTCAAACTTTTCTACGTACGTCCTTACGTACATACTCTGGAAATACGGGGTATAACATTCTCCCCTCCTTAGAAACATTCGTCCCGAATGTTCCTTCTAAGTCCCAAACAACATGCGCCAGTATAGTCTTCACTGCTATACTTACGAAAACAGTCCTGGCACACCTGGCCACAGAAACACCTGCGCAATTACTTACATCCAAGTCCACGAGGAAACACCTCTAACAACACAAAAGCCCTTACCCGAGGTCTAAAATATACTTCCTTCGCACCTTCTCCTTACAAAAGAAATGATCACATCTATGCTCGCAATACATGCTCGTTTTTTCCCTTACGCGTCGTACCCTTCTTGTACACTTGAACTCTTTCTTACCATATCTCATTCGATTCGGTTTCCAAATCTACGGGTGACTATCTCTAACTTGATCATATAGCAGAATACTACGGATGGATCTCCGATACTTTTCCGAACCTAACAACATGAAGGACCGGACATACTGCCTCCCAAGTTGGACGACAAAAACTAACATAAAGGCAACCTGGCCTACTCTTCACATGACCTGAAAAGGCCCAAAGTAACTCGGGCTAAGTTTCCTCTGTTTTCCGAATCTCGTCACCGCTTCCGGTGGTACCTTCAAGAAAACCACCGTCGTCCACGAACTTCAAGCGCGTCGCCGATCATCCGTCGACTTCTATTGATTACGGTATCGATAACCTCTCTGGATAGGCTTCACCTATCCCGTCCTGCCAAACAAGTATGAACCCACTATCGAACTTTGCCAACATCGAACCAATCGACCGACAACTTACACTCCGCCCTACGAGGCTTCGTAAGGCGATATCCGAATCTTGAAATGTTAGTTATAAAAGCACTCCTCAACGAGAAGGCAACAATACTCACGGCTACCCACAAATCCAAACAACGGCTCGAGGCGAATGCGCTCGCGAGACTCACTTTGAGTTCTAACAACGCTGGTAAAACTTCGAGAAAACAAAATAGCCACCACCGGCTTCACATGCGCCATAAAGTGAAAGTAGGCACCGTGCAGCCTTACAACCTTCACGATAAAAACATCTCGCATAACTCTCTGCCGAGTAAGCGATCTTGTTGAAAGACAAGAGGGACCGACCTCATCGGGCTAACTACTGGTCGAACGCATCCACGAACTCGTACGATGGTTAACTAATCTTGGGCCTAACACCCTCGTGACCTACCACTGGAGGACCACCATGGCCCGACACCATAAAACAGGTCACGGGTTGTCCCGCGACATGGCCTCAACCCGACCCACTCTCGCGTAAAACACTTGCTCCCCGATCCGGAACAATCTCACTAATCACGTTACGAAAACCTAGCGGTATTCTTAGCTCAACTACCCTCTTCCATTCCACACTACTCAGGGACTTATCCCACAAACATAGCTCACGTGCACCATGCACTCCGACAAGGGTTAAACGTTAAAATATAAATCTTTTACCCAAGATGGTCTTGCCTCTAAGGTCTCCACGTATAAGACTCTAAGGTTCACACTTCCTCTATCCCCCAAATCTTACTCGGTTAACTAACCATGGTTTCTAATCACCACTAACACACTGCTATCAGAACATAGCACTAATGATATACCTGTATCTACTGCTTCACTCCCCTGTCGTTCTAATCAAACTTGCCCCGTAGGGCGCATAGCTAGGGAAGATGATGAACTGGTCACTGATCATGAAGGCTGAGTCCTCCTACTTACATCCCTCCTACTAGGACATTCTTTCGACACATGGCCGGCGGTACGCGGTAAAAACAAGTACCAACTAAAAGCGACATTTCGGGATGGCGTGCATCGCGTGAACATCGGGAAAAATTGAATCCAATTTGAAACCTACGTGTAGCTGTGAACCGGAAGCTCTGGAGCTCTGACCAACTCCGGCTTACCCCCAATGTCCTGAACCTTATGGAGGACCATTCTGCACTGGTGGATGTGTATAACCAATCTGCTGGTGAGGCGATTCGCCTCGAAAGTTACCAAAGGACCTTCTTACGGCCTCGCCTCTGTCGCCTGGTTAACCCGTCAATCTCTACGTTTCTCAATCTGTTGCACATAGCCTGAACGCAGGCCATGCTCATTCCTGACTGAATAGCTACTTCTTCACAACCCTCTCTTAGATAGTCATCAAGACTCGCGGTACATCGGTATACTCTCTGGTAGCCAAATCCATAGTTAGTAACAGGGTCGCCTCTTTGCAATCTATATTCTCTGTTCCGATCGTGGAGGCGAAGGTTCATATATCATGGCCGCGAGGGAGCTGCTGCTGCGTGCTAAACTCTCTGGGCGGCGTCGCAGAACTCCCCAAATGAAGCACCACCCGGTGATGATTGGGCGTGCCACGTAACCCTCAGACTTACTCGCGGCTCCTCCGCTTTGCGCCATACGGGCGGGTTGCCTACGGCGGAGGCATAGCGGTAAGGAAAGAAATACGTTAGAGGTCCAACTTATAACACTCTAAGGCACGATCTCGGAGTGAGAAGAATGGAAACCAATCCTAAATATCCTATAGCCTCACGATTATTGATGTGGTGCACAACACCGATAATCAAGACTCTACTAGATACTGATGCGTAGACACTTTCAGAGGATTAATCGCTCGATACCACTTTGTCACGACCGAGCGGCACTGTGGTCGTGCCTTACGGGCACCCGGTAGTCATACATCGGAGAAATCGCGGAATATAAAGACAATACATGAAACCAATGTAATAAGGCGGTGAAAAAGAAGGCAAAGCTAACCAAAAGCGGTTACCTTCGGTATATATATGAATAACAATTTGAGCGATTACATCCCTTTACGGCTCTGCCACTGGCGATTACTGGACCTCTAAGAGTAACATGACAACCATGGCGGGACAGGGCCCCGCCATACCCCTGAATGTAAGCACCTACTACGACAGGGGACTATACCACTGATAAGCCTCCGGAGAAACAGAGCTTCCCAACGGCGACTGTGACCACGAGCTAGGATCAACGATCGGTGTACCTCAACTGCGGCATGAACGCGGCCCGAAGGAGGTCGATCTGGCGGTACCAAGTATGTGGCGAAAATCGTAAATGAAATCATAGTAGTCTATATAACGAAGGAGACATGTATGATAACCAAACTACAATTCACAATAAATAAGCAGTCATGTCAAGTCAGGGACTCACGCCCTCAAAGTCATCACTAAAATATAACAATGGGTCTCACGCCCACAACATCAATCATTCCCGTGGAATACCTTCCTCACTGCCGGCAGTCTATGATATAAAAGCACCAAGGAATACACATGAACACGGGTCCACTGTGTCATCATAAATCGTACGGGGTAAGTACGAAGGCATAGCCGACTACTAAAACCCAGAGTACAACAAGGTCATAAACCGTATCATGATCTGTCTAGACCGTCACATGATCAAAGCTGGCCACTCGCCTGCAGTATCTAATGTGCGCGTCTAGCCACCGAACTTCCGCGACTCGCGCATAGCCACTCCAATGGCCCGTATGAGGTATTCCCCGCATCGAGGGTAGCTACTCCCCGGCATCGTCTTGGACTCGCCGTCCGCATGGCCACATAGACCGCATGAGATATAACCCCGCACACTAACCTGGAACTCTCGTAGCTCCGCATAGGCCCCCTGGACCCGCATGAGGTATTCTCGAATCATAGGTCACACAGACCGCTGAGTCTACCCGCGTGGAGGCGGCTTAACCCCCGGGATCAAGGTGAGTGATATAATACCAACATAACAGTTTATCGTTTAAACAACATAAGCACAATCAAGGGAAACCCCTTTACACAAACAACACAAGATACTAACACACGTAGCATCCTAACATGTTTATTTATCAACTCAACAAGAAAGTATTACAAGGCTATCACAAACCAACACAATCAAGTTATTCACACGAGGTACTTTCTACTATATGATTAACAAGATCGGGTTTTTATCCCCAAAGTACTTCATACATTAACTCTTTAAAAGATCCGTTTCTTTCACAAAAGTCACACAATACCGGTAGTATAAAAATAAAGTGATTATCCTTTGAAGTAAATCAAAACATTTCTCTTTGTAAAATCAAGTAACAACATTCTTTTCCCAACGCTTAAGTTTGCTTAATTTCAATTACTCAAGTTTCTCATTTTCGAAAGGTTTCGTAGTTCATAGCTTTAATCCTTTAAAACAATTTGAGAAACATATACCCTAAGTGTGAGTAGGTTATTATTATTCGTAACAATCTTATTACAGCAGTCATGATCTAGTAAATGTAATATCATTTTGTCTCATCTTAGCTCCTATGCAGATGGAGGTTTCTACTGGTTTTAATAATACTTATTAGTCACAATATTTCCCTTTATTAGCGCTGCTGTGGTTTGTTCGACATTTATTCTGATCGGTAAAACATCATTCCTTTTGAAAACCAAAAATACTATTTACTCACGAATGAGGTTTCACACTTTTTAACAAAATTCATATTAGTATAATAAGTCAAGTCTCTTATTTCCTTAAATCAATAAATCGTTCTTTTTATCACTCTTAAGCCGTTATACCTAACTTCCCATAAAGCTAGTATAACTCTTAAGCTTTTAAAACCAAGTGTTACTCTTCTTTCAAAAAGGTTTCTTAATTCTTTTGAACTACTTCAGATTCTTTTTATTCAGGCTTAAGTCAGAAGACATTGCCGTAATTATTATTCAGGCTTAAGTCCGAAGACATTGCCGTAATTATTATTCAGGCTTAAGTCCGAAGACATTGCCGTAATTATTATTCAGGCTTAAGTCCGAAGACATTGCCGTAATTATTATTCAGGCTTAAGTCCGAAGACATTGCCGTAATTATTATTCATTTAACACGTCGTCTACCGTACTATATACATATTCTTTAAAATATCATGCTCAAGAGGATAGGAAGAATCACATACCTTCTCGTGAAATCCACGCCAGTTGAATATGTCGCGCAGAGAATCGACTATAACGATCAAATACGTCTATCAACGTCCGTATCTTGTACAAAGCTCTTAGCGGAGGGTTCGTTATTCTATGGACATTTGGGCAGCACTTCCACTGCGGTGAGCTACTCAAGTCTCATGTGAAAACAGTCCTATGTAAATCTGATTCTATTATTCATCTTTTAAACCGCCTACTTTGTGATATGATTCAATTATTCTTTAATGTCCTTCTAAGCATTTAATACTTATTCCTATACTTCTACAGTATATATACTCTAATTACAAAAGGAGGATAAGGTTATTTACCTCGGTAAGCCCAATAATATCCTAGATAAAAGTCGCGCCTGAGCAAGGTTTAGCTCATAAGTTGTGCGCTCCGGTAGCTCCAAGAAAACCTTAGAAGTTCTTCACAACTTCTACTAAGGGCTAAGGGATTTGGGCTAGGGTATTTTGGGCATTATAACAATACTAGAAGGCAACTTTTCAACCAAGGGAGGGGGGGTAGGTTTCGGCTAGGCTAGGGGGGGGGTTGCTCTCGGCTAGAGCTTCTCAAAGGGGGGGGTGTGTTTGGACGAAACAACAAGAGGAGAGGGAGGGATCTGAGACATAGAAAGATTGCTCAATTTAGGATGAAATAACTCTTCAACAAGGGGTATTTATAGGTCAAGGGATGGCCAACCAAGGGCCAAGATGGTGCCAAGTGCAAGGCAAGTGTAGGGTGAGGATTTAGGCAAGTGTCCTTGGCCAACTTGCACACAAAATATCCTACCAACTACATGACAAGAATGGCCATCCATTCGGCCTAATGACAAGTCCACCAATGAGAGGGTGACAAGTGTTGCCTCTCGTTGGTCCAAATGTTTCGTCTCTCGGAAAAATCCAAAAATTAGAAATGACATAGCGGAATTTATCCTCGCGAGTTTAGTAAAGCGTTTAGTCGGAAACGACTCTAGCGGGTGTTGTGCACAAAGTGTAATCGTCGAAGCCAACTAGGGGGTGACACGTGTCGCCTCCTACTCGCCCAAAATATTTGATCTTCAGTAAATATCCACAATGGCCAAAATCTCGAAAACAAAGTGGGCCCCACAAAACCGTAAATTTTCTCCCGTGGGCCCCACGTGACCATTTCCGAAAATAAAATTCCATAATTCTCTAATATTCCAAGAAGTCCGAATACCAAATCTGGGAATCCAATTCCCATTAACGAACCGTTTTCCTTCACAAAAACCGGAAACTTTTCCGTGGAAAAATCACCTCGTTCTTCCTTTCTAATTTCAATGTCGTATTCTCGTACGTACGTCCTCGCATACATACCCTGAAACTATGGGAGATAACATTCTCCCCTCCTTAGAAACATTCGTCCCGAATGTTCCTTCTATGTATCAAAACAAACAGGCGCCAGTATAGTCCTTACTGCTATACTTACGGAAACAACCATGCCACACCTGGCCACAACACAACAAGCGCACATACTTATCTCCAAGTCCACGAGGAATCACCTCAATCACAAAAGAAACTCCTACTCGAGGTCTAAAAAGATACTCCCTTCGCACCTACTCTTTACAAACGAAATGATCACACCTATGCCTGTAATACATGCTCGCTTCTTCCCATACCACTTTTGTCACTTTGCCTTACTCGTTGTACCCTTCTCGTACACTCGAACTCTTCCTTATCACTTACCATGTTTCTGGTACTGCTTCCCACTGAATCTGAGCTGCCAATAACCCCTTCTGGGTAAGCTCCACCCTATCCACGCCCTGCTGAACAAGTACGAACCAATCATGCGCACTTTGCTTACATCGAATCAATCGATCGGCAATCTTACACTAGCGCTTATAAAAGGCTCCAAATGGCGACACCGAATCTGAAATGGTAGCTATATAATACATACTCAACAAGGCGAAGAGTCCTTACACCTACTCGAAATCCAAATCGGCCCGGTGAATGCGACGCGAGATTCACTGAGTTCCTAACCTTGCACAGTAACTCTTCCGAGAAAAGCAGTATGACTTGGACTCCCCTGGCCATAAGGTGAAGGTAGGCACCCCATGCAGCCTTACAACCTTCTTGAAATAATCATCTATAACTTACTACCGAGTACGGTTTGACTAAAAGATAAGGCGGGTTGACCCGTGGCCCGACTCTTGGTCGAACACATCCACGAACTCGTCTGATGGTTAACTAAACTGGGCCTAACACCTCGTGATCCTAACACAAAGCGGGACCACCCCAAACTGACCTATCACCAAGCAGGCGTGGGTCGACCGCAACACGGCCTCACCCGACCAGCGCAAAACACTAGCTCCCGATCCGGAACAATCTCACCAATCACGTTACGAAAACCTAGCGGTCTTAAGCTCAACCACCTCTTTCGTTTCACAACACTCGAGGATTCATCCCATAAAATATCTCACGTATATTATGCACTTCGATAAGGGTCAAACACGAAATAATTCTTTTACCAAAGATGGCCTCGCCTCTAAGGTCTTCTACGTAATATTCTAAGGCTCCCACTCTCTCTGTCCCCCAATCTCACCCGGTTAATTTATCAACAATTCTAATCACACTAACACCATGCTAACCGAAAACAATACTTAAGATATTTGCTACACATATAAATCTCTAAAGGGTTAAGGATATACTGTATCTCTGGCACTTCCAGAGTCGTTCTAATCAAACCCGCCTGTGTTATGTGGGAAGGTGATGAACTATCCAGATCCAGAAAGTGAGTCCTACATCCCCGCCAACTCGGTTGGACAATCTCTCAAAATGGCTCTGCTGGCGCAAACATAACAAGGTCGCGAAGCCACGACACTCCCACGATGACATCGACCACAACGGCCACCGAGGTGGGGTGACCTCACAGCTAACACCCCTTCCTTTCGCGCACCATCCATGGCCCGATCTGGTAGGTGAGTCTTCCTACTGCATCCTTCCTCATAGAACATTCCCTCGCCATATGGCCACGGCGCAATAAAAACAAGCACCGATAAAAAAGCACTTCCGGGATGGCGCTGTCATCCGCTGTGAACAACGAGGAAAAAGCGAACCACGAGGAGGACACTGCCTGCTGGCGGAGGCGCATGTCTAATCTGCTGCGAGGCGGTTCGCCTCGAGTTACCAAATGATCACGCCAATCGGGCCTCTTACGCTGATCTTGTTTAATCTGCCGATCTCTACCTCTCTCGGCCATTGCACATAATCTGAACGCATGGCTGGCTCGTTCAAGAGAAACTACTCCTCACAACCCTTCTTTAGATAAGCATCAATATCCTTGGTATACCGGTACATAAAGTACTCTTTGTGCCAAGTCCCTTGCTAATGTGAGGCCGTCTCCTTCCAATCCATATTTTACGCTCCAGTCGTGGGCGAAGGTCCAGATGTCATGGCGCGATGAGCTACTTTGCCGTGCCAAACTCTGCTTCTTCTTGCGGCGTCTCGAGAACTCCCGCATGAAGCATCACCCGGTGATGATTGGGCTGTGCCCTTCTAAATCTCTGTACTCTGCTCGCGACTCCTTGGTGCCTTGCCTCTCGGGCGAGTTGCATGGCGTGGAGGCATAGCGGTAAAGGAAATGAATACGTTAGAGGTCCAACTTATAACACGGCTCTAAAGCACGATCTCGAGTGAAAAATGGAAACCAATCCTAAATATCCTATAGCCTCACGATTATTGGTGTGGTGCACACACCGATAATCGAACTCTACTAGATACGGTGCGTAGACACTTTCCGAGGATTAAGCGCTGCGATACCATACATCACGACCGTTCGGGGCGTGGTGGTGCCTACGGGCACCCAAGTAGTCATACATCGGAGAAATCGTGGAAAATAAAACAACCACAATATGAAACGGTATAAATAAGACACGGTTTAGGAAAAAGTTGCCTTCGGCATATATGTATATAAGTACCCCAAAATGAGCGATTCATCCCAACCTTACTACGGTCTACAGACCTCTAAGAGTTTAAAACAACAATGGCGGGACGGGGCCGCCATACCTGAATACAAATATCTACAACGACGGGGACCGTACAAAATGCTAAGCTTAGGAGAAGCGGAGCTTTCCCAATGAAAGCGATGATCCTAAGAGCGGGGATCAACGGTAGGAGTACCTTTACTGCGGCATGAGCGGCCCGAAGGAGTCGATCTAACAGTACCAAGTATGTGGCCCGAAAATCACGTAAATGAAATCATAGTAGTCTATATAAAGCGGAGACATGTATGATAACCAAAACTACGATTCCTGATAAATAGCGATCGTGTCAAGTCGAGGACTCACGCCTCAAAGTCATCATAAAACCGTGCGGGGTAAATGCGAGGGCATAGCCGACTACTAAAACCCCAGTACAACAAGGTCGTGCGTATCGTCATGAGATCTGTCTAGGCGTCACATGATCAAAGCGGCCACTCGCGCGATATCTAATGTGCGCGTCTAGCCACGGAACTTTCCGTAGCTCGCGTGGGCCACTCCGATGGCCGCGTGAGGTATTCCGCGATCGAGGTAGCTACTCCCCGGCGTCTGGACTCGTCGTCCGCGTAGCCTGAACCGCGCGTGACCACAAGGGCGCATACTAACTGGAACTCCGTAGCTCGCATAGGCCATCTGGACTGCATAAGGTATTCTCGAATCATAGGTCACTAGACCGCTTTGAGTCTACCCGCGTCGGAGGCGGCTTAACCGGAATCATGAGTGATATAATATCAACATGGCGGTTTTATCGTTAAACAACCTAAGCCTGATAAGGAAAACCCTACACAAACATCACGAGATACTAACTCACGTAGCATCCTAACATGTTTACTTATCAAGTCAACAAGAAAGTATTACAAGACTAACACAAATCAATACAATCAAGTTATTCACACAAGGTACTTTCTACATTATGCTAACAAGTTCGGGTTTTAGCCCCAAAGTACTTTATGTATTACTCTTTTAAAAGATCCGTTTCTTTCACAAAAGTCACACAATACAGTAGTATAAAAATAAAGTGATTATCCTTTGAAGTAAATCAAAACACTTCTCTTTGTAAAATCAAGTAACAACATTCTTTTCCCAACGCTTAAGTTTGCCTAATTTCAATTACTCAAGTTTCTCATTTTGAAAGGTTTAGTAGTTCATAGCTTTAATCCTTTAAAACAATTTGAGAAACATATACCCTAAGTGTGAGTAGGTTATTATTATTCGTAACAATCTTATTACAATGACCATGATCTAGTAAATGTAATATCATTTTGTCTCATCTTAGCTCTATGCGGATGGAGGTTTCTCTTGGTTTTAATAATACTTTATTAGTCACAATATTTTCCTTTATTAGCATGGCTTTGTGGTTTGTTCGACATTTATTACGATCGGTAAAACATCATTCCTTTTGAAAACCAAAAATACTATTTACTCACGAATGAGGTTTCACACTTTTAACAAAATTCATATTAGTATAATAAGTCAAGTCTCTTATTTCCTTAAATCAATAAATCGTTCTTTTTATCACTCTTAAGCCGTTATACCTAACTTCCCATAAAGCTAGTATAACTCTTAGCTTTAAAACCAAGTGTTACTCTTCTTTCAAAAAGGTTTCTTAATTCTTTTGAACTACTTGATTCTTTTATTAGGGCTTAAGTCGGAAGACATTGCGTAATTATTATTCGGGCTTAAGTCAGAAGACATTGCGTAATTATTATTCAGGCTTAAGTCCGAAGACATTGCCGTAATTATTATTCAGGCTTAAGTCCGAAGACATTGCCGTAATTATTATTCAGGCTTAAGTCCGAAGACATTGCCGTAATTATTATTCAGGCTTAAGTCCGAAGACATTTCCGTAATTATTATTCAGTTAACACACGTACGTCTACCGTACTATATTCATATTCTTTAAAATATCATGCTCAAGAGAATAGGAAGAATCACATTCCTTCTCGGCGAAATCCACCTGCCAAGTTGAATATGTCGCGCGCAGAGAATCGACCTATAACAGTCAAATACGTCTATCAACGTCCAGACTGTACTGTACAAAGCTCTTAGCAGAGGGTTCGTTATTCTATGGACATTTGGGCAGCATTTCCCTACCCGGTGAGCTACTCAAGTCTACTGTGAAAACAGTCCTATGTAAGTACAGTTCTATTATTCATCTTTTAAACCCTTCTACTGTGATAACAGTTCAATTCTATTCTTTAATATCCTTCTAAGCATTTAATACTTATTCCTATACTTCTACAGTATATATACTCTAATTACAAAAGGAGGATAAGGTTATTTACCTCGGTAAGCCCAATAATATCCTAGATAAAAGTCGCTCCTGAGCAAGGTTTAGCTCCTAAGTTGTGCGCTCCGGTAGCTCCAAGAAAACCTTAGAAGTTCTTCACAACTTCTACTAAGGACTTAGGGATTTGGGCTAGGGTATTTTGGGCATTATAACAATACTAGAAGGCAACTTTTCAACCAAGGGAGGGGGGGTAGGTTTCGGCTAGGCTAGGGGGGGGGTTGCTCTCGGCTGAAATCTTCTCGAAGGGGAGGGTGTGTTTGGACGAAAACAGAGAGAGGGAGAGGGAGGGATTTGAGACTTAGAAAGATTGCTCAATTTAGGATGAAATAACTCTTCAACAAGGGGGGTATTTATAGGTCAAGGGATGGCCAACCAAGGGCCAAGATGGTGCCAAGTGCAAGGCAAGTGTAGGGTGAGGATTTAGGCAAGTGTCCTTGGCCAACTTGCACACAAAATATCCTACCAACTACATGACAAGAATGGCCATCCATTCGGCCCTAATGTCGTGACAAGTCCACCAATGAGAGGGTGACAAGTGTCGCCTCTCGTTGTCCAAAATGTTCGTCTCTCGTAAAAATCCGCAAAAATTAGAAATGACATAGCCGGAATTTATCCTACGCGAGTTTAGTAAAACGTTTCGTCGGAAAACGACTCTAAACGGGTGTTGTGCACAAAGTGAAATCGTCCAAGCCAACTAGGGGGGGGTGACACGTGTCGCCCTCCTACACGTCCAAAATATTTCATCTTCCGAAAATATCCACAATGGCCAAAATCTCGAAAACAAAGTGGGCCCCACAAAACCGTAAATTTTCTCCCGTGGGCCCCACGTGACCATTTCCGAAAATAAAATTCCATAATTCTCTAATATTCCAAGAAGTCCGAATACCAAATCTGGGAATCCAATTCCCATTAACGAACCTTTTTCCTTCACAAAAACCGGAAACTTTTCCGTGGAAAAATCACCTCATTCTTCCTTTCCAATTTCAATGTCGTATTCTCGTACGTACGTCCTCGCATACATACCCTGAAACTACGGGGTATAACAGTTATACCTAACTTCCCATAAAGCTAGTATAACTCTTAAGCTTTTAAAACCAAGTGTTACTCTTCTTTCAAAAAAAGTTTCTTAATTCTTTTGAAATACTTCAGATTCTTTTTATTCAGGCTTAAGTCAAAAGACATTGCCGTAATTATTATTCAGGCTTAAGTCGAAAGACATTGCCGTAATTATTATTCAGTTAACACACGTACGTCTACCGTACTATATATACTTTAAAAATATCATGCTCAAGAGTATAGGAAGAATCACATACCTCGTGACGATTTATCGACTATTAGCAAAACGCTCTACGGCTATAACCCGGCTAGCCTTTTTCCATCTTTCAAGTAGCACATGCTACTCACAGAACATTCAACCTATAAAGGTTATACAAGTCTATCAAAGTCTAGACTACTCGGTAGATTATTCTTCTGATGTGATTCCAGTTCAAGTCTTTTATGTAATATCCTTCTATTACAGTTCAATTCTCTTTTATGAATCTTATATTCATTTCTATACAACTACAGTATGTAATTTCCAATTACAATAGAGGGACAAGATTATTTACCTCGATAAGCCCATAATTATCCAAGTATAAATGTCGATCTCGAGCGCTTAGCTCCTACTCGGGTGTTCCAACCCGCTCCAAACAACCCTTAGAAGTTCTCATAACTTCTTCTTAATACTCAACCAATCCATGGAGATTTTCCCTAGGGTTTCGGTTTGAGACAAAAAGGACAAAAGGTAGTATTTCCGGGCTCTACGTATAGAGGTATCTTTGGAACACTACAAGGTATACGGCTAAGGTAATTTGGGTATAATAACAATACTTTGGAGAGTATTTCTACCAAGAGGGGGGTATTTATACGAGACAACACCACAAGGGGGGGTGTATACCCCTCGGCCAACCCCACTAGGAGGGGGGGTACTCTCGGCCAAGGGGGGAGGGGCTCTCGGCCAAGTGGCCTTCTCAAAGGGGGAGGGGGACTCTTTGGACGAGACACTACTCAAAAGGGGGGGAGAGCTCTCAAGACTTAGGAAAGTTTAGGAATGGATGAAGAAGTCTTCAAAGGGGGGGTGTATTTATAGGAAGACCAAGGGTCAATATCTAGCCAAGTGGGGGGGCAACTGGAGGGCCAAGATATGCCCAAGTGCCCCCTAGACCCTACTCCTTAAAACCCTCACAAATATCTTACCAACTACTTGACAAAAAGCCAAGACCAATCGTCCCATGTGCCGCCCCACACGCCCACCAATGAGAGGGTGCCAAGTGTCGCCCTCTCGTTGGTCCAAAATGTTTCGTCTCTCGGAAAAATCCGCAAAAATTAGAAATGACATAGCCGGAATTTTCCGCATGAAGATTGTGTAAAACGTTTCGTCGAAAAACGACTCTAATCGGGTGTTGTGCACAAAAATAATTCGTCCAAGCCAACTTTAAAGTTCAAACTTTTCTACGTACGTCCTTACGTACATACTCTGGAAATACCGGGTATAACATAAGGTAACAACCTATATATGTTTTCTCGGCAGCTACGGGAACACGATAGTGGAGCTCAGATTCAAGAGGTTGCCGAGTCTTCCCTCGTTGAGGAGGTGAAGAGGCGACAATGTAAGGATCCAATTCTATGGCGAACTTGTGATATGGCTCTCCAAGAGGAGAAGAACCTGTTTGGGTAGCACCAGATAGAGTGTTGTGGTATGAGAATAGCTTGTGAGTGCCCGATGCTGCAGGACTTGTCAGCAGGTTTTAAGGGAGGCACGCAGTTCTTATTGCTCTATTTGTTCGGGGTCGACTAAGATGTATCATGACCTCAGATGTATGTATTGGTAAGATGGACTGAAGAGGGACGTAGCAGAGTTTGTTGCTTAGTGTCCGAATTAGTAGCAGGTCAAGGTTGAAAACCAGAAGCCCAGTGGGCTATTACAGGCGATTGAGATCCCGAGTTAGAAATGGGAGGTGATTAATATGGATTTTGTTACGGGGTTGCATCGTACTCAGAGGAAGAGTGACTCCCTGAGGGTCATTGTAGACAGGCCGACGAGGTCAGCCCATTTTTCTTTCGATCAGGACTATCTACTCGGCTGAGGATTTTGCGAGATTATATATCCGGAAGATTATGAGACTGCACGGGGTTCCTACATTTATTTATGACAGACAGATGAGCCCAGTTTACGGCTAGCTTCTAGAGGTTTTTCCAGAAGGGATCTGGGAACACATGTGAGTCTCAGTGTTGCATTTCGCCCTCAGACCGACGGATAGGCAGGGCATGTTATCCAGACCCTTGAGGATAGGTTGCGGGCCTGTGTTTTTTATTTCAGGGGTAGCAGGGAGGATCTTTTGCCTCTCGATAGGTTGCGTATAATACCCGTTACCATTCCAGTATTCAGATGGCCCTGTATGAGGCTTTGTATGAAATGAAGCGTAGATCGCCTATTGGTTGGTTCGACGTAGGCGAGGTTCGGTTAATTGGCCCAAACTTGATTCAGCGGGCTGTGGATAAGGCAAACCTTATCCAGGAAAGATTATTAGTAAGCTCAGAGTCAGCAGAAGCTTCATGCAGATAACCGACGTCGATACTTGGAGTTCAGGTTGACGTTTTAGTATAAGTATTGTTATGTGGTCATGGGTGGCATAAATTTTTGTATGAGGGGTGTAGTAAAAGGAGACTATGTCGCTATCTATTTAGATTGGACTCCGAAAGAACATTCGAGGACGAATGTTTCTGAGGGGGGAAGAATGTTACACCCCGTAATTCCAGGACACATATATAAGAATGTACGTAAGGAATCAGGACGTTAAAATTTGAACGAAGGAAAGAATTATTTTTTTCCCAAAAAAAAATCTTCAGAACCTCGGGAAAGGATAACTATTTTTTTATTTAAGACATTTAAGAGTTTATCGGAATTTTATTTTCAGAGTTGGATATGTGGGGCCACCTGAGAGATTTTACGTTTTTGTGGGGCCCACGAGGTTTCCGATATTTTGACCAATTATGGAAATGTCGGAAAACGAAACATTATGGACATTGTTGACCAAGTCAGTAAGCCCACTTGAGTCTTGATATTTAAAGTTCCTTCATCCTATCCCCATAAGTGTCTTGATCTCAACCCTCCATTCAATTATATAGCCATTCATGTTGCAAGACAAGTCTCAAACACTTAGAGAAAAAAAACTAGAAAACTTGAGAGTGAGAGATAGTGCTCTCGGGTTTGCCTTCAATCCAACATGAATTTTTTTCGTTTATGGTTCAATAATCCCAATACTTTAAACCAAGGTTCCTAAGGGTATTGTAAGGATATCTCAATAGAAATATCCCGAAAAAGTGTCATTTTTGCATTAGTCGCAAGGCGAAAACCTAAGTCGCTTTCATAGGTTTTGTTTGGAACTTGAAGGAAAGTTGTTTGTGAACTTCTAAGGGCTTCAAGTGACGGATTGGAGTGTCAAGGAAAGGAGCTAAGTTTCTAAGGAGCGACTTCGGATCTTGAATTCGGATTAAGGCTTGTAAAGGTAACCATCTTGTCCTCTTAAGTGATTGAAGATTACTTATTGTTGTAGTTATACCTTTTAACAAGCATGAGATATATGTATTGGAGATTAATAAGTGTTACAAATATTAGAAGCCTAAATCCGAAATGACCATGTTAGCCATTTGAAATTGAAATACAATTTGGTCGATAGTTAGAATCGTCGCATATTATCTAATTGAAGATTGTAGTTGTTATAATCGATTACGGCTATATAGCGGACTAAACAACTTGGATGGAAAAAGAATTGGAAAAGACTTTGTGTTGTACCTCAAATTTCCGAGAATGACATTGTCTTTTGGACTAGTTTGATATAAATTATGGGGAAGAATTTTACACGTCTTGTTAGGCGTGTAATCCCCTTTTGTTAGCTACATTGTTGAGCCTTAAATGTGGCATGTTTGGTTATTGAATTCGGGCCTTGAACCGAAGAGGTATGTGGAACTTTCTTATCTCTTGAGCATGAGTAGTTGTAAATGTATAGTACAATAGACGTACGAGATTTAAATGAATTTAGTTTCATTTGATATCCTTGACTTGTTTTAAGAATGTCCAAATTGGTTGAGTTAGAGAATTAACTCACTTGTTTTAAAGGTTAAAGATATCTTAGTTTCTAAAGTTAAGAAACTTGATTTCTACAGTTAAGAGACTTGAAATATTTTGAAAGTATATGATACTTGGTTTTTGAAAGTATAAGTCTCTTGGTTATAAAAAGAATGTAAGTGGCTAAAGCATAAAGTTAGTATAACGGCTTTATGGGAAGTTGGTTATAATAACTTTATGGAAAGTTAAAAGAATGGTTTACTCTAGTGATGTAAATAAAGATAAATGACTTGAAATGAAGAAGGGCATTTGATTTAAAGGTATCAATTGCTTAAAGTTTTAAAGTAAGGGTCACTTGATTTAGAAGCCTAGAAATGTATTTCTAAAAATGTAGTGACTTGTTTGAAATGTAGACATGCCTTGATACTACGGGTGTTAGTATCTTGGGGTTTTATATGAAAATGAGTCTTTTGAAAAGAATAGAAGTATGTAGTACTTTGGATTAAATTCCCGAATTTCTAATAACATGTTAGTGCCTTAAGTTAACTAAAATGAGAGTACATGATGATTAAGGCTAATAAGAAGTTAGGGGATGTCTTAACTTGCTTATGATAATTATGATCCGATGGTTCTTATGTTATGTATGATAAGCCGGTAGTGCTTATGTTATGTATGATAGCCGGTTGGGCTAGTGATGTATTGTTCATTAAGGGGTCATTCCCCGGGCTTGTTGCTTCCGTGGATTTGCTCCCCACGATGCGAGGAATACCTCATGCGAGTCTGTAGGGCTCATGCGGGTGAAATAGTCCCATGCGGGGCGGACCAGTCCTATGGGAGGAGATTACCTCATGCGGGTCCATACGACCTATGCGGGCGGATACAGTATATGCGAGAAAACTACCTCATGCGGGTCCATACGACCTATACGGGCGAAATAGTCCCAGGAGTAGGATTTCAGAATGATACTACGGGCGGATGGCCCTAGGTTAATCATGAGCTTCCTGTTTTAAAACCGGCAAAGTTTATTCTTGTCCACTCTCATTGTTAGTAAGTGTTACACCCCGTATTTCCAGGACATGTTTATAAGAACGTACGTAAGAACTCAAAGACGTTAAGGTTTGAGACTAGTAAAAATTTATCGGAATTATGGAAATGTCGGGAAACGAAATATTGCGACGAATGGGAGGGTGACACGTGTCACCCCTTGGTTGGTCTTGGTCGAAATTGACCATGGATAGAAAGGTCATTTGATCAAAGTAAAGATGACCAAGTCTTGCAAAGCTAGATCTTGAGTTTATTGACTAAGTTAAAGAGCCACTTGGCTTGATATTTAAATCCCATTCATCCAAGCCACACAAGTGTTATAATCTAGACCCTCCATGATGTTACATAACCACACTATTAGAAAGACAAACATCCCACACTTAGAAAAAAATTCAAGAAAGACTTGTGCAAGTCTTGTTGCTCTCGGGTTTGGCACTAAGAAAGAAGAAATTTTTTTCGTTTGTTGTTCAATAATCCCAATACTTTAAACCAAGGTTCCTAGAGGTATTGTAAGGATATCTCAATAGAAAGATCCCGAAAAACGACGTTTTTACGTTAGTCGCAAGGCGAAAACCTAAGGTGTTCTTCAACTTTGAAGTTGGAAATAGAAGAGGAGTTTCTCACAAGCTTCTAATGGTTGCAAATAGCGGATTGGAATGTCAAGAAAGGGAGTGATGTCCGATTTTCCGTAGAATTTGGTGACTTTACACTTAGAATATTCTACGTTTGAAGCTAGGGGTTAATAGACGTATTATGGTTATTATAGGTTGAAGTACTATGTATAGCGTATTCTACTTAAAGAATGGAATAGCTATCAATGTTGAAGTACTTTGGAGCATTTTGCTACTTGTCGATAATCGTCGCGAGGTATGTGAACCTCTTCCTTCTTTTGGCATGTTCTATGTGTGAAATATACATGTGGTATTATTTCATGATTCCTTATACTCTTAGAAGTTAAGAGGTACGTATGTTAATTTACTCTATGAAAAAGGTAGGTCTAAGTTATCCTATGTTCTTACCAAGTATTTTGGGGGATGTTGGTAAGAGTCGTTAGGAAGTATTTGGAGTCAAGTTGACTTTGCTAATTTACTGCACGAATGAGAATAAGTATCGAACAAGCCATTGCAGCGTTAATAAAAGAAAATGTATCGACAATCAATTATATTAAAATGAGTAGAATTCTCCATCTGCATAGAAACTAAGATAAGACAAAATTGTATTACATTTTCTAGATCATGGATGCTTTAATAAGATCGTTATAAACGAGTATAACCTATTCACAACTCATATAAGTATATGTTACTTAAATTAAAAGAGTTTATGTTATGAAGTTTTAAGACTATGAACCTTGATTTCTAAAAAGGTTATGAGACTTTATTTTTTTCAAGTTATGGGACTTGATTCTTAAAAGAAGGAATGACTTGATTTAAAAAGTTTGGTTGCCATGAATTATTTCAAAAGTTAAGCGGCTTGATTTCAAAAGCGAATGTAACTTGAGTTTTCAAAAGAAGAAGTTTATGGATTTAAAAAGAGAAGGAGTTTTATGATTCTTTTTAAGTATGTATGTACGTAGTACTTTTGGGTTTAATTTTCCCAAATGTAAAAATAAATAAAAGTGCCTTATATGTAGAAATCGTTGATAATACACAACATATAGCTAGTTTAACGGAACCAATTTATTTTTGTATTGGATTATAAATAGAGAGAAATCGTGGATATTAAGTCCTCTAAAGTGAAAGGTTGTTATAATAGTTTTATGGGAAGTTGTTATAACGACTTAAGAAGAAGTGAAAAGATGATTTAAAATGTTATGTAAAGAGGACTTTATCGCGTCCCAGGAATGGGCCGGGCAGTATACCTTTATGGGCAGACAAATATGACTTTATCGCGTCCCAGGAATAGGCCGGGCAGTATACCTTTATGGGCAGACGTCGAGAATGGTCGGCGATATACCTTTATGGCGACGTCGAGAATGGCGGAAGTATACCTTTATGGCGACGTCGAGAATGGGTCGCGGTATACCTTTATGGGCAGACTACATGACTTTATCGCGTCTCAGGAATGGGCCGGGCAGTATACCTTTATGGGCAGACTAATGACTTTATCACGTCGAGAATGGGCGGCGATATACCTTTATGGACTGACTATATGACTTTATGGCGTCGAGAATGAGTGGCGATATACCTTTATGGGCGGCGTCGAGAATGGGCAGGCGGTATACCTTTATGGCGAACTACATGACTTTATCGCGTCGAGAATGGGCCGGGCGATATACCTTTATGGCGATCACATGACTTTATCGCGTCAGAAATGGCCGGGATATACCTTTATGGGCAGACTACATGACTTTATCGCGTCCCAGGAATGGGCCGGGCAGTATACCTTTATGGGTAGACTATATGACTTTATCGCGTCCCAGGAATGGGCCGGGCAATACACCTTTATGGGCATACTTACATGACTTTATCGCGTCCCAGAATGGGCCGGGCAGTATACCTTCGTGGGAAGATTTTTATGAATTCACCGTGTCCCGCAAATGGGTCGGGTTACATTATCACGTATGGATAATCAAAGTGAACTCCAAAATGAGGCGTCCCTCCATAAAGGGCTGGATTATGTTATGCAAGATACGTAAGTTATATGTTTATGAACTTGATGATTTTTTCCTAAGTATGTACGTAAGAATTTGACTATAACTCTTATTGAAAAATGGGAAAAGATAATAAAGTGCGATTAAGTTCACGAGATTGTAATGACACTGTAGGATCTGGTATTTACCTTTTTTTATACTTGCCTATGTCATTACATTTATCTGATTATGATTTGTTTCTTGTACCTTATTTACATTTCCATACTAAATTTTGTTATCTGACCGCCTTGAAGCTGCGTTAAATGCCGCAGTATTAGGTACATAGGTTGGTGATCCTTGCTCTTAGGATCTCGGTTCAGTTTTGGGAAAAAGCTCCATTTACTCCGGAGGGTTATCTTTTGATACGGTTTCCCTGAGGTTGTAGATTCATGTATATTCAGGGGTATGACGGGGCCCTGTTCCGTCACAGTTGTTATGTTAAAACCCTTAGAGGTCTGTAGTCATATCTTGTGGGTCGGTTTGTAAAGAAGAAGGATGTAACTGCGTTTGGTGATGTATGTATATGCGTCCAGGGAGGTAGCCTTATCGTCTAACCTGTTGTTTATTTCTTGTTGATTTATTTTATAAGTTTCATGTATGTTCATTGATTATCTCGATGTATACTGTAGGGTGCCTGGTAGGGCACGATCGCGCGAGCCAGTCGAGTCGTGACAAAAGTGGTATCGAGCGATTAGTCCTCGGAAAGTGTCTAGGCCGTGTATAGTAGAGTCTTGGTTATCGGTGTGTTGTGCACCACATCTATAACGAGAGGTGCGGACATTTAGGATTGGTTTCCATTCTTCTCACTCTGAGATCGTGCGATGAGTTGTGTTATTAGGTTGATCCGTCTCAGCGTATTCTTATGTATATGAATCGATTATGCCTCGCGGAAGCGGCGGGGCCCGAAGGGCAAAGCGGCGGCGAGGCGCTAGTGGTACCTGAGAGGTTACGATGCTCGAGCCCGGACTATGCACGAGGTTGTGGCTCGGCGGCGAGTTGATTAAGCGGTATTAGAGCCGAGAATAGCCGCAGCCCCAGAGGTTCCGATACCCGAGCCTCCAGTTCCACAGCCAGGGGCGGAGTTTAGAGATTATGGAGAGAAGATCAGGTTATTGACTAGCTGTTATACCCCTTATTTCCAGAGTATGTACGTGAGGGCGTACGTACAAAAGTTTAAGCCTTAAGTTAGGCAAGGGACGAAAATTTGTTCACAACTAGCGAAAAGAATTGTTTTCCGACAAAACGTTTTCCGGACTTTGCGAAGGGAAAATTACGGTTGCAACATTTATAATTTTTGCGGATTTTTCCTAGAGATGAAATATTTTGGACCAACGAGAGGGCGACACTTGTCACCCTCAAGTGGGCGGTCAAGTTGGACGAAAGTTGGCACGTTTTTTGCCTTTGTTTTTGGTCAAGGATTAGGTAGGATATTTTGTGATATTTTGTGTAGTAGATGAGAAAGTGGGACCCACACAACACTTGTCAAAATCTTCACCCTCCACTTGCTCTCCACTTGCCTTAATTTTGGCCATTGATTGGCCTATAAATACCCCTCTAATGCAAGACTATTTCTTCATCCACACTTGTGAAATTTCAAGGCAAAATCCCTCCCCCCTTAGTGTAGTTTTAGTCGAGTTCCCCTCCTTTGAGGCCTTGGCGAAACAAACCCCCTCCTCTTGAGTTGTTCTCGTGAAATACCCCCCCCCCCCAATTGGTAGAAAAGTATTCTCCAAGTATTGTTACTATTCCAAAATACCTTGGCCCAAATACCTTGTAGTATTCCAAGGTTACCCCTATACTAAAAGCCCAGAAATACTATTATACTTCCTTTAGTCACTAAACGAAACCCTAAGGAAAATCTTCATAGTCGGTTGAGGTGTTAAGTAGAAGTTGTGTAGAACTTCTAAGGGTTTCTTGGAGCGAATTGGAGCATTCAGAATAGGAGCTAAACGTTGCTCAGGATCGACATATAAACTTGGATAATTTTGGGCTTATCGAGGTAAATACTCTTGTCCTTCTATTGTAATTGGAAATTACATACTATAGTAGTATAGGAATGAGTATAAGATATATAGAAGGATGGTATAAGAGAAGAGAATTGAATTGAAATCACATCAGAAGAATATTAAAGAAGAAGATTGAATTGTACTTACATGAATTTGTATTTCTGATGAGACTTGTGTAGTTTGTGGTAGGGAAGTGCTGCCCAATTTTCCATAGAATAAGGAATCTGTATCTAGAATTATTTTTACAGAGTAGTCTAGACGTTGATAGACTTATATGACCGTTATAGGTTGAAGTACTGCGAGTAGTGTATTCTACTCGAAGGGTGGAAAAGGCTAGCAGGATTACAGTACTTTAGAGCGTTTTGCTAATTGTCGGTAATCGTCGCAAGGTATGTGATTCTTCCTATCCTCTATCGCATGATATTTTAAAGAATATATATATAGTACGGTAGACATACGTGTGTTAACTGAACGTGGTTTTACTTCGATGTCTTTTGACTTGAGTTTTAAAAATAAGAATCTTGAAGTATTTCAAAAGAATTAAGAATCGTTTCTAAAAGAAGAGTAATAATTGGTTTTGAAAGCTTAAGAGTTATACTAGCTTTATGGGAAGTTAGGTATAACGACTTAAGAAAGATAAAAAGAATGGTTTATTGATCTTAATAGATAAAGAGACTTGACTTAATTGAATTGATATGAAAGTTGTTAAAAAGTGTGAAACCTCATTCGTGAGTAATGAGTACTTGGTTTTTAAAGAATAATGCTTTACTGATTTTCGGAAATGAGAATAAGTATCGAACGAACCACTGCAGCGTTAATAAAGGAAAATGTATTGACAAATAATTATTAAAACCAGTAGAAACCTCCATCTGCATAGAAGCTAAGATAAGACAAAATTGTATTACATTTCCTAGATCATGGCTACTTTAATAAGATTGTTATAAAGAAGAATAACCTACTCACACATAAGGCATATGTTACTCAAATTGTTTTAAAAGAGAATTACGTTATTAATTGATTAAGACTATGAACTATGAAATCTTTCGAAAATAAGAGACGTGAATATTTGAAATGAGGCAAACTTGAACTTTGGAAAAGAATGTTGTTACTTGATTTTAAAAAGGAAAGTATGGAAGTTGTTTTGGTCTACTTAAAATTCTAGTCACTCTATTTTTATAATACGGGCATCGGGTGACCTTTGTAAAAGAAATGGATCTTTTAAAAGAAGTTAACGTACGTAGTACTTTGGGGTTAAAACCTGGACTTTGGCATAAAATGAAAGTACCTTGAGTTGTGTGTAACTTGCCTATGTTTGCGTGTGATAGCCTTGTCGTGCTAGTATTGTATTTCTATACCACCGTCTCTCGATAGAGGCGGCTGATTTGTTATGATATTACTTGGGCGTCTGCGGTGGCGGAGGATTCCGCAGTGCGCTCGCATTTGTAGCGTTATTCCATGGACTAGCTCTCCATGAGGTTTTACTGATTCGGCCTTGGTATCTGGTGGTTGGCTTTCGTAATTGCCCCGTCTCGTGGCTAATTCGGCCTTGGTACTTGGTAGTTAGCCTTCGCACTTGCCCCGTTCAGTTTAGTGGCGAAGTCTCGTGATCTGACCGGTATCGGTAGTTAGCCCTCGTACTTGCCGATCATTACGTGACACGGATTTGGTATCTTGTAGTTGGATTTCGTACTTGCCCCGTATCAGCTTTGTGGCGGAGTCTCTTGATAAGCCGTTGGTATCTGTTATCTAGCCATCGTACTTGCCGGTCATTTCGTGACACGGCTTTGGTATCGGTAGTTGGCTTCGTACTTGCCGTGTCGCCCGTGGTTTGGTTGTATAGTATTGTTAGTACGGCTTTGGTATCTGGTAGTTGGCTTCGTACTTGCCGATCGATTAATGATCGCGGCTTTGGTATCACAGTAGTTAGCCGTACTTGCCCCGTACGGTTTTATGACTCAGGTGGGTCTTGGTGTTCATGTGTACTCCTTGGTGTTATTATATCATAGACTGCCGGCAGTGAGGAAGGTATTCCACGGGCATGATTGATGTTGAGGGCGTGAGACCCATAGTTATATTTGAGTGATGACTTTGAGGGCGTGAGTCCCTGACTTACATGACTGCTTATTTATTATGGACTGTAGTTTGGTTATCATACATGTCTCCTGCTTTATATAGACTGCTATGATTTCATTTACAGTATTTTTCAGTTTCACATACTTGGTACCTGTTGTACTGACCTCCTTGAAATGTGTTCATAAGCGCAGTGAAGGTACACGCGATTGTTGATCCTTGCTCATAGGATCACGATTCGTATTAGGAAGCTCCGTTTCTCGGAGGCTTATCTTTTAGTATAGTCCCTGTCCTTTGTAGGTACTTGTACATTCGAGGTATGGCGAGGCCACTGTCCCGTCATGTTGTATAAAAACTCTTAGAGTGCATGTAATCTTTGTTGTGGGCGGGGTTTGTAAGGATGTAACTGTTCGGGTTCAAGTTTTATGTATATATACATGCCGAAAGGCGATATTTTCATGGATAAACTGTTCTCATTCTTTAATTGTTTCATGTCTTGTTTTTATATTCCGCTGATTACTCTGATGTTGTATCACTAGGGTGCCCGGGGTAAGGCACCAGTCACGGGCCCGGGATCGGGTCGTGACAAAAGTGGTATCGAGCGATTAATCCTCGGAAAGTGTCTGCATCGTGTCTAGTAGAGTCTTGATTATCGGTGTGTTGTGCACCACATCTATAATCAGGAGGCTGCAGGACATTTAGGATTGGTTTCCATTCTTCTCATTCTGAGATCGTGCCTTAGATCCGTGTTATAATTTGGACCCCTCTGACGCATTTTGTTTTTACCAGTTATGCCTCCGCGCAAGGCAACCCGGGCCCAGATGGGCAAGGCAGCCGAGGAAGCTGCTAGTAGGATCTGAGAGAAATGCGAGCGCGAGCGGTCATTACGAGATAGTGCTTGACGGCGAGTTTTGCGACGCCCGGCCCAGCGAGTTTAGAGCGCAGCGATGGCTGCTGAGACCACGATACACGAGCCTCGGTCCACGGAAGGCGAGAGGTTGGGGTACAAATAGATAGCCCGATTATTGGCGGGATAGTGGCAAGTCACGAGGATAAAATTTGGATCTGGCGATTCGTGCCGGTAGTACCGTAGTTCACCCGAAGGCGGATAGTTTGAGGCTGCGGGATTTTACGAGTTGCGACGCCCGGTGTTTTATGGATCGAGGCACGAGGATGATCGCGGGAGTTCATCCGACAATTACGGATCATGAGAGTGATCAAGGCTTGGAGACCGAGTCGGTGGTCTTAGGTTCACATCGGTGCGTGATACGCGATCGACCAGTTTGATTCATGGGAGCTGTCCCGGGGGGAGCATGCGCCTCCAGCTATTTGGGACGAGTTCTCGGAGGCATTTCTTGCACATTCTTGCCTCCACAGATGAGGAGGGCTCGGGCCGACAAATTTTTGATATTGAGGCAGGACGGGCGTACGGTTCGGGAGTACAATGTGGAGTTTGGCTCACTAGCTCGGTACGTCCCCACGTTAGTAGCTGACATGGGGGACAGAGTGCACCGCTACGTCACCAGGCTTGATGACTACTTGGCAGAGGCTTGTTCGGGTGCAGCTCTTGGTAGGGCATGGACATTGCCGCATGCGAGCTTATGCACTTAGGTGTGAGGCGGAGAGGTCGACGGAATGGCCAGATCGGCGAAGAGGCGAGCAGCGAGTCCTTTGGTAACTTTCGAGGTGGACCGCCTTAGCAGCATGCTAGTTATGTACCTCCGACAGTACATAGTGGTCCTCCACAGTCTTCGGGATATTCAGGAGCAGGTCAGGGCTCCCAGGTTTCAGATTTTCAGGGGAGTAGGAGTGCTCGCCGGATGAGGCCACCCTTGTCTCAGTGTGGCCGTTGTGGAAAAATTCATAAGGGAGAGTGTCGTACTAAATTGGGAGATTGTTATGCTTGCAGCCAACAGGGCCACTTGGCGAGATCGTCAGGCAGAGGTAGCACGGTGGGATAGCAGTTACGAGATCATTTGCGGGTTCTTCACCTTCCATAGCTAGGCGGGATGTTCATACATGCCGTGAGCCACGGCAGGTCGCGGTGGGAGTTCCCAGTTTTAGCGGTCCTTTGAACCGCCTATTTTTTTCAGGTATATCCTTAACCCTCTAAGAGATTACCATGCGTGATACGATGATTATATGTTGAGTACTATGTACAGATAGCATTGTGTATATTGTGGTTTAGAGACATGGTTAGTTGAAAGGATAAGTATGGGGGCAGGGAAGGTATGAACCTTAGAACATTATACGTAGAGACCTTAGATGCGAGGCCATCTTGAGTAAAAGATTTATGTTTATGTTGACCTTTGTCGGAGTGCATTGTATGCGTGAAATATATTTGGGTGATAGGTCCCTGAGTAGGGTGAAATGAAAGAGGGTAGTTGAGCTAAAAAGACCACTAGGTTTTCGTGACGCGATTAGTGAGATTGTTCCGGTTCGGGGGAACAAGAGTTTGGCGCAATAACGGGTCGGGTTGAGGATAGATCACGGGCCAACCCGCGGCCTGTATTGTGGTGGGGTCAGTTCGAGGTGGTCCCGCCGGGTGGTAGGGTCACGAGGGTGCTAGGCCCAAGTTTAGATGACCATCGTATGAGTTCGTGGATATTTTCGACCAGAATCGGATCGTGAAGGCCGGAAATGGCCTTAAAGGAATTTGAGGCTAGTAAGGTGACCAAGTTTGGAGGTAGTGACTCCAAAGTTTTGGAAACTGAAGCGATGACTGAAGTATGGTATGTATACTAGAAAGAGTTCGAGAAAGGTACGACGAGTAAGGAAAGAAGTGAACGTGTGTTAGCATAATAAAAGAGATCATTTTGTTGTGAAGTGAAGATGCGAAGGGAATATCTTTTAGACCTTGGGTGGGAGCTTTTGTAATGCTAGAGGTGATTCCCCGTTGACGTGGGTTAGGTATTTGCGCGTGTTGTATTGTGGCCATGTGTGGCATTTGCAAAAGTTAAGAGGAACTTTATCGTTATCTGTCTTGAGAAGGAACATTCGGGACGAATGTTTCTAAGGAGGGGAGAATGTTATACCCCGTATTTCCAGAGTATGTACGTGAGGGCGTACGTACAAAAGTTTAAGCCTTAAGTTAGGCAAGGGACGAAAATTTGTTCACAACTAGCGAAAAGAATTGTTTTCCGACGAAACGTTTTCCGGACTTTGCGAAGGGAAAATTACGGTTGCAACATTTATAATTTTTGCGGATTTTTCTGAGAGATGAAATATTTTGGACCAACGAGAGGGCGACACTTGTCACCCTCAGTGAAGCGTGATCAAGTTGGACGAAAGTTGGCACGTTTTTGGCCTTTGTTTTTGGTCAAGGATTAGGTAGGATATTTTGTGATATTTTGTGTAGTAGATGAGCAAGTGGGACCCACACAACACTTGTCAAAATCTCCACCCTCCACTTGCCCTCCACTTGCCTTAATTTTGGCCATTGATTGGCCTATAAATGCCCCTCTAATGCAAGACTATTTCTTCATCCACACTTGTGAAATTTCAAGGCAAAATCCCTCCCCCCTTAGTGTAGTTTTCGTCCAAGGTTCCCATCCCCCTTTGAGAGGCCTTGGCCGAAACAAACCCCCCTCCTCTTGAGTTGTTCTCGTGAAATATTCCCCCCCCCCTTGGTAGAAAAGTATTCTCCAAGTATTGTTACTATTCCAAAATACCTTGGCCCAAATACCTTGTAGTATTCCAAGGTTACCCCTATACTAAAAGCCCAGAAATACTATTATACTTCCTTTAGTCACTAAACGAAACCCTAAGGAAAATCTTCATAGTCGGTTGAGGTGTTAAGTAGAAGTTGTGTAGAACTTCTAAGGGTTTCTTGGAGCGAATTGGAGCGTTCAGAATAGGAGCTAAACGTTGCTCAGGATCGACATATAAACTTGGATAATTTTGGGCTTATCGAGGTAAATACTCTTGTCCTTCTATTGTAATTGGAAATTACATACTATAGTAGTATAGGAATGAGTATAAGATATATAGAAGGATGGTATAAGAGAAGAGAATTGAATTGAAATCACATCAGAAGAATATTAAAGAAAAGATTGATTGTACTTACATAGAATTGTATTTCTGATGAGACTTGTGTAGTTTGACGGGTAGGGAAGTGCTGCCCAATTTTCCATAGAATAAGGAATCTGTATCTAGAATTATTTTTACAGAGTAGTCTAGACGTTGATAGACTTATATGACCGTTATAGGTTGAAGTACTGCGAGTAGCGTATTCTACTCGAAGGGTGGAAAAGGCTAGCAGGATTACAGTACTTTGGAGCGTTTTGCTAATTGTCGGTAATCGTCGCAAGGTATGTGATTCTTCCTATCCTCTTGAGCATGATATTTTAAAGAATATATATATAGTACGGTAGACGTACGTGTGTTAACTGAACGTGGTTTTACTTCGATGTCTTTTGACTTGAGTTTTAAAAATAAGAATCTTGAAGTATTTCAAAAGAATTAAGAATCGTTTTTGAAAGAAGAGTAATACTTGGTTTTGAAAGTTTAAGAGTTATACTAGCTTTATGGGAAGTTAGGTATAACGACTTAAGAAAGATAAAAAGAATGGTTTATTGATCTTAATAGATAAAGAGACTTGACTTAATTGAATTGATATGAAAGTTGTTAAAAAGTGTGAAACCTCATTCGTGAGTAATGAGTACTTGGTTTTTAAAGAATAATGCTTTACTGATTTTCGGAAATGAGAATAAGTATCGAACGAACCACTGCAGCGTTAATAAAGGAAAATGTATTGACAAATAATTATTAAAACCAGTAGAAACCTCTATCTGCATAGAAGCTAAGATAAGACAAAATTGTATTACATTTCCTAGATCATGGCTGCTTTAATAAGATTGTTATAAAGAAGAATAACATACTCACACATAAGGCATATGTTACTCAAATTGTTTTAAAAGAGAATTACGTTATTAAGTGATTAAGACTATGAACTATGAAATCTTTCGAAAATAAGAGACGTGAATATTTGAAATGAGGCAAACTTGAACTTTGGAAAAGAATGTTGTTACTTGATTTTAAAAAGGAAAGTATGGAAGTTGTTTTGGTCTACTTAAAATGCTAGTCACTCTATTTTTATAATACGGGCATCGGGTGACCTTTGTAAAAGAAATGGATCTTTTAAAAGAAGTTAACGTACGTAGTACTTTGGGGTTAAAACCTGGACTTTGGCATAAAATGAAAGTACCTTGAGTTGTGTGTAACTTGCCTATGTTTGCGTGTGATAGCCTTGTCGTGCTAGTATTGTATTTTTATACCACCGCGTCTCTCAATGGAGGGTCGGCTGATTTGTTATGATATTACTTGGACGTCTGCAGCGGTGCAGGATTCCACAGTGCGCTCGCATTGTAGCGTTATTCCATGGACTAGCTCTCCATGAGGTTTCTTGATTCGCCTTGGTATCCGGTGGTTGGCTTCGTAATTGCCGCCTCGTGGCTGATTCGGCCTTGGTACAGTAGTTAGCCTTCGCATTTGCCCGCTCGGTTTAGTGGCGAAGTCTCGTGATCTGACGCTTGGTATCCGGTAGTTAGCCCTCGTACTTGCCCGATCGCTACGTGAAACGGCTTTGGTATCTGGTAGTTGGCTGCGTACTTGCCGTGTATCGGCGTCGTGGCGAGTCTCGTGATCTGACCTTGGTATCGGTAGTTAGCCCTCGTGCTTGCCGGTCGCCTCGTGACGGCTTTGGTATCTGGTAGTTGGCTTTCGTACTTGCCCCGTATCAGCTTCGTGGTTTGGTTGTATAGTATTGTTAGTACGGCTTTGGTATCTGGTAGTTGGCTTTCGTACTTGCCCCGGTCAGTTGATGATGCGGCTTTGGTATCTGGTAGTTAGCCTTCGTACTTGCCCCGTACGGTTTTATGACTCAGGTGGGTCTTGGTGTTCATGTGTACTCCTTGGTGTTATTATATCATAGACTGCCGGCAGTGAGGAAGGTATTCCACGGGCATGATTGATGTTGAGGGCGTGAGACCCATAGTTATATTTGAGTAATGACTTTGAGGGCGTGAGTCCCTGACTTACATGACTGCTTATTTATTGTGGACTGTAGTTTGGTTATCATACATGTCTCCTGCTTTATATAGACTACTATGATTTCATTTACAGTATTTTCAGTTTCACATACTTGGTACCTGTTGTACTGACCTCCTTGAATGTGTTCATAAGCGCAGTAAGTACACCAGTTGTTGATCCTCGCTCATAGGATCACAGTTCAGCGTATTGGGAAGCTCCGTTTCTCCGGAGGCTTATCTTTTGGTATAGTCCTCTGTCACTGTAGGTACTTGTACATTCAGGGGTATGGCGGGGCCCTGTCCCGTCATGTTGTATAAAAACTCTTAGAGGTCTGTAGTACTGTTGTGGGCAGGGTTTGTAAGGATGTAACTGTTCGGGTTCAAGTTTTATGTATATACACATGCCGAAAGGCGATATTTTCATGGATAAACTGTTCTCATTCTTTAATTGTTTCATGTCTTGTTTTTATATTCCGCTGATTACTCTGATGTTGTATCACTAGGGTGCCCGGGGTAAGGCACCAGTCACGGGCCCGGGATCGGGTCGTGACACTAGCATAGTGGTAGGGCAGCGCCGACAGGAGCATGTAGCTAATCCTAGAGCCGACAATTTAAGGATTGAGGATTTTCTGGGTTGTAGTCCACCCGAGTTCTATGGTTCGAGATCTGAAGATGATCCTCAGTAGTTCATTCGGCAGATACAGCGGACTATGCAGGTACTTAGGGCCTCGGAGACCGAGTCAGTGGTGCTAGTTTCTTACCGGTTACGCGATATTGCGTTGAACTGGTTTGAGTCTTGGGAACTGTCGAGGGGTGTGGGTGCTCTTCCAGCAGTTTGGGATGAGTTCACAGAGGCCATTCTTGATCACTTTTTGCCTCCTGAGATGAGGAGAGCCCGTGTTGATAGGTTCTTGTCATTGAGGCAGAATGGGAGGACCATCAGGGAGTACAACCTGGAGTTTGACTCGTTGGCCAGTTATGCGCATACTATTGTGGCTGACATGGCTGATAGAGTTCATCGCTATGTTATGGGGCTAGACCGTTATATGATCACTGCTTGCCTGGGAGTGGCCCTTCAGCCAGGTATGGATATTTCCAGGATGCAGGCATATTGTTAAACCACGTAATTCCAGGTCATGTATTTAAGAACGTACGAAAGGAAATAAGATTTGAATTTGGAAAGATAAGTTGACAGAATGGTTGTGGACAGATTTTTAGTAAACTTTGGAATGCTATACATCCCAGTATGTTGAGAGGTTTTAGGTGTTTTTCAAGCCTAATATAAAGTTCGTTGAGTCTAGTTTCCAACGCAACAAACCGCTCGTCGATTGGACATCGGAGTAGAAAGTTATGGACGTTACAAGATCAGCTGGCAGAAGAGAAGGAAAATGTTTCAGTCAGGCGTCACAGCGCCACGGCGCCGGTTGCAGGGCCGCGGCGCCGAGGCGGGAATTTCTGCGGAAAAGGGGTTAAATTAGTAGATATTTGTGTAGAGGACATATGGGAAGGCGACAAGTGTCCCTCCCAACTTGCATAAGAAGATAGAGGCTATATATGACCAAGTCTTGCAAGATTAAAATCATTTGCAAGATTTCTTCCAAATAGAAATTCTCTTCTCTTCTCTCTCAAATTGAGAAAAACCCTAAGCCTTGATGAAATTTTAGAAAGGTGGCAAGAAGGAAATATGTTGGAAAGCTTGTAGAGGGTTTGTGTGGGTGATTTTAAGGTGAAGAAGAATTGCGGAAAGAAGGCTAGAGTGGGCGAGATTGTTGGACTGTTTTGGGCGAAATACCAAGGTAAATTCATTCTCCTTCTTGAAATAAAATATGTCATGTGTTGTAGAAATTGGAGAAGGGTTTTGTGATGAGTAAAATGGGTATAAGAATTGAATGTTGTCAAGTCATAAATGAAAGTATAAAAGGGCAGTTTTCGAGCCTCTAGTTTGTTGGATTTAGATGGTCGTTGTCTTCACTTTTATGTGGGGTTTATTGAAATGATTTTTAGTAGTTGATACTTGATCATGTGAATTATGTATTGAAGTTTGATAAGTGGCATTTGGTTATTGATTTCTGGCCTTGAAAAAGGTGGAAAAGTACGTAGAAACAAAGGAAGTGCTGCCCGATTTTCCGTAGAATAAGAGTCCTTATACTTAAAAATATTCTGCGTTGAAAGCTAGAAGTTGATTGGGGTATTGTGGTCATTATAGGTTGACATTCTACGCGCGTCGTATTCAACTTGGCAAGTGGATTGAGTCGGAAGGTACGTGAACTCTTCCTATCCTCTTGAGCATGAATCTTATGAAATGTATAGTACGGTAGACGTACGTGTTTTAAATGAACTCGGTTTCATTTTGGTATCCTTGTAAGGATTTTCGAAAGTGTAGTAACTCGTTTTCAAAGAAGTATATGTTACTTGACTTGAAAAGTATAGAATACTTGATTTGGGAAAAGTATTGACAACTTGATATTCTAAGTTAAAGACTTGAAGTATTTTGAAAGTTATGTAACTTGATTTGAAAGTATAAGTCTCTTGATTATAAAAAGAATGAATTTGCCTAAAACATAAAGAGTTATAACGGCTTTATGGGAAGTTAGTTATAACGGCTTTATGGAAGGTTAAGAAAGTGATCTATTTTATAGGCACGAGTTGCCTAGGTTGTGAAAGTAGAAGTTACTTGGTTTTAAAGCCTTGAAATGAATTTCTAAAGGTGTAGTAACTTGATTTGAAAAATAGACATGGCTTGATACTACGGGTGTTAGTATCTTGGGGTTTTTATATAAAAAGGGTTCTTTTAAAGGAATGGAAGTACATAGTACTTTGGGTTAAATTCCCGGATTTTATAATGACATGTTAGTGCCTTAAGTAAAATAAAATGAGAGTGTATATAAATAAGGCTAATAAGAAGTTAGGGGATTTCTTAACTTGCTTGGATCACCAAACTGAGTACCTATACTTGCGGGCATGAACGCAGCCCCCGAAGGGGGTCAGTCCAACAAGGTACCAAGTATGTAAATGTTACACCCCGTAAGTGCAGGACATGTCTAAGAGAATGTATGTAAGGAATCAAGACTTAAAAATTGGTACGAAAGAAAGAATTGTTTTTACGACGGAAAATCTTCCGAACGTCGGAAAGGAAAAATGTTCGTTGTTGAGAATTGGATTCTCAAAATGCATTATTTGTAGAGTATGGAACTTATTAACATTATGGAAATTTATTTTTACGGATTTGGTCATGTGGGGCCCACCCGAGGAATTTTACGTTTTGTGGGGCCCACGAGGGCTACGGAGTTTTATGGACGAATGAGAGGGCGACATGTGGCACCCCCACATATGGTCTTGGACGAATTTAGTAAAGGTAAAATGGTCATTGACCATCAAGGAAGATAAGTCTTGCTAGCTTGATATTATTAACCAAGTCAACTTGCCACTTGTGTGTGATCCAAGTGCTCTTCATCCTAGCCACCCATATGTGATTATCTTGACCCTCCATTGTATTATATATACACACTAGTGCAAGACTTGCTCTTCAACACTTAGAATTATTTCACACATAGTTGTTCTTCATTTAGGAGTTCACGGCTTTGTCTCAATTCCCACAAGAAAATTTTGTAATTTTGTTCCATTGTTCACAAGACTTTAACCCAAGGTCCCTAAGAGTATTGTAAGGTTATCTCAATAGAAAGATCCCGGAAAGGTGGCGTTTTCGTATTAGTCGCAAGGCGGAAACTTAAGGAGTTCTTCAACTTTGAAGTTGGAACTTGAAGATGAGTTCTTCATAGGCTTCTAAGGAGTGCTTGGAGCGGATTGGAACATAAGGAAAGGAGCTAAGAATTGCTAAGGAGCGACTTTGAATCTTGGAAATATTAAGGGCTTGTAAAGGTATAATTCTTGTCGTTTTAGTAATTAAGATTACTTATTGTTGTAGCTATGGTTATTAGCAAGCATGAGATGTTTATATTATGTAGTTAGATAAGTATATTGGCTATTGGAACCCTAATCCGAAAACTAGCATGTTTAGCCTTAAGATTACAATTCAAGTTGATTATTAGTTTAAGTCGTCGCATGTTGTATAAAGAAGGAAATTGTAGTTGTTGAAGTTGTTTATGGCTATATAACATGTTAGACCTTAGAACTTGGAATTTGGAAAAGAATTGGAAAGGACTTAGGATTGGTTATAAGTTGGCCGAGAATGGCTTGGATATTAAACTTACTTGGTATGAATTGTGGGGCGGAATTTTACACGTATTGTAAGGCGTGTAATCCCCTTTGATTGGTTGGTATGTTGAGCCTTAAATGTGGCATGTTTGGTTATTGTATTCGGCCTTGAAAAGGTGGCAAAGTATGTAGAAACAAAGGAAGTGCTGCCCGATTTTCCGTAGAATAAGAGACCGTATACTTAGTATTATTCTACGTTTGAAGCTAGAGGTTAATGGATGTATTATGACCATTATAGGTTGAAGTACTACGAGTAGCGTATTCTACTTGAAGGGGTGGAAAAGCTAGCAAGGATAAAATACTTGGGAGCATTTTGCAACTTGTCGCTAGTCGTCGCGAGGTATGTGAACCTCTTCCTTCTTTGGCATGATCCTACATATGAAATAGTCATGTGATAGTATTTCATGATTCCTTCCACTCTTAGAAGTTAAGAAGTGTCCAAGTTTGTCACGACCCGACCCCGGGCCCGTGACTGGTGCCTTACCCCGGGCACCCTAGTGATACAACATCAGAGAAAATCAGCGGAAATAAAAACTTACACATGAAACAAGATATACAATAAGAAAAATAGGCTAACCAAACGGTCACCTTTCTGCATATATTTAAAAAGATTAAACCTGAACAATTACATCCCTTTTACAAACCACCGCCACAACAAGATTACTACGGACCTCTAGAATGTTATAACAACAACGACGGGATGGGGCCGCCATACCCACGAATGTAAGTACCTACAACGACGGGGACTATACCAAAGATAAGCTCGGAGAAACGGAGCTTCCCAAAATCTTGTTGTGATCCTATGAGCGAGGATCAACAATCGGTGTACCTCTACCTGCGGCATGACGCGGCCCCAAGAGATCGATCAACAGTACCAAGTATGTGGCGAAAATCGTAAATGAAATCATAATAGTCTATATAAAACAGAAGACATATATGATAACCAATTTACGATACACAATATGTGAGCAGTCATGTCAAGCCAGGGACTCACGCCCTTAAGTCATCACTCGAATATAACCAAGGGTCTCATGCCCACAATATCAATCATGCCCGTGGAATTCCTTCCTCACTGCCGGCAGTCCATGATATAAAAGCACCAAGGAATACATATGAACACCAGGTCCCACCTGTGTCATAATAAAACTGTACGGGGTAAGTACGAAGGCATAGCCGACTACTAAAACCCACCGTACCAATAATGCTATAAAACTGTATCACGAGGTCTTTCTAGACCGCCACATGATCTAAGCTGGGCCACTCGCCCTCAGTATCAATGTGCGCGTCTAATCCTGGAACTCACCGCGACTCGCATAAAGCCACATAGGCGCATGAGGTACTCCTCGCGTCGGGGTAGCTAACCCGCTGACATCAACTGGACCGAAGTCCGCATAGCCACACATGGGCCGCATGAGGTATTCCTCGCATCGGCGTAACACACCCGGAGTGATCATCCTGTCCTGGAACTCCGCGACTCGCATAGGCCACGCGTGGACTGCGTAGGTATTCCTCGCATCGAGGGTGGCAAATCCTCGGCATCATAACAAGTCAGGGGGGTATGTGATATAATACCAGTACAACGGGCTTATCGTTAAACAACATAAGCATAACAAGAATAACCCCCTTACACAACCATCACAAGATACTAACACACGTAGCATCATAACATGTTCACTTTATCAAACCGGCAAGAAAGTATTACAAGGTTATCACAGGCAAAACATAGGCAAGTTACTCACACGAGGTACTTTTATTTCATGTCAACAAATCCGGGTTTTTAACCCTAAAGTACTACATGCATTGATTCTTTTAAAAAGTTCCATGTCTTTCACAAAAGTCACACGATACCCGTAGTATCAAAATATAGCAACTATCTTTTTAGGTAAACCAAAACAATTTCCATACCGTCTTTTTAAACCCACTTAAGACAAAAGCATGCCTTCCTTTTAAACGAAAACACTTCAAATTCTCAAGTGTTTCTTTTTTTGTAAATCAAGTCCTTACTTTGTAATTTTAAGAAAATCAAAACTTGTTTATTAATGATCTTATTAAAGTAGCCATGATCTAGGAAATGTAATACAATTTTGTCTTATCTTAGCTTCTATGCAGATGGAAGATTCTACTTGTTTTAAGTTAATTGATAGTCATTACCTTTTCCATTATTAACGCTGCATTGGCTTGTTCGATATTCTTTCCCCTTTTCGAAATCAATATGACATTATTATTTAAAAACCAAGTACTCATTACTCATGAATGAAGTTTCACAACTTTCTACACAGTTCAAGTTCTTCACATATTATATTAAGTCAAATATAAATCAAGTCTCTTATCTTTTAAAACCAATAACCCATTCTTTGACCTACATAAAGTCGTTATAATTAACTTCCCATAAAGCCATTATAACACTTTATGTTTTAAAACAACTTAATTCGTTTAGCACACGTACGTCTACCGTACTACATAGTTCACAATATTCATGCTAGAAAGGATAGGAAGAGGTTCACATACCTCGCGACGATTATCGACAATTAGCAAAACGCTCCAAAGGTCTAACATCGCCCGCCTTTCCCACCCTTCAAGTAGAATACGCTACTCGTAGTACTTCAACCTATGAAGGCCACAAAACGTCTATTAACCCCTAGATCTCATCGTAGAATAATTCTAAGTACAAGGTTCCTTATTCTATGGAAAATTCGGCGACACCTCCCCGCATGACCACATAAATCTCCTCTCTATCGAGGCTGCTGCAAGCCAACAATTCCAGGGGGGGTTACACGTCTAACCGGACGTGTACAATTCTACTCCACAATAATACTACAAGTCTACTGTAAATACAGTCCAATGTAAATACAGTTCAATTCTTATGCATATTCATTCTGCATATAGTATACTCAACTATACATTACTACAACATGTAATATCCAATTACAATAGGGGGACAAAGATCATTACCGCGATAAGCCCAAAATTATCCAAGATATAAGTCGATCCTGAGCAACGTTTAGCTCCAATTCCTTACGCTCCAACCCGCTCCAAGCAACCCCTAGAAGTTTCTAAAAAACTTCTCTTAACACTTCATCTAAGCTATGAAATTTTTTCTAGGGTTTCATTTTTGCGACTATTGGAATAAAGTAGTATTTTCGGCTCTTAGTATTGAAATAACTTTGGAATACTACTAGGAATACTAGGCTAAGGTATTTGGGATAATAACAACACTTGAAGGATTTTTCTACACAAAAAGGGGGTTGGACGAGAACAACACAAGGAGGGAGGGATAATTTTGCCTTTGAAACTCTTAAGTGTGGATGAATAAAGTCTTGAAACAAGGGGGTATTTATAGAGAAATCAAGGGCTATGATTTAAGCAAGTGTAAGGTGAGGATGGGGTACATGTGTGTGGGTAGTTTGCCAACCATTTGTCCACCATAACAATGGGACAAGTGGCAAGCCACTTGTCCCACACAAAACCGTCCAACACACACACTAACAATCGGCCCACATGGCCTCAAGGGGGGGGGGGGTGACACGTGTCTCCCCCCTACTCGTCCAAAATATTTCGTCTTCCGAAAATATCCGTAATGCCAAAAATCCGAAAATAAAGTGGGCCCCTCAAAACCGTAAATTTTCCCCGTGGGCCCCACGTGACCAATTCCGGAAATAAAATTCCATAATTCTCAGATATTCGAAAAAGTCCGAATTCCAAATCTGGGAATCCAATTCCCTTTAACGAACATTTTTCCTTCTCAAAATTCGGAAATTTTTCTGTCGAAAAATCACATCTTTCTTCCTTTTAATTTAAATGTCGTATTCTCGCACGTAGTTCCTCATATACATACTCTGGAACTACGGGGTGTAACATTCTTCTCCCCTTAGAAACATTCGTCCCGAATGTTCCTTCTAAGCCTCCAAACATACCTGTCGGTATAGTCTTCCCTATTATGCTTACGAAACCAATTATGCCACACATGGCCATAATACAACATACGCGCAAAACTCACATCCGAGTCAACAAAGAATCACCTCCAACGTGTATAACAATACTAAAGCTTTCACCCATGGTCCAAAGGATACTTTCTTCCCATCTTCACTTATAAAAATGACACTTCCATCTTCTTAACACATCTTAGCCTCTTTTCTAACTCGTCGTACCTTCCTCGTACACTCGAACTCTTCCTACTATACGTACCGCATTTCTGTCATTGCTTCAGTTTCCAAAATCTCGGGGTTACTATCTCTAACTTGGTCATCATTAACTGGGAACACTCTGGATGGATCTCCGATACTCTTTCGAAACATAGCAACATGGGAGACCGGACGTACTGTCTCCTAAGTCGGACGGCAGTGCTAACTTATAGGCAACCTGTCCTATTCTACAACGATCTGAAAATGCCCAAAGTACCTCGGGCTAAGTTTCCCCTGCTTTCCAAATCTCGTCACACCCTTCCGGGGTGGTACCTTCCGGGGTGGTACCTTCAAGAAGACCCACCGTCAACCTGAACTCCAAGTGTCGACGCCGATTATCCGCACTAATAACCTCTTCTGGATAAGCTTCACCTTATCCATATCCTGTTGAATCAAGTATGGACCAACTATCTGAACCTTGCCAACATCGAACCAATCGACCGACAACCTACACCTCCGCCCATACAAGACTTCATAGGGCACCACCCGAATACTGAAATGGTAGCTCTTATAACACTCCCTCAACAGGAGGCAACAATCCTCACAGCTACCCCTGAAATCAACACACCAGCCCGAGGGTGAATGCAATACTGAGACTTACCTGAGTTTCTAACCCCGCCTGTTAAAACCTCCAGAAACAAAAGAAATAGCCGAAAACCGGGCTCCACTGCCTGCCATAAAAAGTAGGAACCCCGTGCAGCCTTAAAACCTCCCTGATATACAACATCTCGCATAACCCTCCGCCGATTAAACAGTCCTGACTAAAAGACAAGATGGGCTGACCCCGTCGGCCCGACTACTGGTCGAACGCATCTACGAACTCGTACGACGATTAACTAAACTTGGGCCTTGCATCCTCGAGACCCTATCACATAGCGGGACCACTACCAACTGACATCACCCCATTCCATACTATCGGTTGACCCAAAATGAGTCCAAAACCCGACCCACTTCGTACCAAACTCTTGTTCCTGGTCCGGAACCACCTCACTAATCAAGTCATGAGAACCTAGTGGTCTTCTAAGCCCAACTACCCCCTTCCCTTTCACACCACTCAAGGACTTATCACCTGAATATACTCCACGTATCCAACGTACCCCGACAACGATCAAACGTACAATCTTTTACTTAAGGCGACTTTGCATCTAACGTCTCCACGTGTAATATTCTAAGGCTCACACCTACCACGTCCCCAGACTTAACTACCCATGTAATTATCCCTCCTAACACAATGCTATCCGTACATAGCACTCCACATGTATCTACCATAACAACCTAAATAAGTCTCTTAAGGGCTGAAGATATCTCTGTAACTACTGCCTCACTTTCCCTTTGTCGCTCTAATCAAATCCTGCTCTGCTGGGCGCATAACTATAGAAGGTGAGATGAACCAGCCACTGATCCCGAAGGCTGAGTCGTAACATTCGCGCCATCTCTGGTCAGACAATTGTCGCAAAATGGCCCTGCTGACCGCAAGCCTAACAAGCTATCTAAGTAGTACGACACTCCCCATAAGGACACCTACCACAACGGCCATACCGAGGTGGGGGTGGCCTCCTCTGGCTAACACCCCTTCCTCTCCCAACCACTGAATCCGCAACTGACTTGGTAGGCTAAGTCATCCCACCTGCATCCCTCCTACCAGATAATCGTCAAGTCCTGTGACATAACGGTGCACTCTATCCTCCATGTCTGCCACTAAAACGGGGACATAACGAGCCAATGAGTCAAACTCTATTCTGTATTCCCGAACCGTCCGCCCGTTCTGCCTCAACATCATAAATCTAACTGCCCGAGCTCTCCTCATCTGCGAGGGCAAGAAGCGTGTAGATAATGCCTCTAAGGTCTTGATCACTTTCACGATCCACAGAATCGTCGAATAAACTCACGAGGATCTTCCTCGGTTCTCAATCCATAGAACTCGGGTGGTGCAACTCGAAGTCGAAATATCAACTTCTCGGATCTAGGGTGAACTATCGATGCTGCGGAACCTCCGACTCTCGTCTGTCCTCATTCCTAGCCACAAGCCTAGCTAGTAACTGGGACATTTCCTTGTAACTCATATCCTCGGCTCCTGGTCGTGAAACTGGAGGCTCAGGTATCGTGGCCTCAATAGAAACTGCTGCCGCTCTAAACTCTGCTGGGGATAGCAGCGTCATAAAACTCGTCGTCTGAAGTACTATCTCAGGTAATGGCGGATCGTGCCTCGTAACCTACGTGTTCTACTCGTAGCTCCCTCTGCTGCCTTGCCCTTCTGGGCTCTGGTTGCCTTGCGTAGAGGCGTAACGGGTACATAAGAATACGCCAGAGGGAGTCCAACTTATAACACAGCTCTAAGGCACGATCTCATAGTGAGAAGAATGGAAACCAATCCTAAATATCCTGCAGCCTCCTGATTATAGGTGTGGTGCACAACACGCCGATAATCAAGACTCTACTAGATACGGTCTGTAGACACTTTCCGAGGATTAACTGCTCTGATACCGCTTTTGTCACGACCCGACCCCGGGCCCGTGACTGGTGCCTTACCCCGGGCACCCTAGTGATACAACATCAGAGAAAATCAGCGGAAATAAAAACTTACACATGAAACAAGATATCTGATAAGAAAAATAGGCTAACCATCTGATCGCGCTTCTGCGTATATTTAAAAAGATTAAACTCAACGATTACATTCCTTTTACAAACCACGCCACAACAAGATACTACAGACCTCTAAGAATGTTATAACAACAACGACGGGACAGGGCCCCGCCATACCTCTGAATGTAAGTACCTACAACGACAGGGGACTATACCAAAGATAAGCCTCCGGAGAAACAGAGCTTCCCAAAATCTTTGGCGTGATCCTATGGCGAGGATCAACAAGCGGTGTACCTCACTGCGGCATGAACGCAGCCCGAAGGTCGATCTAACAGTACCAAGTATGTGGCCCGAAAATCGTAAATGAAATCATAATAGTCTATATAAAGCGAAGACATATATGATAACCAATTTACGATACCTGATATGTGGCGATCATGTCAAGCGTGGACTCACGCCCTTAAAGTCATCACTCGAATATAACCAAGGGTCTCATGCCCACAATATCAATCATGCCCGTGGAATTCCTTCCTCACTGCCGGCAGTCCATGATATAAAAGCACCAATGAATACATATGAACACTAGGTCCCACCTGTGTCATAATAAAACCGTACGGGGTAAGTACGAAGGCATAGCCGACTACTAAAACCCACCATACCAATAATGCTATAAAAATGTATCACGAGGTCTTTCTAGACCGCCACATGATCTAAGCTGGGCCACTCGCCCTCAGTATCAATGTGCGTGTCTAATCCTGGAACTCACTGCAGCTCCGCATAGGCCACACATAGGCCCGCATGAGGTACTCCTCGCATCGGGGGTAGCTAACCCGCGGCATCAACCTGGACCCCCGAAGTCCGCATAGCCACACATGGGCCGCATGAGGTATTCCTCGCATCGGCGTAACACACCCGGAGTGATCATCCTGTCCTGGAACTCCCGCAGCTCCGCATAGGCCACACATGGACCTGCATGAGGTATTCCTCGCATCGAGGGTGGCAAATCCTCGACATCATAACAAGTCAGGGGGGTATGTGATATAATACCAGTACAACGGGCTTATCGTTAAACAACATAAGCATAACAAGAATAACCCCCTTACACAACCATCACAAGATACTAACACACGTAGCATCATAACATGTTCACTTTATCAAACCGGCAAGAAAGTATTACAAGGTTATCACAGGCAAAACATAGGCAAGTTACTCACACGAGGTACTTTTATTTCATGTCAACAAATCCGGGTTTTTAACCCTAAAGTACTACATACATTGATTCTTTTAAAAAGTTCCATGTCTTTCACAAAAGTCACACGATACCCGTAGTATCAAAATATAGCAACTATCTTTTTAGGTAAACCAAAACAATTTCCATACCGTCTTTTTAAACCCAATTAAGACAAAAGAATGCCTTCCTTTTAAATGAAAACACTTCAAATTCTCAAGTCTTTCTTTTTTTGTAAATCAAGTCCTTACTTTGTAATTTTAAGAAAATAAAAACTTGTTTATTAATGATCTTATTAAAGTAGCCATGATCTAGGAAATGTAATACAATTTTGTCTTATCTTAGATTCTATGCAGATGGAAGATTCTACTTGTTTTAAGTTAATTGATAGTCATTACCTTTTCCATTATTAACGCTGCATTGGCTTGTTCGATATTCTTTCCCCTTTTCGAAATCAATATGACATCATTATTTAAAAACCAAGTACTCATTACTCATGAATGAGGTTTCACAACTTTCTACACAATTCAAGTTCTTCACATATTATATTAAGTCAAATATAAATCAAGTCTCTTATCTTTTAAAACCAATAACCCATTCTTTGACCTACATAAAGTCGTTATAATTAACTTTCCATAAAGCCATTATAACACTTTATGTTTTAAAACAACTTAATTCGTTTAGCACACGTACGTCTACCGTACTACATAGTTCACAATAATCATGCTAGAAAGGATAGGAAGAGGTTCACATACCTCGCGACGATTATCGACAATTAGCAAAACGCTCCAAAGCTCTAACCTTGCCCGCCTTTTCCACCCTTCAAGTAGAATACGCGACTCGTAGTACTTCAACCTATGAAGGCCACAAAACGTCTATTAATCCCTAGATATCATCGTAGAATAATTCTAAGTACAAGGTTCCTTATTCTACGGAAAATTCGCAGACACCTCCCCTCCCCGCAACCACATAAATATCCTCTCTATCGAGGCACGCTACAAGCCAACAATTCGGGGGTTACACGCCTAACCGGACGTGTACAATTCTACTCCACAATAATACTACAAGTCTCAGAATACATCCAATGTAAATCTGATTCAATTCTTATCCATATTCATTCTACATATAGTATACTCAACTATACATTACTACAACATGTAATATCCAATTACAACAGGGGGACAAAGATCATTACCTCGATAATCCCAAAATTATCCAAGATATAAGTCGATCATGAGAAACGTTTAGCTTCAATTCCTTACGCTCCAACCCGCTCCAAGCAACTCCTAGAAGTTTCTAAACAACTTCTCTTAACACTTCATCTAATCTATGAAGATTTTTCTAGGGTTTCATTTTTGCGACTATTGGAATAAAGTAGTATTTCCGGCTCTTAATATTGAAATAACTTTGGAATACTACTAGGAATACTAGGCTATGGTATTTGGGATAATAACAACACTTGAAGGATTTTTCTACACAAAAAAGGGGGGGGGGGGGGGGGGGGGGGACGATAACAACACAAGGAGGGAGGGATAATTTTGCCTTTGAAACTCTTAAGTGTGGATGAATAAAGTCTTGAAACAAGGGGGTATTTATAGAGAAATCAAGGGCTATGATTTAAGCAAGTGTAAGGTGAGGATGGGGTACATGTGTGTGGGTAGTTTGCCAACCATTTGTCCACCATAACAATGGGACATGTGGCAAGCCACTTGTCCCACACAAAACCGTCCAACACACACACTAACAATCGGCCCACATGGCCTCAAGGGGGGGGGGGTGACACGTGTCGCCCCCCCTACTCGTCCAAAATATTTCGTCTTCCGAAAATATCCGTAATGCCAAAAATCCGAAAATAAAGTGGGCCCCTCAAAACCGTAAATTTTCCCCGTGGGCCCCACGTGACCAATTCCGGAAATAAAATTCCATAATTCTCAGATATTCGAAAAAGTCCGAATTCCAAATCTGGGAATCCAATTCCCTTTAACGAACATTTTTCCTTCTCAAAATTCGGAAACTTTTCTGTTGAAAAATCACATCTTTCTTCTTTTTAATTTAAATATCGTATTCTCGCACGTACGTCCTCATATACATACTCTGGAACTACAGAGTGTAACAAAGTTGTTGATTCTAAGTTCAAAATATGTCTAAAGTTATCCTAAGTCCTTACCAAGTCTTATGGGAGATGTTGGTAAGAATGGTTAGGAAGTTATGAGATTTGATCTAAAGCTATGTGTCTTGATTTATTTAAAGTAAGCAAGTTGATTTTATGTTTAAAAAAAATGACTTGAATTTATATGTGAAAAGGGGATTGATTTTAAAAGTGGAGGTTATATGATTTTATAAGTATAAGTAAATGGACTTTAAAGAATGTATGTTATGAAGTTTTAAGACTACGAACTTTGATTGTCTTTTAAGGATTTTGAAGTTTTAAGCGATATGATTTTAAAGAATGTATACTACGAGGGGTTAATACTATAAGCCTGGATTTTATGAGTGGAAATGACTAACTTTAAAAAGTATGGCTTCTTAATTTATTTCAACAGTTAAGAAGATGGTTTCCAAAAGAGTGTGTGACTTGAGCTTTAAAAAGAAAGGAGTTTTATGATTCTTTTTAAGTATGTATGTACGTAGTATTTTTGGGTCTAGTTTTCCTAATGTTGTAAGAATAAAAGTGTCTTAAGTTCTCTAAAATGAATGGTTGTTATAATAGCTTTATGGGAAGTTGTTATGACGACTTAAGAAGAAGTGAAAAGATGGTTTAAAATGTTATGTAAGGAAAAATCACACCGAGCCTACAAATAGGCCGGATTACGTTATGAAATACACCGAGCCTACAAATAGGCCGGATTACGTTATGAGATACACCGAGCCTACACATAGGCCGGATTACGCCATATTACCCCGAGCCTACACATAGGCCGGGTTACGTCATCTTACACCGAGCTCCACAGGCGGGCCGGATTATGCTACGTGATTCCACATTACACCGAGCTCCACAGGCGGGCCGAATTATGCTACATGATTCCACATTACACCGAGCTCCACAGGCGGGCCGGATTATGCTACATGATTCCACATTACACCGAGCTCCACAGGCGGGCCGGATTATGCTACATGATTCCACATTACACCGAGCTTGTCACGACCCAACCCCGGGGCCGCGACTGGTACCCTACCGGGGTACCCTGTCAGGTATATGTCAGAGAATAGCAGCGGAACATACACAACACATACGCATAAAAAGTAACATCACCGCCAGTAAGTCGCCTTCCATAAAACATACTTAACAAAAGTATAATAGTACAACTGGTTCTTATAGCCCAAAACACATAGGTGGCCACAGACCTCTAAAGATAACAACTGTGGCGGGACAAGGTGTCACGACCCGATTCCGGGCCCGTGACTGGTGCCTTACCCCGGGCACCCTAGTGATACAACATCAGAGTAATCAGCGGAACATAAAACAATACGAGAAATATTATGAAATATGAAACAATAATCTGAGAAAAACTTGCCTTTCGGCATATATATAAATAACAAATTTGTTCAACATGAACACTTTTAAACCCTTTTACAAACCTCGCACATGGCATTTTCTGAGACCTCTAAGAAATGATACGACAACAATGGCGGACGGGGCCGCCATACCCTGAATGTAAACACCTACAACAACAGGGACTATACCACTGATAAGCCTCGAGAAACGGAGCTTTCCATGTGACTGTGACCCTAAGAGCGAGGATCAATGACTGGTGTACCTTTACCTGCGGCATGAACGCAGCCCCCCGAAGGAGGTCAGTACAACAGGTACCAAGTATGTGAAACTGAAAATAAATACTGTAAATGAAATCATAGTAGTCTATACAAAGCAGGAGACATGTATGATAACCAAACTACAGTTCACCATAAGTAAGCAGTCATGTCAAGTCAGGGACTCACGCCCTCAAGTCATCACTCAATTTTACCAATGGGTCTCACGCCCACAACATCAATCGTGCCCGTGGAATACCTTCCTCACTGCCGGCAGTTTATGATACACAAACACCAAGGAATACACATGAACACCAGGTCCCACCTGTGTCCTAATAAAACAGTACAGGGTAAGTACGAAGGCATAGCCGACTACTAACACCCACAGTACCAACAAGGTCATAAAATGTGTCATGATATCTGTCTAGACCGTCACATGATAAAAGCTGGTCACTCGCCCGCAGTATCAAATGTGCGCGTCTAGCCCTGGAACTCTCCGCATAGGCCAACCTCATAGGCCCGCATGAGGTATAACCCCGCATCGAGGGTAGCTACTCCCCGGCATCGTCCTGGACTCGCAGTCCGCATGGCCACAACCGCGCGTGACCACAAGGGCCGTAAACTAACCTGGAACTCCGTAGTTCCGCATGGATCCCCTGGACCCGCATGAGGTATCCTCGAATCATGGTCCCAGACCGCCTGAGTCTACCCCGCATCGGAGGGCAGCTTAACCTCCGGACACAAGTCAAGGTGAGTGGTACAATACCAACATAACGGCTGATAGTCAAACAACTTTAAGCGCAGTCGAGGGGAAAACCCCTTTACACTAACATCACAAGATACTAACACACGTAGCATCCTAACATGTTTACTTCTCAAATCAACAAGAATGTATTATAAGGCTATCACAAACCGATACAATCAAGTTATTCACACAAGGTGCTTTCTACTAACAAGTTCGGGTATCTAACCCCAAAGTACTTCACACATTAAATCTTTAAAAGATCTGTTTCTTTCACATAAGTCACACAATACCATAGTATAAAATAGAGTGACCGTCCTTTTAAGAAAACCAAAACTCTTACCTTTGTAAAATCAAGTAACATCATTATTTCCCAAACGTCCAAGTTTGCCTAATTTCAAATGTTCACGTTTCTTATTTTAGAAAGGTTTCGTGGTTCATAGCCTTATTCATTTAAGAATATAATTTTCTTTTAAACAATCTGAGAAACATAAGCCTTATATGTGAGTAGGATATTCTTGTTTATAACAATCTTATTACAGCAACCATGATCTAGGAAATATCATTTTGTCTCATCTTAGCTTCTATGCGGATGGAAGTTGCTCTTTACGGTTTTATTAATACTTAATTAATCAAAACATTTCCCTTTATTAACGCCTTTGTGGTTTGTCGATACACATTCGATTTCAAATCAAAAACATTCTTAAGTCGTTATACCTAACTTCCCATAAAGCTAGTATAACTCTTAAGTTTTCAAAACCAAGTATTACTTCTTCAAAATGATTCAAAACTCTTTTGAAATACTTCAAGTTCTTTATTAACACATAACAAGCCGTTATAGTTCAATTGATTTACCTTTTAAAAACCACATGTATTTTCTTACCAACATAAAGCCGTTATAACCAACTTCCCATAAAGCCGTTATAACACTTTATATTCTACACCAATCAAATACATTTAGTACATGTATGCGTCACCGTACTACATAGTTCACATATCATGCTAGAAGAGATAGGAAGAGGTTCACATACCTCGCGACGAGTATCGACTAATAGCAAACGCTCCAAGTACTTCCAACCGCTACTCTGCCAAGTAGAACGCGCCACACGTAGTACTTCAACCTATAAGGCCACGCGCTTATTAACATCAAGATCTTATCGTAGAACATTCTACGAAAATTCAAAGACTCTCCCCATGGCGGCGTAAATCTCCTCTCTAACGGTGGCTACCAAGCCAACCAGGGGGGGGGGGGGTTATACATCTAACCCGACCGGGTACAATTCTACTCCACAGGACTACTACCCCAGTCTCGTAATACGACCCTATGTAATTACAGTTGATTCGATTCTTGGGCTTAAGTCAAAAGACAATTCCGCATTACTAAGCTTAGTTCTATATATAGTATACTTCAACTATATAATCTAACAACATGTAATTTCCAATTACAAATAGAGGGACAAGATAATTACCTCGATAAGCCCATAATTATCCAAGTATAAATGTCGATCCTTAGCAACGCTTAGCTCCTACTCCGGGTGCTCCAACCCGCTCCAAACAACCCTTAGAAGTTCTAACCAACTTCTACTTAATTACTTCAATCACTCAATGAAGATTTCCTTAGGGTTTCGGTTTGAGACAAAAAGGACATACTGAGTATTTCCGGGCTCTTCGTATAGAGGTTTCTTTGGAATACTACAAGGTATACGGCTAAGGTAATTTGGGCATTACAACAATACTTGGAGAGTATTTCCTACCAAGAGGGGGGGGTACCTCACGGCACACCACTAGGAGGGGGGGTGTACCCCTCGGCCAAGGCCTCTAGGAGGGGGGGTGCACCCCTCGGCCAAGGCCTCACAAAGGAAGAGGGGAGGGACGAAACCAACAAGGAGGGAGGGAGGTTTTCAAGACTTGGAAATTATGGAATGGATGAAGAAGTCTTCAAAGGGGGAGGGTATTTATAGGCCAAGCAAAGGCCAACCAATGGCCAAGATCTAGCCAAGTGGGGGGCAAGTGGAGGGCCAAGATATGCCCAAGTGCCCCCTAGACCCTACTCCTTAAAACCCTCACAAATATCTACACAAATATCTAGCAACCCTTGCCCATCCAATCGGCCTAACGCCTTCAGTCCACCACCGAGAGGGTGCCAAGTGTTGCCATCTCGTTGGTCCAAAACGTTTCGTCTCTCGGAAAAATCCGCAAAAATACTAAATGACATAGCCGTAATTTACCCTTCGTAAGTTAGGTAGAACGTTTCGTCGAAAAACGACTCTAACCGGGTGTTGTGCACAAACATATTTCGCCCGGGTGCCACATGGGGGTGACACGTGTCGCCCCGATTAAATCAAAATATTTCGTCTTAGAAAATATCCATAACGCCAAAATCTCAAAATCAAAGCGGGCCACAAAAGTAAATTTCTCCGTGGGCCACGTGACCATTTCCGAAAATAAAATTCCATAATTCTAATATAATCTAAGAAGTCCAAAAACCAAATCTGGGAATCCAATTCCCATTAACGAACCTTTTTCCTTCACAAAAACCGGAAACTTTTCCGTGGAAAAAATCACCTCTTTCTTCCTTTCCAATCTTTCTGTCGTATTCTCGTACGTACGTCCTCGCATACATACCCTGGAACTACGGGGTATAACATTCTTCCCCCCTTAGAAACATTCGTCCCGAATGTTCCTTCTAAGTCCCCAAACATACAAGCGTCGATATAGTCTCTACTACTATACTTATGAGAACAATCACCACACCTGGCCATGGAAACACCTGCGCAAAGACTTACATCCAAGCCCACGAGGAAACACCTCTATATCACCACAAATACCTCTTCCCGGGGTCAAAATATACTTCCTCAGTCACTGATACCACTTTTGTCACTTTGCCGCGAGCCTTGCTCCGACGACCCAACAAATGGTACCGGGCTGCTTGCGATCCCTGAGGCATGCCCTACGGCCCTTCTCAGGATGTGCCATACGGAGAGCCACGGTTCGGGTCTGTTCCCGTGGTAGAGGCTCTGGCCTCTTTATACGCTCAGCCCCCCGAACATAACAATACGAAAGACCGGACGTACTGCCTCCTAAGTCGGACGGCAATTGCTAACATATAGGCAACCTGGCCTATTCTTCACATGAACTCAAAAAGCCCAAAGTAACTCGGGCTAAGTTCCTTCTGTTTCCAAAACTCGTCACACCCTGTCCGGGGTGGTACTTTCAAGAAGACCGACTGTCAACCTGAACTCTAAGCGTCGTCGCCGATTATCCGCACGATTCCTCTGAGCTGCCAGAACTTCTTCTAGACGAGCTTTACCCTATCCATCTGTGGAACAAGCTGAACCAATGCGAACCTTGCCAACATCGAACCAATCGACCGGCAACTTACACTTCCGCCCTTACAAGGCTTCATAAAGCGACATCCGAACACTGAAAAGGTAGCTAGAAGCACTTCTCTCTACAGGAGACAACAATCCCCACGACTACCCCTGAAATCCACACACCGCCCGAGGCGAATGCGGTCGAGACTCACTGAGTTCTTAACCCCGCTGGTAAAACTTCCAGAAACAAAAACAGCCGTACCCTGGGCTCCACTGTTTGTCATAAGGTGAAGGTAGGCACCCGTGCAGCCTTACAACCTTTTAGATAACTCAACACAGCCGAGTAAACGGTCTGGCCCCGATTGAAAATACGATGGGCTGCCCCCATCGGCCCGACCACGGGTCGAACGCATCCACGAACTCGTACGCTGGTTAACTAAACTTGGGCCTAACACCCTCACAACCCTAACACAAGGCGGGACCACCACAAACTGACCCCACCACCAAACCTGCCGCGGGTTGACCCGCGGCGTGGCCTCAACTCGACCCACTTTCATTCCACACTACTTAGGGACCTATCCCCAAACATAGCTCACGTGCACTATGCACTTCTGATAAGGATCAAACATAACACTACACCTTTTCTTGAGATGGCCTTACCTCTAAGGTCTCCACGTATAACACTCTAAGGCTCACACCTTCTTTATCCCCCAAAATCTTACTCGGTTAACCCACCATGATTTCTAATCACAACTAACACACTGCTATCAGAACATAGCACTTAAGGTATACTCACCTTGAAAGTTACCGAAGGACCTTGCTGCTCTGGCCCTCTCCTGCTGTCCTTGGTTAACCCGTCGATCTCTACGTTTCTCGGCCTGCTGTACATAAGCCCGTACACAGGCCATGCTCAAGCCCAACTGAAGAATTACTCTTGCACAACCCTCTCTTAGGTAGTCATCAAGACTCGTGGTACATCGGTATAATCTCGTAGCCAAATCCATACCTAGTAATGTGGTCGCCTCTTTGCAATCTATATTCATCGTTTCCGGCCGTGGCGAAGGTTCAAATATCATGGACGCAGAGGAACCGCCACATCGTGCTAAACTCACGGGCTAGTGACGTCGCAGAAATCCCGAATGAAGCACTACCCTAGGTAATGATTGGGCTGTGCCCTCGCAACCCTCACGAACTCTACTCGCTCCTCGCCGCCTTGCCCTCCTGGGCCCGGGTTGCCCTACGCGGAGGCATAACGATAAGGGAAAGAATTTCATCAGAGGGTCCAACTTACAACTCAGCTCTAAGGCACGATCTCAGAGTGAGAAGAATAGAAACCAATCCTAAATATCCTATAGCCTCCTGATTATTGGCGTGGTGCACAACACACCGATAATCAAGACTCTCTTGGATCGATGCGTAGACACTTTCCGAGGATTAACTGCTCTGATACCACTTTTGTCACGACCCGATTCCGGGCCCGTGACTGGTGCCTTACCCCGGGCACCCTAGTGATACAACATCAGAGTAATCAGCGGAACATAAAACAATACGAGACATATTATGAAATATGAAACAATAATCTGAGAAAAACTTGCCTTTCGGCATATATATAAATAACAACTTTTTCCAACATGAACAGTTTTAATCCCTTTTACAAACCCTGCCCACAACGGTACTACAGACCTCTAAGAAATGATACGACAACAATGGTGGGACAGGGCCCCGCCATACCCCTGAATGTAAACACCTACAACAACAGGGGACTATACCACTGATAAGCCTCCGGAGAAACGGAGCTTTCCCACGCCGAATTGTGACCCTAAGAGCGAGGATCAATAGTGGTGTACCTTTACTGCGGCATGAACGCAGCCCGAAGGAGGTCGATAACAGTACCAAGTATGGCCCGAAAATAAATCACGTAAATGAAATCATAGTAGTCTATACAAAGCAGGAGACATGTATGATAACCAAACTACAGTTCACAATAATAAGCAGTCATGTCAAGTCATGGACTCACGCCCTCAAGTCATCACTCAATTTTACCAATGGGTCTCACGCCCACAACATCAATCGTGCGTGGAATACCTTCTCACCGCCGGCGGTTATGATACACAAACACCAAGGAATACACATGAACACCGTGTCCCACCTGTGTCCTAATAAAACGATGCAGGAGTAAATCTGAAGGCATAGCCGACTACTAACACCCAGCATCAACAAGGTCATAAAATGTGTCATGATATCTGTCTGGGCCGTCACATGATAAAAGCCGGTCACTTCGCCGCAGATCAAATGTGCGCGTCTAGCCACGAACTCTCCGCACTCGCATAGGCCAACCTCATAGGCCCGCATGAGGTATAACCCGCATCGAGGGTAGCTACTCCCGGCATCGCCTGGACTCGCATCGCATGCGCAAAGACCGCATGACCACAAGGGCCGTAAACTAACCGGAACTCCCGTAGTTCGCATGGATCCCCGGACCCGCATGAGGTATCCTCGAATCATGGTCCTGCATCACCGAGTCTACCCGCGACGGAGGCGACTTAACCTCGGACACAAGTCAAGGTGAGTGGTACAATACCAACATAACGGTGATAGTCAAACAACTTTAAGCGCAATCGAGGAAAACCCTTTACACTAACATCACAAGATACTAACACACGTAGCATCCTAACATGTTTACTTCTCAAATCAACAAGAAAGTATTATAAGGCTATCACAAACCGATACAATCAAGTTATTCACACAAGGTGCTTTCTACTAACAAGTTCGGGTATCTAACCCCAAAGTACTTCACACATTAAATCTTTAAAAGATCTGTTTCTTTCACATAAGTCACACAATACCCGTAGTATAAAATAGAGTGACCGTCCTTTTAAGAAAACCAAAACTCTTACCTTTGTAAAATCAAGTAACATCATTATTTCCCAAACGTCCAAGTTTGCCTAATTTCAAATGTTCACGTTTCTTATTTTAGAAAGGTTTCGTGGTTCATAGCCTTATTCATTTAAGAATATAATTTTCTTTTAAACAATCTGAGAAACATAAGCCTTATATGTGAGTAGGATATTCTTGTTTATAACAATCTTATTACAGCAACCATGATCTAGGAAATATCATTTTGTCTCATCTTAGCTTCTATGCAGATGGAAGTTGCTACTGGTTTTATTAATACTTAATTAATCAAAACATTTCCCTTTATTAACGCTGCTGTGGTTTGTCGATACACATTCTGATTTCAGAAATCAGTAAAACATTCTTAAGCCGTTATACCTAACTTCCCATAAAGCTAGTATAACTCTTAAGTTTTCAAAAACCAAGTATTACTTCTTCTTTCAAAATGATTCAAAACTCTTTTGAAATACTTCAAGTTCTTTATTAACACATAACAAGCCAGTTATAGTTCAATTCAGTTACCTTTTAAAAACCACATGTATTTTCTTACCAACATAAAGCCGTTATAACCAACTTCCCATAAAGCCGTTATAACACTTTATGTTCTACACCAATCAAATACATTTAGCACGTATGCGTCACCGTACTACATAGTTCACACATATCATGCTAGAAGAGATAGGAAGAGGTTCACATACCGCGACGAGTATCGACTAATAGCAAAACGCTCAAGTACTTCCAACCGCCGGCTACTACTTAAGCCAATTAGAACGCGCCACACGTTTTATTTAAACCTATAAGGCCAAAAGGGGCTTTTTAACATCAAGATCTTATCGTAGAACATTCTACTTAAAATTGGCAAAGACCTTTCCCCGCAGCGTAAATCTCCTCCTCTAACTGGCTACCAAGCCAACCAGGGGGTTATACATCTAACCCGACGGGTACAATTCTACTCCACAAGATTACTACACAAGTCTCGTAATACGGTCTATGTAATTCTGATTCGATTGATTCTTCAGCTTAAGTCAAAAGACATTGCGCGATACTAAGCTTAGTTCTATATATAGTATACTTCAACTATATAATCTAACAACATGTAATTTCCAATTACAAATAGAGGGACAAGATAATTACCTCGATAAGCCCATAATTATCCAAGTATAAATGTCGATCCTTAGCAACGCTTAGCTCCTACTCCGGGTGCTCCAACCCGCTCCAACCAACCCTTAGAAGTTCTAACCAACTTCTACTTAATTACTTCAATCACCCAATGAAGATTTCCTTAGGGTTTCGGTTTGAGACAAAAAGGACATACGGTAGTATTTCCGGGCTCTTCGTATAGAGGTTTCTTTGGAATACTACAAGGTATACGGCTAAGGTAATTTGGGCATTATAACAATACTTTTGAGAGTATTTCCTACCAAGAGGGGGGGTACCTCACGGCACACCACTAGGAGGGGGGGTGTACCCCTCGGCCAAGGCCTCTAGGAGGGGGGGTGCACCCCTCGGCCAAGGCCTCACAAAGGAAGAGGGGAGGGACGAAACCAACAAGGAGGGAGGGAGGTTTTCAAGACTTGGAAATTATGGAATGGATGAAGAAGTCTTCAAAGGGGGAGGGTATTTATAGGCCAAGCAAAGGCCAACCAATGGCCAAGATCTAGCCAAGTGGGGGGCAAGTGGAGGGCCAAGATATGCCCAAGTGCCCCCTAGACCCTACTCCTTAAAACCCTCACAAATATCTACACAAATATCTAGCAACCCTTGCCCATCCAATCGGCCCTAACGCCCCTTCAAGTCCACCAACGAGAGGGTGCCAAGTGTTGCCCTCTCGTTGGTCCAAAACGTTTCGTCTCTCGGAAAAATCCGCAAAAATACTAAATGACATAGCCGTAATTTACCCTTCGTAGTTAGGTAGAGCGTTTCGTCAAAAACGACTCTAACGGTGTTGTGCACAAACATATTTCGGCCCAAGGGTGCCACATGGGGTGACACGTGTCGCCCCGATTAAATCCAAAATATTTCGTCTTCCGAAAATATCCATAACGGCCAAAATCTCAAAATCAAAGCGGGCCCCACAAAACCGTAAATTTCTCCCGTGGGCCCCACGTGACTATTTCCGAAAATAAAATTCCATAATTCTAATATAATCTAAGAAGTCCAAAAACCAAATCTGGGAATCCAATTCCCATTAACGAACCTTTTTCCTTCACAAAAACCGGAAACTTTTCCGTGGAAAAAATCACCTCTTTCTTCCTTTCCAATCTTTCTGTCGTATTCTCGTACGTACGTCCTCGCATACATACCCTGGAACTACGGGGTATAACACAAGGCCCCGCCATACCCCCTGAATATACAAAGTACCTATAGCATCAGGGAAATATCCATACCAATAAATAAGCTTCCGGAGGAATGGAGCTTCTGACACCGGAATAGTGATCCTAAGAACGAGGATCCTCAATCTGCTTACCCTTACCTGCGGCATGAACGCAGCCCCCGGGGAAGGGGGTCAGTACACAATATGTACCAAGTATGTAAAGCTGGGAAAATACTGTAATATGATATCAAAAGTCTAAAAGCAAGCTGGAGTCATGGAAGACAATAAAATACCTTTTACTGTGCCTTACTAACAATGAGAGTGACAAGTATATATATATATAATACTGCATAAAATAGGAGGCTCATGATCAAAACAGGGTACCTCGCCCGTAGTATCAAAAAAAAACCATCCTACTCCTGGGACTATTTCACCGCACGTGGGTCTGTGGACCCGCATGAGGTACTCTCGCATCTACTGTGGCACGGGACTATTTCACCCGCATAAGCCCATAAGGACTCGCATGAGGTATTCCTCGCATCATGGGTAGCAAATCCACGGAACAGGTGGTATAACGATCTTGGGGACTTTCCCCTCAGATATACTCTTACCCTGAAGCAGATGGTATAACGATCTTGGGGTACCTCGGATATACTCTTTGCTGAGCGGATGGTATAACGATCTTGGGGCTTGCCCGCCGGATATACTCTTATCGTGCGGATGGTATAACGATCTTGGATCTGCCCCTCAGATATACTCTTACACTGAAGCAGATGGTATGACGATCTTGGGGCTGGCCCCTCAGACATACTCTTACACTGAAGGAGGTGGTATGACGATCTTGGGGCTTGCCCCTCAGACATACTCTTACCCTATCTCAAACTGTCATCATATCATAAATAAGTTAAGCAAACTTATAACTTCTTTTAGTCTTGTTCATATACTCTCTCATTTTAGTTTATTTAAGGCACTTCATCATATCTTTAAATAAAAGAAAACCGGGAATTTAACCCAAGTACTACATACCTCATCTCTTTCAAAAGTGACTCTTCTTTATACATAAAGCCTTTGGGCAATTGATGCCTTTAAATCAAATTGCCTCTTCATGTAATTATCTTACTTAGAGTAAATCCCTTCTCATTAACCTTTTATGAAGCTAATAAACCAACTTCCCATAAAGTTGTTATATTAACTCTATACTTTAGTAAAATCATACTTTTCCCTTAACCAAGGGACTTATACATTCTTAAACGAAACAAGTCATTTTATACTCAAAACAAGTAAGAATACTAAATCATGTACGTCTACCGTACTACATAGTTTTATCTATTCATGCTCAAGAGATAGGAAAACTTCACATACCTCTTTGGTCAATCCACTTGCCAAGTCCAAACTACCGCAAGTAATATTTCAACCTATAATAGTCATGATACGTTTATTAACCTCTAATCTTAATGTAGAACAATCCAAGTTCAAAGTCACTAAATTCTAAGGAAAATTGGGCAGCATTTCCTTTGTTTCTACTCACTTTGCCACCTTTCTCAAGGCCGAATTTATCATCAAAAACACCACCTTTAAGGCTCACTCAATCCAACAATTCAAAGGGGATTTCACACCCAAAATTCTGCCCCATAGGTTTACAACAATTCACTTAACAATTCTGTTATACCCCGTTTTTCCAGAGTATGTACGCGAGGACGTACGTAGGAAAAATTTGAACTTGTAGCTAAGGCTTGGCCGAATTTCACTTTGTGCACAACACCCGATTAGAGTCGTTTTTCGACAAAACGTTTCCACAGCTTTCGTAGGGGAATTTCCGGCTATGTCATTTCTAATTTTTGCGGATTTTTCCGAGAGACGAAACATTTTGGACCAACGGGAGGGCGACACTTGGCACCCTCCAATTGGTGGCTAGAAATCGTCAACTTGGACGAATTGGGCTAGCAAGGCACGTTTTTTGTGCCTTGTTGGTCAAAGGGAGTTGGTAGGATATTTATGTTTAGTGAATCTTGGCCCTACACTTGCACCACACTTGGCTTGATCTTGGCCATTGGTTGGCCTTGGCTTATACTATAAATACCCCCCTCTTTGAAGACTTTCTTCATCCTAAATTTTTCTAAGTGTTAGAAAACCCTTCCCTCCCTTGTTGTGTTCTCGTTTTCCCCCCCCTTTGTGAGGCTTAGCCGAGAGCATCCTTTCCCCCCTTGGCCGAGAGTACCCCCCCCTAGTGGGGTAGGCCGAGGGGTATACACCCCCCTTTTGTGGTATAGAAATACTCTCAAAAGTATTGTTATAATGCCCAAATTACCTTAGCCGTATACCTTGTAGTATTCTAAGGTTATACCTATACGAAAAGCCCAGAAATACTATTATACCTTCCTTCAGTCACTAAACGAAACCCTAGGGAAAATCTCCATAGTTGGTTGGAGTATTATTAAGAAGTTGAGTAGAACTTCTAAGGGTTGTTTGGAGCGGGTTGGAGCACCCGGAGTAGGAGCGAAACATTGCTAAGGATCGACTTTTAACTCGGATAATTATGGGCTTATCGAGGTAATTATCTTGTCCCCCTATTGTAATTGGATATTACGTGTTGTTAGAATATATAGTTGAAGTATACTATATATAGAACTGAACGTAGTTAGTTGGCAATGTCTTTTGACTTAAGCCTGAAGAATAAAGAACTGAACTGAACGGACTGTATTACAGTAGACTTGTGTAGAATTACTGTGGAGTAGAATTGTACCCGTTCGGGTTAGATGTATAAACCCCCCCCCCCGGTTGGCTTGGTAGCCGACCTCGATAAAGGAAGAGATTTACGCTGTGGCGGGGGAGGTCTTCAATTTTACGTAGAATGTTCTACGAAGAGACCTTATGTTAATAAGCGCCTTGTGGTCTTATAGGTGGAAGTACTATGCGTGGCGCGATCTACTTGGCTTAGGGAGTAGCCGGCGGTTTGAGGTACTTGGAGCGTTTTGCTATTAGTCGATAATCGTCGCGAGGTATGTGAACCTCTTCCTATCTCTTCTAGCATGATATGTGTGAACTATGTAGTACGGTAGACGTACATGTGCTAAATGTATGTGATTGGTTTAAAACATAAAGTGTTATAACGACTTTATGGGAAGTTGGTTATAATGACTTTATGTTGGTAAGAAAATACATGTGGTTTTTAAAAGGTGATTTGAACTATAAGCGGCTTGTTATGTGTTAATAAAGAACTTGAAGTATTTCAAAAGATTTTGAATCATTTTGAAAGAAGAAGTAATACTTGGTTTTTGAAAAACTTAAGAGTTATACTAGCTTTATGGGAAGTTAGGTATAACGGCTTAAGAATGTTTCTTGATTTGGAAATCGAATGTGTATCGACAAACCATGCAGCGTTAATAAAAGGAAATGTTTTGACTAATTAAGTATTATTAAAACCAGAGAAACTTCCATCCGCATAGAAGCTAAGATGAGACAAAATGATATTTCCTAGATCACGGTCTTTGTAATAAGATTGTTATAAACAAGAATATCCTATTCACATATAAGACTTATGTTTCTCAGATAGTTTTAAGGAGAATTATATTCTCAAATGAATAAGACTATGAACTACGAAACCTTTCTAAAATGAGAAACTTGAACATTGGAAATTAGGCAAACTTGATCATTGGAAAGAATGTTGCTACTTGATTTTACAAAGAGAAGTAATTGATTTACTTTAAAAGGATAGTTACTCTATTTTATACTATGGTATTGTGTGACATTGTGAAAGTAACGTATCTTTTAAAGAGTTAATGTATGAAGTACTTTGGGGATAAAAACCGATTTTGTTAATCATATAGTAGAAGGTACCTTGTGTGAACAACTTGATTGTATTGGTTTGCGATAGCCTTGTAATACTTTCTTGATTGCGTTGATAAGTAAACGTGTTGGGATGCTACGTGTGTTAGTATCTTGTGATGTTTGTGTGAAGGGTTTCCTTGATTGTGCTTATTAACTATCGGTCGTTATGATAGTATTGTGGCATTCATCTCTTGAGATGATTCCGGGTTAAGCCCTCCGTCGCGGGGTAGACTCGGCGGTCGATGGACCTATGATTCGAGAATACCTCACGCAGTCCCGGCCTATGCGGAGCTACGAGTTCCGTGTTAGTGACGTCCTTTATGGGCACGCGGTCCACGTGGCCACGCGGCTGCGAAGTCGGGGCGACGCCGGGAGTAGCTACCGATGCGGGAATACCTCATGCGGGCGATGAGATTGGCCTACGCGGAGTGCGGGAGTTCGTGGTTAGCGCGTACATTGATACTGTGGGCAAGTGGCCAGCGTTGATCATGTGACGGTCTAGACAGATCTTATGATACAGTACATGACCTTGTTGGTGCTGTGGGTTTTTAGTAGTCGGCTATGCCTTCGCACTTACCCCGCAGTTTTGTTATGACACAGTGGGACTCGTGTTCACGTGTGTTCCTTGGTGCTTTTATATCATAGGCTCGCCGTGATGGAAGGTATTCCACGCATGATTGATGTTGTGGGCACGAGACCCATTGTTATACTTGAGTGATGACTTGAGGCGTGAGTCCCTAACGACATGATCGCTTTGTTGTAATCGTAGTTTGGTTATCATACATGTCTCCCGCTTTATATGATCGCTATGATTTCATTTCTGATATGTATTTTGATTTCACATACTAAATTTTTGTTATCGACCTCGCCCGGGGCTGCGTTCATGCCGCAGTTGAGGTACACGATCGTTGATCCTAGCTCTCGTGGTCACAGTTTGGCGTTTGGGAAGCTCGTTTCTCGGAGGCTTATCGGTGGTATAGTCCCCGTCGCCGTAAGTGTTTACATTCAGGGGTTTGGCGGGGCCCTGTCCCGCCATTGTTGTCGTATCATTCTTAGAGGTATGTAGTACTGTTGTGGGCAGGGTTTGTAAAAAGGATTAAACTGTTCATGTTGAAAAAGTTGTTATTTATATACGAAAAGGCAAGTTTTCCTCGACATTTTGTACTTCACTTGTTTCATGTACATGTTTTATGTTCGTGATTACTCGATGTTGTGTCACTAGGGTGCGGGGTAAGGCACGATCCACGCCCATTTGGTCGTGACAAAAGTGGTATCGAGCGATTAATCCTCGGAAAAGTGTCTACAGCCGTATCCAGTAGAGTCTTGATTATCGGTGTGTTGTGCACCACACCAATAATCATGAGGCTATAGGATATTTAGGATTGGTTTCTATTCTTCTCACTCTGAGATCGTGCCTTAGAGCTGTGTTGTAAGTTGGACCCTCTGACGAAATTCTTTCCCCTATCGTTATGCCTCCGCGTAGGGCGACCCGGGCCCAGGAGGGCAAGGCAGTCGAGAGAGCTGCGAGTAGAGTTCAGAGGGTTACGTGGGCACCTGCCCAATCATTACCTAGGGTAATGCTTCATTCGGGGATTTCTGCGACGTCACTAGCCCCAGCAGAGTTTAGCGCGGCGGCGGCAGTTCCTACTGCGGCCATGATATTTGAACCTTCAGTTCCACGACCGGGAACGGTGAATATAGATTGCAAAGAGGCAACCCTATTACTAGCTATAGATTTGGCTACCAGAGAGTATATCGATGTACCGCGAGTCTTGATGACTACCTAAGAGAGGGTTGTGCGAGAGTAATTCTTCAGTTAGGCTTGAGCATGGCCTGTGTACGGGCTTGTGCGCAGCAGAAAGCGTAGATCAGCGGGTTAACGAAGGACAACGTAAGAGGGCGAGCGGCAAGGTCCTTTGGTAACTTTAGGCGAGTCACCTCACGTGATTAGGTTAGGCACATCCACCAGTGCAGAGTGGTCTTCCACGGATTTCAGGACGTTCGGGTATGCAGGAGTTGGTCAGAACTCCAGGGCTTCCAGTTCACAGCGTGACAGACGTCATCCCGGGGAATGTAGTCTTTTAGTTGGTACTTGTTGTACCTACGATCGTCGTGTCGATCTTGGATAGAGTGTCCTTGTAGGAGGACTTAGCCTTCAGGATCGGTGGGTAGTTTGTCATCTCCTCACCGTATGCCTCAGGCGAGGTTTGTTTAGAACGACTAAGGGGGAGTGAAGCAGTGGTTACAGATGGATCTTTAACCCTCTAGAGTTTTGTATATGTGATAAGGTGAGTATACCTTAAGTGCTATGTTCTGATAGCAGTGTGTCAGTTGTGATTAGATCATGGTTGGTTAACCGAGTAAGATTTTGGGGGATAGAGAAAGTGTGAGCCTTAGAGTTTTATACGTAAAGACCTTAGAGGTAAGGCCATCTCAGGTAAAGGTGTAGTATTATGTTTGATCCTTATGGAAGTGCATAGTGCACGTGAGTTATGTTTGGGATAGGTCCCTAGTAGTGTGGAATGAAAGGGGGTAGTTGAGCTAAGAAGACCGCTAGGTTTTCGAAACGTGATTAGTGAGATTGTTCTGGATCGGGGAGCTAGTATTATGCGCGTTGCCGGGTCGGGTTGAGTCCACGTTGCGGGTCAACCCGCGGCATGTTTGGTGGTGGGGTCAGTTTGTGGTGGTCCCGCCTTGTGGTAGGGTCACGAGGGTGTTAGGCCCAAGTTTAGTTAACCAGCGTACGAGTTCGTGGATGCGTTCGACCGATGGTCGGGTCGATGGGGGGGCAGCCCATCGTGTTCTTCGGTCGGGACCGTTCACTCGGCAGTGTTGATTTATCAGAAAGATTGTAAGGCTGCACGGGGTGCCTACCTTCACCTTATGGCAGACAGTGGAGCCCAGGTTACGGCTGTTTTTGTTTCTGAAAGTTTTACCAAGCTTGTGTTAAGAACTCAGGTGAGTCTCAGAATCGCATTCGCCCTCGGTCCAGTGTTTGGTTTTCAGAGATAGTTGTGGGGATTGTTGTCTCCTGTGGAGGTAGTGTTTAAGCTACCATTTCAGTGTTCGGATATCGCTTTGTGAAGCCTTGTAGGGGCGGAAGTGTAAATTGCCGGTCGATTGGTTCGATGTTGGCAAGGTTCAGTTAGTTGGTTCAGGCTTGTTCCAGCAGACTGTGGATAGTGCGAAGCTTGTCTAGAAGAAGTTCTGGCAGCTCAGAGGAGTTGTGCGGATAATCGGCGACGATGCTTAGAGTTCAGGTTGACGGTCGGTCTTCTTGAAAGTACCACCCCGGTTTGGGTGTGACGAGTTTTGGAAATAGAGGAACTTAGCCCGAGTTATTTTGGGCCTTTTGAGTTCATGTGAAGAATAGGCCAGGTTGCCTATATGTTAGCAATCGCCGTCCGACTTAGGAGGCAGTATGTCCGGACTTTCGTATTATTATGTTCGGGAAAGTATCGAAGATCCATCCAGAGTATTCCCAGTTAATGATGACCACGTTAGAGATAGTAACCCCGAGTTCTGGAGACTGAAGCAGTATCAGAAATGTGGTAAGTTATGAGAAAGAGTTAGGTGTCATGCGAGTGTACGACATCCTCAGGGATCGCAAGCAGCCCGGTAACATTTGTTGGGTCGTCGGAGCAAGGCTCGCGACAAAGTGACAAAAGTGGTATCTACGACGTGTAAAGAGAGAAGCGAGCATTTATGGCGAGCATAGATGTGATCATTTCTTTTGAAAAGAGAAGGTGCGAAGGAAGTATATTTTAGACCCCGGTGGGAAGTGTTTTGTGGTGATGTTAGAGGTGTTTCCTCGTGGACTTGGATGTAAGTATTTTGCGTGGGTGTTTCTGTGGCCAGATGTGGCAGGTTGGTTCTCGTAAGTATAGTAGTGAAGACTATACTGGCGCGCGTTTGTTTTGAGACTTAGAAGGAACATTCGGGACGAATGTTTCTAAGGAGGGGAGAATGTTATACCCCGTTTTTCCAGAGTATGTACGCGAGGACGTACGTAGGAAAAATTTGAACTTGTAGCTAAGGCTTGGCCGAATTTCACTTTGTGCACAACACCCGATTAGAGTCGTTTTTCGACAAAACGTTTCCACGACTTTCGTAGGGAATTTCCGGCTATGTCATTTCTAATTTTTGCGGATTTTTAGAGAGGCGAAACATTTTGGACCAACGGGAGGCGACACTTGGCACCTCCAATTGGTGGCTAGAAATCGTCAACTTGACGAATTGGGCTAGCAAGGCACGTTTTGTGCCTTGTTGGTCAAAGGGATATGGTAGGATATTTATGTTTAGTGAATCTTGGCCCTACACTTGCACCACACTTGGCTTGATCTTGGCCATTGGTTGGCCTTGGCTTATACTATAAATACCCCCCTCTTTGAAGACTGTCTTCATCCTAAATTTTTCTAAGTGTTAGAAAACCCTTCGCTCCGGTGTTGTGTTCTCGTTTTCCCCCCCCCTTTGTGAGGCTTAGCCGAGAGCATCCTTTCCCCCCTTGGCCGAGAGTACCCCCCCCTAGTGGGGTAGGCCGAGGGGTATACACCCCCCTTTTGTGGTATAGAAATACTCTCAAAAGTATTGTTATAATGCCCAAATTACCTTAGCCGTATACCTTGTAGTATTCTAAGGTTATACCTATACGAAAAGCCCAGAAATACTATTATACCTTCCTTCAGTCACTAAACGAAACCACAGGAAAATCTCCATAGTTGGTTGGAGTATTATTAAGAAGTTGAGTAGAACTTCTAAGGGTTGTTTGGAGCGGGTTGGAGCACCCGGAGTAGGAGCGAAACATTGCTAAGGATCGACTTTTAACTCGGATAATTATGGGCTTATCGAGGTAATTATCTTGTCCCCCTATTGTAATTGGATATTACGTGTTGTTAGAATATATAGTTGAAGTATACTATATATAGAACTGAACGTAGTTAGTTGGCAATGTCTTTTGACTTAAGCCTGAAGAATAAAGAACTGAACTGAACGGACTGTATTACAGTAGACTTGTGTAGAATTACTGTGGAGTAGAATTGTACCCGTTCGGGTTAGATGTATAAACCCCCCCCCGGTTGGCTTGGTAGCCGACCTCGATAAAGGAAGAGATTTACGCTGTGGCGGGGGGGGGAGGTGCTGCCGAATTTTCTGTAGAATGTTCTACGAAGAGACCTTATGTTAATAAGCGCCTTGTGGTCTTATAGGTGGAAGTACTATGCGTGGCGCGATCTACTTGGCTTAGGGAGTAGCCGGCGGTTTGAGGTACTTGGAGCGTTTTGCTATTAGTCGATAATCGTCGCGAGGTATGTGAACCTCTTCCTATCTCTTCTAGCATGATATGTGTGAACTATGTAGTACGGTGAGCGTCATGTGCTAAATGTATGTGATTGGTTTAAAACATAAAGTGTTATAACGAATTAATGGGAAGTTGGTTATAACGACTTTATGTTGGTAAGAAAATACATGTGGTTTTAAAAGTCTTGATTTGAACTATAACTGGCTTGTTATGTGTTAATAAAGAACTTGAAGTATTTCAAAAGATTTTTGAATCATTTTGAAAGAAGAAGTAATACTTGGTTTTTGAAAAACTTAAGAGTTATACTAGCTTTATGGGAAGTTAGGTATAACGGCTTAAGAATGTTTTACTGATTTCGGAAATCAGAATGTGTATCGACAAACCACTGCAGCGTTAATAAAAGGAAATGTTTTGACTAATTAAGTATTATTAAAACCAGTAGAAACTTCCATCTGCATAGAAGCTAAGATGAGACAAAATGATATTTCCTAGATCATGGCTGCTGTAATAAGATTGTTATAAACAAGAATATCCTATTCACATATAAGACTTATGTTTCTCAGATAGTTTTAAGGAGAATTATATTCTCAAATGAATAAGACTATGAACTACGAAACCTTTCTAAAATGAGAAACTTGAACATTGGAAATTAGGCAAACTTGATCATTGGAAAAGAATGTTGCTACTTGATTTTACAAAGAGAAGTAATTGATTTACTTTAAAAGGATAGTTACTCTATTTTATACTACGGGTATTGTGTGACATTGTGAAAGTAACGTATCTTTTAAAGAGTTAATGTATGAAGTACTTTGGGGATAAAAACCCGATTTTGTTAATCATATAGTAGAAGGTACCTTGTGTGAACAACTTGATTGTATTGGTTTGCGATAGCCTTGTAATACTTTCTTGATTGCGTTGATAAGTAAACGTGTTGGGATGCTACGTGTGTTAGTATCTTGTGATGTTTGTGTGAAGGGGTTCCCTTGATTGTGCTTATTAACTATCAGTCGTTATGATAGTATTGTGGCATTCATCTCTTGAGATGATTAGGGTTAAGCCCTCCGTCTGGGGTAGACTCAAGCGGGTCGATGGACCTATGATTCGAGAATACCTCATGCAGGTCCCGGGGGCCTATGCGGGGCTACGAGAGTTCCAGGTAGTGTACGTCCTTTATGGGCATGCGGTCCATGTGGCCATGCGGACTGCGAAGTCGGGGCGATCTTTGGGAGTAGCTACCCTCGATGCGGGGAATACCTCATGCGGGCCGATGAGATTGGCCTATGCGGAGCTGCGGGAGTTCCAGGGTTAGACGCGTACATTGATACTGCGGGCAAGTGGCCAGCTTTGATCATGTGACGGTCTAGACAGATCTTATGATACAGTTCATGACCTTGTTGGTACTGTGGGTTTTTAGTAGTCGGCTATGCCTTCGTACTTACCGTCTGATTTTGTTATGACACGGTGGGACACGGTGTTCACGTGTGTTCCTTGGTGCTTTATATCATAGGCCGTGATGAGGAAGGTATTCCACGGGCACGATTGATGTTGTGGGCCTGAGACCCATTGTTATACTTGAGTGATGACTTGAGGGCGTGAGTCCCTAACTTGACATGACTGCTTTGTTGTAAACTGTAGTTTGGTTATCATACATGTCTCCTGCTTTATATGACTGCTATGATTTCATTTACAGTATGTATTTTCAGTTTCACATACTCGGTACCTGTTGTACTGACCTCCTTCGGGGGGCTGCGTTCATGCCGCAGGTTGAGGTACACCAGTCGTTGATCCTAGCTCTCAGGGTCACAGTTTCAGCGTTTGGGAAGCTCCGTTTCTCCGGAGGCTTATCAGTGGTATAGTCCCCTGTCGTCGTAAGTGTTTACATTCAGGGGTTTGGCGGGGCCCTGTCCCGCCATTGTTGTCGTATCATTCTTAGAGGTCTGTAGTACTGTTGTGGGCAGGGTTTGTAAAAAGGATTAAACTGTTCATGTTGAAAAAGTTGTTATTTATATATGCCGAAAGGCAAGTTTTCCTCAGATTACTGTTTTGTACTTCACTTGTTTCATGTACATGTTTTATGTTCCGCTGATTACTCTGATGTTGTGTCACTAGGGTGCCCGGGGTAAGGCACCAGTCACGGGCCCAGTTTCGGGTCGTGACAAATTCTAAGGTGGTTTTTAGGCTACAACATGCTCATAATTTCTTCTTAACCCATTCTTCATATCCAAACCACATTTACTTGCATGCAATGACTCTAAGTGCATTATTTTACTACCACAAGATCTTGCTTTCTAAGCATGCAACACTAGAACTAAGTTTAAAGGAAGAAATGTTACCTTAAAGTTTTAGCCAAAACTTATTCCAAATATTGCTAGCTTCCTTGCCAAGAACACTACCACAACAATGCCAACAAGCTAGCTACAAGCTTCCTTTTCTTGTTCTTAACTTTCAGATTTTTCTAAGGGTTTTTAGAGAGAAGGGGGAGCAATTTGAGAGAGAGAGAGAAGATGAAAGATAGAAAATGTCCAAGTCTTGGTCAATATATTGCATGCAACAGAAAATCAGATGGGGGGGGACACTTGTCACCCTCCCATGGTCTCTTTTAAAACAAAAATCAGATTTTCTAAGTTTTTCCGCCCAAATTTCCCGCCTCGGCGCCGCGGCCCCGCCGCCGGCGCCGCGGCGCTGAAACCTCCGCAGCCTCTCTGAACTTTCGGCGCCGCGGCCCTGCTGTCCCGGAGCCGCGGCGCTGCAACTTCAGCGACCCCTCAGTACTTTAGGCGCCGCGGCCCTGTCGCCTTAGTCCGAAACGCATTTCTGTCCGACTGCGCACTGAACTTGTAACTCTCATAACTTTCTACTCCGACGTCCTATCGACGAACGGTTGGTTGCGTTGGAATCCAGACTCAACGAACTACGCCCTAGGCCTTTAAAACACTTAGGAACTCTCAATGTACCGGGTCATAACCCGCCTCAAAGTTGACTAAAAACCGTCCGGAACGACCCGTCAACCTGTCCTTCGGAAATTTTAAGTCTTACATACTTTCGTACGTTTCCATACGTAGGGTCAGAACTACGGGGTATAACATTCTCCCCCCCTTAGAAACATTCGTCCCGAATGTTCCTTCTAGGCTTACTCAAATCACAACATCGACATAGACCCTCTTAACTATTCATTCGTAATAAAGAAGCTCCACGAGCCACAACATACAGACGCGTAAATGCTAAATCAAAACTAACAAGCAGGAAAGTAGGTTACCTGGAGGTATAGGGAATAAGTGAGGATACTTCTTCATCATGTCATCCTCTGCTTCCCACGTCATTTCCTCCCTGTTTTCGTTCCGCCATAGGACCTTGACGGAAGCCACGTCTTTCGTCCGAAGTCGTCTAACCTGACGATCGAGTATCGCTATGGGACTCTCCTCATACGATAACTCCTCTACTTGGACATCCCGAACCGTGCACTCTAGATGGATCTCCAATACATTTCCGCAACATGGACACATGAAAAATCGATGCACCGCCTCCAAATCGGACGGAAGATCTAACTCATAGGCAACCTTGCCTACCTACGGACAATCGATCGGCCCAATGTATCTTGGGCTAAGCTTCCCTTTCTTCCGAATCTCATCACGCCGCCATGGCGATACCTTTAGGAAAACCCAATCATCTATCTCAAATTCCAAGTGTCGACGCCGATGATCTGATACGACCTGCCGACTGAAGCGCCAACAACCGCTCCTGGATAAGCTTCACCTTATCCACAGCCTGCTGAACTAAGTCTGGCCCGACTAACTGGACTTCTCCCACCTCGAACCAGCCTATCGGTGACCTGCACTTTCTCCCGTATAAGGCCTCATAAGGCGCCATCTGAATACTGGAATGGTAGCTATTGTTGTAAGAAAACTCCACAAGAGGCAAATGATCCTCCCAGCTACCCCTGAAATCAATAACACAAGCCCGCAGCATATCCTCGAGTGTCTGGATAGTGCGCTCGGCCTGTCCGTCCGTCTGAGGGTGAAACGCCGTACTGAGACTCACCTGTGTCCCTAATCCCTTCTGAAAGGACCTCCAGAAGTTAGCCGAGAACTGGGCTCCTCTATCTGATATAATCGACACCGGGACCCCGTGCAGTCTCACAATCTCCCTAATATATAATCTGGCATAGTCCTCACCAAAACGCGTCGTTACCAGGAAGAAAATGGTGATTTTCGACTGTCGACAATCACCCAAATGGAATCATGCTTCCTCTGAGTGGTAGGTAGCCCTATAATAAAATCCATATTTATCACCTCCCACTTCCAAGTCGGAATATCAATGGCTCGCAATGTTCACCGCTTCGTGCTCAATCTTAACTCGACAATTCGCATCGTGCACGAACTCCGCAACGCTCTCTTTAGGCCGTCCCACCAATACACGATCTCGAGGTCATGGTACATCTTAGTCGACCCGATGAATAGAATAACGAGCATCGTGTGCCTCCTGCATCTTCGACGAAGTCTGTCACATCGGAACACACAATCGGCCTCAACCTTAGCACTTATCAGCGCTACCGCAAATAGACTCTTCTCCTTCCGAGAGCTGCATCTCGATCGCACCAAAATCGGATCCTCATATCGCCGCTTCTTCACCTCCTCGACGATGAAAGACTCGGCAACCTCTATAACCCGAATACCGTCACTAACAGAATCAACCAAACGAACCCCAAGGCTTGCTAGCTGATGTAACTCTCGGACCATATCCCTCTTCTCTGGCTGAACATCAGACAGACTACCCATCGACCTGCGACTAAGGGCATCGGCAACCACACTGGCCTTCCCTGGTGGTATAGAATATCAACATCGTAATCCTTAAGTAGCTCCAACCAACGTCTCTGCCGCAAGTTCAGCTCCCTCTGGCTGAAGATGTACTGGAGACTCTTGTGGTCTGTGTAAATGTCCACATGAACTCCATATAAATAATGTCTCCAGATCTTTAAGGCATGAATCACTGCTGCCAACTCCAAGTCATGCGTGGGATAGTTCTTCTCATGCTTCCTAAGCTGTCGAGATGCATAAGCTATAACTCGCTGCGGCCGCATCAGACGCACTCCAAGCCCGACACTGACGCGGCCACAATAAACCACATATCCATCTAGGCCCTCCGGAAGAGTAAGAATCGGGCGGTCGTCAACTTCTCCTTTAGCAATCAAAACTTTCCTCACAAGTATCCGTCCATCGAACATAGCCGCTCGAGTCACTTTAGTCAAAGGTGTTGAAATAGAAGCAAACTTCTACAAACCGCCGATAATAACTCGCAAGGCCCAAAGCCGCGCACTCCGCTTGTAGCTGGTCCGCCAAGTCTTGATCTTCAATCTTTGTCAGACAACCCGAATACCATCGGCCCCGATAACATGCCCTAAGAAAGCCACCGACGCCACGAACTCGCGCCGAGAACTTGGCATACAATTGCGGTCTCGAGGACTCCCAATACCGTCCTCAAATGACCAGTATGCTCCCGCTCAGGCGCGAATATACCAAGATATCATCAATGAAAACTATAACGAACATATCCAAGAATGGCTGAACACCCTATTCATCAAATCCATGAATCTTTGGGGCGTTGGTCAACCCGAAGACATCACCTGAACTCATAGTGCCCATACGGGTCCCGAATGCGATCTTTGGGATATCTACCTCTCTAACTCGTACTGATGATAACTGACCGCAGTCTATCTTGAAAACACTTTGCACTCGCAACCGTCAAACAAATCGTCAATCCCGGGAGGATATCTATTCTTGATAGTTACCTTGTTCACCGCTCAGTAATCAATACACATACGCAGCTGGCCCCATCCTTCTTCTTTACAAATAACATCGGTGCTCCCAAGGAGAAACACTTGGCCTAATAAAGCCTTTCTCCAAAGAAATCTTTCACTGGTCCTTCAACTCCTTCAGCTCGGCGGTGCCATCTGTATGGCGGAATAGATATCGCCGAGTATCCGCGCCAAATCAATGCAAAACTCAATCTCCTTTCGAGGGATACCCTAAGCTCATCCGGGAATACATCCGAAACTCTCTAACGACCGAATCGATGAAGGTCAGACTCACCTCGATGTCGAATACGAACCATATGGTAGATATACCCTTTCCGCACCATCTTCCTAGCCTTGAGGTAAGAAATAAACTTACCTACGATGCAAAGATTCCCTTCCACTCGATAACGGCTCACGGAAACCGAACCGAACTAATCTCTCTCATACCCACGTTGGCACAGCAAGATGCTAGCCAATCCATACCCATAATCACATCAAAGTCTGTCATATCCAACTCTATCAAGTCGGCCAGAGTCCGACGGCTATCTATAGTCACAGGCAAGCCTTATACACTCGCTCGCCTACCATCGAATCACTCATCGGCGTAGCCACCTCAAAAGGTCTTATGGACTCGCTCTATCCCTATTCTATCGCAATATGAGGAGATATGTAGGACAAGGTAGAACTGGATCTATCAAAGCATATACATCACAAAGAAGAAACCAATAATGTACTGCGACATCCGCGACGCCTCCGGTCTGTCGCTGACCGACATAGCATAGATGCGTTACGAGGACCGCTAGAATCGAACCCTACCACGACCTTCGCCGCTCCGCTGCCCATAAGTACTCGCCTCCGGGCGTCTAACCATCGACGATGAAGATCCAGCAACAGACCCCGTTGGCTGAACCGTAATGCTCCCGCCGCCTAAGGACGGACAATCCTTCTTCAGATGACCGCCGCCACAAGAGTAACATGATCTCGAACCCATACGCACTCGCCGGATGAGACCTACCGCATCGAACGCACCGAGGTAGGTGGTCTCGATTAGTCCGGTCTCGCCTCGCGAAAACTCGATGTCTTGGAGCTCGCCCGATCACGAATAACCTCGCTGATCAGACCTCCTGCCGGAAAACTGTGAAGGAGCACTGCGGCCGGGCCGGAAGGTGGACCTAGCTCGCCGAGGCTGCCCGCTCAGCGCCACGAGAACCCGATGTCACGCCTCTTGGTGGCCCAAATCTAGCTGATCCTGCCTCTCTCTGTCCTCAATCCCCTGTGCGTATGCCTGCATCCTGGCAATATCCATCCCTGGCTGAAGAGCCACTCCTAAGCAAGCAGTAATCATGTGACGGTCTAGTCCCATCACGTATCTATGAACCCTGTCTGCCATATCAGCTACAATGGTGTGTGCATATCTGGCCAAGGAGTCAAACCTGTGTCAGACTCCTGATAGTCCTCCCGTCCTGTCTCAAGGTCAAGAACCTATCTACGCAGGCTCTCCTCACCTCAGGAGGCAAGAAGTGGTCTAGGAACGCCTCTGTGAACTCCTCCCAATCAGCTGGAAGAGCATCATCACCCCCTCGACAATACCCATGACTCAAACCAGTTCAACGCAATATCGCAGAACGTAAGAAGCTAGTGTAATGCACTCGGTCTCGATGCCCTAAGAACTCGCATGGTCCGTCAGAATCGCCGACAAACTCCTGCGGATCCTCATCAAATCTCGAACCATAGAACTTCGGGTGGGTGACAACCCAGAAATCCGAATCCATAAAGCGTCGGCTAGGGTTGGCCGCCGCTCGCTTCTGTCGCCGCTCGCCACTATCGCTGGTCAAGAATCGAACTGCTCCCATAATCTCGTACTCGTTCTCGATCGCGAGCCGAGGCTCTGCATCGTGATCTCGATGAGTCGCGTCCACGCCGAACTCGCTGAGGCCGGGCGACGACGTGGAACTCGCCGCCCTAAACATCATCTCTGGTAAGGACTGGGCACGAGCCTCGTGATTCTCCGCGTCCCACTAGCAGCACCCTCAGCTGCCTTGCCCTTCTGGGCCGCGGTTGCCTTGCGTGGAGGCATAACTGATACATAAAGGAAAACATCAGGGGAGATTCAACCTATAACTCAGCTCTATTGCACGATCTTAGAGTGAAAGAATGGAAACCAATCCTAAATATCCTGCAGCCTCCTGATTATAGATGTGGTGCACGACACACCGATAATCAAGACTCTACTAGACACGGTCTGTGGACACTTTCCGAGGACTAACTGCTCTGATACCACTTTTGTCACGACCCAACCCCGGGGCCGCGACTGGTACCCTACCTGGTACTCGCCGTATATGTCAGAGAATAGCAGCGGAACATACACAACACATACGCATAAAAAGTAACATCACTGGCCAGCCGGTGCCTTCCATAAAACATACTTAACAAAAGTATAATAGTACAACTGGTTCTTATAGCCCAAAACACATAGGTGGCCACAGACCTCTAAAGATAACAACTGTGGCGGGACAAGGCCCCGCCATACCCCCTGAATATACAAAGTACCTATAGCATCAGGGAAATATCCATACCAATAAATAAGCTTCCGGAGGAATGGAGCTTCTGACACCGGAATAGTGATCCTAAGAACGAGGATCCTCAATCTGCTTACTTACCTGGCATGAACGCAGCCCAGGGAAGGGGTCAAGACACAATATGTACCAAGTATGTAAAGTCGGGAAAATCTCGTAATATGATATCAAAAGTCTAAAAGCAAGCTGGAGTCATGGAAGACAATAAAATACCTTTTACTGTGCCTTACTAACAATGAGAGTGACAAGTATATATATATATAATACTGCATAAAATAGGAGGCTCATGATCAAAACAGGGTACCTCGCCCGTAGTATCAAAAAAAAACCATCCTACTCCTGGGACTATTTCACCCGCATGGGTCCTGTGGACCCGCATGAGGTACTCCTCGCATCGGCTGTACCTGCCGGCATGGGACTATTTCACCCGCATAAGCCCATAAGGACTCGCATGAGGTATTCCTCGCATCATGGGTAGCAAATCCACTAATGTGGTATAACGATCTGGGGACTTTCCTCCGGATATACTCTTACCCGGCGGATGGTATAACGATCTTGGGTCAGACTCGATATACTCTACACTTGAGCAGATGGTATAACGATCTTGGGGCTTGCCTCGATATACTCTTATCCGTGCAGATGGTATAACGATCTTGGATCCGCCTCGATATATACTCTACATCAAGCGGATGGTATGACGATCTTGGGGCCGCCTCGCATACTCTTACATCAAGGAGTTGGTATAACGATCTTGGGGCTTGCCCCTCAGACATACTCTTACCCTATCTCAAACTGTCATCATATCATAAATAAGTTAAGCAAACTTATAACTTCTTTTAGTCTTGTTCATATACTCTCTTTTTTAGTTTATTTAAGGCACTTCATCATATCTTTAAATAAAAGAAAACCGGGAATTTAACCCAAGTACTACATACCTCATCTCTTTCAAAAGTGACTCTTCTTTATACATAAAAGCCTTTGGGCAATTGATGCCTTTAAATCAAATTGCCTCTTCATGTAATTATCTTACTTAGAGTAAATCCCTTCTCATTAACCTTTTATGAAGCTAATAAACCAACTTCCCATAAAGTTGTTATATTAACTCTATACTTTAGTAAAATCATACTTTTCCCTTAACCAAGGGACTTATACATTCTTAAACGAAACAAGTCATTTTATACTCAAAACAAGTAAGAATACTAAATCATGTACGTCTACCGTACTACATAGTTTTATCTATTCATGCTCAAGAGATAGGAAAACTTCACATACCTCTTTGGTCAATCCACTTGCCAAGTCCAAACTACCGCAAGTAATATTTCAACCTATAATAGTCATGATACGTTTATTAACCTCTAATCTTAATGTAGAACAATCCAAGTTCAAAGTCACTAAATTCTAAGGAAAATTGGGCAGCATTTCCTTTGTTTCTACTCACTTTGCCACCTTTCTCAAGGCCGAATTTATCATCAAAAACACCACCTTTAAGGCTCACTCAATCCAACAATTCAAAGGGGATTTCACACCCAAAATTCTGCCCCATAGGTTTACAACAATTCACTTAACAATTCTAAGGTGGTTAGGCTACAACATGCTCATAATTTCTTCTTAACCCATTCTTCATATCCAAACCACATTTACTTGCATGCAATGACTCTAAGTGCATTATTTTACTACCACAAGATCTTGCTTTCTAAGCATGCAACACTAGAACTAAGTTTAAAGGAAGAAATGTTACCTTAAAGTTTTAGCCAAAACTTATTCCAAATATTGCTAGCTTCCTTGCCAAGAACACTACCACAACAATGCCAACAAGCTAGCTACAAGCTTCCTTTTCTTGTTCTTAACTTTCAGATTTTTCTAAGGGTTTTTAGAGAAAAGGGGGAGCAATTTGAGAGAGAGAGAGAGAAGATGAAAGATAGAAAATGTCCAAGTCTTGGTCAATATATTGCATGCAACAGAAAATCAGATGGGGGGGGACACTTGTCACCCTCCCATGGTCTCTTTTAAAACAAAAATCAGATTTTCTAAGTTTTTCCGCCCAAATTTCCCGCCTCGGCGCCGCGGCGCTGAAACCTCCGCAGCCTCTCTGAACTTTCGGCGCCGCGGCCCTGCTGTCCCGGAGCCGCGGCGCTGCAACTTCAGCGACCCTCGATTTTTAGGCGCCGCGGCCTCGATCCGCGCCGCCTCGCCGCTTTAGTCCGAAACGCATTTCCGATCATTGCGACCGAACTTGTAACTCTCATAACTTTCTACTCCGACGTCCTATCGACGAACGGTTGGTTGCGTTGGAATCCAGACTCAACGAACTACGCCCTAGGCCTTTAAAACACTTAGGAACTCTCAATGTACCGGGTCATAACCCGCCTCAAAGTTGACTAAAAACCGTCCGAACGAATTCACAACCTCGCCCTTCGGAAATTTTAAGTCTTACATACTTTCGTACGTTTCCATATGTAGGGTCAGAACTACGGGGTATAACAGAGCTCCACAGGCGGGCCGGATTATGCTACATGATTCCACATTACACCGAGCTCCACAGGCGGGCCGGATTATGCTACATGATTCCACATTACACCGAGCTCAACAGGCGGGCCGGATTATGCTACATGATTCCACAGTACACCGAGCCCCACAGGTGGGCCGGATTATGTCACATGATTCATCAGTACACCGTGTCCCGCAAATGGGCCGGATTACGTTATCACGTACGGATAATCAAAGTAAGCTCCCAAATAAGAAGTCCCTCCATAACGGGCCGGATTATGTTATGTAAGATATGTAAGTTATGTGGAAAAACTTGATTAAATCCTTAAGTAAGTACGTAAGAATATGATGTTAATTCTCATTGAAAGAGGGAAAAGAACGGTTAATATACGATTGATTTCAGGAGTTAAAATGGCACGGTAGGATCTGGTATTTCATTTTTTTACTTTCCCCTGTCATTTCTTTTATACAGTTATGATTTGGTTATTGTACCTTGTTTCTGTTCCATACTTGCACTGTTAGACCGACTTTCGGGGTGCTCATGCCCGCAGGTGTTAGGTACGCAGTTTGGTGATCTGCAGGTGTAGGACCGCCGAGTTTTGGATAGCTCTCGTGAGTTTATCTTTTGGTATAGATCCTTGATGTGCTTTTGTACAGTTATGGGTACGGCGGGGCCTTGTCCCGTCATAGATCAGTAAAACTCTTAGAGGTCTGTATTCATATGTGGGATTGGACTCATGTACAGTGTAGTGTCTTTTATTATGTATATTATATGGCAACCTTTTCGGCTTTGCCCTTGTACGTATGTTGGTTTTGGAAAAAATAATAATAAGGAGGTGTTATTTAAATTCCGCAGTTTACTTGTGTTGTTAAGGTAGAAGGGTGCCCAAGTAGGGCACCAGTCACGGGCCTGGGGTTCGGGGCATGATAGAGTGGTATCAGAGCAGTCAGTCCTCGGAATGTTTACAGACCGTGTCTAGTAGAGTCTTGATTATCGGTGTGTTGCGCGCCACACCCATAAACAGGAGGCTACAGGACATTTAGGAGTTGGTTTATATTCTTCTCACTCTAAGATCGTGCCATAGAGCTGTGTTAGTAAGATAATTCCTCTCTGACGTATTTTTGTGTTACAGCTATGCCTCCAAGGAGGGCAACAGTCGCCCAGAAGGGCAAAGGAGTAGCAGGAGCTACTAGTCAGACTCAGAGAGTTGATAGGGCTTATGCCCAGGGTATACCGGATGTTGTACCGCAGTCGGCGAGTTCTTCTGCGCCACGTTTTGAGGCCCCATCACCAGAGCCTCCAGTTTCTCAGTTAGGAGAAGATTATAGGGTCATGAGGGAAGCAGTTATGTTATTGACCAAGATAGCAGTTGTAAGTGATAGTACCCCCAGAGGTAGGAATACTTTGATTAGTAAAGTGAAAAGTTAAGAATGTTGACAAGAATGGTAAGTGAACTGAGACTATAGTTGTGGAGAGTTCACGAGTTGTAATTGTCACATAACAGTGTAAGACCGATAGGGAAGAATGTACAGTAGAAATACTTTGGCTTATATGACGAACCTCTAATGAATAGGGGGATAGGGTAAGAAGTACCTTGAGATAAGAGAAAGATTTATTTCAGACTAAGAATGAGAAGTTAAGTATGACGATGAGTCGGGTTATGGACTCATTTCGGGTCAGCCGGTAGTACGTAATGGGGCGATGTCAGTTAGAAATGGTTCCGCTATGTGATAGGGTCACGAGGATGCAAGGCCCAAGTCTAGTTGATCGTTGTACGAGTTTGTCGACGCTGCCCACCTAAGCAGGTCGTAAGGACCGAGAAGAGCCTTAGCGGAAATTCAAGTAGTATATGGCCAAGTTTGGTTAGTAACTCCAAGGATTGGAGGACAGAAGCAATATTTGAAATTTTGTACGTATGCTAAATAAGTTTGGAGGTACGAGAAAGTATGACAAGTAAGAAAATAAAGGAACCTCCAAGGATCCCGTGTTTGAGAAGACTGTAACCTTCGAGTATTGTGATAAGGGGCCACAGACGGAAGGTCCATTGTTATGTCTACGTATGTTATGTGGTGGCCATGTGTGGCATCGTTAGTCTTGTGGAGTATTGATTGATAGGCATAGTAAAGAGACTGTGCCGGAGTTTGTATAGCTTGACAACCGACTAAGAACATTCGGGGACGAATGTTTCTAAGGGGGGAAGAATGTTACACCCCGTAAGTCCAGGACATGTCTAAGAGAATGTATGTAAGGAATCAAGACTTGAAAATTGGTACGAAAGAAAGAATTGTTTTTACGACGGAAAATCTTCCGAACGTCGGAAAGGAAAAATGTTCGTTGTTGAGAATTGGATTCTCAAAATGCATTATTTGTAGAGTATGGAACTTATTAACATTATGGAAATTTATTTTTAAGGATTTGGTCATGTGGGGCCCACCCGAGGAATTTTACGTTTTGTGGGGCCCACGAGGGTTACGGAATTTTATGGACGAATGAGAGGGCGACATGTGGCACCCCCCACATATGGTCTTGGACGAATTTAGTAAGGGTAAAATGGTCATTGACCATCAAGGAAGATAAGTCTTGCTAGCTTGATATTATTGACCAAGTCAACTTGCCACTTGTGTGTGATCCAAGTGCTCTTCATCCTAGCCACCTATATGTGATTATCTTGACCCTACATTGTATTATATATACACACTAGTGCAAGACTTGCTCTTCAACACTTAGAATTATTTCACACATAGTTGTTCTTCATTTAAGAGCTCACGGCTTTGTCTCAATTCCCACAAGAAAATTTTGTAATTTTGTTCCATTGTTCACAAGACTTTAACCCAAGGTCTCTAAGAGTATTGTAAGGTTATCTCAATAGAAAGATCCCGGAAAGGTGGCGTTTTTGTATTAGTCGCAAGGCGGAAACTTAAGGAGTTCTTCAACTTTGAATTTGGAACTTGAAGATGAGTTCTTCATAGGCATCTAAGGAGTGCTTGGAGCGGATTGGAACATAAGGAAAGGAGCTAAGAATTGCTAAGGAGCGACTTTGAATCTTGGAAATATTAAGGGCTTGTAAAGGTATAATTATTGTCGTTTTAGTAATTAAGATTATTATTGTTGTAGCTATGGTTATTAGCAAGCATGAGATGTTTATATTATGTAGTTGGATAAGTATATTGGCTATTGGAACCCTAATCCGAAAACTAGCATGTTTAGCCTTAAGATTACAATTCAAGTTGATTATTAGTTTAAGTCGTCGCATGTTGTATAAAGAAGGAAATTGTAGTTGTTGAAGTTGTTTATGGCTATATAACATGTTAGACCTTAGAACTTGGAATTCGGAAAAGAATTGGAAATGACTTAGGATTGGTTATAAGTTGGTCGAGAATGGCTTGGATATTAAACTTACTTGGTATGAATTGTGGGGCGGAGTTTTACACGTATTGTAAGGCGTCTAATCCCCTTTGATTGGTTGGTATGTTGAGCCTTAAATGTGGCATGTTTGGTTATTGTATTCGGCCTTGAAAAAGGTGGCAAAGTATGTAGAAACAAAGGAAGTGCTGCCCGATTTTCCGTAGAATAAGAGACCGTATACTTAGTATTATTCTACGTTTGAAGCTAGAGGTTAATGGACGTATTATGACCATTATATGTTGAAGTACTACGAGTAGCGTATTCTACTTGAAGGGGTGGAAAAGCTAGCAAGGATAAAGTACTTGGGAGCATTTTGCAACTTGTCGCTAGTCGTCGCGAGGTATGTGAACCTCTTCCTTCTTTGGCATGATCCTACGTATGAAATAGCCATGTGATAGTATTTCATGATTCCTTCCACTCTTAGAAGTTGAGAAGTGTCCAAGTTGTTGATTCTAAGTTCAAAATATGTCTAAAGTTATCCTAAGTCCTTACCAAGTCTTATGGGAGATGTTGGTAAGAATGGTTAGGAAGTTATGAGATTTGATCTAAAGCTATGTGTCTTGATTTATTTAAAGTAAGCAAGTTGATTTTATGTTTAAAAAAAATGACTTGAATTTATATGTGAAAAGGGGATTGATTTTAAAAGTGGAGGTTATATGATTTTATAAGTATAAGTAAATGGACTTTAAAGAATATATGTTATGAAGTTTTAAGACTACGAACATTGATTGTCTTTTAAGGATTTTGAAGTTTTAAGCGATATGATTTTAAAAAATGTTTACTACGAGGGGTTAATACTATAAGCCTGGATTTTATGAGTGGAAATGACTAACTTTAAAAAGTATGGCTTCTTAATTTATTTCAACAGTTAAGAAGATGGTTTCCAAAATAGTGTGTGACTTGATCTTTAAAAAGAAAGGAGTTTTATGATTCTTTTTAAGTATGTATGTACGTAGTATTTTTGGGTCTAGTTTTCCTAATGTTGTAAGAATAAAAGTGTCTTAAGTTCTCTAAAATGAATGGTTGTTATAATAGCTTTATGGGAAGTTGTTATGACGACTTAAGAAGAAGTGAAAAGATGGTTTAAAAATGTTATGTAAGGAAAAATCACACCAAGCCTACAAATAGGCCGGATTACGTTATGAAATGCACCGAGCCTACAAATAGGCCGGATTACGTTATGAGATACACCGAGCCTACACATAGGCCGGATTACACCATATTACCCCGAGCCTACACATAGGCCGGGTTACGTCATCTTACACCGAGCTCCACAGGCGGGCCGGATTATGCTACATGATTCCACATTACACCGAGCTCCACAGGCGGGCCGAATTATGCTACATGATTCCACATTACACCGAGCTCCACAGGCGGGCCGAATTATGCTATATGATTCCACATTACACCGAGCTCCACAGGCGGGCCGGATTATGTTACATGATTCCACATTACACCGAGCTCCACAGGCGGGCCGAATTATGCTACATGATTCCACATTACACCGAGCTCCACAGGCGGGCCGGATTATGCTACATGATTCCACATTACACCGAGCTCCACAGGCGGGCCAGATTATGCTACATGATTCCACAGTACACCGAGCCCCACATGCGGGCCGGATTATGTCACATGATTCATCAGTACACCGTGTCCCGCAAATGGGCCGGATTACGTTATCACGTACGGATAATCAAATTAAGTGTTACACCCCGTATTTACAGGACATGGTGTAAGAACGTACGTAAGAACTCACAGTGTTAAGATTGGAGACTTGTAAAAATTTCTCGGAATTATGAAATTGTCGGAAAACGTAATATTGTGACGAATGGGTGGGCGACACTTGTCACCCCCCTTATTGATGCCTTGGACGATTTTAGGCATGGCCAAAATGGTCATTGACCATAGCCTTAGGATGACTAAGTCTTCCAATTAATTAGCTTGACAAAATTGACTAAGTCAAAGGGTCCTAAGTCTTGATATTTTAATTAGAGATCATCCAAACCACCCAATTGTTTGCATCTTGACCCTCCAAGGTTCTATATAACACTACTAGTAGCAAGACCAAGTTTGACACTTAGAAAAATTTCCAAGAATTTCAAGAATCCAAGGAGGTGCTCTCGGGTTAGGCTAGCTTCCCACAAGAAAATTTTTTGTTTGTTATCCAATAATCTTCCCACTTTAAACCAAGGTCCCTATGTGTATTGTAGGCATATCTCAATAGAAAAATCTCGGAAAAAGATAGTTTTCGGGTTAGTCGCAAAGTGAAAACCTAGTGGCTTTCTAGGTTTTGGATTGAGGTTTGAAGGAAAGTTGTTGGTGTGGTTCTAAGGGTATCAAGGATCGGATTGAGGTGTCTTGATGAGGCTCTAGGTTGCTAAGGAGCAACTTCGGTTTTGAAGATTGGATTACAATTCGTTGAGGTATAATCTTGTTCTTTGAAAGTGTTACAAGATTATTTATATTGTTGTTAACTTTACATGTTGCTAGCATGAAGTTGTTAAGTTGAAGTTTATAAGTATTATGGATTACTTGTAGCTTAAGTTCGAAATGAAAAGTAAGTCATGTTAAGTTGGAATACAATTTGATCGTTATTAGAATCGTCGCATGTAATTGACTTGAAGATTATAGTAGTTATAATTGGTTGCGACTAGATATCATGTTATGCTACCAAGTTAGGATTGAAATGGAAATTGGATAAGAATTAGTATTGTTGAACTCAAGGTGGCCGAATTTGGACTTGTAGTTTGTATTAGTTTGTTATTCATTTGTATTGGACCACCTTCTAAATTGTGAGCCAATCAATGCTTTGGTTACTCATTTGTACTGAACTACCTTCTATATTGTTGTGAGCCAATTGGGGCTGTTTGGTTATTGTATTCGGCCTTGAAAAAGGTGGCAAAGTGAGTAGAAACAAAGGAGGTGCTGTCCGATTTTCCGTAGAATTTAGCGACTTAGCACCTAGAATATTCTACGTATGAAGTAAGAGGTTAATGGACGTATGGTGACCATTATAGGTTGATGTACTAAGTATAGCGTATCCCACTTGAAGAATGGAATAACTCAAGGTTGAAGTACTTTGGAGCATTTTGCTACTTGTCGACAATCGTCGCGAGGTATGTGAACCTCTTCCTTCCTTTGGCATGATTCTATGTATGGAATACACTTGTGGTATCATTTCATGTTTCCTTCTACTCTTAGAAGTTAAGAGGTAGTTGTGTGATTTACTCTATGTAGAACTTTTCCTATCTTTTGAGTATGACTAGTTGCACGTATGTAGTACGGTAGACGTACAAGACTATGACATTCTTTACTTGTTTTATGTAATGCCAAGTCGGGTGGTTAGAGATTAACTCACTTCTTTGAAAATAGTAAGGATGTCTTAAGTTGATTTTAAAGTTAGGGGACTTGAAAAGTTTTAAAGTATGTGATACTTGCTCCGTTTTAAACGTATAAGTCCCTTGGATAGGAAATTGTATTTTGGCTAAGGTATAAAGTAAATACAATGACTTTATGGGGAGTTGGTTATATTTGCTTTATGGAAAGACAAATGACTTGATTTTAAGTGAATAGGCAACTTGTTTTTAAGGCATCAATTGCCTAAGGTTTTATAATAAAAGGAGTCACTTGTTTTCTAAAGGTTAAGAGACAAATGGTATTTTTGAAAGTTAAGAGAATTGATTTGAAAGAATATAATACTTGGTTTCAAAAAGTAGAAGTCTCTTGATTATAAAAGGAACGTATTGGTCTAAACCATAAAGGGTTATAACGGCTTTATGGGAAGTTGGTTATAACGGCTTTATGGCAGGTTAAGAGAATGGTTTTCTCTAGTAAAGTAATCAAAGGAATAACTTGTGTTAAGGAAGGGAAAATTGTTTTAAAGGTACCAATTGCTTAAGGTTTTTAATAAAGAAGTCACTTGATTTAGAAGCCGGTAATTGTATTTCTAAAAAGGTATTGTGACTTGTCTCGAAAGGTGGATAGGACTTGATACTACGGTTGTTAGTATCGGGGAAGTTTTATTCGGAAAGGAGTCTTTTGAAAAGAATGGACGTACGTAGTACTTTGGCCTGTTTAATTAAGAATAATTCTATGTGATGCCTTGATTAGTACGTTGGCTTGTTAAATGAGAATTATTCTAAGTATGCCTTGATTAGTACTTTGGCTTGATTAAATGAGAATTATTCTATGTGTGCCTTGATAAGTACTTTGGCTTGTTAATCGAGATTTAGCCTATATGTCGGTGATAGCCTTTGAGTGCAAGTATTATGTTTTTTTACGTTGCGCGACTCGGTTGGAGGGCCTATGTCTTGTTATAAGTTACTTGGACGTACCGACAGTGATGTGGGATTCCACGGGTATGATTCCGTTATTTGTAGCACTTGGGTTAAATTCACGGATTTTATAAAAGACATGGTAGTGCTTATGTCTTTTTTGATGGTCGATGAGATAGGGTAAGAGTATAAATGAGGCAAGCCCCAAGACGTTATACCACCTTCTCCGTGGTAAGAGTATAAGTGAGGGTAAACCCCAAGACGCTGTACCACCCGCTTTATGTGTTGTTTGACGACCTGGTCGAGATAGGTAAGAGTATAAATGGCGGCAAGACCCAAGTCGTTATACCACCTTCTACAGTGTAAGAGTATAAGTGAGGTGTAGACCCCCAAGATCATAGACCACCTGCTTTACCACCTTCTCCAGGGTAAGAGTATAAGTGAGGTAGACCCCAAGACGCTATACCACCGGTGGGACTTGTGTTCATGTATGTCTATTGGTGTATTATTATACCCTAGCATCGCGATGATGTGGGATTCCACGGGCAGGATATATATATATGTATTGTGTATGTGGACGCCGACAGTGAGGTGGGATGCCACGGGCGCGTCACATGGTTATATTTTACACTAATAGTTGTCGACAGTGATGGGGATTCCACGGGCATGCTTTGATATTAGTGTGACTTGATCGCGTCCCAGATTGGGCCGGGTAGTATATGTGTCCCTCCGTAGTGGGCCGGACTATGTTATGAAAGATAAGTAAGTTATATGGTAATGAACTTAATGATTCTTTTTCTAAATAATGTACGTAAGAATGTGACTATAACTTTTATTGGGAATGGAAAGGATAATAAGGTACGATTAAGTTCATAAGTGGTAATGACACGGCAGGATCTGGTATGTATTTTTATACTTGTCCTTGTCATTCTTTTGTACAGTTATGATTTGTTTATTGTACGTTATATTCTGTTCCATATTAAACTGTTAGATCGACTTCTTCGAGGCTGCGTTCATGCCCGCAGGTTTTAGGTACCCATGATGGTGATCCTTGCTCATAGGATCTCGGTTCAGTTTTGAGAAAAGATCCATTTGCTCCGGAGGCTTATCTCTTGTACGGTTTCCCTGAGGTAGTAGATTCATGTATATTCAGGGGTATGGCGGGGCCCTGTCCCGCCACAGTTGTTCAGTTGTTATTCCTAGAGGTCTGTATTCACATATGGTGGGTCAGTTTGTAAAAAGAAAGGAGGCAACTGCTTCGCTTGTTTTTATATATGTTCAGGAAGGTAACCCTATCGGCTAACCTGTTGTTTTACTTACGATGTTTTATTTTTAAGTTTCATGTATGTTCCGCTGATTTTCTCTGATGTTTACCTGTAAGGGTGCCCAGGTAGGGCGCCAGTCGCGGTCCCGGGGTCGGGTCGTGACAGTAAGCTCCCAAATAAGAAGTCCCTCCATAACGGGCCGGATTATGTTATGTAAGATATGTAAGTTATGTGGAAAAACTTGATTAAATCCTTAAGTAAGTACGTAAGAATATGATGTTAATTCTCATTGAAAGAGGGAAAAGAACGATTAATATACGATTGATTTAAGGAGTTAAAATGGCACGGTAGGATCTGGTATTTCATTTTTATACTTGCCCCTGTCATTTCTTTTATACAGTTATGATTTGGTTATTGTACCTTGTTTCTGTTCCATACTCGCACTGTTGTAATCGACCCTTCGGGGCCGTTCATGCCCGCAGGTGTTAGGTACGCAGTTTGGTGATCTGCAGGTGTAGGACCCTGCTCAGAGTTTTTGGATAGCTCCATCTGTACAAGAGTTTATCTTTTTGGTATAGATCCTTCAGTACAGACTTTTGTACAGTTATGGGTACGGCGGGGCCTTGTCCCGTCATAGATCAGTAAAACTCTTAGAGGTCTGTATTCATATGTGGGATTGAACTCATGTACAGTGTAGTGTCTTTTATTATGTATATTATATGGAAGCCTTTTCAGTTTTGCCCTTGTACGTATGTTGGTTTTGGAAAAAATAATAATAAGGAGGTGTTATTTAAATTCCGCAGTTTACTTGTGTTGTTAAGGTAGAAGGGTGCCCAGGTAGGGCACCAGTCACGGGCCTGGGGTTCGGGGCGTGACAGAGTGGTATCAGAGCAATCAGTCCTCGGAATGTTTACAGACCGTGTCTAGTAGAGTCTTGATTATCGGTGTGTTGCGCGCCACACCCATAAACAGGAGGCTACAGGATATTTAGGAGTTGGTTTCTATTCTTCTCACTCTAAGATCGTGCCATAGAGCTGTGTTAGTAAGATAATTCCTCTCTGACGTATTTTTGTGTAACAGCTATGCCTCCAAGGAGGGCAACAGTCGCCCATAAGGGCAAATGAGTAGCAGGAGCTACTAGTCAGACTCAGAGAGTTGATAGGGCTTATGCCCAGGGTATACCGAATGTTGTGCCGCAGTCGGCGAGTTCTTCTGCGCCACGTTTTGAGGCCCCATCACCAGAGCCTCCAGTTTCTCAGTTAGGAGAAGACTATAGGGTCATGAGGGAAGCAGTTATGTTATTGACCAAGATAGCAGTTGTAAGTGATAGTACCCCCAGAGGTAGGAATACTTTGATTAGTAAAGTGAAAAGTTAAGAATGTTGACAAGAATGGTAAGTGAACTGAGACTATAGTTGTGGAGAGTTCACGAGTTGTAATTTCCACATAACAGTGTAAGACCGATAGGGAAGAATGTACAGTAGAAATACTTTGGCTTATATGACGAACCTCTAATGAATAGGGGGATAGGGTAAGAAGTACCTTGAGATAAGAGAAAGATTTATTTCAGAATAAGAATTAGAAGTTAAGTATGACGATGAGTCGGGTTATGGACTCATTTCGGGTCAGCCGGTAGTACGTAATGGGGTGATGTCAGTTAGAAATGGTTCCGCTATGTGATAGGGTCACGAGGATGCAAGGCCCAAGTCTAGTTGATCGTTGTACGAGTTTGTCGACGCGTTCCACCGGAAGTAGGTCGTAAGGACCGAGAAGAGCCTTAGCGGAAATTCAAGTAGTATATGGCCAAGTTTGGTTAGTAACTCCAAGGATTGGAGGACAGAAGCAATATTTGAAATTTTGTACGTATGCTAAATAAGTTTGGAGGTACGAGAAAGTATGACAAGTAAGAAAATAAAGGAACCTCCAAGGATCCCGTGTTTGAGAAGACTGTAACCTTCGAGTATTGTGATAAGGGGACACAGACGGAAGGTCCATTGTTATGTCTACGTATGTTATGTGGTGGCCATGTGTGGCATCGTTAGTCTTGTGGAGTATTGATTGATAGGCATAGTAAAGAGACTGTGCCGGAGTTTGTATAGCTTGACAACCGACTAAGAACATTCGGGGACGAATGTTTCTAAGGGGGGAAGAATGTTACACCCGTAAGTGTGACATGTCTAAGAGAATGTATGTACGGAATCAAGACTTGAAAATTAGTACGCGAAAGAAAGAATTGTTTTACGACGGAAAATCTTCCGAACGTCGGAAAGGAAAAATGTCCGTTGTTGAGAATTGGATTCTCAAAATGCATTATTTGTAGAGTATGGAACTTATTAACATTATGGAAATTTATTTTTACGGATTTGGTCATGTGGGGCCCACCCGAGGAATTTTACGTTTTGTGGGGCCCACGAGGGTTACGGAATTTTATGGACGAATGAGAGGACGACATGTGGCACCCCCACATATGGTCTTGGACGAATTTAGTAAGGGTAAAATGGTCATTGACCATCAAGGAAGATAAGTCTTGCTAGCTTGATATTATTGACCAAGTCAACTTGCCACTTGTGTGTGATCCAAGTGCTCTTCATCCTAGCCACCCATATGTGATTATCTTGACCCTCCATTGTATTATATATACACACTAGTGCAAGACTTGCTCTTCAACACTTAGAATTATTTCACACATAGTTGTTCTTCATTTAGGAGCTCACGACTTTGTCTCAATTCCCACAAGAAAGTTTTGTAATTTTGTTCCATTGTTCACAAGACTTTAACCCAAGGTCCCTAAGAGTATTGTAAGGTTATCTCAATAGAAAGATCCCGGAAAGGTGGCGTTTTCGTATTAGTCGCAAGGCGGAAACTTAAGGAGTTCTTCAACTTTGAAGTTGAAACTTGAAGATGAGTTCTTCATAGGCTTCTAAGGAGTGCTTGGAGCGGATTGGAACATAAGGAAAGGAGCTAAGAATTGCTTAGGAGCGACTTTGAATCTTGGAAATATTAAGGGCTTGTAAAGGTATAATTCTTGTCGTTTTAGTAATTAAGATTACTTATTGTTGTAGCTATGGTTATTAGCAAGCATGAGATGTTTATATTATGTAGTTGGATAAGTATATTGGCTATTGGAACCCTAATCCGAAAACTAGCATGTTTAGCCTTAAGATTACAATTCAAGTTGATTATTAGTTTAAGTCGTCGCATGTTGTATAAAGAAGGAAATTGTAGTTGTTGAAGTTGTTTATGGCTATATAACATGTTAGACCTTAGAACTTGGAATTTGGAAAAGAATTGGAAAGGACTTAGGATTGGTTATAAGTTGGCCGAGAATGGCTTGGATATTAAACTTACTTGGTCTGAATTGTGGGGCGGAATTTTACACGTATTGTAAGGCGTGTAATCCCTTTTGATTGGTTGGTATGTTGAACCTTAAATGTGCCATGTTTGGTTATTGTATTCGGCCTTGAAAAAGGTGGCAAAGTATGTAGAAACAAAGGAAGTGCTGCCCGATTTTCCGTAGAATAAGAGACCGTATACTTAGTATTATTCTACATTTGAAGCTAGAGGTTAATGGACGTATTATGGCCATTATAGGTTGAAGTACTACGAGTAGCGTATTCTACTTGAAGGGGTGGAAAAGCTAGCAAGGATAAAGTACTTGGGAGCATTTTGCAACTTGTCGCTAGTCGTCGCGAGGTATGTGAACCTCTTCCTTCTTTGGCATGATCCTACGTATGAAATAGCCATGTGATAGTATTTCATGATTCCTTCCACTCTTAGAAGTTAAGAAGTGTCCAAGTTGTTGATTCTAAGTTCAAAATATGTCTAAAGTTATCCTAAGTCCTTACCAAGTCTTATGGGAGATGTTGGTAAGAATGGTTAGGAAGTTATGAGATTTGATCTAAAGCTATGTGTCTTGATTTATTTGAAGTAAGCAAGTTGATTTTATGTTTAAAAAAAATGACTTGAATTTATATGTGAAAAGGGGATTGATTTTAAAAGTGGAGGTTATATGATTTTATATGTATAAGTAAATGGACTTTAAAGAATGTATGTTATGAAGTTTTAAGAGTATGAACTTTGATTGTCTTTTAAGGATTTTGAAGTTTTAAGCGATATGATTTTAAAGAATGTATACTACGAGGGGTTAATACTATAAGCCTGGATTTTATGAGTGGAAATGACTAACTTTAAAAAGTATGGCTTCTTAATTTATTTCAACAGTTAAGAAGATGGTTTCCAAAAGAGTGTGTGACTTAAGCTTTAAAAAGAAAGGAGTTTTATGATTCTTTTTAAGTATGTATGTACGTAGTATTTTTGGGTCTAGTTTTCCTATTGTTGTAAGAATAAAAGTGTCTTAAGTTCTCTAAAATGAATGGTTGTTATAATAGCTTTATGGGAAGTTGTTATGACGACTTAAGAAGAAGTGAAAAGATGGTTTAAAAATGTTATGTAAGGAAAAATCACACCGAGCCTACAAATAGGCCGGATTACGTTATGAAATACACCGAGCCTACAAATAGGCCGAATTACGTTATGAGATACACCGAGCCTACACATAGGCCGGATTACGCCATATTACCCCGAGCCTACACATAGGCCGGGTTACGTCATCTTACACCGAGCTCCACAGGCGGGCCGGATTATGCTACATGATTCCACATTACACCGAGCTCCACAGGAGGGCCGAATTATGCTACATGATTCCACATTACACCGAGCTCCACAGGCGGGCCGGATTATGCTACATGATTCCACATTACACCGAGCTCCACAGGCGGGCCAGATTATGCTACATGATTCCACATTACACCGAGCTCCACAGGCGGGCCGTATTATGCTACATAATTCCACATTACACCGAGCTCCACAGGCGGGCCGGATTATGCTACATGATTCCACAGTACACCGAGCCCCACATGCGCGCCGAATTATGTCACATGATTCATCAGTACACCGTGTCCCGCAAATGGGCCGGATTACGTTATCACGTACGGATAATCAAAGTAAGCTCCCAAATAAGAAGTCCCTCCATAACGGGCCGGATTATGTTATGTAAGATATGTAAGTTATGTGGAAAAACTTGATTAAATCCTTAAGTAAGTACGTAAGCATATGATGTTAATTCTCATTGAAAGAGGGAAAAGAACGATTAATATACGATTGATTTAAGGAGTTAAAATGGCACGGTAGGATCTGGTATTTCATTTTTATACTTGCCCCTGTCATTTCTTTTATACAGTTATGATTTGGTTATTGTACCTTGTTTGCTCCATACTCGCACTGTTGTAATCGACTTCGGGCCGCGTTCATGCCCGCAGGTGTTAGGTACGCAGTTTGGTGATCTGCAGGTGTAGGACCCTGCTCAGAGTTTTTGGATAGCTCCATCTGTACAAGAGTTTATCTTTTTGGTATAGATCCTTGATCTAAGCTTTTGTACGCTTATGGGTACGCGGGCCTTGTCCCGTCATAGATCAGTAAAACTCTTAGAGGTCTGTATTCATATGTGGGATTGAACTCATGTACAGTGTAGTGTCTTTTATTATGTATATTATATGGAAGCCTTTTCAGTTTTGCCCTTGTACGTATGTTGGTTTTGGAAAAAATAATAATAAGGAGGTGTTATTTAAATTCCGCAGTTTACTTGTGTTGTTAAGGTAGAAGGGTGCCCAGGTAGGGCACCAGTCACGGGCCTGGGGTTCGGGGCGTGACAGAGTGGTATCAGAGCAATCAGTCCTCGGAATGTTTACATACCGTGTCTAGTAGAGTCTTGATTATCGGTGTGTTGCGCGCCACACCCATAAACAGGAGGCTACAGGATATTTAGGAGTTGGTTTCTATTCTTCTCACTCTAAGATCGTGCCATAGAGCTGTGTTAGTAAGATAATTCCTCTCTGACGTATTTTTGTGTTACAGCTATGCCTCCAAGGAGGGCAACAGTCGCCCAGAAGGGCAAAGGAGTAGCAGGAGCTACTAGTCAGACTCAGAGAGTTGATAGGGCTTATGCCCAGGGTATACCGAATGTTGTGCCGCAGTCGGCGAGTTCTTCTGCGCCACGTTTTGAGGCCCCAGCACCAGAGCCTCCAGTTTCTCAGTTAGGAGAAGACTATAGGGTCATGAGGGAAGCAGTTATGTTATTGACCAAGATAGCAGTTGTAAGTGATAGTACCCCCAGAGGTAGGAATACTTTGATTAGTAAAGTGAAAAGTTAAGAATGTTGACAAGAATGGTAAGTGAACTGAGACTATAGTTGTGGAGAGTTCACGAGTTGTAATTGCCCCATAACAGTGTAAGACCGATAGGGAAGAATGTACAGTAGAAATACTTTGGCTTATGTGACGAACCTCTAGTGAATAGGGGGATAGGGTAAGAAGTACCTTGAGATAAGAGAAAGATTTATTTCAGACTAAGAATGAGAAGTTAAGTATGACGATGAGTCGGGTTATGGACTCATTTCGGGTCAGCCGGTAGTACGAAATGGGGTGATGTCAGTTAGAAATGGTTCCGCTATGTGATAGGGTCACGAGGATGCAAGGCCCAAGTCTAGTTGATCGTTGTACGAGTTTGTCGACGCGTTCCACCGGAAGCAGGTCGTAAGGACCGAGAAGAGCCTTAGCGGAAATTCAAGTAGTATATGGCCAAGTTTGGTTAGTAACTCCAAGGATTGGAGGACAGAAGCAATATTTGAAATTTTGTACGTATGCTAAATAAGTTTGGAGGTACGAGAAAGTATGACAAGTAAGAAAATAAAGGAACCTCCAAGGATCCCGTGTTTGAGAAGACTGTAACCTTCGAGTATTGTGATAAGGGGACACAGACGGAAGGTCCATTGTTATGTCTACGTATGTTATGTGGTGGCCATGTGTGGCATCGTTAGTCTTGTGGAGTATTGATTGATAGGCATAGTAAAGAGACTGTGCCGGAGTTTGTATAGCTTGACAACCGACTAAGAACATTCGGGGACGAATGTTTCTAAGGGGGGAAGAATGTTACACCCCGTAAGTGCAGGACATGTCTAAGAGAATGTATGTACGGAATCAAGACTTGAAAATTGGTACGAAAGAAAGAATTGTTTTTACGACGGAAAATCTTCCGAACGTCGGAAAGGAAAAATGTCCGTTGTTGAGAATTGGATTCTCAAAATGCATTATTTGTAGAGTATGGAACTTATTAACATTATGGAAATTTATTTTTACGGATTTGGTCATGTGGGGCCCACCCGAGGAATTTTACGTTTTGTGGGGCCCACGAGGGTTACGGAATTTTATGGACGAATGAGAGGGCGACATGTGGCACCCCCACATATGGTCTTGGACGAATTTAGTAAGGGTAAAATGGTCATTGACCATCAAGGAAGATAAGTCTTGCTAGCTTGATATTATTGACCAAGTCAACTTGCCACTTGTGTGTGATCCAAGTGCTCTTCATCCTAGCCACCCATATGTGATTATCTTGACCCTCCATTGTATTATATATACACACTAGTGCAAGACTTGCTCTTCAACACTTAGAATTATTTCACACATAGTTGTTCTTCATTTAGGAGCTCACGACTTTGTCTCAATTCCCACAAGAAAGTTTTGTAATTTTGCTCCATTGTTCACAAGACTTTAACCCAAGGTCCCTAAGAGTATTGTAAGGTTATCTCAATAGAAAGATCCCGGAAAGGTGGCGTTTTCGTATTAGTCGCAAGGCGGAAACTTAAGGAGTTCTTCAACTTTGAAGTTGAAACTTGAAGATGAGTTCTTCATAGGCTTCTAAGGAGTGCTTGGAGCGGATTGGAACATAAGGAAAGGAGCTAAGAATTGCTTAGGAGCGACTTTGAATCTTGGAAATATTAAGGGCTTGTAAAGGTATAATTCTTGTCGTTTTAGTAATTAAGATTACTTATTGTTGTAGCTATGGTTATTAGCAAGCATGAGATGTTTATATTATGTAGTTGGATAAGTATATTGGCTATTGGAACCCTAATCCAAAAACTAGCATGTTTAGCCTTAAGATTACAATTCAAGTTGATTATTAGTTTAAGTCGTCGCATGTTGTATAAAGAAGGAAATTGTAGTTGTTGAAGTTGTTTATGGCTATATAACATGTTAGACCTTAGAACTTGGAATTTGGAAAAGAATTGGAAAGGACTTAGGATTGGTTATAAGTTGGCCGAGAATGGCTTGGATATTAAACTTACTTGGTCTGAATTGTGGGGCGGAATTTTACACGTATTGTAAGGCGCGTAATCCCTTTTGATTGGTTGGTATGTTGAACCTTAAATGTGCCATGTTTGGTTATTGTATTCGGCCTTGAAAAAGGTGGCAAAGTATGTAGAAACAAAGGAAGTGTTGCCCGATTTTCCGTAGAATAAGAGACCGTATACTTAGTATTATTCTACATTTGAAGCTAGAGGTTAATGGACGTATTATGGCCATTATAGGTTGAAGTACTACGAGTAGCGTATTCTACTTGAAGGGGTGGAAAAGCTAGCAAGGATAAAGTACTTGGGAGCATTTTGCAACTTGTCGCTAGTCGTCGCGAGGTATGTGAACCTCTTCCTTCTTTGGCATGATCCTACGTATGAAATAGCCATGTGATAGTATTTCATGATTCCTTCCACTCTTAGAAGTTAAGTGTCCAAGTTGTTTATTCTAAGTTCAAAATATGTCTAAAGTTATCCTAAGTCCTTACCAAGTCTTATGGGAGATGTTGGTAAGAATGGTTAGGAAGTTATGAGATTTGATCTAAAGCTATGTGTCTTGATTTATTTGAAGTAAGCAAGTTGATTTTATGTTTAAAAAAAATGACTTGAATTTATATGTGAAAAGGGGATTGATTTTAAAAGTGGAGGTTATATGATTTTATATGTATAGGTAAATGGACTTTAAAGAATGTATGTTATGAAGTTTTAAGAGTATGAACTTTGATTGTCTTTTAAGGATTTTGAAGTTTTAAGCGATATGATTTTAAAGAATGTATACTACGAGGGGTTAATACTATAAGCCTGGATTTTATGAGTGGAAATGACTAACTTTAAAAAGTATGGCTTCTTAATTTATTTCAACAGTTAAGAAGATGGTTTCCAAAAGAGTGTGTGACTTGATCTTTAAAAAGAAAGGAGTTTTATGATTCTTTTTAAGTATGTATGTACGTAGTATTTTTGGGTCTAGTTTTCCTAATGTTGTAAGAATAAAAGTGTCTTAAGTTCTCTAAAATGAATGGTTGTTATAATAGCTTTATGGGAAGTTGTTATGACGACTTAAGAAGAAGTGAAAAGATGGTTTAAAAATGTTATGTAAGGAAAAATCACACCGAGCCTACAAATAGGCCGGATTACGTTATGAAATACACCGAGCCTACAAATAGGCCGAATTACGTTATGAGATACACCGAGCCTACACATAGGCCGGATTACGCCATATTACCCCGAGCCTACACATAGGCCGGGTTACGTCATCTTACACCGAGCTCCACAGGCGGGCCGGATTATGCTACATGATTCCACAGTACACCGAGCTCCACAGGCGGGCCGAATTATGCTACATGATTCCACAGTACACCGAGCTCCACAGGCGGGCCGGATTATGCTACATGATTCCACAGTACACCGAGCTCCACAGGCGGGCCAGATTATGCTACATGATTCCACAGTACACCGAGCTCTACAGCGTCAGTATATGCTACATAATTCCACATTACACCGAGCTCCACAGGCGGGCCGGATTATGCTACATGATTCCACAGTACACCGAGCCCCACATGCGCGCCGAATTATGTCACATGATTCATCAGTACACCGTGTCCCGCAAATGGGCCGGATTACGTTATCACGTACGGATAATCAAAGTAAGCTCCCAAATAAGAAGTCCCTCCATAACGGGCCGGATTATGTTATGTAAGATATGTAAGTTATGAGGAAAAACTTGATTAAATCCTTAAGTAAGTACGTAAGCATATGATGTTAATTCTCATTGAAAGAGGGAAAAGAATGGTTAATATACGATTGATTTTAGGAGTTAAAATGGCACGGTAGGATCTGGTATTTCATTTTAATACTTCCCCCTGTCATTTCTTTTATACAGTTATGATTTGGTTATTGTACCTTGTTTCTGTTCCATACCTGCACTGTTGTAATCGACTTCTGGGCCGCGTTCATGCCCGCAGCTGTTAGGTACACAGTTTGGTGATCTGCAGGTGTAGGACCTCGCCGTAGTTTTGGATAGCTCCATCTGCTCGTGAGTTTATCTTTTGGTATAGATCCTTCAAGCTGTGCTTTTGTATGCGATTATAGGTACGGCGGGGCCTTGTCCCGTCATAGATCAGTAAAACTCTTAGAGGTCTGTATTCATATGTGGGATTGGACTCATGTACAGTGTAGTGTATTTTATTATGTATATTATATGGCAGCCTTTTCGGCTTTGCCCTTGTACGTATGTTGGTTTTGGAAAAAAAAATAATAAGGAGGTGTTATTTAAATTCCGCAGTTTACTTGTGTTGTTAAGGTAGAAGGGTGCCCAGGTAGGACACCAGTCACGGGCCTGGGGTTCGGGGCGTGACAGTAAACATGAAGTACAGTAAACAAGATCATAACTGTACCAAAGAATGACAGGGACAAGTATGAAAATCAAATACCAGATCCTACCTTGCCATATAAAATAAGAGCCAACTGTACCAGCACTGTACCACTGTACTACTGTACCATTGTACCACTGTACCTTATAAAAATGAGAGTCATCATATCTGTTTTCATATAACGTATTTTGGCCCTTTAGTAAGGGACTCGGTCCATGTAACGTATCTCATCCCTTTAGTGAGGGACTCGGTTCATAGAATCATTATGCATGCCTGACCCTATAACCAACATATATATATACATATATGTAATCAAATATAACCGCTTGAGCCTCTTGTACTAGACCGGAAACCGTATATTTTCAAAATAGAATAGTCATGTCAAAATCAGGGACGCCTGCCCTCAGGATCATTATGCATATCCTATTCATGGGAATTGAACCCGCATGGGAATTGAACCCGCATGGATCTTTTAGACCCGTAATGAGTATCTATACGCGATACCCGCATCATGGAGAGCTAGTCTGTTATACCCCGTAGTTCCAGGGTATGTATGCGAGGACGTACGTACGAGAATACGACAGAAAGATTGGAAAGGAAGAAAGAGGCGATTTTTCCACGGAAAAGTTTCCGGTTTTTGTGAAGGAAAAAGGTTCGTTAATGGGAATTGGATTCCCAGATTTGGTATTCGGACTTCCTGGAATATTAGAGAATTATGGAATTTTATTTTCGGAAATGGTCACGTGGGGCCCACGGAGAAATTTACTGATTTGTGGGCCCACTTTGTTTTCGAGATTTTGGCCATTGTGGATATTTTCGGAAGATGTTTTATTTTGGGCCAATAGGAGGGTGACACGTGTCACCCCCGCCTAGTGGCTCGCCGAATGGCATTTGTGCACAACACCCTTAGAGTCGTTTTTCGACGAAACGCTCTACCTAACTGCGAAGGGTAAATTACAACTATGTCATTTAGTATTTTTGCGGATTTTTCCGAGAGACGAAACGTTTTGGACCAACGAGAGGCAACACTTGGCACCCTCTCGTTGGTGGACTGAAGGCGTTAGGCCGATTGGATGAGCAAGTCTTGGTTGATATTTGTGTAGATATTTTGAGGGTTTTAAGAGTAGGGACTAGGGGCACTTGGGCATATCTTGGCCTTACACTTGCTATACACTTGGCTAGATCTTGGCCATTGGTTGGCCTTGGCTTGTGCTATAAATACCCCTCTCCTTTGATGAACTTCTTCATCCTAAATATTTCCTAAGTGTTAGAATCCTCCCCCTCCCGTCCTTTTGGTTCTCGTCCCGCCCCCTGGTGGCCGGGAGCACCCCCTCTGGGGTGCTAGCCGAGAGTGTACCCCACTAGCCTAGTTGCTTTCAGATAATACCCCTTTGTGGTGTAGAAATACTCTCAAAGTATTGTTATAATGCCCAAATTACCTTAGCCAGATACCTTGTAGTATTCTAAGGTTATACCTATCTGAAAAGCCCGGAAATACTATTATACTTCCCACGATACAAAACCGAAACCCTAGGAAAATCTCCATAGTCCGTTGGAGTATTGTGTAGAAGTTGGTTAGAACTTCTAAGGGTGGTTTAGAGCGGGTTGGAGCGCTCGGAGTTGGAGCTAAACGATTGCCCAGGATCGACTTTATACTTGGATAATTATGGGCTTATCGAGGTAAATATCTTGTCCCTCTATTGTAATTGGAAATTACATGTTGTTAGAATATATAGTTAAAGTATACTATATATAGAACTGAACGTGGTTAGTTGGCAATGTCTTTTGACTTAAGCTCAAGAATCGAATCGAATCAGACATTACAAGAGACTTGTGTAGTAATCGTGGAGTAGAATTGTACCCGTTCGGGTTAGATGTATAACCCCCCCTGGTTGGCTTGGTAGCCGGCCCCGTTAGAGGAGGAGATTTACGCTGTTGCGGGGGGGGGAGGTGCTGCCGAATTTTCTGTAGAATGTTCTACGATAAGATCTTAATGTTAATAAGCGCCTTGTGGCCTTATAGGTCAAGTACTACGTGTGGCGCGTTCTACTTGGCTTTAGGAGTAGCCGACAGTTGGGAGTACTTGGAGCGTTTTGCTATTAGTCGATACTCGTCGCGAGGTATGTGAACCTCTTCCTATCTCTTCTAGCATGATATGTGTGAACTATGTAGTACGGTAGACGTACATGTACTAAATGTATTTGATTGGTGTAAAACATAAAGTGTTATAACGGCTTTATGGGAAGTTGGTTATAACGGCTTTATGTTGGTAAGAAAATACAGGTGGTTTTTAAAAGGTAACTGATTCGAACTATAACTGGCTTGTTATGTGTTAATAAAGAACTTGAAGTATTTCAAAAGAGTTTTGAATCATTTTGAGAGAAGAAGTAATACTTGATTTGTTTTGAAAACTTAAGAGTTATACTAGCTTTATGGAAAGTTAGGTATAACGTCTTAAGAATGTTTTACTGATTTTGGAAATCGAATGTGTATCGACAAACCACCGCAAATTAATAAAAGGAAATGTTTTGACAGATTAAGTATTATTAAAACCAAAGAGAAACTTCCATCCGCATAGAAGCTAAGATGAGACAAAATGATATTTCCTAGATCATGGTCATTGTAATAAGATTGTTGTAAACAAGAATATCCTACTCACATATAAGACTTATGTTTCTCAGATAGTTTAAAAGAGAATTATATTCTTAAATGAATAAGACTATGAACTACGAAACCTTTCTAAATAAGAAACATGAACATTTGAAATTAGGCAAACTTGACGCTTTGGAAAATAATGTTGTTACTTGAGTTTTACAAAGAGAAGTGTTTTGATTTACTTCAAAAGATAATCACTATATTTTCATATACTACGTATTGTGTGACTTTTGTGAAAGTAACGTATCTTTTAAAGAATTAATGTATGAAGTACTTTGGGGATAAAACCCCGAACTTGTTAGCACATAGTAGAAAGTACCTGGTGTGTATAACTTGATTGTGTTGGTTTGTGATAGCCTTGTAATACCTTCTTGTTGATTTGATAAGTAAACATGCTAGGATGCTACGTGTGTTAGTATCTTGTGATGTTTGTGTAAAGGGGTTTTTCCTTTGTTGTGCTTATGTTGTTTAACGATAAGCTGTCATGATAGTATTATACATCACGCATCTCGAGATGATTCCGGTTAAGCGCCTCCGACGCGGTAGACTCAGCGGGTCGATGGACCTATGATTCGAGACTACCTCACGCGGGTCCAGGGGCCTGCGCGAATCGCGGGAGTTCCGAGTTAGACGCGCCCTTGTGGTCATGCGGTCCTTGTGGCTACGCGGACGGCGAGTCCAGACGCCGCCGGAGTAGCTACCGATGCGGGTTATACCTCATGCGGGCCGATCTGATTGGCCTACGCGGAGTCGCGAAAGTTCGAGGCTAGACGCGCACATTAGATACTGCGGGCAAGTGGTCGACTTTTATCATGTGACGATGCAGACAGATCTTATGATACGATTCATGACCTTGTTGGTACTGTGTTAGTAGTCGGCTATGCCTTCGCACTTACCCCGCACGTGTTATTATGGCACAGTGGGACCCGTGTTCATGTGTTCCTCGTGTCATATATCATAAAGCTGGCGAGGAAGGTATTCCACGGACATGATTGATGTTGTGGCGTGAGACCCATTGTTATATTTGAGTGATGACTTGAGGCGCGAGTCCCCGACTTGACACGATCGCTATTATTGTGAATCGTAGTTTGGTTATCATACATGTCTCTGCTTTATAGACTATTATGATTTCATTTCTGATTTTTAGTTTCACATACTCTGCACTGTCAGATCGACCTCCTTCGGGCCGCGTTCATGCCGCAGTAAAGGTACACCGCCATTGATCCTCGCTCTGTGGTCACGATTCACATGGAAAGCTCCGCTTCTCCGAGGCTTATCGGGTATAGTCCCCGTTGTTGTAGGTGTTTACATTCGTGGTATGGCGGCCCCGTCCCGCCATTGTTGTCGTATCATTTCTTAGAGGTCCGTAATCGCTACAAGTGTGGTTTGTAAAAAGGATTAAAACTGTTCATGTTGGAAAAAGTTGTTATTTATATATATGCCGAAAGGCAAGTTTTTTTTCAGATTATTGTTTCATATTTCATAATATGTCTTGTATTGTTTTATGTTCCGCTGATTACTCTGATGTTGTATCACTAGGGTGCCCGGGGTAAGCACGACCACGTCGGAATCGGTCGTGACAAAAGTGGTATCGAGCGATTAATCCTGAAAGTGTCTACGCATCCGTATCCGCAGAGTCTTGATTATCGGTGTGTTGTGCACCACACCAATAATCAGGAGGCTATAGGATATTTAGGATTGGTTTCTATTCTTCTCACTCTGAGATCGTGCCTTAGAGCTGTGTTGTAAGTTGGACCCTCTGACGAAATTCATTCCCTTATCGTTATGCCTTCGCGTAGGGCAACCCGGGCCCAAGAGGGCAAGGCAGCCGAGGGAGCTGCGAGTAGAATACAGAGGGTTGCGAGGGCACAGGCCCAATCATTACCTAGGGTAGTGCTTCATTCGGGGATTTCTGCGACGTTACTAGCCCCAGCGGAGTTTAGCACGGCGACGGCAGTTCCTACTGCGGCCATGATATTTGAACCTTCGCCCCACGATCGAAAAGAGAATGTAGATTGCAAAGAGCGACCACATTAGCCATGGATTTGGCTACCAGAGATTATACCGATGTACCACGAGTCTTGATGACTACCTAAGAAAGGGTTGTGCAAGAGTAATTCTTCAGTTGGGCTTGAGCATGGCCTGTGTACGGGCTTATGCGCAGCAGGCCGAGAAACGTAGAGATCGACGGGTTAACCAAGGACGGTAAGAGGCGAGCGGCAAGGTCCTTCGGTAACTTTCAAGGTGAGTATACCTTAAGTGCTATGTTCTGATAGCAGTGTGTTAGTTGTGATTAGAAATCATGGTGGGTTAACCGAGTAAGATTTTGGGGGATAGAGAAGGTGTGAGCCTTAGAGTGTTATACGTAGAGACCTTAGAGGTAAAGCCATCTCGAGTAAAAGACGTATATTATGTTTGACCCTTATAGGAGTGCATAGTGCACATGAGCTATGTTCGTGGGATAAGTCCCTGAGTAGTGTGGAAGGAAAGAGGGTAGTTGAGCTAAGAAGACCGCTAGGTTTTCGTAACGTGTTTTGAGAGATTGTTCCTTCGGGGAGATGGTATTTGCGCCTTCGGGTCGGGTTGAGGCCACGTTGCGGTCAACCCGCGGCATGTTTGGTGGTGGTGCGGTTGTGGTGGTCCCGCCTTGTGGTAGGGTCACGAGGTGCTAGGCCCAAGTTTAGTTAACCAACGACGAGTTCGTGGATGCTCGACCGGTCGGGCCGATGGGGGCAGCCCATCGTGTTCTTCGGTCGGGACCGTTCACTTGGCAGTGTTGATTTATCAGAAAGGTTGTAAGGCTGCACGGGGTGCCTACCTTCACCTTATGACAGACAGTGGAGCCCAGGTTACGGCTGTTTTTGTTTCTGGAAGTTTTACCAAGCAGGTGTTAAGAACTTCGTGAGTCTCGACCGCATTCGCCCTCGGGCCAGTGCGTGGATTTCAGGGGTAGTTGTGAGGATTGTTGTCTCCTGTGGAGGGAGCGTTTGAGCTACCATTTCAGTGTTCGGATGTCGCCTTATGAAGCCTTGCAGGGGCGGAAGTGTAAGTTGCCGGTCGATTGGTTCGATGTTGGCAGGGTTCAGATAGTTGGTTCAGTCTTGTTCCAGCAGACTGTGGATAGTGAGAAGCTTGTCTAGAAGAAGTCTGGCAGCTCAGAGGAATCGTGCGGATAATCGGCGACGACGCTTAGAGTTCAGGTTGACGGTCGGTCTTCTTGAAAGTACCACCTCGGACAGGGTGTGACGAGTTTTGGAAACAGAAGGAACTTAGCCCGAGTTACTTTGGGCCTTTGTGAGTTCATGTGAAGAATAGGCCAGGTTGCCTATATGTTAGCATTTGCCGTCCGACTTAGGAGGAAGGACGTCCGGTCTTTCGTATTGTTATGTTCGGGAAAGTATCGAAGATCCATCCAGAATGTTCCCAGTTAATGATGACCTCGTTAGAGATAGTAACCCCGAGTTTTGGATACTAAAGCAGTATCAGAAATATGGTAAGAATTCGAGTGTACGACAGCTTCAGTGATCGCATGCAGCCCGGTACCATTTGTTGGGTCGTTGGAGCAAGGCTCGCGACAAAGTGACAAAAGTAGTATTATTTGTGGTGATGTTAGAGGTGTTTCCTCGTGGACTTGGATGTAGGTATTTTGCGTGGGTATTTCTGTGGCCAGCTGTGGCAGGATTGTTTCGTAAGTATAGTAGTGAAGACTATACTGGCACGCGTTCGTTTTGAGACTTAGAAGGAACATTCGGGACGAATGTTTCTAAGGGGGGAAGAATGTTATACCCCGTAGTTCCAGGGTATGTATGCGAGGACGTACGTACGAGAATAATACATAAAGATTGGAAAGGAAGATAGAGGCTATTTTTACACGGAAAAGTTTCGGTGTTTGTGAAGGAAATAGGTTCGTTAATGGGAATTGGATTCCCAGATTTGGTATTCGGACTTCTTGGAATAATAGAGAATTATGGAATTTTATTTTCGGAAATGGTCACGTGGGGCCCACGGGAGAAATTTACGGTTTTGTGGGGCCCACTTTGTTTTCGAGATTTTGGCCATTGTGGATATTTTCGGAAGATGTTTTATTTTGGGCCAATAGAAGGGTGACACGTGTCACCCCGCCAGTGGCTCGCCGAATGGCATTTGTGCACAACACCCTGTTAGAGTCGTTCGACTAAACGTTCTACCTAACTTGGGCGGTAAATTACGGCTATGTCATTTAGTATTTTTGCGGATTTTTCCGAGAGACGAAACGTTTTGGACCAACGAGAGGGCAACACTTGGCACCCTCTCGTTGGTGGACTGAAGGGCGTTAGGCCGATTGGATGAGCAAGTCTTGGTTGATATTTGTGTAGATATTTTGTGAGGGTTTTAAGGAGTAGGGACTAGGGGCACTGGGCATATCTTGGCCTTACACTTGCTATACACTTGGCTAGATCTTGGCCATTGGTTGGCCTTGGCTTGTGCTATAAATACCTCTCCTTTGATGAACTTCTTCATCCTAAATATTTCCTAAGTGTTAGAATCCTCCTCCCTTCCTTATGGTTCTCGCCCTCCCTCAGGTCGAGAGCACCCCCTCTGTGGGTGCTAGCCGAGAGTGTACCCCTAGCCTAGTTGCTTCAGATAATACCCCTTTGTGGTGTAGAAATACTCTCAAAGTATTGTTATAATGCCCAAATTACCTTAGCAGTATACCTTGTAGTATTCTAAGGTTATACCTATCTAAAAGCCGGAAATACTATTATACTTCCCGTCACAAAACCGAAACCCTAGGAAAATCTCCATAGTCCGTTGGAGTATTGTGTAGAAGTTGGTTAGAACTTCTAAGGGTGGTTTAGAGCGGGTTGGAGCGCTGAGTCGAGCTAAACGATTGCCCAGGGATCGACTTTATACTTGGATAATTATGGGCTTATCGAGGTAAATATCTTGTCCTCTATTGTAATTGGAAATTACATGTTGTTAGAATATATAGTTAAAGTATACTATATATAGAATCAACGTGGTTAGTTGGCAATGTCTTTTGACTTAAGCTCAAGAATCGAATCGAATCAGACATGAGACTTGTGTAGTAATCTTGTGGAGTAGAATTGTACCCGTCGGGTTAGATGTATAACCCCCGGTTGGCTTGGTAGCCGCCTGCAGAGGAGGAGATTTACGCCATTGGGGGAGGTCTTGCGAATTTTCTCGTAGAATGTTCTACGATAAGATCTTAATGTTAATAAGCGCACTGTGGCCTTATAGGTTGAAGTACTACGTGTGGCGGCTCTACTTGGCTTTAGGAGTAGCCGACACTGGGAGTACTGAGCGTTTTGCTATTAGTCGATACTCGTCGCGAGGTATGTGAACCTCTTCCTATCTCTTCTAGCATGATATGTGTGAACTATGTAGTATGCAGAGACGCATACGTACTAAATGTATTTGATTGGTGTAAAACATAAAGTGTTATAACGGCTTTATGGGAAGTTGGTTATAACGGCTTTATGTTGGTAAGAAAATACATGTGGTTTTTAAAAGGTAACCGATTTGAACTATAACTGGCTTGTTATGTGTTAATAAAGAACTTGAAGTATTTCAAAAGAGTTTTGAATCATTTTGAGAGAAGAAGTAATACTTGATTTGTTTTGAAAACTTAAGAGTTATACTAGCTTTATGGAAAGTTAGGTATAACGTCTTAAGAATGTTTTACTGATTTTGGAAATCAGAATGTGTATCGACAAACCACTGCAGCGTTAATAAAAGGAAATGTTTTGACAGATTAAGTATTATTAAAACCAGTAGAAACTTCCATCTGCATAGAAGCTAAGATGAGACAAAATGATATTTCCTAGATCATGGCTGCTGTAATAAGATTGTTGTAAACAAGAATATCCTACTCACATATAAGACTTATGTTTCTCAGATAGTTTAAAAGAGAATTATATTCTTAAATGAATAAGACTATGAACTACTAAACCTTTCTAAATAAGAAACATGAACATTTGAAATTAGGCAAACTTGGACGTTTGGAAAATAATGTCATACTTGAGTTTTACAAAGAGAAGTGTTTTGATTTACTTCAAAAGATAATCACTATATTTTCATATACTACGTATTGTGTGACTTTTGTGAAAGTAACGTATCTTTAAAGAATTAATGTATGAAGTACTTTGGGATAAAACCCCGAACTTGTTAGCACATAGTAGAAAGTACCTGGTGTGTATAACTTGATTGTGTTGGTTTGTGATAGCCTTGTAATACCTTCTTGTTGATTTGATAAGTAAACATGCTAGGATGCTACGTGTGTTAGTATCTTGTGATGTTTGTGTAAAGGGGTTTTTCCTTTGTTGTGCTTATGTTGTTTAACGATAAGCTGTCATGATAGTATTATACATCACGCATCTCTTGAGATGATTCCGGTTAAGCCGCCTCCAACGCGGGGTAGACTCAGCGGTCGATGGACCTATGATTCGAGACTACCTCACGCGGGTCCAGGGCCTATGCGGAATCGCGGGAGTTCCGTGTTAGACGCGGCCCTTGTGGTCATGCGCGGTCCTTGTGGCTACGCGGACGGCGAGTCCAGACGCCGCCGGGGAGTAGCTACCGATGCGGGTTATACCTCATGCGGGCCGATCCGATTGGCCTACGCGAGTCGCGGAAAGTTCGTGGCTAGACGCGCACATTAGATACCGCGCAAGTGGTCGCCTTTTATCATGTGACGGTGCAGACAGATCTTATGATACGATTCATGACCTTGTTGGTACCGTGGGTGTTAGTAGTCGGCTATGCCTTCGCATTTACCCCAGACGTGTTATTATGGCACGTGGGACCCGTGTTCATGTGTGTTCCTTGGTGTCGTTATATCATAAACCGCCGGTGAGGAAGGTATTCCACGCATGATTGATGTTGTGGGCGTGAGACCCATTGTTATATTTGAGTGATGACTTGAGGCGTGAGTCACGACATACGATCGCTATTATTGTGAACTGTAGTTTGGTTATCATACATGTCTCCTGCTTTATAGACTATTATGATTTCATTTACAGTATTTTTAGTTTCACATACTCGGTACCTGTTGTACTGACCTCCTTCGGGGGGCTGCGTTCATGCCGCAGGTAAAGGTACACCAGTCATTGATCCTCGCTCTAGTGGTCACATTCACGTGGAAAGCTCCGTTTCTCCGGAGGCTTATCAGTGGTATAGTCCCCTGTTGTTGTAGGTGTTTACATTCAGGGGTATGGCGGGGCCCTGTCCCGCCATTGTTGTCGTATCATTTCTTAGAGGTCTGTAGTACTGTTGTGGGCAGGGTTTGTAAAAAGGATTAAAACTGTTCATGTTGGAAAAAGTTGTTATTTATATATATGCCGAAAGGCAAGTTTTTTTCAGATTATTGTTTCATATTTCATAATATGTCTTGTATTGTTTTATGTTCCGCTGATTACTCTGATGTTGTATCACTAGGGTGCCCGGGGTAAGGCACCAGTCACGGGCCCGGAATCGGGTCGTGACATAGTCCACGAAATAATATCATCGGAGTTGAACACGCATGAGTCCTTTAGACCCGCAATGAGTATACCTACTCACGTCATGGGAGCTAATCCATGAAATATATAATGGAAGCATGCCCATGGAATTCCTCCATCATGTAAGCATGTCCATGTAAATAATACAATAACGTTACCGGTCCTCTAGTGAGGGACGCAATGATGTGGAAATATAACACTTGCACGAATAGCTATCATGAGCAACCATATGTAATTTAAATCACCACTTTGACTCTCCATATAATCATATAAAACGAACTTTCATTTTAGAGAAACCAAGGCAATACCATGCCTTCCATTTTCGGGAAAACCGAGACAACACCATGCCTCTCATTTTAGACAAACCAAGGCAATACCATGCCTTCCTTTTTAGAATAAATCAAAGCAATACCATGCCTTCCTTTTTAGATAAACCAAGGCAATATCATGCCTTCCTTTTTAGAATAAACCAAGGAAATACCATGCCTTCCTTTTTAGAATAAACTAAGGCAATACCATGTCTTTCTTTTTAGAAATACCAAGACACTCTCATACCTTTCTTTTTAGAAAACCCAAGGCACTATCATACCTTTCTTTTTATAAAACCCAAGGCACTATCATACCTTTCATTTTAGAAAATCCAAGGCACTATCATTTTAAATCCTCATTTGGAAAATCAAGTCACTTATACTTTTCAAATCAAGTAACTTATACTTTTCAAATCAAGTCACTTATTCTTTTCAGGTATCATTTTGAGATTAATATCCAATAAAACTACGTACGTCCACCGTACACTTACTTTAAATAAACAACTTTCAAAAGAAGAAAGTATAGTTCACACACCGCTTGTCGTCTGTACCAACTCGGTAATCTAAATTTGTCTCGCTTCTCTGGCTAACATTATGGAAACATTTGCATAGTGATAACCGATCCGAATTGCCAAATTAATCCATTTTATGAGCCTTTAGCAGGTTATATATTAATAATGATCTTATCTAATCAGATGTGAACCTAGAAAGTGTAAAACGAACTGGTTATATCTTAGCTTCTATGCAGATGGAAATTCTACTCATTTCAATATAATTGATTATCGATTCCTTTTTCATTTAACGTTGCAATGGCTTGTTCGATACCTTTTCTCATTAGTGCTGTAACTTAGCAAGATCAACTCGACTCCAATACTTCCTAAAAACTCTTACCAACATCTCTCATAAGACTTGGTAAGGACTTAGGAATAATTTAGACATGCCTTTAGCATAGAATCAATAACATGAATACTCCTTAACTTCTAAGAGTAGAATGAATCATGAAACAATACCACATGTATATTTCATACGTAGAACATGCCAAAAGAAGGAAGAGGTTCACATACCTTATTGACGACTAACCAACACGACAAGTAGAATACGTCACAATTAGGTACTTCAACCTATAACCATAATAACACGTCTATCAACTTCATGAATACTTAGTATGAGACATATATCAAGTAAAAGTTCTATTTTCGTATAAAAATTTGGGCAGCACTTCCCCTACTTATACGTACTTTTCCACCTTTCAAGAAGGCCAAATTTCATCAACAACCAAGCACCAATTAAGGGCACAACCAAAACAGCAACCAAAGGGGATTACACGCCTACTTCACGTGTAAAATTCAGTCCCTTAATCCATATAAAAACAGTTCACAAAAATAGTCCGTGTTCCACAACAACAAGGGTAAAATGTGAGGCTTTTTAACACTTTTCTACACCCTTATTCCCTTAGGACTTTCATTAGAAATTACTACACTTAAACATGCATAATGGTGGCTGATTTTCCAGAATTGTAATACCACAAAACAGCCCCTAAAACTGCACAATAATATCCAACAGTTTTATAGTAATTCTCGGCCAAACAACCCCCAATACAATAATCCTTTCCATAATCCGTTTTAATCCAATTCAAGTTCCAATACCTTCATACAAATCATATCAACTTATCAACAACAATATTACTTCATTTTATCATGCAATAGGTGAAGATAACAACAACAATAACCAACAAATCCAATGTCACAAAAACTGCCCATAATCGACCACAACAACATCTATCACATGCACTTCTTATTTTCCATTTTTCTTAACACAAGTTCATCTATTGACTATAACAATATGTAATATCTAATTACTTCAAGAGAAGAAGAACTCTTACCACAAATCTCGACCTGGACATTCCACAACCTCTCGGCCACTAGCTTTCATTTTGCACCACTTCTTCAAGTTCCAATCACGTCCATGTATCCACTACAATCTTGTAACCACCTTCCCTTCCTGTTTTACTTCCAAAAAGTTCATAAACAAGCCTAGGTTTTTAAGGGATATCTTGGCCAAAACTGTGGCTCAATGGTTGGTGTATTAACCTTGACTTAGCACTTGGTTAAGGAGCTTAATCTAGGAGGATTAGTAACATTTGATCTTCACTTTTGGGCTAATGGGATTCTCGAAAATCTAGAGGAGAAAGGGAGAGATAAAAGTCTCAAGGATGACGATATTATGAGAGCTCAAAGTCTTGCCAAGTATATCTTATAAGTGTGAGACTTGCAAGACAAGTGGAGGGGGACACATGTGTTACACCCCTTAAGTCCAGGACATGTATAAGAGAATGTACGTAAGGAATCAAGACTTGGAAATTAGTACGAAAGGAAGAATTGTTTTTCCGACGGAAAATCTTCCGAACGTCGGAAAGGAAAAATGTTCGTTGTTGAGAATTGAATTCTCAAAATGTATTATTTGAAGAGTATGGAACTTATTAACATTATGGAAATTTATTTTTTACGGATTTGGTCACGTGGGGCCCACCCGAGGGATTTTACGTTTTGTGGGGCCCACGAGGGTTACGAAATTTTATGGAGGAATGAGAGGGCGACACATGGCACCCCCACATAAGGTCTTGGACGATTTTTAGTAAGGGTATAATGGTCATTTGACCAATGTGTAGATGACAAAGTATTGCTAATTAAGAGCTTGACATTGTTGACCAAGTCAAGAGCCATTTGGCTTGATCCCATTCATCCAATTTTAACAAGTGTTTTAATCTAAACCCTCCAAGGTGTTATATATCATCCTAAGTAGCAAGACTTGGCATTTCTACACTTAGAAAAATTAGAGAACACCTTGTTCTTCAAAGGTTGCTCTCGGCTTTGTGGTCTTTTGGAAGACAGAATTGTGCAATTTTGGTTCTTTATTCACAAGACTTGAACCCAATGTCCCTAAGGGTATTGTAAGGATATCTCAATAGAAAGATTTCGGAAAAACGGCGTTTTCGTATTAGTCGCAAGGCGGAAACTTAAGGAGTTCTTCAACTTTGAAGTTGGAACTTGAAGATGGGTTCTTCATAGGCTTCTAAGGAGTGCTTGGAGCAGATTGGAACATAAGGAAAGGAGATAAGAATTGCTAAGGCGCGACTTTGAATCTTGGAAATTTTAAGGGCTTATAAAGGTATAACTTTTGTCGTTTTAGCAATTAAGGTTTACTTATTGTTGTAGTTATGGATATTAGCAAGCATGAGTTATATATTATGTAGTTGGATAAGTGTATTGGCTATTGGAACCCTAATCCGAAAACTAGCATGTTTAGCCTTAAGATTGAAATTCAAGTTGATTATTAGTTTAAGTCGTCGCATGTTGTATAAAGAAGGAAATTGTAGTTGTTGAAGTTGTTTATGGCTATATAACATGTTAGACCTTAGAACTTGGAATTGGAAAAGGATTGGAAAATGACTTTTGTTGTGTTATTGTTGGCCGAGAATGGCTTGTGAGTATTAAACTACTTCGTATGAATTGTGGGGCGGAATTTTACACGTATTGTAAGGCGTGTAATCCCCTTTGTTTGGTTGTTGTTTTGAGCCTTAAATGTGGCATGTTGGTTATTGTATTCGGCCTTGAAAAAGGTGGCAAAGTGAGTAGAAACAAAGGAAGTGCTGCCCGATTTTCCGTAGAATTAGAGACCGTATACTTAGTATTATTCTACGTTAGAGACTAGAAGTTGATAGTCTTGTTGTGACCATTATAGGTTGACACTTCTACGTACGGCGTATTCGGCTTAGCTTGTGGATTTAGCCGAAATGGTATGTGAACTATCTCCTCTTCTAGCATGATTCCTTAAGATAAAGAAAGTATGTCCTACTCCTTAAATGATCCATTCTTTGGTTGTATTTGGATTGCCTAAAATAGAAATTGTTCTATGTACTTCCTTGATTGTACTTTGATGTTTAAATTGTAAGTTGTATAATCCATTGCCTTAGTGAAGTTGGATTCTTAAAAGTGAAAGTATTTTACTTAAAGTACATAGAGTCTTGAAAAGGAAGTGGTTTCCAAATCTTTTGGCTAGTGCCTTAGTTCCAAAACCTAAGGGTCGTTATAATGACTTTAGTGGAGTCAAATGAGTGATTTACTTAATTGTTTTAAGAGAGGAGAAATGACATGATTTAAGAGAAGTAACTTGTTTTAAAGGTGTGAGTTACTTGAGGTTTAAAGGTAGAATAAACTTGTTTTCTAAATATTAAGAGACTTGAAGTATTTTGAAAGTTAAGAAACTTGTTTCGTTTTAAACGTATAAGTCCCTTGGATAGGAAATTGTATTTGGCTAAGGTATAAAGTTAATATAATGACTTTATGGGAAGTTGGTTATACTAACTTTATGGAAAGATAAATGGCTTGATTTAATGAAAGGCAATTTGATTTTAAGGCATCAATTGCCTAAGGTTTTATAAGAAAAGGAGTCACTTGATTTAGAAACCTAACTTTAATTCTAAAGGTATTGTGACTTGCCTTGAAATGTAATTTGGACTTGATACTATGGTTAATAGTATCTTGGAAGTTTTATACTAAAGAGAGTCATTTGTTTTAAAGAGTAGAAGTATGTAGAACTTTTCCTATCTTTTGAGCATGACTAGTTGCACGTATATAGTACGGTAGACGTACAAAACCTTGATATCCTTTACTTGTTTTAAAATTGTCACGACCCGTTCCGGGGCCCGTGACTGGTGCCTTACCCGGGCACCCAAGTAGTCATACATCAGAGTAATCAGCGGAATATAAAACAAGACATGAAACAGTTGTAAAAAGAGACACAGTTTTATGTGAGAAAATGTCGCCTTTCGGCATATATACATAAACATAGTTTTGCAGTTACATCCCAACTGTACAATAGGACTACAGACCTCTAAGGAAGTAAACAACTATGGCGGGACAGGGCCCCGCCATACCCTGAATGTACAAACTATCTACAATACAGGGAGATCATACCAAAAAGTAGAGCCTCCGGAGAAGATGGAGCTCCTGACACCAATGCAAAGAGATCCTAAGGATGTGGATCTAGCACCTGCTTGCCCTTACCTGCGGCATGAACGCAGCCCCCCGAAGGAGGTCAGTACAACAGGTACTAAGTATGCGAAACTGTAAAGTACTTAAATGAAAACATATCATTTTTAAAATCAGTTTACATATATGTATGAAACAACCAAGGTAACCGCACATAGTGCCACATCATAAACAAGAGCAACAATAGGTAAACTGTAACAGGTCTTTTCTAGGCTGCGAATGATCGAAGCAGGGCCAATTGCCCATAGTATCATTAAGCAAGCCTAATCCTGGACTCCCGTAGTCCGCATAGGCCACTCACGTAGGCCTGCATAGGGCATAACCCCGCATCGAGGGTAGCTACTCCTCGGCATCGTCCTGGACTCGTAGTCCGCATGGCCACATAGACCGCATGAGGTATAACCCCGCACACTAACCTGGAACTCTCGCAGCTCCGCATAGGTCACCTGCACCGCGTGAGGTGTCCTCGCATCATAGTCACCTGCATCGCACGAGGTATACCCGCGTCGGAGGCGACAACCCCGGTATTTATGTCAAGAGGTGAGTGATATAATACTAACATAACAGCTTATCGTTAAACACATAAGCACAACAAGAATACCCTTTTATACAAACGTTACAAGACACTAACACACATAACATCATATCATGTCTACTTATCAAACCATTTTATTATTCTTTCCATAGATCAATGTAAGTCTGTTATAACACATAAGTAAACTATTCCTTTTATCATTCTTAAGTTGTTATACCTAACTTCCCATAAAGCTAGTATAACTCTTAAGCTTTCTGTTTAAAAACCAATTAGTTCTCTTCTGTTAAAAATGATTCAGTATTCTTTTGAAATGCATCGAGACTCTTATTATTCAGGCTTAAGTCAAAAGACATTGCCGTAGGTATTATTCAGGCTTAAGTCAAAAGACATTGCCGTAATTATTATTCAGTTAACACGTATGCGTCTAGTACTATATATATATTTTAAAATATCATGCTTAGGAAGAATCACATACCTTCTCGGCGAAAACCACCTGCCAAGTTGAATATGTCGCGCGCAGAGAATCAACCTATAATAGTCAGACACGTCTATCAACGTCTAGACTACTCTGTAAACAGTTCTAAGCAGAGAGTCCTTTATTCTTCGGAAAATCGGGCAGCACTTCCCTACCCGGTGAGCTACTCAAGTCTACAGTGAAAACAGTCCTAAGTATAGTTCAATTATTCATCTTTTAAACCCTTCTACTGTGATAACAGTTCAATTCTATTCTGTAATATTCTTCTAAGTATTCAATACTTAATTCTATACTTCTACAGTATGTATTCTCTAATACAAAAGAGGGTTAGGATTATTTACCTCGGTAAGCCCAATAATATCCTAGATATAAGTCGATCCGGAGCAAGGCTTAGCTCCTAAGTTGTACGCTCCGATAGTTCCAAGGAAACCTTAGAAGTTCTTCACAACTTCTACTAAGTACTAAGGGATTTGGGCTAGGGTATTTTGGGAATTATAACAATACTAGAAGGCAACTTTTCTACCAAGGGAGGGGGGGTAGATTTCGGCTAGGCTGGGGATAGCCTCGGCTAAGCTTCACCAAAGGGGGTGTGTTGGACGAAAAGGCTCGAGGAGAGGAGAGGATTTCAAGACTTGGAAAGCTTGTTTGTGGATGAAGAACTCTTCATCACAAGAGGGGTATTTATAGGTCAAGGGATGGCCAACCAATGGCCAAGATTATGCCAAGTGCAAGGCAAGTGTAAGGTCAAGATTAGGGCAAGTGTACCTAGCCAACTTGCACACAAAATATCCTACCAACCACTTGACAAAATTGGCACTCCATTCGGCCATATTGACGCCTCACGTCCACCAATTGGAGGGTGACAAGTGTCGCCCTCCCGTTGGCCCAAAGTGTTTCGTCTCTCGGAAAAATCCGCAAAAATTAGAAATGACATAGCCGGAATTTATCCTACGCGAGTTGTGTAAAACGTTTCATCGGAAAACGATTCTTTTAAGGAGTTGTGCCCAAAAAACGTCTTGTGCCTAAACTTTAAGGCTAGACTTTCGTACGTACGCCCTTACGTACATACTCTGGAAATACGGGGTATAACAAAAATAGCCAAGTCGGGTGAGTTAAGAGAATAACTCACTTCTTTGAAAGTTTTAAGGATGTCTTAAGTTTTAATAAGAAGTTAAGGGACTTGAAAAGTTTTAAAGTATGTGATACTTGGTTTTAAGTATAAGCCTCTTGGTTATAAAAAAAGGAATGAATATGTCTAAAACCATAAAGGGTTATAACGGCTTTATGGGAAGTTGGTTATAGCGGCTTTATGGAAGGTTAAGAAGGTTGTCTATTTTGATTATTAGGCATAAGTTGTCTAGATGGTGAAAATTTGAAGTTACTTGATTTCAAGCTTTGAAAAGAGTTTTCTAAAAGTGTAGTAACTTACTTTGAAAAATAGACACACCTTGATGCTACGGGTGTTAGTATCTTGGGGTTTTACATAACAAGGAGTCTTTTGAAAAGAATGTACGAACGTAGTACTTGGGCTTGTTTAATTGAGAATTATTCTATGTGTGCCTTGATAAGTACTTTGGCTTGTTTATATGGGAATTATTCTCTAAGTGCCTTGAGTTTATAAAATGAAAGTCTATAGATTTTATGAACTTGCCTATGTGTGCTGGTGATAGCCTTTAAGTGCAAGTATTATGTTTTATTACGTTGCCGCGACTCTCGGTTGGAGGGTCGGCTGTCTTGTTGTGAGTTTACTTGGACGTACCGACAGTGATGTGGGATTCCACGGGTATGCTTCCATTATTTGTGTTACTCCTTGGACATGCTTACGATGTGGGATTCCGGGGCATGTGACCAGGAGGCGGGTTGGATTCCCGGATCTTTATAAAAGACATGTTAGTGCCTTAAGGAGACTAAAATGAGAGTGTAGATGAATAAGACTAATAAGAAGTTAGGGGGATTTCTAACTTGCTTATTTATTGTATGACGGCCGGTTGAGATAGGGTAAGAGTATAAGTGAGGGGTAAACCCCCAAGACGCTATACCACCTTCTCCAGGGTAAGAGTATAAATGAGGGGTAAACCCCCAAGACGTTATACCACCTGCTTTACCACCTTCTCCAGGGTAAGAGTATAAATGAGGGGTAAACCCCCAAGACGTTATACCACCTGCCTCAGGGTAATAGTATAAATGAGGGGTAAACCCCCAAGACATTATACCACCTGTTTCCATGGATTTGCTACCCATGATTTGATCGTGAGTCTCTTATTTTTATGTTGTAGGTATACTCTTATTTACTCTCATTGTTAGTAAGGCACTGTGTACTGTTATTTGAGTAGTGACTTTGAGGGCATGCGTCCCTGACTTGATATGAATGCTTATGTATTGTGTACTGTAGGTTGGCAATCATACATGTCTCCTGTTTTGTTTAGACTGTTATGATTTCATTACAGTACTTACTGTTTCACATACTTGGTACATTCTTCGTACTGACCTCCTTCGGGGGGCTGCGTTCATGCTGCAGGTTTAGGTACGCTGTTTGGTGATCGACAGGTGTAGGGCCCTACTCAGAGTTTTGGGTAGCTCCTTATGTTCGGGAGTTTATCTTTTTGGTATAAGTTCTTTCAGTACAGGCTTTTGTACAGTTATGGGTACGACGGGGCCTTGTCTCGTCATAGTTCAGTAAAATTCTTAGAGGTCTGTATTCATATGTGGGATTGGACTCATGTACAGTGTTGTGTCTTTTTTATGTATATTATATGGCAGCCTTGTCGGCTTTGCCCTTGCACGTACGTTGGTTTTAAAAAGAAAAAAAAAAAGGTGTTGTTTAAATTCCGCAGTTTACTTAGTTGTTAAGGTAGAAGGGTGCCTGGTAGGCACGATCCACGCCCGGGTTCGGGCATGACAGAGTGATATCGAGCGATCGCCTCGGAATGTCTACAGACCGTGTCTAGTAGAGTCTTGATTATCGGTGTGTTGCGCGCCACACCCATAAACAGGAGGCTACAGGACATTTAGGAGTCGGTTTCTATTCTTCTCACTCTAAGATCGTGCCATAGAGCTGTGTTAGTAAGATAATTCCTCTCTGACGTGATTTTGTGTTACAGTTATGCCTCCAAGGAGGGCAACAGCCGCCCAGAACGGCAAAGGAGTAGCAGGAGCTACTAGTCAGACTCAGAGAGTAGATATGGCTTATGCCCAGGGTATACCGGATGTTGGCCATGATCGGCGAAGTTCTTCTGCCAGTTTTGAGACCCCAGCACCAGAGCCTCCAGTTTCTCAGTTAGGAGAAGACTATAGGGTCATGAGGGAAGCAGTTATGTTATTGACCAAGATAGCGGTGCTACAGTTTCATCAGCAGGAGGTTATTCGGCCGGTACAGACAGGTGTACAGAGGGTAGAGGGCCAACGCGGAGATCAGCGTAAGAGGGCTAGACCGGTTGGTTATCCCGGTGAGTTTTTGGATGAGCTGCCTCAGCAGCGAGTGAGATATTCGTCCCAGCCTACCCAGTACATACCCCCGCAGCTCACAGGTGGGAGATTGGACCCCACGAGGTATTTAGGAGCCGGTCCAAGCTCCAGGGGTCGAGGTTCTCAGAGGAGCCGAGGATTTTCTCAGTCGAGGCCACCTATTCCTCAGTGTTTCAGATGTGGTAAGCGTCATTCGGGGAAATGTCATTATGGCACAGGTGTTTGTTTTTATTGTGGCCGTCCGGGCCATATTCGGAGGGTATTTCCTTTTAGAAAGAGCACCGGTGAGGTGGCTCAGCCTATGAGGCTGGTAGTTGGTTCCCTTTCCTCCACAGCTGTGCGTCCCCCAGGACAGGGTGTTCAGATGTCAGCCAGCCGTGGTAGAGGTCAGGGTGGAGTTTATAGTTCTGGCGGTCCTTCGAACCGCATAGCTGATGCGACTACTAGGCAGGATCAGGAGGCGACATCGCACGGGGTTACAGGTATATTTTGATTCTTTTGAATCATACGTGCATTGATAGATTCAGATTTCTCACTAGCATATATGTTTTCCCTTTGTTGCTAGCAGTTGTAAGTGATAGTACCCCCAGAGGTAGGAATACTTTGATTAGTAAAGTGAAAAGTTAAGAATGTTGACAAGAATGATAAGTGAACTGAGACTATAGTTGTGTAGAGTTCACAAGTCAGAATTACCCGCAATGTGATGTAAGACCGATAGGGAAGGATGTACAGTAGAAATACTTTGGCTTATGTGACGAACCTCTAGTGAATGGGAGGATAGGGTGATAAGTACCTTGAGATAAGAGAGAGATTTACTTCAGACTGAAATGAGAAGTTAAGTGTGACGATGGGTCGGGTTATGGACTCATTCCGGGTCAACCGATAGTATGGAATGGGGTGATGTCAGTTGGATATGGTCCCACTATGTGATAGGGGCACGAGGATGCAAGGCCCAAGTCTAGTTGATTTTTGTGCGTGTACTAAATAAGTTTGGAAGTACGAGAAAGTATGACAAGTAAGAAAAGAAAGGGACCTCTAAGGATCCCGTGTTTTAGAAGACTGTAACCTTCGAGTTTTGTGAGGAGGGGTCGCGGACGGAAGGTCCATTGATATGTTTACGGATGTTAGGTGGTGGCATGTGTGGTATCGTTAGTCTTGTGGAGTATTTATTGATAGGCATAGAATAGAGATTGTGTCGGAGTGTGTATAGCTTGAAAACCGACTAAGAACATTCGGGGACGAATGTTTCTAAGGGGGGAAGAATGTTACACCCCGTAAGTCCAGGACATGTATAAGAGAATGTACGTAAGGAATCAAGACTTGAAAATTAGTACGAAAGGAAGAATTGTTTTTCCGACGGAAAATCTTCCGAACATCGGAAAGGAAAAATGTTCGTTGTTGAGAATTGAATTCTCAAAATGTATTATTTGAAGAGTATGGAACTTATTAACATTATGGAAATTTATTTTTTACGGATTTGGTCACGTGGGGCCCATACGAGGGATTTTACGTTTTGTGGGGCCCACGAGGGTTACAGAATTTTATGGACGAATGAGAGGGCGACACATGGGACCCCCACATAAGATCTTGGACGATTTTTAGTAAGGGTATAATGGTCATTTGACCAATGTGTAGATGACAAAGTATTGCTAATTAAGAGCTTGACATTGTTGACCAAGTCAAGAGCCATTTGGCTTGATCCCATTCATCCAATTTTAACAAGTGTTTTAATCTAAACCCTCCAAGGTGTTATATATCATCCTAAGTAGCAAGACTTGGCATTTCTACACTTAGAAAAATTAGAGAACACCTTGTTCTTCAAAGGTTGCTCTCGGCTTTGTGGTCTTTTGGAAGACAAAATTTTGCAATTTTGGTTCTTTATTCACAAGACTTGAACCCAATGTCCCTAAGGGTATTGTAAGGATATCTCAATAGAAAGATTTTGGAAAAACGACGTTTTCGTATTAGTTGCAAGGCGGAAACTTAAGGAGTTCTTCAACTTTGAAGTTGGAACTTGAAGATGGGTTCTTCATAGGCTTCTAAGGAGTGCTTGGAGTGGATTGGAACATAAGTAAAGGAGCTAAGAATTGCTAAGGCGCGACTTTGAATCTTGGAAATTTTAAGGGCTTATAAAGGTATAACTTTTGTCGTTTTAGAAATTAAGGTTTACTTATTGTTGTAGTTATGGATATTAGCAAGCATGAGTTATATATTATGTAGTTGGATAAGTGTATTGGCTATTGGAACCCTAATCCGAAAACTAGCATGTTTAGCCTTAAGATTGGAATTCAAGTTGATTATTAGTTTAAGTCGTCGCATGTTGTATAAAGAAGGAAATTGTAGTTGTTGAAGTTGTTTATGGCTATATAACATGTTAGACCTTAGAACTTGGAATTGGAAAAGGATTGGAAAAGGACTTGTGTTGTGTTATTGTTGGCCGAGAATGGCTTGTGAGTATTAAACTACTTCATATGAATTGTGGGGCGGAATTTTACACGTATTGTAAGGCGTGTAATCCCCTTTGTTTGGTTGTTGTTTTGAGCCTTAAATGTGGCATGTTGGTTATTGTATTCGGCCTTGAAAAAGGTGGCAAAGTGAGTAGAAACAAAGGAAGTCGCCCGATTTTCCGTAGAATTAGACCGTATACTTAGTATTATTCTACGTTAGAGACTAGAAGTTGATAGTCTTGTTGTGACCATTATAGGTTGACACTTCTACGTACGGCGTATTCGGCTTAGCTTGTGGATTTAGCCGAAAAGGTATGTGAACTATCTCCTCTTCTAGCATGATTCCTTAAGATAAAGAAAGTATGTCCTACTCCTTAAATGATACATTCTTTGGTTGTATTTGGATTGCCTAAAATAGAAATTGTTCTATGTACTTCCTTGATTGTACTTTGATGTTTAAATTGTAAGTTGTATAATCCATTGCCTTAGTGAAGTTGGATTCTTAAAAGTGAAAGTAGTTTACTTAAAGTACATAGAGTCTTGAAAAGGAAGTGGTTTCCAAATCTTTTGGCTAGTGCCTTAGTTCCAAAACCTAAGGGTCGTTATAATGACTTTAGGGGAGTCAAAAGAGTGATTTACTTAATTGTTTTAAGAGAGGAGAAATGACATGATTTAAGAGAAGTAACTTGTTTTAAAGGTGTGAGTTACTTGAGGTTTAAAGGTAGAAGAAACTTGTTTTCTAAATATTAAGAGACTTGAAGTATTTTGAAAGTTAAGAAACTTGTTTCGTTTTAAACGTATAAGTCCCTTGGATAGGAAATTGTATTTGGCTAAGGTATAAAGTTAATATAATGACTTTATGGGAAGTTGGTTATACTAACTTTATGGAAAGATAAATGGCTTGATTTAATGAAAGGCAATTTGATTTTAAGGCATCAATTGCCTAAGGTTTTATAAGAAAAGGAGTCACTTGATTTAGAAACCTAACTTTAATTCTAAAGGTATTGTGACTTGCCTTGAAATGTAATTTGGACTTGATACTATGGTTAATAGTATCTTGGAAGTTTTATAATAAAGAGAGTCATTTGTTTTAAAGAGTAGAAGTATGTAGAACTTTTCCTATCTTTTGAGCATGACTAGTTGCACGTATATAGTACGGTAGACGTACAAAACCTTGATATCCTTTACTTGTTTTAAAATAGCCAAGTCGGGTGAGCTAGGAGAATAACTCACTTCTTTGAAAGTTTTAAGGATGTCTTAAGTTTTAATAAGAAGTTAAGGGACTTGAAGAGTTTTAAAGTATGTGATACTTGGTTTTAAGTATAAGCCTCTTGGTTATAAAAAAAGGAATGAATATGTCTAAAACCATAAAGGGTTATAACGGTTTTATAGGAAGTTGGTTATAACGGCTTTATGGAAGGTTAAGAAGGTTGTCTATTTTGATTATTAGGCATAAGTTGCCTAGATGGTGAAAATTTGAAGTTACTTGATTTCAAGCTTTGAAAAGAGTTTTCTAAAAGTGTAGTAACTTACTTTGAAAAATAGACACGCATTGATGCTACGGGTGTTAGTATCTTGGGGTTTTACATAACAAGAAGTCTTTTGAAAAGAATGTACGAACGTAGTACTTGGGCTTGTTTAATTGAGAATTATTCTATGTGTGCCTTGATAAGTAATTTGGTTTGTTTATATGGGAATTATTCTCTAAGTGCCTTGAGTTTATAAAATGAAAGTCTATAGATTTTATGAACTTGCCTATGTGTGCTGGTGATAGCCTTTAAGTGCAAGTATTATGTTTTATTACGTTGCCGCAACTCTCGGTTGGAGGGTCGGCTGTCTTGTTGTGAGTTTACTTGGACGTACCGACAGTGATGTGGGATTCCATGGGTATGCTTCCATTATTTGTGTTACTCCTTGGACATGCTTGCGATGTGGGATTCCGGGGCATGTGACCAAGAGGCGGGTTGGATTCCCGGATCTTTATAAAAGACATGTTAGTGCCTTAAGGAGACTAAAATGAGAGTGTAGATGAATAAGACTAATAAGAAGTTAGGGGGATTTCTAACTTGCTTATTTATTGTATGACGGCCGGTTGAGATAGGGTAAGAGTATAAGTGAGGGGTAAACCCCCAAGACGCTATACCACCTTCTCCAGGGTAAGAGTATAAATGAGGGGTAAACCCCTAAGACGTTATACCACCTGCTTTACCACCTTGTCCATGGTAAGAGTATAAATGAGGGGTAAACCCCCAAGACGTTATACCACCTGCCTCAGGGTAAGAGTATAAATGAGGGGTAAACCCCCAAGACGTTATACCACCTGTTTCCATGGATTTTCTACCCATGATTTGATCGTGAGTCTCCTATTTTTATGTTGTAGGTATACTCTTATTTACTCTCATTGTTAGTAAGGCACTGTGTACTGTTATTTGAGTAGTGACTTTGAGGGCATGCGTCCCTGACTTGATATGACTGCTTATGTATTGTGTACTGTAGGTTGGCAATCATACATGTCTCCTATTTTGTTTAGACTGTTATGATTTCATTACTGATTTCATCGCTTTCACATACTTGGTACATTCTTCGTACTGACCTCCTTCGGGGGGCTGCGTTCATGCCGCAGGTTTAGGTACGCTGTTTGGTGATCGACAGGTGTAGGGCCCTGCTCAGAGTTTTGGATAGCTCCTTCTGTTCGGGAGTTTATCTTTTTGGTATAAGTTCTTTCAGTACAGGCTTTTGTACAGTTATGGGTACGGCGGGGCCTTGTCCCGTCATAGTTCAGTAAAATTCTTAGAGGTCTGTATTCATATGTGGGATTGGACTCATGTACAATGTTGTGTCTTTCTTATGTATATTATATGGCGGCCTTGTCGGCTTTGCCCTTGCACGTACGTTGGTTTTAAAAAGAAAAAAAAAAGAGGTGTTGTTTAAATTCAGCAATTTACTTAGTTGTTAAGGTAGAAGGGTGCCCAGGTAGGGGACCAGTCACGGGCCCGGGGTTCGGGGCATGACAACATGTCACCCTCTCATTGGTCATAATTTCTCTTCACAAAATAATATCTACACTTGGCCAAAATATCTAAATATCGAAGGGCCCCACAAAATTGTGAAATTTCCGGCGGGCCCCATATTATCAAATCCAAGACTTCATAATCCAATACTAATTTCATAAATCAAATTAGAAGAATTAAACTCCAAGTTAATAATTTTCGTCTTCATATTCTTCCGAAATTTTTCCTTAAGAAAATGTAAAAATTCTTTTCTTCCAAAATTTACATTTTATTTCCTTACTTACGTTCTCACTTATATGCCCTGGAACTACGGGGTGTAACACGAACAATCTTCTTAACGTATAACTTTACGTAGTCCTCGACTGTGTAGGTAGGGGTGGCAACTGGGGCAGTGCAGGTTAGGGCAAACCTTTAATGGGGTAGGTCAGGGAATGATTAAAATAGGGAAGGGTAGGGTAGGGCAGGGTAAAATAATACTTTTGAAATTAATTAATGGGTTAGGACAGGGCAGGGCAAGATCCGAATTTATAAATGGGCCAGGTAAAAATAAGTGACCCGCATATATTTTGTTATACCCCGTATTTCCAGAGTATGTATGTGAGGACGTACGTACGTTTGTACTAGCCCTAATTAGGTTAAGGATGAAATTGTGAACTTTCGACGGAAAAGATTCCGAACCTTGTGAAGGAAATTCTACGTTTTTAATATTTTAACCGATTACGGATTTTTTCCGAGAGACGAAATATTTTGGACCAATTGGAGGGCGACATGTGTCACCCTTAGTTGGCATGGGTTGGACGAAATGGTGGCCAAGTGGACAAGGTCAAATGGTCAAGTCTTGGAAGATATTTTCTTTTGGTGAGTGGGGGTAGGTAGATGGACGATTTGTGTGGGGCAAGTGGAGGCCTCTTGGACGTTTTTTTTTTAGCAAGTGGATGGCCACTTGGCTCATTGTTGTGGTGGACATATGTCCCAATTTTGTGGTGGACATATGTCCCCATGTTGTGGTGGACACTTGGTGGAAGACCTCACTTGAACAAGCTACCACATCTACACCCTCCATTTGTTTTAATCTTGGCCCTTGGTGGTTCTATAAATACCCCCCTCTTGTGCAAGACATCTTCATCCCTTAAACATTTTTCCAAGTCTTGAAATCCCTCTCCCCCTTTGAGAAGCTCTCGTCCAAACACACCCCCCTCTTGGAAGCTCTCGGTAAACACTAACCCCCCTTCCTTGAAGCTTTCGTCCAAAATACCCCCCACCCCTTGGTAGAAAAGTATTCTCCAAGTATTGTTACTTTTCCAAAATACCTTGGCCCAATACCTTGTAGTATTCCAAAGTTACCTCTATACTAAAAAGCCCGGAAATGCTACTTTATATCCTTAGTCACAAAACGAAACCCTAGGAATATCTTCATTGTTGATTGAAGTATTAAGTAGAAGTTGTATAGAACTTCTAAGGGTTTCTTGGAGCGAATTGGAGCGTACAGAATAGGAGCTAAACCTTGCTCAGGGTCGACTTTAATCTTGGATAATTTTGGGCTTATCGAGGTAAATATCTTTGTCCTTCTATTGTAATTGGAGATTACATATAGTAGTTTATAAATGAGTATAAGATATAGAAGGATGGTATAAAAGAAGAGAATTGAACAGTAATTACATGGGGTTTGTATTCTGATGAGACTTGTAGTTTGACTGCAGGGAAGTGCTGCCCGTTTTCCGTAACAATAAGCACCTTCTACTTAGAATATTCTCTGAGTAGTCTAGGCGTTGATAGGCGTATTTGACTATTATAGGTTGATACTCTGCGCGCGACATATTCGACTTGGCAGGTGGATTTCGCCGAGGAGGTATGTGATTCTTCCTATCCTCTTGAGCATGATATTTTAAAAGAATATGTATAGTTCGGTAGACGTACGTGTGTTAACTGAACGTGGTTTTACTTCAATGTCTTTTGACTTGAGTTTTAAATAATAAGAATCTTGAAGTATTTCAAAAGAATTAAGAATCGTTTTTGAAAGAAGAGTAATACTTGGTTTTAAAAGCTTAAGTGTTATACTAGCTTTATGGGAAGTTAGGTATAACGACTTAAGAGTGATAAAAGGAACGATTTACTTAATTGTTTATGAAAGCCTTATATTGATTTCGGAAATTAGAATAAGTATCGAACAAACCACTGCAGCGCTAATAAAGGAAAATGTATTGACTAATTGAGTATTATTAAAACCAGTAGAAACCTCCATCTGCATAGAAGCTAAGATAAGACAAAATTGTATTACATTTCCTAGATCATGGCTGCCTTAATAAGATTGTTATAAACAAGAATAACCTACTCACACATAAGACATATGTTACTCAAATTGTTTTAAAAAAAAGAGATTACGTTATTAAGTGTTTAAAACTATGATCTATGAATCTTTTGAAAATAAGAGACTTGACTTAATTGACTTGATATGAATTTTGTTAAAAAGTGTGGAACCTCATTCGTGAGCAATGAGTACTTGGTTTTTAAAAGAGTTAATGTATGAAGTACTTTGGGGATAAAAACCCGAACTTGTTGACATAAAGTAGAATGTACCTTGTGTGAATAACTTGACTATGTTGGTTTGTGATAGCCTTGTAATACTTTCTTGTTGGTTTGATAAGTAAACATGTTAGGATGCTACGTGTGTTAGTGTCTTGTGATGTTTGTGTAAAGGGGTTTCCCTTGATTGTGCTTATGTTGTTTAACGATAAGCCGTTATGTTAGTATTGTACCACTCACCTCTTGACATGTTATACCGGGGTTAAGCCGCTCGACGCGAGGATGCCTCATGCGGGTCCAGGGACCTATGCGAGCTACGAGAGTTCCGTGTTAGTGCGCGGTAATTACCTCACGCGGTCTATGTGGCTACGCGACTACGAGTCGGGAGGATGCCGCGGGTTAGCTGCCCCCGATGCGAGGAATACCTCATGCGGGCCTATGTGTGGCCTATGCGGAGCTGCGGTAAGTTCCAGGATTAGACGCGCACATTGATACTGAGGGCGAGTGTCCAGCTTCGATCATGTGGCGGTCTAGAAAGACCTTGTAACGACCCGTTCCGGGGCCAGTGACTGGTGCCTTACCCGGGCACCCAAGTAGTCATACATCAGAGTAATCAGCGGAATATAAAAAAACAAGACATGAAACAAACGTAAATTGAGACACAGTTTATATCTGAGAAAATGTCGCCTTTCGGCATATATATATAAAGAGTGAACCGTTACATCCCAACTTTACAACATGACTACAGACCTCTAGGAATGTAAACAACTATGGCGGGACAGGGCCCCGCCATACCCTGAATGTACATATATCTACAACATCAGGGAGAACCATACCAAAAGTCGAGCCTCCGGAGAAGATGGAGCTCTTGACACCAAAGCAAAGATCCTAAGGATGCGGATCTAGCACCTGCTTGCCCTTACCTGCGGCATGAACGCGGCCCAAGGAGTTGAAGACAACAGTACCAAGTATGTGAAATCAGAAGTACGTTAAGTGAAATTAAAGTATTTAAAACCATTTGCAAATATAATCAGTTCAATTGCACATAGTGCCATATCACAAACAAGAGCAATAATAGGTAAACTGTAACAGGTCTTTTCTAGGCCGCGAATGATCGAAGCAAGGCCAATCACCCATAGTATCATTATGCGTGCCTAATCCTGGACTCCTGCAGTCCGCATAGGTCACACACAGACCCGCATGAGGTATTCCTCGTATCGGGGGTAGCTAACCCCTGCATTCTCACGGACTCCCGATCCGCATAGTCTCGATAGACCGCATAGTCACACAGACCGCATAGGGCATCCCCGCGTCGGATAGAACACCGGAATGATCAATCACGGAACTCCGCGACTCGCATATTCACACAGACCGCATAGCCGTATAGACCGCATCAAGGGTGGCAAGCCCTCGGTATAACAAGTCAAGGGGGTATGTGATATAATAACAGTACAACGGTCTTAACGTTTAACAACGTAAGCACAACAATAATAACATCACAAGACACTAACACACGTAGTATCATAACATGTCTACTTATCAAACCATCTTACTATACTTGCAGAAGTCAATACAAGATTTTCATAACAAACAAGTAAAACCGTTCCTTTTATCTTTCTTAAGTCGTTATACCTAACTTCCCATAAAGCTAGTATAAATCTTAAGTTTTCTGTTTAAAAATCAAGTATTACTCTTCTTTTAAAAATGATTCATAATTCTTTTGAAATACTTCAAGGTTCTTATTATTCAGGCTTAAGTCAAAAGACATTGCCGTAAAACTACGTCCAGTTAACACACGTACGTCTACCGTACTATATATATATATTTTAAAATATCATGCTCAAGAGTATAGGAAGAATCACATACTGTTATACCCCGTATTTCCAGAGTATGTACGTAAAGGAATACGTACAAAAAGTTTGGTCTTAAAGTTAGGCCTTGGACGATTTTTAGGCACAACTCACAAAGCGAACAGTTTTCCGACGAAACGTTTCCACAGCTTTCGTAGGATAAATTCCGGCTATGTCATTTCTAATTTTTGCGGATTTTTCCGAGAGACGTAACACTTTGGACCAACGAGAGGGCGACATTTGCCACCCTCTCATTGGTGGACTTGTCACGGCAATAGGGCCGAATGGATGACCATCCTTGTCATAAAGTTGGTTAGATATTTTGTGTGCAATTTGGCTAGGTACACTTGCCCTAATCTTGACCTTACACTTGCCTAGCACTTGGCTCAATCTTGGCCATTGGTTGGCCATGTCTTGACCTATAAATACCCCTCTTGAGATGAAGAGTTCTTCATCCACAAAAGCTTTCCAAGTCTAAAATCCTTCCTCTCCCTTTGTAAGCAATTCGTCCAACACACCCCCCTCGAGAAGCTTGGCCGAGGCTACCCCACCCCTAGCCTGGCGAAACCTACCCCCTCCCTTGGTAGAAAAGTTGCCTTCTTGTATTGTTATAATGCCCAAAATACCTAGCCCAAATACCTTAGTACTTGTAGAAGTTGTGAAGAACTTCTAAGGTTTCTGGAGCATACAACTTAGAGCAAAACCTTGCTCAGCGCGACTTTTCTAGGATATTATTGGGCTTACCGAGGTAACTAATCCTAACCTCTTTTGAATTAGAGAATACTTCTGTTGTAGAATAAGAATAAGTATAAATACTTAGAAGGTTATTAAGGAATAGAATTGAACTGTAACACCTTAGAAGGGTATAAAGAAGAATATCTAATCTGTACTTACATAGAATTGTTTTCACGATGAGACTTATATAGCTCACGGGTAGGGTTGTGCTGCCCGACTTTCCGTAGAATTGAGGACCCTCTGTTTAGAATGACCTACAAAATAGTCTAGACTTTGATAGATATCTGTGACTATTATAGGTCGATTCTCTGCGACATACTCGACTTGGCGTGGATTTCACGAGAAGGTATGTGATTCTTCCTAAAGCATGATATTTTACAATATGTATATAGTGCGAGACGCATACGTGTTAACTGAATAATACTTACGAATGCCTCACGCTTAAGCTCGAATAATACGTGACGGCAATGCCTCACGCTTAAGCACGAATAATAAAGAATCAAAACATTTCAAAAGGACTCTCAACCATTTTTTACGTAAGAGAATTAATTGGTTTCTCAAACGAAGCTTAAGAGTTATACTAGCTTTATGGGAAGTTAAATATAACCACTTAAGATTGATAAAAGAAACAAGTTGCCTATGTATTTCTAATGGACTTATATGAAATTGTGAAAAGAATAATAAGATGGTTTGATAAGTAGACATGACATGTTGCTATACGTGTTAGTACCTTGTAACGTTTGTATAAGTGAGTATCCTTGTTGTACTTATGTTGTTTAAAGATAAGTCGTTATGTTAGTGTACTATCACTCACCTCTTGAGATGATCCGAGGTTGTCGCCTCCGACGCGGGTAGACTCAGCGATGCAGGACCATGATTCGAGAATACCTCATGCGGTCCGTGGGGCCTATGCGCGAGCTACGAGTTCCGAGTTAGTATGCGGGTTATGCCTCATGCGTCTATGTGGCCATGCGGACAATGAGTCCAGACGATGCCGAGGAGTAGCTACCTCGACGCGGGTTATACCTCATGCGCCCACGCGAGTGGCCTATGCGGACTCGGAGTCGAGGATTAGGCTTGCAGAATGAGGATGTGGGCGAGTGGCCTGTTTCGATCATTCGCAGCCTAGACAAGGCGACTGATTACCTATTGTTGCTCTTGTTTGTGATGTGGCACTATGCGCGGTTTCATGGTTGTTTCACACATATTTGTAAACCGGTTTTAAAAATGATATGTTTTCATTTAAGTACTTTACGATTCGCATACTTAGTACTGTTGTCTCGACCTCCTTCGGGCTGCGTTCATGCCGCAGGTAAGGGCAAGGTGTGCTAGATCCGCATCCTTAGGATCTCTACGTTGGTGTCGGGAGCTCCATCTCTTCCGAGGCTCTACTTTTGGTATGATCTCCTGTCAGATAGTTTTTGTATCAGGTATGGCGGGGCCCTGTCCCGCCATAGTTGTATATTTCCTTAGAGGTCTGTAGTCATGTTGTACAGTGTCGGATGTAACTGCTAAAACATGGTTATATATATATGCCGAAAGGCGATGTTTTCTCACATAATCTGTGTCTTGTTTTATAAACTGTTTCATGTCTTGCTTTATGTTTCCGCTGATTACTCTGATGTATGACTACTTGGGTGCCGGAAGGCACGATCCACGCCCCGAACGGGTCGTGACAAAAGTGGTATCCGAGCGATTAATCCTCGGAAAGTGTCTACGCACCGCACTAGTAGTTCTTGATTATTGGTGTGGTGCACAACACACCAATAATCAGGAGGCTATAGGATATTTAGGATTGGTTTCCGTTCTTCTCATTCTGAGATCGTGCTTTAGAGCTGTGTTATAGGTTGGACCCCTCTAACGTATTCCTTTCCTCAGAATGATTATGCCTCCACGTAAGGCAACCCGCCCGGGCGGAAGGCAATGGCGGAGGCGCTAGCGAGACACCCAGAGTCACAAGGCTCGTGCCCGTCTATACGAGACGGCGAGTTCTATGACGCCGCCGCCCCAAAGAGACCACAAGACCCACACCTCCCGTCCCACACCAGGCGGAGGAGTTAGGTACAAGAGAGATGGCCCGACTTTGGCTAAAGTCAGGCCCGACACGAGGAGAGGCTGGATGCGGCGTTCATTCGCCTCAGCCCAGTCACGGCCGCACCCGTTGTTCACCCGAGGCGCAGAGTTTGAGGCTACGAGACTTTTTGAGTCAGAGCACGGAGTTTTATGGATCGAGGCCGGAGGATGATCCGCAGGAGTTCATCCGTCAGCTTCAGAGGATTTTGAGAGTGATCAGGGCGTCGGAGACCGAGTCCGTGATCTTTGGTTCACATAGGCTGCGTGATACCGCAGTCGATTGGTTTGATTCATGGGAGTTATCCCGGGGAGAGCACGCGTCCCCAACTACTTGGGATGAGTTCTCAGAGGCTTTCCTCACTCACTTCTTGCCTCCACAGATGAGGAGGGCGCGGGCTGATAGATTTTTACTGCTGAGGCAGAGAGGACGCACTGTCAGGGAGTACAATGTCGAGTTTGATTCATTGGCTCGATATGTCCCAAAGATTGGTAGCAGATATGGAGGATAGGTGCACCGCTATGTCACCGGGCTAGACGACTATTTGGCCGAGTCATGTGCGGGTTTCTCCACCGGTATGGACATTACCCGCACGCAGCTCACGCCTTGGATGCGGCGAGCGCAGAGGTCGACGAGTGACGTGACAGAAGCAGAAGGCCGGACGGGAGGGTCTTCCGTGGTTATCGTGGTGGCGGCCTCGGCAGCCTAGATTCGCACCACGCCAAAGACAGAGCACTCTCGCACCGCCCTCAAAGACCCACGCTTTGAGGCGCACTGGGCCCTGGGCTTGACGCCCGTGGTAGCGAGGTGCGGCTGATCGGACCACCCCCAGTGTGGCCGATGCGTAGATCCCATTACGGAAGTGTGGTACTACTTTCGGATCTTGTTACGATTGTGGCGCAGGTCACTTTGCGAGACTATCCGACCGGGGCGCGGTGGTAGGCTCACCTTCGTTCTGTTGTCGCCCATCATCTCCTACGATTACTCGCCCCGAGGCGTGGTGCTCATGGGTCGCGGGACGCGCAGGCCGTGGCTCGGTCCCGATTCTAGCGGTCCTCGAACCGCATTTATGCTTTGTCCACCGACAGATCGTGAGGCCTCACCGATGTCGCCAGTACCTTATCGGTTCGGGTTTGATATGTATTCTTTGATAGATCCGGTTCTACTGGCCCTATATATCTCCCTTGTTGCTAGTAGGATAGGGATAGAGCACGAGTCCATAGACCTTTCGAGGTAGCTACGCGATGGTGATTCGGTGGTAGCTCGGCGGGTATATAGAGCTTGTCTGTGATCATTTACGTCGCCGACCGCCGACTTGATAGAGTTGGAGATGATTGACTTCGATGTGATCATGGGGATGGATTGGCTAGCTTCCGCTACGCCAATGTAGACTGCAGAGAGAATAGTACGGTTCCGTTTCTGCGAGCGGTTGTTGAGTGGGAGGAGCACGGTATCGCCGAGGGTAGGTTTATTTCCTACCTCGAGGCTAGGAAGATGGTGCGAAGGGGTATATCTACCATCTCGTTCGGGTGTTTGATAATCAAGCCGCGTACCAGATTTTCCGTCGATTCGAGAGTCGTGAGTTCCCAGACGTGTTTCGGATGACCTCCGGTATCCTCACGAGAGGAGATCGAGTTTTGTATAGATGTGTTGCGGATACTCGCCTATTTCCATTCCGCCATACGAATGGCACTGCCGAGTTGAGAGAGTGAAGGATCGGCTTAGGGATTTGCTAGAGAAGGGCTTCATTAGGCCTAGTGTTTCTCCCCGGGAGCGCAGATTGTTCGTGAAGAAGGACGACGCCGCGCGTGTGTGTTGATTACAGACGGTGAACAAGATGACCATTAAGAACAGATACCCTTCCTAGGATTGATGATTTGTTCGACCCGATGCAGAGTGCGAGATGTTTCTCCAATATTGACCGCGATCGCTATCATCAGTGCGAGTCGAGAGGTGGATGTCCACAGGATCGCATTCGGACGTGACGGGCATTATGAGTTCGTGGTCATGTCTTTTGGGTTGACCAATGCTCGGCGGTATTCATGGATTTGATGAACCGAGTGTTCAAACCATTTTGGACACGCTTGTGATAATGTTCATTGATGATATCTTGGTTTATTCTCGCCGAGCAGAGCACGCGAGCATTTGAGGACTGGCCGACAGCTTCTCCAGACCAGCTGTACGCCAAGTTTTCCAAATGTGAGTTTTGTTGACTTGATGGCGTTTCTTGGGCATATTGTCGGCCGATGACATTCGAGTTGATACGGCCAAGATCGAGGCCAGACTTGGCCTAGACCTACTCCGGCAGAGGTTCGCAGCTTTCTTGGCCTTGCAGGTATTATCGGTTCGTGGAGAAGTTTGCTTATCTTCGCACCATTGACTAGGTGACTCGAAGCGGCCAAGTTTGATCGATGCTTGCGAGTGGTTTCGATTCTTGAAAGAGAGATCGACGACCGCCCGTTCTTACTCTTCCGCAGGTCGGATGGTTATGTCGTGTATTGTGATCGTCGGGCATCGGGTTGGGATGTGTGTTGATGCGGATGGCGAGTTATAGCATATGCATCCCGACAGTGAAGAAACACGAGGAACTACCCCACCCATGATTTGGAGTTGGCGGTGTGATTCACGCCAAGATCCGAGGCACTATTTGTATGGGGTTCACGTGGATATTTTTACGGACCACAAGAGCCTCCAAGATATCTTCACCAGAGGAGCCGAACTTACGGCGAGACGGTGGTTAGAGTTGCTTAAGGATTACGATGTGGACATCTGCACTACCCGCAAGGCCAATGTTGTGGCGGATGCCCTTAGTCGTAGGTCGATGGGAGCCTATCGGATGTGCCTAGAGAGAAGGGACATGGTTCGTAATTTGCACGATTAGCGAGCCTTGTGTCCGCTTGATTGATTACGATAGCAATGGGGTTAGAGTTCGTGAGGTTGCCGAGTCTTCCATCGTTGAGGAGGTGAAGAGGCAACATTCGAGGATCCACTTTGATTCGATATCGTGATCTGACTCTTCGTGAGGGCAAGGGTCCTTTTGAGGTAGCAACTGATGGGGTGCTAAGGTTTGAGGGCAGGTTGTGTGTTCCAGATGTTTCAGGACTTCGGCAGCAGGTTCTTGGGGAAGCACACAGCGCGCGTTACTCTATCCATCCAGGGTCGACCAAGATGTACCACGACCTTAGAGGCGTATTGGTGGGATGGCTCAAGAGGACGTTGCGAGTTCGTAGCTCGCCCGTGTTGTCGCGAGTGAAGGTAGAGCACCGAGACACGTGGTTTGTTACTGACGATAGAGATCCCGACACGGAAGTGGGAGGTAATCAACATGGACTTCATCACAGATTACCTCGCACTCGGAGGAGACATGATTCTATATGGGTTATCGTCGACGGTCGACGAAATCAGCCCACTTTCTTCCGTCGGGGCGACTTTTTCTGAGGATTATGCGGACTTTACATCCGAGAGATCGTCGATCGCATGAGTCCCTACTGATCATATCGCATGCAGGAGCCCGATTTACGCCAACTTGAGGTCCTTCCAGGGGTTTAGGGACACAGGTGAGCACGAATCGCATTTCATCCACGCAGACGGACAGCAGAGCGCACTATCCGCACTCGAGGATATCCGCGAGCCCGTGTTATTGACTTCGTGGTAGTTGGGAGGATCATTTGCCTCTAGTTGAGTTCGCGTATAATAATAGCTACCACTCCGATTCGGATGGCGCCTTATGAGGCATTGTATGGGAGGAAGTGCAGATCGCCTATAGGTTTGTTCGAGGTGGTCGAGGTGCAGCTAGTGGGACCAGATTTGGTGCAGCAGGCAGTGGATAAGGTGAAGCTTATCCGAGAGCGGCTATTGACAGCTCAGAGTCGACAGAAGTCGTATGCAGATCATCGGCGTCGACATCCGAGTTTGCGATTGATGATTGGGTTTTCTGAAGGTGTCACCCATGGGGTGTGATGAGATTCGGGAAGAAGGAAACTTAGCCCAAGGTACATTGGGCGTTTGGATTGTCCGCAGTGTAGGGAAGGGTGCCTATGTGTTGGATCTGCCGTACGATCTGGAGGCAGTGCATCCGGTGTTTCACGTTTCTATGCTGAGGAGATGTATCGGGGATCCATATAGGGTACATCCGATTGACGATGTCCTGGTGACCCAGGGGTTATCGTATGAGGAGATTCCCATAGCGATAATCGATCGTCAGGTTAGGCGTCTGCGACGGGACGGGCTTCCACAAAGTCTTGTGGCGGAACGAGCTCGGGGAGGAGATGACGTGGGAAGCCGGCGAGGACATGAGGCGAAGTATCCTCACTGTTCCCACCCTCCGTAATTCACTTTCCTACTTGTAAATCTTCATTATCGTTTATGCCTAAGTGTTGTTTATGGCCATGTGTGGCTTTGCAAACTGTTTAAGTTTTGAAGAACCTTATCGTTATCTGTCTTGGGAAGGAACATTCGGACGAATGTTTCTAAGAGGGAGAATGTTATACCCGTATTTCGCAGTATGTACGTAAAGGAATACGCATAAAAAGTTTGGTCTTAAAGTTAGGCCTTGACGATTTTTAGGCACAACTCACAAAGCGAGCGATTTTCCGACGAAACGTTTCCACGACTTTCGTAGGATAAATTCGGCTATGTCATTTCTAATTTTTGCGGATTTTTCCGAGAGGCGTAACACTTTGGACCAACGAGAGGCGACATTTGCCACCCTCTCATTGGTGGACTTGTCACGCAATAGGGCGAATGGATGACCATCCTTGTCATAAAGTTGGTTAGATATTTTGTGTGCAAGTTGGCTAGGTACACTTGCCCTAATCTTGACCTTACACTTGCCTAGCACTTGGCTCAATCTTGGCCATTGGTTGGCCATGTCTTGACCTATAAATACCTCTTGAGATGAAGAGTTCTTCATCCACAAAAGCTTTCAAGTCTAAAAATCCTTCCTCTCCTTTGTAAGCAATTCGTCCCAACACACCCCCTCCTCGAGAAGCTTGGCCGAGGCTACCCCACCCCTAGCCTAGCCGAAACCTACCCCCCCTCCCTTGGTAGAAAAGTTGCCTTCTTGTATTGTTATAATGCCCAAAATACACTAGCCCAAATACCTTAGGACTTGTAGAAGTTGTGAAGAACTTCTAAGGTTTCTGAGCATACAACTTAGGAGCAAAACCTTGCTCAGGCGCGACTTTTTCTAGGATATTATTGGGCTTACCGAGGTAACTAATCCTAACCCTCTTTTGAATTAGAGAATACTTACTGTTATAGTATAAGAATAAGTATAAATACTTAGAAGGTTGTTAAGGAATAGAATTGAACTGTAACACCTTAGAAGGGTATAAAAGAAGAATATACGAATCAGATTTACATAGGACTGCCACTGAGACTTATATACCTCACCGGGTAGGGTTGTGCTGCCCGACTTTCCGTAGAATTGAGGACCCTCTGTTTAGAATGACCTACAAAATAGTCTAGACTTTGATAGATATCTGTGACTATTATAGGCTGATTCTCTGCGCGCGACATACTCGACTTGGCAGGTGGATTTCGCCGAGAAGGTATGTGATTCTTCCTAAAGCATGATATTTTACAATATGTATATAGTACGGTAGACGCATACGTGTTAATCGAATAATACTTACGGCAATGCCTCACGCTTAAGCTTTGAATAATACGTCACGGCAATGCCTCACGCTTAAGCTGAATAATAAAGAAGCGAAAACATTTCAAAGGACTCATGAACCATTTTTTACAGAAGAGAATTAATTGGTTTCTCAAACAGAAGCTTAAGAGTTATACTAGCTTTATGGGAAGTTAAATATAACCACTTAAGATTGATAAAAGAAACAAGTTGCCTATGTATTTCTAACAGACTTATATGAAATTGTGAAAAGAATAATAAGATGGTTTGATAAGTAGACATGACATGTTGCTATCTGTGTTAGTACCTTGTAACGTTTGTATAAGTGAGTATCCTTGTTGTACTTATGTTGTTTAAAGATAAGTCGTTATGTTAGTGTACTATCACTCACCTCTTGAGATGATACCGGAGGTTAAGCTGCCCTCCGATGCGGGGTAGACTCAGGCGGTCTGGGACCATGATTCGAGAATACCTCATGCGGGCCCATGGGCCTATGCGAGCTACGAGAGTTCCGTGTTAGTATGCGGGGTTATGCCTCATGCGGTCTATGTGGCCATGCGACAATGAGTCGGGACGATGCCGAGGAGTAGCTACCCTTGATGCGGGTTATACCTCATGCGCCCACGCGAGTGGCTATCACGGACTCGAGTCCAGGATTAGGCTTGCGAGGATGTGGGCGAGTGGCCTGTTTCGATCATTCGCAGCCTAGACAAGACGTATTACGATTACCTATTGTTGCTCTTGTTTGTGATGTGGCACTATGCGGTTTTCGTTGTTTCACACATATTTGTAAACCGGTTTTAAAAATGATATGTTTTCATTTAAGTACTTTACGCCGCATACTTAGTACTGTTGTAATCGACGACCTCTGGGGCTGCGTTCATGCCGCAGTAAGCGGCAAGCAGTGCTAGATCCGCATCCTTAGGATCTCTACGTTGGTGTCGAGCTCCATCTCTTGGAGGCTCTACTTTTGGTATGATCTCCGCATTGTAGATAGTTTTGTATGATAGGGTATGGCGGCCCCTGTCCCGCCATAGTTGTATATTTCCTTAGAGTGCTGTAGTCATGCGATTAGGTCGGATGTAACTGCTAAAACATGGTTATATATATATGCCGAAAGGCGATGTTTTCTCACATAATCTGTGTCTTGTTTCATAAACTGTTTCATGTCTTGCTTTATGTTTCCGCTGATTACTCGATGTATGACTACTTGGTGCCGGTAAGGCACGATCCACGCCCTAACGGTCGTGACACATACCTTCTCGGCGAAATCCACCTGCCAAGTCGAATATGTCGCGCGCAGAGAATCAACCTATAATAGTCAAATACGTCTATCAACGTCTAGACTATTCATGCGATTCTAAGCAGAGGGTTCTCTATTCTACGGAAAATTGGGCAGCACTTCCTACCCAAGCTACTCAAGTCTATCAGAAATACAATCCTATGTAAGTACAATCTTCTTTATTATTCTTCGATGTGATTTGGTTTAATTCTATTCTTTAATATCCTTCTATATCTTATACTCAAGTCTTAACTATTCTTATATGTAATATCCAATTACAATAGAAGGACAAGAGTATTTACCTCGATAAGCCCAAAATTATCCAAGTTAAATGTCGATCCTGAGCAAGGTTTAGCTCCTAATTTGCACGCTCCGATAGCTCCAAGAAGTCCTTAGAAGTTCTACACAACTTCTACTCAAATACTATAAGGGATTTGGGCTAGGGTATTTGGAATAGTAACTATACTTTAGAAGACAACTTTCTACCAAGGGGGGGTACTCGGCCGAAGCCACAAGGCTAGAGGGGGGAGAGGGTTGTTTCGGCTAAGCTTCTCAGAGGGGAGAGAGGCTTGGGCGAAAACACTACAAGAGGGGAGGATTTTCAAGACTTGGAGAAGTGATTTGTGGATGAAGAAAACCTTGAGTTAGGGGTATTTATAGGCCAACCAATGGCCAAGATGAAGCCAAGTGCTATGCAAGTGTAGGGTGAGGATTTACCCAAGTGTCCTTATCCATCTACTACACAAAATATCCTACCTAACCTTGACCAAAGGAAAGCCACAAAATCGTCCAAACAAGCCCATGTTTGCCGTCCACTTGAGGGTGACAAGTGTCACCCTCTCGTTGGTCCAAAATGTTTCATCTCTCGGAAAAATCCGTAAAAATTATAAATGACATAGCCGTAATTTTCCCTTCGCAAAGTTTGGAAAACGTTTCGTCGGAAAACGATTCTTTTTGATAGGTGTGCACAATTTTTCGTCCCCCTATGCCTAACTAAGGCTAAACTTTTGTACGTATGCCCTTACGTACATACTCTGGAAATATGGGGTATAACATTCTCCCCTCCTTAGAAACATTCGCCCCGAATGTTCCTTCCCAAGACAGATAATCAATAAGGTTCTTCATAACTAAAACAGTTTTCAAATGCCACATACGGCCACAAAACAACACTTAGGCAAATATGACAATGAAAATTTACAAGAAGGAAAGTGAGTTACCTGGAGGTGTGGGGAATATGTGAGGATACTTCTGCCTCATGTCCTCCTCAGCTTCCCACGTCATCTCCTCCCTGAGCTCGTTCCGCCACAAGACTTTGACGGAAGCCACGTCCCTGGTCCGCAGACGCCTAACCTGACGATCGATTATCGCTATGGGAATCTCCTCATACGATAACCCCTCGGTCACCTGGACATCGTCTATCGGATGCACTCTAGATGGATCCTCGATACATCTCTCAAAGATAGAAACATGAAACACGGATGCACCGCCTCCGATCGGACGGCAGATCCAACTCATAGGCAACCTTGCCTACCTCGCGACATCTGATACGCCCAATGTACCTTGGTGAGTTTCCTTTCTTCCCGAATCTCATCACACCCTTCATGGGTGACACCTTCAGAAAACCCAATCATCAACCTCGAACTCGATGCCGACGGCGATGATCTGCATACGACTTGTCGACTCAGCCGTGAGCAACCGCTCTGGATAAGATTCACCTTATCCATCGCTGTTGCACCAACCGGTCCTACTAATCGCACTCGCCATTATCAAACCAGCCTATCGGCGATCCGCACTTCCTCCCATACAAGGCCTCATAAGGCGCCATCGAATACCGGAGTGGTAGCTATTATTATATGCAAACTCAACTAGAGGCAAATGATCCTCCCGCTACCCTCGGTCAATAACACAGCTCGCAGATATCCTCAAGAGTGCGGATAGTGCGCCACCGTCTGTCGCTCTGCTGGATGGAATGCGATTTCGAGCTCACTGCGTCCCTAAACCCTTCGGAAGGACCTCCGAAGTTAGCCGAACCGGGCTCTTTGTCGATATGATCGAAATAGGGACTCCATGCAGTCTGACGATCTCTCGGATGTAAAGTCTGGCATAATCCTCAGCCGAAAAAGTCGTCCTGACGGGAAGAAAGTGGGTTGATTTCGTCAGCCTGTCGACGATAACCCAAATAGAATCATGTTTCCTCGGAGTGCGAGGTAACCCTGTGATAAAGTCCATGTTTATCACCTCCCACTTCCAGGTCGGGATCTCTATCGTCTGCAATAATCCACCAGGCATCGGTGCTCTATCTTCACGTGCTGACAACACGGGCACTGAGCTACAAACTCTGCAACGTCCCTCTTCAAGCCATCCCACCAATACATAGATCTAAGGTCGTGGTACATCTTGGTCGACCCCGGATTGTCACGACCCGAACCCGGGCCCGTGACTGGTGCCTTACCCCGGCACCCAAGTAGACATACATCATAGTAATCAGCGGAATATAAAATAAGACATGAAATATGAAACAGTTATCTGAGAAAAGTTGCCTTACGACATATATAAATAAAAACTTAAATCCGAACAGTTACATCCTTTTTACAACTCTGCCCACAACAGTACTACAGACCTCTAAAAAATGATATGACAAAAATGGCGGGACAGGGCCCCGCCATACCCCTGAATGTAAGTACCTACAACTATAGGGGACTTTACCACTGATAAACCTCCGGAGAAACGGAGCTTCCCAAACGCTGAACTGTGATCCTAAGAGCGAGGATCGACGACTGGTGTACTTCTTCCTGCGGCATGAACGCAGCCCCCCGAAGGAGGTCGATAACAGTACCAAGTATGTGGCCCAGAAAGTGCGTAAATGAAATCATAGTAGTCTATATAAAGCGGGAGACATGTATGATAACTAAACTACGATTCCTGATAAATAAACGATCGTGTCAAGTCAGGGACTCACGCCCTCAAAGTCATCACTCAAATACAACTATGGGTCTCACACCCACAACATCAATCATGCCCGTGGAATACCTTCCTCACTGCCGGCAGTCTATGATATAAAAGCACCAAGGAACACACATGAACACCATGTCCCACCTGTGTCATAATAAAACCGTACGGGGTAAGTACGAAGGCATCGCTGACTACTAAAACCCACAGTACCAACAAAGTCATAAACTGTATCATGAGATCTGTCTAGACCGCCACATGATCGGCGGCCACTCGCCGCGCGATATCTAATGCGCGTCTAGTCTGGAACTTCCCGACTCGCGCATAGGCCACTCGATGGCCCGCATGAGGTATTCCTCGCATCGAGGGTAGCTACTCCCGGCAACGTCCCGGACTCGCGATCCGCGTGGCCACATAGACCGCATGACCATAAAGGCGCGCACTAACACGGAACTCTCGTAGCTCGCATAAGTCACCTGGACCCGCATGAGGTATTCTCGAATCATAGGTCACCTGGACGCTTTGAGTCTACCCCGCGTCGGAGGCGACTTAACCGGAATCATGTCAAGAGGTGAGTGATATAATACTAACATAACATCTTATCGTTAAACAACATAAGCACAACAAGGGAAACCCTTTTACACAAACATCACAAGATACTTAACACACGTAGCATCCTAACATGTTTACTTATCAAATCAACAAGAAAGTATTACAAGGCTATCACAAACCAACACGATCAAGTTATTCACACAAGGTACTCTCTACTTTATGTTAGCAAGTTCGGGTTTTTATCCCCAAAGTACTTCATACAATAATTCTTTAAAAGATCCGTTTCTTTTACAAAAGTCACACAATACCCGTAGTATAAGAATAGAGTGACTATCTTTTTAAGTAAACCAAAACACTTTCCTTTGTAAAATCAAGTAACAACATTATTTTCCAAACGTTCAAGTTTGCCTAATTTCAAATGCTCAAGTTTCTCATTTTCGAAAGGTTTCGTGGTTCATAGTCTTAATCACTTAAGAATATAATTCTCTTTTAAAACAATTTGAGAAACATATGCCTTATGTTGTGAGTATGTTATTATTGTTCATAACAATCTTATTAAAGCAGCCATGATCTAGGAAATGTAATATCATTTTGTCTCATCTTAGCTTCTATGCAGATGGGGGTTTCTACTGGTTTTAATAATACTTAATTAGTCAATACATTTCCCTTATTAACGCTGCAGTGGTTTGTTCGATACTTATTCTGATTTCCGAAATCAGTAAAACATTATTCCTTTTAAAAACCAAGTACTCATTACTCACGAATGAGGTTTCACACTTTTTAACAAAATTCATATTAATTTAATTAAGTCAAGTCTCTTAACTTCTAAAATCAATAAATCATTCTTTTCATCTCTCTTAAGCCGTTATACCTAACTTCCCATAAAGCTAGTATAACTCTTAAGCTTTTAAAACCAAGTATTACTCTTCTTTCAAAAAGGTTTCTTAATTCTCTTGAAATACTTCAAGATTCTTATTATTCAGGCTTAAGTCAAAAGACATTGCCGTAAAACTACGTTCAGTTAACACACGTACGTCTACCGTACTATATATATATTCTTTAAAATATCATGCTCAAGAGGATAAGAAGAATCACATACCTCGCGACGATTTATCGACTATTAGCAAATAGCTCCAAAGTACTGTAATCCTGCTAGCCTTTTCCACCCTTCGAGTAGAATACGCTACTCGCAGTACTTCAACCTATAACAGTTATATTAGTCTACCATCTTCTACATTAATATTCTTCTGATGTGATTTCAGTTCAAGTCTTTTCTGTAATATCCTTCTATTACAGTTCAAATCTCTTCTATGAATCTTATATTCATTTTTATACAACTACAGTATGTAATTTCCAATTACAATAGAAGGATAGGATTATTTACCTCGGTAAGCCCAAAATTATCCAAGTTTAATGTCGATCCTGAGCAATGTTTAGCTCCTACTCCGGGTGCTCCAACCCGCTCCAAACAACCCTTAGAAGTTCTACGAAACTTCTTCCTAATACTTGACCAAGCTGTGAAGATTTTCCTTAGGGTTTCGTTTAGTGACTGAAGGGAAGTATAGTAGTATTTCTGGACTTTTAGTATAAGTGTAACCTTGGAATACTACAAGGTATTTTGGGCCAAGGTATTTTGGAATAGTAACTATACTTGGAGAGTATTTCTACCAAGAGGGGGGTAGTATTTTACGAGACAACTCTCAAGAGGGGTACTCGGCGAGGCCACTAGGAGGGTGTACCCGCCGGCGAGGGCCTACTCAAAGGGGAGGAAGGCTTGGACGAACCATAGAGAGGGAGGGAGAGGATTTTCAAGACTTAGGGATTTTTGTGGATGAAGAAGTCTTCACAAAGGGGGGGTATTTATAGGGAAATCAAAGGCCAAGATCAAGCCAAGTGGTAGGCAAGTGTAGGGTGAGGATTTACCCATGTGTACCTTATCCATCTACCACACCAACTATCACAAATATCCTACCTAACCCAAGACCCCAATTCGTCCCATGTGACGCCCACAACAACGTCCAATATGAGGGTGACACATGTCACCCTCCCGTTGGTCCAAAATGTTTCATCTCTCGGAAAAATCCGCAAAAATTTGAAATGACATAGCCGTAATTTTCCCTTCGCGAGTCTTGTAAAACGTTTCGTCGAAAAACGATTCTTTTCGGTAGTTGTGAACAAAATTTTCGGCCCTTGCCTACTTTAAGGTTCAAACTTTTCTACGTACGTCCTCACGTACATACTCTGGAAATACGGGGTATAACATTCTCCTCTTAGAAACATTCGTCGAATGTTCCTTCTAAATCTCAAAACAAACATGCGCCATATAGTCTTCATCGCTATATTTACTTAAAACAATCATGCCACACTGCCACAATACCACATGCGCAAATACTTACATCCAAGTCCACGAGGAATCACTTCCATCACTACAAAAGCTCCCACCCAAGGCTAAAAGATACTCGCCGCACTTCACTTTACAAAGAAATGACCACATCTATGCTCGTAACACATGCTCGCTTCTTCCCTTACTCGTACCACTTCTCGTACATTTGAACTCTTTCTCATAACTTACCACATTTACATTCATACATTTCCAAAATCGTGGGTTACTACCTCCAACTTGATCATCATTAACGGGGCACAATATGGATGGATCTCCGATACCGTTCCGAACCTAGCAACACGACCGACCGGACGCACTGCCTCCCACTTCGGACGGCAATGCTACCCATAGGCAACCTGGCCTATTCTTCACATAATCTGAAAAGGCCCAAGTAACTCGGGCTAAGTTTCCTCTGTTTTCCTGACTCGTCACACCCTTTCCGGGGTGGTACCTTGAAGACCACCGTCTGCACGAACTCCAAGCGTCGTTGCCGATTATCCGCGACTTACGGTTGACTCGAGCTACCAATAACCTCTCTGGATAAGCTTCACTTTATCCACATCTGCCGAAACAAGTATGAACCAACTATCCGAACGCGCCAACCTCGAACCAATCGGCCAAGACTTATACTTCCGCCCCTACAAGGCGTCATAAGGCGACATCCGAATACTGAAATGGTAGCTATAAAACACTTCCTCAACAGGAGACAACAATCCTCACAGCTACCCCTGAAATCCAAACAACGGCGAGGCGAATGCGATCTCGAGATTCACGAGTTCCTAACCTGCTGGTAAAACTTCGGAAAAAGAAATAGCCATAACACGGGCTCCACTGCGTCATAAGGTGAAGGTAGGCACCTCGTGCGACCTTACAACCTTCCCCGATATAACATCTCGCATAACCCTCGCGAGTAAAACGATCTTGACTGAAAGACAAGAGGGGCTGACCTCATCGGCCCGACTACTGGTCGAATGCATCCACGAACTCGTACGATGGTTAACTAAACTTGGGCCTAACACCCTCATGACCCCACCACCTGGAGGGACCACCACAAACTGACCCCACCACCAAACAGGCTGCGGGTTGACCCGCGACGTGGCCTCAACCCGACCCACTATCGCACAAAACTCTTGTTCCCCGATCCGAAACAATCTCACTATCGAGTCACAAAACCTAGTGGTCTTCTTAGCTCAACTACCCTCTTTCATATCATATCACTCAGGGACTTATCACACAACTATATCTCACGTGCACTATGCACTCCGATAAGGGTCAAACATAAAATACCTCTTTTACTCGAGATGGCCTCGCCTCTAAGGTCTCCCCGTATAAAACTCTAAGGCTCACAACTTCCTTATCCCCAATCTTACCCGGTTAGCTAACCATGATTTCTAATCACAATTAACACAATGCTATCTGAACATAACACTTAAGGTATACTCATCTTATCACACATACAAATTTCTAGAGGGTTAAGGATATACATGTATCTACTGCTTCACTCCCCTCTGTCGTTTCAATCAATCCTGCCCGGCTGGGCGCATAGCAAAACAAGCTGTCGAAGAAGTACGACACTCCCCACAATGACATCTACCACAACGGCCACAGTGAGGTGGGGGTGGCCTCCTCTGGCTAACAACCCTTCCTCTCCGAGCCACTGAATCCGCAACTAATCTGGTAAGCTGAGTCCTCCTACTAGGACATCTTTTCGACACATGGCCCTGACGGCCGCAGGTAAAACAAGCACCAACAACAAGATGACATTCCCCGGGATGACGCCTGTCACACTGTGAACACTGGGGAAAAACTGAACCCGGTTGGCTAGAACATACGTATAGCTGTGAATCAGGAGCCCTGGAGTTCTGACAAACTCCTGCATACCCCGAACGTCCTGAAGTCTGTGGAGGACCACTCTGCACTGGCGGAGGTGCATATCGATCTGCCTTGAGGCGATCCGCCTCGAAAGTTACCAAAGGACCTGCCGTTACGGCCTCTTACGCGATTTTGGTTAACCCGCCGATCTCTACGTTTCTCGGCACATTGCGCGCATAAGCGTCTGCGAGCCATGCTTATCTGATCAAGAGCTATTCTTTCACAACCCTCTCTCAGATAGTCATCAAGACCCGTGATAAATCGATCCATAATATACTCTTTGGTTGATAACTTCCTAGCTAGTAACATGGTCGTCTCTTTGCAATCTATACTTTTTGCTACTAGTCGTGGAACTGAAGGTTCAAATATCATGGCGCGATGAGGCTGCGCCGTGCTAAACTCTTTGGGTGGCGAGCGAACTCCCGATGAAGCACCACCCGGTGATGATTGGGCACGTGCCTAGTAACCCTGCGTACTTAACTCGCAGCTCCGCCGCCTTGCCTTCTGGGCCGGGTTGCCTTACGCGGAGGCATAGCAGTGCGGAAAGAAATACATTAGAGGGTCAACTTATAACACAGCTCTAAGGCACGATCTCAGAGTGAGAAGAATGGAAACCAATCCTAAATATCCTATAGCCTCCTGATTATTGGTGTGGTGCACAACACACCGATAATCAAGACTCTACTAGATACGGTTTGTAGACACTTTCCGAGAATTAATCGCTCGATACCACTTTTGTCATGACCGAACTCGGGCGTGGTAGTGCCTTACCGGGCACCCAAGTAGACATACATCGAGTGTCGGCGGAATATAAAATAAGACATGAAATATGAAACGATTATACGAGAAAAGTTGCCTTACGACATATATAAATAAAAACTTAAATCCGACGATTACATCCTTTTTACAACTCGCCCACAGCGATTACTCTGAGACCTCTAAAAATGATATGACAACAATGGCGGGACGGGGCCGCCATACCCCGAATGTAAGTACCTGACTACAGGGACTTTACGTGATAAGCCTCGGAGAAGCGGAGCTTCACAACGCCATTGTGATCCTAAGCAAGGATCGACGATCGTGTATACTTCTTCTGCGGCATGAACGCAGCCCGAAGGAGGTCGATAACAGTACCAAGTATGTGGCCAGAAATGCGTAAATGAAATCATAGTAGTCTATATAAAGCGGGAGACATGTATGATAACTAAACTGATTCACAATAAATAAGCGTCATGTCAAGTCGAGGACTCACGCCTCAAAGTCATCACTCAAATACAACTATGGGTCTCACGCCACAACATCAATCATGCGTGGAATACCTTCCCATCGCCGCGATCATGATATAAAAGCACCAAGGAACACACATGAACACGGGTCCCACTGTGTCATAATAAAACCGTCTGAGGTAAGTGCGAAGGCATAGCCGACTACTAAAACCCACGGTACCAACAAGGTCATAAATCGTATCATGAGATCTGTCTAGACGCCACATGATCGAAGCCCACGCCGCGATATCTAATGTGCGCGTCTAGTCCTGGAACTTCCGCGACTCGCATAGGCCACTCCAATGGCCCGCATGAGGTATTCTCGCGTCGAGGGTAGCTACTCCCGACAACGCCTGGACTCGCGATCGCGTAGCCCACATGAACCGCATGACCATAAAGGCGCCGCACTAACACGGAACTCGTAGCTCGCATAAGTCACTGAGACCAGCTGAGGTATTCTCGAATCATAGGTCACAGACCGCTGAGTCTACCCGCGTGGGAGGCTTAACCGGAATCATGTCAAGAGGTGAGTGATATAATACTAACATAACGACTTATCGTTAAACAACATAAGCACAACAAGTGGAAACCCTTTACACAAACATCACAAGATACTTAACACGTAGCATCCTAACATGTTTACTTATCAAATCAACAAGAAAGTATTACAAGGCTATCACAAACCAACACGATCAAGTTATTCACACAAGGTACTCTCTACTTTATGTTAGCAAGTTCGGGTTTTTATCCCCAAAGTACTTCATACAATAATTCTTTAAAAGATCCGTTTCTTTTACAAAAGTCACACAATACCCGTAGTATAAGAATAGAGTGACTATCTTTTTAAGTAAACCAAAACACTTTCCTTTGTAAAATCAAGTAACAACATTATTTTCCAAACGTTCAAGTTTGCCTAATTTCAAATGCTCAAGTTTCTCATTTTCGAAAGGTTTCGTGGTTCATAGTCTTAATCATTTAAGAATATAATTCTCTTTTAAAACAATTTGAGAAACATATGCCTTATGTTGTGAGTAGGTTATTCTTGTTCATAACAATCTTATTAAAGCAGCCATGATCTAGGAAATGTAATATCATTTTGTCTCATCTTAGCTTCATGCGGATGGGGGTTCTCTTGGTTTTAATAATACTTAATTAGTCAATACATTTCCACTTATTAACGCGAGTGGTTTGTTCGATACTTATTCTGATTTCCGAAATCAGTAAAACATTATTCCTTTTAAAAACCAAGTACTCATTACTCACGAATGAGGTTTCACACTTTTTAACAAAACTCATATTAATTTAATTAAGTCAAGTCTCTTAACTTCTAAAATCAATAAATCATTCTTTTCATCTCTCTTAAGCCGTTATACCTAACTTCCCATAAAGCTAGTATAACTCTTAAGCTTTAAAACCAAGTATTACTCTTCTTTCAAAAGGTTTCTTAATTCTCTTGAAATACTTCAAGATTCTTATTATTCAAAGCTTACGTCAAAAGACATTGCGTAAAACTACGTTCGATTAACACACGTCGTCTACCGTACTATATATATATTCTTTAAAATATCATGCTCAAGAGGATAGGAAGAATCACATACCTCATGACGATTTATCGACTATTAGCAAATAGCTCCAAAATCGTAATCATGCTAGCCTTTTCCACCGCCGAGTAGAATACGCTACTCGCAGTACTTCAACCTATAACAGGTATATTAGTCTACCATCTTCTACAGTAATATTCTTCTGATGTGATTTAAGTTCAAGTCTTTTCTGTAATATCCTTCTATTACAGTTCAAATCTCTTCTATGAATCTTATATTCATTTCTATACAACTACGTATGTAATTTTCAATTACAATAGAAGGATAGGATTATTTACCTCGGTAAGCCCAAAATTATCCAAGTTTAATGTCGATCTGAGCAATGTTTAGCTCTACTAAGGTGCTCGACCGCTCCAAACAACCCTTAGAAGTTCTATGAAACTTCTTCCTAATACTTCAACCAACTGTGAAGATTTTCCTTAGGGTTTCGTTTAGTGACTGAAGGGAAGTATAGTAGTATTTCTGGACTTTTAGTATAAGTGTAACCTTGGAATACTACAAGGTATTTTGGGCCAAGGTATTTTGGAATAGTAACTATACTTGGAGAGTATTTCTACCAAGAGGGGGGTAGTATTTTACGAGACAACTCTCAAGAGGGGGGGTACTCTCGGCCAGGCCACTAGGAGGGTGTACCCTCTGCGAGGGCCTACTCAAAGGGGAGGAAGGCTTGGACGAACCATAGAGAGGGAGGGAGAGGGTTTTCAAGACTTAGGGATTTTTGTGGATGAAGAAGTCTTCACAAAGAGGTATTTATAGGGAAAAAAAAACCCAAGATCAAGCCAAGTGGTAGGCAAGTGTAGGGTGAGGATTTACCCATGTGTACCTTATCTATCTACCACACCAACTATCACAAATATCCTACCTAAACCAAGACCCCAATTCGTCCCATGTGACGCCCACAACAAAGTCCAATATGAGGGTGACACATGTCACCCTCCCGTTGGTCCAAAATGTTTCATCTCTCGGAAAAATCCGCAAAAATTTGAAATGACATAGCCGTAATTTTCCCTTCGCGAGTCTTGTAAAACGTTTCGTCGAAAAACGATTCTTTTCGGTAGTTGTGAACAAAAATTTTGGCCCTTGCCTACTTTAAGGTTCAAACTTTTCTACGTACGTCCTTACGTACATACTCTGGAAATACGGGGTATAACACGGATGGATAGAGTAACGCGCGCTGTGTGCTTCCCCCAGAACCTGCTGCCGAAGTCCTGAAATATCTGGAACACACAACCTGCCCTCAAACCTTAGCACCCCATCAGGTGCTACCTCAAAAGGACCCTTCCACTCACAAAGAGCCGTATCATGATACCGAATCAAAACCTGATCCTCAAACTGTTGCCTCTTCACCTCCTCGACGATGGAAGACTCGGCAACCTCTCGAACTCGAACCCCACTGCTATCAGAATCAAACAAACGGACACCAAGGCTCGCTAACTGATGTAAATCGCGAACCATGCCCCTCCTCTCTGGCTGTACATCTGATAGACTCCCCATCGACCTACGACTAAGAGCATCTGCCACAACATTGGCCTTCCCCGGGTGGTACAAGATATCGACATCATAATCCTTAAGTAACTCTAACCACCGTCTCTGTCGTAAGTTCAGCTCCCTCTGGCTGAAGATATACTGGAGGCTCTTGTGGTCTGTATAAATATTCACATGAACCCCATACAAATAGTGCCTCCAGATCTTCAAGGCGTGAATCACCGCGCGACTCCAATCATGGGTGGGGGAGTGCCTCTCATGCTTCTTAAGTTGTCGGGATGCATACGCTATACCCGTGCCCTGCTGCATCAATACACCTCCCAACCCGATGCCTGACGCATCACAATACACGACATAGCCGTCTGGACCTCCGGAAGAGTAAACGAGGCGATCGTCGATCTCTCCTTCGATGGCGGAAACCACGCTCACGCGCATGATCCATCAAACTTAGCGCATACGAGTCGGCTAGTCAATGGTGCGAGAGATAGAAGCAAACTTCTACGAACCCGATAATAACCTGCGAGGCCCAGAAAGCTGCGCACCTCTGTCGGAGTAGTAGGTCTAGGCCAAGTCCTGACTGCCTCGATCTTGGCCGTATCCACTCGAATACCATCAGCCCCGACAATATGCCCAAGAAAAGCCACCGAAGCCAACCAAAACTCACATTTGGAAAACTTGGCGTATAACTGCTGGTCCTGGAGAACTCTCACGATCGCCAAATGCTCGCGTGCTCCTGCTATGAGCGAGAATAAACCAAGATGTCATCAATGAACACTATCACAAACGTGTCCAAAAATGGCTTGAACACTCGATTCATCAAATCCATGAATACCGCCGGAGCATTAGTCAATCCGAAAGACATGACCCTGAACTCATAATGCCCGTACCGGGTCCGGAAAGCAGTCCTAGGGACATCCGCCTCTCTGACTCATACCTGATGATAGCCCGATCGCAGATCAATCTTGGAGAAATATCTCGCACCCTGCAGCTGGTCGAACAAATCATCAATCCTGGGAAGGGGGTATCTGTTCTTAATAGTCACCTTGTTCAGCTGCCTGTAATCAACACACATGCGCAGCGTCCCGTCCTTCCTCTTCACGAATAATATCGACGCTACCCAGGGAGAAACACTAGGTCTGATGAAGCCCTTCTCCAGCAAATCTCTCAGCTGGTCCTTCAACTCTCTCAACTCGGCAGGTGCCATTCTGTATGGCGGAATGGAAATAGGCGAGTGTCGCGGCAGACATCGATACAAAACTCTATCTCCTCTGCGGAGGATACGGAGGTCGTGCGGAAACACGTGCGGGAACTCTCGACTCTGGGCCGATGAAAATCTGGCGCTGCGGCCTCGATTATCAAACACCCGAACGAGATGGTAGATGTACCGCCTCGCACCATCTTCCTAGCCTCGAGGTAGGAAATAAACCTACCGCCGGCGATACGGTGTTCCTCCCACTCGACAACCGGCTCGCCGAAGCTGGAACCGTACTCTCTCCTGCGGTCTACATTGGCGTAGCAAGAAGCTAGCCAATCCATACCCGTGATTACATCGAAATTAGTCATATCCAACTCTATCAGTGGCTAGGTGACGATTGCATATGGTCATGGACAAGCCCTATATATCCGTGAGCTACCACGAATCACCGGCTGGCGTAGCTACCTCGAAAGGGTCTATGGACTCGGGCTCTATCCTATCCTACTAGCAATAAGGGAGATATATAGGACAGTAGAACCGGATCTATCAAGGCATACACATCGAATCCAGCGATAAGGTACGTGGCGACATCGGTGAGGCCTCACGATCTGCCGGGTGGACAAGGCATAAATGCGTTCGAGGACCGCTAGAAGCTGGACCGCGCCATGACCTCTTCCGCGACCTGCTGGTCCATGAGTACCACGCCTCGGGCGTGTAATCGTAGGGATGAGACCCGCGAAGACCACGAAGGTGACCCTACCTGCGAGTTGCCTGCGGTCGGACAGACTCGCATAATGACCTGCGCCTGAGTGTAGCAAGCTCGAAGTAGTACCACAGCCCCCTGAATGGAATCTACCACAACGGACACACTGAGCGGACCTCGATCGGCTAGCACCCTTGCTACCCTGGAAATCCGAAGTCACGGGCCACGACCGCCCGAATACTCTGTCTGCAAGCAAAGATGTGGGAGTGCTCTGAGCTGGCTGGGGTGCAAATCTAGACTGCTGTTGAGGCCGTCCACCCCGAGAGCTACCAAATGATCCGGCCATCTTGGCCTTCTTCTGCTGCTGATATCTGTCGACCCGTCGGTCTCTACGCTCCTCGCATCTAAGTGCATGAGCCTGCATGCGGGTAATGTCCATGCCTGGCGGAAGAGCCACACCCACACAAGACTCGGCCATATAATCATCTAGCTCGGTGACGTAGCGATGCACCCTGTCCTCCATATCCGCTACTAATGCAGGGACATATCGAGCCAAAGAATCGAACTCGACGTTGTACTCCCTAACTGTGCGCCCTCTCTGTCTCAGCAACAAAAATCTGTCGGCCCGTGCCCTCCTCATCTGTGGAGGCAAGAAGTGAGTGAGAAAAGCCTCTGAGAACTCATCCCAAGTAGCTGGGGACGCGTGCTCTCCCCGGGATAACTCCCACGAATCAAACCAATCGACTGTGGTATCACGCAGCTGATGCGAACCGAAGATCACAGACTCGGTCTCCGACGCCCTGATCACTCTCATAATCCTCTGTAACTGACGGATGAACTCCTGCGGATCATCCTCCAGCCTCGACCCGTAAAACTTTGGTGGGCTACAACTCAGGAAATCCCGTAGCCTCAAACTATCTGCCCTCGGGTGAACCACGGGTACTACTGGGGATGGAATCGGCTGCGCATCCGGCCTATCCTCGTATGCCACGATCACGGCAGCAATTGGGCCATCTCCTTGTACCCTAACTCCTCTGCCCCAGGCTGTGGGACTGGAGGTACGGGTACTGTGGTCTCTGCTGGGGCCGGCGGCATCATGGAACTCGCCGTCTGAGGTATCGCCTCGGGTAAGAACTGGGCCTGTGCCCTCGTGACTCTCGGTGTCCTACTAGCAGCTCCGCCGCGCCTTGCCATACGGGCGGGTTGCCTTACGTGGAGGCATAACTGTTACAGAAAAGGAATACGTTAGAGGGGTCCAACTTATAACACATCTCTAAGACACGATCTCAGAGTGAGAAGAATGGAAACCAATCCTAAATATCCTTGTTATACCCCGTATTCTCAGGGTATGTATGCGAGGACGTACGTACGAGAGCACGACAGAAAAAAATTGGAAAGGAAGAAAGAGGTGATTCTTCCACGGAAAAAGTTTCCGGTTTTTGTAAGGAAAAATGTTCGTTGAAGGGAATTGGGTTCCCAGATTTGGAATTTGGGCTTCTTAGATTATATTAGAATTTTGGAATTTTATTTTGGAAATGGTCACGTGGGGCCCGGGAGAAATTCTGGTTTTGTGGGGCCACTTTGTTTTGAGATTTTGGCCATTGTGGATATTTTTGGAAGACGTTTTTGAGGGCCAATAGGAGGGTGACACGTGTCACCCCGCCTGAGTAATGGCCGAATGACATTTGTGCACAACACGGTTAAGTCGTTTTCGACGAAACGTTTTACATAACTGCGAAGGAAAATTCGGCTATGTCGTTTTGTATTTTTGCGGATTTTTAGAAGACGAAACCTTTTGGACCAACGGGAGGGTGACACTTGTCACCTCGTTGGACGATTTGGAGGCGGTCAGGTGGGTTGGCACTTGGCGATTGGCCCCTTGAAGTGTGCCTTGCTTTGTGGCTTGTTTTGTGGAGTGTTTTGCGGAGTAGGGTTTAGGGTGCACTTGGCTTAATCTTGCCCTTACACTTGCTATACACTTGGAAGGATCTTGGCCCTTGGTTGGCCTTTGGTTTTGCTATAAATACCTCCCTAAGTGTGAAGACTTCATCCATTCCAAAAACTTCCAAGTCTTGAAACCCTCTCCTCCCCCTTTGTGAGCTCTTGGCGAGAGCCTTCCCCTCCCCACCGTGTGGCCTTTGGCCGAGGTTCCCCTTCCCCTTTGTGGTGCTAGGTAGGGTACCCCACTGCTAGTTGTTTCGTATAATACCCTCCCGTGGTATTGAAATACTTCTCCTAGTATTGTTATAATGCCCAAAATACCTTAGCCTTGTACCTTGTAGTATTCCAAAGATACCTCTATCGTAGAGTCAGGAAATACTACTTTTGTCCTTTAGTCTCAAACCAGAAACCCTAAGGAAATCTTCATAGTTGGTTGAAGTATTTGAGTAGAAGTTAGTTAGAACTTCTAAGGGTTGTTTGGAGTGGTTTGGAGCGCACGGTGGAGCTAAACCTTGCTCGGGATCGACATTATAACTTGGATAATTATGGGCTTATCGAGGTAATTATCTTGTCCTCTATTTGTAATTGGAAATTACATGTTATTAGAATATATAGTTGAAGTATACTATATATAGAACTAAGCTTAATCTTTGGCAATGTCTTTTGACTTAAGCTGAAGAATAAAGAAAAGAATTGTATTTACATGGGGTGTATTGCGGTAGACTTGTGTAGTATTCTTGAGTAGAATTGTACACGTCAGGTTAGGCGTGTAAACCCCACTGGTTGGCTTGGTAGCGGCCTCGTTAGAGGAGGAGATTTCTGTTGTTGCGGGAGAGTCTTTGCCAATTTTACGTAGAAGATAGAAACTTGTGTTTTGGGGTTAATAGGCGTTTGTGACCTTTATAGGTGAAAGTACTAAGAGTAGCGTATTCTACTCGAGGAGTGGAAAGGGCTAGCAAGGTTGTAGTACTTGGAGCATTTTGCTTATTGTCAATAAATAAATCGCGGTATGTGAACCTCTTCCTATCTTTTCTAGCATGATTGTTGTGAACTATGTAGTGCGGTGAGCGTCACGTGTGCTAAGTGATTTGGTTGGTTTAAAACATAGGGTGTTATAATAGCTTTATGGGAAGTTAGTTATAACGACCTTATGTAGTGAAAATGGTTTCTGGATGTTAGAAGTTAAGAGACTTGATCTTATAAGATAAGAGACTTAACTTATTTGTTTTAATGTGGATGTTTGTGTGAAACCTCATTCGTGAGTAATGAGTACTTGGTTTTAAAGGGATAATGTTTCTTGATTTGGGAATCGAGAATGTGTATCGACAGCACCATTGCGGCGTTAATAAAGGAAAATGTATTGAATAATGATGTGTTGTATTAAAACCGGTAGAAACCTCCATCTGCATAGAAGCTAAGATGAGACAAAATGATATTACATTTTCTAGATCATATTTTGTAATAAGATCGTTATAAACAAGAATAAACTACTCACATATATGACATATGTTACTCAATTGTTTTAAAAGAGATTAAGACTATGAGTTATGAAACCTTTCTAAAATAAGTGACTTGAGCATTTGAAAATAAGAAGCTTGAGTAATTGAAACTAGGCAAACTGGAACTTAGGAAAAGAATGTTGTTACTTGATTTTGAAAAGGAATGTGGGTTGGTCATTCTAATACTACGGGTATAGGGTGACTTTTATAAAAGTAATGGATCTCTTTTAAAAGAACTTAACGTATGTAGTACTTTGGGGTTAAAAACCCGGACTTTGGCATAAAATGAAAGTACTTTGAGTTGTGTGAAACTTGCCTATGCTTGTTGTTGTGAAACTTGCCTATGCTTGTTGTTGTGAAACTTGCCTATGCTTGTGATGATAGCCTTTGTTGTGCAAGTGTGGTATTTATGTGTTACCGCGTCTCTCGATAGAGGGCCGGTCGACTTGTTGAGAACTTACTTGGAGCGTCTTTGGCGGTGATGGAGAATTCCACGGGTATGTTTCCATTTTGATTCTTGTCTTGTTGTTGATGTCACATGGACATGTCTACCGTCACGATATTAGGGCACGCGGCCGTGCGGCGGGTTGATTACCGATATATTGTTATTGTGGTTACATGGACATGTCTACAGAGGTAGAATTCGGGGCATGTGGCCGTGCGGCGGGGTTGATCACGGTATATTATTGTTGATGTCACGTGGGCGTGTCTACACCGAGGTAGAATTAGGGGCATGTGGCCATGGGGCATTGGTATTATTGTTGCATCATGGACATGTCTACACCGTCACGAGTCAGGGGCATGCGGCCATGATGCGAACATGATTGATGTTGTGGGCGTGAGACCCATAGTTATATTTGAGTGATGACTTGAGGCGTGAGTCACCGATCGACATATTTGCTTTTATGTTGTGTTGTAGTTTGGTTATCATACATGTCTCTGCTTTATATAGACTAGTATGATTTCATTCTGTATTTTACTGATTTCACATACTTAGTACTGTTATCGACCTCCTTCGGGGCTGCGTTCATCTGCAGTAGAGTACATCGATCGTGGATCCTCGCTCTTAGGATCTCGGTTCGTTTTGGGAAGCTCCGTTTCTCGGAGGCTTATCTTTTAGTATGTGTTCCACGAGTTGTAGGTTCTTGTACATTCGGGGTATGGCGAGGCCACGTCCGTCATAGTTGTTGTAAATCTTAGAAGTGCAGTAAATCTTGTTGTGGGCGGGGTTTGTAAAAAGGATTAAGCATTCGTTTTGTAAGAGTTGTATTTATATATGTTATTGGAAGGTAACAGTTGGGTTGGCCTTTGTTTATGATCATATATCTTGTTTCTTGTTTAAAGTTTTATTTTCATTTGGTTTTCTCGATGTTGTGTCACTAGGGTGCGGGATAAGGCACGATGGCAGACCCGGGGCGGGTCGTTACAATCCTATAGCCTCACGATTATTGGTGTGGTGCAACACACCGATAATCGACTCTACTAGATACGATGCGTAGACACTTTCAGAAATTAAGCGTTCGATACCACTTTTGTCATGACCCGTTCGGGGCGGTGGTAGTGCCTTACACAGGCACCCAAATAGTCATACATCAAAGTAATCAGCGGAATATAAAAAAACAAGACATGAAACAAACGTAAATTGAGACACAGTTTATATCTGAGAAAATGTCGCTTTCGGCATATATATAAAGTGAGCGATTTACATCCCAACTTTACAACATGACTACAGACCTCAAGGAATGTAAACAACTATGGAGGGACAGGGCCCCGCCATACCTTGAATGTACATATATCTACAACATCAGGGAGAACCATACCAAAAGTCGAGCCTCCGGAGAAGATGGAGCTCCTGACACCAAAGCAAAGATCCTAGGATGCGGATCTAGCACACCTTGCGCCTGCGGCATGACGCGGCCCCGAGGAAGTCGATACAACGGTACAGTATGTGAAAGCAGAAATGCGTTAAGTGAAATTAAAGTATTTAAAACCATTTGCAAATATAATCGGTTCAATTGCACATAGTGCGTATCACAACAAAGCGATAATAATAGGTATGTGAGTCTTTTCTAGGCGCGAATGATCAAGCAAGGCCAATCGCCCATAGTATCATTATGCGTGCCTAATCACGGACTCCTTGATCCGCATGGTCACACCTGAGAACCGCATGGTATTCCTCGCGTCGGGGTAGCTAACCGGTACCTCACGGACTCCGCGATCGCATAGTCTCGATAGACCGCGTAGTCGCATCGCATAGGGCATCCCGCGTCGGGATAGAACACCGGAATGATCAATCACGGAACTCCGCAGACTCGCATAGTCACACGCATGACGCGTAGGCGTATAGAGCATCAGGGTGAGCCCTCCGGTATAACAAGTCAAGGGTATGTGATATAATATGACAACGGTCTTAACGTTTAACAACGTAAGCACAACAATAATAACATCACAAGACACTAACACACGTAGTATCATAACATGTCTACTTATCAAACCATCTTACTATACTTGTAGAAGTCAATACAAGATTTTCATAACAAACAAGTAAAACCGTTCCTTTTATCTTTCTTAAGTCGTTATACCTAACTTCCCATAAAGCTAGTATAACTCTTAAGTTTTCTGTTTAAAAATCAAGTATTACTCTTCTTTTAAAAATGATTCATAATTCTTTTGAAATACTTCAAGGTTCTTATTATTCAGGCTTAAGTCAAAAGACATTGCCGTAAAACTACGTCCAGTTAACACACGTCGTCTAGTACTATATATATATATATTAAAATATCATGCTCGAGTATAGGAAGAATCACATACCTTCTGAAATCCACCGCCAAGTCGAATATGTCGCGCAGAGAATCAACCTATAATAGTCAAATCGTCTATCAACGTCTAGACTATGCATGCGATTCTAAGCGAGAGGTTCTCTATTCTACGGAAAATTGGGCACTTCCCTACAGTCAAGCTACTCAAGTCTCACGTAAATACAATCCTATGTAAATGCATTCAATCTTCTTTATTATTCTTACGATGTGATTTGGTTTAATTCTATTCTTTAATATCCTTCTATATCTTATACTCAAGTCTTAACTATTCTTATATGTAATATCCAATTCTGATAGAAGGAGAAGAGTATTTACCTCGATAAGCCCAAAATTATCCAAGTTAAATGTCGATCTGAGCAGGTTTAGCTCCTAATTTGCACGCTCGATAGCTCCAAGAAGTCCTTAGAAGTTCTACACAACTTCTACTCAAATACTATAAGGGATTTGGGCTAGGGTATTTGGAATAGTAACTATACTTTGGAAGACAACTTTCTACCAGGGGGGGGTACTCGGCCGAAGCCACAAGGCTAGAGGGGGGGAGAGGGTTATTTCGGCTAAGCTTCTCTAGAGGGGGGAGAGGCTTGGGCGAAAACACTACAAGAGGGGGAGGATTTTCAAGACTCGGAAGTGATTTGTGGATGAAGAAAACCTTCAAGTTAGGGGGGTATTTATAGGCCAACCAATGGCCAAGATGAAGCCAAGTGCTATGCAAGTGTAGGGTGAAGATTTACCCAAGTGTCCTTATCCATCTACTACACAAAATATCCTACCTAACCTTGACCAAAGGAAAGCCACAAAATCGTCCAAACAAGCCCATGTTTGCCGTCCACTTGAGGGTCCAAAATGTTTCATCTCTCGGAAAAAATCCGTAAAAATTATAAATGACATAGCCGTAATTTTCCCTTCGCAAAGTTTGGAAAACGTTTCGTCGGAAAACGATTCTTTTTGATAGGTGTGCACAATTTTTCGTCCCCCTATGCCTAACTAAGTCTAAACTTTTGTACGTACGCCCTTACGTACATACTCTGGAAATACAGGGTATAACAGACCTCGTGATGCAGTTTGATAGCATTGTTGGTACGGTGGGTTCTAGTAGTCGGCTATGCCTTCATACTTACCCCGTACGGTTTTATTATGACACAGGTGGGACCTGGTGTTCATGTGTATTCCTTGGGTGTTTTTATATCATGGACTGCCGGCAGTGAGGAAGGAATTCCACGGGCATGATTGATATTGTGGGCATGAGACCCATAGTTATATTTGAGTGATGACTTTAAGGGCGTGAGTCACGACTTGACATATTTGCTTACATATAGTGTATCGTAAATTGGTTATCATATATGTCTTACATTTTATATAGACTATTATGATTTCATTTCTGATATTTTGATTTCACATACTTGGTACTGTTGTCTTGACCTCGCCGGGGTTGCGTTAAATACGGTAGAGTACACCGATTGTTGATCCTCGCTCGTAGGGTCACAGTTCAGCGTTTTAGGAAGCTCGTGTCTCGAGGCTTATCTTTAGTATAGTCCACGTCGTTGTAGGTACTTACATTCGAGGTATGGCGAAACCTGTCCGCCATTGTTGTTATAACATTCTTACGTATGTACGTAATCTTGTTGTGGCGGAGTTTGTAAAGGGATATGCTATTCAAGTTTTTATATATATATATGCCGAAAGGCAACTTTTCCCAGATAAACTGTTTCTCATTCATATTGTTTCATGTCTTGTTTTATATTCCGCTGGTTACTCTGATGTATGTCTACTTGGGTGCCCGGGTAAGACACCAGTCACGGGCCCGGGTTCGGGTCGTGACAAAAGTGGTATCAGAGCATTTAATTGTTATACCCCGTATTTACAGAGTATGTACGTGAGGGCGTACATATAAAAGTTTAAGCCTTAAAGTTAGGCAAGGGACGAAATTTGTGCACAACCCACGAAAAGAATTGTTTTCCGACGAAACATTTTCCAAACTTTGCGAAGGGAAAATTACGGCTGCAACATTTATAATTTTTGCGGATTTTTCCGAGAGATGAGATATTTTGGACCAACGAGAGGGCGACACTTGTCACCCTCAAGTTGGCGGATTTGTGGGCGTTTTCTTGGACGATTTCAAGTCATGGAGTAGGTAGGATATTTGTGATATTTTGTGTGGTAGATGAATAAGGTACACTTGCCCAAATCCTCACCCTACACTTGCCCACCACTTGTCTTAATCTTGGCCATTGATTTCCCTATAAATACCCCCCTTGAGTTGAAGACTTCTTCATCCCTAAAACATTTTCTAAGTCTTGAAAATCCTCCCCCCTTCTTGTTTCTCTCGTCCAAAGAGCACCCCTCCCCCTTGAGAAGGCCTTGGCCGAAACAACCCCCCCCCCCTTTGCCTAGTTGTTCTCGTAAAATACCCCTTGGTAGAAAAGTATTCTCCAAGTATTGTTACTATTCAAAATACCTTGGCCCCAAATACCTTGTAGTATTCCAAGGATAACCACATACTAAAAGCCCAAAAATACTATTATACTTCCTTGATCACTGGCAAACCACTAAGGAAAATCCTCATAGCCGGTTGAAGTTTTAAGAAGGAGTTGCGTAGAACTTCTTGTAACGACCCGTCCCGGGGCCCGTTACTGGTGCCTTATCCCGGGCACCCTAGTGACACAACATCAGAGAAAACCAGCGGAAAATAAAACTTTAAACGAGAAACAAGATATATGATCATAAAGCAGGCCAACCCAGTTTACCTGATAACATATATAAATACAACTCTTACAAAGCGAGCAGTTTAATCCTTTTTACAAACCACACTTGGCATTACTCTGCACCTCTAAGATTTACAACAACTATGACGGGACGGGGCGCCATACCCCGAATGTACAATAACCTACAACTCAGGGAAACACATACAAAAGATAAGCCTCGAGAAGCGGAGCTTCCCAGCTGAGCGAGATCCAGGCGAGGATCCACGGCCGATGTACCTCTACTGCGGCATGAACGCGGCCCGAAGAGAGTCGATCTGAGTACCAAGTATGTGGCGTAAAAATCGTAATGAAATCATACTAGTCTATATAAGCGGGAGACATGTATGATAACCAAACTACGATTCACAACATAAAGCGATCATGTCGATCGGGGACTCGCGCCTCAGTCATCACTCAAATATAACTATGGGTCTCACGCCCACATCAATCATGTTCGCGTCATGGCGCGTGCCGAATTCTGCATCGGTGTAGACATGTCCATGATGCAACAATAATACCAATGCCCAGCGCGTACCGGAATTCTACCTCGGTGTAGACCGTCCATGTGGCATCAACAATAATATCTTGGGTGATCAACCTGCGCGTAGCCACATGCCGGAATTCTACCTCGGTGTAGACATGTCCATGTAACCACAATAACAATATATCGGGTAATCAACGGCGCGTGGCGCGTGCCTCGGAATCTGCGTCGGTGTAGACATGTCCATGTGACATCAACAACAAGCGATAATCAAAATGGAAACATACGTGGAATTCTCCATCACCGCCAAAGACGTCAGTAAGTTCTCGACAAGTCGGCCAGGCCTACATCGAGGCGGTAACACGAAATACCACACTTGCACAACAAAGGCTATCATCACAAGCATAGGCAAGTTTCACAACAACAAGCATAAGCGAGTTTCACAACAACAAGCATAGGCAAGTTTCACAACTCAAAGTACTTTCATTTTATGCCAATGTCGGGTTTTAACCCCAAAGTACTACATCGTTAAGTTCTTTTAAAGAGATCCATTACTTTTATAAAAGTCACCTATACCCGTAGTATTAGAATGACCAACCCACATTCCTTTTCAAAATCAAGTAACAACATTCTTTTCCTAAGTTCGGTTTGCCTAGTTTGATTACTCAAGCTTCTCATTTTCAAATGCTCAAGTCACTTATTTTAGAAAGGTTTCATAACTCATAGTCTTAATCTCTTTTAAAACAATTGAGTAACATATGTCATATATGTGAGTAGTTTATTCTTGTTTATAACGATCTTATTACGTGACCATGATCTAGAAAATGTAATATCATTTTGTCTCATCTTAGCTTCATGCGGATGGAGGTTTCTCTTGGTTTTAATACAACATCATTATTCAATACATTTTTCTTTATTAACGCTGCAGTGGTTTGTCGATACACATTCTGATTTCCGAAATCAGTAAAACATTATCCCTTTTAAAAACCAAGTACTCATTACTCACGAATGAGGTTTCACACAAACATCCACATTAAAACAAATAAGTTAAGTCTCTTATCTTATAAGATCAAGTCTCTTAACTTCTAACATCAGTAAACCATTTTCTTTACCTACATAAAGGTTATAACCAACTTCCCATAAAGCCGTTATAACACTTTATGTTTAAATAAACAAATACACTTAGCACTGCACGTCCGTACTACATAGCTACACACATATCATGCTAGAACAGATAGGAAGAGGTTCACATACCTCGCGACGAGTATCGACAATAAGCAAAATGCTCCAAGTACTACAACGCACTAGCCCTTTCCACTCGCCAGTAGAATACGCTACTCTTAGTACTTTCACCTAGAAAGGTCACAAACGTCTATTAACTTCAAAACACAAGGTTCCATTTCTCTCAGAAAATTCGACACCTCCCCAGCGGCGTAAATCTCCTCTCTATCGAGGCGGGCCATCAAGCCAACCGTGGGGTTTACGTCTAACGGGCGTGTACAATTCTACTCGAGAATACTACACAAGTCTCTTGTCTGATCCTATGTAAATCTGATGCGATTCTTTTCTTTATTCTTGGGCTTAAGTCAAAAGACATTGCGCGATACTAAGCTTAGTTCTATATATAGTATACTTGACTATATATTCTAATAACATGTAATTTCCAATTACAAATAGAGGACAAGATAATTACCTCGATAAGCCCATAATTATCCAAGTTAAATGTCGATCCTTAGCAACGTTTAGCTCCACTCGGGTGCTCCATCCGCTCCAAACAACCCTTAGAAGTTCTAACCAACTTCTACTTAAATACTTGATCAATCAATGAAGATTTTCTTAGGGTTTCGGTTTGAGACTAAAGGGACAAAAGGGTAGTATTTTGGGCTCTACGTATAGAGGTATCTTTGGAATACTACAAGGTACAAGGCTAAGGTATTTTGGGCATTATAACAATACTTGGAAGACAACTTTCTACCAAGGGGTAGGCTCGGCTAGCACACTAGGCTAGGGGAGAGGTGTTCTCGGCCAAGGCCACGAAAAGGGGAGGAAGGCTCTCGGTTTAGAGCTCACAAAGGGGAGGAGAGGGTTTGAGACTTGGAAGTTTTGGAATGGATGAAGTCTTCACATTTAGGGTATTTATAGCAAAACCAAAGGCCAACCAAGGGCCAAGATCCTTCCAAGTGTATAGCAAGTGTAAGGACAAGATTAAGCCAAGTGCACCCTAAACCCTACTCCACAAAACAAGGCACAAAACATGGCACCAAACAAGCCACAAAACAAGGCCAAAACAAGGAGCCAATAGGCCATGAAACGTGACCCAATCGTGCAACCCAACGCCACTGAGGTGACAAGGGTCACCCTCCCGTTGGTCCAAAACATTTCGTCTCTCGGAAAAATTCGCAAAAATACTAAATGACATAGCCGGAATTTTCCCAACGTAAGCTCTGGAAACGTTTCGTCGGAAAACGACTCTATTCGGCACTTGTGCCCAAATTTCGAACCAAAGCCTAACTTTAGGCTCAAATTCTCCACGTACATCCTTACGTACATACTCTGGAAATACGGGGTATAACATTCTCCCCTCCTTAGAAACATTCGTCCCGAATGTTCCTTCTCAAGTCTCAACACAAACATGCGCTAGTATAGCCTTCATCGCTATCTGCGAAAACAATCATGCCACACCGCCATAAAAATAACAAACGCACAATACTTAAACCGGTCAACGAGGAAACACCTCTAATCATCACAAAAACCCTTACGAGGTCTAAAATATACTCCCTTCACACCTTCATTTCACAAGAAAGCGATCACACACGTTCACTTTACCTATCTTGTTGTACTTTCTCGAATACTCAAACTCTTTCTAGTATCATACGCACTTAGTCAACGCATTTCCAACCCTCGAGTCACTACCTCAAACTTGGTCATCTTACTAACTTCGATCTTTTCTAAGGCGTTCCGGCCTCGCGATCCGCACGGTCGAACATATCCACCAACTCATACGATGGTCAAACAAACTTGGGCCTAGCATCCTCGTGACCCTACCACTGGAGGACCACCCAAAGCCCCACCCCAAACGGGTTCTGGGTTGACCATGAAATGGTCCTCAACCCGACCCCGCGCCAAACTCTTGTTCCCGATCCGGAACAATCTTACTAATTCACATCATGAAAGCTACCACTTCCATCTCACACTACCCATGGACTTATCACAAATAAATCCACGTATACTACTACTCGATAAGGTCAAACATAAAATAAATCTTTAACTCAAGACGACCTTACCCCTAAGGTCTCGGTCGTGACATAGTCTAAGGTTCACACTTACCATGCCCCCATCGTATCCTCCCAACTAAGCATGTTTTCTAACTCACAATTAACACAGCTATTATTACACATAGCACATAATAATGAGACCATCATAACAAGCATACCAAAACTCTAGAGGTTAAGGATATACACGAAGCTACCGCTCACTCTAATCATAGGCACGCCTGCGGGCATGCTATGAAAGCGATGAACCAGCCCGCGATCCGGTGGTGAGTCGTAACATCCGTGCTACCCAGTGGGACAGTTCCGCAAAATGGCCTGCTGGCCAAAATAACAAGCTCCTGGCACCACGACACTCCCGAAATGCGGTCTACCACATCGACCACAGAGGTAGGGGTGACGCATCCGCCAACACCCTTACTTCCTGGAAACACGAACCCTTGGAGCCACGACCGCTCCGAATACTCGAAGGTTGTGGAGGACCACTCTGCCTTGGCGGCGGAGGTACAAAACTAGTATCTCTTGGCGGTCCGCCTCGAAAGTCACCAAGGACCTGTTGTTACGGCCTCTTACCTGGCGATCTTGGTCATTCCGTCGACCTCTCGTGCCTCACATCGGTCGTGAGCTGCGTGCGGGCAATGTTCATGCCGGTGAAGAGCTACTCACGAACATGCCTCGACATGTAATCATCGAGCCACAGTAACATATCGGTGCACTCGATCCTCCATACTAGCTACCAATTTGGGGGACGTCTCGCCAATGAGTCAAACTCCATTGTACTCCCGAACCGTCGCCCGCTCTGTCTAAGCATCAAAAATCTGCCGGCGTGCCCTCATCATGCGGAGGCAAGAAGTGAGTGAGGAAAGCCCGAAAACTCATCCCATCTTGCTGGAGGTGCATGCTCTCCCGGAAAGCTCGTAAATCAAACCAATCATTGCGGTATCACGCAGCCGATCACGAACAAAGGTCAGACTCGGTCTCAAGCCTTGATCACCGCGTGATCGGCGTAGCTGCGGATGAACTCCTGCGGATCATCCTCGTGCCTCGACCCATAAAACTACGGCGGGCTACAACTCGAGAAAGTCCGTAGCCTCAAACTATCTGCTCGGGGTGAACCGCGGTGCTCTGGGCCAGGCTGCTGCGTCCGGCCTATCCTCATATCGGCCCACGACCACGGCGGCCAATCGCCATCTCGCTTGTAACCCATCTCCTGCGCCCGGTGTGGGACTGGAGGCTCAGGTACTGCGGTCTCAGCAGCCATTGCTGCGGCTCTAACCTCTGCTGGGGCTGGCGGCTTCACAAAACCCGCCGTCTGAAGCACTGACCTCAGTCTTGTGCGGGCTGCGCCCTCGTACTCCTCTGTATCTCGCTAGTGGTTCCCTCGGCTGTCTTGCCCTTCAGGGCTCTGGTTGCCTTGCGCGGAGGCATAACTGGTAAAAACGAGATACGTCAGAGGGGTCCAACTTACAACACAGCTCTAAGGCACGATCTCAGAATGAGAAGAATGGAAACCAATCCTAAATGTCCTGCGACCTCACGATTATAGATGTGGTGCACACACATCGATAATCAAGACTCTACTAGACACGGTGCGTAGACACTTTCCAGGATTAAGCGCTCGATACCACTTTTGTAACTTTGTCGCGAGCCTTGCTCGGCGACCCGACAAATGGTACGGGCCGCTGCGATCCTCGAGGCATGCCTACGGCCGCTCGGGATGTGCCACGAGAGCCACGGTTCGTGCATTCGTGGTAGAGCTCGCCTCTTTATCTGTTCGGCCGAAGGAGAGTCGATCTACAACAGTACAGTATGTGAATCAGTAAAAATCTTGTAATGAAATCATACTAGTCTATATAAAGCGGGAGACATGTATGATAACCAAACTACGATTCACAACATAAAGCGATCATGTCGATCGGGGACTCACGCCTCAGTCATCACTCAAATATAACTATGGGTCTCGCCCAACATCAATCATGTTCGCGTCGTGGTCGCGTGCCCGGTCTGCATCGGTGTAGACATGTCCATGATGCAACAATAATACCAATGCCCCATGGCCACATGCCGGAATTCTACCTCGGTGTAGACCGTCCATGTGACATCAACAATAATATCTTGGGTGATCAACCTGCGCGCGTGGCCACATGCCGGAATTCTACCTCGGTGTAGGCATGTCCATGTAACCACAATAACAATATATCGGGTAATCAACCCGGCGCGTGCCGGAATCTGCGTCGGTGTAGACATGTCCATGTGACATCAACAACAAGACGATAATCAAAATGGAAACATACCCGTGGAATTCTCCATCACCGGCCGCGTCGAGTAAGTTCTCAACAAGTCGACCGGCCTCTATCGAGACGCGGTAACACGTAAATACCACACTTGCACAAAGGCTATCATCACAAGCATAGGCAAGTTTCACAACAACAAGCATAGGCAAGTTTCACAACAACAAGCAGGCAAGTTTCACACAACTCAAAGTACTTTCATTTTATGCCAAAGTCGGGTTTTAACCCCAAAGTACTACATCGTTAAGTTCTTTTAAAGAGATCCATTACTTTTATAAAAGTCACCTATACCCGTAGTATTAGAATGACCAACCCACATTCCTTTTCAAAATCAAGTAACAACATTCTTTTCCTAAGTTCGGTTTGCCTAGTTTCATTACTCAAGCTTCTCATTTTCAAATGCTCAAGTCACTTATTTTAGAAAGGTTTCATAACTCATAGTCTTAATCTCTTTTAAAACAATTGAGTAACATATGTCATATATGTGAGTAGTTTATTCTTGTTTATAACGATCTTATTACAAAACCATGATCTAGAAAATGTAATATCATTTTGTCTCATCTTAGCTTCTATGCGGATGGAGGTTTCTCTTGGTTTTAATACAACACATCATTATTCAATACATTTTCCTTTATTAACGCCGCGGTGGTGCGCCGATACACGTTACGATTTCGAAATCGGTAAAACATTATCCCTTTAAAACCAAGTACTCATTACTCACGAATGAGGTTTCACAAACATCCACATTAAAACAAATAAGTTAAGTCTCTTATCTTATAAGATCAAGTCTCTTAACTTCTAACATCGATAAACCATTTTCTTACCTACATAAATTATAACCAACTTCCCATAAAGCCGTTATAACACTTTATGTTTAAACAAACAAATACACTTAGCACATCGTCCACGTACTACAAAGCTACACACATATTATGCTAGAAACAGATAGGAAGAGGTTCACATACCTCGCATGACAGTATCGACAATAAGCAAAATGCTCCAAGTACTACAACGCACTAGCCCTTTCCACTCATAGTAGAATACGCTACTCTTAGTACTTTCACCTAGAAAGGTCACAAACGTCTATTAACTTCAAACACAAGGTTCCATTTCTCTGAGAAAATCGTGACACCTCCCCGCAACAGCGTAAATCTCCTCTCTATCGAGGCGGGCCATCAAGCCAACGACGGGGGTTTACGTCTAACGGGCGTGTACAATTCTACTCGGTAATACTACACAAGTCTCTGCAATCTGATCTATGTAAATCTGATGCGATTCTTTTCTTTATTCTTGGGCTTAAGTCAAAAGACATTGCGCGATCTAAGCTTAGTTCTATATATAGTATACTTCAACTATATATTCTAATAACATGTAATTTCCAATTACAAATAGAGGACAAGATAATTACCTCGATAAGCCCATAATTATCCAAGTTAAATGTCGATCCTTAGCAACGTTTAGCTCGACTCGGGTGCTCCATCCCGCTCCAAACAACCCAGAAGTTCTAACCAACTTCTACTTAAATACTTGATCAATCAATGAAGATTTTCTTAGGGTTTCGGTTTGAGACTAAAGGGACAAAAGGGTAGTATTTTGGGCTCTACGTATAGAGTATCTTTGGAATACTACAAGGTACAAGGCTAAGGTATTTTGGGCATTATAACAATACTTGGAAGACAACTTTCTACCAAGGGGGTAGGCTCGGCTAGCACACTAGGCTAGGGGAGGGTGTTCTCGGCCAAGGCCACACGAAAAGGGGAGGAAGGCTCTCGGTTTAGAGCTCACAAAGGGGAGGAGAGGGTTTCAAGACTTGGAAGTTTTGGAATGGATGAAGTCTTCACATTTAGAAGTATTTATAGCAAAACCAAAGGCCAACCAAGGGCCAAGATCCTTCCAAGTGTATAGCAAGTGTAAGGACAAGATTAAGCCAAGTGCACCCTAAACCCTACTCCACAAAACAAGGCACAAAACATGGCACCAAACAAGCCACAAAACAAGGCCAAAACAAGGAGCCAATAGGCCATAGAAACGTGACCCAATCGGCCAACCCAAACGCCCACTTGAGGGTGACAAGTGTCACCCTCCCGTTGGTCCAAAACATTTCGTCTCTCGGAAAAATTCGAAAAAAATACTAAATGACATAGCGAATTTTCCCAACGTAGTGTGGAAACGTTTCGTCGGAAAACGACTCTATTCGGCACTTGTGCCCAAATTTCGAACCAAAGCCTAACTTAAGGCTCAAATTCTCCACGTACGTCCTTACGTACATACTCTGGAAATACGGGGTATAACACTTCTAAGGGTTGTTTGGAGCGGGTTGGAGCACCCACAGTAGGAGCTAAACGTTGCTCAGGATCGACATTTAAACTTGGATAATTTTGGGCTTATCGAGGTAAATACTCTTGACCTTCTATTGTAATTGGAAATTACATACTGTAGTAGTATTGAAATGAATATAAGATTCATAGAAGTATATTACAGAAGAGAATTGAACTGTAATAGAAGGATATTACAGAAGAGAATTAAACTGAAATCACATCAGAAGAATATTAAAGAAGAAGAATTAAACTGTACTTACATAGTGTATTCTGATGAACTTGTGTAGCTTAACGGGTAGGGAAGTGCTGCCCGATTTTCCGTAAAATAGAGAACCTACTGCTTAGAATATTCTACAGAGTAGTCTAGACGTTGATAGACGTATATGGCCTTTATAGGTTGAAAGTTCTGCGAGTAGCATGTTCTACTTGAAAGGTGGACAAGGCTAGCCGGGTTATAACCGTGGAGCATTTTGCTATTAGTCGATAATCGTTGCGAGGTATGTGATTCTTCCTATCCTCTTGAGCATGATATTTTAAAAGAATATATATAGTACGGTAGACGTACGTGTGTTAACTGAACGTGGTTTTACTGCGATGTCTTTTGACTTGAGTCTAAATAATAAGAATCTTGAAGTATTTCAAGAGAATTAAGAAACCTTTTTGAAAGAAGAGTAATGCTTGGTTTTAAAAGCTTAAGAGTTATACTAGCTTTATGGGAAGTTAGGTATAACGACTTAAGAGAGATAAAAAGAATGGTTTATTGATTTTAGAAGTTAAGAGACTTGATCTTAAAAGATAAGAGACTTGACTTAATTGAATTAATATGAATTTTGTTAAAAAGTGTGAAACCTCATTCGTGAGTAATGAGTACTTGGTTTTTAAAAGGAATAATGTTTTACTGATTTCGGAAATCAGAATAAGTATCGAACGAACCATTGCAGCGTTAATAAAGGGGAAATGTATTGACTAATTAAGTATTATTAAAACCAGTAGAAACCTCCATCTGCATAGAAGCTAAGATGAGACAAAATGATATTACATTTCCTAGATCATGGCTGCTTTAATAAGATTGTTATAAACAAGAATAACCTACTCACACATAAGACATATGTTTCTCAAATTATTTTAAAGGAGAATTATATTATTAAGTGATTAAAACTATGAACTACGAAACCTTTCGAAAATGAAAAACTTGAGCATTTGAAATTAGGCAAACTTGAACGTTTGGAAAATAATGTTGTTACTTGATTTTACAAAGGGAAGTGTTTTGGTTTACTTAAAAAAATAGTCACTCTATTTTTATACTACGGGTATTGTGTGACTTTTGTGAAAGAAACGGATATTTTAAAGAGTTAATGTATGAAGTACTTTGGGGATAAAAACCCGAACTTGTTAACATAAAGTAGAAAGTACCTTGTGTGAATAATTTGATTGTGTTGGTTTGTGATAGCCTTGTAATACTTTCTTGTTGATTTGATAAGTAAACATGTTAGGATGTTACGTGTGTTAGTATCTTGTGATGTTTGTGTAAAGGGGTTTCCCTTGTTGTGCTTATGTTGTTTAACGATAAGCTGTTATGTTAGTATTATATCACTCACCTCTTGACATGATCACGGGGTTAAGCGCCTCCGTCTGGGTATACCTCAGTGATGCAGGACCATGATTCGAGAATACCTCATGCGGGTCGGGGACCTACGCGAGCTACGAGTTCCAGTTAGTGTGCGGCCTTTGTGGTCATGCGGTCTATGTTGCCATGCGGATCGCGAGTCGGGGCGATGCAGGAGTAGCTACCCTCGATGCGGGAATACCTCACGCGGGCTATGTGTGTGGCCTATGCGAGCTGCGGGAAGTTCGGGACTAGACGCGCATTTGATCTGCGGCGAGTGGCGGCCGATCATGTGGCGGTCTAGACGGACCTCGTGATCTGATTTATGACCTTGTTGGCATGTAGGTGTTAGTAGTCGGCTATGCCTTCGTACTTACCCCGTACGGTTTTATTATGACACAGGTGGGACCTGGTGTTCATGTGTATTCCTTGGTGCTTTTATATCATAGACTGCCGGCAATGAGGAAGGTATTCCACGGGCATGATTGATGTTGTGGGCGTGAGACCCATAGTTATATTTGAGTGATGACTTTGAGGGCGTGAGTCCCTGACTTGACATGACTGCTTATTTATTGTGAACTGTAGTTTGGTTATCATACATGTCTCCTGCTTTATATAGACTACTATGATTTCATTTCTGATATTTTGATTTCACATACTTGGTACTGTTATCGACCTCCTTGAAGTGCGTTCATGCCGCAGGTAGAGGTACACCAGTGTTGATCCTCGCTCATAGGGTCACAGTTCAGCGTTTGGGAAGCTCCGTTTCTCCGGAGGCTTATCTTTGGTGTAGTCCCTGATGTTGTAGATATTTATGTTCATTCAGGGTATGGCGGGGCCCTGTCCCGCCATAGTTGTTTTGCTTCCTTACAGGTCTGTAGTCCCGTTGTAAAGTTGGGATGTAACTGTTCACTTTGGGTTTATATATATATGCCGAAAGGCAACTTTTCCTCAGATACACTGTGTCTCTTTTACATTGTTTCATGTTGTGTTTTTATATTCCGCTGATTACTCTGATGTATGTCTACTTGGGTGCCCGGGTAAGGCACCAGTCACGGGCCCGGGTTCGGGTCGTGACATTAATCCTCAGAAAGTGTCTACAGACCGTATCTAGTAGAGTCTTGATTATCGGTGTGTTGTGCACCACACCAATAATCAGGAGGCTATAGGATATTTAGGATTGGTTTCCATTCTTCTCACTCTGAGATCGTGCCTTAGAGATGTGTTATAAGTTGGACCCCTCTAACGTAATTCTTTCCCTTACCAGTTATGCCTCCGCGCAAGGCAACCCGGGCCCAGAAGGGCAAGCGTGAGAGGCTGCGAGTAAACACGAGAGGGTTATGAGGGCACGGGGCAATCATCACCGGGTGGTGCCATTCGGGGAGTTACGCAGCGTCGCCGGCCCAGTGAGTCTAGCACGGCAGCGATTCCTCTGCGGCCATGATATTTGAACCTTGGTTCCGACGATGAGCGAAAGTATGGATTGCAAAGAGCGACCTATTACTAGCTAGGGATGTAGCAACCAGAGAGTATATTATGTACCGCTTTATCACGGGTCTTGATGATTATCTAAGAGAGGGTTGTGCAAGAGTAGCTCTTCAGTCAGGCATGAGCATGGCCTGCGTACGGGCTTATGCGCAGCAGCGAAAGCGTAAGATCGACGGGTTAACAAGATCAACGAAGAGGCGAGCAGAGGTCCTTTGGTAACTTTCGGCGGACCTTCTCGTGCCAGGCGGTTATGCGCCTCCGCCCGATCTGAGTGGTCCTCCACGGACTTCAGACGATCGGGGTACGAGGAGTTGGTCGAGCTCGGGCTTACGGTTCCAGATACACGTAGGTTCCGGCCAGTAATTGATTTTCCTCGGTGTTCACGGTGTGGCGGCGCCATCGGGAATGTCATCTGTTGTTGGTGCTTGTTTTACTGCGGCCGTCGAGCCGTATGATGAAAGAATGTTCAAGTAGGAGGGATGCAAGTAGGAGGACTCAGCCTACCAGATTAGTTGCGGATTCAGTGGTTCGGAGAGGAAGGGGTGTTAGCCAGAGGAGGCCACCCCCACCTCGGTGTGGCCGTTGTGGTAGGTGTCATTGTGGGGAGTGTCATACTTCTTCGACAACTTGTTATGCTTGCGGCCAGCAGGGCCATTTTGCGAGAAATTGTCCAGGCAGTGGCGCGGATGTAGAGACTCGACGCCAGGATCGGTGGCTAGTTCATCACCTTCCAGCTATCGCCCAAGGCAGGATTGATTAAAACGACAAAGGGGAGTGAAACAGTAGATACAGGTATATCCTTAACCCTCTAGAGATTAGTATGTGTGATGAGATGAGTATGTCTTAAGTGTTATGTTCAGATAGCATTATGTTAATTATGATTAGGAATCATGGTTAGTTAAAAGGGTAAGATTGGGGATAGGGAAATTGTGAGCCTTAGAGTTTTATACGTGGAGACCTTAGAGGCGAGGCCATCTTGAGTAAAAGATTTATTTTTATGTTTGACCCTTATCAGAGTGCATAGTATAATTGAGATATGTTTGTGTGATAAGTCCCTGAGTAGTGTGAAATGAAAGAAGGTAGTTGAGCTAAGAAGACCACTAGGTTTTCGTGACTCGATGGTGAGGTTGTTCCGGATCGGGAAACAAGAGCTTGGCACAAAAATGGGTCGGGTTGAGGCCAGATTGCGGGTCAACCCGCAGCCCGGTTTAAAGTAAGGAAAAATTGTGGTGGTCCCACTTTGTGATAGGGTCACGAGGGTGCTAGGCCTAAGTTTAGTTAACCATCGTACGAGTTCGTGGATGCGTTCGACCAGTAGTCGGGCCGATGAGGTCAGCCCATCTTGTCTTTCAGTCAGGACGGTTTACTCGGCAGAGGGTATGCGAATGTTATATATCAGGAAGGTTGTAAGGCTGCACTGGGTGCCTACTTTCACCTTATGACAGACAGTGGAGCCCAGGTTAAGGCTATTTATTTCTTTTTATGGAGGTTTTACCGGGCAAGGTTAGGAACTCAGGTGAGTCTCAGTATTGCATTCACCCTCGGGCCGGTGTTTTTGTTTTCAGAGGTAGCTGTAAGGATTATGTGCCTCTTGTTGAGTGAGTATTATACTAGCTACCATTTCAGTATTCGGAGGGTGCCTTATGAAGCCTCGTATGGGCGGTAGTATAGGTTGCCAGTCGATTGGTTCGATGTTGGCAAGGTTCAGATAGTTGGTTCATACTTGATTCAGCAGGATGCGGATAGGGTGAAGGTTATCCAGGAGAGGTTATTGACAGCTCAGAGTTAACCTGAGCCAGGCGGTTAATCTGCATCGATACTTGGAGTTCAGGTTGACGGTCGGTCTTCTTGAAGGTACCACCCCGGAAGGGTGTGACGAGATTTGGAAAGCAGGGGAAACTTAGCCCGAGGTACTTTGAGCGTTTTCATATCATATGGAGAATAGGCCAGGTTGCCTATAAGTTAGCTTTGTCGTCCGACGTAGGAGGCAGTACGTCCGGTCTTTCATGTTGCTATATTCGGAAAAGTATCGGAGATCCATCCAGAGTGTCCCCAGTCAATGATGACCAAGTTGGAAATAGTAACCCTGAGATTTTGGAAACTGAAGCAATAACAGAAATGTGGTAAGTTTATTAGAAAGAGTTTGAGTGTACGAGGAGGGTACGACGAGTAAGGGAAGAAGTGAACATGTGTTAAGAGAATAGAGCGATCATTTCTTTTGTGAAGTGAAAGGTGCGAAGGGAGTATCTTTTAGCCCTTGGGTGGGAGCTTTTGTGATGATAGAGGTGATTCCTCGTGTACTTGGAGTTAAGTATTTGCGCATGTGTTATGTTATGGCCAGGTACGACATGATTGGTTTCGTAAGTATAATAGTGAAGACTTTACCGGCGCTAGCGTGTTTTGAGACTTAGAAGGAACATTCGGGACGAATGTTTCTAAGGAGGGAAGAATGTTATACCCCGTATTTCCAGAGTATGTATGTGAGGACGTACGTACATTTGTACAAGCCCTAATTAGGTTAAGGATGAAATTGTGAACTTTCGACGGAAAAGATTCCGAACCTTGTGAAGGAAATTCTACGTTTTTAATATTTTAACCGATTACGTTCCGAGAGACGAAATATTTTGGACCAATTGGAGGGCGACATGTGTCACCCTTAGTTGGCATGGGTTGGACGAAATGGTGGCCAAGTGGACAAGGTCAAATGGTCAAGTCTTGGAAGATATTTTCTTTTGGTGAGTGGGGGTAGGTAGATGGACGATTTGTGTGGGGCAAGTGGAGGCCTCTTGGACGTTTTTTCTTGAGCAAGTGGATGGCCACTTGGCTCATTGTTGTGGTGGACATATGTCCCAATGTTGTGGTGGACATATGTCCCGTGTCAATGGTGGACACTTGGTGGAAGACCTCACTTGAACAAGCTACCACATCTACACCCTCCATTTGTTTTAATCTTGGCCCTTGGTGGTTCTATAAATACCCCCCTCTTGTGCAAGACATCTTCATCCCTTAAACATTTTTCCAAGTCTTGAAATACCTCTCCCCCTTTGAGAAGCTCTCGTCCAAACACACCCCCCCTCTTGGAAGCTCTCGGCCGAAACACTACCCCCCATTCCTTGAAGCTTTCGTCCAAAATACCCCCCCCCCCTTGGTAGAAAAGTATTCTCCAAGTATTGTTACTTTTCCAAAATACCTTGGCCCAATACCTTGTAGTATTCCAAAGTTACCTCTATACTAAAAAGCCCGGAAATGGTACTTTATATCCTTTAGTCACAAAACGAAACCCTAGGAATATCTTCATTGTTGGTTGAAGTATTAAGTAGAAGTTGTATAGAACTTCTAAGGGTTTCTTGGAGCGAATTGGAGCGTACAGAATATGAGCTAAACCTTGCTCAGGATCGACTTTAATCTTGGATAATTTTGGGCTTATCGAGGTAAATATCTTTGTCCTTCTATTGTAATTGGAGATTACATATAGTAGTTTATAAATGAGTATAAGATATAGAAGGATGGTATAAAAGAAGAGAATTGAACTGTAATTACATAGGACTGTATTACAGTAGACTTGTGTAGTTTGACGGGTAGGGAAGTGCTGCCCGATTTTCCGTAGCAATAAGCACCTTCTACTTAATATATTCTACAGAGTAGTCTAGACGTTGATAGACGTATTTGACTATTATAGGTTGATACTCTGCGCGCGACATATTCGACTTGGCAGGTGGATTTCGCCGAGGAGGTATGTGATTCTTCCTATCCTCTTGAGCATGATATTTTAAAAGAATATGTATAGTACGGTAGACGTACGTGTGTTAACTGAACGTGGTTTTACTTCAATGTCTTTTGACTGGAGTTTTAAATAATAAGAATCTTGAAGTATTTCAAAAGAATTAAGAATCGTTTTTGAAAGAAGAGTAATACTTGGTTTTAAAAGCTTAAGTGTTATACTAGCTTTATGGGAAGTTAGGTATAACGACTTAAGAGTGATAAAAGGAACGGTTTACTTAATTGTTTATGAAAGCCTTATATTGATTTCGGAAATGAGAATAAGTATCGAACAAACCACTGCAACGCTAATAAAGGAAAATGTATTGACTAATTGAGTATTATTAAAACCAGTAGAAACCTCTATCTGCATAGAAGCTAAGATAAGACAAAATTGTATTACATTTTCTAGATCATGGCTTCCTTAATAAGATTGTTATAAACAAGAATAACCTACTTACACATAAGGCATATGTTACTCAAATTGTTTTAAAAAAAAAAGATTACGTTATTAAGTGTTTAAAACTATGATCTATGAATCTTTTGAAAATAAGAGACTTGACTTAATTGACTTGATATGAATTTTGTTAAAAAGTGTGAAACCACATTCGTGAGCAATGAGTACTTGGTTTTTAAAAGAGTTAATGTATGAAGTACTTTGGGGATAAAAACCCGAACTTGTTGACATAAAGTAGAAAGTACCTTGTGTGAATAACTTGACTATGTTGGTTTGTGATAGCCTTGTAATACTTTCTTGTTGGTTTGATAAGTAAACATGTTAGGATGCTACGTGTTATACCCCGTATTTCCAGAGTATGTACGTAAGGGAATACGTACGAAAGTCTTGCCTTAAAGATAAGCCTTGGACGTTTTATTTTGTACACAACTCACTAAAAGAATCGTTTTCCGAAACGTTTCCTGACTTCGTAGAGTAAATTCCGGCTATGCCATTTCTTATTTTTGCGGATTTTTCCGAGAGACGAAACATTTTGGACCAACGGGAGGGCAACACTTGGCACCCTCCCATTGATGGACTTGAATCGTCCATGGACGAAATTGGAGAGCCAAGGCACGTTTTTTGTGCCTTGTGCACAAGTCAAGGGTTGGTAGGATATTTGTGTTTAGTTAATCCTCACCCTACACTTGCCTTGCACTTGTCTTCATCTTGGCCATTGGTTGGCCAAGGATTGACCTATAAATACCCCCCTTAGAGATGAAGAGTTCTTCATCCACAAATCTTCCAAGTCTTGAAAAATCCTCTCCTCTCCCTTTGTAGTCTTCTCGTCCAAAAACACCTCCCCCTCCCCTTGTGAAGGCCCTTGGCCGAATACCCCTCCTCTCTAGCCTAGTAGTTTGGCCGAGGCCCCTAGCCTAGCCAAAAATCTACCCCCTCCTTGGTAGAAAAGTTCCCTTCTTGTATCGTTATAATGCCCAAAATACCTAGCCCAAATACCTTAGTACTTAGTAGAAGTTGTGAAGAACTTCAGGGTTCTTGGAGCATACAACTTAGGAGCAAAACCTTGCTCGGCGACTTTTCTAGGATATTATTGGGCTTACAGGGTAACTAATCCTAACCCTCTTTTGAATTAGAAAATATATCTTGTTGTAGTATAAGGATAAGTATAAATACTTAGAAGTATATCACGAATAGAATTGATATTATCACGATGAAGGGTTTAAAGAAGAATAATTGAGCTGTACTTACATGGGAATTTGTTTCACGATGAGACTTATATAGCTCACGGGTAGGAAGTGCTGCCCGACTTTCCGTAGAATTGTGAACCCTCTGTTTAGAATGACCTTGAGTAGTCTTTGATAGATATCTGTGACTATTATAGGTGACTCTCTGCGACATATTGACTTGGCGGTGGTTTTATTGAGAAGGTATGTGATTCTTCCTAAAGCATGATATTTTACAATATATATAGTACGGTAGACGTACGTGTGTTAAGCGAATAATAACTACGGCAATGTCTTTGACTTAAGCACGAATAACACTTACGGCGATGCCTCGGCTTAAGCTTTGAATAATAAAGATCGAAAGCATTTCAAAGAATCTTGAATCATTTTAAAGAGAACTAATTGGTTTTAAAGCGAAGCTTAAGAGTTATACTAGCTTTATGGGAAGTTAAGTATAACCACTTAAGATTGATAAAAGAAACAAGTTTGCTATGTGTTTATAACGGACTTATATTGTGAAAAGAATAATAAGATGGTTTGATAAGTAGACATGATATGATGCTATGTGTGTTAGTATCTTGTAACGTTTGTATAGGTGAGTATCCTTGTTGTGCTTATGTTGTTTAAAGATAAGTTGTTATGTTAGTATACTATCACTCACCTCTTGAGATGATCACCGGGGTTAAGCGCCTCCGTCTGGGGTAGACTCGGTGATGCAGGACCATGATTCGAGAATACCTCATGCGGGTCGGGGGCCTATGCGGGCTACGAGTTCGAGTTAGTATGCGGGGTTATGCCTCATGCGATGCGTGTGGCCATGCGGACACGAGTCGGGGCGATGCGAGGAGTAGCTACCTCGACGCGGGGTTATACCTCATGCGGGCCCGTGAGTGGCCTATGCGGACTCGGAGTCGAGGATTAGGCTTGCGAGAATGATGATGGGGCGAGTGGCCTGTTTCGATCATTCGCAGCCTAGACCAGACTCATTCTGATTACCTATTGTTGCTCTTGTTTGTGATGTGGCACTATGCGGTTTCCTGGTTGTTTCATACATATTTGTAAACCGGTTTTAAAATGATATGTTTTCATTTAAGTACTTCTGATTTCGCATACTTAGTACTGTTGTCTTGACCTCCTTGAGGCTGCGTTCATGCCGCGGTAAGGGCAAGTGTGCTAGATCGCATCCTTAGGATCTCTACGTTGGTGTCGGGAGCTCCATCTCTTGGAGCTCTACTTTTGGTATGATCTCCTGTTGTAGATAGTTTATCTGATCGGGGTATGGCGGGGCCCTGTCCGCCATAGTTGTATATTTCCTTAGAGTGCGTAGTCATGTTATGCGATGTCGGATGTAGCTTTGAACTATGATTATATATATATGCCGAAAGCGATGTTTTCTCACATAAAGCGTGTCTTATTTTATAAAGCTGTTTCATGTCTTGTTTTATATTTCCGCTGATTTCTCGATGTATGACTACTTGGGTGCCCGTAAGGCACGATCCACGGGCCGGCAGTCGTGACAAAAGTGGTATCGAGGCGATTAATCCTCGGAAAGTGTCTGACCGTATCTAGTAGAGTCTTGATTATCGGTGTGTTGTGCACCACACCAATAATCGAGGCTATAGGATATTTAGGATTGGTTTCCATTCTTCTCATTACGAGATCGTGCTTTAGAGGCGTGTTATAGGTTGGACCCTCTAACGTATTCCTTTCTATGTGATTATGCCTCCACGTAAGGCAACCGGGCCCGGAAGGGCAAGCGTGAGGAGGCTAGCGAGACACCCAGTCACGAGGCTCGTGCCCGATCTATACGAGGCGGCGAGTTCATGGCGCCGCCAGCCCCAAAGAACCACGGTACCACACCTCCCGTCCCACGGCACAGGGGCGGAGTTAGGGTCAAGGAGATGGCCCAGCTTTTGGCTAAAGTTGTGGCCCGACACGAGAGAGATTGGATCTGGCGATTCCAGTTCAGCTCGGCTCGATCGCGCCGTGGTACACCCGAGGCGAATAGTTTGAGGCTACGAGATTTCTTGAGTTGTAGCCGCCGGAGTTTTATGGGTCGAGGCGGAGGATGATCGCAGGAGTTCATCCGTCGGCTTGAAGGATTTTGAGAGTGATCGGCGTCGGAGACCGGTCCGTGATCTTTGGTTCACAAGGCTGCGTGATACGCGATCGATTGGTTTGATTCATGGGAGTTATCGGGAGAGCAGCGTCCCCGCCTACTTGGGATGAGTTCTCGGAGGCTTTCTCGCTCACTTCTTGCCTCGCGGATGAGGAGGCGCGGTCGATAGATTTTTCTTCTGCGAGGCGAGAGGGCCTTGTCGGGAGTACAATGTCGAGTTTGATTCATTGGCTCGATATGTCCCGGCATTGGTGCAGATATGGAGGATAGGGTACACCGCTATGTCACCGGGCTGAAACGACTATATGGCGAGTCATGTGCGGGGTTTCTCTCCGGTAGGTATGGACATTACCGCATGCAGCTCACGCCGCTGATGCGAGCGCAGAGGTCGGCGAGTGGGCCAGACAGCAGAAGGCCGGGCGGGAGGGTCTTACGGTGGTTATCGTGGTGGCGGGCGGCCGATCTGGGTTCGCACCACGGCCGGCTGAGCACTCCTGCACCGTCCTCGGCCTGCCCGAGTTTTCGAGGCGGACGGGGCGGGGCTTGGGCGTCGAGTAGCGAAGTGCGGCGATCGGGACCACCCCCGGTGGCCGTCGGTAGATCCCATTACGGGAAGTGTGGTACTACTTATGGATCTTGTTACGATTGTAGCGGCAGGTCAACTGCGAGGCGGAAGCGTGGCGGTGGTAGGGCCCGGCCGAGGTTACGTGGCGCTTCATCATCTCCTCGATTACTCGCCGGGCGAGGTGCTCGTGGGTCGGCCAGCGGTCGCTCGAGTCGATTCGCGGTCTCGAGCGCAGCGGTCCTGAACCGCATTTATGCTTTGTCGGATCGGGAGGCAGATCGTGAGGCGCCTTGATGTCGTCCACGGGTACCTTATCGCTGGGTTTGATGTTTATGCCTTGATAGATCCGGGTTCTACTGGTCCTATATATCTCCCTTGTTGCTAGTAGGATAGGGATAGAGCACGAGTCCATAGACCACTTTCGAGGTAGCTACGCGATGGGTGATTCGGTGGTAGCTCGGCGGGTATATAGGGCTTGTCTGTGACCATTTACATTCGTCGGACCTAGCCGACTTGATAGAGTTGGAGATGATTGACTTCGGCGTGATTATGGGGATGGATTGGCTAGCTTCTTGCTATGCCAATGTAGGCTGAGAGAGAGTAATGCAGTTCGGTTTCTGAGGCCGGTTGTTGAGTGGGAGAGACGCGGTATCGCCGAGGGTAGGTTTATTTCCTACCTCAAGGCTAGGAAGATGGTGCGAGAAGGGTATATCTACCATCTAGTTCGAGTGTTTGATCACGAGGTGCGGTACGATTTTGATCGATTCCGTAGTCGTGAGTTCCCAGACGTGTTCCCGGATGACCTCCGGGTATCCCTCACGAGAGGAGATTGAGTTTTGTATTGACATATTGCGGATACTCGGCTATTTCCATTCCGCCATACGAATGGCACTGCCGAGTTGAGAGTGAAGGATCGACAAGGGATTTGCTAGAGAAGGGCCATTAGGCCCGATGTTTCTCCAGAGCGCGGTATTGTTCGTGAAGAAGAAGGGCGGGGCCGCGCATGTGTTGATTACGGCGGTGAACAAGGTGACCATTAAGAACAGATACCCTCCCGGGATTGATGATTTGTTCGACCGATTGCGAGTGCGAGATGTTTCTCAAGATTGATCTGCGATCGGGCTATCATCAGTGCGAGTCGAGAGAGGTGGATGTCCCTAGAATTGCATTCGGACGATGCGGGCATTATGAGTTCGTGGTCATGTCATTTAGGTTGACCAATGCTCGTGATATTCATGGATTTGATGAACCGAGTGTTCAAACCATTTTGGACACGTTTGTGATAGTGTTCATTGATGATATCTTGGTTTATTCTCGCTCGGTGCGAGCATGCGAGCATTTGAGGCTATCTTGTGATTCTCCAGACCAGCGTTATCGCCAAGTTTTCCAAATGTGAGTTTTGGTTGACTTGATGGCGTTTCTTGGGCATATTGCCGGGTGATGGCATTCGAGTTGTCTGGCAAGATCGGCGATCGAGACTTGGCGAGACCTACTACTCCGGCAGAGGTTCGCGATTTCGGGCCTTGCGAGTTATTATCGGCGGTTCGTGGAGAAGTTTGCTTCTATCTGCGCACCATTGACTAGGACTGAAGCGCCAAGTTTGATGGGTGATGCTTGTGGCGGGGTTTCGATTCTTGAAAGAGAGGCGGCGCCGTTTCTTACTCTTCCGGAGGTCGGATGGTTATGTCGTGTATTGTGATCGTCGGGCATCGGGTTGGGATGTGTATTGATGCAGCATGGCGGGGTTATAGCATATGCATCGGCGGTGAAGAAACACGGAGGAACTACCCACCCATGATTTGGAGTTGGCGGTAGTGATTCACGCTTTGAAGATCTGGCACTATTTGTATGGGGTTCACGTGGATATTTATACTGACCACAAGAGCCTCGGTATATCTTCACCGGAGGAGGTGAACTTACGGCGAGGCGGTGGTTAGAGTTGCTTAAGGATTACGATGTTGATATCTATACCACGGGAAGGCGATGTTGTGGCGGATGCTCTTAGTCGTAGGTCGATGGGAGCCTATCGGATGTGCAGCTAGAGAGGAGGACATGGTTCGTGATTTGCATCGATTAGCGAGCCTTGGTGTCCGTTTGATTGATTACGATAGCGATGGGGTTAGAGTTCGTGAGGTTGCGAGTCTTCCATCGTCGAGGAGGTGAAGAGGCAACGATTCGAGATCGGCTTTGATTCGATATCGTGATACTGACTCTTCGTGAGGCAAGGGTCGCTTGAGGTAGCACGATGGGGTGCTAAGGTTTGAGGCGGTGTGTGTTCGGATGTTTGAGGACTTGGCGGAGTTCTTGGGGAAGCACGGTAGCGGCGTTACTCATCCATCCGGTCGACCAAGATGTACCACGACCTTAGATCCGTGTATTGGTGGGATGGCTTGAAGAGGAAGTTGCGAGTTCGTAGCTCGGTGCGTGTTGTCGGCGGTGAAGGTAGAGCACGAGAGGCACGGTGGTTTTATTCTGACGATTGAGATCCCGACACGGAAGTGGGAGGTAATCAACATGGACTTCATCGGGATTACCTCGCACTCGGAGAGACATGATTCTATATGGGTTATCGTCGGCGGTGGCGAAATCAGCCCACTTTCTTCCGTCGGGGCGACTTTTGGTGAGGATTATGCGGACTTTACATCAGAGATCGTCGGTGCATGGAGTCCCTACTTGATCATATCGAGACGAGAGCCCGGTTTACGGCTAACCGGAGGTCCTTCCGAGGAGTTTAGGGGCCTTGGTGAGCACGAAATCGCATTTCATCCACGCATGCAGACGACAGGCGGAGCGCACTATCGGACTCTTGAGGATATCTGCGAGCTTTGTGTTATTGACTTTAGTGGTAGTTGGGAGGATCATTTGCCTCTAGTTGAGTTCGCGTATAATAATAGCTACCACTCGGTATTCGGATGGCGCCTTATGAGGCCTTGTATGGGAGGAAGTGCAGATCGCCTATAGGTTGGTTCGATGTGGGCGGCGGCTAGTGGGACGGTTGATACTGACGATGGATAAGGTGAAACTTATCGAGAGCTGCTATTGACATTGAGTCGGCAAGTCGTATCACGATCATCGTCGTCGACATCTTGAGTTCGAGTTCATGATTGGGTTTTCTAAAGGTGTCACCCATGAAGGGTGTGATGAGATTCGGGAAGAAGGAAGCTCGGCCCAAGGTACATTGGGCGTTTCAGTTGTCGCGAGGTAGGCAAGGTTACTCGAGTTGGATCTGCCGTCCGATCTGGAGGCGGTGCATCGGTGTTTCACGTATCTATCTTTGAGAGATGTATCGGGGATCCATCTAGGGTGCACCCGATTGGCGATGTCGGTGGCCAGGGGTTATCGTATGAGAGATTCCCATAGCGATAGTCGATTGTCAGGTTAGGCGTCTGCGGACGAAGGACGTGGCTTCCGTCAAAGTCTTGTGGCGGAACGAGCTCAGGGAGGAGATGACATGGGAAGCCGAGGAGGACATGAGGCGGAAGTATCCTCACCTATTCCCCACACCTCCAGGTAAATTCACTTTCCTACTTGTAAATTTTCGTTATCGTTTCTGCCTATGTGTTGCTCTGTGGCCGTGTGTGGCATTTACAACTGTTTAAGCTTCTTCGATAACTGTCTTGGGAAGGAACATTCGGGACGAATGTTTCTAAGGAGGGGAGAATGTTATACCCCGTATTTCAGTATATGCGTAAGGGAATACGTCTGAAAATCTTGCCTTAAAGATAAGCCTTGGGCGTTTTATTTTGTACCTGACTCACTAAAAGAATCGTTTCAAAAGCGTTTCCACACTTTCGTAGAGTAAATTCGGCTATGCCATTTCTTATTTTGCGGATTTTTAGAGGCGAAACATTTTGGACCAACGGAGGGCAACACTTGGCACCCTCCCATTGATGGACTTAGATCGTCCATGGACGAAATTGGAGAGCCAAGGCACGTTTTTGTGCCTTGTGCACAATCAAGGGTTGGTAGGATATTTGTGTTTAGTTAATCCTCACCTACACTTGCCTTGCACTTGTCTTCATCTTGGCCATTGGTTGGCCAAGGCTTGACCTATAAATACCCCCAGAGATGAAGAGTTCTTCATCCACAAATCTTCAAGTCTTGAAAAATCCTCTCCTCTCCTTTGTAGTCTTCTCGTCCAAAAACACCTCCTCCTCATGAAGGCCCTTGGCGAATACCCCACTCTAGCCTAGTAGTTTGGCGAGGCCCCTGCCCTGGCCAAAAATCTACCCTCCCTTGGTAGAAAAGTTCCTTCTTGTATCGTTATAATGCCCAAAATACCCTAGCCCAAATACCTTAGTACTTAGTAGAAGTTGTGAAGAACTTCTAGGGTTCTTGGAGCATACAACTTAGGAGCAAAACCTTGCTCGGTAGCGACTTTTCTAGGATATTATTGGGCTTACCGAGGTAACTAATCCTAACCTCTTTTGAATTAGAAAATATATCTTGTTGTAGTATAAGGATAAGTATAAATACTTAGAAGTATATCACGAATAGAATTGAAGTTATCACGATGAAGGGTTTAAAGAAGAATAATTGAAGTACTTACATGGGATTGTTTCACGATGAACTTATATAGCTCACGGGTAGGAAGTCTGCCCGACTTTCAGTAGAATTGTGAACCCTCTGTTTAGAATGACCTTGAGTAGTCTTTGATAGATATCTGTGACTATTATAGGTGACTCTCTGCGCGACATATTCACTTGGCGGTGGTTTATTTGAGAAGGTATGCGATTCTTCCTAAAGCATGATATTTTACAATATATATAAATGCGGTAGCGTCATGTGTTAATCGAATAATAACTACGACAATGTCTTTGACTTAAGCACGAATAACACTTACGGATGCCTCGCTTAAGCCTGAATAATAAAGATCTGAAAGCATTTCAAAAGAATACTGAATCATTTTAAAGAGAACTAATTGGTTTTTTAAAACAGAAGCTTAAGAGTTATACTAGCTTTATGGGAAGTTAAGTATAACCACTTAAGATTGATAAAAGAAACAAGTTTGCCTATGTGTTTATAACAGACTTATATTGTGAAAAGAATAATAAGATGGTTTGATAAGTAGACATGATATGATGCTATGTGTGTTAGTATCTTGTAACGTTTGTATAGGTGAGTATCCTTGTTGTGCTTATGTTGTTTAAAGATAAGTTGTTATGTTAGTATACTATCACTCACCTCTTGAGATGATCACAGGGGTTAAGCGCCTCCGATGCGGGGTAGACTCGGTGATGCAGGACCATGATTCGAGAATACCTCATGCGGGTCGAGGGGCCTATGCGAGCTACGAGTTCGAGTTAGTATGCGGGGTTATGCCTCATGCGGTCTGTGGCCATGCGGACAGCGAGTCGGGGCGATGCAGAGTAGCTACCCTCGATGCGGGGTTATACCTCATGCGGGCCCGTGAGTGGCCTATGCGGACTCGGAGTCGAGATTAGGCTGCGAGAATGATGATGGGGCGAGTGGCCTGTTTCGATCATTCGCGGCCTGGACCGGACTCATTCTGATTACCTATTGTTGCTCTTGTGTGTGATGTGGCACTATGTGCGGTGTCCTTGGTTGTTTCATACATATTTGTAAACTGGTTTTAAAAATGATATGTTTTCATTTAAGTACTTTACAGTTTCGCATACTTAGTACCTGTTATCGACCTCGCCCGGGGGCTGCGTTCATGCCGCAGTAAGGCAAGCGAGTGCTAGATCCGCATCCTTAGGATCTCTACGTTGGTGTCGGGAGCTCCGTCTCTTAGGAGGCTCTACTTTTGGTATGATCTCCTGTTGTAGATAGTTTGTGCGATCGGGTATGGCGGGGCCTGTCCGCCATAGTTGTATATTTCCTTAGAGTGCAGTAGTCATGTTATGCGATTGTCGGATGTAGCTTCTTTGAACTATGATTATATATATATGCCGAAAGCGATGTTTTCTCACATAAGCGTGTCTTATTTTATAAAGCTGTTTCATGTCTTGTTTTATATTTCCGCTGATTTCTACGATGTATGACTACTTGGGTGCCGTAAGGCACGATCCACGGGCCGGGCGGGTCGTGACCTACGTGTGTTAGTGTCTTGTGATGTTTGTGTAAAGGGTTTCCCGGATTGTGCTTATGTTGTTTAACGATAAGCCGTTATGTTAGTATTGTACCACTCACCTCTTGACATGTTATCAGGGGTTAAGCTGCCCCGTCACGAGGATGCCTCATGCGGGTCCGAGGACCTATGCGAGCTACGAGTTCGAGGTTAGTGTGCGGGGTAATTACCTCATGCGGTCTATGTGGCCATGCGGACTCGAGTCGGGAGGATGTCGCGGGTTAGCTACCCCGATCGAGAATACCTCATGCGGGCCTATGTGTGGCCTATGCGGAGTGCGGTAAGTTCGAGGACTAGACGCGCATTGATCGAGGCGAGTGGCGGCTTCGATCATGTGGCGGTCTAGAAAGACCTCGTGATGCGGTTTGATAGCATTGTTGGTACGGTGGGTTCTAGTAGTCGGCTATGCCTTCATACTTACCGTCTGCGGTTTTATTATGACATAGGTGGGACACGTGTTCATGTGTATTCCTTGGGTGTTTTTATATCATGGATCGCGATGAGGAAGGAATTCCAGGCATGATTGATATTGTGGGCATGAGACCCATAGTTATATTTGAGTGATGACTTTAAGGGCGTGAGTCACGACTTGACATATTGCACATATGGTGTATCGTAAATTGGTTATCATATATGTCTTACATTTTATATAGACTATTATGATTTCATTTCTGATATTTTGATTTCACATACTTGGTACTGTTATCGACCTCGCCCGGGCTGCGTTCATGCCGCAGGTAGAGGTACACCAGTTGTTGATCCTCGCTCGTAGGGTCACAGTTCAGCGTTTTGGGAAGCTCCGTGTCTCCGGAGGCTTATCTTTGGTATAGTCCCCTGTCGTTGTAGGTACTTACATTCAGGGGTATGGCGGGGCCCTGTCCCGCCATTGTTGTTATAACATTCTTAGATGTTTGTAGTACTGTTGTGGGCAGGTTTGTAAAAGGGATGTAACTGTTCAAGTTTTTTTATATATATATGCCGAAAGGCAACTTTTCTCAGATAAACTGTTTCTTATTCATATTGTTTCATGTCTTGTTTTATATTCCGCTGGTTACTCTGATGTATGTCTACTTGGGTGCCCGGGTAAGGCACCAGTCACGGGCCCGGGTTCGGGTCGTGACATATTTTCTCCAAATTACCATTTCCAAGTTCCAACACATTATTTTGAAATTTCAGAACTTCCATAGACCCATAGATGTAACCTCTGCATATCCTGAAGCGATGCAACAACTCCGACGGCCGGGGATGGATGAATCGGACCGGAATTCAACGCATCTACAAATCTCTCATTCTACGATTTCGAATCCTCAGAACCAAAACTCCGATTCTGAGACACACCACTTCCGACTGTCGGCGATGGATTCACCGGAAATAGAAACAGCCTTAACCTAGCTGGTTTCGGTGAAGTTCTGTACATCCGATCATACTCATGCATCATATGGTCAAGATTATCATCATTCGTAACAGAAATCAAGGCATCAAGGTCCTCACGTGGTAGCTGATACTTAAACGAAATAGTATCAGTATCACAAATAGCAGCAAGCTTAGATATAAGCGGAGGAAACTTAGTATTCCGATCCACGGATAGGATTTAAGTTTCGCCACCGATGTAAGCAAGCTGATTATCATGTGATCTAGGGTGAATTTTACCACCATAACTACACATGAATTTCACCTTGTAATTAGGCATTTGATTCGGATCTTCCCATGCAGCAGTGTTTTCGAAATCAATTTCACGGGAACGGGGAGAGGAATCGCCTGATTCAGAACAAATAAAAATATATGCGGGTCACTTATTTTTATCTGGATGGGAAAAAGATGACATAAATGGGGAGGGGCAGGACAGGGCATGGCATATTTTCTTAAAATTGATAAATGGGGCAGGGCAGGACGGATCAAATCCTTAACCGGTCAAGACTTGCCCCGCCCTAACCTACCCAATTGTCATCCCTATGTATAGGTAGTTTTGACTTCTAGGAATTGAGCTAATTTGGTTAGTCTATCAATAATCACCCAAATAGAATTAAACTTAAGATAAGAGCGAGGTAAACCCATGATGAAATTCATATTAATCATTTCGCATTTCCACATCAGATTCAATATTCTGAGTCAAGCCAACGGCTTTTGGTGCTCTACTTTTACTTGCTGAAAATTAAGACACTGAACTACCAACTCTGTAATGTTCCTCTTCATGTCATTCCACCAATACATACCATTAAAATCATGATACATCTTAGTAGATTCAGTGTGAATGGAATATCGTGAGCAATGGACCTCTGTCTTAATCTTGTCTCGTAATCCTACTACTTTGGGAATACACAAATGGACCTTCCACTTAGGGTCCCTATCCCATTATGCTCGAAGGTTGCAATTTTCTTTTGTTAGATATCATTCCCGATCTTCCCTAAAAATGGGATCTTCATCATGATGTTCCTTTTCTTCCAGTATGAGGGATTCCCCTGTTGTACTCTGAGTTATAGGGATATCACTATCTGAATCTTCCAATCGGACTCCCACTTAGCTAATGATGCATTCCCTCAGGTCAATATCTCTCCTTAGTCCTCACATTAGTCAAGCCGCTTGTAGGTGAATGACCTATTGTCAACTTAGCTTTGTTTACTAACTGGTGTGCTGAAAACTATTATATTTGTAGTATCTCAATCGTGAATACTTTATAGACAATGTCATCTGAATCTGAAGTGCGCGTATCATTGTACTTAACTTTCATTCATAGTCTAAAAGAAATCTTTTTTTTTCTTTACGTACTTTCTCACTACTCGTAATTATAAACAACTTCCTTTTTTTTTTTTACTTATTTTGACATTTGTGCACCCATTTTCTTACTTTTCATACTCCTCTTAATTCTAAAATATTATGGTATATGTGTAAAATCTCAACATTGCTCCTGATTCTAATCTTTGGTGTTACTACCCCTTAAAGGATGAGTTATTAACTTATCCCCTTATTCAGTACGTTGAATATTCTGAAGAATTTGCATTACATGACATTGGCCTACTATCCAAACCTGGTCATTGTACTTAGATTCAAATTCCTTCACTTGCCTCATGTCTAAGACTTTCTATCAATGGCGCTTTTGGAAAAGATTTCTTTGATCTCGTTAAGTTGTAAACCCATTACTTTATCTATCTCGTAGAACCTTTGGTCAGTTAAAAAATTCTCATAGACATCTGCATTTTCCTGAAATGTTATCTTCATTAAAATGTCATTATTTATTGACATATATCTTTAATGTCTACCTTGTATCCATAGGTGTAATTGGCCCTTTTTTACATGTTTAGGTGCTGAGCTCGAGCTTTGCTTACTGTTACTTACGTTTACATACTTTCTGAGAGATATGACTGCATATGTTGTAGAATCGATGCTCCGTATGTTTAGTAATTCATGGTGTTACATGATCCAATGACTTGTCAATCTTTCTTGTCTTATCATTATTAGATAACCTATCGACTGGGTACTCATTCGTCTTACCTTTACCATTTATGTCACGACCCGAATCCCGGGCCCGTGACTGGTGCCTTACCCCGGGCACCCTAGTGATACATCATCAGAGAAAATCAGCGGAAATAAAAACATGAACATGAATTAAGAGACATGATAAATAAACAGGCCAACCAAAACAGTTGCCTTCAGTATATATACATAAATACGACGGTTATCCTTTACGGACTACGCCAACGATTACTACGGACCTCTAAGAAGTGACAACAACTATGGCGGGGCAGGACCCGCCATACCACGAATGTACAAGAACCTGGACTCGAGTAACATACCAAAGATAAGCCTCGAAGGAACGGAGCTTCAACACGCTGAATGTGATCCTATAAGCGGGGATCGGCGGTCGATGTACCTTTACTGCGGCATGAGCGGCCCCGAAGGAGGTCGATAACAGTACCAAGTATGTGAAAGCGTAAAATCACGTAAATGAAATCATAATAGTCTATATAAAGCGAGAGACATGTATGATAACCAAACTACAAGTCACATCATAAGCGGTCATGTCAAGTCGAGGACTCACGCCTCAAAGTTATCCTCATGCGTGGAACTCCTTCCTCACTGCTTGGCGATCTAGGTACAAATCATGTGATACGTATAACGAGTCTCGGCCCATCTTATGGACCCAATATAGAAAGCGTGTGGAATACATTCCGGATGAACGATGGTCGATGAAATACATTCCGGATGAGCCGGTAGTCAAGTGAAATACATTCCGGATGAGCCGTGGTCGAGTGAAATACATTCGGATGAGCCGGTAGTCAAGTGAAATACATTCCGGATGAACCGGTAGTCGAGTGAAATACATTCGGATGAGCCGTGTAATCAAGTGAAATACATTCGGATGAGCCGGTAATCAAGTGAAATACATTCGGATGAGCCGTAATCAAGTGAAATACATTCGGATGAACCGGTAGTCGAGTAGAACACAGTACTTTAACAACAAGGCTATCACACGTAACATGGTCAAGTTTCATAACAACAAGCATAAGCAAGTTACACACAACTCGAGGTACTTTCATTTTATGTCAAAGTCCGGATTTTAACCCTAAAGTACTACGTACGTTAAATTCCTTTTTTTTTAGATCCATTTCTTTTACAAAGGTCACCCGATACCCGTAGTATAGAATTAGAGTGAATAACATTGTGAAGTAAACCAAAATGCTTTCCTTTGTAAAAATCAAGTAACAATCTTATTTTCCAAACGTTCAGGTTTGCCTAATTTCAAGTGCTCAAGTTTCTCATTTTAGAAAAGGGTTAAGTAGTTCATAGTTTTAACATAATTCTCCTTTAAGCGTTTGAGAAACATATGTCTTATATGTGAGTAGGTTATTCTTGTTTATAATCAATCTTATTAAGCGACCATGATCTAGGAAATGTAATATCATTTTGTCTCATCTTAGCTTCATGCGGATGGAGGTTTCTCTTGGTTTTAATACCATACTTCATTATTCAATACATTTTCCTTTATTAGCTGCGGTGGTTTGTCGATACTCATTACGATTTCGAAATCAGTAAAACATTATTCCTTTTAAAACCAAGTACTCATTACTCACGAATGAGGTTTCACACTTTTAACAAAATTCATATCAATACCATTAAGTCAAGTCTCTTATCTTCTAAAACAATCAGTAAACCATTCTTCTTTATCGTTCTTAAGACGTTATACCTAACTTCCCATAAAGCTAGTACAACTCTTATGTTTTCAAAGCCAAGTATTACTCTTCTTTCAAAAAGGTCTTTTTGAAACACTTCAAGTTCTTTATTACTACCCATCAAATCCGTTATAAGTCAAATCGATTTACCCTTTGAAACCACAAAGCATTTTCTTACCTACATAAAGTCATTATAACCAACTTCCCATAAAGCCGTTATAACACTTTATGTTTCAAACCAATCAAATATATTAAACACGTATGCGTCTACCGTACTACATAGTTATACACATATCATGCTAGAACGGATAGGAAGAGGTTCACATACCTCGGCGATTATCGACTAATAGCAAAGCGCTCGAAGTACCTCAAACCGTTTGCACCTTAAGCCGAGTAGACGCGCCACGTAGTATTTCAACCTATAGAGGCCACAAGGCGCCTATTAATATTTTTAGATCGGCGTAGAATATTCTACGAGAAAATTGGCAAACACCTCCCCATGGCAGCGTAAATCTCCTCTCTATCGAGTGGCTACCAAGCCAACGAGGGTTAACACGTCTAACGGGCGTGTACAATTCTACTACACAATACTACACAAGTCTCATGTAATACATCCTATGTAATTGATTGATTCACTTCTTAAAATTAGCTTAAGTCGCAAGACATTGCGTAAGTATTATTCGAGCTTAAGTCGAAAGACATTGCCGCACAACTATGTTCAGTTCTATATATATAGTATACTTAACTATATACTCTATAACATGTAATTTCCAATTACAACGAAGGTCAAGAATGTTTACCTCGATAAGCCCAAAATTATCCGAGTTTATATGTCGATCTGAGCAAGGTTTAGCTCTACTCGTGCGCTCAGGCCCGCTCCAACCAACCCTTAGAAGTTCTAACCAACTTCTACTTATAACTTCAACTACGGGTGAAGATTTACTTAGGGTTTCGTTTTTGTGACTGAGGGAAGTATAATGGTATTTTCTGGGCTTTTCGTATAAAGGGTACTTTGGAAAGTACTACAAGGTATAAGGCTAAAGTATTTTGGGCATTATAACAATACTAGGAGAGTATCTCTATACCAAAAAAAGGGTATTATCTGAAAACCACTAGGCTAGGGGTACCCCTCGGCAGGAGCACCACAAAGGGGAGGGTTTCGGCGAGGCCTTCTCAAAGGGGGGAGGGCTATTGGACGAGAGCAAGCAAGAGGGAGGGGGAAAGGTTTTCAAGACTTAGGCAATTTTTGGATGAAGAAGTTCATCAAGTTAGGGGGGTATTTATAGGTCAAGAAATGGCCAACCAATGGCCAAGATTCATCCAAGTGTTAGGCAAGTGTAGGGCTAGGATTAAGCCATGTGCACCTTATCCATCTACCACACCAACTTGCACAAATATCCTACCTACTCCCATTCAAGCAAATCGTCGAGCCCAATGGCCATGTTTGCCGTCAAGCCCTTCCAATGTGAGGTGACACTTGTCACCCTCGTTGGTCCAAAATGTTTCGTCTCTCGGAAAAATCCGCAAAAATTAGAAATGACATAGCGGAATTTTCCCTACGAAAGTTGTGAAAGCGTTTCGTCGACGACTCTAATCGGGTGTTGTGCACTAATTTGAAACTAGCCAACTTTAAGGCTCAAATTATAATACGTGCGCTCGTACATACTCTGGAAATACGGTATAACATTCTCCCATCCTTAGAAACATTCGTCCGAATGTTCCTTCTCAGGCGGATAACGATAAAGTTCTTCTAACAAGTTGCCAGCGCCACAATTGGCCACGAAATAACACGTACGCGCAAACTACTTATATCCAGTCCACGAGGAAACACCTCTAACATCACAAACTTTTGTCACTTTGCGCGAGGTTCTAGTGTCACTCGGCGACCCAACATATGGTGCCGGATGCGTCGATCCACGAGGTCAAAAATATACATCCTTCGCCTTCTCCCTTTACAAGAAATGATCACACACGTTCACTTCTCCCTATCTCGTTGTACCGCTTCTCGAACACTCGAACTCTTTCTAGTATCCGTACCACACGCCGTCAGCGTTTACGTTTTCCGACCTTGAAGTCACCACCTCCAACTTGGTTATCTTACTAGCCTCGATCTTCCTTAAGGCCATTCCCGACCTTCACGATCTGCTTACGGTCGAACACACCTACGAACTCATCGATGGTCAACTAAACTTGGGCCTAGCACCCTCGTGACCCTACCACTGGCGGGACCACCCGGTGACCCCACCTCGAAGCAGTGCGGGTTGGCCCGCAACATGGCCCCAACCCGACCATTGTCGCGCCAACTCTTGCTCGCCGACACGGAACAATCTTGCTAAATCACGTCATGAAAGATACCACTTTCATTTACCCAACCAGGACTTATCACACAATACATTCTAGGCATAAAATGCACTCGACAAGGATCACTCGCGAAAATCTTGTACTCAAGACGGCCTTACATCTAAGGTCTCAGCGTAATATTCTAAGGTTCATCATTTTCTCACCCCAGGCTTACCCTTTTCCCTGACGGGTTCCTAAATCACATTTTAGCACAAGGCTATCCGAACATAACACTTAACACATTAACATAACATCAAAACATACAAGCCTCAGAGGTTAAGGATATACACAAGCTACCGCTCCACTCTAATCATAAGTGCGCCTGGCAGCATGTATGAAGGTGATGAACACGCCATCGATCCGGTAGGCTGCGCCAGCTGCGGTACCTCTCCTATAATCTGATCTCTCGTCACATGGCCACGCGGCGCAGTGAAACAAGCACCCGATAAAACGACATTCCGGGATGATGTTTGCCACGTGCGTCTGTGAGGGACATGAATCCGGTGGCTAGCACTCGCGTATACAGTGAACGAAGCCACGGAGCTCGACCGGCTCGAATACGAGCGTCACGAAGGCGGGAGGACCACTCTGTACTGGCGGAGGTACATAACTAGACTGCTGCTGAGGCGGTCCGCCTCGAAAGTTACCAAAGGACCTGCTGTTGCGGCCTCTTCTGCTGATCTCGGTCATTCCGTCGACCTCTCCGTGCCTCACATCCTAGTGCATGAGCTTGCATGCGGGCAATGTCCATGCCCGGCTGAAGAGCTACACCCGTACAAGCCTCTGCCAAGTAATCGTTCAGCCTGGTGACGTAGTGGTGTACTCTGTCCTCCATATCAGCTACCACAGCGGGAACATACCGAGCTAAAGAGTCGAACTCCACATTGTACTCTCTGGCAACCGCGATCACGCCTCAGCGTCAAAAATCGCCGGCCCGAGCCCTCCTCATCTGTGGAGGCAAGAAATGTGCAAGAAATGCCCTCGAGAACTCGTCCCAAACTTTGGAAGTGCATGCTCTTCCGGGACGGCTCACGAATCAAACGGTCAAGCTGCAGTATCACGCGGTGATGCGAACCAATACCACCGACTGCGCCTCGAGACTCGATCACCCTCATGATCCTGTAGGCTGTCGGATAAACTCACGAGGGTCGTCCTCGGCTCTTGATCCATAGAACATCGGCGGGCTCTGACTCGTAAAGTCACGTAGCCTCAAACATGCGCTCGGGGGTGAACTACGGGTGCTCTTGAAATTTGGCTGCTGCGTCTAGCCTATCCTCATATTCGCCACGACCACGGCGATGGCGTCATCTCCTTGTACCCGTCTCTCATCTGCTCCAGTGTGGGGCCAGGAGGCTCAGTGCGTAGTCTCGGCAGCCAACTGCGCTCTAAACTCTCTTTGGTCTTTGGCGGCGTCGAAACTTCGCCGTCGGAAGCATCTCTGTCTTGGCCGGGCTGCGCCCTCGTACTCCTCTGTATCTCACTAACAACTCCTCATTGCCTTGCCCATCTGGGCACAGGTTGCCTTACGCGGAGGCATAGCGGTAAAGGAAAGGAATACGTCGAGAGGGTCGACTTATCACGCGACTACAGGCACGATCTCGGAATGAGAAGAATGGAAACAATCCTAAATGTCCATAGCCTCACGATTATAGATGTGGTGCACAACACACCGATAATCAAGACTCTACTAGACACGCGATGCAGACACTTTCCGAGGACTAAGCGCTCGATACCACTTTTGTCACGACCGAATCCGGGCCGTGGCGGTGCCTACCGGGCACCTAGTGATACATCATCGAGAGAAAATCAGCGGAAATAAAAACAAGAACATGAATTAAGAGACATGATAAATAAGCAGCCAACCAAAGCAGTTGCCTTCGGTATATATACATAAATACGACGGTTATCCTTTTACGGACTACGCCACAGCGATTACTGCACCTAAGAAGTGACAACAACTATGGCGGGACGGGGCCACCATACCACGAATGTACAAGAACCTCTGGACTCGGTGGTAACATACCAAAGATAAGCCTCAGGAACGGAGCTTCAACACGCCGAATGTGATCCTATAAGCGGGGATCGGCGATCGATGTACCTTTACTGCGGCATGAGCGGCCGAAGGAGGTCGATCTGACAACAGTACAGTATGTGAAAGCGTAAAATCAGTAAATGAAATCATAATAGTCTATATAAAGCGAGACATGTATGATAACCAAACTACAGTCACATCATAAAGCGGTCATGTCAAGTCGGGGACTCACGCCTCAAAGTTATCCTCCGTGCGTGGAACTCCTTCCTCATGCCGTGATCTAGGTACAAATCATGTGATACGTATAACGGTCTCGGCCCATCTTATGGACCCAATATAGAAAGCGTGTGGAATACATTCCGGATGAACGGTAGTCGATGAAATACATTCCGGATGAGCCGTAGTCAAGTGAAATACATTCGGATGAGCCGGTAGTCGAGTGAAATACATTCGGATGAACCGGTAGTCGATGAAATACATTCGGATGAGCCGTAGTCGAGTGAAATACATTCCGGATGAGCCGTAATCAAGTGAAATACATTCGGATGAGCCGTAATCAAGTGAAATACATTCGGATGAGCCGGTAATCAAGTGAAATACATTCGGATGAGCCGGTAGTCGAGTAGAACACGATGCTTGCACAACAAGGCTATCACACGTAACATGGTCAAGTTTCATAACAACAAGCATAAGCATGTTACACACAACTCGAGGTACTTTCATTTTATGTCAAAGTCCGGATTTTAACCCTAAAGTACTACGTACGTTAAATTCCTTTTTTTTTAGATCCATTTCTTTTACAAAGGTCACCCGATACCCGTAGTATAGAATTAGAGTGAATAACATTGTGAAGTAAACCAAAATGCTTTCCTTTGTAAAAATCAAGTAACAATCTTATTTTCCAAACGTTCAGGTTTGCCTAATTTCAAGTGCTCAAGTTTCTCATTTTAGAAAAGGGTTCGTAGTTCATAGTTTTAACATAATTCTCCTTTAAACGTTTCGAGAAACATATGTCTTATATGTGAGTAGGTTATTCTTGGTTATAATCAATCTTATTAAGCAACCATGATCTAGGAAATGTAATATCATTTTGTCTCATCTTAGCTTCTATGCAGATGGAGGTTTCTACTGGTTTTAATACCATACTTCATTATTCAATACATTTTCCTTTATTAACGCTGCAGTGGTTTGTCGATACTCATTACGATTTCGAAATCGGTAAAACATTATTCCTTTTAAAACCAAGTACTCATTACTCACGAATGAGGTTTCACACTTTTAACAAAATTCATATCAATACCATTAAGTCAAGTCTCTTATCTTCAAAAAATCAAGAAACCATTCTTCTTATCGTTCTTAAGGCGTTATACCTAACTTCCCATAAAGCTAGTACAACTCTTATGTTTTCAAAGCCAAGTATTACTCTTCTTTCAAAAGGTCTTTTGAAACACTTCAAGTTCTTTATTACTACCCATCAAATCCGTTATAAGTCAAATCGGTTACCACTTTGAAACCACAAAGCATTTTCTTACCTACGTAAAGTGTTATAACCAACTTCCCATAAAGCCGTTATAACACTTTATGTTTCAAACCAATCAAATATATTAAACACGTATGCGTCTACCGTACTACATAGTTATACACATATCATGCTAGAACGGATAGGAAGAGGTTCACATACCTCGCGACGATTATCGACTAATAGCAAAAGCGCTCAAGTACCTCAAACCGTCGGCTGCACCTTAAGCCGAGTAGATCGCGCCACACGTAGTATTTCAACCTATAGAGGCCACTGGCGCTATTAATATTTTTAGATCGGCGTAGAATATTCTCTGAAAATTCGACACCTCCACATGACAGCGTAAATCTCCTCTCTATCGAGCCGCTACCAAGCCAACCAGGGGGGGTTAACACGTCTAACCGGACGTGTACAATTCTACTACACAACAATACTACACAAGTCTACTGTAATACAGTCCTATGTAATTACAGTTCAGTTCACTTCTTAAAATTCAGGCTTAAGTCGCAAGACATTGCCGTAAGTATTATTCAGGCTTAAGTCGAAAGACATTGCCGCACAACTATGTTCAGTTCTATATATATAGTATACTTAACTATATACTCCTATAACATGTAATTTCCAATTACAACAGAAGGTCAAGAATGTTTACCTCGATAAGCCCAAAATTATCCGAGTTTATATGTCGATCCTGAGCAAGGTTTAGCTCCTACTCCGTGCGCTCAGGCCGCTCGACCAACCCTTAGAAGTTCTAACCAACTTCTACTTATAACTTCAACTCATGGTGAAGATTTACTTAGGGTTTCGTTTTTGTGGTGAGGAAGTATAATAGTATTTTCTGGGCTTTTCGTATAAAGGGTACTTTGGAAAGTACTACAAGGTATAAGGCTAAAGTATTTTGGGCATTATAACAATACTAGGAGAGTATCTCTATACCACAAAAAGGGGTATTATACGAAAACCACTAGGCTGGGGTACCCACGGCAGGAGCACCACAAAGGGGAGGGTTTCGCCAAGGCCTTCTCAAAGGGAGAGGGCTATTGGACGAGAGCAAGCAAGAGGAGGAAAGGTTTTCAAGACTTAGGCAATTTTGGATGAAGAAGTTCATCAAGTTAGGGGGGTATTTATAGGTCAAGAAATGGCCAACCAATGGCCAAGATTCATCCAAGTGTTAGGCAAGTGTAGGGCTAGGATTAAGCCATGTGCACCTTATCCATCTACCACACCAACTTGCACAAATATCCTACCTACTCCCACTCAAGCAAATCGTCCAAGCCAATGGCCATGTTTGCCGTCCAAGCCCTTCCAATGTGAGGGTGACACTTGTCACCCTCCCGTTGGTCCAAAATGTTTCGTCTCTAGGAAAAATCCGCAAAAATTAGAAATGACATAGCCGGAATTTTCCCTACGAAAGCTGTGGAAACGTTTCGTCAGAAAACGACTCTAATCGGGTGTTGTGCACTAATTTCGAAACTAGCCAACTTTAAGGCTCAAATTATAATACGTACGCGCTCACGTACATACTCTGGAAATACGGGGTATAACAATTTACATTTCCATTTCAAGTTTCCTTGGGGGGGGGGGGGTCTCTTATCTCAAAGTATTTCTCATACTATCTTTCTGAACATCAGAAGTTCGTCACCTTTGGCCGAAGAGTTCTTACTGTCCCTCCTCTACCATTGGTCCTTACGTTGATCTGGAGTAATCATATCTTTGTAAAACCTGCATAACTATAATCTTATTCACCTTTATCCTTCTTGTTGTAATTTTTCCTTCTACTCGTTATTAAATGAAAATCATTTATGTCTCGATACTTGATCATACAATTCCATTCATACTTATTAACATTTTTCATTTTTCTTATAACTATTATTCGATTATTCCATAGTTCTCATCCTCAATTGCCCTAACAAGCTATTGTTATGCAGAGGTTATTTAGAATTGTAACATGCTGCACAATGAAGTCGAAGACCTTATCAGTCCAATACCTATAGCATGCCTTAGCTGATACATGTAATTCTCAATAATATCCGGTATGGCCCTTTACGCATGGATGAGAGGCTTATGTCCCCTTCCACTACTGTGGATAACTCGATCCTTATATATGACTTAGGCTCACTATTCTGGGTATGTCACTTTACATGATTTTCTTAAATTTACTGATGGTCACTCTTCAGACGATTCGATTGTGACAATCCATTCTCGTTAATGATATCCTGAACCATTCCCAATCTATTCTAGGTAACATATTACAATTTAGGTCGCACGTACATAACATATTCCCTCATTCTAATCAGCAAGAATCAATGTAAAACGTGTAGATTTTTATAACCTACTAAACCTTTTAATGATGTATTCTGTTTTTCATATGTACAACTCATAATCATATTATCCTTATATTTGTACATCAACTTAGGACACTTCGGGACGTTGTGGGCATGGCTGCCATACTAAACTAACCCCATGTACCTTTGTGTCATACTCCAGTATGCACTCGACCATACTTACTACAAGAGGTCGGGGTGGTCTCACTCGACCTTTACAACTTTGACCCTGAGATATTGGCATAATTGATCCCTTTAAATATCGACGATTCCTGACTAATAAATTTCCTAGGTTATGAGCTCTCCTAACCCTTAAGGGGCCTATATCTATCAGCTCTAGGATAAAATCGTGACTGGGAGGCAACCAGTTGATTCAATACCTACAACGCTCTCCTTAAATCCTCATCAGATGGAGTCGGTGGTAGAACTGATTGTATGGGAGCTTCTCTCAACTCCTCTGGTACTACCAGATTCTTCGATACCTGGGAAAGTGACTTACTCATATCCTCTAACGGATATGTCTCAATAGAGAGCATACTACTCGCATTATACTCAATCAAACCTCAATCTCTCTGTTAATCATAGACCTAATGGAAGAAGGCATTGTTGTAATCATAAACACGTTAAGGTTTACTGAGAGAACTTACAACTCAGCTCTATAGCACAGTTCTAGATCAAGAAGGGAAGTAAACAACATTCTAAATGTCATGTAGCCTCCTGTATATAAGTGTGGTGTACAACACACCCATAAATTAGACTCTACTAGACACGACTCGTAGACTCCCTAGGACAGACCGGCTCTGATACCAAGTTTGTCACGACCCAAATCGAAGGGTCATGACGGGCACCCGGACCTTACTTATCGAGTACCACTAATCATATATTTAACATCTCACCATAATTAATCATGGGCCCCCAGGGCCGTCACAAAGTACCCTGCTGACATACATAAATGATAAACTGGAAAGGAGCTACGTAAAATCTTACAAATAGAAGAACCCAACCTATGCATATATACTTACTAAGGTGATACATTACTATTATACATAAGATATTTGTCTATAAGCCTCTAAAGAGTATGTGACATCGTAAGGTCGGGGCAGGGCCCCACCATACCCCTATGCATATCAAAAATATCGTACCACGACTAGACTGCCACTCTCGAACAAGTAGAGTGCTCTAATATAAGTTGCACCAGCAACCTACTAGTGCGGACCATCACTCTGTCTACCTTAGATTGCGGTATGAAATGTGGCACCTCCGACAAAAGGGACGTCAGTATGATAGAAGTACCGAGTATGTCAGGCATGAAGAATAGCATACTAGATACATGAAAGTAACGTGAGACAAGAAACAATAAACCAGTAGAGAATGTCTTTAAGAGTCATAATATGCATAAGTATCATGTCTGTGCAGAATGCCTCTGAGGGCCATAATATGCCTAAGTGTCATCATATATATATATATATACGTATATAATTCCGTATCCCTTTAGCCTATTTAGGCATTTCATCATATCATATCGGCCTCTATGGGCATAATCATCCTCATATACCAGTTGATCAGGTGGTGTGCATATATAACGTCGTATCTCTTTTCCCATCCCCTACATATATAATGCATACCATATAGTAGCATATATAACGCATGTGGGTCAAGGGTAATACATAAATATAATGCATGAATGACACTAAGACACTCTGAGTTTATCGGAGTGACGTAATGTCGCTTCACCTCCGATTAACATTATGAATATTAACATATTTTCCATATACCTCAATAAGAATTCAGAAACATATTTATATATGCTTTGAAAATAAGAATGAATAACATGAACATCCTTAACTACTAGGAGTAGAATTACTTATGGGACAGTGTTACGTTTCGTACTTAGAACATATCAAAAGAAGGAAAAATTTACCTTAACATACCTTCATCGATTTATTGACAATACAACCCAAATAGTTTGTATAGAACCTAACCTTAAACACGAATGAATTAGCTCACAAATGAAATGCAATATGACTTAGCGACCATGATTTCCTTTGCTGCTGCTAACATTCATTATTATCAAATGAAAAATACTATGTAGCCGCCTAATACAACTCAAAGTCACGTTGCTTTGCTACTACAAATATGATGCACATATTGTTTCCCTTATCCAAAGGTGTCAATAAGATATATACTTTACAGGTGCCTTTACATGTGTCTTACCAAGAGAAACCCCTTGACACCTAAGCCTAAATGTGTCACTCCTACCATATGATATATCTATATGTGGTACTTTCTACCCACTAGTTCTAGCCACGTGGATTTCACTAATTACCCTTAAGAATTAACTTCACGTGTTCTACTATGATCCCACACTTAAGCAATTACACACATGATTACTCTCCTGATTTCAACTCACTTAAATAATAGATCATTTGTGACACACCTCCTATATTCTTTATCATGATCATGAAATATGATATCAGTCTGTAACCTCTTTTGGCACACACAAAATATTATTTCTATTCACTGTCATCGCATTTTTAAGTCTGAATTATTTCGGGACTTCATCTTCTTATTCAACGAATCCTTTATTTACATGCTTGAATATGACCAAAATTCTCCGGGGCTCGAATCTACTTTCATACGTCTAGCTTCTCAAACATCGCCTGAAAGTACGGGGTTTTACCGTTATTCTCCAATCTTTTAAGTAAACATGAATGCGTAAGCAATTCAATCAAACAAACAACTGTAATTCTCTATTTCCAGGAAACTCGAGACCAAAAATGTCTCACAACTATAAAATAGCCAAATTACTGGTCAATGCCTGATCGACCAGTTTGTTAATCATCAAAAAGAACATTTTGCATTTAAACTTTCATTACAATTAAATTCCATAATAATTACTTCTCTGACATACTTTACGGTGGTGATTCGAACACTATCAAGTATTGTAAGACATTACCACCACGATGAAGCCATTTTTCATTCTAATTGGTTAAACAAAAAAGGATTCATACGCCGAATGGTTCTACATCTCTTTAGTATTAGATGATGGAAATTTTGCTAAAGATAAACTCTAACATACCATACCTTGATATAGAAGAAGTAACAAAGGGCATAACAAAAATAGGACGGACGGGATTGTCCACTTTTTCATTGCATTCTTCAATGGATTTGATTCTCACAACTCAGTAACCAAAGCTATTCTTTTGGATTCTAAGTTGTGAATCACTAATATAGTGAACTTGTAACTCTAATACTCTTGTGTGTCGAGATTTTCCTAATTGGTGCCAGCGTGGATGATCTGGCAGTCCTTGTATTTATACGTGGTGTGGTCTCATTGGTTACTATCGCCTCACCAGACGTGGATAAACCCCTTCATTCTCGAAGACTCCATGAGTCGACTTGGTTTTTATCTTATGTGATCGGGTCCAAGGAGTAGATCTTAGTCACAAAGCCTACTGGGAATTACTTACCGCCTCATAGAAACATGTTTCCTTTTCATTGGCAACTATAAATGGTGTCAGATGGACAAATATATGCATTTTTGTCAATATAATGACTATGATGATCGTACTCGTCTTGAACCTGATCGTTTCCTTTTGAGCTGGTCAGACTCATATGATATATGTTACACCTCGTAGTTTCACCGATTTACATTGGTATTCTAAGAAGATATGAGACTTTACGGAAGGGTAATTAGGGTTACTACTTGTTTATAGATGTATCAGGTGTATAGAGATTAAACGGATCGAAGAGAATACATTTACACAAAATTCAAACATTCCAGAAATATAGTCCAAATGTACGGACCGTACATCATTGTATGAACCATACAATTTGGAATCTGGGTCGTAACATTTTTGCAAATTTTCATGTTTCTGTACGAACCGTACATCTTGGCGGTGGAACATATTTTGCATATATATATCAGTTCAATTCGACTTGGGGCTTATTTTTACACTTCTCTAGCTTTATATAAACCATATATACTATCTCAAATGATCTTATATCACTTTAGACTTGAATTTTAAGATTAATCCAGCAAGAGGAACCCCTCAATCCTTCTAGACTGTCCTTCTTCGTGTTGTAGCGACTTCGGAGAAATACTTGGAGGCAAGTAACCTCTGTTTTGGGTGAAGTTTGAGGTGGAAGGTAAGTTTAACCTCCTCTATTATGTTCTTAAGATTATAGTATTGATTAAGTTTGGGTTGTTGGAGAATTCATGAAGAACTTAGTGCTTATGAGCCTTGAAGACAAGTCATGTTGTGTGGGTTGTTTATATATGATTTGAGCTACTAAATGAAGTTGTAGGAATATGGATAGAGTTGTGGTGATATATAGGGATGAAAATAAAGACTGTTGTGATAGGATGTGTAGAATTTGAGCTACAAATGACTTTATAAAGTTACGCTCATAAGTTGTTTGATAAAATGTCTAAGTGAACTTTTATAAAAGCTATGAATTCAATTTCGATATAAACCTTTCGTATAATGTAGATAATTGTTTGTAAAGTATACGAAGATCCGTGGAACTTGAATAGCTTCACCGACAAGTTATGTAAGGCTTATCAGTTTTTTCACATGATATGTAATACAAATGATTTCCTAAAGCGACACTTTCCACACTTAACTAAAACATTCATGTCTTTTTCCTTATTAAAGTAACTTATGTCTCTTTTGAACTCGTATTCTATATATCATAAGTTAGTTGGCTGAAAGTTGATGAATGTAACGACAATAATGATAGTTGGAGGATAACGACTATAGGTCACTCTGACTTTGTTCATGTTGTCCTTGCGGTCTTGCATTGCACTTATATATGTATCTATTTTCTTACCGAGTTGCTTGATTTTTAAATTGTATATCCCCATTGAGTGGCTTGATTTTTAAAGACATGCATATATTCATGATTATGACATTGTATTCTCTCAAAGGCTTTTTCTTAGTTTCAGGTTGACTTTTATACTCTTTCCTTGTATTACATTCTTTATTTATATGTTTTATCTGCCTTACATATTCAGTAAATCTTTCATACTGATGTCCCCTTCTGGGGCATTATATTTCATGCCTACATGTACATATAGACATACTGACTTGCCTCCCTAGTAGGGTATCTACCTCTGGCTGTTGGTTGTCGCACTCCACTTCTTCAGAGTTTCTATACAGAGTCGGTAGGCATTGTTGCATATATATAATTTTATTTTGTGGTATGTGGGGGACTTGACGATACATTTTAGTACTCATATATGCTTGCAGATTAGAGGTTGTAGTATATATGTCTTGTATTGCCTTGTTAGCCCTTGTCTATTGTTGGTATACTTGTGACGGTCTTTCGGCCTTAGATTATGTATATATGTTCTGTTGGGCCTCTTCCGCATGCAGATTATTGTTACTTTCTATTTTTTTAGTATCATTTGGAGGCCTTGTTGGCCTAAGATGCATGTCATAAGATTTAGGTATTATAGTTGGTATGATCGAGCCTTAGGGTGTCGGGTGCCGGCCACACCCCACAAGGCTGGGGTGTGACAAAGTTGGTATCAAAGCAGGTTTGTCCTAGAGAGTCTGCAAGCCGTGTCTAGTAGAGTATTGTTTATGTGTGTGTTGTGCACCACACTTTTAAATAGGAGGCTACATGGCATTTAGGATGGTTGATTTCTTCTTGATATAGATCATATGATAGAGCTGAGGCATAAGCATTCAACATTTAATTCTTATTTTGTTTATATTTCAACGATTTTTGTGACTAGAGGACATGTGACATTTATTTAAGGGTTGGATGAGGCAGGTGATGGTTCTAGTTAGGTAGACCCGACTAATATCTAAGCAGGAGCAGTAGGATGAGGATGTATCATGAGCCCCTATGACTCCACCACCACCACCTCTAGATAAGCCTAGGGGAGCTGATATACTCCCAGTTCCTCCCCAATTTTCTCTTGAGTAGGATATGGATATGCGAAGTACTATTTAGTTATTGACTCGATTATTGGCCTCTCAGACCCAATATCAGACCCATGGTTCCTCTAATAAAGTAGTCAATATGAGTGTTTGGGATTTATCAACGTGGACCATCCAATATTTACGGGATCAGATCTGAATGTGGACCCGCGGAACTTTCTGGATCAGATATAGCGTACTTTATAGGTAATGCATGCCACAAATGTTGAGTCAGTAGAGTTGACTTCTTATAGGTTGCGTGATGTTGTCGTGACCTGGTATGAGACTTGGGAGCAGACTCGAGGACCTCGTGCTCCACTAATGGGATGGAGCGAGTTCATTGAGGAATTCTTGTAGCAATATTTGTTGGTCGAGCTTCGACGACCTAGGCGGAATAGGTTCATACGCATGGAGTAGGGGTAACATGAGTGTACAAAAGTGTAGTTTGCAATTGAATTCCTTAGCTAGATACGCTCATGTGATTATTGTCGAGATGAGGGACCAAGTACATCAATTTGTTAATGGTTTGGGGTCGCATTTAGTTAATGAGTGCACTACATCTTCACTAAATCCGAATATGGATATTTCCCACATTCATGCATATACACATAATTTAGAAAGGATCATAAGAGACGGCGGCGGGACAATCGAAAACATGAAAGGGGCCAACATTAGAGGGTTTGGAATGCAGGTGATATGAGAGACTTTCGAGTTGGGTTTAGGCCTCAGTTTCCTAGGCGCCCATCTTATCCAGCAGTTAGTGCACCGCCGCAGTTCTATGATCATCATTGTGATTGAACTATTTATTCTGGTCAGGGTCAGATTTCACGAACACCAAGCCCACAGTATAGAGCAGATTCCAGTTATGTGAGACCTCCGATGTCGTATTGTAGTCGATGTGGTAGAACCATTTTGGGCAATGTTATCATGACTCAAATCTATTATATTCTTGTGGACAACTCGGTCATATTACGTGATTTTATCTTATGAGATGCGGGGGTGGTATGTCATAGTTAATATGATCTGTATCAAATTATTCTTCATGTGTACGCCCTCCTGGTCAAGGTACACAAACATCGATTGCTAGGGCTACAGGCAGAGGTGGAGGATCAAGTTCAGGCGGTCATCAGAATTGTATCTATGCATTGTTGGGTCTATAGATCTGGAGTCAACCTGTATTGTTTGTTCGTAATAAAGACGATACATTGAGGATGTGTATTGACTACCCTCAGTTGAATAAGGTCACTATTAAGAACAAAAATCCGCTTCCCATAATGACTTGTTTGATCAATTGCAGTGTGTTAAATACTTCTAAAAGATCAATCTTAGATTTAGATAACATCAGCGAAGGGTTAAGGAGAAATATATTCCAAAGACTTCTTTTACGACCAGATATAGACATTATGAGTTCTTTGTTATGTCTTTCGGTCTTACTAATGCACCAATATGGATTTGATTAATTGGGTGTTCAAGCCATTCCTAGATATCTTTGTAATCGTGTTTATAGATGAAATTCTTGTATATTCACAATCAAAGGTGGAGCATGTGGATCATTTGCAGGCAGTGTTGTAGATGCTCCAGGATTATAAGTTATACCCTAAATTTTTGAAATGTGAGTTTAGTTAAATTCAGTGGCCTTTCTTGGACATATAGTATCAGATGATGGTATTAAAATCGATATCCAGAAAATTGAGGTAGTTTAGAACTAGTTGAGGCCCATAATCCTACCAAGGTGCATAGTTTTTTGGGCTTGGCAAGTTATTATCGGAGGTTCGTAGAGAATGTCTCCTCCATTGTCGCTCTGTTGATAAAGTGGACTCATAAGGTAACTAAGTTCCAATGGTTTGATGCTTGTGAGAGTAGTTTCCAGGAGTTTAAGGGTACACTGAGTCAGCCCCTGTCTTAGCACTTCAAAAAGGATCAGAGGGTTATGTTGTGTATTGTGATGCTTCAGAGTTAGTTTGGGTTGTGTTCTAATGCAGCATGGCAAAGTTATTGCATATGTTTCAAGAGAATGGAGGAAGCACGAGAAGAATTACTCGACCCACAATTTGGAGCTAGCAACTATTATATTTTCCTTGAAAAATGGCGTCATTATCTTTATGGGGTTCATATTGACCTATTTACTGACCTTGAGAGCTTAAAATATATATTCAGACAGAAAGTTGAATTTGAGGCAAAGAAGGTGGCTCGAGTTGCTGAAGGACTTTGATGTTAACATTTTATACCATTTAGGTAAAGCGAATATAATGGTCGTTGCACTGAGTCATAAGTCTATGAGCAGTCTGAGGCGAGTAGAGGTCGATAAGTTAGAGATGACCAATTATATATGTTGATTGGCCAGTTTGAGTGTACGACTGCTTGATACATGAGACAGGGGTTGTTGTAGTTCATAATACTACAGAATCATCCTTGGTAGTAGAAGTAAAAGCTAGACAATGTAACGATCTAGATTTGGTCAAAATAAGGGAATGTGTTTCTTTCCAAAAAAATCAATTTTCTGAATTATTACACGACGGGGTTCTAAGATACAAAGGTTGATTGTGTGTACCTGATGTTGAAGGACTCTGAAGGTAGATTATGGCAGAACTTCACTAGTTCGGGTATTCCATTCATCCTTGTTCTATTAAAATGTATCATGACCTTCACCAGATCTACTGGTGGAACAATATGAACAAAAATATTGCAGAGTTCGTGGCTCAATGTCCTAATTGCCAACAAGTAAAAGTTGTACATTCGAAGCCCGGAGGACTACTTCAGAATATTGAGATCCCGACATTGAAATAGGAGGTGATTAATATGGATTTCATTACGGGGTTACCAAATTCTCATCGGAAGTTCGATTCTCTTTGGATTAACATTGATAGGCTTATGAAGTCACCTCATTTCCTACCTATCAGAACCACTTATTCGGCCGAGGATTTTACCAAATTATATGTCATAGAAATAGTTCGGTTATATGGAGTTCCATTATCTACTATATCTGATAAGGGTGCCTAATTTGCAGCTAACTTTTGGATATTTTTTTAGAAAGGCTTGGGTACTCAAGTTATACTCAATATAGCTTTCCATTCACTGACAAACGGAGGACGAGTGCACTATTCAGACATTTTAGGATATGTTGTGAGTTTGTGTCTTGGACTTCAAAGAAAGTTCGGATTATCAAGTTTGCCTATAACAATATCAACCACTCCGGTATTAAGATGGCACCGTATAAAGCCTTGTATGGAAAAAAGTGTAGATATCCTATTGGTTAGTTTGACGTCGGTGAAACAAAGCTATCAGAGACTGATTTAGTACAGCATGTGGTAGAGAAGGTGAAGTTGGTTCAGGAGCAATTGTTAATTGCTCAAAGTTGTCAGAAATCTTTATTCCGATAATTTGTGTCGGGACCTAGAATTTGTTATTGATGATGGGGTGTTTTTGAAGGCATCTCCTATGAAAGGTGTTGTGTGATTTAGCAAGAATGGCAAGCTCAGCCCTAGGTATGGTGGACCGTATAAAATCATTCAAAACATTAGCGAGGTTGCTTAAAAACTAGACCTACCCTCGAAGTTAGAAGCAGTTCATCCAATGTTTATGTATTTATGCTTCGGAAGTGTATAGGTGATCTTTCTCGTATTACCCCTGTAAAGGATGTCCATATCACAGAGGACTAATCGTATGAAGAAATCCCTATCGTCATTCTAGATCATCAGGTCTATAAGTTGCGGACCAAGGAGGTAGCTTCAGTCAAAGTACTTTAGAGGAATAATAACATAGAATATATGACATGGGAGGTTGAAGAGGACATGAAGTCCAGATACCCCCATTTAATTCAGATTTCAGGTAATGATCTTGAGATAAATATGGCAGATGCAACCAAGAGTTTCAGTAGTTGGGGTGAGTTATGGTTAACCCTTTAATTTGTGAGCAAATAGATAGTCGTGTAAGGCTAGTGTTATTGTGTTTGGGTTGGTGGTGGACCTGTGTGGCATTGGATATATGTTTTGGACTATTTGACATGTTTTGGATATTTTCTTAAGAGGGGAAGGATGTTACACCTCATAGTTTCATATCTAGTCGTGCCCTCAATTAACATTGGTATTCCGAGAATATATGAGACCTCACAGAAGGGTAATGAGGATTTACAACTTATTTATAGATGTATCGGAGTGTATAGGAGTTAAACGGATCGAAGAGAATATGTTTCGATGAAATTCTTAGACTTTATAGAAATAGGTCCAAATGTACGTACCCGTACAATTTGGTGTCTGGGTCGTAGCTTTTCTTCCAAATTCTTATGTTTCAGCTTTGGATATACTATACAAATGTACAGACCGTACATTTTCACCGTACATCTTGGTGGTGGAACTTATTTTTCATATATATATTAGTTCACTTTGACTTGGGGCTTATTTTTACACTTCTCTAGCTTCATATAAACCCTAGACACTCTCTAAAATGATCTTATATCACTTTAGACTTGAATCTTAAAATTAATCAAGCAAATTGTTACACCCCGTAAGTCCAGGACATGTATATGAGAATGGACGCGAGAACACAAGAATTGAAAATTTGGTACGAAAGAAAGAATTGTTTTTCCGAAGGAAAATCTTTCGAACGTCGTAAAGGAAAAATGTTCGTTGATGAGAATTAGATTCTCAAAATGCATTATTTGAGGATTATGGAACTTATTATCATTATGGAAATTTATTTATACGGATTTGGTCATGTAGGGCCCACCCGAGAAATTTTACGTTTTGTGGGGCCCACGAGGGTTACGAAATTTTATGGACGAATGGGAGGGCGACACGTGTCACCCCCCCCCCCCCCCGGACATGGCTTGCATGAATTGGACCATGGTTAATGATCAAGTGACCAAGGTTAGTAGTCAAGTGGATGATCAAGTCTTGACAAACCTAGCTTAAGATAATTGACCAAGTCAATGAGCCACTTGTCTAGATATTAATTATTCTTCATCTTAGCCACACATATGTTGTAATCTAAGCCCTCCATTGTGTTATATATAATACACTAGTGCAAGACTTAGTCTTCAACACTTAGAAAAAATTAGAGAACCTTGTTCTTCATTAGATAGCTCTCGGGTTAGGGGAGTTCCCACACAAAAAATTTTGCAATTGTGGTTCATTATTCACAAGACTTTAACCTAATGTTCCTAAGGGTATTGTAAGGATATCTCAATAGAAAGATCTCGGAAAAATGACGTTTTCACGTTAGTCGCAAGGCGAAAACCTAAGTCGTTTTCATAGTTTTGGATTGGAAATGGAAGAGAAGTTGGTTGTGAACTTCTAAAGGCTTCAAATAGAGGATTGGAGCGTAAAGGAAAGGAGCTAAGAATTGCTAAGGAGCGACTTTGAATCTTGGAATTTTATAAGGGCTTATAAAGGTAACAATCTTGTCGTTTTAGTAATTAAAGATTACTTATTGTTGTAGTTATGGATATTAGCAAGCATGAGATGTATATATTGAAGTTTGATAAGTGTTATGGATATTGGAACCCTAATCCGAAACTGGCATGTTTAGCCTTTGAGATTACAATTCAATTTGATTATTAGTTTAGTCGTCACATGTTATATAAAGAATGAATTATAGTTGTTAAAGTTGTTTACGACTATATAACATGTTAGACGTAACAACTTGGATTGAAAAAGAATTGGGAAGGACTTAGGAGTTGTTAAATTGGTGGTCGAATGCCCTTATAAGTGTTGGATTGTTTTATATTAATTGTGGGGCAGAATTTTATACGTATTATAAGACGTGTAATCCCCTTTGATGGGTTGATGTATTGAACCTTAAATGTGGCATGTTGGTATTGATTTTTGGGCCTTGAAAAAGGTGGAAAAGTACGTAGAAACAAAGGAGGTGCTGCCCGATTTTCCGTAGAATAAGAGACCGTATACTTAGTATCATTCTACGTTAGAAACTAGAAAGTGATAGTCGTGTTGTGGCCCTTATAGGTTGACAATACTATGTGCGGCGTATTCGACTTAGCTTTTGGATTAAGCCGAAAAGGTATGTGAACCATCTCCTCTTCTTCTAGCATAATTCCTTATGATAAAGAAAGTAAGTCCTACTCCTTAAATGATCCATTCCTTGATTGTACTTGGATTGCCTAATATAGAAGTTGTTCTATATACTCCCTTGATTGTACTTTGGATGTTTAAATTGGAAGTTGTTATAATCCACTACCTTGATGAAGTTTGGATTTTCAAAAGTGAAAGTATTTTACTTGAAGCACATAGAGCCTTGAAAAGGAAGTGGTTTCCAAATCTTTTGGCTAGTGCCTTAGTTCCAAAACCTAAAGGATGTTATAATGACTTTAGGGGGGTCAAAGGAGTGATTTACTTAATTGATTTAAAAGAGGAGAAATGACATGATTTAAAAAGAAGTCACTTGTTTTAAAGGTGTGAGTTACTTGAGATTTAAAAGTAGAAGAAACTTGATTTCTAAAGTTAAGAAACTTGATTTCTAAAGATTAAGAGACTTGAAGTATTTTGAAAGTTATGTACTTGATTTGAAAGTATATGATACTTGATTTTAAAAGTATAAGTCTTTTGGTTATAAAAAGAATGAATTTGTCTAAAACCATAAAGGGTTATAACGGCTTTTTGGGAAGTTGGTTATAACGGTTTTATGGAAGGTTAAGAGAGTTGTCTATTTTGATGGATAGGTATGAGTTGCCTAGGTTGTGTAATTAGAAGTTACTTGGTTTCAAAGCCTCGAAATGAATTTCTAAAGGTGTAGTAACTTATTTTGAAAAATAGACATGCCTTGATACTACGGGTGTTAGTATCTTGGGGTTTTATATAAAAAGGAGTCTTTTGAAAAGAATGGACGTACGTAGTACTTTGGCTTGTTTAAATGAAAAGTTTTCAATTTGTGCCTTGATAGTACTTTGGTTTGTTAAATGAGAATTATTCTATTTGTGCCTTGATAGTACTTTGGCTTGTTAAATGAGAATTATTCTATTTGTGCTTTGATAGTACTTTGGCTTGCTTAAATAAGGATTTCTCTTGGTTTATGTAAAACAAAGAAGGCATGGTAATTGTCTTGGGTTATGTAAAAAGGAAAGGCATGGTAATTGTCTTGGTTTGTGTAAAGGCATGGTATTGTCTTGGTTTATGTAAAAAGGAAAGACATGGTGTTGTCTTGGTTTGCTAAAATGATGGTTATTCATTTTATAAATAAAGGTCAAGAATGGTTTGCTTGCATATGGGTTGCTCATATAGACATTCGTGCAAGTGTCGTATTTCCACATCTCCGCGTCCCTCCATAAAGGGTCGGCAACTTGGTTCAAGAGATATCATGGAGTAGCTCCACATGGTGGTGAGTGGTACACACTCACGGTGGGTCGGATTGACTCGGGCTGGTTAAATTCCCGGGATATATATATAAGCCATGGATTAGCTATCTGTGATGCGAGTATCGTGTACCGATGACTCATTGCGGGTCCACATGACCTATGCGGGTGAAATAGTCCCTTGAGGGTGAAATAGTCATATGATAGGTTGCATTATAACACAGAGGGTGGTTGACCCTGGCACTGGCACGACCTTCATGTTTTGAAACGGTGGTGATTTCAATAATGAAAGGGTGCAGTGTGTTTATGACTTAAAAGTTGAACAATTAATCTCATTGTTAAAGGCAAAACTTAAAAAGGCAAAAATGATTGCATTACTCTCATGATTGCAAGGTTCAGTGTGCTTATTGATGTTATATTATATCATGGACTGCCGGCAGTGAGGAAGGATTCCACGAGCATGATTGATATTATGGGCGTGAGACCCATGGTTATATTTGAGAAATGACTTTGAGGGCATGCGTCCCTGATTGACATGACTACTTATGTATTGTGTAATATAGTTTCGCTATCATACATGTCTCCTATTTTGTATAGACTATTATGATCTCATTACAGTATTTTCAGTTTCACATACTTGGTACATTCTTCGTACTGACCTCCTTCGGGGGGCTGTGTTCATGCCGCAGGTTTAGGTACGCAGTTTGGTGATCTGCAGGTGTAGGACCCTGCTCAGAGTTTTTGGATAGCTCCATCTGTTCAGGAGTTTATCATTTTGGTATAGATCCTTCCTCTGAGCTTTTATGCTGATTATGTATGCGGCGGGGTCTTGTCCCGTCATAGTTTAGTAAAACTCTTAGAGGTCTGTATTCATATGTGGGATTGGACTCGTGTACAATGTAGCTCATTTTGTTATGTATATTATATGGCAGCCTTGTCGGCTGTTATACCCCGTATTTCCAGAGTATGTACGTGAGGGCGTACGTACAAAAGTTTAAGCCTTAAGTAGGAAAAGTGGCGAAATTTGTACACAACTAGCGAAAAGAGTCGTTTTTCAGGCGAAGCGTTTTCCGGACTTTGCGAAGGAAAAATACGGCTATGTCATTTATTATTTTTTGCGGATTTTTCCGAGAGGCGAATATTTTGGACCAACGAGAGGCGACACTTGTCACCTCGAGTTGGCGGACAAATGGGACGACCGTAGCACGTTTTGCCTTCTTTTTTGTCAAGGAGTTGGTAGGATATTTTTGTGTAGTTGATGAGCAAGTGGGACCCACAAACACATGTCCAAATCCCCACCCTACACTTGCCTACCACTTGGCTTGATCTTGGCCATTGAAAGTCCTATAAATACCCCCTTAGTTGAAGACTATTTCTTCATCCTCACTTAAAATTCCAAGTCTAAAAATCCTCCCTCCCTTCTTGTTGCTCTCGTACAAAAGCCTCCTCCCCTTTGTAAGGCCTTGTGCGAGAGGGTACCCCTTCCTAGTGGTGCTAAGCCGAGAGGTACCCCCCCTGCCTATAGTGTTCTCGTAAAAATACCCTTCCCTTGGTTGAGAAATACTTCTCCAAGTATTGTTATAATGCCAAAATACTCAAGCCCAAATACCTTGTAGTATTCCAAGGTTACACTTATACTAAAAGCCCAGAAATACTATTATACTTCCCTTCAGTCACTAAACGAAACCCTAGGGAAAATCTTCACAGTTGGTTGAAGTATTAAGAAGAAGTTTCGTAGAACTTCTAAGGGTTGTTTGGAGCGGGTTGGAGCACCCGGAGTAGGAGCTAAACATTGCTCAGGATCGACATTAAACTTGGATAATTTTGGGCTTACCGAGGTAAATAATCCTATCCTTCTATTGTAATTGGAAATTACATACTGTAGTTGTATAGAAATGAATATAAGATTCATAGAAGAGAATTGAACTGTAATAGAAGGATATTACAGAAAAGACTTGAACTGAAATCACATCAGAAGAATATTAAAGTAGAAGATTAAACTGTACTTACATAGGACTGTATTTACAGTAGACTTATAACCTTTATTGGTTGAATGTTCTGCGAGTAGCATGTACTACTTGGAAGGTGGACAAGGCTAGCCGGGTTATAGCCGTGGAGCGTTTTGCTAATAGTCGATAATCGTCGCGAGGTATGTGATTCTTCCTATCCTCTTGAGCATGATATTTTAAAAGAATATATATATAGTACGGTAGGCGTCGTGTGTTAGCGAATGTAGTTTCTGGCAATGTCTTTTGACTTAAGCTGAATAATAAGAATCGGAAGTATTTTAAAAGAATATATATATAGTACGGTAGGCGTCGTGTGTTAAGCGAATGTAGTTTCTGTGATGTCTTTTGACTTAAGCACGAATAATAAGAATCGGAAGTATTTTAAAAGAATATATATATAGTACGGTGAGCGTGCGTGTGTTAGCGAATGTAGTTTCTGTGATGTCTTTTGACTTAAGCCTGAATAATAAGAATCTTGAAGTATTTCAAAAGAATTAAGAATCCTTTTGTTATACCCCGTATTTCCAGAGTATGTACGTGAGCGCGTACGTATTATAATTTGAGCCTTAAAGTTGGCTAGTTTCGAAATTTGTACACAACACCCGATTAGAGTCGTTTTTAAAGCGTTTCCACGACTTCGTAGGAAAATTCCGGCTATGGCATTTTTAATTTTTACGGATTTTTCAGAGAGGCGAAACATTTTGGACCAACGAGAGGCGACACTTGTCACCCTCTGGTGGAAGGAGTGGACGACAAAGCTAGCCCATTTGCACGTTTTTGGTGTTGAAATTTTGGTCAAGGGTTAGGTAGGATATTTTGTGTAGATGGATAAGGTAGCACATGGCTAAATCTTGGCCTTACACTTGCTATGCACTTGTCTTCATCTTGGCCATTGGTTGGCCTTCACTTGACCTATAAATACCATACAAGTTGAAGACTTTCTTCGTCAAAAATTGAGCAATCTATCTAAGTCTCAAATACTCCCTCCTCTTGTCTTGCTATCGTCCAAAGTCCTCCCCCTTTGAGCAAGGCCCTTGGCGAGCCTCCACTCCCTTTGTGGTGCCACTGGCCAGAAGTACACCCCCTAGCCTAGTTGTCTCGTATAAATACCCCTTTTTGTGGTATATAAATACTCTCCTAGTATCGTTATAATTCCCAAATACCTTGGCCCAAATACCTTATAGTATTCCCAAGGTTACAATTTTCAAAAGCCAGAAAATACTATTATACTTCCTCGATCCACAAAAACGAAACCCTAAGTAAATCTTCACCGTAGTTGAAGTGTTAAGTAGAAGTTGGTTAGAACTTCTAAGGGTTGTTTGGAGCGGGTTGGAGCGCCTGAGTAGGAGCTAAACCTTGCTCGGGATCGACATTTAAACTTGGATAATTTTGGGCTTATCGAGGTAAACACTCTTGACCTTACATTTGTAATTGGAAATTACATGTTGTAGGAGTATATAGTTAAGTATACTATATATAGAACTGATCATAGTTGTGCGGCAATGTCTTTTGACTTAAGCTGAATAATACTTACGGCAATGTCTTGCGACTTAAGCTGAATTTTAGAAGTGATCGAACTGTAATTACATAGGGTGTATTCTGATGAGACTTGTGTAGTATTCTTTGTGAGTAGAATTGTACACGTCCGGTCAGACGTGCAAACCCCACTGGTTGGCTTGGTAGCGGCCTCGATAGAGGAGGAGATTTCTGTTGCGGGAAAATCTTCCGAATTTTACGTAGAATATTCTACGTCGGGATCTAAAGATATTAATAGGCGCTTTGTGGCCTCTATAGGTTGTAGTACTACGTGTGGAGTGATCTGCTTGGTAGCGTGTGGCCAGCGGTTTGAGGTACTTGGGCGTTTTGCTATTAGTCGATAATCGTCGCGAGGTATGTGAACCTCTTCCTATCTTTTCTAGCATGATATGAGTGAGCTATGCGATGCGGTGAGCGTACGTATATTAATCGTATTTGGTTGTTTTAAAAACATAAGTGTTATACTAGCTTTATGGGAAGTTAGGTATAACGTCTTAAAGTGGTAAAATGAATGGTTTATTAATTTCAAAAGTTAAGAGATTGGATCTTATAAGATAAGAGACTTAACTTAAATGAATTAATATGGATTTTGTGTGAAACCTCATTTGTAAGTAATGAGTACTTGGTTTTTAAAAGGAATAACGTTTCTTGATTTGGAAATCGAATGTGTATCAATAAACCACTGCGGCGTTAATAAAGGAAAATGTATTGAATAACTAAGTATTATTAAAACCAGTAGAAACCTCCATGCATAGAAGCTAAGATGAGACAAAATGATATTACATTTTCTAGATCATGGTTGCTTAATAAGATTGATTATGAACAAGATTAACTACTACTTATGGCATATATTACTCTATTGTTTTAAAAAGAGGTTAAGACATTGAACTATGAAACTTTTCTAAAAGAGACTTGCGTAATTGAAATTAGGCAACCTGGAACTTTTAGGGAAAAGAAAGGCATTGTGTTGTCTTAAAATGGTTTAAAACATAAAGTGTTATAACGACTTTATGGGAAGTTGGTTATAACGACTTTATGAAAACACTAGCAGGGGTTGATGATTTGTTTTATTGCGGTAACTTGACTTTTAAAGAGAAGTATTTTGGTCCAAAGGAAGGCATGGTATTGCCTTAATTTGGTCTTAAAAGGAAAGTATGAAAGTTGTTTTGGTTTACTTAAAGATATAAGTCACACATATTTTTTATATACTACGGGTATCGGGTGAATTTTAGAAAATGAATGAATCTCTTAAAAGGAATTTACTTACGTAGTACTTTAGGGTTAAACTCAGGACTTTGACATAAAATTAAAGTACCTTGAGTTGTGTGTAACTTGCTTATGCTTGTTGTTATGAAACTTGACCATGTTACGTGTGATAGCCTTGTTGTGCAAATCTTGTGTTCTACTCGACTAGGTTCATCCGGGAATGTATTTCACTTTATTACCGGTTCATCAGGTAATGTATTTCACTTGATTACCGGTTCATCATGGAATGTATTTCACTTGATTACGGTTCATCCGGAATGTATTTCACTTGATTCGGTTCATCAGGAATGTATTTCACTTGACTAGGTTCATCAGGAATGTATTTCACTCGACCAGGTTCATCAGAATGTATTCCACTCGACTCACGGTTCATGGATGGACCGGAAATGTATTCCACACGTTTCTATATTAGGTCCATAAGATGGCGAGACACATTTACGTATCACATGATTTGTACCTAGGCTGGCGGTGAGGAAGAAGTTCCAGGCGTGAGGATGACTTTGAGGCGTGAGTCCACGACTTGACATATTGCTTTTATGTTGTGGCGTAGTTTGGTTATCATACATGTCTCTGCTTTATATAGACTATTATGATTTCATTCTGATGCTTTCTGATTTCACATACTTGGTACTGTTGTCTTGACCTCCTTGAGCTGCGTTCATCTGCGGTAAAGGTACATCGATCGCCGATCCGCTTATAGGATCACATTAAGCGTGTTGGAAGCTCCGTTCCTTGGAGGCTTATCTTTGGTATGTTACCACGAGTGCATGGGTTCTTGTACATTCGGGGGTATGGCGGGGCTGTCGTCATAGTTGTTATCACTTCTTAGAGTGCAGTAATCTTGTTGTGGCGAGTGCGTAAAAAGGATAACTGTTCGGGTATTTATGTATATATACTGAAGACAACTGTTTTGGTTGGCCTGTTTATTTATCATGTCTCTTAATTCATGTTCATGTCTTTATTTCCGCTGATTTTCTCTGATGATGTATCACTAGGGTGCCCGGGGTAAGACACCAGTCACGGGCCCGGGTTCGGGTCGTGACACCTTTTTGAAAGAAGAATAATACTTGGTTTGAAAGCTTAAGAGTTATACTAGCTTATGGGAAGTTAGGTATAACGACTTAAGAGAGATAAAAAGAATGGTTTATTGATTTTAAGAAGTTAAGAGACTTGATCTTAAAAGATAAGAGACTTGACTTAATTGAATTAACATGAATTTTGTTAAAAAGTGTGAAACCTCATTCGTGAGTAATGAGTACTTGGTTTTTAAAAGGAATAATGTTTTACTGATTTCGGAAATCAGAATAAGTATCGAACAAACCACTGCAGCGCTAATAAAGGGAAATGTATTGAATAATTAAGTATGATTAAAACCAGTAGAAACCTCCATCTGCATAGAAGCTAAGATGAGACAAAATGATATTACATTTCCTAGATCATGGCTGCTTTTATAAGATTGTTATAAACAAATAATAACCTACTCACACATAAGGCTTATTGTTTTAAAGGGGAGTACGTTATTTGATTAAGACTATAAACTATGAAATCTTTCCAAACTAAAAGACGTGAGTATCTGAAATTAGGCAAACTTGAACTTTTGGAAAAGAATGTTGTTACTTGACGTTGTTCTAGAAAGTGTAAGCCACTTGGTTAAAACAGTGTAAAGCACTTGATTTTAAAACATGAACGTATTTGGCACTACGGATAATAGTATCGAGTTGTTTTTACGTAAAAAGAGATCTTTTTGAAAGGATTAATGTATGTAGTACTTTGGGGTTAAAACCCGAATTTGTTGTAATAAAATAAGAGTCTATAAGTATGTTGAACTTGCCTATGTTTGTGGTAATAGCCTTTGTTGTGCAAGTGTTGTATTTACGTACTCCGCGTCTCGTTGGATGGCGGCTATCGACTAATTGATGGACATCTTGACACGATGGGTGGCCGGGTATCTTCCATTAGGAGTGTGATGTTGTTACATGGACATGTGCGCCGTCGTAATTAGGGGCATGCGGCGTCGGCGGGTTAATCACCCGATATATTGTTATTGTTGTTACATGGACATGTCGCATCGATCACGAATTAGAGCATGCGGCCATGCGGCGGGTTAATCACCCGATATATTGTTATTGTTGTTACATGGACATATACGCCGTCACGAATTCGGGCATGTGGCGTGCGGCGGGGTTGATCACCGGTGTATTGGTATTATTGTTACATGGACATATGCTGCCGTCTGCGAATTCGGGGCATGTGGCGTGCGGCGGGTTGATTACCGGTACCTTGTTATTATTGTTGCATCACGGGAATGTCTGCCGATGGAGAATTAGGGGCATATGGCGAATGCGAACATGATTGATGTTGTGGGCGTGAGACCCGTAGTTATATTTTAGTGATGACTTTGAGGCGTGAGTCACGACTTAAGCTGCGTTTATGATTGCGTCTTGTATTTTGGTTATCATATATGTCTCACTTTATATAGCGTTATGATTTAACTATAGTATTTTGATTTCACATACTTGGTACTGTTGTCCGACCTCGCCCGAAGGGCTGCGTTCATCTGCATCGGTTGTTGATCCTCGCTCTTAGGATCACAGTTCAGCGTTGGGAAGCTCCGTTCCTCCGGAGGCTTATCTTTTGGTATGTTACCCTGAGTTGTAGGTTCTTATACATTCAGGGGTATGGCGAGCCTGTCGTCATGTTGTATAAAAATCTTAAGTGCATGTAAATCTTGTTGTGGCGAGTTTGTAAAGGATAAGCGTTGGGTTTTTATGTATATATCTGAAGGCATCTGTTTTGGTTAGCTTTGTTTATTTATCATATCTCTTGTTTCATGTTTATGTTTTATTTCCGCTGATTTTCCATGATGTTGTATCACTAGGGTGCCCGGGGTAAGGCACCAGTCACGGGCCCGGGTTCGGGTCGTGACAAAAGTGGTATCAGAGCAGTTAATCCTCGGAAAGTGTCTGATGCAGTGTCTAGTAGAGTCTTGATTATCGATGTGTTGTGCACCACATTTATAATCGAGGAGGCTGCGAGACATTTAGGATTAGTTTCCATTATTCTCATTCGGAGATCGTGCCTTAGAGTTATGTTGTAAGTTGGACCCCTCGGACGTATCTCGTTTTTACCAGTTATGCCTCCGCGCAAGGCAACCCGGGCCCAGATGGGCAAAGCGAGGAGCCGCTAGTAGGATACCGAGAGTGCGAGCGCGAGCGGTCGATACGAGATTGTGCTTCATCTGGCGAGTTTTGCAGCGCCACCGCCTCAGCAGAGTTTAGAACCGCAGCGATGGTGATGAGACAACGATACTGAGCCTCGTCCAGCGGCACAGGCGAGAGAGATGAGTTACAAGGAGATGCACGATTGCTAGCGAGTTGTGGCGGACATGAGGATAAATGGGCCAGCGGCGGTTCGATAGTACCATGGTTCACCCAAGATCGGATAGTTTGAGGCTACGGGACTTCACGAGTTGTAGCCCGAGTTCTGGTCTAGGCACGAGGATGATCGCGAGAGTTCATCAAGCGATTCTGACGGATAATGAGGGTAATCGAGGCTTGGAGACCGAGTCGGTGGTCTTAGGTTCGCATCGGTGCGTGATCTGCCGATCGTAGTTTGATTCGTGGGAGCTGTCCCGGGAGAGTATGCGCCGTGTTTGGGACGAGTTCTCGAGAAATTTCTTGCACACTTCTTGCCGCCACGATGAGGAGGGCTCGGGCGACAGATTTTTGATGTTGGCGAGCAGTGTCTGATTCGGGAGTACAATGTGAGTTCGACTCATTGGCTCGATGCGTCCCAGTAATGGCGATATGGAGGGCGAGTACACCGCCACGTCATCGGGCTAGATGACTACTTGGCGAGGCTTGTTGGTGTAGCTCTTCCGGGCATGGACATTGCCGCGTGCGAGCTTATGCACTTAGGTGTGAGGCGGAGAGGTCAGCGGAATGACCAATCGTGAAGAGGGCGAGAATAGCGAGGTCTTTTGGCGACTTTCGAGGCGGACCGCCTCAGCGGCGACTAGTTATGCACCTTCGCCCGATGAGTGGTCCTCCACAACCGAGCGTTCAGGGTATTGAGGCGGTCGAGCTCCGTGGGTTCGAGTTTCGGGGAATAGGGTGTTGGCGGATGCGGATCACCCTACCGGTGTGGTCGATGTGGTAGACCGCATTTCGGGAATGTCGTGGTGCGAGGAGCTTGTTATTTTGCGGCCATCGGGGCCATTTTGCGATGCGCCCGACCGGGGTAGCACGAATGTTACGACTCAGCCTTCAGGATCAGTGGCTGGTTCATCACCTTCACTAGCTATGCGCCCTGCAGGGCAGGACTGCGATTAGAGTAAAGCGGTAGATTCAGGTATATCCTTAACCCTCTATAGTTTTGTATGCTTGATATGATGATCTTATTGTGTGCGATATACGGATAGCGTTGTGTTATTTGTGAGTTAGAAAACATGGTTAGTTGGAAGGATAAGTATGGGGGCAGGGAAAGTGTGAACCTTATAATATTTCACGATTGAGACCTTAGATGTAAGGCCGTCTTGAGTAAAGGATTTTGCAAATGATTTTTGTCGGAGTGCATTATATTCCTAGAATGTATTAGTGTGATAAGTCCATGGGTAGTGAGATGGAAGTGGTAGCTTTCATGATGAGAATTAGTAAGATTGTTCCGTATCGAGAAACTAGAGAGTTCGGCACGATAGAGGGTCGGGTTGAGGGCGTATTGCGGGTCAACCCGTAGCCCTGTTTAAAGTGGGGTCAGTTCTGGGTGGTCCCGCCAGGTGGTAGGGTCACGAGGGTGCTAGGCCCAAGTTTAGATGACCATCGTATGAGTTCGTGGATATGTTCGACCAGAATCGGATCGTGAAGGTCGGGAACGGCCTTAAATGAGATTAAGGTTAGTAAGATGACCAAGTTTGGAGGTAGTGACTCCAGAGATTTTGGGAACTGAAGCGATGACTGAAGTATGGTACGTATACTAGAATAGTTCAAGTGTTCGAGAAGGGTACGACGAGTAAGGAAGGAAGATAACGTGTGTTATTTTGTGGCCAGGTGCGGCGTTGGCAACTTGTTAGAGGAACTTTATCGTTATCCGTCTTGAGAAGGAACATTCTGGACGAATGTTTCTAAGGAGGGGAGAATGTTATACCCCGTATTTCCAGAGTATGTACGTGAGGACGTACGTACAAAAGTTTAAGCCTTAAGTAGGCAAAGTGGCGAAATTTGTACACAACTAGCGAAAAGAGTCATTTTCCGACGAAACGTTTTCCGGACTTTGTGAAGGGAAAAATACGGCTATGTCATTTATTATTTTTGCGGATTTTTCCGAGAGACGGAATATTTTGGACCAACGAGAGGGCGACACTTGTCACCCTCAAGTTGGCGGACCAAGTGGGACGACCATGGCACGTTTTGCCTTCTTTTTTGTCAAGGAGTTGGTAGGATATTTTTGTGTAGTTGATGAGCAAGTGGGACCCACAAACACATGTCCAAATCCCCACCCTACACTTGCCTACCACTTGGCTTGATCTTGGCCATTGAAAGTCCTATAAATACCCCCTTAGTTGAAGACTATTTCTTCATCCTCACTTGAAATACCAAGTCTAAAAATCCTCCCTCCCTTCTTATTGGTCTCGTCCAAGAGCCTCCCCCTCCCCCTTTGTAAGGCCTTGTGGCCGAGAGGGTACCCCCCCCCCTTCCTAGTGGTGCTAAGCCGAGAGGTACCCCCCCTGCCTATAGTGTTCTCGTAAAAATACCCTTCCCTTGGTTGAGAAATACTTCTCCAAGTATTATTATAATGCCAAAATACTCTAGCCCAAATACCTTGTAGTATTCCAAGGTTACACTTATACTAAAAGCCCAGAAATACTATTATACTTCCACTTGATCACTAAACGAAACCACAGGAAAATCTTCACAGTTGGTTGAAGTATTAAGAAAAAGTTTCGTAGAACTTCTAAGGGTTGTTTGGAGCGGGTTGGAGCACCCGGAGTAGGAGCTAAACATTGCTCAGGATCGACATTAAACTTGGATAATTTTGGGCTTACCGAGGTAAATAATCCTATCCTTCTATTGTAATTGGAAATTACATCGTAGTATAGAAATGAATATAAGATTCATAGAAGGAATTGAAGCGTAATAGAAGGATATTCTGAAAAAGACTTGAGCGAAATCACATCGGAAGAATATTAAAGTAGAAGATTAAGCTGTACTTACATAGAATTTGTATTCTGATGAACTTATAACCTTTATTGGTTGAATGTTCTGCGAGTAGCATGTACTACTTGGAAGGTGGACAAGGCTAGCGGGTTATAGCCGTGGGCGTTTTGCTAATAGTCGATAATCGTCGCGAGGTATGTGATTCTTCCTATCCTCTTGAGCATGATATTTTAAAAGAATATATATATAGTGCGGTAAGCGTCGTGTGTTAGCGAATGTAGTTTTACGGCAATGTCTTTTGACTTAAGCACGAATAATAAGAATCTGGAAGTATTTTAAAAGAATATATATATAGTACGGTAGGCGTCGTGTGTTAGCGAATGTAGTTTACGGCAATGTCTTTTACTTAAGCTTGAATAATAAGAATCGGAAGTATTTTAAAAGAATATATATAGTACGGTGAGCGTCGTGTGTTAGCGAATGTAGTTTTACTGATGTCTTTTGACTTAAGCTTTGAATAATAAGAATCTTGAAGTATTTCAAAAGAATTAAGAATCCTTTTTAAAGAAGAATAATACTTGGTTTGAAAGCTTAAGAGTTATACTAGCTTATGGGAAGTTAGGTATAACGACTTAAGAGAGATAAAAAGAATGGTTTATTGATTTTAAGAAGTTAAGAGACTTGATCTTAAAAGATAAGAGACTTGACTTAATTGAATTAACATGAATTTTGTTAAAAGTGTGAAACCTCATTCGTGAGTAATGAGTACTTGGTTTTAAAAGGAATAATGTTTCTTGATTTGAAATCGAATAAGTATCGAACAAACCATCTGCGGCGCTAATAAAGGGAAATGTATTGAATAATTAAGTATGATTAAAACCAGTAGAAACCTCCATCTGCATAGAAGCTAAGATGAGACAAAATGATATTACATTTCCTAGATCATGGCTGCTTTTATAAGATTGTTATAAACAAAGAATAACCTACTCACACATAAGGCTTATTGTTTTAAAGGAGTCGTTATTTGATTAAGACTATAAACTATGAAATCTTTCCAAACTAAAAGGCGTGAGTATCTGAAATTAGAGCAAACTTGAACTTTTGGAAAAGAATGTTGTTACTTGACGTTGTTCTAGAAAGTGTAAGCCACTTGGTTAAAGCGATGTAAAGCACTTGATTTTAAAACATGAACGTCTTTGGCACTAAGGATAATAGTATCGAGTTGTTTTTACGTAAAAAGAGGTCTTTTTGAAAGGATTAATTTATGTAGTACTTTGGGGTTAAAAACCGGATTTGTTGTAATAAAATAAGAGTCTATACGTATGTTGAACTTGCCTATCTTTGTGGTAATAGCATTTGTTGTTCAAGAGTTGTATTTATGTGCTACCGCGTCTCTCGTTGGAGGTCCGGCTATCTGACTAATTGATGGACATACTGACACGATGGGTGGCCACGGGTATGCTTCCATTAGGAGTGTGATGTTGTTACATGGACATGTCCGCGATTCATAATTAGGGGCATGCGGCGTGCGGCGGGTTAATCACGATATATTGTTATTGTTGTTACATGGACATGCCCGCACCGTCGCAGAATTAGGGGCATGCGGCCCGTCGGCGGGTTAATAACGATATATTGTTATTGTTGTTACATGGACATATGCGCACCGTCACGGTCGGGGCATGTGGCGTGCGGCGGGGTTGATCACCCGGTGTATTGGTATTATTGTTACATGGACATGTCTGCACCGATGCAGAATTCCGGGGGCATGTGGCCATGCGGCAGGGTTGATTACCCGATACCTTGTTATTATTGTTGCATCACGGGAATGTGCGCCGATGGAGAATTAGGGGCGTGTGGCGAATGCGATCTTGTTTGATTTTGTGGGCGTGAGACCCATAGTTATATTTGAGTGATGACTTTGAGGGCGTGAGTCCCTGACTTAAATGCGTTTATGATTGCGTACTGTATTTTGGTTATCATATATGTCTCCTGCTTTATATAGACTGTTATGATTTAACTACAGTATTTTCAGTTTCACATACTTGGTACTTGTTGTACTGACCTCGCCCGGGCTGCGTTCATCTGCGCGGTAAAGGTACATCGGTTGTTGATCCTCGCTCTTAGGATCGCGATTCGTTAGGAAGCTCGTTCCTCGAGGCTTATCTTTTGGTATGTTACCACGAGTTGTAGGTTCTTGTACATTCGAGGTATGGCGAGCCTGTCTGTCATGTTGTATAAAAACTCTTAAGTGCATGAAATCTTGTTGTGGCGAGTTTGTAAAAAGGGATAAGCTGTTGGGTTTTATGTATATATCTGTAAGGCACTGTTTTGCTTTGTTTATTTATCATATCTCTTGTTTCATGTTTATGTTTTATTTCCGCTGATTTTCTCGATGTTGTATCACTAGGGTGCGGGGTAAGGCACGATCCGGACCGGTTTGAGTCGTGACATCACTTTGCTGCGTATTCGTTGGTTTTAAAAAAAAAGAGGTATTATTTGTTTCTGCGGTTTAGTAGTGTCAGTTAGGTAGAAGGTGCGGGTAGGGCACGATCCGCAGGCTTGGGGTTCGGGCGTGACAGTGGTATCGAGCGATCGATCCTCGGAATATCTGAGGCCGTGTCTAGTAGAGTCTTGATTATCGGTGTGTTGCGCGCCACACCCATAAACAGGAGGCTACATGACATTTAGGATTTGGTTTCTATTCTTCTCACTCTGAGATCGTGCCATAGAGTTGTGTTATTAAGATAATTCCTCTCTGACATATTATTATGTTCTGATTATGCCTCGAGGAGAACCTTGACGCCTGAAGGGCAAAGCGATGCTTGAGAGCTACGGTCGGACTCGAGAGAGTTGATAGGGTCATGCCCAGGGTATTTCGGATGTTGTGCCGCAGTCGGTGAGTTCTTTTGCGCCAGGTTTTGAGGCCCCAGCACCAGAGCCTCCAGTTTCTTAGTTAGGGGAAGACTATATGGTCATAAGGGAAGCAGTTATGTTATTCACCAAGATAGCGGTGTTACAGTTTCATCAGCAGGAGGTTATTTGGCCAGTACAGACAGGTGTACAGAGGGTAGAGGGCCAACATGGAAATCTGCGTAAGAGGGCTAGACCGGTTGGTTATCCCGGTCAGTTTTTGGACTAGCAGCCTCAGCAGCGAGTAAGATATTCATCCCAGCCTACCCAGGACATACCCCCGCAGCTCACAGGTGGGAGATTGGACCCCACAAGGTATTTAAGGGCCGGTCCGAGCTCCAAGGTTCGAGGTTCTCAGAGGAGCAGAGGATTTTCTCAGTCGAGGCCACATATTCCTCAGTGTTTCCGATGTAGTAAGCGTCATTTGGGGAAATGCCATCATGGCACAGGTGTTTGTTATTATTGTGACCGTCCGGGCCATAAGCAGTGGGAATGTCCTTTTAGAAAGAGCACTGGTGTGGTGGCTCAGCCTATGAGGACGGTGGTTGGTTTCCTTTCCTCCACAGTTGTGCGCCCCCCAGGGCAGGGTGTTCAGATGTCAGCCATCCGTGGTAGAGGTCAGGGTGGAGTTTATAGTTCTAGCGGTCCTTCGAACCGCATAGATGACGTGGCTACTGGGCAGGATCAAGAGGCAACATCACATGGGGTTACAGGTATATTTCGATTCTTTTGAATCATACATGCACTGATAGATTCAGATTCCGCCCTAGCGTATATGTTTTCTCTTATTGCTAATAGTTGTAATTGATAGCACCACCAGAGGTAGGGATACTTTGATTAGTAAAGTGAAAAGTGAAGAATGTTGACAAGAATGATAAAGTGAATTGAGACTATAGTTATGTAGGGTTCACAAGTTGTAATTACCCCGTAACAGTGTAAAGACCGATAGGGAAGGATGTACAGTAGAAATACTTCGGCCTATGTGACGAACCTCTAATGAATAGGGGGATAGGGTGAGAAGTACCTTGAGATAGGAGAGAAATTTATTTCAGACTAAGAATGAAAAGTTAAGTGTGACGATGGGTCGGGTTATGGACTCATTTCGGGTCAACCGGTGGTATGGAATGGGGTGATGTCAGTTGTAAATGGTCCCGCTATGTGATTGGGTCACGAGGATGCAAGGCCCAAGTCTAGTTAATCGTTGTACGAGTTTGTGGACGCGTTCCACCGGAACCAGGTCGTGAGGGCCGAGAAGGGCCTTAACGAAAATGCAAGTAGCATAATGGCCAAGTTTGAATAGCAACTCCAAGGATTGGAGAACAGAAACAATATTTGAAATTTTGTACGTATACTAAATAAGTTTGGAAGTACGAGAAAGTATGACAAGTAAGGAAAGGAAGGAGCAAGGGTTAAAAGAACTATATCGGTTATGGTTATGAGTAATGAAGGTGCGTAGAGAAAATCTCTTTTAGGCCATGAGTGAAGGCTAAATTGTGATGATACACACGCCTGAGGTTCAGTAACACTGTCCATAGGTGCTCATGATGGAGATGCTACTAGTATTAGAGTTTACACCGGTTGGTAAACTAAGTTAGGCAGATTATAGGTTCACGTCCCAACTAGTTTGGTGACTAAGTGAGACAGAGAAGGGAGGTAACATGGGGGAACACATCAGTTAGCTGAGTGGGAATCCGACTGAAGGATTCAGATAGTGTTAGTCCCATGAATTAGAATACGACAGGACAATCCCTTTATGCGTGAAAAATAAAGTAACCTCTAAGGATCCCGTTTTTTATAAGACTGTAACCTTCGAGTTTTGTGAGAAGGGACCGCGGATGGAAGTTCCATTGATATATTTACGTATGTTATATGGTGTCCATGTGTGGCATCGTTGGTGTTATACCCCGTATTTCCAGAGTATATACGTGAGGGCGTACGTATACAATTTGAGCCTTAAAGTAGGCATAGGTTCGAATTTCTGCATAGCTACCAAAAGGAGTCGTTTTTCGACGAAACGTTTCCACAGCTTTCGAAGGGAAAATTCCGGCTATGTCATTTATAATTTTTGCGGATTTTTCCGAGAGACGAAACATTTTGGACCAACGGGAGGGTGACATGTGTCACCCTCACATTGGACGTGAGAAGTGGACGGCAAAGGCAAGCAAGGCCGCGTTTTTGTGCCTTGGGTTAGGTAGGATATTTGTGCAAGTTGATGTGGTAGATGGATAAGGTCCACATGGTTGAAATCTAGCCCTACACTTGCACCACACTTGTCTACATCTTGGCCATTGGTTGGCTTTCACTTGACCTATAAATAACCCTCTAGTTGAAGACATTCTTCATCCAAAAATTGAGCAATCTTTCTAAGTCTCAAACCCTCCCTCTCCCTCTTGTGATCTCGTCCACCACACACCCCTCCCCCTTATTGGTAGCCTAGCCGAAACACCCTCCCCTCTTGAAGGCCCCTTGGCGAAACCTACCCCACTTTGTAGAGGCTTGGCGTGGGGTACACACCCCCTAGTTGTTTTAAGTATAATACCCTTGTTGTGGTATAGAAATACTCTCCTAGTATTGTTATAATGCCCAAAATACTTTAGCCAAATACCTTGTAGTATTCCCAAGTTACACTTATACAAAAGCCAGAAAATACTATTATACTTCCCTCGATCCACAAAAACGAAACCCTAAGTAAATCTTCACCCGTAGTTGAAGTTTTAAGTAGAAGTTGGTTAGAACTTCTAAGGGTTGTTTGGAGGCGGAGTTGGAGCGCGCGGAGTAGGAGCTAAACCTTGCTCGGGATCGACATATAAACTCGGATAATTTTGGGCATATCGAGGTAAACATTCTTGACCTTACATTTGTAATTGGAAATTACATGTTGTAGGAGTATATAGTTAAGTATACTATATATATAGAACTGAACAACAACGTGCGGCAATGTCTTTTGACTTAAGCTGAATAATACTTACGCATAATGTCTTGCGACTTAAGCTGAATTTTAAGAAATTTGAGCTTGTAATTACATAGGGTGTATTACGGTGAACTAGTGTAGCATTCTTGTGTAGTAGAATTGTACACGTCAGGTTAGGCGTGTTAACCCCTGGTTGGCTTGGTGGCCGGCCTCGATAAGGATGAGATTTCTGTTTGTTGGGAGGAGGCTGCGAATTTTACGTAGAATTTTCTAAGTCGGGATCTAAAGATATTAATAGGCGCCTTGTGGCCTCTATAGGTTGAGTACTACGTGTGGAGTGATGCGCTTGGCTTAAGGTGTGGCCAAGCGATTTGAGGTACTTGGGCGTTTTGCTATTAGTCGATGGCAATCGCGGTATGTGAACCTCTTCCTATCTGTTATAGCATGATATGTGTATAACTATGTAGTCTGATGAGCGTACGTGTGTTAAATGTATTTGATTGTCTTTAAACATAAAGTGTTATAACGGCTTTATGGGAAGTTAGTTATAACTCTATGTAAATGAGAAATGCTTTGTAGTTTTTAAAAGATAAGCGATTTGACTTATAACATTTGGATGTAAAAGAACCTTGGAGTATTCTAAAGATTAAGAAACCTTTTTGAAAGAAGTGTGTACTTGGTTTGAAAACATAAGAGTTATACGACTTTATGAGAAGTTAGGTGTAACGCTTAGAGAGATAAAAAGAATGGTTTAATGGTTTAGAAGTTAAGAGACTTATTCTTAAAGGATAAGAGACTTGACTTAATATGGATGTTTGTGTGAAACCTCATTCGTGAGTAATGAGTACTTGGTTATTGGAAGGAATAATGTTTTACTGATTTCGGATATCAGAATGTGTATCGACAAACCACTGCAGCGTTAATAAAGGAAAATGTATTGAATAATTAAGTATTATTAAAAACCAGTAGAAACCTCCATCTGCATAGAAGCTAAGATGAGACAAAATGATATTACATTTTCTAGATCATGGCTGCTTAATAAGATTGATTATGAACAAGAATAACCTACTCGCCTATGACATATGTTACTCAATTGTTTTAAAAGAGATTAAGACATTGAACTATGAAACTTTTCAAAAAGAGACTTGCGTAATTAAAATTAGGCAAACTGGAACCTTAGGGAAAAGAAAGGCATTGTGTTGTCTTAAAATGGTTTAAAGCATAAGGTGTTATAACAGCTTTATGGGAAGTTGGTTATAACGACCTTATGAAAACAAAAGAAAGGTTTTATCATTGGTTTTAACGTGGTAACTTGACTTTAAAAAAGAAAGTATGGAAGTTGTTTTGGTTTACTTAAAAGATATAAGTCACTCTATTTTTTTATACTACGGGTATCGGGTGACTTTTATAAAAGGAATAAATCTCTTTAAAAGGAATTTAACGTCACGTAGTACTTTAGGAGTTAAAACCGAACTTGGGCATAAAATGGAAGTACTTGAGTTGTGTATAAACTTGCCTATGCTTGTTGTTGTGAAACTTGCCTATGCTTGTTGTTGTGAAACTTGCCTATGCTTGTTGTGATAGCCTTTGTTGTGCAAGAATTGTGTTTCTATACTCTGGCGTCTCTCGATGGAGTCGGTTGACTTGTTGAGAACTTACTTGGGCGTGGCCGCGGTGGCGGATAAATTCCGCAGTGCGTTCTGTTGATAGTGTTACTTTTGTTAATCGCTTTGGACATCTCGACACGATCGTAGCGCGGGTATGCTTCCACTTTGATTACCGCCTTGTTGTCTTATTGTTTCCGCTTTGGACATCTCGACCGCGATCGTGGCGCGCGGGTATGCTTCCATTTGGAATGTTGTCTTATTTGCTCCCTTTGGACATATCGACACGATCCGTGGCGCTGCGGGTATGCTTCCATTTGGAATCTTTGTCTTATTGTTTCCACTTTGGACATCGCGACACGATCGTAGCGCTGCGGGTATCTTCCATTTGGAATGTTGTCTTATTTGTTCCCTTTGGACATCGCGACACGATCGTAGCGCGCGGGTATGCTCCCATTTGGATTCTTGTTGTTATACCCGTAGTTCCGGGTATGTATGCGAGGGCGTGCGTGCGAGAATCGACGTAAAGATTGGAAAGGAAGAAAGAGGTGATTTTTCCACGGAAAAGTTTAGGTTTTGTGAAGGAAAAAGGTTCGTTAATGGGAATTGGATTCCCAGTTTGGTATTTGGACTTCATAGATTATATTAGAATTTTGAGATTTTATTTTGGAAATGGTCACGTGGGGCCACGGGAGAAATTCTGATTTTGTAGCCGCTTTGTTTTGAGATTTCCGGTATTTTGGATATTTTGGAAGGCGAAATATTCAGGCGAATCGAGCGACACGTGTCACCCCAATGGCACCGCTGGCGATTTTACCTTTGTGCACAACACGGTTGGAGTCGTTTTCGGCGAAGCGTTTTGCGTAACTGCGAAGGAAAATTCGGCTATGTCGTTTGTATTTTTGCGGATTTTTCGGCGGCGGAACATTTTGGACCAACGAGAGGCGGCGACTTGGCACCTCTCGTTGGTGGGCAAGGTGGGCGCGTGGGACGATTGGGAGATAGGGTTGGGCAAGATATTTGTGTAGATATTTGTGAGGGTTTTAAGGAGTAGGGTCTAGGGTGCACTTGGCTTGATCTTGGCCTTACAACATGTAGCACTTGGCTAGATCTTGGCCGTTGGTTGGCCTTTGGCTTTGCTATAAATACCACTCCTCTTGTGAAGACTTATTCATTCACTCCTCACTTTGTCTAAGTCTTGAAAGCCTCTCCTCCCTCTTGTTGGCTCTCGTCCAACTCCCCACCACTGTGAGGCCTTGAGCAGAGTTCCCCTCCTTGTCAGGCCACTGGTAGAAACCCCACATCTTGGAGTGTTTTTAGTGAGTACCCTCCCTTGGTAGAAGTTGTCTTCCAAGTATTGTTATAATGCCCAAAATACCTTAGCCTTGTACCTTGTAGTATTCCAAAGATACCTCTATCGTAGAGCAGGAAATACTACCTTTTGTCCTTTGGTCTCAGCCGAAACCAAGGAAATCTTCATTATTTGATTGAAGTATTTAGGTAGAAGTTGGTTAGAACTTCTAAGGGTTGTTTGGGCGGGATGGAGCACCGGAGTTGGAGCTAAGCGTTGCTAAGGATCGACATTTAACTTGGATAATTATGGGCTTATCGAGGTAATTATCTTGTCCCTCTATTGGTAATTGGAATTTACATGTTGTGGAATATATAGTTGAAGTATACTATATATAGAACTAGCTTAGTACTGCGGCAATGTCTTTTGACTTAAGCCTGAAGAATAAAGAAAAGAACTGAACTGTATTTACATAGGGGTATTGTGTGCAGTAGACTTGTGTAGTATTCGAGTAGAATTGTACACGTCAGGTTAGGCGTGTAAACCCCAGTTGGCTAGGTAGCGGCCTCGATAGAGGAGGAGATTTCTGTTGTTGCGGGAGAGTCTTTAGAATTTTACGTAGAAATGGAACCTTGTGTTTTGAGGTTACAGAAGTTGTGGCCTTTTAGGTGAAAGTACTAAGAGTAGCGTATTCTACTCGAGAGTGGAAAGGGCTAGCAAGGTTGTAGTACTTGGAGCATTTTGCTTATTGTCGATAAATCGTCGCGGTATGTGAACCTCTTCCTATCTTTTCTAGCATGATTGTTGTGAACTATGTAGTGCGGTGAGCGTCATGTGCTAAGTGATTTGGTTGGTTTAAAACATAGGGTGTTATAATAGCTTTATGGGAAGTTAGTTATAACGACCTTATGTAAGTGAAAATGGTTTCTTGATGTTAGAAGTTAAGAGACTTGATCTTATAAGATAAGAGACTTAACTTATTTGTTTTAATGTGGATGTTGTGTGAAACCTCATTCGTGAGTAATGAGTACTTGGTTTTAAAGGGATAATGTTTCTTGATTTGGGAATCGAGAATGTGTATCGACAGGACCAACTGCGGCGTTAATAAAGGAAAATGTATTGAATAATGATGTGTTGTATTAAAACCGGTAGAAACCTCCATCTGCATAGAAGCTAAGATGAGACAAAATGATATTACATTTTCTAGATCATTCTTTGTAATAAGATCGTTATAAACAAGAATAAACTACTCACATATATGACATATGTTACTCAATTGTTCTAAAAGGAATCAGTGATTAAGTTTGGGAACTATGAAACCATTTGAAAATGAGAAGCTTGAGTAATTGAAACTAGGCAAGCTGGAACTTAGGAAAGAATGTTGTTACTTGATTTTGAAAAGGAAGATGGGTTGGTCATTCTAATACTACGGTATCGGGTGACTTTTATAAAAGTAATGGATCTCTTTTAAAAGAACTTAACGTATGTAGTACTTTGGGGTTAAAAACGGACTTTGGCATAAAATGAAAGTACTTTGAGTTGTGTGAAACTTGCCTATGTTTGTTGTTGTGAAACTTGCCTATGCTTGTTGTTGTGAAACTTGCCTATGCTTGTGATGATAGCCTTTATTGTACAAGCGTTGTGTTTTACGTGTTACGCGTCTCTCGATAGAAGTCGGTTGGTAGTTGAACTTACTTGGGCGTCGGCGGTGGCGGAGAAATTCCGCAGATGCGTTCTGTTGATAGTATTATTGTTGTTAATCGCTTTGGACATACCGACACGATCGTAGCGCTGCGGGTATGCTTCCATTTGGTTAAGGTCTTGTGGTTGTCGCTTTGGATATCTTGCGATCGTGCGCGCGGGTATGTTTCCATTTGATTATCGCCTTGTGATTTCCTTTTGGACATCGACACGATCGTAGCGCGCGGGTATCGTCCATTTGGAATCTTGTCTATTATTTCCTTTTGGACATCACGACACGATCGTAGCGCTGCGGGTATCGTCCATTTGGAATCTTGTCCTATTGTTTCCCTTTGGACATCGACACGATCGTAGCGCTGCGGGTATCGTCCATTTGGAATGTTGTCTTATTGTTTCCCTTTGGACATCACGACACGATCGTAGCGCGGGTATGCTTCCATTTGGATTCTTTGTCTTGTTGTTATCATATCATCATTGCCGTGATGAGGAAGGTATTCCACGGGCATGATTGATGTTGTGGGCGTGAGACCACGACTTGATATAAGCGTTATATGTGGTGTCTTGTAGTTTGGCTATCATACATGTCTCACCTTTGAATAGATTATGATTTCATTTCTGACATTATGCAGTTTCACATACTTGGTACTGTTATGCCGACCTCCTTGAAGTGCGTTCATCTGCGAGTAGAGTACATCGATCGTGGATCCTCGCTCATGGATCACCGTTGTAGCGTTAGGAAGCTCCGTTTCTCGGAGGCTTATCTTTTGGTATGTGTTCCACTGAGTTGTAGGTTCTTGTACATTCGGGGTATGGCGGGGCCTGTCCGTCATAGTCGTTAATAAATCTTAGAGTGCAGTAATCTTTGTTGTGGCGGGGTTGTAAAAGGATTAAACTGTTCGGGTTTTATGTTTATCTTGAAGGCAAGCTGTTTTGGTTGCTTTGTTTATTTATTATATCTCTTGTTTAATGACTCATGTTTTATGTTCCGTGATTTTCTCGATGTATGTATCGCTAGGGTGCGGGGTAAGGCACGATCCAGCCGATTTTGAGTGTGGCGGTATCTTGTTGTTATCATATCATAGGCTGCCGCGATGAGAAAGGTACTCCATGGCGAGATTGATGTTGTGGGCGTGAGACCACGAATTTATATAAGCGTTATGTGTGTGTCTTGTAGTTTGGTTATCATACATCTCCTGCTTTTATAGACTATTATGATTTCATTCTGATATTTCTGATTTCACATACTTAGTACTGTTATGACCTCCTTGAGGCTGCGTTAAATCTGCATGGTAGAGTCGTCATTTGTCGATCCGCGTTTAGGATCTCATTTAGCGTTTTGGGAAGCTCCGTTCCTTGGAGGCTTATCTGTTGGTATGTTACCACAGTGCATGGGTTCTTGTACATTGAGGGTATGGCGGGGCCACTGTCCGTCATAGTTGTTGTATAAACTCTTAAGTGCAGCAGCCTTGTGTGGGCGGGGTTTTGTAAAAGGATTAAAGCGTGCGTTTTAAAAGAGTTGTTTATATATATTTTATTGGAAGGTAACGTTTGGTTGGCTTTGTTTCATTATCTTGTCTCATGTTCATGTTTAAGTTTTTATTTCCGCTGGTTTTCTCGATGTTGTATCACTAGGGTGCGGGGTAGGCACGATCCACGGGCAGGATCGGTCGTGACAAAGTGGTATCAGAGCAGTTAGTCCTCGGAAAGTGTCTACAGACCGTGTCTAGTAGAGTCTTGATTATCGGTGTGTTGTGCACCACATCTATAATCAGGAGGCTGCGGGACATTTAGGGTTGGTTTCCATTCTTCTCATTCTGAGATCGTGCCTTAGAGCTGTGTAATAAGATTGGACCCTCGGCATACCGTTTTACGATTATGCCTCGCGTAGACAACCGGGCGAAGGGCAAGGCGAGAGGAGGCTGCGAGTAAGCAATGGCGAGACCACGATACACGAGCCTCGATCCGCGATGCGGCGAGAGATGAGTCCTGAGTAGGCGATTAATGGCGAGGTTGTGGCGAACTTGAGATAAAGCTGGGCAGCAGTTCGATCCAGTAGCACCGTAATTCCCCGAGCGGTTTGAGACTACGGGATTTTACGAGGTGTAACGCCCGAGTTTTATGGGTCTAGACACGAGGATGATCCGAGGAGTTCATCCGGCGATTCTGCGGATCGTGAGAGTGATCGAGGCATCGGAGACCGAGTCGGTGGTCTGAGTTCGCATCGGTGCGTGATACCGCGATCGATTGGTTTGATTCGTGAGCTGTCGGGGAGAGAATGCACTTCCGGCTTTATGGGGCGAGTTCTCGAGGCCTTTCTTGCACATTTCTTGCCTCGCGGATGAGGAGGGCTCGGGTAAACAATTTTTGGTGTTGCGGCGAGCGGGCGTGCGGTTCGGGAGTACAATGTGAGTTCGACTCATTGGCGATGCGTCCGCGTTGGTAGCTAGTATGGAGGATCGAGTGCACCGATATGTTCTGAGGGCTCGATGATCACCTGGCGAAGTTGTTGGTGTAGCTCTTGTGGGCATGGACATTGCCGCGTGTAGGCGTATGCACTTGGATGTGAGGCGGATAAATCGGCGGAATGACGAAGTCGTGAAGAAGTCGAGCAGCGAGGTCCTTTGGTGACTTTCGAGCGGACCGCCTCGGCGAGCTAGTTATGCGCCTCGCCCGATCTGAGTGGTCCTCACAATCTTGAGCGTCCAGAGGTTTTGGGAGGCGGTCAAGGCTCGAGGTTCAGATTTTCGGAGAAGCGGGGTGTTAACGGTGAAGCCACCCCTACCTCGTTGTGGCCGTGTGGTAGACTCGCGATGGGAGTGTCGTGCTAGTCGGGAGTTTGTTTTACATGCGGCCAGCGGGGCCATTTGGGGAAACTGTCAGACCGAGTAGCTTGGTAGGATAGCACGGACTACTAGGCGATTGCGGGTTCTTCACTTCCACGGCTAGGCGGGATGTTCGTACCGGCGGGCCGGTAGAGGTCACGGTGGGAGTTCCCAGTTTTAGCGGTCCTTTGAACCGCATATTTTCAGGTCTATCCTTAACCCTCTTGAGAGTTAGATGGATTGAGGTTGATGATGTGTTTAGCATTCTGTTGGTTATGCGTTAGAAAGCTTGGCTAGTTGAATGGTTATGTATGGGGGCATGGAAAGTGTGAACTTAAGAATATTTCATGTTGAGACCTTAGATGTAAGGTCGTCTTGAATAAAAGATTTTACGGTTAGTCCTTGTTGAAATACTTGGTTTGCATATACATATGTTGTGGGATAAGTCCATGGGTAGTGTGAAATGGAAGTGGTAGTTTTCATGACTGTATAGGTAAGATTGTTCGGATCGAAGCGAGAGAGTCGGCGTGTGAAGGCTCGGGTTGAGGACGTGTTGCGTGTCAACCCGTAGCCCGGAATGAGGTGGGGTCAGATCGAGGTGGTCCCTCCAGGTGGTAGGGTCACGAGGGTGCTAGGCCCAAGTTTAGATGACCGTCGTATGAGTTTGTGGTTATGTTCGACCAGAAGCGAATCATGAAGGCCGGGAATGGCCTTAAGGGAGATTGTGGTTAGTAAGATGACCAAGTTGGAGGTAGTGACTCCAAAGTTTTGGAACTAAAGCGATGACTGAAGTATGGTACGTATACTAGAGGAGTTCAAGTGTCCGAGAAGGGCACGACGAGTAAGGAAGGAAGAGAACGTGTGATATTTCGTGGCCAGGTGTGGCGTTGGCAACTTGTTAGAAGAAATTCTTCGTTATCCGTCTCGAGAAGGAACATTCGGGACGAATGTTTCTAAGGAGGGGAGAATGTTATACCGTATTTCGGAGTATATACGTGAGGCGTGCGTATACAATTTGAGCCTTAAAGTAGGCATAGGTTCGAATTTGTGCATAGCTACCAAAAGGAGTCGTTTTTCGAAGCGTTTCCTGACTTTCGAAGGAAAATTCCGGCTATGTCATTTATAATTTTTGCGGATTTTTCCGAGAGGCGAAACATTTTGGACCAGCGGGAGGGTGACACGTGTCACCTGCATTGGGCGTGAAGTGGGCGGCAAAGGCAAGCAAAGGCCGTTTTTGTGCCTTGGGTTAGGTAGGATATTTGTGCAAGTTGGTGTGGTAGATGGATAAGGTCCACGTGGTTGAAATCTAGCCCTACACTTGCACCACACTTGTCTACATCTTGGCCATTGGTTGGCTTTCACTTGACCTATAAATACCATACAGTTGAAGACATTCTTCATCCAAAATTGAGCAATCTTTCTAAGTCTCAAACCCTCCTCTCCCTCTTGTGATCTCGTCCGCCACACACCCCGCCCCCTTATTGGTAGCCTAGCCGAAACACCCTCCCCTCTTGAAGGCCCCTTGGCGAAACCTACCCCACTTTGTAGAGGCTTGGCGTGGGGTACACCCCCTAGCCTAGTTGTTTTCGTATAATACCCCTTGTTGTGGTATAAAAATACTCTCCTAGTATTGTTATAATGCCCAAAATACTTTAGCCAAATACCTTGTAGTATTCCCAAGGTTACACTTATACAAAAGCCCAGAAAATACTATTATACTTCCCTCAGTCACAAAACGAAACCCTAAGTAAATCTTCACCCGTAGTTGAAGTTTTAAGTAGAAGTTGGTTAGAACTTCTAAGGGTTGTTTGGAGCGGAGTTGGAGCGCGCGGAGTAGGAGCTAAACCTTGCTCGGGATCGACATATAAACTCGGATAATTTTGGGCTTATCGAGGTAAACATTCTTGACCTTACATTGTAATTGGAAATTACATGTTGTAGGAGTATATAGTTAAGTATACTATATATATAGAACTGAACAACAACGTGCGGCAATGTCTTTTGACTTAAGCTGAATAATACTTACGGCAATGTCTTGACTTAAGCACGAATTTTAAATCGAGTGACTGTAATTACATAGGATTGTACGATGAGACTTGTGTAGCATTCTTGTGTAGTAGAATTGTACACGTCGGTTAGGCGTGTTAACCCCGTTGGCTTGGTAGCGGCCTCGATAATGGAGGAGATTTCTGCTGTTGCGGGAGAGTCTTTGCCAATTTTACGTAGAATTTTCTAAGTCGGGATCTAAAGATATTAATAGGCGCTTGTGGCCTCTATAGGTTGGAGTACTACATGTGGGTGATCTGCTTGGCAAGGTGTGGCCACGGTTTGAGGTACTTGGAGCGTTTTGCTATTAGTCGATAACCGTCGCGAGGTATGTGAACCTCTTCCTATCTGTTCTAGCATGATATGTGTATAACTATGTAGTACGGTAGACGTCACGTGTGTTAAATGTATTTGATTGTCTTTAAACATAAAGTGTTATAACGGCTTTATGGGAAGTTGGTTATAACGACTCTATGTAAATGAGAAATGCTTTGTGGTTTTAAAAGATAAGCGATTTGACTTATAACATTGGATGTAAAAGAACCTTGGAGTATTCTAAAAGATTAAGAAACCTTTTGAAAGAAGTGTGTACTTGGTTTGAAAACATAAGAGTTATACCACTTTATGAGAAGTTAGGTGTAACGCCTTAAGAAGATAAAAAGAATGGTTTAATGGTTTAGAAGTTAAGAGACTTATTCTTAAAGGATAAGAGACTTGACTTAATATGGATGTTTGTGTGAAACCTCATTCGTGAGTAATGAGTACTTGGTTTTGGAAGGAATAATGTTTCTTGATTTGAAATCGGAATGTGTATCGACAAACCACTGCAGCGTTAATAAAGGAAAATGTATTGAATAATTAAGTATTATTAAAACCAGTAGAAACCTCCATCTGCATAGAAGCTAAGATGAGACAAAATGATATTACATTTTCTAGATCATGGCTGCTTAATAAGATTGATTATGAACAAGAATAACCTACTCGCCTATGACATATGTTACTCAATTGTTTTAAAAGAGATTAAGACATTGAACTATGAAACTTTTCAAAAAGAGACTTGCGTAATTAAAATTAGGCAAACTGGAACCTTAGGGAAAAGAAAGGCATTGTGTTGTCTTAAAATGGTTTAAAGCATAAGGTGTTATAACAGCTTTATGGAAAGTTGGTTATAACGACCTTATGAAAACAAAAGAAAGGTTTTATCATTGGGTTTAACGTGGTAACTTGAATTTAAAAAAGAAAGTATGGAAGTTGTTTTGGTTTACTTAAAAGATATAAGTCACTCTATTTTTTTATACTACGGGTATCGGGTGACTTTTATAAAAGGAATAAATCTCTTTAAAAGGAATTTAACGTACGTAGTACTTTAGGGTTAAAAACCGAACTGGGCATAAAATGGAAGTACTTCGAGTTGTGTATAAACTTGCCTATGCTTGTTGTTGTGAAACTTGCCTATGCTTGTTGTTGTGAAACTTGCCTATGCTTGTTGTGATAGCCTTTGTTGTGCAAGAATTGTGTTTCTATACTCTGGCGTCTCGATGGAGGTCGGTTGACTTGTTGAGAACTTACTTGGGCGTGGCCGGCGGTGACGGATAAATTCCGCAGTGCGTTCACGTTGATAGTGTTACTTTTGTTAATCGCTTTGGACATCTCGACACGATCGTGGCGCGCGGGTATGCTTCCACTTTGATTACCGCCTTGTTGTCTTATTATTTCCCTTTGGACATACTGACACGATGCGTATCGCACGGGTATGCTTCCATTTGGAATGTTGTCTTATTTGATCACTTTGGACATCTCGACCACGATCGCGTGGCGCACGGGTATGCTTCCATTTGGAATCTTTGTCTTATTGTTTCCCTTTGGACATACTGACACGATGCGTAGCGCACGGGTATGCTTCCATTTGGAATGTTGTCTTATTTGTTCCCTTTGGACATACGGACACGATGCGTAGCGCACGGGTATGCTCCCATTTGGATTGTTGTCTTGTTGTTATCATATCATAGGCTGTGATTAGGAAGGTACTCACGGGCGGGATTGATGTTGTGGCGTGAGACCACGAATTGATATAATCATATGTGTGTGTCGTAGTTTGGTTATCATACATCTCACCTTTTATAGACTATTATGATTTCATTCTGATATTTCTGATTTCACATACTTGGTACTGTTATCGACCTCCTTGAAGCTGCGTTCATCTGCGGTAGAGTACATCTACCGCCGATCCGCGTTTAGGATCTCATTTAGCGTTTTGGGAAGCTCCGTTCCTTGGAGGCTTATCTGTTGGTATGTTACCACAGTGCAGCAGGTTCTTGTACATTCGGGGTATGGCGGGCCACTGTCCGTCATAGTTGTTATATAAACTCTTAGAAGTGCATGTAGCTGTGTGGGCAGGGTTTTGTAAAAAGGATTAAACTGTTCGTTTTAAAAAGAGTTGTTTATATATATTTTATTGGAAGGTAACCGTTTGGTTGGCCTGTTTCATTATCTTGTCTCATGTTCATGTTTAAGTTTTTATTTCCGCTGGTTTTCTCTGATGTTGTATCACTAGGGTGCCCGGGGTAAGGCACCAGTCACGGGACCCGGGATCGGGTCGTGACAGTTGGTCTTGTGGAGTATTGATTGATAGGCATAGTAAAGAGACTATGCCGGAGTTTGTATAGCTTGACAACCGACTAAGAACATTCGGGGACGAATGTTTCTAAGGGGGGAAGAATGTTACACCCCGTAAGTCCAGGACATGTATATGATAATGGATGCGAGAACACAAGACTTGAAAAATTGGTACGAAAGAAAGAATTGTTTTTCCGAGGGAAAATCTTCCGAACGTCGGAAAGGAAAAATGTTCGTTGATGAGAATTAGATTCTCAAAATGCATTATTTGAGGAGTATGGAACTTATTATCATTATGGAAATTTATTTATACGGATTTGGTCATGTAGGGCCCACCCGAGAAATTTTACGTTTTGTGGGGCCCACGAGGGTTACGAAATTTTATGGACGAATGGGAGGGCGACACGTGTCACACCCCCCCCCCCCCCACATGGCTTGCACGAATGGGACCATGGTTAATGGTCAAGTGACCAAGGTTAGTAGTCAAGTGGATGATCAAGTCTTGACAAGCCTAGCTTGAGATAATTGACCAAGTCAATGAGCCACTTGTATAGATATTAATTATTCTTCATCCTAGCCACACATATGTTGTAATCTAAGCCCTCCATTGTGTTATATATACTACATTAGTGCAAGACTTAGTCTTCAATACTTAGAAAAAATTAGAAAACCTTGTTCTTCATTAGATAGCTCTCGGGTTAGGGGAGTTCCCACACAAAAGTTTTTGCAATTGTGGTTCATTATTCACAAGACTTTAACCCAAGGTTCCTAAGGGTATTGTAAGGATATCTCTGTCACGACCCGACCCCGGGCCCGTGACTGGTGCCTTACCCCGGGCTCCCTAGTGATACAACATCAGAGAAAATCAGCGGAAATAAAAACTGTTATACCCCGTATTTCCAGAGTATGTACGTAAAGGAATACGTACAAAAAGTTTGGTCTTAAAGATAGGCCTTGGACGATTTTTTAGGCACAACTCTCAAAGCGAACAGTTTTCCGACGAAACGTTTCCACGACTTCGTAGGATAAATTCGCTATGTCATTTCTAATTTTTGCGGATTTTTAGAGGCGTAACACTTTGGACCAATGAGAGGCGACACTTCCCACCCTCTCATTGGTGGACTTGTCACGCGGCAATAGGGCGATTGGATGACAATCCTTGTCATAAAGTTGGATAGATATTTTGTGTGCAAGTTGGCTAGGTACACTTGCCCTAATCTTGACCTTACACTTGCCTAGCACTTGGCTAAATCTTGGCCATTGGTTGGCCATGTCTTGACCTATAAATACCCCTCTTGAGATGAAGAGTTCTTCATCCACTAAAGCTTTCAAGTCTTGAAAAATCCTCCCCTCTCCCTTGTGAGCACTTCGTCCAAACACCCTCCCTTTGAGTGAAGTCTTGGCCGAGGCTACCCACCCCAGCCAGCGAAACGCCCCCCCCTCCCGATAGAAAAGTTGCCTTCTTGCATTGTTATAATGCCCAAAATACCCTAGCCCAAATACCTGAGTACTTAGTCGAAGTTGTGAAGACCTTCTAAGGTTTGCTTGGAGCATACACCTTAGGAGCAAAACCTTGCTCAGGCGCGACTTTTTCTAGGATATTATTGGGCTACAGAGGTAACTAATCCTAACCCTCTTAATTAGAATTTATATCTTGTTGTAGTATAAGAATAAGTATAAATACTTAGAAGGTTGTTAAGGAATAGAATTGAATGTAACACCTTAGAAGGGTATAAAGAAGAATATCTGTTGTACTTACATAGAATTTGTTTTCTGATGAGACTTATATAGCTCACAGGGTTGGGTTGTGCTTCCCGACTTTCCGTAGTATTGAGGACCCTATGTTTAGATTGACCTACAGAATAGTATAGACTTTGATAGATATCTGTGACCATTATAAATTTGATTCTCTGCGCGACATACTCGACTTGGCGGTGGATTTGTAGAGAAGGTATGTGATTCTTCCTAAAGCATGATATTTTACAATATGTATATAGTACGGTGAGCGTACATGTGTTAATCTGAATAATACGTCGGCAATGCCTCGGCTTAAGCACGAATAATAAAGAAGCGAAAACATTTCAAAAGGGACTCTTGAACCATTTATTAAGCAGAAGAGAACTAATTGGTTTTGAAGCGAAGCTTAAGAGTTATACTAGCTTTATGGGAAGTAAGTATAACCACTTAAGATTGATAAAAGAAACAAGTTTGCCTATGTGTTATAACAGACTTATATTGTGAAAAGAATAATAAGATGGTTTGATAAAGTAGACATGATATGATGCTATGTGTGTTAGTATCTTGTAACGTTTGTATAGGTGAGTATCCTTGTTGTGCTTATGTTACTTAAAGATAAGTTGTTATGTTAGTATACTATCACTCACCTCTTGAGATGATACCGGGGGTTAAGCTGCCCTCCGATGCGGGGTAGACTCAGGCGGTCTGGGACCATGATTCGAGAATACCTCATGCGGGTCCAGGGGGCCTATGCGGAGCTACGAGAGTTCCAGGTTAGTATGCGGGGTTATGCCTCATGCGATGCAGTGTGGCCATGCGGACAGCGAGTCCAGGACGATGCCGAGGAGTAGCTACCCTCGATGCGGGGTTACACCTCATGCGGGCCCATGTGAGTGGCCTATGCGGACTCCGGGAGTCCAGGATTAGGCTTGCAGAATGATGATATGGGCGAGTGGCCCTGTTTCGATCATTCGCAGCCTAGACAAGACCTATTACAGTTACCTATTGTTGATCTTGTTTATGATGTGACACTACGTGCGGTTTCCTTGGTTGTTTCATACATATTTGTAAACTGGTTTTAAAAATGATATGTTTTCATTTAAGTACTTGACAGTTTCGCATACTTAGTACCTGTTGTACTGACCTCCTTCGGGGGGCTGCGTTCATGCCGCAGGTAAGGGCAAGCAGGTGCTAGATCCGCATCCTTAGGATCTCTACGTTGGTGTCGGGAGCTCCATCTCTTCCGGAGGCTCTACTTTTGGTATGATCTCCCTGTTGTAGATAGTTTTATGCATCGGGGTATGGCGGCTGTCGCCATAGTGGTATATTTCCTTAGAAGTGTAGTCATGTTATGCGATTATGGATGTAGCGCTAAAACATGATTATATATATATATCTTAGAAAGCGTGTTTTCTCACAAAATCGTGTCTTGTTTTATAAACTATTTTATGTCTTGCTTTATGTTTCCGTGATTACTACGATGTATGACTACTTGGGTGCCGGTGAGCACCGATCACGGGCCGAATGGGTCGTGACAAAAGTGGTATCGAGCGATTAATCCTCGGAAAGTGTCTGAGCGTATCTAGTAGAGTCTTGATTATCGGTGTGTTGTGCACCACCAATAATCGAGGAGGCTATAGGATATTTAGGATTGGTTTCGTTCTTCTCATTCGAGATCGTGCTTTAGAATTTGTGTTATAGGTTGGACCTCTAACGTATTCCTTTCTGTATGATTATGCCTCCACGTAAGGCAACCGGGCCCGAAGGGCAAGCGGCCGAGAGGCGCTAGCGAGACACCCAGTCACGAGGGCTCGAGCCCGATCTATACGAGGCGGCGAGTTCTATGGCCGTCGGCCAGCGAGACCACAGTACCCACACCTCATCCCACGGCTGGGGCGGAGAGTTAGTCTGAGAGATGGCCCGGCTTTGGCTAAAGTTGTGGCCCGATCGAGAGAGGCTGGATCTGGCGATTCGATTCGGCTCGATCTTGTCGCACCCGTTGTTCACCGAGGCGAGAGTTTGAGGCTACGAGACTTCTTGGTATGGCCGCGGAGTTTTATGGGTGGCGGGAGGATGACCCGCGAGGAGTTCATCCGTCGGCTTTGAAGGATTTTGAGAGTGATCAGCGTCGAGACCGAGTGCGTGATCTTTGGTTCACATAGGTGCGTGATACCGCGATCGATTGGTTTGATTCATGGGAGTTATCGGGAGAGCACGCGTCCCACTACTGGGATGAGTTCTCGGAGGCTTTCCTCACTCACTTCTTGCCTCGCGGATGAGGAGGCGCGGGTGATAGATTTTTACTCGAGGCGAGAGAGGGCCTTTGTCGGGAGTACAATGTCGAGTTTGATTCATTGGCTCGATATGTCCCGGCATTGGTAGCGAATATGGAGGATAGGGTGCACCGCTATGTCACGGGCTGAAGCGACTATATGGCGAGTCATGTGCGGGGTTTCTCTCGGCCGGGTATGGACATTACCCGCATGCGAGCTCGCGCCCTTGGATGCGAGGCGAGGTCGGCGAGTGGGCGACGGCGAGAAGAAGGCGGGGCGGGAGGGTCTTACGGTGGTTATCATGGTGGCGGCCTCGTGGCGATCTAGGTCGCACCACGGCCCGGCCTGAGCACTCTGCACCGTCCTCGGCCACGGCCACGGTTTGAGGCGGACCGGGGCGAGGGCTTGAGCGTCGAGTAGCGAAGTGCGGCGATCGGGACCACCCCGGTGTGGCGTCACGGTAGATCCCATTACGGGAAGTGTGGTACTACTTTTGGATCTTATTACGATTGTGGCGGAAGGGTCACTGCGAGGCTTGTCAGGCCGAAGCGTGGCGGTGGTAGGGCTCGGCGCCGAGTTACATTGCGGCCATCATCTCCTACTGATTACTCGCCGGGCGAGGTGCTCGTGGGTCGGCCAGTCGCGGCGAGTCGTGGCTCGGTCGATTCTAGCGGTCCTCGAACGCATTTATGCTTTGTCGGTAAGCGGGATCGGGAGGCCTCACCGATGTCGTCCGGTACCTTATCGGTTTAGGTTTGATGTGTATGCTTTGATAGATCCGGGTTCTACTCGTCCTATATATCTCCCACTTGTTGCTAGTAGGATAGGGATAGAGCACGAGTCCATAGACCCTTCGAGGTAGCTACGCCGCGATGGGTGATTCGGTGGTAGCTCGGCGGGTATTTAGAGCTTGTCTGTGATCATTCTGATCGTCGGACCCTGGCGACTTGATAGAGTTGGAGATGATTGACCGGCGTGATTATGGGGATGGATTGGCTAGCTTCTTGCTATGCCAATGTAGGCTGAGAGAGAAAGTAGTGCGGTTCGGTTTCTGAGGAGCCGGTTGTTGAGTGGGAGAACGCGGTATCGCCGAGGGTAGGTTTATTTCCTACCTCAAGGCTAGGAAGATGGTGCGAAGGGTATATCTACCATCTCGTTGGGTGTTTGATCGAAGGCTGCGGTGCAGATTTTCCGTCGATTCGATGTCGTGAGTTCCCGCACGTGTTTCGGATGACCTCGGGTATCCTCACGAGAGGAGATCGAGTTTTGTATAGATGTGTTGCGGATACTCGGCTATTTCCATTCCGCCATACGAATGGCACTGCCGAGTTGAGAGAGTGAAGGATCGGCTTAGGGATTTGCTAGAGAAGGGCTTCATTAGGCCCAGTGTTTCTCCACAGAAGCGCGGTATTGTTCGTGAAGAAGAAGGGCGGGGCCAGCTGCGCATGTGTTGATTCTGACGGTGAACAAGGTGACCATTAAACGAATACCCTCCCGGGATTGATGATTTGTTCGACCGATTGCGAGTGCGAGATGTTTCTCAAGATTGATCTGCGATCGGGCTATCATCAGTGCGAGTCGAGAGAGGTGGATGTCCCTAGGGTGCATTCGGACGATGCGGGCATTATGAGTTCAGGTCATGTCTTTTGGGTTGACCAATGCTCGGCGGTATTCATGGATTTGATGAACCGAGTGTTCAAACCATTTTGGACACGTTTGTGATAGTGTTCATTGATGATATCTTGGTTTATTCGCTCGAGCGAGGAGCACGCGGAGCATTTGAGGCTGTCTTGTGATTCTCCAGACCAGCGATTATCGCCAAGTTTTCCAAATGTGAGTTTTGGTTGACTTGATGGCGTTTCTTGGGCATATTGCCGGTGATGGCATTCGTGTTGTCTGGCCAAGATCGGCGATCGAGGACTTGGCTGAACCTACTACTCAGCGAGGTTCGCGATTTTACGGGCCTTGCAGGTATTATCGGTTCGTGGAAGTTTGCTTCTATCTGCACCATTGACTAGGTGACTCGTATGCGGCCAAGTTTGATGGTGATGCTTGTGGCGGGGTTTCGATTCTTTGAAAGAGGCGGCGACCGCCCGTTCTTACTCTTCCGGAGGTCGGATGGTTATGTTGTGTATTGTGATGCGTCGGGCATCGGGTTGGGATGTGTGTTGATGCGGCATGGCGGGGTTATAGCATATGCATCCCGGCAGTTGAAGAAACACGAGAGGAACTACCCGCCCATGATTTGGAGTTAGCGTAGTGATTCACGCTTTGAAGATCTGGAGGCACTATTTGTATGGGGTTCACGTGGATATTTTTACGGACCACAAGAGCCTCGGTATATCTTGACGGAGGAGTGAACTTACGGCGAGGCGGTGGTTGGAGTTGCTTAAGGATTACGATGTTGATATCTGTACCACGGGAAGGCCAATGTTGTGGCGGATGCTCTTAGTCGTAGGTCGATGGGAGCCTATCGGATGTGCGACTAGAGAGGAGGACATGGTTCGTGATTTGCACGATTAGCAAGCCTTGGTGTCCGTTTGATTGATTACGATAGCAATGGGGTTAGAGTTCGTGAGGTTGCGAGTCTTCCATCGTTGAGGAGGTGAAGAGGCAGATTCGAGGATCGGCTTTGATTCGATATCGTGTCTGACTCTTCGTGAGGCGCGGTCCTTTGAGGTAGCACCTGATGGGGTGCTAAGGTTTGAGCGAGTTGTGTGTTCCGGATGTTTGAGGACTTGTGAGTTCTTGGGGAAGCACACGCGTAGCGTTACTCTATCCATCGGGTCGACCAAGATGTACCACGACCTTAGATCTATGTATTGGTGGGATGGCTTGAAGAGGGGCGTTGCGAGTTCGTAGCTCGGTGCGTGTTGTCGGCGGTAAGGTAGAGCACGGAGACACGGTGGTTTATTCTGAGCGATAGAGATCCCGACACGGAAGTGGGAGGTAATCAACATGGACTTCATCACGGGATTACCTCGCACTCGGAGGAGACATGATTCTATATGTGTTATCGTCGGCGGTGTGAAATCAGCCCACTTTCTTCCGTCGGGGCGACTTTTGGTGAGGATTATGCGGACTTTACATCAGAGATCGTCGGTGCATGGAGTCCCTACCGATCATATCGAGACAGAGCCCGGTTCTGGCCAACTGGAGGTCCTTCGAGAGGGTTTAGGGGCTTGGTGAGCACAGTCTGCATTTCATCCACGAGCAGACGGACGAGCGAGCGCACTATCGGACTCTTGAGGATATCTGCGAGCTTTGTGTTATTGACCGATGGTAGTTGGGAGGATCATTTGCCTCTAGTTGAGTTCGCGTATAATAATAGCTACCACTCAGATTGAGATGGCGCCTTATGAGGCCTTGTATGGGAGGAAGTGCAGATCGCCTATAGGTTGGTTCGAGGTGGGCGAGGTGCGGCTAGTGGGACCAGATTTGGTGCGTGGCGATGGTTAAGGTGAAGCTTATCCGAGAGCGGCTATTGACAGCTCAGAGTCGACAGAAGTCGTATGCAGATCATCGTCGTCGACATCCAGGTTCTGATTGATGATTGGGTTTTCTGAAGGTGTCACCCATGAAGGGTGTGATGAGATTCGGGAAGAAGGAAACTTCGGCCCAGTACATTGGGCGTTTGATTGTCGCGAGGTAGGCAAGGTTGCCTATGAGTTGGGTCTGCCGTCCGATCTGGAGGCAGTGCATCCAGTGTTTCACGTTTCTATGCTGAGGAGATGTATCGGGGATCCATCTAGGGTACATCCGATTGACGATGTCCAGGTGACCGAGGGGTTATCGTATGAGGAGATTCCCATAGCGATAATCGATCGTCAGGTTAGGCGTCTGCGGACGAAGGACGTGGCTTCCGTCAAAGTCTTGTGGCGGAACGAGCTCAGGGAGGAGATGACGTGGGAAGCCGAGGAGGACATGAGGCAGAAGTATCCTCACCTGTTCCCCACCCCTCCAGGTAATTCACTTTCCTACTTGTAAATCTTCATTATCGTTTATGCCTAAGTGTTGTTTATGGCCATGTGTGGCTTTTTGCAAACTGTTTAAGTTTTGAAGAACCTTAGCGTTATCTGTCTTGGGAAGGAACATTCGGGACGAATGTTTCTAAGGAGGGGAGAATGTTATACCCCGTATTTCCAGAGTATGCGTAAAGGAATACGTCAAAAGTTTGGTCTTAAAGATAGGCCTTGGGCGATTTTTAGGCACAACTCTCAAGCGAACGATTTTCCGACGAAGCGTTTCCACGACTTTCGTAGGATAAATTCCGCTATGTCATTTCTAATTTTTGCGGATTTTTAGAGAGGCGTAACACTTTGGACCAATGAGAGGGCGACACTTCCCACCCTCTCATTGGTGGACTTGTCACGGCAATAGGGCCGATTGGATGACAATCCTTGTCATAAAGTTGGATAGATATTTTGTGTGCAAGTTGGCTAGGTACACTTGCCCTAATCTTGACCTTACACTTGCCTAGCACTTGGCTAAATCTTGGCCATTGGTTGGCCATGTCTTGACCTATAAATACCCTCTTGAGATGAAGAGTTCTTCATCCACTAAAGCTTTCAAGTCTTGAAAAATCCTCCCTCTCCCTTGTGAGCAATTCGTCCAAACACCCTCCCCTTTGAGTGAAGTCTTGGCGAGGCTACCCCCCTAGCCTAGCGAAACCTACCCCCTCCCTTGATAGAAAAGTTGCCTTCTTGCATTGTTATAATGCCCAAAATACCCTAGCCCAAATACCTTAGTACTTAGTAGAAGTTGTGAAGAACTTCTAAGGTTTCATGGAGCATACAACTTAGGAGCAAAACCTTGCTCGGTAGCGACTTTTCTAGGATATTATTGGGCTTACCGAGGTAACTAATCCTAACCCTCTTACGAATTAGAATTTATATCTTTGTTGTAGTATAAGAATAAGTATAAATACTTAGAAGGTTGTTAAGGAATAGAATTGAACTGTAACACCTTAGAAGGGTATAAAGAAGAATATCTGTTGTACTTACATGGGAATTTGTTTTCTGATGAACTTATATAGCTCACGGGTAGGGTTGTGCTGCCCGACTTTCCGTAGAATTGAGGACCCTCTGTTTAGATTGACCTCTGAGAATAGTCTAGACTTTGATAGATATCTGTGACCATTATAGGCTGATTCTCTGCGCGACATACTCGACTTGGCGGTGGATTTCGAGAAGGTATGTGATTCTTCCTAAAGCATGATATTTTACAATATGTATATAGTGCGGTGAGCGTACATGTGTTAAGCTGAATAATACGTGCTGAATGCCTCACGGCTTAAGCTGAATAATAAAGAGCGAAAACATTTCAAAGGGACTCTGAACCATTTATTAAGCAGAAGAGAACTAATTGGTTTTGAAGCGAAGCTTAAGAGTTATACTAGCTTTATGGGAAGTAAGTATAACCACTTAAGATTGATAAAAGAAACAAGTTTGCCTATGTGTTATAACAGACTTATATTGTGAAAAGAATAATAAGATGGTTTGATAAAGTAGACATGATATGATGCTATGTGTGTTAGTATCTTGTAACGTTTGTATAGGTGAGTATCCTTGTTGTGCTTATGTTACTTAAAGATAAGTTGTTATGTTAGTATACTATCACTCACCTCTTGAGATGATACCGGGGGTTAAGCTGCCCTCCGATGCGGGGTAGACTCAGGCGGTCTGGGACCATGATTCGAGAATACCTCATGCGGGTCCAGGGGGCCTATGCGGAGCTACGAGAGTTCCAGGTTAGTATGCGGGGTTATGCCTCATGCGGTCTGTGTGGCCATGCGGACAGCGAGTCCAGGACGATGCCGAGGAGTAGCTACCCTCGATGCGGGGTTACACCTCATGCGGGCCCATGTGAGTGGCCTATGCGGACTCCGGGAGTCCAGGATTAGGCTTGCAGAATGATGATATGGTATAGTGGCCCTGTTTCGATCATTCGCAGCCTAGACAAGACCTATTACAGTTACCTATTGTTGATCTCGTTTATGATGTGACACTACGTGCGGTTTCCTTGGTTGTTTCATACATATTTGTAAACTGGTTTTAAAAATGATATGTTTTCATTTAAGTACTTTACAGTTTCGCATACTTAGTACCTGTTGTACTGACCTCCTTCGGGGGGCTGCGTTCATGCCGGTAAGGGCGGCAGTGCTAGATCCGCATCCTTAGGATCTCTACGTTGGTGTCGGGAGCTCCATCTCTTGGAGGCTCTACTTTTGGTATGATCTCCTGTTGTAGATAGTTTTTGTCTGATCGGGGTATGGCGAGAACCTGTCGCCATAGTGGTATATTTCCTTAAGTGCATGTAGTCATGTTATGCGATTGTCGGATGCTTGCTAAAACATGATTATATATATATATGCCGAAAGGCGATGTTTTCTCACAAAATCTGTGTCTTGTTTTATAAACTATTTTATGTCTTGCTTTATGTTTCCGCTGATTACTCTGATGTATGACTACTTGGGTGCCCCGGTAAGGCACCAGTCACGGGCCCCGGAATGGGTCGTGACAAAAACTTAAACATGAAACAAGATATAAAATAAGAAAACAGGTGAACCAAAACGGTCACCTTTCTGCATATATATAAGAATTCGAACAGTTACATCCTTTACAAATTCTGCCCACAACAGTACTACAGACCTCTAAGAGTTTTATAATAACAACGACGGGACAGGGCCCTGCCATACCCCTGAATGTATAAGAACCTACAATCTCAGGGAATCATAACATAAGATAAGCCTCCGGAGAAACAGAGCTTCCCAAAACGCTGAACTGTGATCCTATGAGCGAGGATCAACAACTGGTGTACCTACTGCGGCATGACGCGGCCGAAAGAGGTCGATCTGATAGGTACCAAGTATGTGAAACTGAAAGTACTGAGATGAAATCATAATAATCTGTATAAAAATAGGAGACATGTATGATAACCAAACTACAGTACACAATATATAAGCAGTCATGTCAAACCAGGGACTCACGCCCTCAAAGTCATCACCCAAATATAACCATGGGTCTCATGCCCACAATATCAATCATGCCCGTGGAATTCCTTCCTCACTGCCGGCAGTCCATGATATAATAACATCATGGAATACACATGAACACCAGGTCCCACCTGTGTTATAAAAATCGTACGGGGTAAGTACGAAGGCATAGCCAACTACTAGAACCTACCGTACCAACAATGCTATAAAACGGTATCGCGAGGTCTTTCTAGACCGCCAAATGATCGAAGTTGGGCCATTCACCCTCAGTATCATTGTGCGAGCCTAATCCTGGAACTCCCGCAGTCCGTATAGGCCACCTAGGCCCGCATGAGGTATTCCTCGCATCGGGGGTAGCTAACCCGCGGTAACATCCTGGACTCCCGCAATCCGCATGGCCACATGGACCGCATGAGGTATTCCTCGCATCGGCGTAACACACCCGGAGTGATTCCTGGAACTCCCGCAGCTCCGCATAGGTCCCATGGACCCACATGAGGTATTCCTCGCATTGGGGGTAGCTAACCCGCGGCAACAAAATAAGTCAGGGGGGTATGTGATGTAATACAAGCGCAACCGGCTTATCGTAAACAACATAAGCACAACAAGAAAACCCCCTTCACATAAAAGTCTCAAGATACTAACGCCCGTAGTATCCTAGCATTTTTACTTATCAAACCGACAAGAAAGTATTAAAAGGCTATCACAAGCAAAACATAGGCAAGTTACTCATACAAGGTACTTTTATTTCATGTCAACAAATCCGGGTTTTAAGCCCAAAGTACTACATACTTCAACTCTCTTAAAAAGAACCATTTTTAAGTACAAAATCACGCGATACTAATACCCGTAGTATCATTCATAGAGTAAATATCATTTTAAGTAAATCAAAACAACATCATGCCCTCTTTTTAAACCAAAACAAGACAATACCATGCCTTCCTTTAAAACAAAGACACTTTTCTTTTTTAAAGTCAAGTAGAAATATACTTTTTAAACCAAGTGTCTTACTCTTTTCAAAACAAGTAACCTATACCTTTAAATCAAGTTATTTATAAGTCAAGTCTCTTTACTTTCAAAAATCCGTCTCATAATCTTTAAATCATATCTCATATCTTTTAAGGAAACCAACCTCCAACTTTTAAAATGTCAAGTTATCATTTTAAATCCAATAATAAAACCATTCTTTTGTTTTCATAAAGTCGTTATAAATAACTTCCCATAAAGCTATTATAACACTTTATGTTTTAAACCAACCAAGGACAACTATTCTCATTTCCGAAATCAAGATGACTTTACTCTTTAAAAGACCACGCACACATTACTCATGAATGAGGTTTTACAACTTTTTAACATAATTCAAGTCCTTAATATTTCATAACAAGTCACTTAACTTTGGAATCAAGTCAAGGACACAAAAGGAAAATCAAATTCCTTTAACACACGTGCGTCTACCGCACTATATATATTTCACAAATATCATGCTCAAGAGAATAGGAAGAATCACATACCTCGCGACGATTATCGACAATTAGCAAAACGCTCCAAAGTACTATAACCTTGCTAGCCTTTTCCACCCTTCAAGTAGAATACGCTACTCGTAGTACTTCAACCTATAATGGTCATAAAATGTCTATTAACCTCTAGCTCTCTTCGTAGAACATTTCTAAGAACAAGGTTCCATATTCTACGGAAAATTCGGCAGCACCACCCCCCCCCCCCCCCCCCCCGAAACCACATAAATAACCTCCAATATCAAGGCCCGCTACCAAGCCATCAACTCAAAGGGGATTATCGTCTAGCAAATGCGTGTACAATTACGCCCCACAATAATACTACAAGTCTCATCAGAATACACCCAATGTAAATACTGTTCAATTCTTTTTAATCATCCTTCCATATATCATATACTCAATTATACATTACTACAACATGTAATCTCCAATTACAATAGAGGGATAAAGATCATTACTTCGATAAGCCCAAAATTATCCAAGATTTATAAGTCAATCCTGAGCAACGTTTAGCTCCAATTTCTTACGCTCCAACCCCCTCCAAGCAACCCTTAGAAGTTTCTAAACAACTTCTCTTAACACTTCATCCAACTATGAAGATTTTTCCTAGGGTTTCGTTTTGCGACTAAAGGAATAAAGTGGTATTTCCGGGCTCTTAGTATAGAGATAACTTTGGAATACTACAAGGGATTTAGGCTAAGGTATTTGGAATAATAACAATACTTGAAGAAATTTTTCCACAAAGGGGGGGGGGGTGTGTTGGACGAGAACTACACTAAGGAGGGAGGGAGAATTTTGCCTTGGAAATTCTCTAAGTGTGGATGAATAAAGTCTTGCACTTAAGGGGGTATTTATAGAGAAATCAAAGGCCAAGATCAAGGCAAGTGTGTGGTGTAGATTGGGGACATGTGTGTATGGGTTCTACCAACCATATGTCCACCACAAAATTGAGACATGTGGCTAGCCACATGTCTCACTAAAAACGCCCCACATGACAAGTGACACTCCAATTCGGCCATAGGGCCACATAGGGGTGACACGTGTCGCCCCCCTACTCGTCCAAAATATTTCATCTCCCGAAAATATCCGTAATGCCAAAAATACGAAAAAAAGTGGGCCCCACAAAACCGTAAATTTTTCCCGTGGGCCCCACGTGACCAATTCTGGAAATAAAATTCCATAATCCTCTAATATTCCAAAAAGTCCGAATACCAAATCTGGGAATCCAATTCCCATTAACGAACCTTTTTCCTTCACAAAATCCGGAAACTTTTCCGTCGAAAAATCACATCTTTCTTCCTTTTCAATTTTAATGTCGTATTCTCGTACGTACGTCCTCATATACATACCCTGGAACTACTGGGTGTAACATTCTTCCCCCCTTAGAAACATTCATCCTGAATGTTCCTTCTAAGTCTCCAAACATACCTGAGTCGGTATAGTCTTCTCTACTATACTTACGAAACCAATTATGCCACACATGGCCATAATACAAAATACGTGCAAAAACTCACATCCGAGCCAACGAGGAATCACCTCTAACAGCCCGAACTCCCTGTAGTACACATACCACACTTCAGTCATCGCTATAGGACTATCCTCATACGATAACCCCCCTGTCATCCGGTCATCATTAACTGGGAACACTCTGGATGGATCTCCGATACTCTTCCAAATCATAGTAACATGGAAGGCGGACGTCGCCTCTAAGTCGGACGGCGGTGCTAACTTATAGGCAACTGGCCTATTCTACAAACGATCGAAAAGGCCCAAGTACCTCGGGCTAAGTTTCCCGCTTTCCAAATCTCGTCACACGCCCAGGGTGGTACCTTGAAGACCACCGTCGGCACTGAACTCCAAGTGTCGACGCCGATTATCCGCACGACTTCTGTTGACTCTGAGCTGCTAATAACCTCTTCTGGATAAGCCTCACCTTATCCACATCCTGCTGGATCAAGTATGGACCAACTATCTGAACCTTGCCAACATCGAACCAATCGACTGACAACTTACACATCCGCCCATACAAGGCTTCATAAGGCGTCATCCGAATACTGAAATGGTAGCTATTATAATACTCACTCAATAAGAGGCAAATAATCCTCACAGCTACCCCTGAAATCAAAACACCAACCCGTAACCTATCCTCAAATGTCTGGATAATATGCGTTGTTTGTCCGTCGGCCCTAGGGTGGATGCAATACTGAGACTCACCTGAGTTCCTAACCTCGCCTGGTACTCCAGAAAAAAAAGAAATAGTCGTAAACTTGGCTCCACTGCCTGTCATAAAATAAAAGTAGGAACCTCGTGCAGCCTTACAACCTTCCTGATATATAACATCTCGCATAACCCTTGAGTAAATGCGATCGGTGAAAGACAAGATGGGCTGACCTCATCGGCCCGACTACTGGTCGAACGCATCCACAAACTCGTACGATGGTTACCTAAACTTGGGCCTAACACCCTCGTGACCCTATCATCTAGCGGGACCACCTCAAACTGATCCCACCACATTCCGGGCTGCGGGTTGACCCGCGATATGACCTCAACCCGACCCACTTCGTACTAAACTCTCGTTCCTGGTCCGGAACAATCTCACTATTCAAGTCATGAGAACCTAGTGGTCTTCTAAGATCAACTATCCACTTACATTTCACACCACTCATGGACTTATCACATGAATATACCCCACGTATACAATGTATCTCGACAAGTATCAAAAACATAAAATCTTTTACTTAAGACGACCTTGCATCTAAGGTCTCCACGTGTAATATTCTAAGGCTCACACCTTCTATGTCCCCATACTTACCTTTCCAACTACCCATGTTTTCTAATCACAACTTACACAATGCTATCCAAACATAACACTTAATATTAAGTCATCATATTACGCATACTAGTCTCTAGAGGGTTAAAGATATACCTGTAACTATTGCTTCACTTTCCCTTTGTCGCTCTAATCCAAATCCTACTCTGCTGGGCGCATAACTATAGAAGGTAATGAACCAGCCACTGATCCAGAAGGCTGAGTCGTAACATCCGCGCCATCTCTGGTCGACCAATTTCTCGCAAAATGGCCCTGCTGGCCGCAAGCATAACAAGTTGTCGAAGTAGTACGATACTCCCCACACTGACACCTACCACAGCGGCCATACCGAGGTGGGGGTGGCCTCCTCTGGCTAAAACCCCTTCCTCTCCGAACCACTGAATCCGCAACTGACCTGGTAGGCTGAGTCATCCCACCGGTATCCCTATTACTAGGACATTCTCTCATCACATGGCCCTGACGGCCGCTGGTAAAACAAGCACCAGTAAAAAGACGACATTCCACAGGATGGCGCCACATCGTGAACACTGAGGGGAAAATGAATACGGCTGGCTAGAACCTATGTATATCTGTGAACCAGAAGCCCTGGAGTTCTGACCAACCCCAAAATACCCCGAACGTCCTGAAGTCTGTGGAGGACCACTCTGTACTGGCGGAGGCGCATACCCAGTCTGCTGCTGAGGCGGTTCGCCTCGAAAGTTACCAAAGGACCCTACTGTTCTGGCCCTCTTCTGCTGATCTTGGTTCATCCGTCGATCTCTACGTTCCTCATTCTGTTGCGCATAAGCTTGTATGCGGGTAATGTCCATGCCTCTCCTGAAGAGCTACTCTTGTACAACCCTCTGCTAAATAATCGTCAAGTCCCGTGACATATCGGTGCACTCTATCCTCCATGTCCGCCACTAGAGTGGGGGCATACCGAGCTAATGAGTCGAATTCTATATTGTACTCTCGAACTGTCCGCCCATTGTGTCTCAACATTAAAACCCTATCCACTCGGGCTCTCCTCATCCGCGAAGGCAAGAAGTGTATAAGAAATGCCTCTGAGAACTCGTCCCAACCAGCTGGAGGCGCATGCTCCCCCCGGGATAGTTCCCATGAATCAAACGATCGGCCAGCGATATCACGCAGCCGATGTGAACCCAATACCACCGACTCTGTCTCTGAGGCCTTGATCACTTTCATGATCCGCTGCAACTGTCGAATAAAATCCTGAGGATCTTCCTCAGTTCTCAATCCATAGAACTCGGGTGGTATGACTCAAGAAGTCCCGAAATCTCAAACTATCGGATCTAGGGTGAACTACTGGTACTACCGGAACCTCCGACTCTCGTCTGTCCTCATTCCTAGCCACAAGCCTAGCTAGTAACTGGGACATCTCCTTGTAACTCATATCCTCGGCTCCTGATCGTGGAACTGGAGACTCAGGTATCGTGGTCTCAGTAGCTACTGCTGCTACTCTAAACTCTGCTGGGGCTAACGTTGTCGCAGAACTCCCCATCGAAAGTACCACCTCAGGTAAAGGCGGGCTGTGCCACAGTAACCCTCATATTCTACTCATGACTCCTCGCTTCCTTGCCATCCGGGCTCTGGTTGCCTTGTGTAGAGGCATAGCTAGCACTGTCTGAATACGCGGGAGTCCAACTTATAACCTGACTCTAAGGCACGATCTCGGAGTGAGAAGAATGAAACCAATCCTAAATATCTTGCGACCTCATGATTATAGGTGTGGTACACAACACGCCGATAATCAAGACTCTACTAGATACGATCTGTAGACACTTTCAGGATTAAGCGCTCGATACCACTTTTGTCACGACCGACTGTTATACCCGTATTTCCAGTATATGCGTGGGGCGTGCGTAAAAGTTTGGGCTTTAAAAGTGGCTTGGCGATTTTACTTTGTGTACAACACCCGGTTAGAGTCGTTTTTACGAAACGTTTTACATAACTTGCGAAGGAAAATTCGGCTATGTCATTTCTATTTTTGCGGATTTTTCAGAGGCGAAACATTTTGGACCAACGAGAGGGCGACACTTGTCACCCTCTCATTGGGGACGTTGGGGAGGTGAAGTGGCCGATTGGTCTTGGCTTTTTGTCAAGTAGTTGGTAGGATATTTTGTGGGTAGATGGATAAGGTACACTTGGGTAAATCCTAGCCCTACACTTGCCTTGCACTTGGCATGATCTTGGCCATTGGTTGGCCATGGCTTGACATATAAATACCCCCCCCCCCCTTTTGAAGACTTCTTCATCCATTCCTAAACTTTCCTAAGTCTTGAGAGCTCCCCCCCTTTGTGTGGTGTTCTCGTCCTCCCCCTTGTGAGGCCCCTTGGCGAGAGCCCCTCCCTTGGCGAGAGTACCCCACAGTGGGGTTGGCGAGGGTATACACCACTTTGTGGTGTTGTCTCGTATATATACCCCCCCTCTTATTAGAAATACTCTCAAAAGTATTGTTGTTATACCCAAATTACCTTAGCCGTATACCTTGTAGTATTCCAAAGATACCTCTATACGTAGAGCCCGGAAATACTACCGTATGTCCTTTTTGTCTCAAACCGAAACCCTAAGGAAAATCTCCATAGTTGGTTGGAGTATTAAGTAGAGGTCGCGTAGAGCTTCTAAGGGTTGTTTGGAGCGGGTTGGAGCACCCGGAGTAGGAGCTAAGCGTTGCTAAGGATCGACATTTTACTTGGATAATTATGGGCTTATCGAGGTATTTATCTTGTCCCCCTATTGTAATTGGAAGTTACATGTTGTAGGAATATATAGATGAAGTATACTATATATAGAACTGAACATGGTTTTGCGGCAATGTCTTTGGACTTAAGCCTGAATTTAAAGAAGAGAAGCGAGCGTAATTACGTGGGGTGTATTCTGATAGACTTGTGTAGTTGTGGGTAGGGAAGAAATTTGCGAATTTCCGTAGAATCTTGTATCTAGATTTAATCTACTGAGTAGTCTAGACTTTGATAGACTTGTATAACCTTTATAGGTTGAATGTTTTGTGAGTAGCATGTGCTACTTGGAAGGTGGACAAGGCTAGCCGGGTTATAGCCGTGGAGCGATTTGCTAATAGTCGATAATCGTCGCGAGGTATGTGATTCTTCCTATCCTCTTGAGCATGATATTTTAAAAGAATATATATATAGTGCGGTAGGCGTGCGTGCTAATTGAGCGTAATTATGCGGCAATGTCTTTTGACATAAGCGAATAATAAAGATCTTGAAGTATTTCAAGATAATTAAACTTTTTTAAAGAAGAGTAATACTTGGTTTTAAAAGCTTAAGAGTTATACTAGCTTTATGGGAAGTTAGGTATAACGGCTTAAGAGAGATAAAGCGAATGATTTATTGATTTTAGAAGTTAGAGACTTGATCTTGTAAGATAAGAGACTTAACGTAAATGAATTATATGAATTTTGTGTGAAACCTCATTCGTGAGTAATGAGTACTTGGTTTTAAAAGGGATAATGTTTCTTGATTTGGAAATCGAATGTGTATCGACAAACCATTGCAGCGTTAATAAAGGAAAATGTATTGAATAATTAAGTATTATTAAAACCAGTAGAAACTCCATCTGCATAGAAGCTAAGATGAGACAAAATGATATTTCCTAGATCATGGCTGCTTAATAAGATTGATTATGAACAAGAATAACCTACTCACATATAAGGCATATGTTTCTCAGATTGTTTAAAAGAGAATTATATTCTTAAATGAATAAGATTATGAACCACGAAACCTTTCTAAAATAAGAAACGTGAACATTTGAAATTAGGCAAACTTGAACGTTTGGAAAAGAATGTTGTTACTTGATTTTACCAAGAGAAGTGTTTTGATTTACTTCAAAAGATAATCACTCTATTTTCATATACTACTGGTATTGTGTGACTTTTGTGAAAGTAACGTATCTTTTAAAGAGTTAATGTATGAAGTACTTTGGGGATAAAAACCCGATCTTGTTAATCATATAGTAGAAAGTACCTTGTGTGTATAACTTGATTGTGTTGGTTTGTGATAGCCTTGTAATACTTTCTTGTTGATTTGTTAAAGTAAACATGCTAGGATGCTACGTGTGTTAGTATCTTGTGATGTTTGTGTAAAGGGGTTTCCCTTGAGTGTGCTTATGTTGTTTAAACGATAAGTTGTTATGTTAGTATTGTATCACTCATGATTAGGGGTTAAGGCGCCTCCGTCTGGGGTAGACTCGGTAGTGCTGTGTGACCTATGATTCGAGAATACCTTATGCGGTGCATGTGGCCTATCTTGGGCTGCGGGAGTTCGAGGTTAGTATCGGCCTTTGTGGTCATGCGGTCTATGTGGCCATGCGGACGGCGAGTCGGGGCGGCTGCAGGGAGTAGCTACCCTCGATGCGGGAATACCTCATGCGGGCCATTGGGTGGCCCGTGCGGGCTACGGGGAAGTTCGGGGCTGAAGCGCGCATTAGATCTGCGAGCGAGTGGCGGCTTTGATCATGTGATGCAGGCGGATCGTGATCTGATTTATGACCTTGTTATCTTGTAGGTTTTAGTAGTCGGCTATGCGCCCGTACTTACCGTGCGGTTTTATGATGACAGGTGGGACACGGTGTTCATGTGTATTCCTTGGTGCTTTTATATCATAGACTGCCGGTGAGGAAGGTATTCCACGGGCATGATTGATGTTGTGGGAGTGAGACCCATTGTTATATTTGAGTGATGACTTTGAGGGCGTGAGTCACTGACTTGACATATTTGCTTATTTATTGTGAGCGTAGTTTGGTTATCATACATGTCTCTGCTTTATATAGCTGCTATGATTTCATTCTGATATTTCGATTTCACATACTTGGTACTGTTATCTTGACCTCCTTGAAGTGCGTTCATCCGCGAGTAAAGGTACGCGATCGTTGATCCTCGCTCTTAGGGTCCGATTCGGCGTTTGGGAAAGCTCCGTTTCTCGGAGGCTTATCTTAGTATAGTCCACTGTTGTTGTAGGTGCTTACATTCGAGGTATGGCGAACCACTGTCGTCGTTGTTGTCATATCATTCGTAAGTGCAGAAATCTTGTTGTGGGCGGGGTTGTAATAGGATATGTTCAAATTGTTATTTATATATCTGAAGGTAACCGTTTTTGGTTGCTTTGTCTTCTTATTTCAACTGTCTTATTGCATTGGCTTCATGTTATTGTTTTATGTTCCATTGATTACTCGATGTTGTATCCTTTGGGGTGCGGGGTAAGACACGATCCACGGGCCGGGTTCGGTCGTGACAAAAGTGGTATCGAGCGATTAATCCTCGAAAAGTGTCTACACCGTATCGATGAAGTCTTGATTATCGGTGTGTTGTGCACCACACCCATGTCGAGGCTATAGGATATTTAGGATTAGTTTCCATTCTTCTCACTCGAGATCGTGCTTAGAGGCGTGTTATAAGTTGGACCCTCTAACGTATTTCTTTCCACTACCGTTATGCCTCGCGTAAGGCGAAACCCGAGAGGCAAAGCGGCGAAGGAGGCTGCGAGTAGAGTTGAAGGGTTACGAGGGCAGCCCAATCGTCACACGAGTTAGGTGCTTCATTTGGAAGTTCTGCGGCGTCACTAGCCCGGCAAAGTTTAGCACGGCGGCGGTTCTGCTGCGGCCATGATATTTGAACCTTGATTCGCGGCCAGGGGCGAGAATATGGATTGCAAAGCGACCACACTAACTATGGATTTGGCTACGAGAGTATCCGATGTACGCGAGTCTTGATGACTATCTAAGAGAGGTTGTGCAAGAGTAATTCTTGATTAGGCTTGAGCATGGCACGTATGCGGGCTTATGTGCGGTAGAAAGCGTAAAGCAAGCGGGTTAACGAAGGGCGGCGAGAAGAGGGCGAGAAGGAAGGTCCTTGGTAACTTTGAGACGAGTCACCTCACCAGATTAGATATGCACCTCGCCCGGTCTTGAGTAGTCTTCCACGGATTTCGGGACTTTTGGGGTATGCGGAGTTGGTGAGCACGGGACTTAGGTTAGCGATGTGGCGAGATGTCATCGGGAATGGCGTCTTTAGTTGGTACTTGTTGTACCTACGGCCGTCAGTCGATGACGAGAGGATGTCCTAGTAGGAGGACTTAGCCCTCGATATCGGTGGGTAGTTCGTCACCTTCAGCTATCGCCTGCAGGCGAGTTTGATTAGAACGACTAAGGGAGTGAAGCGGTGAATACATATAGATCTTTAACCTACAGGGAATAGTATGTGTGATAAGGTGAGTATACCTTAAGTGTTATATTCTGATAGCATTGTGTAAATTGTGATTAGAAATCTTGGTTAGTTAACCAAGTAAGATTTGGGGGATAGAGAAGGTGTGAGCCTTAGAGTTTTATACGTAGAGACCTTAGAGGTAAGGCCATCTCGAGTAAAGGTGTAGTGTTATGTTTGATCCTTATCGGAGTGCATAGTGCACGTGAGCTATGTTTGAGATAGGTCCCTAAGTAGTGTGGTATGAAAGAGGGTAGTTGAACTAAGATGACCGCTAGGTTTTCGTAACGTGATTAGCGAAATTGTTCCGGATCGGGGAGCTAGTGTTTTGCGCGTTACCGGGTCGGGTTGAGGCCACGTTGCGGGTCAACCCGCGGCTTTGTATGGTGGTGGGGTCAGTTTGTGGTGGTCCCGCCTTGTGATAGGGTCATGAGGGTGTTAGGCCCAGGTTTGGTTAACCAGCGTACAAGTTCATGGATGCGTTCGACCAGTAGTCGGGCCGATGGGGGCAGCCCATCGTGGGTTTGATCGGACCGTATACTCGGCGATGTTGTTATATCGAGAAAGGTTGTAAGGCTGCAGGTGCCTACCTTCACCTTATGGCGACGATGGGGCCCAGTTCTGATTGTTTCTTTTTCTTTACGAGAGTTTTACGAGCGGGGTTAGGAACTCGGTGAGACTGAGTCGCGTTCGCCCTCGGGCGGTGTTTGGATTTACAGGGTAGTGGTGGGGATTGTTGTCTCCTGTGGAGGGAGTGTTTAAGCTACCATTTCAGTGATTCGGATGTCGTCTTATGACGCCTTGTAGGGGCGGAAATGTAAGTTGCCGTTCGATTGGTTCGATGTTGGCAAAGTTCAGATAGTTGGTTCATACTTGTTCAGTAGAATGTGGATAGGGTGAAGCTTATCCAGATGAGGTCATTGGCAGCTCAGAGTCAACGGAAGTCGTGCGGATAATCGACGTCGGCGCAAAGTTCAGGTTGGCGGTCGAATTCTTGAAGGTACCACCCCGGATAGGGTGCGATGAGTTTTGGAAAACAGAGGGAACTTAGCCCGAGTTACTTTGGGCCTTTCAGATCATGTGAAGAGTAGGCCAGGTTGCCTGTATGTTAGCTTTTGCCGTCCGACTTGGGAGGAAGTATGTCCGATCTTTCGTATTGCTATGTTCGGGAAAGTATCGGAGATCCATCCAGAGTGTTCCCAGTTAATGATGACCAAGTTGGAGATAGTAACCCAGAGATTTCGGGAACGGAATCGATGGCGAGAATATGGTAAGTTATGAGAAGGAGTTCGAGTGTGCGAGAAAGTGCAGCGTAAGGAAGAAGCGAGCATGTATTGCGAGCATCGATGTGATCATTTCTTTTGTATGAAGAAGGTGCGAAGGAAGTATATTTTAGACCTCGGGTGAGTGCTTTTTGTAATGTTAGAGGTGTTTCCTCATGGACTTAGATGTAAGTATTTGCGCAGTGTTTGCGGCGGTTGTGGCGAGATTGTTCTCGTAAGTATAGTAGTGAAGACTATCTTGGCGCGCGTTTGTTTGAGACTTAGAAGGAACATTCGACGAATGTTTCTAAGGAAGGGAGAATGTTATACCGTATTTCAGTATATGCGTGGGGCGTGCGTAGAAAAGTTTGGGCTTTAAAAGTGGCTTGGCGATTTTACTTTGTGCACAACACCGGTTAGAGTCGTATTGACGAAGCGTTTTACATAACTTGCGAAGGAAAATTCGGCTATGTCATTTCTATTTTTGCGGATTTTTAGAGGCGAAACATTTTGGACCAACGAGAGGCGACACTTGTCACCCTCATTGGGAACGTTGAGGCGGTGAAGTGGCGATTGGTCTTGGCTTTTTGTCAAGTAGTTGGTAGGATATTTTGTGGGTAGATGGATAAGGTACACTTGGGTAAATCCTAGCCTACACACTTGCCTTGCACTTGGCATGATCTTGGCCATTGGTTGGCCATGGCTTGACCTATAAATACCCCCCCCCCCCTTTGAAGACTTCTTCATCCAGTCCTAAACTTTTCTAAGTCTTGAGAGCTCCCCCCCTTTGTGTGGTGTTCTCGTCCTCCCCCTTGTGAGGCCCCTGGCGAGAGCCCCTCCTCCCCTTCGAGAGTACCCCACAGTGGGGTTGGCGAGGTATACACCACTTTGTGGTGTTGTCTCGTATATATACCCACTCTTGGTAGAAATACTCTCAAAGTATTGTTGTTATACCCAATTACCTTAGCGTATACCTTGTAGTATTCCAAAGATACCTCTATCGTAGAGCAGGAAATACTACAGTATGTCCTTTTGTCTCAAACCGAAACCCTAAGGAAAATCTCCATAGTTGGTTGGAGTATTAAGTAGAGTCGCGTAGAGCTTCTAAGGGTTGTTTGGAGCGGGTTGGAGCACCGGAGTAGGAGCTAAGCGTTGCTAAGGATCGACATTTTACTTGGATAATTATGGGCTTATCGAGGTATTTATCTTGTCCCTATTGTAATTGGAAGTTACATGTTGTAGGAATATATAGATGAAGTATACTATATATAGAATGAACATGGTTTTGCGGCAATGTCTTTGGACTTAAGCACGAATTTAAAGAAGAAGCGGCTGTAATTACGTGGGGTGTATTCTGATGAACTTGTGTAGTTTGTGGGTAGGGAAGGGCTGCGAATTTCCGTAGAATCTTGTATCTAGATTTAATCTCTTTGAGTAGTCTAGACTTTGATAGACTTGTATAACCTTTATAGGTTGAATGTTCTGTGAGTAGCATGTGCTACTTGGAAAGTGGACAAGGCTAGCCGGGTTATAGTCGTGGGGCGATTTGCTAATAGTCGGTAATCGTCGCGGTATGTGATTCTTCCTATCCTCTTGAGCATGATATTTTAAAAGAATATATATAGTACGGTAGGCGTCGGCGTGCTAATTGAGCGTAATTATGCGGCAATGTCTTTTGACTTAAGCCCGAATAATAAAGATCTTGAAGTATTTCAAGATAATTAAGAACATTTTTAAAAAGAGTAATACTTGGTTTTAAAAGCTTAAGAGTTATACTAGCTTTATGGGAAGTTAGGTATAACGGCAGAGAGATAAAGCGAATGATTTATTGATTTTAGAAGTTAAGAGACTTGATCTTGTAAGATAAGAGACTTAACGTAAATGAATTATATGAATTTTTGTGTGAAACCTCATTCGTGAGTAATGAGTACTTGGTTTTAAAAGGGATAATGTTTCTTGATTTGGAAATCGAATGTGTATCGACAAACCATTGCGGCGTTAATAAAGGAAAATGTATTGAATAATTAAGTATTATTAAAACCGGTAGAAACTCCATCTGCATAGAAGCTAAGATGAGACAAAATGATATTTCCTAGATCATGGCTACTTAATAAGATTGATTATGAACAAGAATAACCTACTCACATATAAGGCATATGTTTCTCAGATTGTTCAAAGAGAATTATATTCTTAAATGAATAAGATTATGAACATGAAACCTTTCTAAAATAAGAAACGTGAACATTTCAAATTAGGCAAACTTGAACGTTTGGAAAAGAATGTTGTTACTTGATTTTACCAAGAGAAGTGTTTTGATTTACTTCAAAAGATAATCACTCTATTTTCATATACTACGGGTATTGTGTGACTTTTGTGAAAGTAACGTATCTTTTAAAGAGTTAATGTATGAAGTACTTTGGGGATAAAAACCCGATCTTGTTAATCATATAGTAGAAAGTACCTTGTGTGTATAACTTGATTGTGTTGGTTTGTGATAGCCTTGTAATACTTTCTTGTTGATTTGTTAAAGTAAACATGCTAGGATGCTACGTGTGTTAGTATCTTGTGATGTTTGTGTAAAGGGGTTTCCCTTGATTGTGCTTATGTTGTTTAAACGATAAGCTGTTATGTTAGTATTGTATCACTCATGATTAGGGGTTAGGCGCCCTCCGTCTGGGGTAGACTCGGCGGTCTGTGTGACCTATGATTTGAGAATACCTTATGCGGTGCGTGTGGCCTTTACGCGAGCTGCGGGAGTTCGAGTTAGTATGCGGCACTTTGTGGTCACGCGGTCATGTGGCCCGTGCGGACGGCGAGTCCAGGGCGGCTAGGGAGTAGCTACCCTCGATGCGGGAATACCTCATGCGGGCCATTGAGTTGTTATACCCGTAGTTGCAGGGTATGTATGTGAGGGCGTGCGTGCGAGTCTGGCGAGAAAATTTTGAAAAGAAAGAAAGATGTGAGTTTTCGTGGAAAAGTTTCGGTTATTTGTGAAGAAAAAGGTTCGTTAATGGGAATTGGATTCCCGATTTGGTATTTGGACTTCATAGATTATATTAGAATTTTGAGATTTTATTTTGGAAATGGTCACGTGGGGCCACGGGAGATTCTGGTTTGTAGAAGCTTTGTTTTGAGATTTCGGTATTGTGGATATTTTTGAAAGACATTTTATGAGGGCCAATAGGAGGGTGACACGTGTCACCCACCTGTAAATGGCTTAGAAGTTACATTGTCGCTGGCCTTTGGTTAGAGTCGTTTTTACGAAGCGTTTGCGTTACTTGCGAAGGAAAATTCGGCTATGTCGTTTTGTATTTTTGCGGATTTTTCCGAGAGCGGAACCTTTTGGACCAGCGGGAGGGTGACACTTGTCACCTCGTTGTGATTTGGAGGGGCGGTCGAGGTGGGTTGGCACTTGGCGATTGGCCCAAGTGTGCCTTGTTTGGTGCATTGTTTTGTGGAGTGTTTTGTGGAGTAGGGTTTAGGGTGCACTTGGCTTAATCTTGCCCTTACACTTGCTATACACTTGGAAGGATCTTGGCCCTTGGTTGGCCTGTGGTTTTGCTATAAATACCCCAAGTGTGAAGACTTCATCCATTCAAAAACTTCCAAGTCTTGAAACCCTCTCCTCCCCCTTGTGAGCTCTTGGCAGAGCCTCCTCTCCCCCACCGTGTGGCCTTTGGTAGGGTTCCTCCCCTTTGTGGTGCTAGCGGTGGGTACCACACTAGCCTAGTTGTTTCGTATAATACCCTTGTTGTGGTATAGAAATACTCCTAGTATTGTTATAATACCCAAAATACCTTAGCCTTGTACCTTGTAGTATTCCAAAGATACCTCTTTACGTAGAGTCAGGAAATACTACCTTTTGTCCTTTTAGTCTCAAGCCGAAACCCTAAGGAAATCTTCATAGTTGGTTGAAGTATTTGAGTAGAAGTTAGTTAGAACTTCTAAGGGTTGTTGGAGTGGTTTGGAGCGCGGAGTGGAGCTAAACCTTGCTCAGGATCGACATTATAACTTGGATAATTTTGGGCTTGTCGGTAATTATCTTGTCCTCTATTGTAATTGGAAATTACATGTTTGTTAGAATATATAGTTGAAGTATACTATATATGGAACTATACTTAGTATTCGGCAATGTCTTTTGACTTAAGCTGAAGAATAAAGAAATGAATCGTATTTACATAGATGTATTGCGATGAGACTTGTGTAGTATTGTACACGTCAGGTTAGGCGTGTAAAACCCCACAGTTGGCTTGGTAGCGGCCTCGATAGAGGAGGAGATTTACGTTGTTGCGGGAGAGTCTTGCCGAATTTTCTATAGAAAGATAGAAACTTGTGTTTTGGGGTTAATAGGCGTTTGTGACCTTTATAGGTGAAAATCGAGAATAGTGTATTCTACTCGAGAGTGGAAAGGGCTAGCGAGGTTGTAGTACTTGGAGCATTTTGCTTATTGTCGATAAATCGTCGCGAGGTATGTGAACCTCTTCCTATCTTTTCTAGCATGATTGTTGTGAACTATGTAGTACGGTAGACGTACATGTGCTAAGTGATTTGGTTGGTTTAAAACATAGGGTGTTATAATAGCTTTATGGGAAGTTAGTTATAACGACCTTATGTAAGTGAAAATGGTTTACTGATGTAAGAAGTTAAGAGACTTGATCTTATAAGATAAGAGACTTAACTTATTTGTTTTAATGTGAATGTTTGTGTGAAACCTCATTCGTGAGTAATGAGTACTTGGTTTTATTTAATGGGATAATGTTTTACTGATTTCGGAAATCAGAATGTGTATCGACAGACCACTGCAGCGTTAATAAAGGAAAATGTATTGAATAATGATGTGTTGTATTAAAACCAGTAGAAACCTCCATCTGCATAGAAGCTAAGATAAGACAAAATGATATTACATTTTCTAGATCACGGTCACTTTGTAATAAGATCGTTATAAACAAGAATAAACTACTCGTATATGACATATGTTACTCAATTGTTCTAAAAGGAATCAAGTGATTAAGTTTGGGAACTATGAAACCATTTGAAAATGAGAAGCTTGAGTAATTGAAACTAGGCAAAGCGGAACTTAGGAAAGAATGTTGTTACTTGATTTTGAAAAGGAAGGTGGGTTGGTCATTCTAATACTACGGGTATCGGGTGACTTTTATAAAAGTAATGGATCTCTTTTAAAGAACTTAACGTATGTAGTACTTTGGGGTTAAAAACCGGACTTTGGCATAAAATGAAAGTACTTTGAGTTGTGTGAAACTTGCTATGCTTGTGATGATAGCCTTTATTGTACAATCGTTGTGTTTTACGTATTTGCGTCTCGATAGAGGTCGGTTGGTAGTTGAGAACTTACTTGGGCGTGCGTGATGTGGAGAAATTCCGCAGATGCGTTCTGTTGATAGTATTATTGTTGTTAATCGCTTTGGACATCGCGACACGATGCGTAGCGCACGGGTATGCTTCGATTTTTGGTTAAGGGATTGTGGTTAATCGCTTTCGATCTACTGAGACGATGCGTTGCGCCGGGGTCGCTTTCCAGTTAGATTATCGCCTTGTGATTTCCCTATGGACATCGACACGATCGTAGCGCTGCGGGTATCGTCCATTTGGAATGTTGTCTTATTTTTCCCTTTGGACATCACGACCACGATCGTGGCGCTGCGGGTATGCTTCCATTTGGATTCTTTGTCTTGTTGTTGAGTCACATGGACATGTCTACACCGATCTGAGTCCGGGGCATGTGGCCATGGGACATTGGTATTATTGTTGCATCATGGACATGTCTACACCGTCGCGAGATTCGGCACGCGGCCGTGATCACGAACGATTGATGTTGTGGGCGTGAGACCCATAGTTATATTGGGTGATGGTGTTTTATGTTGTGGCGTAGTTTGGTTATCATACATGTCTCTGCTTTATATAGACTAGTATGATTTCATTTACTGATATTATGCAGTTTCACATACTTGGTACTGTTATCTTGACCTCCCGGAGTGCGTTCATGCCGCGGTAGAGGTACATCGGTCGTAGACCTCGCTCATAGGATCATGATTCGGCGCATTTGAAGCTCCGTTTCTCAGGAGGCTTATCTTTTAGTAGGTGTTCCACGAGTTGTAGGTTCTTGTACATTCGGGGTATGGCGAGCCCTGTCGTCATAGTCATTGTATATCTTAGAGTGCATGTAATCTTGTTGTGGGCGGGGTTGTAAAAGGATTAAGCTGTTGAGTTTTATGTATATCGAAGGCAAGCTATTTTGGTTGCTGTTTATTTATTATATCTTTTGTTAAATGACTCATGTTTTATGTTCGTGATTTTCTCTGATGTATGTATCACTAGGGTGCCCGGGGTAAGGCACCAGTCACGGGCCCGATTTACGGGGTGTGACAAAGTGGTATCAGAGCAGTTAATCCTCGGAAAGTGTCTACAGACCGTGTCTAGTAGAGTCTTGATTATCGGTGTGTTGTGCACCACATCTATGTCGAGAGGCTATAAGACATTTAGGATTAGTTTCCATTTCTTCTCATTACGAGATCGTGCCTTAGAGCTTGTGTTGTGAGTTGGACCCCGGCGTATCTCGTTTACGATTATGCCTCGCGCAAGCAGCGAGCCCGGAAGGGCAAGGCGGCCGAGGCGCTAGTGAGATCTGAGGAGTTCGAGCGCGAGCGGTCGAGACGAGGCAGTGCTTCCGGCCCGAGTTTGCGCAGCGCCCGGCCAGCGAGTTTAAAGCGCGGCGGTGGCTGCTGAGACTCTGATACACGAGCCTCGGTCCGCGATGCAGGCGGGGAGATGGGTCTGAGAGATGGCGATTATTGGCGGTCGTGGCGGATATGAGATAAGTGGATCGGCGATTCGATTCGATGCTGATGGTTCACCCCGGCGAGATAGTTTGAGGCTACGGGACTTTCGAGTTGTAGCCGCGAGTTTTGGGGTCGAGGCACGAGGATGATCGCGAGGAGTTCATCCGGCGATTCTGACGGATCGTCACGGGTGATCAAGGCTTGAAGACCGAGTCGTGACCTTTGGTTCGCGTCGGCTGCGTGATACATGATCGATTGGTTTGATTCATAGGAGCTTTCGGGAGAGCATGCACCTCAGCGGTATGGGATGAGTTTTGGGGCTTTCTCACGCACTTCTTGCCTCGCGGATGAGAGGGCACGCAGTAAACATTTTTGTTCGAGACAGAGGCGCATGTTAGGGAGTACAATGTCGAGTTCGATTCTTTGGCTCGATATGTACTGCGCTAGTTGCGGATATGGAGGATAGGAGTGCATCGCCACGTCACGGGCTAGATGATTATATGGTGAGTCTTGTGCGGGTGTTTCTCTTGGCCGGGCATGGACATTGCCGCGTGCGAGCTCATGCGCTAGGATGTGAGGCACGGAGGGTCGAAGGAATGACTGGATCGTGAGAAGAGGGCCGGGGCGGCAGGTCCTTTGGTGACTTCGAGGCGGACCGCCTCAGCAGCAGGCTAGTTATATACCCCCACCAGTACAGAGTGGTCCTCCACCGTCTTGAGGCGGTCGGGGCTCGAGGTTCAGATTTCGGAGAAGCGGGGTGTTAACGGTGAAGCCACCCTACCTCGTTGTGACCGTTGTGGTAGACTCCATTTTGGAGAGTGTCGTGCTAGATTGGGAGTTTGTTTTGCATGCGGCCAGCGAGCCATTTTGCGAGGAACTGTCCGACCAAGGAAGCGCGGATGTTACGACTCGACGCCCGAGATTTGTGGTGGTTCATCACCTTCTATATCGCCTGCGGCAGGGCCTATGATAGAGTGGAGCGGTAGCTTCAGGTATATCCTTAACCCTCTAGAGTTTTGGTATGCTTGTTATGATGATCTCATTATTGTGTGCTATGTACGGATAGCATTGTGATATGTGTGAGTTAGAATACATGGTTAGTTGGAAGGTTACGTATGGGGGCATGGTAAGTGTGAACCTTAGACTATTTATGTGAGACCTTAGAGGTAAGGTCGTCTTGAGTATAAGATTCGTTTTATGTTTGACCCTTATAAGGGTGAGTAGTATACGTAGGATTTATCTGTGTGATGAGTCCGTGGGTAGTGTGAGATGGAAGTGGTAGCTTTCATGATGTGAATTAGTAAGATTGTTCGGATCGGGAACAACAGTTTAGCCATTGGGTCGGGTTGAGGACCATTTGCGGGTCAACCGTAACGGTTTGGGGTGGGGTCGGTTAGGTGGTCCCGCGGTGGTAGGTCACGAGGATGCTAGGCCCAAGTTTGTATGACCATCGTATGAGTTTGTGGATGTGTTCGACCAGAATCGTTCGTGAATGGGGAATGGCCTTAGGGGATATTACGGCTAGTAAGATGACCAAGTTTGGAGGTAGTGACTCGGAGATTTTCGAGAGCGGAGTAATGTGAAGTATGGTGCGCCGGGAGAGTTCAAGTGTTCGAGAAGGACACGACGAGTAAGGAAAGAAGAGGGCGTGTGTTATTTCGTGGCGAAGCGTGGCGTTGACAACTTGTTAGAGGAACTTCATCGATATCCGTCTTGAGAAGGAACATTCGGACGAATGTTTCTAAGGAGGAGAATGTTATACCCGTAGTTGCGGTATGTATGTGAGGGCGTACGTGCGAGAGTCACGAAGAAAATTTTGAAAAGAAAGAAAGATGTGAGTTTTCGACGGAAAAGTTTCGGTTATTTGTGAAGAAAAAGGTTCGTTAATGGGAATTGGATTCCCGGTTTGGTATTTGGACTTCATAGATTATATTAGAATTTTGAGATTTTATTTTGGAAATGGTCACGTGGGGCCACGGGAGATTCTACGGTTTTGTGAGGCAGCTTTGTTTTGAGATTCCGGTATTGTGGATATTTTTGAAAGACGTTTTATGAGGGCCAATAGGAGGTGACACGTGTCACCCCGCCAAATGGCTTGGCGAAGTTACATTTGTCTGTGACACGGTTAGAGTCGTTTTTTTCGACGAAGCGTTTGCGTTACTTGCGAAGGAAAATTCCGGCTATGTCGTTTTGTATTTTGCGGATTTTTCCGAGAGGCGGAACCTTTTGGACCAGCGGGAGGTGACACTTGTCACCTCATTGGCGATTTGGAGGGCGGTCGAGGTGGGTTGGCACTTGGCGATTGGCCCTTGAAGTGTGCCTTGTTTGGTGCATTGTTTTGTGGAGTGTTTTGTGGAGTAGGGTTTAGGGTGCACTTGGCTTAATCTTGCCCTTACACTTGCTATACACTTGGAAGGATCTTGGCCCTTGGTTGGCCTTTGGTTTTGCTATAAATACCCCCCTAAGTGTGAAGACTTCATCCATTCCAAAAACATCCAAGTCTTGAAACCCTCTCCTCCCCCTTTGTGAGCTCTTAGCCGAGAGCCTCCTCTCCCCTTTTCGTGTGGCCTTTGGCGAGGGTTCCCACTCACACTGTGGTGCTAGGTAGGGTACCCCTAGCCTAGTTGTTTTAGTATAATACCCTTGTTGTGGTATAGAAATACTCCCCTAGTATTGTTATAATGCCCAAAATACCTTAGCCTTGTACCTTGTAGTATTCCAAAGATACCTCTATACGTAGAGCCCGGAAATACTACCTTTTGTCCTTTTTAGTCTCAAACCGAAACCCTAAGGAAATCTTCATAGTTGGTTGAAGTATTTGAGTAGAAGTTGGTTAGAACTTCTAATGGTTGTTGGTGTGTTTTGGAGCGCGCGGAGTGGAGCTAAACCTTGCTCAGGATCGACATTATAACTTGGATAATTTTGGGCTTGTCGAGGTAATTATCTTGTCCCTCTATTGTAATTGGAAATTACATGTTTGTTAGAATATATAGTTGAAGTATACTATATATGGAACTATACTTAGTATTCGGCAATGTCTTTTGACTTAAGCCTGAAGAATAAAGAAGCTGAATCTGTATTTACATAGGGGTGTATTGCGATGAACTTGTGTAGTATTGTACACGTCAGGTTAGGCGTGTAAAACCCCCTGGTTGGCTTGGTGGCGGCCTCGATAGAGAGGAGATTTCTGTTGTTGCGGGGAGAGTCTTTGCGAATTTTCTATAGAAAGATAGAAACTTGTGTTTTGGGGTTAATAGACGTTTGTGACCTTTATAGGTGAAAGTACTGAGAATAGCGTATTCTACTCGAGGAGTGGAAAGGGCTAGCGAGGTTGTAGTACTTGGAGCATTTTGCTTATTGTCGATAAATCGTCGCGAGGTATGTGAACCTCTTCCTATCTTTTCTAGCATGATTGTTGTGAACTATGTAATGCGGTAGGCGATACGTGTGCTAAGTGATTTGGTTGGTTTAAAACATAGGGTGTTATAATAGCTTTATGGGAAGTTAGTTATAACGACCTTATGTAATGAAAATGGTTTCTTGATGTAAGAAGTTAAGAGACTTGATCTTATAAGATAAGAGACTTAACTTATTTGTTTTAATGTGAATGTTTGTGTGAAACCTCATTCGTGAGTAATGAGTACTTGGTTTTATTTAATGGGATAATGTTTCTTGATTTGAAATCGAGAATGTGTATCGACAGAGACCAACTGCGGCGTTAATAAAGGAAAATGTATTGAATAATGATGTATTGTATTAAAACCGGTAGAAACCTCCATCTGCGTAGAAGCTAAGATAAGACAAAATGATATTACATTTTCTAGATCATGCATTCTTTGTAATAAGATCGTTATAAACAAGAATAAACTACTCACGTATATGACATATGTTACTCAATTGTTCTAAAAGGAATCAGTGATTAAGTTTGGGAACTATGAAACCATTTGAAAATGAGAAGCTTGAGTAATTGAAACTAGGCAAACTGGAACTTAGGAAAAGAATGTTGTTACTTGATTTTGAAAAGGAAGGTGGGTTGGTCATTCTAATACTACGAATTATCGGGTGACTTTTATAAAAGTAATGGATCTCTTTTAAAGAACTTAACGTATGTAGTACTTTGGGGTTAAAAACAGGACTTTGGCATAAAATGAAAGTACTTTGAGTTGTGTGAAACTTGCCTATGCTTGTGATGATAGCCTTTATTGTACAATCGTTGTGTTTTACGTATTCTGCGTCTCGATGAAGGTCGGTTGGTAGTTGAGAACTTACTTGGGCGTGCGGCGGTGGCGGAGAAATTCCGCAGATGCGTTCACGGTTGATAGTATTATTGTTGTTAATCGCTTTGGACATCACGACGCGATCGTGGCGCGGGTATCTTCCATTTTGGTTAAGGTCTTGTGGTTGTCGCTTTGGATATCTTGACCGCGATCGTTAGCGCTGCGGGTATGTTTCCATTTGATTATCGCCTTGTGATTTCCGCTTTGGACATCTTGACCGCGATCGCGTGGCGCGGGTATCGTCCATTGGAATGTTGTCTTATTTTCCCTTTGGACATGCGACCACGATCGTAGCGCTGCGGGTATACTTCCATTTGGATTCTTTATCTTGTTGTTGAGTCCGCATGGACATGTCTACACCGATGCAAATTCGAGGGCATGTGGCATGGGACATTGGTATTATTGTTGCATCATGGACGTATACACCCGTCACGATTAGAGCATGCGGCGTGATCACGAACGATTGATGTTGTGGGCGTGAGACCCGTAGTTATATTGGAGTGATGATTGTTTTATGTTGTGGCGTAGTTTGGTTATCATACATGTCTCTGCTTTATATAGACTAGTATGATTTCATTTCTGATGTTATCTGATTTCACATACTTCAGTACTGTTATCTTGACCTCCTTGAAGTGCGTTAAATGTCGCGAGTGAATCACGTGATCGTGAACCCTCGCTCATAGGATCACAGTTCAGCGCATTTGAAGCTCAGTTTCTCAGGGGAGCTTATCTTTTAGTAGGTGTTCCACTGAGTTGTAGGTTCTTGTACATTCGGGGTATGGCGGGGCTGTCCGTCATAGTCGTGTATATCTTAAGTGCAACATGAAATCTTGTTGTGGCGGGGTTGTAAAAGGATTAAAGCGTTGAGGTTTTATGTATATCTGAAGGCAAGCTATTTTGGTTGCTTTGTTTATTTATTATATCTTTTGTTAAATGACTTCATGTTTTATGTTCGTGATTTTCTCGATGTATGTATCACTGGAGTGCGGGTAAGGCACGATGTAGACCGGAGCGAATCGTTCTGATCTGTAATGAACCGCGGGCCTCTGGTGCTCTGCAGCGTCTGCTTGGCAACCACGGTATTTGAGCTACGAACTCTGCGGCGTCCTCTTTAAGCCATCGCAATACACAGATCTGGTCGTGAGTGCGTCTGTCCTGACCAGACACAGGCTTGATATTTGGTGCCTTACCGGGCACCTGGTAACGTAATTGTCGTGGAACATAAAACAAATATATGAAACAAAAAGAAGTCTGAAAGCGATGTCAGGAAAACTTGCCTTCGGCATACCTCTCAATAACTCTTTAAATAAACGATTAAATCCAGCACACAAACCACACTTGTGATTTTCACAGACCTCTGAAATGATGTAAACAGCAGTGTGGACAGAGACCCTTGGCCTGCAGTAGTCCCCTCTGGCCAGCGGGGGGCCCATACGAAAGACCAGCCTCGGAGAAGCGGGCTTTCCCAGCAGCTGTTGTGACCTGGCGGGATGTGGTGGTGTGCCCTGGCGTAGGCGCAGCCCAGAAGGAGTCGGTCTGGCAGTGCAGAGTATGAAACATGAAGATATTGTAAATGAAATCATAGTAGTCTCTGACGAGGAGGCATGTATGATAGCGAACTACAGTTCTGATAAATAGCGATCATGTCTAGTCGGGGACTCGCGCCTCAAAGTCCCCATCGCTCGATATAACTCTGTCAGGTGCCAGCCGCTTTGTCAATCATGCGTGGAATACGCTTACGCTGCCCGTGATGTGATAAAGCACGGGAATACATATGAGCAGCGGAGTCCGCATGTCCATCGCGTCCGGTGATCGGCTGGCGCTCTGCTCTGTTCGCGGTAATAGCTGTATGTAATCACAGGCTGTCCCATGATCAAAGCAGTGCTCCTTGCCATGAAATGTCGCGCGTCTAGCCACAAACTCCGACTCACGCAAAGCCAATCATGGAGCCGCGTAGGGTATAACCCAGCGTCCGAGGTAAACCTCCGGCGTCGATCCTGGACTCGCGATGCGCCGTAGCGCATGGGCAGCGGCCGTAGAGCGCTGGCAGCCCAACACCGGAACTCGTAGCTGCTGACCGGGACCCGCGTAAGAGTATTCTCGAATCATGGTCGGACCGCTGATACCCCGCGTCGGAATGAACAACGGAAACACGGTGAGTGGTATAAATACCAACATAACGGTTTATACGTTTGAACCAAGCGCGCAACCTGATCGAGAAAAATCCTTTTTACCTGGCTTGTCGCGAGAATACTAACACGTGGCATCTAATATGATTACTTATCAAATCAAACCGCGAAGGAATTATTCTGAGGCTATCGCGAGAACCAATGCAATCGAGTTATTCACCGCATGAGTGCCACTCTTATATGATTAACGAGATCGGGTTTTTATCATTACTTTATACAATAGCACTCTTTAAAGATATGTTATATAAAACCACGCGATACCGTAGTATATGAAAATAGAGTGATTATCTTTTGAAGTAAATCAAAACAACACCTTTAGCAAAATCAAGTAACAACGTTATTTTCCAAGCGTCAGGGGTTACCTAATTTCAAATGTTCCGCAGTTCTTATTTTAGAAAGGTTTAAGTATTTCATAAATCTTATTCATTTAGAATATAATTCTCTTTTAAACTATAGAAAACATAAATATATATGTGAGTAGGATATTCTTATTTATAACAATCTTATTACAATGACCATGATCTGAAATATCATTTTGTCTAAATCTTAAGCCCATCTGAGATGGAAGTTTCCTTGGTTTTAATAATATGTCTGTCAAAATGTTCAGCACAATACCTTCATGATGGTTTGTAATTACGGTTTCCCGATTCAGAAATGTTAAAACATTCTTAGCCATTCTTATCTGCCTTACGTAAGCTAAGTACTAACTGCTAAGTTTTCAAAACCAAAATATTACTTAACCTTTCGAAATGATTCAAAAATCTTTTTGAAATCTTTAAGTTCTTTATTAACGCACAACAAGCGATTATAGTTCAAATCGATTCTGCACTTTTAAAAAACCACAAGTATTTTCTTACCAGCGTAAGGCGTATAACCAATTTCCCATAAAGCTGAATTATAACACTTTATGTTTTAAATGTCAATACATTTAGCTTACGTATCGTCTCACGGTACTCATGGATTCAGTAATGTATCGTCTTTAGAGATAGGAAGAGGTTCGCGTACTCGCGGCCAGTATCGACTAATAGCAAAGCGCTCCAGTACTTCAGTAGTGAAACTCACCGTAGAAAGCCAAGTAGATCGCGCCACTCGTAATCTCAGCTGCTCTAAGGCCTGAAAGTAGCAATATGTTGGAATCTTATCGTAGAACGATACAGAAAATTAGCGCTCACTCCCCACATAATAGCGTAAATCTCTCGCTATAAAGTAGCCACGAAAACTGACGGGGATTTCTGTCTAACGGGCGGTATGCGTTTCTTCTGCGTGGCTTTACAGTCATGTCTGATCCTATGTAATTACAGTTGATTACTCTTTTCGAAAAGGTTTCTTATTATTAGGCTTAAGTCAAAGACATTGCGGAAGTAACAACGTTCAGTTACATATATAGTATCGCCAGCTATAATATCATACAGCATGTAATTTCGATTCTGATAGAGAACCAGATATTTACCTCGATAAGCCCGTAATTATCAAGTTATAATGTGGAGTCTAAGCGAGTTTGACTCTGCTCTAGTGCGCTCCCAAACTGACCCTTAGAAGTTCTAACCAGCCAAGAAAGAAAGATGTGAGTTTCGTGGAAAAGTTTAGGTTATTTGTGAAGAAAAAGGTTCGTTAAAGGGAATTGGATTCCCAGTTTGGTATTTGGACTTCATAGATTATATTAGAATTTTGAGATTTTATTTTGGAAATGGTCACGTGGGGCCACGGGAGAAATTCTGGTTTTGTGGGCAGCTTTGTTTTGAGATTTCGGTATTTTGGATATTTTGGAAGGCGAAATATTCAGGCGAATCGAGGCGACACGTGTCACCCCATGTGGCACCCTTGGCGAAATATTTTTGTGTGACTTGCAGATTAGAGTCGTTTTTCGGCGAAGCGTTTTACTAAGCTGCGAAGGAAAATTCGGCTATGTCATTTAGTATTTTTGCGAATTTTTAGAGGCGGGCGTTTTGGACCAGCGAGAGGGCAACGCGCACCTCGTTGGTGGACTGAAAAGGCGGTAGGGCGAATGGATGGGCAAGTTGTGGTAGATATTTGTGTAGATATTTGTGAGGATTTGTGGAGTAGGGTTAGGGTGCACTTGGCTTGATCTTGGCCTTACACTTGTGTAGCACTTGGCTAGATCTTGGCCGTTGGTTGGCCTTTGGCTTTGCTATAAATACCACTCACTTGTGAAGACTTATTCATTCAACTCCAGCTGTCTAAGTCTTGAAATCCCTCCTCTCCACTTGTTGTTGCTCTCGTCCAACTCCTTCTCCCTTAGAAAGAGGCCTTGGCGAGAACACCCCCTCACTGCCTAGTTGTGCTGGAGAACTACCAGCGGTAGAAAGTTGTCTTCAGTATTGTTATAATGCCCAAATACCTTAGCCTTGTACCTTGTAGTATTCCAAGATACCTCTTTCGTAGAGTCAGGAAATACTACCTTTTGTCCTTTTAGTCTCAAGCCAGAAACCACAGGAAATCTTCATAGTTGGTTGAAGTATGTGAGTAGAAGTTGGTTAGAACTTCAGGGTTGTTTGGAGTGGTTTGGAGCGCGTGGAGTGGAGCTAAACCTTGCTCGGGAGCGACGTTAAACTCGGATAATTTTGGGCTTATCGAGGTAATTATCTTGTCCTCTATTGTAATTGGAAATTACATGTTTGTTAGGATATATAGTTGAAGTATACTATATATGGAACTATACTTAGTATTCGGCAATGTCTTTTGACTTAAGCTGAAGAAGCCCAGTTGTATTTACATGGGGTGTGTGCGGTAGACTTGTGTAGAATTGTACGTCAGGTTAGGCGTGTAAACCCCACTGGTTGGCTTAGTGGCGGCCTCGATAGAGAGGAGATTTCTGTTGTTGCGGGGAAGTCTTTTGAATTTTCTATAGAAAGATAGAAACTTGTGTTTTGGGGTTAATAGGCGTTTGTGACCTTTATAGGTGAAAGTACTAAGAGTAGCGTATTACTCGAGGAGTGGAAAGGGCTAGCAAGGTTGTAGTACTTGGAGCATTTTGCTTATTGTCGATAAATCGTCGCGAGGTATGTGAACCTCTTCCTATCTCTTCTAGCATGATATGTGTGAACTATGTAGTGCGGTGAAGCGTACATGTGTTAAGCGTGTTTGATTGTTTTTAAAACATAAAGTGTTATAACGGCTTTATGGGAAGTTAGTTATAACTTTATGTAGGTAAGAAAATGGTTTCACGGATGTTAGAAGTTAAGAGACTTGATCTTATAAGATAAGAGACTTAACTTATTTGTTTTAATGAGGAAGTTTGTGTGAAACCTCATTCGTGAGTAATGAGTACTTGGTTTTAAAGGAATAATGTTTCTTGATTTGGAAATCGGAATGTGTATCGACAGGACCAACTGCGGCGTTAATAAAGGAAAATGTATTGAATAATGATGTGTTGTATTAAAACGGTAGAAACCTCCATCTGCATAGAAGCTAAGATGAGACAAAATGATATTACATTTTCTAGATCATGCATTCTTTGTAATAAGATCGTTATAAACAGAATAAACTACTGCGTATATGTCATATGTTACTCAATTGTTCTAAAAGGAATCAGTGATTAAGTTTGGGAACTATGAAACCTTTTTAAAAATGAGAAGTTGGAGTAATTGAAACTAGGCAAACTGGAACTTAGGAAAGGAATGTTGTTACTTGATTTTGAAAAGGAAGATGGGTTGGTCATTCTAATACTACGGGTATCGGGTGACTTTTATAAAAGTAATGTATCTCTTTTAAAAAGAACTTAACGTATGTAGTACTTTGGGGTTAAAAACCCGGACTTTGGCATAAAATGAAAGTACTTTGAGTTGTGTGAAACTTGCCTATGCTTGTGATGATAGCCTTTATTGTACAAGCGTTGTGTTTACGTGTTACGCGTCTCGATAGATTCGGTTGGTGGTTGAGAACTTACTTGGGCGTCTTGCGGTGGCGGAGAAATTCCGCAGTGCGTTCACGGTGATAGTATTGTTGTTGTTAATCGCTTTGGACATCGACACGCGATCGTGGCGCGGGTATGCTTCCATTTTAGTTAAGGTCTTGTGGTTAATCGCTTTGGATATCTTGACACGATCGTGGCGCGCGGGTATGTTTCCATTCGATTATCGCCTTGTGATTTCCTTTTGGACATCGACACGATCGTGGCGCTGCGGGTATCGTCCATTTGGAAAGTTGTCTTATTGTTTCCCTTTGGACATCGACACGATCGTGGCGCGCGGGTATCTTCCATTTGGATTCTTTGTCTTGTTGTTGAGTCACATGGACATGTCTACACCGTCACGAGTCGGGGCATGTGGCCATGGGACATTGGTATTATTGTTGCATCATGGACATGTCTACACCGATCACGATATTCAGGGGCATGCGGCCATGTCACGAACGATTGATGTGGTGGCGTGAGACCCGTAGTTATATTGGAGTGATATTTGTTTTATGTTGTGAGCGTAGTTTGGTTATCATACATGTCTCTGCTTTATATAGACTAGTATGATTTCATTCTGATATTATGCAGTTTCACATACTTGGTACTGTTGTCTTGACCTCCTTGAAGTGCGTTCATCTGCGGTAGAAGTACATCGATAGTGGATCCTCGCTCATAGGATCACGATTCGGCGCATTTGAAGCTCCGTTTCTCGGAGGCTTATCTTTTAGTAGGTGTTCCACAGTTGTAGGTTCTTGTACATTCGGGGTATGGCGAACACTGTCCGTCATAGTCGTGTATATCTTAAGTGCATAATCTTGTTGTGGGCGGGGTTGTAAAAGGATTAAAGCTATTCGGAGTTTTATGTATATCTTGAAGGCAAGCTGTTTTTGGTTGCTTTGTTTATTTATTATATCTGTTGTTAAAATGACTCATGTTTTATGTTCGCTGATTTTCTCGATGTATGTATCACTAGGGTGCGGGGTAAGGCACGATGCGAGCCGGGCAGTCGTTACAAAAGTGGTATCGAGCGATTAATCCTCGGAAAGTGTCTGAACCGTGTCTAGTAAGTCTTGATTATCGATGTGTTGTGCACCACATCTATAATCGGGAGGCTGAGACATTTAGGATTAGTTTCCATTCTTCTCATTAGAGATCGTGCCATAGATTTGGCATGTTGTAAGTTGTACCCTGCAGCGTATCTCGTTTTTACGATTATGCCTCGCGCAAGGCAACGAGCCGAGAAGGGCAAAGGCGGCGAGGTCTTGCTAGTGAGATCTGAGGAAATGCGAGCGCGAGCGAGCGATACGAGTTGTGCTTGAGACGGCGGGTTTAGCGGCGCCGCCCGGCCTGCGAGTTTAGAGCGCGGCGGTGATGAGACTCTGATACGAGCCTCGGTCCACGATGCAGGCGAGGGAGATGGGTCCTGAGAGATGGCGATTATTGGCGAGTTGTGGCGGATATGAGCAATTTGGATCTGGCGATTCGGTTCGATGCACCGATGGTTCACCCGGGCGAGATAGTTTGAGGCTACGGGACTTTCGAGTTGTAGCGCGAGTTTTATGGGTGAGGCACGAGGATGATCGCGAGGAGTTCATCCGGCGATTCTGACGGATCATGCGGGTGATCGAGCTTGAAACAGTGCGTGACCTTTGATTCGCATCGGCTGCGTGATACCATGATCGATTGGTTTGATTCATGGGAGCTTTCGGGAGAGCATGCACCTCCAGCGGTATGGGATGAGTTTTGGGGCTTTCCTCACGCACTTCTTGCCTCGCGGATGAGGAGAACGCGGTAAACAGATTTTATTCTTGAGGCAGAGAAGCGCGGCTGTCGAGTACAATGTCGAGTTCGATTCTTTGGCTCGATATGTCCTGCGCTAGTTGCGGATATGGAGGATAAGTGCATCGCTCGTCCGCGGGCTTGATGATTATATGGCGAATCTTGTGCGGGTGTTTCTCTTGGCCGGGCATGGACATTGCCGCATGCGAGCTCATGCGCTAGGATGTGAGAGCGGAGAATTCGACGGAATGACACAGATCAGCGAGAAGAGGCGGGGCGGCGAGTCCTTTGGTGGCTTCGAGGCGGACCGCCTCGGCGGCGAGCTAGTTATATACCCCACGATGCAGTGGTCCTCCACCGTCTTGAGGAAGCGGTCGGGGCTCGAGGTTGATTTTGGCGAGCGGGGTGTTAACGGTGAAGCCACCCTACCTCGTTGTGACCATTGTGGTAGACTCCATTTTGGAGAGTGTCGTGCTAGATTGGGAGTTTGTTTTACATGCGGCCAGCGGGGCCATTTGCGAGCTGTCAGACCAAGGAAGCGCGGATGTTACGACTCGACGCCGAGGATCTGTGGTGGTTCATCACCTACTGACTATGCGCCTGCGAGTGAGCCTATGATTAGAGTGGGCGGTAGCCAGGTATATCCTTAACCCTCTAGAGTTTTGGTATGCTTGTTATGATAATCTCATTATTGTGTGCTATATGCGGATAGCATTGTGATATGTGTGAGTTAGAAACATGCTTAGTTGGGAGGATACGTATGGGGGCATGGTAAGTGTGAACCTTAGACTATGTCACGGCCCGAGACCTTAGGGGTAAGGTCGTCTTGAGTTAAAGATTTATTTTGACCCTTATCGAGTAGTAGTATCGTGGGATTTATTTGTGTGATAAGTCCGTGGGTAGTGTGAGATGGAAGTGGTAGCTTTCGTGGCGTGAATTAGTAAGATTGTTAGGATCGGGAACAAGAGTTTGGCGCGGTTGGGGTCGGGTTGAGGACCATTTGCGGGTCAACCGTAACCGGTTTGGGGTGGGGTCAGTTCAGGTGGTCGCGGTGGTAGGGTCACGAGGATGCTAGGCCCAAGTTTGTATGATCATCGTATGAGTTCGTGGGCGCGTTCGACGAGCGGTTCGTAAAGGCGGGAATGGCCTTAAGGAAGTTTGAGGTTAGTAAGATGACCAAGTTTGGAGGTAGTGACTCGGAGATTTTGAGAGCAGGTAATGGTGAAGTATGAGTGCGTACTAGAAGAGTTCAAGTGTTCGAGAAGAGACACGGCGAGTAAGGGAGGAAGATAACGTGTGTTATTTATTGGCGGCGTGGCGTTGACAACTTGTTAGAGGAACTTCATCGATATCCGTCTTGAGAAGGAACATTCGGGACGAATGTTTCTAAGGAAGGAGAATGTTATACCCGTAGTTGCGGGGTATGTATGTGAGGGCGTGCGTGCGAGAGTCTGGAGAAATTTTGAAAAGAAAGAAAGATGTGAGTTTCGCGGAAAAGTTTAGGTTATTTGTGAAGAAAAAGGTTCGTTAAAGGGAATTGGATTCCCAGTTTGGTATTTGGACTTCATAGATTATATTAGAATTTTGAGATTTTATTTTGGAAATGGTCACGTGGGGCCACGGGAGAAATTCTGGTTTTGTGAGCAGCTTTGTTTTGAGATTTCCGGTATTTTGGATATTTTGGAAGGCGAAATGCAGGCGAATCGAGCGACACGTGTCACCCCAATGTGGCACCCTGGCGAAATATTTTTGTGCGCGACACGCGATTAAGTCGTTTTTTGAAGCGTTTTACTAAGCTGCGAAGGAAAATTCCGGCTATGTCATTTAGTATTTTTGCGAATTTTTAGAGAGGCGGGCGTTTTGGACCAACGAGAGGCAACACTTGGCACCTGCGTTGGTGGACTGAAGAGGCGGCTAGGGCGAATGGATGGGCAAGTTGTGGTAGATATTTGTGTAGATATTTGTGAGGATTTGTGGAGTAGGGTTAGGGTGCACTTGGCTTGATCTTGGCCTTACACTTGTGTAGCACTTGGCTAGATCTTGGCCGTTGGTTGGCCTTTGGCTTTGCTATAAATACCCTCCTTGTGAAGACTTATTCATTCACTCCTCACTTTGTCTAAGTCTTGAAATCCCTCCTCTCCACTTGTTGTTGCTCTCGTCAACTCCCTTCTCCCCTTAGAAAGAGACCATGGCCGAGAACACCCCCTCACTAGCCTAGTTGTGCTAGCCGAGCCTACCCACTTGGTAGAAAGTTGTCTTCCAGTATTGTTATAATGCCCAAAATACCTTAGCCTTGTACCTTGTAGTATTCCAAAGATACCTCTTTCGTAGAGTCAGGAAATACTACCTTTTGTCCTTTAGTCTCAAACCAAAACCCTAAGGAAATCTTCATAGTTGGTTGAAGTATGTGAGTAGAAGTTGGTTAGAACTTCTAAGGGTTGTTTGGAGTGGTTTGGGCGCGTGGAGTGGAGCTAAACCTTGCTCGGGAGCGACATTAAACTCGGATAATTTTGGGCTTATCGAGGTAATTATCTTGTCCTCTATTGTAATTGGAAATTACATGTTTGTTAGGATATATAGTTGAAGTATACTATATATGGAACTATACTTAGTATTCGGCAATGTCTTTTGACTTAAGCTGAAGAATGAAGCTGATGTATTTACATGGGGTGTATTGCGATAGACTTGTGTAGAATTGTACGTCAGGTTAGGCGTGTAAACCCCACTGGTTGGCTTGGTAGCGGCCTCGATAGAGGAGGAGATTTCTGTTTGTTGCGGGAGAGTCTTTGCGAATTTTCTATAGAAAGATAGAAACTTGTGTTTTGGGGTTAATAGACGTTTGTGACCTTTATAGGTGAAAGTACTAAGAGTAGCGTATTCTACTCGAGGAGTGGAAAGGGCTAGCAAGGTTGTAGTACTTGGAGCATTTTGCTTATTGTCGATAAATCGTCGCGAGGTATGTGAACCTCTTCCTATCTCTTCTAGCATGATATGTGTGAACTATGTAGATGCGGTGAGCGTACATGTGTTAACTGTGTTTGATTGTTTTTAAAACATAAAGTGTTATAACGGCTTTATGGGAAGTTGGTTATAACAGCTTTATGTAGGTAAGAAAATGGTTTTACTGATGTTAGAAGTTAAGAGACTTGATCTTATAAGATAAGAGACTTAACTTATTTGTTTTAATGAGGAAGTTTGTGTGAAACCTCATTCGTGAGTAATGAGTACTTGGTTTTTAAAGGAATAATGTTTTACTGATTTCGGAAATCAGAATGTGTATCGACAGACCACTGCAGCGTTAATAAAGGAAAATGTATTGAATAATGATGTGTTGTATTAAAACCAGTAGAAACCTCCATCTGCATAGAAGCTAAGATGAGACAAAATGATATTACATTTTCTAGATCATGGCTGCTGTAATAAGATCGTTATAAACAAGAATAAACTACTCACGTATATATGTCATATGTTACTCGATTGTTCTAAAAAGGAATCAAGTGATTAAGTTTGGGAACTATGAAACCATTTGAAAATAAGAAGCTTGAGTAATTGAAACTAGGCAAACTGGAACTTAGGAAAGGAATGTTGTTACTTGATTTTGAAAAGGAAGATGGGTTGGTCATTCTAATACTACGGGTATCGGGTGACTTTTATAAAAGTAATGTATCTCTTTTAAAAGAACTTAACGTATGTAGTACTTTGGGGTTAAAAACCCGGACTTTGGCATAAAATGAAAGTACTTTGAGTTGTGTGAAACTTGCCTATGCTTGTGATGATAGCCTTTATTGTACAAGCGTTGTGTTTCTGTGTTACCGCGTCTCTCGATAGAGGGTCGGTTGACTGGTTGAGAACTTACTTGGACGTGCCGGCAGTGACGGAGAAATTCCACGGGTACGTTCCTGTTGATAGTATTGTTGTTGTTAATCGCTTTGGACATACTGACACGATGCGTAGCGCTGCGGGTATGCTTCCATTTTGGTTAAGGTCTTGTGGTTAATCGCTTTGGATATCGACCGCGATCGTGGCGCGCGGGTATGTTTCCATTCGATTATCGCCTTGTGATTTCCTTTTGGACATCTTGACACGATCGTGGCGCTGCGGGTATCGTCCATTTGGAAAGTTGTCTTATTGTTTCCCTTTGGACATCTTGACACGATCGTAGCGCTGCGGGTATGCTTCCATTTGGATTCTTGTCTTGTTGTTGAGTCACATGGACATGTCTACACCGATCACGAATTCGGGGCATGTGGCCATGGGACATTGGTATGTGTTGCATCATGGACATGTCTACACCGTCACGATATTAGGGGCATGCGGCCATAATGCGAACTGATTGATGTGGTGGGCGTGAGACCCGTAGTTATATTGGAGTGATGGTGTTTTATGTTGTGAGCGTAGTTTGGTTATCATACATGTCTCTGCTTTATATAGACTAGTATGATTTCATTTCTGATATTATGCGATTTCACATACTTGGTACTGTTATCGACCTCCTTGAGGCTGCGTTAAATCTGCAGTAGAGGTACATCGATAGTGGATCCTCGCTCATAGGATCACTGATTCAGCGCATTTGAAGCTCCGTTTCTCGGAGGCTTATCTTTTAGTAGGTGTTCCACGAGTTGTAGGTTCTTGTACATTCGGGGTATGGCGAGCCACTGTCCGTCATAGTCGTGTATATCTTAGAGTGCATGTAATCTTGTTGTGGCGGGGTTGTAAAAGGATTAAGCTATTCGGGTTTTATGTATATCTGAAGGCAATTTGTTTTTGGTTGCTTTGTTTATTTATTATATCTGTTGTTAAAATGACTCATGTTTTATGTTCGCTGATTTTCTCGATGTATGTATCACTAGGGTGCGGGGTAAGGCACGATGCTTGAACCGGGCAGTCGTTACAATCACAAGACACTAACACACGTAGCATCGAAACATGTTTACTTATCCAACCATCTTACTACACTTTCCAGAAATCAATACAAGACTTTCATAAACAAATAAGTAAACCGTTCCTTTTATCTTCCTTAAGTCGTTATACCTAACTTCCCATAAAGCTAGTATAACACTTAAGCTTTTAAAACCAAGTATTTCTTTTCTTTCAAAAATGATTCATAACTCTTTTGAAATACTTCAAGATTCTTATTATTTAAAACTCAACTCAAAAGACATCGAAGTAAAACCAAAACAATTTCCATACCTTCTTTTTAAACCAATCTTAAGACAAAACCATGCCTTCCTTTAAAACAAAGGCACTTTTTCCTTTTTGAAGTCAAGTAGCAATATACTTTTTAAACCAAGTGTCTTACTCTTTTAAAAACAAGTAACCTATACCTTTAAATCAAGTTATTTATAAGTCAAGTTATCATTTTAAATCCAATGATAAACCATTCTTATTTTCGAAATCAAGATAACTTTATTCTTTAAAAGACCACACACCCATTACTCATGAGTGAGGTTTTACAACTTTTTAACATAATTCAAGTCCTTAATATTTCATAACAAGTCACTTAACTTTGGAATCAAGTCAAGGACACAAAAGGAAAATCAAATTCCTTTAAACACACGTGCGTCTACCGCACTAAATATATTTCACAAATATCATGCTAGAAAGGATAGGAAGAGGTTCACATACCTCGCGACAATACGCTACTCGTAGTACTTCAACCTATAAAGGCCACAAAACGTCTATCAACCTCTAGATCTCTTCGTAGAATAATTCTAAGTACAAGGTTCCTTATTCTACGGAAAATTCGGCACCTCCCCACATGACCACATAAATCTCTCATATCGAGTGCGCTGCAAGCCAACAATTCTAGGGGGGGTTACACGTCTAACCGGACGTGTACAATTCTACTCCACAATAATACTACAAGTCTACTGTAAATACATTCCAATGTAAATACAGTTCAATTCTTTATAATTATTCTTCCAATATCTCTTATACTCAATTATTAACTACTACAACATGTAATCTCCAATTACAATAGGGGGTTAAAGATCATTACCTCGATAAGCCCAAAATTATCCAAGTTTATAAGTCGATCCTGAGCAACGTTTAGCTCCACTTCCTTACGCTCCAACCCGCTCCAAGCAACCCTTAGAAGTTTCTAAACAACTTCTCTTAACACTTCATCCATCTATGAAGATTTTTCTAGGGCTTCATTTTGCGACTATTGGAGTAAAGTAGTATTTTTCCGGGCTCTTAGTATAAAGATAACTTGAAATACTACAAGGGATTTTTTTGGCTAAGGTATATAGGATTATAACAACACTTCAAGAATTCTACTCAAGGTGGGGGGGGGGGGTGTTTGGACGAGAACTCACTAAGGGGGAGGGAGGATTTTTGACTTGGAAACTCTTAAGTGGATGAAGAATAAGTCTTGCACACAAGGGGTATTTATAGGGAAATCAATGGCCAAGATCTAGGCAAGTGTATGGTGAAGATTGGGGACATGTGGGTGTGGATTCTACCAACCACATGTCCACCACAAAATTTGGACAAGTGGCTAGCCACTTGTCCACCAAAGAAAACGACCAAGTGTCCCCCTACTATCGGCCATAGGGCCACATGGGGTGCCATGTGTCGCCCTCCTAATCGTCCAAAATATTTCATCTTCCGAAAATATCCGTAATGCCAAAAATCCGAAAATAAAGTGGACACCACAAAACCGTAAATTTTCCCGTGGGCCCCACGTGACCAATTTCGGAAATAAAATTCCATAATTCTCAAATATTCCAAAAAGTCCGAATACCAAATCTGGAAATCCAATTCCCATTAACGAACCTTTTTCCTTCACAAAATTCGGAAACTTTTTCGTCGAAAAATCACATCTATCTTCCTTTCCAAATTTTATGTCGTATTCTCGTACGTACGTCCTCATATACATACTCTGGAACTACGGGGTGTAACACCTCCGGAGAAACGAAGCTTCCCAAAATGCTGAACTGTGATCCTATGAGCGAGGATCAACAACTGGTGTACCTCTACCTGCGGCGTGAGCGGCCGAAGGAGGTCGATCTGGCAGTACCAAGTATGTGGCTGAAATCTTGAGATGAAATCATAATAATCTGTATAAAAATAGGAGACATGTATGATAACCAAACTACAGTACACAATATATAAGCACTCATGTCAAACCAGGGACTCACGCCCTCAAAGTCATCACCCAAATATAACCATGGGTCTACCCATGATATCAATCATGCGTGGAATTCCTTCCTCATCGCGATCCATGATATAATAACATCAAGGAATAAACATGAACACCAGGTCCCACCTGTGTTATAAAAACCGTACGGGGTAAGTACGAAGGCATAGCCAACTACTAGAACCTACCGTACCAACAATGCTATAAAACTGTATCGCGAGGTCTTTCTAGACCGCCAAATGATCGAAGCTGGGCCATTCGCCCTCAGTATCATTGTGCGAGCCTAATCCTGGAACTCCCGCAGTACGCATAGGCCACCTAGGCCCGCATGAGGTATTCCTCGCATCGGGGGTAGCTAACCCGTGGCAACATCCTGGACTCCCGCAATCCGCATGGCCACATGGACCGCATGAGGTATTCCTCGCATCGGCATAACACACCCGAAGTGATTCCTGGAACTCCTGCAGCTCCGCATAGGTACCATGGACCCGCATGAGGTATTCCTCGCATCGGGGGTAGCTAACCCGCGACAACAAAACAAGTCAGGGGGTATGTGATGTAATACAAGCGCAACCGGCTTATCGTAAACAACATAAGCACAACAAGAAAATCTCCTTCACATAAAAGTCCCAAGATACTAACGTCCGTAGTATCCTAGCATTTTTACTTATCAAACCAACAAGAAAGTATTACAAGGCTATCACAAGCAAAACATAGGCAAGTTACTCACACAAGGTACTTTTATTTCATGTCAACAAATCCGGGTTTTAACCCCAAAGTACTACATACTTCAACTCTCTTAAAAAGAACCATTTTTAAGTACAAAATCACGCGATACTAATACCCGTAGTATCATTCATAGAGTAACTATCATTTTAAGTAAATCAAAACAACATCATGCCCTCTTTTTAAACCAAAACAAGACAATAACATGCCTTCCTTTAAAACAAAGACACTTTTCTTTTTTAAAGTCAAGTAGCAATATACTTTTTAAACCAAGTGTCTTACTCTTTTCAAAACAAGTAACCTATACCTTTAAATCAAGTTATTTATAAGTCAAGTCTCTTTACTTTCAAAAATCCGTCTCATAATCTTTAAATCATATCTCATATGTTTTAAGGAAACCAACCAACAACTTTTAAAATGTCAAGTTATCATTTTAAATCCAATAATAAAACCATTCTTTTGTTTTCATAAAGTCGTTATAAATAACTTCCCATAAAGCTATTATAACACTTTATGTTTTAAACCAACCAAGGACAACTATTCTCATTTCCGAAATCAAGATGAGACCACGCACCCATTACTCATGAATGAGGTTTTACAACTTTTTAACATAATTCAAGTCCTTAATATTTCATAACAAGTCACTTAACATTGGAATCAAGTCAAGGACACAAAAGGAAAATCAAATTCCTTTAACACACGTGTGTCTACCGCACTATATATATTTCACAAATATCATGCTCAAGAGAATAGGAAGAATCATATACCTCGCGACGATTATCGACAATTAGCAAAACGCTCCAAAGTACTATAACCTTGCTAGCCTTTTCCACCCTTCAAGTAGAATACGCTACTCATAGTACTTCAACCTATAATGGTCATAAAATGTCTATTAACCTCTAGCTCTCTTCGTAGAACATTTCTAAGAACAAGGTTCCATTTCAAAGGGGATTACACGTCTAACCGGACGTGTACAGTTCTACCCCACAATAATACTACAAGTCCACTGTAAATACAGTCCAATGTAAATAATGTTCAATTATTTTTAATCATCCTTCCATATATCATATACTCAATTATACATTACTACAACATGTAATCTCCAATTACAATAGGGGGATAAAGATCATTACCTCGATAAGCCCAACATTATCCAAGATTTATAAGTCGATCCTGAGCAACGTTTAGCTCCAATTCCTTACGCTCCAACCCGCTCCAAGCAACCCTTAGAAGTTTCTAAACAACTTCTCTTAACACTTCATCCAACTATGAAGATTTTTCCTAGGGTTTCATTTTGCGACTAAAGGAATAAAGTGATATTTTCGGGCTCTTAGTATAGAGATAACTTTGGAATACTACAAGGGATTTAGGCTAAGGTATTTGGAATAATAACAATACTTGAAGAAATTTTTCCACAAAGGGGGGGGGGGTGTGTTGGACGAGAACTACACTAAGGAGGGAGGGAGAATTTTGCCTTGGAAATTCTCTAAGTGTGGATGAATAAAGTCTTGCACTTAAGGGGGTATTTATAGAGAAATCAAAGGCCAAGATCAAGGCAAGTGTGTGGTGTAGATTGGGGACATGTGTGTATGGGTTCTACCAACCATATGTCCACCACAAAATTGAGACATGTGGCTAGCCACATGTCTCATAAACGCCAGCGACAAGTGGCACTCCATTCGGCCATAGGGCCCACGTGGGGTGACACGTGTCGCCCCCCTACTCGTCCAAAATATTTCATCTCCCGAAAATATCCGTAATGCCAAAAATCCGAAAACAAAGTGGGCCCCACAAAACCGTAAATTTTTCCCGTGGGCCCCACGTGACCAATTCTGGAAATAAAATTCCATAATCCTCTAATATTCCAAAAATTCCGAATACCAAATCTGGGAATCCAATTCCCATTAACGAACCTTTTTCCTTCACAAAATCCGGAAACTTTTCCGTCGAAAAATCACATCTTTCTTCCTTTTCAATTTTAATGTCGTATTCTCGTACGTACGTCCTCATATACATACCCTGGAACTACGGGGTGTAACAATATCAATAGAAAGATCTCGAAAAAATGACGTTTTCACGTTAGTCGCAAGGCGAAAACCTAAGTCGTTTTCATAGTTTTGGATTGGAAATGGAAGAGAAGTTGGTTGTGAACTTCTAAAGGCTTCAAATAGCGGATTGGAGCGTAAAGGAAAGGAGCTAAGAATTGCTAAGGAGCGACTTTAAATCTTGGAATTTTATAAGGGCTTATAAAGGTAACAATCTTGTCGTTTTAGTAATTAAAGATTACTTATTGTTGTAGTTATGGATATTAGCAAGCATGAGATGTATATATTGGAGTTTGATAAGTGTTATGGATATTGGAACCCTAATCCGAAACTAGCATGTTTAGCCTTTGAGATTACAATTCAATTTGATTATTAGTTTAGTCGTCGCATGTTATATAAAGAAGGAATTATAGTTGTTAAAGTTGTTTACGACTATATAACATGTTAGACTTAACAACTTGGATTGAAAAAGAATTGGGAAGGACTTAGGAGTTGTTATATTGGTGGTCGAATGCCCTTATAAGTGTTGGATTGTTTTATATTAATTGTGGGGAAGAATTTTACACGTATTGTAAGGCGTGTAATCCCCTTTGATTGGTTGATGTATTGAGCCTTAAATGTGTCATGTTGGTTATTCATTTTCGGGCCTTGAAAAAGGTGGAAAAGTACGTAGAAACAAAAGAGGTGCTGCCCGATTTTCCGTAGAATAAGAGACCGTATACTTAGTATCATTCTACGTTAGAAACTAGAAATTGATAGTCGTGTTGTGGCCCTTATAGGTTGACAATTCTACGTGCGGCGTATTCGACTTAGCTTGTGGATTAAGCCGAAAAGGTATGTGAACCATCTCCTCTTCTTCTAGCATGATTCCTTATGATAAAGAAAGTAAGTCCTACTCCTTAAATGATCCATTCCTTGATTGTACTTGGATTTCCTAATATAGAAGTTGTTCTATATACTTCCTTGATTGTACTTTGGATGTTTAAATTGGAAGTTGTTATAATCCACTACCTTGATGAAGTTTGGATTTTCAAAAGTGAAAGTATTTTACTTGAAGTACATAGAGCCTTGAAAAAGAAGTGGTTTCCAAATCTTTTGGCTAGTGCCTTAGTTCCAAAACCTAAAGGTTGTTATAATGACTTTAGGGGAGTCAAAGGAGTGATTTACTTAATTGATTTAAAAGAGGAGAAATGACATGATTTAAAAAGAAGTCACTTGTTTTAAAGGTGTGAGTTACTTGAGATTTAAAAGTAGAAGAAACTTGATTTCTAAAGTTAAGAAACTTGATTTCTAAAGATTAAGAGACTTGAAGTATTTTGAAAGTTATGTAACTTGATTTGAAAGTATATGATACTTGGTTTTAAAAGTATAAGTCTCTTGGTTATAAAAAGAATGAATTTGTCTAAAATCATAAAGGGTTATAACAGCTTTATGGGAAGTTGGTTATAACGGCTTTATGGAAGGTTAAGAGAGTTGTCTATTTTGATGGATAGGTATGAGTTGCCTAGGTTGTGTAATTAGATGTTACTTGGTTTCAAAGCCTTGAAATGAATTTCTAAAGGTGTAGTAACTTATTTTGAAAAATAGACATGCCTTGATACTACGGGTGTTAGTATCTTGGGGTTTTATATAAAAAGGAGTCTTTTGAAAAGAATGGACGTACGTCGTACTTTGGCTTGTTTAAATGAGAATTTTTCTATTTGTGCCTTGATAGTTCTTTGGCTTGTTAAATGAGAATTATTCTATTTGTGTCTTGATAGTACTTTGGCTTGTTAAATGAGAATTATTCTATTTGTGCCTTGATAGTACTTTGGCTTGCTTAAATAAGGATTTCTCTTGGTTTATGTAAAACAAAGAAGGCATGGTAATTGTCTTGGTTTATGTAAAAAGGAAAGGCATGGTAATTGTCTTGGTTTGTGTAAAGGCATGGTATTGTCTTGGTTTATGTAAAAAGGAAAGGCATGGTGTTGTCTTGGTTTGCTAAAATGATGGTTATTCATTTTATAAATAAAGGTCAAGAATGGTTTGCTTGCATATGGGTTGCTCATATAGACATTCGTGCAAGTGTCGTATTTCCACATCTCTGCGTCCCTCCATAAAGGGCCGACAACTTGGTTCAAGAGATATCATGGAGTATCTCCCCATGGTGGTGAGTGGTACACACTCACGGCGGGTCGGATTGACTCGGGCGGGTTAAATTCCCGGGATATATATAAGCCATGGATTAGCTATCCGTGATGCGAGTATCGTGTACCGATGACTCATTGCGGGTCCACATGACCTATGCGGGTGAAATAGTCCCTTGCGGGTGAAATAGTCCTATGATAGGTTGCATTATAACACAGAGGGTGGTTGACCACAGCGCATCGCACGCCGTGTTTTGAAACGGTAGTGATTTCAATAATGAAAGGGTGCAGTGTGTTTATGACTTAAAAGTGGAACAGTTAATCTCATTGTTAAAGGCATAACTTAAAAAGGCAAAAATGACTGCATTACTCTCATGATTGCAAGGTTCAGTGTGCTTATTGATGTTATATTATATCATGGACTGCCGGCAGTGACGAACGATTCCACGGGCATGATTGATATTATGGGCGTGAGACCCATGGTTATATTTGAGTAATGACTTTAAGGGCATGCGTCCCTGATTGACCTGACTGCTTATGTATTGTGTATTGTAGTTTGGCTATCATACATGTCTCTTGTTTTGTATAGTATTTATGATCTCATTCTGATATTTTGATTTCACATACTTGATACATTCGTCTTGACCTCGCCCGGGGCTGCGTTCATGTCGCAGGTTTAGGTACGCAGTTTGGTGATCTGCAAGTGTAGGACCCTTGCTCCGAGTTTTTGGATAGCTCCATCTGTTCAGGAGTTTATCATTTTGGTATAGATCCTTCATTACAGGATTTTGTACAGTTATGGGTACGGCGGGGCCTTGTCCCGTCATAGTTTAGTAAAACTCCTAGAGGTCTGTATTCATATGTGGGATTGGACTCGTGTACAGTGTAGTACCTTTTGTTATGTATATTATATGGCAGCCTTGTCGGCTTTGCCCTTGCATGTTCATTTTTTTTTTCCGGGTAAATGAAAATATTATTACTAAAAAAGGAAACTGGGAACTACAATCAATCATTGAGGGTTCTCAATCCTCAACATAACACAAAGCAAGAAATGAAGGAGGGAAGGGATGTTCACTCAGAGGTGACGTTACAAGAGGGGATCAAATCATAAAGAACTCTATAGGTTGTTATTTTAACTTTTGCCACAACCTCATCTGCTGTTGAGCTAGTGCCCGCAAATAGCAATTCATTTCTTGTTCTCCAAATCTCATATTCCACTATGCAAAAGGCAAGTAAGATGGCTTTGGATCGGATGCCAGTCCCGCGATGCTCTTTCTTGTTCCACTTGAGTGCACTTTCAATTGTTGTCATTTCTCTTCTAATTCCCAATAATTCTTTTGTGTGCTTCCAAATCTTGTGGGTGAAGGGGCAAGAAAAGAAGAGGTGAGCCCTTGTCTCATTGGCACGCTTGCAGAACCCGCAAGTCTTGTCATCCAAGTTTAGGTAGGAGAGAGTGTCTTTGGTAGCAAGACGCTTCCTACAAGTGAGCCAAACTATGAATGAGAATTTAGGAGGAATGTAACCTTTCCAAATTTGAGACATCCAAAGCTTATGTTCCCCGCGGGGTGCGTAGGACATCATACACAAGGCCCGAAACAAATTTCCCATTGGTGCAACACTTTTCCAAGCCGGCAACTGTGTTTTCTTGATTCCCAAAGATGCTTATGAAAGTGTCGTGAATGCTACAAAGTTTTTTGAACAAAGGGGAATCCCTAGTACGAACCTCATAATCCCAAATGGATTGTCCTCTCAAGTAGTAGCTATTAATCCATTGAACCCAAAGGGTATCCACCTTAGTGTGGGCTTGCCAGATGGTCCGAGAGAGCAAGGCGTGATTCCATACTTTGATGTCCATAAGGCCCAAGCCTCATTCAGATTGAGGCACACAAATTTCATCCCAAGCAACTCTTGGTGGCTTGCCACCCCATAAGAACTGGATGCAAGTTGAGCGTACCTTGTTGAGAACTGAAGAGCTAATAGGAAGTGCCCGAAACCAAAAGCTCTCGACACCCTGAATAACCGATCTTATTAGTTCCAACTTTCCGGCATAGGAAAGTGAGTGATGTCCCCATTTCTGGATGTATCCCGAGATTGCATTAGTGAATGGGGAAAATTGATCCACCGAGACAGAAATTGGGGACAAAGGGACACCCAAGTACCTCACGGGAAAGACTCCAAATGAGAAACCAACTCTTTCCAAGATCAAGTCCCGGATTGAACCCTGCACTCCCTCAATGTAGATGGAAGATTTTGACGGGTTAAGTGTAAGGCCAGAAGCTGTTATACCCCGTATTTCCAGAGGATGTATGTGAGGACGTACGTACAATTGTGTAAGCCCGAATTATGTTAGGGACGAAAATTGTGAGCTTTCTACGAAAAGAATTGTTTTTCCGACGAAAATTTTTCCGAACCTTGTAAGGGAATTTTGCATTTTCAAGAATTTATTTATTTTGGATTTTTCCGAGAGATGAAATATTTTGGACCAACGAGAGGGCGACATGTGTCACCCTCAAGTGGACGGTTTGGTGAGGGAATTCTTGGCACGTTTTTGCCATGTTAAAGGCCTTAAACATTTGGTCAATGTTTTGTAGATATTTGTGGAGTAGATAGATAAGGTTGCACTTGTCCAAATCTCCACCACACACTTTCTTGAATCTTGGCCATTGAGGGTCCTATAAATACCCCCCCTCTAGTGCAAGACTTCTTCATCCACAAAAATATTTTCCAAGTCTCAAAAACTCCCTTCTCCCTTTGAGAGCTTTCGTCCAAGCTCTTCCCCTCCCCTTCCTTGTGTTCTCGCCGAAACATACCCCCCCCCCCCCTTGGTAGAAAAATATTGTCACGACCCGAACCTGGGCCCGTGACTGGTGCCTTGCCCCGGGCACCCTAGTGATACAATATCAGAGTAATCAGCGGAACATAAAACACATACATGAAATAAATGAAGTACAAAACAGTAATCTGAGGAAAACTTGCCTTTCGGCATATATAAATAACAACTCTTACAAATGAACAGTTTAATCCTTTTACAAACCCTGCCCACCACAGTACTACAGACCTCTAAGAAAATGATACGACAACAATGGCGGGACAGGGCCCCGCCATACCCCTGAATGTAAATACCTACAACGACAGGGGACTATACCAAGATAAGCCTCCGGAGAAACGGAGCTTTCCCAAACGCTGTGACCACTAGAGCGAGGATCAACGGCGGTGTACCTTTACTGCGGCATGAACGCAGCCCGAAGGAGTCGATCTGGCAGTACCAAGTATGTGAAACATGAAGATACTGTACATGAAATCATAGTAGTCTATAGAAAGCAGGAGACATGTATGATAACCAAACTACAGTTCACAATGAATAAGCAGTCATGTCTAGTCAGGGACTCACGCCCTCAAAGTCATCACTCGATATAACAATGGGTCTCACGCCACAACATCAATCATGCCCGTGGAATACCTTCCTCACCGTGATCAATGATAGAAAAGCACCAAGGAATACACGTGAACAGCAGGTCCCACTGTGTCCAAATAAAGCGATGCAGGTGAAATGCGAAGGCATGGCGACTACTAACACCTGATACTAACAAGGTCATAAAGCGTATCATGATATGATATCTGCAGGCCGTCACATGATCAAAGCCGGTCGCCGCCCGCAATATCAAATGTGCGCGTCTAGCCACGGAACTCCGCTGACTCGCGTAGGCCAATCATAGGCGCGTGAGGTATAACCCGCATCGGTAGCTACTCCCGGCGATCACGGACTCGCGATCGCATGGCCACGTAGATCGCGTGACCATAAAGGCGCACACTAACACGGAACTCGTAGCTCGCGATAGGCCGGGACCGCGTGAGGTATTCTCGAATCATGGTCCTGCATCGCTGAGTCTACCGCGTCGGAGGCGACTTAACCGGAAACACGGTGAGTGGTATAATACCAACATAACATTTTATCGTTTAAACAACATAAGCACAATCGAGGAAAACCCGCTTTACACAAACATCACGAGAATACTAACACACGTAGCATCCTAATATGATTACTTATCAAATCAACGAAGGTATTACAAGGCTATCACAAACCAATACAATCAAGTTATTCACACATAAGGTACTTTCTACTATATGATTAACGAGATCGGGTTTTATCCCCAAAGTACTTTATACAATAACTCTTTCTGGATATGTTACTTTCACAAAGTCACACAATACGTAGTATATAACAATAGAGTGATTATCTTTTGAAGTAAATCAAAACACTTCTCTTTGTAAAACCAAGTAACAACATTCTTTTTCAAACGTCCAAGTTTGCCTAATTTCAAATGTTCACGTTTCTTATTTTAGAAAGGTTTCGTAGTTCCTAGCCTTATTCATTTAAGAATATAATTCTCTTTTAAACCATCTGAGAAACATAAACCTTATATGTGAGTAGGATATTCTTGTTTATAACAATCTTATTACAGCAGCCATGACCTAGGAAATATCATTTTGTCTCATCTTAGCATGCAGATGGAAGTTTCTACTGGTTTTAATAATACTTAATCTGTCAAAACATTTCCTTTTATTACGCTGCAGTGGTTTGTCGATGCACATTCTGATTTCCGAAATCAGTAAAACATTCTTAAGTCGTTATTACCTAACTTCCCATAAAGCTAGTATAACTCTTAAGTTTTCAAAAACCAAGTATTACTTCTTTCGAAATGATTCAAAAATCTTTTGAAATACTTCAAGTTCTTTATTAACACATAACAAGCCAGTTATAGTTCGAATCAGTTACCTTTTAAAAACCACAAGTATTTTCTTACCAACATAAAGCTGTTATAACCAACTTCCCATAAAGCCGTTATAACACTTTATGTTTTAAACAATCAAATACATTTAGCGTATGCGTCTACCGTACTACATAGTTCACACATATCATGCTAGAAGAGATAGGAAGAGGTTCACATACCTCGCGGCAGTATCGACTAATAGCAAAATGCTCCAAGTACCTCCAGTCGGCTACTCCTTAAGTCAAGTAGATCGCGCCATACGTAGTACTTCAACCTATAAGGCCACAAGCGCTTATTAACATTTAGGTCTAATCGTAGAACATCCTACAGAAAATTCGGCCTCCCGCGGCGGCGTAAATCTCCTCTCTATCGGGTACTGCAAGCCAACGAGGGGTTATACGTCTAATCCGGACATGCACAATTCTACCTCACAGAAAGCTACACAAGTCTACTGTAAAACAGTCCTATGTAAATACAGTTCAGTACTCTTCTTTCGAAAAGGTTTCTTAATATTCAGGCTTAAGTCAAAAGACATTGCCGATAACAACGTTGATCTTATATATAGTATACTTCAACTATATAATCTAACAACATGTAATTTCCAATTACAATAGAAGCAAGATAATTACCTCGATAAGCCCATAATTATCCGAGTTTAAATGTCGATCTGAGCAAGGTTTAGCTCTACTCGTGCGCTCAGGCCAGCTCAAACAACCCTTAGAAGTTCTAACCAACTTCTACCTATAACTTCAACTACGGGTGAAGATTTACTTAGGGTTGGTTTGTGTAGTGGGAAGTATAATAGTATAAGCGGGCTTTTGTAAAGGTATAACCTTAGAATACTACAAGGTATACGGCTAAGGTAATTTGGGCATTATAACAATACTTTTGAGAGTATTTCTACGAGAGGGGGTATTATACGAAGACAACTAGGCTGGGGTACCCAGCTAGCACCACAAGGAGGGGGTGTTTACCCGCCGGCTACCAGCTAGGGGACTCGGCGAGGGAAAGGGCTCTCGGCCAAGGCCTCACAAGGGGGAGGGGGACGAGAACTATACTACAAGGGAGGGAGGAATTTTAGACTTAGGAAATTATTTGGATGAAGAAGTCTTCATAGGGAGAGGGTATTTATAGGACAAGCCAAGGCCAACCAATGGCCAAGATCTTGCCAAGTGCAAGGCAAGTGTAGGGCCAAGATCTTGCCAAGTGCACACTAGCCAACTAACACAAAAATATCCTACCAACCCTTGACCACAAAGGCCACACTTTCGGCCACCACTATTACCGCCCAAGGTGTTCCAATGAGAGGGTGACAAGTGTCGCCCTCTTGTTGGTCCAAAATGTTTCGTCTCTCGGAAAAATCCTCAAAAATTAAAAATGACATAGCCGGAAATTCCCCTACGAAAGTCGTGGAAGCGTTTAGTGAAAAACGACTCTAAGCGGGTGTTGTGAACAAAATAATTCGCCAAGCCACTTTAAACTTCAAAATTTTCTACGTGCGCCCCACGTACATACTGCGGAAATACGGGTATAACATTCTCTCCCTTAGAAACATTCGTCGAATGTTCCTTCTAAATCTCAAAACAAGCGCGCCGATATAGTCTTCACTACTATACTTACGAGAACAATCACTCGCCACGTAGCCCACGAAACACCAGCGCAAATACCTCCATCCAAGTCCACGAAACACCTCTAACATTACCACAAACACCTCTAGGGGTCTAAAATATACTTCGCCCGCCTCCTCCTTACAAAAGAAATGATCACATCTATGCTCGCCATACATGCTCGCTTCTCCCTTTACTCGTCGTGATACCACTTTTGTCACTTTGCCGCGAGGTTAGTGTCACTCGGCGACCAACAATGGTGCCGGCTGCGTGCGATCCACGAGGTATCGTGACACTCGAACTCTTACCACATTTACGAATCGCTTGATTTCCAAAACTCGGGGTTACTATCTCTAACGTGGTCATCATTAGCGGAACGCTCTGGATGGATCTCGATACTCTCCGATCATAATAATACGAAAAGGACGTAGTGCCTCTAAGTCGGACGGAAAATGCTAACATATAGGCAACGGCTTATTCTTCACATGAACTCAAAAGGGCCCAAAGTAACTCGGGCTAAGTTCCTGTTTTCCAAAACTCGTCACACCCAAACCGGGTGGTACCTTCAAGAAGACCGACCGTCAACACGAACTCTAAGCGTCGTCGCCGATTATCATACGATTTCTCCGAGCTGCGAACCTCTTCTAGACAAGCTTTACTCTATCCGGTCTGCTGGAACAAGCTGAACCAACTATCGAATCCACGCCAACATCGAACCAATCGGCCGGCGACTCACACATCCGCCCTGAGGCTTCATAAGGCGACATCCGAACACCGAAATGGTAGCTTAAACACTCATTCAACGAGAGACAACAATTCTCGCAACTATCCCGAAATCCAAACACCGGCACGGCGAATGTGATTACGAGACTTACTTGAGTTCCTAACCTTGCACGGTAAAACCTCGAGAAAAGCGGTATGACACTGGCTCCAGCATGCGACATAAGGTGAAGGTAGGCACCTCGTGCAGCCTTACAACCTTTCTGATAAATCAACACTGCCGAGTAAACGGTCTTTGCTAGAAGACAAGACGGCTGACCTCCTCGGCCCGACTATTGGTCGAATGCATCCACGAATTAAATGCGGTTAACTAAACTTGGGCCTAACACCCTCGTGACCCTAACGCATGGCGGGACCACCACTGACCCGACCCATACATGCCGCGGGTTGACCCGGCGTGGCCTCAACCCGACCCGGCAACGCGCAAAACGCTAGCTCCCTGAAGGAAAATTCTCACTAATCACGTTACGAAAACCTAGCGGTCTTCTTAGCTCAACTACCCTCTTTCATTCCACACTACTCAGGGACTAATCCCACAAACATAACTCACGTGCACTATGCACTCCTATAAGGGTCAAACATAAACAATACATCTTTTACTCGAGATGGCCTTACCTCTAAGGTCTCTACGTATAACACTCTAAGGCTCACACTTTCTCTATCCCCCAAATCTTACTTGGTTAACTAACCAAGATTTCTAATCACCATTTACACAATGCTATCAGAATATAACACTTAAGGTATACTCACTTATCACACATACTAAACCACAGAGGGTTAAAGATCTATCTGTATCTCTTCGCTCCCTTAGTCGTTCTAATCAAACACCTTGCAGTAGCGCATAGCTAAGGAAGATGACAAACTACCCACCGATCACGAAGGCTAAGTCCTCCCGCAAGGACACTCTTTCGACATCGGACCACGGCGGTCATAGGTACAACAAGTACCAACTAAAAGACGACATTCCACAGGATGGCGCTGCCTTGTGAACACCGAGAAAAGCGAGTCGGATGGTGGAACGCCGTGTGATGGTGAGCGGAAGCTCTGGAGCTCGACTAACCTGCGATACCGAACGCCCCGAACCACGTGGAGGACCTTTACTGCGGTGGATGTGCATAATCTAATCTCGGTGAGGTGACGGCTCGAAAGTTACTAAAGGACCTTGCGCCTGGCCTCTGCTGCGTCGCCGTTAACCGTCGATCTCTACGTTTCTTGGCTGCTGCGCATAAGCGTACAGGCCATGCTCAAGCCTAGCGAAGAATTACTCTTGCACAACCTCTCTTAGATAGTCATCAAGACTGCGTGGTACATCGGTGTACTCTTTGGTAGCCAAATCCATAGCTAATGTGGTCGCCTCCTTGAAATCTATATTCTGTTCGGTCGTGGGCGAAGGTTCAAATATCATGGCGCGATGAGCTGCTGCCGCCGTGCTAAACTCTGCTGGGGCTAGTGACGTCGCAGAACTCCCCGAATGAAGCACCACCTAAGGTGAAGATTTGGCCCATGCCCTCGCAAACCTCTGAACTCTACTCGCAGCTCCCTCGGTTGCCTTGCCCTCCTGGGCCCGGGTTACCCTACGCGGAGGAATAACGGTAAGGGAAAGAAATACGTTAGAGGGTCCAACTTACAACACCGCTCTAAGGCACGATCTCAGAGTGAGAAGAATAGAAACCAATCCTAAATATCCTATAGCCTCCTAATTATTGGTGTGGTGCACAACACACCGATAATCAAGACTTCTTGGATCTGATGCGTAGACACTTTCAGAGGATTAAGCGCTCCGATACCACTTTTGTCACGACCGAACTCGGGCGTGTTGGTGCCTGCCCGGGCACCCTAGTGATACAACATCAGTGTCAGTGGAACATAAAACACATACATGAAACAAATGAAGTACAAAGCGATGTCGAGAAAACTTGCCTTTCGGCATATATAAATAACAACTCTTACAAATGAGCAGTTTAATCCTTTTACAAACCACCTTGCGCGATTACTACTGGACCTCTAAGAAAATGATCGACAACAATGGCGGGACGGGGCCGCCATACCACGAATGTAAATACCTACAACGACGAGGACTATACGAATAAGCCTCGGAGAAACGGAGCTTTCCCAACGCTGTGACCACAGGCGAGGATCAACGGCGGTGTACCTTTACTGCGGCATGAGCGCGGCCCGGGAGGTCGATACAACAGTACAGTATGTGAAACATGAAGATCGTACATGAAATCATAGTAGTCTATAAGCGGGAGACATGTATGATAACCAAACTACGATTCATGATGAATAAGCGATCATGTCTAGTCGGGGACTCACGCCTCAAAGTCATCACTCGATATAACAATGGGTCTCACGCCCACAACATCAATCATGCGTGGAATACCTTCCTCACCGGCGATCAATGATAGAAAAGCACCAAGGAATACACGTGAACAGCAGGTCCACTGTGTCCAAATAAAGCGATGCAGGTAAATGCGAAGGCATGGCGACTACTAACACCAGCGGTACTAACAAGGTCATAAATCGTATCATGATATCTGTCTAGCCGTCACATGATCAAAGTGGTCGCCGCCCGCAATATCAAATGTCGCGTCTAGCCTGGAACTCCGCGACTCGCATAGGCCAATCTCATAGGCGCGTGAGGTATAACCCCGTCGAGGGTAGCTACTCCGGCGTCGTCACGGACTCGCGATCCGCATGGCCCACGTAGACCGCATGACCATAAAGGCCGCACTAACACGGAACTCGTAGCTCGCATAGGCCCGGGACCCGCATGAGGTATTCTCGAATCATGGTCTCGCATCGCCGAGTCTACCAGCATCGGAGGCGGCAACCCTCGGAAACCACGGTGAGTGGTATAATACCAACATAACATTTTATCGTTTAAACAACATAAGCACAATCGAGGAAAACCCCTTTACACAAACATCACGAATACTAACACACGTAGCATCCTAATATGATTACTTATCAAATCAACACGAAGGTATTACAAGGCTATCACAAACCAATACAATCAAGTTATTCACACATAAGGTACTTTCTACTATATGATTAACGAGATCGGGTTTTATCCCCAAAGTACTTTATACAATAACTCTTTCTGAGATATGTTACTTTCACAAAAGTCACACAATACGTAGTATATAACAATAGAGTGATTATCTTTTGAAGTAAATCAAAACACTTCTCTTTGTAAAACCAGTAACAACATTCTTTTTCAATCGTCCAAGTTTGACTAATTTCAAATGTTCACGTTTCGTATTTTAGAAAGGTTTCGTAGATCCTAGACTTATTCATTTAATAATATAATTATCTATTAAACCAACTGAGAAACATAAACCTTATATGTGAGTAGGATATTCTTGTTTATAACAATCTTATTACAATGACCGTGACACAGGAAATATCATTTTGTCTCATCTTAGCTTAACTGCGGATGGAAGTTTCTACTGGTTTTAATAATTCTTAATCGGTCAATACATTTACTTTTATTACTGCTGCAGTGGTTTGTCGATGCATTACGATTTCGAAATCGGTAAAACATTCTTAAGTCGTTATTACCTAACTTCCCATAAAGCTAGTATAACTCTTAAGTTTTCAAAACCAAGTATTACTTCTTTTCGAAATGATTCAAAAATCTTTTGAAATACTTCAAGTTCTTTATTAACACATAACAAGCCGATTATAGTTGAATCGATTTACCTTTTAAAAACCACAAGTATTTTCTTACCAACATAAATTTGTTATAACCAACTTCCCATAAAGCCGTTATAACACTTTATGTTTTAAACCAATCAAATACATTTAGCACGTATGCGTCTCGCGTACTACATAGTTCACACATATCATGCTAGAAGAGATAGGAAGAGGTTCACATACCTCGCGACAGTATCGACTAATAGCAAAATGCTCCAAGTACCTCCAACCGTCGGCTACTCCTTAAGTCAAGTAGATCGCGCCATACGTAGTACTTCAACCTATAAGGCCACAAGGCGCTTATTAACATTTAGGTCTAATCGTAGAACATCCTACAGAAAATTGGCGACACCTCCCATGCAGCGTAAATCTCCTCCTCTATCGGGCGGCTACCAAGCCAACGAGGTTATACGTCTAATCGGACGTGCACAATTCTACCTCACGAAAGCTACACAAGTCTCTTGTAAAGCGATCTATGTAAATCTGATTCGATACTCTTCTTTGAAAAGGTTTCTTAATATTGGGCTTAAGTCAAAAGACATTGCGATAACAACGTTGATCTTATATATAGTATACTTCAACTATATAATCTAACAACATGTAATTTCCAATTACAATAGGGGGGCAAGATAATTACCTCGATAAGCCCATAATTATCCGAGTTTAAATGTCGATCCTGAGCAAGGTTTAGTGTTATACCCCGTATTTCCCAAGTATGTACGTAAGGACGTACGTAGAAAATTTGAAACTTGTAATTAAGGCTTGGCCGAATTAATTTTGTTCACAACACCCGTTTAGAGTCGTTTTTAGACGTTTTCCACGACTTTCGTAGGGAATTTCGGCTATGTCATTTTTAATTTTGCGGATTTTTCCGAGAGGCGAAACATTTTGGACCAACGGGAGGCGACACTTGTCACCCTCCAATTGATGGATGTGAGGCGTTATTGTGGCGATTGGAATGGCTTTAGTTGGTAGGATATTTGTGTGTTAGTTGGTCAAGGGCACTTGGCAAGATCTTGGCCTACACTTGCCTTGCTTGGCAAGATCTTGGCCATTGGTTGGCTATAAATACCACCCTATGTTGAAGACTTTCTTCATCCTAAAATCTTCTAAGTGTTAAAATCCTCTCTCCTTGTGGTTCTCGTCCAAGCCTTCCCCCTCGGCGAGAGTTCCCCACAGTGGGGTAGTAGAGGTATACACCACTCCTTGGGGTGCTAGCCGTGGTACCCCACTGCTAGTTGTTTTCGTATAATACCCTCTTGGTAGAAATACTCTCAAAGTATTGTTATAATGCCCAAATAACCTTAGCCATATACCTTGTTGTATTCTAAGGCTATACTATCTGAAAAGCCCAGAAATACTATTATACTTACAGTCGTCACTGGCCGAAACCACAAGGAAAATCTCCATGGTTAGTTGGAGTAGTATGTAGAAGTTGGTTAGAACTTCTAAGGGTAGTTTGGAGCGGGTTGGGCCATGAGTTGGAGCTAAGCGATTGCCGGGATCGACTTTATACTTGGATAATTATGGGCTTATCGAGGTAAATATCTTGTCCCTCTATTGTAATTGGAAATTACATGTTGTTAGAATATATAGTTGAAGTATACTATATATAGAACTGAACGTAGTTATCGGCAATGTCTTTTGACTTAAGCTGAATAATACTTACAGCAATGTCTTGCGACTTAAGCTGAATTTAAAGAAGAATCTTGAGCTGTAATTACATAGGGCTGTATTACAGATGAACTTGTGTAGTAGTCTGAGTGGAGTAGAATTGTACCGTTAGGGTTAGGCGTATAACCCCCGGTTGGCTTGGTAACCGGCCTCGATAGAGGAGGAGATTTCTGTTGTTGCGGGAGGTGGAGGTGAATTTTCGTAGAATGTTCTCGAAGGATCTAAATGTTAATAAGCGCCTTGTGGCCTTATAGGTTGAAGTACTACGTGTGGTGCGATCTACGTGGCTTAAGGAGTAGCGAGCGGTTGGAAGTACTTGAGCGTTTTGCTATTAGTCGATACTCGTCGCGGTATGTGAACCTCTTCCTATTTCTTCTAGCATGATATGTGTGAACTATGTAGTGCGGTGAGCGTCATGTGCTAAATGTATTTGATTGGTGTAAAACATAAAGTGTTATAACGGCTTTATGGGAAGTTGGTTATAATGACTTTATGTTGGTTAGAAAATACATGTGGTTTTAAAAGGTAAGCGATTTGAACTATAAGCGGCTTGTTATGTGTTAATAAAGAACTTGAAGTATTTCAAGAGATTTTTGAATCATTTTGAAAGAAGAAGTAATACTTGGTTTTTGAAAAAACTTAAGAGTTATACTAGCTTTATGGGAAGTTAGGTATAACGGCTTAAGAATGTTTTACTGATTTCGGAAATCAGAATGTGTATCGACAAACCACTGCAGCGTTAATAAAAGGAAATGTTTTGACTAATTAAGTACTAATAAAACCAGTAGAAACCTCCATCTGCATAGAAGCTAAGATGAGACAAAATGATATTTCTAGATCATGGTATAGTAATAAGATTGTAATAAACAAGAATATCCTACTCACATATAAGGCTTAGGTTTCTCAGATTGTTTAAAGGAGAATTATATTATTTAATGAATAAGACTATGAACTACGAAACTTTTCTAAAATGAGAAACTTGAACATTGGAAATTAGGCAAACTTGAACATTGGAAAAGAATGTTTCTACTTGATTTTACAAGGAGAAGTAATTGATTTACTTTAAAAAGATAATCACTCTATTTTCATATACTATGGGTATTGCGAAGTAACGTATCTTTTAAAGAGTTAATGTATGAAGTACTTTGGGGATAAAAACCCGATTTTGTTAATCATATAGTAGAAAGTACCTTGTGTGAACAACTTGATTGTATTGGTTTGTGATAGCCTTGTGATACTTTCTTGATTGCTTTGATAAGTAAACGTGTTAGGATGCTACGTGTGTTAGTATCTTGTGATGTTTGTGTAAAGGGGTTTCCCTTGATTGTGCTTATTAACTATCAGTCGTTATGATAGTATTGTGGCATTCATATCTTGAGATGATTCCGGGGGTTAAGCTGCCCTCCGATGCGGGGTAGACTCAGGCGGGTCGATGGACCTATGATTCGAGAATACCTCATGCAGGTCCCAGGGGCCTATGCGGAGCTACGAGAGTTCCAGGTTAGTGTGCGTCCTTTATGGGCATGCGGTCCATGTTGCCATGCGGACTGCGAAGTCGGGGCGATGCCGGAGTAGCTACCTCGACGCGGGAATACCTCATGCGGGCGATGAGATTGGCCTATGCGAGCTGCGGGAAGTTCGAGGACTAGACGCGCGCATTAGATCTGCGGGCAAGTGGCGGCTTTGATCATGTGACGGTGCAGAGCAGATCTTATAATCTGATTCATGACCTTGTTGGTCTTGTAGGTGTTAGTAATCGGCTATGCCTTCGCACTTACCGTGCGGTGTTATTATGGCAGTGGGACTGGTGTTCATATGTGTTCCTTGGTGCTTTTATATCATAAAGCTGGCGATGAGGAAGGTATTCCACGGGCATGATTGATGTTGTGGGCGTGAGACCCATTGTTATATTTGAGTGATGACTTTGAGGCGTGAGTCACGACTTGATATGTTGCTTGTTTATTGTGAGCTGTAGTTTTGTTATCATACATGTCTCTGCTTTATATAGACTTCTATGATTCCATTTCTGATACTTATTTTGATTTCACATACTTTGCACTGTTATCGACCTCCTGGGGCTGCGTTCATCTGCGAGTAAAGGTACACAGTCATTGATCCTCGCTCTTAGGGTCACGATTCGGCATTTGGGAAAGCTCCGTTTCTCGGGAGCTTATCGATGGTATAGTCCTGTTGTTGTAGGTGTTTACATTCGGGGTATGGCGGGGCCTGTCCCGCCATTGTTGTCATATCATTTCTTAGAAGTGCGTGAAATCTTTGTTGTGGGCGGGGTTTTGTAAAAGGATTAAACTGCTCATGTTGAAAAAGTTGTTGTTTATATATATCTTTGAAGGTAACCGTTTTTGTTGCTTTGTCTTCTTATTTCATTGTTTATATACGTCATTTCATGTGTTGTCTTTATGTTCTGCTGATTTACTCTGATGTTGGATCACTGGGGTGCCCGGGGTAAGGCACCAGTCACGGGCCCCGGAATCGGGTCGTGACAAAAGTGGTATCAGAGCAGTTAATCCTCGGAAAGTGTCTGACCGTATCGATGAAGTCTTGATTATCGGTGTGTTGTGCACTACACCATAATCGTGAGGCTATAGGATATTTTAGGATTGGTTTCTATTCTTCTCACTCGAGATCGTACCTTAGACGTGTTGTAAGTTGGACCTCTAACGTATTTCTTTCCGTCGTTATGCCTCCGCGTAGGCAACCCGCCGGGAGGGCAAAGCGGCGAGGAGCTGCGAGTAAATCTGAGAGGTTACGTGGGCACAGCCCAAACATCACCAGGGTGGTGCTTCATTCGGGGAGTTTGCGGCGTCAATAGCCCTGAGTTTAGCTGCGGCGGTTCCTCTGCGGCCATGACATTTGAACCTTCAGTTCCACGACCGGGAATAGAGAATTTAGATTGCAAAGAGGCGACCCTGTTACTAGCTATAGATTTGGCTACCAGAAAGTATACCGATGTCTGCGAGTCTTGAGGACTATCTAAAAGAGGTTGTGCAAGAGTAATTCTTTAGTTGGGCTTGAGCATGGCACGTATGCGGGCTTATCGCGGCGAGCGAAAAGCGTGAGATCGACGGGTTAAGCGAAGGGCGAGGAGGGCGAGCGGCAAGGTCCTTTGGTAACTTTCGAGGCGAGTCGCCTCACGGCCAATTGATATGCACCTCGCCCGGCAGAGTGGTCTTCCACGGATATCAGGATGTTCGGAGTATGCAGGAGTTGGTCAGAACTCGGGGCTTCGGTTCCGCGGTGTGACGCCATCGGGAATGTCATCTTTTAGTTAGTACTTGTTGGACCTACGACCGTCAGGGTCTGATGTCGATAGAGTGTCCTTGTAGGAGGACTTAGCCTTCAGGATCGGTGGGTAGTTCGTCATCTTCCCTAGCTATCGCCTACAGGCGAGTTTGATTAAACGACTAAGGGAGTGAAGCAGTAGATATAGATATATCTTTAACCCTCTAGAGATCAGTATGTGTGATAAGGTGAGTATACCTTAAGTGCTATGTTCTGATAGCGGTGTGTTAGTTGTGTTTAGAAATCATGGTGGGTTAACCGAGTAAGATTTTGGGGGATAGATAAGGTGTGAGCCTTAGAATGTTTTACGTAAAGACCTTAGAGGTAAGGCCATCTCGAGTAAAGGTGTAGTGTTATGTTTGATCCTTATAGGAGTGCATAGTGCACGTGAGCTATGTTTGTGGGATAAGTCCCGAGTAGTGTGGAATGAAAGAGGGTAGTTGAACTAAGAAGACCGCTAGGTTTTCGTAACGTGATTAGTGAGAGTTTTCCTTCGGGGAGCTAGTATTGTGCGCGTTGCGTCAACCGCGGTAGGTTTGGTGGTGAAGTCGGGTTGTGGTGGTCCCGCCTGTGTTAGGGTTGTGAGGGTGTTAGGCCCAAGTTTAGTTAACCAGTCACGAACTTCGTGGATGCGTTCGACGGTGGACGGGACGATGGGGGCAGCCCATCGTGTTCTTCGGTCGGGACCGTTCACTCGGCAGTGTTGATTTATCAGAAAGGTTGTAAGGCTGCACGGGGTGCCTACCTTCACCTTATGTCAGGCAGTGAAGCCCAGGTTGTGGCTATTTTCGTTTTCTAAAAAGTTTTACCAGCGGGGTTAAGAACTCGGATGAGTCTACGAATCGCATTCGCCTCGGGCGGTGTGTGGATTTGAGGGTAGTCGTGGGGATTGTTGTCTCTGTGGAGAGTGTTTAAGCTACCATTTCGGTGTTGGATGTTGCCTTTTGAAGCCTTGTAGGGCGGAAGTGTAAATGCCGTCGATTGGTTCGATGTTGGCAAGGTTGATTAGTTGGTTCAGCTTGTTCCGGTGATTGGAGAAAGTAAAGCTTGTCTAGAAGAGGTTACGGCGGCTCGGAGAAATCGTGCGGATAATCGGCGGCGACGCTAGAGTTGAGTTGACGGTCGGTCTTCTTGAAAGTACCACCGGTTAGGGTGTGACGAGTTTTGAAGCAGAGAAAACTTAGCGAGTTACTTTGGGCCCTTGAGTTCATGTGAAGAATAGGCGGGTTGCCTATATGTTAGCAATTGCCGTCCGACTTAGGAGGCGATCGTCCGGTCTTTCGTATTGGTATGATCGGGAAAGTATCGGAGATCCATCCAGAGTGTTCCCAGTTAATGATGACCACGTTAGGGATAGTAACCCCGAGTTTTGGAAACTGAAGCCGTATCAGAATGTAGTAAGAGTTCGAGTGTACGACCTCCTCCGGGATCGCATGCAGCCCGGTACCATTCGTTGGGTCGCCGGAGTGACACCAGAACCTCGCGGCAAAGTGACAAAAGTGGTATCAGTGGTATCGCGAGCATAGATGTGATCATTTTCTTTTTGTGTAAAGTAGGTGCGAAGGAAGTATATTTTAGACCCCGGTGAGAGGTGTTATGGTGATGTTAGAGGTGTTTCCTCGTGGACTTGGATGTAAGCTTTTTGCGCAAGTTGTTTCTGTGGCCATGTGTGGCAAGGATTGTTCTCGTAAGTATAGTAGTGAAGACTATCTTGCGCGTTGTTTGAGACTTAGAAAGAACATTCGGGACGAATGTTTCTAAGGAGGGGAGAATGTTATACCCCGTATTTCCCAAGTATGTACGTAAGGACGTACGTAGAAAATTTGAAACTTGTAATTAAGGCTTGGCCGAATTAATTTTGTTCACAACACCCGTTTAGAGTCGTTTTTCGACGAAACGTTTTCCACGACTTTCGTAGGGAATTTCGGCTATGTCATTTTTAATTTTGCGGATTTTTAGAGACGAAACATTTTGGACCAACGGGAGGCGACACTTGTCACCTCCAATTGATGGATGTGAGGCGTTATTGTGGCGATTGGAATGGCTTTAGTTGGTAGGATATTTGTGTGTTAGTTGGTCGAGGGCACTTGGCAAGATCTTGGCCCTACACTTGCCTTTCACTTGGCAAGATCTTGGCCATTGGTTGGCCATTGGTTGGCCTATAAATACCACCCTATGTTGAAGACTTTCTTCATCCTAAAATCTTCTAAGTGTTAAAATCCCTCTCCCTTCTTGTGGTTCTCGTCCAAAAGCCTTCCTCCCCTGGCGAGAGTTCCCCACAGTGGGGTAGCCGAGGGTATACACCACTCCTTGGGGTGCTAGCCGTGGGGTACCCACCCCCTCGCCTAGTTGTTTTAGTATAATACCCCCCTATTGGTAGAAATACTCTCAAAAGTATTGTTATAATGCCCAATTACCTTAGCCATATACCTTGTTGTATTCTAAGGCTATACCTATCTGAAAAGCCGAAATACTATTATACTTACCGTCGGTCCACCAAACCACAAGGAAAATCTCCATGGTTAGTTGGAGTAGTATGTAGAAGTTGGTTATAACTTCTAAGGGTAGTTTGGAGGCGGGTTGGGCGGAGTTGGAGCTAAGCGATTGCCCGGGATCGACTTTATACTTGGATAATTATGGGCTTATCGAGGTAAATATCTTGTCCTCTATTGTAATTGGAAATTACATGTTGTTAGAATATATAGTTGAAGTATACTATATATAGAACTGAACGTAGTTATCGGCAATGTCTTTTGACTTAAGCTGAATAATACTTACGCATATCTTGCGACTTAAGCTGAATTTAAAGAAGAATCTTGTTGTAATTACATAGAGCTGTATTACGATGAACTTGTGTAGTAGTGCAGTGGAGTAGAATTGTACCGTTAGGGTTAGGCGTATAACCCCACTGGTTGGCTTGGTAGCGGCCTCGATAGAGGAGGAGATTTCTGTTGTTGCGGGGAGAGTCTTCTAGAATTTTACGTAGAATGTTCTCGAAGGATCTAAATGTTAATAAGCGCCTTGTGGCCTTATAGGTTGAAGTACTACGTGTGGTGCGATCTACGTGGCTTAAGGAGTAGCGAAGCGGTTGGAAGTACTTGGAGCGTTTTGCTATTAGTCGATACTCGTCGCGAGGTATGTGAACCTCTTCCTATTTCTTCTAGCATGATATGTGTGAACTATGTAGTACGGTAGACGTACATGTGCTAAATGTATTTGATTGGTGTAAAACATAAAGTGTTATAACGGCTTTATGGGAAGTTGGTTATAACAACTTTATGTTGGTTAGAAAATACATGTGGTTTTTAAAAGGTAACTGATTTGAACTATAACTGGCTTGTTATGTGTTAATAAAGAACTTGAAGTATTTCAAGAGATTTTTGAATCATTTTGAAAGAAGAAGTAATACTTGGTTTTTGAAAAAACTTAAGAGTTATACTAGCTTTATGGGAAGTTAGGTATAACGGCTTAAGAATGTTTTACTGATTTCGGAAATCAGAATGTGTATCGACAAACCAATGAAGAGTTAATAAATGGAAATGTTTTGACTAATTAAGTACTAATAAAACCGGTGAAACCTCCATCTGCATAGAAGCTAAGATGAGACAAAATGATATTTCCTAGATCATGGCTGCCGTAATAAGATTGTAATAAACAAGAATATCCTACTCACATATAAGGCTTAGGTTTCTCAGATTGTTTAAAGGAGAATTATATTCTTAAATGAATAAGACTATGAACTACGAAACTTTTCTAAAATGAGAAACTTGAACATTGGAAATTAGGCAAACTTGAACATTGGAAAAGAATGTTGCTACTTGATTTTACAAGGAGAAGTAATTGATTTACTTTAAAAGATAATCACTCTATTTTCATATACTATGGGTATTGCATGTAACGTATCTTTTAAAGAGTTAATGTATGAAGTACTTTGGGGATAAAAACCGATTTTGTTAATCATATAGTAGAAAGTACCTTGTGTGAACAACTTGATTGTATTGGTTTGTGATAGCCTTGTGATACTTTCTTGATTGCTTTGATAAGTAAACGTGTTAGGATGCTACGTGTGTTAGTATCTTGTGATGTTTGTGTGAAGGGGTTTCCCTTGATTGTGCTTATTAACTATCAGTCGTTATGATAGTATTGTGGCATTCATCTCTTGAGATGATTAGGGGTTAGCGCCCTCCGTCTGGGGTAGACTCGGCGGTCGATGGACTATGATTCGAGAATACCTCATGCGTGTCCCGGGGGCCTATGCGGAGCTACGAGAGTTCCAGGTTAGTGTCGTCCTTTATGGGCATGCGGTCCATGTGGCCATGCGGTGCGAAGTCGGGGCGATCTTGGGAGTAGCTACCCTCGATGCGGGAATACCTCATGCGGGCGATGAGATTGGCCTATGCGAGTGCGGGAAGTTCGAGGACTAGACGCGCATTAGATCTGCGGGCAAGTGGCGGCTTTGATCATGTGACGATGCAGAGCAGATCTTATAATCTGATTCATGACCTTGTTGATGCGTAGGTGTTAGTAGTCGGCTATGCCTTCGTACTTACCGCGTACGGTGTTATAATGGCCCAGGTGGGACCTTGTGTTCCTATGTGTTCCTTGGTGCTTTTATATCATAAATCGCTAGATGAGGAAGGTATTCCACGGGCATGATTGATGTTGTGGGCGTGAGACCCATTGTTATATTTGAGTGATGACTTTGAGGCGTGAGTCCACGACTTGATATATTGCTTGTTTATTGTGAGCGTAGTTTTGTTATCATACATGTCTCCCGCTTTATATAGACTTCTATGATTCCATTTACGATCTTATTTTCATTTCACATACTAAATTTTTGTTATGCGGACCTCGCCCGGGGCTGCGTTCATGCCGCGGTAAAGGTACACGATCATTGATCCTCGCTCTTAGGAGTCACGATTCGACATTTGGGAAAGCTCGTTTCTCGGAGGCTTATCGGTGGTATAGTCCTGTTGTTGTAGGTGTTTACATTCGGGGTATGGCGGGGCCACTGTCCGCCATTGTTGTCGTATCATTTCTTAGAAGTGCATGAAATCTTTGTTGTGGGCAGGGTTTTGTAAAAAGGATTAAACTGTTCATGTTGAAAAAGTTGTTGTTTATATATATGCTGAAGGTAACCGTTTTTTGGTTAGCCTGTCTTCTTATTTCATTGTTTATATACATCATTTCATGTGTTGTCTTTATGTTCATTGATTTACTCGATGTTGGATCATTGGGGTGCAGGGTAAGGCACGATCCACGGGCCCGGAATCGGTCGTGACATTTAGCTCTACTCGTGCGCTCAGGCCGCTCCAAACAACCCTTAGAAGTTCTAACCAACTTCTACCTATAACTTCAACTACGGGTGAAGATTTACTTAGGGTTGGTTTTGTGGTGTGGGAAGTATAATAGTATAACTGGTCTTTTTGTAAAGGTATAACCTTAGAATACTATAAGGTATACGGCTAAGGTAATTTGGGCATTATAACAATACTTTTGAGAGTATTTCTACCAAGAGGGGGGGTATTATACGAAGACAACTAGGCTAGGGGGGGGGGTACCCCACGGCTAGCACCACGAGAGGGGGTGTATACCCTCGGCCTACCACTGGGGACTCTCGGCCAAGGGAAAGGGCTCGGCCAAGGCCTCACAAGGGGAGGGCGAGAACTATACTACTGAGGAGGGAGGAATTTTAGACTTAGGAAATTATTTGGATGAAGAAGTCTTCATAGGAGAGGGTATTTATAGGACAAGCCAAGGCCAACCAATGGCCAAGATCTTGCCAAGTGCAAGGCAAGTGTAGGGCCAAGATCTTGCCAAGTGCACTAGCCAACTAACACAAAAATATCCTACCAACCGCTGACCACAAAGGCCACACTTCGGCCACCACTATTACCGCTGAGGTGTTCCAATGAGAGGATGACACTTGTCGCCCTCTTGTTGGTCCAAAATGTTTCGTCTCTCGGAAAAATCCGCAAAAATTAAAAATGACATAGCGGAAATTCCCTACGAAGTGTGGAAGCGTTTAGTCAAACGACTCTAAACGGGTGTTGTGAACAAAATAATTCGGCCAAGCCACTTTAAACTTCAAAATTTTCTACGTACGTCCTTACGTACATACTCTGGAAATACGGGGTATAACAAATATTCTCCAAGTATAGTTACTATTCCAAAATACCTTAGCCTAAATCCCTTGTAGTTTTCCTAAGTTACCTCTATACTAAAAGCCCGGAAATACTACTTTATATCCGTTAGTCACAAACGAAACCCTGGGAAATCTTCATAGTTGGTTGAAGTATTAAGTAGAAGTTGTTTAGAAACTTCTAAGGGTTTCTTGGAGCTATCGGAGCGTGCAAATTAGGAGCTAAACGTTGTTCAGGATCGATATTTAAACTTGGATAATTTTGGGCTTACCGAGGTAAATATCTTGTCCTTCTATTGTAATTGGAGATTACATACTGTAGTAGTATAGAAATGAGTATAAGATATATAGAAGGATGGTATAAAAGAAGAGAATTGAACTGTACTTACATAGGACTGTACTTACAGTAGACTTGTATAGTTTGACGGGTAGGGAGGTGCTGCCCAATTTTCCGTAGAATAGAGAACCATCTGCTTAGAATATTCTACAGTGTAGTCTAGATGTTGATAGACGTATTTGACTATTATAGGCTGATACTCTGCGCGCGACATATTCGACTTGGCAGGTGGATTTCGCCGAGGAGGTATGTGATTCTTCCTATCCTCTTGAGCATGATATTTTAATATATATATATAGTACGGTAGACGTACGTGTGTTAACTGAACATGGTTTTACTTGATGACTTTTGACTTGAGTCTAAATAATAAGAATCTTGAAGTATTTCAAAAGAATTATGAATCATTTTTGAAAGAAGAGTAATACTTGGGTTTTAAACAAAAAGCTTAAGAGTTATACTAGCTTTATGGGAAGTTAGGTATAACGACTTAAGAAAGATAAAAGGAACGGTTTACTTATGTGTTTATGAAAGCCTTGTATTGATTTCTGGGAAGTGTAGTAAGATGGTTTGATAAGTAGACATATTATGATGCTACGTGTGTTAATGTCTTGTAACGTTTGTGTAAAGGGGTTCCTTGTTGCGCTTATGTTGTTTAACGATAGCGGTTGTCCGATATTATATCACTTACACACGACTTGAAATTCGAGGTTAGCGCCCCGTCGCGAGAATACCTTATGCAGTGCAGTATGACCTATGCGGGCTGCGGGAGTTCGGGATGATCACTCGGGTGTGTTATCCGTCGCGGTCTATATGGCCTATGCGATGCAATGTGACTATGCGGTGCGGGAGTCTAGGTTGATGTCGCGGGTTAGCCGCTCCGTCGAGAATACCTCATGCGGACCTAGGTGGTCTATGCGATGCGGGAGTCGAGAATAGGCTCGCATAATGATCTTATGGGCGATTGGCCTTGCCGATCATTAGCGGCCTAGATAAGACCGATTACATTATATCTATTTTGCTCTTGTTTATCTTTGTGACACTATGTGCGGTTGAAGGTTGTATTTGTAAATGGTTTTAAAATACTTTGATTTCATTTGATCTTTCTGATTTCACATACTTGGTACTGTTGTCTTGACCTCGCCCGAAGTGCGTTCATCTGCAGGTAAGGGAAGCGGTGGTAGATCCTCATTCTTAGGATCCTTACTGCAGTGTCGAGCTCCCTTCCTCCGGAGGCTCGACTTTTAGTACGACTCTCCACGGTGTTGTAGATATTTTGTACATTCGTGGTATGGCGGGGCCTGTCCTCCATAGTTGTTTATACATTATACCGTATTTCCAGTATATGCGTAGGCGTGCGTCTGAAATTTTAATCCTTAAGTAGGCGAAGTGGCGAAATTTGTACACAACTAGCAAAAAGAGTCATTTTCCGACGAAACGTTTTCCGGACTTTGCGAAGGGAAAAATACGGCTATGTCATTTATAATTTTTGCGGATTTTTCCGAGAGCGGAAATATTTTGGACCAACGAGAGGGTGACACTTGTCACCCTCAAGTGGACGATTTTAAGGGCCATTCTTGGCGTTTTTTTGTAGTCAAGGGTTGGTAGGATATTTTGTGTAGTTGTTGAGCAAGTGGGACCCACAAACACATGTCCAAATCCCCACCCTACACTTGCCTACCACTTGGGTTGATCTTGGCCCTTGAATGTCCTATAAATACCCCTCTAATGCAAGACCATTTCTTCATCCACACTTGTGAAAATCCAAGGCAAAATCCCTCTCCCTCCCTCTTAAAGTTCTCGTCCAAATCACCCCTCCCCCCCCCCCCCCCCCTTGGAGCAGGTTGGAGCGTTCAGATAGGAGCTAAAACGTTGCTCAGGATCGACATATAAACTTGGATAATTTTGGGCTTATCGAGGTAAATACTATTGTCCCTCTATTGTAATTGGAAATTACATACTGTAGTAGTATAGAAATAAGTATAAGATACATAGAAGGATAATTCAGAAGAGAATTGAACTGTAACAGAAGGATATTACAGAAGAGAATTAAACTGAATACACATCAGAAGAATATTTAAGAATAAGACTGAACTATACTTACATAGGACTGTATTTACAGTAGACTTGTGTAGTTTGGCGGGTAGGGAAGTGCTGCCGAATTTTCCGTAAAATAAGGAATCTGTATCTAGAATTATTCTGCAGAGTAGTCTGGACGTTGATAGACTTGTATGACCAATATAGGTTGAAGTACTGCGAGTAGCGTACTCTACTCGAAAGGTGGAAAAGGCTAACAGGATTACAAGTACTTTGAAGCTATTTGCTAATAGTCGATAATCGTCGCGAGGTATGTGATTCTTCCTATCCTCTTGAGCATGATATTTTAAAAGAAATATATATAGTACGGTGAGCGACGTGTGTTAACTGAACGTAGTTTATGGCAATGTCTTTCGACTTAAGCCTGAATAATAAAGAATCTTGAAGTATTTCAAAAGAAATAAGGAACCTTTTTGAAAGAAGAGTAATGCTTGGTTTTAAAAGCTTAAGAGTTATACTAGCTTTATGGGAAGTTAGGTATAACGACTTAAGAGAGATAAAAGGAATGGTTATTTGATTTTAGAAGTTAAGAGACTTGATCTTAAAAGATAAGAGACTTGACTTAATTGAATTAATATGAATTCGGTTAATAAGTGTGAAACCTCATTCGTGAGTAATGAGTACTTGGTTTTTAAAAGGGATAATGTTTTACTGATTTCGGAAATCAGAATAAGTATCGAACAAACCACTGCAGCGCTAATAAAAGGAAATGTATTGAATAATTAAGTATTATTAAAACCAGTAGAAACCTCCATCTGCATAGAAGCTAAGATGAGACAAAATGATATTACATTTCCTAGATCATGGCTGCTTTAATAAGATTGTTATAAACAAGAATAACCTACGCACACATAAGGCATATGTTTCTCAACTATTTTCAAGAAGAATTATATTATTAAGTGATCAATACTATGAACTAATCTTTCGTAAATGAGAAACTTGAGCATCTGAAATTAGGCAAACTTGAACTTTTGGAAAAGAATGTTGTTACTTGACGTTGATCTAAAAAGTGTAAGCCACTTGGTTTAAAATAGTATAAAGTACTGGAGTTTAAAAACATGAACTTATTTGGTACTACGGATAATAGTATCGAGTTGTTTTTACGTAAAAAGAGGTCTTTTTGAAAGGATAACTGTATGTAGTACTTTTGGGTTAAAACCCGGATTTGTTGTAATAAAATAAATGTCTGTGAGTATGATTAAACTGGCCTATGCTTGTGGTGATAGCCTTTGTTGTGCAAGTGTTGTATTTACGTACTCTGGCGTCTCGTTGGAGGCGGCTATCCGATTGATTGATGGACATCGACACGATGGGTGGCCCGTGGGTATCTTCCACTAATCGATCCTTTTGGACATACCGACACGATGGGTGGCCCGGGTATGCTTGATTAAGTGTTATCTTGTTATTGGCTTGGACATACCGACGATGGGTGGCCCACGAGTATGCTTCCATTCGATTGTTATCTGTTATTTCCTTTTGGACATCGACACGATGGGTGGCCGGGTATGCTTGATTAAGTGTTATCTTGTTATTGGCTTGGACATACCGACACGATGGGTGGCCGAGTATGCTTCCATTCGATTGTTATCTTGTTATTTCCTTTGGACATCGACACGATGGGTGGCCACGGGGATGCTTCCAATAGGATGGTTCCATGGCCATGCTTATACCGAGGTAAGATGCCGGGGCATGCGGCCGTTGTGCTGGTTATATTTGAGTGATGACTTTGAGGGCGTGAGTCCCTAACTTGATATGTCTGCTAGATTATATTGTGAACTGTAGTTTGGTCATCATACATGTCTCCTGTTTTATATAGACTGTTATGATTTCACTTACAGTATTTTTCAGTTTCACATACTTGGTACGGTTATCTTGACCTCGCCCGAGTGCGTTCATCCGCAGTAGAGGTACATCGGTTGTCGATCCTCGCTTCTAGGATCACAAATCAGCGTATTGGGAAGCTCCGTTTCTCCGGAGGCTTATCTTTTGGTATGTTACCCTGAGTCTGTAGTTTGTTGGGCATTCAGGGGTATGGCGGGGCCCTGACCCGCCATAGTTGTCGTTACATTCTTAAGTGCATGTAATCTTGTTGTGGGCAGGGTTTGTAAAAAGGATTAAACTGTTCGGTTTGAAAGATTTGTATATTTATATATATGCCGAAATTCGACTTTCTCTCATATAAAATGTGTCTCATTTTACATTTGATTCTTGTCTTGTTTTTATGTTCCGCTGATTACTCTGATGTATGACTACTTGGGTGCCCGGGTAAGGCACGATCCACGGGCCGGGCAGTCGTGACAAAAGTGGTATCGAAGCGATTAATCCTCGGAAAGTGTCTACGATCGTGTCTAGTAGAGTCTTGATTATCGGTGTGTTGTGCACCACATCTATAATCGTGAGGCTGCGAGACATTTAAGATTGGTTTCCATTCTTCATTACGAGATAGTGCCTTAGAAGCTGTTGTAAGTTGGACCTCAGCGTATCTCGTTTTTACGATTATGCCTCGGTAAGGCAACCGGGCCGAGATGGGCAAGCGGCGAGGAGCCGCTAGTGGGATCTGAGGAGTACGAGCGCGAGCGGTCGATACGAGTAGTGCTTGACGGCGAGTTTTGCGACGCCACCGCTCAGCGAGTTTAGAGCGCGGCGATGGCTCTTTGAGACAACGATGCACGAGCCTCGGTCCACAACACAGGGGCGAGAAGATGGGTTACAAGGAGATGCTACGATTGCTAGCGAGTTGTGGCGGACATGAGGATAAGTGGGCGCGCGATTCCGTAGCACCCATGGTTCACCCAAATTGGATAGTTTGAGGCTACGGGACTTTACGAGTTGTAGCCCGCGAGTTCTACGGTGCATCACGACCCGTTCGGGCCCGTGTTGGTGCCTTACCGGGCACCCTAGTGATACAACATCAGTAATCACGGAACATAAAACACGTCATGAAACAAATGAAGTACAAGCAATCGAGAAAACTTGCCTTTGGCGTATATATAAATAACAACTTTTTCAACATGAACAGTTTAATCCTTTTACAAACCACCGCCTTGCGATTACTACAGACCTCTACGAATGACAACAACTATGGGGACGGGGCCGCCATACCACGAATGTACAAGAACCTACAACTCGGGAACACATACAAAGATAAGCCTCGAAGGACGGAACTTCCAATCTGTTGAAAGGTGATCCTAAGCGGGGATCGGCGACGATGTACTTCTACTGCGGCATGAACGCAGCCCGAAGAGGTCGATCTAACAGTACCAAGTATGTGAAATCGTAAAATCAGAATTGAAATCATAATAGTCTATATAAAGCAGGAGACATGTATGATAACCAAACTACAATTCACAACATAAAAGCAGTCATGTCAAGTCGAGTGGAATACATTCCCGGATGAGCCGGTAGTCGAGTGAAATACATTCCCGGAATGAACCGGTAGTCAAGTGAAATACATTCCCGGATGAACCGGTAATCAAGTGAGATACATTCCCGGGTGAACCGGTAATCAAGTGAGTACATTCGGATGACGGTAGTCAAGTGAAATACATTCGGATGAGCCGGTAGTCGAGTGAAATACATTCCGGATGAACCGTAGTCGAGTGAAATACATTCGGATGAACCGTAGTCGAGTGAAATACATTCGGATGAGCGGTAGTCGAGTGAAATACATTCCTTGCACAACAAAGGCTATCACAATAAGCATAGGCAAGTTTCACAACAACATGCATAAGCAAGTTACACAACAACAAACATAGGCAAGTTATACACAACTCAAGTACTTTCGTTTTATGCCAAAGTCAGGGTTTTAACCCTAAAGTACTACTTACGTTAAACCCTTTAAAAGATCCGTTTCTTTCACATAAGTCACACAATACGTAGTATTAAAATAGTGACTATCTTATTAAGTAAACAAAATACTCCTTTGGTAAAATCAAGTAACAACATTATTTTCCAAGCGTTCAAGTTTGCCTAATTTCAAATGCCTAAGTCACTTATTTTAGAAAGGTTTCATAACTCATAGTCTTAATCTCTTTTAAAACATTTGAGTAACCTATGCCATATATGTGAGTAGGTTATTCTTGTTTATAACAATCTTATTACAATGACCATGATCTAGAAAATGTAATATCATTTTGTCTCATCTTAGCTTCTATGCGGATGGAGGTTTCTACTGGTTTAATAATACTTCATTACTTAATACATTTTCCTTTATTAACGCTGCAGTGGTTTGTCGATACACATTCGATTTCGAAATCGGTAAAACATCATTCCTTTAAATAAAACCAAGTACTCATTACTCACGAATGAGGTTTCATACAAACATTCACATTAAAACAAATAAGTTAAGTCTCTTATCTTATAAGATCAAGTCTCTTAACTTCTAACACGATAAACCATTTTCTTTACCTCTCTTAAGACATTATACCTAACTCCCATAAAGCTAGTATAACTCTTTTTAAAACCTTTAAAACCAAGTGTTACTCTTTCTTTCAAAGCGATTCACAAATCTTTTGAAATACTTCAACTTCTTCATTAACACATAACAAGCCGATTATAACCAAATCGATTACCTTTTAAAAACCACAAAGTATTTGCTTATCCACATAAAGCTATTATAACCGACTTCCCATAAAGCGTTATAACACTTTATGTTTTAAACCAATCAAATACATTTAGCACATATCGTCTACCGTACTACATAGTTCACACATATCATGCTAGAAGAGATAGGAAGAGGTTCACATACCTCGCGACGATTTATCGACTATTAGCAAATCGCTCATGGCTATAACGGCTTTGGTCCGGTCCTTCTCAGTAGCACATGCTACTCGCAGAACATTCAACCTATCGAGTTACACAAGTCTATCAAAGTCTAGACTACTCGGTAGAATAAATCTAGATGCAAGATCCTACGGAAAATTGGGCAGCCACTTCCACTACGTCAAACTACAAGTCTCATGTCTGATCTATGTAATTACGATTCGATTCTCTTCTTTAAATTGGGCTTAAGTCCAGGACATTGCCACACAATACTAAGTTCAGTTCTATATAGTATACTTCAACTAAATATTCTAACAATAAGTAATTTCCAATTACAATAGGGGGGACAAGATAATTACCTCGATAAGCCAATAATAATCCGAGTATAAATGTCGATCCTTAGCAACGCTTAGCTCCTACTCCGGTCGCTCCAACACTCTCCAAACAACCCTTAGAAGTTCTAACCAACTTATACACAATACTCCAACGGACTATGGAGATTTTCCTAGGGTTTCGGTTTGTATTGTGGAAAGTATAATAGTATTTACGGGCTTTTGTATAGGTATAACCTTAGAATACAACAAGGTATCTGGCTAAGGTAATTTGGGCATTATAACAATACTTTTGAGAGTATTTCTACACCAAAAAGGGGGTATTATCTGAAAGCAACTAGGCTAGGGGTACCCCACGGCTAGCACCACTAGGAGGGTGTACCCGCCGGCGAGGCCTCCAGGAGGGAGGCCTCTTGGCGAACTCAACATAAAGGGAGGAGAAGATTTAACACTTAGAAACATTTAGGAATGGATGAATAAGTCTTCAAGGGATGGGTATTTATAGCACAAGCCTTGGCGACCGATGGCGAGATCAATCCATGTGTTAGGCAAGTGTAGGGCTAGGATTTACCAAACACAAATATCCTACCTACCCTTGACTTTGTCAAGGCACAAAAGCGTGCCTTACCTTGTCCATTTCGTCCAAATGGACGATTTGAAATCCACGATGAGAGGGTGCCAAGTGGCGCCCTCTTGTTGATCCAACACGTTCGTCTCTCGGAAAAATCCGCAAAAATTAGAAATGACATAGCGGAAATTCCCTACGAAGGCGTGGAAGCGTTTCGTCGAAAAACGACTCTAACAGGGTGTTGTGCACAAAGTGAAAATCGCCAAGCCTTACTTGAAGTTCGAAATTTCCTCGTCGTCCTCGCGTACATACTGCGGAAATACGGGTATAACATTCTCCCCTCGTAGAAACATTCGTCCGAATGTTCCTTCTAAGTCTCAAAACAAGCGCGCGAGATAGTCTTCACTACTATACTTACGAGAACAAACACGCCACATGGACACGAAACAAGCTGCGCAAAATACTTATATCCAAGTCCACGAGAAACACCTCTAACATCACCACAACGCTCTCTCCGAGTGCTAAAATATACTTCGCCCGTACTACTCTTAAAAGAAATGATACCACTTTTGTCACTTTGCACGAGGCATTAACCTTCTCGAGCGACCCAACAAATGATGCCGGATGCGTCGATCACCGAGGTGTCGTACACTCGAACTCTTTCCACATTTAAATCGCTTGATTTCCAAAACTTCGGGTTACTATCTCAACGTGGTCATCATAGCGGGAACACTGCGGATGGATCTTCGATACTTTCTGAACACAACAATACGAAAAGACCGGACATCTTGCCTCTAAGTCGGACGACAAATACTAACATATCGGCAACGGCTTATTCTTCACTTGAACTCAAAAAAAAAAGGCCCAAAATAACTCGGGCTAAGTTTCCTCTGTTTTCCAAAGCTCGTCACACCCTGTCCGGGGTGGTACTTTCAAGAAGACCGACCGTCCACCTGAACTCTAAGCGTCGTCGCCGATTATCCATACGATTCCTCCGGCTGCGGAACTTCTTCTAGACAAGCTTCTCACTATCCACGATCTGCTGGAACAAGCACGAACATTTATGCGAACGCGCCAACATCGAACCAATCGGCCAAGACTTACACTTCGCCCTACAAGGTTTCAAAGCGACATCGAACACCAATCGGTAGCTTAAACACTCCTCCAGGAGACAACAATCCCTACAACTACCGCGAAATCCAACAACGGCGAGGCGAATGCGGTCGAGACTCACTGAGTTCTTAACACATGTTTGGTAAAACTTCGAAACAAAAGCGATCGTACCACGGGCTCCATGCGTCATAAGGTGAAGGTAGGCACCGTGCAGCCTTACAACCTTCGGATAACATCAACAACTGCGAGAGCGACCACGACGAAGAACACGATAGGCTGCCCCGTCGGCCCGACCAGCTGGTCGAGCGCATCCACGAACTTCGTCTGTTGGTTAACTAAATTTGGGCCTAACACCCTCATGACCCTATCACAGGTGGGACCACACGGTGACCCCACCATCATACGGGCGCGGGTTGACGCATGGCGTGGCCTCAACCCGACCGGCAACGCAAGAAACACTAGCTTCCGGAGGAAAACTCTCACTAATCACGTTACGAAAACCTAGCGGTCTTAGCTCAACTACCCTCTCTCATATTACGCTACTGGGGACTTATCCCAAAACATAGCTCACGTGCACGATGCACTCCGATAAGGTTCAAACATAACACTACACCTTTTTCTCGAGATGGCCTCACCTCTAAGGTCTCTACGTATAAAGCTCTAAGGCTCACTTTCTCTATCCCCAAAATCTTACTCGGTTAAACAACCATGATTTCAAATCACAACTAACACCTTGCTATCGAACATAGCACCTAAGGTATACTCACCTTATCACATATACAAAACTACAGAGGTTAAGGATAGATCTATGTCTCTTCTTCTCCCCTTAGTCGTTCTAATCAAACACCCCAGTGCGCATAGCTAAGGAAGGTGACGAACTACCCACGATGCGAAGGCAAAGTCCCCTACTAGGTCACCCATTCGACACTGGCCACGGCGGCCACAGTACAACAAGTACCAACTAAAGGCGACATTCCGGGATGACGTCGTCCCATAGTGAATCGAAAACCACGGAGTTCGACCAACTCCTGCATACGAGCGTCTTGAACCTGCGGAGGACCTCTGCGCCTTGGTGGATGTGCATAATCTAATCTATTTGGTGAGGTGACTCGCCTCGAAAGTTACCAAAGGACGCTGCTGCTCGGCCTCTTACATCGCCCGTTAACGTCGATCTCACGTTTCTCGGCTGCTGCGCGTAAGCCCGATACGGGCCATGCTCGAAGCCTAAGCGAAGAATTACTCTTGCACAACGCCTCTAGGTAGTCATCAAGACTTGCGATACATCGGTATACTCTCGGTAGCCAAATCTATAGCTAATGTGGTCGCCTCTTTGCGATCCATAATCTCTGTTCCTGTCGTGGGCGAAGGTTCAAATATCATGGCGCGATGAGGCTGCGCCGCCGTGCTAAACTCTGCTTTGGGGCTAGTGACGTCGCGAAATCCCGAATGAAGCACTACCTAGGTAAAGGTGGGCTGTGCCTCATGACCTCTACGAACTCTGCTCGCGGCTCCGCCGGTGCGCCTTGCCTCTGGGCGGGTTTGCCTACGCGGAGGCATAGCGGTAAGGAAAGAAATCGTCGGAGGTCTAACTTACAACCTGACTCTAAGGCACGATCTCGAGTGAGAAGAATAGAAACCAATCCTAAATATCCTATAGCCTCACGATTATTGGCGTGGTGCACAACACACGATAATCAAGACTCTCTTGGATACGATGCGTAGACACTTTCAGAGGATTAAGCGCTCTGATACCACTTTTGTCACGACCCGTTCGGGGCGTGATCGTGCCTTACCGGGCACCCTAGTGATACAACATCAGTAATCGGCGGAACATAAAACACGTCGTACATGAAACAAATGAAGTACAAGCAATCGAGGAAAACTTGCCTTTCGGCATATATATAAATAACAACTTTTTCAACATGAGCAGTTTAATCCTTTTTACAAACCACACTTGTGATTACTCTGAGACCTCTACGAATGACAACAACTATGACGGGGCGGGCCGCCATAGTACCACAGATGTACAAGAACCTACAACTCGGGGAACACATACCAAAGATAAGCCTCGAAGGAAACGGAACTTCCAATCTGCTGAAAGGTGATCCTAAAAGCGGGGATCGGCGACGATGTACTTACTGCGGCATGACGCGGCCCGAGAAGTCGACAACAGTACCAAGTATGTGAAAGCGTAAAATCACATGGCTTGAAATCATAATAGTCTATATAAAGCGGGAGACATGTATGATAACCAAACTACGATTCCTGACATAAAAGCGATCATGTCAAGTCGAGTGGAATACATTCCCGGATGAGCCGGTAGTCGAGTGAAATACATTCCCGGAATGAACCGGTAGTCAAGTGAAATACATTCCCGGATGAACCGGTAATCAAGTGAGATACATTCCCGGATGAACCGGTAATCAAGTGAGGTACATTCCCGGATGACCCGGTAGTCAAGTGAAATACATTCCCGGATGAACCGGTAGTCGAGTGAAATACATTCCCGGATGAGCCGGTAGTCGAGTGAAATACATTCCGGATGAGCCGTGATCGAGTGAAATACATTCGGATGAGCCGGTAGTCGAGTGAAATACATTCCTTGCTGACAAAGGCTATCACAATAAGCATAGGCAAGTTTCACAACAACATGCGTAAGCAAGTTACCTGACAACAAACATAGGCAAGTTATACACAACTCGAGTACTTTCGTTTTATGCCAAAGTCGGGTTTTAACCTAAAGTACTACTTACGTTAAACCGCTTTAAAAGATCCGTTTCTTTCACATAAGTCACACGATACGTAGTATTAAAATAGTGACTATCTTATTAAGTAAACAAAATACTCCCTTTGGTAAAATCAAGTAACAACATTATTTTCCAAGCGTTCAAGTTTGCCTAATTTCAAATGCCTAAGTCACTTATTTTAGAAAGGTTTCATAACTCATAGTCTGAATCTCTTGTAAAACATTTGAGTAACCTATGCCATATATGTGAGTAGGTTATTCTTGTTTATAACAATCTTATTACTGACCGTGATCTAGAAAATGTAATATCATTTTGTCTCATCTTAGCTTCATGCAGATGGAGGTTTCTCTTGGTTTTAATAATACTTCATTACTTAATACATTTTCCTTTATTAACGCTGCGGTGGTTTGTCGATACACGTTACGATTTCGAAATCGGTAAAACATCATTCCCTTTAAATAAAACCAAGTACTCATTACTCACGAATGAGGTTTCATACAAACATTCACATTAAAACAAATAAGTTAAGTCTCTTATCTTATAAGATCAAGTCTCTTAACTTAACACTTGATAAACCATTTTCTTTACCTCTCTTAAGACATTATACCTAACTCCCATAAAGCTAGTATAACTCTTTTTAAAACCTTTAAAACCAAGTGTTACTCTTTCTTTCAAAGCGATTCACAAATCTTTTGAAATACTTCAACTTCTTCATTAACATAACAAGCGATTATAACCAAATCGATTACCTTTTAAAAACCACAAAGTATTTGCTTATCCACGTAAAGCTATTATAGACTTCCATAAAGCGTTATAACACTTTATGTTTTAAACCAATCAAATACATTTAGCACATGTATCGTCTACCGTACTACATAGTTCACACATATCATGCTAGAAGAGATAGGAAGAGGTTCACATACCTCGCGACGATTTATCGACTATTAGCAAATCGCTCATGGCTATAACGGCTGGCACAGTCCACCTTCTCAGTAGCACATGCTACTCGCGAACATTCAACCTATCTGAGTTACACAAGTCTATCAAAGTCTAGACTACTCGGTAGAATAAATCTAGATGCAAGATCCTACGGAAAATTGGCGACCGCTTCCCTGCAGTCAAACTACACAAGTCTCTGTCTGATACGTCTATGTAATTCTGATTCGATTCTCTTCTTTAAATTGGGCTTAAGTCGAGGACATTGCCACACAATACTAAGTTCAGTTCTATATATAGTATACTTCAACTATATATTCTAACAATATGTAATTTCCAATTACAATAGGGGGGACAAGATAATTACCTCGATAAGCCCATAATTATCCGAGTATAAATGTCGATCCTTAGCAACGCTTAGCTCCTACTCCGGGCGCTCCAACCCGCTCCAAACAACCCTTAGAAGTTCTAACCAACTTCTACACAATACTCCAACGGACTATGGAGATTTTCCTAGGGTTTCGGTTTTGTATTGTGGAAAGTATAATAGTATTTATGGGCTTTTCGTATAGGTATAACCTTAGAATACAACAAGGTATACGGCTAAGGTAATTTGGGCATTATAACAATACTTTTGAGAGTATTTCTACACCAAAAAGGGGGGTATTATACGAAAGCAACTAGGCTAGGGGGGGTACCCCACGGCTAGCACCACTAGAAGGGGGGGTGTACCCCTCGGCCAAGGCCTCTAGGAGAGGGGGAGGCCTCTTGGCCGAACTCAACATAAAGGGGAGGGAGAAGATTTAACACTTAGAAACATTTAGGAATGGATGAATAAGTCTTCAAAGGGATGGGTATTTATAGCACAAGCCTTGGCCAACCAATGGCCAAGATCAATCCATGTGTTAGGCAAGTGTAGGGCTAGGATTTACCAAACACAAATATCCTACCTACCCTTGACTTTGTCAAGGCACAAAAACGTGCCTTACCTTGTCCATTCGTCCAAATGGGCGATTTGAAATCCACCGATGAGAGGGTGTCAAGTGGCGCCTCTTGTTGGTCAACACGTTCGTCTCTCGGAAAAATCCGCAAAATTAGAAATGACATAGCGGAAATTCCCTACAAAGGCGTGGAAACGTTTCGTCGAAAAACGACTCTAACCGGGTGTTGTGCACAAAGTGAAAATCGGCCAAGCCTTACTTGAAGTTCGAAATTTCCTACGTACGTCCTCGCGTACATACTCTGGAAATACGGGGTATAACAGGGTCGAGGCCTGAGGATGATCCGCAGGAGTTCATCCGACAGTTACAGCGGATCATGAGAGTGATCAAGGCTTCGGAGACCGAGTCAGTGGTCTTAGGTTCGCATCGGCTGCGTGATACTGCAGTCGACTGGTTTGATTCGTGGGAGATATCCCGGGGAGAGTATGCACTTCCAGCCATTTGGGACGAGTTCTCAGGGGCATTTCTTGCACATTTCTTGCCTCCACAGATGAGGAGGGCTCGGGCCGACATATTTTTGATGTTGAGGCGAGCAGGCGTCTGATTCGGGAGTACAATGTGAGTTCGACTCATTGGCTCGGTATGTCCCCGCCGTAGTAGGCGATATGGAGGGCCAGTACACCGCTACGTCACTGGGTTAGATGACTATTTGGCAGAGGCTTGTTCGGGTGTAGCTCTTCAGCCGGGCATGGACATTGCCCTCATGCAGGCTTATGCACTTGGGTGTGAGGAGCGGAAAGGTCGACGGAATAACCAAGATCAGCAGAAGAGGGCCAGAACAACAGGGTCTTTTGGAGACTTTCGAGGCGGACCGCCTCAGCAGCAGACTAGTTATGCGCCTCCGCGATCTGAGTGGTCCTCCACAATCTTGAGGCATCCAGAGTATTCGGGAGCAGTCGGGCTCGAGGTTGAATTTCGGAGGCGGGGTGTTAGCTAGCTGAAGCCACCCCTACCTCGTTGTGACCGTTGTAGTAGACTCCATTTTGGGGAGTGTCGTGCTAGTTCGGGAGTTTGTTTTACATGCGGCCAGCAGGGCCATTTTGCGAGGAACTGTCCGACCGGAGGTAGCACTGGTGGGATAGCACAGACTACGGGATCTATGGCTGGTTCATCACCTTCTACAGCTATGCGCCCTGCAGGGCAGGCCTATGATTAGAGTGAAGCGGTAGATACAGGTATATCCTTAACCCTCTAGAGTTTGTATGCTTGATATGATGATCTTATTATTGTGTGCTATGTACGGATAGCGTTGTGATTAATTGTGAGTTAGAAAACATGGTTAGTTGGAAGGGTAAGTATGGGGGCATGGAAAGTGTGAACCTTAGAATATTACACGTTGAGACCTTAGATGTAAGGCCGTCTTGAGTAAAGGATTTTGCAAATGATCCTTGTCGAAGTGCATTATATGCCTAGGGTGTATTAGTGTGATAAGTCCATGGGTAGTGTGAGATGGAAGTGGTAGCTTTCATGATGTGAATTAGTAAGATTGTTCTGGATCGAGAAACAAGAAAGTTCGGCACGACGGAGGGTCGGGTTGAGGACGTATTGCGGGTCAACCCGTAGCCCGGAATGAGGTGGGGTCAGTTTGGGTGGTCCCGCCAGGTGGTAGGGTCACGAGGGTTCTAGGCCCAAGTTTAGATGACCATCGTATGAGTTCGTGGATATGTTCGACCAGAATCGGATCGTGAAGGCCGGGAATGGCCTTAAAGGAGACCGAGGCTAGTAAGATGACCAAGTTTGGAGGTGGTGACTCCAAAGTTTTGGGAACTGAAGCGATGACTGAAGTATAGTACGTATACTAGAAGAGTTCAAATGTTCGAGTAGAGTACGACGAGTAAGGAAAGAAGTGAACCTGTGCTGAGAGAATAGAAATGATCATTATTTATTTTTTTGAAGTAATGGTGCGAAGGGGATATCTTTTAGACCGGGGGGTGGAAGCTTTTGTAATACTAGAGGTGATTCCTCGTTGACTTGGATAAGTATTTGCGTGTGTGTTATTTGGTGGCCAGGTGTGGCATTGGAAACTTGTTCTGAGGAACTTTATCGTTATCCGTCTTGAGAAGGAACATTCGGGACGAATGTTTCTAAGGAGGGGAGAATGTTATACCCCGTATTTCCAGAGTATGTACGTAAGGGCGTACGTACAAAATTTTAAGCCTTAAGTAGGCAAAGTGGCGAAATTTGTACACAACTAGCAAAAAGAGTCGTTTTCCGACGAAACGTTTTCCGGACTTTGCGAAGGGAAAAATACGGCTATGTCATTTATAATTTTTGCGGATTTTTCCGAGAGCGGAAATATTTTGGACCAACGAGAGGGTGACACTCAAGTGGACGATTTTAAGGGCCATTCTTGGCGTTTTTTTGTAGTCAAGGGTTGGTAGGATATTTTGTGTAGTTGTTGAGCAAGTGGGACCCACAAACACATGTCCAAATCCCCACCCTACACTTGCCTACCACTTGTCTTGATCTTGGCCCTTGAATGTCCTATAAATACCCCTCTAATGCAAGACCATTTCTTCATCCACACTTGTGAAAATCCAAGGCAAAATCCCTCTCCCTCCCTCTTAAAGTTCTCGTCCAAATCAACCCCCCCCCCTTGAGAAGACTTGGCGAACCCACCCCTTTGCCTAGTTGTTTTCGTATAATACCCCCAGTAGAAAAGTATTCTCAAGTATTGTTACTATTCCCAAATACTTTAGCCCAAATACCTTGTAGTACTTTCCAAAGTTACCTCTATACGTAGAACCCGGAAATACTACTATATTTCCTTTAGCCACTAAACGAAACCCTAAGGAAATCTTCATAGCGAGTTGAAGTATTAAGAAGAAGTTGCGTAGAACTTCTAAGGGTTGTTTGGAGCGGTTTGGAGCGTTCAGATATGAGCTAAAACGTTGCTCAGGATCGACATATAAACTTGGATAATTTTGGGCTTATCGAGGTAAATACTATTGTCCCTCTATTGTAATTGAAAATTACATACTGTAGTAGTATAAAAATAAGTATAACATACATAGAAGGATAATTCAGAAGAGAATTGAACTGTAACAGAAGGATATTACAGAAGAAAATTAAATTGAATACACATCAGAAGAATATTTAAGAATAAGACTGAACTGTACTTACATAGGACTGTATTTACAGTAGACTTGTGTAGTTTGGCGGGTAGGGAAGTGCTGCCCAATTTTCCGTAAAATAAGAAATCTATATCTAGAATTATTCTGCAGAGTAGTCTGGACGTTGATAGACTTGTATGACCAATATAGGTTGAAGTACTGCGAGTAGCGTATTCTACTCGAAAGGTGGAAAAGACTAACAGGATTACAAGTACTTTGAAGCTATTTGCTAATAGTCGATAATCGTCGCGAGGTATGTGATTCTTCCTATCCTCTTGAGCATGATATTTTAAAATAAATATATATAGTACGGTAGACGTACGTGTGTTAACTGCACGTAGTTTATGGCAATGTCTTTCGACTTAAGCCTGAATAATAAAGAATCTTGAAGTATTTCAAAAGAAATAAGGAACCTTTTTGAAAGAAGAGTAATGCTTGGTTTTAAAAGCTTAAGAGTTATACTAGCTTTATGGGAAGTTAGGTATAACGACTTAAGAGAGATAAAAGGAATGGTTATTTGATTTTAGAAGTTAAGAGACTTGATCTTAAATGTTATACCCCGTAGTTCCTGGGTATGTATGCGAGGACGTACGTACGAGAATACGACAGAAAGATTGGAAAGGAAGAAAGAGGTGATTTTTCCACGGAAAAGTTTCCGGTTTTTGTGAAGGAAAAAGGTTCGTTAATGGGAATTGGATTCCCAGTTTGTGTCGGACTTCTGGAATATTAGAGAATTATGGAATTTTATTTTTGGAAATGGTCACGTGGGGCCACGGGAGAAATTCTGTTTTGTAGGGCCACTTTGTTTTGAGATTTTGGCCATTGTGGATATTTTGGAAGATGTTTTATTTTGGGCCATTAGGAGGGTGACACGTGTCACCCCGCCTAGTAACTTGGCCGAATGGCATTTGTGCCTGGCCGGTTAGAGTCGTTTTTAACGAAGCGTTTTACATAACTTGCGAGGAAAATTCCGGCTATGTCTTTTCTTATTTTTGCGGATTTTTCGAGAGGCGGAACATTTTGGACCAACGAGAGGCGGCAGCACCTGCCGTTGGTGGGCAAGGTGGGCGGCAGGCGACTTTGGGGTGTCAAGTGGTAGATATTTTGTGTAGATATTTGTGAGGGTTTTAAGGAGTAGGGTCTAGGGGCACTTGGGTGAATCTTGGCCTTACACTTGCTATACACTTGGCTAGATCTTGGCCATTGGTTGGCCTTGGCTTGTCTTATAAATACCCTCCCTTTGATGAACTTCTTCATCCATAAATTTGCCTAAGTCTTGAAAGCTCTCCTTCTCCCTCCACTTGTGTTGAGTTCGGCCAGGGCCTCCCATGTGGCCGAGAGCACCCCACTCTAGGGGTGCTAGCCAGAGTGTACCCACTGCCTAGTTGCTTTCGTATAATACCCCTTTGTGGTGTAGAAATACTCTCAAAGTATTGTTATAATGCCCAATTACCTTAGTAGTATACCTTGTAGTATTCTAAGGTTATACCTATCTGAAAAGCAGGAAATACTATTATACTTTCCGTCGGTCACAAAACCGAAACCACAGGAAAATCTCCATAGTCCGTTGGAGTATTGTGTAGAAGTTGGTTAGAACTTCTAAGGGTGGTTTAGAGCGGGTTGGGCGCTCGGAGTTGGAGCTAAGCGATTGCCAGGGATCGACTTTATACTTGGATAATTATGGGCTTATCGAGGTAAATATCTTGTCCCTCTATTGTAATTGGAAATTACATGTTGTTAGAATATATAGTTGAAGTATACTATATATAGAGCGAACGTGGTTAGTTGGCAATGTCTTTTGACTTAAGCCTGAAGAAGCTGTATTCTGATGAGACTTGTGTAGTAGTTCTGTGGAGTAGAATTGTACCCGTTCGGGATAGATGTATAACCCACCCTTGTTGGCTTGGTAGCCGGCCCCGTTAGAGGAGGAGATTTGCGCTGTTGTTGCGGGAGAGTCTTTGCCAATTTTCGGTAGAATGTTCTGCGATAAGGTCTAAATGTTAATAAGCGCCTTGTGGCCTTATAGGTTGAAGTACTACGTGTGGCGCGTTCTACTTGGCTTAAGGAGTAGCCGACAGTTGGGAGTACTTGGAGCGTTTTGCTATTAGTCGATACTAAATCGCGAGGTATGTGAACCTCTTCCTATCTCTTCTAGCATGATATGTGTGAACTATGTAGTACGATAGACGTACATGTACTAAATGTATTTGATTGGTGTAAAACATAAAGTGTTATAACGGCTTTATGGGAAGTTGGTTATAACGGCTTTATGTTGGTAAGAAAATACATGTGGTTTTAAAAGGTAGCGATTTGAACTATAAGCGGCTTGTTATGTGTTAATAAAGAACTTGAAGTATTTCAAAAGAGTTTTGAATCATTTTGAGAGAAGTAATACTTGATTTGTTTTGAAAACTTAAGAGTTATACTAGCTTTATGGAAAGTTAGGTATAACGTCTTAAGAATGTTTCTTGATTTTGGAAATCAGAATGTGTATCGACAAACCAACTGCGGCGTTAATAAAGGAAATGTTTTGTGATTAAGTATTATTAAAACCGGTAGAAACTTCCATCTGCATAGAAGCTAAGATGAGACAAAATGATATTTCCTAGATCATGTTCTTTGTAATAAGATTGTTGTAAACAAGAATATCCTACTCACATATAAGACTTATGTTTCTCGAGATAGTTTAAAGAGAATTATATTCTTAAATGAATAAGACTATGAACTACGAAACCTTTCTAAATAAGAAACATGAACATTTGAAATTAGGCAAACTTGGGCGTTTGGAAAATAATGTTGTTACTTGAGTTTTACAAAGAGAAGTGTTTTGATTTACTTCAAAAGATAATCACTCTATTTTCATATACTACGGGTATTGTGTGACTTTTGTGAGTAACGTATCTTTTAAAGAGTTAATGTATGAAGTACTTTGGGGATAAAACCCCGAACTTGTTTAGCATATAGTAGAAAGTACCTTGTGTGTATAACTTGATTGTGTTGGTTTGTGATAGCCTTGTAATACTTTCTTGTTGATTTGATAAGTAAACATGCTAGGATGCTACGTGTGTTAGTATCTTGTGATGTTTGTGTAAAGGGGTTTTCCTTTGTTGTGCTTATGTTGTTTAACGATAAGCTGTTATGATAGTATTATACATCACTCATCTCTTGAGATGATTAGGGAGTTAAGGCCCTCCGTGCGAGGTAGACTCAGTGGTCGATGGACCTATGATTCGAGACTACCTCATGCGGGTCGAGGGCTATGCGGGCTGCGGGAGTTCGAGTTAGGATCACGGCCCTTGTGGTCACGCGGTCCTTGTGGCCACGCGGACGGCGAGTCGGGACGCCGCTGGGAGTAGCTACCCTCGATGCGGGGTTATACCTCATGCGGGCGATCTGATTGGCCTATGCGGGTGCGGAAAGTTCCAGGCTAGACGCGCGCATTAGATCTGCGGGCAAGTGGTCGACTTTGATCATGTGACGGATGCAAGCAGATCTTATGATCTGATTCATGACCTTGTTACTGCGTGGGTGTTAGTAGTCGGCTATGCCTTCGCACTTACCCCATGCGTGTTATTATGGCACAGTGGGACACGGTGTTCATGTGTTCCTTGGTGCTTTTATATCATAAAGCTATGGCGGTGAGGAAGGTATTCCACGGGCATGATTGATGTTGTGGGCGTGCGACCCATTGTTATATTTGAGTGATGACTTGAGGCGTGAGTCACGACTTGACATATCGCTTATTATTGTGGCGTAGTTTGGTTATCATACATGTCTCTGCTTTATAGACTATTATGATTTCATTCTGATATTTTTAGTTTCACATACTAAATACTGTTATCGACCTCGCCGGGCTGCGTTCATGCCGCAGTAAAGGTACACGATCATTGATCCTCGCTCTTAGGGTCACGATTCGGCGTGTGGGAAAGCTCCGTTTCTCCGGAGGCTTATCAGTGGTATAGTCCACTGTTGTTGTAGGTGTTTACATTCAGGGGTATGGCGGGGCCCTGTCCCGCCATTGTTGTCGTATCATTTCTTAGAAGTGCATGAAATCTTGTTGTGGCGGGGTTTGTAAAAAGGATTAAAGCATTCATGTTGAAAAAGTTGTTGTTTATATATACTAGAAAGGCAAGTTTTTCTCAGATTATTGTTTCATATTTTATAATATGTCTTGTATCGTTTTATGTTCCGCTGATTACTCTGATGTTGTATCACTAGGGTGCCCGGGGTAAGGCACCAGTCACGGGCCCGGAATCGGGTCGTGACAAAAGTGGTATCAGAGCAGTTAATCCTCGGAAAGTGTCTGAGCCGTATCGATGAAGTCTTGATTATCGGTGTGTTGTGCACCACACGATAATCGAGAGGCTATAGGATATTTAGGATTGGTTTCTATTCTTCTCACTCTGAGATCGTGCCTTAGAGCTGTGTTGTAAGTTGGACCCTCTGACGAAATTCATTCCCTTATCGTTATGCCTCCGCGTAGGGCAACCCGGGCCCAGGAGGGCAAGGCAGCCGAGGGAGCTGCGAGTTGAGTTCAGAGGGTTGCGAGGGCACAGGCCCAATCATTACCTAGGGTAGTGCTTCATTCGGGGATTTCTGCGACGTCACTAGCCCCAGTAAAGTTTAGCACGGCGGCGGCAGTTCCTACTGCGGCCATGATATTTGAACCTTCAGTTCCACGACCAGGAACAGAGAATATGGACTGCAAAAGCGACCACATTACTAGCTATGGATTTGGCTACCAGAGAGTATACCGATGTATCGCGAGTCTTGATGACTACCTAAGAGAGGGTTGTGCAAGAGTAATTCTTCAGTTGGGCTTGAGCATGGCCTGTGTACGGGCTTATGTACAGCAGGCCGAAAAACGTAGAGATCGACGGGTTAACCAAGGACAGCAGGAGAGGGCCAGCGGCGAGGTCGCCGGTAACTTTCAAGGTGAGTATACCTTAAGTGCTATGTTACGATAGCGGTGTGGTAGTTGTGATTAGAAATCATGGTGGGTTAGCAGGTAAGATTTTGGGGATAGAGAACGTGTGAGCCTTAGAGTGTTATACGTACAGACCTTAGAGGTAAGGCCATCTCGAGTAAAGGTGTAGTGTTATGTTTGATCCTTATCGGAGTGCATAGTGCACGTGAGCTATGTTTGGGATAGGTCCTTAAGTGGTATGAAATGAAAGAGGGTAGTTGAGCTAAGAAGACCGCTAGGTTTTCGTAACATGTTTAGTAAAATTGTTCCTTCGGGGAGATAGTATTTTTGCGCCTTAGGGTCGGGTTGAGGCCACGTTGCGGGTCACCCCGCGGCATGTTTGGGGGTGGGGTCTGGTTGTGGTGGTCCCGCTTTGTGGTAGGGTCACGAGGGTGTTCGGCTCGAGTTTAGTTACCTAGCGTACGAGTTCGTAGATGCGTTCGACGGTGGTCGATCGATGAGCAGCCCATCGTGTTCTTGATCGGGACCGTTCACTCAGCGATGTTGATTTATCGAAAGGTTGTAAGGCTGCAGGGTGCCTACCTTCACCTTATGGCGACGATGGAGCCAGTTCTGGTATTTTTGTTTACGGAAGTTTTACGAGCGGGTTAAGGACTGGTGAGTCTCGAATCGCATTCGCCTCGGGCGGTGTGTGGATTTGGGGGTAGTTGTGAGATTGTTGTCTCTGTGGAGGAGCGTTTAAGCTACCATTTCGGTGTTCGGATGTCGCTTACGAAGCCTTGTAGAGGCGAAGTGTAAGTTCTTGGTAGATTGGTTCGATGTTGGCAAGGTTGACGGTTGGTTGAGCTTGTTCCAGTGATGTGGATAGGGAAAAGCTCATCTAGAAGAAGTTACGGCGGCTCGGAGAATCGTGCGGATAATCGGCGGCGACGCAGAGTTCAGAGTTGTGGTCGGTCTTCTTGAAAGTACCACCCCGGACGGTGTGACGAGTTGTGGAAGCGAAGGAACTTAGCCCGAGTTACTTTGGGCCTTTTGAGTTCATGTGAAGAATAGGCGGGTTGCCTATATGTTGCAATTGCCGTCCGACTTAGGAGGCGATGCGTCCGGTCTTCGTATTGTTATGTTGGAAAGTATCGAAGATCCATCAGAATGTTCCCGATTAATGATGCCCACGTAAAGAGATAGTAACCACGAGTTTTGGAAACTAGCGATATCGAAATGTGGTAAGGGTTGAGTGTCTGACGGCTTCGGGGATCATGGCGGCCGGTACCATTTGTTGGGTCGTCGGAGCTAGGCTCGCGGCAAAGTGACAAAAGTGTATTTGTGGTGATGTTAGAGGTGTTTCCTCGTAGACTTGGATATAAGTATGTTGCGCGGTATTTTACGTGGCGGTATGGCGAGGATTGTTTCGTAAGTATAGAAGTGAAGACTATCTTGGCGCGTATGTTTGAGACTTAGAAGGAACATTCGGGATGAATGTTTCTAAGGAAGAATGTTATACCCGTAGTTCACGGGTATGTATGCGAGGGCGTGCGTGCGAGAATCTGAGAAAGATTGGAAAGGAAGAAAGAGGTGATTTTCCACGGAAAAGTTTCGGTTTTGTGAAGGAAAAAGGTTCGTTAATGGGAATTGGATTCCCAGTTTGGTATCGGACTTCTGGAATATTAGAGAATTATGGAATTTTATTTTTGGAAATGGTCACGTGGGGCCCACGGGAGAAATTCTGATTTTGTGGGGCCACTTTGTTTTGAGATTTTGGCCATTGTGGATATTTTGGAAGATGTTTTATTTTGGGCCATTAGGAGGGTGACACGTGTCACCCCGCCTAGGTGGCTTAGGCCGAATGGCATTTGTGCCTGACCTTTGGTTAGAGTCGTTTTTAAACGTTTTACATAACTGCGAGGAAAATTAGGCTATGTCTTTTCTTATTTTTGCGGATTTTTAGAGACGGAACATTTTGGACCAACGAGAGGCGGCACTTGGCACCTCTCATGGTGAGCAAGGTGCGGCTTGGGCGACTTTGGGGTGTCAGTGGTAGATATTTTGTGTAGATATTTGTGAGGTTTTAATGAGTAGGGTCTAGGGGCACTTGGGTGAATCTTGGCCTTACACTTGCTATACACTTGGCTAGATCTTGGCCATTGGTTGGCCTTGGCTTGCTATAAATACCCTCCCTTTGATGAACTTCTTCCGTCCATAAATTTGCCTAAGTCTTGAAAGCTCTCCTTCTCCCTCCCTTGTGTTGAGTTCGGCCAGGGCCTCCCCATGTGGCCAGAGCACCCCCTCTAGGGGTGCTAGCGAGTGTACCCCACTAGCCTAGTTGCTTTCGTATAATACCCCTGTGGTGTAGAAATACTCTCAAAGTATTGTTATAATGCCCAAATTACCTTAGCGTATACCTTGTAGTATTCTAAGGTTATACCTATCTGAAAAGCCGGAAATACTATTATACTTTCCGTCGTCACAAAACCGAAACCCTAGGAAAATCTCCATAGTCAGTTGGAGTATTGTGTAGAAGTTGGTTAGAACTTCTAAGGGTGGTTTAAGCGGGTTGGGCGCTCGAGTTGAGCTAAGCGATTGCCCGGATCGACTTTATACTTGGATAATTATGGGCTTATCGAGGTAAATATCTTGTCCTATTGTAATTGGAAATTACATGTTGTTAGAATATATAGTTGAAGTATACTATATATAGAAGCGAGCGTGGTTAGTTGGCAATGTCTTTTGACTTAAGCTCAAGAACTGAATCGTATCAGACATGAGACTTGTGTAGTAATCGTGGAGTAGAATTGTACAGTTCGGGTTAGATGTATAACCCCCGGTTGGCTTGGTAGCGGCCAGTTAGAGGAGGAGATTTCTGTTGTTGCGGGAGAGTCTGCCGAATTTTGGTAGAATGTTACTGCGATAAGGTCTAAATGTTAATAAGCGCCTTGTGGCCTTATAGGTTGAAGTACTACGTGTGGCGCGTTACTTGGCAGGAGTAGAAGCGGTTGGGAGTACTTGAGCGTTTTGCTATTAGTCGATACTCGTCGCGAGGTATGTGAACCTCTTCCTATCTCTTCTAGCATGATATGTGTGAACTATGTAATGCGATAGACGTACATGTACTAAATGTATTTGATTGGTGTAAAACATAAAGTGTTATAACGGCTTTATGGGAAGTTGGTTATAACGGCTTTATGTTGGTAAGAAAATACATGTGGTTTTAAAAGGTAATCGATTTGAACTATAAGCGGCTTGTTATGTGTTAATAAAGAACTTGAAGTATTTCAAAAGAGTTTTGAATCATTTTGAGAGGAAGTAATACTTGATTTGTTTTGAAAACTTAAGAGTTATACTAGCTTTATGGAAAGTTAGGTATAACGTCTTAAGAATGTTTCTTGATTTTGGAAATCGAATGTGTATCGACAAACCACCGCAGCGTTAATAAAAGGAAATGTTTTGTGATTAAGTATTATTAAAACCAGAGAAACTTCCATCCGCATAGAAGCTAAGATGAGACAAAATGATATTTCCTAGATCATGGTCTTTGTAATAAGATTGTTGTAAACAAGAATATCCTACTCACATATAAGACTTATGTTTCTCAGATAGTTTAAAAGAGAATTATATTCTTAAATGAATAAGACTATGAACTACTAAACCTTTCTAAATAAGAAACGTGAACATTTGAAATTAGGCAAACTTGTACGTTTGGAAATTAATGTTGTTACTTGATTTTACAAAGGAAAGTGTTTTGATTTACTTCAAATGATACTCACTCTATTTTCATATACTACGGGTATTGTGTGACTTTTGTGAGAGTAACGTATCTTTTAAAGAGTTAATGTATGAAGTACTTTGGGGATAAAACCCCGAACTTGTTTAGCATATAGTAGAAAGTACCTTGTGTGTATAACTTGATTGTGTTGGTTTGTGATAGCCTTGTAATACTTTCTTGTTGATTTGATAAGTAAACATGCTAGGATGCTACGTGTGTTAGTATCTTGTGATTTTTGTGTAAAGGGGTTTTTCCTTTGTTTTGCTTATGTTTTTTTACGATAAGCTGTTATGTTAGTATTATACATATCTCATCTCTTGAGATGATTAGGGAGTTGGCGCCCTCCGTGCGGGGTAGACTTCAGCGGTCGATGGACCTATGATTCGAGACTACCTCATGCGGGTCCAGGGCCTATGCGGAACTGCGGAGTTCCGTTAGGATCACGGCCCTTGTGGTCATGCGGTCCTTGTGGCTGCGGACGGCGAGTCGACGCCGGGAGTAGCTACCGATGCGGGTTATACCTCATGCGGGCGATCTGATTGGCCTATGCGGAGTGCGGAAAGTTCGAGGCTAGCGCACATTAGATCTGCGGGCAAGTGGTCGACTTTGATCATGTGACGGTAGACAGATCTTATGATCTGATTCATGACCTTGTTGTGCATGGGTGTTAGTAGTCGGCTATGCCTTGCACTTACCACATGCGTGTTATTATGGCACAGTGGGACACGGTGTTCATGTGTGTTCCTTGGTGCTTTTATATCATAAAGCCGCGGTGAGGAAGGTATTCCACGGCATGATTGATGTTGTGGGCGTCGACCCATTGTTATATTTGAGTGATGACTTGAGGCGTGAGTCCCGACTTGACATATCGCCTTTATTGTGAGCGTAGTTTGGTTATCATACATGTCTCCGCTTTATAGACTATTATGATTTCATTTACGGTATTTTTAGTTTCACATACTCTACTGTTATGCCTCGACCTGCGCTCATGCCGCAGTAAAGGTACACGATCATTGATCCTCGCTCTTAGGGTCACGATTCGGCGTGTGGGAAAGCTCCGTTTCTCGGAGGCTTATCGATGGTATAGTCCCTGTTGTTGTAGGTGTTTACATTCGTGGTATGGCGGGCCCCTGTCCGCCATTGTTGTCGTATCATTTCTTAAGTGTCCATGTATGCTGTTGTGGCGGGGGTTTGTAAAAGGATTAAAGCTGTTCATGTTGAAAAAGTTGTTGTTTATATATATGCCGAAAGGCAAGTTTTTCTCAGATTATTGTTTCATATTTTATAATATGTCTTGTATCGTTTTATGTTCCGCTGATTACTCTGATGTTGTATCACTAGGGTGCCCGGGGTAAGGCACCAGTCACGGGCCCGGAATCGGGTCGTGACATTAAAAGATAAGAGACTTGACTTAATTGAATTAATATGAATTCGGTTAATAAGTGTGAAACCTCATTCGTGAGTAATGAGTACTTGGTTTTTAAAAGGGATAATGTTTTACTGATTTCGGAAATCAGAATAATTATCGAAAAAACCACTGCAGCGCTAATAAAAGGAAATGTATTGAATAATTAAGTATTATTAAAACCAGTAGAAACCTCCATCTGCATAGAAGGTAAGATGAGACAAAATGATATTACATTTCCTAGATCATGGCTGCTTTAATAAGATTGTTATAAACAAGAATAACCTACGCACACATAAGACATATGTTTCTCAACTGTTTTCAAGAAGAATTCTATTATTAAGTGATCAATACTATGAACTAATCTTTCGAAAATGAGAAACTTGAGCATCTGAAATTAGGCAAACTTGAACTTTTGGAAAAGAATGTTGTTACTTGACGTTGTTCTAAAAAGTGTAAGCCACTTGGTTTAAAATAGTATAAAGTACTGGAGTTTAAAAACATGAACGTATTTGGTACTACGGATAATAATATCGAGTTGTTTTTACGTAAAAAAATGTCTTTTTGAAAGGATAACTGTATGTAGTACTTTGGGGTTAAAACCCGGATTTGTTGTAATAAAATAAATGTCTGTGAGTATGATTAAACTGGCCTATGCTTGTGGTGATAGCCTTTGTTGTGCAAGTGTTGTATTTCTGTGCTACCGCGTCTCTCGTTGGAGGGCCGGCTATCTGATTGATTGATGGACATACTGACACGATGGGTGGCCCACGGGTATGCTTCCACTAATCGATCCTTTTGGACATACTGACACGATGGGTGGCCCACGGGTATGCTTCCATTAGAGTGTTATCTTGTTATTGGCTTGGACATACTGACAAGATGGGTGTCACACGAGTATTCTTCCATTCTGATTGTTATCCTGTTATTTTCTTTTGGACATACTGACACGATGGGTGGCCCACGGGTATGCTTCCATTAGGAGTGTTATCTTGTTATTGGCTTGGACATACTGACACGATGGGTGGCCCACGAGTATGCTTCCATTCTGATTGTTATCTTGTTATTTCCTTTGGACATACTGACGATGGGTGGCCCGGTATGCTTCCAATAGGATGGTTCCATGGCCATGCTTATACCGAGGTAAGATGCCGGGGCATGCGGCCGTTGTGCTGGTTATATTTGAGTGATGACTTTGAGGGCGTGAGTCCCTGACTTGATATGTCTGCTAGATTATATTGTGAACTGTAGTTTGGTCATCATACATGTCTCCTGTTTTATATAGACTGTTATGATTTCACTTACAGTATTTTTTTCACATACTTGGTACTGTTATCGACCTCCTTCGGGGCTGCGTTCACGCCGCGGTAAGTACATCGGTTGTCGATCCTCGCTTCTAGGATCACAAATCGTATTGGAAAGCTCCGCTTCTCGGAGGCTTATCTTTTGGTATGTTACCAGTGCAGGTTGTTGCGCATTCAGGGGTATGGCGGGGCCCTGTACCGCCATAGTTGTCGTTACATTCTTAGAGGTCTGTAATCTTGCTGTGGCGGGGTTTGTAAAAAGGATTAAACTGTTCGGTTTGAAAGATTTGTATATTTATATATATGCCGAAAGGCGACTTTCTCTCATATAAAATGTGTCTCATTTTACATTTGATTCTTGTCTTGTTTTTATGTTCCGCTGATTACTCTGATGTATGACTACTTGGGTGCCCGGGTAAGGCACCAGTCACGGGCCCCGGAACGGGTCGTGACAACTTCCTTAGAGGTCTGTAGTCCTGTTGTAAAGTTGGGATGTAACTGCCAGACTTGGTACATATATATATGCCGAAAGGCAACTTTTTCTCAGATAAACTGTGTTACATTTTACATTTGTTTCATGTCTTGATTTATTATTCCGATTACTCGATGTATGTCTACTTGGGTGCGGGTAAAGCACGATCACGCCCGGGATCGAGTCGTGAAAAAGTGGTATCAGAGCAGTTAATCCTCGGAAAGTGTCTACAGACCGTATCTAGTAGAGTCTTGATTATCGGTGTGTTGTGCACCACACCAATAATCAATAGGCTATAGGATATTTAGGATTCGTTTCCATTCTTCTCACTCTGAGATCGTGCTTTAGAGCTGTGTTATAAGTTGGACCCCTCTAACGTATTTCTTTTCTTTACCAGTTATGCCTCCGCGCAAGGCAACCCGCCCGAAGGCAAGGCCGAGGGAGCTGCTAGTAGGACACAGAGGGCCACGAGGGCCCAGGCCCAGTCTATACCCGAGGCGATACCTCAGACGGCGAGTTCCACGACGCCGCCAGCCCCAGCAGGGTTTAGAGCCGCAGCGGTGGCTGATGAGACCACAGTACCTGCGCCTCGGTCCACTGGGAAGCGAGAGGAGATGGGTTACGAGAGATGACCCGATTCTTGCTTGATTGTGGCGGACGAGATAAGTGGATCACGGCTCAGCTCAGCAAGACCGTGGTTCACCCGAGGTCGGATAGTTTGAGGCTACGGGATTTTCTGAGTTGTAGCCCGCCAGAGTTCTATGGGTCGAGGCCTGATCCGCAGGAGTTCATCCGACAGCAACAGCGGATCATGCGAGTGATCAAGGCTTCGGAGACCGAGTCAGTGGTCTTAGGTTCACATCGGCTGCGTGATACTGCAGTCGATTGGTTTGATTCGTGGGAGCTATCCCGGGGAGAGCATGCGCCTCTAGCAGTATGGGACGAGTTCTCGGAGGCTTTTCTCAGCCACTTCTTGCCTCCGCAGATGATGAGGGCACGGGCCGACAGATTTTTGATGCTGAGAGAGGCGCGCACGCCGGAGTACAACGTTGAGTTCGATTCGTTGGCTCGGTATGTCCCTGCGTTGGTAGCAGATATGGAGGACAGGGTGCACCTCTACGTCACCGGGTTAGATGATTATTTGGCAGAGTCTTGCTCAGGCGTGGCTCTTCACCGGCATGGACATTGCCGCGTGCAGCTCATGCACTTGGGTGTGAGGAGTGAGGTCGACGTCGACAAATATCAGCAGCGAAGGCGGGCGGAAGGATCTTTTGGTAGCTCGGGCGGGCGGCCTCGGCGAATTCGGTTGCACCACGGCCGGCTCGAGCACTCCTACACCGCCTTCAGACGGCCGAGTATTGGGGCGGTCGGGGCCCCAGGACTTCGTACTTCCAAGGTAGCAGGGGTGCTAACCGATCGAGGTCCTCTCAGTGTGTCCGATGTGATGGATTCCATTCTGGGAGTTGTGGCCCTACTTCAGGAGTTTGTTTTGCTTGCGGTCAGAAGGGTCACTTTGCGAGACTTGTCAGGCCAAGGGCGGCGCAGATGGTAGGGTCACTACAGGTCTTTGCCGGTCTTCATCCCCACGATTACTCGCCGGATGGCAGAGTACTCATGGACCAGCAGGTCGCGACAGAGGTCGTGGAGCGGGTCCCAGTTCTAGCGGTCCTCAGAACCGCATTTATGCCCCGTACCGCCAGACTGGGGAGGCATCGCCGGATGTCGTCACAGGTACTTTATCAGTTTCATGTTGTGACGTGTATGCCTTGATAGATCCGGGTTCTACTCTATCCTATATATCTCCCCTTATTGCTAGTAGGATAGGGATAGAGCCTGAGTCCATAGACCCTTTCGAGGTAGCTACGCCAGTGGGTGATTCGGTGGTAGCTCGGCGGGTATATAGGCTTTCCCAGTGACTATATGCAGTCGTCAGACCCTTGCCGACTTGATAGAGTTGGACATGACCGATTTCGATGTGATTATGGGTATGGATTGGCTAGCTTCTTGCTACGCCAATGTGGACTGCAGGGCGAGGTTGGTACGGTTCCAGTTTCCCGGGGATCCGGTTATTGAGTGGGAGGGGAACACTGTGTCGCCGAGGGATAGGTTTATTTCCTACCTCAAGGCTAGGAAGATGGTGCAGAAGGGGTATATCTACCATCTCATTCGGGTGTTTGATACTGAGGCTGCGGTGCAGATTTTGACGATGAGTCGAGAGAGTTCCCAGATGTGTTTCCAGATGACCTCTGTCACGACCCGAACCCGGGCCCGTGACTGGTGCCTTACCACGGTCACCCAAGTAGACATACATCAGAGTAATCAACGGAACATAAAACAAGACATGAAATATCAAGAAGTGTAAAAGCGATTATCGAGAAAATTTGCCTTTCGGCATAATATATAAAACTTAAATCCGACAGATACATCCTTTACGGCTCCGCCACAACAAGATTACAAACCTCTAAGAGTGACATGACAACAATGGCGGATGTGGCCCCGCCATACCCCGAATGTAAGCACCTACTACGAGGGGACTATACTCCGATAAGGCTCCGAGAAACGGAGCTTCCCAAACGCCGAGCGACCACGAGAGCTAGGATCAACGATCGGTGTACCTCAACTGCGGCATAAACGCACTCGGGCGAGGTCAAGACAACAGTACCAAGTATGTGGCGAAAATATTGTAAATGAAATCATAGTAGTCTATATAAAGCAGGAGACATGTATGATAACCAAACTACGATTCACATAAATAAGCAACATGTCAAGTCGTGGACTCGCCTCAAAGTCATCACTCAAATATAACAATGGGTCTCATGCCCACAACATCAATCATGCGTGGAATACCTTCCTCACCGGCGAGCATGATATAACAACACCAAGGAATACATGAACACCGTGTCCCAGTGTCATCATAAAACCGTGCGGGGTAAGTGCGAAGGCATAGCCGACTACTAAAACCACGGTACAAACAAGGTCATAAATCAGATCAAGAGATCTGTCTGCATCATTACATGATCAAAGCCGCCACTCGCGCGATATCTAATGCGCGCGTCTAGCCTCGAACTTCCCGCGACTCGCATAGGCCACTCCAATGGCCCGCATGATTTATTCCCGCATCGGTAGCTACTCCCGGCATCCGCTGGACTCGCGATCCGCATGGCCACATAGACCGCGCATGACCATAAAGGACGACACTAACTCGAGCTCGTAGTCCGCATAGGCCCCGGACCCGCGAGGTATTCTCGAATCATAGGTCACACACTACCTTTGAGTCTACCCCGTCGGAGGCGCTTAACCTCGGGATGATGTCAAGGTGAGTGGTACAATACCAACATAACGGCTGATAGTTAAACAACTTAAGCGCAATCGAGGGAAAACCCCTTTACACAAACATCACAAGATAATAACACACGTAGCATCCTAGCATGTTTACTTATCAAATCAACATGAAAGTATTACAAGGCTATCACAAACCAACACAATCAAGTTATTTACACAAGGTACTTTCTACTATATGATTAATAAGATCGGGTTTTTATCCCCAAAGTACTTCATACATTAACTCTTTAAGAGATCTGTTTCTTTCACAAATAGTCACTCAATACTCGTAGTATATAAAAATAGAGTGACTATCTTTTGAAGTAAACCAAAACACTTCTCTTTGTAAAATCAAGTAATAACATTATTTTCCAAACGTTCAAGTTTGCCTAATTTCAAATGTTCAAGTTTCTCATTTTTCGAAAGGTTTCGTAGTTCATAGTTTTAATCCTTTAAAACAATTTGAGAAACATATACCTTATGTGAGTAGTTTATTCTTGTTCATAACAATCTTATTACAAGCTCATGATCTAGGAAATGTAATATCATTTTGTCTCATCTTAGCTTCTATGCAGATGGAAGTTTCTGGTTTTAATAATACTTTATTAGTCAAAACATTTCTTTATTAGCCATTGTGGTTTGTTCGATACTTATTCGATTTCCAAATCAAGAAAACATTATTCCTTTTTTAAAAAACCAAGTACTCATTACTCACGAATGAGGTTTCACACTTTTTAACAAAACTCATATTAATTAACCAAGTCAAGTCTCTTATCTTTTTAAGATTAAGTCTCTTATCTTTTTAAGATTAAGTCTCTTAATCTTCTTAAAGTCAATAAACCCTTCTTTTTATCTTTCTTAAGCCGTTATACCTAACTTCCCATAAAGCTAGTATAACTCTTAAGCTTTTAAAACCAAGTATTACTCTTCTGTTAAAAATGGTTCAGTATTCTTTTGAAATACTTCAAGATTATTCAGGCTTAAGTCAAAAGACATTGTCGTAATTATTATTCAGGCTTAAGTCAAAAGACATTGCCGTAATTATTATTCAGTTAACACATGTACGTCTACCGTACTATATATACTTTAAAATATCATGCTCAAGAGTATAGGAAGAATCACATACCTCGCGACGATTATCGACTATTAGCAAAACGCTCCAAAGTACTGTAGTCCGGCTAGCCTTTTCCACCCTCCGAGTAGAATACGCTACTCGCAGTACTTCAACCTATAAAGGTTATACAAGTCTATCAATGACTAGACTACTCTGTAGATTATTCTTCTGATGTGATTTCAGTTCAAGTCTTTTCTGTAATATCCTTCTATTACAGTTCAATTCTCTTCTATGAATCTTATATTCATTTCTATACAACTACAGTATGTAATTTCCAATTACAATAGAAGGTCAAGAGTATTTACCTCGATAAGCCCAAAATTATCCAAGTTATAATGTCGATCCTGAGCAACGTTTAGCTCCTACTCCGGGTGCTCCAACCCGCTCCAAACAACCCTTAGAAGTTCTACGCAACTTCTTCTTAATACTCCATCCAACTATGGAGATTTCCTTAGGGTTGTGTTTTGTGACTGAAGGGAAGTATAATAGTATTTCTGGGCTTTTCGTATAAGTGTAACCTTGGAATACTACAAGGTATATGGGCCAAGGTATTTTGGAATAGTAACAATACTTGGAGAGTATTTCTACCAAGGTGGAGGTGTATTTTATGAGAACAACTAGGCAAAAAGGGGGGGGTACCCCACAGCTAGCACCACTAGGAGGGGGGATACTTTCGGCCAATGGGAGGGCTCTCGGCCAGGGCCTCACCAAGGGGAGGGGATGCTAGGGGCGAGAACTTCAACACAAAAGGGGACGAGCTTTCAAGACTTAGCACAATTTTTGGATGAAGAAGTTCATCAACTAAGAGGGTATTTATAGGTCAAGCAATGGCCAACCAATGGCCAAGATCATGCCAAGTGCAAGGCAAGTGTAGGGTCAAGATTCATCCATGTGTACCTTATCCATCTACCACACAAATATCACAAAATATCCTACCAACTCTCACTCTCCAAATCATCCAATGCCGCCCCACACGTCTACCAATGAGAGGGTGCCACGTGTTGCCCTCTCGTTGGTCCAAAACATTTCGTCTCTCGGAAAAATCCGCAAAAAATATAAATGACATAGCCGGAATTTTCCCTTCGCAAGTCTTGTAAAACGTTTCGTTGAAAAACGATTCTAATCGGGTGTTGTGCACAAAAATTCGAACCTTGCCTACTTTAAGCTTCAAACTTTTCTACGTACGTCCTTACGTACATACTCTGGAAATACGGGGTATAACATTCTCCCCTCCTTAGAAACATTCGTCCCGAATGTTCCTTCTAAGTCTCAAAATAAACAGGCGCCAGTATAGTCTTCACCGCTATACTTACGAAAACAATTATGCCATACCTGGCCACACTACAACACGCCGCAATTGCTTACATCCAAGTCCACGAGAATCACCTCCATCACTACAAAACTCCCACCCAAGGCTAAAACATACTCCTTCGCACCTTCTCGCACACTCGAACTCTTTCTCATAACTTACCACATTTACATTCGCTTGGTTTCCAAATCTGCAGGTTACTACCTCCAACTTGATCATCATAACTGGGAATACTCTGGATGGATCTCCGATACTTTTCCGAACCTAACAACATGAAGGACCGGACATACTGCCTCCTAAGTCGGACGGCAAAATCTAACATATAGGCAGCCTGGCCTACTCTTCACATGACCTGAAAAGGCCCAAAGTAACTCGGGCTAAGTTTCCTCTGTTTCCGAATCTCATCACACCGCCAGGTGGTACCTTCAAGAAAACCCACCGTCAACTGAACTCAAGCGCCGCCGATCGTCCGTCGACTTACGTTGATTCGAGTTGTCGATAACCTCTCTGGATAGGCCACCCTATCCCCATCCCGCCAAACAAGTATGAACCCACTATCCGAACTTTGCCAACATCGAACCAATCGACCGCAACTTACACTTCCGCCCTACGAGGCTTCGTGGCGATATCCGAATCGAAATGGTGGTTATAAAAACACTCCTCAACAGGAGGCAACAATACTCAGCCTACCCTCGAAATCCACACACCGCCCGGCGAATGCGTCATCGAGACTTACCCGAGTTCCTAACCCCGCTCGTAAAACTTAAAAACGAAATAGCCACAACCCGGGCTTCACTGCGTCATAAGGTGAAAGTAGGCGCCTCGTGCAGCCTTACAACCTTCCTGATAAAAACATCTCGCATAACTCTCTGCCGAGTAAATACCCCGATCAAGGACAAGATGGTGACCTCATTGGCGACCATCGGTTGAACGCATCCACGAACTCGTACGATGGTTAACTAAACTTGGGCCTAACACCCTCGTGACCCTACCACCTGGCGGGACCACCACAAACTGACCCCACCATAAAATAGGTCGCGGGTTGACCCGCGGCATGGCCTCAACCCGACCCACTCTCGCGTAAAACACTTGCTCCCCGATCCGAAACAATCTCACTAATCACGTTACGAAAACCTAGCGGTCTTCTTAGCTCAACTACCCTCTTTCATTTCCCACAACTCAGGGACTTATATACCAATATATCTCACGTGCACTATGCACTCCGATAAGGGTCAAACATAAAAAAATATAAATCTTCTACTCGAGATGGCCTCGCCTCTAAGGTCTCTACGCATAAAACTCTAAGGCTCGCACTTCTTATCCCCAATCTTACCCTTTTAACTAACCATGATATCTAATCACAATTAACACAACGCTATCTGAATATAATATTTAAGACATACACCTCTTATCACACCCACTAATCTCTAGAGGGTTAAGGATATACCTGTATCTACTGCTTCACTCCCCTTAGTCGTTCTAATCAAACCTGCCCCGTAGGGCGCATAGCTAGGGAAGATGATGAACTGGTCACTGATCATGAAGGCTGAGTTGTTATACCCCGTATTTTCCAGAGTATGTACGTGGGGACGTACGTAGAAAATTTGAACTTGTAATTAGGCTTGGCCGATTTGTGTTTGTGCACAACACCCGATTAGAGTCGTTTTTCGACGAAACGTTTCCACAACTTTCGTAGGGGAATTTCCGGCTATGTCTTTTTTAATTTTTGCGGATTTTTCCGAGAGACGAAACATTTTGGACCAACAAGAGGGCGACACTTGTCACCCTCTCATTGGAACACCTTGGGCGGTCAAGGGTGGCCGAAAGTGTGCCTATTTTGTCATGGAGTTGGTAGGATATTTGTGTGTTAGTTGGTTAAGGGGCACTTGGCAAGATCTTGGCCCTACACTTGCCTTGCACTTGGCATGATCTTGGCCATTGGTTGGCCTTGGCTTATACTATAAATACCCCCCTTAGGATGACTTCTTCATCCATTCCAAATATTTCCTAAGTGTTAGAAATCCTCCCTCCCTTGAAAGAGTTGTTCTCGTCCTCCCCCTCCCCCTTGGCCGAGAGCCCTCCCCCCTCCTAGTAGTGTGGTCGTGGGGTACCCTCCCCCCCCCTTAGCCTAGTTGTCTCGTATAAAACACCCCCCCTCTTGGTAGAAATACTCTCAAAAGTATTGTTATAATGCCCAAATTACCTTAGCCATATACCTTGTAGTATTCTAAGGTTATACCTTTACAAAAAGCCCAGTTATACTATTATACTTCCCGTCAGTCACAAAAAAAAAACCGAACCCTAAGTAAATCTTCACCCGTAGTTGAAGTTATAAGTAGAAGTTGGTTAGAACTTCTAAGGGTTGTTTGGAGCGGGTCGGAGCGCACGGAGTAGGAGCTAAACCTTGCTCAGGATCGACATTTAAACTAGGATAATTATGGGCTTATCGAGGTAATTATCTTGCCCCCCCTATTGTAATTGGAAATTACATGTTGTTGATTATATAGTTGGAGTATACTATATATAGTACTGAACGTAGTTATCGGCAATGTCTTTCGACTTAAGCCTGAATAATTAGAAACCTTTTCGAAAGAAGAAAATCTTGTTGTTTTACATAGGATCAGTATTCTGAGACCTTGTGTAGCTTTTCTGTGAGGTAGAATGGTGCGCGTCCGGTTAGATGTATGAACCCCCCCCTGGTTGGCTTGATAGCCGACCCCGATAGAGAGGAGATTTCTGTTTGTTGGGGGAGAGTCGCGAATTTTCTGTAGAATGTTCTACGAAGAGATCTAAATGTTAATAAGCGCCTTGTGGCCTTATAGGTTGAAGTACTACGTATGGCGCGATCTACTGGCTAAGGAGTAGCCGACGGTTTGAAGTACTTGGAGCGTTTTGCTATTAGTCGATACTCGTCGCGAGGTATGCGAACCTCTTCCTATCTCTTCTAGCATGATATGTGTGAACTATGTAGTACGGTAGACGTACATGTGCTAAATGTATTTGATTGGGTTAAAACATAAAGTGTTATAACGGCTTTATGGGAAGTTGGTTATAACAGCTTTATGTTGGTAAGAAAATACTTGTGGTTTTTAAAAGGTAACTGATTTGAACTATAACTGGCTTGTTATGTGATAATAAAGAACTTGAATTATTTCAAAAGATTTTTGAATCATTTTGAAAGAGGAGGTAGTACTTGATTTTTTTTTTTGAAAACTTAAGAGTTATACTAGCTTTATGGAAAGTTAGGTATAACGGCTTAAGAATGTTTTACTGATTTTGGAAATCAGAATGTGTATCGACAAACCACTGCAGCGTTAATAAAAGGAAATGTTTTTAATAATTAAGTATTATTAAAACCAGTAGAAACTTCCATCTGCATAGAAGCTAAGATGAGACAAAATGATATTTCCTAGATCATGGCTGCTGTAATAAGATTGTTATAAACAAGAATATCCTACTCACATATAAGGCTTATGTTCTCAGATTGTTTAAAGGAGAATTATATTCTTAAATGAATAAGACTATGAACTACGAAACCTTTCTAAAAAGGCAAACTTGAACATTGGAAACTAGGCAAACTTGAACATTGGAAATTAGGCAAATTTGAACATTGGAAAAGAATGTGGCTACTTGATTTTACAAAGAGAAGTAATTGATTTACTCTAAAAAGATAATCACTCTATTTTCATATACTACAGGTATTGTGTGGTTTTTGTGAAGTAACGTATCTTTTAAAGATTTAATGTATGACGTACTTTGGGGATAGGTACCCGAACTTGTTAGTAGAAAGTACCTTGTGTGAATAACTTGATTGTATTGGTTTGTGATAGCCTTGTAATACTTTCTTGTTGATTTGATAAGTAAGCATGTTAGGATGCTACGCGTGTTAGTATCTTGTGATTATTGTGTAAGGGGGTCACTCTTGTTGTGCTTACGTTGTCAACCGTTAAGCCCGTTGTACTGTTATTGTATCACATACCCCCTTGACTTATTATACCGAGGGCTTGCCACCCTTGATGCGGGTCTATACGGCCTATGCAGTCCTTGTGACTATCGCAGTCGCGGTAGCTCGAGATTGATCATTCCGGGTGTTTAGCCTGATGCGGGGGATTCCCTATGCGGTCTGTTGAGACTATGCGGTCTTTTGAGACTATGCGGGCTGCGGGAGCCTAGGCGGATACCGAGGGTTAGCTGCCTTCGATGCGGGGTATACCTCAGGCGGTCTGGGACCATGATTCGAGGAATACCTCATGCGGGTCTGTGGGTGACCTATGCGGAGCTGCGAGAGTTCGAGGATAGCGCGCACATTGATATTGCGGGCGAGTGGCGGCCGATCGTGTGGTGCGATGCTAGAAAGACCTCGGGATACGCTTTGTGGTATTTTTGATGCGTGGGTCTTAGTAGTCGGCTATGCCTTCGCATTTGCCCGTGCGGTTTTATTGTGATAACTTTGAGGCGTGAGTCACGACTTGACATATCGCTTATTTATTGTGAGCGTAGTTTGGTTATCATACATGTCTCTGCTTTATATAGACTACTATGATTTCATTCTGATATTTATTTTCGATTTCACATACTTGGTACTGTTATCTTGACCTCGCCCGGTGCGTTCATGCCGCAGGTAAAGGTACACCAGTCGTTGATCCTCGCTCTTAGGGTCACAGTTCAGCGTTTGGGAAAGCTCCGTTTCTCCGGAGGCTTATCTTGGTATAGTCCCCGGTCGTTGTAGGTATTTACATTCAGGGGTATGGCGGGGCCCTGTCCCGCCATTGTTGTCGTATCATTTCTTAGAGGTCGGTCGTACTGTTGTGGGCAGGGTTGTAAAAAGGATTAAACTGTTCCTTTGTAGGAGTTGTTATTTATATTTATCGAAAGGCAAGTTTTCCCTCAATTCTTGTTTTGTACTCCATTTGTCTCATGTATGTGTTTTATGTTCCGTGATTACACGATGTTGTATCACTAGGGTGCGGGTAAGGCACGATCACGGGCCAATTTGGGTCGTGACAAAGTGGTATCGAGCGATTAATCCTCGGAAAGTGTCTGCACCGTATCGATAGAGTCTTGATTATCGATTGTATTGTGCACCACACCAATAATCAGGAGGCTATAGGTATTTAGGATTGGTTTCTATTCTTCTCACTCGAGATCGTGCCTTAGAGTGTGTTGTAAGTTGGACCCTCCGACGAAATTATTTCCTTATCGTTATGCCTCCGCGCAGGCAACCCGGCCCGGGAGGACAAGGCGGTGAGGAGGCTGAGTAGAGTTCGAGAGGGTTGCGTGGGCACAGCCCAATCATCACTGGGGTGGTGCTTCATTCGGGGAGTTTTGCGGCGCCACTAGCCCCAGAGTTTAGCATGGCGGCAGCGATTCCTCTGCGGCCATGATATTTGAACGCCGATTCCACGGCCAGAACAGAGAATATAGATTTCAAGAGGCGACCACATTACTAACTATGGATTTGACTACGGAGAGTATACCGATGTACCGCGAGTCTTGATGAATATCAACGAGAAGGTTGTGCAAGAGTAATTCTTCATTGGGCTTGAGCATGGCACGTATGCGGGCTTATGCGCGGCGAGCCAAGCGTAGAGATCGGCGGGTTAACGAAGGACAAGAAGAGGGCGAGCAGCAAAGGTCTGTGGTAACTTTGAGGCAAGTCGCCTCACTGCGAATTAGATTATGCACATCCACCGGTGCAGAGGTCCTCGCGGGGTTCGGGGCGTTCGGGTTATGCGAGGGTTGGTGGAGCTCGAATCTTAGGTTCACGGTGTGACGTCATCGGGAATGTCGTCTTTTAGTTGGTCTTGGTTGTACCTATGGCCGTCAGTGCGATGTCGAAGTGTCTGGTAGGAGGACTCACCTTGAGAATCGGTGAGTAGTTTGTCATCTTCCTAGCTATGCGCCTACGAGCGAGTTTGATTAGAACGACTAAGGAGTAAAGCGATGGGTCAGGTATATCTTTAACCCTCTAGGGTTTAGTATGTGTGATAAGGTGAGTATACCTTAAGTGTTATATTCTGATAGCATTGTGTAAATGGTGATTAGAAATCTTGGTTAGTTAACCAAGTAAGATTTGGGGGATAGAGAAAGTGTGAGCCTTAGAGTGTTATACGTAGAGACCTTAGAGGTAAGGCCATCTCGAGTAAAAGATGTATTGTTTATTGTTATACCCCGTATTTCCAGAGTATGTACGTAAGGGAATACGTACGAAAGTCTAGCCTTAAAGATAAGCCTTGGACGTTTTTTTTTAGGCACAACTCACAAAACGAATAGTTTTCCGACGAAACGTTTCCACAGCTTTCGTAGGGTAAATTCCGGCTATGCCATTTCTAATTTTTGCGGATTTTTCCGAGAGACGAAACATTTTGGACCAACGGGAGGGCGACACTTGTCACCCTCCAATTGATGGACTTGAAATCGTCCATTGGGACGATTTGGACTAGGAGGAGCACGTTTTTTGTGCCTTGTGCACAAGTCGATGAGTTGGTAGGATATTTGTGTATAGTTAATCCTCACTTTACACTTGCCTTGCACTTGTCTAAATCTTGGCCATTGGTTGGCCACTTCTTGACCTATAAATACCCCCCTTAAGATGAAGAGTTCTTCATCCACAAATTACTTTCCAAGTCTTGAAAATCCTCCCTTCTCCCTTGTTAGCCATTTCGTCCAAGCCCTCTTCCCCCTCTAGCCTAAGTGGCCTTGGCCGAATACCCCCCCTAGCCTAGCCCAAAATCTACCCACCCTCCCTTTGTAGAAAAGTTACCTTCTTGTATCGTTATAATGCCCAAAATACCCTAGCCCAAATACCTTAGTACTTAGTAGAAGTTGTGAAGAACTTCTAAGGTTCTTGGAGCATACAACTTAGGAGCAAAACCTTGCTCAGGCGCGACTTTTTCTAGGATATTATTGGGCTTACCGAGGTAATAATCCTAACCCTCTTTTGTATTAGAGAATGCATACTGTAGAAGTATAAGAATAAGTATTAATCACTTAGAAGGGTTTAAACGAAGAATAATCAAATCAGATTTACATAGAATGTTTCACTGATGAACTTATATAGCTCAGGGTAGGGAAGTGCTGCCCGACTTACCGTAGAATTATGAACCCACATTTAGAATGACCTTGAGTAGTCTTTAATAGATATCTGTGACTATTATAGGTGACTCTCTGCGCGACATATTGACTTGGCGGTGGTTTTATTTGAGAAGGTATGTGATTCTTCCTAAAGCATGATATTTTACAATATAACTACGGCAATGTCTTTGACTTAAGCTGAATAATACTTACGGCAATGCCTCGGCTTAAGCTGAATAATACTTACGGCAATGCCTCGACGCTTAAGCCCGAATAATAAGAAGCGAAAACATTTCAAAAGACTCTTGAATCATATTAATGTAAGAGAACTAATTGGTTTTAAAGCGGAAGCTTAAGAGTTATACTAGATTTATGGGAAGTAAGTATAACCATTTAAGATTTATAAAAGAAACAAGTTTGCCTATGTGTTCATATGGACTTGTATTGTGAAAAGAATAATAAAGATGGTTTGATAAGTAGACATGATATGATGCTATGTGTGTTAGTATCTTGTAACGTTTGTATAGGTGAGTATCCTTGTTGTGCTTATGTTGTTTAAAGATAAGTTGTTATGTTAGTATACTATCACTCACCTCTTGAGATGATACAGGGGTTAAGCTACCCTCCGTCTGGGGTAGACTCGGTGATGCAGGACCATGATTCGAGAATACCTCATGCGGGTCGGGGGCCTATGCGAGCTACGAGAGTTCGTGTTAGTATGCGGGGTTATACCTCATGCGGTCTATGTGGCCATGCGGACAACGAGTCGGGGCGATGCCGAGGAGTAGCTACCGATGCGGGGTTATACCTCATGCGGTCTATGTGGCCATGCGGACTCCGGGAGTCCAGGATTAGGCTTGCAGAATGATGATATGGGCGAGTGGCCCTGTTTCGATCATTCGCAGCCTAGACAAAACCTATTACAGTTACCTATTGTTGCTCTTGTTTGTGATGTGCACTACGTGCGGTTTCCTTGGTTGTTTCACACATATTTGTAAACGGTTTTAAAATGATATGTTTTCATTTAAGTATTTCTGATTTCGCATACTTAGTACTGTTGTCTTGACCTCGCCTGGGGCTGCGTTCATGCCGCGGTAAGGGCAGCAGTGCTAGATCCGCATTCTTAGGATCTCTACGTTGGTGTCGGGAGCTCCATCTCTTAGGAGGCTCTACTTTTGGTATGATCTCCTGTTGTAGATAGTTTTGTCTGATCGAGGGTATGGCGGGGCCCTGTCGCCATAGTTGTATATTTCCTTAAGTGCATAGTCATGTTATGCGATTGCCGGATGTAGCTTGCTAAACCATGATTTTATATATATACGCCGAAAAGCGATGTTTTCTCACATAAAGCGTATGTCTTATGTTATAAACTGCTTTCATGTCTTGCTTTATATTTCACGATTACTCGATGTATGACTACTTGGGTGCCGTGAGCACGATCCACGGCCCGGGCAGTCGTGACAAAAGTGGTATCGAGCGATTAATCCTCGGAAAGTGTCTGCATCGTATCTAGTAAGTCTTGATTATCGGTGTGTTGTGCACGCCAATAATCAGAGGCTATAGGATATTTAGGATTAGTTTCCATTCTTCTCATTCGAGATCGTGCTTTAGAGGCGTGTTATAGGTTGGACCCTCTAACGTATTCCTTTCTATGCTGATTATGCCTCGCGAAAGGCAACCGGGCGAAGGGCAAGCGGCCGAGGAGGCGCTAGCGAGACACCCAGTCACGAGGGCTCGTGCCCGATCTATACGAGACGGCGAGTTCTATGACGCCGCCCGGCCAAGCGACCACAGTACCCACACCTCGTCCCACGGCACGGGCGGAGGAGTTAGGGTCTGAGAGATGGCCGACTTTTGGCCAAAGTTGTGGCGTCTGAGAGAGGCTGGATGCGGCGATTCAGCTCAGCTCAGTCGCACCGTTGTTCACCCGAGGCGCAGAGTTTGAGGCTATGAGACTTCTTGAGTTGTAGCCACGGAGTTTTATGGGTCGAGGCCGGAGGATGATCCGCAGGAGTTCATCCGCCGGTCGGAAGGATTTTGAGAGTGATCGGGCGTCGGAGACCGAGTCCGTGATCTTTGGTTCACATAGGTCGCGTGATACCGCGATCGATTGGTTTGATTCATGGGAGTTATCCGGGAGAGCACGCGCCCAGCCTACTGGGATGAGTTCTCGGAGGCTTTCTCACTCACTTCTTGCCTCCGCGGATGAGAGGCGCTGGTGATAGATTTTTCTGCTGGCGAGGCGAGAGGGCCTTGTCGGGGAGTACAATGTCGAGTTTGATTCTTTGGCTCGATATGTCCCGCATTGGTAGCGAATATGGAGGATAGGGTGCACCGCTATGTCACCGGGCTGACGACTATATGGCCGAAGTCATGTGCGGGGTTTCTCTCGGCCGGTATGGACATTACCGCATGCGAGCTCACGCCCAGGTGCGAGGAGCGCAGAGGTCGACGAGTGGGCCGACAGCGAGAAGAAGGCCGGGGCGGGAGGTCTTACGGTGGTTATCGTGGTGGCGGCCTCGGCCAGATCTAGATCGCACCACGGCCCGGCTCGAGCACTCTGCCGCGACCGCCGCGGCCCGAGTTTTCGGCGCATCGGGCGGGGCTTGGGCGTCGAGTAGCAGAGTGCGGCGACGGGACCACCCGGTGTGGCGTCGCGGGGATCCCATTACGGGAAGTGTGGTACTACTTTTGGAGCTTGTTCTGATTGTAGCGGCAGGTCACTTTGCGAGGGATCGGCCGGCGTGGCGGTGGTAGGGCTCGACTTCGTGTTACGTTGCCGCTTCATCATCTCCTACAGTTACTCGCCCCGGAGGGCAGGGTGCTCATGGGTCAGCAGGTCGCGGCATAGGTCGTGGCTCGGGTCCCAGTTCTAGCGGTCCTCAGAACCGCATTTATGCTTTGTCCAGCCGACAGGATCAGGAGGCCTCACCTGATGTCGTCACAGGTACCTTATCAGTTTCTGGGTTTGATGTTTATGCCTTGATAGATCCGGGTTCTACTGCCCCCATATATCTCCCTTGTTGCTAGTAGGATAGGGATAGAGCTCGAGTCCATAGACCACTTCGAGGTAGCTACGCGATGGGTGATTCGGTGGTAGCTCGGCGGGTATATAGGAGCTTGTCTGTGACCATTCTGATCGTCGGACCTGGCGACTTGATAGAGTTGGAGATGATTGACTTCGACGTGATTATGGGGATGGATTGGCTAGCTTCTTGCTATGCCAATGTAGGCTGAGAGAGAGTAATACGGTTCGGTTTCACGAGGCCGGTTGTTGAGTGGGAGCACGCGGTATCGCCGAGGGTAGGTTTATTTCCTACCTCGAGGCTAGGAAGATGGTGCGAGATGGGTATATCTACCATCTAGTTCGAGTGTTTGATCGAGGTGCGGTACAGATTTTGATCGATTCCAGTAGTCAGCGAGTTCCCAGACGTGTTCCCAGATGACCTCCCGGGTATCCCTCCTGAGAGGGAGATCGAGTTTTGTATTGACATATTGCCAGATACTCGGCCTATTTCCATTCCGCCATACAGAATGGCACCTGCCGAGTTGAGAGAGCTGAAGGACGGTGAGGATTTCCGGAGAAAGGGCTTCATTAGGCCCATGTTTCCCCAGAAGTAGCGGTATTGTTCGTGAAAAAGAAGGGCGGACGCTGCGCATGTGTGTTGATTGACGGTGAACAAGGTGACCATTAAGAACAGATACCCCCTTCCCAGGATTGATGATTTGTTCGACCAGTTGCAGGGCGCGAGATGTTTCTCCAAGATTGATCTGCGTTCGGGCTATCATCAGGTTCGTGTCAGAGAGGTGGATGTCCCTAGGACTGCATTCCGGACCCGGTACGGGCATTATGAGTTCAGGGTCATGTCTTTTGGGTTGACCAATGCTCCGGCGGTATTCATGGATTTGATGAACCGAGTGTTCAAACCATTTTTGGACACGTTTGTGATAGTGTTCATTGATGATATCTTGGTTTATTCTCGCTCAGAGCAGGAGCATGCGGAGCATTTGAGGACTGTGCTGACAGTTCTCCAGGATCAGCAGTTGTACGCCAAGTTTTCCAAATGTGAGTTTTGGTTGACTTCAGTGGCGTTTCTTGGGCATATTGTCGGGGCTGATGGCATTCGAGTGGACGTGCCTAATTTCCAATGTTCAAGTTTGCCTAGTTTCCAATGTTCAAGTTTGCCTTTTTAGAAAGGTTTCGTAGTTCATAGTCTTATTCATTTAAGAATATAATTCTCCTTTAAACAATTTGAGAAATATATACCTTATGTGTGAGTAGTTTATTCTTGTTCATAACAATCTTATTACAGCAGCCATGATCTAGGAAATGTAATATCATTTTGTCTCATCTTAGCTTCTATGCAGATGGAAGTTTCTACTGGTTTTAATAATACTTTATTAGTCAAAACATTTCCCTTTATTAGCGCTGCTGTGGTTTGTTCGATACTTATTCTGATTTCCGAAATCAGTAAAACATTATTCCTTTTTTAAAAAACCAAGTACTCATTACTCACGAATGAGGTTTCACACTTTTTAACAAAACTCATATTAATTAACCAAGTCAAGTCTCTTATCTTTTTAAGATTAAGTCTCTTAATCTTCTTAAAGTCAATAAACCCTTCTTTTTATCTTTCTTAAGCCGTTATACCTAACTTCCCATAAAGCTAGTATAACTCTTAAGCTTTTAAAACCAAGTATTACTCTTCTGTTAAAAATGGTTCAGTATTCTTTTGAAATACTTCAAGATTATTCAGGCTTAAGTCAAAAGACATTGCCGTAATTATTATTCAGGCTTAAGTCAAAAGACATTGCCGTAATTATTATTCGATTAACACGTATCGTCTACCGTACTATATATACTTTAAAATATCATGCTCAAGAGTATAGGAAGAATCACATACCTCGCGACGATTATCGACTATTAGCAAAACGCTCCAAAGTACTGTAGTCCGGCTAGCCTTTTCCACCCTCCGAGTAGAATACGCTACTCGCAGTACTTCAACCTATAAAGGTTATACAAGTCTAGCAATGACTTGACTACTCTGTAGATTATTCTTCTGATGTGATTTCAGTTCAAGTCTTTTTTGTAATATCCTTCTATTACAGTTCAATTCTCTTCTATGAATCTTATATTCATTTCTATACAACTACATTATGTAATTTCCAATTACAATAGAAGGTCAAGAGTATTTACCTCGATAAGCCCAAAATTATCCAAGTTATAATGTCGATCCTGAGCAATGTTTAGCTCCTACTCCGGGTGCTCCAACCCGCTCCAAACAACCCTTAGAAGTTCTACGCAACTTCTTCTTAATACTCCATCCAACTATGGAGATTTCCTTAGGGTTGTGTTTTGTATTGAAGGAAGTATAATAGTATTTCTGGGCTTTTCATATAAGTGTAACCTTGGAATACTACAAGGTATATGGGCCAAGGTATTTTGGAATAGTAACAATACTTGGAGAGTATTTCTACCAAGGTAGGGGTGTATTTTATGAGAACACCTAGGCAAAAGGGGTACCCCTGCTAGCACTAGGAGGGGATACTTTCGGCCAATGGGGAGGGGCTCTCGGCCAAGGGGCCTCACGAAGGGGAGGGGAGGCTAGGACGAGAACTTCACACAAAGGGGAAGAGCTTTCAAGACTTAGCACAATTTTTGGATGAAGAAGTTCATCAACTAAGGGGGGTATTTATAGGTCAAGCAATGGCCAAGATCATGCCAAGTTCAAGGCAAGTGTATGGTCAAGATTCATCCATGTGTACCTTATCCATCTACCACACAAATATCACAAAATATCCTACCAACTCTCACTCTCCAAATCGTCCAATGCCGCCCCACACGTCCACCAATGAGAGGGTGCCACGTGTTGCCCTCTCGTTGGTCCAAAACATTTCGTCTCTCGGAAAAATCCGCAAAAATATAAATGACATAGCGGAATTTTCCGCGAAATCTTGTAAAACGTTTCGTCGAAAAACGATTCTAATCGGGTGTTGTGCACAAAAATTCGAACCTTGGCTACTTTAAGCTTCAAACTTTTCTACGTACGTCCTTACGTACATACTCTGGAAATACGGGGTATAACAACCTCCCGGGTATCCCTCCTGAGAGGGAGATAGAGTTTTGTATCGATGTGCTGCCAGACACTCGGCCTATTTCCATTCTGCCATACAGAATGGCACCTGCCGAGTTGAGAGAGTTGAAGGACGGTGAGAGATTTCTTTGGAGAAAGGGTTTCATCGAGCCTAGTGTTTCTCCAGGGAGCGCCTAGGTATTGTTCGTGAAGAAGAAGGGCGGGGCCGCTGCGCGTGTGTTGATTACGGTGAACAAGGTGACTATTAAACAGATACCCTTCCGGGATTGATGATTTGTTCGACCGATTGCGGTGCGAGATGTTTCTCAAGATTGATCTGCGATCGGGCTATCATCAGTGCGAGTTAGAGAGGCGGATGTCCTAGGATCGCATTCGGACGGTGCGAACACTATGAGTTGAGGTTATGTCTTTCGGTTTGACCAATGCTCCGGCGGTATTTATGGATTTGATAAACCGAGTGTTCAAGCCAATTTTGGATACGTTTGTGATAGTATTCATTGATGACATCTTGGTTTATTCCCGCTCAGAGCAGGAGCATGCGGAGCGTTTGAGGACTATGCTGAGAGTTCTCGGGACCAGCGGTTATGCCAAGTTTTCCAAATGTGAGTTTTGGTTGGCTTCGGTGGCTTTTCTTGGGCACATTGTCGGGGTCGATGGTATTCGGGTGGATACGGCCAGGAGTTGGCCTAGACCTACTACACCGATGCAATCGTTATACCCGTATTTCGGCAGTATGCGTGAGGCGTCGTCAAAGTTCAACCTTAAAGTAGGCATAGGGACGAAATTTGTGCACAACCCAGAAAGAATCGTTTTCAAAACGTTTTCCAAAACTTGCGTAGGGAAAATTACGGCTGTGTCATTTATATTTTTTGCGGATTTTTCCGAGAGATGAAATATTTTGGACCAACGAGAGGGTGACACTTGTCACCCTCAAGTGGACGGCAAAGAGGGCTTGGTTAGCACGATTTTAAGGCCTAAACCAAGGGTCAATGTTTGTGAGTAAATTGTGGAGTAGGGATAGGGTGCACTTGTGCAAATCCCCACCCTCCACTTGCCCTCCACTTGCCTTCATCTTAGCCCTTGAAAGCCCTATAAATACCCCCCTTAAGTTGAAGACTTCTTCATCCACAAAATACTTTCCAAGTCTTGAAATCTCCCTTCCCTTGTGAGCTTCTCGTCAAGCCTCACTTCTCCCCTTTCCTAGTAGTCTCGGCAAAGCCCCCTGGTAGGAACCCAAAATACCTTAGCCAATCCCTTATAGTATTTCCAAAGTTACCTCTATACGTAGAGTCCGGAAATACTACATTTTATTCCTTTAGTCACTAAACGAAACCCTAAGAGAAACTTCATAGTTGGTTGAAGTAAAAGGTAGAAGTTGTGTAGAAACTTCTAAGGGTTTCTTGGAGCGTACAGATTAGGAGCTAAACCTTGCTCAGGATCGACTTATATCTTGGATAATTTTGGGCTTATCGAGGTAAATAATAATCTTATCCTTCTATTGTAATTGAAGAATACATACTGTAGAAGTATAGAATTAAGTATAAAATACATAGAAGGATATTACAGAAGAGAATTGAACTGTAATCACATCAGAAGAATTAAAGAAGATTGAACTGTACTTACACAGGACTGTATTTACAGTAGACTTGTATAGTTTACCGAGTAGGGAAGTGCTGCCCGATTTTCCGTAGAATAGAGAACCCTCTGCTTAGATTATCCTACAGAGTAGTCTAGACGTTGATAGACGTATTTGACTATTATAGGTTGATACTCTGCGCGCGACATATTCGACTTGGCAGGTGGATTTCGCCGAGAAGGTGTGTGATTCTTCCTACACTCTTGAGCATGATATTTTAAAATATAAATATAGTACGGTAGACATACGTGTGTTAACTGAACATGGTTTTACTTGACGTCTTTTGACTTGAGTCTAAATAATAAAAATCTTGAAGTCTTTCAAAAGAATTATAAATCATTTTTGAAAGAAGAAGAATATTTGTTTTTAAAACAAAAAGCTTAAGAGTTATACTAGCTTTATGGGAAGTTAGGTATAACGACTTAAGAAAGAGAAAAGGAACAGTTTACTTATGTGTTTATGAAAGACTTGTATTGATTTCTGGAAAGTATAATAAGATGGTTTGATGAGTAGACATATTATGATGCTATGTGTGTTAGTGTCTTGTAACATTTGTATAAGAGGTTATTCTTATTGTGCTTATGTTGTTTAACGGTAAGTCTGTCACGCCCCGAACCCCGGGCCCGTGACTGGTGCCCTACCTGGGCACCCTTCTACCTTAACAACTAAGTAAAACTGCAGAAATTAAATAACACCTCTTTTTTTTTTTTTTAAAACCAACATACGTGCAAGGGCAAAGCCGACAAGGCTGCCATATATACATAAACAAAAGACACTACACCGTACATGAGTCCAATCCCACATATGAATACAGACCTCTAAGAGTTACTGAACTATGACGGGACAAGGCCCCGCCGTACCCATAAATGTACAAAAGCCTGTACTGAAGGAACTCATACCAAAAAGATAACTCCCGAACAGAAGGAGCTATCCAAACTACGGCGGTCCTACACTGCCGATCACCAAACAGCGTACCTAAACTGCGGCATGAGCGCGGCCCCGAAGGAGTCGATGCGAAGAATGTACCAAGTATGTGAAGCGATGAAATGCGTAAGTGAAACCATAACAGTCTATGTAAAACAGGAGACATGTATGATAACCAAACTACAGTTCACAATATATAAGAAGTCACGTCAAGTCAGGGACTCATGCCCTCCAAGTCATCACTCAAAATATAACCATGGGTCTCACGCCCACAACATCAATCGTGCCCGTGGAATTCCTTCCTCACCGGCGATCTATAGTAGAACAACACCAAGGAGTACACATGACACGGGTCCCACGTGTCATAAAAGCCGTCTGAGCAATCTGAAGGCTAACTACCAGATACCAAAGCCGCATCATCAACTGACCGGGGCAAGTGTGAAAGCCAACTACCAGATACCAAAGCCATACTAACAATACCATACAACTAAACCACGAAGCTGACACGGGGCAAGTACGAAAGCCGACTACGGTACCGTAGTGTCACGTGGTGGCCAGAGCAATCTGAAGGCTAACTACGGTGCAGGCGTGTCACGAGACCGTCACTAAACTGAGCAGGGCAAGTCACGAAGGCTAACTACCAGGTACCAAGGCCGAATCAGCCACGAGACGGGGCAAGTACGAAAGCCAACCACCAGATACCAAGGCCGAATCAGTAAAACCTCATGGAGAGCTAGTCCATGGAACAACAATCCTAATGGAACCATACGGTGGGCCACGGCGTGTCGATGGGTCCATCAATCAAGAACAACATGACCGGCCCTCCATCGAGAGACGCGGTACCATAAGGATACAACACTTGCACAACAAGGCTATCACACGTAAACATAGGCAAGTCACACACAACTCAAGGTACTTTCTGTTATACCCCGTATTTTCAGAGTATGTACGTGAGGACGTACGTAGAAAATTTGAGCCTTAAGTTAGGCAAGTTTCGAAATTTGTACACAACACCCGATTAGAGTCGTTTTTCGACGAAACGTTTCCACAGCTTTTGTTGGGAAAATTCCGGCTATGTCATTTATTATTTTTGCGGATTTTTCCGAGAGACGAAACATTTTGGACCAACGGGAGGGTGACATGTGTCACCCTCACATTGGATGAGGTTGGGCGGCAATGGTGGACGATTTGGCCTTGGCTTTTGTCAAGGATTAGGTAGGATATTTTGGTGGTAGATGGATAAGGTGTACTTAGGTGAATCCTAGCCCTACACTTGCTATACACTTGGATGGATCTTGGCCATTGGTTGGCCATTCCTTGACCTATAAATACCCCCCTAAGCTTGAAGAGTTCTTCATCCAAAAATGTGCCTAAGTCTTGAAATCTCCCTCCCCTCTCCTTGTTGTATTCGTCCGCCCCACCTCCCCTTTGAGAAGGCCCCTTGGCCGAAAGTATCCCCCCCTCCTAGTAGTGCTAGCCGTGGGGTACACCCCCCCCCTAGCCTAGTTGTCTCGTATAAATACCCCCTTTGTGGTATAGAAATACTCTCCAAAGTATTGTTGTAATGTCCAAATACCTTGGCCCAAATACCTTGTAGTATTCCCAGGATTACACTTATAAAAGCCCAGAAAATACGATTATACTTTCCTTTAGCCACTAAACGAAACCCTAAGGAAATCTTCATTGTTGTTTGAAGTACTTAAGAGAAGTTGGTTAGAACTTCTAAGGGTTGTTTGGAGCGGATTGGAGCACTCGGAGGAGGAGCTAAACCTTGCTCAGGAGCGACATTAAACTCGGATAATTTTTGGGCTTATCGAGGTAAATATCTTGTCCCCTATTGTAATTGGAAATTACATAAGTGTTGAATATATAGTTGTTGTATACTATATATAGAACTGAACTTAGTATTGTGGCAATGTCTTTTGACTTAAGCCTGAAGAATAAAGAAGACTGTAATTACATGGGAACATTACATGAGACTTGTATAGCATTCTTGTGTAGTAGAATTGTACACGTCAGGTTAGGCGTGTAAAACCCCCTGGTTGGCTTGGTAGCGGCCTCGATAGAGGAGGAGATTTCTGTTGCGGGGAGAGTCTTGCCGAATTTTACGTAGATTATGGAACGTTGAGATCTAGATGTTAATAGCGCCTTGTGGCCTTATAGGTTGAAGTACTACGTGTGGAGTGATCCACTTGGCAGGAGTAGCGGCGGTTTGGGGTACTTGGGCGTTTTGCTATTAGTCGACAATCGTCGCGAGGTATGTGAACCTCTTCCTATCTCTTCTAGCATGATATGTGTGAACTATGTAATGCGGTGAGCGTACATGTGTTAGCGTGTTTGATTGTTCTTAAAACATAAAGTGTTATAACGGCTTTATGGGAAGTTGGTTATAACGACTTTATGTAGGTAAGAAAATACTTTGTGGTTTTAAAAGGTAGCGATGTGAATTATAGCGGCTAGTCATAATAAAGAACTTGGCGTATTTCAAAAGAATTATAAATCGTTTTGGAAGGAGAGTAACACTTGGTTTTAAAAGGTTTTAAAAAGAGTTATACTAGCTTTATGGGGAGTTAGGTATAATGTCTTAAGAGAGGTAAAGAAAATGGTTTACTGATGTTAGAAGTTAAGAGACTTGATCTTATAAGATAAGAGACTTAACTTATTTGTTTTAATGTGAATGTTTGTGTGAAACCTCATTCGTGAGTAATGAGTACTTGGTTTTATTTAAAGGGATAATGTTTCTTGATTTGGAAATCGGAATGTGTATCGACAGGACCAACTGCGGCGTTAATAAAGGAAAATGTATTGAATAATGATGTATCGTATTAAAACCAGTAGAAACCTCCATCTGCATAGAAACTAAGATGAGACAAAATGATATTACATTTTCTAGATCATGGCTGCTGTAATAAGAATGTTGTAAACAAGAATAACCTACTCTCACGTGAGACATATATTACTCAATTGTTCTAAAAAGAAATCAAGTGATTAAGTTTATGAACTATGAAACCATTTGAAAATGAGAAGCTTGAGTAATTGAAACTAAAAGCTGGAACTTAGGAAAAGAATGTTGTTACTTGATTTTGGAAAGGAATGTGGGTTGGTCATTCTAAGGCTACGGGTATCGGGTGACTTTTATAAAAGTAATGGATCTCTTTTAAAAGAACTTAACGTATGTAGTACTTTGGGGTTAAAAACCCGGACTTTGGCATAAAATGAAAGTACTTTGAGTTGTTGTGAAACTTACCTATGCTTGTTGTTGTGAAACTTGCCTATGCTTGTTGTTGTGAAACTTGCCTATGCTTGTTGTTGTGAAACTTGCCTATGCTTGTTGTTGTGAAACTTGCCTATGCTTGTGATGATAGCCTTTGTTGTGCAAGTGTGGTATTTCTGTGTTACCGTGTCTCTCGATAGAGGCGGTTGACTTATTGAGAACTTACTTGGAGCGTCTTTGGCGGTGATGGAGAATTCCACGGGTATGTTTCCATTTTGATTCTTGTCTTGTTGTTGATGTCACATGGACATGTCTACCGTCTGATATTCGAGCATGCGGCCATGCGGCGGGTTGATTACCGATATATGGTTATGCGCAACATGGGCGTGTCTGCACCGATGTCTGAGCGTGGCATGTGGCGGGCGGTTGACCACCCGAGTATATTGTTATTGAGGTTACATGGGCATGTCTACCGTCACGATATTCGGGCATGTGGCCATGCGGCCTTGTTATTATTGTTGCATCATGGACATGTCTACCGTCTGTGTTAGGCATCATGCGGTCGTGATCACGAACATGATGGATGTTGTGGGCGTGAGACCCATAGTTATATTTGAGTGGTGACTTTGAGGCGTGAGTCACGACTTGGCTAACTTTTATGTTGCGTCTTGTATTTTGGTTATCATACATGTCTCACCTTTTTAAGCTATTATGATTTCATTCTGATGTTGTGATTTCACATACTTAGTACTGTTGATCTTGACCTCCTTGCCGGGGCTGCGTTCATGCCGCGGTAGAGGTACATCGATCGTGGATCCGCTCTTAGGATCTCATTTAGCGTGTTGGAAGCTCCGTTCCTTGGAGGCTTATCTTTGGTATGTTTCCCTGAGTTGTAGGTTCTTGTACATGCATTCGGGGTATGGCGAGAGCCCCTGTCCGTCATAGTTGTTGTAAATCTTAAGTGCATGCCTTTGTTGTGGCGGGGTTTGTAAAAAGGATAAGCTGTTCGGGTTTTATGTATATCAGGCAAGCATTGTTTTGGTTGCTTTGTTTATTTATTATATCTCTTGTTTCATGACTCGTGTTTTATTTTCCTGGTTTTCTCGATGTTGTATCACTAGGGTGCCTTGATATATACATAAAAACCGAGCAGTTATCCTTTTACAAACCACTTGCCAGTGATTACTCTGATTTACAAGATATGACATGGCACAGGCTTCGCCATACCCCGAATGTACAAGAACCTACAACTCGAGGAACATACCAAGATAAGCCTCAGAAGGCAGACTTTCCAACACGTTTGAAATGAGATCCTAAGGCGGGGATCCACGGCCGATGTACCTCTACTGCGGCATGACGCGGCCCCGAAGGAGTCGACGACGGTACCAAGTATGTGGCGTCAAATCGTAAATGAAATCATAATAGCTTAAGCGAGGATGTATGATAACCAAAATACGATGCTGTGACATAAGCGAAGTCGTGGACTCACGCCTCAAAGTCACCACTCAAATATAACTGGGTCTCGCGCCCACAACATCCATCATGTCATCATCGTGTGGCGCGTGAATCCGGAATCTCGGTGCATGTGTGATCGTAGACATATGATGCAACAATAACAAGGCGCGTGGCCACATGCCCCGATCTGCATCGGTGTAGACATGCCCATGTAACCTCAATAACAATATCTTGGGTGGTCAACCCCGCATGGCCACGTGCCGGAATCTGCGTCGGTGTAGACGCGTCCATGTTGCGATGTAACCATATATCGGGTAATCAACCGGCGTGGCGCGTGCCGAATCTTGCGCCGGTGTAGACATGTCCATGTGACATCAACAACAAGACGATAATCAAAATGGAAACATACGTGGAATTCTCCATCGGCGCCAAGACGCGTCAAGTAAGTTCTCAACAAGTCAACCGACCTGTCGAGACACGGTAATACGAAATACCACACTTGCACAACAAAGGCTATCATCACAAGCATAAGCAAGTTTCACAACAACAAGCATAGGCAGTTTCACAACAACAAGCATAGGCAAGTTTCACAACAACAAGCATAGGCAAGTTTCACAACAACGCATCAAGTGACAACTCAAGTACTTTCATTTTATGCCAAAGTCGGTTTTTAACCCAAAGTACTACATACGTTAAGTTCTTTTAAAAGAGATCCATTACTTTTATAAAGTCACGATACGTAGCCTTAGAATGACCAACCCACATTCTTTCCAAAATCAAGTAACAACATTCTTTCCTAAGTTCCCGCTAGTTTGATTACTCAAGCTTATTTTCAAATGGTTTCATAGTTCATAAACTTAATCACTTGATTTCTTTTAGAACAATTGAGTAATATATGTCTCACGTGAGTAGGTTATTCTTGTTTACAACATTCTTATTACTGACCATGATCTAGAAAATGTATATCAATTTGTCTCATCTTAGTTTCTATGCAGATGGAGGTTTCTCTGTTTTAATACGATACATCATTATTCAATACATTTTCCTTTATTAGCAGCTGCGGTTGCGATACGTTACGATTCGAAATCGAAACATTATCCCTTTAAATAAAACCAAGTACTCATTACTCACGAATGAGGTTTCACACAAACATCCACATTAAAACAAATAAGTTAAGTCTCTTATCTTATAAGATCAAGTCTCTTAACTTCTAACATCATTAAACCATTTTCTTTACTTCTCTTAAGACATTATACCTAACTCCCGTAAAGCTAGTATAACTCTTTTAAATCCTTTAAAACCAAGTGTTACTCTCGATTTATAAATCTTTTGAAATACATCAAGTTCTTTATTATAACTAGCGATTATAGTTCACATCGATTACCTTTTAAAACCACAAAGTATTTTCTTACCTACATAAAGTTATAACGACCAACTTCCCATAAAGCGTTATAACACTTTATGTTTTAAGAACAATCAAACACGAGCTTAACACGTACGCTCACCGTACTACATAGTTCACACATATCATGCTAGAAGAGATAGGAAGAGGTTCACATACCTCGCGATTGTCGACTAATAGCAAAACGCTCAGTACCTCAAAGCATGGCTACTCCTTAAGCCAAGTGGATCACTCACACGTACTTCAACCTATAAGGCCACGGCGCTTATTAACATCTAGATCTCAACGTCCGTAATCTCTGAAAATTGGCGGCACACATGGCAGTAAATCTCCTCCTCTATCGAAGGCTACCAACGACGAGGGGTTTACCGTCTAACGGGCGTGTACAATTCTCTGATACACAAGAATGCTATACAAGTCTCTTGTAATACACCTATACATGTAATTACGATTCGATTCTTTATTCTTGGGCTTAAGTCAAAAGACATTGCCACAATACTATGTTGATTCATATATAGTATTCAACTATATATTCTAACAACATGTAATTTCCAATTACAATAGAAGGGCGATGATGTTTACCTCGATAAGCCCAAAATTATCCAAGTATAATGTCGCTCCCGAGCAACGTTTAGCTCTACTCGAGTGCTCGATCCGCTCAAAACCCAGAAGTTCTAACCAACTTCTACTTACAACTTCAACTACGGGTGAAGATTTCCTTAGGTTTCGTTTAGAGGCTAAAGGAAAGTATAATCGTATTTTACGGGCTTTTCATACAAAGGTACTTTGGAAAGTACTACAAGGTATTTGGGCTAAAGTATTTTGGACATTATAACAATACTAGGAGTATTTCTATACCACAACAAAGGGTATTATACGAACAACTAGGCTAGGGGGTACCAGGCCAACACCACAAGGGGAGGTGGCTCGGCGAGGCTCACTCGAGGGGGTAGTGTGGCGGACGAATTGCTCACAAGAGGGAGGAGTATTTTCTTGGAATTTCACAAGTGTGGATGAAGAATAACTCTTGCATTAGAGGGTATTTATAGGTCAAGGGATGGCCAACCAATGGCCAAGATTATGCCAAGTGTAAGGCAAGTGTAAGGCCAAGATTTGGGCAAGTGTCCTAAGCCAACTTGCACACAAAATATCCTACCAACTCCAAGACAAAACAAGCCACCTTGTTCGTCCCTTTTGCCGCCACTCAAGGCCATGTGAGGTGACACTTGTCACCCTCCGTTGGTCCAAAATGTTCGTCTCTCGGAAAAATCATAAAAATTATAAATGACATAGCGAATTTTCCCAACAAAGGGAGGAAGCGTTTAGCAAAAGCGACTGTCGGGTGTTGTGTACAAATTTGAAACTTGCCTAACTTAAGGCTCAAATTTTCTCGTCGTCCTCACGTACATACTCGAAAATACGGTATAACATAGGGTGCGGGTAATGCACGATGCGGGCGGGTTGGGCGTTACAAAGTGGTATCGAGCGATTAGTCCTCGGAAAGTGTCTCTGACCGTGTCTAGTAAGTCTTGATTATCGGTGTGTTGTGCACCATCTATAATCGGAGGCTATAGGACATTTAGGATTGGTTTCCATTCTTCTCATTACGAGATCGTGCCTTAGAACATGTTGTAAGTTGGACCCTCCGGCGTGTTCGTTTTACGATTATGCCTCTGCGAAAGGCAACGAGGCGAAGGGCAAGCGTAGGAGGCGCTAGTAGGATTGAGAAATGCGAGCGCGAGCGGTCGATGCACTGAGTAGTGCTTGACGGCGAGTTTTGCGGCGCGCGGCCAGCGAGTTTAGGCGCGGCGGTGGGCTGCGAGACTCTGATACTGAGCCTCGGTCCGCGATGCAGGCGGGAGATGGGTCACAGAGATGGCGATTATTGGCGAGGTTGTGGCGAGATATGAGATAAGTGGGCCGGCGATTCGATTCAGCCCGGCACTGTAGTGCACGAGGCGACGATTTGAGGCTACGGGATTTCCTTAGTTGTAGCCCGCTTTGAGTTTCTGGTGGCGGGAGGATGATCGCGAGGAGTTCATCCGTCGATTCTGCGAAGGATCATGCGGGTGATCAAGGCTTGACCGAAGTGTGACATTTAGTTCGCATCGGTGCGTGATACCGCGATCGATTGGTTTGACTTCGTGGGAGCTTTCGGGAGAGCATGCACTTCGGCCGTTTGGGGCGAGTTTTGGGGCCTTCTGGCACATTTCTTGCCTCCACAAATGAGGAGGGCTCGGGTAACAATTTTTGATGTTGGCGAAGCAGGCGTCTGATTCGGGAGTACAATGTGAGTTCGACTCATTGGCGGTATGTTCCGCATTAGTAGCTAGTATGGAGGATCGAGTGCACCGATATGTTCTGAGGCTCGATGATTACCTAGCGAAGAAGTTGTTGGTGTTTCTCTTGGTAGGGCATGGACATTGCCGCATTGAGCTCATGCACTTGGTGCGAGGCGCGCGGTCGGCAGGTGGACGGCTTTCAGCGAGAAGAAGGCGAGCGGCGGATATTTTAGCGACTTTCGGCGGACCGCCTCGGCGAACTAGTTATGTACCTCGCCATTGCGAGTGGTCCTCCGCGACGCCGGGACCCTTAGGATATTGAGGCGGTCGGGGCTCCCGGGTTTGAATGTTGAGGAGTAGGGTGTTGGCGGATCGATCGCACCTACCGGTGTGGTCGATGTAGTAGACCGCATTTCGAAGTGTCGTAGTACGAGGAGCTTGTTATTCTTGCGGCCAGCGGGCCATATGACGAAGCTGTCCGACCGAGTAGCGGTGGTAGGATAGCCTGAACTACTAGGCGATTGCGGGCCCACGGTAAGTCGCGGTGGAAGTTCGATTTTAGCGGTCCTTGAACCGCCTAGTTTGAGTATATCCTTAACCGGTAGATACTTGTATGTATTGATGTTAATGATGTGTTAAGTGTTATGTTCGGATAGCTTTGTGCTATAGTGTGATTTAAAAATCTGGTTAGTGTGAGATGGAAGTGGTAGCTTGGCGATGTGTTCGTGTCGAGGCGGAAGTTGGCGCTTCTGATGGGTGGGTTGGGGCCATGTTGCGGGCCAACCGCGTCCGTTCGAGGAAGGGTCATCTGCAGGTGGTCGCCGGTGGCGAAGTCACGAGGTGCTAGGCCCAGCTTAGATGACCATCGTATGAGTTCATAGATATGTTCGACGAGAATCGGTTCGTGAAGGCCGAGAATGGCCTTAGAGGAAATCGAGGTTAGTAAGATGACCAAGTTTGGAGGTAGTGACTCGAGGGTTGGAAACGAAGCGTTGGTGAAGTGTGGTGCGTGTCTTGGGAAGAGTTCGAGTGTTCGAGCAGTGCGACGAGGTAGGGAGAAGTGAGCGAGTGTGATCGTTTCTTTTGTGAAATGAAGGTGCGGAGGAGTATATTTTAGACCTTGGTGGGAACTTTTGTGATAACGAGGTGATTCCTCGTGGACTTGGGATTTCGTATTTTGTGCATTTGTTATTTCATGGCGGTGTGGCATGATTGTTTTAAATGCGTATAGCGGTGAAGACTATCTTGGCGCGTGTTTGTGTTGAGACTTGAGAAGGAACATTCGGGACGAATGTTTCTAAGGAAGAATGTTATACCGTATTTTGAGTATATGCGTGAGGGCGTGCGTAGAAAATTTGAGCCTTAAGTTAGGCAAGTTTGAAATTTGTACACAACACCCGATTAGAGTCGTTTTCGGCGAAGCGTTTCCTGACTTTTGTTGGGAAAATTCCGGCTATGTCATTTATTATTTTTGCGGATTTTTCCGAGAGACGAAACATTTTGGACCAACGGGAGGGTGACATGTGTCACCCTCACATTGGATGAGGTTGGGCGGCAATGGTGGACGATTTGGCCTTGGCTTTTGTCAAGGATTAGGTAGGATATTTTGGTGGTAGATGGATAAGGTGTACTTAGGTGAATCCTAGCCCTACACTTGCTATACACTTGGATGGATCTTGGCCATTGGTTGGCCATTCCTTGACCTATAAATACCCCCCTAAGCTTGAAGAGTTCTTCATCCAAAAATGTGCCTAAGTCTTGAAATCTCCCTCCCCTCTCCTTGTTGTATTCGTCCGCCACACCCCTCCCCCCTTTGAGAAGGCCCCTTGGCCGAAAGTATCCCCCCCTCCTAGTAGTGCTAGTGGGGTACACCCCCCCCCAGCCTAGTTGTCTCGGATAAATACCCCTTTGTGTGGTATAGAAATACTCTCAAACTAGTTTTATAATGTCCAAATACCTAGGCCCAAATACCTTGTAGTATTCCCAAGGTTACACTTATAAAAGCCAGAAAATACGATTATACTTTCCTTTAGCCACTAAACGAAACCACAAGGAAATCTTCATTGTTGTTTGAAGTACTTAAGAGAAGTTGGTTAGAACTTCTAAGGGTTGTTTGGAGCGGATTGGAGCACTCGGAGGAGGAGCTAAACCTTGCTCGGGAAGCGACATTAAACTCGGATAATTTTGGGCTTATCGAGGTAAATATCTTGTCCCTATTGTAATTGGAAATTACATAAGTGTTGAATATATAGTTGTTGTATACTATACATAGAACTGAACTTAGTATTGTGGCAATGTCTTTTGACTTAAGCCTGAAGAATAAAGAACTGAACTGTAATTACATAGGGCTGTATTACAGTAGACTTGTATAGCATTACTGTGTAGTAGAATTGTACGTCAGGTTAGGCGTGTAAAACCCCTGGTTGGCTTGGTGGCCGGCCTCGATAGAGGAGGAGATTTCTGTTGTTGCGGGAGAGTCTTTGCCGAATTTTACGTAGATTATGGAGCGTTGAGATCTAGATGTTAATAAGCGCCTTGTGGCCTTATAGGTTGAAGTACTACGTGTGGAGTGATCGGCACTGGCTTAGGAGTAGCCGCGGTTTGGGGTACTTGGGCGTTTTGCTATTAGTCGACAATCGTCGCGAGGTATGTGAACCTCTTCCTATCTCTTCTAGCATGATATGTGTGAACTATGTAGTGCGGTGAGCGTACGTGTGTTAGCTGTGTTTGATTGTTCTTAAAACATAAAGTGTTATAACGGCTTTATGGGAAGTTGGTTATATGACTTTATGTAGGTAAGAAAATACTTTGTGGTTTTAAAAGGTAGCGATGTGAATTATAGCGGCTAGTCATAATAAAGAACTTGGCGTATTTCAAAAGAATTATAAATCGTTTTGGAAGGAGAGTAACACTTGGTTTTAAAAGGTTTTAAAAAGAGTTATACTAGCTTTATGGGGAGTTAGGTATAATGTCTTAAGAGAGGTAAAGAAAATGGTTTCTTGATGTTAGAAGTTAGAGACTTGATCTTATAAGATAAGAGACTTAACTTATTTGTTTTAATGTGAATGTTTGTGTGAAACCTCATTCGTGAGTAATGAGTACTTGGTTTTATTTAAAGGGATAATGTTTCTTGATTTGGAAATCGAGAATGTGTATCGACAGGACCCTGCGGCGTTAATAAAGGAAAATGTATTGAATAATGATGAATTGTATTAAAACCGGTAGAAACCTCCATCTGCATAGAAACTAAGATGAGACAAAATGATATACATTTTCTAGATCATTCTTTGTAATAAGAATGTTGTAAACAAGAATAACCTACTCTCGTGAGACATATATTACTCAATTGTTCTAAAAGGAATCAAGTGATTAAGTTTGGGAACTATGAAACCATTTGAAAATGAGAACCTTGAGTAATTGAAACTAGGCAAAGCTGGAACTTAGGAAAAGAATGTTGTTACTTGATTTTGAAAAGGGAATGTGGGTTGGTCATTCTAATACTACGGTATCGGGTGACTTTTATAAAAGTAATGGATCTCTTTTAAAAGAACTTAACGTATGTAGTACTTTGGGGTTAAAACCGGACTTTGGCATAAAATGAAAGTACTTTGAGTTGTTGTGAAACTTGCCTATGCTTGTTGTTCTGAAACTTGCCTATGCTTGTTGTTGTGAAACTTGCCTATCCTTTTTGTTGTGAAACTTGCCTATGCTTGTTATTATAGCCTTTGCTCTTCAAGGGTGGTATTTACGTATTCTGGCGTCTCTCGATAGAGTAGGTTGACTTATTGAGAACTTACTTGGGCGTCTTTGGCGGTGATGGAGAATTCCACGGGTATGTTTCCATTTTGATTCTTGTCTTGTTGTTGATGTCACATGGACATGTCTACACCGTCTGATTCGGGGCATGAGCCGTGCGGCGGGTTGATTACGATATATGGTTATTGCGCAACATGGGCGTGTACTCCGTCTGATATTCGGGGCATGTGGCCATGCGGCGGGGTTGACCACCCGATATATTGTTATTGAGGTTACATGGGCATGTCTACACCGTCACGGTATTCCGGGGCATGTGGCGTGCGGCCTTATTGTGTGTTGCATCATGGACATGTCTACCGTCACGATATTAGAGGGCATGCGGCCATGATGCGAACATGATGGATGTTGTGGGCGTGAGACCCATAGTTATATTTGAGTGGTGACTTTGAGGCGTGAGTCACGACTTGGCGCTTTTATGTTGCGTCTTGTATTTTGGTTATCATACATGTCTCACCTTTTTAAGCTATTATGATTTCATTCTGATGTTGTGATTTCACATACTTGGTACTGTCGTCTTGACCTCCTTGAGGCTGCGTTCATGCCGCGAGTAGAAGTACATCGATCGTGGATCCGCTCTTAGGATCTCATTTAGCGTGTTGAAACTCGTTCCTTGGAGGCTTATCTTTGGTATGTTCCACTGAGTTGTAGGTTCTTGTACATTCGAGGGTATGGCGAGACCTGTCCGTCATAGTTGTTGTAAATCTTAAGTGCAGCCTTTGTTGTGGCGGGGTTTGTAAAAAGGATAAGCTGTTCGGGTTTTTATGTATATCTGAAAGCATTGTTTTGGTTGCTTTGTTTATTTATTATATCTCTTGTTTCATGACTCGTGTTTTATTTTCCATTGGTTTTCTACGATGTTGTATCACTAGGGTGCGGGGTAATGCACGATGCGGGCCGGGTTGGGCGTTACAAAGTGGTATCGAGCGATTAGTCCTCGGAAAGTGTCTGACCGTGTCTAGTAGAGTCTTGATTATCGGTGTGTTGTGCACCACATCTATAATCGGAGGCTATAGGACATTTAGGATTGGTTTCCATTCTTCTCATTACGAGATCGTGCCTTAGAAGGTGTGTTGTAAGTTGGACCCTCGGCGTGTTTCGTTTTTACGATTATGCCTGCGAAAACAGCGAGGCCCGAAGGGCAAAGCGGCGAGGAGGCGCTAGTGGGATTGAGAGAAATGCGAGCGCGAGCGTGATCACGAGTAGTGCTTGACGGCGAGTTTTGCGGCCGCCCGGCCCAGCGAGTTTAGAGCGCGGCGATGGCTGCGAGACTCTGATACACGAGCCTCGGTCCGCGATGCAGGCGGGAGATGGGTCACGAGAGATGGCGATTATTGGCGAGGTTGTGGCGAGATATGAGATAGGGCCTTGGCGATTCGATTCAGCGGCACTGTAGTGCGCGAGGCGAGCAGTTTGAGGCTACGGGATTTCCTTAGTTAGCCGCTTTGAGTTTCTGGTCGGCGGAGGATGATCGCGAGTTCATCCGTCTGTTTGAAGGATCGTCGCGGGTGATCAAGGCTTGGTAGCGAGTGCGTGACATTTAGTTCGCGTCATTTGCGTGATACGCGATCGATTGGTTTGACTTCGTGGGAGCTTTCGGGAGAGCATGCACTTCCGGCCGTTTGGGGCGAGTTTTGAGGGCCTTCACGGCACATTTATTGCCTCCACAAATGAGGAGGGCTCGGGTAAAGATTTTTGATGTTGGCGAAGCAGGCGTCTGATTCGAGTACAATGTGGAGTTCGACTCATTGGCGGTATGTTCCGCATTAGTAGCTAGTATGGAGGATCGAGTGCCCGATATGTTCTGAGGCTCGATGATTACCTAGCGAGAAGTTGTTGGTGTTTCTCTTGGTAGGGCATGGACGTGCCGCGTTCGAGCTCATGCACTTGGGTGCGAGGCGCGCAGATCGGCAGGTGGACGGCTTTGTGAGAAGAAGGCCAAGCCGGATATTTTGGCGACTTCGGCGGACCGCCTGGCCGGAACTAGTTATGTACCTCGCCATTGCAGTGGTCCTCCGCGACGCCGGGACCGCAGGATATTCGGGAGGCGGTCGGGGCTCCCGGGTTTGAATGTTCGAGGAGTAGGGTGTTGGCGGATCGATCACCCTACCTCGGTGTGGTCGATGTGGTAGCCGCATTTGGGAGTGTCGTAGTACGAGGAGCTTGTTATTCTTGCGGCCAAGCGGGGCCATATGGCGAAGACTGTCCGAGCCGGTAGCTGGTAGGATAGCCTGAACTACTAGAGCGATTGCGGGCCCACGGTAAGTCGCGGTGGAAGTTCGATTTTAGCGGTCCTTGAACCGCCTAGTTTGAGTATATCCTTAACGGTAGATACTTGTATGTATTGATGTTAATGATGTGTTAAGTGTTATGTTCGGATAGCTTTGTGCTATAGTGTGATTTAAAAATCTGGTTAGTGTGAGATGGAAGTGGTAGCTTCATGATGTGTTCGTGTCGAGGCGGAAGTTGGCGCTCTGATGGGTGGGTTGGGGCCATGTTGCGGGCCAACCGCGTCCGTTCGAGGAAGGTCGGCTACGGGTGGTCGCGGTGGCGAGTCACGAGGTGCTAGGCCCAAGCTTAGATGACCATCGTATGAGTTCATAGATATGTTCGACGAGAATCAGTTCGTGAAGGCGAGAATGGCCTTAGAGGAAATCGAGGTTAGTAAGATGACCAAGTTTGGAGGTAGTGACTCGAGGGTTGGAAAGTAAGCGTTGGTGAAGTGTGGTGCGTGTCTTGGGAAGAGTTCGAGTGTTGAGCAGTGCGACGAGTAGGGAGAAGTGAGCGAGTGTGATCGTTTCTTTTGTGAAATGAAGGTGCGAGAGGAGTATATTTTAGACCTTGGTGGGAACTTTTGTGATATGAGGTGATTCCTCGTGGACTTGGGATTTCGTATTTTGTGCATTTGTTATTTCATGGCGGTGTGGCATGATTGTTTTAAATGCGTATAGCGGTGAAGACTATCTTGGCGCGTGTTTGTGTTGAGACTTGAGAAGGAACATTCGGGGCGAATGTTTCTAAGGAAGAATGTTATACCTCGTATTTTTGAGTATATGCGTGAGGGCGTGCGTAGAAAATTTGAGCCTTAAGTTAGGCAAGTTTGAAATTTGTACACAACACCCGATTAAGTCGTTTTTACGAAAGCGTTTCCTGACTTTTGTTGGGAAAATTCCGGCTATGTCATTTATTATTTTTGCGGATTTTTAGAGGCGAAACATTTTGGACCAGCGGGAGGGTGACATGTGTCACCTCGCATTGGATGAGGTTAGGCGGCAATGGTGGGCGATTTGGCCTTGGCTTTTGTCAAGGATTAGGTAGGATATTTTGGTGGTAGATGGATAAGGTGTACTTAGGTGAATCCTAGCCTACACTTGCTATACACTTGGATGGATCTTGGCGTTGGTTGGCCATTCCTTGACCTATAAATACCCCTAAGCTTGAAGAGTTCTTCGTCAAAAATGTGCCTAAGTCTTGAAATCTCCTCCCTCTCCTTGTTGTATTCGTCACACCCCTCCCCTTTGAGAAGGCCCCTTGGCGAAAGTATCCCCTCACAGTAGTGCTAGCCGTGGGGTACACCCCTAGCCTAGTTGTCTCGTATAAATACCCCTTTGTGGTATAGAAATACTCTCCAAAGTATTGTTGTAATGTCCAAATACCTTGGCCCAAATACCTTGTAGTATTCCCAAGTTACACTTATAAAAGCCAGAAAATACGATTATACTTTCCTTTAGCCACTAAACGAAACCCTAAGAAATCTTCATTGTTGTTTGAAGTACTTAAGAAGTTGGTTAGAACTTAAGGGTTGTTTGGAGGCGGATTGGAGCACTCGGAGGAGGAGCTAAACCTTGCTCAGGAGCGACATTAAACTCGGATAATTTTGGGCTTATCGAGGTAAATATCTTGTCCCCCTATTGTAATTGGAAATTACATAAGTGTTGAATATATAGTTGTTGTATACTCTATATAGAAGAACTTAGTATTGTGGCAATGTCTTTTGACTTAAGCTGAAGAATAAAGAAGCGAGTAATTACATAGAACGTATTAGTAGACTTGTATAGCATTCTTGTGTAGTAGAATTGTACGTCAGGTTAGGCGTGTAAAACCCCCTGGTTGGCTTGGTAGCGGCCTCGATAGAGAGAGGAGATTTCTGTTGTTGCGGGGGAGAGTCTTTGCCGAATTTTACGTAGATTATGGAGCGTTGAGATCTAGATGTTAATAAAGCGCCTTGTGGCCTTATAGGTTGAAGTACTACGTGTGGAGTGATCCAGCTTAGGAGTAGCGGCGGTTTGGGGTACTTGGGCGTTTTGCTATTAGTCGACAATCGTCGAGGTATGTGAACCTCTTCCTATCTCTTCTAGCATGATATGTGTGAACTATGTAGTACGGTAGGCGTCGTGTATGTTGCTTGTGTTTGATTGTTCTTAAAACATAAAGTGTTATAACGGCTTTATGGGAAGTTGGTTATATGACTTTATGTAGGTAAGAAAATACTTTGTGGTTTTAAAAGGTAGCGATGTGAATTATAGCGGCTAGTCATAATAAAGAACTTGGCGTATTTCAAAAGAATTATAAATCGTTTTGGAAGGAGAGTAACACTTGGTTTTAAAGGTTTTAAAAGAGTTATACTAGCTTTATGGGAGTTAGGTATAATGTCTTAAGAGAGGTAAAGAAAATGGTTTCTTGATGTTAGAAGTTAAGAGACTTGATCTTATAAGATAAGAGACTTAACTTATTTGTTTTAATGTGAATGTTTGTGTGAAACCTCATTCGTGAGTAATGAGTACTTGGTTTTATTTAAAGGGATAATGTTTCTTGATTTGGAAATCGGAATGTGTATCGACAGGACCAACTGCAGCGTTAATAAAGGAAAATGTATTGAATAATGATGAATTGTATTAAAACCGGTAGAAACCTCCATCTGCATAGAAACTAAGATGAGACAAAATGATATACATTTTCTAGATCATGGTTCTTTGTAATAAGAATGTTGTAAACAAGAATAACCTACTCTCGTGAGACATATATTACTCAATTGTTCTAAAAAGGAATCAAGTGATTAAGTTTGGGAACTATGAAACCATTTGAAAATGAGAACCTTGAGTAATTGAAACTAGGCAAACCGGAACTTAGGAAAAGAATGTTGTTACTTGATTTTGAAAAGGGAATGTGGGTTGGTCATTCTAATACTACGGGTATCGGGTGACTTTTATAAAAGTAATGGATCTCTTTTAAAAGAACTTAACGTATGTAGTACTTTGGGGTTAAAAACCCGGACTTTGACATAAAATGAAAGTACTTTGAGTTGTTGTGAAACTTGCCTGTGCTTGTTGTTGTGAAACTTGCCTATGCTTGTTGTTGTGAAACTTGCCTATGCTTGTTGTTGTGAAACTTGCCTATGCTTGTTGTTGTGAAACTTGCCTATGCTTGTGATGATAGCCTTTGTTTTGCAAGTGTGGTATTTACGTATTCTGGCGTCTCGATAGAGGGCGGTTGACTTATTGAGAACTTACTTGGGCGTCTTTGGCGGTGATGGAGAATTCCACGGGTATGTTTCCATTTTGATTCTTGTCTTGTTGTTGATGTCACATGGGCGTATGTCTACCGTCACGAGATTCGGGGCATGAGGCCATGCGGCGGGTTGATTACCGATATATGGTTATTCTGCAACATGGGCGATGTCTACACCGTCTGATGTCCGGGGCATGTGGCCGTGCGGCGGGGTTGACCACCGATATATTGTTATTGAGGTTACATGGGCATGTCTACACCGTCACGATTCCGGGGCATGTGGCCATGCGGCCTTATTATTGTTGCATCATGGACATGTCTACCGATGCGATATTCGAGCATGCGGCCATGATGCGAACATGATGGATGTTGTGGGCGTGAGACCCATAGTTATATTTGAGTGGTGACTTTGAGGCGTGAGTCACGACTTACCGCTTTTATGTTGCGTCTTGTATTTTGGTTATCATACATGTCTCTGCTTTTTAAGCTATTATGATTTCATTCTGATGTTGACCGTTTCACATACTTGGTACTGTCGTCTTGACCTCCTTGAGGCTGCGTTCATGCGCGGTAGAGGTACATCGGTCGTGGATCCGCTCTTAGGATCTCATTTCAGCGTGTTGGAAAGCTCCGTTCCTTGAGGCTTATCTTTGGTATGTTCCACGAGTTGTAGGTTCTTGTACATTGGGGTATGGCGAGGCCTGTCCGTCATAGTTGTTGTAAATCTTAGGAGTGCATGCTTTGTTGTGGGCGGGGTTTGTAAAAAGGATAAGCTGTTCGGGTTTTTATGTATATCTGAAGGCATTGTTTGGTTGCTTTGTTTATTTATTATATCTCTTGTTTCATGACTCGTGTTTTATTTTCCGCTGGTTTTCTCTGATGTTGTATCACTAGGGTGCCCGGGGTAAGGCACCAGTAACGGGCCCGGGTTCGGGGCGTTACACTTTCATTTTTATTTCAAAGTCCGGGTTTTAACCCCAAAGTACTACATACATTAATCCTTTCAAAAAGATCTCTTTTTACGTAAAACAACTCGATACTATTATCCGTAGTACCAAACACGTTCATGTTTAAATCAAGTACTTTATACTTTTTAAACCAAGTGGCTTACACTTTTTAAAACGATGCCAAGTATACTTTTAAAACCCAAATAACTAACTCTTTTAAGATCAAGGTACTCCTACCTTTTAAAACCAAGCCACTTATATTTTTCTCATCAAGAAAAGTTCGATATTTGAAAATAAGTTACTTATACTTTTAAACTCAAGTTACTTCTCTTTTCCCAAAATCAAGTTACCATTTTAAATCCAATAATAAAACCATTCTTTTGTTTTCATAAAGTCGTTATAACTAACTTCCCATAAAGCTATTATAACACTTTATGTTTTAAACAATTTTAAGACAAGACCATGCCTTTCTTTTAAACCAAAACACTTCAAATTCTTAAGTCTCTTTTCTTTTAGAAATCAAGTTCCTCCCACTTTTAAACCTCAAGTAACTCACACCTTTTAAAACAAGTTACTTCTCTTTAAATCATGTCATTTCTCCTCTTTTTAAAACAATTAAGTAAATCACTCCTTTGACTTTCCTAAAGTCATTATAATGACCTTTAGGTTTTGGAACTAAGGCACTAGCCAAAAGATTTGGAAATCACTTCCTTTTCAAGACTCTATGTACTTTACGTAAAATACTTCCACTCTTTAAGAATCCAAACTTCACTAAGGCAATGGATTATACAACTTACAATTTAAACATCAAAGTATAATCAAGGAAGTACATAGAACAAATTCTACTTTAGGCAATCCAAATACAACCAAGGAATAGATCATTTAAGGAGTAGAACATACTTTCTTTATCTCAAGGAATCATGCTAGAAGAGGAGATAGTTCACATACCTTTTCGGCTAAATCCACAAGCTAAGCGAATCGTTAAATGCGTAGAAGTGTCAACCTATAATGGTCACAACAAGACTATCAACTTCTAGTCTCTAACGTAGAATAATACTAAGTATACGATCTCTAATTCTATAGAAAATCGGGCAGCACTTCCTTTGTTTCTACTCACTTTGTCACCTTTTTCAAGGCCGAATACAATAACCAACACGCCACATTTAAGGATCCAAACAAAGGGGATTACACGCCTTACAATACGTGTAAAATTCCGCCCCACAAATAATACGAAGTAGTTCCACATTCTAGCCATTCTCGGCCAACATATAACCAACAACACTAAGTTTTTTCCAATCCTTTTCCAATTCCAAGTTCTAAGGTCTAACATGTTATATAGTTATAAACCACTTCAATAACTACAATTTCCTTCTTACACAACATGCGACGACTTAAACGAATAGTCAACTTGAATTGTAGTCTTAAGGCTAACATGCTAGTTTTCGGATTAGGGTTCCAATAGCCAATATAATTATCAAACTGCATAATATATAACTCATGCTTGCTAATACTCATAGCTACAATCAATAAGTAACCTTAATTGCTAAAACGACAAAATTTATACCTTTCCAAGCCCTTACAAATTTCCAAGATTCAAAGTCGCTCCTTAGCAATTCTTAGCTCCTTTCCTTAGGTTCCAATCCGCTCCAAGCACTCCTTAGAAGCCTATGAAGAACCCATCTTCAAGTCCCAACTTCAAAGTTGAAGAACTCCTTTAGTTTCCGCCTTGCGACTAATACGAAAACGTCGTTTTTCCGAAATCTTTCTATTGAGATATCCTTACAATACCCTTAGGGACATTGGGTTAAAGTCTTGTGAATAATGGACAACAATTGCAAAATTTTTGTGTGGGAGATACACCTAAGCCGAGAGCTTCACTAAGAGGAACAACAATGTGTGAAATTTTTCTAAGTGTTAAAGAGATAGTCTTGCACTAGCTTAGTATATATAACACAATGGAGGGTTTAGATTGCAACACATGAGTGGCTAGGATGAGTTTCACTAGGATCAAGCCCAAGTGGCAAGTTGACTTGGTCAATATTATCAAGCTTAGAAGACTTATCATCTACATAGGTCAAATTACCATAATACCCTAGCAATATTTCGTCCAACATCATGGGGGAGGTGCCACATGTCTCCCTCTCATTCGTCCATAAAATTTCATAACCTTTGTGGGCCCCGCAAAACGTAAAATTTCTCGGGTGGGCCCCACGTGACCAAATCCGTAAAAATAATTTCCATAATACTAATAAGTTCCATACTCTCCAAATAATACATTTTGAGAATCTAATTCTCCTCAACAAACATTTTTCCTTTCCGACGTTCGGAAGATTTTCTGTCGGAAAAACAATTCTTCCTTTCGTACCAATTTCCAGGTCTTGATTCCTTACGTACATTCTCCTTTACATGTCCTGGACTTACGGGGTGTAACAAAGCCGTTATGTTAGTATTACATCACTCACCTCTTGACATGATCACGGGGTTAAGGCGCTCGTCACGGGGTATATCTCGAGGCGATGCAGGACTATGATTCGAGAATACCTAATGCGGGTCCAGGACCTATGCGGAGCTCTGAGAGTTCGAGTTAGTGTGCGGTCCATGTGGCCATGCGGTCTATGTGGCCATGCGGACTACGAGTCGGGGCGATGCCGGGAGTAGCTACCCTCGATGCGGGAATACCTCATGCGGGCCTAGGTGGCTTTATGCGGACTCTGAGTCGAGATTAGGCATGCATAATGATACTATGGGCGATTGGCCTTGCTTCGATCATTCGCAGCCTAGAAAAGACCTGTTACAGTTTACCTATTGTTGCTCTTGTTTATGATGTGGCACTATGCGCGGTTACCTTGGTTGTTTCATACATATTTGTAAACTGGTTTTAAAATGATATGATTTCATTTAAAGTACTTCTGATTTCACATACTTGGTACTGTTATCGACCTCCTTGGAGGCTGCGTTCATCCGCGGTAAGGAAGCGAGTGCTAGATCCGCATCCTTAGGATCTTTTGCTTTGGTGTCGGGAGCTCCATCTTCTCCTGAGGCTCGACTTTTGGGTATGATCTCACATTGTTGTAGATAGTTTTGTACATTCAGGGTATGGCGGGGCCCTATCCCGCCATAGTTGTTTATCTTCTTAGAGGTCTGTAGTCCTATTGTACAGTTGGGATGTAACAGCCGGGCTTTGTATATATATATATGCCGAAAGGCGACATTTTCTCAGATAAAATTGTGTCTCATTTTATAACTGTTTCATGTCTTGTTTTTATATTCCGCTGATTACTCTGATGTATGACTACTTGGGTGCCCGGGTAAGGCACCAGTCACGGGCCCCAGGACGGGTCATGACAAAAGTGGTATCAGAGCATTTAATCCTCGGAAAGTGTCTACAGACCGTATCTAGTAGAGTCTTGATTATCGGTGTGTTGTGCACCACACCAATAATCAGGAGGCTATAGGATATTTAGGATTGGTTTCCATTCTTCTCACTCTGAGATCGTGCCTTAGAGCTGTGTTATAAGTTGGACCCCTCTAACGTATTTCCTTTCTTTAACAGTTATGCCTCCACGTAAGGCAAACCGGGCCCAGAAGGGTAAGGCAGCCGAGGGAGCTGCTAGTAGGACACCGAGAGTCACGAGGGCTCAGGCCCAGTCTATACTCGAGACGGCGAGTTCCACGACGCCGCCCCAGCGAGGTTTAGCGCGGCGGTGGTGATGAGACCACAGTACCTGCACCTCCAGTCCCAAAGCCTGGAGCAGATGAGATGGGTTCTGAGAGATGGCGATTCTGGCGGGATCGTGGCGAACATGAGATAAATTTGGATCTGGATTCGATTCAAAGACTTTGTGGTTCACCCGAGATCGGATAGTTTGAGGCTACGAGATTTTCTGAGTTGTAGCCCGCCAGAGTTCTACGGGTCGAGGCATGAGGATGATCCGCAGGAGTTCATCCGTCAGTTATAGAGGATCATGCGAGTGATCAAGGCTTCAGAGACCGAGTCCGTGATCTTTGGTTCGCATCGGCTGTGTGATACCGCGATCGGTAGTTTGACTTCGTGGGAGTTGTCGGGAAAACGCGTCCCAGCTACTTGGGACGAGTTCTCCGAGCTTTCTCACTCATTTCTTGCCTCGCGGATGAGGAGGGCGCGGGTAAACGATTTTGTTCTTTGAGATAGAGAGGGCGCCGATTAGGGAGTACAACGTTGAGTTCGATTCGTTGGCTCGATATGTCCTGCGTTGGTAGCGAGATATGGAGGGCGGTGCACGGCTACGTCACGGGCTAGATGATTATATGGCGAGTCTTGTGCGGGTGTGGCTCTTGACCCGAGCATGGACATTACCCGCATGCGAGCTCATGCACTTGGATGCGAGGCGTAGAGGCCGGCGGGTTAACGGCGAGAAGAAGGCCAGGACGGCAGGGTCTTTTGGTAGCTATCGAGGTGGACGGCCTCAGCAGCAGTCTAGATTTGCACCACAGCCAGCTCAGAGCACTCCTACACCGTCCTCAGGACAGCCAGGATATTCGGGGGCAGGTCAGGGCCCCAGGACTTGAGCGTCGGGGTAGCGAGGTCTTGGCGATCGGGACCACCACCGGTGTGGCGTCGGTAGATCCCATGCGGGGTGTAGTGCGCTACGGGAGTTTGTTACGATTGCGGCCAGCGATGTCACGACCCGTTCGGGGCGTGGTAGTGCCTTACAAGGGCACCCAAGTAGTCATACATCGAGTAACGGCGGAATATAAAACAAGACAGGAAAGCGATTTATAAAATAAGACACGGTTTATCGATGAGCAGCTTGCCTTCGGCATAATATAAATAACTCAAGTTTTGCGATTACATCCCAATGTACAATAGTACTACAGACCTCTAAGGAAGTAAACAACTATGGCGGACGGGGCCCGCCATACCTGTATACAAAACTATCTACAATACAGGAGATCATACCCAAAAGTAGAGCCTCGGAGAAGATGGAGCTCACGACACCAACGCAAAGATCCTAGGGATGTGGATCTAGCACTGCTTGCCCGCCTGCGGCATGAGCGGCCCAGAAGAAGTCGATGCAATTGCCAAGTATGTGAAACTATAAAGTACTTAAATGAAATCGAGTATTCAAAACCTTTTCATAAATACAATCGGTTCAATTGCACATAGTGCCACATCACAAACAACAACAAGATAGGAAAAGCGTAATGGTCTATTCTAGGCGCGAATGATCGAAGCAAGGCCAATCGCCCGTAGTATCGTGCGTCAGCCTCGACTTCCGCGGCCGCATAGGTCCCGCTGGACCGCGTGAGATATTTCGCATCGGGGCAGCCAACCCCGGCATCCGCTAGGCTCCGCAGCGCGCATAGCCTCGAAAGACCGCATAGTCTCAGCGGACGCGTAGAATCCCGCGTCAAAGCTAAGCGCCGGAATGATCAATCACGGAGCATACCGCTGCTCGCATAGTCTCACAGAACCGCATAGGCCGTATAGACCCGCATCGAGGGCAAGCCGCGGTATAACGATCGAGGGTAGGTGATACAATAACGATTACAATGGACTTAGGTTAGCAGCGTAAGCCAGAGAATGACCCTTTACGGCATTACAAGACACTAACACAGGTAGCATCATAACATGTCTACTTATCAAACAATCTTACTACACTTAACAGAAATCAATACAAGGCTTTTATAAACAAACAAGTAAACAGTTCCTTTTTATCTTTCTTAAGTTGTTATACCTAACTTCCCATAAAGCTAGTATAACTCTTAAGCTTTGTTTTAAAAACCAAATATTTATCTTATGAAAAAAAATGATTCAGTATTCTTTTGAAATGTTTTGATTCTTTGTTATTGAGCTTAAGCGTGAGGCATTCGTAAGTATTATTCGAGCTTAAGCGTGAGGCATTACCATAAGTATTATTCAGCTTAAGTCAAAGACATTGCGTAGTTATTATTCGATTAACACGTATGCGTCACCGTACTATATATTGTAAAATATCATGCTTTAGGAAGAATCACATACCTTCTCAGTGAAAACCACCGCCAAGTTGAATATGTCATGAGAAGTCGACTATAATAGTCACAGATATCTATCAAAGACTACTCGAGGTCATTCTAAGCAGGGGTTCATAATTCTACGGAAAGTCGGGCAGCACAACCCTACGGTGAGCTATTTAAGTCTCATTGTGAAAACAGTCCTATGTGAGTCTGATGTGATTATTCTTCTTTAAAACCTTCTACTGTGGTAATAGTTCAATTCTTTTCGTGATATTCTTCTAAGTATTTATACTTATCCTTATACTCTGAAGTAAGTATTCTCTAATTCAAAAGAGGTTAGGATTATTACCTCGGTAAGCCCAATAATATCCTAGATAAAGTCGCTGAGCAAGGTTTAGCTCTAAGTTATGCGCCCGGTAGCTCAAGAAACCTTAGAAGTTCTTCACAACTTCTACCAAAGACTAAGGGAATTGGGCTAGGGTATTTTGGGCATTATAACGATACTAGAAGACAACTTTTCTACCGGGGAGGGTAGATTTCGGCTAGGCTAGGGGTTAGGCCTCGGCCAAACTCACAAGGAGGAAAGGGGTGTTGGACGAAAAGCTCACAAAGGAGAGGGAGGATTTTTCAAGACTTGGAAGATTTGTGGATGAAGAACTCTTCATCTTAAGGGGTATTTATAGGTCGAAGTGGCCAACCAATGGCCAAGATTAAGACAAGTGCAAGGCAAGTGTAGGGTGAGGATTAACTATACACAAATATCCTACCAACTCCTTGACTTGTGCACAAGGCACAAAAAGCGTGCGAAAGCTTCTTCAATTCGTCCAAATGGGCGATTCAAGTCCACCCGATGGGAGGGTGCCAAGTGTTGCCCTCCGTTGGTCCAAAATGTTTCGTCTCTCGGAAAAATCCGCAAAAAATTAGTAATGGCATAGCCGGAATTTTCCCTACGAAGTCGTGGAAGCGTTTAGTCGAAAGCGATTCTTTAGCGAGTTGTGTACAAATAAAGCGTCGAGGCTAACTTTAAAGCCAAACTTTTTGACGTATTCCCACGTACATACCGAAATCTGAGGTATAACATTCTCCCTCTTAGAAACATTCGTCCGAATGTTCCTTCTCAAACGATTATCGAAGAAGCTTAAGCAGTTAGCAAATGCCACACGGCCACAAAACAACACTTAGGCATAAATGATAATGGAAATTTACAAGTAGGAAAGTGAATTACTGGAGGTGTGGGAATAGGTGAGGATACCTCTGTCTCATGTCCTCGGCTTCCCACGTCATCTCCTCCACGAGCTCGTTCGCCACAAGACTTTGTGGAAGCCACGTCCTTCGTCGCGAGACGCTAACTCGACGATCGACTATCGCTATGGGAATCTCCATACGATAACCCCTCGATCACTGGACATCGTCAATCGGGTGTACCCTAGATGGATCCCGATACATCTCCTCAACATAGATCGTGAAACACGGATGCCTTTGCCTCGGATCGGACGGCGAGATCCAACTCGTAGGCAACCTTGCCTACCCTGCGGACAATCTGAAACGCCCAATGTACCTTGGGCTGATTTTCCCCTTCTTCCCGAATCTCATCACACCCTTCATGGGTGACACCTTTAGGAAAACCCAATCATCTACTGCGAACTCGGATCCGACGACGATGATCTGCATCGACTTCATGTCGACTCGAAATTGTCGATAGTCGCTCTCGGATAAGCTTCACCTTATCCATTTGCTGCGCCAAATCTGGTCCCACTAGCCGCACTCGCCCACATCGAACCAACCTATAGGCGATCTGCACTTCCTCCCATACAAGGCCTCATAAGGCGCCATCTGAATCTTTGGAGTGGTAGCTATTATTATACGAAACTCAACTAGAGGCAAATGATCCTCCCAACTACCACTGAAGTCAATAACGGGCTCGCAAAGATATCCTCGAGAGTCCGGATAGTGCGCTCTGCTGTCCGTGCATGCGTGGATGAAATTGTTATACCCGTAGTTTCAAGGTATGTATGCGAGGGCGTGCGTGCGAGAATCGACATTGGAATTGGAATGGAAGAAAGAGGTGATTTTTTCCACGGAAAAGTTTAGGTTTTGTGAAGGAAAAAGATTCGTTAATGGAATTGGATTCCCAGTTTGGTATTCGGACTTCTTGGAATTTTAGAATTATGGAATTTTATTTTGGAAATGGTCACGTGGGGCCACGGGAGAAAATTCTGATTTTGTGGGGCCAGCTTTGTTTTGAGATTTTGGCCATGGTGGATATTTTGGAAGATGAAATATTTTGGGCGAGTAGGAGGCGACACGTGTCACCCCACTAGTTGGCTTGGGCGAATTCCACTTTGTACCTGACACCGTTTAAGTCGTTTTTCGACGAAGCGTTTTACACAACTTCGCGTAGGATAAATTCGGCTATGTCGTTTCTAATTTTTGCGGATTTTTAGAGAGGCGCAACACGTTGGACCAACGAGAGGCGACACTTGTCACCTCGTTGATGGATGTCAGCGGCAATAGGGCCGATTGGGATGGCTTGTTTGTCTTGGAGTTGGTAGGATATTTTGTGTGCAAGTTGGCCAGGACACTTGCCCAAATCCTCACCCTACACTTGCCTTGCACTTGGCATAATCTTGGCCATTGGTTGGCCATGTCTTGACCTATAAATACCCCCTTGTTGAAGAGTTATTTCATCCTAAATTGAGCAATCTATCTAAGTCTCAAATCCTCCCTCTCCCTCTTGTTGTTTCGTCCAAACACACCCCTCCCTTTTGAGAAGCCACTAGCCGAGAGCAACCCCCATAAAAGCTAGCTGGCCAGAAACACTACCCCCTCCGGTAGAAAAGTTGCCTTCAGTATCGTTATAATGCCCGAATTACCTAGCCTAAATCCCTTAGTCCTTACTAGAAGTTGTGAAGAACTTCTAAGGTTTATTGGAGCTCTGGAGCGCACAACTTAGGAGCTAAACCTTGCTCGGTGCGACTTTTATCTAGGATATTATTGGGCTTACAGGTAAATAACCTTATCCTCCTTTTGTAAATTAGAATATACTTCTTGTAGAAGTATAGGAATAAGTATTGAATACTTAGAAGGATATTGCAGAATAGAATTGAGCTGTTATCACGGTAGAAGGGTTTAAAGATGAATAATGAAGCATCTTGTTTTCTGATGAGACTTGAGTAGCTCACGGGTAGGAAGTGCTGCCCAAATGACCATAGAATAACGAACCCTCGCTAGAACTTTATGCGATGCTGATCACGGGCGTTGATAGGCGTGTTGGTATTATAGGTCGATACTCTGCGCGCGACATATTCAACTTGGCAAGTGGTCTCCGAGAAGGTATGTGATTCTTCCTAAAGCATGATATTTTACAATATATATAGTGCGGTGAAGCGTACGTGTGTTAGCGAATAATACTTACGGCAATGCCTGGCTTAAGCTTTGAATAACACTGCGGCAATGCCTGTTAAGCTGAATAACACTGCGGCAATGCCTGGCTTAAGCTGAATAATAAAGAAGCGAAAACATTTCAAAAGGAATGATGTTTTACCAATCGAATAAATGTCGAACAAATCACGTAGCTAATAAAGAAATTATTTTGACTAATAAGGTATTATTAAAACTAGTAGAAACTTCCATCTGCATAGGAGCTAAGATGAGACAAAATGATATTGCATTTACTAGATCATGATTCTTTGTAATAAGATTGTTACGAATAATAATAACCTACTCACACTTAGGGTATATGTTTCTCAAATTGTTTTAAAGGATTAAAACTATGAACTACAAACCACTTTGAAAATGAGAAACTTGAAATTGAAATTAGGCAAACTTGAGCGTTAGGAAAGAATGTTGTTACTTGATTTTACAAGGAGAAGTGTTTTAATGTACTTCAAAAGATAATTACTCTATTTTTATACTACGGTTATTGTGTGACTTTTGTAAAAGAAGCGGATCTTTTAAAAGAGTAATACATGAAGTACTTTGGGGCTAACAACGAACTTGTTAACATAATGTAGAAAGTACCTTGTGTGAATAACTTGATTGTATTGATTTGTGATAGTCTTGTAATATTTTCTTGTTATTTGGATAAGTAAACATGTTAGGATGCTACGTGAGTTAGTATCTTGTGATATTTGTGTAAAGAGGTTTTCCTTGTTGTGCTTATGTTGTTTAGCAATAATCGGTTATGTTGATATTATATCATTCATAACTCAGGGGTTAAGGCGCCTCCGTGCTGGGGGTAGACTCGGCGGTCGATGGACTATGATTCGAGAATACCTTATGCGGTGCATGTGGCCTATGCGGAGCTGCGGGAGTTCGAGTTAGTATGCGGCCCTTGTGGTCATGCGGTTCTTGTAGCCATGCGGACGACGAGTCTAGGGCGGCTGCGGGGAGTAGCTACCCTCGATGCGGGGTTATACCTCATGCGGGCCTATCTGTTTGGCCTATGCGGGTGCGGGAAGTTCGAGGACTAGATGCGCACATTAGATCTGCGCGAGTGGCGGCTTTGATCATGTGACGGTCAAGGCAGATCTCGTAATCTGATTTATGACCTTGTTGATGCTTGTGGGTTTTAGTAGTCGGCTACGCCCGTACTTACCGTGCGGTTCTATTTTGATGACTTTGATGGCATGAGTCACGACTTGACATGGCTTATTTATTGTGAGCTGTAGTTTTGGCTTATCATACATGTCTCTGCCTTATATAGACTACTATGATTTCATTTCTGATATTTTGATTTCACATACTTGGTACTGTTGTCGACCTCGCCGAGGGCTGCGTTCATCTGCGAGTAAAGGTACTCTCTGTTGATCCGTTCTTAGGATCACTTGGCGTTGGGAAAGCTCCGTTTCTCGGAAGCTTAGCATTTTAGTATGGTCCCATCGTTGTAGATATTCGTATTGGGGTATGGCGGGGCCTGTCCGCCATTGTTGTTTAAACTCTTAGAAGTGCATGAGACTGTTGTAAGGTTGGGATATCGCTTTCGTTTTGGGTTATTTATATACATTATGCGAAAGGCAACCTTTTCGAAGCGTATGTCTTATTTATCTTGTTTCATATCTTGGTTGTTTTATATTCCTGGTTTTCTACGATGTATGACTACTTGGGTGCGGGTAAGGCACGATCCACGAGCCGGGCAGTCGTGACAAAAGTGGTATCGTGAGCGATTAATCCTCGGAAAGTGTCTACAGACCGTATCTAGTAAGTCTTGATTATCGGTGTGTTGTGCACCACGCCAATAATCGGAGGCTATAGGATATTTAGGATTGGTTTCCATTCTTCTCACTCGAGATCGTGCTTTAGAGTGTGTTATAAGTTGGACCCTCTAACGTATTCCTTTCCTTTACCGGTGATGCCTCGCGCCAGAAACTTCGGGCCCGAAGGGCAAAGCGTGAAGGAAGGCGAGTAAATCTGAGAGATTTAGAAGGCGCAGGCCCAATCATCACGAGGTGATGCTTCATGCGAGAGTTACGAGGCGTCGCCCAGTGATAGGAGTTTGGCACGGCGGCGATTCCTCTGCGGTCATGACATCTGGACTTTCGGTTCCACGGCTTGGAAGCGAGAAAATATGGATTGGAAGGAGGCGGCCTGTTGCTAGCAAAGGACTTGGCAGCCAGTATTTTATGTACGGTATTCCAAGGATATTGATGCTTATCTAAAGAAGGGTTGTGAGGAGTAGCTCTTGATCGAGGGCGAGCGAGCTTGCGTTCGAGATTATGTGCGTGGTGAGAGAGGTAGAGATCGGCCAGTGGCCGAGGCGGCGAAGAGGGCGATTGGCGGGATCATTTGGTAACTCTCGAGGCGAATCGCCTCGGCCAGATTAGACATGCGCCTCCGCCCGGTCTGAGTGTCCCTCGCGGGGTTGATTTTCCTCGGTGTTCCGATGTGGCGGTGTAAATCGGGAAGTCCGTCTTTTCGGTGCTTGTTTTTATTGCGGCCGTCGAGGCCGTATGGCAAGGAATGTTCTATGAGGAAGGATACAAATGCGAGGACTCGGCTACTAGACGATTGTGGATGCGATGGTTTGGAGAGGAGGGTGTAAGCGAGAGGACACCCCGCTCGGTGTGGCGTTGTGGTCGATGTCATCATGGGGAGTGTCGTTCTTCTGCGTCAGCTTGTTATGTGTGCGGCCAGCAGGGCCATTGTGCGAGGAATTGTCCGACCAAGGGTGGTGCGGATGTAGAGACTCGGCGCCGAGGATCGATGGATAGTTCATCACCTTCCACGGTATGCGCCCGAGCGGGTTTGATTAGAAACGACCTAAGGAAGTGCCGCGTAGATCTGGTATATCCTTAACCCTTTAGAGATTTATATGTGTAGCAAATATCTTAAGTATTATTTTGAGATAGCATTGTGTTAAGCGTGATTGGGAAGCATGAGTAGTTAATCGGGAAAGATTGGGGATAAAGAAAGTGGGAGCCTTAGGATGTTTACGTAGAGACCTTAGAGGCGAGGCCATCTTTGGTAAAAGAATTATTTCGTGTTTGACCCTTATCGAGGTGCATAGTATACGTGAGATATTTTGTGGGATGAATCCCTGAGTAATGTGGAATGAAAGGGTAGAAGACCGCTAGGTTTTAAATGCGTGATTGGTGAGATTATTCGAATCGGGGAGCTAGTGTTTGCGTTGCGGGTTGGGTGGAGGCCATGTGGCGGGTCGACCGTGGCCTGTTTGGTGGTGGGGTCGTTTTTGGTGGTCCGCCGGGTGGTAGTCACTAGGATGTTAGGCCCAGGTTTAGTTAACCAACGTACGAGTTCGTGGATACATTCGACCAGTAGTCGGGCCGAGGAGGTCAGCCCGTCTTGTCTTCTAGCAAAGACCGTGTACTCGGTAGGGGGTGATTATGCCAGAAAGGTTGTAAGGCTGCACGGGGTGCCTACCTTCACCTTATGGCTGACAGGGGAGTCAAATTCTGGTGTTTCTTTTACGGAAGAGTTACCAGGCAAGATTAGGAACTCAGGTAAGTCTCAGAATCGCATTCGCCCTCGGGCAGTGTTTGGATTTCAGGAATAGTTGTGGGGATTGTTGTCTCCTGTAGAGGGAATGTTTAAGCTACCATTTTCAGTTTCGGATGTCGCCTTAGGAAGCCTTGTTGGGGCGGAAGTATAAGTTGCCGATCGATTGGTTCGATGTTGGCAAGGTTCGAATAGTTAGTTGGGGTTGTTCCGGTGATTTGTGGATAGGGTGGTAAGAGTTGCGTACAAGAAGTGTCACGACATCCTCGAGGATCATAGCAGCGGTACCATTTGTTGGGTCGTCGGGCGGGCTCGCGACAAAGTGACAAAAGTGGTATCACGACGAGTAAGGGAAAACGGCATGTATTACGAGCATAGGTGTGATCATTCGTTTGTAAAGAGTAGAGGCGAAGGAGCATCTTTTAGATCGCGAGTAGGAATATTTTGTGATAGAGTGATTCCCGTGGACTTGGAGATAAGTATGCGCGCTTGTTGTGTTGTGACCGGTGTGGCATGGTTGTTTAGTAAGTATAGCGATAAGGACTATCTTGGCGCTGTTTGTTTTGATACCTAGAAGGAACATTCGGGACGAATGTTTCTAAGGAGGGGAGAATGTTATACCCCGTAGTTTCAAGGTATGTATGCGAGGACGTACGTACGAGAATACGACATTGGAATTGGAATGGAAGAAAGAGGTGATTTTTTCCACGGAAAAGTTTCCGGTTTTTGTGAAGGAAAAAGATTCGTTAATGGGAATTGGATTCCCAGATTTGGTATTCGGACTTCTTGGAATTTTAGAGAATTATGGAATTTTATTTTCGGAAATGGTCACGTGGGGCCACGGGAGAAAATTCTGGTTTTGTGGGGCCACTTTGTTTTCGAGATTTTGGCCATGGTGGATATTTTGGAAGATGAAATATTTTGGGCCGAGTAGGAGGCGACACGTGTCACCCCTAGTTGGCTTGGGCGAATTCCACTTTGTACACAACACCGTTTAGAGTCGTTTTTAAGCGAAACATTTTACACAACTCGCGTAGGATAAATTCCGGCTATGTCGTTTCTAATTTTTGCGGATTTTTCCGAGAGGCGCAACACGTTGGACCAACGAGAGGCGACACTTGTCACCCTCTCGTTGATGGATGTCACCGCGGCAATAGGGCCGATTGGGTTGGCTTGTTTGTCTTGGAGTTGGTAGGATATTTTGTGTGCAAGTTGGCCAAGGACACTTGCCCAAATCCTCACCCTACACTTGCCTTGCACTTGGCATAATCTTGGCCATTGGTTGGCCATGTCTTGACCTATAAATACCCCCCTTGTTGAAGAGTTATTTCATCCTAAATTGAGCAATCTATCTAAGTCTCAAATCCTCCCTCTCCTCTTGTTGTTTCGTCCAAACACACCTCCCCTTTTGAGAAGCCCTGGCGAGAGCAACCCACATAAAGCTAGCCTAGCCAAACACTACCCCCTCCTTGGTAGAAAAGTTGCCTTCTAGTATCGTTATAATGCCGAATTACCTAGCCTAAATCCCTTAGTCCTTACTAGAAGTTGTGAAGAACTTCTAAGGTTTATTAGACTCTGGGAGCGCACAACTTAGGAGCTAAACCTTGCTCGGTAGCGACTTTTATCTAGGATATTATTGGGCTTACAGGGTAAATAACCTTATCCTCCTTTTGTAAATTAGAATATACTTCTTGTAGAAGTATAGGAATAAGTATTGAATACTTAGAAGGATATTGCGAATAGAATTGAACTGTTATCACGGTAGAAGGGTTTAAAAGATGAATAATAGAAGCATCTTGTTTTCACGATGAGACTTGAGTAGCTCAGGGTAGGGAAGTGCTGCCCAAATGACCATAGAATAACGAACCCTCTGCTTAGAACTTTTATGCGATCTGATGCGGGCGTTGATAGGCGTGTTGGTTATAGGTCGATACTCTGCGCGACATATTCAACTTGGCAAGTGGTCTCCGTAGAAGGTATGTGATTCTTCCTAAAGCATGATATTTTACAATATATATAGTGCGGTGAGCGTACGTGTGTTAGCGAATAATACTTACGGCAATGCCTGGCTTAAGCACGAATAACACTTGCGGCAATGCCTGGCTTAAGCACGAATAACACTTGCGCGATGCCTCACGCTTAAGCACGAATAATAAAGAATCGAAAACATTTCAAAAGGAATGATGTTTTACCAATCGGAATAAATGTCGAACAAATCACGTGGCTAATAAAGAGAATTATTTTGACTAATAAGGTATTATTAAAACTAGTAGAAACTTCCATCTGCATAGGAGCTAAGATGAGACAAAATGATATTGCATTTACTAGATCATGGTTCTTTGTAATAAGATTATTACGAATAATAATAACCTACTCACACTTAGGGTATATGTTTCTCAAATTGTTTTAAAGGATTAAAACTATGAACTACAAACCACTTTGAAAATGAGAAACTTGAGAAATTGAAATTAGGCAAACTTGAGCGTTAGGAAAGAATGTTGTTACTTGATTTTACAAGGAGAAGTGTTTTAATGTACTTCAAAAGATAATTACTCTATTTTTATACTACGGTTATTGTGTGACTTTTGTAAAAGCGGATCTTTTAAAGAGTAATACATGAAGTACTTTGGGGCTAACAACCGAACTTGTTAACATAATGTAGAAAGTACCTTGTGTGAATAACTTGATTGTATTGATTTTTGATAGTCTTGTAATATTTTCTTGTTATTTGGATAAGTAAACATGTTAGGATGCTACGTGAGTTAGTATCTTGTGATATTTGTGTAAAGAGGTTTTTCCTTGTTGTGCTTATGTTGTTTAGCAATAATCGGTTATGTTGATATTATATCATTCATAACTCCGGGGGTTAAGCTGCCCTCCGATGCGGGGTAGACTTCGAGTGGTCGATGGACCTATGATTCGAGAATACCTTATGCAGTGCAGTGGCCTATGCGGGCTGCGGGAGTTCCGGTTAGTATCACGGCCCTTGTGGTCATGCGGTTCTTGTAGCCATGCGGACGGCGAGTCTAGGGCAGCTGCCGGGAGTAGCTACCCTCGATGCGGGGTTATACCTCATGCGGGCCTATCTGTTTGGCCTATGCGGAGCTGCGGGAAGTTCCAGGACTAGATGCGCACATTAGATACTGCGGGCGAGTGGCCAGCTTTGATCATGTGATGCAGAGCAGATCTCGTCTGATTTATGACCTTGTTGGTGCGTGGGTTTTAGTAGTCGGCTACGCGCCGCACTTACCGCACGGTTCTATTGTGATGACTTTGAGGCATGAGTCACGACTTGACATGGCCTTATTTATTGTGAACTGTAGTTTTGGCTTATCATACATGTCTCCTGCCTTATATAGACTACTATGATTTCATTTACAGTATTTTCAGTTTCACATACTTGGTACCTGTTGTACTGACCTCCTTCGGGGGGCTGCGTTCATGCCGCAGGTAAAGGTACTCCTACTGTTGATCCCCGTTCTTAGGATCACCGCTTCAGCGTTGGGAAAGCTCCGTTTCTCCGGAAGCTTAGCATTTTGGTATGGTCCCCTGTCGTTGTAGATATTCGTATTCAGGGGTATGGCGGCCCTGTCCCGCCATTGTTGTTTTAAACTCTTAGAAGTGCATAGACTGTTGTAAGGTTGGGATGTAGCTATTCGTTTTGGGTTATTTATATACATTATGCCGAAAGGCAACCTTTTCAGAAGCGTGTCTTATTTGTCTTATTTCATATCTTGGTTGTTTTATATTCCGCTGGTTTTCTCGATGTATGACTACTTGGGTGCGGGTAAGGCACGATCCACGAACCGGGCAGTGCGTGAAATCACGATACTCGGGCTCACTGCGTCCGCTAAACCCTGCGGAAGGACCTCAGAAGTTAGCGTAAATCGGGCTCCTGCATGCGATATGATCGAACTAGGGACTCCATGCACCGGCGATCTCGGATGTAAAGTGCGGCATAATCCTCGGTAGAAAGTCGTCTAACGGGAAGAAAGTGGGCTGATTTCGTCACTGTCGGCGATAACCCATATAGAATCATGTCTCCTCGAGTGCGAGGTAATCCCGTGATAAAGTCCATGTTGATTACCTCCCACTTCGGTCGGGATCTCAATAAATCGTAACAAGCCACCGGCCTCGGTGCTCTACCTTCACTGCGACAACACGGGCATCGAGCTACGAACTCGCAACGTCTCTCTTCGCCATCCCACCAATACGGATCTAAGGTCGTGGTACATCTTGGTCGACCGGATGGATAGAGTAACGCTGTGTGCTTCCCAAGAACCTGCTGCGAAGTCCTGAAACATCCGAACGCATGCGCCCTCAAACCTTAGCACCCGTCGTGCTACCTCAAAAGGACCCTTGCCCTCACGAAGAGCTGTATCACGATATCGAATCAAAGCTGGATCACCGAACTGTTGCCTCTTCACCTCCTCGACGATGGAAGACTCGGCAACATCACGAACTCTAACCCCACTGCTGTCAGAATCAATCAAACTGACACCAAGGCTCGATAACTGATGCAAATCACGAACCATGTCAATCCTCTCTAGCGCACATCCGATAGGCTCCCATCGACTACGACTAAGGCATACGCCACATTGGCCTTCCCGGGTGGTACAGGATATCAACATCGTAATCCTTAAGCAACTCAACCACCGTCTCGCCGTAAGTTCGACTCCTGGTGAAGATATCTTGGAGGCTCTTGTGGTGCGTATAAATATCCACGTGAACCCCATACAAATAGTGCCTCCAGATCTTCAAAGCGTGAATTACGGTGCGACTCCAAATCATGGGTGGGGTAGTTCCTGCGTGTTTCTTGTGTCGGGATGCATATGCTATAACCTGCCATGCTGCATCAACACACATCCCAACCCGATGCACGGCGATCACAATACACGACATAACCGTGCGGACCTGCGGAAGAGTAAGAACGGGGCGGTCGATCTCTCTTTCAAGAATCGGAAACCACGCTCCACAAGCATCAGTCCATCAAACTTGGCTGCCTTACGAGTCGGCCTAGTCAATGGTGCGAAGATAGAAGCAAACTTCTCCACGAACCGATAATATCTGCAAGGCCCGAGCTGCGAACCTCGCCGGAGTAGTAGGTCAGGCCAAGTCCTGCGCTTCGATCTTGGCGTATCCACTCGAATGCCATCAGCCCGACAATATGCCCGAAACGCCATGAAGTCAACCAAAACTCACATTTGGAAAACTTGGCGTACAAGCTGTAGTCTGGAGAATCACGGCCTGATCCTCAAATGCTCGCATGCTCTGCTCTGGCGAGAATAAACCAAGATATCATCAATGAACACTATCACAAACGTGTCCAAAATGGTTTGAACACTCGGTTCATCAAATCCATGAATACCACGGAGCATTGGTCACCAAAGACATGACCACGAACTTCATAATGCGTCTCGGTCACGAATGCGATCCTAGGGACATCCACCTCTCGACTCGCACTGATGATAGCCCGATCGCGGTCAATCTTGAGAAACATCTCGCACCTGCAACGGGTCGAACAAATCATCAATCACGGGAAGGGTATCATTCTTAATGGTCACCTTGTTCACCGCTGTAATCAACACACATGCGCGGCGTCCGTCCTTCTTCACGAACAATACGGCGCTCCCGGGAGAAACACTAGGCCTAATGAAGCCGCTTCTCGGCCAAATCCTCGGTGGTCCTTCACTCTCTCAACTCGGAGTGCATTCTGTATGGCGGAATGGAAATAGGCCGAGTATCTGGCAACACATCTATACAAAACTCGATCTCCCTCTCAGGAGGGATACCCGGGAGGTCATCTGGGAACACGTCTGGGAACTCGCTGACTACGAGGCCCGAAAATCTGGTACGAGCCTCGAGATCAAACACTCGAACTAGATGGTAGATATACCCCTGCACCATCTTCCTAGCCTTGAGGTAGAAATAAACCTACCCTCGGCGATACCGTGCTCCTCCCACTCAACAACCGGCTACACCGGAAACTGGAACCGTACTACTCTCTCTCTGCAGTCTACATTGGCGTAGCAAGAAGCTAGCCAATCCATCCCCATAATCACGTCGAAGTCAATCATCTCCAACTCTATCAAGTCGGCTAGGGTCCGACGTCGCAAATGGTCACGTGGACAAGCTCTATATACCCGCCGAGCTACCACCGAATCACCGGCTGGCGTAGCTACCTCGAAAGGGTCCATGGACTCGTGCTCTATCCCTATCCTACTAGCAACAAGGGAGATATATAGGGCCAGTAGAACCGGATCTATCAAAGCATACACATCAAACCCGAGCGATAAGGTACTGTGGCGACATCGGTGAGGCCTCACGATCTGTCGCTGGACAAAGCATCTATGCGGTTCTGAGGACCGCTAGAAGCGGACTGCGCCACGACCTGCGCGACCGCTGATCCATGTACCTTGCCTCGGGCGAGTAGCTGTCGGGGATGAAGAAGCGCAACGAGGCCTGGTGAGCCTACCACCGCCGCCCGGTCGGACAAACTCGCAAAGTGACCTGCGGCCACAAGTATAGCAAGCTCGAGTGCAGCTCTGAATGGTATCGCCACAGGCGCACCGAGACCTCGAGCGGTTAGCACCCTGCTACTCGAAATCAAGTCTGGGGCCCCGACACCGCTCGCTCGGCATCTTGAAAATGAGGTAGGAGCGCTCTGCTGGCTGTGGTGCAAATCGACTTGGCGACGCCGCCACCCCGAGGACCATCAAAAGAACCGGCCGTCTTGGCGCCTTCTGCTGCGATATCGCTCTACCGGCGGTCTCGCGCTCCTCGCATCCTAGTGCATGAGCACGCATGCGGGTAATGTCCATACCGGTGAAGAGAAACACCGCGCATGACTCGGCCATATAATCATCTAGCGGTGGCGTGGCGGTGTACCTATCCTCCATATCTGCTACCAATCTGGGACATATCTAGCCAAAGAATCAAACTCGACATTGTATTCCACGACGGTGCGTCCCTGTCTCGGCCAAGAATCTATCGGCTCGTGCCCTCCTCATCTGCGGAGGCAAGAAGTGTGTGAAAAAGCCTCACGAAAACTCATCCCATCTGCTGGAGGTGCATGCTCTCCCGGAAAGCTCCCATGAATCAAACCAATCGATTGCGGTGTCACGCGGCCGATGAACCGAATATCACCTCGATCTCGAAGCCACGATCACCGCGATAATCCTCTGCGGTGACGGATGAACTCCTGCGGATCATCCTCGGCCTCGACGTAAAACTCGGCGGGCTACAACTCAAGAAATCTCGACCTCAAACTATTCGCCTCGGGTGCACTACGGTGCGGCCGAGGCGAGCCGAACGCCGCGTCCGATCTCTCCTCGTATCGGGCCTGACTTTAGCCAAAAGCTGGGCCATCTCCTTGTACCCTAACTAATCCGCCCCGGTGTGGGGCGGGAGGTGTAGTGCTGTGGTCTCTCTTTGGGGCCAAGGCGTCATAGAACTCGCCGTCTCGGTATGGCGGGCACGAGCCCTCGTAACTCTGGGTGTCTGCTAGCGGCTCCTCATTTGCCTTGCCCTTCAGGCGGGTTGCCTTACGTGGAGGCATAAGCATTACGGGAAAGGAATACGTTAGAGGTCCAACCTATAACACGACTCTAAAGCACGATCTCGGAATGAGAAGAATGGAAACCAATCCTAAATATCCTATAGCCTCACGATTATTGGCGTGGTGCACAACACACCGATAATCAAGACTCTACTAGATACGGTGCGTAGACACTTTCCGAGGATTAATCGCTCGATACCACTTTTGTCACGACCGTTCGGGCGTGGTGGTGCCTGCGGGGCACCCAGTAGTCATACATCGAGTAACGTGAATATAAAACAAGACAGAAACGATTTATAAAATAAGACACGGTTTATCCGATGAACGACTTGCCTTCGGCATAATATAAATAACTCAAGTTTTGCGATTCATCCCAACTGCATAATAGTACTCTGAGACCTCTAAGGAAGTAAACAACTATGGCGGGACGGGGCCCGCCATACCACTATACAAAACTATCTACAATGAGGAGATCATACCCAAAGTAGAGCCTCGGAGAAGATGGAGCTCACGACACCAACGCAAAGATCCTAGGGATGTGGATCTAGCACACTTGCCCTTACCGCGGCATGACGGCCCGAAGAAGTCGATACAATTACCAAGTATGTGAAACTATAAAGTACTTAAATGAAATCGAGTATTCAAAACCTTTTCATAAATACAATCGGTTCAATTGCACATAGTGCACATCACAAACAACAACGATAGGAAAAGCGTAGCAGTCTATTCTAGGCCGCGAATGATCGAAGCAAGGCCAATCGCCCATAGTATCATTGCGTGCCTAGCCTGACTTCCGCAGCCGCATAGGTCCCACGGACCGCATGAGATATTTCGCATCGGGGCAGCTAACCCCGGATCCGCCTGAGCTCCGCGGCTCGCATAGCCTCAAAAGACCGCGTAGTCTCGGCGGACCGCAGAATCCCCGCATCGGGCTAAGCGCCGGAATGATCAATCACGAGCATACCGCTGCTCGCATAGTCTCAGACCGCATAGGCCGTATAGACCCGCGTCGAGGGGCAAGCCTCGGTATAACGATCGAGGGTAGGTGATACAATAAGACAATGGACTTACGGTTAGCAACGTAAGCACAGAATGACCCGCTTTACACGATTACAAGACACTAACACGGTAGCATCATAACATGTCTACTTATCAAACAATCTTACTACACTTAGCAATCAATACAAGGCTTTTATAAACAAACAAGTAAATGATTCCTTTTTATCTTTCTTAAGTTGTTATACCTAACTTCCCATAAAGCTAGTATAACTCTTAAGCTTTGTTTTAAAAACCAAATATTTATCTTACGTAAAAAAATGATTCAAGATTCTTTGAAATGTTTTGATTCTTTGTTATTCAGGCTTAAGCGTGAGGCATTCTGTAAGTATTATTCGAGCTTAAGCGTGAGGCATTACCATAAGTATTATTCGAGCTTAAGTCAAAGACATTGCCGTAGTTATTCGATTAACACGTATACGTCTACCGTACTATATATTGTAAAATATCATGCTTTAGGAAGAATCACATACCTTCTCGTGAAAACCACCGCCAAGTTGAATATGTGCGCGCAGAGTCACTATAATAGTCACAGATATCTATCAAAGACTACTCGAGGTCATTCTAAACAGGGGTTCATAATTCTACGGAAAGTCAGGCAGCACAACCTACCGGTGAGCTATTTAAGTCTCTGTGAAAGCAAATCTATGTGAGTACAATGTGATTATTCTTCTTTAAAACCTTCATTGTGGTAATAGTTCAATTCTTTCTCGTGATATTCTTCTAAGTATTTATACTTATCCTTATACTACAACGATAAGTATTCTCTAATTCAAAAGAGGGTTAGGATTATTACCTCGGTAAGCCCAATAATATCCTAGATAAAGTCGCGCTTTGAGAAAGGTTTAGCACCAAAGTTGTACGCCCAGGTAGCTCCCAGAAACCTTAGAAGTTCTTCACAACTTCTACCAAAGACTAAGGGAATTGGGCTAGGGTATTTTGGGCATTATAACGATACTAGAAGACAACTTTTCTACCAAGGGAGGGGGGGTAGATTTCGGCTAGGCTAGGGGGGGTTAGGCCCTCGGCCAACTCCCACGGGGCGGGAAGGGGTGTTGGACGAAAAGCTCACAAAGGGAGAGGGGAGGATTTTTCAAGACTTGGAAGATTTGTGGATGAAGAACTCTTCATCTTAAGGGGGGTATTTATAGGTCAAGAAGTGGCCAACCAATGGCCAAGATTAAGACAAGTGCAAGGCAAGTGTAGGGTGAGGATTAACTATACACAAATATCCTACCAACTCCTTGACTTGTGCACAAGGCACAAAAACGCGTGCAAGGCTTCTTCAATTCGTCCAAATGGACGATTCAAGTCCACCAATGGGAGGGTGCCAAGTGTTGCCCTCCCGTTGGTCCAAAATGTTTCGTCTCTCGGAAAAATCCGCAAAAATTAGTAATGGCATAGCCGGAATTTTCCCTACGAAAGCTGTGGAAACGTTTCGTCGGAAAACGATTCTTTAAGCGAGTTGTGTACAAATAAAACGTCCAAGGCTAACTTTAAAGCCAAACTTTTTGTACGTATTCCCTTACGTACATACTCTGGAAATACGGGGTATAACAAGCAGGGTCACTTTGCGAGGAACTGTCCGACCAAGGGCAGCGCAGATGGTAGGGGTCAGCCTACAGGGTCTTTCGCCGGGTCTTCTTCATCTCCTACAGTTACTCGCCCCGGAGGGCAGGGTACTCATGGGCCAGCAAGTCGCGGCAGAGGTCATGGCGTGGGTCCCAGTTCTAGCGGTCCTCAGAACCGCATATATGTCTTGTCCAGCCGGCAGGACCAGGAGGCCTCACCTGATGTCGTCACAGGTACTTTATCAGTTTCATGTTGTGACGTGTATGCCTTGATAGATCCGGTTCTACTGCCCCATATATCTCCCTTGTTGCTAGTAGGATAGGGATAGAGCACGAGTCCATAGACCACTTTCGAGGTAGCTATGCGATGGGTGATTCGGTGGTAGCTCGGCGGGTATATAGGGCTTGTCCAGTGACCATATGCAGTCGTCAGACCCTAGCCGACTTTATAGAGTTGGATATGACTGATTTCGATGTGATCATGGGTATGGATTGGCTAGCGTCTTGCTGCGCCAATGTAGACCGCGAGGAGAGAGTGATGCAGTTCGGTTTCTGAGGCGGTTGTTGAGTGGGAGAACAACTGTATCGTAGGGTAGGTTTATTTCTTACCTCAAGGCTAGGAAGATGGTGCAGAAGGGGCATATCTACCATCTCGTTCGGGTATTTGATACTGAGGCTGCGGTACCAGATTTTTAGTCAGTTCCAGTAGTCAGAGAGTTCCCAGACGTGTTTCCAGACGACCTCCCGGGTATCCCTCCTGAGAGGGAGATAGAGTTTTGTATCGATGTGCTGCCAGACACTCGGCCTATTTCAATTCCGCCATACAGAATGGCACCTGCCGAGTTGAGAGAGTTGAAGGACCAGCTGAGAGATTTGCTGGAGAAGGGATTCATCAGGCCTAGTGTTTCTCCCTGGGGAGCGCCGGTATTGTTCGTGAAGAAGAAGGACGGGACGCTGCGCATGTGTGTTGATTACAGGCAGCTGAACAAGGTGACGATTAAACGAATACCCCTTCCTGTGATTGATGATTTGTTCGACCAGTTGCAGGGTGGGAGATGTTTCTCCAAGATCGATCTGCGATTGGGCTATCATCAGGTACGAGTCAGAGAGACGGATGTCCCTAGGACTACATTCCGGACCCGGTACGGGCACTATGAGTTCAGGGTTATGTCTTTCGGGTTGACCAATGCTCCGGCGGTATTCATGGATTTGATGAACCGAGTGTTCAAGCCATTTTTGGACACGTTTGTGATAGTGTTCATCGATGACATCTTGGTTTATTTCCGCTCAGAGCAGGAGCATGCGGAGCATTTGAGACCATCTTGAGAGTTCTCCAGGACCAGCAGTTATACGCCAAGTTTTCCAAATGTGAGTTTTGGTTGGCTTCGGTGGCTTTTCTTGGGCATATTGTCGGGGCCGATGGTATTCGGGTGGATGCGGCCAAGATTGAGGCAGTCAGGAGTTGGCCTAGACCTACTACTCCTGTTATACCCCGTATTTCCAGAGTATGTACGTGAGGGCGTACGTATAATTTTTGCCTTAAGGTTTGGCAAGAATCGAAAATTTGGGCACAAGTGCCGGAAAGAGTCGTTTTCCGACGAAACGTTTCATGACTTTTGTAGGGAAAATTCCGGCTATGTCATATTTAATTTTTGCGGATTTTTCCGAGAGACGAAACATTTTGGACCAACAAGAGGGCGACACTTGTCACCCTCTAATTGGTGAAGGTGGACGGCAATGGTGGACGATTTGGGTGTCAATTTTTGTCAAGGAGTTGGTAGGATATTTTGTGTAGTTGTTAGAATGGACACTTGCCTAAATCCTAGCCCTACACTTGCCTAACACTTGGATGAATCTTGGCCATTGGTTGGCCATTTCTTGACCTATAAATACCCCTCTAACTTGATGAATTTCTTCATCCAAAAATTGCCTAAGTCTTGAAATCCTCCCTCCTCTTGAAGAGTTCTCGTCCCAGAGCCTCTACCCCCTCGAGAAGCTTTGGCAGAGGGTACCCCTAGCCTAGTTGGTTTCGTATAATACCCCCTTTGTGGTATAGAAATACTCTCCAAGTATTGTTGTAATGTCCAAATACCTTGGCCCAAATACCTTGTAGTATTCCAAGGTTATACTTATACGAAAAGCCCGGAAAATACCATTATACTTTCCTTTAGCCACTAAACGAAACCCTAAGGAAAATCTTCACCCGTTGTTGAAGTATGGAGTAGAAGGCGTAGAACTTCTAAGGGTTGTTTGGAGCGGATTGGAGCACTCGAAGTAGGAGCTAAACCTTGCTCAGGAGCGACATTAAACTCGGATAATTTTGGGCTTATCGAGGTAAACACTATTGTCCTTCTATTGTAATTGGAAATTACATGTTGTAAGAATATATAGTTGAAGTATACTATATATAGAACTAAACATAGTATTGTGGCAATGTCTTTTGACTTAAGCCTGAAGAATAAATAATCGAATCGAATGTAATTACATAGGATTGTCAGACACAGAGACTTGTATAGCATTCTTGTGTTGTAGAATTGTACACGTCCGGTTAGGCGTGTAAACCCCCTGGTTGGCTTGGTAGCCTACCGATAGAGAGGAGAGATTTACGCTGTTGTTGCGGGGAGGTGCCGGATTTTCTGAGAATTTGGAACGTTGAGATCTAGATGTTAATAAACGCCTTGTGGCCTTATAGGTTGGAGTACTACGTGTGGAGTGATCCACTTGGCTTAAGGAGTAGCCATTGTTTGGAGCATTTTGCTATTAGTCGATACTGCCGCGAGGTATGTGAACCTCTTCCTATCTCTTCTAGCATGATATGTGTGAACTATGTAGTACGGTGACGCATACGTGTTAAGCGTGTTTGATTGTTTTAAAACATAAAGTGTTATAACGGCTTTATGGGAAGTTGTTATAACGACTTTATGTAGGTAAGAAAATACTTTGTGGTTTTAAAAGGTAAGCGATGTGAATTATAAGCGCTTGTTATAATAAAGAACTTCTTGTATTTCAAAAGATTTATAAATCGTTTTGAAGGAGAGTAACACTTGGTTTTAAAGGTTTTAAAAAGAGTTATACTAGCTTTATGGGAGTTAGGTATAATGTCTTAAGAGAGGTAAAGAAAATGGTTAGCGATGTTAGAAGTTAAGAGACTTGATCTTATAAGATAAGAGACTTAACTTATTTGTTTTAATGTGAATGTTTGTGAAACCTCATTCGTGAGTAATGAGTACTTGGTTTTTAAAGGGATAATGTTTCTTGATTTGAAATCGGAATGTGTATCGACAGGACCAACTGCGGCGTTAATAAAGGAAAATGTCTTGACTAATGAATTGTATTATTAAAACCAAGAGAAACCTCCATCTGCATAGAAACTAAGATAAGACAAAATGATATTACATTTTCTAGATCACGGCTGCTGTAATAAGAATGTTGTAAACAAGAATAACCTACTCTCACGTGAGACATATATTACTCAATTGTTCTAAAAAGGAATCAAGTGATTAAGTTTGGGAACTATGAAACCATTTGAAAATGAGAAGCTTGAGTAATTGAAACTAGGCAAACTGGAACTTAGGAAAAGAATGTTGTTACTTGATTTTGAAAAGGAATGTGGGTTGGTCATTCTAATACTACGGGTATCGGGTGACTTTGATAAAAGTAATGGATCTCTTTTAAAGAATTTAACGTACGTAGTACTTTAGGGTTAAAACCCGGACTTTGGCATAAAATGAAAGTACTTTGAGTTGTGTGAAACTTGCCTATGCTTGTTGTTGTGAAACTTGCCTATGCTTGTGATGATAGCCTTTGTTGTGCAAGTGTGGTATTTCTGTGTTACCGCGTCTCTCGATAGAGGGCCGGTTGACTTGTTGAGAACTTACTTGGACGTGCTGGCAGTGATGGAGAATTCCACGGGTATGTTTCCATTTTGATTACTGTCTTGTTGTTGATGTCACATGGACGTGTCTACCGTCACGATATTCGGGGCATGCGGCCACGCGGCGGGTTGATTACCGATATATGGTTATGCGCAACATGGGCGTGTCTACCGTCTGAGATTCGGGGCATGTGGCCGTGCGGCGGGGTTGACCACCCATATATTGTTATTGAGGTTACATGGGCATGTCTACACGTCACGATGTCCGGGGCATGTGGCCATGCGGCCTTGTTATTATGTTGCATCATGGACATGTCTACCGTCACGATATTAGGGGCATGCGGCCATGATGCGAACATGATGGATGTTGTGGCGTGAGACCCGTAGTTATATTTAGTGGTGACTTTGAGGCGTGAGTCACGACTTGATCGCTTTTTATGTTGCGTCTTGTATTTTGGTTATCATACATGTCTCACCTTTTTAGGCTATTATGATTTCATTCTGATGTTGTGATTTCCACATACTTGGTACTGTTGTCGACCTCGCCCGGGGTTGCGTTCATCTGCTGGTAAGTACATCGATCGTGGATCCGCTCTTAGGATCTCATTTGGCGTGTTGGAAACTCCGTTCCTTGGAGGCTTATCTTTGGTATGTTTCCACGAGTTGTAGGTTCTTGTACATTCGTGGTATGGCGAGAGCCTGTCGTCATAGTTATTATAAATCTTAAGTGCAGCCTTTGTTGTGGCGGGGTTTGTAAAAAGGATAAGCTGTCGGGTTTTTATGTATATCTGAAAGGCAGCTGTTTTGGTTGCTTTGTTTATTTATTATATCTCTTGTTTCATGACTCGTGTTTTATTTTCCGCTGGTTTTCTCGATGTTGTATCACTAGGGTGCGGGGTAAGGCACGATGCGGGCGGGTGGGGCGTTACAAAGTGGTATCGAGCGATTAATCCTCGGAAGGTGTCTGACCGTGTCTAGTAGAGTCTTGATTATCGGTGTGTTGTGCACCATCTATAATCGGAGGTGCGGGACATTTAGGATTGGTTTCCATTCTTCTCATTACGAGATCGTGCCTTAGAGGCGTGTGATAAGTTGGACCCTCCGGCGTATTTCGTTTTTACGATTATGCCTCGCGCGAGCAGCGAGGCCTGAAGGGCAAGGCACGAGGAGGCGCTAGTGTGATTCGAGGAATGCGAGCGCGAGCGTCGATACACGAGCAGTGCTTGCCAGCGAGTTTCGCGGCCGCCCGGCCAGCGAGTTTAGAGCGCGGCCGTGGGCGTGAGACTCTGATACTGAGCCTCGGTCCACGCGATGCAGGCGGGAGATGGGTCACAAGAGATGGCGATTATTGGCGAGTTGTGGCGAATATGAGGCAGTGGATCGGCGATTCGGTTCAGCGGCTTTGTGGTGCACCGAAGCGAATAGTTTGAGGCTACGGGACTTTACGAGTTGTAGCGCGAGTTTTATGGGTCGAGGCACGAGGATGATCCGCAGGAGTTCATCCGTCGATTCTGAGAGGATCATCGCGGGTGATCAAGGCTTGAGAGCCGAGTCCGTGACGCCGGTTCGCATCGGTGCGTGATACGCGATCGATTAGTTTGATTCGTGGGAGCTTTCGGGAGAGCATGCACTCCAGTGATATGGGATGAGTTTTGGGGCTTTTCTCACGCACTTCTTGCCTCCGCAGATGAGGAGCGCGGTAAACAAATTTTTGTTCTTGAGGCAGAGAGAGCGCTGTCGAAGTACAATGTCGAGTTCGATTCTTTGGCTCGATATGTCCCTGCGCTTGTTGCGAATATGGAGGATAGGGTGCATCGCCACGCCACGGGCTAGATGATTATATGGCCGAGTCTTGTGCGGGTGTTTCTCTTCACCGGCATGGACATTGCCGCATTGTGCTCATGCACTTGGAGTGCGAGGCGCGAAGATCGACGGGTGGACCGCTTTCGGCAGAAGAAGGCCAAGACGGCCGGATATTTTGGCGACTTTCGAGGCGGACGCCTCGTGGAGACTAGTTATGTACCTCGCCATTGCGAGTGGTCCTCCGCGACGCCGGGACCGCGGATATTGAGAGCGGTCGGGGCTCCCGTGTTTGAGATGTTCGGGGAGTAGGGTGTTGGCGGACGATCACCCTACCTCGGTGTGGTCGATGTGGTAGACCGCATTTCGAAGTGTCGTAGTACGAGGAGCTTGTTATTTTTGCGGCCAACAGACCATCACGGTGAGATCGTCCGACGGGAGTAGCGATGGTAGGATAGCACGGACTACGGGATCGATTGCGGGTTCTTCACCTTCCATAGCTAGGCGGGATGTTCGTATGCCTGAGCCACGGCGGTCGCGGTGGAAGTTCCCAGTTTTAGCGGTCCTTTGAACCGCCTATTTTCAGGTACATCCTTAACCTTCTAGAGACTTGCATGTGTTGATGCTATGTTGATGTGTTTAGTGTTATGTTCGGATAACTTTTGTGCAGATGTGATTTAGAAACCTGGTTAGAGTAAAAATATGAACCTTAGAATATTACAATTGAGACCTTAGATGTAAGGCCATTTTGAGTACGAGATTTTGCGGTGATCTTTGTCTGAAGGTATATGTATTCGTGGAGTTTTGTGGGAAAAATTTCCTTGAATGGGTAAAATGGAAGTGGTAGCTTTCATGACCTGTATAGGTAGGATTGTTCCGTATCGGGGAACAAGGGTTCGGCGCGATAGTGGGTCGGGTTGGGGCCATGTTGCGGGCCAACCCGTAGCCCGGTTTGGGGTTGGGCGGTCGAGGTGGTCCGCCAGGTGGTAGGATCACGGTCTTTGGGCCCAGTTGATTAACCATCGTCTGAGTTGGTGGATACGTTCGACGGTCGGTTCGTGAAGGCGGGAATGGCCTTAGGAAATCGAGGTTAGTAAGATGACCAAGTTTGGAGGTAGTGACTCGAGGTTTTGGAAGCGAGCGTTGGTGAAGTGTGGAACATGTACTAGAAGAGTTCAAGTGTCCGAAGCGAGGCACGACGAGGAAGGAAGGAAGAGGGCGTATGTTATTACGTGGCGGTGTGGCGAGATTGTTCTCGTAAGTATGGTAGTGAAGACTATACTGGCGCATGTTTGTTTTGAGGCTTAGAAGGAACATTCGGGACGAATGTTTCTAAGGAGGGGAGAATGTTATACCCCGTATTTCCAGAGTATGTACGTGAGGGCGTACGTATAATTTTTGCCTTAAGGTTTGGCAAGAATCGAAAATTTGAGCCAGTGCTTAGGAAGAGTCGTTTTTAAAACGTTTCCACGACTTTTGTAGGGAAAATTCGGCTATGTCATATTTAATTTTTGCGGATTTTTAGAGGCGAAACATTTTGGACCAACAAGAGGCGACACTTGTCACCTCTACAATTGGTGAAGGTGGGCGGCAATGGTGGGCGATTTGGGTGTCAATTTTTGTCAAGGAGTTGGTAGGATATTTTGTGTAGTTGTTAGAATGGACACTTGCCTAAATCCTAGCCCTACACTTGCCTAACACTTGGATGAATCTTGGCCATTGGTTGGCCATTTCTTGACCTATAAATACCTCTAACTTGATGAATTTCTTCATCAAAATTGCCTAAGTCTTGAAATCCTCCTCCTCTTGAAGAGTTCTCGCCCCAGAGCCTCTACCCCCGCCCTTGAGAAGCTTTGGCCGAGAGGGTACCCACAGCCTAGTTGGTTTCGTATAATACCCCCCTTTGTGGTATAGAAATACTCTCCAAGTATTGTTGTAATGTCCAAATACCTTGGCCAAAATACCTTGTAGTATTCCAAGGTTATACTTATAAGAAAAGCCCGGAAAATACCATTATACTTTCCTTTAGCCACTAAACGAAACCCTAGGGAAAATCTTCACCCGTTGTTGAAGTATGGAGTAGAAGTTGCGTAGAACTTCTAAGGGTTGTTTGGAGCGGATTGGAGCACTCGGAGTATGAGCTAAACCTTGCTCAGGAGCGACATTAAACTCGGATAATTTTGGGCTTATCGAGGTAAACACTATTGTCCTTCTATTGTAATTGGAAATTACATGTTGTAAGAATATATAGTTGAAGTATACTATATATAGAACTAAACATAGTATTGTGGCAATGTCTTTTGACTTAAGCCTGAAGAATAAAGAACTGAACTGAACTGTAATTACATAGGGCTGTATTACAGTAGACTTGTATAGCATTACTGTGTAGTAGAATTGTACGCGTCCGGTTAGACGTGTTAACCCCCTAGTTGGCTTGGTAGCGGCCTCGATAGAGGAGGAGATTCTGTTGTTGCGGGAGAGTCTTTGCCGGATTTTACGTAGAATATGGAACGTTGAGATCTAGATGTTAATAGCGCCTTGTGGCCTTATAGGTTGGAGTACTACGTGTGGGTGATCCACTTGGCAGGAGTAGCCGATTGTTTGGAGCATTTTGCTATTAGTCGATACTCGCGAGGTATGTGAACCTCTTCCTATCTCTTCTAGCATGATATGTGTGAACTATGTGATGCGGTGAGCGTACGTGTGTTAAGCGTGTTTGATTGTTTTTAAAACATAAAGTGTTATAACGGCTTTATGGGAAGTTGGTTATATGACTTTATGTAGGTAAGAAAATACTTTGTGGTTTTAAAAGGTAAGCGATGTGAATTATAAGCGGCTTGTTATAATAAAGAACTTCTTTGTATTTCAAAAGATTTATAAATCGTTTTGAAGGGAGAGTAACACTTGGTTTTAAAGGTTTTAAAAAGAGTTATACTAGCTTTATGGGAGTTAGATATAATGTCTTAAGAGGTAAAGAAAATGGTTTATCGATGTTAGAAGTTAAGAGACTTAACTTATTTGTTTTAATGTGAATGTTTGTGTGAAACCTCATTCGTGAGTAATGAGTACTTGGTTTTTAAAGGGATAATGTTTCTTGATTTGGAAATCGGAATGTGTATCGACAGGACCAACTGCGGCGTTAATAAAGGAAAATGTCTTGACTAATGAATTGTATTATTAAAACGGTAGAAACCTCCATCTGCATAGAAACTAAGATAAGACAAAATGATATTACATTTTCTAGATCACTATTTCTTGTAATAAGAATGTTGTAAACAAGAATAACCTACTCTCACGTGAGACATATATTACTCAATTGTTCTAAAAGGAATCAAGTGATTAAGTTTGGGAACTATGAAACCATTTGAAAATGAGAAGCTTGAGTAATTGAAACTAGGCAAACCGGAACTTAGGAAAAGAATGTTGTTACTTGATTTTGAAAAGGAATGTGGGTTGGTCATTCTAATACTACGAATTATCGGGTGACTTTGATAAAAGTAATTGATATCTTTTAAATAATTTAAAGTACGTAGTACTTTAGGGTTAAAACCCGGACTTTGGCATAAAATGAAAGTACTTTGAGTTGTGTGAAATTTGCCTATGCTTGTTGTTGTGAAACTTGCCTATGCTTGTGATGATAGCCTTTGTTGTGCAAGTGTGGTATTTACGTGTTACTGGCGTCTCGATAGAGGCGGTTGACTTATTGAGAACTTACTTGGGCGTCTTTGGCGGTGATGGAGAATTCCGGGTATGTTTCCATTTTGATTCTTGTCTTGTTGTTGATGTCACATGGACATGTCTACACCGTCTGATTAGGGGCACGCGGCCATGCGGCGGGTTGATTACCGATATATGGTTATTCTTGCAACATGGGCGTGTCTACCGTCTGAAGATTCGGGGCATGTGGCGTGCGTCGGGGTTGACCACCCGATATATTGTTATTGAGGTTACATGGGCATGTCTACACCGTCACGATTCCGGGGCATGTGGCCATGCGGCCTTGTTATTATTGTGTTGCATCATGGACATGTCTACCGTCACGATATTAGGGGCACGCGGCCGTGATGCGAACATGATGGATGTTGTGGGCGTGAGACCCATAGTTATATTTGAGTGGTGACTTTGAGGCGTGAGTCCACGACTTGGCTCGCTTTTATGTTGCGTCTTGTATTTTGGTTATCATACATGTCTCTGCTTTTTAGACTATTATGATTTCATTCTGATGTTGTGATTTCACATACTTGGTACTGTTGTCTGACCTCCTTCGGGGTTGCGTTCATCTGCGCGGTAAGTACATCGATCGTGGATCCCCGCTCTTAGGATCTCATTTCGCGTGTTGGAAAGCTCCGTTCCTTGGAGGCTTATCTTTGGTATGTTTCCTGAGTTGTAGGTTCTTGTACATTCGTGGGTATGGCGAGCCACCTGTCCGTCATAGTTGTTATAAATCTTAAGTGCAGACCTTTGTTGTGGCGTGGTTTGTAAAGGATAAGCTGTTCGGGTTTTTATGTATATCTGAAGGCAACTATTTTGGTTGCTTTGTTTATTTATTATATCTCTTGTTTCATGACTCGTGTTTTATTTTCCGCTGGTTTTCTCTGATGTTGTATCACTAGGGTGCCCGGGGTAAGGCACCAGTAACGGGCCCGGGGTCGGGGCGTTACAACTCCGACAGAGATGCGCAACTTTCTGGGCCTTGCAGGTTACTATCGGCGGTTCTTGGAGAAGTTTGCTTCTATCTCTGCACCATTGACTAGAAGCAGGTTACTATGGGCCTTGCAGGTTACTATCCGGTTTTGGCACGGTACCGTGATACGGCTCTTCGTGAAGGGAAGGGTCCTTTTGAGGTAGCACCTGATGGGGTGCTAAGGTTTGAGGGCAGGTTGTGTGTTCTAGATATTTTAGGACTTCGGCGAGTTCTAGGGAAGCACACGTAGCGTTACTCTATCCATCCGGGGTCGACCAAGATGTACCACGACCTCAGATCTATGTATTGGTGGGATGGCTTGAAGAGGGACGTTGCAGGGTTTGTAGCTCGGTGCGTGTTGTCGTGGTGAAGATAGAGCACGGAGGCACGGTGGATTATTGCGACGATAGAGATCCCGACACGGAAGTGGGAGGTGATCAACATGGACTTTATCACAGGATTACCTCGCACTCAGAGGAAGCATGATTCTATATGGGTTATCGTCGACAGGCTGACGAAATCAGCCCACTTTCTTCCCGTCAGGACGACTTTCTCGGCTGAGGACTATGCCAGACTTTACATCCGAGAGATCGTGAGACTGCATGGCATCCCTATTTCTATCATATCGCATGAGAGCCCGGTTCGGCTAACACGGAGGTCTTTCGAGAAAGGTCTAGGGGCCGAAGTGAGCCCAGTCTGCATTCCATCCTCGAGATAGACGGACGAGGCAGCGCCTTATCCGTGCTCGAGGATATCTGCGAGCTTGTGTTATTGACCGAGTGTGGGAGTATCATTTGCCTCTAGTTGAGTTTGCGTATAATAATAGCTACCACTCCAGTATTCAGATGGCGCCTTATGAGGCCTTGTATGGGAGGAAGTGCAGATCGCCGATAGGCTGGTTTGATGTAGGCGAGTGCGATTAGTAGGACGGACGTCTGACGATGGATAAGGTGAAGCTTATCCGAGGCGGCTATTGCGGCTCGAGTCGGCGAAATTCATATGCGATCATCGTCGTCGGCATCTGGAGTTCGAGGTTGATGATTGGGTTTTCATGAAGGTGTCACCCATGAATGGTGTGATGAGATTCGGAAGAAAAACTCGGCCAAGTACATTGGGCGTATCAGATGTCGCGAGGTAGGCAAGGTTGCCTATGAGTTGGATCTGCCGTCCGATCTGGAGGCAGTGCATCCGGTGTTTCATGTTTCTATGCTGAGGAGATGTATCGGGGATCCATCTAGGGTGCACCCGATTGACGATGTCTAGGTGACCGAGGGTTTATCGTATGAGGAGATTCCCATAGCGATAATCGATCGTCAGGTTAGGCGTCTGCGGACCGGGGCGGCAGTCAAAGTCTTGTGGCGGAACGAGCTCAGGGAGGAGATGACGTGGGAAGCTGAGGAGGACATGAGGCAGAAGTATCCTCACCTATTCCCCACACCTCCAGGTAACTCACTTTCCTACTTGTAAATTTTCAGTATCATATCTGCTTAAGTGTTGTATTGTGGCCATGTGTGGCATTTGCAAATTGTTTAAGTTATGAGGAACCTTATCGTTATCTGTCTTGGGAAGGAACATTCGGGACGAATGTTTCTAAGGAGGGGAGAATGTTATACCCCGTATTTCCAGAGTATGTACGTGACGGCATACATACAAAAGTTCAACCTTAAAGTAGGCATAGAGACGAAATTTGTGCACAACCCCCGAAAAGAATCGTTTTCCGACGAAACGTTTTCCAAAACTTGCGTAGGGAAAATTACGGCTGTGTCATTTATATTTTTTGCGGATTTTTCTGAGAGATGAAATATTTTGTACCAACGAGAGGGTGACACTTGTCACCCTCAAGTGGACGGCAAAGAGGGCTTGGTTAGCACGATTTTAAGGCCTAAACCAAGGGTCAATGTTTGTGAGTAAATTGTGGAGTAGGGATAGGGTGCACTTGTGCAAATCCCCACCCTCCACTTGCCCTCCACTTGCCTTCATCTTAGCCCTTGAAAGCCCTATAAATACCCCCTTAAGTTGAAGACTTCTTCATCCACAAAATACTTTCCAAGTCTTGAAATCTCCCTTCCCCCTTGTGAGCTTCTCGTCCAAGCCTCACTTCTCCCCCCCCCCTTTCCTAGTAGTCTCGGCAAAGCCCCCAGGTAGAAATACTCTCAAGTATTGTTACTATCCCCAAAATACCTTAGCCAATCCCTTATAGTATTTCCAAAGTTACCTCTATCGTAGAGTCAGAAATACTACCTTTTATTCCTTTAGTCACTAAACGAAACCCTAAGAGAAACTTCATAGTTGGTTGAAGTAGAAGGTAGAAGTTGTGTAGAAACTTCTAAGGGTTTCTTGGTGCGTACAGATTAGGAGCTAAACCTTGCTCAGGATCGACTTATATCTTGGATAATTTTGGGCTTATCGAGGTAAATAATAATCTTATCCTTCTATTGTAATTGGAGAATACATACTGTAGAAGTATAGAATTAAGTATAAAATACATAGAAGGATATTACAGAAGAGAATTGAACTATAATCACATCAGAAGAATTAAAGAAGATTGAACTATACTTACAGAATTTGTATTTCTGAGACTTGTATAGTTTAGAGTAGGAAGTCTTTGCCCGATTTTAGTAGAATAGAGAACCCTCTGCTTAGATTATCCTACAGAGTAGTCTAGACGTTGATAGACGTATTTGACTATTATAGGTTGATACTCTGCGCGCGACATATTCGACTTGGCAGGTGGATTTCGCCGAGAAGGTATGTGATTCTTCCTATACTCTTGAGCATGATATTTTAAAATATAAATATAGTACGGTAGACGTACGTGTGTTAACTGAACATGGTTTTACTTGACGTCTTTTGACTTGAGTCTAAATAATAAAAATCTTGAAGTCTTTCAAAAGAATTATAAATCATTTTTGACAGAAGAAAAATATTTGTTTTTAAAACAAAAAGCTTAAGAGTTATACTAGCTTTATGGGAAGTTAGGTATAACGACATAAGAAAGAGAAAAGGAACAGTTTACTTATGTGTTTATGAAAGACTTGTATTGATTTCTGGAAACTATAATAAGATGGTTTGATGAGTAGACATATTATGATGCTATGTGTGTTAGTGTCTTGTAACATTTGTATAAGAGGTTATTCTTATTGTGCTTATGTTGTTTAACGGTAAGCCGTTATGTTAGTATTACATCACTCACCTCTTGACATGATCACTGGGGTTAAGTTGCCCCGTCACGGTATATCTCGAGCGATGCAGGACTATGATTCGAGAATACCTCATGCGGGTCCAGGGGACCTATGCGGAGCTACGAGAGTTCCAGGTTAGTGTGCGGTCCATGTGGCCATGCGGTCTATGTGGCCATGCGGACTACGAGTCCAGGACGATGCCGAGGAGTAGCTACCCTCGATGCGGGGAATACCTCATGCGGGCCTAGGTGGCCTATGCGGACTACGGGAGTCCAGGATTAGGCATGCATAATGATACTATGGGCGATTGGCCTTGCCCGATCATTCGCGGCCTAGAAAAGACACATTCTGATTTACCTATTGTTGCGGCATGAACGCGGCCCGAAGGAGGTCGATAACAGTACTAAGTATATGAAGCGTAAAATACTTAAATGAAACATATCATTTTAAAAGCAGTTTGCAAGTATGTATAAAACAACGAGAAACCGCATAGTGCCACATCACAAACAAGAGCGTGATAGGTAAGCGTAATGGTCTTTTCTAGGTGCGAATGATCAGCAGGCCAATTGCGTAGTATCACCATGCAAGCCTAATCCTCGGACTCCGTAGTCCGTAGGCCAATCACATAGGCCGCATAGGGTATATAACCCGCATCGGTAGCTACTCCTCGGCGTAAATCGCCCCGACTCGTCGTCCGCATGGCCACATAGACCGCATGAGGTATAACCCGCACACTAACACGGAACTCCGTAGCTCCGCATAGGTCCCTTGGACCCGCATGAGGTATTCTCGAATCATGGTCCTGGATCACGCTGAGTCTACCTGCATCGGAGGCAGCAACCCGGTAATATGTCAAGAGGTGAGTGATGTTACACTAACCTAACAACTTATAGTTAACAACATAAGCACAACAAGAATACTCTTTTACACAAACGTTACAAGACACTAACACACATAGCATCATATCATGTCTACTTATCAAACCATCTTATTATTCTTTTTCACAATTCAATATAAGTCTGTTATAAACACATAGGCAAACTGTTTCTTTTATCAATCTTAAGTGGTTATACTTAACTTCCCATAAAGCTAGTATAACTCTTAAGCTTCTGTTTAAAAACCAATTAGTTCTCTTCTGTTAAAAAAATGATTCAGTATTCTTATGAAATGCTTTGGATCTTTATTATTGGGCTTAAGCGTGAGGCATTCCGTAAGTGTTATTCAGGCTTAAGCCGTGAGGCATTGCCGTAAGTATTATTCAGGCTTAAGTCAAAGACATTGCCGTAGTTATTATTCAGTTAACACATGTACGTCTACCGTACTATATATATTGTAAAATATCATGCTTTAGGAAGAATCACATACCTTCGTGAAAACCACCGCCAAGTTGAATATGTCGCGTAGAGTCACTATAATAGTCACAGACATCTATCAAAGACTACTCGAAGGTCATTCTAAGCAGAGGGTTCACAATTCTATGGAAAGTTGGGCGTGCTTCCCTACCGGTGAGCTATATAAGTCTCTTGTGAAAACAAATTCTATGTAAGTCTGATTTGATTATTCTTCTTTTAAACCCTTCTCGTGGTAGCAGTTCAATTCTATTACGTGATATTCTTCTAAGTATTTAATACTTATTCTAATACTACAACAGTAAGTATTCTCTAATTCAAAAGAGGGTTAGGATTAGTTACCTCAATAAGTCCAATAATATCCTAGATAAAGTCGCGCTGAGCAAGGTTTAGCTCTAAGTTGTATGCGCTCGGTAGCTCGAGAAACCTTAGAAGTTCTTCACAACTTCTACTAAGTACTAAGGGATTTGGGCTAGGGTATTTTGGGAATTATAACAATACTAGAAGACAACTTTTCTACCAAGGGAGGGGGGTAGATTTTTGGCTAGGCTAGGGGGGGGCCTCGGCCAAACTACTAGGCTAGAGGGGGGGGTATTCGGCCAAGGGCCTTCACAAGGGGAGGGGGAGGTGTTGGACGAAAAGGTTACAAAAGGGAGAGGAGAGGATTTTCAAGACTTGGAAAGATTTGTGGATGAAGAACTCTTTATCTCTAAGGGGGTATTTATAGGTCAAGAAGTGGCCAACCAATGGCCAAGATTAAGACAAGTGCAAGGCAAGTGTAGGGTGAGGATTAACTATACACAAATATCCTACCAACTCCTTGACTTGTGCACAAGGCACAAAAAACGTGTTCACCATTGTCCAAATCGTCCAAATGGACGATTTCAAGTCCATCAATTGGAGGGTGACAAGTGTCGCCCTCCCGTTGGTCCAAAATGTTTCGTCTCTCGGAAAAATCCGCAAAAATTAGAAATGGCATAGCCGGAATTTACCCTACGAAGTCGTGGAAACGTTTCGTCGGAAAACTATTCGTTTTGTGAGTTGTGCCCAAAAAAAACGTTTTGCCTAAACTTTAAGGCTAGACTTTTTGTACGTATTCCCTTACGTACATACTCTGGAAATACGGGGTATAACACTTACTCTTCCTGAGGGTCTTGACGGCTATGTGGTGTATTGTGATGCGTCAGGCATCGGGCTTGGATGTGTGTTGATGCAGCAGGGTAAGGTTATGTCACACCCCGAACCCCGGGCCCGTGACTGGTGCCCTACCTGGGCACCCTTCTACCTTAACAACTAAGTAAATTTCGGAAATCGAATAACACCTCTTTTTTTTTTTAAACCAACGTACGTGCAAGGCAAAGCCGACAAGGCTGCCATATAATATACATAGACCAAAGACACAACATCGTACATGAGTCCAATCCCACATATGAATACAGACCTCTAAGAGTTATACTGAACTATGACGGGACAAGGCCCCGCCGTACCCATAACTGTACTGAAAGAACTTATACCAAAAGATAAAACTCCCGAACAGAAGGAGCTTTCCAAAGACTCTGAGCAGGGTCCTACACCTGCCGATCACCAAACAGCGTACCTAAACTTGCGGCATGAACGCAGCCCCCCGAAGGAGGTCAGTACGAAGAATGTACCAAGTATGTGAACAGTAAGTACTGTAATGAAATCATAACTGTATGATAGCCAACCTACAGTACACAATACATAAGCAGTCATATCAAGTCAGGGACGCAGGCCCTCAAGGTCACTACTCAAATATAACTATGGGTCTCACGCCCATAATATCAATCATGCCCGTGGAATCCTTCCTCACCGGCGATCCATGATGTCATAACACCAAGCAGGATACCTGCCCACCAAGTCCCACCTGTGGCATAAAGACCACGTGGTCTCATGCCGGAATCCCACATCGTAAAGCGTGACCATAGGGTAACACAAACAAATCAGGGGACATATATGATAATCAAATTACAACACATTGTGCCTTACTAACAATGAGAGTAAGCGATAGTATCCTTACAATATAAAATAGGAAGCTCATGATCAAAGCAGGACCATCCGCGCGGTATCATTTAACCATCCTACTCGCGGGACTATTTCACCCGCGTAGGCGTGGACCGCGTGAGGTATTCCTCGCATGGGACTATTTCACCCGCGTAAGCCCTTACGGACTCGCATGAGGTATTCCTCGCATAGGTTTGGACGCCCGCGTGGGACTATTTCACCGCGTAAGTCCTTACGGACCGCGTGAGGTATTCCGCATCGTGGGTAGCAATTCCACGGAATCTGCAAATGCCACAAACCCGGGAATGACCAAACGACCGATATCCCAATAGCACACATGGCTATTTCCGACACATAGGAAATTCTCAACTAATCGGGCCAAAGTACTTATCAAGGCACACATGGAAATAATTCTCAATTAACCAAGCCAAAGTACTTATCAAGGCACACATAGAAATATTCTCATTTGACAAGCCAAAGTACTTATCGGGGCACAAATAGAATAATTCTCATTTAACAAGCCAAAGTACTTATCGGGGCACAAATAGAATAATTCTCATTTAACAAGCCAAAGTACTTATCGGGGCACAAATAGAATAATTCTCATTTAACAAGCCAAAGTACTTATCAGGGCACAAATAGAATAATTCTCATTTAACAAGCCAAAGTACTTATCAGGGCACAAATAGAATAATTCTCATTTAACAAGCCAAAGTACTTATCAGGGCACAAATAGAATAATTCCCCTTTAACAAGCCAAAGTACTTATCAAGGCACTCTTAGACAAATTCTCAATTTATCAAGCCAAAGTACTAATCAAGGCACACTTAGACAAATTCTCAATTTATCAAGCCAAAGTACTAATCAAGGCACACTTAGACAAATTCTCAATTTATCAAGCCAAAGTACTAATCAAGGCATCACATAGAATTATTCTCAATTAAATAGGCCAAAGTACTACGTACGTACATTCTTTTCAAAAGACTCCTTTTTATGTAAAACCCCAAGATACTAACACGTAGTATCAAGGCATGTCTATTTTTCAAAGTAAGTTACTACACGTTTAGAAAACTCATTTCAAGGCTTGAAATCAAGTAACTTCAAATTTTCACAATCTAGGCAACTTATGCCCTTTAATCAAAATAGACAACTTTCTAAACCTTCCATAAAGCCGTTATAACCAACTTCCCATAAAGCCGTTATAACCCTTTATGGTTTTTAGACAATTTCATTCCTTTTATAACCAAGAGACTTATACTTTTAAAACCAATTATCACATACTTACAAATCAAGTTCTTAACTTTCAAAATACTTCAAGTCTCTTAACATTTAGAAAACAAGTTTCTTCTACTTTTAAACCTCAAGTAACTCACACCTTTAAAACAAGTTACTTCTCTTAAACCATGTCATTTCTCCTCTCTTAAAACAATTAAGTAAATCACTCCTTTAACTCCCCTAAAGTCATTACAACAACCCTTAGGTTTTGGAACTAAGGCACTAGCCAAAAGGTTTGGAAACCACTTCTTTTTCAAGACTCCATGTACTTTAAGTAAAATACTTTCACTTTTAAGAATCCAAACTTCACTAAGGAAATGGATTATACAACTTACAATTTAAACATCAAAGTACAATCAAGGGAGTACATAGAACGAATTCTATTTTAGGCAATCCAAATACAACCAAGGAATGGATCATTTAAGGAGTATAACTTACTTTCTTTATCTTAAGGAATCATGCTAGAAGAGGAGATAGTTCACATACCTTTTCGGCTAAATCCATAAGCTAAGCCGAATACGCCGTACGTAGAAGTGTCAACCTATAATGGTCACAACAAGAATATCAACTTCTAGTCTCTAACGTAGAATAAAACTAAGTATACGGTCTCTAATTCTACGGAAAATCGGGCAGCACTTCCTTTGTTTCTACTCACTTTGCCACCTTTTTCAAGGTCGAATACAATAACCAACACGCCACATTTAAGGCTCCAAGCAACAACCAAACAAAGGGGATTACACGCCTTACAATACGTGTAAAATTCCGCCCCACAATTCATACAAAGTAGTTCCATAATTAAAGCCATTCTCGGCCAACATATAACCAATAACACTACGTCTTTTCCAATCCTTTTCCAATTTCAAGTTCTTAGGTAAACATGTTATTTAGTCATAAACAACTTCAACAACTACAATTTCCTTCATTATTCAACATGCGACGACTTAAACTAATAATCAACTTGAATTCCAATCTTAAAGCTAAACATGCTAGATTTCGGATTAGGGTTCCAATAGTCAAAATACTTATCAAACTTCATACTATATAACTCATGCTTGCTAATAACCATAACTACAATGATAAGTAAACCTTAATTGCTAAAACGACAAGAATATACCTTTATAAGCCCTTAAAATTTCAAAGATTCCAAAGTAGCGCCTTAGCAATTCTTAGCTCATTTCCTTAGGTTCCAATCCACTCCAAGCACTCCTTAGAGGCCTATGAAGAGCCCATCTTCAAGTTCCAACTTCAAAGTTGAAGAACTCCCTTAGTTTCCGCCTTGCGACTAACGTAAAAATGCGTTTTTTCCGAAATCTTTCTATTGAGATAACCTTACAATACCCTTGGGGACATTGGGTTAAAGTCTTGTGGCTAATGGATCAAAACTACAAAATTTTCTCTTCCTAAAGTGGCCTTGGCCGAGAGCAACTATAGAGGAACAAGATGTTCTCTAATTTTTCTAAGTGTAAATGAGCTAGTCTTGCACTAGTAGTAACCTTATAACACAATGGAGGGCCAAGATTATAACAATTGTGTGGCTTAGATGAAGATCACAAGGATTAAGCCTATGTGGACAAGTTGACTAGTCAACAAAATCAAGCTTAGAAGACTTATCATCTACATAGGTCAAATGACCATAATACCCCTCCTCTAATTCGACCAAGACCTTAAGTGGGGGCGCCGGGTGTCACCCTCACATTCGTCCATAAAATTCCGTAACCCTCGTGGGCCCCACAAAAATGAAAAATTCCTCGGGTGGGCCCCACGTGACCAAATCCGTAAAAATAAATTTCCATAATGCTAATACGTTCCATACTCTTCAAATAATACATTTTGAGAATCCAATTCTCAACAACTAACATTTTTCCTTTCCGACGTTCGGAACATTTTCCGTCGGAAAAACAATTCTTCCTTTCGTACTAATTTCCAAGTCTTGTTTCCTTACGTACATTCTCTTATACATGTCCTGGACTTACGGGGTGTAACATGTTATAGCGTACGCATCCCGACAGCTTAAGAAGCATGAGAGGAACTACCCCACCCATGATTTGGAGTTGGCAGCGGTGATTCACGCCTTGAAGATCTGGAGGCACTATTTGTATGGAGTTCACGTGAATATTTACACAGACCACAAGAGCCTCCAGTATATCTTCAGCCAGAGGGAGCTGAAATTACGACAGAGACGGTGGTTAGAGTTACTCAAGGATTATGATGTCGATATCCTGTACCACCCAGGGAAGGCCAATGTTGTGGCAGATGCCCTTAGTCGTAGGTCGATGGGGAGTCTATCAGATGTGCAGCCAGAGAGGAGGGGTATGGTCCACGAGTTGCATCAGATAGCGAGCGTTGGAGTCCGATTGATTGATTCTGATAGTAGTGGGGTTCGAGTTCGAGAGGTTGCCGAGTCTTCCATCGTCGAGGAGGTGAAGAGGCAACAGTTTGACTATCCGATTTTGACACGGTATCGTGATACGACTCTTCGTGAGGGGAAGGGTCCTTTTGAGGTGCTAAGGTTTGAGGGCAGGTTGTGTGTTCCAGATATTTCAGGACTTGGCGAGTTCTAGGGAAGCACACGGCGCGTTACTCTATCCATCCGGGGTCGACAAAGATGTACCACGACCTCAGATCTGTGTATTAGTGGGATGGCCTGAAGAGGGACGTCGCAGAGTTTGTTGCTCAGTGCCCGTGTTGTCAGCAGGTGAAGGTAGAGCACCAGAGACCTGGTGGGTTATTGCAGGCGATAGAGATCCCGACCTGGAAGTGGGAGGTGATCAACATGGACTTTATCACAGGGTTACCTCGCACTCCGAGGAAACATGATTCTATTTGGGTTATCGTCGACATGCTGACGAAATCAGCCCACTTTTTTTCCAGTCAGGACGACTTTTTCGGCCGAGGATTATGCCAGACTTTACATCCGAGAGATCGTGAGACTGCATGGGGTCCCTATTTCTATCACATCTGACCGAGGAGCCCAGTTTACGGCTAGGCTGAGAGTCTTTCGAGAAGGATTAGGGGCGAGTGAGCCTCGATCGCATTCCACCTCGAGCGGACGGACGGCGGGCGTACTATCGAACACGAGGATATGCTACGAGCTGTGTTATTGACTTGAGGTAGGCGGGAGGATAATTTGCCTCTAGTTGAGTTTGCGTATAATAATAGCTACCACTCCAGTATTCAGATGGCGCCTTATGAGGCCTTGTATGGGAGGAAGTGCAGATCGCCGATAGGTTGGTTTGATGTGGGCGAGTGCGATTAGTGGGACGGACTTGATACAGTAGCGATGGATAAGGTGAAGCTTATCCGGGAGGCGGCTATCGATACTCGAGTCGGCCAGTCGTATCACGGATCATCGTCGTCGGCATGCAGGTTTGAGGTTGATGATTGGGTTTTCCTGAAGGTGTCACCCATGAAGGGTGTGATGAGATTTGGTAGGAAAGGGAAGCTCAGCCCAAGGTACATTGGGCCTTATCAGATTGTCCGCAGGGTAGGCAAGGTTGCCTATGAGTTGGATCTGCCGTCCGATCTGGAGGCAGTGCATCCGGTTTTTCATGTCTCTATGCTGAGGAGATGTATCGGGGATCCATCTAGGGTGCACCCTCTTGACGATGTCCAGGTGACCGAGGGGTTATCGTATAAGGAGATTCCCATAGCGATACTTGATCGTCAGGTTAGGCGTCTGCGGACGAAGGATGTGGCTTCCGTCAAGGTCTTATGGCGGAATGAGCACAGAGAGGAGATGACGTGGGAAGCAGAGGAGGACATGAGGAAGAAGTATCCTCACTTATTCCCCACACCTCCAGGTAACTTACTTTCCTACTTGTTGATTTCAATTATCATATGTACTTAAGTGTCGTAGTGTGGCCATGTGTGGCATTTGCAATTGTTTAAATATGAGGATCTGTATCGTTATCTGTCTTGGGAAGGAACATTCGGGACGAATGTTTCTAAGGAGGGGAGAATGTTATACCCCGTATTTCCAGAGTATGTATGTGAGGACGTACGTACAATTGTGTAAGCCCGAATTATGTTAGGGACGAAAATTGTGAGCTTCCTACGAAAAGAATTGTTTTTCCGACGAAAATTTTTCCTAACCTTGTAAGGGAATTTTGCGTTTTCAAGAATTTATTTATTTTGGATTTTTCCAAGAGATGAAATATTTTGGACCAACGAGAGGGCGACATGTGTCACCCTCAAGTGGACGGTTTGGTGAGGGAATTCTTGGCACGTTTTTGCCATGTTAAAGGCCTTAAACATTTGGTCAATGTTTTGTAGATATTTGTGGAGTAGATATATAAGGTTGCACTTGTCCAAATCTCCACCACACACTTGCTTGAATCTTGGCCATTGAGGGTCCTATAAATACTCCCCCTCTAGTGCAAGACTTCTTCATCCACAAAAATATTTTCCAAGTCTCAAAAACTCCCTTCTCCCTTTGAGAGCTTTCGTCCAAGCTCTTCCCCTCCCCTTCCTTGTGTTCTCGCCGAAACATACCCCCCCCCCCCCTTGGTAAAAAAATATTCTCCAAGTATAGTTACTATTCCAAAATACCTTAGCCTAAATCCCTTGTAGTTTTCCTAAGTTACCTCTATACTAAAAGCCCGAAAATACTACTTTATATCTGTTAGTCACAAACGAAACCCTGGGTAAATCTTCATAGTTGGTTGAAGTATTAAGTAGAAGTTGTTTAGAAACTTCTAAGGGTTTCTTGGAGCTATCGGAGCGTGCAAATTAGGAGCTAAACGTTGTTCAGGATCGACATATAAACTTGGATAATTTTGGGCTTACCGAGGTAAATATCTTGTCCTTCTATTGTAATTGGAGATTACATATTGTAGTAGTATAGAAATGAGTATAAGATATATAGAAGGATGGTATAAAAGAAGAGAATTGAACTGTACTTACATAGGACTGTACTTACAGTAGACTTGTGTAGTTTGACGGGTAGGGAGGTGCTGCCCAATTTTCCATAGAATAGAGAACCCTCTGCTTAGAATATTCTACAGTGTAGTCTAGACGTTGATAGACGTATTTGACTATTATAGGTTGATACTCTGCGCGCGACATATTCGACTTGGCAGATGGATTTCGCCGATGAGGTATGTGATTCTTCCTATCCTCTTGAGCATGATATTTTAAAATATATATATAGTACGGTAGACGTACGTGTGTTAACTGAACATGGTTTTACTTGATGACTTTTGACTTGAGTCTAAATAATAAGAATCTTGAAGTATTTCAAAAGAATTATGAATCATTTTTGAAAGAAGAGTAATACTTGGTTTTTAAACAAAAAGCTTAAGAGTTATACTAGCTTTATGGGAAGTTAGGTATAACGACTTAAGAAAGATAAAAGGAACGGTTTACTTATGTGTTTATGAAAGCCTTGTATTGATTTCTGGGAAGTGTAGTAAGATGGTTTGATAAGTAGACATATTATGATGCTACGTGTGTTAATGTCTTGTAACGTTTGTGTAAAGGGGGTTCCCTTGTTGCGCTTATGTTGTTTAACGATAAGCAGTTGTGCTGATATTATATCACTTACACCCCTGACTTGAAATTCCGAGGGTTAGCCGCCCCCGATGCGAGGAATACCTTATGCGGGTCTGTGTGACCTATGCGGAGCTGCGGGAGTTCCAGGATGATCACTCCGGGTGTGTTATCCCGATGCGGGTCTATATGGCCTATGCGGTCTGTGTGACTATGCGGACTGCGGGAGTCCAGGTTGATGTCGCGGGTTAGCTGCCCCCGATGCGAGGAATACCTCATGCGGACCTAGGTGGTCTATGCGGACTGCGGGAGTCCAGGAATAGGCTCGCATAATGATACTATGGGCGATTGGCCTTGCTTCGATCATTAGCGGCCTAGAAAAGACCAGTTACATTATATCTATTTTGCTCTTGTTTATGCTGTGACACTATGTGCGGTTGAACTGGTTGTATTTGTAAATGGTTTTAAAATACTTTGATTTCATTTCAGTACTTTACAGTTTCACATACTTGGTACCTGTTGTACTGACCTCCTTCGGGGGGCTGCGTTCATGCCGCAGGTAAGGGAAAGCAGGTGGTAGATCCTCATTCTTAGGATCCTTACTCTGGTGTCAGGAGCTCCCTTTCTCCGGAGGCTCGACTTTTGGTACGACTCTCCCTGGTGTTGTAGATATTTTGTACATTCAGGGTATGGCGGGGCCCTGTCCCGCCATAGTTGTTTACTTCCTTAGAGGTCTGTAGTCCTGTTGTAAAGTTGGGATGTAACTGCCAGACTTGGTACATATATATATGCCGAAAGGCAACTTTTTCTCAGATAAACTGTGTTACATTTTACATTTGTTTCATGTCTTGATTTATTATTCCGCTGATTACTCTGATGTATGTCTACTTGGGTGCCCGGGTAAGGCACCAGTCACGGGCCCGGGATCGGGTCGTGACAGAAGCCGCCTCCAATTCTTCAAGACAATCCATAAGAACACCAACCGAAGATATATCCCCTTTGGTAAAGAGCATGAGGTCATCCACAAAGGCAAGATGAGAGATGCCTAGTCTCTTGCACTTTGGGTGATAAGAAAAAGCTTTGTCCGAAGTCTTTAGCTTTATCATCCTTGAAAGGTATTCAATGCATAGGATAAAGAGCATAGGAGACATAAGATCACCTTGCCTCAAGCCGCGTTTACCCAAAAAATAACCATGTAACTCTCCATTGATGGAAAGAGAGAAAGAGGTTGAACTTACACACTCCATAATCCATCTAACAAATCTGTCCGGAAACTTGAGACCTCTTAGCACTGACTCAAGGAAATTCCAGGAGACCGTGTCAAATGCTTTCCGAAGATCCATCATAAGCATACACCTTGGTGAGACTCTAGTTCTATTATAACCTCTCACAAGTTCTTGAGCAATGAAGACATTATCCACCATGTTCCTTTCTTTCACAAAAACTCATTGTTATTTATCAACAAATGTAGTAAGCAACATTGCCATACGGTTAGCTAAGATCTTTGTTATGATTTTGTAGACCACATTGGTCAATCCAATAGGTCTAAAGTCACTTACCTTGGGGTCCCGATCAGTTTTGGGAAGGAGGGTAAGTATGGTATGGTTCACTTGTTTCAATAGAACTCCGGAAGAGAAGAATTCTTGTATACTCCTTACTACATCATGTCCCACATCCCTCCATCTTTTCTTGAAGAAGAAGGCTGAAAATCCATCCGGGCCAGGTGCTTTGTCATTGCCAATATCGGAGAGAGCATCCCAAACCTCATTCGGGGAGATAGGATGCAAAAGAAATAGGTCATCCTACTCCCCTAGCTTCGGACCACAATCAAGTACCGCGGGATCAATGTTGGTTGCGGGCCGAGAAGAGCCAAGATGTACTTTATAAAACTCAACAAGCATGCCTATTACTTCCCCGGGAGGTGTTGTGGTATTTCTGTTGTCCTTAACAAGATAGGTAATAGAGTTCTTAACATTGCTCCTCTTGATCAAGCTGTGGAAGTATTTGGAGCACCTATCACTTCCAATCAAGTGTTTTTGTCTCGCTTTTTGTCTTATGAAGTGTCTCTCAGATTCAAGTAGGTGATTTGCTTTAGCTCTTAGGGACTTGACATTATCTTTTAATTTTTCATCAAAGGGATCATCCATATGTGCATTTATAGCCTCCTTAAATTCCATGTTTGTCGCATTTGCTCTTTGTGCAATACTCCCGAATTCACTAGAGTTCAAATCTCGCAATGGTTTCTTCAAAGACTTCAATTTTGTGACCAATATAAATTGGGCAGATCCAAATACACGCTGCCTCCAGCATGAAGTTAGGATGTTCTCAAAGGCGGGATGTGAGAGCCACATGTTCATAAAGTTGAAAGGTCGTTTTCCACTATTAGAAGATGCAATTACCGAAGCAATCACGGGACAATGGTCCGAGACTGGTTCCATAGGCAAGTAGTTGGCTGAGCATTCTAGATTCAAGTCACTCCAATGCTGATTCATTAACACTCTATCTAGCTTGGATCATATTGAACCATTCGTCCAAGTGTAGAAGGAACCGGTAGAAGGAGTGTCATCAAGTCCGTGAGCTATTCTGAATTCCACAAGGTCCCTAAGTGCATAAGGCGTGAGAGGAGGACCACCGGCCTTATCATGAGGGTAGCAATAAGTATTAAAATCTCCAATGATCATCCAAGGCATGACAATGCTAGTGCCCAAGTGGGTAAGATGGTGCCAAAGCTTCCTTCTTTCCGGAATGCTATAGACCGGATACACAAATGTAGCAAGAAAGGACACTTGAGTTATATTACATCGTGCTTGGACATGGGATATGTTGAGAGTCCATTCCAAGCACATCACAACTAACTCTGGAGGGGTCCCATAGTACTAGCATTCTTCCGCCATCAATGAAATCTATGTTGGAGCAAAATTTCCAAGCAAGGAATCTTTGAGATGTAAAAGAGTCCAGCCGTGCGCGAGTGAATTTAGTTTCTATTAGACAAACCAATACCACATCATGTTGTTTTGCAAGCCTACACACAAGAGTTTGTGTGGCTACCATATCCCTTTGTCCGCAAAGACCTCGGACATTCCAACAAAGAATTTTCATTAGGAAACAAAGGAGGTTTTAGTAGCACCTCCGCGCTTCGCATTCTTCACCATACTAATATTATTTCTTGAAATTACTTCTTTCCATCCCTCGTTCTTGTTGTTAGAAGTCAAGGCAGAGGTCCCAACTAGGCTATGTTCTCCGCGTTCAAAGTTTATGCAACGTATTGCGTGATTAAACTCATCTGTAGTACCATTACAAATTCCCCCATCTGGAAAAGTTTGCGGGTCAGTTGGTGTTTTCTCTTCAGCAAGCCTTGCCCCATTTCTCAGCCTCTCATGATGCGCAAGACCAGTATTGGGGTAAAGGTTTGAGGACCCCTCTTGTGTTATCCGCAAGCACGATGAGTCAAGTTGACCCGCAACCAGAGGGATTCCAAAGTTCAGAGCTTCTCCCACACTTCCGGGAATATGCGGCAGTGTTTACTCACTATTCTCAATATCCATCAAGTTATCACTACCCACGGGATGTTGAGGGGGTGGTGGATCAGTGCTAGAAGGACCATTTTGACCCGTAGTCGTAGCATTACCCGAGCTTGTAGAAACGCCCCCATTGCTAGGTGATACCAATGGATTGTGGGTTTTCTGGTCTTCTTGAGTGTTGATGTCTTGCATCAATTTTCTACACTTCAAATGGTTGTGGCCAAAAGACGCGGATAGCAAAAATCTAGGTAATTCTCATATTTCACCTTTTGGATATATCTTCGATTGTCGGGAATTTTAACTCCAAACTCTGTAACCGGTTCTTTACTAACATCTACTTCCATCAAGACTCTTGCATAGTTCATTTTAGACCTCTCCTTAGTAAATTGATCCGTGTATAGGGGCTTCCCCACACGCGAAGCAATCTTGATAAGGCCTGTTGCACTCCAAACCGAGAGGGGGATGTCATGAAAAGTGACCCAGATTGGGATGTCCATGAATAAGTCATCCGTTAATAATACTCATTTATCAGTAGGTTTTAACATCATAGTTTTGCCAAAGACCATATATGGGCCTCCATGAAGTACATTCGTGCATTCTTCTTCCGTCATGAATTTGAAGATTGTCCATCCTTTTCCGTACGGGTTGATACGTCACTTCACTCCCCACCCCTTAACAATAGAATTCAATGTCTCTCTTCCCGGGAAAGGACCCGTGAAACAACCAATTAGACAATATCCCCAGGTTTCAATGAAGGGGACTTCATCTGTAGCTTCAAGTTCTACATCTTCTCCTTGTTGTTCAATGAATTATAGTTTCATTCCTTTAGCTTCAAGACTGGTACCCGCAAAGAATCCCGCATAGGTCCTCTTTGGCGGATTGGAACCTTTGCGTTGATAAGGGGGTATTTCTCTATTTGTTGCATCATCGGGTGAATGTGCATGATGATCTCTAGATTTTTCAGTGGGCATATTGTCAGCTAACCTTCCTGATAGTGTTGTTATACCCCGTATTTTCAGAGTATGTACGTGAGGGCGTACGTACAAAAGTTTAAGCCTTAAGTAGGCAAAGGGGCGAAATTTGTTCACAACTAGCGAAAAGAATCGTTTTCCGACGAAACGTTTTTCGGACTTTGCGAAGGTAAAATTACGGTTGAAACATTTATTATTTTTGCGGATTTTTCCGAGAGACGAAATATTTTGGACCAACGAGAGGGTGACAAGTGTCACCCTCAAGTGGGCGGTAAATGGGACGACTTGGGCACGTTTTTTTGGCCTTGTTTTGGTCAAGGAGTTGGTAGGATATTTTTTAGATATTTTGTGTAGTTGATGAGCAAGTGGGACCCACACACACATGTCCAAATCTTGACCCTCCACTTGCCCACCACTTGGCTTGATCTTGGCCATTGAATGTCCTATAAATACCCCTCTAATGCAAGACTATTTCTTCATACTCACTTGATAAATTCCAAGGCAAAAATCCCTCTCCCCCTTAGTGTAGTTTCGTCCAAGCCACCCCTCCCCCTTTGAGAGGCCTTGGCCGAGACATCCCCCCCCCTTTGCCTAGTTGTTTTCGTAAAATACCCCCCCCCCCCCCTTGGTAGAAAAGTATTCTTCAAGTGTTGTTACTATTCCAAAATACTTTGGCCCAAATACCTTGTAGAATTCCAAGGTTACACCTATACTAAAAGCCCAGAAATACTATTATACTTCCTTTAGCCACTAAACGAAACCCAAAGGAAAATCTTCATAGCGGGTTGAAGTATTAAGAAGAAGTTGCGTAGAACTTCTAAGGGTTGTTTGGAGCGGGTTGGAGCATTCAGAATAGAAGCTAAACGTTGCTCAGTATCGACATTAAAACTTGGATAATTTTGGGCTTATCGAGGTAAATACTATTGTCCTTCTATTGTAATTGGAAATTACATACTGTAATAGTATAGAAATGAGTATAAGACGTATATAAGGATGGTATAAAAGAAGAGAATTGAATCAGAAGAATATTAAAGAAGAAGACTGTACTTACATGGGTGTATTCTGATGAACTTGTGTAGTTTGGCGGGTAGGGAAGTGCTGCCCAAATTTTCGTAGAATAAAAGAATCTGTATCTAGAAATATTTTACAGAGTAGTCTAGACGTTGATAGACTTGTATGACCGTTATAGGTTGAAGTACTGCAAGTAGCGTATTCTACTCGAAGGGTGGAAAGGGCTAGCCGGATTCTGATGCTTTGGAGCTATTTGCTAATAGTCGATAATCGTCGCGAGGTATGTGATTCTTCCTATCCTCTTGAGCATGATATTTTAAAAGAATATATATAGTACGGTAGACGTACGTGTGTTAACTGAACGTGGTTTTACTTTGACGTCTTTTGACTGGAGTTTTAAGTAATAAAGAATCTTGAAGTATTTCAAAAGAATTAAGAATCGTTTTTGAAGAAGAGTAATACTTGGTTTTAAAAGCTTAAGAGTTATACTAGCTTTATGGGAAGTTAGGTATAACGACTTAAGAAAGATAAATGAATGGTTTATTGTTTTTAGAAGTTAAGATAATTAATCTTAAAAGATAAGAGACTTGACTTAAATGAATTGATATGAAAGTTGTTAAGAAGTGTGAAACCTCATTCGTGAGTAATGAGTACTTGATTTTTAAAGAATAATGTTTTACTGATTTCGGAAATGAGAAAGTATCGAACGAACCAATGCAGCGTTAATAAAGGAAAATGTATTGACAAATAAGTAATTATATTAAAACCAGTAGAAACCTCCATCTGCATAGAAGCTAAGATAAGACAAAATTGTATTACATTTCCTAGAACATGGCTGCTTTAATAAGATTGTTATAAACAAGAATAACCTATTCACACATAAGGCATATGTTGCTCAAATTGTTTTAAAAGAGAATTACGTTATTAAATGATTAAGACTATGAACTATGAAATCTTTCGAAAGTAAGAGACGTGAATATTTGAAATTAGGCAAATTTGAACTTTGGAAAAGAATGTTGTAACTTGATTTTAAAAGGAGAAGTGTTTTGGTTTTAAAAGGAAAGTATGGAAGTTGTTTTGGTTTACTTAAAAATGTTAGTCACTCTATTTTTTTATAATACGGGCATCGGGTGACCTTTGTAAAAGAAATGGATCTTTTAAAAAGAATTTAACGTACGTAGTACTTTGGGGTTAAAACCTGGACTTTGGCATAAAATGAAAGTACCTTGAGTTGTGTATAACTTGCCTATGTTTGCGTGTGATAGCCTTGTCGTGCTAGTATTGTATTTCTATACCACCGCGTCTCTCAATGGAGGGCCGGCTGATTTGTTATGATATTACTTGGACGTCTGGCGTGTGACGGAGAATTCCGCAGTGCGCTCGCTTGATAGTGTTATTCCATGGACGAGCTCTCCATGAGGTTGTACTGATTCGGCCTTGGTATCTGGTGGTTGGCTTTCGTACTTGTCCCGTCTCGTGGCTGATTCGGCCTTGGTACTGTAGTTAGCCTCGCACTTGCCCGTTCGGTTTAGTGGCGAAGTCTCGTGATCTGACCTTGGTATCCGGTAGTTAGCCCTCGTACTTGCCGGTCAGCTACGTGTTTGTTATACCGTATTTCGGTATATGCGTGGGGCGTGCGTGAAAAGTTTGGACTTTAAAGTGGCTTGGCGATTTATTTTTGTTCACAACACCCGATTAGAGTCGTTTTCGGCGAAATGTTTTACACAACTCGCGTAGGGTAAATTACGACTATGTCATTTCTAATTTTTGCGGATTTTTCAGAGGCGAAACCTTTTGGACCAACAAGAGGCGACACTTGTCACCCTACAGTTGGTAAAGTGTGATAATGGCTTGGGCCGAAATGGTTGGGTTTTTCAAGTAGTAGATAGGATATTTTTGTGGTAGATGGATAAGGTGCACTTGGCATGATCTTGGCCTACACTTGCCTTGCACTTGGCATGATCTTGGCCATTGGTTGGCCTTGGCTTGTCCTATAAATACCCCATTTGGAAGACTTCTTCATCCATTCCTAAAATTTCCTAAGTGTTAAAATCCTCCTCCTTGTAGTGTGGTTCTCGTCCTAGCCTCCTCCACTTTGAGAAGGCCCTTTGGCCGAGAGTTCCTTCCCCTTGGCGAGAATACTCCCCACTAGTGGGGTAGGCCGAGGGTATACACCCCCTTGTGGTGTTGTCTCGTATAAATACCCACTCTTGGTAGAAATACTCTCAAAAGTATTGTTACTATACCCAATTACCTTAGCCTTATACCTTGTAGTATTCCAAGGTTACACTTATCTGAAAGCCGGAAATACTATTATACTTCCGTCGGTCACAAAAACGAAACCCTAAGGAAAATCTCCATAGATAGTTGGAGTATTAAGTAGAAGTTGGTTAGAACTTCTAAGGGTGGTTTGGAGTGGGTTGGGCGCACGGAGTTGGAGCTAAGCGTTGCTCGGGAGCGACATTAAACTAGGATAATTTTGGGCTTATCGAGGTAATATCTTGTCCACTTATCGTAATTGGAAATTACATGTTGTAAGATTATATAGTTGAAGTATACTATATATAGAATCGAACCTAGCTTTGCGTGATGTCTTTTGACTTAAGCTGAATATAAAGAAAGAGAATCTGTAATTACATAGGGTGTATTCAGATGACTTGTGTAGCATTACTGTGAAGTAGAATTGTACACGTCCGGTTAGATGTATAAACCCCCCCTGGTTGGCTTGATAGCCGGCCTCGATAGAGGAGGAGATTTACGCGGTTGGGGGAGGTGCTGCCGAATTTTCTGTAGAATGTTCTACGATTAGACCTAGATGTTAATAAGCGCCTTGTGGCCTTACAGGTTAAAGTACCATGCGTGGCGCGATCTACTTGGCTTAGGAGTAGCCGACGATTTGAGGTACTTGGGCGTTTTACTATTAGTCGATAATCGTCGCGGTATGTGAACCTCTTCCTACCTTTTCTAGCATGATATGTGTATAACTATGTAGTACGGTGAGCGTACGTGTGTAAAATGCTTTGTGGTTTTAAAAGGTAACTGACTTGATGTGTGATAATAAAGAAGAGTTATACTAGCTTTATGGAAAGTTAGGTATAACGTTTTAAGAGAGGTAAAGAGAATGGTTTACTGATTTTAAAAGTTAAGAGGCTTCATCTTAAAGATAAGAGACTTAACTTGTTTTACTTGGTAATTAACATTTTGTTAAAAATGTTGTAAAACCTCATTCGTGAGTAATGAGTACTTGATTTTAAAAGCAATAATGTTTCTTGATTTGGAAATCAGAATAAGTATCGAACAAACCACAGCAGCGTTAATAAAGGGAAATGTTTTGACTAATAATGTATTAGTAAAACCAGTAGAAACTTCCATCTGCATAGAAACTAAGATGAGACAAAATGATGTTACATTTCCTAGATCATGGATGCTTAAATAAGACTGTTATAAACAAGAATAACCTACTCACGTATCGGACATATGTTTCTCAAATTGATTTTAAAGGAGAATTATATCATTAAGTGATTAAAATTATGAACTACGAAACCTTTCGAAAATGAGAAACTTGAGTAATTGAAATTAGGCAAACCTGAAACATTTGGAAAAGAATGTTGTTACTTGATTTCTGAAGAGAAGTGTTTTGATTTACTTCAAAAGATAATCACTCTATTTTCATATACTACGGGTATTGTGTGACTTTTGTAAGCGTAACGTATCTTTTAAAAGATAATGTATGAAGTACTTTGGGAATAGATACGATCTTGTTAATCATATATTAGAATGTACCTTGTGTGTATAACTTGATTGTGTTGGTTTGTGATAGCCTTGTAATACTTTCTTGTTGATTTGATAAGTAAACATGCTAGGATGCTACGTGTGTTAGTATCTTGTGATGTTTTTGTAAAGGGGTTTTCCTCATTGCGCTTAAAGTTGTTTGACTCTCGGTAGTTATGTTGGTATTGTACCACTCACCTTGACTTGTTTAGGAGGTTAAGGCGCCTCCGACGCGGGGTAGACTCGGTGATGCAGGACCGTGATTCGAGAATACCTCGTGCGGGTCGAGGATCCATGCGGAACTACGGGAGTTCGGTGTTAGTTTGCGGCCCTTGTGGTCATGCGGTCTTTGTGGCCATGCGGTGCGAGTCGGGGCGATGTCGGGAGTAGCTACCCTCGACGCGAGGAATACCTCATGCGGGCATGAGGTTGGCCTATGCGAGCTACGGAGAGTTCGGGGCTAGGCGCGCAATTGATCTGCGAGCGAGTGACCGGCTTTGATCATGTGGCGATGCAGAGCGAGATATCATGATCTGATTTATGACCACGTTAGTCTTGTAGGTGTTAGTAGTCGGTTATGCCTTCGTACTTACCTGCATCTTGTTTTATTAGGACACAGTTGGGACCTGGTTTACATGTGTATTTCTTGGTGCTTTTATATCATAAACTTCCGGCAGTGAGGAAGTTATTCCACGGGCATGATTGATGTTATGTGCGTGAGACCCATAGTTACATTTGAGAGATGACTTTGAGGCGTGAGTCTCGACTTGACATGCCTATTTATTGTGAGCGTAGTTTGGTTATCATACATGTCTCTGCTTTATAGACTATTATGATTTCATTTCTGATATTTTGATTTCACATACTTGGTACTGTTATCGACCTCCTGCCGGCTGCGTTCATCTGCGAGTAAAGGTACACCGGTGTTGATCCTCGCTCTTAGGGTCACGATTCGGCGTATGGGAAGCTCGTTTCTCGGAGGCTTATCAGTGGTATAGTCCCCTGTCGTTGTAGGTATTTACATTCAGGGGTATGGCGGGGCCCTGTCCCGCCATTGTTGTCGTATCATTCTTAGAGGTCTGTAGTACTGTTGTGGGCAGAGTTGTAATGGGATGTAACTGTTCGGTTTTAAATTGATTTATATATTTATGCCGTAAGGCAAGTTTTCTCAGACTATTGTTTCATACTTCTTGTTATTTCATGTTATCGTCTTATGTTCCGCTGATTACTCTGATGTTGTATCACTAGGGTGCCCGGGGTAAGGCACCAGTCACGGGCCCGGGTTCGGGTCGTGACAGTGACACGGCCTTGGTATCTGGTAGTCGGCTTTCGTACTTGCCCCGTATCAGCTTCGTGGTTTGGTTTTATAGTATTGTTAGTACGGCTTTGTATCTGGTAGTTGGCTTTCGTACTTGCCCCGGTCAGTTGATGATGCGGCTTTGGTATCTGGTAGTTAGCCTTCGTACTTGCCCCGTACGGTTGTATGACTCAGGTAGGACTTGGTGTTCATATATACTCGCGGTGTTATTATATCATAGGCTGGCGGTGAGGAAGGTATTCCACGGGCATGATTGATGTTGGGGCGTGAGACCCATAGTTATATTTAGTGATGACTTGAGGCGTGAGTCACGACTTACATATTCGCTTATTTATTATGGATGTAGTTTGGTTATCATACATGTCTCTGCTTTATATAGACTACTATGATTTCATTCTGATATTTTGATTTCACATACTTGGTACTGTTATCGACCTCCTTGAGGCTGCGTTCATGCCGCAGGTAGAAGTACACCAGTCGTTGATCCTCGCTCATAGGATCACAGTTCAGCGTATTGGGAAGCTCTGTTTCTCCGGAGGCTTATCTTTTGGTATAGTCCCCTGTCACTGTAGGTACTTGTACATTCAGGGGTATGGCGGGGCCCTGTCCCGTCATGTTGTATAAAAACTCTTAGAAGTGCATGTCTTGTTGTGGGCAGGGTTTGTAAGGATGTAACTGTTCCAGTTTTTACTTATATATGCAAGAAGGTAACCGTTTGGTTGGCCTGTTTTATTATCATATCTCTGTTTCATGTTTAAGTTTTATTTCCGCTGATTTTTTCTGATGTTGTATCACTAGGGTGCCCGGGGTAAGGCACCAGTCACGGGCCCGGGATCGGGGCGTGACAAAAGTTGTATCAGAGCAGTTAATCCTCGGAAAGTGTCTACAGACCGTGTCTAGTAGAGTCTTGATTATCGGTGTGTTGTGCACTACATCTATAATCAGGAGGCTGCAGGACATTTAGGATTGGTTTCCATTCTTCTCATTCTGAGATCGTGCCTTAGAGTTGTGTTATAAGTTGGGCCCCTCTGATGCATTTCGTTTTTACCAGTTATGCCTCCACGCAAGGCAAACCGGGTCCAGAAGGGCAAGACAGCCGAGGGAGCTGCTAGTAGGATCTGAGAGAGAATGCGAAGCGCAGCCCAATCATTACACGAGATAGTGCTTGAGGCAGCGGGTTTTGCGACACCGCCACCCGATAGAGTTTAGGAGCGCGGCGGTGGGCTGCTGAGACCACGATACGAGCCTCGGTCCCACGGCTGGAAGCGGAGGAGATGGGTTACAAAGAGATGGCCCGATTCTTGTCGGGATCGTGGCGGACATGAGGATAAATTTGGGCGCAGCGGTTCGATGCACCGTGGTTCACGAGATCGGATAGTTTGAGGCTACGGGACTTTACGAGTTGTAGCCGCGAGTTCTACGGGTCGAGGCACGAGGATGATCGCGAGAGTTCATCAAGCGATTCTGACGGATCATGAGTGATCAAGGCTTGGAGACCAGTCGATGGTCTTGGGTTCACATCGGTGCGTGATCTGCGATCGGTGGTTTGATTCGTGGGAGCTGTCCCGGGGAGAGCATGCACTTCCGGCTGTATGGAACGAGTTCTCAGAGGCATTTCTTGCACATTTCTTGCCTCCACAGATGAGAAGGGCTCGGTAGCAGATTTATGGCGTTGAGGCGACCGGGCGTGCGGTTCGGGAGTCTGATGTGAGTTTGACTCATTAGCTCGATGCGTCCCGCATTGGTAGCCGACATGGAGGGCGAGTGCACCGCTACGTCAGGGCTAGATGACTACTTGGCGAGAGGTTTGTTCAGTGTAGCTCTTCACCGGGCATGGACATTGCCGCATCTGAGCTTATGCACTTAGGTGTGAGGCGGAGAGGTCGGCGGAATGGCCGAGATCGGCGAGAAGAGGCCGTAGCGAGGTCTTTTGGCGACTTTCAAGGCGGACCGCCTCGGCCAGAGAGCTAGTTATGTACCTCCGCCCGATCTGAGTGGTCCCCGCGATCTTGGACATTCGGGATATTCGAGGCGGGTCGGGGCTCCTGTGTTTCAGTTTTGAGGAAGCAGGGGTGCTCGACGGATAAGGTCACCCTTGTCTCAGTGTGGCCGTTGTGGAAAACTTCATAAGGGAGAATGTCGTACTAATTTGGGAGATTGTTATGCTTGCGGCCAACAGGGCCATTTGGCGAGAGACTGTCCGACCAGAGGTAGCACTGGTAGGATAGCACAGACTACGAGATCATTTGCGGGTTCTTCACCTTCCATAGCTATGCAGGATGTTCATACACCGGCAGGCCACGACAGAGGTCGCGGTGGAAGTTCCCAGTTTTAGCGGTCCTTTGAACCGCCTATGTTTCAGGTATATCCTTAACCCTCTAGTGATCAGCATGCGTGTTATGATGATTATATGTTGAGTACTATGTACAGATAGCATTGTGTATATTGTGGTTTAGAGACATGGTTAGTTGAAAGAATAAGTATGGGGACAGGGAAGGTATGAACCTTAGAATATTACACGTTGAGACCTTAGATGTAAGGCCGGTTTGAATAAAAGATTTTACGGTTAGTCTTTGTCAAGATACTTGGTTTGCGTATAAATGTATTATGGGATAATTCCGTGGGTTGTGTAAGATGAAAGTGGTAGTTTTCTGGACTTGGATAGGTAAGATTGTTCCGGATCGGAGAACAAGAGTTTGGCGCGATTATGGGTCGGGTTGAGGACCATTCGCGGGTCGACCCGCAGCCCGGTTTGGGGTGGGGTCAGTTCGGGGTGGTCCCGCCAGGTGGTAGGGTCACGAGGGTGCTAGGCCCAAGTTTAGATGACCATCGTATGAGTTTGTGGATATGTTCGACCAGAATCGGATCGTGAAGGCCGGGAATGGCCTTAAGGGATATTGAGGCTAGTAAGATGACCAAGTTTGGAGGTGGTGACTCCAAAGTTTTGGAAACTGAAGCAATGAATAAAGTATGGTACGTATACTAGAAGAGTTCAAGTGTTCGAGAAGAGTACGACGAGTAAGGAAAGAAGTGAACATGTGCTGAGAGGAACTTTATCGTTATCTGTCTTGAGAAGGAACATTCAGGACGAATGTTTCTAAGGAGGGGAGAATGTTATACCCCGTATTTCCAGAGTATGTACGTGATGGTGTACGTACAAAAGTTTAAGCCTTAAGTAGGCAAAGGGGCGAAATTTGTTCACAACTAGCGAAAAGAATCGTTTTCCGACGAAACGTTTTCCGGACTTTGCGAAGGGAAAATTACGGTTGCAACATTTATTATTTTTGCGGATTTTTCCGAGAGATGAAATATTTTGGACCAACGAGAGGGTGACAAGTGTCACCCTCAAGTGGGCGGTAAATGGGACGACTTGGGCACGTTTTTTTGGCCTTGTTTTGGTCAAGGAGTTGGTAGGATATTTTGTAGATATTTTGTGTAGTTGTTGAGCAAGTGGGACCCACACACACATGTCCAAATCTTGACCCTCCACTTGCCCACCACTTGGCTTGATCTTGGCCATTGAATGTCCTATAAATACCCCTCTAATGCAAGACTATTTCTTCATCCTCACTTGATAAATTCCAAGGCAAAAATCCCTCTCCCCCTTAGTGTAGTTTCATCCAAGCCACCCCTCCCCCTTTGAGAGGCCTTGGCCGAGACATCCCCCCCCCCCTTTGCCTAGTTGTTTTCGTAAAATACCCCCCCCCCCTTGGTAGAAAAGTATTCTCCAAGTATTGTTACTATTCCAAAATACTTTGGCCCAAATACCTTGTAGTATTCCAAGGTTACACCTGTCACGACCCGACCCCGGGACCGCGACTGGCGCCCTACCTGGGCACCCTTACAGGTAAACATCAGAGAAAATCAGCGGAACATACATGAAACTTAAAAATAAAACATCGTAAGTAAAACAACAGGTTAGCCGATAGGGCTACCTTCCTGAACATATATAAAAACAACCGAAGCAGTTGCCTCATTTCTTTTTACAAACTGACCCACGTATGTGACTCTGGACCTCTAAGAGTTTTGACATAACAACTGTGGCGGGACAAGGCCCCGCCGTACCCCTGAATAAACATAAACGTGACAACTCCGAAACACTGGAGCCATCTCAACTTGTTGAACCGGGATCCTAAGCTCGCGGATCCACAACTGTGTACCTAAACCTGCGGGCATGAGCGGCCCGAAGAAGTCGATTAACAGTACAGAATATGGAGCAGAATATAACGTCTGATAAACAAATCATAAGCGTACAAAAGAATGACAAGGACAAGTATAAAAATACATACGGATCTGTAGTGTCATTACCACATGAACTTAATCGTACCTTATTATCCTTTCCATTCCCAATAAAAGTTATAGTCACGTTCTTACGTACATTATTTAGAAAAAGAATCATTAAGTTCATTACCATATAACTTACTTATCTTTCATAACATAGTCCGGCCCACTACGGAGGGACACATATACTACCCGGCCCAACGGGGCGCGATCAAATCACACTAATATCAAAGCATGCGTGGAATCCCCAATCACCGCCGGACTATTAGTGTAAAATATAACCATGTGGCGCCAGTGGCATCCCACCTCAGTCGGCGTACACATACACAATACATATATATATATCACGCGTGGAATCCCACATCACCGCCGAGTCCGGTATAATAATACACCAATAGGCATACATGAACACCAAGTCCCGGTGGTATAGCGTCTTGGGGGTCTACCTCACTTATACTCTTACCGGAGAAGGTGGTAAAGCGGTGGTATAGCATCTTGAGGTCTACCCTCACTTATACTCTTACTGGAGAAGGTGGTATAACGTCTTGGGGCTTGCCCGCCATTTATACTCTTACCACTATCTCGTGGCCAGGTCGTCAAACAACACATAAAGCATGTGATGCAGCGTCTTGGGGTTTACCCTCACTTATACTCTTACCACGGAGAAGGTGGTATAACGTCTTGGGGATTGCCTCATTTATACTCTTACCTATCTCGTGAGCCATCAAACAAGACATAAGCACTACCATGTCTTTTATAAAATCAGAATTTAACGAGTGCTACAAATAGCGGAAGCATGCGTGGAATCCCACATCACGTCGATGCGTCCAGTAACTTATAACAAGACAATGACCCTCCCGAGAGTCGCGGCAGCGTAAAAAAACATAATACTTGCACTCAAAGGCTATCACCAGCACATATAGGCTAAATCTCAGTTAACCAAGCCAAAGTACTTATCAAGGCACACATAGAATAATTCTCATTTAATCAAGCCAAAGTACTAATCAAGGCATACTTAGAATAATTCTCATTTAACAAGCCAACGTACTAATCAAGGCATCACATAGAATTATTCTCAATTAATCAGGCCAAAGTACTACGTACGTCAATTCTTTTCAAAAGACTCCTTTCCGAATAAAACTTCCCCGATACTAACAACCGTAGTATCAAGTCCTATCCACCTTTCGAGACAAGTCACAATACCTTTTTAGAAATACAATTACCGTCTTCTAAATCAAGTGACTTCTTTATTAAAAACCTTAAGCAATTGGTACCTTTAAAACAATTTGCCCTTCCTTAACACAAGTTATTCCTTTGATTACTTTACTAGAGAAACCATTCTCTTAACTTTGCCATAAAGCCGTTATAACCAACTTCCCATAAAGCCGTTATAACCGCTTTATGGTTTAGACAATACGTTCCTTTTATAATCAAGAGACTTACTTTTTGAAACCAAGTATTATATTCTTTCAAATCAATTCTCTTAACTTTCAAAAATACCATTTGTCTCTTAACCTTTAGAAAACAAGTGACTCCTTTTATTATAAAACCTTAGGCAATTGATGCCTTAAAAACAAGTTGCCTATTCACTTAAAATCAAGTCATTTGTCTTTCCATAAAGCAAATATAACCAACTCCCCATAAAGTCGTTGTATTTACTTTATACCTTAGCCAAAATACAATTTCCTATCCACGGGACTTATACGTTTAAAACGGAGCAAGTATCACATACTTTAAAACTGTTCAAGTCCCCTAACTTTAAAATCAACTTAAGACATCCTTACTATTTTCAAAGAAGTGAGTTAATCTCCTAACCCATGACTTGGCATTACATAAAACAAGTAAAGAATGTCATAGTCTTGACGTCTCTGGTACTACATACGTGCAACTAGTCATACTCAAAAGATAGGAAAAGTTCTACATAGAGTAAATCACACAACTACCTCTTAACTTCTAAGAGTAGAAGGAAAAATGAAATGATACCACAAGTGTATTCCATACATAGAATCATGCCAAAGGAAGGAAGAGGTTCACATACCTCGCGACGATTGTCGACAAATAGCAAAATGCTCCAAAGTACTCCAACCTTGATAGCTATTCCACTCTCCAAGTAGGATACGCTATACTTAGTACTTCAACCTATAATGGTCACAATATGTCCATTAACCTTTCACTTCTAACGTAGAATATTTTAGGTGCTAAGTCGCTAAATTCTACGGAAAATCGGACAGCACCTCCTTTGTTTCTACTCACTTTGCCACCTTTTTCAAGGCCGAATACAATAACCAAACAGCCCCAATTGGCTCACAACAATATAGAAGGTATTCCAATACAATGAATAACTAAACAGCCCCAATTGGCTCACAATTTAGAAAGTAGTCCAATACAAATGAATAACAACTAAAAAGTCCGAATTCGGCCACCTTGAGTTCAACCATACCAATTCTTATCAAATTTCCATTTCAATCCAAATTGGTAGCATAACATGAAATCAAGTCGCATTTGATTATAACAATCCATAATCTCTAAGTAGGTAACATGCGACGATTTCTAATAAACGACCAATTAGTAATCCAATTTTCAAGTGGCTTATATAACATTTCGAATTTAGCTACAAGCACTCCATAATACTTATAAACTTCTACATACCAACTTCATGTTGTCAACGTGTAAAACTAACAACAACAAAAATATATAATCTTGTAACATCTTAAAGGACAAGATTATACCTTAACGATTCTCAATCCAATCTTCAAATCCGAAGTCGTTCCTTAGCAACTTAGAGACTCTCCAAGATACTTCAATCCGCTACTTGAGACCCTTAGAACCATACCAACAATTTTCCTTCAAACTTCCAACCAAAACCTAGAAAAGCCATTAGGTTTTCACCTTGCGACTAATACGAAAACTCTCTTTTTCCGGGATTTTTCTATTGAGATATACTCACATAACACTCATGAACCTTGGTTTAAAGTGTGGGGCTTAATGGACAAGCGAAAAATCTTCCTTTTGAAAGTGGAGGGAAGCCGAGAGCAACAATGTGATGTTCTTCCAAATTTTGTGAATTTTAGCTAAGTGTGGAACTCTTGTCTTGCTACTAGTATTATATAGGGACATGGAGGGTCAAGGTGTGCACAAATGGTTGGCTAGGATGAGGTCTTAACAAAAATCAAGACTAATTGTCCCCTTGACTAAGTCAAACATGTCAAGCTTTCAAGTTGCAAGACTTGTCTTGCTAACAAAGGTCGATGACCCTTTAGCCCTTGCAAAAAATCGTCAAGGCATCATCTAAGGGGTGACACGTGTCGCCCTCCCATTAAATCTAACAAAGCGTTTCCGACAATTTCATAATTAGAAATTTTTACAAGTCTCGATCTTAACACGTGAGTTCTTACGTGCGTTCTTACACCGTATCACGTAAATACGGGGTGTAACATTCTTCCCCTTAGAAACATTCGTCCTCGAATGTTCTTTCTGAGTCAAACTTATAATTAGCGACATAGTTCTCTTTCACAACCCGACATACCATGATGCCACACATGGCCCTAATACCTTGTACACGCATACAGTCCATCACAAGCCCAAAAGAGGTTACCTTTTCGCACTTCCAACTCCTTAACATACATACATAACTTCCATACCTATTCGGCCTCTAATCTTTGGAGTCACTCTATGAAACAATATAAGGTCATTTCCGGCTTTCACTACAGTTCGGTGGAACGCGTCCCGAACAGTAAAACAATTAACTAGACTTGGGCCTTGCACCCGTGACCTGTCACGTGGCGGAACTACTACCAGATCCCACTCCATTCCAGGCCATGGGGAGACCCGTAACAGGTCCTCAACCAGTCTCAGCGTAGCACTTAACTCTTATCCTTGTTCTGACTTAAATTCTTATTGCCAGAGAAAACCTTATATACCTAAGGTCTCGGCAGTAATCAATATTCTTAGGCTCGCAATTTCCATGCTCGACCTACCTTATCAGTCCCGTAGCGGTACAAAACTTCTCATAAAACCATAACCATGTTGTCTCGATCACAACAACCATTACATACTCTATCTGAGGCCTTATCCGTATAATTCTCTTAAGCATACTACACAACTTGATCTATTAACATGACATTCAGTTAGGTTCCTTAATATGGCTTCAGGGTCCACTACCCTATCAGATGACTCATCCTTTCCCAATTATCTCAAAATAAAACACAAGACCTTGGCGAAAATTCATTAACTATTCCATACCTTCCGGTATCTAGTTAGTCTTTACGATTCACGGTAATCTAAAATCATTCTAGGCAACACGCGTCGACCCTCATACATAACTCCGTATAGATGTATGTCACAATACCAACTATACTATAATCATTACCTGCACGGATACGTGATCCACATAGTCGCTTCCGGTCATCTTTGCGCTTTTCTGAAGCTGCAATCAACATAACTCGTTAGGAGAGAAGACTTAACAACACGGCTACATCGCGATCTCGGTGAGAAGAATGAAACCAATCCTAAATGTCCTGCGACCTCACGATTAAAGATGTGGTGCACAACACGATAATCAAGACTTACTAGACACGATGCGTAGACACTTTCAGAGGACTAAGCGCTCGATACCACTTTTGTCACGACCCGACCGGGCGCGTGGCGCCCTACACAGGCACCGCTTACGAGTAAACATCGAGAGAAAATCAGCGGAACATACATGAAACTTAAAAATAAAACATCGTAAGTAAAACAACGGGTTAGCGATAGGGCTACCTTCACGAACATATATAAAAACAACCGAAGCGATTGCCTCGCTTTCTTTTTACAAAGCGACCCACCGTATGTGACTACTGGACCTCAAGAGTTTTGACATAACAAGCGTGGCGGGACAAGGCCCGCCGTACCACGAATAAACATAAGCGTGACAACTCAAAACTGGAGCCATCTCGACTTGTTGAGCAGGATCCTAAGCTCGCGGATCCACAATTGTGTACCTAAACTGCGGGCATGAGCGCGGCCCGAAGAAGTCGATTACAACAGTGCAGAATATGGAGCAGAATATAACGTCTGATAAACAAATCATAAGCGTACAAAAGAATGACAAGGACAAGTATAAAAATACATACGGATCTGCCGTGTCATTACCAACATGAACTTAATCGTACCTTATTATCCTTTCCATTCCCGATAAAAGTTATAGTCACATTCTTACGCATTATTTAGAAAAAGAATCATTAAGTTCATTAACATATAACTTACTTATCTTTCATAACATAGTCCGCCCACTACGGAGGGACACATATACTACCCCCAATCGGGCGCGATCAAATCACACTAATATCAAAGCATGCTGTGGAATCCCAATCGCATCGTGACTATTAGTGTAAAATATAACCATGTGACGCGCGTGGCATCCCACCTCATCGGCGTACACATACACAATACATATATATATATCGCCGTGGAATCCCATCACTAAGCCGATCCGGTATAATAATACACCAATAGGCATACATGAACACCAAGTCCGCGGTGGTATAGCGTCTTGGGGTCTACCTCACTTATACTCTTACGGAGAAGGTGGTAAAGCGGTGGTATAGCATCTTGAGGGTCTACCCTCACTTATACTCTTACCACGGAGAAGGTGGTATAACGTCTTGGGGCTTGCCCATTTATCTCTTACCACTATCTCGTAGGTCGTCAAACAACACATAAAGCGGGTGGTGCAGCGTCTTGGGGTTTACCCTCACTTATACTCTTACCTGGAGAAGGTGGTATAACGTCTTGGGGCTTGCCCGCCATTTATACTCTTACCCTATCTCGACCGACCATCAAACAAGACATAAGCACTACCATGTCTTTTATAAAATCAGAATTTAACCCGAGTGCTACAAATAGCGGAAGCATACGTGGAATCCCATCAACGTCGGTGCGTCCAAGTAACTTATAACAAGGCAGTAGGCCTCCAACAGAGTCGCGGCAGCGTAAAAAACATAATACTTGCACTCAAAGGCTATCACCAGTACATATAGGCTAAATCTCGATTAACGAGCCAAAGTACTTATCAAGGCACACATAGAATAATTCTCATTTAATCAAGCCAAAGTACTAATCAAGGCATACTTAGAATAATTCTCATTTAACAAGCCAACGTACTAATCAAGGCATCACATAGAATTATTCTCAATTAAACAGGCCAAAGTACTACGTACGTCCATTCTTTTCAAAAGACTCCTTTCCGAATAAAACGTCCCCGATACTAACAACCGTAGTATCAAGTCCTATCCACCTTTCGAGACAAGTCACAATACCTTTTTAGAAATACAATTACCGGTTTCTAAATCAAGTGACTACTTTATTAAAAACCTTAAGCAATTGGTACCTTTAAAACAATTTGCCCTTCCTTAACACAAGTTATTCCTTTGATTACTTTGCTAGAGAAAACCATTCTCTTAACCTGCCATAAAGCCGTTATAACCAACTTCCCATAAAGTCGTTATAACCCTTTATGGTTTAGACCAATACGTTCCTTTTATAATCAAGAGACTTCTACTTTTTGAAACCAAGTATTATATTCTTTCAAATCAATTCTCTTAACTTTCAAAAATACCATTTGTCTCTTAACCTTTAGAAAACAAGTTACTCCTTTTATTATAAAACCTTAGGCAATTGATGCCTTAAAAACAAGTTGCCTATTCACTTAAAATCAAGTCATTTGTCTTTCCATAAAGCAAATATAACCAACTCCCCATAAAGTCGTTGTATTTACTTTATACCTTAGCCAAAATACAATTTCCTATCCACGGGACTTATACGTTTAAAACGGAGCAAGTATCACATACTTTAAAACTGTTGAGTCCCCTAACTTTAAAATCAACTTAAGACATCCTTACTATTTTCAAAGAAGTGAGTTAATCTCCTAACCCACCCGACTTGGCATTACATAAAACAAGTAAAGAATGTCATAGTCTTGTACGTCTACCGTACTACATACGTGCAACTAGTCATACTCAAAAGATAGGAAAAGTTCTACATAGAGTAAATCACACAACTACCTCTTAACTTCTAAGAGTAGAAGGAAACATGAAATGATACCACAAGTGTATTCCATACATAGAATCATGCCAAAGGAAGGAAGAGGTTCACATACCTCGCGATTGTCGACAAATAGCAAAATGCTCCAAAGTACTCCAACCTTGATAGCTATTCCACTCTCCAAGTAGGATACGCTATACTTAGTACTTCAACCTATAATGGTCACAATATGTCCATTAACCTTTCACTTCTAACGTAGAATATTTTAGGTGCTAAGTCGCTAAATTCTACGGAAAATCGGACAGCACCTCCTTTGTTTCTACTCACTTTGCCACCTTTTTCAAGGCCGAATACAATAACCAAACAGCCCCAATTGGCTCACAACAATATAGAAGGTATTCCAATACAATGAATAACTAAACAGCCCAATTGGCTCACAATTTAGAAAGTAGTCCAATACAAATGAATAACAAACTAAAAAGTCCAAATTCGGCCACCTTGAGTTCAACCATACCAATTCTTATCAAATTTCCATTTCAATCCAAATTGGTAGCATAACATGAAATCAAGTCGCATTTGATTATAACAATCCATAATCTCTAAGTAGGTAACGTCACGATTTCTAATAAGCGACCAATTAGTAATCCAATTTTCAAGTGGCTTATATAACATTTCGAATTTAGCTACAAGCACTCCATAATACTTATAAACTTCTACATACCAACTTCATGTTGTCAACGTGTAAAACTAACAACAACAAAAATATATAATCTTGTAACATCTTAAAGGAATAGATTATACCTTACCGATTCTCAATCCAATATTCAAATCGGAAGTCGTTCCTTAGCAACTTAGAGACTCTCCAAGATACTTCAATCCGCTACTTGAGACCCTTAGAACCATACCAACAATTTTCCTTCAAACTTCCAACCTAGAAAAGCCATTAGGTTTTCACCTTTGCGACTAATCTGAAAACTTTCTTTTCAGGATTTTCTATTGAGATATACTCACATAACACTCATGAACCTTGGTTTAAAGTGTGGGGCTTAATGGACAAGAAACGAAAAATCTTCCTTTTGAAAGTGGAGAAGCCGAGAGCAACAATGTGATGTTCTTCCAAATTTTGTGAATTTTAGCTAAGTGTGGAACTCTTGTCTTGCTACTAGTATTATATAGGGACATGGAGGGTCAAGGTGTGCACAAATGGTTGGCTAGGATGAGGTCTTAACAAAAATCAAGACTAATTGTCCCCTTGACTAAGTCAAACATGTCAAGCTTTCAAGTTGCAAGACTTGTCTTGCTAACAAAGGTCCAATGACCCTTTAGCCCTTGCAAAAAATCGTCCAAGGCATCATCTAAGGGGGGGGACACGTGTCGCCCTCCCATTCGTCACAACAAAACGTTTTCCGACAATTTCATAATTCCGAGAAATTTTTACAAGTCTCCAATCTTAACACTGTGAGTTCTTACGTACGTTCTTACACCATGTCCTGTAAATACGGGGTGTAACAACACCTATACTAAAAGCCCAGAAATACTATTATACTTCATTTAGCCACTAAACGAAACCCTAAGGAAAATCTTCATAGCGGGTTGAAGTATTAAGAAGAAATTGCGTAGAACTTCTAAGGGTTGTTTGGAGCGGGTTGGAGCGTTCAGAATAGGAGCTAAACGTTGCTCAGGATCGACATTAAAACTTGGATAATTTTGGGCTTATCGAGGTAAATACTATTGTCCTTCTATTGTAATTGGAAATTACATACTGTAATAGTATAGAAATGAGTATAAGACGTATATAAGGATGGTATAAAAGAAGAGAATTGAATCAGAAGAATATTAAAGAAGAAGAGTATGTACTTACATAGGATTGTATTCTGATGAACTTGTGTAGTTTGGCGGGTAGGAAGTCTTGCCCAATTTTTCGTAGAATAAAGGAATCTGTATCTAGAAATATTTCTGAGTAGTCTAGGCGTTGATAGACTTGTATGGCCGTTATAGGTTGAAATCGCAAGTAGCGTATTACTCGAAGGGTGGAAAGGGCTAGCGGATTCTGATGCTTTGGAGCTATTTGCTAATAGTCGATAATCGTCGCGGTATGTGATTCTTCCTATCCTCTTGAGCATGATATTTTAAAAGAATATATATAGTACGGTAAGCGTCGTGTGTTAAGCGAGCGTTGTTTTACTTCGACGTCTTTTGACTGGAGTTTTAAGTAATAAAGAATCTTGAAGTATTTCAAAAGAATTAAGTATCGTTTTTGAAAGAAGAGTAATACTTGGTTTTAAAAGCTTAAGAGTTATACTAGCTTTATGGGAAGTTAGGTATAACGACTTAAGAAAGATAAATGAATGGTTTATTGTTTTTAGAAGTTAAGAGAATTAATCTTAAAAGATAAGAGACTTGACTTAAATGAATTGATATGAATGTTGTTAAGAAGTGTGAAACCTCATTCGTGAGTAATGAGTACTTGATTTTTAAAGAATAATGTTTTACTGATTTCGGAAATGAGAAAGTATCGAACGAACCACTGCAGCGTTAATAAAGGAAAATGTATTGACAAATAAGTAATTATATTAAAACCAGTAGAAACCTCCATCTGCATAGAAGCTAAGATAAGACAAAATTGTATTACATTTCCTAGAACATGGCTGCTTTAATAAGATTGTTATAAACAAGAATAACCTACTCACACATAAGGCATATGTTGCTCAAATTGTTTAAAAAGAGAATTACGTTATTAAATGATTAAGACTATGAACTATGAAATCTTTCGAAAGTAAGAGACGTGAATATTTGAAATTAGGCAAATTTGAACTTTGGAAAAGAATGTTGTAACTTGATTTTAAAAGGAGAAGTGTTTTGGTTTAAAAAGGAAAGTATGGAAGTTGTTTTGGTTTACTTAAAAATGTTAGTCACTCTATTTTTTTATAATACGGGCATCGGGTGACCTTTGTAAAAGAAATGGATCTTTTAAAAAGAATTTAACGTACGTAGTACTTTGGGGTTAAAACCTGGACTTTGGCATAAAATGAAAGTACCTTGAGTTGTGTATAACTTGCCTATGTTTGCGTGTGATAGCCTTGTCGTGCTAGTATTGTATTTCTATACCACCGCGTCTCTCAATGGAGGGCCGACTGATTTGTTATGATATTACTTGGACGTACCGGCAGTGACGGAGAATTCCGCAGTGCGCTCGTTGATAGTGTTATTCCATGGACTAGCTCTCCATGAGGTTTTACTGATTCGGCCTTGGTATCTGGTGGTTGGCTTTCGTACTTGCCCCGTCTCGTGGCTGATTCGGCCTTGGTACCTGGTAGTTAGCCTTCACACTTGCCCCGTTCAGTTTAGTGGCGAAGTCTCGTGATACGGCCTTGGTATCTGGTAGTTAGCCCTCGTACTTGCCCCGGTCAGCTACGTGACACGGCCTTGGTATCTGGTAGTCGGCTTTCGTACTTGCCCCGTATCAGCTTCGTGGTTTGGTTGTATAGTATTGTTAGTACGACTTTGGTATCTGGTAGTTGGCTTTCGTACTTGCCCCGGTCAGTTGATGATGCGGCTTTGGTATCTGGTAGTTAGCCTTCGTACTTGCCCCGTACGGTTGTATGACTCAGGTAGGACTTGGTGTTCATATGTACTCCTTGGTGTTATTATATCATAGACTGCCGGCAGTGAGGAAGGTATTCCACGGGCATGATTGATGTTGGGGGCGTGAGACCCATAGTTATATTTGAGTGATGACTTGAAGGCGTGAGTCCCTGACTTACATGACTGCTTATTTATTATGGACTGTAGTTTGGTTATTATACATGTCTACTGCTTTATATAGACTACTATGATTTCATTTACTGTATTTTCAGTTTCACATACTTGGTACTGTTATGCTTGACCTCGCCCGGCTGCGTTCATCTGCGGTAGAAGTACACGATCGTTGATCCTCGCTCATAGGATCACGTTCAGCGTATTAGGAAGCTCCGTTTCTCGGAGGCTTATCTTTTAGTATAGTCCTGTCACTGTAGGTACTTGTACATTCGGGGTATGGCGAGCCACTGTCGTCATGTTGTATAAAAACTCTTAGAAGTGCATGAATCTTGTTGTGGCGGGGTTTGTAAGGATGCTTGTTCAGTTTTACTTATATATGCAAGAAGGTAACCGTTTGGTTGGCCTGTTTTATTATCATATCTCTGTTTCATGTTTAAGTTTTATTTCCGCTGATTTTCTCTGATGTTGTATCACTAGGGTGCCCGGGGTAAGGCATCAGTCACGGGCCCGTGATCGGGGCGTGACAAGTGTAGACTGAGGGATAGGGTTAGAGGGGATAGAGCTCGGACCCGCATCTGGAGATAGTATGTGTGTGCCACTTGGAAGGGTTGGGAAAATTTCAGGCATTACGGGTAGAAGTGATGATTTGGAGGGAGGTGTGGGTGTGTCATCTTGTATTCCGGGAAGTATTGAAGAAGTAGAGGAAGAGAGAGGTGGATAGTTATTAACGTTTCCAATGTCCAAGGAAGAAGTAAAGGAAAATGGGCTATTGGGATTCTTTTGTTGAAGTCTGTTTAGTAAGCTGGTTAATGTCACGACCCGACCCCGAGGCCGCGACTGGTGCCCTACCTGGGCGCCCCGTTCAGGTATACATCAAAGAATAGCAGCGGAACATACACAACATACAACATGTTTAGACAATAATATCACAGGCTAGCCGATAAGGCTGCCTTCCATAAAATATGCATAATCAAAGAAAAACTGTACAACTCGGTTCTGTTATACCCCGTATTTCCAGAGTATGTACGTGAGGGCGTACGTATAAAAATTTTAGCCTTAAGATTAGGCAAGGTTTGAAATTTGGGCACAAGTGCCGAAAGGAGTCGTTTTTCGACGAAACGTTTTAATAAACTCGCGAAGGGAAAATTCCGGCTATGTCATTTCTAATTTTTGCGGATTTTTCCGAGAGACGAAACATTTTGGACCAACGTGAGGGTGACAAGTGTCACCCTCACATTGGTGGACGGTTGGGCGGTAATGGGACGAAAATTGTGGCTTGTTTTGTCAAGTAGTTGGTAGGATATTTTGGTGGTAGATGGATAAGGTGTACTTGGCTTGATCTTGGCCTTACATTTGCCTAACACATGGATTAATCTTGGCCATTGGTTGGCCCTTGCTTGACCTATAAATACCCCTCTATGTTGATGAACTTCTTCATCCAAAATTGTTCTAAGTGTTAAAATCCTCCCTCCCCTCTTAGAGAGAGTTTTAAATCCACCCCCTCCCTTTGTTGAGGCCTTTTGGCCGAGAGAAATACCCCCCCTAGCCTAAATTGTTTTCGTATAATACCCCTTTTGTGGTATAGAAATACTTCTCCAAGTATTGTTATAATGCCCAAATACTTTAGCCCTTATACCTTGTAGTACTTTCCAAAGTTACCTCTATACGAAAAGCCCGAAAAATACTATTGTACTTTCCCTCAGTCACAAAAACGAAACCCTAAGGAAAATCTCCATAATTGGTTGGAGTACTAAGTAGAAGTTGTGTAGAACTTCAAAGTGTTGTTTGGAGCGGATTGGAGAACTCGGAGTAGGAGCTTAACGTTGCTCAGGATCGACTTTTAACTTGGATAATTTTGGGCTCATCGAGGTAAATACTACTGTCCTTCTATTGTAATTGGGAATTACATACTGTAGTTGAATTGAAATGAATATAAGATTCATAGAAAAGAATTGAACTGTAATAGAAGGATATTCTGAATAGACTTGTATTGAAATCACATCGAGAAGAATATAAGTAGAAGATTGAACGTACTTACATGGGAATTTGTATTCTGATGGTGATAACCTTTATTGGTTGAATGTTACGCAAGTAGCATGTGCTACTTAGAAGGTGGACAAGGCTAGCGGGTTATAGCGATGGGCGTTTTGCTTATAGTCGATAATCGTCGCGAGGTATGTGATTCTTCCTATACTCTTGAGCATGAAGTATTTTAAAAAGAATACATATAGTACGGTAGACGTACGTGTGGAAATGTCTTTTGACTTAAGCCTGAATAATATGTATACATTATATGGAAGATGTACGTGTGCTAACTGAATATAGTTGTACGGCAATGTCTTTTGACTTAAGCCTGAATAATAAGAACCTTGAAATATTTTAAAAGGAATATAGATATAGTACGGTAGACATACGTGTGTTAACTGAATGTAGCGTTACGACAATGTCTTTTGACTTAAGCCTGAATAATAAAGAGTCTTAAAGTATTTCAAAAGAATTAAGGAACCCTTTTTGAAAGAAAAGTAACACTTGGTTTTTAAAGGTTTTAAAAAGAGTTATACTAGCTTTATGGGGAGTTAGGTATAACGTCTTAAGAAAGGTAAAGAAAATGGTTTACTAATTTTAGAAGTTAAGAGACTTGATCTTATAAGATAAGAGACTTAACTTAAATGAATTAATATGAGTTTTGTGTGAAACCTCATTCGTGAGTAATGAGTACGTGGTTTTTAAAAGGAATAATGTTTCTTGATTTGGAATCGAATGTGTATCGACAAACCACTGCAGCGTTAATAAAGGAAAATGTATTGAATAATGAAGTATTATTAAAACCAGTAGAAACCTCCATCTGCATAGAAGCTAAGATGAGACAAAATGATATTACATTTCCTAGATCATGGCTGCTTAATAAAATTTATGAACAAGAATAACCTACTCGCCTATGGCATATGTTACTCGATTGTTTTAAAAAGAGATTAAGACATTGAACTATGAAACTTTTCTAAAAAGAGACTTGAGTAATTGAAATTAGGCAAACTGGAACTTTCGAGAAAAGAAAGGCATTGTGCTGTCTTAAAATGGTTTAAAACTTAAAGTGTTATAACAGTTTTTTTGGGAAGTTGGTTATAACGACTCTATGAAAACAAAAGAAGGGTTTTTATCATTGGTTTTAATGTGGGAACTTGGCTTTAGAAAGAGAAGTTGTTTTGGGTTGCTTAAAAGATGTAAGTCACTCTATTTTATACTACGGGTATCGGGTGATTTTCATAAAAGGAATGGATCTCTTAAAAGGAATTTAACGTACGTAGTACTTTAGGGTTAAAACCCAGACTTTGACATAAAATGAAAGTACTTAGAGTTATGTATCACTTGCCTATGCTTGTTGTTGTGTAACTTGTCTATGCTTGTTGTTGTGTAACTTGCCTATGCTTGTTGTTGTGTAACTTGCCTATGCTTGTTGTTGTGTAACTTGCCTATGCTTGTTGTTGTGTAACTTGCCTATGCTTATTGAGATAGTCTTTGTTGTGCAAGAATTGTGTTTCTATTCTACCGCGTCTCTCGATGGAGGGCCGGTTGACTTGTTGAGAACTTACTTGGGCGTCTGGCGGTGTGGGAGATTCCAGGTATGCTTCCATTAGCATTGGTACATGGGCATGTCTACACCGTTGATGGATTACGTGGACATGTGACCATTTTTGTTATGGCGAAATATCGTGACTTACGGTTGTGATTGGGTGCGTGCTGTTTACTTGCCCCGTCGGTGTGGCGCGGTGGATCGAGTACGAGTTGTTGCACTTACCACGTGTCGCCAGCGGCGAAGTATCGTGAGTTCTGGTTGTGATCGGGTGCGTAGCTTGTATACTTGCCCCGTCGGCTACGTGGCGCGGTGGATCGGGTATAGGTTATTGCACTTGCCACGTGTCGACCGCGAGTCAGTATAGTGACGAGGTCTCGTGGTACGGCTTTGGCATCAGGTAGGACTTGGTGTTCAGGTGTACTCCTTGGTGTTGTTATATCATAGACTGCCGGCAGTGAGGAAGGAATTCCACGGGCAGGAGTGATGATTTGGGCGTGAGTCACGACTTGATATATTTGTTTATATGTTGGGTAATGTAGTTTGGTTATCATACATGTCTCCGCTTTATATAAAGCGCTATGATTTCATTTATAGTACTTCTGATTTCACATACTTGGTACTGTTGTCTTGACCTCCTTGAAGCTGCGTTCATGCCGCAGTAGAGGTACATCGGTTGTCGATCCGCTTTTAGGATCACCTTTCAGCGTCTTGGGAAGCTCCGTTCCTTGGAGGCTTATCTTTGGTATGTTACCACGAGTGCAGAGTTCTTGTACATTCGGGGTATGGCGGGGCCCTGTCCGTCATAGTTGTTGTAAAAATCTTAGAAGTGCATGTAATCTTGTTGTAGGCGGGGTTGTAAGGATTATGCTTGTTCAAAATGTCGTTATATTTATATATCTTTGAAAGGCAACGTTTTGGTTGGCCTATTTTCCTTTATCTTGATCCATGTCTATTTAAATGTTTAAGTTTTTATTTCATTTGGTTTTCTCGATGTTGTATCACTAGGGTGCCCGGTAAGGCACGATCACGGGCAGGTTGGTCGTGACAAAAAGTGGTATCGAGCGATTAGTCCTCGGAAAGTGTCTACACCGTGTCTAGTAGAGTCTTGATTATCGGTGTGTTGTGCACCACATCTATAATCGAGAGGCTATAGGACATTTAGGATTGGTTTCATTCTTCTCATTACGAGATCGTGCCTTAGAGTGTATTGTAAGTTGGACCCCTCAGCGTGCCGTTTTACGATTATGCCTCGCGTAAGGCAACCGGGCGGAAGGGCAAGCGGCGAGAGGAGGCTGCGAGTAGAAGCGGCGGCGAGACCACGATACTGAGCCTCGATCCGCGATGCAGAGCAGAGGAGATGAGTTACAAAGTGGGCCCGATTAATGGCCAAGGTTGTGGCGGACTTGAGGATAGGCTAGACGCGGCGATTCGATGCACGATGGTTCACCCTAGATCGAGATAGTTCGAGGCTACGGGATTTACGAGTTGTAAGCGCCCGAGTTTTACGGTCGAGGCACGAGGATGATCCACGGGAGTTCATCAAGCGATTCTGACGGATCGTGAGTGATCGAGCATCGGAGACCGAGTCGGTGGTCCTAGGTTCGCATCGGTGCGTGATACCAATGATCGTGGTTTGATTCGTGGGAGCTGTCGGGGAGAATGCACTTCGGCTATATGGGACGAGTTCTCGAAGGCATTTCTTGCATATTTCTTGCCTCGCGGATGAGGAGGGCTCGGATGACAGATTTTTGGTGTTGCGGCGAGCAGGCGTGCGGTTCGGGAGTACAATGTGGAGTTCGACTCATTGGCGTGCGTCCCGCGTTAGTAGCTAGTATGGAGGATCGAGTGCACCGATATGTTCTGAGGCTCGATGATTACCTAGCAGAGTTGTTGGGTGTAGCTCTTCACCGGGCATGGACATTTCCACATGCGAGCTTATGCACTTGGATGTGAGGCGGAGAAATCGCGGAATGGCCGAGATCAGCGAAGAGGGCGAGCAATGAGGTCCTGGTGACTTCGAGGCGGACCGCCTCGGCCTGAACAAGTTATGTACCTCCGCCCGATCTGAGTGGTCCTCGCACGCCGGGATATTCGGGAAGCGGTCGGGGCTCCTGTGTTTCAGATTTTCGGGAGTAGAAGTGTTCACGGATGAGGCCACCGTATCTCGGTGACCATTGTGGTAAAGCCCATAGGGGAATGTCGTCTTGGTTTGGGAGATTGCTATACTTGCGGCCAGCGGGGCCATTTGTGAGGCTGTCAGGCCGGGAGTAGCGGTGGGATAGCCTGAACTACTAGATCGATTCGGGTTCTTCACCTTCCATAGCTAGGCGGGATGTACACACCGGCGGAGCCACGGTAAGTCGCGGTGGAAGTTCGATTTTAGCGGTCCTCCGAGCCTATTTTCAGGTATATCCTTAACCCTCTAGAGTTTTGTATGTATTGATGTTGTGATGATGTGTTTAGTGTTATGTTCGGATAGCCTTGTGCTAAAATATGATTTAGAAACCTGGTTAGTGAAAAAAGGGTAAGCCTGGGGGTGAGAATATGATGAACCTTAGAATATTACAGTTGAGACCTTAGATGTAAGGCCGTCTTGAGTACAAGTTTTTGCGAGTGATCCTTGTCAGAACGTATAGGTATACGCGGAGTAATTGTGGGAAAATTCCCTTGGGTGGTGTAAAATGGAAGTGGTAGCTTTCATGACTTGAATAGGTAAGATTGTTCCGGATCGGGGAACAAGAGCGTGATGCGTTAAGTAGGTCGGGTTGGGGCCATGTTGCGGGCCAACCGCGGCTGTTCGAGGTGGGGTCGGCTACAGGTGGTCCCGCGGTGGTAGGGTCACGAGGGTGCTAGGCCCAAGATTAGATGACCATCGTATGAGTTCGTGGATATGTTCGACCAGAAGCGGATCGTAAAGGCCGGGAATGGCCTCAAGGAAGATTGAGACTAGTAAGATGACCAAGTTTGGAAGTGGTGACTCCAAAGCTTTGGGAACTAAAGCGATGGCTAAAGTGTGGTACGTATACTAAAAGAGTTCAAGTGTTCGAGAAGGGTACAACGAGTAAGGAAGGAAGAGAACGTGTGTTATTTTTGTGGCCAGGTGTGGCATTGGCAACTTGTTAAGAAGAACTTCATCGTTGTCTGTCTTGAGAAGGAACATTCGGGACGAATGTTTCTAAGGAGGGGAGAATGTTATACCCCGTATTTCCAGAGTATGTACGTGAGGGCGTACGTATAAAAATTTTAGCCTTAAGATTAGGCAAGGTTCGAAATTTGGGCACAAGTGCCGAAAGGAGTCGTTTTTCGACGAAACGTTTTACTAAACTCGCGAAGGGAAAATTTCGGCTATGTCATTTCTAATTTTTGCGGATTTTTCCGAGAGACGAAACATTTTGGACCAACGGGAGTGTTATACCCCGTATTTCCAGAGTATGTACGTGAGGGCGTACGTATTATTTTTTTTTTGCCTTAAGAATTGACAAGTTTCGAAATTTGGGCACAAGTGCCTATAGGAGTCGTTTTTCGACGAAACGTTTCCACAGCTTTCGTAGGGAAAATTCCGGCTATGTCATTTTTAATTTTTGCGGATTTTTCTGAGAGACGAAACATTTTGGACCAACGGGAGGGTGACAAGTGTCACCCTCACATTGGGTGCGTTTTGGGGCGGTAATGGACGAAAGGGTGGGGTGTAGTTGGTAGGATATTTGTGCAAGTTGGTGTGGTAGATGGATAAGGTCCACATGGTTAAAATCTAGCCCTACACTTGCACCACACTTGTCTTCATCTTGGCCATTGGTTGGCCTTCACTTGACCTATAAATACCCCTCTAGTTGAAGACATTCTTCATCCAAAACTTGAGCAATCTTTCTAAGTCTCAAATACTCCCTCCCTCTTGTTTGCTTTCGTCCACCACACCCCCTCCCCTTTGAGAAGGCCCTTTGGCAGAGCTTCCCCTCCTTTGTGGTGCACTAGCCAGAGGTACCACTAGCCTTGTTGTCTCGTATAAATACCCCCCTTTTGTGGTATAGAAATACTCTCCTAGTATTGTTATAATGCCCAAAATACTCTAGCCCATATACCTTATAGTACTTCCAAAGTTACCTCTATACGTAGAGCCCGGAAAATACTATTATACTTCCTTTAGCTACTAAACGAAACCCTAAGGAAAACCTTCATAGTCGGTTGAAGTGTTAAGTAGAAGTTGGTAAGAACTTCTAAGGGTTGTTTGGAGCGGGTTGGAGCGCACGGAGTAGGAGCTAAACCTTGCTCAGGATCGACATATAAACTCGGGTAATTTTGGGCTTATCGAGGTAAAACACTCTTGACCTTCTGTTGTAATTGGAAATTACATGTTGTTGGATTATATAGTTAAGGTATACTATATATAGTATTGAACAGTTGTGCGACAATGTCTTTTGACTTAAGCCTGAATAATACTTACGGCAATGTCTTGCGACTTAAGCTGAATTTAAAGAAGAAGCGAGCTGTAATTACATAGGGTGTATTCTGATAGACTTGTGTAGCATTCTTTGTGTAGTAGAATTGTACGTCCGGTTAGGCGTGCAAACCCCACTGGTTGGCTTGGTAGCGGCCTCGATAGAGGAGGAGATTTCTGTTGCGGGAAGAGAAGTCTTTGCGAATTTTACGTAGAATATTCTACATTGAGATCTAAGATGTTAATAGGCGCCTTGTGGCCTCTATAGGTTGAAATACTGCGTGTGGCGTGGTCTACTTGGCTTAAGGTGTAGCCGACGGTTTGAGGTACTTGGAGCGTTTTGCTATTAGCCGATAATCGTCGCGAGGTATGTGAACCTCTTCCTATCTTTCTAGCATGATATGTGTATAACTATGTAGTACGGTAGACGTACATGTGTTAAATGTATTTAATTGCTTTTAAACATAAAGTGTTATAACGGCTTTATGGTAAGTTGGTTATAACAGCTCTATGTAAATAAGAAATGCTTTGCGGTTTTTAAAAGATAACTGATTTGACTTATAACTGACTTGATGTGTGATAATAACGAACCTTGAAGTATTCTGAAAGATTAAGAAACCCTTTTTGAAAGAAGAGTAATACTTGGTTTTGACAACTTAAGAGTTATACTAGCTTTATGGGAAGTTAGGTATAACGTCTAAAAGAGATAAAAAGAATGGCTATTTGATCTTAGAAGTTAAGAGACTTGATCTTATAAGATAAGAGACTTAACTTAATTAATTGATTTGAAAGTTGTAAGATGTGTGAAACCTCATTCGTAAGTAATGAGTACTTAGTTTTTGAAAGGAATAATGTTTTACTGATTTCGAAAATCAGAATGTGTATCGACAAACCACTGCAGCGTTAATAAAGGAAAATGTATTGAATAATTAAGTATTATTAAAACCAGTAGAAACCTCCATCTGCATAGAAGCTAAGATGAGACAAAATGATATTACATTTTCTAGATCATGGCTGCTTAATAAGATTGATTATGAACAAGAATAACCTACTACTTTATGGCATGTGTTACTCAATTGTTTTAAAAAGAGATTAAGACATTGAACTATGAAACTTTTCTAAAAAGAGACTTGTGTAATTGAAATTAGGCAAACTGGAACTTTAGGGAAAAGAAAGGCATTGGGTTGTCTTAAAATGGTTTAAAACATAAAGTGTTATAACAGCTTTATGGGAAGTTGGTTATAACGACTTTATGAAAGCAAAAGAAAGGTTTTAGCATTGGTTTTAATGTGGTAACTTGACTTTAAAAAGAGAAGTGTTTTGGTCTAAAAAGAAGGCATGGTATTGCCTTAATTCGGTTTTAAAAAGGGAAAGTATGGAAGTTGTTTTGGTTTACTTGAAAGATATAAGTCACTCTATTTTTTTATACTACGGGTATCGGGTGACTTTTATAAAAGGGAATGGATCTTTAAAAGGAACTTAACGTACGTAGTACTTTAGGGTTAAAAACCCGGACTTTGGCATAAAATGAAAGTACCTTGAGTTGTGTAACTTGCCTATGCTTGTTGTTGTGTAACTTGCCTATGCTTGTTGTTGTGTAACTTGCCTATACTGGTTGTTGTGTAACTTGCTTATGCTTGTGGTGATAGCCTTTGTTGTGCAAAAATGGTGTTCTATATAACCGTCTCTCGATGGAGTCTTTGGTTGACTTGTTGAGACTTTCTTGGGCGTCTGGCGGTGTGGAAAATTCCACGGTATGCTCGCTGATAGTGTTATTCCATGGACTAGCTCTCCATGAGGTTTCTTCTTGTTCGGCCTTGGTACGGTGGTGGCTTCGTACTTGCCGTCTCGTGGCTGATTCGGCCTTGGTACACAGTAGTTAGCCCTCGCGCTTGCCGTTCGGTGTAGTGACGAAGTCTCGTGATCTGACCTTGGTACGGTGGTCACCGTACTTGCCCCGGTCAGCTACGTGACCGGCCTTGGTATCTGGTAGTCGGCTCTCGCACTTGCCCCGTGTCAGCTTCGTGCTTGTGGTTGCATTGTATTATTGGTACGGTCGGATCTGGTAGTTATACTTGTCCTGTACGGTTTTTATGACACAGGTGGGACCTGGTGTTCAGGTATACTCCTTGGTATTGTTATATCATAAAGCTATGGCGGTGAGGAAGAAATTCCACGAACACAGTGATAATTTGGGCGTGAGTCACGACTTGATGTATCGGTTATATGTTGTATCTTGTAGTTTGGTCATCATACATGTCTCTGCTTTATATAGACTATTATGATTTCATTTACGGTATTCTGATTTCACATACTTGGTACTGTTATCTTGACCTCGCCGAGCTGCGTTAAATCTGCGGTAGAAATCGTCATTTGATCCGCGTTTAGGATCTCATTTTAGCGTTTTGGGAAGCTCCGTTCCGTCGGAGGCTTATCTTTGGTATGTTACCACAGTGCATGTAAGTTCTTATGCGTTCGGGGTATGGCGGGCCTGTCGTCATAGTTGTTGTATAAATCTTAAGTGCATGCTTTGTTGTGGCGGGGTTGTAAGGATTATGCTTGTTCAAATGTCTTTATATATATATATGTTGAAAGGCAACTGTTTTGGTTGGCCTGTTTATTTATAATATCTCTCATTTCATGTTCATGTTTTATTTTCCGCTGATTTTCTCTGATGGTTGTATCACTAGGGTGCCCGGGGTAAGGCACCAGTCACGGGCCCGGATTCGGGTCGTGACAGGGAGGGTGACAAGTGTCACCCTCACATTGGTGGACGGTTGGGCGGTAATGGGACGAAAATTGTGGCTTGTTTTGTCAAGTAGTTGGTAGGATATTTTGGTGGTAGATGGATAAGGTGTACTTGGCTTGATCTTGGCCTTACACTTGCCTAACACATGGATTAATCTTGGCCATTGGTTGTACTTGCTTGACCTATAAAGACCCCTCTATGTTGATGAACTTCTTCATCCAAAATTGTTCTAAGTGTTAAAATCCTCCCTCCCCTCTTAGAGAGAGTTTTCGTCCACCACACCCCCCTCCCCCTTTGTTGAGGCCTTTTGGCCGAGAGAAATACCCCCCCTAGCCTAAATTGTTTTCGTATAATACCCCTTTTGTGGTATAGAAATACTTCTCCAAGTATTGTTATAATGCCCAAATACTTTAGCCCTTATACCTTGTAGTACTTTCCAAAGTTACCTCTATACGAAAAGCCCGGAAAATACTATTATACTTTCCTCGATCCAAAAAGCAAACCCTAAGTAAAATCTCCATAATTGGTTGGAGTACTAAGTAGAAGTTGTGTAGAACTTCTAAGGGTTGTTTGGAGCGGATTGGAGCACTCGGAGTAGGAGCTTAACGTTGCTCAGGATCGACTTTTAACTTGGATAATTTTGGGCTCATCGAGGTAAATACTCTCATCCTTATTGTAATTGGGAATTACATCAGTAGTTGAATTGAAATGAATATAAAATTCATAGAAAAGAATTGAATTGTAATAGAAGGATATTCTGAGAATAGACTTGTATTGAAATCACATCGGAAGAATATAAGTAGAAGATTGAATTGTACTTACATAGAATTTGTATTCTGATGGTGATAACCTTTATTGGTTGAATGTTCGCAAGTAGCATGTGCTACTTAGAAGGTGGACAAGGCTAGCGGGTTATAGCGTGGAGCGTTTTGCTTATAGTCGATAATCGTCGCGAGGTATGTGATTCTTCCTATACTCTTGAGCATGAAGTATTTTAAAAGAATACATATAGTACGGTAGACGTACGTGTGGAAATGTATTTTGACTTAAGCTGAATAATATGTATACATTATATGGAAGATGTGCGTGTGCTAGCGAATATAGTTGTACGGCAATGTCTTTTGACTTAAGCCTGAATAATAAGAACCTTGAAATATTTTAAAAGGAATATAGATATAGTACGGTAGACATACGTGTGTTAACTGAATGTAGCGTTACGGCAATGTCTTTTGACTTAAGCCTGAATAATAAAGAGTCTTAAAGTATTTCAAAAGAATTAAGGAACCCTTTTTGAAAGAAAAGTAACACTTGGTTTTTAAAGGTTTTAAAAAGAGTTATACTAGCTTTATGGGGAGTTAGGTATTGTTACACCCCATAAGTCCAGGACATGTATAAGAGAATGTACGTAAGGAAACAAGACTTGGAAATTAGTACGAAAGGAAGAATTGTTTTTCCGACGGAAAATCTTCCGAAGGTCGGAAAGGAAAAATGTTCGTTATTGAGAATTGGATTCTCAAAATGCATTATTTGAAGAGTATGGAACTTATAAATATTATGGAAATTTATTTTTACGGATTTGGTCATGTGGGGCCCACCCGAGGAAATTTTACATTTTTGTGGGGCCATGAGGTCTGAATTTTATGGACGAATGAGAGGGCGACAAGTGGCACCCCCATAAGTGGTCTTGGTCGAATTAGAGGAGGGGTAATATGGTCATTGAACATCTTGGAAGATAAGTCTTCAAAGCTTGACATAATTGACTAGTCAACTTGCCACATAAGCTTGATCCATGTGATTTTAATCCTAGCCTCACATTTGTTTAAGTCTAAGCCCTCGATATGTGTTATATACTAACTAGTAGCAAGACTAGCTCATTTTAACACTTAGAGAAATTAGAAGACCTTGTGTTCTTCAAGAAAGCTCGGCTTAGTGTAATTTCCCACAAAATTTTATAGTTTTGATCCATTAGCCACAAGACTTTAACTTGATGTCCCTAGGGTATTGTAAGGATATCTCAATAGAAATATTTGGAAAAACGTATTTTTACGTTAGTCGCAAGCGGAAACTAGGGAGTTCTTGACTTTGAAGTTGGAACTTGAAGATGGGTTCTTCATAGGCCTCTAGGAGTGCTTGAGCGGATTGGAACCTAAGGAAAGGAGCTAAGAATTGCTAAGCGCGACTTTGGAATCTTGGAAATTTTAAGGGCTTTAAAGGTATATTAGCATCGTTGTAGCAATTAAGGTTTACTTATCATTGTAGCTATGGTTTTAGCAAGCATGAGTTATATAGTATGAAGTTTGATATGTTTATTGACTATTGGAACCCTAATCCGAAATCTAGCATGTTTAACTTTAAGATTTCAATTCTAGTCGATTATTAGTCTAAGCGTCGCATGTTGTTTAAAGAAGGAAATTGTAGTTGTTGAAGTTGTTTAGACTATATAACATGTTAGACCTTAGAACTTGGAATTTGTAAGAAGGATTGAAAAAGACTTAGTGTTGTTCTAGAGGTTGGCCGAGAATGGCTTTTGGCATATTCACTATTTCGTATGAATTGTGGGGCGGAATTTTACACGTATTGTAAGGCGTGTAATCCCCTTTGTTTGGTTGATTGTTTGGAGCCTTAAATGTGGCTTGTTGGTTATTGTATTCGGCCTTGAAAAAGGTGGCAAAGTAAGTAGAAACAAAGGAGGTGCTGCCCGATTTTCCGTAGAATTAGAGACCGTATACTTAGTATTATTCTACGTAGAGACTAGAAGTTGATAGTCTTGTTGTGACCATTATAGGTTGACACTTCTACGTACGGCGTATTCGGCTTAGCTTGTGGATATTAGCCGAAAAGGTATGTGAACTATCTCCTCTTCTAGCATGATTCCTTAGAATAAAGAAAGTAAGTTCTACTCCTTGAATGGTCCATTCCTTGCTTGTATTTGGATTGCCTAAAATATAATTTGTTCTATGTACTTCCTTGAGTGTACTTTGATGTTTAAATTGTAAGTAGTATAATCCATTTCCTTAGGGAAGTTTGGATTCTTAAAAGTGAAGGTATTTTTCTTAAAGTACATAGAGACTTGAAAAGGAAGTGGTTTCCAAATCTTTTGGCTAGTGCCTTAGTTCTAAAACCTAAAGGTCATTATAATGACTTTAGGGGAGTCAAAGGAGTGATTTACTTATTTGATTTAATAGAGGAGAAATGACATGATGTAAGAGAAGTACGATGCGAGCAGGGTGAAGTGACTTGAGGATTCAAAAGTAGAAGAAAACTTGTTTTCTAACTATTAAGAGACTTGAAGTATTTTGAAAGTTGAGAACTTGATTTGTAAGTATGTGATACTTGGATTTAATAGTATAAGTCTCTTGGTTATTGAAGGAATGGATACGTCTAAAACCATAAAGGGTTATAACGGCTTTATGGGAAGTTGGTTATAACGGCTTTATGGAAGGTTTAGAAAGTTGTCTATTTTGATTAAATCGGCATAAGTTGCCTAGATTGTGAAAATTTGGAGTTACTTGATTTCAAGCTTTGAAATGAGTTTTCTAAAAGTGTAGTAACTTACTTTGAAAAATAGACACGCCTTGATACTACGGGTGTTAGTATCTTGGGGCTTTACATAGAAAGGAGTCTTTTATAAAGGAATGTACGTACGTAGTACTTTGGCTTGTTAAAAGAGAATTATTCTATGTATGCCTTGATTAGTACCTTGGCTTGATAAATTGAGGATTTGTCTAAGTATGCCGTGATAAGTACTTGGGCTTGTTAATTGAGAATTGCCTATGTGTGCTGGAAATAGCCGGTTGTGTGCTATTGGTATATCGATCGTTTGAGTCATTCCGGGTTTGTGGCATTTGCGTAATTAGTGGATTTGCTACCCACGATGCGAGGAATACCTTATGCGAGTCCGTAGGGCTTATGCGGGTGAAATAGTCCCATGCGGGCGGGTCCAGCCTATGCGAGGAATACCTCATGCGAGTCCGTAAGGGCTTATGCGGGTGAAATAGTCCTATGCGAGGAATACCTCATGCGGGTCCGAAAGGGCTTATGCGGGTGAAATAGTCCCATGCGGGCGGGTCCAGCCTATGCGAGGAATACCTCACGCGGGTCCACGCGACCTATGCGGGTGAAATAGTCCCAGGAATAGGATTGCTAAATGATACTGCGGGCGGATGGTCCTGCTTGATCATGAGCTTCCTAGTTTATATTGTAAGGATACTACTGTTTACTCTCATTGTTAGTAAGGCACAATGTGTTGTATTTTGATTATCATATATGTCCCCGGATTTGTTTGTGTTACCCTATGGTCATGCTTTTACGAGGTGGGATTCCGGGGCATGGGACCACGAGGTATTGAGGACACAGGTGGGACTTGGTGTTCATGTATCCTTATTGGTGTTATTACATCATGGACTGCCGGCAGTGAGGAAGGATTCCACGGGCATGATTGATATTATGGGCGTGAGACCCATGGTTATATTGAGTAATGACTTTGAGGGCTTGCGTCACGACTTGATATATTTGCTTATGTGTTATGTCTTGTAGGTTGGATATCATACATGTCTCTGTGTTATTTAGGCTGCTATGATTTTATTACGATACTTCTGTTCACATACAGTACATTCTTGTCGACCTCCTTGAAGTGCGTTCATCCGCGAGTTTAGATCTTGATTCGGTGATCGGCAGTGTAGGATCCCGCTCGGGGTTTTGGATAAGCTCCTTACATTAGGAGTTTATCTTTGGTATATGTCCTTGATGCGAGCTTTGTATAGTTTTAGATGCGGCGGGGCCTTGTCGTCGTAGTTGATTTAACTCGCAAGTGCGTATTCATATGTGGGATTGGACGCATGTACGATGTAGTGTCTTTAGTTTATGTATATATGGCAGCCTTGTCGGCTTTTCCCTTGCACGTACGTTCGTTTTAAAAAAAAATGAGGTGTTATTTCAGTTCCGCAACTTACTTGTATTGTTAAGGTAGAATGGTGCTCAGGTAGGGCACCAGTCACGGGCCCGGGGTTCGGGCTGTGACAGGTATAACGTCTTAAGAAAGGTAAAGAAAATGGTTTACTGATTTTAGAAGTTAAGAGACTTGATCTTATAAGATAAGAGACTTAACTTAAATGAATTAATATGAGTTTTGTGTGAAACCTCATTCGTGAGTAATGAGTACGTGGTTTTTAAAAGGAATAATGTTTCTTGATTTGAATCGAATGTGTATCGACAAACCACTGCAGCGTTAATAAAGGAAAATGTATTGAATAATGAAGTATTATTAAAACCAGTAGAAACCTCCATCTGCATAGAAGCTAAGATGAGACAAAATGATATTACATTTCCTAGATCATGGTTGCTTAATAAGATTTATGAACAAGAATAACCTACTACTTTATGGCATATGTTACTCAATTGTTTTAAAAAGAGATTAAGACATTGAACTATGAAACTTTTCTAAAAAGAGACTTGAGTAATTGAAATTAGGCAAACTGGAACTTTAGGGAAAAGAAAGGCATTGTGCTGTATTAAAATGGTTTAAAACATAAAGTGTTATAACAGTTTTTTTGGGAAGTTGGTTATAACGACTCTATGAAAACAAAAGAAGGGTTTTTATCATTGGTTTTAATGTGGGAACTTGGCTTTAGAAAGAGAAGTTGTTTTGGGTTGCTTAAAAGATGTAAGTCACTCTATTTTATACTACTGAATCGGGTGATTTTCATAAAAGGAATGGATCTCTTAAAAGGAATTTAACGTACGTAGTACTTTAGGGTTAAAACCCGGACTTTGACATAAAATGAAAGTACTTAGAGTTATGTATCACTTGCCTATGCTTGTTGTTGTGTAACTTGTCTATGCTTGTTGTTGTGTAACTTGCCTATGCTTATTGTTGTGTAACTTGCCTATGCTTGTTGTTGTGTAACTTGCCTATGCTTATTGAGATAGTCTTTGTTGTGCAAGAATTGTGTTTCTATTCTACCGCGTCTCTCGATGGAGGGCCGGTTGACTTGTTGAGAACTTACTTGGACGTACCGGCAGTGACGGGAGATTCCACGGGTATGCTTCCATTAGCATTGGTACATGGGCATGTCTACACCGTTGATGGATTCTGTGGACATGTGACCATTTTTTGTTATGGCGAAGTATCGTGACTTACGGTTGTGATTGGGTGCGTAGCCTGTTTACTTGCCCCCGTCAGCTACGTGGCGCAGGTGGATCTGGTACAGGTTGTTGCACTTACCACGTGTCAGCTTCGCGGCGAAGTATCGTGACTTACGGTTGTGATCGGGTGCGTAGCTTGTATACTTGCCCGCCGCCTACGTGCGCAGTGGATCGGGTATATGTTATTGCACTTGACATGTGTCAGCTTCGCGAGTCAGTATAGTGACGAGGTCTCGTGGTACGGCTTTGGCATCAGGTAGGACTTGGTGTTCAGGTGTACTCCTTGGTGTTGTTATATCATAGACTGCCGGCAGTGAGGAAGGAATTCCACGGGCACGAGTGATGATTTGGAGGGCGTGAGTCACGACTTGATATATTTTTATATGTTGGAGTCGTAGTTTGGTTATCATACATGTCTCTGCTTTATATAAAGCGCTATGATTTCATTTATAGTACTTCTGATTTCACATACTTGGTACTGTTATGACCTCCTTCGGGCTGCGTTCATCTGCGGTAGAGGTACATCATTTGTCGATCCATTTTAGGATCACCTTTCGGCGTCTTGGGAAGCTCCGTTCCTTGAGGCTTATCTTTGGTATGTTACCACAGTGCAGTAGGTTCTTGTACATTCGGGGTATGGCGGGGCCTGTCCGTCATAGTTGTTGTAAAAATCTTAGAGGTGCATGTAATCTTGTTGTGGCGGGGTTGTAAGGATTATGCTCGTTCAAAATGTCGTTATATTTATATATCTTGAAAGGCAACCGTTTTGGTTGGCCTATTTTCCTTTATCTTGATCCATGTCTATTTAAATGTTTAAGTTTTTATTTCATTGGTTTTCTACGATGTTGTATCACTAGGGTGCCGGGGTAAGGCACGATCCGCGGGCCGGTTGGGTCGTGATGAGTTCTACGACTCAACCACAACATGTGACTCTGCACCTCAGGAATAACAACGATGGTGGGACAGGCCTGTCATACCACGAATGTACATAAATCTACAACATCGGGGAAAGATCGTACCAAAAAGACAAGCCTCGGAGAAATGGAGCTTCGACGTCGATAAGTGATCCTAAGTATGAGGATCCACCACCGCTACCCTACTGCGGCATGACGCGGCCCGAGAAGGGGTCGATACCAATATGTACTAAGTATGTAAGCGGAAAATCGTAATTACATCATAAGTTTAAAACAAAGCCGGAGACATGTATGATAATAAAATTACAGTACACAGTGTCTTACTAACAATGGGAGTAACTAAGAGTATACGTACAACATAAAAATAGGAAGCTCACGATCAAAGCAGGACCATCCGCCCGCAGTATCATTAAGCAATCCTACTCCTGGGACTATTTCACCCGCATAGGTCGTGTGCACCCGCATGAGGTATTCCTCGCATAGGTTGTACCCGCCCGCATGGAACTATTTCACCCGCATAAGCCCATAAGGACTCGCATGAGGTATTCCTCGCATCGTGGGTAGCAAATCCACGGAAAAATAGGCGGTATAACGTCTTGGGGGTTCACCCCTCATTTATACTCTTACCCTGAAGCAGGTGGTATAACGTCTTGGGGATTTACCCCTCATTTATACTCTTACCCTGGAGAAGGTGGTATAACGTCTTGGGGGTTTACCCCTCATTTATACTCTTACCCTATCTCAATCGGCCATCATACATAACATAACCCCTACCGGCTTATCATACAATAAATAAGCAAGTTAAGAAATCCCCCTAACTTCTTATTAGTCTTATTCATATACACTCTCATTTTAGTTTACTTAAGGCACTAACATATCTTTTATGAAAATCCGGGAATTTAACCCAAGTACTACATACTTCTACTCTTTAAAACAAATGACTCTTTTTAGTATAAAACTTCCAAGATACTATTAACCATAGTATCAAGTCAAAATTACTTTTCAGGACAAGTCACAATACCTTTTAGAAATAAAGTTAGGTTTCTAAATCAAGTGACTCATTTTCTTATAAAATCTTAGGCAATTGATGCCTTAAAATCAAATTGTCTTTCATTAAATCAAGTCATTTATCTTTCCATAAAGCTAATATAACCAACTTCCCATAAAGTCGTCATATTCACTTTATACCTTAGCCAAAAACAATTTCCTATCCAAGGGACTTATACGTTTAAAACGGAACAAGTATCACATACTTTAAAACTCTTCAAGTCCCTTAACTTTAATAAAACTTAAGACATCCTTAATATTTTCAAAGAAGTGAGTTAATCTCCTAACTCACCCGACTTGGCTATTCATAAAACTAGTAAAGGATATCAAGGTCTTGTACGTCTACCGTACTATATACGTGCAACTAGTCATGCTCAAAAGATAGGAAAAGTTCTACATACCTCTTCGGGTCAAACCACTTGCCAAGTATAAAATCCCGCCCGTAGAATGTCAACCTATAATATCCACAATACGTCTATTAACGCCTTACTTCAAACGTAGAATATTATAAGTGTAAAGTCTCTAAATTCTACGGAAAATCGGACAGCACCTCCTTTGTTTCTACTTACTTTGCCACCTTTTTCAAGGCCGAATTCAATAACCAAACACGCCACATTTAAGGGCCCAACAATGCAATTAAACAATAGGGGATTACACGCCTACTAGACGTGTAAAATTCCGCCCCACGAACGATATCAAACTAATAGAACTACTAGGCCAATTCGGCAGACTTGAGGTACTATAACATCAATTCTTATCCAATTTCCACTTCAATCCAAATTGTTAGCATAACATGATATCAAGTCGCAATCGATTATACTACTATAATCTTCAAGTAAGTAACATGCGACGATTCTAGTAAACGACCAAATTGTAATCCAACTTCACATGGCTTACATTACATTTCGGATTTTAAGGCTACAATCAATCCATAATACTTATAAACTTCAACACATATACTTCATGCTAGCAACATGTAAAGCTAACAACAATATATATAATCTTGTAACATTTTTAAGAGACAAGATTATTACCTCAACGAATCTTAATCCAACTCCAAATCCGAAGTCGCTCCTTAGAAACATAGAGTCTCTTCAAGACACTTCAATCCGCTACTTGAGACCCTTAGAACAACACCAACAAATTTCCTTCAAACTTCCAAACAAAACCTAGAAAGCAACTAGGTTTTCACCTTGCGACTAATACAAAAACTATCTTTTTCCGAGATTTTTCTATTGAGATACACTTACAATACACTCATGAACCTTGGTTTAAAGTGTGGAGCTTAATGAACAAGAAACAAAAAAATTTCCTTTTCAAATGCAAGTGAACCCGAGAGCAACTAGAGTGAGTTCTTCAATTTCTTGAAATTTTTTCTAAGTGTTGGACTATGTCTTGCTACTAGTAGTATTATATAGCACAATGGAGGGTCAAGATGTGAACAAATGGGTGGCTTGGAAGAGCTCTTATTAAATATCAAGCCTTGTGGACCCATTGACCAAGTCAATTTTCTCAAGCTCACTACTTGCAAGACTTAGTCATCCTACAAAGGTCAAATGACCCTTAAGTCCTTGCCCATTTTCGTCCAAGGCTCCATAAGGGGGGGGGGGGGTGTGACACGTGTCGCCCTCCCATTCGTCACAATATTACATTTTTCGATAATTTCATAATTCTGATAAATTTTTACAAGTCTCAAATCTTAACACTTGTGAGTTCTTACGTACGTTCTTAAAACATTTCCTGTAAATACGGGGTGTAACATTCTTCCCCCCTTAGAAACATTCGTCCCCAAATGTTCTTTCGGAGTCAAACTTATAATTAGCGACATAGTTTCCTTTCACAACCCCGACATACCAATAATGTCACACATGGCCACATAATAGAATTTAAGCAAAGGAAATACTTCAATTAAAACTTGACAAGTAAGGGGAAACGAATTACCTAAAGGTGTAGGGAATAAGTGAGGATACTTCCTCAACATGTCCTCCTCCGCTTCCCAAGTCATCTCATCCCGGTTATCATTCCTCCACAAGACTTTGACGGAAGCCACATCCTTGGTCATGATCGCGACACAGCGATCAAGTATCACTATGGGACTCTCCTCATACGATAACCCCTCTGTCACCTGGACCTCACTAGCAGGGAAAACTCTCGCTGGATCTCCTGTCACGACCCGACCGGGCGTGGTGAGGCCTACGAGGCACCCTGTCGGTATATATCGAGAGAATAGCGTGGAACATACACAACACATAAAAACTTAGGCGATGAAGACAAGGCTAGCCGATAAGGCCACCTCCCGTAAAATATACACAGTCTAGAAATCGAACAGTACATCTTTTTTTTTCTTTACAACCCAATCCATAATGTGACTACAGACCTCTAAGAATAACAACTGTGACGGGACAGGGCCCCGCCATACCCCTGAATGTACAACAACCGACCATACCAGGGATAAGCCTCCGGAGTAATGGAGTTTCCCAACAGCTGAACAGTGATCCTAAGCGTGAGGATCAGCAACCTGTATACTCTACCTGCGGCATGAACGCAGCCCCCCGAAGGAGTCGATAACATGTACCAAATATGTGGCCCGAAATCTTGTAATGAAATCATAAGTCAATAATAAAACTGGAGACATGTATGATAACTCAATTAACAGTACACTGTGCCTTACTAACAATGAGAGTAAACAAGTATATACTTTACTGCATAAAAATTGGAGGCTCATGATCAAAACAGGGTCCCTCGCCCGTAGTATCAATAAGCAATCCTACTCCTGGGACTATTTCACCCGCATGGGTCCTGTGGACCCGCATGAGGTATTCCTCGCATAGGTTGTACCCGCCCGCATGGGACTATTTCACCCGCATAAGCCCATAAGGAGTCGCATGAGGTATTCCTCGCATCATGGGTAGAAAATCCACAGAACAGATGGTATAACGTCTTGGGGGTTTACCCCTCATTTATACTCTTACCCTGAAGCAGGTGGTATAACGTCTTGGGGGTTTACCCCTCATTTATACTCTTACCCTGGAGAAGGTGGTATAACGTCTTGGGGGTTTACCCCTCATTTATACTCTTACCCTAGCTCAACCGGCCATCATACATAACATAAGCCCTACCGGCTTACCATACATAACATAAACACTACCGACTTATCATACCATAAATAAGCAAGTTAAGAAATCCCCCTAACTTCTTATTAGTCTTATTCATATTGTTATACCCCGTATGTCCAGAGTATGTACGTAAGGGAATACGTACAAAAGTATAGCCTTAAAGTTTAGGCAAAACGTTTTTATTTGTGCACAACTCGCTAAAAGAATCGTTTTCCGACGAAACGTTTCCACAGCTTTCGTAGGGTAAATTCCGGCTATGCCATTTCTAATTTTTGCGGATTTTTCCGAGAGACGAAACATTTTGGACCAACGGGAGGGCGACACTTGGCACCCTCCAATTGGTGGACTTGAATCGTCCATTTGGACGAATTGGAATACCTTGGCACGTTTTTTGTGCCTTGTGCACAAGTCAAGGAGTTGGTAGGATATTTGTGTTTAGTTAATCTTCACCCTACACTTGCCTTGCACTTGTCTTAATCTTGGCCATTGGTTGGCCACCTCTTGACCTATAAATACCCCCTTAGAGATGAAGAGTTCTTCATCCACAAATTACTTTCAAGTCTTGAATATCCTCCTCTCCCTTTGTAGCCTTTTCGTCCAAACACCTCCTCCTCCCTTGTGAAGGCCCTTGGCGAATACCCTCCTCTAGCCTAGTAGTTTGGCGAGGCCCCCTAGCCTAGCCAAAACCTACCCCTCCTTTGGTAGAAAAGTTGCCTTCTTGTATTGTTATAATGCCCAAAATACCTAGCCCCAAATCCCTTAGTACTTAGTAGAAGTTGTGAAGAACTTCTAAGGTTTCATGGAGCATACAACTTAGGAGCAAAACCTTGCTCGGTAGCGACTTTATCTAGGATATTATTGGGCTTCTTGAGGTAACTAATCCTAACCCTCTTTTGAATTAGAGAATACTTCTTGTTGTAGTATAAGAATAAGTATAAATACTTAGAAGAATATTGATTAGAATTGAACTGTTATCACGGTAGAAGGGTTTAAAGAAGAATAAATGAACTATGCTTATATAGAATTTGTTTTCACTGATGAACTTGAGTAGCTCACGGGTAGGAAATCGCCCAATTTTCCGTAGGATATAGAACCCTCTGTTTAGAACTGTTTTCAAAGTAGTATGAACGTTGATAGACGTGTCTGACTATTATAGGCTGACTCTCTGCGCGCGACATATTCAACTTGGCAGGTGGTTTTCGCTGAGAAGGTATGTGATTCTTCCTAAAGCATGATATTTTACAAAATATATATAGTACGGTAGACGTACATGTGTTAACTGAATAATAACTACGGCAATGTCTTTGACTTAAGCCTGAATAATACTTACGGAAATGCCTCACGGCTTAAGCCTGAATAACACTTACGGCAATGCCTCACGGCTTAAGCCTGAATAATAAAGATCTGAAAGCAATTCAAAAGAATACTGAATCATTTTTTTAACAGAAGAGAACTAATTGGTTTTTAAACAGAAGCTTAAGAGTTATACTAGCTTTATGGGAAGTTAAGTATAACCACTTAAGATTGATAAAAGAAACAGTTTGCCTATGTGTTTATAACAAACTTATATTGAATTGTGAAAAGAATAATAAGATGGTTGATAAGTAGACATGATATGATGCTATGTGTGTTAGTGTCTTGTAACGTTGTGTAAAAGAGTATTCTTGTTGTGCTTATGTTGTTTAACGATAAGCTGTTAGGTTAGTGTAACATCACTCACCTCTTGACATATTACCGGGGGTTAAGCTGCCCTCCGATGCGGGGTAGACTCAGGTGGTCTGGGACCATGATTCGAGAATACCTCATGCGGGTCCAAGGGACCTATGCGGAGCTACGGGAGTTCCAGGTTAGTGTGCGGGGTTATACCTCATGCGTTCTATGTGGCCATGCGGACTACGAGTCGGGGCGATGCAGGAGTAGCTACCCTCGATGCGGGGTTATATACCTATGCGGGCCTATGTGATTGGCCTATGCGGACTACTGAGTCCGAGATTAGGATTGCATGGTGATACTACGGGCAATGGCCTGCCGATCATTCGCGACCTAGAAAAGACACATTCTGATTTACCTATTCTGCTCTTGTTTGTGATATGGCACTATGTGCGGTTTCCTGGTTGTTTCATACATACTTGCAAAACTGTTTTTAAAATGATATGTTTCATTTAAGTATTTCTGATTTCATATACTTAGTACTGTTGTCTCGACCTCGCCCGAGGGCTGCGTTCATGCCGCGGTAAGGCGGCAGTGCTAGATCCACATTCCTAGGATCTACGTTGGTGTCGGGAGCTCCATCCTTTCCGGAGGCTCTACTTTTGGGTATGATCTCCTGTTGTAGATAGTTTTGTCTGATCAGTATGGCGGGGCCTGTCCGCCATAGTTGTATATTCCTTAGAAGTGCAGTAGTCATGTTATACAAGTATCGGATGTAGCGCTAAACCATGTCTATATATATATCTTAGAAAGCGATGTTTTCTCACTTAAAGCGTGTCTTATTTTATAAAGCGTTTCATGTCTTGTTTTATATTTCGATTACTCGATGTATGACTACTTGGGTGCCGGTGAGGCACGATCCACGGGCCCGAATGGGTCGTGACAAAAGTGGTATCGAGCGATTAATCCTCGGAAAGTGTCTCTGCACCGTATCTAGTAAGTCTTGATTATCGGTGTGTTGTGCACCATCAATAATCGAGGAGGCTATAGGATATTTAGGATTGGTTTCTATTCTTCTCACTGAGATCGTGCTTTAGAGTGTGTTTAAGTCGGACCCTTCTAACGTATTCCTTGTTACATGATTATGCCTCCACGTAGGCAACCCGGGCGAGAAGGGCAAAGCGGGAGCCGCCGATCGAACACCTAGAGTCACGAGGCTCGAGCCCGGTCTATACGAGAGATGGCGAGTTCTATGACGCCGCCAGCCCAGCGAAACCACAGTACCACCTCGCATCCCACACAGGCGGAGGTTGGGGTACTGAGAGATAGCCCGACTTTTGGCTAAAGTTGTGGCCCGTCTGAGAGAGGCTGGATGCGGCGATTCGATTCAGCTCGGCTCGATCGCACCGTAGTGCACCCGAGGCGAATAATTTGAGACTACGAGATTTCTTGAGTTGTAGCCCGCCGAGTTTTACGGTCGAGGCGGAGGATGATCCGCAAGAGTTCATCCGTCGGCTCTGAAGGATCATGAGGGTAATCAAGGCCTCGAGAGGCAGTCTGTGACGCCGGTTCGCATCGGTGCGTGATACCGCGATCGATTGGTTTGATTCATGGGAGTTATCGGGGAAACGCGTCCTACTTGGGATGAGTTCTCGAGGCTTTCCTCACCCACTTCTTGCCTCGCGGATGAGAGGCGCGGGTGATAGATTTTTTCTTTGGCGAGGCAGAGGGCGACCTTGTCGAGTACAATGTCGAGTTTGATTCATTGGCTCGATATGTCCCGGCATTGGTAGCGGTATGGAGGATAGGGTGCACCGCTACGTCAGGGCTAGATGACTATATGGCCGAAGTCGTGTGCGGGTGTTTCTCTTCACCGGGTATGGACATTACCCGCATGCGAGCTCATGCTCTTGGATGTGAGCGTAGAGACGCGGGTTGTGACGGCAGCGAGAAGAAGACGGGGCGGCAGGTCGTTTGGTGGCTATCGTGGTGGCGGCCTCGGCGATCTAGATTTGCCCCGGCCGGCTCGAGCACTCTGCACCGTCCTCGGACACGGCAGATATTCGAGGCGCACCAGGCCCCGGGACTTGGACATCCGAGCGGCGAGGTTACGGCGACGGGACCACCACCTCGGTGTGGCCGATGCGGTAGATCCCACGTGGGGAGTGGTGGTGCTACGGGGGGTTGGTTCGGTTGTGGCCAGCAGGGGCACTATGCGCGGAACTGTCAGGCAAGGCGGTGCGGATGGTAGAGTCGACCCTACGAGTTCTTTCACGTCTTCTTCATCCCCAGCGATTACTCGCCCGGAGGGCAAGGTACTCATGGACCGGTCGTGGCGAGGTCGTGGCGCGGTCGATTCTAGCGGTCCTCAGAACCGCATTTATGCTTTGTCCAGCCGACAGGATCAGGAGGCCTCACCTGATGTCGTCACAGGTACCTTATCAGTTTCTAGGTTTGATGTGTATGCTTTGATAGATCCGGGTTCTACTCTGTCCTATATATCTCCCCTTGTTGCTAGTAGGATAGGGATAGAGCCTGAGTCCATAGACCCTTTCGAGGTAGCTACGCGATGGTGATTCGGTGGTAGCTCGGCGGGTATATAGAGCTTGTCTGTGACCATTTGATCGTCGGACCACTAGCCGACTTGATAGAGTTGGAGATGATTGACTTCGACGTGATCATGGGGATGGATTGGCTAGCTTCTTGCTACGCCAATGTAGGCAGAGAGAGTAGTATGCAGTTCGGTTTCACGAGGCCGGTTGTTGAGTGGGAGGGGAGCACGGTATCGCCGAGGGGTAGGTTTATTTCCTACCTCAAGGCTAGGAAGATGGTACAGAAGGGGTATATCTACCATCTCATTCGGGTGTTTGATACTGAGGCTGCGGTACCAGATTTTTGATCGATTCGAGTCACGAGTTCCCGGGCGTGTTTCGGATGACCTCGGGTATCCTCACGAGAGGGAGATTGAGTTTTGTATTGACATATTGCCAGACACTCGGCCTATTTCCATTCCGCCATACAGAATGGCACTTGCCGAGTTGAGAGAGTTGAAAGATCAGCTTAGAGATTTCTTTGGAGAAAGGGCTTCATCGAGCCTAGTGTTTCTCCCCAGGAGCGCGGTATTGTTCGTGAAGAAGAAGGGCGGGGCGCTGCGCATGTGTTGATTCTGACGGTGAACAAGGTGACCATTAAACGATACCCCCTTCCCGTGATTGATGATTTGTTCGACCGATTGCGAGTGCGAGATGTTTCTCAAGATTGATCTGCGATCGGGCTATCATCAGTGCGAGTCGAGAGAGGTGGATGTCCTCAGATGCATTCGGACGTGCGGGCATTATGAGTTCGTGGTCATGTCTTTTGGGTTGACCAATGCTCGGCGGTATTCATGGATTTGATGAACCGAGTGTTCAAACCATTTTGGACACGTTCGTGATAGTGTTCATTGATGATATCTTGGTTTATTCGCTCGAGCGGGAGCACGCGGAGCATTTGAGGCTGTCTTGTGATTCTCCAGACCAGGTTATGCGCCAAGTTTTCCAAATGTGAGTTTTGGTTGACTTGATGGCGTTTCTTGGGCATATTGTCGGGTGATGGCATTCAGTGGATACGGCCAAGATCGGCGATCGGGACTTGGCCTGAACTCTTACTCCGGCAGAGGTTCGCGATTTCGGGCCTTGCAGGATATTATCGGTTCGTGGAGAAGTTTGCTTCTATCTTCGCACCATTTACTAGGTGACTCGGAAAGCGGCCAAGTTTGATGGTGATGCTTGTGGCGGGGTTTCGATTCTTTGAAAGAGGCGACGACCGCCCGTTCTTACTCTTCCGGAGGTCCAGATGGTTACGTGGTGTATTGCGATCGTCGGGCATCGGGTTGGGATGTGTTGATGCAGCATGGCGGGGTTATAGCATATGCATCCCGACGGTGAAGAAACACGAGAGAACTACCCCACCCATGATTTGGAGTTGGCGTGTGATTCACGCCTTTGAAGATGCGGAGGCACTATTTGTATGGGGTTCACGTGGATATTTTTACGGACCATAAGAGCCTCGGTATATCTTGACGGAGGAGCCGAACTTACGGCGAGACGGTGGTTAGAGTTGCTTAAGGATTACGATGTTGATATCTGTACCACGGGAAGGCGATGTTGTGGCGGATGCTCTTAGTCGTAGGTCGATGGGAGCCTATCGGATGTGCGGCTAGAGAGGAGGACATGGTTCGTGATTTGCATCGCTTAGCGAGCCTTGGTGTCCGTTTGATCGATTACGATAGCGATGGGGTTAGAGTTCGTGAGGTTGCCGAGTCTTCCATCGTCGAGAGGTGAAGAGGCAACGATTCGAGATCGATTTTGATTCGATATCGTGATCTGACTCTTCGTGAGGCGCAAGGGTCCTTTTGAGTAGCACGATGGGGTGCTAAGGTTTGAGGCGAGTTGTGTGTTCGGATGTTTGAGGACTTGGCAGCGAGTTCTTGGGGAAGCACCGGCGCGCGTTACTCTATCCATCCGGGTCGACTAAGATGTACCACGACCTTAGATACGTGTATTGGTAGGATGGCTTGAAGAGGGGCGTTGCGAGTTCGTAGCTCGGTGCGTGTTGTCGGCGGTGAAGGTAGAGCACGAGGCCCGGTGGTTTGTTGCGACGATTGAGATCCGGCACGGAAGTGGGAGGTAATCAACATGGACTTCATCACGGGATTACCTCGCACTCGGAGGAGGCATGATTCTATATGGGTTATCGTCGACGGTGGCGAAATCAGCCCACTTTCTTCCGTCGGGGCGACTTTTAGGTGAGGATTATGCGGACTTTACATCAGAGATCGTCGATGCGCATGGAGTCCCTACTTCGATCATATCGCACGAGGAGCGGTTACGGCTAACTTCTGAGGTCCTTCCAGAGGGTTTAGGGGCGCAGTGAGCACGAAATCGCATTTCATCCACGAGCAGACGGACAGCAGCGCACTATCCGACTCTTGAGATATCTGCGAGCCCGTGTTATTGACCGATGGTAGTTGGGAGGATCATTTGCCTCTAGTTGAGTTCGCGTATAATAATAGCTACCACTCAGATTCGGATGGCGCCTTATGAGGCCTTGTATGAGAGGAAGTGCAGATCGCCTATAGGTTGGTTCGATGTGGGCGAGAGTGCGGCTAGTGGGACCAGATTGGTGCAGCAGCGATGGATAAGGTGAAGCTTATCCGAGCGGCTATCGACGGCTCGAGTCGGCGAGTCGTATGCAGATCATCGTCGTCGACATCCGAGTTCGCGATTGATGATTGGGTTTTCTGAAGGTGTCACCCATGAAGGGTGTGATGAGATTCGGGAGGAAGAAACTTCGGCCCAAGGTACATTGGGCGTTTGATTGTCGCGAGGTAGACAAGGTTGCCTATGAGTTGGATCTGCCGTCCGTCCGGAGGCGGTGCATCGATTTTCACGTATCTATCTTTGAGGAGATGTATCGGGGATCCATCTAGGGTACACTCGATTGACGATGTCGGTGGCCAGGGGTTATCGTGAGAGATTCCCATAGCGATAGTCGATCGTCGAGTTAGGCGTCTGCGGACGAGGATGTGGCTTAGTCAAAGTCTTGTGGCGGAACGAGCTCGAGGAGGAGATGACGTGGGAAGCCGAGGAGGACATGAGGCAGAAGTATCCTCACCTATTCCCCACCTCCGGGTAATTCACTTTCCTACTTGTAAATTTTCGTTATCGTTTACGCTAAGTGTTGTTACGTGGCCGTGTGTGGCATTTGCAATCGTTTAAGTTATGAAGAATCTTATCGTTAATCGTCTTGGGAAGGAACATTGGGACGAATGTTTCTAAGGAGGAGAATGTTATACCGTATGTCCGGTATATGCGTGGGGATACGTCTAAAGTCTAGCCTTAAAGTTTAGGCAAAGCGTTTTTATTTGTGCACAACTCGCTAAAAGAATCGTTTTCACGAAACATTTCCTGACTTTCGTAGGGTAAATTCGGCTATGCCATTTCTAATTTTGCGGATTTTTCAGAGGCGAAACATTTTGGACCAACGGGAGGCGACACTTGGCACCTCCAATTGGTGGACTTGAATCGTCCATTTGGACGAATTGGAATACCTTAGCACGTTTTTGTGCCTTGTGCACAAGTCAAGGAGTTGGTAGGATATTTGTGTTTAGTTAATCTTCACCCTACACTTGCCTTGCACTTGTCTTAATCTTGGCCATTGGTTGGCCACCTCTTGACCTATAAATACCCCTCAGAGATGAAGAGTTCTTCATCCACAAATTACTTTCAAGTCTTGAAAATCCTCTCCTCTCCCTTTGTAGCCTTTTCGTCCAAACACCTCCTCCCTTGTGAAGGCCCTTGGCGAATACCCCTCCTCTAGCCTAGTAGTTTGGCGAGGCCCCTAGCCTAGCCAAAACCTACCCCTCCTTTGGTAGAAAAGTTGCCTTCTTGTATTGTTATAATGCCCAAAATACCTAGCCCCAAATCCCTTAGTACTTAGTAGAAGTTGTAAAGAACTTCTAAGGTTTCATGGAGCATACAACTTAGGAGCAAAACCTTGCTCGGTAGCGACTTTATCTAGGATATATTGGGCTTCTTGAGGTAACTAATCCTAACCTCTTTTGAATTAGAGAATACTTCTTGTTGTAGTATAAGAATAAGTATAAATACTTAGAAGAATATTGCAGATTAGAATTGAATTATCACGGTAGAAGGGTTTAAAAGAAGAATAAATGAACTATGCTTATATAGAATTGTTTTCACGATGAACTTGAGTAGCTCAGGGTAGGGAAATCTCGCCCAATTTTCCGTAGGATATAGAACCCTCTGTTTAGAATTTGTTTTCAAAAGTAGTACGAGCGTTGATAGGCGTGTCGACTATTATAGTCGACTCTCTGTGCGCGACATATTCAACTTGGCGGTGGTTTTATTTGAGAAGGTATGTGATTCTTCCTAAAGCATGATATTTTACAAAATATATATAGTGCGGTACGCATACATGTGTTAATCGAATAATAACTACGGCAATGTCTTTGACTTAAGCTGAATAATACTTACGAAATGCCTCGGCTTAAGCTCGAATAACTTACAGAATGCCTCACGGCTTAAGCCTGAATAATAAAGATCTGAAAGCATTTCAAAAGAATACTGAATCATTTTTTTAACAGAAGAGAACTAATTGGTTTTTAAACAGAAGCTTAAGAGTTATACTAGCTTTATGGGAAGTTAAGTATAACCACTTAAGATTGATAAAAGAAACAGTTTGCCTATGTGTTTATAACAAACTTATATTGAATTGTGAAAAGAATAATAAGATGGTTGATAAGTAGACATGATATGATGCTATGTGTGTTAGTGTCTTGTAACGTTGTGTAAAAGAGTATTCTTGTTGTGCTTATGTTGTTTAACGATAAGCTGTTAGGTTAGTGTAACATCACTCACCTCTTGACATATTACCGGGGGTTAAGCTGCCCTCCGATGCGGGGTAGACTCAGGCGGTCTGGGACCATGATTCGAGAATACCTCATGCGGGTCCAAGGGACCTATGCGGAGCTACGGGAGTTCCAGGTTAGTGTGCGGGGTTATACCTCATGCGGTCTATGTGGCCATGCGGACTACGAGTCCAGGACGATGCCGAGGAGTAGCTACCCTCGATGCGGGGTTATATACCCTATGCGGGCCTATGTGATTGGCCTACGCGACTACGGAGTCGTGATTAGGCTTGCATGGTGATACTACGCAATTGGCCTGCCCGATCATTCGCGACCTAGAAAAGACTTATTCTGATTTACCTATTGTTGCTCTTGTTTGTGATGTGGCACTATGTGCGGTTTCCTTGGTTGTTTCATACATACTTGCAAAACTGTTTTTAAAATGATATGTTTCATTTAAGTATTTTACAGTTTCATATACTTAGTACCTGTTGTCGACCTCCTCGGGGCTGCGTTCATGCCGCGGTAAGGCAGCGGCAGTGCTAGATCCACATTCTAGGATCTCTACGTTGGTGTCGTGAGCTCCATCCTTTCCGGCGGCTCTACTTTGGTATGATCTCCCTGTTGTAGATAGTTTTGTCTGATCGAGGGTATGGCGGGCCCCTGTCGCCATAGTTGTATATTCCTTAAGTGCTGTAGTCATGTTATGCGAGATCGGATGTAGCGCTAAACCATGTCTATATATATATGCCGAAAGGCGATGTTTTCTCACTTAAACTGTGTCTTATTTTATAAACTGTTTCATGTCTTGTTTTATATTTCCGCTGATTACTCTGATGTATGACTACTTGGGTGCCCCGGTAAGGCACCAGTCACGGGCCCCGGAATGGGTCGTGACACATATACACTCTCATTTTAGTTTACTTAAGGCACTAACATATCATTATAAATCCGGGAATTTAACCCAAAGTACTACGTACTTCTATTCTTTTAAAATGACTCATTTTCATATAAAACTTCCAAGATACTAATAACCGTAGTATCAAGTCATAACTACATTTTAAGACAAGTCACAATACCTTTTAGAAAATACATTTTCAGGCTTCTAAATCAAGTGACTTCTTTCTTTTAAAACCTTAAGCAATTGATGTCTTTAAATCAATTTGCCTTTCATTTCGACCAAGACCACTAAGGGGGGTGACACGTGTCGCCCTCCCGTTCGTCGCAATATTTCGTTTTCCGACAATTCCATAATTCCGATAAATTTTTACTCGTCTCAAATCTTAACATTTTCGAGTTCTTACGTACGTTCCTTATAAACATATCCTGGAATTCTGGGGTGTAACATTCTTCCCCCCTTAGAAACATTTGTCCCCGAATGTTCTTTTGGGAGTCAAACTTAAAGGTAGCGGCATAGTCTCCTTACAACCCCTACATACCAATAATGCCACACGTGGCCACATAACAATTCTCATACCAAAATGTCAAGCTGAACCCCATGTGTCAACATCGTTTATCTGCATAAAGCTTCTGCTGACTCTAAGCTTACTAATAATCTTTCCCGGATAAGCTTCGCCTTATCCACAGCCCGCTGAATCACGTCTGGACCAAATAACTGAACCTCGCCTATGACGAACCATCCAACCGGCGATCTACACTTTCTTACATACAAGGCCTCATACAGGGTCATCTGAATACTGGAAGGGTATCTTTTATTGTACGTAACTCAACAAGAGGCAAATAACCCTCCCAACTATTTCTGAAATCAAGAACACAGGCCCGCAACCTATCCTCAAGTGCCTGGATAGTCCGCTCTGCCTGTCCGTCGGTCTGAGGGTGTAATGCAACACTGAGACTCACCTGTGTCCCTAAAACCCTTCTGAAAAACCTCCAGAAGTTATCTGTAATCGAGCTCATCTGTCTGACATCATAAACGTAGGAACCCCGTGCAGTCTCACAATCTCCCTGCTATATAAGCTAGCATAATCCTCAGCCGAGTAAGTGGTCCCAATCCGGAAGAACACGGCTGGTTTCGCCAGCCTATTTACCATGACCCCCAGGGAGTCGCACTTCCTCTGAGTACGATGCCACCCTGTAACAAGATCCATATTAGTTACCTCCCATATCTAAGTCGGGATCTAAATCGCCTGCAATAGCCCACTGGGCTTCTGGTGTTCAACCTTGACCTGCTACTAATTCGGCCATTAAGCAACAACTCTGCTACGTCCCTCTTCAGGCCATCTTACCAATACAACATCTGAGGTCACGACATAACTTAGCCGACCCCGAACAATTGGAGCAATAAGCACTGCGTGCCTCCCCTAAAACCTGCTGACAAGTTCTGCAGTACCGGGTACACACAATCCATCCTCGTATCACAGCACCCCATCCGGTGCTACTCAAACAGGCTCTTCTCTTCTCGGAGAGCCGTATCTCGACCACATACTAATGCTGAATCCTCATATTGTCGCCTCTTCACCTCCTCAACGAAGGAAGACTCGGCAACCTCTCGGATCCAAACTTCATTCACCTTGGAAACAAATAATCGAACCTCTCGGCTCGGTAGCTGATGAATATCACGGACCATGTCCTGTCTATCTGGCTGCCCGCCTGACAGACTACACATAGATCCACGACTAAGAGTATCTGTAACTGTCTTGGCTTCCCCCGGATGGTATAGGATATCAATATCACAATCCTTGAGTAACTCTAACCACCGTCTCTGTCGCAAATTCAACTGCCTCTTTCTGAAGATACACCGGAGGCTCTTGTGGTCTGTACAATTATCCATATGAAGTCTATATATATGTCATGCCCCCAAATCTTCAAGGCATGATTTAACTGCCGCCAGCTCTAAATCGTGAGTGGCGTAATTTCCTTTCCTGCTTCCCTAACTGCCGGGAAAACATAGGCTCTATCCTTATTGGGTTGCGTCAGCACACAACCTAGCCCAACACCCAACGTGTTACCATAATAACCTAACCCTCTAGTCTTTCAGGAGGGGTTAGAACTGTAGTCGTGGTCAACTTATCTTCCAATAACTGGAAACCTTTCTCATTCTTGCGAAATATTCGGGTGTCCTTAATTTCAATTATGGTTCCTGTTTCCTTTTCTCTGTTGCAACCAAACTTGGTCATTAACCTAGATTTGATTCTTTTGCTTGCCTCTTGGCTAAGACTTCATGTCAATCACAATTTAGGGGGGAGATTTCCTTGATCTCGTCAAGTAGTAACCCGATTTTCCTTTCCCAGTTTGTAGAGCCTATAGCTAGGTGTTACCATACTTCCTCAAAATGTTCTTACTTCCCATTATTTACTAATGGTCTTACACTAGTCTGGGGTAATCATATCTCGTGCAACTTTCATAACCATAGTCGTATTCTCTTTTATCATTCTGGTCATAACCTTACCTTATGCTTATTATTAGCAAAAGTATTTCTATCTTGATTCATAATCGTACAGTTTCATGCAAGCGTACAACCTGCATTTATATCTTTACGATATTTCCTCGACCAATTCATACGTCGTTCTTAATTACCCCATCACAACACTTTTCCCACGGTTATCTACAACTGTAACCTATGGCATGACGATACCGAAGACCTTACCAGTCTCATATCCTTCATCTAACAACATGGGTACACGCAACCCCATAATACGTAAAACTGTCCTTTTATGTGGGGTAGAAAAATTATCTCCCTTTCTTAAACTTTCCTTGTAGTCACAACCCTAATCACAGGGTCCTCTCGCGGTCCAGTAAATATCTAATCATCACGCACCGCCTTATAGTCATGTAGATTTTCAAAACCTACCAAAGTTGTCTTCTGTTTTCCGTAGGCAGCACTCGTACTTATCTTATTCTTGCTTGCGCGCTATCCTGAACTTATCCAGAAGGTCGTGGCCCTGACCGCCACACCAAACCGACTCCAAGTACCTCCAAGGGCACTTAACATAAATTCCTTCAAATTCAATTATTACTTACTTTCTGCGTCAATTTACCTCACATGAACAAGTCACACAGACTTATTAAAATCATCAATGTCAAAGAAGGAAGGATAATTTACTGGTTACCACTACTTCTCTCCCTATCCGCTCGATAACCGACTTACCGGGAAACTGGTACCGAATCAATCTCTCTCTATAGACCACGTTGGCATAACAAGAGGTCAACTAGCCCGTACTTATAATGACCTCGATGTCTGTCATAACAGGTCTGCTAGGGTCCAACGACTGTATCGTTACCGGTAATTATTATCTAACCGCTCAGCTACCACCCAACACTCACGGGTGTAGTCACCTCGAAAGGTCCTCATGGATTCAGGTTCCATTTCTTTACACTTTGTTGCTCTCTTTCTTCTTGGTGCATTACTCTTCCGCATTTCAAACTTATTGTAGTGTACGTACATAGCCTTCATACTGATTCGGGCCTCTAATCTTTGGAGTTACTATTCTAAACAACTTAAGGCCATTTCCGGCTCTCTCAACCTGGTTTCGATGGAATGCGTCCACGAACCCGTAAAATGATCAACTAGACTTGGGCCTTGCACCCTCGTGACCCTGTCACGTAGAGGATCATCACAACCGATCCCATTCCGTTCTAAGCATGGGCGACCCTTAATAGGTCCTTAACCCGACTCGGCGTCATACTTAACTCTTATCCTTGGCCTGACTTAAATTTTTACCACCCGGGAAGGCCTTATATACCTAAGGTCTCGGCGGTTATCAACATTCTTAGGCTCACAATTTCCAGGCTCCTAGCCTACCTTATCAGCCCCCCGTAAACGGGTACAATAACTTTTCGTAATATCATAATCGTGTTGTCTTGACCACAACAACCATACTTACCCCATACGGATCTCACCCATACCGTTTCTTAATCATACCACGTAGCTTAATCTATTAACATAGTCTTCTATTAAGTCCCTTAATTAAACTTCTTAAGGGTCCATTTCCTTCTCAGACAGCTCATCATCTCCTAATTATCTTAAATTAGGACGTAAAACCTTGCTGAGAGTCCATTAACTGTTCATACCTTCCCGGTATTTTTAGTCCTTACCAATTCCTGGTAATCCATAATCATTCTCGGTAACACATATGTGACCCTCATACATAAATCCGTATAGCTGTATGTCACAATACCAACTATACTACTAATATTACCAACCTGGATACGCAATCCACGTAATCTTTCCTGGGTCACTGCTGCCTTTCTCGTAGCTGCAAACAACATAACTTGTTAGGGAGAGACAACCCTAACCACACAGCTCTATTGCACGATCTCAGAGTGAGAAGAATGGAAACCAATCTTAAATGTCCTGCAGCCTCCTGATTATAGATGTGGTGCACAACACACCGATAATCAAGACTCTACTAGACATGGTCTGTAGACACTTTCCGAGGACTAACTGCTCTGATACCACTTTTGTCACGACCCGACCCCGGGCCCGTGACTGGGGCCCTACCAGGGCACCCCTGTCAGGTATATATCAGAGAATAGCAGCGGAACATACACAACACACATAAAAACTTAGACAGTAAACAGCAACAGGCTAGCCGATAAGGCCACCTCCCGTAAAATATACACAATCTAGAAATCGAACAGTACATCTTTTTTTTTCTTTTCAACCCAATCCACAATGTGACTACAGACCTCTAAGAATAACAACTGTGACGGGACAGGGCCCCGCCATACCCCTGAATGTACAACAACCGACCATACCAGGGATAAGCCTCCGGAGTAATGGAGTTTCCCAACAGCTGAACAGTGATCCTAAGCATGAGGATCAAGAACTCATACTCTACTGCGGCGTGAGCAACGGCCCGAAGGAGGTCGACAACATGTACCAAATATGTGGCCGAAATCTTGTAATGAAATCATAAGTCTTTAATAAAACTGGAGACATGTATGATAACTCAATTAACAGTACACTGTGCCTTACTAACAATGAGAGTAAACAAGTATATACTTTACTGCATAAAAATAGGAGGCTCATGATCAAAACAGGAGCTTTGTCTAAGAGAGAGATGAAAGATGACCAAGTCTTTAAGACTTGGTCAATATAATGCATGCAAAAATCAGATGGGGGGGGGGGGGGGAAACTTGTCACCCACCCATGCCCTTTTTAAAAGAAAAGATCAGATTTTCCTAAGTTTTTCGCGATTTCCGCCTCGCGCTGCCGATTTACGCGCCGCGCCATGAATCCCGCTTGGCCGCGCGGCCCTGCCTCCGGAGCCGCGGCGCTGAGGCCCCTGACCGAAGTTTTTCTGATTTCGAGTCCTAACTCCTTTCGCACGGCCCCATACGCACGACCTGAACCACGGGGTATAACAATAACACATGAGAATTGCGTTTAGCAAACCCCGATCTTGACCTTGTGGTATTGATCACTCAATCCTCGGTGTTAGCTTGGGAAATTGACTTATGTGTCTATATCATTTGGCATATCATCCACTCTCCCATTACAACCACAACCATTAAAAACCAACACTTAACCAAAATCATTTATTCCCTTACTTGAGTTTGTATCCTAGAAATTGAAACTAACCCTCACTTCATACATAATAAATTGACCACCCTTACCTTCGGCAACATCTCATAAACACCTTAACTAAAGGTCATTATATGCAACATCACACAAACACCCGTCTAAGCCAAGCATCACCAAGTGATCTACCTAATGTCACGACCCGAACCCGGGCCCGTGACTGGTGCCTTACCCCGGGCACCCTAGTGATACAACATCAGAGAAAATCAGCGGAAATAAAAACATGAACATGAATTAAGAGACAAAATAAATAAACAGGCCAACCAAAACAGTTGCCTTCAGTATATACATAAAAACCCGAACAGTTATCCTTTTTACAAACCCTGCCCACAACAGTGCTACAGACCTCTAAGATTTACAACAACTATGACGGGACAGGGCCCCGCCATACCCCTGAATGTACAAGAACCTACAGACTCAGGGTAACATACCAAAGATAAGCCTCCGAAGGAACGGAGCTTCCCAATACGCTGAAAGGTGATCCTAAAAGCGGGGATCGACAGCCGATGTACCTCACTGCGGCGTAACGCATTTCGGCCTCAAGAGGTCGATAACAGTACAGTATGTGAAATCAGAAAATCGTAAATGAAATCATAATAGTCTATAAAAGCGAGACGGTATGATAACCAAACTACGATACACACACATGCGATTATATCAATTCGTGGTCTCACGCCACAACATCAATCTGCGTGGAGTACCTTCCTCATCCGGATGCATGATATGATAACAACAAGATAGAAATCCAAATGGGAGAATACCCGTGCGCTACGCATCGTGTCAGTATGTCCAAAGGGAACAAATAATTCAACATTCAAAATGGCAGCATACCCGTGCGCTACGCATCGTGTCGATGAGTCCAAGGAAACAATAAGACAAAGATTCCAAATGGAAGCATACCCGTGCGCTACGCATCGTGTCAGTATGTCCAAAGGGAAACAATAAGACAACAAGGCGGTAATCAAAGTGGAAGCATACCCGTGCGCTACGCATCGTGTCAGTATGTCCAAAGTGATTAACAAAAGTAACACTATCAGCGAGAACGTGCGGTGGAATTTCTCCGCCATCGCCGCGCCCAACTAAGTTCTCAACAAGTCAACCGACCCTCCATCGAGACGCGGTAGTATAGAAACACAATTTTTGCACAACAAAGGCTATCACAACAAGCATAGGCAAGTTTCACAACAACAAGCATAGGCAAGTTTCACATCAACAAGCATAGGCAAGTTTCACAACAACAAGCGTAGGCAAGTTATACACAACTCAAAGTACTTTCATTTTATGCCAAAGTCCGGTTTTAACCTAAAGTACTACGACGTTAAATTCCTTTTAAAGAGATCTAATCCTTTTATAAAAGTCACCCGATACCCGTAGTATAAAAATAGAGTGACTTATATCTTTTAAGTAAACCAAAACAACTTCCATACTTTCCTTTTTAAAACCAAATTAAGGCAACACCATGCCTTCTTTTTTTGACCAAAACACTTTTCTTTTTAAAGTCAAGTTACCACATTAAAACCAATGATAAAACCATTCTTTTGTTTTCAGGTCGTTATAACCAACTTCCCATAAAGTTGTTATACACCTTATGTTTTAAACCATTTTAAGACAACACAATGCCTTTCTTTTCCTAAAGTTCGGTTTGCCTAATTTCAATTACACAAGTCTTTTTTGAAAAGTTCATAGTTCAATGTCTTAATCTCTTTTAAAACAATTGAGTAACATATGCCTTAGGCGAGTAGGTTATTCTTGTTCATAATCAATCTTATTAGCCATGATCTAGAAAATGTAATATCATTTTGTCTCATCTTAGCTTATGCAGATGGAGGTTTCTCTGGTTTTAATAATACTTAATTATTCAATACATTTCCCTTTATTAACGCCGCAGTGGTTTGTCGATACATTCGATTTCAAATCAAGAAAACATTACTCCTTCCAAAACCAAGTACTCATTACTCACGAATGAGGTTTCACACAAACATCCATATTAAGTCAAGTCTCTTATCTTTTAAGAATAAGTCTCTTAACTTCTAAACCATTAAACCATTCTTTTATCTCTCTTAAGGCGTTACACCTAACTTCTCATAAAGTGGTATAACTTTTATGTTTTCAAACCAAGTATACACTTCTTTCAAAAGGTTTCTTAATCTTTTAGAATACTTCAGGTTCTTTTACATCAAGTCGGTTATAAGTCAAATCGGTTATCTTTTAAAAACCACAAAGCATTTCTCATTTACATGAAGTGTTATAACCAACTTCCCATAAAGCCGTTATAACACTTTATGTTTAAAGACAATCAAATACATTCAACACGTATGCGTCTACCGTACTACATAGTTATACACATATCATGCTAGAACAGATAGGAAGAGGTTCACATACCGCGACGATTATCGAATAATAGCAAAACGCTCAAGTACCTCAAACCGTCGGCTACACTCTAAGCCAAGCGGATCACTCACACGTAGTACTTCAACCTATAGAGGCCACAAGGCGCCTATTAACATCTTTAGATCTCGACGTAGAATATTCTGAGAAAATTCAGCAGACCTCCCCGCACATGTGGCGTAATTCTCCTCTCTATCGAGGCTACCAAGCCAACCGTGGGGGTTTATACGCCTAACGGGCGTGTACAATTCTACTTCACAATAATGCTATACAAGTCTCAATGTCTGATCCTAAGTAATTACAGTTCAATTCTCTTCTTAAAGTTCAGGCTTAAGTCGCAAGACATTGCCGTAAGTATTATTCAGGCTTAAGTCCAAAGACATTGCCGCACAACTATGTTCAATTCTATATATAGTATACTTCAACTATATATTCCAACAATATGTAATTTCCAATTACAATAAGGTCAAGAGTGTTTACCTCGATAAGCCCAAAATTATCCGAGTTTAAATGTCGATCCCGAGCAAGGTTTAGCTCCTACTCGTGCGCTCAGGCCGCTCCAACCAACCCTTAGAAGTTCTAACCAACTTCTACATATAACTTCAACTACGGTGAAGATTTACTTAGGTTTCGTTTTTGTGGTGAGGAAGTATAATAGTATTTTCTGGGCTTTTGTATAGAGGTAACCTTGGGAATACTACAAGGTATTTGGGCCAAGGTATTTGGGCATTACAACAATACTAGGAGAGTATTTCTATACCACAACAAGGGGTATTCTACGAAACCAACTAGGCAGGGGGTAGGCTCTCACCAAGGCCCAACAAAGGGGAGGACTTGGCCGAATGCTACACTTAAGGGGAGGATTTTGAGACTTGGAGAATGATTTTTGGATGAAGAAGTTCATCAACTAAGGGGGGTATTTATAGGTCAAGCAATGGCCAACCAATAGCCAAGATGAAGACAAGTGTTAGGCAAGTGTAGGGCTAGGATTTGGACAAGTGTTTGTGGGCCCCACTTTCTCATCTACTACACAAAATATCTAGCCAAACATTGACCAAATGTTTAAGGCATTTTCCATGGCAAAAACGTGCCAACAACTCCCTCCAAAACCGTCCACTTTGTGCCACCTAAGGGTGACACGTGTCGCCCTCCTATTGGTCCAAAATATTTTATCTCTCGGAAAAATCCGCAAAAATTATTATTGACATAGCCGGAATTTTCCCTACGAAGTCGTGAAACGTTTAGTAAAAACGACTCTTTTGGCACTTGTGTACAAATTTCGAAACTTGTCAATTCTTAAGGCAAAAATTTAAATACGTACGCCCTACGTACATACTCTGGAAGTACGGGGTATAACATTCTCCCCTCCTTAGAAACATTCGTCCCGAATGTTCCTTCTCGAAACAGATAACGAAGAAGTTCCTTCTAACAAGTTGTCAACGCCACACCTGGCCACGTAATAACACACGTTCTCTTCCTTCCTTACTTGTCGTACTTTCTCGAACACTTGAACTCTTCTAGTATACGTACTACACTTTAGTCACCGCTTCTGTTGCCAAAACTTTGGAGTCACAACCTCCAAACTTGGTCATCTTACTAGTCTCAATCTTCCTTAAGGATATTCCCGGCCTTCACGATCCGCTTCTGGTCGAACATATCCACGAACTCATACGATGGTCATCTAAACTTGGGCCTAGCACCCTCGTGACCCTACCACCTGGCGGGACCACCTGAGCTGACCACCGAAACAGCCGCGGGTTGGCCCGCAACATAGCCCCAACCCGACCCACTTAACGCATCAAGCTCTTGTTTCCCGATCCGGAACAATCTTACCTCTACAGGTCATGAAAGCTACCACTTCCATTTCACACTACCTGTGGACTTATCATACAATACATTCTAGGCATAAAATGCACTCGACAAGGATCACTTGCAAAAACTTGTACTCAAGACGGCCTTACATCTAAGGTCTCAACTGTAATATTCTAAGGTTCATCATTTTCTCACCCTCAAGCTTACCCTTCTCACTAACCAGGTTCTACATCACATTTTAGCACAAAGCTATCCGACATAACACTAAACACATCATCACAACCTCAATACATACTAAACTCTAGAGGTTAAGGATATACGAAAATAGGCGATTGGAGGACCGCTAAAGCGGGAACTTCCACCGCGACCTCTACCGTGGCTCAGGTGTATGAACATCTGCCTAGTGTAGAAGGTGAAGAACCCCCGATCTCGTAGTCGTGCTATCCTACCGGTGTTACCCACAGTCGGACGGTTTCTCTCAAAATGGCCCCATCGGCGCATGTAAAACAAACTCGGACTAGCACGACACTCCCATGTGGAGTCTACCACGGCCGTCAACGAGGTAGGGTGGCTTCACCGTTAACACCGCTCTCCGAAAATCTGAACCTTTGGAGCCACGACTGCTCACGAAAACTCGACGCTCAAGATTGTAGGACCACTGCATCTTGGCGGAGGCGCATAACTAGTTCTTGGCGATGCGCCTCGAAAATCACCAAAGGACCAGCGATTCGGCCTCTTCTGGCGACTTTGGTCATTCCGTCGATTTCTCCGCTCCTCACCTCCAGTGCATAAGCTCGCATGCGGGCAATGTCCATGCCGGTGAAGAGCTACCGAACAACTCTCGCTAGGTAATCATCGAGCCTCAGAACATATCGGTGGACTCGATCCTCCATACTAGCTACTAATGCGGGGGCGTCGCCAATGAGTCGAACTCCACATTGTACTCCCGCATCAGCGCTCGCGCGTTACGCAACACCAAAAATCTGTCGGCCCGAGCCCTCCTCATGCAGCGGCGAAGTGTGCAAGAAATGCCTTTGAGAACTCGTCCCATGGCGGAAGTGCATTCTCTCCCGGACAGCTCACGAATCAAACCAATCGATCGCGGTATCACGCGGCGATCGTCGACAGGACCACCGACTCGGTCTCCGATGCCTTGATCACTCTCATGATCCAGAATCGCCGGATGAACTCCTGCGGATCATCCTCGGTCTCGACCCATAAAACTCAAGCGTTACACTCGAGAAAATCCCGTAGTCTCAAATGCGCTCGGGGTGAACTACGGGTGCTCGGGGCTGAGGCTGCTGCGTCCGGCTTATCTCAAGTCGGCCTGACAACGGCCATTAATCGGGCCATCTCTTGTAACCCGTCTCCTGCCCGGCTGTAGGGGTGGAGGCTCGGTCTTGTGGTCTCTTTAGAGACTGCCGCTGCTCTACTCGTATCTCCCTCTGCTGCCTTGCCCTTCTGGGCCCGGGATGCCTTGCGCGGAGGCATAACTGGTAAAAACGAGATACGTCAGAGGGGTTCAACTTACAACACCGCTCTAAGGCACGATCTCAGAATGAGAAGAATGGAAACCAATCCTAAATGTCCTATAGCCTCCTGATTATAGATGTGGTGCACAACACACCGATAATCAAGACTCTACTAGACACGGTCTGTAGACACTTTCCGAGATTAATCGCTCGATACCACTTTTGTCACGACCGAACCGGGCGTGGTCGTGCCTTACCCCGGGCACCCTAGTGATACAATATCAGAGAAAATCAGCGGAAATAAAAACATGAACATGAATTAAGAGACAAAATAAATAAACAGGCCAACCAAAACAGTTGCCTTCATCATATAAACAAAAATACGACAGCTTATCCTTTTTACAAACCACCGCCACAACAGTGTTCTGCACTCTAAGATTTATACAACAACTATGACGGGAAAGGGCCCCGCCATACCCCTGAATGTACAAGGACCTACAGACTCAGGGTAACATACCAAAGATAAGCCTCCGAAGGAACGGAGCTTCCCAATACGCTGAAAGGTGATCCTAAAAGCGGGGATCGACAGCCGATGTACCTCTACCTGCGGCATGAACGCAGCCCCCCGAAGGAGGTCAGTACAACAGGTACCAAGTATGTGAAACTGTAAAATACTGTAAATGAAATCATAATAGTCTATAAAAGCAGGAGACAGGTATGATAACCAAACTACGATACACACATATGATTATATCAATTCGGTCACGCCCGCAACATCAATCACGCCCGTGAGTACCTTCTCATCACGGCGATGCATGATATGATAACAACAAGATAGAAATCCAAATGGGAGCATACCCGTGCGCTACGCATCGTGTCAGTATGTCCAAAGGGAACAAATAAGACAACATTCCAAATGGAAGCATACCCGTGCGCTACGCATCGTGTCAGTAGGTCCAAAGGGAAACAATATGTCACGACCCGTTCCGGGGCCCGTGACTGGTGCCTTACCGGGGCACCCAAGTAGTCATACATCAGAGTAATCAGCGGAAAATATAAAGCAAGACATGAAACAGTTTATAAAATAAGACACAGTTTATGTGAAAAAACATCGCCTTTCGGCATATATATATATAATCATGGTTTAGCAGTTACATCCGACATCGCATCATGACTACTGCACCTCTAGGAAATATACAACTATGGCGGGACGGGGCCCGCCATACCTGTATACAAAACTATCTACAAGGAGATCATACCAAAAGTAGAGCCTCGGAAGAGATGGAGCTCCCGACACCAACGTAGAGATCCTAAGGATGCGGATCTAGCACTGCTTGCCGCCTGCGGCATGAACGCAGCCCCGAAGGAGGTCGACAACAGTACTAAGTATGCATCAAAATACTTAAATGAAAACATATCATTTTAAAACCGGTTTACAAATATGTGTGAAACAACCAAGAAACCATGCGTAGTACCACATCACAAACAAGAGCAACAATAGGTAATCGTAATAGGTCTTGTCTAGGCTGCGAATGATCGAAGCAGGGCCACTCGCCCATATCATCATCCGCAAGCCTAATCTCGACTCGAGTCGCGTAGGCCACTCACGTGGGCGCGTGAGGTATAACCCGCATCGAGGGTAGCTACTCCTCGGCATCGCCCCGACTCGTTGTCGCATGGCGCATAGACCGCGTGAGGTATAACCCGCATACTAACTCGGAACTCGTAGCTCGCATAGGCCCCTGGACCCGCATGAGGTATTCTCGAATCACGGTCCTGCATCGCTGAGTCTACCCGCGTCGGAGGCGCCTTAACCCCTGTATCATCTCAAGAGGTGAGTGATAGTATACTAACATAACAACTTATCTTTAAACAACATAAGCACAACAAGGATACTCACCTACACAAACGTTACAAGATACTAACACACATAGCATCATATCATGTCTACTTATCAAACCATCTTTATTATTCTTTTCACAATATAAGTCTGTTATAAACACATAGGCAAACTTGTTTCTTTTATAAATCTTAAGTGGTTATACTTACTTCCCATAAACCTAGTATAACTCTTAAACCAATTAGTTCTCTTCATTAATATGATTCATAGTCTTTTGAAATGTTTTGATTCTTTATTATTCAGCTTAAGCGTGAGGCATTCTTAAGTATTATTCGGGCTTAAGCGTGAGGCATTAGTAAGTATTATTCGAGCTTAAGCGTGAGGCATTCGTAGTTATATTGTAAAATATCATGCTTTAGGAAGAATCACATACCTTCTCAGTGAAAACCACCGCGAGTTGAATATGTCGCAGACAGAGTCAGCCTATAATAGTCACAGATATCTATTAAAGACTACTCTGAAGGTCATTCTAAACATAGGGTTCATAATTCTACGGTAAGTCGGGCAGCACTTCCCTACCCGGTGAGCTATATAAGTCTACTGTGAAAACAGTCCTATGTAAGTATAGTTTGATTATTCTTCTTTTAAACCCTTCTACTGTGGTAAGTTCAATTCTATTCGTGAGATACTTCTAAGTATTTATACTTATCCTTATACAACAACAGTATATATATTCTAATTCAAAAGAGGGTTAGGATTAGTTACCTCGGTAAGCCCAATAATATCCTAGAAAAAGTCGCGCCTGAGCAAGGTTTTGCTCCTAAGTTGTATGCTCCAAGAACCTTAGAAGTTCTTCACAACTTCTACTAAGTACTAAGGTATTTGGGCTAGGGTATTTTGGGCATTATAACAATACTTAGAAGGCAACTTTCTACCAAGGAAGGGGGGTAGATTTCGGCTAGGCTAGGGGGGGTTAGGCCCTCGGCCAACTTCCTGAGGAGGGGATATGTTTGGACGAAATGGCTACAAAGGGAGAGGAGAGGATTTTTAGACTTGGAAGATAACTTTGTGGATGAAGAACTCTTCATCAAAGGGGTATTTATAGGTCAAGTGGCCAACCAATGGCCAAGATTAAGACAAGTGCAAGGCAAGTGTAGGGTGAAGATTTACTCCACACAAATATCCTACCAACTCCTTGACTTGTGCACAAGGCACAAAAAACGTGCCAAGCTTCTTCAATTCGTCCAAATGGACGATTTCAAGTCCACAAATTGGAGGTGCCAAGTGTCGCCTCCCGGGTCCAAATGTTTCTCTCGGAAAAATCCGCAAAAATAAGAAATGGCATAGCGGAATTTACTCTACGAAAGTCGTGGAAGCGTTTCGTCGGAAAGCGATTCTTTTAGTGAGTTGTGTACAAAATAAAGCGCCCAAGGCTTATCTTTAAGGCAAGACTTTCGTCGTATTCCCTTACGTACATACTCCGGAAATAGGTATAACATTCTCCTCCTTAGAAACATTCGTCGAATGTTCCTTCCCAAACGATTATCGAAGAAGCTTAAGCGATTGTAAATGCCACACGGCCACAGAGCAACACACATGGCGTAAACGATAACGAAAATTTGTAAGTAGGAAAGTGAATTTACTCGGAGGTGTGGGGAATAGGTGAGGATACTTCCGCCTCGTATCCTCCCGGCTTCCCATGTCATCTCCTCCCGAGCTCGTTCGCCCACAAGACTTTGACGGAAGCCACGCCCTTCGTCCGCAGACGCTAACTGACGATCGACTATCGCTATGGGAATCTCTCATACGATAACCCTCCGGTCACACGGACATCGTCAATCGGGTGCACCTAGATGGATCCTCGATACATCTCTCAAAGATAGATACGTGAAACACGGATGCGCGCCTCCAGACGGACGGCAGATTCAACTCGTAGGCAACCTTGCCTACCTGCGGACAATCTGAAACGGCCCAATGTACCTTGGTGAGCTTCTTCTTCCGAATCTCATCACACCGCTTCATGGGTGACACCTTCAGGAAAACCCAATCATCAACCTCGAACTCCAGATGTCGACGACGATGATCTGCGCATCGACTTACATCGACTCGAGTGTCGATAGCCGCCTCGGATAAGTTTCACCTTATCCACTGCTGCACCAAATCTGGTCCCACTAACTGCACCTCGCCCACATCGAACCAACCTATAGGCGATCTGCACTTCCTCCCATACAAGGCCTCATAAGGCGCCATCTGAATACTGGAGTGGTAGCTATTATTATACGCAAACTCAACTAGAGGCAAATGATCCTCCCAGCTACCCCTGAAGTCAATAACACAGGCTCGCAGCATATCCTCAAGAGTCTGGATAGTGCGCTCTGCCTGTCCGTCTGTCTGCGGATGAAATGCAGTACTCAGGCTCACCTGCGTCCCTAAACCCCTCTGGAAGGACCTCTAAGTTAGCGTAAACGGGCTCCTGCATGCGATATGATCGAAGTAGGGACTCCATGCAGTCTGACGATCTCTCGGATGTAAAGTCTGGCATAATCCTCAGCCGAAAAGGTCGTCCGAACGGGAAGAAAGTGGGCTGATTTCGTCAGCCTGTCGACGATAACCCATATAGAATCATGTCTCCTCTGAGTGCGAGGTAATCCTGTGATGAAGTCCATGTTGATTACCTCCCACTTCCAGGTCGGGATCTCAATCGTCTGTAACAAACCACCAGGCCTCTGGTGCTCTACCTTCACTGCGACAACACGGGCTCGAGCTACGAACTCGCAACGCCCTCTTCAAGCCATCCCACCAATACGGATCTAAGGTCGTGGTACATCTTGGTCGACCGGATGGATAGTAACGCTTGTGTGTGCTTCCCAAGAACCTGCTGCGAAGTCACGAAACATCCGGAACACACCGCTGCCCTCAAACCTTAGCACCCCATGGTGCTACCTCAAGGACCTTGCCCTCACGAAGAGCTGTATCACGATATCGAATCAAAGCTGGATCCTCGAACTGTTGCCTCTTCACCTCCTCGACGATGGAAGACTCGGCAACCTCACGAACTCTAACCCCACTGCTATCAGAATCAATCAAACGGACACCAAGGCTCGCTAACTGATGCAAATCACGAACCATGTCCTCCTCTCTGTTGCACATCGATAGGCTCCCCATCGACCTACGACTAAGAGCATCTACCACAACATTGGCTTTCCCCGGGTGGTACAGGATATCAACATCGTAATCCTTAAGCAACTCTAACCACCGCTCTGTCGTAAGTTCAGCTCCCTCTGGCTGAAGATATACTGGAGGCTCTTGTGGTCTGTAAAAATATCCACGTGAACCCCATACAAATAGTGCCTCGGATCTTCAAAGCGTGAATCACCGCCCGGCTCAAATCATGGGTGGGGTAGTTCCTCTCGTGTTTCTTCTGCTGTCGTGATGCTTATGCTATAACTCTGTCATACTGCATCAGAACACATCCCAACCGATGCCCGACGCATCACAATACACGACATAACCATCCGGACCTCCGGGAAGTAAGAACGGGCGGTCGTCAATCTCTCTTTCAAAGAATCGAAACCCCGCCACAAGCATCATCCATGGAACTTGGCGCCTTCGAGTCGGCCTAGTCAATGGTGCGAGAGATAAAGCAAACTTCTCCACGAACCGCCGATAATAACTCGCAAGGCCCGAAAGCTGCGAACCTCTGCCGGAGTAGTAGGTCTCGGCCAAGTCTCGATGCCTCGATCTTGGCGTATCAACTCGAATGCCATCGGCCCGACAATATGCCCAAGAAACGCCATCAAGTCAAAACTCACATTTGGAAAACTTGGCGTATAAGCTGCGATCTCGAGAATCACAAGACAGCTCAAATGCTCCGCGTGCTCGCTCTGGCGAGAATAAACCAAGATATCATCAATGAACACTATCACAAACGTGTCCAAAATGGTTTGAACACTCGGTTCATCAAATCCATGAATACCGCGGAGCATTGGTCAACCAAAAGACATGACCTGAACTCATAATGCGTGCGGGTCGGAATGCGATCCTAGGGACATCCACCTCTCGACACGAACTCGATGATAGCGACGCAGATCAATCTTGGAGAAACATCTCGCGCGCCAATCGTCGAACAAATCATCAATCCCGGGAAGGGGTATTCGTTCTTAATGGTCACCTTGTTGTTGCTGTAATCAACACACATGCGCGGCGTCCGCCCTTCTTCTTCACGAACAATACGGCGCCCCGGGAAACATCGGGCCTAATGAAGCCGCTTCTCCGGAAATCCTCGGTGGTCCTTGACTCTCTCAACTCGGCGGTGCCATTACGTATGGCGGAATGGAAATAGGCCGAGTATCCGCAATATGTCAATACAAAACTCAATCTCCTCTCGGGAGGATACGGGAGGTCATCCGGGAACACGTCGGGAACTCGCGACTACGGAATCGATCAAAATCTGGTACGCGACCTCGAGATCAAACACTCGAACTAGATGGTAGATATACCGCCTTCGCACCATCTTCCTAGCCTTGAGGTAGGAAATAAACCTACCCCCGGCGATACCTGGTGCTCCTTCCCACTCAACAACGGCTCGCCGGAAGCTGGAACCGCATTACTCTCTCTGCGGTCTACATTGGCATAGCATGAAGTTAGCCAATCCATCCCCATAATCACGTCAAGTCAATCATCTCCAACTCTATCAAGTCGGCGTGGTCGACGACGTAAATGGTCACAGACAAGCCCTATATACCCGCCGAGCTACCACCGAATCACCCATTGGCGTAGCTACCTCGAAAGGTCTATGGACTCGTGCTCTATCCCTATCCTACTAGCAACAAGGGGAGATATATAGGGCCAGTAGAACCGGATCTATCAAGGCATAAACATCCAACCCGAGCGATAAGGTACCTGGCGACATCGGTGAGGCCTCACGATCTGTCGCTGGACAAAGCATAGATGCGGTTCGAGGACGCTAGGCGGGACCCGAGCCACGACCTCCGCGACCTGCGACCCATGTGAACCACGCCTCGGGCGAGTAATCGTAGGAGATGATGAAGCGGCAGCGAGAACTCGGTGAGCCCTACCACCGCCGCCCGGTCTGACAATCTCGCAAAGTGACCTGCGGCCTGGCGTAACAAGCTCCAAAAGTAGTACCACACTTCCCGTAGTGGGATCCACCGACGGCCATCTTGGGGTGGTCCCGATCGGCGATACCTCGCTACTCGGGCGTGCGAAGCCACAGGGCCCGGTGCGCCCTCGAAAACTCGGGTCTTGAGGGCGGTGCGAGTGCTCGAGTGGCGTGGTGCGAATCTAGGCCGCCGAGGCCGCCCACCACGATAACCACGAGAAGACCCTCCCGCCCCGCCTTCCTGCCGCTGTCGCCCACTCGCCGACCTCTGCGCTCGCCGCATCCAGGCGTGAGCTGCGTGCGGGTAATGTCCATACGGTGGAGAGAAACCCCGCACATGACTCGGCCATATAGTCGTCTCAGCCGGTGACATAACGGTGCACCCTATCCTCCATATTCGCTACCAATCTGGGACATATCGAGCCAATGAATCAAACTCGACATTGTACTCCCGGCGGTCGTCCTCTGCCTCGATGGTAAAAATCTATCGGCCGCGCCCTCATCTGTGGAGGCAAGAAGTGAGTGAGGAAAGCCTCGAGAACTCATCCCAGTAGGCGGGACGCGTGCTCTCCCGGGATAACTCCGTGAATCAAACCAATCGATCGCGGTATCACGCGACTATGTGAACCAAAGATCACGGACTCGGTCTCCGACGCCCTGATCACTCTCAAAATCCTCTGAAGCTGACGGATGAACTCCTGCGGATCATCCTCGGCCTCGACCCATAAAACTCCGTGGCTCTAACTCGAAGTCTCGTAGCCTCAAACTCTGCCCTCGGGTGAACAACGGTGCGACCGTGGGTGAGCTGAGGCTGAATCGCGTCGGCCAGCCTCTCCTCGTGTCGGGCCACAACTTTAGCCAATAGTGGGCCATCTCCTTGTACCCTAACTCCTCCGCCCGGTGTGGGGCGGGAGGTGTGGGTACTGTGGTCATTCTTTGGGGGCGGCGCGTCATAGAACTCGCCGTCTCGGTATAGGCCGGGCTCGAGCCCTCGTGACTCTGGGTGTCTGCTAGCGGCTCCTCGCTGCCTTGCCGCCCGGGCGGGTTGCCTTACGTGAGGCATAATCGTACAGGAAAGGAATACGTTAGAGGTCCAACCTATAACACGACTCTAAAGCACGATCTCGAATGAGAAGAATGGAAACCAATCCTAAATATCCTATAGCCTCACGATTATTGGTGTGGTGCAACACACCGATAATCAAGACTCTACTAGATACGGTCGTAGACACTTTCAGGATTAATCGCTCGATACCACTTTTGTCACGACCCGTTCGGCCCGTGGATCGTGCCTCAGGGCACCCAAGTAGTCATACATCGTGTAATCGGAAAATATAAAGCAAGACATGAAACAGTTTATAAAATAAGACACAGTTTATGTGAAAAAACATCGCCTTTCGGCATATATATATATAATCATGGTTTAGCAGTTACATCCGACACTGTACATCATGACTACAGACCTCTAAGGAAATATACAACTATGGCGGGACAGGGCCCCGCCATACCCTGACTCGATACAAAACTATCTACAACAGGAGATCATACCAAAAGTAGAGCCTCGGAAGAGATGGAGCTCCGACACCAACGTAGAGATCCTAAGGATGCGGATCTAGCACTGCTTGCCCTTACTGCGGCATGAACAGCCCCGAAGGAGGTCGATAACAACAGTACTAAGTATGCGAAATCGTAAAATACTTAAATGAAAACATATCATTTTAAAACCGGTTTACAAATATGTGTGAAACAACCAAGAAACCGCGTAGTACCACATCACAAACAAGAGCAACAATAGGTAACTGTAATAGGTCTTGTCTAGGCTGCGAATGATCGAAACAGGGCCACTCGCCCATATCATCATTCTGCAAGCCTAATCCTGGACTCCCGGAGTCCGCATAGGCCACTCACATAGGCCCGCATGAGGTATAACCCCGCATCGAGGGTAGCTACTCCTCGGCATCGTCCTGGACTCGTTGTCCGCATGGCCACATAGACCGCATGAGGTATAACCCCGCATACTAACCTGGAACTCGTAGCTCGCATAGGCCCCCTGGACCCGCATGAGGTATTCTCGAATCATGGTCCCAGACCGCCTGAGTCTACCCCGCATCGGAGGGCAGCTTAACCCCCGGTATCATCTCAAGAGGTGAGTGATAGTATACTAACATAACAACTTATCTTTAAACAACATAAGCACAACAAGGATACTCACCTACACAAACGTTACAAGATACTAACACACATAGCATCATATCATGTCTACTTATCAAACCATCTTTATTATTCTTTTCACAATATAAGTTTGTTATAAACACATAGGCAAACTTGTTTCTTTTATAAATCTTAAGTGGTTATACTTACTTCCCATAAAGCTAGTATAACTCTTAAACCAATTAGTTCTCTTCATTAATATGATTCATAGTCTTTTGAAATGTTTTGATTCTTTATTATTCAGCTTAAGCGTGAGGCATTCTAGTAAGTATTATCGAGCTTAAGCGTGAGGCATTGCCGTAAGTATTATTCAGGCTTAAGCCGTGAGGCATTGCCGTAGTTATATTGTAAAATATCATGCTTTAGGAAGAATCACATACCTTCCGTGAAAACCACCGCCAAGTCAATATGTCGCGCAGAGTCACCTATAATAGTCACAGATATCTATTAAAGACTACTCAAGGTCATTCTAAACAGAGGGTTCATAATTCTGGTGAAAGTCGGGCAGCACTTCCCTACCCGGTGAGCTATATAAGTCTACTGTGAAAACAGTCCTATGTAAGTATAGTTTGATTATTCTTCTTTTAAACCCTTCTACTGTGGTAATAGTTCAATTCTATTCTGTGATATACTTCTAAGTATTTATACTTATCCTTATACAACAACAGTATATATATTCTAATTCAAAAGAGGGTTAGGATTAGTTACCTCGGTAAGCCCAATAATATCCTAGAAAAAGTCGCGCCTGAGCAAGGTTTTGCTCCTAAGTTGTATGCTCCAAGAACCTTAGAAGTTCTTCACAACTTCTACTAAGTACTAAGGTATTTGGGCTAGGGTATTTTGGGCATTATAACAATACTTAGAAGGCAACTTTCTACCAAGGAAGGGGGGTAGATTTCGGCTAGGCTAGGGGGGGTTAGGCCCTCGGCCAACTTCACAAGGGGAGGGGGATATGTTTGGACGAAATGGCTACAAAGGGAGAGGAGAGGATTTTTAGACTTGGAAGATAACTTTGTGGATGAAGAACTCTTCATCAAAGGGGGTATTTATAGGTCAAGAAGTGGCCAACCAATGGCCAAGATTAAGACAAGTGCAAGGCAAGTGTAGGGTGAAGATTTACTCCACACAAATATCCTACCAACTCCTTGACTTGTGCACAAGGCACAAAAAACGTGCCAAGCTTCTTCAATTCGTCCAAATGGACGATTTCAAGTCCACAAATTGGAGGGTGCCAAGTGTCGCCCTCCCGTTGGTCCAAAATGTTTCGTCTCTCGGAAAAATCCGCAAAAATAAGAAATGGCATAGCCGGAATTTACTCTACTTAAAGTGGAAACGTTTCGTCGGAAAACGATTCTTTTAGTGAGTTGTGTACAAAATAAAACGTCCAAGGCTTATCTTTAAGGCAAGACTTTCGTACGTATTCCCTTACGTACATACTCTGGAAATACGGGGTATAACACAATAAGACAGCATTCCAAATGGAAGCATACCCGTGCGCTACGCATCGTGTCAGTATGTCCAAAGGGAAACAATAAGACAACAAGGCGGTAATCAAAGTGGAAGCATACCCGTGCGCTACGCATCGTGTCAGTATGTCCAAAGTGATTAACAAAAGTAACACTATCAACAGGAACGTACCCGTGGAATTTCTCCGTCACTGCCGGCACGTCCAACTAAGTTCTCAACAAGTCAACCGACCCTCCATCGAGAGACGCGGTAGTATAGAAACACAATTTTTGCACAACGAAGGCTATCACAACAAGCATAGGCAAGTTTCACAACAACAAGCATAGGCAAGTTTCACATCAACAAGCATAGGCAAGTTTCACAACAACAAGCATAGGCAAGTTATACACAACTCAAAGTACTTTCATTTTATGCCAAAGTCCGGGTTTTAACCCTAAAGTACTACGTACGTTAAATTCCTTTTAAAGAGATCTAATCCTTTTATAAAAGTCACCCGATACCCGTAGTATAAAAATAGAGTGACTTATATCTTTTAAGTAAACCAAAACAACTTCCATACTTTCCTTTTTAAAACCAAATTAAGGCAACACCATGCCTTCTTTTTTTTGACCAAAACACTTTTCTTTTTTAAAGTCAAGTTACCACATTAAAACCAATGATAAAACCTTTCTTTTGTTTTCATAAGGTCGTTATAACCAACTTCCCATAAAGTTGTTATACACCTTATGTTTTAAACCATTTTAAGACAACACAATGCCTTTCTTTTTCCTAAAGTTCCAGTTTGCCTAATTTCAATTACACAAGTCTCTTTTTTTGAAAAGTTCATAGTTCAATGTCTTAATCTCTTTTAAAACAATTGAGTAACATATGCCTTAGGCGAGTAGGTTATTCTTGTTCATAATCAATCTTATTAGCAGCCATGATCTAGAAAATGTAATATCATTTTGTCTCATCTTAGCTTCTATGCAGATGGAGGTTTCTACTGGTTTTAATAATACTTAATTATTCAATACATTTCCCTTTATTAACGCTGCAGTGGTTTGTCGATACACATTCTGATTTCCGAAATCAGTAAAACATTACTCCTTCCAAAAACCAAGTACTCATTACTCACGAATGAGGTTTCACACAAACATCCATATTAAGTCAAGTCTCTTATCTTTTAAGAATAAGTCTCTTAACTTCTAAACCATTAAACCATTCTTTTTATCTCTCTTAAGGCGTTACACCTAACTTCTCATAAAGCTGGTATAACTTTTATGTTTTCAAACCAAGTATACACTTCTTTCAAAAAGGTTTCTTAATCTTTTAGAATACTTCAAGGTTCTTTTACATCAAGTCGGTTATAAGTCAAATCAGTTATCTTTTAAAAACCACAAAGCATTTCTCATTTACATAGAAAGTTATAACCAACTTCCCATAAAGCCGTTATAACACTTTATGTTTAAAGACAATCAAATACATTCAACACGTACGCGTCACCGCACTACATAGTTATACACATATCATGCTAGAACAGATAGGAAGAGGTTCACATACCTCGCGATGATTATCGACTAATAGCAAAACGCTCCAAGTACCTCAAACCGTCGGCTACACTCTAAGCCAGGCAGATCACTCCACACGTAGTACTTCAACCTATAGAGGCCACAAGGCGCCTATTAACATCTTTAGATCTCGACGTAGAATATTCTACAGAAAATTCGGCAAGACCTCCCCGCATGGCGTAATTCTCCTCCTCTATCGAGGCCGGCTACCAAGCCAACCAGGGGGGGGTTTATACGTCTAACCGGACGTGTACAATTCTACTTCACAATAATGCTATACAAGTCTCATCTGATACACCCTAAGTAATTCTGATTGATTCTCTTCTTAAAGTTCAGGCTTAAGTCGCAAGACATTGCCGTAAGTATTATTCAGGCTTAAGTCCAAAGACATTGCCGCACAACTATGTTCAATTCTATATATAGTATACTTCAACTATATATTCCAACAATATGTAATTTCCAATTACAATAGAAGGTCAAGAGTGTTTACCTCGATAAGCCCAAAATTATCCGAGTTTAAATGTCGATCCTGAGCAAGGTTTAGCTCCTACTCGTGCGCTCAGGCCGCCTCCAACCAACCCTTAGAAGTTCTAACCAACTTCTACATATAACTTCAACTACGGGTGAAGATTTACTTAGGTTTTCGTTTTTGTGACTGAGGGAAGTATAATAGTATTTTCTGGGCTTTTTGTATAGAGGTAACCTTGGGAATACTACAAGGTATTTGGGCCAAGGTATTTGGGCATTACAACAATACTAGGAGAGTATTTCTATACCACAACAAGGGGTATTATACGAAAACAACTAGGCTAGGGGGGGTAGGCTCTCGGTCACAAGGCCCAACAAAGGGGGAGGGGACTTGGCCGAATGCTACACTTAAGGGGGAGGGATTTTTGAGACTTGGAGAATGATTTTTGGATGAAGAAGTTCATCAACTAAGGGGGGTATTTATAGGTCAAGCAATGGCCAACCAATGGCCAAGATGAAGACAAGTGTTAGGCAAGTGTAGGGCTAGGATTTGGACAAGTGTTTGTGGGCCCCACTTTCTCATCTACTACACAAAATATCTAGCCAAACATTGACCAAATGTTTAAGGCATTTTCCATGGCAAAAACGTGCCAACAACTCCCTCCAAAACCGTCCACTTTGTGCCACCTAAGGGTGACACGTGTCGCCCTCCTATTGGTCCAAAATATTTTATCTCTCGGAAAAATCCGCAAAAATTATTATTGACATAGCCGGAATTTTCCCTACGAAAGCTGTGGAAACGTTTCGTCGAAAAACGACTCTTTTTGGCACTTGTGTACAAATTTCGAAACTTGTCAATTCTTAAGGCAAAAATTTAAATACGTACGCCCTACGTATATACTCTGGAAGTACGGGGTATAACACCTAACATGACCTTTTGAGCACTACACTGTCTCGGTCATGTTCCACCAACCTACCATCACCTAAACACCAAAGTCCAACCATCACAACACCTCCTAAAATGCCTCAATCCGCTTCTGTCACGACCCCAACCCCAGACCCACGACTGGTGCCCTACATGGGCACCCTTATACCCATACATCACATATCACCAGCGGAAGCTTAAGAAAAACTCATTTTAATAAAACCGGCAAGCCGAGAAGGCCACCACTTTACATAGAATTGTCCAAGCGGACTACAACTATACATATGCCCAAATACACATTAACCACCCACACCTGTCTACAAACCTCTAAGAGTATCACAACAACTATGACGGGACAAGGTCCCGCTGTACCCCTGAATATACATAAGCCCTAATGGAAGATCTGTACCTAAATGACAAGCTCCGGAACAAGGGAGCTATCCCAAAACACTGAGCAAGGATCCTAAGCTAGTGGATCACCCAACTGAGTACCTATACCTGTAGGCATGAATGCAGTGTTATACCCCGTATTTCCAGAGTATGTATCTGAGAACGTATGTACATTTGTAAAAACCCTAATTAGGTTAAGGATGAAATTGTGGACTTTCAACGGAAAAGATTTCGAACCTTGTGAAGGAAATTCTACGGTTTTAACATTTTAACCGATTACGGATTTTTTCGAGAGACGAAATATTTTGGACCAATAGGAGGGTGACATGTGTCACCCTTAGTTGGCATGGGTTGGACGAAATGGTGGCCTAGTGGACAAGTCAAATGGTCAAGTCTTGCAAGATATTTCTTTGGGTGAGTGGGAGTAGGTAAGGGACGATTTTGTGGGCAAGTGGGGGGCTTGCCTTGGGCGTTTTTTTTGTGCTAGTGGAAGGCCACATGGCTCACTGTTGTGGGGGACATATGTCCCAATGTTGTGGTGGACATATGTCCCAAGGTTGTGGTGGACACTTGGTGGAAGACTCCACTCACACAAGTTATCTAATCTACACCCTCCATTTGTTTTAATCTTGGCCCTTGGTGGTTCTATAAATACCCCCCTCTTGTGCAAGACTTCTTCATCCACAAAAACATTTCCAAGTCTCCAAAACTCCCTCCCCCTTTTAGTAGTTTTCGTCCAAGTCCTCTTCCCCCCTTCCTTGTAGTTTCGTCTGAAACACACCCCCCCCCCTTGGTAGAAAAATATTCTCCAAGTATTGTTACTATTCCAAAATACCTTAGCCTCATACCTTGTAGTATTCCAAATTCACCTCTATACTAAAAGCCCAGAAATACTACCTTATATCCATTAGTCACTGAACGAAACCCTGGGGAAATCTTCATAGTTGGTTGAAGTATTAAGTAGAAGTTGTTTGGGAACTTCTAAGGGTTTCTTGGAGCTATCGGAGCGTGCAGAATATGAGCTAAACCTTGCTCAGGATCGACATTTATCTTGGATAATTTTGGGCTTGTCGAGGTAAATATCTTGTCCTTCTATTGTAATTGGAAATTACATATTGTAGTTGTATAGAAATAAGTATAAGATTTATAGAAGGAGGGTATAAAAGAAGAGAATTGAACTGTACATGGGATTGTATTCTGATGAGACTTGAGTAGTTTGACGGGTAGGGAAGTGCTGCCCAATTTTCCGTAGCATTAAGAACCTTCTGCTTAGAATATTCTACAGAGTAGTCTAGACGTTGATAGACGTATTTGACTATTATAGGTTGATACTCTGCGCGCGACATATTTGACTTGGCAGGTGGATTTCGCCGAGGAGGTATGTGATTCTTCCTATCCTCTTGAGCATGATATTTTTAAAAATATATAAATAGTACGGTAGACGTACGTGTGTTAACTGAACTTGGTTTTACTCTGATGTCTTTTGACTTGAGTATTAAATAATAAGAATCTTGAAGTATTTCAAAAGAGTTGTGAATCATTTTTGAAAGAAAAGTAATACTTGGTTTTAAAAGCTTAAAGAGTTATACTAACTTTATGGGAAGTTAGGTATAACGACTTAAGAAAGATAAAAGGAACGATTTACTTATTTGTTTATGAAAGTCTTGTATTGATTCCTGAAAAGTGTAGTAAGATGGTTTGATAAGTAAACATGTTATGATGCTACGCGTGTTAGTGTCTTGTGTTGTTGTGTAAGGGGGTTATTTGTCACGACCCGAACCCGGGCCCGTGACTGGTGCCTTACCCCGGGCACCCCAGTAGTCATACATCAGAGAAAATCAGCGGAACATAAATCAATAACGTAAAATAACAGAAGTATAAACAATAACCTGTGAAAACTTGCCTTTCGGCATATATATATAAACAACAACTCTTTCAACCTGAACAGTTTAATCCTTTTTACAAACCACCCGCGGTACTCTGAGACCTCTACGAATGATGATATGACAACAACGGGACGGGGCCGTCATACCCAGAATGTAAGTACCTACAACAAGGGGACTATACCAAGATAAGCCTCGGAGGAACGGAGCTTCCCAAACGCTGGCTGACCCTAAGAGCGAGGATCAACGGCGGTGTACCTTTACTGCGGCATGAGCACGGCCAAGGAGGTCGATAACAATTTAGTATGCAAGTATCGAAAATACTGTAAATGAAATCATAGTAGTCTATATAAAGCAGGAGACATGTATGATAACCAAACTACAGTTCACAATAAATAAGCAGTCATATCAAGTCAGGGACTCACGCCCTCAAAGTCATCACTCAAATATAAATATGGGTCTCACGCCCACAACATCAATCATGCCCGCGGAATATCTTCCTCACTGCCGGCAGTCTATGATATATAAAAGCACCCAGAGATACACATGAACACCAGGTCCCACCTGTGTCATAATAAAACCGTACGGGGTAAGTATGAAGGCATAACCGACTACTAAAACCCACCGTACCAACAAGGTCATAAACTGTATCATGAAATCTGTCTAGACCGTCACATGATCAAAGCTGGCCACTCGCCCGCAGTATCTAATGTGCGTGTCTTAGCCCTGGAACTCCCCGCAGCTCCGCATAGGCCACTCCAATGGCCCGCATGAGGTATTCCCCGCATCGAGGGTAGCTACTCCCCGGCATCCGCCTGGACTTCGCAGTCCGCATGGCCACATAGACCGCATGCCCATAAAGGACGCAAACTAACCTGGAACTCTCGTAGCTCCGCATAGGCCCCTGGGACCCGCATGAGTTATTCTCGAATCATAGGTCACTAGACCCGCCTGAGTCTACCCCGCATCGGAGGGCAGCTTAACCTCCGGAAAAGTCAAGGTGAGTGGTATAATACCAACATAACGGCTGATAGTCAAACAAATTTAAGCGCAGTCGAGGGGAAAACCCCTTTACACTAACATCACAAGATACTAACACACGTAGCATCCTAGCACATTTAATTATCTATCAACAAGAAAGTATTACAAGGCTATCACAAACCAACACAATCAAGTTATACACACAAGGTACTTTCTACTATATGTCAACATGTTCGGGTTTCTATCCCCAAAGTACTTCATATATTAACTTTTTTAAAAGATACGTTACTTTCACAAAAGTCACACAATACCCGTAGTAAATGCAAATAGAGTGATTATCTTTTGAAGTAAATCAAAACACTTATCTTTGTAAAATCAAGTAACAACATTATTATCCAAACGTCCAAGTTTGCCTAATTTCAAATGTTCACGTTTCTTATTTTAGAAAGGTTTCGTAGTTCATAGTCTTATTCATTTAAGAATATAATTCTCTTTTAAACCATCTGAGAAACATAAGCCTTATGTGTGAGTAGGATATTCTTGTTTATACAATCTTATTACAATGACCATGATCTAGGAAATATCATTTTGTCTCATCTTAGCTTCTATGCAGATGGAAGTTTCTACTGGTTTTAATAATACTAAATCTGTCAAAACATTTCCTTTTATTAACGCTGCAGTGGTTTGTCGATACACATTCTGATTTCCGAAATCAGTAAAACATTCTTAAGCCGTTATACCTAACTTTCCATAAAGTTAGTATAACTCTTATGTTTTCAAAAACCAAGTATTACTCCTTCTTTCAAAATGATTCAAAAATCTTTTGATATACTTCAAGTTCTTTATTAACACATAACAAGCCAGTTATAGTTCAGATCAGTTACCTTTTAAAAAAACACAAGTATTTTCTTACCAACATAAAGCTGCTATAACCAACTTCCCATAAAGCCGTTATAACACTTTATGTTTTAAACCAATCAAATACATTTAGCACGTATACGTCTCACTACATAGTTCACACATATCATGCTAGAAGAGATAGGAAGAGGTTCACATACCTCGCGACGAGTATCGACTAATAGCAAAACGCTCCAAGTACCTCCAACCGTCGGCTACTCCTTAAGCCAAGTAGATCGCGCCATACGTAGTACTTCACCCTATAAGGCCACAAGGCGCTTATTAACATTTAGGTCTAATCGTAGAACATTCTACAGAAAATTCGGCCATTTTCCCGCACATGACGTAAATCTCCTCCTCTATCGGCCGGCTACTGCCAACCAGGGGGTTATACGCCTAATCCGGACGTGCACAATTCTACCTCACGTAAAAGCTACACAAGTCAGTAATACGATCACATGTAAAAAGCGATTCAGTACTCTTCTTTCGAAAAGGTTTCTTATAATTCAGGCTTAAGTCAAAAGACATTGCCGACAACAACGTTCAGTTCTACATATAGTATACTTCAACTATATAGTCTAACAATCATGTAATTTCCAATTACAATAGAGGGACGAGATATTTACCTCGACAAGCCCATAATTATTCGAGTTTAAATGTCGATCCTGAGCAAGGTTTAGCTCCTACTCCGTGCGCTCCGACCCGCTCCAAACAACCCTTAGAAGTTCTAACCAACTTCTACTTATTACTCCAACTAACTATGGAGATTTTCCTTAGGGTTTCGGTTTTGCGACTGACGGGAAGTATGATAGTATAACTGGGCTTTTTGTATAGGTATAACCTTAGAATACTACAAGGTATACGGCTAAGGTAATTTGGGCATTATAACAATACTTTTGAGAGGTATAACCTTAGAATACTACAAGGTATACGGCTAAGGTAATTTGGGCATTATAACAATACTTTTGAGAGTATTTCTACACCACAAAGGGGGGGTATTATACGAAAGCAACTAGGCTAGGGGGGGTACCCCACGGCCACACTACTAGGAGGGGGGAGAGGGCTCTCGGCCAAGGGGGCCTTTCAAAAGGGGCGAGGGGCTCTTAGACGAGAGTCAACAAGAGGGGAGAGGGAGGATTTTAACACTTAGAAGATTTGTGGAAAGGATGAAGAATTCATCAAAGGAGAGGGTATTTATAGCACAAGCCAAGGCCAACCAATGGCCAAGATCTTGCCAAGTGCATAGCAAGTGTAGGGCAGATATGCCCAAGTGCCCCTAGTCCCTACTCCCAAAACCCTCACAAAAATCTACCAAAAATATCTACCCACTGACACCCTGATTCGTCAAGTGCGCCCACTTGCTTACAATGTGAGGGTGACACATGTCACCCTCCCGTTGGTCCAAGATGTTCGTCTCTCGGAAAAATCCGCAAAAATAAGAAAAGACATAGCGGAATTTTCCCGCAAGTTATGTAAAACGTTTAGTCGAAAAACGACTCTAACAAAGGTGTTGTGCACAAATGTCATTCGGCTAGCCACCTAGGCGGGGTGACACGTGTCACCCTCCTATTGGCCCAAAATAAAACATCTTAGAAAATATCCACAATGGCCAAAATCTCAAAACAAAGTGGGCCCACAAAACCGTAAATTTCTCCGTGGCCCCACGTGACCATTTCCGAAAATAAAAGACCATAATACTCTAATATTCCAGCAAGTCCGAATACCAAATATGGGAATCCAATTCCCATTAACGAACCTTATTCCTTCACAAAAACCGGAAACTTTTACGTGCAAAAATCACCTCTTTCTTCCTTTCCAATCTTTCGCCGTATTCTCGCACGCACGCCCTCGCATACATACCACGGAACTACGGGTATAACACCACATTCGATCTCGCTCGTTCCAAAACTCGGGGTTACTATTTCTAACGTGGTCATCATTAAAGGATCACTCGATGGATCTCGATACTTTCCGATCATATCAATACGAAAGACCGGACGTACTGCCTCCCAAGTCGGACGGCAAAAGCTAACATATAGGCAACCTGGCCTATTCTTCACATGAACTCAAAAGGGCCCAAAGTAACTCGGGCTAAGTTCCCTCTATTTTCCAAAACTCGTCACACTGACCCGGTGGTACTTTCAAGACCGACCGTCGAACTCTAAGCGTCGTCGCCGATTATCCGCACGATTTCTCTGAGCTGCCAGAGCCTCTTCTAGACAAGCTTTACCCTATCCACAGTCTGCTGGAACAAGCCTGAACCAACTATCTGAATCTTGCCAACATCAAACCAATCGACCGACAACTTACACTTCCGCCCTCTGAGGCCTCATAAGGCGACATTCAAAACTGAAATGGTAGCCTAAACACTCCCTCCACAGGAGACAACAATCCCCACAACTACCTCTGAAATACACACACTGGCCCGAGGGCGAATGCGATTCTGAGACTCACCTGAGTTCCTAACCTTGCATGGTAAAACCTCCAGAAAAAGAAACAGCCGTAACCTGGGCTCCACTGTCTGTCTTAAGGTGTAGGTAGGCACCTCGTGCAGCCCTACCACCTTTCTGATGTAACATCTTGCATAACCCTCTGCCGAGTAAACGGTCCTTGCTAGAAGACAAGATGGCTGACCTCCTCGGCCCGACTACTGGTCGAATGCATCCACGAATTCGTACGCTGGTTAACTAAACTCGGGCCTAACACCCTCGTGACCCTACCACAAGGCGGGACCACCACAAACTGACCCCACCACCAAACATGCCGCGGGTTGACCCGCAACGTGGCCTCAACCCGACCCGGCAACGCGCTAAATGCTAGCTCTCCGAAGGAAAACTCTCACTAATCACGTTACGAAAACCTAGCGGTCTTCTTAGCTCAACTACCCTCTTTCATTCCACACTCCTCAGGGACTTATCCCGTAAACAAAGCTCACGTGCACTATGCACTCTTATAAGGGTCAAACATAAACATACGTCTTTTACTCGAGATGGCCTTACCTCTAAGGTCTCTACGTATAAAACTCTAAGGCTCACACCTTCTCTATCCCCCAAATCTTACTTGGTTAACTAACCAAGATTTCTAATTACAATTTACACAATGTTATCAGAATATAACACTTAAGGTATACTCACCCTATCACACATACTAATCCCTATAGGGTTAAAGATCTATCTGTATTTACTGCTTCACTCCCCTTAGTCGTTCTAATCAAACTCCCTGCGTAGGCATAGCTAAGGAAGATGACGAACTACCCACCGATCCTGAAGGCTAAGTCCTCCTACAAGGACACTCTTTCAACATCAGACCCTAACGGTCGTAGGTACAACAAGTACCAACTAAAAGACGACATTCCCCGGGATGACGTCTGTCACACTGTGAACCGGAAACTCTGGAGCTCTGACCAACTCCTGCCTACCCCGAACGTCCTGAACCCTGTGGAGGACCTTTCGCATTGGTGGATGTGCATAATCTAATCTATTTGGTGAGGTGACTCGACTCGAAAGTTGCCAAAGGACCTTGCCGCTCGCCTCTTCTCGCCCGTTAACCCGTCGATCTACGTTTCTTGGCTCGCGCACAAGCCCGTCCACCGCCATGCTCAAGCCTAATCAAGAATTACTTTCGCACAACCTCTCTTAGATAGTCATCAAGACTCGCGGTACATCGGTATACTCTCGGTAGCCAAATCCATAGCTAATGTGGTTGTCTCTTGCAATCTATATTCTCTTCTCGCCGTGGATGAAGGTTCAAATATCATGGCGCGATGGAGCGCCGCCCGTGCTAAACTCACGGGGCTAGCGACGTAGCATAACTCCCCGAATAAAACACCACCCCAGGTGATGATTGGGCCTGTGCCCTCGTAACCCTCAGAACTCTACTCGCAGCTCCCTCGGCTGCCTTGCCCTCCTGGGCTCGGGTTTGCCCTACGCGGAGGCATAACGGTAAGGGAAAGAAATACGTTAGAGGGTCCAACTTACAACACAGCTCTAAGGCACGATCTCAGAGTGAGAAAAGTAGAAACCAATCCTAAATATCCTATAGCCTCCTGATTATTGATGTGGTGCACAACACACCGATAATCAAGACTCTCGGATACGATGCGTAGACACTTTCAGGATTAATCGCTCGATACCACTTTTGTCACGACCGAACCGGGCGTGGATCGTGCCTTACCGGGCACCCGGTAGTCATACATCGAGAGAAAATCAGCGAACATAAATCAATAACGTAAAATAACAGTATAAACAATAACCTGTGAAAACTTGCCTTTCGGCATATATATATAAACAACAACTCTTTCAACCTGAACAGTTTAATCCTTTTTACAAACCCTGCCCACAACAGTACTACAGACCTCTACGAATGATATGACAACAACGACGGGACATGGCCGCCATACCACGAATGTAAGTACCTACAACAAGGGGACTATACCAAGATAAGCCTCGGAGGAACGGAGCTTCCAAACGCTGAATCGTGACCTAGAGCGAGGATCAACGGCGGTGTACCTTTACTGCGGCATGAACGCAGCCCCGAAGGAGGTCGATCTAACAGTGCAGAGTATGTGGCGAAAATCAGTAAATGAAATCATAGTAGTCTATATAAAGCAGAGACATGTATGATAACCAAACTACGATTCCTGATAAATAAGCAGTCATATCAAGTCAGGGACTCACGCCCTCAAAGTCATCACTCAAATATAAATATGGGTCTCACGCCCACAACATCAATCATGCCCGCGGAATATCTTCCTCACTCCGTGATCTATGATATATAAAGCACCAGAGATACACATGAACACGTGTCCCACTGTGTCATAATAAAACCGTCTGGGGTAAGTATGAAGGCATAGCCGACTACTAAAACCACCCGTACCAACAAGGTCATAAATCGTATCATGAAATCTGTCTGGGCCGTCACATGATCAAAGCCGCCACTCGCCGCGATATCTAATGCGCGTGTCTTAGCCCCGAACTCCGCGACTCGCATAGGCCACTCCAATGGCCCGCATGAGGTATTCCCGCATCGGTAGCTACTCCCGGCATCCGCTCGACCGCGATCCGCGTGGCCACATAGACCGCATGCCCATAAAGGGCGCAAACTAACCCGGAACTCTCGTAGCTCGCGATAGGCCCTCGGGACCCGCATGAGGTATTCTCGAATCATAGGTCACTAGACCGCCGAGTCTACCCCGACGGAGGCGACTTAACCTCCGGAAAAGTCAAGGTGAGTGGTATAATACCAACATAACGGCTGATAGTCAAACAACTTTAAGCGCAGTCGAGGGGAAAACCCCTTTACACTAACATCACAAGATACTAACACACGTAGCATCCTAGCACATTTACTTATCTATCAACAAGAAAGTATTACAAGGCTATCACAAACCAACACAATCAAGTTATACACACAAGGTACTTTCTACTATATGTCAACATGTTCGGGTTTCTATCCCCAAAGTACTTCATATATTAACTTTTTTAAAAGATACGTTACTTTCACAAAAGTCACACAATACCCGTAGTATATGCAAATAGAGTGATTATCTTTTGAAGTAAATCAAAACACTTATCTTTGTAAAATCAAGTAACAACATTATTATCCAAACGTCCAAGTTTGCCTAATTTCAAATGTTCACGTTTCTTATTTTAGAAAGGTTTCGTAGTTCATAGTCTTATTCATTTAAGAATATAATTCTCTTTTAAACCATCTGAGAAACATAAGCCTTATGTGTGAGTAGGATATTCTTGTTTATACAATCTTATTACAGCAGCCATGATCTAGGAAATATCATTTTGTCTCATCTTAGCTTCTATGCAGATGGAAGTTTCTACTGGTTTTAATAATACTAAATCACAAAACATTTCCTTTTATTAACTGCGATGGTTTGTCGATACACATTACGATTTCAAATCAAGAAAACATTCTTAAGCCGTTATACCTAACTTTCCATAAAGTTAGTATAACTCTTAAGTTTTCAAAAACCAAGTATTACTCCTTCTTTCAAAATGATTCAAAAATCTTTTGATATACTTCAAGTTCTTTATTAACACATAACAAACCAGTTATAGTTCAGATCAGTTACCTTTTAAAAAAACACAAGTATTTTCTTACCAACATAAAACTGTTATAACCAACTTCCCATAAAGCCGTTATAACACTTTATGTTTTAAACCAATCAAATACATTTAGCACATGTACGTCTACCGTACTACATAGTTCACACATATCATGCTAGAAGAGATAGGAAGAGGTTCACATACCTCGCGACGAGTATCGACTAATAGCAAAACGCTCCAAGTACTTCCAACCGTCGGCTACTCCTTAAGCCAAGTAGATCGCGCCATACGTAGTACATCAACCTATAAGGCCACAAGGCGCTTATTAACATTTAGGTCTAATCGTAGAACATTCTACGAAAATTGGCGACTCCCCGCATGCAGCGTAAATCTCTCCTCTCTATCTGGGCGGCTACCAAGCCAACCAGGGGTTATACGTCTAATCCGGACGTGCACAATTCTACCTCACGTAAAAGCTACACAAGTCTCATCAGTCTGACCCTATGTAAAAACAGTTCGGATACTCTTCTTTCAAAAGGTTTCTTATAATTCGGCTTAAGTCAAAAGACATTGCCGACAACGCGTTCAGTTCTATATATAGTATACTTCATCTATATAGTCTAACATTCATGTATTTTCCAATTTCAATATAGTGACTAGATATTTACCTCGATAAGCCCTTATTTATCCGAGTTTAAATGTCGATCCCGAGCAGGTTTAGCTCTACTCGTGCGCTCGACCGCTCAAACAACCCTTAGAAGTTCTAACCAACGTCTACTTATTACTCCAACTAACTATGGAGATTTTCCTTAGGGTTTCGGTTTTACGACTGACGGGAAGTATGATAGTATAACTGGGCGTTTTGTATAGGTATAACCTTAGAATACTACAAGGTATACGGCTAAGGTAATTGGGCATTATAACAATACTTTTGAGTATTTCTACCAAGAGGGGGTATTATACGAAAACAACTAGGCTAGGGGTACCGTGGCTAGCACCCGAGGAGGGAGGGCTCTCGCCAAGGGGAGGAAGCTCTCGGCGAACTCAACCTGAGGAGGAGGAGGATTTAACACTTAGAAATATTTTAGGAATGGATGAAGAAGTCATCAAAGAGGGGTATTTATAGGTCTAGCAAAGGCCAACCATGGCCAAGATCTTGACAAGTGCAAGGCAAGTGTAGGGCAAGATCTTGCCAAGTGCACCTTATCCATCTACCACAAAATATCCTACCTACTACTTGACAAAATAGTCACCATTTCGCCCAAGCCAACCGCCTGGCGTGCTCAATGAGAGGGTGACAAGTGTCGCCTCGTTGGTCCAAAATGTTCGCCTCTCGGAAAAATCCGCAAAAATTAAAAATGACATAGCCGTAATTTACCCTACGAAAGTCGTGGAAACGCTTTCGTCGAAAAACGACTCTAAACGGGTGTTGTGAACAAAAATAATTCGGCCAAGCCACTTTAAACTTCAAAATTTTCTACGTACGTCCTTACGTACATACTCTGGAAATACGGGGTATAACATTATTCTTGTTGTGCTTACGTTGTTAAACGTTAAGCCCGTTGTACTGTTATTATATCACATACCCCCCTGACTTGTTATACCGAGGACTTGCCACCCTTGATGCGTGTCACGACCCGAACCCGGGCCCGTGACTGGTGCCTTACCCCGGGCACCCTAGTGATACAACATCAGAGTAATCAGCGGAATATAAAACAATACATGAAACCAATGTGATAAGACAGTGAAATAAGAAGACAGGCTAACCAAAAACGGTTACCTTCAGTATATATAAATAGCAATTTGAACAGTTACATCCCTTTCTACAACTCTGCCCACGACAGTACTACAGACCTCTACGAATGATATGACAACAACGACGGGACAGGGCCGTCATACCACGAATGTAGCACCTACAACACGGGGACTATACCAAGACAAGCCACGGAGAAACGGAGCTTTCCCAACGCTGAATGTGACCCCAAGAGCGAGGATCAACGGCGGTGTACCTTTACTGCGGCATGAACGGCCCCGAAGGAGGTCAAGACAACAGTATGTGGCGAAAATAAATCGTAAATGAAATCATAGTAGTCTATATAAAGCAGGAGACATGTATGATAACCAAACTACAGTTCACAATAAATAAGCAGTCATGTCAAGTTAGGGACTCACGCCCTCAAAGTCATCACAGTAAAACCGTACGGGGTAAGTACGAAGGCATAGCCGACTACTAAGACCTCGATACCACAAATGCCATAAAGCGTATCACGAGGTCTTTCTAGACCGCACCACATGATCGAAGGCGGCGTTTGCCCGCGATATCAATGTGCGTGTCTATCCACGAACTCTCGACTCGCATAGGTCACCTGCAGACCCGCATAAGGTATTCCTCGAATCACGGTCCTAGACGCTCGAGGTACACCCGCATCGGCGGCAACCTTCGGTATCCGCCAGGCTCCCGCGACCGCATAGTCTCAAAAGACCGCATAGTCTCAACAGACGCATAGGGAATCCCCGCGTCGGGCTAAACAACCGGAATGATCAATCTCGAGCTACCGCACTCCGCATAGTCACAAGGACTGCATAGGCCGTATAGACCCGCATCAAGGGTGGCAAGCCCTCGGTATAATAAGTCAAAGGGGTATGTGATATAATAATAGTACAACGGGCTTAACTGTCACGACCCGATTCCGGGCCCGTGACTGGTGCCTTACCCCGGGCACCCTAGTGATACAACATCAGAGTAATCAGCGGAACATAAAACGATACAAGACATATTATGAAATATGAAACAATAATCTGAGAAAAACTTGCCTTTCGGCATATATGTAAATAACAACTTTTTCAACATGAACAGTTTAATCCTTTTTACAAACCCTGCCCACAACAGTACTACAGACCTCTACGAATGATATGACAACAACGACGGGACAGGGCCCCGTCATACCCCTGAATGTAAGCACCTACAACAACAGGGGACTATACCAAGACAAGCCTCCGGAGAAACGGAGCTCTCCCAAGCGCTGAACTGTGACCCTAAGAGCGAGGATCAACGACTGGTGTACCTTTACCTGCGGCATGAACGCAGCCCCCCGAAGGAGGTCAGTACAACAGGTACCGAGTATGTGAAACTGAAAATACTGTAAATGGAATCATAGTAGTCTATATAAAGCAGGAGACATGTATGATAACAAAACTACAGTTCACAATAAACAAGCAGTCATATCAAGTCAGGGACTCACGCCCTCAAAGTCATCACTCAAACATAACAATGGGTCTCACGCCCACAACATCAATCATGCCCGTGGAATACCTTCCTCACTGCCGGCAGTTTATGATATACAAGCACGAGGAATACACATGAACACGGGTCCCACGTGTCCTAATAAACGATGCAGGGTAAATGCGAAGGCATAGCCGACTACTAACACCCACGGTACCAACATGGTCATAAAGCGTGTCATGATATCTGTCTAGGCCGTCACATGATAAAAGCCGGTCACTCGCGCGCGATATCCATGTGCGCGTCTAGCCCCGAACTCTCCGCGACTCCGCATAGGCCAACCTCATAGGCCCGTATGAGGTATAACCCCGCATCGAGGTAGCTACTCCGGCATCGCCCCGACTCGCGATCCGCATAGCCACAAAGACGCGTGACCATAAAGGCCGACACTAACACGGAACTCCGTAGTTCGCATGGATCCTGGACCCGCATGCAGGTATTCTCGAATCATGGTCCTGCATCGCTCGAGTCTACCGCGTCGGAGCGACAACCTCGGGCACAAGTCAAGGTGAGTGGTACAATACCAACATAACGGTGATAGTCAAACAACTTTAAGCGCGATCGAAGGAAAACCCCTTTACACTAACATCACAAGATACTAACACACGTAGCATCCTAACATGTTTACTTATCAAATCAACAAGAAAGTATTACAAGGCTATCACAAACCAATACAATCAAGTTATTCACACAAGGTACTTTCTACTAACAAGTTCGAATTATCTGTCCCCAAAGTACTTCACATTAAATCTTTAAAAGATCATTTCTTTCACATAAGTCACACAATACGTAGTATAAAATAGAGTAGTATCCTTTTAAGAAAACCAAAACTCTTACCTTTGTAAAATCAAGTAACAACATTATTTTCCAAACGCCCAAGTTTGCCTAATTTCAAATGTTCACGTTTCTTATTTTAGAAAGGTTTCGTAGTTCATAGTCTTATTCATTTAAGAATATAATTCTCTTTTAAACATTCGGAGAAACATAAGCCTTATCTGTGAGTAGGATATTCTTGTTTATAACAATCTTATTACTGACCATGATCTAGGAAATATCATTTTGTCTCATCTTAGCTTCATGCGGATGGAAGTTTCTCTGGTTTTAATAATACTTAATTATTCAAAACATTTTCCTTTTAATGTATTGCAGTTGGTTTGTAGATACACATTCTGATTTCCGAAATCAGTAAAACAGTCTTAAGCCGTTATAACTAACTTCCCATAAAGCTAGTATAACTCTTAAGTTTTCAAAAACCAAGTAGTACTTCAAGTTCTCTATTAACACATAACAAGCCGTTATAGTTCAAATCGATTACCTTTTAAAAACCACAGTATTTTCTTACCAACATAAAAATTTTATAACGACTTCCCATAAAGCCGTTATAACACTTTATGTTTTAAACCAATTAAATACATTTAGCACGTATGCGTCTACCGTACTACATAGTTCACACATATCATGCTAGAAGAGATAGGAAGAGGTTCACATACCTCGCGACGATTATCGACTAATAGCAAACGCTCAGTACTTCCAACCGTCGGCTACTCCTTAAGCCAAGTAGATCGCGCCACACGTAGTACTTCAACCTATAAGGCCACAAGCGCTTATTAACATTTAGATCTCATCGTAGAACATTCTACGAAAATTCGTGACTCCCCACTTGAGCGTAAATCTCCTCTCTATCGAGGCGGCTACCAAGCCAACGGGGGTTATACGCCTAACCCTAGCGGTACAATTCTACTCACGACTACTACTACACAAGTCTCTGTCTGAATACTATGTAATTACTGATTGAGATTCTTCTTTAAATTGGGCTTAAGTCGCAAGACATTCAGTAAGTATTATTCAGCTTAAGTCAAAAGACATTGCCGATAACTACGTTCAGTTCTATATATAGTATACTTCAACTATATATTCTAATAATATGTAATTTCCAATTACAACAGAGGGACAAGATAATTACCTCGATAAGCCCATAATTATCCTAGTTAAAGTCGATCCTGGGCAAACGTTTAGCTCCAACTCCGAGCGCTCCAACCCGCTCTAAACCACCCTTAGAAGTTCTAACCAACTTCTACACAATACTCCAACGGACTATGGAGATTTTCCTAGGGTTTCGGTTTTGTGACTGACGGAAGTATAATAGTATTTCTGGGCATTTTCGTATAGGTATAACCTTAGAATACAACAAGGTATACGGCTAAGGTAATTTGGGCATTATAACAATACTTTTGAGAGTATTTCTACACCACAAAGGGGGGGTATATTATACGAGAACAACACCACGGGAGGGTGAAGTCTCCACAAGGCCACAAGGGGAGGGCTCCCGGCCCCGGGGGGCGGGACGAGAACAACAACAAGAGAGGGGAGGATTTTAACACTTAGAGATTTGTGGAAAGGATGAAGAATTCATCAAAGGGAGAGGGGTATTTATAGGTCAAGTGAAGGCCAACCAATGGCCAAGATTAAAACAAGTGTTAGGCAAGTGTAGGGCTAGGATTTACTAAACAATAATATCCTACCCAACCTTGACTTTAGCCAAGGCACCAAAAGCGGGCAAGGCTAGCCCAAATCGTCCCAATGGACGTTTCAGTCCACCAATTGGAGGTGCCAAGTGTCGCCTCCCGTTGGTCAAAATGTTTTCTCTCGGAAAAATCCGCAAAAATTAAAAATGACATAGCGGAAATTCCCTACGAAAGCGTGGAAAACGCTCATTTAAAAACGACTCTAAGCGGGTGTTGTGAACAAAATTAATTCGCCAAGCCTTAGTACAAGTTGCAAATTTTTCACGCACGCCCCACGCATACTCTGGAAATACGGTATAACATTCTCTCTCCTTAGAAACATTCGTCCCGAATGTTCCTTCAAGCCTCAAAACAAACGTGCGCCAGTATAGTCTTCACTACTATACTTACGAGAATCAATCCTGCCACACCGCCACGAAACAATCTGCGCAACTACTTACATCAAAGTCCACGAGGAAACACCTCTAACCATCACAAAACACTTCTCACGGGTCTAAAATATACTTCCTTCGACCTTCTCTTTACAAAAGAAATGGTCACATCTATGCTTGTCATACATGCTCGCTTCTCTCTTTACTCGTCGTAGATACCACTTTGTCACTTTGCCTGAGGCATTAACCTTCTCAGGCGACCCAACAAATGGTACCACTTTTGTCACTTTGTCGCGAGCCTTGCTCCGACGACTAACAAATGGTACCGGCCGCTTGCGATCCCTGAGGCTGTCGTACACTCGCACTCGTACCACATTCGAGGCTTCCTTCCAAGACCGGGGTTACTATCTCTAATGTGGTCATCATTAATCGGGAACACTGGATGGATTCTCGATACTTTCCGATCATAACAATCTGAAGAATGGACATACTGCCTCCTAAGTCGGACGGCAAAAGCTAACATATAGGCAACCTGGCCTATTCTTCACATGGACACAAAGGCCCAAAGTAACTCGGGCTAAGTTCCCTCTGTATTCCAAAACTCGTCACACCCACCCCGGGGTGGTACTTTCAAGAAGACCGACCGTCAACCTGAACTCTAAGCGTCGTCGCCGATTATCCGCACGATTTCTCTGAGCTGCCAGAACCTCTTCTAGACAAGCTTCTCACTATCCACAGTCTGCTGGAACAAGCCTGAACCAACTGTCTGAACCTTGCCAACATCGAACCAATCGACCGACAACTTACACTTCCGCCCCTACAAGGCTTCAAAAGGTGACATCCGAACACTGAAATGGTAGCTTAAACACTCCCTCCACAGGAGACAACAATCTCCACAACTACTCCTGAAATCCAACCACTGGCCCGAGGGCGAATGCGATTCTGAGACTCACCTGAGTTCCTAACCTTGCCTGGCAAAACCTCCAGAAAATGAAGCGGTAGTAACACTGGCTCCATGCATCTTAAGGTGTAGGTAGGCACCTCCGTGCAGCCCTACAACCTTTACGATAACTCAACACACCAGTAAACGGTCTGGCCAGAAGAACACGATGGGCTGCCCCCATCGCCCGACTCTTTGGTTGAACGCATCCACGAACTCGTCTGTTGGTCAACTAAATTTGGGCCTAACACCCTCGTGACTTATCACAGGCGGGACCACCACAAACTGACCCCACCACCAACCATGCCGCGGGTTGACGTGCGTGGCCTCAACCCGACCGGCAACGCCGCGAAAACGCTAGCTCGCGAAGGAAAACTCTCACTAAACACGCTACGAAAACCTAGCGGTCTTCGTAGCTCACCTACCCCCTCTCAGTCCACACTACTAGCGACCTATCCCAAACATAACTCACGTGCACTATGCACTTACGATAAGTGTCGAACATAAAACTACACCTTTTCTCGAGAGGGCCTCACCTATAAGGACAATACGTAAAAAGCACTAAGGCTCACACCTTCTCTATCCCCAAAATCTTACTCGGTTAAACAACCAAGATTTCTAATCACAACTAACACACCGCTATCGAACATAGCACTTAAGGTATACTCACCTTATCACACATCTTGATCTCAGAGGGTTAAAGATATATCTATAACTCTTTGTTTCACACCCTTTAGCCGTTCTAATCAAACTCGCCTGTAGGCGATACCGTGAGAGATGACAAACTACCCACCAACTCGAAGGCTAAGTTCTCTTACAAGGACACCGCCGACACGGACCTTGACGGTCATAGATACAACAAGTACCAACTAAAGACGACATTCCCGGGATGGCGTCATCGCTGTGAACGGAAGCCACGGAGTTCGACCAACTCCTGCACACCCCGAACGTCCTGAACCCTGTGGAGAACCACTCTGCACTGGTGGATGTGCATAATCTAATCTGCTGGTGAGGTGACTCGCCTCGAAAGTTACCAAAGGACCTTCTTTGCTCTGGCCTCTTCGTTGTCGCCGTTAACCCGTCGATCTCTACGTTTCTTGGCTCCGCGCATAAGCCCACGAGTCATGCTCAAGCCTAATCGAAGAATTACTCTTGCACAACCTTCTCTTAGGTAGTCATCAAGACTCGCGATACATCGGTATACTCTGTAGCCAAATCCATAGCTAATGCGAGGTTGCCTCTTTGCAATCTATATTCACCGTTCGGCCGTGGGCGAAGGTTCAAATATCATGGCCGCAGTAGGAACTGCCGCCGCCGTGCTAAACTTTACTGGGGCTAGTGATGTCGCAGAAATCCCCGAATGAAGCACCTAACTCATGTGATGATTGGGTCTGTGCCCTCGCCACCCTCTGAACTCTACTCGCAGCTCCCTCGGCTGCCTTTCCCTCCTGGGCCCGGGTTTGCCCTACGCGGAGGCATAACGGTAAGGGAAAGAAATACGTCAGAGGGTCCAACTTACAACACGACTCTAGGCACGATCTCGAGTGAGAAGAATAGAAACCAATCCTAAATACCCTATAGCCTCACGATTATTGATGTGGTGCACAACACACGATAATCAAGACTCTCTTGGATCTGATGCAGTAGACACTTTCCGAGGATTAATCGCTCGATACCACTTTTGTCACGACCCGATTCGGGCGTGATCGTGCCTTACCGGGCACCCTAGTGATACAACATCAGTAATCACGAACATAAAAACGATACAAGACATATTATGAAATATGAAACAATAATCTGAGAAAAACTTGCCTTTCTGCATATATGTAAATAACAACTTTTTCAACATGAACAGTTTAATCCTTTTTACAAACCATGCCCACAACAGTACTACAGACCTCTACGAATGATATGACAACAACGACGGGGCGGGGCCGCCATACCCTGAATGTAGCACCTACAACGAGGGGACTATACGAAGACAAGCCTCGAGAAACGGAGCTCTCCCAGCGTGAGCTGTGACCCTAGAGCGAGGATCAACGATCGGGTGTACCTTTACTGCGGCATGAACGCGGCCTTCGAAGGAGGTCGATCTGAGTGCAGAGTATGTGAAATCGAAAATCGTAAATGGAATCATAGTAGTCTATATAAAGCAGGAGACATGTATGATAACAAAACTACAGTTCACAATAAACAAGCAGTCATATCAAGTCGAGGACTCACGCCTCAAAGTCATCACTCAAACATAACAATGGGTCTCACGCCCACATCAATCATGCCCGTGGAATACCTTCCACCGCCGTGATTTATGATATACAAGCACCAAGAATACACATGAACACCAGTCCCACGTGTCCTAATAAAATAGTGCGAGGTAAATGCGAAGGCATAGCCGACTACTAACACCTACGGTACCAACAAGGTCATAAAGCGTGTCATGATATCTGTCTGCACCGTCACATGATAAAAGCCGGTCACTCGCGCTGATATCAAATGTGCGCGTCTAGCCCCGAACTCTCGCGACTCGCATAGGCCAACCTCATAGGCCCGCATGAGGTATAACCCGCATCGAGGTAGCTACTCCGGCATCGCGGACTCGCGATCCGCATGGCCAAAGACCGCGTGACCATAAAGGCCGCACACTAACACGGAACTCCGTAGTTCCGCATGGATCCCCGGACCCGCATGAGGTATTCTCGAATCACGGTCCTGCATCGCTCGAGTCTACCCGCGTCGGAGGCGACAACCTCCGGCACAAGTCAAGGTGAGTGGTACAATACCAACATAACGGCTGATAGTCAAACAACTTTAAGCGCAGTCGAAGGGAAAACCCCTTTACACTAACATCACAAGATACTAACACACGTAGCATCCTAACATGTTTACTTATCAAATCAACAAGAAAGTATTACAAGGCTATCACAAACCAATACAATCAAGTTATTCACACAAGGTACTTTCTACTAACAAGTTCGAATTATCTGTCCCCAAGTAATTCACATTAAATCTTTAAAAGATCTGTTTCTTTCACATAAGTCACACAATACGTAGTATAAAATAGAGTGATCATTCTTTTAAGAAAACCAAAACTCTTACCTTTGTAAAATCAAGTAACAACATTATTTTCCAAACGTCCAAGTTTGCCTAATTTCAAATGTTCACGTTTCTTATTTTAGTATTTCTGGGTTTTTAGTATTGGTATAACCTTAGAATACTACAAGGTATATGGCTAAGGTAATTTGGGCATTACAACAATACTTTTGAGAGTTTTTTACCAAGAGGGGGGGTATTTATACGAGACAACACCACAAGGGGGGGGTGTATACCCCTCGGCCTACCCCACTAGGGGGGGGTACTCTCGGCCAAGGGGGGGAGAAGGGCTCTCGGCCAAGGCCTCACAAGGGGGAGGGGGACGAGAACTATACTACAAGGGAGGGAGGAATTTTAGACTTAGGAAATTATTTGGATGAAGAAGTCTTCAAAGGGAGAGGGTATTTATAGGACAAGCCAAGTCCAACCAATGGCCAAGATCTTGCCAAGTGCAAGGCAAGTGTAGGGCCAAGATCTTGCCAAGTGCACCCTAACCAACTAACACACAAAATATCCTACCAACCCTTGACCACAAAGGCCTCACTTTCGGCCACCTTTACCGCCCACACTCCACCAATGAGAGGGTGCCAAGTGGCGCCCTCTTGTTGGTCCAACACGTTTCGTCTCTCGGAAAAATCCGCAAAAATTATAAATGACATAGCCGGAATTTTCCCTACGAAAGCTGTGAAAACGTTTCGTCGAAAAATGACTCTAACCGGGGGTTGTGCACAAAAATAAATCGGCCAAGCCAAATCTTCAAGTTCAAATTTTCTACGTACGTCCTTACGTACATACTCTGAAAATACGGGGTCTAACAATGCGGGTCTATACGGCCTATGCGGTCTGTGTGACTATGCGGAGCTGCGGGAGTTCCAGGATTGATCATTCCGGGTGTATTATCCCGATGCGAGGAATGCCTCATGCGGTCTGTGTGACTATGCGGTCTATGTGACTATGCGGACTGCGGGAGTCCAGGAGGATACTGCGGGCTAGCTACCCCCGATGCGAGGAATACCTCATGCGGGTCTGTGTGTGACCTATGCGGACTGCGGGAGTTCCAGGATTAGGCTCGCATAATGATACTATGGGCGATTGTCCTTGCTTCGATCATTAGCGGCCTAGAAAAGACCAGTTATGTTATATCTATTTTTCTTTTGGTTATGCTGTGGAACTATGTGCGGTTACATTGGTTGTTTCGTACATATTTGTAAAATTGGTTTTAAAATGGTGTGATTTCATTTAAAGTACTTTACAGTTTCACATACTTGGTACGTGTTATCGACCTCCTTGAAGTCTGCGTTATCTTGCGAGTAAGGAAAGCGGTGGTAGATCCTCATTCTTAGGATCCTTACTCGTGTCGTGAGCTCCATTTCTCGGAGGCTCGACTTTTAGTACGACTCTCACGATGTTGTAGATATTTTGTACATTCGAGGGTATGGCGGGGCCTATCCTCCATAGTTGTTTACATCCTAGAGTGCGTAGTCTGTTGTAAAGTTGGGATGTATCGCGGACTTGATATATATATATGTCGAAAGGCAACTTTTCTCAGATAAACTGTGTTACATTTCATAATTGCTTCATGTCTTGTTTTTATTCCGCTGATTACTCTGATGTATGTCTACCGGGGTGCCCGGGTAAGGAACCAGTCACGGGCCCGGGATCGGGTCGTGAAAAAAGTGGTATCAGAGCAGTTAATCCTCGGAAAGTGTCTACAGACCGTATCTAGTAGAGTCTTGATTATCGGTGTGTTGTGCACCACACCAATAATCAGGAGGCTATAGGATATTTAGGATTGGTTTCCATTCTTCTCACTCTGAGATCTTGCCTTAGAGATGTGTTATAAGTTGGACCCCTCTAACGTATTTCCTTTCTTTAACAGTTATGCATCCACGCAAGGCAACCCGGGCCCAGAAGGGCAACGCAGCCGAGGGGGCAGCTAGTAAGACACAGAGGGCCACGAGGGCCCAGGCCCAGTCTATACCCGAGGTGATACCTCGGACGGCGAGTTCCACGATGCCGCCAGCCCCAGCAGGGTTTAGAGCCGCAGCAGTGGCTGATGAGACCGATACTGCGCCTCACATCCGCGGCACAGGCGGAGAGAGATGGGTTACTGAGAGATGGCCCGATCGGCGAGTTGTGGCGACATGAGGATAGGTGGACGCAGCATTCAAAGAGCACCGTGGTACATCCTAGATCGGACGACTTGAGACTACGGGATTTTACGAGTTGTAGCCGCTTGAGTTCTACGGTCGAGGCACGAGGATGATTCGCAGGAGTTCATCCGGCTCTGACGGATCATGCGAGTGATCAAGGCTTTCTCACCACTTCTTGCCTCCGCATATGAGAGAACGCGGGCAGCAGTTTTGATCTTTGAGGCGAGAGGCGCCGCGATTCGGAGTACAACGTTGAGTTCGATTCGTTGGCTCGATATGTCCCTGCATTAGTAGCAGATATGGAGGACCGAGTGCACCGCTACGTTACGGGACTAGATGACTATTTGGCATAGTCTTGCTCGGGTGTGGCTCTTCAGTCGGGCATGGACATTGCCCGCATGCAGGCTCATGCACTTGGATGCGAGGAGCGTAGATGCCGACGGGTCGACATGTATCAGCAGCAGAAGAAGGCCAGGACGGCAGGATCTTTTGGTAGCTCTCGGGGTGGACGACCTCAGCAGCAGTCTAGATTTGTACCACAGCCAGCTCAAAGCACTCCTACACCGTCTTGATGCGGCCCGAGGTATTCGGGGCGGTCGGGGCCCGGGACTTGGACTTCGAGGTAGCAGAGGTGCTAACCGATCGAGGTCCTCTCGGTGTGTCGATGTGGTAGATTCCATGCAGGAGTTGTGATACTACCTCGGGAGTTTGCTACACTTGCGGCCAGCAGGGTCACTATGCGAGAGTCTGTCTGACCAGAGGCGGCGCAGATGGTAGGGGTCACTGCAGGTCTTTTCGGTCTTCTTCACCACGGTTTCGCCACCGAGGCGGTGCTCGAGGACCAGCAGTCGCGGCGAGGTCGTGGCGGGTCCTAGTTCTAGCGGTCCTCGAACCGCATTTATGCCTTGTCCGGTAGCAAGACCGAGGCGTCACGATGTCGTCACGTACTTTATCGATTTCATGTTGTGACGTGTATGCCTTGATAGATCCGGGTTCTACTCTGTCCTATATATCTCCCCTTATTGCTAGTAGGATAGGGATAGAGCCTGAGTCCATAGACCCTTTCGAGGTAGCTACGCCAGTGGGTGATTCGGTGGTAGCTCGGCGGGTATATAGGGCTTGCCCTGTGACTATATGCAGTCGTCAGACCCTTGCCGACTTGATAGAGTTGGACATGACTGATTTTGATATGATCATGGGTATGGATTGGCTAGCTTCTTGCTACGCCAATGTGGACTGCAGGGAGAGAGTGGTACGGTTCCAGTTTCCTAAGGAGCCGGTTATTGAGTGGGAGGGGAACACTGTGTCGCCGAGGGGTAGGTTTATTTCCTATCTCAAGGCCAGGAAGATGGTGCAGAAGGGGTATATCTACCATCTCATTCGGGTGTTTGATACTGAGGCTGCGGTACCAGATTTTCAGTCAGTTCCAGTAGTCAGGGAGTTCCCAGATGTGTTTCCAGATGACCTCCCGGGTATCCCTCCTGAGAGGGAGATAGAGTTTTGTATCGATGTGCTGCCAGACACTCGGCCTATTTCCATTTCGCCATACAGAATGGCACCTGCCGAGTTGAGAGAGTTGAAGGACCAGTTGAGAGATTTGCTGGAGAAGGGCTTCATCAGGCCTAGTGTGTCTCCCTGGGGAGCGTCGGTATTGTTCATGAAGAAGAAGGACGGGACGCTGCGCATGTGTGTTGATTACAGGCAGCTGAACAAGGTGACTATTAAACGAATACCCTTCCTGGATTGATGATTTGTTCGACCAGTTGCAGGGTGTGAGATGTTTCTCCAAGATTGATCTGCGATCGGGCTATCATCAGGTGCGAGTTAGAGAGGCGGATGTCCCTAGGACTGCATTCCGGACCCGGTACGGGCACTATGAGTTCAGGGTTATGTCTTTCGGTTTGACCAATGCCCCGGCGGTATTTATGGATTTGATGAACCGAGTGTTCAAGCCATTTTTGGATACGTTTGTGATAGTATTCATTGATGACATCTTGGTTTATTCCCGCTCAGAGCAGGAGCATGCGGAGCATTTGAGGACTGTGCTGAGAGTTCTCCAGGACCAGCAGTTGTACGCCAAGTTTTCCAAATGTGAGTTTTGGTTGGCTTCGGTGGCATTTCTTGGGCATATTGTAGGGGCTGATGGTATTCGGGTGGATACGGCCAAGATCGAGGCAGTCAGGAGTTGGCCTAGACCTACTACTCGGCAGTGCGCAGCTTTCTGGGCCTTGCAGGTTACTATCGGAGGTTCGTGGAGAAGTTTGCTTCTATTTCGGCACCTTTGACTAAGCTGACTCAGAAGGGAGCTAAGTTTCAGTGGACTGATGCTTGTGAGCAGGGTTTCCAGTTACTGAAGGAGAGGCTGACGACCGCCCCAGTTCTTACTCTTCCAGAGGGTCTAGACGGCTATGTGGTGTATTGTGATGCGTCAGGCATCGGGCTTGGATGTGTGTTGATGCAGCAGGGCAAGGTTATAGCATACGCATCCCGACAGCTTAAGAAGCATGAGAGGAACTACCCCACCCATGATTTGGAGTTGGCAGCGGTGATTCACGCCTTGAAGATCTGGAGGCACTATTTGTATGGGGTTCATGTGGATATTTACACAGACCACAAGAGCCTCCAGTATATCTTCACGGAGGAGCTGAACTTACGACAGAGACGGTGGTTAGAGTTACTCAAGGATTATGATGTCGATATCCTGTACCACCCAGGGAAGGCCAATGTTGTGGCAGATGCCCTTAGTCGTAGGTCGATGGGGAGTCTATCAGATGTGCAGCCAGAGAGGAGGGGCATGGTCCGCGAGTTACATCAGTTAGCGAGCCTTGGAGTCTGATTGATTGGTTCTGATAGCAGTGGGGTTCGAGTTCGAGAGGTTGCCGAGTCTTCCATCGTCGAGGAGGTGAAGAGGCAACAGTTTGAGGATCCGGTTTTGATGCGGTATCGTGATACATCTCTTCGTGAGGGGAAGGGTCCTTTTGAGGTAGCACCTGATGGGGTGCTAAGGTTTGAGGGCAGGTTGTGTGTTCCAGATATTGCAGGACTTCGGCGAGTTCTAGGGAAGCACACGGCGCGACGTTACTCTATCCATCCGGGTCGACCAAGATGTACCACGACCTCGGATCGTGTATTGGTAGGATGGCTTGAAGAGGACGTTGCGAGTTTGTGGCTCGATGCGTGTTGTCGGCAGTGAAGGTAGAGCATCAGAGGCCTGGTGGATTATTGCAGACGATAGAGATCCCGACCTGGAAGTGAGAGGTGATCAACATGGACTTTATCACAGGATTACCTCGCACTCAGAGGAAGCATGATTCTATCTGGGTTATCGTCGACAGGCTGACGAAATCAGCCCACTTTCTTCCAGTCAGGATGACTTTTTCGGCCGAGGATTATGCGAGACTTTACATCCGAGAGATCGTGAGACTGCATGGGGTCCCTATTTCTATCATATCAGACAGAGGAGCCCAGTTTACGGCTAACTTCTGGAGGTCTTTCCATAAGGGTTTAGGGACGCAGTGAGCTCGAGTCGCATTCCATCCTCGCATGACGGACAGCGAGCGCACTATCCAGACTCTTGAGGATATGCTGCGAGCCTGTGTTATTGACTTCAGGGGTAGCTGGGAGGATCATTTTCCTCTAGTAGAGTTTGCGTATAATAATAGCTACCACTCCAGTATTCAGATGACGCCTTATGAGGCCTTGTATGGGAGGAAGTGCACATCGCCGATAGGCTGGTTTGACGTAGGCGAGGTTCAGTTGGTTGGGCCAGACTTAATACAGCAGGCAGTGGATAAGGTGAAGCTTATCCAGACGCGGTTATTGATACTCGAGTCGGCGAAGTCGTATCACGGATCATCGTCGTCGGCATCTGGAGTTTGAGGTTGATGATTGGGTTTTCCTGAAGGTGTCACCCATGAATGGTGTGATGAGGTTTGGGAAGAAAGGGAAGCTCAACCCAAGGTACATTGGGCCTTATCAGATTGTCCGCAGGGTAGGCAAGGTTGCCTATGAGTTGGATCTACCGTCCGATCTGGAGGCAGTGCATCCGGTTTTTCATGTTTCTATGCTGAGGAGATGTATCGGGGATCCATCTAGAGTACACCCGATTGACGATGTCCAGGTGACCGAGGGGTTATCGTATGAGGAGAGTCACATAGCGATACTCGATCGTCAGGTTAGGCGGCTGCGGACGAAGGATGTGGCTTCCGTCAAGGTCTTATGGCGGAACGAGAACAGAAAGGAGATGACGTGGGAAGCAGAGGAGGACATGAGGCAGAGGTATCCTCACTTATTCCCCACACCTCCAGGTAACTCACTTTCCTACTTGTAAATTTTCTTTGACATATATGCTTAAGTGTTGTATTATGGCCATGTGTGGCATTTGCAAACTGTTTACGTTATGAGGAACTTTATCGTTATCTGTCTTGAGAAGGAACATTCGGGACGAATGTTTCTAAGGAGGGGAGAATGTTATACCCCGTATTTCCAGAGTATGTATGTGAGGACGTACGTACATTTGTACAAACCCTAATTAGGTTAAGGATGAAATTTTGAACTTTCAACGGAAAAGATTCCGAACCTTCTGAAGGAAATTCTACGTTTTTAACATTTTAACCGATTACGGATTTTTCCGAGAGACGAAATATTTTGGACCAATAGGAGGGTGACATGTGTCACCCTTAGTTGGCATGGGTTGGACGAAATGGTGGCCTAGTGGACAAGTCAAATGGTCAAGTCTTGCAAGATATTTCTTTGGGTGAGTGGGAGTAGGTAAGGGACGATTTTGTGGGCAAGTGGGGGGCTTGCCTTGGGCGTTTTTTTTGTGCTAGTGGAAGGACACATGGCTCATTATTGTGGGGGACATATGTCCCAATGTTGTGGTGGACATATGTCCCAAGGTTGTGGTGGACACTTGGTGGAAGACTCCACTCACACAAGTTATCTAATCTACACCCTCCATTTGTTTTAATCTTGGCCCTTAGTGGTTCTATAAATACCCCCCTCTTGTGCAAGACTTCTTCATCCACAAAAACATTTCCAAGTCTCCAAAACTCCCTCCCCCTTTTAGTAGTTTTCGTCCAAGTCCTCTTCCCCCCTTCCTTGTAGTTTCGTCCGAAACACCCCCCCCCCCCCCTTGGTAGAAAAATATTCTCCAAGTATTGTTACTATTCCAAATAACCTTAGCCTTATACCTTGTAGTATTCCAAAGTCACCTCTATACTAAAAGCCCAGAAATACTACCTTATATCCATTAGTCACTAAACGAAACCCTGGGGAAATCTTTATAGTTGGTTGAAGTATTAAGTAGAAGTTGTTTGGGAACTTATAAGGGTTTCTTGGAGCTATCGGAGCGTGCAGAATAGGAGCTAAACCTTGCTCAGGATCGACATTTATCTTGGATAATTTTGGGCTTGTCGAGGTAAATATCTTGTCCTTCTATTGTAATTGGAAATTACATACTGTAGTTGTATAGAAATAAGTATAAGATTTATAGAAGGAGGGTATAAAAGAAGAGAATTGAACTGTACTTACATAGGACTGTATTTACAGTAGACTTGAGTAGTTTGGCAGGTAGGGAAGTTCTGCCCAATTTTCCGTAGCATAAAGAACCTTCTGCTTAGAATATTCTACAGAGTAGTCTAGACGTTGATAGACGTATTTGACTATTATAGGTTGATACTCTGCGCGCGACATATTTGACTTGGCAGGTGGATTTCGCTGAGGAGGTATGTGATTCTTCCTATCCTCTTGAGCATGATATTTTCAAAAATATACAAATAGTACGGTAGACGTATGTGTGTTAACTGAACTTGGTTTTACTTTGATGTCTTTTGACTTGAGTATTAAATAATAAGAATCTTGAAGTATTTCAAAAGAGTGGTGAATCATTTTTGAAAGAAAAGTAATACTTGGTTTTAAAAGCTTAAAGAGTTATACTAACTTTATGGGAAGTTAGGTATAACGACTTAAGAAAGATAAAAGGAACGGTTTACTTATTTGTTTATGAAAGTCTTGTATTGATTTCTGAAAAGTGTAGTAAGATGGTTTGATAAGTAAACATGTTATGATGCTACGCGTGTTAGTGTCTTGTGTTGTTGTGTAAGGGGGTTATTCTTGTTGTGCTTACGTTGTTAAACGTTAAGCCCGTTGTACTGTTATTATATCACATACCCTCCTGACTTGTTATACCGAGGACTTGCCACCCTTGATGCGGGTCTATACGGCCTATGCGATGCGTGTGACTACGCGAGTGCGGGAGTTCCAGGATTGATCATTCCGGGTGTATTATCCCGATGCGAGGAATGCCTCATGCGGTCTGTGTGACTATGTGGTCTATGTGACTATGCGGACTGCGGGAGTCCAGGAGGATACCGCGGGCTAGCTACCCCGTGCGAGAATACCTCACGCGGTGCATGTGTGACCTATGCGGATCGGGAGTTCGGATTAGGCTCGCATAATGATACTATGGGCGATTGGCCTTGCTTCGATCATTAGCGGCCTAGAAAAGACCAGTTATGTTATATCTATTTTGCTTTTGGTTATGCTGTGGCACTATGTGCGGTTACATTGGTTGTTCCGTACATATTTGTAAAATTGGTTTTAAAATGGTGTGATTTCATTTAAAGTACTTTACAGTTTCACATACTTGATACCTGTTGTACTGACCTCCTTCGGGGGGCTGCGTTCATGCCGCAGGTAAGGGAAAGCAGGTGGTAGATCCTCATTCTTAGGATCCTTACTCTGGTGTCAGGAGCTCCATTTCTCCGGAGGCTCGACTTTTGGTACGACTCTCCCTGATGTTGTAGATATTTTGTACATTCAGGGTATGGCGGGGCCCTGTCCCACCATAGTTGTTTACATTCCTAGAGGTCTGTAGTCCTGTTGTAAAGTTGGGATGTAACTGCCAGACTTGGTACATATATATATGCCGAAAGGAAACTTTTCTCAGATAAACTGTGTTACATTTCATAATTGCTTCATGTCTTGTTTTTATTCCGCTGATTACTCTGATGTATGTCTACTGGGGTGCCCGGGTAAGGCACCAGTCACGGGCCCGGGATCGGGTCGTGACATGCAGCCTCCCGGAGAGGGGGTCAGTACAACAATGTACTAAGTATGTAAACAAGAAGTACAGTAAACAAGATCATAATTGTACAGAAGAATTACAGGGACAAGTATGAAAATCAAATACCAGATCCTACCGTGCCATATAAAATAGATCCAACTGTACCTTTGTATCGCTGTACAAATGTACCATTGTACCACTGTGTCACTGGATCACTGTACCACTGTGCTACGGTACCTTATAAAAATGAGAGGCATCGCATCTGTTTTCATATAACGCATCCCGACCCTTTAGTGAGAGACTCGGTGGAGTCATTAGTGTAACATGTCCCAGCCCTTTAGTGAGGGACGCTGTCACGACCCGAACCCGGGCCCGTGACTGGTGCCTTACCCCGGGCACCCTAGTGATACAACATCAGAGTAATCAGCGGAACATAAAACACATACATGAAATCAATGTAAGAAGACAGTGAAATAAGAAGACAAAGCTAACTAAAAACGATTACAAGGTATATATAAATAACAACTCTTTCCAAATGAACAGTTTAATCCTTTTTACAAACCCTGCCCACAACAGTACTACAGACCTCTACGAATGATATGACAACAACGACGGGACAGGGCCCCGTCATACCCCTGAATGTAAGCACCTCCAACAACAGGGGAATATACCAAGATAAGCCTCCGGAGGAACGGAGCTTCAACGCTAATCGTGACCACTAGAGCGAGGATCAACGGCGGTGTACCTTTACTCGCGGCATGAACGCAGCCCCAAGGAGGTCGATCTAACAGTGCAGTATGTGACGAAAATCAGAAATGAAATCATAGTAGTCTATATAAAGCGGGAGACATGTATGATAACCAAACTACGATTCCTGATAAATAAGCGATCATATCAAGTCGTGGACTCACGCTCGGTCATCACTTCAATATAACAACGGGTCTCACGCCCACAACATCAATCATGCCGTGGAATACCTTCCGCACCGCATCAATGATAGAAAAGCACCAAGGAATACACATGAACAACGTGTCCGCTGTGTCCAAATAAAACGATGCGGGGTAAATGCGAAGGCATAGCCGACTACTAACACCTACGGTACTAACAAGGTCATAAAATGTATCATGATATCCGTCTAGACCGTCACATGATCAAAGTGGTCGCCGCGCAATATCAAATGTGCGCGTCTAGCCCCGAACTCCGACTCCGCATAGGCCGGTCATAGGCCCGCATGAGGTATAACCCCGCATCGAGGTAGCTACTCCCCATCGCCCCGACTCGCGATCGCGCATGGCCACATGACCGCATGACCATAAAGGCCGCACACTAACACGGAACTCGTAGCTCGCATAGGCCGGGACCGCATGAGGTATTCTCGAATCATGGTCCTGCATCACCGAGTCTACCGCGACGGAGGGCAGCTTAACCCGGAACACGGTGAGTGGTATAATACCAACATAACGGTTTATCGCTTAAACAACATAAGCACAATCAAGGAAAACCCTTTATACAAACATCACAGAATACTAACACACGTAGCATCCTAATATGATTACTTATCAAATCAACACGAAGGTATTACAAGGCTATCACAAACCAATACAATCAAGTTATTCACACATAAGGTACTTTCTACTATATGATTAATGAGATCGGGTTTTTATCCCCAAAGTACTTTATACAATAACTCTTTAAAGATATGTTACTTTCACAAAAGTCACACAATACCCGTAGTATATATAACAATAGAGTGATTATCTTTTTAAAGTAAATCAATTACTTCTCTTTGTAAAATCAAGTAGCAACCTTCTTTTCCAATGTTCAAGTTTGCCTAATTTCCAATGTTCAAGTTTGCCTAATTTTAGAAATGTTTCGTAGTTCATAGTCTTATTCATTTAAGAATATAATTCTCTTTTAAGCTATCTGAGAAACATAAGCCTTATATGTGAGTAGGATATTCTTGTTTATAACAATCTTATTACAGCAGCCATGATCTAGGAAATATCATTTTGTCTCATCTTAGCTTCTATGCAGATGGGAGTTTCTAATGGTTTTAATAATACTTAATCTGTTAAAACATTTCCTTTTATTAAACGCTGCAGTGGTTTGTCGATACACATTCTGATTTCCGAATCAGTAAAACATTCTTAAGCCGTTATTACCTAACTTCCCATAAAGCTAGTATAACTCTTAAGTTTTCAAAAACCAAGTATTACTTCTTCTTTCGAAATGATTCAAAAATCTTTTGAAATACTTCAAGTTCTTTATTAACACATAACAAGCCAGTCATAGTTCAAATCAGTTACCTTTTAAAAACCACAAGTATTTTCTTACCAACATAAAGCTGTTATAACCAACTTCCCATAAAGCCGTTATAACACTTTATGTTTTAAACCAATCAAATACATTTAGCACATGTACGTCTACCGTACTACATAGTTCACACATATCATGCTAGAAGAGATAGGAAGAGGTTCACATACCTCGCGACGAGTATCGACTAATAGCAAAACGCTCCAAGTACCTCAAGCCGTCGGCTACTCCTTAAGCCAAGTAGATCGCGCCACACGCAGTACTTCAACCTATAAGGCCACAAGGCGCTTATTAACATCTAGATCTTATCGTAGAACATTCTACAGAAAATTCGGCAGCACCTCCCCCCCCCGCAACAGCGTAAATCTCCTCCTCTATCGAGGCCGGCTACCAAGCCAACCAGGGGGGGTTTGCACGTCTAACCGGACGTGTACGATTCTACCTCACAGAAAAGCTACACAAGTCTCGTAATGTCTGATCCTATGTAAATACAACAAGACTCTTCTTTCGAAAAGGTTTCTTATTATTCAGGCTTAAGTCAAAAGACATTGCCGATAACTACGTTCAGTTCTATATATAGTATACTTCAACTATATAATCATACAACATGTAATTTCCAATTACAATAGAGGGACAAGATATTTACCTCGATAAGCCCATAATTATCCGAGTTTAAATGTCGATCCTGAGCAAGGTTTAGCTCCTACTCCGTGTGATTCGACCCGCTCCAAACAACCCTTAGAAGTTCTAACCAACTTCTACTTATTACTCCAACTAACCATGGAGATTTTCCCTAGGGTTTCGGTTTTGTGACGGAAGGGAAGTATAATAGTATTTCTGGGCTTTTCGTATAAGTATAACCTTAGAATACTACAAGGTATACGGCTAAGGTAATTTGGGCATTATAACAATACTTTTGAGAGTATTTCTAACAAGAGGGGGGGTATTTATACGAAAACTACTAGGCTAGGGGGGGGTACCCCACGGCTAGCACCCCAAGGAGGGGGGGTGTCTACCCCTCGGCCTACCCCACTAGGGGGGGGGGGGACTCTCGACGAGGGGAGAGGGCTCTCGGCTAAGGCCACACACGGGGGGGAAAAAGAGCGCTTTCAAGACTTTGGCAATTTTAAGGATGAAGAAGTCTTCAAAGGGAGAGGGTATTTATAGGACAAGCCAAGGCCAACCAATGGCCAAGATCTTGCCAAGTGCAAGGCAAGTGTAGGGCCAAGATCTTGCCAAGTGCACACTAGCCAACTAACACAAAAATATCCTACCAACCCTTGACCACAAAGGCCACACTTTCGGCCACCACAATTTCCGCCCAAGGTGTTCCAATGAGAGGGTGACAAGTGTCGCCCTCTTGTTGGTCCAAAATGTTTCGTCTCTCGGAAAAATCCGCAAAAATTAAAAATGACATAGCCGGAAATTCCCATACGAAAGCTGTGAAAACGTTTCGTCGAAAAACGACTCTAACCGGGTGTTGTGAACAAAGTTAATTCGGCCAAGCCTAATTCTCAAGTTCAAATTTTCTACGTACGCCCCACGCATATACTGAAATACGGTATAACATTCTCCTCCTTAGAAACATTCGTCCCGAATGTTCCTTCTAAGTCTCAAAACAAACGTGCGCCAGTATAGTCTTCACTACCATACTTACGAAACAATCCTGCCACAATGGCCACAGAAACAACTGCGCAAAATACTTACATCCAAGTCCACGAGGAATCACCTCTATCATCACCACAAACACCTCTCTCCGGGGTCTAAAATATACTTCCTCCACACTTTTTCCAAACAAAAGAAATGGTCACATCTATGCTCGCCATACATGCTCGCTTCTCCCTTTACTCGTCGTGATACCACTTTTGTCACTTTGCCGCGAGGTTCTAGTGTCACTCCGGCGACTCAACAGATGGTATCGGGCTGTAAGCGATCCCTGAGGCTATCGTACACTCGAACTCTTACCACATTTCTGATACTGCTTCATTTTCCAAAACTCGTCACACCCAAACCGGGGTGGTACCTTCAAGAAGACCGAACGTCAACCTGAACTCTAAGCGTCGTCGCCGATTATCCGCACGATTTCTCTGAGCTGCCAGAACCTCTTCTAGACAAGCTTTACTCTATCCACAGTCTGCTGGAACAAGCCTGAACCAACTATTTGAATCTTGCCAACATCGAACCAATCGACGGCGACTTACATCCGCCCTACAAGACTTTATAAGGCGACATCCGAACACCGAAATGGTAGCTTAAATACTCCTCCACAGAGACAACAATCCCACAACTACCTCAAAATCCACGACCGCCCGAGGCGAATGCGATCGAGACTCACCTGAGTTCTTAACCCCGCTTGGTAAAAACTTCCGAAACCAAAACAGCCGCACTGGCTCCATGCTCGCCATAAGGTGAAGGTAGGCACCTCGTGCGACCTTACAACCTTTACGATATATCATCTCGCATAACCTCATCGAGTAAACGGTCTTTGCTAGAAGACAAGGCGGTCGACCTCGCCGGCCCGACTACTGGTCGAATGCATCCACGAATTCATACGTTGGTTAACTAAACTAGGGCCTAACACCCTCGTGATCCTACCACAAGGCGGGACCACCACAAACTGACCCCACCACCAAACATGCCGCGGGTGGACCCGCAACGTGGCCTCAACCCGACCCGGCAACGCGCTAAACGCTAGCTCTCCGAAGGAAAACTCTCACTAATCACGTTACGAAAACCTAGCGGTCTTCTTAGCTCAACTACCCTCTTTCATTCCACACTACTCAGGGACTAATCCCACAAACATAACTCACGTGCACTATGCACTCCTATAAGGGTCAAACATAAACAATACATCTTTTACTCGAGATGGCCTTACCTCTAAGGTCTCTACGTATAAAACTCTAAGGCTCACACCTTTTCTATCCCCCAAAATCTTACTCGGTTAACCCACCATGATTTCTAATCACAACTAACACACTTCTATCAGAACATAGCACTTAAGGTATACTCACCTTATCACACATACAGATCTCTAGAGGGTTAAGGATATATCTATATCTACTGCTTCACTCCCCTTAGTCGTTCTAATCAAACCTGCCGTAGAGCGCGCATAGCTAGGAGATGACGAACTACCCACCGATCTGAAGGCTAAGTCCTCTGCAAGGACACTCTTTCGACATCAGACCACGGCGGTCGGTACAACAAGTACCATCTAAAAGACGACATTCCCGGGATGACGCCGCCTTGTATGAATTTGGAAAAAAAAAAGAAAATCAATCCGGTGTTTGGAACTACGTGTAGGCGTGAACGGAAGCTCGAGCTCGACCAACTCCTGCATACCGAACGCCACGAACCCGTGGAGGACCTTTCGCATCGGTGGATGCGCATAATCTAATCACTTGGTGAGGCGACTTCCTCGCAAGTTACCAAAGGACCTTGCTACTCGCCTCCTCTGTCGCCGTTAACCCGCCGATCTCGTTTCTTGGCTGCTGCCGCGCATAAGCCCGCATACGTGCCATGCTCAAGCAATCAAGAACTTACTCTTGCACAACCTTCTCGTTGATATTCATCAAGACTCGCGATACATCGGTACACTCTGCAGTAGCCAAATCCATAGCTAATGTGAGGTTGTCTTTTCGCAATCTATATTCTGCTTCGGTCCGTGGGCGAAGGTCCAAACATCGTGGCCGCAGTAGGAACTGTCGCCGCCGTGCTAAACTCTGCTGGGGCTAGTGACGTCGCAAAACTCCCCGAATAAAACACATACATGAAATCAATGTAAGAAGACAGTGGAATAAGACAAAGCAGGCTAAAACGATTCACAAGATATATAAATAACAACTCTTTCCAAATGAAACGCTTAATCCTTTTACAAACCACCTTACAAGATTACATGCACCTCTACGAATGATATGACAACAACGACGACGGGGCCCGCCATACCACGAATGTAGCACACCTACAACAAGGGGACTATACCAAGATAAGCCTCGAGGAACGGAGCTTCAACGCCTAACGTGACCACTAGAGCGAGGATCAACGGCGGTGTACCTTTACCGCGGCATGAACGCAGCCCGAAGGAGGTCGCATAACAAAATGCGAGTATGTGGCGAAAATCAGTAAATGAAATCATAGTAGTCTATATAGCGTGAGACATGTATGATAACCAAACTACGATTCCAATAAATAGCCATATCAAGTCGTGGACTCACACCAAGTAATCACTTCAATATAACAATGGGTCTCACGCCCACAACATCAATCATGCGTGGAATACCCCTCACCGCCGTGATCAATGATAGAAAAGCACCAAGGAATACATGAACAACAGGTCCCACCTGTGTCCAAATAAAACAGTACAGGGTAAGTACGACGGCATAGCCGACTACTAACACCAGCAGTACTAACAAGGTCATAAACTGTATCATGATATCTGTCTAGACCGTCACATGATCAAAGCCGTCGCCGCTCGCAATATCAAATGTGCGCGTCAGCCCCGAACTCCGCGACTCGCATAGGCGCCTCATAGGCCGCATGAGGTATAACCGCGTGGTAGCTAATCCGGCGATCATCCTCGACTCGCGGTCGCATGGCCACATAGACCGCATGACCATAAAGGCCGCACTAACTCGGAACTCTCATAGCTCGCATAGGCCCGGGACCCGCATTTAGGTATTCTCGAATCATGGTCCTGCATCGCCGAGTCTACATCGACGGAGGCAGCTTAACCCCCGGAAACACGGTGAGTGGTATAATACCAACATAACAGTTTATCGTTTAAACAACATAAGCACAATCAAGGGAAAACCCCTTTATACAAACATCACAGAATACTAACACACATAGCATCCTAATATGATTACTTATCAAATCAACACGAAGGTATTACAAGGCTATCACAAACCAATACAATCAAGTTATTCACACATAAGGTACTTTCTACTATATGATTAATGAGATCGGGTATCTATCCCCAAAGTACTTCATACATTAAATCTTTAAAAGATACGTTACTTCACAAAAACCACACAATACCCGTAGTATATAGAGTGATTATCTTTTTAAAGTAAATCAATTACTTCTCTTTCTAAAATCAATTAGCAACATTCTTTTCCAATGTTCAAGTTTGCCTAATTTCCAATGTTCACGGTTCTTATTTTAGAAAGGTTTCGTAGTTCATAGTCTTATTCATTTAAGAATATAAATCTCCTTTAAACAATCTGAGAAACATAAGCCTTATATGTGAGTAGGATATTCTTGTTTATAACAATCTTATTACAGCAGCCATGATCTAGGAAATATCATTTTGTCTCATCTTAGCTTCTATGCAGATGGAAGTTTCTACTGGTTTTAAATACTTAATTATTAAAAACATTTCCTTTTATTAACGCCGATGGTTTGTCGATACACATTCGATTTCCAAAATCAAGAAAACATTCTTAAGACGTTATACCTAACTTTCCATAAAGCTAGTATAACTCTTAAGTTTTCAAACAAATCAAGTATTACCTCTTCTTTCAAAATGAATCAAAACCTTTGAAATACTTCAAGTTCTTTATTAACACATAACAAGCCGCTTATAGTTCAAATCGCTTACCTTTTTAAAAACCACAAGTATTTTCTTACCAACATAAAGTTATAACCAACTTCCCATAAAGCCGTTATAACACTTTATGTTTTAAACCAATCAAATACATTTAGCACATGACGCTCACCGTACTACATAGTTCACACATATCATGCTAGAAGAGATAGGAAGAGGTTCACATACCTCGCGGCAGTATCGACTAATAGCAAAACGCTCCAAGTACTTCCAACCGCCGGCTACTCCTTTAAGCCAAGTAGATCGTACACACGTAGTACTTCAACCTATAAGGCCACAAGGCGCTTATTAACATTTAGATCCCCGTGGAACATTCTACGAAAAATTCGGCACCTCCCCACAAGTCAGAAATCTCCTCCTCTATCGGGGCCGGCTACCAAGCCAACCAGGGGGGGGGTTCATACATCTAACCGGACGTGCACAATTCTACCTCACAGAAAAGCTACACAAGGTCTACTGTAATACAGTCCTATGTAAAAACAGTTCAGTACTCTTCTTTCGAAAAGGTTTCTTAAATTCAGGCTTAAGTCCAAAGACATTGCCGACAACAACGTTCAGTTCTATATATATAGTATACTTCAACTATATAGTCTAACAATCATGTAATTTCCAATTACAATAGAGGGACAAGATATTTACCTCGATAGCCCATAATTATCCGAGTTTAAATGTCGATCCTGAGCAAGGTTTAGCTCCTACTCCGTGTGCTCCAACCCGCTCCATACAACCCTTAGAAGTTCTAACCAACTTCTACTTATGACTCCAACTAACTATGGAGATTTTCCTTAGGGTTTCGGTTTTGTGACTGAAGGGAAGTATAATAGTATTTCTGGGCTTTTTGTAAAGGTATAACCTTAGAATACTCCAAGGTATACGGCTAAGGTAATTTGGGCATTATAACAATACTAGGAGAGTATTTCTACTACACAAAGGAGGGTATTATACGAAAGAAACTAGGCTAGGGGGGGGGGGTACACTCTCGGCTAGCATCCCTAGAGGGGGGGGGGGGGGTGCTCTCGGCCACAAGGGGAGGGGGAGGACGAGAACAACTCTAACAAGGGAGGGAGGATTTTTAACACTTAGGAAATATTTGGAATGGATGAAGAAGTCATCCTAAGGGGGGGTATTTATAGGACAAGCCAAAGCCAACCAATGGCCAAGATCTTGCCAAGTGCAAGGCAAGTGTAGGGCCAAGATCTTGCCAAGTGCCCCTTAACCAACTAACACACAAATATCCTACCAACCCTTGACCAAACAAGGCCAACTTTCGGCCACACCCTTTACCGTCCAAGCCCTACCAATGAGAGGGTGACAAGTGTCGCCCTCTTGTTGGTCCAAAATGTTTCGTCTCTCGGAAAAATCCGCAAAAAATAAAAATGACATAGCCGGAATTTTCCCTACGAAAGCTGTGGAAACGTTTCGTCGAAAAACGACTCTAATCGGGTGTTGTGCACAAACAATAAATCGGCCAAGCCTATTCTCAAGTTCGAAATTTCCTACGTACGTCCCTGCGTACATACTCTGGAAATACGGGGTATAACATTCTCCCCTCTTTAGAAACATTCGTCCCGAATGTTCCTTCTAAGCCTCAAAACAAACGTGCGCCAGTATAGTCTTCACTACTATACTTACGAGAATCAAACCTGCCACACCTGGCCACAGAAACAACTTGCGCAAAAATGCTTACATCCAAGTCCACGAGGAAACACCTCTAACATCACCAAAATGATACCACTTTTGTCACTTTGCCTGAGGCATTAACCTTCTCAAGCGACCCAACAAATGGTACGGATCGCATGCGATCATCGAGGTCGTGCATTCGAACTCTTACTACATTTAAGCATCGCCAAGTATTCAAAACTCGGGTTATTATCTTCAACTTGGTCATCATTAGTGGGAACACTGATGGATCTCCATTTCCTTCTCGAACATAACACGAAGATCGACGCACCGCCTCCTAAGTCGGACGGCAAATGCTAACATATAGGCAACCCGCCTATTCTTCACATGAACTCAAAGGCCCAAAGTAACTCGGGCTAAGTTCCTCTCGTATTCAAACTCGTCACACTGACCCGGGTGGTACTTTGAAGACCGACCGTCGGCACTGAACTCTAAGGCGTCGTCGCCGATTATCCGCACGATTTCTCGAGCCGCCGTAACCTCTTCTAGACAAGCTTTACTCTATCCACGATCGTGTCACGACCGCTTGGGGCGTGATCGTGCCTGCGGGCACCCAAGTAGTCATACATCAGTAATCGGCGGAAATATAAAGCAAGACATGAAACAGCTTTATAAAATAGGACACGCTTATGTGAGAAAACATCGCTTTCGCATACATATATAAACATGGTTTAGATTTACATCCGACAATCGCATAAATACGACTACAGACCTCTAAGGAAATATACAACTATGGCGGACAGTGGCCCGCCATACCACGATGCAAAACTATCTACAACAGGAGATCATACCCAAAAGTAGAGCCTCGGAAAAGATGGAGCTCCCGACACCAACGTAGAGATCCTAAGAATGTGGATCTAGCACTGCTTGCCTTACTGCAGATGAACGCAGCCCAGAAGGAGGTCAAGATAACAGTACTAAGTATATGAAATCAGAAATACTTAAATGAAACATATTATTTTAAAAACAGTTTTGCAAGTATGTATGAAACAACGAGGAACCCGCATAGTGCCACATCACAAACAAGAGCAACAATAGGTAAACTGTAATAGGTCTTTTCTAGGCGCGAATGATTCAAGCAGGCCACTCGCCCATATTATCACTCGCAAGCCTAATCTCGACTCTGAGTCCGCATAGGCCACTCACGTGGGCCCGCATGAGGTATAACCCGCATCGAGGTAGCTACTCCTCGGCATCGCCCCGACTCGTTGTCGCATGGCCACATAGACCGCATGAGGCATAACCCCGCATACTAACTCCGGAACTCTCGTAGCTCGATAGGCCCCGGACTGCATGAGGTATTCTCGAATCATGGTCCTGCATCACCGAGTCTACCCCGCATCGGAGGGCAGCTTAACCCCCGGTATCATCTCAAGAGGTGAGTGATGGTACACTAACATAACAGCTTATCTTTAAACAACATAATCACAACAAGAATACTCTTTTTCACAAACGTTACAAGACACTAACACACATAACATCCTATCATGTCTACTTATCAAACCATCTTATTATTCTTTTCACCATTCAATTTAAGTCTGTTATACACATACTCACACTTGTTTCTTTTATCAATCTTAAGTGGTTATACTCAACTTCCCATAAGGCTAGTATAACTCTTAAGCTTCTGTTTTAAAAACCAGTTAGTTCTCTTCTGTTAAAAATGATTCAGTATTCTTTTGAAATGCTTTCAGATCTTTATTATTCAGGCTTAAGCCGTGAGGCATTGCCGTAAGTGTTATTCAAGCTTAAGCGTGAGGCATTGCCGTAAGTATTATTCAGCTTAAGTCAAAGACATTGCCGTAGTTATTATTCGATTAACACGTACGCTCCGCACTATATATATATTGTAAAATATCATGCTTTAGGAAGAATCACATACCTTCTCAAAAACCACCGCCAAGTCAATATGTCGCGCAGAGAGTCACTATAATAGTCACAGATATCTATCAAAGACTACTCGAAAGTCATTCTAAACAGAGGGTTCATAATTCTACGGTAAGTGGGCGACTTCCTACCGGTGAGCTATATAAGTTCATCAGAAAACAAATCCTATGTAAGTACGCTTTGATTATTCTTCTTTAAACCCTTCTACTCGTGGTAATACCAATTCTATTCTGTGATATTCTTCTAAGTATTTGATACTTATTCTAATACTACTACAGTAAGTATTCTCTAATTCAAAAGAGGGTTAGGATTAGTTACCTCGGTAAGCCCAATAGTATCCTAGATAAAGTCGCGCCTGAGCAAGGTTTAGCTCCTAAGTTGTACGCTCCGGTAGCTCCAAGAAACCTTAGAAGTTCTTTACAACTTCTACAAAGGACTAAGGGATTTGGGCTAGGGTATTTTGGGCATTATAACAATACTAGAAGACAACTTTTCTACCAAGGGAGGGGGGGTAGATTTCGGCTAGGCTAGGGGGGGTAGGCCCTCGGCCAAACTCACTCAAAAAGGGGGGGGAGGTGTTGGACGAAAGGCTAAGGGAGAGGAGAGGATTTTTAGACTTGGAAGACAACTTTGTGGATGAAGAATTCTTCATCTAAAGGGGGGTATTTATAGCTCAAGCCTTGGCCAACCAATGGCCAAGATGAAGACAAGTGCAAGGCAAGTGTAGGGTGAGGATTAACTAAACACAAATATCCTACCAACTCCTTGACTTTGTGCAAGGCACAAAAAACGTGCCCAACCTTCTCCATTTTCGTCCAATGGACGATTCAAGTCCATCAATGGGAGGGTGCCAAGTGTCGCCCTCCCGTTGGTCCAAAATGTTTCGTCTCTCGGAAAAATCCGCAAAAATTAGAAATGGCATAGCCGGAATTTACCCTACGAAAGCTGTGGAAACGTTTCGTCGGAAAACGATTCTTTAAGCGAGTTGTGCACAATTTCGAACTTGGCCTAATCTTTAAGGCTAAACTTTTGTACGTATTCCCACGCATATACTGAATATACGGTATAATCTGTGGAACAAGCTCAACCAACTATCTGAATCCTGCCAACATCGAACCAATCGACCGGCGACTCACACATCCGCCCCTACAAGGCTTCATAAGGCGACATCCGAACACTGAAATGGTAGCTTAAACACTCCTTCAACAGGAGACAACAATTCTCGCAACTATCCCTGAAATCCAAACACTGGCCCGAGGGCGAATGTGATTCTGAGACTTACTTGAGTTCCTAACCTTGCCTGGTAAAACCTCCAGAAAAGAAACAGCCGCAACCTGGGCTCCACTGTCTGACCTAAGGTGAAGGTAGGCACCTCGTGCAGCCTTACAACCTTTCTGATATATCATCTCGCATAACCCTCTGCCGAGTAAACGGTCTCTGCTAGAAGACAAGACGGCTGACCTCCTCGGCCCGACTACTGGTCGAATGCATCCACGAATTCGTACGTTGGTTAACTAAACTTGGGCCTAACACCCTCGTGGCCCTACCACAAGGCGGGACCACCACAAACTGACCCCACCACCATACATGCCGCGGGTTGACCCGCAACGTGGCCTCAACCCGACCCGACAACGCGCTAAACGCTAGCTCCCCGATCCGGAACAATTTCACAAATCACGTTACGAAAACCTAGCGGTCTTCCTAGCTCAACTACCCTCTTTCATTCCACACTACTCAGGGACTAATCCCCCAAACATAACTCACGTGCACTATGCACTCCTATAAGGGTCAAACATAAACCATACATCTTTTTCTCGAGATGGCCTTACCTCTAAGGTCTCTACGTATAAAACTCTAAGGCTCACACCTTCTCTATCCCCCAAATATTACTTGGTTAACTAACCAAGATTTCTAATCACCATTTACACAATGCTATCAGAATATAACACTTAAGGTATACTCACCTTATCACATAAACAAAACTCTAGAGGGTTAAAAATCTAACTGTGTTTACTGCTCCACTCCCCTTAGTCGTTCTAATCAAACACCTTGTAGGCGCAGCTAAGGAAGGTGACGAACTACCCACCGGTACTGAAGGCTAAGTCCTCCTACTAGGTCACCCATTCGACACATGGCCCTGACGGCCGTAGGTACAACAAGTACCAACTAAAAGACGACATTCCCTGGGATGACGCCACTCGTGAACAACACCGAAAAATCGAATCCGGATGGTGGAACGCCGTGTGATCGTGGAACCGGAAGCTCTGGAGCTCTGACCAACTCCTGCATACCCCGATCGTCCTGAACCCTGTGGAGGACCTTTCTGCACTGGTGGATGTGCATAATCTGATCTGCTGGTGAGGTGACTCGACTCGAAAGTTGCCAAAGGACCTTGCTGCTCGACCTCTTCTCGCCCGTTAACGCCGATCTCTACGTTTCTCGGCTGCACGCATAAGCCCATCCACCGCCATGCTCCCTAATCAAGAACTACTTTCGCACAACCTCTCTCTTAGATAGTCATCAAGACTCGCGTACATCGGTATACTCTCCGGTAGCCAAATCCATAGCTAATGTGGTCGCCTCTTTGCAATCTATATTCATCGTTTCGATGCCGGCGAAGGTTCAAATAACATGGCCGCAGAGCCGCCGCGCCGTGCTAAACTCTCCTGGGGCTCGTGACGTCGCAAAACTCCCGAATGAAGCACCACCCAAGGTGATAATTGGGCTGTGCCACGTAACCCTCGAACTCTACTCGCAGCTCGCCGCCTTGCCTCCTGGGCCGGTTGCCTCACGCGAGGCATAACGGTAAGGGAAAGAAATACGTTAGAGGGTCCAACTTACAACACAGCTCTAAGGCACGATCTCAGAGTGAGAAGAATAGAAACCAATCCTAAATATCCTATAGCCTCCTGATTATTGGTGTGGTGCACAACACACCGATAATCAAGACTTCTCGATACTGATGCAGACACTTTCCGAGGATTAATCGCTTCGATACCACTTTTGTCACGACCAACTGGGCGTGGTCGTGCCTTACCCCGGGCACCCTAGTGATACAACATCAGAGTAATCAGCGGAACATAAAACACATACATGAAACAAATGACGTACAAAACAGTAATCTGAGGAAAACTTGACTTTCGGCATATATATAAATAACAACTCTTACAAAATGAACAGTTTAATCCTTCTTACAAACCCTGCCCACAACAGTACTACAGACCTCTAAGAAATGATACGACAACAATGGCGGGACAGGGCCCCGCCATACCCCTGAATGTAAATACCTACAACGACAGGGGACTATACCAAGATAAGCCTCCGGAGAAACGGAGCTTTCCCAAACGCTGAACTGTGACCCTAAGAGCGAGGATCAACGACTGGTGTACCTTTACCTGCGGCATGAACGCAGCCCCCCGAAGGAGGTCAGTACAACAGGTACCAAGTATGTGAAACTGAAAATAGATACTGTAAATGAAATCATAGTAGTCTATATAAAGCAGGAGACATGTATGATAACCAAACTACAGTTCACAATAAATAAGCAGTCATGTCAAGTCAGGGACTCACGCCCTCAAAGTTATCACAATAAAACCGTACGGGGCAAGTACGAAGGCATAGCCGACTACTAAGACCCACAGTACCAAAATACCACAAACTGTATCCCGAGGTCTTTCTAGACCGCACCACATGATCGGCCGGCCACTCGCCCGCAATATCAATGTGCGCGTCTATCCTCGAACTCTCGCAGACTCGCATATGTCACACACGGACCCGCATGAGGTATTACTCGATTCATGGTCCTGCATCACCGAGGTATACCCGCATCGAGGCGGCAACCCGGTATCCACCTAGGCTCCGCAACCCGCATAGTCTCAAAAGACCGCATAGTCTCAATAGACCGCATAGGAATCCCGCATCAAAGCTAAACACCGGAATGATCAATCCCGAGCTACCGACTCGCATTGTCACAAGGACCGCATAGGCCGTAAAGACCCGCATCGGGTGGCAAGCCCTCGGTATAAGTCAAAGGGGTAGGTGATATAATAATAGTACAACCGCTTAACGCTTAACAACGTAAGCACAACAAGAATGACCCCTTACATCACGATCACACAAGATACTAACACACGAGCATCCTAACATGTTTACTTATCACATCAACAAGAAAGTATTTACAAGGCTATCTCAAACCAACACAATCAAGCTATTCACACAAGGTACTTTATGCTAACAAGTTCGGTATCTATCCCCAAAGTACTTCATACATTAAATCTTTAAAAGATACGTTACTTCACAAAAACCACACAATACGTAGTATATAGAGTGATTATCTTTTAAAGTAAATCAATTACTTCTCTTTCTAAAATCAATTAGCAACATTCTTTTCCAATGTTCAAGTTTGCCTAATTTCCAATGTTCACGGTTCTTATTTTAGAAAGGTTTCGTAGTTCATAGTCTTATTCATTTAAGAATATAAATCTCCTTTAAACAATCTGAGAAACATAAGCCTTATATGTGAGTAGGATATTCTTGTTTATAACAATCTTATTACTGACCATGATCTAGGAAATATCATTTTGTCTCATCTTAGCTTCTATGCAGATGGAAGTTTCTACGGTTTTAAATACTTAATTATTAAAACATTTCCTTTTATTAACGCAGTTGGTTTGTCGATACACATTCTGATTTCCAAAATCAGTAAAACATTCTTAAGACGTTATACCTAACTTTCCATAAAGCTAGTATAACTCTTAAGTTTTCAAAACAAATCAAGTATTACCTCTTCTTTCAAAATGAATCAAAAACCTTTTGAAATACTTCAAGTTCTTTATTAACACATAACAAGCCAGTTATAGTTCAAATCAGTTACCTTTTAAAAACCACAAGTATTTTCTTACCAACATAAAGCTGTTATAACCAACTTCCCATAAAGCCGTTATAACACTTTATGTTTTAAACCAATCAAATACATTTAGCACATGTACGTCTACCGTACTACATAGTTCACATATCATGCTAGAAGAGATAGGAAGAGGTTCACATACCTCGCGACGAGTATCGACTAATAGCAAAACGCTCCAAGTACTTCCAACTGTCGGCTACTCCTTTAAGCCAAGTAGATCGCGCCACACGTAGTACTTCAACCTATAAGGCCACAAGGCGCTTATTAACATTTAGATCCGCAGTAGAACATTCTACGAAAAATTCTAAAGACCTCCCACAACAGCGTAAATCTCCTCCTCTATCGGGGCCGGCTACCAAGCCAACCAGGGGGGGGGTTCATACATCTAACCGGACGTGCACAATTCTACCTCACAGAAAAGCTACACAAGGTCTACTGTAATACAGTCCTATGTAAAAACAGTTCAGTACTCTTCTTTCGAAAAGGTTTCTTAAATTCAGGCTTAAGTCCAAAGACATTGCCGACAACAACGTTCAGTTCTATATATATAGTATACTTCAACTATATAGTCTAACAATCATGTAATTTCCAATTACAATAGAGGGACAAGATATTTACCTCGATAGCCCATAATTATCCGAGTTTAAATGTCGATCCTGAGCAAGGTTTAGCTCCTACTCCGTGTGCTCCAACCCGCTCCAAACAACCCTTAGAAGTTCTAACCAACTTCTACTTATGACTCCAACTAACTATGGAGATTTTCCTTAGGGTTTCGGTTTTGTGACTGAAGGGAAGTATAATAGTATTTCTGGGCTTTTTGTAAAGGTATAACCTTAGAATACTCCAAGGTATACGGCTAAGGTAATTTGGGCATTATAACAATACTAGGAGAGTATTTCTACTACACAAAGGAGGGTATTATACGAAAGCAACTAGGCTAGGGGGGGGTACACTCTCGGCTAGCACCCTGTAGAGGGGGTGCTCTCCACATGAGGGGAGGGGGAGGACGAGAACAACTCTAACAAGGGAGGGAGGATTTTTAACACTTAGGAAATATTTGGAATGGATGAAGAAGTCATCCTAAGGGGGGGTATTTATAGGACAAGCCAAAGCCAACCAATGGCCAAGATCTTGCCAAGTGCAAGGCAAGTGTAGGGCCAAGATCTTGCCAAGTGCCCCTTAACCAACTAACACACAAATATCCTACCAACCCTTGACCAAACAAGGCCAACTTTCGGCCACACCCTTTACCGTCCAAGCCCTACCAATGAGAGGGTGACAAGTGTCGCCCTCTTGTTGGTCCAAAATGTTTCGTCTCTCGGAAAAATCCGCAAAAAATAAAAATGACATAGCCGGAATTTTCCCTACGAAAGCTGTGGAAACGTTTCGTCGAAAAACGACTCTAATCGGGTGTTGTGCACAAACAATAAATCGGCCAAGCCTATTCTCAAGTTCGAAATTTCCTACGTACGTCCCTGCGTACATACTCTGGAAATACGGGGTATAACAGCTAGTCCATGGAATAATATAATATCATAGGACTCGAACCCGCATCATGGAAAGCTAGTTCATGGAATAATATAATATCATGGGACTCGAACCCGCATCATGGAAAACTAGTCCATGGAATAATATAATATCATGAGACTCGAACCCGCATCATGGAAAGCTAGTTCATTGAATAATATAATATCATAAGACTCGAACCCGCATCATTGAAAGCTAGTCCATAGAATATATAACAGAATGTAAGCATGTCCATGTAAATAATACAATAATACTGCTGGCCCTCTAGCGAGGGACGCGGTGATGTGGGGATATAACACTTGCACGAATAGTTATCATGAGCAACCATATGCAATTTAAATCACCACTTTGACTCTCCATATAATCATATAAAACGAACTTTCATTTTAGAGAAACCAAGGCAATACTATGCCTTTCATTTTTCCTGAAAAACCGAGACAACACAATGCCTCTCATTTTAGAAAAACCAAGGCAATACCATGCCTCCCTTTTTAGAAATACCAAGGCAATACCATGCATTCCTTTTTAGAATAAACCAAGGCAATACCATGCCTTCCTTTTTAGGAATACCAAGGCAATATCATGCCTTCCTTTTTACAATAAACCAAGGCAATACCATGCCTTCCTTTTTAGAAATACCAAGGCACTGTCATACCTTTCATTTTTAAATCCTCATTTGGAAAATCAAGACACTTATCATATCAAGTATCATTTTAAATCATCTTTTGGAAAATCAAGACACTTATCATATCAAGTATCATTTTAAATCCTCTTTTGGAAAATCAAGACACTTACCATATCAAGTATCATTTTAAATCCTCTATTGGAAAATCAGGACACTTACACTTTTACAACCAAGTGACTTATACTTTTAAAATCAAGTCAAGTATAGTTTTAAAATCAAGTTAGTATCACCTCATGTACCACATGAAATCTGGATTCATTTAAAACACGTACGTCCACCGTACACTCATTTTATAAAGTTCATGCTCAAAGTAGAAAGGAAGAGTCACATACTAACACTTGTCGTCTGTACCAACTCGATAATTTAAATTCATCTCGCTCATCTGGCTAACATTATGGAAATATTTGAATGGTTATAACCGATCTGAATTGCCAAATAAATCCATTTTATGAGCTGTTAGTAGGTTATATATTTATAATGATCTTATCTAATCAGCTGTGAAGCTAGAAAATGTAAAACGAACTGGTTATATCTTAGTTTCTATGCAGATGGAAGTCTAATCATTTCAATATAATTGACTGTCGATATCTTTTTTCATTTAACGCTGCAATGGCTTGTTCGATACCTTTTTCATTTAACGCTGCAATGTCTTATTTTAATACGCTTACCAAAATCAGTCTCAACGCTTAATACTTATTAGTGTTGTAACTTAGCAAGATCAACTCGACTCCAATGCTTAATAAAAACTCTTACCAACATCTCCCATAAGACTTGGTAAGGACTTAGGAATAATTTAGACATACTTTCAGCATAGAATCAATAACATGAATACTCCTTAACTTCTAAGAGTAGAATAAATTTTAAAACAATACCACAGTTATGGTTCATACGTAGAACATGCCAAATAAAGAAAGAAGAGGTTCACATACCTTACCGGCGAACTAACCAACTCAACAATCTAGAATCCGCCTCAAGTAGTACTTCAACATATAAATACAATAACATGTATATCAACTCCATGTTTACTAGTGTAGGTCAATACCAAGTAATGGCGCTCTTTTCTTATAAAAATTTGGACAGCACTTCCCCTACCTATACGTACTTTTCCACCTTTCAAGAAGGTCAATTTCATCAACAACCAAGCACCAATTAAGGGCACACCCAATCAGTTAACCAAGGTTATTCACACACCTATTTCTCACGTAAAAACAACCCCATAATCTAAATAAAACAGTCCACTAAAAACAGTCCACAATCCAACAACAATGAGGGTAAAAAGTGAAGTCTTTCTACACCTTTCTACATCCTTATTCCTTTAGGACTTACATTAGCAATTACTACACTTAAACATGCATATTGGTGGCTGAATTTCCAGCATATACACGCCACAAAACAGTCCCTAAAACTGCATCACAATGCCCCACATTTTTACCACAGTTTCGGCCAACATCAAGACTCCAAAACAAAGCCCTTTTTCATAACTCTTATAATCCAATATAAGTTCAACACTTCATATAAACCATACCAACTTATAATAACAATATTTCCTTCATTTTAATATGCAAGTAGTGACGTTCATAACAACAATAATAACCAACGAAATCCAACAACCAACACTGTCCAAAATCGGCTATAAGGCCAAAACTGTCACAAACACTTCTTATTCTCCATTCTTCTTAACACAAGTTCATATATTAACTATAACATCATGTAATATCCAATTACTTCAAGAGGAAGAAGAATTTTACCTTAAGTTTTTGCCCATAACCGTCCCAAAACAGTCCACACAATATTGGCCCACAATTTTGTCTTAGCTCCACTTCTTCAAGTTTCAATCACACCCACATATCCTCTACAAGCTTGTATCCATATTGCTTTCATGTTTTACTTCCAAAAAGTTCATAACAAGCTTAGGGTTTCAAGATAGTTTTTAGGCTAAAACCGTGATCACTTAACTTGGAGAGTTAACTTGGCTTAGAACTCGATTAGGGAGCTTAATCTTGGAAAATAACTTATACTTGTTCTTCACTTTTCATGGATTTTCGAGATCTTCAAGGTCAATGAAGGGAGAAGAGAGGTTTGAAGATGAAGATATTTGTGAGCTTAAGTCTTGCAAGACTTGATATATATTAAGTGTACAAGAACAAGTGGATGGGGGACCCTTGAACCCCACTTGTCCACTTGTCTTCCCTTCATAAAATATCTCCCACACTTAGCAAATTTTCTTGAAATTTTCGAACCAAACATGCCCCAAAATCGTGAAATTTTTAATTGGCTCATATTCTTAATCCCAAGATTTAATAACACAATCCTAAGTCCATAACTCCATTTGGAAAGAATTCAACCACTAATATAATTTTCGTCGTCACATTTTTTTGTATCCCAAATTTTTTCATAGAGAAATGTAAATATAATTTCCTTCCAACCTTCCAATCTTATTTCCTTACTTATGTTCTCACTTATACACCCTGGAACTTCGGGGTGTAACATTTTTCTCCCCTTAGAAACATTCGTCCTCGAATGTTCATCAAAGGTCTCAAGCTATACAAATTTCGGCATATCTCATTTAACTATACCTATCAACCTATACTCAGCAACACAAAGATGCCACATAGGGTCATCATATAACACATGCATTATTCCCCAAACAATATAGCCATTGAATTGTTATACCCCGTATTTCCAGAGTATGTACGTAAGGGAATACGTACAAAAAGTTTGGCCTTAAAGTTAGCCTTGGACGTTTTTATTTGTACACAACTCACTAAAAGAATCGTTTTCCGACGAAACGTTTCCACAGCTTTCGTAGGGAAAATTCCGGCTATGCCATTACTAATTTTTGCGGATTTTTCCGAGAGACGAAACATTTTGGACCAACGGGAGGACGACACTTGGCACCCTCCCATTGATGGACTTGAATCGTCCATTGGACGAAATTGGAGAGGAAGTGCACGTTTTTTGTGCCTTGTGCACAAGTCAAGGAGTTGGTAGGATATTTGTGTGGAGTAAATCTTCACCCTACACTTGCCTTGCACTTGTCCTAATCTTGGCCATTGGTTGGCCACTTCTTGACCTATAAATACCCCCTTAAAGATGAAGAGTTCTTCATCCACAAAGTTATCTTCCAAGTCTTGAAAAAAATCCTCTCCTCTCCCTTAGCCTTTCGTCCAACACCTCCCCTCGAGTGAGTTTGGCGAGGCCTACCCCTAGCCTAGCCGAAATCTACCCCCTCCCTTGGTAGAAAAGTTGTCTTCTAGTATTGTTATAATGCCCAAAATACCCTAGCCCAAATCCCTTAGTCCTTTGTAGAAGTTGTGAAGAACTTCTAAGGTTTCTTGGAGCTACCGGAGCGTACAACTTAGGAGCTAAACCTTGCTCAGGCGCGACTTTATCTAGGATATTATTGGGCTTACCGAGGTAACTAATCCTAACCCTCTTTTGAATTAGAGAATACTTCTGTAGTAGTATAAGAATAAGTATAAATACTTAGAAGAATATCACGAATAGAATTGAACTATTATCACAATGAAGGGTTTAAAGAAGAATAATCAAACTGTACTTACATAGAATTGTTTCATGATGAACTTATATAGCTCACCGGGTAGGGAAGTGCTGCCCGACTATCCGTAGAATTGTGAACCCTCTGTTTAGAATGACCTTCAGAGTAGTCTTTGATAGATGTCTGTGACTATTATAGGCTGACTCTCTGCGCGCGACATATTCAACTTGGCAGGTGGTTTTCGCTGAGAAGGTATGTGATTCTTCCTAAAGCATGATATTTTACAATATATAGTACGGTAGACGTACATGTGTTAACTGAATAATAACTACGGCAATGTCTTTGACTTAAGCCTGAATAATACTTACGGCAATGCCTCACGGCTTAAGCCTGAATAATACTGACGGCAATGCCTCACGGCTTAAGCCTGAATAATAAAGAACTGAAAGCATTTCAAGGGAATACTGAATCATTTTTTAACAGAAGATAAATATTTGGTTTTTAAAACAAAAGCTTAAGAGTTATACTAGCTTTATGGGAAGTTAGGTATAACAACTTAAGAAAGATAAAAAGGAACTGTTTACTTGTTTGTTTATAAAAGCCTTGTATTAATTTCTGTTAAGTGTAGTAAGATTTGTTTGATAAGTAGACATATTATGATGCTACCTGTGTTAGTATCTTGAAATCTTTGTGTAAGGGGTCATTCTTGTGCTTACGTTGCTAGCAGTAAGTCCGTTGTACTTGTCACGACGTTCGGGGCGTGATCGTGCCTTACCGGCACCCAAGTAGTCATACATCGAGTAACGGCGGAATATAAAACAAGACGAAACGATTTATAAAATAAGACAGTTTATCTGATGAAAAGCTTGCCTTTCGGCATTATATAACTAACTCAAGATTTGCAGTTACATCCCACCTGTACATTAGTACTAAAGACCTCTAATGAAGTAAACAACTATGGCGGGACAGGGCCCCGCCATACCACTCGATCAAAACTATCTACAATACAGGAGATCATACCCAAAGTAGAGCCTCAGGAGAAGATGGAGCTCACGACACCAACGCAAGATCCTAAGGATGTGGATCTAGCACTGCTTGCCACTGCGGCATGAACGGCCCCGAAGGAGTCGATCTGACAGTACCAAGTATGTGAAACTATAAAGTACTTAAAATGAAATCAAAGTATTTAAAACCTTTTCACAAATACAATCAGCTCAATTGCACATAGTGCCACATCACAAACAACAATAATAGGAAAAGCATGTGTCTATTCTAGGCGCGAATGATCGAAGCAAGGCCAATCGCCCATAGTATCATTCTGCGTGCCTAGTCTGGACTTCACGCGCGCATAGGTCCCACACGCATGAGATATTTCGCATCGGGGCAGCCAACCCGGCATCCGCCTAGGCTCCGCGCGCGCATAGCCTCAAAAAGACCGCATAGTCTCAGCGGACCGCATAGAGTCCCGCGTCAGGCTAAGCGCCGGAATGATCAATCACGGAGCATACCGCGCTCGCATAGTCTCACGCCGCGTAGGCGTATAGACCCGCATCGAGGGGCAAACCGCGGTATAACGATCGAGGGTAGGTGATACAATAACGATACAATGGACTTACGGTTAGCAGCGTAAGCACAACAAGAATGACCCACTTACGGCGTTACAAGACACTAACACGTAGCGTCATAACATGTCTACTTATCAAACAATCTTACTACACTTACAGAAATCAATACAAGGCTTTTATAAACAAAACAAGTAATGATTCATTTTTATCTTCTTAGTTGTTATACCTAACTTCCCATAAAGCGATGATAACTCTTACGCTTTTGTTTTAAAAACCAAATATTTATCTTACATTAAAAATGATTGATATTCTTTTGAAATGTTTTGGTTCTTTGTTATTCGGGCTTAAGCGTGAGGCATTAGTAAGTATTATTCGAGCTTAAGCGTGAGGCATTGCCATAAGTATTATTCAGCTTAAGTCAAAGACATTGCCGTAGTTATTATTCAGTAACATGTACGTCTACCGTACTATATATTATAAAATATCATGCTTTAGGAAGAATCACATACCTACCGTGAAAACCACCGAGTTGAATATGTCGCGCAGAAGTCGACTATAATAGTCACGATATCTATCAAAGGCTCTGAGGTCATTCTAAACGGGGGTTCATAATTCTACGGAAAGTCGGGCAGCAACCCTACCCGGTGAGCTATGTAAGTCTTTGTGAAAGCAGTCCTACGTGAGTCTGATTCAATTATTCTTCTTTTAAACCGCCCTACTGTGATATGATTCAATTCTATTCGTGATATTCTTCTAAGTATCTAATACTTATTCTAATACTACAACGGTAAGTATTCTCTAATTCAAAAGAGGTTAGGATTAGTTACCTCGGTAAGCCCAATAATATCCTAGATAAAGTCGCGCTGAGCAAGGTTTAGCTCTAAGTTATGCGCTCGGTAGCTCCAAGAAACCTTAGAAGTTCTTCACAACTTCTACTAAGGACTAAGGGATTTGGGCTAGGGTATTTTGGGCATTATAACGGTACTAGAAGACAACTTTTCTACCAAGGGAGGGGGTAGATTTGGCTAGCTAGGGGGTAGGCCTCGGCGCTTCTCGAGGAAGGGGGTGTTGGACGAATTGCTAACAAAGGGAGAGGAAGGATTTTTAGACTTGAAAGCTTTTGTGGATGAAGAACTCTTCATCTCAAGAGGGTATTTATAGCTCAAGCCTTGGCCAACCAATGGCCAAGATGAAGACAAGTGCAAGGCAAGTGTAGGGTGAGGATTTAGGCAAGTGTCCTTGGCCAACTTGCACAAAATATCCTACCAACTCCAAGACAAAAGAAGCCAACCCAATCGGCCCTATTGCCGTGTCAAGTCCACCAATTGGAGGGTGACAAGTGTCGCCCTCCCGTTGGTCCAAAATGTTTCGTCTCTCGGAAAAATCCGCAAAAATACTAAATGACATAGTCGGAATTTTCTCTCGAAAGCGTGAAGCGTTTCGTCGGAAAGCGATTCTTCTAGTGTGTTGTGCACAAATAAAGCGTCGAGCTAACTTTAAAGCCAAACTTTTTATGCGTATTCCTTACGTACATACTCGAAATACGAGGTATAACATTCTCCTCCTTAGAAACATTCGTCGAATGTTCCTTCTCAAACGATTATCGAAGAAGCTTAAGCGTTAGCAAATGCCACACGGCCACAAAACAACACTTAGGCATAAATGATAATGGAAATTTACAAGTAGGAAAGTGAATTACACGGAGGTGTGGGAATAGGTGAGGATACTTACGTCTCATGTCCTCCTCGGCTTCCCACGTCATCTCTCTCGAGCTCGTTCGCCACAAGACTTTGACGGAAGCCACGTCCTTCGTCATGACGCCTAACGACGATCGACTATCGCTATGGGAATCTCCTCATCACGATAACCCTCGGTCACACTGGACATCGTCAATCGGGTGTACCTAGATGGATCCGATACATCTCCTCGGCATAGATCGTGAAACACGGATGCACGCCTCCAGATCGGACGGCAGATCCAACTCGTAGGCAACCTTGCCTACCTGCGGACAATCTGAAACGGCCCGATGTACCTTGGGTGAGTTTCCCCTTCTTCGAATCTCATCACACCGCCATGGGTGACACCTTTAGGAAAACCCAATCATCTCTGCGAACTCCGGATGCGGCGGCGATGATCTGCATCGACTTCATCGACTACGAATTTGTCAATAGTCGCTCTCGGATAAGCTTCGCCTTATCCATCGCTGCTGCACCAAATCTGGTCCCACTATTGCACCTCGCCCATCGAACCAACCTATAGGCGATCGCACTTCCTCCCATACAAGGCCTCGTAAGGCGCCATCGAATCTTTGGAGTGGTAGCTATTATTATCACGAAACTCAACTAGAGGCAAATGATCCTCCCAACTACCATGAAGTCAATAACGCAGCTCGCGGCATATCCTCGAAGTGCGGATAGTGCGCTCTGCTGTCCGTGCTGCGTGGATGAAATGCGATGCTCGGGCTCACTGCGTCCTAAACCTCTCTGGAAAGACCTCGAAGTTAGCCGAACCGGGCTCCTACGCCGGATATGATCGAAATAGGGACTCCATGCGATCGGCGATCTCTCGGATGTAAAGTGCGGCATAATCCTCGGTAGAAAAAGTCGTCGGACGGGAAGAAAGTGGGCTGATTTCGTCGACTGTCGACGATAACCCATATAGAATCATGTCTCCTCCGAGTGCGAGGTAATCACGTGATAAAGTCCATGTTGATTACCTCCCACTTCGGTCGGGATCTCGATAAATGCGTAACAAGCCACGGGCCTGCGGTGCTCTACCTTCGCTGCGACAACACGGGCGCGAGCTACGAACTCGCAACGTCTCTCTTCAAGCCATCCCACCATACGGATCTAAGGTCGTGGTACATCTTGGTCGACCGGATGGATAGAGTATGCTTGCGTGTGCTTCCCAAGAACTGCTGCGAAGTCACGAAACATCCGGAACACCGCGATGCGCCCTCAAACCTTAGCACCCATCGGTGCTACCTCAAGGACCGCTTGCCTCGAAGAGGCGTATCACGATATCGAATCAAAGTGGATCCTCGAGCGTTGCCTCTTCACCTCGCCGGCGATGGAAGACTCGGCAACCTGCGAACTCTAACCCCACCGCTATCGGAATCAATCAAGCGGACACCAAGGCTCGCTAAGCGATGCAAATCACGAACCATGTCCCTCCTCTCTAGCTGCACATCGATAGGCTCCCATCGACCTACGACTAGGCATACGCCTGACATTGGCCTTCCCGGGTGGTACGGGATATCAACATCGTAATCCTTAAGCAACTCTAACCACCGTCTGCATCGTAAGTTCGGCTCCTGCGTGAAGATATCTTTGGAGGCTCTTGTGGTGCGTATAAATATCCACGTGAACCCGTACAAATAGTGCCTCGGATCTTCAAAGCGTGAATTATGGCGCGACTCCAAATCATGGGTGGGGTAGTTCTGCCGTGTTTCTTGGTGTCGGGATGCATATGCTATAACCTGCCATGCTGCGTCAACACACATCCCAACCCGATGCGGCGCGTCACAATACACGACATAACCGTCGGACCTGCGGAAGAGTAAGAGCGAGGCGGTCGTCGATCTCTCTTCAACAATCGAAACCACGCTCCACAAGCATCGATCCATGAAACTTGGCCGCTACGAGTCGGCTAGTCAATGGTGCGAAGATAAAGCAAACTTCTCCACGAACCGCCGATAATATCTGCAAGGCCCGAGCTGCGAACCTCTGCCGGAGTAGTAGGTCTAGGCCAAGTCATTGCCTCGATCTTGGCGTATCCACTCGAATGCCATCGGCCCGACAATATGCCCAAGCATGCCATGAAGTCAACAAAACTCACATTTGGAAAACTTGGCGTCAAGCTGCTGGTCTGGAGAACGCCTGACGGCCTCAAATGCTCCGCGTGCTCACGCTCTGGCGAGAATAAACCAAGATATCATCAATGAACACTATCACAAGCGTGTCCAAAATGGTTTGAACACTCGGTTCATCAAATCCATGAATCTGGCGGAGCATTGGTCAACCAAAGACATGACCACGAACTCATAATGCGTCTGGGTCTGAATGCGATCCTAGGGACATCCACCTCTCGACTCGCACTGATGATAGCGATCGCGGATCAATCTTGGAGAAACATCTCGCACTCGGTCGAACAAATCATCAATCACGGGAAGGGTATCATTCTTAATGGTCACCTTGTTGTTGCTGTAATCAACACACATGCGCGTCGTCCTTCTTCTTCACGAACAAAACCGGCGCTCCCGAGGAGAAACACTAGGCTGATGAAGCCGCTTCTCGACAAATCTCTAAGGTGATCCTTGACTCTCTCAACTCGGCGGGTGCCATTACGTATGGCGGAATGGAAATAGCCGAGTGTGCGGCAATATGTCAATACAAAACTCAATCTCCTCTCGGGAGGATACGGGAGGTCATCCGGAAACACGTGCGGGAACTCGTGACTCTGGGCGGGAAAATCTGGTACGCGGCTTGATTATCAAACACGACGAGATGGTAGATATACCCGCCTGCGCCATCTTCCTAGCCTTGAGGTAGGAAATAAACCTACCCTCGGCGATACCGTGCTCCTCCCACTCAACAACCGGCTCCTCGAGAGCGGAACCGTACTACTCTCTCTCTGCGGTCTACATTGGCGTAGCAGAAGCTAGCCAATCCGTCCCCATAATCACGTCGAAGTCAATCATCTCCACTCTATCAAGTCGGCTGAGGTCGACGGCGTAAATGGTCACGGGACAAGCTCTATATACCGTAGAGCTACCACCGAATCACCCTGGCGTAGCTACCTCGAAAGGGTCTATGGACTCGGGCTCTATCCCTATCCTACTAGCGACAAGGGAGATATATAGGGCCAGTAGAACCGGATCTATCAAAGCATACACATCAAACCCAGCCCGATAAGGTACGTGGCGACATCGGTGAGGCCTCACGATCTGTCGGTACGGACAAAGCATATATGCGGTTCGAGGACCGCTAGAATCGGACTGCGCCACGACCTGCGCGACCCGATCCATGTGTACCTTGCCTCGGCGAGTAACTGTAGGGGATGAAGAAGCGGCAACAGAACCTGGAGGCTGAGCCCTACCACAAGGGCCGCCCCCGGTCGGACAAACTCTCGCAAAGTGACCCTGCTGGCCACAAGTATAGCAAGCTCGGTCTGACTCCCGAATGGTATCTGCCACAGCGGGCACCAAGCGAGACCTCGAGCAGTTAGCACCCACTGCTGCACGGAATCAGAAGTCACGGGGCCACGACGCCCCAGCCGCTCTGGTGTCTTGAAAATGAGGTAGGGCGCTCTGCTTGGCTGTGGTGCAAATGCGGACCTGGCGATGCCGCCACCACGAGGACCACCAAAAGAACGGCCGTCTTGGCCTTCTTCTCGCGATATCGCTCTGCCGGCGGTCTCTACGCTCCTCACAACCCGGTGCATGAGCTGCATGCGGGTTATGTCCATTACTGGTGAAGGACACACCGCGCAAGACTTCGGCCATGTAATCATCTAGCCGGTGACATAGCGATGCACCTGTCCTCCATCTACGCTACGGTCGCGGGGACATATCGAGCCAAAGAATCAAACTCGACATTGTACTCCCTCGGCATGCGTCCTCACTGTCTCGTGACAAGAATTTATCGGCTCGTGCCCTCATCTGCGGAGGCAAGAAGTGTGTGAAAAAGCCTCTGAAAACTCATCCCATCTGCTGGAGGTGCATGCTCTCCGGAAAGCTCCGTGAATCAAACCAATCGGCTGCGGTATCACGCGGCCGATCTGACCGAATATCACGACCTCGGTCTCGAAGCCACGATCACCGCGTAATCCTCTGCGGTGACGGATGAACTCCTGCGGATCATCTTAGGCCTCGACCGAAAAACTACGGCGGGCTCTGACTCAAGAAATCTCGTAGCCTCAAACTATACGCCTCGGGTGCACTACGGGTGCGGCTGGGCTGGAGGCTGAGGCTGTCGCATCCGGCCTCTCCTCGTATCGGGCCACAACTTTGCCAATAGGTGGGCCATCTCCTTGTACCTAACTCCTCCGCCCGGTGTGGGGCGGGGTGTGGGTGCTGTGGTCTCTTTGGGGCGGTGGCGTCATAGAACTCGCCGTCTACGGTATAGGCGGGCACGAGCCCTCGTAACTCTGGGTGTCTGCTAGCGACTCCGCATTGCCTTGCCGCCACGGGCCGGGTTGCCTTACGTGGAGGCATAAGCATTACGGAAAGGAATTCGTTAGAGGGTCCAACCTATAACCGACTCTAAAGCACGATCTCGGAATGAGAAGAATGGAAACCAATCCTAAATATCCTATAGCCTCACGATTATTGGTGTGGTGCCTGACACCGATAATCAAGACTACTAGATACGGTCTGTAGACACTTTCAGGATTAAGCGCTCGATACCACTTTTGTCACGACGTTCGGGGCGTGGTAGTGCCTTGCGGGGCACCCAGTAGTCATACATCGAGTAACGGCGGAATATAAAACAAGGCGAAAGCGATTTATAAAATAAGACAGTTTATCGATGAAAAGCTTGCCTTCGGCATAATATAAATAACTCAAGTTTTGCGATTACATCCCATTGTACAATAGTACTACAGACCTCTGAGGAAGTAAACAACTATGGCGGGACGGGGCCATACATACCAATACAAAACTATCTACAATCAGGAGATCATACCCAAAAGTAGAGCCTCAGGAGAAGATGGAGCTCACGACACCAGCGCAAAGATCCTAAGGATGTGGATCTAGCACACCTTGCCTTACTGCGGCATGAGCGGCCCCGAAGGAGGTCGATCTGACAATTACCAAGTATGTGAAACTATAAAGTACTTAAATGAAATCAAAGTATTTAAAACCTTTTCACAAATACAATCGGCTCGATTGCACATAGTGCCATCACAACAACAACGATAATAGGAAAAGCGTAGCAGTCTATTCTAGGCGCGAATGATCGAAGCAAGGCGATCGCCCATAGTATCATTCTGCGTGCCTAGTCACGGACTTCCGCGGCCAGCATGGAGTCCCACGCGGACCGCGTGAGATATTTCGCATCGGGGCAGCCAACCCGGCATCCGCCTAGCTCCGCAGCCGCATAGCCTCAAAAAGGCCGCATAGTCTCAGCGGACGCGTAGAGTCCGCGTCAGGCTAAGCGCCGGAATGATCAATCACGGAGCATACGCTGCTCGCATAGTCTCGCGAACCGCATAGGCCGTATAGACCGCGTCGAGGGCAAACCCTTGGTATAACGATCGAGGGTAGGTGATACAATAACGATTACAATGGACTTAGGTTAGCAGCGTAAGCCAGCAAGAATGACCCGCTTACGGCATTACAAGACACTAACACGGTGGCGTCATAACATGTCTACTTATCAAACAATCTTACTACACTTAGCAATCAATACAAGGCTTTTATAAACAAAACAAGTGATTCCTTTTTATCTTCTTAAGTTGTTATACCTAACTTCCCATAAAGCGGTATAACTCTTACGCTTTTGTTTTAAAACCAAATATTTATCTTACGTTAAAAATGATTGATATTCTTTTGAAATGTTTTGATTCTTTGTTATTGGGCTTAAGCGTGAGGCATTCGTAAGTATTATTGAGCTTAAGCGTGAGGCATTACCATAAGTATTATTGAGCTTAAGTCAAAGACATTGCGTAGTTATTATTCGGGTAACACGTATGCGTCTCCGTACTATATATTATAAAATATCATGCTTGGAAGAATCACATACATACCGTGAAAACCACGCGAGTTGAATATGTCGCGTATGAGAGAGTCGACTATAATAGTCACAGATATCTATCAAAGCGCTCGAGGTCATTCTAAGCGGGGTTCATAATTCTGGAAAGTCGGGCGGTGACCTGCGGTGAGCTATGTAAGTCTCTGTGAAAGCAGTCCTATGTAGTCTGATTCAATTATTCTTCTTTTAAACCGCCTTCTACTGTGATATGATTCAATTCTATACGTGATATTCTTCTAAGTATCTAATACTTATTCTAATACTACAACGATAAGTATTCTCTAATTCAAAGAGGTTAGGATTAGTTACCTCGGTAAGCCCAATAATATCCTAGATAAAGTCGCTGAGCAAGGTTTAGCTCTAAGTTATGCGCTCAGGTGGCTCAAGAAACCTTAGAAGTTCTTCTGACTTCTACGAAGGACTAAGGGATTTGGGGTAGGGTAGTTTGTGCATTATAACGATACTAGAAGACAACTTTTCTACCAAGCTAGGGGGGGTCTATTTAGGCTAGCTAGGGGGTAGGCCTCGGCAAGCTTCTCGAGGGAAGGGGGTGTTGGACGAATTGCTAACAAAGGGAGAGGAAGGATTTTTAGACTTGGAAAGCTTTTGTGGATGAAGAACTCTTCATCTCAAGAGGGTATTTATAGCTCAAGCCTTGGCCAACCAATGGCCAAGATGAAGACAAGTGCAAGGCAAGTGTAGGGTGAGGATTTAGGCGGGTGTCCTTGGCCACTTGCACACAAAATATCCTACCAACTCCAAGACAAAAGAAGCCAACCCAATCGGCCCTATTGCGAGTGTCAAGTCCACCAATTGGAGGGTGACAAGTGTAAGCCCTCCGTTGATCAAAATGTTTCGTCTCTCGGAAAAATCCGCAAAAATACTAAATGACATAGTCGAATTTTCTCTACTTTGTGGAAAGCGTTCGTCGAAGCGATTCTTCTAGTGTGTTGTGCACAAATAAAGCGTCGAGGCTAACTTTAAAGCCAAACTTTTTATGCGTATTCCACTACGTACATACTGCAAATACGAGGGTATAACGATGCATTATTGTATCACCTACCCCCTGGTATTATCAGGGCTTGCCCGCGATGCGGTCTATCGGCCTATGCGGTCTGTGAGACTATGCGGGCAGCGGTATGCTCGAGATTGATCATTCGGGTGTTTAGCCCGTCGAGATTTCCTATGCGGTCTGTTGAGACTATGCGGTCTTTTGAGGCTATGCGAGTGCGGGAGCCTAGGCGGATCCGGGGTTAGCTGCCCCGTCGAGAATACCTCATGCGGGTCTATGTGTGACTATGCGGTGCGGAAGTCGGGACTAGGCACCTTGAGAATGATACTATGGGCGATTGGCCTTGCCGATCATTCGCGGCCTAGAATAGACACATTCTGATTTTCCTATTCGTTGTTGTTTGTGATGTGGCACTATGTGCAATTGAGCGATTGTATTTGTGAAAAGGTTTTAAATACTTTGATTTCGTTTGATTCTTTATAGTTTCACATACTTGGTACTGTTGTACTAACCTCCTTTGAAGTGCGTTCATGCCGCGGTAAGGCAGCAGTGCTAGATCCACATCCTTAGGATCTTTGCGTTGGTGTCGAGAGCTCCATCTTCGGAGGCTCTACTTTTGGGTATGATCTCCTGTATTGTAGATAGTTTTATGCGATCGGGGTATGGCGAGGCCTGTCGCCATAGTTGTTTACTTCCTTAAGTGCAGTAGTACTATTATGCAGTTGGGATGTAGCGCAAAACTTGAGTTATTTATATTATGTCGTAAAAGCTTTCATCAGATAAAGCATTTTACATTTTTACTATGTTTCTGTCTTGCTTTATATTTCCATGGTTACTCGATGTATGACTACTTGGGTGCCCGGTAAGGCACGATCCACCGGGCAGTCGTGACAAAAGTGGTATCGAAGCGATTAATCCTCGGAAAGTGTCTGAGCCGTATCTAGTAAGTCTTGATTATCGGTGTGTTGTGCACCACCAATGTCGAGAGGCTATAGGATATTTAGGATTGGTTTCCATTCTTCATTACGAGATCGTGCTTTAGAGGCGTGTTATAGGTTGGACCCTCTAACATATTCCTTTCTATGCGATTATGCCTCGCGTAAGGCAACCGGGCCCGAAGGGCAAGGCGGCCGAGGAGGCGCTAGCGAGACACCCAGAGTCACGAGGGCTCGGCCCGGTCTATACGAGGCGGCGAGTTCTATAGCCGCCGGCCCAGAGACCACAGTACCCACCTCGCGTCCCGCGGCACAGGCGGAGAGTTAGGGCTCTGAGAGATAACCCGGCTATTGGCTAGAGTTGTGGCCCAATCGAGAGAAGGCGGATCGGCGGTTCGATTCGGCTCAGCTCGGTCGCGCGTGGTGCACGAGCGAATAGTTTGAGGCTACGAGATTTCTTGAGTTGTAGCCCGCGAGTTTCTGGTCGGCGGAGGATGATCGCGGAGTTCATCGTCGTCTGAAGGATCATGCGGGTGATCAAGGCCTCGAGACAGTCGTGACGCCGGTTCGCGTCGGTGCGTGATACGCGATCGATTGGTTTGATTCATGGGAGCTTTCAGGGAGAGCATGCACCTCCAGTATGGGATGAGTTTTAGAGGCTTTTCTCACACTTCTTGCCTCATGAGATGAGGAGGCACGGTGATAGATTCTTGTTCTTTGAGGCAGGGAGGGCGCGGTGAGAAGTACAATGTCGAGTTTGATTCTTTGGCTCGATATGTCCACTGGTAGCGAGAGATGGAGGGCGGGTGCATCGCTATGTCAGGCTAGATGATTACATGGCGAGTCTTGTGCGGGTGTGTCCTTGACGAGCATGGACATAACGTATGCGAGCTCATGCACTAGGATCACGAGCGTAGAGACGGCCGGGTAAGCGATATCGGCGAAGAAGGCGAGCGGCGGGTTCTTTTGGTGGTCCTCGGGGTGGCGGCATCGTGAAGTCGGTTGCACCACGGCGGAGAGCGCTCCTACCTCATTTTCGTCTGACCAGAGCGGGGCGGTCGGGGCGGGACTTGATTTCGAGTAGCGAGGGTGCTAACCGTTCGAGTCCGCTCGGTGTGCGTTGTGGTAGATACCATTCGAGGCGTACTCGGGAGCTGCTATACTTGTGGCGGCAGGGTCATTTCGCGAGTTTGTCGGCCGGCGGCGGCGGTAGTAGGGCCCGATCTGAGGTTTGTTGTCGCTTCTTCATCCCGAGCGATTACTCGCCGGAGAAGGTACTCGTGGACCAGCGGGTGGCGAGGTCGTGGCGCGGGTCGATTCTAGCGGTCCTCGAACGCGTTTATGCTTTGTCGGCCGGCGGATCGGAGGCCTCACGATGTCGTCCACGTACCTTATCAGTTTCTGGGTTTGATGTGTATGCTTTGATAGATCCGGGTTCTACTCTGTCCTATTTATCTCCCCTTGTTGCTAGTAGGATAGGGATAGAGCACGAGTCCATAGACCACTTTCGAGGTAGCTACGCCGATGGTGATTCGGTGGTAGCTCGGCGGGTATATAGAGCTTGTCTGTGACCATTCTGATCGTCGGACCCTAGCGGACTTGATAGAGTTGGAGATGATTGACTTCGGCGTGATCATGGGGATGGATTGGCTAGCTTCTTGCTACGCCAATGTGGAGCTGCAGAGAAAGTGGTGCGGTTCGGTTTCTGAGGGCCGGTTGTTGAGTGGGAGAAGCAGTATCGTAGGGGTAGGTTTATTTCCTACCTCAAGGCTAGGAAGATAGTGCGAAGGGTATATCTACCATCTCGTTCGGGTGTTTGATCTTTGAAGGCTGCGGTACCAGATTTTCGATCGATTCGATAGTCGGCGAGTTCCCGGCGTGTTTCGATGACCTCGGGTATCCCTCACGAGAGGAGATTGAGTTTTGTATTGACATATTACGGACACTCGGCTATTTCTATTCGCCATACAGAATGGCACCGCCGAGTTGAGAGTTGAAGGATCGACTTAGGGATTTCTTTGGAGAAAGGCTTCATCGGGCCTAGTGTTTCTCACGGGAAGCGCGGTATTGTTCGTGAAGAAGAAGGGCGGGGCCAGCTGCGTGTGTTGATTCTGACGGTGAACAAGGTGACCATTAAACGAATACCCCTTCCCGAGATTGATGATTTGTTCGACCGGTTGCGGTGCGTAGATGTTTCTCAAGATTGATCTACGGTCGGGCTATCATCAGTGCGAGTCGAGAGAGGTGGATGTCCCTAGGATCGCATTCGGACGATGCGGGCATTATGAGTTGGTCATGTCTTTTGGGTTGACCATGCTCGTGGTATTCATGGATTTGATGAGCCGAGTGTTCAAACCATTTTGGACGCGTTTGTGATAGTGTTCATTGATGATATCTTGGTTTATTCTCGCTCAGGCGAGAGCATGCGGAGCATTTGAGGCTGTCTTGTGATTCTCGGGACCAGGCGATTATGCGCCAAGTTTTCCAAATGTGAGTTTTGGTTGACTTGATGGCGTTTCTTGGGCATATTATGGGTGATGGCATTCAGTGGATACGGCCAAGATCGGCGATCGAGACTTGGCCTGAACCTCTACTCCGACGCAGGTTCGCGATTTTAGGCCTTGCAGGATATTATCGGCGGTTCGTAGAAGTTTGCTTCTATCTGCACCATTGACTAGGGTGACTCGAGCGGCCAAGTTTGATGGTGATGCTTGTGGCGGTGGTTTCGATTCTTTGAAAGAGAGCGGCCAGCCCGTTCTTACTCTTCGGAGGTCGGATGGTTATATGCGTGTATTGTGATCGTCGGCGTCGGGTTGGGATGTGTGTTGATGCGACATGGCGGGGTTATAGCATATGCATCCGGCGGTGAAGAAACACGAGAGAACTACCCGCCCGTGATTTGGAGTTAGGCGGTGTGATTCACGCTTTGAAGATCCGAGGCACTATTTGTATGGGGTTCACGTGGATATTTTACAGACCACAAGAGCCTCGGTATATCTTGACGGAGGAGCCGAACTTACGGCGAGGCGGTGGTTAGAGTTGCTTAAGGATTACGATGTTGATATCTGTACCACGGGAAGGCGATGTTGTGGCGGATGCTCTTAGTCGTAGTCGATGGGAGCCTATCGGATGTGCGGCTAGAGAGGAGGACATGGTTCGTGATTTACATCGATTAGCGAGCCTTGGTGTCCGTTTGATTGATTACGATAGCGATGGGGTTAGAGTTCGTGAGGTTGCGAGTCTTCCATCGTTGAAGAGGTGAAGAACCTTGATTCGAGATCCCGCTTTGATTCGATATCGTGTCTGACTCTTACGTGAGGGCAAGGGTCCTTTTGAGTAGCACTGATGGGGTGCTAAGGTTTGGCGACGTGTGTTCGGATGTTTGAGGACTTGGCGGAGTTCTTGGGAAGCACGGCGCAGCGTTACTCTATCCATCGAGTCGACCAAGATGTACCCGCGACCTTAGATACGTGTATTGGTGGGATGGCGAAGAGGGGCGTTGCGAGTTCGTAGCTCGGTGCCCATGTTGTCGGCGGTGAAGGTAGAGCACGAGGCACGGTGGTTTGTTGCGACGATTGAGATCCCGACGGAAGTGGGAGGTAATCAACATGGACTTCTTCGCGGATTACCTCGCACTCGGAGGAGACATGATTCTATATGGGTTATCGTCGGCGGTGTGAAATCAGCCCACTTTCTTCCCGTCAGGCGACTTTTGGTGAGGATTATGCGGACTTTACATCAGAAGATCGTCGATTGCATGGAGTCCCTACCGATCATATCGACGAGGAGCCCGGTTCTGGCTAACTTACGGAGAGTCCTTCGAGAGGGTTTAGGGGCGAGTGAGCTTTAATCGCATTTCATCCACGAGCGAGCGGACAGCGAGCGCACTATCGACTCTTGAGGATATGCTGCGAGCATGTGTTATTGACTTCAGTGGTAGTTGGGAGGATCATTTGACTCTAGTTGAGTTCGCGTATAATAATAGCTACCACTCCGATGGATGGCGCCTTATGAGGCCTTGTATGGGAGGAAGTGCAGATCGCCTATAGGTTGGTTCGATGTGGGCGAGTGCGGCTAGTGGGACCAGATTTGGTGCGGCGATGGATAAGGTGAAGCTTATCCGGCGGCTATTGACGACTCGAGTCGGCAAGTCGTATCACGAGATCATCGTCGTCGGCATCTTGAGTTCGAGGTTCATGATTGGGTTTTCTAAAGGTGTCACCCATGAAGGGTGTGATGAGATTTGGGAAGAAGGAAACTTCGGCCAGTACATTGGGCGTTTCGATTGTCGCGAGGTAGGCAAGGTTGCTATGAGTTGAATCTGCCGTCCGTCTGGAAGGCGGTGCATCCGGTTTTCACGTATCTATCTTTGAGGAGATGTATCGGGGATCCATCTAGGGTACACCCGATTGACGATGTCAGGTGTAGGGGTTATCGTATGAGGAGATTCCCATAGCGATAATCGATCGTCGAGTTAGGCGTCTGCGAACAAGGGCGTGGCTTCCGTCAAAGTCTTGTGGCGGAGCGAGCTTAGGGAGGAGATGGCGTGGGAAGCGAGGAGGACATGAGGCGGTACCTCACCTATTACCCACACCGGGTAATTCACTTTCCTACTTGTAAATTTTCATTATCGTTTTGCCTAAGTGTTGTTTTGTGGCGCGTGTGGCTTTTGCAAGCTGTTTAAGTTATGAAGAACCTTATCGTTATACGTCTTGGGAAGGAACATTCGGGACGAATGTTTCTAAGGAGGAGAATGTTATACCGTATTTCAGTATGTACGTGAGGAATACGTCAAAAAGTTTGGCCTTAAAGTTAGCCTTGGGCGTTTTTATTTGTACACAACTCACTAAAAGAATCGTTTTCCGAAAGCGTTTCCACGACTTCGTAGGGAAAATTCGGCTATGCCATTACTAATTTTGCGGATTTTTCGAGAGGCGAAACATTTTGGACCAGCGGGAGGCGACACTTGGCACCTCCCATTGATGAACAGAATCGTCCATTGGGCGAAATTGGAGAGAAGTGCACGTTTTTGTGCCTTGTGCAAGTCGAGGAGTTGGTAGGATATTTGTGTGGAGTAAATCTTCACCCTACACTTGCCTTGCACTTGTCCTAATCTTGGCCATTGGTTGGCCACTTCTTGACCTATAAATACCCCTTAAAGATGAAGAGTTCTTCGTCCATGAAGTTATCTTCCAAGTCTTGAAAAAATCCTCTCTCTCCCTAGCCTTTAGTCCACCTCCCCACTTGAGTGAGTTTGGCGAGGGCTACCCAGCCTAGCCTGGAAATCTACCCCCTCCTTGGTAGAAAAGTTGTCTTCTAGTATTGTTATAATGCCCAAAATACCTAGCCCAAATCCCTTAGTCCTTTGTAGAAGTTGTGAAGAACTTCTAAGGTTTCTTAGACTCTGGAGCGTACAACAGGAGCTAAACCTTGCTCAGTAGCGACTTTATCTAGGATATTATTGGGCTTACAGGGTAACTAATCCTAACCTCTTTTGAATTAGAGAATACTTCTGTAGTAGTATAAGAATAAGTATAAATACTTAGAAGAATATCACGAATAGAATTGATTGTTATCACGATGAAGGGTTTAAAGAAGAATAATCAAATTGTACTTACATGGAATTTGTTTCATGATGAACTTATATAGCTCATGGGTAGGGAAGTGCTGCCCGACTATCCGTAGAATTGTGAACCCTCTGTTTAGAATGACCTTGAGTAGTCTTTGATAGATGTGCGTGACTATTATGGTGACTCTGCTCGCGACATATTGACTTGGCGGTGGTTTATTTGAGAAGGTATGTGATTCTTCCTAAAGCATGATATTTTACAATATATAGTGCGGTAGGCGTACATGTGTTAGCGAATAATAACTACGGCAATGTCTTTGACTTAAGCTGAATAATACTTACGGCAATGCCTGGCTTAATCTGAATAATCTGTGCGATGCCTTGGCTTAAGCTGAATAATAAGAAGAAAGCATTTCAAGGGAATCTTGAATCATTTTTAACAGAAGATAAATATTTGGTTTTAAAACAAAAGCTTAAGAGTTATACTAGCTTTATGGGAAGTTAGGTATATGACTTAAGAAAGATAAAAGGCTGTTTACTTGTTTGTTTATAAAAGCCTTGTATTAATTTACATTAAGTGTAATAAGATTTGTTTGATAAGTAGACATATTATGATGCTACGTGTTAGTATCTTGAAATCTTTGTGTAAGGGGGTCATTCTTGCTTGTGCTTACGTTGCTAACGGTAAGTCCGTTGTCTTGTTATTGTATCACCTACCCCTTGGTATTATCTGAGGGCTTGCCCGCGATCTTGGTCTATCGGCTATGCGGTCTGTGAGACTATGCGGGCGGCGGTATGCTCGGGATTGATCATTGGGTGTTTAGCCCGATCTGGGATTTCCTATGCGGTCTGTTGAGACTATCACGGTCTTTTGAGGCTATGCGGTGCGGGAGCCTAGGCGGATCTGGGGTTGGCTGCCCCGTCGCGAGAATACCTCGTGCGGGTCTATGTGTGACCTATGCGGTGCGGAAGTCGAGGACTAGGCACGCGAGAATGATACTATGGGCGATTAGCCTTGCTTGATCATTCGCGGCCTAGAATAGACACATTCATTTTCCTATTCTTGTTGTTGTTTGTGATGTGGCACTTATGTGCAATTGAGCTGATTGTATTTGTGAAAAGGTTTTAAATACTTTGATTTCGTTTGATTCTTTATAGTTTCACATACTTGGTACTGTTGTACTAACCTCGCCCGGGGCTGCGTTCATCTGCGGTAAGAGCGGCAGTGCTAGATCCACATCCTTAGGATCTTTGCGTTGGTGTCGGGAGCTCCATCTTCTAGGAGGCTCTACTTTTAGGTATGATCTCCTTTATTGTAGATAGTTTTGTCTGATCGGTATGGCGGGGCCTGTCCACCATAGTTGTTTACTTCCTTAAGTGCGTAGTACTATTATGCAGTTGGGATATAGCGCAAAACTTGAGTTATTTATATTATGTCGTAAGGCAAGCTTTTCATCAGATAAAGCTGTTTACATTTTTACTATGTTTCTGTCTTGCTTTATATTTCATTTGGTTACTCGATGTATGACTACTTGGGTGCCGGTAAGGCACGATCCACGGGCCGGGCAGTCGTGACAAAAGTGGTATCGAGCGATTAATCCTCGGAAAGTGTCTGAGCCGTATCTAGTAAATGCTTGATTATCGGTGTGTTGTGCACCATGATAATCAGGAGGCTATAGGATATTTAGGATTGGTTTCCATTCTTCATTCGAGATCGTGCTTTAGAGGCGTGTTATAAGTTGGACCCCTCTAACATATTCCTTTCTATGCTGATTATGCCTCGCGTAAAGCAACCGGGCCCGAGAAGGGCAAGCGGCCGAGGCGCTAGCGAGACACCCAGTCACGAGGCTCGAGCCCGGTCTATACGAGGCGGCGAGTTCTATGGCGCGCCCGGCCCAGCGAGACCAGTACCACACCTCTGTCCCACGGCTGGGCGGAGGTTAGGAGTACAAGAGATGGCCCGGCTATTGGCTAGAAGTTGTGGCCCAATCTGAGAGAAGGCTGGATCACGGCGGTTCGATTCAGCTCGGCTCGGTCGCGCCGTGGTGCACGAGGCGAATAGTTTGAGGCTCTGAGATTTCTTGAGTTGTAGCCCGCGAGTTTCTGGTCGGCGGAGGATGATCGCGGGAGTTCATCCGTCATTCTGAGGATCGTGCGGGTGATCAAGGCCTCGAGGCAGTGCGTGACGCCGGTTCGCGTCGGGTGCGTGATACGCGATCGATTGGTTTGATTCATGGGAGCTTTCGGGAGAGCATGCACCTCCAGGTATGGGATGAGTTTTAGAGGCTTTCTCACACACTTCTTGCCTCCGCGAATGAGGAGGCGCAGTGATAGATTCTTGTTCTTTGAGGCGAGGAGGGGCTACGGTGAGAGTACAATGTCGAGTTTGATTCTTTGGCTCGATATGTCCACTGCCTTGGTAGCGAGAGATGGAGGGGGTGCATCGCTATGTCACTGGGCTAGATGATTACATGGCGAGTCTTGTGCGGGTGTGTCCCTTGACCGAGCATGGACATAACCCGTATGCGAGCTCATGCGCTGGGATCACGAGGCGTAGAGGCCGCCGGGTAAGCGATATCAGCGGCGAGAAGAAGGCCAGGCGGCGGGTTCTTTTGGTGGTCCTCGGTGGCGGCATCGGCGAAGTCGGTGCACCACGGCCCGGTATGAGCGCTCCTACCTCATTTTCGTCTGACGGAGCGATCGAGGCGGTCGAGGCCCGGGACTTGGATTTCGAGTAGCGAGTGCTAACGTTGAGAGTGCCTTTCGGTGTGCCCGTTGTGGTAGATACCATGCGGGAGGCGTACTCGGGAGCTGCTATACTTGTGGCGGCGGGGTCATTTCGCGAGTTTGTCGGCCGGCGGCGGTAGTAGGGCGATGTCACGAGTTTGTTGTCGCTTCATCCCAAGCGATTACTCGCCGGGAGCAAGGTACTCATGGACCAGCGGTCGCGGCGGTCGTGCGCGGGTCGATTCTAGCGGTCCTCAGAACCGCATTTATGCTTTGTCCAGCCGACAGGATCAGGAGGCCTCACCTGATGTCGTCACAGGTACCTTATCAGTTTCTGGGTTTGATGTGTATGCTTTGATAGATCCGGGTTCTACTCTGTCCTATTTATCTCCCCTTGTTGCTAGTAGGATAGGGATAGAGCCTGAGTCCATAGACCCTTTCGAGGTAGCTACGCGATGGGTGATTCGGTGGTAGCTCGGCGGGTATATAGAGCTTGTCTGTGACTATTCTGATCGTCGGACCTGGCCGACTTGATAGAGTTGGAGATGATTGACCGGCGTGATCATGGGGATGGATTGGCTAGCTTCTTGCTACGCCAATGTGGGCTGAGAGAAAGTGGTGCAGTTCGGTTTCTGAGAGGCCGGTTGTTGAGTGGGAGGGAGCACGGTATCGCGAGGTAGGTTTATTTCCTACCTCAAGGCTAGGAAGATGGTGCGAAGGGTATATCTACCATCTCGTTCGGGTGTTTGATCACGAAGGCTGCGGTGCAGTTTTGATCGATTCGATAGTCGTGAGTTCCCAGACGTGTTTCCAGATGACCTCCCGGGTATCCCTCCTGAGAGGGAGATTGAGTTTTGTATTGACATATTACCAGACACTCGGCCTATTTCTATTCCGCCATACAGAATGGCACCTGCCGAGTTGAGAGAGTTGAAGGATCAGCTTAGGGATTTGCTGGAGAAGGGCTTCATCAGGCCTAGTGTTTCTCCCTGGGGAGCGCCGGTATTGTTCGTGAAGAAGAAGGACGGGACGCTGCGCATGTGTGTTGATTCTGAGCGGTGAACAAGGTGACCATTAAACGAATACCCCTTCCCGAGATTGATGATTTGTTCGACGATTGCGAAGTGCGAGATGTTTCTCCAAGATTGATCTGGTCGGGCTATCATCAGTGCGAGTCGAGAAGGTGGATGTCCCTAGATGCATTCGGACGATGCGGGCATTATGAGTTCAGGTCATGTCTTTTGGGTTGACGATGCTCCGTGGTATTCATGGATTTGATGAACGAGTGTTCAAACCATTTTGGACACGTTTGTGATAGTGTTCATTGATGATATCTTGGTTTATTCGCTCGAGCGGGAGCATGCGGAGCATTTGAGGCTGTCTTGTGATTCTCGAGACCAGTGATTTATCGCCAAGTTTTCCAAATGTGAGTTTTGGTTGACTTGATGGCGTTTCTTGGGCATATTGTCGGAGTGATGGCATTCAGTGAATCTGGCAAGATCGAAGCGATCAGGACTTGGCCTAGACCTACTACTCCGAGAGGTTCGCGATTTTACGGGCCTTGCAGGATATTATCGGCGGTTCGTAGAAGTTTGCTTCTATCTACGCACCATTGACTAGGTGACTCGGAAGGCGGCCAAGTTTGATGGTGATGCTTGTGGCGGGGTTTCGATTCTTTGAAAAGAAGCGACGACCGCCCGTTCTTACTCTTCGGAGGTCGGATGGTTATGTCGTGTATTGTGATCGTCGGGCATCGGGTTGGGATGTGTGTTGATGCGGCATGGCGGGGTTATAGCATATGCATCCCGCGGTGAAGAAACACGAGAGGAACTACCCCACCCATGATTTGGAGTTGGCGGTGTGATTCACGCTTTGAAGATGGAGGCACTATTTGTATGGGGTTCACGTGGATATTTTCTGAGACCACAAGAGCCTCGGTATATCTTCACAGAGGAGTGAACTTCTGACGAGGCGGTGGTTAGAGTTGCTTAAGGATTACGATGTTGATATCTGTACCACGGGGAAGGCCAATGTTGTGGCGGATGCTCTTAGTCGTAGGTCGATGGGAGCCTATCGGATGTGCGGCTAGAGAGGAGGACATGGTTCGTGATTTACATCGGTTAGCGAGCCTTGGTGTCCGTTTGATTGATTACGATAGCGGTGGGGTTAGAGTTCGTGAGGTTGCGAGTCTTCCATCGTTGAAGAGGTGAAGAGGCAGCGATTCGAGGATCGCTTTGATTCGATATCGTGTCTGACTCTTCGTGAGGGCAAGGGTCCTTTTGAGGTAGCACTTGATGGGGTGCTAAGGTTTGAAGCGGTGTGTGTTCGGATGTTTGAGGACTTGGCGAGTTCTTGGGAAGCACGGCGCGCGTTACTCTATCCATCGAAGTCGACCAAGATGTACCACGACCTTAGATCGTGTATTGGTGGGATGGCTTGAAGAGGGGCGTTGCAGAGTTCGTAGCTCAGTGCCCATGTTGTCAGCAGGTGAAGGTAGAGCACCAGAGGCCTGGTGGTTTGTTGCAGACGATTGAGATCCCGACCTGGAAGTGGGAGGTAATCAACATGGACTTCTTCACAGGATTACCTCGCACTCGGAGAGACATGATTCTATATGGGTTATCGTCGGCGGTGAAATCAGCCCACTTTCTTCCGTCGGGGCGACTTTTGGTGAGGATTATGCGGACTTTACATCAGAGATCGTCGGTGCATGGAGTCCCTACCGATCATATCGACGGAGAGCCCGGTTCTGGCTAACTTAGAGGTCCTTCCAGAGGGTTTAGGGGCGAGTGAGCACGAGTCGCATTTCATCCTGAGCAGACGGACGGGCGAGCGCACTATCCGGACTCTTCGAGGATATCTGCGAGCATGTTATTGACCGATGGTAGTTGGGAGGATCATTTGACTCTAGTTGAGTTCGCGTATAATAATAGCTACCACTCCAGTATTCAGATGGCGCCTTATGAGGCCTTGTATGGGAGGAAGTGCAGATCGCCTATAGGTTGGTTCGATGTGGGCGAGGTGCAGCTAGTGGGACGATTGGTGCAGCGAGCGATGGATAAGGTGAAGCTTATCCGAGAGCGGCTATTGACAGCTCAGAGTCGACAGAAGTCGTATGCAGATCATCGTCGTCGGCATCTTGAGTTCGAGGTTCATGATTGGGTTTTCCTAAAGGTGTCACCCATGAAGGGTGTGATGAGATTTGGGAAGAAGGGGAAACTCAGCCCAAGGTACATTGGGCGTTTGGATTGTCGCGAGGTAGGCAAGGTTGCCTATGAGTTGGATCTGCCGTCCGATCTGGAGGCGGTGCATCGGTTTTTCACGTATCTATCTTTGAGGAGATGTATCGGGGATCCATCTAGGGTACACCGATTGACGATGTCGGTGTGGGGTTATCGTATGAGGAGATTCCCATAGCGATAATCGATCGTCAGGTTAGGCGTCTGCGGACCAAGGACGTGGCTTCCGTCAAAGTCTTGTGGCGGAACGAGCTTAGGGAGGAGATGACGTGGGAAGCTGAGGAGGACATGAGGCAGAGGTACCCTCACCTATTCCCCACACCGCCAGGTAATTCACTTTCCTACTTGTAAATTTTCATTATCGTTTTTGCCTAAGTGTTGTTTTGTGGCCGCGTGTGGCTTTTGCAACCGTATTTAAGTTATGAAGAACCTTATCGTTATCTGTCTTGGGAAGGAACATTCGGGACGAATGTTTCTAAGGAGGGGAGAATGTTATACCCCGTATTTCCAGAGTATGTACGTAAGGGAATACGTACAAAAAGTTTGGCCTTAAAGTTAGCCTTGGACGTTTTTATTTGTACACAACTCACTAAAAGAATCGTTTTCCGACGAAACGTTTCCCGACTTTCGTAGGGAAAATTCGGCTATGCCATTACTAATTTTGCGGATTTTTCGAGAGGCGAAACATTTTGGACCAGCGGGAGGACGACACTTGGCACCTCCCATTGATGGACTTGAATCGTCCATTGGACGAAATTGGAGAGGAAGTGCACGTTTTTTGTGCCTTGTGCACAAGTCAAGGAGTTGGTAGGATATTTGTGTGGAGTAAATCTTCACCCTACACTTGCCTTGCACTTGTCCTAATCTTGGCCATTGGTTGGCCACTTCTTGACCTATAAATACCCCCTTAAAGATGAAGAGTTCTTCATCCACAAAGTTATCTTCCAAGTCTTGAAAAAATCCTCTCCTCTCTCCTTAGCCTTTCGTCCAACACCTCCCCTTGAGTGAGTTTGGCCGAGGGCCTACCCCTAGCCTAGCAAATCTACCCCCCCTCCCTTGGTAGAAAAGTTATCTTCTAGTATTGTTATAATGCCCAAAATACCCTAGCCCAAATCCCTTAATCCTTTGTAGAAGTTGTGAAGAACTTCTAAGGTTTCTTGGAGCTACCGGAGCGTACAACTTAGGAGCTAAACCTTGCTCAGGCGCGACTTTATCTAGGATATTATTGGGCTTACCGAGGTAACTAATCCTAACCCTCTTTTGACTTAGAGAATACTTACGGGAGTAGTACACGAATAAGTATAAATACTTAGAAGAATATAACAGAATAGAATTGAAATGTTATCACGGTAGAAGGGTTTAAAGAAGAATAATCAAATCAGAACGACCCGGTTCGGGCATCAGTGCCTTACCTGGCACCCTAGTGATACATACATCGAGAGAAAATCAGCGGAACATAAAACATGAGTCATTTAACAAGAGATATAATAAATAAACAAGCCAACCAAGCGGTTGCCTTGATAAACATAAAACACGAGCAGTTTAATCCTTTTACAACCCCGCCCACAAAGATTACAGACCTCTAAGATATACAATGACTATGGCGGAGGGGCCCGCCATACCCCGAATGTACAAGAACCTACAACTCGGGGAACACCTAAAAGATAAGCCTCGGAGAAACGGAGCTTCAAATCTGCTGCTTGTGATCCTAAGGCGGGGATCCACGGCGATGTACCTACTGCGGCGTGACGCGGCCGAAGGAGTCGAACAGTACCAAGTATGTGAAACTGCATAATCGTAAATGAAATCATACTAGTCTATATAAAGCGGGAGACATGTATGATAACCAAACTCTGATTCACAACATAAAACGATCATCACTCGATATAACTATGGGTCTCACGCCCACAACATCAATCGAGTTCGCATTATGGCGCGTGCCCGAATCTTGCATCGGTGTAGACATGTCCATGATGCAACAATAATACCAATGTCCCGGCCACATGCCGGAATTCTGCCGGTGTAGACATGTCCATGTGACCTCAACAACAAGACATCAATCCAAATGGAAGCATACGATGCGCTACGATCGTCGGTATGTCCAAGGAAACAATAAGACAACTTTCCAAATGGACGCATACGTGCGCTACGATCGTGTCGATATGTCCAAAAGGAAATCACTGGCGATAATCGAAATGGAAACATACCCGTGCGCTACGCATCGTGTCAGTATATCCAAAGCGATTAACCACAAGACCTTAACCAAAATGGAAGCATACCCGTGCGCCACGATCGTGTCGGTATGTCCAAAGCGATTAACAACAATAATACTATCGCGAACGCATGCGGAATTTCTCCGTCACCGCCGACGTCCAAGTAAGTTCTCAACCAGTCAACCGACCCTCTATCGAGACGCGGTAACACAGAAACACAACGTTTGTACAATAAAGACTATCATCACAAGCATAGGCAAGTTTCACAACTCAAAGTACTTTCATTTTATGCCAAAGTCCGGGTTTTTAACCCCAAAGTACTACATACGTTAAGTTCTTTTAAAAGAGATCCATTACTTTTATAAAAGTCACCCGATACCCGTAGTATTAGAATGACCAACCCATCTCCCTTTTCAAAATCAAGTAACAACATTCCTTTCCTAAGTTCGGTTTGCCTAGTTTCAATTACTCAAGCTTCTTATTTTCAAATGGTTTCATAGTTCCCAAACTTAATCACTTGATTCCTTTTTAGAACAATTGAGTAACATATGTCATATATGTGAGTAGTTTATTCTTGTTTATAACGATCTTATTACAATGACCATGATCTAGAAAATGTAATATCATTTTGTCTCATCTTAGCTTCTATGCAGATGGAGGTTTCTACTGGTTTTAATACAACACATCATTATTCAATACATTTTCCTTTATTAACGCTGCAGTGGTCTGTCGATACACATTCTGATTTCCGAAATCAGTAAAACATTATTCCTTTAAAACCCAAGTACTCATTACTCACGAATGAGGTTTCACACAACATCCACATTAAAACAAATAAGTTAAGTCTCTTATCTTATAAGATCAAGTCTCTTAACTTCTAACATCAGTAAACCATTTTCACCTACATAAGGTCGTTATAACTAACTTCCCATAAAGCTATTATAACACCCTATGTTTTAAACCAACCAAATCACTTAGCACGTATGCGTCTACCGTACTACATAGTTCACACATATCATGCTAGAAGAGATAGGAAGAGGTTCACATACCTCGCGACGATTTATCGACAATAAGCAAAATGCTCCAAGTACTACAACCTTGCTAGCCCTTTCCACTCCTCGAGTAGAATACGCTACTCTTAGTACTTTCACCTATAAAGGTCACAAACGTCTATTAACCCCAAAACACAAGTTTCTATCTTTCTATAGAAAATTGGCGACACCTCCCCATGACAGCGTAAATCTCCTCTCTATCGAGGCCGCTACCAAGCCAACCAAGGGGTTTACACGCCTAACCGGGCGTGTACAATTCTACACAAGTCTCTTCGTCTGATCCTATGTAAATACTGTTCGATTCGATTCTTTATTCTTCAGGCTTAAGTCAAAAGACATTGCCGAATACTAAGTATAGTTCTATATATAGTATACTTCAACTATATATTCTAACAAACATGTAATTTCCAATTACAATAGAGGGACAAGATAATTACCTCGATAAGCCCAAAATTATCCAAGTTATAATGTCGATCCTGAGCAAGGTTTAGCTCCACTCCGTGCGCTCCAAACCACTCCAAACAACCCTTAGAAGTTCTAACCAACTTCTACTCAAATACTTCAACCAACTATGAAGATTTCCTTAGGGTTTCGGTTTGAGACTAAAAGGAAAAAAGGTAGTATTTCCGGACTCTACGTAAAGAGGTATCTTTGGAAAACTACAAGGTACAAGGCTAAGGTATTTGGGCATTATAACAAAACTAGGGGAGTATTTCTATACCACAACAAGGGTATTATACGAAAACAACTAGGCTAGGGGGGGGGTACCCCACGGCTAGACCTCACAAGGGGGAGGGGGAGACCTCACGGCCAAAGGCCACTTTCAAGGGGGAGAGGAGCTCTTGGACGAGAGTCAACAAGAGGGAGGGGAGGGATTCAAGACTTGGAAACATTTGTGGATGAATGAAGTCTTCACAAAGGGGGGGGTATTTATAGCAAACCCAAATGCCAACCAATGGCCAAGATCAAGCCATGTGCAAGGCAAGTGTAAGGCCTTGATCAAGCCAAGTGCACCCTAACCCCTACTCCACAAAACATGGCACAAGACAAGCCACAAAACAAGGCCAAAACAAGGCACAAAACAAGGAACCAATAGGGCCAAAAACGTGAGCCACAATATCAATCCAATTCGTGAACCAATCGTCCACGGGCGCCCACAGCTTTCCGATGTGAGGGTGACACATGTCACCCTCCCGTTGGTCCAAAATGTTTCGTCTCTCGGAAAAATCCGCAAAAATTAAAAAGGACATAGCCGGAATTTTCCCTACGAAAGCTGTGGAAACGTTTCGTCGGAACACGACTCTAGTCGGCACTTGTGCCCAAATGTAACTTCGGCCAAGCCACCTAGGCGGGGGTGACACGTGTCACCCTCCTATTGGCCCTCAAAAAACGTCTTTCGAAAAAAAATCCACAAAGGCCAAAATCTCGAAAGCAAAGTGGGCCCCACAAAACCGTAAATTTCTCCCGTGGGCCCCACGTGACCATTTCCGAAAATAAAATCTCAAAATTCTAATATAATCTATGAAGTCCAAATACCAAATCTGGGAATCCAATTCCCATTAACGAACCTTTTTCTTCACAAATAACCGGAAACTTTTAAAGTCGAAAACTCACATCTTTCTTTCTTTTCAAAATTTCTGCGTACTCTCAAATGCGTCGTCCTCACATACATACCGCAACTACGGGTATAACATTATCCTCTTAGAAACATTCGTCGAATGTTCCTTCTCAAGACGGATATCGATGAAGTTCCTCTAACAAGTTGTAAAAGCCACAGCTTGGCCACGAAATAACACACGTTATCTTCCTTCCTTACTCGTCGTGCCCTTCTCGAACACTTGAACTCTACCAGAACGAACCATACTTCAGTCATTACTTCCGTTCGAAAATCTGCGAGTCACTACCTCCAAACTTGGTCATCTTACTAACCTCAAACTTCCTTAAGGCCATTCCGGCCTTTACGAACCGCTCGGTCGAACGCGTCCACGAACTCATACGATGATCATACAAACTTGGGCCTAGCATCCTCGTGACCCTACCACCTGGCGGGACCACCCAGAACTGGCCCCACCCCAAACCGGGTTACGGGTTGACCCGCAAATGGTCCTAAACCCGACCCCCAACCGCGCCAAACTCTTGTTCCCCGATCCGGAACAATCTTACTAATTCACATCATGAAAGCTACCACTTCCATCTCACACTACCCATGGACTTATCACACAAATAAATCCCACGTATACTACTCACCCTTATAAAGGTCAAACATAAAACGAATCTTTTACTCAAGACGACCTTACCTCTAAGGTCTCAGTCGTGAAATAGTCTAAGGTTCACACTTACCATGCCCCCATACGTATCCTCCCAACTAAGCATGTTTTCTAACTCATAATTAACACAACGCTATTCGTACATAGCACATAATAATGAGACCATCATAACAAGCATACCAAAACTCTAGAGGGTTAAGGATATACCTGAAGCTACCGCTCCACTCTAATCATAGGCCTGCCCTGCAGGGCGCATAACTGTAGAAGGCGATGAACCAGCCACAGATCCTGAAGGCTGAGTCGTAACATCCGCGCTTCCCTTGGTCGGACAGTTCCTCGCAAAATGGCCCTGCTGGCCGCATGCAAAACAAACTCCCAATCTAGCACGACACTCTCCAAAATGGAGTCTACCACAATGGTCACAACGAGGTAGGGGTGGCTTCAGCTGGTTAACACCCCTGCTCTGCCGAAAATCTGAACCCTTGGAGCCCTGACCTGCTCCTGAAGACGGTGGAGGACCACTCTGTACCGGTGGGGGTATATAACTAGCCTGCTGCTGAGGCGGTCCGCCTCGAAAGCCACCAAAGGACCCTGCCGTCCTGGCCCTCTTCTGCTGATCCAGGTCATTCCGTCGACCCCTCCGTGCCTCACATCCTAGTGCATGAGCCTGCATGCGGGCAATGTCCATGCCCGGCTGAAGAGAAACACCCGCACAAGACTCAGCCATATAATCATCTAGCCCGGTGACGTAGCGATGCACCCTATCCTCCATACTAGCTACCAACGCTGGGACGTACCGGGCCAATGAGTCGAACTCCACATTGTACTCCCGAACCGTACGCCCGCTCTGTCTAAGCATCAAAAATCTGTCGGCCCGTGCCCTCCTCATCTGCGGAGGCAAGAAGTGCGTGAGGAAAGCCCCCGAAAACTCATCCCATACTGCTGGAGGCGCATGCTGTTATACCCCGTATTTCCAGAGTATGTACGCGGGGACGTACGTAGAAAAGTTTGTGCCTTAAAGTGCTTGGCCGAATTTTATTTGTGCATAACACCCGGTTAGAGTCGTTTTTAAACGTTTTCCACGACTTTTCGTAGGGGAATTTCCGGCTATGTCATTTCTTATTTTTGCGGATTTTTCCGAGAGACGAAACATTTTGGACCAACGAGAGGGCGACACTTGTCACCCTCTCATTGATGGAGTGTGGGCGGTCAAGCTTGGACGATTTGGGTGAGTTTTGTCAAGTAGTTGGTAGGATATTTTGTGGGTAGATGGATAAGGTGCACTTGGCATGATCTTGGCCCTACACTTGCATAGCACTTGGCTAGATCTTGACCATTGGTTGGCCTTGGCTTGTACTATAAATACCCCCCCCTTTGGAAGACTTATTCATCCTAAAATGTTCTAAGTCTTAGAAACCCTCCCCCTCCCTTCATGTTGTTCTCGTCCTCTCCCCCTTGTGAGGCTTAGCCGAGAGTTCCCTTCCCCCACCCCTTGGCCGAGAGTACCCCCCCCTAGTGGGGTAGGCCGAGGGGTATACACCCCCCCCTTGTGGTGTTGTCTCGTATATATACCCCCCCTCTTGGTAGAAATACTCTCAAAAGTATTGTTATAATGCCCAAATTACCTTAGCCATATACCTTGTAGTATTCTAAGGATACCTATACGAAAAGCCCAGAAAATACTATTATACTTCCGTCAGTCACAAAACCGAAACCCTAGGAAAATCTCCATAGTCCGTTGGAGTATTGTGTAGAAGTTGGTTAGAACTTCTAAGGGTGGTTTAGAGCGGGTTGGAGCGCTCGGAGTTGGAGCTAAACGATTGCCCAGGATCGACTTTTTACTTGGATAATTATGGGCTTATTGAGGTAAATATCTTGTCCCTCTATTGTAATTGGAAATTACATATTGTAGAATATATAGTTGAAGTATACTATATATAGAACTGAACGTAGTTATTGGCAATGTCTTTTGACTTAAGCCTGAATAATACTTACGGCAATGTCTTGCGACTTAAGCCTGAATTTAAAGAAGATTACTGAACTGTAATTACTTAGGGCTGTATTACAGTAGACTTGTGAAGTAGTATCGTGGAGTAGAAATTGTACCCGTTAGGGTTAGATGTATAACCCCCCCTGGTTCGCTTGGTAGCCGGCCTCGATAGAGGAGGAGATTTACGCTGTTGCGGGGAGTCGCGAATTTTCTGTAGAATGTTCTACGAAGAGACCTTATGTTAATAAGCGCCTTGTGGCCTTATAGGTGGAAGTACTATGCGTGGCGCGATCTACTTGGCTTAGGGAGTAGCCGGCGATTTGAGGTACTTGGAGCGTTTTGCTATTAGTCGATAATCGTCGCGAGGTATGTGAACCTCTTCCTATCTCTTCTAGCATGATATGTGTGAACTATGTAGTACGGTAGACGTACATGTGCTAAATGTATGTGATTGGTTTAAAACATAAAGTGTTATAACGACTTTATGGGAAGTTGGTTATAACAGCTTTATGTTGGTAAGAAAATACATGTGGTTTTTAAAAAGGTCGATTTGAACTATAAGCGGCTTGTTATGTGTTAATAAAGAACTTGAAGTATTTCAAAAGATTTTTGAATCATTTTGAAAGAAGAAGTAATACTTGGTTTTTGAAAAACTTAAGAGTTATACTAGCTTTATGGGAAGTTAGGTATAACGACTTAAGAATGTTTTACTGATTTCGGAAATCAGAATGTGTATCGACAAACCACTGCAGCGTTAATAAAAGGAAATGTTTTGACTAATTAAGTATTATTAAAACCAGTAGAAACTTCCATCTGCATAGAAGCTAAGATGAGACAAAATGATATTTCCTAGATCATGGCTGCTGTAATAAGATTGTTATAAACAAGAATATCCTACTCACATATAAGACTTATGTTTTTCGGATAGTTTTAAGGAGAATTATATTCTCAAATGAATAAGACTATGAACTACGAAACCTTTCTAAAATGAGAAACTTGAACATTGGAAATTAGGCAAACTTGATCATTGGAAAAGAATGTTGCTACTTGATTTTACAAAGAGAAGTAATTGATTTACTTTAAAAGGACAGTCACTCTATTTTATACTACAGGTATTGTGTGACATTGTGAAAGTAACATATCTTTTAAAGAGTTGATGTATGAAGTACTTTGGGGATAAAAACCCGATTTTGTTAATCATATAGTAGAAGGTACCTTGTGTGAACAACTTGATTGTATTGGTTTGTGATAGCCTTGTAATACTTTCTTTATTGCGTTGATAAGTAAACGTGTTGGGATGCTACGTGTGTTAGTATCTTGTGATGTTTGTGTGAAGGGGTTTCCCTTGATTGTGCTTATTAACTATCAGTCGTTATGATAGTATTGTGGCATTCATCTCTTGAGATGATTCCGGGGGTTAAGCTGCCCTCCGATGCGGGGTAGACTCAGGCGGGTCGATGGACCTATGATTCGAGAATACCTCATGCAGTCCCGGGCCTATGCGAGCTACGAGTTCGTGTTAGTGTCGTCCTTTATGGGCACGCGGTCCATGTGGCCATGCGATGCGAAGTCGGGGCGATCTTTGGGAGTAGCTACCCTCGACGCGGGAATACCTCATGCGGGCGATGAGATTGGCCTACGCGAGCTGCGGGAGTTCCAGGTTAGGCGCACATCGATCTGCGGGCAAGCGGCGGCTTTGATCATGTGACGGTCTAGACAGATCTTATGATACGATTCATGACCTTGTTGGATGCGTGGGTTTTTAGTAGTCGGCTATGCCTTCGTACTTACCGCAGATTTTATTATGACACGGTGGGACACGGTGTTCATGTGTGTTCCTTGGTGCTTTTATATCATAGGCTAGCCGGTGAGGAAGGTATTCCACGGGCATGATTGATGTTGTGGGCACGAGACCCATTGTTATACTTGAGTGATGACTTGAGGCGTGAGTCCCTAACTGACATGACCGCTTTGTTGTAAATCGTAGTTTGGTTATCATACATGTCTCTGCTTTATATGATCGCTATGATTTCATTTCTGATATGTATTTTCGGTTTCACATACTGCATTTTTGTTATCGACCTCGCCGAAGTGCGTTCATGCCGCGAGTTGAGGTACACGATCGTTGATCCTAGCTCTCGGTCACGCTTTCAGCGTTTGGGAAGCTCGTTTCTCGGAGGCTTATCGATGGTATAGTCCCGCCGTCGTAAGTGTTTACATTCGGGGTTTGGCGGGGCCTGTCCGCCATTGTTGTCGTATCATTCTTAGAGTGCAGTAATGCTTGTTGTGGCGGGGTTTGTAAAAGGATTAAACTGTTCATGTTGAAAAAGTTGCTATTTATATATATCTGAAGGTGCAGTTTTTGTTAGCTTTGTCTTCTTATTTCACCGTCTTAATACACCGGTTTCATGTATTGTCTTTATATTCCGTGATTACTCGATGTATGTCTACTTGGGTGCCCGGTAAGGCACGATCCACGCCCGGTTGGTCGTGACAAAAGTGGTATCGAGCGATTAATCCTCGGAAAGTGTCTACAGTATCAGATCCAGAGTCTTGATTATCGGTGTGTTGTGCACCACACCAATCGTGGAGGCTATAGGGTATTTAGGATTGGTTTCTATTCTTCTCACTCGAGATCGTGCCTTAGAGTTGTGTTGTAAGTTAGACCCTCGGCGTATTTCTTTCCCTTACCGTTATGCCTCGCGTGAGACCGGGCCCAGAGGGCAAGGCGGCGAGAGGCTGCGAGTAGAGTTGAGAGGGTTGCGAGGGCACAGCCCAATCTTTACCTAGGGTAGTGCTTCATTCGGGATTTCGCGACGTCACTAGCAAGCAGAGTTTGCACGCAGCGTGGCGATCCTACTGCGGCCATGATATATGAACCTTGATTCCACGGCCAGAACAGAGAATTTAGATTGCAAAGCGACCACATTACTAGCTATAGATTTGGCTACGGAGAGTATACCGATGTACCGCGAGTCTTGAGGACTATCTAAAGAGGTTGTGCAAGAGTAATTCTTGATTAGGCTTGAGCATGGCACGTATGCGGGCTTATGCGCGTGGCCGAGGCGATGTAGAGATCGGCGAGTTAACGAAGGACACCGTAAGAGGGCGAGCGGCAAGGTCCTTTAGTAACTTTTGAGGCGAGTCGCCTCGCGTGAATAGATTATGCACATCCACGGTCTGGCGAGTCCTCCACGAATTTCGGGGCGCTCGTGGTATGCGGGAGTTGGTCGAGCTCGAGCTTAGGTTCACACTGGCGTAGGTTCCACCATCCGGATTCGCTTTTCTCGGTGTTCACAATGTGGGCGCCATCGTGGAATGTCGTCTTTTAGTTGAATGCGTGTTGTACCTATGACCGTCGAGTGCGTTGTCGAAAGAGTGTCCTTGCGGGAGGACTTAGCCGAGGATCGGTGGGTAGTTCGTCATCTCCCAGCTATCGCCTACAGGCAGTTTGATTAAAACGACTAAGGAGTGAAGCGATGAGACATAGTTCTATCCTTAACCCTCTAGAGTTTTGTATAGGTGATAGGTGAGTATACCTTAGGTGCTATGTTCTGATAGCAGTGTGTTAGTTGTGATTTGAAATCATGGTTGTTTAACCGAGTAAGATTTTGGGGATAGAAAGTGTGAGCCTTAGAGCTTTATACGTAGAGACCTTAGAGGTGAGGCCATCTCGAGAAACAGGTGTAGTGTTATGTTTGACCCTTATCGGAGTGCATAGTGCACGTGAGTTATGTTTGGACAGGTCCCTAGTAGTGTGGAAGGACAGAGGGTAGTTGAGCTAAGAAGACCGCTAGGTTTTAAATAGCGTGATTAGTGAGATTGTTCCGGTTCGGGAAGCTAGTATGATGCGGCGTTGCGGGTCGGGTTGAGGCCACGTTGCGGGTCAACCCGCGGCGGGTTTGGTGGTGGTCGGTTGTGGTGGTCCCGCTTGTGGTAGGTCACGAGGTGTTAGGCCCATGTTCGATTAACGACGTGCGAGTTCGTGGATGCGTTCGACCGGTGGTCGGTCGATGGCGCGACCCATCGTGTTCTTCGCTCGGGACCGTTTACTCGGTGTGTTGAGTTATCTGAAGGGTTGAAAGGCTGCACGGGGTGCCTACCTTCACCTTATGTCAGGCAGTGAAGCCCAGGTTGTGGCTATTTTCGTTTTCTAAAAGTTTACCAGGCAGGGTTAGGAACTCAGGTGAGTCTCAGAATCGCATTCACCCTCGGGCCAGTGTTGGATTTCAGGGATAGTTGTGGGGATTGTTGTCTCCTGTGGAGGTAGTGTTTGATCTACCATTTCAGTGTTCGGATATCGCCTTATGAAGCCTTGTAAGGGCGGAAGTGTAAGTTGCCGGTCGATTGGTTCGATGTTGGCAAGGTTCAGACAGTTGGTTCAGGCTTGTTCCAGCAGACTGTGGATAGTGAGAAGCTTGTCTAGAAGAGGTTCTGGCAGCTCAGAGGAATCGTGTGAATAATCGGCGACGACGCTTAGAGTTCAGGTTGACGGTCGGTCTTGAAAGTACCACCCGGGTTTGGAGTGCGATGAGTTTTGGAAAGCAGAGGAACTTAGCCCGAGTTACTTTGGGCCTTTGTGAGTTCATGTGAAGGATAGGCGGGTTGCCTATATGTTAGCATTTGCCGTCCGGCGTAGGAAGCGATCGTCCGGTCTTTCGTATTGTGATGTTCGGAAATATCGAAGATCCATCAGTGTTCCCAGTTAATGATGACCACGTTAGAGATAGTAACCCCGAGTTTTGGAAACTGAAGCAGTATCAGAAATGTGGAAAGAGTTCGAGCATACGACATCCTCAGGGATCGCATGCAGCCCGGTACCATTTGTTGGGTCGTCGGAGCAAGGCTCGCGACAAAGTGACAAAAGTGGTACCATTTGTTGGGTCGCCTGAGAAGGTTAATGCCTCAGGCAAAGTGACAAAGTGGTACCTACGACGAGTAAAGAGAGAAGCGAGCATGTATGGCGAGCATAGATGTGATCATTTCTTTTTTGTAAAGAGAAGGTGCGAAGGAAGTATATTTTAGACCCCGGTGAGAAGTGTTTTGTGGTGATGATTAGAGGTGTTTTCCTCGTGGGCTTAGATAGAAGCATGTGCGCGGGTGTTTCTGTGGCCAGGTGTGGCAGGATTGTTCTCGTAAGTATAGTAGTGAAGACTATACTGGCGCGCGTTTGTTTTGAGACTTAGAAGGAACATTCGGACGAATGTTTCTAAGGAAGAGAATGTTATACCGTATTTCCAGTATGTACGCGGGGCGTGCGTAGAAAAGTTTGTGCCTTAAAGTGCTTGGCGAATTTTATTTGTGCATAACACGGTTAGAGTCGTTTTTAGTGAAACGTTTTCCACGACTTTCGTAGGGAATTTCGGCTATGTCATTTCTTATTTTTGCGGATTTTTCCGAGAGACGAAACATTTTGGACCAACGAGAGGCGACACTTGTCACCTCTCATTGATGGAGTGGGCGGTCAAGCTTGGACGATTTGGGTGAGTTTTGTCAAGTAGTTGGTAGGATATTTTGTGGGTAGATGGATAAGGTGCACTTGGCATGATCTTGGCCCTACACTTGCATAGCACTTGGCTAGATCTTGACCATTGGTTGGCCTTGGCTTGTACTATAAATACCACCCTTTGGAAGACTTATTCATCCTAAAATGTTCTAAGTCTTAGAAACCCTCCTCCCCTTCATGTTGTTCTCGTCCTCTCCCCTTGTGAGGCTTAGCGAGAGTTCCTTCCCCACCCTTGCCGAGAGTACCCCTAGTGGGGTAGTAGAGGTATACACCCCCCCCTTTGTGGTGTTGTCTCGTATATATACCCCCCCTCTTGGTAGAAATACTCTCAAAAGTATTGTTATAATGCCCAAATTACCTTAGCCATATACCTTGTAGTATTCTAAGGATACCTATACGAAAAGCCCAGAAAATACTATTATACTTCCGTCAGTCACAAAACCGAAACCCTAGGAAAATCTCCATAGTCCGTTGGAGTATTGTGTAGAAGTTGGTTAGAACTTCTAAGGGTGGTTTAGAGCGGGTTGGAGCGCTCGGAGTTGGAGCTAAACGATTGCCAGGATCGACATTTTAACTTGGATAATTATGGGCTTATCGAGGTAAATATCTTGTCCCTCTATTGTAATTGGAAATTACATATTGTTAGAATATATAGTTGAAGTATACTATATATAGAACCGAACGTAGTTATTGGCAATGTCTTTTGACTTAAGCCTGAATAATACTTACGGCAATGTCTTGCGACTTAAGCCTGAATTTAAAGAAGATTCTTGTTGTAATTACTTAGTTTGTATTAAGAGACTTGTGAAGTAGTATCGTGGAGTAGAAATTGTACCCGTTAGGGTTAGATGTATAACCCCTGGTTCGCTTGGTAGCCGGCCTCGATAGAGGAGGAGATTCTGTTGTTGCGGGGAGTCTGCCGAATTTTCTGTAGAATGTTCTACGAAGAGACCTTATGTTAATATGCGCCTTGTGGCCTTATAGGTTGAAGTACTATGCGTGGCGCGATCTACTTGGCTTAGGGAGTAGCCGATTTGAGGTACTTGGGCGTTTTGCTATTAGTCGATAATCGTCGCGAGGTATGCGAACCTCTTCCTATCTCTTCTAGCATGATATGTGTGAACTATGTAGTACGGTAGGCGATACGTGTGCTAAATGTATGTGATTGGTTTAAAACATAAAGTGTTATAACGACTTTATGGGAAGTTGGTTATATGACTTTATGTTGGTAAGAAAATACATGTGGTTTTTAAAAGTGCCGATTTGAACTATAAGCGGCTTGTTATGTGTTAATAAAGAACTTGAAGTATTTCAAAAGATTTTGAATCATTTTGAAAGAAGAAGTAATACTTGGTTTTGAAAAACTTAAGAGTTATACTAGCTTTATGGGAAGTTAGGTATAACGACTTAAGAATGTTTCTTGATTTGAAATCGAATGTGTATCGACAAACCACTGCGGCGTTAATAAAAGGAAATGTTTTTACTAATTAAGTATTAATAAAACCAGTATAAACTTCCATCTGCATATAATCTAAGATGAGACAAAATGATATTTCCTAGATCATGGCTGATGTAATAAGATTGTTATAAACAAGAATATCCTACTCACATATAAGACTTATGTTTCTCAGATAGTTTTAAGGAGAATTATATTCTCAAATGAATAAGACTATGAACTACGAAACCTTTCTAAAATGAGAAACTTGAACATTGGAAATTAGGCAAACTTGATCATTGGAAAAGAATGTTGCTACTTGATTTTACAAAGAGAAGTAATTGATTTACTTTAAAAGGACAGTCACTCTATTTTATACTACGGGTATTGTGTGACATTGTGAAAGTAACGTATCTTTTAAAGAGTTGATGTATGAAGTACTTTGGGGATAAAAACCCGATTTTGTTAATCATATAGTAGAAGGTACCTTGTGTGAACAACTTGATTGTATTGGTTTGTGATAGCCTTGTAATACTTTCTTTATTGCGTTGATAAGTAAACGTGTTGGGATGCTACGTGTGTTAGTATCTTGTGATGTTTGTGTGAAGGGGTTTCCCTTGATTGTGCTTATTAACTATCAGTCGTTATGATAGTATTGTGGCATTCATCTCTTGAGATGATTCCGGGGTTAAGCGCCTCCGACGCGGGGTAGACTCAGCGGTCGATGGACCTATGATTCGAGAATACCTCATGCAGTCCCGGGCCTACGCGAGCTACGAGAGTTCGAGTTAGTGTCGCCCTTTATGGGCACGCGGTCCATGTGGCCACGCGATGCGAAGTCGGGGCGATGCGGAGTAGCTACCCTCGACGCGGGAATACCTCATGCGGGCGATGAGATTGGCCTACGCGAGTGCGGGAGTTCCAGGTTAGACGCGTACATTGATCTGCGGGCAAGCGGCGGCTTTGATCATGTGACGGTCTAGACAGATCTTATGATCTGATTCATGACCTTGTTGATGCGTAGGTTTTTAGTAATCGGCTATGCCTTCGTACTTACCGTGCAGTTTTATTATGACACAGTGGGACCCGGTGTTCATGTGTTCCTTGGTGCTTTTATATCATAGGCCGGCGGTGAGGAAGGTATTCCACGGCGCATGATTGATGTTGTGGGCACGAGACCCATTGTTATACTTGAGTGATGACTTGAGGCGTGAGTCCCAACTGACATGGCGCTTTGTTGTAAATCGTAGTTTGGTTATCATACATGTCTCTGTTTTATATGATCGCTATGATTTCATTTCTGATATGTATTTTGATTTCACATACTTTTTGTTATCGACCTCCTTGGGCTGCGTTCATGCCGCAGTTGAGGTACACCCGATCGTTGATCCTAGCTCTCGTGGTCACGATTGCGTTTGGGAAGCTCCGTTTCTCGGAGGCTTATCGGTGGTATAGTCCCGTCGCCGTAAGTGTTTACATTCGTGGGTTTGGCGGGCCTGTCCGCCATTGTTGTCGTATCATTCTTAGAGGTCTGTAAATCTTGTTGTGGCGGGGTTTGTAAAAAGGATTAAACTGTTCATGTTGAAAAAGTTGCTATTTATATATATCGAAGGTAACCGTTTTTGTGCTTTGTCTTCTTATTTCACCGTCTTAATACACCGGTTTCATGTATTGTCTTTATATTCCGATTACTCTGATGTATGTCTACTTGGGTGCGGGGTAAGGCACGATCCACGCCCGGTTCGGTCGTGACACATGCTCTCGAAAGCTCCTAGAATCAAACCAATCGATCGGTATCACGCAGCCGTCGCGAACCAAAGGTCGCACTCGGTTTCAAGCCTTGATCACCGCGTGATCCGTCAGCTGCCGGATGAACTCTCGCGGATCATCCTCGTGCCTCGACCCATAAAACTCTGGCGGGCTACAACTCGTAAAGTCCCGTAGCCTCAAACTATCTGCTCGGGGTGAACCATCGGTGCTATCGAACTGAATCTGCGTCCGGCCTATCTCATATCCGCCACGACCACGGCAAGAATCGCCATCTCTTGTAACCCATCTCCTGCGCCCGGGTGGGGGTGGAGGCTCAGTGCTGCGGTCTCGGCAGCCTATTGCGCGACTCTAACCTCTGCTTTGGGCGGCGTCCTGGCTCCGCCGTCAAGCAACCTGACCTCAGTCTATGCGGGCTGCGCCCTCGTACTCCTCAGATCTCACTAGCAGCACCCTCGGCTGCCTTGCCCTTCGGCTCGTTGCCTTGCGGAGGCATAATCGGTAAAAACGAGATACGTCGGAGGGTCCAACTTACAACACAACTCTAAGGCACGATCTCGGGATGAGAAGAATGGAAACTAATCCTAAATGTCCTGCGACCTCACGATTATAGATGTGGTGCACAACACATCGATAATCAAGACTACTAGACACGATGCGTAGACACTTTCAGGATTAATCGCTCGATACCACTTTTGTAACGACCCGTTCGGGGCGCATCGTGCCTTACAGGCACCCTAGTGATACATACATCAGAGAAAATCAGCGGAACATAAAACATGAGTCATTTAACAAGAGATATAATAAATAAACAGGCCAACCAAAGCGGTTGCCTTCAGTATAAACATAAAACCTGAACAGTTTAATCCTTTTACAACCCTGCCCACAACAGTACTACAGACCTCTAAGATATACAATGACTATGACGGGACAGGGCCCCGCCATACCCCTGAATGTACAAGAACCTACAACTCAGGGAACACCTACCAAAAGATAAGCCTCCGGAGAAACGGAGCTTCAAACGCTGGCCCTGTGATCCTAAGAGCGGGGATCCACGGCCGATGTACCTCTACTGCGGCATGACGCGGCCACGAAGAGGTCGATAACAGTACCAAGTATGTGAAACATGCAATCAGTAAATGAAATCATACTAGTCTATATAAAGCGAGACATGTATGATAACCAAACTACGATTCAACATAAAACGATCATCACTCCAATATAACTATGGGTCTCACGCCCACAACATCAATCAGGTTCGCATTATGGCCGCATGCCCCCGGAATACTGCATCGGTGTAGACATGTCCATGATGCAACAATAATACCAATGTCCCATGGCCACATGCCCCCGGAATTCTGCATCGGTGTAGACATGTCCATGTGACCTCAACAACAAGACAGCAATCCAAATGGAAGCATACCCGTGCGCTACGCATCGTGTCAGTATGTCCAAAGGGAAACAATAAGACAACTTTCCAAATGGACGCATACCCGTGCGCTACGATCGTGTCGGTATGTCCAAAAGGAAATCCTGGCGATAATCGAAATGGAAACATACCCGTGCGCTACGCATCGTGTCAGTATATCCAAAGCGATTAACCACAAGACCTTAACCAAAATGGAAGCATACCCGTGCGCTACGCATCGTGTCAGTATGTCCAAAGCGATTAACAACAATAATACTATCAGCGAACGTGCGGTGGAATTTCTCCGTCACCGCCAGACGCGTCCAAGTAAGTTCTCAACTACCAACCGACTCTATCGAGACGCGGTAACACAGAAACACAACGTTTGTACAATAAAGACTATCATCACAAGCATAGGCAAGTTTCACACAACTCAAAGTACTTTCATTTTATGCCAAAGTCCGGGTTTTTAACCCCAAAGTACTACATACGTTAAGTTCTTTTAAAGAGATCCATTACTTTTATAAAAGTCACCCGATACCCGTAGTATTAGAATGACCAACCCATCTTCCTTTTCAAAATCAAGTAACAACATTCCTTTCCTAAGTTCCAGTTTGCCTAGTTTCAATTACTCAAGCTTCTTATTTTCAAATGGTTTCATAGTTCCCAAACTTAATCACTTGATTCCTTTTTAGAACAATTGAGTAACATATGTCATATATGTGAGTAGTTTATTCTTGTTTATAACGATCTTATTACTGACCATGATCTAGAAAATGTAATATCATTTTGTCTCATCTTAGCTTCTATGCGGATGGAGGTTTCTACTGGTTTTAATACAACACATCATTATTCAATACATTTTCCTTTATTAACGCTGCAGTGGTCTGTCGATACACATTCTGATTTCCGAAATCAGTAAAACATTATTCCTTTAAAACCCAAGTACTCATTACTCACGAATGAGGTTTCACACAACATCCACATTAAAACAAATAAGTTAAGTCTCTTATCTTATAAGATCAAGTCTCTTAACTTCTAACATCAGTAAACCATTTTCACCTACATAAGGTCGTTATAACTAACTTCCCATAAAGCTATTATAACACCCTATGTTTTAAACCAACCAAATCACTTAGCACATGTACGTCTACCGTACTACATAGTTCACACATATCATGCTAGAAGAGATAGGAAGAGGTTCACATACCTCGCGACGATTTATCGACAATAAGCAAAATGCTCCAAGTACTACAACGCTAGCCCTTTCCACTCCTCGAGTAGAATACGCTACTCTTAGTACTTTCACCTATAAAGGTCACAAACGTCTATTAACCCCAAAACACAAGTTTCTATCTTTCTATAGAAAATTCGAAGACTCTCCCCGCAAGCGTAAATCTCCTCCTCTATCGAGGCCGCTACCAAGCCAACCAGGGGTTTACACGCCTAACCTGGGCGTGTACAATTCTACACAAGTCTCTGTCTGATCCTATGTAAATACTGATTCGATTGATTCTTTATTCTTCAGGCTTAAGTCAAAAGACATTGTCGAATACTAAGTATAGTTCTATATATAGTATACTTCAACTATATATTCTAACAAACATGTAATTTCCAATTACAATAGAGGGACAAGATAATTACCTCGATAAGCCCAAAATTATCCAAGTTATAATGTCGATCCCGAGCAAGGTTTAGCTCCACCGTGCGCCCACACCACTCCAAACAACCCTTAGAAGTTCTAACCAACTTCTACTCAAATACTTCAACCAACTATGAAGATTTCCTTAGGGTTTGGTTTGAGACTAAAAGGAAAAAGGTAGTATTTCCTGACTCTACGTAAGAGGTATCTTTGGAAAACTACAAGGTACAAGGCTAAGGTATTTGGGCATTATAACAAAACTAGGGAGTATTTCTATACCACAACAAGGGTATTATCTGAAAACAACTAGGCAGGGGTACCCCACTAGACCTCATGAGGAGGGAGACCTCACGCCAAAGGCCACTTTCAAGGGAGAGGAGCTCTTGGACGAGAGTCAACAAGAGGAGGAGGATTCAAGACTTGGAAACATTTGTGGATGAATGAAGTCTTCACAAAGGGGGTATTTATAGCAAACCCAAATGCCAACCAATGGCCAAGATCAAGCCATGTGCAAGGCAAGTGTAAGGCCTTGATCAAGCCAAGTGCACCTAACCCTACTCCACAAAACATGGCACAAGACAAGCCACAAAACAAGGCCAAAACAAGGCACAAAACAAGGAACCAATAGGGCCAAAAACGTGAGCCACAATATCAATCCAATTCGTGAACCAATCGTCCACTGACGCCCAGCTTCGATGTGAGGTGACACATGTCACCCTCCCGTTGGTCCAAAATGTTTCGTCTCTCGGAAAAATCCGCAAAAATTAAAAAGGACATAGCGGAATTTTCCTACGAAAGCGTGGAAACGTTTCGTCGGAAAGCGACTCTAGTCGGCACTGTGCCCAAATGTAACCGGCCAAGCCACGCAGGCGGGGTGACACGTGTCACCTCTCTCGCCCTCAAAAACGTCTTCGAAAAAAAAAATCCACAATGGCCAAAATCTCGAAAACAAAGTGGGCCCACAAACCAGTAAATTTCTCCGTGGGCCCACGTGACCATTTCAGAAAATAAAATCTCAAAATTCTAATATAATCTATGAAGTCCAAATACCAAATCGGGAATCCAATTCCATTAACGAACCTTTTCTTCACAAATAAGGAAACTTTTCCGTGAAAACTCACATCTTTCTTTCTTTTCAAAATTTCTGTAGTACTCTCGCATGCGTCCTCACATACATACCACTGCAACTACGGGTATAACACAAACCGCATTTACATAGGATCGTTTCATGATGAACTTATATAGCTCACCGGGTAGGAAGTCTGCCCGACTATCCGTAGAATTGTGAACCTCTGTTTAGAATGACCTTGAGTAGTCTTTGATAGATGTCGTGACTATTATAGGTGACTCTCTGCGCGACATATTCAACTTGGCGGTGGTTTTCGAGAAGGTATGTGATTCTTCCTAAAGCATGATATTTTACAATATATAGTACGGTGAGGCGATACGTGTGTTAAGCGAATAATAACTACGGCAATGTCTTTGACTTAAGCTGAATAATACTTACGGCAATGCCTCGGCTTAATCTCGAATAATCTTGTAATGCCTCACGCTTAAGCTGAATAATAAAATCGAAAGCATTTCAAGGAATATCGAATCATTTTTTAACAGAAGATAAATATTTGGTTTTAAAACAAAAGCTTAAGAGTTATACTAGCTTTATGGGAAGTTAGGTATAACAACTTAAGAAAGATAAAAGGAACTATTTACTTGTTTGTTTATAAAAGCCTTGTATTAATTTACATTAAGTGTAGTAAGATTTGTTTGATAAGTAGACATATTATGATGCTACCGTGTTAGTATCTTGAAATCTTTGTGTAAGGGGTCATTCTTTGTGCTTACGTTGCTTAAGGTAAGTCCGTTGTCTTGTTATTGTATCACCTACCCTCGATCGTTATACAGGGCTTGCCTCGATCTTGGTCTATCGGCCTATGCGGTCTGTGAGACTATGCGAGCAGCGGTATGCTCGTGATTGATCATTCGGGTGTTTAGCCCGACGCGGGGATTTCCTATGCGGTCCGCTGAGACTACGCGGTCTTTTGAGGCTATGCGGGCTGCGGGAGCCTAGGCGGATGCCGGGGGTTGGCTGCCCCCCGAGGAATACCTCATGCGGGTCTGTGTGTGACCTATGCGGGCTGCGGAAGTCCAGGACTAGGCACGCAGAATGATACTACGGGCGATTGGCCTTGCCCGATCATTCGCGGCCTAGAATAGACACATTACGCTTTTCCTATTCGTTGTTGTTTGTGATGTGGCACTATGTGCAATTGAACCGATTGTATTTGTGAAAAGGTTTTAAATACTTTGATTTCGTTTGATTCTTTATAGTTTCACATACTTGGTACTGTTGTACTAACCTCTGGGCCGGTGCGTCATGCCGCGGTAAGAGCGGCAGTGCTAGATCCACATCCTTAGGATCTTTGCGTTGGTGTCGAGCTCCATCTTCTCCGGAGGCTCTACTTTTGGGTATGATCTCCTTTATTGTAGATAGTTTTGTCTGATCGAGTATGGCGGGGCCCTGTCCCGCCATAGTTGTTTACTTCCTTAGAGGTCTGTAGTACTATTGTACAGTTGGGATGTAACTGCAAAACTTGAGTTATTTATATTATGTCGTAAGGCAAGCTTTTCATCAGATAAAGCATTTACTGTTTTTACTATGTTTCCTGTCTTGCTTTATATTTCCGCTGGTTACTCTGATGTATGACTACTTGGGTGCCCCGGTAAGGCACCAGTCACGGGCCCCGGAACGGGTCGTGACATGAATTTTTGCACTTCCAACATAAATTTCTTCAAAGATCTTATTCCCAGTTTCAACATTATCTCCAACTTTAACAACACAAGTGGCTTATACTCAACCCAAGGAATCATCACAACTAATATACTTCACATATACTATGTACTTTAACCAAGATCACGCATAGAATATTTCACTCAAGAAGGCCTTGTATATCTAAGGTCTCAACGATTATCCACTATTCTAAGATTCTCAAACATTCCACTTCCCGAGCTTACATTATCTTCTCCCCTTACACGAATGATATAGCTTTTTATAATCTCAAAATCATTTTGCCCTCTGGGATATCAACATTCGGGGTATAAATCGCTATACCTTCCAAACAATTACTAAAGCTTAACAACTCAAGATACCCCATAATCACTTCCGGCAACACACACATAGCCGTAAATAAATATGTTCGTATAGATGTACATCATCATCATATCAACTATACAACAAGTTTTACTAACCTGTATACAAAGCCTATATATTCCCCTTCTGGGCCGCTGTCGCTTTCTTTGTAGCCATAGCTGCAACCACAATAACTGTTAGGGAGGGACCATCCTAACAACACAGCTCTATCGCACGATCTTAGAGTAAGGAAAAATATAAACCAATCCTAAATATACTAGCCTCCTGTTTATGGGTGTGCTGCACAACACACTGATAACCAAGACTCTACTGCACACGGTCTGTCGACATTTCGAGGACTAACTGCTCTGATACCACTCTTGTCACGACCCGAACCCCGGGCATGTGATTGGTGCCGTACCTGGGCACCCTTATACCCATACATCACATATCACCAGCGGAAGATTAAGAAAAACTCATTTTAATAAAACCGGCAAGCCGACAAGGCCGCCACTTTACGTAGAATTGTCCAAACGGACTACAACTGTACATATGCCCAAATACACATTAACCACCCACACCTGTCTACAGACCTCTAAGGGTATCACAACAACTATGACGGGATAAGGCTCCGCCGTATCCCTGAATATACATAAGCCCTAATGGAAAACCTATACCAAAATGACAAGCTCCGGAACAATGGAGCTATCCCAAAATGCTGAGCAAGGATCCTAAGCTCGCGAATCACCCAACTGAGTACTTATACCTGCGGGCATGAACGCAGCCCCCCGGAGAGGGGGTCAGTACAATAATGTACTAAGTATGTAAACAAGAATAACAGTAAACAAGATCATAACTATACAGAAGAATGACAGGGAAAAGTATGAAAATCAAATACCAGATCCTACCGTGTCATATAAAATAGAGCCAACTGTACCTTTGTATCGCTGTACCACTGTACTATTGTACCACTGTGTCACTGGATCACTGTACCACTGTGCTACTGTACCTTATCAAAATGAGAGTCATCGCATCTATTTTCATATAATGCATCCCGGCCCTTTAGTGAGAGACTCGGTGGAGTCATCAGTGTAACATGTCCCGACCCTTTAGTAAGGAACGCGGTGAACACTTTGCCATAAACTGCCCTGCCCATTTGTGGGACTCGGTGTAATGAGAGTAAACTGTACATTTTCAAAATAGAAAATCAACCGTTCCTTTTCAAAATATGAAAGTCATGTCAAAATCAGGGACACCTGCCCTCAGAATCATTATGCAGATCCTATTCATGGGACTATTTCACCCGCATGGGACTCGAACCCGCATCATGGAGAGCTAGTCCATGGAATAATATAATATCATGGGACTCAAATCCGCATCATGGAAAGATAGTCCATGGAATAATATAATATCATGGGACTCGAACCCGAATCATGGAAAGCTAGTCCATGGAATAATATAATATCATGGGACTTGAACCCGCATCATGGAAAGCTAGTCCATAGAATAATATAATATCATGGGACTCGAACCCGCATCATGGAAAACTAGTCCATGGAATATATAACGGAAACATGCCCATGGAATTAGAACATCATGTAAGCATGTCCATGTAAATAATACAATAATATTGTCGGCCCTCTAGCGAGGGACGCGATGATGTGGAGATATAACACTTGCACGAATAGCTATCATGAGCAACAACCATATGCAATTTAAATCACCACTTTGACTCTCCATATAATCATATAAAACGAACTTTCATTTTAGAAAAACCAAGGCAATATCATGCCTTCCATTTTTTGGGAAAAACCGAGACAACACTATGCATGTCATTTTAGACAAACCAAGGCAATACCATGCCTCCCTTTTTAGAAATACCAAGGCAATACCATGCCTTCCTTTTTAGAATAAACCAAGGCAATACCATGTCTTCCTTTCTAGAAATATCAAGGCAATACCATGCCTTCCTATTTAGACTAAACCTGTCACGACCCGACCCCGGGACCGCGACTGGTGCCCTACCTGGGCACCCTTACAGGTATACATCAGAGATCATCAGCGGAACATACATGAAACTTATAAAATAAAACAACAGGTTAGCCGATAGGGCTACCTTCCATAATATAAACATAATCAAAAGTACAACTCAGTTCTTACAGCCCAACCACATATGTGAATACAGACCTCTAGGAATAACCACTGAACAACTGTGGCGGGACAGGGCCCCGCCATACCCCTGAATATACATGAATCTACTACTTCAGGGAAAACCGTACCAAGAGATAAAGCCTCCGGAGCAAATGGAGCTTTTTCCCAAAAACTGAACCGAGATCCTAAGAGCAAGGATCACCAACCTGGGTACCTAAAACCTGCGGGCATTTAACGCAGCCGAAGAAGTCGATAACAACAGTGCAATATGGAGCGTAAATAACGTCACGATGAAAGATCATAACTGTACAAAAGAATGACAAGGACAAGTATAAAACAATACATACCAGATCCTGCCGTGTCATTACCACTTATGAACTTAATCGCACCCTATTATCTTTTCCATTCTTAATAAAAATTTACAGCCACTTTCTTACGTACATTTTTAGAAAAAAAATCATTAAGTTCATTACTATATAACTCACTTATCTTTCATAAGTATAAACCGCTTTGGGAGGGCACCTATACTACCCGCCCAATCTAGACGCGATCAAGGTCACATAGTGCGCGTAAAGGTATCGCCCGGCCCGATCTCGGTCGATAATGTCATCTAGTGCGCGTAAAGGTATCTTTGCGGCCCATTCTGGGTCGATAATGTCATATAGTGCGCGTATGGGTATCGCCCGGCCCGTTCTGGGTCGATAATGTCATATAGTCTGCCCGTATGGGTATCTTGCGGCCCATTCCTGGGTCGATAATGTCATATAGTCTGCCCGTATAGGTATACTGCCCGGCCCATTCCTGAGTCGATAATGTCATATAGTCTGCCCGTATAGGTATACTGCCCGGATACTAACAACTATAGTATCAAGTCCTATCCACCTTTCAAGACAAGTCACAATACCTTTTTAGAAATACAATTACGAACACAAAACAAGTGACTTCTTTCTTAAAAACCCTAAGCAACTGGTACCTTAAAAACAGTTTGCCCTTCTTTATTTCAAATCATTTCATTACTTACATTACTGAAGAAAACCATTCTTTTAACCTTCCATAAAGCCGTTATAACCAACTTCCCATAAAGCCGTTATAACCCTTTATGGTTTTAGACCAACTCGTTCCTTTTATAACCAAGAGACTTCTACTTTTTGAAACCAAGTATTAAATACTTTCAAATCAATTCTCTTAACTTTCAAAAATACAATTAGTCTCTTAACCTTTTGAATTCAAGTGACTCCTTTTATTATAAAACCTTAGGCAATTGATGTCTTAAAATCAAGTTGCCTTTTCATTTAAAACAAGTCATTTATCTTTCCATAAAGCAAATATAACTAACTTTCCATAAAGCCGTTATATTCACTTTATGCCTTAGCCAAAAACAATTTCCTATCCAAGGGACTTATACGTTTAAAACGGAACAAGTATCACATACTTCTAAACTCTTCAAGTCCCTTAACTTTACTAAGACTTAAGAGATCCTTAATATTTTCAAAGAAGTGAGTTAACTCCCTAACTCACCCGACTTGGCATTTTATAAGGCTAGCAAAGAATGTCAAAGTCTTGTACGTCTACCGTATTACATACGTGCAACTAGTCATGCTTAAAGATAGGAAAAGTTCTATATAGAGTAGGTCACACAACTACCTCTTAACTTCTAAGAGTATAAGGAAACATGAAGTGATACCACAGGTATATTCCATACATAGAATCATGCCAAAGGAAGGAAGAGGTTCACATACCTCGCGACGATTGTCGACAAGTAGCAAAATGCTCCAAAGTACTTCAACCTTGAGCTATCCCATTCTTCAAGTAGGATACGCTATACTTAGTTCTTCAACCTATCATGGTCACAATACGTCCATTAACCTCTTACTTCAAACGTAGAATATTCTAAGTGCTAAGTCGCCAAATTCTACGGAAAATCGGACAGCACCTCCTTTGTTTCTACTACAATGCCACCTTTTTCAAGGCCGAATACAATAACCAAACAGCCCCAATTGGCTCACCACAATCTATAAGGTAGTCCAATACAAATAAATACCAACTACTACAAACTACAAGTACAAATTCGGCCACCTTGAGTTCAACAATACCAATTCTTATCCAATTTCCATTTCAACCCAAGTTATTAGCCTAACATGATATCAAGTCGACGATTATAACTACTATAATCTACAAGTCAAAAACATGCGACGATTCTAATAACGACTAAAATTGTAATCCAACTTAACATGGCTTACATTACATTTCGGATTTCCAAGGCTACAATCAATCCATAATCCATATAAACTTCAACACATATACCTCATGCTAGCAACAGTAAAGCTAACAACAATATAAATAATCGTGAAACACTCAAAGAACAAGATTATACCTCAACGATTCTTAGTCCAACTTCCAATCCGAAATCGCTCCTTAGCAACTTAGAGCCTCCTCAAGATACTTTAATCCGCTTGAGACCCTTAGAACCATACCAACAACTTTCCTTCAAACTTTCAATCCAAAACCTAGAAAGCCACTAGGTTTTCACTTTGCGACTAACCCGAAAACTATCTTTTTCCGAGATTTTTCTATTGAGATACACTCACAATACACTAAGGAACCTTGGTTTAAAGTGTGAAGCTTAATGGACAACAAACAAAAAAAATTTCTTTTTCTTGGACTCAAACCCGAGAGCTAAGCCTCTATGTTCTTCAATTTGTGAAAAATATTCTAAGTGTTAAGCTTGTCTTGCACTACTAGTATAATATAGTGTAAAGGAGGATTAAGATCTAAACAAATGGGTGGTTTGGATGAGGTCTTAACAAATATCAAGACTAAAGTGGGGTCTTTGACTTGGTCAATGTTGTCAAGCTCTAAGGCTAGCAAGACTTGTCTTCCTAACAAGGGTCAAATGACCCTTTTGTCCATGATCATTTCGTCCAAGGCATTCTAAGGGGGTGACACGTGTCGCCTCCCATTAAATCCTGATACGTTTCGACAATTCCTAATTCCGCTAAATTTTTACAAGTCTCAATTCTTGACGCTTATGAGTTCTCACGTGCGTTCTTAAAACATGTCACGTAAATACGGGTGTAACATTCTTCCCCTTAGAAACATTCGTCCCCGAATGTTCTTTCGGAGTCAAACTTATAATTGGCGACATAATTTCCTTTCACAAACACGACATACTAATAATGCCACACATGGCCCTAGTACCTCGCACATACTTATCCGTCCATCATAAGCCCCAAAAGAGATTATCTTTTCGTACTTCCAACTCCTTCTAACATATACATAGTCTCAATATAATCATTCATAAAACTTAAACATACCACAACTTTATCATGCATACAAGTTTCTAAAGGGTCAAGGACATACCTGAAACCATATAGGCGGTTCAAAGGACCGCTAAAGCTGGGAACTTCCACCACGACCTCTGCCACGGCCTGTCGGTGTATGGATATCCTGTCTAGCTATTGAAGGCGAAGAACCATGGCCCGATCCGATGGTGTGTTGTCCCACCAGGACCCCCTCTATAAGGACACTCTCTTAACATATGGCCTAGACGACCACAAGAAAAACAAGCACCCGTACCGGCGCGACATACCCCAGAATGTAACCTACCACACTGGGCGCATGGAGGCAAAGGTGGCCTCGACTGTCTGGAACCCCCATCTCCCTGAGACTCTGAAGCTCTAGAGACCTGACCGGCCCCTGCATTCCCGGGGTTGTAAAACCCTCCGCCGGAAAACTGTGGAGGAGCACTCGGTGCTGGCTGCAATGTAGACCTAGTCTGCTGCTGAGACTGTCCGCCTCTAAAACTGCTCTGAGACCCTGATGTCTTGGCCCTCTTGGGCTGGCCTGAGTCAAATTGATCCTCCCTCTCTCTATCCTCTATCCCCTGCGCATAGGCCTGCATCCTAGCAATGTCCATACCGGGCTGAAGAGCCACCCCCAAGCATGCAGTAATCATATGACGGTCTAGCCCCATCACATAACGATGAACTCTATCCGCCATGTTAGCTACAATGGTGTGCGCATGCCTGGCCAAGGAGTCAAACTCCAGGCTATACTCCCTGATAGTCCTCCCATTCTGCCTCAAGGTCAAAAATCTATCTACGCGGGCCCTCCTCATCTCAGGAGGCAAAAAGTGATCCATAAAGGCCTCTGTGAACTCCTCCCAAACAGCTGGAAGAGCATCATCCCCTCTCGTCAGCACCCATGACTCAAACCAGTTCAACGCAATATCGCGTAACCGGTAAGAGGCTAGTATAACAGACTCTGTCTCCGAAGCCTTAAGAACCTGCATAGTCCGCTGTAGCTGCCGAACGAACTCCTGCGGATCCTCCTCAGACCTCGAACCATAAAACTCGGGCGGATGACAACCCAGAAAATCCCGGATCCGCAAACTGTCGGCTCTAGGGTTAGCTACCTGCTCCTGTCGGCGCTGCCCTACCACTATGTCAGTCAATAACCTGATCTGCTCTCCATAATCTCTAAACTCTGCCCCTGGCTGCGGATCGAGGCTCGGTGCACGGAACCTCTGGAGCTACCGCGCTCTCGGCTCCTCTATCGCTGGCGTGGTGAACTGCTGCCCGCCTACTACCTCGTGCATAGTCAGGCCCGACTCACGTAACTCTCTGCACTCTGGCGGCTCCTGCTGCTACCTTGCCCGGGCCCCAGTCGCTTCCGTGGAGGCATAGGCATTTCATAAGAATAGGTTAGAGGATTGTCACGACCAACCGGGCGTGGATCGTGCCTTACCGGGCACCCTAGTGATACAATCATCGAGAGAAAATCGTGGAAATAAAAACATGAACATGAATTAAGAGACAAAATAAATAAGCAGGCCAACCAGCAGTTGCCTTCATCATATATACATAAATACGACAGTTATCCTTTTTACAAACCACACTTGCAAAGGTGTTCTGAGACCTCTAAGATTTATACAACAACTATGACGGACGGGGCCGCCATACCCACGAATGTACAAGGACCTACGGACTCGGGGTAACATACCAAAGATAAGCCTCGAAGGAACGGAGCTTCCAATCTGTTGAAAGGTGATCCTAAAAGCGGGGATCGGCCGATGTACCTCTACTGCGGCGTGAACGGCCAGAAGGAGGTCGATCTCAGTACCAAGTATGTGAAGCGTAAAATCAGTAAATGAAATCATAGCGATCTATATAAAGCGGGAGACATGTATGATAACTAAACTACGAGACACAACATATAAATAGTCATATCAAGTCGTGGAACCACGCCTCCAAATCATCACTCGTGCGTGGAGTTCCTTCCTCACCGCCGTGATCATGATATGATAACAATAAGACAGCAATCAAAGGAGCATACGTGCGCTACGCATCGTGTCGATATGTCCAAAGGGAAACACTAAGACAACATTCCAAATGGAAGCATACGTGCGCTACGCATCGTGTCGGTATGTCCAAGGAAACAATAAAAGATTCCAAATAGAATCATACGTGCGCTACGATCGTGTCGATATGTCCAAAAGGAAACAACAAAGCGACAATCAAAATGGAAGCATGCAATGCGCTACGCATCGTGTCGGTATGTCCAAAGCGATTAGCAAAGTAACACTATCAGCGAGGCGTGCGTGGAATTTCTCGTCACCTTGGCACGTCCAAGTAAGTTCTCAACAAGTCAACCGACCCTCCATCGAGAGATGCGGTAGTATAGAAACACAATTTTTGCACAACAAAGGCTATCACAACAAGCATAGGCAAGTTTCACAACAACAAGCATAGGCAAGTTTCACATCAATAAGCATAGGCAAGTTTCACAACAAGCATAGGCAAGTTATACACAACTCAAAGTACTTTCATTTTATGCCAAAGTCCGGGTTTTAACCCTAAAGTGCTACGTACGTTAATTTCCTTTTTAAGAGATCTGTTCCTTTTATAAAAGTCACCCGTTACCCGTAGTATAAAAATAGAGTGACTTACATCTTTTAAGTAAACCAATACAACTTCCATACTTTTCCTTTTTAAAACCAAAATTAAGGCAATGCCACGCCTTCTTTGTTGGACCAAAATATTTCTCTTTTTAAAGTCAATTTACCACATTAAAACCAATGATAAAAATCCTTCTTTTGTTCTCATAAAGTCGTTATAACTAACTTCCCATAAAGCTGTTATAACACTTTATGTTTTAAACAATTTAAGACAAAACAATGCCTTTCTTTTCCCTAGAGTTCGGTTTGCCTAATTTCAATTACTCAAGTCTCTTTACTTTAGAAAAGTTTCATAGTTCGATGTCTTAATTTCCTTTAAACCAATTGAGTAACATATGCCATAGGCGAGTAGGTTATTCTTGTTCATAAATCTTATTTAAGCAGCCATGATCTAGGAAATGTAATATCATTTTGTCTCATCTTAGCTTCTATGCAGATGGAGGTCTCTACTGGTTTTAATAATACTTCTTTATTCAATACATTTCCTTTATTAACGCTGCAGTGGTTTGTCGATACTCATTCTGATTTCCGAAATCAGTAAAACATTATTCCTTTTAAAACCAAGTACTCATTACTCACGAATGAGGTTTCACACAAACATCCATATTAAGTCAAGTCTCTTATCTTTTAAGAATAAGTCTCTTAACTTCTAAACCATTAAACCATTCTTTTTATCTTTCTTAAGACGTTACACCTAACTTCTCATAAAGCTGGTATAACTCTTATGTTTTCAAACCAAGTATACACTTCTTTCAAAAAGGTTTCTTAATCTATTAGAATACTTCAAGGTTCTTTTACATCAAGTCGGTTATAAGTCAAATCAGTTATCTTTTAAAACCACAAAGCATTTCTCATTTACATGAAATTTGTTATAACCAACTTCCCATAAAGCCGTTATAACACTTTATGTTTAAAGACAATCAAATACATTTAACACGTATGCGTCACCGTACTACATAGTTATACACATATCATGCTAGAACAGATAGGAAGAGGTTCACATACCTCGCGACGATTATCGACTAATAGCAAAACGCTCAAGTTCCTCAAACCGTCGGCTACACTTTAAGCCGCGGATCACTCCACACGTAGTACTTGACCTATAGAGGCCAAAAGGCGCCTATTAACATCTTTAGATCCCGACGTAGAATATTCTACAGAAAATTCGGGCACTCTCCCCATGACAGCGTAATTCTCCTCCTCTATCGAGGCCGTCTACCAAGCCAACCAGGGGGGTTTTACACGTCTAACCGGGCGTGTACAATTATACTTCACAGTAATGCTATACAAGTCTCATGTCTGATACCCTATGTAATTCTGATTCGATTCTCTTCTTTAAATTCAGGCTTAAGTCAAAAGACATTGCCGCACAATTATAATCAGTTCTATATATAGTATACTTCAACCATATATTCCTACAACATGTAATTTCCAATTACAACAGGAGGTCAAGAGTGTTTACCTCGATAAGCCCAAAATTATCCGAGTTTAAATGTCGATCTGAGCAAGGTTTAGCTCTACCTGGGCGCTCAACCCGCTCCAAACAACCCTTAGAAGTTCTAACCAACTTCTACCTAAATACTTCAACTAACAATGAAGATTTCCTTAGGGTTTCGTTTAGAGGCTAAGAGGAAGTATAATGGTATTTTCTGGGCTTTTGTATAAGTGTAACCTTGGGAATACTACAAGATATTTGAGCCAAGGTTTTTGGGCATTATAACAATACTAGGAGAGTATTTCTATACCACAAAAAGGGGGGGTATTATACGAAAACAACTAGGCTAGGGGGGGTGTACCCGGCCAAGCCTCTGAGGGGAGGAGGGGCTTTGGGACGAAGCAAACAAGAGGAGGAGTAGTGTGAGACTTAGAAAGATTGCTCAAGTTTGGATGAAGAAAGTCTTCAACTTAGAGGGGTATTTATAGGTCAAGTAAAGGCCAACCAATGGCCAAGATGAAGACAAGTGTGGTGCAAGTGTAGGGCTAGATTTCAACCATGTGGACCTTATCCATCTACCACACCAACTTGCACAAATATCCTACCTAACCAAAGGCACAAAAAACGTGCCCTTGACTTGCCCTTGCCGTCCACTTGCTCCCAATGTGAGGGTGACACATGTCACCCTCCCGTTGGTCCAAAATGTTTCGTCTCTCGGAAAAATCCGTAAAAATTATTAATGACATAGCCGGAATTTTCCCTACGAAAGTTGTGGAAACGTTTCGTCGAAAAACGACTCTTTTTGGCACTTGTGTACAAATTTCGAAACTATGCTTACTTTAAGGCTCAAATTATAATACGTACGCCCTCACGTACATACTCTGGAAATACGGGGTATAACATTCTCCCCTCCTTAGAAACATTCGTCCCGAATGTTCCTTCTAAGCCTCAAAACAAACATACGCCAGTATAGTCTTCACTACTATACTTACGAGAACAATCCTGCCACACCTGGCCACAGAAACACCCGCGCAAATACATACATCCAAGTCCACGAGGAAACACCTCTAACATCACAAACTTTTGTCACTTTGCCGCGAGGTTCTAGTGTCACTCCGGCGACTCAACCAATGGTACCGGACTGCATGCGATCCCTGAGGTCTAAAATATACATCCTTCGCACCTTCTCCCTTCACAAGAAATGATCAAATCTATGCTCGCAATACATGCTCGCCTCTACCCTTACTCGTCGTACTCTTCTCGAACACTTGAACTCTTCTAGTATACGTACCACACTTCAGTCATCGCTTCAGTTCTCCAAACCTTGGAGTCACCACGTCCAACTTGGTTATCTTACTAGCCTCAATCTTCCTTAAGGCCATTCCCGGCCTTCACGATCTGCTTCTGGTCGAACACACCCACGAACTCATACGATGGTCAACTAAACTTGGGCCTAGCACCCTCGTGACCCTACCACTGGCGGGACCACCCAGGCTGACCCAGCTCCGAAGCGGCGCGGGTTGGCGCAACATAGCCCCAACCCGACCTACTTAATCGTCAAGTTCTTGTTTTACGATCGGAACAATCTTACCTCTACAGGTCATGAAAGCTACCACTTCCATTTCACACTACCCAGGGACTTATCACACAACACATTCTAGGCATAAAATGCACTCCGACAAGGATCACTTGCAAAAACTTGTACTCAAGACGGCCTTACATCTAAGGTCTCAACTGTAATATTCTAAGGTTCATCATTTTCTCACCCCCAGGCTTACCTTTTTCACTAAGCATGTTTCTAAGTCACATTTTAGCACCAAGCTATCCGAACATAACACTTAACACATTATCATAACATACAAAACTCTAGATGGTTAAGGATATACCTGAAAATAGGCGGTTCAAAGGACCGCTAAAACTGGGAACTTCCACCGCGACCTCTCAGTGGCGCTTTGTGCATGAACATCTGCTGGCTATGGAAGGTGAAGAACCCATGGCCCGACCGTAGTCTGTGCTATCCTACAGCGCTACCCACAGTCGGACAGTTTCTACCAAAATGGCCCTCCTGTCAGCATGTAAAACAAACTCACGTACTAGCACGACACTCACCATGTGGAGTCTACCACAGGTCACAACGAGGTAGGGGTGGCTTGGTGGCTAACACCCTGCTCTCGAAAATCTGAACCCTTGGAGCCACGACTGCTCCCGAATACTCGATGCCTTGAAGATTGTGGAGGACCACTCTGATCGGGCGGGCGCATAACTAGTATCTTCGAGGCGGTCGCCTCGAAAGTCACCAAAGGACCTCTTTGTTCGGCCTCTTCTGCGACCTTGGTCATTCCGTCGATTTCTCGCTCCTCACCCCTAGTGCATAAGCTGCGTGCGGGCAATGTCCATGCCGGTGAAGAGCTACACCGAACAACTCTACGCTAGGTAATCATCGAGCCTGTAACATATCGGTGCACTCGATCCTCCATACTAGCGATGTGCGAGGGCGTCGGGACGATGAGTCGAACTCCACATTGTACTCCCGAACCGTACGCCCGTTCTGCCGCAACACCAAAAATTTGTCGGCCCGAGCCCTCCTCATCTGTGGAGGCAAGAAATGTGCAAGAAATGCCCTTGCGAACTCGTCCCAAATAGCTGGAAGTGCATTCTCTCCCCGGGACAGCTCGCGAATCAAACCGATCATTGCGGTATCACGCAGCCGATGCGAACCTAGGACCACTGACTCGGTCTCCGAAGCCTTGATCACTCTCATGATCCGCTGCAACTGTCGGATGAACTCCTGCGGATCATCCTCAGGCCTCGACCCGTAGAACTCTGGCGGGCTACATCTCAGGAAGTCCTGTAGCCTCAAACTATCCGATCTAGGGTGAACCACTGGTGCTACTGGAACTGCTGCGTCCAGCCTATCCTCATATCTGACCACGACCACGGCGATCGGGCCATCTCCTTGCCCGTCTCATCTGCTCGGTGTGGGGTGGAGGCTCAGGTACTGTAGTCTCAGCAGCCACTGCTGCGGCTCTAAACTCTGCTGGTGCTGGCGGTGTCGCAAAACTCGTCGTCTGAAGTACTATCTCAGGTACTGACCGGGCCTGCGCCCTCGTACTCCTCTGTATCTCACTAGCAGCTCCCTCGACTGCCTTGCCCGTCTGGGCCTGGGTTGCCTTACGCGGAGGCATAACTGGTAAAGGAAAGGAATACGTCAGAGGGGTTCAACTCATCACACAGCTCTAAGGCACGATCTCAGAATGAGAAGAATGGAAACCAATCCTAAATGTCCTATAGCCTCCTGATTATAGATGTGGTGCACAACACACCGATAATCAAGACTCTACTAGACACGGTCTGTAGACACTTTCCGAGGATTAGCGCTCGATACCATTTTTGTCACGACCGAACCGGGCGTGGCGGTGCCTACCGGGCACCCTAGTGATACAATCATCAGAGAAAATCAGCGGAAATAAAAACATGAACATGAATTAAGAGACAAAATAAATAAGCAGGCCAGCAAAAGCGTTGCCTTCATCATATATACATAAATACCCGACAGTTATCCTTTTACAAACCCCGCCACAACGATGTTCTGCACCTCTAAGATTTATACAACAACTATGACGGGACAGGGCCCCGCCATACCCCTGAATGTACAAGGACCTACAGACTCAGGGTAACATACCAAAGATAAGCCTCCGAAGGAACGGAGCTTCCCAATACGCTGAAAGGTGATCCTAAAAGCGGGGATCGACAATGATGTACCTCTACTGCGGCGTGAACGCAGCCCGAAGGAGGTCGATCTGGACAACAGGTACCAAGTATGTGAAACTGTAAAATACTGTAAATGAAATCATAGCAGTCTATATAAAGCAGGAGACATGTATGATAACTAAACTACAGTACACAACATATAAATAGTCATATCAAGTCAGGGAACCACGCCCTCCAAATCATCACTCGTGCCCGTGGAGTTCCTTCCTCACCGCCGGCAGTCTATGATATGATAACAATAAGACAGCAATCCAAAAGGGAGCATACCCGTGCGCTACGCATCGTGTCAGTATGTCCAAAAGGGAAACACTAAGACAACATTCCAAATGGAAGCATACCCGTGCGCTACGCATCGTGTCAGTATGTCCAAAGGGAAACAATAAGACAGCATTCCAAATAGAATCATACCCGTGCGCTACGCATCGTGTCAGTATGTCCAAAAGGAAACAACAAAGCGACAATCAAAATGGAAGCATACCCGTGCGCTACGCATCGTGTCAGTATGTCCAAAGCGATTAGCAAAAGTAACACTATCAACAGGAACGTACCCGTGGAATTTCTCCGTCACTGCCGGCATGTCCAAGTAAGTTCTCAACAAGTCAACCGACCCTCCATCGAGAGACGCGGTAGTATAGAAACACAATTTTTGCACAACAAAGGCTATCACAACAAGCATAGGTGTTATACCCCGTATTTTCCAGAGTATGTACGTAAGGACGTACGTAGAAAATTTGAGTTTGTGCCTTGAAGTGCTTGGCCGAATTTTATTTGTGCATAACACCCGGTTAGAGTCGTTTTTCGACGAAACGTTTTCCACGACTTTCGTAGGGAATTTCCGGCTATGTCATTTCTTATTTTTGCGGATTTTTCCGAGAGGCGAAACATTTTGGACCAACAAGAGGCGACACTTGTCACCCTCTCATTGGGACACCTTAGTGGTAATGTAGTGGCGAAAGTTGGCCATTGTGGTCAAGGGTTGGTAGGATATTTTGTGTGCAAGTTGGCTAGGTACACATGCCCTAATCTTGGCCTTACACTTGCCTAGCACTTGGCTAAATCTTGGCCATTGGTTGGCCTTCACTTGACCTATAAATACCCCTCCCCTTTGATGAACTTCTTCATCCAAAAATCTCTTAAGTCTTGAAAGCTTCTTCCTCCCCTTTGTGTAGAGTAGTGGCGAGCCTCCTCCCCTTGGCGAGAGCCCTTCCTCCTAGTAGTGTGGCCGTGGGGTACCCCCCCCCTAGCCTAGTTGCTTTAGTATAATACCCCCTCTCTTGGTAGAAATACTATCAAAAGTATTGTTATAATGCCCAAATTACCTTAGCCATATACCTTGTAGTATTCTAAGGTTATACCTATACAGAAGCCCAGAAATACTATTATACTTCCCTTCCGTCACAAAAACCGAAACCCTAGGAAAAATCTCCATAGTCCGTTGGAGTATTGTGTAGAAGTTGGTTAGAACTTCTAAGGGTGGTTTAGAGCGGGTTGGAGCGCTCGGAGTTGGAGCTAAACGATTGCCCAGGATCGACTTTATACTTGGATAATTATGGGCTTATCGAGGTAATTATCTTGTCCCTCTATTGTAATTGGAAATTACATATTGTAGAATATATAGTTGAAGTATACTATATATAGAACTGAACGTAGTTATCGGCAATGTCTTTTGACTTAAGCCTGAATAATACTTACGGCAATGTCTTGCGACTTAAGCCTGAATTTAAAGAAGAATACTGAACTGTAATTACATAGGGTTGTATTACAGTAGACTTGTGTAGTAGTACCGTGGAGTAGAATTGTACCCGTTTAGGGTTAGTTGTATAACCCCCCCCCCCCTGGTTGGCTTGGTAGCCGGCCTCGGTAGGGGAGGAGATTTACGCTGTTGCGGGGAGTCTTTGCCGAATTTTCTGTAGAAAGTTCTACGAAGAGACCTTATGTTAATAAGCGCCTTGTGGCCTTATAGGTGGAAGTACTATGCGTGGCGCGATCTACTTGGCTTAGGGAGTAGCCGGCGGTTTGAGGTACTTGGAGCGTTTTGCTATTAGTCGATAATCGTCGCGAGGTATGTGAACCTCTTCCTATCTCTTCTAGCATGATATGTGTGAACTATGTAGTACGGTGAGCGTCATGTGCTAAATGTATGTGATTGGTTTAAAACATAAAGTGTTATAACGACTTTATGGGAAGTTGGTTATAACGACTTTATGTTGGTAAGAAAATACATGTGGTTTTAAAAGTCTTGATTTGAACTATAACTGGCTTGTTATGTGTTAATAAAGAACTTGAAGTATTTCAAAAGATTTTTGAATCATTTTGAAAGAAGAAGTAATATACTTGGTTTTTGAAAAACTTAAGAGTTATACTAGCTTTATGGGAAGTTAGGTATAACGGCTTAGGAATGTTTTACTGATTTCGGAAATCGTAATGTGTATCGACAAACCAACTGCGGCGTTAATAAAAGGAAATGTTTTGACTAATTAAGTATTATTAAAACCAGAGAAACTTCCATCTGCATAGAAGCTAAGATGAGACAAAATGATATTTCCTAGATCATGGTCTTTGTAATAAGATTGTTATAAACAAGAATATCCTACTCACATATAAGACTTATGTTCCTCGGATAGTTTTAAGGAGAATTATATTCTCAAATGAATAAGACTATGAACTACTGAAACCTTTCTAAAATGAGAAACTTGAACATTGGAAATTAGGCAAACTTGATCATTGGAAAGAATGTTGCTACTTGATTTTACAAAGAGAAGTAATTGATTTACTTTAAAGGATAGTCACTCTATTTTATACTACGGGTATTGTGTGACATTGTGAAAGTAACGTATCTTTTAAAAGAGTTAATGTATGAAGTACTTTGGGGATAAAAACCCGATCTTGTTAATCATATAGTAGAAGGTACCTTGTGTGAACAACTTGATTGTATTGGTATGTGATAGCCTTGTAATACTTTCTTGATTGCTTTGATAAGTGAACGTGTTGGGATGCTACGTGTGTTAGTATCTTGTGATGTTTGTGTGAAGGGGTTTCCCTTGATTGTGCTTATTAACTATCAGTCGTTATGATGGTATTGTGGCATTCATCTCTTGAGATGATTCCGGGGGTTAAGCTGCCCTCCGTTGCGGGGGTAGACTTCGGTAGTCGATGGACCTATGATTCGAGAATACCTCATGCAGTCCCGGGCTATGCGAGCTACGAGTTCGGGTTAGTGTCGTCCTTTATGGGCATGCGGTCCATGTGGCCATGCGATGCGAAGTCGGGGCGATGCTTGGAGTAGCTACCGATGCGGGAATACCTCATGCGGGCGATGAGATTGGCCTACGCGAGTGCGGGAGTTCGAGGTTAGACGCGCGACATTGATCTGCGGGCAAGTGGCGGCTTTGATCATGTGACGGTCTAGACAGATCTTATAATCTGATTCATGACCTTGTTGGTGCTGTGGGTTTTTAGTAGTCGGCTATGCCTCGTACTTACCGTCTGATTTTATTATGACACGAGTGGGACACGGTGTTCATGTGTTCCTCGTGCTTTTATATCATAAACCGCTGGCGGTGAGGAAGGTATTCCACGGGCATGATTGATGTTGTGGGCACGAGACCCGTTGTTATACTTGAGTGATGACTTGAGGCGTGAGTCACGACTTGACATATCGCTTTGTTGTAAATTGTAGTTTGGTTATCATACATGTCTCTGCTTTATATGATCGCTATGATTTCATTTCTGATATGTATTTTCATTTCACATACTCAAATTGTTGTCTCGACCTCTCGGCCGTGCGTTCATGCCGCAGTTGAGGTACACGATCGTTGATCCTAGCTCTCGGTCACGATTCAGCGTTTGGGAAGCTCGTTTCTCGGAGGCTTATCGGTGGTATAGTCCTGCGTCGTAAGTGTTTACATTCGGGGTTTGGCGGGGCCTGTCCGCCATTGTTGTCGTATCATTCTTAGAGGTGCAGTAATCTTTGTTGTGGGCGGGGTTTGTAAAAGGATTAAGCTGTTCATGTTGAAAAAGTTGCTATTTATATATATCTTGAAGGTAACCGTTTTTGGTTAGCTTTGTCTTCTTATTTCACTGTCTTATTTCCTTTGGTTTCATGTATTGTCTTTATGTTCGTGATTACTCGATATATGTCTACTTGGGTGCGGGGTAAGGCACGATCCACGGGCGAGTTGGTCGTGACAAAAGTGGTATCGAGCGATTAATCCTCGGAAAGTGTCTCTGAGCCGTATCGGTAGAGTCTTGATTATCGGTGTGTTGTGCACCACCCGATAATCGAGGAGGCTATAGGATATTTTAGGATTGATTTCTATTCTTCTCACTCTGAGATCGTGCCTTAGAGGCGTGTTGTAAGTTGGACCTCTAACGTATTTCTTTCCACTACCGCTATGCCCCGCGTAGAAACCCGCCGGGCAGGGAGGGCAAAGCGGCCGAGAGGCTGCGAGTAGAGTTCGAGAGGGTTACGTGGGCACGAGCCCAATTATCACCTTGGGTGGTGCTTCATTCGGGGAGTTACTGGCGTCGCTAGCTTGGCAGAGTTTAGCACGGCGGCAGTTCCTCTGCGACCATGATATTTGAACCTTGATTCCACGGCCAGAGAGCGGTGAATATAGATTGCAAAGAGGCAACCTGTTACTAGCTATAGATTTGGCTACGGAGAGTATACCGATGTCCGCGAGTCTTGAGGACTATCTATAAGAGGTTGTGCAAGAATAATTCTTGAGATAGGCTTGAGCATGGCACGTATGCGGGCTTATGCGCAGCAGCGAGGCGATGTAGAGATCGGCGGGTTAACGAAGGGCGGTAGAAGAGGGCGAGCGGCAAAGGTCCTTTGGTAACTTTCGAGGCGAGTCACCTCGCGTAGATTTGATTATGCACATCCATCGCAGAGTGGTCTTCCACGAATTTCGGGGCGTTCGGGGTATGCAGGAGTTGGTTAGAACTCGGGGCTTCGGTTCACGATGTGTGAGCGTCATCGGAAATGTCATCTTTTAGGTTGGTACTTGTTGTACTATGACCGTCGAGTGCAGTGTCGAAGAGTGTCCTTGTAGGAGGACTTAGCCTTGAGGATCGGTGGGTAGTTCGTCATCTCCTTAGCTATGCGCCTGCAGGCGGGTTTGATTAGAACGACTAAGGAGTGAAGCGATGAGACATAGATCTATCCTTAACCCTCAGAGTTTTGTATAGGTGATAAGGTGAGTATACCTTAGGTGCTATGTTACGATAGCGATATGTTAGTTGTGATTTGAAATCATGGTTGCTTAACCGAGTAAGATTTTGGGGATAGAGAAAGTGTGAGCCTTAGAGCTTTATACGTAGAGACCTTAGAGGTGAGGCCATCTCGAGGAAAAAGGTGTAGTGTTATGGTTGACCACTTATCGGAGTGCATAGTGCACGTGAGTTATGTTGGGACAGTCCCTAGTAGTGTGGAATGAAAGGGGTAGTTGAGCTAAGAAGACCGCCAGGTTTTCGTAGCGTGATTAGTGAGATTGTTCGGTTCGGGAGCTAGTATGATGCGGCGTTGCGGGTCGGGTTGAGGCCACGTTGCGGGTCAACCCGCGGCGGGTTTAGTGGTGGGGTCGGTTGTGGTGGTCCCGCTTGTGGTAGGTCACGAGGTGTTAGGCCCATGTTCGGTTAACGGTCTGAGTTCGTGGATCGTTCGACCGGTGGTGGTCGATGGGGCAGCCCATCGTGTTCTTCGTTCGGGGCCGTTTACTCGGTGTGTTGAGTTATCGAAGGGTTGAAAGGCTGCGGGTGCCTACCTTAACCTTATGTCAGACAGTGAAGCCCAGGTTGTGGCTATTTTACGTCCTCTAACAGTTTACCAGGCATGGTTAAGAACTCAGGTGAGTCTCAGAATCGCATTCGCCCTCGGGCGGTCGCGTGGATTTGAGGTAGTCGTGGGGATTGTTGTCTCTGGGAGGAAGTGTTTAAGCTACCATTTGTGTTCGGATATCGCCATGAAGCCTTGTAAGGGCGGAAGTGTAAGTTGTCGGTCGATTGGTTCGATGTTGGCAAGGTTGAGCGGTTGGTTCAGCTTGTTCCGGTGTGGATAGTGAAGCTTGTCTAGAAGAGGTTACGGCATTTCGGAGGAATCGTGCGGATAATCGGCGGCGACGCTTAGAGTTGAGTTGACGGTCGGTCTTCTTGAAAGTACCACCCCGGGTTGGGTGTGACGAGTTTGGAATACAGAGGGGACTTAGCCCGAGTTACTTTGGGCCCTTTTGAGTTCATGTGAAGAATAGGCCAGGTTGCCTATATGTTAGCATTTGCCGTCCGACTTAGGAGGCAGTGCGTCCAGTCGTTCGTGTTATGTTCGGGAAAGTATCGGAGATCCATCCAGTATTCGATTAATGATGACCACGTGAGAGATAGTAACCGTAGTTTTGGAAAGCAAGCGATGTCGAAATGTGGTAAGAGTTCGTGTACGACATCCTCCGGGATCGCAAGCAGCCCGGTACCATTTGTTGGGTCGTCGGAGCAAGGCTCGCGACAAAGTGACAAAGTGGTATCTACGACGAGTAAAGAGAGAAGTGAGCATGTATGGCGAGCATTGATGTGATCATTTCTTTTGTAAAGAGAAGGTGCGAAGGAAGTATATTTTAGACCCCGGTGAGAAGTGTTTGTGGTTATGTTAGAGGTGTTTCCTCGTGGACTTGGATGGAGGTATTTTGCTTGGGTGTTTCCGTGGCCAGATGTGGCAGGTTTGTTTCGTAAGTATAGTAGTGAAGACTATCTTGGCGACGCGTTGTTTGAGACTTAGAAGGAACATTCGGGACGAATGTTTCTAAGGAGGAGAATGTTATACCGTATTTTCGGTAGTATGCGTGGGGCGTGCGTAGAAAATTTGAGTTTGTGCCTTGAAGTGCTTGGCCGAATTTTATTTGTGCATAACACGGTTAGAGTCGTTTTTGGCGAAGCGTTTTCACGACTTCGTAGGGAATTTCGGCTATGTCATTTCTTATTTTTGCGGATTTTTCAGAGAGGCGAAACATTTTGGACCAACAAGAGGCGACACTTGTCACCTCTCATTGGGACACCTGTAGTGATAATGTAGTGGCGAAAGTTGGCCATTGTGGTCAAGGGTTGGTAGGATATTTTGTGTGCAAGTTGGCTAGGTACACATGCCTAATCTTGGCCTTACACTTGCCTAGCACTTGGCTAAATCTTGGCCATTGGTTGGCCTTCACTTGACCTATAAATACCCCTCCCTTTGATGAACTTCTTCATCCAAAATCTCTTAAGTCTTGAAAGCTTCTTCCTCCCTTTGTGTAGAGTAGTGGCGAGCCTCCTCCTCCCCTTGGCGAGAGCCCTTCCCCACTAGTAGTGTGGCGTGGGGTACCCCTAGCCTAGTTGCTTTCGTATAATACCCCTCTCTTGGTAGAAATACTCTCAAAGTATTGTTATAATGCCCAAATTACCTTAGCCATATACCTTGTAGTATTCTAAGGTTATACCTATCTGAAGCCGAAATACTATTATACTTCCCTTAGTCACAAAACCGAAACCACAGGAAAAATCTCCATAGTCCGTTGGAGTATTGTGTAGAAGTTGGTTAGAACTTCTAAGGGTGGTTTAGAGCGGGTTGGGCGCTCGGAGTTGGAGCTAAGCGATTGCCGGGATCGACTTTATACTTGGATAATTATGGGCTTATCGAGGTAATTATCTTGTCCTCTATTGTAATTGGAAATTACATATTGTAGAATATATAGTTGAAGTATACTATATATAGAATCGAGCGTAGTTATCGGCAATGTCTTTTGACTTAAGCTCGAATAATACTTACGGCAATGTCTTTGCGACTTAAGCTGAATTTAAAGAAGAATCTTGAGCTGTAATTACATAGGGTTGTATTACGGTAGACTTGTGTAGTAGTAAGTGGAGTAGAATTGTACCCGTTTAGGGTTCGTTGTATAACCCCCCCCTGGTTGGCTTGGTCGCCGGCCTCGGTAGGGGAGGAGATTTCTGTTGTTGCGGGGAGAGTCTTTGCGAATTTTACGTAGAAAGTTCTCTGAAGAGACCTTATGTTAATAAGCGCCTTGTGGCCTTATAAGTGGAAGTACTATGCGTGGCGCGATCTACTTGGCTTAGGGAGTAGCCGGTTTGAGGTACTTGGAGCGTTTTGCTATTAGTCGATAATCGTCGCGAGGTATGTGAACCTCTTCCTATCTCTTCTAGCATGATATGTGTGAACTATGTAGTACGGTAGACGTACATGTGCTAAATGTATGTGATTGGTTTAAAACATAAAGTGTTATAACGACTTTATGGGAAGTTGGTTATATGACTTTATGTTGGTAAGAAAATACATGTGGTTTTAAAAGTCTTGATTTGAACTATAAGCGGCTTGTTATGTGTTAATAAAGAAGTTGAAGTATTTCAAAAGATTTTTGAATCATTTTGAAAGAAGAAGTAATATACTTGGTTTTTGAAAAACTTAAGAGTTATACTAGCTTTATGGGAAGTTAGGTATAACGGCTTAAGAATGCTTTCTTGATTTGAATCGAGAATGTGTATCGACAAACCAACTGCGGCGTTAATAAAAGGAAATGTTTTGACTAATTAAGTATTATTAAAACCGGTAGAAACTTCCATCTGCATAGAAGCTAAGATGAGACAAAATGATATTTCCTAGATCATGGTCTTTGTAATAAGATTGTTATAAACAAGAATATCCTACTCACATATAAGACTTATGTTCCTCAGATAGTTTTAAGGAGAATTATATTCTCAAATGAATAAGACTATGAACTACGAAACCTTTCTAAAATGAGAAACTTGAACATTGGAAATTAGGCAAACTTGATCATTGGAAAGAATGTTGCTACTTGATTTTACAAAGAGAAGTAATTGATTTACTTTAAAAGGATAGTCACTCTATTTTATACTACGGGTATTGTGTGACATTGTGAAAGTAACGTATCTTTTAAAAGAGTTAATGTATGAAGTACTTTGGGGATAAAAAAACGAACTTGTTAATCCTATAGTAGAAGGTACCTTGTGTGAACAACTTGATTGTATTGGTATGTGATAGCCTTGTAATACTTTCTTGATTGCTTTGATAAGTGAACGTGTTGGGATGCTACGTGTGTTAGTATCTTGTGATGTTTGTGTGAAGGGGTTTCCCTTGATTGTGCTTATTAACTATCAGTCGTTATGATGGTATTGTGGCATTCATCTCTTGAGATGATTAGGGGTTAAGCCCTCCGTGCGGGGTAGACTCGGCGGTCGATGGACCTATGATTCGAGAATACCTCACGCAGTCGGGGCCTATCGCGAGCTACGAGAGTTCGAGGTTAGTGTCGTCCTTTATGGGCATGCGGTCCGTGGCGTGCGGTGCGAAGTCGGGGCGATCTCGGGAGTAGCTACCCTCGATGCGGGGAATACCTCATGCGGGCGATGAGATTGGCCTATGCGAGTGCGGGAGTTCGAGGTTAGACGCGCATTGATCTGCGGGCAAGTGGCGGCTTTGATCATGTGACGGTCTAGACAGATCTTATGATCTGATTCATGACCTTGTTAATGCGTGGGTTTTTAGTAGTCGGCTATGCCTTCGTACTTACCGTCTGATTTTATTATGACCGCAGGTGGGACACGGTGTTCATGTGTGTTCCTTGGTGCTTTTATATCATAAATCGCGGCGGTGAGGAAGGTATTCCACGGGCATGATTGATGTTGTGGGCACGAGACCCATTGTTATACTTGAGTGATGACTTGAGGCGTGAGTCACGACTTGACATATTTGCTTTGTTGTAAATTGTAGTTTGGTTATCATACATGTCTCTGCTTTATATGACTGCTATGATTTCATTTCTGATATGTATTTTGATTTCACATACTCGTTTTGTTGTCTTGACCTCGCCCGAGGCTGCGTTCATGCCGCGAGTTGAGGTACACGATCGTTGATCCTAGCTCTCGGTCACGATTTCACGTTTGGGAAGCTCCGTTTCTCGGAGGCTTATCGGTGGTATAGTCCCCGCGTCGTAAGTGTTTACATTCGGGGTTTGGCGGGGCCTGTCGCCCATTGTTGTCGTATCATTCTTAGAAGTGCAGTAATCTTGTTGTGGGCAGGGTTTGTAAAAAGGATTAAACTGTTCATGTTGAAAAAGTTGCTATTTATATATATACTGAAGGTAACCGTTTTTGGTTAGCCTGTCTTCTTATTTCACTGTCTTATTTCACTGGTTTCATGTATTGTCTTTATGTTCCGCTGATTACTCTGATATATGTCTACTTGGGTGCCCGGGGTAAGGCACCAGTCACGGGCCCGGGTTCGGGTCGTGACAATAGGCAAGTTTCACAACAACAAGCATAGGCAAGTTTCACATCAACAAGCATAGGCAAGTTTCACAACAACAAGCATAGGCAAGTTATACACAACTCAAAGTACTTTCATTTTATGCCAAAGTCCGGGTTTTAACCCTAAAGTGCTACGTACGTTAATTTCCTTTTTAAGAGATCTGTTCCTTTTATAAAAGTCACCCGTTACCCGTAGTATAAAAATAGAGTGACTTACATCTTTTAAGTAAACCAATACAACTTCCATACTTTTCCTTTTTAAAACCAAAATTAAGGCAATGCCACGCCTTCTTTGTTGGACCAAAATATTTCTCTTTTTAAAGTCAATTTACCACATTAAAACCAATGATAAAAATCCTTATTTTGTTCTCATAAAGTCGTTATAACTAACTTCCCATAAAGCTGTTATAACACTTTATGTTTTAAACCAATTTAAGACAAAACAATGCCTTTCTTTTCCCTAGAGTTCCAGTTTGCCTAATTTTAATTACTCAAGTCTCTTTACTTTAGAAAAGTTTCATAGTTCGATGTCTTAATTTCCTTTAAACCAATTGAGTAACATATGCCATAAGTAGTAGGTTATTCTTGTTCATAAATCTTATTTAAGCGACCATGATCTAGGAAATGTAATATCATTTTGTCTCATCTTAGCTTCATGCGGATGGAGGTCTCTCTTGGTTTTAATAATACTTCTTTATTCAATACATTTCCTTTATTAACGTATTTGCGGTGGTTTGTCGATACTCATTCGATTTAGAAATCGGTAAAACATTATTCCTTTTAAAACCAAGTACTCATTACTCACGAATGAGGTTTCACAAACATCCATATTAAGTCAAGTCTCTTATCTTTTAAGAATAAGTCTCTTAACTTCTAAACCATTAAACCATTCTTTTATCTTTCTTAAGGCGTTACACCTAACTTCTCATAAAGTGGTATAACTCTTATGTTTTCAAACCAAGTATACACTTCTTTCAAAAGGTTTCTTAATCTATTAGAATACTTCAGGTTCTTTTACATCAAGTCGGTTATAAGTCAAATCGATTATCTTTTAAAAACCACAAAGCATTTCTCATTTACATAGAAATTTGTTATAACGACTTCCCATAAAGCCGTTATAACACTTTATGTTTAAAGACAATCAAATACATTTAACACGTATCGTCTACCGTACTACATAGTTATACACATATCATGCTAGAACAGATAGGAAGAGGTTCACATACCTCGCGACGATTATCGACTAATAGCAAACCGCTCCAAGTTCCTCAAACCGTCGGCTACACTTTAAGCCAAGCAGATCACTCCACACGTAGTACTTCAACCTATAGAGGCCAAAGGCGCTATTAACATCTTTAGATCCCGGCGTAGAATATTCTCTGAAAATTCGCGACACCTCCCCATGAGCGTAATTCTCCTCCTCTATCGAGGCGGCTACCAAGCCAACGAGGGTTTACGTCTAACCTGACGTGTACAATTATACTTCACGATGTGCTATACAAGTCTCATGTCTGATACACCCTATGTAATTACAGTTCAGTTCTCTTCTTTAAATTCAGGCTTAAGTCAAAAGACATTGCCGCAATTATAATCAGTTCTATATATAGTATACTTCAACTATATATTCCTACAACATGTAATTTCCAATTACAACAGAGTCAAGAGTGTTTACCTCGATAAGCCCAAAATTATCCGAGTTTAAATGTCGATCCCGAGCAAGGTTTAGCTCCTACAGGCGCTCGACCCGCTCCAAACAACCCTTAGAAGTTCTAACCAACTTCTACCTAAATACTTCAACTAACAATGAAGATTTCCTTAGGGTTTCGTTTAGAGGCTAAGAGGAAGTATAATGGTATTTTCTGGGCTTTTGTATAAGTGTAACCTTGGGAATACTACAAGATATTTGAGCCAAGGTTTTTGGGCATTATAACAATACTAGGAGAGTATTTCTATACCACAAAAAGGGGGGGTATTATACGAAAACAACTAGGCTAGGGGGGGTGTACCCCACGGCCAAGCCTCTACAAAGGGGGCGGGGGAGGGGCTTTGGACGAAGCAAACAAGAGGAGGAGTAGTGTGAGACTTAGAAAGATTGCTCAAGTTTGGATGAAGAAAGTCTTCAACTTAGAGGGGTATTTATAGGTCAAGTAAAGGCCAACCAATGGCCAAGATGAAGACAAGTGTGGTGCAAGTGTAGGGCTAGATTTCAACCATGTGGACCTTATCCATCTACCACACCAACTTGCACAAATATCCTACCTAACCAAAGGCACAAAAAACGTGCCCTTGACTTGCCCTTGCCGTCCACTTGCTCCCAATGTGAGGTGACACATGTCACCCTCCCGTTGGTCCAAAATGTTTCGTCTCTCGGAAAAATCCGTAAAAATTATTAATGACATAGCCGGAATTTTCCCTACGAAAGTTGTGGAAACGTTTCGTCGAAAAACGACTCTTTTTGTGCACTTGTGTACAAATTTCGAAACTATGCTTACTTTAAGGCTCAAATTATAATACGTACGTCCTCATGTACATACTCTGGAAATACGGGGTATAACAGGGATTCAACCTAATAAGACAGCTCTACTGCACGATCTCAGAGAGAGAAGAATGGAAACCAATCCTAAATGTCCTGCAGCCCCCTGATTATAGATGTGGTGCACAACACACCGATAATCAAGACTCTACTAGACACGGTCTGTAGACACTTTCCGAGGACTAACTGCTCTGATACCACTTTTGTCACGACCCGTTCCGGGACGCGGCGGTGCCCTACAGGCACCGCTACAGTATACATCGAGAGATCATCGTGAACATACATGAAACTTATAAAATAAAACAACAGGTTAGCCGATAGGGCTACCTTCCATAATATAAACATAATCAAAAGTACAACTCAGTTCTTACAGCCCAACCACATATGTGAATACAGACCTCTAGGAATAACAACTGAACAACTGTGGCGGGACAGGGCCCCGCCATACCCCTGAATATACATGAATCTACTACTTCAGGGAAAACCGTACCAAGAGATAAAGCCTCCGGAGCAAATGGAGCTTTTTCCCAAAAACTGAACCGAGATCCTAAGAGCAAGGATCACCAACCTGGGTACCTAAAACCTGCGGGCATGAACGGCCCGAAGAAGTCGATTACAACAGTGCGAATATGGAACAGAAATAACGTACAGTAAACAGATCATAACTGTACAAAAGAATGACAAGGACAAGTATAAAACAATACATACGGATCTGCGTGTCATTACCACTTATGAACTTAATCGCACTATTATCTTTTCCATTCTTAATAAAAATTTACAACCACTTTCTTACGCATTTTTAGAAAAAATCATTAAGTTCATTACTATATAACTCACTTATCTTTCATAAGTATAAACGGCCGCTTTGGGAGGGGCACTTATACTACGGCCCGATCTGGGGCGCGATCAAGGTCACATAGTGCGCGTGAAGGTATCTTGCCGGCCCGATCACGGGTCGATAATGTCATCTAGTGCGCGTAAAGGTATCTTTGCGGCCCATTCTGGGTCGATAATGTCATATAGTGCGCGTATGGGTATCTTGCGGCCCGTTCTGGGTCGATAATGTCATATAGTGCGCGTATGGGTATCGCCCGGCCCGTTCTCGGTCGATAATGTCATATAGTGCGCGGTATGGGTATCTTGCGGCCCGTTCTGGGTCGATAATGTCATATAGTCTGCCCGTATAGGTATACTGCCCGGATACTAACAACTATAGTATCAAGTCCTATCTACCTTTCAAGATAAGTCACAATACCTTTTTAGAAATACAATTAGAACTACAAAACAAGTGACTTCTTTCTTAAAACCTAAGCAACTGGTACCTTAAAAACAGTTTGCCCTTCTTTATTTCAAATCATTTCATTACTTACATTACTGAAGAAAACCATTCTTTTAACCTTCCATAAAGCCGTTATAACCAACTTCCCATAAAGCCGTTATAACCCTTTATGGTTTTAGACAACTCGTTCCTTTTATAACCAAGAGACTTCTACTTTTTGAAACCAAGTATTAAATACTTTCAAATCAATTCTCTTAACTTTCAAAAATACAATTAGTCTCTTAACCTTTTGAACTCAAGTGACTCCTTTTATTATAAAACCTTAGGCAATTGATGTCTTAAAATCAAGTTGCCTTTTCATTTAAAACAAGTCATTTATCTTTCCATAAAGCAAATATAACTAACTTTCCATAAAGCCGTTATATTCACTTTATGCCTTAGCCAAAAACAATTTCCTATCCAAGGGACTTATACGTTTAAAACGGAACAAGTATCACATACTTCTAAACTCTTCAAGTCCCTTAACTTTACTAAGACTTAAGAGATCCTTAATATTTTCAAAGAAGTGAGTTAACTCCCTAACTCACCCGACTTGGCATTTTATAAGGCTAGCAAAGAATGTCAAAGTCTTGTACGTCACCAAGTATTACATACGTGCAACTAGTCATGCTTAAAGATAGGAAAAGTTCTATATAGAGTAGGTCACACAACTACCTCTTAACTTCTAAGAGTATAAGGAAACATGAAGTGATACCACAGGTATATTCCATACATAGAATCATGCCAAAGGAAGGAAGAGGTTCACATACCTCGCGACGATTGTCGACAAGTAGCAAAATGCTCCAAAGTACTTCAACCTTGAGCTATCCCATTCTTCAAGTAGGATACGCTATACTTAGTTCTTCAACCTATCATGGTCACAATCGTCCATTAACCTCTTACTTGACGTAGAATATTCTAAGTGCTAAGTCGCCAAATTCTACGGAAAATCGGACAGCACCTCCTTTGTTTCTACTACAATGCCACCTTTTTCAAGGCCGAATACAATAACCAAACAGCCCCAATTGGCTCACCACAATCTATAAGGTAGTCCAATACAAATAAATACCAACTATTACAAACTACAGTACAAATTCGGCCACCAGAGTTCAACAATACCAATTCTTATCCAATTTCCATTTCAACCCAAGTTATTAGCCTAACATGATATCAAGTCACAAACGATTATAACTACTATAATCTCCAGTCAAAAACATGCGACGATTCTAATAACGACTAAAATTGTAATCCAACTTAACATGGCTTACATTACATTTCGGATTTCCAAGGCTACAATCAATCCATAATCCATATAAACTTCAACACATATACCTCATGCTAGCAAAAGTAAAGCTAACAACAATATAAATAATCGTGAAACACTCAAAGAACAAGATTATACCTCAGCGATTCTTAGTCGACTTCCAATCCGAAATCGCTCCTTAGCAACTTAGAGCCTCCTCAAGATACTTCAATCCGCTACTTGAGACCCTTAGAACCATACCAACAACTTTCCTTCAAACTTTCAATCCAAAACCTAGAAAGCCACTAGGTTTTCACTTTCGACTAACAGAAAACTATCTTTTTCCGAGATTTTTCTATTGAGATACACTCACAATACACTAAGGAACCTTGGTTTAAAGTGTGAAGCTTAATGGACAACAAACAAAAATTTTTTCTTTTTCTTGGACTCAAACCCGAGAGCTAAGCCTCTATGTTCTTCAATTTTGTGAAAAATATTCTAAGTGTTAAGCTTGTCTTGCACTACTAGTATAATATAGTGTAAAGGAGGATTAAGATCTAAACAAATGGGTGGTTTGGATGAGGTCTTAACAAATATCAAGACTAAAGTGGGGTCTTTGACTTGGTCAATGTTGTCAAGCTCTAAGGCTAGCAAGACTTGTCTTCCTAACAAGGGTCAAATGACCCTTTTGTCCATGATCATTTCGTCCAAGGCATTCTAAGGGGGGTGACACGTGTCGCCTCCCATTAAATCCTGATAATACGTTTTCCGACAATTCCTAATTCCGCTAAATTTTTACAAGTCTCAATTCTTGACGCTTATGAGTTCTCACGTACGTTCTTAAAACATGTCCTGTAAATACGGGGTGTAACAAAACCAAGGCAATACCATGTCTTCCTTTTTAGAAATACCAAGGCACTCTCATACCTTTCATTTTTAAATCCTCATTTGGAAAATCAAGACACTTATCATATCAAGTATCATTTTAAATCCTCTTTTGAAAAATCAAGACACTTATCATATCAAGTATCATTTTAAATTCTCTTTTGGAAAGTCAAGACACTTACACTTTTATAACCAAGTGACTTATACTTTTAAAATCAAGTCAAGTATACTTTTAAAATCAAGTTACTATCACCTCATGTACCACATGGAATCTAGATTCATTTAAAACACGTACGTCTACCGTACACTCATTTTATAAAGCTCATGCTCAAAGAAGAAAGGAAGAGTCACATACTAACACTTGTCGTTTGTACCAACTCGATAATCTAAATTCGTCTCGCTCCTCTGGCTAACATTATGGAAACATTTGAATGGTGATAACCGATCCGAATTGCCAAATAAATCTATTTTATGAGTCGTTAGTAGGTTATATATTTATAATGATCTTATCTAATCAGTTGTGAACCTAGAAAATGTAAAACGAACTGGTTATATATTAGTTTCTCTGCAGATGGAAGTCTAATCATTTCAATATAATTGATTGTCGATACCTTTTTTATTTAACGCTGTAATGGCTTGTTCGATAACTTTTTCATTTAACGCTGCAATGAATTATTTTAATACGCTTACCAAAATCAGTCTCAACGCTTAATACTTATTAGTGTTGTAACTTAGCAAGATCAACTCGACTCCAGTGCTTACTAAAAAGACTTACCAACATCTCCCATAAGACTTGGTAGAATAAATTGAAACAATATCACAGTTATGGTTCATATGTAGAACATGCCAAAGAAAGAAGGAAGAACTTCACATACCTTATCGGTGCACTAACCAACTCAACAATCTAGAATCCGCCTCAAGTAGTACTTAAACCTATAAATACAATAGCATGTATATCAACTCCATGCTTACTAGTGTAGGTCAATACCAAGTAATGTCTCTCTTTTCGTATAAAAATTTGAACAACACTTCCCCTACTTATACTGTTATACCCCGTATTTCCAGAGTATGTACGTGAGGGCGTACGTATTAATTTTTTATTTTTTTTCCTTAAGAATTGACAAGTTTCGAAATTTGGGCACAAGTGCCGATAGGAGTCGTTTTTCGACGAAACGTTTCCACAACTTTCGTAGGGAAAATTCCGGCTATGTCATTTTTAATTTTTGCGGATTTTTCCGAGAGACGAAACATTTTGGACCAACGGGAGGGTGACAAGTGTCACCCTCACATTGGGTGCGTTTTGGGGCGGTAATGGACGAAAGGGTGGGGTGTAGTTGGTAGGATATTTGTGCAAGTTGGTGTGGTAGATGGATAAGGTCCACATGGTTAAAATCTAGCCCTACACTTGCACCACACTTGTCTTCATCTTGGCCATTGGTTGGCCTTCACTTGACCTATAAATACCCCTCTAGTTGAAGACATTCTTCATCCAAAACTTGAGCAATCTTTCTAAGTCTCAAATACTCCCTCCCTCTTGTTTGCTTTCGTCCACCACACCCCCCTCCCCCTTTGAGAAGGCCCTTTGGCCGAGAGCTTCCCTCCCTGTGGTGCCACTAGCCAGGGTACCCCTAGCCTTGTTGTCTCGTATAAATACCCCCCCCTTTGTGGTATAGAAATACTCTCCTAGTATTGTTATAATGCCCAAAATACTCTAGCCCATATACCTTATAGTACTTCCAAAGTTACCTCTATACGTAGAGCCCGGAAAATACTATTATACTTCCTTTAGCCACTAAACGAGACCCTAAGGAAATCTTCACCCGTAGTGGAAGTTATAAGTAGAAGTTGGTTAGAACTTCTAAGGGTTGGTTGGAGCGGGTCGGAGCGCTCGGAGTAGGAGCTAAACCTTGCTCAGGATCGACATTTAAACTCGGATAATTTTGGGCTTATCGAGGTAAAACACTCTTGACCTTCTGTTGTAATTGGAAATTACATGTTGTTGGATTATATAGTTAAGGTATACTATATATAGTATTGAACATAATTGTGCGGCAATGTCTTTTGACTTAAGCCTGAATTTAAAGAAGTAAACTGAACTGTAATTACATAGGACTGTATTACAGTAGACTTGTGTTGTATTACTGTGAGTAGAATTGTACACGTCCGGTTAGACGTGCAAACCCCCCCCCTGGTTGGCTTGGTAGCCGGCCTCGATAAAGGAGGAGATTAACGGCATTTGCGGGAAAATCTTGCCAAATTTTCTGTAGAATATTCTACGTGGAGACCTTGATGTTAATAGGCGTCTTGTGGCCTCTATAGGTTGAAATACTGCGTGTGGCGTGGTCTACTTGGCTTACGGTGTAGCCGACGGTTTGAGGTACTTGGAGCGTTTTGCTATTAGTCGATAATCGTCGCGAGGTATGTGAACCTCTTCCTATCTTTTCTAGCATGATCTATGTGTAACTATGTAAATGCGGTGAGCGTACATGTGCTAAATGTATTTGATTGGTTTTAAAACATAAAGTGTTATAACGACTTTATGGGAAGTTGGTTATAACAGCTTTATGTAGGTAAGGAAATGCTTTGTGGTTTTAAAAAGGTAACGGATTTGACTTATAACTGACTTGTTGTGTAATAGTAAAGGATCTTGAAGTATTTCAAAGAATCTTTGAATCATCGTTAACGGAAGAGTAATACTTGGTTTTGAAAACATAAGAGTTATACTAGCTTTATGGGAGGTTAGGTATAACGTCTTAAGAGAATGGTTTCTTGATTTTTAGAAGTTAAGAGACTTAATCTTAAAAGATAAGAGACTTGACTTGATATGGATGTTAGTGTGAAACCTCATTCGTGAGTAATGAGTACACAGTTGTAAAAGGAATAATGTTTCTTGATTCGAAATCGAGAATAAGTATCGAACAAACCACTGCAGCGCTAATAAAGGAAAATGTAGTGACTAATGAAGTATTATTAAAACCAGTAGAAACCTCCATCTGCATAGAAGCTAAAGATGAGACAAAATGAGATTACATTTTCTAGATCATGGCTGCTTAATAAGATTGATTATGAACAAGAATAACCTACTCGCCTAGGGCATATGTTACTCAATTGTTTTAAAAAGAGATTAAGACATTGAACTATGAAACTTTTCTAAAAAGAGACTGGCGTAATTGAAATTAGGCAAACTGGAACTTTAGGGAAAAGAAAGGCATTGGGTTGTCTTAAAATGGTTTAAAACATAAAGTGTTATAACAGCTTTATGGGAAGTTGGTTATAACGACTTTATGAAAACAAAAGAAAGGTTTTAGCATTGGTTTTAATGTGGTAACTTGACTTTAAAAAGAGAAGTGTTTTGGTCTAAAAAGAAGGCATGGTATTGCCTTAATTCGGTTTTAAAAAAGGGAAAGTATGGAAGTTGTTTTGGTTTACTTAAAAGGATATAAGTCACTCTATTTTTATACTACGGGTATCAGGTGACTTTTATAAAAGGGAATGGATCTTTAAAAGGAACTTAACGTACGTAGTACTTTAGGGTTAAAAACCCGGACTTTGGCATAAAATGAAAGTACCTTGAGTTGTGTAACTTGCCTATGCTTGTTGTTGTGTAACTTGCCTATACTTGTTGTTGTGTAACTTGCCTATGCTTGTTGTTGTGTAACTTGCCTATGCTTGTTGTTGTGTAACTTGCCTATACTGGTTGTTGTGTAACTTGCTTATTCTTGTGGTGATAGCCTTTGTTGTGCAAAAATGGTGTTCTATATAAGCGCGTCTCTCAATGGAGTGCCGGTTGACTTGTTGAGGACTTTCTTGGACGTCTGCGGTGTGGAAAATTCCACGGGTATGCTCGCATTGATAGTGTTATTCCATGGACTAGCTCTCCACGAGGTTTCTTCTTGTTCGGCCTTGGTACGGTGGTGGCTTCGTACTTGCCGTCTCGTGGTGATTCGGCCTTAGTACACGGTAGTTAGCCCTCGCACTTGCCCGTTCGATTAGCGGCGAAGTCTCGTGATCTGACCTTGGTACGGTGGTCGACCCTCGTACTTGCCGGTCGGCTCGTGACGGCCTTGGTATCGGTAGTCGGCTCTCGCGCTTGCCGTGTCGACCGTGTTTGTGGTTGCATTGTATTATTGGTGCGGTCGGATCTGGTAGTTATACTTGTCTGTCACGGTTTTATGACACAGTGGGACACGGTGTTCAGTATACTCCTTGGTATTGTTATATCATAAAGCGCCGGATGAGGAAGAAATTCCACGCACGAGTGATAATTTGGAGGCGTGAGTCACGACTTGATGTAGCGGTTATATGTTATATCTTGTAGTTTGGTCATCATACATGTCTCTGCTTTATATAGACTATTATGATTTCATTTCTGATATTTTGATTTCACATACTTGGTACTGTTATCGACCTCGCCGGGCTGCGTTCATCCGCGGTAGAAATACATCGGTTGTCGATCCGCGTTTAGGATCTCATTTCAGCGTTTTGGGAAGCTCGTTCCGTCGGAGGCTTATCTTTGGTATGTTACCACAGTGCATGTAAGTTACAGTGCGTTCGAGGGTATGGCGGGGCCACTGTCCGTCATAGTTGTTGTATAAATCTTAGAAGTGCATGCTTTGTTGTGGCGGGGTTGTAAGGATTATGCTATTCAAATGTCTTTATATATATATATGTTGAAAGGCATTTATTTTGGTTGGCTTTGTTTATTTATAATATCTCTCATTTCATGTTCATGTTTTATTTTCCGCTGATTTTCTCTGATGGTTGTATCACTAGGGTGCCCGGGGTAAGGCACCAGTCACGGGCCCGGATTCGGGTCGTGACATATACGTACTTTTCCACCTTTCAAGAAGGCCAATTTCATCAACAATCAAGCACCAATTAAGGGCACAACCAATCAGTTAACCAAGGTGATTCACACACATACTTTTCACGTAAAAATAACCCCATTATCTCAATAAAACAGTCCACAATCCAACAACAATGAGGGTAAAAAGTAAAGTCTTTCTACACCTTTCTACACCATTATTCCTTTAGGACTTACATTAGCAATTACTACACTTAAACAGGCATATTGGTGGCTGAATTTCCAGCATGTACACGCCACAAAAAAGTCCCTAAAACTGCATCACAATTCCCCACAGTTTTACCATAGTTTCGGCCAACATCAAGACTCCAAACCAAAGCCCTTTTTCATAACTCTTATAATCCAATATAAGTTCAACACTTCATATAAACCATATCAACATATAATAGCAACATTTCCTTCATTTTATCATGCAAGTAGTGACGTTCATAACAACAATAATAACCAACGAAATCCGATAACCAAAACTGTCCAAAATCAGCTATAAGCCCAAAACTGTCACAAACACTTCTTATTCTCCATTCTTCTTAACACAAGGTCATCTATTAACTATAACATCATGTAATATCCAATTACTTCAAGAGGAAGAAGAATTTTACCTTAAGTTTTTGCCCACAACCGTCCCAAAACAGTCCACACAATATTGGCCCACAGTTTTGTCTTAGCTCCACTTCTTTAAGTTCCAATCACACCCACGTATCCTCTACAAGCTTGTATCCATCTTGCTTTCATGTTTTACTTTCAAAAAGTTCATAACAAGCTTAGGGTTTCAAGATAGTGTTTAGGCTAAAATCGTGATCACTTAACTTGGAGAGTTAACTTGGCTTAGAACTCGATTAGGGAGCTTAATTTTGGAAAATAACTTATACTTGTTCTTCACTTTTTCATGGATTTTCGAGAACTTCAAGGTCAAGGAAGGGAGAAGAGAGATTTGAAGATGAAGATATTTGTGAGCTTAAGTCTTGCAAGACTTTGATATATATTAAGTGTACAAGAACAAGTGGATGGGGGACCCTCGAACCCCACTTGTCCATTTGTCTTCCCTTCATAAAATATCTCCCACACTTAGCAAATTTTCTTGAAATTTTTGAACCAAACATGCCCCAAAATCGTGAAATTTTCAATTGGCTCATATTCTTAATCCCAAGATTTAATAACACAATCCAAAGTCCATAACTCCATTTGGAAAGAATTCAACCACTAATATAATTTTCGTCATCACATTTTTTTGTATCCAAATTTTTCTATAGAGAAATGTAAATATACTTTCCTTCCAACCTTCTAATCTTATTTCCTTACTTACGTTCTCACTTATATGCCCTGGAACTTCGGGGTGTAACAACTTCCCTTTACATTCTCCCGAAATAACCCTCAAACACACCACTATCCCGCTAATCCGAGAACCCCGATATTTCCATCCTATTTCGGGTCAACCCTTTCCTTTGGTATCAGATCAAGGAAATCCGGTAACACCCCGTATCTTGGGGGGATAGTTTGAGCATCTAGACGTATGCCAATAAGGAGCTTAGTGTATAAAAGGATGTGATCGCGAACTAATTTAGGACTTAACGACTTAGTCACAATAATGATCGGTTAAGTGACAACGTTGATCGGCTAATTAATAAATTATAGCATGGGAGACATCAATGACCGACTAAGTAATTCATTACAGTGGGGGACAACAAGGATCGGCTAGTTGATAAAAAGTTAGTGGGAATAATTACGTGTCAACAAGTTAATTCTTGAGCAAGACTATTTGTGACTAGGTGGTCTATATAGCTAGGTGGCATCTTTAGAATGAGTTTACTACTTAATTATAGTGGGGGACAAAAGAGACGTTTGGATATATATTAAGGGGACAAGATGTCCACATGGCATCATAAGGAAGAGTATTAAGTGACTAAGCTTGTAATTGGTTTTGGTGGAAGCTTATGGAATTAATAGGTGTCGTGAGAGTAGTGAATAAGGGAGGGGGAAACTATGGTCTATTATAAAAGATTCCTTTGAGACCTTTTATATGAAACAATCTCATTCATTTTATACAACACCGTTCGTTAGTTAATATAGGCTCTTCCAGTTCATTTGCACTTTCTAATTTCAAAGTCTTTTCCCCTGTTAAATGTAACAAGCATTCAGCAACACTTAGTGTTAGGAATTTATTATTTCATTTTGAAATACATACTCTCACTTTGGGAATAAGTTATTTGCAAGTAAGAAGGGGTCGACAACAACATAAACCTCTTGTTTCTCGAATGCTCGGTGTAGAGCATAGGTTGGGTATCATACGGACTACTTGGGTTATGTTATCGAGTGTATCAGTTAAGGTATGTTAAGGCAGAATTCATTTCTTTCCTTTGGCATGTTCCATGTAACGAAACATAACCGTGGTAATGTTCCATAAATTGTTCTACTCTTAGTAGTTAAGGATGTTCATGTTATTGATTCCTATGTTAAAAATATTGTCTAGATATATTCCTAAATCCTTATTAAGGTATATTGAAAAGATGTTAAAATTCCAAATGTTAGCCGAATGTATGTTCCTAAATCCTAATTGAGGTATATGAAAAAGATGTTAAGATTTTCAATGGTAGCCGAAGGTACAAGGATATTATGTCACCCGATAAGTTCAGAATGTTTATTGTCATTCATGCATTTCATTCATGTTTTACCTAAGACCTTATATTGGGGATGGAAACGAGATAGGTAGACCACATGATCAGCTGGGCTATGAAAATTAAATGATGCCCACAGAGGTTAAATGAAAAAGAAGATGTCTGATGAAGGGACAGTATATATATATATATATATATATATATATATATATATATATATATATATATATATATATATATATTTATATATATGTTATGGGAAGGAAAATGTCCCTGTGTGGCCATTATCTATGTATTACCGCATTGTGCATGACATCTAGGCATACTAGGGCCCTCAAAGGCATTGATTATTGTCAGCCGTTTCTGTCAGTTGTTTCTGTTTCAGGTTGGTATGTATATCTGTTATGTTATTTATTTATGCCTGACATACTTAGTACATCAATTATATTTACGTCCCTTTTGTCGGAGTACGCTGCGTTTCATGTCAGTAGGTTTAGTTAAAGAGAGTAACGGTTTACACTAGTAGGTTGCTTGTTCAGCTAATATTGGAGCACTCTACTTGATTCAGAGTTGCAGTGTCTAGTCATGGTATGCTATTTTGCATATGTATACGGGTATGGCGGGGCTGTCCATACTTATGATGTCATGTATTCTTTAGAGGCTTGCAGATATATGTTCTGTGTATGGTAGTTGTATATGTCCCTGTCGGCTGTGATGTATATGTCAGCCAAATATTTGATAATGACCCTTGTGTCCATGATTGATTTTGGATAGTTGGTAAGTTTGTGAAGAGTGGTGCTCGGCAGGTAAGGTCCGAGTGCCCGTCATGGCCCTCCGATTTTGGTCATGACAAACTTGATATCAGAACATGACTATCCTAGGAAGTCTACAAGCCATGTATAGTAGAGTCTTGTTTATCAGTGCGTAGCGCGCCACACTTATACACAGAAGACTACAAGACATTTAGGGATGGTTTCTATTCTTTCATATCATAGATCGTGCAGTAGAACTGAGTCTTAAGAATTCGAGTTTAAATCCTTCCTTATACTGTCTCAGTAGTGTCGGTTACCAAAATGACTTCGGTTAGTTCATATTAATATGCTGAGTAAAAGAGTGACTTCTACTAGACAATTGATACGCTAGAAGGGCAGTAGTACGTAAAAGGTTTCGAGATTACAAGAATTTGTCTCACTCATATACGGAAGAGATAATGCAAGTCTAGAAAGAAAAATACTTGCTTTGGGATACAGAAGAGAGTGAAGTAAGGAAACACTAAGCACCAGAAGGCAGAAGATTGTAAGGATTCGTTGTGTAGATGTTACACCCCGTAATTCCAGGACATGTATATAAGAACATACGTAAGAAATCAGGATGCTAGAACTTGAGACTCGTAGAATTTATCGAAATTATGGAAATGTCGGGAAACGAAATATTACGACGAATGGGAGGGTGACACGTGTCACCCCTTTGGTTGGTCTTGGTTAAATTAGACCAAGGGCTAGAAGGTATTTTGACCAAAGCTTGGATGAACAAGTCTTGCAAGCTCAAGCTTGAAATTTTTGACTAAGTCAAAGAGCCCACTTGGCTTGATATTTAAATTTCTTTCATCCAAAACACACAAGTGTATTGATCTAGACCCTCCATTTAATTATATAAGCATACTAGTAGCAAGACAAGTCTTCCACACTTAGAAAAATTTCAAGAAAAACATTGCTCTTGTTCTTGAGCTCTCGGGTTAGGCATCAACAAGAAGAGAAAAAATTATGTTTGTGGTTCAATAATCCCAACACTTTAAACCAAGTTTCCTAAGGGTATTGTAAGGATATCTCAATAGAAAGATCCCGTAAAAGTTTCGTTTTTGCATTAGTCGCAAGGTGAAAACCTAAGTCGCTTCCATAGGTTTTGTTTGGAAATTGAAGGGAAGTTGTTTGTGAACTTCTAAGAGCTTCAAGTGGCGGATTGGAGTGTCAAGGAAAGGAGCTAAGTTGCTACGGAGCGACTTCGGATCTTGAAGTTGGATTAAGGCTTGTCAAGGTAACAATCTTGTTCACTTAGTGTTATAAGATTACATATTGTTGTAGTTATGGATATAAACAAGCATGAGATATATATTGAAGATTGAAATGTTATGGAATATTTGGATGGAATCCGAAGGTTGCATGTTTAACCTTAAGATTGTAATTCGATTTAGTTATTAGTTTTAGTCGTCACATGTCATATAAGGAAAGGATTGTAGTTGTTATTATCGATTGCGGCTATATAACATGTTAGACTAAACAACTTGGATTGAAAAAGAATTGGAAAAGACTTTGTGTTGTTGTACATTGAATTGCCGAGAATGACATTGAATTATTGGACTAGTTTAATATCAATTGTGTTACACCCCGGAATTTCTCGATATGTTTATAAGAATGTACGTAAGAACTCAAAAATGTTAAGATTTGAGACGAGTAAAAATTTATCGGAATTATGGAATTGTCGGAAAATGAAATATCGCGACGAACGGGAGGGCGACACGTGTCACCCCCCCTTAGTGGTCTTGGACGAAAATGGCATGGGTAAGATGGTCATTTGACCATTAGAGAGATGACCAAGTCTTGCAAAGACTTAAGCTTGACATTGTTGACTAAAGTCCAAGGGCCACTTGGGCAAGATCCATGTGAAACTCATCCAAGCCATCCATATGTACTAATCTAGACCCTCCATTATGTTATATATGCACACTAGTTGTCACGACCCGTTCCGGGGCCCGTGACTGGTGCCTTACCCGGGCACCCAAGTAGTCATACATCAGAGTAATCAGCGGAATATAAAACAAGACATGAAACAGTTGTCAAAAGAGACACAGTTTTATGTGAGAAAATGTCGCCTTTCGGCATATATACATAAACATAGTTTTGCAGTTACATCCCAACTGTACAAAAGGACTACAGACCTCTAAGGAAGTAAACAACTATGGCGGACAGGCCCGCCATACCTGAATGTACAAAACTATCTACAATACAGGAGATCATACCCAAAAGTAGAGCCTCGGAGAAGATGGAGCTCACGACACCAGCGCAAAGATCCTAAGGATGTGGATCTAGCACTGCTTGCTCTTACTGGCGCATGAACGGCCTCAAGGAGGTCGATAACAGTACTAAGTATGCGAAACTGTAAAGTACTTAAATGAAACATATCATTTTAAAATTAGTTTACATATATGTATGAAACAACCAAGGTAACCGCATGCCACATCATAAACAAGAGCAACAATAGGTAAATCAGAGCAGTCTTTTCTAGGTGCGAATGATCGAAGGCCAATTGCCCATAGTATCATTAAGCAAGCCTAATCTCGGACTCCGTAGTCGCATAGGCCACTCACGTAGGCTGCGTAGAGGCGTAACCGCGCATCGAGGGTAGCTACTCTTAAATCGCCCCGACTCGTAGTCCGCATGGCCACATAGACCGCATGAGGTATAACCCCGCACACTAACTGGAACTCTCGCGACTCGCATAGGTCACCTGGACCGCGTGAGATGTCCTCGCATCATAGTCACCTGATCGCACGAGGTATACCCGCGACGGAGGCGGCTTAACCCGATATTTATGTCGAAGGTGAGTGATATAATACTAACATAACAGCTTATCGTTAAACACATAAGCACAACAAGAATACCCTTTTATACAAACGTTACAAGACACTAAGACACATAACATCATATCATGTCTACTTATCAAACCATTTTATTATTCTTTTCATATATCAATGTAAGTCTGTTATAAACACATAAGTAAACTATTCCTTTTATCATTCTTAAGTTGTTATACCTAACTTCCCATAAAGCTAGTATAACTCTTAAGCTTTCTGTTTAAAAACCAATTAGTTCTCTTCTGTTAAAAATGATTCAGTATTCTTTTGAAATGCATCAAGACTCTTATTATTCAGGCTTAAGTCAAAAGACATTGCCGTAGTTATTATTCAGTTAACACATGTACGTCTACCGTACTATATATATATTTTAAAATATCATGCTTAGGAAGAATCACATACCTTCTCGAAAACCACCGCCAAGTTGAATATATGCGCGAGAGAATCAACCTATAATAGTCGAACCGTCTATCAGCGTTGACTACTGCATGCTTGATTCTAAGCGAGGGTTCTCTATCCTACGGAAAATTGGGCAGCACTTCCCTGCGGTGAGCTACTCAAGTCTCGTGAAAGCGATCACATGTAAAATCTGATTTGATTATTCTTCTTTTTAAACCGCCTACTGTGATAGCAGTTCAATTCTATTCTGTAATCTTCTTCAAGTATTAATACTTATTCTTATACTTCTACGATGTATTCTCTAATACAAAAGAGGGTTAGGCTAATTTACCTCGGTAAGCCCAATAATATCCTAGATATAAGTCGATCCGGAGCAAGGCTTAGCTCCTAAGTTGTATGCTCCGATAGCTCCAAGGAAACCTTAGAAGTTCTTCACAACTTCTACTAAGTACTAAGGGATTTGTGCTAGGGTATTTTGGGCATTATAACAATACTAGAAGGCAACTTTTCTACCAAGGGAGGGGGGTAGATTTCGGCTAGGTTAGGGGGGGAATAGCCTCGGCTAAGCTTCTCAAGGGGGGGGGGGGAGGTGTTTGGACGAAAAGCTACAAGGGACAGGGAAGTATTTTCAAGACTTGGAAAGCTTGTTTGTGGATGAAGAACTCTTCATCACAAGAGGGGTATTTATAGGTCAAGGGATGGCCAACCAATGGCCAAGATTATGCCAAGTGCAAGGCAAGTGTAAGGTCAAGATTAGGGCAAGTGTACCTAACCAACTTGCACACAAAATATCCTACCAACTACTTGACAAAATAGCCAATCCATTTCGGTCCAATTCCGCCTCACATCCATCAATGAGAGGGTGACAAGTGTCGCCCTCTCGTTGGTCCAAAGTGTTTCGTCTCTCGGAAAAATCATAAAAATTAGAAATGACATAGCGGAATTTATCCTACGCGAGTTGTGTAAAGCGTTTCGTCGGAAGCTTGATTCTTTTAAGGAGTTGTGCCCAAAAAGCGTCTCATTGCCTACTTTAAGGCTAAACTTTCGTCGTCGCCCTCGCATACTGCGGAAATACGGGTATAACATTCTCCTCGCCAGAAACATTCGTCCGAATGTTCCTTCCCAAGACGATTAACGATAAGATTCTTCATAACTTAGCGATTGCAAAAGCCACACACGGCCACGAACAACACTTAGGCATAGCGATAACGAAAATTTACAAGTAGGAAAGTGAATTACGGAGGTGTGGGAATAGGTGAGATAATTCTGCCTCATGTCCTCTTGACTTCCCGTCATCTCCTCACGAGCTCGTTCGCCATAAGACTTTGTGGAAGCCACATCCTTGGTCGCAGACGCCTAACACGACGATCGATTATCGCTATGGGAATCTCCTCATCGATAACCCGCCGGTCACACTGGACATCGTCAATCGGATGCACTACAGATGGATCTACGATACATCTCGCCGGCATAGAAACATGAAACACCGGATGTCTTGCCTCCGGATCGGACGGCGGATCAACTCATAGGCAACCTTGCCTACCTGCGGACAATCGTCACGGCCCGATGTACCTTGGTGAGTTTCCTTCTTCCCGAATCTCATCACACCGCCATGGGTGACACCTTTAGGAAAACCCAATCATGAACCTCGAACTCCGGATCACGGCGGCGATTATACGTGTATGACTTACGTCGACTACGGTGTCGACAACCTCTCTGGATAAGCCGCACTTATCGCTGCTTCACGCCAAATCTGGTCCCACTAGCGCACCTCGCCCACATCGAACCAGCCTATAGGCGATCTGCACTTCCTCATACAAGGCCTCATGGCGCCATCGAATCTGGGTGGTAGCTATTATTGTAGTGCAAACTCGATTAGAGGCAAATGATCCTCGGCTACCCACGAAGTCGATAACACGGGCTCGCGACATATCCTCGAGAGTGCGGATAGTGCGCTCTGCTGTCGTCAATGCGTGGATGGAATGCGATGCTCGAGCTCACTGCGTCCTAAACCCTGCGGAAAGACCTCCGAAGTTAGCGTGGCGGGCTCCTGCATGCGATATGATCGAAATAGGGACTCCATGCGATCGACGATCTCTCGGATGTAAAGTGCGGCATAATCCTCGGTAGAAAAAGTCGTCTGACGGGAAGAAAGTGGGCTGATTTAAATCGACTGTCAGCGATAACCCATATAGAATCATGTCTCCTGCGAGTGCGAGGTAATCTGTGATAAAGTCCATGTTGATTACCTCCATTTCGGTCGGGATCTCTATCGTGCGCAACAAACCACGGGCCTGCGGTGCTCTGCCGCTGCGATAACACGGGCGAGCTACGAACTGCAGCGTCCTCTTCAAGCCATCCCTGATACGGATCTAAGGTCGTGGTACATCTTGGTCTACGGATGGATAGAGTAACGCTTGTGTGTGCTTCCCAAGAACCTCTGCGAAGTCACGAAACATCGGAACACACTGCGCCCTCAAACCTTAGCACCCGTGGTGCTACCTCAAAAGGACCACTTCCTCACGCGAGCGTATCACGATAACGTGTCAAAGCGGATCCTCGGCTGCCTCTTTACCTTCGGCGATGGAAGACTCGGCAACCTCACGAACTCGAACCAGCTGCTATCGAATCAATCAAGCGGACACCAGGCTCTGGCGATGCAAATCACGAACTATGTCCTCTCTCTGCTGCACATCCGATAGGCTCCCATCGACCTACGACTAAGGCATACGCCTGACATTGGCCTTCCCGGGTGATACGGGATATCAACATCGTAATCCTTAGCAACTCTAACCACCGTCTATGTCGTAAGTTCAGCTCCTGCGGTGAAGATATCTTTGAAGCTCTTGTGGTGCGTATAAATATCCACGTGAACCCCATACAAATAGTGCCTCGGATCTTGGCGTGAATCACCGCGCGACTCCAAATCATGGGTGGGGTAGTTCCTCTCGTGTTTCTTGGTGTCGGGATGCATACGCTATAACCTTGCCTGTTGCATCAACACACATCCCAACCCGATGCACGCATCACAATATCGACATAACCGTCTGGACCTCAGAAGAGTAAGAGCAGGCGGTCGTCGATCTCTCCTTGGCTGGAAACCACGCTCCGAAGCATCAGTCCATGAAACTTGCGCCTTACGAGTCGGCCTAGTCAATAGTGCGAGAGATAGAAGCAAACTTCTCTGAACCGTAGATAATAACTGCAAGGCCCGAGCTGCGAACCTCTGCCGGAGTAGTAGGTCTAGGCCAAGTCTGGCGCCTCGATCTTGTTGTATCCACTCGAATGCCATCGGCCCGACAATATGCCCAAGAAAAGCCACGAAGTTAACCAAAACACACATTTGGAAAACTTGGCGTATAGCTTCTGGTCTGGAGAAGCGTCGGCCAAGATCGCCAAATGCTCGCGTGCTCTGCTCTGGCGAGAATAAACCAAGATATCGTCAATGAACACTATCACAAGCGTGTCAAAAATGGTTTGAACACTCGGTTCATCAAATCCATGAATACTGCCGGAGCATTGGTCAATCAAAAGACATGACCACGAACTCATAATGCGTCTGCAGGTCGGAATGCGATCTAGGGATGTCAGGCTCTCGACTGCACTTTGATGATAGCCCAGTAGATCAATCTTGGAGAAACATCTCGCACCACGCAAATGGTCGAACAAATCATCAATCACAGGAAGGGTATATTCTTAATGGTCACCTTGTTCACTGTAATCAACACATGCGCGGCGTCGTCCTTCTTCTTCACGAACAATACGGCGCTCCCGGGGAGAAACACTAGGTCCGATGAAGCCGCTTCTCCAAGTCTCTAAGTGATCCTTGAACTCTCTCAACTCGGCAGGAGCCATTCTATATGGCGGACTGGAAATAGGCCGAGTGTCTGGCAACACATCTATACAAAACTCAATCTCCCTCTCGGGAGGATACGGGAGGTCGTGCGGAAACACGTGCGGGAACTCTCGACTCGGGCCGATGAAAATCTGGTACCGCGACCTCGTTATCAAACACCCGAACGAGATGGTAGATATACCCTTTCTGCACCATCTTCCTAGCCTTGAGGTAGGAAATAAACCTACCCCTCGACGATACAGTGCTCCCCTCTCACTCAACAATCGGCTCCTCTGGAAACTGGAACCGCACTACTCGCTCTCTGCAGTCTACATTGGCGTAGCAAGAAGCTAGCCAATCCATACCCATGATCACGTCGAAATCAATCATATCCAACTCTATCAAGTCGGCTGAGTCGGCGACGTAAATGGTCACAGACAAGCTCTATATACCCGCCGAGCTACCAGATCACCCAGCGTAGCTACCTCGAAAGGGTCTATGGACTCAGGCTCTATCCCTATCCTACTAGCAATAAGGGGAGATATATAGGACAGAGTAGAACCCGGATCTATCAAGGCATACACATCATAACCGGAGACTGATAAGGTACCTGTGATGACATGAGGGGAGGCCTCCTGATCCTGCCGGCTAGACAAGGCATAAATGCGGTTCTGAGGACCGCTAGGCTGGACCGAGCCACGACCTGCCGCGACTGCTGGTCCATGAGTACCACGCCCTCGGGCGAGTAATGCGAAGGAGATGATGAGCCGCAACAGACCGTGCCGAGCCCTACCACCCGCGCTGCCTCCGATCGGACAAGCCCTCGCAATATGACCCGTCTGGCCGCAACTGTAACAAACCCTCGGAGGAGTACCACAATTCCCGAAATGGGATCTACCGCATCGGCCACACTGAGGGGGGGTGGTCCCGACCGGCCAGCACCTCTGCCACCGAAGTCGAAGTCACAGGGCCCTGTCCCCGCCTGAATACTCTGGTTGTCTTGAGGCGGTGCGAGTGCTCTGAGCCGGGTGTGGTGCGAATCTAGGCCTTCGAGGCCGTCCACCCTGATAACTACCAAAGGACCTGTCCGGTCCTCTTCTCTTCTGTCGGTCAACCCGTCGGTCCCTACGCCTCGCATCAGTGCATGAGCTGCGCATGCGGGTAATGTCCATACGGTGAAGAGAAACACCCGCACAAGACTTCGGCCATATAATCATCTAGCGGTGGCGTGGCGGTGCACCTATCCTCCATATCTGCTACAACGCTTGGGACATATCGAGCGATGAATCAAACTCGACATTGTACTCTCTAATCGTGCGTCCTCGTCTCGTGATAAAAATCTGTCGGCCGCGCCTCTCATCTGGAGGCAAGAAGTGAGTGAGAAAGCCTGCGAGATCTCATCCCAGTAGGCGGGACGCGTGCTCTCCCGGGATAACTCCCGTGAGTCAAACCAATCGATTGTGGTATCACGCGACCTATGTGAACCAAGATCACGGACTCGGTCTCGGCGCACGATCACTCATAATCCTCTGTGGCGGCGGATGAACTCCTGCGGATCATCCTCGGCCTCGACCCGTAAAATTCTGGCGGGCTACAACTCAGTAAATCTCGTAGCCTCAAACTCTCGGCCCACGGGTGAACCACGGTACGGCCCGGTGAAATCGAAGGCTGCTGCATCGGCTGTCCTCGTATCGCCCGCGATCGGCGATAGTGGGCCGTCTCCTTGTACCTAACTCCTCCGCCCGGTGTGGGGCGGGAGGTGTGGGTGCGTGGTCTCTTTGGGGCGGCGGCGTCATGGAACTCGCCGTCGAGGTATAGGCGGGCACGAGCCCTCGTAACTCGGTGTCCGTGGCGGCTCCTCGGCCGCTTGCCCTTCGCCAGGCGGGTTGCCTTACGTGGAGGCATAAGCATTCTGAGAAAAGAATACGTTAGAGGGTCCAACTTTAACACGGCTCTAAAGCACGATCTCGGTGAGAAGAATGGAAACCAATCTTAAATATCCTATAGCCTCACGATTATTGGTGTGGTGCACAACACATCGATAATCAAGACTATTAGATACGGTCTATAGACACTTTCAGAGATTAAGCGCTCGATACCACTTTTGTCACGACCGTTCGGGGCGTGTTCGTGCCTTACCCGGCACCCAGTAGTCATACATCGAGTAATCGTGGAATATAAAACAAGACATGAAACGATTGTAAAGAGACACGGTTTTATGTGAGAAAATGTCGCCTTTCGGCATATATACATAAACATAGTTTTGCGATTACATCCCAATGTACAAAGGACTACAGACCTCAGGAAGTAAACAACTATGGCGGGACGGGGCCGCCATACCTGAATGTACAAAACTATCTACAATACGGGAGATCATACCCAAAGTAGAGCCTCGGAGAAGATGGAGCTCACGACACCAACGCAAAGATCCTAAGGATGTGGATCTAGCACTGCTTGCCACCTGCGGCATAAACGCGGCCCCGAAGGAGAGTCGATTACAACGGTACTAAGTATGCGGCGTAAAGTACTTAAATGAAACATATCATTTTAAAATCGGTTTACATATATGTATGAAACAACGAGTAACCGCATAGTGCCACATCATAAACAAGAGCAACATAGGTAAAGCGTAACATGTCTTTTCTAGGCTGCGAATGATCGAGCGGGGCCAATTGCCCATAGTATCATTAAGCAAGCCTAATCTCGACTCCGTAGTCCGCGTGGGCCACTCACGTAGGCTGCGTAGAGGCATAACCCGCGTCGAGGGTAGCTACTCCTCGGCATCGCCTGGACTCGTAGTCGCGTGGCCACATAGACCGCGTGAGGTATAACCCCACACTAACACGGAACTCGCGACTCCGCATAGGTCACTGCACGCGTAGGTGTCCTCGCATCATAGTCACGCAATTGCACGAGGTATACCCGCGTCGGAGGCGACAACCCGGTATTTATGTCAAGAGGTGAGTGATATAATACTAACATAACATATCGTTAAACACATAAGCACAACAAGAATACTTTTATACAAGCGTTACAAGACACTAACACACATAACATCATATCATGTCTACTTATCAAACCATTTTATTATTCTTTTCATAGATCGATGTAAGTGCATTATAAACACATAAGTAAAGCTGTTCCTTTTATCATTCTTAAGTTGTTATACCTAACTTCCCATAAAGCTAGTATAACTCTTAAGCTTTACATTTAAAACCAATTAGTTCTCTTACGTTAAAAATGATTCAAGATTCTTTTGAAATGCATCAAGACTCTTATTATTGGGCTTAAGTCAAAAGACATTGTCGTAAGTATTATTAGGGCTTAAGTCAAAAGACATTGCCGTAATTATTATTCGATTAACACGTATGCGTCTACCGTACTATATATATATTTTAAAATATCATGCTTAGGAAGAATCACATACCTTCTCGGCGAAAACCACCTGCCAAGTTGAATATGTCGCGCGCAGAGAATCAACCTATAATAGTCAGACACGTCTATCAACGTTCAAACTACTGTAAATGATTCTAAGCGGAGGGTTCTCTATCCTACGGAAAATTGGGCAGCACTTCCCTACGGTGAGCTACTCGAGTCTCTTGTGAAAACAGTCTATGTAAATCTGATTTAATTATTCTTCTTTTTAAACCCTTCTACGTGATAATGATTCAATTCTATTCTGTAATCTTCTTCTAAGTATTAATACTTATTCTTATACTTCTACAGTATGTATTCTCTAATACAAAAGAGTGTTAGGATAATTTACCTCGGTAAGCCCAATAATATCCTAGATATAAGTCGATCCGGAGCAAGGCTTAGCTCTAAGTTATGCTTTCAGATAGCTCGAGAAACCTTAGAAGTTCTTCACAACTTCTACTAAGTACTAAGGGATTTGTGCTAGGGTATTTTGGGCATTATAACAATACTAGAAGGCAACTTTTCTACCAAGGGAGGGGGGTAGATTTCGGCTAGGCTAGGGGGGGAATAGCCTCGGCTAAGCTTCTCAAAGGGGGGGGGGAGGTGTTTGGACGAAAAGCTACAAGGGAGAGGGAAGGATTTTCAAGACTTGGAAAGCTTGTTTGTGGATGAAGAACTCTTCATCACAAGAGGGGTATTTATAGGTCAAGGGATGGCCAACCAATGGCCAAGATTATGCCAAGTGCAAGGCAAGTGTAAGGTCAAAATTAGGGCAAGTGTACCTAGCCAACTTGCACACAAAATATCCTACCAACTACTTGACAAAATAGCCAATCCATTTCGGTCCAATTCCGCCTCACATCCATCAATGAGAGGGTGACAAGTGTCGCCCTCTCGTTGGTCCAAAGTGTTTCGTCTCTCGGAAAAATCCGCAAAAATTAGAAATGACATAGCCGGAATTTATCCTACGCGAGTTGTGTAAAACGTTTCGTCGGAAAACAATTATTTTAAGGAGTTGTGCCCAAAAAAACGTCCCATTGCCTACTTTAAGGCTAAACTTTCGTACGTACGCCCTCACGTACATACTCTGGAAATACGGGGTATAATACTAGTAGTGCAAGACTTTGTCATTCTCAACACTTAGAAAAATTTTGAAACCTTGTTCTTGCACTAGTGAGGCTCACGGCAATGGGAATTTTCCAAGAGGAAAATTTTCAATTGTTGTCCAATAATCTCCCCACTTTAAACCAAGGTACCTAAGGGTATTGTAAGTGTATCTCAATAGAAAGATCCCGGAAAAATGGTGTTTTCGTATTAGTCGCAAGACGGAAACCTAAGGAGTTATTCAACTTTGAAGTTGGAACTTGAAGAGGAGTTCTTCATAAGTTTCTAAGGGTTGCTTGGAGTGGATTGGAACGTCGAAAGGAGGAGCTAAAGTTGCTAAGGATCGACTTGTAATCTTGGATCATATTTGGGCTAAATGAGGTATAATCTTCGTCTTACTTTTGTAATTGAAGATTCCATATTATTATAAGTTAGAAATGATCATGTGATATGTGTTTTGAAGATTGATAAGTGTTATGGAAATTTGGAAGCTCAAATCCAAAAATGACATGTTAAGCCATTTGAAATTGAAATACAATTTGGTCGATAATTAGAATCGTCGCATGTTTACCTACTTGAGGATTGTAGTAGTTATAATCAATTATGGCTAGATAACATGTTATATTAAACCACTTGGATTGAAAAGGGATTGGAAACGAATTTGTATTGTTGTCCCTATTTTGACGAATGGACATTATATGTTGGACTAGTTTGATATTTATTGTGGGGCGGAATTTTACACGTCTTGATTAAGCGTGTAATCCCCTATTGTTAACTACTTTGTTGATCCTTAAATGTGGCGTGTTTGGTTATTGAATTCGGCCTTGAAAAATGTGGCAAAGTATGTAGAAACAAAGGAAGTGCTGTCCGATTTTCCGTAGAATTTAGTAGCTTTGCACTTGGAATATTCTACGTTTGAAGTAAGAAGTTAATAGACATACTATTGTCATTATAGGTTGACCTACTACGTACGGCTTATTGGACTTGGCAAGTGGATGGAACCGAAGAGGTATGTGGAACTTTATTATCTCTTGAGCATGAATAAGTTGTAAATGTATAGTCTGGTGAGCGTCTGAGATTTTGACAATCTAGTCTATTTGATATCCTTGGCTTATTTTAAGAATGTCCAAATTGGTTGAGTTAGGGAATTAACTCACTTGTTTAAATATTAAGGATATCTTGGTTTTCAAAAGTTAAGAGACTTTAAGTATGTTGAAAGTATTTTTGATACTTATTTTGTTGGAAAGTTTAAGTCTCTTGGTTATAAAGAAGAATGTAAGTTTCTAAGGTATAAAGCTAGTATAACGGCTTTATGGGAAGTTGGTTATAATAGCTTTATGGAAGGTTAAAAAGAGTGATTTACTCTAAGTAATTTAAGTATGATAAATGACTTGAAATAATGAAAGGCAAATTGATTTAAAGGCATCAATTGCTTAAAGTTTTAAAAGAAAGAAGTCACTTGATTTAGAAGCCTATAATTGTATTTCTAAAAGGTATTGTGACTTGTCTTGAAAAGTAGGTATGACTTGATACTACGGTTATTAGTATCTTGGAAGTTTTGTATGAAAAAGAGTCATTTTAAAAGAGTAGAAGTACGTAGTACTTTGGGTTAAATTCCCGGATTTTTATAATGACATGTTAGTGCCTTAAGTAAACTAAATGTCACGACCCGACCCCGGGCCCGTGACTGGTGCCTTACCCCGGGCACCCTAGTGATACAACATCAGAGAAAATCAGCGGAAATAAAACTTACACATGAAACAAGATATACAATAATAAAAACAGGTTAACCAAAACGGTTACCTTCCTGTATATATACATCAAAATTGAACAGTAAATCCTTTACAAACCCTTCCCACAACAGTCCTGCACTTAGAATGAATAACAACTATGACGGGACGGGGCCCGCCATACCCACGAATGTACAAGTACCTACAACGACAGGACTATACCAAAGATAAGCCTCGGAGAAAGCGGAGCTTCCCAACGCGAGCGTGATCCTATGAGCGAGGATCAACAAGCGGTGTACCTACCTGCGGCATGACGCGGCCGAAGAGGTCGACAACAGTACCAAGTATGTGGCTGAAAATCAGTAAATGAAATCCTAATAGTCTATATAAAGCAGGAGACATGTATGAGAACCAAACTACAGTACACAACATATAAGCAGTCATGTCAAGTCATGGACTCACGCCCTCAAAGTCATCACTCAAATATAACAATGGGTATCACGCCACAACATCAATCATGCGGTGGAATTCCTTCCTCCGCTGCCGGTAGTCTATGATATAACAACACCAAGGAGTACATGAACACGGGTCCCACGCGTGTCATAAAACCGTCTGGGGCAAGACGAAGGCATAGCTACGAACCAACTGCGTCATCCATCGGCCAGGCAAGTCGAAGCCAACTACGGATACCAAAGTCGTACAGCGATGCTATGTAACCATACCACGAAGGCGACACGGGGCAAGTCAAAGCCAACTACCGAACCACTGTCACGTCGTGGCCAAGGCAAGTCTGAGGCTAACTACCAGATACCAAGGCCGTGATCATGAGAATTCGCCACGAAGCTGACACGGGGCAAGTACGAAGGCCAACTACCAGATCCACTTGCGCCACGTAGCTAACGGGGGCAAGTACGAAGACCAACTACCAGGTACCAAGACCGTAATCACGAGACTTCGCCACAAACTGGCCCAGGCGGGGCAAGTCACGAGGCTAACTACGGATACCAAAGCCGAATCAGCCACGGCCAGGAAAGTGCGAGAGCGACCACGGATACGAGTCGAATCAGTAAAACCCCATGGAGGGCTGGTCCATGGAATGACACTATCAAGAACTGATCGGGGCAAGTACGAAAGCCAACTACCAGAACCAACCTGCATCAGCAACGACCGGGGCAAGTACGAGGGCTAGCTACCAGATACCAAGGCCGAATCAGTAAACCTCATGGAGAGCTAGTCCATGGAACAACAATCCTAATGGAACCATACCCGTGGGCCACCCAACGTGTCAGTAGGTCCAAGGATATAACACGACAACACTCCTAGTGGAAGCATACCCGTGGGCCACCCATCGTGTCAGTATGTCCATCAATCAACCAGATAGCCGGCCCTCCATCGAGAGACTCGGTAGCACAGAATCAAAACACTTGCACAACAAAGGCTATCACATCAAGCATAGGCAAGTTCAACGTACTCATAGACTTTCATTTTATTACAACAAATTCGGATTTTTAACCCCAAGGTACTACGTACTTTAACTCTTTAAAAGATCTATTTCTTTCACAAAAAGTCACACGATACTCGTAGTATCAAAAAATAGAGTAACTATCTTTTTAAGTAAACCAAAACAATTTTCATGCCTTCTTTTGAAATAAACCGATTTTAAGACAAAACTCTGCCTTCCCTTTTAAACTATTTTAAGACAAAAACATGTCTTTCTTTTACCAAAACACTTTAAATTCTTCAAGTCTCTTTTCTTTTTAGAACACAAGTTCCTTACTTTGGAATTTAAGAAAAATCAATACTTATTATTAATGATCTTATTATAGCAACCATGATCTAGGAAATGTAATAAAATTTTGTCTTATCTTAGCTTCTATGCAGATGGAGGTTTCTACTGGTTTTAATATAATTAATTATTAGTCAATACATTTTCCTTTATTAACGCTGCAGTGGTTTGTTCGATACTTATTCTCATTTCCGAAATCAATATAACTTATTCCTTTTTAAAACCCAATTACCCATTTCTCATAAATGCGGTTTCACAACTTTTTAACACAAACCAAGTCCTTAATAATTCACATCAAGTCATTTATAAGTCAAGTCTCTTATCTTTTAAAACCACAAACCATTTCTTTACCTACATAAAGTTGTTATAACAAACTTCTCATAAAGCCGTTATAACACTTTATGTTTTAAACCAACCAAATTAGTTTAGCACACGTACGTCTACCGTACTACATAGTTCACACAATCATGCTAGAAAAGATAGGAAGAGGTTCACATACCTCGCGACGATTATCGACAATTAGCAAAACGCTCCAAAGTATTATAACCCGGCTAGCCTTTTCCACCCTTCAAGTAGAATACGCTACTCGCAATACTTCAACCTATAATGGCCATAAAATGTCTATCAACTTCTCGATCTCTTTGTAGCACAATTCAAAGTACAAAGTTCCTTATCCTACGAAAAATTAGCGACACCTCCCGCCCCGCAACCACATAAATCTCCTCCTCTATCAAGGTCCGCTACCAAGACAACAACTCCAAGGGGGGGGGGGTTACACGTCTAACCGGGCGTGTACAATTCTACTCCACAATAATACTACAAGTCTACTGTAAATACAGTTCAATTCTTTATAATCATCCTTCCAATATATCTTATACTCAATTCTAAACTACTACAATATGTAATATCCAATTCTGATAGGGACATAGATCATTACCTCGATAAGCCCAAAATTATCCAAGATTTATAAGTCGATCCTGAGCAACGTTTAGCTCCACTTCCTTACGATCCAACCCACTCCAAGCAACCCTTAGAAGTTTCTAAACAACTTCTCTTAACACTTCAACCAACTATGAAGATTTTCCTAGGGTTTCATTTTGCGACTATTGGAATAAAGTAGTATTTCCGGCTCTTAATATTTGAAATAACTTTGGAATACTACTAGGAATACTAGGTTAAGGTATTTGGGATAATACAACAATACTTGAAGTATTTCTACACAATGTGGGGTTGGGCGAGAACAACTGGGGAGGGAGGGAGAATTTGCCTTGGAAAGATATTTCAAGTGTGGATGAAATTAAGTCTTGCAACAAAGGGGTATTTATAGATAAATCAATGGCTAGGATTAAAGCAAATGTAAGGTGAGGATTGGGTACATGTGTATGGGTAATCTACCAACCAAATGTCCACCACAAAAATGGGCCCAAGAAAAACGTCCAAGTGCCCTCACTTTCGGCCATGGGGCCACATGGGGGTGACACGTGTCGCCCCCATACTCTTCCAAAATATTTCATCTTCCGAAATATCCGTAATGCCAAAAATCCGAAAATATAGTGGGCCCCACAAAACCGTAAATTCTCCCGTGGGCCCCACGTGACCAATTTCGGAAATAAAATTCCATAATTCTTAAATATTCCAAAAAGTCCGAATACCAAATCTGGGAATCCAATTCCCATTAACGAACCTTTTTCATTCACAAAATCCGGAAACTTTTCCGTCGAAAAATCACATCTTTCTTCCTTTTAATTTAAATGTCGTATTCTCGTACGTACGTCCTCATATACATACCCTGGAACTACGGGGGTGTAACATTCTTCCCCCCTTAGAAACATTCGTCCCGAATGTTCCTTCTAAGTCTCCAAACGTACATGCGCCGGTATAGCCTTCACTACTATACTTACGAAACCAATTATGCCACCAATGGCCATAATATAACATATGCGCAAAAACTCCAATCCAAGCCAACGAGGAATCACCTCTAACGTGTATAACATCACCGTAAGCTCTCACCCAAGGTCTAAAGGATACTCCCTTCGCATCTTCACTTCACAACAAAATGATCTCTTTCATCCCCTTAACACATGTTCACTTCTTTCCTTACTCGTCGTACACTTCTCGAACACCCGAACTCTTTCTAGTACACGTACCACACTTCAGTCATCACTTTAGTTTCCAAAACCTGGGAGTCACTACCTCCAAACTTGGTCATCTTACTAGCCTTAAATTCCTTTAAGGCCATTCCCAGCCTTCACGGTCTGATTCTAGTCGAACACATCCGCGAACTTATGCGATGGTTACCTAAACTTGGGCCTAGCACCCTCGTGACCCTACCACCTGGAGGGACCACCTCAAACTGACCCCACCTCATTCTGGGCTGCGGGTTGACCCGCGACCTGGCCTCAACCCGACCCGCTATCGCCCAAACTCTCTCGTTCCCCGATCCGGAACAATATTACTAATTCACGTCATGAAAGCTACCAGTTCTATCACAACTACCCAAGGAATTATCACACAAATACACCCTAGGTATATAATGCACTCCGACAAAGATCACCCGCAAAATCTTTTACTCAAGACGACCTTACATCTAAGGTCTCAATTGTCATAATTTCTAAGGTTCACAAATTACCTGACCCCAAACTTACCTTTTTAACTGCCCATGTTTTCTAATCACAATTATCACAATGTTATCTGAACATAACACTTTAACATAAAAAAAAAATCATCATATCACGCATACTAATCTCTAGAGGGTTAAGGATATACCTGTAACTACTGCTTCACTTTCCCTTTGTCGCTCTAATCATAATCCAGCCCTGTTGGCGCATAGCTATAGAAGGTGATGACCCTCCACTGATCCTGAAGGATGAGTCTTAACATCTTCTCTACCTCTGGTCGGATAATCCCTCGCAAAATGGCCATGTCGGCCGCAAGTATAACAATCTCCCAAACTAGCACGACACTCCCCCTTATGGAGTTTCCCACAACGGCCACACTGAGATAAGGGTGGTCTCATCCGGCGAGCACTCCTACTCCCCTGAAAATCTGAAACCTTGGAGCCACGACACGCTCACTGAATACCTGGGCCCGAAGGCATGGAGGACCACTGCATGCTTGGCGGAGGTGTATAACTAGCCTGCTGCTGAGGCGGTCCGCCTCGAAAGTTACCAAAGGACCCTGCTGTCTTGGCCCTCTTATGCTGATCCTGGTCCCCACGTCGGTCTCTACGTTCCTCCATCCCCTGTGCATAAGCCTGTATACGGGACATGTCCATGCCCGAAGAGCTACACCCAGGCAAGCCTCGCCAAGTAGTCATCGAGCCGTGGCGTGGCGGTGCACTCTGTCCTCCATATATGTCACTAAGCGAGGACATATCGAGCCAACGAGTCGAACTCCACGTTGTACTCCCGAACCGTCGCCTCTCTGTCTCGGCGTAATCTGCCGGCGTGCTCTCCTCATCTGCGGAGGCAAGAAATGGTGAGAAATGCCTCGAGAACTCGTCCCCAAACGGTGGGCGCATGCTCCCCGACAGCTCACGAATCAAACCGATCATTGCGGTATCACGCAGCCGATGTGAACCTAAGACCACTGACTCGGTCTCCGAAGCCCTGATCACTCTCATGATCCGCTGTAACTGTCGGATGAACTCCTGCGGATCATCCTCAGGCCTCGACCCGTAGAACTCAGGTGGGCTGCAGCTCAAAAAGTCCCGTAGTCTCAAACTATCCGATCTGGGGTAAACTACGGGTGCTACTGGAACCTCCGACTCTCGTCTGTCCTCGTGTCTAGCCACAATCCTAGCTAGTAACTAGGCCATCTCCTTGTAACCCATATCCTCTGCTCTGCCGTGGGTGGAGGCTCGAATCTTGTGGCCTCGGTGAGAGACCGCTTGCTACTCTGCACTCACTCGCACGCCTTGCCTCTTTGGGCTCGTTGCCTTGCGTGGAGGCATAGCTGGTAAAAAGAGATACGTCAGAGGGAGTCCAACTTATAACACAGCTCTAAGGCACGATCTCTGAGTGAGAAGAATGGAAACCAATCCTAAATATCCTGCAGCCTCCTGATTATAGGTGTGGTGCACAACACACCGATAATCAAAACTCTACTAGATACGGTCTGTAGACACTTTCCGAGGATTAACTGCTCTGATACCACTTTTGTCACGACCCGACCCCAGGCCCGTGACTGGTGTCTTACCCCGGGCACCCTAGTGATACAACATCAGAGAAAATCAGCGGAAATAAAACTTACACATGAAACAAGATATACAATAATAAAAACAGGTTAACCAAAACGGTTACCTTCCTGTATATATACATCAAAATCGAACAGTAAATCCTTTACAAACCCTGCCCACAACAGTACTACAGACCTCTAGGAATGTAACAACAACTATGACGGGACAGGGCCCCGCCATACCTGTCACGCCTCGAACCCCGGGCACGTGACTGGTGCCCTACCTGGGCACCCTTCTACCTTAACAAAACAAGTAAGCTGCGGAACTGAAATAACACCTCATTTTTTTTTCTCTAAAACAAACGTACGTGCAAGGGCAAAGCCGACAAGGCTGCCATATATACATAAACAAAAGACACTACACCGCATACGAGTCGATCCACATATGAATACAGACCTCAGAGTTAAACTAAATTATGACGGACAAGGCCCGCCGTACCCAAAACTATACAAAGCACATCTTGAAGGACATATACCAAAGATAAACTCGGAATAGAAGGAGCTTATCCAAAACCACGGCGAGGATCCTACATTCGCCGATCGAATCTGCATTACCTAAACTGCGGCATGAACGGCCGAAGAAGTCGATCTGAAGAATGTACCAAGTATGTGAACAATAAGTATTGTAATGAAATCATAACGATCTAAACAAAGCAGGAGACATGTATGATAGCCAACCTACGATGCATAACACATAGCGGTCATATCAAGTCGGGGACGCAGCCGCCAAAGTCATTACTCAATATAACCGTGGGTCTCACGCCCATAATATCAATCATGCGTGGAATCCTTCCTCCGCGGCGATCCATGATGTAATAACACCAATAAGGATACATGAACACCAAGTCCCACTCGTAAAAGCATGACCATAGGGTAACACAAACAAATCCGGGACATATATGATAATCAAAATACAACACATTGTGCCTTACTAACAATGAGAGTAAGCGATAGTATCCTTACAATATAAACTAGGAAGCTCATGATCAAGCGGGACCATCCGCGCGATAACATTTAGCAATCCTATTCACGGGACTATTTCACCGCATAGGTCGCGTGGACGCGTGAGGTATTCCTCGCATAGGTGGACCGCCCGCGTGGGACTATTTCACCCGCGTAAGCCCTTTCCGGACGCGTGAGGTATTCCTCGCATAGGACTATTTCACCGCGTAAGCCCTTACGGACTCGCATGAGGTATTCCTCGCATAGGTCGGACCGCCCGCGTGGGACTATTTCACCGCGTAAGCCCTACGGACTCGCATGAGGTATTCCTCGCATCGTGGGTAGCAAATCCACGGAATTATGCAAATGCCACAAACGGGAATGACCGAAACGATCGATATACCAATAGCACACCTGGCTATTTCCAAGACACATAGGCAATTCTCAATTAACAAGCCCAAGTACTTATCACGTCATACTTAGACAAATTCTCAATTTATCAAGCCAAAGTACTAATCAAGGCATACATAGAATAATTCTCTTTTAACAAGCCAAAGTACTTATCAAGGCACACTTAGACAAATCCTCAATTTATCAAGCCAAAGTACTAATCAAGTTATACATAGAATAATTCTCTTTTAACAAGCCAAAGTACTTATCAAGGCACACTTAGACAAATCCTCAATTTATCAAGCCAAAGTACTAATCAAGGCATACATAGAATAATTCTCTTTTAACAAGCCAAAGTACTTATCAAGGCACACTTAGAATAATTCTCTTTTAACAAGCCAAAGTACTTATCAAGGCACACTTAGACAAATCCTCAATTTATCAAGCCAAAGTACTAATCAAGTTATACATAGAATAATTCTCTTTTAACAAGCCAAAGTACTAATCAAGGAACACTTAGACAAATCCTCAATTTATCAAGCCAAAGTACTAATCAAGTTATACATAGAATAATTCTCTTTTAACAAGCCAAAGTACTTATCAAGGCACACTTAGACAAATCCTCAATTTATCAAGCCAAAGTACTAATCAAGTTATACATAGAATAATTCTCTTTTAACAAGCCAAAGTACTACGTACGTACATTCTTTTATAAAAGACTCCTTTCTATGTAAAGCCCCAAGATACTAACACCCGTAGTATCAAGGCGTGTCTATTTTTCAAAGTAAGTTACTACATTTTTAGAAAACTCATTTCAAAGCTTGAAATCAAGTAACTCCAAATTTTCACAATCTAGGCAACTTATGCCGATTAATAAAATAGACAACTTTCTAAACCTTCCATAAAGCCGTTATAACCAACTTCCCATAAAGCCGTTATAACCCTTTATGGTTTTAGACGTATCCATTCCTTCAATAACCAAGAGACTTATACTATTAAAACCAAGTATCACATACTTACAAATCAAGTTCTCAACTTTCAAAATACTTCAAGTCTCTTAATAGTTAGAAAACAAGTTTTCTTCTACTTTTTAAACCTCAAGTAACTTCACCCTTAACACAAGTTACTTCTCTTAAATCATGTCATTTCTCCTCCTTTAAATCAAATAAGTAAATCACTCCTTTGACTCCCCTAAAGTCATTATAATGACCTTTAGGTTTTAGAACTAAGGCACTAGCCAAAATATTTGGAAACCACTTCCTTTTTAAGACTACATGTACTTTAAGTATAAATACCTTCACTTTTAAGAATCCAAACTTCATCAAGAAAGTGGATTCTATAACTTACAATCTAAACATCAAAGTACAATCAACGAAGTACATAGAACAAATTCTATTTTAGCAATCCAAATACAACCAAGGAATGTATCATTTAAGGAGTAGAACCTACTTTCTTTATCTTAAGGAATCATGCTAGAAGAGGAGATAGTTCACATACCTTTTCGGCTAATATCCACAAGCTAAGCCGAATACGCCGTACGTAGAAGTGTCAACCTATAATGGTCACAACAAGGCTATCAACTTCTAGTCTCTATGTAGAATAATACTAAGTATTTAGTCTCTAATTCTACGGAAAATCGGCGAGACTTCCTTTGTTTCTACTCACTTTGCCACCTTTTTCAAGGCCGAATACAATAACCAACAAGCCACATTTAAGGCTCCAAACAACAACCAAACAAAGGGGATTACACGCCTTACAATACGTGTAAAATTCCGCCCCACAATTCATACGAAATAGTGAATATGCCAAAAGCCATTCTCGGCCAACCTCTAGAACAACACTAAGTCTTTTTCAATCCTTCTTACAATTCCAAGTTCTAAGGTCTAACATATTATATAGTCTAAACAACTTCAACAACTACAATTTCCTTCTTTATACAACATGCGACGCTTAGACTAATAATCGACTAGAATTGAAATCTTAAAGTTAAACATGCTAGATTTCGGATTAGGGTTCCAATAGCCAATAAACATATCAAACTTCATACTATATAACTATGCTTGCCAAAACCATAGCTACAATGATAAGTAAACCTTAATTGCTACAACGACAAGAATATACCTTTAAAGCCCTTAAAATTTCCAAGATTCCAAAGTCGCGCCTTAGCAATTCTTAGCTCCTATCCTTAGGTTCCAATCCGCTCCAAGCACTCCTTAGAGGCCTATGAAGAACCCATCTTCAAGTTCTAACTTCAAAGTTGAAGAACTCCCTTAGTTTCCGCCTTGCGACTAACGTAAAAATACGTTTTTTCCGAAAACTTTCTATTGAGATAACCTTACAACACTCTTAGGAACCTTGGTTTTAAGTCTTGTGAACAAAGGATCAAAATCACAAATTTTTGTGTGGGTATAGTATGAGCAGGAAGCGATGTTGCTAGAACAATGGTTCTCTAAAATTTTCTAAGTGTAAATGAGCTAGTCTTGCACTAGTATTAACCTTATAACACACAATGGAGGGCTTAGACTTAAACAAATGTGAGGCTAGGATTAAAATCACATGGATCAAGCTTATGTGGCAAGTTGACTAGTCAAGTATGTCATGCTTTGAAGACTTATCTTCCAAGATGTTCAATGACCATAATACCCCTCCTCTAATTCGACCAAGACCACTTATGGGGGTGGCACATGTCGCCCTCTCATTCGTCCATAAAATTCCGTAACCCTCGTGGGCCCCACAAAACGTAAAATTCCTCGGGTGGGCCCCACATGACCAAATCCGTAAAGATAAATTTCCATAATATTAACAAGTTCCATACTTTTCAAATAATGAATTTTGAGAATCCAATTCTCAACAACGAACATTTTTCCTTTCCGACCTTCGGAAGATTTTCCGTCGGAAAAACAATTCTTCCTTTCGTACTAATTTCCAAGTCTTGTTTCCTTACGTACATTCTCTTATACATGCCCTGGACTTACGTGGTGTAACAATACCCCTGAATGTACAAGTACCTACAATGACAGGGGACTATACCAAAGATAAGCCTCCGGAGAAACGGAGCTTCACAAACGCTGAACTGTGATCCTATGAGCGAGGATCAACAACTGGTGTACCTCTACCTGCGGCATGAGCGGCCCGAAGGAGGTCGATGCAGTACCAAGTATGTGGCCCGAAAATCGTAAATGAAATCATAATAGTCTATATAAAGCGGGAGACATGTATGATAACCAAACTACGATTACAACATATAAGCGATCATGTCAGTCGGGGACTCACGCCTCAAAGTCATCACTAAATATAACAATGGGTCTCACGCCCAACATCAATCATGCGTGGAATTCCTTCCTCACTGCGGCGATCTATGATATAACAACACCGAGTACACATGAACACGGGTCCCACATGTGTCATAAAACCGTGAGGCAAGTACGAAGGCATAGCTACGAGAACCAACTGCATCATCCATCCGGGCAATCGAAAGCCAACTACGGATACCAAAGCCGTACCAGCGATGCTATGTAACCATACCACGAAGGCGACACGGGCAAGTCGAAAGCCAACTACGAACCACGCGCGTCACGCGTCGGCCGGGAAAATCACGGGGCTAACTACGGATACGAGCGTGATCACGAGACCCGTCGCGACGGCGACGCAGGGCAATGCGAAGGCCAACTACCAGATCCACTGCGCCACGTGGCGGCGGGGGCAAATGCGAACCAACTACCAGTACCAAGGCGTAATCACGAGACTTCGCCACAAACTGAGCAGGGCAAGTCACGAAGGCTAACTACCGGATACTGGCCGAATCAGCCACGGCCAAGGCGTCACGAGCCAACCACCGGATACGAGGCGAATCGGTAAAACCCCATGGAGGCTGGTCCATGGAATGACACTATCAAGAACCGATCGGGCAAGTACGAAAGACAACTACGAGAACCAACTGCATCAAAGAACGGCCGGCAAGTACGAGGGCTAGCTACGGATACGAGGCCGAATCGGTAAACCTCGTGGAGAGCTAGTCCATGGAACAACAATCCTAATGGAACCATACGTGGGCCAACGTGTCGATGGGTCCAAGGATATAACACGACAACACTCCTAGTGGAAGCATACGTGGGCCACCCATCGGCGTCGGTATGTCCATAAATCAACGGATAGCGGCCTCCATCGAGAGACTCGGTAGCACAGAATCAAAACACTTGCACAACAAAGGCTATCACATCAAGCATAGGCAAGTTCAACGTACTCATTGACTTTCATTTTATTACAACAAATACAGATTTTTAACCCCAAGGTACTACGTACTTTAACTCTTTAAAAGATCTATTTCTTTCACAAAAAGTCACACGATACTCGTAGTATCAAAAAATAGAGTAACTATATTTTTAAGTAAACCAAAACAATTTCCATACCTTCTTTTGAAATAAACCGATTTTAAGACAAAACCCTGCCTTCCTTTTTAAACTATTTTAAGACAAAAACATGCCTTTCTTTTACCAAAACACTTTAAATTCCTCAAGTCTCTTTTCTTTTTAGAACACAAGTTCCTTACTTTGGAATTTAAGAAAAATCAATACTTATTATTAATGATCTTATTACAGCAACCATGATCTAGGAAATGTAATAAAATTTTGTCTTATCTTAGCTTCTATGCAGATGGAGGTTTCTACTGGTTTTAATATAATTAATTATTAGTCAATACATTTTCCTTTATTAACGCTGCAGTGGTTTGTTCGATACTTATTATCATTTCCGAAATCAATATAACTTATTCCTTTTTAAAACCCAATTACCCATTTCTCATAAATGCGGTTTCACAACTTTTTAACACAAACCAAGTCCTTAATAATTCACATCAAGTCATTTATAAGTCAAGTCTCTTATCTTTTAAAACCACAAACCATTTCTTTACCTACATAAAGTTGTTATAACAAACTTCCATAAAGCCGTTATAACACTTTATGTTTTAAACCAACCAAATTCGTTTAGCACACGTACGTCTACCGTACTACATAGTTCACACAATCATGCTAGAAAAGATAGGAAGAGGTTCACATACCTCGCGATGATTATCGACAATTAGCAAAACGCTCCAAAGTATTATAACCCGGCTAGCCTTTTCCACCCTTCAAGTAGAATACGCTACTCGCAATACTTCAACCTATAATGGCCATAAAATGTCTATCAACTTCTCGATCTCTTTGTAGCACAATTCAAAGTACAAGGTTCCTTATCCTACGAAAAATTGGACACCTCCCCCGCATGACCACATAAATCTCCTCTATCAGTCATTACCAAGACAACAACTCGAGGGGTTACACGTCTAACCGGGCGTGTACAATTGTACTCCACAATAATACTACAAGTCTACTGTAAATACAGTTCAATTCTTTATAATCATCCTTCCAATATATCTTATAGTCAATTCTAAACTACTACAATATGTAATATCCAATTACAATAGAGGGACATAGATCATTACCTCGATAAGCCCAAAATTATCCAAGATTTATAAGTCGATCCGGAGCAATGTTTAGCTCCACTTCCTTACACTCCAACCCGCTCCAAGCAACCCTTAGAAGTTTCTAAACAACTTCTCTTAACACTTCAACCAACTATGGAGATTTTTCTAGGGTTTCATTTTGCGACTATTGGAATAAAGTAGTATTTCCGGCTCTTAATATTTGAAATAACTTTGGAATACTACTAGGAATACTAGGTTAAGGTATTTGGGATAATACAACAATACTTGAAGTATTTCTACACAAAGTGGGGGGGGGGGGGGGTTGGACGAGAACAACTTAAGGGATGGAGGGAGAATTTGCCTTGGAAAGATATTTCAAGTGTGGATGAAATTAAGTCTTGCAACAAAGGGGTATTTATAGATAAATCAATGGCTAGGATTAAAGAAAATGTAAGGTTAGGATTGGGGACATGTGTATGGGTAATCTACCAACCAAATGTCCACCACAAAAATGGGACAAGTGGCTTAGGGCCCTCACTTTCGGCCATAGGGCCACATGGGGGTGACATGTGTCGCTCCCGTACTCGTCCAAAATATTTCATCTTCCGAAAATATCTGTAATGCCAAAAATCCGAAAATAAAGTGGGCCCCACAAAACCGTAAATTCTCCCGTGGGCCCCACGTGACCAATTTCGGAAATAAAATTCCATAATTCTTAAATATTCCAAAAAGTCCGAATACCAAATCTGGGAATCCAATTCCCATTAACGAACCTTTTTCATTCAAAAAATCCGGAAACTTTTCCGTCGAAAAATCACATCTTTCTTCCTTTTAATTTAAATGTCGTATTCTCGTACGTACGTCCTCATATACATACCCTGGAACTACGGGGTGTAACACTAAAAAAATGAGTGTGTACATGTATAAGACTAATAAGAAGTTAGGAGATTTCTTAACTTGCTTATATATGGTATGATAAGCCGATAGTGCTTATGTTATGTATGATAAGCCGGTAGTGCTTATGTTATGTGTGATAGCCGGTTTGTGCTAGTAGTATGTCATTCATTACGGGGTCATTCCCCGGGTTTGTGTTATTTGCATATTCCGTGGATTTGCTACCCACGATGCGAGGAATACCTCATGCGACTCCGTAAGGGCTTATGCGGGTGATATAGTCTCATGCGGGCGGATACAGCCTATGCGAGGAATACCTCATGCGGGTCTACACGACCTATGCGGGTGAAATAGTCCCATGCGAGGAATACCTCATGCGGGTCCACACGACCTATGCGGGTGAAATAGTCCCAGGAGTAGGATTGCTTAATGATACTGCGGGCGGGTGCTCCTGCTTTGATCGTGAGCTTCCTATTTTTATGTTGTAAGTATACTCTTATTTACTCTCATTGTTAGTAAGGCACGATGTCTCGTTAATTGAGCTATCATACATGTCTCCGTTTATTATAGACTTATGATTTCATTCTGATATTTTGATTTCATATTTGGTACATGTTATCTTGACCTCGCCGAGTGCGTTCACGCCGCAGTGGTAGAGTCTGAGTTGTTGATCCTCACTCTTAGGATCATTTGTTGCTGTTGAAGCTCCTTTACTTGAGGCTTATCCCTGGTATTGTCGGTTGTTGTACATTCAGGGGTATGGCGGGGCCCTGTCCCGCCAAAGTTGTTATTCTTAGAGGTCTGTAGTCACATTTGTGGATTGGGTTGTAAAGAAAAAAATGTATTGTTTTATTACGTATATTTTACGGAAGGTGGCCTTATCGGCTAGCCTGTTGTTATTTTATGTTTATGAATTTTATAAGTTGTGTATGTTCCGCTGCTATTCTCTGATGTATACCGAAAGGGGTGCCTGTAGGGCACGATCGCGAGCTTGAGGTAAGTCGTGACAAAAGTGGTATCAGAGCAGTTAGTCCTCAGAAAGTGTCTACAGACCGTGTCTAGTAGAGTCTTGATTATCGGTGTGTTGTGCACCACATCTATAATCAGGAGGCTGCATGACATTTAGGATTGGTTTTCATTCTTCTCACTCTAAAATCGTGCGATAGAGCTGTGTGGTTAGGGTCGTCTCTCCCTAACAGGTTATGTTGTTTGCAGCTACGAGAAAGGCAGCAGTGACCCAGGAAAGATGATGTGGATTACATATCCAGGTAGGTAATGTTTGTAATATAGTTTGTATTGTGACATACAGCTATACGTATTTATGTATGAGGGTCAGACGCGTGTTGCCTAGAATGGTTTTAGGTTACCAGGATTTGCTAAGGACTAAATAAATACCGGGAAGACTATGTTAATAGATTGAGCTACGTAGTATGATTAAGAAAATGGTACGAATGAGATCCGTATGGAGTAAGTATGGTTGTTGTGGTCAAGACAACACGATTATAGTATATGGAGAAGTTTTTGTACCCGTTTACGGGGGGACTGATAAGTTAGGCTTGGAGCATGGAAATTGTGAGCCTAGAAATGTTGATAACCACCGAGACCTTAGCTATATAAGGCCTTCTCGGGTAGTAAAAGGTTAAGTCAGACCAAGGGTAAGAGTTAAGTACGACGCCGAGTCGGGTTGAGGACCTATTAAGGGTCGCCCCATAACTTGAAATGGAATGAGATCAGTTGGTAGTAGTCCCGCTACGTGACAGGGTCACAAGGGTGCAAGACCCAAGTGTAGTTAATCATTTTACGGGGTCACGGACGCGTTCCACCGGGACCAGGTTGAGAGAGCCGGAAATGGCCTTAAGTTGTTTAGAATAGTAACTCCAAAGATTGGAGGCCCGAATCAGTATGAAGGCTATGTACGTACGCTACAATAAGTTTGGAAGTACGGGAAGAGTACGACCAGTAAGAAAGAGAGCAACTAAGTGTAAAGAAATGGAACCTGAATCCATGAGGACCTTTCGAGGTGACTACACCCGTGAGTGTTGGGTGGTAGCTGAGCGGGTAGATAATAATTACCGGTAACAATACAGTCGTTGGACCTAGCAGAGCTGTTAGGACAGACATCGAGGTCATTATGAGTACGGGCTAGTTGGCCTCTTGTTATGCCAACGTGGTCTATAGAGAGAGATTGATTCGGTACCAGTTTCCCGGTAAGTCGATTATCGAGCGGATAGGGAGAGAAGTGGTGGTAACCAGTGAATTATCCTCCCTTCTTTGACATTGTTGATTTTAATAAGTCTGTGTGACTTGTTCATTTGGGATAAATTAATGCAGAAGGTAATTAATACTAGAATTTGAAGGAATTTTATGTTAAGTGCCCTTGGAGGTACTTGGAGTTGGTTTGGTGTGGCGGTCAGGGCCACGACCTCCCGAATAAGTTCAGGATAGCGCGCAAGCAAGATTAAGATAAGTACGAGTGTTTCCTGTGGAAAACAGAAGACATCTTTGGTAGGTTTTGAAAATCTACACGACTTTAAGGCGGTGCGTGATGATTAGATATTTACAGGACCGCGAGAGGACCCTATGATTAGGGTTGTGACTCCAAGTAAAGTTTAAGAAAGGGAAATAAGTTCTCTCCCCCACGTAAGGACAGTTTTACGTATTATGGGGTTATGTGTACACATGTTGTTAGACGAAGGATATGAGACTGGTAAGGTCTTCGGTATCGTCATGCCGTAGGTTACAGTTGTAGATAACCGTGGGAAAAGTGTTGTGTTGGGGTAATTAAGAACGACGTACGAATTGGTCGAGGAAGTATCGTAAAGATATAAATGCAGGTTGTACGCATATATGAAACTGTACGATTATAAATCAAGATAGAAATACTTTTGCTAATAATAAGCATAAGGTAAGGTTATGACCAGGATGAAAAAGGAGAATACGACTATGGTTATGTAAGTTGCACGAGATATATTTACCCCAGACTAGTGTAAAGACCATTAGTAAATAATGGGCAGTAAGAACACCTCGAGGGAAGGTGGTAACATCTATACTGACGAGAAACATAGTAAGGAAATACGGAGGGGTAAGAGACCCCAGGATAACTTGAAATGAATTATAAAGGAAAGACGAGTAGACACTCGAACAATAAGAAATTTTGACAAGTCATTGGATTATGTAATACCATGAATTGAGGTTGAACACCTGACTGTAAGCTCTACGAGCTGGGAGAAAATAATCGGGTTACTACTTGACGAGATCAAGGAAATTTCCCCCCCCCCCCTAAATGATGTTTGACGGGAAGTCTTAGCCATGGGGCAAGCAAAGGAATCAAACCTAAGTTAATGACCAAGTTTGGTTGCAACAGAAAAAAAGAAACAGGAACCATAATTGAGATTAAGGACACCCGAATATTTCGCAAGAATGTGAAAGGTTTCCAGTTATTGGAAGATAAGTTGACTCGACTACAGTTCTAACTCCTCCTGAAAGACTAGAGGGTTAGGTTATTATGTTAGCACGTTGGGTGTTGGGCTAGGTTGTGTGCTGACGCAACCCGATAAGGATAGAGCCTATGTTTTCCCGGTAGTTAGGGAAGCAGGAAAGGAAATTACGCCACTCACGATTTAGAGCTGGCGGCAGTTAAATCATGCCTTGAAGATTTGGGGGCATGACGTATATATAGACTTCATGTGGATATTTGTGCAGACCACAAAAGCCTCCGGTATATCTGCATCGAGGCGGCGAGAATTTGCGACAGCGATGGTGGTTAGAGTTACTCAAGGATTGTGATATTGATATCCTATACCATCCGGGGAAAGCCAAGACAGTTACAGATACTCTTAGTCGTGGATCTATGGGTAGTCTGTCAGATAGGCAGCCAGATAAACAGGACGTGGTCCGTGAGATTCATCAACTACCGAGCCGAGGGGTTCGAGTAATTTGTTTCCAAGGTTAATGAAGTTTAGATCCGAGAGGTTGCCGAATCTTCCATCGTTGAGGAGGTAAAAAGGAGACAGTATGAGGATCTAGTTATGATACGGTATCGAGATACGGTTCTCCGAGAAGAGAAGAGCCTGTTTGAGTAGCACCGGGTGGGGTGCTGTAAGATGAGGATAGATTGCGTGTACTCGGTACTGCAGGACTAGTCAACAGGTCTTAGGGGAGGCACACAGTGCTTATTGTTCTAATTGTTCGGGGTCAACTATGTTGTGTAGTGACCTCAGATGTATGTATTGGTAAGGTGGCCTGAAGAGGAACGTAGCAGAGTTGTTGCTTAATATCCGAATTAGTAGCAGGTCATAGTTGAACACCAGAAGCCTAGTGGGCTATTACAGGCGATTTAGACCCCGACTTAGATTTGAGAGGTAATTAAAATGGATCTTGTTACAGGGTGGCATTGTCACGACCCGACCCCGGGCCGCGACTGGTGCCTTACCTGGGCACCCTGTTCAGGTATACATCAGAGAATAGCAGCGGAACATACACAACATAAACATATGTGTAAACAAAAGACAACACAGGCTGGCCGATAAGGCCGCCTTCCATACTATAAACATAATCAAAAGTACAACTGTACAACTCAGTTCTTACAGCCCAACCACATATGTGAATACAGACCTCTAGGAATAACAACAGGGCCCCGTCATACCCCTGAATATACATGAATCTACTACCTCATGGAAAACCGTACCAAGAGCTAAGCCTCCGGAGCAAATGGAGCTTTCTCTCAAAGACTGAACCGCGATCCTATGAGCAAGGATCACCAACCTGGGTACCTAAAACCTGCGGGCATGAACGCAGCCCCCCGAAGAAGTCGATAACAGTGCGAATATGGAACAGAAATAACGTCTGATGCAGATCATAACTGTACAAAAGAATGACAAGGACAAGTATAAAAATACATACCAGATCCTGTCGTGTCATTACCACTTATGAACTTAATCGCACCTTATTATCTTTTCCCATTTTCAATAAAAGTTATAGCCACATTCTTACACACATGATTAGGAAAAATCATTAAGTTCATTACTATATAACTTAACTTATCTTTCATAAGTATAATCCGGCCCTTTAAGAATGGCACATTTACTACCCGGCCCAATCTGGGATGCGATCAAGTCATACTAATATCAATTTCAGTCTCGGTGGATCAATTTGCCCCATTCACTAGTGCTATTTCGAATTACATTCAGAAATGGGGGCATCACACCCTTTCTTATCTTTGGTGTGGAACTAATCAGTCGGTCGTCGAGGGTTGAGAGCTTTGGTTAGGCACTTCCTATCCGGCCACTATTATCAACAAGGTACGGTCCGCTTGTATTCAATTCTTATGGGGAAACCACCAAGAGTTGCTGGGATATCATTTGCTGCCTCAAACCGAAGGTGGCTTGGGTCTTATGAACATCAAGGAATGGAATCATGCCTGCTATCCAGACGATTTGGCAAACTCACACTAGCCGATTCTCTATGGGTCCAATGGATCAATAGCCACTATTTGAGAGATATTACAATTTGGGACTATGAGGTACGCCTAGGGACTCCTTTATTCAAAAAGATTTGTGGGATTCGCGACAAATTTGTTTCTATCTTTGGTAGCCATGGTGATGCTATTGACGGCTTCACAAAATGTTGTGCCAACGGTATATTTGATTCAAGCTCAGATATGATATCTTGCGACTCATGAGCTAAAAAGCCTTGGATGTCACAAATTTGGAAAGGATTCATTCCTCCCAAATTCTCTTTTACTATGTGGCTAAATTGCAGAAGCGGTTAGCTACAAAGGATACTCTATCATTTCTCAACTTGGAGGATAAATCTTGCGGATTCGCAAGCAAGCTAATGAAACAAGGGAACACCTCTTCTTTGCCTGCCTATACACACATGATTTGGAAGAGCATAAAAGATTGGTTGGGTATTAGAAGAGAGATGACAATCGTTGAAAGCTCCTTAAATGGATTAAGAAAGAACATCATGACAAGCATCCGAGCCAAAGCTATTTTGCTTACTTTTGCATAATGGTTTATGAGATTTGGAGGGCAAGAAACACAATGCTCTTTGAAGGCACAAGCATGCGTGAAGAGATCATTGCAGAATCAAAACAACATCTTATAGAGTTCTCTATGATTTTATCCTCTTGTAGTGGCACCTTTTGAGTGACCACCCTCCTCTATCTCTTCTTGTTTGCATTAGTTGAGGCTTGAGATACCTCAACGATTGTAGCCACTTCTTTTCGTTATTAGTAATAATATTTGCATTTACCTAAAAAAAAAAAACGTGTCCGTGGAATCCCAATCGCCGTAAGCCTACAAGTGTAAAATATAATCATGTGTCGCGCCCGTGGCATCCCACCTCACAGTCGGCGTACTCATACACAACACATATATCTATCTCCTGCCGTGGAATCCCACATCACTGTCGACAGTCCAGGGTATAATAATACGCCAATAGGCATACATGAACACCAAGTCCCACCGGTGGTATAGCGTCTTGGGGGTCTACCCCTCACTTATACTCTTACCCTGGAGAAGTTGGTAAAGCAGGTGGTATAGCATCTTGGGGGTCTACCCCTCACTTATACTCTTACCCTGGAGAAGGTGGTATAACGTCTTGGGGCTTGCCCCTCATTTATACTCTTACCCTATCTCAACCGACCATTATACAAAACAAGCATGGGGTATAATGTCTTGGGGGTTTACCCCTCACTTATACTCTTACCCTGGAGAAGGTGGTATAACGTCTTGGGGCTTGCCCCTCATTTATACTCTTACCCTATCTCAACCGACCATTATACAAAACAAGCAGGGGGTATAATGTCTTGGGGGTTTACCCCTCACTTATACTCTTACCCTGGAGAATGTGGTATAACGTCTTGGGGCTTTACCCCTCACTTATACTCTTACCCTATCTCGACCGGCCGTCAAACAAACAGAAGCACTACCATGTCTTCTATTAGAATCCGGGAATTTAACCCAAGTACTACTAATAACGGAAGCATACCCGTGGAATCCCACATCACTGTCGGTACGTCCAAGTACTTACAACAAGACAGCCGGTCCTCCAACCGAGAGTCGCGGCATCGTAATAAAACATAATACTTGCACTCAAAGGCTATCACCAGCACACATAGGCTAATTCTCAATTAATCAAGCCAAAGTACTAATCAAGGCATCACATAGAATTATTCTCAATTAACAAGCCAAAGTACTTATCAAGGCACATTTAGACTAATTCTCCATTAATCAAGCCAAAGTACTAATCAAGGCATCACATAGAATTATTCTCAATTAACAAGCCAAAGTACTTATCGGGGCACACATAGAATAATTCTCATTTAACAAGCCAAAGTACTTATCGGGGCACAAATAGAATAATTCTCATTTAACAAGCCAAAGTACTTATCGGGGCACAAATAGAATAATTCTCATTTAACAAGCCAAAGTACTTATCGGGGCACAAATAGAATAATTCTCATTTAACAAGCCAAAGTACTTATCGGGGCACACATAGAATAATTCTCATTTAACAAGCCAAAGTACTAATCAAGGCATCACATAGAATTATTCTCAATTAAACAGGCCAAAGTACTATGTACGTACATTCTTTTCAAAAGACTCCTTTCCAAATAAAACTTCCCCGATACTAACAACCGTAGTATCAAGTCCTGTCCACCTTTCAAGACAAGTCACAATACCTTTTTAGAATTACAATTACCGGCTTCTAAATCAAGTGACTTCTTTATTAAAAACCTTAAGCAATTGGTACCTTTAAAACAATTTGCCCTTCCTTAACACAAGTTATTTCTTTGATTACTTTATTAGGGAAAACCATTCTCTTAACCTTCCATAAAGCCGTTATAACCAACTTCCCATAAAGCTGTTATAACCCTTTATAGTTTAGACCAACACGTTCCTTTTATAACCAAGAGACTTCTACTTTTTGAAACCAAGTATTAAATACTTTCAAATCAATTCTCATAACTTTCAAAAATACAATTAGTCTCTTAACCTTTAGAAAACAAGTGACTCCTTTTATTTTAAAACCTTAGGCAATTAATGCCTTAAAAACAAGTGGCCTTTTCACTAAAAATCAAATCACTTATCTTTCCATAAAGCAAATATAACTAACTTCTCATAAAGTCGTTATATTCACTTTATACCTTAGCCAAAAACAATTTCCTATCTAAGGGACTTATACGTTTAAAACAGAACAAGTATCACATACTTTAAGACTCTTCAAGTCCCTTAACTTTAATAAAACTTAAGACATCCTTTATACTTTCAAAGAAGTGAGTTAATCTCCCAACTCACCCGACTTGGCTATTCACAAACTAGTAAAGGATATCAAGGTGTTGTACGTCTACCGTACTACATACGTGCAACTAGTCATGCTCAAAGATAGGAAAAGTTCTACATAGAGTAGATCACACAACTACCTCTTAACTTCTAAGAGTAACAGGAAACATGAAATGATACCACAGGTATATTCCATACATAGAATCATGCCAAAGGAAGGAAGAGGTTCACATACCTCGCGACGATTGTCGACAAGTAGCAAAATGCTCCAAAGTACTTCAACCTTGAGCTATTCCATTCTTCAAGTAGGATACGCTATACTTAGTACTTCAACCTATAATGGTCACCATACGTCCATTAACCTCTTATTTCAAACGTAGAATATTCTAGGTGCTAAGTCGCTAAATTCTACGGAAAATCGGACAGCACCTCCTTTGTTTTTACTTACTTTGCCACATTTTTCAAGGCCGAATACAATAACCAAACAGCCCCAATTGGCTCACCACAATCTATAAGGTAGTCCAATACAAATAATTAACTATACAGCCCCAATTGGCTCACCACAATATAGAAGGTAGTCCAATACATATGAATAACAACTATTACAAACCACAAGTACAAATTCGGCCACCTTGAGTTCAACAATACCAATTCTTATCCAATTTCCATTTCAATCCAAATTGGTAGCATAACATGATATCAAGTCGCATTTGATTATAACAACCATAATCTTTAAGTAAGTGACATGCGACGATTTCTAATAAACGACCAATTAGTAATCAAATTTTCAAGTGGCTTATATAACATTTCGGATTTAGCTACAAGCACTGCATAATACTTATAACTTCAACATATCAACTTCATGCTAGCAACAAGTAAAGCTAACAACAACAATATAAATATATAATCTTGTAACACCTTTAAAAGACAAGATTATACCTTAACGAGTCTTAATCCAATTCCAATCCGAAGTCGCTCCTTAGTAGTTTAGAGCCTCTCCAAGACACTTCAATCCGCTTGTTGAGACCCTTAGAACCACACCAACAGCTTTCCTTCAAACTTCCAATCCAAAACCTAGAAAGCCACTAGGTTTTCACTTTGCGCCTAATACGAAAACTCTCTTTTTCCGGGGTTTTTCTATTGAGATATGCTTACTATACACTCAAGAACCTTGGGTTAAGGTTTGGAGCTTAATGGACAAGCAACAAAAAATTTTCTTCCTCTTTCTTGATGAAGCCGAGAGCTAAGCTCTAGCTCTTCCAATTCTCTTGAAATTTTTTCTAAGTGTGGACTTGTCTCACTACTACTAGTATTATATAGGGACATGTAGGGTCAAGATGTAACCAATTGGGTGGCTTGGATGAAGTCTTTCTAAATATCAAGACTAAGTGGGGTCATTGACTTGGTCAAGGTTGTCAAGCTCTAAGGCTAGCAAGACTTGGTCTTTTAAATTAGGGTCAAATGACCATTTTCTCCATCACATTTTCGTCCAAGACTATTAAGGGGGGGGGGGGTGACACATGTCGCCCTCCCGCTCGTCGCAATATTTCGTTTTCCGACAAATTCCAAAATTCCGATAAATTTTTACTCGTCTCAAACCTTAACCTTTGAGTTCTTACGTACGTTCTTAAAATATGTCTTGTAAATACGGGGTGTAACATTCTTCCCCCCTTAGAAACATTCGTCCCAAAATATTCTTTCGGAGTCAATCTTTATAATTTGCGACATAGTTTCCTTTCACAACCCCGACATACTAATAATGCCACACATAGCCCTAATACCTTGCACACGTATATCCGTCCATCATAAGCCCGAAAGAGGTTATCTTTTCGTACTTCCAACTCTTTCTAGCATACATACATAACTTCCTTACCAATTTTGGCCCCTAATCTTTGGAGTCACTCTATAAGACAATATAAGGCCATTTCCGGCTTTCATGACCTGGTTCCGGTGGAACGCGTCCACGAACCCGTAAAACAATTAACTAGACTTGGGCCTTGCGCCCTCGTGACCCCGTCACGTAGCGGAACTACTACCAACTGATCCCACTCCATTCCAGGCCATGGGGAGACCCGTAACAGGTCCTCACCCCGACCCGCCGTCGCACTTAACTCTTATTCTTGGTCTATAATAAATGTTATGGCCCGAGAGAGCCTTATATATCTAAGGTCTCGGTAGTTATCGATATTCTTAGGCTCGCAATTTCCATGCTCCAAGCCTACCTTACCAGTCCCCCCGTGAACGGGTACAAAAACTGCTCATAATACCATAATTGTGTCGTTGATCACAAGAACCATTACTTACTCTATACGGACCTCATCCGTACAATTTTCTTAAGCCTATTATGCAGCTTAATCTATTAACATGACATTCCGTTAGGTTCCTTAACATGGCTTCTTAAGGGTTCACTACCCTATCAGACAGCTCATCTTTTCCCAATTATCTCGAAATAAAACACAAAACCTTGGCGAAAATTCATTAAATATTCCATACCTTCCCGGTATCTAGTTAGTCTTTACCAATTCCTGGTACTCTAAAATCATTCTAGGCAACACGCGTCTGACCCTCATACATAACTCCGTATAGATGTATGTCACAAAACCAACTATACTATAATCATTACCAACCTGGATACGCTATCCACATAGTCATTCTGGTCATCACGCTTTATCGTAGTGCAATCAACATAACTCGTTAGGGAGGACGACCCTAACAATCTGACTCTATCGCACGATCTCGAGTGAGAAGAATGGAAACCAATCCTAAATGTCCTGCAGCCTCGATTATAGATGTGGTGCACAATACACCGATAATCAAGACTCTACTAGACACGGTGCAGACACGCCGAGGACTAATCGCTCGATACCACTTTTGTCACGACCCGACCAGGGCGCGATCGTGCCTTACAGGCATCCTGCTGGTATACATCAGAGAATCGCAGCGGAACATACACAACATAAACATATGTGTAAACAAAAGACAACACATGCTGGCCGATAAGGCCGCCTTCCATACTATAAACATAATCAAAAGTACAACTGTACAACTCAGTTCTTCTACTGACCACATATGTGAATACGCACTCTAGGAATAACAAGCGTGGCGGACAGGGCCCCGCCATACCTCGAATATACATGAATCTACTACCTCGGGAAAACCGTACCAAGAGCTAAGCCTCCGAGCAAATGGAGCTTTCAAAGATCGAACCGCGATCCATGAGCAAGGATCACCAACACGGGTACCTAAAACTGCGGGCATTTAACGCAGCCCCGAAGGGGTCGATAACAGTGCGAATATGGAACAGAAATAACGTCAAGATGCAGATCATAGCGTACAAAAGAATGACAAGGACAAGTATAAAAATACATACAAGATCCTGCCGTGTCATTACCACTTATGAACTTAATCGCACCTTATTATCTTTTCCCATTTTCAATAAAAGTTATAGCCACATTCTTACACACATGATTAGGAAAAATCATTAAGTTCATTACTATATAACTTAACTTATCTTTCATAAGTATAATCCGGCCCTTTAAGAAGGGCACATTTACTACCCGACCCAATCTGGGACGCGATCAAGTCACACTAATATCAAGCGTGTCCGTGGAATCCCTATCCGCCGACTACAAGTGTAAAATATAATCATGTGTCGCGCCCGTGGCATCCCACCTCACAGTCGGCGTACTCATACACAACACATATATCTATCTCCTGCCCGTGGAATCCCACATCACTGTCGACAGTCCAGGGTATAATAATACGCCAATAGGCATACATGAACACCAAGTCCCACCGGTGGTATAACGTCTTGGGGGTCTACCCCTCACTTATACTCTTACCCTGGAGAAGTTGGTAAAGCAGGTGGTATAGCATCTTGGGGGTCTACCCCTCACTTATACTCTTACCCTGGAGAAGGTGGTATAACGTCTTGAGGCTTGCCCCTCATTTATACTCTTACCCTATCTCAACCGACCATTATACAAAACAAGCAGGGGGTATAATGTCTTGGGGGTTTACCCCTCACTTATACTCTTACCCTGGAGAAGGTGGTATAACGTCTTGGGGCTTGCCCCTCATTTATACTCTTACCCTATCTCAACCGACCATTATACAAAACAAACAGGGGGTATAATGTCTTGGGGGTTTACCCCTCACTTATACTCTTACCCTGGAGAAGGTGGTATAACGTCTTGGGGCTTTACCCCTCACTTATACTCTTACCCTATCTCGATCGACCGTCAAACAAACAGAAGCACTACCATGTCTTCTATAAGAATCCGGGAATTTAACCCAAGTACTACTAATAACGGAAGCATACCCGTGGAATCCCACATCACTGTCGGTACATCCAAGTACTTACAACAAGACAGTCGGCCCTCCAACCGAGAGTCGCGGCATCGTAATAAAATATAATACTTGCACTCAAAGGCTATCACCAGCACACATAGGCTAATTCTCAATTAATCAAGCCAAAGTACTAATCAAGGCATCACATAGAATTATTCTCAATTAACAAGCCAAAGTACTTATCAAGGCACATTTAGACTAATTCTCCATTAATCAAGCCAAAGTACTAATCAAGGCATCACATAGAATTATTCTCAATTAACAAGCCAAAGTACTTATCGGGGCACACATAGAATAATTCTCATTTAACAAGACAAAGTACTTATCGGGGCACAAATAGAATAATTCTCATTTAACAAGCCAAAGTACTTATCGGGGCACAAATAGAATAATTCTCATTTAACAAGCCAAAGTACTTATCGGGGCACACATAGAATAATTCTCATTTAACAAGCCAAAGTACTAATCAAGGCATCACATAGAATTATTCTCAATTAAACAGGCCAAAGTACTACGTACGTACATTCTTTTCAAAAGACTCCTTTCCAAATAAAACTTCCCCGATACTAACAACCGTAGTATCAAGTCCTATCTACCTTTCAAGACAAGTCACAATACCTTTTTAGAATTACAATTACCGGCTTCTAAATCAAGTGACTTCTTTATTAAAAACCTTAAGCAATTGGTACCTTTAAAACAATTTGCCCTTCCTTAACACAAGTTATTTCTTTGATTACTTTATTAGGGAAAACCATTCTCTTAACCTTCCATAAAGCCGTTATAACCAACTTCCCATAAAGCCGTTATAACCCTTTATGGTTTAGACCAACACGTTCCTTTTATAACCAAGAGACTTCTACTTTTTGAAACCAAGTATTAAATACTTTCAAATCAATTCTCATAACTTTCAAAAATACAATTAGTCTCTTAACCTTTAGAAAACAAGTGACTCCTTTTATTTTAAAACCTTAGGCAATTAATGCCTTAAAAACAAGTGGCATTTTCACTAAAAATCAAATCACTTATCTTTCTATAAAGCAAATATAACTAACTTCCCATAAAGTCGTTATATTCACTTTATACCTTAGCCAAAAACAATTTCCTATCTAAGGGACTTATACGTTTAAAATGGAACAAGTATCACATACTTTAAGACTCTTCAAGTCCCTTAACTTTAATAAAACTTAAGACATCCTTTATACTTTCAAAGAAGTGAGTTAATCTCCCAACTCACCCAACTTGGCTATTCACAAACTAGTAAAGGATATCAAGGTGTCAGACGTCTGCGTACTACATACGTGCAACTAGTCATGCTCAAAGATAGGAAAAGTTCTACATAGAGTAGATCACACAACTACCTCTTAACTTCTAAGAGTAACAGGAAACATGAAATGATACCACAGGTATATTCCATACATAGAATCATGCCAAAGGAAGGAAGAGGTTCACATACCTCGCGACGATTGTCGACAAGTAGCAAAATGCTCCAAAGTACTTCAACCTTGAGCGATTCCATTCTTCAAGTAGGATACGCTATACTTAGTACTTCAACCTATAATGGTCACCATACGTCCATTAACCTCTTATTTCAAACGTAGAATATTCTAGGTGCTAAGTCGCTAAATTCTACGGAAAATCGGACAGCACCTCCTTTGTTTTTACTTACTTTGCCACATTTTTCAAGGCCGAATACAATAATCAAACAGCCCCAATTGGCTCACCACAATCTATAAGGTAGTCCAATACAAATAATTAACTATACAGCCCCAATTGGCTCACCACAATATAGAAGGTAGTCCAATACATATGAATAACAACTATTACAAACCACAAGTACAAATTCGGCCACCTTGAGTTCAACAATACCAATTCTTATCCAATTTCCATTTCAATCCAAATTGGTAGCATAACATGATATCAAGTCGCATTTGATTATAACAACCATAATCTTTAAGTAAGTGACATGCGACGATTTCTAATAAACGACCAATTAGTAATCAAATTTTCGTTGGCTTATATAACATTTGGATTTAGCTACAAGCACTCCATAATACTTATAACTTCAACATATCAACTTCATGCTAGCAACAAGTAAAGCTAACAACAACAATATAAATATATAATCTTGTAACACCTTTAAAAGACAAGATTATACCTTAACGAGTCTTAATCCAATTCCAATCCGAAGTCGCCCTTAGTAGTTTAGAGCCTCTCCAAGACACTTCAATCCGCTTTGTTGAGACCCTTAGAACCACACCAACAACTTTCCTTCAAACTTCCAATCCAAAACCTAGAAAGCCACTAGGTTTTCACTTTGCGACTAATACGAAAACTCTCTTTTTCCGGGGTTTTTCTATTGAGATATGCTTACTATACACTCAAGAACCTTGTTAAAGTTTGTGTCACGACTGCCTGGCCCGTGGATCGTGCCTTACCCGGCACCCAAGTAGTCATACATCGAGAACAATCAGAATATAAAACAAGACATGAAACATGATATAACTAGAACATTTTATCTCGATGAAAAGGTTGCCTTTCTAAGATATATACATAAACCAAGTTTTTGCGCTACATCCCAACTGCATAACATGACTCTGCACTCTAAGGAAATAATAACTATGGCGGACAGGCCCGCCATACCCTGTCTGCACAAAACTATCTACAACAGGAGATCATACCAAAAGTTGAGCCTCCCAGAGAGTGGAGCTCCGACACCAATGTAGAGATCCTAAGGATGTGGATCTAGCACCGCTTCCTCTAGAACTCGCAGATGAACGCACCCCGGCGAGGTCAAGATAACAGTACCAAGTATGTGAAACTATAAAGTACTTTAAATGAAATCAAGGTATTTAAAACCTTTTCACAAATATATTCAGCCTAATTGCACATAGTGCCACATCACAACAATAATAAAGAATAGGAAAATCAGAATGTGTCTAGCCTAGGCCGCGAATGATCAAGCAAGGCCAACCGCCCATAGTATCATTCTCGTGCCTAGTCCTCGACTTCCGCACCGCATAGTCACACATGCACCGCATGAGGTATTCCTCAGATCGGGGTAGCTAGCCCTGCATTCTCCTCGACTTCCGCACCGCATAGCCTCAAAAGACCGTGATAGTCCCACGGACCGCATGGCATCTCAGATCGCTAAACACCGGAATGATCAATCACCGAGCATACCGCAGCCTCCGCATAGTCTCATAGACCGCATAGCCGATAGACCCGCATCAAGGGTGGCAAGCCCTGTATAACAAGTCAAGGGGTAGGTGATACAATAACAAGACAAACGGACTTACGGTTAGCAACGTAAGCACGGCAAGAATGACCCCTTTCACAACATTACAAGCCAATTAACACACGCAGATCATAGTATGTCTACCTATCAACCAATCTTACTACACTTAACAGAAATCAATACAAGGCCTTTATAAACAAACAAGTAAACAATTCCTTTTATCATTCTTAAGTTGTTATACCTAACTTCCCATAAAGCTAGTATAACTCTTAAGCTTTTGTTTTAGAACCAAATATTACTCTTCTGTTAAAAATGATTCATTATTCTTTGGACATACTTCAAGGTTCTTATTATTCAGGCTTAAGTCAAAAGACATTGCCGATTATCATATGTACGTCTACCGTACTATATATACTTAAAATATCATGCTCAAGAGTATAGGAAGAATCACATACCTTCTCGGCGAAATCCACCTGCCAAGTCGAGTATGTCGCACAAGAGAAACAAATTCTATAATAGTCACGACATCTATCAAAGTCTAGACTATTCTGTAGGTCGTTCTAAACAGAGGGTCCTCAATTCTACGGAAAGTCGGGCAGCACAACCCTACCGGTGAGCTATATAAGTTCATCGTGGAAAACAAATTCTATGTAAGTACAGTTCGTATAATCTTCTTTTATACCCTTCTAAGGTGTTACAGTTCAATTCTATTCTTAACAACCTCCTAAGTATTTATACTTATTTCAATACTTCTACAGTATGCATTCTCTAATTACAAAAGAGGGTTAGGATTATATACCTCGATAAGCCCAATAATATCCAAGTAAAAAGTCGATCCTGAGCGAGGTTTAGCTCCTAATCCAAAGCTCCAAGGCGCTCCAAGAATCCTTAGAAGTTTCCCACAACTTCTACTAAGTACTAAGGAATTTGGGCTAGGTTAAATTGGGCATTATAACAATACTAGAAGGCAACTTTCCTACCAAGGGAGGGGGGGTAGGTTTCGGCTAGGCTAGAGGGGGCAAGGGCCTCGGCCAAAACTTCACTCAAAGGGGGAGGGGTGTTTGGACGAATTGCTCACAAGGGAGAGGGGAGGATTTTTCAAGACTTGAAAGCTTTAGTGGATGAAGAACTCTTCATCACAAGAGGGGTATTTATAGGTCAAGACATGGCCAACCAATGGCCAAGATTTAGCCAAGTGCTAGGCAAGTGTAAGGTCAAGATTAGGGCAAGTGTACCTAGCCAACTTGCACACAAAATATCTATCCAACTTTATGACAAGGATTGTCATCCAATCGCCCTATTGTCGTGACAAGTCCACCAATGAGAGGGTGGAAAGTGTCGCCTCTCATTGGTCCAAAGTGTTACGCCTCGGAAAAATCCGCAAAAATAAGAAATGACATAGCCGAATTTATCCTATGAAAGCGTGGAAACGTTTAGCCGGAAAACCAATCGCTTTGTGAGTTGTGCCCAATAATTTTCGCCCAAGCCTAACTTTTAAGGCTAACCTTTCAGACGTATTCCTCACGCATACTCCCGAAATACGGGTATAACATTCTCCTTCCTTAGAAACATTCGTCCCAATGTTCCTTCCCAAGACGCTTAAAGATAAGGTTCTTAACAACCTAAGATTCGCAAAAAAACACTTAGCACATAAGTCAATTGAATCAATAAGTAGGAAAGTAGGTTACCCGAGGTGTGGGAATAGGTGAGGTATCTCTCGCCTCATGTCCTCCTCTCGCTTCCCACGTCATCTCCTCCTCGAGCTCGTTCCGCCACAAGACTTTGACGGAAGCCACGCCCTGGTCCGCAGACGCCTAACTCCGACGATCGACTATCGCTATGGGAATCTCCTCACACGATAACCCCTGGCACACTGACATCGCCAATCGGTGTACCCTAGATGGATCCCGACACATCTCCTCAAAGATAGATACGTGAAATACCGGATGCACCGCCTCCAGATCGGACGGCAGATCCAACTCATAGGCAACCTTGCCTACCCCGTGGACAATCAAACGCCCAATGTACTGGCCGAAGTTTTCCTTCTTCCGAATCTCATCACACCCTTCATGGGTGACACCTTCAGAAAACCCAATCATCAATCGCGAACTCCGGATGTCGACGCCGATGATCTGCATACGACTTCGCCGACTCGAGCCGCCAATAACCGCCGGATAAGCTTCACCTTATCCATCGCCGCTGCACTAAGTCTCGTCCCACTAATCGCATTCTCGCCACATCGAACCATGCTATCGGCGACCGCACTTCCTCCCATACAAAGCCTCATACGGCGCCATCTCGAATGCTAGAGTGGTAGCCGTATTATACGCGAACTCTACCGGCAAGTGATCCTCCCACTACCTCGGTCAATAACACAAAGCTCGCAGATATCCTCAAGAGTGCGGATAGTGCGCTCGCTGTCCGTCGCTCTGCGGATGAAATGCGACTGTGCTCACTGCGTCCCTAAACCTCTCGAAGGACCTCAGGAAGTTAGCCGTAAATCGGCTCCTGCATGCGATATGATCGAAATAGGGACTCCATGCGATCGACGATCTCTGATGTACGATCCGCATAATCTCACCGTAGAAAGTCGCCCCGACGGAAGAAAGTGGGCTGATTTCACACCGCCGACGATAACCCATATAGAATCATGTCTCCTCCGAGTGCGAGGCAATCACGTGATGAAGTCCATGTTGATCACCTCCCACTTCCGTGTCGGGATCTCTATCGTCAGAATAAACCACCGTGCCTCGTGCTCTACCTTCACCGCCGACAACACGGCACCGAGCTACGAACTCGCAACGCCCTCTTCAAACCATCCCACCAATACACGATCTAAGGTCGTGGTACATCTTGGTCGACTCGATGGATAGAGTAACGCGCCGCAGTGTGCTTCCCCAAGAACTCCGCCAAGTCCTCAAACATCCGGAACACACAACCTCGCCTCAAACCTTAGCGCCCCATCGTGCTACCTCAAAAGGACCCTTGCCTCACGAAGAGTCAGATCACGATAACGTGCAAACCGATCTCGAATCCGCCTCTTCACCTCTCGACGATGGAAGACTCGGCAACCTCACGAACCCTAACCCCATCGCTATCGTAATCAATCAAACGGACACCAAGGCTCGCTAATCGATGCAAATCACGAACCATGCCCTCCTCTCGCCGCACCTCCGATAGACTCCCATCGACCTACGACTAAGAGCATTCGCCACAACATTGGCCTTCCCGTGGTACAGATATCGACGCCATAATCCTTAAGCAACTCTAACCACCGTCTCGCCGTAAGTTCAGCTCCTCTGGTGAAGATATACCGAGGCTCTTGTGGTCTCAGTATAAATATCCACGTGAACCCCATACAAATAGTGCCTCCGATCTTTAAAGCGTGAATCACCGCCGCGACTCCAAATCATGGGTGGGGTAGTTCCTCTCGTATCTTAAGCCGCCGGGATGCGTATGCTATAACTCGCCTCGCTGCATCAACACACATCCCAACCCGATGCCCGACGCATCACAATACACCACGTAACCATCCGACCTCCGGAAGAGTAAGAACGGGCGGTCGCCGCTTTCTTTCAAAGAATCGAAACCACGCCACAAGCATCACCATCAAACTGGCCGCTACGAGTCACCCTAGTCAATGGTGCGTAGATAAGCAAACTTCTCCACGAACCGCCGATAATATCCTCGCAAGGCCCGTAAAATCGCGAACCTCTGGCCGGAGTAAGAGGTCTAGGCCAAGTCCCGATCGCTTCGATCTTGGCCGTATCCACTCGAATGCCATCACCACAATGTGCCCAAGAAAAGCCACAGAGGTCAACCAAAAAACACATTTGCAAAACTTCGATACAATCGCTGATCCCGAGAATCACAAGACAGCCTCTCAAATGCTCGCATGCTCCTCGCTTCGAGCGAGAATAAACCAAGATATCATCAATGAACACTATCACAAACGTGTCCAAAAATGGTTTGAACACTCGGTTCATCAACTCCATGAATACCACGAGCATTGGTCAACCCAAAAGACATGACCAACTCATAATGCCCGCACGTCGGAATGCGATCTGGGACATCCACCTCTAACTCGAACTCGATGATAGCCCGATCGTAGATCAATCTTGAAAAGCATCTCGCGCTCGCAACGATCGAACAAATCATCAATCCCGGAAGGGGTATCTGTTCTTAATGGTCACCTTGTTCACCGTCAGTAGTCAACACACATGCGCGGCCCCGTCTTTCTTCTTCTTCACGAACAATACCGGCGCTTCAGGAGAAACACTAGGTGCGATGAAACCCTTCTCCAACAAATCACTCACCGCTTCAACTCTCTTAACTCGGCGGTGCCATCCTCGTATGGCGGAATGGAATAAAGCCGAGTGTCCGCAACACATCTATACAAAACTTAATCTCCTCTCTCGAGGAATACCCGAGGTCGTCTGAAACACGCTCGAGAACTCTCGGACCATCGAATCGTCAAAATCTGGTACCGCAGCCTCGATCAAACACCGAACGAGATGGTAGATATACCCTTTCGCACCATCTTCCTAGCCTTGAGGTAGGAAATAAACCTACCTTTCGCGATACCGCTCCTTCCCACTCAACAACCGGCTCCTCGAAACCGAACTGCATTACTCTCTCTGCAGTCTACATTGGCGTAGCAAGAAGCTAGCCAATCCATCCCCATGATTACGTCGAAGTCAATCATCTCCAACTCTATCAAGTCGGCAAGGGTCTGACGACTGGAAATGGTCACAGGACAAGCTCTATATACCCGCCGAGCTACCACCGAATCACCCACGGCGTAGCTACCTCGAAAGTGGTCTATGGACTCGTGCTTTATCCCTATCCTACTAGCAACAAGGGGAGATATATAGACAGAGTAGAACCGGATCTATCAAAGCATATACATCAAACCAGAACCGATAAGGTACCGTGGCGACATCGGTGAGGCCTCCGATCCCGCTTACCGGACAAAGCATAAATGCGGTTCGAGGACCGCTAGAATCGGGACTCGCGCACGACCTCTGCCGCGACTGCTGATCTCGAGTACCCGCTCCCGGCGAGTAATCGCTGTCGGGGATGAAGCGCAATGCACTGTAGCCGGGCCCTACCCCCTGCCACGCCGGCCGCAAACTCGCGAATGACCTGCGCCACAAGTATGGCAAGTCCCCGTAGTAGCATAACAGCTCCCAGAATGGAATCTACCACAACGGGCACACTGAACAGACCTCGAACGGTTAGCCCCCCTGTTACCCTGGAAATCAAGTCCCGGGCCACGACCGCCTCGATCGCTCGTCAGATCTTGAAAATGATGTAGGAGTGCTCTGAGGCTGCTGTGGTGCAAATCTGGACTTCTGCTTATGCTGCCCACCCTGAGAACCACCAAAAGAACCGGCCGCCCCGCCTTCTTCTCGCCGCTGATATCGGGTCTACCCGGCGTCCTACGCCTCGCATCCCAATGCATGAGCTCGCATACGGGTAATGTCTATGCTCGGTGAAGGGACACACCCGCACAAGACTTCGCCATATAGTCGTCTAGCCCTGGCGTAGCGATGCACCCGGTCCTCCATATTCGCTACGGTGCAGGAACATATCGAGCCAATGAATCAAACTCGACATTGTACTTCTAATCGCAAGGCCCTCCTCGCCTCGAGAACAAAAATGCCGATCGTGCCCTCTCATCTGCGGAGGCAAGAAATGTGTGAGAAAAGCCTCAAAACTCATCCCATACTGGAGGTGCATGCTCTCCCGAAAGCTCCTATGAATCGAACCAATCGATCATGCGGTATCACGCGGCGACGCGAACCGAATGTCACGCACTCACTCAAGCCTTGACCACCCGCATAATCCTGCAGAATCGACGGATGAACTCCTGCGATCATCCTCCGTCTAGACCAGTAAAACTGGCGGGCTACAACTCGTGAAGTCCCGTAGCCTCGCTATCCGCCTCCGTGAACAACGGGTACTACCGAGCTGAATCGAACCGGAATGGCCGCCAAACCTCTCTCATATCCGCCACGACCTTGGCTAGTAATCGGGCCATCTCCTTGTACCCTAACTCTCGCCCGGCCGAGGGACGGGAGTGCGGTACTGCGGTTCTCTGGGCCGGCGGTGTCATAGAACTCGCTGCCTCGTATAGCACGGCTCGAGCCCTCGTGACTGGGTGTCACACTAGCAGCCTCCTCGGCCGCTTTGCCCTTCAGGCCGGGTTGCCTTACGTGAGGCATATGCATTACAGGAAAGGAATGCGTTAGAGGGGTCCAATCCTATAACACAGCTCTAAAGCACGATCTCAGAGTGAGAAGAATGGAAACCAATCCTAAATATCCTATAGCTTCCTGATTATTGGTGTGGTGCACAACACACCGATAATCAAGACTCTACTAGATACGATGCCTGTAGACACTTTCCGAGGATTAATCGCTCGATACCACTTTTGTCACGACTGTTCGGCCCGTGGATCGTGCCTTACCCGCACCCAAGTAGTCATACATCGAGAACAATCGGAATATAAAACAAGACATGAAACATGATATAACTAGAACATTTTATCTCGATGAAAAGGTTGCCTTCGCATATATACATCCCAACTGCATAAACATGACTACTGCACTCTAAGGAAATAACAACTATGGCGGACAGGGCCGCCATACCGTCTCAGACAAAACTATCTACAACAGTGAGATCATACCCAAAAGTAGAGCCTCGGAGAGTGGAGCTCGACACCAATGTAGAGATCCTAAGGATGTGGATCTAGCACCGCTTCCTCTAGAACTGCAGATGAACGCAGCCCAAGGAGGTCGATAACAGGTACCAAGTATGTGAAACTATAAAGTACTTTAAATGAAATCAAGGTATTTAAAACCTTTTCACAAATATATTCAGTTCAATTGCACATAGTGCCACATCACAACAATAACAGTAATAGGAAAACTGTAACAGGTCTAGCCTAGGCCGCGAATGATCGAAGCAAGGCCAACCGCCCATAGTATCATTCTGCGTGCCTAGTCCTCGACTTCCGCGACCGCATAGTCACACACGCACCGCATGAGGTATTCCCCGCATCGGGGGTAGCTAGCCCCGGTACCCTCCTGGACTTCCGCAGTCCGCATAGCCTCAAAAGACCGCATAGTCCCATGGACCGCATAGGGCATCCCCCGCATCGGGCTAAACACCCGGAATGATCAATCCTGGAGCATACCGCAGCTCCGCATAGTCTCATAGACCGCATAGGCCGTATAGACCCGCATCAAGGGGGGCAAGCCCTCGGTATAACAGTCAAGGGGGTAGGTGATACAATAACAGTACAACGGACTTACCGGTTAGCAACGTAAGCACAGCAAGAATGACCCCCTTTCACAACATTACAAGCCAATTAACACATGCAGTATCATAGTATGTCTACCTATCAACCAATCTTACTACACTTAACAGAAATCAATACAAGGCCTTTATAAACAAATAAGTAAACAATTCCTTTTATCATTCTTAAGTTGTTATACCTAACTTCCCATAAAGCTAGTATAACTCTTAAGCTTTTGTTTTAGAACCAAATATTACTCTTCTGTTAAAAATGATTCATTATTCTTTTGACATACTTCAAGGTTCTTATTATTCAGGCTTAAGTCAAAAGACATTGCCGATTATCATATGTACGTCTACCGTACTATATATACTTAAAATATCATGCTCAAGAGTATAGGAAGAATCACATACCTTCTCGGCGAAATCCACCTGCCAAGTCGAGTATGTCGCGCGCAGAGAAACAGCCTATAATAGTCACAGACATCTATCAAAGTCTAGACTATTCTGTAGGTCGTTCTAAACAGAGGGTCCTCAATTCTACGGAAAGTCGGGCAGCACAACCCTACCCGGTGAGCTATATAAGTTCATCGTGAAAACAATCCCATGTAAGTACAACAGATAATCTTCTTTTATACCCTTCTAAGGTGTTACTCAATTCTATTCTTAACAACCTCCTAAGTATTTATACTTATTTCAATACTTCTACAAGATGCATTCTCTAATTACAAAAGAGGGTTAGGATTATATACCTCGATAAGCCCAATAATATCCAAGTAAAAGTCGATCTGAGCGAGGTTTAGCTCCTAATCCAAAGCTCCAAGGCGCTCCAAGAATCCTTAGAAGTTTCCCACAACTTCTACTAAGTACTAAGGAATTTGGGCTAGGTTAAATTGGGCATTATAACAATACTAGAAGGCAACTTTCCTACCAAGGAAGGGGGTAGGTTTGGCCAGGCTAGAGGGGAAGGGCCTCGCCAAAACTTCACTCAAAGGGGAGGGTGTTTGGACGAATTGCTCACAAGGGAGAGGAGGATTTTTCAAGACTTGAAAGCTTTAGTGGATGAAGAACTCTTCATCACAAGAGGGTATTTATAGGTCAAGACATGGCCAACCAATGGCCAAGATTTAGCCAAGTGCTAGGCAAGTGTAAGGTCAAGATTAGGCAAGTGTACCTAGCCAACTTGCACACAAAATATCTATCCAACTTTATGACAAGGATTGTCATCCAATCGCCCTATTGCGTGACAAGTCCACCAATGAGAGGGTGGAAAGTGTCGCCTCTCATTGGTCCAAAGTGTTACGCCTCTCGGAAAAATCCGCAAAAATAAGAAATGACATAGCGGAATTTATCCTATGAAAGTCGTGGAAACGCTTTCGCGGAAAACCAATCGTTTTGTGAGTTGTGCCCAATAATTTTCGTCCAAGCCTAACTTTTAAGGCTAACCTTTTGTACGTATTCCCTTACGTACATACTCTGGAAATACGGGGTATAACAGTTTGGAGCTTAATGGACAAGCAACGAAAATTTTTCTTCCTCTTTCTTGATGAAGCCGAGAGCTAAGCTCTAGCTCTTCCAATTCTCTTGAAATTTTTTTCTAAGTGTGGACTTGTCTCACTACTACTAGTATTATATAGGGACATGTAGGGTCAAGATGTAACCAATTGGGTGGCTTGGATGAAATCTTTCTAAATATCAAGACTAAATGGGGGTCATTGACTTGGTCAAGGTTGTCAAGCTCTAAGGCTAGCAAGACTTGGTCTTTTAAATTAGGGTCAAATGACCATTTTCTCCATCACATTTTCGTCCAAGACCATTAAGGGGGGGGGGGGTGACACGTGTCGCCCTCCCGCTCGTCGCAATATTTCGTTTTCCGACAAATTCCAAAATTCCGATAAATTTTTACTCGTCTCAAACCTTAACCTTTGAGTTCTTACGTACGTTCTTAAAACATGTCTTGTAAATACGGGGTGTAACAGGCATCGTACTCAGAGGAAGTGTGACCCCCTGGGGGTCATGGTAAACATACTGACGAAACCAACCGTGTTCTTCTGGTTAGGACCACTTGTTTGGCTGAGGTTTATGCCAGCTTTTATAGCAGGGAGATTGTGAGACTGCATGGGGTTCCTACGTTATGGTGTCCGACAGATGAGCTCGGTTATGGATAACTTCTGGAGGTTGTTCAGAAGGGTTTTAGGGACACAAGTGGGTCTTAGTGTTGCATTTCACCCTCTGACCTACGAACAGGCAGAGTGTACCATCCAGGACTTGAGGATGGGTGGCGGGCCTGTGTTCTTGATTTCAGAGATAGTCGGGAAGGTTATTGCCTCATGTTGGGTTACGTACGATAACATATACCCTTCCAGTATTTCGGATGGCTCTGTGTGAGGCCTTGTATGTGAGAAAGTGTAGATCGCCGGTTAGTTGGTTCGACATAGGCGAGGTTCAGTTATTTGGTCCAGACTTGATTCAGCGGGCTGTGAATAAGGCGAAGCTTATCCAGAAAAGATTATTAGTAAGCTCAGAGTCAGCAGAAGCTTTATGCAGATAACCGACGTTGACACGTGGGGTTCAGTTTGACATTTTTGTATGAGTATTGTTATGTGGCCACGTGTGGCATTATTGGTATGTAGGGGTTGTAAGGAGACTATGTCGCTATCTTTAAGTTTGACTCCTAAAAGAACATTCGGGGACGAATGTTTCTAAGGGGGGAAGAATGTTACACCCCGAAATTTCTGGATATGTTTATAAGAATGTACGTAAGAACTCAAAAATGTTAAGATTTGAGACGAGTAAAAATTTATCGGAATTATGGAATTGTCGGAAAACGAAATATTGCGATTTAACGGGAGGCGACACGTGTCACCCCCTTAGTGGTCTTGGACGAAAATGGCATGGGTAAGATGGTCATTTGACCATTAGAGAGATGACCAAGTCTTGCAAATACTTAAGCTTGACATTGTTGACTAAAGTCCAAGGGCCACTTGGGCAAGATCCATGTGAAACTCATCCAAGTCATCCATATGTACTAATCTAGATCCTCCATTATGTTATAAGTGTACACTAGTAGTGCAAGACTTTGTCATTCTCAACACTTAGAAAAATTTTGAAACCTTGTTCTTGCACTAGTGAGGCTCACGGCAATGGGAATTTTCCAAGAGGAAAATTTTCAATTGTTGTCCAATAATCTCCCCACTTTAAACCAAGGTACCTAAGGGTATTGTAAGTGTATCTCAATAGAAAGATCCCGGAAAAATGGTGTTTTCGTATTAGTCGCAAGGCGGAAACCTAAGGAGTTATTCAACTTTGAAGTTGGAACTTGAAGAGGAGTTCTTCATAAGCTTCTAAGGGTTGCTTGGAGTGGATTGGAACGTCGAAAGGAGGAGCTAAAGTTGCTAAGGATCGACTTGTAATCTTGGATCATATTTGGGCTAAATGAGGTATAATCTTCGTCTTACTTTTGTAATTGAAGATTCCATATTATTATAAGTTAGAAATGATCATGTGATATGTGTTTTGAAGATTGATAAGTGTTATGGAAATTTGGAAGCTCAAATCTGAAAATGACATGTTAAGCCATTTGAAATTGAAATACAATTTGGTCGATAATTAGAATCGTCGCATGTTTACCTACTTGAGGATTGTAGTAGTTATAATCAATTGTGGCTAGATAACATGTTATATTAAACCACTTAGATTGAAAGGGATTGGAAATGAATTTGTATTGTTGTCCCTATTTTGACGAATGGACATTATATGTTGTACTAGTTTGATATTTATTGTGGGGCGGAATTTTACACGTCTTGATTAAGAGTGTAATCCCCTATTGTTAACTAATTTGTTGAGCCTTAAATGTGGCGTGTTTGGTTATTGAATTCGGCCTTGAAAAAGGTGGAAAAGTATGTAGAAACAAAGGAAGTGTTGTCCGATTTTCCGTTGAATTTAGTAGCTTTGCACTTGGAATATTCTACGTTTGAAGTAAGAAGTTAATAGACATACTATGGTCATTATAGGTTGACCTACTACGTACGGCATATTGGACTTGGCAAGTGGATGGAACCGAAGAGGTATATGGAACTTTCTTATCTCTTGAGCATGAATAAGTTGTAAATGTATAGTACGGTAGACGTACAAGATTTTGACAATATAGTCCATTTGATATCCTTGGCTTATTTTAAGAATGTCCAAATTGGTTGAGTTGGGGAATTAACTCACTTGTTTAAATATTAAGGATATCTTGGTTTTCAAAAGTTAAGAGACTTTAAGTATGTTGAAAGTATTTTTGATACTTGTTTTATTGGAAAGTTTAAGTCTCTTGGTTATAAAGAAGTATGTGAGTTGCTAATGTATAAAGCTAGTATAACGGCTTTATGGGAAGTTGGTTATAATAGCTTTATGGAAAGTTAAAAAGAGTGGTTTACTCTAAGTAATTTAAGTATGATAAATGACTTGAAATAACGAAAGGCAAATTGATTTAAAGACATCAATTGCTTAAAGTTTTAAAGTAAAAATGTCACTTGGTTTAGAAGCCTATAGATGTATTTCTAAAAGGTATTGTGACTTGTATTGAAAAGTAGATATGACTTGATACTACGGTTATTAGTATCTTAGAGTTTTATACGAAAAAGAGTCATTTTAAAAGAATAGAAGTACGTAGTACTTTGGGTTAAATTCCCGGATCGTTCATGATACGATAGTGCCTTAAGTTAAAAGAAATGAGAGTGTATGCTAATTAAGTCAAATGAGAAGTTAAGGCGTTTCTTAATTTGTTTATGTTATTTATAGTAGCCTGTTGTGCTTGTGATATATTGGCAGGGCAGCGCCGACAGGAGCAGGTAGCTAACCCTAGAGCTGACAGTTTGAGGATTCGGGATTTTCTGGGTTGTAATCCACCCGAGTTCTATGGTTCGAGATCTGAGGAGAATCCTCAGGAGTTCATTCGGCAGGTACAGCGGGCTATGCAGGTGCTTAGGGCCTCGGAGACAGAGTCTGTTGTGTTAGCTTCTTACCGGTTACGCGATATTACGTTGAACTGGTTTGAGTCATGGGAGCTGTCTAGAGGTGTGGGTGCTCTTCTAGCTGTTTGGGATGAGTTCACAGAGGCCTTCCTTGATCACTTTTTGCCTCCTGAGATGAGAAGAGCCCGCGTGGATAGATTCTTGACATTGAGACAGAATGGGAGGACTATCAGAGAGTACAACCTGGAGTTTGACTCATTGGCCAGGTATACGCTCACCATTGGTCGACATGGCGCATGCAGTTCATCGCTATGTGTTGGGGCTAGACCATTATATGATTCTCGCATGCTCGTGAGTGGCCCTTCACCGTGTATGGATATTGCCAGATGCGAGCTTATGCAGTGGGATAAAGGAGAGAGAGAGGATCAGCCTGCACCCGTGCCAACCCAAGAGGCGGTGACAACAGGTTTCGAGGTAATTTTCGAGGCGACCGCCTCGAAGAAGTTAGGTCCATATTTCACCAAAGACAGAGTGCTCCTTCTCGGTTTCCGCGTAAGGTTTGATCACCGTTATTCGTGAGCAGGTCGTGGCTTCGGACTTCGGTTTGCGGAGGCGATATCGAACCGATCGAGACCGCCCCTATCTTGGTGTGTTCGATGCGGTAGATATCACCCGGCGCAGGTCGCATCGCCGGAGCTTGTTTCTCTTGTGGCCAGCAGGGCCATATGAAGAGGGATTGTCCAACCAGAGGCGGCGTGGATGATATGGTTCACCTACTAGTCGCTTGTTGGGTCTTCTTCATCGTGGTTATGCGCCTTGGCGTGGTGTTCACGGACCGGCAGGCCGCGGCAGAGGTCGTGGTGGAGGTCCTAGTTCCAGCGGTCCACAGAACCGCATATATTCCTTAGCCAACCGACAAGATCAGAAGGCTTCCCCGGATGTCGTCACAGGTACATTATTGATTTCATGTTGTGACGTTTACGCTTTGATAGACCCAGGTTCTACCTTGTCCTATGTGTCCCCTCTTATTGCTGGTAGAATAGGGATAGAGCCGGTGTCGATAGAGCCTTTTGAGGTAGCTACGCCAATGGGTGATTCGGTGTTAGCTGAGCGGGTGTACAAAGATTGCCCGGTGTTTATATACAGTCGTCAGACCCTAGCGGACTTGATAGAGTTGGAAATGACAGATTTTGACGTAATTATGGGTATGGACTGGTTGGCTTCTTGTTATGCCAACGTTGACTGTAGAGACAGGTTGGTTCGATTCCAGTTTTCCGGTGAGCTGGTTATCGAGTGGAAGGACAATACAGCATCGCCGAGGGGTAGGTTTATTTCTTACCTCAAGGCTAGGAAATGTTACACCCCGTAATTCCAGGACATGTATATAAGAACGTACGTAAGAAATCAGGACGTTAAGATTTGAGACTTGTAGAATTTATCGGAATTTTGGAAATGTCGGGAAACACAATATTGAGACGAATGGGAGGGTGACACGTGTCACCCCCCCTTGGTTGGTCTTGGACGATTTAGACCAAGTACAAGATGGTCATTTGACCAAAGCTTTGATGAACAAGTCTTGCAAGCTAGAGCTTGATATATTTGACTAAGTCAAATGAGCCACTTGACTAGATCTTTTAAATGAAATGCATCCAAGCCACACAATTGTTCTAATCTAGACCCTTCATTTCATTATATATTCATCCTAAGTAGCAAGACAAGGCTTTAACACTTAGAAAAAATTGAAAACTTTGTGCTTGAAATGGAAGCTCTCGGGTTTGTGTATCCATGAACAAGAAAAAATTTCATTTGTGGTTCAATAATCCCAATACTTTAAAACAACGTTCCTACGAGTATTACAAGGATATCTCAATAGAAAGATCTCGGAAAACCACGTTTTTACGTTAGTTGCAAGGTGAAACCCTAAGGTGTTCTTCAACTTTGAAGTTGGAAATAGAAGAAGAGTTCTTCACAAGCTTCTAAGGGTTGCAAATAGCGGATTGGAACGTCAATAAAAGGAGTTGAAGTTGCTAAGGATCGACTTTAGGTTTTGGATTGTTTTGGGCTTAAAGAGGTAATAATCTTCGTCTTGCTATTGTAATTCAAGATTTCATGTTGTAGTAGTTAGAAATGATCATGTGAAATATATTATGAATATTGATAAGTGTTATGGAATATTTTGAGGAAATCCGAAAGTTGCATGATTAGCCTTAAGATTGTAATTAAATTTAGTTATTAGTTTTAGTCGTCGCATGTTATATAAAGAAGGGATTATAGTTGTTAAAGTTGGTTGCGACTATATAACATGTTAGGACGACATTATGGATTGAAAGGAAGTGGAAAGGATTATATGTGGTTGTACTTTGTAGCCGAGAAGGATATTTTATATTGGATTGTTTGTATATATTGTGGGGCAGAATTTTACACGTCTCGTAAGGCGTGTAATCCCCTTTGGATAGCTGAATTGTTGGGCCTTAAATGTGGCATGTTTGGTTGTTAAATTCGGGCCTTGAAAAGGTGGAAAAGTACGTAGAAACAAAGAAAGTGCTGCCCAAATTTCTGTAGAATAAGAGACTTAGCACTTAGTATTATTCCACGTTAATAAGCTAGGAGTTGATAGACATGTTATGGTTATTATAGGTTGAAGTACTACGTATAGGGTATTCTACTTGAAGGATGGAATAACTATCAAGGTTGAAGTACTTTGGAGCATTTTGCTACTTGTCGATAATTGTCGCGAGGTATGTGAACCTATTCCTTCTTTTGGCATGTTCTATGTATGAAATATACATGTGGTGTTATTTCATGATTCCTTCTACTCTTAGAAGTTAAGAGGTATGTATGTTGATTTACTCTATGTAAAAGTTATGTCTAAGTTATCCTAAGTTTTTACCAAGTCTTATGGGGGATGTTGGTAAGAGTCGTTAGGAAGTATTTGGAGTCGAGTTGACTTTGCTAATTTACTGCACGGATGAGAATAAGTATCGAACAAGCCATTGCAGCGTTAATAAAAGAAAATGTATCGACAATCAATTATATTAAAATGAGTAGAATTCTCCATCTGCATAGAAACTAAGATAAGACAAAATTGTATTACATTTTCTAGATCATGGCTGCTTTAATAAGATCGTTATAAATGAGTATAACCTATTCACAACGCATAAAAGTATATGTTACTTAATTTAAAGAGTTTACGTTATGAAGTTTTAAGACTATGAACCTTGAATTCTTAAAAGGTTAAGAGACTTTATTTTTCAAGTTATGGGACTTGATTCTTAAAGGAATGAATGACTTGATTTAAAAGTATAGAATACTTGATTTGGAAAGTATTGATTTCTTGATATTCTAAAGATAAGAGACTTGATTTCTAAAGTTAAGAAACTTGATTTCTAAAGATAAGAGACTTGAAGTATTTTGAAAGTTATGCAACTTGATTTGAAAGTATAAGTCTCTTGGTTATAAAAAGAATGAATTTGTCTAAACCATAAAGAGTTATAATGGCTTTATGGGAAGTTAGTTATAACGGCTTTATGGAAGGTTAAGAGAGTTGTCTATTTTGATTGATAGGCATGAATTGCCTAGGTTGTGAAATTAGAAGTTACTTGGTTTCAAAGTCTTGAAATGAATTTCTAAAGGTTTAGTAACTTAATTTGAAAAATAGACATGCCTTGATACTACGGATGTTAGTATCTTGGGGTTTTATATAAAAAGGAGTCTTTTGAAAAAAGAATAGAAGTACGTAGTACTTTGGGTTAAATTCCCGGATTTTTATGAAAAACGAAAGTGCTTTGAGTTCAAAAAATGAAATTCATTTTAGTATGCTAATGAAAGTCTAAAAGATTTTATGAACTTGTCTATGCTTGCTTGCGATAGCCTTTGAGTGCAAGTATTATATGTCTACGCTTCCGTGTCTCTCGGTTGGAGGGTCGGCCGTCTTGTTGTGAATTTACTTGGACGTACCGACAGTGATGGAGGATTCCACGGGTATGCTTCGATTATGATTGATCCATGGACATGCTTATACGATAAGGGATTTCGGGGCATGCGACCATGATGCGGGTTAAATTCCCGAATGCTATTATTACTCCATGGACATGCTTATACGATGAAGGATTTCGGGGCATGCGACCATGTTATATACTATTACTCCATGGACTAGCTCCCCATACATGTACCCGAGATGAGGGATTCCACGGGCATGTTATATATTATTATTACCCCATGGATTAGCTCTCCATGAAGTCATGCACCCGAGATGAAGGATTCCACGGGCATGAGATATATATATATATATATATATATTTCATATGTGTACGCCGACAGTGAGGTAGGATGCCACGGGCGCGTCACATGGATATATTTTACACTTACGGTTGTCGGCAGTGATGGGGATTCCACGGGAATGAGATATATATATATATATATAGCATATGTACGACAAGTGAGGTAGGATGCCACAAGGCACATGGTTATATTTTACACTTACGGTTGTGGCGGTGATGGGGATTCCACGCACGCTTTGATATTTGTGGGCTTGAGACCCCATCGGATCGTGTGATGATATTTGAGGGCTTGTTTCCATAGCCCTGGTGTGACTATTGTTCATGTGTTGAAATAGTCTTTAAAAGGTAAAACTGACTTTCATTACTTTCACTTCGACAAGGCACAGTGTACTGTTATTTTGGTTATCATACATGTCTCCATCTTTATTTTAGACTATTATGATTTCATTACAGTACTTTCAGTTTTACATACTTGGTACATATTTCGTACTGACCTCCTTCGGGGGGTTGCGTTCATGTCGCAGGTTGAGGTACATAGCTTGCTGATCCTCACTCTTAGGATCACTGTTCAGTTCTTGGAAAGCTCCATTCTCCGAAGGCTTATCTTTTGGTACGGTTTCCCTGATGTTGTAGATTTATGTACATTCAGGGGTATGGTAGGGCCATGTCCCGTCACAATTGTTATTCTTAGAGGTCTGTAGTCATATCTCGTGGATTGGGTTGTAAGAACAAAGATGTAACTGTTTTATTTTGGTTATGTATATTTCACGGAAGGTGGCCTTATCGGCTAGCCTGTTGATATTTACTGTCTAGTATTTTATGAGTTTTTGTATGTTCCACTGCTATTCTCTGATGTATACCTGAGAGAGGTGCCCAAGTAGGGCACCAGTCGCGGGCCCTGGGTCGGGTCGTGACAAAAGTGGTATCAGAGCAGTTAGTCCTCGGAAAGTGTCTACAGACCGTGTCTCGTAGAGTCTTTGTTATCGGTGTGTTGTGCACCACATCTATAACCAGGAGGCTGCAGGACCTTTAGGATTGGTTTCCATTTTTCTCTCTCTAAGATCGTGCAGTAGAGCTGTCTTATTAGGTTGAATCCTCTCTGACCTATACTTATGTATCAGTTATGCCTCCACGGAGCGGCACAGTGGCCCGAGAAGGCAGCAGCAGGAGCTGCTAGTGGTTCGCAGAGGGTTACTAGGACTCAGGCCCATACTATGACTGAGGTTGTGGGCCGGTCGGTGGGTTCAGCCACGCCGACAGTATTAGAGGAGCCGAGAGCGGTCGTAGCTCCAGAGGTTTCGATACCAGAGCCTCCAGTTCAGCAGCCAGGGGCAGAGTTTAGAGACTATGGAGAGCAGATCAAGTTATTGACTAGCATAGTGGTAGGGCAAAGACCGAGCGAGCGGTAGCTAACCCAGAGTCGGGGCTTGAGAATTCGGGATTTTCTGGGTTGTAATCCACCCGAGTTCTATGGTTCGAGATCTGAGAATGATCCCCAGGAGTTCATTCGGCAGATACAGCAGACTATGCAGGTACTTAGGGCCTCGGAGACAGTGTCAGTTGTGCTAGCTTCTTACCGGTTACGCGATATTGCGTTGAACTGGTTTGAGTCATGGGAGCTGTCTAGAGGTGTGGGTGCTCTTCCAGCAGTTTAGGATGAGTTCACAGAGGCCTTTATTGATCACTTTCTGCCTCCTGAGATGAGGAAAGCCCGTGTTGATAGGTTCTTGTCATTGAGACAGAATGGGAGGACTATCAGAGAGTACAACCTGGAGTTTGACTTATTGGCCAGGTATGCGCTTACTATTGTAGCTGACATGGCTGATAGAGTTCACCGCTATGTGATGGGCCTAGACCGTTATATGATTACTGCATGCCTGGGAGTGGCCCTTCAGTCAGGTATGGATATTGCCAGGATGCAGACATATGCACAGGGGATTGAGGACCGACAGAGAGAGGACCATCCAGACCCAGGCCAGCCTAAGAGGGCCAGGACGGCAGGGTTTCAGGGTAACTTTTGAGGCGGACAGCCTCAGCAGCAGGCTAGGTCTACATTTCAGCCGACACAGAGTGCTCCTTCCCGGTCTTCTGGCAGGAGGTTTGATCACCGGGGATATTCGGGAGCAGGTCAGGGCTCCAGGGCTGCAGGTTCACAGATGTCCGAGGGTAGTACCCAGGGGAAGCCACATTTGCCTCGGTGTGGTCACTGTGGTAGATTCCATTTTGGGGAGTGTCGTACTACTTCGACAGCTTGTTATGCTTGCGGCCAGCAGGGCCATTTGGTGAGAGACTGTCCGACCAGAGGTGGCACTGGTGGGATAGCACAGTCTACTGGATCAGTTGCAGGTTCTTCGCCTTCAATAGCTAGGCAGGGTGTTCATGCACCGACAAGCCGTGACACAGGTCGTGGTGGAAGTTCCCTGTTTTAGCGGTCCATTGACCCGTCTATATGATTTCAGGTATATCTTTGACCCTTTAGAGACTTGTATGCATGATAAGGTTGTTGTAAGTTTAAGTGTCATGAACGGATAATATTGAGACTATGTATATATGCTAGAAGGAGTTGGAAGTACGAAAAGATAACCCTTTTGGGCCATGAATGGGAGTAAATAGTGACGGTGCACACTTTGGATTTGTTTTCTCATTTGGATTATGATGGATGGATAAGTGTGTGCGATGTATTAGGGCCATATGTGGCATAATTAAATTTCATTAAGTGTAGTTTTATGAGACTATACCGAGAAATATTAGATTGACTCCGAAAGAACATTCGGGGACGAATGTTTCTAAGGGGGGAAGAATGTTACACCCCATAATTTCAGGACATGTATATAAGAACGTACGTAAGAAATCAGGACGTTAATGTTACACCCCGTATTTTCAGGACATGTTTTAAGAACGTACGTAAGAACTCACAAGTGCTAAGATTTGAGACTTGTAAAAATTTATCGGAATTATGAAATTATCGGAAAATGTATTATTGTGACGAATGGGAGGGCGACATGTGTCACCCCCCCTTAATGTGCCTTGGATGAAAAATAGCATGGCTAAGATGGTCATTGACCATAGTCTTGTATGACTAAGTCTTCCAAGTTGTAGCTTGATAATCTTGACTAAGTCAAATGACCCACATAAGTCTTGATATTTGCTAAGACCTTATCCTAGCCACCCAAATGGTTGCATCTTGACCCTCCATGTCCCTTTATATTACTACTAGTAGCAAGAGAGAGCCAACACTTAGAAAAAGTTTCACAAAAAAATTGGATGAACATAGGCATGCTCTCGGGTTCCCTCACAAGAGAAAGGAAAAATCTTTGTTCCTTGTTCTTTTAGTTCCACACTTTAAAGCAAGGTTCTAGAGGGTATTGCAAACATATCTCAATAGAAAAATCTTGGAAAAAGATAGTTTACGGGTTAGTCGCAAAGCGAAAACCTAGTTGTCTTTCTAGGTTTTGCTTGGAGATTTGAAGGATATTTGTTGGTGTTGTTCTAAGGGTCTCAACAAGCGGATTGAAGTGTCTTGGGGAGGCTCTAAACTACTAAGGAGCGACTTCGGATTGGAGTTGGATTAAGTTTCATTGAGGTATAATCTTGTGTTTTATAGGTGTTACAAGATTATATAGTTATGTTGTTGTTGTTAGCTTTACGTGTTGCTAGCATGAATTTGATATGTTGAAGTTCATAAGTATTATGGATTTCTTGTAGCTTAAATCCGAAATGTTATATTAGCCACTTGAAGTTGGATTGCTAATTGGTCGTTTATTAGAAATCGTCGCATGTTGTTTACTTGAGGATTATAGTGGTTATAATCAATTGCGACTTGATATCATGTTAGGCTAATAACTTGGATTGAAATGGAAATTGGATAAGAATTGATGTTGTAGTACTTCAAGTTGGCCGAAATGGGCTAGTAGTTGTTGTAGTTTGTTATCTATTGTGGGGCGGAATTTTACACGTCTAGTAGGCGTGTAATCCCCTATTGTTGATTGCATTGTTTGGGCCTTAAATGTGGCGTGTTTGGTTATTGTATTCGGCCTTGAAAAGGTGGCATAGTAGTAGAAACAAAGGAGGGTTCTGTCCGATTTTCCGTAGAATTTGGCGACTTAGCACTTAGAATATTCTACGTTTGAAGTAAGAGGTTAATGGACGTATTGTGACCATGATAGGTTGAAGAACTAAGTATAGCGTATCCTACTTGAAGAATGGAATAGCTCAAGGTTGAAGTACTTTGGAGCATTTTGCTACTTGTCGACAATCGTCGCGAGGTATGTGAACCTCTTCCTTCCTTTGGCATGATTCTATGTATGGAATATACTTATGGTATCATTTCATGTTTCCTTCTACTCTTAGAAGTTAAGAGGTAGTGGTGTGATTTACTCTATGTAGAACTTTTCCTATCCTTTGAGCATGAATAGTTGCACGTATGTAGTACGGTAGACGTACAAGACCTTGATATCCTTTACTAGATTTATGAATAGCCAAGTCGGGTGAGTTAGGAGATTAACTCACTTCTTTGAGAGTATTAAGGATGTCTAATGTTTTATTAAAGTTAAGGGACTTGAAGAGTTTTAAAGTATTTGATACTTGTTTCGTTTTAAACGTATAAGTCCCTTGGATAGGAAATTGTATTTAGCTAAGGCATAAAGTGAATATAACGACTTTATGGGGAGTTGGTTATATTTGCTTTATGGGAAGATAAATGACTTGATTTTTAGTGAAAAAGGCAACTTGATTTTTAAGGCATCAATTGCCTAAGGTTGTATAATAAAAGGAGTCACTTGATTTCTAAAGGTTAAGAGACTAATTGTATTTTTGAAAGTTAAGTGAATTGATTTGAAAGTATTTAATACTTGGTTTCAAAAAGTAGAAGTCTCTTGGTTAGAAAAGGAATGAGTTTTGTCTAAAACCATAAAGGGTTATAACGGCTTTATGGGAAGTTGGTTATGACGGCTTTATGGAAGGTTAAGAGAATGGTTTTCTCTAATAATGTAATAAAAGAAATAACTTGTATTAAGGAAGGGCAATGTGATTTAAAGGTATCACTTGCTTAAAGCTTTTAAGTAAGAAGTCACGTAATTTAGAAGCCGGTTATTGAATTTCTAAAAAGGGTAATGTGACTTGTCTTAAAAAAAGTAGAGATGACTTGATACTGCGGTTGTCAGTGTCTTGGAAGTTTTATTTGAAAAAGAGTCTTTCTAAAGAAGTAGAGGTGCGTAGTACGTTGGGTTAAATTCCCGGATTTTAATATGACATTATCGTCCCAGGAATGGGTCGGGCAGTATACCTTTACGGGCAGACTATATGACATTATCGTCCCAGAAATGGGTCGGGCAGTATACCTTTACGGGCAGACTATATGACATTATCGTCCCAGAAATGGGTCGGGCAGTATACCTTTACGGGCAGACTATATGACATTATCGTCCCAGGAATGGGTCGGGCAGTATACCTTTACGGGCAGACTATATGACATTATCGTCCCAGAAATGGGCCGGGCAAAGATACCTTACGCGCACTATATGACATCATCGTCCCAGAAATGGGCCGGGCAGTATACCTGTATGGGCAGACTATGTGACCTTATCGCGTCCCAGTTTGGGCCGGGTAGTATAGGCGTCCCTCCGGAAAGGGCCGGGTTAGGTTATGAAAGGTAAGTAAGTTATATGGCAGTGAACTTGATGATTTTCCGAAGTAAGTACGTAAGAAGTGATTATAACGTTTATTGAAAAATGGGAAAAGATAATAAGGTACAATTAAGTTCACGAGATGGTAATGACATGGTAGGTTCAGGTATTTCCTTCTTTTTACACATACCTCTGTCATGCTTTTTTTCAGATATGTTTTAATTGTTGTGCCTTACTTCCGTTCCATATTCGGTACCTGTTGTACTGACCCCCTTCGGGGGGCTGCGTTCATGCCCGCAGGTTTTAGGTACCCAGGTTGGTGATCCTTGCTCTTAGGATCTCGGTTGAGTTTTTGGGAGAAAGCTCCATTTGCTCCGGAGGCTTATCTCTTGGTACGGTTTTCCCTGAGATTGTAGATTCATGTATATTCAGGGGTATGGCGGGGCCCTGTCCCGCCACAGTTGTTATGATAAAACTCTTAGAGGTCTGTAGTTACATATTGTGGGTCAGTTTGTAAAGGAAAGGAGGCAACTGCTTCGGTTATATATTATATGTCCAGGAAGGTAGCCCTATCGGCTAACCTGTTGTTTTACTTCTGTTGTATTAATTTATAAGTTTCATGTATGTTCCGCTGATTATCTCTGATGTATACCTGTAAGGGTGCCCAGGTAGGGCACCAGTCGCGGGCCCGAGGGCGGGTCGTGACAAAAGTGGTATCAGAGCAGTTAGTCCTCGGAAAGTGTCTACAGACCGTGTCTAGTAGAGTCTTGATTATCGGTGTGTTGTGCACCACATCTATAATCAGGAGGCTGCAGGACATTTAGGATTGATTTCCATTCTTCTCTCTCTGAGATCGTGCAGTAGAGCTGTCTTATTAGGTTGAATCCTCTCTGACCTAGTCTTATGAACAGATATGCCTCCACCGGAACCAGAGCCCGAGGGCAAGGCAAAGCGGCAGAGTCGCTAGCGGTACCTGCAGGTTACGGGCTCGCACGCACTATGCCCGAGGTAGTTGGCGGGTCGGGCGAGTTCAGCCACGCCCGGCGATGTTAGAGGAGCCGAGAGCGCGGTAGCTCAGAGGTTCCGTGCACGAGCTTCCAGCCTCACCACCGCCGAGTATAGAGACTACGGGGAGCAGATTCGGTTATTGACCAAGATAAGTAGCCGGGCAAATGACAGAACATGCAGCCCACCCTAGAGCCGATCATCACGACTGCCCGGTTCGTGGATCGTGCCTTACCCGGGCACCCAAGTAGTCATACATCAGAGAAAATCAGCGGAACATAAAGCACAACATGAAATAATGCAAAGGAAACACATGTTTATCTGAAGAAAAGTTGTCTTTCGGCATATATATATATAAAAACTTAGATCCGAACAGTTACATCCCATTACAACCCCGCCACAACAAGATTCTGCACCTCTACGAATGATATGACAACAACGACGGACAGGTTCCGCCATACCCCTGAATGTAAGCACCTACAACAACAGGGGACTATACCAAGATAAGCCTCCGGAGAAACGGAGCTTCCCAAACGCTGAACTGTGACCCTAAGAGCGAGGATCAACGACTGGTGTACCTTTACCTGCGGCATGAACGCAGCCCCCCCGAAGGAGGTCAGTACAACAGGTACCAAGTATGTGAAACTGAAAATACTGTAAATGAAATCATAGTAGTCTATATAAAGCAGGAGACATGTATGATAACCAAACTACAGTTCACAATAAGCGATCATGTCAAGTCGTGGACTCACGCCTCAAAGTCATCACTCAAATATAACAATGGGTCTCACGCCCACAACATCAATCATGCGTGGAATACCTTCCTCACCGCCGGCGCCTATGATATAACAAAGACCAAGGAATACACATGAACACCGGTCCCACCTGTCATCATAAAACCGCACGGTAAGTACGAAGGCATAGCCGACTACTAAAACCCACAGTACAAACAAGGTCATAAACTGTATCATGAGATCTGTCTAGACCGTCACATGATCAAAGCTGGCCACTCGCCCGCAGTATCTAATGTGCGCGTCTAGCCCTGGAACTTCCCGTAGCTCCGCATAGGCCACTCCAATGGCCCGCATGAGGTATTCCCCGCATCGAGGGTAGCTACTCCCCGGCATCCGCCTGGACTCGCAGTCCGCATGGCCACATAGACCGCATGACCATAAAGGCCGCACACTAACCTGGAGCTCTCGTAGCTCGCGATAGCCCAGGACCCGCATGAGGTATTCTCGAATCATAGGTCACACACTACCGAGTCTACCCCGCATCGGAGGGAAGCTTAACCTCCGGGATGATGTCAAGGTGAGTGGTACAATACCAACATAACGGCTGATAGTTAAAGAACTTAAGCGCAATCGAGGGAAAACCCCTTTACACAAACATCACAAGATAATAACACACGTAGCATCCTAGCATGTTTACTTATCAAATCAACAAGAAAGTATTACAAGGCTATCACAAACCAATACAATCAAATTATTCACACAAGGTACTTTCTACTATATGATTAACAAGATCGGGTTTTTATCCCCAAGGTACTTCATACATTAACTCTTTAAAAGATACGTTACTTTCACAAAAGTCACACAATACCCGTAGTATATGAAAATAGAGTGATTATCTTTTGAAGTAAATCAAAACACTTCTCTTTGTAAAATCAAGTAACAACATTCTTTTCCAAACGTTCAAGTTTGCCTAATTTCAATTACTCAAGTTTCTCATTTTCGAAAGGTTTCGTAGTTCATAGTTTTAATCCTTTAAAACAATTTGAGAAACATATATCTTATGTGTGAGTAGTTTATTCTTGTTCATAACAATCTTATTACAGCAGCCATGATCTAGGAAATGTAATATCATTTTGTCTCATCTTAGCTTCTATGCAGATGGAAGTTTCTACTGGTTTTAATAATACTTTATTAGTCAAAACATTTCCCTTTATTAAGCTTCTTTGTGGTTTGTTCGATACTTATTCGATTTCAAATCAAGAAACATTATTCCTTTTTTAAAACCAAGTACTCATTACTCACGAATGAGGTTTCACACTTTTTAACAAAACTCATATTAATTAACCAAGTCAAGTCTCTTATCTTTTTAAGATTAAGTCTCTTAATCTTCTTAAAGTCAATAAACCATTCTTTTTATCTTTCTTAAGCCGTTATACCTAACTTCTCATAAAGCTAGTATAACTCTTAAGCTTTTAAAACCAAGTATTACTCTTCTGAAATGATTCAGTATTCTTTTGAAATACTTCAAGATTATTCAGGCTTAAGTCAAAAGACATTGCCGTAATTATTATTCAGGCTTAAGTCAAAAGACATTGCCGTAATTATTATTCAGTTAACACACGTACGTCTACCGTACTATATATACTTTAAAATATCATGCTCAAGGGTATAGGAAGAATCACATACCTCGCGACGATTATCGACTATTAGCAAAATGCTCCAAAGTACTGTAGTCCGGCTAGCCTTTTCCACCATCCGAGTAGAATACGCTACTCGCAGTACTTCAACCTATAACGGTTATACAAGTCTATCAAAGTCTAGACTACTCGGTAGATAAATCTAGATACAAGTTTCTACGGAAAAATTGGGCAGCCCTTCCCTACCCGTCAAACGTCACAAGTTCATCAGAATACACCTATGTAATCTGATTCAATTCTCTTCTTATATACTTTCCTTGTATATACCTTATACTTAATTCTTATACTTCAATAGTATATACACAATTACAAAAGGGAGACAAGATATTTACCTCGATAAGCCCAAAATTATCCAAGTTTAAATGTCGATCCTGAGCGACGTTTAGCTCCTACTCCGGGTGCTCCAACCCGCTCCAAACAACCCTTAGAAGTTCTACGCAACTTCTTCTTAATACTTCAACCAACTGTGAAGATTTTCCTTAGGGTTTCGGTTTGAGACAAAAAGGACATAAGGTAGTATTTCCTGCTCTACGATAGAGGTATATTTGGAATACTACAAGGTATGGCTAAGGTAATTTGGGTATAGTAACAATACTTTGGAGAGTATTTCTACCAAGAGGGGGGTGTATTTATACGAGACAACACCACAAGGGGGGTGTACCCCTCGGCCAACCCCACTAGGAGGGGGGGTACTCTCGGCCAAGGGGGAGGGGACTCTCGGCCAAGGGGCCTCACAAAGGGGGGAGGGGGAGGCTAGGACGAGAACACAAGAAGAGGGGGGAGGATTTTTAGACTTAGGAAAGTTTTTAGGATTAAGAAGTCTTCAAAGGGGGAGGGGTATTTATAGGGAAATCAAGGGCCATGATCTAGCCAAGTGGGGGGCAAGTGGAGGGCCAAGATGTGCCCAAGTGCCCCCCTAGTCCCTACTCCTTAAAACCCTCACAAATATCCTACCAACTCCAAGTTGAGTTCGTCCCATGTGCCGCCCCACACTCCACCAACTTGAGGGTGACAAGTGTCGCCCTCTCGTTGGTCCAAAATGTTTCGTCTCTCGGAAAAATCCGCAAAAATTAAAAAAATACATAGCCGGAATTTTCCCTTCGCAAGTTTTGTAAAACGTTTCGTCGAAAAACGATTCTAATCGGGTGTTGTGTACAAAATAATTTCGTCCAAGCCTACTTTAAAGTTCAAACTTTTCTACGTACGTCCTCACGTACATACTCTGGAAATACGGGGTATAACATTCTCCCCTCCTTAGAAACATTCATCCCGAATGTTCCTTCTAAGTCTCAAAACAAACGCGCGCCAGTATAGTCTTCACTACTATACTTACGAAAACAAATCCTGCCACACCTGGCCACAGAAACACCTGCGCAAATACTTACATCCAAGTCCACGAGGAAACACCTCTAGCAACACAAAAGCCCTTACCCGAGGTCTAAAATATACTTCCTTCGCACCTTCTCCTTACAAAAGAAATGATCACATCTATGCTCGCAATACATGCTCGCTTCTTCCCTTACGCGTCGTACCCTTCTCGTACACTCGAACTCTTTCTTACCATATCTCTGTTACTGATTCAGTTTCCAAATCTTTGGGTTACTATCTCTAACTTGGTCATCATTAACTGGGAACACTCTGGATGGATCTCCAATACTTTTCCGAACCTAACAACAGGAAGGACCGGACATACTGCCTCCTAAGTCGGACGGCAAAAGCTAACATATAGGCAATCTGGCCTACTCTTCACATGACCTGAAAAGGCCCAAAGTAACTCGGGCTAAGTTTCCTCTGTTTTCCGAATCTCGTCACACCCTTCCGGGGTGGTACCTTCAAGAAAACCCACCGTCATCCTGAACTCCAAGCGTCGTCGCCGATCATCCGTACGACTTCTGTTGATTCTGAGCTGTCGATAACCTCTCCTGGATAGGCTTCACCCTATCCCCATCCTGCCGAAACAAGTATGAACCCACTATCTGAATTTTGCCAACATCAAACCAATCGACCGGCAACTTACACTTCCGCCCCTACGAGGCTTCGTAAGGCGATATCCGAATACTGAAATGGTAGTTATAAAAGCACTCCCTCAACAGGAGGCAACAATCCTCATAGCTACCCCTGAAATCCAAACACAGGCCTGAGGGCGAATGCGCCATCGAGACTCACCCGAAGTTCCTAACCCCGCTGGTAAAACCTCGCGAAAAAGAAACAACAACTCGGGCTTCACTGTCGCCATAAGGTGAAGGTAGGCACCTCGCAGCCTTACAACCTTCCCGATATAACATCTCGCATAACCTCTCGCGAGTAAACGATCTTGATCGAAAGACAATACGGCTGACCTCGTTGGCCCGACCATCGGTTGAACGCATCCACGAACTCGCACGATGGTTAACTAAACTTGGGCCTAACACCCTCGTGACCTACCACCGGGGGACCACCACAACCGACCCACCATAAAACAGTCGCGGTTGACCCGCGGCATGGCCTCAACCCGACCCACTCTCGCGTAAAACACTTGCTCCCCGATCCGGAACAATCTCACTAATCCACGTTACGAAAACCTAGCGGTCTTCTTAGCTCAACTACCCTCTTTCATTATCCACAACTCAGGGACTTATATACCAATATATCTCACGTGCACTATGCACTCCGATAAGGATCAAACACGAATGTAATCTTTTACTCAAGATTGCCTTGCCTTCAAGGTCTCCACGTATAAAGCTCTAAGGCTCACACTTTTCCTATCCTCCAATCTTCCCCGGTTTCTAACCATGATTTCTAATCACAATTTTTCACTTATGTTATCTGAACATAATACTTAAGATATACTCATCTTACACGTACTAATCTCTAGAGGGTTAAGGATATACCTGTATCTACTGCTTCACTCCCCTTAGTTGTTCTAATCAAACCTGCCCCGTAGGGCGCATAGCTAGGGAAGATGATGAACTGGTCACTGATCATGAAGGTTGAGGTGCCTTACCCCGGGCACCCTAGTGATACAACATCAGAGAAAACCAGCGGAAATAAAAACTTAAATATACAAATAGATATGGATCAAGATAAAAGAAAAATAGGCCAACCAAAACGGTTGCCTGTCTGCATATATATATATATCGACATTTGAACAGTTACAATCCTTACAACCCCGCCACAACAAAGCATGCACCTCTAAGATTTTTACAACAACTATGACGGACAGGGGCCCCGTGCACTTCGAATGTACAAGAACCTACTGCACTGTGGTAACATACCAAAAGATAAGCCTCCAAGGAACGGAGCTTCCAACACGCTGAAATGTGATCCTAAAAGCGGGATCGACAATGATGTACCTACTCTGCGGATGAACGCAGCCCAGAAGGAGGTCGATAACAGTACCAAGTATAAAGCAAAATATCGTAAATGAAATCATAATAGTCTCAGATAAAGCGGAGACATGTATGATAACCAAACTACAGTGCAGAACATATAAACAGTCATATCAAGTCAGGGACTCACGCCCTCAAAATCATCACTCGTGCCCGTGGAATTTCTTCCTCACTGCCGGCAGTCTATGATATAACAACACCAAGGAGTATACATGAACACCAGGTCCCACCTGTGTCAATAAAACCGTACGGGGCAAGTATAACTACCAGATCCGACCGTACCAATAATACTGTACAACCATATCATGAAGCTGACACGTGGCAAGTGCAATAGCCTCCACCAGCCTCCTCCTCGCGCCACGTGGTGGCGGGGCAAGTGAATCGCCACGCACGGATCACAACCGTAAGTCACGATGCTCCATCCAAACACTGACTCGCGAAGCTGACACGTGGCAAGTGCACTAGCCTCCACCAGCTCCTCCCTGCACCACGTAGCTGACGGGGGCAAGTGAATCGGCCAGGCACCCGATCACAACCGTAAGTCACGTTACTTCGCCGCGAAGCTGACACGTGGCAAGTGCAATAACCGCTACCAGATCCACCTGCGTCACATAGCTGACGGGGGCAAGTAAACAGGCTACGCCCCCGATCACAACCGTAAGTCACGATACTTCGCCATAACCATAATGGTCACATGTCCACAGAATCCATCAACGGTGTAGACATGCCCAGGTAACAATGCTAATGGAAACATACCCGTGGAATCTCCCGTCACTGCCGGTACGTCCAAGTAAGTTCTCAACAAGTCAGCCGGCCCTCCATCGAGAGACGCGGTAGTATAGAAACACAAATCTTGCACAACAAAGGCTATCACCATAAGCATAGGCCAGTTTCACAACAACAAGCATAGGCAAGTTACACAACAACAAGCATAGGCAAGTTACACAACAACAAGCATAGGCAAGTTATACACAACTCAAGGTACTTTCATTTTATATCAAAATCCGGGTTTTAACCCTAAAGTACTACGTAAGTTAACTTCCTTTTTAAAGAGATCCATTCCATTTATAAAAGTCACCCGATACCCGTGGTATAAAATAGAGTGGCTCACATTTTTAGGTAAACCAAAACACTTTCCTTTTCAACCACATTCTTTTCCCTAAGGTTCCAGTTTGCCTAATTTTAATTACTCAAGGCTCTTTATTTTAGAAAAGTTTCATAGTTCAATGTCTTAATCTCTTTTAAAACATTTGAGTAACATATGCCTTATATGAGTGTAGGTTGTTCTTATTCATAATAAATCTTATTAAGCAGCCATGATCTAGGAAATGTAATATCATTTTGTCTCATCTTAGCTTCTATGCAGATGGAGGTTCTACTGGTTTTAATAATACTTCATTATTCAATACATTTTCCTTTATTAACGCTGCAGTGGTTTGTCGATACTCATTCTGATTTCCGAAATCAGTAAAACATTTCTCCTTTTAAAAACCAAGTACTCATTACTCACGAATGAGGTTTCACACAAAATTCATATTAATTCATTCAAGTCAAGTCTCTTATCTTTTAAGATCAAGTCTCTTAACTTCTAAAAATCAGTAAACCATTCTCTTTATCTCTCATTAAGACGTTATACCTAACTTCCCATAAAGCTAGTATAACTCTTATGTTTTCAAAACCAAGTATTACTCTTCTTTTCAAAAAGGTTTCTTAATTCTTTTGGAATACTTCAAGATTCTTATTATCACACATCCAGTCAGTTATAAGTCAAATCGGTTATCTTTTAAAAGCCACAAAGCATTTCTTATTTACATAAAGCTGTTATAACCAACTTCCCATAAAGCCGTTATAACACCTTATGTTTTAAACCAATCAAATACATTTAACACATGACGCTTCATCAGACTACATAGTTATACACATATCATGCTAGAAAAGATAGGAAGAGGTTCACATACCTCGTGACGATTATCGACTAATAGCAAAATGCTCCAAGTACCTCAAACCGTGGCTACACCTTAAGCCAAGCTCACGCCACACGTAGTACTTGAACCTATAGAGGCCACAAGGCGCCTATTAACATCTAGATCTCAACGTAGAATATTCTACAGAAAATTCGACCTCCCCGCAACCGCGTAAATCTCCTCCTCTATCGAGGCCTGCTAACAGGCCAACAACTCCCGAGAGAGAGGGGGGGTTGTACGTCTAATCAGGACGTGCACAATTCTACTACGCAGTAATGCTACTCAAGTCTACTGTAATACAGCCCTACGTAATTACAGTTCAGTTCTCTTCTTTAAATTCAGGCTTAAGTCAAAAGACATTGCCGCAAGACTATGATCAGTTCTATATATAGTATACTTCAACTATATATTCCTACAACATGTAATTTCCAATTACAATAGAAGGACAGTAGTATTTACCTCGATAAGCCCAAAATTATCCAAGTATAAATGTCGATCCTGAGCAAGGTTTAGCTCCTACTCCGGGCGCTCCAACCCGCTCCAAACAACCCTTAGAAGTTCTGACCAACTTCTACTCAAATACTTCAACTATTAATGAAGATTTCCTTAGGGTTTCGTTTAGTGGCTAAAGGAAGTATAATAGTATTTTCCGGGCTTTTCGTATAGAGGGTACTTGGAAATACTACAAAGGTTTTGGGCTAGAATATTTGGGCATTATAACATTACTTGGAGAGTATTTCTATACCACAAAGGGGGGTATTATACGAAAACAACTAGGCTAGTGGAGTGCCCTCGGCCAAGCCTCGCTCAAGGGGGTGATTTGGACGAGAGCTTTGAGAGGGAGGGAGTATTTTGAGACTTAGAAAGATTGCTCAAGTTTGGATGAAGAAAGTCTTCAACTTAGAGGGGTATTTATAGGTCAAAAAATGACCAACCAATGGCCAAGATTCATCCAAGTGTAAGGCAAGTGTAGGGCTAGATTTTAACCATGTGGACCTTATCCATCTACCACACCAACTTGCACAAATATCCTACCTAACCCAAGGCACAAAAAACGTGCCATTGCGCGCTTTGCCGTCCACTTGCTTCCAATGTGAGGGTGACACATGTCACCCTCCCGTTGGTCCAAAATGTTTCGTCTCTCGGAAAAATCCGCAAAAATTAAAAATGACATAGCCGGAATTTTCCCTTCACAAGTTTAGAAAAACGTTTCGTCGAAAAACGATTCTTTTCGGCACTTGTGCCCAAATTTCGAACCTTGCCTACTTTAAGGCTAAAATTATTATACGTACGCCCTTACGTACATACTCTGGAAATACGGGGTATAAAATTCTCCCCTCCTTAGAAACATTCGTCCCGAATGTTCCTTCTCAAGACGGATAACGATAAAGTTCCTCTATCAAGTTGCCAACGCCACACCTGGCCATGAAATAACGCACGTTCTCTCCCTTCCTTACTCGTCGTGCCCTTCTCGAACACTTGAACTCTTCTAGTATACGTACCATACTTCAGTCATCGCTTCAGTCCCCAAAACTTTGGAGTCACCACCTCCAAACTTGGTCATCTTACTAGCTTCACTTTTCTCTAAGGCCATTCCCGGCCTTCACGAACCGATTCTGGTCGAACGTATCCACGAACTCATACGATGGTCATCTAAACTTGGGCCTAGCACCCTCGTGACCCTACCACCTGGCGGGACCACCCAGAGCTGACCCTACCTCGAAACAGGCCGCGGGTTGGCCCGCAACATGGCCCCAACCTGACCCACTTAACGCATCAAGCTCTTGTTCCCCGATCCGAAATAATCTCACCTATACAGGTTATGAAAGCTACCACTTCCATTTTACACTACCCAAGGAAATTTTCCACAATTACTCCACGTAAACTTATACATTCTGACAAGAATCACCCGCAAAATCTTGTACTCAAGACGGCCTTACATCTAAGGTCTCAACTGTAATATTCTAAGGTTCATCATTTTCTCACCCCCAGGCTTACCCTTTTTCACTAACCAGGTTCTAAATCACATTTTAGCACAAAGCTATCCGAACGTAACACTAAACACATCATCAAACATCAATACATACAAGTCTCTAGAGGTTTAAGGATATACCTGAAAATAGGCGGTTCAGAGGACCGCTAAAACTGGGAACTTCCACCGCGACCTACCGGGCTGCCGGTGTATGAACATCTGCCTAGCTATGGAAGGTGAAGAACCCGCAATCGTCTAGTAGTGCAGTGCTATCCCGCCGCATACTCGGACGATCTCGTCAAATGGCCTGCCGCCGCAAGTATCGCAATCTCCCAAACCAAGACGACATTCTCTCATGGGCTTTACCACAATGGTCACACCGAGATACGGGTGGCCTCATCCGCGAACACTTCTACTCCTTGACAATCTGAAACACGGGAGCCACGACCGCTCTCGAATATCCAAAGCGTCCCGACGATGGTGGGGACCACTTGCATCGGGCGAGGCGCATAATCGCTCGGCCACGAGGCGGTCCGCCTCGAAAGTCACCAAAAGACCGTTGTTCGCCTCTTCGCTGATCTTGGTCATTCAGTCGATTTCTCCGCCTCACATCCAAGTGCATAAGCTCGCATGCGGCAATGTCCATGCCCTACCAAGAGCTACACCAACAACTTTACGCTAGGTAATCATCGAGCCTCAGAACATATCGGTGCACCGATCATCCATACTAGCTACTAACGCGGACGTCGCCAATGAGTCGAACTCCACATTGTACTCCCGAACCGCACGCTCGCTTACGCAACACCAAAAATTGTTTACCGAGCCCTCCTCATCCGCGAGGCAAGAAGTGTGCAAGAAATGCCCCGAGAACTCGTCCCCATATAGCCGGAAGTCGTTCTCTCCCGACAGCTCCCACGAATCAAACGATCGATTGCGGTATCACGCGGCCGATGCGAACCTAGGACCACCGACTCGGTCTCCGATGCCTTGATCACTCATGATCCGTCAGAATCGCTTGGATGAACTCCTCGTGGATCATCCTCGTGCCTCGACCCATAAAACTCGGGCCTACAACTCGGAAAATCCCGTAGCCTCAAACTATCTCGATCTAGGTGAACCATCGGTGCTATCGAACTGCTGCGGCCCACTTATCCTCAAGTCCGCCACAACCACGACCATCAATCGGGCCCACTTTGTAACCCATCTCCTCCGCCTGCATTGCGGATCGAGGCTCGTGCTGTGGTCTCTGTAGAGGCCGCCGCTCTACTCGAAGCTCCTCTCACGCTTTGCCGCTTCGGGCCCGGCCGCCTGCGCGAGGCATAATCGTAAAACGAAATACGTCAGAGGGGTCCAACTTATGACACAGTTCTAAGGCACGATCTCAGAATGAGAAGAAATGGAAACCAATCCTAAATGTCCTGCACCTCACGATTATAGATGTGCACAACACATCGATAATCAAGACTTACTGAACACGGTGCAGACACTTTCGAGGACTAATCGCTCGATACCACTTTTGCCACGACCAACCGGCCCGTGGATCGTGCCTTACCGGGCACCCCAGTGATACAACATCAGAGAAAACCAGCGGAAATAAAAACTTAAACATACAAATAGATATGGATCAAGATAAAAAAAAAATAGCCAACCAAAACGGTTGCCTGTCTGCATATATATATATATCGACATTTGAACATTTACAATCCTTACAACCCTGCCCACAACAGTGCTACAGACCTCTAAGATTTTTACAACAACTATGACGGACGGGGCCCCGCTGCACTTCGAATGTACAAGAACCTCTGCACTGTGGTAACATACCAAAAGATAAGCTCAAGGAACGGAGCTTCCCAACACGCTGAAATGTGATCCTAAAAGCGGGATCGACGGTGATGTACCTCTACTGCGGATTGAACGCAGCCCGAAGGAGGTCAAGACAACAGTACCAAGTATGTGAAATCGAAAATATCAGAAATGAAATCATAATAGTCAGATAAAGCGGAGACATGTATGATAACCAAACTACGACATAACATATAAACAAATATATCAAGTCGTGGACTCACGCCCCAAATCATCACTCGTGCGTGGAATTTCTTTCTCACCTGGCGATCATGATATAACAACACCAAGGAGTATACATGAACACCGTGTCCCACGTGTCAATAAAACCGTGACGGCAAGTATAACTACCAGATCCGACCGTACCAATAATCGTACAACCATATCATGGTCGACACGTGGCAAGTGCAATAGCCTCCACCAGCCTCCTCGCGCCAATAGGCGACGGGGCAAGTGAATCGCCACGCACTGATCACAACCGTAAGTCACGGCTCCATCCAAACACCGACTCGCGAAGGCGACACGCGGGCAAGTGCACTAGCCTCCACGGCCCACCGCGCCACGTAGCCGACGGGGCAAGTGAATCGGCCAGGCACCCGATCACAACCGTAAGTCACGATACTTCGCCGCGAAGCTGACACGTGGCAAGTGCAATAACCGCTACCAGATCCACCTGCGTCACGTAGCTGACGGGGGCAAGTAAACAGGTTACGCACCCGATCACAACCGTAAGTCACGATACTTCGCCATAACCATAATGGTCATATGTCCACAGAATCCATCAACGGTGTAGACATGCCCAGGTAACAATGCTAATGGAAACATACCCGTGGAATCTCCCGTCACTGCCGGTACGTCCATGTACGTTCTCAACAAGTCAGCCGGCCCTCCATCGAGAGACGCGGTAGTATAGAAACACAAATCTTGCACAACAAAGGCTATCACCATAAGCATAGGCCAGTTTCACAACAACAAGCATAGGCAAGTTACACAACAACAAGCATAGGAAAGTTACACAACAACAAGCATAGGCAAGTTATACACAACTCAAGGTACTTTCATTTTATATCAAAATCCGGGTTTTAACCCTAAAGTACTACGTAAGTTAACTTCCTTTTTAAAGAGATCCATTCCTTTTATAAAAGTCACCCGATACCCGTGGTATAAAATAGAGTGGCTCACATTTTTAGGTAAACCAAAACACTTTCCTTTTCAACCACATTCTTTTCCCTAAGGTTCCAGTTTGCCTAATTTTAATTACTCAAGGCTCTTTATTTTAGAAAAGTTTCATAGTTCAATGTCTTAATCTCTTTTAAAACATTTGAGTAACATATGCCTTATATGAGTGTAGGTTGTTCTTATTCATAATAAATCTTATTAAGCAGCCATGATCTAGGAAATGTAATATCATTTTGTCTCATCTTAGCTTCTATGCAGATGGAGGTTTCTACTGGTTTTAATAATACTTCATTATTCAATACATTTTCCTTTATTAACGCTGCAGTGGTTTGTCGATACTCATTCTGATTTCCGAAATCAGTAAAACATTTTTCCTTTTAAAAACCAAGTACTCATTACTCACGAATGAGGTTTCACACAAAATTCATATTAATTCATTCAAGTCAAGTCTCTTATCTTTTAAGATCAAGTCTTTTAACTTCTAAAAATCAGTAAACCATTCTCTTTATCTCTCATTAAGACGTTATACCTAACTTCCCATAAAGCTAGTATAACTCTTATGTTTTCAAAACCAAGTATTACTCTTCTTTTCAAAAAGGTTTCTTAATTCTTTTGGAATACTTCAAGATTCTTATTATCACACATCCAGTCAGTTATAAGTCAAATCGGTTATCTTTTAAAAACCACAAAGCATTTCTTATTTACATAAAGCTGTTATAACCAACTTCCCATAAAGCCGTTATAAAACCTTATGTTTTAAACCAATCAAATACATTTAACACATGTACGTCTACCGTATTACATAGTTATACACATATCATGCTAGAAAAGATAGGAAGAGGTTCACATACCTCGCGACGATTATCGACTAATAGCAAAATGCTCCAAGTACCTCAAACCGTCGGCTACACCTTATGCCAAGCAGCTCACGCCACACGTAGTACTTCAACCTATAGAGGCCACAAGGCGCCTATTAACATCTAGATCTCAACGTAGAATATTCTACAGAAAATTCGGAAGACCTCCCCACAAATCGCAGCGTAAATCTCCTCCTCTATCGAGGCCTGCTAACAGGCCAACAACTCCCAAGAGAGAGGGGGGGTTGTACGTCTAATCCGGACGTGCACAATTCTACTACGCAGTAATGCTACTCAAGTCTCCGTAATGTCTGACCTCACGTAATTACTGATTCGTTCTCTTCTTTAAATTCAGGCTTAAGTCAAAAGACATTGCCGCAAGACTATGTTCAGTTCTATATATAGTATACTTCAACTATATATTCCTACAACATGTAATTTCCAATTACAATAGAAGGACAGTAGTATTTACCTCGATAAGCCCAAAATTATCCAAGTATAAATGTCGATCCTGAGCAAGGTTTAGCTCCTACTCCGGGCGCTCCAACCCGCTCCAAACAACCCTTATGTTACACCCCATAAGTGCAGAACATGTAAAAAAAAAAGAATGTACGAAAGGAAACAAGACTTGGAAATAAGTACGAAAGGAAGAATTGTTTTTCTGACGGAAAATCTTCCGAACGTCGGAAAGGAAAAATGTTCGTTGTTGAGAATTGGATTCTCAAAATTCATTATTTGAAAAGTATGGAACTTGTTAATATTATGGAAATTTATCTTTACAGATTTGGTCATGTGGGGCCCACCCGGGGAATTTTACGTTTCGTGGGGCCCACGAGGGTTACGGAATTTTATGGACGAATGAGAGGGAGACATGTGGCACCCCCATAAGTGGTCTTGGTAGAATTAGAGGAGGGGTATTATGGTCATTGAACATCTTGGAAGATAAGTCTTCAAAGCTTGACATAATTGACTAGTCAACTTGCCACTTAGGCTTGATCCATGTGATTTTAATCCTAGCCTCACATTTGTTTAAGTCTAAGCCCTCCATTGTGTGTTATAAGGTTAATACTAGTGCAAGACTAGCTCATTTACACTTAGAAAATTTTAGAGAACCATTGTTCTAGCAACATTGCTCTCGGGTTTGCATACTATACCCACACAAAAATTTGTGATTTTGATCCTTTGTTCACAAGACATAAAACCAAGGTTCCTAAGAGTGTTGTAAGGTTATCTCAATAGAAAGATTTCGGAAAAAACGTATTTTTACGTTAGTCGCAAGGCGGAAACTATGGAGTTCTTCAACTTTGAAGTTAGAAATTGAAGATGGGTTCTTCATAGGCCTCTGGAGTGCTTGGAGCGATTGGAACCTAAGGAAAGGAGCTAAGAATTGCTAAGGCGCGACTTTGGAATCTTGGAAATTTTAAGGGCTTTAAAGGTATATTCTTGTCGTTTTAGCAATTAAGGTTTACTTATCATTGTTTCTATGGTTATTAGCAAGCATGAGTTATATAGTATGAAGTTTGATAAGTATTTTGACTATTGGAACCCTAATCCAAATCTAGCATGTTTAGCTTTAAGATTGGAATTCAAGTTGATTATTAGTTTAAGTCGTCGCATGTTGAATAAAGAAGGAAATTGTAGTTGTTGAAGTTGTTTAGACTATATAACATGTTAGACCTTAGAACTTGGAATTGTAAGAAGGATTGGAAAAGACGTAGTGTGATTGGTTATATGTCCGAGAATGGCTAGTGAAGTTTTATACTATTTCGTATGAATTGTGGGCGGAATTTTACACGTGGTGTAAGGCGTGTAATCCCCTTTGGTTGGATGTTGTTTGGAGCCTTAAATGTGGCATGTTGGTTATTGTATTCGGCCTTGAAAAAGGTGGCAAAGTAAGTAGAAACAAAGGAGGTGCTGCCCGATTTTCCGTAGAATTAGAGACCGTATACTTAGTATTATTCTACGTAGAGACTAGAAGTTGATAGTCTTGTTGTGACCATCATAGGTTGACACTTCACGCACGCGTATTCGCTTAGCTTGTGGATATTAGCCAAAAGGTATGTGAACTATCTCCTCTTCTAGCATGATTCTTTAGAATAAAGAAAGTAAGTTCTACTCGAATGATCCATTCCTTGCTTGTATTTGGATTGCCTAAAATAGAATTTGTTCTATGTACTTCCTGAGTGTACTTTGATGTTTAAATTGTAAGTAGTATAATCCATTTCCTTAGGAAGTTTGGATTCTTAAAAGTGAAGGTATTTTTCTTAAAGTACATAGAGACTTGAAAAGAAGTGGTTTCCAAATCTTTTGGCTAGTGCCTTAGTTCTAAAACCTAAAGGTCATTATAATGACTTTAGGGGAGTCAAAGGAGTGATTTACTTATTTGATTTAAAAGAGGAGAAATGACATGATTAAGAGAAGTAACTTGCGTTAAGGGTGAAGTTACTTGAGGTTTAAAAAGTAGAAGAAAACTTGTTTTCTAACTATTAAGAGACTTGTAGTATTTTGAAAGTTGAGAACTTGTTTTGTAAGTATGTGATACTTGGTTTTAATAGTATAAGTCTCTTGGTTATTGAAGGAATGGATACGTCTAAAACCATAAAGGGTTATAACGGCTTTATGGGAAGTTGGTTATAACGGCTTTATGGAAGGTTTAGAAAGTTGTCTATTTTGATTAAATCGGCATAAGTTGCCTGGATTGTGAAAATTTGGAGTTACTTGATTTCAAGCTTTGAAATGAGTTTTCTAAAAGTGTAGTAACTTACTTTGAAAAATAGACACGCCTTGATACTACGGGTGTTAGTATCTTGGGGCTTTACATAGAAAGGAGTCTTTTATAAAGGAATGTAAGTACGTAGTACTTTGGCTTGTTAAAAGAGAATTATTTTATGTATGCCTTGATTAGTACTTTGGCTTGATAAATTGAGGATTTGTCTAAGTGTGCCTTGATAAGTACTTTGGCTTGTTAAAAGAGAGTTATCCTATGTATAACTTGATAAGTACTTTGGCTTGTTAAAAGAGAATTATTCTATGTATGCCTTGATTAGTACTTTGGCTTGATAAATTGAGGATTTGTCTAAGTGTGCCTTGATAAGTACTTTGGCTTGTTAAAAGAGAATTATTCTATGTATGCCTTGATTAGTACTTTGGCTTGTTAAAAGAGAATTATTCTATGTATAACTTGATTAGTACTTTGGCTTGATAAATTGAGGATTTGTCTAAGTGTGCCTTGATAAGTACTTTGGCTTGTTAAAAGAGAATTATTCTATGTATAACTGGATAAGTACTTTGGCTTGTTAAAAGAGAATTATTCTAAGTGTGCCTTGATAAGTACTTTGGCTTGTTAAAAGAGAATTATTCTATGTATAACTTGATTAGTACTTTGGCTTGATAAATTGAGGATTTGTCTAAGTGTGCCTTGATAAGTACTTTGGCTTGTTAAAAGAGAATTATTCTATGTATAACTTGATAAGTACTTTGGCTTGTTAAAAGAGAATTATTCTATGTATGCCTTGATTAGTACTTTGGCTTGATAAATTGAGGATTTGTCTAAGTGTGCCTTGATAAGTACTTTGGCTTGTTAAAAGAAAATTATTCTATGTATGCCTTGATTAGTACTTTGGCTTGATAAATTGAGAATTTGTCTAAGTATGCCGTGATAAGTACTTGGGCTTGTTAATTGAGAATTTCCTATGTGTGCTGGAAATAGCCAGTTGTGTGCTATTGGTATATCGGCTTCGTTTGGTCATTCCGGGTTTGTGGCATTTGCATAATTCCGTGGATTTGCTACCCACGACGCGGCGAATACCTCACGCGAGTCCGTAGGGCTTATGCGGTGAAATAGTCCCACGCGGGCGTCCAACCTATGCGAGGAATACCTCACGCGAGTCCGTAAGGGCTTACGCGGGTGAAATAGTCCTATGCGGAGAATACCTCATGCGGTCCGAAAGGGCTTATGCGGGTGAAATAGTCCCACGCGGCGGTCCACTTATGCTAGAATACCTCACGCTGGTCCACGCGACCTACGCGGGTGAAATAGTCCTGTGAATAGGATTGCTAAATGATCATCGCGCGGATGGTCCCGCTGATCACGAGCTTCCTAGTTTATATTGTAAGGATACTACCGCTTACTCTCATTGTTAGTAAGGCACAATTTGTTGTATTTTGATTATCATATATGTCCCCGATTTGTTTGTGTTACCCTATGGTCATGCTTTACGAGGTGGGATTAGGCCATGGGACCACGAGGTATCGAGGACACAGGTGGGACTTGGTGTTCATGTATCCTTATTGGTGTTATTACATCGCCGGATCGCCGCGGTGAGGTAGGATTCCACGGGCATGATTGATATTATGGGCGTGAGACCCATAGTTATATTGAGTAATGACTTTGAGGGCCTGCGTCCCTGACTTGATATGACTGCTTATGTGTTATATCGTAGGTTGGATATCATACATGTGTCCTTTGTTATTTAGACTACTATGATTTTATTACGATTTCATCGCTCACATACTTGGTACATTCTTCGCATCGACCTCCTTCGGCCGCGTCACGCCGCAGGTTTAGGTACGCAGTTCGGTGATCGGCAGGTGTAGGATCCTCGCCGTGGTTTTGGATAAGCTCCTTCTATTCCGGAGTTTATCTTTGGTATATGTCCTTCAGTACAGGCTTTGTATAGTTTTGGGTACGGCGGGGCCTTGTCCCGTCATAGTTCAGTTTAACTCCTAGATGTTTGTATTCATATGTGGGATTGGACTCATGTACAGTGTAGTGTCTTTTATTATGTATATTATATGGCAGCCCTGTCGGCTTTGCCTTGCACGTACGTTGGTTTTAAAGAAAAAAAAATGAAGTGTTATTTCAGTTCCGCAGCTTACTTGTATTGTTAAGGTAGAAGGTGCCTGTAGGCACCACCACGCCCGGGTTCGGGCCGTGACAGAGTGGTATCGAGCGATACCTCTGAATGTCTACGCACCGTGTCTAGTAGAGTCTTGATTATCGTGTGTTGCGCCACACCCATAAACATGAGGCTACAGGACATTTAGAGTTGGTTTCTATTCTTCTCACTCAAGATCGTGCCATGTAGCCGTGTTAGTAAGATAATTCCTCTCCGACGTATTGTTGTGTTACGATTATGCCTCGAGGGCAACAACGCCTGAAGGGCAAAGGAGTAGCAGAGCTACTAGTCGACTCAGAGAGTTGATAGGGCTTATGCCCGGGTATACCGGATGTTGTTCGCGATGGCGAAGTTAACCTGCGCCAGTTTTGAGGCCCCAAAGACTGCAGAGCCTCCAGCTTTCTACAGAGAAGACTATAGGTCGTAGAAAGCCGTGTTATTGACCAAGATAAGCGGTGCTAGCAAATAGAAGTGATAGTACCCCATGTAGGTAGGATACATTGATTAGTAAGTGAGAAGTAAGAATGTTGACAAGAATGATAGGTGAACCGAGACTATAGTTGTATAAAGTTCACAAGTTGTAATTGCCCCACGATTGTGTAAGACCAATAGGGAAGATTATGCAGTAGAAATACTTTGGCTTATGTGACGAACCTCTATTGAATAGGGATAGGTAAGAAGTACCTTGAGATAAGAGAGATTTATTCGGACTAAGAACGAGAAGTTAAGTGTGACGGTGAGTCGGTTATGGACTCATTTCGGTCACCGATAGTATGGAATGGGGTAATGTCGATTAGAAATGGTCCCGATGCGATGATAGGTCCACGAGGATGTCGAGCCCAAGTTTAGTTAATCGTTATGCGAGTTTGTGGACGCGTTCCACCGAACTAGGTCGTAAGGACCGAGAAGAGCCTTAGCGGATATTCAAGTAGCTTAATGGCCGTGTTTGATTAGTAACTCCAGTGGAGAAATGTAAACGATATTGAGATTTTACGTGTACTAGATAAGTTTGAAAGTACGAAAGTATGACAAGTAAGGAAAGAAAGGAACCTCTAAGGATCCCGTGTTTTGGGAAGACTGTAACCTTCGAGTTTTGTGAGAAGGGGGTCGCGGACGGAAGGTCCATTGTTATGTTTACGTATGATGTGGTGGCCATGTGTGGAATCGTTGGTCTTGTGCAGTTTTGATCGATAGGCATAGTATAGAGATTGTGCCGGAGTGTGTATAGCTTGGCAACCGACTAAGAACATTCGGGGACGAATGTTTCTAAGGGGGGAAGAATGTTACACCCCGTAAGTGCAGAACATGTAAAAAAAAAAGAATGTACGAAAGGAAACAAGACTTGGAAATAGGTACGAAAGGAAGAATTGTTTTTCCGACGGAAAATCTTCCGAACGTCGGAAAGGAAAAATGTTCGTTGTTGAGAATTGGATTCTCAAAATTCATTATTTGAAAAGTATGGAACTTGTTAATATTATGGAAATTTATCTTTACGGATTTGGTCATGTGGGGCCCACCCGGGGAATTTTACGTTTCGTGGGGCCCACGAGGGTTACGAAATTTTATGGACGAATGAGAGGGCGACATGTGGCACCCCCATAAGTGGTCTTGGTCGAATTAGAGGAGGGGTATTATGGTCATTGAACATCTTGGAAGATAAGTCTTCAAAGCTTGACATAATTGACTAGTCAACTTGCCACTTAGGCTTGATCCATGTGATTTTAATCCTAGCCTCACATTTGTTTAAGTCTAAGCCCTCCATTGTGTGTAATAAGGTTAATACTAGTGCAAGACTAGCTCATTTACACTTAGAAAATTTTAGAGAACCATTGTTCTAGCAACATTGCTCTCGGGTTTGCATACTATACCCACACAAAAATTTGTGATTTTGATCCTTTGTTCACAAGACTTAAAACCAAGGTTCCTAAGAGTGTTGTAAGGTTATCTCAATAGAAAGATTTTGGAAAAACGTATTTTTACGTTAGTCGCAATGCGGAAACTAAGGGAGTTCTTCAACTTTGAAGTTAGAACTTGAAGATGGGTTCTTCATAGGCCTCTAAGGAGTGCTTGGAGTGGATTGGAACCTAAGGAAAGGAGCTAAGAATTGCTAAGGCGCGACTTTGGAATCTTGGAAATTTTAAGGGCTTTAATGGTATATTCTTGTCGTTTTAGCAATTAAGGTTTACTTATCATTGTTTCTATGGTTATTAGCAAGCATGAGTTATATAGTATGAAGTTTGATAAGTATTTTGACTATTGGAACCCTAATCCGAAATCTAGCATGTTTAGCTTTAAGATTGGAATTCAAGTTGATTATTAGTTTAAGTCGTCGCATGTTGAATAAAGAAGGAAATTGTAGTTGTTGAAGTTGTTTAGACTATATAACATGTTAGACCTTCGAACTTGGAATTGTAAGAAGGATTGGAAAAGACGTAGTGTGATTGATTATATGTTGGCCGAGAATGGCTAGTGAAGTTTTATACTATTTCGTATGAATTGTGGGGCGGAATTTTACACGTGGTGTAAGGCATGTAATCCCCTTTGGTTGGATGTTGTTTGGAGCCTTAAATGTGGCTTGTTGGTTATTGTATTCGGCCTTGAAAAAGGTGGCAAAGTAAGTAGAAACAAAGGAGGTGCTGCCCGATTTTCCGTAGAATTAGAGATCGTATACTTAGTATTATTCTACGTAGAGACTAGAAGTTGATAGTCTTGTTGTGACCATTATAGGTTGACACTTCTACGTACGACGTATTCGGCTTAGCTTGTGGATATTAGCCGAAAAGGTATGTGAACTATCTCCTCTTCTAGCATGATTCTTTAGAATAAAGAAAGTAAGTTCTACTCCTTGAATGATCCATTCCTTGCTTGTATTTGGATTGCCTAAAATAGAATTTGTTCTATGTACTTCCTTGAGTGTACTTTGATGTTTAAATTGTAAGTAGTATAATCCATTTCCTTAGGGAAGTTTGGATTCTTAAAAGTGAAGGTATTTTTCTTAAAGTACATAGAGACTTGAAAAGGAAGTGGTTTCCAAATCTTTTGGCTAGTGCCTTAGTTCTAAAACCTAAAGGTCATTATAATGACTTTAGGGGAGTCAAAGGAGTGATTTACTTATTTGATTTAAAAGAGGAGAAATGACATGATTAAGAGAAGTAACTTGTGTTAAGGGTGAAGTTACTTGAGGTTTAAAAAGTAGAAGAAAACTTGTTTTCTAACTATTAAGAGACTTGAAGTATTTTGAAAGTTGAGAACTTGTTTTGTAAGTATGTGATACTTGGTTTTAATAGTATAAGTCTCTTGGTTATTGAAGGAATGAATACGTCTAAAACCATAAAGGGTTATAACGGCTTTATGGGAAGTTGGTTATAACGGCTTTATGGAAGGTTTAGAAAGTTGTCTATTTTGATTAAATCGGCATAAGTTGCCTGGATTGTGAAAATTTGGAGTTACTTGATTTCAAGCTTTGAAATGAGTTTTCTAAAAGTGTAGTAACTTACTTTGAAAAATAGACACGCCTTGATACTACGGGTGTTAGTATCTTGGGGCTTTACATAGAAAGGAGTCTTTTATAAAGGAATGTACGTACGTAGTACTTTGGCTTGTTAAAAGAGAATTATTCTATGTATGCCTTGATTAGTACTTTGGCTTGATAAATTGAGGATTTGTCTAAGTGTGCCTTGATAAGTACTTTGGCTTGTTAAAAGAGAATTATTCTATGTATAACTTGATAAGTACTTTGGCTTGTTAAAAGAGAATTATTCTATGTATGCCTTGATTAGTACTTTGGCTTGATAAATTGAGGATTTGTCTAAGTGTGCCTTGATAAGTACTTTGGCTTGTTAAAAGAGAATTATTCTGTCACGACCCGATTCCGGGCCCGTGACTGGTGCCTTACCCCGGGCACCCTAGTGATACAACATCAGAGTAATCAGCGGAACATAAAACAATACAAGATATATTATGAAATATGAAACAATAATCTGAGAAAAACTTGCCTTTCGGCATATATATATAAATAACAACTTTTTCCAACATGAACAGTTTTAATCCTTTTTACAAACCCCGCCACAACAAAGATTTCTGCACTTCTAAGAAATGATACGACAACAATGGCGGATGTTCCCGCCATACCCCGAATGTAAACACCTACAACAACAGGACTATACCACCGATAAGCCTCCGAGAAACGGAGCTTTCCCACACGCCGAATCGTGACCCTAAGAGCGAGGATCAATGATCGGTGTACCTTTACTGCGGATGAACGCAGCCCCGGGCGAGGTCGATAACAGTACCAAGTATGTGAAATCAAAATAAATCAGTAAATGAAATCATAGTAGTCTATACAAAGCAGAGACATGTATGATAACCAAACTACGATTCACCATAAATAAGCAAATATGTCAAGTCGTGACTCACGCCTCAAGTCATCACTCAATTTTACCAATGGGTCTCACGCCACAACATCAATCGTGCCGTGGAATACCTTCCTCACCGCCAGCTTTATGATACACAAACACCAAGGAATACACATGAACACGGTGTCCCACTGTGTCCTAATAAAACAAGACAGTGGTAAGCACGAAGGCATAGCCGACTACTAACACCCACGCATCAACAAGGTCATAAACGTGTCATGATATCTGTCTGCACTGGCCACATGATAAAAGCCGTCACTCGCTCGCAGATCAAATGTGCGCTGCCTAGCCTCGAACTCTCCGCACTCGCATAGGCCAACCTCATAGGCCCGCATGAGGTATAACCCGCATCGAGGGTAGCTACTCCCGCATCGCCCCGACTCGCGATCCGCACGGCCACAAAGACCGCATGACCACAAGCGGCCGTAAACTAACCCGAACTCCGTAGTTCCGCATGGATCCTCGACCCGCATGAGGTATCCTCGAATCATGGTCCTGCATCGCTCGAGTCTACCCCGACGGAGGCAGCTTAACCTCCGACACAAGTCAAGGCGAGTGGTACAATACCAACATAACTACCGATAGTCAAACAACTTTAAGCGCAATGAGGAAAACCCCTTTACACTAACATCACAAGATACTAACACACGTAGCATCCTAACATGTTTACTTCTCAAATCAACAAGAAAGTATTATAAGGCTATCACAAACCGATACAATCAAGTTATTCACACAAGGTGCTTTACTAACAAGTTCGTATCTAACCCCAAAGTACTTCACACATTAAATCTTTAAAAATCTGTTTCTTTCACATAAGTCACACAATACGTAGTATAAAATAGAGTGACCGCCCTTTAAGAAAACTAAAACTCTTACCTTTGTAAAATCAAGTAACAACATTATTTCCCAAACGCCCAAGTTTGCCTAATTTCAAATGTTCACGTTTCTTATTTTAGAAAGGTTTCGTGGTTCATAGCCTTATTCATTTAAGAATATAATTTTCTTTTAAACAACTGAGAAACATAAGCCTTATATGTGAGTAGGATATTCTTGTTTTATAACAATCTTATTACAAAGAACCATGATCTAGGAAATATCATTTTGTCTCATCTTAGCTTCTACGCAGATGGAAATTGCTACCGTTTTATTAATACTTAATTAATCAAAACATTTCCCTTTATTAACGCCTTTGTGGTTTGTCGATACACATTCGATTTCCAAAATCAAGAAACATTCTTAAGCCGTTATACCTAACTTCCCATAAAGCTAGTATAACTCTTAAGTTTTCAAAACCAAGTATTACTTCCTCTTTCAAAATGATTCAAAACTCTTTTGAAATACTTCAAGTTCTTTATTAACACATAACAAGCCGCTTATAGTTCAAATCGATTACCTTTTAAAACCACATGTATTTTCTTACCAACATAAAGCCGTTATAACCAACTTCCCATAAAGTCGTTATAACACTTTATGTTTACACCAATCAAATACATTTAGTACATGACGTCTACCGCACTACATAGTTCACACATATCATGCTAGAAGAGATAGGAAGAGGTTCACATACCTCGCGACGAGTATCGACTAATAGCAAAACGCCCAAGTACTTCCAACCGCTTGGCTACTCCTAAGCCAAGTAACGCGCCACACGTAGTACTTCAACCTATAAGGCCACGCGCTTTATTAACATCAAGATCTTATCAGAGAACAATCTACGTAAAATTCGCAAAGACCTCCCCGCAAACAGAAATCTCCTCCTCTAACGGGCCGCTACCAAGCCAACCAGGGGTTATACATCTAACCCGAACGGTACAATTCTACTCCACAAGATTACTACACAAGTCTCATCAGTAATACGCCCTATGTAATTACGATTCGATTCGGGCCAGCTTAAGTCAAAAGACATTGCCAACAACCACGTTCAGTTCTATATATAGTATACTTCAACTATATATTCTAACAACATGTAATTTCCAATTACAATAGAGGGACAAGATATTTACCTCGATAAGCCCATAATTATCCGAGTTTAATGTCGCTCCTGAGCAAGGTTTAGCTCCAACTCCGGGCGCTCCAACCCGCTCCAAACCACCCTTAGAAGTTCTAACCAACTTCTACATAACACTCCAACTAACTATGGAGATTTTCCTTAGGGTTTCGGTTTGGATCGACGGAAAGTATAATAGTATTTACGGGCTTTTCAGATAGTATAACCTTAGAATCCAACAAGGTATCCGGCTAAGGTAATTTGGGCATTATAACAATACTTTGAGAGTATTTCTACACCACAAAGGGGGGGTATTATACGAAAGCAACTAGGCTTATGGGTACACTGGCCAAGACCCCTGAGGGGGTGCTCTCTACCACATGGGAGGCCCTTGGCCGAACTCAACACAAGGGGAGGGAGAAGGAGAGCTTTCAAGACTTAGGCAAATTTATGGATGAAGAAGTTCATCAAAGGGAGGGGTATTTATACTACAAGCCAAGGCCAACCAATGGCCAAGATCTAGCCAAGTGCTACACAAGTGTAGGGCCAAGATATGCCCAAGTGCCCCCTAGTCCCTACTCCTTAAAACCCTCACAAATATCTACCAAAAATATCTACCACTTGACACCCCAAATCGTCCAAGTGCCGCCCACCTTGCCCACCAATGAGAGGGTGCCAAGTGCCGCCCTCTCGTTGGTCCAAAATGTTCCGTCTCTCGGAAAAATCCGCAAAAATAAGAAAAGACATAGCCGGAATTTTCCCCTCGCAAGTTATGTAAAACGTTTCGTCGAAAAACGACTCTAACCGGGTGTTGTGCACAAATGCCATTCGGCCAAGCCACCTAGGCGGGGGTGACACGTGTCACCCTCCTATTGGCCCAAAATAAAACATCTTCCGAAAATAAAATTCCATAATTCTCTAATATTCCAGGAAGTCCGAATACCAAATCTGGGAATCCAATTCCCATTAACGAACCTTTTTCCTTCACAAAAACCGGAAACTTTTCCGTGGAAAAATCGCCTCTTTCTTCCTTTCCAATCTTTCTGTCGTATTCTCGTACGTACGTCCTCGCATACATACCCTGGAACTACGGGGTATAACATATTCTATGTATGCCTTGATTAGTACTTTGGCTTGTTAAAAGAGAATTATTCTATGTATAACTTGATTAGTACTTTGGCTTGATAAATTGAGGATTTGTCTAAGTGTGCCTTGATAAGTACTTTGGCTTGTTAAAAGAGAATTATTCTATGTATAACTTGATAAGTACTTTGGCTTGTTAAAAGAGAATTATTCTAAGTGTGCCTTGATAAGTACTTTGGCTTGTTAAAAGAGAATTATTCTATGTATAACTTGATTAGTACTTTGGCTTGATAAATTGAGGATTTGTCTAAGTGTGCCTTGATAAGTACTTTGGCTTGTTAAAAGAGAATTATTCTATGTATAACTTGATAAGTACTTTGGCTTGTTAAAAGAGAATTATTCTATGTATAACTTGATAAGTACTTTGGCTTGTTAAAAGATAATTATTCTATGTATGCCTTGATTAGTACTTTGGCTTGATAAATTGAGGATTTGTCTAAGTGTGCTTTGATAAGTACTTTGGCTTGTTAAAAGAGAATTATTCTATGTATGCCTTGATTAGTACTTTGGCTTGATAAATTGAGAATTTGTCTAAGTATGCCGTGATAAGTACTTGGGCTTGTTAATTGAGAATTTCCTATGTGTCGGAAATAGCGGTTGTGTGCTATTGGTATATCGGTCTGCCGGTCATTCCCGGGTTTGTGGCATTTGCATAATTCCGTGGATTTGCTACCCACGATGCGAGGAATACCTCACGCGAGTCCGTAGGGCTTATGCGGTGAAATAGTCCCACGCGCGGGTCCAAATTTATGCGAAATACCTCACGCGAGTCCGTAGCGGCTTACGCGGTGAAATAGTCCTATGCGAGGAATACCTCATGCGGGTCCGAAGGGCTTATGCGGTGAAATAGTCCCACGCGGGCGGTCCGACCTATGCGAGGAATACCTCACGCGTCCACGCGACCTATGCGGTGAAATAGTCCCAGAATAGGATTGCTAAATGATCTCGCGCGGATGGTCCCGCTGATCATGAGCTTCCTAGTTTATATTGTAAGGATACTATCGCTTACTCTCATTGTTAGTAAGGCACAATTTGTTGTATTTTGATTATCATATATGTCCCGGATTTGTTTGTGTTACCCTATGGTCATGCTTTTACGAGTGGGATTCCGCCATGGACCACGAGGTATTGAGGACACGTGTGGACTTGGTGTTCATGTATCCTTATTGGTGTTATTACATCATGGACTGCCGGCAGTGAGGAAGGATTCCACGGGCATGATTGATATTATGGGCGTGAGACCCATGGTTATATTGAGTAATGACTTTGAGGGCCTGCGTCCCTGACTTGATATGACTGCTTATGTGTTATGTACTGTAGGTTGGATATCATACATGTTTCCTGTGTTATTTAGACTGCTATGATTTTATTACGCATTTCATCGCTCACATACTTGGTACATTCTTCGCATCGACCTCCTTCGGGCCGCGTTCACGCCGCAGTTTAGGTACGCAGATTCGGTGATCGGCAGTGTAGGATCCTCGCCGTGGTTTTGGATAAGCTCCTTCTATTCCGAGTTTATCTTTGGTATATGTCCTTCAAGATGCACTTTGTATAGTTTTGGGTACGGCGGGGCCTTGTCCCGTCATAGTTCAGTTTAACTCCTAGAGGTCTGTATTCATATGTGGGATTGGACTCATGTACAGTGTAGTGTCTTTTATTATGTATATTATATGGCAGCCCTGTCGGCTTTGCCTTGCACGTACGTTGGTTTTAAAGAAAAAAAAAATGAGGTGTTATTTCAGTTCCGCAGCTTACTTGTATTGTTAAGGTAGAAGGGTGCCTGGTAGGCACTACCACGCCCGGGTTGGTGTGACACCTTAGAAGTTCTAACCAACTTCTACTCAAATACTTCAACTATTAATGAAGATTTCCTTAGAGTTTCGTTTAGTGGCTAAATAAAGTATAATAGTATTTTCCGGGCTTTTCGTATAGAGGGTACTTGGAAATACTACAAAGGTTTTGGGCTAGAATATTTGGGCATTATAACAATACTTGGAGAGTATTTCTATACCACAAAGGGGGGTATTATACGAAAACAACTAGGCTAGGGAGTGCCCTCTCGCCAAGCCTCGCTCGAGGGGAGGGTGATTTGGACGAGAGCTTTGAGAGGGAGGGAGTATTTTGAGACTTAGAAAGATTGCTCAAGTTTGGATGAAGAAAGTCTTCAACTTAGAGGGGTATTTATAGGTCAAGAAATGACCAACCAATGGCCAAGATTCATCCAAGTGTAAGGCAAGTGTAGGGCTAGATTTTAACCATGTGGACCTTATCCATCTACCACACCAACTTGCACAAATATCCTACCTAACCCAAGGCACAAAAAATGTGCCATTGCCTTGCCTTTGCCGTCCACTTGCTTCCAATGTGAGGGTGACACATGTCACCCTCCCGTTGGTCCAAAATGTTTCGTCTCTCGGAAAAATCCGCAAAAATTAAAAATGACATAGCCGGAATTTTCCCTTCGCAAGTTTAGAAAAACGTTTCGTCGAAAAACGATTCTTTTCGGCACTTGTGCCCAAATTTCGAACCTTGCCTACTTTAAGGCTAAAATTATTATACGTACGCCTACGCATACTGGAAATACGGGTATAACACGCATACGTGCCATGCTCAAGCCTTCAATCGAAGAATTACTTGTACAACCTCTCTTATATTGTAATCAAGACTCGCGGTACATCGGTATACTCTGTTGTAGCCAAATCCATAGCTAGTAACAGGGTCGCGTCTTTGCAATCTATATTCTCTCGCCCCTGGCCGTGAACGAAGGTTCATATATCATGGTCGCAGAGGCATCGCTGCCGCGGTAAACTCACGGGCCGGGACATAGCATAACTCCCGAATGAAATACCACCCTGTGATGATTGGGCTGTGCCTCAGAACCTCTCAGATTTACTCGCAGCCTCCTACGCTTTGCCCTCCTGGGCCCGGGTTGCCTTACACGGAGGCATAACGGTAAGGGAAAGAAATACGTTAGAGGGGTCCAACTTATAACACAGCTCTAAGGCACGATCTCAGAGTGAGAAGAATGGAAACCAATCCTAAATATCCTATAGCCTCCTGATTATTGGTGTGGTGCACAACATACCGATAATCAAGACTCTACTGGATACGGTCTGTAGACACTTTCCGAGGATTAACTGCTCTGATACCACTTTTGTCACGACCCGTTTCGGGGCCCGTGACTGGTGCCTTACCCGGGCACCCAAGTAGTCATACATCAGAGAAAATCAGCGGAACATAAAACACAACATGAAATAATGCAAAGGAAACACATGTTTATCTGAAGAAAAGTTGCCTTTCGGCATATATATATATAAAAACTTAGATCCGAACAGTTACATCCCATTACAACCCTGCCCACAACAAGATTTCTGCACTTACGAATGATATGACAACAACGACGGGACAGGGCCTCATCATACCCATGAATGTAAGCACCTACAACAACAGGGGACTATACCAAGATAAGCCTCCGGAGAAACGGAGCTTCCCAAACGCTGAACTGTGACCCTAAGAGCGAGGATCAACGACTGGTGTACCTTTACCTGCGGCATGAACGCAGCCCCCGAAGGAGGTCAAGATAACAGTACCAAGTATGTGAAATCAAAAATATCAGAAATGAAATCTTAGTAGTGTATATAAAACAGGAGAAATGTATGATAACCAAACTACAGTTCACAATAAATAAGCAGTTATGTCAAGTCGTGGACTCACGCCCTCAAAGTCATCACTCAAATATAACAATGGGTCTCACTCCCACAACATCAATCATGCCCGTGGAATACCTTCCTCACCGCCATCTTCATGATATAACAAAGACCAAGGAATACACATGAACACCAGGTCCCACCTGTGTCATCATAAAACCGTACGGGGTAAGTACGAAGGCATAGCCGACTACTAAAACCCACAGTACAAACAAGGTCATAAACTGTATCATGAGATCTGTCTAGACCGTCACATGATCAAAGCTGGCCACTCGCCCATGATATCTAATGCGCGCCTAGCCCCGAACTTCCCACACTCGCATAGGCCACTCCAATGGCCCGCATGAGGTATTCCCACATCGAGAGTAGCTACTCCAAGATCCGCTCGACTCGCGATCCGCATGGCCACATAGACCGCATGACCATAAAGGCCGCACACTAACTCGAGCTCGTAGCTCGCGATAGCCCCCGACCCGCATGAGGTATTCTCGAATCATAGGTCACACGCACGCCCGAGTCTACCCCGCACGGAGGGCGCCAACCTGCGATGATGTCAAGGTGAGTGGTACAATACCAACATAACGACTGATAGTTAAACAACTTAAGCGCAATCGAGGGAAAACCCCTTTACACAAACATCACAAGATAATAACACACGTAGCATCCTAGCATGTTTATTTATCAAATCAACAAGAAAGTATTACAAGGCTATCACAAACCAACACAATCAAATTATTCACACAAGGTACTTTCTACTATATGATTAACAAGATCGGGTTTTTATCCCCAAGGTACTTCATACATTAACTCTTTAAAAGATACGTTACTTTCACAAAAGTCACACAATACCCGTAGTATATGAAAATAGAGTGATTATCTTTTGAAGTAAATCAAAACACTTCTCTTTGTAAAATCAAGTAACAACATTCTTTTCCAAACGTTCAAGTTTGCCTAATTTCAATTACTCAAGTTTCTCATTTTCGAAAGGTTTCGTAGTTCATAGTTTTAATCCTTTAAAACAATTTGAGAAACATATACCTTATGTGTGAGTAGTTTATTCTTGTTCATAACAATCTTATTACAGCAGCCATGTTCTAGGAAATGTAATATCATTTTGTCTCATCTTAGCTTCTATGCAGATGAAAGTTTCTACTGGTTTAAATAATACTTTATTAGTCAAAACATTTCCCTTTATTAGCGCTGCTGTGGTTTGTTCGATACTTATTCTGATTTCCGAAATCAGTAAAACATTATTCCTTTTTTTAAAAACCAAGTACTCATTACTCACGAATGAGGTTTCACACTTTTTAACAAAACTCATATTAATTAACCAAGTCAAGTCTCTTATCTTTTTAAGATTAAGTCTCTTAATCTTCTTAAAGTCAATAAACCATTCTTTTTATCTTTCTTAAGCCGTTATACCTAACTTCCCATAAAGCTAGTATAACTCTTAATCTTTTAAAACCAAGTATTACTCTTCTGAAATGATTCAGTATTCTTTTGAAATACTTCAAGATTATTCAGGCTTAAGTCAAAAGACATTGCCGTAATTATTATTCAGGCTTAAGTCAAAAGACATTGCCGTAATTATTATTCAGTTAACACACGTACGTCTACCGTACTATATATACTTTAAAATATCATGCTCAAGGGTATAGGAAGAATCACATACCTCGCGACGATTATCGACTATTAGCAAAATGCTCCAAAGTACTGTAGTCCGGCTAGCCTTTTCCACCATCCGAGTAGAATACGCTACTCGCAGTACTTCAACCTATAACGGTTATACAAGTCTATCAAAGTCTAGACTACTCGGTAGAATAAATCTAGATACAAGTTTCTACGGAAAAATTGGGCAGCCACTTCCTACCCACAAACTTCACAAGTTCATCTGAATACACCCATGTAAGTCTGATCAATTCTCTTCTTATATACTTTCCTTGTATATACCTTATACTTAATTCTTATACTTTAATAGTATATACACAATTACAAAAGGGAGACAAGATATTTACCTCGATAAGCCCAAAATTATCCAAGTTTAAATGTCGATCCTGAGCGACGTTTAGCTCCTACTCCGGTGCTCCAACCCACTCCAAACAACCCTTAGAAGTTCTACGCAACTTCTTCTTAATACTTCAACCAAGCGTGAAGATTTTCCTTAGGGTTTCGTTTGAGACAAAAAGGACATAAGGTAGTATTTCCTGCTCTACGTATAGAGGTATCTTTGGAATACTACAAGGTATACGGCTAAGGTAATTTGGGTATAGTAACAATACTTATGGAGAGTATTTCTACCAAGAGGGCGGTATTTATACGAGACAACACCACAAGGGGGTGTACTTCTACCAACCCCACTAGGAGGGGTACTCGGCCAAGGGAGGGACTCTCACCAGGGCCTCACAAAGGGAGGGAGGCTAGGACGAGAACACAAGAAGAGGGGGGGGAGGATTTTTAGACTTAGGAAAGTTTTTAGGATGAAGAAGTCTTCAAAGGGGGAGGGGTATTTATAGGGAAATCAAGGGCCATGATCTAGCCAAGTGGGGGGCAAGTGGAGGGCCAAGATGTGCCCAAGTGCCCCCCCCCTAGTCCCTACTCCTTAAAACCCTCACAAATATCCTACCAACTCCAAGTTGAGTTCGTCCCCACGTGTCGCCTCACACTCCACCAACTTGAGGGTGACAAGTGTCGCCCTCTCGTTGGTCCAAAATGTTTCGTCTCTCGGAAAAATCCGCAAAAATTAAAAAAGACATAGCCGGAATTTTCCCTTCGCAAGTTTTGTAAAACGTTTCGTCGAAAAACGATTCTAATCGGGTGTTGTGTACAAAATAATTTCGTCCAAGCCTACTTTAAAGTTCAAACTTTTCTACGTACGTCCTCACGTACATACTCTGGAAATACGGGGTATAACACCGACAATTTGCGGATTAGGGATTTTCTGGGATGTCATCCACCTGAGTTTTATGGTTCGAGGTCTGATGAGGATCCGCAGGAGTTCATTCGGCAGCTACAACGGACCATGCAGGTTCTTAGGGCTTCAGAGACAGAGTCTGTTACGCTAGCCGCTTACCGGTTGCGCGATATTGCGTTGAACTGGTTTGAGTCGTGGTTGCTTTCAAGGGGTGATGATGCTCTTCCAGCTGTTTGGGAGGAGTTTACAGAGGCCTTCATGGATCACTTTTTGCCTCTTGAGATGAGGAGAGCCCGCAGATGATTCTTGACCTTGAGGCGCAACGGAGGACCGTCGTGAGTATAGCTTGAGTTTGACTCATTGGCCGCATACGCGCATACTATCAGAAATGATACGGCGGATAGAGTTCATCGTTATGTGATGGGGCTTGACCGTCATATGATTACCGCATGCTTGGGTGTGGCTCTTCAGCCCGGTATGGACATCGCCCGGATGCAGGCCTATGCGCAGGGGATAGAGGATAGAGAGAGGGAGGACCAGATTGACTCAGGCCAGCCCAAGAGGCCGTGACATCGTGGTCTCAGTGGCTTTTAGAGGCGGACAACCTCAGCAGCAGACTAGGTCTACATTGCAGCCAGCACCGAGTGCTCCTCCACAGTTTTCCGGCGGAGGGTTTTACAACCCCGGGAATGCAGGGGTCGGTCAGGTCTCTAGAGCTTCAGAGCCTCAGGCAGATGGGGGTTCCAGTCAGTCGAGGCCACCTGTGCCTCAATGCGCCCAGTGTGGTAGGTTACATTCTGGGGTATGTCGCGCCGGTACGGGTGCTTGTTTTTCTTGTGGTCGTCTAGGCCATATGTTAAGAGAGTGTCCTTATAGAGGGTCTGGTGGGACAACACCGCTCATCGGATCGGGCCATGTTCTTCGCCTTCAATAGCTAGCAGGAGGTTCATACACCGACTGTGCCGCGGGCAGAGGTCGTGGTGGGAGTTCCCAGTTTTAGCGGTCCTTTGAACCGCCTATATGATTTCAGGTATGTCTTTGGCCCTTTAGAAACTTGTATGCATGATAAAGTTGTGGTATGTTTAAGTTTCATGAACAGATTGTATTGAGACTATGTATATGTTAGAAGGAGTTGGAAGTACGAAAATATAATCTCTTTTGGGCTTATGATGGATGGATATGCGTGTTGTTATACCCCGTAGTTGCAGGGTATGTATGTGAGGACGTACGTACGAGAGTACGGCAGAAATTTTGAAAAGAAAGAAAGATGTGAGTTTTCGACGGAAAAGTTTCCGGTTATTTGTGAAGAAAAAGGTTCGTTAATAGGAATTGGATTCCCAGATTTGGTATTTGGCCTTCATAGATTATATTAGAATTTTGAGATTTTATTTTCGGAAATGGTCACGTGGGCCCCACGGGAGAAATTTACGGTTTTGTGGGGCCCACTTTGTTTTCGAGATTTTGGCCATTGTGGATATTTTCGGAAGATGTTTTATTTTGGGCCAATAGGAGGGTGACACGTGTCACCCCCGCCGAGGTGGCTTGGCCGAATGACATTTGTGCACAACACCCGGTTAGAGTCGTTTTTCGACGAAACGTTTTACATAACTTGCGAGGGGAAAATTCCGGCTATGTCCTTTTTAAATTTTGCGGATTTTTCCGAGAGACGTAACATTTTGGACCAACGGGATGGTGACATGTGTCACCCTCACATTGGAAGCAAGTGGGCGTCCAAGTGCACGAAGTGGTTCACGTTTTGGCTTGATCTTTTGGCTCACGTTTTGTGTCCTATTGGTGCCTTGTTTTGTGCCTTGTTTTGGCCTTGTTTTGTGGCTTGTTTGGTGCAATGTTTTGTGGAGTAGGGGTTAGGGTGCACTTGGCTTGATCTTGGCCTTACACTTGCCTTACACTTGGAAGGATCTCGCCCTCGTTGCCTTTGGTTTTGCTATAAATACCCCCCTAAGTGTGAAGACTTCATCCATTCCAAAAACTTCCAAGTCTTGAAACCCTCTCCTCCCCCTTTGTGAGCTCTTAGCCGAGAGCCTCCCCCCTCCCCCTTTTCGTGTGGCCTTTGGCCGAGGGGTTCTCCTCCCTCCCCCTTTGTGGTGCCTTGGCATGGGTACCCCTAGCCTAGTTGTTTTCATATAATACCCCTCCCTTGTGGTATTGAAATACTTCTCCTAGTATTGTTATAATGCCCAAAATACCTTAGCCTTGTACCTTGTAGTATTCCAAAGATACCTCTTTACGTAGAGTCCGGAAATACTACCTTTTGTCCTTTCTAGTCTCAAACCGAAACCCTAAGGAAATCTTCATAGTTGGTTGAAGTATTTGAGTAGAAGTTGGTTAGAACTTCTAAGGGTTGTTTGGAGCGCACGGAGTAGGAGCTAAACCTTGCTCAGGATCGACATTATAACTTGGATAATTTTGGGCTTTTCGAGGTAATTATCTTGTCCCTCTATTGTAATTGGAAATTGCATGTTTGTTAGAATATATAGTTGAAGTATACTATATATGGAACTATACTTAGTATTCGGCAATGTCTTTTGACTTAAGCCTGAAGAATAAAGAATCGAATCAATCAGATTTACATAGGATCAGACAGCAGATTTGTAGTATTATCGAGTAGAATTGTACACGTCCAGTTAGACGTGTAAACCCCTGGTTGGGTTGGTAGCCGGCCTCGATAGAGAGGAGATTTACGTTCATTGCGGGGAGTGCCGAATTTTCTGTAGAAAGATAGAAACTTGTGTTTTGGGGTTAATAGACGTTTGTGACCTTTATAGGTGAAAGTACTAAGAGTAGCGTATTCTACTCGAGGAGTGGAAAGGGCTAGCAAGGTTGTAGTACTTGGAGCATTTTGCTTATTGTCGATAAATCGTCGCGAGGTATGTGAACCTCTTCCTATCTTTTCTAGCATGATTGTTGTGAACTATGTAGTACGGTAGACGCATACGTGCTAAGTGGTTTGGTTGGTTTAAAACATAGGTGTTATAATAGCTTTATGGGAAGTTAGTTATAACGACCTTATGTAGGTGAAAATGGTTTACTGATGTTAGAAGTTAAGAGACTTGATCTTATAAGATAAGAGACTTAACTTATTTGTTATAATGTGGATGTTGTGTGAAACCTCATTCGTGAGTAATGAGTACTTGGTTTTTAAAGGGATAATGTTTTACTGATTTCGGAAATCAGAATGTGTATCGACAGACCACTGCAGCGTTAATAAAGGAAAATGTATTGAATAATGATGTGTTGTATTAAAACCAAGAGAAACCTCCATCCGCATAAGCTAAGATGAGACAAAATGATAGTACATTTTCTAGATCATGGCAGCTGTAAGAAGATCGTTAGAAACAAGAATAAACTACTCACATATATGACATATGTTACTCCATTGTTCTAAAAGGAATCAAGTGATTAAGTTTGGGAACTATGAAACCATTTGAAAATGAGAAGCTTGAGTAATCAAACTAGGCAAACCGGAACTTAGGAAAAGAATGTTGTTACTTGATTTTGAAAAGGAAGGTGGGTTGGTCATCATAATACTACGTATCGGGTGACTTTTATAAAAGTAATGGATCTCTTTAAACGAACTTAACGTATGTAGTACTTTGGGGTTAAAACCCGACTTTGGCATAAAATGAAAGTACTTTGAGTTGTTGTGAAACTTGCCTATGCTTGTTGTTGTGAAACTTGCCTATGCTTGTTGTTGTGAAACTTGCCTATGCTTGTGATGATAGCCTTTGTTGTGCAAGTGTGGTATTTCGTGTTACCGCCTCTCGATAGGCGGTTGACTTGTCGAGAACTTACTTGACGTCTTTGGCGGTGATGGAGAATTCCACGTATGTTTCCATTTTGATTCTGTCTTGTTGTTGATGTCACATGGACATGTCTACACCGACGCAGATTCCGGCACGCGGCCACGCGGTCGGGTTGATTACCCGATATATTGTTATTGTGGTTACATGGACATGTCTACACCGAGGTAGAATTCCGGGGCATGTGGCTACGCGGCAGGTTGATCACCCAAGATATTATTGTTGATGTCACACGGACGGTTCACACCGAGGTAGAATTCCGGGCATGTGGCCGGGCATTGGTATTATTGTTGCATCATGGACATGTCTACACCGGCGCAATTCCGGCACGCGCCGACGCGAACATGATTGATGTTGTGGCGTGAGACCCATAGTTATATTTGAGTGATGACTTGAGGCGTGAGTCCTCGATCGACATGATCGCTTTTATGTTGTGAATCGTAGTTTGGTTATCATACATGTCTCCCGCTTTATATAGACTAGTATGATTTCATTACGATTTTTACTGCTTTCACATACTTGTACCACATCGACCTCCTTCGGCCGCGTTCATGCCGCAGTAGAGGTACATCGGTCGTGGATCCTCGCCTAGGATCTCGATTCAGCGTTTTGGGAAGCTCCGCTTTCTCCGAGGCTTATCTTTTGTATGTGTTCTCGAGTTGTAGGTTCTTGTACATTCTGTGGTATGGCGGAGCCCGTCCGTCATAGTTGTTGTAAATCTTAGAGGTGCGTAGTAATCTTGTGTGGCGGGTTTGTAAAAAGGATTAAACTGCTCGCTTTGAAAGAGTTGTATTTATATATGTTATTGGAAGGTAACCGCTGGTTGGCTTCGCTTTATGATCATATATCTTGTTTCTTGTTTAAAGTTTTTATTTTCCTTGGTTTTCTCGATGTTGTGTCACTAGGGTGCCCGGATAAGGCACGAACGCCCCGGACGGTCGTTACAAAAGTGGTATCGAGCGATTAATCTCTGAAAGTGACTACGCATCGTGTTCAGTAGAGTCTTGATTATCGATGTGTTGTGCACCACATCTATAATCGTGAGGTCGCAGGACATTTAGGATTAGTTTCCATTCTTCTCATTACGAGATCGTGCCTTAGCCGTGTTGTAAGTTGGACCCTCCGACGTGTCTCGCTTTTACCGCTTATGCCTCCGCCAAGGCAACCAGAGCCACGAAGGGCAAGACACCGAGGAACCGCTAGTGAGATACTGAGGAGTACGAGGCGCAGCCCGCAAGACTGAGGTCAGGCTTGACGGCGGGTTTTGGACGCCGCCACAAAGAGAGGTTAGAGCCGCAAAGAATGGCCGCCGAGACCGCAGCACTGAGCCTCCACCCCACACCGGGGCGCAGGAGATGGGTTACAAGGAGATGGCCCGGGCTTGCCGCCGTGGTCGTGGGCCGATATGAGGATAGGCCGGATGCAGCAGTTCAGCCTGTGAGCACCATGGTTCACCCCGAGCAGATAGTTTGAGGCTACGGACTTTCCGAGTCAGTAGCCCGCGAGTTTTATGGGTCGAGGCACGAGGATGATCCGCAGTGTTCATCCGGCGATTCTGCCGATCATACGGTGATCAAGGCTTCAGACCGAGTCTGTGACCTTTGTTCGCATCGGCCGCGTGATACCGCGATCGATTGGTTTGATTCATGAGCTTTCCCGGAGAGCATGCACTCCAAAGAAGATGGGATGAGTTTTCGGGCTTCCTCACGCACTTCTTGCCTCCGCAGATGAGGAGGGCACGCCGGCAGATTTTTGATGCTTAGACAGAGCGCGCACGTCGGGAGTACAATGTGAGTTCGACTCATTGGCAGACGCCCCGTTGGTAGCTAGTAGGGAGGATCGAGTGCACCGATATGTTACAGGGCTCGATGATTACATGTCAGAGACATGTTCAGGAGTAGCTCTTCAGCCGGGCATAGACATTGCCCGCACGCAGCTCACGACCGGGATGTGAGGCACGAGAGGTCGACGGAATGACCAAGATCAGCAGGAAGAGGCCGAACAACAGTGGTCCTTGTGACTTTCGAGGCGGACCGCCTCAAGAAGATACTAGTTTTGTACCTCCGCCAGTGCAGAGTGGTCCTCCACAACCTTCAGAGTATTCGGGAGCAGGTCAGGGCTCCAAGGGTTCAGGTTTCCAGGGAAGTAAGGGTGTTGGCCAGATGCGGTCACCCCTACCTCGGTGTGGTCGATGTGGTAGACCGCATTTCGGGGAGTGTCGTGGTGCCAGGAGCTTGTTATTTTTGCGGCAGCAGGCCATTTTGCGAGGAACTGTCCGACCAAGGGTAGCACGGATGTTACGACTCAATACCGGATCGATGGCCGGGTCATCGCTTTCGATTATCGCCTGCAGGCGTGCCTATGATTAGAGTGGAGCGGTAGCTTCGTGTTTATCCTTAACCTCTAGAGTTTTGGTATGCTTGTTATGATGGTCTCATTATTATGTGCTATATACGAATAGCGTTGTTAATTGTGAGTTAGAAAACATGCTTAGTTGGGAGGATACGATGGGGCATGGTAAGTGTGAACCTTAGACTATGTCACGGCCGAGACCTTAGGGGTAAGGTCGTCTTGAGTTAAAGATTTATTTTATGTTTGACCCTTATCAGAGTAGTTGTATACGTGGATTTATTTGTGTGATAAGTCCGTGGGTAGTGTGAGATGGAAGTGGTAGCTTTCATGATGTGAATTAGTAAGATTGTTCCGGATCGGGGAACAAGAGTTTGGCGCGGTTGGGGGTCGGGTTGAGGACCATTTGCGGGTCAACCAGAACCCGGTTTGGTGGGTCAGTTCGGGTGGTCCCGCCAGTGGTAGGGTCACGAGGATGCTAGGCCCAAGTTTGTGTGACCATCGTATGAGTTAGTGGACGCGTTCGACCGAAGCGGTTCGTAAAGGCGGAATGGCCTTGGAAGTTTGAGGTTAGTAAGATGACCAAGTTCGAGGTAGTGACTCCAGAGATTTTCGGGAACGGAAGTAATGACTGAAGTATGGTACGTACTGGGAGAGTTCAAGTGTTCGAGAAGGGCACGACGAGTAAGGAAAGAAGAGGACGTGTGTTATTTCGTGGCCAAGCTGTGGCGTTGGCAACTTGTTAGAGGAACTTTATCGTTATCCGACTTGAGAAGGAACATTCGGGACGAATGTTTCTAAGGAGGGGAGAATGTTATACCCCGTAGTTGCAGGGTATGTATGTGAGGACGTACGTACGAGAGTACGGCAGAAATTTTGAAAAGAAAGAAAGATGTGAGTTTTCGACGGAAAAGTTTCCGGTTATTTGTGAAGAAAAAGGTTCGTTAATGGGAATTGGATTCCCAGATTTGGTATTTGGACTTCATAGATTATATTAGAATTTTGAGATTTTATTTTCGGAAATGGTCACGTGGGGCCCACGGGAGAAATTTACTGCTTTTGTGGGCCCACTTTGTTTTGAGATTTTGGCCATTGTGGATATTTTGGAAGATGTTTTATTTTGGGCCAATAGGAGGGTGACACGTGTCACCCCGCCTAGTGGCTCGCCGAATGACATTTGTGCACAACACCCTTGCCAGTCGTTTTCGACTAAACGCTTTACATAACTCATGAGGGAAAATTCCGGCTATGTCCTTTTTAAATTTTGCGGATTTTTCCGAGAGACGTAACATTTTGGACCAACGGGAGGGTGACATGTGTCACCCTCACATTGGAAGCAAGTGGGCGTCCAAGTGCACGAAGTGGTTCACGTTTTGGCTTGATCTTTTGGCTCACGTTTTGTGTCCTATTGGTGCCTTGTTTTGTGCCTTGTTTTGGCCTTGTTTTGTGGCTTGTTTGGTGCAATGTTTTGTGGAGTAGGGTTAGGTGCACTTGGCTTGATCTTGGCCTTACACTTGCCTTACACTTGAAGGATCTTCGCCTCGTTGGCCTTTGGTTTTGCTATAAATACCCCCCTAAGTGTGAAGACTTCATCCATTCCAAAAACTTCCAAGTCTTGAAACCCTCTCCTCCCCCTTTGTGAGCTCTTAGCCGAGAGCCTCCCCCTTTTCGTGTGGCCTTTGGCCGAGGGGTTCCCCTCCTCCCCTCATGGTGCTCGCCGTGGGGTACCCCTAGCCTAGTTGTTTTCATATAATACCCTCCTCGTGGTATTGAAATACTTCTCCGCGAATTGTTATAATGCCCAAAAGCCCTTAGCCTAGTACCTTGTAGGATTCCACAGATACCTCTTACGTAGAGTCCTAAATACTACCTTTGTCCTTTCTAGTCTCAAACCGAAACCCTAAGGAAATCTTCATAGTTTGTCAAGTATTTGAGTAGAAGTTAGAACTTCTAAGGGTTGTTTGGAGCGCACTGAGTAGAGCTAAACCTTGCTCGGGATCGACATTATAACTTGGATAAGTGTGGGCTTTTCGAGGGAATTATCTTGGCCCTCTAGTGTAATGGGAAATTGCATGTTTGTTAGAATCTATAGTTGAAGTATACTATATATGGAACTATACTTAGTATTCGCAATGTCTTTTGACTTAAGCCCAAGAATAAAGAATCGAATCAATCAGTATTTACATAGGATCAGACAGCAGAGACTTGTGTAGATATCGAGTAGAATTGTACACGCCAGTTAGATGTAAACCCCTGGTTGGCTTGGTAGCGGCCTCGATAGAGGAGGAGATTTACGCTGTGGGGAGGTCTTCGAATTTTACGTAGAAAGATAGAAACTTGTGTTTTGGGGTTAATAGACGTTTGTGACCTTTATAGGTGAAAGTACTAAGAGTAGCGTATTCTACTCGAGAGTGGAAAGGGCTAGCAAGGTTGTAGTACTTGGAGCATTTTGCTTATTGTCGATAAATCGTCGCGAGGTATGTGAACCTCTTCCTATCTTTTCTAGCATGATTGTTGTGAACTATGTAGTACGGTAGACGCATACGTGCTAAGTGATTTGGTTGGTTTAAAACATAGGGTGTTATAATAGCTTTATGGGAAGTTAGTTATAACGACCTTATGTAGTGAAAATGGTTTCTTGATGTTAGAAGTTAAGAGACTTGATCTTATAAGATAAGAGACTTAACTTATTTGTTATAATGTGGATGTTGTGTGAAACCTCATTCGTGAGTAATGAGTACTTGGTTTTAAAGGGATAATGTTTCCGATTTGGAAATCGAATGTATCGACAGCACCACCGCAGCGTTAATAAAGGAAAATGTATTGAATAATGATGTGTTGTATTAAAACCGGTAGAAACCTCCATCTGCATAGAAGCTAAGATGAGACAAAATGATATTACATTTTCTAGATCATGGTCACGTAATAAGATCGTTATAAACAAGAATAAACTACTCACATATATGACATATGTTACTCAATTGTTCTAAAAGGAATCAAGTGATTAAGTTTGGGAACTATGAAACCATTTGAAAATGAGAAGCTTGAGTAATCAAAACTAGGCAAACCGAACTTAGGAAAAGAATGTTGTTACTTGATTTTGAAAAGGAAGGTGGGTTGGTCATCCTAATACTACGGTATCGGGTGACTTTTATAAAAGTAATGGATCTCTTTAAACGAACTTAACGTATGTAGTACTTTGGGGTTAAAAACAGGACTTTGGCATAAAATGAAAGTACTTTGAGTTGTTGTGAAACTTGCCTATGCTTGTTGTGGAAACTTGCCTATGCTTGTTGTTGTGAAACTTGCCTATGCTTGTGATGATAGCCTTTGTTGTGCAAGTGTGGTATTTACGTTACCGCTCTCGATAGAGGCCGGTTGACTTGTTGAGAACTTACTTGGACGTCTTTGGCGGTGATGGAGAATTCCACGTATGTTTCCATTTTGATTCTGTCTTGTTGTTGATGTCACATGGACATGTCTACACCGACGCAGATTCCGGGCATACGGCCGTGCGGTCGGGTTGATTACCCGATATATTGTTATTGTGGTTACATGGACATGTCTACACCGAGGTAGAATTCCGGGGCATGTGTTACGCGGCGCAGGTTGATCACCCAAGATATTATTGTTGATGTCACGGACGCGTTCACACCGAGGTAGAATTCGGCGTGGCCGTGGGCATTGGTATTATTGTTGCATCATGGACATGTCTACACCGATGCAGAATCCGGGGCACGCGCCGTGATGCGAACATGATTGATGTTGTGGGCGTGAGACCCATAGTTATATTTGAGTGATGACTTGAGGCGTGAGTCCTCGATCGACATGATCGCTTTATGTTGTGAATCGTAGTTTGTTATCATACATGTCTCCCGCTTTATATAGACTAGTATGATTTCATTCTGATTTTTTCTGATTTCACATACTTGGTACTTGCCAGATCGACTTTCGGCCGCGTTCACGCCGCAGTAGAGGTACATCGGTCGTGGATCCTCGCTCTTAGGATCTCGCCGGCGTTTGGGAAGCTCCGCTTTCTCCGAGGCTTATCTTTTGGTATGTGTTCCCGAGTTGTAGGTTCTTGTACATTGTGGTATGGCGGCCCCGTCCGTCATAGTTGTTGTAAATCTTAGAGGTGCGTAGTAATCTTGTTGTGGGGTGGTTTGTAAAAAAAGGATTAAACTGTTCGTTTTGAAAGAGTTGTATTTATATATGTTATTGGAAGGTAACCGTTGGGTTGGCCTGTTTTATGATCATATATCTTGTTTCTTGTTTAAAGTTTTTATTTTCCGCTGGTTTTCTCTGATGTTGTGTCACTAGGGTGCCCGGGATAAGGCACCAGTAACGGGCCCCGGGACGGGTCGTTACACGTGTACGAGTTATTAGGGCCATGTGTGGTATTATTGGTATGTGGGGATTGTGAAAGGAAACTATGTCGCTAATTATAAGTTTGTTTCCGAAAGAACATTCGGAGACGAATGTTTCTAAGGGGGGAAGAATGTTACACCCCGTCTTTTCAGGACATGTTTTAAGAACGTACGTAAGAACTCACAAGTGCTAAGATTTGAGACTTGTAAAAATTTATCGGAATTATGAAATTGTCGGAAAATGTATTATTGTGACGAATGGGAGGGCGACATGTGTCACCCCCCCTTAATGTGCCTTGGAAAAAAAAATAGCATGGCTAAGATGGTCATTGACCATAGTCTTGTATGACTAAGTCTTCCAAGTTGTAGCTTGATAATCTTGACTAAGTCAAAGGACCCACATAAGTCTTGATATTTGCTAAGACCTTATCCTAGCCACCCAAATGGTTGCATCTTGACCCTCCATGTCCCTTTATATTACTACTAGTAGCAAGAGAGAGCCAACACTTAGAAAAAATTTCACAAAAAAATTGGATGAACATAGGCATGCTCTCGGGTTCCCTCACAAGAGAAAGGAAAAATCTTTGTTCCTTGTTCTTTTAGTTCCACACTTTAAAGCAAGGTTCTAGAGGGTATTGCAAACATATCTCAATAGAAAAATCTTGGAAAAAGATAGTTTACGGGTTAGTCGCAAAACGAAAACCTAGTTGTCTTTCTAGGTTTTGAAGGATATTTGTTGGTGTTGTTCTAAGGGTCTCAACAAGCGGATTGAAGTGTCTTGGGGAGGCTCTAAACTACTAAGGGGCGACTTCGGATTGGAGTTGGATTAAGTTTCATTGAGGTATAATCTTGTCTTTTATAGGTGTTACAAGATTATATAGTTATGTTGTTGTTGTTAGCTTTACATGTTGCTAGCATGAAGTTGATATGTTGAAGTTCATAACTATTATGGATTGCTTGTAGCTTAAATCCGAAATGTTATATTAGCCACTTGAAGTTGGATTACTAATTGGTCGTTTATTAGAAATCTTCGCATGTTGTTTACTTGAGGATTATAGTGGTTATAATCAATTGCGACTTGATATCATGTTAGGCTAATAACTTGGATTGAAATGAAAATTGGATAAGAATTGATGTTGTAGTACTTCAAGTTGGCCGAAATGGGCTAGTAGTTGTTGTAGTTTGTTATCTATTGTGGGGCGGAATTTTACACGTCTAGTAGGCGTGTAATCCCCTATTGTTGATTGCATTGTTTGGGCCTTAAATGTGGCGTGTTTGGTTATTGTATTCGGCCTTGAAAAAGGTGGCATAGTAGTAGAAACAAAGGAGGTGCTGTCCGATTTTCCGTAGAATTTGGCGACTTAGCACTTAGAATATTCTACGTTTGAAGTAAGAGGTTAATGGACGATTGTGACCATGATAGGTCAAGAACTAAGTATAGCGTATCCTACTTGAAGAATGGAATAGCTCAAGTTTGAAGTACTTTGGAGCATTTTGCTACTTGTCGACAATCGTCGCGAGGTATGTGAACCTCTTCCTTCCTTTGGCATGATTCTATGTATGGAATATACTTATGGTATCATTTCATGTTTCCTTCACTCTTAGAAGTTAAGAGGTAGTGGTGTGATTTACTCTATGTAGAACTTTTCCTATCCTTTGAGCATGAATAGTTGCAGACGATGTAGTACGGTAGACGTACAAGACCTTGATATCCTTTACTAGATTTATGAATAGCCAAGTCGGGTGAGTTAGGAGATTAACTCACTTCTTTGAGAGTATTAAGGATGTCTAATGTTTTATTAAAGTTAAGGGACTTGAAGAGTTTTAAAGTATTTGATACTTGTTTCGTTTTAAACGTATAAGTCCCTTGGATAGGAAATTGTATTTAGCTAAGGCATAAAGTGAATATAACGACTTTATGGGGAGTTGGTTATATTTGCTTTATGGGAAGATAAATGACTTGATTTTTAGTGAAAAAGGCAACTTGATTTTTAAGGCATCAATTGCCTAAGATTGTATAATAAAAGGAGTCACTTGATTTCTAAAGGTTAAGAGACTAATTGTATTTTTGAAAGTTAAGTGAATTGATTTGAAAGTATTTAATACTTGGTTTCAAAAAGTAGAAGTCTCTTGGTTAGAAAAGGAATGAGTTTTGTCTAAAACCATAAAGGGTTATAACGGCTTTATGGGAAGTTGGTTATGACGACTTTATGGAAGGTTAAGAGAATGGTTTTCTCTAATAATGTATTAAAAGAAATAACTTGTATTAAGAAAGGGCAATGTGATTTAAAGGTATCACTTGCTTAAAGCTTTTAAGTAAGAAGTCACGTAATTTAGAAGCCGGTTATTGAATTTCTAAAAAGGGTAATGTGACTTGTCTTAAAAAAAAAAAGTGGAGATGACTTGATACTGCGGTTGTCAGTGTCTTGGAAGTTTTATTTGAAAAAGAGTCTTTCTAAAGAAGTAGAGGTGCGTAGTACGTTGGGTTAAATTCCCGGATTTTAATATGACATTATCGGGCAGACTATATGGCATTATCGTCCCAGAAATGGGCCGGGCAGTATACCTTTACGGGCAGACTATATGACATCATCGTCCCAGAAATGGGCCGGGCAGTATACCTGTATGGGCAGACTATGTGACCTTATCGCGTCCCAGTTTGGGCCGGGTAGTATAAGCGTCCCTTCGGGGGGCTGCGTTCATGCCCGCAGGTTTTAGGTACCCAGGTTGGTGATCCTTGCTCTTAGGATCTCGGTTGAGTTTTTGGGAGAAAGCTCCATTTGCTCCGGAGGCTTATCTCTTGGTACGGTTTTCCCTGAGATTGTAGATTCATGTATATTCAGGGGTATGGCGGGGCCCTGTCCCGCCACAGTTGTTATGATAAAACTCTTAGAGGTCTGTAGTTACATATTGTGGGTCAGTTTGTAAAGGAAAGGAGGCAACTTCTTCGGTTATATATTATATATTCAGGAAGGTAGCCCTATCGGTTAACCTGTTGTTTTACTTCTGTTGTATTAATTTATAAGTTTCATGTATGTTCCGCTGATTATCTCTGATGTATACTGTAGTGGTGCCTGAGTAGGGCACCGCTTGTCACGACCGAACCGGCCCGGATCGTGCCTTACCGGGCACCCAAGTAGACATACATCAGAGTAATCAGCGGAACATAAAACAAGACATGAAATAACAAGAAGTGTAAAACAGTAATCTGAGAAAACTTGCCCTTCGGCATATATATAAATCAACTTAAAACCGAACAGTTACATCCCATTACAACTCTGCCCACAACAGTACTACAGACCTCTAAGAGTGACATGACAACAATGGCGGGACAGGGCCCCGCCATACCACGAATGTAGCACCTACTACGACAGGGACTATACCACCGATAAGCCTCGAGAAACGGAGCTTCCCAAACGCCGAATCTGGACCCTAAGAGCGAGGATCAACGATCGTGTACCTCTACTGCGGCATGAACGCAGCCAAGGAGGTCAAGACAACAGTACCAAGTATGTGAAATCAAAATATCAGAATGAAATCATAGTAGTCTATATAAAGCGGAGACATGTATGATAACCAAACTACGCTCACAATAAATAAACAAATATGTCAAGTCGTGACTCACGCCTCAAGTCATCACTCAATTATAACTATGGGTCTTACGCCCACAACATAAACAAGAGTGAAATAGATATATCAGAATCGGTCTTTTCTAGGCCGCTAATGATCGAAGCAAGGCCGATCGCCCATAGTATCATTATGCGTGCCTAATCCTAGACTTCCCGCACTCGCATAGGTCACACATAGACCGCATAGTCGTATAGACCGCGACGGGGTAGCTAACCCGGTACCCTCCTAGACTCCCGCAATCCGCATAGTCTCATAGACCGCATAGTCACACAGCATCGCATAGGGCATCCCCGTCGGATAAAACACCCGGAATGATCAATCCTGGAGCATTCCGCTGCTCCGCATAGTCACATAGACCGCATAGGCCGTATATACCCGCATCAAGGGTGGCAAGCCCTCGGTATAATAAGTCAAGGGGGTATGTGATATAATAACATAACAGCTTATCGTTAAACAACATAAGCACAACGAGGGAAACCCCTTTACACAAACATCACCAGATACTAACACACGTAGCATCCTAACATGTCTACTTATCAAATCAACAAGAAAGTATTACAAGGCTATCACAAACCAACACAATCAAGTTATTCACGCAAGGTACTTTCTACTTTATGTTAACACTTTCGGGTTTTTATCCCCAAAGTACTCCATACATTAACTCTTTAAAGATCCGTTTCAAAAGTCACACAATACCCGTAGTATTAAAATAGAGTGACTATCTTTTTAAGTAAACCAAAACACTTCCTTTTGTAAAATCAATTAACAACATTATTTTCCAAACGTTCAAGTTTGCCTAATTTCAAATGCTCAAGTTTCTCATTTTCGAAAGGTTTCGTAGTTCATAGTTTTAATCCCTTAATGATATAATTCTCCTTTAAAACGATTTGAGAAACATATGCCTTATATGTGAGTAGGTTATTCTTGTTTATAACAATCTTATTAAAGCAGCCATGATCTAGGAAATGTAATATCATTTTGTCTCATCTTAGCTTCTATGCAGATGGAGGTTTCTACTGGTTTTAATAATACTTAATTATTCAAGACATTTCCTTTTATTAGCTGCAATGGTTTGTTCGATACTTATTCGATTTCAAATCAAGAAACATTATCCCATTTAAAAAAACCACGTACTCATTACTCACGAATGAGGTTTCACACTTATTAACAAAATTCATATTAATTCCTTTAAGTCAAGTCTCTTATCTTTTAAGATCAAGTCTCTAAAATTAATAAACCATTCTTTTTATCTTTCTTAAGCCGTTATACCTAACTTCCCATAAAGCTAGTATAACTCTTAAGTTTTAAAACCAAGTATTACTCTTCTGTTAAAAATGATTCAGTATTCTTTTGAAATACTTCAAGATTATTCAGGCTTAAGTCAAAAGACATTGCCGTAATTATTATTCAGGCTTAAGTCAAAAGACATTGCCGTAATTATTATTCAGTTAACACACGTACGTCTACCGTACTATATATATACTTTAAAATATCATGCTCAAGAGTATAGGAAGAATCACATACCTCGCGACGATTATCGACTATTAGCAAAACGCTCAACGGTTATAACCCGGCTAGCCTTGTCCACCTTTCAAGTAGTACATGCTACTTGCAGAACATTCAACCTATAAAGGTTATATAAGTCTATCAACTTCTACATTAATATTCTACTGATGCGATTTCAGTTCCAGTCTTTTCTGTAATATCTTTCTATTACAGTTCAATTCTCTTCTTATATACTTTCCTTGTATATAACTTATACTCAATTCTTATACTTCAATAGAATGAAAACTCTAATACAAAAGTGAGACAAGATATTTACCTCGATAAGCCCATAATTATCCAAGTTTAAATATCGATCCTGAGCAACGTTTAGCTCCTACTCTGGGCGCTCCAACCCGCTCCAAACAACCCTTAGAAGTTCTACGCAACTTCTACTTAATACTTCAACCAAGTATGAAGATATTTCCTTAGGGTTTCGTTTTTGTGACTGAAGGGAAGTATAATAGTATTTCTGGGCTTTTCGTATAAGTGTAACCTTGGAATACTACAAGGTATTTGGGCCAAGGTATTTTGGTATAGTAACAATACTTTGGGGAGTATTTTCTACCAAGAGGGGGTGTATTTTATGAGAACAACTAGGCAAGGGGGGGGGGGGTACCCCACGGCTAGCACCACTAGGAGGGGGGGATACTTTCGGCCAAGGGGGAGGGGGCTCTCGGCCAAGGGGCCTTCTCAAAGGGGGAGGGGGGTGTTTGGACGAAACACTACCAAGAGGGGGAAGGGATTTTCAAGACTTAGAAAATGGTTTGTGGATGAAGAAATGTCTTCAACTAAGGGGGTATTTATAGGCCAACCAATGGCCAAGATCATGCCAAGTAGTAGGCAAGTGTAGGGTGAGGATTTGGACAAGTGTGTGTGGGTCCCACCTTATCCATCTAACACACAAAATATCCTACCAACCCAAGACTTGTTTTCGTCCAAAAGATGCCCCACACTCCACCAACTTGAGGGTGACAAGTGTCGCCATCTCGTTGGTCCAAAACATTTCGTCTCTTGGAAAAATCCGCAAAAATTAAAAATGACATAGCCAGAATTTTCCCTTCGCAAGTTATGTAAAACGTTTCGTCGAAAAACGATTCTAATCGGGTGTTGTGCACAAAATATTTTCATCCAAGCCTACTTAAAGTTCAAACTTTTCTACGTACGTCCTCACGTACATACTCTGGAAATACGGGGTATAACATTCTCCCCTCCTTAGAAACATTCGTCCCGAATGTTCCTTCTAAGTCTCAAAACAAACATGCGCCAGTATAGTCTTCACTGCTATACATACGAAAACAAACACGCCACGCCTGGCCATAAAATAAAACACGCGCAAATACTTAATCCAAGTCCACGAGGAACCACCTCTAATATCACAAAAACTCCCACCCAAGGGCTAAAAGTTACTCCCCTCGCACCTTCACTTTACAAACAAAATGATCACTTCTATTCTCTTGCTCGTCGTACACTCGAACTCTTTCTCATAACTTACCACATTTTCGCTACTGCTTCAGTTTCCAAAATCTCGGGGTCACTATCTCCAACTTGGTCATCATTAACTGGGAACACTCTGGATGGATCTCCGATACTTTTCCGAACATAACAATATGAAAGACCGGACATACTGCCTCCCACGTCGGACGTCAAAGCTAACTTATAGGCAACCCAGCCTATCCTCCAACAGATCTGAAAATGCTCCAAGTACCTCAGGCTAAGTTCCCTCTGTTTTCCAAAACTCGTCACACCCTATCCGGGGTGGTACCTTGAAATTCGAGTCAACTGAACTTTAAGTATCGACGTCGATCATCCGTACGACTTCTGTTGATTCTGAGCTGTCGATAACCTCTCCTGGATAGGCTTCACCCTATCCACATTCTGCTGAACAAGTATGAACCAACTATCTGAACCTTGCTACATCGAATCAATCAACCGACAATTTACACTTCCGCCCGTACAAGGCTTCATAAGGCAAAATCCGAACACTGAAATGGTAGCTATAATACACTCCCTCAACAGGAGACAACAATCCTCACAGCTACCCCTGAAATCCCAACACTGGCCCGAGGGCGAATGCGATTCTGAGACTCACCTGAGTTCCTACCCTGCCTGGTAAAACTTCCAGAAAAAGAAGTAGCCAAAACCTGGGCTTTACTGTCTGTCATAAGGTAAAAGCAGGAACCTCGTGCAGCCTTACAACCTCCCTGATAAAAACAACTCGCATAACTTACTACCGAGTAAACGGTCTCGACTAAAAGATAAGAGAGACTGACCTCATCGGCCCGACTACTGGTCGACCGCATCTACGAACTCGTACGATGGTTAACTAAACTTGGGCCTAACACCCTCGTGACCCTACCACCTGGCGGGACCACCACAAACTGACCCCACCATAAAACAGGTCGCGGGTTGACCCGCGGCATGGCCTCAACCCGACCCGCTCTCGCGTAAAACACTTGCTCCCCGATCCGGAATAATCTCACTAATCATGTTACGAAAACCTAGCGGTCTTCTTAGCTCAACTACCCTCTTTCATTCCACACTACTCAGGGACTTATCCCACAAACATAGCTCACGTGCACCATGCACTCCGACAAGGGTTAAACGTAAAAAAAAAATATATAAATCTTTTACTCGAGATGGCCTTGTTTCTAAGGTCTCTACGTATAAAGCTCTAAGGCTCACACTTTTTCTTATCCCCCAATCTTTCCCGGTTAACTAACCATGATCACAATACACTTATGTTATCTGAACATAACACTTAAGATATACTCATCTCATCATAATGCACTAAACTCTGAGAGGTTAAGGATATACCAGATTCATCGCTTCACTCCCCTTAGTCGTTCTAATCAAACCTACCCCGTAGGGCGCATAGCTAGGGAAGATGACGAACTACCCACCGATCCTGAAGGCTGAGTCCTCCTACTAGGACATCCTTTCGACACATGGCCCTGACGGCCACGGTAGAAACAAGTACCAACTAAAAGACGACATTCCCGACGACGCTGGCCACATCGCGAACACCGAAAACTGAACCGGGCTAGAACCTATGTAAATCGTGAACGGAAACCCCGGAGTTCGACCAACTCCTAAATACTCGAACGCCCCGAACCCCGCGAGGACCACTGCTACAGCGAGGCGCATATCCAGTCTGCTGCTGAGGCGATTTGCCTCGAAAGTTACCAAAGAACCCTACCGATCTGGCCCTCTTCTGCTGATTTTGGTTAACCCGTCGATCTCTACGTTTCTTGGCCTGCTGCGCATAAGCCCGTACGCAGGCCATGCTCAAGCCTAACTGAAGAATTACTCCTGCACTACCCTCTCTTAGATATTCATCAAGACTCGCGGTACATCGGTATACTCTCTGGTAGCCAAATCCATAGCTAGTAACAGGGTCGCCTCTTTGCAATCTATATTCTCCGTTCCCGGTCGTGGAACTGAAGGTTCATATATCAAGGTCGCAGAGCACCGCCGCCGCGGCGAAACTCGGCTTGGCCGTGACGCCGCAGAACTCCCAAATGAAGCACCACCCGGTGATGATTGGGCTGTGCCCTCGTAACCCTCTCAGGTTTCTACTCGCAGCCTCCTCCGCCTTGACCTCCTGGGCCCGGGTTTGCCCTACGCGGAGACATAACGGTAAGAGAAAGAAATACGTGAGAGGGGTCCAACTTATAACACAGCTCTAAGGCACGATCTTAGAGTGAGAAGAATGGAAACCAATCCTAAGTATCCTATAGCCTCCTGATTATTGGTGTGGTGCACAACACACCGATAATCAAGACTCTACTGGATACGGTCTGTAGACACTTTCCGAGGATTAACTGCTCTGATACCACTTTTGTCACGACCCGAACCCGGGCCCGTGACTGGTGCCTTACCCCGGGCACCCAAGTAGACATACATCAGAGTAATCAGCGGAACATAAAACAAGACATGAAATAACAAAAAGTGTAAAACAGTAATCTGAGAAAACTTGCCCTTCGGCATATATATAAATCAACTTAAAACCGAACAGTTACATCCCATTACAACTCTGCCCACAACAGTACTACAGACCTCTAAGAGTGACATGACAACAATGGCGGGACAGGGCCCCGCCATACCCCTGAATGTAAGCACCTACTACGACAGGGGACTATACCACTGATAAGCCTCCGGAGAAACGGAGCTTCCCAAACGCTGAACTGTGACCCTGAGAGCTAGGATCAACGACTGGTGTACCTCAACCTGCGGCATGAACGCAGCCCCCCGAAGGAGGTCAGTACAACAGGTACCAAGTATGTGAAACTGAAAATACTGTAAATGAAATCATAGTAGTCTATATAAAGCAGGAGACATGTATGATAACCAAACTACAGTTCACAATAAATAGCAGTTATGTCAAGTCAGGGACTCACGCCCTCCAAGTCATCACTCAATTATAACTATGGGTCTTACGCCCACAACATAAACAAGAGTGAAATAGATATATCAGAATCGGTCTTTTCTAGGCGGCTAATGATCGGGCAAGGCCGACGCCATAAGTATCATTATGCGTGCCTAATCCTGGACTTCCGCACTCGCATAGGTCACACATAGACTGCATAGTCGTATAGACCGCGACGGGGTAGCTAACCCTGCATTCTCCCGACTCCGCATCTGCATAGTCTCAATAGACCGCATAGTCACACAGCATCGCGTAGGGCATCCCCGTCATCGGGATAAAACACCCGGAATGATCAATCCTGGAGCATTCCGCTGCTCCGCATAGTCACATAGACCGCATAGGCCGTATATACCCGCATCAAGGGTGGCAAGCCCTCGGTATAATAAGTCAAGGGGGTATGTGATATAATAACATAACGAACTATCGTTAAACAACATAAGCACAACGAGGAAACCCCTTTACACAAACATCACCAGATACTAACACACGTAGCATCCTAACATGTCTACTTATCAAATCAACAAGAAAGTATTACAAGGCTATCACAAACCAACACAATCAAGTTATTCACGCAAGGTACTTTCTACTTTATGTTAACACTTTCGGGTTTTTATCCCCAAAGTACTCCATACATTAACTCTTTAAAGATCCGTTTCAAAAGTCACACAATACCCGTAGTATTAAAATAGAGTGACTATCTTTTTAAGTAAACCAAAACACTTCCTTTTGTAAAATCAATTAACAACATTATTTTCCAAACGTTCAAGTTTGACTAATTTCAAATGCTCAAGTTTCTCATTTTCGAAAGGTTTCGTAGTTCATAGTTTTAATCCCTTAATGATATAATTCTCCTTTAAAACGATTTGAGAAACATATGCCTTATATGTGAGTAGGTTATTCTTGTTTATAACAATCTTATTAAAGCAGCCATGATCTAGGAAATGTAATATCATTTTGTCTCATCTTAGCTTCTATGCAGATGGAGGTTTCTACTGGTTTTAATAATACTTAATTATTCAGTACATTTCCTTTTATTAGCGCTGCAATGGTTTGTTCGATACTTATTCTGATTTCCGAAATCAGTAAAACATTATCCCATTTAAAAAACCACGTACTCATTACTCACGAATGAGGTTTCACACTTATTAACAAAATTCATATTAATTCCTTTAAGTCAAGTCTCTTATCTTTTAAGATCAAGTCTCTAAAATTAATAAACCATTCTTTTTATCTTTCTTAAGCCGTTATACCTAACTTCCCATAAAGCTAGTATAACTCTTAAGTTTTAAAACCAAGTATTACTCTTCTGTTAAAAATGATTCAGTATTCTTTTGAAATACTTCAAGATTATTCAGGCTTAAGTCAAAAGACATTGCCGTAATTATTATTCAGGCTTAAGTCAAAAGACATTGCCGTAATTATTATTCGCTTAACACACGACGTCACCGTACTATATATATACTTTAAAATATCATGCTCAAGAGTATAGGAAGAATCACATACCTCGCGACGATTATCGACTATTAGCAAAACGCTCCACGGTTATAACTCTGCTAGCCTTGTCCACCTTTCAAGTAGTACATGCTACTTGCAGAACATTCAACCTATAAAGGTTATATAAGTCTATCAACTTCTACATTAATATTCTACTGATGCGATTTCGCCCATTTTTTTACAGAATATCCTTCTATTACAGTTCAATTCTCTTCTTATATACTTTCCTTGTATATAACTTATACTCAATTCTTATACTTCAATAGAATGAAAACTCTAATACAAAAGGGAGACAAGATATTTACCTCGATAAGCCCATAATTATCCAAGTTTAAATGTCGATCCTGAGCAACGTTTAGCTCCTACTCTGGGCGCTCCAACCCGCTCCAAACAACCCTTAGAAGTTCTACGCAACTTCTACTTAATACTTCAACCAAGTATGAAGATTTTTCCTTAGGGTTTCGTTTTTGTGACTGAAGGGAAGTATAATAGTATTTCTGGGCTTTTCGTATAAGTGTAACCTTGGAATACTACAAGGTATTTGGGCCAAGGTATTTTGGTATAGTAACAATACTTTGGGGAATATTTTCTACCAAGAGGGGGTGTATTTTATGAGAACAACTAGGCAAGGGGTACCCATGGCTAGCACCACTGTGAGTGGGGGGATACTTTCGCCAAGGGGAGGGGCTCGCCGGGGCCTTCTCGAAGGAGGGTGTTTGGACGAAACACTACCAAGAGGAAGGGATGTTCAAGACTTAGAAATTGGTTGGTGGATGAAGAAATGTCTTCAACTAAGGGGGTATTTATAGGCCAACCAATGGCCAAGATCATGCCAAGTAGTAGGCAAGTGTAGGGTGAGGATTTGGACAAGTGTGTGGGGGTCCCACCTTATCCATCTAACACACAAAATATCCTACCAACCCAAGACTTGTTTTCGTCCAAAAGCCGCCCCACACTCCACCAACTTGAGGGTGACAAGTGTCGCCCTCTCGTTGGTCCAAAACATTTCGTCTCTCGGAAAAATCCGCAAAAATTAAAAATGACATAGCCGGAATTTTCCCTTCGCAAGTTATGTAAAACGTTTCGTCGAAAAACGATTCTAATCGGGTGTTGTGCACAAAATATTTTCGTCCAAGCCTACTTAAAGTTCAAACTTTTCACGACGCCTCACGCATATACCTGAAATACGGTATAACACGATCGCGCCCGGGGCGTCGGATAGCTTAAGATTTGAGACTTGTAGAATTTATCGGAATTATAGAAATGTCGGGAAACAAAATATTGCGATGAATGGGAGGGTGACACGTGTCACCCCCCTTGGTTGGTCTTGGACGATTTAGACCAAGGACAAGATGGTAATTTTACCAAAGCTTGGATGAACAAGTCTTGCAAGCTAGAGCTTGATATATTTGACTAAGTCAAATGAGCCACTTGACTAGATCTTTTAAATGAAATGCATCCAAGCCACACAATTGTTCTAATCTAGACCCTCCATTTCATTATATATTCATCCTAAGTAGCAATACAAGGCTTTAACTAAAAGAGCCTAGCCGAAACTCCCCTGTCCCTCCCCCTTCCTTGAAGTCTCGGCCAAAGTAACCCCCCCCCCCTTTGGTAGAAATACTCTCCAAGTATTGTTACTATCCCCAAAATACCTTAGCCAATCCCTTATAGTATTTCCAAAGTTATCTCTATACATAGAGTCCGGAAATACTACCTTGTATTCCATTAGTCACTAAACGAAACCCTAAGAGAAACTTTATAGTTGGTTGAAGTAGAAAGTAGAAGTTGTGTAGAAACTTCTAAGGGTTTCTTGGAGCGGATTGGAGCGCATGACAGAGTTAAACCTCGCTCAGGATCGACTTATATCTTGGATAATATTGGGCTTATCGAGGTAAATAATCTTATCCTTCTATTGTAATTAGAGAATTCATACTGTAGAAGTATTGAAATAAGTATAAAATACATAAAAGGATATTAAAAGAAGAGTAATGAACTGTAATTACTTAGAAGGGTATTACAGAAAAGAATTGAACAGTAATCACATCAGAAGAATTTAAGACGATCGAATCAGATTTACATAGAATGTATTTACTGAGACTTGTATAGTTTACCGCAGGGTAGGAAGTGCCATTTTTACGTAGAATAGAACCCTCTGCTTAGAATATCCTACGGAATAGTCTAGACGTTGATAGACGATTTGACTATTATAGGTTGATACTCGCTACGCGACATATTCGACTTGGCGGTGGATTTCGCCAAGAAGGTATGTGATTCTTCCTATACTCTTGAGCATGATATTTTAAAATATATATATAGTACGGTAGACGTACGTATGTTAACTGAACGTAGTTTTACTGCAATGTCTTTGTCACGACCCGAACCCGGGCCCGTGACTGGTGCCTTACCCCGGGCACCCTAGTGATACAACATCAGAGAAAATCAGCGGAAATAAAAACATGAACATGAATTTAGAGACAAAATAAATAAGCAAAGCAACCAAAACAGTTGCTTTCATCAAATATATATAAAGACATTTGAATAGCATAATCCTTACAACTCGCCACAACAAAGCTCTGCACTTCTAAGATATATCTGACAACTACGACGGACAGGGCCCCGCCATACCCCGAACGCATAAGAACTTACGGACTGGGGTAACATACCAAAGATAAGCCTCCGACGGAACGGAGCTTCCCAAAACGCTGAAATGAGATCCTAAACGCGGATCGATAAATGACGATTTCTACCGCGCAGATGAACGCAGCCCCGGAGGTCGATAACAGTACCAAGTATGTGAAATCAGAAATGAAATCATAATAGTCTATAAAGCAGGAGACATGTATGATGACCAAACTACGACATAACATATAACCGCTACATCAAGTCGTGACTCACGCTCCAAATTATCACTCGTGCGTGGAATTTCTTCCTCACCGGCAGCTTTATGATATAACAATACCAAGAAGTATACATGAACACCGTGTCCCACCTGTGTCATAAAACCGTGACGACAAGTACAACTACCGGATCCGACCGTACCAATAATACAATGCAACCACAAACACGGTCGACACGGCAAGTCAGAGCCGACTACCAGATACCAAGGTCGGTCACGTAGTCGACCGGGCAAGTACGAGGGTCTGACCACCGGGTACCAAGGCGTCAGACACGAGACTTCGCTACTAACCGAACGGGCAAGTGCGAGGGCTAACTACTGGTACCAAGGCCGAATCAGCCACGACGGGCAAGTACGAAAAGCCGACCACCGTACCAAGGCCGAACAAGAAGAAACCTCATGGAGAGCTAGTCCATGGAATAGCACTATCAGCAGCGAGCATACCCGTGGAATTTTCCACACGCCAGACGTCAAAGTGAGTCCTCAACAAGTCAACCGGCACTCCATTGAGAGACGCGGTTATATAGAACACCATTTGCACAACAAAGGCTATCACCACAAGCATAAGCAAGTTACACAACAACAAGCATAGGCAAGTTACACAACAACAAGCTACTTTCATTTTATGCCAAAGTCCGGGTTTTTAACCTACAAGATTACGACGTTAAATTCCTTTTAAAGATCCATTCCCTTTTATAAAAGTCACCCGATACCCGTAGTATAAAAATAGAGTGACTTATATCTTTTAATTAAACCAAAACAACCTCCATACTTTCCTTTTTAAAACCAAATTAAGGCAATACCATGCCTTTTTTTTAGACCAAAATACTTCTCTTTTTAAAGTCAAGTTACCACATTAAAACCAATGATAAAACCTTCTCTTTTGTTTTCATAAAGTCGTTATAACCAACTTCCCATAAAGCTGTTATAACACTTTATGTTTTAAACCATTTTAAGACAACCCAATGCCTTTCTTTTCCTAACGTTCAGCTTTTGCCTAATTTCAATTACACAAGTCTCTTTTTAGAAAAGTTTCATAGTTCAATTGTCTTAATTTCTTTTTTAAAACAATTGAGTAACACATGCCATAGGCGAGTAGGTTATTCTTGTTCATAATCAATCTTATTAAGCAGCCATGATCTAGAAAATGTAATATCATTTTGTCTCATCTTAGCTTCTATGCAGATGGAGGTTTCACCGTTTTAATAATACTTAATTATTCAATACATTTTCCTTTATTAACGCCGCAGTTGGTTTGTCGATACACATTACGATTTCCAAATCAAGAAACATTATTCCTTTCACAAACCAAGTACTCATTACTCACGAATGAGGCTTCACACAAAATTCATATTAATTCATTCAAGTCAAGTCTCTTATCTTTTAAGATCAATAAACCTATTCATTTTACCTTCCTTAAGACGTCATACCTAACTTCCCATAAAGCTAGTATAACTCTTATGTTTTCAAAACCAAGTATTACTCTTCTTTCAAACAGGTCTTTTGAAATACTTCAAGTTCTTTGTTATCACACATCAAGTCAGCTACCTTTTAAAACCCCAAAGAATTTTCTTACCTACATAAGGCTGTTATAACCAACTTCCCATAAAGCCGTTATAACACCTTATGTTTCAAACCAATCAAATACAGTTAACACATGTACGTCTACCGTACTACATAGTTATACACATATCATGCTAGAACAGATAGGAAGAGGTTCACATACCTCGCGACGATTATCGACTAATAGCAAAACGCTCCAAGTACCTCAAACCGTCGGCTACTCCTTAAGCCAAGTAGATCACGCCACACGTAGTACTTCAACCTATAGAGGCCACAAGGCGCCTATTAACATCAAGGTCTCCACGTAGAATATTCTACAGAAAATTTGGCAAAGACCTCCCGCAACAACAGAAATCTCCTCTCTATCGAGGCCGGCTACAAGCCAACCGTGGGGTATGCACGTCTACCCGGACGTGTACAATTCTACCCACGAATACTACACAAGTCTACTATAATACACCCTATGTAATTACGATTACCACCTTTAAATTCAGCTTAAGTCGCAAGACATTGCCGTAAGTATTATTCAGCTTAAGTCAAAAGACATTGCCGACAATTATAATGTTCAAGACTATATATAGTATACTTCAACTATCTATTCCTACAACATGTAATTCCCAATTACAATAGAAGGTCAAGAGTGTTTACCTCGATAAGTCCAAAATTATCCGAGTTATATGTCGATCCTGAGCAAGGTTTAGCTCCTACTCCGTGCGCTCCAACCCGCTCCAACAACCCTTAGAAGTTCTAACCAACTTCTACTTATAACTTCAACTACGTGAATATTTACTTAGGGTTTCGTTTTTGTGGATCGAGGAAGTATAATAGTATTTTCTGGCTTTTGTATAAGTGTAACCGTGGGCATACTACAAGGTATGTGGGCGCAGGTATTTGGGCATTATAACAATACTTGGAGAGGATTGCTATACCACAACAAGGGGGGATTATACGAGACAACTAGCAGTGGGGTACCTCGCCAAGGCTTCAGGGGAGGGTGTGGTGGCTCTCGCCAAGCTCAACTAGGAGGGGAGAGGGACGAAAGCTCAAGCTAAGAGGAGTAGTTTGAGACTTAGATAGATTGCTCAAGTTTAGGATGAAGAATGTCTTCAACTAGAGGGTATTTATAGGTCAAGTGAAGGCCAACCAATGGCCAAGATGAAGACAAGTGCATAGCAAGTGTAAGGCCAAGATTTAGCCATGTGCTACCTTATCCATCTACACAAAAATATCCTACCTAACCCTTGACCAAAATTTCACACCAAAACGCAAGCCTTAGCCAATTGCCGTCCAACCTCTTTCCAATGTGAGGTGACACATGTCACCCTCCCGTTGGTCCAAAATGTTTCGTCTCTCGGAAAAATCCGCAAAAATTATTAATGACATAGCCGGAATTTTCCCTTCGAAAGCTGTGGAAACGTTTCGTCGAAAAACGACTCCTATCGGCACTTGTGTACAATGTTCGAAACTAGCCAACTTGAAGGCTTAAATTACAATACGCACGCGCCACGCATATACTGAAATACGGGTATAACATTCTCCCTCCTTAGAAACATTCGTCCCGAATGTTCCTTCTCAAGACGGACACGAAGAAGATCTCCTAACAAGTTGCCAACGCCACGCTCGCCACGAACTAACACACGCATTTTTCTTAAGGCCATTCCCGCCTTCACGATCCGCTTCGGTCGAACATATCCACGAACTCATACGATGGTCATCAAAACTTGGGCCTAACACCGTGACCCTACTCGGCGGGACCACCCAGAGCCGACCCACCTCATCCGCCACGGGTTGACACGCAACACGCCTCAACCCGACCCTCCGTCACGCCAACTCTCTAGTTTCTTGATCCAAACAATCTTACCTTCTACAGTCATGAAAGCTACCACTTCCATTTCACACTACCTGTGACTTTGTCACACAAAACGTTCTAGGCATAAAAATGCACTCCGACATGATCACTTGCAAAACTGGTACTCAAGACGACCTTAGATGTAAGGTCTCAACTGTAATATTCTATGGTTTATCATGTCTCACCCCCAGGCTTACCCCTTTTTCTTACTGAACAGGTTTCTAAATCACATTTTAGCACAAAGCTATCCGAACATAACACTAAACACATCATCAACATCAATACAATATAAGTCTCTTGAGGGTTAAGGATATACCTGACAATAGGCGGTTCAAAGGACCGCTAAAACTGGGAACTCCCACCGCGACCTCTACCGGCTGCCGGTACGAACATCTGCTGGCTATGGAAGGTGAAGAACCCGCAATCGCTTAGTAGTCCATGCTATCCTACCGTGCTACCCTGGTCGGACGCTTCTCTGCCGATGGCCTGTTGGCCGCAAAAATAACAATCTCCCGAGTCAGTACGACACTCTCCCTTATGAAGTTTTCCACAACGGCCACACTGAGACAAGGGCAACCTCATCCGCGAGCACTCGCTTCCTCGAAAATCTGAAACACAGGAGCCCCGACCGCTCCGAACATCTCGGCGTCCCGGGCCGCGAGGACCACTCAGTCGCGGAGGCGCATAATCGCTCGCCGCCGAGGCGGTCCGCCTCGAAAGTCACCAAAGGACCTCGCTGCTCGCCCTCTTCTCGCGACCGGTCATTCCGTCGATTTATCCGCTCACATCCGCGCATACGCTGCACGCGGCAATGTCCATGCCCGGTCAAGAGCTACACCAACAACTTCGCCAGGTGATCATCGAGCCCTCAGAACAAATCGGTGCACTCGATCTTCCATACTAGCTACCAACGCGGGACGCACGCCAATGAGTCGAACTCTACATTGTACTCCCGAACCGCACGCATCGCTCTGGCCAGAACACCAAAAATCTGTTCGCCGCCCTCTCATCCGCGAGGCAAGAAATGTGCGGAATGCCTCCGAGAACTCGTCCCATAAATCGGAAGTGCATTCTCTCCCGGACAGCTCGCACGAATCAAACCGATCAGCGGTATCACGCACTGATGTGAACCTAGACCACCGACTCGGTCTCCGATGCCTTGATTACTCACGATCCAGAATCGCTTGATGAACTCCTGCGATCATCCTCGTGCCTCGACCCATAAAACTCGCGCCTACAACTCGTAAAAATCCCGTAGCCTCGAACTATTCGATCTAGGGTGAACCATCGCGTTATCGAATCGCCGGCCCACTTATCCTCAAGTTCGCCACAACCCGCCATTAATCGCCCACTCGTGACCCATCTCCTCTCGCTCCGCATCGCGGATGGAGGCTCGTATCGTGGTCTCGCCACGCTTCGCCGCAGCTCTTCTTCGCTTTGCCCTTCTCGGGCCCGGTTTTACGCGAGGCATAATCGGTAAAAACAAAGTATGTCGAGGGTCCAATCTTATCACACACTTCTAAGGCACGATCTCGAATGAGAAGAATGGAAACTAATCCTAAATGTCCTGCAGCCTCGATCATAGATGTGGTGCACAACACATCGATAATCAAGACTCTACTAGACACGGTCAGACACTTTCCGAGGACTAATCGCTTCGATACCACTTTTGTCACGACCAACCGGCCGTGGATCGTGCCTTACCCCGGGCACCCTAGTGATACAACATCAGAGAAAATCAGCGGAAATAAAAACATGAACATGAATTTAGAGACAAAATAAATAAACAGGCCAACCAAAACAGTTGCCTTCATCAAATATATATAAAGACATTTGAACAGTTACAATCCTTACAACTCTGCCACAACAGTGCTACAGACCTCTAAGATATATACAACAACTACGACGGGACAGGGCCCCGCCATACCCCTGAACGTACAAGAACTTACAGACTCAGGGTAACATACCAAAGATAAGCCTCCGACGGAACGGAGCTTCCCAAAACGCTGAAATGAGATCCTAAACGCGGATCGACAAATGACGATTTCTACCGCAGATTGAACGCACTTCCGGCGAGGTCAAGATAACAGTACCAAGTATGTGAAATCAGAAATGAAATAATAATAGTCTATAAAAAGCAGGAGACATGTATGATGACCAAACTATATTACATAACATATAACCAGTTACATCAAGACCTTGACTCACCCCCTACAAATTATAACTCGTGCCCTTTTAATTTCTTCAACACTCCAGCCATATTATGATATAACAATACCAAGAAGTATACATGAACACCGTGTCCCACTGTCATAAAAACCGTGACGGACAAGTACAACTACCGGATCCGACCGTACCAATAATACAATGCAACCACAAACACGGTCGACACGGCAAGTGCGAGAGCCGACTACCGATACCAAGGCAGTCACGAGTCGACCGGCAAGTACGAGGGCTGACCACCGGGTACCAAGGCCGTATCACGAGACTTCGTCACTACACTGAACGGGGCAAGTGCGAGGGCTAACTACCAGGTACCAAGGCCGAATCAGCCACGAGACGGGGCAAGTACGAAAGCCGACCACCGGGTACCAAGGCCGAACAGTAAGAAACCTCATGGAGAGCTAGTCCATGGAATAGCACTATCAACAGGAGCATACCCGTGGAATTTTCCACACCGCCAGACGTCCAAGTGAGTCCTCAACAAGTCAACCGGCACTCCATTGAGAGACGCGGTTATATAGAACACCATTTGCACAACAAAGGCTATCACCACAAGCATAAGCAAGTTACACAACAACAAGCATAGGCAAGTTACACAACAACAAGCTACTTTCATTTTATGCCAAAGTCCGGGTTTTTAACCCTACAGTACTACGTACGTTAAATTCCTTTTTAAAGATCCATTCCCTTTTATAAAAGTCACCCGATACCCGTAGTATAAAAATAGAGTGACTTATATCTTTTAATTAAACCAAAACAACCTCCATACTTTCCTTTTTAAAACCAAATTAAGGCAATACCATGCCTTCTTTTTAGACCAAAATACTTCTCTTTTTAAAGTCAAGTTACCACATTAAAACCAATGATAAAACCTTCTCTTTTGTTTTCATAAAGTCGTTATAACCAACTTCCCATAAAGCTGTTATAACACTTTATGTTTTAAACCATTTTAAGACAACCCAATGCCTTTCTTTTCCCTAACGTTCCAGTTTGCCTATTTTCAATTACACAAGTCTCTTTTTAGAAAAGTTTCATAGTTCAATTGTCTTAATTTCTTTTTAAAACAATTGAGTAACACATGCCATAGGCGAGTAGGTTATTCTTGTTCATAATCAATTTTATTAAGCAGCCATGATCTAGAAAATGTAATATCATTTTGTCTCATCTTAGCTTCATGCGGATGGAGGTTTCTACCGGTTTTAATAATACTTAATTATTCAATACATTTTCCTTTATTAACGCCGCAGTTGGTTTGTCGATACACATTCTGATTTCCGAAATCAGTAAACATTATTCCTTTCACAAACCAAGTACTCATTACTCACGAATGAGGCTTCACACAAAATTCATATTAATTCATTCAAGTCAAGTCTCTTATCTTTTAAGATCAATAAACCTATTCATTTTACCTTCCTTAAGACGTCATACCTAACTTCCCATAAAGCTAGTATAACTCTTATGTTTTCAAAACCAAGTATTACTCTTCTTTCAAATGTGTCTTTGAAATACTTCAAGTTCTTTGTTATCACACATCAAGTCGCTTACCTTTTAAAACCCCAAAGAATTTTCTTACCTACATAAGGTCGTTATAACCAACTTCCCATAAAGCCGTTATAACACCTTATGTTTCAAACCAATCAAATACGCTTAACACATGTACGCCTACCGCACTACATAGTTATACACATATCATGCTAGAACAGATAGGAAGAGGTTCACATACCTCGCGACGATTATCGACTAATAGCAAAACGCCCAAGTACCTCAAACCGCTTGGCTACTCCTGCCAAGTAGATCACGCCACACGTAGTACTTCAACCTATAGAGGCCACAAGGCGCCTATTAACATCAAGGTCTCCACGTAGAATATTCTACGTAAAATTCGAAGACCTCCCCGCAACAACAGAAATCTCCTCCTCTATCGAGCCGGCTACCAAGCCAACCGGGGGTTTGCACGCCTAACCTGACGTGTACAATTCTACCCACGAATACTACACAAGTCTCATCTGAATACACCCCTATGTAATTACAGATTCCACCTTAAATTCAGGCTTAAGTCGCAAGACATTGCCGTAAGTATTATTCAGGCTTAAGTCAAAAGACATTGCCGCACAATTATAATGTTCAGTACTATATATAGTATACTTCAACTATATATTCCTACAACATGTAATTCCCAATTACAATAGAAGGTCAAGAGTGTTTACCTCGATAAGCCCAAAATTATCCGAGTTATATGTCGATCCTGAGCAAGGTTTAGCTCCTACTCCGCGGCGCCCAACCCGCTCCAAACAACCCTTAGAAGTTCTAACCAACTTCTACTTATAACTTCAACTACGGGTGAAGATTTACTTAGGGTTTCGTTTTTGTGACTGAGGGAAGTATAATAGTATTTTCTGGGCTTTTGTATAAGTGTAACCTTGGGAATACTACAAGGTATGTGGGCCAAGGTATTTGGGCATTATAACAATACTTGGAGAGTATTTCTATACCACAAAAAGGGGGTATTATACGAGACAACTAGGCTAGTGGGTACCCTCGCCAAGGCTTCACAAGGGGAGGTGTGGTGGCACTCGGCCAAGCTCAACTAGGAGGGGGGGAGAGGGACGAAAAGCTCAAGCTAAGAGGGAGTAGTTTGAGACTTAGATAGATTGCTCAAGTTTAGGATGAAGAATGTCTTCAACTAGAGGGGTATTTATAGGTCAAGTGAAGGCCAACCAATGGCCAAGATGAAGACAAGTGCATAGCAAGTGTAAGGACAAGATTTAGCCATGTGCTACCTTATCCATCTACACAACAATATCCTACCTAACCCTTGACCAAAATTTCACACCAAAACGCAAGCCTTAGCCAATTGCCGGCCAACCTCGTCCAATGTGAGGGTGACACATGTCACCCTCCCGTTGGGCCAAAATGTTTCGCCTCTCGGAAAAATCCGCAAAATTATTAATGACATAGCCGAATTTTCCTTCGAAAGTCGTGGAAACGCTTTAAAAAAACGACTCCTATCGGCACTTGTGTACAATTTTCGAAACTAGCCAACTTTAAGGCTTAAATTACAATACGTACGCGCTCACGTACATACTCTGGAAATACGGGGTATAACAGTCTTTTGACTTAAGCCTGAATAATAAGAATCTTGAAGTCTTTCAAAAGAATTATAAATCATTTTTGAAAGAAGAAGAATAATTGTTTTTAAAAAAAACAAAAAGCTTAAGAGTTATACTAGCTTTATGGGAAGTTAGGTATAACGACTTAAGAAAAATAAAAAGAACGGTTTACTTATGTGTTTATAAAAGACTTATATTGATTTCTGGAAAGTATAATAACATGGTTTGATAAGTAGACATAATATGATGCTATGTGTGTTAGTTTCTTGTAACGTTTGTATAAGAGGGTATTCTTGTTGTGCTTATGTTGTTTAATGATAAGCTGTTATGTTAGTATTATATCACTCACCTCTTGACATGATACCGGGTTGTCGCCTCCACGCGGTAGACTCGGTGATGCGGGACCATGATTCGAGAATACCTCACGCGGGTCCAGGGACCTATGCGAGCTACGAGAGTTCCGGTGTTAGCGCGCCTTTATGGTCATGCGGTCTATGTGGCCATGCAGACTACGAGTCCAGACGATGCCGAAGTAGCTACCCTCGATGCGGGATACCTCACGCGCTCAGGTGGCTTACGCGACTACGAGTCCGTGATTAGGCTTGCATAATGATACTATGGGCGATTGGCCCCGCTCGATCATTCGCAGCCTAGAAAAGACCTCGCTACGCTTACTGTTGTTGCTCTTGTTTATGATGTGGCACTATGTGCGGTTACCTTGGTTGTTTCATACATATTTGTAAAATTGGTTTTAAAATGATATGATTTCATTTAAGTACTTTACAGTTTCACATACTTGGTACTGTTGTAATCGACCTCCTGGGGCCGCTCATGCCGCAGTGGAAAGCAGTGCTAGATCCACATCCTTAGGATCTTTTCTTTGGTGTCGTGAGCTCCATCTTCTCCGGAGGCTCGACTTTTGGGTATGATCTCCCTGTTGTGTAGATAGTTTTGTACATTCAGGGTATGGCGGGGCCCTGTCCCGCCATAGTTGTTTACTTCCTTAGAGTTCTGTAGTCCTATTGTACAGTTGGAATGTAAACTGCCAGATTCTTATATATATATGCCGAAAGGCACCCTTTTTTTCAGATAAAATGTGTCTCATTTACAATTGTTTCATGTCTTGTGTTTTTATTCACGATTACTGATGTATGACTACTGGGTGCGGGTAAGGCACGACCACGCCCCGAACGGTCGTGACAAAAGTGGTATCGAGCGATTAATCCTCGGGTGTCTACGCACCGTATCTAGTAGAGTCTTGATTATCGGTGTTGTGCACCACACCAATAATCATGAGGCTATAGGATATTTAGGATTGGTTTCATTCTTCTCACTCGAGATCGTGCATTAGAGCCGTGTTATAAGTTGACCCTCTAACGTATTCCTTTCAGTAATGCTTATGCCTCCACGTAAGGCAACCCGCCCGTGGCGGCAAGGCGAAGCGGAGCCGCTAGTAGAACGCCGAGTCACGAGGGCTCGTGCCCGCCTATACCGAGATGGCGAGTTCCACGACGCCGCCGCCCCAGCAGGTTTAGGGTCGCAGCGGTGGGCCGATGAGACCAAGACCTGCATCTCCGCCTCACACCGGAGCAGATGAGATGGGTTACGAGAGATGGCCGCCATCGCCGTGATCGTGGCGACACGAGGATAGGCCGACGCAGCAGCCCCAGCCCAAGCACCGCGTTCACCCGAGATCGCATGGGCCATGGCTACGGATTTTTCGAGTTGTAGCCCGCGAGTTCTACGGTCGAGGCACGAGGATGATCCACGAGTTCATCCGTCGATTGCAGAGGATCATGCGAATGATCAAGGCTTCAGAGACCGAGTCGTGATCTTCGTTCACATAAGTCGCGCGGATACCGCAATGATCGGTTCGATTCGTGGGAGTTATCACGGGGAGAGCACGCGTCCCCAGCTGCTTGGGACGAGTTCTCGGAGGCCTTTCTCACTCATTTCTTGCCTCCACAGATGAGGAGGGCACGGGCCGATAGATTTTTGTTGCTGAGACAGAGAGGACGCACAGTTAGGGAGTACAACGTTGAGTTCTATTCGTTGGCTCGATATGTCCCTGCGTTGGTAGCAGATATGGAGGACAGGGTGCATCGCTACGTCACCGGGCTAGATGATTATATGGCCGAGTCTTGTGCGGGTGTGGCTCTTCAGCCAGGCATGGATATTACCCGCGTGCAGGCTCATGCACTTGGATGCGAGGAGCGTAGAGGCCGACGGGTTGACCGACAGCAGCAGAAGAAGACCAGGACGGCAGGGTCTTTTGGTAGCTATCGTGGTGGGCGGCCTCAGCAGCAGTCTAGATTTGCACCACAGCCAGCTCAGAGCACTCCTACACCATCCTCGTGACGGCGTGATATTCGAGGCGCACTGTGGCCCCGTGACTTCGACGCCCGCAGCGCAGAGGCATCGCCGATCGAGACCACCTCGCCGGTGCCGATGCGGTAGATCCCATTACGGGAAGTGTGGTACTGCTACGGGAGTTTGTTACAGTTGTGGCCAGCAGGGTCACTTTGCGAGGAACTGTCCGACCAAGGGCAGTGCAGATGGTAGGGGTCAGCCTACAGGTTCTTTTGCCGGGTCTTCTTCATCTCCTACAGTTACTCGCCCCGGAGGGCAAGGTACTACGGGCCGCCAGGTCGCGCAGAGGTCGTGGCGCGGTCCTGGCTTCTAGATGTCACGCCGAACCGGGCTCGGATCGTGCCCTACCTGGGCACCCTTCTACCTTAACAACACAAGTAAACAACGGAATTTAAATAACACCTCATTTCATTTTTTTTTTTAAACCAACGTACGTACAAGGGCAAAGCCGACAAGGCTGCCATAATATACATAAGCGAAAGACACTACCACGTACATGAGTCCAATCCCACATATGAATACAGACCTCTAAGAGTTTTATCAAATATGACGGACAAGGCCCCGTACTCCATAACCGCATAAAGCCTCAGATCAAGGAACTATACCAAAAGATAAGCTCCTGAACAGAGGGAGCTATCCAAAAACTCTGAGCAGGGTCCTACACCTGCAGATCACCAAACTGCGCACCTAATACCTGCGGGCATGAACGCAGCCCCCCGAAGGGGGTCAGTACAACAGGTACCGAATATGGAACGGAAGTAAGGTACAACAATTAAAACATATCTGTATAAAAGCATGACAGAGGTAAGTGTAAAAGAAGTAAATACCTGAACCTACCATGTCATTACCATCTCGTGAACTTAATCGTACCTTATTATCCTTTCCCATTTTTCAATAAACGTTATAGCCACTTTCTTACGTACATACTTAGGAAAAACATCAAGTTCATTACCATATAACTTACTTATCTTTCATAACCTAATCCGGCCCTTTACGGAGGGACGCCTATACTACCCGACCCAAACTGGGACGCGATAAGGTCACATAGTCTGCCCATACAGGTATATCGCCGCCCATTTCGGGACGATAATGTCATATAGTGCGCGTGAAAGGTATCTCGCCCGACCCATTTCCGGGACGATAATGTCATATAGTCTTCCCATAAAGGTATATCGCCTGCCCCATTTCGGGACGATAATGTCATATACCGCCCATAAAGGTATCTCGCTCGCCCATTTCGGGACGATAATGTCATATAGTTCGCCATAAAGGTATCTCGCCCGACCCATTTCTGGGACGATAATGTCATATAGTCTGCCCATAAAGGTATACTGCCCGGCCCATTTCTGGGACGATAATGTCATATAGTCTTCCCATAAAGGTATACTGCCCGGCCCATTTCTGGGACGATAATGTCATATAGTCTGCCCATAAAGGTATACTGCCCGGCCCATTTCTGGGACGATAATGTCATATAGTCTGCTCGAAAAGATATACTGCCCCGCCCATTTCTGGGACGATAATGTCATATAGTCTGCCCATAAAGGTATACTGCCCGGCCCATTTCTGGGACGATAATGTCATATAGTATCCGGGAATTTAACCCAACGTACCACGCACCCCTACTCCTTTAGAAGGACTCTTTTTCAAATAAAACTTCCCAGATACTAACAACCGTAGTATCAAGTCATATCTACCTTTCAAGACAAGTCACAATACCTTTTTAGAAATACATTTACCGGCTTCTAAATCAAGTGACTTCTTTCTTAAAAACCTTAAGCAATTGGTACCTTTAAAACAATTTGCCCTTCTTTATTTCAAATCATTTCTTTGCTTACATTACTGAAGAAAACCATTTTTTTAATCTTTCATAAAGTTGTTACAACCAACTTCCCATAAAGCCGTTATAACTCTTTATGTCTTTAGACAAATTCATTCCCTTTTATAACCAATAGACTTATACTTTCAAATCAAATCACATAGTTTTCAAAATACTTCAAGTCCCTTAACTTGTAAGAAAACAAGTTTCAAAGTCTTAAAAACTTCATACGTAAACTCTTTTTAAATTAAATAACATATACTTGGTGCGTTGTGAATAAGTTATACTTATTTATATCGATCTTATTCAAGTAGCCATGATCTAGAAAATGTAATACAATTTTGTCTTATCTTATCTTCTATGCAGATGGAGAATTATACTTGTTTTAATATAATTAATTGTCATTACATTTTCCTTTATTAACGCTGCAATGGCTTGTTCGATACTTATTCTCATTCGTGCCGTAAACTAGCCAAGTCAACTCGACTCCAAAATACATCCTAACGACTCTTACCAACATCCCCCATAAGACTTGGTAAGGACTTAGGATTTCTTAGACGTAGCTTTTACATAGAGTAAATCAACATAACTACCTCTTAACTTCTAAGAGTAGACGAAATCATGAAATACTACTACATGTATATTTCATACATAGAATCATGCCAAAGGAAGGAAGAGGTTCACATACCTCGCGTCGATTATCGACAAGTAGCAAAATGCTCCAAAGTACTTCAACCTTGCTAGTTATTCCATCCTTCAAGTAGGATACGCTATACTTAGTACTTCAACCTATAATGGTCACAATACGTCCATTAACCTCTTACTTCAAACGTAGAATATTTTAAGTGCTAAGTCACTAAATTTTACGGAAAATCGGACAGCACCTCCTTTGTTTCTACTTACTTTGCCACCTTTTTCAAGGCCGAATACAATAATCAAACACGCCACATTTAAGGCCCAAACAACAACCAACCAAAGGGGATTACACGCCTTACAATACGTGTAAAATTCCGCCCCACAATTCATACGAAATAATTTAATACTTACTATTCATTCTCGGCCAACAATAACCAACAACATTAAGTCTTTTCTAATCCTTTTCCAATTCCAAGTTCTAAGGTCTAACATGTTATAAAGCCATAAACAACTTCAACAACTACAATTTCCTTCTTTATACAACATGCGACGACTTAAACTAATAATCGACTTTAATTGTAATCTTAGGGCTAAACATGCTAGTTTTCGGATTAGGGTTCCAATAGCCAATATAATAATCCAACTACATAATATAAAACTCATGCTTGCTAATAACCATAGCTACAATCAATAAGTAAACTTAATTGCTAAAACGACAAAATTTATACCTTTCCAAGCCCTTAAAATTTCCAAGATTCAAAGTCGCGCCTTAGCAATTCTTAGCTCCTTTCCTTAAGTTCCAATCCGCTCCAAGCACTCCTTAGAGGCCTATGAAGAACCCATCTTCAAGTTCCAACTTCAAAGTTGAAGAACTCCTTAGGTTTCCGCCTTGCGACTAACGTGAAAATGCGTTTTTTCCAAAATCTTTCGATTGAGATATCCTTACAACACTCTTAGGGACATTGGGTTTAAGTCTTGTGAACAAAGGATCAAAACTACAAAATTTTCTTGTTCAAAATACCTCAAAGCCGAGAGCCCTCAAGTCTCAAGCTCTAGTTCTCTAAAAATTTCTAAGTGTAAAAGACCTTGTCTTGCACTAACTTAGTATATAACACATATTGGAGGGCTTAGAATTAAACAAATGTGAGGCTAGGATGAATTTCACTTGGATTAAGCCTATGTGGATAAGTTGACAAGTCAACAATATCATGCTAGCAAGACTTATCTTCCACCATGGTAAATGACCATTCTACCCCTTGCATTTTCGTCCAAGACCACATGAGGGGGTGCCACGTGTCGCCCTCTCATTCATCCATAAAATTCCGCAACCCTCGTGGGCCCCACAAAACGTAAAATTTCTGTGGGCCCCACATGACCAAATCAGAAAAATAAATTTCCAAAAAATGTTAAGAGCTCCATACTCTTCAAATAATGCCTTTTGAGAATCAAATTCTCAACAACGAACATTTTTCCTTTCCGACATCCGGAAGATTTTCCGTCGGAAAAACAATTCTTCCTTTCGTACTAATTTCCAAGTCTTGTTTCCTTAAGTACATTCTCTTTTACATGTCCTAGACTTACTGGTGTAACATTCATCCCCTTAGAAACATTCGTCCCGAATGTTCTTAGTCGATTGTCAAGCTATACAAACTCCGATAAACTCTATACTATGCCTAATACCAAATCCGCACAAGACCAACGATGCCACTCATGGCCACCACAACATACATAAACATATCAATGGACCTTCCGTCGCGAATTCTTCTCACAAAACTCAAGGTTACATTTTCTAAAACACGGATCCTTAGAGGTTCCTTTATTTCCTTATTTGTCATACTTTCTCGTACTTTCAAACTCATCTAGTACACGCACAAAATCTCAAATTTTGTTTCGTTCTCCAACTTGGAGTTACTATCCAAACTTGGCCATATTGTTACTTACATTCCCGTTAAGGCTCTTCTCGATCCTTACGACCTAGTTCTCGTGGAACGATCCAGAACTCGCATAACGATTAACTAAACTTGGGCCGCATCCTCGTGACCCTACCACATAATCGGACCATTTCTAACCGACATCACCCCATACCATACTATCGGTTGACCAAATGAGTCTATAACCCGACCCATCGTCACACTTAACTTCTCATTCTTAGTCCAAATAAATCTCTCTTATCTCAAGGTACTTCTCACCCTATCCTATCATTCACTAGAGGTCCGTCACATAAGCCAAAGTATTTCTACAATTTACAATCTTCCCTATTGGTCTTACACTCACATGGGCAATTTCGTGTGAACTCTACACAACTATAGTCTCAGTTCACTTACCATTCTTGTCAATATTCATAACTTCTCACTTTACTAATCAAGGTATCCCTACCTCTGGGGTACTATCGCTTACAACTGCTTCCCTCATGACCCTATTGTCTTCTCCTAATCGAGAACCGGAGGCTCGTGCTTGGGTCTCAAAACTCGCGCAGAAGAACTCGCCGATCGCGGACAACATCCCAGATACCCTAGGCACGAGCCCTATCAACTCTCTCGAGTCGACTAGTAGCTCCTCGCTACTCCTTTGCCCTTCTTGGCGGCCCTCCTCGAGGCATAATCAGAACACAAAATCGCATCAGAGAGGAATTATCTTACTAACACAGCTCTATGGCACGATCTTAGAGTGAGAAGAATAGAAACCAACTCCTAAATGTCCTGTAGCCTCCTGTTTATGGGTGTGGCTCGCAACACACCGATAATCAAGACTCTACTAGACACGGCCTCAGACATTCCGAGGATCGATCGCTCGATACCACTGTCACGCCCGAACCGGGCCCGTGACTGGTGCCCTACCTGGGCACCCTTCTACCTTAACAACACAAGTAAACTGCGGAATTTAAATAACACCTCATTTTTTTTTAAACCAACGTACGTACAAGGGCAAAGCCGACAAGGCTGCCATAATATACATAAGCGAAAGACACTACCACGTACATGAGTCCAATCCCACATATGAATACAGACCTCTAAGAGTTTTACTGAAATATGACGGGACAAGGCCCATTGCACCCATAACCGCATAAAGCACATCTTGAAGGAACTATACCAAAAGATAAGCTCCTGAACAGAGGGAGCTATCCAAAAACTCTGAGCAGGGTCCTACACATGCAGATCACCAAAATGCGCACCTAATACCTGCGGGCATGAACGCAGCTCGGCGGGGTCGATAACAAAATTTAATATGGAACGGAAGTAAGGTACAACAATTAAAACCTATCTGTATAAAAGCATAACAGAGGTAAGTGTAAAAGAAGTAAATACCTGAACCTACCATGTCATTACCATCTCGTGAACTTAATCGCACTTTATCCTTTCCCATTTTTCAATAAACGTTATAGCCACTTTCTTACGTACATACTTAGGAAAAACATCAAGTTCATTACCATATAACTTACTTATCTTTCAAACATAATCCGGCCCTTTACGGAGGGACGCCTATACTACCCGGCCCAAACTGGGACGCGATAAGGTCACATAGTCTGCCCATACAGTATCGCCTACCATTTCTGGGACGATAATGTCATATAGTCTGCCCGTAAAGGTATACTGCCCGACTCATTTCTGGGACGATAATGTCATATAGTCTTCCCATAAAGGTATACTTCCCGGCCCATTTCTGGGACGATAATGTCATATAGTCTGCCCATAAAGGTATACTGCCCGGCCCATTTCTGGGACGATAATGTCATATAGTCTGCCCATAAAGGTATACTGCCCGACCCATTTCTGGGACGATAATGTCATATAGTCTACCCATAAAGGTATACTGCCCGGCCCATTTCTGGGACGATAATGTCATATAGTCTTCCCATAAAGGTATACTGCCCGGCCCATTTCTGGGACGATAATGTCATATAGTCTTCCCATAAAGGTATCTCGCCTGCCCATTTCGGGACGATAATGTCATATAGTGCGCCCATAAAGGTATAACGCCGCCCATTTCGGGACGATAATGTCATATAGTGCGCCCATAAAGGTATCGCCCGCCCATTTCTGGACGATAATGTCATATAGTATCCGAATTTAACCCAACGTACACGCACCCCTACTCCTTTGTAAGGACTCTTTTCAAATAAAACTTCCTGGATACTAACAACCGTAGTATCAAGTCATATCTACCTTTCAAGACAAGTCACAATACCTTTTTAGAAATACATTTACCGGCTTCTAAATCAAGTGACTTCTTTCTTAAAAACCTTAAGCAATTGGTACCTTTAAAACAATTTGCCCTTCTTTATTTCAAATCATTTCTTTGCTTACATTACTGAAGAAAACCATTTTTTTAATCTTTCATAAAGTTGTTACAACCAACTTCCCATAAAGCCGTTATAACTCTTTATGTCTTAGACAAATTCATTCCCTTTTTTAACCAATAGACTTATACTTTCAAATCAAATCACATAGTTTTCAAAATACTTCAAGTCCCTTAACTTGTAAGAAAACAAGTTTCAAAGTCTTAAAAACTTCATACGTAAACTCTTTTTAAATTAAATAACATATACTTAGTGCGTTGTTAATAAGTTATACTTATTTATATCGATCTTATTCAAGTAGCCATGATCTAGAAAATGTAATACAATTTTGTCTTATCTTAGCTTCTATGCAGATGGAGAATTCTACTTGTTTTAATATAATTAATTGTCATTACATTTTCCTTTATTAACGCTGCAATGGCTTGTTCGATACTTATTCTCATTCGTGCCGTAAACTAGCCAAGTCAACTCGACTCCAAAATACATCCTAACGACTCTTACCAACATCCCCCATAAGACTTGGTAAGGACTTAGGATTTCTTAGACGTAGCTTTTACATAGAGTAAATCAACATAACTACCTCTTAACTTCTAAGAGTAGACGAAATCATGAAATACTACTACATGTATATTTCATACATAGAATCATGCCAAAGGAAGGAAGAGGTTCACATACCTCGCGTCGATTATCGACAAGTAGCAAAATGCTCCAAAGTACTTCAACCTTGCTAGTTATTCCATCCTTCAAGTAGGATACGCTATACTTAGTACTTCAACCTATAATGGTCACAATACGTCCATTAACCTCTTACTTCAAACGTAGAATATTTTAAGTGCTAAGTCACTAAATTTTACGGAAAATCGGACAGCACCTCCTTTGTTTCTACTTACTTTGCCACCTTTTTCAAGGCCGAATACAATAACCAAACACGCCACATTTAAGGCCCAAACAAAAACCAACCAAAGGGGATTACACGCCTTACAATACGTGTAAAATTCCGCCCCACAATTCATACGAAGTAATTTAATACTTACTAGTCATTCTCGGCCAACAATAACCAACAACACTAAGTCTTTTCCAATCCTTTTCCAATTACAAGTTCTAAGGTCTAACATGTTATAAAGCCATAAACAACTTCAACAACTACAATTTCCTTCTTTATACAACATGCGACGACTTAAACTAATAATCGACTTTAATTGTAATCTTAGGGCTAAACATGCTAGTTTTCGGATTAGGGTTCCAATAGCCAATATAATAATCCAACTACATAATATAAAACTCATGCTTGCTAATAACCATAGCTACAATCAATAAGTAAACTTAATTGCTAAAACGACAAAATTTATACCTTTCCAAGCCCTTAAAATTTCCAAGATTCAAAGTCGCGCCTTAGCAATTCTTAGCTCCTTTCCTTAAGTTCCAATCCGCTCCAAGCACTCCTTAGAGGCCTATGAAGAACCCATCTTCAAGTTCCAACTTCAAAGTTGAAGAACTCCTTAGGTTTCCGCCTTGCGACTAACGTGAAAATGCGTTTTTTCCGAAATCTTTCTATTGAGATATCCTTACAACACTCTTAGGGACATTGGGTTTAAGTCTTGTGAACAAAGGATCAAAACTACAAAATTTTCTTGTTCAAAATACCTCAAAGCCGAGAGCCCTCAAGTCTCAAGCTCTAGTTCTCTAAAAATTTCTAAGTGTAAAAGACCTTGTCTTGCACTAACTTAGTATATAACACATATTGGAGGGCTTAGAATTAAACAAATGTGAGGCTAGGATGAATTTCACTTGAATTAAGCCTATGTGGATAAGTTGACAAGTCAACAATATCATGCTAGCAAGACTTATCTTCCACCATGGTAAATGACCATTCTACCCCTTGCATTTTCGTCCAAGACCACATGAGGGGGTGCCACGTGTCGCCCTCTCATTCATCCATAAAATTCCGCAACCCTCGTGGGCCCCACAAAATGTAAAATTTCTCGGGTGGGCCCCACATGACCAAATCCGTAAAAAATAAATTTCCAAAAAAATGTTAAGAGCTTCATACTCTTCAAATAATGACTTTTGAGAATCCAATTCTCAACAACGAACATTTTTCCTTTCCGACATCCGGAAGATTTTCCGTCGGGAAAACAATTCTTCCTTTCGTACTAATTTCCAAGTCTTGTTTCCTTAAGTACATTCTCTTTTACATGTCCTAGACTTACGGGGTGTAACATTCTTCCCCCCTTAGAAACATTCGTCCCCGAATGTTCTTAGTCGGTTGTCAAGCTATACAAACTCCGGCATAAACTCTATACTATGCCTAATACCAAAACTCCACAAGACCAACGATGCCACTCATGGCCACCACAACATACATAAACATATCAATGGACCTTCCGTCCGCGAATCTTCTCACAAAACTCGAAGGTTACATTTTCTAAAACACGGATCCTTAGAGGTTCCTTTATTTCCTTATTTGTCATACTTTCTCGTACTTTCAAACTCATCTAGTACACGCACAAAATCTCAAATTTTGTTTCGTTTCTCCAACTTGGAGTTACTATCCAAACTTGGCCATATTGTTACTTACATTCCCGTTAAGGCTCTTCTCGATCCTTACGACCTAGTTCAGTGGAACGATCCAGAACTCGCATAACGATTAACTAAACTTGGGCACGCATCCTTGTGACCCTACCACATAACGGACCATTTCTAATCGACATCACCCCATACCATACTATCGGTTGACCCGAAATGAGTCTATAACCCACCCATCGTCACACTTAACTTCTCATTCTTAGTCGAAATAAATCTCTCTTATCTCAAGGTACTTCTCACCCTATCCTCTCATTCACTAGAGGTCCGTCACATAAGCCAAAGTATTTATACAATTTACAATCTTCCCTATTGGTCTTACATCACATGGGCAATTTCGTGAACTCTACACAACTATAGTCTCGGTTCACTTACCATTCTTGTCAATATTCATAACTTCACTTTAATAATCAAGGTATCCCTACCTGGGTACTATCGCCATAACTGCTTCCCTCTTGACCCTATTGTCTTCTCCTAACCGAGAAACCGGAGGCTCGTGCCGGGTCTCAAAACTCGGGCGCAGGTTAACTCGCCGATCGCAGACAACATCCAGATACCACGGTACGAGCCCTATCAACTCTTCCGAGTCCGACTAGTAGCTCTCGCTACTCCGCTGTTCTTCTTGGCGGCCGCTTCTCCTCGAGGCATAATCAGAATACACAAAATCACATCAGAGAGGAATTATCTTACTAACACAGCTCTATGGCACGATCTTAGAGTGAGAAGAATAGAAACCAACTCCTAAATGTCCTGTAGCCTCCTGTTTATGGGTGTGGCGCGCAACACACCGATAATCAAGACTCTACTAGACACGGTCTCAGACATTCCGAGGATCGATCGCCTGATACCACTTCACGCCCGAACCCCAAGCTCGTGGATCGGTGCCCTACCTGGGCACCCTTCTACCTTAACAACACAAGTAAACAGCAGAATTTAAATAACACCTCATTTCATTTTTTTAAACCAACGTACGTACAAGGGCAAAGCCGATAAGCGCCATAATATACATAAGCGAAAGACACTACCACGCATACGTAGTCCAATCCCACATATGAATACGCACTCTAAGAGTTTTATCAAATATGACGGACAAGGCCCCGCTTGCATCCATAACCGCATAAAAGCCTGCATCAAGGAACTATACCAAAAGATAAGCTCCCAACAGAGGAGCTATCCAAAACTCGAAAGGTGGTCCTACATACGCAGATCACCAAATCGCAGACCTAATACTGCGGCATTTAACGCAAATTTCAAGAGGTCAAGATAACAAATTTAATATGGAACGGAAGTAAGGTACAACAATTAAAACCTATCTGTATAAAAGCATAACAGAGGTAAGTGTAAAAGAAGTAAATACCTGAACCTACCATGTCATTACCATCTCGTGAACTTAATCGTACCTTATTATCCTTTCCCATTTTTCAATAAACGTTATAGCCACTTTCTTACGTACATACTTAGGAAAAACATCAAGTTCATTACCATATAACTTACTTATCTTTCAAACCTAATCCGGCCCTTTACGGAGGGACGCCTATACTACCCGGCCCAAACTGGGACGCGATAAGGTCACATAGTCTGCCCATACAGGTATACTGCCCGGCCCATTTCTGGGACGATAATGTCATATAGTCTGCCCGTAAAGGTATACTGCCCGACTCATTTCTGGGACGATAATGTCATATAGTCTTCCCATAAAGGTATACTGCCCGGCCCATTTCTGGGACGATAATGTCATATAGTCTGCCCATAAAGGTATACTGCCCGGCCCATTTCTGGGACGATAATGTCATATAGTCTGCCCATAAAGGTATACTGCCCGACCCATTTCTGGGACGATAATGTCATATAGTCTGCCCATAAAGGTATCTTGCTCGCCCATTTCTCGACGATAATGTCATATAGTCTTCCCATAAAGGTATCTCGCCCGCCCATTTCGGCGACGATAATGTCATATAGTCTGCCCATAAAGGTATACTGCCCGGCCCATTTCTGGGACGATAATGTCATATAGTCTGCCCATAAAGGTATACTGCCCGGCCCATTTCTGGGACGATAATGTCATATAGTATCCGGGAATTTAACCCAACGTACCACGCACCCCTACTTCTTTAGAAAGACTCTTTTTCAAATAAAACTTCCCAGATACTAACAACCGTAGTATCAAGTCATATCTACCTTTCAAGACAAGTCACAATACCTTTTTAGAAATACATTTACCATTTCTAAATCAAGTGACTTCTTTCTTAAAAACCTTAAGCAATTGGTACCTTTAAAACAATTTGCCCTTCTTTATTTCAAATCATTTCTTTGCTTACATTACTGAAGAAAACCATTTTTTTAATCTTTCATAAAGTTGTTACAACCAACTTCCCATAAAGCCGTTATAACTCTTTATGTCTTAGACAAATTCATTCCCTTTTTTAACCAATAGACTTATACTTTCAAATCAAATCACATAGTTTTCAAAATACTTCAAGTCCCTTAACTTGTAAGAAAACAAGTTTCAAAGTCTTAAAAACTTCATACGTAAACTCTTTTTAAATTAAATAACATATACTTGGTGCGTTGTTAATAAGTTATACTTATTTATATCGATCTTATTCAAGTAGCCATGATCTAGAAAATGTAATACAATTTTGTCTTATCTTAGCTTCTATGCAGATGGAGAATTCTACTTGTTTTAATATAATTAATTGTCATTACATTTTCCTTTATTAACGCTGCAATGGCTTGTTCGATACTTATTCTCATTCGTGCCGTAAACTAGCCAAGTCAACTCGACTCCAAAATACATCCTAACGACTCTTACCAACATCCCCCATAAGACTTGGTAAGGACTTAGGATTTCTTAGACGTAGCTTTTACATAGAGTAAATCAACATAACTACCTCTTAACTTCTAAGAGTAGACGAAATCATGAAATACTACTACATGTATATTTCATACATAGAATCATGCCAAAGGAAGGAAGAGGTTCACATACCTCGGCCGATTATCGACAAGTAGCAAAATGCTCCAAAGTACTTCAACCTTGCTAGTTATTCCATCCTTCAAGTAGGATACGCTATACTTAGTACTTCAACCTATAATGGTCACAATACGTCCATTAACCTCTTACTTCAAACGTAGAATATTTTAAGTGCTAAGTCACTAAATTTTACGGAAAATCGGACAGCACCTCCTTTGTTTCTACTTACTTTGCCACCTTTTTCAAGGCCGAATACAATAACCAAACACGCCACATTTAAGGCCCAAACAACAACCAACCAAAGGGGATTACACGCCTTACAATACGTGTAAAATTCGCCCCACAATTCATACGAAGTAATTTAATACTTACTAGTCATTCTCGGCCAACAATAACCAACAACACTAAGTCTTTTCCAATCCTTTTCCAATTCCAAGTTCTAAGGTCTAACATGTTATAAAGCCATAAACAACTTCAACAACTACAATTTCCTTCTTTATACAACATACGACTTAAACTAATAATCGACTTTAATTGTAATCTTAGGGCTAAACATGCTAGTTTTCGGATTAGGGTTCCAATAGCCAATATAATAATCCAACTACATAATATAAAACTCATGCTTGCTAATAACCATAGCTACAATCAATAAGTAAACTTAATTGCTAAAACGACAAAATTTATACCTTTCCAAGCCCTTAAAATTTCCAAGATTCAAAGTCGCGCCTTAGCAATTCTTAGCTCCTTTCCTTAAGTTCCAATCCGCTCCAAGCACTCCTTAGAGGCCTATGAAGAACCCATCTTCAAGTTCCAACTTCAAAGTTGAAGAACTCCTTAGGTTTCCGCCTTGCGACTAATGTGAAAATGCGTTTTTTCCGAAATCTTTCTATTGAGATATCCTTACAACACTCTTAGGGACATTGGGTTTAAGTCTTGTGAACAAAGGATCAAAACTACAAAATTTTCTTGTTCAAAATACCTCAAAGCCGAGAGCCCTCAAGTCTCAAGCTCTAGTTCTCTAAAAATTTCTAAGTGTAAAAGACATTGTCTTGCACTAACTTAGTATATAACACATATTGGAGGGCTTAGAATTAAACAAATGTGAGGCTAGGATGAATTTCACTTGGATTAAGCCTATGTGGATAAGTTGACAAGTCAACAATATCATGCTAGCAAGACTTATCTTCCACCATGGTAAATGACCATTCTACCCCTTGCATTTTCGTCCAAGACCACATGAGGGGGTTCCACGTGTCGCCCTCTCATTCATCCATAAAATTCCGCAACCCTCGTGGGCCCCACAAAACGTAAAATTTCTCGGGTGGGCCCCACATGACCAAATCCGTAAAAAATAAATTTCCAAAAAAATGTTAAGAGCTCCATACTCTTCAAATAATGCCTTTTGAGAATCCAATTCTCAACAACGAACATTTTTCCTTTCCGACATCCGGAAGATTTTCCGTCGGGAAAACAATTCTTCCTTTCGTACTAATTTCCAAGTCTTGTTTCCTTAAGTACATTCTCTTTTAATTTCCAAGTCTTGTTTCCTTAAGTACATTCCTTTCGTGGCGCGGGTCCCAATTCTAGCGGTCCTCAGAACCGCATTTATGCCTTGTCCACCGGGCAGATCGTGAGGCCTCACCACGATGTCACGCGTACCTTATCGGTTCTGGATTTGATGTGTATGCCTTGATAGATCCTGGTTCTACTCGGGCCTATATATCTCCCCTTATTGCTAGTAGGATAGGGATAGAGCCTGAGTCCATAGACCCTTTCGAGGTAGCTACGCCAGTGGGTGATTCGGTGGTAGCTGGGAGCCGACTTGATAGAGTTGGATATGACTGATTTCGATGTGATCATGGGTATGGATTGGCTAGCTTCTTGCTACGCCAATGTAGACTGCAGGAGAGAGGTACGGTTCCGCTTCTGAGAGCCTGGTTGTTGAGTGGGAGGAACATCAGACGCTGGCGGGTAGGTTTATTTCCTACCTCAATTTGGGAAGATAGTGCGAAGGGTATATTTACCATCTCATTCGGGTGTTTGATACCGAGGTCGCGATACCAGATTTTCACCGCTCCAAAGAGTCGAGAGTTCCCGCACGTGTTTCCACACGACCTCCCGTATCCTCCCGAGAGGAGATAGAGTTTTGTATCGATGTTGCGGACACTCGCCCATTTCCATTCCGCCATACGTAATGGCACCCGCCGAGTTGAGAGAGTCAAGGACCACCGAGAGATTTGCCGAAAAGGGCTTCATCGTGCCTAGTGGTTCTCCCCGGGAGCGCCAAGATTGTTCGTGAAGAAGGACGGACGCCGCGCATGTGTTGATTACAGCGGTGAACAAGGTGACCATTAAGAACAGATACCCTTCCTGTGATTGATGATTTGTTCGACCACCGCAGGTGCGAGATGTTTCTCCAAGATTGATCTGCGATCGGGCTATCATCAGTGCGAATCGAGAGGCGGATGTCCCTGGATCGCATTCGACCAGACGGCATTATGAGTTCGTGGTCATGTCTTTCGGTTGACCAATGCTCCGCAGTATTCATGGATTTGATGAACCGAGTGTTCAAGCCATTTTGGACTCGTTTGTGATAGTGTTCATTGATGATATCTTGGTTTATTCTCGCCAGAGCGTGAGCACGCGAGCATTTGGCGACTGGCCGAGTTCTCCAGGACCAGCAGTTGTACGCTAAGTTTTTGAAGTGTGAGTTCTGGTTGACTTCGGTGGCTTTTCTTGGGCATATTGTCGGGGCTGATGGTATTCGGGTGGATACGGCCAAGATCGAGGCAGTCAGGACTTGGCCTAGACCTACTACTCCGACAGAGGTGCGCATCTTTCTGGGCCTCGTAGGTTTTTATCGGCGGTTTGTGGAGAAGTTTGCTTCTATATCTGCACCATTGACTAGGCTGACTCGTAAAGCGGCTAAGTTTGATGGTGATGCTTGGAGCGTGGTTTCCGCCATGAAGGAGAGAGATGCACGACCGCCCCGCTCTTACTCTTCCGGAGGTCCAGACGGTTATGTCGTATTGTGATCGTCGGGCATCGGGTTGGGATGTGTTGACGCAGCAGGCAAGGTTATAACGACGCATCCCGACTTAAGAAGCATGAGAGGAACTACCCCACCCATGATTTGGAGTTAGCGCGGTGATTCACGCCAAGATATGGAGGCACTATTTGTATGGGTTCATGTGGATATTTATACAAACCACAAGAGCCTCCAAGATATCTTCGAGAGAGAGCCGAACTTACGGCGAGCGGTGGTTAGAGTTACTCAAGGATTACGATGTCGACATCCCGTACCACCCGGGAAGGCCAATGTTGTGGCGTATGCTCTTGCCGTAGGTCAATGGGAGTCTATCGATGTTCAGCCAGAGGAGGGCATGGTCCGCGAGTTACATCGATTAGCGAGCCTCGAGTCCGACTAATTGATTACGATAGCTGGGGTTCGAGTTCGAGAGGTTGTCGAGTCTTCCATCGTCGGCGAGGTGAAGAGGCAACGGTTGAGGATCCGGTTTTGACACTGCATCGCGATACTGCCCTTCGTGAGGAAAGGGTCCTTTGAGGTATCACCGATGGGTGCTAAGGTTCGAGGCGTTGTGTGTTCCGGATGTTTGTGACTTCGGCGAGTTCTAGGGGAAGCACACGGTAAGCGTTACTATCCATCCGGGTCGACCAAGATGTACCACGACCTTAGATCCGTGTATTGGTGGGATGGCTTGAAGAGGACGTTGCAGAGTTTGTAGCTCGGTGCGTGTTGTCGCAGTGAAGATAGAGCACGAGGCCCGTGGATTATTGCGACGATAGAGATCCCGACCGGAAGTGGAGGTGATCAACATGGACTTTATCACAGATTACCTCGCACTCGGAGGAAGCATGATTCTATCCGGGTTATCGTCGACGTCGACGAAATCAGCCCACTTTCTTCCCGTCAGACGACTTTTTCACCGAGGATTATGCGGACTTTACATCCGAGAGATCGTCGATCGCATGGAGTCCCTATTTCGATCATATCGCATGCAGAGAGCCCGATTTACGGCTAACTTCTGGAGGTCTTTCCAGAAGGGTTTAGGGACGCAGGTGAGCCTGAGTACTGCATTCCATCCACAGACAGACGGACAGGCAGAGCGCACTATCCAGACTCTTGAGGATATGTTGTGAGTCTGTCTTATTGACTTCAGGGGTAGCTGGGAGGATCATTTGCCTCTAGTTGAGTTTGCGTATAATAATAGCTACCACCCAAAGATTCGATGGCGCCTTATGAGGCCTTGTATAGGAGGAAGTGCAGATCGCCTAGAGGCTGGTTTGATGTGGGCGAGGTGCAGTTAGTGGGACCAGATTTGGTGCAGCAGGCAGTGGATAAGGTGAAGCTTATCCAGAGCGATTCTTGGCGGCTACCGAGTCGGCGAAGTCATACGCAGATCATCGCCGTGGCATCCGGAGTTCGAGGTTGATGATTGGGTTTTCTGAAGGTGTCCACCCATGAAGGTGTGATGAGATTCGGGAAGAAAGGGAAACTCAACCCAAGGTACATTGGGCCGTATCAGTTGTCCGCGAGGTAGGCGGTTGCTCACGAGTTGGATCCGCCGTCCGTCCGGAGGCGCGCATCCGGTGTTTCATGTTTCTATCTTTGAGGAGATGTATCGGGATCCGCTCAGAGTGCACCCGATTGACGATGTCCAGGTGACCGAGGGGTTATCGTTTGAGGAGATTCCCATAGCAATAATCGATCGTCAGGTTAGGCGTCTGCGGACCAAGGACGTGGCTTCCGTAAAAGTCTTGTGGCGGAACGAGCTCAGGGAGGAGATGACGTGGGAAGTTGAGGAGGACATGAGGCAGAAGTATACTCACCTATTCCCCACACCTCCAGGTAACTCACTTTCCTACTTGTAAATTTTCATTGTCATATATTCCTAAGTGTTGTTTTGTGGCCGTGTGTGGCATTTGCAAACTGTTTAAGTTATGAAGAACCTTATCGTTATCTGTCTTGGGAAGGAACATTCGGGACGAATGTTTCTAAGAAGGGGAGAATGTTATACCCCGTATTTCCAGAGTATGTACGTGAGGGCGTACGTACAAAAGTTTAGCCTTAGTTAGGCAGTTTGGACGAAAAATATTTGTGCACAACTCACTAAAAGAATCGTTTTCCGAAGAAACGTTTTACAAAACTTGCGAAGGGAAAATTACGGCTATGTCATTTCTATTTTTTGCGGATTTTTCCGAGAGATGAAATATTTTGGACCAACGAGAGGGTGACACTTGTCACCCTCAAGTGGACGGCAACTTGGGCATAGTTGGCACGTTTTTTGTGCCTTTCCCTTAGTCAAGGAGTTGGTAGGATATTTGTGTAGTAGATGGATAAGGACACTTGCCTAAATCTCCACCTTACACTTGCCTACCACTTGGCTTCATCTTGGCCATTGGTTGGCCTATAAATACCCCCCTTAAGATGAAGAGTTCTTCATCCACAAATAAATTTCCAAGTCTCCAAAATCCCTCCCCTCTCCTTATAGTTCTCGTCCAAAGCTCTCTCCCCCCCCCCCCTCTAAAAGAGCCTAGCCGAAACACCCCTCTCCCTCCCCCTTCCTTGAAGTCTCGGCCAAAGTACCCCCCCCCCCCTTTGGTAGAAATACTCTCCAAGTATTGTTACTATCCCCAAAATACCTTAGCCAATCCCTTATAGTATTTCCAAAGTTATCTCTATACATAGAGTCCAGAAATACTACCTTGTATTCCATTAGTCACTAAACGAAACCCTAAGAGAAACTTCATACTTGGTTGGAGTAGAAAATAGAAGTTGTGTAGAAACTTCTAAGGGTTTCTTGGAGCGGATTGGAGCGTACAAATTAGGAGCTAAACCTCGCTCAGGATCGACTTATATCTTGGATAATATTGGGCTTATCGAGGTAAATAATCTTATCCTTCTATTGTAATTAGAGAATTCATACTGTAGAAGTATTGAAATAAGTATAAAATACATAGAAGGATATTAAAAGAAGAGTAATGAACTGTAATTACTTAGAAGGGTATTACAGAAAAGAATTGAACTGTAATCACATCAGAAGAATTTAAGAAGATTGAACTGTACTTACATAGGACTGTATTTACAGTAGACTTGTATAGTTTACCGGGTAGGGAAGTGCTGCCCATTTTTCCGTAGAATAGAGAACCCTCTGTTTAGAATATCCTACAGAATAGTCTAGACGTTGATAGACGTATTTGACTATTATAGGTTGATACTCTGCGCGCGACATATTCGACTTGGCAGGTGGATTTCGCCAAGAAGGTATGTGATTCTTCCTATACTCTTGAGCATGATATTTTAAAATATATATATAGTACGGTAGACGTACGTATGTTAACTGAACGTAGTTTTACTGCAATGTCTTTTGACTTAAGCCTGAATAATAAGAATCTTGAAGTCTTTCAAAAGAATTATAAATCATTTTTGAAAGAAGAAGAATAATTGTTTTTAAAAAAAAACAAAAAGCTTAAGAGTTATACTAGCTTTATGGGAAGTTAGGTATAACGACTTAAGAAAAATAAAAGGAACGGTTTACTTATGTGTTTATAAAAGACTTATATTGATTTCTGGAAAGTATAATAAGATGGTTTGATAAGTAGACATAATATGATGCTATGTGTGTTAGTGTCTTGTAACGTTTGTATAAGAGGGTATTCTTGTTGTGCTTATGTTGTTTAATGATAAGCTGTTATGTTAGTATTATATCACTCACCTCTTGACATGATACCGGGGGTTAAGCTGCCCTCCGATGCGGGGTAGACTCAGGCGGTCTGGGATCATGATTCGAGAATACCTCATGCGGGTCCAGTGGACCTATGCGGAGCTACGAGAGTTCCAGGTTAGTGTGCGGCCTTTATGGTCATGCGGTCTATTTGGCCATGTGGACTACGAGTCCAGGACGATGCCGAGGAGTAGCTACCCTAGATGCGGGGGATACCTCATGCGGGCCTAGGTGGCCTATGCGGACTACGGGTGTTATACCCCGTATTTCCAGAGTATGTACGTAAGGACGTACGTAGAAAATTTGAACTTTTACATAGGCTTGGCCGAATTAACTTTGTTCACAACACCCGATTAGAGTCGTTTTTCGACGAAACGTTTCACGACTTTCGTAGGGAAAATTCCGGCTATGACTTTTTAATTTTTATGATTTTTCCGAGGACGTAACATTTTAGACCAACGAGAGGTGACAAGTGTCACCTCGGGCGAAGCAGAGTGGCGTTTTTGGCTAGCACGCTTTTTAGCATTTTAGTTGCCAAAAATGTTTGGTCAATGTTGGCTAGATATTTTGTGTGGATGATGACCAAGTGGGACCCACACAACACATGGCTAAATCTACACCTTACACTTGCCTTGCACTTGGCATAATCTTGCCATTGGTTGGTCTTCACTTGACCTATAAATACCCCTTTGTGATGAACTTCTTCATCCACTCTTCACTTGTTCTAAGTCTTGAAACCCCTCCTCCCTCTCTTGTTGACTCTCGCCCAAGAGCCCCTCTCCTTGTAAAGGCCTTTGGCCGAAACCTCTCCCTTTGTGAGCTTTAGCCGAGAACACCCCTCTCTTTGAGTGTTGTTCTCGTGTAATATACCCCTCTTGGTAGAAATACTCCCAAAAGTATTGTTATAATGCCCAAATTCCCTTAGCCATATACCTTGTAGTATTCTAAAGTTATACCTATACAAAAGCCCGTAAATACTATTATACTTCCTTCAGTACAAACCGAAACCCTAAGGAAAATCTCCATAGTTAGTTGGAGTAATAAGTAGAAGTTGGTTAGAACTACTAAGGGTTGTTTGGAGCTGGTCGAGCGCCGGAGTAGGAGCTAAACCTTGCTCAGATCGACATTTAAACTCGGATAATTATGGGCTTATCGAGGTAATTATCTTGCCCCTATTGTAATTGGAAATTACATGTTGATAGAATATATAGTTGAAGTATACTATATATAGAATCGAGCGTAGTTATCGGCAATGTCTTTTGACTTAAGCAATAATAAGAAACCTTTTCGAAAGAAGAGTCTTTGAATCAGTATGTACATAGGATCAGACATGAGACTTGTGTAACTTTTACGTGAGGTAGAATTGTGCACGTCCGGTTTAGACGTATAACCCCACTGGTTGGCTTGGTAGCGGCCTCGATAGAGAGGAGATTTACGCTGTGTGAGGTGTCCGAATTTTCGTAGAATGTTCTACGATGAGATCTTAATGTTAATAAGCGCTTGTGGCCTTATAGGTTGAAGTACTACGTGGCGCGATTTACTTGGCTTAAGGAGTAGCCAACGGTTGGAAGTACTTGAGCGTTTTGCTATTAGTCGATACTCGTCGCGAGGTATGTGAACCTCTTCCTATCTCTTCTAGCATGATATGTGTGAACTATGTAGTACGGTAGACGTACATATGCTAAATGTATTTGATTGGTTTAAAACATAAAGTGTTATAACGTCTTTATGGGAAGTTGGTTATAACAGCTTTATGTTGGTAAGAAAATACTTGTGGTTTTTAAAAGGTAATCGATTTGAATCAGAATCGCTTGTTATGTGTTAATAAAGAACTTGAAGTATTTCAAAAGATTTTTGAATCATTTCGAAAGAAGAAGTAATACTTGGTTGTTTGAAAACTTAAGAGTTATACTAGCTTTATGGGAAGTTAGGTATAACGGCTTAAGAATGTTTCTTGATTTCGAAATCGAATGTGTATCGACAAACCATGCGGCGTTAATAAAAGGAAATGTTTTGTGATTTAGTATTATTAAAACCAAGAGAAACTTCCATCCGCATAGAAGCTAAGATGAGACAAAATGATATTTCCTAGATCATGGTCATTGTAATAAGATTGTTATAAACAAGAATATCCTACTCACATATAAGGCTTATGTTTCTCGATAGTTTAAAAGAGAATTATATTCTTAAATGAATAAGACTATGAACTACTGAAACCTTTCTAAAGTAAGAAACGTGAACATTTGAAATTAGGCAAACTTGGACGTTTGAGAAATAATGTTGTTACTTGATTTTACAAAGAGAAGTGTTTTGCTTTACTTCAAAAGATAATCACTCTATTTTTCATATACTACGGGTATTGTGTGACTTTTGTAAACGTAACGTACCTTTTAAAAAAGATAATGTATGCAGTACTTTGGGAATAGATACTCGATCTTGTTAATCATATAATAGAATGTACCTTGTGTGTATAACTTGATTGTGTTGGTTTGTGATAGCCTTGTAATACCTTCGTGTTGATTTGATAAGTAATCACATTAGGATGCTACGTGTGTTAGTATTATGTGATGTTTGTGTAAAGGGGTTTTCCCTTGATTGTGCTTAGGTTGTTTAAACGATAAACTGTTATGTTGGTATTATACCACTCACCGTGTTTCCGGAGGTTAAGCCGCCTCCGATGCGGGTAGACTTCGGTGATGCAGGACCATGATTCGAGAATACCTCACGCGGGTCCCGGGGCTATGCGGAACTACGAGAGTTCCGGAGTTAGTGCGGCCTTTATGGTCATGCGGTCATGTGGCCATGCGGATGCGAGTCGGTGATACGCCGGAGTAGCTACCTCGACGCGGGTTATACCTCACGCGCCTATGAGATTGGCCTACGCGGAGTGCGGGAGTTCGTGGCTAGACGCGCACATTTGATATTGCGGCGGCGACCAGCCTTTGATCATGTGACGGTGCAGACAGATATCTTGATACGATTTATGACCTTGTTAGTACTGCTGGTGTTAGTAGTCGGCTATGCCTTCGCATTTACCCTCGCATCGTTTTATTTGGACACAGTGGGACTGCTGTTCATGTGTATTCCTTGGTGCTTTTCTATCATCGATCGCCGGTGGGAAGGTATTCCACGCATGATTGATGTTGTGGGCGTGAGACCCATATTTATGTATTTGAGTGATGACTTCGGCGTGAGTCCACGACTTGATATGATCGCTTATTTATTGTGAATCGTAGTTTGGTTATCATACATGTCTCCCGCTTTATATAGACTACTATGATTTCATTTACGATTTTCGGCCGCATACCGCACTGTTGTTATCGACCTCGCTTGGCCGCTCATGCCGCAGTAAAGGTACACCGCCGTTGATCCTCGCTCTTGGTCACGATTCAGCGTTGGGAAGCTCCGCTCCTCCGAGGCTTATCTTGGTATAGTCCCTGTTGTAGGTGCTTACATTCGTGGTATGACGGCCCCGCCCCGTCATTGTTGTCATATCATTCGTAGAGTGCAGAGTACTTGTTGCGGTGGTTTGTAAAGAAAGGATTAAACTGCTCATTTTGAAAGAGTTGTTATTATTATTTACGCCGAAAGGCAACTTTCTTCAGATATACGTGTCTCAATTTATCTTGCTTTCATATCTTGGTTATTTTGTATATTCCACGATTACTCGATGTATGACTCTTTGGGTGCGGGTAAGGCACGATCCACGGCCCCGTTCGGGTCGTGACAACGGAGTCGTGATTAGGCTTGCATAATGATACTATGGGCGATCGCCCGCTTCGATCATTCGCGGCCTAGAAAAGACATTCTGATTTACATTGTTGCTCTTGTTTATGATGTGGCACTATGTACGGTTACCTTGTTGTTTCATACATATTTGTAAAATTGGTTTTAAAATGATATGATTTCATTTAAGTACTTTACGCTTCACATACTGGTATTGCATCGACCTCCTGGGCCGCGTCATGCCGCAGTAAGTGGAAAGGTGTGTTAGATCCACATCCTTAGGATCTTTTGCTTTGGTGTCAGGAGCTCCATCTTCTCCGGAGGCTCGACTTTTGGGTATGATCTCCCTGTTGTGTAGATAGTTTTGTACATTCAGGGTATGGCGGGGCCCTGTCCCACCATAGTTGTTTACTTCCTTAGAGGTCTGTAGTCCTATTGTACAGTTGGGATGTAAACTGCCAGATTCTTATATATATATGCCGAAAGGCACCCCTTTTTTTCAGATAAAATGTGTCTCATTTACAATTGTTTCATGTCTTGTGTTTTTATATTCCGCTGATTACTCTGATGTATGACTACTTGGGTGCCCGGGTAAGGCACCAGTCACGGGCCCCGGAACGGGTCGTGACAAAATGATCATGTGAAATATATTATGAAGATTGATAAGTGTTATGGAATATTTAGAGGAAATCCGAAAGTTGCATGATTAGCCTTAAGATTGTAATTCAATTTAGTTATTAGTTTTAGTCGTCGCATGTTATATAAACAAGGGATTATAGTTGTTAAAGTTGGTTGCGACTATATAACATGTTAGGACGGCATTATGGATTGAAAGGAAGTGGAAAGGATTATATGTGGTTGTACTTTGTAGCCGAGAAAGATATTTTATATTGGATTGTTTTGTATATATTGTGGGGAAGAATTTTACACGTCTTGTAAGGCATGTAATCCCCTTTGGATAGCTGAATTGTTGGCCTTAAATGTGGCATGTTTGGTTGTTAAATTCGGGCCTTGAAAAAGGTGGAAAAGTACGTAGAAACAAAGGAAGTGCTGCCCAAATTTATGTAGAATAAGAGACTTAGCACTTAGTATTATTCCACGTTAATAAGCTAGGAGTTTATAGACATGTTATGGTTATTATAGGTTGAAGTACTACGTATAGCGTATTCTACTTGAAGGATGGAATAGCTATCAAGGTTGAAGTACTTTGGATCATTTTGCTACTTGTCGATAATCGTCGTGAGGTATGTGAACATCTTCCTTCTTTTGGCATGTTCTATGTATGAAATATACATGTGTTGTTATTTCATGATTCCTTCTACTCTTAGAAGTTAAGAGGTATGTATGTTGATTTACTCTATGTAAAAGTTATGTCTAAGTTATCCTAAGTTCTTACCAAGTCTTATAGGGGATGTTGGTAAGAGTCGTTAGGAAGTATTTGAAGTCGAGTTGACTTTGCTAATTTACTGCACGAATGAGAATAAGTATCGAACAAGCCATTGCAGCGTTAATAAAAGAAAATGTATCGACAATCAATTATATTAAAATGAGTAGAATTCTCCATCTGCATAGAAACTAAGATAAGACAAAATTGTATTACATTTTCTAGATCATGGCTGATTTAATAAGATCGTTATAAACGAGTATAACCTATTCACAACGCATAAAAGTATATGTTACTTAATTTAAAGAGTTTACGTTATGAAGTTTTAAGACTATGAACCTTTAATTCTTAAAAGGTTAAGAGACTTTATTTTTCAAGTTATGGGACTTGATTCTTAAAGGAATGAATGACTTGATTTAAAAGTATAGAATACTTGATTTGGAAAGTATTGATTTCTTGATATTCTAATGATAAGAGACTTGATTTCTAAAGTTAAGAAACTTGATTTCTAAAGATAAGAGACTTGAAGTATTTTGAAAGTTATGCAACTTGATTTGAAAGTATAAGTCTCTTGGTTATAAAAAGAATGAATTTGTCTAAACCATAAAGAGTTATAATGGCTTTATGGGAAGTTAGTTATAACAGCTTTATGGAAGGTTAAGAGAGTTGTCTATTTTGATTGATAGGCATGAATTGCCTAGGTTGTGAAATTAGAAGTTACTTGGTTTCAAAGTCTTGAAATGAATTTCTAAAGGTTTAGTAACTTAATTTGAAAAATAGACATGCCTTGATACTACGGGTGTTAGTATCTTGGGGTTTTATATAAAAAAGAGTCTTTTGAAAAGAATGGAAGTACGTAGTACTTTGGGTTAAATTCCCGGATTTTTATGAAAAACGAAAGTGCTTTGAGTTCATAAAATGAAATTCATTTTTTATGCTAATGAAAGTCTAAAAGATTTTATGAACTTGTCTATGCTTGCTTGCGATAGCCTTTGAGAGCAAGTATTATATGTCTACTGTCACGACCCGACTTCGGGCCCGCGACTGGTGCCTTACCCCGGGCACCCTAGTGATACAACATCAGAGAAAATCAGCGGAAACAAAAACTTAAACAGAAAACAAGATACAAGATAAGAAAACAGGTTAACCAAAACGGTCACCTTCATGTATATACAATATAACCGAACAGTTACAATCCTTTACAAACCCTGCCAACAACAGTACTACAGACCTCTAAGAATGTAACAACAACTATGATGGGACAGGGCCCCGCCATTCCCCTGAATGTACAAGTACCTACAGTGACAGGGGACTATACCAAAAGATAAGCCTCCAGAGAAACGGAGCTTCCCAAACGCTGAACTGCGATCCTATGAACGAGGATCAACAACTGGTGTACCTCTACCTGCGGCATGAACGCTGTCACGACCCGAACCCGGGCCCGTGACTGGTGCCTTACCCCGGGCACCCAAGTAGCCATACATCAGAGTAATCAGCGGAATATAAAACAAGACATGAAATAATAAGAAGTGCGAACAGCTTTATTCGAGGAAAATTGCCTTCGCATATATATATAAAACTTAAATCCGAACATTTACATCCTTTTACAAACTCGCCACAACAATACTATGCACTTAAGAATGATATAACAACAATGGCGGACAGGGCCCGCCATACCTGAATGTAAGAACCTACAACAACAGGGACTATACCATCGATAAGCCTCCGAGAAACGGAGCTTCCCAAAACGCCGAATCGTGATCCTAAGAGCGAGGATCGACGATCGGTGTACCTCTACCGCGGATGAACGCAGCTCAAGGAGGTCAAGACAACAGTACCAAGTATGTGAAATCAAAGATCAGAAATGAAATCATAGTAGTCTATATAAAGCGAGACATATATGATAACCAAACTACGATCACAATAAATAAGCCATGTCAAGTCGTGGACTCACGCCCTCAAGTCATCACTCAAATATAACTATGGGTCTCACGCCCACAATATCAATCATGCCCGTGGAATTCCTTCCTCACCGCCGCTTCATGATATAAAAGCACCAAGGAATACACATGAACACCAGTCCCACGTGTCATAATAAAATCGTGACGGGTAAGCAAGGCATAGCCGACTACTAAGACCCACGCACCAACAAGGTCATAAATCGTATCATGAGATATGTCTAGACCGCCACATGATCGGCCGCCACTCGCAAAGATCTAATGCGCGTCTAGTCCTCGAACTTCCGCAGCCCGCATAGGCCACTCCAATGGCCCGCGTGAGGTATTCCTCGCATCAAGGGTAGCTACTCCCGACAACGCCCCGACTCGCACCGCATGGCCACATAGACCGCATGACCATAAAGGTCGCACACTAACTCGAACTCTCGTAGCTCGCATAGGTCACATGCACCGCATGAGGTATTCTCGAATCATAGGTCACACAGACTACCGAGTCTACCCCGCATCGGAGGGCAGCTTAACCCCCGGAATCATGTCAAGAGGTGAGTGATATAATACTAACATAACAGCTTATCGTTAAACAACATAAGCACAACAAGGGAAAACCCCCTTACACAAACATCACAAGATACTAACACACGTAGTATCCTAACATGTTTACTTATCAAATCAACAAGAAAGTATTACAAGGCTATCACAAACCAACACAATCAAGTTATTCACACAAGGTACTTTCTTTATGTTAACAAGTTCGCGGTTTTATCCCCAAAGTACTTCATACATTAATTCTTTAAAAGATCCGTTTCTTTCACAAAAGTCACACAATACCCGTAGTATAAAAATAGAGTGACTATCTTTTTAAGTAAACCAAAACACTTCCCTTTGTAAAATCAAGTAACAACATTATTTTCCAAACGTTCCAGTTTGCCTAATTTCAAATGCTCAAGTTTCTCATTTTCGAAAGGTTTCGTAGTTCATAGTTTTAATCACTTAATGATGTAATTCTCCTTTAAAACAATTTGAGAAACATATGCCTTATATGTGAGTAGGTTATTCTTGTTTATAACAATCTTATTAACGCAGCCATGATCTAGGAAATGTAATATCATTTTGTCTCATCTTAGCTTCATGCGGATGGGGTTTCTACCGGTTTTAATAATACTTAATTAGTCAATACATTTCCTTATTAACGCCGCAGTTGGTTTGTTCGATACTTATTCGATTTCCAAATCAAGAAACATTATTCCTTTTAAAAACCAAGTACTCATTACTCACGAATGAGGTTTCACACTTTTTAACAAAACTCATATTAATTTAATTAAGTCAAGTCTCTTATCTTTTAAGATCAAGTCTCTTAACTTCTAAAATCAATAAATCATTCTTTTTATCTCTCTTAAGCCGTTATACCTAACTTCCCATAAAGCTAGTATAACTCTTAAGCTTTTAAAACCAAGTATTACTCTTCTTTCAAAAAGGTTTCTTAATTCTCTTGAAATACTTCAAGATTCTTATTATTCAGGCTTAAGTCAAAAGAAATTGCCGTAAAACTACGTTCAGTTACCACACGTACGTCTACCGTACTATATATATATTCTTTAAAATATCATGCTCAAGAGGATAGGAAGAATCACATACCTCGCGACGATTATCGACTATTAGCAAAACGCTCCACCGTTATTACCCGGCTAGCCTTGTCCACCTTTCAAGTAGATCACGCTACTCGCAGTACTTCAACCTATAACGGTTATATAAGTCTATCAATGTCTAGACTACACTGTAGAACATTCTAAACAGAGGCTTCTCTATTTTATGGAAAATTGGGCAGCACTACCCTACCCGTTAAGCTACACAAGTCTACTGTAATTACAGTCCTATGTAAGTACAATTTAATCTCTTCTTTAATATTCTTCTAATGCGATTTCAGTTTAACTCTCTTCTGTAATATCCTTCTATTACAGTTCAAATCTCTTCTATGAATCTTATATTCATTTCTATACTACTACAGTATGTAATTTCCAATTACAATATAAGGACAAGAGTATTTACCTCGATAAGCCCAAAATTATCCAAGATTTAATGTCGATCCTGAGCAACGTTTAGCTCCTACTCCGGGTGCTTCCCGCTCCAAACAACCCTTAGAAGTTCTACGCAACTTCTTCTTAATACTTCAACCGGCTATGAAGATTTTCCTTAGGGTTTCGTTTGTGTGACTGAAGGGAAGTATAGTAGTATTTCTGGGCTTTTAGTATAGGTGTAACCTTGGAATACTACAAGGTATTTGGGCCAAGGTATTTTGGAATAGTAACAATACTTGGAGAATACTTTTCTACCACGGGGGGGGGCGTATTTATACGAGACAACACTCAAGAGAGGGGGGTACTCTCGGCCGAAAGGCCTCACAAAGGGGAGGGTTTCGCCAAAGGCCTTCTGAGGGAGGGGTGCTCTTGGACGAGAGCTTCAAGAGGGAGGGGGAGGATTTCAAGACTTAGAAAGTGAGGAGTGGATGAAGAAGTCTTCAACTAAGGGGGGGTATTTATAGGCCAACCAATGGCCAAGATTGAGACAAGTGGGAGGCAAGTGTAAGGTGTGGATTTGGACAAGTGTTGTGTGGGTCCCACTTACTCATCTACCACACAAATATCCTACCAACCATTGACCAAATGTTTAAGGCAAAATAAACACAAAAAACGTGCCAAAGATTTCCCTCACCAACCGTCCACTTGAGGGTGACAAGTGTCGCCCTCTCGTTGGTCCAAAATATTTCATCTCTCGGAAAAATTCGCAAAAATTATAAATGACATAGCCGTAATTTTCCCTTCGCAAAGTCCGGAAAACGTTTCGTGAAACGATTCTTTCGCTAGTTGTGCCCAAAATTTTCGGTCCTGCCTAACTTAAGGCTTAAACTTTTATACGCACGCCTCACGTACATACTGAAATACGGTATAACATTCTCCTCCTTAGAAACATTCGTCGAATGTTCCTTCTAAGTCTCAAAACATACTGCGCCAAGATAGTCTTCACTACTATGCTTAGAAAAACAATCATGCCACACTGCCATAAAATAACACACGCGCAAATACTTAATTCAAGTCCAGGAATTACCTCTAACATCACAAAACTCCCACCCAGGGCTAAAAGATACTCCTTCGCACCTTCACTTTATAAAAGAAATGATCACATCTATGTTCTTAATACATGCTCGCTTCTTCCCTTACTCGTCAGACCGCCAGACACTCGAACTCTTTCTTACCACATTTCTGTTACTGCTTCTGTTTCCAAAATCTCTGGGTTACTACCTCCAACTTGATCATCATTAACTGGGAATACTCTGGATGGATCTCCGATACTTTTCCGAACATAACAACATGAAAGACCGGACATACTGCCTCCTAAGTCGGACGACAATGCTAACATATAGGCAACCTGGCCTATTCTTCACATGATCTAAAAAGGCCCAAAGTAACTCGGGCTAAGTTTCCTCTGTTTTCCAAAACTCGTCACACCCTTTTTCCGGGGTGGTACCTTCAAGAAGACCCACCGTCAACCTGAACTCCAAGCGTCGTCACCGATTATCCGCACGACTTCTGTTGACTCTAAGCTGCCAATAACCTCTTCTGGATAAGCTTCACCCTATCCACATCCTGCCGAAACAAGTATGAACCAACTATCTGAACCTTGCCAACATCGAACCAATCGATCGGCAACTTACATTTCCGCCCCTACAAGGCGTCATAATGAGATATCCGAATACTGATATGGTAGCTTATTATAATACACACTCAACCAAAAGGCGACTAATCCTTACAGCTACCTCTGAAATCAAAAACACCGGCCCGAGGGTGAATGCGATACTGAGACTCACCTGAGTTCCTAACCCTGCCTGGCAAACTTCCAGAAAAAGAAATAGCCGTAACCTGGGCTCCACTGCCTGCCATAAGGTGAAAGTAGGCACCTCGTGCAGCCTTACAACCTTCCTGATATAACATCTCGCATAACCCTCTGCCGAGTAAACGGTCTTGACTAAAAGACAAGATGGGCTGACCCCATCGGCCCGACTACTGGTCAAACGCATCCACGAACTCGTACGATGGTTAACTAAACTTGGGCCTAACACCCCCGTGACCCCACCACCTGGCGGGACCACCTCGAACTGACCCCACCACAATACAGGCCGCGGTTTGACCCGTAATTGGTCTGCAACCCGACCCGCTATCGCGCAAAACTCTTGTTCCCCGATCCGGAACAATCTCCTCATCGAGTCACGAAAACCTAGTGGTCTTCTTAGCTCAACTACCCTCTTTCATTTCATACCACTCAGGGACTTATCACACAGACATATCTCACGTATACTGTGCACTCTGATAAGGGTTAAACATAAATAAAAAAATATAAATTTCTTACTCGAGATGGCCTTGCCTATAAGGTCTCTACGTATAAAACTCTAAGGCTCACACTTTCCTTATCCCCAATCTTACCCGGTTAACTAACCATGATTTCTAATCACAATTAACACAATGCTATCTGAACATAACACTTAAGGTATACTCATCTTATCACACATACAAATCTCTAGAGGGTTAAGGATATACTTGTATCCACTGCTTCACTCCCCTCTGTCGTTTCAATCAATCCTGCCCGGCTGGGCGCATAGCAAAACAAGCTATCGAAGAAGTACGACACTCCCCACAATGACATCTACCACAACGGCCACACCGAGGTGGGGGTGGCCTCCTCTGGTTAACAAACCTTCCTCTCCGAGCCACTGAATCCGCAACTAATCTGGTAAGCTGAGTCCTCCTACTAGGACATCTTTTCGACACATGGCCCTGACGGTCGCAGGTAAAACAAGCACCAACTACAAGATGACATTCCCCGGGATGACGCCTGTCACTCTGTGAACACTGGGGAAAAACTGAACTCGGCTGGCTAGAACCTACGTGTATCTGTGAACCAGAAGCCCTGACCAACTCCGGCATACTCTGAACGTCCTGAACCCTGTGGAGGACCACTCTGCACTGGTGGAGGTGCATATCTAATCTGCTGCTGAGGCAGTTCGCCCTGAAAGTTACCAAAGGATCCTGCCGATCGGGCCCTCTTCTGCTGTCCTTGATTAATCTGTCGATCTCTACGTCTCTCGGCCTGCTGCGCATAAGCCCGTACGCAGGCCATGCTCATGCCTGACTGAAGAGCTACTCTTACACAACCCTCTCTCAGATAGTCATCAAGACCCGCGATAAATCGATACATAATATGCTCTCTGGTTGCTAAATCCCTAGCTCGTAACAAGGGCGTCTCTTTGCAACCCATACTTCCTGTTACTGGTCGTGGAACTGAAGGTTCAAATATCATGGCCGCAGTAGGAACTGCTGCCGCTGTGCTAAACTCTGTTGGGGCTGGTGATGTAGCAGAGCTCCCCGAATGAAGCACCATCCTAGGTGATGATTGGACATGTGCCCTCGTAACCCTCTCAGATTTACTCGCAGCCTCCTACGCTTTGCCCTTCTAGGCCGGTTGCCTTTACGCGAGGCATAACGGTAAGGGAAAGAATTACGTTAGAGGGGTCCAACTTATAACACATCTCTAAGGCACGATCTCGGAGTGAGAAGAATGGAAACCAATCCTAAATATCCTATAGCCTCCTGATTATTGGTGTGGTGCACAACACACCGATAATCAAGACTCTACTGGATACGGTCTGTAGACACTTTCCGAGGATTAATCGCTTCGATACCACTCTTGTCACGACCAACCGGGCCGTGATCGTGCCTTACCCGCACCCAAGTAGACATACATCAGTAATCGCGGAATATAAAACAAGACATGAAATAATAAGAAGTGCGAAACAGCTTTATTCGAGGAAAATTGCTTCTTGGCATATATATATAAAAACTTAAATCGAGCAGTTACATCCTTTTTAAAAACTACGCCGCCAGCGATTACTACAAACCTCTAAGAATGATATAACAACAATGGCGGGACGGGGCCCGCCATACCTGAATGTAATAACCTACAACAATGAGGACTATACCATGATAAGCCTCGGAGAAACGGAGCTTCCCAAACGTTGAGCTGTGATCCTAAGGCGAGGATCGATGATCGGTGTACCTCTACTGCGGTATGAGCAGCCCCGAAGAGTCGATCTGACAGTACCAAGTATGTGGAGAAAATGCTTGTAAATGAAATCATAGTAGTCTATATAAAGCATGAGACATATATGATAACCAAACTACGATTCCTGATAAATAAGCGATCATGTCAAGTCGTGGACTCACGCCTCAAGTCATCACTCAAATATAACTATGGGTCTCACGCCCGTAATATCAATCATGCCCGTGGAATACCTTCCTCACCTGGCGATCTATGATATAAAAGCACCAAGGAATACACATGAACACGGGTCCCACTGTGTCATAATAAAACCGTCTGGGGTAAATGCGAAGGCATAGCGACTACTAAGACCACGGTACCAACAAGGTCATAAAGCGTATCATGAGATCTGTCTAGACCGCCACATGATCGGCCGCCACTCGCGCGCAGATATCTAATGTGCGCGTCTAGTCTCGAACTTCCGCGACTCGCATAGGTCACTCGATGGCCCGCATGAGGTATTCCTCGCATCGAGGGTAGCTACTCCCGGCAACGTCCCGACTCGCGATCCGCGTAGCCCACATGACCGCATGACCATAAAGGCCGTACACTAACACGGAACTCTCGTAGCTCGCATAGGTCACCGGACCCAGCGAGGTATTCTCGAATCATAGGTCACACAGACCGCTGAGTCTACCCGCGTCGGAGGCGCCTTAACCCGGAATCATGTCAAGAGGTGAGTGATATAATACTAACATAACAGCTTATCGTTAAACAACATAAGCACAATAAGGGAAAACCCCCTTACACAAACATCACAAGATACTAACACACGTAGCATCCTAACATGTTTACTTATCAAATCAACAAGAAAGTATTACAAGGCTATCACAAACCAATACAATCAAGTTATTCACACAAGGTACTTTCTTTATGTTAACAAGTTCGCGGTTTTATCCCCAAAGTACTTCATACATTAATTCTTTAAAAGATCCGTTTCTTTCACAAAAGTCACACAATACAGTAGTATAAAAATAGAGTGACTATCTTTTTAAGTAAACCAAAACACTTCCTTTGTAAAATCAAGTAACAACATTATTTTCCAAGCGTTCGGTTGCCTAATTTCAAATGCTCAAGTTTCTCATTTTGAAAGGTTTCGTAGTTCATAGTTTTAATCACTTAATGATGTAATTCTCCTTTAAAACCATTTGAGAAACATATGCCTTATATGTGAGTCTGTTATTCTTGTTTATAACAATCTTATTAACGAAACCATGATCTAGGAAATGTAATATCATTTTGTCTCATCTTAGCTTCTATGCGGATGGGGTTTCTCTTGGTTTTAATAATACTTAATTAGTCAATACATTTCCCTTATTAACGCTGCAGTGGTTTGTTCGATACTTATTCTGATTTCCGAAATCAGTAAAACATTATTCCTTTTAAAAAACCAAGTACTCATTACTCACGAATGAGGTTTCACACTTTTTAACAAAACTCATATTAATTTAATTAAGTCAAGTCTCTTATCTTTTAAGATCAAGTCTCTTAACTTCTAAAATCAATAAATCATTCTTTTTATCTCTCTTAAGCCGTTATACCTAACTTCCCATAAAGCTAGTATAACTCTTAAGCTTTTAAAACCAAGTATTACTCTTCTTTCAAAAAGGTTTCTTAATTCTCTTGAAATACTTCAAGATTCTTATTATTCAGGCTTAAGTCAAAAGAAATTGCCGTAAAACTACGTTCAGTTAACACACGTACGTCTACCGTACTATATATATATTCTTTAAAATATCATGCTCAAGAGGATCTGAAGAATCACATACCTCGCGACGATTATCGACTATTAGCAAAACGCTCCACCGTTATTACCCGACTAGCCTTGTCCACCTTTCAAGTAGATCACGCTACTCGCAGTACTTCAACCTATAACGGTTATATAAGTCTATCAATGTCTAGACTACACTGTAGAACATTCTAAACAGAGGCTTCTCTATTTTACGGAAAATTGGGCAGCACTACCCTACCCGTTAAGCTACACAAGTCTACTGTAATTACAGTCCTATGTAAGTACAGTTTAATCTCTTCTTTAATATTCTTCTGATGCGATTTCAGTTTAACTCTCTTCTGTAATATCCTTCTATTACAGTTCAAATCTCTTCTATGAATCTTATATTCATTTCTATACTACTACAATATGTAATTTCCAATTACAATATAAGGACAAGAGTATTTACCTCGATAAGCCCAAAATTATCCAAGATTTAATGTCGATCCTGAGCAACGTTTAGCTCCTACTCCGGGTGCTCCAACCCGCTCCAAACAACCCTTAGAAGTTCTACCCAACTTCTTCTTAATACTTCAACCAGCTATGAAGATTTTCCTTAGGGTTTCGTTTGTGTGACTGAAGGGAAGTATAGTAGTATTTCTGGGATTTTAGTATATGTGTAACCTTGGAATACTACAAGGTATTTGGGCCAAGGTATTTTGGAATAGTAACAATACTTGGAGAATACTTTTCTACCAAGGGGTATTTATACGAGACAACACTCGAGAGAGGGTACTCTCGTGAAAGGCCTCACAAAGGGGAGGGTTTCGGCAAAGGCCTTCTCGAGGGGAGGGTGCTCTTGGGCGAGAGCTTGAGGGAGGAGGATTTCAAGACTTAGAAAGTGAGAGTGGATGAAGAAGTTCATCAACTAAGGGCGGTATTTATAGGCCAACCAATGGCCAAGATTGAGACAAGTGGGAGGCAAGTGTAAGGTGTGGATTTGGACAAGTGTTGTGTGGGTCCCACTTACTCATCTACCACACAAATATCCTACCAACCATTGACCAAATGTTTAAGGCAAAATAAACACAAAAAACGTGCCAAAGATTTCCCTCACCAACCGTCCACTTGAGGGTGACAAGTGTCTCCCTCTCGTTGGTCCAAAATATTTCATCTCTCGTAAAAATCCGCAAAAATTATAAATGACATAGCCGTAATTTTCCCTTCGCAAAGTCCGGAAAACGTTTCGTCGGAAAACGATTCTTTTCGCTAGTTGTGCCCAAAATTTTCGGTCCTTGCCTAACTTAAGGCTTAAACTTTTATACGTACGCCCTCACGTACATACTCTGGAAATACGGGGTATAACAAACGCAGCCCCCCGAAGGAGGTCAGTACAACAGGTACCAAGTATGTGAAACTGAAAATACTGTAATGAAATCACATTTCATCATTTTATAAAATCATTTCGCAATAAGTAAACTGTTATGTCAAGTAAGGGGACGCATATCCTCAAAATAATCACTCACACATAACTATGGGTCTCACGCCCATAATATCAATCATGCCCGTGGAACCCATTCCTCACTGTCGGCAGTACATGATGTAAAACAACACCCATATGTGAACCTGAACACTAGATCCTGCCTGCTTCATTAAACCGATCGGGCCAAGTAGAGTAGCCAACTACCAGATCTGAAGGCTAGTCATAAAACTTCACGGGCCAAGTACGGAAGCCAACTACCAGATCCAAACCAGCCACGCAACTGGCCGAGGCAAGTATCTTAAGCTAGCGTACCAGAGCCTACCGTATCACGAGATATGACCGTGGCAAGTATCTTAAGCTATATACCAGAGCCTGCCGATACACTAGAAATGACCAGGACAAGTATCTAAAGTGTGCATGTAACCACATATACAAATCAAGCCCGTGATTGTTCGTCACCGCGGCAAGCTTCATGGATTAGCGGCCCATGGACTAATAACATAACCCGGGGATTTAACCCCTCACAATGACCGCATGCCCCGGCATCTTACCTCGGCATAAGCATGGCCATGAAACCATCCTACTGGACGCATACCCGTGGGCCACCCATCGTGTCAGTATGTCCAAAGGAAATAACAAGATAATACTCAAAGTGGACGCATACTCGTGGGCCACCCATCGTGTCAGTATGTCCAAAAGAAATAACCAGATAATACTCAAAGTGGACGCATACCCGTGGACCATCCAACGCGTCAGTATGTCCAACAATCAATCAAATAGCCGGCCCTCCACCGAGAGACACGGTAGCACAAAATCAAACACTTGCACCACAACAAAGCTATCACCACAAGCATAGGCAAGTTTAAGGTACTTTTATTTTATGTCAACAATCCGGGTTTCAACCCCAAAATACTACATACTTTCATTCTTTCAAAAAGACCTTTTTTTACGTAAAAGCCATACGATACTATCACTCGTAGTATCCAACACATTTTCTTTTCAAACCAAATTACTACACCTTTCAGAAAATCCTTACACGACTTTTAAAATCAAGTACTCTATACTTTTTAAACCAAGTGCTTTATAGTTTTAAGACAATATCAAGTATACTTTTAAAACCCCGTAAATTACTCTTTTCAAAACAAGTAACCCATACTTAAATCAAGTTACTTCTCCTTTTCCAAAATCAAGCCGTTTATAAGTAAAGTCTCTTATTTTAACTTCATAAAGTCGTTATAACTAACTTCCCATAAAGCTATTATAACACTTTATGTTTTAAATAAACCAAATTCATTTCACACTCGTACGTCTACCGTACTATATAGTTTACAACAAATCATGCTAAAGAGTATAGGAAGAATCACATACCTCTTCGGCTTAATCCACAAGCCAAGTCGAGTATGCGTGGCGTGAAAATCCACCTATAATAACCACAATATATCTAACAACCTCTAGTTCTCTTCGTAGCATATTCTAAGTAAATAGTTCCTTATTCTACGGAAAATTCGTGACACCTCCCCACAATCACATAAATAACCTCCTAACAAGGCTTGTTACAAGCCAACAACTCGAGGGATTACCGTCTAACGGGCGTGTGCAATTACCTCATAATAATACTACACAAGTCTATGCATCTGATTCGATTCTTTTATAAACATCCTTCCAATATATCTTATACTCAGTTCTAAATTACTACAATATGTAATATCCAATTACAATAGGGGGACATAGATCATTACCTCGACAAGCCCAAAATTATCCAAGTTTTTAAGTCGATCCTGAGCAACGTTTAGCTCCAATTCCTTACGCTCCAACCCGCTCCAAGCAACCCTTAGAAGTTTCTAAACAACTTCTCTTAACACTTCAACTCCAAAAAGTGAAGAACACTTAGGCTTTAAATGTGTCTAGTTTCGGCCAAGGGGAGGTTCTTAGGCTAGGGGTGTGAAATCTTTTCTAACTCTTGGTTACTAATCTTCCTAATACACTAAGGAAGAACACTTCGAAGTTTAAGAATTTTTGGACAAAGTTTGGTTAAGGGAGAGGGGTGTTGGACGAGAACTACAACAAAGGGGGAAAGGATTTTTGTGACTTGGAAATTGTTTAAGTGGATGAAGAAGTCTTGCAACTTAAGGGGGTATTTATAGGACATTCAAGGGCTAGGATTGAAGCATGTGTATGGTGTAGATTGGGGACATGTGTTGTGTGGGTCCCACTTATCTATCTACTCCACAAATATCTTGCAAGACTTTGACCAAATGTTTTAAGCCTTTTTCATGAAAAAAACGTGTAAACCATGTCCTCCAATTCGTCCACCAAGTGCCACCTAGGGGTGACACATGCCGCCCTCCTATTGGTCCAAAATATTTCATTTTCCGAGAATATCCGTAATGCCTAAAATTCGAAAACAAAGTGGGCCTCACAAAACCGTAAATTCTCCCGTGGGCCCCACGTGACCAATTCCGGAAATAAAATTCCAAAATTCTCAAAATAATCCCAGAAGTCTGAATACCGAATCTGGGAATCCAATTCCCATAAACGAACCTTTTTCCTTCACAAAAGCCGGAAACTTTTCCGTCGAAAAATCACATCTTTCTTCCTTTCCAATTTTCGTGTCGTATTTTCGTACGTACGTCCTCACATACATACCCTGGAACTACGGGGTGTAACATTCTTCCCCCCTTAGAAACATTCGTCCCGAATGTTCCTTCTAAGTCTCCAAACACGCTTGCTTCGGTATAGTCTTCACCACTATACTTACCTAACCAATTATGCCGCACCTGGCCATAATATAACACACGCGCAAAAATTCACATCCAAACCAATGAGAAATCACCTCTAACATTACAAAAGCTCCCACTCATGGTCTAAGGATACTCCCTTCGCATCTTTACTTCTCAAAAGAAATGGTCACTTCCGATCTCTTAACACAGTACTACAGACCTCTAAGAATATAACAACAACTATGACGGGACAGGGCCCCGCCATTCCCCTGAATGTACAAGTACCTACAGTGACAGGGGACTATACCAAAAGATAAGCCTCCGGAGAAATGGAGCTTCCCAAACGATGAACTGCGATCCTATGAACGAGGATCAACAACTGGTGTACCTATACCTGCGGCATGAGCGGCCCGAAGAAGTCGATCTGGCCAATTGCAGTATGTGGAAAAAATCTGTAATGAAATCACATTTCATCATTTTATAAAATCATTTCACAATAAGTGATTATGTCAAGTAAGGGGCGCGTATCCTCAAAATAATCACTACACATAACTATGGGTCTCACGCCATAATATCAATCATGCGTGGAACCCATTCCTCACCTGCCAAGATACATGATGTAAAACAACACCCGTATGTGAACACGAACACTAGATCACCGCTGCGTCATTAAACCGACGCTAAGTAGAGTAGCCAACTACCAGATCCGGCTAGTCATAAAACTTCACGCCAAGCACGGAAGCCAACTACGGATCCAAACCAGCCACGAATCGCCGAGGCAAGTATCTTAAGCTAGCGTGCGAGCCTACCGTCTCACGAGATATGGCCGGTGGCAAGTATCTTAAGCTATCTACGAGCCCGCCGATACACGAGAAATGACCAGACAAGTATCTAAAGTGTGCTCAGAACCACATGTACAAATCAAGCTCGTGATTGTTCGTCATCGCGCAAGCTTCATGGATTAGCGGTCCATGGACTAATAACATAACCCGGATTTAACCCTCACAATGACCGCATGCCCGGGCATCTTACCTCGGTATAAGCATGGCCATGAAACCATCCTACTGGACGCATACCCGTGGGCCACCCATCGTGTCAGTATGTCCAAAGGAAATAACAAGATAATACTCAAAGTGGACGCATATTCGTGGGCCACCCATCGTGTCAGTATGTCCAAAAGAAATAACCAGATAATACTCAAAGTGGACGCATACCCGTGGACCATCCAACGCGTCAGTATGTCCAACAATCAATCAAATAGCCGGCCCTCCACCGAGAGACACGGTAGCACAAAATCAAACACTTGCAGCACAACAAAGCTATCACCACAAGCATAGGCAAGTTTAAGGTACTTTTATTTTATGTCAACAATCCGGGTTTCAACCTCAAAATACTACATACTTTAATTCTGTTATACCCCGTATTTCCAGAGTATATATGTGAGGACGTACGTACATTTGTACAAACCCTAATTAGGTTAAGGATGGAATTGTGAACTTTCAACAGAAAAGATTCCGAACCTTGTGAAGGAAATTCTACGTTTTTAATATTTTAACCGATTGCGGATTTTTCCGAGAGGCGAAATATTTTGGACCAATAGGAGGGCGACATGTGTCACCCTTAGTTGGCATGGGTTGGACGAAAATGTTGGCCAAGTGGACTAAGTCAAATGTCAAGTCTTGGAAGATATTTCTTTGGGTGAGTGGGAGTAGGTAGAGGCGTTTTTTTGGGCAAGTGAGAGGCTTGCCTTGGACGATTTTTGTGTGTTAGTGGAAGGCCACATGGCTCTTTGTTGTGGGGGACATATGTCCCAATGTTGTGGTGGACATATGTCCCAAGGTTGTGGAGGACACTTGGTTGGAAGACCTCACTCTTCAAATGGATCCAAATCTACACCCTCCATTTGTTTTAATCTTGGCCCCTGGTGGTTCTATAAATACCCCTTGTGTGCAAGACTTATTCTTCATCCCTTAAACATTTTCCAAGTCTCAAAATCCCTCTCCCCCTCTTGAAAGCTCTCGTCCAAACTCCTCCCCTTTGTGAAGCCTCGGTAGAAACACCCCCTTCCTAGTTGTTCTTGTGAAATACCCCCTTGGTAGAAAAATACTCTCCAAGTATTGTTGTTATTCCAAAATACCTTAGCCAAATACCTTGTAGTATTCCTAAGTTACCTCTACACTAAAAGCCCAGAAATACTACTTTATATCCATTAGTCACAAAACGAAACCCTAGGAAATTCTTCATTGTTGGTTGAAGTATTAAGTAGAAGTTGTGTAGAACTTCTAAGGGTTTCTTGGAGCGAATTGGAGCGTACAGAATAGGAGCTAAACCTTGCTCAGGATCGACATTTAAACTTGGATAATTTTGGGCTTATCGAGGTAAATATCCTGTCCTTCTATTGTAATTGGAAATTACATACTGTAGTAGTATAGAAATGAGTATAAGATATATAGAAGGATGGTATAAGAGAAGAGTATTGAACTGTACTTACATAGGATTGTATTTACAGTAGACTTGTGTAGTTTAACGGGTAGGGAAGTGCTGCCCGATTTTCCGTAGAATAGAGAACCCTCTGCTTAGAATATTCTACAGAGTAGTCTAGACGTTGATAGACGTATTTGACTATTATAGGTTGATACTTTGCGCGCGACATATTCGACTTGGCAGGTGGATTTCGCCGAGGAGGTATGTGATTCTTCCTATCCTCTTGAGCATTATATTTTGATATATATATATAGTACGGTAGACGTACGTGTGATAACTAAAAAGGGTTTTACTCTGATGTCTTTTGACTTGAGTTTTATATAATAAGAATCTTGAAGTATTTCAAAAGAAGTATGAATCGTTTTTTAAAGAAGAGTAATACTTAGTTTTAAAAGCTTAAGAGTTATACTAGCTTTATGGGAAGTTAGGTATAACGACTTAAAAGAGAAAAGGCAGTTTACTTAATTGTTTATGGAAGCCTTGTATTGATTTCGGAAATGAGAATAAGTATCGAACAAACCATCGCAGCTTAATAAAGGAAAATGTATTGACTAATTAAGTATTATTAAAACCAGTAGAAACCTCCATCTGCATAGAAGCTAAGATAAGACAAAATTGTATTACATTTTCTAGATCATGGCTGCTTTAATAAGATTGTTATAAACAAGAATGAACTACTCACACATAAGATATATGTTACTCAATTTTGTTAAAAGAAGAAATTACGTTGTTAGGACAATGAACTATGAAATCTTTCGAAAATAAGAGACTTAAGTATTTAAGAATATGCAACTTGAACTTTTGGAAAAGAATGTTGTTACTTGACTTTAAAACGGTAAAATGTGTTGGTTTAAAAATAAAGGCATGGTATTGTCTTAATCTGTCTTAAAAGAGAGTTTAAATGTTATGATCAATTTGATACCGAGTCCATGGGATGGACCGGGAATGTATTCCACCACGTTTTGATACCGAGTCCATGGGATGGACCGGGAATGTATTCCACCACGTTTTGATACCGAGTCCATGGGATGGACCGGGAATGTATTCCACCACGTTTTGATACCGAGTCCATAAGATGGACCGGGAATGTATTCCACCACATTTTGATACCGAGTCCATGGGATGGACCGGGAATATATTCCACCACGTTTTGATACCGAGTCCATGAGATGGACCGGGAATGTATTCCACCACGTTTTGATACCGAGTCCATGGGATGGACCGGGAATGTATACCACCACGTTTTGATACCGAGTCCATGAGATGGACGGGGAATGTATTCCACCCGATTTGATACCGAGTCCATGAGATGGACCGGGAATGTATTCCATACGATCCGGCACCGAGTCCATGAGATGGACCGGGAATGTGACCATGCGATTTCACCTCGAGTCCCATGGGATGGGCCGAGACATGTTATACGTATCACACGATTTATACCTAGATCAGGCAGTGGCGGCGAGTTCCACGCATGAGGATGACTTGAGGGTGTGAGTCCCTGACTTGACATGAGTGCTTTTATGTTGTGTACTGTAGTTTGTTATCACACATGTCTCGTGTTTTATATAAACTGTTATGATTTCATTTACGATTTTTCGCCACATACTTGATAATTGCCAGATTGACCTCGCGGCTGCGTTCATGCCGCAGGTAGAGGTACATCGGTTGATCCTCACTCTTAGGATCACAGTTCAGCGTATTGGGAAGCCCCGTTTTCTCCGGAGGCTTATCTTTTGGTATATTTTCCCCAAGTTTGTAAGTTCTTGTACATTCAGGGGTATGGCGGGGCCCTGTCCCGTCATAGTTGTTGTATAAATCTTAGAGTGCAGTAGTATCTGTAGGCGTGATTTGTAAAAGGGATGTAACCGTTCAAGTGTATATATATATATATGCCGAAAGGCAATCTTCTCTCGATAAACTGCTCTCATTCTATAATTGTTTCATGTCTTGTTTTTATATTCCGATTACGACGATGTTGTATCGCTAGGAGTGCGTAAGGCACGACCACGCCCGCTGGGTCGTTACAAAAGTGGTATTAGAGCAGTTAATCCTCGGAAAGTGTCTACAGACCGTGTCTAGTAGAGTCTTGATTATCGATGTGTTGTGCACCACATCTATAATCAGGAGGCTGCAGGACATTTAGGGTTGGTTTCCATTCTTCTCATTACGAGATTGTGCCTGTGAGCCGTGTTATAAGTTGGACCCCTCCGACGTATTTCGTTTTACCGATTATGCCTCCGCTAGTGCAACCCGCCCAGATGGGCAAGGCAGCCGAGGAGCCGCTAGTAGGATACAGAGGAGTACGAGGCGCAGCGTCATTACGAGATAGTGCTTGACGACGAGTTTTGCGACGCCGCCACCATCGAGTTTAGAGCCGCAGCATGGCTGCTGAGACCACAAGTGTCACGACCGAACTGGGCTGGATCGTGCCTTACCGGGCACCCTAGTGATACAACATCGAGTAATCAGAACATAATACACATACATGAAACAAATGAAGTACAAAACAAGAATTGAGGAAAACTTGCCTTCGGCATATATAACTAACAACTCTTACAAATGAGCAGTTTAATCCTTTTTACAAACCCCGCCACAACAAGATTACTGCACTTCTAAGAATGATACGACAACAATGGCGGGACAGGGCCCCGCCATACCCCTGAATGTAAATACCTACAACGACAGGGGACTATACCAAGATAAGCCTCCGGAGAACGGAGCTTTCCCAAACGCTGAACTGTGACCCTAAGAGCGAGGATCAACGACTGGTGTACCTTTACCTGCGGCATGAACGCAGCCCCCCGAAGGAGGTCAGTACAACAGGTACCGAGTATGCGAAACTGAAAATACTGTAAATGAAATCATAGTAGTCTATATAAAGCAGGAGACATGTATGATAACCAAACTACAGTTCACAATAAATAAGCAGTCATATCAAGTCAGGGACTCACGCCCTCGAAGTCATCACTCAAATACATTAATATGTGTCTCACTCACACAACATCAATCATGCGTGGAATACCTTCCGCCGCCATCCAATGATAGAAAAGCACCAAGGAACACATGAACAACGGGTCCCACTGTGCCCAAATAAAGCAAGATGGTGAGGCACGAAGGCATGGCCGACTACTAACACCTACGATTAACAAGGTCAAATCGAATCATGATATCTGTCTGACCGTCACATGATCAAAGCCGTCACTCGCCCGCAATATCAAATGCGCGTCTAGCCTGGAACTCCCCGCACTCGCATAGGCCAATCTCATAGGCCCGCATGAGGTATAACCCCGCATCGAGGGTAGCTACTCCCGCATCGCCCCGACTCGCGATCGCATGGCCACATAGACCGCATGACCATAAAGGCCACACACTAACCTCGAACTCGTAGCTCCAAGATAGCCCCGGGACCCGCATGAGGTATTCTCGAATCATGGTCCTGCATCACTGAGTCTACCCCAGACGGAGGGCGCTTAACCCGAAACACGGTGAGTGGTATAATACCAACATAACAGTTTATCGTTTAAACATCATAAGCACAATCAAGGGAAAATCCCTTTACACAAACATCACAGAATACTAACACACGTAGCATCCTAATATGATTACTTATCAAATCAACACGAAGGTATTACAAGGCTATCACAAACCAACACAATCCATTATACACACAAGGTACATTCTATTGTATGATTAACAAGATCGAGTATCTATTCTCAAAGTACTTCATACATTATCTTTTAAAAGATACGTTACATTTACAAAAGTCACACAATACCCGTAGTATATGAAAACTAGAGTGATTATCTTTTGAAGTAAAGCAAAACACTTCTCTTTGTAAAATCAAGTAACAACATTATTTCTCAAACGTCCAAGTTTGCCTAATTTCAAATGTTCACGTTTCTTACTTTAGAAAGGTTTCGTAGTTCATGGTCTTATTCATTTAAGAATATAATTCTCTTTAAACTATTTGAGAAACATAAGCCTTATATGTGAGTAGGATATTCTTGTTTATAACAATCTTATTACAGCAGTCATGATCTAGGAAATATCATTTTGTCTCATCTTAGCTTCTATGCAGATGGAAGTTTCTACTGGTTTTTAATAATACTTAATCTGTCAAAACATTTCCTTTTATTAACGCTGCATGGTTTGTCGATACACGCTCGATTTCCAAATCAAGAAACATTCTTAAGCCGTTATACCTAACTTCCCATAAAGCTAGTATAACTCTTAAGTTTTTCAAAAACCAAGTATTACTTCTTCTTTCGAAATGATTCAAAAATCTTTTGAAAAACTTCAAGTTCTTTATTAACACATAACAAGCCAGTTATAGTTCAAATCAGTTACCTTTTAAAAACCACAAGTATTTTCTTACCAACATAAAGCTGTTATAACCAACTTCCCATAAAGCCGTTATAACACTTTATGTTTTAAACCAATCAAATACATTTAGCACATGTACGTCTACCGTACTACATAGTTCACACATATCATGCTAGAAGAGATAGGAAGAGGTTCACATACCTCGCGACGAGTATCGACTAATAGCAAAACGCTCCAAGTACCTCCAACCGTCGGCTACTCCTTAAGCCAAGTAGATCGCGCCACGCGTAGTACTCAACCTATAAGGCCACGCGCGCTATTAATATTTAGATCCCTACGCAGAACATTCTACGTAAAATTCAAAGACCTCCCCGCAACAAACAGGTAAATCTCCTCCTTTATCGAGGCCTACCAAGCAAACCAGTGGGGTTATACATCTAACCCGAACGGGTACAATTCTACTCCACAGAAAAGCTACACAAGTCTATCAGAATACGCCTTATGTAAATACAACAAGATTCTTCTTCAAAAGGTTTCTTATTATTCAGGCTTAAGTCAAAAGACATTGCCGATAACTACGTTCAGTTCTATATATAGTATACTTCAACTATATAATCATACAACATGTAATTTCCAATTACAATAGAGGGACAAGATATTTACCTCGATAAGCCCATAATTATCCGAGTTTAAATGTCGATCCTGAGCAAGGTTTAGCTCCTACTCCGTGCGCTCCAACCCGCTCTAAACAACCCTTAGAAGTTCTAACCAACTTCTACTTATTACTCCAACTAACCATGGAGATTTTCCTTAGGGTTTCGGTTTGTGACTGACGGAAGTATAATAGTATTTGCTGGGCTTTTCGTATAGGTATAACCTTAGAATACTACAAGGTATACGGCTAAGGTAATTTGGGCATTATAACAATACTTTTGAGAGTATTTCTAACAAGAGGGGGGGTATTTATACGAAAACTACTAGGCTAGGGGGGGGTGTACCCCACGGCTAGCACCCTAAGGAGGGGGGGTGTCTACCCCTCGGCCTACCCCACTAGGGGGGGGACTCTCGGCCAAGGGGGGGGGAGAGGGGCTCTCGGCTAAGGCCTCACAAGGGGGGAGAAAGAGAGCTTTCAAGACTTAGGCAAATTTATGGATGAAGAAGTTCATCAAAGGGAGGGGTATTTATACTACAAGCCAAGGCCAACCAATGGCCAAGATCTAGCCAAGTGCTATGCAAGTGTAGGGCCAAGATTCACCCAAGTACACCTTATCCATCTACCACCAAAATATCCTACCTACTACTTGACAAAAGCCACTCCAATCGTCCAAGCCATTTCCGCCCATTCCTCCCAATGAGAGGGTGACAAGTGTCGCCCTCTTGTTGGTCCAAAATGTTTCGTCTCTCGGAAAAATCCGCAAAAATTAGAAATGACATAGCCGGAATTTTCCCTACGAAAGTCGTGGAAAACGTTTCGCCGAAAAACGACTCTAATCGGTGTTGTGCACAAAAGTAAATCGCCAAGCCTATTCTCAAGTTCAAATTTTCTACGCACGCCCCACGCATACTGCGGAAATACGGGGTATAACATTCTCCCCTCCTTAGAAACATTCGTCCCGAATGTTCCTTCTAAGTCTCAAAACAAACGTGCGCCAGTATAGTCTTCACTACCATACTTACGAAACAATCCTGCCACAATGGCCACAGAAACAACTGCGCAAAAAAATACTTACATCCAAGTCCACGAGGAAACACCTCTAACATTACCACAACCACCTCTCTCCGGGGTCTAAAATATACTTCCTTCGCACCTTCTCCTTACAAAAGAAATGATCACATCTATGCTCGCCATACATGCTCGCTTCTTCCCGATACCACTTTTGTCACTTTGCCGCGAGGTTCTAGTGTCACTCCGGTGACCCAACAAATGGTACCGGACTACATGTGATCCCTGAGGCTGTCGTACACTCGAACTCTTACCACATTTCGACATCGCTTTTCCAAAACTCGGGTTACTATCTCTAACGTGGTCATCATTAATCGGGAACACTGATGGATCTCCGATACTTTCCCGATCATAACAATACGAAAGACGGACGCATCGCCTCCTAAGTCGGACGGCAAAAGCTAACATATAGGCAACCCGCCTACTCGCACCAGATCCGCAAGGCCCAAAGTAACTCGGGCTAAGTTCCTCTGCTTTCCAAAACTCGTCACACCCAAACCTGGGTGGTATCTTCAAGAAGAACGACATTCAACCTGAACTCTAAGCGTCGTCGCCGATTATCCGCACGATTTCTCTGAGCTGCCAGAACCTCTTCTACACAAGCTTTACTCTATCCACAGTCTGCTGGAACAAGCCTGAACCAACTATTTGAATCTTGCCAACATCGAACCAATCGACGGCGACTTACACATCCGCCCTACAAGGCTTTATAAGGCGACACCGAACACCGAAATGGTAGCTTAAATACTCCTCCACAGAGACAACAATCCCCACAACTACCTCGAAATCCACGACCGCCCGGTGGCGAATGCGATTCCGAGACTCACCGAGTTCTTAACCTGCTGGTAAAACTTCCGAAACCAAAACAGTGCACTGGCTCCACTATGCGCCATAAGGTGAAGGTAGGCACCTCGTGCAGCCTTACAACCTTCTCGATATATCATCTCGCATAACCTTACGAGTAAACGGCCTTTGCTAGAAGACAAGGCGGTGACCTCCTCGCCCGACTCATCGGTCGAATCGATCCACGAATTCATACGTTGGTTAACTAAACTCGCCTAACACCCTCGTGACCCTACCACAAGGCGACCACCACAACCGCCCTCCACCAAACATGTCGCGGGTTGACCCGCAACGTGGCCTCAACCCGACCCGGCAACGCGCTAAACGCTAGCTCTCCGAAGGAAAACTCTCACTAATCACGTTACGAAAACCTAGCGGTCTTCTTAGCTCAACTACCCTCTTTCATTCCACACTACTCAGGGACTAATCCCACAAACATAACTCACGTGCACTATGCACTCCTATAAGGGTCAAACATAAACAATACATCTTTTACTCGAGATGGCCTTACCTCTAAGGTCTCTACGTATAAAACTCTAAGGCTCACACCTTCTCTATCCCCCAATATCTTACTCGGTTAACCCACCATGATTTCTAATCACAACTAACACACTGCTATCAGAACATAGCACTTAAGGTATACTCACCTTATCACACATACAGATCTCTAGAGGGTTAAGGATATATCTATATCTACTGCTTCACTCCCCTTAGTCGTTCTAATCAAACCGCCCGTAGGCGATAGCAGTGGAGATGACGAACTACCCACCGATCCTGAAGGCTAAGTCCTCCTGCAAGGACACTCTTTCGACATCAGACCCTGACGGTCATAGGTACAACAAGTACCATCTAAAAGACGACATTCCCTGGGATGACGCCTGCCACACTGTGAACACTGGAAAAAAAAGAAAACTGAATCCGGCTGGCTGGAACCTACGTGTAGCTGTGAACCGGAAGCTCTGGAGCTCTGACCAACTCCTGCATACCCCGAACGTCCTGAACCCCGCGAGGACCTTTTCGTGACCGTGGATGCGCATAATCTAATCTGCTGGTGAGGCGACTCGCCTCGCAAGTTACCAAAGGACCTTGCTACTCTGGCCCTCTTCTGCTGTCCTTCGTTAACCCGTCGATCTCTACTTTTCTTGGCCTGCTGCGCATAAGCCCGTACACAGGCCATGCTCAAGCCTAACTGAAGAACTTACTCTTGCACAACCTTCTCGTTGATATTCATCAAGACTCGCAGACATCGGTATACTCTCGTAGTCAAATCCATAGTTAGTAATGGTCGCCTCCTTGAAATCTATATTCTCTGTTCGGCCGTGGAACCGAAGGTTCAAATATCATGGCCGCAGAGGAATCGCCGCCGTGCTAAACTCTGCTGGGCTAGCGACGCAAAAACTCCCGAATGAAGCACCACCCGGTGATGATTGGGCTGTGCTCACGTAACCTCTCAGATTTACTTGCAGCCTCCGCCGCTTTGCCTCTCTGGCGGGTTGCCTACGCGAGGCATAGCGGTAAGTGGAAAGAAATACGTTAGAGGTCCAACTTACAACACCGCTCTAAGGCACGATCTCGAGTGAGAAGAATAGAAACCAATCCTAAATATCCTATAGCCTCACGATTATTGGTGTGGTGCACAACACACCGATAATCAAGACTTCATCGATACGGTGCAGACACTTTCCGAGGATTAATCGCTCGATACCACTTTTGTCACGACCAACCGGGGCGTGGATCGTGCCTTACCGGGCACCCTAGTGATACAACATCAGTAATCAATGAACATAATACACATACATGAAACAAATGAAGTACAAAACGATAATTTGAGGAAAACTTGCCTTTCGGCATATATAAATAACAACTCTTACAAATGAGCAGTTTAATCCTTTTTACAAACCCCGCCACAACAAGATTACTGCACTTCTAAGAAAAGATCGACAACAATGGCGACAGGGCTCCGCCATACCACGAATGTAAATACCTACAACGACAGGACTATACGAAGATAAGCCTCCGAGAACGGAGCTTTCCCAAACGCAATCGTGACCTAAGGCGAGGATCAACGATGGTGTACCTTTACTGCGGCATGAACGCAGCCCAAGGAGGTCGACAACAAAATTTAGAGTATGCGAATCGAAAATATCGTAAATGAAATCATAGTAGTCTATATAAAGCAGAGACATGTATGATAACCAAACTACGATTCACAATAAATAAGCAAATATATCAAGTCGTGACTCACGCCTCAAGTCATCACTCAAATACATAAATATGGGTCTCACGCCACAACATCAATCATGCGTGGAATACCTTCCTCGCCGCAGCCAATGATAGAAAAGCACCAAGGAACACACATGAACAACGGGTCCCACTGCGTCAAATAAAATAGTGCAGTAGGCACGAAGGCATAGCCGACTACTAACACCTACAAGACTAACAAGGTCAAATCGAATCATGATATCTGTCTTGCACCGTCACATGATCAAAGCCGTCACTCGCCCGCAATATCAAATGCGCGTCTAGCCCCGAACTCCCGCGACTCGCATAGGCCAATCTCATAGGCCCGCATGAGGTATAACCCCGCATCGAGGGTAGCTACTCCCGCATCGCCCCGACTCGCGATCCGCATGGCCACATGCATCGCATGACCATAAAGGACGACACTAACCTCGAACTCGTAGCTCCGCATAGGCCCCCAGGACCCGCATGAGGTATTCTCGAATCATGGTCCCAGACCGCCTGAGTCTACCCCGCATCGGAGGGCAGCTTAACCCCCGGAAACACGGTGAGTGGTATAATACCAACATAACAGTTTATCGTTTAAACATCATAAGCACAATCAAGGGAAAATCCCTTTACACAAACATAACAGAATACTAACACACCTAGCATCATAATATTATTACTAACCAAATCAAAACTAAGGAATTACAAGGATATCACAAAACAACACAAACCAGTTATACACACAAGGTACATTCTATTGTATGATTAACAAGATCGAGTATCTATTCTCAAAGTACTTCATACATTATCTTTTAAAAGATACGTTACGTTTACAAAAGTCACACAATACCCTTAGTATATGAAAACTAGAGTGATTATCTTTTGAAGTAAAGCAAAACACTTCTCTTTGTAAAATCAAGTAACAACATTATTTCTCAAACGTCCAAGTTTGCCTAATTTCAAATGTTCACGTTTCTTACTTTAGAAAGGTTTCGTAGTTCATAGTCTTATTCATTTAAGAATATAATTCTCTTTTAAACTATCTGAGAAACATAAGCCTTATATGTGAGTAGGATATTCTTGTTTATAACAATCTTATTACAGCAGCCATGATCTAGGAAATATCATTTTGTCTCATCTTAGCTTCATGCGGATGGAAGTTTCTCTTGGTTTTAATAATACTTAATCACAAACATTTCCTTTTATTAACGCCGCAGTGGTTTGTCGATACACGTTCGATTTCGAAATCAAGAAACATTCTTAAGCCGTTATACCTAACTTCCCATAAAGCTAGTATAACTCTTAAGTTTTTCAAAAACCAAGTATTACTTCTTCTTTCGAAATGATTCAAAAATCTTTTGAAAAACATCAAGTTCTTTATTAACACATAACAAGCCAATTATAGTTCAAATCAGTTACCTTTTAAAAACCACAAGTATTTTCTTACCAACATAAAGCTGTTATAACCAACTTCCCATAAAGCCGTTATAACACTTTATGTTTTAAACCAATCAAATACATTTAGCACATGTACGTCTACCGTACTACATAGTTCACACATATCATGCTAGAAGAGATAGGAAGAGGTTCACATACCTCGCGACGAGTATCGACTAATAGCAAAACGCTCCAAGTACCTCCAACCGTTGGCTACTCCTTAAGCCAAGTAGATCGCGCCACGCGTAGTACTCAACCTATAAGGCCACAAGGCGCTTATTAATATTTAGATCCCTACGTAGAACATTCTACAGAAAATTCGCAAAGACTCCCAAGCAACAGCGTAAATCTCCTCCTTTATCGAGGCCGGCTACCAAGCCAACCAGGGGGGGTTATACATCTAACCCGAACGGGTACAATTCTACTCCACAGAAAAGCTACACAAGTCTACTGTAATACAGTCTTATGTAAATACAGTTCAGTACTCTTCTTTCGAAAAGGTTTCTTATTATTCAGGCTTAAGTCAAAAGACATTGCCGATAACTACGTTCAGTTCTATATATAGTATACTTCAACTATATAATCATACAACATGTAATTTCCAATTACAATAGAGGGACAAGATATTTACCTCGATAAGCCCATAATTATCCGAGTTTAAATGTCGATCCTGAGCAAGGTTTAGCTCCTACTCCGTGCGCTCCAACCCGCTCTAAACAACCCTTAGAAGTTCTAACCAACTTCTACTTATTACTCCAACTAACCATGGAGATTTTCCTTAGGGTTTCGGTTTTGTGACGGAAGGGAAGTATAATAGTATTTCTGGGCTTTTCGTATAAGTATAACCTTAGAATACTACAAGGTATACGGCTAAGGTAATTTGGGCATTATAACAATACTTTTGAGAGTATTTCTAACAAGAGGGGGGGTATTTATACGAAAACTACTAGGCTAGGGGGGGTACCCCACGACTAGCACCCCAAGGAGGGGGTGTCACCTCGCCTACCCCACTGTGGGGACTCTCGGCCAAGGGGGGGGGGGGGGAGAGGGGCTCTCGGCTAAGGCCTCACAAGGGGGGAGAAAGAGAGCTTTCAAGACTTAGGCAAATTTATGGATGAAGAAGTTCATCAAAGGGAGGGGTATTTATACTACAAGCCAAGTACAACCAATGGCCAAGATCTAGCCAAGTGCTATGCAAGTGTAGGGCCAAGATTCACCCAAGTACACCTTATCCATCTACCACCAAAATATCCTACCTACTACTTGACAAAAGCCACTCCAATCGTCCAAGCCATTTCCGCCCATTCCTCCCAATGAGAGGGTGACAAGTGTCGCCCTCTTGTTGGTCCAAAATGTTTCGTCTCTCGGAAAAATCCGCAAAAATTAGAAATGACATAGCCGGAATTTTTCCTACGAAATCGTGAAAACGTTTAAAAAACGACTCTAATCGGGTGTTGTGCACAAAAGTAAATCGCCAAGCCTATTCTCAAGTTCAAATTTTCTCGTGCGCCTTACGCATATACTGAAATACGGTATAACACACGATGCACGAGCCTCGATCCACGGCCGGAGCAAAGCGGTTGGGGTACAAAGAGATGGCCTGATCGCCGGGATCGTGGCGAACGAGGATAGGCGGATCGACGCAGCCGAGTTCGATAGTACCCATGGTTCACCCGAGATCGGATAGTTTGAGGCTACGGGACTTTCGACTTGTAGCCCGCGAGTTCTACGGTCGAGGCACGAGGATGATCGCAGGAGTTCATCCGAAGCGATTCTGTGGATCATGAGAGTGATCAAGGCTTCGGAGACCGAGTCGGTGGTCTTAGGTTCGCATCGGCTGCGTGATACTGCAGTCGACTGGTTTGATTCGTGGGAGCTGTCCCGGGGATAGTATGCACTTCCAGCCGTATGGGACGAGTTCTCAGGGGCATTTCTTGCACATTTCTTGCCTCCACAGATGAGAAGGGCTCGGGCCGCATGATTTTTGACGTTGAGGCGCAGCGGCGGTTCGGGAGTACAATGTGGAGTTTGACTCATTAGCTCGGTACGTCCCCGCATTAGTAGCCGACATGGAGGACAGAGGCTTGTTCGGGTGTGGCTCTTCAGCCGGGCATGGACATTGCCCGCATGCAGGCTTATGCACTTGGATGTGAGGAGCGGAGGGGTCGACGGAATGACCGAGATCAGCAGAAGAGGGCCAGGACAGCAGGGTCCTTTGGTAACTTTCGAAGCGGACCACCTCAGCAGCAGGTTAGTTACATACCTCCGCCAGTACAGAGTGGTCCTCCACGCCTTGGGGCGTCGGTATTCGGGAGCTGGTCGAGCTCGTGGCTTCGTTTCAGATATACATGGGTTCTAGCCAGCAGGATTAATGTCCCCCTCAGTGTGCACGATGTGGCAGGCGTCATCCCGGGGAATGTCGTCTTTTTACTGGTGCTTGTTTCACCTGCGGCCGTCAGGGCCATGTGATGAGAGACTGTGCTTATAGGAGGGGTACAGGCAGAATGACGCAGCCTACCGGGTCAGTGGCAGGTTCATCGCCTTCTATAGCTATGCGCCCGGCAGGGCAGGATTAGGATTAAAGCGACGAAGGGAAAATGAAGCAGATGATACAGGTATATTCTTAACCCTCTAGAGAATTTGTATGCGTGATATGATGATCTTATTATTGTGTGCTATGTACGAATAGCATTGTGTTGATTGTGATTAGAAACATGGTTAGTTAGAAGGGTAAGTTTGGGGAAAGGGAAATTGTGAGCCTTAGAATATTATACGTAGAGACCTTAGATGCGAGGCCATCTTGAGTAAAAGATTTATTTTCATGTTGACCTTTATCGGAGTGCATAGTATGCGGGGGATATATTTTTGTGATAAGTCCCTGAGTGGTATGAAATGAAAGAGGGTAGTTGAGCTAAGGAGACCACTAGGTTTTCGTGACTTGATTAGTATGATTGTTCCGGATCGGGGGAACAAGAATTTGGCGCGATAGCGGGTCGGGTTGAGGACCGATCACGGGTCAACCCGCGGCCTGTAATGAGGTGGGGTCAGTTCGGGGTGGTCCCGCCAGGTGGTAGGGTCACGAGGGCGCTAGGCCCAAGTTTAGATGACCGTTGTACGAGTTCGTGGATGCGTTCGACCAATAGCCGGGCCGATGAGATCAACCCATCTTGTCTTTCAGTCAGGACTGTTTACTCGGCGGAGGGTTATGCGAGATGTTATATATCAGGAAGGTTGTAAGGCTGCACGGGGTTCCTACTTTTTACCTTATGACGGGCAGCGGAGCCCAGTTATGGCTATTTCTTTTTCTGGAGGTTTTACCAGGCGGGGTTAGGAACTCAGGTGAGTCTCAGTAGTGCATTCACCCTCGGGCCAGTGTTTTTTATTTCAGGGGTAGCAGCAAGGATTATGTGCCTCTTGTTGAGTGAGTATCATTATAGCTATCATTTCAGTATTCGGATGTCGCCAAGCCTTGTATGGGCGAAAGTGTAGGTTGTCGGTCGATTGGTTCGATGTTGGCAAGGTTCAGATAGTTGGTCCATACTTGATCCAGCAGGATGTGGATAAGGTGGAGCTTATCCAGAAGAGGTTATTGGCAGCTCAGAGTCAACAGAAGTCGTGCGGATAGTCGGCGTCGACACTTGGAGTTCAGGTTGACGGTGGGAGCTTTTGTGATGATAGAGGTGATTCCTTGTGGACTTGGATTTAAGTATTTGCGCGTGTTGTATTGTGGCCATGTGTGGCATTTGCAAACTGTTTAAGTTATGAGGAACTTTATCGTTATCTGTCTTGAGAAGGAACATTCGGGACGAATGTTTCTAAGGAGGGGAGAATGTTATACCCCGTATTTCCAGAGTATGTATGTGAGGACGTACGTACATTTGTACAAACCCTAATTAGGTTAAGGATGGAATTGTGAACTTTCAACGGAAAAGATTCCGAACCTTGTGAAGGAAATTCTACGTTTTTAATATTTTAACCGATTGCGGATTTTTCCGAGAGGCGAAATATTTTGGACCAATAGGAGGGCGACATGTGTCACCCTTAGTTGGCATGGGTTGGACGAAAATGTTGGCCAAGTGGACTAAGTCAAATGGTCAAGTCTTGGAAGATATTTCTTTGGGTGAGTGGGAGTAGGTAGAGGCGTTTTTTTGGGCAAGTGGGAGGCTTGCCTTGAACGATTTTTGTGTGTTAGTGGAAGGCCACATGGCTCTTTGTTGTGGGGGACATATGTCCCAATGTTGTGGTGGACATATGTCCCAAGGTTGTGGAGGACACTTGGTTGGAAGACCTCACTCTTCACATGGATCCAAATCTACACCCTCCATTTGTTTTAATCTTGGCCCTTGGTGGTTCTATAAATACCCCTTGTGTGCAAGACTTATTCTTCATCCCTTAAACATTTTCCAAGTCTCAAAATCCCTCTCCCCCTCTTGAAATCTCTCGTCCAAACTCTCCCTCCCCCTTTGTGAAGCCCTCAGCCGAAGCACCCCCCCCCCCCCCCCTTCCTAGTTGTTCTTGTCGAAATACACCCCCCCTTGGTAGAAAAATACTCTCCAAGTATTGTTGTTATTCCAAAATACCTTAGCCAAATACCTTGTAGTATTCCTAAGTTACCTCTACACTAAAAGCCCAGAAATACTACTTTATATCCATTAGTCACAAAACGAAACCCTAGGAAAATCTTCATTGTTGGTTGAAGTATTAAGTAGAAGTTGTGTAGAACTTCTAAGGGTTTCTTGGAGCGAATTGGAGCGTACAAAATAGGAGCTAAACCTTGCTCAGGATCGACATTTAAACTTGGATAATTGTTACACCCCGTAAATTCGAGAAGATAAGATAAGAACATACCAAGGAAGATCAGATTTGAAAGTTGAAAGATAAGTTGACAAACATGTGTTGGACGTATTTTGAGTTTACCTTGGAGTGTTGTACCCCAGTTGTTAAGAATTTCAAGGTGTTTAAAGAGCCTAGTGTGTAGTCCGTTAAATCTAGTTCCCAACGCAATAAACCGTTCGTCGATAGGACATCGGAGTCAAAAGATATGGAAGTTTCAAGTTAGCGCGTGATCGTGCAAGATGCGATTTTGGTTCAGGTGCAGTGCGCGGCGGAATGCGGGCGCGCCGGTTGTACTGGGAGTCCGCGGGGGTTTCAGCGCCGCGGCGCCGGAATGCGGGAAATTATTTTCTGAAGTGGAAGCGTCGCGGCGCAGGCGGCGGGGCCGCGGCGCCAAGGCGGGATTTTTTCTGCGGTAAAGGCTGAAATCAGGGGATATTTTCGAAAAGGACCCATGGGAGGGGGACAAGTGTCCCTCCCATCCTTTTGACCAGATTAAGGGCCTATTTTAGGACCAAGTCTTGGAATACTTGGCCATTTCATTTCAAAACCCTCTCCCTTCTCTCTAGTTTTTTGATGAAAACCTAGCTTAAGAGGAAACTGTTGGAGCGGTGGCAAGAAGGAAAAGTGTGGGTAAACTTGTGGGAAGCGCTGGTAGACGAGTTTGACGGAAAAGATGTGGAAGAAATGGGCTTTTGTGGGTTTCTCCAAAGGTAAAAGTTTCCCCTTCTCTTGGTTATGAGTTATACTTGTTATAGTAGTTTAGAAATGAGCCTGAGGCTGTTATATTTTAGTAGTTTAGAATTGAGCACAGGTCATTATATTTGAATAGATTTGGATCTTGTTGTCTTGTTGAAACCGAAAATGGGCATGTTAGCCTTAAGATTTTAACTTCAATTTGGTTACTAATTTGGTCGTCGCATGTTGTAAAGGGGGATTGTAGTTGTTGAAGATGTCTAGGGCTAGATATCATGTTAGACCTAAGAACTTGGATTGGAAAAGAGTGGGAAAGGGGTTTAAGATTGGTTTATTGTTGGCCAAGAATGGCATGGAAATTATTGGTTTATTTTGTATCATTGTGGGGCGGAATTTTACGCGTCCTGTAAAGGCGTGTAATCCCCTTTGTGGTTAGCTGAATTGTGTGCCTTAAATGTGGCGTTGGTTATTGAAATTCGGCCTTGAAAGAGGTGGCATAGTAAGTAGAAACAAAGGAAGTGCAGTCCGACTTTCCGTAGAATGTAGGGACCTTGCACTTAGTCATTCTACGTTCGAAGCTAGAGATTGATAGATGTTTTATGACCCTTATAGGATTGAAGTACTACGGTAGCATCCTACTTGGAGGGTATAGTACTGTGGAGCATTTTGCTTATTGTCGACAATCGTCGCGAGGTATGTGATTCTTCCTATCCTCTTCAGCATGACTATTTGTGAAATATATAGTGCGGTAGACGCACGTGTGTTAAATGAATTAAATTTCCCTTTTGTGCCTTGACTTGATATGAAGTGTAAAGGTCTTGATTGTGTGAAAAAGTAGTAAACTCCCATTCGTTAGTAATGGGTACTTGGTTGTTAAAGAATAAGCCCTCTTGGTCTCATAAGGGCTCATAGTTGTAATTGGTTGGTTTAAAACATAAAGTGTTATAACGACTTTATGGAAATTTTGTTATAACCACTTTATGTAGGTAAAAGAATGGGTTGTTGATTTCAAAAGATAAGAGACTTGACTTGTAATTGACCTAAATGGTGTTGAAAAGTGTGAAACCTCATTCGTGAGAAATGAGTACTTGGTTTTTAAAAGAATAATGTTACATAAATTTCGGAAATGGGAATAAGGATCGAACAAGCCAATGCAGCGTTGATAAAGGAATGAAGTAATGACAATTAATCATATTAAAACCAGTAGAAACCTCCATCTGCATAGAAGCTAAGATAAGACAAAATTGTATTACATTTCCTAGATCATGGCTGCTCTAATAAGAATTATTGAAATCAAGTTTTGATCTTTTTAAAAATTCCAAAGTAAGGAATTCGATTTCTAAAAGAAAAGAGACTTAAGAATTGGAAGTGTTTTGTTTTAAAAAAGAAAGGCATGGTTTTGTCTTGTATTGTTTTAAAACATAAAGTGTTATAATAGCTTTATGGGAAGTTAATTATAACGACTTTATGAAAATAAAGAAATGGATTCATTATTGGATTTAGAATGGTAACTTGATTTTCTGAAAATAGAGAAGTAACTTGTTTTCAAATATTGAACTCTTTGTGATGGAAAAACATAAGTGGCTTGGTTATAAAAGGTAGGAGTACCTTGATCTTAAAGGGGTTAAATACTTGGGTTTTACTGGTATACTTGACGTTGTGTTAAGAAGTGTTTAAAGTACCTTGAGTTGTGTGTAACTTGCATGTGCTTGTTGTGATAGCCTCGTTGTGCAGGTGTTTGATTGTGTGCTACCGAGCCTCTCGATGGAGGGCCGGCTATCTGGTTGATTGATGGACATACTGACACGTTGGGTAGCCCACGGGTATGCTTCCACTATATCGATCCTCTTGGACATACTGACACGTTGGGTAGCCCACGGGTATGCTTCCATTAGGAGTGTTATCTTGTAGTTGTTTGGACATACTGACACGTTGGGTGGCCCACGGGTATGCGTCCACAGTGATTAGTACCTTGTATTTGTTTGGACATACTGACACGTTGGGTGGCCCACGGGTATGCTTCCACAGTGAGTAGTATCTTGTTATTTGTTTGGACATACTGACACGTTGGGTAGCCCACGGGTATGCTTCCACAGGGATTGTTATCTTGTTATCTCCTTTGGGCATACCGACACGTTGGATGGTCCACGGGTATGGGCCCACTAGGACGGTTCCAGGGCCATGCTTATACCGAGGTGAGATGTCGGGGCATGCGGCCATTGTGCGGGTTAAATTCCCGGGTTGTATTTGAGTGATGATTTCACGGGCATGAGTCCCTGACTTGACATGACTGCTTATATGTTGTGTACTGTAGTTTGGTTATCATACATGTCTCCTGCTTTATATAGACTATTATGATTTCATTTACAGTATTTTTCAGTTTCACATACTTGGTACCTGTTATCGACCTCTACAGGCTGCGTTCATGCCGCAGGTTGAGGTACATAGCTTGTTGATCCACACTCTTGGGATCGTTGTTCGGTTCTCGAAAAGCTCCATATCTTCGGAAGCTTGTCCTGTGGTACGGTTCCCTGAAGTAGTAGACTTTTGTATATTCAGGGGCATGGCGGGGCCCTGTCCCGTCATTATGGTTTCAAAATTCTTAGAGTGCAGACCTTTGTTGTGGCGAGTTTGTAAGGGATGTAATCGCTCAAGTTTTCATTTATGTACAAAAAGGTAACCGTTTGGGTTGCTTGCTTTTCTTATTTCATCGCTTTCTTTCATGAGTTTTTATTTCATTGGTTTTTCTCTCGATGTTGTATCACTAGGGTGCCCGGGTAGGCACGATCACGTGCCCGGATCGGTCGTGACAAAAGTGGTATCGTGAGCGATTAATCTCGGAAAGTGTCTGCATCAGATGTATCTAGTAGAGTCTTGATTATCGGTGTGTTGTGCACCACATCTATAATCGAGGAGGCTATAGGATATTTAGGATTGGTTTCATTCTTCTCACTCCGAGATCGTGCCTTAGAATTGTGTTATAAGTTGGACTCTCCGACGTATTCTTTGTATACGGTGATGCCTCCCGCAAGGCAACCAGAGCCCGAAGGAAAGGCAACAGAGGAGTCGCGAGTAGAGCATCGGCGTCTCTACGAGACCACGGCACCGAGCCTCGATCCGCACCTGGCGCAGGAGATGGGTTACAAGGAGATGGCCCCGTTATTGGCCAGAATCGTGGCTAGGCACGAGGATAGGCTGGATGCGCAGCCGATTCGAGTACCCGGGTTCACCCGAGATCGAATAGTTTGAGACTACGAGATTTTACGAGTTGCGCCACCGAGTTACGGTCGAGGCACGAGGATGATCCGCAGGAGTTCATCAAGCGATTCTGACGGATCAGAGTGATCAAGGCTTGGAGACCGAGTCGGTGGTCTTTGTTCGCATCGGCCGCGTGATCGCATGATCGGCCAGTTTGATTCGTGGGAGCTGTCCCGGGGGAAGCATGCACCTCCAGCTGGTTGGGGCGAGTTCTCAGAGGCTTTCCTTGGCCATTTCTTGCCTCCACAGATGAGGAGGACACGGGCCGGCATATTTTTGATGCTGAGACAAAAAGGGCGCACAGTTTGGGAGTACAATGTAGAGTTTAACTCATTGGCTCGGTATGTCCCCGCTCTGGTGGCAGATATGGAGGATAGAGTGCACCGTTATGTCACAGGACTCGATGACTACTTAGCAGAGAGTTGCACGGGAGTAGCTCTTCAGCCGGGCATGGATATTGCCCGCATGCAGGCTTATGCACTTGGGTGTGAGGAGCGTAGAGGTCGACAGATTAACCAAGATCAGCAGAAGAGGGCCAGGGCAGCAGGGTCCTTTGGTGACCTTAGAGGCAGACAACCTCAGCAGCAGACTAGTTATGCGCCTCCGCCAGTACGGAGTGCTCCACCACAGTCTTCAGGACGTTCGGGAGATTCCGGAGCAGGTCAGGGCTCCAAGGTTTCAGGTTTTTGGGGGAACAGGGACGTTAGTCAGATGGGACCACCCCTACCTCGTTGTGGTCGTTGTGGTAGGCTCCATAATGGGGAGTGTCGTGCTGGAATGGGAGTTTGTTTTGCATGCGGCCAGCAGGGCCATTTTGCGAGAAATTGTCCAACCAGAGGTAGCGGATGTAGAGACTCAGCCTTCGGGATCAGTGGCTGATTCATCTCCTCCTTTTGTGCGTCGTGCAGGGAAGGAACATGAGTAGAACGACAAAAAAGGGAAGTGAAGAAATAGTTACAGGTATATTCTTAACCCTCTAGAGACTAGTATACATTGATGATATGTGATGTGTTAAGTGTTATGTTCGGATAACTTTGTGTTAAAAATGTGATTTAGAAGCCTGATTAGTGAAAAGGGTAAGTCTGAGGATGAGAAAATTTTGAACTTTAGAATTTATAACAATCGAGACCGTAGAGGTAAGGCCGGCTAGAGTAAAAGATTTTACAGTGATCCTTGTCGGAAGTACATAGTATGTGGGGAGTATTTTTTTTCGGGTGATAAGTCCATGAGTGGCATAACTGATTCTGTTGTGAGTGGAGTAGTGAAGACTATACCGGCGTCTGCGTTTTGGAGACTTAGAAGGAACATTCGGGACGAATGTTTCTAAGGGGGGAAGAATGTTACACCCCGTAAATTCGAGAAGATAAGATAAGAACATACCAAGGAAGATCAGATTTTAAAGTTGAAAGATAAGTTGACAAACATGTGTTGGACGGATTTTGAGTTTACCTTGGAGTGTTGTACCCCAATTGTTAAGAATTTCAAGGTGTTTAAAGAGCCTAGTGTGTAGTCCGTTAAATCTAGTTCCCAACGCAACAAACCGTTCGTCGATAGAACATCGGAGTCAAAAGATATGGAAGTTTCAAGTTTGCGCGCAATCGGAAAGCTGCGATTTCAGTTCAGAGTACACGCGGCGAACGACGGGCAGCGCGCCGGTTGTACTGGGTGTCCGCGGGGGTTTCAGCGCCGCGTCGCCGGAATGCGGGAAATTATTTTACGAAGTGGAGCGCGGCGCGGCGGCAGCATGGCGCAGCGGGATTTTTTGCGGTAAAGGCTGAAATCAGGGGATATTTTCGAAAAGGACCCATGGGAGGGGGACAAGTGTCCCTCCCATCCTTTTGACCAGATTAAGGGCCTATTTTAGGGCCAAGTCTTGGAAGACTTGGCCATTTCATTTCAAAACCCTCCCAAGAAAAACCCTCTCCCTTCTCTCTAGTTTTTTGATGAAAACCTAGCTTAAGAGGAAACTGTTGGAGCGGCGGCAAGAAGGAAAAGTGTGGGTAAACTTGTGGGAAGCGCTGGTAGACGAGTTTGACGGAAAAGAAGTGGAAGAAAGGGGCTTTTGTGGGTTTCTCCAAAGGTAAAAGTTTCCCCTTCTCTTGGTTATGAGTTATACTTGTTATAGTAGTTTAGAAATGAGCACGAGGTCATTATATTTTAGTAGTTTAGAATTGAGCCTGAGGCTGTTATATTTGAATAGATTTGGATCTTGTTGTCTTGTTGAAACCGAAAATGGGCATGTTAGCCTTAAGATTTTAACTTCAATTTGGTTACTAATTTGGTCGTCGCATGTTGTAAAGGGGGATTGTAGTTGTTGAAGATGTCTAGGGCTAGATATCATGTTAGACCTAAGAACTTGGATTGGAAAAGAGTTGGAAAGGGGTTTAAGATTGGTTTATTGTTGGCCAAGAATGGCATGTAAATTATTGGTTTATTTTGTATCATTGTGGGGCGGAATTTTACGCGTCCTGTAAAGGCGTGTAATCCCCTTTGTGGTTAGCTGAATTGTGTGCCTTAAATGTGGCGTTGGTTATTGAAATTCGGCCTTGAAAGAGGTGGCATAGTAAGTAGAAACAAAGGAAGTGCTGTCCGACTTTCCGTAGAATGTAGGGACCTTGCACTTAGTTATTCTACGTTCGAAGCTAGAGATTGATAGACGTTTTATGACCCTTATAGGATTGAAGTACTACGGTAGCATCCTACTTGGAGGGTATAGTACTGTGGAGCATTTTGCTTATTGTCGACAATCGTCGCGAGGTATGTGATTCTTCCTATCCTCTTCAGCATGACTATTTGTGAAATATATAGTGCGGTAGACGCACGTGTGTTAAAGGAATTAAATTTCCCTTTTGTGCCTTGACTTGATATGAAGTGTAAAGGTCTTGATTGTGTGAAAAAGTAGTAAACTCCCATTCGTTAGTAATGGGTACTTGGTTGTTAAAGAATAAGCCCTCTTGGTCTCATAAGGGCTTATAGTTGTAATTGGTTGGTTTAAAACATAAAGTGTTATAACGGCTTTATGGAAATTTTGTTATAACCACTTTATGTAGGTAAAAGAATGGGTTGTTGATTTCAAAAGATAAGAGACTTGACTTGTAATTGACCTAAATGGTGTTGAAAAGTGTGAAACCTCATTCGTGAGAAATGAGTACTTGGTTTTAAAAGAATAATGTTACATAAATTTGGAAATGGGAATAAGGATCGAACAAGCCAATGCAGCGTTGATAAAGGAATGAAGTAATGACAATTAATCATATTAAAACCGGAGAAACCTCCATCTGCATAGAAGCTAAGATAAGACAAAATTGTATTACATTTCCTAGATCATGGCTGCTCTAATAAGAATTATTGAAATCAAGTTTTGATCTTTTTAAAAATTCCAAAGTAAGGAATTCGATTTCTAAAAGAAAAGAGACTTAAGAATTGGAAGTGTTTTGTTTTAAAAAAGAAAGGCATGGTTTTGTCTTGTATTGTTTTAAAACATAAAGTGTTATAATAGCTTTATGGGAAGTTAATTATAACGACTTTATGAAAATAAAGAAATGGATTCATTATTGGATTTAGAATGGTAACTTGATTTTCTGAAAATAGAGAAGTAACTTGTTTTCAAATATTGAACTCTTTGTGATGGAAAAACATAAGTGGCTTGGTTATAAAAGGTAGGAGTACCTTGATCTTAAAGGGGTTAAATACTTGGGTTTTACTGGTATACTTGACGTTGTGTTAAGAAGTGTTTAAAGTACCTTGAGTTGTGTGTAACTTGCATGTGCTTGTTGTGATAGCCTCGTTGTGCAGGTGTTTGATTGTGTGCTTCCGAGCCTCTCGATGGAGGGCCGGCTATCTGGTTGATTGATGGACATACTGACACGTTGGGTAGCCCACGGGTATGCTTCCACTATATCGATCCTCTTGGACATACTGACACGTTGGGTAGCCCACGGGTATGCTTCTATTAGGAGTGTTATCTTGTAGTTGTTTGGACATACTGACACGTTGGGTGGCCCACGGGTATGCGTCCACAGTGAGTAGTACCTTGTATTTGTTTGGACATACTGACACGTTGGGTGGCCCACGGGTATGCTTCCACAGTGAGTAGTATCTTGTTATTTGTTTGGACATACTGACACGTTGGGTAGCCCACGGGTATGCTTCCACAGGGATTGTTATCTTGTTATCTCCTTTGGGCATACCGACACGTTGGATGGTCCACGGGTATGGGCCCACTAGGATGGTTCCAGGGCCATGCTTATACCGAGGTGAGATGCCGGGGCATGCGGCCATTGTGCGGGTTAAATTCCCGGGTTGTATTTGAGTGATGATTTCACGGGCATGAGTCCCTAACTTGACATGACTGCTTATATGTTGTGTACTGTAGTTTGGTTATCATACATGTCTCCTGCTTTATATAGACTATTATGATTTCAGTTTCACATACTTGGTACCTGTTGTACTGACCTCCTTCGGGGGGCTGCGTTCATGCCGCAGGTTGAGGTACATAGCTTGCTGATCCACACTCTTGGGATCGCTGTTCGGTTCTCGGAAAGCTCCATATCTTCGGAAGCTTGTCCTGTGGTACGGTTCCCTGAAGTAGTAGACTTTTGTATATTCAGGGGCATGGCGGGGCCCTGTCCCGTCATTATGGTTTCAAAATTCAAGTGTCCATGTTGTGCAGGCGGAGTTTGTAAGGGATGTAACTGTTCAAGTTTTCATTTATGTAGAAAAAGGTAACCGTTTGGGTTAGCCTGTTTTCTTATTTCACTGCTTTCTTTCATGAGTTTTTATTTCCGCTGGTTTTTCTCTGATGTTGTATCACTAGGGTGCCCGGGGTAAGGCACCAGTCACGGGCCCGGGATCGGGTCGTGACAATAATTTTGGGCTTATCGAGGTAAATATCTTGTCCTTCTATTGTAATTAGAAATTACATACTGTAGTAGTATAGAAATGAGTATAAGATATATAGAAGGATGGTATAAGAGAAGAGTATTGAACTGTACTTACATAGGACTGTATTTACAGTAGACTTGTGTAGTTTAACGGGTAGGGAAGTGCTGCCCGATTTTCCGTAGAATAGAGAACCCTCTGCTTAGAATATTCTACAGAGTAGTCTAGACGTATTTGACTATTATAGGTTGATACTCTGCGCGCAACATTTTCGACTTGGCAGGTGGATTTCGCCGAGGAGGTATATGATTCTTCCTATCCTCTTGAGCATGATATTTTGATATATATATATATAGTACGGTAGACGTACGTGTGTTAACTAAAAAGGGTTTTACTCTGATGTCTTTTGACTTGAGTTTTAAATAATAAGAATCTTGAAGTATTTCAAAAGAAGTATGAATCGTTTTTGAAAGAAGAGTAATACTTAGTTTTAAAAGCTTAAGAGTTATACTAGCTTTATGGGAAGTTAGGTATAACGACTTAAAAGAGAAAAAGGAACGGTTTACTTAATTGTTTATGGAAGCCTTGTATTGATTTCGGAAATGAGAATAAGTATCGAACAAACCACTGCAGCACTAATAAAGGAAAATGTATTGACTAATTAAGTATTATTAAAACCAGTAGAAACCTCCATCTGCATAGAAGCTAAGATAAGACAAAATTGTATTACATTTTCTAGATCATGGCTGCTTTAATAAATTGTTATAAACAAGAATGAACTACTCACACATAAGATATATGTTACTCAATTTTGTTAAAAGAATAAATTACGTTGTTAGGACTATGAACTATGAAATCTTTCGAAAATAAGAGACTTAAGTATTTAAGAATATGCAACTTGAACTTTTGGAAAAGAATGTTGTTACTTGACTTTAAAACGGTAAAATGTGTTGGTTTAAAAATAAAGGCATGGTATTGTCTTAATCTGTCTTAAAGGAGAGTTTAAATGTTATGGCCAATTTGATACCGAGTCCATGGGATGGACCGGGAATGTATTCCACCACGTTTTGATACCGAGTCCATGGGATGGACCGGGAATGTATTCCACCACGTTTTGATACCGAGTCCATGGGATGGATAGGGAATGTATTCCACCACGTTTTGATACCGAGTCCATGGGATGGACCGGGAATGTATTCCACCACGTTTTGATACCGAGTCCATGGGATGGACCGGGAATGTATTCTACCACGTTTTGATATCGAGTCCATGAGATGGACCGGGAATGTATTCCACCACGTTTTGATACCGAGTCCATGGGATGGACCGGGAATGTATACCACCACGTTTTGATACCGAGTCCATGGGATGGACCGGGAATGTATTCCACCCGATTTGATACCGAGTCCATGAGATGGACCGGGAATGTATTCCATACGATCCGGCACCGAGTCCATGAGATGGACCGGGAATGTGACCATGCGATTTCACCTCGAGTCCCATGGGATGGGCCGAGACATGTTATACGTATCACACGATTTATACCTAGACTGCCGGCAGTGAGGAAGGAGTTCCACGGGCATGAGGGATGACTTGAGGGTGTGAGTCCCTGACTTGACATGACTGCTTTTATGTTGTGAACTGTAGTTTGTTATCATACATGTCTCCTGTTTTATATAAACTGTTATGATTTCATTTACAGTATTTTTCAGTTTCACATACTTGGTACCTGTTGTACTGACCTCCTTCGGGGGGCTGCGTTCATGCCGCAGGTAGAGGTACATCGGTTGATCCTCACTCTTAGGATCACAGTTCAGCGTATTGGGAAGCCCCGTTTTCTCCGGAGGCTTATCTTTTGGTATGTTTTCCCCGAGTTTGTAAGTTCTTGTACATTCAGGGGTATGGCGGGGCCCTGTCCCGTCATAGTTGTTGTAAAAATCTTAGAGGTCTGTAGTACTGTTGTGGGCAGGATTTGTAAAAGGGATGTAACTGTTCAAGTGTATATATATATATGCCGAAAGGCAATCTTCTCTCGATAAACTGCTCTCATTCTATAATTGTTTCATGTCTTATTTTATATTCCGTTGATTACTCTGATGTTGTATCGCTAGGGTGCCCGGGTAAGGCACCAGTCACGGGCCCGGGTTCGGGTCGTGACACATTCTTTCAAAAAGACCTCTTTTTACGTAAAAGCCATACGATACTATCACTCGTAGTATCCAACACATTTTCTTTTCAAACCAAATTACTACACCTTTCAGAAAATCCTTACAAGACTTTTAAAATCAAGTACTCTATACTTTTTAAACCAAGTGCTTTATAGTTTTAAGACAATATCAAGTATACTTTTAAAACCCCGTAAATTACTCTTTTCAAAACAAGTAACCCATACTTAAATCAAGTTACTTCTCCTTTTCCAAAATCAAGCCGTTTATAAGTAAAGTCTCTTATTTTAACTTCATAAAGTCGTTATAACTAACTTCCCATAAATCTATTATAACACTTTATGTTTTAAATAAACCAAATTCATTTCACACTCGTACGTCTACCGTACTATATAGTTTACAACAAATCATGCTCAAGAGTATAGGAAGAATCACATACCTCTTCGGCTTAATCCACAAGCCAAGTCGAGTATGCCGTGCGTAGAAAATCCACCTATAATAACCACAATATATCTATCAACCTCTAGTTCTCTTCGTAGCATATTCTAAGTAAATAGTTCCTTATTCTACGAAAAATTCAAGCAGACCCCCGCAATCACATAAATAACCTCCTAACAAGGCATTGTTACCAAGCCAACAACTCGAGGGATTACCGTCTAACGGCACGTGTGCGCCTCATAATAATACTACACAAGTCTACTGTAAATACAGTCCAAATGTAAATACAGTTCAGTTCTTTTATAAACATCCTTCCAATATATCTTATACTCAGTTCTAAATTACTACAATATGTAATATCCAATTACAATAGGGGGACATAGATCATTACCTCGACAAGCCCAAAATTATCCAAGTTTTTAAGTCGATCCTGAGCAACGTTTAGCTCCAATTCCTTACGCTCCAACCCGCTCCAAGCAACCCTTAGAAGTTTCTAAACAACTTCTCTTAACACTTCAATTCCAAAAAGTGAAGAACACTTAGGCTTTAAATGTGGCTAGTTTCGTCCAAGGGGAGGTTCTTAGGCTAGGGGTGTGAAATCTTTTCTAACTCTTGGTTACTAATCTTCCTAATACACTAAGGAAGAACACTTAGAAGTTTAAGAATTTTGGGACAAAGTTTGGTTAAGGGAGAGGGGTGTTGGACGAGAACTACAACAAAGGGGGAAAGGATTTTTGTGACTTGGAAATTGTTTAAGTTGATGAAAAAGTCTTGCAACTTAAGGGGGTATTTATAGGAAATTCAAGGGCTAGGATTGAAGCATGTGTATGGTGTAGATTGGGGACATGTGTTGTGTGGGTCCCACTTATCTATCTACTCCACAAATATCTTGCAAGACTTTGACCAAATGTTTTAAGCCTTTTTCATGAAAAAAACGTGTAAACCATGTCCTCCAATTCGTCCACCAAGTGCCACCTAGGGGTGACACATGTCGCCCTCCTATTGGTCCAAAATATTTCATTTTCCGAGAATATCCGTAATGCCAAAAATCCGAAAACAAAGTGGGCCTCACAAAATCGTAAATTCTCCCGTGGGCCCCACGTGACCAATTCCGGAAATAAAATTCCAAAATTCTCAAAATAATCCCAGAAGTCTGAATACCGAATCTGGGAATCCAATTTCCATAAACGAACCTTTTTCCTTCACAAAAGACGGAAACTTTTCCGTCGAAAAATCACATCTTTCTTCCTTTCCAATTTTCGTGTCGTATTTTCGTACGTACTTCCTCACAAACATACCCTGGAACTACGGGGTGTAACATCTACGCTGCCGTGTCTCTCGGTTGGAGGGTCGGCCGTCTTGTTGTGAATTTACTTGGACGTACCGACAGTGATGGAGGATTCCACGGGTATGCTTCCATTGTGATTGATCCATGGACATGCTTATACGATGAGGGATTCCGGGGCATGCGACCATGATGCGGGTTAAATTCCCGGACGCTATTATTACTCCATGGACATGCTTATACGATAAAGGATTCCGGGGCATGCGACCATGTTATATACTAATACTCCATGGACTAGCTCCCCATGAAGACATGTACCCGAGATGAGGGATTCCACGGGCATGTTATATATTATTATTACTGTCACGACCCGTTCCGAGGCCCGTGACTGGTGCCTTACCCGGGCACCCAAGTAGTCATACATCAGAGTAATCAGCGGAACATAAGACAAGACACGAAACATTATGAAAAGAGAAACAGTTTATCTGATGAGAAGCTTGCCTTTCGGCATATATATATAACCCAAGTTTTGCAGTTACATCCCAACTGTACAATAGGACTACAGACCTCTAAGTAAACAACTATGGCGGGACAGGGCCCCGCCATACCCTGAATGTACAAAAACTATCTACAATACAGGGAGATCATACCCAAAAAGTAGAGCCTCCGGAGAAGATGGAGCTCCCGACACCAAAGCAAAGATCCTAAGGATGTGGATCTAGCACCTGCTTGCCCTTACCTGCGGCATGACGTAACGCAGCCCGAAGGAGGTCGATAACAGGTACCAAGTATGTGAAACTGTAAAGTACTTAAATGAAATCAAAGTATTTAAAAACCATTTGCAAATACAATCAGTTCAATTGCACATAGTGCCATATCACAAACAAGAACAATAATAGGTAGACTGTAACAGGTCTTTTCTAGGCCGCGAATGATCGAAGCAAGGCCAATCGCCCATAGTATCATTATGCGTGCCTAATCCTGGACTTCCGCAGTCCGCATAGGTCACACATGCACCGCGCATGAGGTATTCCTCGACGGGGTAGCTAACCCTGCACTTGGACTCCGCACCGCATAGTCTCGATAGACCGCGTAGTCACATTGCACCGCATAGGGCATCCCCCGCATCGGGATAAAACACCCGGAATGATCAATCCTGGAACTCCCGCAGCTCCGCATAGTCACATAGACTGCATAGGCCGTATAGACCCGCATCAATGATGGCAAGCCCTCGGTATAACAAGTCAAGGGGGTAGGTGATATAATAACATTACAACTGACTTACCGTTTAGCAACGTAAGCACAACACGAATGACCCCATTTCACAACATCACAAGACACTAACACACGTAGCATCATAATATGTCTATTTATCAAACAATCTTACTACACCTTACAGAAATAAATACAAGGTTTTTATAACAAATAAGTAAACAGTTCCTTTTATCTTTCTTAAGTTGTTATACCTAGCTTCCCATAAAGCTAGTATAACTCTTAAGCTTTTGTTTAAAAACCAACTATTTCTCTTCTGTTAAAAATGATTCAGTATTCTTTTGAAATGCTTCAATATCTTTATTATTCAGGCTTAAGTCAAAAGACATTGCCGTAAGTATTATTCAGGCTTAAGTCAAAAGACATTGTCGTAAGTATTATTCAGGCTTAAGTCAAAAGACATTGCCGTAAGTATTATTCAGGCTTAAGTCAAAAGACATTGCCGTAATTATTATTCAGTTAACACGCCTACGTCTACCGTACTATATATATATTTAAAATATCATGCTCAAGGGTATAGGAAGAATCACATACCTTCTCGGTGAAATCCACCTGCCAAGTCGGATATGTCGCACAGAGAATCAAATTTATAATAGTCAAATACGTCTATCAACGTCTAGACTATTCTGTAAACAGTTCTAAACAGAGGGTTCTCTATTCTACGGAAAATTGGCAAGTACTTCCCTACCCGTCAAGCTACTCAAGTCATCAGAAAACAAATTCCCATGCAATTACGGTTCAATTATTCTTCATTTATACCCTTCTATCGTGATAACAGTTCAATTTATTCTCAGAACATCCTTCTAAGTATTTTATACTTATTCCTATACTTCTAAGATGTATTCTCTAATACAAAGAAGGATAAGATTATTTACCTCGATAAGCCCAAAATTATCCAAGTTAAACGTCGGTCCTGAGCAAGGTTTAGCTCCTAATTTGTACGCTCCGATAGCTCCAAGAACCCTTAGAAGTTTTTCACAACTTCTACTAAGTACTAAGGGATTTGGGCTAGGGTATTTAGGAATAGTAACTATACTTGGAAGACAACATTTCTACCAAGGGAGGGGGTAGGTTTCTGGGACTACTAGGCTAGAGGGGGTGTTTCGCCAAGGCCTTCACAAGGGGAGGGGGAAGTGTTGGACGAAAAGCTCACAAGGGAGAGGGAGGGATTTTAGACTTGGAAAGTTTGTTTTGTGGATGAAGAACTCTTCATCTTAAGGGGGGTATTTATAGGTCAAGCAATGGCCAACCAATGGCCAAGATGAAGCCAAGTGCAAGGCAAGTGTAGGGTGAGGATTTACCCAAGTGTCCTTATCCATCTACTACACAAATATCCTACCAACTCCAAGCCCTTCAAATCGTCCCTATTACCGCCCATACGTCCATGAATTAGAGGGTGACAAGTGTCGCCCTCTCGTTGGTCCAAAATGTTTCGTCTCTCGGAAAAATCCGCAAAAATTATAAATGACATAGCCGTAATTTACCCTACGCAAGTTTAGAAAAACGTTTCGTCGAAAAACGATTCTTTTAGTGAGTTGTGCACAAATGTTTTTCGTCCAAGGTCTTAACTTAGGCTAACTTTCAGACGACGCCTCACGCATATACTGAAATACGGGTATAACATTCTCCCTCCTTAGAAACATTCGTCGAATGTTCCTTCCCAAGACAGATAATGATCGTGTTCCTTATAACTTGCTATTCGCAAATGCCACATACGGCCACAAAACAATACTTAGGCATATATGACAATGAAAATTTACAAGTAGGAAAGTAAGTTACCCGGAGGTGCTGGGAATAAGTGAGATACCGCCTCATGTCCTCCTCTCGCTTCCCACGTCATCTCCTCCCGAGCTCGTTCGCCACAAGACTTTGACGGAAGCCACGCCCTTGGTCCGCAGACGCCTAACCCGACGATCGATTATCGCTATGGGAATCTCGCCATACGATAACCCTCACACCGACATCTTCAATCGGATGCACTCTAGATGGATCCCGATACATCTCTCAAAGATAGAAACATGAAACACGGATGCACCGCCTTCCGGATCGGACGGCAGATCCAACTCATAGGCAACCTTGCCTACCTCGCGGACAACTGATACGCCCAATGTACTTGGCCGAGTTTCCTTTCTTCCGAATCTCATCACACCCTTCATGGGTGACACCTTCAGAAAACCCAATCATCAACCTCGAACTCCGATGCCGACGATGATCTGCATATGACTTCGCCGACTCGAGCATCAAGAACCTCTCTGGATAAGCTTCACCTTATCCATCGCTCGCCGCACCAAATCTGGTCCCACTAATCGCACTCGCCCACATCGAACCAGCCTTATCGGCGACCGCACTTCCTCCCATACAAGGCCTCATAAGGCGCCATCTGAATACTGGAGTGGTAGCTATTATTATATGCAAACTCGACTAGAGGCAAATGATCCTCACAGCTACCCCTAAAGTCAATAACACAGGCTCGCAGCATATCCTCAAGAGTCTGGATAGTGCGCCACCGTCCGTCTGCTACGTGGATGGAATGCAGATTTCGTGCTCACTGCCCCTAAACCCTTCGGAAGGACCTCCGGAAGTTAGCCGAAACCGGGCTCTCTGCGAAATGATCGAAATAGGGACTCCATGCAGTCTGACGGTCTCTCGGATATAAAGTCTGGCATAATCCTCAGCCGAAAAAGTCGTCCTGACCGGAAGAAAGTGGGCTGATTTCGTCAGCCTGTCGACGATAACCCATATAGAATCATGTCTCCTCTGAGTGCGAGGTAATCCTGTGATAAAGTCCATGTTGATCACCTCCCACTTCCGTGCGGGATCTCTATCGTCGCAACAAACCACCGTGCCTCGTGCTCTACCTTCACCGCCGACAACACGCACCGAGCTACGAACTCGCAACGCCCTCTTCAAGCCATCCCACCAATACACGATCTAAGGTCGTGGTACATCTTGGTCGAACTCGGATGGATAGAGTAACGCTACGTGGTGCTTTCCCAAAACTCACAAGTCCTCAAACATCCGGAACACACAACCTGCCCTCGAACCTTAGCACCCCATCAGGTGCTACCTCAAAAGGACCCTTCCCCTCACGAAGAGTCGTATCATGGTACCGCGTCAAAACCGGATCCTCAAACTGTTGCCTCTTCACCTGCTCGACGATGGAAGACTCGGAAACCTCTCGAACTCGAACCCCACTGCTATCAGAATCAATCAAACGGACACCAAGGCTCGCTAATCGATGCAAATCGCGAACTGTGCCCTCCTCTCGGCAGTACATCCGATAGACTCCCATCGACCTACGACTAAGAGCATACGCCACAACATCGCCTTCCCGGTGGTACAGATGTCAACATCATAATCCTTGAGCGGCTCTAACCACCGCCTCGCCGTAAGTTCAGCTCCTCCGTGAAGATATCTGAGGCTCTTGTGGTGCGTATAAATATCCACATGAACCCCATACAAATAGTGCCTGCATCTTCAAGGCGTGAATCACCACGCCAACTCCAAATCATGGCGGGTAGTTCTCGTGTTTCTTAAGTTGTCGGATGCATACGCTATAACCTTGCCTCGCTGCATCAACACACATCCCAACCCGATGTCCGACGATCACAATACACGACATAGCCGTCGACCCTCCGAAGAGTAAGAACGGGGCGGCCGTCGATCTCCTTCAAGAATCGAAACCCCGCCACAAGCATCACCCATCAAACTTAGCCGCTACGAGTCACCGAGTCAATGGTGCAGATAGAAGCAAACTTCTCCACGAACCGATAGTAACTCGCAAGGCCCGTAAAGTTGCGCACTGTCCGGAGTAGTAGGTCTAGGCCAAGTCCTCGATCGCTCGATCTTGGCGATTCACCCGAATGCCATCGGCCCACAATATGCCCAAGAAAAGCCACCGGTTAACCAAAACTCACATTTGGAAAACTTGGCGTATAATCGTTGGTCTGGAGAACTCTCAAGATACCTCAAATGCTCGCATGCTCGCTCGAGCGAGAATAAACCAAGATATCATCAATGAACACTATCACAAACGTGTCCAAAAATGGTTTGAACACTCGATTCATCAAATCCATGAATACCGCCGGAGCATTGGTCAACCCAAAAGACATGACCCTTAACTCATAATGCCCGCACGTCCGTAACGCATTCTAGGGACATCCACCTCTCTGACTCGCACCTGATGATAGCCCGATCGCAGATCAATCTTGGAAAAACATCTCGCGCCCTGTAACTGGTCGAACAAATCATCAATCCTGGGAAGGGGGTATCTGTTCTTAATGGTCACCTTGTTCACCGTCAGATCAACACACGTATGCGGCGTCCGCCCTTCTTCTTCACGAACAATACCGGCGCTCCCCAGGGAGAAACACTAGGCCTGATGAAGCCCTTCTCCAGCAAATCTCTAAGCTGATCCTTCAACTCTCTCAACTCGGCAGGTGCCATTCTGTATGGCGTAATGGAAATAGGCCGAGTGTCTGGTAGCACATCAACACAAAACTCTATCTCCCTCTCAGGAGGGATACCCGGGAGGTCGTCTGGAAACACGTCTGGGAACTCTCTGACTACTGGAACTGACTGAAAATCTGGTACCGCAGCCTCAGTATCAAACACCCGAACGAGATGGTAGATATACCCCTTCTGCACCATCTTCCTAGCCTTGAGGTAAGAAATAAACCTACCCCTCGACGACACTGTGTTCCCCTCCCACTCAATAACCGGCTCCCCAGGAAACTGGAACCGTACCACTCTCTCCCTGCAGTCTACACTGGCGTAGCAAGAAGCTAGCCAATCCATGCCCATGATCATATCGAAATCAGTCATGTCTAGCTCTATCAAGTCTGCTAGGGTCTGACGACTGCATAAAGTCACTGGACAAGCTCTATATACCCGCCGAGCTACCACCGAATCACCCACTGGCGTAGCTACCTCGAAAGGGTCTATGGACTCAGGCTCTATCCCTATCCTACTAGCAACAAAGGGAGATATATAGGACAGAGTAGAACCCGGATCTATCAAGGCATACACATCATAATCGGAGACTGATAAGGTACCTGTGACGACATCAGGTGAGGCCTCCTGGTCCTGCCGGCTGGACAAGGCATAAATGCGGTTCTGAGGACCGCTAGAACTGGGACCCGCGCCACGACCTCTGCCGCGACCTGCTGGCCCATGAGTACCCTGCCCCCCGGGGCGAGTAACTGTAGGAGATGATGAACCGGCAACAGACCCTGTAGGCTGGGCCCTACCACCCGCGTTGCCCCCGGTCGGACAGGCCCTCGCAAAATGACCCTGCTGGCCACAAGTATAGCAAGCTCCCGGAGTAGTACTACAGCTCCCTGAATGGAATCTACCACAACGGACACACTGAGCAGACCTCGATCGGTTAGCACCCTTGCTACCACTCGAAATGGCACTGGGCCCCGACCGCCTCGAATACTCGGGCAGACCGACAATGATGTGGGAGTTCTCTGAGCTGGCTGGGGTGCAAATCTAGACTTATTCTGAGGCCGACCACCCCGAGAACTACCAAAAGAACCAGCCATCTTGGCCTTCTTCTGATGTCGATATCCGCCGACTCGCTTGCCTCGACGCTCCTCGCATCCAAGTGCATGAGCCTGCATACGGGAAATGTCCATGCCTGGCTGAAGAGCCACACCCGCACAAGACTCGGCCATATAATCATCTAGCCCGTTGACGTAGCGATGCACCCTGTCCTCCATATCCGCTACCAATGCAGGGACATATCGAGCCAAAGAATCAAACTCGACATTGTACTCTCGATCGCGTCCCCTCTGTCTCGAGAATAAAATCTATCGACCGCGCTCTCATCCGTGGAGGCAAGAAGTGAGTGAGGAAAGCCTCCGAGAACTCATCCCAAGTAGCCGGGGACGCTGCGGCTCTCCCGATAACTCCCACGATCAAACCAATCGATCGCGTATCACGCACCGATGCGAACCGAAGATCACGGACTCGGTCTCCGACGCCCGATCACCCTCATAATCCTTCAGAATCGACGGATGAACTCCTGCGGATCATCCTCCGCCACCCAGTAAAACTCTGGCGGGCTACAACTCAGAAATCTCGTAGCCTCAAACTATCTCGCCGGGTGAACCACGGTACTACTGGGCTGAATCGAACGCCGTGATCCACTTATCTCGCGTTCGCCACGATCACGGCGAATCGGGCAATCTCCTTGTACCCTAACTCCTCCGCCCCAGCCGTGGACCGAGGGGCGGTATCGTGGTCTCGCTGGGCCGGCGGCGTCATGGAACTCGGCCGCGAGGTATCGCCTCGGTAAGAATCGGGCTCGCGCCTCGTGACTCGGTGTCCTACTAGCAGCCTCCTCGGCCGCTTTGCCTTCGGGCCCGGTTGCCTTACGTGGAGGCATAATCGCATAGAAAAGGAATACGTTAGAGGGTCCAACTTATAACACAACTCTAAGGCACGATCTCGAGTGAGAAGAATGGAAACCAATCCTAAGTATCCTATAGCCTCACGATTATTGGTGCACAACACACCGATAATCAAGACTTACTAGATACGGTGCTCAGACACTTTCCGAGGATTAACTGCTCTGATACCACTTTTGTCACGACCCGTTCTGGGGCCCGTGAGTGGTGTCTTACCCGGGCACCCAAGTAGTCATACATCAGAGTAATCAGCGGAACATAAGACAAGACAAGAAACATTATGAAAAGAGAAACTGTTTATCTGATGAGAAGCTTGCCTTTCGGCATATATATATAACCCAAGTTTTGCAGTTACATCTCAACTGTACAATAGGACTACAGACCTCTAAGGAAGTAAACAACTATGGTGGGACAGGGCCCCGCCATACCCTGAATGTACAAAAACTATCTATAATACAGGGAGATCATACCCAAAAGGTAGAGCCTCCGGAGAAGATGGAGCTCCCGACACCAAAGCAAAGATCCTAAGGATGTGGATCTAGCACCTGCTGTCTTACATGCAGATTTAACGCAGCTTCGGAGGTCGCATAACAGTACCAAGTATGTAAAACTGTAAAGTACTTAAATGAAATCAAAGTATTTAAAAACCATTTGCAAATACAATCAGTTCAATTGCACATAGTGCCATATCACAAACAAGAACAATAATAGGTAGATCATAATGTGTCTTTTCTAGGCCGCGAATGATCGGGCAAGGCTAATCGCCCATAGTATCATTATGCGTGCCTAATCTCGACTTTCGCACCGCATAGTCACACATGCACCCGCATGAGGTATTCCTCGACGGGGTAGCTAACCCTGCATTCTCTCGACTCCCGCACCGCATAGTCACACTGCATCGCATAGGCATCCCCGTGACGGATAAAACACCCGAATGATCAATCACGGAACTCCCAGACTCGCATAGTCACATAGATGCATAGCCGTATAGACCCGCATCAAGGGTGGCAAGCCCTCGGTATAACAAGTCAAGGGGGTAGGTGATATAATAACATTACAACTGACTTACCGTTTAGCAACGTAAGCACAACACGAATGACCCCCTTTCACAACATCACAAGACACTAACACACGTAGCATCATAATATGTCTATTTATCAAACAATCTTACTACACCTTACAGAAATAAATACAAGGTTTTTATAACAAATAAGTAAACAGTTCCTTTTATCTTTCTTAAGTTGTTATACCTAGCTTCCCATAAAGCTAGTATAACTCTTAAGCTTTTGTTTAAAAACCAACTATTTCTCTTCTGTTAAAAATGATTCAGTATTCTTTTGAAATGCTTCAATATCTTTATTATTCAGGCTTAAGTCAAAAGACATTGTCGTAAGTATTATTCAGGCTTAAGTCAAAAGACATTGTCGTAAGTATTATTCAGGCTTAAGTCAAAAGACATTGCCGTAATTATTATTCAGTTAACACGCGTACGTCTACCGTACTATATATATATTTAAAATATCATGCTCAAGGGTATAGGAAGAATCACATACCTTCTCGGCGAAATCCACCTGCCAAGTCGGATATGTCGCGCGCAGAGAATCAGCCTATAATAGTCAAATACGTCTATCAACGTCTAGACTATTCTGTAAACAGTTCTAAACAGAGGGTTCTCTATTCTACGAAAAATTGGCCAGCACTTCCCTACCCGTCAAGCTACTCAAGTCTACTGTAAAAACAGTCCTATGCAATTACATTTCAATTATTCTTCATTTATACCATTCTACTGTGATAACAGTTCAATTCTATTCTGTAACATCCTTCTAAGTATTTTATACTTATTCCTATACTTCTACAGTATGTATTCTCTAATACAAAAGAAGGATAAGATTATTTACCTCGATAAGCCCAAAATTATCCAAGTTAAACGTCGCTCCTGAGCAAGGTTTAGCTCCTAATTTGTACTCTCCGATAGCTCCAAGAACCCTTAGAAGTTCTTCACAACTTCTACTAAGTACTAAGGGATTTGGACTAGGGTATTTAGGAATAGTAACTATACTTGGAAGACAACATTTCTACCAAGGAGGGGGTAGGTTTCGCCAGGACTACTAGGCTAGATGGGGGGTGTTTCGGCCAAGGCCTTCACAAGGGGAGGGGGAAGTGTTGGACGAAAAGCTCACAAGGGAGAGGGAGGGATTTTAGACTTGGAAAGTTTGTTTTGTGGATGAAGAACTCTTCATCTTAAGGGGGGTATTTATAGGTCAACCAATGGCCAACCAATGGCCAAGATGAAGCCAAGTGCAAGGCAAGTGTAGGGTGAGGATTTACCCAAGTGTCCTTATCCATCTACTACACAAATATCCTACCAACTCCAAGCCCTTCCAATCGTCCCTATTACCGCCCATACGTCCATGAATTAGAGGGTGACAAGTGTCGCCCTCTCGTTGGTCCAAAATGTTTCGTCTCTCGGAAAAATCCGCAAAAATTATAAATGACATAGCCGTAATTTACCCTACGCAAGTTTAGAAAAACGTTTCGTCGAAAAACGATTCTTTTAGTGAGTTGTGCACAAATGTTTTTCATCCAATGTCTTAACTTAGGCTAACTTTTGTACGTACGCCCTCACGTACATACTCTGGAAATACGGGGTATAACAATTACCCCATGGATTAGCTCTCCATGAAGTCATGTACCCGAGATGAGGGATTCCACGGGCATGAGATATATATATATATATATTGCATATGTGTACGCCGACAGTGAGGTAGGATGCCACGGGCGCGTCACATGGATATATTTTACACTTACGGCTGTCGGCAGTGATGGGGGATTCCACGGGCATGAGATATATATATATATATTGCATATGTGTACGCCGACAGTGAGGTAGGATGCCACAGGCGTGTTACATGGTTATATTTTACACTTACGGCTGTCGGCAGTGATGGGGGATTCAACGGGCACGCTTTGATATTTGTGGGCTTGAGACCCTTACTGGACTGTGTGATGATATTTGAGGGCTTGTGTCCATAGCCCTGGTGTGACTATTGTTCATGTGTTGAAATAGTCTTTAAAAGGTAAAACTGACCTTCATTACTTTCACTTCGGCAAGGCACAGTGTACTATTATTTTGGTTATCATACATGTCTCCAGCTTTATTTTAGACTATTATGATTTCATTACAGTACTTTCAGTTTTACATACTTGGTACATATTTCATATTGACCTCCTTCGGGGGGCTGCGTTCATGCCGCTGGTTGAGGTACATAGCTTGTTGATCCTCACTCTTAGGATTACTGTTCAGTTCTTGGAAAGCTCCATTCTCCGGAGGCTTGTCTTTTGGTACGGTTTCCCTGATGTTGTAGATTTATGTACATTCAGGGGTATGGCGGGGCCCTGTCCTGTCACAGTTGTTATTCTTAGAGGTCTGTAGTCTTATCTTGTGGATTGGGTTGTAAGAACAAAGATGTAACTATTTTTTTTGGTTATGTATATTTCACGGAAGGTGGCCTTATCGGCTATCCTGTTGATATTTACTGTCTAGTATTTTATGAGTTTTTGTATGTTCCACTGTTATTCTCTGATGTATACCTGGGAGGGGTGCCCAGGTAGGGCACCAGTCACGGGCCCGGGGTCGGGTCGTGATAGGAAGATGGTTCAGAATGGGTACATCTATCATCTGGTTCGGGTAATCGATACAGAGGCTGAGGTGCCAGTTCTTCAGTCAGTTCTGGTGGTTAGAGAGTTATCGGATGTATTCCCAGATGATCTCCCAGGTATTCTGTCACGACCCGACCCCGGGCCCGCGACTGTTGCCCTACCTGGGCACCCTTACAGGTATACATCAGAGATAATCAGCGGAACATACATGAAACTTATAAAATAAATCAAGAGAGATAAAATCAACAGGTTAGCCGATAAGGCTACCTCCCTGGATAAATAAATACATAACCGAAGCAGTTGCCTCCTTTCCTTACAAACTGACCCACAATATGTGACTACAGACCTCTAAGAGTTTTAACATAACAACTGTGGCGGGACAGGGCCCCGCTATACCCTTGAATGTACATAAACCTACAACCTCAGGGAACCGTACCAAAATACAAAGCCTCCGGGGAAATGAAGCTTTCCAAGAACTAAACAGTGATACTAAGAGTGTGGATCAGCAGTTATGTACCTCAACCTGCGGCATGAACGCAGTCCCCCGAAGGAGGTCAGTACGAAATATGTACCAAGTATGTGAAACTGAAAATATCAGAATGAAATCATAATACCATATAAAGTCGAGACATGTATGATAACCAATATAATAAAGATAATCGTGCCTTGCCAAAGTGAAAGTAATGAAAGTCAGTTTTACCTTTTAAGGACTATTTCAACACATGAACAATAGTCACACGGGGCTACGGACACAAGCCCTCAAATATCATCACATAGTCCAGTAAGGGTCTCAAGCCCACAAATATCAAAGCGTGCCCGTGGAATCCCCCGTCACTGCTGTTACACCCCGTATTTACAGGACATGTTTAAAACGTACGTAAGAACTCACAATGTTAAGATTTTGAGACTTGTAAAAATTTATCGGAATTATGAAATTTTCGGAAAACGTATTATTGTGACGAATGGGAGGACGACACGTGTCACCCCCCTTATGTGATGCCTTGGTCGAAATGTGCAAGGGCAAAAGGGTTACCTTTGTTGCAAGACAAGTCTTGCAACTTGAGGCTTGATAATATTGACTAAAGTCAAAGGTCCCACAATGGTCTTGATATTTAGTAAGACTTCATCCTAGCCACCCAAATGTTTATATCTTAACCCTCCATGTCCCCATATATATTACTTGTAGCAAGAGAGAGTTCCATACTTAGCCAAAATCACAAAAATTGGATGAACTCAAGCTTGAAGCTCTCGGCCAAGCTCACTTCAAGAAGAGAAATTTTTTGTTCCTTGTCCAATAAGCTCCACACTTTAAACCAAGGTTCTTGAGTGTATTGTAAGTGTATCTCTATAGAAAAATCCCGGAAAAAGGTAGTTTTCGGGTTAGTCGCAAAGTGAGAACCTAGTGGCTTTCTAGGTTTTGGATAGGAAGTTTGAAGTAAAGTTGTTGGTGTGGTTCTAAGGGTCTCAACAAGAGGATTGAAAGAGGATTGAAGTGTCTTGGAGGGGTTCTAAACTACTAAGGAGCGACTTCGGATTGGAAATTTGGATTAAGAATCGTTGAGGTATAATCTTGTTCTTTGAAAGTGTTACAAGATTATTTTTATATTGTTGTAGTTAGCTCTACATGTTGATAGCATGAAGTTGGTATGTTGAAGTTTATTAGTATTATGGATTTCTTGTAGTTAAATCCGAAATGTTATACAAGCCGCTTGGAAATTGGATTACTAATTGGTCGTTTTTAGAAATCGTCGCATGTTACTTACTTAAAGATTATGGTTATGATACTCAAATGCGACTTGATATCATGTTATGCTACTAAATTGGATTGAAATGGAAATTGGATAAGAATTGGATTTGTTGAATCAAGGTGGCCGAATTTGGAATGTAGTTTGTATTGTTTAGTTATTCAATTATATTGGACTACCTTCTATATAATTGTGAGCCAATTGGGGCTGTGTAGTTATTCATTTGTATTGGACTACTTTCCATAAATTGTGAGCCAATCAATGTAGTTATTTAATTGTATTGGACTACCTTCTATATAATTGTGAGCCAATTGGGGCTGTTTGGTTATTGTATTTCGGCCTTGAAAAAGGTGGCAAAGTTAGTAAAAACAAAGGAGGTGCTGTCCGATTTTCCGTAGAATTTAGTGACTTGACACTTAGGATATTCTACGTTTAAAGTAAGAGGTTAATGGACGATTGTGGCCATGATAGGTTGAAGTACTAAGTTTAGCGTATCCTACTTGAAGAATGGAATAGCTCAAGGTTGAAGTACTTGGGAGCATTTTGCTACTTGTCGACAATCGTCGCGAGGTATGTGAACCTCTTCTTCTTTGGCATGATCCTACGTATGAAATATCCACGTGATATTATTTCATGTTTCCTCCTACTCTAGAAGTTAAGAGGTAGTCGTGTGATTTACTCTATGTTAAGTTTATGTCAAAGTTATCCTAAGTCTTTACCAAGCCTTATGGGAGGTGTTGGTAAGAAAGGATTAGGAAATTATGAGATTTGACTCAAAGCTATGTATCTTGATTTTATTTAAAGTAAGTAAGTGGATTTTGTTGTTCGAAAATGACTATAATTTATATGTGAAAAGGGGATCGATTTTAAAAGTGGATGTTATATGGTTTTAAGAGAATAAGTTACTTGGTTTTGGAAGTGTATGAAATTTTGTATATTTGTTTATAAGTATAAGTAAGTGGACTTTAAAGAATGTACGTTATAAGGTTTTAAGACTATGAACTTTGGTTGTCTTCTAAGGATTATGAAACTTTATTTTTTTTTTAGTTGTGGACTTGATTTCTAAAGTATTGACGACATGATTTTAAAGAGTATGTGACTTGAGTTTTAAAAAGAAGAAGTTTTATGATTCTTTTAAGTACGTATGTACGTAGTATGGTTGGGTTTAGTTTCCCTAATGTTGCAAGAATTAAATGCCTTAAGTTCTCTAATATGAAAGAACGTTATAATAGCTTTATGGGAAGTTGTTATGACGACTTAAGAAGAAGTAATTATACGATGTAAAAGGTTATGTAAGGAAAATACACCGAGCCTACAAATAGGTCGGATTACGTTATGAAATACACCGAGCCTACAAATAGGCCGGATTACGTTATGAAATACACCGAGCCTACAAATAGGCCGGATTACGCTATGAGATACACCGAGCCTACTCATAGGCCGGATTACACCATATTACCCCGAGCCTACACATAGGCGGTTACGCCATCTTACACCGAGCCCACAAAGCGGGCGGATTATGCTACATGATTCCACAGTACACCGAGCTCCACAGGCGGGCGGATTATGCTACATGATTCCACAGTACACCGAGCCCCACAGGCGGGCCGGATTATGTCACATGATTCGTCAGTACACCGTGTCCCGCAAATGGGCCGGATTATGTTAAGTAAGATTAATAAGTTATGTGGAAAAACTTGATAAATCTCTTAAGTATGTATGTAAGAACATGTTGTTAAATCTTATTGAAAGAAGGAAGGAACGGTTAATATACGATTGATTTCAGGAGTTCATATGACATTCTTTTATGCAGTTATGATATGATTGTTGCACCTTATTTCTGTTCCATACTTGCACTGTTGTAATCGACTCTTCGGGGCCGCGTTCATGCCCGCAGTGTTAGGTGCATGTTGGTGATCCTTGCTCTTAGGATCTCGGTTGCTTTTGGGAGAAAGCTCCAATTGCTCCGAGGCTTATCTCAGGTACGGTTTCCCTGATGTGGTAGACTTATGTACATTCAGGGGTATGGCGGGGCCCTGTCCCGCCACAGTTGTTACGTTAAAACTCTTAGAGGTCTGTAGTCACATGTTGTGGGTCGGTTTGTAAACGGAAAAAGGGATGGAACTGCTGTTTATGTATATGTATATATGTCCAGGAAGGTAGCCCTATCGCTAACTCCGTTGTTTTATTTCGTTGTTTATTTTATAAGTTTCATGTATGTTGCTGATTATCTCTCGATGTATACCGTAAGGGTGCCTGTAGGGCACCGCCGCGCCCGGTCTGGTCGTGACAAAAGTGGTATCGTGAGCGCTTAGTCCTCGGAAAGTGTCTACGCATCGTTCTAGTAGAGTTTTGATTATCGCGTGTCAGGCACCACATCTATAATCGTGAGGTCGCAAGACATTTAGGATTGGTTTCCATTCTTCTCTCCGAGATCGTGCAGAGTCGTCTTATTAGGTTGAATCCTCCGACGTATTCTTATGTATGTGAATCGCCTATGCCTCCACTGGCGACTCAGGCCTGGGTGGCAAGGCAGCAGCAGAGTCGCCAGCGCAGAGAGTTACTGTGAGTCGGCACAGACTATGCCCGAGGTAGTAGGCGGGTCGGCGAGTTCACCCACGGCAAGATTAGAGAGCCGAGAGCGCAGAGCTCCAGAGGTTCCGCACCGAGCCCCGGGCCCAGCCTGGGCGAGTTTAGGGATTATGGAGAGCAGATCAGGCTTTTGACTAGCATAGTGGTAGGGCAGCGCCGACAGGAGCAGGCAGCTAACCCTAGAGCAGACAGTTTGAGGATACGGGATTTTCTCGGTTGTAGTCCACCCGAGTTTTATGGTTCGAGATCTGAGGAAGATCCTCAAGAGTTCGCTCAGCCTACAATGGACTATGCAGTGCTTAGGCCTCGAATCTGAGTCGGTTGTGTTAGCCTCTTACGGTTACGCGTTATTGAGTTGAACTGGTTTGAGTCGTGGTTGCTGTCGAGAGGGGGGGATGCTCTTCCAGCGGTTGGGGAAGAGTTTACAGAGGCCTTCATGAATCACTGTTTGCCTCCTGAGATGAGGAGAGCCCGGGTAGATAGGTTCTTGACTTTGAGGCGTAATGGCAGACTATTAGAGAGTACACCGAGTTTGACTCTTGGCCGCATGCACACACTATAGTAAATGACATGGCGGATAGAGTTCATCGTTACGTGATGGGCTAGACCGTCATATGATTACCGCATGTTTGGGGTGGCTCTTCACCCGGTATGGACATTGCTAGATGCAGCCTATGCACAGTGGGATAGAGGACAGGAGAGAGAGGACCGACCAGACCAAGGCCACCCAAGAGGCTAGGACGGCAGGGTCTGTGGTGATTTTCGAGGCGAGAGCCTCAAAGAAGAGCTAGGTCTACAGCTCACCAAGCAGTGCTCCTTCCCGATTCACGGGGGTTAGATCACCGCAATCGAGAGCCGGCCGAGCTCCAGAGCTTCGGATTCAGATGCGCACATAGGTTCTAGGCGATGGCCACTTTTTCCTCGTTGCTCACAGTGTGGCCGACATCACCACGGGGAATGTCGCCGCCATCGCGTGCCTGTTTTACTGTGGCCGCGTGGCCATATGTTGAGGGATTGTCCTAGTAGGAGAGCTACGGGAGGGATATCACGCCACCGGATCGGGCCATGTTCGCCTCCTTCAGAGCTAGGCAGATGTTCACACACCGCAGCCGTGGCGCAGGTCGTGATGGAAGTTCCCGCTTTATCGGTCTTTTTGAACCGTCTATTTGATTTCGTATATCTTCGACTTTAGAAATTTGTATGCATGATAAAGTTGTGGTATGTTTAAGTTTCATGAATGCATCAGATTGAGACTATGTACATGTTAGAGGAGTTGGAAGTGCGAAAAGATAATCTCTTTTGGGCTTATTATGACAGATATGCGGTGCGAGGTATTAGGGCCATGTGTGGCATTGTTGGTATGTCGGGTTGTGAGAAGAAACTATGTCGCTAATTTTAAGATTGACTCAAAGAACATTCGGGACGAATGTTTCTAAGGGGGAAGAATGTTACACCGTATTTACAGGACATGTTTAGAACGCACGTAAGAACTCACAATGTTAAGATTTTGAGACTTGTAAAAATTTATCTAATTATGAAATTTTCGAAAACGTATTGTGGACGAATGGGAGGACGACACGTGTCACCCCCCTTATGTGATGCCTTGGTCGAAATGTGCAAGGGCAAAAGGGTCATTGGACCTTTGTTGCAAGACAAGTCTTGCAACTTGAGGCTTGATAATATTGACTAAAGTCAAAGGTCCCACAATGGTCTTGATATTTAGTAAGACTTCATCCTAGCCACCCAAATGTTTATATCTTAACCCTCCATGTCCCCATATATATTACTTGTAGCAAGAGAGAGTTCCATACTTAGCCAAAATCACAAAAAAATTGGATGAACTCAAGCTTGAAGCTCTCGGCCAAGCTCACTTCAAGAAGAGAAATTTTTTGTTCCTTGTCCAATAAGCTCCACACTTTAAACCAAGGTTCTTGAGTGTATTGTAAGTGTATCTCTATAGAAAAATCCCGGAAAAAGGTAGTTTTCGGGTTAGTCGCAAAGTGAGAACCTAGTGGCTTTCTAGGTTTTGGATAGGAAGTTTGAAGTAAAGTTGTTGGTGTGGTTCTAAGGGTCTCAACAAGAGGATTGAAGTGTCTTGGAGGGGTTCTAAACTACTAAGGAGCGACTTCGGATTGGAAATTTGGATTAAGAATCGTTGAGGTATAATCTTGTTCTTTGAAAGTGTTACAAGATTATTTTTATATTGTTGTAGTTAGCTCTACATGTTGATAGCATGAAGTTGGTATGTTGAAGTTTATTAGTATTATGGATTTCTTGTAGTTAAATCCGAAATGTTATACAAGCCGCTTGGAAATTGGATTACTAATTGGTCGTTTTTAGAAATCGTCGCATGTTACTTACTTAAAGATTATGGTTATGATACTCAAATGCGACTTGATATCATGTTATGCTACTAAATTGGATTGAAATGGAAATTGGATAAGAATTGGATTTGTTGAATCAAGGTGGCCGAATTTGGAATGTAGTTTGTATTGTTTAGTTATTCAATTATATTGGACTACCTTCTATATAATTGTGAGCCAATTGGGGATATGTAGTTATTCATTTGTATTGGACTACTTTCCATAAATTGTGAGCCAATCAATGTGTAGTTATTTAATTGTATTGGACTACCTTCTATATAATTGTGAGCCAATTGGGGCTGTTTGGTTATTGTATTTCGGCCTTGAAAAAGGTGGCAAAGTTAGTAAAAACAAAGGAGGTGCTGTCCGATTTTCCGTAGAATTTAGTGACTTGACACTTAGGATATTCTACGTTTAAAGTAAGAGGTTAATGGACGTATTGTGGCCATGATAGGTTGAAGTACTAAGTTTAGCGTATCCTAATTGAAGAATGGAATAGCTCAAGGTTGAAGTACTTGGGAGCATTTTGCTACTTGTCGACAATCGTCGCGAGGTATGTGAACCTCTTCTTCTTTGGCATGATCCTACGTATGAAATATCCACGTGATATTATTTCATGTTTCCTCCTACTCTTAGAAGTTAAGAGGTAGTCGTGTGATTTACTCTATGTTAAGTTTATGTCAAAGTTATCCTAAGTCTTTACCAAGCCTTATGGGAGGTGTTGGTAAGAAAGGATTAGGAAATTATGAGATTTGACTCAAAGCTATGTATCTTGATTTTATTTAAAGTAAGTAAGTGGATTTTGTTGTTCAAAATGACTATAATTTATATGTGAAAAGGGATAGATTTTAAAAGTGGATGTTATATGGTTTTAAGAGAATAAGTTACTTGGTTTTGGAAGTGTATGAAATTTTGTATATTTGTTTATAAGTATAAGTAAGTGGACTTTAAAGAATGTACGTTATAAGGTTTTAAGACTATGAACTTTGGTTGTCTTCTAAGGATTATGAAACTTTATTTTTTTTGTTGTGGACTTGATTTCTAAAGTATTGACGACATGATTTTAAAGAGTATGTGACTTGAGTTTTAAAAGAAGAAGTTTTATGATTCTTTTAAGTAATGCATGCACGTAGTATGGTCAGTTTAGTTTCCCTAATGTTGCAAGAATTAAATGCCTTAAGTTCTCTAATATGAAAGAACGTTATAATAGCTTTATGGGAAGTTGTTATGACGACTTAAGAAGTAATTATACGATGTAAAAGGTTATGTAAGGAAAATACACCGAGCCTACAAATAGGCGGACACGTTATGAAATACACCGAGCCTACAAATAGGCGGACACGTTATGAAATACACCGAGCCTACAAATAGGCCTGATTACGCTATGAGATACACCGAGCCTACTCATAGGCCTGACACGCCATATTACCCCGAGCCTACACATAGGCCGTTACGTCATCTTACACCGAGCCCACAGCGGCCGATTATGCTACATGATTCCACAAGACACCGAGCTCCACAGCGGCCGAATTATGCTACATGATTCCACAAGACACCGAGCCCCACAGACGGGCGGATTATGTCACATGATTCGTCAAGACACCGTGTCCCGCAAACGGGCGGATTATGTTAAGTAAGATTAATAAGTTATGTGGAAAAACTTGATAAATCTCTTAAGTATGTATGTAAGAACATGTTGTTAAATCTTATTGAAAGAAGGAAAGGAACGGTTAATATACGATTGATTTCGTGGAGTTCATATGACATTCTTTTACGCAGCTTATGATATGATTGTTGCACCTTATTTGCTCCATACTGCACTTTGTAATCGACTTCTTCGGCCGCGCTCATGCCCGCAGGTGTTAGGTGCACAGGTTGGTGATCCTTGCTCTTAGGATCTCGGTTCAGTTTGGGAGAAAGCTCCAATTGCTCCGGAGGCTTATCTTGTGGTACGGTTTCCCTGATGTGGTAGACTTATGTACATTCAGTGGTATGTCGGGGCCCTGTCCCGCCACGCTTGTTACGTTAAAACTCTTGAGGTCCGTAGTCACATGTTGTGGGTCGGTTTGTAAACGGAAAAGGGATGGAACCGCCGTTGTTTATGTATACGTATATATGTCGGGAAGGTAGCCCTATCGGCTAACCTCGTTGTTTTATTTCGTTGTTTATTTTATAAGTTTCATGTATGTTCACTGATTATCTCCGATGTATACTGTAAGGGTGCCTGTGTAGGGCACCCGCGCCCGGCCCGGTCGTGACAAAAGTGGTATCGAGCGATTAGTCCTCGGAAAGTGTCTACGCATCGTGTTCAGTAGAGTCTTGATTATCGGTGTGTTGTGCACCACATCTATAATCGTGAGGTCGCAAGACATTTAGGATTAGTTTCATTCTTCTCTCTCGAGATCGCAAGAGAGTTGTCTTATTAGGTTGAATCCTCCGACGTATTCTTATGTATGTGAATCGGCTATGCCTCCACGGAAGCGACCAGGCCCGTGGCGGCAAGGCAGCAGGAGCTGCCAGTAGTGCGCAGAGAGTTACTAGGAGTCGGGCACAGACTATGCCTGAGGTAGTAGGCGGGTCGGCGAGTTCAGCCACGCCAAGACAGAGGAGCCGAGAGCGCAGAGCTCCAGAGGTTCCTGCACCGAGCCCCGAGCCCGCAGCCTGTGGTAGTTTAGGGATTATGGAGAGCAGATCAGGCTTTTGACTAGCATAGTGGTAGGGCAACACGAGCGTGCAGCCTAACCCAGAGCGCATTTGAGGATACGGGATTTTCTCGGTTGTAGTCCACCCGAGTTTTATGGTTCGAGATCTGAGGAAGATCCTCAAGAGTTCGTTCGGCAGCTACAGCGGACTATGCAGGTGCTTAGGGCCTCAGATACGGAGTCAGTTGTGTTAGCCTCTTACCGGTTACGCGATATTGCGTTGAACTGGTTTGAGTCGTGGTTGCTTTCGAGAGGTGGGGATGCTCTTCCAGCTGTTTGGGAAGAGTTTACAGAGGCCTTCATGAATCACTTTTTGCCTCCTGAGATGAGGAGAGCCCGGGTAGATAGGTTCTTGACTTTGAGGCAGAATGGCAGGACTATTAGAGAGTACAGCCTGGAGTTTGACTCCTTGGCCAGGCATGCACACACTATAGTAGCTGACATGGCGGATAGAGTTCATCGTTACGTGATGGGGCTAGACCGTCATATGATTACCGCATGTTTGGGGGTGGCTCTTCAGCCCGGTATGGACATTGCTAGGATGCAGGCCTATGCACAGGGGATAGAGGACAGGGAGAGAGAGGACCGACCAGACCAAGGCCAGCCCAAGAGGGCTAGGACGGCAGGGGTTCAGGGTGATTTTCGAGGCGGAGAGCCTCAAAGAGCTAGGTCTACGCTCACCGCAGCAGTGCTCCTTCCCGATTTTCGGCGGGGTTAGATCACCGGCAATTCGAGAGCGGTCGAGCTCCAGAGCTTGGATTCAGACGCACATAGGTTCTAGGCGCCGGGGCCACTTTTTCCTCGGTCACAGCAGTGGCCGACATCACCATGGGGAATGTCGTCGTGCTACTGGTGCCTGTTTTACCTGTGGCCGTCAGGGCCATATGTTGAGGGATTGTCCTAGTAGGAGAGCTACAGGAGGGATATCACAGTCTACCGGATCAGTTGCGGGTTCGTCTCCTTCAGTAGCTAGGCAGGATGTTCACACACCGGCAGGCCGTGGCAGAGGTCGTGATGGAAGTTCCCAGTTTTATCGGTCTTTTTGAACCGTCTATTTGATTTCAGGTATATCTTCGACCCTTTAGAAATTTGTATGCATGATAAAGTTGTGGTATGTTTAAGTTTCATGAACAGACTGTATTGAGACTATGTACATGTTAGGAGGAGTTGGAAGTACGAAAAGATAATCTCTTTTGGGCTTATTATGGACAGATATGCGGGTGCGAGGTATTAGGGCCATGTGTGGCATTGTTGGTATGTCGGGGTTGTGAGAAGAAACTATGTCGCTAATTTTAAGATTGACTCCGAAAGAACATTCGGGGACGAATGTTTCTAAGGGGGGAAGAATGTTACACCCCGTATTTACAGGACATGTTTAGAACGTACGTAAGAACTCACAATGTTAAGATTTTGAGACTTGTAAAAATTTATCGGAATTATGAAATTTTCGGAAAACGTATTATTGTGACGAATGGGAGGACGACACGTGTCACCCCCCTTATGTGATGCCTTGGTCGAAATGTGCAAGGGCAAAAGGGTCATTGGACCTTTGTTGCAAGACAAGTCTTGCAACTTGAGGCTTGATAATATTGACTAAAGTCAAAGGTCCCACAATGGTCTTGATATTTAGTAAGACTTCATCCTAGCCACCCAAATGTTTATATCTTAACCCTCCATGTCCCCATATATATTACTTGTAGCAAGAGAGAGTTCCATACTTAGCCAAAATCACAAAAAAATTGGATGAACTCAAGTCAAGCTCTCGCCAAGCTCACTTCAAGAAGAGAATTTTTTGTTCCTTGTCCAATAAGCTCCACACTTTAAACCAAGGTTCTTGAGTGTATTGTAAGTGTATCTCTATAGAAAAATCCCGGAAAAAGGTAGTTTTCGGGTTAGTCGCAAAGTGAGAACCTAGTGGCTTTCTAGGTTTTGGATAGGAAGTTTGAAGTAAAGTTGTTGGTGTGGTTCTAAGGTCTCAACAAGAGGATTGAAGTGTCTTGGAGGGGTTCTAAACTACTAAGGAGCGACTTCGGATTGGAAATTTGGATTAAGAATCGTTGAGGTATAATCTTGTTCTTTGAAAGTGTTACAAGATTATTTTTATATTGTTGTAGTTAGCTCTACATGTTGATAGCATGAAGTTGGTATGTTGAAGTTTATTAGTATTATGGATTTCTTGTAGTTAAATCCGAAATGTTATACAAGCCGCTTGGAAATTGGATTACTAATTGGTCGTTTTTAGAAATCGTCGCATGTTACTTACTTAAAGATTATGGTTATGATACTCAAATGCGACTTGATATCATGTTATGCTACTAAATTGGATTGAAATGGAAATTGGATAAGAATTGGATTTGTTGAATCAAGGTGGCCGAATTTGGAATGTAGTTTGTATTGTTTAGTTATTCAATTATATCGACTACCTTCTATATAATTGCGAGCCAATCAATGTGTGTAGTTATTCATTTGTATTGACTACTTTCCATAAATTGTGAGCCAATTGGGCTGTGTAGTTATTTAATTGTATTGACTACCTTCTATATAATTGTGAGCCAATTGGGGCTGTTTGGTTATTGTATTTCGGCCTTGAAAAAGGTGGCAAAGTTAGTAAAAACAAAGGAGGTGCTGTCCGATTTTCCGTAGAATTTAGTGACTTGACACTTAGGATATTCTACGTTTAAAGTAAGAGGTTAATGGACGATTGTGGCCATGATAGGTTGAAGTACTAAGTTTAGCGTATCCTACTTGAAGAATGGAATAGCTCAAGGTTGAAGTACTTGGGAGCATTTTGCTACTTGTCGACAATCGTCGCGAGGTATGTGAACCTCTTCTTCTTTGGCATGATCCTACGTATGAAATATCCACGTGATATTATTTCATGTTTCCTCCTACTCTTAGAAGTTAAGAGGTAGTCGTGTGATTTACTCTATGTTAAGTTTATGTCAAAGTTATCCTAAGTCTTTACCAAGCCTTATGGGAGGTGTTGGTAAGAAAGGATTAGGAAATTATGAGATTTGACTCAAAGCTATGTATCTTGATTTTATTTAAAGTAAGTAAGTGGATTTTGTTGTTCGAAAATGACTATAATTTATATGTGAAAAGGGGATCGATTTTAAAAGTGGATGTTATATGGTTTTAAGAGAATAAGTTACTTAGTTTTGGAAGTGTATGAAATTTTGTATATTTGTTTATAAGTATAAGTAAGTGGACTTTAAAGGATGTACGTTATAAGGTTTTAAGACTATGAACTTTGGTTGTCTTCTAAGGATTATGAAACTTTATTTTTTTTTTAGTTGTGGACTTGATTTCTAAAGTATTGACGACATGATTTTAAAGAGTATGTGACTTGAGTTTTAAAAAGAAGAAGTTTTATGATTCTTTTAAGTACGTATGTACGTAGTATGGTTGGGTTTAGTTTCCCTAATGTTGCAAGAATTAAATGCCTTAAGTTCTCTAATATGAAAGAACGTTATAATAGCTTTATGGGAAGTTGTTATGACGACTTAAGAAGAAGTAATTATACGATGTAAAAGGTTATGTAAGGAAAATACACCGAGCCTACAAATAGGCCGGATTACGTTATGAAATACACCGAGCCTACAAATAGGCCGGATTACGTTATGAAATACACCGAGCCTACAAATAGGCCGGATTACGCTATGAGATACACCGAGCCTACTCATGCCGGACACGCCATATTACCCCGAGCCTACACATAGGCCGGGTTACGTCATCTTACACCGAGCTCCACATGCGGGCCGGATTATGCTACATGATTCCACAGTACACCGAGCTCCACAGGCGGGCCGGATTATGCTACATGATTCCACAGTACACCGAGCCCCACAGGCGGGCCGGATTATGTCACATGATTCGTCAGTACACCGTGTCCCGCAAATGGGCCGGATTATGTTAAGTAAGATTAATAAGTTATGTGGAAAAACTTGATAAATCTCTTAAGTATGTATGTAAGAACATGTTGTTAAATCTTATTGAAAGAAGGAAAGGAACGTTAATATACGATTGATTTCGGAGTTCATATGACATTCTTTTATGCGATTATGATATGATTGTTGCACCTTATTTGCATTCCATACTGACTGTTGCATCGACTTCTTCGGGCCGCGTTCATGCCCGCAGTGTTAGGTGCACAGGTTGGTGATCCTCGCTCTTAGGATCTCGGTTCGATTTTGGGAGAAAGCTCCAATTGCTCCGGAGGCTTATCTTGTGGTACGGTTTCCCTGACGTGGTAGACTTATGTACATTCAGGGGTATGGCGGGGCCCTGTCCCGCCACAGTTGTTACGTTAAAACTCTTTGAGGTGTGTAGTCACATGTTGTGGGTCGGTTTGTACACGGAATAAGGGATGGAACCGCATTTGTTTATGTATATGTATATATGTCCGGAAGGTAGCCCTATCGGCTAACTCGTTGTTTTATTTCATTGTTTATTTTATAAGTTTCATGTATGTTCACGATTATCTCTCGATGTATACCGTAAGGATGCCTGTGTAGGGCACCGCGCCCGGGTCGGGTCGTGACAAAAGTGGTATCGAGCGATTAGTCCTCGGAAAGTGTCTACGGCATCGTGTCTAGTAGAGTCTTGATTATCGGTGTGTTGTGCACCACATCTATAATCGTGAGGCTGCAAGACATTTAGGATTAGTTTCCATTCTTCTCTCTCGAGATCGTGCAGTAGAGTTGTCTTATTAGGTTGAATCCCCTCTGACGTATTCTTATGTATGTGAATCAGCTATGCCTCCACGGAAGGCGACCAGGGCCCAGAAGGGCAAGGCAGCAGCAGGAGCTGCCAGTGGTGCGCAGAGAGTTACCAGGAGTCGGGCACAGACTATGCCTGAGGTAGTAGGCGGGTCGGCGAGTTCAGCCACGCCGGCAGTATTAGAGGAGCCGAGAGCGGCAGTAGCTCCAGAGGTTCCGGTACCCGAGCCCCCAGTTCCGCAGCCAGGGGCAGAGTTTAGGGATTATGGAGAGCAGATCAGGCTTTTGACTAGCATAGTGGTAGGGCAGCGCCGACAGGAGCAGGCAGCTAACCCTAGAGCAGACAGTTTGAGGATACGGGATTTTCTCGGTTGTAGTCCACCCGAGTTTTATGGTTCGAGATCTGAGGAAGATCCTCAAGAGTTCGTTCGGCAGCTACAGCGGACTATGCAGGTGCTTAGGGCCTCAGATACGGAGTCAGTTGTGTTAGCCTCTTACCGGTTACGCGATATTGCGTTGAACTGGTTTGAGTCGTGGTTGCTTTCGAGAGGTGGGGATGCTCTTCCAGCTGTTTGGGAAGAGTTTACAGAGGCCTTCATGAATCACTTTTTGCCTCCTGAGATGAGGAGAGCCCGGGTAGATAGGTTCTTGACTTTGAGGCAGAATGGCAGGACTATTAGAGAGTACAGCCTGGAGTTTGACTCCTTGGCCAGGCATGCACACACTATAGTAGCTGACATGGCGGATAGAGTTCATCGTTACGTGATGGGGCTAGACCGTCATATGATTACCGCATGTTTGGGGGTGGCTCTTCAGCCCGGTATGGACATTGCTAGGATGCAGGCCTATGCACAGGGGATAGAGGACAGGGAGAGAGAGGACCGACCAGACCAAGGCCAGCCCAAGAGGGCTAGGACGGCAGGGGTTCAGGGTGATTTTCGAGGCGGAGAGCCTCAGCAGCAGGCTAGGTCTACAGTTCAGCCGGCACAGAGTGCTCCTTCCCAGTTTTCTGGCGGGGGGTTAGATCAGCCGGGTAATTCGGGAGCCGGTCAGAGCTCCAGAGCTTCGGATTCGTATGCGCACATAGGTTCTAGGCAGTCGGGGCCACTTTTCCCTCAGTGCCCACAGTGTGGCCGACATCACCATGGGGAATGTCGTCGTGCTACTGGTGCCTGTTTTACCTGTGGCCGTCAGGGCCATATGTTGAGGGATTGTCCTAGTAGGAGAGCTACAGGAGGGATATCACAGTCTACCGGATCAGTTGCGGGTTCGTCTCCTTCAGTAGCTAGGCAGGATGTTCACACACCGGCAGGCCGTGGCAGAGGTCGTGATGGAAGTTCCCAGTTTTAGCGGTCTTTTTGAACCGTCTATATGATTTCAGGTATATCTTCGACCCTTTAGAAATTTGTATGCATGATAAAGTTGTGGTATGTTTAAGTTTCATGAACAGACTGTATTGAGACTATGTACATGTTAGGAGGAGTTGGAAGTACGAAAAGATAATCTCTTTTGGGCTTATTATGGACAGATATGCGGGTGCGAGGTATTAGGGCCATGTGTGGCATTGTTGGTATGTCGGGGTTGTGAGAAGAAACTATGTCGCTAATTTTAAGATTGACTCCGAAAGAACATTCGGGGACGAATGTTTCTAAGGGGGGAAGAATGTTACACCCCGTATTTACAGGACATGTTTAGAACGTACGTAAGAACTCACAATGTTAAGATTTTGAGACTTGTAAAAATTTATCGGAATTATGAAATTTTCGGAAAACGTATTATTGTGACGAATGGGAGGACGACACGTGTCACCCCCCTTATGTGATGCCTTGGTCGAAATGTGCAAGGGCAAAAGGGTCATTGGACCTTTGTTGCAAGACAAGTCTTGCAACTTGAGGCTTGATAATATTGACTAAAGTCAAAGGTCCCACAATGGTTTTGATATTTAGTAAGACTTCATCCTAGCCACCCAAATGTTTATAACTTAACCCTCCATGTCCCCATATATATTACTTGTAGCAAGAGAGAGTTCCATACTTAGCCAAAATCACAAAAAAAATTGGATGAACTCAAGCTTGAAGCTCTCGGCCAAGCTCACTTCAAGAATAGAAATTTTTTGTTCCTTGTCCAATAAGCTCCACACTTTAAACCAAGGTTCTTGAGTGTATTGTAAGTGTATCTCTATAGAAAAATCCCGGAAAAAGGTAGTTTTCGGGTTAGTCGCAAAGTGAGAACCTAGTGGCTTTCTAGGTTTTGGATAGGAAGTTTGAAGTAAAGTTGTTGGTGTGGTTCTAAGGGTCTCAACAAGAGGATTGAAGTGTCTTGGAGGGGTTCTAAACTACTAAGGAGCGACTTCGGATTGGAAATTTGGATTAAGAATCGTTGAGGTATAATCTTGTTCTTTGAAAGTGTTACAAGATTATTTTTATATTGTTGTAGTTAGCTCTACATGTTGATAGCATGAAGTTGGTATGTTGAAGTTTATTAGTATTATGGATTTCTTGTAGTTAAATCCGTAATGTTATACAAGCCGGTTTGTAATTGGATTACTAATTGGTCGTTTTTAGAAATCGTCGCATGTTACTTACTTAAAGATTATGGTTATGATACTCAAATGCGACTTGATATCATGTTATGCTACTAAATTGGATTGAAATGGAAATTGGATAAGAATTGGATTTGTTGAATCAAGGTGGCCGAATTTGGAATGTAGTTTGTATTGTTTAGTTATTCAATTATATCGACTACCTTCTATATAATTGTGAGCCAATCAATGTGTAGTTATTCATTTGTATTGGACTACTTTCCATAAATTGTGAGCCAATTGGGGCTGTGTAGTTATTTAATTGTATTGGACTACCTTCTATATAATTGTGAGCCAATTGGGGCTGTTTGGTTATTGTATTTCGGCCTTGAAAAAGGTGGCAAAGTTAGTAAAAACAAAGGAGGTGCTGTCCGATTTTCCGTAGAATTTAGTGACTTGACACTTAGGATATTCTACGTTTAAAGTAAGAGGTTAATGGACGTATTTTGGCCATGATAGGTTGAAGTACTAAGTTTAGCGTATCCTACTTGAAGAATGGAATAGCTCAAGGTTGAAGTACTTGGGAGCATTTTGCTACTTGTCGACAATCGTCGCGAGGTATGTGAACCTCTTCTTCTTTGGCATGATCCTACGTATGAAATATCCACGTGATATTATTTCATGTTTCCTCCTACTCTTAGAAGTTAAGAGGTAGTCGTGTGATTTACTCTATGTTAAGTTTATGTCAAAGTTATCCTAAGTCTTTACCAAGCCTTATGGGAGGTGTTGGTAAGAAAGGATTAGGAAATTATGAGATTTGACTCAAAGCTATGTATCTTGATTTTATTTAAAGTAAGTAAGTGGATTTTGTTGTTCGAAAATGACTATAATTTATATGTGAAAAGGGATCGATTTTAAAAGTGGATGTTATATGGTTTTAAGAGAATAAGTTACTTGGTTTTGGAAGTGTATGAAATTTTGTATATTTGTTTATAAGTATAAGTAAGTGGACTTTAAAGAATGTACGTTATAAGGTTTTAAGACTATGAACTTTGGTTGTCTTCTAAGGATTATGAAACTTTATTTTTTTTTTAGTTGTGGACTTGATTTCTAAAGTATTGTGACATGATTTTAAAGAGTATGTGACTTGAGTTTTAAAAGAAGAAGTTTTATGATTCTTTTAAATACGTATGCACGTAGTATGGTTAGTTTAGTTTCCTAATGTTGCAAGAATTAAATTCCTTAAGTTCTCTAATATGAAAGAACGATATAATAGCTTTATGGGAAGTTGTTATGACGACTTAAGAATAAGTAATTATACGATGTAAAAGGTTATGTAAGGAAAATACACCGAGCCTAAAAATAGGCGGACACGTTATGAAATACACCGAGCCTACAAATAGGCGGACACGTTATGAAATACACCGAGCCTACAAATAGGCCTGACACGCTATGAGATACACCGAGCCTACTCATAGGCCTGACACGCCATATTACCCCGAGCTTACACATAGGTCGGGTTACGTCATCTTACACCGAGCTCCACAGGCGGGCCGGATTATGCTACATGATTCCACAGTACACCGAGCTCCACAGGCGGGCCGGATTATGCTACATGATTCCACAGTACACCGAGCCCCACAGGCGGGCCGGATTATGTCACATGATTCGTCAGTACACCGTGTCCCGCAAATGGGCCGGATTATGTTAAGTAAGATTAATAAGTTATGTGGAAAAACTTGATAAATCTCTTAAGTATGTATGTAAGAACATGTTGTTAAATCTTATTGAAAGAAGGAAAGGAACGGTTAATATACGATTGATTTCAGGAGTTCATATGACATTCTTTTATGCAGTTATGATATGATTGTTGCACCTTATTTCTGTTCCATACTTGCACTGTTGTTATCGAATTTCTTCGGGCCGCGTTCATGCCCGCAGGTGTTAGGTGCACAGGTTGGTGATCCTTGCTCTTAGGATCTCGGTTCAGTTTTTGGGAGAAAGCTCCAATTGCTCCGGAGGCTTATCTTGTGGTACGGTTTCCCTGATGTGGTAGACTTATGTACATTCAGGGGTATGGCGGGGCCCTGTCCCGCCACAGTTGTTACGTTAAAACTCTTAGAGGTCTGTAGTCACATGTTGTGGGTCGGTTTGTAAACGGAAAAAGGGATGGAACTGCTGTTGTTTATGTATATGTATATATGTCCAGGAAGGTAGCCCTATCGGCTAACCTGTTGTTTTATTTCTGTTGTTTATTTTATAAGTTTCATGTATGTTCCGCTGATTATCTCTGATGTATACCTGTAAGGGTGCCCAGGTAGGGCACCAGTCGCGGGCCCGGGGTCGGGTCGTGACAACTGCCGACAGCCATAAGTGTAAAATATAACCATGTGACGCACCCGTGGCATCCTACCTCACTGTCGGCGTACACATATGCTATATATATATATATCTTATGCCCGTGGAATCCCCATCACTGCCGACAACCGTAAGTGTAAAATATATCCATGTGACGCGCCCGTGGCATCCTACCTCACTGTAGGCGTACACATATGAAATATATATATATATATATATATCTCATGCCCGTGGAATCCCTCATCTCGGGTTAATGACTTCATGGAGCGCTAATCCATGGGGTAATAATAATATATAACATGCCCGTGGAATCCCTCATCTCGGGTACATGTATGGGGAGCTAGTCCATGGAGTAATAGTATATAACATGGTCGCATGCCCCGAAATACTTCATCGTATAAGCATTTCCATGGAGTAATAATAGCGTCCGGGAATTTAACCCGCATCATGGTCGCATGCCCCGGAATCCCTCATCGTATAAGCATGTCCATGGATCAATCACTGTCGGCGTACACATATACAATACATATATATATATATATATATCTCCTGCCCGTGGAATCCCCCATCACTGCCGACAGCCGTAAGTGTAACATATAACCATGTGACGCGCCCGTGGCATCCCACCTCACTGTCGGCATACACATATACAATACATATATATATCTCCTGCCCGTGGAATCCCCCATCACTGCCGACAGCCGTAAGTGTGACATATAACTATGTGACGCGCCCGTGGCATCCTACCTCACTGTCGGCGTACACATATACAATACATATATATATATCATGCCCGTGGAATCCCTCATCTCGGGTACATGACTTCATGGAGGGCTAATCCATGGGGTAATAGTACATAACATGGTCGCATGCCCCGGAATCCCTCATTGTATAAGCATGGTCATAGGGTAATAATCGTATATAACATGCCCGTGGAATCCCTCATCTCGGGTACATGTCTTCATGGGGATCTAGTCCATAGAGTAATAGTCGTACATAACATGGTCGCATGCCCCGGAATCCCTCATCGTATAAGCATGGCCATGGGTAATAAAACAAATCCGGGAATCTAACCCGCCCCGGTCGCATGCCTCGGAATCCTCATCGTATAAGCATGTCCAAGGAGTAATAAAAACAATCCGGGAATCTAACCCGCATCCTGGTCGCATGCCCTGGAATCCCACATCGTATAAGCATGTCCAAGGATCAATCACAATGGAAGCATACCCGTGGAAGCCTCCGTCACTGTCGGTACGTCCAAGTAAATTCACAACAAGACAGCCTGCCCTCCAACTATGAGTCACGACAGCGTAAACATATAATACTTGCACTCAAGGCTATCACAAGCAAGCATAGGCAAGTTCATAAAATCTTTAGACTTTCATTTTATATACTCAAGGCACTTTTCGTTTCACATAAAAATCCGAGAATTTAACCCAAGGTACTACGTACTTCTTTTCCTTTAAAATGACTCTTTTTCATATAAACTTCCAAGATACTAACCACCGTAGTATCAAGTCATATCTACTTTTCAGGACAAGTCACAATACCTTTTAGAAATACATTTATAGGTTTCTAAATCAAGTGACTTCTTTCTTTTGAGACCTTAAGAAATTGATGCCTTCAAATCAATTTTCCTTTCATTATTTCAAGTCATTTATCATTACTTACATTACTTAGAGTAAACCACTCTTTTAACTTTCCATAAAGCTATTATAACCAACTTCCCATAAAGTCGTTATACTAACTTTATACATTAGGCAAACACATTCTTTTTATAACCAAGAGACTTATACTTTCGAAAACCAAGTATCGTATACTTTCAAAATACTTCAAGTCTCTTATCTTTTAGAAATCAAGTTTCTTACTTTTGAAATCAAATCTTCTTATCTTTCGAATGTCAAGAAGTCAATACTTTCCAAATCAAGTATTCTATACTTTTAAAATCAAGTCATTTCTTCCTTTAAGAATCAAGTCTCATAACTTGAAAAATAAAGTCTCTTAACCTTTTAAGAATTCATAGTTCATAGTCTTGACACTTCATAACGTAAATCCTTTAAGTTAAGTACATATGTATTGTGTGTGTGAGTAGGTTATACTTGTTTATAACGATCTTATTAAAGCAGCCATGATCTAGAAAATGTAATACAATTTTGTCTTATCTTAGCTTCTATGCAGATGGAGAATTCTACTCATTTTAATATAATCAATTGTCATTACATTTTCCTTTATTAACGCTGCAATGGCTTGTTCGATACTTATTCTCATTTGTGCCGTAAATTAGCCAAGTCAACTTGGCTCCAAATACCTCCTAACGACTCTTACCAACATCCCCCATAAGACTTGGTAAGAACATATGATAACTTATACATAACCTTTACATAGAGTAAATTACATACATACCTCTTAACTTCTAAGAGTAGAAGGGAACATGAAATAATACCACATGTATATTCCATACATAGAATCATGCCAAAGGAAGGAAGAGGTTCACATACCTCGCGACGATTATCGACAAGTAGCAAAATACTCCAAAGTACTATAACCTTGCTAGCTTTTCCACCCTTCAAGTAGAATACGTTACTCGTAGTACTTCAACCTATAATGGTCATAATACGTCTATTAACTTCTTACTACAAACGTAGAATATTCTAAGTGCAAAGTCACTAAATTCTACGGAAAATCGGACAGCACTTCCTTTGTTTCTACATACTTTTCCACCTTTTTCAAGGCCTGAATTCAATAACCAAACACGCCACATTTAAGGCTCAACAATGTAGTTAACAATAGAGGATTGCACGCCTAATATGACGTGTAAAAATTCTGCCCCACAATTGATATCAAACTAGTCCAACATACAATGTCAATTCGGAAATTTGAGGGACAACAATACAAATTCCTTTCCAATCCAAGTTTTTTAGTATAACATGTTATCAAGCCGCAATTGATTACAACTACTACAATCCTCAAGTAGGTAAACATGCGACGATTCTAATTATCGACCAAATTGTATTTCAAGTTCAAATGGCTAGAATGTCATTTCGGATATTAGGCTTCCACAATCCATATCACTTATCAAACTTCAATACATATACGTCATGTTAGTTAAAATGTAAGGCTACAACAATATGTAATCTTATAACACTTAAGAGAACAAGATTGTTACCTTAATGAGCCTTAATCCACTTCAAGATCCGAAGTCGCTCCCTAGCAAGTTAGAGCCTCTCCTAGACACTCAAATCCGCCACTTGAAGCCCTTAGAAGATCACAAACAACTTTCCTTTAATCTTCCAATCTAAACCTAGGAAAGTGACTAGGTTTTCACCTTGCGACTAATACAAAAACGATATTTTCCCGGGATCTTTCTATTGAGATACCCTTACAATACCCTTAGGAACCTTGGTTTAAAGTGTGGAGCTTATTGAACAAGAATTGAATTTTTTTTCCTTGAAACCCTAGTCATTGCCGAGAGCAACATGTAGTCCTTCTAAGTTTTCTTGAAATTTGCTAAGTGTAGAGCCTTGTCTTGCTACAAGTGTGTTTAAATAACATAATGGAGGGTCAAGATTAGTACATATGGGTGGCTTGGATGCATTCTATTAAAGGTCAAGCCAAGTGGCTCTTTGACTAAGTCAATTATATCAAGCTTAAGACTTAGCAAGACTTGCTCATCTTTATTATGGTCAAATGACCATTTAACCCATGCTTAAATCGTCCAAGGCTAACTAAGGGGGGTGACACGTGTCGCCCTCCCATTTGTCGCAATATTCTTTTTCCGACGATTCCATAATTCCGATAAATTTTTACTAGTCTCAAATCTTAACATTTTTGAGTTCTTATGTACGTCCTTATAAACATGTCCTGGAAATACGGGGTGTAACATATTCCTCCCGATAGGGAGATAGAGTTCTGTATTGATATGTTGCCAGCCACTCGGCCTATATATATTCCGTCGTATAGGATGGCACCTGCTGAGTTGAGGGAGTTGAAGGACCAGCTGAAAGATTTGCTGGAAAAAGGCTTTATTAGGCCTAGTATTTCTCCTTGGGGAGCACCGGTCTTGTTGTTAATGACACACCCCCACCTCCCTCCAAAGCATCTCTCTCACCCGAAATGCCCGAAATTTTCCCAACCCTTCCAAATGGCACACGCATACTATCTCCATATGCGGGTCCAAGCTCTACCCCCTCTAACCCTATCCCTCAGTCTACACTACCAGGAAGGAGAGCTGACTATATGCCCACTGACAAATCTAGAATTCATCATGCGCATCCACCCGGTGATGCAACAAATGGAGAAGTACCCCCTTTTCAACGCAATGGTTCCAATGCGCCAAAGAAGACCTATGCGGGAGTCTTTGCGGGTTCCAGACTTGAAGCTAAAGGAATGAAACTACAATTCATTGAACAACAAGGAGAAGATGTAGAGCTAGAAGCTACGGATGAAGTCCCCTTCATTGAAACCTGGGGATATTATCTAATCGGTTGCTTCACGGGTCCTTTACCGGGAAGAGAGGCATTGAATTCCATTGTCAAGGGGTGGGGAGTGAAGTGTCGTATCATTCCATATGGCAAAGGATGGACAATCTTCAAATTCATGACGGAAGAAGATCGCACGAATGTGCTCTATGGAGGCCCATATATGGTCTTTCGCAAAACTATGATGTTAAAATCCATTGATAAAGGAGTATTATTAACGGATGACTTATTCATGGACATCCCGATCTGGGTCACTTTCCATGACATCTCTCTCGGTTTGGAGTGCAACAGGCCTTAGTAAGATTGCTTCGCGTGTGGGGAATCCCCTATACACGGATCAATTTACTAAGGAAAGGTCTAAAATGAACTATGAAAGAGTCTTGGTGGAAGTAGATGTTAGTAAAGAGCCGGTCATAGAGTTTGGAGTTAAACTTCCCGACAATCGACGATACATCCAAAAGGTGAAATATGAGAATTACCCAGATTTTTGCTATCATTGCGCCTCTTTTGGCCACAACCATTTGAAGTGTAGAAATTTTTTGTAAGACTCCAACCCTCAAGAAGCCCAGAAAACCGCCAATCCATTGGTACCACCAAGCAATTGGGGTGTTTATACTAGCTCGGGTACTGCTACAGTTACGGGTCAAACCGGTCCTTCTAGCACTGATCCACCACCCCCTCAACATCCCGTGGGTAGTGATAACTTGATGGATATTGAGAATAGTGAGCAATCACTGCCGCATATTCCCGAAAGTGTGGGAGAAGCTCTGAACTTTGGAATCCCTCCGGTTGCGGGTCATATTGACTCAACGTGCTTGCGGATATCACTAGAGGGGTCCTCAAACCTTCACCCCATTACTGGTCTCGCGCATGATGAGAGGCTGAGAAATTAGGCAAGGCCTGCTGAAAAGAACACACTATCTGACCCGCAAACTCTTCTAGATGGGGGAACTTGTAAGGGTACTACGGATGAGTTTAACCACGCAATACGTTGCATAAACTTTGAACGCGGAGAACATAGTCTAGTTGGGACCCCTGCCTTGACTTCTCACAATAAGGATGAGGGATGGAAATAAGTTATTTCAAGAAAGAATATTAGTATGGTGAAGAATGCGAAGCGCGGAGGTGCTACTAAAACCTCCTTTGTTTCCTAATGAAAATTCTTTGTTGGAATGTCCGAGGTCTTTGCGGACAAAGGGATAGGGCAGCCACACAAACTCTTATGTGTAGGCTTGCAAAACAACATGATGTGGCATTGGTTTGCCTAATAGAAACTAAGTTCACTCGTGCACGGCTGGACTCTTTTACATCTCAAAGATTCCTTGCTTGGAAATTTTGCTCCAACATAGATTTCATTGATGGTGGAAGAATGCTAGTACTATGGGACCCCTCCAGAGTTAGTTGTGATGTGCTTGGAATGGACTCTCAACATATCCATGTCCAAGCACGTTGTAATATATCTCAAGTGTCCTTTATTGCTACATTTGTATATCCGGTCTATAGCATCCCGGAAAGAAGGAAACTTTGGCATCATCTTACCCTCCTGGGCACTAGCATTGTCATGCCTTGGATGATCATTGGAGATTTTAACACTTATTGCTACCCTCATGATAAGGCCGGTGGTCCTCCTCTCACGCCTTATGCACTTAGGGACCTTGGAGAATTCGGAATAGCTCACGGACTTGATGACACTCCTTATACGGGTTCCTTCTACACTTGGACGAATGGCTCAATATGGTCCAAACTAGATAGAGTGTTAATGAATCAGCATTGGAGTGACTTGAACCTAGAGTGCTCATCCAACTTTTTGCCTATGGAACCAGTCTCGGACCATTGCCCTGTGATTGTTTCGGTAATTGCATCTTCTAACAATGGAAAACGACCTTTCAAGTTTATGAACATGTGGCTCTCACATCCCGCCTTTGAGAACATCCTAACTTCATGCTGGAGACAGCGTATATTTGGATCTGCCCAATTCACATTGGTCACAAAATTGAAGTCTTTAAAGAAGCCATTGCGATATTTGAACTCTAATGAATTCGGGAGTATTGCGTAAAGAGAAAATGCGGCAAACATGGAATTTAAGGAGGCTATAAATGCGCATATGGAGGATCCCTTTGATGAAGAATTAAAAGCCAAGGTAAAGTCCCTAAGAGCTAAAGCTAATCACCTACTTGAATTCGAGAGACACTTCATTAGACAAAAGGCGAGACAAAAACACTTGATTGGAAGTGATAGGTGCTCTAAATACTTCCATAGCTTGATCAAGAGGAGCAATGTTAAGAACGCTATTACCTATCTTGTAAAGGACAACGGTAATACCACAACATCTCCCGGGGAAGTAATATGCATGCTTGTTGAGTTTTACAAAGGACTTCTTGGCTCTTCCCGACCCGCAACAAACATTGATCACGCGGTACTTGATTGTGGTCCGAAGCTAGGGGAGGAGGATTGCATATTCCTTTTACATCATGTCTCCCCAAAGGAGGTTTGGTATGCTCTCTCCGACATAGGCAATGACAAAGCACCTGGCCCGGATGGTTTTTCAGTCGCCTTCTTCAAGAAAAGATGGAGGGATGTGGGACATGATGTAGTAAGGAGTATACAAGAATTCTTCTCTTCCGGTGTTCTATTGAAGCAAGTGAACCATACAATACTCACCCTCCTACCTAAAACTGACCGGGACCCCAAGGTGAGTGACTTTAGACCTATTGGATTGACCAATGTGGTCTACAAGATCATAACAAAGATCCTAGCTAACCGGATGTCAAGGTTTCTTCCTACACTTGTTGATAAATGCCAAGGCGCTTTTGTGAAAGAAAGGAACATGGTGGACAATGTTTTCATTGCCCAAGAACTCGTGAGAGGTTATAACAGAACTAGAGTCTCTCCAAGGTGTATGCTTATGGTGGATCTTCAGAAAGCATTTGACACGGTCTCCTGGAATTTCCTCGATTCTGTGCTAAGAGGTCTCAAGTTTCCGGACAGATTTGTTAGATGGATTATGGAGTGTGTAAGTTCAACCTCTTTCTCTCTTTCTGTCACGACCCGACCCCGGGCCCGTGACTGGTGCCTTACCCCGGGCACCCTAGTGATACAACATCAGAGAAAATCAGCGGAAAAAAACTTACACATGAAACAAGATATACAATAATGAAATAAGAAAACAGGCTAACCAAAACGGTTACCTTTCTGTATATATATATAAACACTTGAACAGTTACATCCCTTTTACAAACCTTGCCCACAACAGTACTACAGACCTCTAAGAATATAACCATAACTACGATGGACAGGGCCCCGCCATACCCCTGAATATAAGTACTTACAACGACAGGGGACTATACCAAAAGATAAGCTTCCGGAGAAACGGAGCTTCCCAAAACGCTGAACTGTGATCCTATGAGCGAGGATCGACGACTGGTGTACCTCTACCTGCGGCATGAACGCAGCCCCCCGAAGGAGGTCAGTACAATAGGTACCAAGTATGTGAAACTGTAAAGTACTGAAATAAAATCATAACATTTTAAAACCAAGTACAAATACAACCAATTCAACCGCACATAGTGCCACAGCATAAACAAGAGCAAAATAGATATAATGTAACTGGTCTTTTCTAGGCCGCTAATGATCGAAGCAAGGTCAATCGTCCATAGTATCATTATGCGAGCCTATTCCTGGAACTTTCGCAGTCCGCATAGACCACCTAGGTCCGCATGAGGTATTCCTCGCATCGGGGGTAGCTAACCCGCGGCATCATCCTGGACCCCCGAAGTCCGCATAGTCACATTGCATCGCGTGAGGTATTCCTCGGACGGTAACCCACCGGAGGATCATCCTGAACTCCGCACTCGCATAGGTCACATTGCACCGCATGAGGTATTACTCGCATCGAGGGTGGCAAGTCCTCGGCATCATAACAAGTCAGGGGGGTATGTGATATAATAGCAGTACAACGGGCTTAGCGTTTAACAACGTAAGCACAACAAGAATAACCCCCTTACACAAACTTCACAAGACACTAACACCCGTAGCATCGTAACATGTTTACTTATCAAACCATCTTACTACACTTTCCAGAAATCAATACAAGACTTTCATAACAAATAAGTAAACCGTTCCTTCTATCTTCCTTAAGTCGTTATACCTAACTTCCCATAAAGCTAGTATAACACTTAAGCTTTTAAAACCAAGTATTTCTTTTCTTTCAAAAATGATTCATAACTCTTGTGAAATACTTCAAGATTCTTATTATTTAAAACTCAAGTCAAAAGACATCAAAGTAAAACCAAAACAATTTCCATACCTTCTTTTTAAACCAATCTTAAGACAAAAGCATGCCTTCCTCTTTAAACCATTTTAAGACAAAACCATGCCTTCCTTTAAAACAAAGACACTTTTTTCCTTTTCCAAAATCAGTTGTTTATAAGTCAAGTCTCTTTACTTTCAAAAATCAGGCTCTTAATCTTTAAATAATATCTTTTTAAGGAAACCAACCTCCAACTTTTAAAATGTCAAGTTATCCTTTTAAATCCAATGATAAAACCATTCTTTTGTTTTCATAAAGTCATTATAAATAACTTCCCATAAAGATATTATAACACTTTATGTTTTAAACCAACCAAGGACAGCTATTCTTATTTTCGAAATCAAGATAACTTTATTCTTTAAAAGACCACACACCCATTACTCATGAGTGAGGTTTTACAACTTTTAACATAATTCAAGTGCTTAATATTTCATAACAAGTCACTTAACTTTGGAATCAAGTCAAGGACAAAAAAGGAAAATCAAATTCCTTTAAACACACGTGCGTCTACCGCACTATATATATTTCACAAATATCATGCGAGAAAGGATAGGAAGAGGTTCACATACCTCGCGACGATTATCAACAATTAGCAAAATGCTCCAAAGTACTCTAACCTTGCTCGCCTTTTCCACTCTTCAAGTAGAATACGCTACTCGTAGTATCTCAACCTATAAAGGCCACAAAACGTCTATCAATTTCTCGATCTCTTTGTAGCACAATTCCAAGTACAAGGTTCCTATTCTACGGAAATTTCGGCAGCACCTCCCCCCCCCCCCCCCCCCGCAACCACATAAATCTCCTCCTCTATCAAGGCCGGCTACCAAGCCAACAACTCCAAGGGGGGGGTTACACGTCTAACCGAACGTGTACAATTCTACTTCACAATAATACTACAAGTCTACTGTAAATACAGTCCAATGTAAATACAGTTCAATTCTAGTCAATACTCATTCTATATATAGTATACCCCACTATACATTACTACAACATGTAATTTCCAATTACAATAGGGGGATAAAGATCATTACCTCGATAAGCCCAAAATTTATCCAAGATTAAATGTCGATCCTGAACAACGTTTAGCTCCTAATTTTCATGCTCCGATAGCTCCAAGAAACCCTTAGAAGTTTCTAAACAACTTCTACTTAATACTTCAACCAACTATGAAGGTTTTCCCTAGGGTTTTATTTTGTGACTAAAGGGAATATAGTAGTATTTCCGGGCTCTTAGTATAGAGGTAACTTTGGAAATACCACAAGGGATTTGGGCTAAGGTATTTTGGAATAGTAACAATACTTGAAGACATTTTCTACCAAGGGGGGGGGGGGTATTTCGATGAGAGCTTCTAAGAGGGGGAGGGAGTGTTTTGGACGAGAACAACTACAAAGGGAGGGAGTATTTTTGCCTTGGAATTTCTCAAGTGTGGAATGAAGAAGTCTTGCACTTAAGGGGGGTATTTATAGAACCTTCAATGGCCAAGATTCAAGCAAGTGGAGGGTGGAGATTTGGTAGCTTGAGCAAGTGAAGTCTTCCACTAAGTGTCCACCACAACATTGGGACATATGTCCCCCACAACTTTGGGACATATGTCCACCACAAGAATGAGCCATGTGGCCATCCACTTGCACCAACAAAACCGTCCAACAAGGCCTCCCCCACTTGCCCACAAAAAAACGTCCACCTACTCCCACTAACCCAAAGAAATATCTTGCAAGACTTGACTTATTGACTTGGCCACTTGCCCACAATTTTGTCCAACATGCCACCTAAGGGTGACACGTGTCGCCCTCCTATCGGTCCAAAATATTTCATCTTCCGAAAATATCCGTAATGCCAAAAAATCCGAAAATAAAGTGGGCCCCACAAAACCGTAAATTCCTCCCGTGGGCCCCACGTGACCAATTCCGGAAATAAAATTCCAATACTTCTAAAATAATCCTAGAAGTCCGAATACCAAATCTGGAAATCCAATTCCCATTAACGAACCTTTTTCCTTCACAAAAACCGGAAACTTTCCCGTCGAAAAATCACATCTTTCTTCCTTTCCATTTTTAATGTCGTATCCTCGTACGTACGTCCTCGTATACATACTCTGGAACTACGGGGTGTAACATTTTCCATCAATGGAGAGTTACATGGCTATTTTGCGGGTAAACGCGGCTTGAGGTAAGGTGATCCTATGTCTCATATTCTCTTCATCCTTTGCATTGAATACCTTTCAAGATTGCTTAAGCTAAAAACTTCAGACAAAGGTTTTTCGTATCACCCAAAGTGCAAGAGACTAGGCATCTCTCATCTTTCCTTTGCGGATGACCTTATGCTTTTTGCCAAAGGGGATATTTCTTCGGTTGGTGTTCTTATAGATTGTCTTGATGAATTGGAGGCGGCTTCGGGCCTTACACTAAACCCGTCAAAATCTTCCATCTACATTGCGGGAGTGCAAGGTTCAATCCGGGACTTGATCTTGGAAAGAGTTGGTTTCTCTTTATGAGTCTTTCCCGTGCGGTACTTGGGGGTCCCTTTGTCCCCAATCTCTGTCTCGGTGGATCAGTTTTCCCCTTTCACTAGTGCAATATCGGGTTACATTCAGAAATGGGGACATCACTCACTCTCCTATGCGGGAAAGTTGGAACTTATCAGATCGGTCATTCAGGGTGTCGAGAGCTTTTGGTTTCGGGCACTTCCTATTAGCTCTTCAGTCCTCAACAAGGTTCGCTCAGCTTGCATCCAGTTCTTATGGGGTGGCAAGCCACCAATAGTCGCTTGGGATGAAATTTGTGTGCCTTAATCTGAAGGAGGCTTGGGCCTCATGGACATCAAAGTATGGAATCACGCCTTACTCTCCCGGATCATCTGGCAAGCTCACACTAAGGCGGATACCCTATGGGTTCAATGGATTAATAGCTATTACTTGAGAGATCAATCCATTTGGGATTATGAGGTACGTACTAGGGATTCCCCTTTATTCAAGAAACTTTGTTGCATTCGTGACACTTTCAAAAGCATCTTTGGGAATCAAGGCAACACAATTGCCGGCTTGGAGAAGTGTTGCACCAATGGGAGATTTGATTCGGGTCTTGTGTACGATGTCCTACGCACCCCGCGGGAACATAAGCTTTGGATGTCTCAAATTTGGAAAGGTTACATTCCTCCAAAATTCTCATTCACGGTCTGGCTCAGTTGTAGGAAGCGTCTTGCTACCAAATACACTCTCTCCTTCCTAAACTTGGAAGACAAGACTTGCGGGTTCTGCAAGCGTGCCAATGAGACAAGGGCTCATCTCTTCTTTTCTTACCCCTTCACTCATAATATTTGGAAGCACACAAAAGAATGGTTGGGAATTAGAAGAGAAATGACAACAATTGAAAGCGCACTCAAGTGGATAAAGAAAGAGCATCGAGGGAATGGCATTCGATCCAAAGCCATCCTACTTGCCTTTTGCATAGTGGTATATGAGATTTGGAGAACAAGAAATGAATTTCTATTTGAGGGCACTAACTCAACAGCATATGAGGTTGTAGCTAAAGTCAAAACAACAACCTATAGAGTTCTTTATGATTTAATCCCCTCTTGTAACGTCACCTCTGAGTGAACGCCCCTTCCCTCCTTCATTTCTTGCTTTATGTTACGTTGAGGATTGAGAACCCTCAATGATTGATTGTAGTTCCCAGTTTCTTTCTTAGTAATAATATTTTCATTTACCCGAAAAAAAGAAAAAAAAAATGGGACGCTGCGTATGTGTGTTGACTACAGGCAGCAGAATAAGGTAACCATCAAAAATAGATACCCCCTCCCCAGGATTCATGATTTGTTTGACCAGTTGCAGGGTGCGAGGTGTTTCTCCAAGATAGACCTGCGGTCCGGTTATCATCAGGTGAGAGTTAGAGAGGCAGATATCCCGAAGACTGCATTCAGAACCCGGTATGGGCACTATGAGTTCAGGGTGATGTCTTTCGGTTTGACCAACGCTCCAGCGGTATTTATGGATTTGATGAATCGGGTGTTCAAGCCATTTTTGGATACATTTGTTATAGTATTCATCGATGACATCCTGGTTTATTCTCGCACAGAGCAGGAGCATGCAGATCACTTGAGGACGGAACTTGGGGTCCTCCGGAGCCGGCAGTTATACGCCAAGTTCTCCAAGTGTGAGTTTTGGTTGGCCTTAGTGGCATTTTTGGGGCACATTATCGGGGCTGACGGTGTTCAGGTTGATACAGCAAAGATTGAGGCGGTCAAGACTTGGCCGAGACCTACTACTCCGACGGAGGTGCGTAGCTTCTTAGGGCTGGCGGGTTATTATCGTAGGTTTGTGGAGCAGTTCACTTCGATATCATCACCATTGACTAGGCTGACTCAGTAAGCGACTAAGTTCCAGTGGATAGAAGCTTGTGAGAAGGGCTTCCAGTTACTGAAGAAAAAGTTGACGACGGCTCCAGTTCTTACTCTTCCCGAGGGATTAGAGGACTATGTGATTTATTGTGATGCCTCGGGTATCGGGCTAGGGTGTGTATTTGTTACACCCCGTAGTTCCCGGGTATGTATGCGAGTACGTACCTACGAGAATACGACACAAAAATTGGAAAGGAAGAAAGATGTGATTTTTTCGACGGAAAAGTTTCCGGATTTTTGTGAAGGAAAAATGTTCGTTAAAGGGAATTGGATTCCCAGATTTGGTATTCGGACTTTTTGGAATATTTGAAAATTATGGAATTTTATTTCCGGAATCGGTCACGTGGGGCCCACGGGAGGAATTTACGGTTTTGTGGGGCCCACTTTATTTTCGGATTTTTGGCATTACAGATATTTTCGGAAGACAAAATATTTTGGACGAGTAGGGGGGCAACACGTGTCACCCCCATGTGGCCCTATGGCCGAAAGTGAGGGACACTTAGACGTTTTTTTGGGGGACAAGTGGCAAGCCACTTGTCCCATTTTTGTGGTGAACACTTGGTTGGTAGTTTACCGTCACACATGTACCCAATCCTCACCTTACACTTGCTTTAATCCTAGCCATTGATTTCTCTATAAATAGACCCTTAAGCTTGCAAGACTTCTTCATCCATTCTTGAGATAATTTCCAAGGCACAATACTCCCTCCCTCTTGAGTGTAGCTCTCAGCCATGGGCTGATTTTAGGAGCTAGTGTTGTCCAAAAATTCTTTAAGTTTTAAGTGTTCTTCCTTAGGGTGTTAGGAAGATTGTGTACCAAGAGTTGGAAAAGATTTCACACCCCTAGCCTAGAAACCTTGCCTTGGCCGAAACTTGCCATAGTTTGAGCCTAAGTGTTCTTCACTTTTTGGAGTTGGATCTTGAATAGAAGTTGTTTAGAAACTTCTAAGGGTTGCTTGGAGCGGTTTGGAGCGTAAGGAAGTGGAGCTAAACGTTGCTCAGGATCGACTTATAATCTTGGATAATTTTGGGCTTATCGAGGTAATGATCCATGTCCCCCTATTGTAATTGGATATTACATGTTGTAGTAATGTATAGTTGAGTATACTATATGTAGAATGAATATGGATAAGAATTGAACTGTATTTACAGTAGACTTGTAGTATTATTGTGGGCGGTGTTATGCAGCGTCGGTTAGACGTGTAACCCCCTCTTGGAGTTGTTGGCTTGGTAGCGGGCCTTGATAGAGGAGGAGATTTATGTGGTTGCGGGGGGGAGGTGCTGCCGAATTTTCCGTAGAATAATAACCCTGTGCTTTGAATTGCGCTACAAAGAGATCGAGAGGTTGATAGACGTTTTGTGGCCTTTTTAGGTGGAAGTACTGCGAGTAGCGTATTCTACTTGAAGGGTGGAAAAGGCTAGCAGGTTCTGAGATTTGGAGCTTTTTGCTTTTTGTCGATAATCGTCGCGAGGTATGTGAACCTCTTTCTATCTTTTCTAGCATGATTGTTGTGAACTATGTAGTACGGTAGACGTACATGTGCTAAACGAATTTGGTTGGTTTAAAACATAAAGTGTTATAACGGCTTTATGGGAAGTTTGTTATAACAACTTTATGTAGGTAAAGAAATGGTTTGTGGTTTTTAAAAAAAGTAAGAGACTTGACTTATAAATGACTTGATGTGAAATATTAAGGACTTGGTTTGTATTAAAAAGTTGAGAACCGCTTTTATGAGAAATGGGTAATTGGGTTTTAAAAGGAATAAGTTATATTGATTTTGGAAATGAGAATAAATATCGAACAAACCACTGCAGCGTTAATAAAGGAAAATGTATTGACTAATTAATTATTATTAAAACCAGTAGAAACCTCCATCTGCATAGAAGCTAAGATAAGACAAAATTGTATTACATTTCCTAGATCATGGCCGCTTAAATAAGATCATTAATAACAAGTATTGAATTTTCTTAAATTCCAAAGTAAGGAACTTGTTTTCTAAACAGAAAAGAGACTTGAGGAATTAAAGTGTTTTGGTTTTAAAGAAGGCATGGTTTTGTCTTAAAATGGTTTAAAAAGAAGGCATGGTTTTGTCTTAAAATGGTTTAAAAAGAAGGCATGGTTTTGTCTTAAATCGGTTTAAAAAGAAAGTCATGGTTTTGTCTTAAGTTGGTTTATTCGAAAAGAAGATATGGAAATTATTTTGGTTTACTTAAAAAGATAGTTACTCTATTTTGATACTACGGGTATCGTGTGACTTTTTGTGAAAGAAATGGATCTTTTTAAAGAGTTAAAGTACGTAGTACCTTGGGGTTAAAATCCGGATTTGTTGTAATAAAATGAAAGTCTATGAGTACGTTGAACTTGCCTATGCTTGTTGTGCTAGCCTTTGTTGTGCAAGTGTTTTGATTCTGTGCTACCGAGTCTCTCGATGGAGGGCCGGTTATCTTGTTATATCCTTGGACCTACTGACACGTTGGGTGGCCCACGGGTATGGTTCCATTAGGATTGTTGTTCCATGGACTAGCTCTCCATGAGGTTTTACTGATTCGGCTTTGGTATCTGGTAGTTGGCTCTCGTACTTGCCGTGGCTGATTCGGCTTTGGTTACGTAGTTAGCCTCGACTTGCCCCGTTCAGTTTTGTGGCGAAGTCTCGTGACTTACGGTTGTGATCTGGTGGTTAGCCTGGTTACTTGCCCCCGTCAGCTACGTGACGCAGGTGGATCTGGTAGAGGTTATCGCACTTGCCACGTGTCAGCTTCGCGGCGAAGTATCGTGACTTACGGTTGTGATCTGGTGGTTAGCCTGGTTACTTGCCCCCGTCAGCTACGTAGCGCAGGGAGGATCTGGTAGAGGCTATCGCACTTGCCACGTGTCAGCTTCGCGAGTCAGTGTTTGGACGAAGCTTCGTGACTTACGGTTGTGATCTGGTGGTTAGCCTGGTTACTTGCCCCCGTCAGCTACGTGGCGCAGGGAGGATCTGGTAGAGGCTATCGCACTTGCCACGCGTCGCCTTCGGCCGTGATATGGTTGTTTAGTATTATTGTACGGTAGGTTCTGGTAGCTGGCTTTCGTACTTGCCCCGGTCAGTTGATGATGCACGTTGGTTCTGGTAGCTATGCCTTCGCATTGCTCCCGACGATTTTATGACACGTGGGACTCGTGTTCATATGTACTCCTTGGTGTTGTTATATCATAGACTGCCGGCAGTGAGGAAGGTATTCCACGGGCATGATTGATGTTGTGGGCGTGAGACCCATAGTTATATTTGAGTGATGACTTTGAGGGCGTGAGTCCCTGACTTGACATGACTGTTTATGTATTGTGGACTGTAGTTTGGGTATCATACATGTCTCCTGCTTTATATATACTATTATGATTTCATTTACAGTATTTTCGGGCCACATACTTGGTACTGCCAGATCGACCTCGGGGCTGCGTCATGCCGCAGTAGAGGTACACGATTGTTGATCCTCGCCATAGGATCACGATTCGGCGTTGGGAAGCTCCGCTTTCTCGGAGGCTTATCTTTGGTATAGTCCCTGTCATTGTAGGTTCTTGTACATTCGGGGTATGGCGGCCCCCCGTCGTAGTTGTGGTTACATTCTTAGAGGTGCAGTAATCTTTGTGGGCGGGGTTTGTAAGGGATTTAACTGCTCAATTTTTATATATATTCGGGAAGGTAACCGCTTTTGGTTAGCCTATTGCTTATTTTATGTCTTGATTCATGCTTAAGTTTTTATTTCCGCTGATTTTCTCGATGTTTGTATCACTAGGGTGCCCGGGTAAGGCACGATCCACGCCCCTAGGTCGGGTCGATGATTGATGCAAAGACATCAAGGTTATAGCCTATGCTTCCTGGCAGCACTAAGCATGAGGAATTACCCTACTCACGACTTAGAGTTGGCCGCAGTTATTCATGCCTTGAAGATTTGGAGACATTATTTATACGGGGTTCATGTGGATATTCATACAGACCACAAGAGCCTCCAGTACATCTTCAGGCAGATGGAGCTGAGCTTGCGACAGAGACGGTGGTTAGAGTTGCTGAAGGATTATGATGTTGATATCCTATACCATCCGGGAAAAGCCAACGTGGTTGCAGATGCTTTGAGTCGTACATCTATGGAGAGCCTGTCACAGGTGCAGCCAGATAGACAGGACATGGTCTGTCAGATCCAACAGCTAGCGAGCCTTGGGGTTCGGTTGGTCGATACCGATGATAGTGGGGTATGGGTTCGTGAGATTGCCGAGTCTTCCATCGTTGAGGAGGTGAAGAGGCGACAGTATGAGGACCTAGTTATGATACGGTATCGAGATATGGCTCTTCGAGAGGAGAAGAGTTTATTTGAGGTAGCGCCTGATGGGGTGCTAAGATTCGAGGGCAGATTGTGTGTTTCCAATGTTGCAGGACTTCGTCAGCAGATTCTAGGGGAGGCACACAGTGCTCGTTACTCTATTCATCCGGGGTCAACTAAGATATACCATGACCTCAGATGTATGTATTGGTGGGATGGCCTGAAGAGGGGTGTGGCAGGGTTTGTTGCTCAGTGTCAATTGTCAGCAGGTCAAGATCGAGCACCAGAAGCCCGGTGGGCTATTACAGGCGATTGGTATTCCGACATGGAAGTGGGAGGTGATCAACATGGATTTTGTTACAGGGTTACCTCGTACTCAGAGGAAGTGTGATTCCATCTGGGTTATTGTAGACAGGCTGACGAAATCAGCCCACTTTCTTCCAGTCAGGACTACGTATTCGGCTGAGGATTATGCTGGACTGTATATCAGAGAGGTTGTGAGACTGCACGGAGTTCCTATGTATATTATATCGCATGCAGGAGCCCGGTACGCTAACTTCGGAGGTCTTTCCGAAGGGTTAGGGACACAGTGAGTCTCGATGCTTTTTCATCCTCGATCGACGGACAGCGTAACGCACTATCCGCATACACTTAAGGATATGTTGCGGGCCTGTGTTATTGATTTCAGGGGTAGCTGGGAGGATCATTTTCCTCTTGTGGAGTTTTCTTATAACAACAGCTACCATTCAGATGGCGCCATATGAGGCTTTATATGAGCGGAAGTGTAGGTCGTCAATTGGTTGGTTCGGCGTGGGTGAGGTTCAGTTGGTTGGCCCAGACTTGATTCAGCAGGTTGTGGATAAGGTGAAGCTTATCCAGGAGAGACTGTTAGCAGCTCAAAGTCGGCAGAAGTCTTATGTAGATAATCGGCGTCGACATTTGGAGTTTCAGGTTGACGATTGGGTCTTCTTGAAGGTATCACCCATGAAGGGTGTGATGAGGTTCGGAAAGAAGGGGAAACTTAGCCCAAGGTACATTGGGTCTTACCAGATCATCCGTAGATTAGGCAAGGTTGCCTATGAGTTGGATCTGCCATCGGATTTAGAGACGGTACATCCGGTCTTTCATGTTTCTATGTTGCGAAAGTGTATCGGAGATCTATCGACAGTTTTCCCAGCTAGCGAGGTCCAGGTGACAGAGGGATTATCGTATGAGGAGAGTCCCATAGCGATACTCGATCGCCAGTCGCGATCATGACCAAGGACGTGGCTTCCGTCAAAGTCTTGTGGCGGAATGATAATAGGGAGGAGATGACTTGGGAAGCAGATGAGGACATGTTGAGGAAGTATCCTCACTTATTCTCTACACCTTCAGGTAATTCATTTCCCTTACTTGTCAAGTTTTAATTGAAGTATTTTGTTTAAGTGCTATTATGTGGCCACGTGTGGCATTATTGGTATGTAGGGGTTGTAAAAGGAGACTATGTTGCTATCTATAAGATTGACTCAGAAAGAACATTCGGGGACGAATGTTTCTAAGGGGGGAAGAATGTTACACCCCGTAATCCCAGGACATATATATAAGAACATACGTAAGAAATCAGGATGCTAGAACTTGAGACTCGTAGAATTTATCGGAATTATGGAAATGTCGGGAAACGAAATATTACGACGAATGGGAGGGTGACTGTTATACCCCGTATTTCCAGAGTATGTACGTGAGGGCGTAAGTATACAATTTGAGCCTTAAAGTAGGCATAGGTTCGAATTTGTGCATAACTACCAAAGGGAGTCGTTTTTCGACGAAACATTTCCACAACTTTCGTAGGGAAAATTCCGGCTATGTCAATAATAATTTTTGCGGATTTTTCCGAGAGACGTAACATTTTGGACCAACGGGAGGGTGACATGTGTCACCCTCACATTGGAAGGCTTGGACGGTAATGCTTGGACGATTGGGTCTTGTGTAGTAGGTAGGATATTTTGTGCAAGTTGTATGGTAGATGGATAAGGTACACATGGTTGAAATCTAGCCCTACACTTGCCTTACAGTTGGAGTGATCTTGGCCATTGGTTGGCCATGGCTTGACCTATAAATACCCCTCTAAGTTGATGAACTTCTTCATCCTAAATTGTTCTAAGTCTTGAAAAATCCTCCCTCTCCTCGAGCTTTTAGTCCCAACACCCTCTCCCCTCTAGCCTAAGTGGTTCGGCCGAGGCCCCCTCCCTAGCCTAGCCGAAAGTATCCCCCCCCTCCTTAGAGGTGCTAGTCGTGGGGTACCCCCCCTAGCCTAGTTGTTTTCGTATAATACCCCTTGTTGTGGTATAGAAATACTCTCCTAGTATTGTTATAATGCCCAAATACCTTGGCCCAAATACCTTGTAGTATTCCCAAGGTTACACTTATACAAAAGCCCAGAAAATACTATTATACTTCCTCACCACAAAACGAAACCCTAAGGAAAACCTTCATAGTCGGTTGAAGTGTTTAAGTAGAAGTTGCGAAGAACTTCTAAGGGTTGTTTGGAGCGGATTGGAGCGCCCGGAGTAGGAGCTAAACGTTGTTCAGGATCGACATATAACTTGGATAATTTTGGGCTTATCGAGGTAAACACTCTTGACCTTCTGTTGTAATTGGGAATTACATGTTGTAGGAATATATAGTTAAAGTATACTATATATAGAAGTGAACATAGTTGTGCGGCAATGTCTTTTGACTTAAGCCTGAATAATACTTACGGCAATGTCTTGCGACTTAAGCCTGAATTTAAAGAAGAGAACTGAACTGTAATTACATAGGACTGTATTACAGTAGACTTGTGTAGCATTTCTGTGTAGTAGAATTGTACACGTCCGGTTAGACGTGTTAACCCCCCCTGGTTGGCTTGGTAGCCGGCCTCGATAGAGGAGGAGATTTACGCTGTTGCGGGGGGGGAGGTGCTGCCGAATTTTCTGTAGAATATTCTACATTGAGATCTAAGATGTTAATAGGCGCCTTGTGGCCTCTATAGGTTGAAGTACTACGTGTGGCGTGATCTGCTTGGCTTAAGGTGTAGCCGACGGTTTGAGGTACTTGGAGCGTTTTGCTATTAGTCGATAATCGTCGCGAGGTATGTGAACCTCTTCCTATCTTTCTAGCATGATATGTGTATAACTATGTAGTACGGTAGACGTACATATGTTAAATGTATTTGATTGGTTTAAAACATAAAGGGTTATAACGGCTTTATGGAAAGTTGGTTATAACAGCTTTATGTATATAAGAAAATGCTTTGTGATTGTTAAAAGGTAACTGATTTGACTTATAACTGACTTGATGTGTAATAATAAAGAACTTGAAGTCTTTCCTTAAGAAACCCTTTTTTTTTAAGAAGAGTAATACTTGGTTTTGAGAACTTAAGAGTTATACTAGCTTTATGGGAAGTTAGGTATAACGTCTAAAAGAGATAAAAAGAATGGCTATTTGATCTTAGAAGTTAAGAGACTTGATCTTATAAGATAAGAGACTTAACTTAATTAATTTGTTTTGAAAGTTGTAAGATGTATGAAACCTCATTCGTGAGTAATGAGTACTTGGTTTCTAAAGAATAATGTTTTACTGATGTCGGAAGTGATAATGAGTATCGACAATCCACTGCAGCGCTAATAAAGGGAAATGTATTGAATAATGAAGTATTATTAAAACCAGTAGAAACCTCCATCTGCATAGAAGCTAAGATGAGACAAAATGATATTACATTTCCTAGATCATGGCTGCTTAATAAGATTTATTATGAACAAGAATAACCTACTCGCCTATGGCATATGTTACTCAATTGTTTTAAAAAGAGATTAAGACATTGAACTATGAAACTTTTCTAAAAAGAGACTTGCGTAATTGAAATTAGGCAAACTGGAACTTTAGGGAAAAGAAAGGCATTGTGTTGTCTTAAATTGGTTTAAAACATAAAGTATTATAACAGCTTTATAGGAAGATAGTTATAACGACTTTATGAAAACAAAAGGAGGGTTTTATCATTGGTTTTAATGTGGTAACGTGACTTTAAAAAGAGAAGTGTTTTGGTCTAAAAAGAAGGCATAGTGTTGCCTTAATTTTGTCACGACCCGAACCTGGGCCCGTGACTGGTGCCTTACCCCGGGCACCCTAGTGATACAACATCAGAGTAATCAGCGGAACATAAAACACATACATGAAACAAATGAAGTACAAAACAGTAATCTGAGGAAAACTTGCCTGAGGCATATATATAAATAACAACTCTTACAAATGAGCTTTAATCCTTTTACAAACCCCGCTTACAACGATTACTGCACTTCTAAGAAATGATACGACAACAATGACGACGGGGCCGCCATACCACGAATGTAGCACCTACAACAACAGGACTATACCAAGATAAGCCTCCGAGAAACGGAGCTTTCCCAAACGCAACTGTGACCCTAAGAGCGAGGATCAACGATCGGTGTACCTTTACCGCGCAGATGAACGCAGCCCGGGCGAGGTCAAGATAACAGTACCGAGTATGTGAAATGAAAATAAATATCGTAAATGAAATCATAGTAGTCTATAAAGCGGAGACATGTATGATAACCAAACTACGATCACAATAAGCGATATGTCAAGTCGTGACTCACGCCTCAAAGTCATCACAATAAAACCGCACGGGTAAGTGCGGCGCATAACCGACTACTAAGACCCCGCACCACAAATGCCATAAATCGTATCACGAGGTCTTTCTAGACCGCACCACATGATCGGCCGCCACCGCTCGCAGATCACCGCGCGTCTATTCTGGAACTCTCGCAGCCCGCATAGGTCACACACGGACCCGCATGAGGTATTCCTCGAATCATGGTCCTGCATCACCGAGGTATACCCCGCATCGAGCGCGCTTAACCCCAGATCCGCCTAGGCTCCCGCAACCCGCATAGTCTCAAAAGACCGCATAGTCTCAGCAGACCGCATAGGAATCCCCGCGTCAGGCTAAACACCCGAATGATCAATCCGAGCTACCGCGACTCGCATAGTCACAAGGACCGCATAGCCGTAGAGACCGCATCGAGGGTGGCAAGCCCTCGGTATAATAAGTCAAAGGGGTATGTGATACAATAATAGTACAACCGCTTAACGTTTAACAACGTAAGCACAACAAGAATGACCCTTACACAACATCACAAGATACTAACACACGTAGCATCCTAACATGTTTACTTATCAAATCAACAAGAAAGTATTACAAGGCTATCACAAACCAACACAATCAAGTTATTCACACAAGGTACTTTATGCTAACAAGTTCGGGTATCTAACCCCAAAGTACTTCACACATTAAATCTTTAAAAGATCTGCTTTTTCACATAAGTCACACAATACACGTAGTATAAAATAGAGTATTTGTCTTTTTAAGTAAACTAAAACACTTACCTTTGTAAAATCAAGTAACAACATTATTTTCCAAACGCCCAAGTTTGCCTAATTTCAAATGTTCACGCTTTCTTATTTTAGAAAGGTTTCGTAGTTCAAGGTCTTATTCATTTAAGAATATAATTCTCTTTTAAACAATCGGAGAAAACATAAGCCTTATATGTGAGTAGGATATTCTTGTTTATAACAATCTTATTACAGCAGCCATGATCTAGGAAATATCATTTTGTCTCATCTTAGTTTCTATGCAGATGGAAGTTTCTACTGGTTTTAATAATACTTAATTATTCAATACATTTTCCTTTATTAACGCCGCAGTTGGTTTGTCGATACACATTTCGATTTCCAAATCAAGAAACATTATCCCTTTTAAAAATCAAGTACTCATTACTCACGAATGAGGTTTCACACAAAATTCATATAATTTATTTAAGTTAAGTCTCTTATCTTACAAGATCAAGTCTCTTAACTTCTATAATAATTAAAATCATTCGTTTTATCTTTCTTAAGCCGTTATACCTAACTTCCCATAAAGCTAGTATAACTCTTAAGCTTTTAAAACCAAGTACACTCTTCTTTAAAAAAGCAGTTTAATTCTCTTGAACTACTTCAAGATTATTATTATTCGGCTTAAGTCAAAAGACATTGCCGCATAACTACGTTCAAATAACATACGACGTCTACCGTACTACATAGTTATACACACATCATGCTAGAAGAGATAGGAAGAGGTTCACATACCTCGCGACGATTATCGACTATTAGCAAATCGCTTCCACGGCTATAACCCGCTAGCACGGTCCACCTTCTCAAGTAGCACATGCTACTCGCAGAACATTCAACCTATACAGTTACACAAGTCTATCAAAGTCTAGACTACTCGGTAGAATAAATCTAGATGCAAGATCCTACGGAAAATTGGGCTCTTCCCTACCCACAACCACACAAGTCTCAGTAATACACCCTAAGTAATTACTGATTCGATTCTTGGGCTTAAGTCCAAGGACATTGCCACAACATTAAGTTCAAGACTATATATAGTATACTTCAACTATATATTCTAACATTATGTAATTTCCAATTACAATAGAGGACAAGATAATTACCTCGATAAGCCCATAATTATCCGAGTTTAATGTCGATCCTTAGCAAGGTTTAGCTCCAACTCCGAGCGCTCAACCCGCTCTAAACCACCCTTAGAAGTTCTAACCAACTTCTACACAATACTCCAACGACTATGGAGATTTTCCTGGGTTTCGGTTTTGTATTGACGGAAGTATAATAGTATTTCGGCTTTTCAGAAAGGTATAACCTTAGAATACTACAAGGTATACTGGCTAAGGTAATTTGGGCATTATAACAATACTTTTGCGAGTATTTCTACACCACAAAGGGGGTATTATACGAAAGCAACAAGGCTAGTGGGGTACCCCACGGCTAGCACCTCAATGGAGGGGGGGGGGGCTCTCGCCAAGGTGGGGAGGCTTAGGACGAACTCAACACAAGGGGAGGGAGAAGGAGAGCTTTCAAGACTTAGGCAAATATTTGGATGAAGAAGTCTTCACTAAGGGGGGGTATTTATAGGTCAAGTGAAGGCCAACCAATGGCCAAGATCTTGCCAAGTGCTATGCAAGTGTAGGGCCAAGATCTTGCCAAGTGCACACTAGCCAACTAACACAAAAAATATCCTACCAACCCTTGACCACAATGGCCAACTTTCGGCCACTACATTACCGCCCAAGGTGTCCCAATGAGAGGGTGACAAGTGTCGCCCTCTTGTTGGTCCAAAATGTTTCGTCTCTCGGAAAAATCCGCAAAAATAAAAAATGGCATAGCCGGAAATTCCCCTACGAAAGCTGTGAAAACGTTTCGCCGAAAAACGACTCTAATCGGGTGTTGTGCACAAAATTAAATCGGCCAAGCCTACTTGAAGTTCGAAATTTCCTACGTACGTCCCTGCGTACATACTCTGGAAATACGGGGTATAACATTCTCCCCTCCTTAGAAACATTCGTCCCGAATGTTCCTTCTAAGTCTCAAAACAAACGCGCGCCAGTATAGTCTTCACTACTATTCTTACGAGAACAAACCTGCCACATCTGGCCACAGAAACACCCCCGCGAAATACTTACATCTAAGTCCACGAGGAAACACCTCTAACATCACCAAAATGATACTACTTTGTCACTTTGTCGCGAGCCTTGCTCCGACGACCCAACAAATGGTACCGGGCTGCATGCGATCACTGAAGCTGTCGTACACTCGAATTCTTACCACATTTACATCGCTTTAGTATCCAAAACTCGGGTTTACTTTCTCTTAACGTTGGCATCATTTATCGAACATTCGGATGGATCTTCGATACTTTCCGAACATAACAATACGAAAGATCGGACGCCCCGCTCCTAAGTCGGACGGCAAATGCTAACATATAGGCAACCCGCCTATTCTTCACATGAACTCACAAAGGCCCAAGTAACTCGGGCTAAGTTTCTCTGTTTTCCCAAAGCTCGTCACACTCGACCGGGTGGTACTTTCAAGAAGACCGACCGCCAACTGAACTCTAAGCGCCGCCGATTATCCGCACGATTCCTCCGAGCCGACGTAACTTCTTCTAGACAAGCTTCACTAACCACGGTCCGGAACAAGCTCAACCGATCGTTCAACCTTGCCAACATCGAACCAATCGGCCAAGAACTTACACTTCCGCCTTTACAAGGCTTCATAAGGCGACATCCGAACACTGCAATGGTAGCTAAAACACTTCTCTCTACAGGAGACAACCATCCCCACAACTACCCCTGAAATCCAAACACTGGCCTGAGGGCGAATGCGATTCTGAGACTCACCTGAGTCCTTAACTCGCTGGTAAAACTTCCAGAAACAAAAGCAGCCGTATCCTGGGCTCCACTGTCTGCCATAAGGTGAAGGTAGGCACCCCGTGCAGCCTTACAACCTTTCTGATGTATCAACACTGCCGAGTGAATGGTCCCGACCGAAGAACACGATGGGCTGCCCCCATCGGCCCGACCACTGGTCGAACGCATCCACGAACTCGTCACTTGGTTAACTAAACTTGGGCCTAACACCCTCGTGACCCTACCACAAGGCGGGACCACCACAACCAGACCCCACCACCAAACATGCCGCGGGTTGACCCGCAACGTGGCCTCAACCCGACCCGGCAAGGCGCAAAATACTATCCCCCCGAAGGAACAATCTCACTAAACATGTTACGAAAACCTGGTCTTCTTAGCTCAACTACCCTCTTTCATTCCACACTACTAGGACCTATCCCAAACATAGCTCACGCACTAGGCACCGATAAGGATCAACATAACCATACGTCTTTTACTCTAGATGACCTTACCTCAAGGTCTCTACGTAACAAGACTCTAAGGTTTACACCTTCTCTATCCCCAATTCTTACTTGGTTAACTAACCAGATTTCTAATCACAACTAACACAAAGCACTTAAGGTATACTCACCTTATCACATAAACAAAACTCTAGAGGTTAAAGATATATCTATATCTCATCGCTTCACTCCCCTTAGTCGTTCTAATCAAACTCGCCTGCAGGCGATATGGTGAGGAGATGACAAACTACCCACCGATCACGAAGGCTAAGTCCTCCTACAAGACACTCTTCGATACTGCACTCGACGGTCATAGTACAACAAGTACCAACCTAAAAGATGACATTCCCGATGGCGCATCACACTGCGTGAACGGAAGCCCCGAGTTCTAACCAACTCCTGCATACCGAACGCCCCGAAATTCGTGGAAGACCACTGCGAGCGATGGATGTGCATAATCAAATCTCGTGAGGTGACTCGCCTCGAAAGTTACCAAAGGACCTTGCTGCTCGCCCTCTTATTTGTCCTTCGTTAACCCGTCGATCTCTACGTTTCTCGGCCTGCTGCGCATAAGCCCGTACACAGGCCATGCTCAAGCCTAACTGAAGGATTACTCTTGCACAATCTTCTCTTAGGTAGTCATCAAGACTTGCGGTACAACGGTATACTCTTTGGTAGCCAAATCCATAGCTAGTAACAGGGTCGCCTTCTTGCAATCTAAATTCTCTGTTCCCGGTCGTGGAACTGAAGGTTCAAATATCATGGCCGCAGTAGGAACTGCCGTCGCCGTGCTAAACTCTGCTGGGGCTAGTGATGTCGCAGAAATCCCCAAATGAAGCACCTAACTCGGTGATGATTGGGCACAGGCCCTCGTAACCCTCGAACTCTACTCGCAGCCTCCTCGCCGCTTTGCCCTCCCGGGCGGGTTGCCTCACGCGAGGCATAGCGGTAAGGGAAAGAAATACGTTTAGAGGTCCAATTTACAACACACTCTAAGGCACGATCTCGAGTGAGAAGAATAGAAACCAATCCTAAATATCCTATAGCCTCACGATTATTGGCGTGGTGCACAACACACCGATAATCAAGACTGCATCGATACGGTTCAGACACTTTCCGAGGATTAATCGCTCGATACCACTTTTGTCACGACCGAACTGGGCGTGGATCGTGCCTTACCGGGCACCCTAGTGATACAACATCGAGTAATCGGAACATAAAACACATACATGAAACAAATGAAGTACAAAACAAGAATCTGAGAAAACTTGCACGAGGCATATATATAAATAACAACTCTTACAAATGAGCTTTAATCCTTTTTACAAACCCCGCCACAACAAGATTACAGGATCTCTAAGAAATGATACGACAACAATGACGGACAGGGGCCGTCATACCACGAATGGCACCTACAACAACAGGGACTATACGAAGATAAGCCTCCGAGAAACGGAGCTTTCCCAAACGCCGAATTGTGACCCTAAGAGCGAGGATCAACGATCGGTGTACCTTTACTGCGGCATGAACGCAGCTCGGCGAGGTCGATAACAGTACCGAGTATGTGAAATCAAAATAAATCAGAAATGAAATCATAGTAGTCTATAAAGCAGAGACATGTATGATAACCAAACTACGATTCACAATAAGGCCATGTCAAGTCGTGGACTCACGCCTCAAAGTCATCACAATAAAACCGTGACGGTAAGTGCGAAGGCATAACCGACTACTAAGACCCCACACCACAAATGCCATAAAGCGTATCACGAGGTCTTTCTAGACCGCACCACATGATCGGCCGCCACCGCCCGCAGATCACCGCGGCGCGTCTATTCTGGAACTCGCGCAGCCCGCATAGGTCACACACGACCCGCATGAGGTATTCCTCGAATCATGGTCCTGCATCGCTCGAGGTATACCCCGCATCGAGGCGCAACCCCGGTATCCGCCAGGCTCCCGCAACCCGCATAGTCTCAAAAGACCGCATAGTCTCAACAGCATCCGCATAGGAATCCCCGCATCGGGCTAAACACCGAATGATCAATCCCGAGCTACCGCGACCGCATAGTCACAAGGACCGCATAGCCGTAGAGACCGCATCAAGGTGGCAAGCCCTGTATAATAAGTCAAAGCGGGTATGTGATACAATAATAGTACACGCTTAACGTTTAACAACGTAAGCACAACAAGAATGACCCTTACACAACATCACAAGATACTAACACACGTAGCATCCTAACATGTTTACTTATCAAATCAACAAGAAAGTATTACAAGGCTATCACAAACCAACACAATCAAGTTATTCACACAAGGTACTTTATGCTAACAAGTTCGTATCTAACCCCAAAGTACTTCACACATTAAATCTTTAAAAGATCTGCTTTTTCACATAAGTCACACAATACACGTAGTATAAAATAGAGTGATCTTTTTAAGTAAACTAAAACACTTACCTTTGTAAAATCAAGTAACAACATTATTTTCCAAACGTCCAAGTTTGCCTAATTTCAAATGTTCACGTTTCTTATTTTAGAAAGGTTTCGTAGTTCAAGGTCTTATTCATTTAAGAATATAATTCTCTTTTAAACAATCGGAGAAAACATAAGCCTTATATGTGAGTAGGATATTCTTGTTTATAACAATCTTATTACAATGACCATGATCTAGGAAATATCATTTTGTCTCATCTTAGTTTCTATGCGGATGGAAGTTTCTCCGGTTTTAATAATACTTAATTATTCAATACATTTTCCTTTATTAACGCTGCAGTGGTTTGTCGATACACATTTCTGATTTCCGAAATCAGTAAAACATTATCCCTTTTAAAAATCAAGTACTCATTACTCACGAATGAGGTTTCACACAAAATTCATATAATTTATTTAAGTTAAGTCTCTTATCTTACAAGATCAAGTCTCTTAACTTCTATAATAATTAAAATCATTCGTTTTATCTTTCTTAAGCCGTTATACCTAACTTCCCATAAAGCTAGTATAACTCTTAAGCTTTTAAAACCAAGTACACTCTTCTTTTAAAAACAGTTCTTAATTCTCTTGAACTACTTCAAGATTATTATTATTCGGGCTTAAGTCAAAAGACATTGCCGTACAACTACGTTCAAATAACATACGTACGTCTACCGTACTACATAGTTATACACACATCATGCTAGAAGAGATAGGAAGAGGTTCACATACCTCGCGACGATTATCGACTATTAGCAAATCGCTCCACGGCTATAACCCGGCTAGCCTGGTCCACCTTCTCAAGAGCACGCTACTCGCAGAACATTCAACCTATACAGGTTACACAAGTCTATCAAAGTCTAGACTACTCGGTAGAATAAATCTAGATGCAAGATCCTACGGGAAAATTGGGCAGCCCGTCCCTACCCGTCAAACTACACAAGTCTACTGTAATACAGTCCTAAGTAATTACAGTTCAGTTCAGTTCTTCAGGCTTAAGTCCAAGGACATTGCCACAACATTAAGTTCAGTACTATATATAGTATACTTCAACTATATATTCTAACATTATGTAATTTCCAATTACAATAGAGGACAAGATAATTACCTCGTAACGCCCGAACTCGGCCCGCATCGTGCCTTACCCCGGCACCCTAGTGATACAACATCGAGAAAACCAATGGAAAATAAAACATGAATCATGAAACAAGAGATATAATAAATAAACAGCAACCAAAACAGCTTGCCTTCGATATACATAAAACCCGAACAGCTTTAATCCTTTTACAACCTCGCCACAACAGCTTCTACTGCACTTAAGATTTATAACGACTATGACGACAGTGGCTCGCCATACCACGAATGTACAAGCACCTACAACTCGTGGAACACATACTAAAAGATAAGCCTCCGAGAAACGGAGCTTCCCAAAACGCTGAATCGAGATCCTAAGAGCGAGGATCCACGGCCGATGTACTTCTACTCATGCAGATGAACGCAGCCTCGGCGAGGTCAAGACAACAGTACCAAGTATGTGAAATCATAATATCAGAAATGAAATCATACTAGTCTATATAAAGCAGAGACATGTATGATAACCAAACTACGATTCACAACATAAAATCATCACTCCAATATAACTATGGGTCTCACGCCCACAACATCAATCGTTCGCATTATGGCCGCATGCCCCGAATATCGTGACGGTGTAGACATGTCCATGATGCAACAATAAGACAAAGAATCCAAATGGAAGCATACCCGCGCGCTACGATCGTGGTCAAGATGTCCAAAGGGAAACAATAAGACAACTTTCCAAATGGACGATACCCGCAGCGCCACGATCGTGTCAAGATGTCCAAAAGGAAATCACAAGGCGATAATCGAAATGAAACATACCCGCAGCGCTACGCATCGTGTCAAGATATCCAAAGCGATTAACCACAAGACCTTAACCAAAATGGAAGCATACCCGCGCGCTACGATCGTGTCGGTATGTCCAAAGCGACAACAATAATACTATCAACAGAACGCACTGCGGAATTTCTCCGCCATCGCCAAGACATCCAAGTAAGTTCTCAACTACCAACCGACTTCTATCGAGAGACGCAGAACACGTAAACACAACGCTTGTACAATAAAGGCTATCATCAAAAGAATAGGCAAGATTCACATCAACAAGCATAGGCAAGTTTCACACAACTAAAAGTACTTTCATTTTATGCCAAAGTCCGGTTTTTAACCCCAAAGTACTACATACGTTAAGTTCTTTAAAAGAGATCCATTATCGTTATAAAAGTCACCCGATACGTAGTATTAGAATGACCAACCCACCTTTTTTCAAAATCAAGTAACAACATTCTTTCCTAAGTTCGGCTTGCCTAGTTTCAATTACTCAAGCTTCTCATTTTCAAATGGTTTCATAGTTCCCAAACTTAATCACTTGATTCCTTTTAGAGCAATTGAGTAACATATGTCATATATGTGAGTAGTTTATTCTTGTTTATAACGATCTTATTACAACAGCCATGATCTAGAAAATGTAATATCATTTTGTCTTATCTTAGCTTCTATGCAGATGGAGGTTTCTACTGGTTTTAATACAACACATCATTATTCAATACATTTTCCTTTATTAACGCCGCAAATGGTCCTGTCGATACACATTCGATTCCCAAATCAAGAAACATTATCCTTTAAATAAAACCAAGTACTCATTACTCACGAATGAGGTTTCACACAAACATCCACATTAAAACAAATAAGTTAAGTCTCTTATCTTATAAGATCAAGTCTCTTAACTTCTAACATCAGTAAACCATTTTCACTTACATAAGGTCGTTATAACTAACTTCCCATAAAGCTATTATAACACCCTATGTTTTAAATCAACCAAATCACTTAGCACATGTACGTCTACCGTACTACATAGTTCACAACAATCATGCTAGAAAAGATAGGAAGAGGTTCACATACCTCGCGACGATTTATCGACAATAAGCAAAATGCTCCAAGTACTACAACCTTGCTAGCCCTTTCCACTCGAGCAGAATACGCTACTCTTAGTACTTTCACCTATAAAGGTCACAAACGCCTATTAACCCCAAAACACAAGTTTTCTATCTTTCTAAAGAAAATTCGCAAAGACTCTCCCGCAACAACAGAAATCTCCTCCTCTATCGAGGCCGGCTACCAAGCCAACCGTGGGGTTTACACGCCTAACCTGACGTGTACAATTCTACACAAGTCTACCGCAATACACCCTATGTAAATACAGTCGATTGGGCTTTATTCTTCAGCTTAAGTCAAAAGACATCACGAATACTAAGTAGTTCTATATATAGTATACTTCAACTATATATGCTAACAAACATGTAATTTCCAATTACAATAGAGGGACAAGATAATTACCTCGATAAGCCCAAAATTATCCGAGTTTAATGTCGCTCCTGAGCAAGGTTTAGCTCCACTCCACGCGCTCCAAACCACTCCAAACAACCCTTAGAAGTTCTAACCAACTTCTACTCACATACTTCAACCAACTATGAAGATTTCCTTAGTGGTTTTGGTTTGAGACTAAAGGACAAAAGGTAGTATTTCCTGACTCTACGAAAGAGGTATCTTTGGAATACTACAAGGTACAAGGCTAAGGTATTTTGGGCATTATAACAATACTGGAAGACAACTTTCTACCAAGTGGGTAGGCTCGGCTAGCACAACTAGGCTAGTGAGGGTGTTCTCGCCAAGGGCCTCTTTCTGGGGAGAAGGGAGTTGGACGAGAGCAACAACAAGTGGAGAGGAGGGATTTCAAGACTTAGACAAAGTGAGGAGTGAATGAATAAGTCTTCACAAGGAGTGGTATTTATAGCAAAGCCAAAGGCCAACCAACGGCCAAGATCTAGCCAAGTGCTACACAAGTGTAAGGCCAAGATCAAGCCAAGTGCACCCTAACCCTACTCCACAAATCCTCACAAATATCTACACAAATATCTACCACAACTTGCCCATCAATTCGCCCTACCGCCTTCAAGTCCACCAACGCAGGTGCCAAGTGTTGCCTCTCGTTGGTCCAAAACGCTCCGCCTCTCGAAAAATTCGCAAAAATACTAAATGACATAGCCGGAATTTTCCTTCGTAGTTTAGTAAAACGCTTCGCAAAAAAACGACTTAATCGTGTTGTGCACAATAAATATTTCGCCAGGGTGCCACATGGGGTGACACGTGTCGCTTCGATTCGCCTGAATATTTCGTCTTCCAAAATATCCAAAATACCGGAAATCTCAAAAACAAAGCTGCTCCACAAAATCAGAATTTCTCCCGTGGCCCCACGTGACCATTTCCAAAATAAAATCTCAAAATTCTAATATAATCTATGAAGTCCAAATACCAAACTGGGAATCCACCCCATTAACGAACCTTTTTCTTCACAAATAACCGGAAACTTTTCCGTAAAACTCACATCTTTCTTTCTTTTCAAAATTTCGCAGACTTCGCACGCACGCCCTCACATACATACCCCGCAACTACGGGTATAACATTCTCCCTCCTTAGAAACATTCGTCCCGAATGTTCCTTCTCAAGACGGATATCGATGAAGTTCCTCTAACAAGTTGTCAACGCCACACCGCCACGAAATAACACACGTTATCTTCCTCCCTTACTCGTTGTACCTTCTCGAACACTAGAACTCTCCCAAGACGCACCATACTTCACCATTACCCGCCTCGAAAATCTCCGAGTCACTACCTCCAAACTTGGTCATCTTACTAACCTCAAACTTCCTTAAGGCCATTCCCGCCTTTACGAACCGCTCGTCGAACGCGCCCACGAACTCATACGATGATCATACAAACTTGGGCCTAGCATCCTCGTGACCCTACCACCGGCGACCACCTAGAACCGACTTACCCCAAACCGGTTACGGTTGACCCGCAAATGGTCCTCAACCCGACCCCAATCACGCCAAACTCTTGTTCCCCGATCCTAACAATCTTACTAATTCACATCATGAAAGCTACCACTTCCATCTCACACTACCCGGACTTATCACACAAATAAAGCCCCCGCATACTAATACTCTGATAAGGGTCAAAAATAAATCTTTAACTCAAGACGACCTTACCCCTAAGGTCTCAGTCGTGACATAGTCTAAGGTTCATACTTACCATGCCCCCATACGTATCCTCCCAACTAACCATACATTCTAACTCACACATATCACAATGCTATCCGCATAGCACACAATAATGAGACCATCATAACCAAAGATACCAAAACTCTAGAGGTTAAGGATATACCGGCTACCGCTCCACTCTAATCATAGGCCCGCCGCAGGCGATACCGCAGGTGATGAACCAGCCACAGATCCCGGCGTCGAAGTCGAACATCCGCGCTTTCCTTGGCAGACGCTCGCAAATGGCCCCCGCTGGCCGCATGCAAAACAAACTCCCAATCTAGCACGACACTCTCCAAAATGGAGTCTACCACAATGGTCACAACGAGGTGGTGGCTTCACCGTTAACACCCCGCTCGCAAAATCAACCTCGAGCCCCGACCGCCTCAAGACGGTGGAGGACCACTGCACGGGGGTATATAACTAGCTCGCACGAGGCGGTCCGCCTTGAAAGCCACCAAAGGACCCCGCCGCCCCGGCCCTCTTCGCGATCTGTGTCATTCCGCCGACCCTCCGTGCCTCACATCCCAGCGCATGAGCTCGCATGCGGCAATGTCCATGCCCTACAAGAGAAACACCCGCACAAGACTCACCATATAATCATCTAGCCCTGACGTAGCGATGCACCCTATCCTCCATATTCGCAACTAGCGCAGGACATATCGAGCCAAAGAATCGAACTCGACATTGTACTCCCGACAAGGCGCCTCTCTGCCTCAAGAATAAAAACTGTTTACCGCGTCTCCTCATCCGCGGAGGCAAGAAGTGCGTGAGGAAAGCCCCAAAACTCATCCCATTCTCGCCGAGGTGCATGCTCTCCCGAAAGCTCCCATGAATCAAACCAATCGATCGCGGTATCACGCACCGATGCGAACCAAAGGTCACAGACTGCACTGCCAAGCTCGATCACCCGCATGATCCGTCAGAATCGCCGGATGAACTCCTCGCGATCATCCTCGTGCCTCGACCCATAAAACTCGCGGCTACAACTCGTAAAGTCCCGTAGCCTCAAACTATCTCGCCGGGTGAACCATCGTGCATCGAATCGAATCGCCAGATCCAAATTATCCTCATATTCGCCACGACTCGCCAAGAATCGCCATCTCCTTGTAACCCATCTCCTCTCGCCTCTGCATCGTGGACCGAGGCTCGTGTATCGCGGTCTCGCAGCCTATTGCCGCGCTCTAACTCTCGCTGGGCCGGCGGGCTACAAAACTCGGGCTTAAGCACTGCTCTCGTATCGACCGGCTCGCGCTCGAACTCCTCTCAGATCTCACTAGCAGCCTCCTACGCCTTGCCCTTCCGGGCTCGCTGCCTTGCGCGAGGCATAATCGTAAAAACGAGATACGCCGGAGGGTCCAACTTACAACATGCCTTCTAAGGCACGATCTCGTAATGAGAAGAATGGAAACCAATCCTAAATGTCCTATAGCCTCCGATTATAGATGTGGTGCACAACACACCGATAATCAAGACTTACTAGACACGGTCAGACACTTTCCGAGGATTAATCGCTCGATACCACTTTTGTAACGCCCAACCCGGCCCGCATCGTGCCTTACCCCGCACCCTAGTGATACAACATCGAGAAAACCAGCGGAAAATAAAACATGAATCATGAAACAAGAGATATAATAAATAAACAAAGCAACCAAAACAGCTTGCCTTCAGATATACATAAAACCCAACGCTTTAATCTTTACAACCCCGCCACAATTCTTCATGCACTTAAGATTTATAACGACTATGACGGACAGTGGCCCGCCATACCCGAATGTACAAGCACCTACAACTCAGTGGAACACATACCAAAAGATAAGCCTCCGAGAAACGGAGCTTCCCAAAACGCCGAATCGAGATCCTAAGAGCGAGGATCCACGATCGATGTACCTCTACTCGCAGATGAACGCAGCTTCAAGGAGGTCGATAACAGTACCAAGTATGTGAAACTGCATAATATCAGAAATGAAATCATACTAGTCTATATAAAGCAGGAGACATGTATGATAACCAAACTACAGTTCACAACATAAAACAGTCATCACTCCACTATAACTATGGTCTCACGCCCACAACATCAATCAGGTTCGCATTATGGCCGCATGCCCCTAATATCGTGACGGCAGACATGTCCATGATGCAACAATAAGACAGAATCCAAATGGAAGCATACCCGCAGCGCTACGATCGTGTCGATGTCCAAAGGGAAACAATAAGACAACTTTCCAAATGGACGATACCCGCGCGCCACGATCGTGTCGAGATGTCCAAAAGGAAATCACAAGGCGATAATCGAAATGGAAACATACCCGCGCGCCACGATCGCGGTCAAGATATCCAAAGCGATTAACCACAAGACCTTAACCAAAATGGAAGCATACCCGCGCGCTACGATCGTGTCGATGTCCAAAGCGATTAACAACAATAATACTATCAACGCGAACGCACTGCGGAATTTCTCCGCCACCGCCGACATCCAAGTAAGTTCTCAACTACCAACCGACCTCTATCGAGACGCCAGTAACACGTAAACACAACGCTTGTACAATAAAGGCTATCATCACAAGCATAGGCAAGTTTCACAACAACAAGCATAGGCAAGTTTCACACAACTCAAAGTACTTTCATTTTATGCCAAAGTCCGGTTTTTAACCCCAAAGTACTACATACGTTAAGTTCTTTTAAAAGAGATCCATTATCGTTATAAAGTCACCCGATACGCGTAGTATTAGACTGACCAACCCACCTTCTTTTTCAAAATCAAGTAACACCATTCTTTTCCTCAGTTCCGCTTTGCCTAGTTTCAATTACTCAAGCTTCTCATTTTCAAATGGTTTCATAGTTCCCAAACTTAATCACTGATTCCTTTTAGAGCAATCGAGTAACATATGTCATATATGTGAGTAGTTTATTCTTGTTTATAACGATCTTATTACAAAGACCATGATCTAGAAAATGTAATATCATTTTGTCTTATCTTAGCTTCTATGCGGATGGAGGTTTCTACCGGTTTTAATACAACACATCATTATTCAATACATTTTCCTTTATTAACGCCGCAGTTGGTCCTGTCGATACACATTCTCGATTCCCAAATCAAGAAACATTATCCCTTTAAAAACCAAGTACTCATTACTCACGAATGAGGTTTCACACAAACATCCACATTAAAACAAATAAGTTAAGTCTCTTATCTTATAAGATCAAGTCTCTTAACTTCTAACATCAGTAAACCATTTTCACTTACATAAGGTCGTTATAACTAACTTCCCATAAAGCTATTATAACACCCTATGTTTTAAATCAACCAAATCACTTAGCACATGTACGCTCACCGTACTACATAGTTCACAACAATCATGCTAGAAAAGATAGGAAGAGGTTCACATACCTCGCGACGATTTATCGACAATAAGCAAAATGCTCCAAGTACTACAACCTTGCTAGCCCTTTCCACTCCTCGAGTAGAATACGCTACTCTTAGTACTTTCACCTATAAAGGTCACAAACGCCTATTAACCCCAAAACACAAGTTTTCTATCTTTCTAAAGAAAATTCAAGAAGACTCTCCCGCAACAACAGAAATCTCCTCCTCTATCGAGGCCGCTACCAAGCCAACCAGTGGGGTTTACACGCCTAACCGACGTGTACAATTCTACACAAGTCTATCGCAATACACCCTATGTAAATACAGTCGATTCGCTTTATTCTTCGTGCTTAAGTCAAAAGACATCACGAATACTAAGTAGTTCTATATATAGTATACTTCAACTATATATGCTAACAAACATGTAATTTCCAATTACAATAGAGGACAAGATAATTACCTCGATAAGCCCAAAATTATCCGAGTTTAATGTCGCTCCCGAGCAAGGTTTAGCTCCACTCCACGCGCCCAAACCACTCCAAACAACCCTTAGAAGTTCTAACCAACTTCTACTCACATACTTCAACCAACTATGAAGATTTCCTTAGGGTTTTGGTTTGAGACTAAAAGGACAAAAGGTAGTATTTCCTGACTCTACGTAAAGAGGTATCTTTGGAATACTACAAGGTACAAGGCTAAGGTATTTTGGGCATTATAACAATACTTGGAAGACAACTTTCTACCATGTGGGTAGTTCGGCTAGCACAACTAGGCTAGTGAGTGGGTGTTCTCGCCAAGGGCCTCTTTCTAAGGGGAGAAGGAGTTGGACGAGAGCAACAACAAGTGGAGAGGAGGGATTTCAAGACTTAGACAAAGTGAGGAGAATGAATAAGTCTTCACAAGGAGGTATTTATAGCAAAGCCAAAGGCCAACCAATGGCCAAGATCTAGCCAAGTGCTACACAAGTGTAAGGCCAAGATCAAGCCAAGTGCACCCTAACCCTACTCCACAAATCCTCACAAATATCTACACAAATATCTACCACAACTTGCCCATCAATTCGCCCTACCGCCTTTCAGTCCACCAACGAGAGGGTGCCAAGTGTTGCCCTCTCGTTGGTCCAAAACGCCCGCCTCTAAAAATTCGCAAAAATACTAAATGACATAGCCGAATTTTCCTTCGTAAGCTTAGTAAAACGCTTCGTCGAAAAACGACTTAATCGGGTGTCAGGCACAATAAATATTTCGCCAAGCGGTGCCACGGGGGTGACACGTGTCGCCTCGATTCGCCTGCAATATTTCGCCTTCAAAATATCCAAAATACCGGAAATCTCAAAACAAAGCTGCTCCACAAAATCAGAATTTCTCCCGTGGCCCCACGTGACCATTTCCAAAATAAAATCTCAAAATTCTAATATAATCTATGAAGTCCAAATACCAAACTGGGAATCCACCCCATTAACGAACCTTTTTCTTCACAAATAACCTAAACTTTTCCGTGAAAACTCACATCTTTCTTTCTTTTCAAAATTTCTGCCGTACTCTCGTACGTACGTCCTCACATACATACCCTGCAACTACGGGGTATAACACCTCGATAAGCCCATAATTATCCGAGTTTAATGTCGATCCTTAGCAAGGTTTAGCTCCAACTCCGAGCGCTCCAACCCGCTCTAAACCACCCTTAGAAGTTCTAACCAACTTCTACACAATACTCCAACGGACGATGGAGATTTTCCTAGGGTTTCGGTTTGTGGACCGACGGAAGTATAATAGTATTTCGGCTTTTCAGAAGGTATAACCTTAGAATACTACAAGGTATACGGCTAAGGTAATTTGGGCATTATAACAATACTTTTGAGAGTATTTCTACACCACAAAGGGGGGTATTATACGAAAGCAACAAGGCTAGGGGGGGTACCCCATGGCTAGCACCTCAAAGGAGGGGGGGAGGGCTCTCGGCCAAGGGTGGGGGAGGCTTAGGACGAACTCAACACAAGGGGAGGGAGAAGGAGAGCTTTCAAGACTTAGGCAAATATTTGGATGAAGAAGTCTTCACTAAGGGGGGGTATTTATAGGTCAAGTGAAGGCCAACCAATGGCCAAGATCTTGCCAAGTGTTATGCAAGTGTAGGGCCAAGATCTTGCCAAGTGCACACTAGCCAACTAACACAAAAAATATCCTACCAACCCTTGACCACAATGGCCAACTTTCGCCACTACATTATCACTAAGGTGTCCCAATGAGAGGTGACAAGTGTCGCCTCTTGTTGGTCCAAAATGTTTCGCCTCTCGGAAAAATCCGCAAAAATAAAAATGGCATAGCGGAAATTCCCCACGAAAGTGTGGAAAACGTTTCACTAAAAACGACTCTAATCGGGTGTTGTGCACAAAATTAAATCGGCCAAGCCTACTTGAAGTTCGAAATTTCCTACGTACGTCCCTGCGTACATACTCTGGAAATACGGGGTATAACAAATTTGGTTTTAAAAAGGAAAGTATGGAAGTTGTTTTGGTCTACTTAAAAGATATAAGTCACTCTATTTTATACTACGGGTATCGGGTGACTTTTATAGAAGGGAATGGATCTTTTAAAAGGAATTTAACGTACGTAGTACTTTAGGATTAAAAACCGGACTTTGACATAAAATGAAAGTACCTTGAGTTGTGGATAACTTGCCTATGCTTGTGGTTGTGAAACTTGCCTATGCTTGTGGTTGTGAAACTTGCCTATGCTTGTTGTTGTGAAACTTGCCTATGCTTGTTGTTGTGAAACTTGTCTATGCTTGTTGTGATAGCCTTTGTTGTGCAAGAATTGTGTTTCTATACTACCGCGTCTCTCGATGGAGGGTCGGTTGACTTGTTGAGAACTTACTTGGACGTGACCGCAAAGGACGGATAAATTCCACGAGCACGCCTCGCTGATAGTGTTACTTTGTTAATCGCTGGACATACCGACACGACGCGTAGCGCACGGGTATGCTTCCACTTTGATTACCGCTTGTTGTCTTATTGTTTCCCTTGGACATACCGACACGATGCGTAGCGCACGCATGCTTCCATTTGGAATGTCGTCTTATTGTTTCCTTCGACATACCGACACGATGCGTAGCGCACGGGTCTGCTTCCATTTGGAATTTTCTCTTATTTTGTTCCCTTTGTACATACTGACACGATGCTTAGAGCACGGGTATGCTCACATTTGGATTGCTGTCTTGTTGTTATCATATCATAGATCGCGGCAGCGAAGAAGGTACTCACGCGTGATTGATGTTGTGGGCGAGACCGAATTGATATAATCATATGTGCGGCATCGTAGTTGGGTTATCATACCGTCTCGCTTTATAGACTATTATGATTTCATTTACGTATTTTACGCTTTCACATAGTTGGTACTGCATCGACCTCTTCGGGGCCGCTCATGCCGCAGTAGAAGTACATCTACCGCCGATCCGCGTTTAGGATCTCATTTCAGTTTTGGGAAGCTCCGCTTCGCCGAGGCTTATCTTTGCATGTTACCCCGAGTCCGTAAGTTCTTGTACGCTCAGGTATGGCGGCCCCGTCCCGCCATAATTGTTGTATAAATCTTAGAGGTCTGAGTAATCGCTGGCAAGGTGGTGTAAGGATTGTAATCGCTCAAATGTTTATATATATATTGAAGGCAACCGCTTTGGTTGCCTATCTTCTTTTATTTATCATGTCTCTTGTTTCATAATTATGCTTTATGTTCCTGATTTTCTCCGATGTTGTATCACTAGGGTGCCCGGTAGGCACTACCACGCCCCGCTCGGTCGTGACAAAAGTGGTATCAAAGCGCTTAGTCTCGGAAAGTGTCTACGCACCGTGTCTAGTAGAGTCTTGATTATCGGTGTGTTGTGCACCACATCTATAATCAGGAGGTTATAGGACATTTAGGATTGGTTTCCATTTCTTCTCATTCTGAGATCGTGCCTTAGAGCTGTGTTGTAAGTTGGACCCTCCGACGATCTCGCTTTTACCGCTATGCCCGCGCAAGGCAACCCGCCCGTGGCGGCAAGGCAGCAGAGAGGGAGATACGAGTAGAGCAGCGGCAATCTCTACAGAGACCGCAGTACCTGAGCCTCCACCCTACAGCCGCGCAGGAGATGGGCTACGCGAGATGGCCCGCCACGGCCGTGGTCAGGCTGACTTGAGGATAAGCCGACGCAGCAGCCTTCCATCCAAGAGCACCCGTAGTTCAACCCCGAGCGCATTTGAGACTACGGATTTTCTCGAGGTGTAATCCGCCGAGTTTTATGGGTCGCGGCCGAGGATGATCCGCAGGAGTTCATCCGCAGCTAGCCGATCATGAGAGTGATCAAGGCCCTGAGACCGAGTCAGTGGTCCTAGGTTCGCATCGGCTGCGTGATACTGCAGTCGACTGGTTTGATTCGTGGGAGCTATCCCGGGGAGAGCATGCACTTCCAGCCGTTTGGGCCGAGTTCTCAGAGGCATTTCTTGCACATTTCTTGCCTCCACAGATGAGGAGGGCTCGCCGGCTGATTTTTGGTGTTGCGCAGTAATCCGCGCACGTGCGGAGTACAATGTGGAGTTCGACTCATCGCCGACGCCCCCGCATTAGTAGCTAGTATGGAGGATCGAGTCCACCGATATGTTACGTGGCTCGATGATTACCTAGCAGAGAGTTGTTCGGTGTAGCTCTTCACCGCATGGACATTGCCCGCACGCAGCTTATGCACTGGAGGCGAGTGAGCGAGAAATCGACGAATGACCAAAGTCGCAGAAGAGGGCCGAATCGCAGGTCCTTTGGTGATTTTCGAGGCGCATCGCCTCAGCAGACTAGTTATGCGCCTTCGCCAAGCATGCAGTGGTCCTCCACAATCTTCGTGAGCATCCAGAGTATTCGTGGAGCAGTCGTGGCTCGAGGTTCAGATTTTCGAAAGTAAGGGTGTTAGCCACCGGCCACCCCTACCTCAGGACCGTGGTAGACTCCACAGTGGGAGTGTCGTGCTAGTCCGGAGTTTGTTTTACATGCGACACAGGCCATTTTGGGAGAAACTGTCCACTGTGGGTAGCACTGGTAGGATAGCATGCATCACGAGATCGGGCCATGGGTTCTTCACCTTCCACGCCTAGGCAGGATGTTCATACACCGTGCAACCCAGAGGTCGCGGTGGAAGTTCCCGCTTAGCGGTCCTCTGAATCACCTATTTTCAGGTATATCCTTAACCCTCTAGAGTTTTGTATTTATTGATGTTGTGATGATGTGTTTAGTGTTATGTTCGGATAGCTTTGTGCTAAAACGTGATGTAGAACCCGGTTAGTGAGAAGGGTAAGCTTGGGGCTGAGAAAATGATGAACCTTAGAATATTATAGTTGAGACCTTAGATGTAAGGCCGTCTTGAGTACAAGATCTTGCGGGTGATCTTTGTCGAATGTATAATCATACGTAGAGTAATTGTGGGAAATTTCCTTGGGTAGTGTAAAAATGGAAGTGGTAGCTTTTCATGACCGTAGAGGTAAGATTGTTCGGATCGGGAACAAGAGCGTGATGCGTAAGTGGGTCGGGTTGGGGCCATGTTGAGGGCCAACCCGCCGGCTTTCAAAGTGGGGTCAGCTCGGGTGGTCCCGCCAGTGGTAGGGTCACGAGGGTGCTAGGCCCATGATTAGATAACCATCGATGAGTTCGTGGATATGTTCGACCGTATAGATCGTGAAGGCGGGAATGGCCTTGGCGGAGATCAAGCTAGTAAGATGACCAAGTTTGGAGGTGGTGACTCCAAAGTTTTGGGAAAGCGATGATCGAAGTGTGGCACGATACTAGAGGAGTTCAAGTGTCCGAAGGGCACGACGAGTAAGGAAGGAAGAGAACGTGTGATATTTCGTGGCGGTGTGGCGTTGGCAACTTGTTAGAAGAACTTCATCGTTATCCGTCTTGAGAAGGAACATTCGACGAATGTTTCAAGGCGAGGGAGAATGTTATACCGTATTTCCGCAGTATGTACGTGAGGGCGCACGATACAATTTGAGCCTTAAAGTAGGCATAGGTTCGAATTTGTGCATAACTACCAAAGGGAGTCGTTTTCGACTAAACGTTTCCACGCTTCGTAGGGAAAATTCCGCTATGTCAATAATAATTTTGCGGATTTTTCAGAGACGTAACATTTTGCACCAACGAGGGTGACATGTGTCACCTCACATCGAAGGCTTGACGGTAATGCTTGACGATTGGGTCTTGTGTAGTAGGTAGGATATTTTGTGCAAGTTGTGTGGTAGATGGATAAGGTACACATGGTTGAAATCTAGCCCTACACTTGCCTTACACTGGAGTGATATCGCCATTGGTCGCCATGGCTTGACCTATAAATACCTCTAAGTTGATGAACTTCTTCATCCTAAATTGTTCTAAGTCTTGAAAAATCCTCCCTCTCCTCGAGCTTTTCGTCCAACACCCTCTCCCTCTAGCCTAAGTGGTTCGGCCGAGGCCCTCCTAGCTAGCCGAAAGTATCCCCTCCTAGAGGTGCTAGTGGGGTACCCCAGCCTAGTTGTTTTCGTATAATACCTCTTGTTGTGGTATAGAAATACTCTCTAGTATTGTTATAATGCCCAAATACCTTGGCCCAAATACCTTGTAGTATTCCCAAGGTTACACTTATACAAAAGCCCGTAAAATACTATTATACTTCCTCACCACAAAACGAAACCCTAAGGAAAACCTTCATAGTCGGTTGAAGTGTTTAAGTAGAAGTTGCGAAGAACTTCTAAGGGTTGTTGGAGCGGATTGAGCGCTCGAGTAGGAGCTAAACGTTGTTCGGATCGACATATAACTTGGATAATTTTGGGCTTATCGAGGTAAACACTCTTGACCTTCATTGTAATTGGGAATTACATATTGTAGGAATATATAGTTAAAGTATACTATATATAGAAGTGAACATAGTTGCGGCAATGTCTTTTGACTTAAGCTGAATAATACTTACGGCAATGTCTTGCGACTTAAGCTGCATTTAAAGAAGAGAACTTAATGTAATTACATAGATCAGACATAAGAGACTTGTGTAGCATTTACGTAGTAGAATTGTACACGCCCGTTAGGCGTGTTAACCCTCGGTTGGCTTGTGGCCGGCCTCGATAGAGGAGAGATTTACGCTGTTATGTGGGGAGGTGTCGCGAATTTTCGTAGAATATTCTACATTGAGATCTAAGATGTTAATAGGCGCCAGTGGCCTCTATAGGTCAAGTACTACGTGTGGCGTGATCCGCTTGGCTTAAGGTGTAGCCGACGGTTTGAGGTACTTGGAGCGTTTTGCTATTAGTCGATAATCGTCGCGAGGTATGTGAACCTCTTCCTATCTTTCTAGCATGATATGTGTATAACTATGTAGTACGGTAGACGTACATGTGTTAAATGTATTTGATTGGTTTAAAACATAAAGGGTTATAACGGCTTTATGGGAAGTTGGTTATAACAGCTTTATGTATATAAGAAAATGCTTTGTGTATATTTTAGACCTCAGGAATCGCATGCAGTCCGGCACCATTTGTTGGGTCGCCGGAGTGACACTAGAACCTCGCGGCAAAGTGACAAAAGTTTGTGATGTTAGAGGTGTTTCCTCGTGGACTTGGATATAAGTATTTGCGTGCATGTGTTGTTTCGTGGCCAGTTGTGGCGTTGGCAACTTTTTAGAAGAACTTTATCGTTATCCGTCTTGAGAAGGAACATTCGGGACGAATGTTTCTAAGGAGGGGAGAATGTTATACCCCGTATTTCCAGAGTATGTACATGGGGGACGTACGTAGAAATTTTCGAACTTCTTTAGGCTTGGCCGAATTCTTTTGTGCACAACACCCGGTTAGAGTCGTTTTTCGACGAAACGTTTTCACAGCTTTCGTAGGGGAATTTCCGGCTATGTCATTTATAATTTTTTCGGATTTTTCCGAGAGACGTAACATTTTTGACCAACAAGAGGGCGACACTTTTCACCCTCAATCGGTGAAGGTTGGCGGACGAAATGGGCAAGGATTGGCACGTTTTTTGTGTTGAATTGTGGTCAAGGGTTAGGTAGGATATTTTGTGTAGATGGATAAGGTTGCACATGGCTTAATCTTGGCCTTACACTTGCTATGCACTTGTCTTCATCTTGGCCATTGGTTGGCCTTCACTTGACCTATAAATACCCCCTTAGTTGATGAACTTTCTTCATCCAAAACTTGAGCAATCTACCTAAGTCTCAAAATACTCCCTCCCTCTTACTTACTTTCGTCCGCCACACTGGCCCTCCTCGAGAAGCCTTGCCGAGAGGTCTACCCCTAGCCTAGTTGTTTTCGTATAATACCCCCCCTTTGTGGTATAGAAATACTCTCCTAGTATTGTTATAATGCCCAAAATACTTTAGCCAAATACCTTGTAGTACTTTCCAAAGTACCCTTTTTACAAAAGCCCGGAAAATACTATTATACTTTCCCTCAGTCACTAAAACGAAACCCTAAGTAAATCTTCACCCGTAGTTGAAGTTATAGTAGAAGTTGGTTAGAACTTCTAAGGGTTGTTTGGAGCGGGTCGGAGCGCTCGGAGTAGGAGCTAAACCTTGCTCAGGATCGACATTTAAACTCGGATAATTTTGGGCTTATCGAGGTAAACACTCTTGACCTTCTATTGTAATTGGAAATTACATGTTGTAGGAATATATAGTTGAAGTATACTATATATAGAACTGAACATTATAATTGTGCGGCAATGTCTTTTGACTTAAGCCTGAATAATACTTACGGCAATGTCTTGCGACTTAAGCCTGAATTTAAATAAGAGAACTGAACTGTAATTACAGTAGACTTGTGTAGCATTGCTGTGTAGTAGAATTGTACACGTCCGGTCAGACGTGTTAACCCCCCCCCCTGGTTGGCTTGGTAGCCGGCCTCGATAGAGGAGGAGATTTACGCTGTTGCGGGGGGGGGAGGTGCTGCCGAATTTTCTGTAGAATATTCTACGTCGGGATCTAAAGATATTAATAGGCGCTTTGTGGCCTCTATAGGTTGTAGTACTACGTGTGGAGTGACCTGCTTGACTGAGAGTGTAGCCGACAGTTTGAGGTACTTGGAGCGTTTTGCTATTAGTCGATAATCGTCGCGAGGTATGTGAACCTCTTCCTATCTCTTCTAGCATGATATGTGTGAACTATGTAGATGAGACGCATACGTGCTAAATGTATTTGATTGGTTTAAAACATAAAGTGTTATAACGGCTTTATGGGAAGTCGTTATAACATCTTTATGTGGATAAGCAAATACTTTGTGGTTTCAAAAGGTAACCGATTTGAATAATAACCGCTTGATATGTGTTAATAAAGAACTTGAAGTATTTCAAAGATTTATGAATCGTTTTGAAAGAATGAGTAGTACTTGGTTTTGAAAGCTTAAGAGTTATACTAGCTTTATGGGAAGTTAGGTATAACGCTTAAGAATGTTTTTGATTTGAAATCGTAATGTGTATCGACAAACCACTGCAGCGTTAATAAAAGGAAAATGTATTGACTAATGAAGTATTATTAAAACCAGTAGAAACCTCCATCTGCATAGAAACTAAGATGAGACAAAATGATATTACATTTCCTAGATCATGGCTGCTTAATGAGATTAATTATAAACAAGAATAACCTACTCACATATAAGACATATGTTTCTCAAAACGTTTAAAGGAGAATTATGTTTTAAAGGACTAAAACTATGAACTACGAAACCTTTTTCTAAAATGAGAAACTTGAGCATTCGAAATTAGGCAAACTTGAACGTTTGGAAAATAAGGTTGTTACTTGATTTTACAAAGGAAAGCATTTTGGTTTACTTAACAATGTTAGTCACTCAAATTTTATACTACGGGTATCGGGTGACCTTTGTAAAAGAAATGGATCTTAAAAGGAATTTAACGGACGTAGTACTTTAAGGTTAAAATCCGGACTTTGACATAAAATGAAAGTACCTTGAGTCGTGTGTAACTTGCTTATGCTTGTTGTTATGAAACTTGACCATGTTACGTGTAATAGCCTTGTTGTGCAAGAACTGTGTTCTACTCGATTACCGGGTCATCCGGGAATGTATCTCACTTGATTACCGGGTCATCCGGGAATGTATCTCACTTGATTACCGGGTCATCCGGGAATGTATCTCACTTGATTACCGGGTCATCCGGGAATGTGTTCTACTCGATTACCGGGTCATCCGGGAATGTATTTCACTTGATTACCGGGTCATCTGGGAATGTATTTCACTCGACTACCGGTTCATCCGGGAATGTATATCATCGACTACTGGCTCATCCGGAATGTATTTCATCGACTACCGGGTCATCCGGGAATGTATTCCACACGTTTCTATATTGGGTCCATAAGATGGGCCGAGACACGTTATACGTATCACATGATTTGTACCTAGATCGCGGTGAGGAAAGAAGTTCCACGCACGGAGGATGACTTTGGCGTGAGTCCTCGACTTGACATGATCGCTTCTATGTTGGAATCGTAGTTTGGTTATCATACATGTCTCCCGCTTTATAGACTATTATGATTTCATTTACAGATTTTTCGCCACATACTTGGTACTGTTGTCTCGACCTCCTTCGGGGATGCGTTCATGCCGCAGTAAAAGGTACATCTGCCGACCCGCTTTAGGATCACCTTTCAGCGTATTGGGAAGCTCCGTTCCTTCGAGGCTTATCTTTGGTATGTTACCCCGAGTGCGTAGATGCTTATACATTCGTGGTATGGCGGCCCCATTCCGTCATAGCCATTGTAAAATCTTAGAGGTGCAGAGCACTTTTGTGGCGGTGGTTTGTAAAAAGGATAACTGTTCGGGTATTTATGTATATGTGATGAAGGCAACTGTTTTGGTTGGCCTGTTTATTTATCTTTTCTCTTAATTCATGTTCATGTTTTTACTTCCGCTGATTTTCTCTGATGTTGTATCACTAGGGTGCCCGGGGTAAGGCACCAGTCACGGGCCCGGGTTCTGGTCGTGACACTTTTCTAAAAAGAGACTTGCGTAATTGAAATTAGGCAAACTGGAACTTTAGGGAAAAGAAAGGCATTGTGTTGTCTTAAATTGGTTTAAAACATAAAGTATTATAACAGCTTTTTAGGAAGATAGTTATAACGACTTTATGAAAACAAAAGGAGGGTTTTATCATTGGTTTTAATGTGGTAACGTGACTTTAAAAAGAGAAGTGTTTTGGTCTAAAAAGAAGGCATAGTGTTGCCTTAATTTGGTTTTAAAAAGGAAAGTATGGAAGTTGTTTTGGTCTACTTAAAAGATATAAGTCACTCTATTTTATACTACGGGTATCGGGTGACTTTTATAGAAGGGAATGGATCTTTTAAAAGGAATTTAACGTACGTAGTACTTTAGGATTAAAAACCGGACTTTGACATAAAATGAAAGTACCTTGAGTTGTGGATAACTTGCCTATGCTTGTGGTTGTGAAACTTGCCTATGCTTGTGGTTGTGAAACTTGCCTATGCTTGTTGTTGTGAAACTTGCCTATGCTTGTTGTTGTGAAACTTGCCTATGCTTGTTGTGATAGCCTTTGTTGTGCAAGAATTGTGTTTCTATACTACCGCGTCTCTCGATGGAGGGTCGGTTGACTTGTTGAGAACTTACTTGGACGTGACCGGCAGTGACGGATAAATTCCACGAGTACGTTCCTGTTGATAGTGTTACTTTTGTTAATCGCTTTGGACATACTGACACGATGCGTAGCGCACGGGTATGCTTCCACTTTGATTACCGCCTTGTTGTCTTATTGTTTCCTTGGACATCTCGACACGATGCGTAGCGCACGTATGGTTCCATTTGGAATGTTGTCTTATTGTTTCCTCGACATATCGACACGACGCGTAGCGCACGGTTATGCTTCCATTTGGTATGGTTTCTTTTTTTGTTCCCTTTGGACATACTGACACGATGCGTAGCGCACGGGTATGCTCCCATTTGGATTCTTCTTGTTGTTATCATATCATGATCGCCGGCAGTGAAGAAGGTACTCCACGCGGGATTGATGTTGTGGCGTGAGACCGAATTGATATAATCATTATGTGTATCGTAGTTGGGTTATCATACCGTCTCCCGCTTTTATAGACTATTATGATTTCATTTACGATTTTACGCTTTCACATACTTGGTACTGTTAGATCGACCTCCTTCGGGCTGCGTTCATGCCGCAGTAAGTACATCTACGCCAATCCCCGCGTTTAGGATCTCATTTCAGCGTTTTGGGAAGCTCCGTTTCGTCGGAGGCTTATCTTTGGTATGTTACCCTGAGTCTGTAAGTTCTTGTACGTTCAGGGGTATGGCGGGGCCCTGTCCCGTCATAATTGTTGTATAAATCTTAGAGGTCTGTAGCACTGTTGTGGGCAGGGTGTAAGGATTGTAACTGTTCAAATGTTTATATATATATGTTGGAAGGCAACCGTTTTGGTTGGCCTATCTGCTTTTATTTATCATGTCTCTTGTTTCATAATTATGCTTTATGTTCCGCTGATTTTCTCTGATGTTGTATCACTAGGGTGCCCGGGGTAAGGCACCAGTCACGGGCCCCGGTTCGGGTCGTGACAGTGACACGTGTCACCCCTTGGTTGGTCTTGGTCAAATTAGACCAAGGGCTAGAAGGTCTTTTGACCAAAGCTTGGATGAACAAGTCTTGCAAGCTCAAGCTTGAGATTGTTGACTAAGTCAAAGAGCCCACTTGACTTGATATTTGAATCTCTTTCATCCAAACCACACAAGTGTATTGATCTAGACCCTCCATTTAATTATATAAGCATACTAGTAGCAAGACAAGTCTTCCACACTTAGAAAAATTTCAAGAAAAACATTGCTCTTGTTCTTGAGCTCTCGGGTTAGGCATCAACAAGAAGAGAAAAAATTCCGTTTGTGGTTCAATAATCCCAACACTTTAAACCAAGGTTCTTAAGGGTATTGTAAGGATATATCAATAGAAAGATCCCGGAAAAGTTTCGTTTTTGCATTAGTCGCAAGGTGAAAACCTAAGTCTCTTTCATAGGTTTTGTTTGGAAATTAAAGGGAAGTTGTTTGTGAACTTCTAAGGGCTTCAAGTGGCGGATTGAAGTGTCAAGGAAAGGAGCTAAGTTGCTACGGAGCGACTTCGGATCTTGAAGTTGGATTAAGGCTTGTCAAGGTAACAATCTTGTTCTCTTAGTGTTATAAGATTACATATTGTTGTAGTTATGGATATAAACAAGAATGAGATATATATTGAAGATTGAAATGTTATGGAATATTTGGATGGAATCCGAAAGTTGCATGTTTAACCTTAAGATTGTAATTCGATTTAGTTATTAGTTTTAGTCGTCGCATGTCATATATAGGATTGTAGTTGTTATTATCGATTGCGGCTGTTACACCCCGTAAGTCCAAGACATGTATAAGAGAATGTGCGTAAGGAATCAAGACTTGGGAATTGGTACGAAAGGAAGAATTGTTTTTCCGACGGAAATCTTCCGAACGTCGGAAAGGAAAAATGTTCGTTGTTGAGAATTGGATTCTCAAAATGCATTATTTGAAGAGTATGGAACTCTTAACCTTATGGAAATTTATTTTTACGGATTTGGTCTTGTGGGGCCCACCCGAGGAATTTTACATTTTTGTGGGGCCCACGAGGGTTACGGAATTTTATGGACGAATGAGAGGGCGACACGTGGCACTCCCACATGTGGTCTTGGTCGAATTAGTAAGGGGTAAAATGGTCATTGACCATCTTGGAAGATAAGTCTTCAAAGCTTGATATATTTGACCAAAGTCAACTTGTCCACATGGGCTTGATCCTTGTGAAACTCATCTTAGCCACCCATTTGTTTAAGTCTAGACCCTCCAATGTGTTATAAATACATACTAGTAGCAAGACAAGGTCTTGAAGACTTAGAAAAATTTCACAAACACTTTGTGCTAGCATAATCGCTTCTGCCTGGGCTATTTCCAACAAGAAAATTTTGTAGTTTTGATCCATTAGCCACAAGACTTAAACCCAAGGTTTTTAATAGTGTTGTAAGGTTATCTCAATAGAAATATTTCGGAAAAACGGCGTTTTCGTATTAGTCGCAAGGCGGAAACTTAAGGAGTTCTTCAACTTTGAAGTTGGAACTTGAAGATGGGTTCTTCATAGGCCTCTAAGGAGTGCTTGGAGAGGATTGGAACTTAAGTAAATGTCACGACCCGAAACTGGGCCCGTGACTGGTGCCTTACCCCGGGCACCCTAGTGACACAACATCAGAGTAATCAGCGGAACATAAAACATATACATGAAACAAGTGAAGTACAAAACAGTAATCTGAGGAAAACTTGCCTTTCGGCATATATAAATAACAACTTTTGCAACTGAACAGTTTAATCCTTTTTACCAACCCTGCCCACAACAGTACTACAGACCTCTAAGAAATGATACGACAACAATGGCGGGACAGGGCCCCGCCATACCCCTGAACGTAAGCACCTACAACAACAGGGGACTATACCAAGATAAGCCTCCGGAGAAACGGAGCTTCCCACAAGCTGAACTGTGACCCTAAGAGCGAGGATCAACGACTGGTGTACCTTTACTGCGGATGAACGCAGCCCGGCGAGGTCGATAACAAAAACTGGTATGTGAAATCAAAATACATATCGTAAATGAAATCATAGCAGTCTTATATAGCAGGAGACATGTATGATAACCTAACTACGATTACAACAAAGCGATATGTCAAGTCGTGGACTCACGCCTCAAGTCATCACTCAAGTATAACAATGGGTCTCGTGCCCACAACATCAATCATGCGGTGGAATACCTTCCTCACCGCTGGCATCTATGATATAAAAGCACCATGGAACACACATGAACACCGTGTCCCACTGTGTCATAATATCTCTCAGACGGTAAGTACGAAGGCATAGCCTACTACTAAAACCAACAGTACCAACAAGGTCAAGAATACAATCATAAGATCTGTCTACACCGTCACATGATCAAACCTGGCCACTTGAACGCAGAATCAATGTACACGTCTAACCCTGGAACTCACGCAGCTCAGCATAGCCCAATCTCATCGCCCGCATGAGGTATTCCGCGTCGAGGTAGCTACTCCGGCATCGCCCCGACTTCGCAGCCGCATGGCCACATGGACCGCATGCCCATAAAGGACGACACTAACACGAACTCGTAGCTCGCGATAGGCCCCCGGGACCTGCATGAGGTAGTCTCGAATCATAGGTCCATCGACCCGCCTGAGTCTACCCCGCATCGGAGGGCAGCTTAACCCCCGGAATCATCTCAAGAGATGAGTGATGTAAAATACTAACACAACAGCTTATCGTTAAGCAACATAAGCACAACAAAGGAAAAACCCCTTTACACAACATCACAAGATACTAACACACGTAGCATCCTAGCATGTTTACTTATCAATCAACAAGAAAGTATTACAAGGCTATCACAAACCAACACAATCAAGTTATACACACAAGGTACTTTAAGCTAACAAGTTCGGGTATCTACCCCGAAAGTACTTCATACATTAAATCTTTAAAAAGATCCGTTGCTATCACATAAGTCACACAATACCCGTAGTATAAAATAGAGTGACTGTCCTTTTAAGAAAACCAAAACTCTTACCTTTGTAAAATCAAGTAACAACATTATTTTCCAAACGTCCAAGTTTGCCTAATTTCAAATGTTCACGTTTCTTATTTTAGAAAGGTTTCGTGGTTCATAGCCTTTTTCATTTAAGAATATAATTTCTTTTAAACAATCTGAGAAACATAAGTCTTATATGTGAGTAGGATATTCTTGTTTACAACAATCTTATTACAGCAGCCATGATCTAGGAAATATCATTTTGTCTCATCTTAGCTTCTATGCAGATGGAAGTTTCTACTGGTTTTAATAATACTTAATCTGTCAAAACATTTCCTTTTATTAACGCTGCAGTGGTTTGTCGATACACATTCTGATTTTCAAAATCAGTAAAACATTCTTAAGACGTTATACCTAACTTTCCATAAAGCTAGTATAACTCTTAAGTTTTCAAAACAAATCAAGTATTACCTCTTCTTTTAAAATGAATCAAAAACCTTTTGAAATACTTCAAGTTCTTTTATTAACACATAACAAGTCAGTTATAGTTCAAATCGATTACCACTTTAAAACCACAAGTATTTTCTTACTAACATAAAGTCATTATAACCAACTTCCCATAAAGCCGTTATAACACTTTATGTTTTAAACCAATCAAATACATTTAGCACGTATCGCTCACCGTACTACATAGTTCACACATATCATGCTGGAAGAGATAGGAAGAGGTTCACATACCTCGCGACGAGTATCGACTAATAGCAAAACGCTCCAAGTACTCCCAACTGTCGGCTACTCCTTAAGTCAAGTAGAACGCGCCACACGTAGTACTTCAACCTATAAGGCCACAAGGCGCTTATTAACATCGTAGAACATTCTACCGAAAATTGCAAAGACTTCCCCGCAACAGAAATCTCCTCTCTAACGGGCCGCTACCAAGCCAACCGAGGGGTTACACATATAACCCGAACGGGTACAAGTCTCCTCTACAGTAAAGCTACACAAGCCTCATCAGAATACACCCTATGTAAAAGCAGTTGATTCGATTCTTGAGCTTAAGTCAAAAGACATTGCCAACTAACCACGTTCAGTTCTATATATAGTACTTTAACTATATATTCTAACAACATGTAATTTCCAATTACAATAGAGGGACAAGATATTTACCTCGATAAGCCCATAATTATCCAAGTATAAAGTCGATCCTGGGCAATCGTTTAGCTCCAACTCCGAGCGCTCCAATCCGCTCTAAACCACCCTTAGAAGTTCTAACCAACTTCTACACAATACTCCAACGAACTATGGAGATTTTCCTAGGGTTTCGGTTTTGTGACTGACGGGAAGTATAATAGTATTTCCTGCTTTAGTATAGGTATAACCTTAGAATACTACAAGGTATAAGGCTAAGGTATTTGGGCATTATAACAATACTTTTGAGAGTATTTCTCAACCAAGGGGGGGGGTACCCCACGAGAACACCCCAAGGTAGGGGGGGGTGCTCTCGGCCGAAGGGCCTACTAGGAAGGGGAGAGGGTGCTCTCGGCCACAAGGCCACATGAAAGGGGGAGGGGAGGCTCTTGGACGAGAGTCAACAAGAGGGAGGAGAGGGGTTCTCAAGACTTAGAGATTTTGAGGGATGAAGAAGTCTTCAAAGGGAGGGGGGTATTTATAGGGTAAGCAAAGGCCAACCAAGGGCCAAGATCTAGCCAAGTGCTATGCAAGTGTAGGGCAAGATGTGCCCAAGTGCCCCTAGTCCCTACTCCACAAATCCTCACAAAATATCTCACCAACTGACCTTCAAACGCCCAGGTGGCGAGTCCAACTCCACCAACTTGAGTGTGACAAGTGTCGCCCTCTCGTTGGTCCAAAACATTTCATCTCTCGGAAAAATCCGCAAAAATAAGAAAAGACATAGCCGGAATTTTCCCCTCGCAAGTTATGTAAAACGTTTAGAAAAACGACTTAATCGCAGACTGTGCCCAAATGTCATTCGGCCAAGCCACCTAGGGGGGTGACACGTGTCACCCTCCTATTGGCCCAAAATAAAACATCTTCCAAAAATATCCACAATGGCCAAAATCTCAAAACAAAGTGGGCTCTACAAAATCAGAATTTCTCCGTGGGCCCCACGTGACCATTTCCAAAATAAAATTCCATAATTCTCTAATATTCCAGAAGTCCGAATACCAAACTGGGAATCCAATTCCCATTAACGAACCTTTTTCCTTCACAAAACCGGAAACTTTTCCGTGGAAAATCACCTCTTTCTTCCTTTCCAATCTTTCATGTCAGATTCTCGCACGCACGCCTCGCATACATACCGGGAACTACGGGTATAACATTCTTCCCCTTAGAAACATTCGTCCAATGTTCATTCTAAGTCTCAAATCATCGTGCGCCAAGATAGTCTTCACTTCTATACTTACGAAACAATCCCGCCATACGGCCACGAAAATACTGCGCAACATACTTATATCCAAGTCTACGAGGAAACACCTCTAACATCACCACAAATACACTTTTGCCACTTTGCGCGAGCCTAGCTCCGACGACCCAACAAATGGTACCGGCTGCCATGATCATCGAAGCCGTCGACACTCGAACCTCACCACATTTCGAGCATCGCTTTAGTTTCCAAAACTCGGGTTACTATCTCTTTACGTGGGCATCATTAATCGGGAACATTCGGATGGATCTTCGATACTTTCGAACATAACAATACGAAAGATCGACGCCCCGCTCCTAAGTCGGACGCAAAAAGCTAACATATAGGCAACTGGCCTATTCTTCACACGAACTCTTAAAGGCCCAAAGTAACTCGGGCTAAGTTCCTTCGCTTTCCAAAACTCGTCACACTCGTCCGGTGGTACTTTCAAGAAGACCGACCACAACTCGAACTCTAAGCGTCGCCGATTATCCGCACGATTCTCCGAGCCGCGAACTTCGTCTAGATGAGCTTTTCCCTATCCACCGTCTGCTGGAACCAGCCTGAACCAACTGTCTGAACCTTGCCAACATCGAACCAATCGACCGGCAACTTACACTTCTGCCCCTACAAGGCTTCGTAAGGCGACATCCGAACACTGAAATGGTAGATCAAACACTACTTCCACAGGAGACAACAATCCCCACAACTATCCCTGAAATCCAAACACTGGCCCGAGGGCGAATGCGATTCTGAGACTCACCTGAGTTCCTAACCCTGCCTGGTAAACTTTTTAGAAAACGAAAACAGCCGTAACCTGGGCTCCACTGTCTGCCATAAGGTGAAGGTAGGCACCCCGTGCAGCCTTACAACCTTTCTGATAAATCAACACTGCCGAGTGAACGGTCCTGACCGAAGAACACGATGGGCTGCCCCCATCGACCGACCACTGGTCGAACGCATCCACGAACTCGTACGCTAGTTAACTAAACTCGAGCCTAACACCCTCGTGACCCTACCACAAGGCGGGACCACCACAAACTGACCCCACCACCAAAACTGCCGCGGGTTGACCCGCAACGTGGCCTCAACCCGACCCGGCAACGCGCATCATACTAGCTCCCCGAACCGGAACAATCTCACTAATCACGTTACGAAAACCTAGCGGTCTTCTTAGCTCAACTACCCTCTTTCATTCCACACTACTAGGGACCTGTCCCAACATAACTCACGTGCACTATGCACTCCGATAAGGGTCAAACATAACACTACACCTTTTTCTCGAGATGGCCTCACCTCTAAGGTCTCTACGTATAAAGCTCTAAGGCTCACACTTTCTCTATCCCCCAAAATCTTACTCGGTTAAACAACCATGATTTCAAATCACAACTAACACACTGCTATCAGAACATAGCACTTAAGGTATACTCACCTTGAAAGTTACCGAAGGACCTTGCTGCTCTGGCCCTCTTCTGCTGTCCTTGGTTAACCCGTCGATCTCTACGTTTTTCGGCCTGCTGTACATAAGCCCGTACACAGGCCATGCTCAAGCCCAACTGAAGAATTACTCTTGCACAACCCTCTCTTTAGATAGTCATCAAGACTCGCGTTACATCGGTATAATCTCTGGTAGCCAAATCCATAGCTAGTAACAGGGTCGCCTCTTTGCAATCTATATTCACTGTTCCCGGTCGTGGAACTGAAGGTTCAAATATCATGGACGCAGTAGGAACTGCCGTCGCCGTGCTAAACTCTGCTGGGGCTAGTGACGTCGCAGAAATCCCCGAATGAAGCACCATCCAAGGTGATAATTGGGCTTGTGCCCACGCAACCCTCCGAACTCAACTCGCGGCCTCCAGTGCCGCGCCTCCCGGGCGGGTTGCCTACGCGAGGCATAACGATAAGGGAAAGAATTTCGTCAGAGGGTCCAACTTTCAACACCGCTCTAAGGCACGATCTCAGAGTGAGAAGAATAGAAACCATCCTAAATATCCTATAGCCTCCTGATTATTGGTGTGGTGCACAACACACCGATAATCAAGACTTCCATCGGATACGGTGCGTAGACACTTTCCGAGGATTAAGCGCTCGATACCACTTTTGTCACGACCAAATCGGGCGTGGATCGTGCCTTACCGGGCACCCTAGTGACACAACATCGTAGTAATCGGTGAACATAAAACATATACATGAAACAAGTGAAGTACAAAACGATGTCGAGGAAAACTTGCCTTTCGGATATATAAATAACAACTTTTGCAATCGAGCTTTAATCCTTTTTACCAACCCCGCCCACAACGATTTCTGCACCTAAGAAATGATCGACAACAATGGCGGACAGGGCCCCGCCATACCACGAACGTAAGCACCTACAACAACAGGGACTATACGAAGATAAGCCTCCGAGAAGCGGAGCTTCCCACAAGTGAATTGTGACCCTAAGAGCGAGGATCAACGGTGGTGTACTTTACTGCGGCATGAATGCACTTCAAGGAGGTCGATAACAGTGCCGAGTATGTGAAACTGAAAATACATATCGTAAATGAAATCATAGCGATATATAAAGCAGAGACATGTATGATAACCAAACTACGATTACAACAAGCGATCATGTCAAGTCGGGACTCACGCCTCAAGTCATCACTCAAGTATAACAATGGGTCTCGGGCCCACAACATCAATCATGCGCCGTGGAATACCTTCCTCACCGCCGGCCTATGATATAAAAGCACCATGGAACACACATGAACACGGGTCCCACGTGTCATAATATCTCTCAGACGGTAAGTGCGAAGGCATAGCCGACTACTAAAAACCCATAGTACCAACAAGGTCATGAATCGTATCATAAGATCTGTCTAGACCGTCACATGATCAAAGCCGCCACTTGCCCGCAGATCAATGTACGCTGCGTCTAACCACGAACTCCCGCAGCCCGCATAGGCCAATCTCATCGGCCGCGTGAGGTATTCCCGCGTCGAGGGTAGCTACTCCCAAGATCGTCACGACTTCGCGATCGCGTGGCCACATGGACCGCATGCCCATAAAGGACGTACACTAACACGGAACTCGTAGCTCCGATAGGCCGGGACTGCGTGAGGTAGTCTCGAATCATAGGTCCATCGACCGCTGAGTCTACCCCGCGTCGGGAGGCGCTTAACCCTAATCATCTCAAGAGATGAGTGATGTAAAATACTAACACTACAGCTTATCTTTAAGCAACATAAGCACAACAAAGGAAAACCCTTTACTCAACATAACAAGATACTAACACACGTAGGATCCTAGCATGTTTACTTATCAATCAACAAGAAAGTATTACAAGGCTATCACAAACCAACACAATCAAGTTATACACACAAGGTACTTTAAGCTAACAAGTTCGTATCTACCAGAAAGTACTTCATACATTAAATCTTTAAAAGATCCGTGCTATCACATAAGTCACACAATACGTAGTATAAAATAGAGTGATCGTCTTTTAAGAAAACCAAAACTCTTACCTTTGTAAAATCAAGTAACAACATTATTTTCCAAACGTCCAAGTTTGCCTAATTTCAAATGTTCACGTTTCTTATTTTAGAAAGGTTTCGTGGTTCATAGCCTTTTCATTTAAGAATATAATTTCTTTTAAACAACTGAGAAACATAAGTCTTATATGTGAGTAGGATATTCTTGTTTACAACAATCTTATTACAATGACCATGATCTAGGAAATATCATTTTGTCTCATCTTAGCTTCATGCGGATGGAAGTTTCTACTGGTTTTAATAATAATTAATCACAAAACATTTCCTTTTATTAACGCTGCAGTGGTTTTGTCGATACACATTCTGATTTTCAAAATCAGTAAAACATTCTTAAGACGTTATACCTAACTTTCCATAAAGCTAGTATAACTCTTAAGTTTTCAAAACAAATCAAGTATTACCTCTTCTTTCAAAATGAATCAAAAACCTTTTGAAATACTTCAAGTTCTTTTATTAACACATAACAAGTCAGTTATAGTTCAAATCAGTTACCCTTTAAAAACCACAAGTATTTTCTTACTAACATAAAGCTGTTATAACCAACTTCCCATAAAGCCGTTATAACACTTTATGTTTTAAACCAATCAAATACATTTAGCACATGTACGTCTACCGTACTACATAGTTCACACATATCATGCTGGAAGAGATAGGAAGAGGTTCACATACCTCGCGACGAGTATCGACTAATAGCAAAACGCTCCAAGTACTCCCAACTGTCGGCTACTCCTTAAGCCAAGTAGAACGCGCCACACGTAGTACTTCAACCTATAAGGCCACAAGGCGCTTATTAACATCGTAGAACATTCTACCGAAAATTCGGCAGCACCTCCCCCCCCCGCAACAGCGTAAATCTCCTCCTCTAACGGGGCCGGCTACCAAGCCAACCAGGGGGGGTTACACATCTAACCCGAACGGGTACAATTCTACTCTACAGAAAAGCTACACAAGCCTACTGTAATACAGTCCTATGTAAAAACAGTTCAGTTCAGTTCTTCAGGCTTAAGTCAAAAGACATTGCCAACTAACCACGTTCAGTTCTATATATAGTACTTTAACTATATATTCTAACAACATGTAATTTCCAATTACAATAGAGGGACAAGATATTTACCTCGATAAGCCCATAATTATCCAAGTATAAAGTCGATCACGGCAATCGTTTAGCTCCAACTCCGGCGCTCAATCCGCTCTAAACCACCCTTAGAAGTTCTAACCAACTTCTACACAATACTCCAAACGAACTATGGAGATTTTCCTAGGGTTTCGGTTTTGTAGTGACGGAAGTATAATAGTATTTCGGGCTTTTCAGATAGGTATAACCTTAGAATACTACAAGGTATAAGGCTAAGGTATTTGGGCATTATAACAATACTTTTGAGAGTATTTCTCAACCAAGGGTACCCACGAGAACACCCAGTAGGGGGTGCTCTCGGGAAGGGCCTACTAGGAAGGGAGAGGGTGCTCTCGGCCACAAGGCCACATGAAAGGGGAGGGAGGCTCTTGGGCGAGAGTCAACAAGAGGAGGAGGAGAGGGTTCTCAAGACTTAGAGATTTTGAGGATGAAGAAGTCTTCAAAGGGAGGGGTATTTATAGGGTAGCAAAGGCCAACCAAGGGCCAAGATCTAGCCAAGTGCTATGCAAGTGTAGGCCAAGATGTACCCAAGTGCCCCCTAGTCCCTACTCCACAAATCCTCACAAAATATCTCACCAACTGACCCTTCAAACGTCGAGGGTGGTAGTCGAACTCACCAACTTGAGGGTGACAAGTGTCGCCTCTCGTTGGTCCAAAACATTTCATCTCGGAAAAATCCGCAAAAATAAGAAAAGACATAGCCGGAATTTTCCCTCGCAAGTTATGTAAAGCGTTTGTCGAAAACGACTTAATTCCAGATCAGTGCCCAAATGTCATTCGGCGAGCCACAGTGGGGTGACACGTGTCACCCTCCTATTGGCCCAAAATAAAACATCTTAGAAAATATCCACAATGGCCAAAATCTCAAAACAAAGTGGGCTACAAAACCAGTAATTTCTCAGTGGGCCCCACGTGACCATTTCCAAAATAAAATTCCATAATTCTCTAATATTCCGGGAAGTCCGAATACCAAATGGGAATCCAATTCCCATTAACGAACCTTTTTCCTTCACAAAACCTAAACTTTTCCGTGGAAAAATCACCTCTTTCTTCCTTTCCAATCTTTCTCGTCAGATTCTCGCACGCACGCCTCACATACATACCAGGAACTACGGGTATAACAAAGAAAGGAGCTAAAAATTGCTAAGGCGACTTTGAATCTTGGAAATTTTAAGGGCTTATAAAGGTATAAATTTTGTCGTTTTAGTGGTTAAGACTTACTTATTGTTGTAGCTATGGATTTTAGCAAGCATGAGTTATATAGTATGAAGTTTGATAAGTATATTGACTATTGGAACCCTAATCCGAAAACTAGCATGTTTAGCTTTAAGATTACAATTCAAGTCGATTATTAGTTTAAGTTGTCGCATGTTGTTTAAAGAAGGAAATTGTAGTTGTTGAAGTTGTTCATGACTATATAACATGTTAGACCTTAGAACTTGGAATTGGAAAAGGATTGGAAAAGACTTTGAATTGTGGTTATGTAAGTTGGCCGAGAATGGCTAGTGAGCATTAAACTACTTCGTATGAATTGTGGGGCGGAATTTTACACGTATAGTAAGGCGTGTAATCCCCTTTGTTTGGTTGTTGTTTTGAGCCTTAAATGTGGTGTGTTGGTTATTGTATTCGGCCTTGAAAAAGGTGGCAAAGTGAGTAGAAACAAAGGAAGTGCTGCCCGATTTTCCGTAGAATTAGAGACCGTATACTTAGTATTATTCTACGTTAGAGACTAGAAGTTGATAGTCTTGTTGTGGCCATTATAGGTTGACACTTCTACGTACGGCGTATTCGGCTTAGCTTGTGGATTTAGCCGAAAAGGTATGTGAACTATCTCCTCTTCTAGCATGATTCCTTAAGATAAAGAAAGTACGTCCTACTCCTTAAATGATCCATTCCTTGGTTGTATTTGGATTGCCTAAAGTAAAATTTGTTCTATGTACTTCCATTGATTTTACTTTGATGTTTAAATTGTAAGTTGTATAATCCATTGCCTTAGTGAAGTTGGATTCTTAAAAGTGAAAGTATTCTACTTAAAGTACATAGAGTCTTGAAAAGGAAGTGGGTTCCAAATCTTTTGGCTAGTGCCTTAGTTCCAAAACCTAAAGGTCATTATAATGACTTTAGGGGAGTCAAAGGAGTGATTTACTTAATTGTTTTAAAAGAGGAGAAATGACATGATTTAAGAGAAGTAACTTGTTTTAAAGGTGCGAGTTACTTGAGGTTTAAAAGTAGAAGAAACCTGTTTTCTATATATTAAGAGACTCGAAGTATTTTTGAAAGTTAAGAGACTTGATTTGTAAGTATGTGATACTTGGTTTTAAGTATAAGTCTCTTGGTTATAAAAAGGAATGAATATGTCTAAAACCATAAAGGGTTATAACGGCTTTATGGGAAGTTGGTTATAACGGCTTTATGGAAGGTTAAGAAAGTTGTCTATTTTGATTATTAGGCATAAGTTGCCTAGATTGTGAAAATTTGAAGTTACTTGATTTCAAGCTTTGAAAAGAGTTTTGTAAAAGTGTAGTAACTTACTGTTATACCCCGTAGTTCCAGGGTATGTATGTGAGGACGTACGTATGAGAATACGACAGAAATTTTGGAAAGAAATAAATATGTGATTTTTCGACGGAAAAATTTCCGGGTTTTGTGAAGGAAAAAGGTTCGTTGGTGAGAATTGGATTCCCAGATTTGGTATTTGGACTTCTTGGATTATATTAGAATTATGAGATTTTATTTTCGGAAATGGTCACGTGGGACCCACGGGAGAAATTTACGGTTTTGTGGGGCCCGCTTTGTTTTTGAGATTTTCGATATTTTTGGATATTTTCGGAAGACGAAATATTTTGGACAAGTCGGGGGGCGACACGTGTCACCCCCATGTGGCACCTTGGCCGAAATGGTGGGACAAGTGGCTAGACACTTGTCCCTTGGCCGAAATGACCTAACAAGTGGCAAGCCACTTGTCTTGTATTTTCGTTGGCCATGTGGTGTGGTGGGACCCACACACACATGGCCCAATATTGACCATACACTTACATTGATCTTGGCCCTTGTTTATTCTATAAATACCCCCTTAAGGTTGAAGACTAATTCATCCCACACTTGAAGATTTTCCATAGCAAAAATACTCCCTCCCTTTAGTTATTTCGTCCAACCCTCCCCCACTTGTGTAGAAAATACTTGGAGTATTATTGTATAATCCCAAATATATTGGCCTAGTATCCCTAGTAGTATTCCAAAGTTATTTCAATACTAGGAGCCCGGAAATACTACTTTATTCCAATAGTCGCAAAACGAAACCCTAGAAAAATCTTCCTAGCTTGGTTGAAGTTTTAAGAGAAGTTGTTTAGAAAATTCTAAGGGTCGCTTGGAGCGGGTTGGAGCGTGAGGAGTTGGAGCTAAACATTGCTCAGGATCGACTTATAAAGTTGGATAATTTTGGGCTTATCGAGGTAATGATCTATGTCCCCCTATTGTAATTGGATATTACATGTTGTAGTAGTTATACTTGAGTATATTATATTGGAAGGATGATTATAAAGGATTGAACTGTATTTACATTGTGAGACAGAGTTGAACACGTCCGGTTAGACGTGTAATCCCCTTGGAGTTGTTGGCTTGGTAGCAGGCCTTGTTAGGGGGAGGTTATTTATGTGTTTGCGGGGGAGTCTTTGCGAATTTTACGTAGAATAAGGAATCTTGTATTTAGAAGAGGACTAGAAGTTGAAAGATGTATTGTGGTTATTATAGGTGGATCTTCTACGCGCGGCATACTTGACTTGGCTTGTAGTTTAAGCTAAAAAGGTATGTGATTCTTCCTATACTCTTGAGCATGATTGTTGTGAACTATATAGTACGGTAGACGTACGTGTGTGAAATGAATTTTGGTTGCTTAAAACATAAAGAGTTATAATGGCTTTATGGGAAGTTAGTTATAACGACTTTATGAAGATAAAAGAAAGATTTGGTTTTGACAGTAAAACGACTTGATTTTGAAAGTTAAGAGACTTGATCTTGAAAGATAAGAGACTTGACTTATAACGACTTGTTTTCGGAAAAGGAGAAGTAACTTGCTTTAAGTATAGGTTACTTGTTTTGAAAAGAGTAAATTAATTGGGTTTTAAAAGAGTATACTTGATGTTGTTTTAAAAGAAAAGCACTTGGTTTAAAAAAAATATAGAGTACTTGATTTTAAAAGCCTTGTAAAGATTTTTACAAAGGTGAAGTAATTTGGTTTTAAAAGTAAAACGTGTTTTCTTTATATACTACGAGTATTAGTATCGTGTGGCTTTTACGTAACAAGAGGTCTTTTTGAAAGAAGGAAAGTACGTTGAACTTGTCTATGCTTGTTGTGATAGCTTTTGTTGTGCAAGTGTTTTGTTTCTGTGCTACCGTGACTCTCTGGGAGGGCCGGTTATCTGATTGATTGCTTGGACATACTGACACGTTGGATGGTCCACGAGTATGCGTCCACTTTGAGTATTATCTTGTTATTTCCTTTGGACATGCTGACGCGATGGATGATCCACGGGCATGCGTCCAGTAGGATGGTTTCATGGCCATGCTTTCCGAGGTAAGATGCCGGGGCATGCGGTCATTGTGAGGATTATGTTATTTGTCCATGGATCGCTAATCCATGAAGCTTGCCGCGGTGACGAGCGATCACGGGCTTGATTTGTACATGTGGTTCAGGCACACTTTAGATACTTGTCCTGGTCATTTCTCGTGTATCGGCTGGCTCTGGTAGATAGCTTAGATACTTGCCTCGGTCATATCTCGTGAGATGGTAGGCTAGGGTACGTTCGCCTATGGTACTTGCCTCGGCCAGTTGTGTGGCTAGCTTTTGGATCTGGTAGTTGGCTTCCGTACCTTGCCCGTGAAGGGATATGACTAGCTTTTGGAACTGGTATGGGCTATTCTACTTGTCCCGATCGGTTTGATGACGCAGGAAGGATCTAGTGTTCAGGTTCACATATGGGTGTTGTTTACATCATGTACTGTCGGCAGTGAGGAATGAGTTCCACGGGCATGAGTGATATTATGGGCGTGAGTCCCATAGTTATGTGTGAGTGATTATTCTGGGGATATGCGTCCCATTACTTGGCATAACTGTTTACTTATCGCAAAATGGTTTTATAAAATGATGAAATGTGATTTCATTACAGTATTTTCAGTTTCACATACTTGGTACCTGTTATCGACCTCTTCGGGCCGCGTTCATGCCGCGGTAGGTACACCCGATTGTTGATCCTCGCTCATGGATCGCATTCAAGATCGGGAAGCTCCGTTTCTCCGGAGGCTTATCTTTTTTTGGTATAGTCCCCTGTCATTGTAGATACTTGTACATTCAGGGGTATGGCGGGGCCCTGTCCCGTCATAGTTGTTGTTACATTCTTAGAGGTCTGTAGTACTGTTGTGGGCAGGGTTTGTAAAGGATTGTAACTGTTCGGTTTTTATGTATATACATGAAGGTAACCGTTTGGTTGGCCTGTTTTCTTATGTTGTCTCTTGTTTCCTGTTTAAACTTTATTTCCGCTGATTTTCTCTGATGTTGTTATCACTAGGGTGCCCGGGGTAAGGCACGATCGCCCGAGATCGGGTCGTGACAAAAGTGGTATCGAGCGATTAATCCTGAAAGTGTCTACGCACCGTGTCTAGAGTCTTGATTATCGGTGTGTTGTGCACCACATCTATAATCAGGAGGCTGCAGGACATTTAGGATTGGTTTCCATTCTTCTCACTCTGAGATCGTGCCTTAGAGCGGTGTTGTAAGTTGGACTCCTTCTGACGTATTCTTTTACGCGATTATGCCTCCGCAGGCAACCCGCCCGAAGGGCAAGGCAGCCGAGGAGCTACTAGTAGGATCTGAGGAGTACGAGGCGCAGCCGGTCATTACGAGATAGTGCTTGACGGCGAGTTTTGTGACGCCGCCCAACAGAGTTTAGAGCGCAGCGGTGGCTCACGAGACCCCAGACTGAGCCTCGGTCCCCACACCGGAGCAGAGGAGCCGGAGTACAAGGAGATGGCGATCGCCGGGATCGTGGCCGACACGAGGATAGGTGGATGCAGCAGTTCGATTCCAGAGTACCCGTGGTTCACCCGAGGTCGATAGTTTGAGATCGTGGGACTTTACGAGCTGCACCCGCGAGTTTTATGGGTCGAGGCACGAGGATGATCGCAGGAGTTCATCAAGCGATTCTGATCGCGAGTGATCAAGGCTTCGAGACCGAGTCGGTGGTTTTAGGTTCGCATCGGCCGCGTGATCTGCATGATCGTGGTTTGATTCGTGAGCTGTCCCGGGAGCATGCGCCTCGGTGTGGACGAGTTCTCGAGGCATTTCGACCATTTCTTGCCTCCGCAAATGAGAGGGCGCGGACCGACAATTTACGATCTTTGAGACAGAGTGGGCGACGGTTCGGGAGTACAACGTGGAGTTCGACTCGTTGGCTCGATATGTCCGCGTTAGTGGCGATATGGAGGGCGAGTGCACCGCCACGCCACGGGCTCGATGACTACTTGGCGAGGCTTGCTCGGTGTAGCTCTTCACCGGGCATGGACATTGCCCGCACGCAGCTTATGCGCGGGTGTGAGGAGCGGAGAGACCGGCGGATGACCAATACCAGCGAAGGCCGGACGGCAGGTCCTTTGGTAACTTTCAGGGCAGACCACCGCAGCAGCAGACTAGTTATGCGCCTCCGCCGATCAGTGGTCCTCTACGCCTTGAGGAGCGTCGGGCTCCCAGGGTTCAGGCTTTCAGGGAAGCGGGAGTGTTGGCCGGATGAAGCCACCCCAACCGCGGTGTGGCCAGTGTGGTAAAACCCATGCGGGGGAGTGTCGCGGTATTCAGAGAGTTTGTTTTACATGCGGCCAGCAGGGCCATTTAGCGAAGAATTGTCCGACCAGAGGTAGCGCGGATGTTGAGACTCGGCCTTCGGGATCTGTTGCGGGTTCTTCGCCTTCGATAGCTAGGCAGGGTGTTCATACACCGGCAGGCCAGGGCAGGGGTCGTGGTGAAAGTTCCCAGTTCTAGCGGTCCTTGGAACCGCCTATTTTGATTTCAGGTATATCCTTAACACTCTAGAGACTAGTATGCTTTATGATTGATGATGTGCTAATTATTATGTTCAGATAGCATTATGTTAAATTGTGATTTATAGGCCTGGTTAGAAAGGGGGAAGTTGGGTACATAGAGGTTGTGAGCCTTAGAATATTATACGTGGAGACCTTAGAGGCGAGGCCGTCTTGAGTGAAAGATTTTGTTTATGATTTGACCGTTGTTGGAGTGCATAGTATACATGGGGTATAATTGTGTGATAAGTCCCTGAGTGGTGTGAATTGTAAAAGGATAGTTATGATAAGAAGACTACTAGGTTTGCGTAACTTGATTAGTGAGATTGTTCCGGATCGGGGAACAAGGGCTTGGCGCGGTAAATGGGTCGGGTTGAGGCAAGGTCGCGGGTCGACCCGCAGCCCGGTTTGGGGTGGGGTCAGTTTGAGGTGGTCCCGCCAGGTGGTAGGGTCACGAGGGTGCTAGGCCCAAGTTTAGGTAACCATCGTACGGGTTCGTGGATGCGTTCGACCAGAATCGGATCGTGAAGGCCGGAAATGGCCTTAGGGTAAATTGGAGCTAGTGGGAGCTGTTGTGAGATTAGAAATGATTTCCTCGTTGGCTTGGATTGAGTTTTGCGCACATGTTATATTCTGGCCATTGGTGGCATGATCGGTTTTGTAAGTATAGTAGTGGAGACTATACCGGCACACGTTTGATTAGAGACTTAGAAGGAACATTCGGGACGAATGTTTCTAAGGGGGGAAGAATGTTATACCCCGTAGTTCCAGGGTATGTATGTGAGGACGTACGTATGAGAATACGACAGAAATTTTGGAAAGAAATAAAGATGTGATTTTTCGACGGAAAAGTTTCCGGGTTTTGTGAAGGAAAAAGGTTCGTTGGTGAGAATTGGATTCCCAGATTTGGTATTTGGATTTCTTGGATTATATTAGAATTATGAGATTTTATTTTCGGAAATGGTCACGTGGGACCCACGGGAGAAATTTACGGTTTTGTGGGGCCCGCTTTGTTTTTGAGATTTTCGATATTTTTGGATATTTTCGGAAGATGAAATATTTTGGACGAGTCGGGGGGAGACACGTGTCACCCCCATGTGGCACCTTGGCCGAAATGGTGGGACAAGTGGCTAGACACTTGTCCCTTGGCCGAAATGACCTAACAAGTGGCAAGCCACTTGTCTTGTATTTTCGTTGGCCATGTGGTGTGGTGGGACCCACACACACATGGCCCAATCTTGACCATACACTTACATTGATCTTGGCCCTTGTTTCTTCTATAAATACCCCCTTAAGGTTGAAGACTAATTCATCCCACACTTGAAGATTTTCCATAGCAAAAATACTCCCTCCCTTTAGTTATTTCGTCCAACCCTCCCCCACTTGTGTAGAAAATACTTGGAGTATTATTGTATAATCCCAAATACATTGGCCTAGTATCCCTAGTAGTATTCCAAAGTTATTTCAATACTAGGAGCCCGGAAATACTACTTTATTCCAATAGTCGCAAAACGAAACCCTAGAAAAATCTTCCTAGCTTGGTTGAAGTTTTAAGAGAAGTTGTTTAGAAACTTCTAAGGGTCGCTTGGAGCGGGTTGGAGCGTGAGGAGTTGGAGCTAAACGTTGCTCAGGATCGACTTATAAACTTGGATAATTTTGGGCTTATCGAGGTAATGATCTATGTCCCCCTATTGTAATTGGATATTACATGTTGTAGTAGTTATACTTGAGTATATTATATTGGAAGGATGATTATAAAGGATTGAACTGTATTTACAGTAGACTTGTGTAGTATTATTGTGAGACAGAGTTGAACACGTCCGGTTAGACGTGTAATCCCCTTGGAGTTGTTGGCTTGGTAGCAGGCCTTGTTAGGGGGAGGTTATTTATGTGTTTGCGGGGGGGGAGGTGCTGCCGAATTTTCTGTAGAATAAGGAATCTTGTATTTAGAAGAGGACTAGAAGTTGAAAGATGTATTGTGGTTATTATAGGTGGATCTTCTACGCGCGGCATACTTGACTTGGCTTGTGGTTTAAGCTAAAAAGGTATGTGATTCTTCCTATACTCTTGAGCATGATTGCTGTGAACTATATAGTACGGTAGACGTACGTGTGTGAAATGAATTTTGTTTGCTTAAAATATAAAGAGTTATAATGGCTTTATGGGAAGTTAGTTATAACGACTTTATGAAGATAAAAGAAAGATTTGGTTTTGACAGTAAAACGACTTGATTTTGAAAGTTAAAAGACTTGATCTTGAAAGATAAGAGACTTGACTTATAACGACTTGTTTTCGGAAAAGGAGAAGTAACTTGCTTTAAGTATATGTTACTTGTTTTGAAAAGAGTAAGTTAATTGGGTTTTAAAAGAGTATACTTGATGTTGTTTTAAAAGAAAAGCACTTGGTTTAAAAAAATATAGAGTACTTGATTTTAAAAGCCTTGTAAAGATTTTTACGAAGGTGAAGTATTTGGTTTTAAAAGTAAAACGTGTTTTCTTTATATACTACGAGTATTAGTATCGTGTGGCTTTTACGTAACAAGAGGTCTTTTTGAAAGAAGGAAAGTACGTTGAACTTGTCTATGCTTGTTGTGATAGCTTTTGTTGTGCAAGTGTTTTGTTTCTGTGCTACCGTGACTCTCTGGGAGGGTCGGTTATCTGATTGATTGCTTGGACATACTGACACGTTGGATGGTCCACGAGTATGCGTCCACTTTGAGTATTATCTTGTTATTTCCTTTGGACATGCTGACGCGATGGATGATCCACGCACGCGTCCGATGGGATGGTTTCATGGCCATGCTTTCCGAGGTAATATGTCGGGGCATGCGGTCATTGTGAGGATTATGTTATTTGTCCATGGACCGCTGATCCATGAAGCTTGCCGCGGTGACGAGCGATCACGGGCTTGATTTGTACATGTGGTTCAGGCACACTTTAGATACTTGTCATGGTCATTTCTCGTGTATCGGCAGGCTCTGGTAGATAGCTTAGATACTTGCCTCGGTCATATCTCGTGAGACGGTAGGCTAGGAATGCGTTCGCTATGGTACTTGCCTCGGCGGTTGTGGCTAGCTTTTGGATCTGGTAGTTGCTTCCGCAGTACCTTGCGTGAAGGATATGACTAGCTTTTAGGAACTGGTATGGGCTATTCTACTTGGCCCGATCGGTTTGATGACGCAGGCAGGATCTAGTGTTCAGGTTCACATATGGGTGTTGTTTACATCATGTACTGCCGGCAGTGAGGAATGATTTCCACGGGCATGAGTGATATTATGGGCGTGAGTCCCATAGTTATGTGTGAGTGATTATTCTGGGGATATGCGTCCCATTACTTGGCATAACTGTTTACTTATCGCAAAATGGTTTTATAAAATGATGAAATGTGATTTCATTACAGTATTTTCATTTTCACATACTTGGTACCTGTTGTACTGACCTCCTTCGGGGGGCTGCGTTCATGCCGCAGGTAGAGGTATACCCAGTTGTTGATCCTCGCTCATAGGATCGCAGTTCAGCATTGGGAAGCTCCTTTTCTCCGGAGGCTTATCTTTTTTTGGTATAGTCCCCTGTCATTGTAGATACTTGTACATTCAGGGGTATGGCGGGGCCCTGTCCCGTCATAGTTGTTGTTACATTCGTAGAGGTCTGTAGTACTGTTGTGGGCAGGGTTTGTAAAGGATTGTAACTGTTCGGTTTTTAAACTTTATTTCTGCTGATTTTCTCTGATGTTGTTATCACTAGGGTGCCTGGGGTAAGGCACCAGTCGCGGGCCCGAGATCGGGTCGTGACACTTACTTTGAAAAATAGACACACCTTGATACTACGGGTGTTAGTATCTTGGGGGTTTTACATAAAAATGAGTCTTTTGAAAAGAATGAACGTACGTAGTACTTTAGCTTGTTTAATTGAGAATTATTCTATGTGTGCCTTGATAAGTACTTTGGCTTGATTAATTGAGAATTATTCTATGTGCGCCTTGATAAGTACTTTGGCTTGATTAATTGAGAATTATTCTATGTGTGCCTTGATAAGTACTTTGGCTTGTTTAATTGAGAATTATTCTATGTGTTCCTTGATAAGTACTTTGGCTTGTTTAATTGAGAATTATTCTATGTGTGCGTTGATAAGTACTTTGGCTTGTTTAATTGAGAATTTCCAATGTGTGCTGGTGATAGCATTTGAGTACAAGTATTATGTTTTATTACGTTGTCGTGACTCTCGGTTGGGGGGTCGGCTGCCTTGTTGTAAGTTTACTTGGACGCGTCGAAGCCGAGCGATTCCACGGGTATGCTTCCATTATTTGTGTTACCTCATGTTCATGCTTATACGTTGTGGGATTCCGGGGCATGCGACCACGAGGGATACTCCTTGGACATGCTTATACGATGTGGGATTCCGGGGCATGTGACCAGGAGTCGGGTTAGATTCCCGGATTTGTTTATGTTACCCTACGGTCATGCTTATACGATGTGGGATGCCGGGGCATGCGACCGCGAGGGATACTTTCACGCCCCGAACCCCGGGCCCATGACTGGTGCCCTACCTGGGCACCCTTCTGCCTTAACAACTAAGTAAAACTGCGGAATTTAAATAACACCCTTTTTTTTAAACCAACATACGTGCAACGGCAAAGCCGACAAGGCTGCCATAATATATAAACAAAAGACACTACACTGTACATGAGTCAAATCCCACATATGAATACAGACCTCTAAGAGTTAAACTGAACTATGACGGGACAAGGCCCCGCCGTACCCATAACTGTACAAAAGCCTGTACTGAAAGACTTATACCAAAAAGATAAACTCCCGAATAGAAGGAGCTATCCAAAACTACGAGGCGGTCCTACACTGCCGATCATCAAATGCGTGCCTAAACTGCGGCATGAACGCATCCCGAAGGAGGTCGACGAAGAATGTACCAAGTATGTGAAACAGTAATGAAATCATAGCAGTCTAAGCAAAACAGGAGACATGTATGATAGCCAACCTACAGTACACAACACATAAGAAGTCATAACAAGTCAGGGACGCATGCCCTCAAGTCATTTCTAAAATATAACCATGGGTCTCACGCCCATAATATCAATCATGCCCGTGGAATCCTTCCTCACTGTCGGCAGTCCATGATATAGTATAACACCAATAGGCATACATGAACACCAAGTCCCACCTGTGTCTTAAAAACTGTACGGGCCCAGCAGGAAAAACAAGCAGGTGGTAAAGCAGGGGGTATAATGTCTTGGGGGTTTACCCCTCACTTATACTCTTACCCTGGAAAAGGTGGTAAAGCATCTTGGGGGTTTACCCCTCACTTATACTCTTACCCTATCTCAACCGACCATCAAACAAAACAAGCAGGGGGTATAATGTCTTGGGGTTTACCTCACTTATACTCTTACTCGGAGAAGGTGGTATAGCATCTTGGGGTTTACCCTCACTCATACTCTTACCCTATCTCAACCGGCCGTCAAACATAACATAAGCACTACCATGTCTTCTATAAAAATCCGGGAATTTAACCCAAGTACTACAAATAACGGAAGCATACCCGTGGAATCCCACATCACTGTCAGTACGTCCAAGTAACTTACAACAAGACAGCCGACCCTCCAACCGAGAGTCGCGACAACATAATAAAACATAATACTTGCACTCAAAGGCTATCACCAGCACATATAGGCAATTTTCCATTAATCAAGCCAAAGTACTTATCAAGGCACACATAAAGTAATTCTCAATTAATCAAGCCAAAGTACTTATCAAGGCACACTTAGATTAATTTTCAATTAATCAAGCCAAAGTACTTATCAAGGCACACTTAGACTAATTCTCAATTAATCAGGCCAAAGTACTTATCAAGGAACCAATAGAAAAATTCTCATTTAACAAGCCAAAGTACTTATCAGGGCACAAATACAATAATTCTCATTTAACGAGTCAAAGTACTTATCAGGGCACAAATAGAATAATTCTCATTTAACAAGCCAAAGTACTTATCAGGGCACAAATAGAATAATTCTCATTTAACAAGCCAAAGTACTTATCAGGGCACAAATAGAATAATTCTCATTTAACGAGCCAAAGTACTTATCAGGGCACAAATAGAATAATTCTCATTTAACAAGCCAAAGTACTTATCATGGCACAAATAAAATAATTCTCATTTAACAAGCCAAAGTACTTATCATGGCACAAATAGAATAATTCTCATTTAACAAGCCAAAGTACTTCGTACGTACATTCTTTTTAAAAGACTCCTTTTTAGGTAAAATCCCAAGATACTAACACCCGTAGTATCAAGGTGTGTCTATTTTTCAACGTAAGTTACTACACTTTTAGAAACTCATTTCAAAGCTTGAATCAAGTAACTTCAAATTTTCACAATCAAGGCAACTCATGCCCATTAATCAAAATAGACAACTTTCTAAACCTTCCATAAAGCCGTTATAACCAACTTCCCATAAAACCGTTATAACCCTTTATGGTTTTTAGACAATTTCATTCTTTTTTTTAAACCAAGAGACTTATACCTTTAAAACCAAGTATCACATACTTACAAAACAAGTTCTTCACTTTCAAAATGCTTCAAGTCTCTTAATATTTAGAAACCAAGTTTCTTCTCTTAAATCGTGTCATTTCTCATCTTTTAAAACAATTAAGTAAATCACTCATTTGACTCCCCTAAAGTCATTATAATGACCTTTAGGTTTTGGAACTAAGGCACTAGCCAAAAGGTTTGGAAACCACTTCCTTTTCAAGACTCTATGTACTTTAAGTAAAATACTTTCACTTTTAAGAATCCAACTTCACTAAGGCAATGGATTATACAACTTACAATTTACACATCAAAGTACAATCAAGGAAGTTCATAGAACAAATTCTATGTTAGGCAATCCAAGTACAACCAAGGAATGAATCATTTGAGGAGTAGAACTTACTTTCTTTATCTTAAGGAATCATGCTAGAAGAGGAGATAGTTCACATACCTTTCGCTAAATCCACAAGCTAAGCCGAATACGCTGCTGAAGAAGTGTCAACCTATAATGGTCACAACAAGACTATCAACTTCTAGTCTCTAACGTAGAATAATACTAAGTATACGGTCTCTAATTCTACGGAAAATCGGGCAGCACTTCCTTTGTTTCTACTCACTTTGCCACCTTTTTCAAGGTCGAATACAATAACCAACACGCCACATTTAAAGCTCCAAACAACAACCAAACAAAGGGGATTACACGCCTTACAATACGTGTAGAATTCCGCCCCACAATTCATACGAAATAGCCCCATAATCTAGCCATTCTCGGCCAACATAAATAATAAAACTAAGTCATTTCCAATCCTTTTCCAATTCCAAGTTCTAAGGTCTAACATGTTATATAGTTATAAACCACCTCAACAACTACAATTTCCTTCTTTTTTACAACATGCGACGACTTTACTAATAATCGACTTGAATTGAAATCTTAGGGCTAACATGCTAGTTTTCGGATTAGGGTTCCAATAGCCAATATAATTATCAAACTTCATACTATACATCTCATGCTTGCTAATAACCATAGCTACAATCAATAAGTAAACTTAATTGCTAAAACGACAAAATTATACCTTTTCAAGCCCTTAAAAATTCCAAGATTCAAAGTCGCGCCTTAGCAATTCTTAGCTCCTTTCCTTAGGTTCCAAACCGCTCCAATCACTCCTTATAGGCCTATGAAGAACCCATCTTCAAGTTCCAACTTCAAAGTTGAAGAACTCCTTAAGTTTCCGCCTTGCGACTAATACGAAAAATCCATTTTTCCGAAATCTTTCTATTGAGATATCCTTACAACACTCTTAGGAACCTTGGGTTAAAGTCTTGTGGCTAATGGATCAAAATCACAAAATTTTGTCTTCCTAAATGGCCAAAGCCGAGAGCAACATGCTAGCACAAAGCTTTCTCTAAAATTTTCTAAGTGTAAAATGACAAGTCTTGCTACTAGTTGGGTATATAAAACACATTGGAGGGTCTAAACTTAAACAAATGTGAGGCTAGGATGAATTTCGCTTGGATTAAGCCTATGTGGACAAGTTGACAAGTCAACAATGTCATGCTAGCAAGACTAATCTTCCAAGGTGGTCAATGACCATTTTACCCTCACTCTAATTTCGACCAAGACCTTGTGGGGGGTGCCACGTGTCGCCCTCACATTCGTTCATAAAATTCTGTAACCCTCGTGGGCCCCACAAAAATGTAAAATTCCTCCGGTGGGCCCCACGTGACCAAATCCGTAAAAATAAATTTCCATAATGTTAACAAGTTTCATATTCCTTAAATAATGCATTTTGAGAATCCAATTCTCAACAACGAACATTTTTCCTTACCGACGTTCGGAAGATTTTCCGTCGGAAAAACAATTCTTCCTTTCGTACATTCTCTTTTACATGTCCTGGACTTACTGGGTGTAACATTCTCCCCCCCCCCCTTAGAAACATTCGTCCCCGAATGTTCTTAGTCGGTTGCCAAGATCTACAAACTCCGGTATAATCTCGAGACTAGGCCTAATACCAAAATCAGATAAGACCAAAGATGCCACACATGGCCACCTCATAACACACGTGAACATAATAATGGACCTTCCGTCCGTGGTCCCTTCTCACAAAACTCGAAGGTTACAGTCTTCCCTAACACGGGATCCTTAGAGGTTCCTTTCTTTCCTTACTTGTCATACTTTCTCGTACTTTCAAACTCATCTAGTACACGTACAAAATCTCAAATTTTGTTTCTGTTCCCCAATCCTTGGAGTTACTAACCAACTTGGCCATTAGGCTACTTGAATTTCCGCTAAGGCTCTTCTCGGTCCTTACGACCTAGTTCCGGTGGAACGCATCCACGAACTCGTACAAAGATCAACTAGACTTGGGCCTTGCACCCTCGGGACCCTACCACATAACGGGACCATTTCTAACTGACATCACCCCATGCCATACTACCGGTTGACCCGAAATGAGTCCATAACCCGACTCATCGTCACACTTAACTTCTCATTCTTAGTCTGAAATAAATCTTTCTCTTATCTCAAGGTACTTCTCACCCTATCCCCCTATTCACTAGAGGTTCGTCACATAGGCCAAAGTATTACTACCGTACATTCTTCCCTATTGGTCTTACACTGTTACGGGGTAATTACAACTTGTGAACTCTACACAACTATTGTTATACCCCGTATTTCCAGAGTATGTACGTAAGGGAATACGTACAAAAAGTTTGGCTTTAAAGTTAGCCTTGGACGTTTTTTTTTGTACACAACTCGCTTAAAGAATCGTTTTCCGACGTAAGCGTTTCCACTTTTCGTAGGAAAATTCCGCTATGCCATTATTAATTTTGCGGATTTTTCCGAGAGGCGAAACATTTTGGACCAACGGAGGGCAACACTTGGCACCTCCCATTGGTGGACTTGAATCGTCCATGGACGAAATTGGAGAGCCAAGGCACGTTTTTGTGCCTTGTGCACAAGTCGAGGTTGGTAGGATATTTGTGTTTAGTTAATCCTCACCCTACACTTGCCTTGCACTTGTCTTCATCTTGGCCATTGGTTGGCCAAGGCTTGAGCTATAAATACCCCTTAGAGATGAAGAGTTATTCATCCACAAAATTATCTTCCAAGTCTAAAAATCCTCTCCTCTCCCTTAAGCTTTTAGTCCAACACCTCTTCCTCCCCTCAGTGTAGTGTGGCGAGAGCCTACCCCCCCTAGCCTAGCCGAAATCTACCCCCCTCCCTTGGTAGTAAAGTTGTCTTCTAGTATCGTTATAATGCCCAAAATACCCTAGCCCAAATCCCTTAGTCCTTAGTAGAAGTTGTGAAGAACTTCTAAGGTTTCTTGGAGCTCTGAGCGCATAACTTAGGAGCTAAACCTTGCTCAGCGCGACTTTAACTAGGAAATTATTGGGCTTACCGAGGTAACTAATCCTAACCCTCTTTTGAATTAGAGAATACTTACTGTTGTAGTATTAGAATAAGTATTAGATACTTAGAAGAATATCACAGAATAAAATTGAATTGTACTCACATAGGACTGTTTTCACAGTAGACTTACATAGCTCACCGGGTAGGGTTGTGCCCGACTTTCAGAGAATTATGAACCCGCTTAGAATGACCCTCGAGTAGTCTTTGATAGATATCCGTGACTATTATAGGTGACTCTCTGCGACATATTCAACTTGGCGGTGGTTTTCATTGAGAAGGTATGTGATTCTTCCTAAAGCATGATATTTTACAATATATAGTACGGTGACGCATACGTGTTAAGCGAATAATAACTACGGCAATGTCTTTGACTTAAGCTGAATAATACTTACGGCAATGCCTCACGACTTAAGCACTGAATAACAAAGAATCAAAACAATTTCAAAAGAATACTGAATCATTTTTTAACAGAAGATAAATATTTGGTTTTTAAAACAAAAGCGTAAGAGTTATACTGGCTTTATGGGAAGTTAGGTATAACAACTTAAGAAGATAAAAAGGAATTTACTTGTTTTGTTTATAAAAGCCTTGTATTGATTTCTTAAGTGTAGTAAGATTGTTTGATAAGTAGACATGTTATGATGCTACTGTGTTAGTGTCTTGTAACGCTTTGTGTAAGGGTCATTCTTTGTGCTTACGTTGCTAACCGTAAGTCCATTGTAATCGTTATTGTATCACCTACCCTCGATTTGTTATACCGCGGCTTGCCCTTGACGCGGTCTATACGGCCTATGCGGTTCGTGAGACTATGCGGAGAAGCGGTATGCTCCGGATTGATCATTCCGGCGTTAGCCCGACGCGGGACTCACTATGCGGTCCGTTGAGACTATGCGGTCTTTTTGAGGCTATGCGAGTGCGGAGCCTAGGCGGATGCCGGTTGGCTGCCCCGATGCGAGAAATATCTCACGCGGTGCTGTGTGGGACCTATGCGGCCGCGGAAGTCCGTGACTAGGCACGCAGAATGATACTATGGGCGATTGCCTTGCCGATCATTCGCGCCTAGAATAGACTGCTACGCTTTTCCTATTATCATTGTTGTTTGTGATGTGGCACTATGTGCAATTGAACCGATTGTATTTGTGAAAAGGTTTTAAATACTTTGATTTCATTTTAAGTACTTTATAGTTTCATACTTGGTACTGTTATCGACCTCTTCTGGCCGCTCATGCCGCAGGTAAGGGCAAGCAGTGTGCTAGATCCACATCCTTAGGATCTTTGCGTTGGTGTCGGGAGCTCCATCTTCTCCGAGGCTCTACTTTTGGGTATGATCTCCTGTATTGTAGATAGTTTTGTAGATCGAGATATGGCGGCCCCGTCCCGCCATAGTTGTTTACTTCCTTAGAGGTCAGTAGTACTATTGTACAGTTGGGATGTAATCGCAAAACTTGAGTTATTTATATTATGCCGAAAGGCAAGCTTTTCATCGATAAAGCGGTCTTATTTTATAAAATGTTTCTGCCTTGTTTTATATTCCGCCGTTACTCGATGTATGACTACTGGGTGCCCTAAGGCACGACCACGCCCCGAACGGGTCGTGACAAAAGTGGTATCGAGCGATTAATCCTCGGAAAGTGTCTACTGCATCGTATCTAGTAGTTCTTGATTATCGGTGTGCGCACCACACCAATAATCGTGAGGCTATAGGATATTTAGGATTGGTTTCCATTCTTCTCATTCCGAGATCGTCTTTGTAGAGTGTGTTATAGGTTGGACCTCTAACGTATTCCTTTCTCGTAATGCTTATGCCTCACGTAAGGCAACCCGCCCGTGGCGGCAAGGCAGCCGAAGGAGCTGCTAGCAGGACACCCAGAGTCACGAGGGCTCAGGCCCAGTCTATACCAGAGACGGCGAGTTCTATGACGCCGCCGGCCCCAGCAGAGACCACAGTACCCACACCTCCTGTCCCACAGCCTGGGGCGGAGGAGTTAGGGTACAAGGAGATGGCCCAGCTATTGGCTAAAGTTGTGGCCCGATACGAGGAGAGGCTGGATCACGCCTCAGCCTCGGCTCGGTCGCACCCGTAGTGCACCCGAGGGCAGATAGTTTGAGGCTACGAGATTTCTTGAGTTGTAGCCCGCCAGAGTTTTACGGGTCGAGGCCGGAGGATGATCCGCAGGAGTTCATCCGTCAGCTGCAGAGGATTATGCGGGTGATCAGGGCTTCAGAGACTGAGGCTGTGACATTCGGTTCGCATCGGCTGCGTGATACCGCGATGATCGGTTTGATTCACGGAGCTTTCCGGGAGAGCATGCACTCCAGCAGTATGGGATGAGTTTTGAGGCTTTTTCACACACTTCTTGCCTCCTCAGATGAGGATGGCACGAGCTGATAGATTCTTGTTGCTGAGGCAGGGAGGACGCACAGTGAGGGAGTACAATGTCGAGTTTGATTCTTTGGCTCGATATGTCCCTCTGACCGTAGCAGAGATGGAGGACGGTGCATCGCTATGTCATCGGGCTAGATGATTACATGGCCGAAGTCTTGCGCGGTGTGTCCCTTCACCGAGCATGGACATAACCCGTATGCGAGCTCACGACTGGTTGTGAGCGAGCGTAGACCACGGTAGAGCGATATCAGCAGGAAGGCCAAGACGGCGGTTCTTTTGGTGGTCCTCGTGGTGGGCGATCGCCAAGTCGGATTTGCACCACGGCCAGCAGAGCGCTCCTACCTCATTTTCAAGACACCAGAGCGCCGGGGCGTGTCAGGCCCCGTAACTGGATTTCGGTAGCGAAGTGCTAACCGCTCGAGGTCCGCTCGGTGTGCCAGTTGAAGATACCATTCGGGAGTCAGACTCGAGCTTGCTATACTTGTGGCCGCAGGTCACTTTGCGAGTTTGTCCGAGGCGGCGGGCGTGGTAGGGCTCACCTGTGGTGCATCGCTTCTTCATCCTCGACAGCTACTCGCCGGAGGGCAAGGTACACATGGATCAGCGGTCGCGCAGAGGTCGTGGCGCAGTCTCCGATTCTAGCGGTCCTCGTAACCGCATATATGCTTTGTCCACCGACAGATCGGAGGCCTCACCGATGTCGCCAGTACCTTATCGCTCGGGTTTGATGTGTATGCTTTGATAGATCCGGTTCTACTCTGTCCCATATATCTCCTTGTTGCTAGTAGGATAGGGATAGAGCCTGAGTCCATAGACCCTTTCGAGGTAGCTACGCCTGTGGGTGATTCGGTGGTAGCTCGGCGGGTATATAGAGCTTGTCCTGTGACCATTTGACGATCGTCGGACCTCAGCCGACTTGATAGAGTTGGAGATGATTGACTTCGACGTGATTATGGGGATGGATTGGCTAGCTTCTGCTACGCCAATGTAGACCGCAGAGAGAGTAGTACGGTTCCAGTTTCACGGCGAGCCGGTTGTTGAGTGGGGGAGCACGCAGATCGCCGAGGGTAGGTTTATTTCCTACCTCAAGGCTAGGAAGATGGTGCGCAGGGGTATATCTACCATCTCGTTCGGTGTTTGATAATGAAGCCGCGGTACCAGATTTTCGGCCGATGAGTCGTGAGTTCCCGGGACGTGTTTCGGATGACCTCCCGTATACCTCAGAGGAGATTGAGTTTTGTATTGACATATTGCGGCACACTCGCCTATTTCCATTCCGCCATACGTAATGGCACTGCCGAGTTGAGAGAGTCAAGGATCACCTTAGAGATTTCTGGAGAAGCGGCTTCATCAGCCTAGTGTTTCTCCCCCGGGAGCGCCGGTATTGTTCGTGAAGAAGAAGGGCGGACGCCGCGCATGTGTGATTACAGGTGCACGAACAAGGTGACAATTAAGAACAGATACCCCCTTCCCAGGATTTATGATTTGTTCGACCAGCTGCAGGGCGCGAGATGTTTCTCCAAGATACATATGCGTTCGGGCTATCATCAGTGCGAAGTCGAGAGGTGGATGTCCCTAGATCGCATTCAGACCCAGACGCATTATGAAGTTCGTGGTCATGTCTTTGGTTGACCAATGCTCCGCGGTATTCATGGATTTGATTAACCGATTGTTCAAACGTTTTTTGGACACTTTTGTGATAGTGTTCATTGATGATATCTTGGTTTATTCTCGCCAGCAGGAGCACGCGAGCATTTGAGGGTCAGGCCGATTCTCCAGACTGCAGCTTGTACGCCAAGTTTTCCAAATGTGAGTTTTGGTTGACTTGATGGCGTTGGGCATATTGTCGGTTGATGGCATTCAGTGGATACGCCAAGATCGAGGCGATGACTTGGCCTAGACCTACTACTCCGGCGAGGTTCGCGATTTCGGGCCTTGCAGATATTATCGGTTCGTGGAGAAGTTTGCTTATCTTCGCACCATTGACTAGGCCGACTCGTGGCGCAGCCAAGTTTGATGGTGATGCTTGTGAGCGTGGTTTCGATTCTTGAAAGAGATCGACGACCGCCTCGCTTCTTACTCTTCCGCAGGTCGGATGGTTATGTCGTGTATTGTGACGCGCCGCATCGGGTTGGGATGTGTGTTGACGCAAAGACGGCAGGTTATTGCATATGCATCCCGACACCAAGAAACACGAGGAACTACCCCACCCATGATTTGAGTTGGCGTACCGTGATTCACGCTTTGAAGATCCGAGGCACTATTTGTATGGGGTTCACGTGGATATTTATACGCACCACAAGAGCCTCCAGATATCTTCACCCGCAGGAGCCGAACTTGGCGATGCAGACGGTGGTTAGAGTTGCTTAAGGATTACGATGTTGATATCTGTACCACCCGGAAGGCCAATGTCAGGCGTATGCCTTAGTCGTAGGTCGATGGGAGCCTATCGATGTGCAGAGAGAGAGAGGACATGGTTCGTGATTTGCATCGATTAGCGAGCCTTGGTGTCCGCTTGATTGATTCCGATTGCAGATGGGTTAGAGTTCGTGAGGTTGCCGAGTCTTCCATCGTTGGCGAGGTGAAGAGGCAATTCCGAGGATCCCGCTTTGATTCGATATCGCGATCTGACTCTTCGTGAGGGCAAGGGTCCTTTGAGGTAGCACCGATGGGTGCTAAGGTTTGAGGGCGCATGTGTGTTCCGGATGTTTCGTGACTTGGCAGTGTGTTCTGCGAAGCACACAGCGCAAGTACTCTATCCATCCGGGTCGACCAAGATGTACCACGACCTTAGATCCGTGTATTGGTGGGATGGCTTGAAGAGGACGCTGCGAGTTCGTAGCTCGCGCCCGTGTTGTCGCAGTGAAGGTAGAGCACCGCAGGCCCGTGGTTTGTTACGCATTTATCGAGATCCCGACCGAAGTGGGAGGTAATCAACATGGACTTCATCACGGATTACCTCGCACTCGGAGGAGACATGATTCTATATGGGTTATCGTCGACAGTCGACGAAATCAGCCCACTTTCTTCCCGTTAGGGCGACTTTTTCTACCGAGGATTATGCCGACTTTACATCCGAGAGATCGCCGATCGCATGGAGTCCCTACCTCGATCATATCGCATGAGGAGCCCGGTTTACGGCTAACTTCGGAGGTCCTTCCAGAGGGGTTTAGGGGACGCAGTGAGCTCGAGTATCGCATTTCATCCACGCATGCATCGACAGGCAGAGCGCACTATCCGCACTTCGAGGATATGTCGCGAGCCCGTGTTATTGACTTCGCAGTAGTTGGGAGGATCATTTGCCTCTAGTTGAGTTTGCATATAATAATAGCTACCACTCCAAAGATTCGATGGCGCCTTATGAGGCCTTGAATGGGAGGAAGTGCAGAACGCCTAGAGGTTGGTTCGATGAGCGCGAGGTGCAGTGGGACCAGATTTGGGTGCAGCAAAATGGATAAGGTGAAGCTTATCCGAGAGCGACTATTGACAGCTCAGAGTCGACAGAAGTCGTATGCAGATCATCGTCGTCGGCATATGGAGTTCGCAGTAGATGATTGGGTTTTCCTAAAGGTGTCACCCATGAAGGGTGTGATGAGATTCGGGAAGAAGGAAACTCACCAAGGTACATTGGGCCGCTTCGCATTGTCCGCGAGGCAGTGCGTTGCCACGAGTTGATCTGCCGTCCGATCTGGAGGCAGTGCATCCGGTGTTTCACGTATCTATGCTGAGGAGATGTATCGGGGATCCATCTAGGGTACACCCGATTGACGATGTCCAGGTGACCGAGGGGTTATCGTATGAGGAGATTCCCATAGCGATAGTCGATCGTCAGGTTAGGCGTCTGCGGATGGCGGAACGAGCTCAGAGAGGAGATGACGTGGGAAGCCGAGGAGGACATGAGACAGAAGTATCCTCACCTATTCCCCACACCTCCAGGTAATTCACTTTCCTACTTGTAAATTTCCATTATCATTTATGCCTAAGTGTTGTTTTGTGGCCGTGTGTGGCATTTGCTAACTGTTTAAGCTTCTTCGATAACTGTCTTGAGAAGGAACATTCGGGACGAATGTTTCTAAGGAGGGGAGAATGTTATACCCCGTATTTCCAGAGTATGTACGTAAGGGAATACGTACAAAAAGTTTGGCTTTAAAGTTAGCCTTGGACGTTTTTTTTGTACACAACTCGCTTAAAGAATCGTTTTCCGACGAAACGTTTCCACGACTTCGTAGGAAAATTCCGGCTATGCCATTACTAATTTTTGCGGATTTTTCCGAGAGACGAAACATTTTGGACCAACGGGAGGGCAACACTTGGCACCCTCCCATTGGTGGACTTGAATCGTCCATGGACGAACTTGGAGAGCCAAGGCACGTTTTGTGCCTTGTACAAGTCGAGGTTGGTAGGATATTTGTGTTTAGTTAATCCTCACCCTACACTTGCCTTGCACTTGTCTTCATCTTGGCCATTGGTTGGCCAAGGCTTGAGCTATAAATACCCCCTTAGAGATGAAGAGTTATTCATCCACAAAATTATCTTCCAAGTCTAAAAATCCTCTCCTCTCCCTTAAGCTTTTCGTCCAACACCTCTTCCCTCCCCTTGTGTAGTGTGGCCGAGAGCCTACCCCCCCTAGCCTAGCCGAAATCTACCCCCCCTCCCTTGGTAGAAAAATTGTCTTCTAGTATCGTTATAATGCCCAAAATACCCTAGCCCAAATCCCTTAGTCCTTAGTAGAAGTTGTGAAGAACTTCTAAGGTTTCTTGAGCTCTGAGCGTACAACTTAGAGCTAAACCTTGCTCAGCGCGACTTTATCTAGGATATTATTGGGCTTACCGAGGTAACTAATCCTAACCCTCTTTTGAATTAGAGAATACTTATCGTTGTAGTATTAGAATAAGTATTAGATACTTAGAAGAATATCACGTAATAGAATAGAATTGAGCTGTACTCATAGAATTTGTTTTCACGATGAACTTACATAGCTCATGGGTAGGGTTGTGCTGCCCGACTTTCCGTAGAATTATGAACCCCTGTTTAGAATGACCCTCAGAGTAGTCTTTGATAGATATTTGTGACTATTATAGGCTGACTCTGCCTTGCGACATATTCAACTTGGCGGTGGTTTTTGAGAAGGTATGTGATTCTTCCTAAAGCATGATATTTTACAATATATAGTACTGCGGTGAGCGTACATGTGTTAATCGAATAATAACTACACGGCAATGTCTTTGACTTAAGCTCGAATAATACTTACAGCAATGCCTCACGACTTAAGCCCGAATAACAAAGAAGCGAAACAATTTCAAAAGAATCTTGAATCATTTTTAACAGAAGATAAATATTTGGTTTTAAAACAAAAGCGTAAGAGTTATCTTGGCTTTATGGGAAGTTAGGTATAACAACTTAAGAAGATAAAAGGAATTTACTTGTTTTGTTTATAAAAGCCTTGTATTGATTTACATTAAGTGTAGTAAGATTGTTTGATAAGTAGACATGTTATGATGCTACGTGTTAGTGTCTTGTAATCTTTGTGTAAAGGGTCATTCTTGCTGTGCTTACGTTGCTAACAGTAAGTCCATTGTCTTTATTATTGTATCACCTACCCCGATTTGTTATACCAGGGCTTGCCCCTTGATGCGGGTCTATACGGCCTACGCGGTCTGTGAGACTACGCGGAGAAGCGGTATGCTCGTGATTGATCATTCCGGCGTTTAGCCTGACGCGAGGACTCTATGCGGTCCGTTGAGACTACGCGGTCTTTTTGAGGCTATGCGGGCTGCGGGAGCCTAGGCGGATCCGGGGTTGGCTGCCCCGGCGAGAAATATCTCATGCGGTGTGTGGGACCTATGCGGCTGCGGAAGTCGGGACTAGGCACGCAGAATGATACTATGGGCGATTGGCCTTGCCCGATCATTCGCGGCCTAGAATAGACACTTCTGATTTTCCTATTCTTGTTGTTTGTGATGTGGCACTATGTGCAATTGAACCGATTGTATTTGTGAAAAGGTTTTAAATACTTTGATTTCATTTTAAGTACTTTATAGTTTCACATACTTGGTACTGTTATCGACCTCCTTCGGAGTGCGTTCATGCCGCAGGTAAGGGCAAGCAGGTGCTAGATCCACATCCTTAGGATCTTTGCGTTGGTGTCAGGAGCTCAATCTTCTACGGAGGCTCTACTTTTGGGTATGATCTCCTGTATTGTAGATAGTTTTATGCAGTCAGGGTATGGCGGGCCCCGTCCGCCATAGTTGTTACTTCCTTAGAAGGTCTCAGTAGTACTATTGTACAGTTGGGATGTAACTGCAAAACTTGAGTTATTTATATTATGCCGAAAGGCAAGCTTTTCATCAGATAAACTGTGTCTTATTTTATAAACTGTTTCCTGTCTTGTTTTATATTCCGCTGGTTACTCTGATGTATGACTACTTGGGTGCCCCGGTAAGGCACCAGTCACGGGCCCCGGAACGGGTCGTGACAACTATAGTCTCAGTTCACTTATCATTCTTGACAATATTCTTAACTTCTCACTTTACTAATCAAAGTATCCCTACCTCTGGGGTACTATCACTTTACAACTCTAGCAATAAAGAGAAAACATATACGCTAGGGTAAAATCTGAATCTATCAACACTCGTATGATTCAAAAGAATCGAAATATACCTGTAACCCCGTGCGATGTCGCCTCCTGATCCTGCCTAGTAGCCACGTCATCTATGCGGTTCGAAGGACCGCCAGAACTATAAACTCCACCCTGACCTCTACCACGGTGGTCGACATCCAACACCCCGCAGGGGACACAGTTGTGGAGGAAAGGTAACCAACCATCACCATAGCCGAGCCACCTTCTGGGTGCTCTTTCTAACAGACATTCCCACTTCTTGTGGCGGACGTCACAATAATAACAAACACCTGTGCCATAACGGCATTTCCCCGAATGACGCTTACCACATCTGATACACTGAGGAATAGGTGGCCTCGACCGAGAAAATCCTCTGCTTCTCTGAGAACCTCGACGCCTGGAGCTTGGACCGGCTCCTAAATACCTTGTGGGATTAACTCTCCCACCTGTGAGCTGCGGGGGTATGTACTGGGTAGGTGGACGATATTTCACTTTCATTTCGAGGCAGCTCGTCCAAAAACTCACCGGGATAACCAACCGGTCTAGCCCTCTTACGCAGATTTCCGTGTTGGCCCTCTACCCCTGTACACCTGACTGTACTGGCCGAATAACTTCCTGCTGAAGAAACTGTAGCACCGCTATCTTGGTCAATAACATAATGGCTTCCTTCATGACCCTAAAGTCTTCTCTTAACTGAGAAACTGGAGGCTCTGGTGCTGGGGCCTCAAAACCTGGCGCAGAAGAACTCGCCGACTGCGGAACAACATCCGGTATAACCTGGGCATAAGCCCTATCAACTCTCTGAGTCTGACTAGTAGCTCCTGCTACTCCTTTGCCCTTCTGGGCGGTTGTTGCCCTCCTTAGAGGCATAACTGTAACACAAAATTACGTCAGAGAGGAATTATCTTACTAACACAGCTCTATGGCACGATCTTAGAGTGAGAAGAATAGAAACCAACTCCTAAATGTCCTGTAGCCTCCTGTTTATGGGTGTGGCGCGCAACACACCGATAATCAAGACTCTACTAGACACGGTGCAGACATTCCGAGGACCGATCGCTCGATACCACTGTCACGCCCGAACCGGGCGTGGATCGGTGCCCTACCTGGGCACCCTTCTGCCTTAACAACTAAGTAAAACTGCGGAATTTAAATAACACCCTTTTTTTTTTAAAACCAACATACGTGCAACGGCAAAGCCGACAAGGCTGCCATAATATATAAACAAAAGACACTACACTGTACATGAGTCCAATCCCACATATGAATACAGACCTCTAAGAGTTATACTGAACTATGACGGGACAAGGCCCCGCCGTACCCATAACTGTACAAAAGCCTGTACTGAAAGACTTATACCAAAAAGATAAACTCCCGAACAGAAGGAGCTATCCAAAAACTCTGAGCAGGGTCCTACACCTGTCGATCATCAAACTGCGTACCTAAACCTGCGGCATGAACGCAGCCCCCCGAAGGAGGTCAGTACGAAGAATGTACCAAGTATGTGAAACAGTAAGTACTGTAATGAAATCATAGCAGTCTAAGCAAAACAGGAGACATGTATGATAGCCAACCTACAGTACACAACACATAAGCAGTCATAACAAGTCAGGGACGCATGCCCTCAAGTCATTTCTAAAATATAACCATGGGTCTCACGCCCATAATATCAATCATGCCCGTGGAATCCTTCCTCACTGTCGACAGTCCATGATATAGTATAACACCAATAGGCATACATGAACACCAAGTCCCACCTGTGTCCTAAAATCAGACGGCCCAAAGAAAAACAAGCGGTGGTAAGCGGGGTATAATGTCTTGGGGTTTACCCTCACTTATACTCTTACCCGAGAAGGTGGTAAAGCATCTTGGGGTTTACCCTCACTTATACTCTTACCCTATCTAAACCGACAATCAAACAAAACAAGCGGGGTATAATGTCTTGGGGTTTACCTCACTTATACTCTTACCACGAGAAGGTGGTATAGCATCTTGGGGGTTTACCCCTCACTCATACTCTTACCCTATCTCAACCGGCCGTCAAACATAACATAAGCACTACCATGTCTTCTATAAAAATCCGGGAATTTAACCCAAGTACTACAAATAATGGAAGCATACCCGTGGAATCCCACATCACTGTCGGTACGTCCAAGTAACTTACAACAACACGATCGACCTCCAACCGAGTCGCGCAACATAATAAAACATAATACTTGCACTCAAAGGCTATCACCAAAGACATATAGGCAATTTTCCATTAATCAAGCCAAAGTACTTATCAAGGCACACATAAAGTAATTCTCAATTAATCAAGCCAAAGTACTTATCAAGGCACACTTAGACTAATTTTCAATTAATCAAGCCAAAGTACTTATCAAGGCACACTTAGACTAATTCTCAATTAATCAGGCCAAAGTACTTATCAAGGCACCAATAGAAAAATTCTCATTTAACAAGCCAAAGTACTTATCAGGGCACAAATAGAATAATTCTCATTTAACGAGTCAAAGTACTTATCAGGGCACAAATAGAATAATTCTCATTTAACAAGCCAAAGTACTTATCAGGGCACAAATAGAATAATTCTCATTTAACAAGCCAAAGTACTTATCAGGGCACAAATAGAATAATTCTCATTTAACGAGCCAAAGTACTTATCAGGGCACAAATAGAATAATTCTCATTTAACAAGCCAAAGTACTTATCATGGCACAAATAAAATAATTCTCATTTAACAAGCCAAAGTACTTATCATGGCACAAATAGAATAATTCTCATTTAACAAGCCAAAGTACTTCGTACGTACATTCTTTTTAAAAGACTCCTTTTTAGGTAAAATCTCAAGATACTAACACCCGTAGTATCAAGGTGTGTCTATTTTTCAACGTAAGTTACTACACTTTTAGAAAACTCATTTCAAAGCTTGAAATCAAGTAACTTCAAATTTTTACAATCAAGGCAACTCATGCCCATTAATCAAAATAGACAACTTTCTAAACCTTCCATAAAGCCGTTATAACCAACTTCCCATAAAACCGTTATAACCCTTTATGGTTTTTAGACAATTTCATTCTTTTTTTTTTAACCAAGAGACTTATACCTTTAAAACCAAGTATCACATACTTACAAAACAAGTTCTTCACTTTCAAAATGCTTCAAGTCTCTATTTAGAAACCAAGTTTTTTCTCTTAAATCATGTCATTTCTCCTCTTTTAAAACAATTAAGTAAATCACTCATTTGACTCCCCTAAAGTCATTATAATGACCTTTAGGTTTTGGAACTAAGGCACTAGCCAAAAGGTTTGGAAACCACTTCCTTTTCAAGACTCTATGTACTTTAAGTAAAATACTTTCACTTTTAAGAATCCAACTTCACTAAGGCAATGGATTATACAACTTACAATTTACACATCAAAGTACAATCAAGGAAGTTCATAGAACAAATTCTATGTTAGGCAATCCAAGTACAACCAAGGAATGAATCATTTGAGGAGTAGAACTTACTTTCTTTATCTTAAGGAATCATGCTAGAAGAGGAGATAGTTCACATACCTTTTCGGCTAAATCCACAAGCTAAGCCGAATACGCCGTACGAAGAAGTGTCAACCTATAATGGTCACAACAAGACTATCAACTTCTAGTCTCTAACGTAGAATAATACTAAGTATACGGTCTCTAATTCTACGGAAAATCGGGCAGCACTTCCTTTGTTTCTACTCACTTTGTGTAACGCCCCGAACCCGGGCCCGTGACTGGTGCCTTACCCCGGGCACCCTAGTGATACAACATCAGAGAAAACCAGCGGAAATAAAAACTTTACACATGAAATGAGAGACATAATAAATAAACAGGCCAACCCAACAGTTGCCTTCAGTATATATACATAAAACCCGAACAGTTATCCTTTTACAAACCCCGCCCACATTACTCTGGACCTCTAAGATTTACAACAACTATGACGGACAGGCCCCGCCATACCACGAATGTACAAGAACCTACAACTCGGGAACACATACCAAAAGATAAGCCTCCGAGAAACGGAGCTTCCTAATACGCTAAGCGTGATCCTAGAGCGAGGATCCACGACCGATGTACCTACCTACTGCGGCATGAACGGCCCCGAAGGAGGTCGATGCAACAGTACAGTATGTGAAATCGTAAAATCAGTAAATGAAATCATAGCGATCTATATAAAGCAGAGACATGAATGATAACCAAACTACGATGCACATATATCGATTATATCAAGTCGGTCTCACGCGCCTTCACATCAATCATGCGTGGAATGCCTTCCATCACCGATGCATGATATGATAACACCAAGAAGTACACCTGCACACCAAGTCCTACCTGATGCCAAAGCTGTATTAACAATTCAAATGGAAGCATACCCGTGCGCTACGCATCGTGTCAGTATGTCCAAAAAGGGAACCACAAGACAACAATCAAAATGGAAGCATACCCGTGCGCTACGCATCGTGTCAGTATGTCCAAAGCGATTAGCAAAAGTAACACAATCAATAGGAACGTACCCGTGGAATTTCTCCGTCACTGCCGGCATGTCCAAGTAAGTTCTCAACAAGTCAATCGACCCTCCATTGAGAGGCGCGGTAGTATAGAAACACAATTCTTGCACAACAAAGGCTATCACGACAAGCATAGGCAAGTTTTACAACAACAAGCATAGGCAAGTTCACAACAACAAGCATAGGCAAGTTCACAACAACAAGCATAGGCAAGTTCACAACAACAAGCATAGGCAAGTTTTACAACAACTCAAAGTACTTTCATTTTATGTCAAGGTCCGGGTTTTAACCCTAAAGTACCACGTACTTTAAATACCTTTTTAAAAGAGATCCATTCCTTTTATAAAAGTCACCCGATACCCGTAGTATAAAAATAGAGTGACTTACATTTTTAGGTAAACCAAAACACTTTTCCTTTAAAGTCAAGTTACCACATTAAAATCAATGATAAACCCTTTTTCATAAAGTCGTTATAACTAAACTTCCCATAAAGCTGTTATAACACTTTATGTTTTAAACCATTTTAAGACAAACAATGCCTTCCTTTTCCCTAGAGTTCCAGTTTGCCTAATTTCAATTACTCCAGTCTCTTTTTAGAAAAGATTCATAACTCATAGTCTTAATCCCCTTTTAAAACAATTGAGTAACATATGTCTTATGTGTGAGCAGTTTATTCTTGTTTATAACCATCTTGTTACAGCAGCCATGATCTAGGAAATGTAATACAATTTTGTCTTATCTTAGCTTCTATGCAGATGGAGGTTTCTACTAGTTTTAATATCAATTAGTTATTTGTCAATACACTTTCCTTTATTAGCTATTTGTGGTTTGTTCGACACTTATTCTCATTTCCAAATCAAGAAACATTATTCTTTAAAACCAAGTACTCATTACTCACGAATGAGGTTTCACAATATTTTTAACAAAATGTTAATTACCAAGTAAAACAAGTTATGTCTCTTATCTTTCAAGATCAAGTCTCTTAACTTCTACAATCAATGAACCAATCTTTTACCTACATAGAGTCGTTATAACTAACTTCCCATAAAGCTATTATAACACCCTATGTTTGGAACCAACCAAACTCATTTAGCACATGTACGTCTACCGTACTACATAGTTTACAAAACATCATGCTCGAAGGATAGGAAGAGGTTCACATACCTCGCGACGATTATCGACAAGAAGCAAAACGCTCCACAGTACTGTAACCCGGCTAGCCTTTTCCACTCTTCAAGTAGAATACGCTACTCGCAGTACTTCCACCTATAAGGCCACAAACGTCTATTAAATCTTAAACACAAGTTTCCATCTTTCTACAGAAAATTCGGCAGCACCTCCCCACATGCCAGTAAATCTCCTCCTCTATCGAGGCCGGCTACCAAGCCAACCAGGGGGGGGGGGGTTTACACGTCTAACCGGACGTGTACAATTCTACTACACAGTAATACTACACAAGTCTACTGTAACACAGTCCTATGTAATTACAATTCAGTTCAGCTCTTTATTCTTCAGGCTTAAGTCAAAAGATATTGCCACAATACTAATTTCAGTTCTATATATAGTATACTTCAACTATACATTCTAACATGTAATTTCCAATTACAATAGAAGGACAGTAGTGTTTACCTCGATAAGCCCAAAATTATCCAAGTATAAAGTCGATCCTGAGCAACGCTTAGCTCCTACTCCGAGTGCTCCAATCCGCTCCAAACAACCCTTAGAAGTTCTAACCAACTTCTACTCTAAAACTTCAACCAACAATGAAGATTTTCCTTAAGGTTTTGGTTTGAGACTAAAAAGGACAAAAGGTAGTATTTCCGTACTCTACGCAAAGAGGTAACTTTTGGAATACTACAAGGTATAAGGCTAAGGTATTTTGGGCATTATAACAATACTTGGAGGAGTATTTCAATACCACAAAGGGGGGTACCTCACGAGAACACCCCAAGGTAGGGGGGGTGTGCTCTCGGTCGAAGGCCACTAGGAAGGGGGGAGTACCCGCGCCCACTAGGCCTCACGAACAGGGGGAGGGGGAAGCTCACGGCTAGGGCACAAGAAAGGGAGGAAGGATTTTCAAGACTTGGTGATTTTAGGAATGGATGAAGTCTTCAAGCTTAGGGGGGGTATTTATAGCAAAACCAAAGGCCAACCAATGGCCAAGATCAAGCCATGTGCAAGGCAAGTGTAAGGCCAAGATCAAGCCAAGTGCACCCTAACCCTACTCCACAAAACACTCCACAAAACAAGCCACAAAGCAAGGCACAAATCAAGGAACCAATCGGCCAAGGCCAACCATCCCTCTTGGACGCCCAATCGTCCAAGCCACCCCACTTGCCTCCAATGTGAGGTGACACGTATCACCTCCCGTTGGTCCAAAATGTTTCGTCTCTCGGAAAAATCTGCAAAAATTATAAATGACATAGCGAATTTTCCCTACGAAAGCTGGAAACGTTCGTCGAAAAACGACTCTATTCGCACTTGTGCCCAAATTTGATCCTATGCCTAACTTAAGGCTCAAATTTGACGCACGTCCACACGTACATACTGGAAATACGGGGTATAACATTATCCACTCCTTAGAAACATTAGTACCGAATGTTCCTTCTAAGTCTCAAACAAAAATGCTCCAGTATAGTCTTCACTGCTTTACTTACTAAAAACAATCATGCCACACCTGGCCACAAAAACACACGTTCACTTCTCCCCTAACTTGTTGTACCCTTCTCGAACACTCGAACTATTTCTAGTATCCGTACCACACTTCCGTCAATGCTTCTGTTTCCAACCTTTGGAGTTACTACCTCCAAACTTGGTCATCTTACTAACTTCGATCTCCTTAAGGCCATTCCGGCCTTCACGAACCGATTCGTAGAACGATCCACGAACTCATCGATGGTCACCTAAATCGGGGCCTAGCATCCTCGTGACCCTACCACCGCGGAACCACCTCGACGACCCCATGGCCGGGCGCGGGTTGACCCTCAAATGGTCCTCAACCCGACCCCACAGCGCCACATTCTTGTTCCCGACTGGAACAATCTTACTAACACACGTCATGAAAGCTAACACTTCCATCTCGCACTACCCATGGACTTATCACACAAATAAATCCTACGTATACTACGACTCGATAAAGGTCAAACATAAAATAAATCTTTTACTCATGACGACCTTACCTCTAAGTTCTCAATCGTGAAATAGTCTAAGGTTCAAACTTCCATGCCACAAGGCTTACCCTTCTACACTCACCGGGTTTCTCAATCACATATTAGCACAAAGCTATCCGAACATAACACTTAACACATTATCTTAACATCAATACATACAAGTCTCTGAGGGTTAAGGATATACGAAAATAGGCGGTTCAAAGGACCGCTAAAGCTGGAACTTCCACCGCGACCTCTACCGTGGCCCGCCATGTATGAACATCCCGCCTAGGTGGAAGGTGAAGAACCCGCAATCGATCTCGTAGCTGTGCTATCCTACCAGTGCTACCCCACAGTCGGATTTCTCCCAAAATGGCCTGCCCGCATGTAAAACAAACTCCCGGACTAGCACGACACTCCCACCGTGAGTCTACCACCGGCCACAACGAGGTAGGGTGGCTTGGTTGGCTAACACCGCTCTCGAAAATCTGAACCCTCGAGCCCCGACCGCTCCCGAATACTCTGGATGCCTTGAAGATTGTGGAGGACCACTCAGATCGGGCGGGCGCATAACTAGTCTGCTGCTGAGGCGGTCTGCCTCGAAAGTCACCAAAGGACCCTGCTGTTCTGGCCCTCTTTTGCTGACCCTGGTCATTCCGTCGATTTCTCCGTGCCTCACATCCCAGTGCATGAGCCTGCATGCGGGCAATGTCCATGCCCGGCTGAAGAGCTACACCCGAACAAGCCTCTGTCAAGTAATCATCTAGCCCGGTGACGTAGCGGTGCACTCTATCCTCCATGGTTGCCACTAAAGCGGGGACATACCGAGCCAACGAGTCAAACTCCACGTTGTACTCCCGAATCAGACGCGCTACGCCTCGGATCATAAATCTGTCGGCGTGCCTCGCCATCCGCGGAGGCAAGAAGTGAGTGAGAATGCCTCGAGAACTCGTCCCATCTGGCTGGAAGCGCATGCTCTCCGGGACAACTCCCACGAATCAAACCCGATCATTGCGGTATCACGCGGCCGTCGCGAACCTAAGACCACCGACTCGGTCTCCGAAGCCTTGATCACTCTCATGACCCGCTGTAACTGCCGGATGAACTCCTGCGGATCATCCTCAGGCCTCGACCCATAAAACTCTGGCGGGCTACAACTCAGAAAGTCCCGTAGCCTCAAACTATCTGCTCGGGGTGAACCATCGGTGCTCTGAGGAGGCTGCTGATTCAGCCTATCCTCATGCTGGCCACGACCACGGCCAGAATCTGGCCATCTCCTTGTACCCATCTCATCCGCTCCGGTGTGAGGCGGAGGCTCAGTCTTGTGGTCTCAGCAGCCCGCTCTGCGGCTAAACTCTTTGGTGGCGTCGCAAAACTCGCCGTCTGAGCACAATCTCAGTGCAGGCCGGGCCTGCGCCTCGTACTCTCAGATCTCACTAGCAGCTCCACTCGGCTGCCTTGCCTCTCGGGCCTCGTTGCCTTGCGCGGAGGCATAACTGGTAAAAACGAGATACGTCAGAGGGGTCCAACTTACAACACAGCTCTAAGGCACGATCTCAGAATGAGAAGAATGGAAACCAATCCTAAATGTCCTATAGCCTCCTGATTATAGATGTGGTGCACACACCGATAATCAAGACTCTACTAGACACGCGGTGCAGACACTTTTCGAGGATTAACTACTCGATACCACTTACGCCCAACCGGGCCGTGGATCGTGCCTTACCCCGGGCACCCTAGTGATACAACATCAGAGAAAACCAGCGGAAATAAAAACTTTACACATGAAATGAGAGACATAATAAATAAGCAGGCCAACCCAACGGTTGCCTTCGTATATACATAAAACCCACGATTATCCTTTTACAAACCACGCCTGGATTACTCTGCACTTAAGATTTACAACAACTATGACGACGGGGCCCGCCATACCCCGAATGTACAAGAACCTACAACTCGGGAACACATACCAAAAGATAAGCCTCGGAGAAACGGAGCTTCCTAATCTGTTGGCTGTGATCCTAGGCGAGGATCCACGGCCGATGTACCTCTACTGCGGCATGAACGGCCCCGAAGGAGGTCGATAACAGTACCAAGTATGTGAAATCGTAAAATCGTAAATGAAATCATAGCGATCTATATAAAGCGAGAGACATGAATGATAACCAAACTACGATACACATATATCGATTATATCAAGTCGTGGTCTCACGCCTTCACATCAATCATGCCCCTGGAAAGTCTTCCTCATGCCGCGATCTATGATATGATAACACCAAGTACACTGCACACCAAGTCCTACCTGATGCCAAAGCTGTATTAACAATTCAAATGGAAGCATACCCGTGCGCTACGCATCGTGTCAGTATGTCCAAAAAGGGAACCACAAGACAGCAATCAAAATGGAAGCATACCCGTGCGCTACGCATCGTGTCAGTATGTCCAAAGCGATTAGCAAAAGTAACACAATCAACAGGAACGTACCCGTGGAATTTCTCCGTCACTGCCGGCATGTCCAAGTAAGTTCTCAACAAGTCAACCGACCCTCCATTGAGAGGCGCGGTAGTATAGAAACACAATTCTTGCACAACAAAGGCTATCACGACAAGCATAGGCAAGTTTTACAACAACAAGCATAGGCAAGTTCACAACAACAAGCATAGGCAAGTTCACAACAACAAGCATAGGCAAGTTTTACAACAACTCAAAGTACTTTCATTTTATGTCAAGGTCCGGGTTTTAACCCTAAAGTACCACGTACTTTAAATACCTTTTTAAAAGAGATCCATTCCTTTTATAAAAGTCACCCGATACCCGTAGTATAAAAATAGAGTGACTTACATTTTTAGGTAAACCAAAACACTTTTCCTTTAAAGTCAAGTTACCACATTAAAATCAATGATAAACCCTTTTCATAAAGTCGTTATAACTAAACTTCCCATAAAGTCATTATAACACTTTATGTTTTAAACCATTTTAAGACAAACAATGCCTTCCTTTTCCCTAGAGTTCCGGTTGCCTAATTTCAATTACTCAGTCTCTTTTTAGAAAAGATTCATAACTCATAGTCTTAATCCCTTTTAAAACAATTGAGAAACATATGTCTTATGTGTGAGCGATTTATTCTTGTTTATAACCATCTTATTACAATGACCATGATCTAGGAAATGTAATACAATTTTGTCTTATCTTAGCTTCTATGCGGATGGAGGTTTCTCTGGTTTTAATATCAATTAGTTATTTGTCAATACACTTTCCTTTATTAGCTACTCGTGGTTTGTTCGACACTTATTCTCATTTCAAATCAGTAAAACATTATTCTTTAAAACCAAGTACTCATTACTCACGAATGAGGTTTCACAATACTTTTAACAAAATGATAATTACTAAGTAAAACAAGTTAAGTCTCTTATCTTTCAAGATCAAGTCTCTTAACTTCTACAATCAATGAACCAATTTTTACCTCATGTAGTCGTTATAACTAACTTCCCATAAAGCTATTATAACACCCTATGTTTGGAACCAACCAAACTCATTTAGCACGTACGTCACCGTACTACATAGTTTACATAACATCATGCTCGAAGGATAGGAAGAGGTTCACATACCTCGCGACGATTATCGACAAGCAAAACGCTCCACAAGATCAGTAACGCTAGCCTTTTCCACTCTTCAAGTAGAATACGCTACTCGCGATCTTCCACCTATAAGGCCACAAACGTCATTAAATCTTAAACACAAGTTTCCATCTTTCTACGTAAAATTGCAAAGACCTTCCCCCGCCACAGCGTAAATCTCCTCTCTATCGAGGCCGCTACCAAGCCAACCAGGGGTTTACACGTCTAACGGGACGTGTACAATTCTACTACGAGAATACTACACAAGTCTCTTGTAATACGGCCTATGTAATTACAATTGATTGACTCTTTATTCTTCAGGCTTAAGTCAAAAGATATTGCCACAATACTAAGTTTAGTTCTATATATAGTATACTTCAACTATACATTCTAACATGTAATTTCCAATTACAATAGAAGAACGATGAGTGTTTACCTCGATAAGCCCAAAATTATCCAAGTATAAAGTCGATCCTGAGCAACGCTTAGCTCCTACTCCGAGTGCTCCAATCCGCTCCAAACAACCCTTAGAAGTTCTAACCAACTTCTACTCTAAAACTTCAACCAACAATGAAGATTTTCCTTAGGGTTTTGGTTTGAGACTAAAAAGGACAAAAGGTAGTATTTCCGTACTCTACGCAAAGAGGTAACTTTTGGAATACTACAAGGTATAAGGCTAAGGTATTTTGGGCATTATAACAATACTTGGAGGAGTATTTCAATACCACAAAAGGGGGGTACCTCACGAGAACACCCCAAGGTAGGGGGGTGTGCTCTCGGCCGAAGGCCACTAGGAAGGGGGAGTACCCTCTCGGCCACTAGGCCTCACGAAAAGGGGAGGGGGAAGCTCACGTCTAGGGCACAAGAAAGGGAGGAAGGATTTTCAAGACTTGGTGATTTTAGGAATGGATGAAGTCTTCAAGCTTAGGGGGGTATTTATAGCAAAACCAAAGTCCAACCAATGGCCAAGATCAAGCCATGTGCAAGGCAAGTGTAAGGCCAAGATCAAGCCAAGTGCAACCTAACCCTACTCCACAAAACACTCCACAAAACAAGCCACAAAGCAAGGCACAAATCAAGGAACCAATCGGCCAAGGCCAACCATCCCTCTTGGACGCCCAATCGTCCAAGCCACCCCACTTGCCTCCAATGTGAGGGTGACACATGTCACCCTCCCGTTGGTCCAAAATGTTTCGTCTCTCGGAAAAATCCGCAAAAATTATAAATTACATAGCCGGAATTTTCCCTACGAAAGTTGTGGAAACGTTTCGTCGAAAAACGACTCTATTCGGAACTTGTGCCCAAATTTCGGTCCTATGCCTAACTTAAGGCTCAAATTTCGTACGTACGTCCACACGTACATACTCTGGAAATACGGGGTATAACACTTTGCCACCTTTTTCAAGGTCGAATATGTCACGACCCATTCCGGGGCCCGTAACTGGTGCCTTACCGGGGCACCCAAGTAGTCATACATCAGAGTAATCAGCGGAAATATAAAACAAGACATGAAACAGTTTATAAAATAAGACACAGTTTATGTGAACAAACGTCGCCTTTCGGCATATATATATATAAACAAGGTTTAGCAGTTACATCCGACACTGTACAACATGACTACAGACCTCTAAGGAAATATACAACTATGGCGGGACAGGGCCCCGCCATACCCTGACTATACAAAACTATCTACAACAGGGAGATCATACCAAAGAGTAGAGCCTCCGGAAGAGATGGAGCTCCCGACACCAACGTAGAGATCCTAAGGATGCGGATCTAGCACCTGCTTGCCCTTACCTGCGGCATGAACGCAGCTCAAGGAGGTCGATCAACAGTACTAAGTATGTGAAAGCGTAAAGTACTTAAATGAAATCATAACACTTTTTTAAAACCGGTTTACAAATATGTATGAAGCAATCAGGAACGCACATAGTGCCACATCACAAACAAGAGCAACAATAGGTAAATCGTAATAGGTTTTTTCTAGGTGCGAATGATTCAAGCAGGCCACTCGCCGTATTATCACTCTGCAAGCCTAATCTCGGACTCCGAGTCCGCATGCCACTCACGTGGGCCCGCATGAGGTATAACCCGCATCGAGGTAGCTACTCCTCGGCATCCTGGACTCGTTGTCGCATGGCCACATAGACGCGTGAGGCATAACCCCGCATACTAACACCGGAACTCTCGTAGCTCGCATAGGCCCCTGGACCCGCATGAGGTATTCTCGAATCATGGTCCTGCATCACCGAGTCTACCCGCATCGGAGGCGACTTAACCCCGTATCATCTCAAGAGGTGAGTGATAGTACACTAACATAACGACTTATCTTTAAACAACATAAGCCAAACAAGGATACTCTCTTATACAAACGTTACAAGATACTAACACACATAACATCATATCATGTCTACTTATCAGACCATCTTATTATTCTTTTCACAATTCAACATAAGTCCGTTATAAACACATAGGCAAACTTGTTTCTTTTATCAATCTTAAGTGGTTATACTTAACTTCCCATAAATCTAGTATAACTCTTAAGCTTCTGTTTTAAAAACCAGTTAGTTCTCTTCTGTTAAAAATGATTCAGTATTCTTATGAAATGCTTTCAGATCTTTATTATTCAGGCTTAAGCCGTGAGGCATTGCCGTAAGTGTTATTCAGGCTTAAGCCGTGAGGCATTGCCGTAAGTATTATTCGGGCTTAAGTCAAAGACATTGCCGTAGTTATTATTCAGTTAACACATGTACGTCTACCGTACTATATATATTGTAAAATATCATGCTTTAGGAAGAATCACATACCTTCTCAAAAACCACCGCCAAGTTGAATATGTCGCGTAGAGAATCACTATAATAGTCGACACGCCTATCAAAGTCTAGACTACTCAAGGTCATTCTAAGCAGAGGGTTCACAATTCTACGGAAAGTCGGGCAGCAACCCTACCGGTGAGCTATATGAGTCTCATTGTGAAAACAGTCTATGTGAGTCTGATTCAATTATTCTTCTTTTAAACCGCCTTCTGTGATAGCATTCAATTCTATTCAGTAATATTCTTCTAAGTATTTAATACTTATTCTTATACTTCTACAGTATGTATTCTCTAATTCAAAAGAGGGTTAGGATTAGTTACCTCGGTAAGCCCAAAAATATCCTAGATAAAGTCGCGCCTGAGCAAGGTTTAGCTCCTAAGTTGTACGCTCCGGTAGCTCCAAGAAACCTTAGAAGTTCTTCACAACTTCTACTAAGTACTAAGGGATTTGGGCTAGGGTATTTTGGGCATTATAACAATACTAGAAGACAACTTTTCTACCAAGGGAGGGGGGGTAGGTTTTGGCTAGGCTAGGGGGGGTAGGCCTCGCCAAACTTCCTGAGGAGGGAGTGTTGGACGAAAGAGCTCTGAAAGGAGAGAAGAGGATTTTTCAAGACTTGGAAAGATTTGTGGATGAAGAACTCTTCATCTCTAAGGGGGTATTTATAGGTCAAGAAGTGGCCAACCAATGGCCAAGATTAAGACAAGTGCAAGGCAAGTGTAGGGTGAAGATTTACTCCACACAAATATCCTACCAACTCCTTGACTTGTGCACAAGGCACAAAAAACGTGCTCACCTTGTCCAATTCGTCCAAATGGACGATTTCAAGTCCATCAATTGGAGGGTGACAAGTGTCGCCCTCCCATTGGTCCAAAATGTTTCGTCTCTCGGAAAAATCCGCAAAAATAAGAAATGGCATAGCCGGAATTTACCCTACGAAAGCTGTGGAAACGTTTCGTCGGAAAACTATTCGTTTTGTGAGTTGTGCCCAAAAAAAACGTTTTGCCTAAACTTTAAGGCTAGACTTTTTGTACGTATTCCCTTACGTACATACTCTGAAAATACGGGGTATAACAGAATACAATAACCAACATGCCACATTTAAGGCTCCAAACAACAACCAAACAAAGGGGATTACACGCCTTACAATACGTGTAAAATTCCGCCCCACAATTCATACGAAATAGCCCCATAATCTAGCCATTCTCGGCCAACATAAATAATAAAACTAAGTCATTTCCAATCCTTTTCCAATTCCAAGTTCTAAGGTCTAACATGTTATATAGTTATAAACCACCTCAACAACTACAATTTCCTTCTTTTTTACAACATGCGACGACTTTACTAATAATCGACTTGAATTGAAATCTTAGGGCTAACATGCTAGTTTTTGGATTAGGGTTCCAATAGCCAATATAATTATCAAACTTCATACTATACATCTCATGCTTGCTAATAACCATAGCTACAATCAATAAGTAAACTTAATTGCTAAAACGACAAAATTATACCTTTTCAAGCCCTTAAAAATTCCAAGATTCAAAGTCGCGCCTTAGCAATTCTTAGCTCCTTTCCTTAGGTTCCAAACCGCTCCAAGCACTCCTTAGAGGCCTATGAAGAACCCATCTTCAAGTTCCAACTTCAAAGTTGAAGAACTCCTTAAGTTTTCGCCTTGCGACTAATACGAAAAAGCCATTTTTCCGAAATCTTTCTATTGAGATATCCTTACAACACTCTTAGGAACCTTGGGTTAAAGTCTTGTGGCTAATGGATCAAAATCACAAAATTTTGTCTTCCTAAATGGCCAAAGCCGAGAGCAACATGCTAGCACAAAGCTTTCTCTAAAATTTTCTAAGTGTAAAATGACAAGTCTTGCTACTAGTTGGGTATATAAAACACATTGGAGGGTCTAAACTTAAACAAATGTGAGGCTAGGATGAATTTCGCTTGGATTAAGCCTATGTGGACAAGTTGACAAGTCAACAATGTCATGCTAGCAAGACTAATCTTCCAAGGTGGTCAATGACCATTTTACCCTCACTCTAATTTCGACCAAGACATTGTGGGGGTGAAACGTGTCGCCCTCACATTCGTTCATAAAATTCCGTAACCCTCGTGGGCCCCACAAAAATGTAAAATTCCTCGGGTGGGCCCCACGTGACCAAATCCGTAAAAATAAATTTCCATAATGTTAACAAGTTTCATATTCCTTAAATAATGCATTTTGAGAATCCAATTCTCAACAACGAACATTTTTCCTTACCGACGTTCGGAAGATTTTCCGTCGGAAAAACAATTCTTCCTTTCGTACATTCTCTTTTACATGTCCTGGACTTACTGGGTGTAACAGATACCCTATGGTCATGCTTATACGATGTGGGATGCCGGGGCATGCGACCACGAGGGATACTCCTTGGACATGTTTATACGATGTTGGATTCCGGGGCATGTGACCAGGAGCGAGTTTGATTCCCGGATTTGTTTGTATACCCCATGGTCATGCTTATATGATGTGGGATTCCGGGGCATGCGACCACGAGGGATACTCCTTGGATATGCTTATTGGTGTTACATTATATCATGGACTGTCGACAGTGAGGAAGGATTCCACGGGCATGATTGATATTATGGGCGTGAGACCCATAGTTATATTTGAATAGTGACTTTGAGGGCATGCGTCCCTGACTTGATATGACTATTATGTATTGTGTACTGTAGGTTGGCTATCATACATGTCTCCTGTTTTGTTAGACTGTTATGATTTCATTACGATCTTGCTTCTTCATACTTGGTATATTCTTCATCGACCTCCTTGAGTGCGTTCATCTGCGCATGTTTAGGTACTTGTTTGGTGATCGGCAGTGTAGGACCGCCTTTCGAGTTTTGGATAGCTCCTTCCGTCGGGAGTTTATCTTTTGGTATAAGTTCTTTCGATGAGACTTTTATGCGATTATGGATGCACGGGGCCTTGTCCCGTCATAGTTCAGTTTAAATCTTAGAGGTCTGTATTCACATGTGGGATTGGACTCATGTACGGTGTAGTGTTTTTTGTTATGTATATTATATGGCAGTCTGGTCGGCTTTTCCCTTGCACGTACGATTGGTTTTAAAAAAAAAAAAGAGGTGTTATTTAATTTCCGCAGTTTACTTAGTTGTTAAGGTAGAAGGGTGCCCAGGTAGGGCACCAGTCATGGGCCCGGGGTTCGGGGCATGACAGAGTGGTATCAGAGCAGTTAGTCCTCGGAATGTCTACAGACCGTGTCTAGTTGAGTCTTGATTATCGGTGTGTTGCGCGCCACACCCATAAACAGGAGGCTACAGGACATTTAGGAGTTGGTTTCTATTCTTCTCACTCTGAGATCGTGCCATAGAGCTGTGTTAGTAAGATAATTCCTTTCTGACGTATTTTGTGTTATAGTTATGCCTCCAAGGAGGACAACAGCCGCCCAGAAGGGCAAAGGAGTAGCAGGAGCTACTAGTCAGACTCAGAGAGTTGATAGGGCTTATGCCCAGGGTATACCGGATGTTGTTCCGCAGTCGGCGAGTTCTTCTCCGCTGAGTTTGAGACCCGGCACGAGCCTCGGTTTCGGTTAGGAGAAGACTATAGGGTCATGAGGGAAGCGGTTATGTTATTGACCAAGACAGCGGTGCTACAGTTTCATCAGCCGGAGGTTATTCGGCCAGTACAGACAAGTGTACAGGGGGTAGAGGGCCAACGTGGAGATCAGTGTAAGAGGGCTAGACCGGTTGGTTATCCCGGTGAGTTTTTGGACGAAATCTCGTGGCCGAGTGAGATATTCGTCCCAGCCTACCCAGTACATACCCTCGCAGCTCACAGGTGGGAGAGTTGATCCCACAAGGTATTTAGGAGCCGGTCCAAGCTCCAGGGGTCGAGGTTCTCAGAGGAGTCGAGGATTTTCTTAGTTGAGGCCACCTATTCCTCAGTGTTTCAGATATGGTAAGCGTCATTCGGGGAAATGCCGTCATGGCACAGGTGTTTGTTATTATTGTGGCTGTCCGGGCCATATACTGAGGGTATGTCCTTTTAGAAGAACGCCTGGTGAGTGGCTCGACTATGAGCCGATGGTTGGTTACCTTTCCTCCACACGGTGTCGTCCCCGAGCGGTGTTGGATGTCACCCGACCATGGTAGAGGTCGAGTGGAGTTTATAGTTCAGCGGTCCTTGAACCGCATAGCGACGTGACTCCGGACAGATCGTGAGGCTACATCGCACGGGGTTACAGGTATATGTCGATTCTTTTGAATCATACGTGCATTGATAGGTTCAGATTTCGCCTTAGCGTATATATTTTCCCTTTGTTGCTAGTAGTTGTAAAGTGATAGTACCCCAGAGGTAGGAATACTGTGATTAGTAAAGTGAAAAGTTAAGAATGTTGACAAGAATGGTAAGTGGACTGAGACTATAGTTGTGTAGAGTTCACACGTAGTAATTGCCCGTGTGATGTAAGATCAATAGGGAAGGATGTACAGTAGAAATACTTTGGCTTATGTGACGAACCTCTAGCGAATAGGGGATAGGGTAAGAAGTACCTTAAGATAAGAGAGAGATTTATTTCAGACTAAGAATGAGAAGTTAAGTGTGACGCTGGGTCGGGTTGTGGACTCATTTCGGGTCAGCCGATAGTATGGAATGGGGTGATGTCAGTTGGTAGTGGTCCCGCTATGTGATAGGGTCACAAGGATGCCAGCCCCAAGTTTAGTTAATCGTTGTACGAGTTCGTGGATGCGTTCCACCGGAACTAGGTCGTAAGGACCGAGAAGAGCCTTAGCAAAAATTCAAGTAGCATAATGGCGAAGTTTGGTTAGTAACTCCAAGGATTGGGGAACAGAAACAATAATTAAGATGTTGTACGTTTACTAAATAAGTTTAGGAGTATGAGAAAGAATGACAAGTAAGAAATAAAGGAACCTCTAAGGACCCCGTGTTTTAGAAGACTGTAACCTTCGAGTTTTGTGAGAAGGGGTCGCGGACGGAAGGTCCATTGATATGTTTACGTATGTTATGTGGTGGTCATGTGTGGCATCGTTGGTCTTGTGGTGTATTGATTGATAGGCATAGTATAGAGATTGTGCCGGAGTTTGTATAGCCTGACAACCGACTAAGAACATTCGGGGACGAATGTTTCTAAGGGGGGAAGAATGTTACACCCCGTAAGTCCAGGACATGTATAAGAGAATGTGCGTAAGGAATCAAGACTTGGGAATTGGTACGAAAGGAAGAATTGTTTTTCCGACGGAAAATCTTCCGAACGTCGGAAAGGAAAAATGTTCGTTGTTGAGAATTGGATTCTCAAAATGCATTATTTGAAGAGTATGGAACTCTTAACCTTATGGAAATTTATTTTCTGGATTTGGTCATGCTGGGGCCCGAGAATTTTACATTTTTGTGGGGTCCACGAGGGTTACGGAATTTTATGGACGAATGAGAGGGCGACACGTGGCACCCCCACATGTGGTCTTGGTCGAATTAGTAAGGGGTAAAATGGTCATTGACCATCTTGGAAGATAAGTCTTCAAAGCTTGATATATTTGACCAAAGTCAACTTGTCCACATGGGCTTGATCCTTGTGAAACTCATCTTAGCCACCCATTTGTTTAAGTATAGACCCTCCAATGTGTTATAAATACATACTAGTAGCAAGACAAGGTCTTGAAGACTTAGAAAAATTTCACAAACACTTTGTGCTAGCATAAGTGCTCTCGGGTTCGGGCTATTTCCAACAAGAAAATTTTGTAGTTTTGATCCATTAGCCACAAGACTTAAACCCTAGGTTCCTAAGAGTGTTGTAAGGTTATCTCAATAGAAAGATTTCGGAAAAACGGCGTTTTCTTATTAGTCGCAAGGCGGAAACTTAAGGAGTTCTTCAACTTTGAAGTTGGAACTTGAATATGGGTTCTTCATAGGCCTCTAAGGAGTGCTTGGAGCGGATTGGAACTTAAGGAAAGGAGCTAAGAATTGCTAAGGCGCGACTTTGAATCTTGGAATTTTTAAGGGCTTATAAAGGTATAAATTTTGTCGTTTTAGTGGTTAAGACTTACTTATTGTTGTAGCTATGGATTTTAGCAAGCATGAATTATATAGTATGAAGTTTGATAAATATATTGACTATTGGAACCCTAATCCGAAAACTAGCATGTTTAGCTTTAAGATTACAATTCAAGTCGATTATTAGTTTAAGTTGTCGCATGTTGTTTAAAGAAGGAAATTGTAGTTGTTGAAGTTGTTCATGACTTTATAACATGTTAGACCTTAGAACTTGGAATTGGAAAAGGGTTGGAAAAGACTTTGAATTGTGGTTATGTAAGTTGGCCGAGAATGGCTAGTGAGCATTAAACTACTTCGTATGAATTGTGGGGCGGAATTTTACACGTATAGTAAGGCGTGTAATCCCCTTTGTTTGGTTGTTGTTTTGAGCCTTAAATGTGGCGTGTTGGTTATTGTATTCGGCCTTGAAAAAAGTGGCAAAGTGAGTAGAAACAAAGGAAGTGCTGCCCGATTTTCCGTAGAATTAGAGACCGTATACTTAGTATTATTCTACGTTAGAGACTAGAAGTTCATAGTCTTATTGTGGCCATTATAGGTTGACACTTCTACGTACGGCGTATTCGGCTTAGCTTGTGGATTTAGCCGAAAAGGTATGTGAACTATCTCCTCTTCTAGCATGATTCCTTAAGATAAAGAAAGTACGTCCTACTCCTTAAATGATCCATTCCTTGGTTGTATTTGGATTACCTAAAGTAGAATTTGTTCTATGTACTTCCATTGATTGTACTTTGATGTTTAAATTGTAAGTTGTATAATCCATTGCCTTAGTGAAATTGGATTCTTAAAAGTGAAAGTATTCTACTTAAAGTACATAGAGTCTTGAAAAGGAAGTGGGTTCCAAATCTTTTGGCTAGTGCCTTAGTTCCAAAAACTAAAGGTCATTATAATGACTTTAGGGGAGTCAAAGGAGTGATTTACTTAATTGTTTTAAAAGAGGAGAAATGACATGATTTAAGAGAAGTAACTTGTTTTAAAGGTGCGAGTTACTTGAGGTTTAAAAGTAGAAGAAACTTGTTTTCTATATATTAAGAGACTCGAAGTATTTTTGAAAGTTAAGAGACTTGATTTGTAAGTATGTGATACTTGGTTTTAAGTATAAGTCTCTTGGTTATAAAAAGGAATGAATATGTCTAAAACCATAAAGGGTTATAACGGCTTTATGGGAAGTTGGTTATAACGGCTTTATGGAAGGTTAAGAAAGTTTTCTATTTTGATTATTAGGCATAAGTTGCCTAGATTGTGAAAATTTGAAGTTACTTGATTTCAAGCTTTGAAAAGAGTTTTCTAAAAGTGTAGTAACTTACTTTGAAAAATAGACACACCTTGATACTACGGGTGTTAGTATCTTGGGGGTTTTACATAAAAAGGAGTCTTTTGAAAAGAATGAACGTACGTAGTACTTTGGCTTGTTTAATTGAGAATTATTCTATGTGTGCCTTGATAAGTACTTTGTCTTGATTAATTGAGAATTATTCTATGTGTGCCTTGATAAGTACTTTGGCTTGATTAATTGAGAATTATTCTATGTGTGCCTTGATAAGTACTTTGGCTTGTTTAATTGAGAATTATTCTATGTGTGCCTTGATAAGTACTTTGGCTTGTTTAATTGAGAATTATTCTATGTGTGCGTTGATAAGTACTTTGGCTTGTTTAATTGAGAATTGACAATGTGTGCTGGTGATAGCATTTGAGTACAAGTATTATGTTTTACTACGTTACCGCGACTCTCGGTTGGGGGGTCGGCTGCTTGTTGTAAGTTTACTTGGACGTACCGACAGTGAGGTGGGATTCCACGGGTATGCTTCTATTATTTTGTTACCTCATGGTCATGCTTATACGATGTGGGATTCCGGGGCATGCGACCACGAGGGATACTCCTTGGACATGCTTATACGATGTGGGATTCCGGGGCATGTGACCAGGAGTCGGGTTAGATTCCCGGAGTTGTTTGTGTTACCCTACGGTCATGCTTATACGATGTGGGATGCCGGGGCATGCGACCGCGAGGGATACCCTATGGTCATGCTTATACGATGTGGGATGCCGGAGCATGCGACCACGAGGGATACTCCTTGGATATGCTTATACGATGTGGGATTCCTGGGCATGTGACCAGGAGCGGGTTTGATTCCCGGATTTGTTTGTATACCCCATGGTCATGCTTATACGATGTGGGATTCCGGGGCATGCGACCACGAGGGATACTCCTTAGATATGCTTATTGGTGTTACATTATATCATGGACTGCCGGCAGTGAGGAAGGATTCCACGGGCATGATTGATATTATGGGCGTGAGACCCATAGTTATATTTGAATAGTAACTTTGAGGGCATGCGTCCCTAACTTGATATGACTGTTATGTATTGTGTACTGTAGGTTGGCTATCATACATGTCTCCTATTTTGTTAGACTATTATGATTTCATTACGATTTCACTTCACATACTTGGTACATTCTTCAGATCGACCTCCTTCGGCCGCGTTACGCCGCAGTTTAGGTCTGTGTTGGTGATCGGTAGGTGTAGGACCGCTCGAGTTTTGGATAGCTCCTTCGTTCGGGAGTTTATCTTTTGGTATAAGTTCTTTCGATGAGACTTTGTATGCATTATGGGTACGGCGGGGCCTTGTCCCGTCATAGTTCAGTTTAACTCTTAGAGGTCTGTATTCACATGTGGGATTTGACTCATGTACGGTGTAGTGTCTTTTGTTATGTATATTATATGGCAGCCTGGTCGGCTTTGCCCTTGCACGTACGATTGGTTTTAAAAAAAAAAAGAGGTGTTATTTAATTTCCGCAGTTTACTTAGTTGTTAAGGTAGAAGGGTGCGGGTAGGGCACGATCCACGCCCGAGGTTGGGCGTGGCATGGCTATATAACATGTTAGACTAAACAACTTGGATTGAAAAAGAATTGGAAAAGACTTTGTGTTGTTGTACATTGAATTGCCGAGAATGACATTTAATTATTGGACTAGTTTGATATCAATTGTGGGGCAGAATTTTACACGTCATGTTAGGCGTGTAATCCCCTTTTTGTTAGCTACATTGTTGAGCCTTAAATGTGGCATGTTTGGCTATTGAATTCGGGTCTTGAAAAGGGTGGAAAAGTACGTAGAAACAAAGGAAGTGATGTCCAATTTTCCGTAGAATAAGTGACTTCACACTTAGAATATTCTACGTTTGAAGCTAGAAGTTAATAGACGTATTATGGTCATTATAGGTTGACATACTACGTACGGCATGTTGGACTTAGCAAGTGGATTGAACCGAAGAGGTATGTGGAACTTTCTTATCTCTTGAGCATGAGTAGTTGTAAATGTATAGTACGGTAGATGGGGCGGAATTTTACACGTCTAGTAGGCGTGTAATCCCCTATTGTTAATTTCATTTATTGGGCCTTAAATGTGGCGTGTTTGGTTATTGCATTCGGCCTTGAAAAAGGTGGCAAAGTAAGTAGAAACAAAGGAAGTGCTGTCCGATTTTCCGTAGAATTTAGTGACTTAGCACTTAGAATATTCTACGTTTGAAGTGAGAGGTTAATGGACGTATTGTGACCATTATAGGTTGAAGTACTAAGTATAGCGTATCCTACTTGAAGGATGGAATAGCTATCAAGGTTGAAGTACTTTGGAGCATTTTGCTACTTGTCGATAATCGTCGCGAGGTATGTGAACCTCTTCCTTCCTTTGGCATGATTCTATGTATGGAATATACCGGTGGTATCATTTCATGTTTCCTTCTACTCTTAGAAGTTAAGAGGTAGTTGTGTGATTTACTCTAAGTAGAACTTTTCCTATCTTTTGAGCATGACTAGTTGCACGTATGTAGTACGGTAGACGTACCACACCTTGATGTCCTTTACTAGTTTTATAAATAGCCAAGTCGGGTGAGTTAGGAGATTAACTCACTTCTTTGAAAGAATAAAGGATGTCTTAAGTTTTATTAAGTTAAGGGACTTGAAGAGTTTTAAAGTATGTGATACTTGTTCCGTTTTAAACGTATAAGTCCCTTGGATAGGAAATCATTTTTTGGCTAAGGTATAAAGTGAATATAACGACTTTATGGGGAGTTGGTTATATTTGCTTTATGGAAAGATAAATGACTTGTTTTTAATGAAAAGGCAACTTGATTTTTAGGCATCAATTGCCTAAGGTTTTATAATAAAAGGAGTCACTTGATTTCTAAAGGTTATGTTATACCCCGTATTTCCAGAGTATGTACGTGAGAGCATACGTACAAAAGTTTAGCCTTAAAGGTTAGGCCTTGGACGAAAATACTTGGGCACAACTCACTAAAAGAATCGTTTTCCGACGAAACGTTTTACAAGACTCGCGTAGGGTAAATTCCGGCTATGCCATTTCTAATTTTTGCGGATTTTTCCGAGAGACGTAACACTTTGGACCAAAGAGAGGGTGACACTTGTCACCCTCTAATTGATGGATGTGTGGGCGGTATAGGGCCGAATGGATGGACTATTTTGTCAAGTAGTTGTTAGGATATTTTGTGTGCAAGTTGGCTAAGGTACACTTGCCCTAATCTTGACCTTACACTTGCCTAGCTGTAACGCCCCGAACCCGGGCCCGTTACTGGTGCCTTACCCCGGGCACCCTAGTGATACAACATCAGAGAAAACCAGCGGAAAATAAAACACGAGTCATGAAACAAGAGATATAATAATAAACAGGCCAACCAAAACGGTTGCCTTCAGTATATACATAAAACCTGAACAGTTTAATCCTTTACAACCCCGCCACAACAGCATTACTATGCACCTCTAAGATTTACAACGACTATGACGGGCAGGGCCCCGCCATACCCCTGAATGTACAAGAACCTACAACTCAGGGAAACACATACCAAAAGATACGCCTCGGAGAAACGGAGCTTCCACTACGTTGAGCTGTGATCCATGGCGAGGATCCACGGCCGATGTACCTACTGCGGCATGAACGCAACCCCGAAGGAGTCGGTCAACAGTACCAAGTATGTGGCAGTAAAAATACTGTAAATGAAATCATAATAGTCTAGATAAAGCAGGAGACATGTATGATAACCAAACTACAGTTCACAACATAATAGCAGTCATGTCAAGCCAGGGACTCACGCCCTCTAGTCATCCCTCATGCCCGTGGAACCCTTTCCTCACTGCCGGCAGTCTAGGTACAAATCATGTGATACGTATAACAGGTCTCGGCCCATCTTATGGACCCAATATAGAAACGTGTGGAATACATTCCCGGATGAACCGGTAGTCGGTGAAATACATTCCCGGATGAACCGGTAGTCAAGTGAAATACATTCCCGGATGAACCGGTAGTCAAGTGAAATACATTCCCGGATGAACCGGTAATCAAGTGAGATACATTCCCGGATGAACCGGTAATCAAGTGAGATACATTCCCGGATGAACCGGTAATCAAGTGAGATACATTCCCGGATGAACCGGTAATCAAGTGAGATACATTCCCGGATGAACCGGTAATCAAGTGAGATACATTCCCGGATGAACCGGTAGTCGAGTGAACACAGTACTTGCACAACAAGGCTATCACACGTAACATGGTCAAGTTTCATAACAATAAGCATAAGCAAGTTACACACAACTCAAGGTACTTTCATTTTATGTCAAAGTCCGGGTTTTAACCCTAAAGTACTACATACGTTAAGTCCTTTTAAAAGAGATACATTCCTTTTATAAAAGTCACCCGATACCCGTAGTATAAAACTAGAGTGATTCACATTATTAAGTAAACCAGAACACTTTCTTTTTAAACTCAAGTACCAACATTCTTTTCCTAAAGTTCCGGTTTGCCTAATTACAAATGCTCAAGTTCCTCATTTTAGAAAAGGTTTTCGTAGTCCATAGTTTTAATCCTTTAAAGCATAATTCTCCTTTAAACGTTTTGAGAAACATATGTCTTATATGTGAGTAGGTTATTCTTGTTTATAATCAATCTTATTAAGCAGCCATGATCTAGGAAATGTAATATCATTTTGTCTCATCTTAGCTTCTATGCAGATGGAGGTTTCTCGGTTTTAATAATACTTCATTAGTCAATACATTTTCCTTTTATTAACGCCGCGGTGGTTTGTCGATACACATTCGATTTCAAATCAAGAAAGCGTTCTTAAGCCGTTATACCTAACTCCCATAAAGCTAGTATAACTCTTAAGCTTTCAAAACCAAGTACTACTCATTCTTTCAAAACGATTCATAAATCTTTGAAATACTTCAAGTTCTTTATTAACACATATCAAGCCGCTTATTATTCAAATCAGTTACCTTTTAAAAACCACAAGGTATTTGCTTATCCACATAAAGCTATTATAACCGACTTCCCATAAAGCCGTTATAACACTTTATGTTTTAAACCAATCAAATACATTTAGCACATGTACGTCTACCGTACTACATAGTTCACACATATCATGCTAGAAGAGATAGGAAGAGGTTCACATACCTCGCGACGATTATCGACTAATAGCAAAACGCTCCAAGTACCTCAAACCGTCGGCTACTCCTTAAGTCAAGTAGATCACGCCATACGTAGTACTTCAACCTCGATAAGCCCAAAATTATCCAAGTTATAAGTCGCTCCTGAACAAGGTTTAGCTCCTACTCCGTGCGCTCCAAAACGCTCCAAGAAACCCTTAGAAGTGTCTACACAACTTCTACTTAATACTTCAACAACGGGTGAAGATTTTCCTTAGGGTTTCGTTTAGTGGCTAAAGGAAAGTATAATCGTATTTTCCGGGTTCTACGTATAGAGGGTACCTTGGAGAGTACTACAAGGTATTTGGCTAAAGTATTTTGGGCATTACAACAATACTTGTAGAATACATTTCTACCAAGGGGGGTAGTATTTCGACTAGCACAACTAGGCAGGGGGTTACTCGCGGCTAGGGCACCACAAACCGGGGGGAGAGGGACCCTTCTCGGCCAAAGGCCACAAGGAGGAGGGAGGGGGAGAGGCTTAGGACGAGAGCCACAAGAGGGAGGAGGATTTCAAGACTTAGACAAAGTGAGGTGAATGAATAAGTCTTCACAAGGGAGGGGTATTTATAGCCAAACCAAAGGCCAACCAATGGCCAAGATCAAGCCATGTGCAAGGCAAGTGTAAGGCCAAGATCAAGCCAAGTGCACCCTAGTCCCTACTCCTTAAAACCTCACAAATATCTACCAAAATATCTTCCCACTGACACCCTAAACGCCCAAGGCCAAACCGCCCACTTGCTTCCAATGCGAGGTGACACGTCACCTCCCGTTGGTCCAAAATGTTCCGCCGCTCGGAAAAATCCGCAAAAATACAAAACGACATAGCCGAATTTTCCTCGCAAGTTATGTAAAGCGTTTAGTAAAACGACTCTAACCGTGTTGCACAAATGTCAATTCGGCCAAGCCACCTAGGCGGGGGTGTCACCTGTCACCCTACAAATTGCCCAAAATTAAACATATTACGAAAATATACACAATGGCCAAAATCTCGAAAACAAAGTGGGCTCTAAAATCAGTAAATTTCTCCAGTGGGCCCACGTGACCATTTCCAAAATAAAATTCCATAATTCTAATATAATCAAAGAAGCCCAAATTCCAAATCTGGGAACCCAATTCCCATCAACGAACATTTTCTTTACAAAACCGGAAACTTTTTAGTGGAAAAAATCACCTCTTTCTTCCTTTCCAATTTTCATGCGTGCTCGTGCGTGCGTCCTCGCATACATACCACGAGAATACGGGTATAACATTCTCCCCTCTTAGAAACATTCGTCCCGAATGTTCCTTCTCAAGACGGATATCGATGAAGTTCCTCTAACAAGTTGTCAACGCCACAGCGCGAAATAACACACGTTCTCTTCCTTCCTTACTCGCCGTGCCCTTCTCGAACACTTGAACTCTCGAAGACGTACCAAACTTCATCATTACTTAGTTCCCAAAATCTGGAGTCACTACCTCCAAACTTGGTCATCTTACTAACCTCAAACTTCCTTAAGGCCATTCCGGCCTTTACGAACCGCTTCGTCGAACGCGTCCACGAACTCATACGATGGTTACCAAAACTTGGGCCTAGCACCCTCGTGACCACCGCCACTGGCGGGACCACCCAGAGCTGACCCACCTTAAGGCCACGGGTTGACCGTATCACGCCCTCAACCCGACCCACATCGCGTCCACCTCGTTCCACGACGAACGATCCTGCTAAATCACATCATGAAAGCTACCACTTCCATCTCACACTACCTATGGACTTATCACACGAATAAAACCCACGTATACTACGCACTCTGATAAAGGTCAAACATAAAACGAATCTTTTACTCAAGACGACCTTACATCTAAGGTCTCAACTGTAATATTCTAAGGTTCATCATTCCTCACCCTTTGAGCTTACCCTTTTTCCCCAACTGGTTCCTAAATCACATTTTAGCACAAAGATATCCGAACATAACACCTAACACATTAACATAACATCAAAACATACAAGCCTCTGAGGGTTAAGGATATACACGGCTACCGCCCACTCTAATCGTAAGTCCGCCTGCAGGCGATATGCGTAGAAGCGATGAACTCGCCATCGATCCGGTAGGCGCCAAGCTGCCGGTACCTCTCCTATAAGCCTGATCTCGTCACATGGCCACGGCGCGGTGAAGCAAGCACCGCGATAAAAAGCGACATTCCCGGGATGATGTTTGCCATCGCGCACCGAGGGGCGTGAATCGCTGGCTAGAACCCATGTATATCTGTGAACGGAAGCCTGGAGCTCGACCAGCTCCGAATACCTGAACGCCCCGACGGCGCGGGGACCACTGCATCGCTTGGTGGAGGTACATAACTAGGCTAGCGAGGCGGTCCGCCTCGAAAGTTACCAAAGGACCTGCTCGCAGCCTCTTCTCGCCGATCTCGGCCATTCCGTCGACCTCTCCGTGCCTCACAACCTAGTGCATGAGCTTGTATGCGGGCAATGTCCATGCCCGGCTGAAGAGCTACACCCGTACAAGCCTCTGCCAAGTAATCGTCCAGCCCGGTGACGTAGCGGTGTACTCTGTCCTCCATATCAGCTACCACAGCGGGAACATACCGAGCTAATGAGTCGAACTCCACATTGTACTCTCTAACCGGCCGCCCGTCCTGCCTCAACGTCAAAAATCTGTCGGCCCGAGCCCTCCTCATCCGTGGGGCAAGAAATGTGCAAGAAAAGCCTTGAGAACTCGTCCCATACGGCCGGAAGTGCATGCTCTTCCCGGGGCGCTCCCACGAATCAAACTACCAATCGCAGGTATCACGCGGTGATGCGAACCAATACCATCGACTCTGCCTCGAGGCTCGATCACTCTCATGATCCAGTAGGCTTCGGATAAACTCACGAGGTCGTCCTCGGCTCTCGATCCATAGAACATCGGGCTACAACTCGTAAAGTCACGTAGCCTCAAATGCGCTCGGGGGTGAACTACGGGTGCTCTTGGGTGGGCTGGAATCGCATCGGCCTATCCTCATATCGGCCACGACCACGACCAAGAATCGGCCATCTCCTTGTAACCCATCTCTCCTGCCTCTGTGGGGCTGAGGCTCAGTATTGTGGTCTCAGCAGCCATCTTTGCGGCTCTAAACTCTCTGGGCGTCCACAAAACCCGCCGTCAAGCACAACCTCAGTCTTGTCAGGGCTCGCCCTCGTACTCCTCTGTATCTCACTAGCAGCACCCTCGGCTGCCTTGCCCTTCTGGGCACTGGTCGCCTTGCGCGGAGGCATAACTGGTAAAATGAAACACATCAGAGGGGTCCAACTTACAACTCAGCTCTAAGGCACGATCTTAGAAGGAGAAGAATAGAAACCAATCCTACATGTCTTATAGCCTCCTGATTATAGATGTGGTGCACAACACACCGATAATCAAGACTCTACTAGACACGGTCTGTAGACACTTTCCGAGGACTAACTGCTCTGATACCACTTTGTAACGCCCCGAACCCGGGCCCGTTACTGGTGCCTTACCCCGGGCACCCTAGTGATACAACATCAGAGAAAACCAGCGGAAAATAAAACACGAGTCATGAAACAAGAGATATAATAATAAACAGGCCAACCAAAACGGTTGCCTTCAGTATATACATAAAACCTGAACAGTTTAATCCTTTACAACCCTGCCCACAACAGTACTACAGACCTCTAAGATTTACAACGACTATGACGGGACAGGGCCCCGCCATACCCCTGAATGTACAAGAACCTACAACTCAGGGAAACACATACCAAAAGATAAGCCTCCGGAGAAACGGAGCTTCCCAATACGCTGAACTGTGATCCTATGAGCGAGGATCCACGACCGATGTACCTCTACCTGCGGCATGAACGCAGCCCCCCGAAGGAGGTCAGTACAACAGGTACCAAGTATGTGAAACTGTAAAAATACTGTAAATGAAATCATAATAGTCTAGATAAAGCAGGAGACATGTATGATAACCAAACTACAGTTCACAACATAATAGCAGTCATGTCAAGCCAGGGACTCACGCCCTCTAGTCATCCCTCATGCCCGTGGAACCCTTTCCTCACTGCCGGCAGTCTAGGTACAAATCATGTGATACGTATAACAGGTCTCGGCCCATCTTATGGACCCAATATAGAAACGTGTGGAATACATTCCCGGATGAACCGGTAGTCGGTGAAATACATTCCCGGATGAACCGGTAGTCAAGTGAAATACATTCCCGGATGAACCGGTAGTCAAGTGAAATACATTCCCGGATGAACCGGTAATCAAGTGAGATACATTCCCGGATGAACCGGTAATCAAGTGAGATACATTCCCGGATGAACCGGTAATCAAGTGAGATACATTCCCGGATGAACCGGTAATCAAGTGAGATACATTCCCGGATGAACCGGTAATCAAGTGAGATACATTCCCGGATGAACCGGTAGTCGAGTGAACACAGTATTTGCACAACAAGGCTATCACACGTAACATGGTCAAGTTTCATAACAATAAGCATAAGCAAGTTACACACAACTCAAGGTACTTTCATTTTATGTCAAAGTCCGGGTTTTAACCCTAAAGTACTACATACGTTAAGTCCTTTTAAAAGAGATACATTCCTTTTATAAAAGTCACCCGATACCCGTAGTATAAAACTAGAGTGATTCACATTATTAAGTAAACCAGAACACTTTCTTTTTAAACTCAAGTACCAACATTCTTTTCCTAAAGTTCCGGTTTGCCTAATTACAAATGCTCAAGTTCCTCATTTTAGAAAAGGTTTCGTAGTCCATAGTTTTAATCCTTTAAAGCATAATTCTCCTTTAAACGTTTTGAGAAACATATGTCTTATATGTGAGTAGGTTATTCTTGTTTATAATCAATCTTATTAAGCAGCCATGATCTAGGAAATGTAATATCATTTTGTCTCATCTTAGCTTCTATGCAGATGGAGGTTTCTACTGGTTTTAATAATACTTCATTAGTCAATACATTTTCCTTTTATTAACGCTGCAGTGGTTTGTCGATACACATTCTGATTTCCGAAATCAGTAAAACGTTCTTAAGCCGTTATACCTAACTCCCCATAAAGCTAGTATAACTCTTAAGCTTTCAAAACCCAAGTACTACTCATTCTTTCAAAACGATTCATAAATCTTTTGAAATACTTCAAGTTCTTTATTAACACATATCAAGCCAGTTATTATTCAAATCAGTTACCTTTTAAAAACCACAAGGTATTTGCTTATCCACATAAAGCTATTATAACCGACTTCCCATAAAGTCGTTATAACACTTTATGTTTTAAACCAATCAAATACATTTAGCACATGTACGTCTACCGTACTACATAGTTCACACATATCATGCTAGAAGAGATAGGAAGAGGTTCACATACCTCGCGACGATTATCGACTAATAGCAAAACGCTCCAAGTACCTCAAACCGTCGGCTACTCCTTAAGTCAAGTAGATCACGCCATACGTAGTACTTCAACCTCGATAAGCCCAAAATTATCCAAGTTATAAGTCGCTCCTGAACAAGGTTTAGCTCCTACTCCGTGCGCTCCAAAACGCTCCAAGAAACCCTTAGAAGTGTCTACACAACTTCTACTTAATACTTCAACAACGGGTGAAGATTTTCCTTAGGGTTTCGTTTAGTGGCTAAAGGAAAGTATAATCGTATTTTTCGGGTTCTACGTATAGAGGGTACCTTGGAGAGTACTACAAGGTATTTGGCTAAAGTATTTTGGGCATTACAACAATACTTGTAGAATACATTTCTACCAAGGGGGGTAGTATTTCGACTAGCACAACTAGGCTAGGGGGGGGTTACTCTCGGCTAGGGCACCACAAAAAGGGGGGGAGAGGGACCCTTCTCGGCCAAAGGCCACACGGCGGAGGGCGGGGGAGAGGCTTAGGACGAGAGCCACAAGAGGGAGGGGAGGGATTTCAAGACTTAGACAAAGTGAGGAGTGAATGAATAAGTCTTCACAAGGGAGGGGTATTTATAGCCAAACCAAAGGCCAACCAATGGCCAAGATCAAGCCATGTGCAAGGCAAGTGTAAGGCCAAGATCAAGCCAAGTGCACCCTAGTCCCTACTCCTTAAAACCCTCAAAAATATCTACCAAAAATATCTTCCCACTTGACACCCTAAACGTCCAAGGCCAAACCGCCCACTTGCTTCCAATGTGAGGGTGACACATGTCACCCTCCCGTTGGTCCAAAATGTTCCGCCGCTCGGAAAAATCCGCAAAAATACAAAACGACATAGCCGGAATTTTCCCCTCGCAAGTTATGTAAAACGTTTCGTCGAAAAACGACTCTAACCGGGTGTTGTGCACAAATGTCAATTCGGCCAAGCCACCTAGGCGGGGGTGACACGTGTCACCCTCCTAATGGCCCAAAATAAAACATCTTCCGAAAATATCCACAATGGCCAAAATCTCGAAAACAAAGTGGGCCCCACAAAACCGTAAATTTCTCCCGTGGGCCCCACGTGACCATTTCCGAAAATAAAATTCCATAATTCTAATATAATCAAAGAAGCCCAAATTCCAAATCTGGGAACCCAATTCCCATCAACGAACATTTTTCTTTACAAAAACCGGAAACTTTTTCCGTGGAAAAAATCACCTCTTTCTTCCTTTCCAATTTTCTGTCGTGCTCTCGTACGTACGTCCTCGCATACATACCCTGAGAATACGGGGTATAACACTAGCACATGGCTTAATCTTGGCCATTGGTTGGCCACTTCTTGACCTATAAATACCCCCCTTAAGATGAAGAGTTCTTCATCCACAAAATCTTTCTCCAAGTCTTGAAATTCCCTCCCCTCTCTTGTTGAGTTTTCGTCCAACACCCTCTCCCCCTCTAGCCTAAGTGGCCCTTGGCGAATACCGCCCCTCTAAAAAAGAAGCCCTAGCCGAAACCTACCCCCCCTCCCTTGATAGAAAAGTTGTCTTCTAGTATTGTTATAATGCCCAAAATACCCTATCCCAAATCCCTTAGTACTTAGTAGAAGTTGTGAAGAACTTCTAAGGGTTCTTGGAGCTATCGGAGCATACAACTTAGGAGCTAAACCTTGCTCAGGATCGACGTATTATCTAGGATATTATTGGGCTTATCGAGGTAAATAAACTTGTCCTTCTTTTGTAATTAGAGAATACATACTGTAGAAGTATAGAAATAAGTATTAAATACTTAGAAGGATATTACAGAATAGAATTGAACTGTTATCACAGTAGAAGGGTTTAAAAGAAGAATAATTGAACTATACTTACTTAGAATGTTTTCATGATGAGACTTGAGTAGCTCACGGGTAGGAAGTCTGCCGATTTTCCGTAGAATAAAGGACCCTGCTTAGAATCGTTTCTGAGTAGTCTAGACGTTGATAGACGTGTCTGACTATTATAGGTTGATTCTCTGCGCGCGACATATTCAACTTGGCAGGTGGTTTTCGCCGAGAAGGTATGTGATTCTTCCTAAAGCATGATATTTTAAAATATATATATAGTACGATAGACGTACATGTGTTTACTGAATAATAACTACGGCAATGTCTTTTGACTTAAGCCTGAATAATAATTACGGCAATGTCTTTTGACTTAAGCCTGAATAATGAGAGTCTTGATGCATTTCAAAAGAATACTGAATCATTTTAACAGAAGAGAACTAATTGGTTTTTAAACAAAAAGCTTAAGAGTTATACTAGCTTTATGGGAAGTTAGGTATAACAACTTAAAATTTATAAAAGGAACAGTTTACTTGTGTGTTTATAACAGACTTATATTGATTTATGAAAGAATAATAAAATGGTTTGATAAGTAGACATGATATGATGCTATGTGTGGTAGTGACTTGTAACGTTTGTATAAGAGGGTATTCTTGTTGTGCTTATGTTGTTTAACGATAAGCTGTTATGTTAGTATTATATCACTCACCTCTTGACATGTTACCGGGGGTTAAGCTGCCCTCCGATGCGGGGTAGACTCAGGCGGTCTGGGACCATGATTCGAGAATACCTCATGCAGGTCCAGGGGACCTATGCGGAGCTACGAGAGTTCCAGGTTAGTGTGCGGGGTTATACCTCATGCGGTCTATGTGGCCATGCGGACTATGAGTCCAGGATGATGCCGAGGAGTAGCTACCCTCGATGCGGGGTTATACCCTATGCGGGCCTATGTGAGTGGCCTATGCGGACTACGAGAGTCCAGGATTAGGCTTGCGTAGTGATACTACGGGCAATTGGCCCTGCTTCGATCATTCGCAGCCTAGAAAAGACCTGTTACAGTTCACCTATTGTTGCTCTTGTTTATGATATGGCACTATGTGCGGTTACATTGGTTGTTTCGTGCATATTTATAAAATTGGTTTTAAAATGATATTATTTCATTTAAGTACTTTACAGTTTCACATACTTAGTACCTGTTATCGACCTCCTTGGGGCTGCGTTCATGCCGCGGTAAGGCGGCAGTGCTAGATCCACATCCTTAGGATCTTTGCGTTGGTGTCGAAGCTCCATCTTCTAGGAGGCTCTACTTTTGGGTATGATCTCCCTGTATTGTAGATAGTTTTGTACATTCAGGGTATGGCGGGGCCCTGTCCCGCCATAGTTCTTTACTTCCTTAGAGGTCTGTAGTCCTATTGTACAGTTGGGATGTAACTGCAAAACTATGTTTATATATATATGCCGAAAGGCAAGCTTTTCTTCAGATAAACTGTTTCTCCCTTTTAATAATGTTTCTTGTCTTGTTTTATATTTCCGCTAATTTTCTCTGATGTATGACTGCTTGGGTGCCCGGGTAAGGCACCAGTCACGGGCCCCGGAACGGGTCGTGACAAAAGTGGTATCAGAGCAGTTAATCCTCGGAAAGTGTCTACAGACCGTATCTAGTAGAGTCTTGATTATCGGTGTGTTGTGCACCACACCAATAATCAAGAGGCTATAGGATATTTAGGATTGGTTTCCATTCTTCTCACTCTGAGATCGTGCTTTAGAGCTGTGTTAAAGTTGGACCCCTCTAACGTATTCCTTTTCTGTAACAGTTATGCCTCCACCTAAGGCAACCCGGGCCCAGAAGGGAAAGGCAGCCGAGGGAGCTGCTAGTGGGACACCTAGAGTCACGAGGGCTCAGGCCCAGTCTATACCCGAGACGACGAGTTCTACGACGCCGCCGACCCCAGGAGGGTTTAGGGCCGCAGCAGTGGCTGATGAGACCACAGATTTACACCTCCAGGTCCCGGCACCGAGCAGATGAGATGGGTTCTGAGAGATGGCGCCATCGCCGTGATCGTGGCGAACATGAGACGAGCTAGACGCGGCGATTCGATTCCAGCCCCAGTAGCACCCGTGGTTCACCCGAGGGCAGACAGTTTGAGGCTACGGGATTTCCTGAGTTGTAGCCCGCCAGAGTTCTACGGGTCGAGGCCAGAGGATGATCCGCAGGAGTTCATCCGACAGTTGCAGAGGATCATGCGGGTGATCAAGGCGTCAGAGACCGAGTCCGTGACCTTCGGTTCGCATCGGCTACGTGATACCGCAGTCGATTGGTTTGATTCGTGGGAGTTATCCCGGGGAGAGCACGCGTCCCCAGCTACTTGGGATGAGTTCTCGGAGGCTTTCCTCACTCACTTCTTGCCTCCACAGATGAGGAGGGCACGGGCCGATAGATTTTTGTTACTGAGGCAGAGAGGACGCACAGTTAGGGAGTACAATGTCGAGTTTGATTCATTGGCTCGATATGTCCCAGCGTTGGTAGCAGATATGGAGGATAGGGTACACCGCTACGTCACCGGGCTAGATGATTATGTGGCCGAATCTTGTGCGGGTGTTTCTCTTCAGCCGGGTATGGACATTACCCGCATGCAGGCTCATGCTCTTGGATGTGAGGCGTAGACCGACGGGTTGTGACAGCAGCGAGAAGACCAGGACGGCAGGGTCTTTTGGTGGCTATCGTGGTGGGCGGCCTCAGCAGCAGTCTAGATTTGCACCACAGCCAGCTCAGAGCACCCTGCCGTCTCGGCCACGGCCGGAGATATTCGAGGCGCACCAGTGGCCCGAGGGCTTGAGCGTCCAGAGCGGCGGATCGGCGATCGGGACCACCCTCGGTGTGCCGTCACGGTAGATCCCACCGGGAGTTGTGGTGCCGCTACGGGAGCTTGTTTGATTGTGGCGGCAGGTCACTTTGCAGGAACCGTCCGACCAAGGCGGTCAGAATAGTAGGGTCAGCTACGTGTTCTTTCAGTCTTCTTCATCCCCAAGCGATTACTCGCCGGGCGTGGTACTCATGGACGGCCGTCGCGGCAGAGGTCGTGGCTCGGGTCGATTCTAGCGGTCCTCGAGAATCGCATTTATGCCTTGTCGGCCGGCGGGATCGTGAGGCCTCACCGATGTTGTCCGCAGTACCTTATCGGTTCGGATTTGATGTGTATGCCTTGATAGATCCGGGTTCTACTCTGTCCTATATATCTCCCCTTATTGCTAGTAGGATAGGGATAGAGCCTGAGTCCATAGACACTTTCGAGGTAGCTACGCCAGTGGGTGATTCTGTGGTAGCTCGGCGGGTATATATGGCTTGTCCAGTGACCATTTACAGTCGTCAGACCCTAGCCGACTTGATAGAGTTGGATATGATTGATTTCGATGTGATCATGGGTATGGATTGGCTAGCTTCTTGCTACGCCAATGTAGACTGCAGGGAGAGAGTAGTGCGGTTCCAGTTTCCTGAGGAGCCGGTTGTTGAGTGGGAGGGGAGCACTGTATCGCCGAGGGGTAGGTTTATTTCCTACCTCAAGGCTAGGAAGATGGTGCAGAAGGGGTACATCTACCATCTCATTGTGTTTGATACTGAGGCTGCAGTACCAGATTTTCAGTCAGTTCCAGTAGTCAGAGAATTCCCAGACGTGTTTCCAGACGACCTCCCGGGTATCCCTCCTGAGAGGGAGATCGAGTTTTGTATTGACATATTGCCAGACACTCGGCCTATTTCCATTCCGCCATACAGAATGGCACCTGCCGAGTTGAGAGAGTTGAAGGACCAGCTGCGAGATTTGCTGGAGAAGGGCTTCATCAGGCCTAGTGTTTCTCCCTGGGGAGCGCCGGTATTGTTCGTGAAGAAGAAGGACGGGACGCTGCGCATGTGTGTTGATTGACGGTGAACAAGGTGACCATTAAGAACGTATACCCCTTCCCGTGATTGATGATTTGTTCGACCGATTGCGGCGCGAGATGTTTCTCCAGATTGATCTGCGATCGGGCTATCATCAGTGAAGTCGAGAGGTGGATGTCCCTAGATCGCATTCGGACGTGCGGGCATTATGAGTTCAGTCATGTCTTTTGGGCTGACCAATGCTCGCGGTATTCATGGATTTGATGAACCGAGTGTTCAAACCATTTTGGACACGTTTGTGATAGTGTTCATTGATGATATCTTGGTTTATTCTCGCCAGAGCGGGAAGCACGCGGATTATTTGAGGACTGCGTGATTCTCGGGACCAGCGATTATACGCCAAGTTTTCCAAATGTGAGTTTTGGTTAACCGGTGGCTTTTCTTGGGCATATTGTCGGGTGATGGCATTCGAGTGGATACGGCCAAGATCGAAGCGATCGAGACTTGGCCTAGACCTACTACTCCGCAGAGGTTCGCGATTTCGGGCCTTGCGAGTTATTATCGGCGTTCGTAGAAGTTTGCTTATCTCTGCACCATTGACTAGGTGACTCGAGCGGCTAAATTTCGATGGTGATGCTTGTGAGCGGGGTTTCCGATTCTTGAAGGAGAGATCGACGACGCCCCGTTCTTACTCTTCCAGAGGGTCCAGACGGTTATGTCGTATATTGTGATGCGTCAGGCATGGGGTTGGGATGTGTGTTGATGCAGCAGGGCAAGGTTATAGCGTATGCATCCCGACAGCTGAAGAAATACGAGAGGAACTACCCCACCCATGATTTGGAGTTGGCAGCGGTGATTCACGCCTTGAAGATCTGGAGGCACTATTTGTATGGGGTTCACGTGGATATTTATACAAACCACAAGAGCCTCCAATATATCTTCAGCCAAAGGGAGCTGAACTTACGACAGAGACGGTGGTTAGAGTTGCTTAAGGATTACGATGTTGATATCCTATACCACCCGGGGAAGGCCAATGTTGTGGCAGATGCTCTTAGTCGTAGGTCGATAGGGAGCCTATCAGATGTGCAGCTAGAGAGGAGGGACATGGTTCGTGATTTGCATCAGTTAGCGAGCCTTGGTGTCCGTTTGATTGATTCTGATAGCAGTGGGGTTCGAGTTCGTGAGGTTGCCGAGTCTTCCATCGTCGAGGAGGTGCAGAGGCAACAGTTCGAGGATCCAGTTTTGACACGTTATCGTGATACGACTCTTCGTGAGGGGAAGGGTCCTTTTGAGGTAGCACCTGATGGGGTGCTATGGTTTGAGGCGAGTTGTGTGTTCGGATGTTTGAGGACTTGGCGGCGAGTTCTTGGGGAAGCACACAGCGCGCGTTACTCTATCCATCCAGGGTCGACCAAGATGTACCACGACCTTAGATTTATGTATTGGTGGGATGGCTTGAAGAGGGACGTTGCAGAGTTCGTAGCTCAGTGCCCGTGTTGTCAGCATGTGAAGGTAGAGTACCAGAGGCCTGGTGGTTTGTTGCAGACGATAGAGATCCCGACCTGGAAGTGGGAGGTGATCAACATGGACTTCATCACAGGATTACCTCGCACTCAGAGGAGACATGATTCTATATGGGTTATCGCCGACGGTGTCGAAATCAGCCCACTTTCTTCCGTCGGGGCGACTTTTTCGGTGAGGATTATGCGGACTTTATATCAGAGATCGTCGATCGCATGGAGTCCCTATTTCGATCATATCGCATGAGAGCCGGTTCACGGCTAACACGGAGGTCATTCGAGAAGGTTTGGGGACGCAGTGAGCACGAGTACTACATTCCATCCGCACGAGCAGACGGGCGGCGCACTATCCGGACTCTCGAGGATATCTGCATGAGCCCGTGTTATTGACCGAGGTAGTGGGAGGATCATTTGCCTCTAGTTGAGTTTGCGTACAATAATAGCTACCACTCCAGATTCGGATGGCGCCTTATGAGGCCTTGTATGGGAGGAAGTGCAGTCGCGATAGGCTGGTTCGATGTGGCGAGTGCGATTAGTGGGACCAGATTTGGTGCAGTGACGATGGATAAGGTGAAGCTTATTCGGGAGAGGTTCTTGATACTTCGAGTCGGCGAAGTCATACGCAGATCATCGTCGTCGGCATCCGGAGTTCGAGGTTGATGATTGGGTTTTCTGAAGGTGTCACCCATGAAGGTGTGATGAGATTTGGGAAGAGGAAACTCGGCCAAGGTACATTGGGTCGTATCAGATTGTCCGCAGGGTAGGCAAGGTTGCCTATGAGTTGGATCTGCCGTCCGATCTGGAGGCAGTGCATCCGGTGTTTCATGTTTCTATGCTGAGGAGATGTATCGGGGATCCATCTAGAGTGCATCCGATTGACGATGTCCAGGTGACCGAGGGGTTATCGTATGAGGAGACTCCCATAGCGATAGTCGATCGTCAGGTTAGGCGTCTGCGGACGGGGCGTGGCCGTCAAAGTCTTGTGGCGGAACGAGCTCAGGGAGGAGATGACGTGGGAAGCTGAGGAGGACATGAGGCAGAAGTATCCTCACCTATTCCCCACACCTCCAGGTAATTCACTTTCCTACTTGTAAATCTTCATTATCGTTTATGCCTAAGTGTTGTTTTGTGGCCGTGTGTGGCATTTACAAACTGTTTAAGTTATGAAGAACCTTATCGTTATCTGTCTTGGGAAGGAACATTCGGGACGAATGTTTCTAAGGAGGGGAGAATGTTATACATCGTATTTCCAGAGTATGTACGTGAGGGCATACGTACAAAAGTTTAGCCTTAAAGGTTAGGCCTTGGACAAAAATACTTGGGCACAACTCACTAAAAGAATCGTTTTCCGATGAAACGTTTTACAAGACTCGCGTAGGGTAAATTCCGGCTATGCCATTTCTAATTTTTGCGGATTTTTCCGAGAGACGTAACACTTTGGACCAACGAGAGGGCGACACTTGTCACCCTCTAATTGATGGATGTGTGGGCGGTATAGGGCCGAATGGATGGACTATTTTGTCAAGTAGTTGGTAGGATATTTTGTGTGCAAGTTGGCTAAGGTACACTTGCCCTAATCTTGACCTTACACTTGCCTAGCACATGGCTTAATCTTGGCCATTGGTTGGCCACTTCTTGACCTATAAATACCCCCTTAAGATGAAGAGTTCTTCATCCACAAAATCTTTCTCCAAGTCTTGAAATTCCCTCCCCTCTCTTGTTGAGTTTTCGTCCAACACCCTCTCCCCCTCTAGCCTAAGTGGCCCTTGGCCGAATACCCCCATAAAAAGAAGCCCTAGCCAAACCTACCCCCTTGATAGAAAAGTTGCCTTCTAGTATTGTTATAATGCCCAAAATACCATATCCCAAATCCCTTAGTACTTAGTAGAAGTTGTGAAGAACTTCTAAGGGTTCTTGGAGCTATCGGAGCATACAACTTAGGAGCTAAACCTTGCTCAGGATCGACGTATTATCTAGGATATTATTGGGCTTATCGAGGTAAATAAACTTGTCCTTCTTTTGTAATTAGAGAATACATACTGTAGAAGTATAGAAATAAGTATTAAATACTTAGAAGGATATTACAAAATAGAATTGAACTGTTATCACAGTAGAAGGGTTTAAAAGAAGAATAATTGAACTATACTTACTTAGGACTGTTTTCACAGTAGACTTGAGTAGCTCACCGGGTAGGGAAGTGCTGCCCGATTTTCCGTAGAATAAAGGACCCTCTGCTTAGAATCGTTTCTGAGTAGTCTAGACGTTGATAGGCGTGTCGACTATTATAGGTTGATTCTCTCGCGTGACATATTCAACTTGGCGGTGGTTTTCGAGAAGGTATGTGATTCTTCCTAAAGCATGATATTTTAAAATATATATATATAATGCGGTAGACGTACATGTGTTTCTTGAATAATAACTACGGCAATGTCTTTTGACTTAAGCACGAATAATAATTACGGCAATGTCTTTTGACTTAAGCTGAATAATGAGAGTCTTGATGCATTTCAAAAGAATCTTGAATCATTTTAATGAAGAGAACTAATTGGTTTTTAAACAAAAGCTTAAGAGTTATACTAGCTTTATGGGAAGTTAGGTATAACAACTTAAGATTTATAAAAGGAAACGCTTTACTTGTGTGTTTATAATGACTTATATTGATTTATGAAAGAATAATAAAATGGTTTGATAAGTAGACATGATATGATGCTATGTGTGGTAGTGACTTTTAACGCTTGTATAAGAGGTATTCTTGTTGTGCTTATGTTGTTTAACGATAAGTTGTTATGTTGGTATTATATCACTCACCTCTTGACATGTTCACGGGGTTAAGCGCCTCCGACGGGGTAGACTTCGGTGATGCAGGACCATGATTCGAGAATACCTCATGCGGGTCCAGGACCTATGCGGAGCTACGAGTTCCGGTTAGTGTGCGGGGTTATACCTCACGCGGTCTATGTGGCCATGCGGACTACGAGTCGGGGCGATGCCGAGTAGCTACCATCGATGCGGGGTTATACCCTATGCGGGCCTATGTGAGTGGCCTATGCGGACTACGGGAGTCCAGGATTAGGCTTGCGTAGTGATACTATGGGCAATTGGCCCTGCTTCGATCATTCGCAGCCTAGAAAAGACCTGTTACAGTTCACCTATTGTTGCTCTTGTTTATGATATGGCACTATGTGTGGTTACATTGGTTGTTTCGTGCATATTTATGAAATTGGTTTTAAAATGATATGATTTCATTTAAGTACTTTACAGTTTCACATACTTAGTACCTGTTGTACTGACCTCCTTCAGGGGGCTGCGTTCATGCCGCAGGTAAGGGCAAGCAGGTGCTAGATCCACATCCTTAGGATCTTTGCGTTGGTGTCAGGAGCTCCATCTTCTCCGGAGGCTCTACTTTTGGGTATGATCTCCCTGTATTGTAGATAGTGTTGTACAGTCAGGGTATGGCGGCCCCTGTCCGCCATAGTTGTTACCTCCTTAGAGGTACGTAGTCCTATTATACGATTGGGATGTAGCGCAAAACTATGTTTATATATATATGCCGAAAAGGCAAGCTTTTCTTCGTATAAACTGCTTTCTCCTTTTAATAATGTTTCTTGTCTTGTTTTATATTTCCGCTGATTTTCTACGATGTATGGCTGCAGGTGCGGGTAAGGCACGATCCACGAACCGAGCAGTCGTGTGAGTTAAGAGACTAATTGTACTTGAAAGTTAAGAGAATTGATTCGAAAATATATAATACTTGGTTTTAAAAAAAGTATAAGTCTCTTGGTTATAAAAGGAATGAGTTTGTCTAAAACCATAAAGGGTTATAACGGCTTTATGAGAAGTTGGTTATAACGGCTTTATGGAAGGTTAAGAGAATAGTTTTCTCTAATAAAGTAATCAAAGAATAACTTGAATTAAGGAAGGGCAATTTGATTTAAGTGTATCACTTGCTCAAAGCTTTAAGGTAAGGGTCACTTGATTTAGAAGCCGAGAAATGTATTTCTAAAGTATAGTGACTTATGTGAAATGTACACAAGCCTTGATACTACGGGTGTTAGTATCTTGGGGTTTTATATGAAAAGGAATCTTTTGAAAAGAATGTAAGCACGTAGTACTTGGGGTTAAATTCCCGGATTTTTATGTGTGAAGCGAAAGTGCCATGAGTTTATAAAAAAATGGAAGTCTAAAGGGTTAATGAACTTGCCTAGGTTTGCTTGTGATAGCTTTGAGTGCAAGTATTATATGTCTATGTTGTCGTGTCTCTCAGTTGGAGGGTCGGCTGGCTGGTTGTAAGTTTACTTGGACGTACCGACAGTGATGTGGGATTCCACGGGTATGCTTCCATTATGATTGATCCTTGGACATGCTTATACGATGTGGGATTTCGGGGCATGTGACCAGGACGCGTTAGATGCGGACATTTTATCGACGTCTGCGGCGACGGGGATTCCACGGGTATGCTTCCATTGTGATTGATCTTGGCCATGCTTATACGATGAGGGATGCCGGGGCATGCAGCCAGGATGCGGGTTAGATGCCCGCGTGTTTTATTACTCCATGGCCATGCTTATACGATGTGGGATTCCGGGGCATGCGACCATGTTATATTATTACTCCATGGGCTAGCTCCCGTGAAGACTGCACTACGATGAGGATGCCGAGGCACGTTATGGCCATGCTTATACGATGTGGGATTCGGGCATGCATGCGTTATATATATATATATATATATATATATATATATATATATATGTGTTGTGTATGTGTACGCCGACAGTGAGGTGGGATGCCACGGGCGCGTCACATGGTTATATGTTACACCTACGGCTGCCGGCAGTGATGTGGGATTCCACGGGCAGGAGATATATATATATGTGTTGTGTATGTGTACGCCGACAGTGAGGTGGGATGCCACGGGCGCGTCACATGGTTATATTTTACACACTGCAGTGCCGGTGATGTGGATTCCAGGCGGGAGATATATATGTGTTGTGTATGTATGCGCCCGGCGGTGAGGTGGGATGCCACGGGCGCGTCACATGGTTATATTTTACACTTATAGTTGTCGGCAGTGATGGGGGATTCCACGGGCACGCTTTGATATTTGTGTGACTTGATCGCGTCCCAGATTGGGCCGGGTAGTATATGCGTCCCTCCATAAGGGGCCGGATTATGTTATGAAAGATAAGTAAGTTATATGGTAATGAACTTAATGATTTTTCCTAATCATGTACATAAGAATGTGACTATAACTTTTATTGAAAATGGGAAAAGATAATAAGGTACGATTAAGTTCATAAGTGGTAATGACACGGCAGGATCTGGTATGTATTTTTATACTTGTCCCTGTCATTCTTTTGTACAGTTATGATCTGTTTACTGTACGTTATTTTTGTTCCATATTCGGTACCTGTTGTACTGACCCCCTTCGGGGGGCTGCGTTCATGCCCGCAGGTTTTAGGTACCCAGGTTGGTGATCCTTGCTCTTAGGATCTCGGTTCAGTTTTTGGGAAAAAGCTCCATTTGCTCCGGAGGCTTATCTCTTGGTATGGTTTTCCCTGAGGTTGTAGATTCATGTATATTCGAGGTATGGCGGGGCCACTGTCCATACGATTGTTATGTTAAAACACTTAGAGGTCTGTAGTCTCATATTGTGGGTCAGTTTGTAAAGTAAAGGAGGCTACTGCTTAGGTTGTATATATATATATGTCGGTGAAGGTAGCCTATCGGCTAACTGTTGTTTTATACATTTTTATTTTTAGTTTCATGTATGTTCCACTGATTATCTACGATGTATACTGTAGTGGTGCCTGAGTAGGGCACGATCGCCAGCCCGGTTGGTCGTGACAGTATGGTGGGGCCCTGTCCCGTCACAGTTGTTATTCTTAGAGGTCTGTAGTCATATCTTGTGGATTGGGTTGTAAGAACAAAGATGTAACTGTTTTTTTGGTTATGTATATTTCACGGAAGGTGGCCTTATCGGCTAGCCTGTTGATATTTACTATCTAGTATTTTATGAGTTTTTGTATGTTCCGCTGCTATTCTCTGATGTATACATGTAAGGGGTGCCCAGGTAGGGCACTAGTCGTGGGCCCGTGGTCGGGTCGTGACAGTAGACCATATCATATTTACGGTTATAGCAATGCCTTCTCCTAGTAGGATTATGATTAGTAGGGAGATCGAAGTTGGATTGAGTGTAAATACGAGTAGTATGTTCTCTATCATGATAGATCCATCAGAGGATATGAGTAAGTTGTTTTCCCAGGTATCGACGAACCTAATAGTACCAGAGGAGTTGAGGGAAGCTCATGTACCATAAGTCCTACCACCGGCTCCATCTGATTAGGATGTAAGGAGATCGATGCAGGTATTGAATCAATTAGTTGCCTCTCAAGAATGATTTCATCCTAGAACATCTATAGAGATAGGCCCTTGAGGGGGCGGGGAGCTCATAACCGATGGAGTTTATTAGTCAGAAATCGCTGATAGTTAAAAAGGTCAAAGATGCCAATATCTTAGGGGTAAAGTGGTAAATATCGAGTGAGACCTCTCGACCATCTTGTAGTCAGTGTGGTCGAGCGTATGCCAGATTATGCCATAAAGGTACAGGGGATTGGCTTAGTGTGGCAGCCATAGCCACAATGTTCTGAAGTGTCCTACATTGATGCGCAAGGTAAGGATAAGAGGATTACAAGATGTACATATGATAAAACAAAAGACATAATTGGAAGGTTTAGCAGGTTATGAAAAGCTACACGATTCACAGTGATTCATGATGATTAGAGTGAGGGAATATGTGTCACGACCCGAATCTGGGCCCGTGACTGGTGCCTTACCCCGGGCACCCTAGTGATACAACATCAGAGTAATCAGCGGAACATAAAACACATACATGAAACAAATGAAGTACAAAACAGTAATCTGAGGAAAACTTGCCTTTCGGCATATATATATAAATAACAACTCCTACAAATGAACAGTTTAATCCTTTTTACAAACCCTCTTACAATTTCTGCCCACAACAGTACTACAGACCTCTACGAATGATACGACAACAATGGCGGGACAGGGCCCCGCCACACCCCTGAATGTAAATACCTACAACGACAGGGGACTATACCAAGATAAGCCTCCGGAGAAACGGAGCTTTCCCAAACGCTGAACTGTGACCCTAAGAGCGAGGATCAACGACTGGTGTACCTTTACCTGCGGCATGAACGCAGCCCCCCGAAGGAGGTCAGTACAACAGGTACCAAGTATGTGAAACTGGAAATAAATACTGTAAATGAAATCATAGTAGTCTATATAAAGCAGGAGACATGTATGATAACCAAACTACAGTTCACAATAATTAAGCAGTCATGTCAAGTCAGGGACTCACGCCCTCAAAGTTATCACAATAAAACCGTACGGGGCAAGTACGAAGGCATAGCCGACTACTAAGACCCACAGTACCAAAAATACCACAAACTGTATCCCGAGGTCTTTCTAGACCGCACCATGATCGGCCGCCACTCGCCCGCAATATCAATGTCGCGTCTATCCTCGAACTCTCGCAGCCCGCATAGGTCACCCATTGCACCGCATGAGGTATTCCTCGAATCACGGTCCTGCATCACCGAGGTATACCCGCATCGGGCGCTAACCCTCGGTATCCGCCTAGGCTCCCGCACCGCATAGTCTCAAAAGACCGCATAGTCTCAGCAGACGCATAGGAATCCCCGCATCAGGCTAAACACCGGAATGATCAATCCGAGCTACCGCGCTCCGCATAGTCACAAGGATCGCATAGGCCGTATAGACCCGCATCAAGGGTGGCAAGCCCCGTGATAATAAGTCGGGGTATGTGATACAATAAGATAACGCTTAACGCTTGACAACGTAAGCACAACAAGGGTGACCCCCTTACACAATAATCACAAGATACTAACACACGTAGCATCCTAACATGCTTACTTATCAAATCAACAAGAAAGTATTACAAGGCTATCACAAACCAATACAATCAAGTTATACACACAAGGTACTTTCTACTATATGTCAACATGTTCGGGTTTCTATCCCCAAAGTACTTCATACATTAACTTTTTAAAAGATACGTTACTTTCACAAAAGTCACACAATACCCGTAGTATATGAAAATAGAGTGATTATCTTTTGAAGTGAATCAAAACACTTATCTTTGTAAAATCAAGTAACAACATTATTATCCAAACGTCCAAGTTTGCCTAATTTCAAATGTTCAAGTTTGCCTAGTTTCCAATGTTCAAGTTTGCCTTTTTAGAAAGGTTTCGTAGTTCATAGTCTTATTCATTTAAGAATATAATTCTCCTTTAAACAATCTGGGAAACATAAGCCTTATATGTGAGTAGGATATTCTTGTTTATAACAATCTTATTACAGCAGCCATGATCTAGGAAATATCATTTTGTCTCATCTTAGCTTCTATGCAGATGGAAGTTTCTACTGGTTTTAATAATACTTAATCTGTCAAAACATTTCCTTTTATTAACGCTGCAGTGGTTTGTCGATACACATTCTGATTTCCGAAATCAGTAAAACATTCTTAAGCCGTTATTACCTAACTTCCCATAAAGCTAGTATAACTCTTAAGTTTTCAAAAACCAAGTATTACTTCTTCTTTCGAAATGATTCAAAAATCTTTTGAAATACTTCAAGTTCTTTATTATCACATAACAAGCCAGTTATAGTTCAAATCAGTTACCTTTTAAAAACCACAAGTATTTTCTTACCAACATAAAGCTGTTATAACCAACTTCCCATAAAGCCGTTATAACACTTTATGTTTTAAACCAATCAAATACATTTAGCACATGTACGCTCACCGCACTACATAGTTCACACATATCATGCTAGAAGAGATAGGAAGAGGTTCACATACCGCGACGAGTATCGACTAATAGCAAAACGCTCCAAGTACCTCGCCGTCGGCTACTCCTAAGCCAAGTAGATCGCGCCACACGCGATGCTTCAACCTATAAGGCCACAAGGCGCTTATTAACATCTAGATCTTATCGTAGAACATTCTACGTAAAATTCGCAAAGACTCTCCCCGCAACCGCGTAAATCTCCTCTCTATCTGGGCCACCAAGCCAACCAGGGGGGGGGGGGTTCTACGATTAATCCGGACGTGCAAAAGTCTACCTCACAGAAAAGCTACACAAGTCTCATGTCAGATCCTATGTAAATACTGATTCAAGATTCTTCTTCGAAAAGGTTTCTTATTATTCAGCTTAAGTCAAAAGACATTGCGATAACAACGTTCATTCTATATATAGTATACTTCTACTATATAGTATAACAATCTTGTAGTTTACAATTACAATAGAGTGACAAAATATTTACCTCGATAAGACCATAATTATCCTAGTTATAATGTCGATCCCGAGCAAGGTTTAGCTCCTACTCGTGCGCTCAGGCCCGCTCCAAACAACCCTTAGAAGTTCTAACCAACTTCTACTTATTACTCCAACTAACTATGGAGATTTTCCTTAGTGGTTTCGTTTTGTGATCAAGGAAGTATAATAGTATTTCGGGCTTTTGTAAGGTATAACCTTAGAATACTACAAGGTATACGGCTAAGGTAATTTGGGCATTATAACAATACTTTTGAGAGTATTTCTACCAATAGGGGGTATTTATACGAAAACAACTAGGCTAGGGGGGGGGTACCCCACGGCTAGCACCACAAGAGGGGGGGGTGTATACCCCTCGGCCTACCCCACTAGGGGGGGAACTCTCGGCCAAGGGGGGGGGGAACTCTCGGCTAAGGCCTCACAAGGGGGAGGGGGACGCGAACTATCCAACAAGGGCGGGAGGACTTTTAGACTTTGGAATGTATTTGGATGAAGAAGTCTTCAAAGCGGAGAGAGGTATTTATTGGACAAGCCAAGGCCAACCAATGGCCAAGATCTTGCCAAGTGCAAGGCAAGTGTAGGGCCAAGATCTTGCCAAGTGCACCCTAACCAACTACACACAAAATATCCTACCAACCCTTGACCAATTAACCACACTTTCGGCCACCCCTTTACCGCCCAAGCCTAACCAATGAGAGGGTGACAAGTGTCGCCCTCTTGTTGGTCCAAAATGTTTCGTCTCTCGGAAAAATCCGTAAAAATTAAAAATGACATAGCCGGAAATTCCCCTACGAAAGCTGTGAAAACGTTTCGTCGAAAACCGACTCTAACCGGGTGTTGTGAACAAAGTTAATTCGGCCAAGCCTAATTCTCAAGTTCAAATTTTCTACGTACGTCCTTACGTACATACTCTTGGAAATACGGGGTATAACATTCTCCTCTTAGAAACATTCGTCGAATGTTCCTTCTAAGTCTCAAAACAAACGGCGCCATATAGTATTCACTACTAAACTTACGAGAATCAATCACGCGCTGGCCACGTAAACAACTTGCGCAAAATGCTTACATCCAAGTCCACGAAACACCTCTAACATCACCAAAATGATACCACTTTTGTCACTTTGCTCGAGGCATTAACCTTCCTGCGACCCAACAAATGGTACCGGCTGCGTGCGATCACGGTTGTCGACATTCGAACTCTTACCACATTTCGATCGCTTGAACCAAAACTCGGGTTATCATCTTTAACTTGGTCATCATTAGTGGGAACACTGGATGGATCTCGATTTCCTTCTCGAACATAACACGAAAGACTGGACGCACTGCCTCCTAAGTCGGACGGCAAATGCTAACATATAGGCAACCTGGCCTATTCTTCACATGAACTCAAAGGCCCAAGGTAACTCGGGCTAAGTTCCCTCTGTATTCCAAAACTCGTCACACCCAACCCGGGGTGGTATCTTCAAGAAGACCGACCGTCAACCTGAACTCTAAGCGTCGTCGCCGATTATCCGCACGATTTCTCCGAGCTGCCGAACCTCCTCTAGACAAGCTTTACCTATCCACGATCTACCGGAACAAGCCTGAACCAACTATCTGAATCTTGCCAACATCGAACCAATCGACCGGCAACTTACACTTCCGCCCCTACAAGGCTTCATAAGGCGACATCCGAACACTGAATGGTAGCTTAAACACTCCTTCAACAGGAGACAACAATTCTCGCAACTATCCCTGAAATCCAAACACTGGCCCGAGGGCGAATGTGATCGAGACTTACTTGAGTTCCTAACCTTGCTGGTAAAACCTCGAGAAAAAGCGCAACACTGGCTCCACTGCGACATAAGGTGAAGGTAGGCACCCTGCAGCCTCACAACCTTCAGTTAATCAACGCCGCCGAGTAAACGGTCTTTGCTAGAAAGACAAGGCGGTGACCTCCTCGGCGACCATCGGTCGAACGTCCACGAACTCGTATCTGGTTAACTAAACTCGGGCCTAACACCCTCATGACCTACCACAAGGCGGGACCACCACTGACCCCACCACCAAACATGCCGGGTTGACCCGCAACGTGGCCTCAACCCGACCCGGCAACGCGCAAAACGCTAGCTCCCTGAAGGAAAACTCTCACTAATCACGTTACGAAAACCTAACGGTCTTCTTAGCTCAACTACCCTCTTTCATTCCACACTACTCAGGGACTAATCCCACAAACATAACTCACGTGCACTATGCACTCCTATAAGGGTCAAACATAAACAATACATCTTTTACTCGAGATGGCCTTACCTCTAAGGTCTCTACGTATAACACTCTAAGGCTCACACTTTCTCTATCCCCCAAATTTTACTTGGTTAACTAACCAAGATTTCTAATCACAACTAACCTACTGCTATCAGAACATAGCACTTAAGGTATACTCACCTTATCACGTACTACTCTCTAGAGGGTTAAGGATAAACCTGTCTCTACTGCTCCACTCCCCTTAGTCGTTCTAATCAAACTCGCCTGCAGGCGTAGCTAAGGAAGATGACGAACTACCCACCGATCCTAAAGGCTAAGTCCTCCCGCAAGGACACTCTTTCGACATCAGACCCTGACGGTCATAGGTACAACAAGTACCAACTAAAAGACGACATTCCCTGAGATGACGCCGCCACACCGAACACCGAGAAAAATCGAATCGGATGGTTTGGAACGCCGTGTATTTGTGAACGGAAGCTCGAGCTCGACCAACTCTGCATACCTAACGCCCCGAACCTGTGGAGGACCTTCTCGACCGTGGATGCGCATAATCTGATCTGGCGTGAGGCGACTCGCCTCGAAAGTTACCAAAGGGCCTTCCGCTCGCCCTCTTCGTCGCCGTTAACCCGTCGATCTCTACGTTTCTCGGCTGCCGCGCATAAGCCCGCATACGGCCATGCTCGGCCTAATCAAGAACTTACTTTTGCACAACCTTCGTTGATATTCATCAAGACTCGCGATACATCGGTATACTCTCGGTAGTCAAATCCATAGTTAGTAATGGTCGCCTCGAAATCTATATTATCTGCTCCCGCCGTGGGCGAAGGTTCAAATATCATGGTCGCAGAGAATCGCTGCGTGCTAAACTCTTTGGGGCTAGTGGCGACGCAGAACTCCCCGAATGAAGCACCACCCAAGGTGATAATTGGGCATGTGCCCACGTAACCCTCTGTACTCTACTCGCAGCTCCCTCGGCTGCCTTGCCCTCCTGGGCCGGGTTGCCCTACGCGGAGGCATAACGGTAAGGGAAAGAAATACGTTAGAGGGTCCAACTTACAACACAGCTCTAAGGCACGATCTCAGAGTGGGAAGAAATAGAAACCAATCCTAAATATCCTATCGCCTCCTGATTATTGGTGTGGTGCACAACACACCGATAATCAAGAACTTCGGATCGATACGTCAGACACTTTCCGAGGATTAATCGCTCGATACCACTTTTGTCACGACCGAATCGGGCGTGATCGTGCCTTACCGGGCACCCTAGTGATACAACATCGAGTAATCGGCGGAACATAAAACACATACATGAAACAAATGAAGTACAAAGCGATGTCGAGGAAAACTTGCCTTTCGGCATATATATATAAATAACAACTCCTACAAATGAGCAGTTTAATCCTTTTACAAACCCTCTTACAATTTCGCCACAACACATTACTGCACTCTACGAATGATACGACAACAATGGCGGGGCGGGGCCCGCCATACCCCTGAATGTAAATACCTACAACGACAGGGGACTATACCAAGATAAGCCTCCGGAGAAACGGAGCTTTCCCCAACGCTGAACTGTGACCCTAAGAGCGAGGATCAACGACTGGTGTACCTTTACCTGCGGCATGAACGCAGCCCCGAAGGTCGATGCAACCAGTACCAAGTATGTGAAATCGAAATAAATCGTAAATGAAATCATAGTAGTCTATATAAAGCAGGAGACATGTATGATAACCAAACTACAGTTCACAATAAATAAGCAGTCATGTCAAGTCATGGACTCACGCCCTCAAAGTTATCACAATAAAACCGTACGGGGCAAGTACGAAGGCATAGCCGACTACTAAGACCCACAGTACCAAAAATACCTGGCGTATCCCGAGGTCTTTCTGCACCGCATGATTGAAGGCGGCCCGCTGCGCAATATCAATGCGCGCGTCTATCCACGGAACTCTCGCGACTCCGCATAGGTCACCCATGCACCGCATGAGGTATTCCTCGAATCATGGTCCTGCATCGCGGGAGGTATACCCGCATCGGCGGCTAACCCTCGGTATCCGCTAGGCTCCCGCACGCATAGTCTCAAAAGACCGCATAGTCTCAACAGACGCATAGGGAATCCCCATATCGGGCTAAACACCCGAATGATCAATCTCGGAGCTACCGCTCCGCATAGTCACAAGGATCGCATAGCCGATAGACCGCATCAAGGGTGGCAAGCCCCTGTATAATAAGTCAAGGGTATGTGATACAATAACGATCGCTTAACGCTTGACAACGTAAGCACAACAAGAGTGACCCTTTACACAACATCACAAGATACTAACACACGTAGCATCCTAACATGCTTACTTATCAAATCAACAAGAAAGTATTACAAGGCTATCACAAACCAATACAATCAAGTTATACACACAAGGTACTTTCTACTATATGTCAACATGTTCGGGTTTCTATCCCCAAAGTACTTCATACATTAACTTTTTAAAAGATACGTTACTTTCACAAAAGTCACACAATACCCGTAGTATATGAAAATAGAGTGATTATCTTTTGAAGTGAATCAAAACACTTATCTTTGTAAAATCAAGTAACAACATTATTATCCAAACGTCCAAGTTTGCCTAATTTCAAATGTTCAAGTTTGCCTAGTTTCCAATGTTCAAGTTTGCCTTTTTAGAAAGGTTTCGTAGTTCATAGTCTTATTCATTTAAGAATATAATTCTCCTTTAAACAATCTGGGAAACATAAGCCTTATATGTGAGTAGGATATTCTTGTTTATAACAATCTTATTACAAAGACCATGATCTAGAAATATCATTTTGTCTCATCTTAGCTTATGCAGATGGAAGTTTCTCGGTTTTAATAATACTTAATCTGTCAAAACATTTCCTTTTATTAACGCTGCAGTGGTTTGTCGATACACATTCTGATCTCCGAAATCAGTAAAACATTCTTAAGCCGTTATTACCTAACTTCCCATAAAGCTAGTATAACTCTTAAGTTTTCAAAAACCAAGTATTACTTCTTCTTTCGAAATGATTCAAAAATCTTTTGAAATACTTCAAGTTCTTTATTATCACATAACAAGCCAGTTATAGTTCAAATCAGTTACCTTTTAAAAACCACAAGTATTTTCTTACCAACATAAAGCTGTTATAACCAACTTCCCATAAAGCCGTTATAACACTTTATGTTTTAAACCAATCAAATACATTTAGCACACGTGACGCTCACCGTACTACATAGTTCACACATATCATGCTAGAAGAGATAGGAAGAGGTTCACATACCTCGCGACGAGTATCGACTAATAGCAAAACGCTCCAAGTACCTCGCCGTCGGCTACTCCTTAAGCCAAGTAGATCGCGCCACGCGATTTCAACCTATAAGGCCACAAGGCGCTTATTAACATCTAGATCTTATCGTAGAACATTCTACAGAAAATTCGGCAGCACCTCCCCCCCCCCCGCAACCGCGTAAATCTCCTCCTCTATCGGGGCCGGCTACCAAGCCAACCAGGGGGGGTTATACGTTTAATCCGGACGTGCACAATTCTACCTCACAGAAAAGCTACACAAGTCTCAGAATACACCCTATGTAAATACTGATTCAAGACTCTTCTTTCGAAAAGGTTTCTTATTATTCAGGCTTAAGTCAAAAGACATTGCCGATAACAACGTTCAGTTCTATATATAGTATACTTCAACTATATAGTCTAACAATCATGTAGTTTCCAATTATAATAGAGGGACAAAATATTTACCTCGATAAGCCCATAATTATCCAAGTTATAATGTCGATCCTGAGCAAGGTTTAGCTCCTACTCCGTGCGCTCCGACCCGCTCCAAACAACCCTTAGAAGTTCTAACCAACTTCTACTTATTACTCCAACTAACTATGGAGATTTTCCTTAGGGTTTCGGTTTGGATCAAGGAAGTATAATAGTATTTCTGGGCTTTTTGTAAAGGTATAACCTTAGAATACTACAAGGTATACGGCTAAGGTAATTTGGGCATTATAACAATACTTTTGAGAGTATTTCTACCAAGAGGGGGGGTATTTATACGAAAACAACTAGGCTAGGGGGGGTACCCCACGGCTAGCACCACAAGAGGGGGGGGTGTATACCCCTCGGCCTACCCCACTAGGGGGGGGAACTCTCGGCTAAGGCCTCACAAGGGGGAGGGGGACGAGAACTATACAACAAGGGAGGGAGGAATTTTAGACTTAGGAATTTATTTGGATGAAGAAGTCTTCAAAGGGAGAGGGTATTTATAGGACAAGCCAAGGCCAACCAATGGCCAAGATCTTGCCAAGTGCAAGGCAAGTGTAGGGCCAAGATCTTGCCAAGTGCACCCTAACCAACTACACACAAAATATCCTACCAACCCTTGACCAATTAACCACACTTTCGGCCACCCCTTTACCGCCCAAGCCTAACCAATGAGAGGGTGACAAGTGTCGCCCTCTTGTTGGTCCAAAATGTTTCGTCTCTCGGAAAAATCCGTAAAAATTAAAAATGACATAGCCGGAAATTCCCCTACGAAAACTGTGAAAACGTTTCGTCGAAAACCGACTCTAACCGGGTGTTGTGAACAAAGTTAATTCGGCCAAGCCTAATTCTCAAGTTCAAATTTTCTACGTACGTCCTTACGTACATACTCTTGGAAATACGGGATATAACAATATGTTATGTACGTGTGACCTAATTGTGATATCTTACCTGGAATAGATGGGGAATAGTCCCAGGATATCATTAACGAGAATGGATTTCCACAATCGAATAGTCCGGAGAGTGACCATCAGTAGAAATTAAGAAGATCACGTAAAGTGGCGTACCCAGAATAGTGATCCCAAGTCATATATAAAGATCGAGTTATCCAAGATAGTGGAAGGGGATATAAGCCTATCATCCACGGTAAAGGCCATACCGCGTATTATTGAGAATTACATGTATCAATGTTAGTAAGTTAAGGCATGTTATAGGTATTGGACTGGTAAGGTCTTCAGCTTCATTGTGTAGCGTGTTACAATTTTAAATAACCTCCAGATAATAATAGAGTGTTAGTGACGGTTAAGGATGAGAACTATGGAATAATCGAAGAATGGTGGAATAATATAATGGTATGATCAAGTATCAAGGCAGAAATATTTTCGTTTAATAACGAGTAGAATTAAGGATTGCGAAAAGAAGGATAAAGGTGAATGAGATTATAGTTGTGCAGGTTTCACAAAGGTATTATTACTCCAGAACGGTGTAAGGACCAATGGTGGAGGAAGAAAAGAACTCTTCGGCCAAAGATGACAAAACTCTGATGATCAGGAAGATAGTTTGATAAATACTTTGAGATAGGAGATTTTCCCCAAGGCAATTTGAAATGGAAACCTCCACCGTGCCGAGGGAGGGGGACCCGGGCTTCCCCTTCATTACTTCTTTTAAAAAAGATCATCAGCAGAGGAGACAACCCATTTATGAGTATTTTTATTTGTTTCGATCTTTATTTTTCTATTTTTTCTTATGTGTTATTTATACTTAGTTGCTTGTTTCGATCTTCCTTTTTCTATTTTTTCTTTTGCAAATGGATTATGATCTATACTAGACTTTTGGTCAATTATTTTTATTATTATATCGTGGTTGATCAACGTTGTTTGTATATAGATCATAAAGAATGCCTAGATGCAGAATAAGAGGAGGACAAATAGTCCCCCATTCTGTTGATATGGTTCAAACCCATTGTAATGTGAATGTTAAAAATACAAAATAAAAAGAAATGGTGAAGAAGTTGTAAGACGAGAAGGAAAAATACTATAGAAACTGATAGTGATGCCTACTCAGACCCCATGGATGAGTATAGTGTGGATGAAGATCAAGATGAACGAGGTGATGGTTATATTTCTAAGAATGATTTAAAGCAGTCTGGTTCTGATGAAGATATTGATCCCCTGTTCTAACGAGAAGGATTTAATCTTCATCACGCTACAATCACTACCACCGCTGTCAACGCCTTTCACCCGACGTACTCCTCTTGAGAAATGATATGGAGTGTCTTTTCATGGGGATCAGAGATGACATACAGTGGTTGAAAGGCTCGGGAAAGAGATTGATGATGTGACCATCATCTTCCTACCCCCTAATAGACTATTATTTTATGTAGTTTTTTTTAAAAACTTTTATTTATGAAAAGAGAATGGAGGAGATTGATCAAGAAAGATAATGGAGGAGTTTGAGCAAGAAACAATACAATGGAGGAAATAAATCAGAAATAAGTCAAACTGGAAATAAACCACCTTACTCTATAATAACTCACTGCTTAGGACAATTTTAGAATATTTTGATCAATGATAAACCAAAGAAATAAAGGCAGTTGTTGGTATGTGAAGCATGTTGAATTTGCACTAGGCCAACGAATAAAATTTAAAAAAAAAAAAAGAAAACCAAACCCAAACCCCAAACCTCAAAATGCAAAAATCTAAAGGATTGTGGATAGGTATACCATAAACCGACTATCATCAATTGCTAACAGTTATCATTTCGGCTCGACTTCACGCATGGTCAATAATTATCCACATGTTATATATAGATCAAGGATAATATTTGTCTAAAATTACATAATTAAATAAAATAAATAAAAGGATATGTCACTATTTAAATATTATAATAACACTTTAATACATCATATCAGAGTCCCCATCAATTGAACACATGATCAAAAGAGCTTTAAAACAAGTAATGATACTTAAAAGGCCAATATTTGTCTAAAAATACTACAAATAAATAAAATAAAAAGAATTGATACTATTTAAATATTATAATAATACTTTAATATATTATATGAGAGTCTTCATCTATTGAACACATGATCAAAAGAGTTTTAGGACAAGTAATGATACTTAAAAGACATATATTTATCTAAAAGGTCATAAATAAATAAATAAACTTGATACTATTTAAACATTATAATAAAATTTTAATACATCATATGAGAGTCTCCCTCCATTAGACACATGTTCCAAAGAGTTTAAGCACAATTAATGATTGTCCCTGGAAAAAGATTGTGTTTTGAGAACAATGACTTATTGTCAGACTAATTGGATACTAGTGTTATGATTACCATTACTTGAACTAAAACTCTTTTAATAAAGTTTTAAATGAATGGAGACTCTCATATGATGTATTAAAGTGTTAATATAATGTTTAAACAATATCGTGTTTTTTTTTTATTTGTTTATGACCTTTGTGGACAAATATACACCTTTTAAGTATCATTACATGTCCTAAAACTATTTTGCTCATGTGTTAAATGGATGGGGACTATCATATAATGTATTAAAGTATTATTATAATGTTTAAATAGTATCAAGTCTTTTTATTTATTTTATTTATTTATAGCTTTTTAGACAAATATTGTCCTTTTAAGTATCATTACTTGTTGTAAAACTATTTTGATCATGTGTTCAATTGATGGAGACTCTAATATGATGTATTAAAATTTTATTATAATATTTAAATAGTATCAAATCTTTTTATTTATTTTATTTTATTTATTTATGATCTTTTTAGAAAAATATTGGCCTTTTAGGTACTATTACTTGTCCTTAAACTCTTTTAGTCATGTGTTCAATAGATGGGGACTCTAATATGATGTATTAAAGTGTTATTATAATTTTTAAATAGTATCAAATATTTTTATTTATATATTTATGGTCTTTTAGATAAATATTGACCTTTTAAGTACCATTACTTATCCTACAATTCTTTTGATCATGTTTCCAATGGATGTGGACTCTCATATGATGTATTAAAGTGTTATTATAATATTTAAATAGTATCAAGTATTTTTATTTATTTATGACTTCATTAGACAAATATTGACCTTTTAAGTACCATTACATGTCCTAAAACTCTTTTGATCATGAGTACAATGGATGAGAGTTCTCACATGATGTATTAAAGTGTTATTATAATGTTTAAATAGTTGCATGTCCTATTATTTATTTTATTTATTTATGACTTTTTAGATAAATATTGTCCTTGGTCTATATATAACATGTGGAAAATTATTGATCATGCGTGAAGTCGAGCCTAATGATAATTGTTAGCTATTGACGATGATTGGCTTATGGTATACCTATCTATTGTCCCTTAATTTTTTGTAATTTGGGGTTGTGGTTTGTGACAGGATCATCCTATCACCTTGCTCATAGAAATTCAATTCCAATATTTTGAGGTCTCCTCTCATTCACCCATGTAATCACTACCTACTATAATATATTCTGCATTTGACGCCAGAATAAATCTATAATAGACTATGACTGTCACAACCCGTTCCGGGGCCCGTGACTGGTGCCTTACCCGGGCACCCAAGTAGTCATACATCAGAGTAATCAGCGGAATATAAAAACAAGACATGAAACAGTTGTAAAATGAGACACAGTTTTATGTGAGAAAATGTCGCCTTTCGGCATATATATATAAACATAGTTTTTGCAGTTACATCCCAACTGCATAATAGGACTACAGACTCTAAGAAGATAAACAACTATGGCGGACAGGGGCCGCCATACCTGAATGTACAAAACTATATACAACAACAGGGAGATCATACCCAAAAGTCGAGCCTCCGGAGAAGATGGAGCTCCTGACACCAAAGCAAAGAGATCCTAAGGATGTGGATCTAGCACCTGCTTGCCCTTACCTGCGGCATGAACGGCCGAAGGAGGTCGATAACATGTGTACTAAGTATGTGAAACTGTAAAGTACTGAAGTAAAATCAAAGTATTTAAAGCCATTTGTAAATACAACCAGTTTAACTGCACATAGTGCCACAACATAAACAAGAGCAAGATAGATATAATGTAACTGGTCTTTCCTAGGCCGCGAATGATCAAAGCAAGGCCGATCGCCCATAGTATCATTTTGCGTGCCTAGTCCTGGACTTCCGCATCCGCATAAGTCACACTGCACCGCATGAGGTATTCCTCGCATCGGGGGTAGCTAACCCCCGGTACCCTCCTGGACTCCCGCAGTCCGCATAGTCTCAATAGACCGCATAGTCACACAGACCGCATAGGGCATCCCCCGCGTCGGGCTAAAACACCCGGAATGATCAATCCTGGAACTCCCGCAGCTCCGCATAGTCTCACAGACCGCATAGGCCGTATAGACCCGCATCAAGGGTGGCAAGCCCTCGGTATAACAAGTCAAGGGGGTAGGTGATATAGTAGCAGTACAACTGACTTACCGTTTAGCAACGTAAGCACAACAAGAATGACCCCCTTTCACAACATCACAAGACACTAACACACGTAGCATCATAATATGTCTATTTATCAATCAATCTTACTACACCTTACAGAAATCAATACAAGGTTTTTATAAGCAAATAAGTAAACAGTTCTTTTTATCTTTCTTAAGTTGTTATACCTAACTTCCCATAAAGCTACTATAACTCTTAAGCTTTAGTTTAAAAACCAACTGTTTCTCTTCTGTTAAAAAATGATTCAGTATTCTTTTGAAATGCTTCAAGATCTTTATTATTCAGGCTTAAGTCAAAAGACATTGTCGTAATTATTATTTAGGCTTAAGTCAAAAGACATTGCCGTAATTATTATTCAGTTAACACACGTACGTCTACCGTACTATATATATATATATTTAAAATATCATGCTCAAGAGTATAGGAAGAATCACATACCTTCTCGGCGAAAACCACCTGCCAAGTCGAATATGTCGCGCGCAGAGAATCAACCTATAATAGTCAGACACGTCTATCAACGTCTAGACTACTGCATGCGATTCTAAGCAGAGGGTTCTCTATTCTACGAAAAATTGGGCAGCACTTCCCTACCCGTCAAGCTACTCAAGTCTACTGTGAAAACAGTCCTATGTAAGTACAGTTCAATTATTCTTCTTTTATACCCTTCTACTGTGATAACAGTTCAATTCTATTCTTTAGTATTCTTTCATATCTTATACTCAAGTCTTAACTATTCTTATATGTAATATCCAATTACAATAGAAGGACAAGAGTATTTACCTCGATAAGCCCAAAATTATCCAAGTTAAAAGTCGCTCCTGAGCAAGGTTTAGCTCCTAATTTGTACGCTCCGATAGCTCCAAGAACCCTTAGAAGTTCCCAACAACTTCTACTAAAATACTATAAGGGAATTGGGCTAGGGTATTTGGAAGACAACTATCTACCAAGGGAGGGGGTAGGTTTCGGCTAGGACTACTAGGCTAGAGGGGGTTTCGCCAAGGGCCTTCACAAGGGAGGAGTGTTTGGACGAAAACACTACAAGAGAGGGGAGGGATTTTTCAAGACTTGGAAATTGATTTGTGGATGAAGAACTCTTCATCTTAAGGGGGGTATTTATAGGTCAAGCAATGGCCAACCAATGGCCAAGATGAAGCCAAGTGCTAGGCAAGTGTAAGGTGGAGATTTAGGCAAGTGTCCTTATCCATCTACTACACAAATATCCTACCAACTCCTTGACTAAGGAGAAGGCAGAAAAAACGTGCCAACTTTGCCCAACTTTGCCGTCCAATGAGGGTGACAAGTGTCACCCTCCCGTTGGTCCAAAATATTTCATCTCTTGTAAAAATCCGCAAACAAAATAAATGACATAGCCGGAATTTACCCTACGCGAGTTTAGTAAAACGTTTCGTCAAAAAACGATTCTTTAAGTGAGTTGTGCACAAACATTTTTCGTCCAATGCCTAACCAAGGCTAAACTTTTGTACGTACGTCCTCATGTACATACTCTGGAAATACGGGGTATAACATTTCCCCTCCTTAGAAACATTCGTCCCAAATGTTCCTTCCCAAGACAGTTAACGATAAAATACCTCACAACTTAACAGTTTGCAAGTGCCACACATGGCCACAATATAACACTTAAGCAAATACGATAATTAAAAACCAGCAAATAGGAAAGTAAGTTACCTGGAGGTGTGGGGAATAAGTGAGGATACTTCTGCCTCATGTCCTCCTCAGCTTCCCACGTCATCTCCTCCCTGAGCTCGTTCCGCCACAGAACTTTGACGGAAGCCACGTCCTTGGTCCGCAGACGCCTAACCTGACGATCGATTATCGCTATGGGAATCTCCTCATACGATAACCCCTCGGTCACCTGGACATCGTCAATCGGATGCACTCTAGATGGATCCCCGATACATCTCCTCAACATAGAAACATGAAACACGGATGCCTTGCCTCCGAGATAGGGCGGCAGATCCAACTCATAGGCAACCTTGCCTACCTACGGACAATCGACGGCCCGATGTACGCGGTGAGTTTCCCTTTCTTCCCGAATCTCATCACACCCTTCATGGGTGACACCTTCAGGAAAACCCAATCATCAACTGCGAACTCCAGATGCCGACGACGATGATCTGCATACGACTTCTGTCGACTCTGAGCTGTCAATAGCCGCTCTCGGATAAGCTTCACCTTATCCACTGCCTGCTGCACCAAATCTGGTCCCACTAATTGTACCTCGCCCACATCGAACCAGCCTATTGGCGATCTGCACTTCCTCCCATACAAGGCCTCATAAGGCGCCATCTGAATACTGGAGTGGTAGCTATTATTATATGCAAACTCAACTAGAGGCAAATGATCCTCCCAGCTACCCCTGAAGTCGATAACACAGGCTCGCAGCATATCCTCAAGAGTCTGGATAGTGCGCTCAGCCTGTCCGTCTATCTATGGATGGAATGCAGTACTCAGGCTCACCTGCGTCCCTAAACCCTTGTGGAAAGACCTCCAGAAGTTAGCCGTAAACTGGGCTCCTCTGTCTGATATGATCGAAATAGGGACTCCATGCAGTCTGACGATCTCTCCGATGTAAAGTCTGGCATAATCCTCAGCCGAAAAAGTCGTCCTGACGAGAAGAAAGTGGGCTGATTTCGTCAGCCTGTCGACGATAACCCATATAGAATCATGTCTCCTCTCAGTGCGAGGTAATCCTGTGATGAAGTCCATGTTGATCACCTCCCACTTCCAGGTCGGGATCTCTATTGTCTGCAATAAACCACCAGGCCTCTGGTGCTCTACCTTCACTGCGACAACGGGCGAGCTACGAACTCTGCAACGTCCTCTTCAAGCCATCCCACCATACACGGATCTAAGGTCGTGGTACATCTTGGTCGACCACGGATGGATAGAGTAACGCGTTGTGTGCTTCCCAAGAACACCTGCCGAAGTCTGAAACACCGGAACACACACGCCCTCAAACCTTAGCACCCCATGGTGCTACCTCAGGACCCTTCCTCACGAAGAGCCGTATCGGTGCGCGTCAAAACGGATCATCAAATTGTTGCCTCTTCACCTCGCCGACGATGGAAGACTCGGCAACCTCTCGAACTCGAACCCACCGCTATCGAGAATCAATCAACGGACACGAGGCTCGCTGGCGATGCAAATCGCGAACCATGCCCCTCTCTCTGCACATCCGATAGACTCCCTCGACCTACGACTAAGGCATACGCCACAACATTGGCCTTACCCGGGTGGTACAGGATATCAACATAGTAATCCTTGCGGCTCTAACCACCGTCTCTCGTGTAAGTTCGGCTCCTCGGTGAAGATATCTGGAGGCTCTTGTGGTCGTATAAATATCCACATGAACCCATTACAAATAGTGCCTCGGATCTTCAAGGCGTGAATCACCGCGACTCAAATCATGGGTGGGGTAGTTCCTCTCGTGTTTCTTAAGTGCCGGGATGCATACGCTATAACCTTGCCTGCTGCATCAACACACATCCCAACCCGATGCCCGACGCGTCACAATACGACATAACCGTCGGACCTGCGGAAGAGTAAGAACGGGGCGGTCGTCGATCTCCTTCGATGGCGGAAACCACGCTCACACGCATCGTCCACGAAACTTAGTTGCCTTCGAGTCGGCTAGTCAATGGTGCAGATAGAAGCAAACTTCTCACGACGTCGATAATAACTGCAAGGCCCGAACTGCGAACCTCTGTCGGAGAATTAGGTCGAGGCCAACACCTGACTCCCTCGATCTTGGCCGTATCCACACGAATACCATCAGCCCAGACAATCTGCCCAAGAAAAGCCACGAAGCTAACCAAAACTCACATTTGGAAAACTTGGCGTATAGCTGGTCGGAGAATCACAAGACAGCCTCAAATGCTCGCATGCTCTGCTCTGGCGAGAATAAACCAAGATATCATCAATGAACACTATCACAAACGTGTCAAAAATGGTTTGAACACTCGGTTCATCAAATCCATGAATACTGCGGAGCATTGGTCAACCCAAAAGACATGACCACGAACTCATAATGCGTCTGCACGTCGGAATGCGATCCACAGGACATCCGCCTCTCGACTCGTGCACTGATGATTGCCCGATCGAAGATCATTCTTGGAGAAACATCTCGCACCACTGCGGTGGTCGAACAAATCATCAATCTAGGAAGGGTATCTGTCTTAATGGTCACCTTGTTGGTATGCGTAATCAACACATGCGCGGCGTCGCCCTTCTTCTTCACGAACAATACTGGCGCTCCCGAGGGAGAAACACTAGGTCGATGAAGCCTTCTCTAGCAAATCTCGCACTGGTCCTTCACTCTCTCAACTCGGCGGTGCCATTACGTATGGCGGAATGGAAATAGGCGAGTGTGCAAGACATCGATACAAAACTCTATCTCCTCTGCGGAGGAATACGGGAGGTCGTGCGAAACACGCCGGGAACTCTCGACTCGAATCGATGGAAATCGCGCTGCGACCTCGTGATCAAACACCCGACGAGATGGTAGATGTACTTTCGCACCATCTTCCTAGCCTTGAGGTAGAAATAAACCTACCTCCGGCGTCTGATGTTCCTCCCACTGACAACCGCTCTCAGAGCGGAACCGTACTACTCTCTCTGCGGTCTACATTGGCGTAGCAGAAGCTAGCCAATCCATACCGTGATCACGTCGAAATCGGTCATATCCAACTCTATCAAGTCGTCTGTGCGACGATGTATATAGTCCTTTGGACAAGCCCTATATACCGCCGAGCTACCACCGAATCACCCTGGCGTAGCTACCTCGAAAGGGTCTATGGACTCGTGCTCTATCCCTATCCTACTAGCAATAAGGGAGATATATTGGGAGTAGAACCGGATCTATCAAGGCATACACATCAAACCCGAGCGATAAGGTACTGTGGCGACATCGGTGAGGCCTCACGATCTGCCGGTGGACAAGGCATAAATGCGGTTCTGAGGACCGCTAGAACTGGGACCCGCGCCACGACCTCTGCCGCGACCTGCTGGTCCACGAGTACCGCCTCGGGCGTGAAGCGTAGGGACGAAACCGGCAATAGACCGTAGGTGAGCCTACCACCGCTGCCCCGGTCGGACAGGACCTCGCATAATGACCCTGCTGGCCACAAGTATAGCAAGCTCCCGAAGTAGTACTACTGACTCACGAATGGAATCTACCACAGCGGACACCGAAAGCGGACCTCGATTGGTTAGCACCCTTGCTACCCTGGAAGTCCGAAGTCGTGGGGCCCTGACCTGGCCCCGAATACTCTGGCTGTACTGATAATGATGTGGGAGTGCTCTGAGCTGGCTGGGGTGCAAATCTAGACGTCTGCTGAGGCCGTCCACCCCGAGAACTACTAAAAGAACCGGCCGTCTTGGCCTTCTTCTGATGCTGATATCTGTCGACCCGTCGGTCTCTACGCTCGCATCGCGTCAAGTGAGCCTGCATACGGGTAATGTCCATGTCTGGCTGAAGAGCCACACCCGCACAAGACTCGGCCATATAATCATCTAGCCCGGTGACGTAGCGATGCACCCTGTCCTCCATATCCGCTACTAATGCAGGGACATATCGAGCCAAAGAATCGAACTCGACATTGTACTCCCTAATCGCGCCTCTCTGTCTCGGCAAAAATCTGTCGGCCGTGCCCTCCATCCGTGGAGGCAAGTGTGTGAGAAAAGCCTCCGAGAACTCATCCCAGTAGGCGGGGCGAGCTCTCCCCGGGATAACTCCCACGAATCGAACCAATCGACTGCGGTATCACGCAGCCTATGTGAACCGAAGATCACAGACTCGGTGTCCGACGCCCTGATCACCCTCATAATCCTCTGTAACTGACGGATGAACTCCTGCGGATCATCCTCCGGCCTCGACCCGTAAAACTCTGGCGGGCTCTGACTCAGAAATCTCGTAGCCTCAAACTATACGCCTCGGGTGAACCACGGGTACTCACGGGCTGGCCGAGGCTGCTGCATCGGCTGTCCTCGTGTCGCCACGATCCTGGCCAATAGCTGGGCCATCTCCTTGTACCCTAACTCCTCCCCCCCAGGCTGTGGGATAGGAGGTGTGGGTACTGTGGTCTCTGCTGGGGCCGGCGGCGTCATGGAACTCGCCGTCTGAGGTATCGCCTCGGGTAAGAATCGGGCACGTGCTCGTGACTCGGTGTCCTACTAGCGGCTCCTCGTGCCTTGCCGCCGGGCGGGTTGCCTTACGTGGAGTCATAACTGTTATAGAAAAGGAATACGTTAGAGGGGTCCAACTTATAACACAGCTCTAAGGAACGATCTCAGAGTGAGAAGAATGGAAACCAATCCTAAATATCCTGTAGCCTCCTGATTATTGGTGTGGTGCACAACACACCGATAATCAAGACTCTACTAGATACGATGCGTAGACACTTTCAGAGGATTAATCGCTCCGATACCACTTTTGTCACGACCCGTTCGGGGCGTGATCGTGCCTTACCCGGCACCCAGTAGTCATACATCAGTAATCGGCGGAATATAAAACAAGACATAAAGCTTGATTGTAAAATGAGACACGCTTTTATGTGAGAAAATGTCGCCTTTCGGCATATATATATAAACATAGTTTTGCGATTACATCCCAGCATAATAGGACTACTGAGACCTATAAGAAGATAAACAACTATGGCGGGACAGGGCCCCGCCATACCCTGAATGTACAAAACTATATACAACAACAGGGAGATCATACCCAAAAGTCGAGCCTCCGGAGAAGATGGAGCTACTGACACCAAAGCAAAGAGATCCTAAGGATGTGGATCTAGCACCTGCTTTCCCTTACCTGCGGCATGAACGCAGCCCCCCGAAGGAGGCAAGTACAACAGGTACTAAGTATGTGAAACTGTAAAGTACTGAAGTAAAATCAAAGTATTTAAAGCCATTTGTAAATACAACTAGTTTAACTACACATAGTGCCACAACATAAACAAGAGAAAATAGATATAATGTAACTGGTCTTTCCTAGGCCGCGAATGATCGAAGCAAGGCCGATCGCCCATAGTATCATTATGCGTGCCTAGTCCTGGACTTCCGCGATCGCATAGGTCACGTGCACCGCGTGAGGTATTCCTCGCGTCGGGGTAGCTAACCCGGTACCCTCCCAGACTCGCGATCCGCATAGTCTCGATAGACCGCATAGTCACGCACCGCATAGGGCATCCGCGTCGGGCTAAAACACCGGAATGATCAATCACGGAACTCCGCGACTCGCATAGTCTCACAGACCGCATAGTAGTATAGACCGCGTCAAGGGTGGCAAGCCCTCGGTATAACAAGTCAAGGGGGTAGGTGATATAGTAACATTACAACTGACTTACCGTTTAGCAACGTAAGCACAACAAGAATGACCCCCTTTCACAACATCACAAGACACTAACACACGTAGCATCATAATATGTCTATTTATCAATCAATCTTACTACACCTTACGTAAATCAATACAAGGTTTTATAAGCAAATAAATGTGATTCTTTTTATCTTTCTTAAGTTGTTATACCTAACTTCCCATAAAGCTACTATAACTCTTAAGCTTTTGTTTAAAAACCAACTGTTTCTCTTCTGTTAAAAAATGATTCAGTATTCTTTTGAAATGCTTCAAGATCTTTATTATTCAGGCTTAAGTCAAAAGACATTACCGTAATTATTATTTAGGCTTAAGTCAAAAGACATTGCCGTAATTATTATTCAGTTAACACACGTACGTCTACCGTACTATATATATATATTTAAAATATCATGCTCAAGAGTATAGGAAGAATCACATACCTTCCGTGAAAACCACCGCCAAGTCGAATATGTCGCGGCAGAGAATCAACCTATAATAGTCGGAACCGCCTATCAACGTCTGAACTACTCATGCTTGATTCTAGCGAGAGGGTTCTCTATTCTACGAAAATTGGGCAGCACTTCCCTAGTCAAGCTACTCAAGTCTCATTGTGAAAACAATTACAGTTCAATTATTCTTCTTTTATACCCTTCTACTGTGATAACAGTTCAATTCTATTCTTTAGTATTCTTTCATATCTTATACTCAAGTCTTAACTATTCTTATATGTAATATCCAATTACAATAGAAGGACAAGAGTATTTACCTCGATAAGCCCAAAATTATCCAAGTTAAAAGTCGCTCCTGAGCAAGGTTTAGCTCCTAATTTGTACGCTCCGATAGCTCCAAGAACCCTTAGAAGTTCCCAACAACTTCTACTAAAATACTATAAGGGAATTGGGCTAGGGTATTTGGAAGACAACTATCTACCAAGGGAGGGGGTAGGTTTCGGCTAGGACTACTAGGCTAGAGGGGGGGTTTCGGCCAAGGGCCTTCACAAGGGGGGAGGGGGAGTGTTTGGACGAAAACACTACAAGAGAGGGGAGGGATTTTTCAAGACTTGGAAATTGATTTGTGGATGAAGAACTCTTCATCTTAAGGGGGGTATTTATAGGTCAAGCAATGGCCAACCAATGGCCAAGATGAAGCCAAGTGCTAGGCAAGTGTAAGGTGGAGATTTAGGCAAGTGTCCTTATCCATCTACTACACAAATATCCTACCAACTCCTTGACTAAGGAGAAGGCACAAAAAACGTGCCAACTTTGCCCAACTTTGCCGTCCGATGAGGGTGACAAGTGTCACCCTCCCGTTGGTCCAAAATATTCATCTCTCGGAAAAATCCGCAAAAATTATAAATGACATAGCCGGAATTTACCCTACGCGAGTTTAGTAAAACGTTTCGTCGAAAAACGATTCTTTAAGTGAGTTGTGCACAAACATTTTTCGTCCAATGCCTAACCAAGGCTAAACTTTTGTACGTACGTCCTCACGTACATACTCTGGAAATACGGGGTATAACAATGACTATGGTCTATGACTGCAAGACGCCATATTAAGTCGTTCGAGACTGATTTTCTGATGAAAATTGAAATTATTGTCGAAAATGAAATCTGAAAAGTGGAGAAAATGAGAGCTTTGGAGGAAAATATTTAATCTGTTATTTATTTTTGGGGTAATTAAAATGAAGAAAAAGATTTAATTTTTTATTTCTTTTAGGGTAATTAAAATATTGGGGGTTGAGGACCAAAATATATTTTTCAAAACTTTGAGGCTACGATTGAAAACGAAAAGTTCTGACAAGCTGGAGTAATAAATGATGGTCTTTCTTCAAATTTTATGTGACTTGTGGCCTTTTACCAATGAAAGTGTCGACATTGGAGTTCGTACAAATTCTCTTGTGGAGTCAATTCTCCATTCATATACCTTATTTGTAACTGGTATGTGCTTTATCCCTACTTGTTTTGGTTCTGAATCTGATACTGTTCGTCGGCTAGTAATGTTTGGATAGTTTTGATCAAAATTGCTTTTCAGAGTATGTACGTGAGGGCGTACGTACAAAAGTTTAAGCCTTAAGTTAGGCAAGGGACGAAAATTGTGCACAACCCCCGAAAAGAATTGTTTTCCGACGAAAAGTTTTTCAAACCTTGCGAAGGGAAAATTACGGTTGCGACATTTATTATTTTTGCGGATTTTTCCGAGAGATGAAATATTTTGGACCAACGAGAGGGCGATATGTGTCACCCTCAAGTTGGCGGAATTGTGGACGATTTCATGGCACGTTTTTGTCAAGAAAAATGGCTTAAACATTGGTCAAGGTTAGGTAGGATATTTTGAAATATTTTTGGGGTAGATGGATAAGGTTCCACTTGCCCAAATCTCCACCATCCACTTGCCTTAATCTTGACCATTGGTGGTCCTATAAATACCCCCCTAAGTTGGAAGAATTCTTCATCCACAAATATTTTCCAAGTCTTGAAAACTCCCTTCTCCCTTGTGAGCTTCTCGTCCAAAGCCCTCTCCCCCCTCTCTCTAGTGAGCTAGCCGAAACACCCCCCCCCCCCCCTTGGTAGAAAATACTCTCCAAGTATTGTTACTATTCCAAAATACCTTAGCCTTATACCATTGTAGTATTCCAAAGTCCCCTCTATACTAAAAGCCCAGAAATACTATCTTATATCTATTAGTCACTAAACGAAACCCTAGGAGAAACTTCATAGTTGGTTGAAGTAGTAAGTAGAAGTTGTGTAGAAACTTCTAAGGGTTTCTTGGAGCGGATTGGAGCGTTCAGATTAGGAGCTAAACCTTGCTCAGGATCGACTTTTAAACTTGGATAAGTTTGGGCTTATCGAGGTAAATATATTGTCCTTCTATTGTAATTGGAGATTACATACTGTAGTAACATAGAATTGAGTATAAGATAACTAGAAGGATGGTATAAAAGAACAGAATTGAACTGAATCACATCAGAAGAATATAAACGATGAATTGAAATGTACTTACATAGGACTGTATTTACAGTAGACTTGAGTAGTTTGACGGGTAGGGAAGTGCTGCCCAATTTTTCGTAGAATTAAGAACCTTCTGCTTAGAATATCCTACAGAGTAGTCTAGACGTTGATAAACGTATTTGACTATTATAGGTTGATACTCTGCGCACGACATATTCGACTTGGCAGGTAGATTTCGCCGATGAGGTATGTGATTCTTCCTATCCTCTTGAGCATGATATTTTAAATATATATATAGTACGGTAGACGTACGTGTGTTAACTGAACATGGTTTTACTTGACGTCTTTTGACTTGAGTCTAATAATAAGAATCTTGAAGTATTTCAAAAGAATTATGAATCATTTTTGAAAGAAGAGTAATACTTGGTTTTTAAATAAAAGCTTAAGAGTTATACTAGCTTTATGGGAAGTTAGGTATAACGACTTAAGAAGGATAAAAGGAACGATTTACTTATGTGTTTATAAAAGACTTGTATTGATTTCTGGAAGGTGTAGTAAGATGGTTTGTTGAGTAGACATACTATGATGCTATGTGTGTTAGTATCTTGTAACGTTTGTGTAAAGAGGTTATTCTTATGGTGCTTATGTTGTTTAACGAGAAGTCGTTATGTTAGTATTATATCACTCACCTCTTGACATGATATACCGGGGGTTAAGCTGCCCCCCGATGCGAGGTACACCTCATGCGATGCTGTGACTATGATTCGAGAATACCTCATGCGGGTCGAGGGGACTATGCGAGCTACGAGTTTCTGAGTTAGTGTGCGGGGGATTACCTCATGCGGTCTATGTGGCCATGCGGACTACGAGAGTCCAGACGATGCCGGGGAGTAGCTACCCTCGATGCGAGGAATACCTCATGCGGGCCTAGGTGGCCTATGCGGTGCGGGAGTCGAGATTAGGCATAATGATACTATGGGCGATTGGCCTTGCTTCGATCATTGAAGCCTAGAAAAGACACATTACGCTTTATCTATTATTGCTCTTGTTTGTGATGTGGCACTATGTGCGATTACATTGATTGTTTGAACATATTTGTAAAATTGGTTTTAAAATGATATGATTTCATTTAAGTACTTTCTGATTTCACATACTTGGTACTGTTGTCTTGACCTCCCAGTGCTGCGTTCATGCCGCGTAAGGAAGCGAGTGCTAGATCCGTATCCTTAGGATCTTTACTTGGTGTCGAGCTCCATCTTCTAGGAGGCTCGACTTTTAGGTATGATCTCACTGTTGTTGTAAATAGTTTTGTACATTCAGGTATGGCGGGGCCCCGCCCATAGTTTTTACTTCCTTAGAAGTGCAGTCTGTTATGCAGTTGGGTTATGCGCGGACTTGGTTTATATATATATGCGAAAGCGACTTTTCTCGAATAAAGCGTGTCTCATTTACATTTGTTTCATGTCTTGTTTTTATATTCCGATTACTCGATGTATGACTACTTGGGTGTCGGGTAAGGCACGATCCACGGGCCGGGCAGTCGTGACAAAAGTGGTATCAGAGCAGTTAATCCTCGGAAAGTGTCTACAGACCGTATCTAGTAGAGTCTTGATTATCGGTGTGTTGTGCACCAAATAATCAGGAGGCTATAGGATATCTAGGATTGGTTTCCATTCTTCTCACTCTGAGATCGTGCCTTAGAGCTGTGTTATAAGTTGGACCCTCTAACGTATTTCCTTTCTTTATGATTATGCCTCCACGTAAGGCAACCGGGCCTGAAGGTCAAAGCGTAGAGGCGCTAGTAGGACACCGAGAGTCACGAGGGCTCGAGCCCGATCTATACAGGAGATATCTCGACGGCGAGTTCCACGACGCCCGGCCCAGCGAGTTTAGAGCCGCAGCGATGGCGTGAGACCACAATACTGCACCTCAGTCCATGCTGGAAGCGGATGAGATGGGTTCTGAGAGATGGCCCGATTCATCGCCCGGGATCGTTGCGGAACATGAGGATAGTTTGAATCGCAGCGATTCGATTCAGCGATACCGTGGTTCACGAGATCGGACGATTTGAGGCTACGGGATTTTACGAGTTGTAGCCGCTTGAGTTCTATGGGTCGAGGCACGAGGATGACCCGCAGGAGTTCATTAAATCGATTCTGAGAGGATCATGCAGTGATCAAGGCTTGAAGACCGAGTCAGTGATTTTGATTCGCATCGGTGCGTGATACGCGATCGATTGGTTTGATCGTGGGAGTTATCCGGGAGAGCATGCTTCCGGCGGTATGGGATGAGTTCTGGAGGCTTTTCTCGATCACTTCTTGCCTCGCGGATGAGGAGAACGCGGGACAAGTTTTGATCTTTGAGGCGAGTGGCGCCGCGATTAGGGAAATCTGGCGTCGAGTTCGATCGTTGGCTCGATATGTCCCTGCGCTAATAGCGATATGGAGGGCGAGTGCATCGCTATGTCACCGGGCTGAAGCGATTACATGGCGTAGTCTTGCGCAGTGTAGCTCTTGGCCGGGCATGGACATTTCCGCATGCGAGCTCATGCGCTTGATGCGAGGCGTAGAGGCAGCAGGTTGTGACAGCGAGAAAAAGGCGGGGCGGCGGGTCTTTTGGTAGCTCTCGGGGTGGGCGGCCTCAGCCGGCGATCTAGATTTGCACCGGCCCGGCTCGAGCACTCCTACACCGTCTTGAGGGCGGACGGGGCCCGGGACTTGGACGTCGAGTAGCGAAGGTGCTAACCGTCGGGACCACCCGCCGGTGTGGCCGTCGGTAGATCCCATTCAGGAATTGTGTGCGCTCGGGAGTTTGTTTGATTGCGGCCAGCGGTCACTTTGGGAGAGCTGTCAGGCGAGCGCGTAGGAGGTAAGTCGGCTCTGAGTCTTTCGCCGGGTCTTCATCTCCTACGATTACTCGCCGGGCGAGGGTACTCATGGGTCAGCGGTAGCGGCGGTCGTGGCGCGGTCGGTCTAGCGGTCCTCGGAACCGCGTATATGCCTTGTCGGTGGCGGGACGGGGCGTCGCGATGTCGTCGCGGTACTTTATCGGTTTAGTTGCGATGTGTATGCCTTGATAGATCGGGTTCTACTCATCCTATATATCCCCTTATTGCTAGTAGGATAGGGATAGAGCACGAGTCCATAGACCGCTTTTGAGGTAGCTACGCGATGGGTGATTCGGTGGTAGCTCGGCGGGTATATAGGGCTTGCTCGGTGACTTTATGCGATCGTCGGACCTAGCCGACTTGATAGAGTTGGACATGACCGATTTCGATGTGATCATGGGCATGGATTGGTTAGCTTTGCTACGCCGGTGTAGGCTGCGAGGAGAGAGTGGTAAGGTTCGATTTCTGAGGCCGGTTATTGAGTGGGAGGAACACCTGTCGCCGAGGTTAGGTTTATTTCCTACCTTAAGGCGGGAAGATGGTGCGAAGGGTATATCTACCATCTCATTCGGGTGTTTGATCACGAGGTTGCGGTACCAGATTTTCATTGATCCCGTAGTCGAGAGTTCCCGGATGTGTTTCAGACGACCTCCGGGTATCCTCACGAGAGGAGATAGAGTTTTGTATCGATGTCTTGCGGACACTCGACCTATTTCCATTCCGCCATACGAGAATGGCACTGCCGAGTTAAGAGAGTTGAAGGACCGGTGAGAGATTTCTTTGGAGAAAGGGCTTCATCGTGCCTAGTGTTTCTCTCAGAGGCGCGGTATTGTTCGTGAAGAAAGAAGGGCGGAGCTGCGCATGTGTGTGATTCTGACGGTTGAACAAGGTGACCATTAAACGAATACCCCTTCCGGGATTGATGATTTGTTCGACGGTTGCGAAGTGCGAGATGTTTCTCCAAGATTGATCTGCGATCGGGCTATCATCAGTGCGAGTTAGAGAGGCGGATATCCACAGATCGCATTCGGACGATGCGGGCACTATGAGTTCAGGGTCATGTCTTTCGGTTTGACCAAAGCTCCGGCGGTATTTATGGATTTGATGAACCGAGTGTTCAAGACATTTTTGGATACGTTTGTGATAGTATTCATTGATGACATCTTGGTTTATTCTCGCTCAGAGCAGGAGCATGCGGAGCATTTGAGGACTGTGCTGAGAGTTCTCGAGACCAGCGGTTATGCGCCAAGTTTTCCAAATGTGAGTTTTGGTTAACCGGTGGCTTTTCTTGGGCACATTGTCGGGCCGATGGTATTGGTGGATACGGCAAGATCGAAGCGATCGGGACTTGGCTGAACCTACTACAAGCAGTGCGCGATTTTACGGGCCTCGCGAGTTATTATCGGCGGTTCGTGGAAGTTTGCTTATCTACGCCCATTGACTAGGTGACTCGGAAAGCGGCTAAGTTTGATGGGTGATGCTTGTGGCGGGGTTTCGATTCTTGAAGGAGAGGCGGCGCCGCGTTCTTACTCTTCCAGAGGGTCCAGACGGCTATGTCGTGTATTGTGATGCGTCAGGCATCGAGATGGGATGTGTGTTGATGCAGCAGGGCAAGGTTATAGCGTACGCATCCCGACAGCTGAAGAAACATGAGAGGAACTACCCCACCCATGATTTGGAGTTGGCAGCGGTGATTCACGCCTTGAAGATCTGGAGGCACTATTTGTATGGGGTTCATGTGGATATTTATACAGACCACAAGAGCCTCCAGTATATCTTCAGCCAGAGGGAGATGAACTTATGACAGAGATGGTGGTTAGAGTTACTCAAGGATTACGATGTCGATATCCTGTACCACCCGGGGAAGGCCAATGTTGTGGCAGATGCCCTTAGTCGTAGGTCGATGGGTAGCCTATCAGATGTGCAGCCAGAGAGGAGGGGCATGGTTCGCGATTTACATCAGTTAGCGAGCCTTGGAGTCCGATTGATTGATTCTGATAGCAGTGGGGTTCGAGTTCGAGAAGTTGCCGAGTCTTCCATCGTCGAGGAGGTGAAGAGGCAACAGTTTGAGGATCTGGTTTTGACGCGGTACCGTGATACGGCTCTTCGTGAGTGGAAGGGTCCTTTTGAGGTAGCACCTGATGGGGTGCTAAGGTTTGAGGGCAGGTTGTGTGTTCCAGATATTGCAGGACTTCGGCAGCAGGTTCTAGGGGAAGCACGCGGCGCGGCGTTACTCTATCCATCCGGTCGACCAAGATGTACCACGACCTCATGCTCGTGTATTGGTGGGATGGCTTGAAGATGGGCGTTGCGAGTTTGTGGCTCGGTGCGTGTTGTCGGCGGTGAAGGTAGAGCACGGAGGCACGGTGGTTTGTTGCGAGCGATAGAGATCGACACGGAAGTGGGAGGTGATCAACATGGACTTTATCACGGGGTTACCTCGCACTCAGAAACATGATTCTATTTGGGTTATCGTCGACGGTGGCGAAATCAGCCCACTTTCTTCCGTCGGGCGACGACCTTTTGGTGAGGATTATGCGGACTTTACATCAGAGATCGTCGGTGCATGAGTCCCTATTTCTATCATATCGCATGCAGGAGCCCGGTTCGGCTAACACGGAGGTCCTTCCGAAGGATTAGGGGCCTTGGTGAGCACAATCTGCATTCCATCCTCGCAGACGGACGAGCAGAGCGCACTATCCGACTCGAGGATATCTGCGAGCTGTGTTATTGACTTCGAGGGTAGGGAGGATCATTTGCCTCTAGTTGAGTTTGCGTATAATAATAGCTACCACTCCGTATTGAGATGGCGCCTTATGAGGCCTTGTATGGGAGAAGTGTAGATCGCCGATAGGCTGGTTTGATGTAGGCGAGTGCGATTAGTGGGACTAGATGCAGTTGTGAGCGATGGATAAGGTAAAGCTTATCGAGCGATTCTTGATAGCTCGAGTCGGAAGTCGTATCACGAGATCATCGTCGTCGGCATCCGAGTTTGAGGTTGATGATTGGGTTTTCTGAAGGTGTCATCCATGAAGGGTGTGATAAGATTCGGAAGAAGGAAACTCATCCCAGTACATTGGGCGTATCAGTTGTCGCGAGGTAGGCAAGGTTACTATGAGTTGAATCTGCCGTCCGATCTTGAGGCGATGCATCCGGTTTTCATGTTTCTATCTTTGAGGAGATGTATCGGGGATCCATCTAGGGTGCACCGATTGACGATGTCGGTGGCCAGGGGTTATCGTATGAGGAGATTCCCATAGCGATAATCGATCGTCAGGTTAGGCGTCTGCGGACCAAGGACGTGGCTTCCGTCAAAGTCTTGTGGCGGAACGAGCTCAGGGAGGAGATGACGTGGGAAGCTGAGGAGTACATGAGGCAGAAGTATCCTCACCTATTGACATATTTGCTTAAGTGTTGTATTGTAGCCATGTGAGGCATTTGCAAACTGTTTAAGCTTTATCGTTATCTGTCTTGGGAAGGAACATTCGGGACGAATATTTCTAAGGAGGGGAGAATGTTATACCCCGTATTTCCAGAGTATGTACGTGAGGGCGTACGTACAAAAGTTTAAGCCTTAAGTTAGGCAAGGGACGAAAATTGTGCACAACCCCCGAAAAGAATTGTTTTTCGACGAAAAGTTTTTCAAACCTTGCGAAGGGAAAATTACGGTTGCGACATTTATTATTTTTGCGGATTTTTTCGAGAGATGAAATATTTTGGACCAACGAGAGGGCGACATGTGTCACCCTCAAGTTGGCGGAATTGTGGACGATTTCATGGCACGTTTTTGTCAAGAAAAATGGCTTAAACATTGGTCAAGGTTAGGTAGGATATTTTGTGATATTTTTGGGGTCGATGGATAAGGTTCCACTTGCCCAAATCTCCACCATCCACTTGCCCTCCACTTGCCTTAATCTTGACCATTGGTGGTCCTATAAATACCCCCCCTAAGTTGGAAGAATTCTTCATCCACAAATATTTTCCAAGTCTTGAAAACTCCCTTCTCCCTTGTGAGCTTCTGGTCCAAAGCCCTCTCCCCCCCCTGGTAGAAAATACTCTCCAAGTATTGTTACTATTCCAAAATACCTTAGCCTTATACCATTGTAGTATTCCAAAGTCCCCTCTATACTAAAAGCCCAGAAATACTATCTTATATCCATTAGTCACTAAACGAAACCCTAGGAGAAACTTCATAGTTGGTTGAAGTAGTAAGTAGAAGTTGTGTAGAAACTTCTAAGGGTTTCTTGGAGCGGATTGGAGCGTTCAGATTAGGAGCTAAACCTTGCTCAGAATCGACTTTTAAACTTGGATAATTTTGGGCTTATCGAGGTAAATATCTTGTCCTTCTATTGTAATTGGAGATTACATACTGTAGTAACATAGAATTGAGTATAAGATAACTAGAAGGATGGTATAAAAGAAGAGAATTGAACTGAATCACATCAGAAAAATATAAACGAAGAATTGAAATGTACTTACATAGGACTGTATTTACAGTAGACTTGAGTAGTTTGACGGGTAGGGAAGTGCTGCCCAATTTTTCGTAGAATTAAGAACCTTCTGCTTAGAATATCCTACAGAGTAGTCTAGACGTTGATAAACGTATTTGACTATTATAGGTTGATACTCTGCGCACGACATATTCGACTTGGCAGGTAGATTTCGCCGAGGAGGTATGTGATTCTTCCTATCCTCTTGAGCATGATATTTTAAATATATATATAGTACCGTAGACGTACGTGTGTTAACTGAACATGGTTTTACTTGACGTCTTTTGACTTGAGTCTAATAATAAGAATCTTGAAGTATTTCAAAAGAATTATGAATCATTTTTGAAAGAAGAGTAATACTTGGTTTTTAAACAAAAGCTTAAGAGTTATACTAGCTTTATGGGAAGTTAGGTATAACGACTTAAGAAGGATAAAAGGAACGATTTACTTATGTGTTTATAAAAGACTTGTATTGATTTCTGGAAGGTGTAGTAAGATGGTTTGTTGAGTAGACATACTATGATGCTATGTGTGTTAGTATCTTGTAACGTTTGTGTAAAGAGGTATTCTTATGGTGCTTATGTTGTTTAACGATAAGCCATTATGTTAGTATTATATCACTCACCTCTTGACATGATATACCGGGGGTTAAGCTGCCCCCTGATGCGAGGTACACCTCATGCGGTCTGTGTGACTATGATTCGAGAATACCTCATGCGGGTCCAGGGGACCTATGCGGAGCTACGAGTTCCGGTTAGTGTGCGGGGATTACCTCGTGCGGTCTATGTGGCCATGCGGACTACGAGAGTCGGGGCGATGCGAGAGTAGCTACCCTCGATGCGGGAATACCTCATGCGGGCCTAGGTGGCTTTATGCGATGCGAGTCGAGATTAGGCATGCATAATCATACTAAGGGAGATTGGCCTTGCTTGATCATTCGCAACCTAGAAAAGACACATTCTGATTTATCTATTATTGCTCTTGTTTGTGATGTGGCACTATGTGCGGTTACATTGATTGTTTCGAACATATTTGTAAAATTGGTTTTAAAATGATATTATTTCATTTAAGTACTTTACAGTTTCACATACTTGATACTTGTTGTCTTGACCTCGCAGGGGCTGCGTTCTCATGCCGAGTAAGGAAGCAGTGCTAGATCCGCATCCTTAGGATCTTTACTTCGGTGTCAGGAGCTCCATCTTCTCCGGAGGCTCGACTTTTGGGTATGATCTCCCTGTTGTTGTAAATAGTTTTGTACATTCAGGGTATGGCGGGGCCCTGTCCCGCCATAGTTTTTACTTCCTTAGAGTGCAGTAGTCCTATTATGCAGTTGGGTTATGCTGCGGACTTGGTTTATATATATATGCCGAAAGGCGACTTTTTCTCAGATAAACTGTGTCTCATTTTACATTTGTTTCATGTCTTGTTTTTATATTCCGCTGATTACTCTGATGTATGACTACTTAGGTGTCCGGGTAAGGAACCAGTCACGGGCCCCGGAACGGGTCGTGACACGGCCCTTGGGAGGAGGCGCCGCAGCGCTCTTCAGGCAATTCTTCAAAAATAATAAAAAAATTCGATACTTCAACTTGGGTATATTTATTTCTTATTTATTCAAAATATAATGTATTATAGTAGTAATATTCATAATATTTGAAAGAAGACAATAGAAAAAAGAGAAGGATAATCCTCATATAATCGGACAACGTTAGGATATTTGAGGAGTTTAAAGTTCCAATCTGCAATTACACATGAACAAATGTCAACTTTAGTAGTATATTTGATTTTTTTAATTAAAACAAAACATGAGTATTTTTTTTGATTTGTTTTAGTAATTATTACTAGATATTTAAAGAGGGTAATGAAAGTTATATATTTGGATTTTTTTTAGTAATTATTTCTAGATATTTAAAGAGGGTAATGAAAGTTGTATATTTGAATTTTTTTTAGTAATTTTTTTTAGATATTTAAAGTGGGTAATGAATGTGGATAGAGTTGTTGAGGAAAATTAAAGAGGATAATAAAGGAAATGGTAAAATTTAAATTGAAATAAATGATAGAAGTGTTTCTGGCTTCTGGCAGAAGCTACAAATTTTAGCTTCTGCTTCTGAAAAGCCAAACCAAGCATGTCAATTTTGCCATTTTCATGAAAGTGGGTACCCAGAAGTCAATCCAAACAGGAACTTATATGGCAAGTACGAGAGTGTGTTATTGTCTGTCGTTGCACGGGATACTGAGAACCATATCTATCCAATTGCATTTTGCGTGGTAGAGAATAAGTGTGATGAATCTTGGACCTACCTCTTCGAGCATCTGAAGTATATAATCGCCGATGAACCTAACTTGTGCATCATCTCTGATAGGCACAAAAGCATAGGCAATAGTGTTTCAAGGATATTTATGCATGCCCATCATGAACTTGCATGAGCATCTTGCTGAAAACCTTTGAAAGAAGTACCAATATGGAGACGCTCTTCCTTATTACTATAATGAAGAAAAGGCATATGGTTATCAGGAGTTCAGCGAGTATTTTTAGAAATTAAGGGATAAATGCCCTGAAACATCTAATTTCCTTAGGTTTATTGAGCCACACAACGACATAATAGCAAATCTGCCAAAGAAATCTCAAATGAGTCCAGGATCTAGAAGTAGCCCAGGAGGATCTGTGACACAAACATTTAAAAGTGTACCCAAATTTGAAATACTGAATAGACTTAGAGAATCTGAAGAGGACATGGATTTGCTTAAGTCAATATTTAAAGAATCTGAAGAACAGAGAGATCACTTGAAAGTTATGCTGAGAGAAACCAAAATAGAGGGGATGAACTAAAACAGAGGTTTATAACGGTTGAAGAAAAAGATAATGGACTAAGGAGGTTGTTATATGGATTATTAGTGGTGTTTGCTATTTGGAAATGTGCAATAGAGCTTTAGTGTGATTGATTCTTTCGTTTAGTGTGAACAAATATGAACAATATAAAGCAACTTCTATTTATATATATATATATATATATATATATATTAGTCCTCAAGCGTCTCTATTATGTTTGCATATAAGCTTTCATTCCTAGTCGATAATAGTAAACATTAACTCACAATCGATAATCAAGTCTGATTGTAGCTTATAGATAAAAGGTTCTTTAAAGCTTTAACCTTAATATAACACATCCAAATTATTTAAGCATATCCAAATTCAAAAGGCAACAAAGCACGATTGATACAAAATAATTAAACACACCCAAAATAATTGACCTACAACTTATAAAAACACTATAGATGAAAATATTCAAAAAATGTCACAATTCAAAGGCAAAAACAATCAAAATTAATTGTTTGTTAAAACATTCATAATTAACAACTACTAGTGATTGTTTGTCATCCACCACCACACATCCACAAAAGAAATTTACTTGTTTGTTACAACCCAAATACCAAATTAATTGTCTAAAGAAGCATTAATCTAGGAGATAACGTCCACGACAACCTTTTCACTGTCAACCTCAACTTCAGAAACAACTTTGCCATAAACTTGAGCAGGGATATATGTTGTCTTCTCATCATGAACAGATGGAACAATGACCTCTACTACGTACTCAACTTGAGCAGCTAGCACAGGGACCTCTGATACCTTCTCAACTTGAGCAACTGGCGCAGTGACCTCTGGTGCCTTCTCAACTTCAGCAACTACCACATGGACGACTTTCTCATGTTCAGTAATAGGGATATCAACGTTCTCAACCTCGGCATCTGGTCTAGGGATATCAACATTTTTAACCTCAACAATTGGACTATGAATGATGCCAAATTTTTGCACAGGTATTTGCGCTCCATTTTGTTAACATGATTAACAATAATACATATCTCATACAACATATTTACAACAAAAAAAAATTAGATTGTTCACCTTTCTCTTTGAGAGTCCTCTCATTTTCCTTCTTCGCCTTCTCGTTCCTTCTCAATTTTCCCCCTCCACGTAACAGACAAGAGTATTCAAACACTCATCTATACTATCCACACGCTGCTTCAATTTATCCTGATCCAACTGCACTGATTGCGCCCCCACTTGGTTCGGCACGATCCCTAGATGTCCCAACACCAAAATTTCCCCCATCATCATTTGTGTCTGAATTACCATCAATATCTTCAGAATGAGTAACTGTCACATCAAAATCCTCCTCGGGATACTTTTCAAACCTACTCTTCGAGGCATGCTTTGATGAAAGCAATTTAGCCATGTCTTTCAATTCACACTTCAAGTTATCTATGATGGGATCATTCTCATCATCATCATATGGCAAGAAGTTTTTCATGTAATCCTGCTCTATCTCATGCATTGTATGAATGATGTAAGAATGCACAACCTATAAATAAATAAAATATTAACATTTAGCTTATATGTTTGCATACAAATTGATAATACACTCCAAATTTATATTTTTGAAACTTCCGCTCCAGTCCTAAATGGATCACCTTCACAAAATCGCTCTATTGTTATGGTGTGCCACCTACGGATCCTAGGAATAGGCAAATAAACCTCATCTGATTTTCCAGCATTCCTTCTAGTGAGGGGGAAACTTCATATGCCCAGACCTGTAATCATACAAATCATCCCTGGGTGTAAAAATAAATAACACATAGTGTATACTCTACTACACCAGTGGTTTATGATATTTACCATAAAAGTCAATGGGAAGCCATAGAGAACATGTTACACCCCTTAATTCAAGGACATGTTTAAGAGAATGTACGAAAGAATCAAGACTCTAAAATTGGTACGAAAGAAAGAATTGTTTTTCCGAAGGAAAAATCTTCCGAACTTCGGAAAGGAAAAATATTCGTTGATGAGAAATTAGATTCTCAAAATACATTATTTGAAGAGTATGGAATTTATTAACATTGTGAAAATTTATTTACGGATTTGGTCACGTAGGGCCCACCCGAGAAATTTTACGTTTTGTGGGGCCCACGAGGGTTACGAAATTTTATAGACGAATGGGAGTGCGACACGTGTCACCCCCCCCACATGGGCTTGTTCGAAATGGAACAAGGGTATGATGGTCATTTGACCCAAAGCAAAGATGAACAAGTCTTGCAAGCTAGAGCTTGATATATTTGACTAAGTCAAATGAGCCACTTGACTAGATCTATAAATGAAATGTATCCAAGCCACCCAATTGTTCTAATATTGACCCTCCATGTTGTTATATAACCACACTAGTAGCAAGACAAGCTTCCCACACTTAGAAAAAATTTAAGAAAAACTTGTTCATGCCTTAGGTGCTCTCGGGTTTGAACACTGTCCAACAAGAAATATTTTTGTTTGTGGTTCGATAATCTCAATACTTTAAACCAAGGTTCCTAGGAGTATTGTAAGGATATCTCAATAGAAAGATCCCGGAAAAACGACGTTTCACGTTAGTCGCAAGGCGAAAACCTAAGGTGTTCTTCAACTTTGAAGTTGGAAATTGAAGGGAAGTTGTTTATGAACTTCTAAGGGATTCAAATAGCGGATTGGAGCGTAAAGGAAAGGAGCTAAGAGTTCTAAGGAGCGACTTTAATCTTGGAGTTATATAAGGGCTTATCAAGGTAACAATCTTATCGTTTTAATGATTGAAGATTACTTATTGTTGTAGTTATGGATATTAGCAAGCATGAGGTATATATTATGAAGTTTGATAAGTGTTATGTATATTGGAACCCCTAATCCAAAAGTTGCATGTTTAGCCTTTGAGATTGAAATTCAATTTAGTTATTAGTTTTAGTCATCACATGTTATATAAAGAAGGGATTATAGTTGTTAGAGTTGTTTGCGACTATATAACATGTTAGGACGACATTATGGATTGAAGGAATTAGAAAGGATTATATGTGGTTGTACTTCGTAGCCGAGCATGATAAGTTAACATTGGAGGGTTTTGTATTATTGTGGGGCAGAATTTTACACGTCCTGTTAAGGCGTGTAACCCCTTTGAATTGTTGATTTGTTGTGCCTTAAATGTGGCATGTTGGTTATTGATTTCGGGCCTTGAAAAAGGTGGAAAAGTACGTAGAAACAAAGGAAGTGCTGCCCAAATTTCCGTAGAATAAGAGACCTTACACTTAGTATGATTCTACCTTAAAAAGGCTAAGAATTGATAGACGTATTATGGTTATTATAGGTTGAAGTACTACGAGTAGCGTATTCTACTTTAAGGGTGGAAAAGCTAGCAAGGTTATAGTACTTTGGAGCATTTTGCAACTTGTCGCTAGTCGTCGTGAGGTATGTGAACCTCTTCCTTCTTTTGGCATGATCCTACGTATGAAATAGCCATGTGATATTATTTCATGATTCCTTCTACTCTTAGAAGTTAAAAAGTATTCACGTTATTGATTCTAAGTTAAAAGTATGTTTAAATTATCCTTAGTCCTTACCATGTCTTATGGGAGATGTTGGTAAGAATGGTTAGGAAGTTATGAGATTTGATTTAAAGCTACGTGTCTTGATTTATTTAAAGTAAGTAAGTTGATTTTATGTTTGAAAATGACTTGAATTTATATGTGAAAAGGGGATTGATTTTAAAAGTGGAAGATATATGATTTTAAAGAGAATAAGTTACTTGGTTTTGGAGGTGTATGAAACTTTATTTTTTTTCAAGTTATGAAACTTGATTTCTAAAGTATAGATGACATGATTTTATATGTATAAGCGACATGATTTTAAAGAGTATATGATACGAGGTTTTAAGACTATAAGCCTTGATTTTATAAGTGGAAATGACTTGATTTAAAAGGTATGGCTTCTTGATCTATTTCAAAAGTTAAGAAGATTGATTTCAAAAAGAGTATGTAACTTGAGTTTTAAAAAGAAGAATTTATTGATTGAAAAGAGAGGGAGTGGCATGATTCTTTTATAAGTATGTATGTAAGTAGTATTTTTGGGTTTAGTTTCCCTAACGTTGCAAGAATAAAGTGCCTTAAGTTCTCTAAAATGAAAGGTTGTTAAAATAGATTTATGGAAAGTTGTTATAACGACTTAAGAAGAAGTGAAAAGATGGTTTTAAAATGTTATGTAAGGAAAATCACACCGAGCCTACAAATAGGTCGGATTATGTTATGAGATACACCAAGCCTACAAATAGGCCGGATTATGTTATGAGATACACCGACCCTACACATAGGCTGGATTACGCCATATTACACCGAGCCTACACATAGGCGGGGTTACGTCATTTTACACCGATCCCCACAGGCGGGCCGGATTATGCTACATGATTCCACAGTACACCGAGCCCCACAGGCGGGCCGGGTTATGCTACATGATTCCACGATGCAAGGCCCGGGCGGACGGATTATGCTACATGATTCCACAGTACACCGAGCCCCACAGGCAGGCCGGATTATGCCACATGATTCATCAGTACACCGTGTCCCACAAATGGGCTGGATTACGTTATCACGTATGGATAATCAAAGTAAGCTCCCAAATAAGAAGTCCCTCCATAAAGGGCCAAATTATGTTATGTAAGATATGTATGTTATTTGGAAAACTTGATTGAATTCCTAAGTATGTATGTAAGAATATGATGTTAATTCTCAGTGAAAGAAGGAAAAGAACGGTTAATGTACGATTGATTTCAGGAGTTAAAATGGTACGGTAGGATCTGGTATTTCATTTTTATGCTTGCCCCTGTCATTCTTTTGTACAGTTATGATGTGGTTACTGTACCTTATTTTTTTTCCATACTCGATACATTTATGCGGCCCGGGCTGCGTTAAATGCCGCAGTGTTAGGTACATAGGTTGGTGATCCTTGCTCATAGGATCTCTGTTCAGTTTTTTGGAAGAAGCTCCATTCACTCCGGAGGCTTATCTTTTAGATGCAGTTTCACGATGTTGTAGATTTATGTACATTCGAGGTATGGCGGGGCCCTATCCACTTGATTGTAATTCTTAAGTGCGTAGTCATATCTTGTGGGTCGGTTTGTAAAGAAGACGGATGTAACTGTGTTTGGTTAAGTATATGTATATGTGTCCAGGGAGGTAGCCTTATCGGCTAACCTGTTGTTTATTTCTTGTTGATTTATTTTATAAGTTTCATGTATGTTCGTGATTATCTGATGTATACCTGTAAGGGTGCCCAGGTAGGGCACCAATCGCGGGCCCGGGGTCGGGTCGTGACAAAAGTGGTATCAGAGCAGTTAGTCCTCGGAAAGTATCTACAGACCGTGTCTAGTAGAGTCTTGATTATCGGTGTGTTGTGCACCACATCTATAACTAGGAGGCTGCAGGACATTTAGGATTGGTTTCCATTCTTCTCACTCTGAGATCGTGCAGTACAGTTGTGTTATTAGGTTGATCCGTCTCTGACGTATTCTTATGTATATGAATCAGTTATGCCTCCACGGAAGGCGACTAGGGCCCAGAAGGGCATGGCAGCAGCAGGAGCTACTAGTGGTGCGCAGAGGGTTACTAGGACTCAGGCCCAGACTATGCCTGAGGTTGTGGTCCAGGCGGCGAGTTCGATTCTGGCGGTATTAGAGGCGAAGAGCGGCCGCAGCTCGGGGTTCCGATACACGAGCCTCGATCCACCGGCGGCGGAGTATAGAGATTATGGAGAGCGGTCAGGTTATTGACTAGCATAGTGGTAGAGGCGGCACGGGAGCGAGTAGCTAACCCTGAGCCAAGCGGTTTGAGGATTACGGATTTTTGGGTTGTAGTCCACCCGAGTTCTATGGTTCGAGATCTGAGGATGATCCTCAGGAGTTTATTCGGCAAATTCAGCGGACTATGCAGGTGCTTAGAGCCTCGGAGACCGAGTCAGTGGTTCTAGCTTCTTACCGGTTACGCGATATTGCGTTGATCTAGTTTGAGTCATGGGAACTGTCTAGGGGTATGGGTGCTCCTCCAGCTGTTTGGGATGAGTTCACAGAGGCCTTTCTTGATCACTTTTTGCCTCCTGAGATGAGGAGAGCCCGTGTTGATAGGTTCTTGTCATTGAGGCAGAATGGGAGGACCATCAGAGAGTACAACCTGGAGTTTGACTCATTGGCCAAGTATGCGCACACTATTGTGGCTGACATGCCTGATAGAGTTCATCGCTATGTGATGGGGTTAGACCGCTACATGGTTACTGCATGCCTGGGAGTGACCCTTCAGCCAGGTATGGATATTGCTAGGATACAAGCTTACGCACAGGGTATTGAAGACAGAGAGAGAGAGAGGACGGCGGACGAGGCCGGCCCAAGAGGCGGGGCAGCGAGCTTGAGGTAACTTTAGCGGGCGGCCTCAGGCGAGCTAGGTCTACATTTCATCCGGCACAGAGTGCTCCTTCCCAGTTTTCTGGCAGGAGGTTGGATCAGCGGGTAATCGGGAGTTGGTCGAGCTCGAGTTTGGATCGCAGTGCACATGGGTTAAGCGATCGGGACCACTCTTCCCTCAGTGTTCACAGTGTGGCCGGCATCACCATGGGGAATGTCGTCGTGCTACTGGTGCCTGTTTTACCTGTGGATGTCAGGGCCATATGTTGAGGGATTGTCCTAGTAGAGGGTTACATGTGGGATAGCATAGTCTACTGGATCAGTTGCGGGTTCTTCACCTTCAATAGCTAGGCAGGATGTTCATACACCGGCAGGCCGTGGCAGAGGTCGTGGTGGAAGTTTCCAGTTTTAGCGGTCCTTTGAACCGCCTATATGATTTTAGGTATATCTTTGACCCTTTAGAGACTTGTATGCATGATAAGGTTGTTGTATGTTTAAGTGTCATGAACGGATAATATTGAGATTATGTACGTATGCTAGAATAAGTTTGGAAGTACGAAAAGATAATCCTTTTAGGCCTTGAATGGGAGTAAATAATGATGGTGCACACTTTGGATTTGTTTCCTCATTTGGCTTATGATGGATGGATATGCATGTGCGGCGTATTAGGGCCATATGTGGCATAATTAGGTTTCACTAAGTGCAGTTTTATGAGACTATGCCGAGGAAGGTTAGATCGAGCTCCGAAAGAACATTCGGGGACGAATGTTTCTAAGGGGGGAAGAATGTTACACCCCGTAATTCAAGGACATGTTTAAGAGAATGTACGAAGGAATCAGGACTCTAAAATTGGTACGAAAGAAATAATTGTTTTTCCGAAGGAAAAATCTTCCGAACTTCGGAAAGGAAAAATGTTCATTGATGAGAAATTAGATTCGCAAAATACATTATTTGAAGAGTATGGAATCTATTAACATTGTGGAAATTTATTTACGGATTTGGTCACGTAGGGCCCACCAAAGAAATTTTACGTTTTGTGGGGCCCACGAGGGTTACGAAATTTTATGGACGATTGGGAGGGCGACACGTGTCACCCCCCCCCCCCCCCTCCACATGGGCTTGTTCGAAATGGACCAAGGGTATGATGGCCATTTGACCCAAAGCAAAGATGAACAAGTCTTGCAAGCTAGAGCTTGATATATTTGACTAAGTCAAATGAGCCACTTGACTAGATCTATAAATGAAATGTATCCAAGCCACCCAATTGTTCTAATTTTGACCCTCCATGTTGTTATATAACCACACTAGTAGCAAGACAAGCTTCCCACACTTAGAAAAAATTTAAGAAAAACTTGTTCATGCCTTAGGTGCTCTCGGGTTTGAACATTGTCCAACAAGAAAAAAATTCGTTTGTGGTTCAATAATCTCAATACTTTAAACCAAGGTTCCTATGAGTATTGTAAGGATATCTCAATAGAAAGATCCCGGAAAAATGACGTTTTCACGTTAGTCGCAAGGCGAAAACCTAAGGTGTTCTTCAACTTTGAAGTTGGAAATTGAAGGGAAGTTGTTTATGAACTTCTAAGGGCTTCAAATAGCGTATTGGAGCGTAAAGGAAAGGAGCTAAGAGTTCTAAGGAGCGACTTTAATCTTGGAGTTATATAAGGGCTTATCAAGGTAACAATCTTGTCGTTTTAATGATTGAAGATTACTTATTGTTGTAGTTATGGATATTAGCAAGCATGAGGTATATACTATGAAATTTGATAAGTGTTATGGATATTGGAACCACAAATCCGAAAGTTGCATGTTTAGCCTTTGAGATTGAAATTCAATTTAGTTATTAGTTTTAGTCGTCGCATGTTATATATAGAAGGGATTATAGTTGTTAGAGTTGTTTGCGACTATATAACATGTTAGGACGACATTATGGATTGAAGGAATTGGAAAGGATTATATGTGGTTGTACTTCGTAGCCAAGAATGATAAGTTAACATTGGAGGGTTTTGTATTATTGTGGGGCAGAATTTTACACGTCCTGTTAAGGCGTGTAATCCCCTTTGAATTGTTGATTTGTTGTGCCTTAAATGTGGCATGTTGGTTATTGATTTCGGGCCTTGAAAAAGGTGGAAAAGTACGTAGAAACAAAGGAAGTGCTGCCCAAATTTCCGTAGAATAAGAGACCTTACACTTAGTATGATTCTACCTTAAAAAGGCTAAGAATTGATAGACATATTATGGTTATTATAGGTTGAAGTACTAAGAGTAGCGTATTCTACTTTAAGGATGGAAAAGCTAGCAAGGTTATAGTACTTTGGAGCATTTTGCAACTTGTCGCTAGTCGTCGTGAGGTATGTGAACCTCTTCCTTCTTTTGGCATGATCCTACGTATGAAATAGCCATGTGATATTATTTCATGATTCCTTCTACTCTTAGAAGTTAAGAAGTATTCACGTTATTGATTCTAAGTTAAAAGTATGTTTAAATTATCCTTAGTCCTTACCAAGTCTTATGGGAGATGTTGGTAAGAATGGTTAGGAAGTTATGAGATTTGATTTAAAGCTACGTGTCTTGATTTATTTAAAGTAAGTAAGTTGATTTTATGTTTGAAAATGACTTGAATTTATATGTGAAAAGGGGATTGATTTTAAAAGTGGAAGATATATGATTTTAAAGAGAATAAGTTACTTGGTTTTGGAGGTGTATGAAACTTTATTTTTTTTCAAGTTATGAAACTTGATTTCTAAAGTATAGATGACATGATTTTATATGTATAAGCGACATGATTTTAAAGAGTATATGATACGAGGTTTTAAGACTATAAGCCTTGATTTTATAAGTGGAAATGACTTGATTTAAAAGGTATGGCTTCTTGATCTATTTCAAAAGTTAAGAAGATTGATTTCAAAAAGAGTATGTAACTTGAGTTTTAAAAGAAGAATTTATTGATTTAAAAGAGAGGGTGTGGCATGATTCTTTTATAAGTATGTATGTAAGTAGTATTTTTGGGTTTAGTTTCCCTAACGTTGCAAGAATAAAGTGCCTTAAGTTCTCTAAAATGAAAGGTTGTTATAATAGATTTATGGAAAGTTGTTATAACGACTTAAGAAGAAGTGAAAAGATGGTTTTAAAATGTTATGTAAGGAAAATCACACCGAGCCTACAAATAGGTCGGATTATGTTATGAGATACACCGAGCCTACAAATAGGCCGGATTATGTTATGAGATACACCGACCCTACATATAGGCCGGATTACGCCATATTTCACCGAGCCTACACATAGGCCGGGTTACGTCATTTTACACCGATCCCCACAGGCGGGCCGAATTATGCTACATGATTCCACAGTACACCGAGCACCACAGGCGGGCCGGATTATGCTACATGATTCCACGATGCAAGGCCGCGGGCGGGCGGATTATGCTACATGATTCCACAGTACACCGAGCCCCACAGGCAGGCCGGATTATGCTACATGATTCCACAGTACACCGAGCCCCACAGGCGGGCCGGATTATGCCACATGATTCATAAGTACACCGTGTCCCGCAAATGGGTCAGATTACGTTATCACGTATGGATAATCAAAGTAAGCTCCCAAATAAGAAGTCTCTCCATAAAGGGTCGGATTATGTTATGTAAGATATGTAAGTTATTTGGAAAAACTTGATTGAATTCCTAAGTATGTATGTAAGAATATGATGTTAATTCTCAGTGAAAGAAGGAAAAGAACGGTTAATGTACGATTGATTTCAGGAGTTAAAATGGTACGGTAGGATCTGGTATTTCATTTTTATGCTTGCCCCTGTCATTCTTTTATGCGATTATGATGTAGTTCTTGTACCTTATTTACATTCCATACTAAATTTTTGTTATGCGGCCCGCCCGAGGCTGCGTTAAATGCCCGCAGGTGTTAGGTACACAGGTTGGTGATCCTTGCTCATAGGATCTCTGTTCAGTTTTTGGGAAGAAGCTCCATTCACTACGGAGGCATATCTTTTGGGCACGGTTTCCCTGATGTTGTAGATTTATGTACATTCAGGGGTATGGCGGGGCCCTGTCCTTACGATTGTAATTCTTAGAGAGTGCATGAGTCATATCTTGTGGGTCGGTTTGTAAAGAAGAAGGATGTAACTGCGTTTGGTTAAGTATATGTATATGTGTCCAGGGAGGTAGCCTTATCGGCTAACATGTTGTTTATTTCTTGTTGATTTATTTTATAAGTTTCATGTATGTTCCGCTGATTATCTCTGATGTATACCTGTAAGGGTGCCCGGAGTAGGGCACGATCGCGAGCCGAAGTCGGTCGTCGTGAGAACATATGATCTGATCTTCTTATCAGCGTGCAGTTGTTGGAGCCTTGGAATGCCTACTTTGTTCCTCAAGTAGTCCAATGTGAGATCAAAGAATTCCTTTCCCCAAGAATATTTCTAGAAGAGTTCCAAATCGTCCTCCATATTAATCAAATCATGATCCACAACCTTGGTCACATCTTTGGCAAGCAAGATTGTGTGCAAAAATCATACAATAGAACATTTAAACTTTTCTTCTTTGTTTAGTCTAGCCCTTCTAATATCCGTTAATAGCCTATTTTTGTCATCTTTCTATTATCGGTAATCTTTTTGCAGAAAATCGCCCATTTTCTTATTTCCCTCTCCTCTCTAGATTGGTTGGGATAGGATCCATAATTTAAATCGGTGATCAAAGCAGAACTCTTTCAAGCCAAAACGCACAGGCTTATAATTCACGAGGAACCACATCTCATATTTTGTTTCTTAACTACATGACGAAGAAGTAGATAATAGACCATATGTCCATTGAATTTGATGAAGTGTTAAGAGACCCTTCTAAAGTGACCAAAATAGGAATGCTTGAACATTTTCCTAATTTTTTTTTATCTTTCAACACTTAATTAAAATTATCTAACAAGGTCATCCTGCTCCTAACGGAAAGTTTTGCTGAAGAGGCTTCATAATCATCCAGTCAGTTATACCCCGTAGTTCCAGGGTATGTATGTGAGGACGTACGTACGAGAATACGACAGAAATTTTGGAAAGAAAGAAATATGTGATTTTTTTCGACGGAAAAGTTTCCGGGTTTTGTGAAGGAAAAAGGTTCGTTGATGGGAATTGGATTCCCAGATTTGGTATTTGGGCTTCTTGGATTATATTAGAATTATGAGATTTTATTTTCGGAAATGGTCACGTGAGGCCCACGGGAGAAATTTACGGTTTTGTGGGGCCCACTTTGTTTTTGAGATTTTCGGTATTTTTGATATTTTCGGAAGACGAAATATTTTGGACGAGTAGGGGGGCGACACGTGTCACCCCCTTAGGTGGCCTTGGCCGAAATGGCTTGACACTTGGCTTGTGGCCGATTTTTGTTGCCATGTGGCTAGCCACTTGTCTTGCTTAGACAAGTGGCTTGTGGAACCACACTTCTACCCCAATCTCACCACACACTTGCATTAATCTTGGCCCTTGAATTCTCTATAAATAACCCCTTAAGTGCAAGACTTCATTTCATCCACACTTAAGCTTTCCAAAGCAAAATATTTTCCCTCCCTTTGTAGTTGATTTCGTCCCCCTCCCTCGAGTAGAAAATACTTTGAGTATTGTAGTATAAATCCCAAATACCTTAGCCTAGTATCCCTAGTTGTATTCCAAAGTTATTTCAATACTAGGTGCCCGGAATACTACTTTATTCCAATAGTCGCAAAACGAAACCCTAGAAAAATCTTCCTAGCTTGGTTGAAGTGTTTAGAGAAGTTGTTTAGAAACTTCTAAGGGTTGCTTGGAGCGGGTTGGAGCGTAAGGATTTGGAGCTAATCGTTGCTCAGGATCGACTTATATCTTGGATAATTTTGGGCTTATCGAGGTAATGATCTATGTCCCCCCTATTGTAATTGGATATTACATATTGTAGTAGTTTAGAATTGAGTATAAGATATATTGGAAGGATTATTATAAAGGATTGAATCAGATTTACATTGGGTATTTTCTGAGACTTGAGTAGTATTATTGTGAGGCGAATTGAACACGTCGGTTAGGCGTGTAATCCCCTGAGTTGTTGGCTTGGTAGCGTGCCTTGTTTGGGAGGTTATTTATGTGTTTTGGGGAGAGTCTTTGAATTTTCCGTAGAATAAGGAACTGTTTACTTCGAATATGCTACGAAGGGAACTAGAGATTGATAGATATATTGTGATTATTACAGGTGGATCTTACGCGCGCATACTTGACTTGCTTGTGGTTTAAGCTAAAAAGGTATGTGATTCTTCCTATACTCTTGAGCATGATTGTTGTGAACTATATAGTACGGTAGACGTACGTGTGTGAAATGAATTTTGTTTGTTTAAAACATAAAGTGTTAAAATAGCTTTATGGGAAGTTAGTTATAACGACTTTATGAAGATAAAAGAAAAATTTGATTTTGAAAGCTAAACAACTTGATTTCGGAAAAGGAGAAGTAACTTGATTTAAGTATAGGTTACTTGTTTTGAAAAGAGTAAGTTATTTGGGTTTTAAAGAGTATACTTGATGTTGTTTTTAAAGAAAAGCACTTGGTTTAAAAAAAGTATATAGTACTTGATTTTAAAAGTCTTGTAAAGATTTTTACGAAGGTGAAGTAATTTGGTTTGAAAAGAAAAAAACGTGTTTTTGATAATACGAGTATTAGTATCGTGTGGCTTTTACATAAAAAGAGGTCTTTTTGAAAGAATGAAAGTATGTAGTATTTTGGGGTTGAAACCCGGATTGTTGACATAAAATGAAAGTACGTTGAACTTGCCTATGCTTGTTGTGATAGCCTTTGATGTGCAAGTGTTTTGTTTACGTACTCGCAGGTGTGTCTCGGGAGGCATTATCTGATTGATTGCTTGGACATACTGACACGTTGGATGGTCCACAAGTATGCGTCCACTTTAAGTATTATCTGGTTATTTCTTTTGGACATACTGACACGTTGGATGGTCCACGAGTATGCGTCCACTTTGAGTATTATCTTGTTATTTCCTTTGGACAAACTGACACGATGGATGGTCCACGGTATCGCCCGCAGGATGGTTTCATGGCCATGCTTATACAGAGGTAAGATGCCGGGCATGCGGTCATTATGAGGATTATGTTATTTGTCCATGGACCGCTAATCCGTGAAGCTTGCCGCGTGTGACGAGCGATCACGGCTTGATTTGTACATGTGGTTCGAGCACACTTTAGATACTTGTCTGGTCATTTCGTGTATCGGCAGGCTCGGTAGATAGCTTAAGATACTTGCCACGGCCATATCTCGTGAGACGGTAGGCTATTAGACGTTAGCTTAAGATACTTGCGTGGCTAGCTTTTTGACGTAGTTGGCTTCCGCAGTACCTTGCGTGAAGGATATGACTAGCCTTCTGACCGTAGTTGGCTATTCTACTCGCCCGTCGGTTTGACGACGCAGCGAGATCTAGTGTTGAGTTCACATATGGGTGTGGTTTTACATCATGTATCGCTGGCGATGAGGAATGAGTTCCACGCATGATTGATATTATGGGCGTGAGACCCATAGTTATGTGTGAGTGATCATTTTGGGGATATCGCCCTTACCGACCTAACTGTTTACTTATTGCGAAATGGTTTTATAAAATGATGAAATGTGATTTCATTACAGTATTTTCAGTTTCACATATTTGGTACCTGTTGTACTGACCTCCTTCGGGGGGCTGCGTTCATGCCGCAGGTAGAGGTACACCAGTTGTTGATCCTCGCTCATAGGATCGCAGTTCAGCGTTTGGGAAGCTCCGTTTCTCCGGAGGCTTATCTTTTGGTATAGTTCCCTGTCACTATAGGTACTTGTACATTCAGGGGTATGGCGGGGCCCTGTCCCGTCATAGTTGTTGTTACATTCTTAGAGGTCTGTAGTACTGTTGTGGGCAGGGTTTGTAAAGGATTGTAACTGTTCGGTTATATTATATATACATGAAGGTGACCGTTTTGGTTAACCTGTTTTCTTATCTTGTATCTTGTTTCCTGTTTAAGTTTTTGTTTCCGCTGATTTTCTCTGATGTTGTATCACTAGGGTGCCCGGGGTAAGGCACCAGTCGCGGGCCCGAGGTCGGGTCGTGACAAAAGTGGTATCAGAGCAGTTAATCCTCGGAAAGTGTCTACAGACCGTATCTAGTAGAGTCTTGATTATCGGCGTGTTGTGCACCACACCTATAATCAGGAGGCTATGGGATATCTAGGATTGGTTTCTATTTCTTCTCACTCTGAGATCGTGCCTTAGAGCTGTGTTGTAAGTTGGACTCCTTCTGACGTATTCTTTTATGCCAGTTATGCCTCCACGCAAGGCAACCAGAGCCCAGAAGGCGGCAAGCGCGCAGAGGAGTCGAGTAGAGCAAAGAAGTCTCTATCGAGGCCACGATGCGAGCCTCGATCCCACGGCCAGGAACAGAGGATATGGGTTATAAGGAGATGGCCCAGTTACTAGCTAGGATTGTGGCTAGACACGAGGACAGACGAGAGTCAGAGGTTCCGGTAGCGCCCGTAGTTCACCCCAGATCAGATAGTTTGAGACTACGGGACTTTTTGAGCTGCAGCCCACCTGAGTTCTATGGGTCGAGGCCTGAGGATGATCCGCAGGAGTTCATCCGACAGTTACAGCGGATCATGAGAGTGATCAAGGCTTCCGAGACCGAGTCGGTGGTCTTAGGTTCGCATCGGCTGCGTGATACTGCAGTCGACTGGTTTGATTCGTGGGAGCTGTCCCGGGGGGAGCATGCGCCTCCAGCTGTGTGGGACGAGTTCTCGGAGGCATTTCTCAGCCATTTCTTGCCTCCGCAGATGAGGAGAGCACGGGCCGACAGATTTCTGATGCTGAGACAGAGAGGGCGTACGGTTCGGGAGTACAACGTGGAGTTCGACTCGTTGGCTCGATATGTCCCTGCGTTAGTGGCAGATATGGAGGACAGAGTGCACCGTTATGTCACAGGACTGGACGATTATCTAGCAGAGAGTTGCTCGGGTGTAGCTCTTCAGCCGGGCATGGACATTGCCCGCATGCAGGCTTATGCACTTGGGTGTGAGGAACGGAGAGGCCGACGGATTGACCAATACCAGCAGAAGAAGGCCAGGACGGCAGGGTCCTTTGGTAACTTTCAAGGCGGACCGCCGCAGCAGCAGACTAGTTATGCGCCTCCGCCGATCAGTGGTCCTCACGATCTTGAGGCGGTCGTGGCTCGAGGTTGAGTTTTCGGGAGTTGGGGTGCTGGCCAGATGAAGCCACCCCGACCAAAGTGTAGCCAGTGTGGTAAACCCCATGTGGGGGAGTGTTACGGTATTCAGAAGGGTTGTTTTACATGTCAGCAGGCCATTTTGCGAGAAATTTTCCAACGCAGGTAGCTCGGATGTAGAGACTTCGGATCGGGATCGTGGTTCATCTCCTTCTTTGTGCGCGGCAGTGCGAAGGAACATGTTTAGAACGACAAAAGGGAAGTGAAGCAATAGTTACAGGTATATTCTTAACCCTCTAGAGACTAGTATGCATTGATGTTATGGAGATGTGTTAAGTGTTATGTTCGGATAGCTTTGTGTTAAAATGTGATTTAGAAAACATGGTTAGTTGAAAAGGTAAGATTGGGGACAGGGAAATTATGAGCCTTAGAATATTATACGTGGAGACCTTAGATGTGAGGTCGTCATGAGTAAAAGATTTTGTTTACGATTGACCTTTGCCGGAGTGCATAGTATACGTGGGGTATATTTGTGTGATAAGTCCCTGAGTGGTGTGAATTATAAGAGGGTAGTTGAGCTAAGAAGACCACTAGGTTTTCGTGACTTGATTAGTGAGATTGTTAGGATTGGGAACGAGAGTTTAGCGCGAAATGGGTCGGGTTGAGGCAAGGTCGAGGGTCAAACCGCGGCCAGTTGGGGTCAATTTGTGGTGGTCCCGCTTTATGATAGGGTCACGAGGGTGATAGGCCCAAGTCTAGGAAGACATCGTACGGGTTCGTGGATACGTTCGACCAGAATTGGATCGTGAAGGCCGGGAATAGCCTTAGTGTAAATTGAAGCTAGTGGGAGCTTTTGTGAGATGAGAAATGATTCCTCGTTGGCTTGGATTTGAGTTCTGCGCACATGTTATATTCTGGCCAGTAGTGGCATGATCGGTTTTGTAAGTGTAGTAGTGGAGACTATACCGGCGCAAGTATGTTTGGAGACTTAGAAGGAACATTCGGGACGAATGTTTCTAAGGGGGGAAGAATGTTATACCCCGTAGTTCCAGGGTATGTATGTGAGGACGTACGTACGATAATACGACAGAAATTTTGGAAAGAAAGAAAGATGTGATTTTTTTCGACGGAAAAGTTTCCGGGTTTTGTGAAGGAAAAAGGTTCGTTGATGGGAATTGGATTCCCAGATTTGGTATTTGGGCTTCTTGGATTATATTAGAATTATGAGATTTTATTTTCGGAAATGGTCACGTGGAGAAATTTACGGTTTTGTGGGGCCCACTTTGTTTTGAGATTTTACGTATTTTGGATATTTTGGAAGACGAAATATTTTTGGGCCAGTAGGGGAGACACGTGTCACCCCCTTAGGTGGACTTGGCCGAAATGGCTTGACACTTGGCTTGTGGCCGATTTTTGTTGCCATGTGGCTAGCCACTTGTCTTGCTTAGACAAGTGGCTTGTGGCACCACACTTGTACCCCAATCTCACCACACACTTGCATTAATCTTGGCCCTTGAATTCTCTATAAATACCCCCTTAAGTGCAAGACTTCATTTCATCCACACTTAAGCTTTCCAAAGTAAAATATTTTCCCTCCCTTTGTAGTTGATTTCGTCCCCCTCCCCCTCTTGAGTAGAAAATACTTTGAGTATTGTAGTATAAATCCCAAATACCTTAGCCTAGTATCCCTAGTTGTATTCCAAAGTTATTTCAATACTAGGTGCCCGAAATACTACTTTATTCCAATAGTCGCAAAACGAAACCCTAGAAAAATCTTCCTAGCTTGGTTGAAGTGTTTAGAGAAGTTGTTTAGAAACTTCTAAGGGTTTCTTGGAGAGGGTTGGAGCGTAAGGATTTGGAGCTAATCGTTGCTCAGGATTGACTTATATCTTGGATAATTTTGGGCTTATCGAGGTAATGATCTATGTCCCCCCTATTGTAATTGGATATTACATATTGTAGTAGTTTAGAATTGAGTATAAGATATATTGGAAGGATTATTATAAAGGATTGAACTGTATTTACATTGATTGTATTCTGAGACTTGTGTAGTATTATTGTGAGGCGAATTGAACACGTCAGGTTAGGCGTGTAATCCTCGAGTTGTTGGCTTGGTAGCGAGCCATGTTTGGGAGGTTATTTATGTGTTTGCGGGGAGGTGCCGAATTTTCCGTAGAATAAGGAATTTACTTGAATATGCTACGAAGGGAACTAGAGATTGATAGATATATTGTGATTATTACAGGTGGATCTTCTACGCGCGACATACTTGACTTGGCTTGTGGTTTAAGCTAAAAAGGTATGTGATTCTTCCTATACTCTTGAGCATGATTGTTGTGAACTATATAGTACGGTAGACGTACGTGTGTGAAATGAATTTTGTTTGTTTAAAACATAAAGTGTTATAATAGCTTTATGGAAAGTTAGTTATAACGACTTTATGAAGATAAAAGAAAGATTTGATTTTGAAAGCTAAACAACTTGATTTCGGAAAAGGAGAAGTAACTTGATTTAAGTATAGGTTACTTGTTTTGAAAAGAGTAAGTTATTTGGGTTTTAAAGAGTATACTTGATGTTGTTTTTAAAGAAAAGCACTTGGTTTAAAAAAAGTATATAATACTTGATTTTAAAAGTCTTGTAAAGATTTTTACGAAGGTGAAGTAATTTGGTTTGAAAAGAAAAAAACGTGTTTTTGATAATACGAGTATTAGTATCGTGTGGCTTTTACGTAAAAAGAGGTCTTTTTGAAAGAATGAAAGTATGTAGTATTTTGGGGTTGAAACCCGGATTGTTGACATAAAATGAAAGTACGTTGAACTTGCCTATGCTTGTTGTGATAGCCTTTGATGTGCAAGTGTTTTGTTTACGTACTCGTGTTCTCGGGAAGCGGCTATCCGATTGATTGCTTGGACATCTCGACCGTTGGATGGTCCACAAGTATCGTCCACTTTAAGTATTATCTGGTTATTTCTTTTGGACATACCGACACGTTGGATGGTCGAGTATCGTCGCCCACTTTGAGTATTATCTTGTTATTTCCTTTGGACAACCGACACGATGGATGGTCCACGGTATCGTCGATGGATGGTTTCATGGCCATGCTTATACCGAGGTAAGATGCCGGGCATGCGGTCATTATGAGGATTGTGTTATTTGTCCATGGACCGCTAATCCATGAAGCTTGCCGCGCGACGGCGATCACGGGCTTGATTTGTACACGTGGTTGAGCACACTTTAGATACTTGTCTGGTCATTTCGTGTATTGCGAGCTCGGTAGATAGCTTAAGATACTTGCCACGGTCGTATCTCGTGTGACGGTAGGCTATCACGTTAGCTTAAGATACTTGCTTGGCGATTGCGTGGCTAGCTTTTGGTAGTAGTTGGCTTCCGTACCTTGCCGTGAAGGATATGACTAGCCTTTGGTAGTTGGCTATTCTACTTGACCGATCGGTTTGACGACGCAGCAGATCTAGTGTTCGAGTTCACATATGGGTGTGGTTTTACATCATGTATCGCCGGTGAGGAATGAGTTCCACGCATGATTGATATTATGGCGTGAGACCCATAGTTATGTGTGAGTGATCATTTTGGGGATATCGCCCTTACTTGACCTAACTTGTTTACTTATTGCGAAATGGTTTTATAAAATGATGAAATGTGATTTCATTCTGATATTTTCATTTCACATATTTGGTACTGTTATCGACCTCCTTGGGCTGCGTTCACGCCGCAGTAGAGGTACACGATTGTTGATCCTCGCTCATAGGATCGCAGTTGGGAAGCTCCGTTTCTCGAGGCTTATCTTTTAGTATAGTTCCTGTCACTATAGGTACTTGTACATTCGTGGTATGGCGGGGCCTGTCCGTCATAGTTGTTGTTACATTCTTAAGTCCGTAAATCGTTGTGGGCGGGGTTTGTAAAGGATTGTAATCGTTCGATTATATTATATATACATGAAGGTGTGATTTTGGTTAACTGTTTTCTTATCTTGTATCTTGTTTCTGTTTAAGTTTTTGTTTCATTGATTTTCTCTGATGTTGTATCACTAGGGTGCCCGGGGTAAGGCACCAGTCGCGGGCCCGAGGTCGGGTCGTGACAAAAGTGGTATCAGAGCAGTTAATCCTCGGAAAGTGTCTACAGACCGTATCTAGTAGAGTCTTGATTATCGGCGTGTTGTGCACCACACCTATAATCAGGAGGCTATGGGATATCTAGGATTGGTTTCTATTTCTTCTCACTCTAAGATCGTGCCTTAGAGCTGTGTTGTAAGTTGGACTCCTTCTGACGTATTCTTTTATGCCAGTTATGCCTCCACGCAAGGCAACCAGAGCCCAGAAGGGCAAGGAGGCAGAGGGAGCTGAGTAGAGCGGCGGTCTCACGAGGCCACGATGCTGAGCCTCGATCCCACGGCCAGAGCAGGATATGGGTTATAAGGAGATGGCCCGATTAGCTAGGATTGTGGCTAGACACGAGGAACGAGAGTCGAGGTTCCGAGCGCGCGTAGTTCACCCCGCATCGAGATAGTTTGAGACTACGGGACTTTTTGCTGCGGCCACTTTGAGTTCTATGGGTGAGGCACGAGGATGATCCGCAGGAGTTCATCAAGCGATTCTGACGGATCGCGAGAGTGATCAAGGCTTGAGACCGAGTCGGTGGTCTTAGGTTCGCATCGGGCCGCGTGATCTGCGATGATCGGTTTGATCGTGGGAGCTGTCCCGGGAGCATGCGCCTCGGTGTGGGACGAGTTCTGGAGGCATTTCACCATTTCGTGCCTCCGCAGATGAGAGCACGGCCGGCAGATTCGATCTTTGAGACAGAGAGGGCGTACGGTTCGGGAGTACAACGTGGAGTTCGACTCGTTGGCTCGATATGTCCCTGCGTTAGTGGCAGATATGGAGGACAGAGTGCACCGTTATGTCACAGGACTGGACGATTATCTAGCAGAGAGTTGCTCGGGTGTAGCTCTTCAGCCGGGCATGGACATTGCCCGCATGCAGGCTTATGCACTTGGGTGTGAGGAATGGAGAGGCCGACGGATTGACGATACCGAAGAGGCCGTAGCGGCAGGTCCTTTGGTAACTTTCAAGGCGGACGCGCAGCCAGACTAGTTATGCGCCTCCGCCCGATCTGAGTGGTCCTGATGCCTTCGTGAGCGGTCGGGGCTCGAGGTTGAGTTTCGGGGGAGTTGGGGTGCTGGCCAGATGAAGCCACCCCGACCAAAGTGTAGCCAGTGTGGTAAACCCCATGTGGGGGAGTGTCACGATATTCAGTAGGGTTGTTTTACATGCGTCCAGCAGGGCCATTTTGCGAGAAATTTTCCAACCAGAGGTAGCTCGGATGTAGAGACTCTGCCTTCGGGATCAGCGGCTGGTTCATCTCCTTCTTTTGTACGATGTGCAGGGAAGGAACATGTTTAGAACGACAAAAGGGAAGTGAAGCAATAGTTACAGGTATATTCTTAACCCTCTAGAGACTAGTATGCATTGATGTTATGGAGATGTGTTAAGTGTTATGTTCGGATACCTTTGTGTTAAAATGTGATTTAGAAAACATGGTTAGTTGAAAAGGTAAGATTGGGGACAGGGAAATTATGAGCCTTAGAATATTATACGTGGAGACCTTAGATGTGAGGTCGTCATGAGTAAAAGATTTTGTTTACGATTGACCTTTGCCGGAGTGCATAGTATACGTGGGGTATATTTGTGTGATAAGTCCCTGAGTGGTGTGAATTATAAGAGGGTAGTTGAGCTAAGAAGACCACTAGGTTTTCGTGACTTGATTAGTGAGATTGTTCCAGATTGGGGAACGAGAGAGTTTGGCACGAAATGGGTCGGGTTGAGGCAAGGTCGAGGGTCAACCCGCAGCCCATATTGGGGTGGGGTCAATTTGTGGTGGTCCCGCTTTATGATAGGGTCACGAGGGTGATAGGCCCAAGTCTAGGAAGACATCGTACGGGTTCGTGGATACGTTCGACCAGAATTGGATCGTGAAGGCCGGGAATAGCCTTAGTGTAAATTGAAGCTAGTGGGAGCTTTTGTGAGATGAGAAATGATTCCTCGTTGGCTTGGATTTGAGTTCTGCGCACATGTTATATTACGCGATAGTGGCGTGATCGGTTTGTAAGTGTAGTAGTGGAGACTATACCGGCGCAAGTATGTTTGGAGACTTAGAAGGAACATTCGGGACGAATGTTTCTAAGGGGGGAAGAATGTTATACCCCGTAGTTCCAGGGTATGTATGTGAGGGCGACGTGCGATGTCACGAAATTTTGGAAAGAAAGAAAGATGTGATTTTTTTCGACGGAAAAGTTTCCGGGTTTTGTGAAGGAAAAAGGTTCGTTGATGGGAATTGGATTCCCAGATTTGGTATTTGGGCTTCTTGGATTATATTAGAATTATGAGATTTTATTTTCGGAAATGGTCACGTGAGGCCTACGGGAGAAATTTACGGTTTTGTGGGGCCCACTTTGTTTTTGAGATTTTCGGTATTTTGGATATTTTCGGAAGACGATATATTTTGGACGAGTAGGGGGGCGACACGTGTCACCCCCTTAGGTGGCCTTGGCCGAAATGGCTTGACAACGGCTTGGCGATTTTTGTTGCCATGTGGCTAGCCACTTGTCTTGCTTAGACAAGTGGCTTGTGGCACCACACTTGTACCCCAATATCACCACACACTTGCATTAATCTTGGCCCTTGAATTCTTTATAAATACCCCCTTAAGTGCAAGACTTCATTTCATCCACACTTAAGCTTTCCAAAGCAAAATATTTTCCCTCCTTTTGTAGTTGATTTCGTCCCCTTCCCCCTCTTGAGTAGAAAATACTTTGAGTATTGTAGTATAAATCCCAAATACCTTAGCCTAGTATCCCTAGTTGTATTCCAAAGTTATTTCAATACTAGGTGCCCGGAATACTACTTTATTCCAATAGTCGCAAAACGAAACCCTAGAAAAATCTTCCTAGATTGGTTGAAGTGTTTAGAGAAGTTGTTTAGAAACTTCTAAGGGTTTCTTGGAGCGGGTTGGAGCGTAAGGATTTGGAGCTAATCGTTGCTCAGGATCGACTTATATCTTGGATAATTTTGGGCTTATCGAGTTAATGATCTATGTCCCCCATATTGTAATTGGATATTACATATTGTAGTAGTTTAGAATTGAGTATAAGATATATTGGAAGGATTATTATAAAGGATTGAACTGTATTTACATTGGGTTTGTATTCTGATGAGACTTGTGTAGTATTATTGTGCGAGGAATTGAACACGTCAGGTTAGGCGTGTAATCCCTGGAGTTGTTGGCGGTAGCATGCCTTGTTAGGGAGGTTATTTATGTGTTTGCGGGGTGCTTGTTATACCAGTATTTCCAGTATGCGTTAGGGCGCACGTAGAAATTTGAACTTGTGATTTAGGCTTGGCGAATTCTTTTGTTCACAACACGATTTGAGTCATTTTCGACGAAACGTTTCCACACTTTCGTAGGGAATTTAGGCTATGTCATTTTTAATTTTGCGGATTTTTCCGAGAGGCGAAACATTTTGGACCAGCGGAGGGTGACATGTCACCTCGCATTGGAAATGGCGGCAACCCTGGCCGAATTGGGCTACTTTATGGCCTTGATTTGTGCCTTGTTTTGTGCCTTGTTTTGTGGAGTGTTTTGTGGAGTAGGGTTAGGGTGCACATGGCTTGATCTTGGCCTACACTTGCTATGCACTTGGCAAGATCTTGGCCATTGGTTGGCCTTGGCTTGTGCTATAAATACCCTCTCCCTTTGATGAATTCTTCATCCTTTCCACAAATCTTCTAAGTGTTAAAATCCCTCCTCTCCTCTTGTTGACTCGTCCAAGAGCCCTCTCCCTTTGAAAGGCCCCTTGGCCGAGAGCCCTCTCCCTCCTAGTAGTGGCCGTGGGGTACCACAGCCTAGTTGCTTAGTATAATACCCCTTGTGGTGTATAAATACTCTCAAAAGTATTGTTATAATGCCCAAATTACCTTAGTCGTATACCTTGTAGTATTCTAAGGTTATACTATCTGAAAAACTTCGAAATACTATTATACTTCCGTCAGTCCAAAACCGAAACCCTAGGAAAATCTCCATAGTCAGTTGGAGTATTGTGTAGAAGTTGGTTAGAACTTCTAAGGGTGGTTTAGAGCGGGTTGGAGCGCTCGGAGTTGGAGCTAAGCGATTGCCAGGATCGACTTTATACTTGGATAATTATGGGCTTATCGAGGTAAATATCTTGTCCTCTATTGTAATTGGAAATTACATGATTGTTAGACTAAAGTTGAAGTATACTATATGTAGAACGAGCGTTGTTGTCGGCAATGTCTTTTGACTTAAGCACGAATAATAAGAAACCTTTCGAAAGAAGAAATCTTGAATGTATTTACATGGATGTATTACAATAGACTTGTGTAGCTTTTACGTGGAGTAGAATTGTACCCGTTCGGGTTAGATGTGTAACCCCACTGGTTGGCTTGGTAGCGGCCTCGATAAAGGAGGAGATTTCTGTTGTTGCGGGGGAGGTCTTGCGAATTTTCGGTAGAATGTTCTGCGATGAGGTCTAAATGTTAATAAAGCGCCTTGTGGCCTTATAGGTTGAAGTACTACGTGTGGCGCGATCTACTTGGCTTAGGAGTAGCCGGCGGTTGGAAGTACTTGGGCGTTTTGCTATTAGTCGATACTCGCGAGGTATGTGAACCTCTTCCTATCTCTTACAGAATGATATGTGTGAACTATGTAGTGCGGTAGACATACGTGTGTTAAATGTATTTGATTGGTTTGAAACATAAAGTGTTATAACGGCTTTATGGGAAGTTAGTTATAACGACTTTATGTAGGTCGAAAATACTTTGTGGTTTTAAAGGTAAATGATTTGTTTATAAGCGGCTTGATGTGTGATAATAAAGAACTTGAAGTATTTCAAAAGATTTCTAAATCGTTTTGAAAGAAGAGTGATACTTGGTTTCTTTTGAAAACTTAAGAGTTATACTAGCTTTATGGGAAGTTAGGTATAACGGCTTAGAATGTTTCTTGATTTTGGAAATCGGGATGTGTATCGACAAACCACTGCGGCGTTAATAAAGGAAATGTTTTGAATAATTAAGTATTATTAAAACGGTAGAAACTTCCATCTGCATAGAAGCTAAGATGAGACAAAATGATATTTCTAGATCATGCATTTCTTTGTAATAAGATTGTTATAAACAAGAATATCCTACTCACATAAGACTTATGTTTCTCAGTTGTTTAAAAGAGAATTATATTCTTAAATGAATAAGACTACGAACTCTGAAACCTTTCTAAAATAAGAAACGTGAACATTTGAAATTAGGCAAACTTGGGCGTTTGGAAAATAATGTTGTTACTTGATTTTACAAAGGTAAGTATTTTAGTTTACTTAAAAAGATAGTCACTCTACTTTTATATACTACGGGTATTGTGTGACTTTTGGCGTACCTTTTAAAGAGTTATTGTATAAAGTACTTTGGGGATTAATTCGAACTTGTTAACTTAAAGTAGAAAGTACCTTGTGTGAATAACTTGATTGTATTGAATTGTGATAGCACAGTAATACTTTCGTTGCTTTGATAAGTAATCATGTTAGGATCTACGTGTGATAGTATCTTGTGATGTTTGTGTAAAGGGTTTTCCTTGATTGTGCTTCTTAACTATCGGTCGTTATGATAGTATTGTGCCATTCATCGTGACATATTCGGAGGTTAAGCGCCTCCGATGCGGGGTAGACTTCGGGCGGTCGATGGACTATGATTCGAGAATACCTTATGCGGGTGCAGCAGGGCCTATGCGGGCTGCGGGAGTTCGAGTTAGTGTGCGGCCGCGTGGTCATGCGGTCCTTGTGGCCGTGCGGACGGCGAGTCGGGGCGCTGCGGGAGTAGCTACCCTCGATGCGGGGTTATACCTCATGCGGGCCTATGAGTTTGGCCTATGCGGGCTGCGGGAGTTCGGGGTTAAGCGTGCATTGATCTGCGGGCAAGTGGCGGCTTTGATCATGTAACGGTCTGAGCAGATCTTATAATCTGATTCGCGGCTTTGGTTGTGCGTAGGTTTTAGTAGTCGGCTATGCCTTCGTACTTACCGTCTGATTTTATTATGACACATGTAGGACACGGTGTTCATGTGTGTTCCTTAGTGCTTTTATATCATAGGCTGGCGGTGAGGAAGGTATTCCACGGGCATGATTGATGTTGTGGGCACGAGACCCGTTGTTATACTTGAGTGATGACTTGAGGCGTGAGTCACGACTTGACATGGCTGCTTTGTTGTAAGCGTAGTTTGGTTATCATACATGTCTCTGCTTTATATATTGCTATGATTTCATTTCTGATGTTTATTTTGATTTCACATACTAAATTTTGTTATCGACCTCGCCCGGGGCTGCGTTCATCGCGAGTAAAGGTACACGATCGTTGATCCTCGCTCTTAGGGTCCGATTCGGCGTTTAGGAAAGCTCCGTTTCTCGGAGGCTTATCGCGGTATAGTCCTGTTGTTTTAGGTGCTTACATTCGAGGGTATGGCGGGCCACTGTCCGTCGTTGTTGTCATATCATTCGTAGATATCATGAAATCTTGTTGTGGCGGGGTTTGTAAAAGGGATTAAAGCTGTTCATTTGTAAGAGTTGTTATTTATATATATCTAGAAAGGCAAGTTTTCCTAAGATTCTTGTTTTGTACTTCATTTGTTTCATGTATGTGTTTTATGTTCGTGATTACTCGATGTTGTATCACTAGGGTGCGGGGTAAGGCACGATCCAGGCCGAGTTGGTCGTGACAAAGTGGTATCGAGCGGTTAATCCTCGGAAAGTGTCTACGACCGTATCGATGAGTCTTGATTATCGGTGTGTTGTGCACCACGATAATCGAGAGGCTATAGGATATTTAGGATTGGTTTCTATTTCTTCTTACTGCGAGATCGTGCCTTAGAGCTTTGTTGTAAGTTGGACCTCTAACGTATTTCTTTCCACTTGCAGATATGCCTCGCGTGAGGCAAAACCGGGCCCGGGAGGACAAGCGTGAGGAGGCTGAGTAGAGTTCGGAGAGGTTACGTGGGCACAGCCCAATCATTACCTAGGGTAATGCTTCATTCGAGATTTCTGCGGCGTCGCTAGCCGAGAGTTTAAGCACGCGGACGGCGGTTCCTCTGCGGCCATGATATGTGAACCTTGGTTCCACGGCCAGGAGCAGAGAATATAGATTTCAAGGGGCGACCACATTACTAACTATGGATTTGACTACGGAAGAGTATCACGATGTCTGCGCGAGTCTTGATGAATATCAGCGAAAAGGTTGTGCAAAGTAAGTTCTTGATTGAAGCAGGCATGGCACGTATGCGGGCTTTTGCGCGAGCGAGGCGATGTAGAGATCGGCGGGTTAACGAAGGGCGATAGAAGAGGGCGAGCGGCAAGGTCCTTTGGTAACTTTGGCGAGTCGCCTCGCGGCCGAATTAGATTTGCACATCCGCGGTCTGAGTGGTCTTCCGCGGATTTCGGGGCGTTCGGGGTATGCGAGGAGTTGGTTAGAACTCGGGGCTTAGGTTCGCGGTTGTGAGGCGTCGTCAGGGAATGTCGTCTTTTAGTTAGTACTTGTTGTACCTATGACCGTCAGTGCGATGTCGAAAGAGTGTCACGATAGAAGGACTTAGCCTTCGAGATCGGTGGGTAGTTCGTCACCTTCCTTAGCTATCGCCTACAGGCGAGTTTGATTAGAACGACTAAGGGAGTGAAGCGATAGATATAGATATATCCTTAACCCTCAGAGATCTGTATATGTGATAAGGTGGGTATACCTTAAGTGCTATGTTACGATAGCGGTGTGTTAGTTGTGATTAGAAATCATGATGGGTTAGCAGAGTAAGATTTTGGGGATAGAGAAGGTGTGAGCCTTAGAGTTTTATACGTAGAGACCTTAGAGGTGAGGCCATCTCGAGAAAGGTGTAGTGTTATGTTTGATCGTATCGGAAGTGCATAGTGCACGTGAGCTACGTTTGGGATAGGTCACAAGTAGTGTGGAATGAAAGGGGGTAGTTGAGCTAAGAAGACGCTAGGTTTTCGTGGCGTGATTAGTGAGTTTTTCTTCGTGGAGCTAGCATTGTGCGCGTTGCGGGTCGGGTTGAGGCCACGTTGCGGGTCAACCAGCGGCGGGGTTTGGTGGTGGGGTCGGTTGTGGTGGTCGTCTTGTGTTAAGGTCACGAGGTGTTAGGCCCAGTTTAGTTGACGTGCGAGTTCGTGGATGCGTTCGACCGGTGGTTGGGCGATGGGGCAGCCCATCGTGTTCTTGATCGGGACCGTTCACTCGGCGATGTTGTTTTAACGAAAGGTTGTAAGGCTGCGGGTGCCTACGCCACCTTATGGCGACAGTGGAGCCAGTGCATTGTTTTTGTTTACGGAAGTTTTACCAAACATGTGTTAAGAACTTCGGGTGAGTCTCGAATCGCGTTCGCCTCGGGCGGTGCTTGGATTTGAGGATAGTTGTAGGATTGTTGTCTCCTGTGGAGGGAGTGTTTAGGCTACCATTTCAGTGTTCGGATGTCACCTTTTGAAGCCTTGTAGGGGCGGAAGTGTAAAGTTGCGTCGATTGGTTCGATGTTGGCAAGGTTGACCGATTGGTTGAGCTTGTTCGGCGAGAATGTGGATAGTGTGAAGCTTGTCTAGAAGAAGTTCTGGCGGCTCGGAGGAATCGTCGCGGATAATCGGCGGCGGCGCTTAGAGTTGAGTTGGCGGTCGGTCTTCTTGAAAGTACCACCGGACGGTGTGGCGAGCTTTGGAAAGCGAGAAACTTAGCGAGTTACTTTGGGCCTTTGAGAGTTCATGTGAAGAATAGGCGGGTTGCCTATATGTTAGCATTTGCGTCCGACTTAGGAGGCGGCGTCGGTCTTCGTATTGTTATGTTCGGGAAAGTATCGAAGATCCATCGAGAATGTTCCCGATTAATGATGCCGCGTAAAGAGATAGTAACCCGAGTTTTGGAAACTAAAGCGATGTCGAAATGTGGTAAGGGTTCGAGTGTCACGGCGGCGGTGATCGCGTGCGGCCGGTACCATTTGTTGGGTCGTCGGAGCAAGGCTCGCGACAAAGTGACAAAAGTGGTATCATTTAGGTGATGTTAGAGGTGTTTCCTCGTGGACGTGGATGTAAGTTTTTATGCGCGGGTGTTTACGTGGCGGATGTGGCGAGTTGGTTCTCGTAAGTATAGTAGTGAAGACTATCTTGGCGCGCGTTGTTTGAGACTTAGAAGGAACATTCGGGGCGAATGTTTCTAAGGAGGAAGAATGTTATACCGTATTTCAGTATATGCGTGGGGCGTGCGTAGAAATTTGAACTTGTGATTTAGGCTTGGCGAATTCTTTTGTTCCTGACACGATTTGAGTCGTTTTTGTGAAAGCGTTTCCACGACTTTCGTAGGGAATTTAGGCTATGTCATTTTTAATTTTGTGGATTTTTCAGAGAGGCGAAACATTTTGGACCAGCGGGAGGGTGACATGTGTCACCTCGCATTGGAAGCGAGCGGCAACCCTTGGCGAATTGGGCTACTTTATGGCCTTGATTTGTGCCTTGTTTTGTGCCTTGTTTTGTGGAGTGTTTTGTGGAGTAGGGTTAGGGTGCACATGGCTTGATCTTGGCCTACACTTGCTATGCACTTGGCAAGATCTTGGCCGTTGGTTGGCCTTGGCTTGTCTATAAATACCCTCTCCCTTTGATGAATTCTTCATCCTTTCCACAAATCTTCTAAGTGTTAAAATCCCTCCTCTCCCCTCTTGTTGACTCTCGTCAAGAGCCCTCTCCAGCTGAAAGGCCCCTTGGCGAGAGCCCTCTCCCACTCCTAGTAGTGTGGCGTAGGGTACCCACTGCTAGTTGCTTTCGTATAATACCACTTGTGGTGTAGAAATACTCTCAAAGTATTGTTATAATGCCCAAATTACCTTAGCCGTATACCTTGTAGTATTCTAAGGTTATACCTATCTGAAAAGCTTGAAATACTATTATACTTCCGTCGATCCACAAACCGAAACCCTAGGAAAATCTCCATAGTCCGTTGGAGTATTGTGTAGAAGTTGGTTAGAACTTCTAAGGGTGGTTTAGAGCGGGTTGGAGCGCTCGGAGTTGGAGTGTTATACCCCGTATTTCCAGAGTATGTACGTGAGTGTGTACGTATTATAATTTGAGCCTTAAAGTAGGCTAGTTTCGAAATTTGTACACAAGTGCCGAAAGGAGTCGTTTTTAAATGAAGCGTTTCCCACGACTTTCGTAGGAAAATTCCGACTATGTCATTTAAAATTTTTGCGGATTTTTCAGAGGCGAAACATTTTGGACCAACGAGAGGCGACACTTGTCACCCTCAATTGTAAGTGGGCGGCAAAATGGGCTAAGTTGAATGAAAATGGTGAGTTGGGTTAGGTAGGATATTTTGTGCAAGTTGTTGTGGTAGATGGATAAGGTGCACTTGGCTTAAATCTAGCCTACACTTGCCTTGCACTTGGCACCATCTTGGCGTTGATTGGCCTTCACTTGACTATAAATACCCCTCAGTTGAAGACATTCTTCATCCTAAACTTGAGCAATCTAACTAAGTCTCAAAATACTCCCTCTCGTAGCTTTAGTCCACCACCCCCTCCTTTGAGAGCCCTTGGCGAGAGTTTCCACCTCCCTTTGTGGTGTTTTGCCGTGGGGTACCCACTGCCTAGTTGTCTCGTATAAATACCCCTTGTTGTGGTATAGAAATACTCTCTAGTATTGTTATAATGTCGAATACCTTGGCCCAAATACCTTGTAGTATTCCCGAGTTACACTTATACAAGCCAGAAAATACCGTTATACTTCCCTCGATCACAAAAGCGAAACCACTAAGTAAATCTTCACGTAGTTGAAGTCATAAGTAGAAGTTGGTTAGAACTTCTAAGGGTTGGTTGGAGCAGTTGGGCGCCGGAGTAGGAGCTAAGCGTTGTTCGGGATCGGCGTATAAACTCGGATAATTTTGGGCTTATCGAGGTAAACATTCTTGACATACATTTGTAATTGGAAATTACATGTTGTTGGATTATATAGTTGAAGTATACTATATATAGAACTGAATAATACTTACGGCAATGTCTTTTGACTTAAGCTGAATAATACTTACTGCGATGTCTTGCGACTTAAGCTGAATTTAAAGAGAGAAGCTGGCTGTAATTACATGGGGTGTATTCTGATGAACTTGTGTAACATTCTTGTGTAGTAGAATTGTACACGTCAGGTTAGGCGTGTTAACCCCCTGGTTGGCTTGGTAGCGGCCTCGATAGAGGAGGAGATTTCTGTTGTTGCGGGAGAGTCTTTGCCGAATTTTACGTAGAATATTCTCGTCGGGATCTAAAGGTATTAATAGGCGCTTTGTGGCCTCTATAGGTTGTAATGCTGCGTGTGGAGTGATCGCTTGGTGAGAGTGTCGTGAAGCGGTTTGAGGTACTTGGGCGTTTTGCTTTATTAGTCGATAATCGTCGCGGTATGTGGACCTCTTCCTATCTCTTCTAGCATGATATGTGTGAACTATGTAGTGCGGTGAGCGTCATGTGCTAAATGTATTTGATTGAGTTAAAACATAAAGTGTTATAACGGCTTTATGGGAAGTTGGTTATAATAGCTTTATGTGGATAAGCACATACTTTGTGGTTTTTAAAAGGTGGCGATTTGAATAATAAGCGGCTTGATATGTGTTAATAAAGAACTTGAAGCATTTCAAAGATCTATGAATCGTTTTGAAAGAATGAGTATTACTTGGGTTTTGAAAGCTTAAGAGTTATACTAGCTTTATGGGAAGTTAGGTATAACGGCTTAGAATGTTTCTTGATTTGGAAATCGAATGTGTATCGACAAACCAACTGCGGCGTTAATAAAAGGAAAATGTATTGACTAAAGAAGTATTATTAAAACCAGTAGAAACCTCCATCTGCATAGAAGCTAAGATGAGACAAAATGATATTACATTTTCCTAGATCATGGCTGCTTAATAAGATTGATTATAAACAAGAATAACCTACTCACTTATAAGACATAGGTTTCTCAAAGCGTTTAAAGGAGAATTATGTTTTAAAGGATTTAAAACTATGAACTCTGAAACCTTTTTATATAATGAGAAACTTGAGCATTCGAAATTAGGCAAACTTGAACGTTTGGAAAATAAGGTTGTCACTTGATTTTACATAGGAAAGCATTTTGGTTTACTTAACAATGTTAGTCACTAAAATTTTAGACTACGGGTATCGGGTGAACTTCGTTAAAGAAATGGATCTTAAAAGGAATTTAACGGACGTAGTACTTTAAGGTTAAAAATCGGACTTTGATATAAAATGAAAGTACCTTGAGTCGTGTGTAACTTGCTTATACTTGTTGTTATGAAACTTGACCATGTTACGTGTGATAGCCTTGTTGTGTAAATCTTGTGTTCTACTCGACTCTGGGTTCATCAGGAATGTATATCACTTGACTCTGGTCATCAGGAATGTATATCACTTGATTACCGGTTCATCAGGAATGTGTTTCACTTGATTCTGGTTCATCAGGAATGTATTTCACTTGAGGCCAGGTTCATCCGGAATGTATTTCACTTGAGGCCGGTTCATCAGGAATGTATTTCACTTGAGGACCAGGTTCATCAGGAATGTATTTCACTTGACCAGGTTCAGCAGAATGTATTCCACCACTTTTCTATATTGGGTCCCTAAGATGGGCGAGACACATTATACGTATCACATGATTTGTACCTAGGCTGGCGGTGAGGAAGGAGTTCCACGGGCATGAGGATGACTTTTAGGGCGAGAGTCACGACTTGACATGGCGCTTCTATGTTATGAGCGTAGTTTGGTTATCATACATGTCTCTGCTTTATATAGACTATTATGATTTCATTCTGATAGTTCTGATTTCACATACTTGGTACTGTTATCTTGACCTCGCCCGAAATTGCGTTCATCTGCGAGTAAAAGGTACATCGGTGTCGATCCAGCTTTTAGGATCACCTTTCAGCGTATTGGAAAGCTCCGTTCCTTGGAGGCTTATCTTTTGGTATGTTACCACGAGTGCAGTAGATGCTTATACATTCGAGGGTATGGCGGGCCACTGTCCGTCGTAGGCTGTTGTAAAATCTTAAGTGCATGCTTTATTGTGGGCGGGGTTTGTAAAAAGGATAAGCTGTTGGGTATTTTATGTATATATGATGAAGGCAAGTATTACGGTTGACTGTTTATTTATCTTTTCTCTTAATTCATGTTCATGTTTTTATTTCATTGATTTTCTCGATGTTGTATCACTAGGGTGCGGGGTAAGGCACGATCCGCGGGCCGGGTTAGTCGTGACAAAAGTGGTATCGAAGCGATTAGTCCTCGGAAAGTGTCTGACCGTGTCTAGTAAGTCTTGATTATCGGTGTGTTGTGCGCACATCTATGTCGAGGAGTGCGGGACATTTAGGATTAGTTTCCATCCTTCTCATTACGAGATCGTGCCTTAGAGGCGTGTGATAAATTGGACCCTCGGCGTATTCCTTTCCTTTACGATTATGCCTCGCGTAAAACCGAGCCCAGATGGGCAAGCGATCGAGGCTATTAGTGAGATCTGAAGAATGCAGCGCGAGCGATCGATGCACGAGCGATGCCGACGGCGGGTTTCGCGGCCGCCCGGCCCAGCGAGTTTAGAGCGCGGCGGTGGGCTGCTGAGACTCTGATACGAGCCTCGTCCGCGGCTGGGCGATGAGATAAGTACAAGAGATGGCGATTCTTGGCGAGTCGTGGCGAATATGAGATAAGTGGATCGTGATTCCGGCCCGATAGCACCGTAGTACACCGGCGAGCGGTTTGAGGCTACGTGACTTCACGAGTTGTAGCCCTCCGGTGTTCTATGGATCGGAGGCGAGGCGACCCTCGGGAGTTTATCAAGCGGCTACGGATCGTGAAAGTGATCGAGCCTCGAGCGAAGTCGGTGGTATTGGGTTCGCATCATTTGCGTGATCTGCGATTGGTAGTTTGATCGTGGGGCTGTCGGGAAGAGCATGCACTTCCAGCGATTTGGGGCGAGTTCTCGAAGGCATTTCTTGCACATTTCTTGCCTCGCGGATGAGGAGGGCTCGGTAAACAATTTTTGGCGTTGAGGCGGGGCGGGCGGGCGGTTAGAAGTACAATGTGAGTTCGACTCATTAGCTTCGGTATGTTCCATGTAGTAGCGGATATGGAGGAGCGAGTACCAGCTACGTCACGGGTTGGGCGATTACTTAGCGAGGCTTATGCAGGTGTAGCTCTTGGTAGGGCATGGACATTGCCCGCGTCAAGCTCATGCACTAGGATGTGAGCACGGAGAGGTCGGCGGAGCAGCGAGATCGGCGAAGAGGGCGAGCAGCGGGGATCCTCTGGTAACTTTCGAGCGGACCGCCTCGTGGCCGATCTAGTTATGTACCTCCGCGATGCAGTGGTCCCGCCGATCTTGGGGCGTTCGGGGTATTCGGGGCTGGTGAGCTCGGGGCTTACGGTTCCGCGGTATACGTGAGTGCTAGCGGCGGGATTCATGTCCCGCCGGTGTGCGCGATGTGGCAAACATCATCCCGGGAATGTCGTCTTTCGCGGTGCTTGTTTCACTGCGGCGTCGAGGGCCGTGTGACGAGAGGCGTGCTTATAGGAGAATGCCGGCGGCAGCGCGACCTGCGGATCGATGGCGAGTTAAGCCGCGCCTACGATTATGCGCCTGCGAGTGGACTTATGATTAGAGTGGGCGGTAGCCGGTATATCATAACCATCTAGAGGCTTGTATGTTTTGATGTTATGTTAATGTGTTAAGTGTTATGTTCGGATAGCTTTGTGCTAAAATGTGATTTAGGAACTGGTTGGGGAAAAAGGGTAAGCACAGGGGTGAAAATGATGAACCTTAGAATATTCTGATTGAGACCTTAGATGTAAGGCCGTCTTGAGTACAAGATTTTGCGAGTGATCCTTGTCAGAGTGCATTTTATGCCTAAAAAAAAAAAAAAATATTGTGTGATAAGTCTCTGGGTTGGGTAAATGAAAGTGGTATCTTTCATGATGTGATTTAGCAAGGTTATTCCGGATCGAGAAACAAGTGAGTTGGCGTGACGGAGGGTCGGGTTGAGGCGTGTTGCGTGTCAACCGTGGCAGAATGAGGTGGGGTCAGCTCTGGGTGGTCCCGCGGTGGTAGGGTCACCCGGTGCTAGGCCCAGTTTTGATGACCATCGTATGAGTTCGTGGATCGTTCGACCAGTAGATCGTGAAGGCGGGAATAGCCTTAAGGAAGATCGAGGCTAATAGGATGACCAAGTTGGGAGGTAGTGACTCAGTTTGGAAACTAAAGTGTGATGCGTATGCTAAAAAAGTTCAAGAGTTCGAGAAGAGTCGACGAGTAAGGGTAGAGCGAGCATGTATTGCGAGCATAGATCTGATCATTTCTTGTAAAGGGAGAAGGTGCGAAGGATGTATATTTTAGACCTCGGGAATCGCGTGCGATCGGTACCATTTGTTGGGTGGCGGGTGACACTAGAACCTCGCGGCAAAGTAACAAAAGTTTGTGATGTTAGAGGTGTTTCCTCGTGGACTTGGATATAAGTATTTGCGTGCATATGTTGTTTAAGTGGCGGTTGTGGCGTTGGCAACTTATTAGAAGAACTTTATCGTTATCAGTCTTGAGAAGGAACATTCGGGACGAATGTTTCTAAGGTGGGAAGAATGTTATACCCCTTATTTCCATAGTATGTACGTGAGTGTGTACGTTTTATAATTTGAGCCTTAAAGTAGGCTATTTTCGAAATTTGTACACAAGTGCGAAAGAGTCGTTTTTAAATGAAAGCGTTTCCACGACTTTCGTAGGAAAATTTCGACTATGTCATTTAAAATTTTTGCGGATTTTTAGAGAGGCGAAACATTTTGGACCAGCGAGAGAGGCGACACTTGTCACCCTCTAATTGTAAAGTGGGCGGCAAAATGGGCTAAGTTGGACGAAAATGGTGAGTTGTGTTAGGTAGGATATTTTGTGCAAGTTGTTGTGGTAGATGGATAAGGTGCACTTGGCTTAAATCTAGCCCTACACTTGCCTTGCACTTGGCACCATCTTGGCCATTGATTGGCCTTCACTTGACCTATAAATACCCTACAGTTGAAGACATTCTTCATCCTAAACTTGAGCAATCTAACTAAGTCTCAAAATACTCCCTCTCCCCAGCTTTCGTCCACCCACTCCCCTTTGAGAGCCCTTGGCGAGAGTTTCCCACTCCGCTGTGGTGTTTGCAGTGGGGTACCCACTAGCCTAGTTGTCTCGTATAAATACCCTTGTTGTGGTATAGAAATACTCTCTAGTATTGTTATAATGTCCAAATACCTTGGCCCCAAATACCTTGTAGTATTCCCGAGTTACAACATACTGAAGCCCGGAAAATACCGTTATACTTCCCTCGGTCACAAAAGCGAAACCCTAAGTAAATCTTCACCCGTAGTTGAAGTCATAAGTAGAAGTTGGTTAGAACTTCTAAGGGTTGGTTGGAGCAGTTGGGCGCCGGAGTAGGAGCTAAGCGTTGTTCGGGATCGGCATATAAACTCGGATAATTTTGGGCTTATCGAGGTAAACATTCTTGACCTACATTTGTAATTGGAAATTACATGTTGTTGGATTATATAGTTGAAGTATACTATATATAGAACTGAATAATACTTACGGCAATGTCTTTTGACTTAAGCTGAATAATACTTACGGATGTCTTGCGACTTAAGCTGAATTTAAAGAAGAGAAGCTGTAATTACATGGGGCGTATTACTGTAGACTTGTGTAACATTCTTGTGTAGTAGAATTGTACACGTCCGGTTAGGCGTGTTAACCCCCACTGGTTGGCTTGGTGGCGGCCTCGATAGAGAGGAGATTTCTGTTGCGGGGAAGTCTTTGCCGAATTTTCTGTCGAATATTCTACGTCGGGATCTAATGGTATTAATAGGCGCTTTGTGGCCTCTATAGGTTGTAATCTGCGTGTGGAGTGATCCGCTTGGTGAGAGTGTCGTAAGCGGTTTGAGGTACTTGGGCGTTTTGCTATTAGTCGATAATCGTCGCGAGGTATGTGGACCTCTTCCTATCTCTTCTAGCATGATATGTGTGAACTATGTAGTGCGGTGAGCGTCATGTGCTAAATGTATTTGATTGAGTTAAAACATAAAGTGTTATAACGGCTTTATGGGAAGTTGGTTATAATAGCTTTATGTGGATAAGCACATACTTTGTGGTTTTTAAAAGGTAGCGATTTGAATAATAGCGGCTTGATATGTGTTAATAAAGAACTTGAAGCATTTCAAAAGATCTATGAATCGTTTTGAAAGAATGAGTATTACTTGGGTTTTGAAAGCTTAAGAGTTATACTAGCTTTATGGGAAGTTAGGTATAGCGGCTTAGAATGTTTCTTGATTTGAAATCGGAATGTGTATCGACAAACCAACTGCGGCGTTAATAAAGGAAAATGTATTGACTAAAGAAGTATTATTAAAACGGTAGAAACCTCCATCTGCATAGAAGCTAAGATGAGACAAAATGATATTACATTTTCTAGATCATGTTGCTTAATAAGATTGATTATAAACAAGAATAACCTACTCACTTATAAGACATAGGTTTCTCAAAACGTTTAAAGGAGAATTATGTTTTAAAGGATTTAAAACTATGAACTACGAAACCTTTTTCTAAAATGAGAAACTTGATCATTCGAAATTAGGCAAACTTGAACGTTTGGAAAATAAGGTTGTCACTTGATTTTACAAAGGAAAGCATTTTGGTTTACTTAACAATGTTAGTCACTCAAATTTTATACTACGGGTATCGGGTGACCTTCGTAAAAGAAATGGATCTTAAAAGGAATTTAACGGACGTAGTACTTTAAGGTTAAAAATCCGGACTTTGATATAAAATGAAAGTACCTTGAGTCGTGTGTAACTTGCTTATACTTGTTGTTATGAAACTTGACCATGTTACGTGTGATAGCCTTGTTGTGTAAGTATTGTGTTCTACTCGACTCTAGGTTCATCAGGAATGTATATCACTTGACTCTGGGTCATCAGGAATGTATATCACTTGATTACGGTTCATCCGGAATGTGTTTCACTTGATTACGGTTCATCCGGAATGTATTTCACTTGAGGACCAGGTTCATCAGGAATGTATTTCACTTGAGGCCAGGTTCATCAGAATGTATTTCACTTGACCACCGGTTCAACCGAGAATGTATTCCACCCTTTTCTATATTGGGTCCATAAGATGGGCGAGACACATTATCGTATCACATGATTTGTACCTAGGCTGGCGGTGAGGAAGGAGTTCCACGGGCGTGAGGATGACTTTTAGGCGAGAGTCACGACTTGACATATGGCTTCTATGTTATGAGCGTAGTTTGGTTATCATACATGTCTCTCGCTTTATATAGACTATTATGATTTCATTCTGATAGTTCTGATTTCACATACTTGGTACTGTTGTCTTGACCTCCTTGAGGCTGCGTTAAATCTGCATGAGTAAAAGGTACATCGGTATCGATCCGCTTTTAGGATCACCTTTGCGTATTGGAAAGCTCCGTTCCTTGGAGGCTTATCTTTTGGTATGTTACCACAGTGCGTAGATGCTTATACATTCGAGGGTATGGCGAGCCACTGTCGTCGTAGGCTGATTGTAAAATCTTAGAGTGCAGCCTTTATTGTGGGCAGGGTTTGTAAAAAGGATAATTGTTCGGGTATTTTATGTATATATGATGAAGGCAACTGTTCTGGTTGACCTGTTTATTTATCTTTTCTCTTAATTCATGTTCATGTTTTTATTTCCGCTGATTTTCTCTGATGTTGTATCACTAGGGTGCCCGGGGTAAGCCACCAGTCACGGGCCCGGGTTCGGGTCGTGACATGGAGCTAAACGATTGCCCAGGATCGACTTTATACTTGGATAATTATGGGCTTATCGAGGTAAATATCTTGTCCCTCTATTGTAATTGGAAATTACATGATTGTTAGACTATAGTTGAAGTATACTATATGTAGAACTGAACGTTGTTGTCGGCAATGTCTTTTGACTTAAGCCTGAATAATAAGAAACCTTTTGAAGAAAGAAATCTTATTGTATTTACATAGGGCGTATTCTGATGAGACTTGTGTAGCTTTTACGTGAGTAGAATTGTACCGTTCGGGTTAGATGTGTAACCCCACGGTTGGCTTGGTAGCGGCCTCGATAAAGGAGGAGATTTCTGTTGTTGCGGGGGAGGTCTTTGCGAATTTTGGTAGAATGTTCTGCGATGAGGTCTAAATGTTAATAAGCGCCTTGTGGCCTTATAGGTTGAAGTACTACGTGTGGCGCGATCTTGGCTTAGGAGTAGCCGGCGGTTGGAAGTACTTGGGCGTTTGCTATTAGTCGATACTCGTCGCGAGGTATGTGAACCTCTTCCTATCTCTTCTAGCATGATATGTGTGAACTATGTAGTGCGGTAGGCGTCGTGTGTTAAATGTATTTGATTGGTTTGAAACATAAAGTGTTATAACGGCTTTATGGGAAGTTGGTTATAACGACTTTATGTAGGTCAGAAAATACTTTGTGGTTTTAAAAGGTAAATGATTTGTTTATAACTGGCTTGATGTGTGATAATAAAGAACTTGAAGTATTTCAAAAGATTTCTAAATCGTTTTGAAAGAAGAGTGATACTTGGTTTCTTTTGAAAACTTAAGAGTTATACTAGCTTTATGGGAAGTTAGGTATAACGGCTTAAGAATGTTTCTTGATTTTGGAAATCGGGATGTGTATCGACAAACCAACTGCGGCGTTAATAAAAGGAAATGTTTTGAATAATTAAGTATTATTAAAACGGTAGAAACTTCCATCTGCATAGAAGCTAAGATGAGACAAAATGATATTTCTAGATCATGCATTTGTAATAAGATTGTTATAAACAAGAATATCCTACTCCCATAAGACTTATGTTTCTCAGATTGTTTAAAAGAGAATTATATTCTTAAATGAATAAGACTACGAACTACGAAACCTTTCTAAAATAAGAAAGCGTGAACATTTGAAATTAGGCAAACTTGGGCGTTTGGAAAATAATGTTGTTACTTGATTTTACAAAGGTAAGTATTTTGGTTTACTTAAAAAGATAGTCACTCTACTTTTATATACTACGGTATTGTGTGACTTTTGACGTACCTTTTAAAGAGTTATTGTATAAAGTACTTTGGGGATTAATTCGAACTTGTTAACTTAAAGTAGAAAGTACCTTGTGTGAATAACTTGATTGTATTGAATTGTGATAGCACAGTAATACTTTCGTTGCTTTGATAAGTAATCATGTTAGGATCTACGTGTGATAGTATCTTGTGATGTTTGTGTAAAGGGTTTTCCTTGATTGTGCTTCTTAACTATCGATCGTTATGATAGTATTGTGCCACTCATCGTGACATATTCGGAGGTTAGGCGCCTCCGATGCGGGGTAGACTTCGGCGGGTCGATGGACCTATGATTCGAGAATACCTTATGCGGGTGCAGAGGGCCTATGCGGGCTGCGGGAGTTCCGGTTAGTGTCGCGGCCGCGTGGTCATGCGGTCCTTGTGGCGTGCGGACGGCGAGTCGGGGCCGCCGGAGTAGCTACCCTCGACGCGAGGTTATACCTCATGCGAGCCTATGAGTTTGGCCTATCGCGAGTGCGGGAGTTCCATGGTTAGACGCGTACATCGATCTGCGGGCAAGTGGCGGCTTTGATCATGTGATGGTCTAGACAGATCTTATAATCTGATTCGCGACTTGGTTGATGCGTGGGTTTTAGTAGTCGGCTATGCCTTCGTACTTACCGCAGTTTTATTATGACACGAGTGGGACACGGTGTTCATGTGTTCCTTGGTGCTTTTATATCATAGGCTGGCGGTGAGGAAGGTATTCCACGGCATGATTGATGTTGTGGGCACGAGACCCATTGTTATACTTGAGTGATGACTTGAGGCGTGAGTCACGACTTGACATGGCTGCTTTGTTGTAAAGCGTAGTTTGGTTATCATACATGTCTCTGCTTTATATGATCGCTATGATTTCATTTCTGATATTTATTTTGATTTCACATACTAAATTTTTGTTATCGACCTCGCCCGAAGTGCGTTCATGCGCGAGTAAAGGTACACCGATCGTTGATCCTCGCTCTTAGGGTCACGATTCAGCGTTTGGGAAAGCTCGTTTCTCGGAGGCTTATCGCGGTATAGTCCCTGTTGTTTTAGGTGCTTACATTCGGGGTATGGCGGGCCCTGTCCCGTCGTTGTTGTCATATCATTCGTAGAGGTCTGTAGTACTGTTGTGGGCAGGGTTTGTAAAAGGGATTAAACTGTTCATTTGTAAGAGTTGTTTTTTATATATATGCCGAAAGGCAAGTTTTCCTAAGATTACTGTTTTGTACTTCATTTGTTTCATGTATGTGTTTTATGTTCCGCTGATTACTCTGATGTTGTATCACTAGGGTGCCCGGGATAAGGCACGATCCACGGGCGAGTTCGGTCGTGTGATCTTCTTGAATTTTCCGTAGAATAAGGAACTGTTTACTTCGAATATGCTACGAAGGGAACTAGAGATTGATAGATACATTGTGATTATTACAGGTGGATCTTCTACGCGCGGCATACTTGACTTGGCTTGTGGTTTAAGCTAAAAAGGTATGTGATTCTTCCTATACTCTTGAGCATGATTGTTGTGAACTATATAGTACGGTAGACGTACGTGTGTTAAATGAATTTTGTTTGTTTAAAACATAAAGTGTTATAATAGCTTTATGGGAAGTTAGTTATAACGACTTTATGAAGATAAAAGAAAGATTTGATTTTGAAAGCTAAACAACTTGATTTCGGAAAAGGATAAATAACTTGATTTAAGTATAGGTTACTTGTTTTGAAAAGAGTAAGTTATTTGGGTTTTAAAGAGTATACTTGATGTTGTTTTTAAAGAAAAGCACTTGGTTTAAAAAAAGTATATAGTACTTGATTTTAAAAGTCTTGTAAAGATTTTTACGAAGGTGAAGTAATTTGGTTTGAAAAGAAAACGTGTTTTTGATACTACGAGTATTAGTATCGTGTGGCTTTTACGTAAAAAGAGGTCTTTTTGAAAGAATGAAAGTATGTAGTATTTTGGGGTTGAGACCCGGATTGTTGACATAAAATGAAAGTACGTTGAACTTGCCTATGCTTGTTGTGATAGCCTTTGATGTGCAAGTGTTTTGTTTTTGTGCTACCGTGTCTCTCGGGGAGGGCCGGCTATCTGATTGATTGCTTGGACATACTGACACGTTGGATGGTCCACGAGTATGCGTCCACTTTAAGTATTATCTGGTTATTTCTTTTGGACATACTGACACGTTGGATGGTCCACGAGTATGCGTCCACTTTGAGTATTATCTTGTTATTTCCTTTGGACATACTGACACGATAGATGGTCCACGGGTATGCGTCCAGTAGGATGGTTTCATGGCCATGCTTATACCGAGGTAAGATGCCGGGGCATGCGGTCATTATGAGGATTATGTTATTTGTCCATGGACCGCTAATCCATGAAGCTTGCCGCGGTGACGAGCGATCACGGGCTTGATTTGTACATGTGGTTCAGGCACACTTTAGATACTTGTCCTGGTCATTTCTCGTGTATCGGCAGGCTCTGGTAGATAGCTTAAGATACTTGCCACGGTCATATCTCGTGAGACGGTAGGCTATTGTACGTTAGCTTAAGATACTTGCTTCGGCCAGTTGCGTGGCTAGCTTTTGGTAGTAGTTGGCTTCCGTACCTTGCCCGTGAAGGGATATGACTAGCCTTCAGACTGGTAGTTGGCTATTCTACTTGGCCCGATCGGTTTGATGACGCAGGCAGGATCTAGTGTTCAGGTTCACATATGGGTGTGGTTTTACATCATGTACTGCCGGCAGTGAGGAATGAGTTCCACGGGCATGATTGATATTATGGGCGTGAGACCCATAGTTATGTGTGAGTGATCATTTTGGGGATATGCGTCCCCTTACTTGACCTAACTGTTTACTTATTGCGAAATGGTTTTATAAAATGATGAAATGTGATTTCATTACAGTATTTTCAGTTTCACATACTTGGTACCTGTTATCGACCTCCTTGAAGTGCGTTCATCCGCAGTAGAGTACACCGATTGTTGATCCTCGCTCATAGGATCGTGATTCGGCGTTTGGGAAGCTTCGTTTCTCCGGAGGCTTATCTTTTGGTATAGTCCCCTGTCACTATAAGTACTTGTACATTCAGGGGTATGGCGGGGCCCTGTCCGGTCATAGTTGTTGTTACATTCTTAGAGTGCATGTAATCTTGTTGTGGCGGGGTTTGTAAAGGATTGTAACTGTTCGGTTATATTATATATACATGAAGGTGACCGTTTTGGTTAACCTGTTTTCTTATCTTGTATCTTGTTTCCTGTTTAAGTTTTTGTTTCCGCTGATTTTCTCTGATGTTGTATCACTAGGGTGCCCGGGGTAAGACACCAGTCGCGGGCCCGAGGTCGGGTCGTGACACAGTCAATTAGTCAAATCATACTTCTCCACATTAATTGTCTTTGCACAATATTACAAGGACAGAGGATCAACATCTTCATCGTCATCAGACTCCTTTAATCCATCCTCAGAAACATAACTATGACCCTCAACTCTATCTCTTTCACTACCAGTCACACTATAACCATCATTAAGATCCATGGGATCTAAGTAGGTCTCATTATCATATTCTACATTTCTTCTTCTTTTTCCATCTCATCGTACTTCTTTACCTATTTTTTTATCATTAGGATTGACACTAGAACGAGTTTGAACCATTTCAGGATGGCTGACTATGTTTCCTCCTATTCCTCTACTTCTAATCATTCTTTATGATCTAAGTACAGATAATAGAGTGACGTTGGTCAACCACGATATAAAAATAACAATAATAGACCAAAAGTCTATTAATAGACCAGATGATGTATTTAAAATTGAATCATAAACAGTAAAAAGCAAGATCGAAATAACTAAAATAAGTAGAAATAAGACATATTTCGATAAAAAAAGGCTAAACTTCCCAAAATTTGATTTTTTTTTAGAACTTTATGAACACTAGATTTTATCAAGATGAAAAAAATAAAATAACTTTCAAGGCAATATGGAGCCCAAAATTCTCTAACGGAGTTGCAAGAAAAAAGAACTTACTTGGGAATGACGTCTGGACAGTATCCGAGCTTGGGAGAGACGAAGAGTGCGCTGAAAGTTGAATAGAGAGTTCAAATTGGGAAAGTGAAAGCAATTGAAGAGAGAGAGTGGACTTTTGTATATTTTAATACAATTCAAAGGGACTTAAGTGTAGAAGTTTAAAATCCAAAACTTTTAAAATTGTGAAAGTAACCTCGGGCCCACATATTCGAAATCCTAATCCACAAAAATAAACTAAAAAGAAATTAAGTGGCATGTTGGCCAATTTAAATTTCAAAGTGACCTTTTTATCAATTCTTCTCATGTTTATCGATATTCAAAAGCCTATTATGTTGGAAGACTAATCCAACGTTAGAGGAATCATATTAGTTTAGTATTTGATATTTGTTACTCAGTTCCAATTTATGTGACACTTTTTTCTTTTTAGTCAGTCTAAAAAATTGATAATACCTATATATATTTAGTAACAACTAATTTTTAGACATGTGTATCTCATGCAAGTTAAACTAATGAATAGGGGTCTATTAGGTCGGTATTTATTGTCATTGCAACCCACCTAAATCAATTTGTAAGTAATATAGTAATTTTCACATATATATATATACTTGCGTCATTTTTCATCTAGGGAAAAAGATAGGGGGGAAACTCTTGTAGAAGGAAAAAGAGATAAAAAGAAAAAATCTATACTCAAAAAAAATGAGAATTACTCTCCACACATGGAGGTAATTAGACATACCGAGAAAACATGTGTGTATAGATGCCATAATACAGAACAACAACATTTGATGATATCGATCCACCAAATGAAAGGCAACCAAAGTTTATTTGTAAATTCTTTTCAAACATTATTGTTGTGTACAAAGAAGTAATTTTTAGTACGTCTGAGATACTTAAAAATACTTTTGACTGCCTTCCGGTGTTCCTCACCAGGATTCTGCTGGGACTTGCAGGTCATACTAACTGCAAAGGCCACATTTGGCCTAGTACAAATCATGGTACATGATTGATCCTATAGCTGAAGCATATGGCATCCTCTTCATGCGCTCAAGTTCTACAGCACTAGAAGGGCTGTCACGACCCGATCCCGGGCCCGTGACTGGTGCCTTACCCCGGGCACCCTAGTGATACAACATCAGAGAAAACCAGCGGAAAATAAAACATAACGTGAAACATGATATATGATCATAAAACAGGTCAACCAAACGGTTACCTTCCAATAAAAATATATAAACAACTCTTTCAAAACGAACAGTGTAATCCTTTTTACAAGCCCTGCCCACAACAGTACTACAGACCTCTAAGAGTTTTTATACACATGACGGGACAGGGCCCCGCCATACCCCTGACTATACAAGAACCTACAACTCAGGGTAACATACCAAAGATAAGCCTCCGGAGAAACGGAGCTTCCCAGCCAATGACTGTGACCCTAAGAGCGAGGATCAACACCGGTGTACCTACCTGCGGCATGAACGCGGCCCCAGAGGTCGATAACAGAATTACAGTATGTGGCGAAAAATCAGTAAATGAAATCATAACGATCCATATAAAAGCAGGAGACATGTATGATAACAGAACTACAGTTCACAACATAAAAGCAGTCATGTCAAGTCAGGGACTCACGCCCTCAAGTCATCACTCAAATAAAACTATGGGTCTCACGCCCACAACATCAATCATGTTCGCATCATGGCGCGTGCCGGAATGCATCGGTGTAGACATGCCCATGATGCAACAATAATAACAATGCCCAGGCCACATGCCCCGGAGTGCATCGGTGTAGACACGTCCAGTGACATTATCAATAATAATCGGGTGATTAACCCCGCCGCGCCACACGCGCCGAATCTGCATCGGTGTAGACATGTCCATGTAACCACAATAACAATATATCGTAATCAACCCCGCCACGTGGCCACATGCCGGTCTGCGTGGTGTAGACATGTCCATGTGACATCAACAACAATATACCGCACAACCAGGCTATCACAAGCAAGCTCAAGCAAATTACCATACTTCTAGACTTTTATAAAAGATCCACTCCTTCCCAAGAAGTCACCTGATATCAACACTTGCACAACAAAGGCTATCACAACAAGCATAGGCGAGTTACACAACAACAAGCATAGGCAAGTTACACACAACTCAAGGTACTTCCATTTCGTATCAAAGTCTGGGTTTAACCCTAAGTACTACGTCGTTAACTCTTTTAAAGGATCCATTTTTTCACAAAATCACATAATACCCGTAGCTTAAAATAGAGTGACTATCTTTTAAGTAAACCAAAATACTTCCTTTTGTAAAATCAAGTAACAATCATTATTTTCCAAACGTTCAAGTTTGCCTAATTTCAAATGCTCAAGTTTCTCATTTTTAGAAGGGTTTCATAACTCATAGTCTTAATCTCTTTTAAAACAATTGAGTAACATATGTCTTGTATGTGAGCCGTTTATTCTTGTTTACAACAATCTTGTTACAGCAGCCATGATCTAGGAAATGTAATAAAATTTTGTCTTATCTTAGCTTCACGGATGGAGGTTTCTACTGGTTTTAATAACAATTTGTTAATTGTCAATACACCTTCCTTTATTAGCTATTCTTGTGGTTTGCTCGACACTTATTCTCATTTCAAATCGAAAACATTATTCTTTTTAAAACCAAGTACTCATTACTCGAGAATGAGGTTTCACAACACATTTAACAAAATGTTAATAACCAAGTAAAACAAGTTAAGTCTCTTATCTTTCAAGATCAAGTCTCTTAACTTCTACAATCAACAAACCAATCTTTTACCTACATAGAGTCGTTATAACTAACTTCCCATAAAGCTATTATAACACCCTATGTTTTAAACCAACCAACTCATTTAACACATGTACGTCTACCGTACTACATAGTTTACAAAGCATCATGCTAGAAGGATAGGAAGAGGTTCACATACCTCGCGACGATTATCGACAATAAGCAAAACGCTCCACAGTACTGTAACCTGGCTAGCCGTTCCACTCTTTAAGTAGAATACGCTACTCGCAGTACTTCCACCTATAAGGCCACAAACGTCTATTAACTTCTAACCGCACGGTTCCATATTCTACAGAAAATTCGGCAGCACCCCCCCCGCAACAGCGTAAATCTCCTCCTCTATCGAGGCCGGCTATCAAGCCAACCAGGGGGGGGTTTATACGTCTAACCGGACGTATACAATTCTACTATACAGTAATACCACAAGTCTACTGTAATACAGTCCTATGTAATTACAGTTCAGTTCTCTTCTTTAAATTCAGGCTTAAGTCAAAAGACATTGCCGCAAGCTATGTTCAGTTCTATATATAGTATACTTCAACTATATAATCCTACAACATGTAATCTCCAATTACAATAAGGGGACAAGAATATTTACCTCGACAAGCCCAAAATTATCCAAGTTATAATGTCGATCCTGAGCAAGGTTTAGCTCCACTCCGTGCGCTCCAAACCACTCCAAACAACCCTTAGAAGTTCTAACCAACTTCTACTCAAATACTTCAACCAACTATGAAGATTTCCTTAGGGGTTTGGTTAGAGACTAAAAGGACAAAAGGTAGTATTTCCGCTCACGATAGAGGTAAATTTTGAAATACTAATAGTTAAAGGATAAGGTATTTTGGGCATTATAACAATTCTAGTAGTGTATTTCTATACCACAAAAGGGGGTATTATACGAAAACAACTAGGCTAGGGGGGGGGGTACCCCACGGCTAGCACTTCCAAGGGGGGAGGGGAAGGCTCTCGGCCACAAGGCCACTCAAAGGGGGAGGGGGGAAGGCTTAGGACGAGAACACTCAAGAGGGGAGGGAGAGTTTTCAAGGCTAAGACAAAGTGAGGAGTGGATGAATAAGTTCATCACTAAGGGGGGTATTTATAGCACAAGCCAAGGCCAACCAATGGCCAAGATCATGCCAAGTGCAAGGCAAGTGTAGGGCCAAGATCAAGCCAAGTGCACCCTAACCCCTACTCCACAAAACATGCCACAAAACAATGCACCAAACAAGGCCAAAACAAGGCACAAAATAAGGGAGGAAGACGTCTCCCTCGCTTACCTAAATCACTGAGGTGACAAGTGTCACCTCTCGTTGGTCCAAAATGTTCCGTCGCTCGGAAAAATCCGCAAAAATACAAAACGACATAGCCGGAATTTTCCCTCGCAAGTTATGTAAAGCGTTTACGAAAAACGCGACTCTGTCGGGTGTTGTGCACAATAAATATTTCGGCCAAGGGTGCCACATGGGGGTGACACGTGTCGCCCCCCGATTCGCCCAGAATATTTCGTCTTCCGAAAATATCCAAAATACCGGAAATCTCAAAAACAAAGCGGGCCCCACAAAACCGTAAATTTCTCCCGTGGGCCCCACGTGACCATTTCCGAAAATAAAATCTCAAAATTCTAATATAATCTATGAAGTCCAAATACCAAATCTGGGAATCCAATTCCCATTAACGAACCTTTTTCTTCACAAATAACCGGAAACTTTTCCGTCGAAAACTCACATCTTTCTTTCTTTTCAAAATTTCTGCCGTACTCTCGTACGTACGTCCTCACATACATACCCTGCAACTACGGGGTATAACATTCTCCCCTCCTTAGAAACATTCGTCCCGAATGTTCCTTCTCAAGTCGGATAACGATAAAGTTCCTCTAACAAGTTGCCGACGCCACAGCTTGGCCACGAACTAACACACGTTCTCTTCCTTCCTTACTCGTCGTGCGATACCGCTTTTGTCACTTTGCCGCGAGGTTCTAGTGTCACTCCGGCGACCCAACCAATGGTACCGAACTGCATGCGATCCCTGAGGTTCTCAAAACTGTGGGGTCACTACCCCCAAACTTGGTCATCTTACTAGCTTCACTGTTCCGCCAAGGCCATTCCTGGCCTTCACGAACCGCTTCTGGTCGAACACATCCACGAACTCATACGATGGTCACCTAAAAGGCGGCCTAGCACCTCGTGACCTACCTCGCGGGACCACCAGACCGACCCACCTAAAGGCCGCGGGTCGACCCAGCGCCATCAACCCGACCAGCAATCGCGCGATACTTGCTCGCCGAACGGAACAATCTTACCTAATCAAGTCATGAAACCTACCACTTCCATCTCACACTACCCATGGACTTATCACACAAATAATTCCCGTGCTTCTTACTCGATAAAGGTCAACCATGAAATAAATCTTTTACTCAAGACGACGCACCTCTAAGGTCTCAATCGTGACATAGTCTAAGGTTCACACTTACCATGCCCCCATACTTACCCTTCTACAATAACCAGGTGTCTAAATCACATTTAGCACAAAGCTATCCGAACATAACACTAAAACACATCAGCATACAAAACTCAGAGGTTAAGGATATACTGTATCCACGCGTCACTCTTATCATAGGCACGTCATACGAGGCGCATAAGCTATAGAAGGTGATGAACCACCATCGATCTGAAGGTCGAGTCGTAACATCCGTGCTTCCCTTGGTCGGACGGTTCCTCGCAAAAATGGCCTGCTGGCCCAAAATAACAAGCTCCACGGCACGACACTCCCGAAATGCGGTCTACCATCGACCACAGAGGTAGGGGTGACCGCATCCGCCAACACCCTTACTTCGCGGAAACTGAACCTCGGAGCCACGACCGCTCCGAATACTCTGGATGCTCTGAAGGTTTTGGAGGACCACTCTGCACTGGCGGAGGTACAAAACTAGTATGCTGCTGAGGCGGTCCGCCTCGAAAGTCACCAAAGGACCTCGTTGTTCGGCCTCTTCGCGATCTTGGTCATTCCGTCGACCTCTCCGTGCCTCACACCCGGTCGTGAGCTGCGTGCGGGCAATGTCCATGCGGTGAAGAGCTACACTCGAACAAGCCTCTGTCAAGCAATCATCTAATCCGGTGGCGTGGCGGTGCACTCTATCCTCCATGGTTGCCACTAAAGCGCGGGGACATACCGAGCCAACGAGTCAAACTCACGTTGTATTCCCGAACCGCACGCCTGCGTCTAAGCATCATAAATCTGTCGGCGTGCCCTCGCCATCTGCGGAGGCAAGAAGTGAGTGAGGAATGCCTCGAGAACTCGTCCCATCTTCTTTGAGCGCATGCTCTCCGGGACAACTCGCGAATCAAACCCGATCATTGCGGTATCACGCGGCCGATGCGAACCTAAGACCACCGACTCGGTCTCGAAGCCTTGATCACTCTCTGACCAGAATCGCGGATGAACTCCTTCGGATCATCCTCGGGCCTCGACCCATAAAACTCGGGCGGGCTCTGACTCGTAAAGTCCCGTAGCCTCAAACTATGCGCTCGGGGTGAACCATGGTGCTCTTGGGCTGGGCTGCTGCGTCCGGCCTATCCTCATATCGGCCACGACCACGGCGGCAATCGGGCCATCTCCTTATAACCCATCTCCTCTGCTCCGGTGTGGGGATGGAGGCTCAGTCTGCGGTCTCGGCGGCCATTCTGCGCTCTAACCTCTGTTGGGTGGCGGCGTCACAAAACCGCCGTCAAGCACAACCTCAGTCTTGTCAGGGCTGCGCCCTCGTACTCCTCAGTATCTCACTAGCAGCTCCTCGGCTGCCTTGCCCTTCGGGCTCTGGTTGCACTGCGGAGGCATAGCGGTAAAAGCGAGATACGTCGAGAGGGTCCACTTACAACACGGCTCTAAGGCACGATCTCGGAATGAGAAGAATGAAACCAATCCTAAATGTCCTATAGCCTCACGATTATAGATGTGGTGCACAACACATCGATAATCAAGACTACTAGACACGATGCGTAGACACTTTCCGAGGATTAACGGCTCTGATACCACTTTTGTCACGACCCGATCCCGGGCCCGTGACTGGTGCCTTACCCCGGGCAGCCTAGTGATACAACATCAGAGAAAACCAGCGGAAAATAAAACATAACATGAAACATGATATATGATCATAAACAGTCAACCAAGCGGTTACCTTCCAATAAAAATATATAAACAACTCTTTCAAAACGAGCGATTGTAATCCTTTTTACAAGCCACACTTGCAGCGATACTACAGGACCTCTAGAGTTTTTATACGTGGCGGGACGGGGCCGCCATACCCTGACTATCTGAGAACCTACAACTCGGGGTAACATACCAAAGATAAGCCTCGGAGAAACGGAGCTTCCCAACGACTGTGATCCTAAGAGCGAGGATCAACTACCGGTGTACTCCTACCTGCGGCATGAACGCAGCCCCCCGAAGGAGGTCAGTACAACAGGTACCAAGTATGTGAAACTGAAAAATACTGTAAATGAAATCATAACAGTCTATATAAAAACAGGAGACATGTATGATAACGAGAACTACGATTCACAACATAAAAGCGATCATGTCAAGTCGGGGACTCACGCCAAGTCATCACTCAAATAAAACTATGGGTCTCACGCCCACAACATCAATCATGTTCGCATCACGGCGCGTGCCGGAATGCGCCGGTGTAGACATGCCCGTGATGCAACAATAACAATGCCCGTGGCCATGCCCCGGAGTGCATCGGTGTAGACACGTCCAGTGACATTATCAACAATATCTTGGGTGATGAACCACGCCGCATGACCACACGCCCCCTGAATTCTGCATCGGTGTAGACATGTCCATGTAACCACAATAACAATATATCAGGTAATCAACCCTGCCACATGGCCACATGCCCCCGGAATTCTGCATCGGTGTAGACATGTCCATGTGACATCAACAACAATATACCGCACAACCAGGCTATCACAAGCAAGCTCAAGCAAATTACCATACTTCTAGACTTTTATAAAAGATCCACTCCTTCCCGAAGTCACGATATCAACACTTGCACAACAAAGGCTATCACAACAAGCATAGGCGAGTTACACAACAACAAGCATAGGCAAGTTACACACAACTCAAGGTACTTCCATTTCGTATCAAAGTCTGGGTTTTAACCCTAAGTACTACGTACGTTAACTCTTTTTAAAGGATCCATTTTTTTCACAAAAATCACATAATACCCGTAGCTTAAAATAGAGTGACTATCATTTTAAGTAAACCAAAATACTTCCCTTTTGTAAAATCAAGTAACAATCATTATTTTCCAAACGTTCAAGTTTGCCTAATTTCAAATGCTCAAGTTTCTCATTTTTAGAAGGGTTTCATAACTCATAGTCTTAATCTCTTTTAAAACAATTGAGTAACATATGTCTTGTATGTGAGTAGTTTATTCTTGTTTACAACAATCTTGTTCTGACCATGATCTAGGAAATGTAATAAAATTTTGTCTTATCTTAGCTTATGCGGATGGAGGTTTCTCTTGGTTTTAATAACAATTTGTTAATTGTCAATACACCTTCCTTTATTAGCCATTGCGTGGTTTGCTCGACACTTATTCTCATTTCCGAAATCAGTAAAACATTATTCTTTTTAAAACCAAGTACTCATTACTCGAGAATGAGGTTTCACAACACATTTAACAAAATGTTAATAACAAGTAAAACAAGTTAAGTCTCTTATCTTTCAAGATCAAGTCTCTTAACTTCTACAATCAACAAACCAATCTTTTACCTACATGAGTCGTTATAACTAACTTCACATAAAGCTATTATAACACCCTATGTTTTAAACCAACCAACTCATTTAACACGTATGCGTCACCGTACTACATAGTTTACAAAGCATCATGCTAGAAGGATAGGAAGAGGTTCACATGCCTCGCGACGATTATCGACAATAAGCAAAACGCTCGCAAGATCAGTAACGGCTGCGTTCCACTCTTTAAGTAGAATACGCTACTTGCGATTTCCACCTATAAGGCCACGGCGTCTATTAACTTCTAACCGCACTTGCGGTTCCATATTCTACGAGAAAATTCGGCAAAGACTCCCCACACACATGGCGTAAATCTCTCTCTCTATCGGTAGGCTATCAAGCCAACCGGGGGTTTATACGCCTAACCGGACGTATACAATTCTACTATCTGATAATACCACAAGTCTCTTGTGTCTGATCTATGTAATTCTGATTCGATTCTCTTCTTTAAATTGAGCTTAAGTCAAAAGACATTGCATGGTATGTTGATTATATATAGTATACTTCAACTATATAATCCTACAACATGTAATCTCCAATTACAATAAGGGGACAAGAATATTTACCTCGACAAGCCCAAAATTATCCAAGTTATAATGTCGATCTGAGCAAGGTTTAGCTCGCTCGTGCGCTCCAACCACTCCAAACAACCCTTAGAAGTTCTAACCAACTTCTACTCAAATACTTGACCAACTATGAAGATTTCCTTAGGGTTTCGGTTTGAGACTAAAAAGGACAAAATGTAGTATTCCTGGCTCTACGTATAGAGGTAACTTTTGAAATACTACTAGGTAAAGGCTAAGGTATTTTGGGCATTATAACAATACTAGAGAGTATTTCTATACCACAAAGGGGTATTATCTGAAAACAACTAGGCTGGGGTACCCACGGCTAGCACCTCGAGGGGAGGGAAGGCTCTCGGCCACAAGGCCACTCAAGGGGAGGAAGGCTTAGGGCGAGAACACTCAAGAGGAGGGAGAGTTTTCAAGGCTAAGACAAAGTGAGAGTGGATGAATAAGTTCATCACTAAGGGTATTTATAGCCTGACAAGGCCAATCAATGGCCAAGATCATGCCAAGTGCAAGGCAAGTGTAGGGCCAAGATCAAGCCAAGTGCACCCTAACCCCTACTCCACAAAACATGCCACAAAACAATGCACCAAACAAGGCCAAAACAAGGCACAAAATAAGGGAGGAAGACGTCCCCCCCCTACCCAAATCACTGAGGTGACAAGTGTCACCCTCTCGTTGGCCCAAAAATGTTCCGTCGCTCGGAAAAATCCGCAAAAATACAAAACGACATAGCCGGAATTTTCCCCTCGCAAGTTATGTAAAACGTTTCGTCGAAAAACGACTCTAATCGGGTGTTGTGCACAATAAATATTTCGGCCATGGGTGCCACATGGGGGTGACACGTGTCGCCCCGATTCGCCTGAATATTTCGTCTTCGAAAATATCCAAAATACCGAAATCTCAAAAACAAAGCGGGCCCACAAAATCAGTAAATTTCTCCCGTGGGCCCCACGTGACCATTTCCGAAAATAAAATCTCAAAATTCTAATATAATCTATGAAGTCCAAATACCAAATCTGGGAATCCAATTCCCATTAACGAACCTTTTTCTTCACAAATAACCGGAAACTTTTCCGTCGAAAACTCACATCTTTCTTTCTTTTCAAAATTTCTGCCGTACTCTCGTACGTACGTCCTCACATACATACCCTGCAACTACGGGGTATAACAAGGGCAATCCTTCTTAGATAACTTCATGCCTTGACCCATTGGAAGACCGCCTTTTTTGGAATTTTCCATAGAAACACATTTAAGCACTTTGTCTATGTAGACCGACTGTGACAACCCAAACAGTCTATTAGGTCTATCTCTATAGATTCTAATTCCCAGAATGTAGCAGGCTTCACCTAAGTCATTCGTCATGAAGGTATTGGACAACCACTCATTGACTGACTGCATGAGAGTCTTATTGTCTCCCATTATCAATATGTCATAAACATATATAACAATGAAGACAATACCCTCATCCTTGCGTTTGCTATAAACACAAGAATCTTCTTTGCTTCTGACGAAATCAAATGACTTGATAGCCTTGTCAAAGCAAATATTCCAACTCCTAGAGGCTTGCTTAAGCCCATAAATGGACTTCTGCAGCTTGCACACAACATTTGGTTTGGACTCGGATGAAAAACCCTCGGGTTGTTTCATATACACTTCCTCAGTTAGATTACCATTAAGGAATGCAGTCTTGACATCCATCAGCCAAATGTCATAGTCATAATGTGCAGCTATAGCAAGCAAAATCCGAATAGACTTTTTCTTAGCAACTGGTGAAAAGGTTTCATCATAATCCACACCATGACTCTAATTATAATCTTTAGCCATCAGTCTAGCTTTATAAGTCTGAACCTTTCCAAATGCATCAATATTCTTCTTGAAGACCCATTTGCATCATATGGGTTTAACCTCATTTGCCAAATCAACCAAGCTCCACACTTGATTCACATATATAGATTCCATTTCGGATTTCATGGCTTCTTGTCATCTCTTCGAATCAATGTCTACCATTGCTTCATTGTAGGTTGTAGGCTCATCATCATCTGGAATATCTATTTCACTATGTGTTTCCACAAGTAGATTTAGTCTTTCTGGAGGACGATGAGTTCTAGTCGACCTATGGGTTGATTGTCTTGCAGTTCAGTTCTAGGTATGTTCTGACTGTGAGAAAGTTCTTGTGTGTTGGTTGATCCACCAACATTAGAGCTTTCAGGAATATCAGTTTCATGTCTTTCCTGAATGGGAGGAGGTGCAATCACTGCACTTGCTCCAAAGATCTGTGTAGGAGGGTCTTGCATTTCTGCATCATTTCTCGCAACACTCCCACTGGCCGAAAGGCGTATCCTAAGTACCCAATCTTCGCCAAAAGCTCCCACTGAATTATTGCCTTGATCATTCGGCAATGATTCAACCTCTATGTTACTTTGTTGTTCTTGAATTTCTTCAAGTTCTATCTCTGTGCAGCTCTCTTCCTTGTAGACATATTCTTCTTCAAGGAAAGTTGTGTTCCTAGAAACAATGATCTTATGTTCACTAGGAAGATAGAAATAGTATCCCTTAGTTTCCTTTGGATAACCTATAAAGTAACATTTCTCACTCTTGGATTCCAACTTATCAGTGAGCATCTTCTTGACATATGTAGGACACCCCCAGGGCCTCATGTGACTAAGAGTTGGCATCTTGCCACACCATATCTCATATGGTGTCTTTTCAACTCATTTCGAAGGAACCCTGTTTCGAACATATATTGAGGTTTGTATAGCATATCCCCAAAGGTATGGTTGTAAAGCTGAAAAGTTCATCATGGATCGAACCATATCAAGTAGGATTCAGTTTCTCCTCTCGGCAACACCATTTATTTGTGGTGTTCCAGGAGGCTTCCATTCGGAATGAACTCCATGTAGCTTCAAGTAATCTAGAAATTCTTTACTTAAGTACTCACCTCCTGGATCAAATCATAGTCTGCAGCGCAAGTTTTCTCAAGTATAAAACCCTAAAACTCTGCTCATTATGTCATACCTTATACCATAATACAAATCATACTTTTGGGAGGCAAGAAGGAGGCTACAATTGAAGACTCTTGTTCAAGTTCTTTTTCTTTCCCTTATTTTATTTCAGTTTATATTGGATTGTAATTTAGTTCTTGACATGACAATGTTTAGGAGCTAAATACTTTAGTTGGGTTTCCATCGAATCTTCTTGAAGCTCTTTCATATAGTTAATGCATTAGTTATTGATTTCGTCTTCAGCGTATTAAGATATATTCAATGTTATTATGCTTGCTTGATAATTAACTAGTATTAATTGTCATCACTTATATGATTTCGAATCAAAAGTCTGAAAGGTGAGATTTGAATATGATGTAATTGTCTAGACATAGGTTAAAATCGTGGACGAAAGTACCCCGATACTTGTGTAGTAATTAAGGTTACTGTTCTTAATCCTGTTGTGTGATAAAACTTATCATAGAAATGTAGAAGGTTTCTGCACAAGGTTGAGCTCTTGTATGTCCTAACCAGAATATAATGACAGATTAGTTAACCTGCTATCTTAGTAAGAAGAAGAATCATTAGCATTGCATTAACACGTGAAAGAGTGGATAGTTGAGGATTGGGAGCCATATTTCCTTCATAAATGTTATAAACCCAAAGTATTATAATCTTTAGTTTATTTTCTGCACTTAGTCATAATTCTTAGTATAATTCTCAAACTAAAGAACGTCAACCAAATAGATACCATAGGATAGATAATCGATACTTAATAAACCAATCTCTGTGGACGATAAACTCGATCTTACAGATCTTTATTACTTGAACGTTACGTATACTTGCGTACGCATCTAGAAATATCGTAACAAGTTTTTGGCGCCATTATCGGGGACTGGCTGTCACGACCCGAACCCGGGCCCGTGACTGGTGCCTTACCCGGGCACCTAAGTAGACATACATCAGAGTAACCAGCGGAATATAAAACAAGACATGAAACAATTATGAAATGAGGAACAGTTTATCCAAGAAAAGATTGCCTTTCGGCATGTATATATACATCAAGAGTGAACAGTTACATCCCAACTTTACAACAGGACTACAGACCTCTAGGAATGTAAACAACTATGGCGGGACAGGGCCCCGCCATACCCTGAATGTACAAAAATATCTACAACACAGGGAGAGCCGTACCAAAAGTCGAGCCTCCGGAGAAATGGGGCTCCTGACACCAGAGTAAGGATCCTAAGAACGAGGATCTACCACCTGCTTTCCCTTACCTGCGGCATGAACGCAGCCCCCCGAAGGAGGTCAGTACAACAGGTACCAAGTATGTGAAACTGTAAAGTACTGAAATGAACTCAAAGCATTTTAAAAACCACTTACAAATACAACCAATTCAACCGCACATAATGCCACAGCATATGTCACGACCCGATCCCGGGCCCGTGACTGGTGCCTTACCCCGGGCACCCTAGTGATACAACATCAGAGAAAATCAGCGGAAATAAAAAAACTAAAACATGAGACAAGTCATAAAGCATGAACTAGGCTAACCAAAACGGTCACCTTCCGAAATATATACATATATATATCAACACGAGCAGTTAAATCCTTTTACAACCACACTTGTGATCTACGGACCTAAGAATGTAACCATAACTATGACGGACGGGGCCCCGCCATACCACAGATGTACAAGTAACTACAGCGACGGGGACTATACCAAAGACAAGCCTCGGAGAAGCGGAGCTTCCCAAAAAGCTGACTGTGATCCTAAGGCGCGGATCCACAACGATGTACCTCTACTGCGGCATGAGCGGCCCCGAAGAGTCGATTACAACAATACCAGTATGTGAAACTTGTAAAAATCGTAAATGAAATCATAATAGTCTATATAAAGCGGGAGACATGTATGATAACCAAACTACGATCCACAATACATAAATAGTCATGTTAAGTCGGGGACTCATGCCTCAAAGTCATTACTCAAATATAACAATGGGTCTCACGCCACAACATCACTCGTGCCCGTGGAATACCTTCCTCAGCTGCGATCCATGATATAAAACATTCAAGGAGTACACATGAACACGGGTCCGCTGTGTCATAATAAAACCGTCTGAGGTAAATGCGAAGGCATAGCCGACTACTAACACCCATAGTACTAACAAGGTCATAAAGCGTATCATGAGATATGTCTGGGTCACATGATCAAAGCCGGTCACACGCGCGGTATCGATGTGCGCGTCTAGCCACGAACTCCTCGCGACTCGCGTAGGCCAACCTCATAGGCCCGCATGAGGTATAACCCCGCGTCGAGGGTAGCTACTCCGGCGTCCGCTGGACTCGCGATCCGCGTGGCACATAGACGCGTGACCATAAAGGCCGCACTAACACTCGAACTCGTAGCTCGCGCATAGGTCCCCGGACCCGCGTAGGTATTCTCGAATCATGGTCCTGCATCCGCTGAGTCTACCCCGTCGGAGGCGACAACCTCGGAAACATGTCAAGGTGGCGATGCAAATACCAACATAACGGTGATAGTTAAACAACTTAAGCGCGATGGAAACCCCTTTACACAAACATCACAAGATACTAACCCACGTAGCATCCTAGCGTGTTTACTTAACAAATCAACAAGAAAGTATTACAAGGCTATCACAAACCAACACAATCAAGTTATACACACAAGGTACTTTCTACTATATGATTAACAAGATCGGGTTTTATCCCCAAAGTACTTTATACATTAACTCTTTAAAAGATCGTTACTTTCACAAAAGTCACACAATACGTAGTATAAGAAAATAAAGTGACTAATATTTTAATTAAACCAAAACAACGTCGGACTTTCCTTTTAAACCAAATTAAGACAATAACATGCCTTCCTTTTTAGACCAAAACACTTCTCCCTTTAAAGTCAAATTACCATTTTAAAACCAATGATAAAACCATTCCTTTGTTTTCATAAAGTCGTTATAACTAACTTCCCATAAAGTCGTTATAACACTTTATGTTCTAAACCAAAAACTCTTGATTCTACAAGTCTCTTTCCTTTTAAAACAACCATAAGTATTCTTTTAAAACCCAAATAATGTACTCTTTTCAAAATAAGTAACCTATACTTAAAATCAAGTTACTTCTCTTTTTAGAAAACAAGTCGTTATAAGTCAAGTCTCTTATCTTTGAAGATCAAGTCTCTTAACTTTCAAAATCAAGTTGTCTATAAGTCAAGTCTCTTATCTTTGAAGATCAAGTCTCTTAACTTTCGAATCAATAAACCATTCTTTACCTACATAAAGTCGTTATAACTAACTTCCCATAAAGCTATTATAACACCCTATGTTTAAACCAACCAAAACACTTAGCACGTATCGTCTGCCGTACTACATAGTTTACAAAACATCATGCTAGAAAGGATAGGAAGAGGTTCACATACCTCGCGACGATTATCGACAATAAGCAAAACGCTCGCGATCTTGTAACCGCTAGCCTTTTCCACTCATCAAGTAGAATACGCTACTCGTAGTACTTCCACCTATAGGCCTGGCGTCTATTAACTTCTAAACACACGGTTCCATTTTCTCTGAGAAAATTCGCAGACCTCCCGAAATCACATAAATCTCCTCACTAACAAGGCCCGCTACCAGGCCAATAACTCCCAGGGGATTACACGTCTAACCGGCGTGTTCAAATCTGCTTCACAATAATACAACAGTCTACTGTAAATATAGCCCTATGTAAATACAGTTCAATACTCATTCTAAATATAGTATACTCAACTATACATTACTACAACATGTAATATCCAATTACAATAGGGGCGTAAATCATTACCTCGATAAGCCCAAATTATCCAAGATTAAATGTCGATCCCGAGCAACGTTTAGCTCCAAGTCCTTACGCTGCAACCCGCTCCAGCGACCCTTAGAAGTTTCTAAACAACTTCTCTAAACACTTCAACCAGGCTATGAAGGTTTTTAGGGTTTCATTTTGCGACTTTCGGAATAAAGTAGGATTTCCGGGCTTCTAGTATTTAAACAACTTTGGAATACTACTAGGGATACTAGGCTAGTGTATTTGGAATTATACCACAATACACCAAGTATTCTACACAAGGGGAGGGTGGGGCGAAACGATACAAAGGGAGGAAGTATTTTGCTCTTGGAAGCTTTGAGTGAGATGAACTTATTCATCAACCAGGGTCTATTATAGAACAATGGAGGTCAAGATCCATCTAAGTGTATGGCCAAGATTGGGCCATGTGTGTGTGGGTCCCACCACACCACATGGCCAACGAGTGGGTGCAGTGTAAGGCCATTTCGGCGAGGTGAGTAGGTGACAAGTGGCTAGCCACTTGTCACACCATTTCGGCCCACATGGCCACACAAGGGGTGACACGTGTCGCCACGATTAAATCCAAAATATTACGTCTTAGAAAATATCCAAAAGCGGAAACCTCAAAAACAAAGCGGGCCCAAAGCGTAAATTTCTCAGTGGGCCCACGTGGCCATTTCAGAAAATAAAATCTCAAAATTCTAATATAATCAGAAGTTCAAATACCAAATGGGAATCAATTCCCATTAACGAACCTTTTTCTTCACAAAACCGGAAACTTTTAGTCGAAAAATCACATCTTCCTTTCTTTCCAATATTTACGTCAGATTCTCGCACGTATGTCCTCGCATACATACCACGGAACTACGGGTATAACATTCTTCCCTTAGAAACATTCGTCCCGAATGTTCCTTCTAAATCTCTAAACATACATATGTCGGTGTAGTCTCCACTACTACACTTACAAACCGATCGTGCCACCAATGGCCAGAATATAACATGTGCGCAAAACTCCATTTCATGCTAACGAGGAATCACCTCAATCATCTCAAAAAGCTCTCACCCATGATCAAACGATACTCCTTTCGCATCTTCACAACAGAATGACCACTTCCGTTCATAACATATGTTCACTTCTTCCTTACTCGTGCACCTCGCCGTAACTCGAACTCCTCCAATAAGCGTACCACGTTTCGCTGACTCGAGTGCTAACAATTTCCTGCGGATAAGCTTCACCCTATCCACATCTGGTGAAACAAGTAGGGACCAACTATCGAACCTTGCCAACCTTGAACCAATCGATCGTGAACCTACACTTCCGCTATACAAGGCTTCGTAAGGCGACATCCGAATCGTAAAGGTAGCTATCATAAAACTCACTTACCCAAGAGGCACACAATCCTCACGGCTACCACGAAATCAAAACATCGGCCGCAACCTATTCTTAACTATCCGGGTAAAGCGCTGTTCTTCCATCGGCCGAGGTGAATGCAATCTCGAGACTCACCGAGTTCCAACCTGCTGTAATCACGACCCGAACCGGGCGTGGTCGTGCCTTACCGAGCACCCTAGTGATACAACATCGAGAAAATCAGCGGAAATAAAAACATGAACATGAATTAAGAGAAAAGATAAATAAACGAGTCAACCAAAGCGATTTGCCTTCATCGTATATACATAAAATACCGACGCTTATCCTTTTACAAACCACACAACAGCGATTACTGGACCTCTAAGATTTTTACAACTATGGCGGGACGGGGCCGCCATACCACGAATGTATAAGAATCTCGGACTCGAGGTAACATACCAAAAGATAAGCCTCCAAAGGCGGAGCTTCCAACACGCTGAAATGTGATCCTATAAGCGGGGATCGGCGGTCGATGTACCTTTTACTGCGGCATGAACGCGGCCCCGAAGGAGGTCGATCAACAGTACCAAGTATGTGAAGCGTAAAATCAGTAAATGAAATCATAATAGTCTATAAAGCGAGACATATATGATAACCAAACTACTGATTCACAACATAAAGCGATCCAGTCAAGTCGAGGACTCACGCCTAAAAGTCATCCCTCATGCGTGGAACTCCTTCCTCACCGCCGTGATCTAGGTACAAATCATGTGATACGTATAACGGTCTCGGCCCATCTTATGGACCCAATATAGAAAAGGGTGGAATACATTCCGGATGAACCGGTAGTCAGTGAAATACATTCCGGATGAACGGTCCTCAAGTGAAATACATTCGGATGAACCGGTCCTCAAGTAAATACATTCCGGATGAACCGGTAATCAAGCGAAACACATTCGGATGAACCGTAGTCGAGTGAAATACATTCCGGATGAGCCGGTAATCAAGTGATATACATTCGGATGACCGGTAGTCAAGTGATATACATTCGGATGAACGGTGGTCGAGTAGAACACGATACTTACAACAAGGCTATCACACGTAACATGGTCAAGTTTCATAACAACAAGTATAAGCAAGTTACACACGACTCAAGGTACTTTCATTTTATATCAAAGTCCGGATTTTTAACCTTAAAGTACTACGTCCATTAAATTCCTTTTAAGATCCATTTCTTTTACAAAGGTCACCCGATACCTGTAGTATAAAATTTGAGTGACTAACATTGTTAAGTAAACCAAAATGCTTTCCTTTGTAAAAATCAAGTAACAACCTTATTTTCCAAACGTTCAAGTTTGCCTAATTTCGAATGCTCAAGTTTCTCATTTTAGAAAAAGGTTTCGTAGCTCATAGTTTTAGTCCTTTAAAACATAATTCTCCTTTAACGTTTTGAGAAACATATGTCTTATATGTGAGTAGGTTATTCTTGTTTATAATCAATCTTATTAAGCAGCCATGATCTAGGAAATGTAATATCATTTTGTCTCATCTTAGCTTCTATGCAGGATGGAGGTTTCTCTGGTTTTAATAATACTTCATTAGTCAATACATTTTCCTTTTATTAACGCTGCAGTGGTTTGTCGATACACATTCTGATTTCCGAAATCAGTAAAACATTCTTAAGCCGTTATACCTAACTTTCCATAAAGCTAGTATAACTCTTAAGCTTTCAAAACCAAGTACTATTCATTCTTTCAAAGCGATTCATAAATCTTTTGAAATACTTCAAGTTCTTTATTAACACATATCAAGCCAGTTATTATTCAAATCAGTTACCTTTTAGAAACCACAAAGTATTTGCTTATCCACATAAAGCTGTTATAACCGACTTCCCATAAAGCCTTTATAACACTTTATGTTTTAAACCAATCAAATACATTTAGCACGTATCGTCTACGTACTACATAGTTCACACATATCATGCTAGAAGAGATAGGAAGAGGTTCACATACCTCGCGACGATTGTCGACTAATAGCAAAGCGCTCAAGTACCTCAAACATGGCTACTCCTTAAGCCAAGTGGATCACTCCACGTAGTACTACCACCTATAGAGGCCCTGGCGCTATTAATACCTTTAGATCGGCGTAGAATATTCTACAGAAAATTCGGCACCACCCCCCCCCCCCCGCAACAGCGTAAAACTCCTCCTATATCGCGGCCGGCTACCAAGCCAACCAGGGGGGGGTTAACACGTCTGACCGGACGTGTACAATTCTACTACACGGCAATGCTACACAAGTCTCTTGTAATGCGGTCCTATGTAATTCTGATTCGGTTCTCTTATTTAAATTCGGGCTTAAGTCGCAAGACATTGCGTAAGTATTATTCAGGCTTAAGTCAAAGACATTGCCGACAATTATAATGTTCAGTTCTATATATAGTATACTTCAACTATATATTCCTACAACATGTAATTTCCAATTACAACGAAGGTCAAGAATGTTTACCTCGATAAGCCCAAAATTATCCGAGTTTATATGGATTTCTGAACAAGGTTTAGCTCTACTCGTGCGCTCCAAACGCTCCAAGAAACCCTTAGAAGTGTCTACACAACTTCTACTTAATACTTCAACTACGGGTGAAGATTTTTCCTTAGGGTTTAGTTTAGTGGCTAAAGGAAAGTATAATAGTATTTTAGGGCAGTATAAGTATAACCTTGGAAAGTACAACAAGGTATTTGGGCTAAAGTATTTTGGACATTATAACAATACTAGAGAGTATTTCTATACCACAAAGGGGGTATTATATGAAAACAACTAGGCTGGGGGTACCCACTGGCTAGCACCACTAGGAGGGGATACTTTCGGCCAGGGCCTCTCAAAGGGGAGGGTGTGGCGGACGACTACTACAAGGAGAGGAGGAGATTTCAAGACTTAGGCACATTTTGGATGAAGAACTCTTCAAGCTTAGGGGTATTTATAGGTCAAGCCATGGCCAACCAATGGCCAAGATGAAGACAAGTGTGGTGCAAGTGTAGGTTAGATTTCCACCATGTGTACCTTATCCATCTACCACACAACTTGCACAAAAATATCCTACCAACTAAAGCCCACTTTTTCGTCACCATTGCCGCCCCATTTGTTCCAATGTGAGGGTGACACATGTCACCCTCCGTTGGTCCACAATGTTTCGCTCTCGGAAAAATCCGCAAAAATTATAAATGACATAGCCGGAATTTTCCCAACAAAAGTCGTGGAAAGCGTTTAGTCGAAAAACGACTCTAATCGGGTGTTGTGTACAAATTTTGAAACTTGCCTAACTTAAGGCTCAAATTTTCTACGTACGTCCTCACGTACATACTCTGAAAATACGGGGTATAACATTCTTCCCCCCTTAGAAACATTCGTCCCGAATGTTCCTTCTCAAGTCTCGACACAAACATGCGCCAGTAGAGTCTTCACTGCTATACGTACGAAAACAATCATGCCACACCTGGCCATGAAATAACAAATGCACAAAATACGAAATCCCAAGTCCGAGGAATCACCTCTGTTATCACAAAAGCGATCACACTCGTTCACTTCTCCCCTACCGTCGTACCCTGTTCGAACACTCGAACTCTTCCCAGTATACGCACCACACTTCAGTCAACGCTTCTGTTTCCAACCCTTGGAGTCACTACCTCCAAACTTGGTCATCTTACTAACCTCGATTTCCTCTAAGGCCACTCTCGGCCTTCACGAACTGATTCTGGTCGAACGTATCCACGAACTCATAAGATGGTCATCTAAACTTGGGCCTAGCACCGCGTGACCACGCCACTGGCGGGACCACCGAGCTGACCTTTCGCCGAAGCGGACGCGGGTTGGCCCGCAACATGGCCCCAACCCGACCACCATCGCGCCAACTCGTGCTCCTCGACACGGAACAATCTTGCTAAAACACATCATGAAAGCTACCACTTTCATTTAGCCAACCCAGGGACTTATCACACAATACATTCTAGGCATAAAATGCACTCTGACAAGGATCACTCGCAAAATCTTGTACTCAAGACGGCCTTACATCTAAGGTCTCAACTGTAATATTCTAAGGTTCATCATTTTCTCACCCCCAGGCTTACACTTTCACTAAGCATGTTTCTAAATCTCATTTTTGCAGCAAGCTATCCGAACATAACACTTAACACATTATCATAACAAACAAAACTCTAGATGGTTAAGGATATACACGAAGCTACCGCTCACTCTAATCATAAGTGCGCCTGCGGTAGCATGTAGAAAGCGATGAACGCCCGATCCGGTAGGCTGCGCTTGCCGGTACCTCTCCTATAAGCACGATCTCTCGTCACATGGCCACGGCGGCGCGGTGAAACAAGCACCGATAAAAAGCGACATTCCCGGGATGATGTTTGCCACATCGTGCACTGCGAGGGGACATGAATCCCGGCTAGCACTCGCGTATACACGTGAACGAAGCCACGAGCTCGACCAGCTCGAATACTGGGCGTCCGGCGGGGACCACTCTGTCTTGGTGGAGGTACATAACTAGAAGCTTCTTGAGGCGGTCCGCCTCGAAAGTTACCAAAGGACCTGCTGCTCGCCTCTTGGCGATCTCGGTCATTCCGTCGACCTCTCCGTGCCTCGCATCCTAGTGCATGAGCTTGCGTGCGGGCAATGTCCATGCGGTGAGAAGAGCTACACCCGTACAAGCCTCGCCAGTAATCGTCGGCCCGGTGGCGTGGCGGTGTACTCTGTCCTCCATATCCGCTACTCTGGCGGGAACATACCGAGCTAATGAGTCGAACTCCACATTGTACTCTCTAACCGTCCGCGATCTGCCTCAGCGTCAAAAATCTGCGGCCCGAGCCCTCTCATCTGTGGAGGCAAGAAATGTGCAAGAAATGCCCTCGAGAACTCGTCCCAAATGCTGGAAGTGCATGCTCTTCCGGGACAGCTCCACGAATCAAACGATCAGCTGCGATATCGCGCGGTGATGCGAACCAATACCACCGACTACGCCTCGAGGCTCGATCACTCTCATGATCGTGTAGCTGTCGGATAAACTCACGAGGTCGTCCTCGGCTCGATCCATAGAACACGGAGGCTACAACTCGGGAAATCACGTAGCCTGTTGTCCGCTCGGGGTGAACTACGGGTGCTTCCGGGTGAGCAGGTTGCATCGGCCTATCTCATATCGGCCACGACCACGGCGATGGCCCGCCATCTCCTTGTACCCGTCTCATCGGCTCGGTGTGGGTGGAGGCTCAGTCTTGTAGTTTCGGCGACCAGCTGCTGCGACTCTAAACTCTCTTTGGTCTTTGGCGTCGCGAAACTCCCGCCGTCGAATCTTGTCTCAGTCTTGGCCAGGGCTGCGCCCTCGTGCTCCTCTGTATCTCACTAATGACTCCTCATCGCCTTGCCCACGGGCACAGGTTGCCTTACGCGAGGCATAGCGGTAAAGAAAATGGATACGTCGGAGGGCCCAACTTATCACACGGCTACAGGGCACGATCTCGGAATGAGAAGAATGGAAACCAATCCTAAATGTCCTATAGCCTCACGATTATAGATGTGGTGCACAACACACCGATAATCAAGACTACTGTGAACACGGTCTGTAGACACTTTCGAGGACTAAGCGCTCTGATACCACTTTTGTCACGACCGAACCGGGCGTGGCGGTGCCTACCGGGCACCCTAGTGATACAACATCGAGAAAATCGGCGGAAATAAAAACATGAACATGAATTAAGAGAAAAGATAAATAAACAGTCAACCAAAGCGATTTGCCTTCATCATATATACATAAAATACCGAACGGTTATCCTTTTACAAACCACGCTTGCGATTACTCTGGACCTCTAAGATTTTTACAACGGCTATGACGGGGCGGGGCCATACCACGAATGTATAAGAATCTACAGACTCAGGGTAACATACCAAAAGATAAGCCTCCGAAGGAACGGAGCTTCCCAACACGCTGAAATGTGATCCTATAAGCGGGGATCGACAGTCGATGTACCTTTTACCTGCGGCATGAGCGCAGCCCCGAAGAAGTCGATGCAACAGTACCAAGTATGTGGCTGTAAAATCAGTAAATGAAATCATAATAGTCTATAAAGCGGAGACATATATGATAACCAAACTACGATTCACAACATAAAGCGATCGAGTCAAGTCAGGGACTCACGCCCTAAAAGTCATCCCTCATGCCCGTGGAACTCCTTCCTCACTGCCGGCAGTCTAGGTATAAATCATGTGATACGTATAACAGGTCTCGGCCCATCTTATGGACCCAATATAGAAAAGGGTGGAATACATTCCCGGATGAACCGGTAGTCAAGTGAAATACATTCCCGGATGAACCGGTCCTCAAGTGAAATACATTCCCGGATGAACCGGTCCTCAAGTGAAATACATTCCCGGATGAACCGGTAATCAAGTGAAACACATTTCCGGATGAGCCGTAGTCGAGTGAAATACATTCGGATGAGCCGGTAATCAAGTGATATACATTCGGATGACGGTAGTCAAGTGATATACATTCGGATGACCCGGTAGTCGAGTAGAACACAGTACTTACACAACAAGGCTATCACACGTAACATGGTCAAGTTTCATAACAACAAGTATAAGCAAGTTACACACGACTCAAGGTACTTTCATTTTATATCAAAGTCCGGATTTTTAACCTTAAAGTACTCCGTCCATTAAATTCCTTTTAAGATCCATTTCTTTTACAAAGGTCACCCGATACTGTAGTATAAAATTTGAGTGACTAACATTGTTAAGTAAACCAAAATGCTTTCCTTTGTAAAAATCAAGTAACAACCTTATTTTCCAAACGTTCAAGTTTGCCTAATTTCGAATGCTCAAGTTTCTCATTTTAGAAAAAGGTTTCGTAGCTCATAGTTTTAGTCCTTTAAAACATAATTCTCCTTTAAACGTTTTGAGAAACATATGTCTTATATGTGAGTAGGTTATTCTTGTTTATAATCAATCTTATTAAGACCATGATCTAGGAAATGTAATATCATTTTGTCTCATCTTAGCTTATGCGGATGGAGGTTTCTCTGGTTTTAATAATACTTCATTAGTCAATACATTTTCCTTTTATTATCGCTGCAGTGGTTTGTCGATACACATTCTGATTTCCGAAATCAGTAAAACATTCTTAAGCCGTTATACCTAACTTTCCATAAAGCTAGTATAACTCTTAAGCTTTCAAAACCAGTACTATTCATTCTTTCAAAACGATTCATAAATCTTTTGAAATACTTCAAGTTCTTTATTAACACATATCAAGCCAGTTATTATTCAAATCAGTTACCTTTTAGAAACCACAAAGTATTTGCTTATCCACATAAAGCTGTTATAACCGACTTCCCATAAAGCCTTTATAACACTTTATGTTTTAAACCAATCAAATACATTTAGCACGTATCGTCTACCGTACTACATAGTTCCACATATCATGCTAGAAGAGATAGGAAGAGGTTCACATACCTCGCGACGATTGTCGACTAATAGCAAACGCTCCAAGTACCTCAAACCGGCTACTCCTTAAGCCAGTGGATCACTCCACACGTAGTACTACCACCTATAAAGGCCACAGGCGCTATTAATACCTTTAGATCGGCGTAGAATATTCTACGAAAATTCGGCGAAGACTCCCACAACAGCGTAAAACTCCTCCTCTATCGAGGCGGCTACCAAGCCAACCGGGGGTTAACACGTGACCGGGCGTGTACAATTCTACTACAGCAATGCTACACAAGTCTCTGTAATGCGTCCTATGTAATTCTGATTCGATTCTCTTATTTAAATTCGGCTTAAGTCGCAAGACATTGCGTAAGTATTATTCGAGCTTAAGTCAAAAGACATTGCCGCGACAATTATAATGTTCAGTTCTATATATAGTATACTTCAACTATATATTCCTACAACATGTAATTTCCAATTACAACGAAGGTCAAGAATGTTTACCTCGATAAGCCCAAAATTATCCGAGTTTATATGTCGTTCCTGAACAAGGTTTAGCTCCTACTCCGTGCGCTCCAAAGCGCTCCAAGAAACCCTTAGAAGTGTCTACACAACTTCTACTTAATACTTCAACTACGGGTGAAGATTTTTCCTTAGGGTTTAGTTTAGTGGCTAAAGGAAAGTATAATAGTATTTTCCGGGCTTCGTATAAGTATAACCTTGGAAAGTACAACAAGGTATTTGGGCTAAAGTATTTTGGACATTATAACAATACTAGGAGAGTATTTCTATACCACAAAGGGGTATTATATGAAAACAACTAGGCTAGGGGGTACCCTACTAGCACCACTAGGAGGGGATACTTTCGGCCAGGGCCTTCTCAAGGGGAGGGTGTGGCGGACGACTACTACAAGGAGAGGGAGGAGATTTCAAGACTTAGGCACATTTTGGATGAAGAACTCTTCAAGCTTAGGGGGGTATTTATAGGTCAAGCCATGGCCAACCAATGGCCAAGATGAAGACAAGTGTGGTGCAAGTGTATGGTTAGATTTCCACCATGTGTACCTTATCCATCTACCACACAACTTGCACAAAAATATCCTACCAACTAAAGCCCTCTTTTTCGTCCACCATTGCACCCCATTTGTTCCAATGTGAGGGTGACACATGTCACCCTCCCGTTGGTCCACAATGTTTCGTCTCTCGGAAAAATCCGCAAAAATTATAAATGACATAGCCGGAATTTTCCCAACAAAAGCTGTGGAAACGTTTCGACGAAAAACGACTCTAATCGGGTGTTGTGTACAAATTTTGAAACTTGCCTAACTTAAGGCTCAAATTTTCTACGTCGTCCTCACGCATACTCGAAAATACGGTATAACGATAACACCTTGGACACAAAAGACATAGCCGAAAAATTGGGCTCCTTGCTGTCATAAAAAGTAGGAATCCGTGCGACGCTTACAACCTTCCCGATATATAACATATCGCCACCTCCGCCGAGTAAATAGTCTGCTGAAAAGGCGAGATGGTGACCTCATCGGCGACTCTGGTCGAACGCATCCTCGAACTCGTGCGATGGTTAACTAACCTTGGACCTAACACCCTCGTAATCCTATCACAAAGCGGGACCACCACAAATTGACCACATCTCGCTTTCGGGCTGCGGGTTGACCGCGAACGGTCCTCAACCCGACCCATAATCGCATCAAACTCTTGTTCCCGATCCGAACAATCTTACCTATCCAAGTCATGAAAGCTACCACTTTCACCTTACACATCCCAAGGAAAATATCCTCAAAACATTTCATGCATACCAAGTGTTTGACAAAGATTAACGTAAAATCCTTTTCTCAAGACGGCGCACATCTAAGGTCTCAGCGTGTACTATTCTAAGGTTCACACCTTCCATGACCCATACTTATCCTTTCAACTAACCATGTTTTCTAATTCACACTTAACACAATGCTATCCGTACATAGCACCTAACATGTACCCACCATAATATCATAAACAAAATCTCCTAAGGGCTAAAGATATCTCTGCAACTCTCGCTTTCCCTTTGCCGTTCTAATCATAATCACTTACTGCAGGCCTAGCTATATAAGGTGTTGAACCAGCCATCGATCCGAAAGTGAGGCTCTACATCTGCTACCTCTGGTCGGACAAACTCTCACCAAATTGCCCTATTGGCGCAAACACAAAAGGCCGAAGCGATGCGACACTCGCCGTAATGGAGTCTACTACTATGGCCGAAACGAGGTAGGGTGACCTCATCGACTAACACCCTTCTCGAACAAGCGAACGCGATCGACCGCGGTGAGTCATCCTCTGGTAACCCTCCTACTGGACATCCTCCCATCACACGTGGCCCGACGGCCCAGTATAACAATCTCCCAACAAATCGACACACGAGGATCATCCTCGAGATCTCTATCCATAGAATGCGCGGCGCAACTCAAGAAATCCCTAAGTCTCGGACTATCGGATCTAGGGGAATCATCGTCTGCCGGAACCACCGGCTCCGTCGTCCTCATTCGACCACTAGCCTAGCTAGTAATGGCGGGCTATCACCTTGAATTCATATCCTCGGCTCCCGGCGTGGGCTGAGGCTCGGTATCGTGGCCTCGATAAGCCGCTGCCGCTCTAACTCTCTTTGGGCTAGCGGCATCATAAAACTTCGTCGTCAAGTACTATCTCGGGTAAGAACCGGGCACGTGCCCTCGTAACCTCTGTGTTCAACTCGTAGCTCCTCTGCTGCCTTGCTCATCCGGGCCACTGGTTGCCTTGCGCGGAGGCATAGCGGGTACATAAGAATACGCCAGAGGGAGTCCAACTTACAACACAGCTCTAAGGCACGATCTCAGAATGAGAAGAATGGAAACCAATCCTAAATGTCCTGCAGCCTCCTGATTATAGATGTGGTGCACAACACACGATAATCAAGACTCTACTAGACACGGTGCGTAGACACTTTCCGAGGACTAATCGCTCGATACCACTTTTGTCACGACCGATCCGGGCGTGATCGTGCCTACCGGGCACCCTGGTGATACAACATCGAGAGAAAATCAGCGGAAATAAAAACTAAAACATGAGACAAGTCATAAAGCATGAACTAGGCTAACCAAAGCGGTCACCTTCGCGAAATATATACATATATATCAACACGAGCAGTTAAATCCTTTTACAACCACGCTTACAAGATTACTACGGACCTCTAAGAATGTAACCATAACTATGACGGGACAGGGCGCCATACCACAGATGTACAAGTAACTACACGGCGGGGACTATACCAAAGACAAGCCTCGGAGAAGCGGAGCTTCCAAAAGCTGACTGTGATCCTAAGGCGCGGATCCACAACCGATGTACCTCTACACTGCGGCATGAACGCAGCCCAGAAGAGGTCGATAACAACGGTACCAAGTATGTGAAACTTGTAAAAATACGTAAATGAAATCATAATAGTCTATATAAGCGGAGACATGTATGATAACAAACTACGATCCTGATACATAAATAGTCATGTTAAGTCGGGGACTCATGCCTCAAAGTCATTACTCAAATATAACAATGGGTCTCACGCCACAACATCACTCGTGCGTGGAATACCTTCCTCATTGGCGATCCATGATATAAAACATTCAGGAGTACACATGAACACGGGTCCCACTGTGTCATAATAAAACCGTCTGAGGGGTAATGCGAAGGCATAGCCGACTACTAACACCCATAGTACTAACAAGGTCATAAAGCGTATCATGAGATATGTCTAGACCGTCACATGATCAAAGCTGGTCACACGCGCGATATCGATGTGCGCGTCTAGCCACGGAACTCCTCGCGACTCCGCATAGGCCAACCTCGTAGGCCGCGTGAGGTATAACCCGCGTCGAGGGTAGCTACTCCCGGCGTCCGCTGGACTCGCGATCGCGTAGCCACATGCACCGCGTGACCATAAAGGCGCACACTAACACGGAACTCTCGTAGCTCGCATAGGTCCCCGGACCCGCGTAGGTATTCTCGAATCATGGTCCTGCATCGCTCGAGTCTACCCGCGTCGGAGGCGACAACCTCGGAAACATGTCAAGGTGGCGGTACAATACCAACATAACGGTGATAGTTAAACAACTTAAGCGCGATCGAGAAACCCTTTACACAAACATCACAAGATACTAACACACGTAGCATCCTAGCATGTTTACTTAACAAATCAACAAGAAAGTATTACAAGGCTATCACAAACCAACACAATCAAGTTATACACACAAGGTACTTTCTACTATCTGATTAACAAGATCGGGTTGTTATCCCCAAAGTACTTTATACATTAACTCTTTAAAAGATCGTTACTTTCACAAAAGTCACACAATACGTAGTATAAGAAAATAAAGTGACTAATATTTTAATTAAACCAAAACAACGTCGGACTTTCCTTTTAAACCAAATTAAGACAATAACATGCCTTCCTTTTAGACCAAACCACTGCTCCCTTTCAACTCAAATTACCCTTTTAAAACCCCTGATACAACCATTCCATTGTTTTCATAAAGTCGTTATAACTAACTTCCCATAAAGTCGTTATAACACTTTATGTTCTAAACCAAAACTCTTCAATTCTACAAGTCTCTGTCCCTTTCAAACAACCATACGTCGTCTTTTAAAACCCACATAAAGGACACATTTCAAAATAAGCAACCTATACGTAAAATCAAGTTACTTCTCTTTTTAGAAAACAAGTCGTTATAAGTCAAGTCTCTTATCTTTGAAGATCAAGTCTCTTAACTTTCAAAATCAAGTTGTCTATAAGTCAAGTCTCTTATCTTTGAAGATCAAGTCTCTTAACTTTCGAATCAATAAACCATTCTTTTACCTACATAAAGTCGTTATAACTAACTTCCCATAAAGCTATTATAACACCTCATGTTTAAACCAACCAAAACACTTAGCACATGTCGTCTACCGTACTACATAGTTTACAAAACATCATGCTAGAAAGGATAGGAAGAGGTTCACATACCTCGCGACGATTATCGACGATAAGCAAAACGCTCGCAAGATCTTGTAACCTGCTAGCCTTTTCCACTCATCAAGTAGAATACGCTACTCGTAGTACTTCCACCTATATAGGCCACAAACGTCTATTAACTTCTAAACACACGGTTCCATTTTCTACGAGAAAATTCGGCACCTCCCCGAAATCACATAAATCTCCTCCTAACAAGGCGCTACTGTGCCAATAACTCAGGGGATTACACGCCTAACGGACGTGTTCAAATCTGCTTCACAATAATACAACGATCTCGTAAATACACCCTATGTAAATACGATTCAATACTCATTCTAAATATAGTATACTCAACTATACATTACTCTGACATGTAATATCCAATTACAATAGGGGCATAAATCATTACCTCGATAAGCCCAAAATTATCCAAGATTAAATGTCGATCACGAGCAACGTTTAGCTCCAAGTCCTTACGCTGACCCGCTCAAGCGACCCTTAGAAGTTTCTAAACAACTTCTCTAATCAATTCATCAAAGATATGAAGGTTTTTCTAGGGTTTAATTTTGCTACTTTCGGAATAAAGTAGGATTTCCGGGCTCATATTATTTAAACAACTTTGGAATACTACTAGGGATACTTGGCTAGTGTATTTGGAATTATACCACAATACACAAAGTATTATACACAAGGGGAGGGTGGGACGAAACCATACAAAGGGAGGAAGTATTTTGCTCTTGGAAGCTTTAGTGAGATGAACTTATTCATCAACCAAGGGGTCTATTTATAGAACAATGGAGGTCAAGATCCATCTAAGTGTATGGCCAAGATTGGGCCATGTGTGTGTGGGTCCCACCACACCACATGGCCAACGAAGTGGGTGCCAAGTGTAAGGCCATTTCGGCGAGGTGAGTAGGTGACAAGTGGCTAGCCACTTGTCACACCATTTCGGCCCACATGGCCACACAAGGGGTGACACGTGTCGCCCCTGATTAAATCAAAATATTACGTCTTAGAAAATATCCAAAAAGCGGAAACCTCAAAAACAAAGCGGGCCCCACAAAACCGTAAATTTCTCCGTGGGCCCACGTGGCCATTTCAGAAAATAAAATCTCAAAATTCTAATATAATCAGAGAAGTTCAAATACCAAATCTGGGAATCAAATTCCCATTAACTAACCTTTTTCTTCACAAAAACCGGAAACTTTTCCGTCGAAAAAAATCACATCTTCCTTTCTTTCCAATATTTCTGTCGTATTCTCGTACGTATGTCCTCGCATACATACCCTGGAACTACGGGGTATAACAGCATAGACAAGAGCAAAAATAGATATAATGTAACTGGTCTTTTCTAGGCCGCTAATGATCGAAGCAAGGCCAATCGCCCATAGTATCATTATGCGTGCCTAATCCTGGAACTCCGCGATCGCATAGGTCACCACCCGCGTAGGTATTCCTCGCATCGGGGTAGCTAACGCGGCATCCTCTGGACCCCGAAGTCGCGTAGTCCTGTGGACCACATAGGACATATAGACCGCGTCGGCGTAACACACGGAGTGATCAATCTCGGAACTCCGCGACTCGCGCATAGGTCACACAGACCCGCATGAGGTATTCCTCGCATCGAGGGTGGCAAGTCCTCGGCATTATAACAAGTCAGGGGGGTATGTGATATAATAGCAGTACAACGGGCTTATCGTTTAACAATGTAAGCACAACAAGAAAAACCCCCTTACACAAACATCACAAGACACTAACACACGTAGCATCATAACATGTTTACTTATCAAACCATCTTACTACACTTTCCAGCAATCAATACAAGACTTTCATAAACAAATAAGTAAACCGTTCCTTTTATCTTTCTTAAGTCGTTATACCTAACTTCCCATAAAGCTAGTATAACTCTTAAGCTTTTAAAACCAGGTATTACTTTTCTTTCAAAAATGATTCATAACTCTTTTGAAATATTTCCAAGATTCTTATCATTTAAGACTCAAGTCAAAAGACATCAAAGTAAAACCAAGTTTAGTTAACACATGTACGTCTACCGTACTATATATATTTCAAAAGTATCATGCTCAAGAGGATAGGAAGAATCACATACCTCCTCGGCGAAATCCACCTGCCAAGTCGAATATGTCACGCGCAGAGTATCAACCTATAATAGTCAAATACGTCTATCAACGTCTAGACTACTCTGTAGAATATTCTTAGCAGAAGGTCCTTTATTCTACGGAAAATTGGGCAGCATTTCCCTACCCGTCAAACTACACAAGTCTACTGTAAATACAGTCCTATGTAAGTACAGTTCAATTCTCTTCTTCTATACCCTCCTTCTATATATCTTATACTTAATTCTGAACTACTACAATATGTAATCTCCAATTACAATAGAAGGATAAAGTTATTTACCTCGATAAGCCCAAAATTATCCAAGATTATATGTCGATCCTGAACAACGTTTAGCTCCTAATTTGCACGCTCCGATAGCTCCAAGAAACCCTTAGAAGTTTCCAAACAACTTCTACTTAATACTTCAACCAACTATGAAGATTTCCCTAGGGTTTCATTTTGTGACTAAAGGATATAAAGTAGTATTTTCGGGTTTTAGTATAGAGGTAACTTTGGAATACTACAAGGGATTTGGGCTAAGGTATTTTGGAATAGGAATAATACTAGAAGACAATTTTCTACCAAGGGGGGGGGGGGGGGGGTATTTCGACGATAAAAAATCAAAGGGGGAGGGGACTTTGGACGAGAACTTGCAACTAAGGCGGAAGGATTTTGGAATCTTGGAATTTGTTTTTGTGGATGAAGAAGTCTTGCACTTGAGGGGGGTATTTATAGAACCTTCAATGGCCAAGATTAAAGCAAGTGGAGGGTGTAGATTAGATAGCTTGTGTGAGTGGAGTCTTCCACCAAGTGTCCACCACAATATTGGGACATATGTCCACCACAACATTGGAACATATGTCCACCACAACAATGAGCCATGTGACCATCCACATGGCTCACAAAAACCGTCCACTACCTACTCCCACTAACCCAAAGAAAATATCTTGCAAGACTTGACTATTTGACTTGTCCACTAGCCCACAATTCGTCCAACCAATGCCACCTAAGGGTGACACATGTCGCCGTCCTATTGGTCCAAAATATTTCATCTCTCGAAAAAATCCGTAATCGGTTAAAATATTAAAAACGTAAAATTTCCTTCACAAGGTTCGGAATCTTTTCCGTTGAAAGTTCACAATTTCATTCTTAACCTAATTAGGGCTTATACAATTGTACGTACGTCCTCACATACATACTCTGGAAATACGGGGTATAACACTGGCGTACTGTTAATATCGAATTATATATTCTTATTTCTAATTTGGTTTTTATTTTCTGTTTTTTATAGTATTTTTATTTTAGAACATTATGCCGTGATCTGCTTGTTATTTTTTATTAGTCTCAAGTACTTAGTTTATGCGAAGTAAGAGAGGAGCAAACACATTTATTCCTCTGAACCCTGAGATCGAGAGATTGTGCAGACATAACAGGAAAGAAAAGAGAGCAGCTGATTTGTTAGCAATGGGAGATAATAATAATTTGGAGAATGATGAGTTACCTCCTGTCTTAAGACAAGTCCCTGCAGAAAGGAGTTTGGTGTCACGACCCAAACCGATGGGCCGTGACTGGTGCCCTAGTTGGACACCCATATATGAACCTGTTAAATATAATCAGACTGATACCAAGGACAATGTAGAAATCTGTAAAAGTATGCAGCAGACTCATAACGCTACATATTATAATGAACCTGTCTCCCGAGGAGTCACAGCTAATCAAGCATAACAAAATAGGCAAGCCGACAAGGCTGCCACTATACACGGGAATATCCAAAACGAACTACAACTGTATAGCTGACCAAAACATGTATACAACCCACACATGTCCAACCCAGGCATGTCCACAGACCTCTAAGAGTATAACGGTGAAATATGACAGGACAGGGCCCCGCCATACCCCTGAATATGCATAAGTCTATGACAAAGGATCTGTACCAAAATGACTAGGCTCCGTAACAATAGAGCTCTCCAAATAGCTGAGCAGAAATCCTAAGCTGGAGGATCACCAAACCGAGTGTCTGTACCTGCGGGCATGAAACGCAGCCCCCCGAAGAAAGGGGGTCAGTACGAAAAATGTACCGAGTATATAAAACATGAAGTACGATAAAGAAGATCATAACTGGTCAAAAGATGACAGGAGACAAGTATGATAATCAAGATACCAATGCACATGTGCCTTATGAAATGAGAGTCATACATGTCCATATAATATACCCTACCTGGCCTATTATAGGACTCGGTGAATGAAGTCACATACATATATATACCGTACCCGACCCTCTAGTGAGGGTCTCGGTGAAATAATCATATATATACATACCGTAACCGGCCCTCTAGTGAGGGGCTCGGTGAACAATGCAATGAAGCTATGCACGAACATAGCCGGCCCGGGACTCAGTGAAATGATATAATCACATTATGCATGAATAGAAAATCAGGATCAACTATGTACAAATTAAATCATCATCTTAGACTCAATGGAATAATTATAATGAACCAACACTGGAGAATCAAAGGCAACTATCATATCAAGTATCACTGGGAACTAGAATTCATTGGAATTATGTAAGTTCGTTGTCCGCTTGTTTTATGTGACTCATGCCAAAAAGAATGAAGGGATAACTTTACATACTTCTTGTCATCTGTACCAACTCAATAATTAAAAATTCGTCTCGATTATCACTTCAACCTATAACAATAGTAACATGTCCGTCAACTCTATGATTACTAGTATACGTTATATATCGAATGATAACTCATTTTATGTAAAAATTTGGGCAGCACTTCCCCTACTTATTGTTACACCCCGTAATACCATGACATGTTTAAGAAAGGGTACGTAAGGAATCATGACTTAAAAATTTGAACGAAAGAAAGAGTTGTTAATTCTAAGGGGAAAAATCTTCCGAACCTCGGGAAATAAAATTGTTTGTCAGTAAGAATTGGGTTCTCAGAATTGTTATTGAGACTGATGGAATTTATCGAAACTATGGAATTTTATTTTCGGATATGGACACGTAGGGCCCACCCGAGAAATCTTACGTTTTGTGGGGCCCACAAGGTTTCCGATATTTTGACCAATTATGGAAATTTCGGAAAACGAAATTTTATGGACGAATGGGAGGGCGACACGTGTAACCCCCACATGGGCTTGTTCGAAATTGGGCCAAGGGTAAAATGGTCAAATGACCAAGGAAAGATGATCAAGTCTTGACAAAGCCAAAGCTTGATATAATTGACTAAGTCAATGAGCCCACTTGGCTAGATATTTAATCCTCTTCATCCAAACCCCACAAGTGTTTTAATCTTGACCCTCCATTGTTTTATATATGCACACTAGTAGCAAGACAAGTCTCCACACTTAGAAAAAATTTGAGAAACTTTGAGCAAGTCTAGAGGAGCTCTCGGCTTTGAGCAATTCTCCACACAAAAAATTTCCTTTGTGGTTCATAATTCACCATACTTAAACCCAAGGTTCCTAGGGGTATTATAAGGATATCTCAATAGAAAGATCCCAGAAAAACGACGTTTTCACGTTAGTCGCAAGATGAAAACCTAAGTTGTTTTCATAAGTTTTGATTGGAAATGGAAGGGAAGTTATTTGTGAACTTCTAAGGGCTTCAAATAGCGGATTGGAGCGTGAAGGAAAGGAGCTAAGATTTCTAAGGAGCAACTTTGAATCTTGGAGTTATAAAAGGGCTTATCAAGGTAACAATCTTGTCGTCTTAGTGATTAAAGGTTACATGTTGTTGTAGTTATGTATATTAGCAAGCATGAGATATATATAATGAAGATTGATAAGTGTTATGGATATTGGAACCACTAATCTGAAACTAGCATGTTTAGCCTTTGAGATTGCAATTCAATTTGGTTATTAGTTTAGTCGTCGCATGTTATATAAAGAAGGAATTATAGTTGTTAAAGTTGTTTACAACTATATAACATGTTAGACTTAACAACTTGGATTGAAAAAGAATTGGGAAGGACTTAGGATTTGTTATTATGGTGGCTGAATGCCCTTATAAATGTTGGACTGTTTTATATGAATTGTGGGGCAGAATTTTACACGTATTGTAAGGAGTGTAATCCCATTTGATTGGTTGATGTTTTGAGCCTTAAATGTGGCATATTGTTTATTGATTTCGGGCCTTGAAAAAGGTGGAGAAGTACGTAGAAATAAAGGAAGTGCTGCCCAATTTTCCGTAGAATAAGAGACCGTATACTTAGTATCATTCTACGTTAGAAACTAGAAGTTGATAGTCGTGTTGTGGTCATTATAGGTTGACAATTCTACGTGCGGCGTATTCGACTTAGCTTTTGGATTAAGCCGAAAAGGTATGTGAACCATCTCCTCTTCTTCTAGCATGATTCCTTATGGTAAAGTAAGTAAATCCTACTCCTTAAATGATCTACTCCTTGATTGTACTTGGATTGCCTAATATAGAAGTTGTTCTATATACTTCCTTGATTGTACTTGGATTGCCTAATATAGAAGTTGTTCTGTATACTTTCTTGATTGTACTTGGATTGCCTAATATAGAAGTTGTTATATATACTTCCTTGATTGTACTTTGGATGTTTCAATTGGAAGTTGTTATAATCCATTCCCTTGATAAAATTTGGATTTTCAAAAGTGAAAGTGTTTTACTTGAAGTACTTAGAGTCTTAAAAGGGAAGTGGTTCCTAATCTCTTGGATAGTGTCTTAGTTCCAAAACCTAAAGGTTGTTATAATGGTTTTATGGGAAGTTAGTAATAACGGCTTTAGGGGAATCAAAGGAGTGATTTACTTAATTGATTTAAAAGAGGAGAAATGACATGATTTAAAGATAAGTAACTTGTTTTAAAGGTGTGAGTTACTTGAGTTTTAAAAGTAGAAGCTACTTGATTTCAAAACCTTGGATTGAAGTTTTAAAAGTGTAGTTTGATTTGAAAAATAGAAGTGGCTTGATACTACGAGTGTTAGTGTATTAGGGGTCATAAATGAATTTGGCTTCATTGTAGTACATAAAAGAAGTGACTAGAGTATAAAGAGTGTAAGCCACTAAATTTGAAGAAGATGCAACTTGATGTTGCAAGGCTAGGGCCTTGGGATTTTATGGAAAAGGTAAAGAACGTGCGGCGGACGTACGTAGTACTTTGGCTTGTTTAAATGAGAATTATTCTATTTTGTGCCTTGATAGTACTTTGGCTTGTTTAAATGAGAATTTTTCTATTTGTTCCTTGATAGTACTTTGACTTGCTTAAATGAGAATTACTCTTAGTTGTTAAAAAGGAAAGGCATGGTAATTGTCTTAGTTTGTTAAAAAAGAAAGGCATGGTAATTGTCTTGGTTTGTGTAAAAAGGAAAGGCATGGTATTGTCTTGGTTTGTGTAAAAAGGAAAGGCATGGTATTGTCTTGGTTTGCTAAAATGATGGTTTATTCATTTTATAAATAAAGCTCAAGAATGGTTTGCTTGCATATGGGTTGCTCATATAGACATTCGTGCAAGTGTCATATTTCCACATCTCCGCGTCCCTCTATAAAGGGCCGGCAACATGGTTCAAGAGATATCATGGAGTAGCTCCCCATGGTGTGAGTGGTACACACTCACGGCGGGTCGGATAGACTCGGGCGGGTTAAATTCCTGGGATATAAGCCATGGATTAGCTATCCGTGATACGAGTATCGTGTACCAATGACTCATTACGGGTCCACATGACCTATGCGGGTGAAATAGTCCCTTGCGGGTGAAATAGTCCTATGATAGGTTGCATTATAATACAGAGGGTGGTTGACCCTGGCACTGGAACGCCCTTCATGTTTTGAAACGGTAGTGATTTCATTAATGAAAGGGTGCAGTGTGTTTATGACTTAAAGTAGAACAGTTAATCTCATTGTTAAAAGCATAACTTAAAAGATAAAAATGATTGCATTACTCTCATGTTTGCAAGGTTCAGTGTGCTGTTGTTTTGAGGTATCATACTGTTACGACCCGACCCCGGGCCCGCGACTGGTGCCCTACCTGGGCACCCTTACAGGTATACATCAGAGATAATCAGCGGAACATACTTAAACTCAGCAAGAAATAAATAACAGGTTAGCCGATAAAGCTACCTTCCTGGATACATATGAATACGTAAAACCAAAAGCAGTTACCTCTTCTTTTTTTCTTACAAAGTGACTCACAAGATATGACTACAGACCTCTAAGAGTTTTGACGTAACAACTGTGACGGGACAGGGCCCCGCCATACCCCTGAATGTACAAAAATCTACAACCTCAGGGAACTGTACCAAAATACAAAGCCTCCGAAATAATGGAGCTTCCCAACCAGCTGAACAGTGATCCTAAGAATGAGGATCAGCAAGCTATGTACCTCAACCTGCGGCATGAACGCAGCCCCCCGAAGGAGGTCAGTACAAAATATGTACCAAGTATGTGAAACTGAAAATACTGTAATGAAATCATAACAGTCTATATAAAACAGGAGACATGTATGATAACCAAACTACAGTACACAATATATAAGCAGTCATGTCAAGTCAGGGACGCATGCCCTCAAGTCATTACTCACATATAACCATGGGTCTCACGCCCATAATATCAATCATGCCCATGGAATTCCTTCCTCACTGCCGGCAGTCCATGATATAATATAACACCAATATGTATACATGAACACCAGGTCCCACCTGTGTCATAAAAATTATACGGGCCAAGTAGGAAAGCGAACCACCAGATCCAGCCTGCATCATAAAACTGACCGGGGCAAGTACGAAAGCCAACTACCAGATCCAGCCTGCGTCAACAACTGGCCGGGACAAGTACGAAAGCCAACTACCAGATCCAGCGTGCCGTCACGAGATATGACCGGGGCGAGTGCGAAAGCTATCTACCAGAGTCTACCGTATCAAACTGTGCCATAGAACTGACCGGGGCAAGTACGAAAGCCAACTACCAGATCCACTGCAAGAATCGATCGGGCAAGTACGGAAGCTAACTACCAGACCATCCTGCGTCACTAAACCTCATGGAGAGCTAGTCCATGGAATAACAATATCATCCGGTAATTTAACCTGCATCATGGTGGCATGCCCCGGAATCCTCCATCGTATAAGCATGTCCATGGATCCATCACAATGGAAGCATACCCGTGGAATCCCCCATCATTGTCGGTACGTCCAAGTAAATTCACAACAAGACTGTCGGCCCTCCAACTGAGAGTCACGGCAGCGTAAAAATATAATACTTGCACTCAAAGGCTATCACAAGCAAGCATAGGCAATTTCATAAAATCTTTAGACTTTCATTATCATACAAAAATGAATTTCATTTTATAAACTCAAGGCACTTTCGTTTCACATAAAAATCCGGGAATTTAACCCAAAGTACTACGTACTTCCGTTCTTTTCAAAGACTTTTTATATAAAACCCCAAGATACTAACACCCGTAGTATCAAGGCATGTCTATTTTTCAAATTAAGTTACTACACCTTTAGGAATTCATTTCAATACTTTGAAACCAAGTAACTTCTAATTTCACAACCTAGGCAACTCATGCCTATCAATCAAAATAGACAACTCTCTTAACCTTCCATAAAGCCGTTATAACTAACTTCCCATAAAGTCGTTATAACTCTTTATGGTTTTAGACAAATTCATTCTTTTTATAACCAAGAGACTTATACTTTTAAAACCAAGTATCATATACTTTGAAATCAAGTTACATAACTTTCAAAATACTTCAAGTCTCTTAACTTTAGAAATCAAGTTTCTTCTACTTTTAAATCCCAAGTAACTCACCCTTTAAAACAAGTTACTTCTCTTTAAATCATGTCATTTCTCCTCTTTTAAATCAATTAAGTAAATCACTCATTTGACTCCCCTAAAGCCGTTATAACAACCTTTAGGTTTTGGAACTAAGGCACTATCCAAGAGATTAGGAACCACTTTCTTTTTAAGACTCTAAGTACTTCAAGTAAAACACTTTCACTTTTGAAATCCAAATTTCATCAAGGGAATGGACTACAACGACTTCCAACTTAAACATCCAAAGTACAATCAAGGAAGTATATAGAACAACTTCTATATTAGGCAATCCAAGTAAAATCAAGGAGTGGATCATTTAAGGAGTAGGATTTACTTTCTTTACCATAAGGAATCATGCTAGAAGAAGAGGAGATGGTTCACATACCTTTTCGGCTTAATCCACAAGCTAAGTCGAATACGCCACACGTAAAATTGTCAACCTATAATGACCACAACACGACTATCAACTTCTAGTTTTTAACGTAGAATGATACTAAGTATACGGTGTCTTATTCTACGGAAAATTGGGCAGCACTTCCTTTGTTTCTACGTACTTTTCCACCTTTTTCAAGGCCCAAAAATCAATAACCAACATGCCGCATTTAAGGCTCAACACATCAACCAATCAAAGGGGATTACACGCCTTACAATACGTGTAAAATTCTGCCCCACAATTAATACCAAGTAGTTACATATACCCGTAGTTCGTGGTATGTATGCGAGGGCGTGCGTGCGAGAATCTGACGAAAGATTGGAAAGGAAGAAAGAGGTGATTTTTCCACGGAAAAGTTTCCGGTTTTGTGAAGGAAAAAGGTTCGTTAACGGGAATTAGATTCCCGATTGGTATTCGGACTTCTGGAATATTAGAGAATTATGGAATTTTATTTTGGAAATGGTCACGTGGGGCCACGGGAGAAATTCTGGTTTTGTAGGGCCCATTTTGTTTGAGATTTTGGCCATTGTGGATATTTTGGAAGATGTTTTATTTTGGGCCAATAGGAGGGTGACACGTGTCACCCCGCCTAGGTGGCTCGGCGAATGGCATTTGTGCACAACACGGTTAGAGTCGTTTTTAGACGAAACGTTTTACATAACTTGCGAGGGGAAAATTCGGCTATGTCTTTTCTTATTTTTTCGGATTTTTCCGAGAGACGTAACATTTTGGACCAACGAGAGGGCGGCACTTGGCACCCTCTCATTGGTGGGCAAGGTGGGCGGCACTTGGACGACTTTGGGGTGTCAAGTGGTAGATATTTTTGTGTAGATATTTGTGAGGGTTTTAAGGAGTAGGGTCTAGGGGGCACTTGGGTGAATCTTGGCCTTACACTTGCTATACACTTGGCTAGATCTTGGTCATTGGTTGGCCTTGGCTTATGCTATAAATACCCCTCTCCTTTGATGAACTTCTTCATCCTAAATATTTCCTAAGTGTTAGAATCCTCCTCCTTCCTTATGGTTCTCGTCCCTCCCTTGTGGCGAGAGCACCCCCTCTAGGGTGCTAGCCAGAGTGTACCCACTAGCCTTGTTGCTTTAGATAATACCCCCTTTGTGGTGTAGAAATACTCTCAAAGTATTGTTATAATGCCCAAATTACCTTAGCAGTATACCTTGTAGTATTCTAAGGTTATACCTATCTGAAAAGCTTGGAAATACTATTATACTTTCCGTCCCACAAAAGAAACCACAGGAAAATCTCCATAGTTAGTTGGAGTGTTATGTAGAAGTTGGTTAGAACTTCTAAGGGTGGTTTGGAGCGGGTTGGGCGCCGGAGTTGAGCTAAACCTTGCTCGTGAGCGACATTAAACTCGGATAATTATGGGCTTATCGAGGTAATTATCTTGTCCCCTATTGTAATTGGATATTACATGTTGTAGGAATATATAGTTGAAGTATACTATGTATATAATCGAACATAGCTTGTGTGATGTCTTTGGACTTAAGCTGAAGAATCCCAGCTTTTTACATAGGATCAGTATTCTGATGAGCTTGTGTAGCTTTTACGTGGAGTAGAATTGTAGCCGTGCGGGTTAGAGGTCTAACCCCACAGTTGGCTTCGTAGCGGCCTCGATAAAGGAGGAGATTTACGCTGTCATGCGGGGAGGTGCCGAATTTTGGTGAATGTTCGCGATGAGGTCTAAATGTTAATAAGCGCCTTGTGGCCTTATAGGTTGAAGTACTACGTGTGGCGCGATCTACTTGGCTTAAGGAGTAGCCGGCGGTTGGAAGTACTTGGAGCGTTTTGCTATTAGTCGATACTGTCGCGAGGTATGTGAACCTCTCTATCTCTTCTAGCATGATATGTGTGAACTATGTAGTACGGTGAGACGTCACGTGTGTTAAATGTATTTGATTGGTTTGAAACATAAAGTGTTATAACGGCTTTATGGGAAGTTGGTTATAAATGACTTTATGTAGGTCCAAAATACTTTGTGGTTTTAAAAGGTAAATGATTTGTTTATAAGCGGCTTGATGTGTGATAATAAAGAACTTGAAGTATTTCAAAAGATTTCTAAATCGTTTTGAAAGAAGAGTGATACTTGGTTTCTTTTGAAAACTTAAGAGTTATACTAGCTTTATGGGAAGTTAGGTATAACGGCTTAAGAATGTTTCTTGATTTTGGAAATCGGGATGTGTATCGACAAACCATCTGCAGCGTTAATAAAAGGAAATGTTTTGAATAATTAAGTATTATTAAAACGGTAGAAACTTCCATCTGCATAGAAGCTAAGATGAGACAAAATGATATTTCCTAGATCATGGTTTCGTAATAAGATTGTTATAAACAAGAATATCCTACTCATAAGACTTATGTTTCTCAGTTGTTTAAAAGAGAATTATATTCTTAAATGAATAAGGCTATGAACCACGAAACCTTTCTAAAATAAGAAACGTGAACATTTGAAATTAGGCAAACTTGGGCGTTTGGAAAATAATGTTGTTACTTGATTTTACAAAGGTAAGAGTTTTAGTTTTCTTAAAAGGACGATCACTCTATTTTATACTACGGTATTGTGTGACTTATGTGAAAGAAGCAGATCTTTTAAAGATTTAATGTGTGAAGTACTTTGGGGTTAGATACGAACTTGTTAGTAAAGCACCTTGTGTGAATAACTTGATTGTATTGGTTTGTGATAGCCTTGTAATACTTTCTTGTTGATTTGAGAAGTAAACATGTTAGGATGCTACGTGTGTTAGTATCTTGTGATGTTAGTGTAAAGGGTTTTCCTCTCATTGCGCTTAAAGTTGTTTGACTATCAGTAGTTATGTTGGTATTGTACCACTCACCATGACTTGTGTCAGGAGGTTAAGTCGCCTCCGTGCGGGGTAGACTTCGGTGATGCAGGACCATGATTCGAGAATACCTCATGCGGGTCGGGGATCCATGCGGAACTACGGAGTTCCGGTTAGTGTCGCGGCCGCTTGTGGTCACGCGGTCGCGTGGCTACGCGGATGCGAGTCGGGGCGATCCGGGAGTAGCTACCCTCGATGCGGGGTTATACCTCATGCGGGCCTATGAGGTTGGCCTATGCGAGTGCGGAGAGTTCGTGGCTAGACGCGCACATTTGATCTGCGAGGCGAGTGACGGCTTTTATCATGTGTGATGCAGAGCAGATATCATGACACGATTTATGACCTTGTTAGTGCGTGGGTGTTAGTAGTCGGCTATGCCTTCGCATTTACTGTCTTCGTTTCATTAGGACACAGGTGGGACCTGGTGTTCATGTGTATTCCTTGGTGCTTGTATATCATAAATCGCTGGCGATGAGGAAGGTATTCCACGCACGATTGATGTTGAGGCGTGAGTACCGACTTGACATGATAACTTATTTATGGTGAGCGTAGTTTGGTTATCATACATGTCTCCTCGCTTGTATAGACTACTATGATTTCATTTCTGATTTATTTTCGATTTCACATACTTGGTACTGTTATGCGACCTCGCCCGGGTGCGTTCATCCGCAGTAAAGTACACGATCATTGATCCTCGCTCTTAGGAGTCACGATTCGGCGTTTGGGAAAGCTCCGTTTCTCGGAGGCTTATCGATGGTATAGTCCCTGTTGTTGTAGGTGTTTACATTCGTGGTATGGCGGGGCCTGTCCGCCATTGTTGTCGTATCATTCCTTAAGTGCATGAAATCTTGTTGTGGGCAGGGTTGTAAAAAGGATTAAACTGTTCATGATTGGAAAAAGTTGTTATTTATATATATGCCGAAAGACAAGTTTTTTTCTCAGATTATTGTTTCATATTTCATAATATGTCTTGTATTGTTTTATGTTCACTGATTACTCGATGTTGTATCACTAGGGTGCCCGGGGTAAGGCACCAGTCACGGGCCCGGAATCGGGTCGTGACAAAAGTGGTATCAGAGCAGTTAATCCTCGGAAAGTGTCTACAGACCGTATCCAGTAGAGTCTTGATTATCGGTGTGTTGTGCACCATCAATAATCGTGAGGCTATAGGATAATTAGGATTGGTTTCTATTCTTCTCACTCGAGATCGTGCCTTAGAGTGTTGAAAGTTGGACCTCTAGCGTATTTCTTTCCCTTCCGATATGCCTCGCGTGGGCAACCGGGCCAGGAGGCAAGGCCGAGGAGGCTGAGTAGAGTTCAGAGGGTTACGTGGGCACAGGCCCAATTATCACCTTGGATGGTGCTTCATTCGGGGATTTCTGCGACGTCACTAGCCCCAGTAAAGTTTAGCACGGCGGCGGCAGTTCCTACTGCGGCCATGATATTTGAACGCCCGATTCCACGAGCGAGAGCAGAGAATATGGATGCAAAGGCGACCTGTTACTAGCTATGGATTTGGCTACGGAGAGTATACCGATGTATCGCGAGTCTTGATGACTACCTAAGAGGTTGTGCAAGTAATTCTTCATTGGGCTTGAGCATGGCACGTATGCGGGCTTATACAGCCGGTAAAAACGTAGAGATCGACGGGTTAACCAAGGACAGCAGAAGAGGGCCAGAGCAGCAAGGTCCTTCGGTAACTTTCAAGGTGAGTATACCTTAAGTGCTATGTTCTGATAGCAGTGTGTTAGTTGTGATTAGAAATCATGGTGGGTTAACCGAGTAAGATTTTGGGGGATAGAGAAGGTGTGAGCCTTAGAGTGTTATACGTACAGACCTTAGAGGTAAGGCCATCTCGAGTAAAGGTGTAGTGTTATGTTTGATCCTTATCGGAGTGCATAGTGCACGTGAGCTATGTTTGAGATAGGTCCCTAAGTAGTATGAAATGAAAGAGGGTAGTTGAGCTAAGAAGACCGCTAGGTTTTCGTAACATGTTTAGTAAGATTGTTCCTTCGGGGAGATAGTATTTTGCGCCTTGCCGGGTCGGGTTGAGGCCACGTTGCGGGTCAACCCGCGGCATGTTTGGTGGTGGGGTCTGGTTGTGGTGGTCGCCTTGTGGTAGGTCACGAGGGTGTTAGGCCCAAGTTTAGTTAACCAACGTCTGAGTTCGTGGATGCGTTCGACCGGTGGTGGTCGATGAAGCGACTCATCGTGTTCTTGGTCGAGACCATTCACTCGGCGGTGTTGATTTATCGAGAAAGGTTGTAAGGCTGCGGGGTGCCTACGTGCACCTTATGGCGCATGATGGAGCCCGTTCTGGCTGTTTTTGTTTCTGGAAGTTTTACCAGGCAGGGTTAAGGACTCTGGTGAGTCTCAGAATCGCATTCGCCCTTGGGCCAGCATGTGGATTTCAGGGGTAGTTGTGAAGATTGTTGTCTCCTGTGGAGGGAGCGTTTAAGCTACCATTTCAGTGTTCGGAGGTCGCCTTATGAAGCCTTGTAGGGGCGGAAGTGTAAGTTGTCGGTCGATTGGTTCGATGTTGGCAAGGTTGAGTTGGTTAGTTGAGCTTGTTCGGCAGACGTGGATAGGAAAAGCTCATCTAGAAGAAGTTACGGCGGCTCGGAGAATCGTGCGGATAATCGGCGACGACGCCAGAGTTGAGTTGATCGGTCTTCTTGAAAGTACCACCGGGACGGTGTGACGAGTTATGGAAAGCGAAGGAACTTAGCCCGAGTTACTTTGGGCCTTTTGAGTTCATGTGAAGAATAGGCGGGTTGCCTATATGTTAGCAATTGCCGTCCGACTTAGGAGGCGATGCGTCCGGTCTTCGTATTTATGTTGGAAGTGGCGTATAAAGAGGCGAGCCTCTACCGAACAGAACCGAGCAGTGGCTCTCCGTTGCACGTCCATTGTGTATGGGATCGCAAGCGGCCGGTACCATTTGTTGGTCGTCGGAGCTAGGCTCGCGGCAAAGTGACAAAAGTGTATTTGTGGTGATGTTAGAGGTGTTTCCTCGTAGACTTGGATATAAGTATGTTGCGCAGGTATTTCTGTGGCCAGGTATGGCAGGATTGTTTCGTAAGTATAGTAGTGAAGACTATACTGGCGCACGTTTGTTTTGAGACTTAGAAGGAACATTCGGACGAATGTTTCTAAGGAAGAATGTTATACCCGTAGTTCCGTGGTATGTATGCGAGGGCGTGCGTGCGAGAATCTGACGAGAAAGATTGGAAAGGAAGAAAGAGGTGATTTTTCCACGGAAAAGTTTCCGGTTTTGTGAAGGAAAAAGGTTCGTTAATGGGAATTGGATTCCCAGTTTGGTATTCGGACTTCTGGAATATTAGAGAATTATGGAATTTTATTTTGGAAATGGTCACGTGGGGCCCGGGAGAAATTCTGGTTTTGTAGGGCCCATTTTGTTTTGAGATTTTGGCCATTGTGGATATTTTGGAAGATGTTTTATTTTGGGCCAATAGGAGGGTGACACGTGTCACCCCGCCTAAGTGGCTTAGCCGAATGGCATTTGTGCACAACACGGTTAGAGTCGTTTTGACGAAACGTTTTACATAACTTGCGAGGAAAATTCGGCTATGTCTTTTCTTATTTTTGCGGATTTTTAGAGGCGGAACGTTTTGGACCAACGAGAGGCGGCACCACCTCTCATTGGTGGGCAATGTGACCTTGGGCGACTTTGGGGTGTCAGTGGTAGATATTTTTGTGTAGATATTTGTGAGGTTTTAAGAGTAGGGTCTAGGGGCACTTGGGTGAATCTTGGCCTTACACTTGCTATACACTTGGCTAGATCTTGGCCATTGGTTGGCCTTGGCTTATGCTATAAATACCCTCTCCTTTGATGAACTTCTTCCTAAATATTTCCTAAGTGTTAGAATCCTCCCTCCTTCCTTATGGTTCTCGTCCCTCCCCATGTGGCCGAGCACCCACTCTAGGGGTGCTAGCCGAGTGTACCCCCTCTAGCCTTGTTGCTTTCGTATAATACCCCCTTTGTGGTGTAGAAATACTCTCAAAGTATTGTTATAATGCCCAAATTACCTTAGCCAGATACCTTGTAGTATTCTAAGGTTATACCTATCTGAAAGCGGAAATACTATTATACTTTCCGTCGATCACAAAACGAAACCCTAGGAAAATCTCCATAGTTAGTTGGAGTGTTATGTAGAAGTTGGTTAGAACTTCTAAGGGTGGTTTGGAGCGGGTTGGGCGCCGGAGTTGAGCTAAACCTTGCTCGGGAGCGACATTAAACTCGGATAATTATGGGCTTATCGAGGTAATTATCTTGTCCCTATTGTAATTGGATATTACATGTTGTAGGAATATATAGTTGAAGTATACTATGTATATAACGAACATAGCTTGTGGCAATGTCTTTGGACTTAAGCTCAAGAATCAACCGAATTGTTTTTACATAGGGTATTCTGATGAGCTTGTGTAGCTTTTCGTGGAGTAGAATTGTACCGTTCGGGTTAGATGTATAACCCCTGGTTGGCTTGGTAGCGGCCTCGATAAAGGAGGAGATTTACTGTATGTTGCGGGGAGGTTCTGCCAATTTTCGGTAGAATGTTCTGCGATGAGGTCTAAATGTTAATAAAGCGCCTTGTGGCCTTATAGGTTGAAGTACTACGTGTGGCGCGATCTACGGCTTAAGGAGTAGCGAAGCGGTTGGAAGTACTTGGGCGTTTTGCTATTAGTCGATACTCGTCGCGAGGTATGTGAACCTCTCCTATCTCTTCTAGCATGATATGTGTGAACTATGTAGTAATGCGGTGAGCGTCACGTGTGTTAAATGTATTTGATTGGTTTGAAACATAAAGTGTTATAACGGCTTTATGGGAAGTTGGTTATAATGACTTTATGTAGGTCAGAAAATACTTTGTGGTTTTAAAAGGTAAATGATTTGTTTATAACTGGCTTGATGTGTGATAATAAAGAACTTGAAGTATTTCAAAAGATTTCTAAATCGTTTTGAAAGAAGAGTGATACTTGGTTTCTTTTGAAAACTTAAGAGTTATACTAGCTTTATGGGAAGTTAGGTATAACGGCTTAAGAATGTTTCTTGATTTTGGAAATCGGGATGTGTATCGACAAACCACTGCAAGCGTTAATAAAAGAAATGTTTTGAATAATTAAGTATTATTAAAACCAGAGAAACTTCCATCTGCATAGAAGCTAAGATGAGACAAAATGATATTTCCTAGATCATGGTCATTGTAATAAGATTGTTATAAACAAGAATATCCTACTCATAAGACTTATGTTTCTCAGATTGTTTAAAAGAGAATTATATTCTTAAATGAATAAGGCTATGAACCACGAAACCTTTCTAAAATAAGAAACGTGAACATTTGAAATTAGGCAAACTTGGACGTTTGGAAAATAATGTTGTTACTTGATTTTACAAAGGTAAGAGTTTTGGTTTTCTTAAAAGGACAGTCACTCTATTTTATACTACGGGTATTGTGTGACTTATGTGAAAGAAACAGATCTTTTAAAGATTTAATGTGTGAAGTACTTTGGGGTTAGATACCCGAACTTGTTAGTAGAAAGCACCTTGTGTGAATAACTTGATTGTATTGGTTTGTGATAGCCTTGTAATACTTTCTTGTTGATTTGAGAAGTAAACATGTTAGGATGCTACGTGTGTTAGTATCTTGTGATGTTAGTGTAAAGGGGTTTTCCCCTCGACTGCGCTTAAAGTTGTTTGACTATCAGCCGTTATGTTGGTATTGTACCACTCACCTTGACTTGTGTCCGGAGGTTAAGCTGCCCTCCGATGCGGGGTAGACTCAGGCGGTCTGGGACCATGATTCGAGGATACCTCATGCGGGTCCAGGGGATCCATGCGAACTACTGAGTTCCGTGTTAGTGTCGGCCGCTTGTGGTCATGCGGTCCTTGTGGCTATGCGGATCGCGAGTCGGGGCGATGCGGGAGTAGCTACCCTCGATGCGGGGTTATACCTCTGTCACGACCCGTTCGGGGCGTGGTCGTGCCTCAAGGCACCCAGTAGTCATACATCAGTGTAATCGGAAACATAAAGCAAGACATGAAACGATTTATAAAACAAGACACAGTTATGTGAGAAAACATCGCCTTTCGGCGTATATATATAATCATGTTTTAGCGATTACATCCGAATCGTACAACATGACTACAGACCTCTGAAATATACAACTATGGCGGGACGGGGCCCATACCACGATGTACAAAACTATCTACAACGAGGAGATCATACCAAAAGTAGAGCCTCGGAAGAGATGGAGCTCACGACACCAACGTAGAGATCCTAAGGATGCGGATCTAGCACTGCTTGCCCGCCTGCGGCATGAACGCAGCCCGAAGGAGGTCGAGACAACAGTACTAAGTATGCGAAAGCGTAAAGTACTTAAATGAAAACATATCATTTTTAAAACCGGTTTACAAATATGTGTGAAACAACGAGAAACCGCATAGTGCCATCACAAACAAGAGCAACAATAGGTAAGCGTGTCACGTCTTGTCTAGGCTGCGAATGATCGAAAGCAGGGCCACTCGCCCACATCCTCATTCGCAAGCCTAATCACGGACTCGAGTCGCATAGGCCACTCGCGTGGGCGCGTGAGGTATAACCCCGCATCGAGGGTAGCTACTCCTCGGCGTAAATCGCGGACTCGCTGTCGCATGGCCACATAGACCGCGTGAGGCATAACCCGCATACTAACTGGAACTCGTAGCTCGCATAGGCCCCCTGGACCCGCATGAGGTATTCTCGAATCACGGTCCTGCATCACCGAGTCTACCGCGTCGGAGGCGGCTTAACCCGGTATCATCTCAAGAGGTGAGTGATAGTATACTAACATAACAACTTATCTTTAAGTAACATAAGCACAACAAGGATACTCACCTATACAAGCGTTACAAGATACTAACACACATAGCATCATATCATGTCTACTTATCAAACCATCTTATTATTCTTTTCACAATATAAGTCATTATAAACACATAGGCAAACTTGTTTCTTTTATCAATCTTAAGTGGTTATACTTACTTCCCATAAAGCTAGTATAACTCTTAAGCTTCATTTAAAAACCAATTAGTTCTCTTACATTAATAAATGGTTGGTAGTCCTTTTGAAATGTTTTGATTCTTTATTATTCGAGCTTAAGCGTGAGGCATTGCGTCACGTATTATTCGAGCTTAAGCCGTGAGGCATTGCCGTAAGTATTATTCGATTAACACGTATACGTCTACCGTACTATATACATATTGTAAAATATCATGCTTTAGGAAGAATCACATACCTTCTCGTGAAATCCACCGCCAAGTCGAGTATGTGTGAGAGAATCAGCCTATAATAGTCACAGATATCTATCAAAGTCTAGACTATTACGTAGGTCATTCTAAACAGAGGGTCCTCAATTCTACGGAAAGTCGGGCAGCACAACCCTACCCGGTGAGCTATATAAGTCTACTGCGAAAACAGTCCTATGTAAGTACAGTTCGTATATTCTTCTTTTATACCCTTCTAAGGTGTTACAGTTCAATTCTATTCCTTAATAACCTTCTAAGTATTTATACTAATTCTTATTCTACAACAGTAAGTATTCTCTAATTCAAAAGAGGGTTAGGATTAGTTACCTCGGTAAGCCCAATAATATCCTAGAAAAGTCGCACTGAGCAAGGTTTTGCTCCTAAGTTGTATGCTCCAAGGAAACCTTAGAAGTTCTTCACAACTTCTACTAAGTACTAAGGTATTTGGGCTAGGGTATTTTGGGCATTATAACAATACAAGAAGGCAACTTTTCTACCAAGGGAGGGGGGGGTAGGTTTCGGCTAGGCTCGGGGGTGGGGTAGCCTCGGCGAGCTTCTCGAGGAGGGGGTGTGTTGGACGAATTGCTTACAAAGGGAGAGGGAAGGATTTTTAGACTTGGAAAGCTTTTGTGGATGAAGAACTCTTCATCTCAAGAGGGGTATTTATAGGGCAAGACATGGCCAACCAATGGCCAAGATTTAGCCAAGTGCTAGGCAAGTGTAAGGTCAAGATTAGGGCAAGTGTACCTGTGACTTGCACAAAATATCTAACCAACTTTATGACAAGGATGGTCATCCATTTGGCCCTATTGCCGTGACAAGTCCACCAATGAGAGGGTGGCAAATGTCGCCCTCTCGTTGGTCCAAAGTGTTACGTCTCTCGGAAAAATCCGCAAAAATTAGAAATGACATAGCCGGAATTTATCCTACGAAAGCTGTGGAAACGTTTCGTCGGAAAACCGTTCGCTTTGTGAGTTGTGCCTAAAAATCGTCCAAGGCCTAACTTTAAGACCAAACTTTTTGTACGTATTCCTTTACGTACATACTCTGGAAATACGGGGTATAACATTCTCCCCTCCTTAGAAACATTCGTCCCGAATGTTCCTTCCCAAGACAGATAACGATAAGGTTCTTCAACACTTAAACAGTTTGCAAAAGCCACACACGGCCATAAACAACACTTAGGCATAAACGATAATGAAGATTTACAAGTAGGAAAGTGAATTACGGAGGGTGGGAACGGTGAGATATACTGCCTCATGTCCTCCTCGGCTTCCCACGTCATCTCTCCCCGAGCTCGTTCGCCCACAAGACTTTGACGGAAGCCACGCCCTTCGTCGCGAGACGCCTAACACGGCGATCGATTATCGCTATGGGAATCTCCTCATACGATAACCCGCCGGTCACTGGACATCGTCAATCGGATGTACTCTAGATGGATCCCGATACATCTCCTCGATATAAACGTGAAACACCGGATGCGCGCCTCGATCGGACGGCGGATCAACTCATAGGCAATCTTGCCTACCTGCGGACAATGCGAAGCGGCCCGATGTACCTTGGTGAGTTTCCCTTCTTCGAATCTCATCACACCGCCATGGGTGACACCTTCAGAAAACCCAATCATCAATCGCAAACTCGGATGTCGACGACGATGATCTGCATCGACTTACATCGACTCGGTGTCGATAGCCGCTCTCGGATAAGCTTCACCTTATCCATCACTGCTGCGCCAAATCTGGTCCCACTAGCCGCACCTCGCCCACCTCGAACCAACCTATAGGCGATCTGCACTTCCTCCCATACAAGGCCTCATGGGCGCCATCGAATCTTGGAGTGGTAGCTATTATTATCGCGAACTCAACTAGAGGCAAATGATCCTCCCAACTACCATCGAAGTCAATAACACGGGCTCGCGGCATATCCTCGAGAGTGCGGATAGTGCGCTCTGCTGTCCGTCATGCGTGGATGAAATGCGATTACTCGGGCTCACTGCGTCCCTAAACCCCTCTGGAAGGACCTCAGAAGTTGGCGTAAATGGCGGGCTCCTGCATGCGATATGATCGAAGTAGGGACTCATGCGATCGGCGATCTCTCGGATGTAAAGTCGGCATAATCCTCGGTAGAAAAAGTCGTCTGACGGGAAGAAAGTGGGCTGATTTAAATCGACTGTCGACGATAACCCATATAGAATCATGTCTCCTCCGAGTGCGAGGTAATCACGTGATGAAGTCCATGTTGATTACCTCCCATTTCCGTCGGGATCTCTATCGCTGTAATAAACCACGGTCTCGGTGCTCTACCTTCACTGCGACAACACGGGCCTTTGAGCTACGAACTCGCAACGTCCTCTTCAAGCCATCCCACCAATACAGATCTAAGGTCGTGGTACATCTTGGTCGACCCGGATGGATAGAGTAACGCTTGTTGTGTGCTTCCCAAGAACCCGCCAAGTCACGAAACATCTGGAACACACAACACGCCCTCAAACCTTAGCACCCCATCGTGCTACCTCAGGACCCTTGCCCTCACGAAGAGTCAGATCACGATATCGAATCAAAGTGGATCTCGAACTGTTGCCTCTTCACCTCGCCAACGATGGAAGACTCGGCAACCTCACGAACTCTAACCCATTGCTATCGAGAATCAATCAAGCGGACACCAAGGCTCGCTAAGCGGTGCAAATTACGAACCATGTCCCTTCTTTCTAGCTGCACATCGATAGGCTCCCATCGACTACGACTAAGGGCATACGCCACAACATTGGCCTTGCGGGTAGTACAGGATGTCCACATCGTAATCCTTAAGCAACTCTAACCACCGTCTCGCCGTAAGTTCGGCTCCTCTGGTGAAGATATCTTTGGAGGCTCTTGTGGTGCGTAAAAATATCCACGTGAACCCCATACAAATAGTGCCTCGGATCTTCAAAGCGTGAATCACACCGACTCCAAATCATGGGTGGGGTAGTTCCTCGTGTTTCTTGGTTTGTCGGGATGCATATGCTATAACTCTGCCATCTGCATCAACACACATCCCAACCCGATGCCCGACGCATCACAATACACGACATAACCATCCGGACCTGCGGAAGAGTAAGAACGAGGCGGTCGTCGATCTCTCTTTCAAGAGCTGGAAACCACGCTCCAAGCATCGATCCATGAAACTTGGTGCATACGAGTCGGCTAGTCAATGGTGCGAAGATAAACAAACTTCTCCATGAACGCCGATAATACCTGCGAGGCCCGAGCTGCGAACCTGCGCCGGAGTAGTAGGTCTAGGCAAGTCTGATGCCTCGATCTTGGCGTATCAACTCGAATGCCATCGGCCCGACAATATGCCCAAGAAACGCGCATCAAGTTAACCAAAACTCACATTTGGAAAACTTGGCGTACAAGCTGCTGGTCTGGAGAAGCTGTCGGCCTGATCGCCAAATGCTCGCATGCTCTCGCTCTGGCGAGAATAAACCAAGATATCATCAATGAACACTATCACAAGCGTGTCCAAAAATGGTTTGAACACTCGGTTCATCAAATCCATGAATACTGCGGAGCATTGGTCAACAAAGACATGACCACGAACTCATAATGCGTCTGGGTCGGAATGCGATCCTAGGGACATCCACCTCTCGACTCGCACTGATGATAGCCCGATCGCAGATCAATCTTGGAGAAACATCTCGCACCACTGGCGGTCGAACAAATCATCAATCCTAGGAAGGGTATCATTCTTAATGGTCACCTTGTTGGTCAATGTCGACACACATGCGCGTGCGGCGTCCGCCCTTCTTCTTCACGAACAATACTGGCGCTCCCGGGAGAAACACTAGGCCTAATGAAGCCCTTCTCTAGCAAATCCCTAAGTGATCCTTCACTCTCTCAACTCGGCGGTGTCATTACGTATGGCGGAATGGAAATAGTAAGTATCGCTAACAACACATCTATACAAAACTCGATCTCCTCTCGGGAGGATACGGAGGTCATCAGGAAACACGTGCGGGAACTCGTGACTCTCGGCGACGGAAAATCTGGTACGCGGCTTGATTATCAAACACCCGAACGAGATGGTAGATATACCCTTACGCACCATCTTCCTAGCCTTGAGGTAGGAAATAAACCTACCACCGGCGTCTGGTGCTCCTCACTCAACAACGGCTCGCCGAAGCTGGAACCGTACTATTCTCTCTCTACGGTCTACATTGGCGTAGCGAGGAAGCTAGCCAATCCATCCCATGATCACATCAAGTCAATCATCTCCAACTCTATCAAGTCGGCGGTCGCGGCGTAAATGATCAGGACAAGCTCTATATACCGTGAGCTACCACCGATCACCATTTGGCGTAGCTACCTCGAAAGGGTCTATGGACTCGGGCTCTATCCCTATCCTACTAGCAACAAGGGAGATATATAGGGCAGTAGAACCGGATCTATCAAAGCATACATATCAAACCGAAGCCCGATAAGGTACTGTGGCGACATCGGTGAGGCCTCACGATCTGTCGGTGGACAAAGCATAAATGCGGTTACGAGGACGCTAGGCTGGACGAGCCACGGCCTCTGCGCGACCTGCTGACCCACGAGCACCACGCCTCGGGCGAGTAGCGTAGGAGATGATGAAGCGGCAGCGAACTGAAGGTGAGCCTACCACGCGCCCCGGTCGGACGATCCTCGCAAAGTGACCTGCTGGCCTGGCGTAACAAGATCCAAAAGTAGTACCACACTTCCGTAATGGGATCTACATCGGCCCTGGCGGGGTGGTCGTCGGCGATACCTCTGCTACACTGGACGTCCCGAAGCCACAGGGCCACAGTGCGCCCTCAGCGTGGGTGTCGAGGGCGGTGCGGGAGTGCTCTGTCTTTGGCGTGGTGCGAATCTAGGCTAACTGCGAGGCCGCCCACCACGATAACCACGGAAGACCCTCCGTCACGGCCTTAACCTGCTCTTTGTCGTCACTCGTCGACCTCTGCGCTCGCCGCATCCAGGCGTGAGCTGCGTGCGGGTAATGTCCATACGGTGGAGAAACCCCGCACATGACTCGGCCATATAGTCGTCTAGCGGTGACATAGCGGTGCACCTATCCTCCATATCTGCTACCAATGCGAGGACATATCGAGCCAATGAATCAAACTCGACATTGTACTCACGGCGGTCGTCCTCTGCGCCTCGATGGTAAAAATCTATCGGCCGCGCCCTCGCCATCTGTGGAGGCAAGAAGTGAGTGAGGAAAGCCTCGAGAACTCATCCCAAGTAGGCGGGGCGCGTGCTCTCCGGGATAACTCCGTGAATCAAACCAATCATTGCGGTATCACGCAGCCTATGTGACCCAAAGATCACGGACTCGGTCTCCGCGCCCGATCACTCTCAAAATCCTCTGAAGGCGGCGGATGAACTCCTGCGGATCATCCTCGGCCTCGATCCATAAAACTCCGTGAGCTCTGGCTCAAAAAGTCTCGTAGCCTCAAACTCTGCCTCGGGTGAACAACGGTGCGGCCAAGCCTTTGGAGGCTGGAGGCTGCGCGTCCGGCCTCTCTCGTGTCGGGCCTGACTTTAGCCAAAAGTGGGCTATCTCGCTTGTACCCTAACTCCTCCGCGGTGTGGGGCGGGAGGTGTGGGTCTTGTGGTCTCTTTGGGGCGGCGTCATAGAACTCGCCGTCTGGTATAGGCGGGCACGAGCCCTCGTGACTCTGGGTGTCTGCTAGCGGCTCCTCTTTGCCTTGCCCTTACGGGCGGGTTGCCTTACGTGGAGGCATAAGCATTACGGGGAAAGGAATACGTTAGAGGGTCAACCTATAACCTGACTCTAAAGCACGATCTCGGAATGAGAAGAGCGAAACCAATCCTAAATATCCTATAGCCTCACGATTATTGGTGTGGTGCACACCGATAATCAAACTTACTAGATACGATGCGTAGACACTTTCAGAGATTAGCGCTCTGATACCACTTTTGTCACGACGTTCGGGGCGTGGATCGTGCCTGCAGGGCACCCAGTAGTCATACATCAGTAATCAGCGGAAACATAAAGCAAGACATGAAACGGTTTATAAAACAAGACCACAGTTATGTGAGAAAACATCGCCTTTCGGCGTATATATATAATCATGTTTTAGCGATTTACATCCGACGTACAACATGACTACAGACCTCTGAAATATACAACTATGGCGGGACGGGGCCGCCATACCACTGTACAAAAACTATCTCTGACGGGAGATCATACAAAAGTAGAGCCTCGGAAGAGATGGAGCTCACGACAGCGTAGAGATCCTAGGATGCGGATCTAGCACACCTTGCCCTTACTGCGGCATGAACGCAGCCCCGAAGGAGTCGATACAACAGTACTAAGTATGCAGCTGTAAAGTACTTAAATGAAAACATATCATTTTTAAAACCGGTTTACAAATATGTGTGAAACAACGAGAAACGCACATAGTGCCACATCACAAACAAGAGCAACAATAGGTAAGCGTAATACGTCTTGTCTAGGCTGCGAATGATCGAAAGCAGGGCCACTCGCCCACATCCTCATTCGCAAGCCTAATCTCGGACTCGAGTCCGCATAGGCCACTCGCGTGGGCGCGTGAGGTATAACCCGCATCGGTAGCTACTCCTCGGCATCGCCCCGGACTTCATGTCGCATGGCCACATAGACCGCATGAGGCATAACCCGCATACTAACACGGAACTCGTAGCTCGCATAGGCCCTGGACCGCGTGAGGTATTCTCGAATCATGGTCCTGGATCACTGAGTCTACCCGCGTCGGAGGCGACTTAACCCGGTATCATCTCAAGAGGTGAGTGATAGTATACTAACATAACAACTTATCTTTAAGTAACATAAGCACAACAAGGATACTCACCTATACAAGCGTTACAAGATACTAACACACATAGCATCATATCATGTCTACTTATCAAACCATCTTATTATTCTTTTCACAATATAAGTCCATTATAAACACATAGGCAAACTTGTTTCTTTTATCAATCTTAAGTGGTTATACTTACTTCCCATAAAGCTAGTATAACTCTTAAGCTCGCATTTAAAAACCAATTAGTTCTCTTACATTAATAAATGGTTGATAGTCCTTTTGAAATGTTTTGATTCTTTATTATTCGTGCTTAAGCGTGAGGCATTCGTCACGTATTATTCGAGCTTAAGCCGTGAGGCATTGCCGTAAGTATTATTCGATTAACACGTATGCGTCTACCGTACTATATACATATTGTAAAATATCATGCTTTAGGAAGAATCACATACCTTACCGAAATCCACCGCCAAGTCGAGTATGTCGCGCAGAGAATCGACTATAATAGTCACAGATATCTATCAAAGTCTAGACTATTACGTAGGTCATTCTAAGCAGAGGGTCCTCAATTCTACGGAAAGTCGGGCAGCAACCCTACCGGTGAGCTATATAAGTCTCTGCGAAAGCAGTCTATGTAAATGCAGTTCGTATATTCTTCTTTATACCCTTCTAAGGTGTTCTGATTCAATTCTATTCCTTAATAACCTTCTAAGTATTTATACTAATTCTTATTCTACAACAGTAAGTATTCTCTAATTCAAAGAGGGTTAGGATTAGTTACCTCGGTAAGCCCGATAATATCCTAGAAAAGTCGCGCTGAGCAAGGTTTTGCTCTAAGTTGTATGCTCGAGAAACCTTAGAAGTTCTTCACAACTTCTACTAAGTACTAAGGTATTTGGGCTAGGGTATTTTGGGCATTATAACAATACAAGAAGGCAACTTTTCTACCAAGGAGGGGTAGGTTTCGGCTAGGCTAGGGGTGGGGTAGCCTCGGCCAGCTTCTCGAGGGAGGGTGTGTTGGATGAATTGCTTACAAAGGGAGAGGAAGGATTTTTAGACTTGGAAAGCTTTTGTGGATGAAGAACTCTTCATCTCAAGAGGGTATTTATAGGGCAAGACATGGCCAACCAATGGCCAAGATTTGTAAGTGCTAGGCAAGTGTAAGGTCAAGATTAGGGCAAGTGTACCTAGCCAACTTGCACACAAAATATCTAACCAACTTTATGACAAAGATGGTCATCTATTTGGCCCTATTGCCGTGACAAGTCCACCAATGAGAGGGTGGCAAATGTCGCCCTCTCGTTGGTCCAAAGTGTTACGTCTCTCGGAAAAATCCGCAAAAATTAGAAATGACATAGCCGGAATTTATCCTACGAAAGTTGTGGAAACGTTTCGTCGGAAAACCGTTCGCTTTGTGAGTTGTGCCTAAAAATCGTCCAAGGCCTAACTTTAAGACCAAACTTTTTGTACGTATTCCTTTACGTACATACTCTGGAAATACGGGGTATAACAACCTCATGCGGGCCTATGAGGTTGGCCTATGCGGAGCTGCGGAGAGTTCCAGGGCTAGACGCGCACATTTGATACTGCGGGCGAGTGACCAGCTTTTATCATGTGACGGTCTAGACAGATATCATGACACAGTTTATGACCTTGTTGCATGTAGGTGTTAGTAATCGGCTATGCCTTACGTGCCTACATGTCTTGTTTCATTAGGACACAGTGGGACCCGTGTTCATGTATTCCTTGGTGCTTGTATATCATAAAGCGCCGGTGAGGAAGGTATTCCACGGCACGATTGATGTTGGCGTGAGTCCACGACTTGACATCGCTTATTTATGGTGAGCGTAGTTTGGTTATCATACATGTCTCTGCTTTGTATAGACTACTATGATTTCATTCTGATGTTATTTTCAGTTTCACATACTTGGTACTTTATGCTTGACCTCCTTGGGAAGTGCGTTCATGCGCGAGTAAAGTACACGATCATTGATCCTCGCTCTTAGGGTCACAGTTTGGCGTTGAAAGCTCCGTTTCTCGGAGGCTTATCGGTATATAGTCCCCTGTTGTAGGTGTTTACATTCGGGGTATGGCGGGCCCCTGTCGCCATTGTTGTCGTATCATTCCTTAGAAGTGCAGCAAATGCTATTGTGGCGGGGTTGTAAAAGGATTAAACTGTTCATGATTGGAAAAAGTTGTTATTTATATATATGCCGAAAGGCAAGTTTTTTTCTCAGATTATTGTTTCATATTTCATAATATGTCTTGTATTGTTTTATGTTCCGCTGATTACTCTGATGTTGTATCACTAGGGTGCCCGGGGTAAGGCACCAGTCACGGGCCCGGAATCGGGTCGTGACAAGTTCAATATCCAAAGCCATTCTCGGCTAACATGTACAACAACACAAAGTCCTTTCCAATTCTTTTTTAATCCAAGTTGTTAAGTCTAACATGTTATATAGTCGTAAACAACTTTAACAACTATAATTCCTTCTTTATATAACATGCGACGACTAAACTAATAACCAAATTGAATTGTAATCTCAAAGGTTAATCATGCTAGTTTCGGATTAGTGGTTCCAATATCCATAATACTTATCAAACTTCAATATATACATCTCAGGCTTGTTTATATCCATAACTATAACAATAAGAAATCTTTAATCACTAAAACGACAAGATTGCTACCTTGATAAGCCCTTATAAAATTCCAAGATTCAAAGTCGCTCCTTAGCAATCTTAGCTCCTTTCCTTCACGCTCCAATCCGCTATTTGAAGCCCTTAGAAGTTCACAAACAACTTCCCTTCAATTTTGTTATACCCCGTATTTTCAGAGTATGTACGTGAGGGCGTACGTACAAAAGTTTAAGCCTTAAGTAGGCCAAGGGACGAAATTTTGTGCACAGCTACCAAAAAGAATTGTTTTCCGACGAAACGTTTTCCAAACTTTGCGAAGGGAAAATTACGGCTGCAACATTTATTATTTTTGCGGATTTTTCCGAGAGATGAAAGATTTTGGACCAACGAGAGGGCAACACTTGTCACCCTCAAGTTGGCGGACTCATGGACGAAACTTGGCACATTTTTTGCCTTGTTTTTGGTCAAGGAGTTGGTAGGATATTTTGTGATATTTTGTGTGGTAGATGGATAAGGTACACTTGCCCAAATCGTCACCCTCCACTTGCCCACCACTTGTCTTGATCTTGGACATTGATTGGCCTATAAATACCCCCCCTTAGTTGAAGACTTCTTCATCCACAAATCATTTTCCAAGTCTAAAATCCCTCCTCTTAGAGTTCTCGTCCAAACCCTTGGTGAGGCCTTGGAAACCCCCTCCTAGTGGTGCTAGCGAAACATACCCTCTCCCGAGTTGTTCTCGTGAAATACACCCCTTGGTAGAAAAGTATTCTCCAAGTATTGTTACTATTCCAAAATACCTTGGCCCAAATACCTTGTAGTATTCCAAGGTTACACCTATACTAAAAGCCCAGAAATACTATTATACTTCCGTTCAGTCACAAAAACGAAACCCTAAGGAAAATCTTCATAGTCGGTTGAAGTATTAAGAAGAAGTTGCGTAGAACTTCTAAGGGTTGTTTGGAGCGGGTTGGAGCGCCCAGAGTAGGAGCTAAACGTTGCTCAGGATCGACATTTAAACTTGGATAATTTTGGGCTTATCGAGGTAAATACTCTTGTCCTTCTATTGTAATTGGAAATTACATACTGTAGTAGTATAGAATTGAATATAAGACGCATAGAAGGATATTACAGAAGAGAATTGAACTGAAATCACATCAGAAGAATTTTATAGAAGAAGATTGAATTGTACTTACATAGGACTGTATTTACAGTAGACTTGTGTAGTTGGACGGGTAGGGAAGTGCTGCCCAATTTTCCGTAGAATAAGGAATCTGTATCTAGAATTATATTACAGAGTAGTCTAGACGTTGATAGACTTGTATAACCGTTATAGGTTGAAATCTTTGCAAGCGTAGCTTTCTAGAAGGGTGGAAAGGGCTAGCGGATTCTGATGCTTTGGAGCTATTTGCTAATAGTCGATAATCGTATGAGGTATGTGATTCTTCCTATCCTCTTGAGCATGATATTTTAAAAGAATATATATATAGTGCGGTGAGCGTCGTGTGTTAAGAACGTGGTTTTACTCCGATGTCTTTTGACTTGAGTTTAAATAATAAGAATCTTGAAGTATTTCAAAAGAATTAAGAAACCTTTTTAAAAGAAGAGTAAGGCTTGGTTTTAAAAGCTTAAGAGTTATACTAGCTTTATGGGAAGTTAGGTATAATGACTTAAGAGAGATAAAAAGAATGGTTTATTGATTTTAGAAGTTAAGAGACTTGATCTTAAAAGATAAGAGATTTGACTTAATTGAATTAATATGAATTTTGTTAAAAAGTGTGAAACCTCATTCGTGAGTAATGAGTACTTGGTTTTTAAAAGGAATAATGTTTTACTAATTTCGGAAATCAGAATAAGTATCGAACAAACCACTGCAGCGTTAATAAAGGGAAATATATTGACTAATTAAGTATTATTAAAACCAGTAGAAACCTCCATCTGTATAGAAGCTAAGATGAGACAAAATGATATTACATTTCCTAGATCATGGCTGCTTTAATAAGATTGTTATAAACAAGAATAACCTACTCACATATAAGGCATGGCTGATTCGGCCTTGGTACCTGGTAGTTAGCCTTCGCACTTGCCCCGTTCAGTTTAGTGGCGAAGTCTTGTGATACGGCCTTGGTATCTGGTAGTTAGCCCTCGTACTTGCCGGTCGACTCGTGACACGGCGCGGTATCGGTAGTTGGCTTTCGTACTTGCCGTGTCGGCCGTGGCGGAGTCTCGTGATCTGACCTTGGTATCTGGTAGTTAGCCCTCGTGACCCGGTCGACTCGTGACACGGCCTTGGTATCTGGTAGTTGGCTTTCGTACTTGCCCCGTATCAGCTCCGTGGTTTGATTGTATAGTATTGTTAGTACGGCTTTGGTATCTGGTAGTTGGCTTTCGTACTTGCCCCGGTGTCACGACCCGAACCCGGGCCCGTGACTGGTGTCTTACCCCGGGCACCCTAGTGATACAACATCATAGAAAATCAGCAGAAATAAAACATAAACATGAAACAAGAGATATGATAAATAAACAGGCTAACCAAAACAGTTGCCTTCTGTATATATACATAAAAACCCGAACAGTTATCCTTTTTTTTCAAACTCTGCCCACAACAGTACTACAGACCTCTAAGAGTTTTTATACAACATGACGGGACAAGGCCCTGCCATACCCCTGAATGTACAAGAACCTACAACTCAGGGTAACATACCAAAAGATAAGCCTCCGGAGGAACGGAGCTTCCCAACGCTGAACTGCGATCCTAAGAGCGAGGATCAACAACCGATGTACCTCTACCTGCGGCATGAACGCAGCCCCCCGAAGGAGGTCAGTACAACAGGTACCAAGTATGTGAAACTGAAAATACTGTAGTTAAATCATAACAGTCTATATAAAGCAGGAGACATATATGATAACCAAAATACGATGCAGCGATCATGCGCGATTAAGTCGTGGACTCACGCCCTCAAAGTCATCATTCAAATATAACTATGGGTCTCACGCCCACAACATCAATCATGTTCGCATCTTGGCCACATGCCCCCGGAATTCTCCATCGGTGCAGACATGTCCAGGATGCAACAATAATAACAAGGTATCGGGTAATCAACCTGCGTAGCGCATGCCGGAATTGCATCGGTGCAGACATGTCCATGTAACAATAATACCAATACACCGGGTGATCAACCCTCCCGCATGGCCACATGCCCCCGGAATTCTGCATCGGCGCAGACATGTCCATGTAACAACAATAACAATATATCAGGTGATTAACCCGCGCGTAGCGCGTGCCGGAGTGCACGCCGGTGCAGACATGTACATGTAACAAAATCACACTCCTAATGGAAGCATACCCGTGGGCCACCCATCGTGTCAGTATGTCCATCAATCAGTCAGATAGCCGGCCCTCCAACGAGAGACGCGGTAGCACAGAAATACAACACTTGCACAACAAAGGCTATTACCACAAACATAGGCAAGTTCAACATACTTATAGACTCTTATTTTATTACAACAAATCTGGGTTTTAACCCCAAAGTACTACATAAATTAATCCTTTCAAAAAGACCTCTTTTTACGTAACAACAACTCGATACTATTATCCGTAGTGCCAAATACGTTCATGTTATAAAATCAAGTACTTTACACTGTTTTAACCAAGTGGCTTACACTTTCTAGAACAACGTCAAGTAACAACATTCTTTTCCAAAGGTTCAAGTTTGCCTAATTTCAGATACTCACGTCTTTTAGTTTGGAAAGATTTCATAGTTAATCAAATAACGTACTCCCCTTTAAAACAATAAGCCTTATGTGTGAGTAGGTTATTCTTTGTTTATAACAATCTTATAAAAGCAGCCATGATCTAGGAAATGTAATATCATTTTGTCTCATCTTAGCTTCTATGCAGATGGAGGTTTCTACTGGTTTTAATAGTACTTAATTATTCAATACATTTCCCTTTATTAGCGCTGCAGTGGTTTGTTCGATACTTATTCTGATTTCCGAAATCAGTAAAACATTATTCCTTTTAAAAACCAAGTACTCATTACTCACGAATGAGGTTTCACACTTTTTAACAAAATTCATTTTAATTCAATTAAGTCAAGTCTCTTATTTTTTAAGATCAAGTCTCTTAACTTCTTAAAATCAATAAACCATTCTTTTTATCTCTCTTAAGTCGTTATACCTAACTTCCCATAAAGCTAGTATAACTCTTAAGCTTTCAAACCAAGTATTATTCTTCTTTCAAAAAGAATTCTTAATTCATTTGAAATACTTCAAGATTCTTATTATTCAGGCTTAAGTCAAAAGACATTGCCGTAAAACTACATTCAGTTAACACACGTACGTCTACCGTACTATATATATATTCTTTTAAAATACTTCCAGATTCTTATTATTCAGGCTTAAGTCAAAAGACATTGCCGTAAAACTACATTCAGTTAACACACGTACGTCTACCATACTATATATATATTCTTTTAAAATATCAAGCTCAAGAGGATAGGAAGAATCACATACCTCGCGACGATTATCGACTATTAGCAAAACGCTCCACGGCTATAACCCGGCTAGCCTTGTCCACTTTCCAAGTAGTACATGCTACTCGCAGAATATTCAACCAATAAAGGTTATAAGTCTACTGTAAATACAGTCCTATGTAAGTACAATTTAATCTTCTACTTTAATGTTATACCCCGTATTTCCAGAGTATGTACGTAAGGACGTACGTAGAAAATTTGAACTTGAGAATTAGGCTTGGCCGAATTAACTTTGTTCACAACACCCGGTTAGAGTCGTTTTTCGACGAAACGTTTTCCACGACTTTCGTAGGGAATTTCGGCTATGTCATTTTTAATTTTTGCGGATTTTTAGAGAGGCGAAACATTTTGGACCAACAAGAGGCGCCACTTGGCACCTCTCATTAGTGAGCTTTGGGGCGACAAGTTGGACGAATTGCTTGACATTTTGTCAAGTAGTAGGTAGGATATTTTTGTGGTAGATGGATAAGGTGCACTTGGCATGATCTTGGCCCTACACTTGCACCACACGTGGCTTGATCTTGGCCATTGGTTGGCCTTTGCTAGACCTATAAATACCCCTCCCCTTTGATGAACTTCGTCATCCAAAAATCTCTACGTCTTGAACGCTTCTTCCTCCCCTTAGTGTAGTGTCTTGGCGAGCCCTCTTCCCCTTGGCGAGAGTTCCCCACAGTGGGGTAGGGAGGGTATACACCCCCCCTCCTTGGGGTGCTAGCCGTGGGGTACCCCCCCCTAGCCTAGTTGTTTTCGTATAATACCCCCCTCTTGGTAGAAATACTCTCAAAAGTATTGTTATAATGCCCAAATTACCTTAGCCGTATACCTTGTAGTATTCTAAGGTTATACTTATCTGAAAAGCCAGAAATACTATTATACTTCCCTTAGTCACAAAACCGAAACCTAAGGAAATCTCCATGGTTAGTTGGAGTAATAAGTAGAAGTGGGTTAGAACTTCTAAGGGTTGTTTGGAGGCGGGTCGGGCCTGAGTAGGAGCTAAACCTTGCTCGGGATCGACATTTAAACTCGGATAATTATGGGCTTATCGAGGTAAATATCTTGTCCTCTATTGTAATTGGAAATTACATGTTGTATGATTATATAGTTGAAGTATACTATATATAGAACTGAACGTAGTTATCGTGATGTCTTTTGACTTAAGCTGAATAATAAGAAACCTTTTGAAAGAAAGTCTTGTTGTAATTACATGGGCGTATTACTGATAGACTTGTGTAGCTTTCTTTGTGTAGTAGAATCGTACGTCCGGTTAGGCGTGCAAACCCCACTGGTTGGCTTGGTAGCGGCCTCGATAGAGGAGGAGATTTCTGTTGTTGCGGGAGAGTCTGCCAATTTTACGTAGAATGTTCTCGATAAGATCTAGATGTTAATAAGCGCGCGTGGCCTTATAGGTTGAAATCTGCGTGTGGCGCGATCTACTTGGCAAGGAGTAGCCGGCGGCGAGGTACTTGGGCGTTTTGCTATTAGTCGATACTGTCGCGAGGTATGTGAACCCTTCCTATCTCTTCTAGCATGATATGTGTGAACTATGTAGTACGGTGAGCGTCACGTGTGCTAAATGTATTTGATTGGTTTAAAACATAAAGTGTTATAACGGCTTTATGGGAAGTTGGTTATAATAGCTTTATGTTGGTAAGAAAATACTTGTGGTTTTAAAGGTAAGCGATTTGAACTATGGTGGCTTGTTATGTGTTAATAAAGAACTTGAAGTATTTCAAAAGATTTTGAATCATTTGAAAGAAGAAGTAATACTTGGTTTTGAAAACTTAAGAGTTATACTAGCTTTATGGGAAGTTAGGTAATAACGGCTTAAGAATGTTTCTTGATTGAAATCGAGAATGTGTATCGACAAACCAACTGCGGCGTTAATAAGGAAATGTTTTAGCATTAAGTATTATTAAAACGATGAAACTTCCATGCATAGAAGCTAAGATGAGACAAAATGATATTTCCTAGATCATGGTCTTGTAATAAGATTGTTATAAGCGAGAATATCCTACTCACATATAAGGCTTATGTTTCTCGAGATAGTTTAAAGAGAATTATATTCTTAAATGAATAAGACTATGAACTCTGAAACCTTTCTAAAATAAGAAGCGTGAACATTTGAAATTAGGCAAACTTGGGCGTTTGGATAATAATGTTGTTACTTGATTTTACAAAGATAAGTGTTTTGATTCACTTGAAAGATAATCACTCTATTTTCATATACTACGGGTATTGTGTGACTTTTGTGAAAGTAACGTATCTTTTAAAAGTTAATGTATGAAGTACTTTGGGGATAGAAACCGAACATGTTGACACATAGTAGAAAAGTACCTTATGTGTGAATAACTTGATTGTATTGGGTTGTGATAGCCTTGTAATACCTTCGTGTTGATTTGATAAGTAATCATATTAGGATGCTACGTGTGTTAGTGATACGTGATGTTTGTGTAAAGGGTTTTCCTTGATTGTGCTTATGTTGTTTAAGCGTTAAGCTGTTATGTTGGTATTATACCACTCACCGTGTTTAGGGGTTAAGTGCCCTCCGTCTGCGGGGTAGACTCGAGTGATGCAGGACCGTGATTCGAGGATACCTCATGCGGGTCCGAGGGCCTATGCGGGCTACGAGAGTTTCAGGTTAGTGTGCGGCCTTTATGGTCATGCGGTCTATGTGGCCATGCGGACTGCGAGTCCAGGACGATGCCGGGGAGTAGCTACCCTCGATGCGGGGTTATACCTCATGCGGGCCTATGAGATTGGCCTATGCGGAGCTGCGGGGAGTTCCAGGGCTAGACGCGCACATTTGATATTGCGAGCGGCGACGGCTTTGATCATGTGACGGTCAGAGCAGATATCATGTCTGATTTATGACCTTGTTAATCTGTAGGTGTTAGTAGTCGGCTATGCCTTCGTACTTACCTGCTTCGTTTATTTGGACACAGGTGGGACCTGCTGTTCATGTGTATTCCTTGGTGCTTTATATATCATAGACTGCCGGCAGTGAGGAAGGTATTCCACGGGCATGATTGATGTTGTGGGCGTGAGACCCATTGCTATATTGGAGTGATGACTTTGAGGGCGTGAGTCCCTGACTTGATATGACTGCTTATTTATTGTGAACTGTAGTTTGGTTATCATACATGTCTCCTGCTTTATATAGACTACTATGATTTCATTTACAGTATTTTCAATTTCACATACAAATTTTTGTTATCTTGACCTCCTTGGGGCTGCGTTCATGCGCGAGTAAAGGTACACGATCGTTGATCCTCGCTCTTAGGATCACGGTTCAGCGTTGGAAGCTCCGTTCCTCGGAGGCTTATCTTGGTATAGTCCTGTTGTTGTAGGTGCTTACATTCGGGGTATGGCGAACCTGTCCGTCGTTGTTATCATATCATTCGTAAGTGCATGTAATCTTATTGTGGCAGAAATTGTAAGAGGTTTGTAAAAAGGATTAATCTGTTCAAATTGTTATTTATATGTCTTGTGTAACCGTTTTTGGTTGCTTTGTCTTCTTATTTCCTTTGTCTTATTACATTGGTTTCATGTATTGTCTTTATGTTCGTGATTACTCGATGTTGTATCACTAGGGTGCGGGGTAAGGCACGATCCACGGGCCGGGCAGGTCGTGACAAAAGTGGTATCGGAGAAGTTAATCCTCGGAAAGTGTCTGAGAGTATCGATGGAAGTCTTGATTATCGGTGTGTTGTGCACCATGATAATCGAGGAGGCTATAGGATATTTAGGATTGGTTTCTATTTCTTCTCACTCTGAGATCGTGCCTTAGAGTGTGTTGTAAGTTGGACCCTCTAACGTATTTCTTTCCACTTACCGCTATGCCTCGCGTAGAACGGCCCGACCCGGGAGGCAAAGCGGCGAGGCTGCGAGTAAATCTGAGAGGGTTACGTGAGCACAGGCCCAATCATCACTGAGGTGGTGCTTCATTCGGGGAGTTTTGCGGCGTCACTAGCCCAGAGAGATTAGCCGCAGCGGCGATTCTCTTTGCGCCATGATATTTGAACCCGGTTCGCGGCCAGGAGCAGAGAATATAGATTTCAAGGCGACCACGTATTTGACTACGGAGAGTATACCGATGTGCGCGAGTCTTGATGAATATCGCGAGAAGGTTGTGCAAAAGTAAGTTCTTGATTGAAGCGAGCATGGCACGTATGCGGGATTATGCGCGGCGAAAGCGTAGAGATCGGCGGGTTAACGAAGGGCGAGAAGAAGGGCGAGCGGCAAGGTCGCTTTGGTAACTTTCGCGAGTCACCTCGCGTGGTTAGATTATGCGCATCCACGGTCTGAAAAGGTCCTCCGCGGGGTTCGGGGCGTTCGGGGTATGCGAGGAGTTGGTCGAGCTCGAGCTTAGGTTCACGATCCTGCGAAGGTTCCGGCCATCCGGATTCAGTTTTTCGGTGTTCACGGTGTGGCGTCGTCTCGAGGAATGTCGTCTTTTAGTTGGTACTTGTTGTACCTATGACCGTCGAGTCGATGTCGAAAGAGTGTCCTTGCGGAGGACTTAGCCTTGAGGATCGGTGGGTAGTTGTCATCTTCCCAGCTATCGCCTACGGGCATGTTTGATTAGAGCGACTAAGGGTGAAGCGATGAATATAGATATATCCTTAACCTACAGAGATCTGTATGTGTGATAAGGTGAGTATACCTCAAGTGCTATGTTCGATAGCGGTGTGTTAGTTGTGATTAGAAATCGTGGTGGGTTAGCAGAGTAAGATTTTGGGGATAGAGAAGGTGTGAGCCTTAGAGTTTTATACGTAGAGACCTTAGAGGTAAGGCCATCTCGAGTATAGGCGTATGTTTATGTTTGACCCTTATAGGAGTGCATAGTGCACGTGAGCTATGTTCTGGGATAAGTCACGAGTAGTGTGGCATGAAGAGGGTAGTTGAGCTAAGAAGACCGCTAGGTTTTCGTAGCGTGATTAGTGAAAGTTTTCCTTGGAGCTGGCGTCTAGCGGCGTTCTTGGGTCGGGTTGAGGCCACTTTGCGGGTCAACCCGCGGCATGTTTGGTGGTGGGGTCGGTTGTGGTGGTCGTCTTGTGGTAGGGTCACGAGGTATTAGGCGAGTTAAGTTAACCAACGTGCGGTCGTGGATCGTTCGACCGATGGTCGGGCGAGGTCACCGTCTTGTCTTCTAGCAAAGGCCGTTTACTCGTGATGTTGATTTAATCGAGAAAGGTTGTAAGGCTGCGGGGTGCCTACCTTCACCTTATGACGCAGTGGAGCCAGTGCGGCTGTTTTGGTTTCGGAAGTTTTACCAAGCGGGGTTAAGAACTGGTGAGTCTCATGTCGCGTTCGCCTCGGGCGGTGTGTGTATTTCAGAGGTATTGGTGGGGATTGTTGTCTCCTATGGAGGGAGTGTTTAAGCTACCATTTCAATTTTCGAATGTCGCCTTATGAGGCCTTGTAGGGGCGGAAGTGTAGGTTGCCGGTCGATTGGTTCGATGTTGGCAAGATTCAGATAGTTGGTTCAGGCTTGTTCCAGCAGACTGTGGATAGGGTAAAGCTTGTCTAGGAGAGGTTCTGGCAGCTTAGAGAAATCGTGCGGATAATCGGCGGCGCTTAGAGTTCGAGTTGACGGTCGGTCTTCTTGAAAGTACCACGGGTTGGGTGTGATGAGTTTTGGAAAGCAGAGGAACTTAGCGAGTTACTTTGGGCCCTTTTTGAGTTCATGTGAAAAATAGGCCAGATTGCCTATATGTTAACATTTGCCGTCCGACTTAGGAGGCAGTACATCCGGTCTTTCGTATTGTTATGATCAGGAAAGTATCGGAGATCCATCCAGAGTGTTCGATTAATGATGACCACGTTAGAGATAGTAACCCCGAGTTTTGGAAGTGACGATGCTCGAAATGTAGTAAGAGTTCGAGTGTCTGACGGCCTCGGGGATCGCATGTAGTCGGTACCATTTGTTGGGTCGCGGGTGACACTAGAACCTCGCGGCAAAGTGACAAAAGTGGTATCGGGAAGAAGCGAGCATGTATGGCGAGCATAGATGTGATCATTTCTTTTGTAAGGAGAAGGTGCGAAGGAAGTATATTTTAGACCCCGGAGAGAGGTGTTTGTGGTAATGTTAGAGGTGTGTCCTCGTGGACTTGGATGGAGGTTTTTGCGCGGATGTTTCTGTGGCCAGGTGTGGCAGGATTGTTCGTAAGTATAGTAGTGAAGACTATCTTGGCGCCGCGGTTGTTTGAGACTTAGAAGGAACATTCGGGACGAATGTTTCTAAGGAGGAGAATATTATACCCGTATTTCCGGTATATGCGTGGGGCGTGCGTAGAAAATTTGAACTTGAGAATTAGGCTTGGCGAATTAACTTTGTTCACAACACGGTTAAGTCGTTTTTCGGCGAAGCGTTTTCCACGACTTCGTAGGGAATTTCGGCTATGTCATTTTTAATTTTTGCGGATTTTTCCGAGAGGCGAAACATTTTGGACCAACAAGAGGCGCCACGGCACCCTCTCATTAGTGGGCTTTAGGTGACAAGTTGGATGGTGCTTGACATATTTGTCAAGTAGTAGGTAGGATATTTTTGTGGTAGATGGATAAGGTGCACTTGGCATGATCTTGGCCCTACTGCTTGCACACTTGGCTTGATCTTGGCCATTGGTTGGCCTTTGCTGAACCTATAAATACCCTCCCCTTTGATGAACTTCTTCATCCAAAATCTCTAAGTCTTGAAAGCTTCTTCCTCCCCCAGTGTAGTGTCTTGGCGAGAGCCCCTCTTCCAGCTTGGCGAGAGTTCCCCAGTGGGGTAGGCCGAGGGTATACACCCCCTCGCAGGGTGCTAGCAGTGGGGTACCCCACTGCCTAGTTGTTTTAGTATAATACCCCCTCTTGGTAGAAATACTCTCAAAGTATTGTTATAATGCCCAATTACCTTAGTAGTATACCTTGTAGTATTCTAAGGTTATACTTATCTGAAAAGCCGAAATACTATTATACTTCCCTTAGTCACAAAACCGAAACCCTAAGGAAATCTCCATGGTTAGTTGGAGTAATAAGTAGAAGTGGGTTAGAACTTCTAAGGGTTGTTTGGAGGCGGGTCGGGCGCCGGAGTAGGAGCTAAACCTTGCTCGGGATCGACATTTAAACTCGGATAATTATGGGCTTATCGAGGTAAATATCTTGTCCTCTATTGTAATTGGAAATTACATGTTGTATGATTATATAGTTGAAGTATACTATATATAGAACTGAGCGTAGTTATCGGCAATGTCTTTTGACTTAAGCTGAATAATAAGAAACCTTTTCGAAAGAAAATCTTGGCTGTAATTACATGGGGCGTATTCTGATGGACTTGTCTAGCTTTCTTTGTGTAGTAGAATCGTACGTCGGTTAGGCGTGCAAACCCCAGTTGGCTTGGTAGCGGCCTCGATAGAGAGGAGATTTCTGTTTGTTGCGGGGAGGTCTTTGCGAATTTTACGTAGAATGTTCTACGATAAGATCTAGATGTTAATAAAGCGCCTTGTGGCCTTATAGGTTGAAATCTGCGTGTGGCGCGATCTACTTGGCTTAAGGAGTGGCCAGGCGACTTGAGGTACTTGGGCGTTTTGCTATTAGTCGATACTCGTCGCGAGGTATGTGAACCCTTCCTATCTCTTCTAGCATGATATGTGTGAACTATGTAATGCGGTAGGCGTCGTGTGCTAAATGTATTTGATTGGTTTAAAACATAAAGTGTTATAACGGCTTTATGGGAAGTTGGTTATAATAGCTTTATGTTGGTAAGAAAATACTTGTGGTTTTAAAAGGTGGCGATTTGAACTATGGTGGCTTGTTATGTGTTAATAAAGAACTTGAAGTATTTCAAAAGATTTTTGAATCATTTGAAAGAAGAAGTAATACTTGGTTTTGAAAACTTAAGAGTTATACTAGCTTTATGGGAAGTTAGGTAATAACGGCTTAAGAATGTTTCTTGATTGAAATCGAGAATGTGTATCGACAAACCAACTGCGGCGTTAATAAAAGGAAATGTTTTATGATTAAGTATTATTAAAACCGGTAGAAACTTCCATCTGCATAGAAGCTAAGATGAGACAAAATGATATTTCCTAGATCATGATTCTTTGTAATAAGATTGTTATAAGCGAGAATATCCTACTCATATAAGGCTTATGTTTCTCGGATAGTTTAAAAGAGAATTATATTCTTAAATGAATAAGACTATGAACTCTGAAACCTTTCTAAAATAAGAAGCGTGAACATTTGAAATTAGGCAAACTTGGGCGTTTGGATAATAATGTTGTTACTTGATTTTACAAAGATAAGTGTTTTGATTCACTTCAAAGATAATCACTCTATTTTCATATACTACGGGTATTGTGTGACTTTTGTGAAAGTAACGTATCTTTTAAAAGTTAATGTATGAAGTACTTTGGGGATAGAAACCGAACATGTTGACACATAGTAGAAAGTACCTTATGTGTGAATAACTTGATTGTATTGGTTTGTGATAGCCTTGTAATACCTTCGTGTTGATTTGATAAGTAATCATATTAGGATGCTACGTGTGTTAGTATACGTGATGTTTGTGTAAAGGGTTTTCCCTTGATTGTGCTTATGTTGTTTAAGCGTTAAGCTGTTATGTTGGTATTATACCACTACGCGTGTTTCGGGGTTAAGGCGCCTCCGTGCGGGGTAGACTCGGCGATGCAGGACCGTGATTCGAGGATACCTCATGCGGGTCGGGGGCTATGCGGAGCTACGAGTTCGAGTTAGTGTGCGGCCTTTATGGTCATGCGGTGCATGTGGCGTGCAGTTGCGAGTCGGGGCGATGCGGGAGTAGCTACCCTCGATGCGGGGTTATACCTCATGCGGGCCTATGAGATTGGCCTATGCGGAGCTGCGGGGAGTTCCAGGGCTAGACGCGCACATTTGATATTACGGGCGAGCGACCAGCTTTGATCATGTGACGGTCTGAGCAGATATCATGATCTGATTTATGACCTTGTTAATCTTGTGGGTGTTAGTAGTCGGCTATGCCTTCGTACTTACCTGCATCGCTTTATTTGAACACAGTGGGACTGCTTTGTTCATGTGTATTCCTTGGTGCTTTATATATCATAGACTGCCGGCAGTGATGAAGGTATTCCACGGGCATGATTGATGTTGTGGGCGTGAGACCCATTGCTATATTGGAGTGATGACTTTGGCGTGAGTCCACGACTTGATATATTGCTTATTTATTGTGAGCGTAGTTTGGTTATCATACATGTCTCTGCTTTATATAGACTACTATGATTTCATTTACAGTATTTTTGATTTCACATACTAAATTTTTGTTATCTTGACCTCCTTGAAGTGCGTTCATGCCGCGGTAAAGGTACGCGATCGTTGATCCTCGCTCTTAGGATCCGATTCGGCGTTTGGGAAGCTCCGTTCCTCGGAGGCTTATCTTGGTATAGTCCTGTTGTTGTAGGTGCTTACATTCAGGGTATGGCGGCCTGTCCGTCGTTGTTATCATATCATTCGTAGAAGTGCATGTAATCTTGTTGTGGGCGAGAAATTGTAAGAGGTTTGTAAAAAGGATTAATCTGTTCAAATTGTTATTTATATGTCTTGTGAGTAACCGTTTTTAGTTGCTTTGTCTTCTTATTTCACTGTCTTATTACATTGGTTTCATGTATTGTCTTTATGTTCCGCTGATTACTCTGATGTTGTATCACTAGGGTGCCCGGGGTAAGGCACCAGTCACGGGCCCCGGAACGGGTCGTGACATTTAATATTCTTCTGATGTGATTTCAGTTCAAGTCTTTTATGTAATATCCTTCTATTACAGTTCAATTCTCTTCTATGAATCTTATATTCATTTCTATACAACTACAGTATGTAATTTCCAATTACAATAGAAGGATAGGATTATTTACCTCGGTAAGCTCAAAATTATCCAAGTTTAATGTCGATCCTGAGCAATGTTTAGCTCCTACTCAAGTGCTCCACCCGCTCCAAACAACCCTTAGAAGTTCTACGAAACTTCTTCCTAATACTTCACCAAGCGTGAAGATTTTCCTTAGGGTTTCGTTTAGTAGTGAAGGAAGTATAATAGTATTTCTGGGCTTTTAGTATAAGTGTAACCTTGGAATACTACAAGGTATTTGGGCTAGAGTATTTTGGCATTATAACAATACTTGGAGAAGTATTTCTCAACCAAGGGAAGGGTATTTTTACGAGAACACTTTAGGCAGGGGGGGGGGGGTACCTCTCGGCTTAGCACCACTAGGAAGGGGGGGTACCCTCTCGGCCACAAGGCCTTACAAAGGGGGAGGGGGAGGCTCTTGGACGAGAGCAACAAGAAGGGAGGGAGGATTTTTAGACTTGGAATTTCAAGTGAGGATGAAGAAATAGTCTTGACTAAGGGGTATTTATAGGACTTTCAATGGCCAAGATCAAGCCAAGTGGTAGGCAAGTGTAGGGTGGGGATTTGGACATGTGTTTGTGGGTCCCACTTGCTCATCAACTACACAAAAATATCCTACCAACTCCTTGACAAAAAAGAAGGCAAAACGTGCCATGGTCGTCCCACTTGGTCCGCCAACTTGAGGGTGACAAGTGTCGCCCTCTCGTTGGTCCAAAATATTCTGTCTCTCAGAAAAATCCGCAAAAATAATAAATGACATAGCCGTATTTTTCCCTTCACAAAGTCTGGAAAATGTTTCGTCGGAAAACGACTATTTTCGCTAGTTGTGTACAAATTTCGCCACTTTGCCTACTTAAGGCTTAAACTTTTGTACGTACGCCCTCACGTGCATACTCAGAAAATACCGGGTATAACATTCTCCCCTCCTTAGAAACATTCGTCCCGAATGTTCCTTCTCAAGACGGATAACGATAAAGTTCCTCTAACAAGTTGCCAACGCCGCACCTGGCCACAAAATAACACACGTTCTCTTCCTTCCTTACTCGTTGTACCCTTCTCGAACACTTGAACTCTTCTAGTATACGTACCATACTTCAGTCATCGCTTCAGTTTCCAAAATCTCTGGAGTCACTACCTCTAAACTTGGTCATCTTACTAACCTTAATCTCTTTTAAGGCCGTTCCCGGCCTTCACGATCCGATTCTGGTCGAACATATCCACGAACTCATACGATGGTCATCTAAACTTGGGCCTAGCACCCTCGTGACCCTACCACCTGGAGGGACCACCGAAGCCCGGCCCTAAGCGAGGGCTACGGGTTGACCCGCAATACGCCCTCAACCCGACCCTCTATCGTGTCGAACTCTCTAGTTTCTCGATCCGGAACAATCTTACTAATTCTCATCATGAAAGCTACCACTTCCATCTCACTACCCATGGAATTATCACACTAATACATTCTAGGCATATAATGCACTCCGACAAGAATCATTTGCAAAATCCTTTACTCAAGACGGCCTTACATCTAAGGTCTCAATCGTGAAATATTCTAAGGTTCACACTTTCCCTGCCCCCATACTTATCCTTCCAACTAACCATGTTTTCTAACTCATAAATAACACAACGCTATCCGTATATCGCACACAATAAGATCATCATATCAAGCATACAAAACTCTAGAGGGTTAAGGATATACCTGAATCTACCGCTTTACTCTAATCATAGTCCTGCCCTGCAGGGCGCATAGCTAGTGAAGGTAATGAACCAGCCACTGATCCTGAAGGCTGAGTCGTAACATTCGTGCTACCCAGTCGGGCGGTTCCGCAAAATGGCCTGCTGGCCGCAAAAATAACAAGCTCCCTTGGCACCACGACACTCCCCGAAATGCGGTCTACCACATCGACCACACCGAGGTAGGGGTGACTGCATCTGGCCAACACCCCTATTCCCCTGGAAACCTGAACCCATGGAGCTCTGACCTGCTCCTGAATACCCTGAACTCCCTGAAGGTTGTGGAGGACCACTCTGTCTTGGCGAAGGTGCATAACTAACTTTCTTTGGCGGTCCGCCTCGAAAGTCGCCAAAAGACCTGCTTTCGGCCTCTTCTGCTGATCTTGGTCATTCAGTCGACCTCTCGCTCCTCACACCCAGTGCATAAGCTGCGTGCGGGCAATGTCCATGCGGTGAAGAGCTACACCGAACAAGCCTCTGCCAAGTAGTCATCTAGCCGGTGGCGTGGCGGTGTACTCATCCTCCATATCGGCTACTCTGACGGGGCGTCCGAGCTAATGAGTCGAACTCACATTGTACTCGAGGTATGCGCGTTTTGCCTCAACATCAAAAATCTGCCGGCCGAGCCCTCCTCATCTTTGGCGGCAAGAAGTGTGCAGAAATGCCACGAGAACTTCGTCCCAAGCGGCGGAAGTGCATACTCTCCCGGGGCGGCTCGCGAATCAAACGATCATTGCGGTATCACGCAGCCCATGCGAACCTAAGACCACTGACTCGGTCTCCGAAGCCTTGATTACCCTCATTATCCGTTGTAACGGTCGGATGAACTCCTGCGGATCATCCTCAGGCCTCGACCCGTAGAAATCTGGCGGGCTCTGACTCGAAGTCCGTAGCCTCAAACTATCCGATCTTGGGTGAACCATGGGTACTCTTTGAGGCTAACTGCGTCGATCTATCCTCGTATGCAGCCTGATCACGGCTATGGCTGTGCCATCTCCTTGTAACCCATCTCCTCTGCCCCAGGCTGTGGGACTGAAGGCTCAGGTACTGTTGTCTCATCAGCCACTGTTGCGGCTCTAAACTTTGCTGGGGCCGGCGGCGTCGCAAAACTCGCCGTCTGAAGCACAATCTCGAGATCTTGGCCAGGGCTGCGCCGCCGTACTCCTCTGTATCCTACTAGCGACTCGCCCGGCTGCCTTGCCCATCTGGGCTCGGGTTGCCTGCGCGGAGGCATAGCGGTAAAGCGAGATCGTCGGAGGGTCCAACTTACAACACGGCTCTAAGGCACGATCTCGGAATGAGAAGAATGGAAACCAATCCTAAATGTCCTGCGACCTCACGATTATAGATGTGGTGCACAACACATCGATAATCAAGACTACTAGACACGCGGTCGTAGACACTTTCAGAGGATTAAGCGCTCGATACCACTTTTGTCACGACCGAACCGGGCGTGATGGTGCCTACCGGGCACCCTAGTGATACAACATCGAGAAAATCAGCGGAAATAAAACATAAACATGAAACAAGAGATATGATAAATAAGCAGGCTAACCAAAGCAGTTGCCTTACGTATATATACATAAAAACGACGAGTTATCCTTTTTTCAAACTACGCCTGTGATCTCTACAGACCTCTAGAGTTTTTATACAACATGACGGGGCGGGGCCGCCATACCACGAATGTACAGAACCTACAACTCGAGGGTAACATACAAAGATAAGCCTCGGAGGAAGCAGACTTCAATGACTGCGATCCTAAGAGCGAGGATCAACAACCGATGTACCTCTACTGCGGCATAAACGCCCCGAAGGAGGTCGATCTGACAGTACAGTATGTGGCCCGAAAATCGTAGTTAAATCATAACGATCTATATAAAGCGGGAGACATATATGATAACCAAAATACGATGCGCAATCATAAACGATTAAGTCGAGGACTCACGCCTCAAAGTCATCACTCAAATATAACTATGGGTCTCACGCCACAACATCAATCATGTTCGCATCTTGGCCACATGCCCGGAATTCTCCATCGGTGCGAGCGTGTCGAGGATGCAATAATAACAAGTGCGGGTAATCAACCTGCGCGTGCGCATGCCCCAAAGTCTGCATCGGTGCGAGCGTGTCCATGTAACAATAATACCAATACACGGGTGATCAACCTGCCGCGTGGCCACATGCCGGAATTGCATCGGTGCGGCATGTCCATGTAACAACAATAACAATATATCGGGTGATTAACCCGCGCGTAACGCGTGCCGGAATCGCATCGGTGCGGACATGTCCATGTAACAACATCACACTCTAATGGAAGCATACGTGGGCCACCCATCGTGTCGGTATGTCCATCAATCGATCGAATAATGGCCCTCCAACGAGAGCAGCGATACGTAAATACAACACTTGCACAACAAAGGCTATTACCACAAACATATGCAAGTTCAACATACTTATAGACTCTTATTTTATTACAACAAATCCGGGTTTTAACCCCAAAGTACTACATACATTAATCCTTTCAAAAAGACCTCTTTTTACGTAACAACAACTCGATACTATTATTCGTAGTGCCAAATACGTTCATGTTTTAAAATCAAGTATTTTACACTGTTTTAACCAAGTGGCTTACACTTTCTAGAACAACGTCAAGTAACAACATTCTTTTCCAAAATTTCAAGTTTGCCTAATTTCAGATACTCACGTCTTTTAGTTTGGAAAGATTTCATAGTTTAATCAAATAACGTACTCCCCTTTAAAACAATAAGCCTTATGTGTGAGTAGGTTATTCTTTGTTTATAACAATCTTATAAAAGCAGCCATGATCTAGGAAATGTAATATCATTTTGTCTCATCTTAGTTTTTATGCAGATGGAGGTTTCTACTGGTTTTAATAGTACTTAATTATTCAATACATTTCCCTTTATTAGCGCTGCAGTGGTTTGTTCGATACTTATTCTGATTTCCGAAATCAGTAAAACATTATTCCTTTTAAAAACCAAGTACTCATTACTCACGAATGAGGTTTCACACTTTTTAACTAAATTCATTTTAATTCAATTAAGTCAAGTCTCTTATCTTTTAAGATCAAGTCTCTTAACTTCTTAAAATCAATAAACCATTCTTTTTATCTCTCTTAAGTCGTTATACCTAACTTCCCATAAAGCTAGTATAACTCTTAAGCTTTCAAACCAAGTATTATTCTTCTTTCAAAAAGGATTCTTAATTCATTTGAAATACTTCAAGATTCTTATTATTCAGGCTTAAGTCAAAAGACATTGCCGTAAAACTACATTCAGTTAACACACGTCGTCTAGTACTATATATATATTCTTTTAAAATACTTCCAGATTCTTATTATTCAGGCTTAAGTCAAAAGACATTGCCGTAAAACTACATTCAGTTAACACACGTACATCTACCGTACTATATATATATTCTTTTAAAATATCATGCTCAAGAGGATAGGAAGAATCACATACCTCGAGACGATTATCGACTATTAGCAAAAGCGCTCACGGCTATAACGCTAGCCTTGTCCACCTTCCAAGTAGTACATGCTACTTGAACATTCAACCAATAAAGGTTATAAGTCTCTTGTAAATACGATCTATGTAAATGATTTAATCTTCTACTTTAATATTCTTACGATGTGATTTGATTCAAGTCTTTTACGTAATATCCTTCTATTCTGATTCAATTCTCTTATATGAATCTTATATTCATTTCTATACAACTACTGATATGTAATTTCCAATTACAATAGAAGGATAGGATTATTTACCTCGGTAAGCCCAAAATTATCCAAGTTTAATGTCGATCTGAGCAATGTTTAGCTCCTACTCAAGTGCTCCAACCGCTCCAAACAACCCTTAGAAGTTCTACGAAACTTCTTCCTAATACTTCAACCAATGTGAAGATTTTCCTTAGGGTTTCGTTTAGTAGTGAAGGAAGTATAACGATATTTACGGGCTTTTAGTATAAGTGTAACCTTGGAATACTACAAGGTATTTGGGCTAGACTATTTTGGCATTATAACAATACTTGGAAGTATTTCTCAACCAAGGGAAGGGTATTTTACGAGAACACTTTAGGTATTTTTACGAGAACACTTTAGGCGGGGGTACCTCTCGACAGCACTACTAGGAAGGGGGTACCTCTCGGCCACAAGGCCTTACAAAGGGGAGGGAGGCTCTTGGGCGAGAGCGACAAGAAGGGAGGAGGATTTTTAGACTTGGAATTTCAAGTGAGGATGAAGAAATAGTCTTCAACTAAGGGGTATTTATAGGACTTTCAATGGCGAGATCAAGCCAAGTGGTAGGCAAGTGTAGGGTGGGGATTTGGACATGTGTTTGTGGGTCCCACTTGCTCATCAACTACACAAAAATATCCTACCAACTCCTTGACAAAAAAGAAGGCAAAACGTGCCATGGTCGTCCCACTTGGTCCGCCAACTTGAGGGTGACAAGTGTCGCCCTCTCGTTGGTCCAAAATATTCCGTCTCTCGGAAAAATCCGCAAAAATAATAAATGACATAGCCGTATTTTTCCCTTCGCAAAGTCCGGAAAACGTTTCGTCGGAATACGACTTTTTTCGCTAGTTTTGTACAAATTTCGCCACTTTGCCTACTTAAGGCTTAAACTTTTGTACGTGCGCCCTCACGTACATACTCAGGAAATACGGGGTATAACACCCGGTCAGTTGATGATGCGGCTTTGGTATCTGGTAGTTAGCGCCGTACTTGCCGTCACGGTTTTATTTCGAGTAGGACTTGGTGTTCATGTGTACTCCTTGGTGTTATTATATCATAGACTGCCGGCAGTGAGGAAGGTATTCCACGGGCATGATTGATGTTGAGGGCGTGAGACCCATAGTTATATATTGAGTGATGCCTTTGAGGGCGTGAGTCCCTGACTTACATGACTGCTTATTTATTATGGACTGTAGTTTGGTTATCATACATGTCTCCTGCTTTATATAGACTACTATGATTTCATTCTGATATTTTGATTTCACATACTTGGTACTGTTGTCTTGACCTCCTTGGGCTGCGTTCATCTGCGCGGTAGAGGTACACCCGATCGTTGATCCTCGCCATAGGATCACGATTCGCGTATTAGGAAGCTCCGTTTCTCGGAGGCTTATCTTTTGGTATAGTCCTGTCACTGTAGGTACTTGTACATTCGGGGTATGGCGAGCCTGTCCCGTCATGTTGTATAAAAACTCTTAGAAGTGCAGAAATGCTTGTTGTGGCGGGGTTTGTAAGGATGTAGCTGTTCAAACTTTGTATATATATATATCGAAAGCGACTTTCTCTCGATAAAATGTGTCTCATTTTACATTTGATTCATGTCTTGTTTTTATGTTCGCTGATTTCTCGATGTATGACTACTTGGGTGCGGGTAAGGCACGATCCACGAGCCGGGCAGTCGTGACAAAAGTGGTATCGAGCGATTAATCCTCGGAAAGTGTCTACGCACCGTGTCTAGTAGAGTCTTGATTATCGGTGTGTTGTGCACCACATCTATAATCCGGAGGCAGGGACATTTAGGATTGGTTTCCATTCTTCTCATTACGAGATCGTGCCTTAGAGGCGTGTTATAAGTTGGACCCCTACGGCGCATTTTGTTTTACTAGTTATGCCTCGCGCAAAGCAACCGGGCGGATGGGCAAGGCGGTAGAAAGCTGTTGGTAGGATCTGAGAGAATGCGGGCGCGAGCCCGGTCATTACACGAGATAGTGCTTGACGGCGAGTTTTGCGACGCCCGGTGATAGAGTTTAGAGCGCGGCGGTGTTGCTGAGACCACGATGCACGAGCCTCGTTCCCGGCTGGAGAAGAGGAGATGGGTTTATGCGCCGAACCGGGCCCGTTCGGTGCCTTACCGGGCACCTAGTGATACAACATCGAGAAAACCGGCGGAAAAATAAAACATGAATCATGAAACAAGAGATATAATAAATAGCAGGCCAACCAAAGCGATTGCCTTGGTATATACATAAAACGACAGTTTAATCCTTTTACAACCACCGCCAGCAGTTCTCTGGACCTAAGATTTACAACGACTATGACGGGACGGGGCCCCGCCATACCCGAATGTACAAGAACCTATAACTCGGGGAACACATACAAAAGATAAGCCTCGGAGAAGCGGAGCTTCCCAGCAATGGCGAGATCACGAGGCGAGGATCCACGGCCGATGTACCTCTACTGCGGCATGAACGCGGCCCCGAAGGTCGATAACGGTACAGTATGTGAAGCTTGTCAAATCAGTAAATGAAATCATAATAGCTTATCATGCAGGAGATATGTATGATAACCAAAATACGATGCGACATAAAAGCGATCAAGTCGGGGACTCGCGCCTCAAAGTCACCACTCAAATATAACTATGGGTCTCACGCCCATAACATCCATCATGTTCGCGTCATGGCGCGTGCCCCGGAATCGCCTCGGTGTAGACATGTCCGTGATGCAACAATAATAACAAGGCGCGTGGCCACATGCCGGAATCTTGCATCGGTGTAGACATGCCCGTGTAACCTCAATAAGAATATCTTGGTCAACCTGCGCGCGCACGTGCCCCGGAATCTGCGTCGGTGTAGACACGTCCATGTTGCAACAATAATAACAAGGCCGCGTGGCCACGTACCCGGAATCTGCGCCGGTGTAGACATGTCCATGTTACCTCAATATGATATCTTTGGGTGGTCAACCACGCGCGTGGCCACATGCCCCGGAATCTGCGTCGGTGCGGACATGTCCATGTGACATCAACAACAAGATAATCAAAATGGAAACATACGGTGGAATTCTCCATCACCGCCAAGACGCGTCAGTAAGTTCTCGACAAGTCGGCCACTCTATCGAGAGACGGTAATACGAAATACCACACGGCACAACAAAGGCTATCATCACAAGCATAGGCAAGTTTCACAACAACAAGCATAGGCAAGTTTCACATCAACAAGCATAGGCAAGCTTCACTGACTCAAAGTACTTTCATATTATGCCAAAGTCGGGTTTTTAACCCCAAAGTATTACATACGTTAAGTTCTTTTTAAAAGAGATCCATTACTTTTATAAAAGTCACGATACGTAGTATAAGAATGACCAACCCACATCCCTTTTCAAAATCAAGTAACAACATTCTTTTCCTAAGTTCGGTTTGCCTAGTTTCATTACTCAAGCTTCTCATTTCAAATGGTTTCATAGTTCATAAACTTAATCACTTGATTCCTTTTTAGAACAATTGAGTAATATATGTCTCACGTGAGTAGGTTATTCTTGTTTACATCATTCTTATTCCGCGACCATGATCTAGAAAATGTAATATCATTTTGTCTCATCTTAGTTTCTATGCGGATGGAGGTTTCTACTTGTTTTAATACGATACATCATTATTCAATACATTTTCCTTTATTAACTTATTTGCGGTGGTGCAGCCGATACACATTCTTATTTCCGAAATCAGTAAAACATTATCCCTTTAAATAAAGCCAAGTACTCATTACTCACGAATGAGGTTTCACACAAACATCCACCTTAAAACAAATAAGTTAAGTCTCTTATCTTATAAGATCAAGTCTCTTAACTTCTAACATCATTATACCATTTTCTTTACCTCTCTTAAGACATTATACCTAACTCCCATAAAGCTAGTATAACTCTTTTTAAAACCTTTTAAAACCAAGTGTTACTCTCCATTCCAAAACGATTTATAAATCTTTTGAAATACATCAAGTTCTTTATTATAACTAGCCAGTTATAGTTCACATTAGTTACCTTTTAAAACCACAAAGTATTTTTTTACCTACATAAAGTTGTTATAACCAACTTCCCATAAAGCCGTTATAACACTTTATGTTTTAAGAACAATCAAACCACGATTAACACGTATGCGTCTGCATACTACATAGTTCACACATATCATGCTAGAAGAGATAGGAAGAGGTTCACATACCGCGGCGGTTGTCGACTAATAGCAAAAGCGCTCCAGTACCTCGACGTCGGCTACTCCTTAGTCCAGAAGATTACGTCACACGTAGCACTTCAACCTATAAGGCCACAAGGCGCTTAATAACATTGATCTCATCGTAGAACATTCTACCGAAAATTCGGCAAGACTCTCCCCATGACGGCGTAAATCTCCTCTCTATCGAGGCTGCGAAGCCAACCGGGGGTTATACATCTAACCCTAACGGGTACAATTCTACTCCACGGTACTACTACACAAGTCTCTTGTAATACAACCCTATGTAATTCTGATTCGATTCGATTCTTGAGCTTAAGTCGCAAGACATTGACTATAACTACGTTCAGTAATATATATTGTATACAACAACTATATATTCATCACTTATGTAATTTCCAATTTCAATAGAGGGACAAGATAATTACCTCGATATGCCCAAAATTATCCTAGTTTAAAGTCGCTCACGAGCAAGGTTTAGCTCCAACTCAGTGCGCTCAACCCGCTCCAAACTACCCTTAGAAGTTCTAACCAACTTCTACTTACAACTTCAACAACGGGTGAAGATTTCCTTAGGGTTTCGTTTTAGTAGTGAGGAAAGTATAACGGTATTTTACGGGCTTGTATAAGTGTAACCTTGGGAATACTACAAGGTATTTGGGCCAAGGTATTTGGACATTATAACAATACTAGGGGAGTATTTCTATACCACAACAAGGGGTATTTATACGAGACAACTAGGCTAGGGGGTACCCCAGAAACACCTGAGGGGAGGGTGTGCTCTCGGCCACAAGGCCTCGCGAAAAGGGGAGGGAGGAAGCTCTCGGCTAGCACAACAAGAAGGGAGGAGAGGGTTTCAAGACTTGGAAGTTTTGGAATGGATGAAGTCTTCACACTTAGGGGTATTTATAGCAAAACCAAAAGCCAACCTATGGCCAAGATCAAGTCATGTGCAAGGCAAGTGTAAGGCCAAGATCAAGCCAAGTGCACACTAACCCTACTCCACAAAACACTCCACAAAACACTCCACAAAACAAGGCCAAAACAAGGCACAATTCAAGGGTCCAATCGGCGAGGCCAGCGATCCCTCTTGGGCCTTGATCGTCCAAGTCCTCCACTTGCTACCAATGTGGGGTGACACATGTCACCCTCCCGTTGGTCCAAAATGTTCGTCTCTCGGAAAAATCCGCAAAAATAATAAATGACATAGCGGAATTTTCTACGAAAAGTCGTGAAGCGTTTAAATCGACGACTCTAATCGGCACTTGTGCCCAAAATTTCGAAACATGCCTAACTCAAGGCTCAAAATTCGTACGTACGTCCACACGTACATACTCTGGAAAATACGGGGTATAACATTCTCCCCTCCTTAGAAACATTCGTCCCGAATGTTCCTTCTAAAGACGGATTACGAAGAAGATCTTCTAACAAGTTGTCAAAGCCACACCTGGCCACAAACATAACACACGTTCTCTTCCCTCCTTACTCGTAGTGCCCTCGCCGAACACTTGAACTCTTCTAGTATCGTACCATACTTGATCATCATTTCAGTTCCCAAAACTTTGGAGTCACTACCTCGAACTTGGTCATCTTACTCGCCTCGATCTTCGCTTAAGGCCATTCCGGCCTTCACGATCTACGGTCGAGCGTATCCACGAACTCATCGCTGGTCATTTAAACTTGGGCCTAGCACCTCGTGACCACCGCTGGCGGGACCACGGTGACCGCTTCGCCGAAGCGGGGCGGGTTGGCCCGCAACATGGCCCCAACCCGACCACTATCGCGCCAACTCTTGCTCGCCGACACGGAACAATCTTGCTAAATCACATCATGAAAGCTACCACTTTCATTTACGCAACCAGGACTTATCACCTGATACATTCTAGGCATAAAATGCACTCCGACAAGGTCACTTGCAAAAACTTGTACTCAAACGGCCTTACATCTAAGGTCTCCTCGTAATATTCTAAGGTTAATCATTTTCTCACCCAGGCTTACCACTTTCACTAAGCATGCTTCTAAATCACATTTTAGCACAAAGCTATCCGAACATAACACTTAACACATTATCATAACATACAAAACTCTAGATGGTTAAGGATATACGAAAGTAGGCGGTTCAAAGGGCCGCTAGGCTCGGAACTCCGCGCGACCTCTGCAGGGGCTGCCGGTGTCTGAACATTCTGCTGGCTATGGAAGGTGAAGAACCATGGCTGCTCGATGATGCGTGCTATCCTACCAGCGCTACCCACTGGTCGGACAGTCTCTCGTCATATGGCCTGTTGGCGCAAGAATAACAAGCTCCTTGGTACTACGACACTCCCAAATGCGGTCTACCACATCGACCACACCGAGGTAGGGGTGACCGCGTCGGCAACACCCTACTCCGCGATCATCCCGAAACAGGAGCCACGACTGCTCTGAATATCCCAAGGTCGAAGGCTGCGGAGGACTACTGCGCAATGGCGGAGGTACATAACTAGTCTGCTTCGAGGCGGTCCGCCTCGAAAGTCGCCAAAATATCCGGCCGTCTTGGCCTTACCTGTGGCGGTCCACCGTCGATCTCTGCGCTCGCCGCACAGTGCATGAGCTGCGTGCGAGCAATGTCGTGCGGTGAAACACCGAACAACTCTGCTAGGTAATCATGAGCCTGTAACATATCGGTGCACTCGATCCTCCATACTAGCTACTAATACGGGAACATCACAAGGCGATGAGTCGAACTCCACATTGTACTCCCGGCTATGCGCGGGTGCGCCTCAACATCAAAAATGCGGCCCGAGCCCTCCTCATACGTGGAGGCAAGAAATGTGCGGGAAGGCCCCGAAAACTTCGTCCCAAGCGGTGGAAGTGCATTCTCTCCCGGGGCGGCTCGCGAATCAAACGGTCATTGCGGTATCACGCGGCCGATGCGAACCTAGGACCACCGACTCGGTCTCGAAGCCTTGATCACTCTCATGATCGTGTAGCGTCGGATGAACTCCTGCGGATCATCCTCGGGCCTCGACAGTAGAACTGCGGCGGGCTACAACTAAGAAATCCGTAGCCTCAGTATGCGCCTCGGGTGCACTACAGTCTTCTTTGGGCTGAGGCTGTTGCGTCCGGCCTATCCTCATATCGCCTGACCACGGCGATAAGCGGGCCATCTCGCGTGACCCATCTCCCGCTCGGTGTGGGGTGGAGGCTCAGTCTTGTAGTCTCGGCGGCTGCTGCGGCTCTAAACTCTCTTTGGTCTTTGGCGGCGTCGAAAACCCGCCGTCGGAAGCTCTTGTCTCAGTCTTGGCCAGGGCTGCGCCTCGTACTCCTCTGAATCACACTAGCGGCTCCTCGGCTGCCTTGCCGCCACGGGCCTGGTTGCCTTCGCGAGGCATAAGCGGTAAAAGCGAAACACGTCGAGAGGGTCCGACTTACAACACGGCTCTAAGGCACGATCTCGGAGAATGAGAAGAATGGAAACCAATCCTAAATGTCCTATAGCCTCACGATTATAGATGTGGTGCACTGACACCGATAATCAAGACTCTACTGAACACGATGCGTAGACACTTTCGAGGACTAAGCGCTCGATACCACTTTGTAACGCCCGAACGGGCGTTCTGGTGCCTTACCGGGCACCTAGTGATACAACATCGAGAAAACCAGCGGAAAAATAAAACATGAATCATGAAACAAGAGATATAATAAATAGGCAGGCCAACCAAAGCGATTTGCCTTCGGTATATCATAAAACGACAGTTTAATCCTTTTACAACCACACTTGCAGATTCTCTGACCTCTAAGATTTACTGGCGACTATGGCGGGACGGGGCCCCCATACCACGAATGTACAAGAACCTATAACTCGGGGAACACATGCAAAAGATAAGCCTCGGAGAAAGCGGAGCTTCCCAAAACTGGCGAGATCACGAGGCGAGGATCCACGGCCGATGTACCTCTACTGCGGCATGAGCGGCCCCGAAGGAGGTCGATCTGGCGGTACCAAGTATGTGGCGTCAAATCACGTAAATGAAATCATAATAGCTTATCAAGCGGGAGACATGTATGATAACCAAAATACGATCTGACATAAAAGCAGTCAAGTCGGGGACTCGCGCCTCAAAGTCACCACTCAAATATAACTATGGGTCTCACGCCCATAACATCCATCATGTTCGCGTCGTGGCGCGTGCCGGAATCGCCTCGGTGTAGACATGTCGTGATGCAACAATAATAACAAGGCGCGTGGCCACGTACCGGAATCTTGCATCGGTGTAGACATGCCCGTAACCTCAATAAGAATATCTTTGGTCAACCACGCGCGTGGCCACATGCCGGAATCTGCGTCGGTGTAGACGCGTCCATGTTGCAACAATAACAAGGCCGCGTGGCGCGTACCGGAATCTGCATCGGTGTAGACATGTCCATGTTACCTCAATAACAATATCTTTGGGTGGTCAACCTGCGCGTAGCCACGTGCCGGAATCTGCATCGGTGCGGACATGTCCATGTGACATCAACAACAAGACGATAATCAAAATGGAAACATACGTGGAATTCTCCATCTTTGCCCGGACGCGTCAAGTAAGTTCTCAACAAGTCAACCGGCCCTCTATCGAGAGACACGGTAACACAGAAATACCACACTGGCACAACAAAGGCTATCATCACAAGCATAGGCAAGTTTCACAACAACAAGCATAGGCAAGTTTCACAACAACAAGCATAGGCAAGCTTCACTGACTCAAAGTACTTTCATATTATGCCAAAGTCGGGTTTTAACCCCAAAGTATTACATCGTTAAGTTCTTTTTAAAAGAGATCCATTACTTTTATAAAAGTCACGATACGTAGTATAAGAATGACCAACCCACATCCTTTTCAAAATCAAGTAACAACATTCTTTTCCTAAGTTCCAGTTTGCCTAGTTTCAATTACTCAAGCTTCTCATTTCAAATGGTTTCATAGTTCATAAACTTAATCACTTGATTCCTTTTTAGAACAATTGAGTAATATATGTCTCACGTGAGAGTAGGTTATTCTTGTTTACATCATTCTTATTCTGACCATGATCTAGAAAATGTAATATCATTTTGTCTCATCTTAGTTTCTATGCGGATGGAGGTTTCTACTTGTTTTAATACGATACATCATTATTCAATACATTTTCCTTTATTAGCTGCGGTGGTGCGTCGATACATTACGATTTCGAAATCAGTAAAACATTATCCCTTTAAATAAAGCCAAGTACTCATTACTCACGAATGAGGTTTCACACAAACATCCACCTTAAAACAAATAAGTTAAGTCTCTTATCTTATAAGATCAAGTCTCTTAACTTCTAACATCATTAAACCATTTTCTTTACCTCTCTTAAGACATTATACCTAACTCCCCATAAAGCTAGTATAACTCTTTTTAAAACCTTTTAAAACCAAGTGTTACTCTCCCTTCCAAAACGATTTATAAATCTTTTGAAATACATCAAGTTCTTTATTATAACTAGCCAGTTATAGTTCACATTAGTTACCTTTTAAAACCACAAAGTATTTTTTTACCTACATAAAGTTGTTATAACCAACTTCCCATAAAGCCGTTATAACACTTTATGTTTTAAGAACAATCAAACACAGTTAACACATGTACGTCTACCGTACTACATAGTTCACACATATCATGCTAGAAGAGATAGGAAGAGGTTCACATACCTCGCGACGGTTGTCGACTAATAGCAAAACGCTCCAAGTACCTCAACCCGTCGGCTACTCCTTAGTCCAGAAGATTACGTCACACGTAGCACTTCAACCTATAAGGCCACAAGGCGCTTAATAACATTGATCTCATCGTAGAACATTCTACCGAAAATTCGGCAGCACCTCCCCCCCCCGCAACAGCGTAAATCTCCTCCTCTATCGGTAGGCTGCCAAGCCAACGAGGGGTTATCATCTAACCCTAACGGGTACAATTCTACTCCACGGTGCTACTACACAAGTCTCTTGTAATACAACCTATGTAATTACAGTTGATTCGATTCTTGGGCTTAAGTCGCAAGACATTGCCGATAACTACGTTCGATTACTATATATAGTATACAACAACTATATATTCAACACTTATGTAATTTCCAATTTCAATAGAGGACAAGATAATTACCTCGATAAGCCCAAAATTATCCTAGTTTAAAGTCGCTCACGAGCAAGGTTTAGCTCGACTCCGTGCGCTCCAACCCGCTCCAAACTACCCTTAGAAGTTCTAACCAACTTCTACTTACAACTTCAACAACGGGTGAAGATTTCCTTAGGGTTTCGTTTTAGTAGTGAGGAAAGTATAACGGTATTTTCTGGGCTTGTATAAGTGTAACCTTGGGAATACTACAAGGTATTTGGGCCAAGGTATTTGGACATTATAACAATACTAGGGGAGTATTTCTATACCACAACAAGGGGTATTTATACGAGACAACTAGGCTAGGGGTACCCAGCATTACCAAACACCACAAAGGGAGGGTGTGCTCTCGGCCACAAGGCCTCACGAAAGGGGAGGGAGGAAGCTCGGCTAGCACAACAAGAAGGGAGGAGAGGGTTTCAAGACTTGGAAGTTTTGGAATGGATGAAGTCTTCACACTTAGGGGGTATTTATAGCAAAACCAAAGCCAACCAATGGCCAAGATCAAGCCATGTGCAAGGCAAGTGTAAGGCCAAGATCAAGCCAAGTGCACCCTAACCCTACTCCACAAAACACTCCACAAAACACTCCACAAAACAAGGCCAAAACAAGGCACAATTCAAGGGACCAATCGGCCACGGCCAGCCGATCCTCTTGGGCCTTGATCGTCCAAGTCCCCTCCACTTGCTACCAATGTGGGGGTGACACATGTCACCCTCCCGTTGGTCCAAAATGTTTCGTCTCTCGGAAAAATCCGCAAAAATAATAAATGACATAGCCGGAATTTTCTCTACGAAATTGTGGGAAACGTTTCGTCAGAAAACGACTCTAATCGGCACTTGTGCCCAAAATTTCGAAACATGCCTAACTCAAGGCTCAAAATTCGTACGTACGTCCACACGTACATACTCTGGAAAATACGGGGTATAACATTACAAGGAGATGGCCCAGTTATTGGCCAGGATAGTGGCAAGGCACGAGGATAAAATTGGATCGGCCGATTCCGTCGCATTAGTACCGTAGTTCACCCGAGCGGATAGTTTGAGATGCGGGACTTTTGAGTTCTTGCCGCCCGGTGTTTTATGGATCGAGGCACGAGGATGATCGCGAGGAGTTCATCGAGCGATTCTGACGGATCATGAGAGTGATCAAGGCTTCGGAGACCGAGTCAGTGGTCCTAGGTTCACATCGGCTGCGTGATACTGCAATCGACTGGTTTGATTCGTGGGAGCTGTCCCGGGGGGAGCATGCACCTCCAACTATTTGGGACGAGTTCTCGGAGGCATTTCCTGCACATTTCTTGCCTCCACAGACAAGGAGGGCTCGGGCCGACAAATTTTTGGTGTTGAGGCAGAGCGGGCGTACGGTTCGGGAGTACAATGTGGAGTTCGACTCATTGGCTCGGTATGTCCCCGCGTTAGTATCCAGTATGGAGGACAGAGTGCACCGCTATGTCACAGGGCTCGACGATTATTTGGCAGAGAGTTGCGCGGGTGTAGCTCTTCAGCCGGGCATGGACATTGCCCGCATGCAGGCTTATGCACTTGGGTGTGAGGAGCGGAGAGGTCGACGGAATGACCAAGATCAGCGAGAGGGCGAGCAGCGAGGTCCTTTGATAATTTCGAGGAAGACCGCCTCGGCGATGACTAGTTATGTACCTCCGCCCGATGCTGAGTGGTCCTCCGGCGCCCGGGACGCCGGGATATTCGGGAGCGGTCGGGGCTCCTGGGTTTGATTTTCTGGGAGTAGGAGTTCTCGCCGGATGAGGTCGCCCTTGTCTCAGTGTGGCCGTTGTGGAAAACTTCATAGGGGAGAGTGTCGTACTAATTTGGGAGATTGTTATTCTTGCGGCCAACAGGGCCATCTGGTGAGAGACTTTCCGACCAGGGGTAGCACTGGTGGGATAGCACAGACTACGAGATCAGTTGCGGGTTCTTCACCTTCCATAGCTAGGCAGGATGCTCATACACCGGCAGGCCACGGCAGAGGTCGCGGTAGAAGTTCCCAGTTTTAGCGGTCCTTTGAACCGTCTATTTTTCAGGTATATCCTTAACCCTCTAGAGATCAGCATGCGTGTTATGATGATTATATGTTGAGTACTATGTACAGATAGCATTGTGTATATTGTGGTTTAGAGACATGGTTAGTTGAAAGAATAATTATGGGGACAGGGAAGGTATGAACCTTAGAATAATACACGTTGAGACCTTAGATGTAAGGCCGTCTTGAATAAAAGATTTTACGGTTAGTATTTGTCAAAATACTTGGTATGCGTATAAATGTATTGTGGGATAATTCCGTGGGTTGTGTAAGATGAAAGTGGTAGCTTTCTGGACTTGTATAGGTAAGATTGTTCCGGATCGGGAGAACAAGTGTTTGGCGCAATAGCGGGTCAGGTTGAGTACCGATCGCGGGTCAACCCGCGGCCTGTAATGTGGTGGGGTCAGTTCGAGGTGGTCCCGCCAGGTGGTAGGGTCACGAGGGTGCTAGGCTCAAGTTTAGATGACCATCGTATGAGTTCGTGGATATGTTCGACCGGAATCGGATCGTGAAGACCGGGAATTGCCTTAAAGGAATTTGAGGCTAGTAAGATGACCAAGTTTGGAGGTAGTGACTCCAGAAATTTTGGGAACTGAAGCAATGATTGAAGTATGGTACGTATACTAGAAAGAGTTCGAGTGTTCGAGAAGAGTACGACGAGTAAGGAAAGAAGTGAACATGTGCTAAGAAAATAGAAATGATCATTTTGTTGTGAAGTAAAGGTGAGAAGAGGATATATTTTAGACCGTGGGTGGGAGCTTTTGTGATGTAGGAGTGATTCCTCGTTGACTTGGGTTAAGTATTTTCGCGTGTGTTATTTTGTGGCCAGGTGTGGCATTGGCAACTTGTTTAAGTTAAGAGGAACGTTATCGTTACCCGTCTTAAGAAGGAACATTCGGGACAAATGTTTCTAAGGAGGGGAGAATGTTATACCCCGTATTTCCAGAGTATGTACGTGAGGGCGTACGTACAAAAGTTTAAGCCTTAAGTAGGCCAAGGGACGAAATTTTGTGCCTGACTACCAAAAGAATTGTTTTCTCAGGCAAGCGTTTTCCAAACTTGGCGAAGGGAAAATTACGGCTGCAACATTTATTATTTTTGCGGATTCTTCCGAGAGATGAAAGATTTTGGACCAACGAGAGGGAGACACTTGTCACCCTCAAGTTGGCGGACTCATGGACGAAACTTGGCACGTTTTTTGCATTGTTTTTGGTCAAGGAGTTGGTAGGATATTTTGTGATATTTTGTGTGGTAGATGGATAAGGTACACTTGCCCAAATCCTCACCCTCCACTTGCCCACCACTTGTCTTGATCTTGGCCATTGATTGGCCTATAAATACCCCCCCTTAGTTGAAGACTTCTTCATCCACAAATCATTTTCCAAGTCTAAAAATCCCTCCCCTCTTAGCAAGGTTCTCGTCCAAACCCTTGGTGAGGCCTTGGCCGAAACCCCCCCTCCTAGTGGTGCTAGCCGAAACATACCCCCTCTCCCTTGAGTTGTTCTCGTGAAATACACCACCCCCCCTTGGTAGAAAAGTATTCTCCAAGTATTGTTACTATTCCAAAATACCTTGGCCCAAATACCTAGTAGTATTCCAAGGTTACACCTATACTAAAAGCCCAGAAATACTATTATACTTCCGTTCAGTCACAAAAACGAAACCCTAAGGAAAATCTTCATAGTCGGTTGAAGTATTAAGAAGAAGTTGCGTAGAACTTCTAAGGGTTGTTTGGAGCGGGTTGGAGCGCCCAGAGTAAGAGCTAAACGTTGCTCAGGATCGACATTTAAACTTGGATAATTTTGGGCTTATCGAGGTAAATACTCTTGTCCTTCTATTGTAATTGGAAATTACATACTGTAGTAGTATAGAATTGAATATAAGACGCATAGAAGGATATTACAGAAGAGAATTGAACTGAAATCACATCAGAAGAATTTTATAAAAGAAGATTGAACTGTACATAGAATTTGTATTCTGATGAACTTGTGTAGTTGGACGGGTAGGGAAGTGCTGCCCAATTTTCCGTAGAATAAGGAATCTTTATCTAGAATTATATTACAGAGTAGTCTAGACGTTGATAGACTTGTATAACCGTTATAGGTTGAAGTACTGCAAGTAGCGTATTCTACTCGAAGGGTGGAAAGGGCTAGCCGGATTACAGTACTTTGGAGCTATTTGCTAATAGTCGATAATCGTCGCGAGGTATGTGATTCTTCCTATCCTCTTGAGCATGATATTTTAAAAGAATATATATATAGTACGGTAGACGTACGTGTGTTAACTGAACGTGGTTTTACTCCGATGTCTTTTGACTTGAGTTTAAATAATAAGAATCTTAAAGTATTTCAAAAGAATTAAGAAACCTTTTTAAAAGAAGAGTAAGGCTTGGTTTTAAAAGCTTAAGAGTTATACTAGCTTTATGGGAAGTTAGGTATAACGACTTAAGAGAGATAAAAAGAATGGTTTATTGATTTTAGAAGTTAAGAGACTTGATCTTAAAAGATAAGAGATTTGACTTAATTGAATTAATATGAATTTTGTTAAAAAGTGTGAAACCTCATTCGTGAGTAATGAGTACTTGGTTTTTAAAAGGAATAATGTTTTACTAATTTCGGAAATCAGAATAAGTATCGAACAAACCACTGCAGCGTTAATAAAGGGAAATATATTGACTAATTAAGTATTATTAAAACCAGTAGAAACCTACATCTGCATAGAAGCTAAGATGAGACAAAATGATATTACATTTCCTAGATCATGGCTGCTTTAATAAGATTGTTATAAACAAGAATAACCTACTCACATATAAGGCATGTGTTTCTCAAATTGTTTTAAAAGAGAATTACGTTATTAAATGATTAAGACTATGAACTATGAAATCTTTCGAAAATAATAGACGTGAATATTTGAAATTAGGCAAACTTGAACTTTGGAAAAGAATGTTGTAACTTGATTTTAAAAGGAGAAGTGTTTTGGTTTAAAAAGGAAAGTATGGAAGTTGTTTTGGTTTACTTAAAAATGTTAGTCACTCTATTTTTATAATACGGGCATCGGGTGACCTTTGTAAAAGAAATGGATCCTTTAAAAAGAATTTAACGTACGTAGTACTCTGAGGTTAAAAACCTGGACTTTGGCATAAAATGAAAGTACCTTGAGTTGTGTGTAACTTGCCTATGTTTGCGTGTGATAGCCTTGTCGTGCTAGTATTGTATTTCTATACCGCCGCGTCTCTCAATGGAGGGCCGACTGATTTGTTATGATATTACTTGGACGTCTGCGTGGCGGAGAATTCCGCAGATGCGCTCGCATTGATAGTGTTATTCCATGGACTAGCTCTCCATGAGGTTTTACTGATTCGGCCTTGGTATCTGGTGGTTGGCTTTCTGTCACGACCCGTTCCGGGGCCCGTGACTGGTGCCTTACCCGGGCACCCAAGTAGTCATACATCAGAGTAATCAGCGGAATATAAAACAACCAAGATATGAAACAGTATAAATTGAGACACAGTTATCTGAAGAAAAGTTGCCTTTCGGCATATATATATAAATACCCAAAGTGAACAGTTACATCCCAATCTTTTAACAGGCTCTGGACCTCAATGATTTATAACAATAATGGCGGGACGGGGCCCGCCATACCTGAATACAAATACCTACAACGGCGGGGACCGTACTAAAAAGCAAAGCCTCGAGAAGCGGAGCTTTCCCAAATCTTTGAAACGATGATCCTAAGGCGGGGATCAACAGCGAGTACCTTTACTGCGGCATGAGCGGCCCGAAGGAGTCGATGATAACAGTACCAAGTATGTGAAAGCGTAAAGTACTTTAAATGAAATCAAAGTATTTAAAACCATTTGTAAATACAATTAGTTCAATTTGCACATAGTGCCATATCACAAACAAGAGCAATAATAGGTAAATCAGAATGTGTCTTTCCTAGGCGCGAATGATCGAAGCAAGGCCAATCGCCCATAGTATCATTATGCATGCCTAACCACGGACTCCTGCGATCCGCATAGGTCACACATAGGCGCGTGAGGTATTCCTCGCGTCGGGGTAGCCAACCCCGGTACTCTCCGGACTCGCGATGCATAGTCTCGATAGACGCGTAGTCACGCACCGCATAGGGCATCCCGCGTCGGGCTAATACACGAAATGATCAATCTCGGAGCATACCTGCTCGCGCATAGTCACACAGACGCGCATAGGCCGTAGAGACCGCGCATCAAGGGTGGCAAGCCACCGGTATAATAAGTCGAGGGTATGTGATATAATAACGATAACGGGCTTAACGTTTAACAACGCGTAAGCACAACAAGAATAACATCACAAGACACTAACACACGTAGTATCATAACATGGGCACTTATCAAACCCGGCGGAAGGTATCACAAGGCTATTACCAGCAAAACATAGACAAGCTAACCACACAAGGTACTTTAATGTTTACGTTAACAAAACTGAGTTCTAACTCCAAAGTACTACATACATTAATTCTTTAAGAGATCCATTTCTTTTATAAAGGTCACCCGATACGTAGTAATAGAGTGACTAACATTTTTAAGTAAGCAGAACACTTTCCTTTTATAAAATCAAGTAACAACATTCTTTTCTAAACGTTCAAGTTTGCCTAATTTGGATGCTCAAGTTTCTCATTTTGAAAGGTTTCAGTAGTTCATAGTTTTAATCACATAATGATATAATTCTCCTTTAAAAAGATTTGAGAAACATATGCCTTATATGTGAGTAGGTTATTCTTATTTATAACAATCTTATTAAAGCAGCCATGATCTAGGAAATATCATTTTGTCTCATCTTAGCTTCTATGCAGATGGAGGTTTCTACTGGTTTTAATAATACTTCATTATTCAGTACATTTCCTTTTATTAGCGCTGCAGTGGTTTGTTCGATACTTATTCTGATTTTCGAAATCAGTAAAAGATTATTCCTTTTAAAAACCAAGTACTCATTACTCACGAATGAGGTTTCACACAAAACTCATATTAATTTATTTAAGTCAAGTCTCTTATCTTTTAAGATCAAGTCTCTTAACTTCTAAAATTAATAAACCATTCTTTTTATCTCTCTTAAGCCGTTATACCTAACTTCCCATAAGTTAGTATAACTCTTAAGCTTTTAAAACCAAGCATTACTCTTCTGTTAAACAATGATTCAGTATTCTTTTGAAATGCTTCAAGATCCTTATTATTCAGGCTTAAGTCACAAGACATTGCCGTAAGTATTATTCAGGCTTAAGTCAAAAGACATTGCCGTAATTATTATTCAGTTCACACACGTACGTCTACCGTACTATATATATATTTAAAATATCATGCTCAAGAGTATAGGAAGAATCACATACCTTCTCGGCGAAATCCACCTGCCAAGTCGAATATGTCGCGCGCAGAATCGACCTATAACAGTCAAATACGTCTATCAACGTCTAGACTGTACTGTACAAAGCTCTAAGCAGAGGGTTCTCTATTCTATGGAAATTTGGGCAGCACTTCCCTACCCGGTAAACTATACAGTCTACTGTAAATACAGTCCTATGTAAGTACAGTTCAATTATTCATCTTTTATACCCTTCTACAGTGATAACAATTCAATTCTATTCTGTAATACCTTCTAAGTATTTTATACTTATTCCTATACTTCTACAGTATGTATATTCTAATTACAAAAGGAGGATAAGATTATTTACCTCGATAAGCCCAATATTATCCAAGTATAGCGTCGATCTGGCGAGGTTTAGCTCTAAATACTGCGCTCCGATAGCTCCAAGAACCCTTAGAAGTTCTACACCACTTCTACTTAAATACTATAAGGGATTTGGGCTAGGGTATTTAGGAATAGTAACTATACTTGGAAGACAACATTTCTACCAAGGGAGGGGGGGTAGATTTCGGCTAGGACTACTAGGCTAGAGGGGGGGAAGCTCTCGGCCAAGCCACTAGGCTAGAGGGGGGGAGAGGGTGTTGGACGAAATACTTCAAGAGAGGGGAGGAAATTTCAAGACTTGGAAAGTTTGATTTGTGGATGAAGAACTCTTCAAGTTAGGGGGGTATTTATAGGCCAACCAATGGCCAAGATGAAGCCAAGTGCTATGCAAGTGTCCATTCTATCTACTACACAAAAATATCCTACCAACTCCTTGACAAAAAACCACACTTTTCGTCCCCTATTGCCGCCCCAACGTCCACCAATTAGAGGGTGACAAGTGTCGCCCTCTTGTTGGTCCAAAATATTTCGTCTCTCGGAAAAATCCGCAAAAAATAGAAATGACATAGCCGTATTTTTCCCTTCGCAAGTTTAGTAAAACGTTTCGTCGAAAAACGACTCTAATCGGGTGTTGTGCACAAAAGTTTTCGGCCCTAGCCTACTTTAAGCTTCAACTTTTCTACGTACGTCCTCACGTACATACCCTGGAAGTACGGGGTATAACACTTTCGTACTTGCCCCGTCTCGTGGCTAATTCGGCCTTGGTACCTGGTAGTTAGTCTTCGCACTTGCCCCGTTCAGTTTAGTGGCGAAGTCTCGTGATACGGCCTTGGTATCTGGTAGTTAGCCCTCGTACTTGCCCCGGTCAGCTACGTGACACGGCCTTGGTATCTGGTAGTTGGCTTTCGTACTTGCCCGTGCTCGACCGTGGCGGAGTCTCGTATCTGACCCAGTATCCGTAGTTAGCCCTCGTACTTGCCGGTCGGCTCGTGACCGCGACGCCTTGGTATCTGGTAGTTGGCTTTCGTACTTGCCCCGTATCAGCTCCGTGGTTTGATTGTATAGTATTGTTAGTAGGGCTTTGGTATCTGGTAGTTGACTTTCGTACTTGCCCCGGTCAGTTGATGATGCGCCTTTGGTATCTGGTAGTTAGCCTTCGTACTTGCCCCGTACGGTTTATGACTCAGGTAGGACTTGGTGTTCATGTGTACTCCTTGGTGTTATTATATCATAGACTGCCGGCAGTGAGGAAGGTATTCCACGGGCATGATTGATGTTGAGGGTGTGAGACCCATAGTTATATATTGAGTGATGCCTTTGAGGGCGTGAGTCCCTGACTTACATGACTGCTTAATTATTATGGACTGTAGTTTGGTTATCATACATGTCTCCTGCTTTATATAGACTACTATGATTTTATTTACAGTATTTTCAGTTTCACATACTTGGTACCTGTATCTCGACCTCGCCTTGGGCTGCGTTCATCTGCGCGGTAGAGGTACACGATCGTTGATCCTCGCTCATAGGATCACGATTCAGCGTATTAGGAAGCTCCGTTTCTCGGAGGCTTATCTTTTAGTATAGTCCCATCATTTGTAGGTACTTGTACATTCGAGGTATGGCGAGCCCTATCCGTCATGTTGTATAAAAACTCTTAAGTGCATGTAATCTTGTTGTGGGCAGGGTTTGTAAGGATGTAACTGTTCAAACTTTGTATATATATATATATGCCGAAAGGCGACTTTCTCTCTGATAAAATGTGTCTCATTTTCCATTTGATTCATGTCTTGTTTTTATGTTCCGCTGATTTCTCTGATGTATGACTACTTGGGTGCCCGGGTAAGGCACCAGTCACGGGCCCCGGAACGGGTCGTGACAAAAGTGGTATCAGAGCAGTTAATCCTCGGAAAGTGTCTACAGACCGTGTCTAGTAGAGTCTTGATTATCAGTGTGTTGTGCACCACATCTATAATCCGGAGGCTGCAGGACATTTAGGATTGGTATCCATTCTTCTCATTCTGAAATCGTGCCTTAGAGCTGTGTTATAAGTTGGACCCCTCTGACGCATTTTGTTTTTACCAGTTATGCCTCCGCGCAAGGCAACCCGGGCCCAGATGGGCAAGGCGAAGCGCGTTGGTAGGATCTGAGGAAATGCGAAGCGCGAGCCCGATCATTACGAGATAGTGCTTGACGGCGAGTTTTGCGCCGCCACCCGATAGAGTTTAGAGCGCGGCGGTGCTGCTGAGACCACGATACGAGCCTCGGTCCACGGCTGGAAGCGAGAGGAGATGGGTTACAAGGAGATGGCCCAGTTATTGGCCAGGATAATGGCAAGGCACGAGGATAAGCTGGATGCAGCGATTCCGGTACCGGTAGTACCCGTAGTTAACCCGAGAGCAGATAGTTTGAGACTGCGGGACTTTTTGAGTTGCAGCCCGCCAGTGTTTTATGGATCGAGGCCTGAGGATGATCCGCGGGAGTTCATCGAGCGATTCTGGGATCGCGAGTGATCAAGGCTTCAGAGACCGATTCAGTGGTCCTAGGTTCACATCGGCTGCGTGATACTGCAATCGACTGGTTTGATTCGTGGGAGCTGTCCCGGGGGAGCATGCGCCTCCAACTATTTGGGACAAGTTCTCGGATGCATTTCTTGCACATTTCTTGCCTCCACAGACAAGGAGGGCTCGGGCCGACAAATTTTTGGTGTTGAGGCAGAGCGGGCGTACGGTTCGGGAGTACAATGTGGAGTTCGACTCATTGGCTCGGTATGTCCCCGCGTTAGTAGCCAGTATGGAGGGCGAGTGCACCGCTATGTCACGAGGCTCGGCGATTATTTGGCGAGAGTTGCGCGGGTGTAGCTCTTGGTAGGGCATGGACATTGCCGCGTGCGAGCTTATGCACTGGGTGTGAGGCGGAGAGGTCGGCGGAATGACCAAGATCGATGAAGAGGCGTAAAGCGAGGTCCTTTGATAATTTTCGAGGCGGACCGCCTCAGTGAGACTAGTTATGTACCTCCGCCCGATGCAGTGGTCCTCCACGGCGCCGGGATATTCGAGGAAGCGGTCGTGGCTCCGTGTTTCAGATTTTCAGGGGAGTAGGAGTGCTCGCCGGATGAGGTCGCCCTTGTCTCAGTGTGGCCGTTGTGGAAAACTTCATAAGGGAGAGTGTCGTACTAATTTGGGAGATTGTTATTCTTGCGGCCAACAGGGCCATCTGGCGAGAGACTGTCCGACCAGGGGTAGCACTGGTGGGATAGCACAGACTACGAGATCAGTTGCGGGTTCTTCACCTTCCATAGCTAGGCAGGATGCTCATACACCGGCAGGCCACGGCAGAGGTCGCGGTAGAAGTTCCCAGTTTTAGCGGTCCTTTGAACCGCCTATCTTTTCAGGTATATCCTTAACCCTCTAGAGATCAGCATGCGTGTTATGATGATTATATGTTGAGTACTATGTACAGATAGCATTGTGTATATTGTGGTTTAGAGACATGGTTAGTTGAAAGAATAAGTATGGGGACAGGGAAGGTATGAACCTTAGAATATTACACGTTGAGACCTTAGATGTAAGGCCGTCTTGAATAAAAGATTTTACGGTTAGTCTTTGTCAAAATACTTGGTATGCGTATAAATGTATTGTGGGATAATTCTGTGGGTTGTGTAAGATGAAAGTGGTAGCTTTCTGGACTTGTATAGGTAAGATTGTTCCGGATCGGGAGAACAAGTGTTTGGCGCAATAGCGGGTCAGGTTGAGTACCGATCGCGGGTCAACCCGTGGCCTGTAATGTGGTGGGATCAGTTCGAGGTGGTCCCGCCAGGTGGTAGGGTCACGAGGGTGCTACGCTCAAGTTTAGATGACCATCGTATGAGTTCGTGGATATGTTCGACCGGAATCGGATCGTGAAGACCGGGAATTGCCTTAAAGGAATTTGAGGCTAGTAAGATGACCAAGTTTTGAGGTAGTGACTCCAGAAATTTTGGGAACTGAAGCAATGACTGAAGTATGGTACGTATACTAGAAAGAGTTCGAGTGTTCGAGAAGAGTACGACGAGTAAGGAAAGAAGTGAACATGTGCTAAGAAAATAGAAATGATCATTTTGTTGTGAAGTAAAGGTGCGAAGAGGATATCTTTTAGATCGTGGGTGGGAGCTTTTGTGATGTAGGAGTGATTCCTCGTTGACTTGGGTTAAGTATTTTCGCGTGTGTTATTTTGTGGCCAGGTGTGGCATTGGCAACTTGTTTAAGTTAAGAGGAACGTTATCGTTACCCGTCTTGAGAAGGAACATTCGGGACGAATGTTTCTAAGGAGGGGAGAATGTTATACCCCGTATTTTCAGAGTATGTACGTGAGGGCGTACGTACAAAAGTTTAAGCCTTAAGTAGGCCAAGGGACGAAATTTTGTGCACAGCTACCAAAAAGAATTGTTTTCCGACGAAACGTTTTCCAAACTTTGCGAAGGGAAAATTACGGCTGCAACATTTATTATTTTTGCGGATTTTTCCGAGAGATGAAAGATTTTGGACCAACGAGAGGGAGACACTTGTCACCCTCAAGTTGGCGGACTCATGGACGAAACTTGGCACGTTTTTTGCCTTGTTTTTGGTCAAGGAGTTGGTAGGATATTTTGTGATATTTTGTATGGTAGATGGATAAGGTACACTTGCCCAAATCCTCACCCTCCACTTGCCCACCACTTGTCTTGATCTTGGCCATTGATTGGCCTATAAATACCCCCCCTTAGTTGAAGACTTCTTCATCCACAAATCATTTTCCAAGTCTAAAAATCCCTCCCCTCTTAGCAAGGTTCTCGTCCAAACCCTTGGTGAGGCCTTGGCCGAAACCCCCCCCCCCCCTCCTAGTGGTGCTAGCCGAAACATACCCCCCCTCCCTTGAGTTGTTCTCGTGAAATACACCCCCCCCCCTTGGTAGAAAAGTATTCTCCAAGTATTGTTACTATTCCAAAATACCTTGGCCCAAATACCTTGTAGTATTCCAAGGTTACACCTATACTAAAAGCCCAGAAATACTATTATACTTCCGTTCAGTCACAAAAACGAAACCCTAAGGAAAATCTTCATAGTCGGTTGAAGTATTAAGAAGAAGTTACGTAGAACTTCTAAGGGTTGTTCGGAGCGGGTTGGAGCGCCCAGAGTAAGAGCTAAACGTTGCTCAGGATCGACATTTAAACTTGGATAATTTTGGGCTTATCGAGGTAAATACTCTTGTCCTTCTATTGTAATTGGAAATTACATACTGTAGTAGTATAGAATTGAATATAAGACGCATAGAAGGATATTACAGAAGAGAATTGAACTGAAATCACATCAGAAGAATTTTATAGAAGAAGATTGAACTGTACTTACATAGGACTGTATTTACAGTAGACTTGTGTAGTTGGACGGGTAGGGAAGTGCTGCCCAATTTTCCGTAGAATAAGGAATCTGTATCTAGAATTATATTACAGAGTAGTCTAGACGTTGATTGTCACGACCCGTTCCGGGGCCTGTGACTGGTGCCTTACCCCGGGCACCCTAGTGATACAACATCAGAGAAAAACCAGCGAAAATAAAAACGTTAAACATTTAAATAGACATGGATCAAGATAAAAGAAAATAGGCCAACCAAAAACGGTTGCCTTTCAACATATATATATATATATACATTTGAACAGTTACAATCCTTACAACCCTGCCCACAACAGTGCTACAGACCTCTAAGATTTATACAACAACTATGACGGGACAGGGCCCCGCCATACCCCTGAATGTACAAGAACCTACAGACTCAGGGTAACATACCAAAGATAAGCCTCCGAAGGAACGGAGCTTCCCAAGACGCTGAAATGTGATCCTGGCGGGGATCGGCGATCGATGTACCTCACTGCGGCATGAACGCGGCCGAAGGAGGTCGATAACAGTACCAAGTATGTGAAATCAGAAAATCAGTAAATGAAATCATAACAGTCTATATAAAGCAGGAGACATGTTTGATAACCAAACTACAGTTCATAACATAAAAGCAGTCATGTCAAGTCAGGGACTCACGCCCTCAAAGTCATCCCTCATGCCCGTGGAACTCCTTCCTCACTGCCGGCAATCTAGGTACAAATCATGTGATACGTATAACATGTCTCGGCCCATCTCATGGACCCAGTATAGAAACGTGTGGAATACATTCCCGGTTCATCTCATGAACTCGGTAGTCGGATGGAATACATTCCCGATTCATCTCATGAACTCGGTAGTCGGATGGAATACATTCCCGGTTCATCTCATGAACTCGGTAGTCGGATGGAATACATTCCCGGTTCATCTCATGAACTCGGTAGTCGGATGGAATACATTCCCGGTCCATCAGTGGGCCTTGGTAGTCGAGTGAAATACATTCCCGGTTCATCCCATGAACGCGGTAGTCGAGTGAAATACATTCCCGGTTCATCCCATGAACGCGGTAGTAGAGTGAAATACATTCCCGGTTCATCCCCTGAACGCGGTAGTCGAGTGAAATACATTCCTTGCACAACAAGTCTATCACACGCAAACATAGGCAAGTTACACACAACTTAAAGTACTTTCATTTTATGACAAAGTCCGGGTTTTAACCCTAAAGTACTACGTACGTTAAATTCCTTTTAAGAGATCCATTACTTTTATAAAAGTCACCCGATACCCGTAGTATAAAAATAGAGTGACTTACATCTTTTGAGTAAACCAAAACAACTTTCATACTTTCCTTTTTTTAAAACCAAATTAAGGCAATACCATGCCTTCTTTTTAGACCAAAACACTTCTCTTTTTAAAGTCAAGTTACCACATTAAAACCAATGATGAAACCCTTCTTTTGTTTTCATAAAGTCGTTTATAACTAATTTCCCATAAAGCTGTTATAACACTTTGTTTTCAAAACCAATTTAAGACAAAACAATGCCTTTCTTTTCCCTAGAGTTCCAGTTTGCGTAATTTCAATTACTCAAGTCTCTTTATTTTAGAAAAGTTTCATAGTTCGATGTCTTAATCTCCTTTAAAGCAATTGAGTAACATATGCCATAGGCGTGAGCAGTTTATTCTTGTTTATAACCATTTGTTAAAGCAGCCATGATCTAGAAAAATGTAATATCATTTTGTCTCATCTTAGCTTCTATGCAGATGTAGGTTTCTACTGGTTTTAATACTTCATTATTCAATACATTTTCCTTTATTAACGCTGCAATGGTTTGTCGATATTCATTCTGATTTCCGAAATCAGTAAAACATTATTCCTTTTAAAACCAAGTACTCATTACTCACGAATGAGGTTTCACACTTTTAACAAACTTCATATCAATACAATTAAGTCAAGTCTCTTATCTTTTAAGATTAAGTCTCTTAACTTCTAAAAATCAGTAAACCATTCTTTTTATCTCTCTTAAGACGTTATACCTAACTTCCCATAAAGCTAGTATAACTCTTATGTTTTCAAAACCAAGCATTTCTCTTCTTTCAAAAAGGTTTCTTATTTCCTTTGAAATACTTCAAGATTCTTCTTATTCAGGCTTAAGTCAAAAGACATTGTCGTACACTACATTCAGTTAACACACGTACGTCTACCGTACTATATATATTCCTTTTAAAATATTTCAAGGTTCTTATTATTCAGGCTTAAGTCAAAAGACATTGCCATACAACTATATTCAGTTAACACACGTACGTCTACCATATTATATATACATATTATTCAGGCTTAAGTCAAAAGACATTGCCACACGTACGTCTACCGTACTATATGTATTCTTTTAAAAATACTTCATGCTCAAGAGTATAGGAAGAATCACATACCTCGCGACGATTATCGACTATAAGCAAAACGCTCCAGTATAACGGCTAGCCTTGTCCACCTTCTAAGTAGCACATGCTACTTGCAGAACATTCAACCAATAAAGGTTATCAGTCTACTGTAAATACAGTCCTATGTACATACAGTTTAAATCTTCTACTTATATATTCTTCTGATGTGACTTCAGTTCAAGTCTATTCTGTAATATCCTTCTATTACAGTTCAATTCTCTTCTATGAATCTTATATTCATTTCAATTCTACTACAGTATGTAATTTCCAATTACAATAGAAGGACAGTAGTATTTACCTCGATGAGCCCAAAATTATCCAAGTTTAATGTCGCTCCTGAGCAACGTTAAGCTCCTACTCCGTGCGCTCCAACCCGCTCCAAACAACCCTTAGAAGTTCTACGCAACTTCTACTTAACACTTCAACCGACTATGAAGGTTTTCCTTAGGGTTTTGTTTAGTGGCTAAAGGAAAGTATAATAGTATTTCCGGGCTCTACGTATAGAGGTAACTTTGGAAAGTACTACAAGGTAAAAGGGCTAAAGTATTTGGGCATTATAACAATACTTGGAGAGTATTTCTATACCACCAAGGGATATTATCTGAAAACAACTAGGCTAGGGGTACCCTCGGCTAGGAGCACCATGAGGAGGCCCTCGGCCAAGACTCTCAAAAGAGGGGGGGAGGAGTTGGACGAACTCATCTCTCAAAGGGGGAGGGATTTTTAACACTTAGAAATGATTTTTGTGTCACGGCCCGAACCCGGGCCCGTGACTGGTGTCTTACCCCGGGCACCCTAGCGATACAACATCAGAGTAATCAGCGGAACATAAAACACAACATGAAATATTGCAAAGGAAACACATATTTATCGGAAGAAAAGTTGCCTTTCGGCATATATATATATAAAAACTTAGATCCGACGATTACATCCCAATACAACCACCGCCACAAAGATTACTGCAGACCTCTACGAATGATATGACAACAACGACGGGACATGGCGTCGCCATACCCTGAATGTAGCACCTACAACAACGGGGACTATACGAAGATAAGCCTCGGAGAAACGAAGCTTCCCAAACGCTGAGCGTGACCCTAGGCGAGGATCAACGGCGGTGTACCTTTACTGCGGCATGAACGCAGCCCCGAAGGAGGTCAAGACAACAGTACCAAGTATGTGGCGAAAATCGTAAATGAAATCATAGTAGTCTATATAAAGCGGGAGACATGTATGATAACCAAACTACGATTCACAATAAATAGCGATCATGTCAAGTCAGGGACTCACGCCCTCAAAGTCATCACTCAAATATAACTATGGGTCTCACGCCCACAACATCAATCATGCCCGTGGAATACCTTCCTCACTGCCGGCAGTCTATGATATAAAAGCACCAAGGAGTACATATGAACACCAGGTCCCACCTGTGTCGTAATAAAACCGTACGGGGTAAGTACGAAGGCATAGCCGACTACTAAAACCCACAGTACCAACAAGGTCATAAACTGTATCATGAGATCTGTCTAGACCGTCACATGATCAAAGCTGGCCACTCGCGCGATATCTAATGTGCGCGTCTAGCCACGGAACTTCCCGACTCGCGTAAGCCACTCCGATGGCCCGCATGAGGTATTCCCCGCACCGAGGGTAGCTACTCCCCGGCAACGTCCTGGACTCGCAGTCCGTATGGCCACATAGACCGCATGACCATAAAGGACGCACACTAACCTGGAACTCTCGTAGCTCCGCATGACCATTCTGTTACTTACATAGAGTCGTTATAACTAACTTCCCATAAAGCTATTATAACACCCTATGTTTTGAACCAACCAAACTCATTTAGCACATGTACGTCTACCGTACTACATAGTTTACAAAACATCATGCTAGAAAGGATAGGAAGAGGTTCACATACCTCGCGACGATTATCGACAATTAGCAATATGCTCCACAGTATTGTACCCCTGCTAGCCTTTTCCACTCATCAAGTAGAATGCGCTACTCGTAGTACTTCCACCTATATAGGCCACAACCGTCTATTAACTTCTAAACACTCGGTCCCATATTCTACAGAAAATTCGGCACCTCCCCCGCAACATCGTAAATCTCCTCTCAATCGAGGCCGCTACCAAGCCAACGACGGGGTTTATACGCCTAGGACGTATACAATTCTACTACGCTGTGATAATACCACACAAGTCTCAGTAATGATCCTATGTAATTACTGATTGATTCTTTTCTTTATTCAGCTTAAGTCAAAGACATTGCCGCAAAGCTATGTTGAATCTATATATAGTATACTTGACTATATAATCATACTGACATGTAATTTCCAATTACAACAGGGACAAGAATATTTACCTCGATAAGCCCAAAATTATCCAAGTATAAAGTCGATCCTTAGCGTTTAGCTCATACTCGGTGCTCAACCACTCCAAACAACCCCAGAAGTTCTGCAACTTCTTCTTAATACTCCACCAACTATGGAGATTTTTCCTTAGGGTTTCATTTGAGACAAAAAGGACATAAGGTAGTATTTCCTGCTCTACGTATAGAGTGTTATACCGTAGTTCGGTATGTATGCGAGGGCGTGCGTGCGAGAATCTGACGAAAGATTGGAAAGGAAGAAAGAGGTGATTTTTCCACGGAAAAGTTTCCGATTTTTGTGAAGGAAAAATGTTCCTTAATGGGAATTGGATTCCCAGATTTGGTTTTTGGACTTCTTAGATTATATTAGAATTATGGAATTTTATTTTCGGAAATGGTCACGTGGGGCCCACGGGAGAAATTCTGATTTTGTAGCCCGCTTTGATTTTGAGATTTTGGCGTTATGGATATTTTGAAGACGAAATATTTTGGGCGAATCGGGCGACACGTGTCACCCATGTGGCACCCTTGGCGAAATATGTTTGTGCACAACACGGTTAGAGTCGTTTTCGCGAAACGTTCTACCTAACTTACGAAGGGTAAATTACGGCTATGTCATTTAGTATTTTTGCGGATTTTCCGAGAGGCGAAACGTTTTGGACCAACGAGAGGGCAACACTTGGCACCTCGTTGGTGGACTTGAAGGCGTTAGGGCGAATGGATGAGCAAGTGTTGGTTGATATTTGTGTAGATATTTGTGAGGTTTTAAGGAGTAGGGTCTAGGGGCACTTGGGCATATCTTGGCCCTCCACTTGCCCCCACTTGGCTAGATCTTGGCCTTGGTTGGCCTTTGCTTGGCTATAAATACCTCCCTTTGAAGACTTCTTCATCCATTCCATAATTTCCAAGTCTTGAAAACCTCCTCCTCTTCCCTTGTGAGGCCTTGGCGGGTGCACCACTCCTGAGGCCTTGGCCGAGGTACACCCTCCCAGTGGGGCCGTGAGGTACCCCACTTGTTGATCTCGTAGAATACACCCCCTCTTGGTAGAAATACTCTCAAAAGTATTGTTACTATACCCAATTACCTTAGCCGTATACCTTGTAGTATTCCAAAGAAACCTCTATCGTAGAGCAGGAAATACTCACAGTATGTCCTTTTGTCTCAAACCGAAACCTAAGGAAATCTTAATTGAGTGATTGAAGTAATTAAGTAGAAGTTGGTTAGAACTTCTAAGGGTTGTTTGGAGCGGGTTGGAGCACCCTGAGTAGGAGCTAAGCGTTGCTAAGGATCGTCATTTATTATTGTATAATTATGGGCTTATCGAGGTAATTATCTTTTCCCTCTATTTTTAATTGGAAATTACATGTTTTTAGATTATATAGTTGAAGTATACTATATATAGAACTAAGCTTAATCTCGCGGCAATGTCTTTTGACTTAAGCTCAAGAAGAGTGAACTGTAATTACATGGGGTGTATTACTGAGACTTGTGTAGTAATCTTGTGGAGTAGAATTGTACGTTCGGGTTAGATGTATAACCCCTGGTTGGCTTGGTAGCGGCCAGTTAGAGGAGGAGATTTCTGTTGCCATGGGGAGAGTCTTTGCGAATTTTACGTAGAATGTTCTACGATAAGATCTTGATGTTAATAAAGCGCCTTGTGGCCTTATAGGTTGAAGTACTACGTGTGGCGCGTTCTACTTGGCTTAGGAGTAGCGGCGGTTGGAAGTACTTGGGCGTTTTGCTATTAGTCGATACTCGTCGCGAGGTATGTGAACCTCTTCCTATCTCTTCTAGCATGATATGTGTGAACTATGTAGTACGGTGAGCGTACATGTACTAAATGTATTTGATTGGTGTAAAACATAAAGTGTTATAACGGCTTTATGGGAAGTTGGTTATAACGACTTTATGTTGGTAAGAAAATACATGTGGTTTTAAAAGGTAATCTGAATTGAACTATAAGCGGCTTGTTATGTGTTAATAAAGAACTTGAAGTATTTCAAAAGAGTTTTGAATCATTTTGAAAGAAGTAATACTTGGTTTTGAAAACTTAAGAGTTATACTAGCTTTATGGGAAGTTAGGTATAACGGCTTAAGAATGTTTCTTGATTTGGAAATCGAATGTGTATCGACAAACCACAAGCGTTAATAAAGGGAAATGTTTTGATTAATTAAGTATTAATAAAACCGGAGCAACTTCCATCTGCATAGAAGCTAAGATGAGACAAAATGATATTTCCTAGATCATGGTTCTTTGTAATAAGATTGTTATAAACAAGAATATCCTACTCATATAAGGCTTATGTTTCTCAGTTGTTTAAAAGAAAATTATATTCTTAAATGAATAAGGCTATGAGCATGAAACCTTTCTAAAATAAGAAACGTGAACATTTGAAATTAGGCAAACTTGGGCGTTTGGGAAATAATGTTGTTACTTGATTTTACAAAGGTAAGAGTTTTGGTTTTCTTAAAAGGGCGGTCACTCTATTTTATACTACGGGTATTGTGTGACTTATGTGAAAGAAAGCAGATCTTTTAAAGATTTAATGTGTGAAGTACTTTGGGGTTAGATACGAACTTGTTAGTAGAAAGCACCTTGTGTGAATAACTTGATTGTATCGGTTTGTGATAGCCTTATAATACTTTCTTGTTGATTTGAGAAGTAAACATGTTAGGATGCTACGTGTGTTAGTATCTTGTGATGTTAGTGTAAAGGGGTTTTCCTCATCGCGCTTAAAGTTGTTTGACTATCACCGTTATGTTGGTATTGTACCACTCACCTTGACTTGTGTCGGAGGTTGTGCCCTCCGACGGGGTAGACTCGGTGATGCAGGACCATGATTCGAGGATACCTCATGCGGGTCGAGGATCCATGCGGAACTACGGGAGTTCGAGTTAGTTTACGGCCCTTGTGGTCATGCGGTCTTTGTGGCCATGCGGTGCGAGTCGGGGCGATGCCGAGAGTAGCTACCCTCGATGCGGGGTTATACCTCATGCGGGCCTATGAGGTTGGCCTATGCGGAGCTGCGGAGTTCGAGGCTAGACGCAGCATTTGATCTGCGGGCGAGTGACGGCTTTATCATGTGACGGTGCAGACAGATATCATGACACATTTTATGACCTTGTTAGTGCTGTAGGTGTTAGTAGTCGGCTATGCCTTCGTGCTTACCTGTCTTGTTTTATTAGGACACGGTGGGACTGGTGTTCATGTATTCCTTGGTGTTTGTGTATCATAAAGCTGCCGCGGTGAGGAAGGTATTCCACGCACGATTGATGTTGTGGGCGTGAGACCCATTGGTAAAATTGAGTGATGACTTGAGGCGTGAGTCACGACTTGACATATTTGCTTACTTATGGTGGCGTAGTTTGGTTATCATACATGTCTCTGCTTTGTATAGACTACTATGATTTCATTCTGATTTATTTTGATTTCACATACTTGGTACTGTTATCTTGACCTCTCCTGGGGCCGCGTATAAAGAGGCTAGAGCCTCTACCACGGGAACAGACCCAAACCGTGGCTCTCCGTATGGCACATCCTGAGAAGGGTCGTAGGGCATGCCTCAGGGATCGCAAGCAGCCCGGTACCATTTGTTGGGTCGCCGGAGCAAGGCTCGCGGCAAAGTGACAAAAGTGGTATCAGAGCAGTTAATCCTCGGAAAGTGTCTGAGCCAGTATCGATGAGAGTCTTGATTATCGGTGTGTTGTGCACCACACCAATAATCGTGAGGCTATAGGATATTTAGGATTGGTTTCTATTCTTCTCACTCGAGATCGTGCCTTAGAGCCGTGTTGTAAGTTGGACCCTCGACGAAATTCATTCCTTATCGTTATGCCTCGCGTAGGCAACCGGGCCGGGAGGGCAAAGCGGCCGGAGGCTGCGAGTGGAGTTCAGAGGGTTGCGAGGGCACAGGCCCAATCATTACCTAGGGTAGTGCTTCATTCGGGGATTTCTGCGACGTCACTAGCCCCAGCAGAGTTTAGCACGGTGACGGTAGTTCCTACTGCGTCTATGATATTTGAACCTTCAGTTCCACGACCGGGAACAGTGAATATAGATTGCAAAGAGGCGACCCTGTTACTAGCTATGGATTTGGCTACCAGAGATTATACTGATGTACCACGAGTCTTGATGACTACCTAAGAGAGGGTTGTGCAAGAGTAATTCTTCAGTTGGGCTTGAGCATGGCACGTATGCGGGCTTATGCAGCCGGTAGAAAGCGTAGAGATCGACGGGTTAACCAAGGACAGCGGGAGAGGGCGGGCAGCAAGGTCCCGGTAACTTTCAAGGTGAGTATACCTTAAGTGCTATGTTCTGATAGCAGTGTGTTAGTTGTAATTAGAAATCATGGTGGGTTAACCGAGTAAGATTTTGGGGGATAGAGAAGGTGTGAGCCTTAGAGTGTTATACGTGGAGACCTTAGAGGTAAGGCCATCTCAAGAAAGGTGTAGTGTTATGTTTGATCCTTATCAGTGCATAGTGCACGTGAGCTATGTTTGGGGATAGGTCCCAACTAGTGTGGAATGAAAGGGGGTAGTTGAGCTAAGAGCGCTAGGTTTTCGTGGCGTGATTAGAAAAGTTGTTCGGACCAGGGAGCAAGTGTTTCTGCGAGTGGGTCGAGTTGAGGCCATGGCGAGTCAACCCGCGGCGGTTTGGTGGTGGTCGGTTGTGGTGGTCGCCTTGTGTTAAGTCACGAGGGTGTTAGGCCCAGTTTAGTTGACCAGGTCTGAGTTCGTGGACGATTCGACCGATGGTCGGGCGATGGGAGCAGCCCGTCGTGTTTTCGATCGAGACCATGTACTTGCGGTGTTGATTATATCGAAAGGTTGTAAGGCTGCACGGTGCCTACCTTCACCTTATGAATGACGGTGAAGCCTGTGTTGTGGCTATTTTCATTTTCTAAGAGTTTGACCAGGCAGGGTTAAAAACTCAGGTGAGTCTCAGAATCGCATTCGCCCTCGGGCCAGTGTGTGGATTTCAGGGGTGGTTGTGAGGATTGTTGGTTCCTGTGGAAGGAGCGTTTAAGCTACCATTTCGGTGTTGGATGTCGCCTTATGAAGCCTTGTAGGGCGGAAGTGTAAATGCCGTCGATTGGTTCGATGTTGGCAAGGTTGAGATAGTTGGTTCAGCTTGTTCCGCAGCGATGGATAGGGTAAAGCTCGTCTAGAAGAAGTTACGGCGGCTCGGAGAAATCGTCGCGGATAATCGGCGACGCCAGAGTTCGAGTTGGGTCGGTCTTCTTGAAAGTACCACCCGGACGGTGTGACGAGTTTTGAAAGCGAAGGAACTTAGCCCGAGTTACTTTGGGCTTTTGAGTTCATGTGAAGAATAGGCGGGTTGCCTATATGTTAGAAATTGCCGTCCGACTTAGGAGGCGACGTCCGATCTTCGTATTGTTATGTTCGGGGAGGCGTATAAAGAGGCGAGCCTCTACCAGAACAAACCGACCGTAGCTCTCGTATGGCACATCCCGAGAAGCGTAGTAGGCGTGCCTCGTGGATCATGAAGCATCCCGCACCATTTGTCGGGTCGTCGGGGCAAGGCTCGCGACAAAGTGACAAAAGTGGTATCGATGGTGAGGAAGTATATTTTGACCCCGGGAAGAGGTATTTGTGGTGATATAGAGGTGTTTCCTCGTGGGCTTGGATGTAAGTCTTTGCGCAGGTGTTTCCATGGCCAGGTGTGGCAGGATTGTTCTCATAAGTATAGTAGTAGAGACTATATTGACGCTTGTATGTTTGGGGACTTAGAAGGAACATTCGGACGAATGTTTCTAAGGAAGAATGCTATACCCCGTAGTTCCAGGGTATGTATGCGAGGACGTACGTACGAGAATACGACAGAAAGATTGGAAAGGAAGAAAGAGGTGATTTTTCCACGGAAAAGTTTCCGATTTTTGTGAAGGAAAAATGTTCGTTAATGGGGTGGATTCCCGATTTGGTTTTGGACTTCTTAGATTATATTAGAATTATGGAATTTTATTTTTGGAAATGGTCACGTGGGGCCCACGGGAGAAATTCTGATTTTGTGGGCCGCTTTGATTTTGAGATTTTGGCGTTATGGATATTTTCTAAGACGAAATATTTTGATTTAATCGGGCGACACGTGTCACCCCATGTGGCACCTTGGCGAAATATGTTTGTGCACGGTTAGAGTCGTTTTTATGAACGTTCTACCTAACTTACGAAGGGTAAATTACGGCTATGTCATTTAGTATTTTTGCGGATTTTTCCGAGAGACGAAGCGTTTTGGACCAACGAGAGGAAACACTTGGCACCCTCTCGTTGGTGGACTTGAAGGCGTTAGGGCGAATGGATGAGCAAGTGTTGGTTGATATTTGTGTAGATATTTGTGAGGTTTTAAGGAGTAGGGTCTAGGGGCACTTGGGCATATCTTGGCCTCCACTTGCCCCCCACTTGGCTAGATCTTGGCCCTTGGTTGGCCTTTGCTTGGCCTATAAATACCCTCCCCCTTTGAAGACTTCTTCATCCATTCCATAATTTCCAAGTCTTGAAAACCTCCCTCCCCTCTTCCCTTGTGAGGCCTTGGCAGAGGTGCACCCCCTCCTGAGGCCTTGGCCGAGGTACACCCTCTGGTGGGGTGGTGAGTACCCCTTGCCTTGTTGATCTCGTAGAATACACCTGTAACGACCCGTTCCGGGGCCCGTTACTGGTGCCTTATCCCGGGCACCTTAGTGATACAATCATCAGAGAAAACCAGCGGAAAATAAAACTTAAACAAGAAACAGATATATGAACATAAAACAGGCCAACCCAACGGTTACCTTCCAATAACATAATAAATACAACTCTTTCAAAACGAACAGTTTAATCCCTTTTTACAAACCCTGCCCACAACAGTACTACAGACCTCTAAGATTTACAACAACTATGACGGGACAGGGCCCCGCCATACCACGAATGTACAGAACCTACAACTCGTGGAACACATACCAAAAGATAAGCCTCGAGAAACGGAGCTTCCCAAAACGGCCCGAGATCCTAAGAGCGAGGATCCACGACCGATGTACCTCGACCTGCGGCATGAACGCAGCCCCCCGAAGGAGGTCAGTACAACAGGTACCAAGTATGTGAAACTGTAAAATACTTTAAATGAAATCATACTAGTCTATATAAAGCAGGAGACATGTATGATAACCAAACTACAGTTCACAACATAAAAGCAGTCATGTCGATCGAGGACTCACGCCTCAAGTCATCACTCAAATATAACTATGGGTCTTACGCCCACAACATCAATCATGTTCGCATCACGGCGCATGCCCCGGAATCTGCATCGGTGTAGACATGTCCATGATGCAACAATAATACCAATGCCCCATGGCCACATGCCGGAATTCTACCTCGGTGTAGACACGCCCATGTGACATCAACAATAATATCTTGGGTGATCAACCCCGCCGCGCCACATGCCCCGAATTCTACCTCGGTGTAGACATGTCCATGTAACCACAATAACAATATATCGGTAATCAACCCGCCGCATGGCCGCATGCCCCGGAATCTGCGACGGTGTAGACATGTCCATGTGACATCAACAACAAGACAAGAATCAAAATGGAAACATACGTGGAATTCTCCATCACGCCAAAGACGCCCAAGTAAGTTCTCAACAAGTCGAGGCCTATCGAGACGCTGTAACACAGAAATACCACACTTGCACAAAATAGTCTATCATCACAAGCATAGGCAAGTTTCTCAAAAACAAGCTTAGGCAAGTTTCACAACAACAAGCATAGGAAAGTTTCACACAACTCAAAGTAATTTCATTTTATGCCAAAGTCCGGTTTTTAACCCCAAAGTACTACATCGTTAAGTTCTTTTAAAGAGATCCATTACTTTTATAAAAGTCACCCTATACCCATAGTATTAGAATGACCAACCCACATTCCTTTTCGTAATCAAGTAACAACATTCTTTTCCTAAGTTCGGTTTGCCTAGTTTCAATTACTCAAACTTCTCATTTTCAAATGCTCAAGTCACTTATTTTAGAAAGGTTTCATAACTCATAGTCTTAATCTCTTTTAAAACAATTGAGTAACATATGTCATATATGTGAGTAGTTTATTCTTTGTTTATAACGATCTTAGTACTGACCATGATCTAGAAAATGTAATATCATTTTGTCTTATCTTAGCTTCTATGCAGATGGAGGTTTCTTCTGGTTTTAATACAACACATCATTATTCAATACATTTTCCTTTATTAACGCTGCAATGGTCTGTCGATACACATTCTGATTCCCGAAATCAGTAAAACATTATCCCTTTAAAAACCAAGTACTCATTACTCACGAATGAGGTTTCACACAAACATCCACATTAAAACAAATAAGTTAAGTCTCTTATCTTATAAGATCAAGTCTCTTAACTTCTAACATCAGTAAACCATTTTCACCTACATAAGGTCGTTATAACTAACTTCCCATAAAGCTATTATAACACCCTATGTTTTAAACCAACCAAATCACTTAGCACATGTACGTCTACCGTACTACATAGTTCACAACAATCATGCTAGAAAAGATAGGAAGAGGTTCACATACCTCGCGACGATTTATCGACAATAAGCAAAACGCTTCAAGTACTTCAACCCGTCGGCTACTCCTTAAGCCAAGTAGATCACGCCACACGTAGTACTCCACTCCTAAAATGGTCATAGTACTCCTATCAAACCTTTCTTATCATTGAAGACTTATACCAATAAAAAGCCCTCAAAATCTACGGAAATTTACAAAGACTTCCCGTTTATACTCACTTTTCCATCTTTTAACAAGGCCCGAATAACCGTAATATATATACCATATATATATATAAGGCGTAATAATTAAACAACATAAAGAAGGGGATTACACGCCCAAACGGTAACGCGGTTTACTATCACGCCTCCATAACAACAATAAGTAAAAGAAGGGGATTACGCGGCCAACCGGTAACGCGGTTTACTATCACGCCTTCATAACAATACAATAATTAAAAAGGGGATCACACGCCCAAACGGAACGCGATTGAAAAATCTTCCCCTTAACAGAAATGTAAATACAGTCCAATGTAAATACAGTCCAAAGTAAATACAGTCCTTAAGTTGGGGTCCTTGGCCAACTTTGTCCATTTTACTTATCCAATTTACTCATTAGTCATCCAACTTATATTTCCATTCTTAATATAAGTTATAGTTACTTTGTTATTAGCTTCTTAGCAAGTAAGATACGTTTTTACCATTTTAATGGCAAACGGCCAATCCTTTCTTTTAACAAGTTAACAAGATCCAACTCTTCCAAACTTACTCCATATATTATATAATCCATAATATACTTATAATATATGTATAACAACCAATTCACAAAGAGGTTTAAGTTCCACTACCTCAAATAGCCCAAAAATATCCAAGTTCTTAAAGTCGCTCCAAGCAAGTCTTAGCTCCAAATATTTACGTTCCAATCCGCTACAAGCAACCCATAGAAGCTCCTAACCAACTTCTCTTCAAGATTCAACTCCAAAAGTGAAGAACACTTAGGGTTTCAAGATGACAACTTTCGCCAAGGCATCCCTTCAAGGCTAGGGTGTGAAATCTTTTCCAACTCTTGGTACACAATCTTCCTAACACCTTAGGGAAGAACACTTGAGAGTTTAAGAATTGTTGGACAAATTTTGCTCAAGAAATGGGGCAAAACCGAGAGCTCTGGAGTCAAGGAGAAGGGAGGGTTTTTCAAGTCTTCAAATGTCTAAGTGTGGAAGATTTCATCAACTAAGGGTGCATATATAGGACAACCAAGGATAGGATGAAGGCAAGTGTGTGGTTGAGATTGGGGACAAGTGTGGGTGGGACCCACAAGCCACTTGTCCACACAAAATATCTAGCAAGACTTGGCACTTGTCTTGCCAGCATCAGCTAATTTCGGCCAAGGGCCACCTAGGGGGGTGACACGTGTCGCCCTCCTACTCGTCCAAAATATTTCATCTCCCGAAAATATCCATAATGGCCAAAATCTCAAAAACTAAGCGGGCCCCACAAAACCGTAAATTTCACCCGTGGGCCCCACGTGACCATTTCCGGAAATAAAATTCCATAATTCTCAAATATTCTAAGAAGTCCGAATACCAAATCTGGGAATCCAATTCCCATTAACGAACCTTTTTCTTCACAAAAACCGGAAACTTTTCCGTCGAAAAATCACATCTTTCTTTCTTTCCTAAATTTCTGTCGTAATCTCGCACGTACATCCTCACCTATATACCCTGGAACTACGGGGTATAACAACACCTCCCCTCTTGGTAGAAATACTCTCAAAAGTATTGTTACTATACCCAAATTACCTTAGCCGTATACCTTGTAGTATTCCAAAGAAACCTCTATACGTAGAGCCCGGAAATACTACCGTATGTCCTTTTTGTCTCAAACCGAAACCCTAAGGAAATCTTCATTGAGTGATTGAAGTAATTAAGTAGAAGTTGGTTAGAACTTCTAAGGGTTGTTTGGAGCGGGTTGGAGCACCCGGAGTAGGAGCTAAGCGTTGCTAAGGATCGACATTTATACTTGGATAATTATGGGCTTATCGAGGTAATTATCTTGTCCCTCTATTTGTAATTGGAAATTACACGTTGTTAGATTATATAGTTGAAGTATACTATATATAGAACTAAGCTTAATCTTGCAATGTCTTTTGACTTAAGCCCAAGCGAAGAAGTGACTATTACATAGGGTGTATCTGATGAGACTTGTGTAGTAATCTTGTGGAGTAGAATTGGACCCGTTCGGGTTAGATGTATAACCCCTGGTTGGCTTGTAGCCGGCCAGTTAGAGAGAGATTCTGTTGTTGCGGGGAGAGTCTATGGAATTTTACGTAGAATGTTCTACGATAAGATCTTGATGTTAATAAGCGCCTTGTGGCCTTATAGGTTGAAGTACTACGTGTGGCGCGTTCTACTTGGCTTAGGAGTAGCCGGCGGTTGGAAGTACTTGGGCGTTTTGCTATTAGTCGATACTGCCGCGAGGTATGTGAACCTCTTCCTATCTCTTCTAGCATGATATGTGTGAACTATGTAGTGCGGTGAGCGTCATGTACTAAATGTATTTGATTGGTGTAAAACATAAAGTGTTATAACGGCTTTATGGGAAGTTGGTTATAACGGCTTTATGTTGGTAAGAAAATACATGTGGTTTTAAAAGGTAGCGAATTGAACTATAAGCGGCTTGTTATGTGTTAATAAAGAACTTGAAGTATTTCAAAAGAGTTTTGAATCATTTTGAAAGAAGAAGTAATACTTGGTTTTGAAAACTTAAGAGTTATACTAGCTTTATGGGAAGTTAGGTATAACGGCTTAAGAATGTTTCTTGATTTGAAATCAGAATGTGTATCGACAAACCACATGGCGTTAATAAAGGGAAATGTTTTGATTAATTAAGTATTAATAAAACCAGTAACTTCCATCTGCATAGAAACTAAGATGAGACAAAATGATATTTCCTAGATCATGGTTCTTTGTAATAAGATTGTTATAAACAAGAATATCCTACTCACATATAAGGCTTATGTTTCTCAGATTGTTTAAAAGAAAATTATATTCTTAAATGAATAAGGCTATGAACCACGAAACCTTTCTAAAATAAGAAACGTGAACATTTGAAATTAGGCAAACTTGGACGTTTGGGAAATAATGTTGTTACTTGATTTTACAAAGGTAAGAGTTTTGGTTTTCTTAAAAGGATGGTCACTCTATTTTATACTACGGGTATTGTGTGACTTATGTGAGAGAAACAGATCTTTTAAAGATTTAATGTGTGAAGTACTTTGGGGTTAGATACCCGAACTTGTTAGTAGAAAGCACCTTGTGTGAATAACTTGATTGTATCGGTTTGTGATAGCCTTATAATACTTTCTTGTTGATTTGAGAAGTAAACATGTTAGGATGCTACGTGTGTTAGTATCTTGTGATGTTAGTGTAAAGGGGTTTTCCCCTCGACTGCGCTTAAAGTTGTTTGACTATCAGCCGTTATGTTGGTATTGTACCACTCACCTTGACTTGTGTCCGGAGGTTAAGCTGCCCTCCGATGCGGGGTAGACTCAGGCGGTCTGGGACCATGATTCGAGGATACCTCATGCGGGTCCAGGGGATCCATGCGGAACTACGGGAGTTCCAGGTTAGTTTACGGCCCTTGTGGTCATGCGGTCTTTGTGGCCATGCGGACTGCGAGTCGGGGCGATCTTGGGAGTAGCTACCCTCGATGCGGGGTTATACCTCATGCGGGCCTATGAGGTTGGCCTATGCGGAGCTGCGGAGAGTTCCAGGGCTAGACGCGCACATTTGATACTGCGGGCGAGTGACCAGCTTTTATCATGTGACGGTCTAGACAGATATCATGACATATTTTATGACCTTGTTGGTACTGTGGGTGTTAGTAGTCGGCTATGCCTTCGTGCCTACTGTCTTGTTTTATTAGGACACAGTGGGACACGGTGTTCATGTGTATTCCTTGGTGTTTGTGTATCATAAAGCTGCTGGCGATGAGAAGGTATTCCACGGGCACGATTGATGTTGTGGCGTGAGACCCATTGGTAAAATTGAGTGATGACTTGAGGCGTGAGTCACGACTTGACATATTGCTTACTTATGGTGAATCGTAGTTTGGTTATCATACATGTCTCGCTTTGTATAGACTACTATGATTTCATTCTGATTTATTTTGATTTCACATACTTGGTACTGTTATGCGACCTCCTTGGGGCTGCGTTCATCTGCAGTAAAGGTACACCGATCATTGATCCTCGCTCTTAGGGTCACGATTCGGCATGTGAAAGCTCGTTTCTCGGAGGCTTATCGTGGTATAGTCCTGTTGTTGTAGGTGTTTACATTCGTGGTATGGCGGGGCCCGTCCCATTGTTGTCGTATCATTTCTTAGAGTGCAGTAATGCCGTTGTGGCGAGGTTTGTAAAGGGATTAAAGCTGTTCATGTTGGAAAAAGGTGTTATTTATATATATGCCGAAAGGCAAGTTTTCTCAGATTATTGTTTCATATTTCATAATATGTCTCGTATTGTTTTATGTTCCGCTGATTACTCTGATGTTGTATCACTAGGGTGCCCGGGGTAAGGCACCAGTCACGGGCCCGGAATCGGGTCGTGACAAGAGGTATCTTTGGAATACTACAAGGTATACGGCTAAGGTATTTTGGGTATAGTAACAATACTTTGGAGAGTATTTCTACCAAGAGGGGGGTATTTATACGAGACAACACCACAAGGGGGGGTGTATACCCCTCGGCCAACCCCACTAGGAGGGGGGGTACTCTCGGCCAAGGGGGGAGGGGTTCTCGGCCAAGAGGCCTCACCAAGTGGGGGAGGGACGAGAACACCACAAGAGAGGGGGGGGGGAGGATTTTAGACTTAGGAAATTATTTTGGATGAAGAAGTCTTCAAAGGGGAAGGGTATTTATAGGCCAAGCAAAGGCCAACCAATGGCCAAGATCTAGCCAAGTGCTATGCAAGTGTAGGGCCAAGATGTGCCCAAGTGCCCCCTAGTCCCTACTCCTTAAAACCCTCACAAATATCTTGCCAAACCTTATCTTGAAATCGTCCACTTGACCGCCCACAACATCCGCCAATGAGAGGGTGCCAAGTGGCGCCCTCTCGTTGGTCCAACATGCTTCGTCTCTCGGAAAAATCCGCAAAAATTAAAAATGACATAGCCGGAATTTTCCCTTCGCAAGTTACGTAAAACGTTTCGTCGAAAAACGACTCTAACCGGGTGTTGTGCACAAAATAATTCGGCCAAGCCTACTTTAAGCTTCAAACTTTTCTACGTCGCCCTACGTACATACTCTGGAAATACGGGGTATAACATTCTCCCCTCCTTAGAAACATTCGTCCCGAATGTTCCTTCTAAGTCTCAAAAACAACCATGCGCCAGTATAGTCTTCACTACTATACTTACGAGAACAAACCTGCCACACCTGGCCACAGAAACACCTGCGCAAAATGCTTACATCCAAGTCCACGAGGAAACACCTCTGACATCACAAAAGCCCTTACTCGAGGTCTAAAATATACTTCCTTCGTACCTTCTCCTTACAAAAGAAATGATCACCCCTATGCTCGCAATACATGCTCGCTTCTTCCCTTACGTGTCGTACCCTTCTTGTACACTCGAACTCTTTCTCATATCCGGGGTGGTACCTTCAAGAAGACCGACCGTCAACCTGAACTCTAAGCGTCGTCGCCGATTATCCGCACGATTTCTCTGAGCTGCCAATAACCTCTACTAGACAAGCTTCACCGCGATCTGTTTGGAACAAGCTGAACCCACTATCGAACCTTGCCAATATCGAACCAATCGGCCGCAACTTACACTTCCGCCTACCGGGCCATAAGGCAACATCAGAACACGAAATGGTAGCTTAAACACTCCTCCCACAGGAGACAACAATCCTCACGGCTACCTCGAAATCAAAACCGGACCGAGGCGAATACGATCGGAGACTCACTGAGTTCCTAACCTGCTGGTAAAACTTCGAGCGAAAATAGTTGTAACACGGGCTCCTTTGCGCACGACATAAGGTAAGCGGGCACCTCGTGCAACCTTCACGAAATAATCATCCGCGACTTACTCACAAGTACGGTCTTAACCAAAGACAAGACGGGCTGACCTCCTCGGCCCGACTACTGGTCGAATGCATCCACGACTCGTACGCTGCTTAACCAAATATGGGCCTAATGCCCTTATGACCCTATCACAAGGCGGGACCACCACAAACTGACCCCACCACCATACAGGCCGCGGGTTGACCCGCAACGTGGCCTCAACCCGACCCGGCAACGCGCAAAACACTAGCTCCCCGATCCGGAACAATCTCACTAATCACGTTACGAAAACCTAGCGGTCTTCTTAGCTCAACTACCCTCTTTCATTCCACACTACCCAGGGACTTATCCCACAAACATAGCTCATGTGCACTACGCACTCCGATAAGGGTCAAACATAAAATACCTCTTTACTCGAGATGGCCTTACCTCTAAGGTCTCCACGTATAAACTCTAAGGATCCCACTTTCCTTATCCCCAATCTTACCCCTTTTAACTAATCATGATCTCTAATCACAATTTAGCACTATGTTATCTGAACATAACTCTTAAGATATACTCATCTCATCACACATACTGATCTCTAGAGGGTTAAGGATATACCTTTTTCTACTGCTTCACTCCCCTTAGTCGTTCTAATAAAACCTGCCCCGTAGGGCGCATAGCTAGGGAAGGTAACGGACTACCCACCGATCCTGAAGGCTGAGTCCTCCTACTAGGACACCCTTTCGACACCTGGCCCTGACGGCCGCAGGTACAACAAGTACCAACAAAAAGACGACATTCCCCGGGATGACGTCTGTCACATTGTGAACCGGAAGCCCTGGAGCTCTGACCAACTCCTGCCTACCCCGAACGTCCTGAACCCTGTGGAGGACCTCTCTGCACTGGTGGATGTGCATAATCAATCTGCTGGTGAGGTGATTCGCCTCGAAAGTTACTAAAGGTGTAATACCCCGTATTTCCAGAGTATGTACGTAAGGGAATACGTACAAAAAGTTTGGCCTTAGTTAGCCTTGGACGTTTTCTTTTGTACACAACTCACTAAAAGAATCGTTTTCCGACGAAACGTTTCCACAGCTTTCGTAGAGTAAATTCCGGCTATGCCATTTCTTATTTTTGCGGATTTTTCCGAGAGACGAAACATTTTGGACCAACGGGAGGGTGACATGTGTCACCCTCACATTGGAAGCAAGTGGGGTGGCTTTGGACGATTGGGCGTCCAAAAGGGGTGTTGGCCTTGGCCGATTGGTTCCTTGCTTAGGCCTTGTTTTGTGCCATGTTTTGTGGAGTGTTTTGTGGAGTGTTTTGTGGAGTAGGGGTTAGGGTGCACTTGGCTTGATCTTGGCCTTACACTTGCCTTGCACTTGTCTTCATCTTGGCCATTGGTTGGCCAAGGCTTGAGCTATAAATACCCTCTTGAGATGAAGAGTTCTTCATCCACAAAAGCTTTCAAGTCTAAAAATCCTTCCTCTCCCTTTGTAGCAATTCGTCCAACACCCCCTCCCCGAGAAGCTTGGCCGAGGCTACCCCACCCCTAGCCTAGAAACCTACCCCTCCCTTGGTAGAAAAGTTGCCTTCTTGTTTTGTTATAAGGCCCAAAATAACCTAGCCCAAAGACCTTAGTACTTAGTAGCAGTTGTGAAGAACTTCTAAGGTTTCCTTGGAGCATACAACTTAGGAGCAAAACCTTGCTCAGTGCGACTTTTCTAGGATATTATTGGGCTTACAGGGTAACTAATCCTAACCCTCTTTTGAATTAGAGAATACTTACTCTTCTAGAATAAGAATAAGTATAAATACTTAGAAGAATAATCAAACTGTACTTACATAGGATTTGTTTTCACGATGAACTTATATAGCTCACTGGTAGGGAAGTCTGCCCGACTTCTAGTAGAATTATGAACCCTCTGTTTAGAATGACCTTGAGTAGTCTTTGATAGATATCTGTGACTATTATGGTGACTCTCTGCGCGACATATTCACTTGGCGGTGGTTTTATTTGAGAAGGTATGTGATTCTTCCTAAAGCATGATATTTTACAATATATAGTACGGTAGGCGTACATGTGTTAAGCGAATAATAACTACGGCAATGTCTTTGACTTAAGCTGAATAATACTTATGGCAATGCCTCACGGCAAGCTTTGAATAATACTTACGGCAATGCCTGGCTTAGCTTTGAATAACAAAGCGAAAACATTTCAAAAGATTCTTGAATCATTTTTAACAGAAGATAAATATTTGGTTTTAAAACAAAAGCTTAAGAGTTATACTAGCTTTATGGGAAGTTAGGTATAACAACTTAAGAAGATAAAAAGGAACTGTTTACTTGTTTGTTTATAAAAGCCTTGTATTGATTTCTGTTAAGTGTAGTGAGATTTGTGTGATAAGTAGACATATTATGATGCTACCTGGGTTAGTGTCTTGAATTGCTATGTAAAAGGGTCATTCTTGCTGTGCTTACGTTGCTAAGGTAAGTCCGTTGTCTTGTTATTGTATCACCTACCCTCGCATTTGTTATCAGAGGCTTGCCCGCGATCTTGGTCTATCGGCTATGCGGTCTGTGAGACTATGCGGGCAGCGGTATGCTCGGGATTGATCATTCGGGTGTTTAGCGATGCGGGGATTCCTATGCGGTCTGTTGACACTATGCGGTCTTTTGAGGCTATGCGGGCTGCGGGAGCCTAGGCGGATCTGGGGTTAGCTGCCCCGACGCGAGGAATACCTCATGCGGTGCGTGTGTGACCTATGCGGGTTGCGGAAGTCGAGGACTAGGCACGCGAGAATGATACTATGGGCGATTGGCCTTGCCCGATCATTCGCGGCCTAGAATAGACATTCTGATTTTCCTATTCTTGTTGTTGTTTGTGATGTGACACTATGTGCAATTGAACGATTGTATTTGTGAAAAGGTGTTAAATACTTTGATTTTATTTGATTCTTTATAGTTTCACATACTTGGTACTGTTATCTTGACCTCGCCCGAGGCTGCGTTCATGCCGCGGTAAGGGCAAGCGGAGTGCTAGATCCACATTCCTAGGATCTACGTTGGTGTCGGGAGCTCCGTCCTTTCCGGAGGCTCTACTTTTAGGTATGATCTCCGTTGTAGATAGTTTTGTCTGATCGAGGGTATGGCGGGGCCTGTCCGCCATAGTTGTATATTTCCTTAAGTGCGTAGTCTGTTATGCGATATCGGATGTAGCGCTAAACCATGTTTTTATATATATGCAGAAAGCGATGTTTTCTCACTTAAAGCGTGTTCTATTTTATAAACTGTTTCATGTCTTGCTTTATATTTCCGTGATTACTCGATGTATGACTACTTGGGTGCCGTGAGGCACGATCCACGAACCACAGGCAGTCGTGACAAAAGTGGTATCGAAGCGATTAATCCTCGGAAAGTGTCTGAGCCGTATCTAGTAGAGTCTTGATTATCGGTGTGTTGTGCACCACCAATGTCGAGGCTATAGGATATTTAGGATTGGTTTCCATTCTTCTCATTACGAGATCGTGCTTTAGAGGCTGTGTTATAGGTTGGACCTCTAACGTATTCCTTTCTATGCTGATTATGCCTCGCGTAAGGCAACCGGGCGAAGAAGGGCAAAGCGGTAGGAGGCGCTAGCGAGACACCAGTCACGAGGGCTCGGGCCCGGTCTATACGAGGCGGCGAGTTCTATGGCGCCGCCCGGCCAGAGACCACAGTACCCCGCCTCTGTCCCACGGCACAGGCGGAGAGTTAAGTCTGAGAGATGGCCCACTTTTGGCTAAAGTTGTGGCGTCCGAGAGAAGGCTGGATGCGGCGATTCGATTCGGCTCGGCTCGATCGCACCGTAGTGCACCCGAGGCGAATAGTTTGAGACTACGGGATTTCCTTAGTTGTAGCCCTCCAGTGTTTTTCGGGTCGAGGGCGGAAGATGACGCGCAGGAGTTCATCCGTCAGATGCAGAGGATTATGCGGGTGATCAGGGCTTCAGAGACTAAGTCTGTGACATTCGGTTCGCATCGGCTGCGTGATACCGCAGTCGATTGGTTTGATTCATGGGAGCTTTCCCGGGGAGAGCATGCACCTCGGCGGTATGGGATGAGTTTTGAGGCTTTTCTCACACTTCTTGCCTCCGCGGATGAGGAGGGCACGGTGATAGATTCTTCTTTGAGGCAGGGAGGGCCTTGGTGAGGAGTCTGATGTCGAGTTTGATTCTTTGGCTCGATATGTCCCACTTGGTAGCGAGATGGAGGGCGAGTGCATCGCTATGTCCTTTGGGCTAGATGATTACATGGCCGAGTCTTGTGCGGGTGTGTCCTTGACCGAGCATGGACATAACCCGTATGCGAGCTCATGCCTTTGGGATGTGAGGCGTAGAGACCGCCGGGTAGAAGCGATATCGGCGAAGAAGGCGAGACGGCGGTTCTTTTGGTGGTCCTCGGGGTGGCGGCATCGGCGAAGTCGGTGCACCACGGCCGGCGCAGAGCGCTCTACCTCATTTTCCGATACAGCGAGCGATCGGGGCGGTCGGGGCCCGGGACTTGATTTCGAGTAGCGAGGGTGCTAACCGTTCGAGTGCGCTCGGTGTGCCCGTTGTGGCGAATACCATTACGGGAGGCGTACTCGGGAACTGCTATACTTGTGGCGGCCAGCAGGTCATTTCGCGAGTTTGTCCGGCCGGGGGCGGCGGTAGTAGGGCCCGATCTCGAGTGCATTGCGCTTCTTCATCCCCGATTACTCGCCGGAGGGCAAGGTACACATGGATCAGCGGTCGCGGCGGTCGTGGCGCGAGTCCCGGATTCTAGCGGTCCTCGACCGCATATATGCTTTGTCGGTAAGCGGGATCGTGAGGCCTCACGATGTAAATCCGGTACCTTATCGGTTCGGGTTTGATGTGTATGCTTTGATAGATCGGGTTCTACTCGTCCTATATATCTCCCCTTGTTGCTAGTAGGATAGGGATAGAGCACGAGTCCATAGACCCTTTCGAGGTAGCTACGCGATGGGTGATTCGGTGGTAGCTCGGCGGGTATATAGAGCTTGTCCTGTGACCATTTACGATCGTCGGACCTGGCGACTTGATAGAGTTGGAGATGATTGACCGGCGTGATTATGGGGATGGATTGGCTAGCTTCTTGCTACGCCAATGTAGGCTGAGAGAGAGTAAATGCAGTTCCAGTTTCTGAGGCCGGTTGTTGAGTGGGAGGAGCACGGTATCGCCAGAGGTAGGTTTATTTCCTACCTCGAGGCTAGGAAGATGGTGCAGAAGGGTATATCTATCATCTCGTTCGGGTGTTTGATCTGAAGGCTGCGGTACCAGATTTTGATCGATTCGATGGTCGTGAGTTCCCGGGCGTGTTTCGGATGACCTCCGGGTATCCCTCACGAGAGGAGATCGAGTTTTGTATAGATGTGTTGCGGATACTCGGCCTATTTCCATTCCGCCATACGAGAATGGCACTGCCGAGTTGAGAGAGTTGAAGGATCGGCAGGGATTTGCTAGAGAAGGGCTTCATTAGGCCCGGTGTTTCTCCAGGAGCGCGGTATTGTTCGTGAAGAAGAAGGGCGGGGCGCTGCGCATGTGTGTTGATTGAGCGGTGAACAAGGTGACCATTAAACGAATACCCCTTCCCGGGATTGATGATTTGTTCGACCCGGTTGCGGTGCGAGATGTTTCTCAAGATTGATCTGCGATCGGGCTATCATCAGTGCGAGTCGAGAGGTGGATGTCCCTAGGGCGCATTCGGACGTGCGGGCATTATGAGTTCGGTCATGTCTTTTGGGTTGACCAATGCTCGTGGTATTCATGGATTTGATGAACGAGTGTTCAAACCATTTTTGGACACGTTTGTGATAGTGTTCATTGATGATATCTTGGTTTATTCTCGCTCGAGGCGGGAGCACGCGAGCATTTGAGGCTGTCTTGTGATTCTCCGGGACCAGCGATTATGCGCCAAGTTTTCCAAATGTGAGTTTTGGTTGACTTGATGGCGTTTCTTGGGCATATTATGGGTGATGGCATTCGAGTTAATCTGGCCAAGATCGAGCGATCGAGACTTGGCCTAGACCTACTACTCCGGCGAGGTTCGCGATTTTACGGGCCTTGCGAGGATATTATCGGCGGTTCGTAGAAGTTTGCTTCTATCTACGCACCATTGACTAGGTGACTCGGAAGCAGCCAAGTTCGATGGTGATGCTTGTGGCGGGGTTTCGATTCTTGAAGGAGAGATTGACGGCCGCCCCGTTCTTACTCTTCGGAGGTCCGACGGTTATGTCGTGTATTGTGATCGTCGGGCATCGGGTTGGGATGTGTGTTGATGCGGCATGGCGGGGTTATAGCATATGCATCCCGGTGAAGAAACACGAGAGGAACTACCCGCATGATTTGGAGTTGGCGGCCGTAATTCACGCTTTGAAGATGCGGAGGCACTATTTGTATGGGGTTCACGTGGATATTTATACGGACCACAAGAGCCTCCAGTATATCTTCACGGAGGAGAGCCGAACTTCACGGCGAGGCGGTGGTTAGAGTTGCTAAGGATTATGATGTTGATATCTGTACCACGGGAAGGCCAATATTGTGGCGGATGCTCTTAGTCGTAGGTCGATGGGAGCCTATCGGATGTGCGGCTAGAGAGGAGGACATGGTTCGTGATTTGCATCGATTAGCGAGCCTTGGTGTCCGTTTGATTGATTACGATAGCGATGGGGTTAGAGTTCGTGAGGTTGCGAGTCTTCCATCGTCGAGGAGGTGAAGAGCGGCAGTTCGAGGATCCGGCTTTGATTCGATATCGTGATCTGACTCTTACGTGAGGCAAGGGTCGCTTTTGAGGTAGCACGATGGGGTGCTAAGGTTTGAGGCGGTGTGTGTTCGGATGTTTGAGGACTTGGCGAGTTCTTGGGGAAGCACACGGCGGCGTTACTCTATCCATCCGGTCGACCAAGATGTACCACGACGCAGAGATCGGTGTATTGGTGGGATGGCTTGAAGAGGCGTTGCGAGTTCGTAGCTCGGTGCGTGTTGTCGCAGTGAAGGTAGAGCACGAGGCACGGTGGTTTATTCTGAACGATTGAGATCGACACGGAAGTGGGAGGTAATCAACATGGACTTCATCACGGGATTACCTCGCACTCGGAGGAGACATGATTCTATATGGGTTATCGTCGGCGGTGTGAAATCAGCCCACTTTCTTCCGTCGGACGACTTTTGGTGAGGATTATGCCGACTTTACATCAGAGATCGTCGGTGCATCGAGTCCCTACTTCGATCATATCGCAGAGGAGCCCGATTTACGGCTAACTTCCGAGGTCCTTCGAGAGGGTTTAGGGGCCTTGGTGAGCACGAGTCTGCATTTCATCCTGAGCGAGCGGACAGCAGAGCGCACTATCCAGACTCTTGAGGATATGCTGCGAGCCTGTGTTATTGACTTCAGTGGTAGTTGGGAGGATCATTTGCCTCTAGTTGAGTTTGCGTATAATAATAGCTACCACTCCAGTATTCAGATGGCGCCTTATGAGGCCTTGTATGGGAGGAAGTGCAGATCGCCTATAGGTTGGTTCGATGTGGACGAGGTGCAGCTAGTGGGACCAGATTTGGTGCAGCAGGCAGTGGATAAGGTGAAGCATTGGGCCATTTCAGATTTGGTGCAGCAGGCAGTGGATAAGGTGAAGCATCGTCGGCATCTTGAGTTCGAGGTTCATGATTGGGTTTTCCTAAAGGTGTCACCCATGAAGGGTGTGATGATATTTGGGAAGAAGGGGAAACTCAGCCCTAGGTACATTGGGCCATTTCAGATTGTCCGCAGGGTAGGCAAGGTTGCCTATGAGTTGGATCTGTCGTCCGATCTGGAGGCAGTACATCCGGTTTTTCACGTATCTATCTTTGAGAGATGTATCGGGGATCCATCTAGGGTACACCGATTGGCGATGTCAGTGTGACCAGGGGTTATCGTATGAGGAGATTCCCATAGCGATAGTCGATCGTCGAGTTAGGCGTCTGCGGGACGAAGGGCGTGGCCGTCAAAGTCTTGTGGCGGAACGAGCTCGAGAGAGAGATGACGTGGGAAGCCTTGGAGGACATGAGGCGAAGTATCTCACCTATTCCCACACCTCGGGTAATTCACTTTCCTACTTGTAAATTTTCGTTATCGTTTATGCCTAAGTGTTGTTTTGTGGCCGCGTGTGGTATTTGCAAACTGTTTAAGTTATGAAGAATCTTGTCGTTAACTGTCTTGAGAAGGAACATTCGGGACGAATGTTTCTAAGGAGGAGAATGTAATACCGTATTTCGAATATATGCGTGGGAATACGTCTAAAAAGTTTGGCCTTAGTTAGCCTTGGGCGTTTTCTTTTGTACACAAATCTCTAAAATAATCGTATTCAGACGAAACGTTTCCACGACTTTCGTAGAGTAAATTCGGCTATGCCATTTCTTATTTTTGCGGATTTTTAGAGAGGCGAAACATTTTGGACCAACGGGAGGGTGACATGTGTCACCCTCGCATTGAAACAAGTGGGGTGGCTTTGGGCGATTGGGCGTCAAAAAGGGTGTTGGCCTTGGCGATTGGTTCCTTGCTTAGGCCTTGTTTTGTGCCATGTTTTGTGGAGTGTTTTGTGGAGTGTTTTGTGGAGTAGGGGTTAGGGTGCACTTGGCTTGATCTTGGCCTTACACTTGCCTTGCACTTGTCTTCATCTTGGCCATTGGTTGGCCAAGGCTTGAGCTATAAATACCCCTCTTGAGATGAAGAGTTCTTCATCCACAAAAGCTTTCCAAGTCTAAAAATCCTTCCCTCTCCCTTTGTAGCAATTCGTCCAACAGGCCCCCTCGAGAAGCTTGGCGAGGCTACCCCTACTAGCCGAAACCTACCCCCCCTCCCTTGGTAGAAAAGTTGCCTTCTTGTTTTGTTATAATGCCCAAAATACCCTAGCCCAAATACCTTAGTACTTAGTAGAAGTTGTGAAGAACTTCTAAGGTTTCCTTGGAGCATACAACTTAGGAGCAAAACCTTGCTCAGGCGCGACTTTTTCTAGGATATTATTGGGCTTACCGAGGTAACTAATCCTAACCCTCTTTTGAATTAGAGAATACTTACTGTTGTAGAATAAGAATAAGTATAAATACTTAGAAGAATAATCAAACTGTACTTACATAGGACTGTTTTCACAGTAGACTTATATAGCTCACCAGGTAGGGAAGTGCTGCCCGACTTACCGTAGAATTATGAACCCTCTGTTTAGAATGACCTTCAGAGTAGTCTTTGATAGATATATGTGACTATTATAGGCTGACTCTCTGCGCGCGACATATTCAACTTGGCAGGTGGTTTTCGCTGAGAAGGTATGTGATTCTTCCTAAAGCATGATATTTTACAATATATAGTACGGTAGACGTACATGTGTTAACTGAATAATACTTACGGCAATGTCTTTTGACTTAAGCTTTGAATAATACTTATGGTAATGCCTCACGGCTTAAGCTTTGAATAATACTTACGGCGGTGCCTGCTTAAGCTTTGAATAACAAAGAAGCGAAAACATTTCAAAAGATTATTGAATCATTTTTAACGAAGATAAATATTTGGTTTTAAAACAAAAGCTTAAGAGTTATACTAGCTTTATGGGAAGTTAGGTATAACAACTTAAGAAGATAAAAAGGCTGTTTACTTGTTTGTTTATAAAAGCCTTGTATTGATTTACGTTAAGTGTAGTGAGATTTGTGTGATAAGTAGACATATTATGATGCTACAGGTTAGTGTCTTGAATTCTTTGTGTAAAAGGGTCATTCTTCTTTGTGCTTACGTTGCTAACCGGTAAGTCCGTTGTCTTGTTATTGTATCACCTACCCCGATTTGTTATCACAGGGCTTGCCTCGATGCGGTCTATACGGCTATGCGGTCTGTGAGACTATGCGGAGCAGCGGTATGCTCGAGATTGATCATTCGGGTGTTTAGCACGATGCGGGGATTCCTATGCGGTCTGTTGAGACTACGCGGTCTTTTGAGGCTATGCGGGCTGCGGGAGCCTAGGCGGATCTGGGGTTGGCTGCCCCGACGCGGGAATACCTCATGCGGTGCGTGTGTGACCTATGCGAGTGCGGAAGTCGAGGACTAGGCACGCGAGAATGATACTATGGGCGATTGGCCTTGCTTCGATCATTCGCGGCCTAGAATAGACCTGTTACAGTTTTCCTATTACTGTTGCTGTTTGTGATGTGACACTATGTGCAATTGAACTGATTGTATTGGTGAAAAGGTGTTAAATACTTTGATTTTATTTCAGTTCTTTATAGTTTCACATACTTGGTACTGTTGTCTTGACCTCGCCCGGGCTGCGTTCAATCTGCGGTAAGGGCAGCGGTGCTAGATCCACATTCCTAGGATCTCTACGTTGGTGTCAGGAGCTCCATCCTTTCCGGAGGCTCTACTTTTGGGTATGATCTCCTGTTGTAGATAGTTTTATGCGATCGAGGGTATGGCGGCCCCTGTCCGCCATAGTTGTATATTTCCTTAGAGTGCAGTAGTCTGTTATGCGATGTCGGATGAATCGCTAAACCATGTTTTTATATATATGCCGAAAGGCGATGTTTTCTCACTTAAACTGTGTTCTATTTTATAAACTGTTTCATGTCTTGCTTTATATTTCCGCTGATTACTCTGATGTATGACTACTTGGGTGCCCCGGTAAGGCACCAGTCACGGGCCCTGGAACGGGTCGTGACAAAAGGACCTTGCTGTTCTGGCCCTCTTCTGCTGTCCTTGGTTAACCCGTCGATCTCTACGTTTCTCGGCCTGCTGCGCATAAGCCCGTACACAGGCCATGCTCAAGCCTAACTGAAGAATTACTCTTGCACAACCCTCTCTTAGATAGTCATCAAGACTCGCGGTACATCGGTACTCTCTAGTAGCCAAATCCATAGCTAGTAACAGGGTCGCCTCCTTGCAATCTATATTCTCTGTCCCCGGTCGTGGAACTGAAGGTTCAAATGTCATGGCGCGATGGAGCTGCCGCCGTGCTAAACTCTGTGAAGTGGTGACGAGCATAACTCCCGAATGAAATACCACCGGTGATGATTGGGCTGCGTCCACGTAACCCTCAGACTTACTCGCGACTCCTCGGCTGCCTTGCCCTCCTGGGCCCGGGTTTGCCCTACGCGGAGGCATAACGTTAAGGGAAAGAAATACGTTAGAGGGTCCAACTTACAACACAGCTCTAAGGCACGATCTCAGAGTGAGAAGAATGGAAACCAATCCTAAATATCCTATAGCCTCCTGATTATTGGTGTGGTGCACAACACACCGATAATCAAGACTCTACTAGATACGGTCTGTAGACACTTTCTGAGGATTAACTGCTCTGATACCACTTTTGTCACGACCCGAACCCGGGCCCGTGACTGGTGCCTTACCCCGGGCACCCTAGCGATACAACATCAGAGTAATCAGCGGAACATAAAACACAACATGAAATATTGCAAAGGAAACACATATTTATCGGAAGAAAAGTTGCCTTTCGGCATATATATATATATAAAAACTTAGATCCGAACAGTTACATCCCAATACAACCCTTCCCACAACAGTACTACATACCTCTACGAATGATATGACAACAACGACGGGACAGGGCCCCGTCATACCCCTGAATGTAAGCACCTACAACAACAGGGGACTAGACCAAGATAAGCCTCCGGAGAAACGGAGCTTCCCAAACGCTGAATGACCACTAGGCGAGGATCAACGGCGGTGTACCTTTACTGCGGCATGAACGCGGCCCCGAAGGAGGTCTGACAGTACCAAGTATGTGAAATCAAAAATCGTAAATGAAATCATAGTAGTCTAAATAAAGCAGAGACATGTATGATAACCAAACTACGATTCCTGATAAATAGCGATCATGTCAAGTCGGGGACTCACGCCTCAAAGTCATCACTCAAATATAACTATGGGTCTCACGCCCACAACATCAATCATGCCCGTGGAATACCTTCCTCGCCAGCTGGCGATCTATGATATAAAAGCACCAGAGTACATATGAACACCAGTCCCACCGTGTCGTAATAAAGCGTGCGGGGTAAATGCGAAGGCATAGCCGACTACTAAAACCACAGTACCAACAAGGTCATAAAGCGTATCATGAGATCTGTCTAGACCGTCACATGATCAAAGCCGCCACTCGCCGCGATATCTAATGTGCGCGTCTAGCCCCGAACTTCCGCGACTCGCATAAGCCACTCGATGGCCCGCATGAGGTATTCCCGCATCGAGGGTAGCTACTCCCGGCAACGTCCCGACTCGCGATCCGCGTGGCCACATAGACCGCATGACCATAAAGGCCGCTAACACGGAACTCTCGTAGCTCGCACGGGTCACCTGGACCGCGTAGGTATCCTCGAATCATAGGTCACACGCAGACCGAGTCTACCCCGACGGAGGGCTTAACCCCCGGAATCATGAGTGATATGATACTAACATAACAGCTTATCGTTAAACAACATAAGCACAACAAGGGAAACCCCTTTACACAAATATCACAAGATACTAACACACGTAGCATCCTAACATGTTTACTTTATCAAATCAACAAGAAAGTATGACAAGACTATCACAAACCAACACAATCAAGTTATTCACACAAGGTACTTTCTGCTTTAAGTTAACAAGTTCGGGTTTTTATCCCCAAAGTACTTCATACATTAACTCTTTTAAAAGATCCGTTTCTTTCACAAAAGTCACACAATACCCGTAGTATAAAAAAAATGAGTGACTATCTTTTTAAGTAAACCCAAACACTTCCTTTTGTAAAATCAAGTAACCACATTATTTTCCAAACGTTCAAGTTTGCCTAATTTCAATTACTCAAGTTTCTCATTTTCGAAAGGTTTTGTAGTTCATAGTATTAATCACTTAATAATATAAATCTCCTTTAAAACAATTTGAGAAACATATACCTTATATGTGAGTAGGTTATTCTTGTTTATAACAATCTTATAACAGCAACCATGATCTAGGAAATGTAATATCATTTTGTCTCATCTTAGCTTCTATGCAGATGGAGGTTTCTACTGGTTTTAATAATACTGGATTAGTCAATACATTTCCCTTTATTAGCGCTGCTGTGGTTTGTTCGATACTTATTCTCATTTCCGAAATCAGTAAAACATTATTCTTTTAAAATCAAGTACTCATTACTCGCGAATGAGGTTTTACAACATTTTTAGCAAAATGTTACATATCAAGTCAATTAGGTTAAGTCTCTTATCTTTCAAGATCAAGTCTCTTAACTTCTACAATAAATAAACCATTCTGTTACTTACATAAAGTCGTTATAACTAACTTCCCATAAAGCTATTATAACACCCTATGTTTTGAACCAACCAAACTCATTTAGCACATGCGTCTACGTCTTACATAGTTTACAAAACATCATGCTAGAAAGGATAGGAAGAGGTTCACATACCTCGCGACGATTATCGACAATTAGCAATATGCTCCACAGTAATGTACCCCTGCTAGCCTTTTCCACTCATCAAGTAGAATGCGCTACTCGTAGTACTTCCACCTATATAGGCCACAACCGTCTATTAACTTCTAAACACTCGGTCCCATATTCTACAGAAAATTCGGCAGCACCTCTGTTACACCCCGGAAATTTCAGGATATGTTTCTAAGAACGTACATAAGAACTCAAATGTTAAGATTTGAGACGAGTAAAAATTTATCGGAATTTTGGAATTTGTCGGAAAATGAAATATTGCGACGAACGGGAGGGAGACACGTGTCACCCCCCTTAATACTCTTGGACGAAATTGACATGGGGGAAATGGTCATTTGACCATAATTTAAAAGATCAAGTCTTGCAAAGGCAAAAGCTTGACATTGTTGACCAAGTCAATGCCACTTGGCTTGATCCTTGTGAAGTGCATCCTAACCACCCATTTGTTCTAATCTTGACCCTCCATCTTGTTATATATGTATACTAGTGCAAGACAAGGCAAAACACTTAGGCAAATTTTACAAAAATTTTGAAGAACTCAATAGAGGCTCTCGGCTTAGGCTTAGGGTTTGAAGGGAAAAATTTTGTTTGTTGTCCAATAATCTCCCCACTTTAAACCAAGGTACCTAAGGGTATTATAAGTGTATCTCAATAGAAAGATCCCGGAAAAATGGTGTTTTCGTATTAGTCGCAAGGCGAAAACCTAAAGGGTTATTCAACTTTGAAGTTGAAACTTGAAGATGAGTTTTTCATAAGCTTCTAAGGGTGGCTTGGGGTGGATTGGAATGTCGAAAGGAGGAGCTAAAGGTGCTAGAGATCGACTTGTACTCTTGGATCATATTTGGGCTAATTGAGGTATAATCTTCGTTTTACTTTTGTAATTGAAGATTTCATGTTATGATAAGTTATAAGTGGTCATGTGATATGTGTTTTGAAGTTTGATAAGTGTTATGGAATTGGAAGCTCAAAATCCGAAAATGACATATTTAGCCATTTGAAATTGAAATCCAATTTGATCGATAAATTGAATTGTCGCATGTTACCTACTTGGAAAATGTAGTAGCTATAATTAATGGCGGCTTGATATCATATTATGCTACCAATTTGGATTGAATTGGAAATTGAATAAGAATTGGTATTGTTATATACATTGTGGCGAAATTGGACTAGTAGTTGTATTAGTTTGTTATCGTTTGTGGGGCGGAATTTTACACGTCTAGTAGGCGTGTAATCCCCTATTGATTAATTGCTTGGATTGTGCCTTAAATGTGGCGTGTTTGGTTATTGTATCCGGCCTTGAAAAAGGTGGCAAAGTGAGTAGAAACAAAGGAAGTGTTGTCCGATTTTCCGTAGAATTTAGTGACTTGCACTTGGAATATTCTACGTTTGAAACTAGAAGTTAATAGACGTACTATGGTCATTATAGGTTGACATACTACGTACGGCGATTGGACTTAGCAAGTGGATTAAACCGAAGAGGTATGTGGAACTTTCTTATCTCTTGAGCATGATCAAGTGTAAATGTATAGTGCGGTAGGCGTCAAGATTTTGACAATCTAGTTTATTTGATATCCTTGGCTTATTTTAAGAATGCCCAAGTTGTTTGAGTTAGGGAATTAACTCACTTGTTTAAATATTAAGGATATCTTGGTTTTCCAAAAGCTAAGAGACTTTAAGTATGTTGAAAGTATCTTGATACTTGTTGTTATGGAAAGTTTAAAGAGTGGTTTACTCTAAGTAATTTAAGCATGTTAAGGGACTTGAAGAGTTTTAAAGTATTGTGATACTTGTTTCGTTTTAAACGTATAAGTCCCTTGGATAGGAAATTGTACTTGACTAAGGTATAAAGTGAATATAACGACTTTATGGGGAGTTGGTTATATTGGCTTAATGGAAAGATAAATGGCTTGATTTAATGGAAGGCAATTCGATTTTAAGGCATCAATTGCCTAAAGTTTTATAAGAAAAGGAGTCACTTGATTTAGAAACCTAACTTTATTTCTAAGAGTATTGTGACTTGTCTTGAAAAGAAATTGTAACTTGATACTACGGTTATTAGTGTCTTGGAAGGTTTATAATGAAATGAGTCATTTTAAAAAAGAATAGAAGTACGTAGTACTTTGGGTTAAATTCCCGGATTTTTTTATAAAAGACATGATAGTGCCTTAGGTAAACTAAAATGAGAGTGTATATATGTATAACAAGAATAATAAGAAGTTAGGGGATTTCTTAACTTGCTTATGTATTGTATGATAAGCCGGTAGTGCTTATGTTATGTGTGATAGCCGGATTTGTGCTAGTAATATACTATTCGTTGCGGGGTCATTCCCCGGGTTTGTGGCATTGCATATTTCTGTGGATTTGCTACCCACGATGCGAGGAATACCTCATGCGAGTCCGTAGGGCTTATGCGGGTGAAATAGTCCCATGCGGGCGGGTCCAGCCTATGCGAGGAATACCTCATGCGAGTCCGTAAGGGCTTATGCGGGTGAAATAGTCCCATGCGAGGAATACCTCACGCGGGTCCACTGGATCTATGCGGGTGAAATAGTCCCGGGAATAGGATTGCTTAATGACACTGCGGGCGGGTGGTCCTGCTTTGATCGTGAGCTTTCCTACTTTATATTGTAAGTATACCCCTATTTACTCTCATTGTTAGTAAGGCACAGTGTACTGTTAATTGAGTTATCATACATGTCTCCAGTTTTATTTTAGACTTATGATTTCATTCTGATACTTTCGATTTCACATATTTGGTACATGTTGTCTTGACCTCGCGAGGCTGCGTTCATGCCGCAGTAAAATGCTGATTCTTGATCCTCGCTCTTAGGATCCTTTGTCATTTGTTGAAGCTCCTTTATTCCGGAGGCTTATCCCTGGTATTGTCGGGTATTGTACATTCAGGGGTATGGCGGGGCTCTGTCCCGCCAGAGTTGTTATTCTTAGAGGTCTGTAGTCACATTGTGTATTGGGTTGTAAAGAAAAAAAATGTAATGTTCTATTTCTGGATTGAGTATATTTTTACGGAAGGTGGCCTTATCGGCTAGCCTGTTGTTAATTTATGTTTAAGTATTTTTTTTAGTTGTGTATGTTCCGCTGCTATTCTCTGATGTTTACCAAAAGGGGTGCCCAGGTAGGGCACCAGTCGCGGGCTCGGCGTCGGGTGGTGTCAAAGTGGTATCAGAGCAGTTAGTCCTCGGAAAGTGTCTACAGACCGTGTCTACAGACCGTGTCTAGTAGAGTCTTGATTATCGGTGTGTTGTGCACCACATCTATAATCAGGAGGCTGCAGGACATTTAGGATTGGTTTCCATTCTTCTCACTCTAAGATCGTGCGATAGAGCTGTATGGTTAGGGTCGTCTCTCCCTAACAAGTTATGATTGTTTGCAGCTACGAGAAAGGCAGCAGTGACCCAGGAAGGATTATGTGGATTGCGTATCCAGGTTGGTAATGTTTGTAGTATAGTTGGTATTGTGACATACAACTATACGGATTTATGTTTGGGGGTCACATGTGTGTTGCCTAGGATGATTTTAGATTACCAGGATTGGGTAAGGACTAAATAAATACCGGGAAGGTATGAACAGTTAAGGAACTCTCATCAAGGTTTTACGTGCTAGTTTGAGATAATTAGGTGATGATGAGTTGTGTGAGAATGTAATGGACCCTTAAGAAGTTAATTAAGAGACTAAATGGAAGACTATGTTATAGATTGAGCTACGTAGTAGAATTTCGAGAATGGTACGGGTGAGAGCCGTATGGTTGTTGTGGTCAAGACAACACGACTATGATTTTACGAGAAGTTTTTGTACCCGGTTACGGGGGGCTGATAAGTTAGGCTTGGAGCATGGAAATTGCGAGCCTGAGAATGTGATAACCGTCGAGACCTTAGGTATATAAGGCCTTCTCGGGTAGTAAAGTTAAGTCAGACCAAGGGTAAGAGTTAAGTGCGACGCCGAGTCGAGTTGAGGACCTATTAAGGGTCGCCCCATAGCTTGAAATGAAATGGGATCACTTGGTAGTAGTCCCGCTACGTGACAGGGTCACGAGGGTGTAAGGCCCAAGTCTAGTTAATCGTTTTATGGGTTCGTGGACGATTCCACGGAACCAGGTTGCGAGCCGAATCGGCCTTATGTTGTTTAATTTTGTAACTCCAAAGTGGAGGCGAGTTAGTATGAAATTTATGTATGTAGTCGGAATAAGTTTGGAAGTCTGAGAGAAGAGTGCGACCGTGAAAAGAGAGCAACCAAGTGTAAAGAAATAAAGCCTGAATCCATGAGAACCTTTCGAGGTGACTACACCCGTGAGTGTTGGGTGGTAGCTGAGAAGGTAGATAATAATTGCCGGTAACGATAAAGTAGTTGGACCCAGCAGAGCTGTTATGACAGACAGTGAGGTCATTATGAGTTCGGGCTAGTTGGCCTCTTGTTATGCCAACGTTGATTGCAGAGAGAGATTGACTCAATTCCAGTTTTACGGTGTCGATTTTCGATGGAAAGGAGAGAAGTGGTAGTAACCAGTGAATTATCCTTCCTTCTTTGGCATCGTTGTTTTCTTTTTAAGTCTGTGTGACTTGTTCACTTGGGGTAAATTGACGCAGGAAGTATGTGATAAATGAATTTAAAGGAATTTATGTTAAGTGCCCTTGGAAGTACTTGGAGTTGGTGTAGGGTGGCGTTCAGGGCCACGACCTTCCAGATAATTTCAGGAAAATGTGCAAGGCAAGAAAGAAATAAATGCAGTCTTTGCGTGAAAGCGAGGCATCTTTGGTAGGTTGGAAAATCTACACGAACTTAAAGGCGGTGCGTGATGATTAGATAATTATTGGACCGCAAGAGGACCCTGTGATTAGGGTTGTGACTCCAAGGAAAGTTTAAGTAAGGGAGATAAGTTCTCTTCCCCACGTAAAAGGACAGTTTTGCGTATTATGGGGTTACGTGTACCCATGTTGTTAGACGAAGGATATAAGACTGGTAAGGTCTTCGGTATCGTCATGCCATAGGTTACAGTTGTGGATAACCGTGGAAAAAGTGTTGGGTTGGAGTAATAAAGAACGACGTACGAATTGGTCGAGGAAGTATTGTAAAGATATAAATGTAAGTTGCACGAGTCATGATTACCCCAGACGAGTGTAAAGACCATTAGTAGATAATGGGCAGTAAGAACGCTTCGAGGAAATGTGGTAACACCTGTACTGACAAGAAAGATAGTAAGAAGTTACGGAGGGATAGGGGATCCCAGGACAACGTGAAATAACTTACAGGAGAGACGAGTAGACACTCGAACGATAGGAAATCTTGACAAGTCATCGAGTATGCAATTAGTGAATTGAGGTTGAATACTGACTATAAGCTCTGCGGTGGAGAAAATAATCGGGTTACTACTTGTGAAATCAAGGAAATCTCCCTAAATTGTGTTTGATTGTAAGTCTTAGCCATAAGGCAAGCAAAGGAATTAAGTCTAAGTTAATGAAAAGTTTGGTTTAATGAGAGAAAAGGAAACAAGAACCATATTTGAAATTAATGACACCCGAATATTTCGCAAGAATGAGAAGGGTTTCCAGTTATGGGAAGATAAGTTGATTCGACTATAGTTATAACCCCTCCTGTGAGACTAGAGGGTTAAATTATTATGATAACACGTTGGGTATTGGGCTAGGTTGTGTGCTGACGCAACCCGATAAGGATAGAACCTATGTTTTCCCGGTAGCTAGCGAAGCAGGAAAGGAAATTGCGCCACTCACGATTTAGAGTTGGCGGCAGTTAAAGCATGCCTTGAAGATTTGGGGGGCATGACGTATATACAGACTTCATGTGGATACTTGTGCAGACCACAAAAGCCTCCGGTATATCTGCAGACTGAGGCAGTAGAATTTGCGACACCGATGGTGGTTAGAGTTACTCAAGGATTGTGTTATTGATATCATATACCATCCGGGGAAAGCCAAGTCAGTTACAGATACTCTTTGTGGTGGACCTAAGGGTAGTCTTCCAGATGGGCAGCCAGATAGACAGGATGTAGTCTGTAAGATTCTTCAGTTACCAAGCCTAAGGGTTCGATTATTTGTTTCCAAGGTTAATGAAGTTCTGATCCGAGAGGTTTCCGAGTCTTCCATCGTTGAGGAAGTAAAGAGGCGACAGTATGAGGATCCAGTTATGATACGGTATCGAGATACGACTCTCCGAGGAGAGAAGAGCCTGTTTGAGTAGCACCAGACGGGTCTTTGTGAGATGAGGATAGATTGCATGTACCGGTCTGCAGGACTAGTCGCAGAGTTTTAGGGAGGCATACAGTGCTTATTGCTCGCACTGTTCGAGGTCGACTAAGTTTTGTCGTGACCTCAGATGTATGTATGGGTAAGATGACCGGAAAAAGGGACGTAGCAGAGTTGTTGCTTAATATCCGAATTAGTAGCAGGTCATGGTTGTGTACCATAAGCCCAGTGGGCTATTGCAGGCGATTGAAATCCCAACCTAGATATGAGAGGTAATTAATATGGATCTTGTTACAGGGTGGCATCGTACTCGGAGGAAGTGCGACTCCCTGGGGGTCATGGTAATTAGGCTGGCGAAACCAGCCGTGTTCTTTCGGATTGGGACCACTTACTCGGCTGAGGTTTATGCTAGCATGTATAGCAGGGGGGATTGTGAGACTGCACAGGGTCCATACGTGTATGATATTCGACAGATGAGCTCGATTACAGATAACTTCTGGAGGTTTTTCAGAAGGGTTTTAGGGACACAGGTGAGTCTCAGTGGTGCATTACACCCTCAGACCGATGGACAGGCAGAGCGTACTATCCAGACACTTGAGGATAGGTTGCGGGCCTGTGTTCTTGATTTCAGATATAGCCGGGAGGGTTAACTGCCTCTTGTCTTGTTACGTACGATAACAGATACCCTTCCAGTTTTTAGATGGCCCTGTAGGAGGCCTTGTATGTAAGAAGTGTAGATCGCCGGTTGGATGGTTCGACATAGGCGAGGTTCAGTTATTTGGAGCGGGCTGTGGATAAGGCGAAGCTTATCCGGGAAAGATTATTAGTAAGCTTAGAATCAGCAGAAGCTTTATGCAGATAATCGACATTGACACATGGGGTTCAGCTTGACATTTTAGTATGAGTATTGTTATGAGGCCTCGTGTGGTATTATTGGTATGTAGGGGTTGTAAAAGAAGACTATGTCGCTATCTTTAAGTTGACTCCCGAAAGAACATTCGGGGACGAATGTTTCTAAGGGGGGAAGAATGTTACACCCCGGAAATTTCAGGATATGTTTCTAAGAACGTACATAAGAACTCAAATGTTAAGATTTGAGACGAGTAAAAATTTATCGGAATTTTGGAATTTGTCGGAAAATGAAATATTGCGACGAACGGGAGGGAGACACGTGTCACCCCCTTAATACTCTTGGACGAAATTGACATGGGGGAAATGGTCATTTGACCATAATTTAAAAGATCAAGTCTTGCAAAGGCAAGAGCTTGACATTGTTGACCAAGTCAATGCCACTTGGCTTGATCCTTGTGAAGTGCATCCTAACCACCCATTTATTCTAATCTTGACCCTCTATCTTGTTATATATGTATACTAGTGCAAGACAAGGCAAAACACTTAGGCAAATTTTACAAAAAATTTGAAGAACTCAATAGAGGCTCTCGGCTTAGGCTTAGGGTTTGAAGGGAAAATTTTTGTTTGTTGTCCAATAATCTCCCCACTTTAAACCAAGGTACCTAAGGGTATTATAAGTGTATCTCAATAGATAGATCCCGGAAAAATGGTGTTTTCGTATTAGTCGCAAGGCGAAAACCTAAAGGGTTATTCAACTTTGAAGTTGAAACTTAAAGATGAGTTTTTCATAAGCTTCTAAGGGTGGCTTGGGGTGGATTGGAATGTCGAAAGGAGGAGCTAAAGGTGCTAGGGATCGACTTGTACTCTTGGATCATATTTGGGCTAATTGAGGTATAATCTTCGTTTTACTTTTGTAATTGAAGATTTCATGTTATGATAAGTTATAAGTGGTCATGTGATATGTGTTTTGAAGTTTGATAAGTGTTATGGAATTGGAAGCTCAAAATTCGAAAATGACATATTTAGCCATTTGAAATTGAAATCCAATTTGATCGATAAATTGAATTGTCGCATGTTACCTACTTGGAAAATGTAGTAGCTATAATTAATGGCGGCTTGATATCATATTATGCTACCAATTTGGATTGAATTGGAAATTGAATAAGAATTGGTATTGTTATATACATTGTGGCCGAAATTGGACTAGTAGTTGTATTAGTTTGTTATCGTTTGTGGGGCGGAATTTTACACGTCTAGTAGGCGTGTAATCCCCTATTGATTAATTGCTTGGATTGTGCCTTAAATGTGGTGTGTTTGGTTATTGTATTCGGCCTTGAAAAAGGTGGCAAAGTGAGTAGAAACAAAGGAAGTGCTGTTCGATTTTCCGTAGAATTTAGTGACTTGCACTTGGAATATTCTACGTTTGAAACTAGAAGTTAATAGACGTACTATGGTCATTATAGGTTGACATACTACGTACGGCGATTGGACTTAGCAAGTGGATTAAACCGAAGAGGTATGTGGAACTTTCTTATCTCTTGAGCATGATCAAGTGTAAATGTATAGTACGATAGACGTACAAGATTTTGACAATCTAGTTTATTTGATATCCTTGGCTTATTTTAAGAATTCCCAAGTTGTTTGAGTTAGGGAATTAACTCACTTGTTTAAATATTAAGGATATCTTGGTTTTCCAAAAGCTAAGAGAATTTCCAAGTTGTTTGAAAGTATCTTGATACTTGTTGTTATGGAAAGTTTAAAGAGTGGTTTACTCTAAGTAATTTAAGCATGTTAAGGGACTTGAAGAGTTTTAAAGTATTGTGATACTTGTTTCGTTTTAAACGTATAAGTCCCTTGGATAGGAAATTGTACTTGACTAAGGTATAAAGTGAATATAACGACTTTATGGGGAGTTGGTTATATTGGCTTAATGGAAAGATAAATGGCTTGATTTAATGGAAGGCAATTCGATTTTAAGGCATCAATTGCCTAAAGTTTTATAAGAAAAGGAGTCACTTGATTTAGAAACCTAACTTTATTTCTAAGAGTATTGTGACTTGTCTTGAAAAGAAATTGTAACTTGATACTACGGTTATTAGTGTCTTGGAAGGTTTATAATGAAATGAGTCATTTTAAAAAGAATAGAAGTACGTAGTACTTTGGGTTAAATTCCCGGATTTTTTTTTATAAAAGACATGATAGTGCCTTAGGTAAACTAAAATGAAAGTGTATATATGTATAACAAGAATAATAAGAAGTTAGGGGATTTCTTAACTTGCTTATGTATTGTATGATAAGCCGGTAGTGCTTATGTTATGTGTGATAGCCGGATTTGTGCTAGTAATATACTATTCGTTGCTGGGTCATTCCCCGGGTTTGTGGCATTGCATATTTCTGTGGATTTGCTACCCACGATGCGAGGAATACCTCATGCGAGTCCGTAGGGCTTATGCGGGTGAAATAGTCCCATGCGGGCGGGTCCAGTCTATGCGAGGAATACCTCATGCGAGTCCGTAAGGGCTTATGCGGGTGAAATAGTCCCATGCGAGGAATACCTCACGCGGGTCCACTGGATCTATGCGGGTGAAATAGTCCCGGGAATAGGATTGCTTAATGACATCTGCGGCGGGTGGTCTGCTTTGATCGTGAGCTTTCCTACTTTATATTGTAAGTATACCCCTATTTACTCTCATTGTTAGTAAGGCACGATTATCGTTAATTGAGTTATCATACATGTCTCGCTTTATTTTAGACTTATGATTTCATTACGCACTTTCGTTTCACATATTTGGTACATGTTGTCTCGACCTCCTTGGGGCTGCGTTCACGCCGCAGTAAAGTGCTGATTCGATCCTCGCTCTTAGGATCACTGTTGGTTTGTTGAGAAGCTCCTTTATTAGGAGGCTTATCCTCGTATTGTCGGTTATTGTACATTCAGGGTATGGCGGGGCCCCGTCACTTGAGTTGTTATTCTTAGAGGTGCAGTAGTCACATTGTGGATTGGGTTGTAAAGAAAAAAATGTCTTGTTCTATTTCGGATTGAGTATATTTTTACGGAAGGTGGCCTTATCGGCTAGCCTTTGTTGTTAATTTATGTTTAAGTATTTTTTTAGTTGTGTATGTTCATTGCTATTCTCGATGTTTACCAAAGGGTGCCTGGTAAGGCACCGATGGCGGGCCGGGTCAGTCGTGACAACCTCCCCGCAACAGCGTAAATCTCCTCTCAATCGAGTAGCTACCAAGCCAACCGGGGTTTATACGTCTAACCGGACGTATACAATTCTACTACGTGATAATACCACAAGTCTCTTTATGTCTGATCTATGTAATTCTGATTCGATTCTTTTCTTTATTCAGGCTTAAGTCAAAAGACATTGCCGCAAAGCTATGTTCAGATCTATATATAGTATACTTCAACTATATAATCATACAACATGTAATTTCCAATTACAACAAGGGGACAAGAATATTTACCTCGATAAGCCCAAAATTATCCAAGTATAAAGTCGATCCTGAGCAACGTTTAGCTCCTACTCCGGGTGCTCCAACCCGCTCCAAACAACCCCTAGAAGTTCTACGCAACTTCTTCTTAATACTCCAACCAACTATGGAGATTTTTCCTTAGGGTTTCAGTTTGAGACAAAAAGGACATAAGGTAGTATTTCCGGGCTCTACGTATAGAGGTATCTTTGGAATACTACAAGGTATACGGCTAAGGTATTTTGGGTATAGTAACAATACTTTGGAGAGTATTTCTACCAAGAGGGGGGTATTTATACGAGACAACACCACAAAGGGGGGGGGTGTATACCCCTCGGCCAACCCCACTAGGAGGGGTACTCGGCCAAGGGGAGGGTTCTCGGCGAGGGCCTCACGAGGGGAGGGACGAGAACACCACAAGAGATGGGGGGGGGGGGGGCAGGATTTTAGACTTAGGAAATTATTTTGGATGAAGAAGTCTTCAAAGGGGAAGGGTATTTATAGGCCAAGCAAAGGCCAACCAATGTCCAAGATCTAGCCAAGTGCTATGCAAGTGTAGGGCCAAGATGTGCCCAAGTGCCCCCTAGTCCCTACTCCTTAAAACCCTCACAAATATCTTGCCAAACCTTATCTTGAAATCGTCCACTTGACCGCCCACAACATCCGCCAATGAGAGGGTGCCAAGTGGCGCCCTCTCGTTGGTCCAACATGCTTCGTCTCTCGGAAAAATCCGCAAAAATTAAAAATGACATAGCCGGAATTTTCCCTTCGCAAGTTACGTAAAACGTTTCGTCGAAAAACGACTCTAACCGGGTGTTGTGCACAAAATGATTCGGCCAAGCCTACTTTAAGCTTCAAACTTTTCTACGTACGTCCTTACGTACATACTCTGGAAATACGGGGTATAACATTTTGGATAAAGAATTTCATCAACAAAGGGGGGGTATTTATAGGTCAAGAAATGGCCAACCAATGGCCAAGATTCTTCCAAGTGTTAGGCAAGTGTAGGGCTAGGATTAAGCCATGTGCACCTTATCCATCTACCACACCAACTTGCACAAAATATCCTACCTAACCCATCCCACCCTTTTCGTCCCTTTACCGCCCACTTCCTTCCAATGTGAGGGTGACACATGTCACCCTCCCGTTGGTCCAAAATGTTTCGTCTCTCGGAAAAATCCGCAAAAATTATAAATGACATAGCCGGAATTTTCCCTTCGCAAGCTTAGTAAAACGTTTCGTCGAAAAACGACTCCTTTCGGCACTTGTGTACAAATTTCGAAACTTGCCAAGTCTTAAGGCTTAAATTTTATACGTACGCCCTCACGTACATACTCTGGAAATACGGGGTATAACATTCTCCCCTCCTTAGAAACATTCGTCCCGAATGTTCCTTCTCAAGACGGATAACGATGAAGTTCTTCTAACAAGTTGTCCACGCCACACCTGGCCATGAAATAACACACATTCTCTTCCTTCCTTACTCGTCGTTCCCTTCTCGAACACTTGAACTCTTCTAGTATACGTACCACACTTCAGTCATCGCTTCAGTTTCCCAAAACTTTGGAGTCACCACCTCCAAACTTGGTCATCTTACTAGCCTCAATCTCTCTTAAGACCATTCCCGGCCTTCACGATCCGCTTCTGGTCGAACACATCCACGAACTCATACGATGGTCATCTAAACTTGGGCCTAGCATCCTCGTGACCCTACCACGGAGGACCACCTGAGCTGACCCACTCGAAAGCAGCCGCGGGTTGGCCCGCAACATGGCCCCAACCCGACCCACTTAACGCATCAAGCTCTTGTTTCCCGATCCGGAACAATCTTACCAAATCACGTCATGAAAGCTACCACTTCCCTCTCACACTACCCATGGACTTATCCTTTCAACCAACCATTTTTTTGACTCATAACTAACATAACGCTATCCGTTCATAGCACACAACAACAGATCATCATATCAAGTATGCAAAACTCTAGAGGGTTAAGGATATACCTGAATCTACCGCTCCACTCTAATCATAGGCACGCCTGCGGCATGCGTATGAAAGCGATGAACACGCCGCGATCGGTAGGCTGCGCTGCCGCCGGTGCCCCTCTATAAGCACGATCTCGTCACATGGCCCCGACGGCGCAGTGAAACAAGCACCGATAAAGACGACATTCCCGGGATGACGTCGCCCGCATCGTACTGGCTGAGGAGGACATGAATCCTGCTGGCTAGAACTCACGTATACCTGTGAACCAGAAGCCCTGGAGCTCTGACCAGCTCCCAAATACCCCGAACGTCCTGAAGACTGTGGAGGACCACTCTGTACTGGCGGAGGTACATAACTAGCTTTCTTCTGGCGGCGATGCGCCTCGAAAGTTACCAAAGGACCTGCTGTCCCGGCCTCTTCTCTGGCGATCTCGGTCGTTGGTCGACCTCTCCGTGCCTCACATCCTAGTGCATGAGCTTGCATGCGGGCAATGTCCATGCCGGTGAAGAGCTACACCTGCAAGCCTCTTCCAAGTAATCATCTAGCGATGCGTGGCGGTGTACTCGTCCTCCATATCGCCTACTACTGGGACATACCGAGCTAATGAGTCGAACTCCACATTGTACTCTCTAACCGTCCGCCCGTCCTGTCTCAACGTCAGAAATCTGTCGGCCCGAGCCCTCCTCATCTGTGGAGGCAAGAAGTGTGCAAGAAATGCCTTTGAGAACTCGTCCCATATAGCTGGAAGTGCATCCTCTCCCCGGGACAGCTCCCACGAATCAAACCAGTCGACTGCGGTATCACGCAGCCGATGCGAACCTAGGACCACTGACTCGGTCTCCGATGCCTTGATCACTCTCATGACCCGCTGTAACTGCCGGATGAACTCCTGCGGATCATCCTCAGGCCTCGACCCATAAAACTCTGGCGGGTTACATCTCAGAAAATCCCGTAGTCTCAAACTGTCTGCTCGGGGGTGAACTACGGGTGCTACTGGGCGAGGCTGCTGCGTCACCTATCCTCATATTCGGCGACCACGGCGATGGCGGGCCATCTCCTTGTAACCCATCTCCTCTGCCCCAGACTGTGGGACTGGAGGCTCAGGTACTGTAGTCTCAGCAGCCACTGCTGCGGCTCTAAACTCTGCTGGTGCTGGCGGCGTCGCGAAACTCGCCGTCGGAAGCACTGTCTCAGGTACTGACCGGGCCTGCGCCCTCGTACTCCTATGTATCCCACTAGCAGCTCCCTCGGCTGCCTTGCCCCCCTGGGCCAGGGTTGCCTTGCGCAGAGGCATAACTGGTAAAGGAAAGGAATACGTCAGAGGGGTCCAACTTATCACACAGCTCTAAGGCACGATCTCAGAATGAGAAGAATGGAAACCAATCCTAAATGTCCTATAGCCTCCTGATTATAGATGTGGTGCACAACACACCGATAATCAAGACTCTACTAGACACGGTCTGTAGACACTTTCCGAGGATTAACTGCTCTGATACCACTTTTGTCACGACCCGTTCCGGGGCCTGTGACTGGTGCCTTACCCCGGGCACCCTAGTGATACAACATCAGAGAAAAACCAGCGGAAATAAAAACGTTAAACATTCAAATAGACATGGATCAAGATAAAAGAAAATAGGCCAACCAAAAACGGTTGCCTTTCAACATATATATATATAGACATTTGAACAGTTACAATCCTTACAACCACGCCACAATTACTCTGCACCTCTAAGATTTATACAACAACTATGACGGACAGGGCCGCCATACCACGAATGTACAAGAACCTCTGCACTCGTGGTAACATACCAAAGATAAGCCTCCAAGGAACGGAGCTTCCAAGACGCTAAATGTGATCCTGGCGGGGATCGGCGGTCGATGTACCTCTACTGCGGCATGAACGCAGCCCGAAGGAGGTCGATAACAGTACCAAGTATGTGAAAGCGTAAATCAGTAAATGAAATCATAACGATCTATATAAAGCGGGAGACATGTTTGATAACCAAACTACGATTCATAACATAAAAGCGATCATGTCAAGTCGTGGACTCACGCCCTCAAAGTCATCCCTCATGCCCGTGTAACTCCTTCCTCACTGCCGGCAATCTAGGTACAAATCATGTGATACGTATAACATTTCTCGGCCCATCTCTTGGACACAGTATAGAAACGTGTGGAATACATTCCGGCTCATCTCATGAACTCGGTAGTCGGATGGAATACATTCCCGGTTCATCTCATGAACTCGGTAGTCGGATGGAATACATTCCCGGTTCATCTCATGAACTCGGTAGTCGGATGGAATACATTCCCGGTCCATCCCGTGGATGCGGTAGTCGAGTGAAATACATTCCCGGTTCATCCTATGAACGCGGTAGTCGAGTGAAATACATTCCCGGTTCATCCCATGAACGCGGTAGTCGAGTGAAATACATTCCCGGTTCATCCCCTGAACGCGGTAGTCGAGTGAAATACATTCCTTGCACAACAAGTCTATCACACGCAAACATAGGCAAGTTACACACAACTTAAAGTACTTTCATTTTATGACAAAGTCCGGGTTTTAACCCTAAAGTACTACGTACGTTAAATTCCTTTTAAGAGATCCATTACTTTTATAAAAGTCACCCGATACCCGTAGTATAAAAATAGATTGACTTACATCTTTTGAGTAAACCAAAACAACTTCCATACTTTCCTTTTTTAAAAACCAAATTAAGGCAATACCATGCCTTCTTTTTAGACCAAAACACTTCTCTTTTTAAAGTCAAGTTACCACATTAAAACCAATGATGAAACCCTTCTTTTGTTTTCATAAAGTCGTTTATAACTAACTTCCCATAAAGCTGTTATAACACTTTGTTTTCAAAACCAATTTAAGACAAAACAATGCCTTTCTTTTCCCTAGAGTTCCAGTTTGCCTAATTTCAATTACTCAAGTCTCTTTATTTTAGAAAAGTTTCATAGTTCGATGTATTAATCTCCTTTAAAGAAATTGAGTAACATATGCCATAGGCGTGAGCAGTTTATTCTTGTTTATAACCATTTGTTAAAGCAGCCATGATCTAGAAAAATGTAATATCATTTTGTCTCATCTTAGCTTCTATGCAGATGGAGGTTTCTACTGGTTTTAATACTTCATTATTCAATATATTTTCCTTTATTAACGCTGCAATGGTTTGTCGATATTCATTCTGATTTCCGAAATCAGTAAAACATTATTCCTTTTAAAACCAAGTACTCATTACTCACGAATGAGGTTTCACACTTTTAACAAACTTCATATCAATACAATTAAGTCAAGTCTCTTATCTTTTAAGATTAAGTCTCTTAACTTCTAAAAATCAGTAAACCATTCTTTTTATCTCTCTTAAGACGTTATACCTAACTTCCCATAAAGCTAGTATAACTCTTATGTTTTCAAAACCAAGCATTTCTCTTCTTTCAAAAAGGTTTCTTATTTCCTTTGAAATACTTCAAGATTCTTCTTATTCAGGCTTAAGTCAAAAGACATTGCCATACACTACATTCAGTTAACACACGTACGTCTACCGTACTATATATATTCCTTTTAAAATATTTCAAGGTTCTTATTATTCAGGCTTAAGTCAAAAGACATTGCCATACTACTATATTCAGTTAACAAACATACGTCTACCATATTATATATACATATTATTCAGGCTTAAGTCAAAAGACATTGCCACACGTACGTCTACCGTACTATATGTATTCTTTTAAAAATACTTCATGCTCAAGAGTATAGGAAGAATCACATACCTCGCGACGATTATCGACTATAAGCAAAACGCTCCACGGCTATAACCCAACTAGCCTTGTCCACCTTCTAAGTAGCACATGCTACTTGCAGAACATTCAACCAATAAAGGTTATCAGTCTACTGTAAATACAGTCCTATGTACATACAGTTTAAATCTTCTACTTATATATTCTTCTGATGTGACTTCAGTTCAAGTCTATTCTGTAATATCCTTCTATTACGGTTCAATTCTCTTCTATGAATCTTATATTCATTTCAATTCTACTACAGTATGTAATTTCCAATTACAATAGAAGGACATTAGTATTTACCTCGATGAGCCCAAAATTATCCAAGTTTAATGTCGCTCCTGAGCAACGTTAAGCTCCTACTCCGTGCGCTCCAACCCGCTCCAAACAACCCTTAGAAGTTCTACGCAACTTCTACTTAACACTTCAACCGACTATGAAGGTTTTCCTTAGGGTTTTGTTTAGTGGCTAAAGGAAAGTATAATAGTATTTCCGGGCTCTACGTATAGAGGTAACTTTGGAAAGTACTACAAGGTAAAAGGGTTAAAGTATTTGGGCATTATAACAATACTTGGAGAGTATTTCTATACCACAAAAGGGGGTATTATACGAAAACAACTAGGGTAGGGGGGGTACCCCTCGGCTAGGGCACCACAAAGGGGGGGGGGGGGAGGCCCTCAGCCAACACTCTCAAAAGAGGGGGGGAGGAGTTGGACGAACTCATCTCCCAAAGGGGGAGGAATTTTTAACACTTAGAAATGATTTTTGGATGAAGAATTTCATCAACAAATGGGGGGTATTTATAGGTCAAGAAATGGCCAACCAATGGCCAAGATTCTTCCAAGTGTTAGGCAAGTGTAGGGCTAGGATTAAGCCATGTGCACCTTATCCATCTACCACACCAACTTGCACAAAATATCCTACCTAACCCATCCCACCCTTTTCGTCCCTTTACCGCCCACTTCCTTCCAATGTGAGGGTGACACATGTCACCCTCCCGTTGGTCCAAAATGTTTCGTCTCTCGGAAAAATCCGCAAAAATTATAAATGACATAGCCGGAATTTTCCCTTCGCAAGATTAGTAAAACGTTTCGTCGAAAAACGACTCCTTTCGGCACTTGTGTACAAATTTCGAAACTTGCCAAGTCTTAAGGCTTAAATTTTATACGTACGCCCTCACGTACATACTCTGGAAATACGGGGTATAACATTGATAGACTTGTATAACCGTTATAGGTTGAAGTACTGCAAGTAGCGTATTCTACTCGAAGGGTGGAAAGGGCTAGCCGGATTACAGTACTTTGGAGCTATTTGCTAATAGTCGATAATCGTCGCGAGGTATGTGATTATTCCTATCCTCTTGAGCATGATATTTTAAAAGAATATATATATAGTACGGTGAGCGACGTGTGTTAACTGAACGTGGTTTTACTCCGATGTCTTTTGACTTGAGTTTAAATAATAAGAATCTTGAAGTATTTCAAAAGAATTAAGAAACCTTTTTAAAAGAAGAGTAAGGCTTGGTTTTAAAAGCTTAAGAGTTATACTAGCTTTATGGGAAGTTAGGTATAACGACTTAAGAGAGATAAAAAGAATGGTTTATTGATTTTAGAAGTTAAGAGACTTGATCTTAAAAGATAAGAGATTTGACTTAATTGAATTAATATGAATTTTGTTAAAAAGTGTGAAACCTCATTCGTGAGTAATGAGTACTTGGTTTTTAAAAGGAATAATGTTTTACTAATTTCGGAAATCAGAATAAGTATCGAACAAACCACTGCAGCGTTAATAAAGGGAAATATATTGACTAATTAAGTATTATTAAAACCAGTAGAAACCTACATCTGCATAGAAGCTAAGATGAGACAAAATGATATTACATTTCCTAGATCATGGCTGCTTTAATAAGATTGTTATAAACAAGAATAACCTACTCACATATAAGGCATGTGTTTCTCAAATTGTTTTAAAAGAGAATTACGTTATTAAATGATTAAGACTATGAACTATGAAATCTTTCAAAATAAGAGACGTGAATATTTGAAATTAGGCAAACTTGAACTTTGGAAAAGAATGTTGTAACTTGATTTTAAAAGGAGAAGTGTTTTGGTTTAAAAAGGAAAGTATGGAAGTTGTTTTGGTTTACTTAAAAATGTTAGTCACTCTATTTTTATAATACGGGCATCGGGTGACCTTTGTAAAAGAAATGGATCCTTTAAAAAGAATTTAACGTACGTAGTACTCTGGGTTAAAAACCTGGACTTTGGCATAAAATGAAAGTACCTTGAGTTGTGTGTAACTTGCCTATGTTTGCGTGTGATAGCCTTGTCGTGCTAGTATTGTATTTCTATACCGCCTCGTCTCTCACTGGAGGGACGTCTGATTTGTTATGATATTACTTGGGCGTCTGGCGATGTGGAGAATTCCGCAGATGCGCTCACGTTGATAGTGTTATTACATGGACTAGCTCTCCATGAGGTTTTACTGATTCGGCCTTGGTATCTGGTGGTTGGCTTTCGTACTTGCCCCGTCTCGTGGCTGATTCGGCCTTGGTACCTGGTAGTTAGCCTTCGCACTTGCCCCGTTCAGTTTAGTGGCGAAGTCTCGTGATACGGCCTTGGTATCTGGTAGTTAGCCCTCGTACTTGCCCCGGTCAGCTACGTGACATGGCCTTGGTATCTGGTAGTTGGCTTTCGTACTTGCCCCGTATCAGCTTCGTGGCGGAGTCTCGTGATACGGCCTTGGTATCTGGTAGTTAGCCCTCGTACTTGCCCCGGTCAGCTACGTGACACGGCCTTGGTATCTGGTAGTTGGCTTTCGTACTTGCCCCGTATCAGCTCTGTGGTTTGATTGTATAGTATTGTTAGTACGGCTTTGGTATCTGGTAGTTGGCTTTCGTACTTGCCCCGGTCAGTTGATGATGCGGCTTTGGTATCTGGTAGTTAGCCTTCGTACTTGCCCCGTACGGTTTTATGACTCAGGTAGGACTTGGTGTTCATGTGTACTCCTTGGTGTTATTATATCATAGACTGCCGGCAGTGAGGAAGGTATTCCACGGGCATGATTGATGTTGAGGGCGTGAGACCCATAGTTATATATTGAGTGATGCCTTTGAGGGCGTGAGTCCCTGACTTACATGACTGCTTATTTATTATGGACTGTAGTTTGGTTATCATACATGTCTCCTGCTTTATATAGACTACTATGATTTCATTTCTGATATTTTGATTTCACATACTTGGTACTGTTGTCGACCTCGCCCGGGCTGCGTTCATGCCGCAGGTAGAGGTACACCAGTCGTTGATCCTCGCTCATAAGATCACAGTTCAGCGTATCGGGAAGCTCCGTTTCTCCGGAGGCTTATCTTTTGGTATAGTCCCCTGTCACTGTAGGTACTTGTACATTCAGGGGTATGGCGGGGCCCTGTCCCGTCATGTTGTATAAAAACTCTTAAGTGCAGAAATCTTGTTGTGGCGGGGTTTGTAAGGATATGCTCAAACTTTGTATATATATATATATCTTAGAAAAGACGACTTTCTCTCTGATAAAATGTGTCTCATTTTACATTTGATTCATGTCTTGTTTTTATGTTCCGCTGATTTCTCTGATGTATGACTACTTGGGTGCCCGGGTAAGGCACCAGTCACGGGCCCCGGAACGGGTCGTGACAAATTTCCAACTTCAAAGTTGAAGAACACCTTAGGTTTTCGCCTTGCGACTAACGTGAAAACGTCATTTTTTCGGAATCTTTCTATTGAGATATCCTTACAATACCCCTAGAAACCTTGGGTTAAAGTATTGTAAATTATGAACCACAAATGAAAAAATTTTGTGTGGGAATGGGCATGAACCCGAGAGCTTCACTTCACTAGCTCAAGTTCTCTAATTTTTTTCTAAGTGTTGTGAGCTAAGTGTTATACCCCGTAGTTCCAGGGTATGTATGTGAGGACGTACGTACGAGAATACGACAAAAATTTTGGAAAGAAAGAAAGATGTGATTTTTTTCGACGGAAAAGTTCCGGGTTTTGTGAAGGAAAAAGGTTCGTTGATGGGAATTGGATTCCCAGATTTGGTATTTGGACTTCTTGGATTATATTAGAATTTTGGGATTTTATTTTCAGAAATGGTCACGTGGGGCCCACGAGAGAAATTTACGGTTTTGTGGGGCCCACTTTGTTTTTGAGATTTTCGGTATTTTGGATATTTTCGGAAGATGAAATATTTTGGACGAATCGGGGGCGACACGTGTCACCCCCATGTGGCACCCTTGGCCGAAATGGCCACTACATTTGGCACCATTTTCGTTGGCCATGTGGTGTGGTGGGACCCACACACACATGGCCCAATCTTGACCACCCACTTGCTATGATCTTAACCCTTGATTCTTCTATAAATACCCCCTTAGTTTGAAGCATAATTTCATCCACACTTAAGAGCTTTCAAGGCAAAAATAATACTCCCTCCTTTGTAGTTTTCGTCCCCCTCCCCCCCACTTGTGTAGAAATACTTCTTGTATTATTGTATAAATCCCAAATACCTTTGCCTAGTATCCCTAGTAGTATTCCAAAGTTATTTCAATACTAGGAGCCCGGAAATACTACTTTATTCCAATAGTCGCAAAATGAAACCCTAGAAAAATCTTCATAACTTGGTTGAAGTGTTTAGAGAAGTTGTTTAGAAACTTCTAAGGGTCGCTTGGAGCGGGTTGGAGCGTAAGGAATTGGAGCTAAACGTTGCCCAGGATCGACTTATAATCTTGGATAATTTTGGGCTTATCGAGGTAATGATCTATGTCCCCCCTATTGTAATTGGATATTACATGTTGTAGTAGTTACTTGAGTATATTATATTGGAAGGATGATTATAAAGGATTGAACTGTATTTACATTGGAATGTACTTACAGTAGACTTGTGTAGTATTATTGAAGCAGAATTGAACACGTCCGGTTAGACGTGTAATCCCCTGAGAGTTGTTGGCCTGGTAGCGGGCCTTGATAGGGGAGGAGATTTATGTGGTTACGGGGGGGGAGGTGCTGCCGAATTTTCTGTAGAATAAGGAATCTGGTATTTAGAATTGTTATACCCCGTAGTTACAAGGTATATAGGTGAGGATGTACGTGCGAGAATACGACAGAAATTTTGGAAAGAAAGAAAGATGTGATTTTTCGACGGAAAAGTTTCCGGGTTTTGTGAAGGAAAAAGGTTCGTTGATGGGAATTGGATTCCCAGATTTGGTATTTGGGCTTCTTGAATTATATTAGAATTATGGAATTTTATTTCCGGAATTGGTCACGTGGGGCCCACGGGAGAAATTTACGGTTTTGTGGGGCCCACTTTGTTTTCGAGATTTTTGCCTTTATGGATATTTTCGGAAGATGAAATATTTTGGACGAGTAGGAGGGAGACACGTGTCACCCCCCTAGGTGGCCTCATGGCCGAAATTTGCTAACAAGTGGCAAGACAAGTGGCCTTGTCTTGCTAGATATTTTGTGTGGACAAGTGGCCAAGTCTTGCTAGATATTTTGTGTGGACAAGTGGCTTGTGGGACCCACACACACTTGTCCCCAATCTCAACCACACACTTGCCTTCATCCTAGCCCTTGGTTGTCCTATATATGCACCCTTAGTTGATGAAAACTTCCACACTTAACCATTTCAAGACAAGAAATTCCCTCCCTTCTCCCTTGACCTTGCTCTCGTTTTTTAGCACATTTCTTGACCTAAATTTTTCCAACAATTCTTAAACTCTCAAGTGTTCTTCCTAAGGTGTTAGGAAGATTGTGTACCAAGAGTTGGAAAAGATTTCACCCCAACCTATTGTTCATGCCTTGGCGAAACATACTAGTTGGAAACCCTAAGTGTTCTTCACTTTTTGGAGTTAGTTCTTGAAGAGAAGTTGGTTAGGAGCTTACATGGGTTGCTTGTAGCGGATTGGAGCGGAAAGATTTGGAGCTAAGACTTGCTTGGAGCGACATTAAGTTCTTGGATAATTTTGGGCTATTTGAGGTAGTAAACCTTAACCTCTTTGTGAATTGGTCATTATACATATATTATAAGTATATTATGGAGTATATAAAATATGGAGTAAAGTTTGGAAAAGTTGGATCTTGTTAACTTGTTAAAAGAAAGGATTGGTCGTTTGCCATTAAAATGGTAAAACGTATCTTACTTGTGAAGAAGTAATTAACAAAGTAACTATAACTTATATTAAGATGGAATATAAGTTGGATGACTAATGAAGTAATTGGATAAGTAAAATGGACAAAGTTGGCCAAGGACCCCAACTTAAGGGCGATTTACTTTGGATGTATTTACTTTGGGCAAGATTTACTTTGGATTGTATTTACTTTGGGTGTATTTACATTTACATTAAGGGAAGATTGTTCAATCGCGTTCGTTTGGGCGTGTGATCCCTTTTTAATTGTATTGTTATGAAGGCGTGATAGTAAACGCGTTACCGTTTGGTAGCGTAATCCCTTCTTTTACTTGTTGTTATTATGGGCGTGATAGTAAACCGCGTTACCGTTTGGGCGTGTAATCACCTTCTTTAGGTTGTTTAATTATTTAGACTTATATATATATAGGGTATATATATTACGGTTCTTCGGTCCTTGGAGAAAGATGTAAAAGTGAGTAAAAGCGGAAGTCTTACGAATTTTCCGTAGAATTAGAGGGCTTTTATTGGTATAAGTCTTCAATGGTAAGAAAGGTTTGATAGAAGTACTATGACCATTTTAGGAGTGGAGTACTACGTGTGGCGTGATCTACTTGGCTTAAGGAGTAGCCGACGGGTTGAAGTACTTGGAGCGTTTTGCTATTTGTCGATAATCGTCGCGAGGTATGTGAACCTCTTCCTATCTTTTCTAGCATGATTGTTGTGAACTATGTAGTACGGTAGACGTACATGTGCTAAGTGATTTGGTTGGTTTAAAACATAGGGTGTTATAATAGCTTTATGGGAAGTTAGTTATAACGACTTTATGTAGGTAAAAGAATGGTTTATTGATTGTAGAAAGATAAGAGACTTGACTTATACACGACTTGATTTTGAAAGTTAAGAGACTTGATCTTGAAAGATAAGAGACTTGACTTATACACGACTTGATTTTGAAAGTTAAGAGACTTGATCTTGAAAGATAAGAGACTTGACTTATACACGACTTGATTTTGAAAGTTAAGAGACTTGATCTTGAAAGATAAGAGACTTGACTTATACACGACTTGATTTTGAAAGTTAAGAGACTTGATCTTGAAAGATAAGAGACTTGACTTAGTTTGACTTGTTATGAATTTTGTTAAAATGTTGTAAAAACCTCATTCGCGAGTAATGAGTAGTTGGTTTTAAAAGAATAATGTTTCTTGATTTGAAATGAGATTAAGTATCGAACAAACCATTGCAGCGTTAATAAAGGAAATGTATTGACTAATTGTTATTAAAACCAGTAGAAACCTCCATCTGCATAGAAGCTAAGATGAGACAAAATGATATTACATTTCCTAGATCATGGCTGCTTTTATAAGATTGTAATAGACAAGAACAACCTACTCACATAAGGCATATGTTTCTCAAATTTGTTTTAAAGGAGAATTATATTCTTAAGTGATTAAAACTATGAACTCTGAAACCTTTGAAAATGAGAAACTTGAGCATTTAAAATTAGGCAAACTTGAACGTTTGGAAAATAATGTGTTACTTGATTTTACAAGGAAGTGTTTTAGTTTACTTAAAAGATAGTCACTCTATTTTATACTACGAACATTGTGTGACTTTTGTGAAAGAAACGTATCTTTTAAAAGAGTTAATGTATGTAATACTTTAGGTCGAACCGGATTTTGGCATAAAATGATAGTACCTTAAGTTGTGTGTAACTTGCCTATGTTTGCGTGTGATAGCCTTGTTGTGCAAGTCTGTATTTTACTCGACTCTGGTTCGTAGGATGAACCGGAATGTATTTCACTCGACTACGCGTTCATGGGATGAATCACTCGACTACTGGCGTTCATGGGATGAACCGGAATGTATTTCACTCGACTCTGGCGTCCACGGATGGACCGAATGTATTCCATCCGACTACCGAGTTCATGAGATGAGCAGAATGTATTTGCGTTTCTATCGGGTCCATGAGATGGGCGAGACGTATTATACGTATCACATGGTTTGTACCTAGGCCGGCGGTGAAGAAGGAGTTCCACGGGCGTGAGGATGACTTTGAGGCGTGAGTCACGACTTGACATGACCGCTTTTATGTTATGAGTTGTAGTTTGGTTATCATACATGTCTCTGTTTTATATAGTATTATGATTTCATTTACGATTTTTCGATTTCACATACTTGGTACTGTTATCGACCTCCTTGAAGTGCGTTCATGCCGCAGTAGAGGTACATCGGTTGTGGATCCTCGCCATAGGATCACGATTCGTATTAGGAAGCCGTTTCTCGGAGGCTTATCTTTTGGTATGTTACCACAGTCCGTAGGTTCTTGTACATTCGTGGGTATGGCGGGGCCTGTCCGTCATAGTTATGTCACTTCTTAGAGTGCAGCCAATGCTTGTTGTGGCGAGTTTGTAAAAAGGATAAGCTGTTCGGGTTTTATGAATATATCTGAGGCAAATTTTGGTTGCTTTGTTTATTTATCATGTCTCTTGTTTCATGTTTATGTTTTTATTTCCGCTGATTCTCTCTGATGTTGTATCACGAGGGTGCCCGGGGTAAGGCACCAGTCACGGGCCCCGGTTCGGGTCTTGACAAGAATATTCTACGAGGAGATCTAGAAGTTGATAGACGTTTTTTATGGCCAGTATAGGTGGAAGTACTACGAGTAGCGTATTCTACTTGAAGGGTGGAAAAGGCTAGCAAGGTTGTAGTACTTGGAGCATTTTGCTAATTGTCGATAATCGTCGCGAGGTATGTGAACCTCTTCCTATCTTTTCTAGCATGATTGTTGTGAACTATGTAGTACGGTAGACGTACATGTGCTAAGTGAATAAATTGGTTTAAAACATAAGGTGTTATAATAGCTTTATGGGAAGTTAGTTATAACGACTTTATGTAGGTAAAAGAATGATTTATTGATTTTAGAAGTTAAGAGACTTGATCTTGAAAGATAAGAGACTTGACTTATAAATGACTTGATAGGAAATATTAAGGACTTGGTTTGTGTTAAACAGTTGTGAAACCGCTTTTATGAGAAATGGGTAATTGGTTTTTTTAAAGGAATTGAAGAGTTTTGATTTAAAAGAAAGACATGGTTTTGTCTTAAATTGGTTTAAAACATAAAGTGTTATAACAGCTTTATGGGAAGTTAGTTATAACGACTTTATGAAAGCAAAAGAATGGTTTTATCATTGGTTTTAAAATGGTAACTTGATTTAAGTATAGGTTACTTGTTTTGAAAAGAGTAAGTATTTGAGTTTTAAAGAGTATACTTGATGTTGTTTTAAAAGAAAGGCACTTGGTTTAAAAAGTATAGAGTACTTGATTTTAAAAGTCTTGTAAAGGTTTTTACGAAAGTAAAGTAATTTGGTTTGAAAAGGAAATGTGTTTTTGATACTACGAGTATTAGTATCTTTTACGTAAAAGAGGTCTTTTTGAAAGAATGAAAGTGGGTATTATTTTTGGGTTTGAAACTCGTATTGTTGACATAAAATAAAAGTACCTTGAGTTGTGTGTAACTTGACTATGTTTGTGTGTGATAGCCTTGTTGTGCCAGTATTGTATTTTTATACCACCGCGTCTCTCAATGGAGGGCCGGTTGATTTGTTATGATCTTACTTGGGCGTCTGCGGCGGTGACGGAGGATTCCGCAGTGCGCTCGCGTTGATAGCGTTATTCCATGGACTAGCTCTCCATCAGGTTTTAGTGATTCGGCCTTGGTATCTGGTGGTTGGCTTTCGTACTTGCCGTCTGTGGTGATTCGGCCTTGGTACTGTAGTTAGCCTTCGCTTGCCGCTCGGTTTAGTGACGAAGTCGTGATCTGACGCGGTATCCGGTAGTTAGCCCTCGTACTTGCCCGGTCGGCTCGTGACACGGCTTTGGTATCTGGTAGTTGGCTTCGTACTTGCCGTATCGCCGTGGCGGAGTCTCGTGTCTGACCTTGGTATCCGGTAGTTAGCCCTCTTACTTTCCCGGTCGAATCGTGACACGGCTTTGGTATCCGTAGTTGGCTTCGTACTTGCCGTGCTCGACTTCGTGGTTTGGTTGTATAGTATTGTTAATGCGGCGCTTGGTATCTAGTAGTTGGCTTTCGTACTTCCCCCGGTCAGTTGATGATGCGACTTTGGTATCTGGTAGTTAGCCTTCGTACTTGCCCCGTACGGTTGTTATGACACAGGTGGGAACTAGTGTTCATGTGTACTTCTTGGTGTGATTATATCATGAAATGGCGGTGAGGAAGGTATTCCACGCATGATTGATGTTGTGGGCGTGAGACCCATAGTTATATTTAATTAGCGACTTTGAGGCGTGAGTCACGACTTGATATGATCGCTTATACTTTGTGGGCTGTAGTTTGGTTATCATACATGTCTCCGTTTTTATATATCGTTATGATTTCATTCTGATATTTTGATTTCACATAATTGGTACTGTTGTCGACCTCCTTGAAGTGCGTTCATGCCGCAGTAGAGGTACATTGGTTGTGGATCCTCACTCATAGGATCACAGTTCAGCGTTTTGGAAAGCTCCGTTTCTTCGGAGGCTTATCTTTGGTATAGTCCCCTGTCAGTGTAGTTACTTGTACATTCAGGGGTATGGCGGGGCCCTGTCCCGTCATAGTTATGGTTACATTCTTAGAGGTCTGTAGTACTGTTGTGGGCAGGGTTTGTAAAAGGATTTAATTGTTCAGGTTGATATATATATGTATATATTCAGGAAGGTGACCGTTTTGGTTAGCCTGTTTCATACTTTATGTCTTGTCTCATGTTTTAGTTTTTTTTATTTTCGCTGGTTTTCTCTGATGTTGTATCACTAGGGTGCCCGGGGTAAGGCACCAGTCACGGGCCTGGGATCGGGTCGTGACACTAAGTCTTGCTACAAGGTTGAATATATAACACAATGGAGGGCTTAGATCAAAACACTTGTGTGGCTTGGATGAAGGAGATTAAATATCAAGTGCCAACTTGGCTTAGTTGACTTGGTCAATTTTATCAAGCTTTGGGCTTGCAAGACTTGATCATCTTTCCCTTGGTCATTTGACCATTATACCCTTGGTCCATATTTTCGAACAAGCCTATGTAGGGGGGGTGACATGTGTCACCCTCCCATTCGTCCATAAAATCTCGTAACCCTCGTGGGCCCCACAAAACGTAAAATTTCTTGGGTGGGCCCTACGTGACCAAATCCGTAAATAAATTTCCACAATGTTAATAAATTCCATACTCCTCAAATAATGTATTTTGAGAATCTAATTCTCATCAACGAACATTTTTCCTTTCCGAAGTTCGGAAGATTTTCCTTCGGAAAAATAATTCTTTCTTTCGTACCAATTTTCAAGTCTTGTGTTCTCGCGTCTATTCTCTTATACATGTCCTGGAATTACGGGGTGTAACACATACTTTCTTCCTGTTATATGTGGACTGTGTGATCTCTTTTACAGTACTTATTGCTTCATATACTTGGTACATTCTTCGCATGACCGACTTCTCCCGGTGTGCATTCGTTAAATGCCGAGTTTAGGTACCTGATTCGGTGATCTGCAAGTGTAGTACCCTTGCTCAGAGTTTTGGATAGCTCCATTTGTTCAGGATCTTATCATTTTGGTATAGATCCTTGATCTGAGCTTTATACGATTATGGGTACGGCGGGGCCTTGTCCCGTCATAGTTCAGTAAAACTCTTAGAGGTCTGTATTCATGTGGGATTGGACTCATGTACAGCGTAGTGCTTTTTGATTATGTATATTATATGGCATCCTTGTCGGCTTTGCCCTTGCATGTTCGTTGGTTTTAAAAAAATGAGGTGTTATTTAGTTTCGCGGTTTACTTGTGTCACTTAGGTAGAAGGGTGCCCAGGTAGGGCACCAGTCATAGGCCCGGGGTTCGGGTCGTGACACTTGTACACATATCTGCAACTCACACACAAGGTCAACAACATCAATAACAGGACACAGCTCAAGGACATACACAATCTGTCACATATACACCATCGTTATACATTTTTTCTTTTTACGTCCATGGAATACAACAACCACAGTAACCAAGGTGATTAATACACCTATTACTCATGTTAATCCAGCCCCTTTAACCATATTAAAACAGCCATTAAGAATAGTCCATACTCCAGCAACAATATGAGCGCAATGGATTGTGTATCGAGCGGCAAGCTCGTCTTATAGTTTGCAACATAACATTTTTCTACACCTTAATTCCTTTTTGACATATATCCGCAACTACAACAATGTATATACATGTTCATATCTTATAATTCTAACATTATAACTCAACAAGAACAGCCCCTAAATACAATACAATGATACACAACGACCTCATGAACATCTAATCCACAAGAACATAGTACCATGACTCTCCTCATAATTCCTTAAAATCCAATTCATATTTCAACAATTTCATATAAAGAACTACAACTTTAAATATCAAGATTTCCTTCAATTTTAACACATAATTAATGATGATAATACAACAACAACAACCGAACCCAAATCAGTAGAAACAACTCCAATCGGCTCAGCTACAACACCAATACAATCACATGCATTTTCTTACTTCCAATTTCTCTTAACACGAGTTCATCTCTTAACTACAATATCATTTAACTCCAATTACTCTATAAGAAGAAGAAATCTTACCTTAACTTAGCTAAAACAGCCCCTTCTTGCATCGGCACCCATTGCTCCAATTTGCACCATTTCTTCAACTTACAATGACATGCATGCATTCTTTACAAGTTTAAACCCATCTCACTTACATGTTTTTCTTCAAAATAGCTCATCTCCAAAACTAAAGTTGTTGGAGAAAATTTCGGCCAGCATTATCGTGACTCCACTGGTGGGGAGTTGTTACACCCCGAGATTCCAGGACATATATATGAGAATAGACGGGAGAACACAAGACTTAAAATTTTGAACGAAAGAAAGAGTTGTAAATTCTAAGGAAAAATCTTCCGAACCCCGGGAAGGAAAATTGTTCGTTAAGGAGAATTGGATTCTCAAATTGTTATTTAAGACTTTTAAGAGTTTATGGTAATTTTGTTTTCAGAGTTGGATACGTGGGGCCACCCGAGAGATTTTACGTTTTTGTGGGGCCCACGAGGTTTCCGATATTTTGACCAATTATGGAAACGTCGAAAAACGAAACATTATGGACGAATGGGAGGGTGACATGTGTCACCCCTCACTCTATTGGGATTGGACGAATTGGACAAGGCCCAACTTGTCAAGTCTTGAAATGCCAAGGCTTGACATTGTTGACCAAGTCAATAAGCCCACTTGAGTCTTGATATTTAAAGTTCCTTCATCATATCCCACAAGTGTCTTGATCTCAACCCTCCATTTAATTATATAGTCATCCATGTTGCAAGACTAATCTCAAACACTTAGAAAAAAAAACTAGAAACTTGAGAAGTGAGAAAGAGTGCTCTCGCCTTTGAGCCTCAATTGGAAGAACAAATTTTTCGTTTGTGGTTCAATAATCCCAATACTTTAAACCAAGGTTCCTAAGGGTATTACAAGGATATCTCAATAGAAAGATCCCGGAAAAACCACATTTTTACGTTAGTCGCAAGATGAAAACCTAAAGTGTTCTTCAACTTTGAAGTTGGAAATTGAAGAGGAGTTGTTTATGAACTTCTAAGGGTTGCTTGGAGCGGATTGGAACGTCGAAAAGAGGAGCTAAAGTTGCTAAGGATCGACTTTTAATCTTGGATTATATTTGGGCTAAATGAGGTATTAATCTTCGTCTTACTATTGTAATTAAAGATTCCATGATATGATAAGTTAGAAATGATCATGTGATATATGTTATGAAGATTGATAAGTGTTATGGAATTTTAGAAGCCTAAAGTCCGAAAAGTTCATGTTAGCCATTAAGTTTGTAATTCAATTTAATTGTTAGTTACGATCGTCGCATGTTATAGAAAGAAGGGATTATAGTTGTTATAATCAATTGCGGCTATATAACATGTTAGAAGAATAATTTGGATTGAAAAGGAATTGGAATGAACTTATGTTGATACACAATTAAGCCGAGAAGGGCCATTTAATATTGGGTAGTTTTATATTAATTGTGGGGCAGAATTTTACACGTCTTGTTAGGCATGTAATCCCCTTTGAATTGCTGAATTATGGAGCCTTAAATGTGGCATTTGGTTATTGAATTCGGGCCTTGAAAAAGGTGGAAAAGTATGTAGAAACAAAGGAAGTGCTGCCCGATTTTCCATAGAATAAGAGTCCTTATACTTAGGAATATTCTACATTGAAAGCTAGTAGTTGATGGACGTATTATGGTCATTATAGGTTGACATTCTACGTGCGGCGTATTCAACTTGGCAAGTGGATTGATCCGGAGAGGCATGTGGAACTTTTCTTATCTCTTGAGCATGAGTAGCTATAAATGTATAGTACGGTAGACGTACGAGATTTAAATGAATTTAGTTTCATTTGATATCCTTGACTTGTTTAAGAATGTCCAAGTTGGTTGAGTTAGAGAATTAACTCACTTGTTTTAAAGGTTAAAAGAATGGTTTATTCTAATAAGGTAAACAAAGATTTCTTGACTTGAAAATGTGTAGAATACTTGATTTGGAAAGTATTGATTACTTGAAATATTCTAAAGTTAAGAAACTCGATTTCTAAAGTTAAGAGACTTGAAGTATTCTGAAAGTTATGTAACTTGAATTGAAAGTATATGATACTTGGTTTTTGAAAGTATAAGTCTTTTGGTTATAAAAAGAATGTAATTGTCTAAAACATAAAGAGTTATAACGGCTTTATGGGAAGTTAGTTATAACGGTTTTATGGAAAGTTAAGAGAGTGTCTACTTGATTTATAGGCATGAGTTGCCTAGGTTGTGAATGTAGAAGTTACTTAGTGTCAAAGCCTTGAAATGAATTTCTAAAGGTGTAGTAACTTGTTTTGAAAAGTAGACAAGCCTTGATACTACGGGTGTTAGTATCTTGGGGGTTTTATATAAAAAGGGTTTTTTTAAAGGAACGGAAGTACGTAGTACTTTGGGTTAAATTTCCGGATTTCTAATAACAGGTTAGTTCCTTAAGTTAAATAAAATGAGAGTGCCTGATAATTAAGACTAATAAGAAGTTAGGGGATGTCTTAACTTGCTTATGTTATGTATGATAAGCCGGTGGTGCTTATGTTATGTATGATAGTCGGTTGTGCTAGTGATGTATTGTTTCATTACGGGGTCATTCCCCGAGCTTGTTGCATTTGCATATTCCGTGGATTTGCTCCCCACGATGCGAGGAATAGCTCATGCGAGTCTGTAGGGATCATGCGGGTGAAATAGTCCCATGCGGGGCGGACCAGTCCTATGCGAGGAGATTACCTCATGCGGGTCCATACAACCTATGCGGGCGGATACAGTCTATGCGAGGAGATTACTTCATGCGAGTCCATACGGCCTATGCGGGTGAAATAGTCCCAGGAGTAGGATTGCAGAATGATACTATGGGCGGATGGCCCTAGGTTAATCATGAGCTTCCTATTTTAAAACCGGAAAAATTTATTCTTTTCCACTCTCATTGTTAGTAAGGCATAGTGTACTGTTAATGTGGTTATCATACATGTCCCCAGCTTTATTTTAGACTATTATGATTTCATTACAGTACTTTCAGTTTCACATACTTGGTACCTGTTGTACTGACCTCCTTCGGGGGGCTGCGTTCATGCCGCAGGTAGAGTTATAAAGGTTGCTGATCCTCACTCTTAGGATCTCCATTACTCCGGAGGCTTATCTTTGGTTCAGATCCCTGGTATTGTCGGTTGTTGTACATTCAGGGGTATGGCGGGGCCCTGTCCCGTCACAGTTGTTATATAAAAATTCTTAGAGGTCTGTAGTCATACTTGTGGATTGGGTTGTAAGAACAAAGATGAATATTTTTCGGAAGGTGGCCTTATCGGCTACCCTGTTGATATTTATTGTCTAGTATTTTATGAGTTTATGTATGTTCCGCTGCTATTCTCTGATGTATACCTGTGAGGGGTGCCCAGGTAGGGCACCAGTCGCGGGCCCGGAGTCGGGTCGTGACAAAAGTGGTATCAGAGCAGTTAGTCCTCAGAAAGTGTCTACAGACCGTGTGTTACACCCCGTAACTCCAGGACATGTTTAAGAGAATGTACGTAAGGAACTCAAGACTTGAAAAGGGTGCGAAAGTAAGAATTGTTTTTCCGACGGAAAATCTTCCGAACGTCGGAAAGGAAAAATGTTCGTTGGTGAGAATTAGTGTCACGACCCATTCCGGGGCCCGTGACTGGTGCCTTACTGGGGCACCCAAGTAGTCATACATCAGAGTAATCAGCGGAAATATAAAACAAGACATGAAACAGTTTATAAAATAAGACACAGTTTATGTGAGAAAACATCGCCTTTCGACATATATATATAAACATGGTTTAGCAGTTACATCTGATACTGTACAACATGACTACAGACCTCTAAGGAAATATACAACTATGGCGGGACAGGGCCCCGCCATACCTGGCATACAAAACTATCTACAACGGAGATCATACCCAAAGTAGAGCCTCGGAAAAGATGGAGCTCAGGCACCAACGTAGAGATCCTAAGAATGTGGATCTAGCACTTTCTTGCCCTTACTGCGGCATGAACGCAGCCCAGAAGAGTCGATCTGACAGGTACTAAGTATATGAAACTGTAAAATACTTAAATGAAAACATATCATGTTAAAATCAGTTTTGCAAGTATGTATGAAACAACCAAGGGGATCGCACATAGTGCCACATCATAAACAAGAGCAACAACAATTAAGCGTAGCAGTCTTTTCTAGGTTGCGAATGATCGAAGCGAGGGCCAATTGCGTGTAGTATCACCATGCAAGCCTAATCTCGGACTCCGTAGTCGCATAGGCCACTCACATAGGCCGCATAGGGTACATAACCCCGCATCGAGGGTAGCTACTCCTCGGCATCGCCCCGGACTCGTAGTCCGCATGGCCACATAGACCGCGTGAGGTATAACCCGCATCACTAACACGGAACTCCGTAGCTCGCATAGGTCACTTGGACCGCGTAGGGTATTCTCGAATCATGGTCCTGCATCGCTGAGTCTACCCGCGTCGGAGGCGACAACCCCGGTAATATGTCAAGAGGTGAGTGATATTATACTAACATAGCGACTTATCGTTAAACAACATAAGCACAACAAGAATACTCTCTTATACAAGCGTTACAAGACTAACACACATAGCATCATATCATGTCTACTTTATCAAACCATCTTATTATTCTTTTCACAAGTCAATATAAGTGCATTATAAATACATAGGCAAACTGTTTCTTTTATCATGCTTAAGTGGTTATACCTAACTTCCCATAAAGCTAGTATAACTCTTAGCTTTTGTTTTAAAACCAATTAGTTCTCTTACATTAAAAAATGATTGATCTACTCTTTTGAAATGCTTTGGATCTTTATTATTCAGCTTAAGCCGTGAGGCATTCCGTAAGTATTATTCGAGCTTAAGCGTGAGGCATTCGTAAGTATTATTCAGTTAACACGTATGCGTCTACCGTACTACATATATCCTTTAAAATATCATGCTTTAGGAAGAATCACATACCTTCTCAGCGAAAACCACCTGCCAAGTTGAATATGTCGCGCGCAGAGAATCAGCCTATAATAGTCAGACACGTCTATCAACATTCAGACTACTTTGTAAACAGTTCTAAACAGAGGGTTCTATATCCTACGGAAAATTGGGCAGCACTTCCTACGGTGAGCTACTCAAGTCATGTGAAAACAGTCCTATGTAAGTACTGTCGATTAATCTTCTTTTAAACCGCCTACTGTGATAACAGTTCAATTCTATTCTGTGATATTCTTCTAAGTATTTATACTTATTCTTATACTACTACAGTATGTATTCTCTAATTCAAAAGAGGGTTAGGATTAGTTATCTCGGTAAGCCCAATAATATCCTAGATAAAGTCGCGCCTGAGCAAGGTTTAGCTCCTAAGTTGTACACTCCGATAGCTCAGAGAACCTTAGAAGTTCTTCACAACTTCTTCTCAGTACTAAGGGATTTGGGCTAGGGTATTTTGGGCATTATAACAATACTAGAAGGCAACTTTTCTACCAAGGGAGGGGGGTAGATTTCGGCTAGGCTAGGGGGGGGGCCCTCGGCCAAACTTCAAAAGGGGAGGGGGAGGTGTTTGGACGAAAAGGCTACAAAGGGAGAGGAGAGGATTTTTAGACTTGGAAGCTTTTGTGGATGAAGAACTCTTCATCTCAAGATGGGTATTTATAGGTCAAGGGATGGCCAACGAGGGCAAGATGTAGCCAAGTGCTAGGCAAGTGTAAGGCCAAGATTAGGGCAAGTGTACCTAGCCAACTTGCACACAAAATATCCTACCAACTACTTGACAAAATTGGCTCTCCAATTCGGTCCAATTCCGCCACAAGTCCATCAATTGGAGGGTGACAAGTGTCGCCCTCCCGTTGGTCCAAAATGTTTCGTCTCTCGGAAAAATCCGCAAAAATTAGAAATGGCATAGCCGGAATTTACCCTACGAAAGCTGTGGAAACGTTTCGTCGGAAAACTATTTGCTTTGTGAGTTGTGCCCAAAAATCGTCCAAGGCCTAAACTTTAAGGCCAAACTTTTAGACGTATTCCCTACGTACATACTGGAAATCTGGGTATAACATTCTCCCCTCCTTAGAAACATTCGTCCCGAATGTTCCTTCCAAGACAGATAACGATAAGGTTCTTCATAACTTAAACAGTTTGCAAAAGCCACACACGGCCACAAAACAACACTTAGGCAAAAACGATAATGAAAATTTACAAGTAGGAAAGTGAATTACCTGGAGGTGTGGGGAATAGGTGAGGATACTTCTGCCTCATGTCCTCCTCAGCTTCCCACGTCATCTCCTCCCGAGCTCGTTCGCCACAAGACTTTGTGGAAGCCACGTCCTTCGTCATGAGACGCCTAACTCGACGATCGATTATCGCTATGGGAACCTCGCCATACGATAACCGCCGGTCACTGGACATCGCCAATCGGGTGCACCCTAGATGGATCCCGATACATCTCCTCGGCATAGATACGTGAAAAACCGGATGCTGCGCCTCGGATCGGACGACAGATCCAACTCATAGGCAACCTTGCCTACCTGCGGACAATCGAAATGGCCCAATGTACCTTGGTGAGTTTCCTTCTTCCCGAATCTCATCACACCCGCCATGGGTGACACCTTCAAGAAAACCCAATCATCAACGGCGAACTCCGGATGCCGACGGCGATGATCTGCATCGACCATGCGACTACGAGTGTCAATAGCGCCTCGGATAAGCTTCACCTTATCCACCGCTTCCGCACCAAATCTGGTCCCACTATTGCACTCGCCCATCAAACCAACCTATAGGCGATCTGCACTTCCTCTCATACAAGGCCTCATAAGGCGCCATCGAATCTTGGAGTGGTAGCTATTATTGTACGCGAACTCAACTAGAGGCAAATGATCCTCCCAGTACCCACGAAGTCGATAACACGGGCTCGCGACATATCCTCGAAGTGCGGATAGTGCGCTCGGCCTGTCCGTCTGTCTGTGGATGGAATGCAGTACTCGGGCTCACCTGCGTCCCTAAACCTCTCTGGAAAGACCTCCATAAGTTAGCCGTAAACTGGGCTCCTCTATCTGATATGATCGAAATAGGGACTCCATGCAGTCTGACGATCTCTCGGATGTAAAGTGCGGCATAATCCTCGGTAGAAAAAGTCGTCTGACGGGAAGAAAGTGGGCTGATTTAAATCGACTGTCGACGATAACCCATATAGAATCATGTCTCCTCTGAGTGCGAGGTAATCCTGTGATAAAGTCCATGTTGATTACCTCCCACTTCCAGGTCGGGATCTCAATCGTCTGTAACAAACCACCAGGCCTCTGGTGCTCTACCTTCACTGCGACAACACGGGCGAGCTACGAACTCGCGGCGTCCTCTTCAAGCCATCCCACCAATACACGGATCTAAGGTCGTGGTACATCTTGGTCGACCGGATGGATAGAAACGCGTACCGTGTGCTTCCCCAGAACTGCTGCCGTAGTCCTAAAACATCCGGAACACACAACATGCCCTCAAACCTTAGCACCCATCGGTGCTACCTCAAAGGACCCTTGCCATCACGAAGGCGTATCACGATATCGAATCAAAGCCGGATCCTCGGCGTTGCCTCTTCACCTCTCCGGCGATGGAAGACTCGACAACCTCACGAACTCTAACCCCATCGCTATCGAATCAATCAAGCGGACACCAAGGCTCGCTAATCGATGCAAATCACGAACCATGTCCATCCTCTCTAGTGCACATCGATAGGCTCTCCATCGACCTACGACTAAGGCATACGCCACAACATTGGCCTTCCCGGGTGGTACGGGATATCAACATCGTAATCCTTAAGCAACTCTAACCACCGTCTGCATCGTAAGTTCAGCTCGCTCGGTGAAGATATCCGGAGGCTCTTGTGGTGCGTAAAAATATCCACGTGAACCCCATACAAATAGTGCCTCGGATCTTCAAAGCGTGAATCACACCGCCAACTCCAAATCATGGGTGGGGTAGTTCCTCTCGTGTTTCTTGGTGTCGGGATGCATATGCTATAACCCCGCCATGCTGCATCAACACATCCCAACCCGATGCCCGACGCGCAATATACGACATAACCATCTGGACCTGCGGAAGTAAGAAGCGGGCGGTCGTCGATCTCTCTTTCAAGAATCGAAACCACCGCTCCTGACATCGATCCGCTGAAACTTGCGCTTACGAGTCGGCCTAGTCAATGGTGCGAAGATAGAAGCAAACTTCTCCACGAACCGCGATAATATCTGCAAGGCCCGAAAGCTGCGAACCTCTGCCGGAGTAGTAGGTCTAGGCCAAGTCTGGCGCCTCGATCTTGGCGTATCCACTCGAATTCCATCGGCCGACAATATGCCCAAGAAACGCCATCAAGTCAACCAAAACTCACATTTGGAAAACTTGGCGTATAATGCTGTCTGGAGAAGCGTCGGCCACAGTCCTCAAATGCTCGCATGCTCTCGCTCTGGCGAGAATAAACCAAGATATCATCGATGAACACTATCACAAGCGTGTCAAAAATGGTTTGAACACTCGGTTCATCAAATCCATGAATACCGAGCATTGGTCAACCCAAAGACATGACCACGAACTCATAATGCGTCTGGGTCTGAATGCGATCCTAGGGACATCCATCTCTCGACTCGCACTGATGATAGCGGCCGTAGATCAATCTTGGAGAAGCATCTCGCACCACTGGGTCGAACAAATCATCAATCACGAAGGGTATTCGTTCTTAATGGTCACCTTGTTGTGCACTGTAATCAACACACATGCGCGGCGTCCGTCCTTCTTCTTTACGAACAATCTGCGCTCCCGGGGAGAAACACTAGGCTGATGAAGCCCTTCTCCGGCAAATCCCTAAGTGATCCTTCAACTCTCTCTCAACTCGGCGGTGCCATTACGTATGGCGGAATGGAAATAGGCGAGTGTGCGCAATATGTCTATACAAAACTCAATCTCCTCTCGGGAGGATACGGAGGTCGTTTGGAAACACGCACAGGAACTCTCGACCACTGGGCCAGCGGAAAATCTGGTACGCGACTTGATTATCAAACACCCGAACGAGATGGTAGATATACCCCTTCTGCACCATCTTCCTAGCCTTGAGGTAGGAAATAAACCTACCCCTCTGCGACACCGTGCTCCCCTCCCACTCAACAACCGGCTCCTAAGGAAACTGGAATCGTACTACTCTCTCTCTGCAGTCTACATTGGTGTAGCAAGAAGCTAGCCAATCCATCCCCATGATCACGTCGAAGTCAATCATCTCTAACTCTATCAAGTCGGCTGAGTCGACGGCGTAAATGGTCACAGACAAGCTCTATATACCCGCCGAGCTACCACCGAATCACCCTGGCGTAGCTACCTCAAAAGGGTCTATGGACTCGGGCTCACATCCCCATCCTACTAACAACAAGGGAGATATATAGGGCCAGTAGAACCGGATCTATCAAGGCATAAACATCAAACCCGGCCCGATAAGGTACAGTGGCGACATCGGTGAGGCCTCACGATCTGTCGGTGGACAAAGCATAAATGCGGTTCGAGGACCGCTAAAAGCTGGGACCAGCGCCACGACCTGCGCGCGACCTGGCGGTCCATGAGTACCTTGCCCTCCAGCGAGTAGCTGTCGGGGATGAAGAAGCCGTGAAAGAACACGTGGTGACCCTACCATCAGCCGCGCCCGGTGGACGGTTCCTCGCATAGTGACCTGCGGCCTGGCGAAACAAGCTCCGTAGCACCACAACTCGAAGTGGGATCTGCGCATCGGCCACGCGAGGGGGTGGTCCCGATCGGCGATACCTCTGCCGCTCACGGGCGTCTCAAGTCTGGGGCCACAGTGCGCCTCGAATATCTGGTGTCTTGAGCGGTGCGGGAGTGCTCTGGTAGGCTGTGGTGCAAATCTAGGCTGCTGAGGCCGCCACGATAGCCACCAAAAGACCTGCCGTCTGGTCTTCTTCTGCTGCCTTTTAACCCGCGGTCTCTGCTCCTCACATCCAAGAGCATGAGCTGCGTGCGGGTAATGTCCATACGGTGAAGAGAAAACACCCGCATGACTCGGCCATATAGTCATCTATCCGGTGGCGTGGCGGTGCACCTATCCTCCATAATCGCGCTAACGCATTTGGGACATATCGAGCGATGAATCAAACTCGACATTGTACTCACGACGGTGCGTCCTCTGCGCCTCGGCGGTAAAAATCTATCACCGCGCCCTCGCCATCCGTGGAGGCAAGAAGTGAGTGAGGAAAGCCTCGAGAACTCATCCCAGTAGGCGGGCGCGTTCTCTCCGGGATAACTCCATGAATCAAACCAATCGGCTGCGGTATCACGCGGCCTATGCAAACCAAAGATCACGCACTCGGTCTCGGCGCTCGATCACTCTCAGAATCCTCTGTAGCTGACGGATGAACTCCTGCGGATCATCCTCCGGCCTCGACCCGTAAAACTCTGGCGGGCTACAACTCAGGAAGTCTCGTAGCCTCAAACTCTCTGCCCTCGGGTGAACCACGGGTACGACTGGGGCTGGGACTGGAACTGCTGCATCCAGCCTGTCCTCGTGTCTGGCCACAATCCTAGCCAATAGCTGGGCCATCTCCTTGTACCCTATCTCCTCCGCCCCAGGCTGTGGGACAGGAGGTGCGGGTACTGTAGTCTCTGCTGGGACTGGCGGCGTCGTAGAACTCGCCGTCTCTGGTATAGACTGGGCCCGAGCCCTCGTGACTCTAGGTGTCCCACTAGCAGCTCCCTCGGCTGCCTTGCCCTTCTGGGCCCGGGTTGCCTTACGTGGAGGCATAACTGTTACAGAAAAGGAATACGTTAGAGGGGTCCAACTTTAACACAGCTCTAAAGCACGATCTCAGAGTAAGAAGAGTGGAAACCAATCCTAAATATCCTATAGCCTCCTGATTATTGGTGTGGTGCACAACACACCGATAATCAAGACTCTACTAGATACGGTCTGTAGACACTTTCCGAGGATTAACTGCTCTGATACCACTTTTGTCACGACCCATTCCGGGGCCCGTGACTGGTGCCTTACCGGGGCACCCAAGTAGTCATACATCAGAGTAATCAGCGGAAATATAAAACAAGACATGAAACAGTTTATAAAATAAGACACAGTTTATGTGAGAAAACATCGCCTTTCGGCATATATATATAAACATGGTTTAGCAGTTACATCCGATACTGTACAACATGACTACAGACCTCTAAGGAAATATACAACTATGGCGGGACAGGGCCCCGCCATACCGATGTACAAAACTATCTACAACGGGGAGATCATACCCAAAAGTAGAGCCTCGGAAAGATGGAGCTCGACACCAACGTAGAGATCCTAAGAATGTGGATCTAGCACCTGCTTGCCCTTACCTGCGGCATGAACGCAGCCCCCCGAAGGAGGTCAGTACAACAGGTACTAAGTATATGAAACTGTAAAATACTTAAATGAAAACATATCATGTTAAAATCAGTTTTGCAAGTATGTATGAAACAACCAAGGGGACCGCATAGTGCCACATCATAAACAAGAGCAACAGCAATTAGCGTAGCGAGGTCTTTTCTAGGCTGCGAATGATCGAGCGGGGCCAGTGCGTAGTATCACCATGCAAGCCTAATCACGGACTCCGTAGTCGCATAGGCCACTCACATAGGCCCGCATAGGGTACATAACCCCGCGTCGGTAGCTACTCCTCGGCATTGTCTGGACTCGTAGTCCGCATGGCCACATAGACCGCGTGAGGTATAACCCGCATCACTAACACGGAACTCCGTAGCTCCGCATAGGTCCTTGGACCCGCATGAGGTATTCTCGAATCATGGTCCTGGATCACCGAGTCTACCCGCGTCGGAGGCGGCTTAACCCCGGTAATATGTCAAGAGGTGAGTGATATTATACTAACATAAACTTATCGTTAAACAACATAAGCACAACAAGAATACTCTCTTATACAAGCGTTACAAGACACTAACACACATAGCATCATATCATGTCTACTTTATCAAACCATCTTATTATTCTTTTCACAAGTCAATATAAGTACATTATAAATACATAGGCAATTGTTTCTTTTATCATGCTTAAGTGGTTATACCTAACTTCCCATAAAGCTAGTATAACTCTTAAGCTTTTGTTTTAAAACCAATTAGTTCTCTTACATTTAAAAAATGATTGATACTCTTTTGAAATGCTTTGGATCTTTATTATTCAGCTTAAGCGTGAGGCATTCGTAAGTATTATTCAGCTTAAGCGGTGAGGCATTGCCGTAAGTATTATTCGATTAACACGTATGCGTCTCGTACTACATATATACTTTAAAATATCATGCTTTAGGAAGAATCACATACCTTCCGTGAAAACCACGCGAGTTGAATATGTCGTATGAAGAATCGACCTATAATAGTCGACACGTCTATCAACGTTCGACTACTTTGTATGATTCTAAGCAGAGGTTCTATATCCTACGGAAAATTGGGCAGCAACTTCCCTACGGTGAGCTACTCAAGTCATTGTGAAACGATCCCATGTAAGTACAATCGATTAATCTTCTTTTAAACCCTTCTTTGTGATAACAGTTCAATTCTATACGTGATATTCTTCTAAGTATTTATACTTATTCTTATACTACTACAGTATGTATTCTCTCATTCAAAAGAGGGTTAGGATTAGTTACCTCGGTAAGCCCAATAATATCTTAGATAAAGTCGCGCCTGATCAAGGTTTAGCTCTAAGTTATGCGCTCAGATAGCTCGAGGAAACCTTAGAAGTTCTTCACAACTTCTACTAAGTACTAAGGGATTTGGGCTAGGGTATTTTGGGCATTATAACAATACAAGAAGGCAACTTTTCTACCAAGGGAGGGGGGTAGATTTCGGCTAGGCTAGGGGGGGGGCCCTCGGCCAAACTTCAAAAGGGGAGGGGGGGTGTTTGGACGAAAAGGCTACAAAGGGAGAGGAGAGGATTTTTAGACTTGAAAGCTTTTGTGGATGAAGAACTCTTCATCTCAAGAGGGGTATTTATAGGTCAAGCGATGGCCAACCAAGGGCCAAGATGTAGCCAAGTGCTAGGCAAGTGTAAGGCCAAGATTAGGGCAAGTGTACCTAGCCAACTTGCACACAAAATATCCTACCAACTACTTGACAAAATTGGCTCTCCAATTCGGTCCAATTCCGCCACAAGTCCATCAATTGGAGGGTGACAAGTGTCGCCCTCCCGTTGGTCCAAAATGTTTCGTCTCTCGGAAAAATCCGCAAAAATTAGAAATGGCATAGCCGGAATTTACCCTACGAAAGCTGTGGAAACGTTTCGTCGGAAAACTATTTGCTTTGTGAGTTGTGCCCAAAAATCGTCCAAGGCCTAAACTTTAAGGCCAAACCTTTTGTACGTATTCCCTTACGTACATACTCTGGAAATACGGGGTATAACAATTAGATTCTCAAAATGCATTAGTTGAGGATTATGGAATGTTTTATCATTATGGAAATTTATTTGTACGGATTTGGTCACGTGGGGCCCACCCGAGGAATTTTATGTTTTGTGGGGCCCACGAGGGTTACGGAATTTTATGGACGAATTGGAGGGCGACACGTAGCACCCCCCCCCCCCCCACACATGGTGTTGGACGAAATTTGCAAGGTTAAAATGGTCATTGACCATTGAAGAAGATTAGTCTTGCTAGCATGATATTATTGACCAAAGTCAACTTGCCACTTGTGTATGATCCAAGTGCTTTTCATCTTAGCCACCCATTTGTTTAAGTCTTGACCCTCCATAGTGTTATAAATACATACTAGTAGCAAGACTAGTTCCACACTTAGTCATATTTCAAGAAAATATTGAAGAACAAGTGAGGGGGCTCTCGGCTTTAGGCTATTTTTTGAAGACAAAATTTTGCAATTGTGGATGATAATTCACAAGACTTAAACCCAAGGTCCCTAAGAGTATTGTAAGGTTATCTCAATAGAAAGATCCCGGAAAAGTGGCGTTTTCGTATTAGTCGCAAGGCGGAAACTTAAGGAGTTCTTCAACTTTGAAGTTGGAACTTGAAGATGAGTTCTTCATAGGCTTCTAAGGAGTTCTTGGAGCGGGTTGGAACATAAGAAAAGGAGCTAAGAATTGCTAAGGAGCGACTTTGAATCTTGGGAAGATTAAGGGCTTGCAAAGGTATAATTCTTGTCGTTTTAGTAATTAAGATTACTTATTGTTGTAGCTATGGATATTAGCAAGCATGAGGTGTTTTTATTATGAAGTTGATAAGTGTTATGTCTATTGGAACTCTAACCCGAAAACTAGCATGTTTAGCCCTTAAGATTACAATTCGATTTGAGTATTAGTATAAGTTGTCACATGTTATATAAAGAAGGAAATTGTAGTTGTTGAAGTTGTTTATGACTAAATAACATGTTTGACCCAAGAACTTGGATTGGAAAAGAATTGGAAGACTTTATGTTGTTGCACCTATTAGCCGAGAATGACATGAAAATTATTGGATTGTCTTGTATATTGTGGGGCGGAATTTTACACGTATTGTAGGGCGTGTAATCCCCTTTGTATTTGCTGAATTGATTGAGCCTTAAATGTGGCGTTTGGTTATTGAATTCGGCCTTGAAAAAGGTGGCAAAGTATGTAGAAACAAAGGAAGTCTTTGATTTTCCGTAGAATTTAGTGACCTTGTACTTAGAATATTCTACGAAGAGAACTAGAAGTTGATAGATGTGTTGTGGTTATTATAGGTGGAAGTACTACGAGTAGCGTATTCTACTTGAAGGGTGGAAAAGGCTAGCAAGGGTATAGTACTTTGGAGCATTTTGCTAATTGTCGATAATCGTCGCGAGGTATGTGAACCTCTTCTTTCTTTTGACATGATTCTATGTATTGAATATACATGTAGTACTATTTCATGATTCCTTCTACTCTTAGAGGTTAAGAGGTATGTATGTTGATTTACTCTACGTAAAGGTTATGTCTAAGTTATCCTAAGTTCTTACCAAGTCTTATGGGGGATGTTGGTAAGAGTCGTTAGGAGGTATTTTGGAGCCAAGTTAACTTGGCTAAGTTTCGGCACAAATGAGAATAAGTATCGAACAAGCCACTGCAACGTTAATAAAGGAAAATGTAATGACAATCAATTAAGTTAAAACAAGTAGAATTCTCCATCTGCATAGAAGCTAAGATAATACAAAATTGTATTACATTTTCTAGATCATGGCTACTTGATTAAGATCGTTATAAATAAGTATAACTTATTCACAACGCATCAAAGTATATGTTACTTAATTTATAAGAATTTACGTATGAGGTTTTAAGACTATGAACCTCAAATTCTTAAAAGGTTAAGAGACTTTATTTTTCAAGTTATGGGACTTGATTCTTAAAGGAAGAAATGAATTGATTTAAAAGCATAAAATACTTGATTTGGAAAGTATTGATTTCTTGCCATTCTAAAGTTAAGAAACTGGTTTTCTTAAAAGTTAAGAGACTTGAAGTATTTTGAAAGCTATGTAATTCGATTTGAAAGTATAAGTCTCTTGGTTATAAAAGGAATGAAATTGTCTAAGACATAAAGAGTTATAACGGCTTTATGGGAAGTTGGTTATAACAACTTTATGAAAGATTAAAAAGAATGGTTTTCTTCAGTAATGTAAGCAAAGAAATGACTTGAAGTAAAGAAGGGCAAATTGTTTTAAAGGTACCAATTGCTTAAGGTTTTAAAGAAAGAAGTCACGTGATTTAGAAGCCTATAATTGTATTTCTAAAAGGTTGTGACTTGTCTTGAAAAGTATATATGACCTGATACTGCGGTTATTAGTATCTTGGAAGTTTTATTTGAAAAAGAGTCATTTCAAAGAAGTAGAGGTGTGTAGTACTTTGGGTTAAATTCCCGGATTTTTATGTGTGAAACGAAAGTGCCATGACTTTATAAAAATGGAAGTCTAAAGGTTTAATTGTTATACCCCGTATTTCCAGATTATGTATGTGAGGACGTACGTACAAAAATACAAGCCTTAAGTAGGATAAGGATGTAGGATTTGGTTTTCCGACGGAAAATTTTCCGAACCTCGTAAAGGAATTTTACGTTTTCAAGAATTTATTTAATTTGGATTTTTCCGAGAGATGAAATATTTTGGACCAATGAGAGGGAGACATGTGTCACCCCTAGGTGGCAAGGTTGGACGAAAATTGGGCAATTGTTGGCACGTTTTTTGTGTGAAAAAGGCCATAAACATTTGATCAAAAGTCTTGCAAGATATTTATGTAGTAGATAGATAAGTGGGACCCACACACACATGGCTCAATCTAGACCACACACTTGCTTTGATCTTGGCCATTGATTGGCCTATAAATACCCCCTTAGTGCAAGACTAAAATTCATCCACACTTGAGAAAATTTCCAAGACAAAACACTCCCTTCCCTTCCCTAAGATTGCTCTCGGCTTTGGCCATTTTCCTTGAGAAAAACTTGTCCAAAAATCCTTAAAGTTTTAAGTGTTCTTCCTTAGTGTATTAGGAAGATTAGTAACCAAAAGTTAGAAAAGATTTCACACCCCTAGCCTAAATACACCCCCTTGGCCGAGAGTTGCCACAATTTTAGCCTAAGTGTTCTTCACTTTTTGGAATTGAAGTGTTAAGATAAGTTGTTTAGAAACTTCTAAGGGTTGCTAGGAGCGGGTTGGAGCGTATGGAATTGGAGCTAAACTGTTATACCCCGTATTTCCAGAGTATGTACGTGTGGGCGTACGTAGAAAAGTTTGAGCCTTAAAGTTAGGCAAGATTCGAAATTTGTACACAACCCCCGTAAAGAATCGTTTTTCGACGAAACGTTTTACAGAACTTGCGAAGGGAAAATTCCGGCTATGTCATTTATAATTTTTGCGGATTTTTCCGAGAGATGAAATATTTTGGACCAACGAGAGGGTGACACTTGTCACCCTCAAGTGGGCGTTCTAGTGGCCGAGAATGGGGAGGGTTCTTGGCATGTTTTGTGGCCTAATCCATGGGTCAATGTTTGTGAGGGATTTGTGGAGTAGGGTTAGGGTGCACTTGGCTTGATCTTGACCCTCCACTTGCCCCCCACTTGGCTTGATCTTGGCCCTTGGTTGTCCTATAAATACCCCTCCCTTATTGAAGACTTCTTCATCCACAAATGTGTTCTAAGTCTTAAAATCCTCCCCCCCCCCTCTTCTTGTTGCTCTCGTCCAAGAGCCTCCCCCTCCCCCTTTGTTAGGCTCAGGTGAGGTACCCCATTCCTAGTAGTGCTAGCCGAGGGTACCCCCCCTACCTTGAGTTGTTCTCGTGAAATACACCCCCCTTGGTAGAAAGTATTCTCCAAGTATTGTTACTATTCCAAAATACCTTAGCCTTATACCTTGTAGTATTCCAAAAGTTACCTCTATACGTAGAGCCCGGAAATACTACCTTTTGTCCTTTTAGTCTCAAACCGAAACCCTAAGGAAAATCTTCATAGCGAGTTGAAGTATTAAGTAGAAGTTGCGTAGAACTTCTAAGGGTTGTTTGGAGCGGGTTGGAGCGCCCAGAGTTGGAGCTAAACATTGCTCAGGATCGACATTTAAACTTGGATAATTTTGGGCTTATCGAGGTAAATACGCTTGACCTTCTTTTGTAATTAGAGTTTGCATACTGTTGAAGTATAAGAATTAAGTATAAGTTATATACAAGGAAGGTATATAAGAAGAGAATTGAATCATTCCATAGGATGTATCTACGATGAGACTTGTGAAGTTTGACTGCAGGAAGTCTTGCCCAATTTTCCGTAGAATCTTGTATCTAGAATTATCCTACCAAGTAGTCTTGACATTGATAGACTTGTATAACCATTATAGGTTGAAGTACTGCGAGTAGCGTATTCTACTCGAAGGGTGGAAAAGGCTAGCAGGATTACAGTACTTTGGAGCTATTTGCTAATAGTCGATAATCGTCGCGAGGTATGTGATTCTTCCTATCCTCTTGAGCATGAAGTATTTTTAAAGGAATATATATAGTACGGTAGACGTACGTGTTAAGCGAATGTAGTGTTACGGCAATGTCTTTTGACTTAAGCCTGAATAATAAGAATCTTGAAGTATTTCAAAAGATTTAAGAACCGTTTTTGAAAGAAGAGTAATACTTGGTTTTGAAAGTTTAAAAGTTATACTAGCTTTATGGGAAGTTAGGTATAACAACTTAAGAAGGATAAAAGAATGGTTATTGATTTTAGAAGTTAAGAGACTTAATCTTAAAAGATAAGAGACTTGACTTAATTGAATTGATGTGAAAGTTGTTAAGAAGTATGAAACCTCATTCGTGAGTAATGAGTACTTGGTTTTTAAAGAATAATGTTTTACTGATTTCGGAAATGAGAATAAGTAAGGAACTTGATTTCTAAAAGAGACTTGAGGAAATTAAAGAGTTTTTAGTTTAAAAGAAAGGCATTGTTTTGTCTTAAAAAAATTGGTTTAAAACATAAAGTGTTATAACAGCTTTATGGGAAGTTAGTTATAACGACTTTATGAAAACGAAAGAATGGTTTTATCATTGGTTTTAAAGTGGTAACTTAACTTTAAAAGGAGAAGTGTTTTGGTCTAAAAAGAAGGCATGGTATTGCCTTAATTTGGTTTTAAAAGTAAAGTATGGAAGTTGTTTTGGTTTACTTAAAAGATGTTAGCCACTTTATACTGCGGGTATCGGGTGACCTTTGTAAAAGAAATGGATCCTTTAAAAAGAGTTTAACATACGTAGTACTTTGGGGATAAAACCTGGACCTTGGCATAAAATAAAAAGTACCTTGAGTTGTGTGTAACTCACCTATGTTTGCGTGTGATAGCCTTGTTGTGCAAGTGTTGTATTCTTATGTTACCGCGTCTCTCGAATGGAGGGCGGTCAGATTATTCTTGATCATTTTGGACATACCGACACGATGGGTGGCCCACGGTATGCTTCCACTATGATAGTCCATGGGCATCTCGACTCGATGGATGGTCCACGGGTATGCGGCCATGATGAGGTTCGCTTCCTGTTGATAGTGTTATTCCATGGACTAGCTCTCCATGAGGTTTTTACCGATCGACCTTGGTATCCGTGGTCGGCTTTGCTGCCCGTCTCGTGGCTGATTCGCCTTGGCACCGGTAGTTAGCCCTCGACTTGCCGTTCGGTTTAGTGACGAAGTCTCGTGATACGCATTGGTACCGTAGTTAGCCCTCAGATTGCCCGGCCATTTACGTGGACACGGCTTGGTATCCGTAGTCGGCTTTCGTACTTGCCGTGTCGCCTTCGTGGTTTGGTTGTATGGTATTGTTAGTACGGACTTGGTGTTCATGTGTACTCAGTGGTATTATTATATCATAGATCGCCAGCTGGCGAAGGTATTCCACGCATGATTGATGTTGCGGGCGTGAGACCCATAGTTATATTTGAGTGATGACTCGAGGGCGTGAGTCACGACTTACATGATCGCTATGTCACGACCGAACCGGCCCGTGGATCGTGCCTTACCCCGGGCACCCTAGTGATACAACATCAGAGAAAAACCAGCGGAAATAAAAACTTAAACATACAAATAGATATGGATCAAGATAAAAGAAAATAGGCCAACCAAAACGGTTGCCTTTCAGCAAATATATATCGACCTTTGAACAGTTACAATCCTTACAACCCTGCCCACAACAGTGCTACAGACCTCTAAGATTTTTACAACAACTATGATGGGAGAGGGCCCCGCCATACCCCTGAATGTACAAGAACCTACAGACACAGGGTAACATACCAAAAGATAAGCCTCCGAAGGAACGGAGCTTCCCAATACGCTGAAATGTGATCCTATAAGCGGGGATCGACAGCCGATGTACCTCTACCTGCGGCATGAACGCAGCCCCCCGAAGGAGGTCAGTACAACAGGTACCAAGTATGTGAAACTGTAAATACTGTAAATGAAATCATAATAGTCTATAAAAAGCAGGAGACATGTATGATAACCAAACTACAGTACACAACATATAACCAGTCATAACAAGTCAGGGACTCACGCCCTCCAAATCATCACTCGTGCCCGTGGAATTCCTTCCTCACTGTCGGCAGTCTATGATATAACAACACCAAGGAGTATATATGAACACCAGGTCCCACCTGTGTCATAAAAACCGTACGGGGCAAGTATAACTACCAGATCCGACCGTACCAATAATATTGTACAACCATATCATGAAGCTGACACGTGGCAAGTGCAATAGCCTCCACCAGCTCCTCCCTGCGCCACGTAGCTGACGGGGGCAAGTGAATCGGCTACGCACCAGATCACAACCGTAAGTCACGAAGCTCCATCCAAACACTGACTCGAAGGCGACACGTGGCAAGTGCACTAGCCTCCACCAGCTCCTCCCTGCGCCACGTAGCTGACGGGGGCAAGTGAATCGGCTAAGCACCAGATCACAACCGTAAGTCACGATACTTCGCCGCGAAGCTGACACGTGGCAAGTGCAATAACCTATACCAGATCCACCTGCGTCACGTAGCTGACGGGGGCAAGTAAACAGGCTACGCACCCGATCACAATCGTAAGTCACGATACTTCGCCATAAATAACCATAATGGTCACATGTCCACAGAATCCATCATCGGTGTAGACATGCCCATGTAACAATAATAATGGAAGCATACCCGTGGAATCTTCCGTCACTGCCGGTACGTCCAAGTAAGTTCTCAACAAGTCAACCGGCCCTCCATCGAGAGACGCGGTAGTATAGAAACACAATTTTTTGCACAACAAAGGCTACCACAACAAGCATAGGCAAGTTATACAACAACAAGCATAGGCAAGTTACACAACAACAAGCATAGGCAAGTTATACACAACTCAAGGTACTTTCATTTTATGTCAAAGTCCGGGTTTTAACCCTAAAGTACTACGTACGTTAACTTCCTTTTAAAGGGATCCATTCCTTTTATAAAAGTCACCCGATACCCGTAAGTATAAAATTAGAGTGACTCACATTTTTAAGTAAACCAGAACACTTCCTTTTTTCTAAAATCAAGTAACGACATTCTTTTCCTAAAGTTCCAGTTTGCCTAATTTCAATTACTCAAGTCTCTTTATTTTAGAAAAGTTTCATAGTTCAATGTCTTAATCTCTTTTAAAACAATTGAGTAACATATGTCATATGTGTGAGCAGTTTATTCTTGTTTATAACCATCTTATTAAAGCAGCCATGATCTAGAAAATGTAATATCATTTTGTCTCATCTTAGCTTCTATGCAGATGGAGGTTTCTACTGGTTTTAATAATACTTCATTAGTCATTACATTTCCCTTTATTAACGCCGATGGTTTGTCGATACTCATTCGATTTCAAATCGGAAACATTATCCCTTTTTAAAAACCAAGTACTCATTACTCACGAATGAGGTTTCACACAAAATTCATATTAATTCATTTAAGTCAAGTCTCTTATCTTTTAAGATCAAGTCTCTTAACCTTTAAAATCAATAAACCATTCATTTTATCTTTCTTAAGTCGTTATACCTAACTTCCCATAAAGCTAGTATAACTCTTAATCTTTTAAAACCAAGCATTATTCTTCTTTCAACAAGGTTTCTTAATTCTTTTGAAATACTTCAAGATTCTTATTATTCAGGCTTAAGTCAAAAGACATTGCCGTACAATTACGTTCAGTTAACACACGTACGTCTACCGTACTATATATATATATATTATTCAGGCTTAAGTCAAAAGATATTGCCATACAATTACGTTCAGTTAACACACGTACGTCTACCGTACTATATATATTCCTTTAAAATATCATGCTCAAGAGTATAGGAAGAATCACATACCTCGCGACGATTATCGACTATTAGCAAAACGCTCCTCGGCTATAACCCGACTAGCCTTGTCCACCTTCCAAGTAGTACATGCTACTCGCGAGCGATCAACCAATAAAGGTTATAAGACTACTGTAAATACGGTCCTATGTAAGTACAGTTTAATCTTCTACTTAAATATTCTTCTGATGTGATTTCAGTTCAAGTCTTATATGTAATATCCTTCTATTACAGTTCAATTCTCTTCTATGAATCTTATATTCATTTTCAATAATACTACAGTATGTAATCTCCAATTACAATAGAAGGATAGGATTATTTACCTCGGTAAGCCCCAAAATTATCCAAGTTTAAAGTCGATCCTGAGCAAGGTTTAGCTCCTACTCCGTGCGCTCCAAGAAACCCTTAGAAGTTCTACACAACTTCTACTTAGTACTCCAACCAATTATGGAGATTTTTCCATAGGGTTTCGTTTATTGGCTAAAGGAAGTATAATAGTATTTTCCGGGCTTTTCGTATAGAGGGTACTTGGAAATACTACAAAGGTTTTGGGCTCGAGTATTTTGGCATTATAACAATACTTGGAGAAGTATTTCTATACCACAAAAGGGGGGGTGTATTTCTCGAAAACAACTAGGCTAGGGGGGGTTTCTCGGCCAAGGGCCTCACAACGGGGAGGGGGTGTGATGAAAACCTCAAGAGGGAGGGAGTATTTTTAGACTTGGAATTTGCTCAAGTGTGGATGAAATAACTCATCAACTAAGGGGGTATTTATAGGCCAATCAATGGCCAAGATCAAGACAAGTGTTAGGCAAGTGTAGGGTGGGGGTTTGGACATGTGTAAGTGGGTCCCACTTGTTCATCAACTACACAAAATATCTCACAAATATCCTACCTAACCTTGACTACAAACAAGGCACAAAAAACGTGCCACACAAAGCTCAACCAAACCGTCCACTTGGGTGACAAGTGTCACCCTCCCGTTGGTCCAAAATATTTCATCTCTCGGAAAAATACGCAAAAATAATAAATGACATAGCCGGAATTTTCCCTTCGCAAAGTTTGTAAAACGTTTCGTCGGAAAACGACTATTTTCGGGGGTTGTGCACAAATTTCGAACCTTGCCTACTTTAAGGCTTTAACTTTTATACGCACGCCTCACGCATATACTGGAAATACGGTATATGACTTATTTATTGTGAATCGTAGTTTGGTTATCATACATGTCTCCCGCTTTATATAGATCGCTATGATTTCATTTCTGATATTTTGAGCCATATACTTGGTACTGTTATCGACCTCCTTCGGGCCGCGTTCATGCCGCAGTAGAGGTACATCGATTGTTGATCCTCGCTCTTAGGATCACAGCCAAAGATTGGGAAGCTCCGTTTCTCGGAGGCTTATCTTTGGTATGTTACCCGAGTTGTAGGTTCTTGTACATTCGGGGTATGGCGGGCCCTATCCGTCATGTTGTATAAAAACTCTTAGGTGCAGTAAATCTTTGTTGTGGCGGGGTTTGTAAAAGGATTAAACTGTTCGGTTTGAAAGATTTGTATACATATATTTTATTGGAAGGTAACCGGTTGGTTGGCCTGTTTTATGATCTTATCTCTTGTTTCATGTTTAAGTTTTATTTCTGCTGATTTTCTCTGATGTTGTATCACTAGGGTGCCCGGGGTAAGGCACCAATCACGGGCTCGGTATCGGGTCGTGACAAAAGTGGTATCAGAGCAGTTAATCCTTTGAAAGTGTCTACAGACCGTATCTAGTAGAGTCTTGATTATCGGTGTGTTGTGCACCACATCTATAATCAGGAGGCTGCAGTACATTTAGGATTGGTTTCCCTTCTTCTCATTCTGAGATCGTGCCTTAGAGCTGTGTTGTAAGTTGGACCCCTCTGACGTATCTCGTTTTTACCAGTTATGCCTCCGCGCAAGGCAACCCGAGCCCAGGTGGGCAAGTCAGCCGAGGGAGCTGCTAGTGAGATACAGAGGAGTACGAGGGCACAGGCCCGGTCAGTACCTGAGATTGTGCTTCAGACGGCGAGTTTTGCGACGCCACCGGCCCCAGCAGAGTTTAGAGCCGCGATGGTCTGCCGAGACAACAAGACTGAGCCTCACCCCACACCGAGCAGAGGAGATGGGTTACAAAGAGATGGCCCAGTTACTGGCCAGGATCGTGGCCAGACATGAGGATAGGCTGGACGCAGCAGTTCCAGTAGCACCCGTGGTTCACCCGAGATCGGATAGTTTGAGGCTACGGGACTTTCTGAGTTGTAGCCCGCCAGAGTTCTACGGGTCGAGGCCTGAGGATGATCCGCAGGAGTTCATCCGGCGATTCTGAAGGATCATGAGAGTGATCAAGGCTTGAGACCGAGTCGGTGGTCTTAGGTTCGCATCGGCTGCGTGATCGCAATGATCGGTTTGATTCGTGGGAGCTGTCCCGGGGAGAGTATGCACTTCCAGCCGTATGGGACGAGTTTTCAGGGGCATTTCTTGCACATTTCTTGCCTCCACAGATGAGGAGGGCTCGGGCCGACAGATTTTTGACGTTGAGGCAGAACGGGCGTACAGTTCGGGAGTACAATGTGGAGTTCGACTCTTTGGCTCGGTATGTCCCCGCTGTAGTAGCTGATATGGAGGACAGAGTGCACCGCTACGTCACCGGGCTCGATGACTACTTGGCAGAGGCTTGTTCGGGTGTAGCTCTTCAGCCGGGCATGGACATTGCCCGCATGCAGGCTTATGCACTTGGATGTGAGGAGCGGAGAGGTCGACGGAATGACCAAGATCAGCAGAAGAGGGCCAGAACAGCAGGGTCCTTTGATAACTTTCGAGGCGGACCGCCTCAGCAGCAGACTAGTTATGTACCTCCGCAAGATGAGTGGTCCTCCACGGCGCCGGGACCCGGGATATTCAGAGCAGGTCGTGGCTCCTGTGTTTCAGATTTTCAGGGGAGTAGGAGTGCTCGCCGGATGAGGTCGCCCTTGTCTCAGTGTGGCCGTTGTGGAAAACTTCATAAGGGAGAGTGTCGTACTAACTTGGGAGATTGTTATTCTTGCGGCCAACAGGGCCATCTGGCGAGAGATCGTCCACTGTGGTAGCACTGGTAGGATAGCACAGACTACGAGATCAGTTGCGGGTTCTTCACCTTCCATAGCTAGGCAGGATGTTCATACACCGGCAGACCACGGCAGAGGTCGCGGTGGAAGTTCCCAGTTGTAGCGGTCCTTTGAACCGCCTATCTTTTCAGGTATATCCTTAACCCTCTAGAGTTTTGCATGCGTGATACGATGATTATATGTTGAGTACTATGTACAGGTAGCATTGTGTATATTGTGGTTTAGAGACATGGATAGTTGAAAGAATAAGTGTAGGGAAAGGGAAGGTATGAACCTTAGAATATTACACGTTGAGACCTTAGATGTAAGGCCGGCTTGAATAAAAGATGTTACGGTTAGTCTTTGTCGAAATACTTGGTTTGCGTATAAATGTATTGTGGGTTAATTCCGTGAGTTGTGTAAAATGAAAGTGGTAGCTTTCATGATGTGAATTAGTAAGATTGTTCCGTATCGAGGAGCAAGAGTTGGCGCGACGGAGGGTCGGGTTGAGGGCGTATTGCGGGTCAACCCGTGCTTGATGTATGTGGGTCAGTCAGGTGGTCCCGCCAGATGGTAGGGTCACGAGGGTGCTAGGCCCAAGTTTAGATGACCATCGTATGAGTTCGTGGATATGTTCGACCAGAAACGGATCGTAAAGGCCGGGAATGGCCTTAAAGAAGATCGAGGCTAGTAAGATGACCAAGTTTGGAGGTAGTGGCTCCAGAAATCTTGGGAACTGAAGTAATGACTGATGTATGGTACATATACTAGAAGAGTTCAAGTGTTCGAGAAGAGTACGGCAAGTAAGGGAAGAAGCGAGCATGTGTTAAGAGCATAGAAGTGATAATTTTGTTGTGAAGTGAAATTGCGAAGGGAGTATCCTTTAGACCAGGGTGGAAGCTTTTGTGATGTAGGAGTGATTCCTCGTTGACTTGGGTTAAGTATTTGCGCGGGTGTTATTTTGTGGCATTGGCAACTTGTTTAAGTTATGAGGAACTTTGTCGTTGTCTGTTTCGAGAAGGAACATTCGGGACGAATGTTTCTAAGGAGGGGAGAATGTTATACCCCGTATTTCCAGAGTATGTACGTGTGGGCGTACGTAGAAAAGTTTGAGCCTTAAAGTTAGGCAAGATTCGAAATTTGTACACAACCCCCGTAAAGAATCGTTTTTCGACGAAACGTTTTACAGAACTTGCGAAGGGAAAATTCCGGCTGTTATACCCCGTATTTCCAGAGTATGTACGTGAGGGCGTACGTATTATAAATTTAAGCCTTAAAGTAGGCATAGGTTCGAAATTTGTTCACAACCCCCGATTAGAGTCGTTTTTCGACGAAACGTTTTACGTTTCTGAGAACTGCGAAGGAAAATTAGCTATGTCATTTATAATTTTTGCGGATTTTTCTGAGAGACGAAACATTTTGGACCAACGGGAGGGTGACATGTGTCACCCTCACATTGGAAGAGGTTGGGGCGGCAAGATGGACGAAATAGGTGGCATTGGTTAGGTAGGATATTTTTGTGCAAGTTGGTGTGGTAGATGGATAAGGTACACATGGTTAAATCTTGACCCTACACTTGCATAGCACTTGGCTTGATCTTGGCCATTGGTTGGCCATTGCTTGACCTATAAATACCCCTCTAAGTTGAAGACTTTCTTCATCCAAACTTGAGCAATCTTTCTAAGTCTTGAAATCTTCCCTCCCCTCTTGAGTAGTTCTCGTCCAAAGAGTCTCCCCTTTTTGTGAGCCCTTGCCGAGAGCCTCCCTCCCCTTTGTAGTGTCTAGCCAGCAGGGTACCCCACTAGCCTAGTTGTTTTCGAGAAATACCCCTCCCCCTTTGTGGTATAGAAATACTCTTCAAGTATTGTTATAATGCCCAAATACCTTAGCCCATATACCTTGTAGTACTTTCCAAAGTTACCTCTATACGTAGAGCCCAGAAATACTATTATACTTCCTTTAGCCACAAAACGAAACCCTAAGGAAACCTTCATAGTCGGTTGAAGTGTTAAGTAGAAGTTGCGTAGAACTTCTAAGGGTTGTTTGGAGTGGATTGGAGCACTCGGAGTAGGAGCTAAAACGTTGCTCAGGATCGACTTTAAACTTGGATAATTTTGGGCTTACCGAGGTAAATAATCATATCCTTCTAGTGTAATTGGAAATTACATACTGTAGTATTGGAATGAATATGAGATTCATAGAAGAGAATTGAACTGTAATAGAAGGATATTACAGAAAAGACTTGAACTGAAATCGCATCAGAAGAATATTAAAGTAGAAGATTAACTGTACTTACATAGGACCGTATTTATAGTAGACTAATAACCTTTATTGGTTGAATGTTCTGCGAGTAGCATGAACTACTTGGAAGGTGGATAAGGCTAGCCGGGTTATAGCCGTGGAGCGTTTTGCTTATAGTCGATAATCGTCGCGAGGTATGTGATTCTTCCTATACTCTTGAGCATGAAGTATTTTAAAAGAATATATATATAGTACGGTAGACGTACGTGTGGCAATGTCTTTTGACTTAAGCCTGAATAATATATATATATAGTACGGTAGACGTACGTATGCTAACTAAATATAGTTGTACGGCAATGTCTTTTTGACTTAAGCCTGAATAATAAGAACCTTGGAATATTTTAAAGGAATATATATATATAGTACGGTAGACGTCGTGTTAAGCGAATGTAGTGTTACGGCAATGTCTTTTGACTTAAGCCTGAATAATAAAGAATCTTGAAGTATTTCAAAAAGATTAATAAACCGTTTTGAAAGAAGAGTAATACTTGGTCTTGAAAACATAAGAGTTATACTAGCTTTATGGGAGGTTAGGTATAACGTCTTAAGAGTGGTAAAGAGAATGATTTACTGATTTTTAGAAGTTAAGAGTCTTGATCTTAAAAGATAAGAGACTTGACTTGAATGAATTAATATGAATTTTGCGTGAAACCTCATTCGTGAGTAATGAGTACTTGGTTTTTAAAAGGAGAAATGTTTTACTGATTTCGGAAATCAGAATGAGTATCGACAAAGCACTGCAGCGTTAATAAAGGGAAATGTAATGACTAATGAAGTATTATTAAAACCAGTAGAAATCTCCATCTGCATAGAAGCTAAGATGAGACAAAATGATATTACATTTTCTAGATCATGGCTGCTTTAATAAGATGGTCATAAACAAGAATAAAATTGCTCACACATATGGCATATGTTACTCAATTGTTTTAAAAGAGATTAAGACATTGAACTATGAAACTTTTCTAAAATAAAGAGACTTGAGTAATTGAAATTAGGCAAACTGAAACTTTAGGGAAAATAAAGGCATTGTTTTGTCTTAAATTGGTTTAAAACATAAAGTGTTATAACATCTTTATGGGAAGTTAGTTATAACGACTTTATGAGAACAAAAGAAGGGTTTTATCATTGGTTTTAATGTGGTAACTTGACTTTAAAAAAAAGAAGTGTTTTGGGTCCAAAAAGAAGGCATGATATTGCCTTAATTTGGTTTTAAAAAGGAAAGTATGGAAGTTGTTTTGGTTTACTTAAAAAGATGTAAGTCACTCTATTTCTATACTAAGGGTATCGGGTGACTCTTATAAAAGGAATGGATCTCTTTAAAAGGAATTTAACGTACGTAGTACTTTAGGGTTAAAACCCGGACTTTGATATAAAATGGAAGTACCTTGAGTTGTTGTATAACTTGCCTATACTTGTTGTTGTATAACTTGCCTATGCTTGTTGTTGTGTAACTCGCCTATGCTTGTTGTGATAGCCTTTGTTGTGCAAGAATTGTGTTTCTATACTACCGCGTCTCTCGATGGAGGGCCGGTTGACTTGTTGAGAGCTTACTTGACGCGTCGCAGCGATGGAAGATTCCACGTATGCTTCCATTATTATTGTTACATGGGCATGCTCGCACCGACGCAGACTCGGCACGTACGCGCAGGTTGATTACGATATATGGTTATTATTGTTACATGGGCATGTCGCACCGGCGCACTCGGCATGTGGCTACGCGGCAGGTTGATTACCCGATATATGGTTATTATTGTTACATGGGCATGTCCGCACCGACGCAGCTCGGGGCATGTGGCGTGCGCGCGGTTGACCACCCAGTATATTGTTGTTGATGTTACATGGACATGTCTGCACCGATGCAGAATTCCGGGGGCATGTGGCCATGCGGCATTGTTATTATTGTTGCATCATGGACATGTCTGCACCGATGCAGAATTCCGGGGGCATGCGACCATGATGCGAACATGATTGATGTTGTGGGCGTGAGACCCATAGTTATATATTGAGTGATGACTTTGAGGGCGTGAGTCCCTGACTTGATCGCTTATGTTGCGTCGTATTTTGGTTATCATACATGTCTCTCGCTTTATATAGATGTTATGATTTAACCGCAGATTTTCGGGCCACATACTTGGTACTGTTATGCGACCTCCTTCGGGGGGCTGCGTTCATGCCGCAGGTAGGAGTACACCGGTAGTTGATCCTCGCTCATATGATCACAGTTCAGCGTATTGGGAAGCTCCGTTTCTCCGGAGGCTTATTCTTCGGTATGTGCTCCCTGAGTTGTAGCTTCTTGTACATTCAGGGGTATGGCGGGGCCCTGTCCCGTCATGGTTGTTGTAAATATTAGAGGTCTGTAGTACTGTTGTGGGCAGGGTTGTAAAAAGGATTAAACTGTTCGGGTTTTTATGTATTTATATACAGAAGGCAAATCGCTTGCTGGCCTGCTTATATATAATATCTCTTGCTTCATGTCTTGTGTTTATGTTCGCTGATTTTCTCGATGTATGACTACTTGGGTGCGGGTAAGGCACCGCCACGCCCGTTCGGTCGTGATAAAAGTGGTATCGAAGCGATTAATCCTCGGAAAGTGTCTGCACCGTGTTCAGTAGAGTCTTGATTATCGGTGTGTTGTGTACCACATCTATAATCGTGAGGTCCGCAGGACATTTAGGATTGGTTTCCATTCTTCTCATTACGAGATCGTGCCTTAGAGCCGTGGTTGTAAGTTGGACCCTCTCGACGTATTTTGTTTTCACGATTATGCCTCCGCGCAAGGCAACCGGCCAGTGGGCAAGGCAACCGAGGAGTCGCTAGTGAGATCTGAGGAGCACGAGGCGCAGCCCGGTCATTACGAGATGCTGCTTCAGACGGCGAGTTTTGCGACGCCGCTTTCAAAGCGAGTTTAGAGCGCAGCGATGGGTGATGAGACCACAATACCGCACCTTCACCCCACACGGGCGGAGGAGTTGGGGTACAAAGAGATGGCCCGCCATCGCCGGGATCGTGGCGCATACGAGGATAGCCGGGCGTAGCGATTCGGTAGCACCCATGGTTCACCCAAGATCGGATAGTTTGAGGCTACGTGTTATACCCCGTATTTTCAGAGTATGTACGTAAGGACGTACGTAGAAAAATTTGAACTTGAAGATTTGGCTTGGCCGATTTATTTTTGTGCACAACCCCCGGTTAGAGTCGTTTTTCGACGAAACGTTTTCACAGCTTTCGTAGGGAAAATTCCGGCTATGTCATTTATATTTTTTGCGGATTTTTCCGAGAGACGAAACATGTTGGACCAACAAGAGGGCGCCACTTGGCACCCTCTCATTGGTGGAGTGTGGGCGGTAAAGGTGGCCGAAAGTGAGGCCTTTGTGGTCAAGGGTTGGTAGGATATTTTGTGTGTTAGTTGGTTAGGGTGCACTTGGCAAGATCTTGGCCCTACACTTGCTATGCACTTGGCAAGATCTTGGCCATTGGTTGGCCTTGGCTTGTCCTATAAATACCCACCCCTTTGGAAGACTAATTCATCCATAAATTTGCCTAAGTCTTGAAAGCTCTCTTTCTCCCCCCTTGTGAGGCCTTAGCCGAGAGTCCCTCTCCCCCCCTTGGCCGAGAGTTCCCCCCCCTAGTGGGGTAGGCCGAGGGGTATACACCCCCCCTCCTTGTGGTGCTAGCCGTGGGGTACCCCCCCTAGCCTAGTAGTTTTCGTATAAATACCCTCCTCTTGGTAGAAATACTCTCAAAAGTATTGTTATAATGCCCAAAATACCTTAGCCATATACCTTGTAGTATTCTAAGGTTATACCTATACTAAAAACCCAGAAATACTATTATACTTCCCGTCAGTCACAAAACCGAAACCCTAAGGAAAATCTCCATAGTTAGTTGGAGTAGTAGTAGAAGTTGGTTAGAACTTCTAAGGGTTGTTTGGAGCGGGTCGGAGCGCACGGAGTAGGAGCTAAACCTTGCTCAGGATCGACATTTAAACTCGGATAATTATGGGCTTATCGAGGTAATTATCTTGTCCCCCTATTGTAATTGGAAATTACATGTTGTTAGAATATATAGTTGGAGTATACTATATATAATCGAACGTAGTCCGGCAATGTCTTTTGACTTAAGCTGAAGAATAAAGAATCGAATCAGTAATTACATAGGATCAGACTGATGAGACTTGTGTAGCATTCGTGAAGTATAAGTGTACACGTCCGGTTTGATGTATAAACCCCGGTTGGCTTGATGGCGGCCTCGATAGAGAGAGATTTACGCTGTGTGGGAGGTCTTGCCGAATGTTGTGTGGAATGTTCTAGGATAATATCTAGATGTTAATAAGCGCTTTGTGGACTTATAGTTTTACGTACTAAGTGTGGCGCTATCTACTTGGCTTAAGGAGTAGGCGGCTGAGGTACTGAGCGTTTTGCTATTAGTCGATACTCGTCGCGAGGTATGTGAACCTCTTCCTATCTCTTCTAGCATGATATGTGTGAACTATGTAGTGCGGTAGACGCATACGTGCTAAACGTATGTGATTGGTTTAAAACATAAAGTGTTATAACGGCTTTATGGGAAGTTGGTTATAACGACTTTATGTTGGTAAGAAAATACTTGTGGTTTTAAAAGGTAATCGATTTAAACTATAAGCGGCTTGTTATGTGTTAATAAAGAACTTGAAGTAATACTTGGTTTTGAAAACTTAAGAGTTATACTAGCTTTACGGGAAGTTAGGTATAACGGCTTAAGAATGTTTCTTGATTTGGAAATCGAATGTGTATCGACAAACCAACGCGCGTTAATAAAAGGAAATGTTTTGTGATTAAGTATTATTAAAACCGAGAAACTTCCATCCGCATAGAAGCTAAGATGAGACAAAATGATATTTCCTAGGTCATGGTCATTGTAATAAGATTGTTATAAACAAGAATATCCTACTCACATATAAGGCTTATGTTTCTCAGATGGTTTAAAAGAGAATTATATTCTTAAATAAATAAGGCTAGGAACTACGAAACCTTTCTAAAATAAGAAACGTGAACATTTGAAATTAGGCAAACTTGACGTTTGAAAAGAATGTTGTTACTTGGTTTTACTAAGAGAAGTGTTTTGATTTACTTCAAAAGATAATCACTCTATTGTTATATACTACGTATTGTGTGACTTTTGTGAAAGTAACATATCTTTAAAGAGATATTGTATAAAGTACTTTGGGGATAAAACCCGATCTCGTTAATCATATAGTAGAAAGTACCTTATGTGTGGATAACTTGATTGTATTGGTTTGTGATAGCCTTGTAATACCTTCGTGTTGATTTGATAAGTAATCATATTAGGATGCTACGTGTGATAGTATTCTGTGATGGTTGTGTAAAGGGGTTTTCCTTGATTGTGCTTATGTTGTTTAAACGATAAACCGTTATGTTGGTATTATACCACTCACCGTTTCCGGGTTAAGCCGCTCCGACGCGGGGTAGACTCAGCGATGCGGGACCATGATTCGAGAATACCTCATGCGGGTCCCGGGGGCCTATGCGGAGCTACGAGAGTTCCAAGTTAGTGTGCGGCTTTTATGGTCATGCGGTCTATGTGGCCATGCGATCGCGAGTCGGGGCGATGCCGGAGTAGCTACCGACGCGGGTTATACCTCATGCGGGCCTATGAGATTGGCCTATGCGAGTGCGGAGTTCGTGGCTAGACGCGCACATTTGATATTGCGGCGGCGACCGCCTTTGATCATGTGACGGTCAGACAGATATCATGATACGATTTATGACCTTGTTAGTATCGCTGGTGTTAGTAGCTATGCCTTCGCATTTCACCCTGCATCGTTTATTTGGACACGTGGACCTCGTTGTTCGTGTGTATTCCTCGCTTTTCTATCATTGGCAGTGGCGGAAGGTATTCCACGGGCATGATTGATGTTGTGGGCGTGAGACCCATTGTTATATTGGAGTGGTGACTTCGAGGGCGTGAGTCCCTGACTAGACATGACTGCTTATTTATTGTGAACTGTAGTTTGGTTATCATACATGTCTCCTGCTTTCTATAGACTACTATGATTTCATTTACAGTATCTTCATGTTTCACATACTTGGTACCTGTTGTACTGACCTCCTTCGGGGGGCTGCGTTCATGCCGCAGGTTGAGGTACACCAGTCGTTGATCCTAGTTCTCGGGGTCACAGTTCAGCGTATGGGAAGCTCTGTTTCTCCGGAGGCTTATCAGTGGTATAGTCCCCTGTCGTTGTAGGTATTTACATTCAGGGGTATGGCGGGGCCCTGTCCCGCCATTGTTGTCGTATCAGTCGTAGGTGCAGAGTAATCGCTGTGGGCGAGTTGTAATGGGATGTAATCGTTCGGTTTTAAAAAAATTGATTTATATATATATGCCATAAGGCAAGTTTTCTCCGACATCGCTTACTTCATAATATTTTCATGTCTTGTTTTATGTTCACGATTACTGATGTTGTGTCACTAGGGTGCCCGGTAGGCACGACCACGCCCGTTCGGGCGTGACAAAAGTGGTATCGAGCGATTAATCCTCGGAAGGTGTCTACTGCATCAGATCCAGCAGTCTTGATTATCGGTGTGTTGCACCACACCAATAATCGTGAGGCTATAGGGTATTTAGGATTGGTTTCTATTCTTCTCACTCGAGATCGTGCCTTAGAGCCGTGTTGTGTCGGACCTCTAACGTATTTCTTTCCCTTACCGCTATGCCTCCGCGTGGCAACCCGCCCAGAGGAGGGCAAGGCGGAGCCGCGAGCAGAGTACAGAGGTTACGTGGGCACGTGCCCAATCATCACCGGGTGGTGCTTCATTCGGGGAGTTTTGCGACGCCACTAGCCCAGAGAGTTTAGCTGCGGCGCGCTCCTCTGCGCCATGATATTTGAACCTTCGCCCACGGCCGAACAGTGAATTTAGATTGCAAGAAGGCGACCCTATTACTAGATATGGATTTGGCTACCAGAGAGTGTACCGATGTACCGCGAGTCTTGATGACTATCTAAGAGGGTTGTGCGAAAAGTAATTCTTGATTAGGCTTGAGCATGGCACGTATGCGGCTTACGCGCAGCTGGCCGAGAAACGTAGAGATCGGCGGGTTAACGGGCGACGGCAGGAGAGGCGAGCAAAGAAGGTCCTTTAGTAACTTTGAGGCGAGTCGCCACCAATGGATTAGATTATGCACATCCACCGATGCGCAGAAAGGTCCTCCACAGGTTCGGGACGTTCGGTATGCAGAGTTGGTCGAGCTCCGAGCTTCCGATTCACGCTACACGTAGGTTCCAAACACCGATTCGATTTTTCCCAGTGTTACATAGCTGCGATGACGCCATCCCGGGAATGTCATCTTTAAGTTAGTACTTGTTTTACCTACGACCGCCGTGGTCCGATGTCGAAAGAGTGTCCTCAGGAGGACTTAGCCTTCAGGATCGATGGGTAGTCGCCACCTTCCTTAGCTATGCGCCTCACAGGCAGTTTGATTAGAACGACTTAAGGGAGTGGAGCAAGAGATCTGAGTTTATCCTTAACCTCTGAGATTAGTACGCATGATGAGATGAGTATATCTTAAGTCTTTGGTTCGATAGCAGAGTGTATATTGTGATTAGAAATCTTGGTTGGTTAACCAAGTAAGATTTGGGGGATAGAGAAGGTGTGAGCCTTAGAGTTTTATACGTAGAGACCTTAGAGGTAAGGCCATCTCGAGTAAAAGACGTATGTTTATGTTTGACCCTTATAGGAGTGCATAGTGCACGTGAGCTATGTTTACGGGATAAGTCCCTGAGTAGTGTGGAATAAAAGAGGGTAGTTGAGCTAAGAAGACCGCTAGGTTTTCGTAACGTGAATTAGTGAGAGTTTTCCTTCGGAGAACTAGCGTTTAGCGTTGCGGGTCGGGTTGAGGCCGTTGCGGGTCAACCCGCGGCATGTTTGGCGTGGGGTCGGTTGTGGTGGTCCCGCCGTGGTAGGTGGTCACGAGGGTGTTAGGCGAGTTTAGTTAACCAACGCATTTAATCGTGGACGATTCGACCAGAGTCGGGCCGGCGAGGTCACCGCCTTGTCTTCTAGCAAAGACCGTTCACTCGGCAGAGGGTTATGCGAGATGTTATATCAGAAAGGTTGTAAGGCTGCACGGGGTGCCTACCTTCACCTTATGACAGACAGTGAAGCCCAGGTTGTGGCTATTTTTGTTTTCTAAAAGTTTTACCAGGCAGGGTTAAGAACTCAGGTAAGTCTCAGACCGACTCGCCACTGCCGGTGTGGATTCCGTGGGTAGTTGGGGATTGTTATCTCTGTTGGGAAGTGTTTTATAGCTACCATTTCGGTTCGGATATCGCCTTGTGACGCCTCAGGGCGAAGTGTAAGTGCTTGGCCGATTGGTTCGACGTTGGCAAGGTTCAGATAGTTGGTTCATACGTGTTCAGCAGGATGTGGATAGGGTGAAGCTTGTCCAGAAGAGGTTCTGGCAGCTCAGAGAAATCGTGCGGATAATCGGCGACGGCGCTTAGAGTTCAGGTTGACGGTCGGTCTTCTTGAAAGTACCACCGGGTTGGTGTGACGAGTTTTGAGAACAGAGGAACTTAGCCCGAGTTACTTTGGGCCCTTTAAGTTCATGTGAAGAATAGGCCAGTTGCCTATATGTTAGCTTTTGCCGTCCGACTTAGAGTCAATACGTCCGGTCTTTCGTATTGTTATGGCGGAAAGTATCGGAGATCCATCCAGAGTGTTCCCTGTAATGATGACCACGTTAGAGATAGTAACCCCGAGTTTTGGAAACTGAAGCAGTATCAGAAATGTGGTAAGAGTTCGAGTGTACAAGAAGTGTACGACATCCTCAGGGATCGCGTGTAGTCCGGCACCATTTGTTGGTCACCGAGTGACACTAGAACCTCTCGCAAAGTGACAAAAGTGGTATCGGGAAGAAGCAAGCATGTATGGCAAGCATTGATGTGATCATTTCTTTTGTAAAGAGGCGCGAAGGAAGTATATTTTAGACCCCGGAGAGAGGTGTTTGTGGTGATGTTAGAGGTGTTTCCTCGTGGACTTGAATGTAAGTATTTTGCGCAAGTTGTTTATGTGGCCATGTGTGGCAAGGATTGTTCGTAAGTATAGTAGTGAAGACTATACTGGCGCACGTTGGTTTTTGAGACTTAGAAGGAACATTCGGGACGAATGTTTCTAAGGAGGGGAGAATGTTATACCCCGTATTTTCAGAGTATGTACGTAAGGACGTACGTAGAAAAATTTGAACTTGAAGATTTGGCTTGGCCGATTTATTTTTGTGCACAACCCCCGGTTAGAGTCGTTTTTCGACGAAACGTTTTCACAGCTTTCGTAGGGAAAATTCCGGCTATGTCATTTATATTTTTTGCGGATTTTTCCGAGAGACGAAACGTGTTGGACCAACAAGAGGGCGCCACTTGGCACCCTCTCATTGGTGGAGTGTGGGCGGTAAAGGTGGCCGAAAGTGAGGCCTTTGTGGTCAAGGGTTGGTAGGATATTTTGTGTGTTAGTTGGTTAGGGTGCACTTGGCAAGATCTTGGCCCTACACTTGCTATGCACTTGGCAAGATCTTGGCCATTGGTTGGCCTTGGCTTGTCCTATAAATACCCACCCCTTTGGAAGACTAATTCATCCATAAATTTGCCTAAGTCTTGAAAGCTCTCTTTCTCCCCCCTTGTGAGGCATTAGCCGAGAGTCCCTCTCCCCCCCCTTGGCCGAGAGTTCCCCCCCCTAGTGGGGTAGGCCGAGGGGTATACACCCCCCCCTCCTTGTGGTGCTAGCCGTGGGGTACCCCCCCCCTAGCCTAGTAGTTTTTGTATAAATACCCTCCTCTTGGTAGAAATACTCTCAAAAGTATTGTTATAATGCCCAAAATACCTTAGCCATATACCTTGTAGTATTCTAAGGTTATACCTATACTAAAAACCCAGAAATACTATTATACTTCCCGTCAGTCACAAAACCGAAACCCTAAGGAAAATCTCCATAGTTAGTTGGAGTAGTAGTAGAAGTTGGTTAGAACTTCTAAGGGTTGTTGGAGCTGGCCTGAGCGCACGGCGTAGGAGCTAAACCTTGCTCAGGATCGACATTTAAACTCGGATAATTATGGGCTTATCGAGGTAATTATCTTGTCCCCCTATTGTAATTGGAAATTACATGTTGTTAGAATATATAGTTGGAGTATACTATATATAATCGAACGTAGTCTGTCGGCAATGTCTTTTGACTTAAGCTCAAGAATAAAGAATCGAATCAGAATTACATAGATCAGACATGAGACTTGTGTAGCATTACTGTGCAGGAGAATTGTACCCGCCCGGTTAGATGTATAACCCCCCCCCTGGTTGGCTTGATAGCCGGCCTCGATAGAGAGGAGATTTACGATGTGCGGGGAGGTGCCGCGAATTTTACGTAGAATGTTCTACGATAAGATCTAGATGTTAATAAGCGCCTTGTGGCCTTATAGGTTGAAGTACTACGTGGCGCGATCTACTTGGCTTAAGGAGTAGGCGGCTTGAGGTACTTGAGCGCTTTTGCTATTAGTCGATACTCGTCGCGAGGTATGTGAACCTCTTCCTATCTCTTCTAGCATGATATGTGTGAACTATGTAGTACGGTAGACGATACATGCTAAACGTATGTGATTGGTTTAAAACATAAAGTGTTATAACGGCTTTATGGGAAGTTGTTATAACGACTTTATGTTGGTAAGAAAATACTTGTGGTTTTTAAAAGGTAAATCGATTTAAACTATAAGCGGCTTGTTATGTGTTAATAAAGAACTTGAAGTAATACTTGGTTTTGAAAACTTAAGAGTTATACTAGCTTTATGGGAAGTTAGGTATAACGGCTTAAGAATGTTTTATCGATTTGGAAATCGAATGTGTATCGACAAACCACTGCAGTTAATAAAAGGAAATGTTTTGACAGATTAAGTATTATTAAAACCAGAGAAACTTCCATCCGCATGTAAGCTAAGATGAGACAAAATGATATTTCCTAGGTCATGGCTGCTGTAATAAGATTGTTATAAACAAGAATATCCTACTCACATATAAGGCTTATGTTTCTCAGATGGTTTAAAGAGAATTATATTCTTAAATAAATAAGGCTAGGAACTACGAAACCTTTCTAAAATAAGAAACGTGAACATTTGAAATTAGGCAAACTTGGACGTTTGAAAAAGAATGTTGTTACTTGGTTTTACTAAGAGAAGTGTTTTGATTTACTTCAAAAGATAATCACTCTATTGTTATATACTACGGGTATTGTGTGACTTTTGTGAAAGTAACATATCTTTAAAGAGTTATTGTATAAAGTACTTTGGGGATAAAAACCCGATCTCGTTAATCATATAGTAGAAAGTACCTTATGTGTGGATAACTTGATTGTATTGGTTTGTGATAGCCTTGTAATACCTTCGTGTTGATTTGATAAGTAATCATATTAGGATGCTACGTGATAGTATTCGTGATGGTTGTGTAAAGCGGGTTTTCCTTGATTGTGCTTATGTTGTTTAAACGATAAACCGTTATGTTGGTATTATACCACTCACCGTGTTTCCGGGTTAAGGCGCCCTCCGACGCGGGTAGACTCAGCGATGCAGGACCATGATTCGAGAATACCTCACGCGGTCCCGGGGCCTATGCGAGCTACGAGAGTTCCGTGTTAGTGTGCGCCTTTATGGTCACGCGCGGTCATGTGGCTACGCGGACTATGTGGCCATGCGGATCGCGAGTCCAGGCGACGCCGGAGTAGCTACCGATGCGGGTTATACCTCATGCGCCTATGAGATTGGCCTACGCGGAGTCGCGGAGTTCGTGGCTGACGCGACATTTGATATTGCGCGGCGACCGGCTTTGATCATGTGACGGTCAGACAGATATCATGATACGATTTATGACCTTGTTAGTACCGTGGTGTTAGTAGTCGGCTATGCCTTCGCATTTACCCGCATCGCTTTATTTGGACACAGTGGGACACGTTGTTCGTGTGTATTCCTGGTGCTTTTCTATCATCGATCGCGGTGAGGAAGGTATTCCACGCATGATTGATGTTGTGGGCGTGAGACCCATTGTTATATCGAGTGGTGACTTCGAGGGCGTGAGTCACGACTAGACATGATCGCTATTTATCAGGAATCGTAGTTTGGTTATCATACATGTCTCCTGCTTTCTATAGACTACTATGATTTCATTTACGGTATCTTCATGTTTCACATACTTGGTACCTGTTGTACTGACCTCCTTCGGGGGGCTGCGTTCATGCCGCAGGTTGAGGTACACCAGTCGTTGATCCTAGTTCTCGGGGTCACGATCAACAGATGGAAGCTCCGTTTCTCGAGGCTTATCGGTGTATAGTCCCCGTTGTGTAGGTATTTACATTCGGGGTATGGCGGCCCCGTCCCGCCATTGTTGTCGTATCATTCTTAGAGGTGCAGAGTAATCGCTGTGGCGAGTTGTAATGGGATGTAACTGTTCGGTTTTAAAAAAAATTGATTTATATATATATGCCGTAAGGCAAGTTTTCTCCGATTACTGTTTCTTACTTCATAATATTTTCATGTCTTGTTTTATGTTCCGCTGATTACTCTGATGTTGTGTCACTAGGGTGCCCGGTAAGGCACGACCACGCCCGGTTCGGGCGTGACACTACGACTTTCCGAGATGTAGCCCGCGAGTTCTACGGTTGAGGCACGAGGATGATCCGCAGGAGTTCATCCGAAGCGATACGGATCATGAGAGTGATCAAGGCTTCGGAGACCGAGTCAGTGGTCCTAGGTTCGCATCGGCTGCGTGATACCGCAGTCGACTGGTTTGATTCGTGGGAGCTGTCCCGGGGAGAGAATACACTTCCAGCCGTTTGGGACGAGTTTTCGGGGGCATTTCTTGCACACTTCTTGCCTCCACAGATGAGGAGGGCTCGGGCCGACTGATTTTTGATGTTGAGGCGCAAGCCGCGCATGATTCGGTAGTACAATGTGGAGTTCGACTCATTGGCTCGGTATGCCCCCGCTGTAGTAGCTGATATGGAGGACAGAGTACACCGCTACGTTACCGGGTTAGATGACTACTTGGCAGAGGCTTGTTCGGGTGTAGCTCTTCAGCCGGGCATGGACATTGCCCGCATGCAGGATTATGCACTTGGGTGTGAGGAGCGGAGAGGTCGACGGAATGACCAAGATCAGCAGAAGAGGGCCATAACAACAGGGTCCTTTGGTGACTTTCGAGGCGGACCGCCTCAAAGAAGATACTAGTTTTGTACCTCCGCCGGCAGCAGTGGTCCTCCACAACCTTCGTGGCATCCGGGATTCGTGAGCAGTCGAGCTCAGGGGTTCAGATTTCGGGAGTAGGGTGTGGGCGACGCAATCACCCCTACCTCGGTCGATGCGATGGTAGACCGCATTTCGGGAGTGTCGTGGTACCAAGGAGCTTGTTATTTTGCGGCCAACAGGCTATCCGGCGAGATCGTCCACCGTGGGTAGCTCGTAGGATAGCACGCATCACGGATCGATTGCGGGTTCTTCACCTTCCATAGCTAGGCAGGATGCTCATACACCAGCAGGCCACGGCAGAGGTCGCGGTGGAAGTTCCCAGTTTTAGCGGTCCTTTGAACCGCCTATTTTCAGGTATATCCTTAACCCTCTAGAGACTTGTATGTATTGATGTTATGATGATGTGTTTAGTGTTATGTTCGGATAGCTTTGTGCTAAAATGTGATTTAGAAGCCTGGTTAGTGAAAAGGGTAAGTCTGGGGGTGAGAAAGTGATGAACCTTAGAATATTACAGTTGAGACCTTAGATGTAAGGCCGTCTTGAGTACAAGACTTTGCGGGTGATCTTTGTCAGAATGTATAAGTATACGTGGAGTAATTGTGGGAAAATTCCTTGGGTAGTGTAAAATGGAAGTGGTAGCTTTCATGACCTGTATAGGTAAGATTGTTCCGGATCGGGAGACAAGAGCCACGCGTTAAGTGGGTCGGGTTGGCCATGTTGCGGCCAACCCGCGCCTGCTTTCGGTGGGTCAGCTGGGTGGTCCCGCCAGGTGGTAGGGTCACAAGGGTGCTAGGCCCAAGTTTAGATGACCATCGTATGAGTTCGTGGATATGTTCGACCAGAAGCGGTTCGTGGAGGCCGGGAATGGCCTTAAGGAAGATTGAGGCTAGTAAGATGGCCAAGTTTGGAGGTGGTGACTCCAAAGTTTTGGGAAGTGAAGCGATGACTGAAGTGTGGTACGTATACTAGAAGAGTTCAAATATTCGAGAAGGGCACGACGAGTAAGGAAGGAAGAGGACGTGTGTTATTACGTGGCCATATGTGGCATTGACAACTTGTTTAAGTTAAGAAGAACTTTATCATTATCCGTCTTGAGAAGGAACATTCGGGACAAATGTTTCTAAGGAGGGGAGAATGTTATACCCCGTATTTCCAGAGTATGTACGTGAGGGCGTATGTATTATAAATTTGAGCCTTAAAGTAGGCATAGGTTCGAAATTTGTGCACAACCCCCGATTAGAGTCGTTTTTCGACGAAACGTTTTACAGAACTTGCGAAGGGAAAATTCCGGCTATGTCATTTATAATTTTTGCGGATTTTTCCGAGAGACGAAACATTTTAGACCAACAGGAGGGTGACATGTGTCACCCTCACATTGGAAGAGGTTGGGGCGGCAATATGGACGAAATAGGTGGCATTGGTTAGGTAGGATATTTTTGTGCAAGTTGGTGTGGTAGATGGATAAGGTACACATGGTTAAATCTTGACCCTACACTTGCATAGCACTTGGCTTGATCTTGGCCATTGGTTGGTCATTGCTTGACCTATAAATACCCCTCTAAGTTGAAGACTTTCTTCATCCAAACTTGAGCAATCTTTCTAAGTCTTGAAATCTTCCCTCCCCTCTTGAGTAGTTCTCGTCCAAAGAGTCTCCCCCCCCCCCCCCCTTTTTGTGAGCCCTTGGCCGAGAGCCTCCCCCTCCCCCTTTGTAGTGTCTAGTCGAGGGGTACCCCCCCTCCCTAGCCTAGTTGTTTTCGAGAAATACCCCTCCCCCTTTGTGGTATAGAAATACTCTTCAAGTATTGTTATAATGCCCAAATACCTTAGCCCATATACCTTGTAGTACTTTCCAAAGTTACCTCTATACGTAGAGCCCGGAAATACTATTATACTTCCTTTAGCCACTAAACGAAACCCTAAGGAAACCTTCATAGTCGGTTGAAGTGTTAAGTAGAAGTTGTGTAGAACTTCTAAGGGTTGTTTGGAGCGGATTGGAGCACTCGGAGTAGGAGCTAAAACGTTGCTCAGGATCGACTTTAAACTTGGATAATTTTGGGCTTACCGAGGTAAATAATCCTATCCTTCTAGTGTAATTGGAAATTACATACTGTAGTAGTATTGGAATGAATATGAGATTCATAGAAGAGAATTGAACTGTAATAGAAGGATATTACAGAAAAGACTTGAACTGAAATCGCATCAGAAGAATATTAAAGTAGAAGATTAACTGTACTTACATAGGACCGTATTTACAGTAGACTAATAACCTTTATTGGTTGAATGTTCTGCGAGTAGCATGAACTACTTGGAAGGTGGACAAGGCTAGCCGGGTTATAGCCGTGGAGCGTTTTGCTTATAGTCGATAATCGTCGTGAGGTATGTGATTCTTCCTATACTCTTGAGCATGAAGTATTTTAAAAGAATATATATATAGTACGGTAGACGTACGTGTGGCAATGTCTTTTGACTTAAGCCTGAATAATATATATATATATAGTACGGTAGACGTACGTATGCTAACTAAATATAGTTGTACGGCAATGTCTTTTTGACTTAAGCCTGAATAATAAGAACCTTGGAATATTTTAAAGGAATATATATATATAGTACGGTAGACGTACGTGTGTTAACTGAATGTAGTGTTACGGCAATGTCTTTTGACTTAAGCCTGAATAATAAAGAATCTTGAAGTATTTCAAAAAGATTAATAAACCGTTTTGAAAGAAGAGTAATACTTGGTCTTGAAAACATAAGAGTTATACTAGCTTTATGGGAGGTTAGGTATAACGTCTTAAGAGTGGTAAAGAGAATGGTTTACTGATTTTTAGAAGTTAAGAGTCTTGATCTTAAAAGATAAGAGACTTGACTTGAATGAATTAATATGAATTTTGCGTGAAACCTCATTCGTGAGTAATGAGTACTTGGTTTTGTTATACCCCGTATTTCCAGTGTATGTACGTAAGGACGTACGTAGAAAAATTTGGGCTTTAAAGTGGCTTGGCCGATTTTACTTTGTGCACAACACCCGGTTAGAGTCGTTTTTCGACGAAACGTTTTACATAACTTGCGAAGGGAAAATTCCGGCTATGTCATTTTTATTTTTTGCGGATTTTTCCGAGAGACGAAACATTTTGGACCAACGAGAGGGCGACACTTGTCACCCTCAAGTTGGTGGAGTGTGGGGCGGTAGCTTGGCCGAAAGTGGTGCCATAGTTGGTAGGATATTTTGTGAGGGTTTTAAGGAGTAGGGACTAGGGGGGCACTTGGACATATCTTGGCCCTACATTTGCATAGCATTTGGCTAGATCTTGGCCATTGGTTGGCCTTTGCTTGCCCTATAAATACCCTCCCCCTTTGAAGACTTCTTCATCCAAATAAATTTCCTAAGTCTAAAAACCTCCCCCCCCTCTCTTGTAGTGTTCTCGTCCCTCCCCCCCTTGGTGAGGCCCCTTGGCCGAGAGTTCCCTTGCCCCCTTGGCCGAGAGTACCCCCCTCCTAGTGGGGTTGGCCGAGGGGTATACACCCCCCCTTGTGGTGTTGTCTCGTATAAATACCCCCCTCTTGGTAGAAATACTCTCCAAAGTATTGTTACTATACCCAAAATACCTTAGCCGTATACCTTGTAGTATTCCAAAGATACTCTATACGTAGAGTCTTAAATACTACCAGATGTCCTTTTTGTCTCAAACCGAAACCCTAGGAAAAATCTCCATGGTTGGTTGGAGTATTAAGGAGAAGTTGCGTAGAACTTCTAAGGGTTGTTTGGAGCGGGTTGGAGCACCCGGAGTTGGAGCTAAACGTTGCTAAGGATCGACATTTAACTTGGATGATTTTGGGCTTACCGAGGTAAATATCTTGTCCCCCCTATTGTAATTGGAAATTACATGTTGTAGGAATATATAGTTGTAGTATACTATATATAGAACTGAACTTAGTTTTGCGGCAATGTCTTTGGACTTAAGCCTGAATTTAAAGAAGAGAATTGGACTGTACTTACATAGGACTGTATTACAGTAGACTTGTGTAGTTTGACGGATAGGGAAATGCTGCCCAATTTACCGTAGAATCTTGTATCTAGATTTATTCTACCGAGTAGTCTAGACTTTGATAGACTTGTATAACCTTTATAGGTTGAATGTTCTGTGAGTAGCATGTGCTACTTGAAAGGTGGACAAGGCTAGCCGGGTTTTAGCCGTGGAGCGTTTTGCTAATAGTCGATAATCGTCGCAAGGTATGTGATTCTTCCTATCCTCTTGAGCATGATATTTTAAAGAATATATATATATAGTACGGTAGACGTACGTGTGTTAACTGAATAATAATTACGGCAATGTCTCCGGACTTAAGCCTGAATAATAATTACGGCAATGTCTTTTGACTTAAGCCTGAATAATCTTGAAGTAATTCAAAAGAATACTGAATCATTTTAACAGAAGAGTAATACTTGGTTTTAAAAAAGCTTAAGAGTTATACTAGCTTTATGGGAAGTTAGGTATAACGGCTTAAGAGAGATAAAAAGAATGATTTATTGATTTAAGAAGTTAAGAGACTTGATCTTAAAAGATAAGAGACTTGACTTAATTTAATTTTGTTAAAAAGTGTGAAACCTCATTCGTGAGTAATGAGTACTTGGTTTTCAAAAGGAATTATGTTTCTTGATTTGAAATCGAATAAGTATCGAACAAACCACACCGCTAATAAAGGGAAATGTTTTGACTAATAAAGTATTATTAAAACCAAGAGAAACTACCATCCGCATAAGCTAAGATGAGACAAAATGATATTACATTTCCTAGATCATGGTCTGTATCAAGATTGTTATGAACAAGAATAACCTACTCACACATAAGGTATATGTTTCTCAAATTGTTTTAAAGGATTAAAACTATGAACTACAAACCTTTCGAAAATGAGAAACTTGAGTAATTAAAATTAGGCAAACTTGGAACGTTTGGAAAAGAATGTTGTTACTTGATTTTACAAAGAGAAGTGTTTTGATTTACTTCAAAAGATAATCACTCTACTTTCATATACTACGGGTATTGTGTGACTTTTGTGAAAGTAACGTATCTTTTAAAGAGTTAATGTATGAAGTACTTTGGGGATAAAACCCGATCTTGTTAATCATATAAGAAAGTACCTTGTGTGTATAACTTGATTGTGTTGGTTTGTGATAGCCTTGTAATACTTTCTTGTTGATTTGTTGAGTAAACATTCTAGGATGATACGTGGAATAGTATGTTGTGATGTTTTTGTAAAGTGGTTTCCCTTGATTGTGCTTATGTTGTTTAAACTATAAGCTGTTATTTTAGTATTCAATAACTCATGATTCCGGTTAAGCCTCCGACGCGGGTAGACTCGAGCAGTGGTCTGGTGACCTATGATTCGAGAATACCTTATGCGGTGCAGCAGGTGGCTGCGGAATCATGGAGTTCCGTGTTAGCGCGCCTTTGTGGTCACGCGGTCTATGTGGCCACGCGGACGGCGAGTCCAGACGCCGCCGGGAGTAGCTACCCTCGATGCGGAATACCTCACGCGGGCCATCGGAGTGGCCCATGCGGAGCTACGAGAAGTTCTGTGGCTAGACGCGCACATTAGATATCGCGCGAGTGGCGGCTTTGATCATGCGACGGCAGACAGATCATGATACGCTTTATGACCTTGTTGTAATCGTGGGTTTTAGTAGTCGGCTATGCCTTCGCATTTACCCCGCACGGTTTTATGATGACACAGTGGACCCGTGTTCATGTGTATTCCTCGTGCTTTTATATCATAGATCGCCGTGATGGAAGGTATTCCACGCATGATTGATGTTGGCGTGAGACCCATTGTTATATTTTGAGTGATGACTTTGAGGGCGTGAGTCCCTGACTTGACATGACTACTTATTTATTGTGAACTGTAGTTTGGTTATCATACATGTCTCCTGCTTTATATAGACTACTATGATTTCATTTACGATTTTCGCCACATACTTGGTACCCAGATCGACCTCCTTCGGGGCCGCTCATGCCGCAGTAAAGGTACACCGCCGTTGATCCTCGCCTGTGGTCACGTCAGCGCTTGGGAAGCTCCGTTCCGAGGCTTATTCGTATAGTCCCCTGTAGTTGTAGGTGCTTACATTCAGGGGTATGACGGGGCCCTGTCCCGTCGTTGTGGTCATATCATTCGTAGAGGTCGGTAGTACTGTTGTGGGAAGGGTTGTCATGGGATGTAACTGTTCGAATTTAAGTTTTCATATATACATGCCGAAAGGTAATTTTTCTCAGATTATTATTTCATACTTCATGTTGTTTCATGTTATTGTTTTATATTCCGCTGATTTCTCTGATGTTGTATCACTAGGTGCCCGGTAGGCACCACCACGCCCGGTTCGGTCGTGACAAAAGTGGTATCGTGAGCGCTTAATCCTCGGAAAGTGTCTACTGCATCGATCCAAGAGTCTTGATTATCGGTGTGTTGTGCACCACACCAATAATCAGGAGGCTATAGGATATTTAGGATTGGTTTCCATTCTTCTCACTCTGAGATCGTGCCTTAGAGTTGTGTTGTAAGTTAGACCCTCTAACGTATTTCTTTACCTTACCGTTATGCCTCCGCGTAGGGCAAACCCGGGCCCAGGAGGGCAAGGCAGCCGAGGGAGCTGCGAGTAGAGTTCAGAGGGTTACGAGGGCACAGGCCCAATCATTACCTAGGGTAGTGCTTCATTAGGGATTTCTGCGACGTCACTAGCCCCAGCAGAGTTTAGAACGGCGGCAGCTCATCGCGCCATGATATTTGAACCTTCAGTTCCACGACCGGGGGACAGAGAATATGGATTGCAAGGAGGCGACCCTGTTACTAGCTATGGATTTGGCTACCAGAGAGTATACCGATGTACCGCGAGTCTTGATGACTATCTAAGAGAGGGTTGTGCAAGAGTAGTTCTTCGGTTAAGCTTGAGCATGGCACGTATGTACGCTTACGCGAGAGGCCGAGAGATGTAGAGATCGACGGGTTAACCGAGGACAGCAGAAGAGGGCCAGAACAGCAGGATCCTTTAGTAACTTTCGAGGCGAATCGCCTCACCAGCAGATTAGATATGCACCTCCGCCAGTGCAGAGTGGTCTTCCACGGATTTCAGGACGTTTGGGGTAGGCAGGAGTTGTCGTGAGCTCCGTGGCTTCCGCTCACAATGTGACAGCGCCATCCCGGAGTGTCGTCTTTAGTTGGTACTTGTTGTACTGCGCCGTCGAGGCAGTGTGTCGAAAGCGGTGACCTAGCAGAGGGTTGTAAGTAGGAAGACTTAGCCTTCAGATCGATGGGTAGTTCGTCACCTTCCTTAGTTGCGCTCACGGGCGTGTTTGACTAGAACGACATGCGGAGTGAAGAAAGAGATTCGTGCATATCTTTAACCTCTGAGATCAAGATGTGTTAAGATGAGTATATCATAAGTGGTATGTTCTGTTAGCAGTGTGTTAGTTGTGCTTAGATCATGGTTAAGTAACCGGGAAAGCGTGGGGGATCAGAAAAGTGTGAGCCTTAGAGTTCTATACGTAGAGACCTTAGAGGTGCGCCATCTCGAGTAAAAGACGATGTTTATGTTTGACCCAGATCGGAGTGCGTAGTGCACGCGAGCTATGTTTGGGATAAGTCCCAAGTAGTGTGGAATGAAAGGGGTAGTTGAGCTAAGAAGACCGCTAGGTTTTCATAACATGATTAGTGAGATTGTTCGGATCGTGAGCTAGTATTTCGCGTTGCCGGTCGGGTTGAGGCCACGCTGCGTCAACCCGCGGCCCGCTTGTGGCGCGGGTCAGTTGTGGTGATCCCGCCTTGTGATAGGTCACGAGGGTGTTAGGCCCAAGTTTAGTTAACCACCGCACGAGTTCGTGGACGCTCGACCGATGGTCGCCGGAGGTCACCGCCTTGCCTTCTAGCAAAGACTGTTCACTCGGCAGAGGGTTATGCGAGACGTTATATCAGAAAGGTTGTAAGGCTGCACGGGGTGCCTACCTTCACCTTATGACGCAGTGGAGCCTGTGTTACGATCGCTTTTTCCGAAGTTTTACCAGCAGGTTAGGAACTCGCAGTCTCCAGATCGGATTCGCCTCCGCCGGTGTTTGGATTTCAGGGGTAGTTGTGAGGATTGTTGTCTCCTATTGGGGAAGTGTTTAGGCTACCATTTCAGTGTTCGGATGTTGCCTTATGAAGCCTTGTAGGGGCGGAAGTGTAAGTTGCCGGTCGATTGGTTCGATGTTAGCAATGTTCAGATAGTTGGTTCAGGCTTGTTCCAGCAGACTGTGGTTAGGGTGAAGCTTGTCTAGAAGAGGTTTTGGCGGCAGAGAAATTGTGCGGATAATCGCGACGACGCTTAGAGTTCAGCCGACGGTCGGTCTTCGAGGTACCACCCTGATAGGTGTGACGAGTTTTGGAAATCAAGCAAGAATAAATGTGGTAAGTTATGAGAAAGAGTTCGAGTGTACAAGAAGTGGCACGACACGTAAGGGAAGCGAGCATGTATGGCGAGCATAGATGTGATCATTTCTTTTGTAAGGAGAAGCGCGAAGGAAGTATATTTTAGACCCCGAGAGAGGTGTTTGTGGTGATGTTAGAGGTGTTCTCGTGGACTTGGATGTAAGTATTTTGCGCTGGTGTTTCGTACAAAGTGTGGTGATTGTTCTCGTAAGTATAATGGTGAAGACTATACTGGCGCGCGTTCGTTTGAGACTTAGAAGGAACATTCGGGACGAATGTTTCTAAGGAGGGGAGAATGTTATACCCCGTATTTCCAGTGTATGTACGTAAGGACGTACGTAGAAAAATTTGGGCTTTAAAGTGGATTGGCCGATTTTACTTTGTGCACAACACCCGGTTAGAGTCATTTTTCGACGAAACGTTTTACATAACTTGCGAAGGGAAAATTTCGGCTATGTCATTTTTATTTTTTGCGGATTTTTCCGAGAGACGAAACATTTTGGACCAACGAGAGGGCGACACTTGTCACCCTCAAGTTGGTGGAGTGTGGGGCGGTAGCTTGGCCGAAAGTGGTGCCATAGTTGGTAGGATATTTTGTGAGGGTTTTAAGGAGTAGGGACTAGGGGGGCACTTGGACATATCTTGGCCCTACACTTGCATAGCACTTGGCTAGATCTTGGCCATTGGTTGGCCTTTGCTTGCCTTATAAATACCCTCCCCCTTTGAAGACTTCTTCATCCAAATAAATTTCCTAAGTCTAAAAACCTCCCCCCCTCTCTTGTAGTGTTCTCGTCCCTCCCCCCCTTGGTGAGGCCCCTTGGCCGAGAGTTCCCTTCCCCCCTTGGCCGAGTGTACCCCCCCTCCTAGTGGTGTTGGCCGAGGGGTATACACCCCCCCTTGTGGTGTTGTCTCGTATAAATACCCCCCTCTTGGTAGAAATACTCTCCAAAGTATTGTTACTATACCCAAAATACCTTAGCCGTATACCTTGTAGTATTCCAAAGATACCTCTATACGTAGAGCCCGGAAATACTACTGTATGTCCTTTTTGTCTCAAACCGAAACCCTAGGAAAAATCTCCATGGTTGGTTGGAGTATTAAGGAGAAGTTGCGTAGAACTTCTAAGGGTTGTTTGGAGCGGGTTGGAGCACCCGGAGTTGGAGCTAAACGTTGCTAAGGATCGACATTTAACTTGGATGATTTTGGGCTTACCGAGGTAAATATCTTGTCCCCCCTATTGTAATTGGAAATTACATGTTGTAGGAATATATAGTTGTAGTATACTATATATAGAACTGAACTTAGTTTTGCGGCAATGTCTTTGGACTTAAGCCTGAATAATAATTACGGCAATGTCTTTTGACTTAAGCCTGAATAATCTTGAAGTATTTCAAAAGAATACTGAATCATTTTAACAGAAGAGTAATACTTGGTTTTAAAAAAGCTTAAGAGTTATACTAGCTTTATGGGAAGTTAGGTATAACGGCTTAAGAGAGATAAAAAGAATGATTTATTGATTTAAGAAGTTAAGAGACTTGATCTTAAAAGATAAGAGACTTGACTTAATTGAATTTTGTTAAAAAGTGTGAAACCTCATTCGTGAGTAATGAGTACTTGGTTTTCAAAAGGAATTATGTTTCTTGATTTGAAATCGAATAAGTATCGAACAAACCACACCGCTAATAAAGGGAAATGTTTTGACTAATAAAGTATTATTAAAACCAAGAGAAACTACCATCCAGATAGAAGCTAAGATGAGACAAAATGATATTACATTTCCTAGATCATGGTTGTGTATCAAGATTGTTATGAACAAGAATAACCTACTCACACATAAGGTATATGTTTCTCAAATTGTTTTAAAGGATTAAAACTATGAACTACAAACCTTTCGAAAATGAGAAACTTGAGTAATTGAAATTAGGCAAACTTGGAACGTTTGGAAAAGAATGTTGTTACTTGATTTTACAAAGAGAAGTTTTTTGATTTACTTCAAAAGATAATCACTCTATTTTCATATACTACGGGTATTGTGTGACTTTTGTGAAAGTAACGTATCTTTTAAAGAGTTAATGTATGAAGTACTTTGGGGATAAAAACCCGATCTTGTTAATCATATAGTAGAAAGTACCTTGTGTGTATAACTTGATTGTGTTGGTTTGTGATAGCCTTGTAATACTTTCTTGTTGATTTGTTAAGTAAACTGTTATACCCCGTATTTCCAGTGTATGTACGTAAGGACGTACGTAGAAAATTTTGAAGCTTAAGTAGGCTTGGCCGATTTTCACTTTGTGCACAACACCCGATTAGAGTCGTTTTTCGACGAAACGCTTCCAACTTTCGTAGGGAAAATTCCGCCATGACATTTATATTTTTGCGGATTTTTCCGAGAGACGAAATATTTTGGGCCAACGGGAGGTGACACTTGTCACCTCATTGACTGCAGAAAGAGGGTTGGTTGGCCTTGGCCGATTGGTCCCTTATTTTGGCCTTGTTTTGTGGCTTGTTTTGTGGCTTGTTTTGTGCCATGTTTGGTGGAGTAGGGTTAGGGTGCACTTGGCTTGATCAAGGCCTTACACTTGCCTTGCACATGGCTTGATCTTGGCCATTGGTTGGCTTTTGGTTTTGCTATAAATACCCCTTGGCTCAAGACTTCATTCATCCAAATATGTTCCAAGTCTTGCTATCCTTCCTCTCCTCTTGTTTGACTCTCGCCCAAGAGCCCTCCCTAGTAAAGGCCCTTGGCCGAGAAACCTCCCCTTGAGTGGCCTTTGTGGCCGAGAGCCTCCCCTCCCCTCATGGTGCTGGGGTACCCCTAGCCTAGTTGTTTTCGTATAATACACCCCTCTTGGTAGAAATACTTCTCCAAGTATTGTTATAATGCCCAAAATACCTTAGCCTTTACCTTGTTGTATTCCAAAAGTTACCTCTATACGTAGAGCCCTAAATACTACCTTTGTCCTTTTGTCTCAAACCGAAACCCTAAGGAAATCTTCATAGTTGGTTGAAGTATTTAAGTAGAAGTTGGTTAGAACTTCTAAGGGTTGTTTGGAGCGCACGGAGTAGAGCTAAACCTTGCTTAGGATCGACATTATAACTTGATAATTATGGGCTTATCGAGGTAAATATCTTGTCCTCTATTGTAATTGGAAATTACATGTTGTATGATTATATAGTTGAAGTATACTATATATATAATCAACGTTGTTATCGCAATGTCTTTTGACTTAAGCCCAATAATAAGAAACATTTTCGAAAGAAGAGTACCGAATCAGTAATTACATAGGTATCAGACATGAGACTTGTGTAGCTTTTGTGTAGTAGAATCGCACACGCCCGGTTAGACGCAAACCCCACGGTTGGCTTGCAGCCTACCGATAAAGGAGAGATTTACGCTGTTGCGGGGAGGTGCCGCCAATTTTCAGTAGAATGTTCTACGATAAGATCTAAATATTAATAAGCGCTTGTGGCCTTATAGGTTGAGTACTACGTATGGCGCGATCTACTTGGCTTAAGGAGTAGCCGACGGTTGGAAGTACTTGAGCGCTTTGCTATTAGTCGATACTGCCGCGAGGTATGTGAACCTCTTCCTATCTCTTCTAGCATGATATGTGTGAACTATGTAGTACCAGACGCATACGCTAAATGTATTTGATTGTTTAAAACATAAAGTGTTATAACGACTTTATGGGAAGTTAGTTATAGCGACTTTATGTTGGTAAGAAAATACTTGTGATTTTTAAAAAGGTAACTGATTTGAACTATAACTGGCTTGTTATGTGTTAATAGAGAACTTGAAGTATTTCAAAAGATTTTTGAATCATTTCGAAAGAAGTAATATTTGGTTTTTGAAAACTTAAGAGTTATACTAGCTTTATGGGAAGTTAGGTAATAACGGCTTAAGAATGTTTTACTGATTTCGGAAATCAGAATGTGTATCGACAAACCACTGCAGCGTAATAAAAGGAAATGTTTTGACAGATTAAGTATTATTAAAACCAGTAGAAACTTCCATCGGCATAGAAGCTAAGATGAGACAAAATGATATTTCCTAGATCATGGCTGCTGTAATAAGATTGTTATAAACAAGAATATCCTACTCACATATAAGGCTTATGTTTCTCAGATAGTTTAAAAGAGAATTATATTCTTAAATGAATAAGACTATGAAATACGAAACCTTTCTAAAATAAGAACCGTGAACATTTGAAATTAGGCAAACTTGGACGTTTGGAAAATAATGTTGTTACTTGATTTTACAAAGGTAAGTGTTTTGATTTACTTCAAAAGATAATCACTCTATTTTCATATACTACGGTTATTGTGTGGTTTTTGTGAAGTAACATATCTTTAAAGAGTTATTGTATAAAGTACTTTGGGGATAAAAACCCGATCTCGTTAATCATATAGTAGGAAGTACCTTATGTGTGAATAACTTGATTGTATTGGTTTGTGATAGCCTTGTAATACCTTCGTGTTTGATTTGATAAGTAATCATATTAGGATGCTACGTGTTAGTATTCGTGATGTTTGTGTAAAGGATTTTCCTTGATTGTGCTTATGTTGTCTAAACGATAAACCGTTATGTTGGTATTTATACCACTCACCGTGTTTCCGGGTTAAGCCGCCTCCGACGCGGGTAGACTCAGCGTCCGGCAGGACCATGATTCGAGAATACCTCATGCGGGTCCCGAGGGCCTACGCGAGCTACGAGAGTTCCAGTTAGTGCGCGCCTTTATTGTCACGCGTCTATATGGCCATGCGGATCGCGAGTCCGTGATACGCCGGAGTAGCTACCGACGCGGGGTTATACCTCACGCGGGCCTATGAGATTGGCCTATGCGAGTCGCTGGGAGTTCTGTGGCTAGACGCGCACATTTGATATCATGGCGAGCGACCAGCCTTTGATCATGTGACGGCCAGACAGATATATCATGATACGCTTTATGACCTTGTTAGTATCGCGGGTGTTAGTAGTCGCCATGCCTTCGCATTTACCTCGCATCGCTTTATTTGGACACAGTGGGACTCTTTGCTCATATGTATTCCACGGGCATGATTGATGTTGTGGCGTGAGACCCATTGTTATATCGAGTGATGACTTTGAGGGCGTGAGTCCCGACAGACATGATCGCTATTTATCGCGAATCGTAGTTTGGTTATCATACATGTCTCCCGCTTTCTATAGACTACTATGATTTCATTTACTGATCTTCATGTTTCATACTTGGTACTGTTGCATCGACCTCCTTCGGGGCCGCGTTCATGCCGCAGTAAAGGTACACCGCCGTTGATCCTCGCTCTGTGGTCACGTCGGCGTTGGGAAAGCTCCGTTTCTCCGAGGCTTATTCGTATAGTCCTGTCGTTGTAGGTATTTACATTCTGTGGGGTATGGCGGGTCCGTCCCGCCATTGTTGTCATATCATTTCTTAGAGGTCCAGAGTAATCGTACAAGTGTGGTTTGTAAAAAGGATTTAACTGCTCATTTGTTAGAGTTGTTATTTATATATATGCCAAAGGCAAGTTTTCCTCGACATCGCTTTGTACTTCATTTGTTTCATGTATGTGTTTTATGTTCCACTGATTACTCGATGTTGTATCACTAGGGTGCCCGGTAAGGCACCACCACGCCCGAGTTCGGTCGTGACAAAAGTGGTATCGAGCGCTTAATCCTCGGAAAGTGTCTACGCATCGTATCCGAGAGTCTTGATTATCGGTGTTGTGCGCACCACATCGCGAATCGTGAGGCTATAGGATATTTAGGATTGGTTTCTATTCTTCTCACTCCGAGATCGTGCCTTAGAGCGGTGTTGTAAGTTGGACCTCTAACGTATTTCTTTCCTTACCGCTATGCCTCCGCGTAGGCAACCCGCCCAGAGGACAAGACATACCGAGGGAGCTGCGAGTAGAGTACAGAGGGTTACGAGGGCACAGGCCCGATCATCACCTGGGGTGGTGCTTCATTTGGGGAGTTCTGCGACGTCACTAGCCCCAGCAGAGTTTAGCACGGCGGCGGCAGTTCCTACTGCGCCATGATATTTGAACCTTCAGTCCCACGACCGGGGACAGGGAATATAGATTGCAAAGAGGCGACCCTGTTACTAACTATGGATTTGACTACCAGAGAGTATACCGATGTACCGCGAGTCTTGATAAATATCAACGAGAAGGTTGTGCAAGAGTAAGTTCTTCAGTTAGGCTTGAGCATGGCCTGTGTACGGGCTTATGCACAGCAGGCCGAGAAACGTAGAGGTCGACGGGTTAACCAAGGACAGCAGAAGAGGGCCAGAGTAGCAAGGTCCTTTGGTAACTTGCGAGGCGAGTCGCCTCACCAGCAGATTAGATTATGCGCATCCACCAGTGCAGAAAGGTCCTCCACAGGGTTCAGGACGTTCGGGGTATGCAGGAGTTGGTCAGAGCTCGAGCTTCCGCTCACAACACACGGGTTCCATCCATCCGATTCGCTTTTCTCGGTGTTCACAGCGGGCAGCGCCATCTCGTGGAATGTCGTTTAGTTGGTACTTGTTGTACCTATGACCGTCAGGGTCTGATGTCGAAAGAGTGTCCTTGCGGGAGGACTTAGCCTTCAGGATCGGTGGGTAGTTCGTCATCTTCCTTAGCTATGCGCCCTACGGGGCAGGTTTGATTAGAACGACTAAGGGGAGTGAAGCAGTAGATACAGATAGATCTTTAACCCTCTAGAGTTTAGTATGTGTGATAAGGTGAGTATACCTTAAGGGTTATATTCTGATAGCATTGTGTAAATGGTGATTAGAAATCTTGGTTAGTTAACCAAGTAAGATTTGGGGGATAGAGAAAGTGTGAGCCTTAGAGTTTTATACGTAGAGACCTTAGAGGTAAGGCCATCTCGAGTAAAAGACGTATGTTTATGTTTGACCCTTATAGGAGTGCATAGTGCACGTGAGCTATGTTACGGGATAAGTCCCTGAGTAGTGTGGCATGAAAGAGGGTAGTTGAGCTAAGAAGACCGCTAGGTTTTCGTAACGTGATTAGTGAGAGTTTTCCTTCGGAGAGCTAGCGTTTAGCGCGTTGCCGGGTCGGGTTGAGGCCACGTTGCGGGTCAACCCGCGGCATGTTTGGTGGTGGGGTCAGTTTGTGGCGGTCCCGCCTTGTGGTAGGGTCACGAGGGTGTTAGGCCCAGGTTTAGTTAACCAGCGTACGAGTTCGTGGATGCATTCGACCAGTAGTCGGGCCGAGGAGGTCAGCCGTCTTGTCTTCTAGCAAAGACCGTTTACTCGGCAGTGTTGATTAATCAGAAAGGTTGTAAGGCTGCACGGGGTGCCTACCTTCACCTTAGGACAGACAGTGGAGCCCAGGGTACGGCTGTTTTTGTTTCTGGAAGTTTTACCAAGCAGGGTTAAGAACTCAGGTGAGTCTCGACCGCATTCGCCTGCCAGCGCGGTGGATTTCGGGGTAGTTATGGAGATTGTTGTCTCTGTGGAGGAGAGTTTAAGTTACCATTTCGGTGTTCGGATGTCGCCTTATGAAGCCCGGGTAGGGCGGATGTGTAAGTCACGGCCGATTGGTTCGATGTTGGCAAGATTCAGATAGTTGGTTCAGGCTTGTTCCAGCAGACTGTGGATAGGGTAAAACTTGTCTAGAAGAGGTTCTGGCAGCTCAGAGAAATCGTGCGGATAATCGGCGACGACGCTTAGAGTTCAGGTTGACGGTCGGTCTTCTTGAAAGTACCACACCGTCATGTGACGAGTTTTGGAAAACAGAGGAACTTAGCCCAGTTACTTTGGGCCCTTTGGGTTCATGTGAAGAATAGGCCGTTTCCTATAGGTTAGCATTTGCCGTCCGACTTAGGAGGCAAGACGTCCGGCCTTTCGCTTTGTTATGATCAGAAAGTATCGAGATCCATCCAGAGTGTTCCCGCTAATGATGACCACGTTAGAGATAGTGACCCGAGTTTTGGAACCAAGCGCCAGAAATGTGGTAAGAGTTCGAGTGCACGACCTCGTGGATCGCATGCAGCCGGGTACCAATTGTTGGGTCGCCGGAGTGACCCTAGAACCTTGCGGCAAAGTGACAAAAGTGGTTTCATCACGACGAGTCAAGGGAGAAGCGAGCATTTATGGCGAGCATAGATGTGATCATTTCTTTTGTAAGGAGGCGCGAAGGAAGTATATTTTAGACCCGAGAGAGTGTTTGTGGTAATGTTAGAGGTGTTTCCTCGTGGACTTGGACGGAGGTATTTGCGCTGGTGTTTCGTGGCCATGTGTGGCGTGATTGTTCTCGTAAGTATAGTAGTGAAGACTATACCGCGCCGCTTGTTTTGAGACTTAGAAGGAACATTCGACGAATGTTTCTAAGAGGAGAATGTTATACCGTATTTCCAGGTGTATGACGTGGGACGTACGTAGAAAATTTTGAAGCTTAAGTAGGCTTGGCCGATTTTCACTTTGTGCACAACACCCGATTAGAGTCGTTTTTCGACGAAACGTTTCCACAGCTTTCGTAGGGAAAATTCCGGCTATGACATTTATATTTTTTGCGGATTTTTCCGAGAGACGAAATATTTTGGGCCAACGGGAGGGTGACACTTGTCACCCTCATTGGACGGTAAAGAGGGTTGGTTGGCCTTGGCCGATTGGTCGCTTATTTTGGCCTTGTTTTGTGGCTTGTTTTGTGGCTTGTTTTGTGCTATGTTTGGTGGAGTAGGGTTAGGGTGCACTTGGCTTGATCAAGGCCTTACACTTGCCTTGCACATGGCTTGATCTTGGCCATTGGTTGGCTTTTGGTTTTGCTATAAATACCCCCCTTGGCTTGAAGACTTCATTCATCCAAATATGTTCCAAGTCTTGCTATCCTTCCCCTCTCCTCTTGTTTGACTCTCGTCCAAGAGCCCCCCCCTCCCTAGTAAAGGCCCTTGGCCGAGAAACCCTCCCCTTGAGTGGCCTTTGTGGCAGAGCCTCCCCTCCCCTGTGGTGCTAGCCTGGGTACCCCTAGCCTAGTTGTTTTCAGATAATACACCCCTCTTGGTAGAAATACTTCCAAGTATTGTTATAATGCCCAAAATACCTTAGCCTTTACCTTGTTGTATTCCAAAAGTTACCTCTATACGCAGAGTCAGGAATACTACCTTTGTCCTTTTTGTCTCAAACCAAACCCTAAGGAAATCTTCATAGTTGGTTGAAGTATTTAAGTAGAAGTTGGTTAGAACTTCTAAGGGTTGTTTGGAGCGCACTGAGTAGAGCTAAACCTTGCTTAGGATCGACATTATAACTTGGATAATTATGGGCTTATCGAGGTAAATATCTTGTCCTCTATTGTAATTGGAAATTACATGTTGTATGATTATATAGTTGAAGTATACTATATATAGAACTGAACGTTGTTATCGCAATGTCTTTTGACTTAAGCCCAATAATAAGAAACCTTTTGAAAGAAGAGTACCGAATCAGAATTACATAGATCAGACATAAGAGACTTGTGTAGCTTTGTGTAGTAGAATCGCACACGCCCGTTAGGCGTGCAAACCCCTCGGTTGGCTTGGTAGCCGCCGATAAAGGAGGAGATTTACGCTGCCATGGGGGAGGTGCCGAATTTTACGTAGAATGTTCTACGATAAGATCTAAATATTAATAAGCGCGCGTGGCCTTATAGGTTGAGTACTCCGTCTGGCGGGCTCTACTTGGCTTGAGGCGTAGCCGACGTTGGAAGTACTGAGCGCTTTTGTTATTAGTCGATACTGTCGCGAGGTATGTGAACCTCTTCCTATCTCTTCTAGCATGATATGTGTGAACTATGTAGTACGAGACGCATACGTGCTAAATGTATTTGATTGGTTTAAAACATAAAGTGTTATAACGCTTTATGGGAAGTTGTTATAGCGACTTTATGTTGGTAAGAAAATACTTGTGGTTTTTAAAAGGTAACTGATTTGAACTATAACTGGCTTGTTATGTGTTAATAAAGAACTTGAAGTATTTCAAAAGATTTTTGAATCATTTCGAAAGAAGAAGTAATATTTGGTTTTTGAAAACTTAAGAGTTATACTAGCTTTATGGGAAGTTAGATAATAACGGCTTAAGAATGTTTTACTGATTTCGGAAATCAGAATGTGTATCGACAAACCACTGCAGCGTAATAAAAGGAAATGTTTTGACAGATTAAGTATTATTAAAACCAGTAGAAACTTCCATCTGCATAGAAGCTAAGATGAGACAAAATGATATTTCCTAGATCATGGCTGCTGTAATAAGATTGTTATAAACAAGAATATCCTACTCACATATAAGGCTTATGTTTCTCAGATAGTTTAAAAGAGAATTATATTCTTAAATGAATAAGACTATGAAATACGAAACCTTTCTAAAATAAGAACCGTGAACATTTGAAATTAGGCAAACTTGGACGCTTGGAAAATAATGTTACTTGATTTTACAAAGGTAAGTGTTTTGATTTACTTCAAAAGATAATCACTCTATTTTCATATACTACGTATTGTGTGGTTTTTGTGAAGTAACATACCTTTAAAGAGTTATTGTATAAAGTACTTTGGGGATAAAAACCCGATCTCGTTAATCATATAGTAGGAAGTACCTTATGTGTGAATAACTTGATTGTATTGGTTTGTGATAGCCTTGTAATACATTCGTGTTTGATTTGATAAGTAATCATATTAGGATGCTACGTGTGTTAGTATTCTGTGATGTTTGTGTAAAGGGATTTTCCTCGATTGTGCTTATGTTGTCTAAACGATAAACCGTTATGTTGGTATTTATACCACTCACCGTGTTTCCGGGTTAAGCCGCCTCCACGCGGGTAGACTTCGCGTGATGCAGGGACCATGATTCGAGAATACCTCACGCGGGTCCCGGGCCTACGCGAGCTACGAGAGTTCCGTGTTAGCGCGCCTTTATGGTCACGCGGTGCATGTGGGCTACGCGATCGCGAGTCGGTGATACGCCGGAGTAGCTACCCTCGATGCGGGTTATACCTCACGCGCCTATGAGATTGGCCTATGCGAGTCGCGGAGTTCGAGGCTAGACGCGCACATTTGATATTGCGGGCGGCCACCTTTGATCATGCGACGGCCTAGAAAGATATCATGATACGCTTTATGACCTTGTTAGCATCGGTGTTAGTAGTCGGCTATGCCTTCGCACTTACCCCGCATCGCTTTATTTGGACACAGTGGGACTCGCTTGTTCATATGTATTCCACGCATGATTGATGTCAGAGGCGTGAGACCCATTGTTATATCGAGTGATGACTTTGAGGCGTGAGTCCCCGACTAGACATGATCGCTATTTATCGCGAATCGTAGTTTGGTTATCATACATGTCTCCCGCTTATAGACTACTATGATTTCATTTACGATCTTCATGTTTCACATACTGGTACATCGACCTCTCGGGGCCGCGTTCATGCCGCAGCAGTAAAGGTACACCGCCGTTGATCCTCGCTCTGTGGTCACAGTTCGTTGGGAAAGCTCCGCTTTCCGAGGCTTATCTTCGTATAGTCCACTGTCGTTGTAGGTATTTACATTCAGGTATGGCGGGCCCCTGTCCCGCCATTGTTGTCATATCATTTCAGAGGTCCGTAGTAATCTGTGGGCGTGTGGTTTGTAAAAGGATTTAACTGCTCATTTGTAAGAGTTGTTATTTATATATATGCCGAAAGGCAAGTTTTCCTCGACATCGCTTTGTACTTCATTTGTTTCATGTATGTGTTTTATGTTCCACGATTACTCGATGTTGTATCACCAGGTGCCCGGTAAGGCACGACCACGCCTGTGTTCGGGTCGTGACATAAACATGCTAGGATGCTACGTGGGTTAGTATCTTGTGATGTTTTTGTAAAGGGGTTTCCCTTGATTGTGCTTATGTTGTTTAAACGATAAGTTGTTATGTTAGTATTGTATCACTCATGATTCCGGGTTAAGCCGCTCCGACGCGGTAGATCGTGCAGTGGTCCGTGTGACCTATGATTCGAGAATACCTTACGCTGGTGCATGGCCTATGCGAATCGCGGGAGTTCCGTGTTAGTGCGCGCCTTTGTGGTCACGCGGTTCATGTGGCCATGCGCGACGACGAGTCCAGACGCCGGGAGTAGTTACCCTCGATGCGTGGAATACCTCACGCGCCATCGAGTGGCCCGTGCGAGCTACGAGAAGTTCGGGGCTAGACGCCGACATTAGATCATCGCGCGAGTGGCGGCTTTGATCATGCGACGGTAGACAGATCATGATACAGTTTATGACCTTGTTGTACTGTGGGTTTTAGTAGTCGGCTATGTCTTCGTACTTACCCCGTACGGTTTTATGATGACACAGTGGGACACGTGTTCATGTGTATTCCTTGGTGCTTTTATATCATAGATCGCCGGCGGAAGGTATTCCACGGGCATGATTGATATTGTGGGCGAGACCCATTGTTATATTTGAGTGATGACTTTGAGGCGTGAGTCCCCGACTTGACATGACTACTTATTTATCAGGAATCGTAGTTTGGTTATCATACATGTCTCCCGCTTTATATAGACTACTATGATTTCATTTACTGATTCTCGCCACATACTTGGTACTGTTGTAATCGACTCCTTCGGGGCCGCGTCATGCCGCAGTAAAGGTACACCGCCGTTGATCCTCGCTCTAGGGTCACAGTTCAGCGTTGGGAAACTCCGTTCCCGAGGCTTATCTCGGTATAGTCCTGTAGTTGTAGGCTACATTCGTGGTATGACGGCCCCGTCCCGCGCCAGGTCATATCATTCGTAGAGGTCTGTAGTACTGTTGTGGGCAGGGTTGTCATGGGATGTAACTGTTCGAATTTAAGTTTTCATATATACATGCCGAAAGGTAATTTTTCTCAGATTATTATTTCATACTTCATGTTGTTTCATGTTATTGTTTTATATTCCGCTGATTTCTCTGATGTTGTATCACTAGGTGCGGGGTAGGCACGACCACGCCCGTTCGGTCGTGATGTGTTTTAAAAGAAGAAATGTTTTACTGATTTCGGAAATCAGAATGAGTATCGACAAACCACTGCAGCGTTAATAAAGGGAAATGTAATGACTAATGAAGTATTATTAAAACTAGTAGAAATCTCCATCTGCATAGAAGCTAAGATGAGACAAAATGATATTACATTTTCTAGATCATGGCTGCTTTAATAAGATGGTCATAAACAAGAATAAAACTGCTCACACATATGGCATATGTTACTCAATTGTTTTAAAAGAGATTAAGACATTGAACTATGAAACTTTTCTAAAATAAAGAGACTTGAGTAATTGAAATTAGGCAAACTGGAACTTTAGGGAAAAGAAAGGCATTGTTGTCTTAAATTGGTTTAAAACATAAAGTGTTATAACAGCTTTATGGGAAGTTAGTTATAACGACTTTATGAGAACAAAAGAAGGGTTTTATCATTGGTTTTAATGTGGTAACTTGACTTTAAAAAAAAGAAGTGTTTTGGATCCAAAAAGAAGGCATGGTATTGCCTTAATTTGGTTTTAAAAAGGAAAGTATGGAAGTTGTTTTGGTTTACTTAAAAAGATGTAAGTCACTCTATTTCTATACTAAGGGTATCGGGTGACTCTTATAAAAGGAATGGATCTCTTTAAAAGGAATTTAACGTACGTAGTACTTTAGGGTTAAAACCCGGACTTTGATATAAAATGGAAGTACCTTGAGTTGTTGTATAACTTGCCTATACTTGTTGTTGTATAACTTGCCTATGCTTGTTGTTGTGTAACTCGCCTATGCTTGTTGTGATAGCCTTTGTTGTGCAAGAATTGTGTTTCTATACTACCGCGTCTCTTGATGGAGGGCCGGTTGACTTGTTGAGAGCTTACTTGGACGTACCGGCAGTGACGGAAGATTCCACGGGTATGCTTCCATTATTATTGTTACATGGGCATACGCCGCACCGACGCACTCGGGGCATGTGGCTACGGCAGGTTGATTACCCGATATATGGTTATTATTGTTACATGGGCATGCTCGCACCGGCGCACTCGGGGCATGTGGCGTACGGCAGGTTGATTACCCGATATATGGTTATTATTGTTACATGGGCGTGTCTGCGCACCGGGGCATGTGGGTTACGCGCAGGTTGACCACCCAAAGATATTGTTGTTGATGTTACATGGACATGTTCGCACCGATGGAGAATTCCGGGCATGTGGCCACGCGGCATTGTTATTATTGTTGCATCATGGATACGCTCGCACCGGCGTAATTCCGGGGGCATGCGGCCATGATGCGAACATGATTGATGTTGTGGGCGTGAGACCCATAGTTATATATTGAGTGATGACTTTGAGGGCGTGAGTCCCTGACTTGACTGCTTTTATGTTGCGTATTGTATTTTGGTTATCATACATGTCTCCTGCTTTATATAGACTGTTATGATTTAACTGCAGTATTTTCAGTTTCACATACTTGGTACATGTTGTACTGACCTCCTTCGGGGGGCTGCGTTCATGCCGCAGATATGAGTACACCGGTAGTTGATCCTCGCTCATAGGATCACAGTTCAGCGTATTGGGAAGCTCCGTTTCTCCGGAGGCTTATTCTTCGGTATGTGCTCCCACAAAGCAAGTCAACGTGGGAAAAAGCTCTCGATGGCCATAGACCTGAATGGTTGGAGTGTGCAGGATCACTCCTGAAACTTTCTTCCTTTATATTTATATAAGGAATCCTCTTGGTTGGTCGAAGTGGGGTTCAAGATATTAATCGTAGAGAAAATGGAATTTCCACAATAAATGCAAATCCCTCTGATATCATTTGAGAATGTATGGCGAGGCCCTGTCCCGTCATGGTTGTTGTAAATCTTAGAGGTCTGTAGTACTGTTGTGGGCAGGGTTGTAAAAAGGATTAAACTGTTCGGGTTTTTATGTATTTATATACAGAAGGCAAATCGCTTAGTTGCTCGCTTATATATAATATCTCTTGCTTCATGTCTTGTGTTTATGTTCCGCTGATTTTCTCTGATGTATGACTACTTGGGTGCCCGGGTAAGGCACCAGTCACGGGCCCAGGTTCGGGTCGTGACACCGGCTATGTCATTTATAATTTTGGCGGATTTTTCCGAGAGATGAAATATTTTGGACCAACGAGAGGGTGACACTTGTCACCCTCAAGTGGGCGTTCTAGTGGCCGAGAATGGGGAGGGTTCTTGGCATGTTTTGTGGCCTAATCCATGGGTCAATGTTTGTGAGGGATTTGTGGAGTAGGGTTAGGGTGCACTTGGCTTGATCTTGACCCTCCACTTGCCCCCCACTTGGCTTGATCTTGGCCCTTGGTTGTCCTATAAATACCCCTCCCTTGTTGAAGACTTCTTCATCCACAAATGTGTTCCAAGTCTTAAAATCCTCCCCTCTTCTTGTTGCTCTCGCCCAAGAGCCTCCCCCTTTGTTAGGCCTTGTGGCTGAGAGGGTACCCCCCCTTCCTAGTAGTGCTAGCCGAGGGTACCCCCCCTACCTTGAGTTGTTCTCGTGAAATACACCCCCCCCTTGGCAGAAAGTATTCTCCAAGTATTGTTACTATTCCAAAATACCTTAGCCTTATACCTTGTAGTATTCCAAAAGTTACCTCTATACGTAGAGCCCGGAAATACTACCTTTTGTCCTTTTAGTCTCAAACCAAAACCCTAAGGAAAATCTTCATAGCGAGGTGAAGTATTAAGTAGAAGTTGCGTAGAACTTCTAAGGGTTGTTTGGAGCGGGTTGGAGCGCCCAGAGTTGGAGCTAAACGTTGCTCAGGATCGACATTTAAACTTGGATAATTTTGGGCTTATCGAGGTAAATACGCTTGACCTTCTTTTGTAATTAGAGTTTGCATACTGTTGAAGTATAAGAATTAAGTATAAGTTATATACAAAGAGGTATATAAGAAGAGAATTGAACTGTACTTGCATAGGACTGTATCTACAGTAGACTTGTGAAGTTTGACGGGTAGGGAAGTGCTGCCCAATTTTCCGTAGAATCTTGTATCTAGAATTATCCTACCAAGTAGTCTTGACATTGATAGACTTGTATAACCATTATAGGTTGAAGTACTGCGAGTAGCGTATTCTACTCGAAGGGTGGAAAAGGCTAGCAGGATTACAGTACTTTGGAGCTATTTGCTAATAGTCGATAATCGTCGCGAGGTATGTGATTCTTCCTATCCTCTTGAGCATGAAGTATTTTTAAAGGAATATATATAGTACGGTAGACGTACGTGTGTTAACTGAATGTAGTGTTACGGCAATGTCTTTTGACTTAAGCCTGAATAATAAGAATCTTGAAGTATTTCAAAAGATTTAAGAACCGTTTTTGAAAGAAGAGTAATACTTGGTTTTGAAAGTTTAAAAGTTATACTAGCTTTATGGGAAGTTAGGTATAACAACTTAAGAAGGATAAAAGAATGGTTATTGATTTTAGAAGTTAAGAGACTTAATCTTAAAAGATAAGAGACTTGACTTAATTGAATTGATGTGAAAGTTGTTAAGAAGTATGAAACCTCATTCGTGAGTAATGAGTACTTGGTTTTTAAAGAATAATGTTTTACTGATTTCGGAAATGAGAATAAGTAAGGAACTTGATTTCTAAAAGAGACTTGAGGAAATTAAAGAGTTTTTAGTTTAAAAGAAAGGCATTGTTTTGTCTTAAAAAAATTGGTTTAAAACATAAAGTGTTATAACAGCTTTATGGGAAGTTAGTTATAACGACTTTATGAAAACGAAAGAATGGTTTTATCATTGGTTTTAAAGTGGTAACTTGACTTTAAAAGGAGAAGTGTTTTGGTCTAAAAAGAAGGCATGGTATTGCCTTAATTTGGTTTTAAAAGGAAAGTATGGAAGTTGTTTTGGTTTACTTAAAAGATGTTAGCCACTCTATACTGCGGGTATCGGGTGACCTTTGTAAAAGAAATGGATCCTTTAAAAAGAGTTTAACATACGTAGTACTTTGGGGATAAAACCTGGACCTTGGCATAAAATAAAAAGTACCTTGAGTTGTGTGTAACTCACCTATGTTTGCGTGTGATAGCCTTGTTGTGCAAGTGTTGTATTCTTATGTTACCGCGTCTCTCGAATGGAGGGCCGGTCGTATTATTCTTGATCATTTTGGACATACTGACACGATGGGTGGCCCACGGGTATGCTTCCACTATGATAGTCCATGGGCATACCGACTCGATGGATGGTCCACGTATCGCGCCGATGAGGGTTCGCTTTCCCTGTTGATAGTGTTTTTCCTTGGACTAGATCTCCTTGAGGTTTTTACCGATCGCCTTGGTATCCGTGGTTTGCCAGATTTGCCCCGCCTCGTGGCCGATTCGGCCTTGTACTGGTAGTTAGCCCTCGTGACTTGCCCCGCTCAGTTTAGTGACGGTCTCGTGATACGCCTGGTACCGGTAGTTAGCCCTCGTACTTGCCCCGCCGCCACGTGACACGGCTTGGTATCCGTAGTCGCCAGACTTGCCCGTGACGCCTTCGTGGTTTGGTTGTATGGTATTGTTAGTACGCATACGGTGTTCATGTACCCGTGGTGTTATTATATCATAGATTGCCGACCGGCGAAGGTATTCCACGCATGATTGATGTTGCGCGTGAGACCCATAGTTATATTTGAGTGATGACTCGAGGCGTGAGTCCCCGACTTACATGATCGCTTATTTATCAGGAATTGTAGTTTGGTTATCATACATGTCTCCCGCTTTATATAGATCGCTATGATTTCATTTACTGATTTTTCGCCATATACTTGGTACTGTTGTATCGACCTCCCGGGCTGCGTTCATGCCGCAGGTAGAGGTACATCGGTTGTTGATCCTCGCTCTTAGGATCACAGTTCAGCGTTGGGAAGCTCCGTTTCTCCGGAGGCTTATCTTTGGTATGTTACCCTGAGTTGTAGGTTCTTGTACATTCAGGGGTATGGCGGTGCCATGTCCCGTCATGTTGTATAAACACTCTTAGAGGTCCAGAGTAATCGTTGCAAGCGTGGTTTGTAAAAGGATTAAACTGCTCGGTTTGAAAGATTTGTATACATATATTTTATTGGAAGCGTAACCATTGGTTGGCCTGTTTTATGATCTTATCTCTTGTTTCATGTTTAAGTTTTATTTCCGCTGATTTTCTCTGATGTTGTATCACTAGGGTGCCTGTAGGTACTACCACGCCCAGACGATATCGGGTCGTGACATAAACGTTGCTCAGGATCGACATATAATCTTGGATAATTTTGGGCTTATCGAGGTAATGATCTTTATCCCCCTATTGTAATTGGATATTACATATTGTAGTAATGTATAGTTGAGTATACTATATATAGAATGAATATTAAAAAGAATCGAATCAGATTTACATTGGGTGTATTTACTGTAGACTTGTGTAGTATTATCGCTGGAGAAATTGTACACGTCCGGTAGACGTGTAATCCTCGAGTTGTTGGCCCGTAGCGGCCCGAGTAGATGAGAGAGATGTGGTTACGGGGAGGTGCGCGAATTTTCTCAGAGAATATTCTACGAAGAGATCTATGAGTTGATAAACGTTTATGGCCATTATAGGTGGAAGTACTACGAGTAGCGTATTCTACTTGGCGGTGAAAAGGCTAGCGCGTTGTAGTACTTGGAGCATTTTGCTAATTGTCGATAATCGTCGCGAGGTATGTGAACCTCTTCCTATCCTTTCTAGCATGATGTTTTGTAAACTATGTAGTACGGTAGACGTACATGTGCTAAATGATTTTTGGTTGGTTTGAAACATAAAGTGTTATAATAGCTTTATGGGAAGTTAGTTATAACGACTTTATGTAGGTAAAAGAATGGTTTATTGATTTTAGAAGTTAAGAGACTTGATCTTAAAAGATAAGAGACTTGACTTAATTGAATTGATATGAATTTTGTTAAAAAGTGTGAAACCTCATTCGTGAGTAATGAGTACTTGGTTTTAAAGAATAATGTTTCCGATTTCTAAATGAGAATAAGTATCGAACTAACCATCGCAGCTGCGTTAATAAAGGAAAATGTATTGACAAATAATTAATTATATTAAAACCAGTAGAAACCTCCATCTGCATAGAAGCTAAGATAAGACAAAATTGTATTACATTTCCTAGATCATGGCTGCTTTAATAAGATTGTTATAAACAAGAATAACCTACTCACCCATAAGGCATATGTTACTCAAATTGTTTTAAAAGAGAATTATGTTATTATAATGATTAAGACTATGAGTTATGAAACCTTTCGAAAATAAGAGACTTGAGTATTTGAAATTATGCAACTTGAACTTTTGGAAAAGAATGTTGTTACTTGACTTTAAAAAGGGAAAGTGTTTTGGTTTAAAAAGGAGGGCATAATATTGCCTTAGTTGATTTAAAAGGAAAGCCTGGTATTGTCTTAATCTATCTTAAAAGAGCGTTTAAATGTATTCCACACGATACCGAGTCCATGGGATGGACCGGGAATGTATTCCACACGATACCGAGTCCATGGGATGGACCGGGAATGTATTCCACATGATACCGAGTCCATGGGATGGACCGGGAATGTATTCCACACGATACCGAGTCCATGGGATGGACCGGGAATGTATTCCACACGATACCGAGTCCATGGGATGGACCGGGAATGTATTTCACCCGATTCTATACCGAGTCCATGGGATGGACCGGGAATGTATTTCACCCGATTTTATACTGAGTCCATGGGATGGACCGGGAATGTATTTCACCCGATTCTATACCGAGTCCATGGGATGGACCGGGAATGTATTTCACCCGATTCTATACCGAGTCCATGGGATGGACCGGGAATGTATTTCACCCGATTCTATACCGAGTCCATGGGATGGACCGGGAATGTATTTCACCCGATTCTATACCGAGTCCATGGGATGGACCGTGTTATACCCCGTATTTCCGTAGTATGTACGAAAGGGCGTACGTACAAAAGTTTAGCCTTAAAGTTTAGGCCTTGGACGTTTTTTTGGGCACAACTCGCAAAACGAATAGTTTTCCGACGAAACGTTTCCACAGCTTTCGTAGGGTAAATTCCGGCTATGTCATTTCTAATTTTTGCGGATTTTTCCGAGAGACGAAACATTTTGGACCAACGGGAGGGCGACACTTGTCACCCTCCAATTGATGGATGTGGGGCAGCATTAGGCCGAATTGGATGACCATTTTTGTCTTGGAGTTGGTAGGATATTTTGTGTGCAAGTTGGCCAAGGACACTTGCCCTAATCTTGACCTTACACTTGCCTTGCACTTGGCATAATCTTGGCCATTGGTTGGCCATCCCTTGACCTATAAATACCCCTCTTGTGATGAAGAGTTCTTCATCCACAAAAGTCTTCCAAGTCTAAAATCCTTCCCTCTCCCTTAAGCCTCTTTTCGTCCAAACACCTCCCCCCCCCCCCCTTGAGAAGCTTAGCCGAGGCTAATTCCCCCCTAGCCTAGCCGAAATCTACCCCCCTCCCTTGGTAGAAAAGTTGCCTTCTAGTATTGTTATAATGCCCAAAATACCCTATCCCAAATCCCTTAGTACTTAGTAGAAGTTGTGAAGAACTTCTAAGGTTTCTGAGCTATCTGAGCGCATAACTTAGGAGCTAAGCCTTGCTCCGGATCGACTTTTATCTAGGATATTATTGGGCTTACCGAGGTAAATAATCTTGTCCTTCTTTTGTAATTAGAGAATACATACTGTAGTAGTATAAGAATAAGTAATAAATACTTAGAAGGATATTAAAGAATAGAATTGAACTGTTATCACAGTAGAAGGGTTTTAAAAGAAGAATAACTGAACTATACTTACTTAGAATGTTTCACAGAGACTTGAGTAGCTCACCGTAGGGAGGTGCTGCCCGATTTTCCGTAGGATATAGAACCTCTCGCTAGAATCAAGCATACGAGTAGTCTAGACGTTGATAGACGTGTCTGACTATTATAGGTTGATTCTCTGCGCGCGACATATTCAACTTGGCAGGTGGTTTTCGCCGAGAAGGTATGTGATTCTTCCTAAAGCATGATATTTTAAAATATATATATAGTACGGTAGACGTACACGTGTTAACTGAATAATACTTACGGCAATGTCTCGCGACTTAAGCCTGAATAATAAGGATCTGAAAGCATTTCAAAAGAATACTGAATCATTTTTAACAGAAGAGAACTAATTAGTTTTTAAAACAGAAGCTTAAGAGTTATACTAGCTTTATGGGAAGTTAGGTATAACCACTTAAGAATAATAAAAGGAACAGTTTACCTATGTGTTTATAACAGACTTATATTGATTTATGAAAAGAATGATAAGATGGTTTGATAAGTAGACATGATATGATGCTATGTGTGTTAGTGTCTTGTAACGTTTGTATAAGAGAGTATTCTTGTTGTGCTTATGTTGTTTAACGATAAGCTGTTATGTTAGTGTAATATCACTCACCTCTTGACATGTTCTGGGGTTGTCGCCTCCGACGCGGGTTAGACTCAGCGATGCAGGACCATGATTCGAATACCTCATGCGGTCCAGGGACCTATGCGAGCTACGGAGTTCCGTGTTAGCGCGGGTTATACCTCACGCGGTGCATGTGGCCATGCGGACTACGAGTCGGGACGATGCCGAGGAGTAGCTACCCTCGACGCGGGTTATATACCCTATGCGGGCCTACGTGAGTGGCCTATGCGACTACGGAGTCCGTGGATTAGGCTTGCATGGTGATACTACGCAATTGCCCTCGCTCGATCATTCGCAGCCTAGAAAAGACCTGTTACAGTTTACCTATTGTTGCTCTTGTTTATGATGTGGCACTATGTGCGGTTACCTTGGGTGTTTCATACATATATGTAAACTGATTTTAAAATGATATGTTTTCATTTAAGTACTTACAGTTTCACATACTTAGTACCTGTTGTACTGACCTCCTTCGGGGGGCTGCGTTCATGCCGCAGGTAAGGGCAAGCAGGTGCTAGATCCGCATCCTTAGGATCTTTTGCGTTGGTGTCAGGAGCTCCATCTTCTCCGGAGGCTCTACTTTTGGGTATGCTCTCCCTGTTGTAATTAGTTTTGTACAGTCAGGGTATGGCGGGGCCCTGTCCCGCCATAGTTGTTTACTTTCCTAGAGGTCTGTAGTCCTATTGTACATTTGGGATGTAACTGCAAAACTTGGGTTATATGTATATATGCCGAAAGGCCAGCTTTTCTTCAGATAAACTGTGTCTCATTTTACAACTGTTTCATGTCTTGTTTTTATATTCCGCTGATTACTCTGATGTATGACTACTTGGGTGCCCGGGTAAGGCACCAGTCACGGGCCCCGGAACGGGTCGTGACAAAAGTGGTATCGTGAGCGCTTAATCCTCGAAAGTGTCTACGCACCGTATCTAGTAGAGTCTTGATTATCGGTGTGTGTGCACCACACCAATAATCGTGAGGCTATAGGATATTTAGGATTGGTTTCCATTCTTCTCATTACGAGATCGTGCCTTAGAGTCGTGTTATAAGTCGGACCTTCTCTAACATATCCCTTTTTCAGAATGCTTATGCCTCCACGTAGGCAACCCGCCCGGCGGCAAGGCAAAGGGAGCCGCTAGTGGGACACCTAGAGTCACGAGGGCTCGCCCGCCTATACGAGACGGCGAGTTCTACGACGCCCGACCCCGTGAGGTTTAGGGCGCGGCAATGGATGAGACCACAAGATTTACACCTCCACCCACACTGGAGCAGATGAGATGGGTTCTGAGAGATGGCCCGATTAGCCAGATCGTGGCGGCATACGAGACAGCCGGACGCGGCATTCCAGCCCCACCCGGTCGTACCGTGGTTCACCCGAGGCGAGAGTTTGAGGCTACGAGACTTCCCGAGTCAGAGCCCGCCGAGTTTTACTGGTCGAGGCCGGAGGATGATCCGCAGGAGTTCATCCGCTACCACGAGGATTTTGAGAGTGATCGGGCGCCGAGACCGAGTCCGTGATCTTTGGTTCACATAGGCCGCGTGATACCGCAGCCGATTGGTTTGATTTGGCGGAGTTATCCGGGAGAGCACGCGTCCCGCCTACTTGGGATGCGTTCGGAGGCTTTCCTCACTCACTTCTTGCCTCCACGGATGAGGAGGCGCGTCTTGGCGATTTTTACTGCCGAGACAGAGGGACGCATACCGTGAGTACAATGTCGAGTTCGATTCTTTGGCTCGATATGTCCCAAAGATGGTAGCAGATATGGAGGATAGGTGCACCGCCACGTCACCGGCTAGATGACTATATGGCCGAGTCTTGCGGGTGTTTCTTCACCGGTATGGACATTACCCGCATGCAGCTCATGCTCTTGGATGCGGCGAGCAGAGACCGACGGTTGACAGAAGCGGCAGAAGACCAGACAGCAGGTCTTTTGGTGGCTATCGTGGTGGGCGGCCTCAGCAGCAGTCGAGATTTGCACCACAGCTAGCTCAGAGCACTCCTGCACCATCCTCAAAGCCCAGGATATTCGAGGCGCACTGTGGCCCTGTGGCTTGACGCCCAGAGCAGCAGAGTATCGCCGACGGACCACCCCTCGCCGGTGGCCGTCGCGAGATCCCACCGGGAGTTACGGTGCCGCTACAGAGCTTGTTTGATTGTGCCAGCCGCAGGGTCACTATGCGAGGAACTGTCCGACCAAGGGCAGTGCTGATGGTAGGGGTCAGCCTACAGGTTCTTTCGCCGGGTCTTCTTCATCCCCGACAGCTATTCGCCCCGGAGGGCAAGGTACTTATGGACCAGCAGGTCGCGGCAGAGGTCGTGGGCGCGGTCCAGCCTAGCGGTCCTCGAACCGCATTTATGCTTTGTCCACCGACAGATCGTGAGGCCTCACCGATGTCGTCACAGTACCTTATCGGGCACGGGTTTGATGTGTATGCTTTGATAGATCCGGTTCTACTCTGCCCCATATATCTCCCTTGTTGCTAGTAGGATAGGATAGAGCCTGAGTCCATAGACCTTTCGAGGTCGCTACGCCAGTGGGTGATTCGGTGGTAGCTCGGCGTATATAGAGCTTGTCCTGTGACCATTTACGTCGCCGACCCTAGCCGACTTGATAGAGTTGGAGATGATTGACTTCGACGTGATCATGGGGATGGATTGGCTAGCTTCTTGCTACACCAATGTAGACTGCAGAGAGAGAGTAGTACGGTTCCAGTTTCCTGAGGAGCCGGTTGTTGAGTGGGAGGGGAGCACGGTATCGCCGAGGGTAGGTTTATTTCCTACCTCAAGGCTAGGAAGATGCGCAGGCGGGTATATCTACCATCTCGTTCGGGTGTTTGATCACGAGGTCGCAGCTAGATTTTGATCGGGCCCAGAGTCGAGAGTTCCCGACGTGTTTCAGCACGACCTCGGGTATCCTCCCGAGAGGAGAGTGAGTTTTGTATAGAAATATTGCGGACACTCGCCTATTTCCATTCCGCCATACGTAATGGCACCGCCGAGTTGAGAAAGTTGAAGGATCGGCTTAGGGATTTGCCGAGAAGCGGCTTCATCAGCCTAGTGTTTCTCCCCGGGAGCGCGTATTGTTCGTGAAGAAGAAGACGGACGCTGCGCATGTGTTGATTAGCGGTGAACAAGGTGACCATTAAGAACGATACCCTTCCTGTGATTGATGATTTGTTCGACCAGTTGCAGGGTGCGAGATGTTTCTCCAAGATTGATCTACGGTCGGGCTATCATCAGGTGTGAGTCAGAGAGGTGGATGTCCCTAGGACTGCATTCCGGACCAGACGCATTATGAGTTCGGGTCATGTCTTTTAGGTTGACCAATGCTCGTGGTATTTATGGATTTGATGAACCGAGTGTTCAAACCATTTTGGACACATTTGTGATAGTGTTCATTGATGATATCTTGGTTTATTCTCGCCAGAGCGAGACGCGGAGCATTTGAGGATCTGGCCGACAGTTCTGGGACCAAAGCAGACGCCAAGTTTTCCAAATGTGAGTTTTGTTGACTTGGTGGCTTTTCTTGGGCATATTGTCGGGCCGATGGCATTCGAGTGGATACGCCAAGATCGAGGCGATCAGACTTGGCCTAGACATACTACTCCGGCAGAGGTTCGCATTTTAGGCCTTGCGAGTTATTATCGGGCGTTCAGAGAAGTTTGCTTCTATCTCTCGCACCATTGACTAGGCCGACTCGTAAGGCGCTAAGTTTGATGGTGATGCTTGTGAGCGTGGCTTCCAGCTTGAAGGAGAGATCGACGACCGCCTCGTTTCTTACTCTTCCGAGGGTCCGACGGTTATGTCGTATATTGTGATGCGTCAGCATCGGGTTAGATGTGTGTGTTGATGCAGCAGGCAAGGTTATAGCGTATGCATCCCGACACCTGAAGAAACACGAGGAACTACCCCACCCATGATTTGGAGTTAGCGCGGTGATTCACGCCTTGAAGATCCGGAGGCACTATTTGTATGGGGTTCATATGGATATTTATACGCACCACAAGAGCCTCAGGTATATCTTCACCAGAGGAGCCGAACTTACGGCGAGACGGTGGTTAGAGTTGCTTAAGGATTACGATGTTGATATCTGTACCACCCGGGAAGGCCAATGTTGTGGCGATGCTCTTAGTCGTAGGTCGATGGGAGCCTATCGGATGTGCGCTAGAGAGGAGGGGCATGGTTCGTGATTTGCATCGATTAGCGAGCCTTGGTGTCCGCTTGATTGATTCCGATAGCGATGGGGTTCGAGTTCGTGAGGTTGCCGAGTCTTCCATCGTCGGCGAGGTGAAGAGGCAACGATTCGAGGATCCGATTTTGACACGTTATCGTGATACGCTCTTCGTGAGGAAGGGTCCTTTGAGGTATCACGATGGGGTGCTAAGGTTTGAGGGCGTTGTGTGTTCCGATGTTTCAGACTGGCAGAGTTCTTGGGGAAGCACACAGCACGCGTTACTATCCATCCGTGGTCGACCAAGATGTACCACGACCATAGATCCGTGTATTGGTGGGATGGCTTAAAGAGGACGTTGCGAGTTCGTAGCTCGGTGCCCTTGTTGTCGCAGTAAAGGTAGAGCACGAGGCACGGTGGTTTGTTACGCACGATAGAGATCCCGACCGGAAGTGGGAGGTGATCAACATGGACTTCATCACAGATTACCTCGCACTCGGAGGAGACATGATTCTATATGGGTTATCGCCGACGGTGACGAAATCAACCCACTTTCTTCCCGTCGGACGACTTTTTCTGAGGATTATGCGGACTTTACATCCGAGAGATCGCCGATCGCATGGAGTCCCTATTTCGATCATATCGCATGCAGGAGCCCAGTTTACGGCTAACTTCTGGAGGTCTTTCCAGAGAGGTTTAGGGACGCAGGTGAGCCTGAGTACTGCATTCCATCCACAGACGGACGGACAGGCAGAGCGCACTATCCGCACTCTCGAGGATATCTCTGAGCACGTGTTATCGACTTCGTGGTAGCCGGAGGATCATTTGCCTCTAGTTGAGTTTGCGTACAATAGCTACCACTCCAAAGATTCAGATGGCGCCTTATGAGGCCTTGTATGGGAGGAAGTGCAGATCGCCTATAAGTTGGTTCGATGTGGGCGAGGTGCAGTTAGTGGGACCAGATTTGGTACAGCAGGCAGTGGATAAGGTGAAGCTTATCCAGGAGAGGTTCTCGACACCTGAGTCGATGAAGTCATATGCAGATCATCGTCGTCGGCATCCGGAGTTCGAGGTTCATGATTGGGTTTTCCTAGTGTCACCCATGGCGGTGTGATGAGATTCGGGAAGAAAGGGAAACTCACCAAGGTACATTGGGCCGCTTCGATTGTCCGCAGGTAGGCAAGGTTGCCTATGAGTTGGATCTGTCGTCCGATCCGAGGCAAGTGCATCCGGTTTTTCACGTATCTATCTTTGAGGAGATGTATCGGGATCCATCTAGTGGTACACCCGATTGACGATGTCCAGGTGACCGAGGGGTTATCGTATGAGGAGATTCCCATAGCGATAATCGATCGTCAGGTTAGGCGTCTGCGGACGAAGGACGTGGCTTCCGTCAAAGTCTTGTGGCGGAACGAGCTCAGAGAGGAGATGACGTGGGAAGCTGAGGAGGACATGAGGCAGAAGTATCCTCACCTATTCCCCACACCTCCAGGTAATTCACTTTCCTACTTATAAATTTTCGTTATCGTTTATGCCTAAGTGTTGTTCTGTGGCCGTGTGTGGCATTTGCAACTGTTTAAGTTATGAAGAATCTTATCGTTAACTTTCTTGGGTAGGAACATTCGGGACGAATGTTTCTAAGGAGGGGAGAATGTTATACCCCGTATTTCCGGAGTATGTACGAAAGGGCGTACGTACAAAAGTTTAGCCTTAAAGTTTAGGCCTTGGACGTTTTTTTGGGCACAACTCGCAAAACGAATAGTTTTCCGACGAAACGTTTCCACATCTTTCGTAGGGTAAATTCCGGCTATGTCATTTCTAATTTTTGCGGATTTTTCCGAGAGACGAAACATTTTTTACCAACGGGAGGGCGACACTTGTCACCCTCCAATTGATGGATGTGGGGCGGCATTAGGCCGAATTGGATGACCATTTTTGTCTTGGAGTTGGTAGGATATTTTGTGTGCAAGTTGGCCAAGGACACTTGCCCTAATCTTGACCTTACACTTGCCTTGCACTTGGCATAATCTTGGCCATTGGTTGGCCATCCCTTGACCTATAAATACCCCTCTTGTGATGAAGAGTTCTTCATCCACAAAAGCCTTCCAAGTCTAAAATCCTTCCCTCTCCCTTAAGCCTCTTTTCGTCCAAACACCTCCCTTTGGAGAAGCTTAGCCGAGGCTAATCCCCCCCTAGCCTAGCCGAAATCTACCCCCCCTCCCTTGGTAGAAAAGTTGCCTTCTAGTATTGTTATAATGCCAAAAATACCCTAGCCCAAATCCCTTAGTACTTAGTAGAAGTTGTGAAGAACTTCTAAGGTTTCCTTGGAGCTATCGGAGCGTACAACTTAGGAGCTAAGCCTTGCTCCGGATCGACTTTTATCTAGGATATTATTGGGCTTACCGAGGTAAATAATCTTGTCCTTCTTTTGTAATTAGAGAATACATACTGTAGTAGTATAAGAATAAGTAATAAATACTTAGAAGGTTATTAAAGAATAGAATTGAACTGTTATCAGAGTAGAAGGGTTTTAAAAGAAGAATAACTGAACTATACTTACTTAGGACTGTTTTCACAGTAGACTTGAGTAGCTCACCGGGTAGGGAGGTGCTGCCCGATTTTCCGTAGGATATAGAACTCTCTGCTTAGAACTGTTTACAGAGTAGTCTAGACGTTGATAGACGTGTCTGACTATTATAGGTTGATTCTCTGCGCGCGACATATTCAACTTGCGTGGTTTTCGTAGAAGGTATGTGATTCTTCCTAAAGCATGATATTTTAAAATATATATATAGTACGGTAGACGTACACGTGTTAACTGAATAATACTTACGGCAATGTCTCGCGACTTAAGCCTGAATAATACTTACGGCAATGTCTCGCGACTTAAGCCTGAATAATAAGGATCTGAAAGCATTTCAAAAGAATACTGAATCATTTTTAACAGAAGAGACCTAATTAGTTTTTAAAACAGAAGCTTAAGAGTTATACTAGCTTTATGGGAAGTTAGGTATAACCACTTAAGAATAATAAAAGGAACAGTTTACCTATGTGTTTATAACAAACTTATATTGATTTGTGAAAAGAATGATAAGATGGTTTGATAAGTAGACATGATATGATGCTATGTGTGTTAGTGTCTTGTAACGTTTGTATAAGAGAGTATTCTTGTTGTGCTTATGTTGTTTAACGATAAGCTGTTATGTTAGTGTAATATCACTCACCTCTTGACATGTTACGGGGTTGGCGCCTCCGATGCGGGTAGACTCGGTGATGCAGGACCATGATTCGAGAATACCTCATGCGGTCCAGGGACCTATACAGAGCTACGGAGTTCCGTGTGTTAGCGCGGGTTATACCTCACGCGATCTATGTGGCCATGCGGACTACGAGTCGGGGCGATGCCGAGGAGTAGCTACCCTCGATGCGGGTTATATACCCTATGCGCCTATGTGAGTGGCCTATGCGACTACGGAGTCGAGGATTAGGCTTGCATGGTGATACTACGCAATTGCCTGCTCGATCATTCGCACCTAGAAAAGACACATTACGCTTACCTATTGTTGCTCTTGTTTATGATGGCACTATGCGCGTTACCTGGGTGTTTCATACATATATGTAAACTGATTTTAAAATGATATGTTTTCATTTAAGTACTTACAGCTTCACATACTTAGTACTGTTGTAATCGACCTCCTTCTGGGCCGCTCATGCCGCAGTGGGCAAGCAGTGCTAGATCCGCATCCTTAGGATCTTTGCGTTGGTGTCGGGAGCTCCATCTTCTCCGAGGCTCTACTTTTGGGTATGCTCTCCTGTTGTAATTAGTTTTGTACCAGTGGTATGGCGTGGCCCCGTCCCGCCATAGTTGTTTACTTTCCTAGGTATGTAGTCCTATTGTACATTTGGGATGTAATCGCAAAACTTGGGTTATATGTATATATGCCGAAAGGCGACTTTTCTTGAGATAAGCGTGTCTCATTTTACAAGCGTTTCATGTCTTGTTTTTATATTCCACGATTACTCGATGTATGACTACTGGGTGCGGGTAAGGCACGACCACGCCCCGAACGGGTCGTGATGCATCGAATGTATTTCACCCGATTCTATACCGAGTCCATGGGATGGACCGGGAAAGTATTTCACCCGATTCTATACCGAGTCCATGGGATGGATCGGGAATGTATTTCACCCGATTCGATACTGAGTCCATGAGATGGGCCGGGAATGTATTTCATACGATCCGACACCGAGTCCATGAGATGGGCCGAGACATGTTATACGTATCACACGATTTATACCTAGATCGCTGGCGGTGAGGGAGTTCCACGCGTGAGGATGACTTTGAGGCGTGAGTCACGACTTGACATGATCGCTTTTATGTTGTGAATCAGAGATTTGTTATCATACATTTCTCTTGTTTTATTTTAGATCGTTATGATTTCGTTCTGATTTTCCGATTTCACATACTTGGTACTGTTATCGACCTTAACCGGGCTGCGTTCATGCCGCAGTAGAGGTACATCGGTTGTTGATCCTCGCCATAGATCACGATCAGCGTATTAGGAAGCTCCGTTTCTCGGAGGCTTATCTTTTGTATGTTTCCACGAGTTGTAGGTTCTTGTACATTCAGTGGTATGGCGAGCCACGTCCCGTCATAGTTGTTGTTACATTCTTAGGTCCGTAATCTTGTGGGCGGGGTTGTAAAGGATGTAATCGCTCAATTTCTGTATATATGCAAGGCGCAACCGTTTTGGTTGCCTGCTTTATTATCATATCTCTTGTTTCATATTCGTATGTTTTATTTCCGCCGGTTTTTCTCTCGATGTTGTATCACTAGGGTGCCCGGTAGGTACGACCACGGGCCGGATCGGGTCGTGACAAAAGTGGTATCAGAGCAGTTAATCCTCGGAAAGTGTCTACAGACCGTATCTAGTAGAGTCTTGATTATCGGTGTGTTGTGTACCTCACCTATAATCAGGAGGCTGCAGGATATTTAGGATTGGTTTCTATTCTTCTCACTCGAGATCGTGCCTTAGAGTCGTGTTATAAGTTGGACTCCTCCGACGTATTCTTTTCACCCGTATTGCCTACGCAAGGCAACGAGCCCGAAGCGGCAAGGCAATGGAGCCGCGAGTAAGCGCAGAGGGTTACGTGGCAGGCCCGATCATTATCGAAGACAGCGATTCATTCGGGGAGTTCTGCGACGCCGCTAGCCCTAGCAGAGTTTAGAGCCACAGCAGTGGCTACTGAGACCACGGTACCTGAGCCTCCAGTCCCACAGCCTGGAGAAGAGGAGATGGGTTACAGGGAGATGGCGATTAGCCGTGATTGTGGCGGCATACGAGGATAGGCCGACGCAAGCCCAGAGCACCCGTGGTTCACCCGAGATCGGATAGTTTGAGGCTACGGACTTTACGAGTCAGCCGCCAGAGTTCTACGGGTCGAGGCCTAAGGATGATCCGCAGGAGTTCATCCGACAGTTACAGCGGATCATGAGAGTGATCAAGGCTTCGGAGACCGAGTCGGTGGTCTTAGATTCGCATCGGCTGCGTGATACCGCAGTCGACTGGTTTGATTCGTGGGAGCTATCCCGGGGAGAGTATGCACTTCCAGCCATATGGGACGAGTTCGCAGGGGCATTTCTTACACATTTCTTGCCTCCACAGATGAGGAGGGCTCGGGCCGACAGATTTTTGATGTTGAGGCAGAACGGGCATACGGTTCGGGAGTACAACGTGGAGTTTGACTCGTTGGCTCGGTATTTCCCCGCTTTAGTGGCAGACATGGAGGATAGAGTGCACCGATATGTCACAGGGCTCGAAGATTACCTAGCAGAGAGTTGCTCAGGTGTAGCTCTTCAGCCGGGCATGGACATTGCCCGCATGCAGGCTTACGCACTTGGATGTGAGGCACGGAGAGGTCGACGGAATGACCGGGATCAGCAGAAGAGGGCCAGAACAGCAGGGTCTTTTGGCGACTTTCGAGGCGGACCGCCTCAGCAGCAGACTAGTTATGCGCCTCCGCCAGTACAGAGCGGTCCTCCACAGTCTTCAGGGCATCCAGAGTATTCAGGAGCAGGTCAGGGCTCCAAGGGTTCAGGTTTTCGGGGGAGTAGTGGTGTTGACCAGATGAGGCCACCCTTACCTCAGTGTGGCCGTTGCGGTAAAATCCATAAGGGGGAGTGTCGTGCTGGTTCGGGAGGTTGTTTTACATGCGGCCAGCAGGGCCATTTTGCGAGAAATTGTCCGTCCAGAGGTAGCACTGGTGGGATAGCACAGCCTACGAGCTCAGTTGCGGGTTCTTCACCTTCCATAGCTAGGCAGGATGTTCATACACCGGCAGGCCACGACAGAGGTCGCGGTGGAAGTTCCCAGTTTTAGCGGTCCTTTGAACCGCCTATTTGATTTTCAGGTATATCTTTAACCCTCTAGAGACTAGTTTGTATTGATGCTATGATGAAGTGTTAAGTGTTATGTTCGGATAGCTTTGTGTTAGAATGTGACTTAGAAGCCTGGTTAGTGAAAAGGGTAAGTCTGGGGATAAGAAAATTTTGAGCCTTAGAATTTGTAACAGTTTAGACCTTAGATGTAAGGCCGTCTTGAGTAAAAGATTTTACGGTTGGTCTTTGTTGAAATACTTGGTATGCGGGAAATATATTGTGGGATGATTCCATGGGTAGTGTGGGATGGAAGTGTTAAACTTTCATGACGTGAACTAGTAAGATTGTTCCGGATCGGGGGTTTTACATGGGATGATTCCATGGGTTTTACATTTTCGAGGTGATTCCTCGTGGACTTGGATTTAAGTATTTGCGCGTGTGTTATATTATGGTCAGGTGTGGCATGATTGGTTTCGTAAGTATAGTAGTGAAGACTATACCGGCGCATGTATGTTTTGAGACTTAGAAGGAACATTCGGGACGAATGTTTCTAAGGGGGGGAGAATGTTATACCCCGTATTTCCAGAGTATGTATGTGAGGACGTACGTACAAAAATACAAGCCTTAAGTAGGATAAGGATGTAGGATTTGTTTTTCCGACGGAAAATTTTCCGAACCTCGTAAAGGAATTTTACGTTTTCAAAAATTTATTTAATTTGGATTTTTCCGAAAGATGATATATTTTGGACCAATGAGAGGGAGACATGTGTCACCCCTAGGTGGCAAGGTTGGACGAAAATTGGGCAATTGTTGGCACGTTTTTTGTGTGAAAAAGGCCATAAACATTTGGTCAAAAGTCTTGCAAGATATTTATGTAGTAGATAGATAAGTGGGACCCACACACACATGGCTCAATCTAGACCACACACTTGCTTTGATCTTGGCCATTGATTGGCCTATAAATACCCCCTTAGTGCAAGACTAAAATTCATCCACACTTGAGAAAATTTCCAAGACAAAACACTCCCTTCCCTTCCCTAAGATTGCTCTCGGCTTTGGCCATTTTCCTTGAGCAAAACTTGTCCAAAAATCCTTAAAGTTTTAAGTGTTCTTCCTTAGTGTATTAGGAAGATTAGTAACCAAAAGTTAGAAAAGATTTCACACCCCTAGCCTAAATACACCCCCTTGGCCGAGAGTTGCCACAATTTTAGCCTAAGTGTTCTTCACTTTTTGGAATTGAAGTGTTAAGAGAAGTTGTTTAAAAACTTCTAAGGGTTGCTAGGAGCGGGTTGGAGCGTATGGAATTGGAGCTAAACGTTGCTCATGATCGACATATAATCTTGGATAATTTTGGGATTATCGAGGTAATGATCTTTATCCCCCTATTGTAATTGGATATTACATATTGTAGTAATGTATAGTTGAGTATACTATATATAAAATGAATATTGAAAAGAACTGAACTGTATTTACATTGGACTGTATTTACAGTAGACTTGTGTAGTATTACTGCGAAGTAGAATTGTACACGTCCGGTTAGACGTGTAATCCCCTGGGAGTTGTTGGCACAGTAGCGCACGAGTAGAGAGGAGATTTATGTGGTTACGGGGAGGTGCCGGAATTTTCTGTAGAATATTCTACGAAGAGATCTATGAGTTGATAAACGTTTTATGGCCATTATAGGTGGAAGTACTACGAGTAGCGTATTCTACTTGAAGGGTGGAAAAGGCTAGCAAGGTTGTAGTACTTGGAGCATTTTGCTAATTGTCGATAATCGTCGCGAGGTATGTGTGTTACACCCCGGAATTTCAGGATATGTTTATAAGAACGTACGTAAGAACTCAAAAATGTTAAGACTTGAGACGAGTAAAAATTTATCGGAATTTTTGGAATTGCCGGAAAAACGAAATATTGCGACGAATGGGAGGGCGACACGTGTCACCCCCCCCCCCTTTGTGGACTTGGACGAAATTGTCATGGTTAGAATGGTCATTTGACCATAATTTAAATGACCAAGTCTTGCAAAGACAAAGAGCTTGACATTGTTGACTTGTCAAATGACACTTGGCTTGATCCATGTGAAAAGCATTCTAACCACCCATTTGTTCTAATCTTGACCCTCCATCTTGTTATATATGTATACTAGTGCAATACAAGCTTCAACACTTAGACAAATTTTACAAAAATCTTGAAGAACACAAATAGGGCTCTCGGCTTTGCACTAGGGTTTCAAGAGAAATTTTTTGTTTGTTGTCCAATAATCTCCCTACTTTAAACCAAGGTTACTAAGGTTATTGTAAGGCTATCTCAATAGAAAGATCCCGGAAAAATGGTGTTTTCGTATTAGTCGCAAGGCGGAAGCTAAAGGAGTTCTTCAACTTTGAAGTTGGAACTTGAAGATGAGTTATTCATAAGCTTCTAAGGGTTTCTTGGAGTGGATTGGAACGTCGAAAGGAGGAGCTAAAGTTGCTAAGGATCGACTTGTGATCTTGGATCATATTTGGGCTAATTGAGGTATAACCTTCATTTTACTTTTGTAATTGAAGATTCCATGTTATTATAAGTTAGAAATGATCATGTGATATGTGTTATGAAGATTGATAAGTGTTATGGAAATTTGGAAGCTCAAATCCGAAAATGACATGTTAAGCCATTTGAAATTGAAATACAATTTAGTCGATAATTAGAATCGTCGCATGTTTACCTACTTGAGGATTGTAGTAGTTATAATCAATTGTGGCTAGATAACATGTTATATTAAACCACTTGGATTGAAAAGAAATTGGAAGAAGAATTGGTATTGTTGCCCTAATTGTCGAATTGACATTGTAGTTTAGACTAGTTTGTTTTATATTGTGGGGCGGAATTTTACATGTCTTGATTAAGCGTGTAATCCCCTATTGTTAACTACTTTGTTGGGCCTTAATGTGGCGTGTTTGGTTATTGAATTCGGCCTTGAAAAAGGTGGCAAAGTATGTAGAAACAAAGTAAATGATGTCCGATTTTCCGTAGAATTTAGTGACTATGTGTTACACCCCGTAATTACAGGACATGTCTTAAGAATATAGGTAAGAACTCACAAGTGTTAAGAATTGAGGCTTGTAAAAATTTATCGGAAATTGTGGAATTGTCGGAAAAACGTATTATTATGACGAATGGGAGGGCGACACGTGTCACCCCCTCTTGCTATGCCTTGGACGATTTTGGCAAGGGCATAAGGGTCATTTGACCTTTGTTGCAAGACAAGTCTTGCAACTTGAGGCTTGATATTATTGACTAAGGTCAAAGGTCCCACAATGGTCTTGATTTTTAATGTAAGACTACATCTAAGCCATCCATGTGTTTATATCATAACCCTCCTAGGTGCTTTATATATTACTACTAGTAGAGGGAGAGTTTTACACTTAGAAAATTTCACAAATTGAAGAACTCATTGGTGAGGGTCTCGGGTTCACTAGCAACAAGAGAGAAAAAAATTTGTTTCTTGTCCATTTGATTCCACACTTTAAACCAAGGGTCTTAGGTGTATTGTAAACACATCTCTATAGAAAAATCTTGGAAAAAGATTGTTTTCGGGTTAGTCGCAAACGAAAACCTAAAGGGTCTTTCTAGGTTTTGCTTGGAGTTTTGAAGGATAATTGTTGGTATTGTTGTTATACCCCGTATTTCCAGAGTATGTACGTATGGACGTACGTAGAAAATTTGAAACTTTTAATATTGGCTTGGCCGAAAATTATTTGTGCACAACACCCGTTTAGAGTCGTTTTTCGACGAAACGTTTTCACAGCTTTCGTAGGGGAAATTGCGGCGATGTCAATTTTAATTTTTGCGGATTTTTCCGAGAGACGAAACGTGTTGGGCCAACAAGAGGGCGCCACTTGGCACCCTCCCATTGGCGGACGTGAGGCTCGGTTGTGGCCGATTGGAATGGCTTTAGTTGGTAGGATATTTGTGTGTTAGTTGGTTAAGGGGCACTTGGCAAGATCTTGGCCCTACACTTGCTAGGCACTTGGCTAGATCTTGGTCATTGGTTGGCCTTGGCTTGTGCTATAAATACCCCTCTAAGGTTGAAGACTTCTTCATCCAAAATGCCTAAGTCTTGAGAGCCTTCCCTCCCCTTTGAGGCCCCTGGCCGAGAGTTTTCCCCAGTGGGGTAGAGAGGTAGCCACCCACTCCTGTGGTGTGGTAGTGGGTACCCCTAGCCTCGTTTGTTTTCATATAATACCCCCCCTCTTGGTAGAAATACTCTCAAAAGTATTGTTATTATGCCCAAATTACCTTAGCCTTATACCTTGTTGTATTATAAGGTTATACCATCTGAAAAGCCCGAAATACTATTATACTTACCGTCACCACCAAACCGAAACCCTAGGAAAATCTCCATAGTCCGTTGGAGTATTGTGTAGAAGTTGGTTAGAACTTCTAAGGGTGGTTTAGAGCGGGTTGGAGCGCTCAGAGTTGGAGCTAAACGATTGCCCAGGATCGACTTTAAGCTAGGATAATTATGGGCTTATCGAGGTAAATATCTTGTCCCTCTATTGTAATTGGAAATTACATGTTGTTAGAATATATAGTTGAAGTATACTATATATAGAATTGAACGTAGTATCGGCAATGTCTTTTGACTTAAGCCTGAATAATACTTACGGCAATGTCTTGCGACTTAAGCCTGAATTGAAAGAAGAATCTTTGAATTGTAATTACATAGGGCTGTATTACATGAGACTTGTGTAGTAGTACCGAAGTAGAATTGTACCGTTAGGGTTAGATGTATAACCCCTGGTTGGCTTGGTAGCCTCGATAGAGGAGAGATTTACGCTGTTGTGGGAGAGTCTTCGAATTTTCGGTAGAATGTTCTACGATGAGATCTAAATGTTAATCAGCGCCTTGTGGCCTTATAGGTTGAGGTACTACGTGTGGCGCGACCTACTTGGCTTAAGGAGTAGCCGACGGTTGGATGTACTTGGAGCGTTTTGCTATTAGTCGATACTCGTCGCGAGGTATGTGAACCTCTTCCTATCTCTTCTAGCATGATATGTGTGAAATATGTAGTGCGGTGACGCATACGTGTGCTGAACGTATTTGATTGGTGTAAAACATAAAGTGTTATAACGGCTTTATGGGAAGTTGGTTATAACAGCTTTATGTTGGTAAGAAAATACATGTGGTTTTTAAAAGGTAACTGATTTGAACTATAACTGGCTTGTTATGTGTTAATAAAGAACTTGAAGTATTTCAAAAGATTTTTGAATCCTTTTGAAAGAAGAAGTAATAATTGTTTTTTTTGAAAACTTAAGAGTTATACTAGCTTTATGGGAAGTTAGGTATAACGGCTTAAGAAGGTTTTACTGATTTGAAATCGAATGTATCGACAAACCAACGCGGCGTTAATAAAAAAGGAAATGTGTTGAATAATTAAGTATTATTAAAACCAGTAGAAACTTCCATCTGCATAGAAGCTAAGATGAGACAAAATGATATTTCCTAGATCATGGCTGCTGTAATAAGATTGTTATAAACAAGAATATCCTACTCACATATAAGACTTATGTTTCTCAGATAGTTTAAAGGAGAATTATATTCTTAAATGGATAAGACTATGAACTACGAAACCTTTCAAAAAAAATGAGAAACTTGAACATTGGAAATTAGGCAAACTTGAACATTGGAAAAGAATGTTGCTACTTGATTTTACAAAGAGAAGTAATTGATTTACTTTAAAAAGATAATCACTCTATTTTCATATACTACGGGTATTGTGTGACTTTTGTGAAAGTAACGTATCTTTTAAAGAGTTAATGTATGAAGTACTTTGGGGATAAAAACCCGATCTTGTTAATCATATAGTAGAACGTACCTTGTGTGAACAACTTGATTGTATTGGTTTGTGATAGCCTTGTAATACTTCTTGTTGCTTTGATAAGTAAACGTGTTAGGATGCCACGTGTGTTAGTATCTTGTGATGTTTATGTAAAGGGGTTTCCCTTGATTGTGCTTTTTAACTATCAGTCGTTATGATAGTATTGTGGCATTCATCTCTTGAGATGATTCCGAGTTAGCGCCCTCCGACGCGGGTAGACTCAGCGATGCAGGACCATGATTCGAGAATACCTCACGCGGGTCTGAGGGCCTATGCGAGCTACGAGAGTTCCAGGTTAGCGTGCGTCCTTTATGGGCATGCGGTCCTTGTGGCCATGCGGACTCGGAAGTCCAGGACGATGCCGGGGAGTAGCTACCCTCGATGCGGGGAATACCTCATGCGGGCCGATGAGATTGGCCTACGCGAGCTGCGGAGTTCGTGGTTAGACGCGACATTGATCTGCGGGCAAGTGGCGGCTTTGATCATGTGACGGTCTAGACAAATCTTATGATCTGATTCATGACCTTGCCGATCTGTGGGTTTTTAGTAGTCGGCTATGCCTTCGTACTTACCCCGCAGTTTATTATGACACGTGGGACACGTGTTGGTGTGTGTTCCTGGTGCTTTTATATCATGATCGCGGCGGTGAGGAAGGTATTCCACGCATGATTGATGTTGTGGGCACGAGACCCATTGTTATACTTGAGTGATGACTTGAGGCGTGAGTCCACGACTTGACATGATCGCTTTGTTGTAAATCGTAGTTTGGTTATCATACATGTCTCTGCTTTATATGATGCTATGATTTCATTTCTGATGTATTTTCAGTTTCACATACTGCACTGTTAGATCGACCTCCTCGGCCGCGTTCATGCCGCGAGTTGAGGTACACGATCGTTGATCCTCGCTCTTAGGGTCATTCAGCTGGGAAGCTCCGTTTCTCGGAGGCTTATCTTGGTATAGTCCCTGTTGTCGTAGGTGCTTACATTCGGGGTATGGCGGGGCCCTGTCCGTCGTTGTTATCATATCTTTCGTAGAAGTGCATGAAATCTTGTTGTGGGCGGGGTTTGTAAAAAGATTAAAGCTGTTCATGTTGAAAAAGTTGCTATTTATATATATCTTGAAGGTAACCGTTTTTGGTTGCTTTGTCTTCTTATTTCTTGTCTTATTACACTTTGGTTTCATGTATTGTCTTTATGTTCGTGATTACTCGATGTATGTCTACTTGGGTGCGGGGTAAGGCACGATCCACGGGCGAGGTTGGTCGTGACAAAAGTGGTATCGAGCGATTAATCCTCGGAAAGTGTCTGGGCCGTATCCGATGAAGTCTTGATTATCGGTGTGTTGTGCACCACACGATAATCGAGGAGGCTATAGGATATTTAGGATTGGTTTCTATTCTTCTCACTCTGAGATCGTGCCTTAGAGTGTGTTGTAAGTTGGACCCTAACGTAAATTCTTTCCACTTATCGTTATGCCTCGCGTAGGGCAACGGGCCCGGGAGGGCAAGCGGCAGGAGGCTGCGAGTAAATCTGAGAGGGTTACGTGGGCACAGCGATTATCACCTTGGGTGGTGCCGTTCGGGGAGTTCTGCGGCGTCGCTGCTAGCCGAGTTTAGCCGCGGCGGCGATTCCTCTGCGACCATGATATTTGAACCTTGGTTCCACGACCGAGAGCAGAGAATATGGATTGCAAAGGCGACCACATTACTAGCTATGGATTTAACTACGGAGTATACCGATGTCTGCGAGTCTTGATGAATATCAGCGAGAGGGTTGTGCAAGTAGTTCTTGATTGAAGGCGAGCATGGCACGTATGCGGGCTTATGCGCGATGGCGAGGCGTGTAGAGATCGGCGGGTTAACGAAGGGCGGTAGAAGAGGGCGAGCAGCAAGGTCGCTGGTAACCGGCAGTCGCCTCGGCGAATAGATTATGCACCTCGCCCGGTGCGAGTGGTCTTACAAATTTCGGGGCGTTCGGGTGTGCGGGAGTTGGTCGAGAACTCCGGGGCTTCGGTTCACGATGTGAGCGTCATCGGGGAATGTCATCTTTTAGGTTGGTACTTGTTGTACTATGACCGTCAGTGCAGTGTCGAAGAGTGTCCTTGTAGGAGGACTTAGCCTTGAGATTGGTGGGTAGTTTGTCATCTCCTCGGCTATATCGCCTACGAGCGAGTTTGATTAGAACAACTAAGAGGAGTGAAGCAGTAGATATAGATATATCTTTAACCCTCTAGAGTTTTGTTTATGTGATAAGGTGAGTATACCTTAAGTGTTATGTTCTGATAGCAGTATGTTAGTTGTGATTAGAAATCTTGGTTAGTTAACCAAGTAAGATTTTGGGGGGATAGATAAGGTGTGAGCCTTAGAATGTTTTACGTAAAGACCTTAGAGGTAAGGCCATCTCGAGTAAAGGTGTAGTGTTATGTTTGAACCTTATAGGAGTGCATAGTGCACGTGAGCTACGTTTGTGGGATAAGTCACGAGTAGTGTGAAATGAAAGAGGGTAGTTGAGCTATGAAGACCGCTAGGTTTTAAATAGCGTGATTAGTAAGAGTTTCCGCCGGGAACTAGTGTTGTGCTCGTTGGCGGGTCGGATTGAGGCCGTGATGCGGGTTAACCGCGGCTTTGTTTGGTGGTGGGGTCGGTTTGTGGTGGTCGCCTTGTGGTAAGTCACGAGGGTGTTAGGCCCAGTTTAGATAACCGTCTGAGTTCGTGGATGCGTTCGACCGGTGGTCGGGCGATGGGGCGACCCATCGTGTCGCCGATCGGGCCGTTTACTCATTGTGTTGTTTTATCGAGAAGGTTGTAAGGCTGCAGGGTGCCTACCTTCACCTTATGGCGACAGTGGAGCCAGGTTACGGCTGTTTTGTTTACGAAAGTTTTGCCAAGCATGTGTTAAGAACTTCGGGTGAGTCTCGAATCGCATTCGCCTCGGCCGGTGTTTGGATTTCGAGGGGATAGTTGTGGGGATTGTTGTCTCTGTGGAGGTAGTGTTTAAGCTACCATTTCGGTGTTCGGATATCGCCTTATGAAGCCTTGAGGCGGAAGTGTAAGATGCGGTCGATTGGTTCGATGTTAACAAGGTTGAGCGGTTAGTTGGGCTTGTTCCGGTAATTTGTGGATAGTGAAGCTTGTCTAGAAGAAGTTACGGCGGCTCGGAGGAATCGTGCGGATAATCGGCGGCGACGCAGAGTTGAGTTGTGGTCGGTCTTCTTGAAAGTACCACCGGGGTGGGTGTGACGAGTTTTGGAAGGCAGAGGAACTTAACGAGTTACTTTGGGCCTTTTGAGTTCATGTGAAGAATAGGCGGGTTGCCTATATGATTAGCTTTTGCCGTCCGACTTAGGAGGTATGCGTCCGATCTTCGTATTGTTATGATCGGGAAAAGTATCGGAGATCCATCAGTGTTCCCACTTAATGATGACCACGTTAGAGATAGTAACCCGAGTTTTGGAAGCGAGCGATGTCGAAATGTGGAAAGAGTTCGAGTATACGACATCCTCAGGGATCGCATGCAGTGGTACCATTTGTTGGGTCGCCTGAGAAGGTTAATGCCTCAGGCAAAGTGACAAAGTGGTATCTGACGAGTAAAGAGAGAAGCGAGCATGTATGGCGGCGTAGATGTGATCATTTCTTTTGTAAAGAGAAGGTGCGAAGGAGGTATATTTTAAACCCCGGTGAGAAGTGTTTTATGGTGATGTTAGAGGTGTTTCCTCGTGGACTTGGATGTAAGCTTTTTGCGCAGTTGTTTCTGTGGCCATGTGTGGCAGGTTTGTTCTTGTAAGTATAGTAGTGAAGACTATACTGGCGCGTATTTGTTTGAGACTTAGAAGGAACATTCGGGACGAATGTTTCTAAGAGAGGAAGAATGTTATACCGTATTTCGGAGTAATATGCGTATGGACGTGCGTAGAAAATTTGAAACTTTTAATATTGGCTTGGCGAAAATTATTTGTGCACAACACGTTTAGAGTCGTTTTTCGAAGCGTTTTCCACGACTTCGTAGGGAATTTCGGCTATGTCATTTTTAATTTTTGCGGATTTTTAGAGGCGAAGCGTGTTGGGCCAACAAGAGGCGCCACTTGGCACCTCCCGTTGGCGGACGTGAGGCTCGGTTGTGGCCGATTGGAATGGCTTTAGTTGGTAGGATATTTGTGTGTTAGTTGGTTAAGGGGCACTTGGCAAGATCTTGGCCCTACACTTGCTAGGCACTTGGCTAGATCTTGGCCATTGGTTGGCCTTGGCTTGTGCTATAAATACCCTCTAAGGTTGAAGACTTCTTCATCCAAAATGCCTAAGTCTTGAGAGCCTTCCCTCCCACCGTAAGGCCCGCCCAGCGAGAGTTTTCCCACAGTGGGGTAGGTAGAGGTAGCCACCCCCTTTGTGGTGTGGCGTGGGGTACCACACTGCCTAGTTTGTTTTCATATAATACCCCCTCTTGGTAGAAATACTCTCAAAGTATTGTTATAATGCCCAAATTACCTTAGCCTTATACCTTGTTGTATTCTAAGGTTATACTATCTGAAAAGCCAGAAATACTATTATACTTACCGTCGGTCCAAACCGAAACCCTAGGAAAATCTCCATAGTCCGTTGGAGTATTGTGTAGAAGTTGGTTAGAACTTCTAAGGGTGGTTTAGAGCGGGTTGGGCGCTCGAGTTGGAGCTAAGCGATTGCCGGGGATCGACTTTAAGCTAGGATAATTATGGGCTTATCGAGGTAAATATCTTGTCCTATTGTAATTGGAAATTACATGTTGTTAGAATATATAGTTGAAGTATACTATATATAGAACTGAACGTAGTATCGGCAATGTCTTTTGACTTAAGCCTGAATAATACTTACGGCAATGTCTTGCGACTTAAGCCTGAATTGAAAGAAGAATCTTGAGCTGTAATTACATGAGTGTATTACATGAGACTTGTGTAGTAGTGCAGTGAAGTAGAATTGTACGTTAGGGTTAGATGTATAACCCACTGGTTGGCTTGGTAGCCGGCCTCGATAGAGGAGGAGATTTACGCTGTTGCGGGGGGGGGGGAGGTGCTGCCGAATTTTCGGTAGAATGTTCTACGATGAGATCTAAATGTTAATCAGCGCCTTGTGGCCTTATAGGTTGAGGTACTACGTGTGGCGCGACTGCGCTTAAGGAGTAGCCAGCGGTTGGATGTACTTGGGCGTTTTGCTATTAGTCGATACTCGTCGCGAGGTATGTGAACCTCTTCCTATCTCTTCTAGCATGATATGTGTGAAATATGTAGTGCGGTGAGCGTACGTGTCTTTGAACGTATTTGATTGGTGTAAAACATAAAGTGTTATAACGGCTTTATGGGAAGTTGGTTATAACGACTTTATGTTGGTAAGAAAATACATGTGGTTTTAAAAGGTAACTGATTTGAACTATAACTGGCTTGTTATGTGTTAATAAAGAACTTGAAGTATTTCAAAAGATTTTTGAATCCTTTTGAAAGAAGAAGTAATAATTGTTTTTTTTGAAAACTTAAGAGTTATACTAGCTTTATGGGAAGTTAGGTATAACGGCTTAAGAAGGTTTCTTGATTTGGAATCGAATGTGTATCGACAAACCACTGCAGCGTTAATAAAAAGGAAATGTTTTGAATAATTAAGTATTATTAAAACCAGTAGAAACTTCCATCTGCATAGAAGCTAAGATGAGACAAAATGATATTTCCTAGATCATGGCTGCTGTAATAAGATTGTTATAAACAAGAATATCCTACTCACATATAAGACTTATGTTTCTCGGATAGTTTAAAGGAGAATTATATTCTTAAATGGATAAGACTATGAACTCTGAAACCTTTCAAAAAAATGAGAAACTTGAACATTGGAAATTAGGCAAACTTGAACATTGGAAAAGAATGTTGCTACTTGATTTTACAAAGAGAAGTAATTGATTTACTTTAAAAAGATAATCACTCTATTTTCATATACTACGGGTATTGTGTGACTTTTGTGAAATGCGTATCTTTTAAAGAGTTAATGTATGAAGTACTTTGGGGATAAAACCGATCTTGTTAATCATATAGTAGAACGTACCTTGTGTGAACAACTTGATTGTATTGGTTTGTGATAGCCTTGTAATACTTCTTGTTGCTTTGATAAGTAAGCGTGTTAGGATGCCGTGTGTTAGTATCTTGTGATGTTTATGTAAAGGGTTTCCCTTGATTGTGCTTTTAACTATCGATCGTTATGATAGTATTGTGGCATTCATCTCTTGAGATGATTAGGGGTTAAGCGCCCTCCGTCGGGGTAGACTCAGTGATGCAGGACCATGATTCGAGAATACCTCAATGCGGGTCTGAGGGCCTATCGCGAGCTACGAGAGTTCGAGTTAGCGTCGTCCTTTATGGGCATGCGGTCGCGTGGCCATGCGGACTCGGAAGTCGGGGCGATGCGGGAGTAGCTACCCTCGATGCGGGAATACCTCATGCGGGCGATGAGATTGGCCTATCGCGAGGCTGCGGGAGTTCGAGGTTAGGCGCGCATTGATCTGCGGGCAAGTGGCGGCTTTGATCATGTGACGGTCTAGACAAATCTTATAATCTGATTCATGACGCGCCGATGCGTGGGTTTTTAGTAGTCGGCTATGCCGTACTTACCGTCTGATTTTATTATGACACGGTGGGACACGGTGTTGGTGTGTTCCTTGGTGCTTTTATATCATAGGCTGGCGGTGAGGAAGGTATTCCACGGGCATGATTGATGTTGTGGGCACGAGACCCGTTGTTATACTTGAGTGATGACTTGAGGCGTGAGTCACGACTTGACATGGCTTGCTTTGTTATAGCGTAGTTTGGTTATCATACATGTCTCTGCTTTATATAGTGCTATGATTTCATTTCTGATTATGTATTTTGATTTCACATACTCGGTTTGTTGTCTTGACCTTGAAGCTGCGTTCATGCGCGAGTTGAGGTACACGATCGTTGATCCTCGCTCTTAGGGTCACGATTCGGCTTTTGGGAAGCTCCGTTTCTCGGAGGCTTATCTTGGTATAGTCCCTGTTATCGTAGGTGCTTACATTCGAGGTATGACGGGGCCCTGTCGTCGTTGTTGTCATATCTTTCGTAAGTGCATGTAATCTTTGTTGTGGCGGGGTTTGTAAAAGGATTAAAGCATTCATGTTGAAAAAGTTGCTATTTATATATATCTTGAAGGTAACCGTTTTTAGTTGCTTTGTCTTCTTATTTCCTGTCTTATTACTTTGGTTTCATGTATTGTCTTTATGTTCATTGATTACTCGATGTATGTCTACTTGGGTGCCGGGTAGGCACGATCCGCAGGTTAGTCGTGACAACTGTTCTAAGGGTATCAACAAGCGGATTGAGGTGTCTTGGAGAAGCTCTAAACTACTAAGGAGCGACTTCGGATTGGAGTTTGATTTAGAATCATTGAGGTATAATCTTGTTCTTTGAAGGTATTACAAGATTATTTATATTGTTGTTGTTAGCTTTGTATGTTGCGAGCATGAAATTGTTATATTGAAGTTATAAAGATTATGGATTGATTATAGTCTTGGAAATCCGAAATGTAATGTAATCCATTACTAAGTTGAATTACAATTTAATCGTTGTTAGAATCGTCGCATGTTATTGACTTGAAGATTATGGTAGTTATAACCAAATGCGACTTGATATCATTTTATGCTACCAATTTGGATTGAAATGGAAATTTGATAGAATTGGTATTGTTGAACTCAAGATGGCCGATTTTGGACTACCTTCTATTTATAATTGTGAGCCAATTGGGGCTGTTTAGTTAGTCATTGTATTGGACTACCTTCTATAAAATTGTGAGCCAATTGGGGCTGTTTGGTTGTTGTATTTTCGGCCTTGAAAAAGGTGGCAAAGTTAGTAAAAACAAAGGAGGTGTTGTCCGATTTTCCGTAGAATATAGAGTCTTAACACTTATAATATTCCACGATTGAAGTAAGGCTTTAATAGACGTATTGTGAATATTATAGGTTGACGTGCTACGGGCGGGACTTTGTACTTGGCAAGTGGTTTGACCCGACGAGGTATGTAGAACTTTTCCTATCTTTTGAGCATGACTAGTTAGCGTATGAAATGCGGTGGGCGTCTGAAGCCTTTGACATTCTTTACTAGCCTTATAAAATGCCAAGTCGGGTGAGTTAGGAAGTTAACTCACTTCTTTGAAATATTAAGGATGTCTTAAGTCTTAGTAAAGTTAAGGGACTTGAAGAGATTTAAAGTATGTGATACTTGTGTCGTTTTAATCGTATAAGTCCCTTGGATAGGAAAAAAATGTACTTGACTAAGGTATAAAGTGAATATAACGACTTTATGGGGAGTTGGCTATATTGACTTTATGCAAAGGTAAATGGCTTGTGTTAACAAAGGCAAATTGATTTTAAGGTATCAATTGCCCAAGGTTTAATAAGAAAAGGAGTCAACTTGATTTAGAAACCTACTTTAATTCTAAAGGTATTGTGACTTGCCTTGAAATGTACTTTGGACTTGATACTATGGTTAATAGTGTCTTGGAAGCTTTCTACTAAAAGAGTCATTTGTTTTTAAAAGAATAGAAGTATGTAGTACTTTGGGTTAAATTCCCGGATTCTTATAAAAGACATGAAAGTGCCTTAAGTAAACTAAAATGAGAGTGTAGATGAATAAGACTAATAAGAAGTTAGGGGGATTGCTAACTTGCTTAATTATTGTATGTGGCCGGTTTTGAGGTAGGGTAAGAGTATCGGTGAGGCAAACCCCAGGCGCTATACCACCTTCTTCGGGATAAGAGTATAAATGAGGAAGCCCCAGGCGTTATACCACTGCGTTACTATCTTCTACAGGATAATACTATAAATGAGAGGCAAACCCCAGGCGTTATACCACGCTTGAGGTAAGAGTATAAATGAGGGTAGGCACCCCAAGGCGTTATACCCTGTTTTTATGGGTTCGCTACCCATGGTATGATCGAGAAGCGCTATTGTGATGTTATACGCATTCTCTTTATGTACTCCCATTGTTAGCAAGGCATTGTGTACTGTAATTTTGTTATCATACATGTCTCAGGCTTTCTTATAAACTTATGTTGTAATTACAGTACTTTCCAGTTTTACATACTTAGTACATATTGTGTACTGACCCCCTTCCTCGAAGTGCGTTCAATCTGCGAGAAAAGGGTAGCAGTGGCGAGATCCACATTCTTAGGATCGCTTATCGGGCGTCGGAAGCTCCATTCTCGGAGGCTTGTCTTTCTTTAGTACGATCTTGTCACGATGTTGTAGATTTTGTACATTCGAGGTATGGCGAGAACCTGTCCATACGATTGTTATTCTAAGTGCGTATTCACCTTTGTGGTTGGGTGTAGGCGAGTTGTAAAGTTGTACTTTTGACTTTGTTTATATTATGGAAAGCGGCCTTATCGGCTAGCTTTGTGTTGTTATATTATTTACATGTGTTTATGTTGTGTATGTTCATTGCTATTCTCCGATGTATACAGGCAGGTGCCCGGGTAGGGCACGATCGCGGCCGGGTCGGGTTGTGACAAAAGTGGTATCGAGCGATTAGTCCTCGGAAAGTGTCTGAGGCCGTGTCTAGTAAGTCTTGATTATCGGTGTGTTGTGCACCACATCTATAATCGGGAGGTGTAGGACATTTAGGATTGGTTTCCATTTTCTCTCTCGAGATCGTGCATTAGAGCTGTCTTATTAGGTTGAATCCTCTCGACCTCTTCTTATGAAACAGCTATGCCTCGCGAAAAGCGACGAGCCCGAAGGGCAAAGCGGCGGCGAGGCTGCTAGCGGTACTCGAGGTTACGGGCTCGAGCCGGACTATGCACGAGGTAGTAAGTAGTCGGCGAGTTCACCACGCTGCGATTTTAGAAAGGCCGAGCGGCGGTAGCTCGAGGTTCGATGCGGACCCTCTGTTCCCGGCCATTTGCGAGTATAGAGACTACGGGGCGATTCGGTTATTGACGATATAGTTCTTGGCGGCGGCGAGCGACCGCCCACCGGCGGTTTGCGGATTAGGGATTTTCGGGATGTCATCCACCGAGTTTTATGGTTCGAGGTGCGATGAGGATCGCGGGAGTTCGTTCGGCGACTCTGACGGACCTGCGAGTCCTTAGGGCTTGAGAGGCAGTGCATTACACTAGCCTCTACCGTTGCGCGATATTGCGTTGAACCGGTTTGAGTCGTGGTTGCTTTCGAGAGGTGATGATGCTCTTCCGGCTGTTTGGGAGGAGTTCTGAGGCCTTTATGGATCACTTTTTACCTCTCGAGATGAGGAGAGCCGGGTAGGCAGTTTTTGACCTTGCGGCGAGCGGGAGGGCCGTTAGGGAGTCTGACTGAGTTTGACTCCTTGGCGAGCATGCTCACACTATTGTAGCTAGCATGGAGGATAGAGTTCATCGTTATGTGATGGGGCTAGGCGTCATATGATTCTGCATGCTTGGGGTGGCTCTTGGCCGGTATGGACATCGCCGGATGCGAGCTATCTGCGCGAGGATAGAGGATAGAGAGGAGGACCAGTTGGCGAGCCAGCCCAGAGGGCGGGACATCGGGGTCTCGGGGCAATTTCGAGGCGGACACCTGGCGGCGAAGTAGGTCCACGTTCGGCCAGGACAGAGTGCTCGTCACGGTTTTACGGCAGAAGGTCGACCATCCGGTCGGTCGGGAAGCGGTCGAGGGCTCGGGACTCTGAGATTCGAGGCGGGAACCGTCGCGTCGGGACCACCACACCTCGGTGTGCTCGTGCGGTAGGTTCCACGAGCGAGTGTCGCGAGCCGGGAGCTTGTTACTCTTGTGGCGGTGGGCCATTTGAAGAGAGATTGTCCGTCTAGAAGCGATATGGGTGGTGCAACCGGTAAGCGGGATCGATTCTTGGGTCTTCTTCTCCTTACGTGGTTATCGCCCGGAGGCGAGTACTCACGGACGGCGAGGCGCGGTAGAGGTCGTGGTGGTGGTTCGATTCTAGCGGTCCCGTAACGCATATATTCTCTAGCCACCGCCAGGATCGGGAGGCTTCCAGCGTCGTCCGCGGGTATATGCGATTTGGTGTGATGTTTATGCATTGATAGATCGAGTTCTACCTTGTCCTATGTGTCCCCTCTTATTGCGGGTAGAATCGGAGTAGAGCGGTGTCGATAGAGCCGTTTGAGGTAGCTACGCCGATTGGTGATTCGGTGTTAGGCGGCGGGTTTATAGAGGTTGTCAGGTATTTATTCTGATCGTCGGACCACTTGCAGAACTTGATAAAGTGGAGATGTGATTTTGATGTCATTATGGGTATGGGTGGTTGGCTTCTTGTTATGCCAACGTTGGTAGAGACGAGTTGGTTCGGTTCAGTTTCTGGCGAGCGATTATCGAGTTGAGGGCAACACGGCGTCGTAGGGTAGGTTTATTTCTTACCTCAAGGCTAGGAAGATGGTGCGGAAAGTACATCTATCATCCGGTTGGGTATTCGTCTGGTGAGTGCAGTTCTTGATCGATGCGGTGGTTAGGGAGTTTCGGATGTGTTCCCGGATGATCTTTGGGTATCCCTCGAGAGGAGATCGAGTTTTGTATTGACACATTGCGGACACTCGACCTATTTCCATTCCGCCATCTGGATGGCTTTCTTTGAGTTGAGGAGTGAAGGACCGGTGAAAGACTTGCTAGAGAAAGGCTTTATCGGGCCTAGTGTATCTCCGCAGGGCGCGGTGTTGTTTGTAAAGAAGAAGGATGGGGCCAGCTGCGTATGTGTGTTGACTACTGAGCGGTGAATAAGGTAACCATTAAGAATAGGTACCCCTCCCGGGATTGATGATTTGTTTGACGATTGCGAGTGCGAGTGTTTCTCAAAGATAGACTGCGATGCAGTTATCATCGAGTTCGAGTTCGAGGCGAATATCCCAAAGGCGCATTCGGGACCGGTATGGGCACTATGAGTTCGAGGTTATGTCTTTCGGTTTGACAACGCTCGGTATTTATGGATTTGATGAGCAAGGTGTTCAAGTCATTCTTGGATACATTTGTGATTGTATTCATTGATGACATCTGGTTTATTCGCGAATGAGCGAGGCATCACGGTCGGCGAGGCGGTACCAGGATTCTCGGGCCGTGATTGTCCAAGTTCTCAGTGTAGGTTTTGGTTGGCCTCGGTGGCATTCTGGGGCATATTATTGGGGTGATGGTGTTGGGTAGATACGGCAAAGGTGAGGCGATCAAGTCTTGGCGAGACCTACTACTCGGCCGAAGTGCGCGATTTCTTAGGACTAGCGAGTTATTATCGTAGGTTTATGGAGCGGTTGCTTGATTTGTGCAGATTGACTAGGTGACTCGAGCGACCAAGTTCCGATGGACGAGGCTTGCGAGAAGGGTTTCCGGTTGTTGAAGGAAAGGTTGACTCTGACTCGGTTCTTACTCTTAGGAGGTTAGATGGAGTGCGTGATCTATTGTGATGCCTCGGGTATCGGGCTAGGGTGTGTTTTAATGCGGCACGGCAAGGTTATAGCCTATGCTTCCGGCGATTCTGAGCATAAGAGGAATTACCTACCCATGACTTAGAGTTGGCGCGATTATTCATGCCTTGAAGATTTGGAGACACTATTTATGCGGGGTTCATGTAGATATTTATACTGAGACCACAAGAGCCTCGGTATATCTTGAGCGAGAGGCGAATTTGAGACGAGAGCGGTGGTTGGAGTTGTTGAAAGATTATGATGTTGATATTCTATACCATCAGGGAAGGCCAGCGTAGTTCTTGATGCCTTGAGTCGTAGGTCGATGGGAGCCTATCAGTGCGGCCGAGAGGCGAGGACATGGTCGTCGAGATCCACCGATTAGCGAGCCTTGGGGTTCGATTGATCGTCACAAGCGATAGTGGGTGCGGGTTCGTGAGGTTGCGAGTCTTCCATCGTTGATGAGGTGAAGAGGTGGCGATTCGAGGACCCGATGTTGGTGCGATGCCGTGATGCGGCTCTTGGGAGGAGAAGAGTCTATTCGAGTAGCACGGATAAGTCTTGAGATTTGAGGGCGGTTGTGTGTTCCGATGTATCGAGGACCGTCGGCAGATGCAGGGGAGGCACGCGGCGCTCGATATTCTATTCATCCGGTCGACCAAGATGTGCCATGACCTCGGATGTTTGTATTGGTGGGATGGCACGAAGAGGGGCGTGGCGAGTTTTGTTACCTGATGTCCTAATTGCCCGGCAGTCAGTCGAGCACGAGGCCCGGTGGTTTATTGCGATCTATTGAGATTCGACTTGGAAGTGGGAGATGATCAACATGGACTTTGTTCTGAGGTTACCTCGTACTCGGAGAAATACGACTCCATTTGGGTTATTGTTGTGGTCGAAATCAGCCCATTTCCTTCGATCGGGGCAGCGTTTTGGTGAGACTATGCGGATTGTACATCAGAGAGATAGTGAGGTCGCGGTGTTCGATGTCGATTATATCGATAGGGAGCCCGGTTCTGGCTAACACGGAGTCTTTCGAGAAGGGTTTAGGGACACGGTGAGTCTCGGCCTGGCATTTCACCTCGGTCGACGGCGGGCGAGCGCGCTATCCATACACCGAGGATATCTGCGAGCTGCGTGATTGATTCGATGGTAGTGGGAGGATCATTTGCCTCTTGTGAGTTGCTTACAACAACGGCTACCATTCCGATATCTGAGATGGCGCCATACGAGGCTTTATATGGCGGAAATGCAGGTCGCCGTCGGTTGGTTCGGCGTGGGCGAGTGCGATTAGTTGGCGGACTTGGTACAACGGTAGTGGATAAGGTGAAGCTTATCCGGGAGAGCTGTTAGCGGCTTCGAGTCGGCGAGAAGTCATATGCGGATAATCGGCGTCGGCATTTGGAGTTTGGGTTGGCGATTGGATCTTGAAGGTGTCACCCATGAAGGGTGTGATGAGATTCGGTAAGAAGAACTGGCCCAAGTACATTGGGCCTACCCGGATCGTCAGTAGAGTGGGCAAGGTTGCCTCTGAGTTGGATCTGTCATCGAGTTAGAGCGGTACATCCGGTCTTCCATGTTTCTATGTTGAGGAAGTGTATCGGTGATCGGCGAGTTTTCCTACTAGTGAGGTCCAAGTAAGAGGGGTTATCGTATGAGAGAGTCCATAGCGATACTCGATCGCCCGGTCGGCTGCGGACGAAGGATGTAGCTTCGTCAAAGTCTGTGGAGAAATGATAACAGGAGAGATGACTTGGGAAGCGGAGGAGGACATGTTGAGAGGTATCCTCACTTATTTCCTATACCTTGGGTATTCCATTTTGCCCTTACTTGTCAGGTTAATTGAAGTGTTCCTTTTGCTTAAATGCTTTTATGTGGCCATGAGTGGCATTTTTGGTATGTCGGGGCTGTGAAAGGAAACTATGTCGCAAATTGTAAGTGTGACTCCGAAGGAACATTCGGGGATGAATGTTTCTAAGGGGGGAAGAATGTTACACCCCGTAATTACAGGACATGTCTTAAGAATATAGGTAAGAACTCACAAGTGTTAAGAATTGAGGCTTGTAAAAATTTATCGAAAATTGTGGAATTGTCGGAAAAACGTATTATTATGACGAATGGGAGGGCGACACGTGTCACCCCCCTTGTTATGCCTTGGACGATTTTGGCAAGGGCATAAGGGTCATTTAACCTTTGTTGCAAGACAAGTCTTGCAACTTGAGAACGATATTATTGACTAAGGTCAAAGGTCCCATGATGGTCTTGATTTTTAATGTAAGACTACATCTAAGCCATCCATGTGTTTATATCATAACCCTCTAGGTGCTTTATATATTACTACTAGTAGAGGAGAGTTTTACACTTAGAAAATTTCACAAATTGAAGAACTCATTGGTGAGGTCTCGGGTTCACTAGCAACAGAGAGAAAAAATTAGTTTCTTGTCCATTTGATTCCACACTTTAAACCAAGGGTCTTAGGTGTATTGTAAACACATCTCTATAGAAAAATCTTGGAAAAGATTGTTTTGGGTTAGTCATAGCGAAAACCTAAAGGGTCTTTCTAGGTTTTGCTTGGAGTTTTGAAGGATAATTGTTGGTATTTTTCTAAGGGTCTCAACAAGCGGATTGAGGTGTCTTGGAGAGGCTCTAAACTACTAAGGAGCGACTTCGGATTGGAGTTGGATTTAGAATCATTGAGGTATAATCTTGTTCTTTGAAGGTATTACAAGATTATTTATATTGTTGTTGTTAGCTTTGTATGTTGCGAGCATGAAATTGTTATATTGAAGTTATAAAGATTATGGATTGATTATAGTCTTGGAAATCCGAAATGTAATGTAATCCATTACTAAGTTGAATTACAATTTAATCGTTGTTAGAATCGTCGCATGTTATTGACTTGAAGATTATGGTAGTTATAACCAAATGCGACTTGATATCATTTTATGCTACCAATTTGGATTGAAATGGAAATTTGATAGAATTGGTATTGTTGAACTCAAGATGGCCGATTTTGGACTACCTTCTATTTATAATTGTGAGCCAATTGGGGCTGTTTAGTTAGTCATTGTATTGGACTACCTTCTATAAAATTGTGAGCCAATTGGGGCTGTTTGGTTGTTGTATTTTCGGCCTTGAAAAAGGTGTCAAAGTTAGTAAAAACAAAGGAGGTGCTGTCCGATTTTCCGTAGAATATAGAGTCTTAACACTTATAATATTCCACGATTGAAGTAAGGCTTTAATAGACGTATTGTGAATATTATAGGTTGACGTGCTACGGGCGGGACTTTGTACTTGGCAAGTGGTTTGACCCGACGAGGTATGTAGAACTTTTTCCTATCTTTTGAGCATGACTAGTTAGCGTATGAAGTACGGTGGACGTACAAGCCTTTGACATTCTTTACTAGCCTTATAAAATGCCAAGTCGGGTGAGTTAGGAAGTTAACTCACTTCTTTGAAATATTAAGTGTCACGACCCGAACCGGGGCCCGTGACTGGTGCCTTACCCCGGGCACCCAAGTAGACATACATCAGAGTAATCAGCGGAACAAACACAACAATATGAGATAACAGAAGTATAAAACAATAATCTGTGAAAACTTGCCTTTCGGCATATATATAAATGACAACTTTTAACATGAACAGTTTATTACTTTTTACAAACCACCTTACAGCGATTACTACGGACCTCACAGAATGATATGACAACAATGGCGGGGCGGGGCCGCCAAACCCACGAATGTAAACACTTACTACGACGGACTACACCACTGATAAGCCTCGGAGAAAGCGGAGCTTCCCAAGCGCTGTGACCACGAGCTACGATCAACGGCGGTGTACCTCAACTGCGGCGTGAACGCAGCCCGAAGGAGTCGATCTAACAGTGCAGAGTATATGAAACTAAAAATCGCAAATGAAATCATAATAGTCTATAAAGCGGGAGACATGTATGATAACCAAACTCTGATTTACAATAACTAAGCGATCATATCAAGTCGTGGACTCGCGCCTCAAGTCATCACCAAAGAACATAACGATGGGTCTCACGCCCGACATCAATCGTGCCGTGGGACACATTCCTCATTCTTGGCGATTTATGATATAAAAGTTCCAAGGAACACATGAACACGAGTCCCACTGTGCCATAATAACTGCCGTCACGGGGTAAATGCGAAGGCATAACCGACTACTAACACGCGGTACCAACAAGGTCATGAAGCGTATCATAAGATCTGTCTAGGCCGTCACATGATCAAAGGCGGCCCACTTGCGCGATATCTAATGTGCGCGTCTAGTCTGGAACTTCCGCGACTCGCGTAGGCCAATCTCATCGGCCGCATGGCGTCCCGCGTCGGTAGCTACTCCGGCATCGTCACGGACCGCGATCCGCATAGCGCTGAGGACCGCGTGCCCGTAAGGGCGTACACTAACACGGAACTCGTAGTTCCGCATAGGCCGGGACTGCGTGAGGTATTCTCGAATCATAGGTCCATCGACGCTGAGTCTACCCGCGTCGGGCGGCTTAACCGGAATCATCTCAAGAGATGAATGCCACAATACTATCATAACGGTCGATAGTTAATAAGCACAATCAAGAAACCCTTCACACAAACATCACAAGATACTAACACACGTAGCATCCCAACACGTTTACTTATCAACGCAATCAAGAAAGTATTACAAGGCTATCACAAACCAATACAATCAAGTTGTTCACACAAGGTACCTTACTATATGATTAACAAAATCGGGTTTTATCCCCAAAGTACTTCATACATCAACTCTTTAAAGATCGTTACTTTCACAATGTCACACAATACCCGTAGTATAAAATAGAGTGACTATCCTTTTAAAAGTAAATCAATTACTTCTCTTTGTAAAATCAAGTAGCAACATTCTTTTCCAATGATCAAGTTTGCCTAATTTCCAATGTTCAAGTTTCTCATTTTAGAAAGGTTTAGTAGTTCATAGTCTTATTCAATTAAGAATATAATTCTCTTTTAAACAATCGGAGAAACATAAGCCTTATATGTGAGTAGGACATTCTTGTTTATAACAATCTTATTACAATGACCATGATCTAGGAAATATCATTTTGTCTCATCTTAGCTTCATGCGGATGGAAGTTTCTCTTGGTTTAATAATACTTAATTATTCAAAACATTTCCTTTTATTAACGCTGCGATGGTTTGTCGATACACATCCCGATTTCCAAAATCAAGAAAGCGTTCTTAAGCCGTTATACCTAACTTCCCATAAAGCTAGTATAACTCTTAAGTTCTCAAAACCAAGTATTACTTCTCTTTCAAAGCGATTTGAAATCTTTTGAAATACTTCAAGTTCTTTATGATCACACATCAAGCGATTATAAACAAATCATTTACCTTTTAAAAACCACAAGGTGTTTTCTTATCTACATAAAGTCGTTATAACCAACTTCCCATAAAGCGTTATAACACTTTATGTTTTAAACAATCGAATACATTTAGCACGTATGCGTCACGTACTACATAGTGCACACATATCATGCTAGAAGAGATAGGAAGAGGTTCACATACCTCGCGACGATTATCGACTAATAGCAAAATGCTCAAGTACCTCGCCGTCGGCTACTCGGCCAAGTAGAACGCGCCACACGTAGTACTTGACCTATAAGGCCACAGCGACTTATTAACATTTAGGTCTCATCGTAGAACTTTCTCTGAAATTTCGCAGCACCTCCCCCATGACAGCGTAAACCTCCTCCTCTAACGAGGCCTCTGAAAGCCAACGGGGGTTATACATCTAACCCTAGCTGTACAATTCTACTCCGGATTACTACACAGTCTCTTGTAATGTCTGATCCTATGTAATTCTGATTCAGCACTATATATAGTATACTTCTACTATATAATCTAACAACATGTAATTTCCAATTACAATAGGGGACAAGATAATTACCTCGATAAGCCCATAATTATCCGAGTTTAATGTCGATCCTTAGCAAAGTTTTAGCTCGACTCAGGCGCTCGACCCATTTCTAAACCACCCTTAGAAGTTCTAACCAACTTCTACACAATACTCAACGGACTATGGAGATTTTCCTAGGGTTTCGGTTTGTATTGTGGGAAGTATAATAGTATTTACGGGCTTTTCGTAAGGTATAACCTTAGAATACAACAAGGTATAAGGCTAAGGTAATTTGGGCATAACAACAATACTTTTGAGAGTATTTCTACCAAGAGGGGTATTTATACGAAAACACTAGGCTAGGGGGTACCCACACCACAAAGGGAGAGGGGAGGCTCTCGGCCACAAAGGCCTATCTAGGGAGGGGGCTCTTGGGCGAGAGTCAAACAAGAGGGAGAGGGAGGGACTTTAACACTTAGGAAATATTTGGAATGGATGAAGAAGTTCATCAACCTTAGAGGGTATTTATAGCACAAGCCAAGGCGACCAATGGCCAAGATCTAGCCAAGTGCCTAGCAAGTGTAGGGCGAGATTCACCCGTGTGTCTGTGACTTGCACACAAAATATCTACGAAAAATATCTCCCTTGCCTTCCCCAAATCGTCCATGCGCCCACTTAGCCCACTGATGAGAGGGTGCCAAGTGCGCCTCGTTGGTCCAAAATGTTAGTCTCTCGGAAAAATCCATAAAAAACTAAATGACATAGCGGAAATTCCCTACGAAAGTGTGAAAGCGTTTAGTCGAAAACGACTCTAGCAGGGTGTTGTGCACAAACATATTTCGGCCCAAAGGTGCCACGTGGGGTGACACGTGTCGCCCCGATTAAATCCAAAAATATTTCGTCTTAGAAAATATCCAAACGGCCAAAATCTCAAAATCAGCGGGCCTACAAAGCGTAAATTTCACGTGGGCCCAGCGTGACCATTTCAGAAAATAAAATTCCATAATTCTCTAATATTCCGGAAGTCGAATACCAAATCTGGGAATCCATTCCCATTAACGAACCTTTTTCCTTCACAGGAAACTTTTCCGTGGAAAAAATCGCCTCTTTCTTCCTTTCCAATCTTTACATGTATTCTCAAATGCGTCGCCCTCGCATACATACCACGGAACTACGGGTATTACATTCTCCCCTTAGAAACATTCGTCGAATGTTCCTTCTAAGTCTCAAAACGAACACGTGCGGTATAGTCTTCACTACTATACTTACGAAACAATCTGCCACGGTGGCCATGGAAACACTGCGCAAAACTTACATCTAAGTCCACGAGGAAACACTACATCACCACAAATAATACTACTTTTGTCACTTTGTCGCGAGCCTTGCTCGGCGACCCAACAAATGGTGCCGGCTGCGTCACGATCACCGGTCGTTGTACACTCGGATTCTTATCACATTTCTGATACCGCTTTAGTATCCAAAACTCGGGGTTACTATCTCTAACGTGGTCATCATTAACTGGGAACATTCTGGATGGATCTTCGATACTTTCCCGAACATAACAATACGAAGACGGACGTCCTTCCTCCTAAGTCGGACGGCAAATGCTAACATATAGGCAACCCGGCCTATTCTTCACATGAACTCACAAAGGCCAAAAGTAACTCGGGCTAAGTTCCTTCTGTTTCCAAAACTCGTCACACCATGTCCGGGGTGGTACTTTCAAGAATAACGACCGTCAACCTGAACTCTAAGCGTCGTCGCCGATTATCCGCATACGATTCTCGGTGTCGAACTCCTTCTAGACAAGCTTCACACTATCCACGATCTCTGGAACAAGCTGAACCAACTATCGAACCACGCCAACATCGAACCAATCGGCCAAACTTGCATTTCTGCCTACAAGGCGTCACAAGGCGACATCCGAACAACGAAATGGTAGCTTAAACACTCCCAACCGGAGACAACGATCCTCGCGGCTACCCACGAAATCAAAACACGGCGGGGCGAATGCGTCTGAGACTCACTGAGTTCTAGCCTGCGCTGGTACAAACTCGAGAAGAGAAACAGCCGTACCACTGGCTCCACTGTCATAAGGTGAAGGTAGGCACCGTGCAACCTCACAACCTTTTCGGATAACATCAACTGCCGAGAGCGACCACGGCCAGAAGAACACGATAGTTTGCCCCATCGGCCCGACCACCGGTCGAGCAACGTCCACGAACTTGCACTGGCTAACTAAACATGGGCCTAACACCCTCGTGACCCTAACACAAAGAGGACCACCACAACTGACCCGCGCCCAAACCTACGCGGGTTGACGCGCGTAGCCTCAACCACGACGGCGAAGCGCAAAATACCATCTCCAGGAAGAACAATCTTACTAAACACGTTACGAAAACTGGCGGTCTTCTTAGCTCGACTACCTTCTTTCAAATCACGCTACTCAGGGACTTATCCCACGAACATAGCTCACGTGCACTATGCACTCCTATAAGGGTCAAACATAACACTACACCTTTCTCGAGATGGCCTTATCTCTAAGGTCTTTCGTATAACACTCTAAGGCTCACACCTTCTCTATCCCCAAAATCTTACTCGGTTAACCCACCATGATTCCTAATCACAACTCACTACCGCTATCGAGCGTAGCACTTAAGGTATACTCACTTGAAAGTTACCGAAGGACCTTGCTCTGGCCTCTTCTGCTGCCCTTGGTTAACCGTCGATCTCTACGTTTCTCGACTGCTGCGCGCAGCCGTACGAGGCCATGCTCAGCCTAAGCGAAGAATTACTCTTGCACAACCTCTTTTAGATAGTCCTCCGGACTCGCGGTACATCGGTATACTCTCTGGTAGCCAAATCTATAGCTAATGCGAGGTTGTCCTTGGCAATCTATATTCTCTGTTCGGTCGTGGGCGAAGGTTCAAATATCATGGCGCGATGAGGCTGCCCGTCGCCGTGCTCAAACTCTCTTTGGGGCTAGTGGCGTCGCGAAATCCCGAATGAAGCACTACCTAGGTAATGATTGGGCTGTGCCTCGCCACCCTCGAACTCTACTCGCGGCTCTCTGCGCCTTGCCCTCTGGGCGGGTTGCCTACGCGGAGGCATGGCGATAAGGAAAGATTTCGTCGGAGGTTCACTTACAACACGACTCTAAGGCACGATCTCGAGTGAGAAGAATAGAAACCAATCCTAAATATCCTATAGCCTCACGATTATTGATGTGGTGCACAACACACCGATAATCAAGACTCTCTTGGATCTGATGCTGTAGACACTTTCAGGATTAAGCGCTCGATACCACTTTTGTCACTTTGCCGCGAGGTTCTAGTGTCACTCCGGCGACCCAACAAATGGTACCGGACTGCATGCGATCCCTGAGGTTTGGACCTTCTCAGGACGTGCCATACGGAGAGCCACGGTTCGGGTCTGTTCCCGCGTGAGATGCTCTGGCCTCTTTATACGCTCAGCCCCCCGAAGGAGGTCAGTACAACAGGTACCGAGTATGTGAAACTAAAAATACTGCAAATGAAATCATAATAGTCTATAAAGCAGGAGACATGTATGATAACCAAACTACAGTTTTACAATAACTAAGCAGTCATATCAAGTCAGGGACTCACGCCCTCAAGTCATCACCAAAGAACATAACAGTGGGTCTCACGCCCACAACATCAATCGTGCCCGTGGGACACATTCCTCACTGCCGGCAGTTTATGATATAAAAGTTCCAAGGAACACACATGAACACCAGGTCCCACCTGTGCCATAATAACACCGTACGGGGTAAGTACGAAGGCATAACCGACTACTAACACCCACAGTACCAACAAGGTCATGAACTGTATCATAAGATCTGTCTAGACCGTCACATGATCAAAGCTGGCCACTTGCGCGATATCTAATGCGCGCGTCTAGTCACGGAACTTCCGCGACTCGCGTAGGCCAATCTCATCGGCCCGCATGAGGCATCCGCGTCGGTAGCTACTCCGGCATCGTCACGGACTTCGCGATCCGCGTAGCCCTGAGGACGCATGCCCGTAAGGCGTCACTAACACGGAACTCGTAGTTCGCATAGCCCGGGACTGCGTGAGGTATTCTCGAATCATAGGTCCATCGACCGCTGAGTCTACCCGCGTCGGAGGCGGCTTAACCGGAATCATCTCAAGAGATGAATGCCACAATACTATCATAACGATGATAGTTAATAAGCACAATCAAGAAACCCGCACACAAACATCACAAGATACTAACACACGTAGCATCCCAACACGTTTACTTATCAACGCAATCAAGAAAGTATTACAAGGCTATCACAAACCAATACAATCAAGTTGTTCACACAAGGTACCTTCTACTATATGATTAACAAAATCGGGTTTTTATCCCCAAAGTACTTCATACATCAACTCTTTAAAAGATCGTTACTTTCACAATGTCACACAATACCCGTAGTATAAAATAGAGTGACTATCCTTTTAAAGTAAATCAATTACTTCTCTTTGTAAAATCAAGTAGCAACATTCTTTTCCAATGATCAAGTTTGCCTAATTTCCAATGTTCAAGTTTCTCATTTTAGAAAGGTTTCGTAGTTCATAGTCTTATTCAATTAAGAATATAATTCTCTTTTAAACAATCGGAGAAACATAAGCCTTATATGTGAGTAGGACATTCTTGTTTATAACAATCTTATTAAAGCAGCCATGATCTAGGAAATATAATATCATTTTGTCTCATCTTAGCTTACATGCGGATGGAAGTTTCTCTGGTTTTAATAATACTTAATTATTCAAAACATTTCCTTTTATTAACGCTGCAGTGGTTTGTCGATACACATCCTGATTTCCAAAATCAGTAAAACGTTCTTAAGCCGTTATACCTAACTTCCCATAAAGCTAGTATAACTCTTAAGTTCTCAAAAACCAAGTATTACTTCTCTTTCAAAACGATTTCAGAAATCTTTTGAAATACTTCAAGTTCTTTATGATCACACATCAAGCCAGTTATAAACAAATCATTTACCTTTTTAAAAACCACAAGGTGTTTTCTTATCTACATAAAGCTGTTATAACCAACTTCCCATAAAGCCGTTATAACACTTTATGTTTTAAACCAATCGAATACATTTAGCACATGTACGTCTACCGTACTACATAGTTCACACATATCATGCTAGAAGAGATAGGAAGAGGTTCACATACCTCGCGACGATTATCGACTAATAGCAAAATGCTCCGAGTACCTCAAGCCGTCGGCTACTCCTCAAGCCAAGTAGAACGCGCCACACGTAGTACTTCAACCTATAAGGCCACGCGCTATTAACATTTAGGTCTCATCGTAGAACTTTCTCTGAAATTTGTGCAAACACCTCCCCATGACAGCGTAAACCTCCTCTCTAACGAGGCTCTACAAAGCCAACCGGGGGTTATACATCTAACCCTAACGGTACAATTCTACTCCACGGTACTACTACACAAGTCTCATGTCTGAGTCCTATGTAATTCTGATTCAGACTATATATCGTATACTTCTACTATATACTCTAACAACATGTAATTTCCAATTACAATAGGGGGATCAGATAATTACCTCGATAAGCCCAGAATTATCCGTGTTTATTGTCGATCCTTAGCAAAGTTTTAGCTCGACTCAGGCGCTCAACCCGCTCTAAACCACCCTTAGAAGTTCTAACCAACTTCTACACAATACTCAACGGACTATGGAGATTTTCCTAGGGTTTCGGTTTGTAGTGGGAAGTATAATAGTATTTCTGGGCTTTTCGTAAAGGTATAACCTTAGAATACAACAAGGTATAAGGCTAAGGTAATTTGGGCATAACAACAATACTTTTGAGAGTATTTCTACCAAGAGGGGGGGGTATTTATACGAAAACACTAGGCTAGGGGGGGGGTACCCCACGGCCACACCACAAAGGGGAGAGGGGGGAGGCTCTCGGCCACAAAGGCCTATCTAGGGAGGGGGGGCTCTTGGACGAGAGTCAAACAAGAGGGGAGAGGGAGGGACTTTAACACTTAGGAAATATTTGGAATGGATGAAGAAGTTCATCAACCTTAGAGGGGTATTTATAGCACAAGCCAAGGCCAACCAATGGCCAAGATCTAGCCAAGTGCCTAGCAAGTGTAGGGCCAAGATTCACCCATGTGTCCTAGCCAACTTGCACACAAAATATCTACCAAAAATATCTCCCACTTGCCTTCCCCAAATCGTCCATGCCGCCCACTTTGCCCACCAATGAGAGGGTGCCAAGTGCCGCCCTCTCGTTGGTCCAAAATGTTCCGTCTCTCGGAAAAATCCGCAAAAAAACTAAATGACATAGCCGGAAATTCCCCTACGAAAGCTGTGAAAACGTTTCGTCGAAAAACGACTCTAACCGGGTGTTGTGCACAAACATATTTCGGCCCAAAGGTGCCACATGGGGGTGACACGTGTCGCCCCGATTAAATCCAAAAATATTTCGTCTTCCGAAAATATCCAAAACGGCCAAAATCTCAAAATCAAAGCGGGCCCCACAAAACCGTAAATTTCACCCGTGGGCCCCACGTGACCATTTCCGAAAATAAAATTCCATAATTCTCTAATATTCCAGGAAGTCCGAATACCAAATCTGGGAATCCAATTCCCATTAACGAACCTTTTTCCTTCACAAAAACCGGAAACTTTTCCGTGGAAAAAAATCGCCTCTTTCTTCCTTTCCAATCTTTCTGTCGTATTCTCGTACGTACGTCCTCGCATACATACCCTGGAACTACGGGGTATTACATTAAGGATGTCTTAAGTCTTAGTAAAGTTAAGGGACTTGAAGAGATTTAAAGTATGTGATACTTGTGTCGTTTTAATCGTATAAGTCCCTTGGATAGGAAAAAAATGTACTTGACTAAGGTATAAAGTGAATATAACGACTTTATGGGGAGTTGGTTATATTGACTTTATGCAAAGGTAAATGGCTTGTGTTAACAAAAGGCAAATTGATTTTAAGGTATCAATTGCCCAAGGTTTAATAAGAAAAGGAGTCACTTGATTTAGAAACCTACTTTAATTCTAAAGGTATTGTGACTTGCCTTGAAATGTACTTTGGACTTGATACTATGGTTAATAGTGTCTTGGAAGCTTTCTACTAAAAAGAGTCATTTGTTTTTAAAAGAATAGAAGTATGTAGTACTTTGGGTTAAATTCCCGGATTCTTATAAAAGACATGAAAGTGCCTTAAGTAAACTAAAATGAGAGTGTAGATAAATAAGACTCATAAGAAGTTAGGGGGATTGCTAACTTGCTTAATTATTGTATGACGGCCGGTTTTGAGGTAGGGTAAGAGTATCAGTGAGGGGCAAACCCCCAAGACGCTATACCACCTTCTTCAGGATAAGAGTATAAATGAGGGGGAAGCCCCCAAGACGTTATACCACCTGCGTTACTATCTTCTACAGGATAAGAGTATAAATGAGGGGCAAACCCCCAAGACGTTATACCACTTGCTTCAGGGTAAGAGTATAAATGAGGGGTAGGCACCCCAAGACGTTATACCACCTATTTTTATGGGTTCGCTACCCATGGTATGATCGGGAAGGCTATTTATTGTGATGTTATACGTATTCTCTTGATGTACTCCCATTGTTAGCAAGGCACTGTGTACTGTAATTTTGTTATCATACATGTCTCCGGCTTTCTTATAAACTTATGTTGTAATTACAGTACTTTCCAGTTTTACATACTTAGTACATATTGTGTACTGACCCCTTCCTCGGGGGCTGCGTTCATGCCGCAGGAAAGGGTAAGCAGGTGGCAGATCCACATTCTTAGGATCGCTTATCAGACGTCGGACGCTCCATTCTCAGGAGGCTTGTCTTTCTTTTAGTACGATCTTGTCACGATGTTGTAGATTTTGTACATTCGAGGTATGGCGGGCCCCGTCCGCCATAGTTGTTATTCCTAAGTGCTGTATTCACCTTTGTGGTTGGGTGTAAGCGAGTTGTAAAGTTGTACTTTTGACTTTGTTTATATTATGGAAGGCGGCCTTATCGGCTAGTCTGTGTTGTTATATTATTTACACATGTGTTTATGTTGTGTATGTTCCGCTGCTATTCTCTGATGTATACCTGAACGGGGTGCCCAGGTAGGGCACCAGTCGCGGCCCGGGGTCGGGTCGTGACACTATGCACTTGGAATATTCTACGTTTGAAGTAAGAAGTTAATAGACGTACTATGGTCATTATAGGTTGACATACTACGTACGGCGAATTGGACTTAGCAAGTGGATTAAACCGAAGAGGTATGTGGAACTTTCTTATCTCTTGATCATGAATAAGTTGTAAATGTATAGTACGGTGAGCGTCTGAGATTTTGACAATCTAGGTCCATTTGATATCCTTGGCTTATTTTAAGAATGTCCAAGTTGATTGAGTTAGGGAATTAACTCACTTGTTAAATATTAAGGATATCTTGGTTTTCAAAAGTTAAGAGACTTTAAGTATGTTGAAAGTATTATTGATACTTGTTTTGTTGGAAAGTTTAGGTCTTTTGGTTAATAAAGAAGTATGTAAGTTGCTAATGTATAAAGCTAGTATAACGGCTTTATGGGAAGTTAGTTATAATAGCTTTATGGAAAGATAAAGAGTGGTTTACTCTAAGTAATTTAAGTATGTAATGACTTGAAATAACGAAAGGCAAATTGATTTAAAGGCATCAATTGCTTAAGGTTTTAAAAGAAAGAAGTCACTTGATTTAGAAGCCCGAAAATGTATTTTCTAAAAAGGTATTGTGACTTGTCTTAAAATGTAGTTATGACTTGATACTACGGTTATTAGTATCTTGGAAGTTTTATTTGAAAATGAGTCATTTTAAAAGAATAGAAGTACGTAGTACTTTGGGTTAAACTCCCGGATTTATAATGTCATGTTAGTGCCTTAAGTAAACCAAAATGAGAGTGTATATGAATAAGACTAATAAGAAGTTTGGGGGATTTCTTAACTTGCTTACTTATTGTGTGATAAGCCGGTAGTGCTTATGTTATGTATGATGGCCAGTTGAGGTAGGGTAAGAGTATATATGAGGGGTAAGTCCCCAAGATAGTTATACCACCTGTTTTACCACCTTCTCCAGGGTAAGAGTATATCTGAGAGGTAAGTCCCCAAGATAGTTATACCACCTGCTTTACCACCTTCTCCAGGGTAAGAGTATATCTGAGGGTAAGTCCCAGATAGTTATACCACCTTTACCACCTTCTCCGGGGTAAGAGTATATCCGAGGGTAAGTCCCAAGATAGTTATACCACCTTTACCACCTTCTCCGGGGTAGAGTATATCGAGGGTAAGTCCCCAAGATAGTTATACCACCGCTTTACCACCTTCTCCGGGGTAAGAGTATATCGAGGGTAAGTCCCAGATAGTTATACCACCTGCTTTACCACCTTCTCCAGGGTAAGAGTATATCTGAGGGGTAAGTCCCCAAGATAGTTATACCACCTGCTTTACCACCTTCTTCAGGGTAAGAGTATATCAGAGGGGTAGCTCCCCAAGATAGTTATACCACTGTTTAGTGGATTTGCTACCTATACTTTTGATTACTCTCATTGTTAGTAAGGCCTTTGTGTCGTTAATTGAGTTATCATACATCTCGATTTTATTATAGACTTATGATTTCATTCTGATGCTTTCGGTTTCACATATTTGGTACATGTTGTCTTGACCTCCTTGGGTGCGTTCATCTGCAGTAGAGTCTGATTCTTGATCCCCGCCTAAGGATCACTGTTCATTTGTTGAAGCTCCTTTATTAGGAGGCTTATCCCTGGTATTGTCGGTCGTTGTACATTCAGGGGTATGGCGGGGCCCTGTCCCGCCAGAGTTGTTATTCTTAGAGGTTTGTAGTCACATTTGTCGATTGGGTTGTAAAGAAAAAAAAATGTACCGTTTTATTGCGTCTATTGTACGGAAGGTGGCCTTATCGGCTAGCCTGTTGTTACTTTATGTTTAAGCATTTTATAAGTTGAGTATGTTCATTGCTATTCTCGATGTATCTGAGAGGGTGCGGGTAGGGCACGATCGCGAGCAGAGTCGGGTCGTGACAAAAGTGGTATCAAAGCAGTTAGTCCTCGGAAAGTGTCTACAGACCGTGTCTAGTAGAGTCTTGATTATCGGTGTGTTGTGCACCACATCTATAATCAGGAGGCTGCAGGACATTTAGGATTGGTTTCCATTCTTCTCACTCTAAGATCGTGCGATAGAGTTGTATGTCTAGGGTCGTCTCTCCCTAACAAGTTATGTTGTTTGCAGCTACGAGAAAGGCAGCAGTGACCCAGGAAAGATTATGTGGATTGCGTATCCAGGTTGGTAATGTTTGTAGTTGGTATTGTGATATACAACTATACGGATTTTTGTATGAGGGTCAAACGCGTGTTGCCTAGAATGATTTTAGATTACCAGGTTTTGGTAAGGACTAAATAAATACTGGGAAGGTATGAACAGTTATGGAACTTTCATCAAGGTTTTACGTGCTAATTTGAGATAATTAGGTGATGATGAGTTGTGTGAGAGTGTAATGGACCCTTAAGAGGTTAATTAAGGGACTTAATGGAAGACTATGTTAATAGATTGAGCTGCGTATTGGGATTTCGAGAATGGTACGGGTGAGATCCGTATGGAGTAAGTATGGTTGTTGTGGACAAGACAACCCGATTATAGTATATTGAGAAGTTTTTGTACCGTTTGCAGAGGGTGATAAGTTAGGCTTGGAGCATGGAAATTGTGAGCCTAGGAATGTTGATAACCAGAGACCTTAGATATATAAGGCCTTCTCGGGTAGTAAAGTTAAGGCAGACCAAGGAAAGAGTTAAATACGGCCAGAGTCGGGTTGAGGATCTATTAAGGGTGCCCATAGCTTGAAATGAAATGGGATCAGTTGGTAGTAGTCCGCCACGTGGCGAGTAACGAGGTGCAAGGCCCAAGTTTAGCTAATCATTTTACTGGGTTCGTGGGCGTGTTCCACGAGAACTGAGTTGTGAGCCGGAATGGGCCTTATATTGTTTAATTTAGTAACTCTAAGAGTGGAGGCGAGTTAGTATGGAATTTATATGCGTATGCTAGTATAAGTTTGGAAATGCGGAAGAAATACGACCGGTGAAAAAGAGAGCAACCTAGTGTAAAGAAATAAAGCCCGAATCTCGAAAACCATTCGAGGTGACTACAGTGAGTGTTGGGTGGTAATGGCGGGTAGATAATAGTTGTCGATAACGTCTGATCGTTGGACCACTAGCAGACCTAGCGGTATTGTTATGACGTTGAGGTCATTATGAGTACGAACTAGTTGGCCTCTTGTTATGCCAACGTGGACTACAGAAGAGAGATTGATTTGGTACCAGTTCCCGATAAGCCGGTTATCGAGTGGAAAGGAAGAGAAGTGGTGGTAACCAGTGAATTATCCTTCCTTCTTTGACATTGTTGATTTTATTAAGTCTGTGTGACTTGTTCGTTTGAGGTAAATTGACGCAGAAAGTAAGTATTAATTGAATTTGAAGGAATTTATGTTAAGTGCCCTTGGAGGTACTTGGAGTTGGTTTGGTGTGGCGGTCAGGGCCACGACCTTCCGGATAATTTCAGGAAATTGTACAAGGCAAGAATAAAATAAGTACAAGTGCTGCCGGCGGAAAGCTGAGGGCATCTTTGGTGGGTTGGAAAATCTACACGAACTTAAAGGCGGTGCGTGATGATTAGATAATTCTTGGACATGAAGGACCCTGTGATTAGGGTTGTGACTCCAAGGAAAGTTTATAAAAGGGAGATAAGTTCTCTTCCCCACGTAAAAGGACAGTTTTACGTATTATGGGGTTGTGTGTACCCATGTTGTTAGATGCAGGATATGAACTGGTAAGGTCTTCAGTATCGTCATGACATAGGTTACAGTTTTAGATAACCGTGGGAAAAGTATTGTGTTGGTGTAATTAAGAACGACGTTACGAATTGGTCGAGGAAGTATCGTAAATATATAAATGCAGGTTGTACGCATGTATGAAACTGTATGATTATGAACCAAGATAGAAATACTTTTGCTAATAATAAGCCTAATGTAAGGTTATGACCAGAATGATAAAGGAGAATACGACTATGGTTATGTAAGTTGCACGAGATCAAGGAAATCCCCCCCCCCCACTAAATTGTGATTGACAGGAAGTCTTAGCCATGAGGCAAGCAAAGGAATTAAGTCTAAGTTTAGTGACCAAGTTTGGTTGCGACGGAGAAAGGGAAACAAGAACCATAATTGAGATTAAGGAAACCCGAATATTTCGCAGGAATGAGAAAGGCTTTCAGTTATTGGAAGATAAGTTGACTCGACTACAGTTCTAACTCCTCCTGAAAGACTAGAAGGTTAGGTTATTATTGTGATAGCACGTTGGGTGTTGGAACATTATACCCGTTTTTTCCGGTATATGCGTGGGGCGTGCGTAGAAATTTGAAACTTGTGTTAGGCTTGGCCGAATTTAATTGTGTTCACAACACCCGTTTAGAGTCGTTTTTCGACGAAACGTTTTCACAGCTTTCGTAGGGAAAATTCCGGCTATGTCTTTTTTAATTTTTGCGGATTTTTCCGAGAGACGGAACATGTTGGACCAACGAGAGGGCGCCACTTGGCACCCTCCCATTGGCGGACGTAAGGGGTCGGTTTGGACGAATTGAAGAGGGGGGAGTTGGTAGGATATTTTGTGTGTTAGTTGGTTAAGGACACATGGGTGGATCTTGGCCCTACACTTGCTATGCACTTGGATAGATCTTGGCCATTGGTTGGCCTTGGCTTGTGCTATAAATACCTCTCCTTTGATGAATTCTTCATCCTTGCCACAAATCTTCTAAGTGTTAAAATCCCTCCCTCTCCCTTCTTGTGGTTCTCGTCCAAGAGTCTTCCCCCTCCCCCCCCCTTGGGTGGCCTTGTGGCCGAGAGCCTCCCCCTCTCCCCTTGGGGTGCTAGTGTCACGACCCGTTCCGGGGCCCGTGACTGGTGCCTTACCCGGGCACCCAAGTAGTCATACATCAGAGAAAAACCAGCGGAATATAAAACAACCAAGATATGAAACAGTATAAGTAAGACACAGTTTCTGGAAAAAAGTTGCCTTTCGGCATAATGTATATAAATAACCCAAAATGAACAGTTACATCCCAACCTTACAACAGGTCTACAGACCTCTAAGAGTTTAAAACAACAATGGCGGGGCGGGGCCGCCATACCACCTGAATACAAATATCTACAACGGCGGGGACCATACCAAAATGCTAAGCTTAGGAGAAGCGGAGCTTTCCCAACGCCAAGCGGTGATCCTAAACGAGGATCAACGGTAGGAGTACCTTTACTGCGGCATGAACGGCCCCGAAGGAGTCGATCTGGCAACAGTACCAAGTATGTGAAACGAAAATCGTAAATGAAATCATAGTAGTCTATATAAGGCGGAGACATATATGATAAGCCAAAACTACGATTCCTGATAAATAGCGATCATGTCGATCGAGGACTCATGCCCTCAAAGTCATCACAATAGAACGTGCACGGGTAAATGCGAAGGCATAGCCGACTACTAAAACCACAGTACCAACAAAGTCATAAAGCGTATCATGAGATCTGTCTAGCCGTCACATGATCAAAGCCGCCACTCGCGCGATATCTAATGTGTGCATCTAGTCACGGAACTTCCGCGACTCGCGCATAGGCCAAACAGATAGGCCGCATGAGGTATAACCCGCATCGGTAGCTACTCCCCGGCGTCCTAGACTGCGTCGTCCGCATGGCTACAAGAACGCGTGACCACAAGGGCGCGATACTAACACGGAACTCCGCGATTCCGCGATAGGCCATCTGAGACCGCATAAGGTATTCTCGAATCATAGGTCCATCGACCGCTGAGTCTACCCGCGTCGGAGGCGACTTAACCCGGAGTTATGAATGATATAATATCAACATAACCGCTTATTGCTAAACAACATAAGCACAACAAGGAAAAACCCCTTTACACAAATATCACAAGATACTAACTCACGTAGCATCCTAACATGTTTACTTATCAAGTCAACAAGAAAATATTACAAGACTATCACAAATCAATACAATCAAGTTATTCACACAAGGTACTTTCTACATTATGTTAACAAGTTGGGTTGTTAGCCCCAAGTACTTCATGTATTACTCTTTTAAAAGATCCGTTTCTTTTTCAAAGTCACACAATACAGTAGTATAAAAATAGAGTAATTATCTTTTGAAGTACATTAAAACACTTCTCCTTGAAAAAAATCAAGTAACAACATTCTCTTCCTAACGTTCAAGTTTGCCTAATTTCAATTACTCAAGTTTCTCATTTTCGAAAGGGTTTGTAGTTCATAGTTTTAATCCTTTAAAACAATTTGGGAAACATATACCTTATGTGTGAGTAGTTTATTATTGTTCATAACAATCTTATTACAGCAGCCATGATCTAGGAAATGTAATATCATTTTGTCTCATCTTAAATCCTATGCAGATGGAAGTTTCTACTGGTTTAAATACATTATTAGTCAAACATTTTCCCTTTTATTAGCGCTGCTGTGGTTTGTTCAACATTCATTCTGATTTCCGAAATCAGTAAAACATTATTCCTTTTTATCACTCTTAAGCCGTTATACCTAACTTCCCATAAAGCTAGTATGACTCTTAGCTTTTAAAACCAAGTGTTACTCTTCTTTCAAAAAGGGTTTCTTAATTCTTTTGAACCACTTGATTCTTATTATTCAAGCTTAAGTCAGAAGACATTGCGTAATTATTATTGGGCTTAAGTCAGAAGACATTGCCGTAATTATTATTCGGGCTTAAGTCAGAAGACATTGCGTAATTATTATTCGGTTAACACACGTCGTCTCACCGTACTATATACATATTCTTTAAAATATCATGCTCAAGAGGATAGGAAGAATCACATACCTTCTCGGAAACCACTTGCCAAGTTGAATATGTCGCATGAGTATCGACTATATCGATCAAATATGTCTATCAACGTCTAGTATCTTGTATAAAGCTCTAAGCAGAGGGTTCGCTATTCTATGGACATTTGGGCAGACTTCCCTACCGGTGAGCTACTCAAGTCTCTTTGAAACAGTCTATGTAAGTCTGCAGTTCTATATTTCTTCTTTTAAGCCCTTCTAGTGATAACGATTCAATTCTATTACGATACCGCCTTACAAGTATTTAATACTTATTCCTATACTTCTACAGTATATACACTCTAATTACAAAAGGAAGATAAGGTTATTTACCTCGGTAAGCCCAATAATATCCTAGATAAAAGTCGCGCCTGAGCAAGGTTTAGCTCCTAAGTTGTGCGCTCCGGTAGCTCCAAGAAAACCTTAGAAGTTCTTCACAACTTCTACTAAGGACTAAGGGATTTGGGCTAGGGTAATTTGGGCATTATAACAATACTAGAAGGCAACTTTTCTACCAAGGGAGGGGGGTAGGTTTCGGCTAGGCTAGGGGGGGGGGCGGGGTTGCCGCGGCCCAGGGCCCCTTAGGCTCGAGGGGGAGAGGGTGTGTGGACGCAAACTTAACAAGAGAAGGAGGAATTTCAAGACTTGGAAAGCTTGTTTGTGGATGAAGAACTCTTCATCTTAAGGGGTATTTATAGGTCAAGACATGGCCAACCAAGGGCCAAGATGGTGCCAAGTGCAAGGCAAGTGTAGGGTGAGGATTTAGGCAAGTGTCCTTGGCCAACTTGCACACAAAATATCCTACCAACTACTTGACAAAAATTGTCATCCAATTGGCCTCAATGCCGTGTAACATCCATCAATGAGAGGGTGACAAGTGTCGCCCTCTCGTTGGTCCAAAATGTTTCGTCTCTCGGAAAAATTCGCAAAAATTAGAAATGACATAGCCGGAATTTATCCTACGCGAGTTGTGTAAAACGTTTCGTCGAAAAACGACTCTAACCGGGTGTTGTGTACAACGTGGAATTCGTCCAAGCCAACTCGGGGGGGGGGGGTGACACGTGTCGCCCTCCTACTCGTCCAAAATATTTCATCTTCCGAAAATATCCACAATGGCCAAAATCTCGAAAACAAAGTGGGCCCCACAAAACCGTAAATTTCTCAGTGGGCCCACGTGACCATTCAGAAAATAAAATTCCATAATTCTCTAAAATTCCAAGAAGTCCGAATACCAAATCTGGGAATCCAATTCCCATTAACGAATCTTTTCCTTCACAAAACGGAAACTTTTCCGTGGAAAAATCACCTCTTTCTTCCATTCCATTCGATGTCGTATTCTCGCACGCACGCCCTCGCATACATACCACGAAACTACGGTATAACATTCTCCCTCAGAAACATTCGTCCCGAATGTTCCTTCTAGGTATCAAAACAAGCAGCGCCAAGATAGTCCTTCGCTATACTTACGGAAACAACCATACACGCTGGTCACAACACAACAAGCGCACATACTTATCTCCAGTCCACGAGGAATCACCTCTATCACAAAAACTCCTACTCGAGACCTAAAAGATACTCCTTCGCCCCTACTCTTTACAAGCGAATGATCACACCTATGCTCGTAATACATGCCGTTCTTCCCTTACTCGTCGTGATACCACTTTTGTCACTTTGTCGCGAGCCTTGCTCGACGACCCAACAAATGGTACCGGCTTGCGATCCTCGAGGATGTCGTACACTTCTTATGCGCTCGAACTCTTACCACCTGCATTACCGCTTAGTTTCCAACTCTCGGGGTTACTATCTCTAACGTGGTCATCATTAACTGGGAACACTCTGGGTGGATTTCCGATGCTTTCCCGAACGTAACAATACGAAAGACCGGACGTACTGCCTCTTAAGTCGGACGGCAATGCTAACATATAGGCAACCTGGCCTAAACTTCACATGGACTCAAAAAGGCCCAAAGTAACACGGCTATGTTTCCTCTGTTTTCCAAAACTCGTCACACCCTATCCACAGTCTGCTGGAACAAACCTGAACCAACTATCTGAACCTTGCCAACATCGAACCAATCGATCGGCAACTTATACTTCCGCCCCTACAAGGCTTCCTAAGGCGACATCCGAATACTGAAATGGTAGCTATAATATATACTCAACAAGAGGCGAAGAGTCCTTACAGCTACTCCCGAAATCCAATCACTTGCCCGAGGGTGAATGCGACACTGAGATTCACCTGAGTTCCTAATCTTGCCTGGTAACTCTTCCAGAAAAGAAACAGCCGTAACTTGGACTCCCCTGTCAACCATAAGGTGAAGGTAGGCATCCCGTGCAGCCTTACAACCTTCCCGAAATAATCATCTCGCAACTTACTACCGAGTACACGGTTTGACTAAAAGATAAGACGGGCTGACCTCATCGGCCTGACTACTGGTCGAATGTATCCACGAACTCGTACGTTGGTTAACTAAACTTGGGCCTAACACCCTAGTGACCCTACCACGTGGACCACCAAAAACTGACCCCACCACCAAACAGGCCACGGGTCGACCCGCCACATGGCCTCAACCCAACCCGGCAACGCGCAAACACTAGCTCCCTGATTCGGAACAATTTCACCAATCACGTTACGAAAACCTAGCGGTCTTCTACCCTCTTTCATTCCACATCTCTCAGGGACTTATCCCAAAATATATCTCACGTATACAATGCACTTCGATAAAGGGTCAAACATGAAATAATTCTTTTACCAAAGATGGCCTCGCCTCTAAGGTCTCTACGTACACATCCTAAGGCTCCCACTTTCTCTATCCCCCAATCTTTCCCGATTAACTACTCATGCTTCCCAATCACAGTTAACACAATGCTATCTGAAAATAATACTTAAGATATTCGCTACGCATATAAATCTCTAAAGGGTTAAGGATATACCTGTATCTCACGCCAGACTTCCCTTAGGTCGTTCTAATCAAACCCGCCCTGCTGGGCGCATAGCTGGGGAAGGTGATGAACTATCCACTGATCCTGAAGGCCGAGTCTCTACATCCGCACCACCCTTGGTCGGACAATTCCTCGCAAAATGGCCCTGCTGGCCGCAAACATAACAAGCTGACGCGGAAGAACGACACTCCCCATGATGACATCGACCACAACGGCCACACCGAGGTGGGGGTGGCCTCCTCTGGCTTACACCCCCTCCTCTCCGAACCACTGCATCCACAACTGGTCTAGTAGGCTGAGTCCTCGTACTTGTATCCTTCCTCATAGAACATTCCCTCGCCATATGGCCCTGACGGCCGCAATAAAAACAAGCACCAGTAAAAAGACGGCACTTCCCGGGATGACACCTGCCACACTGTGAACACTGAGGAAAAACTGAACCCTGTGGAGGGACACTCTGCACTGGCGGAGGCGCATGTCTAATCTGCTGCTGAGGCGATTCGCCTCGAGAGTTACCAAATGATCCTGCAAATCGGGCCCTCTTCTGCTGCTCTCGGTCACTCTGTCGATCTCTACCTCTCTCAGCCCGCTGCACATAATCCTGAACGCAAGCCTGGCTCGTCCCTGACTGAAGAGCTACTCCCTCACAACCCTTCTTTAGATAAGCATCAATATCCTTGGAATACCGGTACATAAAATACTCTCTGGCTGCCAAGTCTGCTAGCAACAGGGCCGTCTCCTTCCAATCCATATTTTCTGCTCCAGCCGTGGGCGAAAGTCGGATGTCATGACCGCAGAGGAGCTGCTGCGGCGTATAAACTCTCTGCCGGCGACGCCTCGAACTCCCGCATGAAGCATCACCCCAGGTGATGATTGGGCCTGTGCCCTTCTAAATCTCAGTACTCTACTCGCGACTCACGGTGCCTTGCCTTCTGGGCCCGAGTTGCTGGCGCGAGGCATCATCGGTAAAGGAAAGGAATACGTTAGAGGTCCAACTTATAACACGGCTCTAAGCACGATCTCGAGTGAGAAGAATGGAAACCAATCCTAAATATCCTATAGCCTCACGATTATTGGTGTGGTGCACAACACACCGATAATCAAGACTCTACTAGATACGATGCAGTAGACACTTTCCGAGGATTAATCGCTCGATACCACTTTTGTCACGACCGTTCGGGGCGTGGCGGTGCCTACGGGCACCCAAGTAGTCATACATCGAGAGAAAAACAGCGGAATATAAAACAACCAAGATATGAAACAGTATAAGTAAGACACGGTTTACGGAAAAAGTTGCCTTTCGGCATAATGTATATAAATAACCCAAAATGAGCGATTACATCCCAACCTTACAACAGTCTATGGACCTCTAGAGTTTAAAACAACAATGGCGGGACGGGGCCGCCATACCCTGAATACAAATATCTACAACGACGGGGACCATACCAAAATGCTAAGCTTAGGAGAAGCGGAGCTTTCCCAACGACGGTGATCCTAAACGAGGATCAACGGTAGGAGTACCTTTACTGCGGCATGAACGCAGCCCCGAAGAGTCGATCACAGTACCAAGTATGTGAAATCGAAAATCGTAAATGAAATCATAGTAGTCTATATAAGGCGGGAGACATATATGATAAGCCAAAACTACGATTCCTGATAAATAGCGATCATGTCGATCGAGGACTCATGCCTCAAAGTCATCACAATAGAACCGTGCGGGGTAAATGCGAAGGCATAGCCGACTACTAAAACCCAAGTACCAACAAAGTCATAAAGCGTATCATGAGATCTGCAAGGCCGTCACATGATCAAAGCCGCCACTTCGCGCGATATCTAATGTGCGCATCTAGTCACGGAACTTCCGCGACTCGCGCATAGGCCAAACAGATAGGCGCGTGAGGTATAACCCGCATCGAGGGTAGCTACTCCGGCGGCGTCTAGACTCGTCGTCCGCATGGCTCTAAGAACGCATGACCACAAGGCGCGATACTAACACGGAACTCCGCGATTCGCATAGGCCATCTGAGACCGCATAAGGTATTCTCGAATCATAGGTCCATCGACCGCTGAGTCTACCCGCGTGGAGGCGACTTAACCGGAGTTATGAATGATATAATATCAACATAACCGCTTATTGCTAAACAACATAAGCACAAGGAAAAACCCCTTTACACAAATATCACAAGATACTAACTCACGTAGCATCCTAACATGTTTACTTATCAAGTCAACAAGAAAATATTACAAGACTATCACAAATCAATACAATCAAGTTATTCACACAAGGTACTTTCTACATTATGTTAACAAGTTGGGTTGTTAGCCCCAAGTACTTCATGTATTACTCTTTTAAAAGATCCGTTTCTTTTTCAAAAGTCACACAATACGTAGTATAAAAATAGAGTAATTATCTTTTGAAGTACATTAAAACACTTCTCCTTGAAAAAAAATCAAGTAACAACATTCTCTTCCTAAAGTTCAAGTTTGACTAATTTCAATTACTCAAGTTTATCATTTTAGAAAGGGTTTTTAGTTCATAGTTTTAATCCTTTAAAACAATTTGGAAACATATACCTTATGTGTGAGTAGTTTATTATTGTTCATAACAATCTTATTACAGCAGCCATGATCTAGGAAATGTAATATCATTTTGTCTCATCTTAAATCCTATGCAGATGGAAGTTTCTACTGGTTTAAATACATTATTAGTCAAACATTTTCCCTTTTATTAGCGCTGCTGTGGTTTGTTCAACATTCATTCTGATTTCCGAAATCAGTAAAACATTATTCCTTTTTATCACTCTTAAGCCGTTATACCTAACTTCCCATAAAGCTAGTATGACTCTTAAGCTTTTTAAAACCAAGTGTTACTCTTCTTTCAAAAAAAGGGTTTCTTAATTCTTTTGAACCACTTCAGATTCTTATTATTCAAGCTTAAGTCCGAAGACATTGCCGTAATTATTATTCAGGCTTAAGTCCGAAGACATTGCCGTAATTATTATTCAGGCTTAAGTCCGAAGACATTGCCGTAATTATTATTCAGTTAACACACGTACGTCTACCGTACTATATACATATTCTTTAAAATATCATGCTCAAGAGGATAGGAAGAATCACATACCTTCTCGGCGGAAACCACTTGCCAAGTTGAATATGTCGCGCGCAGAGTATCGACCTATATCAGTCAAATATGTCTATCAACGTCTAGACTGTACTGTATAAAGCTCTAAACAGAGGGTTCGCTATTCTATGGACATTTGGGCAGCACTTCCCTACCCGGTGAGCTACTCAAGTCTACTGTGAAAACAGTCCTATGTAAGTACAGTTCTATATTTCTTCTTTTAAGCCCTTCTACCGTGATAACAGTTCAATTCTATTCTGCAATACCCTTCTAAGTATTTAATACTTATTCCTATACTTCTACAGTATATACACTCTAATTACAAAAGGAAGATAAGGTTAATTACCTCGGTAAGCCCAATAATATCCTAGATAAAAGTCGCGCCTGAGCAAGGTTTAGCTCCTAAGTTGTGCGCTCCGGTAGCTCCAAGAAAACCTTAGAAGTTCTTCACAACTTCTACTAAGGACTAAGGGATTTGGGCTAGGGTAATTTGGGCATTATAACAATACTAGAAGGCAACTTTTCTACCAAGGGAGGGGGGGTAGGTTTCGGCTAGGCTAGGGGGCTTGCCTCGGCCACGGGCCACTTAGGCTAGCGGGGGAGAGGGTGTTTGGACGAAAACTTAACAAGAGAAGGAGGAATTTCAAGACTTGGAAAGCTTGTTTGTGGATGAAGAACTCTTCATCTTAAGGGGGTATTTATAGGTCAAGACATGGCCAACCAAGGGCCAAGATGGTTCCAAGTGCAAGGCAAGTGTAGGGTGAGGATTTAGGCAAGTGTCCTTGGCCAACTTGCACACAAAATATCCTACCAACTACTTGACAAAAATTGTCATCCAATTGGCCTCAATGCCGTGTAACATCCATCAATGAGAGGGTGACAAGTGTCGCCCTCTCATTGGTCCAAAATGTTTCGTCTCTCGGAAAAATTCGCAAAAATTAGAAATTACAAACCCGCAATTTATCCTAGGCGAGTTGTTTAAAACGTTTCGTCTAAAAACGACTCTAAACGGGTGTTGTGTACAAAGTGGAATTCGTCCAAGCCAACTAGGGGGGGGGTGACACGTGTCGCCCTCCTACTCGTCCAAAATATTTCATCTTCCGAAAATATCCACAATGGCCAAAATCTCGAAAACAAAGTGGGCCCCACAAAACCGTAAATTTCTCCCGTGGGCCCCACGTGACCATTTCCGAAAATAAAATTCCATAATTCTCTAAAATTCCAAGAAGTCCGAATACCAAATCTGGGAATCCAATTCCCATTAACGAATCTTTTTCCTTCACAAAAACCGGAAACTTTTCCGTGGAAAAATCACCTCTTTCTTCCATTCCAATTCCAATGTCGTATTCTCGTACGTACGTCCTCGCATACATACCCTGAAACTACGGGGTATAACAGCTAGCCGTGGGGTACCCCCCCTAGCCTAGTTGTCTTCGTATAATAACCCCCCTCTTGGTAGAAATACTCTCAAAAGTATTGTTATAATGCCCAAATTACCTTAGCCATATACCTTGTAGTATTCTAAGGTTAAACCTATACAAAAAGCCCAGTTATACTATTATACTTCCCGTCAGTCACAAAACCAAAACCCTAGGAAAATCTCCATTGTCCGTTGGAGTATTGTGTAGAAGTTGGTTAGAACTTCTAAGGGTGGTTTAGAGCGGGTTGGAGCGCACGGAGTTGGAGCTAAACGATTACCCAGGATCGACTTTTATACTTGGATAATTATGGGCTTATCGAGGTATTATCTTGTCCCTCTATTGTAATTGGAAATTACATGATTGTTAGGCTATATAGTTGAAGTATACTATATATAGAACTGAACGTTGTTATCGGCAATGTCTTTGGACTTAAGCCTGAATAATAAGAAACCTTTTCGAAGAAAATCGAATCAGTATATACATAGGAGTATTCAGATGAGACTTGTGTAGCTTTTACGTAGGTAGAATTGTACCCGTTCGGGTTAGATGTATAACCCCCCCTGGTTGGCTTGGTGGCCGGCCTCGATAAAGGAGGAGATTTACGCTGTTGCGGGGGGGGAGGTGCTGCCGAATTTTCGGTAGAATGTTCTACGATGAGGTCTAAATGTTAATAAGCGCCTTGTGGCCTTATAGGTTGAAGTACTACGTGTGGCGCGATCTACTTGGCTTAAGGAGTAGCCGACGGTTGGAAGTACTTGGAGCGTTTTGCTATTAGTCGATACTCGTCGCGAGGTATGTGAACCTCTTCCTATCTCTTCTAGCATGATATATGTGAACTATGTAGTACGGTAGACGTACATGTGCTAAATGTATTTGATTGGTTTAACACATAAAGTGTTATAACGGCTTTATGGGAAGTTGGTTATATGACTTTATGTTGGTAAGAAAATACTTGTGGTTTTAAAAGGTAATCGATTTGAACTATAAGCGGCTTGTTATGTGTTAATAAAGAACTTGAAGTATTTCAAAAGATTTTTGAATCATTTGAAAGAAGAAGTAATACTCGGTTTTGAAAACTTAAGAGTTATACTAGCTTTATGGGAAGTTAGGTAATAACGGCTTAAGAATGTTTCTTGATTTGAAATCGAATGTGTATCGACAAACCACTGCAGCGTTAATAAAAGGAAATGTTTTGACAGATTAAGTATTATTAAAACCAGTAGAAACTTCCATCTGCATAGAAGCTAAGATGAGACAAAATGATATTTCCTAGATCATGGCTGCTGTAATAAGATTGTTATAAACAAGAATATCCTACTCACATATAAGACTTATGTTTCTCAGATAGTTTAAAAAAGAATTATATTCTTAAATGAATAAGACTATGAACTACGAAACCTTTCTAAAATAAGAAACGTGAACATTTGAAATTAGGCAAACTTGGACGTTTGGATAATAATGTTGTTACTTGATTTTACAAAGATAAGTGTTTTGATTTACTTTAAAAAGATAATCACTCTATAGTTATATACTACGGGTATTGTGTGACTTTTGTGAAAGTAACATATCTTTAAAGAGTTATTGTATAAAGTACTTTGGGGATAAAAACCCGATCTCGTTAATCATATAGTAGAAAGTACCTTATGTGTGAATAACTTGATTGTATTGGTTTGTGATAGCCTTGTAATACCTTCGTGTTGATTTGATAAGTAATCATATTAGGATGCTACGTGTGTTAGTATTCTGTGATGTTTGTGTAAAGGGGTTTTCCCTTGATTGTGCTTATGTTGTTTAAACGATAAACTGTTATGTTGGTATTATACCACTCACCGTGTTTCCGGGGGTTAAGCTACCCTCCGATGCGGGGTAGACTCAGGCGGTCTGGGACCATGATTCGAGAATACCTCATGCGGGTCCTGGGGGCCTATGCGGAGCTACGAGAGTTCCAGGTTAGTGTGCGGCCTTTATGGTCATGCGGTCTATGTGGCCATGCGGACTGCGAGTCCAGGACGATGTCGGGGAGTAGCTACCCTCGATGCGGGGTTATACCTCATGCGGGCCTATGAGATTGGCCTATGCGGAGCTGCGGGGAGTTCCAGGGCTAGACGCGCACATTTGATATTGCGGGCGAGCGACCAGCTTTGATCATGTGACGGTCTAGACAGATATCATGATACAATTTATGACCTTGTTAATCTGCGGGTGTTAGTAGTCGGCTATGCCTTCGTACTTACCTGTCGCATTTTATTTGGACACAGGTGGGACCTGCTGTTCATGTGTATTCCTTGGTGCTTTTCTATCATTGACTGCCGGCAGTGAGGAAGGTATTCCACGGGCATGATTGATGTTGTGGGCGTGAGACCCATTGTTATATTGGAGTGATGACTTCGGCGTGAGTCACGACTTGATATGATCGCTTATTTATCAGGAATCGTTTGGTTATCATACATGTCTCCCGCTTTATATAGACTACTATGATTTCATTTCTGATATTTTGATTTCACATACTAAATTTTTGTTATCGACCTCCTTGGGCCGCGTTCATGCCGCAGTAAAGGTACACGATCGTTGATCCTCGCTCTTGGTCACGATTCGTCGGGAAGCTCCGTTCCTCGGAGGCTTATCTTGGTATAGTCCCTGTTGTTGTAGGTGCTTACATTCGTGGGTATGACGGGCCCTTGTCACGACCGATCCGGGCGTGGCGGTGCCTTACCGGCACCCTAGTGATACAACATCGAGAAAACCAATGAAATAAAAACTTAAACATGAACATGAGACAAGATAATGAAACAGGCCAACCAAACGGTTACCTTCCAAAAAATATATATAAGCAACTCTTTTTAAAGCGAGCAGTTTAATCCTTTTTACAAAACCACCGATTACACAAAGGCACCTCTAGAGTTTATACAACAACTATGACGGGACAGGGCCGCCATACCCCGAATGTACAAGAACCTACAGACTCGAGTAACATACAACAGATAAGCCTCAGAAGGAACGGAGCTTCCCAAACGCCGAGATGAGATCCTAAGCGCGGATCGACGGTAGATGTACTCTACTGCGGCATGAACGCAGCCCCGAAGGAGAGGTCGATGCAACAGTACCAAGTATGTGAAGCAGAAAATCAGTAAATGAAATCATAATAGTCTATAAAAGCGGGAGATGGTATGATAACCAAACTACGATACACATACATGATTATATCAATTCGGTCTCACGCCACAACATCAATCCCGCGTGGAGTACCTTCCTCAGCTGGCAATCATGATATGATAACAACAAGACAAAGAATCCAAATGGGAGCATACGTGCGCTACGCATCGTGTCGATATGTCCAAAGGAACAAATAAGACTACATTCCAAATGGAAGCATACCCGTGCGCTACGCATCGTGTCAGCATGTCGAGGGGAAACAATAAGACAAAGATTCCAAATGGAAGCATACCCGCGCTACGATCGTGTCAAGATGTCCAAGGAAACAATAAGACAAAGATTCCAAATGGAAGCATACCCGTGCGCTACGCATCGTGTCAGCATGTCCAAAGGGAAACAATAAGACAACAAAGCGGTAATCAAAGTGGAAGCATACCCGTGCGCTACGCATCGTGTCAGTATGTCCAAAGCGATTAACAAAGTAACACTATCAACAGGAACGTACCCGTGGAATTTATCCGTCACTGCCGGTCACGTCCAAGTAAGTTCTCAACAAGTCATCCGACCCTCCATCGAGAGACGCGGTAGTATAGAAACACAATTTTTGCACAACAAAGGCTATCACAACAAGCATAGGCAAGTTTCACAACAACAAGCATAGGCAAGTTTATACACAACTCGAAGTACTTCCATTTTATGCCCAAGTTCGGTTTTTAACCCTAAAGTACTACGTACGTTAAATTCCTTTTAAAGAGATTTATTCCTTTTATAAAAGTCACCCGATACCCGTAGTATAAAAAAATAGAGTGACTTATATCTTTTAAGTAAACCAAAACAACTTCCATACTTTCTTTTTTTAAAGTCAAGTTACCACGTTAAAACCAATGATAAAACCTTTCTTTTGTTTTCATAAGGTCGTTATAACCAACTTCCCATAGAGCTGTTATAACACCTTATGCTTTAAACCATTTTAAGACAACACAATGCCTTTCTTTTCCCTAAGGTTCCAGTTTGCCAAATTTTTAATTACGCAAGTCTCTTTTTGAAAAGTTTCATAGTTCAATGTCTTAATCTCTTTTAAAACAATTGAGTAACATATGCCATAAAGTAGTTTATTCTTGTTCATAATCAATCTTATTAAGCAGCCATGATCTAGAAAATGTAATATCATTTTGTCTCATCTTAGCTTCTATGCAGATGGAGGTTTCTACTGGTTTTAATAATACTTAATTATACAATACATTTTCCTTTATTAACGCTGCAGTGGTTTGTCGATACACATTCTGATTTCCGAAATCAGTAAAACATTATTCCTTCCAAAAACCAAGTACTTATTACTCACGAATGAGGTTTCACACAAACATCCATTTTAAGTCAAGTCTCTTATCCTTTAAGAATAAGTCTCTTAACTTCTAAACCATTAAACCATTCTTTTTATCTCTCTTGGCGTTACACTAACTTCTCATAAAGTGGTATAACTCTTATGTTTTCAAACCAAGTACACACTTCTTTCAAAAGGTTTCTTAATCTTTTAGAATACTCCAAGGTTCTTTTACATCCATCGGTTATAAGTCAAATCGGTTATCTTTTAAAAATCACAAGGCTTTTTCTTATCTACATAAAGTCGTTATAACCCACTTCCCATAAAGCCGTTATAACCCTTTATGTTTTAAACCAATCAAATACATTTAACACGTATGCGTCTACCGTACTACATAGTTATACACATATCATGCTAGAAAGATAGGAAGAGGTTCACATACCTCGCGATGAGTATCGACTAATAGCAAAATGCTCCAAGTACCTCAAACCGTCTGCTACACTCTCAGTCAAGCAGATCACTCCACACGTAGTACTACAACCTATAGAGGCCACAAAGCGCCTATTAATATCTTTAGATCTTAATGTAGAATATTCTACAGAAAATTCGCAGACATTTCCCCGCAACAGCGTAAATCTCTCCTCTATCGAGGCTACCAAGCCAACCGGGGGTTAACACGCCTAACCGACGCGTGCAATTCTACTCACGTAATACTACACAAGCCTCATGTAATACGGTCCTATGTAATTCAGATTGATTCACTTCTTAAAATTGGGCTTAAGTCGCAAGACATTGCCGTAAGTATTATTCAGGCTTAAGTCAAAAGACATTGCCGCACAATTATAATGTTCAGTACTATATATAGTATACATCAACTATATATTCCTACAACATGTAATTTCCAATTACAATAGAAGGTCAAGAGTGTTTACCTCGATAAGCCCAAAATTATCCGAGTTTATATGTCGATCCTGAGCAAGGTTTAGCTCCTACTCCGTGCGCTCTAAACCGCTCCAACCAACCCTTAGAAGTTCTAAACAACTTCTACTTATAACTTCAACTACGGGTGAAGATTTACTTAGGGTTTCGTTTTTGAGACTGAGGGAAGTATAATGGTATTTTCTGGGCTTGTATAAGTGTAACCTTGGGAATACTACAAGGTATTTGGGCCAAGGTATTTGGACATAACAACAATACTAGGAGAGTATTTCTATACCACAACAAGGGGTATTTATACGAGACAACTAGGCTAGGGGGGGGTGTGTACCCCACGGCCAAGCCTCAACAAAGGGGGAGGGGGTAGGTTTCGGCCAAGGGGCCTTCAAGAGGGGGAGGGGTGTGTGGTGGACGAGATCACAAGAGGGAGAGGGAGGGTTTGAGACTTAGAAAGATTGCTCAATTTTTGGATGAAGAATGTCTTCAACTAGAGGGGTATTTATAGGTCAAGTGAAAGCCAACCAATGGCCAAGATGAAGACAAGTGTGGTGCAAGTGTAGGGCTAGATTTCAACCATGTGGACCTTATCCATCTACCACACCAACTTGCACAAATATCCTACCTAACCCAAGGCACAAAAAACGTGCCTTTGCTTGCCTTTGCCCCCACTTCTCACGGCCCGATGTGAGGTGACACATGTCACTCTCCGTTGGTCCAAAATGTTTCGTCTCTCGGAAAAATCCAAAAATTATAAATGACATAGCGGAATTTTCCCTTGAAAGTCAATGAAACGTTTAGTCGAAAAACGACTCCTTTTGGTAGCTATGCACAAATTCGAACCTATGCCTACTTTAAGGCTCAAATTGTATACGACGCCTCACGTATATACTCCGGAAAATACGGTATAACAACCTGTCCGTCGTTGTTGTCATATCATTCGTAGAGGTGCAGAAATCGGTGTGGCGGGGTTTGTAAAAGGATTAAAGCTATTGATTGAAAGAGTTGTTGTTTCTATATATATGCGAAAGGCAAGTTTTCCTGAGTTATTGTTTATACTTAGTTATTTTATGTTATTGATTTATGTTCGCTGATTTTCTACGATGTATGACTCTTGGGGTGCAGGGTAAGGCACGATCCACGCCCGGTTCGGTCGTGACATGGCGACAGAATAGGCGGGCGTGGTCCGTGAGATTCTTCAGTTACCAAGCCTAGGGGTTCAATTATTTGTTTCCAAGGTTAATGAAGTTAAGATCCGAGAGGTTGCCGAGTCTTCCGTCGTTGAGGAGGTAAAGAGGCGACAGTATGAGGATCCAGTTATGATACGGTATCGAGATACGGCTCTCTGAGAGGAGAAGAGCCTGTTTGAGTAGCACCGGATGAGGTGTTGTGATATGAGGATAGATTGTGTGTACCCGGTGCTGCAGGACTAGCCAACAGGTTTTAGGGGAGGCATACAGTGATTATTGCTCAAATTGTTCGGGATCGACTAAGTTGTGTCGTGACCGCAGATGTATGTATGGGTAAGATGACCAGAAAAGGGACGTAGCAGAGTTGTTGCTGAATATCCGAATTAGTAGCAGGTCATAGTTGAACACCAGAAGCCCAGTGGGCTATTACAGGTGATTTAGACCCCGACTTAGACATGGGAGGTAATTAAAATGGATCTTGTTACAGGGTGGCACTGTACTCAGATGAAGTGCGACTCCCTGGGGGTCATGGTAAATAGGCTGACGAAACCAGCCGTGTTCTTCCGATTAGGACCACTTACTCGACTGAGGTTCGTGCTAGCTTTTATAGCAGGGGGATTGTGAGACTGCACGGGGTTCCTACGTTTATGATGTCAGACAGATGAGCTCGATTACAGATAACTTCTGGAGGTTTTTCAGAAGGGTTTTAGGGACACAGGTGAGTCTCAGTGTTGCATTACACCCTCAGACCGACGAATGACAGAGCGTACTATCCGAGCACTTGAGGATAGGTTGCGGGCTGTGTTCTTGATTCGAGAAATAGCGGGAGGGTTAATTGCCTCTTGTTGTGTTACGTGCGATATGAATACCCTTCCGGTGTTCGGATGGCCTGTATGAGGCCTTGTATGTAGAAAGTGTAGATCGCCGGTTGGATGGTTCGACATAGGCGAGGTTGATTATTTGGTCGGACTTGATTCAGCGGGCTGTGGATAAGGCGAAGCTTATCCGGGAAAGATTATTAGTAAGCTTAGAGTCAGCAGAAGCTTTATGCAGATAACCGACATTGACACATGGGGTTCAGCTTGACATTTTAGTATGAGTATTGTTGTATGGCCTCGTGTGGTATTATTGGTATGTAGGGGTTGTAAAAGAAGACTTTGTCGCTATCTTTAAGTTTGACTCCCGAAAGAACATTCGGGGACGAATGTTTCTAAGGGGGGATAGAATGTTACACCCCGGAATTTCAGGATATGTTTATAAGAACGTACGTAAGAACTTAAAAATGTTAAGACTTGAGACGAGTAAAAATTTATCGAAATTTTTGGAATTGCCGGAAAAATGAAATATTGCGACGAATGGGAGGGCGACACGTGTCACCTCCCCCCCCCCCCCCTTTGTGGACTTGGACGAAATTGTCATGGTTAGAATGGTCATTTGACCATAATTTAAATGACCAAGTCTTGCAAAGACAAAGAGCTTGACATTGTTGACTTGTCAAATGCCACTTGGCTTGATCCTTGTGAAAAGCATTCTAACCACCCATTTGTTCTAATCTTGACCCTCCATCTTGTTATATATGTATACTAGTGCAAGACAAGCTTCAACACTTAGACAAATTTTACAAAAATCTTGAAGAACACAAATAGGGCTCTCGGCTTTGCACTAGGGTTTCAAGAGAAAAATTTTGTTTGTTGTCCAATAATCTCCCTACTTTAAACCAAGGTTCCTAAGGTTATTGTAAGGGTATCTCAATAGAAAGATCCCGGAAAAATGGTGTTTTCATATTAGTCGCAAGGAGGAAGCTAAAGGAGTTCTTCAACTTTGAAGTTGGAACTTGAAGATGAGTTATTCATAAGCTTCTAAGGGTTGCTTGGAGTGGATTGGAACGTCGAAAGGAGGAGCTAAAGTTGCTAAGGATCGACTTGTGATCTTGGATCATATTTGGGCTAATTGAGGTATAACCTTCATTTTACTTTTGTAATTGAAGATTCGATGTTATTATAAGTTAGAAATGATCATGTGATATGTGTTATGAAGATTGATAAGTGTTATGAAAATTTGGAAGTTCAAATCCGAAAATGACATGTTAAGCCATTTGAAATTGAAATACAATTTAGTCGATAATTAGAATCGTCGCATGTTTACCTACTTGAGGATTGTAGTAGTTATAATCAATTGTGGCTAGATAACATGTTATATTAAACCACTTGGATTGAAAAGAAATTGGAAGAAGAATTGGTATTTGTCACGACCCGACCCCGGGCCCGCGACTGGTGCCCTACCTGGGCACCCCTCTTGGTAAACATCAGAGAATAGCAGCGGAACATACACAACTAAAAAAAATACTTAAACATAAATTAACAACAGGCTAGCCGATAAGGCCACCTTCCGTAAAAATATACTCAATCCAGAAATAGAACAGTACATTTTTTTTTCTTTACAACCCAATCCACAATGTGACTACAGACCTCTAAGAATAACAACTCTGGCGGGACAGGGCCCCGCCATACCCCTGAATGTACAATAACCGACAATACCAGGGATAAGCCTCCGGAATAAAGGTGTTACACCCCGGAAGTTCCAGGATACGTTTCTAAGAACGTACGTAAGAACTCAAACGTTAAGATTTGAGACGTGTAAAAATTTATCGGAATTATGGAATTGTCGGAAAACGAAATATTGCGACGAACGGGAGGGCGACACGTGTCACCCCTCTTTATGGACATGGACGAAATGTGCAAGGGTGGAATGTTCAATTGACCATAATTTATGATGAAGTCTTGCAAGACAAATAAGCTTGACAACATTGACCAAGTCAATGACCCCACTTAGCTTGTTATTTAATTAAAATGAATCCAAACCACCCATTTGTTCTAATCTTGACCCTCCATATTTTTATATAAGCTCCCTAGTAGTGCAAGACTTTGTCATTCACTACACTTAGAAAATTTTTGAAACTTGTTCTTGCACTAGAGAGAGGGCTCACGGTTTAGGGGGTTTCCAAGAAGGAAAAATTTCCAATTTTTGTCCAATAATTCCCCCACCTTAAACCAAGGTACCTAAGGGTATTATAAGTGTTTCTCAATAGAAATATCCCGGAAAAATGGTGTTTTCATATTAGTCGCAAGGCGAAAACCTAAAGGGTTATTCAACTTTGAAGTTGAAACTTGAAGATGAGTTTTTCATAAGCTTCTAAGGGTGGCTTGGAGTGGATTGGAATGTCGGAAGGAGGAGCTAAAGGTGCTAGGGATCGACTTGTACTCTTGGAGCATATTTGGGCTAATTGAGGTATAATCTTCGTTTTACTTTTGTAATTGAAGATTTCATGTTATGATAAGTTATAAGTGGTCATGTGATATGTGTTATGAAGTTTGTTAAGTGTTATGGAATTGGAAGCTAAAATACGGAAATGTCATATTTAGCCATTTGAAATTGAAATCCAATTTGATCGATAAATTGAATTGTCGCATGTTACCTACTTGGAGAATGTAGTAGCTAGAATCAATTGCGGCTTGATATCTTATTATGCTACCAATTTGGATTGAAATGGAAATTGAATAAGAATTGGTATTGTTATATTTTGTTGTGAGCCAATTGGGGCTGTTTGGTTATTCATTTGCATTGGATTACCTTCTATATTATTGTGAGCCAATTGGGGCTGTTTGGTTATTCATTTCCATTGGATTACCTTCTATATTATTGTGAGCCAATTGGGGCTGTTTGGTTATTCATTTGTATTGGATTACCTTCTATTTTGTTGTGAGCCAATTGGGGTTGTTTGGTTATTGTATTTCGACCTTGGAAAAGGTGGCAAAGTTAGTAAAAACAAAGGAAGTGCTGTCCGATTTTTCGTAGAATTTAGTGACCTGCACTTGGAATATTCTACGTTTGAAACTAGAAGTTAATAGACGTACTATGGTCATTATAGGTTGACATACTACGTACGACGATTGGACTTAGCAAGTGGATTAAACCGAAGAGGTATGTGGAACTTTCTTATCTCTTGAGCATGATTAAGTTGTAAATGTATAGTACGGTGAGCGACAAGAGTTTGACAAATCTAGTCTATTTGATATCCTTGGCTTATTTTAAGAATGCCCAAGTTGTTTGAGTTAGGGAATTAACTCACTTGTTTATATTATAAGGATATCTTGGTTTTCAAAAGTTAAGAGACTTTAAGTATGTTGAAAGTATTTTGATACTTGTTTTTATGGAAAGTTTAAAGAGTGGTTTACTCTAAGTAACTTAAGTATGTTAAGGGACTTGAAGAGTTTTAAAGAATGTGATACTTGTTTCATTTTAAACGTATAAGTCCCTTGGAAAGGAAATTGTACTCGACTAAGGTATAAAGTGAATATAACGACTTTATGGGGAGTTGGTTATATTGGCTTTATGGAAAGATAAATGGCTTGATTTATTGAAAGGCAATTTGATTTAAGGCATCAATTGCCTAAGGTTTTAAAAGAAAGAAGTCACTTGATTTAGAAGCCTAAATGTATTTCTAAAAGGTATCGTGACTTGTCTTGAAAAGTAGTTATGACTTGATACTACGGTTATTAGTATCTTGGAAGTTATATATGAAAAAGAGTCATTTTTAAAAGAATAGAAGTACGTAGTACTTTGGGTTAGATTCCCGGATTTTATAATGACATGTTAGTGCCTTAAGTAAACTAAAATGAGAATGTATATGAATAAGGCTAATAAGAAGTTAGGGGGATTTCTTAACTTGCTTATTTATTGTATGATAAGCCGGTAGGGCTTATGTTATGTATGATGGCCGGTTGAGCTAGGGTAAGAGTATAAATGAGGGGTAAACCCCCAAGACGTTATACCACCGCCGGTGGTAAGAGTATAAATGAGGGGTAAACCCCCAAGACGTTATACCACCTGTTTCCGTGGATTTGCTACCCATGATGCGAGGAATACCTCATGCGAGTCCTTATGGGCTTATGCGGGTGAAATAGTCCCATGCGGGCGGGTACAGCCTATGCGAGGAATACCTCATGCGGGTCCACGCGATCTATGCGGGTGAAATAGTCCCAGGAATAGGATTGCTTAATGATACTGCGGGCGGGTGGTCCTGCTTTGATCGTGAGCCTCCTACTTTAGATATTGTAAGTATTCACCTATTTTACTCTCATTGTTAGTAAGGCACAGTGTACTGTTAATTGAGAAATCATACATGTCTCCAGTTTTATTTTAGACTCATGATTTCATTACAGTACTTTCAGTTTCACATATTTGGTACATGTTGTACTGACCTCCTTCGGGGGGCTGCGTTCATGCCGCAGGTAGAGTACAGGTTGCTGATCCTCGCTCTTAGGATCACTGTTCAGCTGTTGAGAAGCTCCTTTATTCCGGAGGCTTATCCCTGGTATTGTCGGTTGTTGTACATTCTGGGGTATGGCGGGCCTGTCACTTGAGTTGTTATTCTTAAGTGCTGTAGTCACATTGTGGTTTGGGTTGTAAAGAAAAAAATGTCTTATTGGTATAAGTTACGGAAGGTGGCCTTATCGGCTAGCTTTGTTGTTATTTTTGTTTAAGTATTTTATCGATTGTGTATGTTCATTTGCTATTCTCGATGTATGCCAAAGGGTGCCTGGTAGGGCGCGATCGCGTGCCGGTCAGGTCGTGAAAAAGTGGTATCAGAGCAGTTAGTCCTCAGAAAGTTTCTACAGACCGTGTCTAAGTAGAGTCTTGATTATCGGTGTGTTATGCACCACATCTATAATCAGGAGGCTGTAGGACATTTAGGGTTGGTTTCCATTCTTCTCACTCTAAGATCGTGCGATAGAGCTGTATGGTTAGGGTCGTCTCTCCCTAACAAGTTATGATTGTTTGCAGCTACGAGGAAGCGTGATGACCCAGGAAGGATTACGTGGGTTGCGTATCCAGGTTGGTAATGGCTGTAGTTGGTATTGTGACATACAACTATGCGGATTTATGTATGGGGGTCACATATGTGTTGCCTAGGATGATTTTAGATTACCAGGATTTGGTAAGGACTAAATAAATACCGGGAAGGTATGAAACAGTTTAATGAACTCTCATCAAGGTTTTACGTGCTAATTTGAGATAATTAGGTGATGATGAGTTGTGGGAGGATGTAATGGACCCTCAAGAGGGTGATTAAGGGACTTAATGTAAGACTATGTTAATAGATTAAGCTACGTAGAAGGATTTCGAGAATGGTACGGGTGAGATCCGTATGGAGTAAGTATGGTTGTTGTGGACAAGACAACACGATTATGGTATTACGAGAAGTTCTTGTACCCGGTTACGGGGGGCTGATAAGATAGGCTTGGAGCATGGAAATTGCGAGCCTAAAAATGTTGATAACCACCGAGACCTTAGGTATATAAGGCCTTCTCGGGTAGTAAAAAGTTAAGACAGACCTAGGAAAAGAGTTAAGTACGACGCCGAGTCGGGTTGGGGATCTATTAAGGGTCGCCCCCATAGCTTGAAATGAAATGGGATCGGTTGGTAGTAGTCCCGCTACGTGACAAGGTCACGAGGGTGCAAGGCCCAAGTTTAGTTAGTCATTTTACGGGTTCGTGGACGTGTTCCACCGGAACCAGGTTGTGAGAGCCGGAATGGGCCTTGTATTGATTAATTTAGTAACTTCAAAGAGTTGAGGCCAGAATTAGTATGGAATTTTGTGTACGTATGCTAGTATAAGTTTGGAAGTACGGGAAGAATATGACCAGTGACAAAGAAAGCAACCAAGTGTAAAGAAATAAAGCCGAATCTATGAGAACCTTTCGAGGTGACTACACCCGTGAGTGTTGGGTGGTAGCTGAGCGGGTAGATAATTTCCGGTAACGATAAAGTCGTTGGACCCAGCAGAGCTGTTATGATAGAAATTGATGTTACTACGAGTACAGACTAGTTGGCCTCTTGTTATGCCAACGTGGACTACAGAGAGAGATTGATTCGGTACCAGTTTCCCGATAAGCCGGTTATCGAGTGAAAAGGAAGAGAAGTGGTAGTAACCAGTGAATTATCCTTCCTTCTTTAGCATCATTGTTTTTCTTTTTAAGTCTGTGTGACTTGTTTCACTTGGGGTAAATTGACGCAGAAAGTATGTAATAATTGAATTTGGAGGAAGTTGTGTTAAGTGCCCTTGGAAGTACTTGGAGTTGGTTTGGTGTGGCGGTCAGGGCCACGACCTTCCAGATAATTTCAGGAAAATATGCAAGGCATGAATAAGATAAACGCAGTCTTGCGGCAGAAAGTCGAGGCATCTTTGGTAGGTTTGAAAATCTGCATGACTTTAAGGCGGTGCGTGACGATTAGCTAATTACTGGACCGCAAGAGGACCCTGTGATTAGGGTTGTGACTCCAAGGAAAGTTTAAGAAAGGGAGATAAGTTCTCTTCCCCACGTAAAAGGTCAGTTTTGCGTATTATGGGGTTGCGTGTACCCATGTTGTTAGACGAAGGATATAAGACTGGTAAGGTCTTCGGTATCGTCATACCATAGGTTACAGTTGTAGATAACCGTGGGAAAAGTGTTGTGTTGGGGTAATTAAGAACGACGTACGAATTGGTCGGGGAAGTACCGTAAATATATAAATGTAGGTTGCACGAGATATGTTTACCCCAGATCAGTGTAAAGACCATTAGTAGATAATGGGCAGTAAGAACATTTCGAGAAAATGTGGTAACACCTAGTTATAGGCTCTGCAACTGGGAAAGGAAAAATCGGGTTACTGCTTGACGAGATCAAGGAAAACCTCCCCCCCCCCTAAAAATGTGATTGACAGTAAGTCTTAGCCGTGAGGCAAGCAAAGGAATCAAATCTAAGTTTAGTGACCAAGTTTGGTTGCAACAAAAAGGGAATCAGGAACCATAAGTGAGATTAAGGATACCCGAATACTTCGCAGGAATTAGAAAGGTTTCCAGTTATTGGAAGTTAGTTGACCACGACTACAGTTCTAACCCCTCCTGTAAGACTAGAGGGTTAGGTTATTATGTTAGCACGTTGAGTGTTGGGCTAGGTTGTGTGCTGACGCAACCCGATAGGGATAGAACCTATGTTTTCCCGGTAGTTAGGGAAGCAGGAAAGGAAATTACGCCACTTCCGATTTTGAGCTGGCGGCAGTTAAATCATGCCTTGAAGATTTGGGGGGCATGACGTATTTATAGACTTCATATGGATATTTGTGCAGACCACAAAAGCCTCCGGTATATCTGCAGACTGAGGCAGTAGAATTTGCGACAGGGATGATGGTTAGAGTTACTCAAGGATTGTGATATTGATATCTATACCATCCGGGAAAGCCAAGATTCTGAGATACTCTTTGTCGTGGACCTAAGGGTAGTCTGCCAGATGGGCAGCCAGATAGACAGGATGTGGTCCGTGAGATTCTTCAATTACCGAGCCTAGGGGTTCGATTATTTGTTTCCAAGGTTAATGAAGTTCAGATCCAGAGGTTGCGAGTCTTCCATTGTTGAGGAAGTAAAGAGCGGCAGTATGAGGATCGATTCACGATCTGGTATCGAGATACGGCTCTCCGAGAGGAGAAGAGCCTGTTTGAGTAGCACCGGATGGGGTGCTGTGAGATGAGGATAGATTGCGTGTGCCCGGTACTGCAGGACTAGTCAGCAGGTTATAGGGGAGGCATACAGTGCTTATTGTTCACACTGTTCGAGGTCGACCAAGTTGTGTCGTGACCTCAGATGTATGAATGGGTAAGATGACCGGGAAAGGGACATAGCGGAGTTTACTGCTTAGTGTCCGAGTTAGTAGCAGGTCATGGTTGTGCACCAGAAGCCCAGTGGGCTATTGCAGGCGATTGAAATCCCAACCTAGATATGAGAAGTATTTATTATGGATCTTGTTACAGGGTGGCATCGTACTCAGAGGAAGTGCGACTCCCTGGGGGTCATGGTAATTAGGCTGGCGAAACCAGCCGTGTTCTTTCGGATTTGGGACCACTTACTCGGCTGAGGATTATGCTAGCTTGTATAGCAGGAGTATTGTGAGACTGCACGGGGTTCCTACGTTTATGATGTCAGACAGATGAGCTCGATTACAGATAACTTCTGGAGGTTTTTCAGAAGGGTTTTAGGGACACAGGTGAGTCTCAGTGTTGCATTACACCCTCAGACCGACGGACAGGCAGAGCGTACTATCCAGGCATTTAGGGATAGGTAGCGGGCCTGTGTTATTGATTCCAGGGGTAGCTGGGAAGGTTATTTGCCTCTTGTTGTGTTACGTACGATAACAGATACCCTTCCAGTATTCGGATGGCCCTGTATGAGGCCTTGTATGTAAGAAAGTGTAGATCGCCGGTTGGTGGGTTTGACATAGACGAGGTTCGGTTAATTGGTCCAGACTCGATTCAGCGGGCTGTGGATAAGGCGAAGCTTATCCGGGAAGGATTATTAGTAAAGCTTAGAGTCGTGAAGCTTATCTGAGATAACAAGCGTTGACACATGGGGTTCAGCTTGACATTTTAGTATGAGTACTGTTGTGTGGCCTCGTGTGGTATTTTTGGTATGTAGGGGTTGTAAAAGAAGACTTTGTCGCTATCTTTAAGTTTGACTCCCGAAAGAACATTCGGGGACGAATGTTTCTAAGGGGGGAAGAATGTTACACCCCGGAAGTTCCAGGATACGTTTCTAAGAACGTACGTAAGAACTCAAACGTTAAGATTTGAGACGTGTAAAAATTTATCTAATTATGGAATTGTCGGAAAGCGAAATATTGCGACGAGCGGGAGGCGACACGTGTCACCCCCTTTATGGACATGGACGAAATGTGCAAGGGTGGAATGTTCAATTGACCATAATTTATGATGAAGTCTTGCAAGACAAATAAGTCGACAACATTGACCAAGTCAATGACCCCACTTAGCTTGTTATTTAATTAAAATGAATCCAAACCACCCATTTGTTCTAATCTTGACCCTCCATATTTTATATAAGCTCCTAGTAGTGCAAGACTTTGTCATTCACTACACTTAGAAAATTTTGAAACTTGTTCTTGCACTAGAGAGAGGGCTCACGGTTTAGGGGGTTTTCAAGAAGGAAAAATTTCCAATTTTTGTCCAATAATTCCCCCACCTTAAACCAAGGTACCTAAGGGTATTATAAGTGTTTCTCAATAGAAAGATCCCGGAAAAATGGTGTTTTCATATTAGTCGCAAGGCGAAAACCTAAAGGGTTATTCAACTTTGAAGTTGAAACTTGAAGATGAGTTTTCATAAGCTTCTAAGGGTGGCTTGGAGTGGATTGGAATGTCGGAAGGAGGAGCTAAAGGTGCTAGGATCGACTTGTACTCTTGGAGCATATTTGGGCTAATTGAGGTATAATCTTCGTTTTACTTTTGTAATTGAAGATTTCATGTTATGATAAGTTATAAGTGGTCATGTGATATGTGTTATGAAGTTTGTTAAGTGTTATGGAATTGGAAGCTAAAATCCGGAAATGTCATATTTAGCCATTTGAAATTGAAATCCAATTTGATCGATAAATTGAATTGTCGCATGTTACCTACTTGGAGAATGTAGTAGCTAGAATCAATTGCGGCTTGATATCTTATTATGCTACCAATTTGGATTGAAATGGAAATTGAATAAGAATTGGTATTGTTATATTTTGTTGTGAGCCAATTGGGGCTGTTTGGTTATTCATTTGCATTGGATTACCTTCTATATTATTGTGAGCCAATTGGGGCTGTTTGGTTATTCATTTGCATTGGATTACCTTCTATATTATTGTGAGCCAATTGGGGCTGTTTGGTTATTCATTTGCATTGGATTACCTTCTATTTTGTTGTGAGCCAATTGGGGTTGTTTGGTTATTGTATTTCGACCTTGGAAAAGGTGGCAAAGTTATTAAAAACAAAGGAAGTGATGTCCGATTTTCCGTAGAATTTAGTGACCTGCACTTGGAATATTCTACGTTTGAAACTAGAAGTTAATAGACGTACTATGGTCATTATAGGTTGACATACTACGTACGGCGATTGGACTTAGCAAGTGGATTAAACCGAAGAGGTATGTGGAACTTTCTTATCTCTTGAGCATGATTAAGTTGTAAATGTATAGTACGGTAGACGTACAAGAGTTTGACAAATCTAGTCTATTTGATATCCTTGGCTTATTTTAAGAATGCCCAAGTTGTTTGAGTTAGGGAATTAACTCACTTGTTTATATTATAAGGATATCTTGGTTTTCAAAAGTTAAGAGACTTTAAGTATGTTGAAAGTATTTTGATACTTGTTTTTATGGAAAGTTTAAAGAGTGGTTTACTCTAAGTAACTTAAGTATGTTAAGGGACTTGAAGAGTTTTAAAGAATGTGATATTTGTTTCATTTTAAACGTATAAGTCCCTTGGAAAGGAAATTGTACTCGACTAAGGTATAAAGTGAATATAACGACTTTATGGGGAGTTGGTTATATTGGCTTTATGGAAAGATAAATGGCTTGATTTATTGAAAGGCAATTTGATTTAAGGCATCAATTGCCTAAGGTTTTAAAAGAAAGAAGTCACTTGATTTAGAAGCCTAAATGTATTTCTAAAAGGTATCGTGACTTGTCTTGAAAAGTAGTTATGACTTGATACTACGGTTATTAGTATCTTGGAAGTTATATATGAAAAGAGTCATTTTTAAAAGAATAGAAGTCGTAGTACTTTGGGTTAGATTCCCGGATTTTATAATGACATGTTAGTGCCTTAAGTAAACTAAAATGAGAATGTATATGAATAAGGCTAATAAGAAGTTAGGGGGGTTTCTTAACTTGCTTATTTATTGTATGATAAGCCGGTAGGGCTTATGTTATGTATGATGGCGGTTGAGCTAGGGTAAGAGTATAAATGAGGGTAAACCCCAAGACGTTATACCACCGCTTCAGGTAAGAGTATAAATGAGGGTAAACCCCAAGACGTTATACCACTGTTTAGTTGATTTGCTACCCATGATGCGAGGAATACCTCATGCGAGTCCTTATGGGCTTACGCGGGTGAAATAGTCTCACGCGGTAGTCTGACCTATGCGAGGAATACCTCATGCGGGTCCACGCGATCTATGCGGGTGAAATAGTCCCGTGAATAGGATTGCTTAATGATCTGCGGGCGGGTGGTCTGCTTTGATCGTGAGCCTCCTACTTTAGATATTGTAAGTATTCACCTATTTTACTCTCATTGTTAGTAAGGCACGATTATCGTTAATTGAGAAATCGTACATGTCTCCGTTTATTTTAGACTCATGATTTCATTATGCGATTTCTGGCCACATATTTGGTACATGTTGTCGACCTCCTTGAGGCTGCGTTCATGCCGCAGTAGAGTGCTGATTCGATCCTCGCTCTTAGGATCACTGTTCACCGTTGAGAAGCTCCTTTATTCGGAGGCTTATCCTCGGTATTGTCGGTTGTTGTACATTCGGGGTATGGCGGGGCCTGTCCCTTGAGTTGTTATTCTTAGAGTGCTGTAGTCACATTGTGGTTTGGGTTGTAAAGAAAAAAAAATGTCTTGTTTTATTGGTATAAGTTACGGAAGGTGGCCTTATCGACTAGCTTTGTTGTTATTTTATGTTTAAGTATTTTATCGATTGTGTATGTTCATTGCTATTCTCTCGATGTATGCCAAAGGGGTGCCTGGTAGGGCACGATCGCGTGCCGGGGTCGGGTCGTGACAAAGGAGCTTCTCAACGGTGAACGGTGATCCTAAGAGCGAGGATCAGCACAGACTTTACTGCGGCATGAACGCAGCCCAAGGAGGTCAAGACAACATGTACCAAATATGTGGCCGAAATCTTGCAATAAAATCATAAGTCTAAAATAAAGCGGAGACATGTATGATAACTCAATTAACGATAATGTGCCTTACTAACAATGAGTAAATAGGTGTATACTTACAATATAAAGTAGGAAGCTCACGATCAAAACAGGACCACCCGCCGCAAGATGTCATTAAGCAATCCTATTCCGGGACTATTTCACCGTATAGATCGCGTGGACCCGCATGAGGTATTCTCGCATGGAACTATTTCACCCGCATAAGCCCTTACGGACTCGCATGAGGTATTCCTTGATAGGTGGACCGCGCGTGGGACTATTTCACCCGCATAAGCCATACGGACTCGCATGAGGTATTCCTCGCATCGTGGGTAGCAAATCCACGGAAATATGCAATGCCACAAACCCGGGGAATGACCCCGCAATTATTACTGAACTACTAGCACAAATCCGGCTATCACATATAACATAAGCACTACCGAAACATCATACAATATATAAGCAAGTTAAACCCCCAACTTCTTATTATTCTGTTTCATATACACTCTCATTTTAGTTTACTTAAGGCACTAACATGTTCTTTATAAAAATCCGGGAATTTAACCCAAAGTACTACGTACTTCTATTCTTTTAAAATGACTCATTTCATTTATAAAACTTCCAAGATACTAATAACCGTAGTATCAAGTTACAATTTCTTTTCAAGACTAGTCACAATACTTTTTAGAAATAAAATTAGGCTTCTAAATCAAGTGACTTCTTCTCTCGTAAAAGCCTTAGGCAATTGATGCCTTTAAATCAAATTGCCTTTCAATAAAATCAAGCCATTTATCTTTCCATAAAGCCAATATAACCAACGCCCCATAAAGTCGTTATATTCACTTTATACCTAAGTCAAGTACAATTTCCTATCCAAGGGACTTATACGTTTAAAACGAAACAAGTATCACATTCTTTAAAACTCTTCAAGTCCCTTAACATGCTTAAATTACTTAGAGTAAACCACTCTTTAGACTTTCCATAAAGCTATTATAACCGACTTCCCATAAGGCCGTTATACTAGCCTTATACATTAGCAATTTACATTTTTCCTTATAACCAAAAGACTTAAACTTTCCAACAAACAAGTATTAAAATACTTTCGACATACTTAAAGTCTCTTAACTTTTGAAAATCAAGATATCCTTAATATTTAATCAAGTGAGTTAATTCCCTAACTCAAACAACTTGGGCATTCTTAAAATAAGCCAAGGATATCAAATAGACTAGATTTGTCAAAATCTTGTACGTCTACCGTACCATACATTTACAACTTAATCATGCTCAAGAGATAAGAAAGTTCCACATACCTCTTCGGTTTAATCCACTTGCTAAGTCCAATCGCCGTACGTAGTATGTCAACCTATAATGACCATAGTACGTCTATTAACTTCTAGTTTCAAACGTAGAATATTCCAAGTGCAAGTCACTAAATTCTACGGAAAATCGGACAAAGACTTCCTTTGTTTTTACTAACTTTGCCACCTTTTTCAAGGCGAATACAATAACCAAACAGCCCCAATTGGCTCACCACAATTTATAAGGTAGTTCAATACAAATGAATAACCAAACAAATTGATGGGCTCACCACAAACGATAACAAACTAGTCTAAACTATAATGTCAATTCGGCAATTAGGTAACAATACAAATCGTTTCCAATTCCTTTTTAATCCTAGTGGTTTAGTATAACATGATATCAAGCCGCAATCGATTACAACTACTACAATCCTCAAGTAGGTAAACATGCGACGATTCTAATTAACGACCAAAATTGTATTTCAATTTCAAAGGCTAATCATGTCCCTTTCGGTTCTAGGCTACAATCCATGTCACTTATCAAACTTCATAATACAAATCACATAATCACATATAACTTATCATAACATGAAATCTTCAATTACAAAAGTAAAACGAAGATTATACCTCAATTAGCCCAATTATGATCCAAGATCACAAGTCGCTCCTTAGCAACTTTAGCTCCTCCTTTCGACGTTCCAATCCACTCCAAGCAACCCTTAGAAGCTTAAGAATAACTCTTCTTCAAGTTCCAACTTCAAAGTTGAATAACCCCTTAGGTTTTTGCCTTGCGACTAATACGAAAACATCATTTTTCCGGGATCTTTCTATTGAGAAACACTTACAATACCCTTAGGTACCTTGGTTTAAAGTGGGGAGATTATTGGACAACAATTGAATTTTTTTCTTTTGAAACCCTCCTAAAGCCGTGAGCTTTCTAGTGGGCAAGAACAATTTCTTGAAAATTTTCTAAGTGCAAATGGCCTTGTCTTGCTACTAAGGTTGATAATATAATCAAATGGAGGGTTAAGATTAGAACAAATGGTTGGTTAGGATGCACTTCACAAGGATCAAGCCAAGTGGCATTGACTTGGTCAACAATGTCAAGCTCTTGCCTTTGCAAGACTTGATCTTTTAAATTATGGTCAAATGACCATTTCCCCCATGTCAATTTCGTCCAAGAGTATTAAGGGGGGTGACACGTGTCGCCCTCCCGTTCGTCGCAATATTTCATTTTCCGACAAATTCCAAAATTTTGATAAATTTTTACTCGTCTCAAATCTTAACATTTGAGTTCTTATGTACGTTCTTAGAAACATATCCTGAAATTTCCGGGGTGTAACATTCTTCCCCCCTTAGAAACATTCGTCCCCGAATGTTCTTTCGGGAGTCAACTTAAAGATAGCGACATAGTCTTCTTTTACAACCCCTACATACCAATAATGCCACACTTGGCCACATAACAATACTCATACTAAAATGTCAAGCTGAACCCCCTGTGTCAATGTCGGTTATCTGCATAAAGCTTCTGCTGACTCTAAGCTTACTAATAATCTTTCCCGGATAAGCTTCGCCTTATCCACAGCCCGTTGAATCAAGTCTGGACCAAATAACTGAACCTCGCCTATGTCGAACCATCCAACCGGCGATCTACACTTCTTACATACAAGGCCTCCTACAGGGCCATCTAAAAACTGGAAGGGTATCTATTATCGTACGTAACAAGACAAGAGGCAATTAACCTTCCCGGCTATTCCTGAAATCAAAAACACAGGCCCGCAACCTATCCTCAAGTGCTTGGATAGTACGCTGCTGGCCGTCGGTCCGAGGTAATGCACATCGAGACTCACTGTGCCCCTAATCCGCCGAAAAACCTCCGAAGTTATCCGCAACCGAGCTCAAATGCATCGTCATCATAAACGTAGGAACCCCGTGCAGTCTCACAATCTCTCTGCTATACAAGCAAGCCTAATCCTCAGCCGAGTAAGTGGTCCCAATCCGAAAGAACACGACCGGTTTCGCCAGCCTAAATACCATGACCCCGGTCGACTTCTCCGAGTACGATGCCACCGTAACAAGATCCATAAAATACTCATCGCTAGGTTGGGATTTCAATCGCTGCAATAGCCCACTGGCTTCGGTACACAACCATGACCTGCTACTAATTCGGACACTAAGCAGTAAACTCTGCTATGTCCCTTTTTCCGGTCATCTTACCCATACATACATCTGAGGTCACGACACGACTTAGTCAAACTCGAACAGTGCGAGCAATAAGCACTGTATGCCTCCCCTAAAACCTGCTGACTAGTCCTACAGCACCGGGTACATGCAATCTATCCTCATCTCACAGCACCCCATCTGGTGCTACTCAAACAGGCTCTTCTCTCCTCGGAGAGTCGTATCTCGATACCGTATCATAACTGGATCCTCATACTGTCGCCTCTTTACTTCCTCAACGATGGAAGACTCGGCAACCTCTCGGATCTAAACTTCCTTAACTTGGAAGCAATTAATCGAACCCCTAGGCTCGGTAACTGAAGAATCTCACGGACCACGTCTTGTCTATCTGGATGCCCACCTGGCAGGCTACCCTCAGGTCCGCGACAAGGAGTATCTGTAACTGTCTTGGCTTTCCCCGGATGGTATAGGGTATCAATATCACAATCCCTGAGTAACTCTAGCCACCATCGCTGTCGCAAATTCTCGCCTCGGCTGCAGATATCTCGGAGGCTTTTGTGGTGCACAAATATCCACATGAAGTGCGTATATACGCCCCGCCCCAAATCTTCAAGGCATGATTTAGCGCCGACTCTAAATCGTGAGTGGCGCAATTTCCTTTCCTGCTTCCCTAACTACCGGGAAAACATAGGCTCTATCCTTCTCGGGTTGCGTCAGCACACAACCTAGCCCAACACCCAACGTGTTATCAATATAATCTAACCCTCTAGTCTCACAGGAGGGGTTAGAACTATAGTCGTGGTCAACTTATCTTCCAATAACTGAAAGCCTTTCTCATTCCTGCGAAGTATTCGGGTATCCTTAATCTCACTTATGGTTCCTGATTCCCTTTTTGTTGCAACCAAACTTGGTCACCAACTTAGACTTAATTCCTTTGCTTGCCTCATGGCTAAGACTTACTGTCAATCACAATTTAGGGGGGGGGAGGTTTTCCTTGATCTCGTCAAGTAGTAACCCGGTTTCTCCTTTCCCAGTTGTAGAGCCTATAACTAGGTGTTACCACATTTTCTCGAAATGTTCTTACTGTCCATTATCTACTAATGGTCTTTACACTCGTCTGGGGTAATCATGACCCGTGCAACTTACATTAATATCTTTACGATACTTCCTCGACCAATTCGTACGTCGTTCTTAATTACCCCATAACAACACTTTTCCCACGGTTATCTACAACTGTAACCTATGGCATGTCGATACCGAAGACCTTACCTATCTTATATCCTTCGTATAACAACATGGGTACACGCAACCCCATAATACGTAAAACTGTCTTTTTTATGTGGGGGAGAAAACTTATCTCCCCTTTCTTAAACTTTCCTGGGCGTCACAACCCCAATCACCGGGTCCTCTCGCGGTCCAATAATTATCTAATCATCACGCACCGCCTTTAAGTTCGTGTAGATTTTCCAACCTACCAAAGATGCCCTCAGCTTTCCGCCGGCAGCATTCGTACTTATTTTATCCTTGCCTTCCACGTTTTCCTGAAATTATCCGGAAGGTCGTGGCCCTGACCGCCACACCAAACCAACTCCAAGTACCTCCAAGGGCACTTAACATAAATTCCTCCAAGATCAATTTTTACATACTTTCTGCGTCAATTTACCTCAAGTGAACAAGTCACACAGTCTTAAAAAGAATAACCATGATGCCAAAGAAGGAAGGATAATTCACTGGTTACCACCACTTTTCTCCCTTTACACTGGATAATCAGCTTACCAGAAAACTGGAATCGAGCCAAACTCTCTCTGCAGTCAACGTTGGCATCACAAGAGGCCAACTAGCCCGAACTCATAATGACCTCAATGTATGTCATAAATGCTCTGCTGGGTCCAACGACTTTATCGTTACCGGCAATTATTATCTACCTGCTCAGCTACCACCCAACACTCACGGGTGTAGTCACCTCGAAAGGTTCTCATGGATTCAGGCTTTATTTCTTTACACTTGGTTGCTCTCTTTTTCACTGGTCGCACTCTTTCTGTACTTCCAAACTTATTCCAGCTTACATACATAAATTCCATACTAACTCTGGCCTCCACTCTTTGGAGTTACAAAATTAAACAACATAAGGCCAGTTCCGGCTCTCGCAACCTGGTTCCGGTGGAATGCGTCCACGAACCCGTAAAACGATTAACTAGACTTGGGCCTTACACCCTCGTGACTCTGTCACGTAGCGGGACTACTACCAACTGATCCCATTTCATTTCAAGCTATGGGGCGACGCTTAATAGATCCCCAACCCGACTCGGCGTCATATTTAACTCTTTCCGTGGTCCGTCTTAACCCTTTACTACCCGAGAAGGCCTTATATACCTAAGGTCTCGACGGTTATTGTTATACCCCGTATTTCCAGAGTATGTACGTGAGGGCGTACGTATACAATTTGAGCCTTAAAGTAGGCATAGGTTCGAATTTGTGCATAACTACCAAAAGGAGTCGTTTTTCGACGAAACGTTTCCACAGCTTTCGTAGGGAAAATTCCGGCTATGTCAATAATAATTTTTGCGGATTTTTCCGAGAGACGTAACATTTTGGACCAACGGGAGGGTGACATGTGTCACCCTCACATTGGAAACGGGCGACAACATTGGACGATTGGGTCTTGTGTAGTAGGTAGGATATTTTGTGCAAGTTGTGTGGTAGATGGATAAGGTACACATGGTTGAAATCTAGCCCTACACTTGCCTTACACTTGGAGTGATCTTGGCCATTGGTTGGCCATGGCTTGACCTATAAATACCCCTCTAAGTTGATGAACTTCTTCATCCTAAATTGTTCTAAGTCTTGAAAAATCCTCCCCTCTCCAGTGAGCTTTTTGTCAACCCCCCTCGCCCCCCCTCTAGCCTAAGTGGTTCGGCCGCGGCCCCCTCCTAGCCTAGCCTAAAGTATCCCCTCCCTCGCGAGGTGCTAGCGTGGTACCCCACTAGCCTAGTTGTTTTCGTATAATACCCCTTGTTGTGGTATAGAAATACTCTCCTAGTATTGTTATAATGCCCAAATACCTTGTAGTATTCCCAAGGTTACACTTATACAAAAGCCCAGAAAATACTATTATACTTCCCTAAGTCACAAAACGAAACCCTAAGGAAAACCTTCATAGTCGGTTGAAGTGTTTAAGTAAAAGTTGCGAAGAACTTCTAAGGGTTGTTTAGAGCGGATTGGAGCGCCGGAGTAGGAGCTAAACGTTGTTCAGGATCGACATATAACTTGGATAATTTTGGGCTTATCGAGGTAAACACTCTTGACCTTCTGTTGTAATTGGGAATTACATGTTGTAGGAGTATATAGTTAAAGTATACTATATATGGAACTGATCATAATTGTGCGGCAATGTCTTTTGACTTAAGCCTGAATAATACTTACGGCAATGTCGTGCGACTTAAGGCTGAATTTAAAGAAGAGAACTGAACTGTAATTACATAGGTGTATTACGATGAGACTTGTGTAGTATTCGTGAGTATAATTGTACACGGCCGGTTAGCCGTGCAAACCCCCCCCCCCCTGGTTGGCTTAGTAGCCGGCCTCGATAGAGGAGGAGATTTCTGTTTGTTGCGGGGAAAGTGGTCTTTGCGAATTTTACGTAGGATATTCTACATTGAGAGCTAAGATATTAATAGGCGCCTTGTGGCCTCTATAGGTTGAAATACTACGTGTGGCGCGGTCTACTCGGCTTAAGGTGTAGCCAAGCGGTTTGAGGTACTTGGGCGTTTTGCTATTAGTCGATAATCGTCGCGAGGTATGTGAACTTCTTCCTATCTTTTCGGCATGATATATGTATAACTATGTAGTACGGTGAGCGTCATGTGTTAAATGTATTTGATTGGTTTAAAACATAAAGTGTTATAACGGCTTTATGGGAAGTTGGTTATAACAGCTTTATGTAGATAAGAAAATGCTTTGTGATTGTTAAAAGGTAACTGATTTGACTTATAACTGACTTGATGTGTGATAATAAAGAACTTGAAGTCTTTCATTAAGAAACCCTTTTTGAAAGGAGAGTAATACTTGGTTTTGAGAACTTAAGAGTTATACTAGCTTTATGGGAAGTTAGGTATAACGTCTAAAAGAGATAAAAAGAATGGCTATTTGATCTTAGAAGTTAAGAGACTTGATCTTATAAGATAAGAGACTTAACTTAATTAAATTGATTTGAAAGTTGTAAGATGTGTGAAACCTCATTCGTGAGTAATGAGTACTTGGTTTTTAAAGGAATAATGTTTTACTGATTTCGGAAATCAGAATGTGTATCGACAAACCACTGCAGCGCTAATAAAGGAAAATGTATTGAATAATTAAGTATTATTAAAACCAGTAGAAACCTCCATCTGCATAGAAACTAAGATGAGACAAAATGATGTTACATTTCCTAGATCATGGCTGCTTAAATAAGATTGTTACAAACAAGAATAACCTACTCGCCTATGGCATATGTTACTCAATTGTTTTAAAAGAGATTAAGACATTGAACTATGAAACTTTTCTAAAAAGAGACTTGTGTAATTGAAATTAGGCAAACTGGAACTTTAGGGAAAAGAAAGGCATTGCGTTGTCTTAAAATGGTTTAAAACATAAAGTGTTATAACAGCTTTATGGGAAGTTGGTTATAACGACCTTATGAAAACAAAAGAAGGGTTTTATCATTGGTTTTAATATGGTGACTTGGCTTTAAAAAGAAAAGTGTTTTGGTCTAAAAAGAAGGCATGGTGTTGCCTTAATTTGGTTTTAAAAAGGAAAGTATGGAAATCGTTTTGGTTTACTTAAAAGATATAAGTCACTCTATTTTTATACTACGGGTATCGGGTGACTTTTATAAAAGGAATAGATCTCTTTAAAAGGAATTTAACGTACGTAGTACTTTAGGGTTAAAACCCGGACCTTGGCATAAAATGAAAATACTTTGAGTTGTGAAACTTGCCTATGCTTGTTGTTGTGAAACTTGCCTATGCTTGTTGTTGTAAAACTTGCCTATGCTTGTCGTGATAGCCTTTGTTGTGCAAGAATTGTGTTTCTATACTACCGCGCCTCTCGATGGAGGGTCGGTTGACTTGTTGAGAACTTATTTGGACGTCAGCGGCGGTGGAGAAATTCCGCAGATGCGTTCTCGCTGGTAGTGTTACTTTTGCTAATCGCTTTGGACATCGACACGATGTGTAGCGCGCGGGTATGCTTCCATTTTGATCCGCCTTATTGTTTCCCTTTGGACATATCGACACGATCGCGTGGCGCGCGGGTATGCTTCCATTTGGAATGCCGTCTTATTGTTTCCGTTGGACATCGACACGATCGTAGCGCTGCGGGTATGCTTCCATTTGGAATGTTGTCTTAGTGTTTCCCTTTGGACATACTGACACGATGCGTAGCGCACGGGTATGTTCCCATTTGGATTGCTGTCTTGTTGCTATCATATCATAGACTGCCGGCGGTGAGGAAGGAATTCCACGCACGCAGTGATGATTTGAAGGCGTGAGTCACGACTTAATATGATTGTTTATATGTTGTGTCTTGTAGTTTGGTTATCATACATGTCTCTCGCTTTATTTAGATCGCTATGATTTCATTTCTGATATGTTCTGATTTCACATACTGTACTGTTGTCGACCTCCTTGGGGCTGCGTTCATGTCGCAGTAGAAATCTACCGTCGATTCCGCGTTTAGGATCTCATTTGGCGTCTTGGGAAGCTCCGTTCCTTGGAGGCTTATCTTTGGTATGTTACCACGAGTGCAGTAGGTCCTTGTACATTCGAGGGTATGGCGGGGCCTGTCCCGTCATAGTTGTTGCATAAATCTTAGATGTCCAGCTTTGTTGTAGGCGGGGTTGTAAGGATTATGAATCGCTCAAATGTCTTTATGTATATATGCTAAAAGGCAAATTTTTGTTGGCTTTGTTTATTTATCATGTCTCTTAATTTATGTTCATGTTTTTATTTCCTGATTTTCTCGATGTTGTATCACTAGGGTGCCCGGTAAGGCACGATCACGGGCAGGTTCGGTCGTGACAAAAGTGGTATCGAGCGATTAGTCCTCGGAAAGTGTCTGCACCGTGTCTAGTAGAGTCTTGATTATCGGTGTGTTGTGCACCACATCTATAATCGAGGCTATAGGACATTTAGGATTGGTTTCCATTCTTCTCATTACGAGATCGTGCCTTAGAGCCGTGTTGTAAGTTGGACCCTCCGACGTATTTCGTTTTACGATTATGCCTCGCGCAAGGCAACCCGGGCGAAGAAGGCAAAGCGTGAAGAGAGATACGAGTAGAAGCGGGCGATCTCTACGAGACGCGATGCACGAGCCTCGATCCTACGGTAGGCGAGAGAGATGGGTTACAAGAGATGGCGATTAATGGCGTGGTTATGGCGAACTTGAGATAGGCTGGATCAGGCGATTCGATCCAGTAGCACCCATAGTTCACCCCCGAGCAGACAGTTTGAGACTACGGGATTTTCTGAATTGTAGGTCGCCCGAGTTTTATGGGTCGAGGCCTGAGGATGATCCGCAGGAGTTCATCCGGCGATTCTGACGGATCATGAGTGATCAAGGCATCGGAGACCGAGTCGGTGGTCTAAGTTCACATCGGCTGCGTGATACCGCATGATCGTGGTTTGATCGTGAGCTATCCCGGGAGAGCATGCACTTCCAGCTTTGGGGCGAGTTCTCGAGGCATTTCTTGCACATTTCTTGCCTCCACAGATGAGGAGGGCTCGGTCCGAAAGATTTTTGGTGTTGCGGCAGAACGGGCGTTCGGTTCGGGATTACAATGTGGAGTTCGACTCATTGGCGTGACGTCCCGCATTAGTAGCTAGTATGGAGGATCGAGTGCACCGATATGTTCTGAGGCTCGATGATTACCTAGCGAGAGTTGTTCGGGTGTAGCTCTTGGTGGGCATGGACATTGCTCGCGTGCAGCTTATGCACTTGGAGGTGAGGCGGAGAAATCGGCGAAATGACCAAGTCGTGAAGAGGCGAGCAGGTCCTGGTGACTTTCGAGGCGGACCGCCAGTGAGAACTAGTTATGCGCCTCGCCAAGATCTGAGTGGTCCTCCACAATCTTGAGCATCCAGAGTATTCGGAGCGGTCGGGGCTCGAGGTTCAGATTTTCGGAGAGTAGGGTGTTAGCGGTGAAGCCACCCTACCTCGTTGTGACTTGTGGTAGACTCCACGATGGGGAGTGTCGTGCTAGTCCGGAGTTTGTTTTACATGCGGCCAGCGAGGCCATTTTGGGAGAAACTGTCCAGGTGGGTAGCATGGTAGGATAGCATGCACTACGAGATCGATTGCGGGTTCTTCACCTTCCACGGCTAGGCGGATGTTCATACACGGCGGGCCATGGTAGAGTCGCGGTGGAAGTTCCCGATTTTAGCGGTCCTTGAACCGCCTACTTTGGTATATCCTTAACCTCAGAGACTTGTATGTATCGATGCTATGATAATGTGTTAAGTGTTATGTTCGGATAGCTTTGTGCTAAAATGTGATTTAGAAACACAGTTAGTGAAAAAGGGTAAGCTCAGGGTGAGAAATGATGAACCTTAGAATATTACGATTGAGACCTTAGATGTAAGGCGTCTTGAGTACAAGATCTTGCGGGTGATCTTTGTCGAATGTATAATCATGCGTAGAGTAATTGTGGGAAATTTCCTTGGGTAGTGTAAAAATGGAAGTGGTAGCTTTCATGACCTGTCGAGGTAAGATTGTTCCGGATCGGGGAACAAGAGCGTGATGCGTAAGTGGGTCGGGTTGGGGCCCTGTTGAGGGCCAACCCGCGGCCGGTTCAAAGTGGGGTCAGCTCGGGTGGTCCCGCCGGTGGTAGGTCACGGGTGCTAGGCCCATGATTAGATAACCATCGTATGAGTTCGTGGATATGTTCGACGAGCGGATCGTGAAGGCGGGAATGGCCTTAAGGAGATTGAAGCTAGTAAGATGACCAAGTTTGGAGGTGGTGACTCCAAAGTTTTGGGAAACTGAAGCGATGACTGAAGTGTGTGCATGATACTAGAGGAGTTCAAGTGTCAGAAGAACGGCGACAGTAAGGAAGGAAGAAGAGCGTGTGATATTTCGTGGCGGGTGTGCGTTGGCAACTTGTTAGAAGAACTTCATCGTTACGTCTTGAGAAGGAACATTCGGGACGAATGTTTCTAAGGAGGAGAATGTTATACCGTATTTCCAGTATATGCGTGAGGCGTGCGATACAATTTGAGCCTTAAAGTAGGCATATGTTCGAATTTGTGCATAACTACCAAAAGTAGTCGTTTTTCGACGAAAAGTTTCCACAGCATTCGTAAGGAAAAATACGGCTAAGTAAATAAAAAAATTTGAGGAATTTTCCGAGAGACGTAAAAATTTTGACCAACGGAAGGGTGACATGTGTCACCCTCACATTGGAAAACTGGGCGGCAACATTGACGATTGGGTCTTGTGTAGTAGGTAGGATATTTTGTGCAAGTTGTGTGGTAGATGGATAAGGTACACATGGTTGAAATCTAGCCCTACACGTGCCTTACACTTGGAGTGATCTTGGCCATTGGTTGGCCATGGCTTGACCTATACATACCCCCTTAGTTGATGACCTTTCTTCATCCTAAATTGTTCTAAGTCTTGAAAAATCCTCCCTCTCCCGAGCTTTTAGTCCAACACCCTCTCCCCCTCTAGCCTAAGTGGTTCGGCCGAGGCCCTCCTAGCCTAGCTGAAAGTATCCCCTCTCGAGGTGCTAGCAGTGGGTACCCACACCTAGTTGTTTTAGTATAATACCCCTTGTTGTGGTATAGAAATACTCTCCTAGTATTGTTATAATGCCCAAATACCTTGGCCCAAATACCTTGTAGTATTCCCAAGGTTACACTTATACAAAAGCCCAGAAAATACTATTATACTTCCCTCAGTCACAAAACGAAACCCTAAGGAAAACCTTCATAGTCGGTTGAAGTGTTTAAGTAGAAGTTGCGAAGAACTTCTAAGGGTTGTTTAGAGCGGATTGGAGCGCCCGGAGTAGGAGCTAAACGTTGTTCAGGATCGACATATAACTTGGATAATTTTGGGCTTATCGAGGTAAACACTCTTGACCTTCTGTTGTAATTGGGAATTACATGTTGTAGGAGTATATAGTTAAAGTATACTATATATAGAACTGATCATAATTGTGCGGCAATGTCTTTTGACTTAAGCCTGAATAATACTTACGGCAATGTCGTGCGACTTAAGCCTGAATTTAAAGAAGAGAACTGAACTGTAATTACATAGGGCTGTATTACAGTAGACTTGTGTAGTATTACTGTGAGTATAATTGTACACGTCCGGTTAGACGTGCAAACCCCCCCCCCCCTGGTTGGCTTGGTAGCCGGCCTCGATAGAGGAGGAGATTTACGCTGTTGCGGGGGGGGTGGTGCTGCCGAATTTTCTGTAGGATATTCTACATTGAGAGCTAAGATATTAATAGGCGCCTTGTGGCCTCTATAGGTTGAAATACTACGTGTGGTGCGGTCTACTCGGCTTAAGGTGTAGCCGACGGTTTGAGGTACTTGGAGCGTTTTGCTATTAGTCGATAATCGTCGCGAGGTATGTGAACCTCTTCCTATCTTTTCCAGCATGATATATGTATAACTATGTAGTACGGTAGACGTACATGTGTTAAATGTATTTGATTGGTTTAAAACATAAAGTGTTATAACGGCTTTATGGGAAGTTGGTTATAACAGCTTTATGTAGATAAGAAAATGCTTTGTGATTGTTAAAAGGTAACTGATTTGACTTATAACTGACTTGATGTGTGATAATAAAGAACTTGAAGTCTTTCATTAAGAAACCCTTTTTGAAAGGAGAGTAATACTTGGTTTTGAGAACTTAAGAGTTATACTAGCTTTATGGGAAGTTAGGTATAACGTCTAAAAGATAAAAAGAATGGCTATTTGATCTTAGAAGTTAAGAGACTTGATCTTATAAGATAAGAGACTTAACTTAATTAAATTGATTTGAAAGTTGTAAGATGTGTGAAACCTCATTCGTGAGTAATGAGTACTTGGTTTTTGAAAGGAATAATGTTTTACTGATTTCGGAAATCAGAATGTGTATCGACAAACCACTGCAGCGCTAATAAAGGAAAATGTATTGAATAATTAAGTATTATTAAAACCAGTAGAAACCTCCATCTGCATAGAAACTAAGATGAGACAAAATGATGTTACATTTCCTAGATCATGGCTGCTTAAATAAGATTGTTACAAACAAGAATAACCTACTCGCCTATGGCATATGTTACTCAATTGTTTTAAAAGAGATTAAGACATTGAACTATGAAACTTTTCTAAAAAGAGACTTGTGTAATTGAAATTAGGCAAACTGGAACTTTAGGGAAAAGAAAGGCATTGCGTTGTCTTAAAATGGTTTAAAACATAAAGTGTTATAACAGCTTTATGGGAAGTTGGTTATAACGACCTTATGAAAACAAAAGAAGGGTTTTATCATTGGTTTTAATATGGTGACTTGGCTTTAAAAAGAAAAGTGTTTTGGTCTAAAAAGAAGGCATGGTGTTGCCTTAATTTGGTTTTAAAAAGGAAAGTATGGAAATCGTTTTGGTTTACTTAAAAGATATAAGTCACTCTATTTTTATACTACGGGTATCGGGTGACTTTTATAAAAGGAATAGATCTCTTTAAAAGGAATTTAACGTACGTAGTACTTTAGGGTTAAAACCCGGACCTTGGCATAAAATGAAAATACTTTGAGTTGTGAAACTTGCCTATGCTTGTTGTTGTGAAACTTGCCTATGCTTGTTATTGTAAAACTTGCCTATGCTTGTCGTGATAGCCTTTGTTGTGCAAGAATTGTGTTTCTATACTACCGCGCCTCTCGATGGAGGGTCGGTTGACTTGTTGAGAACTTATTTGGACGTCTTGCGGCGGTGTGGAGAAATTCCACAGATGCGTTCTGTTGGTAGTGTTACTTTTGCTAATCGCTTTGGACATCTCGACACGATCGTGCGCACGGGTATGCTTCCATTTTTGATGCTGCCTTATTGTTTCCCTTTGGACATACTGACACGATGCGTAGCGCACGGGTATGCTTCCATTTGGAATGCTGTCTTATTGTTTCCCGTTGGACATACTGACACGATCGCGTAAGCGCGGGTATGCTTCCATTTGGAATGTTGTCTTAGTGTTTCCCTTTGGACATACTGACACGATGCGTAGCGCATGGGTATGTTCCCATTTGGATTGCTGTCTTGTTGTTATCATATCATAGATCGCCATGGTGAAAGCCACGCACGCAGTGATGATTTGAAGGCGTGAGTCCACGACTTAATATATTTATTTATATGTTGTATCGTAGTTTGGTTATCATACATGTCTCACGCTTTATTTAGGCTGCTATGATTTCATTTCTGATATGTTCTGATTCACATACTTGGTACTGTTGTATCGACCTCCTTGGGGCTGCGTTCATCCGCATGGTAAATACATCATTTGTCGATTCCGCATTTAGGATCTCATTTCAGCGTCTTGGGAAGCTCGTTCCTTGGAGGATTATCTTTGGTATGTTACCACGAGTGCAGTAGGTCCTTGTACATTCGGGGTATGGCGGGGCCACTGTCCGTCATAGTTGTTGCATAAATCTTAGAGTGCATGCCTTTATTGTGGCGGGGTTGTAAGGATTATGAATTCAAATGTCTTTATGTATATATGCTAAAAGGCAACTGTTTTTGTTGGCCTGTTTATTTATCATGTCTCTTAATTTATGTTCATGTTTTTATTTCCTGATTTTCTCGATGTTGTATCACTAGGGTGCAGGGTAAGGCACGATCCACGGGCAGGTTGGTCGTGGCGATTATCACATTCTCAGGCTCGCAATTTCCATGCTCCAAGCCTAACTTATCAGACCCCGTAACCGGGTACAAAAACTTCTCGTAAAATCATAGCCGTGTTGTCTTGACCACAACAACCATACGGCTCTCACCCGTACCATTCTCGAAATTCTACTACGTAGCTCAATCTATAATATAGTCTTCCATTTAGTCTCTTAATTAACTCCTTAAGGGTCCATTACATTCTCACACAACTCATCATCACCTAATTATCTCAAACTAGCACGTAAAACCTTGATGAGAGTTCCTTAACTGCTCATACCTTCCCGGTATTTATTTAGTCCTTACCCAATCCTGGTAATCTAAAATCATCCTAGGCAACACACATGTGACCTCCAAACATAAATCCGTATAGTTGTATGTCACAATACCAACTATACTACAAACATTACCAACCTGGATACGCAATCCACATAATCCTTCCCGGTCATCTTTGCCTTTCGTAGGCTGACAATCATAACTTGTTAGGGAGAGACGACCCTAACCATACAGCTCTATCGCACGATCTTAGAGTGAGAAGAATGGAAACCAATCCTAAATGTCCTGCAGCCTCCTGATTATAGATGTGGTGCACAACACACCGATAATCAAGACTCTACTAGACACGGTCTGTAGACACTTTCCGAGGACTAACTGCTCTGATACCACTTTTGTCACGACCCGACCCCGGGCCCGCGACTGGTGCCCTACCTGGGCACCCCTTTTGGTAAACATCAGAGAATAGCAGCGGAACATACACAACTAAAAAAAATACTTAAACATAAATTAACAACAGGCTAGCCGATAAGGCCACCTTCCGTAAAAATATACTCAATCCAGAAATAGAACAGTACATTTTTTTTCTTTACAACCCAATCCACAATGTGACTACAGACCTCTAAGAATAACAACTCTGGCGGGACAGGGCCCCGCCATACCCCTGAATGTACAATAACCGACAATACCAGGGATAAGCCTCCGGAATAAAGGAGCTTCTCAACAGCTGAACAGTGATCCTAAGAGCGAGGATCAGCAACCTGTACTTTACCTGCGGCATGAACGCAGCCCCCCGAAGGAGGTCAGTACAACATGTACCAAATATGTGGCGAAATGCTGCAATGAAATCATAAGTCTAAAATAAAACTGGAGACATGTATGATAACTCAATTAACAGTACACTGTGCCTTACTAACAATGAGAGTAAATAGGTGTATACTTACAATATAAAGTAGGAAGCTCACGATCAAAACAGGACCACCCGCCCGCAGTATCATTAAGCAATCCTATTCCTGGGACTATTTCACCCGCATAGATCGCGTGGACCCGCATGAGGTATTCCTCGCATGGGACTATTTCACCCGCATAAGCCCTTACGGACTCGCATGAGGTATTCCTCGCATAGGCTGGACCCGCCCGCATGGGACTATTTCACCCGCATAAGCCCTACGGACTCGCATGAGGTATTCCTCGCATCGTGGGTAGCAAATCCACGGAAATATGCAATGCCACAAACCCGGGGAATGACCCCGCAATTATTACTGAACTACTAGCACAAATCCGGCTATCACACATAACATAAGCACTAAACTTATCATACAATATATAAGCAAGTTAAGCAACCCCTAACTTCTTATTATTCATTTCATATACACTCTCATTTTAGTTTACTTAAGGCACTAACATGTTCTTTATAAAAATCCGGGAATTTAACCCAAAGTACTACGTACTTCTATTCTTTTAAAATGACTCATTTCATTTATAAAACTTCCAAGATACTAATAACCGTAGTATCAAGTTACAATTTCTTTTCAAGACTAGTCACAATACTTTTTAGAAATAAAATTAGGCTTCTAAATCAAGTGACTTCTTCTCTCGTAAAAGCCTTAGGCAATTGATGCCTTTAAATCAAATTGACTTTCAATAAAATTAAGCCATTTATCTTTCCATAAAGACAATATAACCAACTCCCCATAAAGTCGTTATATTCACTTTATACCTAAGTCAAGTACAATTTCCTATCCAAGGGACTTATACGTTTAAAACGAAACAAGTATCACATTCTTTAAAACTCTTCAAGTCCCTTAACATGCTTAAATTACTTAGAGTAAACCACTCTTTAGACTTTCCATAAAGCTATTATAACCGACTTCCCATAAGGCCGTTATACTAGCCTTATACATTAGCAATTTACATTTTTCCTTATAACCAAGAGACTTAAACTTTCCAACAAACAAGTATTAAAATACTTTCGACATACTTAAAGTCTCTTAACTTTTGAAAATCAAGATATCCTTAATATTTAATCAAGTGAGTTAATTCCCTAACTCAAACAACTTGGGCATTCTTAAAATAAGCCAAGGATATCAAATAGACTAGATTTGTCAAAATCTTGTACGTCTACCGTACCATACATTTACAACTTAATCATGCTCAAGAGATAAGAAAGTTCCACATACCTCTTCGGTTTAATCCACTTGCTAAGTCCAATCGTCGTACGTAGTATGTCAACCTATAATGACCATAGTACGTCTATTAACTTCTAGTTTCAAACGTAGAATATTCCAAGTGCAAGTCACTAAATTCTACGGAAAATCGGACAGCACTTCCTTTGTTTTTACTAACTTTGCCACCTTTTTCAAGGCCGAATACAATAACCAAACAGCCCCAATTGGCTCACCACAATTTATAAGGTAGTTCAATACAAATGAATAACCAAACAGCCCCAATGGGCTCACCACAAACGATAACAAACTAGTCTAAACTATAATGTCAATTCGGAAATTAGGCAACAATACAAATCGTTTCCAATTCCTTTTTAATCCCAGTGGTTTAGTATAACATGATATCAAGCCGCAATCGATTACAACTACTACAATCCTCAAGTAGGTAAACATGCGACGATTCTAATTAACGACCAAAATTGTATTTCAATTTCAAAAGGCTAATCATGTCCCTTTCGGTTCTAGGCTTCTACAATCCATGTCACTTATCAAACTTCATAATACAAATCACATAATCACATATAACTTATCATAACATGAAATCTTCAATTACAAAAGTAAAACGAAGATTATACCTCAATTAGCCCAATTATGATCCAAGATCACAAGTCGCTCCTTAGCAACTTTAGCTCCTCCTTTCGACGTTCCAATCCACTCCAAGCAACCCTTAGAAGCTTAAGAATAACTCTTCTTCAAGTTCCAACTTCAAAGTTGAATAACCCCTTAGGTTTTTGCCTTGCGACTAATACGAAAACATCATTTTTCCGGGATCTTTCTATTGAGAAACACTTACAATACCCTTAGGTACCTTGGTTTAAAGTGGGGAGATTATTGGACAACAATTGAATTTTTTTCTTTTGAAACCCTCCTAAAGCCGTGAGCTTTCTAGTGGGCAAGAACAATTTTTGAAACTTTTCTAAGTGCAAATGGCCTTGTCTTGCTACTAAGGTTGATAATATAATCAAATGGAGGGTTAAGATTAGAACAAATGGGTGGTTAGAATGCACTTCACAAGGATCAAGCCAAGTGGCATTGACTTGGTCAACAATGTCAAGCTCTTGCCTTTGCAAGACTTGATCTTTTAAATTATGGTCAAATGACCATTTCCCCCATGTCAATTTCGTCCAAGAGTATTAAGGGGGGTGACACGTGTCGCCCTCCCGTTCGTCGCAATATTTCATTTTCCGACAAATTCCAAAATTCCGATAAATTTTTACTCGTCTCAAATCTTAACATTTGAGTTCTTATGTACGTTCTTAGAAACATATCCTGAAATTTCCGGGGTGTAACAGTATTGTTGCCCTAATTGCCGAATTGACATTGTAGTTTAGACTAGTTTGTTTTATATTGTGGGGCGGAATTTTACATGTCTTGATTAAGCGTGTAATCCCCTATTGTTAACTACTTTGTTGGGCCTTAAATGTGGCGTGTTTGGTTATTGAATTCGGTCTTCAAAAAGGTGGCAAAGTATGTAGAAACAAAGGAAGTGCTGTCCGATTTTCCGTAGAATTTAGTGACTTTGCACTTGGAATATTCTACGTTTGAAGTAAGAAGTTAATAGACGTACTATGGTCATTATAGGTTGACATACTACGTACGGCGAATTGGACTTAGCAAGTGGATTAAACCGAAGAGGTATGTGGAACTTTCTTATCTCTTGAGCATGAATAAGTTGTAAATGTATAGTGCGGTGAGCGTCTGAATTTTGTTAATCTAGGTCCATTTGATATCCTTGGCTTATTTTAAGAATGTCCAAGTTGATTGAGTTAGGGAATTAACTCACTTGTTAAATATTAAGGATATCTTGGTTTTCAAAAGTTAAGAGACTTTAAGTATGTTGAAAGTATTATTGATACTTGTTTTGTTGGAAAGTTTAGGTCTCTTGGTTAATAAAGAAGTATGTAAGTTGCTAATGTATAAAGCTAGTATAACGGCTTTATGGGAAGTTAGTTATAATAGCTTTATGGAAAGATAAAGAGTGGTTTACTCTAAGTAATTTAAGTATGTAATGACTTGAAATAACGAAAGGCAAATTGATTTAAAGGAATCAATTGCTTAAGGTTTTAAAAGAAAGAAGTCACTTGATTTAGAAGCCCGAAAATGTATTTTCTAAAAAGGTATTGTGACTTGTCTTAAAATGTAGTTATGACTTGATACTACGGTTATTAGTATCTTGGAAGTTTTATTTGAAAATGAGTCATTTTAAAAGAATAGAAGTACGTAGTACTTTGGGTTAAACTCCCGGATTTATAATGTCATGTTAGTGCCTTAAGTAAACCAAAATGAGAGTGTATATGAATAAGACTAATAAGAAGTTTGGGGGATTTCTTAACTTGCTTACTTATTGTGTGATAAGCCGGTAGTGCTTATGTTATGTATGATGGCCAGTTGAGGTAGGGTAAGAGTATATATGAGGGGTAAGTCCCCAAGATAGTTATACCACCTGTTTTACCACCTTCTCCAGGGTAAGAGTATATCTGAGGGTAAGTCCCAGATAGTTATACCACCGCTTTACCACCTTCTCGAGGGTAAGAGTATATCTGAGGGGTAAGTCCCCAAGATAGTTATACCACCTGCTTTACCACCTTCTCCAGGGTAAGAGTATATCTGAGGGGTAAGTCCCCAAGATAGTTATACCACCTGCTTTACCACCTTCTCCAGGGTAAGAGTATATCTGAGGGGTAAGTCCCCAAGATAGTTATACCACCTGCTTTACCACATTCTCCAGGGTAAGAGTATATCGAGGGGTAAGTCCCCAAGATAGTTATACCACCTGCTTTACCACCTTCTTCAGGGTAAGAGTATATCTGAGGGGTAGCTCCCCAAGATAGTTATACCACCTGTTTCCGTGGATTTGCTACCTATACTTTTGATTACTCTCATTGTTAGTAAGGCATTGTGTACTGTTAATTGAGTTATCATACCTGTCTCCAGTTTTATTATAGACTTATGATTTCATTACAGTACTTTCAGTTTCACATATTTGGTACATGTTGTACTGACCTCCTTCGGGGGGCTGCGTTCATGTCGCAGGTAGAGTATAGGTTGCTGATCCCCGCTCTTAGGATCACTGTTCAGCTGTTGAGAAGCTCCTTTATTCCGGAGGCTTATCCCTGGTATTGTCGGTCGTTGTACATTCAGGGGTATGGAGGAGCCCTGTGCCGCCAGAGTTGTTATTCTTAGAGGTTTGTAGTCACATTTGTGGATTGGGTTGTAAAGACAAAAAAATGTACCGTTTTATTGCGTCTATTGTACGGAAGGTGGCCTTATCGGCTATACTGTTGTTACTTTATGTTTAAGCATTTTATAAGTTATGTATGTTCCGCTGCTATTCTCTGATGTATACCGAGAGGGGTGCCCAGGTAGGGCACCAGTCGCGGGTCCGGGGTCGGGTCGTGACAATGTGAACCTCTTCCTATCCTTTCTAGCATGATGTTTTGTAAACTATGTAGTACGGTAGACGTACATGTGCTAAATGAGTTTTGGTTAGTTTAAAACATAAAGTGTTATAATAGCTTTATGGGAAGTTAGTTATAACGACTTTATGTAGGTAAAAGAATGGTTTATTGATTTTAGAAGTTAAGAGACTTGATCTTAAAAGATAAGAGACTTGACTTAATTGAATTGATATGAATTTTGTTAAAAAGTGTGAAACCTCATTCGTGAGTAATGAGTACTTGGTTTTTAAAGAATAATGTTTTACTGATTTCGGAAATGAGAATAAGTATCGAACGAACCACTGCAGCGTTAATAAAGGAAAATGTATAGACAAATAATTAATTATATTAAAACCAGTAGAAACCTCCATCTGCATAGAAGCTAAGATAAGACAAAATTGTATTACATTTCCTAGATCATGGCTGCTTTAATAAGATTGTTATAAACAAGAATAACCTACTCACCCATAAGGCATATGTTACTCAAATTGTTTTAAAAGAGAATTATGTTATTATAATGATTAAGACTATGAGTTATGAAACCTTTCGAAAATAAGAGACTTGAGTATTTGAAATTATGCAACTTGAACTTTTGGAAAAGAATGTTGTTACTTGACTTTAAAAAGGAAAGTGTTTTGGTTTAAAAAGGAGGGCATAATATTGCCTTAGTTGATTTAAAAGGAAAGCCTGGTATTGTCTTAATCTGTCTTAAAAGAGCGTTTAAATGTATTCCACACGATACCGAGTCCATGGGATGGACCGGGAATGTATTCCACACGATACCGAGTCCATGGGATGGACCGGGAATGTATTCCACACGATACCGAGTCCATGGGATGGACCGGGAATGTATTCCACACGATACCGAGTCCATGGGATGGACCGGGAATGTATTTCACCCGATTCTATACCGAGTCCATGGGATGGACCGGGAATGTATTTCACCCGATTCGATACCGAGTCCATGGGATGGACCGGGAATGTATTTCACCCGATTCTATACCGAGTCCATGGGATGGACCGGGAATGTATTTCACCCGATTCTATACCGAGTCCATGGGATGGACCGGGAATGTATTTCACCCGATTCTATACCGAGTCCATGGGATGGACCGGGAATGTATTCACCGATTCTATACGAGTCCATGGGATGGACCGAAAGTATTTCACCCGATTCTATACCGAGTCCATGGGATGGATCGGAATGTATTCACCCGATTAAATCGAGTCCATGAGATGGGCGGGAATGTATTTCATACGATCCGACACCGAGTCCATGAGATGGGCGAGACATGTTATACGTATCACACGATTTATACCTAGGCGGCGGTGAGGAAGGAGTTCCACGGGCATGAGGATGACTTTGAGGCGTGAGTCACGACTTGACATGGCGCTTTTATGTTGTGAATCGTAGTTTTGTTATCATACATGTCTCTGTTTTATTTTAGCATTATGATTTCGTTCTGATATTTTCGATTTCACATACTTGGTACTGTTATGCTTGAACTCCTTGGGGCTGCGTTCATGCCGCGGTAGGTACATCGGTTGTTGATCCTCGCTCATAGGATCACGATTCAACGTATTAGGAAGCTCCGTTTCTTCGGAGGCTTATCTTTTGGTATGTTTCCCTGAGTTGTAGGTTCTTGTACATTCAGGGGTATGGCGGGGCCCTGTCCCGTCATAGTTGTTGTTACATTCTTAGAGGTCTGTAGTACTGTTGTGGGCAGGGTTGTAAAGGATGTAACTGTTCAATTTCTGTATATATGCAAGAAGGCAACCGTTTTGGTTGACCTGTTTTATTATCATATCTCTTGTTTCATATCTGTATGTTTTATTTCCGCTGGTTTTTCTCTGATGTTGTATCACTAGGGTGCCCGGGGTAAGGCACCAGTCACGGGCCCGGGATTGGGTCGTGAAAAAGTGGTATCAGAGCAGTTAATCCTCGGAAAGTGTCTACAGACCGTATCTAGTAGAGTCTTGATTAGCGGTGTGTTGTGCACCACACCTATAATCAGGAGGCTGCAGGATATTTAGGATTGGTTTCTATTCTTCTCACTCTGAGATCGTGCCTTAGAGTTGTGTTATAAGTTGGACTCCCTCTGACATATTCTTTTCACCCGTATTGCCTGCGAGGCAGCGAGCCGAAGGGCAAGCGGCATGGGAGGCTGCTAGTAGAAACCTGAGAGGTTACGAGGCACGGGCCGATCATTATCGGAGACAGATTCATTCGGGGAGTTCTGCGGCGCGCTAGCCCAGAGAGTTTAGAGCCCGCAGCGGTGGCTCACGAGACCACGGTACACGAGCCTCGGTCCACGGCACGGAGAAGAGGAGATGGGTTCTGAGGAGATGGCGATTACTAGCCGAGTTGTGGCGGACATGAGGATAAATGGGCCAGCAGTTCGATAGCACCGTGGTTCACGAGATCGGATAGTTTGAGGCTACGGGACTTTACGAGTTGTAGCCGCGAGTTCTACGGTCGAGGCCTGGGATGATCCACGAGTTCATCAAGCGATTACATCGGATCATGAGAGTGATCAAGGCTTGGAGACCGAGTCGGTGGTCTTAGATTCGCATCGGTGCGTGATACCGCGATCGTGGTTTGATCGTGGGAGCTGTCGAGGAGAGTATGCACTTCGCCGTATGGGGCGAGTTCGCGAGGCATTTCTTACACATTTCTTGCCTCGCGGATGAGGAGGCTCGGTAAACAGTTTTTGATGTTGAGGCAGAACGGGCGTACGGTTCGGGAGTACAACGTGGAGTTTGATTCGTTGGCTCGGTATGTCCCCGCTTTAGTGGCAGACATGGAGGATAGAGTGCACCGATATGTCACAGGGCTCGATGATTACCTAGCAGAGAGTTGCTCAGGTGTAGCTCTTCAGCCGGGCATGGACATTGCCGCGTGCGAGCTTACGACTTGGATGTGAGGCACGGAGAGGTCGGCGGAATGGCGGGATCGATGAAGAGGCGAACAGCGAGGTCTTTTGGCGACTTTCGAGGCGGATCGCCTCGGCGAGACTAGTTATGCGCCTCGCCACTGAGCGGTCCTCCGATCTTGAGGCATCCAGAGTATTCGGGAGCGGTCGGGGCTCGAGGTTGATTTTCGGGGAGTAGTGGTGTTGACGGATGAGGCCACCCTTACCTCAGTGTGGCCGTTGCGGTAAAATCCATAAGGGGGAGTGTCGTGATGGTTCGGGAGGTTGTTTTACATGCGGCCAGCAGGGCCATTTTGCGAGAAATTATCCGTCCAGAGGTAGCACTGGTGGGATAGAAACGACCTCTGAGCTCGATTGCGGGTTCTTCACCTTCCATAGCTAGGCGGGATGTTCATACGCGGCGGCCACGGCAGGTCGCGGTGGAAGTTCCCAGTTTTAGCGGTCCTTTGAACCGCCTATTTGATTTTCAGGTATATCTTTAACCCTCTAGAGACTAGTTTGTATTGATGCTATGATGAAGTGTTAATTGTTATGTTCGGATAGCTTTGTGTTAGAATGTGACTTAGAAGCACAGTTAGTGAAAAGGGTAAGTCCGGGATGAGAAAATTTTGAGCCTTAGAATTTGTATGATTGAGACCTTAGATGTAAAGCCGTCTTGAGTAAAAGATTTTACGGTTGGTCTTTATTGAAATACTTGGTATGCGGGAAATATATTGTGGGATGATTCCATGGGTAGTGTGGGATGGAAGTGTTAAACTTTCATGGCGTGAACTAGTAAGATTGTTCGGATCGGGGAACAAGTTTGGCGATTATGGGTCGGGTTAAGGACCATTCGCGGGTCAACCCGCAGCCCGGAGTGAGGTGGGGTCAGTTCGGGATGGTCCCGCCAGGTGGTAGGATCACGAGGGTGCTAGGCCCAGGTTTAGGTAACCATCGTACGGGTTCGTGGATGCGTTCGACCAGAATCGGATCGTGAAGGCCGGGAATGGCCTTAGAGGAAATTGAAGCTAGTGAGATGACCAAGTTGGAGGTAGTGACTCCAAAGTTTTGGAAACTGAAGCGATGACTGGAGTATGGAACGTGTCCTAGAGAGAAAGTTCGGGTGTACAAGAAGGGTACGACGAGTAAGAAAGGAAGCAAACATGTGTTATGAGAACGGAAGTGATCATTTCTTTTGTGAAGTGAAGATGCGAAGGGAGTATCCTTTGGACCAGGAGCGAGAGTTAGTATTGTTTTACATTTTTGAGGTGATTCCTCGTGGACTTGGATTTAAGTATTTGCGCGTGTGTTATATTATGGTCAGGTGTGGCATGATTGGTTTCGTAAATCTGATGGTGAAGACTATACCGGCGCATGTATGTTTTGAGACTTAGAAGGAACATTCGGGACGAATGTTTCTAAGGGGGGGAGAATGTTATACCCCGTATTTTCAGAGTATGTATGTGAGGACGTACGTACAAAAATACAAGCCTTAAGTAGGATAAGGATGTAGGATTTGTTTTTCCGACGGAAAATTTTCCAAACCTCGTAAAGGAATTTTACGTTTTCAAGAATTTATTTAATTTGGATTTTTCCAAGAGATGAAATATTTTGGACCAATGAGAGGGCGACATGTGTCACCCCTAGGTGGCAAGGTTGGACGAAAATTGGGCAATTGTTGGCACGTTTTTTGTGTGAAAAAGGCCATAAACATTTGGTCAAAAGTCTTGCAAGATATTTATGTAGTAGATAGATAAGTGGGACCCACACACACATGGCTCAATCTAGACCACACACTTGCTTTGATCTTGGTCATTGATTGGCCTATAAATACCCCCTTAGTGCAAGACTAAAATTCATCCACACTTGAGAAAATTTCCAAGACAAAACACTCCCTTCCCTTCCCTAAGATTGCTCTCGGCTTTGGCCATTTTCCTTGAGCAAAACTTGTCCAAAAATCCTTAAAAGTTTTAAGTGTTCTTCCTTAGTGTATTAGGAAGATTAGTAACCAAAAGTTAGAAAAGATTTCACACCCCTAGCCTAAATACACCCCCTTGGACGAGAGTTGCCACAATTTTAGCCTAAGTGTTCTTCACTTTTTGGAATTGAAGTGTTAAGAGAAGTTGTTTAGAAACTTCTAAGGGTTGCTAGGAGCGGGTTGGAGCGTATGGAATTGGAGCTAAACGTTGCTCAGGATCGACATATAATCTTGGATAATTTTGGGCTTATCGAGGTAATGATCTTGTTACACCCCGTAAGTGCAGAACATGTAAAAAAAAAAGAATGTACGAAAGGAAACAAGACTTGGAAATAGGTACGAAAGGAAGAATTATTTTTCCGACGGAAAATCTTCCGAACGTCGGAAAGGAAAAATGTTCGTTGTTGAGAATTGGACTCTCAAAATTCATTATTTGAAAAGTATGGAACTTGTTAATATTATGGAAATTTATCTTTACGGATTTGGTCATGTGGGGCCCACCCGGGGAATTTTACGTTTCGTGGGGCCCACGAGGGTTACGGAATTTTATGGACGAATGAGAGGGCGACATGTGGCACCCCCATAAGTGGTCTTGGTCGAATTAGAGGAGGGGTATTATGGTCATTGAACATCTTGGAAGATAAGTCTTCAAAGCTTGACATAATTGACTAGTCAACTTGCCACATAAGCTTGATCCATGTGATTTTAATCCTAGCCTCACATTTGTTTAAGTCTAAGCCCTCCATTGTGTGTTATAAGGTTAATACTAGTGCAAGACTAGCTCATTTACACTTAGAAAATTTTAGAGAACCATTGTTCTAGCAACATTGCTCTCGGGTTTGCATACTATACCCACACAAAAATTTGTGATTTTGATCCTTTGTTCACAAGACTTAAAACCAAGGTTCCTAAGAGTGTTGTAAGGTTATCTCAATAGAAAGATTTTGGAAAAACGTATTTTTACGTTAGTCGCAATGCGGAAACTAAGGGAGTTCTTCAACTTTGAAGTTAGAACTTGAAGATGGGTTCTTCATAGGCCTCTGGAGTGCTTGGAGCGGATTGGAACCTAAGGAAAGGAGCTAAGAATTGCTAAGCGCGACTTTGGAATCTTGGAAATTTTAAGGGCTTTAAAGGTATATTCTTGTCGTTTTAGCAATTAAGGTTTACTTATCATTGTTTCTATGGTTATTAGCAAGCATGAGTTATATAGTATGAAGTTTGATAAGTATTTTGACTATTGGAACCCTAATCCGAAATCTAGCATGTTTAGCTTTAAGATTGGAATTCAAGTGATTATTAGTTTAAGTCGCATGTTGAATAAAGAAGGAAATTGTAGTTGTTGAAGTTGTTTAGACTATATAACATGTTAGGCCTTAGAACTTGGAATTGTAAGAAGGATTGGAAAAGACGTAGTGTGATTGGTTATATGTTGGCCGAGAATGGCTAGTGAAGTTTTATACTATTTCGTATGAATTGTGGGCGGAATTTTACACGTGGTGTAAGGCGTGTAATCCCTTTGGTTGGATGTTGTTTGGAGCCTTAAATGTGGCTTGTTGGTTATTGTATTCGGCCTTGAAAAGGTGGCAAAGTAAGTAGAAACAAAGGAGGTCTTTGCCCGATTTTCCGTAGAATTAGAGGCAGTATACTTAGTATTATTCTCGTAGAGACTAGAAGTTGATAGTCTTGTTGTGACCATTATAGGTTGACACTTCTCGTGCAGCGTATTCGGCAGCTTGTGGATATTAGCGAAAAGGTATGTGAACTATCTCCTCTTCTAGCATGATTCTTTAGAATAAAGAAAGTAAGTTCTACTCATGAATGATCCATTCCTTGCTTGTATTTGGATTGCCTAAAATAGAATTTGTTCTATGTACTTCCTGAGTGTACTTTGATGTTTAAATTGTAAGTAGTATAATCCATTTCCTTAGGGAAGTTTGGATTCTTAAAAGTGAAGGTATTTTTCTTAAAGTACATAGAGACTTGAAAGGAAGTGGTTTCCAAATCTTTTGGCTAGTGCCTTAGTTCTAAAACCTAAAGGTCATTATAATGACTTTAGAAGTCAAAGGAGTGATTTACTTATTTGATTTAAAGAGGAGAAATGACATGATTAAGAGAAGTAACTTGCGTTAAGGGTGAAGTTACTTGAGGTTTAAAAAGTAGAAGAAAACTTGTTTTCTAACTATTAAGAGACTTGAAGTATTTTGAAAGTTGAGAACTTGTTTTGTAAGTATGTGATACTTGGTTTTAATAGTATAAGTCTCTTGGTTATTGAAGGAATGGATACGTCTAAAACCATAAAGGGTTATAACGGCTTTATGGGAAGTTGGTTATAACGGCTTTATGGAAGGTTTAGAAATTTGTCTATTTTGATTAAATCGGCATAAGTTGTCTGGATTGTGAAAATTTGGAGTTACTTGATTTCAAGCTTTGAAATGAGTTTTCTAAAAGTGTAGTAACTTACTTTGAAAAATAGACACGCCTTGATACTACGGGTGTTAGTATCTTGGGGCTTTACATAGAAAGGAGTCTTTTATAAAGGAATGTACGTACGTAGTACTTTGGCTTGTTAAAAGAGAATTATTCTATGTATGCCTTGATTAGTACTTTGGCTTGATAAATTGAGGATTTGTCTAAGTGTGCCTTGATAAGTACTTTGGCTTGTTAAAAGAGAATTATTCTATGTATAACTTGATAAGTACTTTGGCTTGTTAAAAGAGAATTATTCTATGTATGCCTTGATTAGTACTTTGGCTTGATAAATTGAGGATTTGTCTAAGTGTGCCTTGATAAGTACTTTGGCTTGTTAAAAGAGAATTATTCTATGTATGCCTTGATTAGTACTTTGGCTTGTTAAAAGAGAATTATTCTATGTATAACTTGATTAGTACTTTGGCTTGATAAATTGAGGATTTGTCTAAGTGTGCCTTGATAAGTACTTTGGCTTGTTAAAAGAGAATTATTCTATGTATAACTTGATAAGTACTTTGGCTTGTTAAAAGAGAATTATTCTAAGTGTGCCTTGATAAGTACTTTGGCTTGTTAAAAGAGAATTATTCTATGTATAACTTGATTAGTACTTTGGCTTGATAAATTGAGGATTTGTCTAAGTGTGCCTTGATAAGTACTTTGGCTTGTTAAAAGAGAATTATTCTATGTATAACTTGATAAGTACTTTGGCTTGTTAAAAGAGAATTATTCTATGTATAACTTGATAAGTACTTTGGCTTGTTAAAAGAGAATTATTCTATGTATGCCTTGATTAGTACTTTGGCTTGATAAATTGAGGATTTGTCTAAGTGTGCCTTGATAAGTACTTTGGCTTGTTAAAAGAGAATTATTCTATGTATGCCTTGATTAGTACTTTGGCTTGATAAATTGAGAATTTGTCTAAGTATGCCGTGATAAGTACTTGGGCTTGTTAATTGAGAATTTCCTATGTGTGCTGGAAATAGCCGGTTGTGTGCTATTGGTATATCAGTCGTTTCGGGGTCATTCCCCGGGTTTGTGGAATTTGCATAATTCCGTGGATTTGCTACCCACGATCACGAGGAATACCTCACGCGAGTCCGTAGGGCTTATGCGGGTGAAATAGTCCCGTGCGGCGGGTCCGACCTATGCGAGAATACCTAAATGCGAGTCGTAAGGGCTTATGCGAGTGAAATAGTCCTATCACGAGGAATACCTCATGCGGGTCCGAAAGGGCTTATGCGGGTGAAATAGTCCCATGCGGGCGGGTCCAACCTATGCGAGGAATACCTCGCGCGGGTCCACGCGACCTATGCGGGTGAAATAGTCCCAGGAATAGGATTGCTGAATAATACTGCGGGCGGATGGTCCTGCTTGATCATGAGCTTCCTAGTTTATATTGTAAGGATACTCATTTACTCTCATTGTTAGTAAGGCACAATGTGTTGTATTTTGATTATCATATATGTCCGGTTGTTTGTGTTACCCTATGGTCATGCTTTTACGAGGTGGGATTCCGGGGCATGGGACCACGAGGTGTTGAGGACACAGGTGGGACTTGGTGTTCATGTATACTTATTGGTGTTATTACATCATGCTGGCGTGATGAGGAAGGATTCCACGGCGCATGATTGATATTATGGGCGTGAGACCCACGGTTATATTGAGTAATGACTTTGAGGCTGCGTCCACGACTTGATATGACCGCTTATGTGTTATATCGTAGGTTGGATATCATACATGTCTCTGTGTTATTTAGATCGCTATGATTTTATTACGATTTCATCGCTCACATACTTGGTACATTCTTCGTCGACCTCGCTTGAAGCTGCGTTATCTGCGCTGAGTTTAGGTGCGTGATTCGGTGATCGGCAGTGTAGGATCCTTTCGGGGTTTTGGATAAGCTCCTTCTATTAGGAGTTTATCTTTGGTATATGTCCTTGATGCAGCTTTGTATAGTTTTAGTGCGGCGGGGCCTTGTCGTCATAGTTGATTTAACTCCTGAAGTGCAGTATTCATATGTGGGATTGGACTCATGTACAGTGTAGTGTCTTTTATTATGTATATTATATGGCAGCCCTGTCGGCTTTGCCTTGCACGTACATTGGTTTTAAAGAAAAAAAAATGAGGTGTTATTTGATTCATGACTTACTTGTATTGTTAAGGTAGAAGGGTGCCTGTGTAGGGCACGATCCACGAGCTTGGGTTGGTGTGTGCATCTTTATCCCCCTATTGTAATTGGATATTACATATTGTAGTAATGTATAGTTGAGTATACTATATATTGAATGAATATTGAAAAGAACTGAACTGTATTTACATTGGACTGTATTTACAGTAGACTTGTGTAGTATTACTGCGAAGTAGAATTGTACACGTCCGGTTAGACGTGTAATCCACAGGAGTTGTTGGCACAGTAGCGGGCACGAGTAGAGGAGAGATTTATGTGGTTACGGGAGGTCTTTGCGAATTTTACGTAGAATATTCTACGAAGAGATCTATGAGTTGATAAACGTTTTATGGCCATTATAGGTGGAAGTACTACGAGTAGCGTATTCTACTTGAAAGGTGGAAAAGGCTAGCAAGGTTGTAGTACTTGGAGCATTTTGCTAATTGTCGATAATCGTCGCGAGGTATGTGAACCTCTTCCTATCCTTTCTAGCATGATGTTTTGTAAACTATGTAGATGCGGTGAGCGTACATGTGCTAAATGAGTTTTGGTTGGTTTAAAACATAAAGTGTTATAATAACTTTATGGAAAGTTAGTTATAACGACTTTATGTAGGTAAAAGAATGGTTTATTAATTTTAGAAGTTAAGAGACTTGATCTTAAAAGATAAGAGACTTGACTTAATTGAATTGATATGAATTTTGTTAAAAAGTGTGAAACCTCATTCGTGAGTAATGAGTACTTGGTTTTTAAAGAATAATGTTTTACTAATTTCGGAAATGAGAATAAGTATCGAACGAACCACTGCAGCGTTAATAAAGGAAAATGTATTGACAAATAATTAATTATATTAAAACCAGTAGAAACCTCCATCTGCATAGAAGCTAAGATAAGACAAAATTGTATTACATTTCCTAGATCATGGCTGCTTTAATAAGATTGTTATAAACAAGAATAACCTACTCACCCATAAGGCATATGTTACTCAAATTGTTTTTAAAGAGAATTATGTTATTATAATGATTAAGACTATGAGTTATGAAACCTTTCGAAAATAAGAGACTTGAGTATTTGAAATTATGCAACTTGAACTTTTGGAAAAGAATGTTGTTACTTTACTTTAAAAAGGGAAAGTGTTTTGGTTTAAAAATGAGGGCATAATATTGCCTTAGTTGATTTAAAAGGAAATCCTGGTATTGTCTTAATCTGTCTTAAAAGAGCGTTTAAATGTATTCCACACGATACCGAGTCCATGGGATGGACCGGGAATGTATTCCACACGATACCGAGTCCATGGGATGGATCGGGAATGTATTCCACACGATACTGAGTCCATGGGATGCACCGGGAATGTATTCCACACGATACCGAGTCCATGGGAAGCACCGGGAATGTATTCCACACGATACCGAGTCCATGGGATGGACCGGGAATATATTTCACCCGATTCTATACCGAGTCCATGGGATGGACCGGGAATGTATTTCACCCGATTCTATACCGAGTCCATGGGATGGACCGGGAATGTATTTCACCCGATTCTATACCGAGTCCATGGGATGGACCAGGAATGTATTTCACCCGATTCTATACCGAGTCCATGGGATGGACCGGGAATGTATTTCACCCGATTCTATACCGAGTCCATAGGATGGACCGGGAATGTATTTCACCCGATTCTATACCGAGTCCATGGGATGGACCGGGAATGTATTTCGCCCGATTCTATACCAAGTCCATGGGATGGACCGGGAATGTATTTCACCCGATTCGATACCGAGTCCATGAGATGGGCCGGGAATGTATTCCATATGATCTGACACCGAGTCCATGAGATGGGCCGAGACATGTTATACGTATCACATGATTTATACCTAGACTGTCGGCAGTGAGGAAGGAGTTCCACGGGCATGAGGGATGACTTTGAGGGCGTGAGTCCCTGACTTGACATGACTGCTTTTATGTTGTGAACTGTAGTTTTGTTATCATACATGTCTCCTGTTTTATTTTAGACTGTTATGATTTCGTTTACAGTATTTTCCAGTTTCACATACTTGGTACATGTTGTACTGACCTCCTTCGGGGGGCTGCTTTCATGCCGCAGGTAGAGGTACATCGGTTGTTGATCCTCGCTCATAGGATCACAGTTCAGCGTATTGGGAAGCTCCGTTTCTCCGGAGGCTTATCTTTTGGTATGTTTCCCTGAGTTGTAGGTTCTTGTACATTCAGGGGTATGGCGGGGCCCTGCCCCATCATAGTTGTTGTTACATTCTTAGAGGTTTGTAGTACTGTTGTGGTCAGGGTTGTAAAGGATGTAACTGTTCAATTTATGTATATATGCAAGAAGGCAACCGTTTTGGTTGGCCTGTTTTATTATCATATCTCTTGTTTCATATCTGTATGTTTTATTTCCGCTGGTTTTTCTCTGATGTTGTATCACTAGGGTGCCCGGGGTAAGGCACCAGTCACGGGCCCGGGATCGGGTCGTGACATTAATGAACTTGCCTATGTTTGCTTGTGATAGCTTTCAGTGCAAGTATTATATGTTTACGTTGTCGTGACTCTCAGTTGGAGGGTCGGTTGTCTTGTTGTAAGTTTACTTGGACGCAAGCGGTGATGTGAGATTCCACGGGTATGCTTCCATTATGATTGATCCTTGGACATGCTTATACGATGTGGGATTCTGGGGCATGTGACCAGGAGGCGGGTTAGATTCCCGAATTTGTTTTATTACCCATGGTCATGCTTATACGATGAGGGATTCCGGGGCATGCGACCATGCTGTTACGACTATTACTCCATGGGCTAGCTCCCCATGAAGACATGTACCTACGATGAGGGATTCCGGGGGCATGTTATATTCTTATTCCATGGGCTAGCTCCCCATGAAGACCTGCACCTACGATGAGGGATGCCGAGAGCACGTTATGGTCATGCTTATACGATGAGGATTCGAGGCATGAGGCGTTATATATATATATATATATATATATATATATATATATATATATATATATTGTATACGTGTCTGTGTGATGAGTAGGATGCCACGGGCGTGTCACCTGGTTATATGTTACACCTACGGCTGCCGGCAATGATGGAGGATTCCACGGGCAGGAGGTATATATATATGTATTGTATATGTGTACGCCGACAGTGAGGTAGGATGCCACGGGCGCGTCACATGAGTATGATTTATGTCATAGATCGCGATGAGGAAGGAATTCCACGCACGCGCTTTGATATTTGTGTGACTTGATCGCGTCCCAGTTAAGTAGGGTAGTATATCGTCCTCCATAAAGGGTCGGATTATGTTATGAAAGATAAGTAAGTTATATGGTAATGAACTTGACGATTTTTTCCTAAGTATATACGTAAGAAAGTGACTATAACTTTTATTGAAAAATGGGAAAAGATAATAAGGTACGATTAAGTTCACGAGATGGTAATGACACGGTAGGATCTGGTATGTACCCTTTTTATACTTGCCCCTATCATTCTTTTATGCGATTATGATTTGTTGACTGTACCTTATATTCCGTTCCATATTCGGTACTTGTTATCGACCCGCCGAAGTGCGTTCATGTCCGCAGAGTTTAGGTACGATTGTGGATCCGCGAGCTTAGGATCCTGGTTCAGCATTTTGAAATGGCTCCAATGTTCCGGAGTTGTCATGGCTATGTATATTCAGGGGTACGGCGGGGCCTTGTCCCGTCATAGTATTTGTTCAAATCTTAGAGGTCTGTATTCACATGTGGGTTGGACTGGTTAGAGTTGTAATTACATTTTTGGATAGTGTAAGCCCTTTTTGGGTGATTTATATTATGGCAGCCTTATCGGCTTTGCCTTGGTTTTTTAAAAAAAATGTGTTACTTATTTTCCGCAGTTGTTTTGGTGTTGTATGATTGGAAGGGTGCCCAGGTAGGGCACCAGTCGCGGCCCGGGGTCGGGTCGTGACACCGTGTCTAGTAGAGTCTTGGTTATCGGTGTGTTGTGCACCACATCTATAACCAGGAGGCTGCAGGACATTTAGGATTGGTCTTCATTCTTCTCACTCTGAGATCGTGCGATAGAGCTGTGTTGTTAGGGTCGTTTCTCCCTAACGAATTATGTTGATTGCAGCTAGGAGAAGGGCAGCGGTGACCCAGGAAGGATTATGTGGATTGCGTATTCAGGTTGGTAATACTTGTTGTATAGTTGGTATAATGACATACAGCTATACGGATTTATATATGAGGGTCAGATGCGTGTTGCCTTGAATGATTTTGGATTACCTAGAATTGGTAAAGACTAAATAGATACCGGGAAGGTACGAAACAGTCTAATGAATTCTCATCAAAGTTTTACATGCTAATTTGTGAAATTAGGAGATGATGAGCCGTCTGAAAGGGTAATGAACCCTTAAGAAGTCAGGTTTAAGGGACTTAATGGAAGACTATGTTAGTAAATTAAGCTACGTAGTATTCTTAAGAAAAATTGTACGGATGAGATCCGTATGGAGTAAGTAATGGTTGTTGTGATCAAGACAACATGATTATGGTATTACGAGAAGTTATTGTACCCGTTTACGGGGGAACTGATAAGGTGGGCTTGGAGCATAGAAATTGCGAGCCTAAGAATATTGATAGCCGCCGAGACCTTAGGTATATAAGGCCTTCTCGGGCAATGAGATTTAACTCAGACTAAGTGCGACGCCGAGTCGGGTTATGGACCTATTACGGGTCGCCCCTGTTATACCCCGTAGTTCCAGGGTATGTATGCGAGGACGTACGTACGAGAATACGACATTGAAATTGGAATGGAAGAAAGAGGTGATTTTTCCACGGAAAAGTTTCCGGTTTTTGTGAAGGAAAAAGGTTCGTTAATGGGAATTGGATTCCCAGATTTGGTATTCGGACTTCTTGGAATATTAGAGAATTATGGAATTTTATTTTTCGGAAATGGTCACGTGGGGCCCACGGGAGAAAATTTACGGTTTTGTGGGGCCCACTTTGTTTTCGAGATTTTGGCCATTGTGGATATTTTTCGGAAGATGAAATATTTTGGGCGTGTAGGAGGGCGACACGTGTCACCCCCCCCTAGTTGGCTTGAACGAATTCCACTTTGTACACAACACCCGTTTGGAGTCGTTTTTCGACGAAACGTTTTACACAACTCGCGTAGGATAAATTCCGGCTATGTCATTTCTAATTTTTGCGGATTTTTCCGAGAGACGCAACACGTTGGACCAACGAGAGGGCGACACTTGTCACCCTCTCATTGGTGGATGTCACACGGCAATAGGGCCGATTGGGTTGGCTTATTTTGTCTTGGAGTTGGTAGGATATTTTGTGTGCAAGTTGGCCAAGGACACTTGCCTAAATCCTCACCCTACACTTGCCTTGCACTTGGCATAATCTTGGCCATTGGTTGGCCATGTCTTGACCTATAAATACCCCTTGGTCAAGAGTTATTTCATCCTAAATTGAGCAATCTATCTAAGTCTCAAATCCCTCCTCTCCTCTTGTTGTTTTCGTCCAAACACACCCTCCCTTTGAGAAGCCCTAGCCGAGAGCAACCCCTCTAAAGCTAGCCTAGCCAAACACTACCCCCTCCCTTGGTAGAAAAGTTGCCTTCTAGTATTGTTATAATGCCCAAATTACCCTAGCCCAAATCCCTTAGTCCTTAGTAGAAGTTGTGAAGAACTTCTAAGGTTTTCTTGGAGCTACCGGAGCGCACAACTTAGTAGCTAAACCTTGCTCAGTGCGACTTTTATCTAGGATATTATTGGGCTTAATGAGGTAAATAACCTTATCCCCTTTGTAATTAGAATATATATCTGTAGAAGTATAGGAGTAAGTATTAAATACTTAGAAGGATATTAAAGAATAGAATTGAACTGCTATCACAGTAGGGGTTTAAAAGATGAATAATAGAATCAGATTTACATAGACCGCTTTTCCTGAGACTTGAGTAGCTCACCGGGTAGGGAAGTGCTGCCCAAATGTCCATAGAATAACGAACCCTCTGTTTAGAGCTTTATGCGATACCGACGGGCGTTGATAGACGATTTGATCGTTATAGTCGATTCTCTGCGCGACATATTCAACTTGGCGGTGGATTTCGCGAGAAGGTATGTGATTCTTCCTATCCTCTCGAGCATGATATTTTAAAGAATATGTATATAGTACGGTAGACGTCGTGTGTTAAGCGAATAATAATTACGGCAATGTCTTGGACTTAAGCCCGAATAATAACTACGGCAATGTCTTGACTTAAGCTGAATAAAAAGAATCCAAGTAGTTCAAAAGAATTAAGAAACCTTTTTGAAGAAGAGTAACACTTGGTTTTAAAAGCTAAGAGTTATACTAGCTTTATGGGAAGTTAGGTATAACGGCTTAAGAGTGATAAAAGAATGATTTTAATGTTTTAATGAAAATAAGAGACTTGACTTAATTATACCAATGTGAAAAAGGGTGAAACCTCATTCGTGAGTAAATAGTATTTTGGTTTTCAAAAGGAATGATGTTTTACCGATCGAATGAATGTCGAACAAACCACGTAGGCTTAATAAAAAGAAATGTTTTGACTAATAATGTATTATTAAAACCAGTAGAAACTTCCATCTGCATAGGAGCTAAGATGAGACAAAATGATATTACATTTCCTAGATCACGGCTGCTGTAATCAGATTGTTATGAACAATAATAACCTACTCACACATAAGGTATATGTTTCTCAAATTGTTTTAAAGGATTAAAACTATGAACTACGGAACCTTTCGAAAATGAGAAACTTGAGTAATTGAAACTAGGCAAACTTGAACGTTAGGAAAAGAATGTTGTTACTTGATTTTACAATGAGAAGTGTTTTTGATTTACTTCAAAAGGAAATTACTCTATTTTTTTTATACTACGGGTATTGTGTGACTTTTGCGAAAGAAACGGATCTTTTAAAAGAATAATACATAAAGTACATGGGGCTAAAAACCCGAACTTGTTAGCATAATGTAGAAAGTACCTTGTGTGAATAACTTGATTGTATTGATTTGTGGTAGTCTTGTAATACTTTCTTGTTGACTTGATAAGTAAACATGTTAGGATGCTACGTGAGTTAGTATCTTGTGATGTTCGTGTAGAGGGGTTTTTCCCTTATTGTGCTTAGGTTGTTTAACGATAAAACTGTCATGTTGATATTATATCACTCATGATTCCGGGGGTTAAGCTGCCCTCCGATGCGGGGTAGACTCAGGCGGGTCTAGTGACCTATGATTCGAGAATACCTTATGCAGTCAGATGGCCTATGCGAGCTACGAGAGTTCCGTGTTAGTACGCGCCCTTGTGGTCATGCGCTTTGTGGCTACGCGACGACGAGTCCAGACGCCGCCGGGAGTAGCTACCCTCGATGCGGGAATACCTCACGCGGGCCATTGGAGTGGCCCATGCGAGCTACGGAAAGTTCCGTGGCTGACGCGCACATTAGATATCGCGAGCGAGTGGCGGCTTTGATCATGTGACGATCAGACAGATCTCATGATACGATTTACGTCCTTGTTATCTTGGGGTTGTTAGTAGTCGGCTATGCCCTCGTACTTACCCCGTACGGTTTTATGATGACTTTGAGGGCGTGAGTCCCTGACTTGACATAACTGTTTATTTATTGTGAACTGTAGTTTTGGTTATCATACATGTCTCCTGCTTTATATAGACTACTATGATTTCATTTACAGTATTTTCAGTTTCACATACTTGGTACCTGTTGTACTGACCTCCTTCGGGGGGCTGCGTTCATGCCGCAGGTAAAGGTACTCCTACTGTTGATCCCCGTTCTTAGGATCACCGTTTCAGCGTTGGGAAAGCTCCGTTTCTCTAAGCTTAGCATTTTGGTACGGTCCTCGTCATTGTAGATATTTGTATTCAGGGTATGGCGGGGCCCCGTCCCGCCATTGTTGTTTTAAACTCTTAGAGTCTCAGAGCATTTGTAAGGTTGGGATGTAACTGTTCATTTTGGGGTACTTATGTACATATATGCCGAAAGGCAACTTTTTCCCAGAAACTGTGTCTTATTTATACTGTTTCATATTGTGGTTGTTTTATTTTCCGCTGATTTTCTCTGATGTATGACTACTTGGGTGCCCGGGTAAGGCACCAGTCACGGGCCCCGGAACGGGTCGTGACAAAAGTGGTATCATAGCAGTTAATCCTCGGAAAGTGTCTACAGACCGTATCTAGTAGAGTCTTGATTATCGGTGTGTTGTGCACCACACCAATAATCAGGAGGCTATAGGATATTTAGGATTGGTTTCCATTCTTCTCACTCTGAGATCGTGCTTTAGAGCTGTGTTATAAGTTGGACCAATCTAAAGTATTCCTTTCCTTTACCGGTGATGCCTCCGCCAGTAACTCGCCCGAGAGGCAAGGGCGGCGTTCGCGAGTGGAGTTCAGAGAGTTAGAAGGGCACAGGCCCAATCATCACCTGGGGTGATGCTTCATGCGGGGAGTTTTGAGACGTCGCCAAAGAGAAGAGTTTGGCACGCGGCGATTCCTCATCGCGCCATGACATCCGGACCTTCGCCCACGACTTGGAGCAGAAAATATGGATTGGAAGGAGACGGCCCTGTTGCTAGCAAGGGATTTGGCGGCCAGGGAGTATTTTATGTACTCGTATACCAATGATATTGATGCTTATCTAAAGAAGGGTTGTGAGGAAGTAGCTCTTGATCGAACGAGCGGGCTTGCGTCAGATCATGCGTGTGGTGAGAGATGTAGAGATCGGCGAGTAATCGAGATCGCGAAGAGGCCCGATTGGCGGATCATTTGGTAACTCTCGAGGCGAACCGCCTCAGCCAGACAGACATGCGCCTCCGCCAAGATGCAGTGCCCTCCGCGTGGTTCGATTTTTCCTCGGTGTTCACGGTGTGGCAAGCGTCATCCCGGAAGTGCCGCTTTTTTGCGGTGCTTGTTTTTCTTGCGGCCGTCAGGGCCATATGGCGAGGGAATGTTCTATGAGGAAGGATGCAAGTAGGAGGACTCAGCCTACTAGACCAGTGGTGGATGCAGTGGTTCGGAGAGGAGGGTGTTAGCTGAGAGGCCACCCCACCTCGGTGTGGCGTTGGGTCGATGTCGCCATCGCGAGTGTCGTGCTTCCGCGTCAGCTTGTTATGTTTGCGGCCATCAGGGCCATTTTGCGAGAAATTGTCCAACCAGAGTTGGCGGGGATGTAGGGACTCAGCCTTTGGGATCAGTGGATAGTTCATCACCTTCCCAGTATGCGCCCATCGTATGGGTTTGATTAGAACGACCTAGGGGAAGTGCCGCGTAAATACAGGTATATCCTTAACCCTTTAGAGATTTTTATGTGTAGTAAGATGCGAATATTTTATGTATTGTTTTCAGTTAGCATGGTGTTAGTGTGATTAGAATTATTTTAGTTAACCGGGTAAGATTGGGGGATAGAGAAAGTGGGAGCCTTAGAATATTATACGTAGAGACCTTAGAGGCGAGGCCATCTTTGGTAAAAGAATTATTTCGTGTTTGACCCTTATCGAGGTGCATAGTTTACGTGAGATATTTTTATGGGATGAATCCCTGAGTGTTGTGAAATGAAAGAGGGTAGTTGAGCTTAGAAGACCGCTAGGTTTTCGTAACGTGATTAGTGAGATTGTTCCTTCGGGGGGCTGAGCGTATAAAGAGGCCAGAGCCTCTACCACGGGAACAGACCCGAACCGTGGCTCTCCGTATGGCACGTCCGCTGTGTGTGGGATCGCAAGCAGCCCGGTACCATTTGTTGGGTCCTCGGAGTGGGACTCGCGTTAAAATGACAAAAGTGGAGCTAGTGTTTTGCGCGTTGCCGGGTCGGGTTGAGGCCATGTTGCGGGTCGACCCACGCCCTGTTTGGTGATGGGGTCAGTTTGTGGTGGTCCCGCTTTGTGTTAGGGTCACGAGGGTGTTAGGCCCAGGTTTAGTTAACCATTGTACGAGTTCGTGGATGCGTTCGATCAGTAGTCGGGCCGATGAGGTCAGCCCGTCTTATCTTTTAGTCAAACCGTGTACTCGGTAGTAAGTTGCGAGATGATTATTTCAAGAAGGTTGTAAGGCTGCACGGGGTGCCTACCTTCACCTTATGGCTGACAGGGGAGTCCAAGTTACGGCTGTTTCTTTTCTGGAAGAGTTACTGTGCAAGGTTAGGAACTCGGTGAATCTCGGTGTCGATTCACCCGGGCAAGTGGTTGGATTTCGGAGTAGTAAGGACTCTTCGCCTCTTGTTGAGTATATATTATAGCTACCATTTCAGTATTCGGGTGTCACCGCTTTGGAGCTTTTTAGCACTAGTGTAAGATTGCCGATCGATTGATTCGATGTAAGCAAGGTGCGCATAGGTTGGTTCGTACTTGTTCGGGGCGTGGATAGGGTGGAGCTTATCCAGAAGAGGTTATTGGCAGCTCAGAGTCAGTGGGAAGCAGTACCAGAAGCATGGTAAGTGATAAGGAAGAGTTCGAGTGTACGAGAAGGGTACGACGAGTAAGGCAAAGTGACAAAAGTGGTATGAAAAGAAGCGGGCATGTATTACAGGCATAGGTGTGATCTTTTCGTTTGTAAAGAGTAGGTGAAGGAGTATCTTTTTAGACCTTTAGTAGGAGCTTCGTGATAGAGGTGATTTCCTCGTGGACTTGGAGATAAGTATGTGCGCTAGTTGTGTTGTGGCCAGGTGTGGCATGGATGTTTCCGTAAGTATAGCAGTAAGGACTATACTGGCGCCTGTTCATTTTTGAGACTTAGAAGGAACATTCGGGACGAATGTTTCTAAGGAGGGGAGAATGTTATACCCCGTAGTTCCAGGGTATGTATGCGAGGACGTACGTACGAGAATACGACATTGAAATTGGAATGGAAGAAAGAGGTGATTTTTCCACGGAAAAGTTTCCGGTTTTTGTGAAGGAAAAAGGTTCGTTAATGGGAATTGGATTCCCAGATTTGGTATTCGGACTTCTTGGAATATTAGAGAATTATGGAATTTTATTTTCGGAAATGGTCACGTGGGGCCCACGGGAGAAAATTTACGGTTTTGTGGGGCCCACTTTGTTTTCGAGATTTTGGCCATTGTGGATATTTTTCGGAAGATGAAATATTTTGGACGTGTAGGAGGGCGACACGTGTCACCCCCCCCCTAGTTGGCTTGGACGAATTCCACTTTGTACACAACACCCGTTTAGAGTCGTTTTTCGACGAAACGTTTTACACAACTCGCGTAGGATAAATTCCGGCTATGTCATTTCTAATTTTTGCGGATTTTTCCGAGAGACGCAACACGTTGGACCAACGAGAGGGCGACACTTGTCACCCTCTCATTGGTGGATGTCACACGGCAATAGGGCCGATTGGGTTGGCTTATTTTGTCTTGGAGTTGGTAGGATATTTTGTGTGCAAGTTGGCCAAGGACACTTGCCTAAATCCTCACCCTACACTTGCCTTGCACTTGGCATAATCTTGGCCATTGGTTGGCCATGTCTTGACCTATAAATACCCCCCTTGGTTGAAGAGTTATTTCATCCTAAATTGAGCAATCTATCTAAGTCTCAAATCCCTCCCTCTCCCTCTTGTTGTTTTCGTCCAAACACACCCCTCCCCTTTTGAGAAGCCCTAGCCGAGAGCAACCCCCCCCCCCTCTAAAGCTAGCCTAGCCGAAACACTACCCCCCCTCCCTTGGTAGAAAAGTTGCCTTCTAGTATTGTTATAATGCCCAAATTACCCTAGCCCAAATCCCTTAGTCCTTAGTAGAAGTTGTGAAGAACTTCTAAGGTTTTCGAGCTACCTGGAGCGCACAACTTAGGAGCTAAACCTTGCTCAAAGCGCGACTTTTATCTAGGATATTATTGGGCTTACCGAGGTAAATAACCTTATCCCCTTTGTAATTAGAATATATATCTTGTAGAAGTATAGGAGTAAGTATTAAATACTTAGAAGGATATTAAAGAATAGAATTGAATTATCACAAAGAAGGGTTTAAAAGATGAATAATAGAACTGTACTTACATAGGACTGTTTTCACAGTAGACTTGAGTAGCTCACCGGGTAGGGAAGTGCTGCCCAAATGTCCATAGAATAACGAACCCTCTGTTTAGAGCTTTGCAGACTGATACCGACGTTGATAGACGATTTGATCGTTATAGGTCGATTCTTCCGCGCGACATATTCAACTTGGCGGTGGATTTCACGAGAAGGTATGTGATTCTTCCTATCCTCTTGAGCATGATATTTTAAAGAATATGTATATAGTACGGTAGACGTACGTGTGTTAACTGAATAATAATTACGGCAATGTCTTCGGACTTAAGCCTGAATAATAACTACGGCAATGTCTTCTGACTTAAGCCTGAATAAAAAGAATCTGAAGTAGTTCAAAAGAATTAAGAAACCTTTTTGAAAGAAGAGTAACACTTGGTTTTAAAAGCTTAAGAGTTATACTAGCTTTATGGGAAGTTAGGTATAACGGCTTAAGAGTGATAAAAAGAATGATTTTAATGTTTTAATGAAAATAAGAGACTTGACTTAATTATACCAATGTGAAAAAGGGTGAAACCTCATTCGTGAGTAAATAGTATTTTTGGTTTTCAAAAGGAATGATGTTTTACCGATCAGAATGAATGTCGAACAAACCACAATGGCTTAATAAAAGAAATGTTTTGACTAATAATGTATTATTAAAACCAGTAGAAACTTCCATCTGCATAGGAGCTAAGATGAGACAAAATGATATTACATTTCCTAGATCACGGCTGCTGTAATCAGATTGTTATGAACAATAATAACCTACTCACACATAAGGTATATGTTTCTCAAATTGTTTTAAAGGATTAAAACTATGAACTACGGAACCTTTCGAAAATGAGAAACTTGAGTAATTGAAACTAGGCAAACTTGAACGTTAGGAAAAGAATGTTGTTACTTGATTTTACAAAGAGAAGTGTTTTTGATTTACTTCAAAAGGAAATTACTCTATTTTTTTTATACTACGGGTATTGTGTGACTTTTGCGAAAGAAACGGATCTTTTAAAAGAATAATACATAAAGTACTTTGGGGCTAAAAACCCGAACTTGTTAGCATAATGTAGAAAGTACCTTGTGTGAATAACTTGATTGTATTGATTTGTGGTAGTCTTGTAATACTTTCTTGTTGACTTGATAAGAAAACATGTTAGGATGCTACGTGAGTTAGTATCTTGTGATGTTCGTGTAGAGGGGTTTTTCCCTTATTGTGCTTAGGTTGTTTAACGATAAAACTGTCATGTTGATATTATATCACTCATGATTCCGGGTTGTCGCCCTCCGACGGGTAGACTCAAAGGGTCTAGTGACCTATGATTCGAGAATACCTTATGCAGTGCTGTATGGCCTATGCGGAGCTACGAGAGTTCCGTGTTAGTACGCGCCCTTGTGGTCACGCGCGGTTTGTGGCTACGCGACGACGAGTCCAGACGCCGCCGGGAGTAGCTACCGATGCGGAATACCTCACGCGGCCATCGAGTGGCCCACGCGAGCTACGGAAAGTTCGAGGGCTAGACGCGCACATTAGATCGCGCGAGTGGCGGCTTTGATCATGTGACGGTCTGATGCAGATCTCATGATCTGATTTATGTCCTTGTTATCGGGGTTGTTAGTAGTCGGCTATGCCCTCGCACTTACCCCGCATTTGCTTTTATGATGACTTTGAGGCGTGAGTCACGACTTGACATAATGCTTATTTATTGTGAATCGTAGTTTTGGTTATCATACATGTCTCCCGCTTTATATAGACTACTATGATTTCATTTACGTGATTTTCGCCACATACTTGGTACCAGATCGACCTCCTTCGGGCCGTTCATGCCGCAGGTAAAGGTACTCCTACTGTTGATCCCCGTTCTTAGGATCACCGTTTCAGCGTTGGGAAAGCTCCGTTTCTCCGGAAGCTTAGCATTTTGGTATGGTCCCCTGTCGCTGTAGATATTTGTATTCAGGGGTATGGCGGGGCCCTGTCCCGCCATTGTTGTTTTAAACTCTTAGAGGTCTGTAGACCTGTTGTAAGGTTGGGATGTAACTGTTCATTTTGGGGTACTTATGTACATATATGCCGAAAGGCAACTTTTTCCCAGAAACTGTGTCTTATTTATACTGTTTCATATTGTGGTTGTTTTATTTTCCGCTGATTTTCTCTGATGTATGACTACTTGGGTGCCCGGGTAAGGCACCAGTCACGGGCCCCGGAACGGGTCGTGACAGCCCCGTAACCTAAAATGGATTGGGATCAATTGGTAGTAGTCCCGCTACGTGACAGGGTCACGAGGGTGTAAGGCCCAAGTTTAGTTAAGTTGTTTTACGGGTTCGTGGACGCATCCCACCGGAACCAGGTTGTGAAAGCCGGAAATGGCCTTAAATTGTTCGATGTAAGTAACTCCAAATATTAGAGGCCATAATTAGTATGGAAGTTATGTACGTATACTAGTATAAGTTTGGAAGTACGGGAAGAGTACAACCCATAAGAAAGAGAGCAAACAAGTGTAAAGGAATACTGCCGGAGTCCATAATGACCTTTCAAGGTAGCTACACCAGTGGGTGTTTGGGTTGTAGCTGAAAGGGCACATAAGGATTGCCCGGTGATGATATACAATTGACAGACTTGATTTTAGTAAGTCTATGTGACTTGTTCGATTGAAGTAAATAAATTGATGTTGGAAGTATGAAGTACGTGAATTTGAAAGCTAAGAGACGGAGATAAGAACATATGATCATTTATGGATTTTATGTTAAGTGCCTTTGGAGGTGCTTGGAGTTGTCTAGTATGGCGCTCAGGGCCACGACTTCCCGAATGATTTCAGGAAAATGCGCAAGGCAAGAATAAGATAAGTACGAGTGCTGTCTGCGGAAAACTGAAGACATCTTTGGTAGGTTTTGAAAATCTACACGATTTTTAAGGCGGTGCTTGATGATTAGATATTTGCAGGACCGCAAGAAGACCCTGTGATTAGGGTTGTACCTTCAAGGAAAGATTATTAAAGGGAGATAAGCTCTCTCCCCCACGTATCAGGATAGTTGTACGTATTATTGAGGGTTATGCGTACCTTTTTATTTAAGCCATAAATATGGGACTGGTAAAGTCCCCAGCTTCGTTATGCAATAAGTTACAATTTTAAATAACCTTGGAAAAAGGTATTGGGTTGGGGTAATTGAGGGCGACACTAGGAAATGGTTGAAGAAGTGTCGTAAGGATATAAATACAGGTAGTACGCATGAATGAAACTGTATGATCAAGAATCAAGATAGAAATATTTTTTTTGCTAATAAAGAGCATAAGGAAGGGTTATGACCAAAATGATAAAAGAGAATGCAAATATGGTTATGTAAGTTGCACGAGGTATGATTACCCCAGACTAGTGTAAAGACCATTACTGAATGATGGGCAGTAGGACCACCTTGGTGAAAGGTGGCAAAATCTGTACTGACGAGAAGGATAGCAGGAAAAATACTGGGAGGTAAGAGACCCCAGGGCAACTTGAAATGAAAAGTAAAGGTAAGACGAGTAGACACTCGAACGATAAGAAATCTTGGCAAGCCATTGGATTATGTAATACCATGAATTGAGGTTGAACACCTGACTTTAAGCTCTATGAGCTGGGAGAGAAAAATAGGATTACTACTTGACGAGAGCAAGGAAATCTCCCCCTAAATTGTGATTGGCACGAAGTCTTAGTCATGAGACAAGCAAAGGAATTGAATCTAAGTATAGCGACCAAGTCTGGTTGCAATAGAGAATTAGAAACAGGAACCATAATTGAGGTTAATGATGCCCGAATATTTCGAAAGTATGAGAAAGACTTCCAGTTATTGGAAGATAAGTTGACTACGCCTACAGTTCTAACCCCTCCTAAGGCCTGAGGGACTAGAGGATTAGGTTATTATGGTAACACTTTGAGTGTTTGGCTGGGTCGTGTGCGGATGCAACACGATAAGGTAACAACCTATATTTCCCGGCAGCTACGGGAGCATGCTAGTGGAGCTCAGATTCGAGAGGTTGCCGAGTCTTCCCTCGTTGAGCAGGTGAAGAGGCGACAGTATAAGGATCCAGTTCTAGGGCGAATTTTAGACACGGCCCTCCAAGAGGAGAAGAACCTGTTTGGGTAGCAACGGATAGGGTGCTGTGATATGAGGATAGATGTGTGTGAGCGATGTTGCAGGACTTGTCGGCAGGTTTTAGGGGAGGCACGCAGTGTTTATTGCTCTATTTGTTCGGGGTAGACTAAGATGTATCATGACCTCAGATGTATGTATTGGTAAGATGGCCTGAAGAGGGACGTAGCAGAGTTTGTTGCTTGGTGTCCGAATTAGTAGCAGGTCAAGGTTGAACACCAGAAGCCCAGTGGGCTATTACATGCGATTGAGATCCCGACTTAGAAATGTGAGGTGATTAATATGGATTTTGTTACAGGGTTGCATCGTACTCAGAGGAAGTGCGGCTCCCTGAGGGTCATAGTAAATAGGCTGACGAAACCAGCCCATGTTCTTCCGGTCAGGACCACTTACTCGGCTGAGGATTATGCTAGATTATATAGCAGGAAGATTGTGAGACTGCACGGAGATCCTACTTTATGATGTTAGACAGATGATCTCAGCTTACAGCTAACTTCTGGAGGTTTTCCAGAAGGGGTTAGGGACACAGGTGAGTCTCAGTGTTGCATTTCACCCTCAGACCGAACAGGCAGGGCATGTTATCCATACACTTAAGGATAGGTTGCGGGCCTGTGTTCTTGATTTCAGAGATAGCTGGGAGGATTATTTGCCTCTTGTTGAGTTACGTACGATAACAGAAACCCTTCCAGTATTCAGATGGCCCTGTTTGAGGCTTTGTATGAAAGGAAGTATAGATCGTTGGTTGGTTGGTCTTGGCGCAGCGGTGTTCGCGACCGCCTGCACTTGATTCAGCGGGCTGTGGATAAGGCGAAGCTTATGCAGGAAAGATTATTAGTAAGCTCAGAGTCAGCAGAAGCTTTATGCAGATAACCGACGTCGACACTTGAAATGCAGGTTGACGTTTTAGTATAAGTATTGTTATGTGGCCATGGGTGGCATATTTTGTATGAAGGGTGTAGTAAAAGGAGGCTATGTCGCTGTCTATTAGATTGACTTCGAAAGAACATTCGGGGACGAATGTTTCTAAGGGGGGAAGAATGTTACACCCCGAGATTACAGGACATGTATATGAGAATAGACGGGAGAACACAAGACTTATAAATTTAAACGAAAGAAAGAGTTGTAAATTCTAAGGAAAAATCTTCTGAACCCCGTGAAGGAAAATTGTTCGTTAAGGAGAATTGGATTCTCAAATTGTTATTTAAGACTTTTAAGAGTTTATCGGAATTTTATTTTCAGAGTTGGATACGTGAGGCCACCCGAGAGATTTTACGTTTTTGTGGGCCCCACGAGGTTTCCGATATTTTGACCAATTATGGAAACGTCGGAAAACAAAATATTATTGACGAATGGGAGGGTGAAACGTGTCACCCCCAACTCTATTGGGCTTGGATGAATTGGACAAGGCCCAACTTGTCAAGTCTTGAAATGCCAAGTCTTGACATTGTTGACCAAGTCAATAAGCCCACTTGAGTCTTGATATTTAATGTTCCTTCATCCTATCCCCACAATTGTCTTGATCTCAACCCTCCATTTAATTATATAGTCATCCATGTTACAAGACTAGTCTCAAACACTTATAAAAAAAACTAGAAACTTGAGAAGTGAGAAAGAGTGCTCTCGGCTTTGAGCCTCAATTGGAAGAACAAATTTTTTGTTTGTGGTTCAATAATCCCAATACTTTAAACCAAGGTTCCTAATGGTATTACAAGGATATCTCAATAGAAATATCCCGGAAAACCCACATTTTTACGTTAGTCGCAAGATGAAAACCTAAGGTGTTCTTCAACTTTGAAGTTGGAAATTGAAGAGGAGTTGTTTATGAACTTCTAAGGGTTGCTTGGAGCGGATTGGAACGTCGAAAAGAGGAGCTAAAGTTTCTAAGGATCGACTTTTAATCTTGGATTATATTTGGGCTAAATGAGGTATTAATCTTCGTCTTACTATTGTAATTAAAGATTCCATGATATGATAAGTTAGAAATGATCATGTGATATATGTTATGAAGATTGATAAGTGTTATGGAATTTTAGAAGCCTAAAGTCTGAAAAGTTCATGTTAGCCATTAAGTTTGTAATTCAATTTAATTGTTAGTTACGATAGTCGCATGTTATAGAAAGAAGGGATTATAGTTGTTATAATCAATTGCGGTTATATAACATGTTAGAAGAACAATTTGGATTGAAAAGGAATTGGAATGAACTTATGTTGATACACAATTGAGCCGAGAATGGCCATTTAATATTGGGCAGTTTTATATTAATCGTGGGGAAGAATTTTACACGTCCTGTTAGGCGTGTAATCCCCTTTGAATTGCTGAATTATGGAGCCTTAAATGTGGCATATGGTTATTGAATTTGGGCCATGAAAAAGGTGGAAAAGTACGTAGAAACAAAGGAAGTGCTGCCCGATTTTTCGTAGAATAAGAGTCCTTATACTTAGGAATATTCTACGTTGAAAGCTAGTAGTTGATGGACGTATTATGGTCATTATAGGTTGACATTCTACGTACGGCATATTCAACTTGGCAAGTGGATTGATCCGGAGAGGTATGTGGAACTTCTCTTATCTCTTGAGCATGAGTAGCTATAAATGTATAGTACGGTAGACGTACGAGATTTAAATGAATTTAGTTTCATTTGATATCCTTGACTTGTTTAAGAATGTCCAAGTTGGTTGAGTTAGAGAATTAACTCACTTGTTTTAAAGGTTAAAAGAATGGTTTATTCTAATAAGGTAAACAAAGATTTCTTGACTTGAAAATGTATAGAATACTTGATTTGGAAAGTATTGATTACTTGAACTATTCTAAAGTTAAGAAACTCGTTTTCTAAAGTTAAGAGACTTGAAGTATTCTGAAAGTTATGTAACTTGATTTGAAAGTATATGATACTTGGTTTTTGAAAGTATAAGTCTTTTGGTTATAAAAAGAATGTAATTGTCTAAAACATAAAGAGTTATAACGGCTTTATGGGAAGTTAGTTATAACGGTTTTATGGAAAGTTAAGAGAGTGTCTACTTGATTTATAGGCATGAGTTGCCTAGGTTGTCAAAGCCTTGAAATGAATTTCTAAAGGTGTAGTAACTTGTTTTGAAAAGTAGACAAGCCTTGATACTACGGGTGTTAGTATCTTGGGGGTTTTATATAAAAAGGGTTCTTTTAAAGGAACGGAAGTACGTAGTACTTTAGGTTAAATTCCCGGATTTCTAATAACAGGTTAGTTCCTTAAGTTAAATAAAATGAGAGTGCCTGATAATTAAGACTAATAAGAAGTTAGGGGATGTCTTAACTTGCTTAGGTTATGTATGATAAGCCAGTGGTGCTTATGTTATGTATGATAGCCGGTTGTGCTAGTGATGTATTGTTTCATTACGGGGTCATTCCCCGGGCTTGTTGCATTTGCATATTTCGTGGATTTGCTCCCCACGATGCGAGGAATACCTCATGCGAGTCCGTAGGGCTCATGCGGGTGAAATAGTCTCATGCGGGGCGGACCAGTCCTATGCGAGGAGATTACCTCATGCGGGTCCATACAACCTATGCGGGCGGATAGAGTCTATGCGAGGAGATTACTTCATGCGGGTCCATACGGCCTATGCGGGTGAAATAGTCCCAGGAGTAGGATTGCAGAATGATACTACGGGCGGATGGCCCTAGGTTAATCATGAGCTTCCTGTTTTAAAACCGGAAAAATTTATTCTTGTCCACTCTCATTGTTAGTAAGGCATAGTGTACTGTTAATGTGGTTATCATACATGTCCCCAGCTTTATTTTAGACTATTATGATTTCATTCTGATTTCGGGCCACATACTTGGTACTGTTATCGACCTCCTTCGGGCTGCGTTCATGCCGCAGGTAGAGTTATACAGGTTGTTGATCCTCACTCTTAGGATCACTGTTCAGCTGTTGAGAAGCTCCATTACTCTGGAGGCTTATCTTTGGTTCAGATCTCTGGTATTGTCAGTTGTTAAACATTCAGGGGTATGGCGGGGCCCTGTCCCGTCATAGTTGTTATATAAAAATTCTTAGAAGTCGGTAGTCATATCTTGTGGATTGGGTTGTAAGAACAAAGATGTATATTTTTCGGAAGGTGGCCTTATCGGCTAGCCTGTTGATATTTACTGTCTAGTATTTTATGAGTTTATGTATGTTCCGCTGCTATTCTCTTATGTATACCTGTGAGGGGTGCCCAGGTAGGGCACCAGTCGCGGGCCCGGGGTCAGGTCGTGACAGGACTTTACCATGGCATAGAACTTAGTAGAAGAACTTAATCTTGGAAGAATGAGTTGATTTAATCTTCCCTTAGCTATGGAGATGGTGGAAAAATCTGTTTGGAGGAAGATAGAATGGATGTGTGAAGGTGTAATTTGAATTAAAGGTATTGAAATGAGAGATACATGGATATATGAGCTGAAAAGCCTTGCATGTTGGGGTTGTGCTAGAATTATACACGTGGAGGGCACAAGGTGCCACATGTTTGTCCACTAGAATGAGTAATTTTTGAATTAAAGGTAAAAAAACATGGGTATATGTGAGCTGAAAATTCTTTTGCATGCTGGCACAAGTTCCCACGAGTTGTCCACTAGTTCCCACTTATTATTATCATTTCCATTAAAATTAATCCCACAATTAATTAATCTTAGATCTCACTTCATGTAAATCCTGCAAATTTCACAAGACCTCATATTCTCGATGCCATAATTTTTATAATACGACACTAGTTCATAACACCTTTGGGAATATGCAACTATTATTATTACTTCCCATCGTCATACTTGTTGTATCCAAAATTATTTCGGGATTACATTCTTTGTATACTAATTTACTTGTTTGCATATGTAAATACACTTTATTGTTAATACTCGAATCTTATTTTATTAATTACGTTCTCAATTTATTGCTCTAAAATTACGAGGTGTAACACTTGGGGGACTATGTGATGCCGACTATTACAGGGGTGCAGACTTGCATCAGGCTTCCATCTATTGAAGCCTACAATTTTGAAATCAAACCAGTCATAGTGCACATAGTTCAAAGCTTAGTTCAGTTTGGGGGACTACCGTCTGAAGATCCCCATTTGCATCTAGCAAATTTTCTGGAGTTGTGTGTAACTTTTAAGTACAATGGTGTTACTGATGATGTCATTCGGTTGAGACTCTTCCCATTCTCACTCAGGGATAGAGCAAAGTGCTGGCTGAACTCATTACAGGCGAACTCCATCACCACATGGCAAGACTTAGCCCAGAAGTTTCTTGCCAAGTTCTTCCCCCCAGCTAAGGCAGTGAAGCTCAGAGGTGAGTTGACTAACTTTTATCAGCTGGAGGGAGAATCACTATATGATGTATGGGAGCGATTTAAAGATTTGCAGAGGAAGTGCCCACATCACGGGATTGAGAAGTGGATGTTAATCCACATATTTTACAATGGGATGTGTGGTACAACTCGTACCATTATTGATGTTGCAGCAGGGGAAACATTCATGAGAAAGAGTGTCAATGAGGCACATGATCTGTTAGAAGACATGGCCACAAACAACCATCAGGGGGCCGATGAGAGAGAAGTGAACAGCAGGAAAGTGGTTGGGATTCATGAGTTAGATGTTATCACTGAATTATATGCGTAGTTTGCCACTTTGACAAAACAGATGCATCAGAGCACCATGGCAGTTAAAGCGGTACAGACACCAGTGAGATATGAAATCTGTGGGGGTTCCCATACTTTTGATAGGTGAACAACAATGGACCCGAATAATGTGCCCATGGAGCAGGTTCAGGCAGTGGGGATTTTTCAGAGGCCCTACAACAATCCATTCTCCAACACATACAATTCGGGGTGGAGAAATCACCCAAATTTTTTATGGAAGAATGAACAAGGGCAGCAACCACAATTTCAGGCATCATCCTCACAGCAGTTCAGCCCACCAGACCCACTAGAGAAGCAGAGTGAGTTGCAAGCAGCTTTGTTGACCCTGACAAATTCCCAGGCTCAATTCATGATAGAAACCAGATCATCCATCAGGAATTTAGAGACGCAGGTGGGACAACTAGCTAACATGCTGAACAACAAAGAGCAAGGGAATCTTTCCATCAATATTGTGGTGAACCCAAGAGAACAGTGTTAACCAATTAGCTTGAGGAGTGGGAAGCAGTTAGAGCAGGTTGCACCCCAGCCAGGGGTTGAACAGGAGAAAGCAGTTGAGGCAGATAAAGAGAGAGTTACTGATGACCGCCCTATTGCAGAGAAAGCTCCACCAGCAATCATGAGAGAATATGTAGACAAAATTCTTTTCCCACAAAGACTGCATAAAAAGTCCTTAGACAATGAGTTTTCCAAATTTTTAGAGGTCTTCAAAAAGCTCCATATCAATCTCCCATTCATTGAAGCTTTGGAGCAGATGACAGGTTATGTGAAGTTCATAAAAGACATCCTGTTTAAGAAGAGGAAGCTGACAGATTATGAGACAATAGCGCTGACAGAGGAGTGCAGTGCTATCTTGCAGAAGAAACTCCCCCCTAAGTTGAAAGATCCAGGGAGTTTCACCTTACCTTGCACCATATGGAAGATTACATGTAAAAAAGCTTTATGTGATTTGGGGGCAAGTGTCAACCTGATGCCCCTTTCTGTGTTTAGAAGACTTAGTTTGGGGGAGGCGATACCAACCACAGTCACTCTGCAGCTAGCTGATCGCTCGATTGTGCATCCCCAAGGAATAATTGAATATGTGTTGGTACAAGTGGGTAAATTCATCCTTCCTGTTGATTTCCTCATTTTAGACATGGATGAAGATGAAAATATGCCAATGATCCTTGGGAGACCATTCCTAGACATAGGGATAGCCCTCATTGATGTTGAAAGGGGGGAGTTAAAGCTCAGAGTCCAAGGTGAGGAAATGGTATTCAAAGTTTGCAGACCACCCACTGAACCTCAAGTAAATGATAGATGTTTTGCCATTGGGATAGCTGACAAATGTGTAGCTGAGAACAGTCTCACAAGTATTGATGCTTGTGGGAGGCCATTACAATAATGTAAGAATTCTGCACCCGTGAATGATGTGGTGGATGAGAACAAGGGAATGAACCCTTCTGAAATAAGCCCTGTGAAAAAAAAAGGAGAATGAGGAGGCAAATGGTGCTGAAATGGATATGCGGAGGGGATACTCTACCCATTGATTTAGTAAGTAACCTGCATCCGGCGAAGTTAAAGACAGCGCTACTTGGGAGGCAACCCAATGGTTTTTATTATGTTATTTAAAATTTGTTTTAGTTTGTTTTATTTTGTCTTGAACAGTCTCACGATCTGGTATGTTAGTGTTTTTGGATGACAGATAAAAGCAGGAACTGACTCCGAGGAGAAAAGGGTGAAAATGCTGAAAACTGGAAAAATCAAAGTAGCAGCGAATTAGCGCCGCGGCGCCAAAAGTTCAGAATTCCCAGATGTCATGCAATTTCCAGAATTTTCCTCCCAGACCTCCGTTATGACCGTTGTGTTGTGTCAGTAAGTTGTCCCTTTATTTTTAGTCTTCACACATTGGGAACAATGTGTCGATTAAGTTGGGGGAGTGTATTATTTTGTTTCATTTTTTGTTTTTGAGTCTTTTTTATTGTCTTTGTATTGTTTTATGTGTTTTTGAGTCGTAATTTTTTTTTATAGATCATGCATGTTGTAGTTGCTAAAGATATTGAGTGGATAAAGTGGGATAATGTAATGGAATTAAAAGCGGCAATCTGTGTGCCTAAGTTAGATATGCCAAAAATTCATGACATCTAATTATTTGGGATATTTGTGCTTAGCCTATGTGTGTCAGTTATGGAAAAAAAGGTTGAAAATGTCTAGAAAATCTGGTTACTTGTTATTTGAGACGAAATAGTTAAGATGTACAGGTTTAGGGAGATGATTCAGACATTTCTTTGATAGCCCTTCTGACCATTCATTACCTATCCTGACATGAATTGTATCACTAGTCAGCCCCTTTGAGCCTAAAATAAGATCTTTCTTTGAAACCCTATGATTCATTTGTTGTGCCATAAGGGATAATTGCTAACTCTTGGAATGAAAAGTTGTCACGACCCGTTCCGGGGCCCGTGACTGGTGCCTTACCCCGGGCACCCTAGTGACACAACATCAGAGTAATCAGCGGAACATAAAACACATACATGAAACAAGTGAAGTACAAAACAGTAATCTGAGGAAAACTTGCCTTTTCGATATATAAATAACCACTTTTACAAATGAGCGCTTTAATCCTTTTACAAACCCCGCCACAACAAGATTACATGCACTTAAGAAATGATATGACAACAATGGCGGACAGGGGCCCGCCATACCTGAATGTAAACACCTACAACAACAGGGACTATACCATCGATAAGCCTCCGAGAAACGGAGCTTTCCACACGCCGAATCGTGACCCTAAGAGCGAGGATCAATGATCGGTGTACCTTTACTGCGGCATGAACGCAGCCCTCGGGCGAGGTCAGATAACAAAAATTTAGTATGTGAAACTAAAAATATCAGAAATGAAATCATAATAGTCTATAAAGCAGAGACATGTATGATAACCAAACTACGATCACAATAATAAGCGAATATGTCAAGTCGTGACTCACGCCCTCAAGTCATCACTCAAATATAACAATGGGTCTCACGCCCACAACATCAATCATGCCCGTGGAATACCTTCCTCACTGCCGGCAGTTTATGATATAACAGCACCAAGGAACACACATGAACACCAGGTCCCACCTGTGCCATAATAACACGTACAGGGTAAGTACGAAGGCATAGCCGACTACTAACACCCACAGTACCAACAAGGTCATGAACTGTATCATAAGATCTGTCTGCACCGGCCACATGATCAAAGCTGACCACTTGCCCGCAGTATCTAATGTGCGCGTCTAGCCCTGGAACTTTCCGCAGCTCCGCATAGGCCAATCAGATCGGCCCGCATGAGGTATAACCCCGCATCGAGGGTAGCTACTCCCCGGCAGCGTCCTGGACTCGCCGTCCGCATGGCCACAAGGACCGCATGACCACAAGGGCCGCATCCTAACCTGGAACTCCCGCAGTTCCGCATAGGCCCCCTGGACCCGCATGAGGTAGTCTCGAATCATAGGTCCATCGACCACTGAAGTCTACCCCGCGACGGAGGCGCCTTAACTCTAATCATCTCAAGAGATGAGTGATGTATAATACTATCATAACGAATTATCGTTAAACAACATAAGCACAACAAAGGAAAAACCATTTACACATAGATCACAAGATACTAACACACGTAGCATCCTAGCATGTTTACTTATCAAATCAACAAGGAGGTATTACAAGGCTATCACAAACCAACACAATCAAGTTATACACACCAGGTACTTTCTACTATATGCTAACAAGTTCGGGGTTTTATCCCCAAAGTACTTCATACATTAATTCTTTAAAAGATACGTTACTTTCGCAAAAGTCACACAATACCCGTAGTATATGAAAATATAGTGATTATCTTTTGAAGTAAATCAAAACACTTCTCTTTGTAAAACTCAAGTAACAACATTATTTTCCAAACGTCCAAGTTTGCCTAATTTCAAATGTTCATGTTTCTTATTTAGAAAGGTTTAAGTAGTTCATAGTCTTATTCATTTAAGAATATAATTCTCCTTTAAACTATCCGAGAAACATAAGTCTTATATGTGAGTAGGATATTCTTGTTTACAACAATCTTATTACAAAGACCATGATCTAGGAAATATCATTTTGTCTCATCTTAGCTTCATGCAGATGGAAGTTTCTACCGGTTTTAATAATACTTAATCACAAAACATTTCCTTTTATTAACGCCGCAGTTGGTTTGTCGATACACATTCGATTTCCAAAATCAAGAAACATTCTTAAGACGTTATACCTAACTTTCCATAAAGCTAGTATAACTCTTAAGTTTTCAAAACAAATCAAGTATTACTTCTTCTCTCAAAATGATTCAAAACTCTTTTGAAATACTTCAAGTTCTTTATTAACACATAACAAGCCAGTTATAGTTCAAATCAGTTACCTTTTAAAAACCACATGTATTTTCTTACCAACATAAAGTCGTTATAACCAACTTCCCATAAAGTCGTTATAACACTTTATGTCTTACACCAATCAAATACATTTAGTACATGTACGTCTACCGTACTACATAGTTCACACATATCATGCTAGAAGAGATAGGAAGAGGTTCACATACCTCGCGACGAGTATCGACTAATAGCAAAACGCTCCAACCGTCGGCTACTCCTTAAGCCAAGCAGATCGCGCCACACGTAGTACTTCCACCTATAAGGCCACAAGGCGCTTATTAACATTTAGGTCTCATCGTAGAACTTTCTACAGAAATTTCGCAAAGACTTCCCGCAACAACAGAAATCTCCTCCTCTATCGAGGCCGCTACCAAGCCAACCGGGGTTATACATCTAACCCTAACTGGTACAATTCTACTCCACTGCAGACTACTACACAAGTCATCAGAATATTACCCCTATGTAATTATTCAAGACTATATATAGTATACTTCAACTATATATTCCTACAACATGTAATATCCAATTACAATAGGGACAAGATAATTACCTCGATAAGCCCATAATTATCCAAGTATAAATGTCGATCCTTAGCAACGCTTAGCTCCAACTCCGAGCGCCCAACCCGCTCTAAACCACCCTTAGAAGTTCTAACCAACTTCTACACAATACTCCAACTGACTATGGAGATTTTCCTAGGGTTTCGGTTTTGTGGACCGACGGAAGTATAATAGTATTTACGGCTTTTCAGATAGGTATAACCTTAGAATACTACAAGGTATACTACTAAGGTATTTGGGCATTATAACAATACTGAGAGTATTTCTATACCACAAAGTGGTATTATACTAAAGCAACTAGCTAGTGGGTACCCCACTACTAGCACCTCAAAGGAGGGGGTGTCTACCCTCGGCCACCCCACTGTGGGGACTCTCGCCAAGGGGGAGAGAGGGCTCTCGCCAAGACACTACACTAAGGGGAAGGAAGAAGCTTTCAAGACTTAGGCAATTTGTGAATGAATTAGTCTTCAAAGGGAGGGTATTTATAGTCAAGTGAAAGCCAACCAATGGCCAAGATTACACCAAGTGTTAGGCAAGTGTAGGCCAAGATTCACCCATGTGTACCTAGCCAACTTGCACACAAAATATCTACCAAAAATATCTCCCACTTGCCTTCCCAAATCGTCCACGTACGCCCACTTTGCCCACCAATGAGAGAGGTGCCAAGTGCCGCCTCTCGTTGGTCCACAATGTTCCGTCTCTCGGAAAATTCCGCAAAAATAAGAAAAGACATAGCCGGAATTTTCCTCTCGCAAGTTCTGTAAAACGTTTCGTCGAAAACGACTCTAACAGGTGTTGTGCACAAATGCCATTCCTAAGCCACTAGGCGGGGTGACACGTGTCACCCTCCTATTGGCCCAAAATAAAACATCTTCCAAAATATCCACAATGGCCAAAATCTCAAAACAAAGTGGCCCCACAAAATCAGAATTTCTCCGTGGGCCCCACGTGACCATTTTCAAAATAAAATTCCATAATTCTCTAATATTCCAGAAGTCCGAATACCAACTGGGAATCCATTCCCATTAACGAACCTTTTTCCTTCACAAAACCGAAACTTTTCCGTGGAAAATCGCTCTTTCTTCCTTTCCAATCTTTAATGCAGTATTCTCGCACGCACGCCCTCGCATACATACCGGAACTACGGGTATAACATTCTCCTCCTTAGAAACATTCGTCCCGAATGTGCCTTCTCAGTCTCAAAACAAACGTGCGCGCCAATATAGTCTTCATTACTATACTTACGAGAACAATCCCGCCATACCGCCATGGAAACACTCGCAAAACTTACATCTAAGTCCACGAAAACACCTCTACATCACCACAAATAATACTACTTTGCCACTTTGCACGAGATACCACTTTGTCACTTTGCCGCGAGCCTTGCTCCAACGACTCCAACAAATGGTACCGGCCGCACGCGATCACCAAGCTGCCAGACACTCGAACTCTTACCACATTCGACACGGCCGCTTCCAAAACTCGGGTTACTATCTCTAACGTGGTCATCATTAATCGGGAACACTGGATGGATCTCCGATACTTTCCGAACATAACAATACGAAAGACCGGACGCCCTTCCTCCTAAGTCGGACGGCAAATGCTAACATATAGCAACCCGCCTATTCTTCACATGAACTCACAAAGGCCCAAAGTAACTCGGGCTAAGTTCCTTCGCTTTCCAAAACTCGCCACACCGTCCGGGTGGTACTTTCAAGAAGACCGACCGTCAACTCAACTCTGGCGCCGCCGATTATCCGCGACGATTCCTCCGAGCCGCCGTAACTTCTTCTAGACAAGCTTCACTATCCACACCGGAACAAGCTCAACCAACTATCCGAACCCCGCCAACATCGAACCAATCGACCGCAACTTGCATTTCGCCTACAAGGCGTCACAAGACGACATCCGAACACCGAAATGGTAGCTTAAACACTTCAACCGAGACAACGATCCTCACAAATACCGCGAAATCAAAACACCGCCCGAGGCGAACGCGATACGAGACTCACCGAGTTCCTAGCCCCGCTCGTACAAACTCCCAGAAGAGAAACACTGCACTGGCTCCATCGTCATAAGGTGAAGGTAGGCACCGCGTGCAACCTCACAACCTTTTCGATAACATCAACACCGCCGAGGAACGACTTCGACCAAGAACACGATAGGTCGCTTCTCATCGCCCGACCACTGGTCGAACGCATCCACGAACTTGCACGCTGGCTAACTAAACATGGGCCTAACACCCTCATGACCCTACCACAAGGCGGGACCACCACAAACTGACCCCACCACCATACCTGCCGCGGGTTGACCCGCAACATGGCCTCAACCCGACCCGGCATTGCGCAAAACACTAGCTCCCCGAAGGAATAATTTCACAAATCATTTTACGAAAACCTAGCGGTCTTCCTAGCTCGACTACCTTCTTTCAAATCACGCTACTCAGGGACTTATCCCACGAACATAGCTCACGTGCACTATGCACTCCTATAAGGGTCAAACATAACACTACACCTTTCTCGAGATGGCCTTACCTCTAAGGTCTTTACGTATAACACTCTAAGGCTCACACCTTCTCTATCCCCCAAAATCTTACTCGGTTAACCCACCATGATTCTAATCACAACTAACACACTGCTATCAGAACATAGCACTTAAGGTATACTCACCTTGAAAGTTACCGAAGGACCTTGCCGCCCGCCCTCTTCTCGCCCTGGTTAACCCGTCGATCTCTACGCTTTCTACGCCGCGATAAGCCCATACACGTGCCATGCTCAAGCCCAATCAAGAATTACTCTTGCACAACCCTTTCTTAGTAGTCATCAAGACTCGCAGACATCGGTATACTCTCCGTAGCCAAATCCATGGCTAGTAATGTGGTCGCTCTTTGCAATCTAAATTCTCTGCTCTGGCCGTGAATCAAGGTTCAAATATCATGGCCGCAGTAGGAACCGCCGCCGTGCTAAACTCCGCCGGGCTAGTAACGCCGCAGAAATCCCGAATGAAGCACTACCCTAGGTAATGATTGGGCTCGCGCTCGCAACCCTCTCGTATTCTACTCGCAGCCTCGCCGCTTGCCCTCCCGCCCGGTTGCCTACGCGAGGCATAACGGTAAGGGAAAGAAATACGTTTAGAGGTCCAACTTAAAACACGGCTCTAAGGCACGCACTGCAGTGAGAAGAATAGAAACCAATCCTAAATATCCTATAGCCTCACGATTATTGGCGTGGTGCACAACACACCGATAATCAAGACTTCATCGATACGATGCGTAGACACTTTCCGAGGATTAATCGCTCGATACCACTTTTGTCACGACTCTGCCCGGCCCGTGGATCGTGCCTTACCCCGCACCCTAGTGACACAACATCGAGTAATCACGAACATAAAACACATACATGAAACAAGTGAAGTACAAAACAAGAACTGAGGAAAACTTGCCTTTCTAAGATATATAAATAACCACTTTTACAAATGAGCTTTAATCCTTTTACAAACCCCGCCACAACAAGATTACTGCACTTCTAAGAAATGATATGACAACAATGGCGGGATGTTCCCGCCATACCCCGAATGTAAACACCTACAACAACAGGACTATACCACCGATAAGCCTCCGAGAAACGGAGCTTTCCCACACGCCGAATCGCGTGACCCTAAGAGCGAGGATCAATGATCGGTGTACCTTTACTCGCGCATGAACGCAGCCCAAGGAGGTCAAGACAAAGTGCCAGTATGTGAAACTAAAAATATCGTAAATGAAATCATAATAGTCTATAAAGCAGAGACATGTATGATAACCAAACTACGATTCACAATAATAAGCGATATGTCAAGTCGGGGACTCACGCCTCAAGTCATCACTCAAATATAACAATGGGTCTCACGCCCACAACATCAATCATGCGTGGAATACCTTCCTCACCGCAGCTTTATGATATAAAAGCACCAAGGAACACACATGAACACCGTGTCCCACTGCCATAATAACACGCATGGTAAGGCACGAAGGCATAGCCGACTACTAACACCACACGTACCAACAAGGTCATGAATCAGATCATAAGATCTGTCTGACCGGCCACATGATCAAAGCCGACCACTTGCCCGCAGATCTAATGTGCGCGCTAGCCTCGAACTTTCCGCGACCCGCATAGGCCAATCAGATCGCCCGCATGAGGTATAACCCCGCATCGAGGGTAGCTACTCCCGGCAGCTGCCCGACTCGCCGTCCGCACGGCCACAAGGACCGCATGACCACAAGGGCCGTGATCCTAACTCGAACTCCCGCAGCCCGCATAGCCCTCGACCCGCATTTAGGTAGTCTCGAATCATAGTCCATCGACCACCGAAGTCTACCCCGCGACGGAGGCGCCTTAACCCTAATCATCTCAAGAGATGAGTGATGTATAATACTATCATAACAAATTATCGTTAAACAACATAAGCACAACAAAGGAAAAACCCCTTTACACAAACATCACAAGATACTAACACACGTAGATCCTAGCATGTTTACTTATCAAATCAACAAGAAGGTATTACAAGGCTATCACAAACCAACACAATCAAGTTATACACACGGTACTTTCTACTATATGCTAACAAGTTCGGGTTTTATCCCCAAAGTACTTCATACATTAATTCTTTAAAAGATACGTTACTTTCGCAAAAGTCACACAATACGTAGTATATGAAAATATAGTGATTATCTTTCAAGTAAATCAAAACACTTCTCTTTGTAAAACTCAAGTAACAACATTATTTTCCAAACGCCCAAGTTTGCCTAATTTCAAATGTTCATGTTTCTTATTTAGAAAGGTTTCAGAGTTCATAGTCTTATTCATTTAAGAATATAATTCTCCTTTAAACTATCCGAGAAACATAAGTCTTATATGTGAGTAGGATATTCTTGTTTACAACAATCTTATTACAATGACCATGATCTAGGAAATATCATTTTGTCTCATCTTAGCTTCTATGCAGGATGGAAGTTTCTACTGGTTTTAATAATACTTAATCACAAAACATTTCCTTTTATTAACGCTGCAGTGGTTTGTCGATACACATTCTGATTTCCAAAATCAGTAAAACATTCTTAAGACGTTATACCTAACTTTCCATAAAGCTAGTATAACTCTTAAGTTTTCAAAACAAATCAAGTATTACTTCTTCTCTCAAAATGATTCAAAACTCTTTTGAAATACTTCAAGTTCTTTATTAACACATAACAAGCCAGTTATAGTTCAAATCAGTTACCTTTTAAAAACCACATGTATTTTCTTACCAACATAAAGTCGTTATAACCAACTTCCCATAAAGTCGTTATAACACTTTATGTCTTACACCAATCAAATACATTTAGTACATGTACGTCTACCGTACTACATAGTTCACACATATCATGCTAGAAGAGATAGGAAGAGGTTCACATACCTCGCGACGAGTATCGACTAATAGCAAAACGCTCCAACCGTCGGCTACTCCTTAAGCCAAGCAGATCGCGCCACACGTAGTACTTCCACCTATAAGGCCACAAGGCGCTTATTAACATTTAGGTCTCATCGTAGAACTTTCTACGTAAATTTCTAAAGACTCTCCCGCAACAGCGTAAATCTCCTCCTCTATCGAGGCCGGCTACCAAGCCAACCAGGGGGGGGTTATACATCTAACCCTAACGGGTACAATTCTACTCCACGGTACTACTACACAAGTCTACTGTAATACAGTCCTATGTAATTACAGTTCAGTACTATATATAGTATACTTCAACTATATATTCCTACAACATGTAATATCCAATTACAATAGGGGGACAAGATAATTACCTCGATAAGCCCATAATTATCCAAGTATAAATGTCGATCCTTAGCAACGCTTAGCTCCAACTCCGAGCGCTCCAACCCGCTCTAAACCACCCTTAGAAGTTCTAACCAACTTCTACACAATACTCCAACGGACTATGGAGATTTTCCTAGGGTTTCGGTTTTGTGACTGACGGGAAGTATAATAGTATTTCTGGGCTTTTCGTATAGGTATAACCTTAGAATACTACAAGGTATACGGCTAAGGTATTTGGGCATTATAACAATACTTGGAGAGTATTTCTATACCACAAAGGGGGGGTATTATACGAAAGCAACTAGCAGTGGGGTACCCATGGCTAGCACCTCAAAGGAGGGGGTGTCTACCTCCGGCCTACCCCACTAGGGGACTCGCGGCCAAGGGGGGAGAGAGGGGCTCTCGGCCAAGACACTACACTAAGGGGGAAGGAAGAAGCTTTCAAGACTTAGGCAATTTGTGAATGAATTAGTCTTCAAAGGGGGGGTATTTATAGGTCAAGTGAAAGCCAACCAATGGCCAAGATTACACCAAGTGTTAGGCAAGTGTAGGGCCAGGATTCACCCATGTATACCTAGCCACCTTGCACACACATTATCTCCCCAAAATATCTCCCTCTTGCCTGCCCAATTCGTCCATGTGCCCACTTTGTTCACCAATGAGAGGTGCCAAGTGCGCCTCTCGTTGGTCCAAAATGTTCGTCTCTCGGAAAATTCCGCAAAAATAAGAAAAGACATAGCCGGAATTTTCCTCTCGCAAGTTATGTAAAACGTTCGCCGAAAAACGACTTAACCAGGGTGTTGTGCACAAATGCCATTCTACGGCCACCTAGGCGGGGTGACACGTGTCACCCTCCTATTGGCCCAAAATAAAACATCTTCCAAAATATCCACAATGGCCAAAATCTCAAAACAAAGTGGGCCCACAAAATCAGTAAATTTCTCCCGTGGGCCCCACGTGACCATTTTCGAAAATAAAATTCCATAATTCTCTAATATTCCAGGAAGTCCGAATACCAAATCTGGGAATCCAATTCCCATTAACGAACCTTTTTCCTTCACAAAAACCGGAAACTTTTCCGTGGAAAAATCGCCTCTTTCTTCCTTTCCAATCTTTCTGTCGTATTCTCGTACGTACGTCCTCGCATACATACCCTGGAACTACGGGGTATAACAAAAGTATTGAAAAAGAAATAAAAAAAGAGTGAAAAGTTGTTGCACTCCAATGAAGAATATGCAAAAATCTAAGTTTGGGGTGCTTGTTATTTATAATGTATCTCATTCTCTCAAAAGAAAAGAGGGGGAAATAGGTATGAGATTAAAAAGAAAGTCAAAAAGAAGGAAAAAGAGTTGAATGAAAAATGCTTATGGTACGTAATTTGAGCATAAATGTCTACTTTTACCTACCCCTGCCTAAGCCTACATTACAACTCTTGAAAGTCCTGATGATCTTTAATATGTATATCTATGATTAGTAGAGAATAGCAAGTAAACAGGTCTATAGCATTTTGGGAAAGATGGAGTAAAACTGACATACATAGGTTAGATGTTTGTATTCCCAATGATTGTGATCTAAGTGAATTTGCGAAATATCTAACTTGAAATTCTAGATTGCTAAATATTCATGTTATGTATGTTCTAACATATTATCCCAACTTTCATCCATGATGTTGAAGAAGCATTGCTATAACTACGTGATCCATTTCATAGAGTCTTTGTTATTGTTTTTGTTTATTGTTTAATGCTTTACTCGAGGGAGGGTAAAGTGTAAGTTTGTGGGTGTTTGTTAAGTGTATTTTGTATACACTTTTGAGTTTTTTTTAGTTAGTATTTTACTCTTTTATTTCGCGTTTAGTATAGTGTTAGGTATTTTTTTCTTTCATTTTGTGTCACAGCGGTTATAAAGGAGAAGATACCATTTTTGAGATGGAATTGCATATTAAAAAGCCAAGAAATGAAGCCTAAGAAGTCCCGGGAAGCATAGAAGAAAGCAGACGAAGTTCGGACAGAAAAATGATGAAAAATCGAAAAACTGGCCAAAGACGTCGGGAGCGCCGCGGCGCCTGGCAGCAGCTCCGCGGAGCAAAATATACTGAGGAGTCTGATTTCGCTGCAGGAATTTCAGCGCCGTGGCGCCAGCCTGCAGGGCCACGGCGCCGAGGCATAAAATCTGATTTTTGGATCGAATTTCAGAGGGGTAAAAGGGTCCGAAGCGCAAGTTTTCTCAAGTATAAAACCCTAAAACCCTGCTCATTATGTCATACCTTATACCATATTACAAATCATACTTTTGGGAGGCAAGAAGGAGGCTACAATTGAAGATACTTGTTCAAGTTCTTTTTCTTTCCCTTATTTTATTTCAGTTTATGTTGGATTATAATTTAGTTCTTGACATGACAATGTTTAGGAGCTAAATACTTTAGTAGGGTTTCCATCGAATTTTCTTAAAGCTCTTTCATATAGTTAATGCATTAGTTATTGATTTCTTCTTCAGTGTATTAAGATCTATTCAATATTATTATGATTTCTTGATAATTAACTAGCTATTAATTGTCATCACTTATATGATTTCGAATCAAAAGTCTGAAAGGTGAGATTTGAATATGATTTAATTGTCTAGACATAGGTTAAAATCGTGGACGAAAGTACCCTGATACTTGTGTAGTAATTAAGATTATTGTTCTTAATCCTCATGTGTGGTAAAACTTATCATAAAAATATAGAAGGTTTCTGCACAAGGTTGAGCTCTTGTATGTCCTAACAAGAATATAATGACATATTAGTTAACCTGTTATCTTAATAAGAAGAAGATTCATTAGCATTGCATTAACATGTGAAAGAGTGGATAGTTGAGGTGATTGGAAGCTCTATTTCCTTCATAACTGTTATAAACCCAAAGTATTATAATCTTTAGTTTATTTTATGAACTTATTCATAATTCTTAGTATAATTCTCAAACTAAAGAACGTCAACCAAATAGATACTATAGGATAGATAATCGGTACTTAATAAGTCAGTCTCTGTGGACGATAAACTCGGTCTTACATATCTTTATTACTTTAATGATATGTATACTTGCATAAGCATCTAGAAATATCTTAACAAGGGTGCAGTGACTGCCTTGCCCATATTCTTCTGCCATTCCTTACCTTTCGGCTTGGGCCGGCTAGAGGAGCTCATCATGAGCACAACTTTGCTCTTGGAAGCTGAAGATTTAAAGGTCTTCAGCATGTCATGCAGTTTCAGCAGACTCGCCTTTGTTCCATTCATATTGTAGTATACAATAAAATTCTCGAACGAACGAGGGAGAGATAGTTCAGGATAAGGGTGGAAGCGACGTTATTCTGCAGCCTTATTCCAATCGAGGTCAGCCTTTCTATCAGCCCTATCATCTTCCACACATCATGAGACACTTGGCTCCCTTCACTTAGCTTACATTTGAAGAGTTTCTATCAACAACTCATATTCCATAGCTTGGGACTGAGAGTCATAGAGTCTCTTCAAGTGTTCGAGCATTTTGTTAGGGACCATGTTCTCGTGTTGTTCTGTAGTTCCACTTATATGGAAGATAACATGACGCATCGTGCTGAAGTGGCGTCATCTAGGTTCTTATGGTAGGATACCTTATCAAATGTGGCATAATCTGCAGAATTATCGGCAAGGACTGTGGGGAATAATTTGTCCAATACATATTCTATATTTTCTTGCCTTAGGATAATTCTTAGATTTCTTTGGCCAGTCTATATAGTTTGGTCCGGTGAGTTTGTTCATTTTAATGATAGGCTCAACATTTTGAAATTTTTAAGAATTTAGATAAACGGGAACTACAATCAAAATTTATTTCCCTATTATACACATTAATTTTAGACTAATCAAACATGGCATTTTGTTAAATTAGCTCCCACTATTTTAGCATACTTCTACGATCCCAAGGTAGAATACGGACCTAAAACATTTTAAGGTCATAATGGGCCAAGATCCGAACCTGTGCTATATCCGCGTTTTCTTTGGCTGATAACTTTAATAGCACATTTTGGTAGGTTTTAAACCAATTGCAAAGATTATTTGCAACTCTTGGTTGATTAAATAATTCAATTTTAATCATGCGTCCTTAGATTAGTCAGACACTTTGACGCTAGATTTGTCTAAGCAAGTCAACCCCATTACACGACTGCGTTTATGTATCTAAGTAAACTTGGCCTTTGTGAGCAAACACTTTGGTGTAAATACCCAGAAAAGTTTCTCATCTAGTTTTACATTTAACACATCTATGAAAGAGTCTGAGTCCACGTAGACTTAGAGCAAATGCTTTGGCATAAATACTCGTATCGCCGAAAAGGATTTTGCACTCTAACAATTATAATGAATGACGCATTTTAATTTTAGACTTGTATTTAATGTTTGAGGAACATTTTCAGTTTTCGGGGATTTCAACCAAGATCAACATACATGTCATATATCATACGACATCCTATCATGCAATTTCTTAACACATTTAGATGGGAAACCATCAACCCAATAGGCATGATATAAGATGGTTTTAATCAACTACTGGGCGCCGCCTACCCAGACAGTTATAGCGGTCATTTATGTAAATCAATTACTGGGCGTCGCCTACCCAGACAATAATAGCATACATTATGCTAATAATTAAATGCTTGCATTTAAAACACTTAGCATATACGTATATTATTCAATAATATACAATCAATGATAATCATTTGTCTATTTGTCTAAATTCTAAAATCTATGTTTATGTCAAACAGTCCCTAAACATTTTCTAATTTTAAAATTCTAAATTTAAGGGAATTCTGTAAAATTTCAGAATTTATAGTTTAGTCCCTCAAGAATTTAAATTTCAATTTGAACCCTATTGAATTCAGAAAATCCAATATTAATTTTCAGAAAATATTTTCAGGCTTCGGGACCTGTTTGCAATTTTCAAATTTTAAATCAGTTTTCAGAAACTTTATTTAATTACATAATTTCCCGAAAGGACTGAATCTGAATATTTAAAACTTCAGTTTCTAATCCCGATTTTTTTTATTTTTTTAAAAATCACAGTCGGCACCGCAACCCTTAGGGGTGGCGCCGCGATGCCTCGGATGCAGTGACGAAAAAAAATTAATTTTAAGCTTTCGGGATGAACAGTGTCGCGGCGCTTCTGAAAAACCCAGACAGTGTCGTGGCACTCCACTGTGGAGTCGCGGCGGCTCCGTCAAAACCCTAGCAAGCGTTGCAGCGCTCCATTGTGGAGCCGCAACGCCTCTACCCCAGAAATGCAAATTTCTGCTATTCTGTAACCCTAATACTGGTTCAGGGTCAGATTTGCAGATTCAACTTCGTTGCCCTTCATCATTAAACAACACGTTCATTGACCATCATCCAATCTCTTTCCATTCTTCGTCTCAGTGCACCATGTTAGAAATGAACTGGTAACACACATCAACTTAGAAGAGTTATATCGGAATAACATCCTCGATTACATCATTGTTCAATAGTTTAAGGGACAAGGATTATATGTTTTGAGATTTAAGGTTATAAATCCTCTTAACCACAAAAAAAATAGATTTAAACAAATGTTAACCCATATTATCATTAATAAACATTACATAATCACACAAAATAGATCAGGCTTTGATACCATTGTAGGTTTTTGTCGGGTTCATACATGCAGTGGAATTTGAAAATTTATGTTTCAAACCCGACGGGCGGTCAAGCTGATGGATGATTATATAATGTAAAACACATAGATAATTGTAATACTTCGAACGAATTCTTACAATTTAGCAAATCTGGAATCTTCAAACTTCAATTGTGTAATCCGAGGGTGAGCACGCAACTGTTCCTCGATTGCAAGTCTAAGACTCCGATGTAATTACTCATTTCGACAGCTAGGAAATCCAGCAGAGTTTCAGCAGAGAATAATTCTTGTGAATTGGGTGTATTAAAATAATGATTGAAACCATCTATTTATAGGTGAAAAAATCAGCTAGGGTTTCCAAGTGGGCCAGGCCCAAAAACCGAGACAGGGTGGGTCACTTCGGACCCACTAGACATGTGGCGTCGCAGCGCTGAGTGGGATGCGCCGGGGCCCTGGATCCCATGAGTCATGGCCCTGGTCCAATTCTGTCTCGTTTCTATTTTAATTAAATCTGAAACAGCATCTCGATTTAATTAAATTGTTATACCCCGTATTTCCAGAGTATGTACGTAAGGGCGTACGTATATTAATTTAAGCCTTAAGGTTTGGCTAGGTTCGAAATTTGGGCACAAGTGCCGAAAAGAATCGTTTTTCGACGAAACGTTTTACTAAACTTGCGAAGGGAAAATTCCGGCTATGTCATTGAGAATTTTTGCGGATTTTTCCGAGAGACGAAACATTTTGGACCAACGGGAGGGTGACATGTGTCACCCTCACATTGGAAGCAATTGTGGGCGGTCTTGGACGAAAAAGGTGGCTTTAGTTGGTAGGATATTTTGTGCAAGTTGGTGTGGTAGATGGATAAGGTGCACTTGGCTTAATCTTAGCCTTACACTTGCCTAACACTTGGATGGATCTTGGCCATTGGTTGGCCATTCCTTGACCTATAAATACCCCTTAGTTGATGAACTTTCTTCATCCAAAATCATTTTCCAAGTCTTGAAATCTCTCCCCTTTGTGAGTTAAATCGTCCAAAGCCCCCTTGAGGAGCTTTGGGCCGAGAGGCCTCCCATCCCCTGTAGTGGTTAGTGGGTACCCCTAGCCTAGTTGTTTTTGTATAATACCCCCCTTTTTGTGGTATAGAAATACACTCCTAGGATTGTTGTTAAGCCCAAAAAAATTAGCCCTATACCTTGTAGAACTATCCAAAGTTACCTCTATACGTAGAGCAGGAAATACTATTATACTTTCTCACTACTAAACGAAACCCTAAGGAAATCTTCATTGATAGTTGAAGTATTTGAGTAGAAGTTGGTTAGAACTTCTAAGGGTTGTTTGGAGCGGGTTGAGCGCACTGAGTAGGAGCTAAACCTTGCTCAGGATCGACATATAAACTTGGATAATTTTGGGCTTATCGAGGTAAACACTCTTGACCTTCTATTATAATTGGAAATTACATGTGTAGGAATATATATAGTTGAAGTATACTATATATGTAATCGAACATAATTGCGCGCAATGTCTTTTGACTTAAGCTGAATTTAAAGAAGAGAACCGAATCGTAATTACATAGACTGTATTACATGAGTCTTGTGTAGCGTTAATGTGAAGTAGAATTGTACACGCCAGGTTAGGCGTGTAAACCCCTGGTTGGCAGTAGCCACCGATAGAGAGGAGATTTACGCTGTTGCGGGGAGGCGAATTTTCTCAGAGAATATACTACGGTGAGATCTAAGATGTTAATAGGCGCCTTGTGGCCTCTATAGGTTGAAGTACTACGTGTGGCGTGATCTACTTGGCTTAAGGAGTAGCCGACGGTTTGAGGTACTTGGAGCGTTTTGCTATTAGTCGATAATCGTCGCGAGGTATGTGAACCTCTTCCTATCTTTTCTAGCATGATATGTGTATAACTATCTAAATGCGGTAGTAGACGTACATGTGTTAAATGTATTTGATTGGTTTAAAACATAAAGTGTTATAACGGCTTTATGGGAAGTTGGTTATAACAGCTTTATGTAAGTAAGAAATGCTTTGTGGCTTTTTAAAGATAACTGATTTGACTTATAACTGACTTGATGTGTGATAATAAGAATCTTGAAGTATTTCAAAAGAATTGAGAACCTTTTTGAAAAGAAGAGTAATACTTGGTTTTGAAAACATAAGAGTTATACTAGCTTTATGGGAAGTTAGGTATAACGTCTTAAGAATGGTAAAAAGAAATGGTTTACTGAATTTTAGAAGTTAAGAGACTTGATCTTAAAAGATAAGAGACTTGACTTAATTGTATTGATATGAAGTTTGTTAACAATGTGAAACCTCATTCGTGAGTAATGGGTACTTGATTTTAAAAGGAATAATGTTTCTTCGATTTGAAATCGAATGAGTATCGACAAACCACGGCGTTAATAAAGGAAAATGTAATGAATAATGAAGTATTATTAAAACCAGTAGAAACCCCCATCTGCATAGAAACTAAGATGAGACAAAATGATATTACATTTCCTAGATCATGGCTGCTTAATAAGATTGATTATGAATAAGAATAACCTACACTCATATAAGGCATATGTTACTCAAAATGTTTTAAAAGAGATTAAGACATTGAACTATGAAACTTTTCTAAAATAAAGAGCCTTGAGCAATTGAAATTAGGCAAACTGGAACCTTAGGGAAAAGAATGTGGTTGAAAAGGAAAGTGTTTTGGTTTACCTATAAATGTGAGTCACTCTATTTTATACTACGGGTATCGGGTGAATTTTATAAAAGGAATGGATCTCTTTAAAAAAGGAATTTAACGTACGTAGTACTTTAGGGTTAACACCCGGATTTTGACTTAAAATGAAAGTACTTTGAGTTGTGTATAACTTGCCTATGCTTGTTGTTGTGTAACTTGCCTATGCTTGTTGTTGTGTAACTTGCCTATGCTTGTTGTTGGGTAACTTACCTATGCTTATTGAGATAGTCTTTGTTGTGCAAGAATTATGTTTCTATTCTACCGCGTCTCTCGATGGAGTAGGTTGACTTATTGAGAACTTACTTGGGCGTCTGCAGCGTGTGGAAGATTCCATGGGTACGCTTCCATTATTATTATTACATGGGCGTGTCTACACCGATGATGTGGACATGTGACCATTATGGTTATTTATGGCGAAGTATCGTGACTTACGGTTGTGATCGGGTCGTGCTTTGTTACTTGCCCCGTCGCCTACGTGGCGAGTGGATCTGGTATAGGTTATTGCACGCCCGCGTGTCGCCTTCGGCGAAGTATCGTGACTTACGGTTGTGATCGGTGCTGGCGATTCACTTGCCCCGTCGGCCACGTGGCAGTGGATCTGCTGGAGGCTAGTGTACTTGCACGCGTGTCGACCGCGAGTCGAAGATTTGGATGGGCGTCGTGACTTACGGTTGTGATGCGGGCGTGGCGATTCACTTGCCCCCGTCAGCTACGTGGCGCAGGTGGAGCTGGTGGAGGCTATTGCACTTGCCACGTGTCGGCTTCATGATATGGTTGTACAGTATTATTGGTACGGTCGGATCTGGTAGTTATACTTGTCCCGTACGGTTTTATTGACACAGGTAGGACCTGGTGTTCACATATACTCCTTGCCGTTGTTATATCATAGACTGCCGGCAGTGAGGAAGGAATCCCACGGGCACGAGTGATGATTTGGAGGGCGTGAGTCCCTGACTTGATATGACTGTTTATATGTGGTGTACTGTAGTTTGGTTATCATACATGTCTCCTGCTTTATATAGACTGCTATGATTTCATTTACAGTATTTTACAGTTTCACATACTTGGTACCTGTTGTACTGACCTCCTTCGGGGGGCTGCGTTCATGCCGCAGGTAGAGGTACATCGGTTGTCGATCCCCGCTTTTAGGATCACCTTTCAGCGTATTGGGAAGCTCCGTTCCTTCGGAGGCTTATCTTTGGTATGTTACCACAGTGCAGTAGGTCCTTGTACATTCGGGGTATGGCGGGGCCTGTCCGTCATAGTTGTTGTATAAATCTTAAAGGTGCATGCTTTGTTGTGGTGAGTCTGTAAAAAAGGATAACTGTTCGGGTATTTATATATACTGAAGGCAACTGTTTTGGTTGGCCTGTTTATTTATCATGTCTCTTAATTCATGTTCGTGTTTTTATTTCCGCTGATTTTCTCTGATGTTGTAACACTAGGGTGCCCGGGGTAAGGCACCAGTCACGGGCCCGGGTTCGGGTCGTGACATAAATAATCATTATTTATTATAATGTCTTTATTATAAACCGAACATATATATTCTCTTTGATTACATCCTTGAATCGACGAAACAATTGACTTAGTGTTACCCTACAGGCATTCACATATCGACACTAATATCATTAGGGTCTACACGAAAATCCTAGACGGCGCCGGAAGACAAACTCAATATGTGAAGTATAGTTATCGAAACCTGTGAACTGAACCTCTATGTAGGTAAATAAAATTATTTCACTCACGACACACTCGATCAAGCTTAGGATATTCCAAGTGTCTATCCAAATGGCTTGATCATTATTTCTCATCTATATTAGCTGATAACAAGACCATATCATAGATATGTCTACTGCGTTGGCCAACGACTTAGTCAACCTAACCATATGAGAATCTGAGTGTTCTCTCGAAGATACATTCGAGGAATGAATCCTAATCTTGGCTCAACTACCACCTTTAATCTACGTCGCAATATACTCAATACAAGTCGCGTCTCAACCTATAAGGCATTTGAGCTTAGGACAGGATCAATGTATATTACTCTGTAAACAAGGTGCGTATCGACCTCAAGTCTAAGGACTTTTATCTCCCACACGCTGATGACACTTTAGACATATATAACAAACAGTACATCAGCAGGGTATACCACTACTTCTACAAATATCCATGTGTCCATCACGAGGATATGATACAGACTACATGTCGACGTATCACATATCATCGATATCACATTCTCGATGATCATTAGTCGAGGCAATTTAAGAGTTACGTTATAATATTTGTCACGACCCGTTCCGGGGCCCGTGACTGGTGCCTTACCCGCGCACCCAAGTAGTCATACATCAGAGTAATCAGCGGAATATAAAAACAAGACATGAAACAGTTGTAAAATGAGACACAGTTTTATGTGAGAAAAATGTCGCCGTTCGGCATATATATATAAACATAGTTTTGCAGTTACATCCCAACTGTACAATAGGACTACAGACCTCTAAGAAGATAAACAACTATGGCGGGACAGGGCCCCGCCATACCCTGAATGTACAAAACTATATACAACAACAGGGAGATCATACCCAAAAGTCGAGCCTCCGGAGAAGATGGAGCTCCTGACACCAAAGCAAAGAGATCCTAAGGATGTGGATCTAGCACCTGCTTGCCCTTACCTGCGGCATGAACGGCCCGAAGGAGAGTCGATAACCGGTACTAAGTATGTGAAGCGTAAAAATCATCAAGTAAAATCAAAGTATTTAAAGCCATTTGTAAATACAACTGACCGGTTTAATCGCACATAGTGCCACAACATAAACAAGAGCAAAATAGATATACTGTAACTGGTCTTTCCTAGGCCACGAATGATCGAAGCAAGGCCGATCGCCCATAGTATCATTATGCGTGCCTAGTCCTGGACTTCCGCGATCGCATAGGTCACACAGACCGCGTGAGGTATTCCTCGCGACGGGGTAGCTAACCCGGTACCGCCTCGGACTCCGCGATCGCATAGTCTCGATAGACCGCATAGTCACGCGGACCGCATAGGGCATCCCGCGTCGGGCTAAAACACCGGAATGATCAATCACGGAACTCCGCGACTCGCATAGTCTCACAGACCGCATAGGCGTATAGACCGCATCAAGGGTGGCAAGCCCTCGGTATAACAGTCGAGGGTAGGTGATATAATATGATACAAGCCCGACTTACCGTTTAGCAACGTAAGCACAACAAGAATGACCCCTTTTCACAACATCACAAGACACTAACACACGTAGCATCATAATATGTCTATTTATCAATCAATCTTACTGCACCTTACAGAAATCAATACAAGGTTTTTATAAGCAAATAAGTAAACAGTTCTTTTTATCTTTCTTAAGTTGTTATACCTAACTTCCCATAAAGCTAGTATAACTCTTAAGCTTTTGTTTAAAAACCAACTGTTTCTCTTCTGTTAAAAATGATTCAGTATTCTTTTGAAATGCTTCAAGATCTTTATTATTCAGGCTTAAGTCAAAAGACATTGCCGTAATTATTATTCAGGCTTAAGTCAAAAGACATTGCCGTAATTATTATTCAGTTAACACACGTACGTCTACCGTACTATATATATATTTAAAATATCATGCTCAAGAGTATAGGAAGAATCACATACCTTCTCGGCGAAATCCACCTGCCAAGTCGAATATGTCGCGCGCAGAGAATCAGCCTATAATAGTCAAATACGTCTATCAACGTCTAGACTATTCTGTAAACAGTTCTAAGTAGAGGGTTCTCTATTCTATGGAAAATTGGGCAGCACTTCCCTACCCGTCGAGCTACTCAAGTCTACTGTGAAAACAGTCATAAGTAAGTATAGTTCAATTCTACTCTTTAATATCCTTCAGTGTATCTTATACTCAAGTCTATACTATTCTTATATGTAATATCCAATTACAATAGAAGGACAAGAGTATTTACCTCGATAAGCCCAAAATTATCCAAGTTAAATGTCGCTCCTGAGCAAGGTTTAGCTCCTAACTTGTACGCTCCGATAGCTCCAAGAACCCTTAGAAGTTCTTCACAACTTCTACTAAGTACTAAGGGATTTGGGCTAGGGTATTTAGGAATAGTAACTATACTTGGAAGACAACATTTCTACCAAGGGAGGGGGTAGGTTTCGGCTAGGACTACTAGGCTAGAGGGGGGGTTTCGGCCAAGGGCCTTCACAAGGGGGGAGGGGGAGTGTTTGGACGAAAACACTACAAGAGAGGGGAGGGATTTTTCAAGACTTGGAAATTGATTTGTGGATGAAGAACTCTTCATCTTAAGGGGGGTATTTATAGGTCAAGCAATGGCCAACCAATGGCCAAGATGAAGCCAAGTGCTAGGCAAGTGTAAGGTGGAGATTTAGGCAAGTGTCCTTATCCATCTACTACACAAATATCCTACCAACTCCTTGACTAAGGAGAAGGCACAAAAAACGTGCCAACTTTGCCCAACTTTGCCGTCCAATGAGGGTGACAAGTGTCACCCTCCCGTTGGTCCAAAATATTTCATCTCTCGGAAAAATCCGCAAAAATAATAAATGACATAGCCGGAATTTACCCTACGCGAGTTTAGTAAAATGTTTCGTCGAAAAACGATTCTTTAAGTGAGTTGTGCACAAACATTTTTCGTCCAATGCCTAACCAAGGCTAAACTTTTGTACGTACGTCCTCACGTACATACTCTGGAAATACGGGGTATAACATTCTCCCCTCCTTAGAAACATTCGTCCCGAATGTTCCTTCCCAAGACAGTTAACGATAAAATACCTCACAACTAAACAGTTTGCAAGTGCCACACATGGCCTGATATAACACTTAAGCAAATACGATAATTAAAAACCGGAATAGGAAAGTAAGTTACACGGAGGTGTGGGGAATAAGTGAGGATACTTCGCCTCATGTCCTCCTCGCTTCCCGTCATCTCCTCCTGAGCTCGTTCGCCACAGAACTTTGTGGAAGCCACGTCCTTGGTCATGACGCCTAACGGCGATCGATTATCGCTATGGGAATCTCCTCATACGATAACCCCTCGGTCACCTGGACATCGTCAATCGGGTGCACTCTAGATGGATCCCCGATACATCTCCTCAGCATAGAAACATGAAACACCGGATGCATTGCCTCGGATCGGACGGCAGATCCAACTCATGGCAACCTTGCCTACCTGCGGACAATCGTCACGGCCCAATGTACCTTGGTGAGTTTCCTTTCTTCCGAATCTCATCACACCCGCCGGGTGACACCTTCAGAAAACCCAATCATCAGCTGCGAACTCGGATCTGGCGGCGATGATCTGCGTATGACCACTGCGACTACGAGCCGCAACGCTCTGGATAAGCTTCACCTTATCCATCTGCACGCAAATCTGGTCCTACTAATCGTACCTCGCCCACATCAAACCAGCCTATCGGCGATCGCACTTCCTCATACAAGGCCTCATAAGGCGCCATCGAATCCGGGTGGTAGCTATTATTATATGCAAACTCAACTAGAGGCAAATGATCCTCGGCTACCCGAAGTCGATAACACAGGCTCGCGGCATATCCTCGAAGTGCGGATAGTGCGCTCACTGTCGTCCGTGCATGCGTGGATGGAATGCGATGCTCGTGCTCACTGCGTCCTAAACCCTTACGGAAAGACCTCCGAAGTTAGCGTGGCGGGCTCCTGCATGCGATATGATCGAAATAGGGACTCCATGCGATCGGCGATCTCTCGGATGTAAAGTCCGCATAATCCTCGGTAGAAAAAGTCGTCTGACGGGAAGAAAGTGGGCTGATTTCGTCGACTGTCGGCGATAACCCATATAGAATCATGTCTCCTCCGAGTGCGAGGTAATCCCGTGATGAAGTCCATGTTGATCACCTCCCACTTCGGTCGGGATCTCTATCATCGCAACAAACCACGGTCCTGGTGCTCTACCTTCACTGCGACAACACGGGATCGAGCTACGAACTGAACTGCGTGCGTCCCTCTTCAAGCCATCCCACCAATACACAGATCTAAGGTCGTGGTACATCTTGGTCGACCCCGGATGGATAGAGTAACGCGTGTTGTGTGCTTCCCCAAGAACCTGCTGCCGAAGTCCTGAAACATCTGGAACACACACGCCCTCAAACCTTAGCACCCCATGGTGCTACCTCAGGACCCTTCTCTCACGAAGAGTCAGTATCGGTACGCGTCAAAACCGGATCATCAAATGTTGCCTATTCACCTCGCCGGCGATGGAAGACTCGGCAACCTCTCGAACTCGAACCCGCTGCTATCGGAATCAATCAATCGGACACCAGGCTCGCTGGCGATGCAAATCTCGAACCATGCCCCTCCTCTCTGGCTGCACATCTGATAGACTCCCCATCGACCTACGACTAAGAGCATCTACCACAACATTGGCCTTCCCCGGGTGGTACAGGATATCAACATCGTAATCCTTAGCGCGACTCTAACCACCGTCTCGTCGTAAGTTCGGCTCCTCCGGTGAAGATATACTGGAGGCTCTTGTGGTCTGTATAAATATCCACATGAACCCCATACAAATAGTGCCTCCAGATCTTCAAGGCGTGAATCACCGCTGCCAACTCCAAATCATGGGTGGGGTAGTTCCTCTCGTGTTTCTTAAGCTGTCGGGATGCATACGCTATAACCTTGCCCTGCTGCATCAACACACATCCCAACCCGATGCCTGACGCATCACAATACACGACATAACCGTCTGGACCCTCTGGAAGAGTAAGAAGCGAGGCGGTCGTCGATCTCCTTCAAGATGGCGGAAACCCTGCTCACAAGCATCAGTCCACTGAAACTTAGCTGCCTTCTGAGTCAGCCGAGTCAATGGTGCAGAGATAGAAGCAAACTTCTCCACGAACCGCCGATAGTAACCTGCAAGGCCCAGAAAGCTGCGCACCTCTGTCGGAGTAGTAGGTCTAGGCCAAGTCCTGACCGCCTCGATCTTGGCCGTATCCACCTGAATACCATCGGCCCCGACAATATGCCCAAGAAAATCCACCGAAGCTAACCAAAACTCACATTTGGAAAACTTGGCGTATAACTGGTCGGAGAAGCTGTCGGCCGATCGCCAAATGCTCGCGTGCTCGCTCTGGCGAGAATAAACCAAGATATCATCAATGAACACTATCACAAGCGTGTCCAAAAATGGTTTGAACACTCGGTTCATCAAATCCATGAATCCGTCGGAGCATTGGTCAACCCAAAGACATGACCACGAACTCATAATGCGTCTGGGTCGGAATGCAGTCCTAGGGACATCCGCCTCTCTGACTCGTACCTGATGATAGCCCGATCGCAGATCAATCTTGGAGAAACATCTCGCACCTGCGGTGGTCGAACAAATCATCAATCACAGGAAGGGTATACATTCTTAATGGTTACCTTGTTCATGCTGTAATCAACACCGTGCGCGGCGTCCGTCCTTCTTCACGAACAATACTGGCGCTCCCGGGAGAAACACTAGGTCGATGAAGCCGCTTCTCCGGCAAATCTCGCGGTGGTCCTTCACTCTCTCAACTCGGCGGGTGTCATTACGTATGGCGGAATGGAAATAGGCGAGTGTGCGCGATCTGTCGATACAAAACTCTAGCTCCTCCTGCGGAGGAATACGGGAGGTCGTGCGGAAACACGTGCGGGAACTCTCGACTCTGGGCCATGGAAATCGCGCTGCGGCCTCGATATCAAACACCGAATGAGATGGTGATGTACCCGCCACGCACCATTTTCCTAGCCTTGAGGTAGGAAATGAACCTACCACTCGGCGTCTGATGTTCCTCCCACTCGACAATGGCTCGCCGAGCGGAAGTACTACTCTCTCCTGCGGTCTACATGGGCGTAGCAAGAAGCTAGCCAATACATACTCGTGATCACATCGAAATCGGTCATATCGACTCTATCAAGTCGGCTAGGTCGGCGGTGTATATAGTCCTTTGGACAAGCCCTATATACCGCAGAGCTACCGAATCACCGGCTGGCGTAGCTACCTCGAAAGGGTCTATGGACTCGGAGCTCTATCCCTATCCTACTAGCAATAAGGAAAGATATATAGGACAGTAGAACCGGATCTATCAAGGCATACACATCATGTCGGAGGCGATAAGGTACTGTGGCGACATCGGTGAGGCCTCGCAGTCTGCCGGTGGACAAGGCATAAATGCGATTACGAGGACGCTAGAAGCTGGACCGCGCCACGACCTCTGCCGCGACCTGCTGGCCCATGAGTACCCTGCCCTCCGGGGCGAGTAACTGTAGGAGATGATGAACCGGCAACAGACCCTGTAGGCTGAGCCCTACCACCAGCGCTGCCCCCGGTCGGACAGGCCCTCGCAAAATGACCCTGCTGGCCACAAGTATAGCAAGCTCCCGGAGTAGTACTACAGCTCCCTGAATGGAATCTACCACAACGGACACCTGGCGGACCTCGATCGGTTAGCGCCGCGCTACCTGAAATCTGAAGTCACGGGGCCGACACGCCGAATACTCTGGTTGTACTGACAATGATGTGGGAGTGCTCTGAGCTGGCTGGGGTGCAAATCTAGACGTCTGCTGAGGCCGTCCACCCCGAGAACTACCAAAAGAACCGGCCGTCTTGGCCTTACTTCTTGATATCATCGACCGCGTCGGTCTACGCTCCTCGCATCCAAGTGCATGAGCCTGCATACGGGTAATGTCCATGCCTGGCTGAAGAGCCACACCCGCACAAGACTCGGCCATATAATCATCTAGCCCGGTGACGTAGCGATGCACCTTGTCCTCCATATCTGCTACCAATGCAGGGACATATCGAGCCAAAGAATCGAACTCGACATTGTACTCCCTAACTGTGCGTCCTCTCTGTCTCAGTAACAAAAATCTGTCGGCCCGTGCCCTCCTCATCTGTGGACTCAAGAAATGAGTGAGAAAAGCCTCCGAGAACTCATCCCAAGTAGCTGGGGACGCGTGCTCTCCCCGGGATAACTCCCACGAATCAAACCAATCATTTGCGGTATCCGCGCGATCGATCTGGCAAGAATCACGGACTCGGTCTCGGCGCCACGATCACTCTCATAATCCTCTGTAGGTGACGGATGAACTCCTGCGGATCATCCTCGGCCTCGACCGTAAAACTACGGCGGGCTCTGACTCGGGAAATCTCGTAGCCTCAAACTATACGCCTCGGGTGAACCACGGGTACTCTGGGTGGGCGGAGCTTCTGCATCGATCTGTCCTCGTGTGCGCCACGATCACGGCAATAGTGGGCCATCTCCTTGTACCCTAACTCCTCCGCCCGGTGTGGGGCGGGAGGTGTGGGTCTTGTGGTCTCTTTGGGGCGGCGGCGTCATAGAACTTCGCCGTCGAGGTATCGCCTCGGGTAAGAATCGGGCACGTGCCTCGTGACTCGGTGTCCTACTAGCGACTCCTTGGTGCCTTGCCCTTCTGGGCGGGTTGCCTTACATGGGCATAAGCTATTCTGAGAAAGGAATACGTTAGAGGGGTCCAACTTATAACACAGCTCTAAGGCACGATCTAAGATAGAGAAGAATTGAAACCAATCATAAATATCGTATAGCATCCTCATAATTGGTGTGGTGCACAACAAACCGATAAACAAGAACTACTAGATACGATGCGTAGACACTTTCCGAGGATTAATCGCTCGATACCACTTTTGTCATGACGTTCGGGGCGTGTTCGTGTCTTACGGGCACCCAAGTAGTCATACATCAGTAATCGGCGGAATATAAAAACAAGACATAAACGATTGTAAAATGAGACCGCTTTTATGTGAGAAAAATGTCGTTCGGCATATATATATAAACATAGTTTTGCGATCGCATAGGTCACACTGAGACCGCATGAGGTATTCTCGCATCGGGGTAGCTAACCCGGTACCTCTGGACTCGCGATCCGCATAGTCTCAATAGACCGCATAGTCACGCGTCGCATAGGGCATCCGCGTCGGGCTAAAACACCGGAATGATCAATCACGGAACTCCGCGACTCGCATAGTCTCACAGACCGCATAGGCGTATAGACCGCATCAAGGGTGGCAAGCCCTCGGTATAACAGTCGAGGGTAGGTGATATAATAACGATACAACCGACTTACCGTTTAGCAACGTAAGCTGACAAAAGAATGACCCTTTTCACAACATCACAAGACACTAACACACGTAGCATCATAATATGTCTATTTATCAATCAATCTTACTGCACCTTACAGAAATCAATACAAGGTTTTTATAAGCAAATAAGTAAATAGTTCTTTTTATCTTTCTTAAGTTGTTATACCTAACTTCCCATAAAGCTAGTATAACTCTTAAGCTTTTGTTTAAAAACCAACTGTTTCTCTTACATTAAAAATGATTGATATTCTTTTGAAATGCTTCAAGATCTTTATTATTCCGGCTTAAGTCAAAAGACATTGCCGTAATTATTATTCAGGCTTAAGTCAAAAGACATTGCCGTAATTATTATTCAGTTAACACACGTACGTCTACCGTACTATATATATATTTTAAATATCATGCTCAAGAGTATAGGAAGAGTCACATACCTTCTCGGCGAAATCCACCTGCCAAGTCGAATATGTGCGTGAGAGAATCGCCTATAATAGTCAAATACGTCTATCAACGTCTAGACTATTACGTAAGTGATTCTAAGTAGAGGGTTCTCTATTCTATGGAAAATTGGGCAGCACTTCCCTACCCGTCGAGCTACTCAAGTCTACTGTGAAAACAGTCCTAAGTAAGTATAGTTCAATTCTATTCTTTAATATCCTTCAGTGTATCTTATACTCAAGTCTATACTATTCTTATATGTAATATCCAATTACAATAGAAGGACAAGAGTATTTACCTCGATAAGCCCAAAATTATCCAAGTTAAATGTCGCTCCTGAGCAAGGTTTAGCTCCTAACTTGTACGCTCCGATAGCTCCAAGAACCCTTACAAGTTCTTCACAACTTCTACTAAGTACTAAGGGATTTGGGCTAGGGTATTTAGGAATAGTAACTATACTTGGAAGACAACATTTCTACCAAGGGATGGGGGGTAGGTTTCGGCTAGGACTACTAGGCTAGAGGGGGGGTTTCGGCCAAGGCCTTCACGAGGGGAGGGAGTGTTTGGAAGAAAACACTACAAGAGAGGGGAGGGATTTTTCAAGACTTGGAAATTGATTTGTGGATGAAGAACTCTTCATCTTAAGGGGGGTATTTATAGGTCAAGCAATGGCCAACCAATGGCCAAGATGAAGCCAAGTGCTAGGCAAGTGTAAGGTGGAGATTTAGGCAAGTGTCCTTATCCATCTACTACGCAAATATCCTACCAACTCCTTGACTAAGGAGAAGGCACAAAAAACGTGCCAACTTTGCCCAACTTTGCCGTCCAATGAGGGTGACAAGTGTCACCCTCCCGTTGGTCCACAATATTTCATCTCTCGCAAAAATCCGCAAAAATAATAAATGACATAGCCGGAATTTACCCTACGCGAGTTTAGTAAAACGTTTCGTCGAAAAACGATTCTTTAAGTGAGTTGTGCACAAACATTTTTCGTCCAATGCCTAACCAAGGCTAAACTTTTGTACGTACATCCTCACGTACATACTCTGGAAATACGGGGTATAACAATATTAATCTCTCGCATTATTAATAACCACGTAACCTCTAGGGATGCAATATCAACAAATATTCAATAACTACAAATGTCATAATATTAATCTCCATTAATATAAATATAAATGTGGATAAAGTACATTGGTCCTAATACAGATTGTCTCTGGGACATAAATATACTTTATGTTACACCCCGTAGTTCCAGGGTATGTATACGAAGACGTTCGTATGAGAATACGACACAAAAATTGGAAAGGAAGAAAGATGTGATTTTTCGACGGAAAAATGTCCGGATTTTATGAAGGAAAAAGGTTCGTTAATGGGAATTGAATTCCCAGATTTGGTATTCGGACTTTTTAGAATATTTGAGAATTATGGAATTTTATTTCCGGAATTGGTCACGTGGGGCCACGGGAAAATTCTGGTTTTGTAGGGCCACTTTATTTTGGATTTTTGGCATTACGGATATTTTGAGACGATGCAGTATTTTGGCCGAGTAGGGGCGACACGTGTCACCCCATGTGGCGTGTTGGTAGAATGGCTAGAAGGGCGTGTGGTCTTGGACGTTTTAGTGGACAAGTGGCAAGCCACTTGTCCCATTTTTGTGGTGGACATATGTCCCATTGTTGTGGTGGACACTTGGTTGGAAGACTCCACTCCCACTTGGACCAAATCCTCACCTTACACTTGCTTTGATCCTAGCCATTGGTTGGCCTATAAATACCCCCCTTGTTTGCAAGACTTTATTCATCCACTTAAGAGTTTCCAAGGCAAAAATTCTCCCTCCCCCCTTAGTTATTCTCGTCCAAACACCCCCCCCCCTTTGTGTAGAAAATTCTTCAAGTGTTGGTATAGTCCCAAATACCTTAGCCTTGTATCCCTAGTAGTATTCTAAAGTTATCCCAACATAAGAGCCCGGAAATACTACTTTTTTTCCAATAGTCGCAAAATGAAACCCTAGGAAAAACCTTCATAGATGGATGAAGTGTTAAGAGAAGTTGTTTAGAAACTTCTAAGGGTTGCTTGGAGCGGGTTGGAGCGTAAGGAAGTGGAGCTAAACGTTGCTCAGGATCGACTTATAAATCTTGGATAATTTTGGGCTTATCGAGGTAATAATCTTTATCCCCCTATTGTAATTGGAGATTACATGTTGTAGTAATGTATAGTTGAGTATACTATATATAGAATGAATATTGATAAGAATTGAACTGTATTTACATTGGACTGTATTTACAGTAGACTTGTAGTATTATTGTAGGGCAGAATTGTACACGTCCGGTTAGACGTGTAATCCCCTGGGAGTTGTTGGCCTGGTAGCGGGCCTTGTTAGTGGAGGTTATTTATGTGGTTACGGGGGGGGAGGTGCTGCCGAATTTTCCGTAGAATATGGAACCTTGTACTTAGAAATATTCTACGAAGGGATCTAGAAGTTAATAAACGTTTTATGGCCATTATAGGTTGAAGTACTACGAGTAGTGTATTCTACTTGAAGGGTGGAAAAGGCTAGCAGGGTTATAGTACTTTGGAGCATTTTGCTTATTGTCGATAATCGTCGCGAGGTATGTGAACCTCTTCCTATCCTTTCTAGCATGATTGTTGTGAAATATATATTGTCACGGTAGGCATGCGTGTGTTTAAAGGAATTTGATTTTCCTTTTGTGTCCTTGACTTGATTCCAAAGTTAAGTGACTTGTTATGAAAAATTAAGGACTTGAATTATGTTAAAAAGTTGTAAAACCTCATTCATGAGTAATGGGTGTGTGGTCTTTTAAAGAATAGAGTTATCTTGATTTCGAAAATGAGAATAGTTGTCCTTGGTTGGTTTAAAACATAAAGTGTTATAATAGCTTTATGGGAAGTTATTTATAACGACTTTATGAAAACAAAAGAATGGTTTTATCATTGGATTTAAAATGATAACTTGACATTTTAAAAGTTGGAGGTTGGTTTCCTTAAAAGATATGATTTAAAGGTATAGGATACTTGTTTCTAAAAGAGTAAGACACTTGGTTTAAAAAGTATATTGCTATTTGACTTTAAAAAGGAAAAGTGTCTTTGTTTTAAAGGAAGGCATGGTTTTGTCTTAAAATGGTTTAAAAATGAAGGCATGCTTTTGTCTTCAGATTGGTTTAAAAAGAAGGTATGGAAATTGTTTTGGTTTACTTAAAAAGATAGTTACTCTATTTTGATACTACGAGTATCGTGTGACTTTTGTGAAAGAAATTGATCTTTTTAAATAGTTAAAGTATGTAGTACTTTGGGGTTAAAACCAGGATTTGTTGGCATCAAATAAAAGTACCTTGTGTGAGTAACTTGCCTATGATTTGCCTGTGATAGCCTTGTAATACTTCTTGTCGATTTGATAAAGTGAACATGTTATGATGCTACGTGTGTTAGTATCTTGTGATATTGTGTAAGGGGGTTATTCTTGTTGTGCTTACGTTGTTTAACGATAAGCCCGTTGTACTGGTATTATATCATATACCCCCCTGACTTGTTATGTTGTCGCGGGTTAGCTACCCCCGATGCGAGGAATACCTCATGCAGGTCCATGTGACCTATGCGGAGCTGCGGGAGTTCCAGGACAGGATGATCACTCCGGGTGTGTTATGCCGATGCGAGGAATACCTCATGCGGTCCATGTGTGGCTATTCGGACTTCGGGGGTCCAGGTTGATGTCGCGGGTTAGCTACCCCGTCGCGAGTACCTCATGCGGGCCTATGTGGCTTTATCGCGAGTGCGGTGAGTTCGAGGTTAGACGCGCATTGATCCGAGGCGAGTGGTCGCCGATCGTATGGCGGTCTAGAAAGACCTCGTGATACAGTTTTATATCATTGTTGGTACGGTGGGTTCTAGTAGTCGGTTATGCCTTCGTACTTACCCCGTACGGTTTTATTATGACACAGGTGGGACCTGGTGTTCATGTGTATTCCTTGGTGTTTTTATATCATGGATCGCCGTGATGAGGAAGAATTCCACGGGCATGATTGATATTGTGGGCATGAGACCCATGGTTATATTTGAGTGATGACTTTGAGGCGTGAGTCACGACTTGACATATTTGCTTACATGTGTGTATCGTAAATTGGTTATCATATATGTCTTACATTTATATAGACTATTATGATTTCATTTCTGATATTTTGATTTCACATACTTGGTACTGTTATGCGACCTCGCCCGGGGCTGCGTTCATGCCGCAGGTAGAGGTACACCAGTTGTTGATCCTCGCTCATAGGATCACAGTTCAGCGTTTTGGGAAGCTCCGTTTCTCCGGAGGCTTATCTTTGGTATAGTCCCCTGTCGTTGTAGGTACTTACATTCAGGGGTATGGCGGGGCCCTGTCCCGTCGTTGTTGTTATAACATTCTTAGAGGTCTGTAGTACTGTTGTGGGCAGGGTTTGTAAAAGGGATGTAACTGTTCAGGTTTAATCTTTTTTATATATATATGCAGAAAGGTGACCGTTTTGGTTAGCCTATTTTCTCATTGTATATCTTGTTTCATGTGTAAGTTTTTATTTCCGCTGATTTTCTCTGATGTTGTATCACTAGGGTGCCCGGGGTAAGGCACCAGTCGCGGGCCCGAGATCGGGTCGTGACAAAAGTGGTATCAGAGCAGTTAATCCTCGGAAAGTGTCTACAGACCGTATCTAGTAGAGTCTTGATTATCGGCGTGTTGTGCACCACACCTATAATCAGGAGGCTGCAGGATATTTAGGATTGGTTTCCATTCTTCTCACTCTGAGATCGTGCCTTAGAGTTGTGTTATAAGTTGGACTCCCTCTGGCGTATTCGTATGTGCTAGTTAGGCCTCTACGCAAGACAACCAGGGCCCAGATGGGCAAGGTAGCAGAGGGAGCTACGAGTAGAACAAGGAGGGTTACGAGGGCACAGGCCTGGTCATTACCTGAGATAGTACTTCAGACGACGAGTTTTATGACGCCGCTAGCCCCATCAGAGTTTAGAGCGGCAGCAGTTTCTACTGAGACTACGATACATGAGTCTCCAGTCCACGGCCAGGAGCCGGGGATATGAGTTACAAGGAGATGTCCCAGTTACTAGCTAGTCTGGTGGCTGGGAATGAGGACGGACGGGAGTCGGTGGTTCCGGCAGTACCAGTAGTTCACCCTAGATCCGATAGTTTTGAGACTTCGGGACTTCTTGAGTTGCAGTCCACCCGAGTCCTATGGATTGAGAACTGAGGAAGATCCTCAGGAGTTTATTCGACGATTCTGCGGATCATGAAAGTGATCAAGACCTCAGAGGCATTTCTTACACACTTCTTGCCCTCGCAGATGAGGAGAGCTCGGGCAGATAGATTTTTGAGGTTGAGGCAGAACGGGTGGATGGTTCGAGAATGCAGAATAGAGTTTGACTCATTGGCTCGTTATGTCCCCGCTTTAGTGGTAGACATGGAGGATAGAGTGCACCGATATGTCACAGGACTTGACGATTATCTAGTAGAGAGTTGTACAGGAGTAGCTCTTGGTAGGGCATGGGCGTTTCCGCGTCTGAGACTTATGCGCATCGGTGAGAGCGTAGAGATCGGCGGATTAACCAAGATCGTGAAGAAGAGCGAGAATAGCAGGTCCTTTGGTAACTTTCGAGCGGACCTTCTCGCAGCAGATCGTTAGGCGCCTCGCCAAGATCTGAGTGGTCCTCGAGCTTGAGCGTTCGGGTATTTAAGAGTTGGTGAGCTCGGGGTTTTACGGTTCACAGATTACATAGGTTCTAGCCAGCCAGATTCAGTTTTTCCTCAAGTGTTCACTATGTGGTAGGTGTCATTGAGGGGAGTGTCGTACTACTTCGATAAAATAAATTGTTATTGGACAACTAGCACTCGGAATAACCCCTAGTTCCTTCAGAAACTCTTAAATCGCGACATCCTCTTTACCAGCTTTCAATCCAGCAATGTACTCTGCTTAAGTAGACGAATTAGCATTTGTAGTTTGTTTGGAACTCTTCTAACTCATTGCTCCACCATTGAAAATGAACGTGCAACCAGATTGAGATTTGAAGTCATCAACATCTGTCTGGAAGCTAACATCAGTGTATCCAGTAACAACTAGTTTCTAATCTCCACTATATACCAAGAAGTAATCTTTAGTACGTCTAAGATACTTAAGAATACTTTTGACTATCTTCCAGTGTTCCTCACCAGGATTCTGCTGGAACTTGCAAGTCATACTAAGTGCAAAGGCCACATCTGGCCAAGTACAAGTCATGGCATACATGATTGATCCTATAGCCGAAGCATATGGGATCCTCTTCATGCGCTCAAGTTCTACAGCACTAGAAGGGCAATCCTTCTTAGATAACTTGATGCCTAGACCCATTGGAAGACCGTCTTTCTTGAAATTCTCCATAGAAAAACATCTAAGTACTTTGTTAGGTCTATTAGGTCGACTGTGATAACCCCAACAATCTATTAGGTCTATCTCTATAGATCTTAATTCCTAGAATATAGCAGGATTCACTTAAGTCCTTCACCATGAAGGTATTGGACAACCACTCCTTGATTGACTGCATGAGAGTCTTAATGTCACGACCCGAACCCGGGCCCGTGACTGGTGCCTTACCCCGGGCACCCTAGTGATACAACATCAGAGTAATCAGCGGAATATAAAATAAGACATAAAATAATATGAATGAGAAACAGTTTATCTGAGAAAAATTTACCTTTCGGCTTATATAAAAACATGAAACCGAACAGTTACATCCCTTTTTCACACTCTGCACTGTGCATTACTCTGACCTCTACAGAATGATATAACAAAAATGGCGGGACGGGGCCTGCCATACCACGAATGTAGTACCTACAACGCGAGGACTATACCCAAGATAAGCCTCGGAGAAAGCGGAGCTTCCCAAATGACTGTGACCACATGGCGAGGATCAACAAGCGATGTACCTTTACTGCGGCATGAACGCAGCCCGAAGGAGGTCGATCAGTACCAAGTATGTGGCGAAAATCGTAAATGAAATCATAGTAGTCTATATAAAGCGGGAGACATATATGATAACCAAACTACGATTCACTGATAAATAAGCGATCATGTCAAGTCGGGGACTCACGCCTCAAAGTCATCAATCATGCGTGGAATACCTTCCTCACCGCCGGCGATCTATGATATAAAAGCACCAAGGAATACATGAACACGGGTCCCACTGTGTCATACTAAAACCGTCTGGGTAAATGCGAAGGCATAGCCGACTACTAAAACCCAGTACCAACAAAGTCATAAAGCGTATCACGAGTGCTGTCTGCAGCCACATGATCGGCGGCCACTCGCGCGATATCAAATGTGCGCGTCTAGTCTGGAACTTCCGCGACTCCGCATAGGCCACTCACATAGGCCCGCGTAGGTGATACATCACGACCGAACTGGGCGTGGCGGTGCCTTACGGGCACCCAGTAGTCATACATCGAGAGAAAATCAGCGGAACATAAAAACAAGACATGAAGCAAGAGATATTATATATAAGCAGCCAACCAAAGCAGTTGTCTTACGTATATAAATACATAAAACCCGAGCAGTTTAATCCTTTTTACAACCACGCTTACATGATTACTCTGACCTCTAAGATTTACAACAACCATGACGGGACGGGGCCCCGCCATACCACAGAATGTACAAGAACCTATAACTCGGGGAACACATGCAGAAGAATAAGCCTCGAGAAAGCGGAGCTTCCCAATCTGTTGGCGTGATCCTATGGCGAGGATCAACTGGGTGTACTCCTACTGCGGCATGAGCGCAGCCCCGAAGAAGTCGATGCAACAGTACAAGTATGTGGCGAAAATCTGCGATTAAATCATAACGATCTATATAAAGCGGGAGACATGTATGATAACCAAAATACGATGCGCAACATAAGCGATCAAAGTCGAGGACTCACGCCTCAAAGTCATCACTCGATATATAACTATGGGTCTCACGCCCACAACATCAATCATGTTCGCATCATGGCGCGTGCCGGAATTGCGCCGGTGCGAGGCGTGTATCCATGATGCGATAATAATAACAATGCCGCGCGTGGCCACATGCCCGAATTCTGCGCCGGTGCGGACATGTCCATGTAACATCAACAACAATATCTTTGGGTGGTCAACCTGCCGCGTAGCCACATGCCCCGAATTCTGCGCCGGTGCAGACACGCCCGTGTAACAATAATAACCATATATCGGGTAATCAACCTGCGCGTAGCCACATGCCCCAGTGCGTCGGTGTAGACATGCCCGTATAACAATAATAATGGAAGCATACACGTGGAATCTTCCGTCGCTGCGATGCGTCCAAGTAAGCTCTCAACAAGTCAACCGGCCCTCGTGAGAGAGCGGTAGTATAGAAACACAATTCTTGCACAACAAAGGCTATCACAACAAGCATGGCGAGTTACACAACAACAAGCATAGGCGAGTTACACAACAACAAGCATAGGCAAGTTGTACCACAACAAGTATAGGCAAGTTATACCTGACTCAAGTACTTCCATTTTATATCAAAGTCGGGTTTTAACCCTAAAGTACTACGTCGTTAAATTCCTTTTAAAGAGATCCATTCCTTTTATAAAAGTCACCGATACCCTTAGTATAAAAAAATAGAGTGACTTACATCTTTTAAGTAAACCAAAACAACTTCCATACTTTCCTTTTAAAACCAAATTAAGGCAATACCATGCCTCCTTTTTAGACCAAAACACTTCTCTTTTTAAAGTCAAGTTACCACATTAAAAACAATTATAAAACCCTTCTTTTGTTTTCATAAAGTCTTTATAACTAACTTCTCATAAAGTTGTTATAACACTTTATGTTTTAAACCAATTTAAAAAAATGCAGTTCTTTTCCCTAAAGTTCCGGTTGCCCAATTTCAATTACTCAAGTCTCTTTATTTAGAAAAGTTTCATAGTTCAATGTCTTAATCTCTTTTAAAACAATTAAGTAACATATGCCATAGGTGTGAGCAGTTTATTCTTGTTTATAAACAATCTTATTAAGCAGCCATGATCTAGGAAATGTAATATCATTTTGTCTCATCTTAGTTTCTATGCAGATGGAGGTTTCTACTCGTTTTAATAATACTTCATTTTTCAATACATTTTCCTTTATTAACGCTGCAGTGGTTTGTCGATACTCATTCTGATTTCCGAAATCAGTAAAACATTTCTTCTTTTAAAAACCAAGTACTCATTACTCACGAATGAGGTTTCACACAAAATTCATATTAATTCATTCAAGTCAAGTCTCTTATCTTTTAATATCAAGTCTCTTAACTTCTAAAAATCAGTAAACCATTCTCTTTATCTCTCTTAAGACGTTATACCTAACTTCCCATAAAGCTAGTATAACTCTTATGTTTTCAAAACCAAGTATTACTCTTCTTTCAAAAAGGTTTCTTAATCTTTTGAAATACTTCAAGATTCTTTATTATTCAGGCTTAAGTCAAAAGACATTGCCGTAACACTACATTCAGTTAACACACGTACGTCTACCGTACTATATATATATTCTTTTAAAATACTTCCAGATTCTTATTATTCAGACTTAAGTCAAAAGACATTGCCACACGTACGTCTACCTTACTATATATATATTCTTTTAAAATACTTCCAGATTCTTATTATTCAGGCTTAAGTCAAAAGACATTTCCACACGTACGTCTACCTTACTATATATATATTCTTTTAAAATATCATGCTCAATAGTATAGGAAGAATCACATACCTCGCGACGATTATCGACTATAAGCACAAGCGCTCGCGGCTATAACGGCTAGCCTTGTCCACCTTCAGTAGCACGTGCTACTCGCGGAACATTCAACCAATAAAGGTTATCGCCATCTACGTAAATCTGATCTATGTAAGTACAGTTTAATCTTCTACTTAATTCTTCTGATGTGATTTCAGTTCAAGTCTATTCTGTAATATCCTTCTATTACAGTTCAAATCTCTTCTATGAATCTTATATTCGTTTCTATACTACTACAGTATGTAATTTCCAATTACAATAGAAGGACAGTAGTATTTACCTCGATGAGCCCAAAATTATCCAAGTTTAATGTCGCTCCTGAGCAACGTTAAGCTCCTACTCCGTCGCTCAACCGCTCTGAACAACCCTTAGAAGTTCTACGCAACTTCTACTTAACACTTCAACCGACTATGAAGGTTTTCCTTAGGGTTTCGTTTAGTGGCTAAAGGAAAGTATAATAGTATTTCCGGGCTCTACGTATAGAGGTAACTTTGGAAAGTACTACAAGGTATTTGGGCTAAAGTATTTGGGCATTATAACAATACTTGGAGAGTATTTCTATACCACAAAGGGGGGTATTATACGAAAACAACTAGGCTAGGGGGGTGGTGTTCTCGGCAAGGCTTCTCGAAAGAGGGTGCTTTGGGCGAACTCAACTTACAAAGGGGAAGGGATTTTAAGACTTGGAAAAATGATTTTAGGATGAAGAAGTTCATCAACTTAGAGGGGTATTTATAGGTCAAGCAATGGCAAACCAATGGCCAAGATCAAGCCAAGTGCCATGCAAGTGTAGGGCTAGGATTAAGTCAAGTGCACCTTATCCATCTACCACACCAACTTGCATAAAATATCCTACCTAACCCATGCTCCCTTTCGTCCCATTGCGCCCAATTGCTTCGATGTGAGGTGACACGTGTCACCTCCGTTGGTCCAAAATGTTCGTCTCTCGGAAAAATCCGCAAAAATTAGAAATGACATAGCCAGAATTTTCCCTTCGCAAGTCTTGTAAAACGTTTCGTCGAAAAACGATTCTTTTCGGCACTTGTGCCCAAATTTTCGAACCTTGCCAATCCTTAAGGCTTAAATTATTATCGTGCGCCTCATGTACATACTGCGGAAATACGGTATAACATTCTCCTCGCCAGAAACATTCGTCCCGAATGTTCCTTCTCAAGCGGATAACGATAAAGTTCTTCTAACAAGTTGCCAACGCCACGCTGCCACGAAATAACACACGCGTCCTCTTCCTTACTCGTCGTGCCGCTTCTCGAACACTTGAACTCTTCTAGTATCGTACCACACTTGATCATCGCTTGATTCTCAAAACTTTGGAGTCACCACCTCGAACTTGGTCATCTTACTAGCCTCGATCTTTCTTAAGGCCATTCCGGCCTTCACGATCTATACGGTCGAACATATCCACGAACTCATCCGATGGTCAACTAAACTTGGACCTAGCACCTCGTGACCCTACCACTGGCGGGACTACCGAGTGACCCAACCCCAAGCGGGCGCGGGTTGGCCCGCAACATGGCTGACCCGACCCACTTAACGTCAAGCTCTTGTTTCCCGATCCGGAACAATCTTACCTATCTGGTCATGAAAGCTACCACTTCCATTTTACACCACCCAAGGAATTTTCCCACAATTACTCCACGTATACTTATACATTCGACAAAGATCACCCGAAATCTTGTACTCAAGACGGCGCTTACATCTAAGGTCTCAATTGTAATATTCTAAGGTTCATCATTTTCTACCCTGTGCTTACCCTTTTACACTAACGGTTTCTAAATCACATTTTAGCACAAAGCTATCCGAACATAACACTAAACACATCATCATAACATTAATACATACAAGTCTCAGAGGTTAAGGATATACACGAAAATAGGCGGTTCAAGGACCGCTAAAGCGGAACTTCCACGCGACCTCTGTGCGTGGCTGCGTGTATGAACATTACGCCTAGCTATGGAAGGTGAAGAACATGGCTGATTTCGTAGTCTGTGCTATCCTACCAGCGCTACCCACAGTCGGACGGTCTCGCCGAGATGGCCTGTTGGCGCAAAAATAACAAGCTCCCTTGGTACCACGACATTCCCGAAATGCGGTCTACCACATCGACCACACCGAGTAGCGGTATTGCATCAGCCAGCCCCTACTCGCGAAATCTGAACCTGAGCTCGACTGCTCTGAATGCCGGATGCCACGAAGGTTGTGAAGGACCACTCTGCTGGCGGAGGTACAAAACTAGTATCTTTGAGGCGGTCCGCCTCGAAAGTCACCAAAGGACCTGTTGTTACGGCCTCTTCGCTGATCTTGGTCATTCCGTCGACCTCTCGCTCCTCACACCCAGTGCATAAGCTGCGTGCGGGCAATGTCCATGCCGGTGAAGAGCTACACGAACAAGCCTCTAAGTAATCATCTAACCGTAACATAGCGGTGTACTCATCCTCCATATCGGCTACTCTGGCGGGGGCATAACGAGCGATGAGTCGAACTCACATTGTACTCGGCTATGCGCGGTTCGCCTCAACATCAAAAATCGCCGGCGAGCCCTCGCCATACGTGGAGGCAAGAAATGTGCAAGAAATGCCCCGGCTTCGTCCCAAGCGGTGGAAGTGCATTCTCTCCGGGGCGGCTCGCGAATCAAACGATCATTGCGGTATCGCGGCCGATCACGAACCTAGGACCACTGACTCGGTCTCCAAAGCCTTGATCACTCTCATGATCCGCTGTAACTGTCGGATGAACTCCTGCGGATCATCCTCAGGCCTCGACCCGTAGAACTCTGGCGGGCTACATCTCAGAAAGTCCCGTAGCCTCAAACTATCCGATCTTGGGTGAACCATGGGTGCTCACAGGCTGCTGCGTCCGGCTATCCTCGTATGTCGCCACGATCACGGCGATGGCGGGGCCATCTCTTTGTACCCCAACTCCTCGCCCGGTGTGGGGCCGAAGGTGCAGTCGTGGTCTCATCGACCAGCTGCTGCGGCTCTAGCTTCTTTGAAATTGGCGGCGTCGCAAAACTCGTCGTCTGAAGCACAATCTCAGGTACTGACCGGGCCTGCGCCCTCGTACTCCTCTGTATCTCACTAGCAGCTCCCTCGGCTGCCTTGCCCACCTGGGCCCGGGTTGCCTTGCGCGGAGGCATAACTGGTGAAAACGAAATACGTCAGAGGGGTCCAACTTACAACACAGCTCTAAGGCACGATCTCGGAATGAGAAGAATGAAACCAATCCTAAATGTCCTGCGACCTCCCGATTATAGATGTGGTGCACAACACACCGATAATCAAGACTACACTGAACCGCGGTGCAGTAGACACTTTCAGGATTAATCGCTCACGATACCACTTTTGTCACGACCGAACACTGGGCGTGGATCGTGCCTACCGGGCACCCAAGTAGTCATACATCAGAGAAAATCAGCGGAACATAAAAACAAGACATGAAGCAAGAGATATTATATATAAACAGGCCACCAAGCGATTGCCTTACGTATATAAATACATAAAAACCGAGCAGTTTAATCCTTTTTACAACCACACTTGTGATTACTGGACCTCTAAGATTTACAACCATGACGGGACGGGGCCGCCATACCACGAATGTACAAGAACCTACAACTCGGGGAACACATACGAAGAATAAGCCTCGGAGAAATGGAGCTTCGATACCGAATTGTGATCCTATGGCGAGGATCAACTACGGTGTACTCTACTGCGGCATGAACGCGGCCCAGAAGGGCTCGGTCAACAGTACCAAGTATGTGGCGAAAATCTGCGATTAAATGTTATACCCCGTAGTTCGAGGTATGTATGCAGGGCGTGCGTGCGAGAATACGACATTGAAATTGGAAAGGAAGAAAGAAGTGATTTTCCACGGAAAAGTTTCCGGTTTTGTGAAGGAAAAAGGTTCGTTAATGGGAATTGGATTCCCAGTTTGGTATCGGACTTCTTGGAATATTAGAGAATTATGGAATTTTATTTTGGAAATGGTCACGTGGGGCCCACGGGAGAAATTCTGGTTTTGTGGCCCACTTTGTTTTGAGATTTTGGCCATTGTGGATATTTTCGGAAGATGAAATATTTTAGGCGAGTAGGAGGCGACACGTGTCACCCCACAGGTGGCTTGGCGAATATTATTTGTGCCTGGCACTTTGGAATTAGAGTCGTTTTACGAAGCGTTTTACAACTCGCGTAGGATAAATTAGGCTATGTCATTTCTAATTTTGCGGATTTTTAGAGGCGAAACATTTTGGACCAGCGGGAGGCGACACTTGTCACCCTCCGATTGATGGACTTGAGGCGTCTATAGGGCGAATGGGTTGGCTATTTTGTCATGGAGTTGGTAGGATATTTTTGTGTAGTAGATAGAATGGACACTTGCCTAAATCCTCACCCTACACTTGCCTTGCACTTGGCATCATCTTGGCCGTTGGTTCGCCATGTCTTGACCTATAAATACCCTCTTAAGATGAAGAGTTCTTCATCCACAAAAATCTTTCCAAGTCTTGAAAAATCCTTCCCTCCCCCTTGAGCTTGTTTTCGTCCAAAGCCTACTCACCCCTTTGAGTAAAGTTGGCGAGCCCCCACTCTAAAGCAAGCCCTGGCCAGAAACACTACCCCCTCCTTGGTAGAAATGTTGCCTTCTAGTATTGTTATAATGCCCAATTACCCTAGCCCAAACCCCTTAGTACTTAGTTGAAGTTGTGAAGAACTTCTAAGGGTTCTTGAGCGCATTGGAGCGTCTTGGAGTAGAGCTAAACCTTGCTCGGGAGCGACTTTTATCTAGGATATTATTGGGCTTACCGAGGTAAATAACCTTATCCTCCTTTTGTAATTAGAAAATACATACTGTAGAAGTATAGGAATAAGTATAAATACTTAGAAGGATATTAAAGAATAGAATTGAACCGATATCACAAAGAAGGGTTTAAAAGAAGAATAATAGAATCAGACTTACATAGATTTGTTTTCACGAGACTTGAGTAGCTCACCGGTAGGGAAGTGCTGCCCAAATGTCCATAGAATAGCGAACCCTCCGCTAGAGCTTTGATGCAGTCTCAGACGTTGATAGGCGTGTTGGTATTATAGGTCGATTCTCTGCGCGACATATTCAACTTGGCGGTGGATTTCGAGAAGGTATGTGATTCTTCCTATCCTCTTGAGCATGATATTTTAAAGAATATGTATATAGTACGGTGAGCGACGTGTGTTAACTGAATAATAATTACGGCAATGTCTTCGGACTTAAGCCTGAATAATAATTACGGCAATGTCTTTTGACTTAAGCCTGAATAAAAAGAATCTGAAGTAGTTCAAAAGAATTAAGAAACCTTTTTAAGAGTAACACTTGGTTTTAAAAGCCTAAGAGTTATACTAGCTTTATGGGAAGTTAGGTATAACGGCTTAAGAGTGATAAAAAGAATGATTTATTGATTTAAGAAAATAAGAGACTTGACTTAATTATACTAATATGAATTTTGTTAAAAAGTGTGAAACCTCATTCGTGAGTAAATAGTATTTTTGGTTTTCAAAAGGAATGATGTTTTACCGATCAGAATGAATGTCGAACAAACCACAGCAGCGCTAATAAAGGGAAATGTTTTGACTAATAAAGTATTATTAAAACCAATAGAAACTTCCATCTGCATAGGAGCTAAGATGAGACAAAATGATATTACATTTCCTACATCATGGCTGTTGTAATAAGATTGTTATGAACAATAATAACCTACTCACACATAAGGTATATGTTTCTCAAATTGTTTTAAAGGATTAAAACTATGAACTACGAAACCTTTCGAAAAAGAGAAACTTGAGTAATTGAAATTAGGCAAACTTGAGCGTTGGGAAAAGAATGTTGTTACTTGATTTTCCAAAGAGAAGTGTTTTGATTTACTTCAAAAGATAATCACTCTATTTTTATACTACGGGTATTGTGTGACTTTTGTGAAAGAAACGGATCTTTTAAAAGAGTAATACATGAAGTACTTTGGGGCTAAAAAAAACCCGAACTTGTTAACATAATGTAGAAAGTACCTTGTGTGAATAACTTGATTGTATTGATTTGTGATAGTCTTGTAATACTTTCTTGTTGACTTAATAAGTAAACATGTTAGGATGCTACGTGAGTTAGTATCTTGTGAAGTTTGTGTAAAGGGGTTTTCCCTTGTTGTGCTTAGGTTGTTTAACGATAAGATGTTATGTTAATATTATATTACTCATGATTCCGGGGGTTAAGCTGCCCTCCGATGCGGGGTAGACTCAGGCGGGTCTGGTGACCTATGATTCGAGAATACCTTATGCAGGTCTGTATGGCCGGCGCGGAATGCGGGAGTTCCGTGTTAGTACGCGCCGCTTGTGGTCATGCGGTCTTTGTGCTACGCGGACGGCGAGTCGTGGACGCCGTCGGGAGTAGCTACCCTCGATGCGGGAATACCTCATGCGGGCCATTGAGTGGCCCATGCGGAGCTACGGAAGTTCGGGGCTAGACGCGCGACATTAGATATCGCGCGAGTGGCGGCTTTGATCATGTGACGGTGCAGACAGATCTCGTAATCTGATTTACGACACTTGTTTGTACTGTGGGTTTTAGTAGTCGGCTATGCCTTCGATTTACTTACCCGCACGGTTTTATGATGACATAGGTAGGACTCGGTGTTCATGTATATTCCTTGGTGCTTTTATATCATAGATCGCGGTGAGGAAGGTATTCCACGCATGATTGATGTTGTGGGCGTGAGACCCGTTGTTACATTTGAGTGATGACTTTGAGGCGTGAGTCCACGACTTGACGTGGATCGCTAATTATTGTGAATCGTAGTTTTGGTTATCATACATGTCTCTGCTTTATATAGACTACTATGATTTCATTTACGATTTTCGCCGCATACATGGTACCCGCTGCATCGACCTCGGGCCGCGTTCATGCCGCAGTAAAGGTACTCTACCGTTGATCCGTTCTTAGGATCACCATTTCAGCTGGGAAAGCCCGCTTTCTCGGAGGCTTAGCATTTTGGTATGGTCCTGTCGTTGTAGATATTTGCATTCAGGGGTATAGCGGGGCCCTGTCCCGCCATTGTTGTTTTAAACTCTTAGAGGTCCGGAGACTGTTGTAAGGTTGGGATGTAACTGTTCATTTTGGGGTATTTATATACATATATGCCGAAAGGCAACTTTTTCCCAGAAACTGTGTCTTAATTATACTGTTTCATATCTTGGTTGTTTTATTTTCCGCTGATTTCTCTGATGTATGACTACTTGGGTGCGGGTAAGGCACGATCCACGCCCCGAACGGTCGTGACAACAAGTGGTATCGAGCGATTAATCCTCGGAAAGTGTCTAGCATCGTATCTAGTAGAGTCTTGATTATCGGTATGTTGTGCACCACACCAATAATCGTGAGGCTATAGGATATTTAGGATTGGTTTCATTCTTCTCACTCGAGATCGTGCTTTAGAGCTGTGTTATAAGTTGGACCCCTCTAACGTATTCCTTTCTTTTACCAGTGAGGCCTCCGCGCCAGGCAACTCGGGCCCAGAAGGGCAAGGCAGCCGACGGAGCTGCGAGTGGAGTTCAGAGAGTTAGAAGCGGCACAGCCCAATCATCACTGGGTGATGCTTCACGCGGGAGTTACGACGCCGCCAGCAGCAGAGTTTACGCGCGCAGCAGCTCCTACCGCGGCCATGACATCTGACCTTCGCCCACGACTTGGAGCGTAAAAATATGGATTGGAAGGAGACGCCTACATTAGCAAGGGACTTGGCAGCAGAGTATTTTTGTTATACCGTATTTCCAGTATGTACGTAAGACGTGCGTAGAAAAATTTGAACTTTTAAATAAGGCTTGGCGAATTATTTTGTGCACAACACCCGGTTAGAGTCGTTTTTGACGAAACGTTTCCACAGCTTTCGTAGGGAAAATTCCGGCTATGTCATTTTTATTTTTTGCGGATTTTTCCGAGAGACGAAACATTTTGGACCAACAAGAGGGCGACACTTGTCACCCTCTCATTGGAAGGACTTGGGCGGTCAAGGGTGGACGAATTGCTTGGCTTTTTGTCAAGTAGTAGGTAGGATATTTTTGTGGTAGATGGATAAGGTGCACTTGGCATGATCATGGCCCTACACTTGCCTTGCACTTGGCATGATCTTGGCCATTGGTTGGCCTTTGCTAGACCTATAAATACCCCCCCCCCCCCCTTTGAAGACTTCTTCATCCATTCTACAAATTCCAAGTCTTGAAATCTTCCCTCCCTCCTTGTTGGTTTCGTCCCACCCTCCCCCTTTGTGAGGCCTTGTGGCCGAGAGCTCTCCCCCCCCCCCCTTGGCCGAGAGTACCCCCCCCTAGTGGGGTAGGCCGAGGGGTATACACCCCCCCTTGTGGTGTTGTCTCGTATAAATACCCCCCCTCTTGGTAGAAATACTCTCAAAAGTATTGTTGTAATGCCCAAATTACCTTAGCCGTATACCTTGTAGTATTCTAAGGTTATACCTATACGAAAAGCCCCGTTATACTATGATACTTCCGTCACCACCAAACCGAAACCCTAAGAAAAATCTCCATGGTTAGTTGGAGTAGTATGTAGAAGTTGGTTAGAACTTCTGGGTAGTAGTTGGAGCGGGTTGAGCGCACTGAGTTGAGCTAAACGTTGCCCAGGATCGACTTTATACTTGGATAATTATGGGCTTATCGAGGTAAATATCTTGTCCCTCTATTGTAATTGGAAATTACATGATTGTTAGACTATATAATTGAAGTATACTATATATAGAACTGAACGTTGTTATCGGCAATGTCTTTGGACTTAAGCCTGAATAATAAGAAACTTTTTCGAAAGAAGAGTCCGAATCAGAATTACATAGATGACATACAAGAGACTTATGTAGCTTTTCTGTGAGGTAGAATTGTGCACGTCCGGATTAGACGTATAACCCCCTCGGTTGGCTTGGTAGCCTACCCGATAGAGGAGGAGATTTACGTTGTTGCGGGGGGGGAGGTGCTGCCGAATTTTCTGTAGAATGTTCTACGAAGAGATCTAAATATTAATAAGCGCCTTGTGGCCTTATAGGTTGAAGTAGGTGTGGCGCGATCTACTTGGCTTAAGGAGTAGCCGACGGTTGGAAGTACTTGGAGCGTTTTGCTATTAGTCGATACTCGTCGCGAGGTATGTGAACCTCTTCCTATCTCTTCTAGCATTATATGTGTGTAACTATTTAGTACGATAGACGCATACGTGTTAAATGTATTTGATTGGTCTAAAACATAAAGTGTTATAACGGCTTTATGGGAAGTTGGTTATAACAGCTTTATGTAGGTAAGAAAATACTTGTGGTTTTTAAAAGGGTAACTGATTTGAACTATAACTTGCTGGTTATGTAATAATAAAGAACTTGAAGTATTTCAAAAGATTTTTGAATCATTTTGAAAGAAGAAGTAATACTGGGTTTTTGAAAACTTAAGAGTTATACTAGCTTTATGGGAAGTTAGGTATAACGGCTTAAGAATGTTTTATCGATTTCGAGATCGAATGTGTATCGACAAACCATCGCAGCGTTAATAAAAGGAAATATTTTGACAGATTAAGTATTATTAAAACCAAAGAGAAACTTCCATCCGCATAGAAGCTAAGATGAGACAAAATGATATTTCCTAGATCATGGTCTTTGTAATAAGATTGTTATAAACAAGAATATCCTACTCACATATAAGGCTTATGTTTTCTCGGATGGTTTAAAAGAGAATTATATTCTTAAATGACTAAGACTATGAACTACTAAACCTTTCTAAAATAAGAACCGTGAACATTTGAAATTAGGCAAACTTGGACGTTTGGAAAATAATGTTGTTACTTGATTTTACAAAGGTAAGTGTTTTGATTTACTTCAAAAGATAATCACTCTATTTTCATATACTACGGGTATTGTGTGACTTTTGTAAATGTAACGTATCTTTTAAAAGATAATGTATGAAGTACTTTGGGAATAGATACCCGATCTTGTTAATCATATATTAGAATGTACCTTGTGTGTATAACATGATTGTGTTGGTTTGTGATAGCCTTGTAATACTTTCTTGTTGATTTGATAAGTAAACATGCTAGGATGCTACGTGTGTTAGTATCTTGTGATGTTTTGTGTAAAGGGGTTTTCCTCGATCGCGCTTTTAAAGTTGTTTGACTCTCACCGTTATGTTGGTATTGTACCACTCACCTTGACTTGTCTCGGAGGTTGTCGCCTCCGACGCGGGTAGACTCAGTGTCCGGGACCATGATTCGAGAATACCTCACGCGGGTCCGTGGGATCCATGCGGAACTACGGAGTTCCGTGTTAGTTTGCGCCCTTGTGGTCACGCGGTCTTTGTGGCTACGCGGATCGCGAGTCGGGGCGACGCCGGAGTAGCTACCGATGCGAGGAATACCTCACGCGGGCCTATGAGGTTGGCCTACGCGAGCTACGGAGAGTTCTGTGGCTAGACGCCACATTTGATATCGCGCGAGTGACCCGCTTTGATCATGTGATATCAGACAGATATCATGATACGCTTTATGACCATGTTAGTACCGCAGGTGTTAGTAGTCGGTTATGCCTTCGTATTTACCTCGCATCGTTTTATTAGGACACAGTGGGACCTGGTGTTCATGTGTATTTCTTGGTGCTTTTATATCATAAACTGCCGGCAGTGAGGAAGGTATTCCACGAGCATGATTGATGTTATGGGCGTGAGACCCATAGTTACATTTGAGTGATGACTTTGAGGGCGTGAGTCACGACTTAACACGATCGCTTATTTATTGTGAATCGTAGTTTGGTTATCATACATGTCTCCCGCTTTATAGACTATTATGATTTCATTTACGATTTTTAGTTTCACATACTTGGTACTGTTATCGACCTCCTTCGGGGCCGCTCACGCCGCAGTTGAGGTACACGATCGTTGATCCTCGCCTTAGGGTCACAGCTTTAGCGTTGGGAAAGCTCCGCTTTCCGAGGCTTATTCGCATAGTCCTGTTGTTGTAGGTGCTACATTCAGGGTATGACGGCCCCGCCCCGTCGTTGTTGTCATATCATTCGTAGAGGTCTGTAGAGTAATCGCCAGGGCGAGTTGTAATGGGATGTAATCGTTCGGTTTTAAATTGATTTATATATATATGTCGAAGGCAAGTTTTCTCGCACTATTGTTTCATACTTCTTGTTATTTCATGTTATCGTCTTATGTTCCGTGACATTACGATGTTGTATCACTAGGGTGCCCGGTAAGGCACTACCACGCCCGGTTCGGTCGTGACAAAAGTGGTATCGAGCGATTAATCCTCGGAAAGTGTCTACTGCATCGTATCCAAGAGTCTTGATTATCGGTGTTGTGCACCACACCAATAATCGTGAGGCTATAGGATATTTAGGATTAGTTTCTATTCTTCTCACTCGAGATCGTGCCTTAGAGATGTGTTGTAAGTTGACCCTCTCACGTATTTCTTTCCCTTACCGCTATGCCTCCGCGTAGGCAACCCGACCCAGGGCAAGGCACCGAGGAGCCGCGAGTACAGAGTACAGAGGTTACGAGGCACGTGCCCATCCATCACCCGAGTTAGGTGCTTCACGGGGAGTTATGCTACGTCACCACCCCAACAGAGTTTAGCACGGCCAGCAGCTCCATCGCGCCATGATATATGAACCTTCACCCCACGATCGAACAGAGAATATAGATTGCAAAGAGACAACCTCACATTAGCTATGGATTTGGCTACCGAGAGTATACCGATGTACCGCGAGTCTTGATGAATATCTTAGAAAGGGTTGTGCGAGTAATTCTTCGATTAGGCTTGAGCATGGCACGTATGCGGGCTTGTGCGCGCAGGCCAAGAAACGTAGGGATCAACGGGTTAACGGCGACGCAGAAGAGGCCGTGACGAAGGTCCTTGGTAACTTTCGAGTCGAGTCACCTCACCACAGATTAGATTATGCACATCCACCATCGCAGTGGTCTTCCACGGATTTCGTGACGTTCGGTATACAGGAGTTGGTCGAACTCCGTGGCTTCCGGTCACAGGATGCACGCCATCCCGGGAATGTCGTCTTTAGTCGGTACTTGTTGTACCTACGACCGCCGTGGTCCGATGTCGGGCGAGTGTCCTTGTAGAGGACTTAGCCTTCAGGATCGGTGGTAGTTCGTCATCTTCCTAGCTATGCGCCTGCACGGGCAGTTTGACTAGAACGACTAAGGGAGTGAAGAAGAGATATAGATATATCCTTAACCTCTGTGGTTAGTATGTGAGATAAGGTGAGTACACCTTAAGTGTTATTCCGATTGCATTGTGTAAATTGTGATTAGAAATCTTGGTTAGTTAACCAAGTAAGAGTTGGGGATAGAGAAGCGTGAGCCTTAGAGTTTTTTACGTAGAGACCTTAGAGGTAAGGCCATCTCGAGTAAAGGTGTAGTGTTATGTTTGATCCTTATCAGAGTGCCTAGTGCACGTAAGCTATGTTTGTGGGATAAGTCCCTGAGTAGTGTGGAATGAATGAGGGTAGTTGAGCTAAGAAGACCGCTAGGTTTTCGTGAATCGGATTAGTGAGTTTTCCTTCGAGCTAGCGTTTAGGCGCGCCGGGTCGGGTGAGGCCACGTTGCGGGTCAGCCCGCGGCATGTATGTTGGTGGGTCGTTTGTGGTGGTCCCGCCAGGTAGGGTCACGAGGGTGTTAGGCCCAAGTTTAGTTAACCAACAGACGAATTCGTGGACGATTCGACCGAGTCGGCCGGCGAGGTCACCGCCTTTTCTAGTAAAGATCGTTTACTCGGCGGTGTGGATTTATCGTAAAGGTTGTAAGGTCGCACGGTGCCTACCTTCACCTTATGACGCATAATGAGCCTGTGGTACTACTGCTTTTTCTCGAGGTTTTACCGTGCAAGGTTAGGAACTCAGCGTAGTCTCAGACCACATTCGCCTCGCCGATGTTTGATTTCGAGGATAGTTGCGAGAATTGTTGTCTCTGTTGAAGGAGTGTTTAAGCTACCATTTCGGTGTTCGGATGTCGCCTTATGAAGCCTTGTAGGGCGGATGTGTAAGTCGCGGCCGATTGGTTCGATGTTGGCAAGATTCGATAGTTGGTTCAGCTTGTTCCAGCAGATCGTGGATAGGTAAAGCTTGTCTAGAAGAGGTTCCGCACTCGTAGAAATCGTGCGATAATCGGCACGACGCCAGAGTTCGTGCCGACGGTCGGTCTTCTTGAAAGTACCACCGGGTCAGGTGTGACGAGCTTTGGAAAACATAGGAACTTAGCCCGAGTTACTTGGGCCCTTTTGAGTTCATGTGAAGAATAGGCCAGTTGCCTATATGTTAGCATTTGTCGTCCGACTTAGAGGCAAGACGTCCGGTCTTTCGTATTGTTATGATCGGAAAGTATCGGAGATCCATCCAGAGTGTTCCCGTTAATGATGACCACGTTAGAGATAGTAGCTCCGAGTTTTGGAAATCAAGCGATCGTAAATGTGGTAAGAGTTCGAGTGTACGATGACCTCGTGGATCGCACGCGGCCGGCACCATTTGTCGGGTCGCGAGTGACACTAGAACCTCGCGCAAAGTGACAAAAGTGGTATCACGACGAGTAAAGGAGAAGCGAGCATGTATGGCGAGCATAGATGTGATCATTTCTTTTGTAAGGAGTGCGAAGGAAGTATATTTTAGACCCGGAGAGAGGTGTTTGTGGTAATGTTAGAGGTGTTTCCTCGTGGACTTGGATGGAGGTATTTGCGCGGTGTTTCGCGTGGCCATGTGTGGCGTGATTTTTCTCGTAAGTATAGTAGTGAAGACTATCTCGGGCGCGCTTGTTTTGAGACTTAGAAGGAACATTCGGACGAATGTTTCTAAGCGAGAGGAGAATGTTATACAACGTATTTCCAGAGTATGTACGTAAGGACGTACGTAGAAAAATTTGAACTTTTTAAATAAGGCTTGGCCGAATTATTTTGTGCACAACACCCGGTTAGAGTCGTTTTTCGACGAAACGTTTCCACAACTTTCGTAGGGAAAATTCCGGCTATGTCATTTTTATTTTTTGCGGATTTTTCCGAGAGACGAAACATTTTGGACCAACAAGAGGGCGACACTTGTCACCCTCTCATTGGAAGGACTTGGGCGGTCAAGGGTGGACGAATTGCTTGGCTTTTTGTCAAGTAGTAGGTAGGATATTTTTGTGGTAGATGGATAAGGTGCACTTGGCATGATCATGGCCCTACACTTGCCTTGCACTTGGCATGATCTTGGCCATTGGTTGGCCTTTGCTAGACCTATAAATACCCCCCCCCCCTTTGAAGACTTCTTCATCCATTCTACAAATTCCAAGTCTTGAAATCTTCCCTCCCTCCTTGTTGGTTTCGTCCCACCCTCCCCCTTTGTGAGGCCTTGTGGCCGAGAGCTCTCCCCCCCCCTTGGCCGAGAGTACCCCCCCTAGTGGGGTAGGCCGAGGGGTATACACCCCCCCTTGTGGTGTTGTCTCGTATAAATACCCCCCCTCTTGGTAGAAATACTCTCAAAAGTATTGTTGTAATGCCCAAATTACCTTAGCCGTATACCTTGTAGTATTCTAAGGTTATACCTATACGAAAAGCCCCGTTATACTATTATACTTCCCGTCAGTCACCAAACCGAAACCCTAAGAAAAATCTCCATGGTTAGTTGGAGTAGTATGTAGAAGTTGGTTAGAACTTCTAAGGGTAGTTTGGAGCGGGTTGGAGCGCACGGAGTTGGAGCTAAACGTTGCCCAGGATCGACTTTATACTTGGATAATTATGGGCTTATCGAGGTAAATATCTTGTCCCTCTATTGTAATTGGAAATTACATGATTGTTAGACTATATAGTTGAAGTATACTATATATAGAACTGAACGTTGTTAATGGCAATGTCTTTGGACTTAAGCCTGAATAATAAGAAACTTTTTCGAAAGAAGAGTGTTAAATCAGAATTACATAGATCAGACATAAGAGACTTGTGTAGCTTTTACGTGAGGTAGAATTGTGCACGTCCGATTAGACGTATAACCCCTCGGTTGGCTTGGTAGCCGCCCCGATAGAGGAGGAGATTTACGCTGCATGGGGAGGTCCGCCAATTTTCTCAGAGAATGTTCTACGAAGAGATCTAAATATTAATAAGCGCCTTGTGGCCTTATAGGTCAAGATCGCGTGGCGCGATCTACTTGGCATAAGGAGTAGCCAACGGTTGGAAGTACTTGAGCGCTTTTGCTATTAGTCGATACTGCCGCGAGGTATGTGAACCTCTTCCTATCTCTTCTAGCATGATATGTGTGTAACTATGTAGTACGATAGACGCATACGTGTTAAATGTATTTGATTGGTCTAAAACATAAAGTGTTATAACGGCTTTATGGGAAGTTAGTTATAATGACTTTATGTAGGTAAGAAATTACTTGTGGTTTTTAAAAGTGGTAACCGATTTGAACTATAACTGGTGGTTATGTAATAATAAAGAACTTGAAGTATTTCAAAAGATTTTGAATCATTTTGAAAGAAGAAGTAATACTGGTTTTTGAAAACTTAAGAGTTATACTAGCTTTATGGGAAGTTAGGTATAACGGCTTAAGAATGTTTTATCGATTTCGAGATCGAATGTGTATCGACAAACCATCTGCAGCGTTAATAAAAGGAAATATTTTGACAGATTAAGTATTATTAAAACCAAGAGAAACTTCCATCCGCATAAGCTAAGATGAGACAAAATGATATTTCCTAGATCACGGTCATTGTAATAAGATTGTTATAAACAAGAATATCCTACTCACATATAAGGCTTATGTTTTCTCGGATGGTTTAAAAGAGAATTATATTCTTAAATGAATAAGACTATGCACTACTGAAACCTTTCTAAAATAAGAACCGTGAACATTTGAAATTAGGCAAACTTGACGCTTGGAAAATAATGTTGTTACTTGATTTTACAAAGGTAAGTGTTTTGATTTACTTCAAAAGATAATCAATCTATTTTCATATACTACGTATTGCGTGACTTTTGTAAACGTAACGTATCTTTTAAAAGATAATGTATGAAGTACTTTGGGAATAGATACCCGATCTTGTTAATCATATATTAGAATGTACCTTGTGTGTATAACATGATTGTGTTGGTTTGTGATAGCCTTGTAATACTTTCTTGTTGATTTGATAAGTAAACATGCTAGGATGCTACGTGTGTTAGTATCTTGTGATGTTTTGTGTAAAGGGGGTTTTCCCTCGATCGCGCTTTAAAGTTGTTTGACTCTCACCGTTATGTTGGTATTGTACCACTCACCTTGACTTGTCTCGGAGGTTAAGTCGCCTCCGACGCGGGTAGACTCAGCGGTCCGGGACCATGATTCGAGAATACCTACGCGTCCGTGGATCCATGCGAACTACGGAGTTCCGTTAGTTTGCGCCCTTGTGGTCACGCGGTCTTTGTGTCCACGCGATCGCGAGTCGGGGCGATGCCGGAGTAGCTACCGACGCGAGGAATACCTCACGCGGGCCTATGAGGTTGGCCTACGCGAGCTACGAGAGTTCCAGTGGCTAGACGCGCACATTTGATATCATCGCGCAGTGACGGCTTTGATCATGTGATGCAGACAGATATCATGATACGATTTATGACCATGTTAGTACCGTAGGTGTTAGTAGTCGCTATGCCTTCGATTTACCTGCATCGTTTTATTAGGACACAGTGGGACACGTGTTCATGTGTATTTCTTGGTGCTTTTATATCATAAATCGCCGGTGATGGAAGGTATTCCACGCATGATTGATGTTATGGGCGTGAGACCCATAGTTATATTTGAGTGATGACTTTGAGGCGCGAGTCCCCGACTTAACACGATCGCTTATTTATCAGGAATCGTAGTTTGGTTATCATACATGTCTCCCGCTTTATAGACTATTATGATTTCATTTACGATTTTTCGCCACATACTTGGTACTTGCATCGACCTCCTTCGGGGCCGCTCACGCCGCAGTCGAGGTACACCGCCGTTGATCCTCGCTCTTAGGTCACAGTCGGCTTGGGAAAGCTCCGCTTTCTCCGAGGCTTATTCGCATAGTCCCTGTTGTTGTAGGTGCTACATTCAGTGGGGTACGACGGCCCCGCCCGTCGTTGTTGTCATATCATTCGTAGAGGTCTGTAGTACTGTTGTGGGCAGAGTTGTAATGGGATGTAACTGTTCGGTTTTAAATTGATTTATATATATATATGCCGTAAGGCAAGTTTTCTCAGACTATTGTTTCATACTTCTTGTTATTTCATGTTATCGTCTTATGTTCCGTTGATTACTCTGATGTTGTATCACCAGGTGCCCGGTAAGGCACTACCACGCCCGGTTCGGTCATGACAATTTTATGTACCAGATACCAAGGATATTGATGATTATCTAAAGCGGGTGGTGAGGAAGTAGCTCTTGATCGTGAACGAGCCAGCCTTGCTCAGATTATGCAATGGCCGAGATGTAGAGATCGCAGTGACAACCAAGATCGCAGAAGAGGCCCGATTGGCGTGGATCATTTGGTAACTCGAGGCGAACCGCCTCAGCAGCAGATTAGACATGCGCCTCCGCCAGTGCAGAGTGTCTCTCTACAGGGTTCAATTTTTCCTCAGTGTTCACAGTGTGGCAGCGCCATCCCGGAAATGCCGCTTTTTATCGCGCTTGTTTTACTTGCGTCGCCATATGGCGAGGGAATGTTCTATGAGGAAGGATGCAAGTAGGAAGACTCACCTACCAGATCGCCATGATTCAAAGGTGCGGAGAGGAAGGGTGTTAGCTGAGGAGGCCACCCCACCTCGGTGGCCGTTGTGGTCGATGCCATCGTGGGGAGTGTCGCACTTCGCGACAACTTGTTATGTTCATGCAGCAGGCCATTTTATGAGAAATTGTCCAACGAGTTGGCGGGGATGTAGGGACTCACCTTTCGGGATCGATGGATAGTTCATCACCTTCCCACTATGCACCACAGGCGAGTTTGATTAAAACGACCTAGGGGAAGTGCCGCGTAGATACAGGTATATCCTTAACCCTTTAGAGATTTATATGTGTAGTAAGATGTGAATATCTTAAGTATTGTTTTCGGTTAGCATGGTGTGAGTGTTATTAGAATTTTTAGTTAACCGTAAGATTGGGGATAGAGAGTGGAGCCTTAGAATATTATACGTAGAGACCTTAGAGGCGAGGCCATCTTTGGTAAAAGAATTATTTCGTGTTTGACCCTTATCGAGGTGCATAGTATACGTGAGATATTTTTGTGGGATGAATCCCTGAGTGATGTGAAATGAAAGAGGGTAGTTGAGATTAGAAGACCGCTAGGTTTTCGTAACGTGATTAGTGAGATTGTTCCGAATCAGGGAGCTAGTGTTTTGCGCGTTGCCGGGTCGGGTTGAGGCCACGTATGGGTCGACCCGCGGCCTGTATGGTGGTGGGGTCAGTTTGTGGTGGTCCCGCTTTGTGTTAGGATCACGAGGGTGTTAGGCCCAGGTTTAGTTAGCCATTGTACGAGTTCGTGGATGTGTTCGACCATGAGTCGCCGATGGGTCAACCCGCCTTATCTTTTAGTCAAACCGTACTCGGTAGTAAGTTGCGAGATGATTATTTCAAGAAGGTTGTAAGGCTGCACGGTGCCTACCTTCACCTTATGGCCGACAGGAGTCCAAGTTACTACTGCTTTTCTCGGAAGAGTTACCAGCAAGGTTAGAACTCAGTGAATCTCGGTCGATTCACCCTCGGGCAAGTGGTTGGATTTCGGAGTAGTTGTAAGGACTCTTCGCCTCTTGTTGAGTATCTATTATATAGCTACCGCTTTAGTATTCGTGTCGCCGCTTGGAGCCTTTTTATAAGCGCTAGTGTAAGATTGCCGATCGACTGATTCGATGTAAGCAAGGTGCAGATAGTTGGTTCGTACTTGTTCAGCAGGGCGTGGATAGGGTGGGGCTTATCCAGAAGAGGTTATTGGAAGCTCAGAGTCAGTGGGAAGCGCACTAAACATGGTAAGTTTTGATAAAGAGTTCGAGGATACGAGAAGGGTACGACGAGTAAGGGAAGAAGCGAGCATGTATTACAGGCATAGGTGTGATCATTTCGTTTGTAAAGAGTAGGTGCGAAGGGAGTATCTTTTTAGACCTCGAGTAGGAGCTTTTGTGATAAAGGTGATTCCTCGTGGACTTGGAGATAAGTATGTGCACTTGTTGTGTTGTGGCCAGGTGTGGCATGGTTGTTTCCGTAAGTATAGCAGTGAGGATTATACTGGCGCCTGTTTGTTTTGAGACTTAGAAGGAACATTCGGGACGATTGTTTCTAAGGAGGGGAGAATGTTATACCCCGTAGTTCCAGGGTATGTATGCAAGGACGTACGTACGAGAATACGACATTGAAATTGGAAAGGAAGAAAGAGGTGATTTTTCCACGGAAAAGTTTCCTGTTTTTGTGAAGGAAAAAGGTTCGTTAATGGGAATTGGATTCCCAGATTTGGTATTCGTACTTCTTGGAATATTAGAGAATTATGGAATTTTATTTTCGGAAATGGTCATGTGGGGCCCACGGGAGAAATTTACGATTTTGTGGGGCCCACTTTGTTTTCGAGATTTTGGCCATTGTGGATATTTTCGGAAGATGAAATATTTTGGACGAGTAGGAGGGCGACACGTGTCACCCCCCCCTAGGTGGCTTGGCCGAATATTATTTGTGCACAACACCCGATTAGAGTCGTTTTTCGACGAAACGTTTTACACAACTCGCGTAGGATAAATTCCGGCTATGTCATTTCTAATTTTTGCGGATTTTTCCGAGAGACGAAACAATTTGATCAACGAGGGCGACACTTGTCACCCTCCAATCACGGACTTGAGGCGTCTATAGGGCCGAATGGGTTGGCTATTTTGTCATGGAGTTGGTAGGATATTTTTGTGTAGTAGATAGAATGGACACTTGCCTAAATCCTCACCCTACACTTGCCTTGCACTTGGCATCATCTTGGCCATTGGTTGGCCATGTCTTGACCTATAAATACCCCTCTTAAGATGAAGAGTTCTTCATCCACAAAAATCTTTCCAAGTCTTGAAAAATCCTTCCCTCCCCCTTGAGCTTGTTTTCGTCCAAAGCCTACTCACCCCCCCCCCCCCTTGAGTAAAGTTGGCCGAGGCCCCCCCCCTCTCTAAAGCAAGCCCTAGCCGAAACACTACCCCCCCTCCCTTGGTAGAAATGTTGCCTTCTAGTATTGTTATAATGCCCAAATTACCCTAGCCCAAACCCCTTAGTACTTAGTTGAAGTCAAGAACTTCTATGGTTCTTGAGCGCATTGGAGCGTCTGGAGTAGAGCTAAACCTTGCTCAGAGCGACTTTTATCTAGGATATTATTGGGCTTACTGAGGTAAATAACCTTATCCTCCTTTTGTAATTATAAAATACATACCGTAGAAGTATAGAATAAGTATAAATACTTAGAAGGATATTAAAGAATAGAATTGAACCGATATCACGCAGAAGGGTTTAAAGAAGAATAGAATTGAACCGATATCACAGTAGAAGGGTTTAAAAGAAGAATAATAGAATCAGATTTACATGTGACTGCTTTTCACGAGACTCGAGTAGCTCACCGCAGGGAAGTGCGCCCAAATGTCCATAGAATAGCGAACCCTCCGCTAGAGCTTTGACAAGATGCCTAGACGTTGATAGACGATTTGGTATTATAGGTCGATTCTCTGCGCGACATATTCAACTTGGCGGTGGATTTCGCGAGAAGGTATGTGATTCTTCCTATCCTCTTGAGCATGATATTTTAAAGAATATGTATATAGTACGGTAGACGACGTGTGTTAACCGAATAATAATTACGGCAATGTCTTCTGACTTAAGCTCGAATAATAATTACGGCAATGTCTTTTGACTTAAGCCCGAATAAAAGAATCAAGTAGTTCAAAAGAATTAAGAAACCTTTTAAGAGTAACACTTGGTTTTAAAGCTTAAGAGTTATACTAGCTTTATGGGAAGTTAGGTATAACGGCTTAAGAGTGATAAAAGAATGATTTATTGATTTAAGAAAATAAGAGACTTGACTTAATTATACTAATATGAATTTTGTTAAAAAGTGTGAAACCTCATTCGTGAGTAAATAGTATTTTTGGTTTTCAAAAGGAATGATGTTTTACCGATCAGAATAAATGTCGAACAAACCACAAAGAAGCTAATAAAGGGAAATGTTTTGACTAATAAAGTATTATTAAAACCAAGAGAAACTTCCATCCGTGATAGGAGCTAAGATGAGACAAAATGATATTACATTTCCTAGATCATGGCTGTTGTAATAAGATTGTTATGAACAATAATAACCTACTCACACATAAGGTATATGTTTCTCAAATTGTTTTAAAGGATTAAAACTATGAACTACGAAACCTTTCGAAAATGAGAAACTTGAGTAATTGAAATTAGGCAAACTTGAGCGTTGGGAAAAGAATGTTGTTACTTGATTTTCCAAAGAGAAGTGTTTTGATTTACTTCAAAAGATAATCACTCTATTTTTATACTACGGGTATTGTGTGACTTTTGTGAAAGAAACGGATCTTTTAAAAGAGTAATACATGAAGTACTTTGGGGCTAAAAAAAATCCGAACTTGTTAACATAATGTAGAAAGTACCTTGTGTGAATAACTTGATTGTATTGATTTGTGATAGTCTTGTAATACTTTCTTGTTGACTTAATAAGTAAACATGTTAGGATGCTACGTGAGTTAGTATCTTGTGATGTTTGTGTAAAGGGGTTTTCCCTTGTTGTGCTTAGGTTGTTTAACGATAAGCTGTTATGTTAATATTATATCACTCATGATTCCGGGGGTTAAGCTGCCCTCCGATGCGGGGTAGACTCAGGCGAGTCTGGTGACCTATGATTCGAGAATACCTTATGCAGGTCTATATGGCCTATGCGGAACTGCGGGAGTTCCAGGTTAGTATGCGGCCCTTGTGGTCATGCGGTCTTTGTTACGCGGACGGGCGAGTCCAGGACACCGCCGGAGTAGCTACCTCGATGCGGGAATACCTCACGCGGGCCATCGGAGTGGCCTATGCGAGCTACGGAAGTTCCAGTGGCTAGACGCGACATTAGATATCGCGCGAGTGGCGGCCTTTGATCATGTGACGGTTGCAGACAGATCTCATGATACGATTTACGACCTTGTTTGTACTGTGGTTTTAGTAGTCGGCTATGCCTTCGCATTTCTTACCCCGCACGGTTTTATGATGACATAGGTAGGACTCGTGTTCATGTATATTCCTTGGTGCTTTTATATCATAGATCGCCGGTGAGAAGGTATTCCACGCATGATTGATGTTGGGCGTGAGACCCATTGTTACATTTGAGTGATGACTTTGAGGCGTGAGTCACGACTTGACGGATCGCTTAATTATTGTTAATCGTAGTTTTGGTTATCATACATGTCTCCCGCTTTATATAGACTACTATGATTTCATTTATAGTATTTTCGTTCGCATACATGGTACTGCCGCATCGACTTTCGGGGCTGCGTTCATGCCGCAGGTAAAGGTACTCCTACTGTTGATCCCCGTTCTTAGGATCACCGTTTCAGCGTTGGGAAAGCTCCGTTTCTCCGGAGGCTTAGCATTTTGGTATGGTCCCCTGTCGTTGTAGATATTTGCATTCAGGGGTATGGCGGGGCCCTGTCCCGCCATTGTTGTTTTAAACTCTTAGAGGTCTGTAGACCTGTTGTAAGGTTGGGATGTAACTGTTCATTTTGGGGTATTTATATACATATATGCCGAAAGGCAACTTTTTCCCAGAAATTGTGTCTTAATTATACTGTTTCATATCTTGGTTGTTTTATTTTCCGCTGATTTCTCTGATGTATGACTACTTGGGTGCCCGGGTAAGGCACCAGTCACGGGCCCCGGAACGGGTCGTGACATTAAATCATAACAGTCTATATAAAGCAGGAGACATGTATGATAACCAAATACGGTACGCAACATAAAAGCAGTCAAGTCAGGGACTCACGCCCTCAAAGTCATCACTCAATATATAACTATGGGTCTCACGCCCACAACATCAATCATGTTCGCATCATGGCCGCTGTCACGACCCGTTCCGGGGCCCGTGACTGGTGCCTTACCGGGGCACCCAAGTAGTCATACATCAGAGTAATCAGCGGAAATATAAAGCAAGACATGAAACAGTTTATAATATAAGACACAGTTTATGTGAGAAAACATCGCCTTTCGGCATATATACATAAACATGGTTTAGCAGTTACATCCGACATCGCATAACATGACTACTGCACTCTAAGGAAATATACAACTATGGCGGACAGGGCCCGCCATACCGATCAGTACAAAACTATCTACAACAGGAGATCATACCCAAAAGTAGAGCCTCGGAAAAGATGGAGCTCCGACACCAACGTAGAGATCCTAAGAATGTGGATCTAGACTGCTCTTACTCACTGCAGATGAACACACGGGCGAGGTCAAGACAACAGTACTAAGTATATGAAACTTGTAAAATACTTAAATGAAACATATCATTTTGAAAACAGCTTTTGCAAGTATGTATGAAACAACCAAGGAAACCGCATATAGTGCCACATCACAAACAAGAGCAAAGAATAGGTAAATCAGAATAGTCTTTTCTAGCCGCGAATGATCAAGCAGGCCAATTGCCCGTAGTATCACCATGCAAGCCTAATCTCGACTCGTAGTGTTATACCCGTAGTTGCAGGGTATATATGTGAGGACGACGCGTAGAGCACGGCTGTAAATTTTGAAAAGAAAGAAAGATGTGAGTTTTCACGGAAAAGTTCGGTTATTTGTGAAGAAAAGGTTCGTTAATAAGAATTGGATTCCCAGATTTGGTATGTGGGCTTCTTAAATTATATTAGAATTTTGAGATTTTATTTTGAAATGGTCACGTGGGCCCACGGAGAAATTTACGCTTTGGGGCCCACTTTGTTTTCGAGATTTTGGCCATTGTGATATTTTTGAAAGACATTTTTGAGGGCCAATAGGAGGGTGACACGTGTCACCCCGCCTAGTGGCTTGGCCGGTTACCTTTGTGCACAACACCTGTTAGAGTCGTTTTCGACGAAACGCTTTGCGTAACTTGCGGGCGGAAAATTCGGCTATGTCGCTTTGTATTTTTGCGGATTTTTCCGAGAGACGAAACATTCTCGGACCAACGGGAGGGTGACATGGAAGCGTGGGCGCACTTGGCCGAATTGAGGGCAAGTGGTGCCAGATATTTGTGTAGATATTTGTGAGGGTTTTAAGGAGTAGGGTCTAGGGTGCACTTGGCTTGATCTTGGCCTTACACTTGCCTTGAACTTGGCTAGATCTTGGTCATTGGTTGGCCTTTGGGTTTGCTATAAATACCCCCTTAGTTGATGAACTTTCTTCATCCAAAAATCATTTTCCAAGTCTTGAAATCTCTCCTCATGAGTTGAAATCGTCCAAAGCCCTCCCTCATGGAGCTTTGGCCGAGAGGCCCCCCCCCTTTGAGTGAGGCTTGGCCGTGGGGTACCCCCCCCCTAGCCTAGTTGTTTTCGTATAATACCCCTTGTTGTGGTATAGAAATACTCCCCTAGTATTGTTATAATGCCCAAAATACCTTAGCCTTGTACCTTGTAGTATTCCAAAGATACCTCTTTACGTAGAGTCCGGAAATACTACCTTTTGTCCTTTTAGTCTCAAACCGAAACCCTAAGGAAATCTTCATAGTTGGTTGAAGTATGTGAGTAGAAGTTGGTTAGAACTTCTAAGGGTTGTTTGGAGTGGTTTGGAGCGCACGGAGTGGAGCTAAACCTTGCTCAGGAGCGACATTAAACTCGGATAATTTTGGGCTTATCGAGGTAATTATCTTGTCCCTCTATTGTAATTGGAAATTACATGTTTGGTTGAATATATAGTTGAAGTATACTATATATGGAACTACTTAGTATTCGGCAATGTCTTTTGACTTAAGCCCAAGAATAAAGAATCGAATCGAATCAGTATTTACATAGGATCAGACGGTAGACTTGTGTAGTATTCTCGAGTAGAATTGTACACGCCCGGTAGGCGTGTAAACCCCGGTTGGCTTGGTAGCCGGCCTCGATAGAGGAGAGATTTACGCTGTCATGGGGAGGTCTTCAATTTTCTATAGAAAGATAGAAACTTGTGTTTTGGGGTTAATAGACGTTTTGACCTTTATAGGTGAAAGTACTAAGAGTAGCGTATTCTACTCGAGGAGTGGAAAGGGCTAGCAAGGTTGTAGTACTTGGAGCATTTTGCTTATTGTCGATAAATCGTCGCGAGGTATGTGAACCTCTTCCTATCTTTTCTAGCATGTTGTTGTGAACTATGTAGTACGATAGACGTACATGTGCTAAGTGATTTGGTTGGTTTAAAACATAGGGTGTTATAATAGCTTTATGGGAAGTTAGTTATAACGACCTTATGTAAGTGAAAATGGTTTACTGATGTTAGAAGTTAAGAGACTTGATCTTATAAGATAAGAGACTTAACTTATTTGTTTTAATGTGGATGTTTGTGTGAAACCTCATTCGTGAGTAATGAGTACTTGGTTTTTAAAGGGATAATGTTTTACTGATTTCGGGAATCAGAATGTGTATCGACAGACCAATGCAGCGTTAATAAAAGGAAAATGTATTGAATAATGATGTGTTGTATTTAAACCAGAGAAACCTCCATCCGCATGTAAGCTAAGATAAGACAAAATGATATTACATTTTCTAGATCACGGTCTGTAAGAAGCTCGTTATAAACAAGAATAAACTACTCACATATATGACATATGTTACTCAAGTGTTCTAAAAAGGCATCAAGTGATTAAGTTTGGGAACTATGAAACCATTTGAAAATGAGAAGCTTGAGTAATCAAACTAGGCAACCGGAACTTAGGAAAAGAATGTTGTTACTTGGTTTTGAAAAGGAAGGTGGGTTGGTCATTCTAATACTACGTATCGGGTGACTTTTATAAAAGAAATGGATCTCTTTTAAAAGAACTTACGTATGTAGTACTTTGGGGTTAAAAACCCGGACTTTGGTATAAAATGAAAGTACTTTGTGTTGTTGTGAAACTTGCCTATGCTTGTTGTTGTGAAGCTTGGCTATGCTTATTGTGATAACCTTTGTTGTGCAAAGCGTTGTATTTCGTGTTACCGCCTCTCGATGGAGGTCGGTTGACTTGTTGAGAACTTACTGACGCGTCAGCGACGGAGAAATTCCACAGCACGCCTCGCTGATAGTATTATTGTTGTGCATCGCTATGGACATACCGACACGACGCGTAGCGCACGTATGCTTCCATTTAGATTACCGCCTTGTTGTTTCCCTTTGGACATACCGACACGACGCGTAGCGCATCGTACGCGTCCATTTGGAATGTTGTCTTATATTTCCTTTGGACATACTGACACGATGCGTAGCGCACGGGTATGCATCCATTTGGAATGTTGTCTTATATTTCCTTCGACATACCGACACGATGCGTAGCGCACGGGTATGCGCCCATTTGGAATGTTGTCTTATTTTTCCCTTTCGACATATCGACACGACGCGTAGCGCACGTATGCATCCATTTGGAATGTTGTCTTATATTTCCCTTCGACATACCGACACGACGCGTAGCGCACGTATGCGCCCATTTGGAATGTTGTCTTATTTTTCCTTCGACATACCGACACGATGCGCGTAGCACACGTATGCTTCCATTTGATTCGTCTTGTTGTTGAGGTCACATGGACATGTCTACACCGATGCAGAATTCCGGCATGTGGCCACGGGACATTGGTATTATTGTTGCATCATGGACATGTCTACACCGATGCGATTCCGGGCACGCGCCATAATGCGAACTCGATTGATGTGGTGGGCGTGAGACCCATAGTTATATCGGAGTGATGATCGCTTTATGTTGTGAATCGTAGTTTGGTTATCATACATGTCTCCCGCTTTATATAGACTAGTATGATTTCATTTACGATTGCATGGGCCACATACTTGGTACTTGCCAGATCGACCTTCGGGGCCGCGTCACGCCGCAGTAGAGGTACATCACCGTGGATCCTCGCCATAGGATCACGCCAACAGATTTGAAGCTCCGCTTTCTCCGAGGCTTATCTTTTGCAGGTGTTCCTCGAGTTGTAGGTTCTTGTACATCTGTGGTATGGCGGCCCTGTCCCGTCATAGTCATCAGATATCTTAGAGGTCTGTAGTACTTGCAAGTGTGGTTGTAAAAGGATTAAACTGCTCGTGTTTTATGATATACCAAGGCAATCGCTTTTTGGTTGTCTGCTTATTTATTATATCTCTTGTTAAATGACTCATGTTTTATGTTCCGCTGATTTTCTCCGATGTATGTATCACTAGGGTGCCTGTGGTAAGGCACGAAGAACGCCCCGAACGGTCGTTACAAAAGTGGTATCGAGCGCTTAATCTCGGAAAGTGTCTACGCACCGTGTCTAGTAGAGTCTTGATTATCGGTGTGTTGTGCACCACATCTATAATCGTGAGGCTATAGGACATTTAGGATTGGTTTCCATTCTTCTCATTCCGAGATCGTGCCTTAGAGTCATGTAAGTTGTACCCTCCGACGTATCTCGTTTTTACCGCTATGCCTCCGCGCCGCAAGGCAACCAGAGCCCGAAGGGCAAGGCAGCCGAGGGTGCCGCTAGTGAGATACAGAGGAGTACGAGGGCGCAGCCCGCACAAGACTGAGGTCAGGTTGTGCTTGACGGCGGGTTTCGCGACGCCAAAGACCAGAGAGTTTAGAGCCGCAGCGTGGTCGATGAGACTACAAGACTGAGCCTCCACCCCACACCGAGCAGGGAGACGGGTCACGGAGATGGCCCGATTATTGGCCGTGTTGTGGCCGATATGAGACAGCCGGACGCAGCAGCCTCCGCCCGAGCACCGATGGTTCACCCCGAGCAGATAGTTTGAGGCTACGGACTTTCCGAGTTATAGCCCGCCAGAGTTTTATGGGTCGAGGCTCGAGGATGATCCGCAGGAGTTCATCCGGCAGCTACGGATCACGCGGTGATCAAGGCTTCGTAAACCGAGTCTGTGACCTTGTTCGCATCGGCCGCGTGATACCGCAGCCGATTGGTTTGATTCACGGAGCTTTCCGGGAGAGCATGCACTCCAGCAGTATGGGATGAGTTTTCGGGCTTTCTCACGCACTTCTTGCCTCCGCAGATGAGAGGCACGCCGGCGATTTTTGTTATCGAGACAGAGAGGCGACCGTCGTGAGTACAATGTCGAGTTCGATTCTTTGGCTCGAGCATGTCCCCTCGCGCTTAGTTGCAGATATGGAGGATAGGGTGCATCGCCACGCCACCGCTTGATGATTATATGGCCGAATCTTGCGCGGTGTTTCTTCACCGCATGGACATTGCCCGCACGCAGCTCATGCACCAGGATGTGAGGCACGGAGGGTTGACGGAATAACCCGGATCGCCAGAAGAGGCCGTGACGCAGGTCCTTTGGTGGCTTTCGAGGCGGACCGCCTCAAAGAGAAAGTTAGTTATATACCCCCACCGGTACAGAGTGGTCCTCCACCGTCTTCAGGAGCAGGTCAGGGCTCCAAGGGTTCAGATTTTCGGCAGAGCAGGGGTGTTAACCAGCTGAAGCCACCCCTACCTCGTTGTGACCATTGTGGTAGACTCCATTTTGGAGAGTGTCGTGCTAGATTGGGAGTTTGTTTTGCATGCGGCCAGCAGGGCCATTTTGCGAGGAACTGTCCTACCAAGGGAAGCGCGGATGTTACGACTCAGCCTTCAGGATCTGTGGCTGGTTCATCACCTTCTACAGCTATGCGCCCTGCAGGGCAGGCCTATGATTAGAGTGGAGCGGTAGCTTCAGGTATATCCTTAACCCTCTAGAGTTTTGGTATGCTTGTTATGATGATCTCATTATTGTGTGCTATGTACGGATAGCATTGTGATATGTGTGAGTTAAAATGCATGGTTAGTTGGAAGGATACGCATGGAGGCATGGTAAGTGTGAACCTTAGACTATTTCACGACTGAGACCTTAGAGGTAAGGTCGTCTTGAGTAAAAGATTCGTTTTATGTTTGACCTTTATAAGGGTGAGTAGTATACGTGGGATTTATTTGTGTGATAAGTCCGTGGGTAGTGTGAGATGGAAGTGGTAGCTTTCATGATGTGAATTAGTAAGATTGTTCCGAATCGGGGAACAAGAGTTTGGCACGGTTGGGGGTCGGGTTTAGGACCATTTGCGGGTCAAACCGTAACCCGGTTTGGGGTGGGGCCAGTTCTGGGTGGTCCCGCCAGGTGGTAGGGTCACGAGGGTGCTAGGCCCGAGTTTAGACGACCATCGTATGAGTTTGTGGATGCGTTCGACCAGAATCGGTCGTGAAGGCGGGAATGGCCTTAGGGGATATTACGCCAGAGATGACCAAGTTTGGAGGTGGTGACTCCAAGGTTTTGGGAATCAAGCGATGATCAAGTGTGGTACGATACTAGAAGAGTTCAAGTGTTCGAGAAGGGCACGACGAGTAAGGAAGGAAGATAACGTGTGTTATTTCGCGCTGCCGTGGCGTTGACAACTTGTTAGAGGAACTTCATCGATATCCGTCTTGAGAAGGAACATTCGACGAATGTTTCTGGCGAGGGGAGAATGTTATACCCGTAGTTGCAGTGGTATATATGTGAGGACGACGTGCAGAGTACGACATAAATTTTGAAAAGAAAGAAAGATGTGAGTTTTCGACGGAAAAGTTTCCGGTTATTTGTGAAGAAAAAGGTTCGTTAATAAGAATTGGATTCCCAGATTTGGTATGTGGGCTTCTTAAATTATATTAGAATTTTGAGATTTTATTTTCGGAAATGGTCACGTGGGGCCCACGGGAGAAATTTACGGTTTTGTGGGGCCCACTTTGTTTTCGAGATTTTGGCCATTGTGGATATTTTTCGAAAGACGTTTTTTGAGGGCCAATAGGAGGGTGACACGTGTCACCCCCGCCTAGGTGGCTTGGCCGAAGTTACCTTTGTGCACAACACCCGGTTAGAGTCGTTTTTCGACGAAACGCTTATGCGTAACTTCGAAGGAAAATTCCGCTATGTCGCTTTTGTATTTTTGCGGATTTTTCCGAGAGACGAAACATTCGACCAACGGGAGGGTGACATGTGGAAGACGTGGCGCACTTGGCCGAATTGAGGGGCAAGTGGTGCTAGATATTTGTGTAGATATTTGTGAGGTTTTACGAGTAGGGTCTAGGGTGCACTTGGCTTGATCTTGGCCTTACACTTGCCTTGCACTTGGCTAGATCTTGGCCATTGGTTGGCCTTTGGGTTTGCTATAAATACCTTAGTTGATGAACTTTCTTCATCCAAAATCATTTTCCAAGTCTTGAAATCTCTCCTCTTTGTGAGTTGAAATCGCCCAAAGCCCTCCTCATGAGCTTTGGCCGAGAGGCCCCCTTAGAGTGAGGCTTGGCCGTGGGGTACCCCCCCCCCCCAAGCCTAGTTGTTTTCATATAAAAACCCTTGTTGTGGTATAGAAAAACACCCCGAGTATTGTTATAATGCCCAAAAAACCGTAGCCTCAGACCTTGTAGTATTCCAAAGCTACCTCTCGACGTAGCGTCCGGAAATACTACCGTTTGTCCTTTTAGTCTCAAACCGAAACCCTAAGGAACTCTTCCTAGTTGGTTGAAGGATGTGAGTAGAAGTTGGTCAGAACTTCTCAGGGGTGTTTGGAGTGGGTTGGAGCGCACTGAGCGAGCTAAACCTGCTCGTGAGCGACATTAAACTCGGATAATTTTGGGCTTATCGAGGTAATTATCTTGTCCTCTATTGTAATTGGAAATTACATGTTTGGTTGAATATATAGTCAAGTATACTATATATGGAACTACTTAGTATTCGCAATGTCTTTTGACTTAAGCTGAAGAATAAAGAATCGAATCGAATCAGTATTTACATAGGTATCATGCGGTAGACTTGTGTAAGACATCGAGTAGAATTGTACACGTCCCGTAGGCGTGTAAACCCCCGGTTGGCTTGGTAGCCGGCCTCGATAGAGAGGAGATTTACGCTGTGTGTGGGAGGTGTCACGAATTTTCTATAGAAAGATAGAAACTTGTGTTTTGGGGTTAATAGACGTTTTGACCTTTATAGGTGAAAGTACTAAGAGTAGCGTATTCTACTCGAGGAGTGGAAAGGGCTAGCGCGTTGTAGTACTTGGAGCATTTTGCTTATTGTCGATAAATCGTCGCGAGGTATGTGAACCTCTTCCTATCTTTTCTAGCATGTTGTTGTGAACTATGTAGTACGATAGACGCATGTGCTAAGTGATTTGGTTGGTTTAAAACATAGGGTGTTATAATAGCTTTATGGGAAGTTAGTTATAACGACCTTATGTAAGTGAAAATGGTTTATCGATGTTAGAAGTTAAGAGACTTGATCTTATAAGATAAGAGACTTAACTTATTTGTTTTAATGTGGATGTTTGTGAAACCTCATTCGTGAGTAATGAGTACTTGGTTTTAAAGGGATAATGTTTCCGATTTCGGGAATCGAATGTGTATCGGCTGCACCACCGCAGCGTTAATAAAAGGAAAATGTATTGAATAATGATGTGTTGTATTAAAACCAGTAGAAACCTCCATCCGCATAAGCTAAGATAAGACAAAATGATATTACATTTTCTAGATCATGGTCATTGTAATAAGATCGTTATAAACAAGAATAAACTACTCACATATATGACATATGTTACTCAATTGTTCTAAAAAGGAATCAAGTGATTAAGTTTGGGAACTATGAAACCATTTGAAAATGAGAAGCTTGAGTAATCAAACTAGGCAACCGAACTTAGGAAAAGAATGTTGTTACTTGGTTTTGAAAAGGAAGTGGGTTGGTCATTCTAATACTACGTATCGGGTGACTTTTATAAAAGAAATGGATCTCTTTTAAAAGAACTTACGATGTAGTACTTTGGGGTTAAAACCCGACTTTGGTATAAAATGAAAGTACTTTGTGTTGTTGTGAAACTTGCCTATGCTTGTTGTTGTGAAGCTTGGCTATGCTTATCGTGATAACCTTTGTTGTGCAAGCGTTGTATTTCGTGTTACCGCGTCTCGATGGAGGTCGGTTGACTTGTTGAGAACTTACTCGACGCGTCAGCGACGAGAAATTCCACGCACGCTCCTCGCTGATAGTATTATTGTTGTGCATCGCTATGGACATACCGACACGACGTGCGCGCATCGCATGCTTCCATTTAGATTACCGCCTTGTTGTTTCCTTCGACATACCGACACGACGCGTAGCGCACGTATGCGTCCATTTGGAATGTTGTCTTATATTTCCCTTCGACATACCGACACGATGCGTAGCGCACGCGTATGAATCCATTTGGAATGCTGTCTTATATTTCCCTTTCGACATACCGACACGACGCGTAGAGCGCACGCGTATGCGTCCATTTGGAATGTTGTCTTATTTTTCCTTTGGACATATCGACACGACGTAGCGCATCGTATGCATCCATTTGGAATGTTGTCTTATATTTCCCTTTCGACATACCGACACGATGCGTAGCGCACGTATGCGCCCATTTGGAATGTTGTCTTATTTTTCCCTTTGGACATATCGACACGACGCGTAGCACACGTATGCTTCCATTTGGATTCTTTGTCTTGTTGTTGAGGTCACATGGACATGTCTACACCGATGCAGAATTCCGGGCATGTGGCTGGGACATTGGTATTATTGTTGCATCATGGACATGTCTACACCGATGCAGATTCCGGCACGCGCCATAATGCGAACTCGATTGATGTGTGGGCGTGAGACCCATAGTTATATCGAGTGATGATCGCTTTATGTTGTGAATCGTAGTTTGGTTATCATACATGTCTCGCTTTATATAGACTAGTATGATTTCATTTCTGATATTATGCATGGATTTCACATACTTGGTACTGTTATCGACCTCCTTCGGCCGCGTTCATGCCGCAGTAGGTACATCGATCGTGGATCCTCGCCATAGGATCACGCCAACAGCATTTGAAGCTCCGCTTTCTCCGAGGCTTATCTTTGTAGGTGTTCTCGAGTCAGAGGTTCTTGTACATCTGTGGTATGGCGGCCCCTGTCCCGTCATAGTCATCAGTATATCTTAGAGGTCTGTAGTACTGCTGTGTGGTTGTAAAAGGATTAAACTGCTCGAGTTTTATGTATATACTTGAAGGCAATCGCTTTTGGTTGGCCTGCTTATTTATTATATCTCTTGTTAAATGACTCATGTTTTATGTTCCGCTGATTTTCTACGATGTATGTATCACTAGGGTGCCTGTAAGGCACGATGAACTGCCCCGAACGTCGTTACAAAAGTGGTATCGAGCGATTAATCCTCGGAAAGTGTCTACGCACCGTGTCTAGTAGTCTTGATTATCGGTGTTGTGCACCACATCTATAATCGTGAGGCTATAGGACATTTAGGATTGGTTTCCATTCTTCTCATTCCGAGATCGTGCCTTAGAGTCAGTTGTAAGTTGTACCCTCCGACGTATCTCGCTTTTACCGATTATGCCTCCGCAAGAAGGCAACCAGAGCCAGAGAAGGCAAGGCACCGAGGGTGCCGCTAGTGAGATACAGAGGAGTACGAGGCGCAGCCCGCACAAGACTGAGGTTGTGCTTGACGGCGGTTTCGCGACGCCAAAGACCAAAGAGAGTTTAGAGCCGCAGCGGTGGTGATGAGACTACAAGACTGAGCCGAGCCTCCACCCCACACCGAGCAGGGAGACGGGTCACAAGGAGATGGCCCGATTATTGGCCGTGGTCAGGCCGATATGAGGACAGCCGGACGCAGCAGCTCCGCCCAAGAGCACCATGGTTCACCCCGAGCAGATAGTTTGAGGCTACGGACTTTACGAGTTATAGCCCGCGAGTTTTATGGGTCGAGGCTCGAGGATGATCCGCAGGAGTTCATCCGGCGCTACGTGATCACGCGGTGATCAAGGCTTCGTAAACCGAGTTCGTGACCTTTGTTCGCATCGGCCGCGTGATACCGCAATCGATTGGTTTGATTCATGGAGCTTTCCCGGAGAGCATGCACTCCGCAGTATGGGATGAGTTTTCGGGCTTTCTCACGCACTTCTTGCCTCCGCATGGCGAGGGCACGCCGGCAGATTTTTGTTATCGAGACAGAGAGGGCGACCGTCGGGAGTACAATGTCGAGTTCGATTCTTTGGCTCGATATGTCCTCGCGCTAGTTGCAGATATATGAGGATAGGTGCATCGCTACGTCACCGGGCTTGATGATTATATGGCCGAATCTTGTGCGGGTGTTTCTCTTCAGCCGGGCATGGACATTGCCCGCATGCAGGCTCATGCACTAGGATGTGAGGCACGGAGGGGTCGACGGAAACAAACTGAAACAAACTCCCGTAGCACCACAACTCCCAAAGTGGGATCTACCGCATCGGCCACACTGAGGGGGTGGTCCCGATCGCCGCACCTCGCCGCTCGACGTCTCAAGTCTCGCCCCGGTCCGCCTCGAATATCCCGGCCAGGCCGAGGACGGCGCAGAGTGCTCGGGCTGGCCGTGGTGCAAATCTAGATCTGCCGAGGCCGCCACCACGATAGCCACCAAAAGACTTCGCTGCCCCGCCTTCTTCGCACGTCACAACCCGGGCGTCTCTACGCCTCACATCCAAGAGCATGAGCTCGCATGCGGTAATGTCCATACCCTACCGAGAGAAACACCCGCATACGACTTCGCCATATAGTCGTCAGCCGGTGACATAGCGGTGCACCCTATCCTCCATATTCGCTACTAATGCTGGAACATATCGAGCCTATGAATCAAACTCTACATTGTACTCGACAAGGCGTCCTCTCGCCTCGCATGGTAAAATCTATCACCCGCGCCTCTCATCCGTGGAGGCAAGAAATGAGTGAGAAAGCCTCGAGAACTCATCCCAAGTAGCCGACGCGTGCTCTCCCGGATAACTCCCATGAATCAAACCAATCGATCCGCGTATCACGCAGCCGACGCGAACCGGCGTCACAGACTGCCTCTCGAGGCCTTGCTCACCCTCATGATCCTCTGGAACTGACGCATGCACTCCTGCGGAACATCCTCAGCCCTCGACCCATAAAAATCCGGCGGGCTACAACTAAAGAAATCTCGTAGCCTAAAACTATCTGCCCTCGGGTGTACCACGGTGCGGCCGGTGCCGAGCTGAACTGAATCGCGCATCCGGCCTTCTCTCAGACGGGCCACAACTTTAGCCAAAAGTCGGGCCATCTCTCCTTTTCCTAACTCTCCGCCCGGTGTGCCGCGGGAGCGAGGCGCTGGTACTGGTCTCGCTGGGCCGGGCGGCGTCATAGAACTCGCCGTCTCGTATAGATCGGGCACGAGCCTCGTGACTCTGGGTGTCTGCTAGCAGCTCCTCTCGCTGCCCTTCTCGCCCGGTTGCCTTACGCGAGGCATAATCATACAGAAAGGAATACGTTAGAGGGTCCAACCTATAACACACTCTAAAGCACGATCTCGTAATGAGAAGAATGGAAACCAATCCTAAATATCTTATAGCCTCGATTATTGGTGGTGCACAACACACCGATAATCAAGACTTACTAGATACGGTCTGTAGACACTTTCCGAGGATTAATCGCTCGATACCACTTTTGTCACGACCCGCCTGAGGCCCGTGATCGTGCTCACCGGCACCCAAGTAGTCATACATCGAGTAATCGGAAATATAAAGCAAGACATGAAACAGCTTTATAATATAAGACACGCTTTATGTGAGAAAACATCGCTTTCGGCATATATACATAAACATGGTTTAGCGATACATCCGACAATCGCATAAATACTACTGGCACTTAAGGAAATATACAACTATGGCGGACAGGCCCGCCATACCTCGATCTGACAAAACTATCTACAACAGTGAGATCATACCCAAAAGTAGAGCCTCGGAAAAGATGGAGCTCCCGACACCAACGTAGAGATCCTAAGAATGTGGATCTAGCACTGCCGCCTTACCGCGGCATGAACGCAGCCTCAAGGAGGTCGAGACAACAGTACTAAGTATATGAAACTTGTAAAATACTTAAATGAAACATATCATTTTGAAAGCAGCTTTTGCAAGTATGTATGAAACAACCAAGGAAACCGCACATAGTGCCACATCACAAACAAGAGCAAAGAATAGTAAATCAGAATGTGTCTTTTCTAGGTGCGAATGATCGAAGCAGGCCAATTGCCCATAGTATCACCATGCAAGCCTAATCTCGGACTCCGTAGTCCGCATAGGCCAATCACATAGGCCCGCATAGGTACATAACCCCGCATCGAGGGTAGCTACTCCGGCATCGCCCCGACTCGTCGTCCGCATGGCCACATAGATCGCATGAGGTATAACCCGCACACTAACACGAACTCCCGTAGCTCGCATAGGTCCCTGGACCCGCATGAGGTATTCTCGAATCATGGTCCTGCATCGCTGAGTATACCCCGTGACGGAGGGCTTAACCCCTGTAATATGTCAAGAGGTGAGTGATGCTACACTAACCTAACAACTTATCGTTAAACAACATAAGCACAACAAGAATACTCTTTTCACAAACGTTACAAGACACTAACACACATAGCATCATATCATGTCTACTTATCAAACCATCTTATTATTCTTTTCACAATTCAATATAAGTCCATTATAAACACATAGGCAAACTGCTTTTATCAATCTTAAGTGGTTATACTTAACTTCCCATAAGGCTAGTATAACTCTTAAGCTTCGCTTAAAAACCAATTAGTTCTCTTTAAAAATGATTCAAGATTCTTTTGAAATGCTTTCGATCTTTATTATTCGTGCTTAAGCCGTGAGGCATTGCCGTAAGTGTTATTCGGCTTAAGCCGTAGGCATTGCCGTTATATATATTGTAAAATATCATGCTTTAGGAAGAATCACATACCTTCTCAAATAAAACCACCGCCAAGTTGAATATGTCGCGCAGAGAGTCACCTATAATAGTCACAGATATCTATCAAAGACTACTCAAGGTCATTCTAAGCAGAGGGTTCACAATTCTACGGAAAGTCGGGCAGACTTCCTACCCGTGAGCTATATAAGTTCATCATGAAAACAATCCTATGTAAATACTGATTGATTATTCTTCTTTAAACCCTTCTACCGTGGTAATAGCTCAATTCTATTCGCAATATTCTTCTTTAATACTTATTCTTATACTACAACCGTATATATTCTCTCATTCAAAAGAGGGTTAGGATTAGTTACCTCGGTAAGCCCAATAATATCCTAGAAAAAGTCGCGCCTGAGCAAGGTTTTGCTCCTAAGTTGTATGCTCCAAGGAAACCTTAGAAGTTCTTCACAACTTCTACTAAGTACTAAGGTATTTGGGCTAGGGTATTTTGGGCATTATAACAATACAAGAAGGCAACTTTTCTACCAAGGGAGGTAGATTTTTGGCTAGGCTAGGGGTATTCGCCAAGGGCCTTCACAAGGGGAGGGGCGAGGTGTTGGACGAAAAGGGCTACAAAGGGAGAGGAGAGGATTTTCAAGACTTGGAAAGATTTGTGGATGAAGAACTCTTCATCTCTAAGGGGGTATTTATAGGTCAAGAAGTGGCCAACCAATGGCCAAGATTAAGACAAGTGCAAGGCAAGTGTAGGGTGAGGATTAACTATACACAAATATCCTACCAACTCCTCGACTTGTGCACAAGGCACAAAAAGCGTGCTCACAATGTTCAAATCGTCCAAATGGGCGATTTCAAGTCCATCAATTGGAGGGTGACAAGTGTCGCCCTCCGCTGGTCAAAATGTTTCGTCTCTCGGAAAAATCCGCAAAAATTAGAAATGGCATAGCGGAATTTACCCTACGAAAGTGTGGAAACGTTTCGTCGGAAAACTATTCGTTTTGTGAGTTGTGCCCAAAAAAGCGTTTTGCCTAAACTTTAAGGCTAGACTTTTATGCGTATTCCCTTACGTACATACTGGAAATACGGTATAACATTCTCCCCTCGCAGAAACATTCGTCGAATGTTCCTTCCCAAGACGATTAACGATAAGATTCTTCATAACTTAAGCGATTGTAAATGCCACACGGCCACAGAGCAACACTTGGCGAAACGATAACGAAAATTTACAAGTATGAAAGTGAATTACGGAGGTGTGGGAAATAGGTGAGGATACTTCGCCTCATGTCCTCCTCGGCTTCCCGCCATCTCCTCCCGAGCTCGTTCGCCACAAGACTTTGTGGAAGCCCGCGTCCTTGGTCGCAGACGCCTAACTGACGATCGACTATCGCTATGGGAATCTCTCATACGATAACCCCTCGGTCACTGGACATCGTCAATCGGGTGTACCACAGATGGATCCGATACATCTCTCCGGATAGATACGTGAAAAACCGGATGCCCGCCTCCGGATCGGACGGCAGATCCAACTCATAGGCAACCTTGCCTACCTGCGGACAATGCGAAGCGGCCCGATGTACCTGAGTGAGTTTCCCCTTCTTCCGAATCTCATCACACCGCCATGGGTGACACCTTTAGGAAAACCCAATCATGAACCTCGAACTCAAGATGCCGACGACGATGATCTGCATCGACTTACATCGACTCAGTATCGATAGCCGCTCTCGGATAAGCTTCACCTTATCCATCGCTTTGTACCAAATCTGGTCCCACTAGCTGTCCCTCGCCCACATCGAACCAACCTATAGGCGATCTGCACTTCCTCCCATACAAGGCCTCATAAGGCGCCATCTGAATACTGGAGTGGTAGCTATTATTATACGCGAACTCAACTAGAGGCAAATGATCCTCCCAACTACCACTGAAGTCAATAACACAGGCTCGCAGCATATCCTCAAGAGTCTGGATAGTGCGCTCTGCCTGTCCGTCTGTCTGTGGATGAAATGCAGTACTCAGGCTCACCTGCGTCCCTAAACCCCTCTGGAAGGACCTCCAGAAGTTAGCCGTAAACTGGGCTCCCCTGTCTGATATGATCGAAGTAGGGACTCCATGCAGTCTGACGATCTCTCGGATGTAAAGCCTGGCATAATCCTCAGCCGAAAAAGTCGTCCTGACGGGAAGAAAATGGGCTGATTTTGTCAGCCTGTCGACGATAACCCATATAGAATCATGTCTCCTCTGAGTGCGAGGTAATCCTGTGATAAAATCCATGTTGATTACCTCCCACTTCCAGGTCGGGATCTCTATCGCCTGCAACAAACCACCAGGCCTCTGGTGCTCTACCTTCACCTGCTGACAACACGGGCACTGAGCTACGAACTCTGCAACGTCCCTCTTCAAGCCATCCCACCAATACACAGATCTAAGGTCGTGGTACATCTTGGTCGACCCCGGATGGATAGAGTAACGCTTGTGTGTGCTTCCCCAGAACTCTGCCAAGTCACGAAACATCCGGAACACACAATCGCCCTCAAACCTTAGCACCCCAGGTGCTACCTCAAGGACCCTTGCCCTCACGAAGAGTTGTATCACGGTATCGAATCAAAGTGGATCCTCGAATGTTGCCTCTTCACCTCGCCGTCGATGGAAGACTCGGCAACCTCACGAACTCTAACCCCACCGCTATCGTAATCAATCAAGCGGACACCAAGGCTCGCTAATCGATGCAAATCACGAACCATGTCCCTCCTCTCTAGCCGCACATCCGATAGGCTCCCATCGACCTACGACTAAGAGCATACGCCACAACATTGGCCTTCCGGGTGGTACAGGATATCAACATCGTAATCCTTAAGCAACTCTAACCACCGTCTCGCGTAAGTTCGGCTCCTCTTTGAAGATATCTTGGAGGCTCTTGTGGTCCGTAAAAATATCCACGTGAACCCCATACAAATAGTGCCTCGGATCTTCAAAGCGTGAATCACGGCCTAACTCCAAATCATGGGTGGGGTAGTTCTCTCGTGTTTCTTGGTGTCGGGATGCATATGCTATAACCCCGCCATCTGCGTCAACAAACAACCCAACCCGATGCCCGACGCATCACAATACGACATAACCATCCGGACCTCCGGAAGAGTAAGAACGGGCGGTCGTCGGTCTCTCTTTCAAAATGGAAACCACGCCACAAGCATCATCCATCAAACTTGGTCGCTTACGAGTCGGCCTAGTCAATGGTGTAGAGATAAAGCAAACTTCTCTGAACCGCCGATAATATCTCGCAAGGCCCGTAAATGCGAACCTCAGCCGGAGTAGTAGGTCTAGGCCAAGTCTGATGCCTCGATCTTGGCGTATCCACTCGAATGCCATCAGCCCGACAATATGCCCAAGAAACGCCATCAAGTCAACCAAAACTCACATTTGGAAAACTTGGCGTACAAGCTGCAGTCTGGAAGCTCGGCAAGACCGCTCAAATGCTCTGCATGCTCTGCTCTGGCGAGAATAAACCAAGATATCATCAATGAACACTATCACAAACGTGTCCAAAATGGTTTGAACACTCGGTTCATCAAATCCATGAATACCGCGGAGCATCGTCAACCAAAGACATGACCACGAACTCATAATGCGTCGGGTCACGAATGCGATCCTAGGGACATCCACCTCTCGACTCGCACTGATGATAGCCCGATCGCAGATCAATCTTGGAGAAACATCTCGCACCTCGCCCTGGTCGAACAAATCATCAATCACGGGAAGGGTATTCGTTCTTAATGGTCACCTTGTTGTTGCTGTAATCAACACACGTGCGCTGGCGTCGCCCTTCTTCTTCACGAACAATCGGCGCTCCCGGGGAGAAACACTAGGCTGATGAAGCCCTTCTCGGCCAAATCTCTAAGGCGATCCTTCAACTCTCTCAACTCGGCGGTGCCATTCGTATGGCGGAATGGAAATAGGCGAGTGTCCGCAATATGTCAATACAAAACTCAATCTCCTCTCGGGAGGATACGGGAGGTCATCGGAAACACGTGCGGGAACTCGTGACTCATCGGCCCGAAAATCTGGTACCGCAGCTTGATTATCAAACACCCGAACGAGATGGTAGATATACCCTTCGCACCATCTTCCTAGCCTTGAGGTAGGAAATAAACCTACCCGCCGGCGTCTGGTGCTCTCCCACTCAACAGGCTCGCCGAAACTGGAACCGTACTACTCTCTCTCTGCAGTCAACATTGGCGTAGCAAGAAGCTAGCCAATCCATCCCCATAATCACGTCGAAGTCAGTCATCTCCAACTCTATCAAGTCGGCTAGGGTCCGACGACTGTAAATGGTCACAGGACAAGCTCTATATACCCGCCGAGCTACCACCGAATCACCCACTGGCGTAGCTACCTCGAAAGGGTCTATGGACTCAGGCTCTATCCCTATCCTACTAGCAACAAGGGGGGATATATAGGACAGAGTAGAACCCGGATCTATCAAAGCATACACATCAAACCCAGAAACTGATAAGGTACCTGTGACGACATCAGGTGAGGCCTCCTGATCCTGTCGGCTGGACAAAGCATAAATGCGGTTCTGAGGACCGCTAGAACTGGGACCCGAGCCACGACCTCTGCCGCGACCTGCTGACCCATGAGTACCTTGCCCTCCAGGGCGAGTAACTGTCGGGGATGAAGAAGACCCGGCGAAAGAACCTGTAGGCTGACCCCTACCATCAGCACTGCCCTTGGTCGGACAGTTCCTCGCATAGTGACCCTGCAGCCTGGCGAAACAAACTCCCGTAGCACCACAACTCCCGAAGTGGGATCTACCGCATCGGCCACACTGAGGGGGTGGTCCCGATCGGCCAGTACCTCTGCCGCTCTGGACGTCTGAAGTCCTGGGGCCCTGGTCTGCCCTCGAATATCCCGGCTGTGCTGAGGACGGCGCAGGAGTGCTCTGGGCTGGCTGTGGTGCAAATCTAGACTGCTGCTGAGGCCGCCCACCACGATAGCCACCAAAAGACCACTCGTCTGGTCTTCTCGCTGCTGTCAACCCGGCGGTCTCTACGCTCCTCACATCCAAGAGCATGAGCCTGCATGCGGGTAATGTCCATACGGTGGAGAAACACCCGCGCATGACTCGGCCATATAGTCGTCTGGCAGGTGACATAGCGGTGCACCTATCCTCCATATCTGCTACCAATCCGGAACATATCGAGCCAATGAATCAAACTCTACTTTGTACTCCCGGCGGTCGTCCTCTGCCTCAGTAGTAAAAATCTATCAGCCCGCGCCCTCCTCATCTGTGGAGGCAAGAAATGAGTGAGGAAAGCCTCTGAGAACTCATCCCAAGTAGCTGGGGATGCGTGCTCTCCCCGGGATAACTCCCATGAATCAAACCAATCGACTGCGGTATCACGCAGCCGATGCGAACCGAAGGTCACAGACTCTGTCTCTGAGGCCTTGATCACCCTCATGATCCTCTGAAGCTGACAGATGAACTCCTGCGGATCATCCTCCGGCCTCGACCCGTAAAACTCTGGCGGGCTACAACTCAAGAAATCTCGTAGCCTCAAACTATTCGCCTCGGGTGTACCACGGTGCGGCCGTCTTTGGAGGCTGAGGCCCCAGGCGCCGCATCAGTCTCTCCTCGTATCGGGCCACAACTTTAGCCAAAAGCTGGGCATCTCCTTGTACCCTAACTCCTCGCCCGGTGTGGGGCGGAGGTGTGGGTACTGTGGTCTCGCTTTGGGGCGCGGCGTCATAGAACTCGCCGTCTCGGTATAGGCGGGCACGAGCCTCGTGACTCTGGGTGTCTGCTAGCGCCTCCTCATTGCCTTGCCGCCACGGGCGGGTTGCCTTACGTGGAGGCATAAGCATACAGGAAAGGAATACGTTAGAGGGTCCAACCTATAACCGACTCTAAAGCACGATCTCGTAATGAGAAGAATGGAAACCAATCCTAAATATCTTATAGCCTCACGATTATTGGTGTGGTGCACAACACACCGATAATCAAGACTACTAGATACGATGCGTAGACACTTTCCGAGGATTAATCGCTCGATACCACTTTTGTCACGACCCGTTCAGAGGCGTGGATGGTGCCTCAAGGGCACCCAAGTAGTCATACATCGTGTAATCGGAAATATAAAGCAAGACATGAAACGATTTATAATATAAGACACGCTTTATGTGAGAAAACATCGCCTTTCGGCATATATACATAAACATGGTTTAGCGATTACATCCGACCTGCACAACATGACTCTGCACCTCTAAGGAAATATACAACTATGGCGGACAGGGCCCCGCCATACCACTCATACAAAACTATCTACAACGGGAGATCATACCCAAAAGTAGAGCCTCCGGAAAGATGGAGCTCCCACAACGTAGAGATCCTAAGAATGTGGATCTAGCACTGCTTGCCCTTACTGCGGCATGAACGGCCCAGAAGGAGGTCGAGACAACAGTACTAAGTATATGAAACTTGTAAAATACTTAAATGAAACATATCATTTTGAAAACAGTTTTGCAAGTATGTATGAAACAACCAAGGAAACCGCATAGTGCCACATCACAAACAAGAGCGGCCGATAGGTAAATCAGAGGTCTTTTCTAGGTGCGAATGATCGGCAGGCCAATTGCCCATAGTATCACCATGCAAGCCTAATCACGGACTCCGTAGTCGCATAGGCCAATCACATAGGCCGCGTAGGTACATAACCCCGCATCGAGGGTAGCTACTCCTCGGCATCGCCTGGACTCGTCGTCCGCAGCCACATAGACCGCGTGAGGTATAACCCGCGCTAACACGGAACTCCGTAGCTCGCGCATAGGTCCCTTGGACCGCATGAGGTATTCTCGAATCATGGTCCTGCATCGCTGAGTATACCCGCGTCGGGCGACTTAACCCCGGTAATATGTCAAGAGTGGTGATGCTACACTAACCTAACGACTTATCGTTAAACAACATAAGCACAACAAGAATACTCTTTTTCACAAACGTTACAAGACACTAACACACATAGCATCATATCATGTCTACTTATCAAACCATCTTATTATTCTTTTCACAATTCAATATAAGTCCGTTATAAACACATAGGCAAACTGTTTCTTTTATCAATCTTAAGTGGTTATACTTAACTTCCCATAAGGCTAGTATAACTCTTAAGCTTCATTTAAAAACCAATTAGTTCTCTTTAAAAATGATTCATATTCTTTTGAAATGCTTTGGATCTTTATTATTCGGGCTTAAGCGTGAGGCATTCCGTAAGTGTTATTCGGGCTTAAGCCGTGAGGCATTCGTAGTTATATATATTGTAAAATATCATGCTTTAGGAAGAATCACATACCTTCTCGTGAAAACCACGCGCCAAGTTGAATATGTCGCAGAGAGTCGACTATAATAGTCACAGATATCTATCAAAGACTACTCGAAGGTCATTCTAAGCAGAGGGTTCACAATTCTACGGAAAGTCGGGCGCACTTCCCTACCGGTGAGCTATATAAGTCTCATTGTGAAAACAATCCTATGTAATCTGATTGATTATTCTTCTTTAAACCGCCTACTGTGTAACAGTTCAATTCTATTCTGCAATATTCTTCTTTAATACTTATTCTTATACTACTACGATGTATTCTCTAATTCAAAAGAGGTTAGGATTAGTTACCTCGGTAAGCCCAATAATATCCTAGAAAAGTCGCGCTGAGCAAGGTTTTGCTCCTAAGTTGTATGCTCGAGAAACCTTAGAAGTTCTTCACAACTTCTACTAAGTACTAAGGTATTTGGGCTAGGGTATTTTGGGCATTATAACAATACAAGAAGGCAACTTTTCTACCAAGGGAGGGTAGATATTTGGCTAGGCTAGGGGTATTCGGCGCCAAGGGCCTTCACAAGGAGGGGAGGTGTTGGACGAAAAGGCTACATGGGAGAGGAGAGGATTTTCAAGACTTGGAAAGATTTGTGGATGAAGAACTCTGCATCTCTAAGGGGGTATTTATAGGTCAAGAAGTGGCCAACCAATGGCCAAGATTAAGACAAGTGCAAGGCAAGTGTAGGGTGAGGATTAACTATACACAAATATCCTACCAACTCCTTGACTTGTGCACAAGGCACAAAAAACGTGCTCCCTATTGTTCAAATCGTCCAAATGGACGATTTCAAGTCCATCAATTGGAGGGTGACAAGTGTCGCCCTCCCGTTGGTCCAAAATGTTTCGTCTCTTGGAAAAATCCGCAAAAATTAGAAATGGCATAGCCGGAATTTACCCTACGAAAGCTGTGGAAACGTTTCGTCGAAAAACTATTCGTTTTGTGAGTTGTGCCCAAAAAAAACGTTTTGCCTAAACTTTAAGGCTAGACTTTTTGTACGTATTCCCTTACGTACATACTGGAAATACGGTATAACACCGCATGCCCCGAATCGTGATCGGCGACATGTCCATGATGCAACAATAATAACAATGTCGCATGGCCACATGCCCCCGGAATTCTGCATCGGTGCAGACATGTCCATGTAACATCAACAACAATATACTGGGTGGTCAACCCTGCCGCATGGCCACATGCCCCCGGAGTCAGACGGTGCGGACACGCCCATGTAACAATAATAACCATATATCGGTAATCAACTCGCCGCACGGCAACATGCCCCGAATCTGCGTCGGTGTAGACATGCCCATGTAATAATAATGGAAGCATACGTGGAATCTTCCACACCGCCAGACGTCCAAGTAAGCTCTCAACAAGTCAACCGGCCCTCCATCGAGAGACGCGGTAGTATAGAAACACAATTCTTGCACAACAAAGGCTATCACAACAAGCATAGGCGAGTTACACAACAACAAGCATAGGCGAGTTACACAACAACAAGCATAGGCAAGTTGTACCACAACAAGTATAGGCAAGTTATACACAACTCAAGGTACTTCCATTTTATATCAAAGTCCGGGTTTTAACCCTAAAGTACTACGTACGTTAAATTCCTTTTAAAGAGATCCATTCCTTTTATAAAAGTCACCCGATACCCTTAGTATAAAAAAATAGAGTGACTTACATCTTTTTAAGTAAACCAAAACAACTTCCATACTTTCCTTTTTAAAACCAAATTAAGGCAATACCATGCCTTCTTTTTAGACCAAAACACTTCTCTTTTTAAAGTCAAGTTACCACATTAAAACCAATGATAAAACCCTTCTTTTGTTTTCATAAAGTCGTTATAACTAACTTCCCATAAAGCTGTTATAACACTTTATGTTTTAAACCAATTTAAAACAATGCCTTTCTTTTCCCTAAAGTTCCAGTTTGCCCAATTTCAATTACTCAAGTCTCTTTATTTAGAAAAGTTTCATAGTTCAATGTCTTAATCTCTTTTAAAACAATTGAGTAACATATGTCATAGGTGTGAGCAGTTTATTCTTGTTTATAAACAATTTTATTAAGCAGCCATGATCTAGGAAATGTAATATCATTTTGTCTCATCTTAGTTTCTATGCAGATGGAGGTTTCTACTCGTTTTAATAATACTTCATTTTTCAATACATTTTCCTTTATTAACGCTGCAGTGGTTTGTCGATACTCATTCGATTTCAAATCAAGAAACATTTCTTCTTTTAAAAACCAAGTACTCATTACTCACGAATGAGGTTTCACACAAAATTCATATTAATTCATTCAAGTCAAGTCTCTTATCTTTTAAGATCAAGTCTCTTAACTTCTAAAAATCAGTAAACCATTCTCTTTATCTCTCTTAAGACGTTATACCTAACTTCCCATAAAGCTAGTATAACTCTTATGTTTTCAAAACCAAGTATTACTCTTCTTTCAAAAAGGTTTCTTAATCTTTTGAAATACTTCAAGATTCTTTATTATTCAGGCTTAAGTCAAAAGACATTGCCATAACACTACATTCAGTTAACACACGTACGTCTACCGTACTATATATATATTCTTTTAAAATACTTCCAGATTCTTATTATTCAGGCTTAAGTCAAAAGACATTGCCACACGTACGTCTACCTTACTATATATATATTCTTTTAAAATACTTCCAGATTCTTATTATTCAGGCTTAAGTCAAAAGACATTTCCACACGTACGTCTACCTTACTATATATATATATTCTTTTAAAATATCATGCTCAATAGTATAGGAAGAATCACATACCTCGCGACGATTATCGACTATAAGCAAAACGCTCCACGGCTATAACCCGGCTAGCCTTGTCCACCTTCCAAGTAGCACATGCTACTCGCAGAACATTCAACCAATAAAGGTTATCACCATCAGAAATACAAATTCTATGTAAGTCTGCTTTAATCTTCTACTAAATTCTTACGATGTGATTTCGATTCAAGTCTATTCGTAATATCCTTCTATTACGCTCAAATCTCTTCTATGAATCTTATATTCGTTTCTATACTACTACGATGTAATTTCCAATTACAATAGAAGGGCGAGAGTATGTACCTCACTGAGCCCCACATTCTCCAAGTGTAATGGCGCTCCAGAGCAACGTTAAGCTCCTACTCCGTGCGCTCCAACCCGCTCCGAACAACCCTTAGAAGTTCTACGCAACTTCTACTTAACACTTCAACCGACTATGAAGGTTTTCCTTAGGGTTTCGTTTAGTGGCTAAAGGAAAGTATAATAGTATTTCCGGGCTCTACGTATAGAGGTAACTTTGGAAAGTACTACAAGGTATTTGGGCTAAAGTATTTGGGCATTATAACAATACTTGGAGAGTATTTCTATACCACAAAGGGGGGTATTATACGAAAACAACTAGGCTAGGGGGGTGGTGTTCTCGGCCAAGGCTTCTCAAAAGAGGGGGGGTGCTTTGGACGAACTCAACTTACAAAGGGGAAGGGATGTTAAGACTTGGAAAAATGATTTTAGGATGAAGAAGTTCATCAACTTAGAGGGGTATTTATAGGTCAAGCAATGGCCAACCAATGGACAAGATCAAGCCAAGTACCATGCAAGTGTAGGGCTAGGATTAAGCCAAGGGCACCTTATCCATCTACCACACCAACTTGCACAAAATATCCTACCTAACCCATGCTCCCTTTGGTCCCATTGTCGCCCCAATTGCTTCCAATGTGAGGGTGACACATGTCACCCTCCCGTTGGTCCAAAATGTTTCGTCTCTCGGAAAAATCCGCAAAAATTAGAAATGACATAGTCGGAATTTTCCCTTCGCAAGTCTTGTAAAACGTTTCGTCGAAAAACGATTCTTTTCGGCACTTGTTCCCAAATTTTCGAACCTTGCCAATCCTTAAGGCTTAAATTTTTATACGTACGCCCTCACGTACATACTCTGGAAATATGGGGTATAACATATTCCCCGCATCGAGGGTAGCTACTCCCCGGCATCGTCCTGGACTCGCAGTCCGCATGGCCACATGGACCGCATGACCATATAGGCCGCACACTAACCTGGAACTCTCGTAGCTCCGCATAGGTCCCCTGGACCCGCATGAGGTATTCTCGAATCATGGACCCAGGCCGCCTGAGTCTACCCCGCATCGGAGGGCAGCTTAACCCCCGGTATCATGTCAAGAGGTGAGTGATATAATACTAACATAACAGCTTATCGTTAAACAACATAAGCACAACAAGGGAAACCCCTTTACACAAACATCACAAGATACTAACACACGTAGCATCCTAACATGTTTACTTATCAAATCAACAAGGAAGTATTACAAGGTTATCACAAACCAACACAATCAAGTTATTCACACAAGGCACTTCCTACGTTATGTCAACAAGTTCGGGTTTTTATCCCCAAAGTACTTCATACATTAATTCTTTAAAAGATCCGTTTCTTCCACAAAAGTCACACAATACCCGTAGTATAAAAATAGAGTGACTATCTTTTTAAGTAAACCAAAACACTTTCCTTTGTAAAATCAAGTAACAACATTATTGTCCAAACGTTCACGTTTGCCTAATTTCAAATGCTCAAGTTTCTCATTTTCGAAAGGTTTCGTAGTTCATAGTCTTAATCATATAATTCTCTTTTAAAACAATCTGAGAAACATATACCTTATGTTAGAGTAGGTTATTCTTGTTCATAACAATCTTAGTAAAGCAGCCATGATCTAGAAAATGTAATATCATTTTGTCTTATCTTAGCTTCTATGCAGATGGAGGTTTCTACTGGTTTTAATAATACTTAATTAGTCAATACATTTCCCTTTATTAACGCTGCAGTGGTTCGTTCGATACTTATTCTGATTTAAATCAAGAAACATTATTCCTTTTAAAAACCAAGTACTCATTACTCACGAATGAGGTTTCACACTTTTTAACAAAATTCATATTAATTGATTAAGTCAAGTCTCTTATCTTTTAAGATCAAGTCTCTTAACTTCTAAAATCAATAAACCATTCTTTTTATCTCTCTTAAGTCGTTATACCTAACTTCCCATAAAGCTAGTATAACTCTTAAGCTTTTAAAACCAAGTATTACTCTTCTTTCAAAAAGGTTTCTTAATTCTTTTGAAATACTTCAAGATTCTTATTATTTAAACTCAAGTCAAAAGACATCGGAGTAAAACCACATTCAGTTAACACACGTACGTCTACCGTACTATATATATTCTTTTAAAATGTCATGCTCAAGAGGATAGGAAGAATCACATACCTCGCGACGATTATCGACTATTAGCAAAACGCTCCACCGCTATAACCCGGCTAGCCTTGTCCACCTTTCAAGTAGAACATGCTACTCGCAGAACATTCAACCTATAAAGGCCATATACGTCTATCAATGTCTATACTACTCTGTAGAATATTCTAAGCAGTAGGTTCTCTATTTTACGGAAAATCGGGCAAAGACTTCTACCGTTAAACTACACAAGTCTCATCAGAAATACAGTCCTATGTAAGTACAGTTCAAACTTCTTCTGTAATATCCTTCTATTACAGTTCAATTCTCTTCTGCAATATCCTTCTATGAATCTTATATTCATTTCTATACTACTACAGTATGTAATTTCCAATTACAATAGAAGGACAAGAGTATTTACCTCGGTAAGCCCAAAATTATCCAAGTTTAAATGTCGATCCTGAGCAACGTTTAGCTCCTACTCTGGGTGCTCCAACCCGCTCCAAACAACCCTTAGAAGTTCTACGCAACTTCTTCTTAATACTTCAACCAGCTATGAAGATTTTCCTTAGGGTTTCGTTTTGAGACTAAAAGGACATAAGGTAGTATTTACGGGCTCTACGTATAGAGGTAACTTTGGAATACTACAAGGTATAAGGCTAAGGTATTTTGGAATAGTAACAATACTTGGAGAGTATTTTCTACCAAGAGGGGGGGTACTTTCGGCTAGCACCACAAAGGAAGGGGGGGATTTCGGCCAAAGGCCTTCTCAAGGGGGAGGGGGATTTGGACGAGAACCACACTAAGGGAGGGAGGGATTTTTAAGACTTAGAAGTCATTTGAGGGATGAAGAATTCCTTCAACTAAGGGGGGGTATTTATAGGGCCTTCAATGGCCAAGATCAAGCCAAGTGGTAGGCAAGTGTAAGGTGTGGATTTGCACAAGTGCACCCTAGCCATCTACTCCCCAAATCACTCCAAACATTGACCCATGTTTTAGGCCTCAAAATCATGCCAAGCCAAGCCCTCAATTCGGCCACTTGACCGCCCACTTGAGGGTGACAAGTGTCGCCCTCTCGTTGGTCCAAAATATTTCATCTATCGAAAAAATCCGCAAAAATTATAAATGACATAGCCGTAATTTTCCCTTCGCAAAGTTTGGAAAACGTTTCGTCGGAAAACAATTCTTTTCGGGGGTTGTGCACAAATTTCGTCCTATGCCTAACTTTAAGGCTTAAACTTTTATACGTACGCCCTCACGTACATACTCTGGAAATACGGGGTATAACATTCTCCCCTCCTTAGAAACATTCGTCCTGAATGTTCCTTCTCAAGACAGATAACGATAACGTTCCTCTTAATATAAACAAGTTGCCAATGCCACATCTGGCCACAAAACAACACACGCGCCAATACTTAATCCAAGTCTACGAGGAATCACCTCTAGCATCACAAAAGCTTCCACCCAAGGTCTAAAATATACTCCCTTCGCACCTTCACTTTACAAAAGAAATGACCACATCTATGTGCTTAACACATGCTCGCTTCTTCCCTTACTCGTCGTACCCTTCTCGTACACTCGAACTCTTTCTCATAACTTACCACATTTCATATCGCTTGGCTTTCCAAATCTCGGGGTTACTATCTCCAACTTGGTCATCATTAACTGGGAACACTCTGGATGGATCTCCGATACTTTTCCGAACATAACAACACGAAAGACCGGACGTACTGCCTCCTACGTCGGACGGCAAAGCTAACATATAGGCAACCTGGCCTATTCTTCACATGATCTGAAAAGGCCCAAAGTAACTCGGGCTAAGTTTCCTCTGTTATCCCAAAACTCGGCACACCCTTTCCGGGGTGGTATCTTCAAGAAGACCCACCGTCAAACTGAACTCCAAGCATCGTCGCCGATTATCCGCATGACTTCTGTTGACTCTGAGCTGCCAATAACCTCTTCTGGATAAGCTTCACCCTATCCACATCCTGCTGAAACAAGTATGAACCAACTATCTGAACCTTGCCAACATCGAACCAATCGGCCAAGACTTACACTTCCGCCCATACAAGGCTTCATAAGGCGACATCCGAATCGAAATGGTAGCTATAAAACACTTCTCAACAGAGACAACCATCGCCAGCTACCCCGAAATCAAACACCGGCGAGGCGAATGCACATCGAGACTCACTGAGTTTCTAACCTGCTCGTAATACTTCCGAAAACGAAATAAGCGTAACACAGGCTCCACGCGTCATAAGGTGAAAGTAGGCACCTCGTGCGATCTTACAACCTTCCGATATAACATCTCGCATAACCTCACGAGTAAACGGTCTTGATGAAGACAAGAGGATCGACCCATCGGCGACTCATCGTCGAGCATCCACGAACTCGTATCTTTGGTTAACTAAACTTGGGCCTAACACCCTCGTGACCCCACCACTGGCGGGACCACCTCGAACCGACCCACATTGCAGGCGCGGGTTGACCGCGACGGTCCTCACGACCGCTATCGCGCAAAACTCTTGTTCCCCGATCCGGAACAATCTCACTAATCAAGTTACGAAAACCTAGTAGTCTTCTTAGCTCAACTACCCTCTTTCATTCCACACTACTCAGGGACTTATCACACAAATATATCTCTCGTGCACTATGCACTTCGATAAGGGTCAAACATAAAAATACATCTTTTACTCGAGATGGCCTTACCTCTAAGGTCTCCACGTATAAAACTCTAAGGCTCACACTTTTCCTATCCCCCAATCTTACCCGGTTAACTAACCATGATTTCTAATCACAATTAGCACAATGCTATCTGATCATAACACTTAAGATATACTCATCTTATCACACATACTAATCCCTAGAGGGTTAAAGATATACCGGTATCTACTGCTTCACTTCCCCTTTGTCGTTCTAATCAATCCTTCCCGGCTGGGCGCAAGCATAACAAGTGTTATACCCCGTAGTTGCAGGGTATATATGTGAGGACGTACGTGCGAGAGTACGACAGAAATTTTGAAAAGAAAGAAAGATGTGAGTTTTTCGACGGAAAAGTTCCGGTTATTTGTGAAGAAAAAGGTTCGTTAATAAGAATTGGATTCCCAGATTTGGTATGTGGGCTTCTTAAATTATATTAGAATTTTGAGATTTTATTTTCGGAAATGGTCACGTGGGGCCACGGGAGAAATTTACTTTGTGGGGCCCACTTTGTTTTGAGATTTTGGCCATTGTGGATATTTTTGAAGACGTTTTTGAGGGCGATAGGAGGGTGACACGTGTCACCCCGCCTAGGTGGCTTGGCGGTTACCTTGTGCACAACACCCGCTTAGAGTCGTTTTTCGACGAAACCATTTGCGTAACTTTCGAAGGGAAAATTAAGGCTATGTCGTTTTGTATTTTTGCGGATTTTTAGAGAGGCGAAACATTCGGACCCACGGGAGGGTGACAGGTGTCACCCTCACAATGGAAGCCAGTGGGGCGGCACTTGGCCGAATGGCGGGGGCAAGTGGTGCTAGATATTGGTGTAGCTATTTGTGCGGGTTTGTAGGAGTAGGGTCTAGGGTGCACTTGGCTTGATCTTGGCCTTACACTTGCCTTGCACTTGGCTAGATCTTGGCCATTGGTTGGCCTTTGGGTTTGCTATAAATACCCTTAGTTGATGAACTTTCTTCATCCAAAATCATTTTCAAGTCTTGAAATCTCTCCTTTGTGAGTTGAAATCGCCCAAAGCCCTCCCCACTTTGTGGAGCTTTGGTAGAGGCCCCCTTTGAGTGAGGCTTGGCTGGGGTACCCCTAGCCTAGTTGTTTTCGTATAATACCCTTGTTGTGGTATAGAAATACTCCTAGTATTGTTATAATGCCCAAAATACCTTAGCCTTGTACCTTGTAGTATTCCAAAGATACCTCTTTACGTAGAGTCCGGAAATACTACCTTTTGTCCTGTTAGTCTCAAACCGAAACCCTCAGGAAATCTTAATCGTTGGTTGAAGTCTGTGAGTAGAAGTTGGTTAGAACTTCTAAGGGTTGTGTGGAGTGGTTTGAGCGCACGGTGGAGCTAAACCTTGCTCGGGAGCGACATTAAACTCGGATAATTTTGGGCTTATCGAGGTAATTATCTTGTCCTCTATTGTAATTGGAAATTACATGTTTGGTTGAATATATAGTTGAAGTATACTATATATGGAACTACTTAGTATTCGGATGTCTTTTGACTTAAGCTGAAGAATAAAGAACGAATGAATCTGTATTTACATAGGGAATTTGTATGCGGTAGACTTGTGTAGTATTCGAGTAGAATTGTACACGTCCGGTAGACGTGTAAACCCCCTGGTTGGCTTGGTAGCGGCCTCGATAGAGGAGGAGATTTACGCTGTTGCGGGAGAGTCTTTGCCGAATTTTCTATAGAAGGATAGAAACTTGTGTTTTGGGGTTAATAGACGTTTTGACCTTTATAGGTGAAAGTACTAAGAGTAGCGTATTCTACTCGAGAGTGGAAAGGGCTAGCAAGGTTGTAGTACTTGGAGCATTTTGCTTATTGTCGATAAATCGTCGCGGTATGTGAACCTCTTCCTATCTTTTCTAGCATGTTGTTGTGAACTATGTAGTACGGTGAGACGCATGTGCTAAGTGATTTGGTTGGTTTAAAACATAGGGTGTTATAATAGCTTTATGGGAAGTTAGTTATAACGACCTTATGTAAGTGAAAATGGTTTCTTGATGTTAGAAGTTAAGAGACTTGATCTTATAAGATAAGAGACTTAACTTATTTGTTTTAATGTGGATGTTTGTGTGAAACCTCATTCGTGAGTAATGAGTACTTGGTTTTTAAAGGGATAATGTTTCTTGATTTGGGAATCGTAATGTGTATCGACAGACCACTGCAGCGTTAATAAAAGGAAAATGTATTGAATAATGATGTGTTGTATTAAAACCAGTAGAAACCTCCATCTGCATAGAAGCTAAGATAAGACAAAATGATATTACATCTTCTAGATCATGGCTGCTGTAATAAGATCGTTATAAACAAGAATAAACTACTCACATATATGACATATGTTACTCAATTGTTCTAAAAAGGAATCAAGTGATTAAGTTTGGGAACTATGAAACCATTTGAAAATGAGAAGCTTGAGTAATTGAAACTAGGCAAACTGGAACTTAGGAAAAGAATGTTGTTACTTGGTTTTGAAAAGGAAGGTGGGTTGGTCATTCTAATACTACGGGTATCGGGTGACTTTATAAAAGAAATGGATCTCTTTTAAAAGAACTTACGTATGTAGTACTTTGGGGTTAAAAACCCGGACTTTGGTATAAAATGAAAGTACTTTGTGTTGTTGTGAAACTTGCCTATGCTTGTTGTTGTGAAGCTTGGCTATGCTTATTGTGATAACCTTTGTTGTGCAAAGCGTTGTATTTCTGTGTTACCGCGTCTCTCAATGGAGGGTCGGTTGACTTGTTGAGAACTTACTTGGACGTCTTGGCAGTGGCGGAGAAATTCCGCAGATGCGTTCGCTGATAGTATTATTGTTGTGCATCGCTATGGAGCGTCTTGACACGATCGTAGCGCGCGGGTATGCTTCCATTTAGATTACCGCCTTGTTGTTTCCCTTTGGACATCGACACGATCGTGGCGCTGCGGGTATCGTCCATTTGGAATGTTGTCTTATATTTCCCTTTGGACATACCGACACGATGCGTAGCGCTGCGGGTATGCGCCCATTTGGAATGTTGTCTTATTTTTCCTTTGGACATACCGACACGATGCGTAGCGCTGCGGGTATGCTTCCATTTGGATTCTTTGTCTTGTTGTTGAGGTCACATGGACATGTCTACACCGATGCAGAATTCGGGGCATGTGGCCATGAGACATTGGTATTATTGTTGCATCATGGACATGTCTACCGTCTGATATTCGGGGCATGCGCCATAATGAACTCGATTGATGTGGTGGGCGTGAGACCCATAGTTATATTGGAGTGATATCGTTTTATGTTGTGATCGTAGTTTGGTTATCATACATGTCTCGCTTTATATAGACTAGTATGATTTCATTCTGATATTATGCAGTTTCACATACTTGGTACTGTTATCTCGACCTCCTTGGCTGCGTTAAATGTCGCAGTAAGTACATCGATCGTGGATCTCGCCATAGGATCACGATTCAGATTTGAAGCTCCGTTTCTCGGAGGCTTATCTTTTAGTAGGTATTCTCGAGTTGTAGGTTCTTGTACATTCGGGGTATGGCGGGCCCTGTCCGTCATAGTCATTGTATATCTTAAGTGCATGTAATCTTGTTGTGGGCGGGGTTGTAAAAGGATTAAAGCGTCGTGTTTTATGTATATCGAAGGCAAGCTGTTTTTGGTTGCTGTTTATTTATTATATCTCTTGTTAAATGACTCATGTTTTATGTTCCGCTGATTTTCTCGATGTATGTATCACTAGGGTGCCTGTGGTAAGGCACGATGCAGAACCGGGCAGTCGTTACAACAATTGTCGCCAAGAACGACACTCCCAATGACACTTACCACAACGTCCACAGGCGGGGTGGCCTCACTAACACCCTTCCTCTCCGAGCCACCGAATCGCCCGATCTGGTAGGTTGAGTCCTCCTACTTGCATCCTCCTACTAGGACATCTGTCACGACCGAACCGGGCGTGATCGTGCCTTACGAGCACCAGTAGTCATACATCGAGTAATCAATGAACATAAAACAATACATGAAACAAAATGTGAAATGAGACACATTTTACTCGAGAGAAAATCGCTTTCGGCATATATATAAGTAATTAAAAAGTTGAGCAGTTTAATCCTTACAACCCGCCCTTGTGATTACTCTGAGACCTCTAAGATTTATATAACAACTATGACGGGACAGGGCCCCGCCATACCCCTGAATGTACAAGAACCTACAGACTCAGGGTAACATACCAAAAGATAAGCCTCCGAAGGAACGGAGCTTCCCAATACGCTGAAATGTGATCCTAAACGCGGGGATCGACAGCTGATGTACCTCTACCTGCGGCATGAACGCAGCCCCCCGAAGAGTCGATAACAGTACCAAGTATGTGAAGCGTAAAGATCGTAAATCAAATCATAATAGTCGCTCTCAAGCAGGAGACATGTATGCTAACCACACTACGATTCACAACATAAGCGATCATGTCAAGTCGAGGACTCACGCCTCGAAGTCATCCTCCGTGCGTGGAACTCCTTCCTCGCTGGCGATCTAGGTACAAACCATGTGATACGTATAACTGTCTCGGCCCATCTCATGGACCCGATATAGAAGCGTGTGGAATACATTCGGTTCGTCATGAACTTCGGTGGTCGGATGGAATACATTCGGTCCATCCCGTGGACGCGGTAGTCGAGTGAAATACATTCGGTTCATCCATGAACGCGTAGTCGAGTGAAATACATTCGGTTCATCCATGAACGCGGTAGTCGAGTGAAATACATTCGGTTCATCCCATGAACGCGGTAGTCGAGTGAAATACATTCGGTTCATCCCGTGAACGCGGTAGTGAGTGAAATACATTCGGTTCATCCATGAACGCGGTAGTCAGTGAAATACATTCGGTTCATCCCATGAACCGGTAGTCGAGTAAAATACAGTACTTGCACAATAAGGCTATCACACGCAAACATAGGCAAGTTACACACAACTTAAGGTACTTTCATTTTATGCCAAAATCCCGGTTCTGACCCTAAAGTATTACACACATTAACTCTTTTTAAAAAAAGATACGTTTCTTTCACAAAAGTCACACAATGCTCGTAGTATAAAATAGAGTGACTATCTTTTAAGTAAACCAAAACACTTCCCTTGTAAAATCAAGTAACACATTATTTTCCGAACGTTCAAGTTTGCCTAATTTCAAATGCTCAAGTTTCTCATTTTCGAAAGGTTTCGTAGTTCATAGTTTTAATCACTTAAGAATATAATTCTCCTTTAAAACAAATTTGAGAAACATATGCCTTATGTGTGAGTAGGTTATTCTTGTTTACGATCAATCTTAATAAGCAGCCATGATCTAGGAAATGTAATATCATTTTGTCTCATCTTAGTTTCTATGCAGATGGAGGTTTCTACTGGTTTTAATAATACTTCATTATTCAATACATTTTCCTTTATTAACGCTGCAGTGGTTTGTCGATACTCATTCGATTTCGAAATCGAGAAAACATTTCTCCTTTTAAAAACCAAGTACTCATTACTCACGAATGAGGTTTCACACAAAATTCATATTAATTCATTCAAGTCAAGTCTCTTATCTTCTAAAAATCAGTAAATCATTCTCTTTACCACTCTTAAGACGTTACACCTAACTTCCCATAAAGCTAGTATAACTCTTTATGTTTTCAAAACCAAGTATTACTCTTCTTTCAAAACGGTTTCTTAATCTTTTGAAATACTTCAAGATTCTTTATTATTCAGGCTTAAGTCAAAAGACATTGCCGTAACACTACATTCAGTTAACACACGTACGTCTACCGTACTATATATATATTCCGTTAAAATATTTCAAGATTCTTATTATTCAGGCTTAAGTCAAAAGACATTGCCACACGTACGTCTACCGTACTATATATATATTCCGCTAAAATATTTCATGCTCAAGAGTATAGGAAGAATCACATATCTCGCGACGATTATCGACTATAAGCAAAACGCTCCACGGCTATAACCCGGCTAGCCTTGTCCACCTTCCAAGTAGTACATGCTACTCGCAGAACATTCAACCAATAAAGGTTATCAGTCTACTGTAAATACAGTCCTATGTAAGTACAAATTAATCTTCTATTAATATTCTTCTGATGTGATTTCAGTTCAATTCTTATCTGTAATATCCTTCTATTACAGTTCAATTCTCTTCTATGAATCTTATATTCATTATCAATAATATTACAGTATGTAATCTACAATTACAATAAAACGATAGGATTATTTACCTCGGTAAGCCCCAAAATTATCCAAGTTAAAAGTCGATCCTGAGCAAGGTTTAGCTCCTACTCCGTGCGCTCCAATTCGCTCCAAGAAACCCTTAGAAGTTCTACACAACTTCTACTTAGTACTTCAACCAATTATGGAGATTTTCCTTAGGGTTTCGTTTAGTGGCTAAAGGAAAGTATAATAGTATTTCCGGGCTCTACGTATAGAGGTAACTTTGGAAAGTACTACAAGGTATTTGGGCTAGAGTATTTTGGCATTATAACAATACTTGGAGAGTATTTCTATACCACAAAGGGGGGTATTATACGAAAACAACTAGGCTAGGGGGGGTGGTGCTCTCGGCCAAGGCTTCTCAAAAGAGGGGGGGCTTTGGACGAACTCAACTCTCAAAGGGGGAGGGATTTCAAGACTTGGAAAAATGATTTTAGGATGAAGAAGTTCATCAACTTAGGGGGGTATTTATAGGTCAACCAATGGCCAACCAATGGCCAAGATCCATCCAAGTGTTAGGCAAGTGTAGGGCTAGGATTCAACCATGTGTACCTTATCCATCTACCACACCAACTTGCACAAATATCCTACCTAACCAAGACCCACCCTTTCGTCCACTACCGCCCAATCTCACGTCCAATGTGAGGGTGACACATGTCACCCTCCCGTTGGTCCAAAATGTTTCGTCTCTCGGAAAAATCCGCAAAAATTATAAATGACATAGCCGGAATTTTCCCTTCGCAAGTTTAGTAAAACGTTTCGTCGAAAAACGATTCTTTTCGGCACTTGTGCCCAAATTTTCGAACCTTGCCAAACCTTAAGGCTTAAATTTTTATACGTACGCCCTCACGTACATACTCTGAAAATACGGGGTATAACACATCCTTTCGACACATGGCCCTGACGGCCGCAGGTAAAACAAGCACCAACAAAAAGATGACATTCCCCGGGATGACGCTGTCGCCTTGTGAACACCGGGAAAAAGCGAATCGGTGTTGGAACTACGTGTATCTGTGCACCAGAAGCCCTGGAGCTCTGACCAACTCCTGCATACCCGAACGCCCCGAACCTGTGGAGGACCACTGCACCGGGCGGAGTGCATATCGATCTGTTCTTTGAGGCGATTCGCCCCGAAAGTTACCAAAGGACCCTGTTGTTCTGGCCCTCTTCTGCTGATCTTGGTTAACCCGTCGATCTTTACGTTTCTCGGTTTGCTGTGCATAAGTGTTATACCCCGTAGTTTCAGGGTATGTATGCGAGGACGTACGTACGAGAATACGACATTTGAATTGGAATGGAAGAAAGAGGTGATTTTTTCCACGGAAAAGTTTCCGGGTTTTGTGAAGGAAAAAGATTCGTTTATGGGAATTGGATTCCCAGATTTGGTATTCGGACTTCTTGGAATTTTAGAGAATTATGGAGTTTTATTTTCGGAAATGGTCACGTGGGGCCCACGGGAGAAAATTTACGGTTTTGTGGGGCCCACTTTGTTTTCGAGATTTTGGCCATTGTGGATATTTTTCGGAAGATGAAATATTTTGGACGTGTAGGAGGGCGACACGTGTCACCCCCCCCCCTAGTTGGCTTGGACGAATTCCACTTTGTACACAACACCCGTTTAGAGTCGTTTTTCGACGAAACGTTTTACACAACTCGCGTAGGATAAATTCCGGCTATGTCATTTCTAATTTTTGCGAATTTTTTCGAGAGACGAAACATTTTGGACCAACGAGAGGGCGACACTTGTCACCCTCTCATTGATGGATGTTACACGGCATTGAGGCCAATTGGATGACAATTTTTGTCAAGTAGTTGGTAGGATATTTTGTGTGCAAGTTGGCCAAGGACACTTGCCTAAATCCTCACCCTACACTTGCCTTGCACTTGGCATAATCTTGGCCATTGGTTGGCCATGTCTTGACCTAAATACCCCCCTTGTTGAAGAGTTATTTCATCCTAAATTGAGCAATCTATCTAAGTCTCAAATCCTCCTCTCCTCTTGTTGTTCGTCCAAACACCTCTCCCCTTTTGAAGCCCTAGCGAGAGCAACCCCCTCTAAAGCTAGCCTAGCGAAACACTACCCCCTCCTTGGTAGAAAAGTTGCCTTCTAGTATTGTTATAATGCCCAAATTACCTAGCCCAAATCCCTTAGTCCTTAGTAGAAGTTGTGAAGAACTTCTAAGGTTTTCTTAGACTCTGAGCGCACAACTTAGGAGCTAAACCTTGCTCAGTAGCGACTTTTATTTAGGATATTATTGGGCTTCGAGGTAAATAACCTTATCCTCCTTTTGTAATTAGAATATATATCTTGTAGAAGTATAGGAATAAGTATTAAATACTTAGAAGGATATTGCAGAATAGAATTGAGCTGTTATCACGATAGAAGGGTTTAAAGATGAATAATAGACAGATTTACATGGAATTTGTTTTCCTGATGAACTTGAGTAGCTCACCGGGTAGGGAAGTGCTGCCCAAATGACCATAGAATAACGAACCCTCTGCTTAGAACTTTGTACGATCTGACTGGGCGTTGATAGGCGTGTTGACTGTTATAGGTCGATACTCTGCGCGCGACATATTCAACTTGGCAGGAGGTTTTCGCCGAGAAGGTATGTGATTCTTCCTAAAGCATGATATTTTACAATATATATAGTACGGTAGACGTACATGTGTTAACTGAATAATAACTACGGCAATGCCTCACGGCTTAAGCCTGAATAACACTTGCGGCAATGCCTCACGGCTTAAGCCTGAATAATAAAGAACTGAAAACATTTCAAAAGGAATGATGTTTTACCAATCAGAATAAATGTCGAACAAACCACAGCAGCGCTAATAAAGGGAATTATTTTGACTAATAAGGTATTATTAAAACTAGTAGAAACTTCCATCTGCATAGGAGTTAAGATGAGACAAAATGATATTACATTTACTAGATCATGGCTGCTGTAATAAGATTGTTACGAATAATAATAACCTACTCACACTTAGGGTATATGTTTCTCAAATTGTTTTAAAGGATTAAAACTATGAACTACAAACCCTTTCGAAAATGAGAAACTTGAGTAATTGAAATTAGGCAAACTTGAACGTTAGGAAAAGAATGTTGTTACTTGATTTTACAAGGAGAAGTGTTTTAATGTACTTCAAAAGATAATTACTCTATTTTTATACTACGGTTATTGTGTGACTTTTGTAAAAGAAACGGATCTTTTAAATGAGGAATACATGAAGTACTTTGTGGCTTACAACGAACTTGTTAACATAATGTAGAAAGTACCTTGTGTGAATAACTTGATTATATTGATTTGTGATAGTCTTGTAATATTTTCTTGTTATTGGATAAGTAAACATGTTAGGATGCTACGTGAGTTAGTATCTTGTGATATTTGTGTAAAGGGGTTTTTCCTTGTTGTGCTTATGTTGTTTAGCAATAATCGGTTATGTTGATATTATATCATTCATAACTCCGGGGGTTAAGCGCCTCCGTCTGCGGGTAGACTCGGTAGTCGATGGACCTATGATTCGAGAATACCTTATGCGGAGTGCAATATGGCCTATGCGGGCTGCGGGAGTTCGAGTTAGTATCGGCCCTTGTGGTCACGCGGTTCTTGTAGCCATGCGGACGACGAGTCTAGGACGGCTGGGAGTAGCTACCCTCGATGCGGGGTTATACCTCATGCGGGCCTATCTGTTTGGCCTATGCGAGCTGCGGGAAGTTCGAGGACTAGATCGCGCATTAGATATTGCGGGCGAGTGGCGGCTTTGATCATGTGTGACTGCAGACAGATCTCATAATCTGATTTATGACCTTGTTAGTGCGTGGGTTTTAGTAGTCGGCTACGCCCATTACTTACCGTGCGGTTCTATTGTGATAACTTTGAGGCATGAGTCCACGACTTGACATCGCTTATTTATTGTGAATCGTAGTTTTGGCTTATCATACATGTCTCTGCCTTATATAGACTACTATGATTTCATTTCTGATATTTTGATTTCACATACTTGGTACTGTTATCGACCTCGCCCGGGGTTGCGTTCATGCCGCAGGTAAAGGTACTCCTGTTGATCCGTTCTTAGGATCACCGCTTGGCGTTAGGAAAGCTCCGTTTCTCGGAGCTTAGCATTTTGGTATGGTCCCATCGTTGTAGATATTCGTATTCAGGGTATGGCGGGGCCACTGTCGCCATTGTTGTTTTAAACTCTTAGAGGTCCGTAGACTGTTGTAAGGTTGGGATGTAGCTGTTCATTTTGGGTTATTTATATACATTATGCGAAAGGCAACTTTTTCCGAAGCGTGTCTTATTTATCTTGTTTCATATCTTGGTTGTTTTATATTCATTGGTTTTCTCGATGTATGACTACTTGGGTGCGGGTAAGGCACGATCCACGAACCGAGCAGTCGTGACAAAAGTGGTATCGAGCGATTAATCCTCGGAAAGTGTCTGAACCGTATCTAGTAAGTCTTGATTATCGGTGTGTTGTGCGCACCAATAATCGTGAGGCTATAGGATATTTAGGATTGGTTTCCATTCTTCTCACTCGAGATCGTGCTTTAGAGGTGTTATAAGTTGGACCCTCTAACGTATTCCTTTCCTTTACCGTGATGCCTCGCGCCAGACTCGGGCCCGAAGAAGCGGCAGAAGGAAGCTGCGAGTAAATCTGAGAGATTTAGAAGGCACAGCCCAATCATCACTGAGGTGATGCTTCATGCGAGGGATTACGAGACGTCGCCAGCAGATGAGAGTTTATACAATGGCAGCGATTCCTCTGCGGTCATGACATCTGGACTTTCGATTCCAATGGGAAGCGAGAAAATATGGATTGGAAGAGACGGCCTGTTGCTAGCAAAGGACTTGGCGGCAGAGAGTATTTTATGTATGGTATTCCAAGGATATTGATTCTTATCTAAAGAAGGGTTGTGAGGAGTAGCTCTTGATCGAGGGCGAGCGGGCTTGCGTTCAGGATTATGTGCGTGGTGAGAGAGGTAGAGATCGGCGAGTGACCGAAAGCGGCGAAGAGGCCCGATTGGCGGGATCATTTGGTAACTCTCGGCGAATCGCCTCGGCAGAATTAGACATGCGCCTCCGCCCGGTCTGCAGTGTCCTCCGCGAGGTTGATTTTCCTCGGTGTTCCGCGATGTGGCGAGTGTCATCGGGAAGTGCGTCTTTTTTTGGTGCTTGTTTTTATTGCGGCCGTCGAGCCATATGGCAAGGAATGTTCTATGAGGAAGGATACAAGCGAGGACTCACCTACTAGACGATTGTGGATGCGATGGTTCGGAGAGGAGGTGTTAGCGAGAGGAGGCCACCCTTTCGGTGTGGCGTTGTGGTCGATGTCATCGTGGGAGTGTCGTTCTTCGCGTCGGCTTGTTATGTTTGCGGCGGCGAGGCCATTTGCGAGGAATTGTCAGGCCAAGGGTGGTGCGGATGTAGAGACTCGGCGCCGGGATCGATGGATAGTTCATCACCTTTCACGGTATGCACATAGGCGGGTTTGATTAGAAACGACCTAAGGGAAGTGCCGCGTGGATACAGGTATATCCTTAACCCTTTAGAGATTTATATGTGTAGCGAATATCTTAAGTATTATGTTCAGATAGCATTGTGTTAACTGTGATTGGGAATCATGATTAGTTAATCAGGAAAGATTGGGGGATAGAGAAAGTGGGAGCCTTAGGATGTGTACGTAGAGACCTTAGAGGCGAGGCCATCTTTGGTAAAAGAATTACTTCGTGTTTGACCCTTGTCGAGGTGCATAGTATACGTGAGATATTTTGTGGGATGAATCCCTGGGTAATGTGGAATGAAAGAGGGTAGAAGACCGCTAGGGTTTAAATAACGTGATTGGTGAGATTGTTCGAATCGGGGAGCTAGTGTTTGCGCATTGCGGGTTGGGTGGAGGCCATGTGGCGGGTCGACCGTGGCTGTTTGGTGGTGGGGTCAGTTTTGGTGGTCGCCGGGTGGTAGGTCACTAGGGTGTTAGGCCCAAGTTTAGTTAACCAACGTACGAGTTCGTGGATACATTCGACCAGTAGTCGGGCCGAGGAGGTCAGCCCGTCTTGTCTTCTAGCAAAGACCGTGTACTCGGTAGGGGTGATTATATCAGAAAGGTTGTAAGGCTGCACGGAGTGCCTACCTTCACCTTATGACAGACAGTGGAGCCCAGGGTACGGCTGTTTCTTTTTTTTTGGAAGTTTTACCAGGCAGGGTTAAGAACTCAGGTAAGTCTCAGAATCGCATTCGCCCTCGGGCAGTGTTTGGATTTCAGGAGTAGTTGTGGGGATTGTCGTCTCCTGTAAAGGGAATGTTTAAGCTACCATTTTTGATTCGGATGTCGCCTTAGGAAGCCTTGTAGGGGCGGAAGTATAGGTTGCCGATCGATTGGTTCGATGTTGGCAAGGTTCGAGATAGTTGGTTCAGTTTGTTCCGCAGATCGTGGATAGGGTGTGAGTTTTGGAAAACAGAGAAACTTAGCCGTGTTACTTTGGGCCTTTTGAGTTCATGTGAAGATTAGGCGGGTTGCCTATATGTTAGCATTGCCGTCCGACTTAGGAGGCGACGTCCGTCTTTCGTATTGTTATGTTCGGGAAAGTATCGGAAATCCACGCAGTGTTCGATTAATGATGACCACGTTAGAGATAGTAACCGAGATTTGGAAACTAAGCGATATGAAGGTGGTAAGAGTTCGAGCGTACAAGAAGTGTACGACATCCTCGAGGATCATGGCGTGGTACCATTTGTTGGGTCGTCGGGGCAAGGCTCGCGACAAAGTGACAAAAGTGGTATCACGACGAGTAAAGGAAGAACGAGCATCTATTACGAGCATAGGTGTTATCATTCGTTTGTAAAGAGTAGGTGCGAAGGGAGTATCATTTTAGATCTCTAGTAGGAGTTTTTGTTATAGAGGTTATTCCTAGTTGACTTGTAGATAAGTATGTGCGCTTGTTGTGTTGTGACCGGTGTGGCATGGTTGTTTAAAGTAAGTATATCAGTAATTACTATACTGGCGCCTGTTTGTTTTGATACCTAGAAGGAACATTCGGGACGAATATTTCTAAGGAGGGGAGAATGTTATACCCCTTAGTTTAAGGGTATGTATGCGAGGACGTACGTACGAGAATCGACATTGAATTGGAATGGAAGAAAGAGGTGATTTTTCCACGGAAAAGTTTAGGGTTTTGTGAAGGAAAAGATTCGTTTATGGGAATTGGATTCCCGATTTGGTATTCGGACTTCTTGGAATTTTAGAGAATTATGGAGTTTTATTTTGGAAATGGTCACGTGGGGCCACGGGGAGAAAATTCTGATTTTGTAGGGCCACTTTGTTTTGAGATTTTGGCCATTGTGGATATTTTTGGAAGATGAAATATTTTGGGCGTGTAGGAGGCGACACGTGTCACCCCCTAGTTGGCTTGGGCGAATTCCACTTTGTACCAAACCCGTTTAGAGTCGTTTTTCGACGAAACGTTTTACACAACTCGCGTAGGATAAATTACGGCTATTTCATTTCTAATTTTTGCGAATTTTTCCGAGAGACGAAAAAATTTGGACCAACGACAGGGCGACACATGTCAACCACTCATTGATTGATGTTACACGGCATTGAGGCCATTGGATGACAATTTTTGTCAAGTAGTTGGTAGGATATTTTGTGTGCAAGTTGGCCAAGGACACTTGCCTAAATCCTCACCCTACACTTGCCTTGCACTTGGCATAATCTTGGCCATTGGTTGGCCATGTCTTGACCTAAATACCCCCCTTGTTGAAGAGTTATTTCATCCTAAATTGAGCAATCTATCTAAGTCTCAAATCCCTCCCTCTCCTCTTGTTGTTTCGTCCAAACACACCTCCCCTTTTGAGAAGCCTGGCAGAAACAACCCCATAAAGCTAGCCTGGTGAAACACTACCCCCTCCTTGGTAGAAAAGTTGCCTTAGTATTGTTATAATGCCCAAATTACCTAGCCCAAATCCCTTAGTCCTTAGTAGAAGTTGTGAAGAACTTCTAAGGTTTTCGAGCTCTGGGAGCGCACAACTTAGGAGCTAAACCTTGCTCAGGCGCGACTTTTATTTAGGATATTATTGGGCTTACCGAGGTAAATAACCTTATCCTCCTTTTGTAATTAGAATATATATACTGTAGAAGTATAGGAATAAGTATTAAATACTTAGAAGGATATTGCAGAATAGAATTGGTTATCACGGTAGAAGGGTTTAAAAGATGAATAATAGAATCGCATTACATAGGAATTTGTTTTCTGATGAACTTGAGTAGCTCACCGGGTAGGGAAGTGCTGCCCAAATGACCATAGAATAACGAACCCTCTGCTTAGAACTTTTATGCGATCTGATGCGGGCGTTGATAGGCGATTTGATCGTTATAGTCGATACTCTGCGCGACATATTCAACTTGGCGGGAGGTTTTCGTAGAGAAGGTATGTGATTCTTCCTAAAGCATGATATTTTACAATATATATAGTACGGTGAGCGTACGTGTGTTAACTAAATAATAACTACGGCAATGCCTCGGCTTAAGCTCGAATAACACTGCGGCAATGCCTCACGCAAGCTTGAATAATAAGAATCGAAAACATTTCAAAAGGAATGATGTTTTACCAATCAGAATAAATGTCGAACAAACCACAGCAGCGCTAATAAAGGGAATTATTTTGACTAATAAGGTATTATTAAAACTAGTAGAAACTTCCATCTGCATAGGAGTTAAGATGAGACAAAATGATATTACATTTACTAGATCATGGCTGCTGTAATAAGATTGTTACGAATAATAATAACCTACTCACACTTAGGGTATATGTTTCTCAAATTGTTTTAAAGGATTAAAACTATGAACTACAAACCCTTTAAAATGAGAAACTTGAGTAATTGAAATTAGGCAAACTTGAACGTTAGGAAAAGAATGTTGTTACTTGATTTTACAAGGAGAAGTGTTTTAATGTACTTCAAAAGATAATTACTCTATTTTTATACTACGGTTATTGTGTGACTTTTGTAAAAGAAAGCGGATCTTTTAAAAGAGTAATACATGAAGTACTTTGGGGCTAACAACCCAACTTGTTAACATAATGTAGAAAGTACCTTGTGTGAATAACTTGATTATATTGATTTATGATAGTCTTGTAATATTTTCTTGTTATGGATAAGTAAACATGTTAGGATGCTACGTGAGTTAGTATCTTGTGATATTTGTGTAAAGGGTTTTCCTTGTTGTGCTTATGTTGTTTAGCAATAATCGGTTATGTTGATATTATATCATTCATAACTCCGGGGTTAACGCCTCCGTCTGGGGTAGACTCAGGCGGGTCGATGGACCTATGATTCGAGAATACCTTATGCGGAGTGCAGATGGCCTATCGCGGAGCTGCGGGGAGTTCCGAGTTAGTATGCGGCCCTTGTGGTCATGCGGTTCTTGTAGCCATGCGGACGACGAGTCTAGGGCGCCTGGGAGTAGCTACCCTCGATGCGGGGTTATACCTCATGCGGGCCTATCTGTTTGGCCTATGCGGGCTGCGGAAGTTCCAGGACTAGATCGCACATTAGATCTGCGAGGCGAGTGGCGGCTTTGATCATGTGACGGTGCAGACAGATCTCATGATACGATTTATGACCTTGTTGTGCTGTGGGTTTTAGTAGTCGGCCACGCGCCGTACTTACCCGCACGGTTCTATTGTGATAACTTTGAGGGCATGAGTCACGACTTGACATGATCGCTTATTTATTGTGAGCGTAGTTTTGGCTTATCATACATGTCTCCGCCTTATATAGACTACTATGATTTCATTTACTGATATTTTGATTTCACATACTTGGTACTGTTGTCTTGACCTCCTCGGGGCTGCGTTCATCCGCAGTAAAGGTACTCCTCGTTGATCCTCGTTCTTAGGATCACCGCTTGGCGTTGGAAAGCTCCGTTTCTCGGAAGCTTAGCATTTTGGTATGGTCCTGTCGTTGTAGATATTCGTATTCGGTATGGCGGGCCTGTCCCGCCATTGTTGTTTTAAACTCTTAGAGGTGCGTAGACTGTTGTAAGGTGGGATGTAGCTGTTCATTTTGGGTTATTTATATACATTATGCCGAAGGCAACTTTTTTCGTAAACCGTGTCTTATTTATCTTGTTTCATATCTTGGTTGTTTATATTCATTTGGTTTTCTCGATGTATGACTACTTGGGTGCGGGTAAGGCACGATCCACGAGCCGGGCGGTCGTGACAATAAGCGTCTGCAGTGCCATGCTCTCGATCAAGAGCTACTCTTACACAACCCTTCCTTATATAGTCATCAAGACCCGTGATAAATCGATACATAATATACTCTCTGGTTGCTAACTCCCTTAGCTAGTAACAGGATCGTCTCTTTGCAATCTATATTCTCTGTTCCCGGTCGTGGAACTGAAGGTCCAGATATCATGGCCGCAATAGGAACTGCTGCCGCTGGGCTAAACTCTGTTGGGACTGGCGACATAGCATAACTCCCCGAATGAAGCACCACCCCAGGTAATGATTGGGCATGTGCCCTCGTAACCCTCTGTACTCTACTCGCAGCTCCTCGCCTTGCCTTCTGGGCGGGTTGCCTTACGCGGAGGCATAACGGTAAGGAAAGAAATACGTTAGAGGGTCCAACTTATAACATGACTCTACGCGATCTCGAGTGAGAAGAATGGAAACCAATCCTAAATATCCTATAGCCTCACGATTATTGGTGTGGTGCACAACACACCGATAATCAAGACTCTACTAGATACGTGCGTTCAGACACTTTCCGAGGATTAATCGCTCGATACCACTTTTGTCACGACCGAACGGGCGTGGATGGTGCCTACACAGGCACCCTAGTGATACAACATCAGTAATCGGCGGAATATAAAACAAGACATAAAATAATATGAATGAGAAAGCAGTTTATTCGAGAAAATTTACCTTTCGCTTATATAAAAACATGAAACCAACAGTTACATCCCTTTTTCACACTCGCCACAACAGCATTACTGCACCTCTAAGAATGATATAACAAAAATGGCGGGACAGGGCCCTGTCATACCCCTGAATGTAAGTACCTACAACGACAGGGGACTATACCCAAGATAAGCCTCCGGAGAAACGGAGCTTCCCAAACGCTGAACTGTGACCCTATGAGTGAGGATCAACAACTGATGTACCTTTACCTGCGGCATGAACGCACTCAAGCGAGGTCGATAACATGTACCAAGTATGTGAAATCAAAATATCAGAAATGAAATCATAGTAGTCTATATAAAGCAGGAGACATATATGATAACCAAACTACAGTTCACAATAAATAAGCAGTCATGTCAAGTCAGGGACTCACGCCATCAAAGTCATCAATCATGCCCGTGGAATACCTTCCTCACTGCCGGCAGTCTATGATATAAAAGCACCAAGGAATACATGAACACCGTGTCCCACTGTGTCATACTAAAACCGCACGGTAAGTACGAAGGCATAGCCGACTACTAAAACCCACGCACCAACAAAGTCATAAATCAGATCACGAGGTCCGCTCTGCACCGCCACATGATCGGCCGCCACTCTCCCGCAAAGATCAAATGTGTGCGTCTAGTCCCGAACTTCCCGCAGCCCGCATAGGCCACTCACATAGGCCCGCATGAGGTATTCCCGCATCGAGGGTAGCTACTCCCGCATCGCCCCGACTCGCATCCGCATGGCGTATACGGGACCGCATGACCATATAGGTCGCACACTAACTGAACTCGTAGCTCCGCATAGGTCCCCGACCCGCATGAGGTATTCTCGAATCACGGTCCTGCATCGCTGATTCTACCCCGCACGGAGGCACTTTAACCCCCGGTATCATGTCAAGAGGTGAGTGATATAATACTAACATAACAGCTTATAGTTAAACAACATAAGCACAACAAGGGAAACCCCTTTACACAAACATCACAAGATACTAACACACGTAGCATCCTAACATGTTTACTTATCAAATCAACAAGGAAGTATTACAAGGTTATCACAAACCAACACAATCAAGTTATTCACACAAGGCACTTCATACGTTATGTCAACAAGTTCGGGTTTTTATCCCCAAAGTACTTCATACATTAATTCTTTAAAAGATCCGTTTCTTCCACAAAAGTCACACAATACCCGTAGTATAAAAATAGAGTGACTATCTTTTTAAGTAAACCAAAACACTTTCCTTTGTAAAATCAAGTAACAACATTATTGTCCAAACGTTCACGTTTGCCTAATTTCAAATGCTCAAGTTTCTCATTTTCGAAAGGTTTCGTAGTTCATAGTCTTAATCATATAATTCTCTTTTAAAACAATCTGAGAAACATATACCTTATGTGTGAGTAGGTTATTCTTGTTCATAACAATCTTATTAAAGCAGCCATGATCTAGGAAATGTAATATCATTTTGTCTTATCTTAGCTTCTATGCAGATGGAGGTTTCTACTGGTTTTAATAATACTTAATTAGTCAATACATTTCCCTTTATTAACGCTGCAGTGGTTCGTTCGATACTTATTCGATTTCAAATCAAGAAACATTATTCCTTTTAAAAACCAAGTACTCATTACTCACGAATGAGGTTTCACACTTTTTAACAAAATTCATATTAATTGATTAAGTCAAGTCTCTTATCTTTTAAGATCAAGTCTCTTAACTTCTAAAATCAATAAACCATTCTTTTTATCTCTCTTAAGTCGTTATACCTAACTTCCCATAAAGCTAGTATAACTCTTAAGCTTTTAAAACCAAGTATTACTCTTCTTTCAAAAAGGTTTCTTAATTCTTTTGAAATACTTCAAGATTCTTATTATTTAAACTCAAGTCAAAAGACATCGGAGTAAAACCACGTTCAGTTAACACACGTACGTCTATCGTACTATATATATTCTTTTAAAATATCATGCTCAAGAGGATAGGAAGAATCACATACCTCGCGACGATTATCGACTATTAGCAAAACGCTCCACCGTTATAACCCGGCTAGACTTGTCCACCTTTCAAGTAGAACATGCTACTCGCAGAACATTCAACCTATAAAGGCCATATACGTCTATCAATGTCTAGACTACTCTGTAGAATATTCTAAGCAGTAGGTTCTCTATTTTACGGAAAATCGGGCAAAGACTTCCCTACAGTTAAACTACACAAGTCTCATCAGAATACAAATTCATGTAAGTACAGTTCAAACTTCTTCTGTAATATCCTTCTATTACAGTTCAATTCTCTTCTGCAATATCCTTCTATGAATCTTATATTCATTTTTATACTACTACAGTATGTAATTTCCAATTACAATAGAAGGACAAGAGTATTTACATCGGTAAGCCCAAAATTATCCAAGTTTAAATGTCGATCCTGAGCAACGTTTAGCTCCTACACTGGGTGCTCCAACCCGCTCCAAACAACCCTTAGAAGTTCTACGCAACTTCTTCTTAATACTTCAACCGGCTATGAAGATTTTCCTTAGGGTTTCGTTTTGAGACTAAAAGGACATAAGGTAGTATTTCTGGGCTCTACGTATAGAGGTAACTTTGGAATACTACAAGGTATAATGCTAAGGTATTTTGGAATAGTAACAGTACTTGGAGAGTATTTTCTACCAAGAGGGGGGGTACTTTCGGCTAGCACCACAAAGGAAGGGGGTTTCGCCAAAGGCCTTCTCGGGAGAGGATTTGGACGAGAACCACACTAAGGGAGGGAGGGATTTTTAAGACTTAGAAGTCATTTGAGGGATGAATAATTCCTTCAACTAAGGGGGGGTATTTATAGGGCCTTCAATGGCCAAGATCAAGCCAAGTGGTAGGCAAGTGTAAGGTGTGGATTTGCACAAGTGCACCCTAGCCATCTACTCCCCAAATCACTCCAAATATTGACCCATGTTTTAGGCCTCAAAATCATGCCAAACCAAGCCCTCAATTCGGCCACTTGACCGCCCACTTGAGGGTGACAAGTGTCGCCCTCTCGTTGGTCCAAAATATTTCATCTCTCGAAAAAATCCGCAAAAATTATAAATGACATAGCCGTAAATTTCCCTTCGCAAAGTTTGGAAAACGTTTCGTCGGAAAATAATTCTTTTCGGGGGTTGTGCACAAATTCCGTCCTATGCCTAACTTTAAGGCTTAAACTTTTATACGTACGCCCTCACGTACATACTCTGGAAATACGGGGTATAACACTTAATGTCTCTCATTATCAATATTTCATCAACATATATAACTATGAAGACAATACCCTCATCATTGTGTTTGCTATAAACGAAAGGATCTTCTTTGCTTCTGACGAAATCAAATGACTTGATAGCCTTGTCAAAGAAAATATTCCAATTCCTAGAGGCTTGCTTAAGCCCATAAATGGAATTCTGTAGCTTGCACATAGCATTTGGTTTGGACTCGGATGAAAAACCCTCGGGTTGTTTCATATACACTTCCTCAGTTAGATTACCATTGAGGAATGTAGTCTTGACGTCCATCTGCCAAATATCATAGTCATAATGTGCAGCTATAGCAAGCAAAATCCAAATAGACTTTATCTTAGCAACTGGTGAAAAGGTTTCATCAAAATCCACACCAGGACGCTAATTATAACCTTTAGCCACCAGTCTAGCCTTATAAGTCTGAACCATTCCAAATTCATCAATATTCTTCTTGAAGACTCATTTGCATCCTATGGATTTAACCCCATTTGGAAAATCAACCAAGTTCCAACCTTGATTAACATACATAGATTCCATTTCGAATTTCATGACTTTTTGTCATCTCTTCGAATCAATGTCTACCATTTCTTCGTTGTAGGTTGTAGGCTCATCATCATCTGGAATATCTATTTCACTATATGTTTCCACAAGTAGATTTAGTCTTTGTGGAGGACGATGATGTTAAACCCCGTAATTCCATAGCTACTAAGTGAGAACATGATCATGGAAATTAGATTTGAATGTTGGAAGGAAAGGATTTTTACATTTTCTTATATGGAAAAATTTTGAGATTATTGTGATGACAAGAATTAATTCTAGTAAGTGAATTCTTTCCAATATAATTATGAACTAAGTGATAAATTATTAAGTCTTGGTATTATTGGAGGTATGTCCATCGAAAATGACAAGAAAATTGGCTAAGTGTTGAGATATTTTATGTGGAGTGACGACAAGTGGACAAGTGGACAAGTGGGTCCCTCTCCACTTGTGCTTTGTACACTTATATTAGATCAAGTCTTGCAAGACTTAGAACAAATATCTTCATCTTCAAACCCTCATATCTCTTTCTCTCCTTGAAGTTTTCGAAATCACCATAGGAAAAGAGAAGAACAAGATAAAGTTGGTGATCATGGTTTGGGCGAGAACATGCCTTAAAATCCTAAGCTTGTTTATGAACTTTTTGGAAGAAATAAAAGAAAGCAATATGGTTACAATATTGTATAGGATACGTGTGTGTGATTGTAACATGAAGAAGTGGTGCAAAGGTGAAGGTTGGTCACGGTTTGGCCGAGACTAGAGGACTGATTTGGGCTAAGATTTGAGGTAAGATTTCTTCTTCCTCTTGAAACAATTAGAAGTTACATGATGTTATAATTTATAGATGAACATGTGTTAAGTAAAAAGGAGAATAAGAAATGCATGTCACAGTTTTGGGCATGATAGCTGAAACTGGATAGTTTTGGTAATGTTGGATTCATTGGTTATTGTTGTTATTTAACGTCATTAATCGCATGTTAAAATTAAGGAAATCATGTTGTTACAAGTTGTTATGGTTTATATAAACATGTTGGAATGTGAGTTGGATTATAAGAAATTGTGAAAAGAGCTTTAGTTGTAGTGTTGGCCGAAAACTGCCTAAAACTGTTGGATATTGTTGTGCAGTTTCGGGGACTGTTTTGGGGTGTTATAATGCTGAAAATTCAGTTATCATTATGCATGTTCAATGTGCTAAATTGCTAATGTAAGTCCTAAAGTAATAAGGGTATATAAAGGTGTTGTAAGCTTCACATTTTACCCTCATTGTTGTAGAAGTGTGGACTGTTTTTATGTGGATTAAGAGGTCGGATTTACATATGAAATAGGTGTTTGAACCACCTTGGTTGCTATTTTGGTTATGCCCTTCAGTGGTGCTTGGTTATTGATGTTAATGGTCTTATTTATAAGGTGGAAAAGTATGTATAAATAGGGGAAGTGCTGCCCGAATTTTTATCCGAAATGAGAGTCATTATGTAGTATAAGTGTATACTAGTATCACGGAATTGATAGACGTGTTATTGTCATTATAGGTTGAAGTACTACTTGAGACGTATTCTAGTTGTCAAGTTGGTATAGCCCATAAGGTATGTGAACTATCCTTTCTTCTTTTGGCATGATTATTTATATGAAATGGGTGTACGGCGGACGTACGTAATTCCATTGAATCCTTTATGATACACGATATGTAAGTGGCTTGATTTGATAAGTGTAAGTGACTTGATTTTGAAAGTGTAAGTGACTTGATTTTGAAAGTGTAAGCGACTTGATTTTAAAAGTGTAAGTGTCTTAATGTTAAAAGTGAAAGTGTCTTGATTTTATAAATGAAAGACATTCTATTTTATTCCATTGAGAATCGAAGTGATTGATTTACTTGAAATGAATGTACGGTGGACGTACATAGTATTTTTGGGTTCAAGTCCCTAATATTACATGACATGATAGTGCTTCATTTTTTTTCTCAAAATGAAAGATGTGATAGTGTCTTGGTGTTTTATAAATGAAAGGTATGATAGTGCCTTGGTTTTTCTAAAATGAAAGTTCATTTTAAAGATGATGTTATTGAGAGTCAAAAGGTAATTTAAATTGCACAAGGTTGCCATGATAGTTATATGTGTATTTATTGGAACGGGTTACACGATCTGCAACACTTGTATACATATATCGGGACAGGTTGCACGATCCGCAACACTTATATATTTATTGGGACGGGTTGCACGATCCGCAACACTATTATATATTGGGACGGGTTGCACGATCCGCAACACTAGCATATATTGGGAAGGGTTGCACGATATGCAACACTGATATATATATATATATATATATATATATATATATATATATGCATATGATAAGTGTTACACCCCGAAATTCCAGGACATGTATATGAGAATAAACGGGAGAACACAAGACTTAAAAATTCGAACGGAAGAAAAATTGTGATTCCTAAGGAAAATCTTCCGAACCTCGGGAGGGAAAAATGTTCGTTAATGAGAAATGGGTTCTCAAATTTGTAAATTGATACGTTTAGAATTTATCGGAATTATGGAAGTTTATTTACAGAGTTGGATATGTGGGGCCCACCCGAGAAATTTTACGTTTTTATGGGGGCCACGAGGTTTTCGATATTTTGACCAATTATGGAAATTTCCATAAACGAAATATTATGGACCAATGGGAGGGTGATACGTGTCACCCTCCACATGGTCATATGGGAAGAAAATGACAAGAAAGTGTAGACAAGATGAGCTTGATATTATTGACCAAGTCTTAGGGTCACGTTTCAAGCTTTAGTCATCCAAATCTTGGCCACACATTTGGTATAATCCTAGCCCTTGATCTCATTATATATACATACCATTACTAGTGCAAGACTAGGATTCTATACTTAGAGAAATTTCAAGAAATTTAGAGAAGCATAAGGGAAGCTCTCGGCAATGAGGAAAAAAGAAAGAGGAAATTTTGTAATCTTGCTTCATAAATCCCTATATTCAAACCTAAGATCCCTAGGGGTATTCTAAGGATATCTCAATACAAAAATCCCGGAAAAACTACGTTTTTACATTAGTCGCAACATGAAAACCTAAGGGGGTTTTCATGGTTGAAGTTGGAACTTGAAGAGGAGTTCTTCATAAGCTTCTAAGGGTTGCTTGGAGTGGATTGGAATGTTGAAAAGAGGAGCTAAAGTTGCTAAGGACCGACTTGATGTCTTGGATTAGATTTGGGCTTGTTGAGGTAAAAATCTTCGTCTTACTATTGTAATTGAAGATTCCATGTTATGATAAGTTAGAAATGATCATGTGGTATATGTTATGAAAATTGATAAGTGTATGGAATTTTAGAAGCTCAAAACCGAAAATGGCATGTTAGCCGTTAAGATTGTAATTCAAGATTAATTATTAATTATGATCGTCGCATGTTATAGAAGGAAGGGAATATAGTTGTTGTAATTGTTGTTATGTATATAACATGTTGGAAAAACAACTTGGATTGAAAAGGAATTGAACGGAAATTGACATTGTTGTTGTCATTAATTATAGCCGAGAATTTCCTTAATTATTGGACAGTTTTATATTAATTGTGGGGCAGAATTTTACACGTCCTGTTAGGCGTGTAATCCCATTTGGTTAACTGAATTGTTGAGCCTTAAATATGGCATGTTGGTTATTGATTTCGGGCCTTGAAAAGGGTGGAAAAGTACGTAGAAACAAAGGAAGTGCTGCCCGATTTTCCGTAGAAATAGAGTCCTTATACTTAGAAATATTCTACGTGGAAAGCTAGTAGTTGATGGACGTATTATGGTCATTATAGGTTGAAATTCTACGTGCGGCGTATTCAACTGGGCAAGTGGTTAAGTCGAAGAGGTATGTGGAACTTTCTCTATCTTCTTGAGCATGAGTTTTATAAATGTATAGTACGGTGGACGTACATGTTTAAAATGAATTCGGTTTCATTTTGGTATCCTTGCCTTGATTTCGAAAAGTGAAGTAACTTGGCTTTTAAAAGTATATGTGACTTGATGTTACATGGAAGGATTACTTGACTTGAAAAGTATATAATACTTGATTTCTAAAGTTAAGAGACTTGAAAGTATATGATACTTGGTTTTAAAAAGTATAAGTCTCTTGGTTTCAAAAAGAATGTAATTGTCTAAAACATAAAGAGTTATAACGGCTTTATGGGAAGTTAGTTATAACGGTTTTATGGAAGGTTAAAGAGAGTGTCTATTTTATTTATAGGCATGAGTTGCCTATGTTGTGAAATTAGAAGTTACTTGGTTTCAAAGCCTTGAAATGAATTTCTAAAGGTGTAGTAACTTAATTTGAAAAATAGACATGCCTTGATACTACGGGTGTTAGTATCTTGGGGTTTTATATAAAGGAGTCTTTTGAAAAGAACGGAAGTACGTAGTACTTTGGGTTAAACTCCCGGATTTTATGTGACATGATGGTGTCTTAAGTTTAAATAAAATGAGAGTGCATGTTAATTAAGTCTAATAAGAAGTTAGGGGATTTCTTAACTTGCTTATGATATTTATGATGAGCCGGTGGTGCTTATGTTTATGTTATGTATGATAGTCGGTTGTGCTAGTGTTATGTTATTCTTGCAGGGTAAACCCCGGGTTACTACTTATTCCATAGATTTGCTACCCATGATGCGAGTGCGGCGTTTGTACTCATTGCGGGTCCACCGGGCTTATGCGGGTGAAATAGTCCTATGCGGGTGAAATAGTTCCATGCGGAGCAAAATGCTCCATTGCTGGTCCACAGGACCTATGCGGGTGAAATAGTCCCAGGAGTAGGATTGCTTAATGATACTATGGGCGGGTGGCCCTAATTTGATCATAAGCCTCCTATTTTTATGCAGTAAAGTGTACTCTTGTTTGCTTTCATTTTTAGTAAGGCACAGTGTACTGTTATTTGGAGTTATCATACATGTCTCCAGCTTTATTTTTAGACTATATAATTTCATTTCAGTACTTTCAGTTTCACATTCTTGGTACATATTTTGTACTGACCCCCTTTCCTCGGGGGGCTGCGTTCATGCCGCATGTAGAGTTAAACAGGTTGCTGATCCTCACTCTTAGGATCACTGTTCGGCTGTTGAGAAGCTCCATTACTGTCACGACCCGACCCCGGGTCCGCGACTGGTGCCCTACCTGGGCACCCTTTACAGGTATACATCAGAGAATAGTAGCGGAACATACATACATCACAAAAGAAATAAATAACAGGCTAGCCGATAAGGCCACCTCCCGGGATATATATAAATCCAAAAGCAGTTACCTCTTTTCTTTTTTTTTACAAAGCGACCCACAAGATATGACTACAGACCTCTAAGAATTTTTGACATAACAACTGTGACGGGACAGGGCCCCGCCATACCCCTGAATGTAAAAAAATCTACAACCTCAGTTAACTGTACCAAAATACAAAGCCTCTGAAATAATGGAGCTTCCCAACCAGCTGAACAGTGATCCTATGAATGAGGATCATCAAGCTATGTACCTCAACCTGCGGCATGAACGCAGCCCCCCGAAGGAGGTCAGTACGAAATATGTATCAAGTATGTAAAACTGAAAGTACTGTAATGAAATCATAATAGTCTAAAATAAAGCTGGAGACATGTATGATAACCAAAATAATAGAACAATGTGTCTTGCCGAAGTGAAAGTAATGAAAGTCAGTTTTACCTTTTAAAGACTATCTCAACACATGAACAATAGTCACACCAGGGCTATGGACACAAGCCCTCAAATATCATCACGATCCGATGAGGTCTCAAGCCCACAACTATCAAAGCGTGCCCGTGGAATCCCCCATCACTGCCGACAGCCGTAAGTGTGAAATATAACCATGTGACGCGCCCGTGGCATTCTACCTCACTGTCGGCGTACACATATACAATACATTTATATATCTCCTGCCCGTGGAATCCCCATTCACTACCGACAGTCGTAAGTGTAAAATATAACCATGTTACGCGCCGGTGGCATCCTACCTCACTGTCGGCGTACACATATGCAATATATATATCTCCTGCCCGTGGAATCCCCCTTCACTGCCGACAGCCGTAAGTGTAAAATATAACCATGTGACGCGCCCGTGGCATCCTACCTCACTATCAGCGTACACATATGCAATATATATATATATATATATCTCATGTCCGTGGAATCCCTCATCTCGGGTATATGACTTCATGGAGAGCTAATCCATGGGGTAATAATCGTATATAACATGCCCGTGGAATCCCTCATCTCGGGTACATGTCTTCATAGGGAGCTAGTCCATGGAGTAATAGTACATAACATGGTCGCATGCCCCGGAATCCCTCATCGTATAAGCATGGCCATAGGGTAATAATAGCATCCGGGAATTTAACCCGCATCCTGGTTGCATGCCCCGGAATCCCTCATCGTATAAGCATGTCCAAGGATCAATCACAATGGAAGCATACCCGTGGAATCCTCCGTCACTGTCGGTACGTCCAAGTAAATTCACAAAAAGACAGCCGGTCCTTCAACTGAGAGTCACGGCAGCGTAAAAATATAATACTTGCACTCAAAGGCTATCACAAGCAAGCATAGGCAACTTCATAAAATCTTTAGACTTTCATTATCATACAAAAATGAATCTCATTTTATAAACTCAAGGCACTTTCATATTACATAAAAATTTGAGAATTTAACCCAAAGTACTACGTACTTCCATTCTTTTCAAAAGACTCATTTTCATACAAAACCCCAAGATACTAACACCCGTAGTATCAACACATGTCTATTTTTTCAAATTAAGTTACTAAATCTTTAGAAATTCATTTCAAGACTTTGAAACCAAGTAACTTCCAATTTCACAACCTAGGCAACTCATGTCTATCAATCAAAAATAGACAACTCTCTTATCCTTCCATAAAGTTGTTATAACTAACTTCCCATAAAGTCGTTATAACTCTTTATGATTTAGACAAATTCATTCTTTTTGTAACCAAGAGACTTATACTTTCAAATCAAGTTGCATAACTTTTAAAATACTTCACGTCTCTTATCTTTAGAAATCAAGTTTCTTAACTTTAGAAATCAAGTCTCTTATTTTTAGAATATCAAGAAATCAATACTTTCCAAATCAAGTATTTTATACTTTTAAATCAAGTCATTCCTTCCTTTAAGAATCAAGTCCCATAACTTGAAAAATAAAGTCTCTTAACCTTTTAAGAATTCAAGGTTCATAGTCTTAAAACTTCATAACGTAAACTCTTTAAATTAAGTAACATATACTCGTATGCGTTGTGAATAGGTTATACTCATTTATAACGATCTTATTAAAGCAGTCATGATCTAGAAAATGTAATATAATTTTGTCTTATCTTAGTTTCTATGCAGATGGAGAATTCTACTCATTTTAATATAATTGATTGTCGATACATTTTCTTTTATTAACGATGTAATGTCTTGTCGATACTTATTCTCATTCGTGCAGTAAATTAACAAAGTCAACTCGACTCCAAATACTTCCTAACGACTCTTACCAACATCCCTCATAAGACTTGGTAAGAACTTAGGATAACTTAGACATAACTTTTACATAGAGTAAATCAACATACATACCTCTTAACTTCTAAGAGTAGAAGGAATCATGAAATAACACCATATGTATATTTCATACGTAGAATCATGTCAAAAGGAGGAAGAGGTTCACATACCTCGCGACGATTATCGACAAGTAGCAAAATGCTCCAAAGTACTTCAACCTTGATAGTTATTCCATCCTTTACGTAGAATACTCTATACGTAGTACTTCAAACTATAATAACCATAACATGTCTATCAACTCCTAGCTTTCATCGTAGAATATTTCTAATTATAAGGACTCTTATTCTATGGAAAATCGGGCAGCACTTCCTTTGTTTCTACGTACTTTTTCACCTTTTTCAAGGCCCGAAAATCAATAACCAAATGCCACATTTAAGGCCTAACAATTCAGCAATACAAAGGGGATTACACGCCTAATAGGACGTGTAAAATTCTGCCCCACAATCAATATAAAACTGCCAATTCCTTAAGGCACATTCTCGACAATAACACTATCCATAACAATATCAATTCTCTTTCAATTCCTTTTTCAATCCAAGTTGTTATTCCAACATGTTATATACATAATAACAATTACAACAACTATAAATCCTTTCTTCCTTAACATGCGACGATTGTAACTATCGACCAAATTGATTACAACATTAATTGCTAACTTGCCCATTTTCGGTTTTAACATGTCGACATGATCCAAATATTTTCAAACTTCATTCTATATACCACATGCTCATTTCTTAACTACTATAACATGTAATCTTCAATTACATTAAGAAGATGAAGATTTTACCTCAAAAAGCCCTAATAATGTCCAAGCGTAAAAGTCGATCCTTAGCAACTTTTAGGTCCTTTTCTTATGTTCCAATCCACTCCAAGCACTCCTTAGAATCTCATGAAGAACTCCTCTTCAAATTCCATCTTCAAAGTTGAAGAACACCTTAGGTTTTCGCCTTGCGACTAACGTGAAAACGTCGTTTTTCCGGAATCTTTCTATTGAGATATCCTTACAATACCCCTATGAACCTTGGGTTAGGGTCTTGTGAATAATGAACCACAAATGAAATTTTTTGTCTTCCCTAAAGGCACAAAGCCGAGAGCTTCAACAAAATTGCACAAGTTTTTCAAGAAATTCTCTAAGTGTGAAACTTGTCTTGCACTAGTGTGATATATATAACACATCTAAGGGCCAAGATTAAAACACTTGAAGGGCTAGGATTTAGTCAAGAATGTCAAGCTCCACTTGTCTAGCTTGACTTGTCCACATTTTCGTCCTACTTGGCATGTGGAGGGTGACACGTGTCGCCCTCCGGTTGGTCTAAAATATTTCATCTCCCAAAAATCCAATAAATTCTATAAGTCTCAAATATCAAATTCGGGAACTCAATTCTCATTAACGAACAATTTTTCCTTCCCGAGGCTCGAAATAATTTTTCCATAGGAAAAAGCAATCCTTATTTCGTTTCAATCTTAAGGTCGTATTTTCTCACGTACATTCTCTTAAACACATGTCCTGGAACTACGGGGTATAACAATTACTCCGGAGGCTTATCTTTGGTTCAGATCCCTGGTATTGTCAGTTATTGTACATTCATGGGTATGGCGGGGCCCTGTCCCGTCATAGTTGTTATGTAAAAATTCTTAGAGGTCTGTAGTCATATCTTGTGGATTGGGTTGGAAAAAAAAGATGTAACTGTTTTTTGGCTTATGTATAATTTTCGTAAGGTGGCCTTATCGGCTAGCCTGTTGATATTTCTTGACTAGTATTTTATGAGTTTTATGTATGTTCTGCTGCTATTCTCTGATGTATACCTGTAAGGAGTGCCCAGGTAGGGCACCAGTCGCGGGCCCGGGGTCGGGTCGTGACAAAAGTGGTATCAGAGCAGTTAGTCCTCAGAAAGTGTCTACAGACCGTGTCTAGTAGAGTCTTGATTATCGGTGTGTTGTGCACCACATCTATAATCAGGAGGCTACAAGACATTTAGGATTGGTTTCTATTCTTCTTACTCTGAGATCGTGCGATAGAGTTGTGTTGTTAGGGTAGTCTTTCCCTAACGAGTTATGTTGATTGCAGCTATGAGAAAGGCGACATTGACCCAGGAAGGATTATATGGATTGCGTATCCAGGTTGGTAAGAATTGTTGTATAGTTGGTATAATGACGTACAGCTATACGGATGTATGTATGAGGGTCATATATGTATTGCCTGGCATGATTATAGACTACCAAGAGTTGGTAACGACTAAATAGATACCGGAAAGGTATGAAACAGTTTAATGAATTCTCATCAAGGTTTTACGTACTAATTTGAATTAGTTAGGAGATGATGAGTCATCTGAAAGGGTAATGAACCCTTAAGAAGTCATGATTTAAGGACTTAATGGAAGACTATGTTATTAGATTAAGCTACGTGGTATGCTTAAGAGAATTGTACGGATGATATCCGTATGGAAGTAATTATGGTTGTTATGATTAAGACAACACGATTGTGGGTTAATGAAAAGTTATTTTACCCGTTTATGGGGATCGATTGTCACGACCGAACTCGCCCGGATCGTGCCTTACCCCGCACCCCAAAGAGTCATACATCGAGAAAATCAGCGAACATAAATCAATAACATAAAATAACGGAAGTATAAACAATAACTCAGGAAAACTTGCCTTTCGCATATATATAGAAACAACAACTCTTTCAACTCGAGCAGTTTAATCCTTTTTACAAACCCCGCCACAACAAGATTACTGCACTTACGAATGATATGACAACAACGACGGACGGGTTCGCCATACCCCGAATGTAGCACCTACAACAACAGGGGACTATACCAAGATAAGCCCGAGGAACGGAGCTTCAACGCTGAATCGTGACCCTAAGAGCGAGGATCAACGATCGTGTACCTTTACTGCGGCATGAACGCAGCCCCAAGGAGGTCGGGCAACAAAGTACCGAGTATGTGAAACGAAAATATCGTAAATGAAATCATAGTAGTCTATATAAAGCGGGAGACATGTATGATAACCAAACTACGATTCACAAAAATAAGCGATCATATCAAGTCGTGGACTCACGCCAAGTCATCACTCCAATATAACAATGGGTCTCACGCCCACAACATCAATCATGCGTGGAATACCTTCCTCACCGCCGAAATAATGATAGAAAAGCACCAAGGAATACACATGAACAACAGTCCCACTGTGTCCAAATAAACGAAGACGGGTAAATGCGAAGGCATAGCCGACTACTAACACCCACGTACTAACAAGGTCATAAATGTATCATGATATCTGTCAGACCGTCACATGATCAAAGCCGGTCGCCGCCCGCAATATCAAATGTGCGCGTCTAGCCCCGAACTCCCGCAGCCCACATAGGCCGCCTCATAGGCCCGCATGAGGTATAACCCCGCATCGAGGGTAGCTACTCCGGCATCGCCCCGACTCGCACCGCACGGCCACATAGACCGCATGACCATAAAGGCCGCACACTAACCTCGAACTCAGAGCTCGCATAGGCCCCTGACCCGCATGAGGTATTCTCGAATCATGGTCCCAGACCGCCTGAGTCTACCCCGCATCGGAGGGCAGCTTAACCCCCGGAAACACGGTGAGTGGTATAATACCAACATAACAGTTTATCGTTTAAACAACATAAGCACAATCAAGGGAAAACCCCTTTACACAAACATCACAGAATACTAACACACGTAGCATCCTAATATGATTACTTATCAAATCAACACGAAGGTATTACAAGGCTATCACAAACCAATACAATCAAGTTATTCACACATAAGGTACTTTCTACTATATGATTAACGAGATCGGGTTTTTATCCCCAAAGTACTTTATACAATAACTCTTTAAAGATATGTTACTTTCACAAAAGTCACACAATACCCGTAGTATATAACAATAGAGTGATTATCTTTTTAAAGTAAATCAATTACTTCTCTTTGTAAAATCAAGTAGCAACATTCTTTTCCAATGTTCAAGTTTGCCTAATTTCCAATGTTCAAGTTTCTCATTTTAGAAAGGTTTCGTAGTTCATAGTCTTATTCATTTAAGAATATAATTCTCCTTTAAACAATCTGAGAAACATAAGCGTATATGTGAGTAGGATATTCTTGTTTATAACAATCTTATTACAGCAGCCATGATCTAGGAAATATCATTTTGTCTCATCTTAGCTTCTATGCAGATGGAAGTTTCTACTGGTTTTAATAATACTTAATTATTAAAAACATTTCCTTTTATTAACGCTGCAGTGGTTTGTCGATACACATTCTGATTTCCAAAATCAGTAAAACATTCTTAAGCCGTTATACCTAACTTTCCATAAAGCTAGTATAACTCTTAAGTTTTCTAAAAAAAATCAAGTATTACCTCTTCTTTCAAAATGATTCAAAAATCTTTTGAAATACTTCAAGTTCTTTATTAACACATAACAAGCCAGTTATAGTTCAAATCAGTTACCTTTTAAAAACCACAAGTATTTTCTTACCAACATAAAGCTGTTATAACCAACTTCCCATAAAGCCGTTATAACACTTTATGTTTTAAACCAATCAAATACATTTAGAACATGTACGTCTACCGTACTATATAGTTCACACATATCATGCTAGAAGAGATAGGAAGAGGTTCACATACCTCGCGACGATTACCGACTAATAGCAAAACGCTTCAAGTACCTCAAACCGTCGGCTACTCCTTAAGCCAAGTAGATCGCGCCACACGTAGTACTCAACCTATAAGGCCACAAGGCGCTTATTAATATTTAGGTCTAATCGTAGAACATTCTACAGAACATTCGGCAAAGACTCTCCCGCAACAACAGCGTAAATCTCCTCATCTATCGGGCCGCTACCAAGCCAACCGGGGTTATAAGTCTAAACCGGACGTGCACAATTCTACCTCGCGTAAAAGCTACACAAGTCTCTGTAATACTGTCCTATGTAAATACGATCAAGATTTTCTTCGAAAAGGTTTCTTATTATTCAGGCTTAAGTCAAAAGACATTGCCGATAACTACGTTCAGTACTATATATAGTATACTTCAACTATATAGTCTAACAATCATGTAATTTCCAATTACAATAGAGGGACAAGATATTTACCTCGATAAGCCCATAATTATCCGAGTTTAAATGTCGATCCCGAGCAAGGTTTAGCTCTACTCAGTGCGCCCGACCCGCTCCAAACAACCCTTAGAAGTTCTAACCAACTTCTACTTATTACTCCAACTAACCATGGAGATTTTCCTTGTGGTTTCGGTTTTGTGACTAAGGGAAGTATAATAGTATTTACGGCTTTTCAGATAAGTATAACCTTAGAATACTACAAGGTATATGGCTAAGGTAATTTGGGCATTATAACAATACTTTTGAGAGTATTTCTACCAAGAGGGGGGGTATTATACGAAAACAACTAGGCTAGGGGGGGTACCCCACGGCTAGCACCCCAAGGAGGGGGGGGAAGGGCTCTCGGCCAAGGGGGAGGGGGGAGGCTCTTGGCCGAACTCAACACAAAGGGAGGGAGGAGGATTTAACACTTAGAAATATTTTAGGAATGGATGAAGAAGTCTTCCAAAGAGGGGTATTTATAGGTCTAGCAAAGGCCAACCAATGGCCAAGATCATGCCAAGTGCATAGCAAGTGTAGGGCCAAGATCTTGCCAAGTGCACCTTATCCATCTACCACAAAAATATCCTACCAACCCCTTGACCAAACAAGGCCAATTCGTCCACTTTGAACCGCCCACAACGTGTTCCAATGAGAGGGTGCCAAGTGGCGCCCTCTTGTTGGTCCAAAATGTTTCGTCTCTCGGAAAAATCCGCAAAAATTAAAAATGACATAGCCGGAATTTTCCCTACGAAAGCTATGAAAACGTTTCGTCGAAAAACGACTCTAATCGGGTGTTGTGAACAAATAAATTTCGGCCAAGCCACTTTTATACAAGTTCAAATTTTCTACGTACGTCCTTACGTACATACTCTGGAAATACGGGGTATAACACTGATAAGGTAGGCTTGGAGCATGGAAACTGCTAACCTAAGAACATTGTTAACCGCCGAGACCTTAGGTATATAAGGCCTTCTCGGGTAATAAGATTTAATTCAGACTTAGGGTAAGAGTTAAGTACGATGGTGGGTCGGGCTGAGGACCTATTACGGGTCGCCCCATAACCTAAAATGGATTGGGATCAGTTGGTAGTAGTCCCGCTACGTGACAGGGTCACGAGGATGCAAGGCCCAAGTCTAGTTAAATTGTTTTACGGGTTCGTGGACGCATTCCACCGAAACCAGGTCGTGAGAGCCGGAAATGGTCTTATATTTTTTAATTTAGTAACTCCAAAGATTGGAGGCCAGAATCAGTATGGAAGTTATGTACGTATGCTAGAATAAGTTCGAAGTACGGAAAGAGTACGACCAGTAAGAAAGAGAGCAACCAAGTGTAAAGGAATAGATCCTGAATCCATGAGAACCTTTCGAGGTAACTACACCCGTGAGTGATGGGTGGTAGCTGAGCGGGTATATAATAATTGCGGTGGCGATACGTCGGACCTAGCGAACCTAATAGAGCTGATATGACAGACTTTGAGGTCATTATGGGTACGGACTAGTTGGCTTCTGGTTATGCCAACGTTGACTGCAGAGAGAGATTGGTTCGATTCGCTTTTCCGATGGTAGTTTATCGAGTGGAAAGGAAGGGAAGAGATTGTAACAAGTAAATTATTCTTCCTTCTTTGACATCATTGATTTTAATAAGTTTGTGTGACTTGTTCATTTGAGGTAAATTGATGTAGAAAGTAAGTAATACTTGAATTTGAAGGAGTTTATGTTAAGTGTCCTTGGAGGTACTTGGAGTTGGTTTAGTATGGCGGTCAGGGCCACGACCTTCCGGATAATTTCATGAAAACGCGCAAAGCAAGAATAAGATAAGTGTGAGTGCTGCCTGCGGAAAACAGAAGACATCGTTGGTAGGTTTTGAAAATCTATACGATTATAAGGTGGCGCTTGATGATTAAGATTATGAAAGGGAGATAAGCTCTCTCCCCCACGTAAAAGGATGGTTTTACGTATTATGGGGTTATGTGTACCCATGTTATTAGGTGATGGATATGAGACTGGTAAGGTCTTCAGTGTCGTCATGCCATAGGTTACAGTTTTAGATAACCGTGGGAAAAGTATTGTGTTGGGGTGATTAAGGATGTGTCGTAAGGATATAAATGCCGGTAATAAGCATGAATGGAAATGTATGACCGAGGATCAAGATAAGAAATCTTGGCAAGTCGTTGGATTAAGTAATACCATGAATGGAGGTTGAACACCGGACTATAAGCTCTAGGAGCTGGGGAGAATAATAGGATTACTACTTGACGAGGTCAAGGAAATCTCCCCCTAAAGTGTGATTGGCAAGAAGTCTTAGCCATAAGACAAGCGAAGGAATTGAATCTAAGTATAGTGACCAAGTCTGGTTGCAACAGAGAATTAGAAACAGGAACCATAATTGAGATTAGTGATGCCCGAATATTTCGAAAGTATGAGAAAGGCTTCCATTTATTGGAAGATAAGTTGACTACGACTACAGTTCTAACCCCTCCTGAGGGACTAGAGGGTTAGGTTGTTATTATAACACTTTAGGTGTTGGGCTGGGTTGTGTGTTGATGCAGCACGGTAAGGTTATAGTCTATGCTTCCCGGCAGCTACGGGAGCACGAGCGGAGTTACCCTAGCCACGAGTTAGAGTTTCTTAAGGATTATGATGTTGACATTCTATACCATCCGGGGGAAGCCAATGTGATTACAGATGCTCTTAGTCGTAGATCTATGGGAAGTCTGTCAGATGGACAGCCAGATAGACAGGACGTGGTCCGTGAGATTCATCAGCTACCGAGCCGAGGGGTTCGATTATTTGTTTCTGAGGTTAATGGAGTTTGGATCCGAGAGGTTGCCGAGTCTTCCTTCGTCGAGGAGGTGAAGAGGCGACAATATGAGGGTCCAATTTTAGTACGGGATCGAGATACGGCTCTCCGAGAGGAGAAGAGCCTGTTTAAGTAGCACCGGATGGGGTGCTGTGTTATGAGGATATATTGTGTGTGCCCGATGTTGCAGGACTTGTCAGCAGGTTTTAGGAGAGGCGCGCGGTGCTCGTTACTCTATTTATTCAGGGTCGACTAAGATGTATCATGACCTCATATGTATGTATTGGTAGGATGGCCTGAAAAGGGACGTAGCAGAGCTTATTGCTCAGTGTTCGAGTTGGCAACAGGTCAAGGTTGAGCACCAGAAGCCCGGTGGGTTATTACAGACGATTGAGATCCCGACTTAGAAGTGGGAGGGGATTAATATGGATTATATTATAGGGTTGCATCATACTCAGAGGAAGTGCGACTCCTTATGGGTCATAATAGACAGGCCGACGAGGTCAGCCCATTTTCTTCCGGTCAGGACCACTTACTTGGCTGAGGATTATGCTAGATTATATAGCAAGGAGATTTTGAGACTGCACGGGGTTCCTACATTTATGATGTCACGCAGATGAGCTCAGTATACGGCTAACTCTTGGAGGTTTTCCAGAAGGGGTTAGGGACACAAGTGAGTCTCAGTGTTGCATTTCACCCTCAGACCGACGGACAGGAAGGGCATGTTATCCAGACACTTGAGGATAGGTTACGGGACTGTGTTATTGATTTCAGGGGTAGCTGGGAGGGTCTTTTGCCTCTCGTTGAGTTTGCGTATAATACCCGTTACCATTGCAATATTCAGATGGCTCTGTATGAGGCTTTGTATGAAAGAAAGTGTAAATCGCCGGTTGGTTGGTTCGACGTAGGCGAGGTTCAGTTAGTTGGCCCAGTCTTGATTAAGCGGGCTGTGGATAAGGCGAAGCTTATCGAGGAAATATTATTAGCAAGCTCAGAGTCGACAGAAGCTTTATACAGAGAATCGACGTCGACACTTAGAGTTTTAGATTGACAATGAAATCTTCTTAAAGGCATCACCCATGGAGGGCGTGATGAGGCATGGAAAGAAAAAGAAACTAAGCCCAAAGTACATTGGGCCTTATCAGATTGTCCGTAGAGTAGGCAAGGTTGCCTATGAGTTAGATATACGTCCGCTTGGGAGGCATGTACCTCCGATCTTCCATGTTGTTATGTTATGAGAGTGTATCGGAGATCCATCCAGAGTTCCCGGTTAGTGATGTCCAAGTGACAGAGGGGTTATCGTTTGAGGAGAGTCCCATAGCGATACTTGATCGCCAGGGCAGGCGACTACGGACTAAAGATGTGGCTTCCGTCAAAGTCTGGTGGCGGAATGATATTGAAGGAGAAGATGATTTGGGGAGCCGAGGAGGACATGAGGAAGAGTACCCACACTTGTTCTCTACACCTGCAGGAAATTCGCTTCCTTACTTGTCAATATTAAAAACCGACGTGTTTACCTAAGTGCTATTATTGTGGCATGTGTGTTTATATAAGGAATGGTGAAAAGGGAACTATGTCGTTATCTAATTAGATTGGACTCCGAAGGAACATTCGGGGACGAATGTTTCTAAGGAGGGGAGAATGTTACACCCCGAAATTTCAGGACATGTATATGAGAATAAATGGGAGAACACAAGACTTAAAAATTCGAACGAAAGAAAAATTGTGATTCCTAAGGAAAATCTTCCGAACCTCGGGAGGGAAAAATGTTCGTTAATGAGAAATGGGTTCTCAAATTTGTTAATTGAGACGTTTAGAATTTATCGAAATTATGGAAGTTTATTTACAGAGTTGGATACGTGGGGTCCACCCGAGAAATTTTACATTTTTGTGGGGCCCACGAGGTTTTTGATATTTTGACCAATTATGAAAATTTCCGGAAACGGAATATTATGGACCAATGGGAGGGCAACACGTGTCACCCTCCACATGGTCATATGGGACGAAAATGACAAGAAAGTGTAGACAAGATGAGCTTGATATTATTGACCAAGTCTTAGGGTCAAGTTTCAAGCTTTAGTCATACAAATCTTGGCCACACATTTGGTCCAATCATATCCCTTGATCTCATTATATATACATACCACTACTAGTGCAAAACTAGGATTCTATACTTAGAGAAATTTCAAGAAATTTAGAGAAGCATAATGGAAGCTCTCGGCAATGAGGAAAAAAGAAAGAGGAAATTTTGTAATCTTGCTTCATAAATCCCTATATTCAAACCTAAGATCCCTAGGGGTATTCTAAGGATATCTCAATACAAAAATCCCGGAAAAACTGCGTTTTTACGTTAGTAGCAACATGAAAACCTAAGGGGGTTTTCATGGTTGAAGTTGGAACTTGAAGAGGAGTTCTTCATAAGCTTCTAAGGGTTGCTTGGAGTGGATTGGAATGTCAAAAAGAGGAGCTAAAGTTGCTAAGGACCGACTTGAAGTCTTGGATTAGATTTGGGCTTATTGAGGTAAAAATCTTCGTCTTACTATTGTAATTGAAGATTCCATGTTATGATAAGTTAGAAATGATCATGTGGTATATGTTATGAAGATTGATAAGTGTATGGAATTTTAGAAGCTCAAAACCGAAAATGGCATGTTAGCCGTTAAAATTGTAATTCAAGATTAATTATTAATTATGATCATCGCATGTTATAGAAGGAATGGAATATAGTTGTTGTAATTTTTATTATGTATATAACATGTTGGAATAACAACTTGGATTGAAAAGGAATTGAACGGAAATTGACATTGTTGTTGTCATTAATTATAGCCGAGAATTTCCTTAATTATTGGACAGTTTTATATTAATTGTGGGGCAGAATTTTACACGTCATGTTAGGCGTGTAATCCCCTTTGGTTAACTGAATTGTTGAGCCTTAAATGTGGCATGTTGGTTGTTATACCCCGTAGTTGCAGGGTATATATGTGAGGACGTACGTGCGAGAGTACGACAGAAATTTTGAAAAGAAAGAAAGATGTGAGTTTTCGACGGAAAAGTTTCCGGTTATTTGTGAAGAAAAAGGTTCGTTAATAAGAATTGGATTCCCAGATTTGGTATGTGGGCTTCTTAAATTATATTAGAATTTTGAGATTTTATTTTCGGAAATGGTCACGTGGGGCCCACGGGAGAAATTTACGGTTTTGTGGGGCCCACTTTGTTTTCGAGATTTTGGCCATTGTGGATATTTTTCGAAAGACGTTTTTTGAGGGCCAATAGGAGGGTGACACGTGTCACCCCCGCCTAGGTGGCTTGGCCGAAGTTACCTTTGTGCACAACACCCGGTTAGAGTCGTTTTTCGACGAAACGTTTTGCGTAACTTGCGAAGGGAAAATTCCGGCTATGTCGTTTTGTATTTTTGCGGATTTTTCCGAGCGGCGGAACATTTTTGGACCAACGGGAGGGTGACACTTGTCACCCTCATTGACGGTTTGAGAGGGCCACGGCTAGGAGGTTTTTAAGGCCCTTTTCATGGGTCTTTGTTTTGTGAGGGATTTAAGGAGTAGGTTAGGGTGCACTTGTGCCAATCTTGGCCATCCACTTGCCCCCACATGGCTTGATCTTGTCTGGTGTCCCTATAAATACCCCCTTGCTTGAAGGTTTTTTCTTCATCCCTCATTTCATTCTAAGTCTTGAAATATCCCTCCCCCCTTTAGTGTTGTTCTCGTCCAAAGGTCTACCCCCTTTTTGAGGAGCTTGGCCGAGAGGCTTCCCCCTCCCCCTTTGTGAGGCTTGGCCGTGGGGTACCCCCCCCCCTAGCCTAGTTGTTTCAGATATGTAACGACTGTCCCGGTCTGCATCGTGCCTTATCCCGGCACCCTAGTGACACAACATCGAGAGAAAACCAATGAAAATAAAACTTTAAACAAGAAACAAGATATATGATCATAAACAAAGCCAACCCAACGGTTACCTTCCAATAACATATATAAATACAACTCTTTCAAAACGAAGCTTTAATCCTTTTTTTCAAACCCCGCCCACAATAAGATACTGCACTCTAAGATTTACAACAACTATGACGGACGGGGCCTCGCCATACCCGAATGTACAAGAACCTACAACTCAGGAACACATACCAAAAGATAAGCCTCGGAGAAACGGAGCTTCCCAAAACGCTGAACCGAGATCCTAAGGCGAGGATCCACGGCCGATGTACCTCTACCGCGGCATGAACGCAGGCCAAGGAGGTCAAGACAACAGTACCAAGTATGTGAAAGCGTAAATATCAGAATGAAATCATACTAGTCTATATAAAGCAGGAGACATGTATGATAACCAAACTACAGTTCACAACATAAAAGCAGTCATGTCCAGTCAGGGACTCACGCCCTCAAGTCATCACTCAAATATAACTATGGGTCTCACGCCCACAACATCAATCATGTTCGCATCATGGCCGCATGCCCCCGGAATTCTGCATCGGTGTAGACATGTCCATGATGCAACAATAATACCAATGCCCCATGGCCACATGCCCCCGGAATTCTACCTCGGTGTAGACACGTCCATGTGACATCATCAATAATATCCTGGGTGATCAACCACGCCGCACGCCACATGCCCCCGGAATTCTACCTCGGTGTAGACATGTCCATGTAACCACAATAACAATATATCGGTTAATCAACCCGACCGCATGGCCGCATGCCCCCGGAATTCTACCTCGGTGTAGACATGTCCATGTGACATCAACAACAAGACAGTAATCAAAAATGGAAACATACCCGTGGAATTCTCCATCACCGCCAAGACGTCCAAGTAAGTTCTCAACAAGTCGACCGCCTCTATCGAGAGACGCCAGAATACGTAAATACCACACTTGCACAACAAAGGCTATCATCACAAGCATAGGCAAGTTTCACAACAACAAGCATAGGCAAGTTTCACAACAACAAGCATAGGCAAGTTTCACAACAACTCAAAGTACTTTCATTTTATGCCAAAGTTCGGGTTTTTAACCCCAAGGTACTACATACGTTAAGTTCGTTTAAAAGAGATCCATTACTTTTATAAAAGTCACCCGATACCCGTAGTATTAGAATGACCTCCCACCTTCCTTTTCAAAATCAAGTAACAACATTCTTTTCCTAAGTTCCAGTTTGCCTAGTTTCAATTACTCAAGCTTCTCATTTTCAAATGGTTTCATAGTTCCCAAACTTAATCACTTGATTCCTTTTTAGAACAATTGAGTAACATATGTCATATATGTGAGTAGTTTATTCTTGTTTATAACGATCTTATTACAAAGACCATGATCTAGAAAATGTAATATCATTTTGTCTCATCTTAGCTTCTATGCAGATGGAGGTTTCTCCGGTTTTAATACAACACATCATTATTCAATACATTTTCCTTTATTAACGCTGCAGTTGGTGCTGTCGATACACATTACGATTTCCAAATCAAGAAACATTATCCCTTTAAAACCAAGTACTCATTACTCACGAATGAGGTTTCACACAACATCCACATTAAAACAAATAAGTTAAGTCTCTTATCTTATAAGATCAAGTCTCTTAACTTCTAACATCAGTAAACCATTTTCACCTACATAAGGTCGTTATAACTAACTTCCCATAAAGCTATTATAACACCCTATGTTTTAAACCAACCAAATCACTTAGCACATGTACATCTACCGTACTACATAGTTCACAACAATCATGCTAGAAAAGATAGGAAGAGGTTCACATACCTCGCGACGATTTATCGACAATAAGCAAAATGCTCCAAGTACTACAACCTTGCTAGCCCTTTCCACTCCTCGAGTAGAATACGCTACTCTAGTACTTTCACCTATAAAGGTCACAAACGTCTATTAACCCCAAAACACAAGTTTCTATCTTTCTACGTAAAATTCGAAGACCTCCCCGCAACAACAGCGTAAATCTCCTCCTCTATCGAGGCCGGCTACCAAGCCAACCAGGGGGGGGGTTTACACGTCTAACCGGACGTGTACAATTCTACTCAGTCAGACTACCCAAGTCTCATCGCAATCTGATCTATGTAAATACGATTCGATCAGCTTTTATTCTTCAGCTTAAGTCAAAAGACATTGCCGAATACTAAGTATAGTTCCATATATAGTATACTTCAACTATATAGTCTAACAATCATGTAATTTCCAATTACAATAGAGGGACAAGATATTTACCTCGATAAGCCCAAAATTATCCAAGTTATAATGTCGATCCTGAGCAAGGTTTAGCTCCACTCCGTGTGCTCCAAACCACTCCAAACAACCCTTAGAAGTTCTAACCAACTTCTACTCAAATACTTCAACCAACTATGAAGATTTCCTTAGGGTTTCGGTTTGAGACTAAAAAGGACAAAAGGTAGTATTTCCGGACTCTACGTAAAGAGGTATCTTTGGAATACTACAAGGTACAAGGTTAAGGTATTTTGGGCATTATAACAATACTAGGGGAGTATTTCTATACCACAACAAGGGTATTATACGAAACAACTAGCAGTGGGGTACCCTACGGCCAAGGCACCACAAAGGGGGAGGAGGAGGCCTCGCCAAGACTCTCAAAAGAGGGGATGAGTTGGACGAACTCAACACTAGTGGAGGTCGGGAGTTTAGGGTTGGAAGGTTTCATTTGTGGATGAATAGTTCATCAACATAAGGGGTGTATTTATAGCAAAACCAAAGGCCAACCAATGGCCAAGATCAAGCCATGTGCAAGGCAAGTGTAAGGCCAAGATCAAGCCAAGTGCACCCTAAACCCTACTCCACAAAACACTCCACAAAACAATGCACCAAACAAGGCCAAAACAAGGCACAAAACAAGGAGGAAGACGCCCCTCGCTTACCCAAACCGTCACTGAGGTGACAAGTGTCACCCTCGTTGGCCCAAAGATGTTCCGCTCGGAAAAATCCGCAAAAATACAAAACGACATAGTCGGAATTTTCCCTCGCAAGTTATGCAAAACGTTTCGTCGAAAACGACTTAATCGGTGTTGTGCACAAAGGTAAATTCGCCAAGGGTGCCACGTGGGGTGACACGTGTCGCCCCGATTCGCCAGAATATTTCGTCTTAGAAAATATCCAAAATACCGAAATCTCAAAAACAAAGCGGGCCACAAAATCAGAATTTCTCCGTGGGCCCCACGTGACCATTTCCGAAAATAAAATCTCAAAATTCTAATATAATCTATGAAGTCCAAATACCAAATCTGGGAATCCAATTCCCATTAACGAACCTTTTTCTTCACAAATAACCGGAAACTTTTCCGTCGAAAACTCACATCTTTCTTTCTTTTCAAAATTTCTGACGTACTCTCGTACGTACGTCCTCACATACATACCCTGCAACTACGGGGTATAACATTCTCCCCTCCTTAGAAACATTCGTCCCGAATGTTCCTTCTCAAGTCGAATAACGATAAAGTTCCTCTAACAAGTTGCCAACGCCACAGCTTGGCCACGAAATAACACACGTCCTCTTCTTTCCTTACTCGTCGTGCCCTTCTCGAACACTTGAACTCTCCCAGTACGTACCATACTTCAGTCATTATCACTACCTCCAAACTTGGTCATCTTACTAACCTCAAACTTCCTTAAGGCCATTCCCGGCCTTTACGAACCGCTTCTGGTCGAACGCGTCCACGAACTCATACGATGATCATACAAACTTGGGCCTAGCATCCTCGTGACCCTACCACCTGGCGGGACCACCCAGAACTGACCCCACCCCAAACCGGGTTACGGGTTGACCCGCAAATGGTCCTCAACCCGACCCCACAACCGCGCCAAACTCTTGTTCCCCGATCCGGAACAATCTTACTAATTCACATCATGAAAGCTACCACTTCCATCTCACACTACCCACGGACTTATCACACAAATAAATCCCACGTATACTACTACTCTGATAAGGGTCAAAAATAAATCTTTAACTCAAGACGACCTTACCCCTAAGGTCTCAGTCGTGACATAGTCTAAGGTTCACACTTACCATGCCCCCATACGTATCCTCCCAACTAAGCATGTTTTCTAACTCATAATTAACACAACGCTATTCGCACATAGCACATAATAATGAGACCATCATAACAAGCATACCAAAACTCTAGAGGGTTAAGGATATACCTGAAGCTACCGCTCCACTCTAATCATAGGCCCACTGCAGGCGCATAATGCTAGAAGGCGATGAACCACCCATCGATCCGGTAGGGTGAGTCGTAACATCCGTGCTACCCTTGGTCGGAGCCTTCGCAAATGGCCCCGCTGCCGCAAAAATAACAAGCTCCCGCACCACGACACTCCCGAAATGCGGTCTACCACATCGACCACACCGAGGTAGGGGTGACCGCATCCGCCAACACCCTTACTTCCTCGAAACACGAACCTCGAGCCACGACCGCTCCCGAATACTCAAGGTTGTGGAGGACCACTCTGACCGGGCGGAGGTACAAAACTAGTATCTTCTTGAGGCGGTCCGCCTCGAAAGTCACCAAAGGACCTCATTGTTCGCCTCTTACGTTGATTCGTCATTACGCCGACCTCTCCGTGCCTCGCATCCCGCGATGAGCTCGCACGCGGCAATGTCCATGTACCGAAGAGCTACTCACGAACATGCCTCGACATGTAATCATCGAGCCACAGAACATATCGGTGCACTCGATCCTCCATAATAGCTTCTAACGCGGGACGTCCGCCAATGAGTCGAACTCACATTGTACTCCCGAACCGCACGCCCGCTGTCTAAGCATCAAAAATCTGCCGCGTGCTCCTCATCTGCGAGGCAAGAAGTGCGTGAGAAAGCCCCAAAACTCATCCCATCTGCTGAGGTGCATGCTCCCCCCGGGAAAGATCCCATGAATCAAACCAATCGACTGCAGTATCACGCAGACGATGCGAACCAAAGGTCACAGACTAGGTCTCAAGCCTTGATCACCCGCGTGATCCAGAATCGCCGGATGAACTCTTGCGGATCATCCTCGAGCCTCGACCCATAAAACTCGCGGGCTACAACTCGTAAAGTCCCGTAGCCTCAAACTATCCGCTCGGGGTGAACCATGGTCTTCTTTGGGCCGCTGAATCGCTGCGTCAGATCCAAACTTATCCTCATATCTGCCACGACCGCCAAAGAATCGCCATCTCGCGTAACCCGTCTCTCCGCCTGCATCGTGGGATGGAGGCTCAGTATCGCGGTCTCGGCAGCATTCTGCGCTCTAACCTCTCTGGGCCGGGCGGCGTCACAAAACCCGCCGTCAAGCACAACCTCAGTCTTGTGCGCTCGCGCTCGTACTCTCTCAGATCTCACTAGCAAAGACTCGGCTGCCTTGCCCTTCTGGGCTCTGGTTGCCTTGCGCGGAGGCATAACTGGTAAAAACGAGATACGTCAGAGGGGTCCAACTTACAACACAGCTCTAAGGCACGATCTCAGAATGAGAAGAATGGAAACCAATCCTAAATGTCCTATAGCCTCCTGATTATAGATGTGGTGCACAACACACCGATAATCAAGACTCTACTAGACACGGTCTGTAGACACTTTCCGAGGATTAACTGCTCTGATACCACTTTTGTAACGACCCGTCCCGGGGCCCGTTACTGGTGCCTTATCCCGGGCACCCTAGTGACACAACATCAGAGAAAACCAGCGGAAAATAAAACTTTAAACAAGAAACAAGATATATGATCATAAAACAGGCCAACCCAACGGTTACCTTCCAATAACATATATAAATACAACTCTTTCAAAACGAACAGTTTAATCCTTTTTTTACAAACCCTGCCCACAACAAGATTTCTGCACCTAAGATTTACAACAACTATGACGACAGTGGCCCGCCATACCACGAATGTACAAGAACCTACAACTCAGTGGAACACATACTAAAAGATAAGCCTCGGAGAAACGGAGCTTCCCAAAACGAACCGAGATCCTAAGGCGAGGATCCACGGCCGATGTACCTCTACCGCGGCATGAACGCGGCCCGAAGGAGGTCAAGACAACAGTACCAAGTATGTGAAATCGAAAATATCAGAATGAAATCATACTAGTCTATATAAAGCGGAGACATGTATGATAACCAAACTACGATTCACAACATAAGCGATCATGTCGATCGTGGACTCACGCCTCAAGTCATCACTCAAATATAACTATGGGTCTCACGCCCACAACATCAATCATGTTCGATCATGGCGCATGCCCCGGAATTCAGATCGGTGTAGACATGTCCATGATGCAACAATAATACCAATGCCCCATGGCCACATGCCCCCGGAATTCTACCTCGGTGTAGACACGTCCATGTGACATCAACAATAATATACTGGGTGATCAACCCTGCCGCATGGCCACATGCCCCCGGAATTCTACCTCGGTGTAGACATGTCCATGTAACCACAATAACAATACATCGGGTAATCAACCCGACCGCATGGCCGCATGCCCCCGGAATTCTACCTCGGTGTAGACATGTCCATGTGACATCAACAACAAGACAGTAATCAAAATGGAAACATACCCGTGGAATTCTCCATCACTGCCAGCACGTCCAAGTAAGTTCTCAACAAGTCGACCGGCCCTCTATCGAGAGACGCGGTAACACAGAAATACCACACTTGCACAACAAAGGCTATCATCACAAGCATAGGCAAGTTTCACAACAACAAGCATAGGCAAGTTTCACAACAACAAGCATAGGCAAGTTTCACAACAACTCAAAGTACTTTCATTTTATGCCAAAGTCCGGGTTTTTAACCCCAAGGTACTACATACGTTAAGTTCGTTTAAAAGAGATCCATTACTTTTATAAAAGTCACCCGATACCCGTAGTATTAGAATGACCAACCCACCTTCCTTTTCAAAATCAAGTAACAACATTCTTTTCCTAAGTTCCAGTTTGCCTAGTTTCAATTACTCAAGCTTCTCATTTTCAAATGGTTTCATAGTTCCCAAACTTAATCACTTGATTCCTTTTTAGAACAATTGAGTAACATATGTCATATATGTGAGTAGTTTATTCTTGTTTATAACGATCTTATTACAATGACCATGATCTAGAAAATGTAATATCATTTTGTCTCATCTTAGCTTCTATGCAGATGGAGGTTTCTACTGGTTTTAATACAACACATCATTATTCAATACATTTTCCTTTATTAACGCTGCAGTGGTCTGTCGATACACATTCTGATTTCCGAAATCAGTAAAACATTATCCCTTTAAAAACCAAGTACTCATTACTCACGAATGAGGTTTCACACAACATCCACATTAAAACAAATAAGTTAAGTCTCTTATCTTATAAGATCAAGTCTCTTAACTTCTAACATCAGTAAACCATTTTCACCTACATAAGGTCGTTATAACTAACTTCCCATAAAGCTATTATAACACCCTATGTTTTAAACCAACCAAATCACTTAGCACATGTACATCTACCGTACTACATAGTTCACAACAATCATGCTAGAAAAGATAGGAAGAGGTTCACATACCTCGCGACGATTTATCGACAATAAGCAAAATGCTCCAAGTACTACAACCTTGCTAGCCCTTTCCACTCCTCGAGTAGAATACGCTACTCTTAGTACTTTCACCTATAAAGGTCACAAACGTCTATTAACCCCAAAACACAAGTTTCTATCTTTCTACAGAAAATTGGCAAAGACTCTCCCCGCAACAGCGTAAATCTCCTCCTCTATCGAGACCGGCTACCAAGCCAACCAGGGGGGGGTTTACACGTCTAACCGGACGTGTACAATTCTACTCAGTAATACTACACAAGTCTACTGCAATACAGTCCTATGTAAATACGATTCGATTCTTTATTCTTCAGCTTAAGTCAAAAGACATTGCGAATACTAAGTATAGTTCCATATATAGTATACTTCAACTATATATTCTAACAAACATGTAATTTCCAATTACAATAGAGGGACAAGATAATTACCTCGATAAGCCCAAAATTATCCAAGTTATAATGTCGATCCTGAGCAAGGTTTAGCTCCACTCTGTGTGCTCCAAACCACTCCAAACAACCCTTAGAAGTTCTAACCAACTTCTACTCAAATACTTCAACCAACTATGAAGATTTCCTTAGGGTTTCGGTTTGAGACTAAAAAGGACAAAAGGTAGTATTTCCGGACTCTACGTAAAGAGGTATCTTTGGAATACTACAAGGTACAAGGTTAAGGTATTTTGGGCATTATAACAATACTAGGGGAGTATTTCTATACCACAACAAGGGTATTATACGAAACAACTAAGTGGGTAAATTTACTGCCAAGGCACCACAAAGGGGGAGGCAGGAGGCCCTCGGCCAAGGCTCTAAAAAGATTGGGGGGATGAGTTGGACGAACTCAACACTAGAGGAGGGAGGGATTTTAGGCTTGGAAGGTTTCATTTGTGGATGAAGAGTTCATCAACATAAGGGGGGTATTTATAGCAAAACCAAAGGCCAACCAATGGCCAAGATCAAGCCATGTGCAAGGCAAGTGTAAGGCCAAGATCAAGCCAAGTGCACCCTAAACCCTACTCCACAAAACACTCCACAAAACAATGCACCAAACAAGGCCAAAACAAGGCACAAACAGGAGGAAGGCGTCCCGCTTACCACTGCGAGCCGTACTTGAGGGTGACAAGTGTCACCTGTTCTCGTTAAGATGTGTTCGTCGCTCGGAAAAAAAAAAAAAAATACAAAGCTCCTGGCCCAAAGATGTTCAGCTCGGAAAAAAAATCAAAATACAAAACGACATAGTCGGAATTTTCCCCTCGCAAGTTATGCAAAACGTTTCGTCGAAAAACGACTCTAATCGGGTGTTGTGCACAAAGGTAAATGTTATACCCCGTATTTCCGGAGTATGTACGTGAGGACGTACGTACAAAAGTTTAGCCTTAAAGATAGGCCAAGTTCGAAATTTGTACACAACTCGCTAAAAGAATCGTTTTCCGACGAAACGTTTCCACAGCTTTCGTAGAGAAAATTCCGGCTATGACATTAAGTATTTTTGCGGATTTTTCCGAGAGATTTAAACATTTGGACCAACGGAGGGCAACACTTGGCACCCTCCCATTGATGGACTTGAATCGCCCATTGACGAAAATGGAGGAACTTTGGCACGTTTTGTGCCATGGCACAAGTCGAGAGTTGGTAGGATATTTGTGTATAGTTAATCCTCACCCTACACTTGCCTTGCACTTGTCTTAATCTTGGCCATTGGTTGGCCACTTCTTGACCTATAAATACCCCCCTTAAGATGAAGAGTTCTTCATCCACAAATCTTCCAAGTCTTGAAAAATCCTCTCCTCTCCCTTTGTAGCCATTTCGTCCAAACACCTCCCCCTCCCCTTGTGAAGGTGGCCTTGGCCGAATACCCCCCTAGCCTAGCCGAAATCTACCCCCCCTCCCTTGGTAGAAAAGTTGTCTTCTAGTATTGTTATAATGCCCAAAATACCCTAGCCCAAATCCCTTAGTACTTAGTAGAAGTTGTGAAGAACTTCTAAGGTTCTTGAGCTACTGAGCATACAACATGTGAGCTAAACCTTGCTCAAAGCGACTTTATCTAGGATATTATTGGGCTTACCGAGGTAATAATCCTAACCTCTTTTGAATTAGAGAATACTTCATGTTGTAGTATAAGGATAAGTATAAATACTTAGAAGTATATCACGAATAGAATTGAAGTGTTAATCACTTAGAAGGGTTTAAAAGAAGAATAATCAAATCAGATTTACATAGACTGTTTTCACATGAACTTATATAGCTCACCGGTAGGGAAGTGCTGCCCGACTTACATCAGAGAATTATGAACCCCCATTTAGAATGACCTTCAGAGTAGTCTTTAATAGATATGTGTGACTATTATAGGCTGACTCTCTGCGCGCGACATATTCAACTTGGCAGGTGGTTTTCGCTGAGAAGGTATGTGATTCTTCCTAAAGCATGATATTTTACAATATATAGTATGCGGTGACGCATACGTGTTAATCGAATAATAACTACGCAATGTCTTTGACTTAAGCACGAATAATACTTATGGCAATGCCTCACGCTTAAGCTGAATAATACTTACGAATGCCTCACGGCTTAAGCCTGAATAACAAAGAACTGAAAACATTTCAAAAGAATACTGAATCATTTTTTTCAGAAGATAAATATTTGGTTTTTAAAACAAAGCTTAAGAGTTATACTAGCTTTATGGGAAGTTAGGTATAACAACTTAAGAAAGATAAAAAGGAACTGTTTACTTGTTTGTTTATAAAAGCCTTGTATTGATTTCTGTTAAGTGTAGTAAGATTGTGTGATAAGTAGACATGTTATGATGCTACCTGTGTTAGTGTCTTGTAATGCTGTGTAAAGGGGTCATTCTTGCTGTGCTTACGTTGTTAACCTAAGTCCGTTGTCTTGTTATTGTATCACCTACCCTCGACTTAATTATACCGAGGCTTGCCTCGACGCGGTCTATACGCCTATGCGGTCTGTGAGACTATGCGAGCAGCCGGTATGCTCGAGATTGATCATTCCGGCGTTTAGCCCGACGCGGGGATTCCTATGCGGTCCGTTGAGACTACGCGGTCTCGAGGCTATGCGGCTGCGGAGCCAGGCGGACGCCGGGTTGGCCCCGATGCGAGGTATACCTCATGCGGGTCTGTGTGTGACCTATGCGGACTGCGGAAGTCCAGGACTAGGCACGCAGAATGATACTATGGGCGATTGGCCTTGCTTCGATCATTCGCGGCCTAGACTAGACCTGTTACAGTTTTCCTAGTACTGTTATTGTTTGTGATATGGCACTATGTGCAATTGAACTGATTGTATTTGTGAAAAGGTTTTAAATACTTTGATTTCATTTTAAAGTACTTTATAGTTTCACATACTTGGTACCTGTTGTACTGACCTCCTTCGGGGGGCTGCGTTCATGCCGCAGGTAAGGGCAAGCAGGTGCTAGATCCGCATCCTTAGGATCTCTTTGCATTGGTGTCAGGAGCTCCATCTTCTCCGAGGCTCTACTTTTGGTATGATCTCCTCAGACAGATAGTTTGTACAGTCAGTGGTATGGCGGGCCCCGTCCCGCCATAGTTGTATATTTCCAGAGGTGCAGAGTCATGTTGTACAGTGTCGGATGTAACTGCTAAACCTTGTTCATATATATATGCCGAAAGGCGACGTTTGTTCACATAAACTGTGTCTTATTTTATAAACTGTTTCATGTCTTGTTTTATATTCCGCTGGTTACTCTGATGTATGACTACTTGGGTGCCTTGAGGCACGACCACGCCCCGAACGGGTCGTGACAAAAGTGGTATCGTGAGCGATTAATCCTCGGAAAGTGTCTACAGACCGTATCTAGTAGAGTCTTGATTATCGGTGTGTTGTGCACCACACCCATAATCAGGAGGCTATAGGATATTTAGGATTGGTTTCCATTCTTCTCATTCTGAGATCGTGCTTTAGAGCTGTGTTATAGTCGACCCTCTAACGTATTCCTTTCCCATAACGCTTATGCCTCCACGTAAGGCAACCCGGCCCGAAGGCAAGGCAGGCAGGAGTCGCTAGCAGACACCCAGAGTCACGAGGGCTCGTGCCCGCCTATACCGCAGACGGCGAGTTCTATGACGCCCGGCCCCAAAGAGACCACGCACCCACACCTCATGTCCCACACCGGGCGCAGGAGTTAGGGTACAAGGAGATGGCCCACTTGGCTAAAGTCAGGCCCGATACGAGGAGAGACTGGACGCGGCAGCCAGCTCCAGCTCGATCGCACCGTAGTGCACCCGAGGCGTATAGTTTGAGGTGCGAGATTTCTTGAGTCAGAGCCCGCCAGAGTTTTACTGTCGAGGCGGAGGATGATCCGCAGGAGTTCATCCGTCACCGCAGAGGATTATGCGGTGATCGTGGCTTCGAGACCGAGGCTGTGACATTCGGTCAGATCGGCCGCGTGACACCGCAATGATTGGTTTGATTCATGGAGCTTTCGGGAGAGCATGCACCTCGGCAGTATGGGATGAGTTTTGAGGCTTTTCTCACACACTTGCCTCCGCAGATGAGGAGGCACGAAATGATAGATTCTTGCCGCTGAGACAGGGGACGCACCGCCGTGGAATACAATGTCGAGTTTGATTCTTTGGCTAGATATGTCCCAAAGATTGGTAGCAGATATGGAGGATAGGTACACCGCTACGCCACCGGGCTAGATGATTATATGGCCGAGTCATGCGCGGTGTTTTCTTCACCGTATGGACATTACCCGCATGCAGCCCATGCACTAGATGCGAGGAGCGCAGAGACCGCCGGCAGAGCGATATCGCCAGCAGAAGGCGCCAAGACGGCCGGTTCTTTTGGAGGTCCTCAGGGTGGGCGGCATCAGCAGAAGTGCAGATTTGCACCACAGCGCAGAGCGCTCCTACCTCATTTTCAGCCCAGCCAGAGCGGTCGGGGCGTGTCGTGGCCCCGGACTTGGATTTCCGTGGTAGGGTGCTAACCGCTCGAGGTCCGCTTTCAGCCCGTTGTGGCAGATACCATTCGGGAGTCAGACCGAGCTTGCTATACTTGTGGCCGCAGGTCACTTTGGCGAGTTTGTCCAACCGGGGCGCGGCGGTGGTAGGCTCACCTACAGTGGTCTGTTGCCGCTTCTTCATCCTCGACAGCTACTCGCCCCGAGGCAAGGTACACATGGATCAGCGGTCGCGGCAGAGGTCGTGGCGCAGTCCCGGCCTAGCGGTCCTCGAACCGCATATATGCTTTGTCCACCGACAGATCGTGAGGCCTCACCGATGTCGTCCGCAGTACCTTATCGGTTCGGGTTTGATGTGTATGCTTTGATAGATCCGGTTCTACTGCCCCATATATCTCCTTGTTGCTAGTAGGATAGGGATAGAGCACGAGTCCATAGACCCTTTCGAGGTAGCTACGCTGGGTGATTCGGTGGTAGCTCGGGGTATATAGAGCTTGTCTGTGACTATTTACACCGTCGGACCCTAGCCGACTTGATAGAGTTGGAGATGATTGACTTCGACGTGATCATGGGGATGGATTGGCTAGCCTCTTGCTACGCCAATGTAGACTGCAGAGAGAGAGTAGTACGGTTCCGCTTTCCGGCGAGCCATTGTTGAGTGGGAGGAGCACGCAGACGCCGAGGGGTAGGTTTATTTCTTACCTCAAGGCTAGGAAGATGGTGCAGAAGGGGTACATCTACCGTCTAGTTCGAGTGTTTGATACTGAGGCTGCGGTACCAGATTTTCATCGGGCCTCGTAGTCGAAGTTCCCGCACGTGTTCCTGCATGACCTTCCGGTATCCTCCCGAGAGGAGATTGAGTTTTGTATTGACATATTGCGGATACTCGGCCTATTTCCATTCCGCCATACGTAATGGCACCGCCGAGTTGAGAGAGTCAAGGACCACCGAGGGATTTGCTAGAGAAGCGGCTTCATTAGGCCCGGTGTTTCTCGGGCGCCAGATTGTTCGTGAAGAAGAAGGGCGACGACGCTGCGCATGTGTGTTGATTACGGTGAACAAGGTGACCATTAAGAATGTATACCCTTCCTGTGATTGATGATTTGTTCGACCCGCAGTGGCGCGAGATGTTTCTCCAAGATTGATCTGCGTCGCTATCATCGTTCGTGTCGAGAGGTGGATGTCCCAGGATCGCATTCGTGACCCAGACGGGCATTATGAGTTCGTGGTCATGTCGTTTGGTCGACCAATGCTCCGCGGTATTCATGGATTTGATGAACCGAGTGTTCAAACCATTTTTGGACACATTTGTGATAGTGTTCATTGATGATATCTTGGTTTATTCTCGCCAGAGCGAGAGCACGCGAGCATTTGGCGATCAGGCCGTCAGCTTCCAGATCAGCAACAGACGCCAAGTTTTCCAAATGTGAGTTTTGCTGACTTGATGGCGTTTCTTGGGCATATTGTCGGGTGATGGCATTCGAGTGGATACGCCAAGATCGGCGCCAGACTTGCCTAGACCTACTACTCCGACAGAGGTTCGCAGCTTTCGGGCCTTGCAGATATTATCGGCGTTCGTGGAGAAGTTTGCTTTATCTTCGCACCATTGACTAGGCCGACTCGTAAGGCAGCCAAGTTTCATGGTGATGCTTGTGGCGTGGTTTCGATTCGAAAGAGAGACTGACGACCGCCCCCGTTCTTACTCTTCCAGAGGGTCCAGATGGTTATGTCGTGTATTGTGATGCGTCAGGCATCGGGTTGGGATGTGTGTTGATGCAGCATGGCAGAGTTATAGCATATGCATCCCGACAGCTGAAGAAACACGAGAGGAACTACCCCACCCATGATTTGGAGCTGGCAGCGGTGATTCACGCTTTGAAGATCTGGAGGCACTATTTGTATGGGGTTCACGTGGATATTTATACAGACCACAAGAGCCTCCAGTATATCTTCAGCCAGAGGGAGCTGAACTTACGACAGAGACGGTGGTTAGAGTTGCTTAAGGATTACGATGTTGATATCCTATACCACCCGGGGAAGGCCAATGTTGTGGCAGATGCTCTGAGTCGTAGGTCGATGGGGAGCCTATCAGATGTGCAGCTAGAGAGGAGGGACATGGTTCGTGATTTGCATCAGTTAGCGAGCCTTGGTGTCCGTTTGATTGATTCTGATAGCAGTGGGGTTAGAGTTCGTGAGGTTGCCGAGTCTTCCATCGTCGAGGAGGTGAAGAGGCAACAGTTCGAGGATCCAGCTTTGATTCGATATCGTGATACAGCTCTTCGTGAGGGCAAGGGTCCTTTTGAGGTAGCACAAGATGTGCTGCTAAGGTTTGAGGCGCATCGTGTTCCAGATGTTTCAGGACTTCGGCAGCAGGTTCTTGGGGAAGCACACAGCGCGCGTTACTCTATCCATCCGGGGTCGACCAAGATGTACCACGACCTTAGATCTGTGTATTGGTGGGATGGCTTGAAGAGAGACGTTGCAGAGTTCGTAGCTCAGTGCCCGTGTTGTCAGCAGGTGAAGGTAGAGCACCAGAGGCCTGGTGGCTTGTTACAGACGATTGAGATCCCGACCTGGAAGTGGGAGGTAATCAACATGGACTTTATCACAGGATTACCTCGCACTCAGAGGAGACATGATTCTATATGGGTTATCGTCGACAGGCTGACGAAATCAGCCCACTTTCTTCCCGTTCGGACGACCTTTTCGGCTGAGGATTATGCCAGACTTTATATCCGAGAGATCGTCAGACTGCATGGAGTCCCTAGTTCGATCATATCGCATGCAGGAGCCCGCACTTCGCTAACTTCGAGGTCCTTCCAGAGGGGTTTAGGACGCAGTGAGCTCGAGCATCGCATTTCATCCACGCAGACGGACAGCAGAGCGCACTATCCGCACTCTCGAGGATATGTCGCGAGCCCGTGTTATTGACTTCAGTGGTAGTTGGGAGGATCATTTGCCTCTAGTTGAGTTTCGTGATAATAATAGCTACCACTCCAAAGATTCGATGGCGCCTTATGAGGCCTTGTATGGGAGGAAGTGCAGACGCCTATAGGTTGGTTCGATGTGGGCGAGGTGCACTAGTGGGACCAGATTTGGTGCAGCAGTGGATAAGGTGAAGCTTATCCGAGAGCGCTATTGATACCAGAGTCGCATAAGTCGATGCAGATCATCGTCGTCGGCATCTTGAGTTCGAGGTTCATGATTGGGTTTTCCTAAGGTGTCACCCACGGCGGTGTGATGAGATTCGGAAGAAGGAAACTCACCAAGGTACATTGGGCCATTTCAGATTGTCCGCAGGTAGGCAAGGTTGCCTATGAGTTGGATCCGCCGTCCGATCCGGAGGCGCGCATCCGGTTTTTCACGTATCTATGCCGAGGAGATGTATCGGATCCATCTAGTGGTACACCCGATTGACGATGTCCAGTGACCAGGGGTTATCGTATGAGGAGATTCCCATAGCGATAGTCGATCGTCGTTAGGCGTCTGACGAAGGACGTGGCTTCCACAAAGTCTTGTGGCGGAACGAGCTCGGGAGAGATGGCGACGGGAAGCCGGGAGGACATGAGACAGAGGTATCTCACCTATTCCCCACACCTCCGGTAATTCACTTTCCTACTTGTAAATTTCCATTATCATTTATGCCTAAGTGTTGTTTTGTGGCCGTGTGGCATTTGCTAACTGTTTAAGCTTCTTCGATAATCGTCTTGAGAAGGAACATTCGGACGAATGTTTCTAGAGGGGAGAATGTTATACCAGTATTTCCGAGTATGTACGTGAGGACGACGCATAAAAGTTTAGCCTTAAAGATAGGCCAAGTTCGAAATTTGTACACAACTCGCTAAAAGAATCGCTTTCCGACGAAACGTTTCCACTTTTCAGAGAGAAAATTCCGCTATGACATTAAGTATTTTTGCGGATTTTTCCGAGAGGCGAAACATTTTGGACCAACGAGGGCAACACTTGGCACCCTCCCATTGATGGACTTGAATCGTCCATTGACGAAAATGGAGGAACTTTGGCACGCTTTTGTGCCATGGCACAAGTCAAGGAGTTGGTAGGATATTTGTGTATAGTTAATCCTCACCCTACACTTGCCTTGCACTTGTCTTAATCTTGGCCATTGGTTGGCCACTTCTTGACCTATAAATACCCCTTAAGATGAAGAGTTCTTCATCCACAAATCTTCCAAGTCTTGAAAAATCCTCTCCTCTCCCTTTGTAGCCATTTCGTCCAAACACCTCCCTCCTCCTTGTGAAGGTGGCCTTGGCCGAATACCCCCTAGCCTAGCCGAAATCTACCCCTCCCTTGGTAGAAAAGTTGTCTTCTAGTATTGTTATAATGCCCAAAATACCCTAGCCCAAATCCCTTAGTACTTAGTAGAAGTTGTGAAGAACTTCTAAGGTTCTTGAGCTCTGAGCGCATACAACATAGAGCTAAACCTTGCTCAGCGCGACTTTATCTAGGATATTATTGGGCTTACCGAGGTAATAATCCTAACCTCTTTTGAATTAGAGAATACTTATCGTTGTAGTATAAGGATAAGTATAAATACTTAGAAGTATATCACGAATAGAATTGAAGTGTTAATCACTTAGAAGGGTTTAAAGAAGAATAATCAAATCAGATTTACATAGGACTGTTTTCATGAGACTTATATAGCTCACCGGTGGGAAGTCTGCCCGACTTACCGTAGAATTATGAACCCCTGCTTAGAATGACCTTGAGTAGTCTTTAATAGATATGTGTGACTATTATAGGTGACTCTCTGCACGACATATTCAACTCAAGGTGGTTTTCACGGTAAGGTATGTGATTCTTCCTAAAGCATGATATTTTACAATATATAGTACGGTAGACGATACGTGTTAATCGAATAATAACTACGGCAATGTCTTTGACTTAAGCTGAATAATACTTATGGTAATGCCTCACGCTTAAGCTCGAATAATACTTACGAATGCCTCACGGCTTAAGCTCAATAACAAAGAACTGAAAACATTTCAAAAGAATACTGAATCATTTTTACAGAAGATAAATATTTGGTTTTTAAAACAAAGCTTAAGAGTTATACTAGCTTTATGGGAAGTTAGGTATAACAACTTAAGAAAGATAAAAAGGAATTGTTTACTTGTTTGTTTATAAAAGCCTTGTATTGATTCTGTTAAGTGTAGTAAGATTGTGTGATAAATAGACATGTTATGATGCTACCTGTGTTAGTGTCTTGTAATGCTGTGTAAAGGGGTCATTCTTGCTGTGCTTACGTTGTTAACCGGTAAGTCCGTTGTATCATATTGTATCACCTACCCTCGACTTAATTATACCGGTGGCTTGCCCTCGACGCGGTCTATACGGCCTATGCGGTCTGTGAGACTATGCGAGCGCCGTATGCTCCAGATTGATCATTCGGGCGTTTAGCCCGACGCGGGATTCCTACGCGTCCGTTGAGACTACGCGGTCTTTTGAGGCTATGCGGTCGCGGAGCCTAGGCGGACGCCGGGGTTGGCTGCCCCGACGCGAGGTATACCTCATGCGGTCTCGGTGTGACCTATGCGGATCGCGGAAGTCCGTGACTAGGCACGCAGAATGATACTATGGGCGATTGCCTTGCTTCGATCATTCGCGCCTAGACTAGACTGCTACGGTTTTCCTAGTATCGTTATTGTTTGTGATATGGCACTATGTGCAATTGAACTGATTGTATTTGTGAAAAGGTTTTAAATACTTTGATTTCATTTTAAAGTACTTTATAGTTTCACATACTTGGTACTGTTATCGACCTCCTGGGCCGCTCACGCCAGTGCGGCAAAGAGTGCTAGATCCGCATCCTTAGGATCTCTTTGCATTGGTGTCGTGAGCTCCATCTTCTCCGAGGCTCTACTTTTGTATGATCTCCTGTATTGTAGATAGTTTGTACAGTAGGTATGGCGGGCCTGTCCCGCCATAGTTGTATATTTCAGAGGTGCAGAGTCATGTAAATGCATTTCGGATGTAATCGCTAAACCTTGTTCATATATATATGCCGAAAGGCGACGTTTGTTCACATAAACGTGTCTTATTTTATAAATCGTTTCATGTCTTGTTTTATATTCCGCCGTTACTCGATGTATGACTACTTGGGTGCCGGTGAGGCACGATCCACGCCCCGAATGGGTCGCGATAAGAATTCGCCAGTGGTGCCACGGGGGTGACACGTGTCGCCCCGATTCGCCTGAATATTTCGTCTTAGAAAATATCCAAAAGCCCGGAAATCTCCAACACAAAGCGGGCCCCCCAACCCCGGAAATTTCTCCCGTGGGCCCCACGTGACCATTTCCGAAAATAAAATCTCAAAATTCTAATATAATCTATGAAGTCCAAATACCAAATCTGGGAATCCACTTCCCATTAACGAACCTTTTTCTTCACAAATAACCGGAAACTTTTCCGTCGAAAACTCACATCTTGGTTTCTTTTCAAAATTTCGCCAGACTTCTCGACGACGTCCTCACATACATACCCTGCAACTACGGGGTATAACAGCATAATACCCCTTGTTGTGGTATAGAAATACTCCCCTAGTATTGTTATAATGACCAAAATACCTTAGCCTTGTACCTTGTAGTATTCCAAAGATACCTCTATACGTAGAGCCCGGAAATACTACCTTTTGTCCTTTTTAGTCTCAAACCAAAACCCTAAGGAAATCTTCATAGTTGGTTGAAGTATGTGAGTAGAAGTTGGTTAGAACTTCTAAGGGTTGTTTGGAGTGGTTTGGAGCGCACGGAGTGGAGCTAAACCTTGCTCAGGATCGACATTATAACTTGGATAATTTTGGGCTTATTGAGGTAATTATCTTGTCCCTCTATTGTAATTGGAAATTACATGTTTGTTAGAATATATAGTTGAAGTATACTATATATGGAACTACTTAGTATTCGGCAATGTCTTTTGACTTAAGCCTGAAGAATAAAGAACTGAACTGAACTGTATTTACATAGGACTGTATTGCAGTAGTCTTGTGTAGAATTGTACACGTCCGGTTAGACGTGTAAACCCCCCCCCCCTGGTTGGCTTGGTAGCCGGCCTCGATAGAGGAGGAGATTTACTGTCATGGGGAGGTCTTTGCTGAATTTTCTATAGAAAGATAGAAAACTTGTGTTTTGGGGTTAATAGACGTTTGTGACCTTTATAGGTGAAAGTACTAAGAGTAGCGTATTCTACTCGAGGAGTGGAAAGGGCTAGCAAGGTTGTAGTACTTGGAGCATTTTGCTTATTGTCGATAAATCGTCGCGAGGTATGTGAACCTCTTCCTATCTTTTCTAGCATGATTGTTGTGAACTATGTAGTACGGTAGACGAACATGTTCTAAGTGATTTGGTTGGTTTAAAACATAGGGTGTTATAATAGCTTTATGGGAAGTTAGTTATAACGACCTTATGTAAGTGAAAATGGTTTACTGATGTTAGAAGTTAAGAGACTTGATCTTATAAGATAAGAGACTTAACTTATTTGTTTTAATGTGGATGTTTGTGTGAAACCTCATTCGTGAGTAATGAGTACTTGGTTTTTAAAGGGATAATGTTTCCGATTTGGAATCGTAATGTATCGATGCACCACCGCAGCGTAAATAAAAGGAAAATGTATTGAATAATGATGTTGTATTAAAACCAAGAGAAACCTCCATCCGCATAGAAGCTAAGATGAGACAAAATGATATTACATTTTCTAGATCATGGTCACGTAATAAGATAGTTATATACATGAATAAACTACTCTCGTATATGACATATGTTACTCAATTTTTCTAAAAGGAATCAAGTGATTAAGTTTGGGAACTATGAAACCTTTTGAAAATGAGAAGTTGGAGTAATTGAAACTAGGCAAACCGAACTTAGGAAAAGAATGTTGGTACTTGATTTTAAAAGGAAAGTGTTCGGTTACTTAAAAATGTGGGTTGGTCATTCTAATACTACGGGTATCGGGTGACTTTGATAAAAGTAATGGATCTCTTTACAAAAGTTAACGTACGTAGTACTTTAGGGCTAAAACCCGGACTTTGGTATAAAATGAAAGTACTTTGTGTTGTTGTGAAACTTGCCTATGCTTGTTGTTGTGAAGCTTGGCTATGCTTATTGTGATAACCTTTGTTGTGCAAAGCGTTGTATTTATGTGTTACCGCGTCTCGATGGAGGTCGGTTGACTTGTTGAGAACTTACTTGGACGCGTGGCAGCGACGAGAAATTCCACGCACGCGTCGTTGATAGTATTATTGTTGTGCATCGCTATGGACATACTGACACGATGCGTAGCGCACGGGTATGCTTCCATTTAGATTACCGCCTTGTTGTTTCCCTTTGGACATACTGACACGATGCGTAGCGCACGGGTATGCGTCCATTTGGAATGTTGTCTTATTTTTCCCTTTGGACATACTGACACGATGCGTAGCGCACGGGTATGCTTCCATTTGGATTGCTGTCTTGTTGTTGAGGTCACATGGACATGTCTACACCGATGCAGAATTCCGGGGGCATGTGGCCATGGGACATTGGTATTATTGTTGCTTCATGGACATGTCTACACCGATGCAGTATTCCGGGGGCATGCGGCCATAATGCGAACCTGATTGATGTTGTGGGCGTGAGACCCATAGTTATATTGGAGTGATGACTGTTTTATGTTGTGAACTGTAGTTTGGTTATCATACATGTCTCCTGCTTTATATAGACTAGTATGATTTCATTTACAGTATTGTACAGTTTCACATACTTGGTACTGTTATCGACCTCCTTCGGGGCCGCGTTCATGCCGCAGTAGAGGTACATCGGCCGTGGATCCTCGCCATAGGATCACAGTTCAACAGATTTGAAGCTCCGTTTCTCGGAGGCTTATCTTTTGGTGTGTTCCCGAGTTGTAGGTTCTTGTACATTCTGTGGTATGGCGGGCCTGTCGTCGTAGTCATTGTATATCTTAGAGGTCAGAGTACTTTGTGGGCGTGGTTGTAAAAGGATTAAACTGCTCGTGTTTTATGTATATACTTGAAGGCAACTGCTTTGGTTGGCCTGCTTTATTTATTATATCTCTTGTTAAATGACTCATGTTTTATGTTCCGCTGATTTTCTCTCGATGTATGTATCACTAGGGTGCCTGGGTAAGGCACGAACGCCCCGAACGGGTCGTTACAAAAGTGGTATCGAGCGATTAATCCTCGGAAAGTGTCTACGCACCGTGTCTAGTAGAGTCTTGATTGTCGATGTGTTGTGCACCACATCTATAATCAGGAGGTTGCAGGACATTTAGGATTGGTTTCCATTCTTCTCATTATGAGATCGTGCCTTAGAGTTGTGTTGTAAGTTGGACCCCTCTGACGTATCTCGCTTTTACGATTATGCCTCCGCAGTGCAACCAGAGCCGATGGCAAGGCACGAGGGTGCCGCTAGTGAGATACTGAGGAGTACGAGGGCGCAGCCCGCAAGCACCGAGTTGTGCTTGACGGCGGGTTTTGGACGCCGCCAGCCAAAGAGGTTAGAGCCGCAAGAATGGGCCGCCGAGACCGCAGCACTGAGCCTCCACCCCACACCGGGGCGCAGGAGATGGGTTACAAGAGATGGATTCTTGCCGCCGTGGTCGTGGCCGATATGAGGTTAGGGCCGACGCAGCAGCCCAGCCCAGAGCACGATGGTTCACCCCGAGCAGATAGTTTGAGGCTACGGACTTTACGAGTCAGTAGCCCGCCAGAGTTTTATGGGTCGAGGCCTGAGGATGATCCGCAGGAGTTCATCCGGCAGTTACAGCGGATCATGCGGGTGATCAAGGCTTCAGAAACCGAGTCTGTGACCTTTGGTTCGCATCGGCTGCGTGATACCGCAGTCGATTGGTTTGATTCATGGGAGCTTTCCCGGGGAGAGCATGCACCTCCAGCAGTATGGGATGAGTTTTCGGGGGCTTTCCTCACGCACTTCTTGCCTCCGCAGATGAGGAGGGCACGGGCCGACAGATTTTTGTTACTGAGACAGAGAGGGCGCACTGTCAGGGAGTACAATGTCGAGTTCGATTCTTTGGCTCGATATGTCCCTGCGCTAGTTGCAGATATGGAGGATAGGGTGCATCGCGACGTCACCGCTAGATGATTATATGGTCGAGTCTTGTGCGGGTGTTTCTCTTCACCGCATGGACATTGCCCGCACGCAGCTCATGCACTAGGATGTGAGGCACGGAGGGTCGCGAATGACACGGATCGCCAGAAGAGGCCGTGACGGCAGGTCCTTTGGTGGCTTTCGAGGCGGACCGCCTCGGAAGAAAGCTAGTTATATACCCCCACCGCATGCAGAGTGGTCCTCCACCGCCTTCGTGAGCGGTCGTGGCTCGAGGTTCAGATTTTCGGCAGAGCAGGGGTGTTAACCAGCTGAAGCCACCCCTACCTCGTTGTGACCATTGTGGTAGACTCCATTTTGGAGAGTGTCGTGCTAGATTGGGAGTTTGTTTTGCATGCGACAGCAGGCCATTTTGCAGGAACCGTCTCACCAAGGGAAGCGGATGTTACGACTCGACCTTCAGGATCTGGTCTGGTTCATCACCTTCTACGCTATGCCTGCAGGCAGTGCCTATGATTAGAGTGGAGCGGTAGCTTCAGGTATATCCTTAACCCTCTAGAGTTTTGGTATGCTTGTTATGATGATCTCATTATTGTGTGCTATGTACGGATAGCATTGTGATATGTGTGAGTTAGAATGCATGGTTAGTTGGAAGGATACGTATGGAGGCATGGTAAGTGTGAACCTTAGACTATTTCACGACTGAGACCTTAGAGGTAAGGTCGTCTTGAGTAAAAGATTCGTTTTATGTTTGACCTTTATAAGGGTGAGTAGTATACGTGGGATTTATTTGTGAGATAAGTCCATGGGTAGTGTGAGATGGAAGTGGTAGCTTTCATGATGTGAATTAGTAAGATTGTTCCGGATCGGGGAACAAGAGTTTGGCACGGTTGGGGGTCGGGTTTAGGACCATTTGCGGGTCAAACCGTAACCCGGTTTGGGGTGGGGCCAGTTCTGGGTGGTCCCGCCAGGTGGTAGGGTCACGAGGGTGCTAGGCCCGAGTTTAGACGACCATCGTATGAGTTTGTGGATGCGTTCGACCAGAATCGTTCGTGAAGGCCGGGAATGGCCTTAGGGGATATTACGGCTAGAGATGACCAAGTTTGGAGGTGGTGACTCCGAGGTTTTGGGAACTGAAGCGATGACTGAAGTGTGGTACGTATACTAGAAGAGTTCAAGTGTTCGAGGAGGGCACGACGAGTAAGGAAGAAAGATAACGTGTGTTATTTTCATGGCTAAGCTGTGGCGTTGGCAACTTGTTAGAGGAACTTTATCGTTATCCGACTTGAGAAGGAACATTCGGGACGAATGTTTCTAAGGAGGGGAGAATGTTATACCCCGTAGTTGCAGGGTATATATGTGAGGACGTACGTGCGAGAGTACGACAGAAATTTTGAAAAGAAAGAAAGATGTGAGTTTTCGACGGAAAAGTTTCCGGTTATTTGTGAAGAAAAAAGGTTCGTTAATAAGAATTGGATTCCCAGATTTGGTATGTGGGCTTCTTAAATTATATTAGAATTTTGAGATTTTATTTTCGGAAATGGTCACGTGGGGCCACGGAGAAATTTACTTTTTGGGGCCCACTTTGTTTGAGATTTTGGCCATTGTGGATATTTTTGAAAGACGCTTTTTGAGGGCCAATAGGAGGGTGACACGTGTCACCCCGCCAGTGGCTCGGGCCGGTTACCTTTGTGCACAACACCAGGTTAGAGTCGTTTTTACCTAAACGTTTTGCGTAACTGCGAAGGAAAATTACGCTATGTCGTTTTGTATTTTGCGGATTTTTCCGAGCGGCGAACATTTTTGGACCAACGGGAGGGTGACACTTGTCACCTCATTGACGGTTTGAGAGGCCACGGCTAGAGGTTTTAAGGCCCTTTTCATGGGTCTTTGTTTTGTGAGGATTTAAGGAGTAGGTTAGGTGCACTTGTGCCAATCTTGCCATCCACTTGCCCCCACATGGCTTGATCTTGTCCGTTGGTGTCCCTATAAATACCCCTTGCTTGAAGGTTTTTCTTCATCCTCATTTCATTCTAAGTCTTGAAATATCCTCCCCTTTAGTGTTGTTCGCCCAAAGGTCTACCCCCCCCTTTTTGAGGAGCTTGGCCGAGAGGCTTCCCCCTCCCCCTTTGTGAGGCTTGGCCGTGGGGTACCCCCCCCCTAGCCTAGTTGTTTTCGTATAATACCCCTTGTTGTGGTATAGAAATACTCCCCTAGTATTGTTATAATGACCAAAATACCTTAGCCTTGTACCTTGTAGTATTCCAAAGATACCTCTATACGTAGAGCCCGGAAATACTACCTTTTGTCCTTTTTAGTCTCAAACCGAAACCCTAAGGAAATCTTCATAGTTGGTTGAAGTATGTGAGTAGAAGTTGGTTAGAACTTCTAAGGGTTGTTTGGAGTGGTTTGGAGCGCACGGAGTGGAGCTAAACCTTGCTCAGGATCGACATTATAACTTGGATAATTTTGGGCTTATTGAGGTAATTATCTTGTCCCTCTATTGTAATTGGAAATTACATGTTTGTTAGAATATATAGTTGAAGTATACTATATATGGAACTACTTAGTATTCGGCAATGTCTTTTGACTTAAGCCCAAGAATAAAGAATCAATCAATCAGATTTACATAGGATCAGATGCAAGAGACTTGTGTAGAATTGTACACGCCAGTTAGGCGTGTAAACCCCACTGGTTGGCTTGGTAGCAGCCTCGATAGAGAGGAGAGATTTACTGTATGCGGGGAGGTCACGAATTTTCTATAGAAAGATAGAAAACTTGTGTTTTGGGGTTAATAGACGTTTGTGACCTTTATAGGTGAAAGTACTAAGAGTAGCGTATTCTACTCGAGGAGTGGAAAGGGCTAGCAAGGTTGTAGTACTTGGAGCATTTTGCTTATTGTCGATAAATCGTCGCGAGGTATGTGAACCTCTTCCTATCTTTTCTAGCATGATTGTTGTGAACTATGTAGTACGTTAGACGTACATGTGCTAAGTGATTTGGTTGGTTTAAAACATAGGGTGTTATAATAGCTTTATGGGAAGTTAGTTATAACGACCTTATGTAAGTGAAAATGGTTTACTGATGTTAGAAGTTAAGAGACTTGATCTTATAAGATAAGAGACTTAACTTATTTGTTTTAATGTGGATGTTTGTGTGAAACCTCATTCGTGAGTAATGAGTACTTGGTTTTTAAAGGGATAATGTTTCTTGATTTCGAATCGAATGTGTATCGATGCACCACCGCGGCGTAAATAAAAGGAAAATGTATTGAATAATGATGTTGTATTAAAACCGGAGAAACCTCCATCCGCATGTAAGCTAAGATGAGACAAAATGATATTACATTTTCTAGATCATGGTCACGTAATAAGATCGTTATAAACAAGAATAAACTACTCACATATATGACATATGTTACTCAATTTTTCTAAAAGGAATCAAGTGATTAAGTTTGGGAACTATGAAACCTTTTGAAAATGAGAAGTTGAGTAATGAAACTAGGCAAACCTGGAACTTAGGAAAAGAATGTCGGTACATGATTTTAAAAGGAAAGTGTTCGGGGTTACTTAAAAAAGTGGGTTGGTCATTCTAATACTACCGGTATCGGGTGACTTTGATAAAAGTAATGGATCTCTTTTACAAAATTTAACGTACGTAGTACTTTAGGGCTAAAACCCGGACTTTGGTATAAAATGAAAGTACTTTGTGTTGTTGTGAAACTTGCCTATGCTTGTTGTTGTGAAGCTTGGCTATGCTTATTGTGATAACCTTTGTTGTGCAAAGCGTTGTATTTCTGTGTTACCGTGTCTCTCGATGGAGGGTCGGTTGACTTGTTGAGAACTTACTTGGACGTGCCGGCAGTGGCGGAGAAATTCCACTGCACGCCTCGCTGATAGTATTATTGTTGTGCATCGCTATGGACATCTCGACACGATGCGTAGCGCACGTATGCTTCCATTTAGATTACCGCTTGTTGTTTCCCTTTGGACATACCGACACGATCGTAGCGCACGGGTATGCGTCCCATTTGGAATGTTGTCTTATTTTTCCTTCGACATACCGACACGACGCGTAGCGCACGTATGCTTCCATTTGGATTCTTTGTCTTGTTGTTGAGGTCACATGGACATGTCTACACCGATGCAGATTCCGGGCATGTGGCCATGGACATTGGTATTATTGTTGCATCATGGACATGTCTACACCGATGCAGATTCCGGGCACGCGCCATAATGCGAACTGATTGATGTTGTGGGCGTGAGACCCATAGTTATATTGGAGTGATGATCGCTTTTATGTTGTGAATCGTAGTTTGGTTATCATACATGTCTCCCGCTTTATATAGACTAGTATGATTTCATTTACTGATTTCACATACTTGGTACTGCAGATCGACTCTTCGGGCCGCTCATGCCGCAGTAGAGGTACATCGGTCGTGGATCCTCGCCATAGATCACGATTCAACAGATTTGAAGCTCCGCTTCTCCGAGGCTTATCTTTTAGTAGGTGTTCTCGAGTTGTAGGTTCTTGTACATCTGTGGTATGGCGGCCCCGTCCCGTCGTAGTCATGTATATCTTAGGTGCAGAGTAATCTTTGGGCAAGTGTGGTTGTAAAAGGATTAAAATGTTCAGGTTTTATGTATATACTGAAGGCAACTGTTTTGGTTGGCCTGTTTATTTATTATATCTCTTGTTAAATGACTCATGTTTTATGTTCCGCTGATTTTCTCTGATGTATGTATCACTAGGGTGCCCAGGGTAAGGCACCAGTAACGGGCCCCGGAACGGGTCGTTACATTGGTTATTGATTTCGGGCCTTGAAAAAGGTGGAAAAGTACGTAGAAACAAAGGAAGTGCTTCCCGATTTTCCGTAGAATTAAGAGTCCTTATACTTAGAAATATTCTACGTGGAAAGCTAGTAGTTGATGGACGTATTATGGTCATTATATGTTGACATTCTACGTGCGGCGTATTCAACTTGGCAAGTGGTTAAGTCGAAGAGGTATGTGGAACTTTCCCTATCTTCTTGAGCATGAGTTTTATAAATGTATAGTACGGTGGACGTACATGTTTAAAATGAATTCAGTTTCATTTTGGTATCCTTGCCTTGATTTCGAAAAGTGAAGTAACTTGGCTTTTAAAAGTATATGTGACTTGATGTTACATGGAAGGATTACTTGACTTGAAAAGTATAGAATACTTGATTTCTAAAGTTAAGAGACTTGAAAGTATATGGTACTTGGTTTTAAAAAGTATAAGTCTCTTGTTTTCAAAAAGAATGTAATTGTCTAAAACATAAAGAGTTATAACGGCTTTATGGGAAGTTAGTTATAACGGATTTATGGAAGGTTAAAGAGAGTGTCTATTTGATTTATAGGCATGAGTTGCCTATGTTGTGAAATTAGAAGTTACTTGGTTTCAAAGCCTTGAAATGAATTTCTAAAGGTGTAGTAACTTAATTTGAAAAATAGACATGCCTTGATACTACGGGTGTTAGTATTTTGGGGTTTTATATAAAAAGGAGTCTTTTGAAAAGAACGGAAGTACGTAGTACTTTGGGTTAATCTCCCGGATTTTATGTGACATGATGGTGTCTTAAGTTTAAATAAAATGAGAGTGCATGTTAATTAAGTCTAATAAGAAGTTAGGGGATTTCTTAACTTGCTTATGATATTTATGATGATCCGGTGGTGCTTATGTTTATGTTATGTATGATAGCCGGTTGTGCTAGTGTTATGTTATTCTTGCAGGGTAACCCCCCGGACTTATTCCATAGATTTGCTACCCATGATGCGAGTGCGGCGTTTGTACTCATTGCGGGTCCACCGGGTCTATGCGGGTGAAATAGTCCTATGCGGGTGAAATAGTCTCATGCGGAGCAAAATGCTCCATTGCGGGTCCACAGGACCTATGCGGGTGAAATAGTCCCAGGAGTAGGATTGCTTAATGATACTATGGGCGGGTGGCCCTAATTTGATCATAAGCCTCCTATATTTATGCAGTAAAGTATACTCTTGTTTGCTCTCATTTTTAGTAAGTCACAGTGTGTTGTTATTTGAAGTTATCATACATGTCTCCAGCTTTATTTTTAGACTATATGATTTCATTTCAGTACTTTCAGTTTCACATTCTTGGTACATATTTTCTACTGGCCCCCTTTCCTCGGGGGGCTGCGTTCATGCCGCAGGTAGAGTTAAACAGGTTGCTGATCCTCACTCTTAGGATCACTGTTCGGCTGTTGAGAAGCTCCATTACTCCGGAGGCTTATCTTTGGTTCAGACCCCTGGTATTATCAGTTATTGTACATTTAGGGGTATGGCGGGGCCCTGTCTCGTCATAGTTGTTATGTAAAATTCTTAGAGGTCTGTAGTCATATCTTGTGGATTGGGTTGGAAAAAAAATGTAACTGTTTTTTGGCTTATGTACAATTTTCGTAAGGTGGCCTTATCGGCTAGCCTGTTGATATTTCTTGACTAGTACTTTATGAGTTTTATGTATGTTCCGCTGCTATTCTCTGATGTATACTGTAGCGAGTACCAGTAGGGGCACCGCCATGCCCGGGGTCGTGTCGTGACAATAAGTATATGGGTCGGCGTCCCATGATGTTGACATGACTCTCATATAAAATAAAAGGAGGGTACAGTTGATTCTCTATTTTAAAAGGCACAGTTGACTCTCTATTTTTAAAAGGTACAGTTGGCCCTTATTTTATATGGCACGGTTTGATCTGGTATTTGATTTTCATATTTGTCCCTGTCATTCTTTGGCCAATTATGATTTGAATTACTGTACTTTATGTTTACATACTTGGTACCTGTTGTACTGACCCCCTTCGGGGGGCTGCGTTCATGCCCGCAGGTGTAGGTACCTAGTTTGGTGATCCGTGAGTTTAGGATCATTGCTCGGCTTTTGGAATAGCTCCTTTGTTTCGGGGTATATCATTTTGGTACTGTTTTGCTGTTACCAGCTTATGTATATTCAGGGGTACGGCGGGGCCTTGTCCCGTCATAGTTACTGTTATACTTTTAGAGGTTTGTAGTCATGTGTGGGTTAGACATATGTACATTCACAGTTATTCGGATATTTCTATATATAGTGGCGGCTTTATCGGCTTGCCAGTTTTATTACATGAGTTGTATTATTATATGAGTTTTATTTGCTTCTGTTGGTTATATGGGAGGTACGGGTATAAGGGTGCCCAGGTAGGGCACCAGTCACGGGCCCGGGGTTCGGGTCGTGACAAAATTGGTATCAGAGCAGTTTGTCCTCGGAATGTCTACAGACCGTGTGCAGTAGAGTCTTGTTTATCGGTGTGTTGTGCACCACACCCATAAACAGGAGGCTACAGTACATTTAGGATTGGTTTCTATTCTTTTTACTCTAAGATCTTGCGATAGAGCTATGTTGTTAGGGTAGTCCCTCCCTAACGTTTGTGGTTGCAGCTATGCCTCCAAAGAAAGCGACTGCGGCCCCGAAGAGGAATATATGGACTTGGTATACAGGTTGGTAAAATTGTTGTATAGTTGGTATGATGATGTACATCTATATGGACATATTTATTAGGTTCATGTGTGTGTTGCCTGAAATGATTATGAGTTATCATTAGTTGGTTAAGCTTTGATAATGGCTTGGAATATATGAAACCGTGTAATGAATCCACATCAAGGCTTTATATATGTGCTAATTTGGAACACTTAGGAGGTGATGAGTTGTCTAAGATTGGGATGAACGCTCGAAAGATCATGTTAAATTGACTTAATGGCATACCATATTATTAAATTAAGTTATGTTGTATGCTTAAGTGATATGCACGAATAATATTGGTATGGAGTAAGTAGGTTTGTTATGGTTAAGACAATATGATTTTGAGATTTATGGGAAGTTATCTTACCCGTATACGGGGAGAGATGATGGAAGTTTGGGACATGGAATATTTTAGAATCTTGGAATATTGGATAATCATTGAGACCTTAGATATACAAGGCCGTCTTGAGTAAAATAGTCTATGTTTGATCTTGGGTAAAGTACATAGTATACGTAAAGTATATTAGTTGTGATGATTCCTTGGTTTGAGTATAAACCACTTGTGCGATTAAAAGTTGGTGATAATGTTGAAACTAGAAATAAGATCTTTGAAGGATTTTATGTTAAGCATCATTTGGAGGAACTTGGAGTTGGTTTAGTGTGGCAGTCATGGCCACGACATTCCGAAAAGTCTCAAGTGGATGCGCAAAGTAAGAATAAGATAAGTATAAGTGGTACAGATGAAAAACAGGGGTGCAAAAATTCAAATGGCTAATATAAGGAGATATGAATACAAAAGTATCCCACGGCTTGAAAAGAAAACAAGGAGAAGTGCGAATATGATATTCAATGTAAAGGACTAAAAGGGCGATGATGCGTATTATTAAGAATTACATGTATCAAGGTTAGTAAGCTAAGGTATGCTATAGATATTGGACTGGTAAGGTCCTCGGCTTTGGCTACATGTTACAATTCTACATAACATATGGATAACAATAGTGTGTTGGGGGTAATTGAGGACGAGAACTATGGAACAGTCGAAGAATGGTTGTAAGAAATATGAAAACAATGAATAAGTAGGAATGGGATGGTATGAGTTATTTATATATGGTTGGCTGAGTTATTAAGTTCTCTACACTTATTGTTGTTGCTGTGAATTATGGTTTTCTTTATTTGTTGTTCTTAAGATATTGTAACTTGGTAGTACAAAATGGTACACATTCTGTTGTACGTTGATATTCAGTTAAGCTAAGTTAATTGGCACCTTATGAACTGATGTACGATTTTGAATGAGCTGAATACATTTATAGGAACTGCTTGCTATATCTCATGGGCTCATTATGGTTGCCTTAATCAGGAAGGTAATATGAGAAATACTTAAGATAAGAGACCCCCAATGAAACTAGGAATGGAAATGTAAAGGTAATATGAATGGGCACTCGGTTGATGAGAGACCTAATAGTGATAAGACAAGAAAGTTTGACCAGCCATTGGATCTATATATGAAGCATCGGTTCCCCAACATATGTAGACATACCTTTCAGAAAGTGTGTAAACGAAAGTAACAATGAGTAGAGCTCGATATTAGCACCTAAATAGTTGAAAAGAGGCCAATGGCGCCTATGGATATAAGTATAAGGTAAGCATTAAAGATGTATGTCAAGAGATAAGGACATTATATAACAGATAAGTTGTCGGGAAAATGCAGACGTCTAGGAGTATTTTGAAACTGACCATAAGTTATATGAGATAGATAAAGTAATGGAATTACAGCTTAACGAGATCAAGGAAATCTTTTCCTAAAACGCCATTAACAGAAAGTCTTAGCCATGAGGCAAGTGAAGGAATTTGAATCGAAGTATAACGGCCAGGTTTGGAGATAGTAGGTCAACGTCATGTAATGCAGTTCTTCAGAATCTTTTACATATTGAATAAAAGAATAAGTTAACAGTTTATCCCTTAAGGGGGTAGTGACACCAAGGATTGGAATCAGGAGCAACGTTTGAGATTATGTATGTATACCCGAATATTTTGGAATGATGAAGAGCACGGCAATGTAAGAAAATGAGGGAACAACTGTAAAAATAAATAGAGTTTGTTGCTCAGTGGCTGAATTGTCAGTAAGTAGAGGTAAAGCACCAAAAGCCTGGTGGCTTGACTCAGAACATCTAGATTCCAATGTGGAAATGGGAAATTATTAATATGGACTTCGTTACAAGCTTACCTCGCACTCAGAGGAAGTATGACTCTATATGGGTTGCGGACAGGTATCCACAGTTTATGGACAGGTATCCATGTTTATGATTTCATTCACACTGAGTCCCATAATGGGCCGAGTATTGTATGTATATGTATATGTATAGATGATGGTACTATTGACTTCAGAGGTAGCTGGGGTGATCATTTGCCACTCGTTGAGTTCGCGTATAACAACAGCTATCATTCTAGCATTCAAATTGCCCTGTACGAGGCCTTATATGGGAGGAAGTGTAGGTCACCTATTGGGTGGTTTGATGTGGGCGAGACTAAGTTACTGAGCCCAGACATGATTCAGCAAGCTGTGGATGAGGTGAAGCTTATCCAGGAGAGATTTTTAGCAGCCTAGAGTCGACAGAAGTCGTATGAAGATAATCGACGTCGACACTTAGAGTTTAAGCTTGATGATTGGGTATTCTTGAAGGTATCACTCATGAAGGGTGTGATGAGGTTCGGTAAGAAAGGGAAGCTCAGCCCGAGATACATTGGGCCTTATCAGGTTATTCGCAGGATAGGCAAGGTTGCCTATGAGTTGGATGTACCATCTGATTTGGAAGCGGTACATCAAGTTTTTCATGTATTGATATTGTGTAAGTGTATTGGCGATCCTTCTAGAGTATTCCCAGTAGATGACGTCCAGGTGACAGAGGAGTTGGCTTATAAGGAGAGTCCCATAGCCATACTTGATCGCCAGGTTAGACGGTTATGGACTAAGGATGTGGCTTCCATCAAGGTATTGTGGCGGAACAATAATAGGGAAGAGATGACGTGGGAAGCAGAAGATGAGATGAAGAGGAAGTATCCTCACTTATTCCCGATGCCTACAGGTAATTCCAATCCCTATTTGACTATTTTGATTAATGAATTAGACTATGTATTATATTTGGCCATGTGAGTCATCTTTGTGTTTACTGAGTATAGGTTGGTAGGTATAGTCTAAAGGAAACTATGCAGGAATTTGTATACTAGAGACCTAATGTGAACATTCGGGATGAATGTTTCTAAGGGGGAAAGAATGTTACACCCCGTAATTCCATAGCTACTAAGTGAGAACATGATTATGGAAATTAGATTTGAATGTTGGAAGGAAAGGATTTTTACATTTTCTTATATGGAAAATTTTCGAGATTATTGTGATGACAAGAATTAATTCTAGTAAGTGAATTCTTTCCAATAGAATTATGAACTAAGTGATAAATTATTAAGTCTTGGTATTATGGGAGGTATGCCCATTGAAAATGACAAGAAAATTGGCTAATGTTGAGATATTTTATGTGGAGTGAAGACAAGTGGACAAGTGGAGCTTCATGGGTCTCTCTCCATTTGTGTTTTGTACACTTATATTAGAACAAGTCTTGCAAGACTTAGAACAAATATCTTCATCTTCAAACCCTCATATCTCTTTCTCTCCTTGAAGTTTTCGAAATCACCATAGGAAAAGAGAAGAACAAGATAAACTTATTTTCTTTCCAAGATTAAGCACCTAGACTAAGTTCTAAACCAAGTTAACCTTCCAAAGTTGGTGATCATGGTTTGGGAGAGAACATGCCTTAAAACCCTAAGCTTGTTTATAAACTTTTTGGAAGAAATAAAAGAAATCAAGATGGTTACAAGCTTGTAGAGGATACGTGTGTGTGATTGTAACGTGAAGAAGTGGTGCAAATGTGAAGGTTGGTCACGGTTTGGCCGAGACTAGTGGACTGTTTTGGGCTAAGATTTGAGGTAAGATTTCTTATTCCTCTTGAAGCAATTAGAAGTTACATGATGTTATAATTGATAGATGAACATGTGTTAAGTAAAAAGGATAATAAGAAATGCATGTCACAGTTTTGGGCATGATAGCCGAAACTGGACAGTTTTGGTAATGTTGGATTCATTGGTTATTGTTGTTATTTAACGTCATTAATAGCATGTTAAAATTAAGTAAATCATGTTGTTACAAGTTGTTATGATTTATATAAACATGTTGGAATGTGAGTTGGATTATAAGGAATTGTGAAAAGGGCTTTAGTTGTAGTGTTGGCCGAAACCTGCCTAAAACTGTTGGATATTGTTGTGCAGTTTCGGGGACTGTTTTGGGGTATTATAATGCTGAAAATTCAGTTATCATTATGCATGTTCAATGTGGTAAATTGCTAACGTAAGTCCTAAAGGAATAAGGGTATATAAAGGTGTTGTAAGCTTCACATTTTACCCTCATTGTTGTAGAAATGTAGACTGTTTTTATGTGGATTAAGAGGCCGGATTTACATAAAAAATAGGTGTGTGAATCACCTTGGTTGTTTTTTTGGTTATGCCCTTAAGTGGTGCTTGGTTATTGATGTTAATGGCCTTATTTATAAGGTGTAAAAGTATGTATAAATAGGGGAAGTGTTGCCCGATTTTTTATTCGAAAGGAGAGTCATTATGTAGTATAAGTGTATACTAGTATCACGGAATTGATAGACGTGTTATTGTCATTACAGGTTGAAGTACTACTTGATACGTATTCTAGTTGTCAAGTTGGTATAGCCCATAAGGTATGTGAACTATCATTTCTTCTTTTGGCATGATTATTTATATGAAATGGGTGTACGGCGGACGTACGTAATTCCATTGAATCCTTTATGATACACGATATGTAAGTGACTTGATTGATAAGTGTAAGTGGCTTGATTTGATAAGTGTAAGTGACTTGATTGTGAAAGTGTAAGTGACTTGATTTTGAAAGTGTAAGTGACTTGAATTTGAAAAGTGTAAGCGACTTGATTTTAAAAGTGTAAGTGTCTTGATGTTAAAAGTGAAAGTGTCTTAATTTTATAAATGAAAGACATTCTATTTATTCCATTGAGAATCGAAGTGATTGATTTACTTGAAATGAATGTACGGTGGACGTACATAGTACTTTTGGGTTCAAGTCCCTAATATTACATGACATGATAGTGCTTCGTTTTTTTTCTCACAATGAAGATGTGATAGTGCCTTGGTGTTTTATAAATGAAAGGTATGATAGTGCCTTGATTTTTCTAAAATGAAAGTTCATTTTAAAGATGATGTTATTGAGAGTCAAAAGGTGATTTAAATTGCACAAGGTTGCCATGATAGTTATATGCGTATTTATTGGGACGGGTTGCACGATCCGCAACACTTATATATTTATTGGGACGGGTTGCACGATCCGCAACAATATTATATATTGGGACGGGTTGCAGGATCCGCAACACTAGCATATATTGGGACGGGTTGCACGATCTGCAACACTGATATATATATATATATATATATATATATATATATATATATATATATATATATATATGCATATGATAAGTATATGGGTCGGCGTCCCATGATGTTGACATGACTCTCATTTAAAAGAAAAGGACGGTACAGTTGATTCTCTATTTTAAAAGGCACAGTTGACTCTCTATTTTTAAAAGGTACAGTTGGCCCTTATTTTATATGGCACGGTTTGATCTGGTATTTGATTTTCATACTTGTCCCTGTCATTCTTTGGCCAGTTATGATTTGAATTATTGTACTTTATGTTTACATACTTGGTACCTGTTGTATTGACCCCCTTCGGGGGGCTGCGTTCTTGCTCGCATGTGTAGGTACCCAGTTTGGTGATCCACGAGTTTAGGATCATAGCTCGACTTTTGGGATAGCTCTTTTGTTCCGGGGTTTATCATTTTGGTACAGTTTTGTTGTTACCGACTTATGTATATTCAGGAGTGCGGTGGGGCCTTGTCCCGTCATAGTTATTGTTATACTTTTAGAGGTCTGTAGTCATGTATGGGTTGAACATATGTACAGTCACAGTTATTCGGATATTTCTATATATAGTGGCGTCCTTATCGGCTTGCCAGTTTTATCACGTGAGTTGTTTTATTATATGAGTTTTATTTGCTTCTGTTGGTTATATGGGTGGTACAGGTATAAGGGTGCCCAGGTAGGGCACCAGTCGCGGGCCCGGGGTTCGGGTCGTGACAGATGAGTTCTAGTCGACCTAAGGAGTTGATTGTCTTGCAGTTCAGTTCTAGGTATGTTCTGACTGTGAGAAGGTTCTTGTGTCTTGGTTGATCCACCAATATGAGAGCTTTCAGGAATATCATTTTCATGTCTTTCCTGAATAGGAGGAGGTGCAATCACTGCACTTGCTCCCAAGGTCTGTGTAGGAGGGTCTTGCATTTCTGCATCATTCCTCGTAACACTCCCACTGGCTGAATGGGGTATCCTAAGTACCCAATCTTCGCCAAAAACTCCCACTGAATTATTGCCTTGATCATTCAGCAAGGATTCAACCTCTATGTTATTTTGTTGTTCTTGAATTACTTCAAGTTCTATCTCTGTGCAGCTCTCTTCTTTGTAGACATATTCTTCTTCAATAAAAGTTGTATTCCTAGAAACAATGATCTTATGTTCGCTAGGAAGATAGAAATAGTATCCCTTAGTTTCCTATGGATACCCTACAAAGTAACATTTCTCACTCTTGGATCCAACTTATCTGTCACGGCCCGACCAAGCTCGCGATCGTGCCCTACACAGGCACCTCATGTATACATCAGAGAATAGCAGCGGAACATACATAAACTCGTAAAACAATACTAGACAGTAAATATCAACAGGCTAGCCGATAAGGCCACCTTCTGAAAAATATACATCTTTGTTCTTACAACTCAATCCACAAGATATGACTACAAACCTCTAAGAATAACAACTGTGACGGGACAGGGCCCCGCCATACCCCTGAATGTACAACAACCGACAATACCAGGGATCTGAACCAAAGATAAGCCTCCGGAGTAATGGAGCTTCTCAACAGCTGAACAGTGATCCTAAGAGTGAGGATCAACAACCTGTATAACTCGACCTGCGGCATGAACGCAACTCCCCGAAGGAGGTCAGTACAACAGGTACCAAGTATGTGAAACTGAAAGTACTGTAATGAAATCATAATAGTCTAAAATAAAGTTGGGGACATGTATGATAACCACATTAACAGTACACTATGTCTTACTAACAATGAGAGTGAACAAGAATAAACTTTGCCGGTTTTAAAACAGGAAGCTCATGATTAACCTAGGGCCATCCGCCCGTAGTATCATTCTGCAATCCTACTCCTGAGACTATTTCACCCGCATAGGCCGTATGGACCCGCATGAGATAATTTTCTCGCATAGATTGTATCCGCCCGCATAGGTCGTATGGACCCGCATGAGGTAATCTCCTCGCATAGGACTGGTCCGCCCCGCATAGGATTGGTTCGAGGTAGTTAAGTTTCCTCAACCGTTATATCCTTGTTTGATTAATATGACCAAGTCTACAATGCCACAGGTAGGTAGAATTTCTTTTACTTATTTTTGCTCGTTTGTTTTGTATATTGAAAATTTCTCTTTATTTCAATAACGTACATACCTTATCCACTAGAGGTAGAAACATCTGGTGCTTTTCTTCCAATACCCCTTCCTATTACAGTTAAGGCATACATCCTTGGTCGGAATCACCTTTTCTTCTTCAAGCCTCCCTTAGGCTTCATAGCTGAGGGCGCAGCGACTGTCTTGCCCAACTTCTTATGTCATTCCTTACCTTTCGGCTTGGGCCAGCTAGAAGAGCTCATCATGAACACAACTTTGCTCTCGGAAGTTGAAGATTCAAAGGTCTTCAGCATGTCATGCAGTTCCGACAGACTCACCTTCGTTTCATTCATATTGTAGTATACAATAAAATTCTCGAATGAACGAGGGAGAGAGAGTTCAGTATAAGGATGGAAGCGGCGTTATTCTGCAGCCTTATACCAATCGAGGCCAGCCTTTCTATCAGCCCTATCATCTTCAACACATGCTGAGACACTTGGCTCCCTTCACTTAGCTTACATTTGAAGAGTTTCTATCAACAACTCGTATTCCATAGCTTGGGACTGAGAGTCATAGAGTCTCTTCAAGTGTTCGAGCATTTCGTTAGGGACCATGTTCTCGTGATGTCTATGTATTTCCACTGACATGGAAGACAATATGGCGCATCGTGCTGAAGTGACGTCATCTATGTTCTTATGGTTGGCTACCTTATCAAATGTGGCATATTTTGCAGAATCATAGGCAAGGACTGTGGGGAATAATTTGTCCAATACATATTATATCGTTTCTTGCCTTAGGATAATTCTTAGATTTCTTAGGCCAGTCCAGATAGTTTGGTCCGGTGAGTTTGTTCATTTCAATGATAGGCTCAACATTTTGAAGTTTTGAAGAATTTAGATAGACGGAAAACTACAATCAAAATTTATTTCCCTTATTATACACATTCATTTTAGACTAATCAAACATGGCCTTTTGTTAAATTAGCTCCCACTATTTTAGCATACTTCTACAACCCCAAGGTAGAATACGGACCTAAAACATTTTTAGGTCATAATGGGTCAAGATCCAAACCTATACTATATCCGCGTTTGCTTTGGCTGTTAACTTCAATAGCACATTTTGGTAGGTCTTAAACCAATTGCAAAGCTTATTTGCAACTCTTGGTTGATTAAATAATTTAATTTTAATCTTGCGTCCTTAGATTAGTCCGACACTTTGGCGCTAATATTTGTCTAAGTAAGTCAACCCCATTACACGACTGCGTTTATGTATCTAAGTAAACTTGGCCTCTATGAGCAAACACTTTGGTGTAAATACCCACAAAAAAAATTCATCTACTTTTACATTTAACACATCTATGAAAGAGTCTGAGTCCTCGTAGACTTAGAGCAAATGTTTTGACATAAGTACTCGTATCGTCTAAAAGGTTTTTGCACTCTAACAATTATAATGGACGACGCGTTTTAATTTTAGACTTGTATTCAATGTTTGGGGAACATTTTCAGTTTTCGGGGATTTCAACCAAGATCAACATACATGTCATATATCATACGACATCCTATCATGAAATTTCTAAAACACGTTTAGATGGAAAACCATCAACCCAATAGGCATGATACAAGATGGTTTTAATCAACTACTGGGCGTCGCCTACCCAGACAGTTATAGCGGTCATTTATGTAAATCAATTACTGAGCGCCGCCTACCCAGACAATAATAGCGGACATTATGATAATAATTAAATGCTTGCATTTAAAACACTTAGCATATACGTATATTATTCAATAATATACAATCAATGATAATCATGGGTCTATTTGTCTAAACTCTAAAATCTATGTCTATGTCAAACAGTCCCTAAACATTTTCTGATTTTAAAATTCTGAATTTCAGGAAATTCTGTAAACTTTCAAAATTTACAGTTTAGTCTCTAAAGAATTTAAAATTCAATTTGAACCCTATTAAATTCAGAAAATCCAATTTTAATTTTCAGAAAATATTTTCAGGTTTCAGGACCTGTTTGCAATTTTCAAATTTTAAAAATTCAGTTTTCAGAAATTTTATTTAATTACATAATTGCCCGAAAGGACCAAATCTGTCTAATTAAAAAAAAATTAGAATCTGAATCTGAATATTTAAAACTGCAGTTTCTAATCCCGAAATTTTTTTTTTAAAATCACCGTGGCATTTAGGGGTGGCGCTGCGACTCTGAGGCAAGCGATTTAAAAAATTAATTTTAAGCTTTCGGGATGAGCGGTCGCGCTTCGATAAACCCAGTGGCCACAAGACTCCATCGTGGAGTTGCGGAGGCGCTGTCAAAACCCTAGCAAGCGTCGCGGCGTTCCATTGTGGAGTCGCGGCGCATCTACCCTAGAAACGCAAAATTCTGCAATTCTTTAACCCTAAAACTGGTTCAGAGTCAGATTTGCATTGCAGATTCAACCTCGTATCCCTTCACCATTAAACAACACGTTCATCAACCATCATCTAATCCCTTCCCGTTCTTCGTTTCAGTGCACCATGTTCGAAATGAACCGATAACGCACATCAACTTAGAAGAGTTAGATTGGAATGACTTCCTCGATTACATCATTGTTCAATAGTTTAAGAGACAAGGATTATGCGTTCTTGAAATTTAAGGTTTTAAAGCTTCTTAACGATAAAAAATTAGATTTAAACAAATCCTAACTCATATTATCATTAATAAACATTACATAATCACACAAAACAGTCCAGGCTTTGATACCACTGTAGGGTTTTTGTCGGGTTAGTACACACAGTGAAATTTGAAAATTTATGTTTCGAACCCGACGGGCGGTCAAACTGATGGATGATTATATAATGTAAAACACATAGATAATTGTAATACTTCGAACGAATACTTACAGTTTAGCAAATCTGGAATCTTCAAACTTCAATTGTGTAATCCGAGGGTGAGCATGCAATTGTTCCTCGATTGCAAGTCTAAGACTCTGATGTAATTACTCATTTGGAAAGCTAGGAAATCCAGCAGAGTTTCAGCAGAGAATAATTCTTGTGAATTGGATGTATTAAAATAATGATTGAACCCTCTATTTATAGCTGAAAAAATCAGCTAGGGTTTTCAAGTGGGTTAGGCCCAAAAACCGAGACAGAGTGGGTCACTTCGGACCCACTGGACACGTGGCGCCGCGGCGCTGAGTGGGAGGCGTCGGGGCCCTGGCTATGTCTACTGCGTTGGCCAACGACTTAGTCAATCTAATACCATATGAGAATCTGAGTGTTCTCTCGAAGATACATTCGAGTAATGAATCATAATCTTGACTCAACTACCACCTTTAATCTACGTCGCAATATACCCAATACAAGTCGCGTCTCAACCTATAAGGCATTTGAGCTTAGGACATGATCAAAGTATATTACTTTGTGAACAAGGTGTGTATCGACCTCAAGTCTAAGGACTTCTATCTCTCACACGCTGATGACACTTTAAACATATATAACAAACAGTACATCAACAGGGTATACCAATACTTCTACAAGTATTTATGTGTTCATCACGAGTTGTCATAACTCGTAGCAGGTGATACATACTACATCCCCTAAGTATATGATGCAAATCACATGTCGACTTATCACATATCATCGATATCCCATTCTCTATGATCATTAGTCGAGGCAATTTAAGAGTTACGTTATATTATTAATCTCTCACATTATTAATAACCACGTAACCTCTACGGATGCAATTATAGAATATTACAGACAATCAACAAATAATTCAATAGCTGCAAATGCCATAATATTAATCTCCATTAATATAAATATGAATGTGTATAAAGTACTTGTCCTAATACAGATTGTCTCTAGGATATAAATTTACTTTCAACACGTACAATCATATTATTAACTTACACATTAAATTTTTTAAGGTTATGAATATAAAAGGCATGTGAGTTATGAATATATATTAGTGCAAATTAAAATTACTTCATCCTCTTAAATGTCTTTTTTAGCAATGGATGTACACAATTAACCAAAGGCATGATGTTGTCACTCATTTAAAATAATTTGAATAAAATTCTAGAATCATGAAAAAATCCGTTCCATCGATCCTGACTAGAATATTCTTTTGTCAATATGCAATAACTGTATAAGAAAACGAAGAAATGAGGGGGGGAAAGAGCAAAGAATTCACTAAAGAGAGGTGGCATATTGTAAGAGTATATGAATGTGTTATTAGGAGTATTTAAGAAGGGAGCTTTAAGTTTTTCAACATAATCAGGAGAGTTAAAAAGAAATGACTACGTGATTTATTGCTATGCTACGTGAGGTGACTCAACCAAACGGTTACTTGAGTTTTATTACAAAGGAATATTTACTTTATGTGATGCTTTTGTTAATCCATTTAGTTAGTAGATTATTTAGAGAAAAAATAGGAAAAAAAAAGATAAGTAGAATCCTTGCATAGCTAAGCATGGTCTTGTAACTTAGATTTTTTCTTTAAAAGCATATAGGCGAGTATAGTATGTGAAGCAAACAAGCAAGCAAATCTCTGCATTGGTGCTTTCTTGTAATCTTTGTTCCACGGCATTGACACTCTAGTCTAGCGTGTAGAGGGGACCTTAGGTTGGCCGAAAGTGATCACACAGAAGTCGGGTTACTTAGCCTTATGTATCCCTTTTCATATTCTCTGGAAAGCGCCACATAACAAGTATCGTGAAATGTGTGGTAGTATACAATTAATTGAAAGCTTTGAAAGAGCTATTACCATTTCGAAGGAATAAAATTGATTATCAATAAAACATTATATTGTAGTAAGTCTCAGATACACCTATTGAGTTTCAAAGATATTGGCAAAAGTGATTCTTCATATTAAGACTAAAAATAATGGGAAGATTGAATATCTTCATATAACAACAATTTATAACGGGTAAGATTTAAATTGTGAAAGGTTATCCCGCTTTTCTCCTGTTTGTACTACACAAGTTAAGCAATGATGATGTGATCACATGCTAACAAATATCAGTTGCATGACCGGTTAGTAATTGAGAATTGAGAAGGATGCATTTTAAAGTATTATAAGATTCTCCAAAAAAAATCTCTTATGCTGCTTATGATAAATTGACTACTAGATCAGATGAAGTTGGAATCAGGTCCCTATTTTCTTGAAATATATGAAACCTCTGAGTTGTAATTGCGGTTACAAGGAAATGGGAAAGAGCAACAAGAACAAGAGTTACAATCTGGAAATGGAAATGGAAATGGAAACAAGAAACAACTACTATAAGTATTTGCTGATTCGGGTGTTAGCACCCTGTCCTTAAGATAATATTGCCCCGTATTAATCCTTTAACGGTTATTGGCAACTTGTCTCCCAAGATAAAACAACAATAAACAATTGAACAAAGGATAGCTCAAAGTGTTTACTAAAAAGAAGAATTTTTTGAGTGTATGAAAGACAGCAAGAGAAGAAGAAGTTTCAGATTTCAAGTGTGTTCTTCAAATGAGCTTTGAGTCTCAATTTATAGTGTGATGAAGATGACTTCTCATCTAGCCAAGCAAGAGAAGAAGAAGTTTCAGATTTCAAGTGTGTTCTTCAAATGAGCTTTGAGTCTCAATTTATAGTGTGATGAAGATGACTTCTCATCTAGCCAAGTAATGGCCTTGAATGACCATGTACTGACACTTAATATGGGGTTACAATTCAGTCAAATAATGACTGAATTCATGTGGGAAATAATAGAGGTTTACTGCTCCAAAATCACCCAAGAGTCATGTCTTTTCGTCTCCCGTCGTGCTCACTGGACCCGAAGCGTCGCGGCCCTTCAGGGAGGCGACGCGACGCTTGATGGACAGTAGCTATTGGAATCGAAGCGTCGCGGCTCTTCGGGAAGACGCCGCGACGCCTAAACTCCAATAACCTCTAGTGAATTTTTCACGTCACAGGCGCCGCGGCGTTGGCTGGAGGCGCCGCGGCCCTTCGAGGCTCCGCGGAGTTTTCCGACTTGTTTTTTCTTTTACACATCGTACACTTCTTCCTTCATTTACCAACGTGAAACCATCGTCATTTGGCCCAATAACCGTCTATCATTTCATGTCTCAAACATTTTGTATACGTACCAATATCTCTTTCACTAAGAAAATTTACGATTTTTGGTACAACGTGTGCACGTGTGTCAAAACGAGATTTCCGACGTGCGAGACCCCAATTGTTCTAGTCATAAATAATAGGATTAAATTTATTTCACGTTAATAAATTTCCAACAAAAACTGGTATACATTAAAGTGTCATCAATGTATTTATTCTTTTCAAACTCATATATAAACTCCCCTCACTCAACATCAAACTCCCCCTTAAGTGAGAATTGTTGCATCCTTGCCATCCAATCAAATGTTTGTATTTTTCAGCTAAAATATAAAAATTAATACTCACACTTGATTGTAGCTAGTAAAAATTGACCGAACATATGAATCTGAGGCGTCAAAATAATTCCAGATAAAAATATAAAATAAATTTTGAGAAAACACGTTTGAAATCACATTCAAGGTCACAAAAGCACAATCTCCTTAACATGCACCAACTGCCTAACCTTCTACAATCTATTACTCTATTAAATTATAATGTGTTCTGGCAAAAGACTTAAATGTTGTATTAAAGATGAATCTAAAAATAACTGCCAGGAAGCTTCGGATGAACTGAGATATTATACATTTATACTACAATATGGCAATATGCCAAAGGAAGCTTTTCATCGAATTGTGGAGTCTGGTATTCATATCAAGTAACGATACCAAAAAAAGGCAGTCTGATGCACTAAGCGCCCGCTATGCGCGGAGTCCGGGGAAGGGTCGAACCAATTTAAAAGAAAACACATGCAAGCAGAAAATTGTTAGGCTATCGAGAAAACTATAGGAGAAAGGAACATCAAGAGGAAAGCAACTTCCTAGAGAAATTGAACAAACTTTCATGAGGAACAAGAGAGCAGAATTACTATAAAACACGATGGTAAAGAATGCCAAAGATTCAGGACATCCATATTTCAGCACCAAGAAAAGGTGAATTGCTTTAATCATATTATAAGCCGCGCACAAAGAGGTTCTTAGGAATGTTAAAATTCCCAGCAAAAGATCTAAAAGTGAAACAATAACAAACTACGACCAGCTTAAGCAAAGGGGGGAAAGGACAGGAATAAGAATAGAACTAAAAATCTCCCGAGCAAATTCACAATTCAGGCTAACTGCAAAAAGTGAAAAGATGAAACACGATTCTCACTGGCATTACTTCCCACCATCCCAAAAAGTCAACCTTGCAATTTTTACAACTTTAAATTGGAACAAATGAAGCCAGTTTTCCATCACATATACTGCATCACCAAGCGAATCAGCAATCAAAATTTGATAAAGCAGCTAAGGTACATAAATATTCATGCCTCAAGAAACCACTTGGGCAAAAAGTTTTTGTAGAAACATGTGGACAACAAAAAAAGATGCAGACCTTTAGTTGAAGCTGAATCCACCGGAGGGCACAGAGACCTCGCCACCTCCAAACTGAAAGCCCTGTTGGGGTGCATCACCAGGTGGCATCGTCTCGTCATCTTCTTCCAACCAGTACGTCTCAAGAATCTTAACTGCCTTTTCATAAATCTCTTGATTGTCATGGATTTGAAGATTCTCAATTTTTTCTACACCTTCAGCATCATCAATCAGCTGAAGATAATAATTTAAATCTGCTGTCCGACCCAAGTTCTTCTCAGCTTCCCCAGCCTTCAAAATATTTTCAAGCCCTTCAAGACAAACTGTGACAATCCTTGGGTCAGGACAAATGAGGAGATCACACAATGGTTTGATACAACCTTGACTAACAAGGTACCTGCAGGTAATGAAAACATAAACCAAGCATGTCTCAGTGTATGACGATAGATCATGGTGCACACCAACCAGAATATCAAAATCTTACTTGATCTGCTCATGTGAACCACCAGACGTGGCATTTGAGATTGCCCATGCAGCCTCCTTTTTTATATCCAACTCCGCATTTTGTAGCAAATTAATAAGGGGACCAAAAATATCGGCCTCAACCACACACTGCAGCATAGAAAGATTAACATAACCATAAAGCACAAGTGAAAACAATATATATTATACATCCTCAAGAAAGAAGGGTCATGATAAAGGGGAATTCTTTTTCTAGTCCAGTTCTTTTTCTTTGGGAAGGAAAGGGGGTTGACAGGGGGAGCAATATTAATAAAAACATGCCATGAAACCAGAATTACATGCCCAGCACTACCTGAATTTGCGCCCTGTTGCCAGCTGTGATGTTTGAAATTGTCCAGCAAGCTTCCTTCTTAATACTCTTCTTGTGACTACCATTCAACAAGTTCAAAAGACAGGGCAAAGCCTGATGGTTAATGATACACTGAAAAGAGATTTTATTAGTAAGAAAGTTAGCCTCGGCATTTGACAACAGACAACAAGATACTAAAAGAAGGATTTGATTAGTTAGAAAAATAAGCTTTCATGATCTGACATTATAAAACAAAACCACATAAACATAGTTTCAACCCCAAAAGAAACGAAACAGAATTAAAAGGAAGACACAAAACTAGCAACCACAACAAGAAATTGCAATTTAGAATGTGAATCACTCTCTGACAAAATTCCACCCAAGGTAGGTTAAGACAGATAAAACTTCAGAAGAAGACATCATCTTCTCAATTATCTTACCATATTTCTGTAGTGCTGGGTATAAACAAAGATAGACATAATAGACGAAAAATACCCCTATATTATAAAGGTGAACCAAATTTGTATTTATTAGCCTTTGAAGAATGTATATTGTGAACCAAACATAAGAACATGCATAGCACAATCAAGAATAACGAAAACTTTAAGTAAATAATAATATACATGAATATTATATTCATGTATAATATTAATAAAAATAATTTTTTTAACAACTTGAGTAAGAAATACACTAAGAAAATCCAACTGATAATAATACAATTATAATAAAGCCCAAAAACCTATGATGTCTTACAAATAAAGCATATAACAATAGTGATTTAGCTAAAACAAAGTTCAAGTGAAGGCATAAAAGAGTTTTTTTATTGACCATAAATTAAAATTCAGGCGAAGGCAAAAAAATAGTTTTTATATATATTATAATCCAATGAGGCTCATATCTTGATCTTATTCCCACCTCAACAGGGACTAATTTAGTCTCTTATTCTCAGACAAAAGGGACTAACATGACTTGTTCCCTTAATACATTTTTTTGGCATTTCAAAGACAGGACAAGGGGGATGATGCAGGCAAATGGAAGTTACATCACTTCCTCACAACAACTAAACATGCACTGTGTTTAGATAGATCACTGAAAACAAAGAATCATAAAATAAATTCAGTGTGCTGTAGCTCCCACTTGCCATAAGCTTTGACTGAACCTAAAAATATTTCCAGTTCCTTCCACCATTAAAATGCAGTGATAATTGTATCAAATGCAGCAAACAAACAGCTGTTGTATCATCGGCAAGTGGATAATTTGGAAAAACATTACCATCCATTAACACTTTACCTGAGTTTGCGTATCATCTCCAGTCACAATATTTCCAACAGTCCGAAGAGCAGGGATCAAAACTGATGGAGATGGGTGACTGAAATATTTAAATCAGTCATTCAGAATCAAGACATACAAAAACTAACCCATATAATAAGAGGAAATTTTCAGCTCTTCATAATCCACAAATAAACTGAAACAACACAGAGTACTTACAGTAATAACTCAACCAAACGCGGGCATACTCCAGAATCAATAACAGCTTGAATTTTATCATTTGTACCATCAGAGAGATATGAAAGTGCCCAACAAGCATCAGTCAAAACTTCTTCATCAGTTGAATGATTAAGTTGTTGAAGAGCTGGAAGTGCAGGCCTTGTCTGCACAATTGAGTTCACATGTTTAGATATGTATAGAATATCAAATCGCCATTCTTGTCCTTTGTGGTGTTACTATGAAATTAACGCACCTAAGAATGATACAAATGTATAAACTGCAAGAATAAGGACATGCACGACATGCTAAAGGTACAATAAATGACAGTACCTTAACAATGATATTTTTTAAATGATAGTTTTAATAATTTTGTTCAACAGTATCAACAAGAAAATCACATATAGTTATTTACGGAAATGACAAAGAAGCTTGCACTCGTAATTTGTTCTGAACCAACTACTAACGAGAATAAAAATGGCTTACCTTTCTTCTAGTAAAAAGACATATTGGGTTGGCAGGTCAAGTATATCTAGACATCCGTGCTGATTGTGTTCAAGATCCTTAATTTAAAGCCTCACTGGGTACAAAACCCAAAAGTTTTTCAAGGATTGAGCTCAATGAAAAAGCATGAACTGCCTATCAGCTTTTGAGAAAGATGGGGAAGGAACAAACTACCAAGCAACACTTTGGATTGGCAAATAAAATTAATTATTTCTCAGCATCACTAATGAAGAATGTGACTAATAATGAACCCTGTAGACGTGTAAAATCTGCTACACTAGATCTTTACAAGTGAAAGAGTGATTATCAGTAATCATGTCTTAAGGAGCCACCTGATCAAAAGCAGGCTGTGGTTTGCCTCTGCAGAAATTTGAAAGTGTCCAAGTTGCATTTCTCAACATAGAGAGCTTGGCATTTGGATTCAGCTGAGCCAGTAAGGGACCCAAAGCTCCGCAGCTAAGGACGAGATCGCGGCATTTTGGGGAATCACCAGCAACATTTCCAAGAGCCCAGACAGCCTAAATGAGGAAAGGGGACATGTACTCAATGCCATAAGTCAAACAATAGTGTTGAATAACTGAAAACAGTACACAGAGAGACAAACAACCATAAATAACTTATGGAAGTCTAAATTTGCTTCTACTAGTGTATACCTGCTCTCGCACATCATCACTTGGAGACCCAAGAAGTCTCACAAAAATTGGGACTGCACCAGATTCAATCACCACCTTGGTATGCTCAGATGTCCCCGAAGCAATATTTGTGAGAGCCCATGCTGCCTCAAACTAAAATCATTGAAAGTAAAAAAGGTAAGGCGCTATAACACTACTTTTCATCCCCTTAGGGAACAGAAAGCAAGGCAGTAAATACCTGAAGTTGTGGAAAGTCATCCCTCATAAGAAACTGAACAAACCGAGGAACAACACCTCCCTGAATTACTTCCTCAATTGGGGGACTCCTTTCTGTAAAAAAAATATGATAAGAGATTAACCGAAAGTCCAAGTAACCACGAGGGAGGAGAAAGAAAAGAATATCACAAACCCATAATTACCTATCGAAAGCAGCTTCCGAAACTGAGTAGTAGCTTCAAGCTGTAGATTGCCATCTTCCGTCCAAACACCCGTAACCATTGCTGGTAAATTCTCCAGCTGCAAACAAAAACATTTACCCGCTATCCATTTCCCCATGTAAAGGACACAACACCGCCCGTTTGCAGAAAAGAATACTTCCGATAAGTCAAACACAGTAAAAGGAAACTAGTTATAGAAAGCCTCCATCTGATATGAAAGAAAAGCCACATATATACAATAAAGGTAAGGTCTGCGTCTAGACACCACACTTTGTGGGATTGCACTGGGTATGTTGTTGTTGTTTATCCAAACACTTAAACCATCACTAGCGCAAGGTCAACAGTATTCAGCCGATCTAAATTTACTGGTAAGTAAGAATAAAATGAAGATAGGGTTGACCTTGGCGGTCTGAAGAGGAACAGTATTAGATTGAAGGCCTTCACATCGTTTCTTCTGCAAGTTTTCCTCTCTCTTATTCTTACGAATCTCAACCATGTTGTCCTCCCTTCTCCGCCGACCTTCATCCGCATCGACAGCAACTTTGTACCGGTTCCGGCGAACCTCGGTTCTCGCGCTAGGCCTCAACGACATCCTTCAAACCCTAGCAAAGAGAGCGTAGCAAGGGTTTTGATTTTGATTTTGATTTTGATTTTGATTTGGAAGGGGAGAGGGAAAAAGGAGGCTTTTATACACACACAAAAAAGAATGTTGGGAAGATGGGCATGGATCGGGAGTTATTTACGGATTAAGGACTCAATTTGAATTTGAAGATGAGTGAAACCTCAATCCGCAGGACAGTATAATATTTCACCAACAACTAAATACACGTCCCCAAAACTGTAAAGTTAAGGAACCCACCGCCATTTCTCGAATCTAATAATAACAAAACACAACTATTGAAATATTAAGGGGTCGGGTTTGAAAACAAATTATTTCATGAATATAATGAAATTGAATAATGACGTGATTATTAGTTGATATTTGTCTACTGATTTATATTTGGTTCATTATATTAAAAATGGGATACATAAACAACAACAACAATGGATATATCACTCTAGTCCCACAGATATATGAGGTATAATATAAACATGTTTTTGGTTTAAAGTGGATAAAATGAGATAAATTTTTACTTTCAATTTTAACAATGTCTTTCTTAAGAAAAGCTTTGGAGAAGGGAAATGTGGCATTTATTATTTTATCCCGAAATTAGTAATCACACATGTATATGGGGTAACATTCGATCTTGACATGTGGACAAATCAGGAGATGACATGTATGAAGAAATGGTGTGGTAGGCGGGGTTCAACAGCTGCAGCGCTGATCCTGACACGTAGGCATGTCTGAGGTGGTCAATCTTATTCATTGAGGATCCAGAATCTCGGCAAAATTCCGCCTAGCTCCAGAGAGCGATACTGAAAATGCGATCGAAGTCAATCAGGATAAGTCCACTTAGTAATAGTTCCCAAAGAAATTAGGATTAATTCCTATAGGATCTCAACCACTATGTAATGACTAAAACATGCAGATAATGGCTATTAAGGAGGTGGCACATGATGTATAAAATGTTACTTAGGATTAGGCTTATAAATTACCTCTTTCCTTCACATGTATCTCGTTTGATTCTTCATCACAAAAACTATTATTTCACATCATTGTTGTGTAACACCTCGTACCTTCGGGCTATGGTTTGAACTGTACAATGGGAACATGATGAAACCAAGATGAGTAGTGTAGAAAGTATTTTGAAAACTAATCAAGGCATAATAAGGGTCTTAGGAAAAATTAGAGTCATAATCTACTCTATGGAGCATGTTTTTAAGTGAATTTAGACCTCACTTAAATCGAGTTTATGGATAAATTTATAAGAAATTTGGAAAAACTTACTCATGAAAGTTGTAGCCCTTTGAATGCTCTTTCCATTCATATAAGGCTCAGGTCAAACAAAGGTCTGTACAAAAAGTTAAGGCCGGTTTAATGAAGACGTGTAAAATGAAAATCCCGATTCTTCTAGGATTAGATTTTGAAGTCCAAGCCTCTATGATAACCTATAAATACAACCCCAAAACGTTTTCCGTGAGGATTTTCAATCAGAGTTGCTACAAACACCTAAGTCGAGTTCTTATTCAAATCCCTATGTCAATTATATTAAGTTAACATTAGATTAACACCGAATCATTATTTGAAATCGCTAGATTTTGGAAAATCCATTCAATGTCGAATTTGGAATGAAGCTTTGAGATTTCTTAAAAAATGATAAGCCTCCTCCCCTCATTAATTGATTATATGGAGTTATTATTATGTTTTAGACATTTAATGGTTGGTAGAATCATGAAATAATTGATTTAGATGCACTCCATCAAACGGAAAACCCTAATAATTTTGTTGTAGATTTTCCCTCCGACCAGCCAGCTTCTGTTGGCATTTGCTGATAATTTAACTGTTGGATCCAGCCCAAATTTTAATAGAGTGATCATAACATATAGGTATTAAATATGAATGGTGGAGATCTGATTTGGAGGTATAGAGTAGTGAGGTTTGAGCTATGAACGGTAACTACGAAAATCGATGAAAACTCTTCTCAAGGTTTCAAGTTCAAAGCTTTGGGTTTCTTCTTCAAAAGTGTAGACTTTTTCTTCAAGTTTTGGAGTGATTAAGTTATGTAGAGCTTCTATCCACGTGTGGGGACATCATTGCTCTTCCCAATTCCACATTTATCCATGAAACATAGACTAGTGAGGGTCTTGTCCCAGTGCAGTTCAATAATTCAGACTCGTGTGAGAGGTTTCATAGACTAGTCAATCATGTCATGTTGGGTATTCAGTTATGTTTAGCCTTGTGGGCTACACTATCATATTTTCAGACAATTTTCACACTTATATTTTAAAATAATATTTTCAGTATTATTATGATATTCAAATATTGTATCTTGATTATTCATGTTTTAAATTATATTCTGCATTAGTACATGTCTCATGTTGACTCAGTGTAACACCTCAGAATTTTGGACAATGATTAGAGAACTTTAATGTAGGCAAGTAGACCCGGACCCCGGAAAGTGTATGTTATGTTTACATATGCTAAAAAGGAAATTAGTATACAAAAAGGATGTGATCCCGAAATAATTCTGGATACAACAAGTGTGACGATGGGAGTTGGAAATAACTTTGGAGTATGCATAAAGATGTTGTGGACTAGTGTCACATTAGAAGAATTATGACATTGGGTATAAGAAGATTTTATAAGTTATTAGAATATAAATGAAGTGGAATCTGGGATTAATTGTGTGTGTGCAATTGAGTAATTATGGGATTGATTATTTAATGGAAGGATGACTACTTTATGGGGGGGCGTGTACGCGTGGCTCTAAAGGAGAAGGTCCGAAGTGACTAATGCCTAAGTAGGCTAAGGTGGAGGACATAATGATGAACCTATTTAATGACATTTTATGTTTAGGGATCATTGCATGTTCACGGTGGGAGTTCATATTGTCACGACCCGAACTCGGGCGGATCGTGCCTTACCCCGCACCCCAAAGAGTCATACATCGAGAAAATCAGAACATAAATCAATAACATAAAATAACTAAGTATAAACAATAACTCGTGAAAACTTGTCTTTCAGATATATATAGAAACAACAACTCTTTCAACTGAATGCTTTAATCTTTTTACAAACCCCGCCCACAACAAGATTCTGCACTTACGAATGATATGACAACAACGACGATGGTTCGCCATACCCACGAATGTAAGCACCTACAACAACAGTGGACTATACGAAGATAAGCCTCCGAGGAACGCGAGCTTCAACGCCGAATTGTGACCACAAGGCGAGGATCAACGATCGCGTACTTTACTCGCAGATGAACGCGGCCGAAGGAGGTCGATAACAGTACCGAGTATGTGAAATCGAAAATATCAGAAATGAAATCATAGTAGTCTATATAAAGCGGAGACATGTATGATAACCAAACTACGATTCACAATAAATAAGCAAATATATCAAGTCGTGACTCACGCCTCGGTCATCACTCCAATATAACAATGGGTCTCACGCCCACAACATCAATCATGCCCGTGGAATACCTTCCTCACCGCGATCGATGATAGAAAAGCACCAAGGAATACACATGAACAACAGGTCCCACTGTGTCCAAATAAAGCGACGGTAAGTACGAAGGCATAGCCGACTACTAACACCACGATACTAACAAGGTCATAAAATGTATCATGATATCTGTGCACTGGCCACATGATCAAAGCCGGTCGCCGCTCGCAATATCAAATGCGCGCGTAGCCACGAAACTCCTCGCAGCCCGTGATAGGCCAATCTCATCGCCCGCGTGAGGTATAACCCCGCGTCGAGTAGCTACTCCGGATCGCCCCGACTCGCGATCGCACGCCACATGCACCGCATGACCATAAAGGCCGCACACTAACACGGAACTCGTAGCTCGCGATAGGCCGGGACCCGCATGAGGTATTCTCGAATCATGGTCCTGCATCACTCGAGTCTACCCCGACGGAGGCGGCTTAACCCGGAAACACGGTGAGTGGTATAAATACCAACATAACGCTTTATCGTTTAAACAAAGATAAGCACAATCAAGGGAAAATCCCTTTACACAAACATCACGTATACTAACACACGTAGCATCCTAATATGATTACTTATCAAATCAACACGAAGGTATTACAAGGCTATCACAAACCAATACAATCAAGTTATTCACACATAGGTACCTTCTACTATATGATTAACGAGATCGGGTTTTTATCCCCAAAGTACTTTATACAATAACTCTTTAAAGATATGTTACTTCACAAAACCACACAATACGTAGTATATGAAAATAGAGTGATTATCTTTCAAGTAAATCAAAACACTTACCTTTGTAAAATCAAGTAACAACATTATTTTCCAAACGCCCAAGTTTGCCTAATTTCAAATGTTCACGGTTCTTATTTTAGAAAGGTTTCAGATTTCATAGTCTTATTCATTTAAGAATATAATTCTCTTTTAAACTATCCGAGAAACATAAGCCTTATGTGAGTAGGATATTCTTGTTTATAACAATCTTATTACGTGACCGTGATCTAGAAACATCATTTTGTCTCATCTTAGCTTCTATGCGGATGGAAGTTTCTACCGATTTTAATAATACTAAATCACAAAACATTTCCTTTATTAACGCCGCATGGTTTGTCGATACACATTCGATTTCAAATCAAGAAACATTCTTAAGCCGTTATACCTAACTTTCCATAAAGCTAGTATAACTCTTAAGTTTTCAACAACCAAGTATTACTCCTTCTTTCAAAATGATTCAAAAATCTTTTGAAATACTTCAAGTTCTTTATTAACACATAACAAGTCAGTTATAGTTCAAATCAGTTACCTTTTAAAACCACAAGTATTTCTTACCAACATAAAGTCATTATAACCAACTTCCCATAAAGCCGTTATAACACTTTATGTTTTAAACCAATCAAATACATTTAGCACATGTACGTCTACCGTACTACATAGTTCACACATATCATGCTAGAAGAGATAGGAAGAGGTTCACATACCTCGCGACGATTATCGACTAATAGCAAAACGCCCAAGTACCTCAAACCGTCGGCTACTCCTTAAGCCAAGTAGATCGCGCCACGCCGTAGTACTCAACCTATAAGGCCACAAGGCGCTTATTAACATTTAGATCTTATCGTAGAACATTCTACGTAAGAAAGACTCTCCCGCAATGGCAGCGTAAATCTCCTCCTTTATCGAGGCCGCTACCAAGCCAACGTGGGGTTTGCACGCCTAACCTGGACGTGTGCGATTCTACTACACAAAGAAAGCTACACAAGTCCATCAGAATACCCTATGTAATTACGATCAAGACTCTTCTTTGAAAAGGTTTCTTATTATTCAGCTTAAGTCAAAAGACATTGCGATAACTACGCTCGATTCTATATATAGTATACTTCAACTATATAATCATAAAACATGTAATTTCCAATTACAATAGAGGACAAGATATTTACCTCGATAAGCCCATAATTATCCGAGTTTAAATGTCGATCTGAGCAAGGTTTAGCTCCTACTCGTGCGCTCAGGCCCGCTCCAAACAACCCAGAAGTTCTAACCAACTTCTACTTATACTCCAACTAACCATGGAGATTTTCCTTAGGGTTTCGGTTTTGTGTGGAAGGGAAGTATAATAGTATTCTGGGCTTTTCAGATAAGTATAACCTTAGAATACTACAAGGTATACTGCTAAGGTAATTTGGGCATTATAACAATACTTTTTAGAGTATTTCTACCAAGAGGGGGGGTATTTATACGAAAACAACTAGGCTAGGGGTACCCGGCTAGCACCACAAGAGGGGGGGTGTATACCCCTCGGCCTACCCCAGTGGGGAACTCGACGAGGGGAGGGGATGGTGTTGGGCGAGAACACTACTAAGAGAGGAGGATTTTTAACACTTAGAGATTTGTAGAATGGATGAAGAAGTCATCAAAGAGGTATTTATAGGTCTAGCAAAGGCCAACGATGGCGAGATCTTGCCAAGTGCAAGGCAAGTGTAGGGCCAAGATCTTGCCAAGTGCACCTTATCCATCTACCACAAAAATATCCTACCAACCCCTTGACCAAACAATGGCCATTTCGTCCACTTGAACCGCCCACAACGTGCTCCAATGAGAGGGTGCCAAGTGGCGCCCTCTTGTTGGTCCAAAATGTTTCGTCTCTCGGAAAAATCCGCAAAAATTAAAAATGACATAGCCGGAATTTTCCCTACGAAAGCTGTGAAAACGTTTCGTCGAAAAACGACTCTAACCGGGTGTTGTGCACAAAAATAAATCGGCCAAGCTTATTCTCAAGTTCAAATTTTTCTACGTACGTCCTTACGTACATACTCTGAAAATACGGGGTATAACACATATGTCTAGTAGGCATCTTTTGAATCATTTTAACTCTTTACCATTTCAATAGTTTTAAGTATCACTTCATAGACAGTAGGTCGTGGATTATACAGAACCCTTCAAATCTTTTATTTCTTTTATACGAATTAGAAATTGGAAGAAAACCACAAGCAGCATACTACAATCAACTCTGGTTCCATTTTTTTAAGAGGAGGGGACGTCCAGCAACTATAATGGAAAGTTCTATTTTAAATTTAATTTCGAGTTGTTAAGCTTGTATTCGAGGTATGTTAAGGCAAATTATTTCTTTCTTTTGGCATGTTCCATATAATGAAATATAATCGTGATATGGTTACATAATTTATTCTACTCCTAGAAGTTATGAATAATCATGTTATTGATTCCTATGTTGAAAGCATGTCTAAATTGTTTCTAAGTCCCTAATGAGACATATGAAAAAGATGATAATGATATTCACAATGGTTAGAGCACTTTAATGTAGGCAAGTAGACCCGGACCCCGGAAAGTGTATGTTATGTTTACATATGCTAATAAGGAAATTAGTATACAAAAGGATGTGATCCCGAAATAATTCCGAATACAACAAGTGTGACGATGAGAGTTAGAAATAATTTTGGAGTATGCATAAAGAAGTTGTGGACTAGTGTCACATTACAAGAATTATGATATTGAGTATAAGAAGATTTTATAAGTTATTAGGATTTAAATGAAGTGGTATCTGGGATTAATTGTGTGTGTGCAATTGAGTAATTGTGGGATTGATTATTTAATGGAGGGATGACTACTTTATGGGGGGGGGGGGGGGCGTGTACGCGTGGCTCTAAAGGAGAAGGTCCGAAGTGACTAATGCCTAAGTAGGCTAAGGTGGAGGACATAATGATGAACCTATTTAATGACATTTTATGTTTAGGGATCATTGCATGTTCACGGTGGGAGTTCATATGTTCAGTAGGCATCTTTTGAATCATTTTAACTCTTTACCATTTCAATAGTTTTAAGTATCACTTCATAGGCAGTAGGTCGTGGATTATACAGAACCATCCAAATCTTTTATTTCTTTTATACGAATTAGAAATCGGAAGAAAACCACAAGCAGCATACTACAATCAACTCTGGTTCTGTTTTTTAAGAGGAGGAGACGTCCAACAACTATAATGGAAAGTTCTATTTTAAATTCAATTTCGAGTTGTTAAGCTTGGATTCGAGGTATGTTAATGCAAATTATTTCTTTCTTTTGGCATGTTCCATATAGTGAAATATAACCGTGATATGGTTACATAATTTATTCTACTGCTAGAAGTTAAGAATAATCATGTTATTGATTCCTATGCTGAAAGCATGTCAAGATTGTTTCTATCTCCCTAATGAGGTATATGAAAAAGATGATAATGATATTCACAGTATCGTCAAAGGTACAAAGGTAATATGTCACCTGTTGAAATTGAAATACGGTGTTGTCATTCATGCATTTTTCATTTGCATTGCATTCACATATTACATTGAACTACTTGTGTTATGCACATTACTATATGGTAAATATTATATATATGTAAGGGATATGGGGAAAGGGAAAGGCGTTATATACGCACACCACTTGCAGCTGGTACAAACTATCACAAAAGAGCCCTAAGAGGCCACATATCATGTCTGTGTGGCCTAAATGGATGTCTGTGTGGCCAATACGATATGATATGAATGCCTGTGTGGCCAATATAACCAGATGCCCACAGAGGAGGTTATGGGTAAGATGCCTGTGTGGTCGTAGTATACCGCATATGCATCATGCATGACATTTATGTATATTATGCCCACAGAGGTTGTTATGAAAAGAAAGACGTCTGTGTGGACATCAGTATACTACATTGATATTGCATAACATTTAGACATATGTATTAGGGCCGCCGGGCGTATGCTTGTTGGTCGGTATTTACATTTGATTATGATACTTGGCTATGTTATTTCTTATGCCTGACATACTCAGTACATCAGTCGTACTGACGTTCCTTTTGTCGGGGGACGCTGCGTTTCATGTCTGCAGGTTCATTTAAAGAGAGTGATGGTTCACGCTGGTAGGTTGCTGGTTCAGCTGATGTTGGAACACTCTATTTGTTTCAGAGTTGCAGTCTAGTCTTAATATGATATTTTAATGTTGTATACTCTTTTGAGGCTTGTAGACAGGTGTCCTGTGGATAGTGGTTTTGTATGACCTTATCGGCCTTGGTGTGGGAATGTATATATATGTATAAATCGGTTTTTTGGTGAAGAGTTTTTATAAATCTTTTTCGGCTTAGTCCATGCTTACTTGTGATTATATGTTGATGGTGTGATTTGGGGTATCCAGCGGGTGGGATCTGGATGTCCGTCGCGGTCCTCCGATTTGGATCGTGACACTCATCCAGTCATGTGATTCGCTCGATCACATATAGTCAGACATCGAATATCGTGTTATGTCCATGCCCAGATTTGAGACGTGACAAGTTGTTCAAACTTTTAAGTTCTACAATTCCCAAAGCTATTATTTTCGAGAGACTGTTGTCAAGCAATTCTCCCAGAGACTACATGATTGTTATTCCACATAGAATGTGGTATCAAAATATTAATTACCACAATTGTGCAATAATAATTTTGAGATTGCTAATCTCAGATTAAAAAAATTATATCATGGAATAGCATAATATCATAATTTATTTTGAAATTATAATCTCTTATCCCACTAATCAATCGACCCCTAAGTTGCTCTTTACTAGTTACTACATTAAAAAAAATTAAATTTTAGTTCTAGTCAAACTCCTTCACCTCTTGGAGTAAGTTTGTTTGGTGAAGTTATTAAAAAATAAAAGGGAGAATTTTTAAAAAAACTTCGCTCTTTTGTATTTCACCATGTTATGCTTAACCTCATTATTTTTAATACTTTATAATAATTATTTTAAAACTGCAGTTTGACTAATTTACTCTTTTTTGGTATTTTATTAATGATTTTATGAATACCTTCATTAATAAAAAAAATTAAAAACACTAAAAGCCCTCCTTAATTTTATGTAAAAGCACTGGTTCCACATTCTTTTCCCCTTTAATCTTCAATTTGTTTTTTGTTAAATTCTTCAGTTTTCTTTACAATAATCAAATTCCATTCTTTGATTCTATGAAGGTAATTTTTAAGGAAAAATGAAGCCCCATATCTATTCGGTCATCTACGTTGTCAAATATGGTGGAACTAGTCCTTAATTACCGTTTCACCAGTTTTTTTTTTGTAAAACCCTAGCCACCAAGTCTATTCCCTTTTTTTCAATCGATGTAGCAGACCAAGTCTAGGCTTTGAAGCTTTTATCTCACATGTCTCTTCAACCTCGTAGCATCTCCCATCACTAAAACTGCAAATCTCCTAGCTAAGGAATTAGGACGATAGTCTTTCTTTAGGTCGACCCACACACTTAGGTGATCTATCCCAAACGTTAGCTGATTTTCCATTACCATGTGTCAGAAAGAGAACTACCTTGGGATTTGCCATATTAAATCAGTTCCATTTCTCAACTTCACCGTTAGGTCTAACTTAACTAATTTTTCTTTGATTAAACCAGACAATGAATCAGGTTTCACTGCTCCAGAATTTGGCTTGGGTAACGTCACTTACATAACGCATTTTCAAATTAAAAAAAAAATCTAAAAAAAAATACAGCCATAGCGCTCTGCGTAAATTTTAATCCATAGCGCTTTTTTAAAGCGCTATTAGAATTTGTGTTACCTAATTATTTTATCCATATAAAAATATTAATATTCTCACTTAGATAGCGCTTTTGGAAGCGCTATTTAAGTGAAGCTCTATGTAAGATTTAAAGAAATACAATATCAATTCATTCAAAGCCCTAAATTAAACTTGTCCGCCAAAAACGAAATTGCCGCCAATACCAATTTCATCTAAGCATAATTCTTTTGTCGTTTATGTATTCTCCTACTTTGTGCATTATTAACCCCAAGTGTAATACCAATTTAGTTTGCAAGAGGAGTTAGTGAATTGAAGGAAGTTTGAGCGTCAAGGTATGTTTCAATCTTTGTGTTCAGTAGAGTTTTCAATGGTTTGAAGTGTATATTTGTTTGAGAAACAATACTTTTCATTCATTATATTTAGCCTCAATTTTGAGTTTATGATTGAAGTGTATATTGATAATTGTGAAGAACGAAACCCATTTAGCCTCAATTTCCAGATTATGATTGAATATTTGATGATTTCTGAATTTTGTATCTTATTTTATTAATTATTAATGAATGGGATCTTCTCGATTTTTTGTAGATTTTCAAAAATTTGAAAGACAAATTGCTTGGATTGCATTCGGAAGGTATTATTATACATTCGAAGTTAATTTATCTTTATTATGCTTTACGTGAGGTGAAGTCGTGCCTTCAAGACTTCATATGTGTTTAAGATTCTTATATATGTACTATGTGAGGGGAAGTCGAGCCTTGAAGACTTCAAATATGCTTTAAATTCATTGTCTTTTTATTTGATTTTTGTAGTATTGTTCTTGATGAATCGAGACTGGGTAAATGCGGATCGATTATCTGAAGAGTATAAGAAAGGGGTGGAGGAGTTTTGTGCTCATGCAACCAAGAATGCTAAAAATCCATTGTACATTAAATGTCCGTGTCGAAAATGTCTGAATGTAAAAGAGGTTAGTGGTCAAATGAAGTTGCATGAGCATTTAATGTGTCACGATTTTGACATAACATATATGGTTTGGACATATCACGGTGAGAGCAAAGACAAAGGTAGTTCAAGTGGAAAACGTATACATAGTTCATTTAATCAATCTGACTCCCAATTTGAGTTTACAAATATAATGAACACAAGTAATATGAGAGATGGTAATGATAAATCCAGTCATGTGAAGAATTATCGAAGTGTTGTCAATGAAAAGTTGCGGGATCATCCTGATATGTGTGATGACTTAAGGGGATATGCTGGGTTACCATTGTGTTCGGGTTGTACTAAGGCTTCAAAATTGTCAGCTGTGTTGATTTTGTACAACTTAAAAGCTAGTCATCAAGTTTTCGATGTGTTCTTCACAGAGCTATTGGAAGTTGTAAGTGATCTATTGCCAGATGGGAATGTGCTCCATCGTAAAATGTTATACCCAGTATTTCCAGAGTATGTACGTAAGGACGTACGTACGAAAGTTTTAGCCTTAAGATAGGCAAGGATCAAAAATTTTGTGCACAACTACCAAAACAAATTGTTTTCCGACGAAACGTTTTCCAAAACTTGCGTAGGGAAAATTACGGCTATGTCAATTATAATTTTTGCGGATTTTTCCGAGAGATGAAATATTTTGGACCAACGAGAGGGCGACACTTGTCACCCGAGTGAAGTGATCAAGATGGCGAATGGTTGCGTTCTTGCAAGATTTTGTGGCTTGTTTGTGGCCTAAAACTTGGGTCGATGTTTGTGAGGATTTGTGGAGTAGGATAGGGTGCACTTGTGCAAATCTCCACCATACACTTGCCTACCACTTGGCTTCATCTTGGCCGTTGGTTGGCTATAAATACCCCTTAGTTGATGAACTTCTTCATCCACACTTAGACATTTCAAGTCTTAAAATCCCTCCCCTTTTTAGTAGTTCTCGTCCAGCCTCCTCCCGGCAGAAGGCTTTGGCGAAACCACCCCTCCCTGTAGTGTCTGGCCAGAGATACACCCTTCCTTGGAAATTGCTCTCGTCCAAACATAACCCCTTTGGTAGAAATACTCTCCAAGTATTATTCTTATTCCAAAATATCTTAGCCTTATACCTTGTAGTATTCCAAAGTTACCTCTATCGTAGAATCAGGAAATACTACCTTATGTCCTTTTAGTCTCAAAACGAAACCCTAAGAAAAACCTTCATAGTCGGTTGAAGTGTTAAGTAGAAGTTGCGTAGAACTTCTAAGGGTTGTTTGGAGCGGGTTGGAGCGCCCAGAGTAGGAGCTAAACGTTGCTCAGGATCGACATTAAAACTTGGATAATTATGGGCTTATCGAGGTAAATATCTTGTCCCCCTTTTGTAATTAGAGTTTGCATACTGTTGAAGTATAAGAATTAAGTATAAGTTATATACAAGGAAGGTATATAAGAAGAGAATTGAACTGTACTTACATAGGACTGTATTTACAATAGACTTGTGAAGTTTGTGGGTAGGAAGTCTTTGCCCAATTTTCCGTAGAATAGAGAAGCCTCTGCTTAGAATGTTCTACAGAGTAGTCTAGACATTTATAGACTTATATAACCGTTATAGGTTGAAGTACTGCGAGTAGCGTGATCTACTTGGAAGGTGGACAAGGCTAGCCGGGTAATAGCGGTGGAGCGTTTTGCTAATAGTCGATAATCGTCGCGAGGTATGTGATTCTTCCTATTATCTTGAGCATGATATTTTAAAAGGAATATATTTAGTACGGTGAGCGTCGTGTGTTAATGAACGTAGTTTTACGGCAATGTCTTTTGACTTAAGCCTGAATAATAAGAATCTTGAAGTATTTCAAGAGAGTTAAGGAACCTTTTTGAAAGAAGAGTAACACTTGGTTTTAAAAGTTTTAAAAGCTTAAGAGTTATACTAGCTTTATGGGAAGTTAGGTATGACGACTTAAGAGAGATAAAAAGAATGGTTTATTGATTTTAGAAGTTAAGAGACTTGATCTTAAAAGATAAGAGACTTGACTTAATTAAATTAATATGAATTTTGTTAAAAAGTGTGAAACCTCATTCGTGAGTAATGAGTACTTGGTTTTTAAAAGGAATAATGTTTTACTGATTTCGGAAATCAGAATAAGTATCGAACAAACCACAGCAACACTAATAAAGGGAAATGTATTGACTAATTAAGTATTATTAAAACTAGTAGAAACCTTCATCTGCATAGAAGCTAAGATGAGACAAAATGATATTACATTTCCTAGATCATGGCTGCTTTCATAAGATTGATTATGAACAAGAATAACCTACTCACATATAAGACATATGTTTCTCAAATTGTTTAAAAGATAATTATATTCTTAAGTAATTAAGACTATGAACCACGAAACCTTTCGAAAATGAGAAACTTGAGCATTTGAAATTAGGCAAACTTGAATGTTTGGAAAATAATGTTGTTACTTGATTTTACAAAAGGAAGTGTTTTGGTTTACTTAAAAAGATAGTCACTCTATTTTATACTACGAGTATTGTGTGACTGTTGTGAAAGAAACAGATCTTTTAAAATTAATGTATGAAGTACTTTGGGGATAAAAACCCGAACTTGTTGACATAAAGTAGGAAGTGTCTTGTGTGAATAACTTGACTATGTTGGTTTGTGATAACCTTGTAATCATTTCTTGTTGGTTCGATAAATAAACATGTTAGGATGCTACGTGTGTTAGTGTCTTGTAATGTTGTGTAAGGGGGTTTCCCTTGATTGTGCTTATGTTGTTTAACGATAAGCTGTTATGTTAGTATTATATCACTCACCTTGACTTGATCCGGGGTTAAGCGCCTCCGTCTGGGTAGCCTCGAGCGATCTGTGTGACTATGATTCGAGATACCTCATGCGGGTCGGGTGGCCTATGCGGAGCTACGAGTTCTGAGGTTAGTGTGCGGCCTTTATGGTCATGCGATGCATGTGGCCATGCGGTGCGAGTCGGGGCGTTGTCGGGAGTAGCTACCCTCGATGCGGGAATACCTCATGCGGGCCATTGGGGTGGCCTATGCGGAGGCTGCGGAAAGTTCGAGACTAGACGCGCGCATTAGATCTGCGAGCGAGTGGCGGCCGATCATGTGGCGATGCAGACAGATCTCATGATAATCTGATTATGACCTTGTTGATGCGTGGGTTTTAGTAGTCGACTATGCCTTCGTGCCTTACCGTGCGGTTTTATTATGACACAGGTGGGACACGGTGTTCATGTGTATTCCTTGGTGCTTTTATATCATAAATGCCGGTGAGGAAGGTATTCCACGGGCATGATTGATGTTGTGGGCGTGAGACCCATAGTTATATTTGAGTGATGACTTTAGGCGTGAGTCACGACTTGACATTTGCTTATTTATTGTGGCCGTAGTTTGGTTATGATACATGTCTCCCGCTTTATATAGACTACTATGATTTCATTTCTGATATTTTGATTTCACATACTTGGTACTGTTATGCCCGACCTCCTTGAAGTGCGTTCATCTGCATGGTAGAAAGTACACCGATTGATCCCGCTCCTAGGATCACAGTTGACGTTTTGGGAAGCTCCGTTTCTTGAGGCTTATCTTTAGTATAGTCCCTGTCGTTGTAGGTACTTACATTCGGGGTATGGCGAGGCCTTGTCCCGCCATTGTTATAACATTCTTAGAGTGCAGTAATCTTTGTTGTAGGCAAAGTTTGTAAAAAGGATGTAGCTGTTGGATTTTAGTTTTTATATATATCAGAAAGACAACTTTTCTTGAGATAAGCGTGTCTCTTACATTGTTTCATGTTGTGTTTTATATTCATTGATTACTCGATGTATGTCTACTTGGGTGCGGGGTAAGGCACGATCCACGGGCAGGTTCGGGTCGTGACAAAAGTGGTATCAGAGCAGTTAATCCTCGGAAAATGTCTACAGTCCGTATCTAGTAGAGTCTTGATTATCGGTGTGTTGTGCACCACACGAATAATCAGGAGGCTATAGGATATCTAGGATTGGTTTCCATTTTTCTCACTCTGAGATCGTGCCTTAGAGCTGTGTTATAAGTTGGACCCCTCTAACGTATTTCTTTCCCTTACGATTATGTCTCGCGTAAGGCAACCGGGCCGGAAGGGCAAGCGGCCGAGGAGGCTGAGTAAAACGAGAGGGTTACGAGGGCACAGGCCCAACCATCACCTGAGTTGGTGCTTCATTCGGGGAGTTCTGCGGCGTCGCGATCCAATGAGTCTAGCAATGGCAGCGATTCTATTACACCGTATTTCCAGTATATGCGTGGGGCGTGCGTAGAAATTGAGCCTTAAAGTTAGGCTTTGGTTGAAATTTGGGCCAAGTGCGAATAGAGTCATTTTCGACGAAACGTTTCCACGACTTACGTAGGGAGAATTCGGCTATGTCTTTTGTTATTTTTGCGGATTTTTCCGAGAGGCGAAACATTTTGGACCAACGGGAGGGTGGCGTGTGTCACCTCGCATTGGAAGCTAGAAGCGGCAACCGCGGGCGAATTGGTCACGTTTTGAGGCCAATTGGCTCCTTGTTTTGGCCTTGTTTGTGGCTTGTTTGGTGCCATGTTTGTGCCTTGTTTTGTGGTGTAGGGGTTAGGGTGCACTTGGCAGATCAAGGCCTTACACTTGCCTTGCACTTGGCTTGATCAAGGCCGTTGGTTTCCTATAAATACCACTCCTTGTGAAGACTTATTCATTCACTCCTCACTTTGTCTAAGTCTTGAAATCCTCCTCTCCTTGTTGTTGCTCTCGTCCAACTCCTCTCCCCAGAAAGGCCCTTGGCGAGAACACCCCCTCACTAGCCTAGTTGTGCTAGCCGAGCCTACCCCTGGTAGAAAGTTGTCTTCCAGTATTGTTATAATGCCCAAAATACCTTAGCCTTGTAATATCCCAAAGATACCTCTATACGTAGAGCCGGAAATACTACCTTTTGTCCCTTTAGTCTCAAAGCGAAACCCTAAGGAAATCTTCGTTGATTGATTGAAGTATTTAAGTAGAAGTTGGTTAGAACTTCTAAGGGTTGTTTGGAGCGAGGATGGAGCACCGGAGTTGGAGCTAAGCGTTGCTAAGGATCGACATTTAACTTGGATAATTATGGGCTTATCGAGGTAATTATCTTGTCCCTCTATTTGTAATTGGAAATTACATGTTGTTAGAATATATAGTGGAAGTATACTATATATAGAACTAAGCTTAGTACTGTGGCAATGTCTTTTGACTTAAGCTGAAGAATTAAGAAAAGAATCGAATGTATTTACATAGGGTATTGCGATAGACTTGTGTAGTATTCGAGTAGGATTGTACACGTCAGGTTAGGCGTGTAAAACCCCTGGTTGGCTTGGTGGCCGGCCTCGATAGAGGAGGAGATTTCTGTTTATTGCGGGAGGAAGTCTTTGCGAATTTTACGTAGAGAAATGGAACCTTGTGTTTTGAAGTTAATGAGCGTTTGTGACCTTTTTAGGTGAAAGTACTAAGAGTAGCGTATTCTACTTGAGGAGTGGAAAGGGCTAGCAAGGTTGTAGTACTTTGAGCATTTTGTTTATTATCGATACTGCCGCATGAGTATGTGAACCTCTTCCTTCCTTTGACATGATTCTATGTATGGAATATACCTGTGGTATCATTTCATGTTTCCTGTTACTCTTAGAAGTTAAGAGGTAGTTGTGTGATACTTGTTCCGTTTTAAACATATAAGTCCCTTGGATAGAAAATTGTTTTGACTAAGGCATAAAGTGATTATAACGGCTTTATGGGAAGTTGGTTATAACGGCTTTATGGAAGGACAAAAGAATGCTTTTCTTGATAATGTAAGTAGAGAAATGATTTGAAATAAAGAAGCAAACTGTTTTTAAGGTACCGATTGCTTAGGGTTTTTAAGAAATAAGTAAATTGTTTTAGAAGCAGGTAATTTTATTTCTTAAAAGGTATTGTGACTTGTCTTGAAAGGGTGGATAGGACTTGATACTATAGTTGTTAGTATCAGGCGGTATACCTTTATGGGCACTATATGACATTATCGACCAGAAATGGGTAGGCAAGATACCTTTATGGCGGACTATATGACATTATCGACCGAGAAATGGGCGGCGATATACCTTTATGGGCGACTATATGACATTATCGACCGAGAAATGGGCAGGCGATATACCTTTATGGGCGAACTATATGACATTATCGACCGAAATGGGTCGGCGATACCTTTATGGGCGGACTATATGACATTATCGACCGAAATGGGCGGGCAAGATACCTTTATGGGCGACTATATGACATTATCGACCAGAAATGGGCGAGGCGATATACCTTTATGGGCGGACTATATGACATTATCGACCGAGAATGGGCAGGCAAGATACCTTACGCAGGCGGACTAGATGGCGTTATCGACCGAGTTGGGCGGGCGTTATACTTTACAGGCGGACTATGTGACCTTGATCGCGTCTGGGTGGGCGGATAGTATAGGTGCCCTCGCTACAGGCGGATTATACTTATGAAAGATAAGTAAGTTATGAAGTAATGAACTTAATGATTCTTTTCTAATAATATGCGTAAGAAAGTGGCTATAACTTTTTTAAGAATGGAAAAGATAATAAGGTGCGATTAAGTTCATAAGTGGTAATGACACGCGAGGATCGGTAGGTATTGTTTTATACTTGTCCTTGTCATTCTTTTATGCGATTATGATCACATTTCTTATGCGTTATTTACATTCCATATTAAATTTTTGTTATGCGACCCAGCCCGAAGCTGCGTTCATCTGTGAGTTTAGGTACCAGGTTGGTGATCCTTGCTCTTAGGATCTCGGTTGATTTTGGGAAAAAGCTCCATTTGTTCGGAGGCTTTATCTCTTGATGCAGTTTTCCCTAAAGTAGTAGATTCATGTATATTCGGGGTATGGCGGGGCCTGTCCCGCCAGATGTTATGTTAGAACTCTTAGAGTGCAGTAGTCACATGTGTGGGTCGATTTGTAAAGAAAAGGCAAAGCTTGGTTGTATATATGTATGTCGGGAAGGTAGCCACTATCGGCTAACTTTGTTTTACTTACTGTTGTTCTATTTTATAAGTTTCATGTATGTTCCGCTGATTTTCTCGATGTATACTGTAAGGGTGCCCGGTAGGGCACGATCGCGATCGAGGTGGGTCGTGACAAAAGTGGTATCGAGCGATTAGTCCTCGGAAAGTGTCTGAGGCCGTGTCTAGTAGAGTCTTGATTATCGGTGTGTAGTGCACCACATCTATAATCGGGAGTGCGCAGGACATTTAGGATTGGTTTCCATTCTTCTCTCTCTAAAATCGTGCGATGAGCCATGTCTTATTAGGTTGAATCCTCTCGACCTATTCTTATGAAAACGATTATGCCTCGCCGGAGCGGCGGGGCCCGAAGGGCAAAGCGGCGGCGAGGCTGGCGATACTCGAAGGTTACTCGGACTCGAGCACGGACTATGCACGAGGTAGTAAGCAGTCGGAGTTCACCACGCCAAGATATTAGAAGGCGAGGCGGCGGTAGCTCGGAAGGTTCCGGCACGAGCCTCGATTCCGCGGCCAGGCGATACAGAGATTATGGAGAAGCAGGTCGGACTATTGGTCGACATAGTGGTAGGCGGCAAGCGAGAGCGGCGGCTAACCACAGAGCCGATTTGCGGATCCGGATTTTACGGGTTGTCATCCGCGAGTTTTATGGTTCGAGTGCGAGGAGGATCCGCAGGAGTTCGTTCGGCGACTACGGACTATCACGAGTTCTTAAGGCTTCAAGACAGTGCATTATACTAGCCTCTTCTGGTTCTGCGATATTGCGTTGAACCGGTTTGAGGCATGGTTGCTTCGAGAGGTGATCTTGCTCTTCCGGTGTTTGGGAGGAGTTCTGAGGCTTTCATGGATCACTTTTTGCCTCCCGAGATGAGGAGAGCCGGGTAGGCAGATTCTTGACCTTGAGCGAGCAGGAGGACCGTTAGGGAGTATAGCACAGAGTTTGACTCCTTGGCGAGCATGCACACCATAGTGGCTAATATGGCGGATAGAGTTCATCGTTATGTGATGGGGCTAGGCCGTCATATGATTCTGCATGCTTGGGGTGGCTCTTGGCCGGTATGGACATTGCTAGGATGCGAGCCTATGCGCGAGGATAGAGGATAGAGAGAGGAGGATCAGTTGACTCGAGCGGCCAGAGGCGAAGACAACAGGTCTCGAGGCGATTTTAGCGGGCGGCCTCGGCGAACTAGGTCTACATTGCGGCCCGGACCGAGTGCTCCTCCACGATTTTCAGCGGGGTTTTCATAACCGGGAATGCAGGGCGGTCAGTCTCTAGAGCTTGAGTCTCGGGGAGATGGGGTTCGATCGATCGAGGCCACTTTTCCTCAATGTGCCCGGTGTGGTAGGTTACATTACGGGGTATGTCGCGCGATGCGGTGCTTGTTTTTCTTGTGGTCGTCTAGGCCATATGTTAAGAGAGTATCCTTTTAAAGGGGGTCCTGGTGGGACAACACAGCCTACTGAATCAGTTGCGGGTTCTTCGCCTTCAATAGCTAGGCAGGATGTGCATGCAAGCGGTAGTGGCGAAGGTCGTGGTGGGAGTCCCCAGTTTTAGCGGTCCTTGAACCGCCTATATGATTTCAGGTATGTCTTTGGCCTTTAGAAACTTGTTTACATGATAAGTTGTGGTATGTTTAAGTTTTATGAATAGATTATATTTGAGACTATGTATATGATTAGAAGGAGTTGGAAGTACGAAAAGATAATCCCTGTTTGGGCTTATGATGGGCGGATATGTGTGTGCGAGGTATTAGGGCCATGTGTGGCATTGTTGGTATGTCGGGGTGGTGAAAGGAAACTATGTTGTTAATTTTAAGTTTGACTCCGAAAGAACATTCGAGGACGAATGTTTCTAAGGGGGGAAGAATGTTACACCCCGTATTTCCAGTATGCGTGGGGCGTGCGTGAGAATTTGAGCCTTAAAGTTAGGCTTTGGTTGAAATTTGGGCACAAGTGCGAATAGAGTCATTTTCCGAAAGCGTTTCCACGACTACGTAGGAGAATTCGGCTATGTCTTTTGTTATTTTTGCGGATTTTTCCGAGAGGCGAAACATTTTGGACCAGCGGGAGGGTGACATGTGTCACCTCGCATTGGAAGCTAGAGGCGGCAACCGCGGGCGAATTGGTCACGTTTTCAAGGCCAATTGGCTCCTTGTTTTGGCCTTGTTTGTGGCTTGTTTGGTGCCATGTTTTGTGCCTTGTTTTGTGGTGTAGGGGTTAGGGTGCACTTGGCTTGATCAAGGCCTTACACTTGCCTTGCACTTGGCTTGATCAAGGCCATTGGTTTCCTATAAATACCACTCCTTGTGAAGACTTATTCATTCACTCCTCACTTTGTCTAAGTCTTGAAATCCCTCCTCTCCCTTGTTGTTGCTCTCGTCCAACTCCTCTCCCCCAGAGAAAGGCCATGGCCGAGAACACCCCTCACTAGCCTAGTTGTGCTAGCCGAGCCTACCCCCTGGTAGAAAGTTGTCTTCCAAGTATTGTTATAATGCCCAAAATACCTTAGCCTTGTACCTTGTAATATCCCAAAGATACCTCTATCGTAGAGCCGGAAATACTACCTTTTGTCCCTTTAGTCTCAGCGAAACCACTAAGGAAATCTTCGTTGATTGATTGAAGTATTTAAGTAGAAGTTGGTTAGAACTTCTAAGGGTTGTTTGGAGCGGGGATGGAGCACCGGAGTTGGAGCTAAGCGTTGCTAAGGATCGACATTTAACTTGGATAATTATGGGCTTATCGAGGTAATTATCTTGTCCTCTATTTGTAATTGGAAATTACATGTTGTTAGAATATATAGTTGAAGTATACTATATATAGAACTAAGCTTAGTACTGTGGCAATGTCTTTTGACTTAAGCCTGAAGAATTAAGAAAAGAACTGAACTGTATTTACATAGGACTGTATTGCAGTAGACTTGTGTAGTATTACTGAGTAGGATTGTACGTCAGGTTAGGCGTGTAAAACCCCACTGGTTGGCTTGGTGGCGGCCTCGATAGAGGAGGAGATTTCTGTTGTTGCGGGAGAGTCTTTGCGAATTTTACGTAGAGAAATGGAACCTTGTGTTTTGAAGTTAATAGGCGTTTGTGACCTTTTTAGGTGAAAGTACTAAGAGTAGCGTATTCTACGAGGAGTGGAAAGGGCTAGCAAGGTTGTAGTACTTGGAGCATTTTGCTTATTGTCGATACTAAATGCATGAGGTATGTGAACCTCTTCATTCCTTTGGCATGATTCTATGTATGGAATATACTTGTGGTATCATTTCATGTTTCCTTCTACTCTTAGAAGTTAAGAGGTAGTTGTGTGATACTTGTTCCGTTTTAAACGTATAAGTCCCTTGGATAGGAAATTGTTTTTGGCTAAGATATAAAGTGAATATAACGGCTTTATGGGAAGTTAGTTATAACGGCTTTATGGAAGGACAAAAGAATGCTTTTCTTCAGTAATGTAAGTAGAGAAATGATTTGAAATAAAGAATGGCAAACTGTTTTTAAGGTACCAGTTGCTTAGGGTTTTTAAGAAAGAAGTCACTTGTTTTAGAAAGGTAATTTTATTTCTAAAAGGTATTGTGACTTGTCTTGAAAGGGTGGATAGGACTTGATACTATAGTTGTTAGTATACCTTTATGGGCAGACTATATGACATTATCGACCCAGAAATGGGCCGGGCAGTATACCTTTATGGGCAGACTATATGACATTATCGACCCAGAAATGGGCCGGGCAGTATACCTTTATGGGCAGACTATATGACATTATCGACCCAGAAATGTGCGGCGATATACCTTTATGGGCGAACTATATGACATTATCGACCCGAAATGGGTCGGGCGATATACCTTTATGGCGAACTATATGACATTATCGACCGAAATGGGCGGGCAAGATACCTTTATGGGCGAACTATATGACATTATCGACCGAAATGGGCGGGCGATATACCTTTATGGGCGAACTATATGACATTATCGACCGAGAATGGGCAGGCGATATACCTTTACGGCGGACTAGATGGCGTTATCGACCGAGTTGGGCGGGCGGTATACGCTGCAGGCGGACTATGTGACCTTGATCGCGTCTAGATTGGGCGGATAGTATAGGTGCCCCTCGCTACGAGCGGATTATACTTATGAAAGATAAGTAAGTTATATAGTAATGAACTTAATGATTCTTTTTCTAATAATATGCGTAAGAAAGTGGCTATAACTTTTTTAAGAATGGAAAAGATAATAAGGTGCGATTAAGTTCATAAGTGGTAATGACACGGCGAGGATCTGGTAGGTATTGTTTTATACTTGTCCTTGTCATTCTTTTGTACGATTATGATCATTTCTTGTGCGTTATTTACATTCCATATTCGCACTGTTATGCGGCCCGCCGAGGCTGCGTTCATCCGCGAGTTTAGGTACCAGTTGGTGATCCTTGCTCTTAGGATCTCGGTTGATTTTGGGAAAAAGCTCCATTTGTTCGGAGGCTTTATCTCTTGATGCAGTTTTCCCTAAAGTAGTAGATTCATGTATATTGAGGTATGGCGGGGCCTGTCCGCCAGAATGTTATGTTAGAACTCTTAAGTGCAGTAGTCACATGTGTGGGTCGTTTGTAAAGAAAAGGCAAGCTGCTTGATTTGTATATATGTATGTCGGGAAGGTAGCCTATCGGCTAACTTTGTTTTATACATTTGTTCTATTTTATAAGTTTCATGTATGTTCGCTGATTTTCTCGATGTATACTGTAAGTGGTGCCCGGGTAGGGCACGATCGCGATCGGTCGGGTCGTGACAAGTTCCTCTGCGCCATGATATTTGAACCTTGATTCCATGACGATGGCGAGGAAATATGGATTGCAAAGAGCGACCTGTTTCTAGCTATGGATTTAGCAACGAGAGTATTTTATGTATCGATTTATCGCGGGCCTTGATGAATATCTAAGAAAGGGTTGTGCAAGAGTAGCTCTTGATCGAGCATGGCATAGCTGCGTCTGAGCTTATGCCGAGAAAGCGTAGAGATCGGCGGGTTAACCAAGATCGGCGAGAAGAGGGCGAGCAGGTCCTGGTAACTTTGGCGGAACTTCTCGGCCAGTTGGTTATGCGCCTCCGCGATGCAGTGGTTCTCCGCGAGGTTCGGGGCGTTCGGGGTATGTAGGAGTTTGTCGAGCTCGAGTGCTGGTTCGCGAAACACGTAGGTTTGGCCCGGTATTGATTTTCCTCGGTGTTCACGGTGTGGCAAACGTCATCACGGGAATGTCGTCTTTTTGTTGGTACTTGTTTTACTGCGGTCGTCGGGGCCATGTCGAAAAGATGTCTAGTAGGAGGACTCGGTCTACAGTCGATTCTTGAGTCGGTGGTTCGGAGAGGAAGAGGTGTTAGCCACGAGGCCACCCCACCTCGGTGTGGCGTTGTGGTAGATGTCATTTTAGGAGTGTCGTGCTTCTTCGACGACTTGTTATGCTTGCGGCCAGGGACCATTTGCGAGAATTTGTCAGGCGGAGGTGGCGCGGATGTAGAGACTCGACGCCCAGGATCGGTGGCTAGTTCATCGCCTTCCTAGCTATCGCCTAACGAGCGGGATTGACTCTGACGACAAAGGGAGTGAAGCGGTAGATCTGGTATATCCTTAACCTCTAGAGATTAGTATGTGTGATAAGATGAGTATATTTTAAGTGTTATGTTCAGATAGCATTGTGTTAATTATGAGCCTTAGAATATTATACGTAGAGACCTTAGATGTGAGGTCATCTTGAGTAAAAGATTTATTTTATGTTTGACCCTTATTGGAGTGCATAGTTCATGTGAGATATGTTTGTGTGATAAGTCCCTGTGTAGTGTGAAAGGAAAGAGGGTAGTTGATCTAAGAAGACCACTAGGTTTTCGTGACTTGATTATGAGATTGTTCAGGATCGGGGAACAAGAGTTTTGCGTAATAGCGGGTCGGGTTGCGGACCAATTGCGGGTCAACCCGCGGCCTGTATTGTGGTAGGGTCAGTTTGTGGTGGTTCCGCTTTGTGGTAGGGTCACGAGGGTGTTAGGCCCAAGTTTAGTTAACCATCGTACGAGTTCGTGGATGCGTTCGACCAGTAGTCGGGCCGATGAGGTCAGCCCATCTTGTCTTTTAGTCGAGACCGTTTACTCGGCAGAGGGTAATGCGTGATGTTATGTCAGGAAGGTTGTAAGGCTGCACGAGGTTCCTGCTTTCACCTTATGTCAGGCAGTGGAACCCAGGTTGCGGCTATTTCTTTTTCTGGAAGTTTTACCAGGCAGGGTTAGGGACTCAGGTGAGTCTCAGTATCGCATTCGCCCTCGGGCCAATGTTTGGATTTCAGGGGTAGACGTGAGAATTGTTGCCTCCTGTTGAGGGAGTGTTTTATAGCTACCATTTCAATATTCGGAGGGTGCCTTGTGAGGCCTCGTTTGGGCGGAAGTGTAGGTTGCCGATCGATTGGTTCGATGTTGGCACGGTTCAGCTAGTAGGTTCATACTTGTTCAGTAGGATGTGGGTAGAGTGAAGCTTATCCAAGAAAGGTTATTGGCAGCTCAGGGTCAACATAAGTCATGCGGATAATCGACGTCGACACTTGAAGTTCAGGTTGACGGTCGGTACTCTTGAAGGTACCACCCCGGAAAGGGTGTGACGAGTTTTGGAAAACAGAGGGAACTTAGCCTGAGATACTTGGAGCGTTTTCAGATCATGTGAAGAATAGGTCAGGTTGCCTATAAGTTGGCATTACCGTCCGACGTAGGAAGCAGTACGTCCGGTCTTCAGGTTGTTATGTTCGGAAAAGTATCGGAGATCCATCCAGAGTGTTCCCAGTTAATGATGACCAAGTTGGAGATAGTAACCCCGAGATTTTGGGACCAAGCGATGGCGAAATGTGGTAAGTTATGAGAAAGAGTTCGAGTGTACGAGGAGGGTACGACGAATAAGGGAAGAAGTGAGCATATGTTAAGTGGAACGTTATCGTTATCTGTATCGAGAAGGAACATGTTACACCCCGTATTTACAGGACATGGTGTAAGAACGTACGTAAGAACTCACAGTGTTAAGATTTGAGACTTGTAAAAAAATTTCTCGGAATTATGGAATTGTCGGAAAACGTATTATTGTGACGAATGGGAGGGCGACACGTGTCACCCCCCTTAGTGATGCCTTGGACGAATTTGAACATGGACAAAAGGGTCATTGGACCTTTGTTAGCAAGACAAGTCTTGCAAGTAGCAAGCTTGACATATTTGACTTGGTCAATGGGTCCACAAGCTTGATATTTAAGAGAACTTCATCCTAGCCACCCAATTGTTCACATCTTGACCCTCCATTGTGCTTTATATTACTACTAGTAGCAAGAGAGAGCTTAACACTTAGCCAAATTTCACAACAAATTGAAGAACAAGAGCAAGGAGCTCTCGGGTTCATGCCCATCAATAAGGAACAAAATTTGTTTCTTGTCCAATAAGCTCCACACTTTAAACCAAGGTCCATGAGTGTATTGTAAGTGTATCTCAATAGAAAAATTCCGGAAAAAGAGAGTTTTCGTATTAGTCGCAAAGTGAAAACCTAGTGGCTTTCTAGGTTTTGGATTGGAAGATTGAAGGATAATTGTTGGTATTGTTCTAAGGGTCCCAACAAGCGGAATGAGGTGTCTTAAGGAGGCTCTAGGTTTCTAAAGAGCAACTTCGGTTTTGAAGATTGGATTAAAAAGCGTTGAGGTATAATCTTGTTCTTTGAAAGTATTACAAAATTATTTATTTTGTTGTTAGCTTTACTTGTTGCTAGCATGAAGTATATGTTGAAGTTTATAAGGATTATAGATCGATTGTAGTCTTTGAAATTCGAAATGAAATGTAGGCCATGTTAAGTTGGATTACAATTTGATCGTTGTTAGAATCGTCGCATGTTATTGACTTGAAGCTTATGGTAGTAATAACCAAATGCGACTTGATATCTTATTATGCTACCAATTTGGATTGAAATGGAAATTGGATAAGAATTAGTTTGGTTGAACTCAAGGTGGCCGATTTTGGACTTGTAGTTTGTAGTAGTTGGTTAGTCATTTGTATTGGACTATCTTCTATTTAATTGTGAGCCAATTGGGGCTGTTTAGTTAGCCATTTGTATTGGACTATCTTCTACTTAATTGTGAGCCAATTGGGGCTGTTTGGTTATTGTAATCGACCTTGAAAAAGGTGGCAAAGTGAGTAGAAACAAAGGAGGTCTTTGTCAGATTTTCCATAGAATTTGGCGACTTAGCACTTAGAATATTCTACGTTTGAAGTAAGAGGTTAATGGACGTATTGTGACCTTGATAGGTTGAAGAACTAAGTATAGCGTATCCTACTGGAAGATTGTGATAGCTCCAGGTTGAAGTACTTTGGAGCATCGTGCTACTTGTCGACAATCGTCGCGAGGTATGTGAACCTCTTCCTTCCTTTGGCATGATCCTATGTATGGAATATACTTGTGGTATCATTTCATGTTTCCTTACTCTTAGAAGTTAAGAGGTAGTTATGTGATTTACTCTATGTAGAACTTTTCCTATCTTTTGAGCATGACTAGTTGCGTATGTAGTACGGTAGGCGTCTGAGACTATGATATTCTTTACTTGTTTTATGTAATGCCAAGTCGGGTGGGTTAGGAGATTAACTCACTTCTTTGAGAATAGTAAGGATGTCTTAAGTTGATTTTAAAGTTAAGGGACTTGAAGAGTTTTAAAGTATGTGATACTTGTCCGTTTTAAACGTATAAGTCCTTGGATAGGAAATTGTTTATGGCTAAGGTATAAAGTGAATATAACGGCTTTATAGGAAGTTAGTTATATTTGCCTTATGGAAAGATAAATGGCTTGACTATGTAAAAAGGCAACTTGATTTTCTGGCATCAATTGCCTAAGGTTTTATAATAAAAAGTCGAGTTGATTTGGCTAATTTACGGCACAAATGAGAATAAGTATCGAACAAGCCCCTGCAGCGTTAATAAAGGAAAATGTAATGACAATCCATTATGTTAAAACAAGTAGAAATCCTCCATCTGCATAGAAGCTAAGATAAGACAAAATTGTATTACATTTTCTAGATCATGGCTACTTGAATAAGATCGTTATAAATAAGTATAACTTATTCACGACGCACCAAAGATTTGTTACTAATTTTAAAAGAGTTTACGTATGAAGCTTTTAAGACTTTGAAACATGTTTTCTTAAAAGTTAAGAGACTTGAAGTATTTTGAAAGTTAAGAGAATTGATTTGAAAGTATAAATCTCTTGGTTATAAAAGGAACGTGTTAGTCTAAACCATAAAGGGTTATAACGGCTTTATGGGAAGTCGGTTATAACGGCTTTATGGAAGATTAAGAGAATGGTTTTCTCTAGTAAAGTAATCAAAGGAATAACTTGTATTAGGTAAGGGCAAATTGGTTTGAAGGTACCAATTGCTTAAGGTTTTTAATAAAGAAGTCACTTGATTTAGAAGCCGGTAATTGTATTTCTAAAAAGGTATTGTGACTTGTCTTGAAGGTGGATAGGACTTGATACTACGGTGGTTAGTATCGGGAAGTTTTATTTGGAAAGGAGTTTTGAAAAGAATGTACATACGTAGTACTTTGGCTTAGTTAATTGAGATTTAGCCTATATGTCTTTGGTGATAGCCTTTGAGTGCAAGTATTATGTTTTATTACGTTCGCGACTCGGTTGGAGGGGTGTCTTGTTATAAGTTACTTGGACGTCTGAAGCGGTGATGTGGGATTCGGGTATGCTTAGTTATTTGTAGCACTTGGGTTAAATTCGGATTTTATAAGAGACATGGTAGTGCTTATGTCTTGTTTGATGGTCGGTCGAGCTAGGGTAAGAGTATAAATGAGGCAAGCCCCAGACGTTATACCACCTTCTCCGGGGTAAGAGTATAAGTGAGGGTAAACCCCAAGGCATTTGTACCACTGCTTTATGTGTTGTTTGTGGCCAAGTCGAGATAGGGTAAGAGTATAAATGAGGCAAGCCCCAAGACGTTATACCACCTTCTCGGGGTAAGAGTATAAATGAGGGCAAGCCCCAAGACGTTATACCACTGCTTTACCATTCTCCGGTAAGAGTATAAATGAGGGCAAGCCCCGGACGTTATACCACTGTTTTGATTGATATTATGGGCGTGAGACCCGTGGTTATGTTTTACACTTTTAGTATCGGCGGTGATGGGGATTCCACGGGCATGCTTTGATATTGGTGTGACTTGATCGCGTCCCGGTTTGGTAGGGTAGTATATGTGTCCTCCGTAGTGGGCGGACTATGTTATGAAAGATAAGTAAGTTAGATAGAAATGAACTTAATGACTTCTCCTAAGTAAGTACGTAAGATATGACTATAACTCTTAATGGAATGGAAAAGATATTGATGTAAGTTATGTGGAAAAACTTGATTGAATTCTTAAGTATGTATGTAAGAATATGATGTTAATTCCTATTGAAAGAAAGAAAAGAATGATTAATGTACGATTAAGTTCATAAGTGGTAATGACACGGCAGGATCCGTATGTATTTTTATACTTGTCCTTGTCATTCTTTTGTCTGATTATGATCATTTCTGCATGCGTTATTTACATTCCATATTCGCACTGTTATCGACCCCGCCGAGGCTGCGTTAAATGCCGCGAGTTTAGGTACGATTGTGGATCCGCGACTTAGGATCGGTTAAAGAAGTCGAGATGGCTCGGTGTTAGGAGTTGTCACATTTATGTTTATTGAAGTGCAGCGGGGCCTTGTCATCCACGATTGTTATGATAAAACTCTTAGAGGTGCGTAGTCACATATCGTGGGTCGATCAGTAAAGAAAAAGGAAGCGCCGTTTATGTATGTACGTCGGGAAGGTAGCCTATCGGCTTACACATTGTTTTATTCTTCTTTATTTTATTTTATAAGTTTCTTGTATGTTCGTGATTATCTCGATGTTTACTGTAAGGGTGCCTGGGTAGGGCACGATCCACGCCGGTCGGTCGTGATGCAACATTCGGGACGAATGTTTCTAAGGAGGGGAGATAGTTATACCCCGTATTTCCAGAGTATGTACGTAACGTACGAAAGTTTTAGCCTTAAGATAGGCAAGGATCGAAAATTTTGTGCACAACTACCAAAACGAATTGTTTTCCGACGAAACGTTTTCCAAAACTTGCGTAGGGAAAATTACGGCTATGTCAATTATAATTTTTGCGGATTTTTCCGAGAGATGAAATATTTTGGACCAACGAGAGGGCGACACTTGTCACCTCAGTGAAGTGATCAAGTTGGCCGAATGGTTGTACGTTCTTGGCAAGATTTTGTGGCTTGTTTTGTGGCCTAAAACTTGGGTCAATGTTTATGAGGGATTTGTGGAGTAGGATAGGGTGCACTTGTGCAAATCTCCACCATACACTTACCTACCACTTGGCTTCATCTTGGCCATTGGTTGGCCTATAAATACCCCCCTTAGTTGATGAACTTCTTCATCCACACTTAGACATTTCCAAGTCTTAAAAATCCTCCCCTTTTAGTAGTTCTCGCCCAAGCCTCCCTCCCCTCGAGAAGGCTTTGGCGAAACTACCCTCCCCTTTGTAGTGTCTGGCCGAGACACACACCTTCCTTGGAAATTGCTCTCGTCCAAACATACCCCTTTGGTAGAGAAATACTCTCCAAGTATTGTTACTATTCCAAAATACCTTAGCCTTATACCTTGTAGTATTCCAAAGTTACCTCTATACATAGAACCCAGAAATACTACCTTTTGTCCTTTTAGTCTCAAAAACGAAACCCTAAGAAAAACCTTCATAGTCGGTTGAAGTGTTAAGTAGAAGTTGCGTAGAACTTCTAAGGGTTGTTTGGAGCGGGTTGGAGCGCCCAGAGTAGGAGCTAAACGTTGCTCAGGATCGACATTAAAACTTGGATAATTATGGGCTTATCGAGGTAAATATCTTGTCCCCCTTTTGTAATTAGAGTTTGCATATTGTTGAAGTATAAGAATTAAGTATAAGTTATATACAAGGAAGGTATATATTGGACTGTACTTACATAGGACTGTATTTACAGTAGACTTGTGAAGTTTGACGGGTAGTGAAGTGCTGCCCAATTTTCCGTAGAATAGAGAAGCCTCTGCTTAGAATGTTCTACAGAGTAGTCTAGACATTGATAGACTTATATAACCGTTATAGGTTGAAGTACTGCGAGTAGCGTGATCTACTTGGAAGGTGGACAAGGCTAGCCGGGTAATAGCGGTGGAGCGTTTTGCTAATAGTCGATAATCGTCGCGAGGTATGTGATTCTTCCTATCCTCTTGAGCATGATATTTTAAAAGGAATATATTTAGTACGGTAGACGTACGTGTGTTAACTGAACGTAGTTTTACGGCAATGTCTTTTGACTTAAGCCTGAATAATAAAAATCTTGAAGTATTTCAAGAGAGTTAAGGAACCTTTTTGAAAGAAGAGTAACACTTGGTTTTAAAAGTTTTAAAAGCTTAAGAGTTATACTAGCTTTATGGGAAGTTAGGTATGACGACTTAAGAGAGATAAAAAGAATGGTTTATTGATTTTAGTAGTTAAGAGACTTGATCTTAAAAGATAAGAGACTTGACTTAATTAAATTAATATGAATTTTGTTAAAAAGTGTGAAACCTCATTCGTGAGTAATGAGTACTTGGTTTTTAAAAGGAATAATGTTTTACTGATTTCGGAAATCAGAATAAGTATCGAACAAACCACAACAGCTCTAATAAAGGGAAATGTATTGACTAATTAAGTATTATTAAAACCAGTAGAAACCTCCATCTGCATAGAAGCTAAGATGAGACAAAATGATATTACATTTCCTAGATCATGGCTGCTTTCATAAGATTGATTATGAACAAGAATAACCTACTCACATATAATGCATATGTTTCTCAAATTGTTTAAAAGAGAATTATATTCTTAAGTAATTAAGACTATGAACCACGAAACCTTTCGAAAATGAGAAACTTGAGCATTTGAAATTAGGCAAACTTGAATGTTTGGAAAATAATGTTGTTACTTGATTTTACAAAAAGAAGTGTTTTGGTTTACTTAAAAAGATAGTCACTCTATTTTATACTATGAGTATTGTGTGACTCTTGTGAAAGAAACGGATCTTTTAAAATTAATGTATGAAGTACTTTGGGGATAAAAACCCGAACTTGTTGACATAAAGTAGGAAGTGCCTTGTGTGAATAACTTGACTATGTTGGTTTGTGATAGCCTTGTAATACTTTCTTGTTGGTTCGATAAATAAATATGTTAGGATGCTACGTGTGTTAGTGTCTTGTAATGTTGTGTAAGGGGGTTTCCCTTGATTGTGCTTATGTTGTTTAACGATAAGCTGTTATGTTAGTATTATATCACTCACCTTGACTTGATCCCGGGGGTTAAGCTGCCCTCCGATGCGGGGTAGCCTCAGGCAGTCTGTGTGACTATGATTCGAGATACCTCATGCGGGTCCAGGTGGCCTATGCGGAGCTACGAGAGTTCCAGGTTAGTGTGCGACCTTTATGGTCATGCGGTCTATGTGGTCATGCGGACTGCGAGTCCAGGACGTTGCCGGGGAGTAGCTACCCTCGATGCGGGGAATACCTCATGCGGGCCATTGGGGTGGCCTATGCGGAGCTGCGGGAAGTTCGGGACTAGGCGCAGCATTAGATCTGCGGCGAGTGGCGGCCGATCATGTGGCGGTCAGACAGATCTCGTGATCTGATTATGACCTTGTTAGTGCGTGGGTTTTAGTAGTCGGCTATGCCTTCGTACTTACCGTGCGGTTTTATTATGACACAGTGGGACACGGTGTTCATGTATTCCTTGGTGCTTTTATATCATAGGCTGGCGGTGAGGAAGGTATTCCACGGGCATGATTGATGTTGTGGCGTGAGACCCATAGTTATATTTGAGTGATGACTTTAAGGCGTGAGTCACGACTTGACATATTTGCTTATTTATTGTGAATCGTAGTTTGGTTATCATACATGTCTCTGCTTTATATAGACTACTATGATTTTATTTCTGATATTTTGATTTCACATACTTGGTACTGTTATCGACCTCGCCCGAAGTGCGTTCATCTGCAGTAGAAGTACACGGCCGTTGATCCGCTCCTAGGATCACGGTTCAACGTTTTGGGAAGCTCGTTTCTTGGAGGCTTATCTTTAGTATAGTCCTGTCGTTGTAGGTACTTACATTCGGGGTATGGCGGCCACTGTCGCCATTGTTGTTATAACATTCTTAGAAGTGCATGAAATCTTGTTGTGGCGAGTTTGTAAAAGGATGCTTGTTCGGATTTTAGTTTTTATATATATGCCGAAAGGCAACTTTTCTTCAGATAAACTGTGTCTCTTCTACATTGTTTCATGTTGTGTTTTATATTCCGCTGATTACTCTGATGTATGTCTACTTGGGTGCCCGGGGTAAGACACCAGTCTCGGGCCCGGGTTCGGGTCGTGACATAAAACCCATGATGCTAAACAATTGCTCAACTCTATCGGGTTAACACATCAGAAGATCCATGCTTGTCCGGATGATTGTATTTTATTTAGGGGAGAGTACACAAAATTGAATGAATGTCCCAAATGTGGTATGAAGCGGTATAAGAAAAACAAATCTCCGACCAAATTTATGTGGTACTTTCCTATAATTCCTAGATTTAGGAGGTTGTATAGTAGCACAGAAGATGCTAAATGCTTGACATGGCATCATGATGAAAGAATTAATGATAGAATGTTAAGACACCCAGCTGATTCACCTCAATGGAAGACATTTGATAACAAATATCCAGAATTTGGAAATGAATCAAGGAACTTACGCTTTGTACTTTCAACAGATGGAATGAACCCTCATGGTCTCCAGAGTACTTCACATAGTACATGGCCCGTAGTTTTGATGATCTATAACCTCGCCTCTTGGTTATGCATGAAGCGCAAGTATATGATGTTGTCTATTTTGATATCAGGACCTCGCCAACCTGGTAACGATATTGATGTATATTTGGCTCCTTTAATCGAGGACTTAAAGTTGTTGTGAAAAGAGGGTGTTGATGTCTACGATGGAAGCAGAAATACTAGTTTTAGATTGAAGACTATGTTGTTTGGAACAATCAATGATTTCCCAGCTTATGGCAACCTTTTTGGATATAGTGTGAAGGGGAAGTGTGCGTGTCCATGGTGTACCAATGACACCGATCATCTTCGATTGAGTCACTGTAAGAAGTCTGTTTACATGGGGCATAGACGGTTTTTAGATCCAAATCATCGTTACAGATTGATGTCTGATTCATTCAATGGTGAAGAAGATCGGTCTCCACCTCCTACATTGTCAGGTGTTGATGTACTAAAAAATGTGGAAAATATTGAGACACAATTTGGTAAATACTTTGCAAAGTCTATTCCCACTAGAGGTTTTAACAAAATCAATCTTTTTTCAATTAGTTTATTGGAAGGATTTGTTTGTTAGACATTTTATTGATCTCATGCACAATGAGAAAAATGTTGGTGTTAGTGTGATAAATATTTTGTTAGGTGACACATTAAAATCTAAAGATGGATTCAATGCACGAATGGACATGGTTGTTATGAGAATCAGAGAAGAACTTACACCTGTATTAAAGGATGGAAACACACCTTACTTACCTCCTGCCGCTCACACTTTGTCTAAGCAAGAGAAGAGATTGTTACTCGAGACACTCCACTCAGTGAAGGTTCCAGAGGGGTACTCGTCTAACATACAAAGTCTTATATCTTCAGACGGGTTGAAATTGATGAATTTAAAATCACATGATTATCATGTTATCATTGAGAATCTGCTCCCAATTGCAATTCATACTATTTTTCCAGAAAATGTACGTAATACCATTACAAAGTTATGTTGGTTTTTCAAAGCCATGAATAGCAAGGTCATAGACCCGAAAAGTCTGTCAAGTCCACAAAAAGTGATTGTAGAAACACTTTGTGAGCTTGAGATGTATTTCCCACCATCTTTCTTCGATATCATGATTCATTTGACTGTACACTTAGTTTATGAGACGAGGATGTGTGGTCCTGCTCGTATGAGATGGATGTATGACATGGAGCGGTATATAAAAGTGTTGAAAGGTTATGTGAGAAACAGGTACCGACCAGAAGCGTGCATCGCTGAAACTTATTTTATTGAAGAAGTAATAGAATATTGGTCTGAGTATATCCCAAATGTCCAAGCAATTGGACTTCCGAGTACTCGTCACACTAATAGGATTGATGGCGAAGGTGCGACGAGTGCACTTATGTGTACTACATAACACAATTGATGTTGTTCCTTATGTTGACAAACACAAGTTGAGTATATCAAAAGACTTTCCAGATAAAGGCCCTGATTGGATTGAAGTAGAGTACATTTATACCTTCATTGATTGGTTTAAGGATCATATTCATAAAAAGATCTTACAGAAAACTGACCCAGTATCGGAGAGGCTCAAGTTTTTATCAAGAGGACCTGATGAGCATGTGTACTCTTACAAATGTTATCTCATCAATGGATACACATTCTACACTAGAGAACATGATGCAAGGAGTACTATGCAGAATAGTGGGGTTTCTCTTAATGCCACCGCACTAAACCAGACAGATACGACATACTTTGGACAAATCATCAATATGTGGAAAATCGATTATGTCGGATTTCGAGTTCCGGTGTTTGATTGTAGTTGGGTTAGCATTCCTGACGGGGTTCATGTTGAAAATTATGGATTCATAAGGGTTGATTTAAATAAGGTTGGGTACAAAGACGATTCATTTATTTATGACAGCGCAAGCTAAGCAAGTGTTTTATGTGAGTGATCCAGTTGATAAGAAGTGGTCCATTGTCATATTGTCGAGACTTGAAGACTTCAAATATGCTTTAAATTCATTGTTGTATATATTATCTGATTTGATGAATGGTATTAGTGCCTTGTTATGTATGCTCAAATTAGAGGATAGTTGTCCATGTTATTTTGTATCTTTGGAAAAACAAGTATGATGCATATTAAGAATGGTCCCTACCTTGCTATGTTGATTTTTCATTCCTTCCTGTCACCTCTGTTGGCTAGTATGATATCCTGCAGTGATTCAGATAAGCTTAATGTGCATAAAATACACATTATAAGGGTGTGCTTTCTTGATTATTTGCATGCGTCTGTTCCCTTTAAGTCATTAATTTAGATTTATTCCCCTAAAAACATGAATTGACTAGTGTATAGAGACTTTTGCTATGACGTAGGCCTAAGATTGGTTGGTATTATGGTTTCCATTTGATTTGAGAAAAAATATGTTCTTTGAAAAATGGATGAGTTTGAGTTTTGATTCTTTCTGCACATTCTGAATATCTGCAAGTTTGGGCTTTGGTTTTTCTCTCTTCTTCTAAAGAAAAAATAGTTGTTTGGGCTTCTATTTTTAAATTTTCACCTCTGCATGCTTCACTGAAAATTATTTATTTGGGTTGTCTATTCTCTGGACTTGTGATGATTTGCTCAATGCAATTATATATCTGTGTGCCTTTGACATACGTTTTCATTTTTGTGATTGATAATTTGGAATATTTTTTAGGATCTGTGGCCTGACTACCCAACCTAAGAGCGAACAACTAATGTGTTCCCGTGACATCCTCCTTCTAATGAACTGTTACACCCCGTAAATTCAAGAAGATAAGATAATAACATACCAAGGAATATCAGATTTGAAAGTTGAAAGATAAGTTGACAAACATGTGTTGGACGGATTTTGAGTCTACCTTGGAGTGTTGTACCCCAGTTGTTAAGAATTTTGAGGTGTTTAATAAGCCTAGTGTTTAGTCCGTTAAATCTAGTTCCCAACGCAACAAACCGTTCGTCGATAGGACATCGGAGTCAAAAGTTATGGAAGTTTCAAGTTTGGTGCTTGATCGAGCAAAGCGGCGATTTTCCGTTCGAAGTGCAGCGCCGGCTGAATCTGAGGCCGCGGCGCCGGTTGTACTGGGAGTCCACAGGGGTTGCAGCGCTGCGGCGCCGGAATGCTGGAACTTTTTCGGAAGTGGAAGCGCCGCGGCGGGATTTTTTTGCGGTAAAGGACGAAAATCAGGGGATATTTTGTTAAAAGCCTATGGGAGGGTGACAAGTGTCCCTCCCATCCTTTTGACCAGAATAGGGTCCTATTTTAGGGCCAAGTCTTGGAAGACTTGGCCATTTCATCTTGGAAACCCTCCTAAGAAACCCTCTCCCTTTTCTCTCTAGATTTTGAAGAAAACCTTGCCTTAGGAGAAATTGTTGGAGTGGCGGCAAGAAGGAAAAGTGTGGGTAAACTTGTGGGAAGCACTGATGGACGAGTTTGACGGAAAAGAAGTGGAAGAAAGGGGCTTTTGTGGGCTTCTCCAAAGGTAAAAGTTCCCCTTCTCTTGGTTATGGGTTAATACTTGTTATAGTAGTTTAGAAATGAGTCTGAGGCTGTTTTATTTAAGTTGAATAGATTTAGATCTTGTTGTCTTGTTGAAAACTGAAATGGGCATGTTAACCTTAAGATGATAACTTCAATTTGGTTACTAATTTGATCGTCACATGTTGTAAAGGGGGATTGTAGTTGTTGAAGATGTCTAGGGCTAGATATCATGTTAGACCTAAGAACTTGGATTGGAAAAGAATTGAAAGGGGTTAGTATTGGTTTATTTTGTATCATTGTGAGGCGGAATTTTACGCGTCCTGTAAAGGCGTGTAATCCCCTTTGTGGTTAGTTGAATTGTGTGCCTTAAATGTGACGTTGGTTATTGAAATTCGACCTTGAAAAAGGTGGCAAAGTTAGTAGAAACAAAGGAAGTTCTGTCCAAATTGTCGTAGAATTTAGGGACTTTGCACTTAGTTTATTCTACGTTCGAAGCTAGAGTTTGATAGACGTTTTATGACCTTATTAGGATTGAAGTACTACGAGTAGCGTATCCTACTTGGAGGGTATAGTACTGTGGAGCCTTTTGCTAATTGTCGGCAATCGTCGCGAGGTATGTGATTCTTCCTATCCTCTTCAGCATGATTATTTGTGAAATATATAAGCGCTTGATGAATGCACATGTGTTAAAGGAATTTGATTTACCTTGTTGTGCCTTGACTTGATATGAAGTGTAAAGGTCTTGATTGTTTGAAAAAGTAGGAAAATCTTATTCGTTAGTAATAAGTACTCGGTGGTTAAAGAATAAGCCCTCTTGGTCTCATAAGGGCTTATAGTTGTAATTGGTTGGTTTAAAACATAAAGTGTTATAACAGCTTTATGGAAGTTTGTTATAACCACTTTATGTAGGTAAAAGAATGGTTTGTTGATTTCAAAAGATAAGAGACTTGACTTATAATTGACCTAAGTGGTGTTGAAAAGTGTGAAACCTCATTCGTGAGAAATGAGTACTTGGTTTTTTTAAAAGAATAATGTTACCTAAATTTCGGAAATGGGAAGAAGAATCGAACAAGCCAATGCAGCGTTAATAAAGGAAAGAAGTAATGACAATTAATCATATTAAAACCAGTAGAAACCTCCATCTGCATAGAAGCTAAGATAAGACAAAATTGTATTGCATTTCCTAGATCATGACTGCTCTAATAAGAATTATTGTAATCAAGTTTCGATCTTCTTAAGAATTCCAAAGTAAGGAACTCGATTTCTAAAAGAAAAGAGACTTAAGAATTCGAAGTGTTTTGTTTTAAAAGAAAGGCATGGTTTTGTCTGGTATTGTTTTTAAACATAAAGTGTTATAATAGCTTTATGGGAAGTTAGTTATAACGACTTTATGGAAAATAAAGAAATGGATTCATTATTGGATTTAGAATGGTAACTTGATTTTTTTTGGAAAAAGAGAAGCAACTTGTTTTCAAATATTGAACTCTTTGTGAATGGAAAAACATAAGTGGCTTGGTTATGAAAGTATGTAGTATTTTGGGGTTGAAACCCGGAATTGTTGACATGAAATGAAATCGTTGAATCGGCCTATGCTTGTTGTGATAGCTTTTGTTGTGCAAGTGTTGTATTTACGTACTCTGGCGTCTCGTTGGAGGACCGGCTATCAGTTGATTGATGGACATACTGACACGTTGGGTAGCCCACGGGTATGCTTCCACTATATCGATTCTTGATGGACATACTGACACGTTGGGAGGCCCACGGGTATGCTTCCATTAAGGGTGTTATTATTGTTATTTGATTGGACACACTGACACGTTGGGTAGCCCACGGGTATGCTTCCACAGTGAGTAGTATCTAGTTATTTGATTGGACATACTGACACATTGGGTAGCCCACGGGTATGCTTCCACGGTGAGTATTCTCTTGTTATTTCTTTTGGACATACTGACACGTTGGGTAGCCGGGTATGCTTCCGATGAGTGTTATCTTGTTAGTTGTTTGGACATACCGACACCGTTGGGTAGCCAGCGGGTATCTTCCACGAGGATTGTTATTTTGTTATCTCCTTTGGGCATACCGACACGTTGGATGGTCCACGGGTATGGGCCCACTAGGGCGGTTCGAGGGCCATGCTTATGCGAGGTGAGATGTCGGGGCACGCGGCCATTGTGCGAGTTAAACTCGGGTTGTATTTGAGTGATGATTTTACGGGCATGAGTCACGACTTGGCATGACTACTTTTATGTGATGCGTAGTTTGGTTATCATACATGTCTCACCTTTTTATAGACTATTATGATTTGATTCTGATATTTTGATTTCACATACTTGATGCAGGTTATCTTGACCTCCGGAGTGCGTTCATGCCGCAGGTTGAGGTACATAGCTTGCTGATCCGCATTCTTAGGATCGCTGTTCGGTTCTCGGAAAGCTCCATATCTCCGGAAGCTTGTCCTGTGGTACGGTTCCCTGAAAGTTGTAGAATTTTGTATATTCAGGGGCATGGCGGGGCCCTGTCCCGTCATTATTGTCACAACCCGAACCCGGGCCCGTGACTGGTGCCTTACCCCGGGCACCCAAGTAGACATACATCAGAGTAATCAGAGGAACATAAAACGAGACATGAAGATAAAATGAAGTGTAAAACAGTTTTTCTGCGAAAGGTTGCCTTACGGCACATATATATAAAAACTTAAATCCGAACAGTTACATCCATTTTACAAACTCTGCCCACAATAGTACTACACACCGCTAAGAATGATATGACAACAATGGCGGGACAGGGCCCCGCCATACCCCTGAATGTAAGTACCTACAACGACAGAGGACTATACCACTGATAAGCCTCCGGAGAAACAGAGCTTCCCAAAACGCTGAGCGTGATCACGAGGCGAGGATCGACGGCCCGGTGTACCTCTTCTGCGGCATGAGCGCGGCCCCGAAGGTCGATCTGGCGGTACCAAGTATGTGAAACCGAAAATACTGTAAATGAAATCATAGTAGTCTATATAAAGCAGGAGACATGTATGAAAACCAAACTACAGTTCACAATAATTAAGCAGTCATGTCAAGTCAGGGACTCATGCCCTCAAAGTCATCACTCAAATATAACTATGGGTCTCACGCCCAACATCAATCATGCGTGGAATACCTTCCTCAGCTGGCGATCTATTATATAAAAGCACCAAGGAATACATGAACACGAGTCCCACTGTGTCATAATAAAACCGTCTGAGGTAAATGCGAAGGCATAGCCGACTACTAACACCAGCGGTACCAACAAGGTCATAAAGCGTATCACGAGATCTGTCTGACCGCCACATGATCGGCGGCCACTCGCGCGATATCAAATGTCGCGCGTCTAGTCCTGGAACTTCCGCGACTCGCATGGGCCACACACGCGTAGGCCGCGTAGGTATTCCCGCATCAAGGTAGCTACTCCCGTGGCGTCACGGACTCGCGATCGCGTGGCCACATAGACGCGCATGACCACAGGCGCCGCACTAACACGGAACTCTCGTAGTTCGCGCCGGCCACTGGACCGCGTAGGGTATCTCGAATCATAGTCACCAGGTGCTCGAGGCTACCCGCGTCGGAGGGCATCTTAACCCGGGATCAAGTCAAGGTGAGTGATATAATACTAACATAACAGCTTATCGTTAAACAACATAAGCACAATCAAGGGAAACCCCCTTACACAACATTTTAAGACACTAACACACGTAGCATCCTAACATGTTTATTTATCGAACCAACAAGAAAGTATTACAAGGCTATCACAAACCAACATAGTCAAGTTATTCACACAAGGCACTTCCTACTTTATGTCAACAAGTTCGGGTTTTTATCCCCAAAGCACTTCATACATTAATTCTTTAAAAGATCCGTTTCTTTCACAAAAGTCACACAATACCCGTAGTATAAAAATAGAGTGACTATCTTTTTAAGTAAACCAAAACACTTCTCTTTGTAAAATCAAGTAACAACATTATCTTCCAAACGTTCAAGTTTGCCTAATTTCAAATGCTCAAGTTTCTCATTTTCGAAAAGTTTTGTAGTTCATAGTCTTAATCAATTAATAATATAATTCTCTTTTAAAACGATCTGAGAAACATATACCTTATGTGTGAGTAGGTTATTCTTGTTCATAACAATCTTATTAAAGCAGCCATGATCTAGGAAATGTAATATCATTTTGTCTCATCTTAGCTTCTATGCAGATGGAGGTTTCTACCGGTTTTTAATAATACTTTATTAGTCAAAACATTTCCCTTTATTACGCTTATTGCGATGGTTAGTTCGATACTCATTCGATTTAGAAATCGATAAAACATTATTCCTTTTAAAAACCAAGTACTCATTACTCACGAATGAGGTTTCACACTTTTTAACAAAATTCACATTAATTCAAATTAAGTCAAGTCTCTTATCTTTTAAGATCAAGTCTCTTAACTTCTAAAATCAATAAACCATTCTTTTTATCTCTCTTAAGTCGTTATACCTAACTTCCCATAAAACTAGTATAACTCTTAAGCTTTTAAAACCAAGTATTACTCTTCTTTCAAAAAAGTTTCTTAATTCTTTTGAAATACTTCAAGATTCTTATATTTAAACTCAAGTCAGAAGACATCGGAGTAAAACCCGTTCAGTTAACACACGTCGTCTCGTACTATATATATATATTCTTTTAAAATATCATGCTCGAAGATAGGAAGATTCACATACCTCGCGACGATTTACTATTAGCAAATAGCTCCAAAATCATGTAATCCGGCTAGCCTTTTCCTCCCTTCGAGTAGAATACGCTACTCGCAGTACTTCAACCTATAACGGTTGTACAAGTCTATCAATGTCTAGACTACTCGGTAGAATAAATCTAGATACAAGATTTTACGGAAAATTGGGCGTGACTTCCTGCAGTCAAACTTCACAAGTCTACTGTAAATACAGTCCTATGTAAGTACAGTTCAATTCTCTTCTTATATACCTTCCTTGTATATAACTTATACTTAATTCTTATACTACAACAGTATGTAAACTCTAATTACAATATGGGGACAAGATATTTACCTCGATTAGCCCAAAATTATCCAAGTTTAAATGTCGATCCTGAGCAACGTTTAGCTCCTACTGCAGGCGCTCGACCATTCTGAACAACCCTTAGAAGTTCTACGCAACTTCTACTTAACACTTCAACCGACTATGAAGATTTTCCTTAGGGTTTCGTTTTGAGACAAAAAGGACATAAGGTAGTATTTCCGGGCTCTACGTATAGAGGTAACTTTGGAATACTACAAGGTATAAGGCTAAGGTATTTTGGAATAGTAACAATACTTGGAGAGTATTTTATACCAAGGGGGGGGGTATTTTACGAGCACAACTAGGCAAGGGGGTGTCTCGGCCACCACTAGGAGGGGATATCTCTCGGCCAGGGCCTCTCGAGGGGAGGGTTCTCTTGGGGACGAGAACACTACACTAAGGGGGAGAGGGCTTCAAGACTTGGAAAGTGATTTTGGTATGAAGAAGTCTTCAACAAAAGGGGGGTATTTATAGGGAAACCAATGGCCAAGACCAAGCCAAGTGGGGGGCAAGTGGAGGGTCAAGATTTGCCCAAGTGCACCTAACCTACTCCACAAATCCTCACAACATTGACCCAAGTTAGGCCACAAACATGGCACAAAGCGTGCAAGAAACATGCCAAGAATCGGCCGCAATCCGCCAACTTGAGGGTGACAAGTGTAAGCCCTCTCGTTGTCCAAAATATTTCATCTCTCGGAAAAATCCATAAAAATTATAAATGACATAGCGTAATTTTCCCTGAAAGTTTGGAAAGCGTTTGTCGGAAAACAATTCTTTTGGTAGTTGTGAACAAAATTTTCGATCCTTGCCTATCTTAAGGCTAAAACTTTTATACGTACGCCCTCACGTACATACTCTGGAAAATACGGGGTATAACATTCTCCCTCGCTGAAACATTCGTCGAATGTTCCTTCTAAATCTCAAAAACAAACATGCGCGATTATAGTCTTTCTTGCTATACTTACGAAAACAATCATGCCACACTTTGGCCACAATACAACAGCGCAAATACTTACATCCAAGTCCGAGGAATCACCTCCATCACTACAAAAGCTCCCTCGAGGTCTAAAATATACTCCGCCGCGCCAGCCTTACAAAAGAAATGATCACATCATGCTCTTAACACATTCGCTTCTTCCCTTACTCGTCGTACCGCTTCTCGTACACTCGAACTCTTTTTCATAACTTACCACCTTTACATTCGCTTGGTTCCAAATCTACGGGTTACTACCTCGACTTGGTCATTATTATGGGGAACACTCTGGATGGATCTCCGATACTTTTCCGAACCTAGCAACACGAAAGACCGGACGTACTGCCTCCTATGTCGGACGACAATGCTAACGTATAGGCAACCTGGCCTATTCTTCACATGATCTGAAAAGACCCAAAGTAACTCGGGCTAAGTTTCCTCTGTTTTCCAAAACTACACGCCTAACCACATTCTGAAGCGGTATGAACAGCCAATCTGAACCTTGCCAACATCGAACCAGTCGACCGACAACTTACACTTCCGCCCCTGAAAGGCGTCATAAGGCACATCCGAATACTGAAATGATAGCTATGAAACACTCCCTCAACAGGAGGCAACCATCCTCACAGCTACCACGAAATCCAAACAACGGCGAGGCGAATGCGATCTTGAGACTCGCGAGTTCCTAACCTGCTGGTAAAACTTCGGAAAAGAAATAGCCATAACACAGGCTTCAGCATGCGTCATAAGGTGAAAGTAGGCACCCCGTGCAGCCTTACAACCTTCCTGAAATATATCATCTCGCATAACCCACTGCCGAGTACACGGTCCTGACTGAAAGATCAGATGGGCTGACCTCATCGTCCCGACTACTGGTCGAACACATCCACGAACTCGTACGATGGTTAACTAAACTTGGGCCTAACACCCTCGTGACCTACCACTGGCGGGACCACCCCGGCCCCACCGCAAAGCAGGCGGCGGGTTGACCGCGTCAGTCCTGAACCGAACGTATCACGCAAAACTCTTGTTCCGATCCGGAACAATATCACTAATCCATTTACGAAAACCTAGTGGTCTTCTTAGCTCAACTACCCTCTTTCATACCACACTACTCAGGGACTTATCACACAAACATATCTCACGTGTACTATGCACTCCGATAAAGGTCAATATAAAAAAAATACATCTTTCTCAAGATGGCCTCGCCTCTAAGGTCTCCACGTATAAAACTCTAGGGCTCACACTTTCCCTAACCCCAATCTTACCATTTTAACTAACCACGATCTCTAATCATAATTAACACCATGCTGTCTGAACACAACACTTATCATATACTCATCTTATCACACATACAAATCTCTAGAGGGTTAAAAATATACACCGTATCTCTTGCTTCAGCTGTCGTTCTAATCAACCACCTCGTAGAGGCGCAGCTAGGGAAGGTGATTAACTAGCCACAGATCGAAGTGAGTCTCTACGTCGCGCCACCTCTAGTCGGACAATTTCTGCATAAAATGGCCTGCTGTCGCAAGCATAACAAGCACTGACAAAAAGATAACATTCCCGGGATGGCGCTGTCTGCTGTGAACAACGGGAAAAACTGAATCGGTGTTTGGAACCTACGTGTATCTGTGAATCAGAAGCTCTTGAGCTCTGACCAACTCCTGCATACCCCGAATGTCCTGATCCCTGTGGAGGACCACTCTGCCTTTGGCGGAGATCATAACGATCTGCTTCTTGAGAAGGTCCGCCTTGATAGTTACCAAAGGACCTGCTGTTCGGCCTCTTCTGCTGATCTTGGTTAACCCGTCGATCTCTACGTTTCTCAGCCTGCTGCGCATAAGCCCGTACGCAGGCCATGCTCAAGCCTGACTGAAGAGCTACTCTTGCACAACCCTTTCTTAGATACTCATCAAGACCCATGATAAATCGATACATAATATACTCTCTGGTTGCTAAATCCATAGTTAGTAATAGGGTCGTCTCTTTGCAATCCATACTTTCCGTTACTGGTTTCAAATATCATGGCGCGATGGAAGCTATGCGTTGTGCTGAACTCTGCTTTGGGGTGGCGTCGTCGCGAACTCCGAATGAAGCACCACCCGGTGATGATTGGGCACGTGCCACTAGTAACCCTCGTGCTCTACTCGCGGCTCCGCCATTTGCCTTGCCGTTCTGGCTCGGGTTGCCTTACGCGGAGCATAGCGGTAAGGAAAGAAATACGTTAGAGGTCGACTTATAACACGGCTCTAAGCACGATCTCGAGTGAGAAGATGGAAACCAATCCTAAATATCCTATAGCCTCACGATTATTGGTGTGGTGCCTGACACACCGATAATCAAGACTACTAGATCTGATGCGTAGACATTTTAGAGATTAAGCGCTCACGATACCACTTTTGTCACAACCGAACGGGCGTGGTCGTGCCTTACCGGGCACCCAGTAGACATACATCAGTGTCGGGAACATAAAACAAGACATGAAATAATATGAAGTGTAAAACAGTTTTTCTGCGAAAAGTTGCCTTACGGCACATATATATAAAAACTTAAATCCGAACAGTTACATCCCTTTTACAAACTCTGCCCACAACAGTACTACAGACCTCTAAGAATGATATGACAACAATGGCGGGACAGGGCCCCGCCATACCCCTGAATGTAAGTACCTACAACGGCAGGGGACTATACCACTGATAAGCCTCCGGAGAAACGGAGCTTCCCAAACGCTGAGCTGTGATCACGAGGCGAGGATCGGCGGTCGTGTACCTCTTCTGCGGCATGAACGCGGCCCCGAAGAGTCGATAACTGGTACCAAGTATGTGAAACAGAAAATCACGTAAATGAAATCATAGTAGTCTATATAAAGCGGGAGACATGTATGATAACCAAACTACGATTCTGATAATTAGCGATCATGTCAAGTCGGGGACTCGCCCTCAAAGTCATCACTCAAATATAACTATGGGTCTCACGCCCACAACATCAATCATGCGTGGAATACCTTCGCCACCGCTGGCGATCTATGATATAAAAGCACGAGAATACACATGAACACGAGTCCCACTGTGTCATAATAAAACCGTGCGGGGTAAATCGAAGGCATAACCGACTACTAACACCCGCGGTACCAACAAGGTCATAAAGCGTATCACGAGATCTGTCTGAACCGCCACATGATCGAAGATGGCCACTCGCGCTGATATCAAATGTGCGCGTCTAGTCTGGAACTTCCGCGACTCCGCATAGGCCACACGTAGGCCGCGTGAGGTATTCCCGCATCGGGTAGATACTCCCCGGCGTCACGGACTCGCGATCCGCGTAGCCACATAGACCGCGTGACCACAAGGCGCACACTAACACGAAACTCTCGTAGTTCGCATAGGCCACGGACCTAATGAGGGTATCTCGAATCATAGTCACCACAGGTGCACGAGGCAACCCGCATCGGAGGAAGCTTAACCGGGATCAAGTCAAGGTGAGTGATATAATACTAACATAACGACTTATCGTTAAACAACATAAGCCTGATCAGAAACCCGCTTACACAACATTACAAGACACTAACACGTAACATCCTAACATGTTTATTTATCGAACCAACAAGAAAGTATTACAAGGCTATCACAAACCAACATAGTCAAGTTATTCACTGAGCACTTCTACTTTATGTCAACAAGTTCGGGTTTTTATCCCAAAGCACTTCATACATTAATTCTTTAAAAGATCCGTTTCTTTCACAAAAGTCACACAATACTCGTAGTATAAAAATAGAGTGACTATCTTTTTAAGTAAACCAAAACACTTCTCTTTGTAAAATCAAGTAACAACATTATTTTCCAAACGTTCAAGTTTGCCTAATTTCAAATGCTCAAGTTTCTCATTTTCGAAAGGTTTCGTAGTTCATAGTCTTAATCAATTAATAATATAATTCTCTTTTAAAACGATCTGAGAAACATATACCTTATGTGTGAGTAGGTTATTCTTGTTCATAACAATCTTATTAAAGCAGCCATGATCTAGGAAATGTAATATCATTTTGTCTCATCTTAGCACATGCGGATGGAGGTTTCTCTAGGTTTTTAATAATACTTTATTAGTCAAAACATTTCCCTTTATTAACTGCGATGGTTAGTTCGATACTCATTCTGATTTAGAAATCGAGAAAACATTATTCCTTTTAAAACCAAGTACTCATTACTCACGAATGAGGTTTCACACTTTTTAACAAAATTCACATTAATTCAAATTAAGTCAAGTCTCTTATCTTTTAAGATCAAATCTCTTAACTTCTAAAATCAATAAACCATTCTTTTTATCTCTCTTAAGTCGTTATACTTAACTTCCCATAAAGCTAGTATAACTCTTAAGCTTTTAAAACCAAGTATTACTCTTCTTTCAAAAAGGTTTCTTAATTCTTTTGAAATACTTCAAGATTCTTATATTTAAACTCAAGTCAGAAGACATCGGAGTAAAACCCCGTTCAGTTAACACACGTACGTCTACCGTACTATGTATATATATTCTTTTAAAATATCATGCTCAAGAGGATAGGGAGATTCACATACCTCGCGACGATTATCGACTATTAGCAAATAGCTCCAAAGTACTGTAGTCCGGCTAGCCTTTTCCTCCCTTCGAGTAGAATCGCTACTCGCGATCTTCAACCTATAACGGTTGTACAAGTCTATCAATGTCTAGACTACTCGGTAGAATAAATCTAGATACAAGATTTTACGGAAAATTGGGCAGCACTTCCCTACCCGTCAAACTTCACAAGTCTACTGTAAATACAGTCCTATGTAAGTACATTTCAATTCTCTTCTTATATACCTTCCTTGTATATAACTTATACTTAATTCTTATACTACAACAGTATGTAAACTCTAATTACAATAGGGGGACAAGATATTTACCTCGATAAGCCCAAAATTATCCAAGTTTAAATGTCGATCCTGAGCAACGTTTAGCTCCTACTCTGGGCGCTCCAACCCGCTCCAAACAACCCTTAGAAGTTCTACGCAACTTCTACTTAACACTTCAACCGACTATGAAGATTTTCCTTAGGGTTTCGTTTTGAGACAAAAAAGACATAAGATAGTATTTCCGGGCTCTACGTATAGAGGTAACTTTGGAATACTACAAGGTATAAGGCTAAGGTATTTTGGAATAGTAACAATACTTGGAGAGTATTTTCTACCAAGGGGGGGGGGGTATTTTACGAGCACAACTAGGCAGGGGGGGTGGGGGTGTGTGTCTCGGCCAACACCACTAGGAGGAGGGGGGGATATCTCTCGGCCAAGGGGCCTCTCAAGGGGGGGAGGGGTTCTCTTTGGACGAGAACACTACACTAAGGGGGAGAGGGCTTCAAGACTTGGAAAGTGTTTTTGGGATGAAGAAGTCTTCAACAAAAGGGGGGTATTTATAGGGAAACCAATGGCCAAGATCAAGCCAAGTGGGGGGCAAGTGGAGGGTCAAGATTTGCCCAAGTGCACCCTAACCCTACTCCACAAATCCCTCACAAACATTGACCCAAGGATTAGGCCACAAAACATGGCACAAAACGTGCCAAGAAACATGCCAAGAATCGGCCACCAATCCGCCAACTTGAGGGTGACAAGTGTCGCCCTCTCGTTGGTCCAAAATATTTCATCTCTCGGAAAAATCCGGAAAAATTATAAATGACATAGCCGTAATTTTCCCCTCGCAAAGTTTGGAAAACGTTTCGTCGAAAAACAATTCTTTTCGGTAGTTGTGAACAAAATTTTCGATCCTTGCCTATCTTAAGGCTAAAACTTTTATACGTACGCCCTCACGTACATACTCTGGAAAATACGGGGTATAACAATTATGGTCTTAAAATTCTTAGAGGTCTGTAGCACTGTTGTGGGCAGAATTTGTAAGGGATGTAACTGTTCAAGTTTTCATTTATGTTCAAAAGGTAACCGTTTGGGTTAGCCTGTTTCATACTTTATGTCTTGTCTCATGTTTTAGTTTTATTTCACTGATTTTCTCGATGTTGTATCGCTAAGGTGCAGGGTAAGGCACGATCCGCAGGCTTGAGTTCGGTCGTGACAAAAGTATCGAAGCGATTAATCCTCGGAAAGTGTCTACATACCGTATCTAGTAGAGTCTTGATTATCGGTGTGTTGTGCACCACATCTATAATCAGGAGGCTGCAGGATATTTAGGATCGGTTTCCATTCTTCTCACTCTGAGATCGTGCCTTAGAGCTGTGTTATACGTTGGACTCCTACGACGTATTATTTTCACCCGTTATGCCTCTACGCAGCAGCGAGCCAGGAGGGCAAGGCGGCGAGGAGGCTGCGAGTAGAACACGAGAGGTTACCGGGGCAGGCGGTCATTATCCGAGATAGCGCTTCATTTGGGAGTTCTGCGGCCGCTATCCCGAGAGAGTTTAGAGCGTGCGGTAGCTCACGAGACCACGATACTGAGCCTCTAGTCCCACGGCCGAGAGCAGAGGATAGGAGTTACAAGGAGCTGGAACAGTTACTAGATAGTCTGGTGGCTGGGAATGAGAACGAGCGAGGCCGGTGGTTCCAGCGATGCAGATGATTCACTCTAGATCCGATAGTCTGAGACTTCGGGATTTCTTGAGTTGCAGTTCGCCAGAGTTCTATGGGTAGAGAGCTGAGGATGATCCTCAGGGTGTCGTGCTAGTTTGGGAGATTGTTATACTTGCGGCCGTTAGGGCCATGTGGTGGGAGGATGTCCACGTAGGAGGGATACAGAGGGATGACTCAGCCCTCTGGGTCGATTCGAGTTGATTGTTGGAGAAGGCGTTAGTCAGATGAGGTCACCCCTACCTCGTTGTGGCCATTGTAATAGACTCCATTATGGGGAGTGTCGTACTGCTTCGACAGCTTGTGTGCTTGCGGCCAACAGGGCCATTTGGTGAGAGTTTGTTCGACCAGAGGTAGCATACGGATGTAGAGACTCGGCGCCGGGATCGGTGGTGGTTCGCCTTATTTAGCTAGGCGCCCTGCAGGGCAGGATTATGATTAGAGCGACAAAGGGAAAGTGAGGCAGTAGTTGCAGAGATATCTTTAGCCCTTAAGAGATTTGTTTATGTGGTTATGGTAGATACATGCGGAGTGCCATGTTCGGATAGCCTTGTGTAAAAAAAAAAAAAAAAGTGATTTAGAAGCATGGGTAGTTGAAAATGGGTAAGTCTGGAGACGAGACAAGTGTGAGCTTTAGGATTTATAACAGTTAGAACCTCGGATGCAAGTAGTCTTGAGTGGAAGATTTTACGGTTATCTTTGTCTGAGATCCATCTAGAATGTTCCCAGTTAATGATGACCAAGTTGGAGGTAGTAACCCCGAGATTTTGGAAACTGAAGCAATGACAGAAATGTGGTACGTATAGTAGGAAGAGTTCGAGTGTACGAGGAAAGTACGACGAGTAAGAAAAAGGCGAAGATGTGTTAAGAAGATGGAAGTGTCCTTGTTGTAAAGTAAAGCTGTGAAGGAAGTATCATTTGGACCATGGGTGGAGCTATTAGTATTGTTATACGCTTTAGAGATGATTCTTCGCTGGCTTGGATGTGAGTTTTTGCGCATACGTGGTATAATGGCCAGGTGTGGCATAATTGGTTTCGTAAGTATAGTAGTGAAGACTATACCGACGTCTGCGTTTTGGAGACTTAGAAGGAACATTCGGGACGAATGTTTCTAAGGGGGGGAGAATGTTACACCCCGTAAATTCAAGAAGATAAGATAAGAACATACCAAGGAATATTAGATTTGAAAGTTGAAAGATAAGTTGACAAACATGTGTTGGACGGATTTCGAGTCTACCTTGGAGTGTTGTACCCCAGTTGTTAAGAATTTCGAGGTGTTTAATAAGCCTAGTGTGTAGTCCGTTAAATCTAGTTCCCAACGCAACAAACCGTTCGTCGATAGGACATCGGAGTCAAAAGTTATGGAAGTTTCAAGTTTGGTCGTGATCGGGCAAAATAGCGATTTCGGTTCGAAGTGCAGCGCGGCCGGAATCTGAGGGCGCGGCGCGGTTGTCTTGGGAGTCCGAGGGTTGCAGCGCCGGCCGGAATCTGGAACTTTCGGCAGTGGAAGCGCCGCGGCGCCGAGGCGGGATTTTTCTGCGGTAAAGGACGAAAATCAGGGGATATTTTGTTAAAAGCCTATGGGAGGGTGACAAGTGTCCCTCCCATCCTTTTGACCAGAATAGGGTCCTATTTTAGGGCCAAGTCTTGGAAGACTTGGCCATTTCATCTTGGAAACCCTCCTAAGAAACCCTCTCCCTTTTCTCTCTAGATTTTGAAGAAAACCTTGCCTTAGGAGAAATTGTTGGAGCGGCGGCAAGAAGGAAAAGTGTGGGTAAACTTGTGGGAAGCACTGGTGGACGAGTTTGACGGAAAAGAAGTGGAAGAAAGGGGCTTTTGTGGGCTTCTCCAAAGGTAAAAGTTCCCCTTCTCTTGGTTATGGGTTAATACTTGTTATAGTAGTTTAGAAATGAGCACGAACATTTTATTTAAGTTGAATAGATTTAGATCTTGTTGTCTTGTTGAAAACTGAAATGGGCATGTTAACCTTAAGATGATAACTTCAATTTGGTTACTAATTTGATCGTCACATGTTGTAAAGGGGGATTGTAGTTGTTGAAGATGTCTAGGGCTAGATATCATGTTAGACCTAAGAACTTGGATTGGAAAAGAATTGAAAGAGGTTAGTATTGGTTTATTTTGTATCATTGTGGGGCGGAATTTTACGCGTCCTGTAAAGACGTGTAATCCCCTTTGTGGTTAGCTGAATTGTGTGCCTTAAATGTGGCGTTGGTTATTGAAATTCGACCTTGAAAAAGGTGGCAAAGTTAGTAGAAACAAAGGAAGTTCTGTCCAAATTGCCGTAGAATTTATGGACTTTGCACTTAGTTTATTCTACGTTCGAAGCTAGAGTTTGATAGACGTTTTATGACCTTATTAGGATTGAAGTACTACGAGTAGCGTATCCTACTTGGAGGGTATAGTACTGTGGAGCCTTTTGCTAATTGTCGGCAATCGTCGCGAGGTATGTGATTCTTCCTATCCTCTTCAGCATGATTATTTGTGAAATATATAGTGCGATGAATGCGCGTGTGTTAAAGGAATTTGATTTCCCTTGTTGTGCCTTGGCTTGATATGAAGTGTAAAGGTCTTGATTGTTTGAAAAAGTAGGAAAATCTTATTCGTTAGTAATAAGTACTCGGTGGTTAAAGAATAAGCCCTCTTGGTCTCATGGGGCTTATAGTTGTAATTGGTTGGTTTAAAACATAAAGTGTTATAACGACTTTATGGGAAGTTTGTTATAACCACTTTATGTAGGTAAAAGAATGGTTTGTTGATTTCAAAGATAAGAGACTTGACTTATAATTGACCTAAGTGGTGTTGAAAAGTGTGAAACCTCATTCGTGAGAAATGAGTACTTGGTTTTTAAAGAATAATGTTACCTAAATTTGAAATGGGAAGAAGAATCGAACAAGCCAATGCAGCGTTAATAAATGAAAGAAGTAATGACAATTAATCATATTAAAACCAGTAGAAACCTCCATCTGCATAGAAGCTAAGATAAGACAAAATTGTATTACATTTCTAGATCATGCATTTGCTCTAATAAGAATTATTGTAATCAAGTTTCAATCTTCTTAAGAATTCCAAAGTAAGGAACTCGATTTCTAAAGAAAAGAGACTTAAGAATTCAAGTGTTTTGTTTTAAAAGAAAGGCATGGTTTTATGCAGTATTGTTTTTAAACATAAAGTGTTATAATAGCTTTATGAGAAGTTAGTTATAACGACTTTATGGAAAATAAAGAAATGGATTCATTATTGGATTTAGAATGGTAACTTGATTTTTTTGGAAAAAGAGAAGCAACTTGTTTTCAAATATTGAACTCTTTGTGAATGGAAAAACATAAGTGGCTTGGTTATGAAAGTATGTAGTATTTTGGGGTTGAAACCCGGAATTGTTGACATGAAATGAAAGTACGTTGAACTGGCCTATGCTTGTTGTGATAGCTTTTGTTGTGCAAGTGTTGTATTTACGTACCGCGTCTCGTTGGAGGGCGGCTATCCGGTTGATTGATGGACATACCGACACGTTGGGTAGCCACGGGTATGCTTCACTATATCGATTCTTGATGGACATCTTGACACGTTGGGAGGCCCGGGTATGCTTCCATTAGGGGTGTTATTATTGTTATTTGATTGGACACACTGACACGTTGGGTAGCCCACGGGTATGCTTCCACAGTGAGTACTATCTTGTTATTTGATTGGACATACTGACACGTTGGGTAGCCCGGGTATGCTTCCGGTGAGTATTCTCTTGTTATTTCTTTTGGACATACCGACACGTTGGGTAGCCACGGGTATGCTTCCACCGATGAGTGTTATCTTGTTAGTTGTTTGGACATACCGACACGTTGGGTAGCCGGGTATGCTTCCACGAGGATTGTTATTTTGTTATCTCCTTTGGGCATACCGACACGTTGGATGGTCCACGGGTATGGGCCCTAGGGCGGTTCGAGGGCCATGCTTGTGCAGAGGTGAGATGTCGGGAATCACGGCCATTGTGCGGGTTAAACTCGGGTTGTATTTGAGTGATGATTTTACGGGCATGAGTCACGACTTGGCATGACTACTTTTATGTGATGCGTAGTTTGGTTATCATACATGTCTCATGCTTTTATAGACTATTATGATTTCATTCTGATATTTTGATTTCACATACTTGGTACGGTTGTCTTGACCTCCTAAGCTGCGTTCATCCGCGAGTTGAGGTACATAGCTGGCGATCCGCATTCTTAGGATCGCTGTTCGGTTCTCGGAAAGCTCCATATCTCCGGAAGCTTGTCCTGTGGTACGGTTCCCTGAAAGTTGTAGAATTTTGTATATTCAGGGGCATGGCGGGGCCCTGTCCCGTCATTATTGTCACAACCCGAACCCGGGCCCGTGACTGGTGCCTTACCCCGGGCACCCAAGTAGACATACATCAGAGTAATCAGCGGAACATAAAAAGAGACATGAAGATAAAATGAAGTGTAAAACAGTTTTTCTGCGAAAAGTTGCCTTACGGCACATATATATAAAAACTTAAATCCGAACAATTACATCCATTTTACAAACTCTGCCCACAATAGTACTACACACCGCTAAGAATGATATGACAACAATGGCGGGACAGGGCCCCGCCATACCCCTGAATGTAAGTACCTACAACGACAGGGGACTATACCACTGATAAGCCTTCAGAGAAACAGAGCTTTCCATAACGCTGAACTGTGATCCTGAGAGCGAGGATCGATGACTGGTGTACCTCTTCCTGCGGCATGAACACAGCCCCCCGAAGGAGGTCAGTACAACAGGTACCAAGTATGTGAAACCTAAAATACTGTAAATGAAATCATAGTAGTCTATATAAAGCAGGAGACATGTATGATAACCAAACTACTGTTCACAATAATTAAGCAGTCATGTCAAGTCAGGGACTCACGCCCTCAAAGTCATCACTCAAATATAACTATGGGTCTCACGCCCACAACATCAATCATGCCCGTGGAATACCTTCCTCACCTGGCGATCTATGATATAAAAGCACCAAGGAATACACATGAACACCAGGTCCCACCTGTGTCATAATAAAACCGTACGGGGTAAGTACGAAGGCATAGCCGACTACTAACACCCACAGTACCAACAAGGTCATAAACTGTATCACGAGATCTGTCTAGACCGCCACATGATCGGGCCGCCACTCGCGCGATATCAAATGTGCGCGTCTAGTCCTCGAACTCGCGACTCGCATAGGCCACACACATAGGCGCGTGAGGTATTCCCGCATCAAGGGTAGCTACTCCCGGGCGTCACGGACTCGCGATCCGCATGGCCACATAGACCGCATGACCACAAAGGCGCGACACTAACACCGGAACTCGTAGTTCCGCGGCCACCTGGACCGCATGAGGTATCTCGAATCATAGTCACACAGATCGCTGAGGCTACCCGCGACGGAGGCGCAACCCCGGGATCAAGTCAAGGTGAGTGATATAATACTAACATAACAGCTTATCGTTAAACAACATAAGCACAATCAAGGGAAACCCCCTTACACAACATTTCAAGACACTAACACGCGTAGCATCCTAACATGTTTATTTATCGAACCAACAAGAAAGTATTACAAGGCTATCACAAACCAACATAGTCAAGTTATTCACACAAGGCACTTCCTACTTTATGTCAACAAGTTCGGGTTTTTATCCCCAAAGCACTTCATACATTAATTCTTTAAAAGATCTGTTTCTTTCACAAAAGTCACACAATACCCGTAGTATAAAAATAGAGTGACTATCTTTTTAAGTAAACCAAAACACTTCTCTTTGTAAAATCAAGTAACAACATTATTTTCCAAACGTTCAAGTTTGCCTAATTTCAAATGCTCAAGTTGCTCATTTTCGAAAAGTTTTGTAGTTCATAGTCTTAATCAATTAATAATATAATTCTCTTTTAAAACGATCTGAGAAACATATACCTTATGTGTGAGTAGGTTATTCTTGTTCATAACAATCTTATTAAAGCAGCCATGATCTAGGAAATGTAATATCATTTTGTCTCATCTTAGCTTCTATGCAGATGGAGGTTTCTACCGGTTTTTAATAATACTTTATTAGTCAAAACATTTCCCTTTATTAACGCTGCAGTGGTTCGTTCGATACTCATTCTGATTTCCGAAATCAGTAAAACATTATTCCTTTTAAAAACCAAGTACTCATTACTCACGAATGAGGTTTCACACTTTTTAACAAAATTCACATTAATTCAAATTAAGTCAAGTCTCTTATCTTTTAAGATCAAGTCTCTTAACTTCTAAAATCAATGAACCATTCTTTTTATCTCTCTTAAGTCGTTGTACCTAACTTCCCATAAAGCTAGTATAACTCTTAAGCTTTTAAAACCAAGTATTACTCTTCTTTCAAAAAAGTTTCTTAATTCTTTTGAAATACTTCAAGATACTTATATTTAAACTCAAGTCAGAAGACATCGGAGTAAAACCCCGTTCAGTTAACACACATACGTCTACCGTACTATATATATATATTCTTTTAAAATATCATGCTCAAGAGGATAGGAAGATTCACATACCTCGCGACGATTATCGACTATTAGCAAATAGCTCCAAAGTACTGTAATCCGGCTAGCCTTTTCCTCCCTTCGAGTAGAATACGCTACTCGCAGTACTTCAACCTATAACGGTTGTACAAGTCTATCAATGTCTAGACTACTCGGTAGAATAAATCTAGATACAAGATTTTACGGAAAATTGGGCAGCACTTCCCTACCCGTCAAACTTCACAAGTCTACTGTAAATACAGTCCTATGTAAGTACAGTTCAATTCTTTTCTTATATACCTTCCTTGTATATAACTTATACTTAATTCTTATACTACAACAGTACGTAAACTCTAATTACAATAGGGGGACAAGATATTTACCTCGATTAGTCCAAAATTATCCAAGTTTAAATGTCGATCCTGAGCAACGTTTAGCTCCTACTCTGGGCGCTCCAACCCGCTACAAACAACCCTTAGAAGTTCTACGCAACTTCTACTTAACACTTCAACCGACTATGAAGATTTTCCTTAGGGTTTCGTTTTGAGACAAAAAGGACATAAGGTAGTATTTAAGCTCTACGTTTAGAGGTAACTTTGGAATACTACAAGGTATAAGGCTAAGGTATTTTGGAATAGTAACTATCCTTGGAGAGTATTTTCTACCACGGGGGGGGGGGTATTTTACGAGCACAACTAGGCAAGGGGGTGTCTCGGCCACCACTAGGAGAGGATATCTCTCGGCCAGGGCCTCTCGAGGGGAGGGGTTCTTTGGACGAGAACACTACACTAAAGGGGAGAGGGCTTCAAGACTTGGAAAGTGATTTTGGGATGAAGAAGTCTTCAACAAAAGGGGGGTATTTATAGGGAAACCAATGGGCAAGATCAAGCCAAGTGGGGGGCAAGTGGAGGGTCAAGATTTGCCCAAGTGCACCCTAACCCTACTCCACAAATCCCTCACAAACATTGACCCAAGGATTAGGCCACAAAACGTGCCAAGAAACATGCCAAGAATCGGCCACCAATCCGCCAACTTGAGGGTGACAAGTGTCGCCCTCTCGTTGGTCCAAAATATTTCATCTCTCGGAAAAATCCGCAAAAATTATAAATGACATAGCCGTAATTTTCCCCTCGCAAAGTTTGGAAAACGTTTCGTCTGAAAACAATTCTTTTCGGTAGTTGTGAACAAAATTTTCGATCATTGCCTATCTTAAGGCTAAAACTTTTATACGTACGCCCTCACGTACATACTCTGGAAAATACGGGGTATAACATTCTCCCCTCCTTTGAAACATTCGTCCCGAATGTTCCTTCTAAGTCTCAAAACAAACATGCGCCAGTATAGTCTTCACTGCTATACTTACGAAAACAATCATGCCACACCTGGACACAATACAACACGCGCAAATACTTACATCCAAGTCCACGAGAAATCACCTCCATCACTACAAAAGCTCCCACTCGAGGTCTAAAATATACTCCGCCCGCACCTTACAAAAGAAATGATCACATCTATGCTCTTAACACACGCCGCTTCTTCCTTACTCGTCGTACCGCTTCTCGTACACTCGAACTCTTTATCATAACTTACCACCTTTACATTCGCTTGGTTCCAAATCTCTGGGTTACTACCTCCAACTTGGTCATTATTATGGGGAACACTCTGGATGGATCTCCGATACTTTTCCGAACCTAGCAACACGAAAGACCGGACGTACTGCCTCCTATGTCGGACGGCAATGCTAACGTATAGGCAACCTGGTCTATTCTTCACATGATCTGAAAAGACCCAAAGTAACTCGGGCTAAGTTTCCTCTGTTTTCCAAAACTCGCCACACCCTAACCACATTCTTCTGAAACAGGTATGAACCAACAATCTGAACCTTGCCAACATCGAACCAGTCGACCGACAACTTACACTTCCGCCCCTGAAAGGCGTCATAAGGCACATCCGAATACTGAAATGATAGCTATGAAACACTCCCTCAACAGGAGGCAACCATCCTCACAGCTACCCCTGAAATCCAAACACTGGCCCGAGGGCGAATGCGTCTCGAGACTCGCGAGTTCCTAACCTGCTGGTAAAACTTCCGGAAAAAAATAGCCATAACACAGGCTTCATCATCGTCATAAGGTGAAAGTAGGCACCCCGTGCAGCCTTACAACCTTCCTGAAATATATCATCTCGCATAACCCACTGCCGAGTACACGGTCCTGACTGAAAGATCAGATGGGCTGACCTCATCGTCCCGACTACTGGTCGAACACATCCACGAACTCGTACGATGGTTAACTAAACTTGGGTCTAACACCTCGTGACCCTACCACTGGCGGGACCACCGGCCCGACTACCACAAAATAAGCCACGGGTTGACCCGCGATCGGTCCTCAACCCGAACCGCTATCACGCAAAAACTCTCGTTCCCCGATCCGGAACAATATCACTAATCAAGTTACGAAAACCTAGTGGTCTTCTTAGCTCAACTACCCTCTTTCATACCACACTACTCAGGGACTTATCACACAAACATATCTCACGTGTACTATGCACTCCGATAAAGGTCAATATAAAAAAAAATACATCTTTCTCAAGATGGCCTCGCCTCTAAGGTCTCCACGTATAAAACTCTAGGGCTCACACTTTCCCTAACCCCAATCTTACCATTTTAACTAACCATGATCTCTAATCATAATTAACACCATGCTGTCTGAACACAACACTTATGATATACTCATCTTATCACACATACTAATCTCTAGAGGGTTAAAGATATACCTGTATCTACTGCTTCACTTCCCCTTTGTCGTTCTAATCAACCCCGCCAGTAGAAAGTAGCTAGGAAGGTGATTAACTAGCCACAGATCCGAAGGTGAGTCTCTACGTCGCGCCACCTCTAGTCGGACAATTTCTGCATAAAATGGCCTGCGTCAAGCATAACAAGCACCAACAAAAAAAGATAACATTCCCCGGGATGACGCCTGTCACACTGTGAACACTGGGGAAAAACTGAATCCGGCTGGCTGGAACCTACGTGTATCTGTGAATCAGAAGCTCTTGAGCTCTGACCAACTCCTGCATACCCCGAATGTCCTGATCCCTGTGGAGGACCACTCTGCACTGGCGGAGATGCATAACCAATCTGCTGCTGAGAAGGTCCGCCTTGATAGTTACCAAAGGACCCTGCTGTTCTGGCCCTCTTCTGCTGATCTTGGTTAACCCGTCGATCTCTACGTTTCTCAGCCTGCTGCGCATAAGCCCGTACGCAGGCCATGCTCAAGCCTGACTGAAGAGCTACTCTTGCACAACCCTTTCTTAGATACTCATCAAGACCCGTGATAAATCGATACATAATATACTCTCTGGTTGCTAAATCCATAGTTAGTAATAGGGTCGTCTCTTTGCAATCCATACTTTCCGTTACTGGTTTCAAATATCATGGCGCGATGGAGGCTACTGCCATGTGCTAGACTCTCTTTGGGATGGCGCCGCCGAGAACTCCCGAATGAAGCACCACCCCAGGTGATGATTGGGCCTGTGCCCTAGTAACCCTCTGTGCTCTACTCGCAGCTCCCTCGGCTGCCTTGCCGTTCTGGGCTCGGGTTGCCTTACGCGGAGGCATAACGGTAAGGGAAAGAAATACGTTAGAGGGGTCCAACTTATAACACAGCTCTAAGCACGATCTCAGAGTGAGAAGATGGAAACCAATCCTAAATATCCTATAGCCTCCTGATTATTGGTGTGGTGCACAACACACCGATAATCAAGACTCTACTAGATACGGTCTGTAGACATTTTCCGAGGATTAACTGCTCTGATACCACTTTTGTCACAACCCGAACCCGGGCCCGTGACTGGTGCCTTACCCCGGGCACCCAAGTAGACATACATCAGAGTAATCAGCGGAACATAAAACGAGACATGAAGATAAAATGAAGTGTAAAACAGTTTTTCTGCGAAAAGTTGCCTTACGGCACATATATATAAAAACTTAAATCCGAACAGTTACATCCCTTTTACAAACTCTGCCCACAACAGTACTACAGACCTCTAAGAATGATATGACAACAATGGCGGGACAGGGCCCCGCCATACCCCTGAATGTAAGTACCTACAACGACAGGGGACTATACCACTGATAAGCCTCCGGAGAAACGGAGCTTCCCAAAACGCTGAACTGTGATCCTGAGAGCGAGGATCGACGACTGGTGTACCTCTTCCTGCGGCATGAACGCAGCCCCCCGAAGGAGGTCAGTACAACAGGTACCAAGTATGTGAAACCGAAAATACTGTAAATGAAATCATAGTAGTCTATATAAAGCAGGAGACATGTATGATAACCAAACTACAGTTCACAATAATTTCGATGTAATGTAAAGTCATGTACTCACGGCCTCAAAGTCATCTTTCAAATATAACTATGGGTCTCACGCCCACAACATCAATCATGCGTGGAATACCTTCGCCGCCTGGCGATCTATGATATAAAAGCACCAAGGAATACATGAACACGGTCCACTGTGTCATAATAAAACCGTACGGGGTAAGTACGAAGGCATAACCGACTACTAACACCCACAGTACCAACAAGGTCATAAACTGTATCACGAGATCTGTCTAGACCGCCACATGATCGAAGATGGCCACTCGCCCGCAGTATCAAATGTGCGCGTCTAGTCCTGGAACTTCCCGCAGCTCCGCATAGGCCACACACATAGGCCCGCATGAGGTATTCCCCGCATCAAGGGTAGATACTCCCCGGCAACGTCCTGGACTCGCAGTCCGCATGGCCACATAGACCGCATGACCACAAAGGCCGCACACTAACCTGAAACTCTCGTAGTTCCGCATAGGCCACCTGGACCCTAATGAGGTATCTCGAATCATAGTCACACAGACTGCCTGAGGCAACCCCGCATCGGAGGGAAGCTTAACCCCCAGGATCAAGTCAAGGTGAGTGATATAATACTAACATAACAGCTTATCGTTAAACAACATAAGCACAATCAAGGGAAACCCCCTTACACAACATTACAAGACACTAACACACGTAACATCCTAACATGTTTATTTATCGAACCAACAAGAAAGTATTACAAGGCTATCACAAACCAACATAGTCAAGTTATTCACACAAGGCACTTCCTACTTTATGTCAACAAGTTCGGGTTTTTATCCCAAAGCACTTCATACATTAATTCTTTAAAAGATCCGTTTCTTTCACAAAAGTCACACAATACTCGTAGTATAAAAATAGAGTGACTATCTTTTTAAGTAAACCAAAACACTTCTCTTTGTAAAATCAAGTAACAACATTATTTTCCAAACGTTCAAGTTTGCCTAATTTCAAATGCTCAAGTTTCTCATTTTCGAAAGGTTTCGTAGTTCATAGTCTTAATCAATTAATAATATAATTCTCTTTTAAAACGATCTGAGAAACATATACCTTATGTGTGAGTAGGTTATTCTTGTTCATAACAATCTTATTAAAGCAGCCATGATCTAGGAAATGTAATATCATTTTGTCTCATCTTAGCATGCGGATGGAGGTTTCTAGGTTTTTAATAATACTTTATTAGTCAAAACATTTCCCTTTATTAACGCTGCGATGGTTCGCTCGATACTCATTCGATTTCAAATCAAGAAACATTATTCCTTTTAAAAACCAAGTACTCATTACTCACGAATGAGGTTTCACACTTTTTAACAAAATTCACATTAATTCAAATTAAGTCAAGTCTCTTATCTTTTAAGATCAAATCTCTTAACTTCTAAAATCAATAAACCATTCTTTTTATCTCTCTTAAGTCGTTATACTTAACTTCCCATAAAGCTAGTATAACTCTTAAGCTTTTAAAACCAAGTATTACTCTTCTTTCAAAAAGGTTTCTTAATTCTTTTGAAATACTTCAAGATTCTTATATTTAAACTCAAGTCAGAAGACATCGGAGTAAAACCCCGTTCAGTTAACACACGTACGTCTACCGTACTATGTATATATATTCTTTTAAAATATCATGCTCAAGAGGATAGGGAGATTCACATACCTCGCGACGATTATCGACTATTAGCAAATAGCTCCAAAGTACTGTAGTCCGGCTAGCCTTTTCCTCCCTTCGAGTAGAATACGCTACTCGCAGTACTTCAACCTATAACGGTTGTACAAGTCTATCAATGTCTAGACTACTCGGTAGAATAAATCTAGATACAAGATTTTACGGAAAATTGGGCAGCACTTCCCTACCCGTCAAACTTCACAAGTCTACTGTAAATACAGTCCTATGTAAGTACATTTCAATTCTCTTCTTATATACCTTCCTTGTATATAACTTATACTTAATTCTTATACTACAACAGTATGTAAACTCTAATTACAATAGGGGGACAAGATATTTACCTCGATAAGCCCAAAATTATCCAAGTTTAAATGTCGATCCTGAGCAACGTTTAGCTCCTACTCTGGGCGCTCCAACCCGCTCCAAACAACCCTTAGAAGTTCTACGCAACTTCTACTTAACACTTCAACCGACTATGAAGATTTTCCTTAGGGTTTCGTTTTGAGACAAAAAAGACATAAGATAGTATTTCCGGGCTCTACGTATAGAGGTAACTTTGGAATACTACAAGGTATAAGGCTAAGGTATTTTGGAATAGTAACAATACTTGGAGAGTATTTTCTACCAAGGGGGGGTATTTTACGAGCACAACTAGGAAAGGGGGGGGGGGGTGTGTCTCGGCCAACACCACTAGGAGGGGGGGGATATCTCTCGGCCAAGGGGCCTCTCAAGGGGGGGAGGGGTTCTCTTTGGACGAGAACACTACACTAAGGGGGAGAGGGCTTCAAGACTTGGAAAGTGTTTTTGGGATGAAGAAGTCTTCAACAAAAGGGGGGTATTTATAGGGAAACCAATGGCCAAGATCAAGCCAAGTGGGGGGCAAGTGGAGGGTCAAGATTTGCCCAAGTGCACCCTAACCCTACTCCACAAATCCCTCACAAACATTGACCCAAGGATTAGGCCACAAAACATGGCACAAAACGTGCCAAGAAACATGCCAAGAATCGGCCACCAATCCGCCAACTTGAGGGTGACAAGTGTCGCCCTCTCGTTGGTCCAAAATATTTCATCTCTCGGAAAAATCCGGAAAAATTATAAATGACATAGCCGTAATTTTCCCCTCGCAAAGTTTGGAAAACGTTTCGTCGAAAAACAATTCTTTTCGGTAGTTGTGAACAAAATTTTCGATCCTTGCCTATCTTAAGGCTAAAACTTTTATACGTACGCCCTCACGTACATACTCTGGAAAATACGGGGTATAACAATTATGGTCTTAAAATTCTTAGAGGTCTGTAGCACTGTTGTGGGCAGAATTTGTAAGGGATGTAACTGTTCAAGTTTTCATTTATGTTCAAAAGGTAACCGTTTGGGTTAGCCTGTTTCATACTTTATGTCTTGTCTCATGTTTTAGTTTTTATTTCCGCTGATTTTCTCTGATGTTGTATCGCTAAGGTGCCTGGGGTAAGGCACCAGTCACGGGCCCGGGTTCGGGTCGTGACAAAAGTGGTATCAGAGCAGTTAATCCTCGGAAAGTGTCTACATACCGTATCTAGTAGAGTCTTGATTATCGGTGTGTTGTGCACCACATCTATAATCAGGAGGCTGCAGGATATTTAGGATCGGTTTCCATTCTTCTCACTCTGAGATCGTGCCTTAGAGCTGTGTTATACGTTGGACTCCCTCTGACGTATTATTTTCACCCGTTATGCCTCTACGCAAGGCAACCAGAGCCCAGGAGGGCAAAGCGGCGAGAGGAGGCTGCGAGTAGAACACGAGAGGTTACGGGGCACGGGCCCAGTCATTATCTGAGATAGCGCTTCATTTGGGGAGTTCTGCGGCGCTATCCCGGGAGAGTTTAGAAGCGATGGCGGTAGCTCACGAGACCACGATACTGAGCCTCTAGTCGCGGCCGAGAGCAGAGGATAGGAGTTACAAGGAGATGGAGCGATTTACTAGCTAGTCCGGTGGTGGGAATGAGAACGACGAGGCCGGTGGTTCAGTGATGCAGATGATTCACCCTAGATCCGATAGTCTGAGACTTCGGGATTTCTTGAGTTGCAGTTCGCCAGAGTTCTATGGGTAGAGAGCTGAGGATGATCCTCAGGGTGTCGTGCTAGTTTGGGAGATTGTTATACTTGCGGCCGTCAGGGCCATGTGGTGGGAGGATGTCCACGTAGGAGGGATACAGAGGGATGACTCAGCCTACCGGGTCAGTTGCGGGTTCAGTTGTTCGGGAGAAGGGGGCGTTAGTCAGATGAGGTCACCCCTACCTCGTTGTGGCCATTGTAATAGACTCCATTATGGGGAGTGTCGTACTGCTTCGACAGCTTGTGTGCTTGCGGCCAACAGGGCCATTTGGTGAGAGTTTGTTCGACCAGAGGTAGCACAGATGTAGAGACTCAGCCTTCGGGATCGGTGGCTGGTTCATCGCCTTATTTAGCTAGGCGCCCTGCAGGGCAGGATTATGATTAGAGCGACAAAGGGAAAGTGAGGCAGTAGTTGCAGAGATATCTTTAGCCCTTAAGAGATTTGTTTATGTGGTTATGGTAGATACATGCGGAGTGCCATGTTCGGATAGCCTTGTGTAAAAAAAAAAAAAAAAGTGATTTAGAAGCATGGGTAGTTGAAAATGGGTAAGTCTGGAGACGAGACAAGTGTGAGCTTTAGGATTTATAACAGTTAGAACCTCGGATGCAAGGCCGTCTTGAGTGGAAGATTTTACGGTTATCTTTGTCTGAGATCCATCTAGAATGTTCCCAGTTAATGATGACCAAGTTGGAGGTAGTAACCCCGAGATTTTGGAAACTGAAGCAATGACAGAAATGTGGTACGTATAGTAGGAAGAGTTCGAGTGTACGAGGAAAGTACGACGAGTAAGAAAAAGGCGAAGATGTGTTAAGAAGATGGAAGTGTCCTTGTTGTAAAGTAAAGCTGTGAAGGAAGTATCATTTGGACCATGGGTGGAGCTATTAGTATTGTTATACGCTTTAGAGATGATTCTTCGCTGGCTTGGATGTGAGTTTTTGCTTGTCACGTGGTATAATGGCAGTGTGGCATAATTGGTTTCGTAAGTATAGTAGTGAAGACTATCCGGCGTCTGCGTTTTGGAGACTTAGAAGGAACATTCGGGACGAATGTTTCTAAGGGGGGGAGAATGTTACACCCCGTAAATTCAAGAAGATAAGATAAGAACATACCAAGGAATATTAGATTTGAAAGTTGAAAGATAAGTTGACAAACATGTGTTGGACGGATTTCGAGTCTACCTTGGAGTGTTGTACCCCAGTTGTTAAGAATTTCGAGGTGTTTAATAAGCCTAGTGTGTAGTCCGTTAAATCTAGTTCCCAACGCAACAAACCGTTCGTCGATAGGACATCGAGTCAAAAGTTATGGAAGTTTCAAGTTTGGTGCGTGATCGAGGCAAAATAGCGATTTCGGTTCGAGTGCAGTGCGCGCGGCGGAATGCGAGGGCAGCGCCGGTTGTCTTGGGAGTCCGAGGGTTGCGGCCGCGGCCGGAATCTGGAACTTTTGGAAGTGGGCGCGCGGCCGGGCATGGCGGGATTTTCTGCAGTAAGGGCGAAAATCGGGGATATTTTGTTAAAAGCCTATGGGAGGGTGACAAGTGTCCTCCCATCCTTTTGACAGAATAGGGTCTATTTTAGGGCCAAGTCTTGGAAGACTTGGCCATTTCATCTTGGAAACCCTCTAAGAAACCCTCTCCTTTTCTCTCTAGATTTTGAAGAAAACATTGCCTTAGGAGAAATTGTTGGAGCGGCGACAAGAAGGAAAAGTGTGGGTAAACTTGTGGGAAGCACTGGTGGACGAGTTTGACGGAAAAGAAGTGGAAGAAAGGGGCTTTTGTGGGCTTCTCCAAAGGTAAAAGTTCCCTTCTCTTGGTTATGGGTTAATACTTGTTATAGTAGTTTAGAAATGAGCACAGAAATTTGTTTTATTTAAGTTGAATAGATTTAGATCTTGTTGTCTTGTTGAAAACTGAAATGGGCATGTTAACCTTAAGATGATAACTTCAATTTGGTTACTAATTTGATCGTCACATGTTGTAAAGGGGGATTGTAGTTGTTGAAGATGTCTAGGGCTAGATATCATGTTAGACCTAAGAACTTGGATTGGAAAAGAATTGAAAGGGGTTAGTATTGGTTTATTTTGTATCATTGTGGGGCGGAATTTTACGCGTCCTGTAAAGACGTGTAATCCCCTTTGTGGTTAGCTGAATTGTGTGCCTTAAATGTGGCGTTGGTTATTGAAATTCGACCTTGAAAAGGTGGCAAAGTTAGTAGAAACAAAGGAAGTTACATCCAAATTGCCGTAGAATTTATGGACTTTGCACTTAGTTTATTCTACGTTCGAAGCTAGAGTTTGATAGACGTTTTATGACCTTATTAGGATTGAAGTACTACGAGTAGCGTATCCTACTTGGAGGGTATAGTACTGTGGAGCCTTTTGCTAATTGTCGGCAATCGTCGCGAGGTATGTGATTCTTCCTATCTTCTTCAGCATGATTATTTGTGAAATATATAGTGCAGTAGATGCACGTGTGTTAAAGGAATTTGATTTCCCTTGTTGTGCCTTGGCTTGATATGAAGTGTAAAGGTCTTGATTGTTTGAAAAAGTAGGAAAATCTTATTCGTTAGTAATAAGTACTCGGTGGTTAAAGAATAAGCCCTCTTGGTCTCATAAGGGCTTATAGTTGTAATTGGTTGGTTTAAAACATAAAGTGTTATAACAGCTTTATGGGAAGTTTGTTATAACCACTTTATGTAGGTAAAAGATTGGTTTGTTGATTTCAAAAGATAAGAGACTTGACTTATAATTGACCTAAGTGGTGTTGAAAAGTGTGAAACCTCATTCGTGAGAAATGAGTACTTGGTTTTTTTAAAAGAATAATGTTACCTAAATTTCGGAAATGGGAAGAAGAATCGAACAAGCCAATGCAGCGTTAATAAATGAAAGAAGTAATGACAATTAATCATATTAAAACCAGTAGAAACCTCCATCTGCATAGAAGCTAAGATAAGACAAAATTGTATTACATTTCCTAGATCATGGCTGCTCTAATAAGAATTATTGTAATCAAGTTTCAATCTTCTTAAGAATTCCAAAGTAAGGAACTCGATTTCTAAAAGAAAAGAGACTTAAGAATTCGAAGTGTTTTGTTTTAAAAGAAAGGCATGGTTTTGTCTGGTATTGTTTTTAAACATAAAGTGTTATAATAGCTTTATGGGAAGTTAGTTATAACGACTTTATGGAAAATAAAGAAATGGATTCATTATTGGATTTAGAATGGTAACTTGATTTTTTTTGGAAAAAGAGAAGCAACTTGTTTTCAAATATTGAACTCTTTGTGAATGGAAAAACATAAGTGGCTTGGTTATGAAAGTATGTAGTATTTTGGGGTTGAAACCCGGAATTGTTGACATGAAATGAAAGTACGTTGAACTGGCCTATGCTTGTTGTGATAGCTTTTGTTGTGCAAGTGTTGTATTTCTGTGCTCTGGCGTCTCGTTGGAGGGCGGCTATCCGGTTGATTGATGGACATCGACACGTTGGGTAGCCGGGTATGCTTCCACTATATCGATTCTTGATGGACATCTCGACACGTTGGGAGGCCGGGTATGCTTCCATTAGGGTGTTATTATTGTTATTTGATTGGACACCGACACGTTGGGTAGCCCACGGGTATGCTTCCTGATGAGTAGTATCTTGTTATTTGATTGGACATCTTGACCGCGTTGGGTAGCCCGGGTATGCTTCGGTGAGTATTCTCTTGTTATTTCTTTTGGACATACTGACACGTTGGGTAGCCCACGGGTATGCTTCCACAGTGAGTGTTATCTTGTTAGTTGTTTGGACATACCGACACGTTGGGTAGCCCACGGGTATGCTTCCACAGGGATTGTTATTTTGTTATCTCCTTTGGGCATACCGACACGTTGGATGGTCCACGGGTATGGGCCCACTAGGACGGTTCCAGGGCCATGCTTGTACCGAGGTGAGATGTCGGGGAATGCGGCCATTGTGCGGGTTAAACTCCCGGGTTGTATTTGAGTGATGATTTTACGGGCATGAGTCCCTGACTTGGCATGACTACTTTTATGTGGTACTGTAGTTTGGTTATCATACATGTCTCATGCTTTTTATAGACTATTATGATTTCATTTACAGTATTTTTCAGTTTCACATACTTGGTACCGGTTGTACTGACCTCCTCCGGGGGGCTGCGTTCATGCCGCAGGTTGAGGTACATAGCTTGCTGATCCGCATTCTTAGGATCGCTGTTCGGTTCTCGGAAAGCTCCATATCTCCGGAAGCTTGTCCTGTGGTACGGTTCCCTGAAAGTTGTAGAATTTTGTATATTCAGGGGCATGGCGGGGCCCTGTCCCGTCATTATTGTCACAACCCGAACCCGGGCCCGTGACTGGTGCCTTACCCCGGGCACCCAAGTAGACATACATCAGAGTAATCAGCGGAACATAAAAAGAGACATGAAGATAAAATGAAGTGTAAAACAGTTTTTCTGCGAAAAGTTGCCTTACGGCACATATATATAAAAACTTAAATCCGAACAATTACATCCATTTTACAAACTCTGCCCACAATAGTACTACACACCGCTAAGAATGATATGACAACAATGGCGGGACAGGGCCCCGCCATACCCCTGAATGTAAGTACCTACAACGACGGGGACTATACCCTGATAAGCCTTCAGAGAAGCGAGCTTTCCATGCTTATTTGTGATCACGAGGCGAGGATCGATGACTGGTGTACCTCTTCCTGCGGCATGAACACAGCCCCCCGAAGGAGGTCAGTACAACAGGTACCAAGTATGTGAAACCTAAAATACTGTAAATAAAATCATAGTAGTCTATATAAAGCAGGAGACATGTATGATAACCAAACTCATTCCTGATAATTAGCGATCATGTCAAGTCGGGGACTCACGCCTCAAAGTCATCACTCAAATATAACTATGGGTCTCACGCCCACATCAATCATGCCCGTGGAATACCTTCCGCCGGCTGTGGCGATCATGATATAAAAGCACCAAGGAATACACATGAACACGGGTCCCACTGTGTCATAATAAAACCGTACGGGGTAAGTACGAAGGCATAGCCGACTACTAACACCCACAGTACCAACAAGGTCATAAACTGTATCACAAGATCTGTCTAGACCGCCACATGATCGAAGCTGGCCACTCGCCCGCAGTATCAAATGTGCGCGTCTAGTCCTGGAACTTTCCGCGACTCGCGTAGGCCACACGTAGGCGCGTGAGGTATTCCCGCATCAGGGTAGCTACTCCCGGCAACGTCACGGACTCGCGATCCGCGTAGCCACGTAGACGCGCATGACCACAAGGCGCGCACTAACACGGAACTCGTAGTTCCGCGCCGACCACTGGACCGCGTGAGGTATCTCGAATCATAGTCACGCGGTACTCGAGGCTACCCGCGTCGGAGGCGACTTAACCCGGGATCAAGTCAAGGTGAGTGATATAATACTAACATACGACTTATCGTTAAACAACATAAGCACAATCAAGAAACCCCTTACACAACATTTCAAGACACTAACACGCGTAGCGTCTAACATGTTTATTTATCGAACCAACAAGAAAGTATTACAAGGCTATCACAAACCAACATAGTCAAGTTATTCACACAAGGCACTTCCTACTTTATGTCAACAAGTTGGGTTTTATCCCCAAAGCACTTCATACATTAATTCTTTAAAAGATCATTTCTTTCACAAAAGTCACACAATACCAGTAGTATAAAAATAGAGTGACTATCTTTTAAGTAAACCAAAACACTTCTCTTTGTAAAATCAAGTAACAACATTATTTTCCAAGCGTTCAAGTTTGCCTAATTTCAAATGCTCAAGTTGCTCATTTTGAAAAGTTTCGTAGTTCATAGTCTTAATCAATTAATAATATAATTCTCTTTTAAAACGATCTGAGAAACATATACCTTATGTGTGAGTAGGTTATTCTTGTTCATAACAATCTTATTAAAGCAGCCAGGATCTAGGAAATGTAATATCATTTTGTCTCATCTTAGCTTACATGCGGATGGAGGTTTCTAGGTTTTTAATAATACTTTATTAGTCAAAACATTTCCCTTTATTAACGCCGCTGATGGTTAGTTCGATACTCATTCTGATTTCCGAAATCAGTAAAACATTATTCCTTTTAAAAACCAAGTACTCATTACTCACGAATGAGGTTTCACACTTTTTAACAAAATTCACATTAATTCAAATTAAGTCAAGTCTCTTATCTTTTAAGATCAAGTCTCTTAACTTCTAAAATCAATAAACCATTCTTTTTATCTCTCTTAAGTCGTTATACCTAACTTCCCATAAAACTAGTATAACTCTTAAGCTTTTAAAACCAAGTATTACTCTTCTTTCAAAAAAGTTTCTTAATTCTTTTGAAATACTTCAAGATTCTTATATTTAAACTCAAGTCAGAAGACATCGGAGTAAAACCCGTTCAGTTAACACACGTACGTCTACCGTACTATATATATATATATTCTTTTAAAATATCATGCTCAAGAAGATAGGAAGATTCACATACCTCGCGACGATTTCGACTATTAGCAAATAGCTCCAAAGTACTGTAATCCGGCTAGCCTTTTCCTCCCTTCGAGTAGAATACGCTACTCGCAGTACTTCAACCTATAACGGTTGTACAAGTCTATCAATGTCTAGACTACTCGGTAGAATAAATCTAGATACAAGATTTTACGGAAAATTGGGCGTGACTTCCTGCAGTCAAACTTCACAAGTCTCTGTAAATACTGATCCTATGTAAGTCTGATTCAATTCTTTTCTTATATACCTTCCTTGTATATAACTTATACTTAATTCTTATACTACAACAGTACGTAAACTCTAATTACAATAGGGGGACAAGATATTTACCTCGATTAGTCCAAAATTATCCAAGTTTAAATGTCGATCTGAGCAACGTTTAGCTCTACTCTGGCGCTCGACCGCTACAAACAACCCTTAGAAGTTCTACGCAACTTCTACTTAACACTTCAACCGACTATGAAGATTTTCCTTAGGGTTTCGTTTTGAGACAAAAGGACATAAGGTAGTATTTAAGACTCTACGTATAGAGGTAACTTTGGAATACTACAAGGTATAAGGCTAAGGTATTTTGGAATAGTAACTATACTTGGAGAGTATTTTCTACCAAGGGGGTATTTCTGAGCACAACTAGGCAAGGGGGTGTCTCGGCCAGCCTTGTAGGAGGATATCTCGGCCAAGGGCCTCTCGAGGGGAGGGTTCGCTTTGGGCGAGAACACTACACTAAAGGGAGGGCTTGAAGACTTGGAAAGTGATTTTGGGATGAAGAAGTCTTCACAAAGGGGGTATTTATAGGAAACCAATGGGCAAGATCAAGCCAAGTGGGGGCAAGTGGAGGGTCAAGATTTGCCCAAGTGCACCTAACCCTACTCCACAAATCCTCACAAACATTGACCCAAGGATTAGGCCACAAAACATGGCACAAAGCGTGCAAGAAACATGCCAAGAATCGGCCACCAATCCGCCAACTTGAGGTGACAAGTGTCGCCTCTCGTTGATCCAAAATATTTCATCTCTCGGAAAAATCCATAAAAATTATAAATGACATAGCGTAATTTTCCTCAAAGTTTGGAAAGCGTTTCGTCTGAAAACAATTCTTTTCGGTAGTTGTGAACAAAATTTTCGATCATTGCCTATCTTAAGGCTAAAACTTTTATACGTACGCCCTCACGTACATACTCTGGAAAATACGGGGTATAACATTCTCCCCTCCTTTGAAACATTCGTCCCGAATGTTCCTTCTAAGTCTCAAAACAAACATGCGCGATATAGTCTTGTGCTATACTTACGAAAACAATCATGCCACACCTGGACACAATACAACACGCGCAAATACTTACATCCAAGTCCACGAGAAATCACCTCCATCACTACAAAAGCTCCCACTCGAGGTCTAAAATATACTCCCTTCGCACCTTCACTTACAAAAGAAATGATCACATCTATGCTCTTAACACATGCTCGCTTCTTCCCTTACTCGTCGTACCCTTCTCGTACACTCGAACTCTTTATCATAACTTACCACCTTTCTGTTACTGCTTCAGTTTCCAAATCTCTGGGTTACTACCTCCAACTTGGTCATTATTATGGGGAACACTCTGGATGGATCTCCGATACTTTTCCGAACCTAGCAACACGAAAGACCGGACGTACTGCCTCCTATGTCGGACGGCAATGCTAACGTATAGGCAACCTGGTCTATTCTTCACATGATCTGAAAAGACCCAAAGTAACTCGGGCTAAGTTTCCTCTGTTTTCCAAAACTCGCCACACCCTAACCACATTCTTCTGAAACAGGTATGAACCAACAATCTGAACCTTGCCAACATCGAACCAGTCGACCGACAACTTACACTTCCCACGAAAGGCGTCGCCAAGGCACATCCGAATCTGAAATGATAGCTATGAAACACTCCTCAGCGAGGCAACCATCCTCGCGGCTACCACGAAATCCAAACAACGGCCCGGCGAATGCGTCTTGAGACTCGCGAGTTCTAACCTGCTGGTAAAACTTCCAGAAAAAGAAATAGCCATAACCTGGGCTTCACTGTCTGTCATAAGGTGAAAGTAGGCACCCCGTGCAGCCTTACAACCTTCCTGAAATATATCATCTCGCATAACCCACTGCCGAGTACACGGTCCTGACTGAAAGATCAGATGGGCTGACCTCATCGTCCCGACTACTGGTCGAACACATCCACGAACTCGTACGATGGTTAACTAAACTTGGGCCTAACACCCTCGTGACCCTACCACCTGGCGGGACCACCCCGAACTGACCCCACCACAAAACAGGCCGCGGGTTGACCCGCGATCGGTCCTCAACCCGAACCGCTATCACGCAAAAACTCTTGTTCCCCGATCCGGAACAATATCACTAATCAAGTTACGAAAACCTAGTGGTCTTCTTAGCTCAACTACCCTCTTTCATACCACACTACTCAGGGACTTATCACACAAACATATCTCACGTGTACTATGCACTCCGATAAAGGTCAATATAAAAAAAAATACATCTTTCTCAAGATGGCCTCGCCTCTAAGGTCTCCACGTATAAAACTCTAGGGCTCACACTTTCCCTAACCCCAATCTTACCATTTTAACTAACCATGATCTCTAATCATAATTAACACCATGCTGTCTGAACACAACACTTATGATATACTCATCTTATCACACATACTAATCTCTAGAGGGTTAAAGATATACCTGTATCTACTGCTTCACTTCCCCTTTGTCGTTCTAATCAACCCCGCGTGTAGGCGCATAGGGAAGGTGATTAACTAGCCACAGATCCGAAGGTGAGTCTCTACGTCCGCCACCTCTAGTCGGACAATTTCTGCATAAAATGGCCTGGCGCAAGCATAACAAGCACCAACAAAAAGATAACATTCCGGGATGGCGCTGTCTGCTGTGAACACCGGGAAAAAGCGAATCATTGGTTTGGAACCTCGTGTATCGTGAATGAAGCTCTTGAGCTCGACCAACTCTGCATACCCGAATGTCACGATCCTGTGGAGGACCACTGCCTTTGGCGGAGATGCATAACCAATCTGGCTTGAGAAGGTCCGCCTTGATAGTTACCAAAGGACCTGCTTACGGCCCTCTTCTGCTGATCTTGGTTAACCCGTCGATCTCTACGTTTCTCAGCCTGCTGCGCATAAGCCCGTACGCAGGCCATGCTCAAGCCTGACTGAAGAGTTACTCTTGCACAACCCTTTCTTAGATACTCATCAAGACCCGTGATAAATCGATACATAATATACTCTCTGGTTGCTAAATCCATAGTTAGTAATAGGGTCGTCTCTTTGCAATCCATACTTTCCGTTACTGGTTTCAAATATCATGGCGCGATGAATCGCCGCCGCGTGTGCTAGACTCTGTTGGGACTGGCGTCGTCGCAGAACTCCCCGAATGAAGCACCACCCCAGGTGATGATTGGGCCTGTGCCCTAGTAACCCTCTGTGCTCTACTCGCGACTCCGCTTTGCCTTGCCATCTGGGCGGTGTCACGAACCGAACCGGGCGTGGCGTGCCTTACCGGGCACCCTAGTGAGACAACATCAGAGAAAATCAGCAGAAATAAAAACATGAACATGAATTAAGAGACATGATAAATAAGCAGGCCAGCAAAGCAATTTGCCTTGGTATATATACATAAATACCGACGATTATCCTTTTACGGACTCTGCCTGGCGATACTACGGACCTCACAGAAGTGACAACAACTATGACGGACGGGGGCCGCCATACCACGAATGTACAAGAACCTACGGACTCGGGGTAACATACCAAAGATAAGCCTCGAAGGAACGGAGCTTCAACACGCTGAAATGTGATCCTATAAGCGGGGATCGGCGGTCGATGTACCTTTACTGCGGCATGAACGGCCCCGAAGGAGGTCGATAACAGTACCAGTATGTGAAAGCGTAAAATCGTAAATGAAATCATAATAGTCTATATAAGCGGGAGACATGTATGATAACAAACTACGATTCACAACATAAGCGATCATGTCAAGTCGGGGACTCGCCCTCAAAGTCATCCCTGCGTACGTGTCGGCGAGAATACATTCGGATGAACCGGTAGTCAAGTGAAATACATTCGGATGAACCGGTAGTCAAGTGAAATACATTCCCGGATGAACCGGTAGTCAAGTGAAATACATTCCCGGATGAACCGGTAGTCAAGTGAAATACATTCCCGGATGAACCGGTAGTCAAGTGAAATACATTCCCGGATGAACCGGTAGTTGAGTGAAATACATTCCCGGATGAACCGGTAGTCAAGTGAAATACATTCCCGGATGAACCGGTAGTTGAGTAGAACACAATGCTTGCACAACAAGGCTATCACACGTAACATGGTCAAGTTTCATAACAAAAAGCATAGGCAAGTTATACACAACTCAAGGTACTTTCATTTTATGTCAAAGTCCGGATTTTAACCCTAAAGTACTACGTACGTTAAATTCCTTTTAAGATCCATTTCTTTTACAAAGGTCACCCGATACCCGTAGTATAAAATTAGAGTGACTAACATTGTTAAGTAAACCAAAATGCTTTCCTTTGTAAAATCAAGTAACAACCTTATCTTCCAAATGTTCAAGTTTGCCTAATTTCAAATGCTCAAGTTTCTCATTTTAGAAAAGGTTTCGTAGTTCATAGGTTTAATCCTTTAAAACATAATGTTCCTTTAAACGTTTTGAGAAACATATGTCTTATATGTGAGTAGGTTATTCTTGTTTATAATCAATCTTATTAAGCAGCCATGATCTAGGAAATGTAATATCATTTTGTCTCATCTTAGCTTACATGCAGATGGAGGTTTCTCTTGTTTTAATACCATACTTCATTATTCAATACATTTTCCTTTATTAACTGCGATGGTTTGTCGATACTCATGCTGATTTCCGAAATCAGTAAAACATTATTTCCTTTTAAAACCAAGTACTCATTACTCACGAATGAGGTTTCACACCTTTAACAAAATTCATATCAATACCATTAAGTCAAGTCTCTTATCTTCTAAAAATCAGTAAACCATTCTTTTTATCACTCTTAAGACATTATACCTAACTTCCCATAAAGCTAGTACAACCCTTATGTTTTCAAAGCCAGGTATTACTCTTCTTTCAAAAAAGGTCTTTTTGAAACACTTCAAGTTCTTTATTACTACACATCAAATCCGTTATAAGTCAAATCAGTTACCCTTTGAAACCACAAAGCATTTTCTTACCTACATAAAGCTGTTATAACCAACTTCCCATAAAGCCGTTATAACACTTTATGTTTCAAACCAATCAAATACATCAAACACGTATGCGTCTACCGTACTACATAGTTATACACATATCATGCTAGAACAGATAGGAAGAGGTTCACATACCTCGCGGCGATTATCGACCCGATAGCAAAATGCTCCAAGTACCTCAAAGTCGGCTACTCCTAAGCCAAGTAGATCACGCCATACGTAGTACTTCAACCTATAGAGCCACTGGCGCCTATTAACATCCTAGATCTCAACGTAGAATATTCTATAGAAAATTGGCGCACCTCCCCATGGCAGCGTTAATCTCTCTCTATCGAGGCGGCTACGAAGCCAACCGGGGGTTTACGTCTAACGGGCGTGTACAATTCTACTCACGATAATGCTACACAAGTCTCATGTCTGATCTATGTAATTCTGATTCGGTTCTCTTATTTAAATTGGGCTTAAGTCGCAAGACATTGCGTAAGTATTATCGAGCTTAAGTCAAAAGACATTGCCGCACAACTATGTTCAATTCTATATATAGTATACTTCAACTATATATTCCAACAATATGTAATTTTCAATTACAATAGAAGGTCAAGAGTGTTTACCTCGATAAGCCCAAAATTATCCGAGTTTATATGTCGATCCTGAGCAAGGTTTAGCTCTACTCAGTGCGCTCAACCCGCTCAAACAACCCTTAGAAGTTCTAACCAACCTACTTAAAACTTCAACTACGGGTGAAGATTTACTTAGGTTTCGTTTTTGTATGAGGAAGTATAATAGTATTTTACGGGCTTTTGTATAAGTGTAACCTTGGGAAAACTATAAGGTATTTGGGCGAGGTATTTGGGAATTATAACAATACTTGGAGAGTATTTCTATACCACAAAGGGGTATTTATACGAGACAACTATGCTTTGGGGTACCCACGGCAAAACACCTGAGGGAGGGGGTGGCTCTCGGCGAGGGCTCTGAGGGGAGGGGGTGTGGTGGGCGAAAGCTCGAGGAGAGGAGTATTTTGAGACTTAGATAGATTGCTCAAGTTTTTTTGGATGAAGAAAGTCTTGACTAGAGGGTATTTATAGGTCAAGTGAAGGCCAACCAATGGCCAAGATGAAGACAAGTGTGCTGCAAGTGTAGGGCTAGATTTCAACCATGTGGACCTTATCCATCTACCACACAACTTGCACAAAATATCCTACCAACTAAAGTAGCCCAAAATCGTCCATTAAGCGCCCACTCCAAGGCGATGTGAGGTGACACTTGTCACCCTCGTTGATCCAAAATGTTTCGTCTCTCGGAAAAATCCATAAAAACTATTAATGACATAGCGCGATTTTCCTACGAAAGTGGAAAGCGTTTGGCGAAAAACGACTCTAATCGGGTGTTGTGTACAAATTTCGAAACTAGCCAAATTTAAGGCTCAAATAATAATACGTACGCGCTCACGTACATACTCTGGGAATACGGGGTATAACATTCTCCCCTCCTTAGAAACATTCGTCCCGAATGTTCCTTCTCAAGACGGATAACGATAAAGTTCTTCTAACAAGTTGCCAACGCCACAACCGCCACGAAATAACACGTGCACGCAAATACTTATATCGAGTCCACGAGGAAACACCTCTAACATCACAAACTTTTGTCACTTTGCGCGAGGTTCTAGTGTCACTCGGCGACCAACATATGGTGCCGATGCATGCGATCCACGAGGTCAAAAAATATACATCCTTCGCACCTTCTCCCTTTACAAGAAATGATCACACACGTTCACTTCTCCCCTATCTCGTTGTACCCTTCTCGAACACTCGAACTCCTTCTAGTATCCGTACCACACTTCTGTTTTCCAGCCCTTGGAGTCACCACCTCCAACTTGGTTATCTTACTAGCCTCAATCTTCCTTAAGGCCATTCCGGCCTTCGATCTGCTTTTGGTCGAACACACCCACGAACTCATCGATGGTCAACTAAACTTGGGCCTAGCACCTCGTGACCCTACCACTGGCGGGACCACGAGTGACCCAGCCGAAGCAGTGCGGGTTGGCCGCGCAACACGCCCCAACCCGACCATTGTCGCGCGACTCTTGCTCGCCGACGGAACAATCTTGCTAAATCACATCATGAAGATACCACTTTCATTTACCCAACCAGGACTTATCACACAATACATTCTAGGCATAAAATGCACTCGACAAGGATCACTCGCAAAATCTTGTACTCAAGGCGACCTTACATCTAAGGTCTCAAGCGTAATATTCTAAGGTTCATCATTTTCACCCTGAGCTTACCCTTTTTCCCCAACTGGTTCCTAAATCACATTTTAGCACAAAGCTATCCGAACATAACACTTAACACATTAACATATCATCAAAACATACAAGCCTCAGAGGGTTAAGGATATACTGAAGCTACCGCTCACTCTAATCATAAGTGCGCCTGCAGTATGCGTATGAAAGCGATAAACACGCTTGCGATCCGTGGGTTGCGCCAAGCCGCCGTACCTCTCTATAAGCACGATCTCGTCACACAGCGGCGCGAGTGAAACAAGCACCGATAAAAACGACATTCCCGGGATGATGTTTGCCACATCGTGCCTGCCGAGGGACATGAATCCTGGCGGCTAGCACTCACGTATACTGTGAACCGGAAGCCTGGAGCTCGACCGGCTCGGCTCGAATACCTGAACGTCACGAAGGCGGGAGGACCACTCTGTACTGGCGGAGGTACATAACTAGCCGGCTTCTGAGGCGGTCCGCCTCGAAAGTTACCAAAGGATCCTGTTGTTGCGGCCTGCCTGGCGATCTCGGTCATTCCGTCGACCTCTCCGTGCCTCGCATCCTAGTGCATGAGCTTGCGTGCGGGCAATGTCCATGCCGGTGAAGAGCTACACCGTACAAGCCTCGCCAAGTAATCATCTAGCCCGGTGGCGTGGCGGTGTACTCGTCCTCCATATCGGCTACTCTGGCGGGAACATCCGAGCTAATGAGTCGAACTCCACATTGTACTCTCTAACCGTCGCCGATCTGCCTCAGCGTCAAAAATCTGTCGGCCCGAGCCCTCCTCATCGTGGGGCAAGAAATGTGCAAGAAAAGCCCTTGAGAACTCGTCCCAAGCGGTGGAAGTGCATGCTCTTCCGAGACAACTCGCGAATCAAACGATCAGCTGCGGTATCACGCGGTGATGCGAACCAATACCACCGACTGCGCCTGCGAGACTCGATCACTCTCATGATCATTGTGTTGTCGGATAAACTCGAGGTCATCCTCGGCTCGATCCATAGAACAACGGCGGGCTCGGCTCGAGAAAGTCACGTAGCCTCAATGCGCTCGGGGTGAACTACGGGTGCTCTTGGGTGAGGCTGCTGCATCGACCTATCCTCATATCGGCCACGACCACGGCGATGGCGGGCCATCTCTTTGTACCCGTCTCATCTGCTCGGTGTGGGGTGGAGGCTCAGTCTTGCGATCTCGGCCGGCTGCTGCGACTCTAAGCTTCTTTGAAATGGCGGCGTCGCAAAACTCGCCGTCTGAAGCACAATCTCAGGTACTGACCGGGCCTGCGCCCTCGTACTCCTCGGTATCCCACTAACAGCTCCCTCGACTGTCTTGCCCATCTGGGCCTGGGTTGCCTTACGCGGAGGCATAACTGGTAAAGCAAAGGAATACGTCAGAGGGTCGACTTATCACTGCGACTACAGTGGCGATCTCGAGAATGAGAAGAATGAAACCAATCCTAAATGTCCTATAGCCTCACGATTATAGATGTGGTGCACAACACACCGATAATCAAGACTCTACTAGACACGATGCGTAGACACTTTCAGAGGACTAATCGCTCGATACCACTTTTGTCACGACCGAACCGGGCGTGGTAGTGCCTACCGGGCACCTGGTGATACAACATCAGAGAAAATCAGCGGAAATAAAAACATGAACTTGAATTAAGAGACATGAAAAATAAACAGGCCAACCAAGCGGTTGCCTTGGTATATATACATAAATACGACGATTATCCTTTTACGGACTACGCCACAGCGATACTACGGACCTGCAGAAGTGACAACAACTATGGCGGGACGGGGCCCGCCATACCACGAATGTACAAGAACCTACGGACTCGGGTAACATACAAAGATAAGCCTCAGAAGGCGGAGCTTCCAACACGTTGAAATGTGATCCTATAAGCGGGGATCGGCGATCGATGTACCTTTACTGCGGCGTGAGCGGCCCCGAAGGAGGTCGATAACAAGTACCAAGTATGTGAAAGCGTAAAATCGTAAATGAAATCATAATAGTCTATATAAAGCGGGAGACATGTATGATAACCAAACTACGATTCACAACATAAAAGCGGTCATGTCAAGTCAAGGACTCACGCCAAAGTCATCCTCCGTGCGTGGAACTCCTTCCGCCAGCTGCCGGCGATCTAGGTACAAATCATGTGATGCGTATAATGAGTCTCGGCCCATCTTATGGACCTAATATAGAAGCGTGTAGGATACATTCGGTTCATCCATGAACCGGTAGTCAGCAGAATACATTCCGGATGAGCCGGTAGTCAAGTGAAATACATTCCGGATGAGCCGGTAGTCAAGTGAAATACATTCCGGATGAACCGGTAGTCAAGTGAAATACATTCCGGATGAACCGGTAGTCAAGTGAAATACATTCCGGATGAGCCGGTAGTTGAGTGAAATACATTCGGATGAGCCGTAGTCAAGTGAAATACATTCGGATGAACCGGTAGTTGAGTAGAACACAATGCTTGCACAACAAGGCTATCACCGCGTAACATGGTCAAGTTTCATAACAAAAGCATAGGCAAGTTATACCTGACTCAAGGTACTTTCATTTTATGTCAAAGTCGGATTTTAACCTAAAGTACTCGTCGTTAAATTCCTTTTAAGATCCATTTCTTTTACAAAGGTCACCCGATACCCGTAGTATAAAATTAGAGTGACTAACATTGTTAAGTAAACCAAAATGCTTTCCTTTGTAAAATCAAGTAACAACCTTATCTTCCAAACGTTCAAGTTTGCCTAATTTCAAATGCTCAAGTTTCTCATTTTAGAAAAGGTTTCGTAGTTCATAGGTTTAATCCTTTAAAACATAATGTTCCTTTAAACGTTTTGAGAAACATATGTCTTATATGTGAGTAGGTTATTCTTGTTTATAATCAATCTTATTAAGCAGCCATGATCTAGGAAATGTAATATCATTTTGTCTCATCTTAGCTTCTATGCAGATGGAGGTTTCTACTGTTTTTAATACCATACTTCATTATTCAATACATTTTCCTTTATTAACGCTGCAGTGGTTTGTCGATACTCATGCTGATTTCCGAAATCAGTAAAACATTATTTCCTTTTAAAACCAAGTACTCATTACTCACGAATGAGGTTTCACACCTTTAACAAAATTCATATCAATACCATTAAGTCAAGTCTCTTATCTTCTAAAAATCAGTAAACCATTCTTTTATCACTCTTAGGCGTTATACCTAACTTCCCATAAAGCTAGTACAACCCTTATGTTTTCAAAGCCAGGTATTACTCTTCTTTCAAAAAAGGTCTTTTTGAAACACTTCAAGTTCTTTATTACTACACATCAAATCCGTTATAAGTCAAATCAGTTACCCTTTGAAACCACAAAGCATTTTCTTACCTACATAAAGTTTATAACCAACTTCCCATAAAGCGTTATAACATTTTATGTTTCAAACCAATCAAATACATCAAACACGTATGCGTCTGCCGTACTACATAGTTATACACATATCATGCTAGAACAGATAGGAAGAGGTTCACATACCTCGCGACGATTATCGACTAATAGCAAAATGCTCCAGTACCTCAAACCGTCGGCTACTCCTTAAGCCAAGTAGATCACGCCATACGTAGTACTTCAACCTATAGAGGCCACAGGCGCCTATTAACATCCTAGATCTCAACGTAGAATATTCATAGAAAATTGGCGGCCTCCCACACACATGGCGGCGTTAATCTCCTCTCTATCGAGGCGGCTACCAAGCCAACCGCGGGGTTTGCATCTAACGGGCGTGTACAATTCTACTCACGATAATGCTACACAAGTCTCATGTCTGATCTATGTAATTCTGATTCGATTCTCTTATTTAAATTGGGCTTAAGTCGCAAGACATTGCTGTAAGTATTATTCGAGCTTAAGTCAAAAGATATTGCCGCACAACTATGTTCAATTCTATATATAGTATACTTCAACTATATATTCCAACAATATGTAATTTCAATTACAATAGAAGGTCGAAGTGTTTACCTCGATAAGCCCAAAATTATCAGAGTTTATATGTCGATCTGAGCAAGGTTTAGCTCCTACTCAGTGCGCTCAACCCGCTCCAAACAACCCTTAGAAGTTCTAACCAACTTCTACTTAAAACTTCAACTACGGGTGAAGATTTACTTAGGTTTCGTTTTTGTGGTGAGGAAGTATAATAGTATTTTACGGGCTTTTGTATAAGTGTAACCTTGGGAAAACTATAAGGTATTTGGGCGAGGTATTTGGGCATTATAACAATACTTGGAGAGTATTTCTATACCACAAAGGGGATATTTATACGAGACAACTATGCTAGGGGTACCCACGGCAAAACACCACAAAGGGGAGAGGGGTGGCTCTCGGCCAAGGGCTCTCAAAGGGGGAGGGGGGTGTGGTGGACGAAAGCTCAAGAGAGAGGGAGTATTTTGAGACTTAGATAGATTGCTCAAGTTGTTTTTGGATGAAGAAAGTCTTCAACTAGAGGGGTATTTATAGGTCAAGTGAAGGCCAACCAATGGCCAAGATGAAGACAAGTGTGGTGCAAGTGTAGGGCTAGATTTCAACCATGTGGACCTTATCCATCTACCCCACACCTGGGGCAAACTATCCTACCACCTAAAGTAGCCCAAAATCGTCCATTAAGCGCCACTCGAGGCGATGTGAGGTGACACTTGTCACCCTCCGTTAATCCAAAATGTTCGTCTCTCGTAAAAAGCCGAAAAATTTATTCATGACTTTGCCGTATTTTACCCTACTAAAGGTGTGCAAAGGTTTCGTCGAAAAACGACTCTAATCGGGTGTTGTGTACAAATTTCGAAACTAGCCAACTTTAAGGCTCAAATAATAATACGTACGCGCTCACGTACATACTCTGGAAATACGGGGTATAACACCCGGGTTGCCTTACGCGGAGGCATAACGGTAAGGGAAAAAAATACGTTAGAGGGGTCCAACTTATAACACAACTCTAAGCACGATCTCAGAGTGAGAAGATGTAAACCAATCCTAAATATCCTATAGCCTCCTGATTATTGGTGTGGTGCACAACACACCGATAATCAAGACTCTACTAGATACGGTCTGTAGACACTTTCCGAGGATTAACTGCTCTGATACCACTTTTGTCACAACGAACCGGGCGTGGTGGTGCCTTACCCCGGGCACCCAAGTAGACATACATCAGAGTAATCAGCGGAACATAAAACGAGACATGGAGATAAAATGAAGTGTAAAACAGTTTTTCTGCGAAAAGTTGCCTTACGGCACATATATATAAAAACTTAAATCCGAACCGTTACATCCCTTTTACAAACTCTGCCCACAATAGTACTACAAACCGCTAAGAATGATATGACAACAATGGCGGGACAGGGCCCCGCCATACCCCTGAATGTAAGTACCTACAACGACAGGGGACTATACCACTGATAAGCCTCCGGAGAAACGGAGCTTCCCAAGCTGACGTGATCACGAGGCGAGGATCGGCGGCGATGTACCTCTTCTGCGGCATGAGCGCAGCCCGAAGGAGGTCGATCTGTGGTACCAAGTATGTGAAACCGAAAATACTGTAAATGAAATCATAGTAGTCTATATAAAGCAGGAGACATGTATGATAACCAAACTACAGTTCATAATAATTAAGCAGTCATGTCAAGTCAGGGACTCACGCCCTCAAAGTCATCACTCAAATATAACTATGGGTCTCACGCCCATAACATCAATCATGCCCGTGGAATACCTTCCTCACCGCGATCTATGATATAAAAGCACCAAGGAATACACATGAACACCAGGTCCCACCTGTGTCATAATAAAACCGTACGGGGTAAGTACGAAGGCATAGCCGACTACTAACACCCACAGTACCAACAAGGTCATAAACTGTATCACGAGATCTGTCTAGACCGCCACATGATCGAAGATGGCCACTCGCCCGAAGTATCAAATGTGCGCGTCTAGTCCTGGAACTTCCGCGACTCGCATAGGCCACACGCGTAGGCGCGTGAGGTATTCCCGCATCAAGGGTAGCTACTCGACAACGCGTCCTGGACTCGCGATCGCGTGGCCACATATACCGCATGACCACAAAGGCGCACACTAACACGGAACTCGTAGTTCGCGCCAACCACTGGACCCGCGTAGGGTATCTCGAATCATAGTCACACTGCACTGAGGCTACCCGCGTCGGAGGCGGCAACGAGGATCAAGTCAAGGTGAGTGATATAATACTAACATAACAGCTTATCGTTAAACAACATAAGCACAATCAAGGGAAACCCCCTTACAGAACATTACAAGACACTAACACACGTATCATCCTAACATGTTTATTTATCGAACCAACAAGAAAGTATTACAAGGCTATCACAAACCAACATAGTCAAGTTATTCACACAAGGCACTTCCTACTTTATGTCAACAAGTTCGGGTTTTTATCCCAAAGCACTTCATACATTAATTCTTTAAAAGATCCGTTTCTTTCACAAAAGTCACACAATACTCGTAGTATAAAAATAGAGTGACTATCTTTTTAAGTAAACCAAAACACTTCTCTTTGTAAAATCAAGTAACAACATTATTTTCCAAACGTTCAAGTTTGCCTAATTTCAAATGCTCAAGTTTCTCATTTTCGAAAGGTTTCGTAGTTCATAGTCTTAATCAATTAATAATATAATTCTCTTTTAAAACGATCTGAGAAACATATACCTTATGTGTGAGTAGGTTATTCTTGTTCATAACAATCTTATTAAAGAAGCCATGATCCAGGAAATGTAATATCATTTTGTCTCATCTTAGCTTCTATGCAGATGGAGGTTTCTACCGGTTTTTAATAATACTTTATTAGTCAAAACATTTCCCTTTATTAACGCTGCAGTGGTTCGTTCGATACTCATTCTGATTTCCGAAATCAGTAAAACATTATTCCTTTTAAAAACCAAGTACTCATTACTCACGAATGAGGTTTCACACTTTTTAACAAAATTCACATTAATTCAAATTAAGTCAAGTCTCTTATCTTTTAAGATCAAGTCTCTTAACTTCTAAAATCAATAAACCATTCTTTTTATCTCTCTTAAGTCGTTATACCTAACTTCCCATAAAACTAGTATAACTCTTAAGCTTTTAAAACCAAGTATTACTCTTCTTTCAAAAAAGTTTCTTAATTCTTTTGAAATACTTCAAGATTCTTATATTTAAACTCAAGTCAGAAGACATCGGAGTAAAACCCGTTCAGTTAACACACGTACGTCTACCGTACTATATATATATATATTCTTTTTGTCACGACCCGAACCCGGGCCCGTGACTGGTGCCTTACCCCGGGCACCCTAGTGATACAACATCAGAGAAAATCAGCGGAAATAAAAACATGAACATGAATTAAGAGACAAAATAAATAAACAGGCCAACCAAGCGATTGCCTTCATCATATATACATAAATACGACGAGTTATCCTTTTTACAAACCACGCTTGTGAGTGTTACTGACCTCTAAGATTTACAACAACTATGGCGGGACGGGGCCCGCCATACCACAGATGTACGGACCTGACTCGTGGTAACATACCAAAGATAAGCCTCGAAGGAACGGAGCTTCCAATCTGAAAGGTGATCCTAAAGCGGGGATCGACGGCCGATGTACCTCTACTGCGGCATGACGCGGCCCGAAGGAGGTCGATCTGGCGGTACCAAGTATGTGAAGCGTAAAAATCGTAAATGAAATCATAATAGTCTATAAAGCGGGAGACATGTATGATAACCAAACTACGATACCATGCACATGATTATATCAATTCGGGTCTCATGCCCACATCAATCACGCGTGGAGTACCTTCCCACTGCGGCGATCATGATATGATAACAACAAGATAGAAATCCAAATGGGAGCATACGTGCGCTACGCATCGTGTCGGTATGTCCAAGGAACAAATAAGACAACATTCCAAATGGAAGCATGCGATGCGCTACGCATCGTGTCGATGAGTCCAAGGAAACAATAAGACATCATTCCAAATGGAAGCATGCGTGCGCTACGCGTCGTGTCGGTATGTCAAGGGAAACAATAAGACAACAAGGCGGTAATCAAAGTGGAAGCATACGTGCGCTACGCGTGTCGATATGTCCAAAGTGATTAACAAAAGTAACACTATCAGCGAGAGCGTGCGTGGAATTTCTCGTCACCGCTGACGCGTCCAAGTAAGTTCTCAACAAGTCAACCGACCTCCATCGAGAGGCGGTAGTATAGAAACACAATTTTTGCACAACAAAGGCTATCACAAGCGTAGGCAAGTTTCACAACAACAAGCATAGGCAAGTTTCACATCAACAAGCATAGGCAAGTTTCACAACAACAAGCATAGGCAAGTTATACCTGACTCAAAGTACTTTCATTTTATGCCAAAGTCGGGTTTTAACCCTAAGTACTACGTACGTTAAATTCCTTTTAAAGAGATCTAATCCTTTTATAAAAGTCACCCGATACCCGTAGTATAAAAATAGAGTGACTTATATCTTTTAAGTAAACCAAAACAACTTCCATACTTTCCTTTTTAAAACCAAATTAAGGCAACACCATGCCTTCTTTTTTTTTGACCAAAACACTTTTCTTTTTAAAGTCAAGTTACCACATTAAAACCAATGATAAAACCTTTCTTTTGTTTTCATAAGGTCGTTATAACCAACTTCCCATAAAGTTGTTATACACCTTATGTTTTAAACCATTTTAAGACAACACAATGCCTTTCTTTTTCCTAAAGTTCCAGTTGCCTAATTTCAAATACACAAGTCTCTTTTTGAAAAGTTCATAGTTGATGTCTTAATCTCTTTTAAAACAATTGAGTAACATATGCCTTAGGCGAGTAGGTTATTCTTGTTCATAATCAATCTTATTAGCAACCATGATCTAGAAATGTAATATCATTTTGTCTCATCTTAGCCACATGCGGATGGAGGTTTCTCTGGTTTTAATAATACTTAATTATTCAATACATGTCCCTTTATTAACGCTGCAATGGTTTGTCGATACACATTCTGATTTCCGAAATCAGTAAAACATTATTCCTTCCAAAAACCAAGTACTCATTACTCACTAATGAGGTTTCACACAAACATCCATATTAGGTCAAGTCTCTTATCTTTTAAGAATAAGTCTCTTAACTTCTAAACCATTAAACCATTCTTTTATCTCTCTTGGCGTTACACCTAACTTCTCATAAAGTGGTATAACTTTTATGTTTTCAAACCAAGTATACACTTCTTTCAAAAGGTTTCTTAATCTTTTAGAATACTTGAGTTCTTTTACATCAAGTCGGTTATAAGTCAAATCAGTTATCTTTTAAAAACCACAAAGCATTTCTCATTTACATGAAATGTTATAACTTGACTTCCCATAAAGCGTTATAACACTTAATTTTTAAAGACAATCAAATACATTTAACACATGTACGTCTACCGTACTACATAGTTATACACATATCATGCTAGAACAGATAGGAAGAGGTTCACATACCTCGCGACGATTATCGACTAATAGCAAAACGCTCCAAGCACCTCAAACCGTCGGCTACACTCTGCCAAGCGGATCACTCCACACGTAGTACTTGACCTATAGAGGCCAACAGGCGCCTATTAACATCTTTAGAGCCCGACGTATAATATTCTACAGAAAATTCGTGAGAACCTCCCGCATGACAGCGTAATTCTCCTCCTCTATCGAGACCAAGCCAACCAGGGGGGGGGGGTTTATACGTCTAACCGGACGTGTACAATTATAGTTCACAGTAATTCTATACAAGTCTCTTTATGTCTGATCCTAAGTAATTCTGATTCGATTCTCTTCTTAAAGTTCGGGCTTAAGTCGCAAGACATTCGTAAGTATTATTCGAGCTTAAGTCAAAAGACATTGCCGCTAACTATGTTCAATTCTATATATAGTATACTTCAACTATATATTCCAACAATATTTAATTTCCAATTACAATAGAAGGTCAAGAGTTTTTACCTCGATAAGCCCAAAATTATCAGAGTTTAAATGTCGATCCTGAGCAAGGTTTAGCTCTACTCGTGCGCTCCGACCGCTCAACCAACCCTTAGAAGTTCTAACCAACTTCTACATATAACTTCAACTACGGGTGAAGATTTACTTAGGTTTTCGTTTTTGTAGTGAGGAAGTATAATAGTATTTTACGGGCTTTTGTATAAGTGTAACCTTGGGAAAACTATAAGGTATTTGGGCCAAGTATTTGGGCATTATAACAATACTTGAAGAGTATTTCTATACCACAAAGGGGGTATTTATACGAGACAACTATGCTAGGGGGTACCCACGGCAAAACACCTGAGGAGGGGTGGCTCTCGGCGAGGGCTCTCAAAGGGGAGGGGGTGTGGTGGGCCAGCTCGAGGAGGGAGTATTTTGAGACTTAGATAGATTGCTCAAGTTTTGGATGAAGAAAGTCTTCAACTAGAGGGTATTTATAGGTCAAGTGAAGGCCAACCAATGGCGAATGAAGACAAGTGTGGTGCAAGTGTAGGGATAGATTTCAACCATGTGGACCTTATCCATCTACCACACAACTTGCACAAAATATCCTACCAACTAAAGTAGCCCAAAATCGTCCATTAAGCCGCCACTCAAGGCCAATGTGAGGTGACACTTGTCACCCTCCGTTGATCCAAAATGTTTCTCTCGGAAAAATCCGCAAAAATTATAAATGACATAGCGGAATTTTCCCTACGAAAGTCGTGGAAAGCGTTTAGTCAACGACTCTTATCGGGTGTTGTGTACAAATTTCGAAACTTGCCTAACTTAAGGCTCAAATTAAATATACGTACGCCCTCACGTACATACTGAAATCTGGGTATAACATTCTCCCCTCGTAGAAACATTCGTCGAATGTTCCTTCTCAAGACGGATAACGATAAAGTTCCTCTAACAAGTTGCCAGCGCCACTGGCCACGAAATAACACATGCGGCGCAATTACTTAAATCGGCCAACGAGGAACCACCTCGATGATGCAAAACAATACCAACTCTCGCTCTTGATCCGAGGACACTCGCTTCGCATTCGTTTCTCAAAATGATTTCTTCCATCTTTCGACAAGTTCACTTCGCCTTACTCGTCGTACTCTTCTCGAACACTCGAACTCTTCTAGTATATCGTACCACACTTGATCATCGCTTGATTTGAAACCTTGGAGTCACCACCTCAACTTGGTCATCTTACTAGCCTCGATCTTCCTTAAGGCCATTCCGGCCTTCACGATCTATACAGTCGAACATACCCACGAACTCATCGATGGTCAACTAAACTTGGGCCTAGCACCCTCGTGACCCTACCACTGGCGGGACCACGGTGACCCCACTCGAAGCAGGCCGCGGGTTGGCCCGCAACATGGCCCCAACCCGACCACTTAACGCGTCAAGCTCTTGTTCCCGATCCGAACAATCTTACCTCTGGTCATGAAAGCTACCACTTCCATTTCACACTACCGGGGACTTATCATACAATACATTCTAGGCATAAAATGCACTCAGACAAGGATCACTTGCAAAAACTTGTACTCAAGGCGGCCTTACATCTAAGGTCTCATTGTAATATTCTAAGGTTCATCATTTTCTCACCTCAAGCTTACCCTTCTCACTAACGGGTTCTACATCACATTTTAGCACAAAGCTATCCGAACATAACACTAAACACATCATCACAACCTCAATACATACTAAACTCTAGAGGTTAAGGATATACACGAAAATAGGCGATTGGAGGACCGCTAAAGCGGGAACTTCCGCGACCTCTAGTGGCCCGCCGGTGTATGAACATCTGCTGGCTATGGAAGGTGAAGAACATGGCCCGATCCGTAGTCCGTGCTATCTACAGCGCTACCCACAGTCGGACGGTTTCTCACAAAATGGCCTGCCGCATGTAAAACAAACTCCGGACTAGCACGACACTCACTGTGGAGTCTACCACAGTCCAACGAGGTATGGGTGGCCTGTTTGGTTAGCACCCTGCTCTCCGAAAATCTGAACCCTTGGAGCCACGACTGCTCACGAAAACTCGGGGCGCTCAGAAGATTGTAGAGGACCACTGCATCTTGGCGGAGCGCATAACTAGTCTGCTGGCGATGCGCCTCGAAAATCACCAAAGGACCTGCGATTCGGCCTCTTCTGCGACTTTGGTCATTCCATCGATTTCTCGCTCCTCACCTCCAGTGCATAAGCTGCGCATGCGGGCAATGTCCATGCCGGTGAAGAGCTACCGAACAACTCTGCTAGGTAATCATCGAGCCCTGTAACATATCGGTGGACTCGATCCTCCATACTAGCTACTAATGCGGGGACGTACCGGGCCAATGAGTCGAACTCCACATTGTACTCCCGCACCGTCGGATTACGCATGACACCAAAAATGTCGGCGAGCCCTCCTCATCTGTGGAGGCAAGAAATGTGCAAGAAATGCTCTTGCGAACTCGTCCCAAATAGCTGGAAGTGCATTCTCTCCCCGGGACAGCTCCCACGAATCAAACCAGTCGACTGCGGTATCACGCAGCCGATGCGAACCTAGGACCACTGACTCGGTCTCCGATGCCTTGATCACTCTCATGATCCGCTGTAACTGCCGGATGAACTCCTGCGGATCATCCTCAGGTCTCGACCCATAAAACTCTGGCGGGTTACACCTCAGAAAATCCCGTAGTCTCAAACTGTCTGCTCGGGGGTGAACTACGGGTGCTACTGGGACTGGAACTGCTGCATCCAGCCTATCCTCATATCTGGCCACGACCGGCGATGCAGAACCATCTCCTTGTACCCGTCTCATCTGCTCCGGTGTGGGGTGGAGGCTCAGGTACTGTAGTCTCAGCAGCCACTGCTGCGGCTCTAAACTCTGCTGGTGCTGGCGGTGTCGCAAAACTCGTCGTCTGAAGTACTATCTCAGGTACTGACCGGGCCTGCGCCCTCGTACTCCTCTGTATCCCACTAGCAGCTCCCTCGGCTGCCTTGCCCGTCTGGGCCCGGGTTGCCTTACGCGGAGGCATAACTGGTAAAGGAAAGGAATACGTCAGAGGGTTGACTTATCACACGGCTCTAAGGCACGATCTCGGAATGAGAAGAATGGAAACCAATCCTAAATGTCCTATAGCCTCACGATTATAGATGTGGTGCACAACACACCGATAATCAAGACTCTACTAGACGGTGCGTAGACACTTTCCGAGGATTAAGCGCTCGATACCACTTTTGTCACGACCGAACGGGCCCGTGGTAGTGCCTACCGGGTACCACTAGTGATACAACATCAGAGAAAATCGGCGGAAATAAAAACATGAACATGAATTAAGAGACAAAATAAATAAGCAGGCCAGCAAAGCAGTTGCCTTCATCATATATACATAAATACCCGACAGTTATCCTTTTTACAAACCACGCACACAATGATGTTCTGGACCTCTAAGATTTACAACAACTATGACGGGACGGGCCCCGCCATACCACGAATGTACGGACCTACGGACTCGGGGTAACATACCAAAGATAAGCCTCGAAGGCGGAGCTTCCAATCTGCTGAAAGGTGATCCTAAGCGGGGATCGGCGGCCGATGTACCTCACTGCGGCGTGAGCGCAACCCCGAAGGAGGTCGATCTAACAGTACCAAGTATGTGAAGCGTAAAAATCAGTAAATGAAATCATAATAGTCTATAAGCGAGAGCGGTATGATAATCAAACTACGATACACACATATGATTATATCAATTCGGTCTCATGCACAACATCAATCACGCGTGGAGTACCTTCCTCAGCTGGCGATGCATGATATGATAACAAGATAGAAATCCAAATAGGAGCATACGTGCGCTACGCATCGTGTCGGTATGTCGAAGGAACAAATAAGACAACATTCCAAATGGAAGCATACGTGCGCTACGCGTCGTGTCGATGAGTCGAAGGAAACAATAAGACGGCATTCCAAATGGAAGCATACGTGCGCTACGCGTCGTGTCGGTATGTCCAAAGGGAAACAATAAGACAACAAGGCGGTAATCAAAGTGGAAGCATACGGTGTGCTACGCGTCGTGTCGATATGTCCAAAGTGATTAACAAAGTAACACTATCAGCGAGGGCGTGCGGTGGAATTTCTCGTCGCCAAGCGCGTCCAAGTAAGTTCTCAACAAGTCAACCGACCCTCCATCGAGAGACGCGGTAGTATAGAAACACAATTTTTGCACAACAAAGGCTATCACAACAAGCATAGGCAAGTTTCACAACAACAAGCATAGGCAAGTTTCACATCAACAAGCATAGGCAAGTTTCACAACAACAAGCATAGGCAAGTTATACACAACTCAAAGTACTTTCATTTTATGCCAAAGTCCGGGTTTTAACCCTAAAGTACTACGTACGTTAAATTCCTTTTAAAGAGATCTAATCCTTTTATAAAAGTCATCCGATACCCGTAGTATAAAAATAGAGTGACTTATATCTTTTAAGTAAACCAAAACAACTTCCATACTTTCCTTTTTAAAACCAAATTAAGGCAACACCATGCCTTTTTTTTTTTGACCAAAACACTTTTCTTTTTAAAGTCAAGTTACCACATTAAAACCAATGATAAAACCTTTCTTTTGTTTTCATAAGGTCGTTATAACCAACTTCCCATAAAGTTGTTATACACCTTATGTTTTAAACCATTTTAAGACAACACACTGCCTTTCTTTTCCTAAAGTTCCGGTTTGCCTAATTTCAATTACACAAGTCTCTTTTTGAAAAGTTCATAGTTCAATGTTTTAATCTCTTTTAAAACAATTGAGTAACATATGCCTTAGGCGAGTAGGTTATTCTTGTTCATAATCAATCTTATTAGCGACCATGATCTAGAAATGTAATATCATTTTGTCTCATCTTAGCTTCTATGCGGATGGAGGTTTCTCTTGGTTTTAATAATACTTAATTATTCAATACATTTCCCTTTATTAACGCTGATGGTTTGTCGATACACATTCGATTTCGAAATCGATAAAACATTATTCCTTCCAAAACCAAGTACTCATTACTCACGAATGAGGTTTCACACAAACATCCATATTAAGTCAAGTCTCTTATCTTTTAAGAATAAGTCTCTTAACTTCTAAACCATTAAACCATTCTTTTTATCTCTCTTGGGCGTTACACCTAACTTCTCATAAAGTTGGTATAACTTTTATGTTTTCAAACCAAGTATACACTTCTTTCAAAAAGGTTTCTTAATCTTTTAGAATACTTCAGTTCTTTTACATCAAGTCGGTTATAAGTCAAATCGATTATCTTTTAAAAACCACAAAGCATTTCTCATTTACATAGAAATTTGTTATAACAACTTCCCATAAAGCCGTTATAACACTTTATGTTTAAAGACAATCAAATACATTTAACACATGTATGTCTACCGTACTACATAGTTATACACATATCATGCTAGAACAGATAGGAAGAGGTTCACATACCTCGCGACGATTATCGACTAATAGCAAACGCTCAGCACCTCAGCGCCGGCTACACTCTAAGCCAAGCGGATCACTCCACGTAGTACTTCAACCTATAGAGGCCACAAGGCGCCTATTAACATCTTTAGATCTCGACGTAGAATATTCTACAGAAAAGTCGGCAATTCTCCCCGCAGCGTAATTCTCCTCTATCGAGGCTGCCAAGCCAACCGGGGGTTTATACGTCTAACGGGCGTGTACAATTCTACTTCACGGTAATTCTATACAAGTCTCATGTCTGATCCTAAGTAATTACTGATTGATTCTCTTCTTAAAGTTAGGGCTTAAGTCGCGAAGACATTTAGTAAGTATTATTCGAGCTTAAGTCAAAAGACATTGCCGCAACTATGTTCAATTCTATATATAGTATACTTCAACTATATATTCCAACAATATGTAATTTCCAATTACAATAGAAGGTCAAGAGTGTTTACCTCGATAAGCCCAAAATTATCCGAGTTTAAATGTCGATCTGAGCAAGGTTTAGCTCCTACTCAGTGCGCTCAGGCCGCTCAACCAACCCTTAGAAGTTCTAACCAACTTCTACATATAACTTCAACTACGGGTGAAGATTTACTTAGGTTTTCGTTTTTGTAGTGAGGAAGTATAATAGTATTTTACGGGCTTTTGTATAAGTGTAACCTTGGGAAAACTATAAGGTATTTGGGCAGGTATTTGGGCATTATAACAATACTTGGAGAGTATTTCTATACCACAAAAGGGGTATTTATACGAGACAACTATGCTGGGGGTACCACGGCAAAACACCACAAAGGGAGGGGTGGCTCTCGGCCAAGGGCTCTCAAAGGGGAGGGGGTGTGGTGGGCGAAAGCTCGAGGAGAGGGAGTATTTTGAGACTTAGATAGATTGCTCAAGTTTTTGGATGAAGAAAGTCTTCAACTAGAGGGGTATTTATAGGTCAAGTGAAGGCCAACCAATGGCCAAGATGAAGACAAGTGTGGTGCAAGTGTAGGGATAGATTTCAACCATGTGGACCTTATCCATCTACCACACAACTTGCACAAAATATCCTACCAACTAAAGTAGCCCAAAATCGTCCATTAAGCCGCCCACTCAAGGCCAATGTGAGGGTGACACTTGTCACCCTCCCGTTGGTCCAAAATGTTTCGTCTCTCGGAAAAATCCGCAAAAATTATAAATGACATAGCCGGAATTTTCCCTACGAAAGCTGTGGAAACGTTTCGTCGAAAAACGACTCTTATCGGGTGTTGTGTACAAATTTCGAAACTTGTCTAACTTAAGGCTCAAATTAAATATACGTACGCCCTCACGTACATACTCTGGAAATACGGGGTATAACACTTTTAAAATATCATGCTTAAGAAGATAGGAAGATTCACATACCTCGCGACAATTTCGACTATTAGCAAATAGCTCCAAAGTACTGTAATCCGGCTAGCCTTTTCCTCCCTTCGAGTAGAATACGCTACTCGCAGTACTTCAACCTATAACGGTTGTACAAGTCTATCAATGTCTAGACTACTCGGTAGAATAAATCTAGATACAAGATTTTACGGAAAATTGGGCGTGACTTCCCTGCAGTCAAACTTCACAAGTCTCAGTAAATACAAGTCCTATGTAAATCTGATTCAATTCTCTTCTTATATACCTTCCTTGTATATAACTTATACTTAATTCTTATACTACAACAGTATGTAAACTCTAATTACAATATGGGGACAAGATATTTACCTCGATTAGCCCAAAATTATCCAAGTTTAAATGTCGATCCTGAGCAACGTTTAGCTCCTACTCTGGGCGCTCCAACCCGCTACGAACAACCCTTAGAAGTTCTACGCAACTTCTACTTAACACTTCAACCGACTATGAAGATTTTCCTTAGGGTTTCGTTTTGAGACAAAAAGGACATAAGGTAGTATTTCCGGGCTCTACGTATAGAGGTAACTTTGGAATACTACAAGGTATAAGGCTAAGGTATTTTGGAATAGTAACAATACTTGAAGAGTATTTTCTACCAAGGGGGGGGGGGGTGTCTCGGCCAACACCACTAGGAGGGGGGGATATCTCTCGGCCAAGGGGCCTCTCAAGGGGGGGAGGGGTTCTCTTTGGACGAGAACACTACACTAAGGGGGAGAGGGCTTCAAGACTTGGAAAGTGATTTTGGGATGAAGAAGTCTTCAACAAAAGGGGGGTATTTATAGGGAAACCAATGGCCAAGATCAAGCCAAGTGGGGGGCAAGTGGAGGGTCAAGATTTGCCCAAGTGCACCCTAACCCTACTCCACAAATCCCTCACAAACATTGACCCAAGGATTAGGACACAAAACATGGCACAAAACGTGCCAAGAAACATGCCAAGAATCGGCCACCAATCCGCCAACTTGAGGGTGACAAGTGTCACCCTCTCGTTGGTCCAAAATATTTCATCTCTCGGAAAAATCCGCAAAAATTATAAATGACATAGCCGTAATTTTCCCCTCGCAAAGTTTGGAAAACGTTTCGTCGGAAAACAATTCTTTTCGGTAGTTGTGAACAAAATTTTCGATCCTTGCCTATCTTAAGGCTAAAACTTTTATACGTACGCCCTCACGTACATACTCTGGAAAATACGGGGTATAACAATTATGGTCTTAAAATTCTTAGAGTGCATGCTGTTGTGAGGCGAGTTTGTAAGGGATGTAGCTATTCAAGTTTTCATTTATGTTCAAAAGGTAACCGATTTGGGTTGCTTTGTTTCATACTTTATGTCTTGTCTCATGTTTTAGTTTTTATTTCCTGATTTTCTACGATGTTGTATCGCTAAGGTGCAGGGTAAGGCACGATCCTGAGCTTGGGTTAGTCGTGACAAAAGTGGTATCGAGCGATTAATCCTCGGAAAGTTTCTCTGCACCGTATCTAGTAGAGTCTTGATTATCGGTGTGTTGTGCACCACATCTATAATCGGGAGATTGCAGGATATTTAGGATCGGTTTCCATTCTTCTCACTCGAGATCGTGCCTTAGAGCTGTGTTATAAGTTGGACTCCTCGGCGTATTCTTTTCACCCGTTATGCCTCTACGCGAGGCAGCCAGAGCCCGGAGGCAAGCGGCGAGGAGGCTGCGAGTAGAACACAGAGGGTTACCAGGGCACGGGCCCAGTCATTATCTGAGATAGCGCTTCATTCGGGGAGTTCTGCGACGCCGCTATCCCCAGGAGAGTTTAGAAGCGATGGCGGTAGCTCACGAGACCACGATACCTGAGCCTCTAGTCCCACGACCAGGAACAGAGGATAGGAGTTACAAGGAGATGGCCCAGTTACTAGCTAGTCTGGTGGCTGGGAATGAGGACAGACGAGAGCCGGTGGTTCCAGCAGTACCAGTGATTCACTCTAGATCCGATAGTCTGAGACTTCAGGATTTCTTGAGTTGCAGTTCGCCAGAGTTCAATGGGTAGAAAGCTGAGGATGATCTTCAGGGTGTCGTGCTAGTTTGGGAGATTGTTATACTTGCGGCCGTTAGGGCCATGTGGTGGGAGGATGTCCACGTAGGAGGATCTGAGAGGATGACTCGGCCTACGGGTCGATTGCGGGTTGATTGTTGGGAGAAGGCGTTAGTCGGATGAGGTCACCCTACCTCGTTGTGGCCATTGTAATAGACTCCATTATGGGAGTGTAAATGCTTCGCCGGCGCTTGTGTGCTTGCGGCCGCGGGGCCATTTGGTGAGAGTTTGTTCGACCAGGTAGCACGGATGTAGAGACTCGACGCCGGGATCGGTGGTGGTTCGCCTTATTTAGCTAGGCTCCTGCGAGTGATTATGATTAGAGCGACAAAGGGAAAGTGAGGCAGTAGTTGCGGAGATATCTTTAGCCCTTAAGAGATTTGTTTATGTGGTTATGGTAGATACATGCGGAGTGCCATGTTCGGATAGCCTTGTGTAAAAAAAAAAAAAAAAAAAAAAAGTGATTTAGAAGCATGGGTAGTTGAAAATGGGTAAGTCTGGAGACGAGACAAGTGTGAGCTTTAGGATTTATAACAGTTAGAACCTCGGATGCAAGGCCGTCTTGAGTGGAAGATTTTACGGTTATCTTTGTCGGAGATCCATCTAGAATGTTCCCAATTAATGATGACCAAGTTGGAGGTAGTAACCCCGAGATTTTGGCGAAGCAATAGCGAAATGTAGTGCGTATAGTAAGAAGAGTTCGAGTGTACGAGGAAAGAATCTGACAGTAAGAAAAAGGCGAAGATGTGTTAAGAAGATGGAAGTGTCCTTGTTGTAAAGTAAAGCTGTGAAGGAAGTATCATTTGGACCATGGGTGGAGCTATTAGTATTGTTATATGCTTTAGAGATGATTCTTCGCTGGCTTGGATGTGAGTTTTTGCGCGTACGTGGTATTATGGCCAGGTGTGGCATAATTGGTTTCGTAAGTATAGTTGTGAAGACTATACCGACGTCTGCGTTTTGGAGACTTAGAAGGAACATTCGGGACGAATGTTTCTAAGGGGGGGAGAATGTTACACCCCGTAAATTCAAGAAGATAAGAACATACCAAGGAATATCAGATTTGAAAGTTGAAAGATAAGTTGACAAACATGTGTTGGACGGATTTCGAGTCTACCTTGGAGTGTTGTACCCCAGTTGTTAAGAATTTCGAGGTGTTTAATAAGCCTAGTGTGTAGTCCGTTAAATCTAGTTCCCAACGCAACAAACCGTTCGTCGATAGGACATCGGAGTCAAAAGTTATGGAAGTTTCACGTTTGGTGCGCAGTCAGGCAAAACATCAGTTTTCGGTTCGAAGTGCAGCGCTGGCCGAATGCAGGGCATGGCGCCGGTTGTCTTGAGTCCGGGGGTTGCAGCGCCTTGGCCGAATCTTGGAACTTTTTCGGAAGTGGAAGCGCGGCCAGCATGGCGGCGAAGCGCGGCGGCAGGCGGGATTTTTCTGCGAGAGACCGAAAATCGGGATATTTTGTTAAAAGCCTATGGGAGGGTGACAAGTGTCCCTCCCATCCTTTTGACCAGAATAGGGTCCTATTTTAGGGCCAAGTCTTGGAAGACTTGGCCATTTCATCTTGGATACCCTCCTAAGAAACCCTCTCCCTTTTCTCTCTAGATTTTGAAGAAAACCTTGCCTTAGGAGAAATTGTTGGAGCGGCGGCAAGAAGGAAAAGTGTGGGTAAACTTGTGGGAAGCACTGTTGGACGAGTTTGACGGAAAAGAAGTGGAAGAAATGGGCTTTTGTGGGCTTCTCCAAAGGTAAAAGTTCCCCTTCTCTTGGTTATGGGTTAATACTTGTTATAGTAGTTTAGAAATGAGCACAGAAATTTTGTTTTATTTAAGTTGAATAGATTTAGATCTTGTTGTCTTGTTGAAAACTGAAATGGGCATGTTAACCTTAAGATGATAACTTCAATTTGGTTACTAATTTGATCGTCACATGTTGTAAAGGGGGATTGTAGTTGTTGAAGATGTCTAGGGCTAAATATCATGTTAGACCTAAGAACTTGGATTGAAAAAGAATTGAAAGGGGTTAGTATTGGTTTATTTTGTATCATTGTGGGGCGGAATTTTACGCGTCCTGTAAAGGCGTGTAATCCCCTTTGTGGTTAGCTGAATTGTGTGCCTTAAATGTGGCGTTGGTTATTGAAATTCGACCTTGAAAAAGGTGGCAAAGTTAGTAGAAACAAAGGAAGTTCTGTCCAAATTGCCGTAGAATTTATGGACTTTGCACTTAGTTTATTCTACGTTCGAAGCTAGAGTTTGATAGACGTTTTATGACCTTATTAGGATTGAAGTACTACGAGTAGCGTATCCTACTTGGAGGGTATAGTACTGTGGAGCCTTTTGCTAATTGTCGGCAATCGTCGCGAGGTATGTGATTCTTCCTATCTTCTTCAGCATGATTATTTGTGAAATATATAGTGCAGTAGATGCACGTGTGTTAAAGGAATTTGATTTCCCTTGTTGTGCCTTGACTTGATATGAAGTGTAAAGGTCTTGATTGTTTGAAAAAGTAGGAAAATCTTATTCGTTAGTAATAAGTACTCGGTGGTTAAAGAATAAGCCCTCTTGGTCTCATAAGGGCTTATAGTTGTAATTGGTTGGTTTAAAACATAAAGTGTTATAACAGCTTTATGGGAAGTTTGTTATAACCACTTTATGTAGGTAAAAGAATGGTTTGTTGATTTCAAAAGATAAGAGACTTGACTTATAATTGACCTAAGTGGTGTTGAAAAGTGTGAAACCTCATTCGTGAGAAATGAGTACTTGGTTTTTTTAAAAGAATAATGTTACCTAAATTTCGGAAATGGGAAGAAGAATTGAACAAGCGAATGCAGCGTTAATAAATGAAAGAAGTAATGACAATTAATCATATTAAAACCAGTAGAAACCTCCATCTGCATAGAAACTAAGATAAGACAAAATTGTATTACATTTCCTAGATCATGGCTGCTCTAATAAGAATTATTGTAATCAAGTTTCAATCTTCTTAAGAATTCCAAAGTAAGGAACTCGATTTCTAAAAGAAAAGAGACTTAAGAATTCGAAGTGTTTTGTTTTAAAAGAAAGGCATGGTTTTGTCTGGTATTGTTTTTAAACATAAAGTGTTATAATAGCTTTATGGGAAGTTAGTTATAACGACTTTATGGAAAATAAAGAAATGGATTCATTATTGGATTTAGAATGGTAACTTGATTTTTTTTGGAAAAAGAGAAGCAACTTGTTTTCAAATATTGAACTCTTTGTGAATGGAAAAACATAAGTGGCTTGGTTATGAAAGTATGTAGTATTTTGGGGTTGAAACCCGGAATTGTTGACATGAAATGAAAGTACGTTGAATCGCCTATGCTTGTTGTGATAGCTTTTGTTGTGCAAGTGTTGTATTTACGTACTCTGGCGTCTCTCGTTGGAGGGCGGCTATCCGGTTGATTGATGGACATCGACACGTTGGGTAGCCCACGGTATGCTTCCACTATATCGATTCTTGATGGACATCTTGACACGTTGGGAGGCCCGGGTATGCTTCCATTAGGGGTGTTATTATTGTTATTTGATTGGACACACCGACACGTTGGGTAGCCCGGGTATCTTCCTGATGAGTAGTATCTTGTTATTTGATTGGACATACTGACACGTTGGGTAGCCCACGGGTATGCTTCCACGGTGAGTATTCTCTTGTTATTTATTTTGGACATACTGACACGTTGGGTAGCCCACGGGTATGCTTCCACAGTGAGTGTTATCTTGTTAGTTGTTTGGACATACCGAGCCGTTGGGTAGCCGGGTATGCTTCCGAGGATTGTTATTTTGTTATCTCCTTTGGGCATACCGACACGTTGGATGGTCCACGGGTATGGGCCACTAGGGCGGTTCGAGGCCATGCTTGTACCGAGGTGAGATGTCGGGGCATGCGGCCATTGTGCGGGTTAAACTCCCGGGTTGTATTTGAGTGATGATTTTACGGGCATGAGTCCCTGACTTGGCATGACTACTTTTATGTGGTACTGTAGTTTGGTTATCATACATGTCTCCTGCTTTTTATAGACTATTATGATTTCATTTCTGATATTTTGATTCACATACTTGGTACGGTTGTCTTGACCTCCTTGAAATGCGTTCATGCCGCAGGTTGAGGTACATAGCTTGCTGATCCGCATTCTTAGGATCGCAGTTCGGTTCTCGGAAAGCTCCATATCTCCGGAAGCTTGTCCTGTGGTACGGTTCCCTGAAAGTTGTAGAATTTTGTATATTCAGGGGCATGGCGGGGCCCTGTCCCGTCATTATGGTCTTAAAATTCTTAGAGGTTTGTAGCACTGTTGTGGGCAGAGTTTGTAAGGGATGTAACTGTTCAAGTTTTCATTTATGTTCAAAAGGTAACCGTTTGGGTTAGCCTGTTTCATACTTTATGTCTTGTCTCATGTTTTAGTTTTTATTTCCGCTGATTTTCTCTGATGTTGTATCGCTAGGGTGCCCGAGGTAAGGCACCAGTCACGGGCCCGGGTTCGGGTCGTGACATGAACTTTTCATAGGAAATTGGTGAAAATACATTGTTATGATCTAGGTCATTGTTCATACCCAATCATATTTGTATGAGGTTATTTGTGTAAGTATATATGTTTATTTATTGGACGTTTCTATTCTAACTATGTTTTTGCAACATCTATGTTTTGCAGTTTGTTCATAGTTCACCACTCAAAGTTTATCCTCCAAGCAAAATGAAGAATTTTCGAATTAATTGGGCAGACTACTTGTACAATCGATTCCTCAAAGAAAAAATGGAAGGTTGAAGCTATTAGTTAGTATTTTGATGTAATTGTTGCCTATGTCGTATTGTTATTAGTTTAATGATTGTAAACTACTAATGATTGAGATACTATTTTTAAATATATTATTATGTTTTATGCGAATGATTATATTATATTATATTTTGAATGGGTATTCTTTTTGTTATCTTTTTTATATTTTATTTATTAGGTGAAAAAACAGGAATATTACCAAAAACATAAATAAAAAGTAAAAAAAAAATAGACTGGATAGCGCTTTTGTAAGCGCTATGCAAACAATATTTTTAAATATAATGTTTAACGGAATTATACTATCATAGCGCTTTTTAAGCGCTATGCAAGCAAAGCGCTATGGTAGTAGCCTGCTTGCATAACGCTTTTTAAGCGATATCTGAGCTACCATAGCGATAACTTAGATAAGCTAAAAAATAAGCGCTATCTAAGCGCAAATTTATAGTAGTGTTTTCTCCAGTTTCCATATACAAAATCAAAATTAAAATAGAAACGTATTAACAACAACCATCTGTACAAGACACTAACTACAAAGGAATGTCAGCACACGAGCTATTCATTTTGTAACCCTTTTTTTAATGAATTGTTTCCTTTTGTTCAGTCTCAATATCCAATACTTGTAGAAATAATGCAGATACATTATTATATATTGTTATACATTGTTTATACATAATTATAAGAAGCATTGACATTATACATAGAGAGTATATACCGTGTTTATATATAGCTATACAAAACAGATACATTATCTACACTTGACTACATCGGTTACAAACTACATGTGTGGACATATAGTTATAAAGAACATATACATTATTTATACACCGATAATATAATGCGCTACATTGACTGCAAACTAGATGCATGAGCTGTATATATGAGTTATTTCCCCATTCTTATATTGTGAGCTTTGATGGGATACCACAACCATTAGCATCATGGGCGGATCTACAGCTAGAGAAGCGGTTGTTCGGGAAAAAAAATCATAGCGTTGTATAAGGGAATGAGGATGCTATGCTTGTTCAAAAGTGAAAAATAGCATTGCAAAAAACCCGGCTTGTTTGCGTGAACAACTTTGCCATGAAAAGATCCGCGCCTGATTAGCATGCCTATTTTTTCTGCTTCTAACTTTTGATTAAAAATGTGTTTGATCAAACTCTTAAAAGGCTATTTTTATCAAAATAGCCTTTAGAGAAGTAATATTTACGAGTACCAGTTTGTCTTTTGATCAATTCATTTGACAAATGTCTTTTTAATATTTAATAAGCATGTTGTGTTTTACCAATCTTTTTAAAAAGTGTTTTAAGTAACAAATTACAAAAAAATACATGTACAATTTTAATTTACATAAATATTATCTAAAAAGGAAAAATAATTAATTATTTATTATTACTTTACAATTAATATTGTCTAAAAAGAAAATATGGTGTTAATTATTTTCTATTAAATAATTTAATTAATTTTATTTAATAGAAAATATCTTATATTGTTTTTAGATTTGGTAACATTTGTGAAAATAAAGAGATGGGAAAAGAATGAAAAAAATGACACGGTGAAGAAGGAGAAGTGCTATTTTTCACGATTAAATATCTAATTTAGATTATGCCCAATTTTTGCCTAAAGTATGGATCAAGTTACTATATAAATTCCAACTGCAGTTTGCTGAATAATAATGAATAAAAAAGTAACAACACTGTATTTTTACATAGAAATCACCCGGCTTACAGGGGTGAAAAAATCATGACCTCTCACTACTATAGATTTCAGCTTGCGTAACGCTACTTAGTTAGCGCTTTTACAAAGCGCTATCTAAGTAACATGTTGCATAATGCTTTTTCAAATTTTCAAATTAAAAAAAAAATGTAACAAAAAATACAACTATAGCGCTTTGCGGAAATTTTAATCAAAGCGCTATGCAAAGAGTAACTTGCATAGCGCTTATTTAAAGCGCTATTATAATTTGCGTTACCTAAATAATTTATTAATATAATAATATAAATATTCCCACCTAGACCAACAAACCCACAAACCAAATCCCTATCATCCCATCCTATTAATTAAATCCTTCCCATCGTTCAAACCAAAGGAAAAAACCCTTAGCAAAACCAGAACACCCCTAAAACCTACGAACCCACAAAATCCACCGGACCATCGCCGGTATACCCTTCAGACCGCCGGACAAATGCCCTCCTCGACGTCGTTTCTCACATGTCACTTTTCCTCCATCTGTTTTCACCATCCTCTGCACCTTAAAATCGTTATGACCACTGAATCAGATTTTCCCTTGGATTCAGTGGGTAAAACACCAATTCAAGGTCGTTTAAGCTTCAATCTAAAGGGTAAAACCCCACATTTGTTCCAACGACATTTTCACCCCTTCTTTTGAATTCGAATTTCAAACTGAAATCCCTCAGTTTATGGCTATAAATACAATCCATATGAGTTGTGTTAAGGGGGGATTCATTTTTAGCCTAGAACAATTACTGAGATTTCTATTTCTTCGGAAGAATTAAAAATCAAAAAGAAAAACCTCCCCTCTTACTCTCAGATTTCAAATCCGAAAACCTATATATCTTTAAACTACTGCTTTTTCTATTGGCATAAAAACAACGTTCTTTGAGCGAATTCGATGAGTCGGGACGACGCCTCGGTTCACCACCCGGGGAAGAAAGTATTCCATATCAGACTGTTGCTGTCTAAGGTCCAAAATTGAGCTTCCCTTATAATATTTTTAAATGTGTGCACTGTTGTAGCAGATTCAAAGAAGTAACGACTCTTTATTACTATAACCCCTGGGTAAAATTTGAACCAAGTTATGACATCTTTAAGTATAATAGCATATTTGCTTGACATTATCCTGTTAACCCTCTTTGTTTCCTGATACTTATCCTTTACCCTTCTCTTGCTTTACATAACTTTGGGGTACCAAATCTCAATCCATAATGACCATGTACCTATTGAGGGCTATTCCTGAGTATTGAATGATGTTGTTGCACTCCGAGGTTGCTGTTGTTCTGCTGTATTTGTGAAGTCCTCAAGTGCTATTTAATAAGTGAGTTTGCTATAATTGGGGGTTAGTTTTCACTGCCCTATTGAGGTATGTTCCTACGATTTGTCTTGCTACTTTGTCGCACATATTGCTCTTGTCAAACTGCCATGTTACGTTGAATGGGCTACTGATTTGCTGTGTTTTAGTATAAAATACTTCATGCATTTTAAGTTTGGAAGAAGTTACATTTCTAAAAGGGCAGTGTGGATGCAATTGGTTGCTCTAAGTTGGTTATCTGTTGAAATGATTTACTGCTGTTATACTGAGGCTAGATTCTTGCTGTTTGGGGGCATCTTTATGGTAAAAACGAGCTTGCATTGTTGGGACAGTTTGAGTCTAAGTGTTGCTACACTTTAAGGCAAACATATGCTGCACCTGAGTAGGTTTGAATCTGCTGCTACTCGATACAAGTGATGCACTTGAAACTTTTCTTTGCTATTACACCTCGGGTTACTGTTTTTTTAGCAGCTGTTATATATCCTGACACATTGCTGAAATTTGAGGAGGTTACTACACTTTTGAGGGTGGGAAATCTCCTCCGTCCCAATACCCATTATCAAGTTGATATACATAAAGCACCTTGGCATCTTGTATGAGTTCATAATTGCCCTTAAGGACCAACTGATAGTTTTGTCAATATACACATCCATATATGTCTACCAGATCTCTGTTTTGCCTACTGTTTGCTTTGAATCACATGTTTAGGGACTCTTGGGTTGGTTTAGCCTCCCCGATAGCTTGCCCTGCCTAAGGTCCTAGAAACCTTTTGATCTTGCTGCGACATCGGAAATGGATGGTGGTAACCCCCTTTTACTCTCTTATCCTTCATATTGGAAGGACGTGTAGTCAGGATGCTGGTACCATTTACTGTTGTTTCTGCTGCACTTTGAGGCAAACAAATGTTGCATTCTGAGGGAATTAACTGTTGCGCTTGGAGGACAAAATACATTGCTTTATGAGTTTGAATGTTGGTTGTGTTTTGGGGGTCTTTGAGGCTAAAAAATGCTGTGTTTTTGGCTGTTGTACTGGGACTGGTTGCTGCTATCTTTATCATATCTGTGGCCACTGCGCTGCTGCATTACGATGCTATGCCGAGTTGAACCGCAGCCGCATTTTGGCTCAAACTACTGCTGCACCGTGGACAGATTTAAGGATAGTTGTTGCTCTGATTTTGAGTCTCTTACTACTGCATTTTTTATTAAACATATACGGTTTTGTTGGCTATATTTCAGCCAGTTATTGCTGGATTTTCAGAACTGTTGCTGTTGTATTTTCCGAGGCAAAACAGATTGCAACACTTTGTAAAATACCACTGATTTGAACAAGATACTACATTTAGGCCAATGAAATTGAAATTGAGGCCATAGTTTTGATGAACTATAACCTCGCCCCTTGGTTATGCATGAAGCGCAAGTATATGATGTTGTCTATTTTGATATCAGGACCTCGCCAACCTGGTAACGATATTGATGTATATTTGTCTCCTTTAATCGAGGACTTAAAGTTGTTGTGGGAAGAGGGTGTTGATAGCTACGATGGATAACGGGTTATCAACAAGTTTACTCCTAGATCAATAAAATCATGCACATATCATATAGTAGGTATTTCTTAAAAAGTAAATGATTTGGGTCATTGTTCATACCCAACCATATTTGTATGAGGTTATTTGTGTAAGTATATTTATTTGTTGGACGTTTCTATTCTAACTATGTTTTTGTAACATCTATATTTTGCAGTTTGTTCATAGTTCACCACTCAAAGTTTATCCTACAAGCAAAATGAAGAATTTTCGAATTAATTGAGCAGACTACTTGTACAATCGATTACTCAAAGAAAAAATGGAAGGTTGAAACTATTAGTTAGTATTTTGATGTAATTGTTGACTATGTCGTATTGTTATTAGTTAATGATTGTAAGCTACTAATGATTGAGATACTATTTTAAATATATTATTATATTTTATGCGAATGATTATATTATATTATATTATATTTTGAATGAGTATTCTTTTTGTTATCTTTTTGATATTTTATTTATTAGGAGAAAAAACAGGGGGAAAAAATAAGTACCAAAACAATAAATAAAAAGTAAAAAAAACAATTGGATAGCGCTTTTTTAAGCGCTATGCAAGCTAGTATCTTCAAAATATAAGCGCTATCGGAATTATACTACCATAGCACATAAACAACTGCTATAGAAGTAGAATACCACATAGAAAAGCGCTATAGAAGTCTAACTTGCATAGCGCATAAAAAAGCGCTATCCAAGTTATTATCATTTTTTGCGAGAACTAGCATAACGTTTTTTTTGTGCTAACTAAGAAAAGCGCTATGGTAGTAATAAGCTTGAATAGCGTTTTTTAAGCGCTATCTAAGCTACCATAGCGGTAGCTTAGATAGCACTTAAAAGCGCTATGCAAGCAGGAAAAAAAGCGATATGCAAGTGCAATTCTGTAGTAGTGTCTCGGGATTTATCCCAAAACTTCACTACAACTATGAGCCTCAACAAATTCATATTACAAAGCTTGCAACCTAGGAACTAACTCTAATCCCTATCTCAACAATCTACCTAGACTATTGAGATCTCTTCGAGTTGCTCTCAAGTATCAACTTAGGGCCGAATTTGACTATTATGTATACCTATTACAGTGCTTCTAAGAAAGGTGGAAGGTACAAATCGATAAACAGTCCTAACAAAAAATACTAGACTTGGGTGAAACACGACACTCAGTGTCTGACTGCATGTAACTGAGTGAACCACATGACTTGCTAATCGATATGGGCATCAAAAAATGCACTAATAATGATTTAAAACATGTAAAACATAATACTAAAAATATAGTCTGAAATATAATAGCAGAAATATCTTAATAAAACATGATGAATATGAGTGACTGATATAACATGCTAAACTAGTCTATGAAACCTCTAAACATGAGTATGACTGAAAATTGTTTACCAGGGCATGGTGTCACGACCCGATTCCGGGCCCGTGACTGGTGCCTTACCCCGGGCACCCTAGTGATACAACATCAGAGTAATCAGCGGAACATAAAACAATACGAGACATATTATGAAATATGAAACAATAATCTGAGAAAAACTTGCCTTTCGGCATATATATAAATAACAACTTTTTCCAACATGAACAGTTTTAATCCCTTTTACAAACCACACTTCTGCATTACTCTGGACCTCTAGAAATGATACGAAAACAATGGCGGGACGGGGCCCGCCATACCTCGAATGTAAACACCTACAACAACAGGACTATACCTGATAAGCCTCGGAGAAACGGAGCTTTCCCATCGAATCGTGACCCTAAGAGCGAGGATCAATGGCGGTGTACCTTTACTGCGGCATGAACGGCCGAAGGAGAGTCGATCTGCAGTACCAAGTATGGCGAAAATAAATCGTAAATGAAATCATAGTAGTCTATACAAAGCGGGAGACATGTATGATAACCAAACTACGATTCACCATAAGTAAGCGATCATGTCAAGTCGTGGACTCACGCCTCAAGTCATCACTCAATTTTACCAATGGGTCTCACGCCCACATCAATCGTGCCGTGGAATACCTTCATCACTGGCGGTTTATGATACACAAACACCAAGGAATACACATGAACACCGTGTCCGCTGTGTCCTAATAAAATAGTGCGAGTAAATCTGAAGGCATAGCCGACTACTAACACCTACGCAACAAGGTCATAAAATGTGTCATGATATCTGTCTAGACCGTCACATGATAAAAGCTGGTCACTCGCCCGCAGTATCAAATGTGCGGCGTCTAGACACAGAACTCTCCGCGACTCGCATAGGCCAACCTCATAGGCCGCATGAGGTATAACCCCGCATCGAGGGTAGCTACTCCGGCGTCGATCACGGACTCGCGATCCGCGTAGCCACAAAGACCGCGTGACCACAAGGCGTAAACTAACACGGAACTCCGTAGTTCCGCATGGATCCCCGGACCCGCATGAGGTATCCTCGAATCATGGTCCTGCATCACTGAGTCTACCCGCGACGGAGGCGACTTAACCTCGGACACAAGTCAAGGTGAGTGGTACAATACCAACATAACGGCTGATAGTCAAACAACTTTAAGCGCAGTCGAGGGGAAAACCCCTTTACACTAACATCACAAGATACTAACACACGTAGCATCCTAACATGTTTACTTCTCAAATCAACAAGAAAGTATTATAAGGCTATCACAAACCGATACAATCAAGTTATTCACACAAGGTGCTTTCTACTAACAAGTTCGGGTATCTAACCCAAAGTACTTCACACATTAAATCTTTAAAAGATCTGTTTCTTTCACATAAGTCACACAATACCCGTAGTATAAAATAGAGTGACCGTCCTTTTAAGAAAACCAAAACTCTTACCTTTGTAAAATCAAGTAACAACATTATTTCCCAAACGTCCAAGTTTGCCTAATTTCAAATGTTCACGTTTCTTATTTTAGAAAGGTTTCGTGGTTCATAGCCTTATTCATTTAAGAATATAATTTTCTTTTAAACAATCTGAGAACATAAGCCTTATATGTGAGTAGGATATTCTTGTTTATAACAATCTTATTACAGCAACCATGATCTAGGAAATATCATTTTGTCTCATCTTAGCTTCTATGCAGATGGAAGTTGCTACTGGTTTTATTAATACTTAATTAATCAAAACATTTCCCTTTATTAACGCTGCTGTGGTTTGTCGATACATTACGATTTCGAAATCAGTAAAACATTCTTAAGCCGTTATACCTAACTTCCCATACAGCTAGTATAACTCTTAAGTTTTCAAAAACCAAGTATTACTTCTTCTTTCAAAATGATTCAAAACTCTTTTGAAATACTTCAAGTTCTTTATTAACACATAACAAACCAGTTATAGTTCAATTTAGTTACCTTTTAAAAACCACATGTATTTTCTTACCAACATAAAGCCGTTATAACCAACTTCCCATAAAGCCGTTATAACACTTTATGTTTTACACCAATCAAATACATTTAGTACATGTACGTCTACCGTACTACATAGTTCACACATATCATGCTAGAAGAGATAGGAAGAGGTTCACATACCTCGCGACGAGTATCGACTAATAGCAAAACGCTCCAAGTACTTCCAACTGTCGGCTACTCCTTAAGCCAAGTAGAACGCGCCACACGTAGTACTTCAACCTATAAGGCCACAAGGCGCTTATTAACATCAAGATCTTATCGTAGAACATTCTCTGAGAAAATTGGCGACACCTCCCATGACGGCGTAAATCTCCTCCTCTAACAGGCGGCTACCAAGCCAACCAGGGGGTTATACATCTAACCCGACGGGTACAATTCTACTCCACAAGACTACTACACAAGTCTCTGTAATACGGTCCCATGTAATTCTGATTCGATTCGATTCTTGAGCTTAAGTCAAAAGACATTGCCGCAGTACTACGCTTAGTTCTATATATAGTAGACGTCAACTATATAATCTACCAACATGGAATTGCCAATGACAAATCGAGGGACAAGATAATTACCTCGATACGCCCATAATTATCCAAGTATAAATGTCGATCCTTAGCGCTTAGATCCTACTCCGGTGCTCCAACCCGCTCCAACAACCTTAGAAGTTCTAACCAACTTCTACTTAATTACTTCAATCACTCAATGAAGATTTCCTTAGGGTTTCGGTTTGAGACAAAAGGACATCTGGTAGTATTTCCTGCTCTACGTATAGAGGTTTCTTTGGAATACTACAAGGTATACGGCTAAGGTAATTTGGGTATAGTAACAATACTTTTGAGAGTATTTCTACCAAGAGGGGGGGTATTCTCTGAGATCAACAAGGCAGGGGTACCTCACGGCACACTAGGAGTGGTGTACCCCTCGGCCAAGGCCTCAGGAGGGTGCACCTCGGCCAAGGCCTCACACGGGAAGAGCGGACGGACGAAACCAACAAGGAGCGAGGGAGGTTTTCAAGACTTGGAAATTATGGCATGGATGAAGAAGTCTTCAAAGGGGGAGGGTATTTATAGGCCAACCAAGGGCCAAGATCTAGCCAAGTGGGGGCAAGTGGAGGGCAAGATATGCCCAAGTGCCCCTAGACCCTACTCCTTAAAACCCTCACAAATATCTACACAAATATCAACCAACACTTGCTCATCCATTCGGCCTAACGCCTCTTCAAGTCCACCAACGAGAGGGTGCCAAGTGTTGCCTCTCGTTGGTCCAAAACGTTGTCTCTCGGAAAAATCCAAAAATACTAAATGACATAGCGTAATTTACCGCCCGTAAGTTAGGTAGAGCGTTTCGTCGAAAACGACTCTAGCAGGGTGTTGTGCACAAACATATTTCGGCAAGGGTGCCACGTGGGGTGACACGTGTCGCCCCGATTAAATCAAAATATTTCGTCTTAGAAAATATCCATAACGGCCAAAATCTCAAAATCAAAGCGGGCCACACAAACCGCAAATTTCTCCCGTGGGCCCACGTGACCATTCAGAAAATAAAATTCCATAATTCTAATATAATCTAAGAAGTCCAAAACCAAATCGGAATCCAATTCCCATTAACGAACCTTTTTCCTTCACAAAAACCGGAAACTTTTCCGTGGAAAAAATCACCTCTTTCTTCCTTTCCAATCTTTCTGTCGTATTCTCGTACGTACGTCCTCGCATACATACCCTGGAACTACGGGGTATAACACATGGCCCTGACAAACCGCTACTCTAAAACATAATAGTGAAAATAAGCAACTGACACTCTGAATGAAATTGGGCTCACTAATAACTAATATAGATAAAGTTCTAGTGTGCATATTCGTCATCCTGAAACTCAGTACCTGCACGTGCAGGCCCCAGACAAAGAGACGTTAGTCTATTTGAATTGTATTGTATGTAAAGAAACTTAAAGAATAAGCAGACATATGATATAATAGGAATATAAAACTGAAACTAAACATAGACATAATTGTCATTGAGTATAGTAATTTATTTAACATGTGGAGAGGGTCACCTCTATCCTGTAATGCACCATACTGGGATTCGTAATTGATTTTAACTCAGAGAATAGGTATCTCAAACAATGCATCATGGGTCATGACATAGCGGGCAACATCACCCACTTCCAGGCTATGTATCATAATACACCATGGTTCATAACATGGAGGGCAACATCATCCAATGCCATGTAATGTATTATAATGCACCATGGTTTATAACACGGAGGGAAACATCATCCACTGCCAGGCTACACATCATAATGCACCATAGTTCATAACATGAAGGGCATCATCATCCACTGAAAGGCTATATATCATATCATCATGCACAATGATTCATAATATGACGGGTAACATCATCCACTAATAGGTTATGTGCGTAACTATAGTTCTGACTGTTATACCCCGTAGTTCCAGGGCATGTGTTACACCCCGGAAGTTCCAGGATACGTTTCTAAGAACGTACGTAAGAACTCAAATGGTAAGATTTGAGACGAGTAAAGATTTATCGGAATTTTGGAACTTGTCGGAAAATGAAATATTACGACGAACGGGAGGGCGACACGGGTCACCCCCCTTTTGGTCATGGACGAAATTGTCATGGTTAGAATGGTCATTTGACCATAAATTAAATGACCAAGTCTTGCTAGTCTTGAAGCTTGACAAAGTTGACTAAGTCAAAGGCCACTTGGGCTTGATCCATGTGAAATGCATCCAAGCCACCCATTTGTTTTAATCATAACCCTTCCTTGTGTTATATAAGCTTACTAGTAGGATGACTAGTTCCCACACTTAGTCATTTTTTCAAGAAATGTTTGAAGAAACTCATAGGAGCTCTCGGCTTTGAGGTTCAAGAGAAAAACTTCAATTGGTGTCCAATAATTCCCCCACTTTAAACCAAGGTACCTAAGGGTATTGTAAGTGTTTCTCAATAGAAAGATCCCGGAAAAATGGTATTTTCGTATTAGTCGCAAGGCGAAAACCTAAAGGGTTATTCAACATTGAAGTTGGAACTTGAAGATGAGTTATTCTTAAGCTTCTAAGGGTTGCTTGGAGTGGATTGGAACGTCGAAAGGAGGAGCTAAAGTTGCTAAGGAGCGACTTGTGATCTTGGATCATAATTGGGCTATTTGAGGTATAATCTTCGTTTTACTTTTGTAATTGAAGATTTCATGTTATGATAAGTTATAAGTGATCATGTGATTTGTGTTATGAAGTTTGATAAGTGACATGGATTGTAGAAGCCTAGAACCGAAAATGACATGATTAGCCTTATGAAATTGAAATACAATTTTGGTCGTTAATTAGAATCGTCGAATGTTTACCTACTTGAGGATTGTAGTAGTTGTAATCTATTGCGGCTTGATATCATGTTATACTAAACCACTTGGATTAAATAGAAAGTGGAAACGATTTGTATTGTTGCCTAATTGCCGAATAGACGTTATAGTTTAGACTAGTTTGTTATCATTTGTGGTGAGCCAATTGGGGCTGTTTGGTTATTCATTTGTATTGAACTACCTTATAAATTGTGGTGAGCCAATTGGGGCTGTTTGGTTATTGTATTCGGCCTTGAAAAAGGTGGCAAAGTTAGTAAAAACAAAGGAAGTGCTGTCCGATTTTCCGTAGAATTTAGTGACTTGCACTTGGAATATTCTACGTTTGAAACTAGAAATTAATAGACGTACTATGGCCATTATAGGTTGACATACTACGTACGGCGATTGGACTTAGCAAGTGGATTAAACCGAAGAGGTATGTGGAACTTTCTTATCTCTTGAGCATGATTAAGTTGTAAATGTATAGTACGGTAGACGTACAAGATTTTGACAATCTAGTCTATTTGATATCCTTGGCTTCTTTTAAAGATTGTCCAAGTTGTTTGAGTTAGGGAATTAACTCACTTGTTTAAATATTAAGGATATCTTGGTTTTCAAAAGTTAAGAGACTTTAAGTATGTTGAAAGTATTTTAATACTTGTTTTGTGGGAAAGTTTAAGTCTCTTGGTTATAAGGAAAGAATGTAATTTGCTAATGTATAAGGCTAGTATAACGGCTTTATGGGAAGTTGGTTATAATAACTTTATGGAAAGTTTAACGAGTGGTTTACTCTAAGTAAAGTAAGTAGGTTAAGGGACTTGAAGAGTTTTAAAGAATGTGATACTTGTTTCATTTTAAACGTATAAGTCCCTTGGAAAGGAAATTGTACTTGACTAAGGTATAAAGTGAATATAACGACTTTATGGGGAGTTGGTTATATTGGCTTTATGGAAAGATAAATGGCTTGATTTATTTGAAAGGCAATTTTTTTTAAAGGCATCAATTGCCTAAGGTTTTTACAAGAAAAGAAGTCACTTGATTTAGAAGCCTAATTTTATTTCTAAAAAGTATTGTGACTTGTCTTGAAAAGTAATTGTAACTTGATACTACGGTTATTAGTATCTTGGAAGTGTTATAACGAAATGAGTCATTTTAAAAGAATAGAAGTACGTAGTACTTTGGGTTAAATTCCCGGATTTTTTATAAAAGACATGATAGTGCCTTAGGTAAACTAAAATGAGAGTGTTTATAAACAAGAATAATAAGAAGTTAGGGGATTTCTTAACTTGCTTATGTATTGTATGATAAGTCGGTAGTGCTTATGTTATGTGTAGTAGCCGGATTTGTGCTAGTGATATATTATTTGTTGCGGGGTCATTCCCCGGGTTTGTGGCATTGTATATTTCCGTGGATTTGCTACCCACGATGCGAGGAATACCTCATGCGAGTCCGTAGGGCTTATGCGGGTGAAATAGTCCCATGCTGGCGGGTCCAGCCTATGCGAGGAATACCTCATGCGAGTCCGTAAGGGCTTATGCGGGTGAAATAGTCCCATGCAAGGAATACCTCACGCGGGTCTACTGGATCTATGCGGGTGAAATAGTCCCAGGAATAGGATTGCTTAATGACACTGCGGGCGGGTGGTCCTGCTTTGATCGTGAGCTTTCCTACTTTATATTGTAAGTATACTCCTATTTACTCTCATTGTTAGTAAGACACAGTGTACTGTTAATTGAGTCATCATACATGTCTCCAGTTTTATTTAGACTTATGATTTCATTACGATGCATTTCAGTTTCACATATTTGGTACATGTTGTCCGACCTCGCCGGGTGCGCTCACGCGCGGTAGAGTCTGATTCGATCCTCGCTCTTAGGATCACTGTTCAGCTGTTGAGAAGCTCCTTTATTCCGGAGGCTTATCCCTGGTATTGTCGATTGTTGTACATTCAGGGGTATGGCGGGGCCCTGTCCCGCCAAAGTTGTTATTCTTAGAGGTCTGTAGTCACATTTGTGGATTGGGTTGTAAAGAAAAAAAAAGAGGTGTACTGTTTTATTGCGTATATTGTACGGAAGGTGGCCTTATCGGCTAGCCTGTTGCTATTTTTATGTTCAAGCATTTTATCAGTTGTGTATGTTCCGCTGCTATTCTCTGATGTATACCGAAAGTGGTGCCCAGGTAGGGCACCAGTCGCGGGCCCGGGATCGGGTCGTGACAAAAGTGGTATCAGAGCAGTTAGTCCTCGGAAAGTGTCTACAGACCGTGTCTAAGTAGAGTCTTGATTATCGGTGTGTTGTGCACCACATCTATAATCAGGAGGCTGCAAGACATTTATGATTTGTTATACCCCGTAGTTCCAGGGTATGTATGCGAGGACGTACGTACGAGAATACGACAGAAAGATTGGAAAGGAAGAAAGAGGCGATTTTTCCACGGAAAAGTTTCCGGTTTTTGTGAAGGAAAAAGGTTCGTTAATGGGGTGGATTCCCAGTTTGGTATTCGGACTTCTGGAATATTAGAGAATTATGGAATTTTATTTTGGAAATGGTCACGTGGGGCCACGGAGAAATTCTGGTTTTGTGGGCCCACTTTGTTTTGAGATTTTGGCCATTGTGGATATTTTTGGAAGATGTTTTATTTTGGGCCAATAGGAGGGTGACACGTGTCACCCCTTTAGGTGGCTCGCCGAATGGCATTTGTGCACAACACCGGTTAGAGTCGTTTTTAAATGAAACGTTTTATAACTTGCGAGGAAAATTCGGCTATGTCTTTTCTTATTTTTGCGGATTTTTCCGAGAGACGGAACATTTTGGACCAACGAGAGGGCGACACTTGGCACCCTCTCATTGGTGGGCAAGGTGGGCGGCACTTGGACGATTTGGGAAGGCAAGTGGGAGATATTTTTGGTAGATATTTTTGTGTGCAAGTTGGCTAGGTACACATGGGTGAATCTTGGCCCTACACTTTCCTAACACTTGGTGTAATCTTGGCCATTGGTTGGCTTTCACTTGACCTATAAATACCCCTTTGAAGACTAATTCATTCACAAAATTGCCTAAGTCTTGAAAGCTTCTTCCTTCCCCTTAGTGTAGTGCCTTGGCGAGAGCCTCTCTCCCCTTGGCCGAGAGTTTCCCCAGTGGGGTAGTAGAGGGTGGACACCCCTCCTTTGAGGTGCTAGCCAGTGGGTACCCCTGCCTAGTTGCTTTTGTATAATACCCCTGTGGTATAGAAATACTCTCCAAGTATTGTTATAATGCCCAAATACCTTAGTCGTATACCTTGTAGTATTCTAAGGTTATACCTATCTGAAAAGCCCGTAAATACTATTATACTTCCGTCAGTCACAAAACCTAAACCCTAGGAAAATCTCCATAGTCCGTTGGATTATTGTGTAGAAGTTGGTTAGAACTTCTAAGGGTGGTTTAGAGCGGGTTTGAGCGCTCGGAGTTGGAGCTAAGCGTTGCTAAGGATCGACATTTATACTTGGATAATTATGGGCTTATCGAGGTAATTATCTTGTCCCCCTATTGTAATTGGATATTACATGTTGTAGGAATATATAGTTGAAGTATACTATATATATAGTCGAACTTAATGTTGTGGCAATGTCCTTGGACTTAAGCTCGAATAATAAGAAACCTTTTGAAAGAAGAGTCTTGAATCAGTAATTACATAGGGTGTATTCAGATAGACTTGTGTAGCTTTCTGTGAGGTAGAATTGTGCACGTCCGGATTAGGCGTATAACCCCGGTTGGCTTGATAGCGGCCGTTAGAGGAGGAGATTTCTGTTGTGTGCGGGAGGTCTTTGTCGAATTTTCGGTAGAATGTTCTACGATAAGATCTAGATGTTAATAAGCGCCTTGTGGCCTTATAGGTTGAAGTACTACGTGTGGCGCGTTCTACTTGGCTTAAGGAGTAGCCGACGGCTTGAGGTACTCGGAGCATTTTGCTATTAGTCGATAATCGTCGCGAGGTATGTGAACCTCTTCCTATCTCTTCTAGCATGATATGTGTGAACTATGTAGTACGGTAGACGTACATGTGCTAAATGTATTTGATTGGTTTAAAACATAAAGTGTTATAACGGCTTTATGGGAAGTTTGTTATAACAGCTTTATGTAGATAAGAAAACACTTTGTGGTTTTTAAAAGGTAAATGATTTGTTTATAACTGGCTTGATGTGTGATTATAAAGAACTTGAAGTATTTCAAAAGATTTCTGAAATCGTTTTGAAAGAGAAGTAATACTTGGTTTTTTGAGAACTTAAGAGTTATACTAGCTTTATGGGAAGTTAGGTATAACGGCTTAAGAACGCTTTTATCGATTTTGGAAATCGAGATTTGTATCGACAAACCAACTGCGGCGTTAATAAAAGGAAATGTTTTGAATAATTAAGTATTATTAAAACCAGAGAAACTTCCATCCGCATAGAAGCTAAGATGAGACAAAATGATATTTCCTAGATCATGGCTGCTGTAATAAGATTGTTATAAACAAGAATATCCTACTCACATATAAGGCTTATGTTTCTCCGATTGTTTAAAAGAGAATTATATTCTTAAATGAATAAAGCTATGAACTACGAAACCTTTCTAAAATAAGAAACGTGAACATTTGAAATTAGGCAAACTTGGACGTTTGGAAAATAATGTTGTTACTTGATTTTACAAAGGTAAGAGTTTTGGTTTTCTTAAAAGGATAGTCACCCTATTTTTATACTACGGGTATTGTGTGACTTATGTGAAAGAAACAGATCTTTTAAAGATTTAATGTGTGAAGTACTTTGGGGTTAGATACCCGAACTTGTTAGTAGAAAGTACCTTGTGTGAATACTTTATTGTATTGGTTTGTGATAGCCTTGTAAATACTTTCTTGTTGATTTGAGAAGTAAACATGTTAGGATGCTACGTGTGTTAGTATCTTGTGATGTTAGTGTAAAGGGGTTTTCCCCTCGACTGCGCTTAAAGTTGTTTGACTATCAGCCGTTATGTTGGTATTGTACCACTCACCTTGACTTGTGTTCCGGAGGTTAAGCTGCCCTCCGATGCGGGGTAGACTCAGGCGGTCTGGGACCATGATTCGAGAATACCTCACGGGTCCGTGGATCCATGCGAGCTACGGGAGCTCCAGTTAGTGCGGCCCTTGTGGTCACGCGGTCCATGGCTACGCGATCGCGAGTCGGGGACGACGCCGGGAGTAGCTACCCTCGACGCGGGTTATACCTCACGCGGGCCTATCCGACCGCCTACGCGAGTCGCGAGAGTTCAGGGCTAGACGCGCACATTTGATACTGCGGGCGAGTGACCAGCTTTTATCATGTGACGGTCTAGACAGATATCATGACACAGCTTATGACCTTGTGGGTACTGTGGTGTTAGTAGTCGGCTATGCCTTCGCATTTACCTGCATCGCTTTATTAGGACACGTGGGACACGTGTTCATGTGTATTCCTTGGTGCTTGTATATCATAAATCGCCCGCAGTGAGGAAGGTGTTCCACGGGCACGATTGATGTTGTGGGCGTGAGACCCATTGTTAAATTGAGTGATGACTTAAGGGCGTGAGTCCCTGACTTAACATGACTGCTTATTTATGGTGAACTGTAGTTTGGTTATCATACATGTCTCCCGCTTTGTATAGACTACTATGATTTCATTTACGATTTATTTTTAGTTTCACATACTGCACTGCCAGATCGACCTCCTTCGGGCTGCGTTCATGCCGCAGTTGAGGTACACCCGCCGTTGATCCTAGCTCGTGGTCACGCTCAGCGTTGGGAAGCTCCGCTTTCTCGAGGCTTATCATGGTATAGTCCCCGTCGTAGTCGGTGTTTACATTCGTGGGTTCGGCGGCCCCGTCCCGCCATTGTTGTCGATCATTCTTAGAGGTCCAGAAATCTTGTTGTGGCGGGGTTTGTAAAAAGGATTAAACTGCTCATGTTAAAAGTTGTCATTTATATATATGCCGAAAGGCAAGTTTTCACGATTATTGTTTTATACTTCATTATCTCATGTTGTTGTGTTTGTTCACTGACACTCGATGTATGTCTACTTGGGTGCCCGGTAAGGCACTACCACGCCCGCTCGGTCGTGACAAAAGTGGTATCGAGCGATTAATCCTGAAAGTGTCTACGCATCGTATCCAGAGAGTCTTGATTATCGTGTTGTGCACCACATCAATAATCGTGAGGCTATAGGATATTTAGGATTGGTTTCTATTCTTCTCACTCGAGATCGTGCCTTAGAGTGTTGTAAGTTAGACCCTCCGACGTATTTCTTTCCTTACCGTTATGCCTCCGCGTAGGGCAAACCCGGGCCCAGGAGGGCAAGGCAGCCGAGGGAGCTGCGAGTAGAGTTCAGAGGGTTGCGAGGGCACAGGCCCAATCATTACCTAGGGTAGTGCTTCATTCGGGGATTTCTGCGACGTCACTAGCCCAGCAGAGTTTAAGCACGGCGACGGCAGTTCCTACTGCGGCCATGATATGTGAACCTTCGCCCACGACCGGGAACAGAGAATATAGATTGCAAAGAGGCAACCCTGTTACTAGCCATGGATTTGGCTACCAGAGAGTATACCGATGTACCGCGGGTCTTGATGACTACCTAAGAAAGGGTTGTGCAAGAGTAATTCTTCAGTTGGGCTTGAGCATGGCTCGTATGCGGGCTTATGCGCCAGCAGCCGAGAAACGTAGAGATCGACGGTTAACCAAGGACAGAAGAGGGCCAGAGCAGCAAGGTCCTTCGGTAACTTTCAAGGTGAGTATACCTTAAGTGCTATGTTCTGATAGCAGTGTGTTAGTTGTGATTAGAAATCATGGTGGGTTAACCGAGTAAGATTTTGGAGGATAGAGAAAGTGTGAGCCTTAGAGCTTTATACGCAAAGGCCTTAGAGGTAAGGCCATCTCGGGTAGAGACGTATGTTTATGTTTGACCCTTATAGGAGTGCATAGTGCACGTGGTGTGTTTGGGATAAGTCCCTAAGTAGTATGAAATGAAAGAGGTAGTTGAGCTAAGAAGACCGCTAGGTTTTCGTAACATGTTTAGTAAGATTGTTCCTTCGGGAGATGGTATTCTGCGCTCACGTCGGGTTGAGGCTACGCGCGTCAACCCGCGTAGGTTTGGTGGTGGGGTCAGTTTGTGGTGGTCCTCTTTGTGTTAGGGTCATGAGGGTGTTAGGCCCATGTTTAGTTAGCCGTGCAAGTTCGTGGATGCGTCGACCGCTGGTCGGGCCGATGGGGCAGCCTATCGTGTTCTTCTGGCGTCGCTCGGCAGGTGTTGATGTTATCCGAAAAGGTTGTGAGGTTGCACGGTGCCTACCTTCACCTTATGACGATGGAGCCCAGTGGTACACTGCTTTCTCTTCTCGGGAGTTTGTACCAGCGGGGCTAGAACTCGGTGAGTCTCCAGACGCATTCGCCTCGCCGGTGTTTTGATTTCGCGGTATTGTGAGGATCGTTGTCTCGGTTGGGAGTGTTTAAGCTACCATTTCGTTGTTCGGATGTCGCCTTGTGACGCCTTGTAGGCAGAAATGCAAGTTGCGGCCGATTGGTTCGATGTTGGCGTGGTTCGAGATAGTTCAGCTTGTTCCAGCAGATCGTGGATAGTGAAGCTTGTCTAGAAGAAGTTCGCAGCTAAGAGGAATCGTGCGGATAATCCATGACGACGCCAGAGTTCGCCGAGTCGGTCTTCTTGAAAGTACCACCGGACGGGTGTGACGAGTTTTGGAAGCGAAGGAACTTAGCCCGAGTTACTTGGGCCTTTGTGAGTTCATGTGAAGAATAGGCCAGTGCTATATGTTAGCATTTGCCGTCCGACTTAGGAGGAAGGACGTCCGGTCTTTCGTATTGTTATGTTCGGGAAAGTATCGAAGATCCATCCAGAATGTTCCCAGTTAATGATGACCACGTTAGAGATAGTAACCCCGAGTTTTGGATACTAAAGCGATCGTAAATGTGGTAAGAATTCGAGTGCATGACGATCGATGATCGCGTGGCCGGTACCATTTGTTGCGTCGTTGGAGCAAGGCTCCCGGCAAAGTGACAAAGTGGTAACTCATGCAAACTGACAAAAGGAGTCATAGTGTCGTCATGTACAGCTGTTTCCTCGTGGACTTAGATGTAAGTTTTGGCGCAGTGTTTCCATAGCCGTATGGCAGATTGTTCTCGTAAGTATAGTAGTGAAGACTATATTGGCGCACGCTTGTTTTGAGACTTAGAAGGAACATTCGACGAATGTTTCGAGGAGGAGAATGTTATACCGTAGTTCCGTGGTATGTATGCGAGGACGACGCACGAGAATACGCATGTAAAGATTGGTAAGGAAGAAAGAGGCGTTTTGTCCACGGATAAGTTTCAGGTTTTGAAGGAAAAGGTTCGTTAATGGGAATGGATTCCCAGTTTGGTATTCGGACTTCTGGAATATTAGAGAATTATGGAATTTTATTTTCTGAATGGTCACGTGGGCCCACGAGAAATTTACTGTGGGGCCCACTTTGTTTTCTAGATTTTGGCCATTGTGGATATTTTTCTAAGATGTTTTATTTTGGGCCAATAGGAGGGTGACACGTGTCACCCCGCCTAGTGGCTCGGGCCGAATGGCATTTGTGCACAACACCTTGCTAGAGTCGTTTTTCGACTAAACGCTTTACATAACTTGCGAGGAAAATTCGGCTATGTCTTTTCTTATTTTTATGGATTTTTCCGAGAGACGGAACATTTTGGACCAACGAGAGGCGACACTTGGCACCCTCTCATTGGGTGGCAAGGGCGTGACTGGACGATTGGGAAGGCAAGTGGGAGATATTTTTGGTAGATATTTTTGTGTGCAAGTTGGCTAGGTACACATGGGTGAATCTTGGCCCTACACTTGCCTAACACTTGGTGTAATCTTGGCCATTGGTTGGCTTTCACTTGACCTATAAATACCCCTTCAAGACTAATTCATTCACAAAATTGCCTAAGTCTTGAAAGCTTCTTCCTTCCCTTAGTGTAGTGCCTTGGCCGAGAGCCCTCTCTCCCCTTGGCCGAGTTTCCCCACAGTGGGGTAGTAGAGGTGGACACCCCTCCTTTGAGGTGCTAGCCAGTGGGTACCCCAGCCTAGTTGCTTTTGTATAATACCCCCCTTTGTGGTATAGAAATACTCTCCAAGTATTGTTATAATGCCCAAATACCTTAGCCGTATACCTTGTAGTATTCTAAGGTTATACCTATACGAAAAGCCCAGAAATACTATTATACTTCCCGTCAGTCACAAAACCGAAACCCTAGGAAAATCTCCATAGTCCGTTGGAGTATTGTGTAGAAGTTGGTTAGAACTTCTAAGGGTGGTTTAGAGCGGGTTGAGCGCCGAGTCGAGCTAAGCGTTGCTAAGGATCGACATTTATACTTGGATAATTATGGGCTTATCGAGGTAATTATCTTGTCCCCTATTGTAATTGGATATTACATGTTGTAGAATATATAGTTGAAGTATACTATATATATAATCTTGAACTTAATGTTGTGGCAATGTCCTCGGACTTAAGCCCGAATAATAAGAAACCTTTTCGAAAGAAGAGTATCGAATCAGTAATTACATAGACCGTATTACTGAGACTTGTGTAGCTTTCTGTGAGGTAGAATTGTGCACGTCCGATTAGACGTATAACCCCGGTTGGCTTGATAGCGGCCAGAGAGAGGAGATTTACGCTGTCATGGGGAGAGTCGTCGAATTTTCGTAGAATGTTCTACGATAAGATCTAGATGTTAATAAAGCTTGTGGCCTTATAGGTTGAAGTACTACGTGTGGCGCTCTACTGGCTTAAGGAGTAGCCGACTTGAGGTACTCGGAGCATTTTGCTATTAGTCGATAATCGTCGCGAGGTATGTGAACCTCTTCCTATCTCTTCTAGCATGATATGTGTGAACTATGTAGTACGGTAGACGTACATGTGCTAAATGTATTTGATTGGTTTAAAACATAAAGTGTTATAACGGCTTTATGGGAAGTTTGTTATAACAGCTTTATGTAGATAAGAAAACACTTTGTGGTTTTTAAAAGGTAAATGATTTGTTTATAACTGGCTTGATGTGTGATTATAAAGAACTTGAAGTATTTCAAAAGATTTAAATCGTTTTGAAAGAGAAGTAATACTTGGTTTTGAGAACTTAAGAGTTATACTAGCTTTATGGGAAGTTAGGTATAACGGCTTAAGAACGTTTATCGATTTTGGAAATCGATTTGTATCGACAAACCATCGGCGTTAATAAAAGGAAATGTTTTGAATAATTAAGTATTATTAAAACCAGTAGAAACTTCCATCTGCATAGAAGCTAAGATGAGACAAAATGATATTTCCTAGATCATGGCTGCTGTAATAAGATTGTTATAAACAAGAATATCCTACTCACATATAAGGCTTATGTTTCTCCGATTGTTTAAAAGAGAATTATATTCTTAAATGAATAAAGCTATGAACTATAAACCTTTCTAAAATAAGAAACGTGAACATTTGAAATTAGGCAAACTTGGACGTTTGGAAAATAATGTTGTTACTTGATTTTACAAAGGTAAGAGTTTTGGTTTTCTTAAAAGGATAGTCACCCTATTTTTATACTACGGGTATTGTGTGACTTATGTGAAAGAAACAGATCTTTTAAAGATTTAATGTGTGAAGTACTTTGGGGTTAGATACCCGAACTTGTTAGTAGAAAGTACCTTGTGTGAATACTTTATTGTATTGGTTTGTGATAGCCTTGTAAATACTTTCTTGTTGATTTGAGAAGTAAACATGTTAGGATGCTACGTGTGTTAGTATCTTGTGATGTTAGTGTAAAGGGGTTTTCCCCTCGACTGCGCTTAAAGTTGTTTGACTATCAGCCGTTATGTTGGTATTGTACCACTCACCTTGACTTGTGTTCCGGAGGTTAAGCTTGTTATACCCCGTAGTTCTAGGGTATGTATGCGAGGACGTACGTACGAGAATACGACAGAAAGATTGGAAAGGAAGAAAGAGGCGATTTTTTCCACGGAAAAGTTTCCGGTTTTTGTGAAGGAAAAAGGTTCGTTAATGGGAATTGGATTCCCAGATTTGGTATTCGGACTTCCTGGAATATTAGAGAATTATGGAATTTTATTTTCGAAAATGGTCACGTTGGGCCCACGGGAGAAATTTACGGTTTTGTGGGGCCCACTTTGTTTTCGAGATTTTGGCCATTATGGATATTTTCGGAAGATGTTTTATTTTGGGCCAATAGGAGGGTGACACGTGTCACCCCGCCAGTGGCTCGCCGAATGGCATTTGTGCACAACACCCTGTTAGAGTCGTTTTGACTAAACGCTTTACATAACTTGCGGAAAATTCGCTATGTCTTTTCTTATTTTTGCGGATTTTTCCGAGAGGCGAACATTTTGGACCAACGAGAGGCGACACTTGGCACCCTCTCAGCGTGGCAAGCAGGTGACTGGACGATTTGGGAAGGCAAGTGGGAGATATTTTTGGTAGATATTTTGTGTGCAAGTTGGCTAGGTACACATGGGTGAATCTTGGCCCTACACTTGCCTAACACTTGGTGTAATCTTGGCCATTGGTTGGCTTTCACTTGACCTATAAATACCCCTTCAAGACTAATTCATTCACAAAATTGCCTAAGTCTTGAAAGCTTCTTCCTTCCCTTAGTGTAGTGTCTTGGCCGAGAGCCCTCTCTCCCCTCGTCGAGAGTCCCCAGTGGGGTAGGCCGGGTAGACACCCCCTCCAGAGTTGCTAGTCGGGTACCCCTAGCCTAGGTTGTTTTCAGATAATACCCTTGTTGTGGTATAGAAATACTCTCCTAGTATTGTTATTATGTCCAAATACCTTGCCCAAATACCTTGTAGTATTCCCAAGGTTACACTTATACAAAAGCCCGTAAAATACTATTATACTTCCGTCAGTACCACAAACCGAAACCCTAGGAAAATCTCCATACTTGGAGTATTGTGTAGAAGTTGGTTAGAACTTCTGGGTGGTTTAGAGCGGGTTGGAGCGCTGAGTCGAGCTAAAACTTTGCTAAGGATCGACATTAAACTCGGATAATTATGGGCTTATCGAGGTAACTATCTTGTCCCCTTTTGTAATTGGATATTACATGTTGTAGGAATATATAGTTAAAGTATACTATATATATATAATCGAACATAGCTTGGCAATGTCCTCGGACTTAAGCTCGAAGAATCGAATCGTAATTACATAGGGTATTACATGAGACTTGTGTAGTAGTACTGGGTAGAATTGTGCACGTCCGGATTAGACGTATAACCCCTCGTTGGCTTGATAGCCGGCCCGATAGAGAGGAGATTTACGCTGCATGGGGAGTCTTTGCCGAATTTTCGGTAGAATGTTCTACGATAAGATCTATATGTTAATAAGTGCCTTGTGGCCTTATTGGTTGAAGTACTACGTGTGGCGCGGTCTACTTGGCTTAAGGAGTAGCCGACATTGAGGTACTCGGAGCATTTTGCTATTAGTCGATAATCGTCGCGAGGTATGTGAACCTCTTCCTATCTCTTCTAGCATGATATGTGTGAACTATGTAGTACGGTAGACGCATACGTGCTAAATGTATTCGATGGGTTTAAAACATAAAGTGTTATAACGCTTTATGGGAAGTTGGTTATAACGACTTTATGTAGATAAGAAAACACTTTGTGGTTTTTAAAAGGTAAATGATTTGTTTATAACTGGCTTGATGTGTGATTATAAAGAACTTGAAGTATTTCAAAAGATTTCTGAAATCGTTTTGAAAGAGAAGTAATACTTGGTGTTTGAAAACTTAAGAGTTATACTAGCTTTATGGGAAGTTAGGTATAACGGCTTAAGAATGCTTTCTTGATTTGAAATCGAATGTGTATCGACAAACCATCGCAAATACATTAAAAGGAAATGTTTTGAATAATTAAGTATTATTAAAACCAAGAGAAACTTCCATCCGCATGTAAGCTAAGATGAGACAAAATGATATTTCCTAGATCATGGTCATTGTAATAAGATTGTTATAAACAAGAATATCCTACTCACATATAAGGCTTATGTTTCGATTGTTTAAAAGAGAATTATATTCTTAAATGAATAAGACTATGAACTACTAAACCTTTCTAAAATAAGAAACGTGAACATTTGAAATTAGGCAAACTTGGACGCTTGGAAAATAATGTTGTTACTTGATTTTACAAAGGTAAGAGTTTTGGTTTTCTTAAAAGGATACCACTCTATTTTATACTACGTATTGTGTGACTTATGTGAAAGAAACAGATCTTTTTTAAGATTTTAATGTGAAGTACTTTGGGGATAGATACGAACTTGTTAGTAGAAAGTACCTTGTGTGAATAACTTGATTGTATTGGTTTGTGATAGCCTTGTAATACTTTCTTGTTGCTTTGATAAGTAAACGTGTTAGGATGCTACGTGTGTTAGTATCTTGTGATGTTTGTGTAAGGGGTTTCTTGATTGTGCTTATTAACTATCGATCGTTATGATAGTATTGTGGCATTCATCTCGAGATGATTCCGGGTTAAGCGCCCTCCGACGCGGGTAGACTCGGTGATGCAGGACCATGATTCGAGAATACCTCACGCGGTCCCGGGGCCTACGCGGAGCTACGAGAGTTCCGTGTTAGTGTCGTCCTTTACGGGCACGCGGTCCGCGTGGCTACGCGACTCGAAAGTCCGGGACGACGCCGGAGTAGCTACCCTCGATGCGGGAATACCTCACGCGGGCCGACGAGATTGGCCTACGCGAGTCGCGGAAGTTCGAGGACTAGACGCGCGACATTAGATATCTGCGGGCAAGTGGCGGCCTTTGATCATGTGACGTCTAGACAGATCTTATGATATAGTTTATGACCTTGTTGGTATCGCTGGTGTTAGTAGTGGCTATGCCTTCGCACTTACCTGCATGCTTTATTAGGACACAGTGGGACCCGTGTTCATGTGTATTCCTTGGTGCTTGTATATCATAAACCGCTGGCGGAGAAGGTATTCCACGCACGATTGATGTTGTGGGCGTGAGACCCATTGTTAAATTGAGTGATGACTTGAGGTGTGAGTCCCCGACTTGACATGATCGCTATTTATGGTGATCCGTAGTTTGGTTATCATACATGTCTCCCGCTTTGTATAGACTACTATGATTTCATTTACGATTTATTTTTAGTTTCACATACTTTGCACTGTCAGACCTCGCCGGGCCGCGTTCATGCCGCAGTTGAGGTACATCGCCGTTGATCCTAGCTCGTGGTCACAGTCAGCGTTTGGGAAGCTCCGTTTCTCGGAGGCTTATCACGTATAGTCCCCGTCGTAGTAAGTGTTTACATTCGTGGTTTGGCGGGCCCTGTCCCGCCATTGTGGTCGTATCATTCTTGAGGTCTGTAGTAATCGCCAGGCGGGGTTGGTAAAAAGGATTGCTGCTCATTTGTAAAAGAGTTGATGGTTATATATATGCCGAAAGGCAAGTTTTCACTGATTATTGTTTTATATTTACATTATCTCATGTTGTTGTTTTATGTTCCGTGATTACTCGATGTTGTGTCACTAGGGTGCCCGGTAAGGCACGACCACGCCCGCCGGTCGTGACAAAAGTGGTATCGAGCGATTAATCCTCGGAAAGTGTCTGCATCCGTATCGAGAGAGTCTTGATTATCGGGGTGTTGTGCACCACACCAATAATCAGGAGGCTATAGGATATTTAGGATTGGTTTCTATTCTTCTCACTCTGAGATCGTGCCTTAGAGCTGTGTTGTAAGTTGGACCCTCTGACGAAATTATTTCCCTTATCGTTATGCCTCCGCAGGCAACCCGCCCAGAGGCAAGGCGGCGGAGTCGCGAGTAGAGTTCAGAGGTGGCGAGGCACAGCCAAATCATTACCTAGGGTAGTGCTTCATTCGGGATTTCGCGACGTCACTAGCCCCAGAGTTTAAGCACGGCGACGGCGGTTCATCTGCGCCATGATATGTGAACCTTCGCCCACGCATCGGAACAGAGAATATAGATTGCAAGAGACAACCTTGTTACTAGCTATGGATTTGGCTACCAGAGAGTATACCGATGTATCGCGAGTCTTGATGACTACCTAAGAGAAGGTTGTGCAAGAGTAATCCTTCAGTTAGGCTTGAGCATGGCCTGTGTACGGGCTTATGCGCAGCAGGCCGAGAAACGTAGATCGACGGGTTAACCAAGGGCGAGAAGAGGGCGAGCAGCGCGTCCTTCGGTAACTTTCAAGGTGAGTATACCTTAAGTGCTATGTTCGATAGCGGTGTTAGTTGTGATTAGAAATCATGGTGGGTTAACCGAGTGAGATTTTGGAGGAGAGAAAGTGTGAGCCTTAGAGCTTTATACGCAAAGACCTTAGAGGTAAGGCCATCTCGGGTAGAGGCGTATGTTTATGTTTGACTTTATAGGAGTGCATAGTGCACGTGAAATGTGTTTGGGATAAGTCCTATGTAGTATGAAATGAAAGAGGTAGTTGAGCTAAGAAGACCGCTAGGTTTTCGTGAACGTGTTTAGTAAGATTGTTCCTTCGGGAGATGGTATTTTGCGCGCTGCCTGCCGGGTTGAGGCTACGTCGGGTCAACCCGCGGTAGGTTTAGTGGTGCGGTCGGTTGTGGTGGTCCTCTTTGTGGTAGTGGTCACGAGGTGTTAGGCCCAGTTTAGTTAACCAGCGTATGAGTTCGTGGATGCTCGACCGATGGTCGGGCCGATGGGGCAGCCCATCGTGTTCTTGATCGGTCGCTCCCGGCGGTGTTGATGTTATCCGAAAAGGTTGTGAGGTTGCACGGGTGCCTACCTTCACCTTATGACTGATGGAGCCAGTGGTACAGCTGTTTCTCTTCTCGGGAGTTTGTACGAGCGGGCTAGGAACTCGGTGAGTCTCAGATCGCATTCGCCCCGCCGATGTTTTGATTTCGCGGTTGTGAGGATCGTTGTCTCCGGTTGAGTGTTTAAGCTACCATTTCGGTGTTCGGATGTCGTCTTGTGACGCCTTGTAGGCGTAAATGCAAGTTGGCCGATTGGTTCATTGTTGGCGTGGTTCGAGATAGTTGGTTCAGCTTGTTCCAGCAGATCGTGGATAGTGAAGCTTGTCTAGAAGAAGTTACGCATTCGGAGGAATCGTGCGGATAATCGGCGACGACGCCAGAGTTCAGCCGACGGTCGGTCTTCTTGAAAGTACCACCGGACAGGGTGTGGCGAGTTGGAAACGAAGAACTTAGCGAGTTACTTTGGGCCTTTGAGTTCATGTGAAGAATAGGCGGGTTGCCTATATGTTAGCAATTGCCGTCCGACTTAGGAGGCAGTACGTCCGGTCTTTCGTATTTTCATGTTCTGGAAATTATCGAAGATCCATCCAGAATTTCCCCAGTTAATGATGCCCACGTAAAGAGATAGTAACCCGAGTTTTGGAAACTAAAGCGATCGTAAATGTGGTAAGGGTTCGAGTGCACGACGACCAATGATCGCAATGAGCCGGTACCATTTGTTGGGTCGTCGAGCTAGGCTCGCGCAAAGTGACAAAAGTGTATTTGTGGTGATATAGTGGTGTTTTCCTCGTAGACTTGGATATAAGTATGTTGCGCTGGTATTTCTGTGGCCAGGTATGGCAGGCTTGTTTCGTAAGTTTAGTAGTGAAGACTATATTGGCGCACGTTTGTTTTGAGACTGAGAAGTAACATTCGACGAATGTTTCTAAGGAGGAGAATGTTATACCCGTAGTTCTAGGGTATGTATGCGAGGACGCACGTGCGAGAATACATGAAAGATTGGAAAGGAAGAAAGAGGCGATTTTTTCCACGGAAAAGTTTCCGGTTTTGTGAAGGAAAAAGGTTCGTTAATGGGAATTGGATTCCCATTTGGTATTCGGACTTCTGGAATATTAGAGAATTATGGAATTTTATTTTGAAAATGGTCACGTGGGGCCCACGAGAAATTTACGGTTTGTGGGGCCCACTTTGTTTTGAGATTTTGGCCATTATGGATATTTTCGAAGATGTTTTATTTTGGGCCAATAGGAGGGTGACACGTGTCACCCCGCCTAGTGGCTCGGCCGAATGGCATTTGTGCACAACACGGTTAGAGTCGTTTTTCGACTAAACGCGTTTACATAACTTGCGAAGGGAAAATTCGGCTATGTCTTTTCTTATTTTGCGGATTTTTCCGAGAGGCGGAACATTTTGGACCAACGAGAGCGACACTTGGCACCCTCTCGTTGGTGGCAAGGTGGCGCGACTTGGACGATTTGGGAAGGCAAGTGGGAGATATTTTTGGTAGATATTTTGTGTGCAAGTTGGCTAGGTACACATGGGTGAATCTTGGCCCTACACTTGCCTAACACTTGTGTAATCTTGGCCATTGGTTGGCTTTCACTGACCTATAAATACCCCTTCAAGACTAATTCATTCACAAAATTGCCTAAGTCTTGAAAGCTTCTTCCTTCCCCTTAGTGTAGTGTCTTGGCCGAGAGCCCCTCTCTCCCCCCTTGGCCGAGTCCCCCTAGTGGGGGGCCGAGGGTAGACACCCCCTCCTAGAGTTGCTAGTCGTGGTACCCCCTAGCCTAGGTTGTTTTCGTATAATACCCGTTGTTGTGGTATAGAAATAATCTACTAGTATTGTTATTATGTCCAAATACCTTTGCCCAAATACATTGTTGTATTCCCAAGGTTACACTTATACAAAAGCCCAGAATATACTATTATACTTCCCATCCACAAAACCGAAACCCTAGGAAAATCTCCATGCTGGTTGGAGTATTGTGTAGAAGTTGGTTAGAACTTCTAAGGGTGGTTTAGAGCGGGTTGGAGCGCTTCGGAGTCGAGCTAAAACTTTGCTAAGGATCGACATTAAACTCGGATAATTATGGGCTTATCGAGGTAACTATCTTGTCCCTTTTGTAATTGGATATTACATGTTGTAGGAATATATAGTTAAAGTATACTATATATATATAATCGAACATAGCTTGTGGCAATGTCCTCGACTTAAGCTCGAAGAACGAATCGTAATTACATAGGGTGTATTCTGAGACTTGTGTAGTAGTACCGTGGGGTAGAATTGTGCACGTCCGGATTAGACGTATAACCCCCCCCCCCTGGTTGGCTTGATAGCCGGCCCCGAGAGAGGAGGAGATTTACGCTGCCATGCGGGGAAGTCTTTGTCGAATTTTCGGTAGAATGTTCTACGATAAGATCTAGATGTTAATAAGCGCCTTGTGGCCTTATAGGTTGAAGTACTACGTGTGGCGCGTTCTACTTGGCAGGAGTAGCCGACGGCTTGAGGTACTCGGAGCATTTTGCTATTAGTCGATAATCGTCGCGAGGTATGTGAACCTCTTCCTATCTCTTCTAGCATGATATGTGTGAACTATGTAGTACGGTAGACGTACATGTGCTAAATGTATTCGATGGGTTTAAAACATAAAGTGTTATAACGGCTTTATGGGAAGTTGGTTATAACAGCTTTATGTAGATAAGAAAACACTTTGTGGTTTTTAAAAGGTAAATGATTTGTTTATAACTGGCTTGATGTGTGATTATAAAGAACTTGAAGTATTTCAAAAGATTTCTGAAATCGTTTTGAAAGAGAAGTAATACTTGGTGTTTGAAAACTTAAGAGTTATACTAGCTTTATGGGAAGTTAGGTATAACGGCTTAAGAATGCTTTCTCGATTTGAAATCGAATGTATCGACAAACCATCGCAAATACATTAAAAGGAAATGTTTTGAATAATTAAGTATTATTAAAACCGAGAAACTTCCATCCGCATAGAAGCTAAGATGAGACAAAATGATATTTCCTAGATCATGGTCTTGTAATAAGATTGTTATAAACAAGAATATCCTACTCATATAAGGCTTATGTTTCTCAGATTGTTTAAAAGAGAATTATATTCTTAAATGAATAAGACTATGAACTACGAAACCTTTCTAAAATAAGAAACGTGAACATTTGAAATTAGGCAAACTTGGACGTTTGGAAAATAATGTTGTTACTTGATTTTACAAAGGTAAGAGTTTTGGTTTTCTTAAAAGGACATCACTCTATTTTATACTACGGTTATTGTGTGACTTATGTGAAAGAAACAGATCTTTTAAAGATTTAATGTGTGAAGTACTTTGGGGATAGATACCCGAACTTGTTAGTAGAAAGTACCTTGTGTGAATAACTTGATTGTATTGGTTTGTGATAGCCTTGTAATACTTTCTTGTTGCTTTGATAAGTAAACGTGTTAGGATGCTACGTGTGTTAGTATCTTGTGATGTTTGTGTAAGGGGGTTCCCCTTGATTGTGCTTATTAACTATCAGTCGTTATGATAGTATTGTGGCATTCATCTCTTGAGATGATTCCGGGGGTTAAGCTGCCCTCCGATGCGGGGTAGACTCGGTGATGCAGGACCATGATTCGAGAATACCTCACGCGGGTCCGGGGCCTATGCGAGCTACGAGTTCCGGTTAGTGTCGTCCTTTATGGGCACGCGGTCCGTGGCCATGCGGACTCGAAAGTCCGGGCGATGCGGGAGTAGCTACCCTCGACGCGGGAATACCTCATGCGGGCCGATGAGATTGGCCTACGCGAGCTGCGGGAAGTTCGAGGACTAGACGCGCACATTAGATCTGCGGGCAAGTGGCGGCTTTGATCATGTGATGCCAGACAGATCTTATGATACGATTTATGACCTTGTTGGTGCATGGGTGTTAGTAGTCGGCTATGCCTTCGCATTACCTGCATGCAGTTTTATTAGGACAGGTGGGACACGGTGTTCATGTGTATTCCTTGGTGCTTGTATATCATAAAGCTGGCGTGAGGAAGGTATTCCACGCACGATTGATGTTGTGGGCGTGAGACCCATTGTTAAATTGAGTGATGACTTGAGGTGTGAGTCCACGACTTGACATGATCGCTATTTATGGTGATACGTAGTTTGGTTATCATACATGTCTCCCGCTTTGTATAGACTACTATGATTTCATTTCTGATTTATTTTTAGTTTCACATACTTGTACTGTGATCTCGACCTCCTTCTGCGTTCAATGCCGCAGTTGAGGTACATCGATCGTTGATCCTAGCTCTCGTGGTCACGATTCGGCGTTTGGGAAGCTCCGTTTCTCGAGGCTTATCGGTGGTATAGTCCCATGCGTAGTAAGTGTTTACATTCGGGGTTTGGCCCCGCCCCGCCATTGTGGTCGTATCATTCTTAGAGTGCAGTAATCTTGTGGCGGGGTTGGTAAAAAGGATTAAAACGTTCATTTGTAAAAGAGTTGATGGTTATATATATGCCGAAAGGCAAGTTTTCCTGATTATTGTTTTATATTTCGTTATCTCACGTTGTTGTTTTATGTTCCTGATTACTCGATGTTGTGTCACTAGGGTGCCCGGTAAGGCACGCCACGCCCGCCGGGTCGTGACAAAGCCGCCCACGCGGGGTAGACGAGCGGATGCAGGACCATGATTCGAGAATACCTACGCGGGTCCGGGATCCACGCGAGCTACGGAGCTCGGGTTAGTGTCGCGGCCCTTGTGGTCACGCGGTCCTTGTGGCTACGCGATCGCGAGTCGGGGCGACGCCGGAGTAGCTACCCTCGATGCGGGGTTATACCTCATGCGCGCCTATCCGACCGCCTATGCGGAGTGCGGAGAGTTCGAGGCTAGACGCGCACATTTGATCTGCGGGCGAGTGACGGCTTTTATCATGTGACGGATTCGCAGAGATATCATGACACGCCTTATGACCTTGTGGATGCGTAGGTGTTAGTAGTCGGCTATGCCTTCGTGACTTACCTGTCTTGTTTTATTAGGACACAGTGGGACACGTGTTCATGTGTATTCCTTGGTGCTTGTATATCATAAAGCTAGCGGTGAGGAAGGTATTCCACGCACGATTGATGTTGTGGGCGTGAGACCCATTGTTAAATTGAGTGATGACTTAGGCGTGAGTCACGACTTAACATCGCTATTTATGGTGAACTGTAGTTTGGTTATCATACATGTCTCCCGCTTTGTATAGACTACTATGATTTCATTTCTGATTTATTTTTAGTTTCACATACTGCACTGTTAGACCGACCTCGGCCGCGTTCATGCCGCAGTTGAGGTACACCGCCGTTGATCCTAGCTCGTGGTCACGTCATTGCGTTTGGGAAGCTCCGTTTCTCGAGGCTTATCACGTATAGTCCCCGGTCGTAGTCGGTGTTTACATTCAGGGGTTCGGCGGGGCCCTGTCCCGCCATTGTTGTCGTATCATTCTTAGAGGTCTGTAGTACGGTTGTGGGCAGGGTTTGTAAAAAGGATTAAACTGTTCATGTTAAAAGTTGTCATTTATATATATGCCGAAAGGCAAGTTTTCACAGATTATTGTTTTATACTACATTATCTCATGTTGTTGTGTTTGTTCCGCTGATTACTCTGATGTATGTCTACTTGGGTGCCCGGGGTAAGGCACCAGTCACGGGCCCCGGTTCGGGTCGTGACATGATTGGTTTCCATTCTTCTCACTCTAAGATCGTGCGATAGAGCTGTATGGTTAGGGTTGTCTCTCCCTAACAAGTCATGTCAGATGCACTACGAGAAGCGGCGATGACCCAGAAAGATTATGTGGATTGCGTATCCAGTTGGTAATGTTTGTAGTATAGTTGGTATTGGGCATACAACTATACAGATTTATGACGGGGTCACATATGTGTTGCCCAGATGATTTTAGATTACCGTGGATTTGGTAAGGACTAAATAAATACCGCGGTGTATGAAACAGCTTTAATGAATTCTCATCAAGGTTTTACGTACTAATTTGAGATAATTAGGAAATGATGAGTCATGCGAGAAGGAAATGGACCCTTAAGAGGTTATTATTCAGAAATAAATGGAAGACTATGTTAATAGATTGAGCTACGTAGGGATTTGAGAATGGTACGGGTGAGATCCGTATGGAGTAAGTATGGTTGTTGTGGACAAGACAACCCGATTATGGTATTACGAGAAGTTTTTGTACCCTGCCACGAGATCGATAAGTTAGGCCGAGCATGGAAATGCGAGCCCGAGAATGTGATAACCGTCGAGACCTTGGTATATAAGGCCTTCTCGCAGAAAAGTTAAGTCGGACTAAGGGTAAGAGTTAAGTGCGACGCCGAGTCGAGTCAGATCTATTAAGGTCGCCCCATAGCTTGAAATGAAATGGGATCAGTGGTAGTAGTCCCGCCACGTGACAGTGGTCACGAGGTGCAAGGCCCAAGTTTAGTTAGTCATTTTACGTTCGTGGACGTGTTCCACCGAACCAGTTGTGAGAGCCGAATGGGCCTTGTATTGATTAATTTAGTAACTTCAACGAGTTGAGGCGAATTAGTATAGAATTTTGTGCACGTATGCTAGTATAAGTTTGGAAATGCGGGAAGAGTGCGACCATGACAAAGAAAGCAACCAAGTGTAAAGAAATAAAGCCCGAATCCATGAGAACCTTTCGGCGAGATTACACGAGTGTTGGGTGGTAGCTGAGCGGGTAGATAATAATTACCGGTAACGATACAGTCATTGGACCCTAGCAGACCTAGCAGAGCTGTTATGACAGACATTGAGGTTACTACGAGTACGGACTAGTTGGCCTCTTGTTATGCCAACGTGGACTACAGAGAGATTGATTCGGTACGGTTTCCGATAAGTTTGCTATCAGTGGAAAGGAAGAGAAGAGGTGGTAACGATGAATTACTCTTCCTTCTTTGACATAATTGAATTTGAAGGAATTTATGTTAAGTGCCCTAGCAGGTACTTGGAGTTGGTTTGGTGTGGCGGTCAGAGCCACGACCTTCCGGATAATTTCAGGGAAATGTGCAGGGCAAGAATAAAAAATGAGTACGAGTGCTGCCGGCAGAAAGCTGAGGGCATCTTTGGTAGGTTTGAAAATCTACACTACTTTAAGGCGGTGCGTGATGATTATATAATTACTGGACCGCGAGAGGACCCTGTGATTAGGGTTGTGACTCCAAGGAAAGTTTAAGAAAGGTAGATAAGTTCTCTTCCCCACGTAAAAGCGACATTGCGTATGACATGGGTTACGTGTACCCATGTTGTTAGACGAAGGATATAAGACGTAAGGTCTTGTATCGCCATGCCATAGGTTACATTGTGGATAACCGTGGAAAAAGTATTGGGTCGAGTAATAAGAACGACGCATTTAATTGGTCGAGGAAGTATCGTAAAGATATAAATGTAGGTTGCACGAGATATGTTTACCCCAGACTAGTGTAAAGACCATTAGTAGATAATGGGCAGTAAGAACATTTCGAGAAAATATGGTAACACCTAGTTATAGGCTCTGCAACTGGGAAAGGAAAACCGGGTTACTACTTGACGAGACCAAGGAAACCTCCCCCCTAGAATGTGATTGACAGTAAGTCTTAGCCGTGAGGCAAGCAAAGGAATTAAGTCTAAGTTAGTGACCAAGTTTGGTTGCAACAAAAAGGGAATCAGGAACCATAAGTGAGATTAAGGATACCCGAATATTTCGCAGGAATGAGAAAGGCTTTCAGTTATTGGAAGATAAGTTGACCACGACTACAGTTCTAACCCCTCCTGTGAGACTAGAGGGTTAGGTTATTATTACAACACGTTGGGTATTGGGCTAGGTTGTGTGCTGACGCAACCCGATAAGGATAGAACCTATGTTTTCCCGGTAGTTAGGGAGGCAGGAAAGGAAATTGCGCCACTCACGATTTAGAGCTGGCGGCAGTTAAATCATGCCTTGAAGATTTGGGGGGCATGACGTATATACAGACTTCATGTGGATACTTGTGCAGACCACAAAAGCCTCCGGTATATCTGCAGACTGAGGCAGTAGAATTTGCGACAGCGATGGTGGTTAGAGTTACTCAAGGATTGTGATATTGATATCCTATACCATCCGGGGAAAGCCAAGACAGTTACAGATACTCTTTGTCGTGGACCTAAGGGTAGTCTGCCAGATGGGCAGCCAGATAGACAGGATGTAGTCCGTGAGATTCTTCAGTTACCAAGCCTAGGGGTTCAATTATTTGTTTCCAAGGTTAACGAAGTTTGATCCGAGAGGTTGCCGAGTCTTCCGTCGTTGAGGAGGTAAGGAGGCGACAGTATGAGGATCCAGTTATGATACGGTATCGAGATACGACTCTCCGAGGAGAGAAGAGCCTGTTTGAGTAGCACCAGATGAGGTGCTGTGAGATGAGGATAGATTGCGTGTACCCGGTGCTGCAGGACTAGTCCGCAGGTTTTAGGGGAGGCACGCAGTGCTTATTGCTCTAATTGTTTGGGGCCGACTATGTCGTGTCGTGACCTCAGATGTATGTATGGGTAAGATGACCGGAAAAGGGAAATAACGGAGTTTATTGCTTAGTGTCCGAGTTAGTAGCAGGTCATGGTTGAGCACCAGAAGCCCAGTGGGCTATTGCAGGCGATTGAAATCCCAACCTGGACATGAGAGGTATTTAATATGGATCTTGTTACAGGGTGGCATCGTACTCAGAGGAAGTGCGACTCCCTGGGGGTCATGGTAATTAGGCTGGCGAAACCAGCCGTGTTCTTTCGGATTGGGACCACTTACTCGGCTGAGGATTATGCTAGCTTGTATAGCAGGGGTATTGTGAGACTGCACGGGGTCCCTACGTTTATGATGTCAGACCGATGAGCTCGATTACAGGTAACTTCTGGAGGTTTTTCAGAAGGGTTTTAGGGACACAGGTGAGTCTCAGTGTTGCATTACACCCTCAGACCGACGGACAGGCAGAGCGTACTATCCAGGCACTTGAGGATAGGTTGCGGGCCTGTGTTCTTGATTTCAGATAGCCGGGAGGGTTATTGCCTCTCGTTGTGTTATAGACACCCTTCTAGTATTCAGATGGCCCTGTAGGAGGCCTTGTATGTAAGAAAGTGTAGATCGCCGGTTGGATACTTTGACATAGGCGAGGTTCAGTTATTTGAGCCAGACTTGATTCAGCGGGCTGTGGATAAGGCGAAGCTTATCCAGGGAAGATTACTAGTAAGCTCAGAGTCAGCGGAAGCTTTATGCTGATAACCAATGTTGACACGTGGGGTTCAGTTTGACATTCTGGTATGAGTATTGTTACGTGGCCTCGTGTGGTATTATTGGTATGTAGGGGTTGTAAAAGAAGACTTTGTCGCTATCTTAAAGTTGGACTCCCGAAAGAACATTCGGGGACGAATGTTTCTAAGGGGGGAAGAATGTTACACCCCGGAAGTTCCAGGATACGTTTCTAAGAACGTACGTAAGAACTCAAATGGTAAGATTTGAGACGAGTAAAGATTTATCGGAATTTTGGAATTTGTCGGAAAACGAAATATTACGACGAACGGGAGGGCGACACGGGTCACCCCCCTTTTGGTCATGGACGAAATTGTCATGGTTAGAATGGTCATTTGACCATAAATTAAATGACCAAGTCTTGCTAGTCTTGAAGCTTGACAAAGTTGACTAAGTCAAAGGCCACTTGGGCTTGATCCATGTGAAATGCATCCAAGCCACCCATTTGTTTTAATCATAACCCTTCCTTGTGTTATATAAGCTTACTAGTAGGATGACTAGTTCCCACACTTAGTCATTTTTTCAAGAAATGTTTGAAGAAACTCATAGGAGCTCTCGGCTTTGAGGGTTCAAGAAGAGAAAAAAATTCAATTGTTGTCCAATAATTCCCCCACTTTAAACCAAGGTACCTAAGGGTATTGTAAGTGTTTCTCAATAGAAAGATCCCGGAAAAATGGTATTTTCGTATTAGTCGCAAGGCAAAAACCTAAAGGGTTATTCAACTTTGAAGTTGGAACTTGAAGATGAGTTATTCTTAAGCTTCTAAGGGTTGCTTGGAGTGGATTGGAACGTCGAAAGGAGGAGCTAAAGTTGCTAAGGAGCGACTTGTGATCTTGGATCATAATTGGGCTATTTGAGGTATAATCTTCGTTTTACTTTTGTAATTGAAGATTTCATGTTATGATAAGTTATAAGTGATCATGTGATTTGTGTTATGAAGTTTGATAAGTGACATGGATTGTAGAAGCCTAGAACCGAAAATGACATGATTAGCCTTATGAAATTGAAATACAATTTTGGTCGTTAATTAGAATCGTCGCATGTTTACCTACTTGAGGATTGTAGTAGTTGTAATCGATTGCGGCTTGATATCATGTTATACTAAACCACTTGGATTAAAAAGAAAGTGGAAACGATTTGTATTGTTGCCTAATTGCCGAATGGACATTATAGTTTAGACTAGTTTGTTATCATTTGTGGTGAGCCAATTGGGGCTGTTTGGTTATTCATTTGTATTGAACTACCTTATAAATTGTGGTGAGCCAATTGGGGCTGTTTGGTTATTGTATTCGGCCTTGAAAAAGGTGGCAAAGTTAGTAAAAACAAAGGAAGTGCTGTCCGATTTTCCGTAGAATTTAGTGACTTGCACTTGGAATATTCTACGTTTGAAACTAGAAATTAATAGACGTACTATGGCCATTATAGGTTGACATACTACGTACGGCGATTGGACTTAGCAAGTGGATTAAACCGAAGAGGTATGTGGAACTTTCTTATCTCTTGAGCATGATTAAGTTGTAAATGTATAGTACGGTAGACGTACAAGATTTTGACAATCTAGTCTATTTGATATCCTTGGCTTCTTTTAAAGATTGTCCAAGTTGTTTGAGTTAGGGAATTAACTCACTTGTTTAAATATTAAGGATATCTTGGTTTTCAAAAGTTAAGAGACTTTAAGTATGTTGAAAGTATTTTAATACTTGTTTTGTGGGAAAGTTTAAGTCTCTTGGTTATAAGGAAAGAATGTAATTTGCTAATGTATAAGGCTAGTATAACGGCTTTATGGGAAGTTGGTTATAATAGCTTTATGGAAAGTTTAACGAGTGGTTTACTCTAAGTAAATTAAGTAGGTTAAGGGACTTGAAGAGTTTTAAAGAATGTGATACTTGTTTCATTTTAAACGTATAAGTCCCTTGGAAAGGAAATTGTACTTGACTAAGGTATAAAGTGAATATAACGACTTTATGGGGAGTTGGTTATATTGACTTTATGGAAAGATAAATGGCTTGATTTATTTGAAAGGCAATTTGTTTTAAAGGCATCAATTGCCTAAGGTTTTTACAAGAAAAGAAGTCACTTGATTTACGTGACTGCTTATTTATTGTGAGGAAGGTATTCCACGGGCATGACTGATGTTGAGGGCGTGAGACCCATAGTTATATTTGAGTGATGACTTTGAAGGCGTGATTCCCTGACTTACGTGACTGCTTATTTATTGTGGACTGTAGTTTGGTTATCATACATGTCTCCTGCTTTATATAGACTACTATGATTTTATTTATAGTATTTTCGCCACATACTTGGTACTGTTATCGACCTCCTCGGGCCGCTCATGCCGCAGTAGAGGTACACCGATTGTTGATCCTCGCTCATAGGATCACGTCAACAGATTGGGAAGCTCCGTTTCTCCGGAGGCTTATCTTTTGGTATAGTCCCCTGTCACTGTAGGTACTTGTACATTCAGGGGTATGGCGGGGCCCTGTCCCGTCATGTTGTATAAAACTCTTAGAGGTCTGTAGTACTGTTGTGGGCAGGGTTTGTAAGGATGTAACTGTTCAAGTTTTTAGTTATATATATGCAAGAAGGTAACCGTTTGGTTGGCCTGTTTTATTATCATATCTCTTGTTTCATGTTTAAGTTTTTATTTCCGCTGATTTTCTCTGATGTTGTATCACTAGGGTGCCCGGTAAGGCACGACCACGGCCCGGATCGGGTCGTGACAAAAGTGGTATCAGAGCAGTTAATCCTCGGAAAGTGTCTACAGACCGTGTCTAGTAGAGTCTTGATTATCGATGTGTTGTGCACCACATCTATAATCAGGAGGCTGTAGGACATTTAGGATTGGTTTCCATTCTTCTCATTCTGAGATCGTGCCTTAGAGCTGTGTTATAAGTTGGACCCCTCTGACGTATTTCATTTTTACGATTATGCCTCCGCGCAGTGCAACCCGCCCAGATGGGCAAGGCACGAGAAGGCTGGTAGGATCTGAGAGTACGAGGCGCAGCCTGGCCATTACCGAGATAGCGCTTGACGACGAGTTTTGCGACGCCGCCCGGCCCAAAGTGAGTTTAGAGCCGCAGCTGGGCTGCGAGACCACAAGACTGAGCCTCAGTCCCCACACCGGAGCAGAGGAGTTGGGTACAAAGAGATGGCCCGATTATTGGCCGGGATAGTGGCAAGGCACGAGGATAAGCCGGATGGTGATTCTGCAGTAGTACCCGTAGTTCACCCGAGGCGGATAGTTTGAGATGCGGGACTTTACGAGTCACCGCCGTTGTTTTATGGATCGAGGCCTGAGGATGATCCGCAAGAGTTCATCCGACAATTACAGCGGATCATGAGAGTGATCATGGCTTCGGAGACCGAGTCAGTGGTCTTAGGTTCACATCGGCTGCGTGACACCGCAGTCGACTGGTTTGATTCATGGGAGCTGTCCCGGGGGGAGCATGCGCCTCCAGCTATTTGGGACGAGTTCTCGGAGGCATTTCTCAGCCACTTCTTGCCTCCGCAGATGAGGACGGTACGGGCCGACATATTTTTGATATTGAGGCAGGACGGGCGTACGGTTCGGGAGTACAATGTGGAGTTTTGCTCACTAGCTCGGTACGTCCCCGCGTTAGTAGCTGACATGGGGGACAGAGTGTACCACTACGTCACCGGGCTTGATGACTACTTGGCAGAGGCTTGTTCGGGTGTAGCTCTTCAGCCGGGCATGGACATTGCCCGCATGCAAGCTTATGCACAGGTGTGAGCGGAGAGGTCGGAATGACCGGGATCAGCGTAAGAGGCCAGACAGCAGGTCTTTTGGCGACTTTCGAGGCGGACCGCCTCAAGAGACTAGTTATGTACCTCCGCCGACAGAGTGGTCCTCCACGATCTTCGACATTCGGGATATTCGGGAGCGGTCGTGGCTCCTGTGTTTCAGATTTTCGAGGAGTAGGAGTGCTCGCGGATGAGGCTACCCTTGTCTCGGTGGCCGTTGTGGAAAAATTCATAAGGGTGAGTGTCGTACTAATTTGGGAGATTGTTATGCTTGCGCCAACAGGCCATTTGGCGAGAGATCGTCCGGCAGGTAGCGGTGGGATAGCACAGACTACGAGATCGGGCCATGGTTCTTCACCTTCCATAGCTAGGCAGATGTTCATACACTGCAGCCACGCAGAGGTCGCGGTGGAAGTTCCCGATTTAGCGCCCTTTGAACCGCCTATTTTTCAGGTATATCCTTAACCCTATAGAGATTAGCATGCGTGATACGATGATTATATGTTGAGTACTTTGTACAGATAGTGTTATGTATATTGTGGTTTAGAGACATGGTTAGTTGAAAGGATAAGTATGGGGACAGGGAAGGTATGAACCTTAGAATATTATACGTTGAGACCTTAGATGTAAGGCCATCTTGAGTAAAAGATTTATGTTTATGTTGACCTTTATCGGAGTGCAAATGTATTCTGGGATAATTCCATGGGTTGTGTAACATGAAAGTGGTAGCTTTCAGGACTTGAATAGGTAATATTGTTCCGGATCGGAGAACAAGTGTTTGGCGCGATTATGGGTCGGGTTGAGGACCATTCGCGGGTCGACCCGCAGCCCGATTTGGGGTGGGGTAAGTTCGAGGTGGTCCCGCCAGGTGGTAGGGTCACGAGGGTGCTAGGCCCAAGTTTAGATGACCGTTGTATGAGTTCGTGGATATGTTCGACCAGAATCGGATCGTGAAGGCCGGGAATGGCCTTAAAGGAGATTGAGGCTAGTAAGATGACCAATTTGGAAGTAGTAACTCCAGAGATTTTGGAAACTGAAGTGATGACTGAAGTATGGTACGTATACTAGAAGAGTTCAAGTGTTCTAGAAGAGTACGACGAGTAAGGAAAGAAGTGAACATGTGCTGAGAGAATAGAAATGATCATTACTTTTGTGAAGTAAAGGTGCGAAGGGAATATCTTTTAGACCTTGGGTGGGAGCTTTTGTAATGCTAGAGGTGATTTCTCGTGGACTTGGGTTTAAGTATTTGCGCGTGTGTTATTTTGTGGCCATGTGTGGCATTTGCAAAAGTTAAGAGGAACTTTATCGTTATCTGTCTTGAGAAGGAACATTCGGGACGAATGTTTCTAAGGAGGGGAGAATGTTATACCCCGTATTTCCAGAGTATGTACGTGAGGGCGTATGTACAAAAGTTTTAGCCTTAAGTAGGCATAAGGGACGAAATTTGTGCACAACTAGCGAAAAGAATCGTTTTTCGACGAAACGTTTTCCGGACTTTGCGAAGGGAAAATTACGGTTGCAACATTTATAATTTTTGCGGATTTTTCCGAGAGATAAAATATTTTGGACCAACGAGAGGGCGACAAGTGTCACCCTCAAGTGGGCGGAAATGTTGGACGAAACATGGCACGTTTTTGGCCTTTATTTTTGGTCAAGGAGTTGGTAGGATATTTTGTGATATTTTGTGTAGTAGATGAGCAAGTGGGACCCACTCAACACTTGTCCAAATCTTCACCCTCCACTTGCCCACCACTTGTCTTAATCTTGGCCATTGAAGGCCCTATAAATACCACCCTTAGTTGAAGGATTTCTTCATCCCTCAAATGACTTCTAAGTCTTAAAAATCCCTCCCTCCCTTGTAGTGAAATTCTCGTCCAAGTCCTCCCCCTCCCCTTTGAGAAGCCTTGGCCGAACCCCCCCTACCTTGAGTTGTTCTCGTGAAATACACCCCCCCTTTTTGGTAGAAAAGTATTCTCCAAGTATTGTTACTATTCCCAAATACCTTGGCCCAAATACCTTGTAGTATTCCAAGGTTACCCCTATACTAAAAGCCCAGAAATACTATTATACTTCCTTTAGTCACTAAACGAAACCCTAAGGAAAATCTTCATAGTCGGTTGAAGTGTTAAGTAGAAGTTGTGTAGAACTTCTAAGGGTTTCTTGGAGCGAATTGGAGCGTACAGAATAGGAGCTAAACCTTGCTCAGGATCGACTTTTAAACTTGGATAATTTTGGGCTTATCGAGGTAAATACTCTTGTCCTTCTATTGTAATTGGAAATTACATACTATAGTAGTATATGAATGAGTATAAGATATATAGAAGGATGGTATAAGAGAAGAGAATTGAATTGAAATCACATCAGAAGAATATTAAAGAAGAAGACTGAACTGTACTTACATAGGACTGTATTTACAGTAGACTTGTGTAGTTGTTGGGTAGGGAAGTGCTGCCCAATTTTCCGTAAAATAAGGAATTTGTATCTAGAATTTTTCTGCAGAGTAGTCTAGACGTTGATAGACTTATATGACCGTTATAGGTTGAAGTACTGCAAGTAGCGTATTCTACTCGAAGGGTGGAAAAGGCTAGCAGGATTACAGTACTTTGGAGCTATTTGCTAATTGTCGGTAATCGTCGCGAGGTATGTGATTCTTCCTATCCTCTTGAGCATGATATTTTAAAATAATATATATAGTACGGTAGACGTACGTATGTTAACTGAACGTGGTTTTACTTCGATGTCTTTTGACTTGAGTTTTAAATAATAAATAATCTTGAAGTATTTCAAAAGAATTAAGAATCGTTTTTGAAAGAAGAGTAATACTTGGTTTTGAAAGCTTAAGAGTTATACTAGCTTTATGGGAAGTTAGATATAACGTCTTAAGAGAGATAAAAAGAATGGTTTATTGATCTTAAAAGATAAGAGACTTGACTTAATTGAATTGATATGAATTTTATTAAAAAAGTGTGAAACCTCATTCGTGAGTAATGAGTATTTGGTCTTTAAAAGAATAATGTTTTACTAATTTCGAAAATGAGAATAAGTATCCAACGAACCTCTGCAACGTTAATAAAGGAAAATGTATTGACAATTAAGTAATTATATTAAAACCAGTAGAAACCTCCATCTGCATAGAAGCTAAGATAAGACAAGATTGTATTACATTTCCTAGATCATGGCTGCTTTAATAAGATTGTTATAAACAAGAATAACCTACTCACACATAAGGCATACATTACTCAATCGTTTTAAAAGAGATTATGTTATTAAGTGATTAAGACTATGAACTACGAAACCTTTCGAAAATAAGAGACGTGAATATTTGAAATTAGGCAAACTTGAACTTTGGAAAAGAATATTGTTACTTGATTTTAAAAAGGAAAGTATGGAAGTTGTTTTGGTCTACTTAAAATGTTAGTCACTCTATTTTTAATACTACGGGTATCGGGTGACCTTTGTAATAGAAATGGATCCTTTAAAAAGAATTTAACGTACGTAGTACTTTGGGGTTAAAACCTGGACTTTGGCATAAAATGAAAGTACCTTGAGTTGTGTGTAACTTGCCTATGTTTGCGTGTGATAGCCTTGTCGTGCTAGTATTGTATTTCTATACCACCGCGTCTCTCAATGGAGTGCTGGCTGATTTGTTATGATCTTACTTGACGCGTCTGGCGGTGACGGAGGATTCCACGCACACGTTGATAGTGTTATTCCATGGACTAGCTCTCCATGAGGTTTTACTGATTCGGCTTTGGTATCTGGTAGTTGGCTCTCGTACTTGCCCCGAAGTCGTGGCTGATTCGGCTTTGGTATCTGGTAGTTAGCCTTCGTACTTGCCCCGTTCAGTTTAGTGGCGAAGTCTCGTGATACGACCTTGGTATCTGGTAGTTAGCCCTCGTACTTGCCCCGGTCAGCTACGTGACACGGCTTTGGTATCTGGTAGTTGGCTTTCGTACTTGCCCCGTATCAGCTTCATGGCGAAGTCTCGTGATACGGCCTTGGTATCTGGTAGTTAGCCCTCGTACTTGCCCCGGTCAGCTACGTGACACGGCTTTAGTATCTGGTAATTGGCTTTCGTACTTGCCCCGTATCAGCTTCGTGGTTTGGTTGTATAGTATTGTTAGTACGACTTTGGTATCTAGTAGTTGGCTTTTGTACTTGCCCCGGTCATTGATGATGCGGCTTTGGTATCTGGTAGTTAGCCTTCGTACTTGCCCCGTACGGTTTTATGACTCAGGTGGGACCTGGTGTTTATGTGTACTCCTTGGTGTTATTATATCATAGACTGCCGACAGTGAGGAAGGTATTCCACGAGCATGACTGATGTTGAAGGCGTGAGACCCATAGTTATATTTGAGTGATGACTTTGAAGGCGTGATTCCCTGACTTACGTGACTGCTTATTTATTGTGGACTGTAGTTTGGTTATCATACATGTCTCCTGCTTTATATAGACTACTATGATTTTATTTACGATTTTCGGGCCACATACTTGGTACTGTTATCGACCTTCGGGCTGCGTTCATGTCGCAGTAAGTACACGATTGTTGATCCTCGCCATAGGATCACAGTTCAACAGATTGGGAAGCTCCGTTTCTCCGAGGCTTATCTTTTGGTATAGTCCTGTCATCGTAGTACTTGTACATTCGGGGTATGGCGGCCCCGTCGTCATGTTGTATAAAACTCTTAAGGTGCAGAGTACCGCACAAGTGTGGCGGGGTTTGTAAGGATGTAAGCTCAAGTTTTTAGTTATATATATGCAAGAAGGTAACCGTTTGGTTGGCCTGTTTTATTATCATATCTCTTGTTTCATGTTTAAGTTTTTATTTCCGCTGATTTTCTCTGATGTTGTATCACTAGGGTGCCCGGGGTAAGGCACCAGTCACGGGCCCGAGATCGGGTCCTGACAGTATTCCTCGCATCATGGGTAGCAAATCCACGGAATAGGTGGTATAACGATCTTGGGGATTTACCCTTCATTTATACTCTTACCCTGAAGCATGTGGTATAACGATCTTGGGGGTTTACCCCTCATTTATACTCTTACCCTGGAGAAGGTGGTATAACGATCTTGGGGGTTTACCCCTCATTTATACTCTTACCCTATCTCAACCGGCCATCATACATAACATAAGCCCTACCGGCTTATCATACATAACATAAGCACTACCGGCTTATCATACAATAAATAAGCAAGTTAAGAAATCCCCCTAACTTCTTATTAGCCCTATTCATATACACTCTCATTTTAGTTTACTTAAGGCACTAACGTGTCATTATAAATCCGGGAGTTTAACCCAAAGTACTACGTACTTCTATTCTTTTAAAATGACTCATTTTCATATAAAACTTCCAAGATACTAATAACCGTAGTATCAAGTCATAACTACATTTTAAGACAAGTCACAACACCTTTTTAGAAAAATACATTTTCGGGCTTCTAAATCAAGTGACTTCTTTCTTTTAAAACCTTAAGCAATTGATGTCTTTAAATCAATTTGCCTTTCGTTATTTCAAGTCATTTATCATACTTAAATTACTTAGAGTAAACCACTCTTTTTAACTTTCCATAAAGCTATTATAACCAACTTCCCATAAAGCCGTTATACTAGCTTTATACATTAGCAACTCACATACTTCTTTATAACCAAGAGACTTAAACTTTCCAACAAAACAAGTATCAATAATACTTTCAACATACTTAAAGTCTCTTAACTTTTGAAAACCAAGATATCCTTAATATTTAAACAAGTGAGTTAATTCCCTAACTCAATCAACTTGGACATTCTTAAAATAAGCCAAGGATATCAAATGGACCTAGATTGTCAAAAACTTGTACGTCTACTGTACTATACATTTACAAATTATTCATGCTCAAGAGATAAGAAAGTTCCACATACCTCTTCGATTTAATCCACTTGCTAAGTCCAATTCGCCGTACGTAGTATGTCAACCTATAATGACCATAGTACGTCTATTAACTTCTTACTTCAAACGTAGAATATTCCAAGTGCAAAGTCACTAAATTCTACGAAAAATCGGACATCACTTCCTTTGTTTCTACATACTTTACCACCTTTTTCAAGGCCGAATTCAATAACCAAACACGCCACATTTAAGGCCCAACAAAGTAGTTAACAATAGGGGATTACATGCTTAATCAAGACATGTAAAATTCCGCCCCACAATATATAACAAACTAGTCTAAACTACAATGTCAATTCGACAATTAGGGCAACAATACCAATTCTTCTTCCAATTTCTTTTCAATCCAAGTTGTTTAGTATAACATGTTATAAGGCCGCAATTGATTATAACAACTATAATCTTCAAGTAGATAACATGCGACGATTCTAATTATCGACCAAATTGTATTTCAATTTTAAATGGCTAAACATGTCATTTCGGATTTGAGCTTCCAAATTTCCATAACACTTATCAAACTTCATAACACATATCACCTGATCATTTCTAACTTATAATAACATGGAATCTTCAATTACAAAAGTAAGACGAAGATTATACCTCATTTAGCCCAAAATATGATCCAAGATTACAAGTCGATCCTTAGCAACTTTAGCTCCTCTTTTTGACGTTCCAATCCACTCCAAGCAACCCTTAGAAACTTATGAAGAACTCATCTTCAAGTTCCAACTCCAAAGTTGAAGAACTCCTTAGGTTTTCGCCTTGCGACTAATACGAAAACACCATTTTTTCGGGATCTTTCTATTGAGATACACTTACAATACCCTTAGGTACCTTGGTTTAAAGTATGGAGCTTATTGAACCAAAAACAAAAAATCTTCTTGTTCATTCAAGGGCAAACCCGAGATCCCCTCCCTTAGAACTCTAAGTTCTTGATTTTTTTTCTTAGTGTAGAAGTCATCTTGCACTAGTAGGATGAATATATAACACAACTAAGGGCCTAGATCTAAACACTTTTTTTTTAGGTAAATGCAAATATTATTACTAATAACGAAAAAAAAGTGGCTACAATCAGTCGTTGAGGTATCTCAAGCCTCAACGTAATGTAAACAAGAAGTGAGGGAGGGGAGGGGTGGTCACTCAAATGGTGCCATTACAAGAGGGGATAAAATCATAGAGAACTCTATAAGATGTTGTTTTGATTCTTGCAATGACCTCTTCTGCCGGAAAGCTTGTGCCTTCAAAGAGCAATGTGTTTCTTGCCCTCCAAATCTCATAGACCACTATGCAAAAAGTAAGCAAAATAGCTTTGGCTCGGATGCTTGTCATGGTGATCTTTCTTAATCCACTTAAGGGAGCTTTCAACAGTTGTCATCTCTCTTCTAATGCCCAACCAATCTTTTATGCTCTTCCAAATCATGTGTGTGTAAGGGCAAGTGAAGAAGAGGTGTTCCCTTGTTTCATTAGCTTGCTTGCAGAACCCGCAAGACTTATCGTCCAAGTTGAGATATGATAGAGTATCCTTTGTAGCTAACCGCTTTCTGCAATTTAGCCACACAGTAAAAGAGAATTTGGGAGGAATGAAGCCTTTCCAAATTTGTGACATCCAAGGCTTTTTAACTTGCGGAGTGCGCAAGATATTATACACGAGGCTTGAATCAAATTTACCGTTGGTACAACACTTTGTAAAGCCGTCAATAGCATCACCATGGCTACCAAAGATAGAAACAAATTTGTCGCGAATCCCACAAATCCTTTTGAATAAGGGGGAGTCCCTAGGACGTACCTCATAGTCCCAAATTGTAATACCTCTCAAATAGTGGCTATTGATCCATTGGACCCATAGAGAATCAGCATCAGTGTGAGTTTGCCAAATAGTCCTGGATAGCAAGGCATGATTCCATTCCTTGATGTTCATTAGACCCAAGCTGCCTTCAGTTTGAGGCAAGCAAATGATATCCCAAGCAACTCTTGGTGGTTTCCCTCCCCATAAGAACTGAATACAAGCAGACCGTACCTTGTTGATAATAGTGGCCGGGATAGGAAGTGCTCGGAACCAAAAGCTCTCAACCCCTTAGACAACCGACCTGATTAGTTCCAGCTTATCCGCATAAGAAAGGGTGTGATGCCCCCATTTCTGAATGTAATTCGAAATTGCACTAGTGAATGGAGCAAATTGGTCCACCGAGACTGAAATTGGGGACAAAGGGATCCCCAAGTATCGTACCGGAAAGCTACCAACGGCGAATCCCACTATGGACAATATCGAGTCACGAACTGTAATATGCATTCCCGCTAAGTAGACAGAGGATTTAGACGGGTTAAGAGTTAGCCCTGAGGCAGCCTCCAACTCTTCCAGACAATTCATAAGAATCCCAACTGAAGATATATCTCCTTTGGCAAAAAGCATGAGGTCATCCGCAAATGCAAGATGAGTAATGCCCAATTTCTTGCACTTAGGAAAATATGAGAAAGCTCTTGCCTCAGCCTTCATTTTAAGCAGCCTTGAGAGGTATTCCATGCACAAGATAAAGAGAGTAGGGGACATATGATCACCTTGTCTTAGGCCGCGCTTACCTTTGAAGTATACATGCAGCTCACCGTTGATAGAAAGGGAGAAGGAGGTTGAGCTAACACATTCCATGATCCAACTTATAAATCTGTCTGGAAATTTTAGACTTCTTAGTACCAATTCGAGGAAACTCCAAGAGACTGTATCAAATGCTTTACGAAGGTCCACCATAAGCATACATCTTGGTGAGACTCTGGCTCTATTAAATCCTCTCACAAGATCCTGTGCCACATATACGTTGTCCATCATGTTTCTTCCTTTCACAAAAGCCCCTTGGGATTTGTCAATGAGAGAAGGAAGGATCAATGCCATTCTGTTAGCTAGAATCTTTGTGATGATCTTATAGACCACATTAGTCAATCCGATGGGCCTGAAATCATTTACCTTAGGATCATGATCAGTCTTTGGTAGTAGGGTAATGATGGTATGATTCACCTGCTTCAAAAGAACTCCAGTAGAGAAGAACTCTTGGACACTTCTTACAACATCATGGCCCACATCTCTCCATCTATTCTTGAAGAAGGCAGCCGAATAACCATCCGGTCCAGGTGCCTTGTCATTGCCTATATCAGAGAGAGCTTCCCAAATCTCCTTTGGGGTGATGAAATGCAAAAGCTGTAATCTCTCCTCTTCACTTAGCTTCGGGCCATAGTTGAACACTTCAGGATCAAAGTTGGTAGTGGATCGGGAAGTACCTAATAGATCTTTGTAAAATTCAACAAGCAACTTCCTAACTTCTTCTGGTGATGTAGTGATGGTACCATTAGCTTTAACAAGAAAGTTAATTGAGTTCCTGACATTACTCCTCTTGATCAAGCTATGAAAGTATTTGGAGCATCTATCACTTCCAATCAAGTGTTTATGTCTTGACTTCTGCCTTATGAAGTGTCTTTCTGCTTCCAGTAAGGTGTTTGCTCTAGCTCTTGAGGACTTAACCTTGGCTTTTAGCTCCTCATCAAAGGGATTTTCCATGTGTGCATTGATAGCCTCCTTGAACTCAATGTTTGCCCCTTTTGCTCTTTGTTCAATACCCCCAAAGTCACTTATGTTCAATGACCTTAATGGTTGCTTTAAGGCTTTCAATTTTGAGGCAAGGACGAATTGAGCAGTTCCCAATATGTCTTGTCTCCAACATGAAGTCATTATGTCCTCGAAGGCTGGGTGAGAAAGCCACATATTCATGAACTTGAAAGGGCGCTTCCCAACATTATAGGATGCAATAACCGTGGCTATCACAGGACAGTGGTCCGAGACAGGTTCCATAGGCATGAAATTGGCCGTGCATTCTAGGGTCAAATCACTCCAATTTTGATTCATCAACACTCTATCAAGCTTAGACCAAATCGAACCATTTGTCCAAGTGTAGAAGGAACCGGAAGAAGGAGCGTCTTCTAGTCCATGAGAAATCCTGAAATCGCCAAGATCCCTAAGTGCATAAGGCGTGAGAGGAGGACCCCCCACCTTATCATTAGGGTTGCAGTAAGTGTTGAAATCTCCCATAATCATCCAAGGCTTAGTGATGCCAATGCCCAAGTGAGAAAGGTGATGCCAAAGCATCCTTCTATCCGAGATGCTATAAACTGGGTACACAAATGTGGCAAGGAAGGACACTTGTGTTATATTGCCACTTGCCTGGACATGGATATGTTGAGAGTCCATACCAAGCACTTCGCAACAAACCCTAGATGGATCCCAAAGTAGTAGCATTCTTCCGCCTCCAATGAATTCCAAATTTGAGCAAAACTTCCAAGCTTTGAATATTTGAGTAGAGAAAGACTCTGTCCTTGGCCGAGATAGTTTAGTTTCCAATAGACAAATCATAGTCGTGTCATGCTGTTTAGTGATACTACACACTAGAGCTTGCGTGGCTGCCCTATCCCTTTGTCCGCAAAGACCACGGACATTCCAACAAAGTATTTTCATTAGGAAACAAAGGAGGTTTTGTTAGCACCTCCGCGCTTAGCTGCCTTCGCTTTCCCACTGCTTTTCGGCCCATTCTTTTTTGACAAAACTTCTTTCCATCCATCATCTTTGTTGCTGGAAGCCATAACATGTGGTTCAGCTAAGCTATGTTCCCCGCGTTCAAAGTTAACGTTACGTGACACAAGTTGAGCCTTTTCCGTAGCACCCTTGTATGTATCTCCATCCAATGAAGGTGGCGGGTTCATAGGCATCTCAGAATCAGAATGTTTTGACTCACAACTCATCCTAACATGTTGTGTCCGCCATGGTGAGAATGAGGCGGTGAGGACCTTGCTTGAGAATCCAGAAACATGATGGGCGAGAATGACCCAAAACCGGACCATGGCATGTGATCTTCACGACCGAACCGGGCCGTGGATAGTGCCTTACCGGGCACCCTAGTGATACAACATCGAGTAATCGCGGAACATAAGGCGATAACATGAAATAACAAGAAGTATGAAACAATAACTGAGAAAACTTGCCTTACGACATATATATATAAATCAATTTAAACCGACAGCGATATCCCATTACAACTCGCCACAACGATTACTGCACCTCTAAGAATGATACGACAATAATGGCGGACAGAGGCCCGCCATACCCCTGAATGTAAATACCTACAACGACAGGGGACTATACCACTGATAAGCCTCCGGAGAAACGGAGCTTCCCATACGCTGAACTGTGACCCTAAGAGCGAGGATCAACACTGGTGTACCTTTACCTGCGGCATGAACGCACCGGGCGAGGTCGATAACAGTACCAAGTATGTGAAATAAAATATCGTAAATGAAATCATAATAGTCTATAAAGCAGAGACATGTATGATAACCAAACTACGATTCACAATAAATATGCAATATGTCAAGTCGAGGACTCACGCCTCAAAGTCATCACTCAAATGTAACTATGGGTCTCACGCCCATAACATCAATCATGCGTGGAATACCTTCCTCACCGCCAGCTTTATGATATAAAAGCACCAAGAAATACACATGAACACGTGTCCCACCTGTCCTAATAAAGCGATGACAGGTAAATGCGAAGGCATAACCGACTACTAACACCTACGCACTAACGTGGTCATAAAGCGTATCATGATATCTGTCTGAGGCCGTCACATGATCAAAGCCGGTCACTCGCCTGCAGATCAAATGCGCGTCTAGCCCTCGAACTCCGTAGCTCCGATAGGCCAACCTCATAGCCCGCATGAGGTATTCTCGCATCGAGGGTAGCTACTCCCAAGATCGCCCCGACTCGCGATCCGCATGACCACAAAGACCGCATGACCACAAGGGCCGCAAACTAACACGAACTCCGTAGTTCCGCATGGATCCACGGACCCGCATGAGGTATTCTCGAATCATGGTCCTGCATCACCGAGTCTACCCCGACGGAGGCGCTTAACCTCCTAAACAAGTCAAGGTGAGTGGTACAATACCAACATAACTACCGAGAGTCAAACAACTTTAAGCGCGATCGAGGAAAACCCCTTTACACAAAACATTACAAGATACTAACACACGTAGCATCCTAGCATGTTTACTTATCAAATCAACAAGAAAGTATTACAAGGCTATCACAAACCAACACAATCAAGTTATACACACAAGGTACATTCTAATATATGATTAACAAGATCGGGTATCTATTCCCAAAGTACTTCATACATTATCTTTTAAAAGATACGTTACGTTTACAAAAGTCACACAATACGTAGTATATGAAAATAGAGTGATTATCTTTTGAAGTAAATCAAAACACTTCTCTTCAGAAAATCAAGTAACAACATTCTTTTCCAAATGTTTCAAGTTTGCCTAATTTCAATTACTCAAGTTTCTCATTTTGAAAGGTTTCGTAGTTCATAATTTTAATCACTTAATGATATAATTCTCCTTTAAAAGCAATTTGAGAAACATATGTACGATACGTGAGTAGGTTATTCTTGTTTATAACAATCTTATTTAAGCGACCATGATCTAGGAAATGTAACATCATTTTGTCTCATCTTAGTTTCTATGCAGATGGAAGTTTACCTGGTTTTTCTAATACATTATTAGTCAAAACATTTCCCTTTATTAGCGCTTCTTGTGGTTTGTTCGATACTTATTCGATTTCAAATCAAGAAACATTATTGCTTTTAAAATCAAGTACTCATTACTCGAATGAGGTTTTACAACATTTTTAACAAAATGTTAATTACCAAGTAAAACAAGTTAAGTCTCTTATCTTTAAGATTAAGCCTCTTAACTTTTAAAAATCAGTAAACCATTCTCTTTACCTCTCTTAAAACGTTATACCTAACTTCTCATAAAGCTAGTATAACTCTTCTTTATTATCACACATAAAGTCAGTTACCTTTTAAAACCACAAAACATTTTACACATGCACGTCTACCGCATTTACATAGTTATACACATATCATGCTAGAAAAGGTAGGAAGAGGTTCACATACCTCGCGACGATTATCGACTAATAGCAAAACGCTCCAAGTACCTCAAACCGTCGGCTACTCCTTAAGCCAAGTAGATCGCGCCACGCATGGTACTTCAACCTATAAGGCCACAAGGCGCTTATTAACATCTAGGTCTAATCGTAGAACATTCTACAGAAAATTCGAAGACTCTCCCCGCGCGTAAATCTCCTTCTCTATCGAGGCCGGCTATCAAGCCAACAAGGGGGGGGGGGGTTTATACATCTAACCGGACGTGTACAATTCTACTCCACAGTAATGCTACACAAGTCTCATGTCTGATACACCCTATGTAATTACATTCGATTCTCTTTCTTTATATTCAGCTTAAGTCAAAAGACATTGCCGCAAAGCTAGGTTCGATTCTATATATAGTATACTTCAACTATATAATCTTACAACATGTAATTTCCAATTACAATAAGGACAAGATATTACCTCGATAAGCCCAAAATTATCCTAGTTTAATGTCGCTCCTGAGCAACGTTTAGCTCCAACTCCGTGCGCTCCAACCCGCTCCAAACCACCCTTAGAAGTTCTAACCAACTTCTACTTAATACTCCAACTATCTATGGAGATTTTCCTTAGGGTTTCGTTTTTGTGACTGACGGGAAGTATAATAGTATTTCTGGGCTTTTCGTATAAGTGTAACCTTGGAATACTACAAGGTATAAGGCTAAGGTAATTTGGGTATAGTAACAATACTTTTGAGAGTATTTCTACCAAGAGGGGGGGTATTTATACGAGACAACACCACAAGGGGGGGGTGTATACCCCTCGGCCTACCCCACTAGGGGGGGTACTCTCTGTTATACCCCGTATTTCCAGAGTATGTACGTAAGGGAATACGTACAAAAGTCTAGCCTTAAAGTTTAGACACTAGATGTTTTTTTGGGCACAACTCCCTAAAAGAATCGTTTTCCGACGAAACGTTTCCACAACTTTCGTAGGGTAAATTCCGGCTATGTCATTTCTAATTTTTGCGGATTTTTCCGAGAGACGAAACACTTTGGACCAACGAGAGGGCGACACTTGTCACCCTCTCATTGGTGGACTTGTGGCGGAATTGAGCCGATTTGGATGACATTTTTTGTCAAGTAGTTGGTAGGATATTTTGTGTGCAAGTTGGCTAAGGACACTTGCCCTAATCTTGACCATACACTTGCCTTGCACTTGGCATAATCTTGGCCATTGGTTGGCCATCCCTTGACCTATAAATACCCCTCTTGAGATGAAGAGTTCTTCATCCACAAAAGCTTTCCAAGTCTAAAATCCTTCCCTCTCCTTTGATAGCCATTTCGTCCAAACACCTCCCCCCCCCTTTGAGTAAAGCTTGGCCGAGGGCCCCCCCCCCCCTAGCCTAGCCGAAATCTACCCCCCTCCCTTGGTAGAAAAGTTGCCTTCTAGTATTGTTATAATGCCCAAAATACCCTAGCCCAAATCCCTTAGTACTTAGTAGAAGTTGTGAAGAACTTCTAAGGTTTCTTGAGCTATCGGAGCGCATAACTTAGGAGCTAAGCCTCGCTCAGATCGACTTATATCTAGGATATTATTGGGCTTACCGAGGTAAATAATCTTGTCCTTCCTTTGTAATTTGAGAATACATCCGTAGAAGTATAAGAATAAGTATGAATACTTAGAAGGATATTAAAGAATAGAATTGAATCATATCACAGTAGAAGGGTTTAAAAGAAGAATAATCAAATCAGATTTACTTAGAATCGTTTTCACAAAGACTTGAGTAGCTCACCGGGTAGGGAAGTGCTGCCCAATTTTCCGTAGGATAGAGAACCCTCGCTTAGAACTGCTTTTTGAGTAGTCAACATTGATAGGCGTGTCGACTATTATAGGTTGATTTCTGCGCGACATATTCAACTTGGCGGTGGTTTTCACGAGAAGGTATGTGATTCTTCCTAAAGCATGATATTTTAAAATATATATGTAGTACGGTAGACGCATACGTGTTAAGCGAATAATAACTACGGCAATGTCTTTTGACTTAAGCCTGAATAATACTTACGGCAATGTCTTGTGACTTAAGCCTGAATAATAAGGATCTGAAAGCATTTCAAAAGAATACTGAATCATTTTTAACAGAAGAGAACAAATTGGTTTTTAAAACAGAAGCTTAAGAGTTATACTAGCTTTATGGGAAGTTAGGTATAACCACTTAAGAATGATAAAGGAACAGTTTACCTATGTGTTTATAACAGACTTATATTGATTTGTGAAATGAATAATAAGATGGTTTGATAAGTAGACATGATATGATGCTATGTGTGTTAGTGTCTTGTAACGCTTGTATAAAAGAGTATTCTTGTTGTGCTTATGTTGTTTAACGATAAGCTGTTATGTTAGTGTAATATCACTCACCTCTTGACATGTTACCGGGGGTTAAGCTGCCCTCCGATGCGGGGTAGACTCAGGCGGTCTGGGACCATGATTCGAGAATACCTCATGCGGGTCCAGGAGACCTATGCGAGCTACGGAGTTCCGTGTTAGTGATGCGGGTTATACCTCATGCGTCGTGTGGCCATGCGGACTACGAGTCCAGGCGATGCCGAGGAGTAGCTACCCTCGATGCGGGTTATATACCCTACGCGGCCTACGTGAGTGGCCTACGCGACTACGGAGTCCGTGATTAGGCTTGCTTGGTGATACTACGCAATTGGCCTGCCGATCATTCGCACTAGAAACGACTATTACGATTTACCTATTGTTGCTCTTTTTTATGATGTTGCATTATGTGCTTTTACCTTGGTTTTTTCATACATACTTACAAAACTGATTTTAAAATGATATGTTTTCATTTAAGTACTTTACAGTTTCGCATACTTAGTACTGTTGTAATCGACTCCTTCTGGGCCGCTCACGCCGCAGTAAGGCAAGTGCTAGATCCACATCCTTAGGATCTCTTTGCATTGGTGTGAGCTCCATCTTCTCGGAGGCTCTACTTTTGGTATGATCTCCCAGATTGTAGATAGTTTGTACATTCAGGGTATGGCGGCCCCGTCCCGCCATAGTTGTTTACTTCCTTAGAGGTCTGTAGTCCTATTGTACATTTGGGATGTAACTGCAAAACTTGGGTTATTTATATATATATGCCGAAAGACAAGCTTTTCTTCAGTTAAACTGTGTCTCACTTTACAACTGTTTCATGTCTTGTGTTTATATTCGTGATTACTCGATGTATGACTACTGGTGCGGGTAAGGCACGATCCACGAATTCCGAATGGGTCGTGACAAAAGTGGTATCGTGAGCGATTAATCCTCGGAAAGTGTCTACGCATCCGTATCTAGTAGAGTCTTGATTATCGGTGTGTTGTGAACCACACCAATAATCGAGAGGCTATAGGATATTTAGGATTGGTTTCCATTCTTCTCATTACGAGATCGTGCCTTAGAGGCGTGTTATAAGTCGGACCTTCTAACGTATCCCTTTTTCAGTGATTATGCCTCCACGTAAGGCAACCCGCCTGAATGGCAAGGCAGCCGAGGAGGCGCTAGTGGGACACCTAGAGTCACGAGGCTCGGCCCGCCTATACGAGACGGCGAGTTCTACGACGCCGCCGACCTGGTGAGGGTTTAGGGCGCGGCGGCCTGACGAGACCACAAGACCTACACCTCCATCCACACTGGAGCGGATGAGATGGGCTCTGAGAGATGGCCCGCCATCGCCAGAACGTGGCATACGAGGACAGCCGATGCGGCAGTTCAGCCCCACGTCGTACCGTGGTTCACCCGAGGCAGAGTTTGAGGCTACGAGACTTCACGAGTCAGAGCCCGCGAGTTTTACGGTCGAGGCCGAGGATGATCCGCAGGAGTTCATCCGTCGCCTCTGAGGATTTTGAGAGTGATCGGGACGCCGAGACTGAGTCCGTGATCTTTGGTTCACATAGGCTGCGTGATACCGCAGTCGATTGGTTTGATTCGTGGGAGTTATCCCGGGGAGAGCACGCGTCCCCAACTACTTAGGATGAGTTCTCAGAGGCTTTACTCACTCACTTCTTGCCTCCACAGATGAGGAGGGCGCGGGCTGATAGATTTTTACTGCTGAGGCAGAGAGGACGACCGCCGTGAGTACAATGTCGAGTTTGATTCATCGGCTCGATATGTCCCAGCGTTAGCAGATATGGAGGATAGGTGCACCGCCACGTCACCGCTAGATGATTATATGGCCGAGTCATATGCGGTGTTTCTTCACCGAGTATGGACATTACCCGCATGCAGGCTCATGCTCTTGGATGCGAAGAGCGTAGAGACCGACGGGTTGACCGGCAGCAGCAGAAGAAGACCAGGACGGCAGGGTCTTTTGGTGGCTATCGTGGTGGGCGGCCTCAACATCAGTCTAGATTTGCACCACAGCCAGCTCAGAGCACTCCTGCACCGTCCTCAGCATAGCCAGGATATTCGAGGGCAGACCAGGGCCCCAGGACTTCAGACGTCCGAGCGGCAGAGTATCGCCGACGACCACCTCGGTGGCCGATGCGTAGATCCCACTTCGGAGTTGTGGTGCTACGGGAGCTTGTTTGATTGTGGCAGCGGGGTCACTATGCGGAACCGTCAGACCAAGGCGATCGCGATGGTAAGTCACTACGAGTTCTTTCGGTCTTCTTCATCCTCGACTACTCGCCGAGGCAAGGTACTCATGGACCAGCGGTGTCGCGGAGGTCGTGGCGGGTCGATTCTAGCGGTCCTCGGAACGCATTTATTCTTTGTCCAGCGACAGATCGTGAGGCCTCACCGATGTCGTCACGGTACCTTATCGGTTCGGGTTTGATGTGTATGCTTTGATAGATTCGGGTTCTACTCTCTCCTATATATCTCCCCTTGTTGCTAGTAGGATAGGGATAGAGCCTGAGTCCATAGACCCGTTCGAGGTAGCTACGCCGATGGGTGATTCGGTGGTAGCTCGGCGGGTATATAGAGCTTGTCTGTGACCATTTGATCGTCGGACCCTAACCGACTTGATAGAGTTGGAGATGATTGACCGGCGTGATCATAGGGATGGATTGGCTAGCTTCTTGCTATGCCAATGTAGGCAGAGAGAGAGTAATGCGGTTCCAATTTCACGAGGCCGGTTGTTGAGTGGGAGCACGCGACGTATCGCCGAGGGGTAGGTTTATTTCCTACCTCAAGGCTAGGAAGATGGTACAGAAGGGGTACATCTACCATCTCGTTCGGGTGTTTGATACTGAAGCTGCGGTGCCAGATTTTCCGTCAGTTCCAGTGGTCAGAGAGTTCCCAGACGTGTTTCGGATGACCTCGGGTATCCCTCCTGAGAGGGAGATCGAGTTTTGTATAGATGTGTTGCCAGACACTCGGCCTATTTCCATTCCGCCATACAGAATGGCACCTGCCGAGTTGAGAGAGTTGAAGGATCAGCTTAGAGACTTGCTAGAGAAGGGCTTCATCAGACCTAGTGTTTCTCCCAAGGAAGCGCGTATTGTTCGTGAAGAAGAAGGGCGGGGCCGCGCATGTGTGTTGATTACGGTGAACAAGGTGACCATTAAACGATACCCCTTCCCGAATTGATGATTTGTTCGACGATTGCGAGTGGCGAGATGTTTCTCAAGATTGATCTGCGATCGGGCTATCATCAGTGCGAGTCGAGAGGTGGATGTCCCAGGATCGCATTCGGACGATGCGGGCATTATGAGTTCAGTCATGTCTTTTGGGTTGACCAATGCTCGTGGTATTCATGGATTTGATAAACCGAGTGTTCAAACCATTTTTGGACACGTTTGTGATAGTGTTCATCGATGATATCTTGGTTTATTCTCGCTCAGGCGTGAGCACGCGAGCATTTGAGGCTATCTTGTGATTCTCGAAGCGGCGGTATGACGCCAAGTTTTCCAAATGTGAGTTTTGGTTAACCGGTGGCTTTTCTTGGGCATATTGTCGGCGATGGTATTGGTAGATACGGCCAAGATCGAAGCGATCGAGTTGGCCTAGACCTACTACTCGGCGAGGTTCGCGATTTCGGGCCTTGCGAGTTATTATCGGTTCGTAGAAGTTTGCTTCTATCTGCACCATTGACTAGGTGACTCGTAGCAGCCAAGTTTGATGGGTGATGCTTGTGGCGAGGTTTCGATTCTTTGAAAAGAAGGCGACGACCGCCTCGTTCTTACTCTTCCAGAGGGTCCAGACGGTTATGTTGTGTATTGCGATGCGTCAGGCATCGGGTTGGGATGTGTGTTGATGCAGCAGGGCAAGGTTATAAGCGTATGCATCCCGCGGTGAAGAAACACGGAGGAACTACCCGCGCGATTTGGAGTTAGCGGCGGTGATTCACGCCAAGATGCGGAGGCACTATTTGTATGGGGTTCGTGGATATTTATACAGACCACAAGAGCCTCGGTATATCTTCACAGAGGAGTCGAACTTACGGCAGAGGCGGTGGTTAGAGTTGCTTAAGGATTACGATGTTGATATCCCGTACCACGGGAAAGCCAATGTTGTGGCGTATGCTCTTAGTCGTAGGTCGATGGGAGCCTATCGGATGTGCGGCTAGAGAGGAGGGACATGGTTCGTGATTTGCATCGATTAGCGAGCCTTGATGTCCATTTGATTGATTACGATAGCGATGGGGTTCGAGTTCGTGAGGTTGCCGAGTCTTCCATCGTCGAGGAGGTGAAGAGGCGATTCGAGGATCGATTTTGACACGTTATCGTGATCTGACTCTTCGTGAGGGCAAGGGTCCTTTTGAGTAGCACTGATGGGGTGCTAAGGTTTGAGGCGAGTTGTGTGTTCGGATGTTTGAGGACTTGGCGAGTTCTTGGGGAAGCACGGTAGCGGCGTTACTCTATCCATCGAGTCGACCAAGATGTACCACGACGCATATCGTGTATTGGTGGGATGGCTTGAAGAGGGGCGTTGCGAGTTCGTAGCTCGATGTCGTGTTGTCGGCGGTGAAGGTAGAGCACGAGGCACGGTGGTTTATTCTGACGATAGAGATTCCGACGGAAGTGGGAGGTGATCAACATGGACTTCATCACCGGATTACCTCGCACTCGGAGGAGACATGATTCTATATGGGTTATCGTCGGCGGTGTGAAATCAGCCCACTTTCTTCCCGTCGGGGCGACTTTTAGGTGAGGATTATGCCGACTATATATCCGAGTGATCGCCGATCGCATGAGTCCCTATTTCGATCATATCGAGATAGGAGCCCGGTTCTGGCTAACCGGAGGTCTTTCGAGAGGGTTTAGGGGCGCAGTGAGCACGAGTCGCATTCCATCCACGAGCAGACGGACGGCAGCGCACTATCCGACTCTAGAGGATAGGCTGCGAGCTGTGTTATCGACTTCGGGTAGCCGGAGGATCATTTGCCTCTAGTTGAGTTTGCATACAATAATAGCTACCACTCAGGTATTCGGATGGCGCCTTATGAGGCCTTGTATGAGAGGAAGTGCAGATCGCCTATAGGTTGGTTCGATGTGGCGAGTGCGGCTAGTGGGACGATTTGGTGCGGCGGCGATGGATAAGGTGAAGCTTATCCAGAGAGGTTCTTGGCGGCTCGAGTCGGCGAAGTCATATGCAGATCATCGTCGTCGGCATCCGAGTTCGAGGTTCATGATTGGGTTTTCTAAAGTGTCACCCATGAAGGGTGTGATGAGATTCGGGAAGAAGGGAAACTCGGCCCAGTACATCGGGCGTTTCAGATTGTCGCGAGGTAGGCAAGGTTGCCTATGAGTTGGATCTGCCGTCCGACCTGGAGGCAGTGCATCCGGTTTTTCACGTATCTATGCTGAGGAGATGTATCGGGGATCCATCTAGGGTACACCCGATTGACGATGTCCAGGTGACCGAGGGGTTATCGTATGAGGAGATTCCCATAGCGATAATCGATCGTCAGGTTAGGCGTCTGCGGACGAAGGACGTGGCTTCCGTCAAAGTCTTGTGGCGGAACGAGCTCAGGGAGGAGATGACGTGGGAAGCTGAGGAGGACATGAGGCAGAAGTATCCTCACCTATTCCCCACACCTCCAGGTAATTCACTTTCCTACTTGTAAGTTTTCATTATCGTTTATGCCTAAGTGTTGTTTTGTGGCCGTGTGTGGCATTTGCAAACTGTTTAAGTTATGAAGAATCTTATCGTTAACTGTCTTGGGAAGGAACATTCGGGACGAATGTTTCTAAGGAGGGGAGAATGTTATACCCCGTATTTCCAGAGTATGTACGTAAGGGAATACGTACAAAAGTCTAGCCTTAAAGTTTAGGCACTAGACGTTATTTTGGGCACAACTCCCTAAAAGAATCGTTTTCCGACGAAACGTTTCCACAACTTTCGTAGGGTAAATTCCGGCTATGTCATTTCTAATTTTTGCGGATTTTTCCGAGAGACGAAACACTTTGGACCAACGAGAGGGCGACACTTGTCACCCTCTCATTGGTGGACTTGTGGCGGAATTGAGCCGATTTGGATGACATTTTTTGTCAAGTAGTTGGTAGGATATTTTGTGTGCAAGTTGGCTAAGGACACTTGCCCTAATCTTGACCATACACTTGCCTTGCACTTGGCATAATCTTGGCCATTGGTTGGCCATCCCTTGACCTATAAATACCCCTCTTGAGATGAAGAGTTCTTCATCCACAAAAGCTTTCCAAGTCTAAAATCCTTCCCTCTCCTTTGATAGCCATTTCGTCCAAACACCTCCCCCCCCCCCTTTGAGTAAAGTTTGGCCGAGGGCCCCCCCTAGCCTAGCCGAAATCTACCCCCCTCCCTTGGTAGAAAAGTTGCCTTCTAGTATTGTTATAATGCCCAAAATACCCTAGCCCAAATCCCTTAGTACTTAGTAGAAGTTGTGAAGAACTTCTAAGGTTTCCTTGGAGCTATCGGAGCGTACAACTTAGGAGCTAAGCCTCGCTCAGGATCGACTTATATCTAGGATATTATTGGGCTTACCGAGGTAAATAATCTTGTCCTTCCTTTGTAATTTGAGAATACATACTGTAGAAGTATAAGAATAAGTATGAATACTTAGAAGGATATTAAAGAATAGAATTGAACTGTTATCACAGTAGAAGGGTTTAAAAGAAGAATAATCAAACTGTACTTACTTAGGACTTATTTCACTGATGAACAGAGTAGCTCACCGGGTAGGGAAGTGCTGCCCAATTTTCCGTAGGATAGAGAACCCTCTGCTTAGAACTGTTTTCAGAGTAGTCTGAACGTTGATAGACGTGTCTGACTATTATAGGTTGATTTCTCTGCGCGCGACATATTCAACTTGGCAGGTGGTTTTCGCTGAGAAGGTATGTGATTCTTCCTAAAGCATGATATTTTAAAATATATATGTAGTACGGTAGACGTACATGTGTTAACTGAATAATAACTACGGCAATGTCTTTTGACTTAAGCCTGAATAATACTTACGGCAATGTCTTGCGACTTAAGCCTGAATAATAAGGATCTGAAAGCATTTCAAAAGAATACTGAATCATTTTTAACAGAAGAGAACAAATTGGTTTTTAAAACAGAAGCTTAAGAGTTATACTAGCTTTATGGGAAGTTAGGTATAACCACTTAAGAATGATAAAGGAACAGTTTACCTATGTGTTTATAACAGACTTATATTGATTTGTGAAATGAATAATAAGATGGTTTGATAAGTAGACATGATATGATGCTATGTGTGTTAGTGTCTTGTAACGTTTGTATAAAAGAGTATTCTTGTTGTGCTTATGTTGTTTAACGATAAGCTGTTATGTTAGTGTAATATCACTCACCTCTTGACATGTTACCGGGGGTTAAGCTGCCCTCCGATGCGGGGTAGACTCAGGCGGTCTGGGACCATGATTCGAGAATACCTCATGCGGGTCCAGGGGACCCATGCGGAGCTACGGGAGTTCCAGGTTAGTGATGCGGGGTTATACCTCATGCGGTCTATGTGGCCATGCGGACTACGAGTCCAGGACGATGCCGAGGAGTAGCTACCCTCGATGCGGGGTTATATACCCTATGCGGGCCTACGTGAGTGGCCTATGCGGACTACGGGAGTCCAGGATTAGGCTTGCTTGGTGATACTACGGGCAATTGGCCCTGCTTCGATCATTCGCAGCCTAGAAAAGACCTGTTACAGTTTACCTATTGTTGCTCTTGTTTATGATGTGGCACTATGTGCGGTTACCTTGGTTGTTTCATACATACTTGCAAAACTGATTTTAAAATGATATGTTTTCATTTAAGTACTTTACAGTTTCGCATACTTAGTACCTGTTGTACTGACCTCCTTCGGGGGGCTGCGTTCATGCCGCAGGTAAGGGCAAGCAGGTGCTAGATCCACATCCTTAGGATCTCTTTGCATTGGTGTCAGGAGCTCCATCTTCTCCGGAGGCTCTACTTTTGGTATGATCTCCCTGTATTGTAGATAGTTTGTACATTCAGAGTATGGCGGGGCCCTGTCCCGCCATAGTTGTTTACTTCCAGAGGTGCAGTAGTCTATTGTACATTTGGGATGTAATCGCAAAACTTGGGTTATTTATATATATATGCCGAAGGCAAGCTTTTCTTCGATTAAAGCGTGTCTCACTTTACAACTGCTTTCATGTCTTGTGTTTATATTCCGATTACTACGATGTATGACTACTTGGGTGCCGGGTAAGGCACGATCCACGGACCGGAATGGGTCGTGACACTCTCGGCAAGGGGAGGAGCTCGGCCACAAGGCCTCACAAAGGGTGGAGAGGGGTGTTGGACGAAACACCACACAAGGAGGAGGAATTTTAGACTTAGGAAATATAGGAATGGATGAAGAAGTCTTCAAACTTAGGGGGGTATTTATAGGACAAGCCAAGGCCAACCAATGGCCAAGATCATGCCAAGTGCATAGCAAGTGTAAGGCCAAGATTGGGACAAGTGTGTGTGGGTCCCACTTTATCAATCAACACACAAAATATCCTACCAACTACACTCTCCAATTCGGCTCAAGTCCGCCTCACGCGTCATGAATGAGAGGGTGCCAAGTGGCGCCCTCTTGTTGGTCCAACACGTTTCGTCTCTCGGAAAAATCCGCAAAAATTAAAAATGACATAGCCGGAATTTTCCCTACGCAAGTTGTGTAAAACGTTTCGTCGAAAAACGACTCTAACCGGGTGTTGTGCACAAAATATTTCTGCCAAGCCACTTTAAAGTCCAAACTTTTCTACGTACGTCCTTACGTACATACTCTGGAAATACGGGGTATAACATTCTCCCCTCCTTAGAAACATTCGTCCCGAATGTTCCTTATAAGTCTCAAAACAAACGCGCGCCAGTATAGTCTTCACTACTATACTTACGAGAACAATCCTGCCCACATGGCCACAGAAACACCCGCGCAAATACCTCTATCCAAGTCCACGAGGAAACACCTCTAACATCACCACCAATACCTCTCTCGGGGTTCTAAAATATACTTCTTTCGCACCTTCTCTTTACAAAAGAAATGATCACATCTATGCTCGCTTCTTCCCTTACGTATCGTACCTTGCTTGTACACTCGAACTCTTACCACATTTCTGTTACTGCTTCAGTTTCCAAAACTCGGGGTTACTATCTCTAACGTGGTCATCATTAACTGGGAACACTCTGGATGGATCTCCGATACTTTTCTGCACATAGCAACACGAAAGACCGGACGTACTGCCTCCTAAGTCGGACGACAAATGCTAACATATAGGCAACCTGGCCTATCCCTCACATGAACTCAAAAGGCCCAAAGTAACTCGGGCTAAGTTTCCTCTGTTTTTCCAAAACTCGTCACACCCTATCCGGGGTGGTACCCTCAAGAAGACCGACCGTCAACCTGAACTCTAAGCGTCGTCGCCGCTTATCCGCACGATTTCTCTGAGCTGCCAAAAACCTCTTCTAGATAAGCCTCACTTATCCACGATGCATTGGAACAAGCCTGAACCAACTATCTGAACCTTGCCAACATCGAACCAATCGACCGGCAACTTACACTTCCGCCCTGCAAGGCGTCATAAAGCGACATCCGAATACTGAAATGGTAGCTACTAAAACACTCCCTCAACAGGAGACAACAATCCTTACAGCTACCCCTGAAATCCACACACTGGCCCGAGGGCGAATACGATACGGAGACTCACCTGAGTTCCTAATCCTGCCTGGTAAAACTTCCAGAAAAAGAAACAGCCGTAACCTGGGCTCCACTGTCTGTCATAAGGTAAAGGTAGGCACCCCGTGCAGCCTTACAACCTTTCTGATATAACGCCTCGCAACATACCACCGAGTACACGGTTTGGACTAAAAGATAAGACGGGCTGACCTCATCGGCCCGACTACTGATTGAACGCATCCACGAACTCGTACGCTGGTTAACTAAACTTGGGCCTAACACCCTCATAACCCTAACACAAAGCGGGACCACCACAAACTGACCCCACCACCATACAGGCCGCGGGTTGACCCGCAACGTGGCCTCAACCCGACCCGGCAACGCGCAAGACACTAGCTCCCCGAACCGGAAAACTCTCACTAATCACGTTACGAAAACCTAGCGGTCTTCTTAGCTCAACTACCCTCTTTCATACCACACTACTCAGGGACTTATCCCACAACCATAGCTCACGTGCACTATGCACTCCTATAAGGGTCAAACATAAACATACGTCTTTTACTCGAGATGGCCTTACCTCTAAGGTCTCCACGTATAAAACTCTAAGGCTCACACCTTCTCTATCCCCCAAATCTTACTTGGTTAACTAACCATGATTTCCTAATCACAATTTACACCATGCTATCTGAACATAACACTTAAGGTATACTCACCTTATCACATATACCAAACTCTAGAGGGTTAAAGATCTATCTCAGATTTCGCTTCACTCCTTAGTCGTTCTAATCAAACCCGCCCAGTAGCGCATAGCTAAGGAGGTGACGAACTACCCACCGATCCTAAAGGTGAGTCCTCCTACTAGGACACCCATTCGACCACGTGGCCGACGGCCGGTATCTGAGCACCAACAAAGACGACGTTCTCGGGATGACGTCATCACATGAACACCGGGAAAAATCGAATCCGGGCCGGAACCTACGTAGCCGTGAACCGGAAGCTCGAGCTCGACCAACTCCTGCATACCCCGAACGTCCTGAAACCTGTGGAGGACCTTTCTGCACTGGTAGATGTGCATAATCTAATCTGCTGGTGAGGTGACTCGACTCGAAAGTTGCCAAAGGACCTTTACGTCCCGGCCTCTTCTCGTCGCCCGTTAACCCGTCGATCTCTACGTTTCTTGGCCGCGCGCACAAGCCCGCATACGTGCCATGCTCAAGCCTAATCAAGAATTACTCTCGCACAACCCTTTCTAAGATATTCATCAAGACTCGCGGTACATCGGTATACTCTCTGGTAGCCAAATCCATAGCTAGTAACACGGTTGTCTCTTCACAATCTATATTCTCTGTTTCCGGTCGTGGAACTGAAGGTTCAAATGTCATGGCCGCAGTAGGAACTGCTGCCGCCGTGCTAAACTCTGCTGGGGCTGGTGACATAGCATAACTCCCCGAACGAAGCACCTAACTCAGGTGATGGTTGGGCCTGTGCCCTCGTAACCCTCTGAACTCTACTCGCAGCTCCTCGCTTTGCGCCTCTGGGCGGGTTGCCTACGCGAGGCATAGCGGTAAGAAAGAAATACGTGAGAGGTCCAACTTACAACACAGCTCTAAGGCACGATCTCAGAGTGAGAAGAATAGAAACCAATCCTAAATATCCTATAGCCTCCTGATTATTGGTGTGGTGCACAACACACCGATAATCAAGACTCTACTGGATACGATGCGTAGACACTTTCCGAGGATTAATCGCTCACGATACCACTTTTGTCACGACCGAACCGGGCGTGGATCGTGCCTACCGGGCACCTAGTGATACAACATCAGTAATCAGTGAACATAAGACGATAACATGAAATAACAAGAAGTATGAAATAATAGTTCGAGAAAACTTGCCTTACGGCATATATATATAAATCAATTTAAAACCGAAACGATATCCCATTACAACTCGCCCACAACAGATTACTGCACCTCTAAGAATGATACGACAACAATGGCGGGACGGGGCCGCCATACCCCGAATGTAAATACCTACAACGACAGGACTATACCACTGATAAGCCTCGGAGAAACGGAGCTTCCCATACGTTCGCTGTGACCCTAAGAGCGAGGATCAACAACGGTGTGTACCTTTACTGCGGCATGAACGCAGCCGCGAAGAGTCGATAACAGTACCAAGTATGTGGCGAAAATCGTAAATGAAATCATAATAGTCTATAAAGCAGAGACATGTATGATAACCAAACTACGATTCACAATAAATATGCGATCATGTAAAGTCGTGGACTCACGCCTCAAAGTCATCACTCAAATGTAACTATGGGTCTCACGCCCATAACATCAATCATGCCGTGGAATACCTTTCCTCACCGGCGATTTATGATATAAAAGCACCAAGAAATACACATGAACACCGTGTCCCACGTGTCCTAATAAAACGATGCAGGGTAATGCGTAAGGCATAACCGACTACTAACACCTACAGTACTAACGTGGTCATAAATCAGATCATGATATCTGTCTTGCATCGCATGATCAAAGCCGGTCACTCGCCGCAGATCAAATGTGCGCGTCTAGCCACGAACTCTCGTAGCTCGCATAGGCCAACCTCATAGGCGCGTGAGGTATTCCTCGCATCGAGGGTAGCTACTCCGGCATCGCCCCGGACTCGCATCCGCAGCACAAAGACCGCATGACCCCAAGGGCCGCAAACTACCCTGGAACTCCCGTAGTTCCGCATGGATCCCCTGGACCCGCATGAGGTCTTCTCGAATCATGGTCCTGCATCGCTGAGTCTACCCGCATCGGAGGCGCCTAACCTCGGAAACAAGTCAAGGTGAGTGGTACAATACCAACATAACGGTGAGAGTCAAACAACTTTAAGCGCAATCGAGGAAAACCCCTTTACACAAAACATCACAAGATACTAACACACGTAGATCCTAGCATGTTTACTTATCAAATCAACAAGAAAGTATTACAAGGCTATCACAAACCAACACAATCAAGTTATACACACAAGGTACATTCTAATATATGATTAACAAGATCGGGTATCTATTCCCAAAGTACTTCATACATTATCTTTTAAAAGATACGTTACGTTTACAAAAGTCACACAATACGTAGTATATGAAAATAGAGTGATTATCTTTTGAAGTAAATCAAAACACTTCTCTTCAGTAAAATCAAGTAACAACATTCTTTTCCAAATGTTTCAAGTTTGCCTAATTTCAATTACTCAAGTTTCTCATTTTCAAAGGTTTCGTAGTTCATAATTTTAATCACTTAATGATATAATTCTCCTTTAAAAGCAATTTGAGAAACATATACGTCGATACGTGAGTAGGTTATTCTTGTTTATAACAATCTTATTTAAGCAACCATGATCTAGGAAATGTAACATCATTTTGTCTCATCTTAGTTTCTATGCAGATGGAAGTTTCTCTTGGTTTTCTAATACATTATTAGTCAAAACATTTCCCTTTATTAAGCCACGTGGTTTGTTCGATACTTATTCGATTTCAAATCAAGAAACATAATTGCTTTTAAAATCAAGTACTCATTACTCGCGAATGAGGTTTTACAACATTTTTAACAAAATGTTAATTACCAAGTAAAACAAGTTAAGTCTCTTATCTTTAAGATTAAGCCTCTTAACTTTTAAAAATCAGTAAACCATTCTCTTTACCTCTCTTAAAACGTTATACCTAACTTCCCATAAAGCTAGTATAACTCTTCTTTATTATCACACATCAAGTCAGTTACCTTTTAAAACCACAAAGCATTTTACACGTACGCGTCACTGTACTACATAGTTATACACATATCATGCTAGAAAAGGTAGGAAGAGGTTCACATACCTCGCGACGATTATCGACTAATAGCAAAACGCTCCAAGTACCTCAAACCGTCGGCTACTCCTTAAGCCAAGTAGATCGCGCCACGCATGGTACTTCAACCTATAAGGCCACAAGGCGCTTATTAACATCTAGGTCTAATCGTAGAACATTCTACAGAAAATTCGGCAGCACCTCCCCCCCCGCAACCGCGTAAATCTCCTCCTCTATCGAGGCCGGCTATCAAGCCAACCAGGGGGGGTTTATACATCTAACTGGACGTGTACAATTCTACCCACAGTAATGCTACACAAGTCTCATGTCTGATCTATGTAATTACATTCGCTTCTCTTTCTTTATATTCAGCTTAAGTCAAAAGACATTGCCGCAAAGCTAGGTTGATTCTATATATAGTATACTTCAACTATATAATCTTACAACATGTAATTTCCAATTACAATAAGGGACAAGATAATACCTCGATAAGACCAAAAATATCCTACTTTAATCACGCTCCTGAGCAACGTATAGCTCCAACACCGTGAGCTACAAACAGCTCCAAACCACCCTTATAAGTTCTAACCAACTTCTACTTAATACTCCAACTATCTATGGAGATTTTCCTTAGGGTTTCGTTTTTGTATCGTGGGAAGTATAATAGTATTTCTGGGCTTTCGTATAAGTGTAACCTTGGAATACTACAAGGTATAAGGCTAAGGTAATTTGGGTATAGTAACAATACTTTTGAGAGTATTTCTACCAAGAGGGGAGGGGTATTTATACGAGACAACACCACAAGGGGGTGTATACCTCGGCCTACCCACTAGGGGTACTCTCGACGAGGGGAGGAGCTCTCGGCCACAAGGCCTCACAAAGGGGAGGGGTGTTGGACGAAACACCACACAAGGGGAGGGAGGAATTTTAGACTTAGGAAATATAGGAATGGATGAAGAAGTCTTCAAACTTAGGGGGGTATTTATAGGACAAGCCAAGGCCAACCAATGGCCAAGATCATGCCAAGTGCATAGCAAGTGTAAGGCCAAGATTGGGACAAGTGTGTGTGGGTCCCACTTTATCAATCAACACACAAAATATCCTACCAACTACACTCTCCAATTCGGCTCAAGTCCGCCCCTCACGTCCGCAAATGAGAGGGTGCCAAGTGGCGCCCTCTTGTTGGTCCAACACGTTTCGTCTCTCGGAAAAATCCGCAAAAATTAAAAATGACATAGCCGGAATTTTCCCTTCGCAAGTTGTGTAAAACGTTTCGTCGAAAAACGACTCTAACCGGGTGTTGTGCACAAAATATTTCGGCCAAGCCACTTTAAAGTCCAAACTTTTCTACGTACGTCCTTACGTACATACTCTGGAAATACGGGGTATAACAGATGCTTCTCCCAAACTTCCGATACCAGGAGGTGTTGTGTGCTCACTTTCTTCAATGTCCATCAAGTTATCAGCATCTACGGGATGTTGAGAAGTTGGTGGATGAGGGGGAGGAGGGTTGGTTCCACCCGTACCTCTGTTGACCTCCAAACAAGTAGAATCTTCCTTATTGTTAGGGGGTACCTCAGTATTGCTTTTTTTTGGAGCTTCTTCATTGTTGACATCATCCCTCAGCTTCCTACACTTCAAATGGTTGTGTCCAAAAACCGCACAATGATAGCAAAAGTCCGGGTAATTCTCATAGTTTACCCTTTGAGTATACCTCCTGTTATCGGGGAGTTTGACGACAAAATCCATTATTGGCTCCTTGCTAACATCCACTTCCACTAGAACTCTTGCATAGTTCATTTTAGACCTTTCCTTAGTATATTGGTCCGTGTAAAGAGGTTTTCCTACACGTGAAGCAATCTTACTAAGGCCCGTTGCACTCCAAATAGAAAGGGGAATGTCCGGAAAAGTGACCCAAATAGGAATGTCCATGAATAAATCATCCGTTATTAGAACTCCTTTATTGATAGCCTTGAGCATCATGGTTTTCCCATAGACCATGTAAGGGCCTCCGTGAAGTACATTAGTGCGCTCCTCCTCCGTCATGAATTTGAACACTGTCCAGCCTTTGCCATATGGTATAATACGACATTTAACTCCCCATCCTTTCACAATGGTATTCAATGCTTCTCTTCCCGGGAAAGGACCCGTGAAGCAACCTATTAGGCAATAGCCCCATGTTTCTATGAAAGGAACTTCATCCTCAGCTTCTATATCTACTTCCGCCCCTTGTTGTTCAATAAATTGTAACTTCATACCTTTTTCCTCAATCCTAGTTCCCGCAAAGACTCCAGCATAAATCTTTTTGGGAGGGAAGGTACCTTTGCCATGGTTTGGGGGAAGATTGTTATGAGTTGTAGCCGCGGTAGGAATATGATGTGGTTTAGAAGATGCATTAGTGTGTAAATCATTGGGAGGCATTTCTGGAGGTATAGGCAGAGGGGGATGGGTAGAAGGAAATGATCTTGGGCCCGCGATAGGAGAGAGGATTCGCGTGCCATTTGGGAGGGTAGGGAATTTGTGTTGGGTTTCAGGAGGAATAGAAGGAAGAGAAAATAGAAGGGGTGAGGTATTGTGTAATTCAGAGAGTAGTGAAGGGGTATTAGATGAGAGAGGGGGTATGTTCAAGACTTTACTCGAATCCAAGGAAGTATTAAAGACGAAAGGTTTGTTGTGATTCTTGAGATTGACTCCACTTAGCAAACTAGCTAAAGTAGGGAAGGCTTCATTAGTGACACTTAAAAAAATCTGGGGTTGTTGTCTTAATACACGAGAGGACTTTTTGGATCCCGCGTCATTCAAGGCTGACCCCTCGGCTCCCGCGTTATTAATGGTCATGGAGTTCCTAGGCTCCTTGGAAATAGAATTAGCTTTGTTACTCACAACTGACTTGGCTCCTTGTATAACGGGAATAGTCAATGACCCATGGTTATCCACCTGACCCATCTTGGAAATCAGACCATCATAAAGACCCGTGCTTGTGAGTGAATCGTTGGTGCCCGCAGCATTAATGTGTGACGCCTCGGCACCCTCAATAATAACGTTAGAATCCTTGGGGAAAGAAATCCCTTCGTATCCCACATCTGACCTTGATCCTTGCATAGAGTGCATATTCCTAGTTTCATTGTTATCCTCCTGACCCGCCTTATCCTTCTGACCCAAGCCCTGACCCGGAATAGGAGGAGTCACATCATTTCCCGAGGCATTAAAGTTTGTTCTCTTGACACCCGCGTTAAACTTCTTGGGGATAAGAGTACCTTCAATGCTATCAACTGACTTTGATTCAAACAAGACGTGATTACTCTTGGACCCATGGACACCTGCCCGACCCGCCATGCACTTCGACCGCCATACGGCCGGTTTTGACCCGAGTATGCCATCGTGCCTTGTTTCACCAACTGCAATGTCTGGCCCAGATTTTAACCCTTTTCCAGCTATCCTGAGTGAATTACCAGGTAGTGTCGGGGTACTAATGCTTGAGTGACTGTCCTGTTCTTCCGAAATGATCCCGTTATCAACTAATTGGCCCGTGGAATGATCGACCACCATAGTAGTATTAGGGGTGTCAATGGCTTTCGGTAAAAGGCCTTGCCTGCCGGAAGTTCCGCCTTCAAATTCACTTATATCCAAGCTTTCAATTTCTATATTTTTGCCCCATTCATGTATCCTTTGTAGCATAGAATCGTCCACTACATTCTCTAATGGAAAGCGCGAGTCTGGCGTGACATGAACCAACACAGAAGGGTCTGAGATTGCCGGAATAAGATTTTCCTTGGCAATTGTTGGACTGCCGCCACTCTTTTTTTTCTTCCTTGTTCTAGCTTTAGCCGAACTGCCTGAACCTCCTGAATCATTGCTAGAGCGTGTGTAACGTTTAGACTTCTTTATATTGTGAACAATAACAATTAAACCATTGGGAAACAAACGAAAATCTTAGGGGAGGGAAGAAGAGGAAAAACCGAAGGAGCAACTAAGGGGAAACGTTGAGAGCGTTTTCTTAGTGAGAGAAACTTCTCTCTAACTCCTATAGATCTAAACACTTGAATGGCTAGGATGAAGGATTTTTAAAAATCAAGACTTGTGGTCCCATTGACTAAGTCAACATTGTCAAGCTCTTCAACTTGCAAGACTTGTCTTCCTAAAAATGGTCAAATGACCCTTTTGTCCTTTCTAAATGTTACACCCCGCATTTCAGGTCTAGCTTATGAGACCGTACGAAAGGAACTACGATAAAAAATTTAGAAAGATAGGGTGATGGACTGTTTTCGGACGGGTTTTAGTCAACTTGAAGGCGGTTTATGCCCTGTTACATCAGGAGTTTTTTTAGGTGTTTCAAAAGCCTGGTGTGTAGTCCGTTAAATCTAGTTCCCAACACAACAAACCATTCGTCGATAGGACATCAGAGTCAAAAGTTATGGAAGTTACAAGTTCGGTCGTGATCGTGCAAAGCAAGAGTTTCGGTTCGTGGTCGCACGCGGCCGGAATCTGAGGCGGCGCGGTTATGCTGAGGTTCGCTGAGGTTGCGGCGCGCCGAATGCAGGAATTCTCGAAGTGGAGCCTTGTGGCCGTGCGGCCGCGCCAAGGCGCGGATTTTGGTCGATGGAAAGTAATGAAATCGGGGATATTTTCGAAAAGGGCCCATGGGAGGGTGACAAGTGTCCCTCCCATCCTTTTGACTTAGAAAAGGGTCCTATTTTAGGGCCAAGTCTTGGAAGACTTGGTCATTTCATCTTAAAACCCTCCTAAGAAATCCTCTCCCTTTTCTCTCTAGGTTTTTGAAGAAAACCTAGCCTAAGGAAATTTGTTGGAGCGGCGGCAAGAAGGCAAAAAGTGGGTAAACTTGTGGGAAGCGCAGGTGGACGAGTTTGACGGGAAAGAAGTTGAAGAAAAAGGGCTTTTGTGGGCTATTCCAAAAGGTAAAAGTTTCCCCCTTCTCTTGGATATAAGTTATAATACTTGTTATAGTTGATTTAGACCACGTGAAACATGTATTAGAGATTGGTAAGTACTATGGATTTTTGAAGTCTAGAAATCCGAAATTGACATGATTGAGTCATTTGAATTTGAATTACAATTTGGTCGTTACCTAAAGTCGTCGCATGTTATCTACTAGAGGATTGTAGTAGCTTTAATCGATTTCGGCTTGATTACATGTCATACTAAATAACTTGGATTGAAAAGAAATTGGAAATGAGACTTTGTGTTGTTGTCCCTCAAATGTGCCGAATTGACATTGTAGTTTAGACTTGTTGGTATTGTGGGGCAGAATTTTACACGTCTTGTAGGCGTGTAATCCCATATTGTTAACTACTTTGTTGAGCCTTAAATGTGGCGTGGTTGGTTACCGAATTCGGCCTTGAAAAAGGTGGCAAAGTAAGTTGAAACAAAGGAAGTGCTGTCCAAATTTCCCTAGAATAAGGGGCTTTGCAATTAGAGTATTATACGTTAAAGCTAGGAGCTAATAGACGTATTATGCCCATTATAGGGTGAAGTACTACGAGTAGCATATTCTACTTGGAGGGTGGAAAAGGCAAGCAAGAGTATAGTACTTTGGAACAGTTTGCTACTTGTCGATAATCGTCGCGAGGTATGTGAACCTCTTCCTATCCTTTCTAGCATGATTATTTGTGAAATATATAGTGCGGTAGATGCACGTGTGTTAAAGGAATTCGATTTCCCTTTTTGTGCCTTAACTTGATATGAAGTGTAAAGGTCTTGATTGTGTGAAAAAGTAGTAAACTCCTATTCGTTAGTAATGGGTACTCGGTTGTTAAAGAATAAGCCCTCTTGGCCTCATAAATGCGTATAGTTGTAATTGGTTGGTTTAAAACATAAAGTGTTATAACGACTTTATGGGAAGTTTGTTATAACAACTTTATGTAGGTAAAGAAATGGTTTGTGGTTTTTAAAAGATAAGAGACTTGACTTATAAATGACTTAATGTGATATATTAAGGATATCTTGGTTTTCAAAAGTTAAGAGACTTTAAGTATGTTGAAAGTATTATTGATACTTGTTTTGTTGGAAAGTTTAGGTCTCTTGGTTATAAAGAAGTATGTAAGTTGCTAATGTATAAAGCTAGTATAACGGCTTTATGGGAAGTTGGTTATAATATCTTTATGGAAAGATAAAAAAAGTGGTTTACTCTAAGTAATTTAAGTATGTTAAATGACTTGAAATAACGAAAGGCAAATTAATTTAAAGGCATCAATTGCTTAAGGTTTTAAAAGAAAGAAGTCACTTGATTTAGAAGCCCGAAAACGTATTTTCTAAAAAGGTATTGTGACTTGTCTTGAAACGTAATTTCGACTTGATACTACGGTTAATAGTATCTTGGAAGTTTTATACTAAAAAGAGTCATTTGTTTTAAAGAATGAAAGTATGTAGTATTTTGGGGTTGAAACCCGAATTGTTGACATAAAATGAAAGTACGTTGAACTTTCCTATGCTTGTTGTGATAGCCTTTGTTGTGCAAGTGTTTGATTTTGTGCTACCGAGTCCCTCGATGGAGGGCCGACTATCTGTTTGATTGATGGACATACTGACACGTTGGGTGGCCCACGGGTATGCTTCCACGGTGAGTATTATCTTGTTGGTTGTTTGGACATACTGACACGTTGGGTGGCCCACGGGTATGCTTCCACGGTGAGTATTATCTTGTTATTTGTTTGGACATATTGACACGTTGGGTGGCCCACGGGTATGCTTCCACCGTGATTATTATCTTGTTATCTCCTTTGGGCATACCGACACGTTGGATGGTCCACGGGTATGGGCCCACTAGGCGGTTCCAGGGCCATGCTTATACCGAGGTGAGATGCCAGGGCATGCGGCCATTGTGCGGGTTAAATTCCCGGGTTGTACTTGAGTGATGATTTTACGGGCATGAGTCCCTGACTTGACATGACTGCTATATATATTGTGAACTGTAGTTTGGCTATCATACATGTCTCCTGTTTTATATAGACTGTTATGATTTCATTTACAATATTTTGATTTCACATACTGGTACTGTTATGCGACCTCCTTGGGCTGCGTTCATGCCGCAGTTGAGGTACATAGCTGGCGATCCGCACTCATGGATCATTGTTGATTCTCGGAAAGCTCCATATCTCGGAAGCTTGTCATGTGATGCAGTTCCTGAAGTTGTAGACTTTTGTACATTCAGGGGCATGACGGGCCTGTCCGTCATTATTGTTATAAAATTCTTAAGTGCATTGCTTTGTTGTGGCGGGGTTTGTAAAGGATGTAGCTGTTGAGTTTTCACTTATGTACAAAAAGGTAACCGTTTGGGTTGCTTTGTTTTCTTATTTCACTGTTTTTCTTTCATGAGTTTTTATTTCCTGATTTTCTCGATGTTGTATCACCAGGGTGCCCGGGTAAGGCACGATCGCGCCCGAGGTCGGTCGTGACAAAAGTGGTATCGAGCGATTAATCCTCGAAAAGTGTCTACAGACCGTATCTAGTAGAGTCTTGATTATCGGTGTGTTGTGCACCACATCTATAATCAGGAGGCTATAGGATATTTAGGATTGGTTTCCATTCTTCTCACTCTAAGATCGTGCCTTAGAGCTGTGTTATAAGTTGGACTCTCTCTGACGTATTCTTTGTATACCAGTGATGCCTCCACGAAAGCAACCGGTGCCCGGAAGCAGCGAGAGGAGGCTGTGAGTAGAAGCGACAGCGATCTCTACTGAGACCACGACACCTGAGCCTCCAGTACCACATCCTGGGGCAGAGGATATGTGTTATACCCCGTAGTTCCAGAGTATGTATGTGAGGACGTACGTACGAAAATACGACAGAAAAATTAGAAAGGAAGAAAGATGTGATTTTTCGACGGAAAAGTTTCCGGATTTTGTGAAGGAAAAAGGTTCGTTAATGGGAATAGGATTCCCAGATTTGGTATTCGGACTTTTTGGAATATTTGAGAATTATGGAATTTTATTTCCGGAATTGGTCACGTGGGGCCACGGGAGAAATTCTGGTTTTGTGGGGCCCACTTTTTTTTCGGTTTTTTGGCATTACGGTTTTTTTTTCGAGAGCGGAATAGTTTGGGCGAGTAGGGGCGACACGTGTCACCCTCTTGAGGCCGTGGGCGATTGATTGGAGTGTGTTGGGCGGTTTGAGTGGGACAAGTGGCTTGCCACTTGTCCCATTGTTATAGTGGACAAATGGTTGGCCAACTACCCACACACATGTACCCCATCCTCACCACGATTGCCTAGATCTTGGCCATTGATTTTCCTATAAATACCCATTGATTTCAAGACTTCTTCATCTACTTAAATGTTTCTAAGTCACAAAATCCCCTCTTATGTGGCTCTCGTCAAAATCCCCACTTGGTAGAAAAATTCTTCAAGTGTTGGTATAGTCCCAAATACCTTAGCCTAGTATTCCTAGTAGTTTTCCAAAGTTATTTCTAATATTAAGAGCCCGGAAATACTACTTTGTTCCTTTAGTCGCCAAACGAAGCCCTAGAAAAATCTTCATAGCTTAGATGAGGTGTTAAGAGAAGTTGTTTAGAAACTTCTAAGGGTTGCTTGGAGCGGGTTGGAGCGTAAGGAAGTGGAGCTAAACGTTGCTCAGGATCGACTTATAAACTTGGATAATTTTGGGCTTATCGAGGTAATGATCTTTATCCCCCTATTGTAAGTGGAAATTACATGTTGTAGTAGTTAATAATTGAGTATAAGATCTATTGGAAGAATCAGTATAAAGAATTGAACTGTATTTACATAGGACTGTGTTTACAGTAGACTTGTAGTATTCCTGTGAAGTAGAATTGAACACGTCCGGTTAGACGTGTAATCCCCTGGGAGTTGTTGGCCTGGTAGCGGGCCTTGATAGGGGAGGAGATTTATGTGATTGCGGGGAGGGAGGTGCTGCCGAATTTTCCGTAGAAATATTCTACGAAGAGAACTAGAAGTTAATAGGCGTTTTATGGCCATTATAGGTGGAAGTACTACGAGTAGCGTATTCTACTTGAAGGGTGGAAAAGGCTAGCAAGGTTGTAGTACTTGGAGCATTTTGCTAATTGTCGATAATCGTCGCGAGGTATGTGAACCTCTTCCTATCTTTTCTAGCATGATATGTTGTGAACTATGTAGTACGGTAGACGTACATGTGTTAAATGAATTTGGTTGGTTTAAAACATAAAGTGTTATAACGGCTTTATGGGAAGTTTGTTATAACAACTTTATGTGGACAAAGGAATGGTTTGTGGTTTTTAAAAGATAAAAGACTTGAGGTGAAATAATAAGGACTTGGGTTGTGTTAAAAAGTTGTGAAACCGCTTTAAGGAGAAATGGGTAATTGGGTTTTAAAAAGAATAATGTTATATTGATTTCGGAAATGAGTACAAGTATCGAACAAACCACTGCAACGTTAATAAAGGAAAATGTATTGACTAATTAATTATTATTAAAACTAGTAGAAACCTCCATCTGCATAGAAGCTAAGATAAGACAAAATTGTATTACATTTTCTAGATCATGGCTGCTTTAATAAGATTGTTATTAACAAGAATAACCTACTCACACATAAGGCATATGTTACTCAAATTGTTTTAAAAGAGAATTATGTTATTAAGCGATTAAGATTATGAACCACGAAACCTTTCGAAAATAAGAGTCTTGAGTATTTGAAATTAGGCAAACTTGAACTTTTGGAAAAGAAGGTTGTTACTTGTCTTTAAAAAGGAAAATTATTTTGGTTTACTTACAATAATAGTTACTCTATTTTGGATACTACGAGTGTTGGTATCAGGTGACTTCTTGTGAAAGAATGGATATTTGTAAGAGAATTGAAGTATGGTAATTTGCTTGTGCTTGCTTGTGATAGCCTTGTTGTGTAAAAGTTGTATTCCTATGCTACCGCGTCTCTCGATGGAGGGCCGGTATATTGTGTGTTGTTACATGGACATGTGCGCAGATGAAGAATTAGGGGCATGCGGCCATGCGGCGTTAATCACGGTATATTGTTATTGTTGTTACATGGACATGTATACGCAGATGAAGAATTCCGGGCATGCGGCCGTCGCGGGTTAATCACGGTATATTGTTATTGTTGTTACATGGACATGTACGCCGATGAAGAATTCCGGCATGCGGCCGTCTGGCGGGTTAATCACCGGTATATTGTTATTGTTACATGGACATATACGCACCGATGAAGAATTAGGGGCATGTGGCGTCTGGCGAGGTTGATTACCCGATATATTGTTATTGTTGTTACATGGACATGTGCACCGATGAAGAATTAGAGGCATGTGGCGTGCGGCGGGGTTGATTACGATATATTGTTATTGTTGTTACATGGACATATCGCACCGATGAAGAATTCGGGGCGGTGGCTATCTGGCGAGGTTGATTACCCGATATATTATTATTGTTGTTACATGGACATGTCGCAGATGAAGAATTAGGGGCATGTGGCTACGCGGCGGTTGATTACAGATATCTTATTGTGCATCTGGACATGTCTACACCTATGGAGAATTTCGGGGGCATGTGGCCATGATGCGGGCATGATTGATATTGTGGGCGTGAGACCCTTGGTTATATTTGAGTGATGATTTTGAGGGCGTGAGTCCCTGCTTTGACGTATGTTGCTTTTATGTCGTGGCGTAGTTTGGTTATCATACATGTCTCTGTTTTATTTAGCTACGTTATTATTTAGTTTACAATATTTTCAGTTTCAAATACATGGTACTGTTATCTTGACCTCCTTGAGGGCTGCGTTCATCCGCGGTAGAGTACATCGGTTGTTGATCCTCACTCTTGGATCACGATTCGTGTATTAGGAAGCTCCGTTTCTCGAGGCTTATCTTTTAGTATGTTTCCCGAGTTGTAGGTTCTTGTACATTAGGGGTATGGCGGGCCATGTCCGTCATAGTTGTTGTTACACTCTTAGAAGTGCATGTCTTGTTGTGGGCGGGGTTGTAAAGGATGTAATTCAAATTCTGTATATATGCAAAAGGCAACCGTTTTGGTTGCTTTATTTTCTTTTATCTTGTTTCAGATCTGTATGTTTTATTTCCGGTGGTTTTTCTTTGATGTTGTATCACTAGGGTGCCCGGGTAAGACACGATCGCGGGCAGTGGTGGTCGTGACAAAAGTGGTATCGAAGCGATTAATCCTCGGAAAGTGTCTGCACCGTATCTAGTAGAGTATTGATTATCGGTGTGTTGTGCACCACATCTATAATCGGAGAGCTGCGAGATATTTAGGATTGGTTTCCATTCTTCTCACTCGAGATCGTGCCTTAGAGTGTATTATAAGTTGGACTCCTCGGCGTATTCTTTTCACTCGTTATGCCTCTACGAGCGAGCCGAGAAGGCAAAGCGGCGAGAGAGAGTTGCGAGTAGAGCACGAGAGGTTACGAGGCAGGCGATCATTATCCGAGACAGCGCTTCATTCGGGGTTCTGCGGCGCCGTTAGCCCTGAGAGAGTTTAGAGCGTGCGGTAGCCACGAGACCACGATACACGAGCCTCTAGTCCCACGGCCAGGAGCGAGAGGATAGGAGTTACAAGGAGATGGCCCGATTACTAGCTAGTCCGGTGGTGGGAATGAGAACGACGAGGCGGTGGTTCCGGCGGTACGATAGTTCACCCTAGATCCGATAGTTTTGAGATTTGGGACTTCTTGAGTTGCGATCCACCCGAGTCCTATGGATTGAGCGAGGAAGATCATCGAGGAGTTTATTCGGCGATTGCGGCGGATCATGAAAGTGATCAAGACCTCGAGGCATTCTTACACACTTGCGCCTCGCGGATGAGGAGAGCTCGGGCGAGATAGATTTATGGGGTTGAGGCGAGCAGGCGGGCGATTCGGGAATACTGAGATAGAGTTTGACTCACGGGCTCGTTATGACCCGCGTTAGTGGCGCACATGGAGGATAGAGTGCACGATATATCACAGGACATGGCGATTATCTAACAGAGTTGTACAAGTAGCTCTTGATCGAGACATGGACATTGCGCGTCTGAGCTTACGCGCGTGACCGAACGTGAGTCAGCGGAATGGCGAGATTAGCGAAGAGGGCGAACAGCGAGGTTCTTTGGTGACTTTCGAGGCGGACCGCCTCGAAGAGCTAGTTATGCACCGCCCGATGCAGTGGTCCTCGCGGACTTCGGGCGTTCGGGGTATTTAGGAGTTGGTCGAACTCGGGGTTTAGTTCCGATTTACATAGGTTCTAGCGATCGATTGATTTTCCCTCGGTGTCCACTATGTGATGCGCGTTATCCGAGAATGTCGTCTTTTGCTAGTACTTGTTTTACCGGCGCCGTCGAGCCGTGTGAGAGAAGAATGTCCTAGTAGGAGGATACGGTGGGATGACTTAGCCTACAGTCGATTGCGGTCGGTGGTTCGGAGAGGAAGGGGTGTTAGCTGAGGCCACCCCGTCGGTATGGCCGTTGTGATAGGTGTTCTTATGGGAGTGTCGTACTACTTAGATAGCTTGTTAGGCTTGCGGCCAGCAGGGCTTTTGAGAAATTGTCCGAACAGAGGTGGCGCGGATGTTACGACTCAGCCTTCGGGATCAGTGGCTGGTTCATCACCGTCTGTAGTTATGCGCCATGAGCGAGATTTGATTAGGCGGCAAAGGGAAAGTGAGGCGATGAGTTCTGAGAGATATCTTGACCTTAGAGACTTGTTTAGGTCGTTATGGTAGATCGTGTGAGTGCTATGTTCGGTTAGCATTGTGTAAGTTGTGATTAAAAACATGGGTAGTTGAAAAGGGTAAGTTTGGGGGTAGGGAAGAATGGTGAGCCTTAGAAGTTTGATATGATTGAGATCTTAGATGCGAGGCCATCTTAAGTGAAAGATTTACGGTTAATCTTTGTCAGAATGTGTAGTACGTGGAGTATTAGCGTGATGATTCCATGAGTAGTGTGAGATAAGAGTGGTAGCTTTCTTGATGTGAGTTAGTAAGTTTGTTCCGGATTGGGGAACAAGAGAGTCTGGTGCGATTATGGGTCGGGTTGAAGACCATTCGCGGGTCAACCCGTAGCCCGGAATAAGGTGGGGTCAGTTCGAAGTGGTCCCGCCAGGTGGTAGGGTCGCGAGGGTGCTAGGCCCAAGTTTAGGTAACCATCGTACGGGTTCATGGATGCGTTCGACCAGAATCGGATCGTGAAGGCCGGGAATGGCCTTAGAGGAAATTGAAGCAGTAACTGAAGGGTGGAATGTGTACTAGAGGTGATTCCTCGTTAGTTTGGATTTGAGTTTTGCGTGCATGTTATATTCTGGCCATTGGTGGCATGATCAGTTTTGTAAGTGTAATAGTGAAGACTATACCGGCGCAAGTACGTTTGGAGACTTAGAAGGAACATTCGGGACGAATGTTTCTAAGGGGGGAAGAATGTTATACCCCGTAGTTCCAGAGTATGTATGTGAGGACGTACGTACGAAAATACGACAGAAAAATTGGAAAGGAAGAAAAATGTGATTTTTCGACGGAAAAGTTTCCGGATTTTGTGATGGAAAAAGGTTCGTTAATGGGAATAGGATTCCCAGATTTGGTATTCGGACTTTTTGGAATATTTGAGAATTATGGAATTTTATTTCCGGAATTGGTCACGTGGGGCCCACGGGAGGAAATTTACGGTTTTGTGGGGCCCACTTTATTTTCGGATTTTGGGCATTACGGATATTTTTTTTTTCGGAAGATGGAATAGTTTGGACGAGTAGGGGGCGACACATGTCACCCGCGAGGCCGTGTGGTAGATTGATTGGGTGTGTTGGGCGGTTTTGAGTGGGACAAGTGGCTTGCCACTTGTCCCATTGTTATGGTGGACAAATGGTTGGCCAACTACCCAGACACATGTAACCCATCCTCACCACACACTTGCCTAGATCTTGGCCATTGATTTTCCTATAAATACCCCATTGATTTCAAGACTTCTTCATCCACTTAAATGTTTCTAAGTCACAAAATCCCCTCTTATGTGGCTCGTCCAAATCCCCTTGGTAGAAAAATTCTTCAAGTGTTGGTATAGTCCCAAATACCTTAGCCTAGTATTTCTAGTAGTTTTCCAAAGTTATTTCTAATATTAAGAGCCCGAAAATACTACTTTGTTCCTTTAGTCGCCAAACGAAGCCCTAAAAAATCTTCATAGCTTAGATGAGGTGTTAAGAGAAGTTGTTTAGAAACTTCTAAGGGTTGCTTGGAGCGGGTTGGAGCGTAAGGAAATGGAGCTAAACGTTGCTCAGGATCGACTTATAAACTTGGATAATTTTGGGCTTATCGAGGTAATGATCTTTATCCCCCTATTGTAAGTGGAAATTACATGTTGTAGTAGTTAATAATTGAGTATAAGATCTATTGGAAGAATCAGTATAAAGAATTGAACTGTATTTACATGGGATTTGTGTTCTGATGACTTGTAGTATTCCTGTGAAGTAGAATTGAACACGTCCGGTTAGACGTGTAATCCCCTGGGAGATGTTGGCCTGGTAGCGGGCCTTTATAGGGGAGGAGATTTATGTGATTGCGGGGAGGGAGGTGCTGCCGAATTTTCCGTAGAAATATTCTACGAAGAGAACTAGAAGTTAATAGGCGTTTTATGGCCATTATAGGTGGAAGTACTACGAGTAGCGTATTCTACTTGAAGGGTGGAAAAGGCTAGCAAGGTTGTAGTACTTGGAGCATTTTGCTAATTGTCGATAATCGTCGCGAGGTATGTGAACCTCTTCCTATCTTTTCTAGCATGATATGTTGTGAACTATGTAGTACGGTAGACGTACATGTGTTAAATGAATTTGGTTGGTTTAAAACATAAAGTGTTATAACGACTTTATGGGAAGTTTGTTATAACAACTTTATGTGGACAAAGGAATGGTTTGTGGTTTTTAAAAGATAAAAGACTTGAGGTGAAATAATAAGGACTTGGGTTGTGTTAAAAAGTTGTGAAACCGCTTTAAGGAGAAATGGGTAATTGGGTTTTAAAAGGAATAATGTTATATTGATTTCGGAAATGAGGACAAGTATCGAACAAACCACTGCAGCGTTAATAAAGGAAAATGTATTGACTAATTAATTATTATTAAAACCAGTAGAAACCTCCATCTGAATAGAAGCTAAGATAAGACAAAATTGTATTACATTTTCTAGATCGTGGCTGCTTTAATAAGATTGTTATAAACAAGAATAACCTACTCACACATAAGGCATATGTTACTCAAATTGTTTTAAAAGAGAATTATGTTATTAAGCGATTAAGACTATGAACTACGAAACCTTTCGAAAATAAGAGACTTGAGTATTTGAAATTAGGCAAACTTGAACTTTTGGAAAAGAAGGTTGTTACTTGTCTTTAAAAAGGGAAATTATTTTGGTTTACTTACAATAATAGTTACTCTGTTTTGGATACTACGAGTGTTGGTATCAGGTGACTTCTTGTGAAAGAATGGATATTTGTAAGAGAATTGAAGTATGGTAATTTGCTTGTGCTTGCTTGTGATAGCCTTGTTGTGTAAAAGTTGTATTCTTATGCTCTGGCGTCTCTCGATGGAGGCGGTATATTGTTATTGTTGTTACATGGACATGTACGCAGATGAAGAATTAGGGGCATGCGGCCACGGCGGGTTAATCACGGTATATTATTATTGTTGTTACATGGACATATACGCAGATGAAGAATTAGGGGCATGCGGCCGCGGCGGGTTAATCACGGTATATTGTGATTGTTGTTACATTGACATGTATGCACAGATGAAGAATTCCGGGGGCATGCGTCCATTCGGCGGGTTAATGACCCGGTATATTATTATGTTGTTACATGGACATATACGCGCGATGAAGAATTAGGGGCATGTGGCCATCTGGCGGGGTTGATTACGATATATTGTTATTGTTGTTACATGGACATGTCTGCACCGATGAAGAATTCCGGGGGCATGTGGCCATGCGGCAGGGTTGATTACCCGATATATTGTTATTGTTGTTACATGGACATGTCTGCACCGATGAAGAATTCCGGGGGCATGTGGCCATGCGGCAGGGTTGATTACCCGATATATTGTTATTGTTGTTACATGGACATGTGCGCGATGAAGAATTAGGGGCATGTGGCTACGCGGGGTTGATTGTCGGTATCTTATTGCATCCTGGACATGTCTACACCGATGGAGAATTTCGGGGGCATGTGGCCATGATGCGGGCATGATTGATATTGTGGGCGTGAGACCCTTGGTTATATTTGAGTGATGATTTTGAGGGCGTGAGTCCCTGCTTTGACATGACTGCTTTTATGTCGTGAACTGTAGTTTGGTTATCATACATGTCTCCTGTTTTATTTAGACTGTTATGATTTCGTTTACAGTATTTTCAGTTTCACATACTTGGTACCTGTTGTACTGACCTCCTTCGGGGGGCTGCGTTCATGCCGCAGGTAGAGGTACATCGGTTGTTGATCCTCACTCTTAGGATCACAGTTCAGCGTATTGGGAAGCTCCGTTTCTCCGGAGGCTTATCTTTTGGTATGTTTCCCCGAGTTGTAGGTTCTTGTACATTCCGGGGTATGGCGGGGCCCTGTCCCGTCATAGTTGTTGTTACACTCTTAGAGGTCTGTAGTACTGTTGTGGGCAGGGTTGTAAAGGATGTAACTGTTCAAATTTCTGTATATATGCAAAAGGGCAACCGTTTTGGTTAGCCTGTTTTCTTTTATCTTGTTTCATATCTGTATGTTTTTATTTCCGCTGGTTTTTCTCTGATGTTGTATCACTAGGGTGCCCGGGGTAAGACACCAGTCGCGGGCCCGTGGTCGGGTCATAACAAGATGGGTTACAATGAGATGGCCCAGTTATTAGCCAGGATCGTGGCGAGACACGATGATAAGTGGATCTGGCGATTCGGTTCGAGTAGTACGTGGTTCACCCGAGTCGAGATAGTTTGAGACTACGGGATTTTACGAGTTGCGGCCACGAGTTCTACGGGTCGAGGCACGAGGATGATCCGCAGGAGTTCATCAAGCGATTCTGACGGATCATGAGTGATCGAGCTTGGAGACCGAGTCAGTGGCTTTGGGTTCACATCGGCTGCGTGATACTGCAGTCGACTGGTTTGATTCATGGGAGCTGTCCCGGGGGGAGCATGCGCCTCCAGCTGTATGGGATGAGTTCTCAGAGGCTTTCCTTGGCCATTTCTTGCCGCCACAGATGAGGAGAGCTTGGGCCGACAACTTTTTGATGCTGAGACTCAGCCTTCGGGATCAGCGACTGGTTCATCTCCTCCTTTTATGCGCCGTGTAGGGAAGGAACATGATTAGAACGACAAAGGGAAAGTGAAGCAATAGTTACAGGTATATTCTTAACCCTCTAGAGACTAGTATGCATTGATGTTATGGTGATGTACTAAGTGTTATGTTCGGATAGCTTGGTGTTAAAATGTGATTTAGAAGCCTGATTAGTGAAAAGGGTAAGTCTGGGGATGAGAAAATTTTGAACCTTAGAATTTATAACAATCGAGACCTTAGATGTAAGGCCGTCTTGAGTAAAAGATTTTACGGTTATCTTTGTCGGAGTTCATAGTATACGTGGAGTATATTCGGGTGATAAGTCCATGAGTGGTGGGAGCTTTTGTGATGTTAGAAATGATCCCTCGTTGGCTGGGATTTAAAGTTTTGCGTAATTATATTATTATGGCCATGAGTGGCATAATTGATTTTTTGTAGGTGTAGTAGTGAAGACTATACCTGCGCATGTGTTTTGGAGACTTAGAAGGAACATTCGGGACGAATGTTTCTAAGGGGGGGAGAATGTTACACCCCGCATTTCAGGTCTAGCTTATGAGACCGTACGAAAGGAACTAAGATCAAAAATTTAGAAAGATAGGGTGATGGACTGTTTTCGGACGGGTTTTAGTCAACATGGAGGCGATTTATGCCCCGTTATATCAGGAGTTTTTTTAGGTGTTTCAAAAGCCTGGTGTGTAGTCCGTTAAATCTAGTTCCCAACGCAACAAATCGTTCGTCGATAGGACATCGGAGTCAAAAGTTATGGAAGTTACAAGTTCGGTCTTGATCGAGCAAATCGATAGTTTCGGTTCGAAGTCACAGCATGGCGCCGGTTATCTTGGGGTTATTGAGGTTGCAGTGCCCATGGCTGAGGAGGATTTTGGTCAGCGGAAAGGGCTGAAATCAGGGGATATTTTCGAAAAGGCCCATGGGAGGGTGACAAGTGTCCCTCCCATCCTTTTGACTTAGAAAAGGGTCCTATTTTAGGGCCAAGTCTTGGAAGACTTGGTCATTTCATCTTAAAACCCTCCTAAGAAATCCTCTCCCTTTTTTCTCTAGGTTTTTGAAGAAAACCTAGCCTAAGGAAATTTGTTGGAGCGGCGGCAAGAAGGCAAAAAGTGGGTAAACTTGTGGGAAGCGCGGGTGGACGAGTTTGACGGGAAAGAAGTTGAAGAAAAAGGGCTTTTGTGGGCTATTCCAAAAGGTAAAAGTTTTGTCACGACTGCCCGGCCCGTGGATAGTGCCTTACCGGACACCCAAGTAGTCATACATCGAGATATCGTGAATATAAAACAAGACATGAAAAATATAAATGAGACACGGTTCTGGGAAAAGTTGCCTTCGCATAAATATAAATACCCAAAATGAGCGATTACATCCCAACTTTACAACAGACTACAGCACTCTAAGAGTTTATAACAACAATGGCGGACAGGCCCCGCCATACCTGAATGCAAATACCTACAACGACAGGGACCATACCAAAATGCTAAGCCTCGGAGAAACGGAGCTTTCCCAAACGTAAAGCGGTGATCCTAAGAACGGGGATCAACGATGAGTACTCTACGCAGCGGCAGAAGGAGGTCGAGACAACAGTACCAAGTATGTGAAATCAGAATGAGTCTTTCCTAGGCCGCGAATGATCGGGCAAGGCCAATCACCCATAGTATCATTATGCATGCCTAACCCCGACTCCCGCACCGCATAGGTCACACACATAGACCCGCATGAGGTATTCCTCGCGACGGTAGCTAACCCCGTATTCTCCTCGACTCCCGCACCGCATAGTCTCAATAGACCGCATAGTCACATTGCATCGCATAGTGGCATCCCCGTCGGATAAAACACCGAATGATCAACCCTGGAACTCCCGCAGCTCCGCATAGTCACGCAGACCGCATAGGCCGTATAGACCCGCATCAAGGGTGGCAAGCCCTCGGTATAACAAGTCAAGGGGGTATGTGATATAATAACATAACAGCTTATCGTTAAACAACATAAGCACAACAAGGGGAACCCCTTTACACAAACATCACCAGATACTAACACACGTAGCATCCTAACATGTTTACTTATCAAATCAACAAGAAAGTATTACAAGGCTATCACAAACCAACACAATCAAGTTATTCACACAAGGTACTTTCTACTATATGTTAACAATTTCGGGTTTTTATTCCCAAAGTACTTCATACATTAACTCTTTTAAAAGGTCCGTTTCTTTCAAAAAGTCACACAATACCCGTAATATAAAAATAGAGTGACTATCCTTTTAAGTAAACCAAAACACTTCCCTTTGTAAATCAAGTAACAACATTATTTTCCAAACGTTCAGTTTGCCTAATTTCAAATGCTCAGTTTCTCATTTTCGAAAGGTTTCATAGTTCATAGTTGTAATTACTTAATGATATAATTCTCCTTTAAAACAATTTGAGATACATATGCCTTATATGCGAGTAGGTTATTCTTGTTCATAATCAATCTTATTTAAGCAGCCATGATCTAGGAAATATCATTTTGTCTCATCTTAGCTTCTATGCAGATGGAGGTTTCTACTGGTTTTAATAATACTTTATTAGTCAATACATTTCCCTTTATTAGCGCTGCTGTGGTTTGTTCGATACTTATTCTCATTTCCGAAATCAGTAAAACATTATTCCTTTTACAAACCAAGTACTCATTACTCACGAATGAGGTTTCACACAAAAACTCATATTAATTACTTAAGTCAAGTCTCTTATCTTTTAAGATCAAGTCTCTTAACTTCTAAAATTAATAAACCATTCTTTTTATCTCTCTTAAGTCGTTATACCTAACTTCCCATAAAGCTAGTATAACTCTTAAGCTTTTAAAACCAAGTATTACTCTTCTTTCAAAAAGGTTTCTTAATTCTTTTGAAATACTTCAAGATTCTTATTATTCAGGCTTAAGTCAAAAGACATTGCCGTACAACTACGTTCAGTTAACACACGTACGTCTACCGTACTATATATATATTCTTTTAAAATATCATGCTCAAGAGGATAGGAAGGATCACATACCTCGCGACGATTATCGACTATTAGCAAAACGCTCCACGGCTATAACCCGGCTAGCCTCGTCCACCTTTCAAGTAGTACATGCTACTCGCAGATCAAACAACCTATAAGGGTTATACAAGTCTATCAATGCCTAGACTACTCTTGTAGAATATTCTTCTGATGTGATTCCAGTTCAAGTCTATTCTGTAATATCCTTCTATTACAGTTCAATTCTCTTCTATGAATCTTATATTCATTTCTATACAACTACAGTATGTAATTTCCAATGACAATAGAAGGATAGGATTATTTACCTCGGTAAGCCCAAAATTATCCAAGTTTAATGTCGATCCTGAGCAACGTTTAGCTCCTACTCCGGGTGCTCCAACCCGCTCCAAACAACCCTTAGAAGTTCTACGAAACTTCTTCCTAAAACTTCAACCAACTGTGAAGATTTTTCCAAAGGGTTTCGTTTTTTGGCTAAAGGAAAGTATAGTAGTATTTTCCGGGCTTTACGTATAGAGGGTACTTGGAAATACTACAAAGGTTTTGGGCTAGAGTATTTTGGCATAATAACAATACTTGGAGAAGTATTTCTCAACCAAGGGGGGGTGTTTCACGAGAACAACACTCAAGAAAGGGGGGGGGGGCGGGTGTGCTCGGCCGAAGCCACTAGGCTAGATGGGGGGGGGGAGCGTTTGGACGAGAACTATAAGGAGAGGGGAGGGATTTTGGAGACTTGGAAATTGATTTGTGGATGAAGAACTCTTCATCTTAAGGGGGTATTTATAGGCCAACCAATGGCCAAGATGAAGCCAAGTGCTATGCATGTGTAGGGTGAGGATTTACCCAAGTGTCCTTATCCATCTACTACACAAAAATATCCTACCAACTCCTTGACCAACAAGGCCACAAAATCGTGCAAATGGACGCCCCAAATCCGCCAACTAGAGGGTGACATGTGTCGCCCTCTCGTTGGTCCAAAATGTTTCATCTCTCGGAAAAATCCGCAAAAATAATAAATGACATAGCCGTAATTTTCCCTACGCAAGTCTTGGAAAACGTTTCGTCGGAAAACACTTCGTTTCGTGGGTTGTGTACTAATTTTTCGTCCAATGCCTAACTTTAAGGCTAAAATTTTGTACGTACGTCCTCACGTACATACTCTGGAAATACGGGGTATAACATTCTCCTCTCCTTAGAAACATTCGTCCCGAATGTTCCTTCTAAGTCTCAAAACAAACATGCGCCAGAATAGTCTTCACTGCTATATTTACGAAAACAATCATGCCACACCTGGCCACAATACAACATGCGCAATACTTACATCCAAGTCCATGAGGATTCACCTCTAACATCACAAAAACTCCCACCCAAGGGCTAAAAGATACTCCCTTCGCACCTTCACTTTACAAACAAAATGATCACTTCTATGTTCTTAACACATGCTCGCTTCTTCCCTTACTCGTCGTACCCTTCTCGTACACTCGAACTCTTTCTCATAACTTACCACATTTCGGTTACTGCATCAATTTCAAAAAAAATCTCTGGGTTACTACCTCCAACTTGATCATCATTAACTGGGAATACTCTGAATGGATCTCTAATACTTCCGAATATCGCAACACGAAAGACCGGACGTACTTCCCCCTAAGTCGGACGACAATGCTAACTCATAGGCAACCTGGCCTATTCTACAACAATCTAAAAGGCCTAAAGTAACTCGGGCTAAGCTTCCCCTGCTTTCCAAATCTCGTCACACCCCTCCGGGGTGGTACTTTCAAGAAGACCCACTGTCAACCTGAACTCCAAGTGTCGACGCAGATCATCCGCACGACTCCTGACTCGGTGTCAATACGCGGCTTCACCCTATCCACACCTGCTGAAACAAGTATGAACCTACTAGCTGAACCTTGCCAACATCGAACCAATCGATCGGCAACCTACACTTCCGCCCATACAAGGTGACATCCGAATCGAAGCGGTAGCTATTATAATACACACTCAACAAGAGGCCCTCAACAAGAGGCGAATAGTCCTTACTACCACGAAATCAAAACACGGCGACTATCGGTCGAACACATCCACGAACTCGTGCGATGGTTAACACAATTTGGGCCTAACACCTCGTGATCCTACCACTGGCGGGACCACCCGCTGACCCAACCTCAAACCGGACTCGGGTTGACCCAACGTGGCCTCAACCCGACTTCGCGCCAAGCTCTTGTTCCCCGATCCGGAACAATCTAAATAACCAAGTCATGAAAACCTAGTGGTCATTCTTAGCTTAACTACCCTCTTTCATTTCACACTACTCAGGGACTTATCTCACGGATATATCCCACGTATACTATGCCCACTGGTAAAGGTCAAACAGACAAAAAAAAAAAAAATCTTCCACGCAAGATGGCCTCGCCTTTAAGGTTTCTACGTAATACTCTAAGGCTCACACTTCCCCTATCCCCAATCTTACCATTTTTCCTAACCAGGATTTCTAATCACAATTAACACAATGCTATCCGAAAATAATACTTAAGATATTCGCATCTAATCATACATACAAATCTCTAGAGAGTTAAGGATATACCTGTATCTCCCCGCTCTCCTTTGTCGTTCTAATCAAACACCTTACTGTTGGGCGCATAGCTGGGGAATGTGATGAACTAGCCACTGATCCCGAAGGCTGAGTCTCCACATCCGCATCACCCTTGGTCGGACAATTCCTCGCAAAATGGCCCTGCTGGCCGCAAGCATAACAAGCTGTCGAAGTAGTACGACACTCCCCCGAATGATACCTACCACAACGGCTACAACGAGGTGGGGGTGGCCTCCTCTGGCTAACACCCCTTCCTCTCCGCACCACTGAATCCGCAACTGATCTGGTAGGCTGAGTCCTCCTTCTTACACATTCTTTCGTCACATGGCCCTGACGGCCGCAAGTAAAACAAGCACCAGTAAAAAGACGACATTCCCCGGGATGACGCTTGCCACACTGTGAACACTGAGGGAAAACTGAACCCGGCTGGCTAGAACCTACGTATAGCTGTGAACCAGAAGCCCTGGAGTTCTGACAAACTCTGGCATACCCCAAACATCCTGAACCCTGTGGAGGAACACTCTGCACTGGCGGAGGCGCATATCTAATCTGCTGCTGAGGCGGTTCGCCTCGAACGTTACCAAAGGACTCTGCTGATCTGGCCCTCTTCTGCTGCCCTTGATTAACCTGTCGATCTCTACGTTTCTCAACCTGTTGCACATAAGCCTGAACGCAGGCCATGCTCATTCCTGACTGAAGAGCTACTTCTTCACAACCCTCTCTTAGATAGTCATCAAGACCCGTGATAAATCGGTACATAATATGTTCTCTGGTTGCTATATCCATAGCTCGTAACAGGGTCGTCTCTTTGCAATCCATACTCCCTGTTCCCTGTCGTGGAACTGAAGGCTCATACATCATGGCGCGATGAACTGCCGCCGTGTTAAACTTCGCTGGGGCTGGTGACGTCGCAGAACTCCCCGAATAAAGCACTCCCTCCGGTGATGATTGGGCCTGTGCCCTCGTAACCCTCAGATTTACTCGCAGCTCCTACCGCTTTGCCCTTCTGGGCCCGGGTTGCCTTGCGCGGAGGCATAACTGGTAAATGAAAGGAATATGTTAGAGGGGTCCAACTTATAACACAGCTCTAAGGCACGATGTCAGAGTGAGAAGAATGGAAACCAATCCTAAATATCCTATAGCCTCCTGATTATTGGTATGGTGCACAACATACCGATAATCAAGACTCTACTAGATACGGTCTGTAGACACTTTCCGAGGATTAACTGCTCTGATACCACTTTTGTCACGACCCGTTCCGGGGCCCGTGACTGGTGCCTTACCCGGACACCCAAGTAGTCATACATCAGAGATATCAGCGGAATATAAAACAAGACATGAAACAATATAAATGAGACACAGTTTCTGGGGAAAAGTTGCCTTTCGGCATAAATATAAATACCCAAAATGAACAGTTACATCCCAACTTTACAACAGGACTACAGACCTCTAAGAGTTTATAACAACAATGGCGGGACAGGGCCCCGCCATACCCCTGAATGCAAATACCTACAACGACAGGGGACCATACCAAAATGCTAAGCCTCCGGAGAAACGGAGCTTTCCCAACGCTGAAACGGTGATCCTAAGAACGGGGATCAACGAGGAGTACCTCACTGCGACATGAACGGCCCCGAAGCGAGGTCAGTACAACAGGTACCAAGTATGTGAAACTGTAAAGTACTTTAAATGAAATCAAAGTATTTAAAACCATTTGCAAATACAATTAGTTCAATTTGCACATAGTGCCATATCACAAACAAGAGCAATAATAGGTAAACTATGTGTCTTTCCTAGGCGCGAATGATCGAAGCAAGGCCAATCACCCATAGTATCATTATGCATGCCTAACCACGGACTCCGCGATCTGCATAGGTCACACATAGACCCGCATGAGGTATTCCTCGCATCGGGGGTAGCTAACCCCCGGTACCCTCCTGGACTCCCGCAATCCGCATAGTCTCAATAGACCGCATAGTCACACAGACCGCATAGGGCATCCCCCGCATCGGGATAAAACACCCGGAATGATCAACCCTGGAACTCCGCGACTCGCATAGTCACGCAGACCGCATAGGCCGTATAGACCCGCATCAAGGGTGGCAAGCCCTCGGTATAACAAGTCAAGGGGGTATGTGATATAATAACATAACAGCTTATCGTTAAACAACATAAGCACAACAAGGGGAACCCCTTTACACAAACATCACCAGATACTAACACACGTAGCATCCTAACATGTTTACTTATCAAATCAACAAGAAAGTATTACAAGGCTATCACAAACCAACACAATCAAGTTATTCACACAAGGTACTTTCTACTTTATGTTAACAATTTGGGTTTTATTCCCAAAGTACTTCATACATTAACTCTTTTAAAAGGTCTATTTCTTTCAAAAAGTCACACAATACCCGTAGTATAAAAATAGAGTGACTATCCTTTTAAGTAAACCAAAACACTTCCCTTTGTAAATCAAGTAACAACATTATTTTCCAAACTTTCAGTTTGCCTAATTTCAAATGATCAGTTTCATTTTGAAAGGTTTCATAGTTCATAGTTGTAATTACTTAATGATATAATTCTCCTTTAAAACAATTTGAGATACATATGCCTTATATGCGAGTAGGTTATTCTTGTTCATAATCAATCTTATTTAAGCAGCCATGATCTAGGAAATATCATTTTGTCTCATCTTAGCTTCTATGCAGATGGAGGTTTCTACTGGTTTTAATAATACTTTATTAGTCAATACATTTCCCTTTATTAAGTATTTGTTGTGGTTTGTTCGATACTTATTCTCATTTCAAATCAAGAAACATTATTCCTTTTACAAACCAAGTACTCATTACTCACGAATGAGGTTTCACACAAAAACTCATATTAATTACTTAAGTCAAGTCTCTTATCTTTTAAGATCAAGTCTCTTAACTTCTAAAATTAATAAACCATTCTTTTTATCACTCTTAAGTCGTTATACCTAACTTCCCATAAAGCTAGTATAACTCTTAAGCTTTTATAACCAAGTATTACTCTTCTTTCAAAAAGGTTTCTTAATTCTTTTGAAATACTTCAAGATTCTTATTATTCAGGCTTAAGTCAAAAGACATTGCCGTACAACTACGTTCAGTTAACACACGTACGTCTACCGTACTATATATATATTCTTTTAAAATATCATGCTCAAGAGGATAGGAAGGATCACATACCTCGCGACGATTATCGACTATTAGCAAAATGCTCCACGGCTATAACCCGACTAGCCTCGTCCACCTTTCAAGTAGTACATGCTACTCGCAGATCAAACAACCTATAAGGGTTATACAAGTCTATCAATGCCTAGACTACTCTTGTAGAATATTCTTCTGATGTGATTCCAGTTCAAGTCTATTCTGTAATATCCTTCTATTACAGTTCAATTCTCTTCTATGAATCTTATATTCATTTCTATACAACTACAGTATGTAATTTCCAATTACAATAGAAGGATAGGATTATTTACCTCGGTAAGCCCAAAATTATCCAAGTTTAATGTCGATCCTGAGCAACGTTTAGCTCCTACTCCGGGTGCTCCAACCCGCTCCAAACAACCCTTAGAAGTTCTACGAAACTTCTTCCTAAAACTTCAACCAACTGTGAAGATTTTTCCAAAGGGTTTCGTTTTTTGGCTAAAGGAAAGTATAGTAGTATTTTCCGGGCTTTACGTATAGAGGGTACTTGGAAATACTACAAAGGTTTTGGGCTAGAGTATTTTGGCATAATAACAATACTTTGAGAAGTATTTCTCAACCAAGGGGGGGGTGTTTCACGAGAACAACACTCAAGAGAGGGGGGGTGTGCTCGGCCGAAGCCACTAGGCTAGAGGGGGGGGGGGAGAGCGTTTGGAAGAGAACTATAAGGAGAGTGGAGGGATTTTGGAGACTTGGAAATTGATTTGTGGATGAAGAAATCTTCATCTTAAGGGGGTATTTATAGGCCAACCAATGGCCAAGATGAAGCCAAGTGCTATGCAAGTGTAGGGTGAGGATTTACCCAAGTGTCCTTATCCATCTACTACACAAAAATATCCTACCAACTCCTTGACCAACAAGGCCACAAAATCGTGCAAATGGACGCCCCAAATCCGCCAATTAGAGGGTGACAAGTGTCGCCCTCTCGTTGGTCCAAAATGTTTCATCTCTCGGAAAAATCCGCAAAAATAATAAATGACATAGCCGTAATTTTCCCTACGCAAGTCTTGGAAAACATTTCGTCGGAAAACACTTCGTTTCGTGGGTTGTGTACTAATTTTTCGTCCAATGCCTAACTTTAAGGCTAAACTTTTGTACGTACGTCCTCACGTACATACTCTGGAAATACGGGGTATAACAAGTTTCCCCCTTCTCTTGGATATAAGTTATAATACTTGTTATAGTTGATTTAGACCACGTGAAGCATGTATTAGAGATTGGTAAGTACTATGGATTTTTGAAGGCTAGAAATCCGAAATTGACATGATTGAGTCATTTGAATTTGAATTACAATTTGGTCGTTACCTAAAGTCGTCGCATGTTATCTACTAGAGGATTGTAGTAGCTTTAATCGATTTCGGCTTGATTACATGTCATACTAAATAACTTGGATTGAAAAGAAATTGGAAAGGAGACTTTGTGTTATTGTCCCTCAAATGTGCCGAATTGACATTGTAGTTTAGACTTGTTGGTATTGTGGGGCAGAATTTTACACGTCTTGTAGGCGTGTAATCCCCTATTGTTAACTACTTTGTTGAGCCTTAAATGTGGCGTGGTTGGTTACCGAATTCGGCCTTGAAAAAGGTGGCAAAGTAAGTTGAAACAAAGGAAGTGCTGTCCAAATTTCCCTAGAATAAGGGGCTTTGCAATTAGAGTATTATATTTTAAAGCTAGGAGCTTGTTATACCCCGTATTCTCAGGGTATGTATGCGAGGACGTACGTACGAGAGTACGGCAGAAAAATTGGAAAGGAAGAAAGAGGTGATTCTTCCACGGAAAAAGTTTCCGGTTTTTGTAAGGAAAAATGTTCGTTGAAGGGAATTGGGTTCCCAGATTTGGAATTTGGGCTTCTTAGATTATATTAGAATTATGGAATTTTATTTTCGGAAATGGTCACGTGGGGCCCACGGGAGAAATTTACGGTTTTGTGGGGCCCACTTTGTTTTCGAGATTTTGGCCATTGTGGATATTTTTCGGAAGACGTTTTATGAGGGCCAATAGGAGGGTGACACGTGTCACCCCCGCCTAGGTGGCTTGGCCGAATGACATTTGTGCACAACACCCGGTTAGAGTCGTTTTTTGACGAAACGTTTTACATAACTTGCGAGGGGAAAATTCCGGCTATGTCTTTTCTTATTTTTGCGGATTTTTCCGAGAGACGAAACATTTTGGACCAACGGGAGGGTGACATGTGTCACCCTCACAATGGAAGCAAGTGGGGCGGCACTTGGCCGATTGAAGGGGCAAGTTGATGGTAGATATTTGTGTAGATATTTGTGAGGGTTTTAAGGAGTAGGGACTAGGGTGCACTTGGCTTGATCTTGGCCTTACACTTGCCTTGCACATGGCTTGATCTTGGCCATTGGTTGGCCTTTGGTTTTGCTATAAATACCCCCCTAAGCTTGAAGACTTCATCCATTCCTAAAATCTTCCAAGTCTTGAGTCCCTCTCCCTCCCTTTGAGTGTGTTCTCGTCCTAAGCCTTCCCCCTCCCCCCCTTGAGTGGCCTTGTGGCCGAGAGCCTCCTCCCCTGTGGTGCTAAAGTGGGGTACCCCTAGCCTAGTTGTTTCGTATAATACACCCCCCCTCTTGGTAGAAATACTCTCTGAGTATTGTTATAATGCCCAAAATACCTTAGCCTTTACCTTGTTGTATTCCAAAAGTTACCTCTATACGTAGAGACGGAAATACTACCTTTTGTCCTTTTAGTCTCAAACCAAAACCCTAAGGAAATCTTCATAGTTGGTTGAAGTATTTGAGTAGAAGTTGGTTAGAACTTCTAAGGGTTGTTTGGAGCGGATTGGAGCGCACGGAGTAGGAGCTAAACCTTGCTCAGGATCGACATTATAACTTGGATAATTTTGGGCTTGTCGAGGTAAATATTCTTGTCCCCTTATTGTAATTGGAGATTACATGTAGTAGGAATATATAGTTGAGGTATACTATATATAGAACTGAACATTATTGTGCGGCAATGTCTTTTGACTTAAGCCTGAATTTAAAGAAGAGAACTGAACTGTAATTACATAGGACTGTATTACAGTAGACTTGTGTAGCATTGTTGTGTAGTAGAATGGTACACGTCCGGTTAGACGTGTAAACCCCCCCTGGTTGGCTTGGTAGCCGGCCTCGATAGAGGAGGAGAGATTTCTGTCATTGCGGGAGGTCTGCGAATTTTACGTAGAGAAATGGAACCTTGTGTTTTGAAGTTAATAGACGTTTGTGACCTTTTAGGTGAAAGTACTAAGAGTAGCGTATTCTACTTGAGAGTGGAAAGGGCTAGCAAGGTTGTAGTACTTGGAGCATTTTGCTTATTGTCGATACTCGCGAGGTATGTGAACCTCTTCCTATCTGTTCTAGCATGATATGTGTGTAACTATGTAGTACGGTGGCCGGCCAGTGACTAAGTGTATTTGTTTGGTTTAAACATAAAGTGTTATAACGGCTTTATGGGAAGTTGGTTATAATAGCTTTATGTAGGTAAGAAAATGGTTTACTGATGTTAGAAGTTAAAGAGACTTAACTTATTTGTTTTAATATGGATATTGTGTGAAACCTCATTCGTGAGTAATGAGTACTTGGTTTTTAAAGGGATAATGTTTCTTGATTTGGGAATCATAATGTGTATCGACAGGACCACCTGCGGCGTTAATAAAGGAAAATGTATTGAATAATGATGTGTTGTATTAAAACCGGTAGAAACCTCCATCTGCATAGAAGCTAAGATGAGACAAAATGATATTACATTTTCTAGATCACGGCTTTGTAATAAGATCGTTATAAACAAGAATAAACTACTCACATATATGACATATGTTACTCAATTGTTTTAAAAGAGATTAAGACTATGAGTTATGAAACCTTTCCAAAATAAGTGACTTGAGCATTTGAAATTAGGCAAACTTGAACGTTTGGAAAATAATGTTGTTACTTGATTTTAAAAAAGGGGAAGTGTCTTGTTTACTTAAAAAGATAGTCACGATGTTTATACTACGGGTATTGTGTGACTTATGTGAAAGTACTTTGAGTTGTGTGAAACTTGCCTATGCTTGTGATGATAGCCTTTGTTGTACAAGTGTTGTATTTACGTATTCTGCGCGTCTCGATAGAGGCGGTTAACTTGTTGAGAACTTACTTGGGCGTCTTTGGCGATGTGGAGAATTCCACGGGTATGTTTCCATTTTGATTCTGTCTTTTGGTGGTTACATGGACATGTCTACACGAGGTATAATTCCAGGGGCATGTGGCCATGCGGCAGGGTTGATCACCCAGTATATTGTTATTACTGTCACATGGACGTGTCTACACCGAGGTAGAATTCCGGGGGCATGTGGCCATGGGGCATTGGTATTATTGTTGCATCATGGACATGTCTACACCGTCTGAGTCGGGGCATGCGCCGTGATGCGAACACGATTGATGTTGTGGGCGTGAGACCCATAGTTATATTTGAGTGATGACTTGAGGCGTGAGTCCTCGATCGACATGATCGCTTTTATGTTGTGAGCGTAGTTTGGTTATCATACATGTCTCTCGCTTTATATAGACTAGTATGATTTCATTTCTGATATTTACTGCTTTCACATACTTGGTACTGTTATCGACCTCCTTGGATTTGCGTTCATGCCGCAGTAGAGGTACATCGATCGTGGATCCTCGCTCATAGGATCACGATTCAGCGTATTGAAGCTCCGTTTCTCGGAGGCTTATCTTTTGGTATGTGTTTCCGAGTTGTAGGTTCTTGTACATTGGTGGTATGGCGGGGCCTGTCCGTCATAGTCGTTGTAAATCTTAAGTGCAGTAATCTTGTTGTGGGCGGGGTTGTAAAGGATTAAAGCTATTCGGAGTTTTATGTATATCAAGAAACCGCTTTTGGTTGGCTGTTTATTATTATATCTCTTGTTTCATGACTCATGTTTTATTTTCCATTGGTTTTCTCCGATGTTGTATCACTAGGGTGCAGGGTAAGGCACGATCCAGGCCCGTCGTGGTGTGACATAGTGGTATCGAAGCGATTAGTCCTCGGAAAGTGTCTGAGCCGTGTCTAGTAGAGTCTTGATTATCGGTGTGTTGTGCACCACATCTATAATCAGGAGGCTATAGGACATTTAGGATTGGTTTCCATTCTTCTCATTCTGAGATCGTGCCTTAGAGTTGTGTTGTAAGTTGGACCCCTCTGACGTATCTCGTTTTTACCAGTTATGCCTCGCGCAGCAACCAGAGCCCAGAAGGGCAAGGCAGCGAGTCTTGCTAGTGAGATCTGAGAGAGTACGAGCGCGAGCCGGACGATACTGAGTTGTGCTTGACGGCGGGTTTTGTGGACGCCCCACCCAGAGTTTAGAGCCGCAGCAGTGGCTGCTGAGACCACATTACCTGAGCCTCCAGTCCCACAGTCTGGGGCAGAGGAGATGGGTTACAAGGAGATGGCCCGATTCTGGTCGGTCGTGGCGAATATGAGGATAAATTTGAATCTGGCCGATTCGATTCGATTTGAGCACCGATGAGTTCACCCGGCGAGATAGTTTGGTGCGGGACTTTACGAGTTGTAGCCCGCGAGTTTTATGGGTCGAGGCACGAGGATGATCCGCAGGAGTTCATCCGGCGATTCTGGTCATGAGTGATCAAGCTTGGAGACCGAGTCGGTGGTCTTAGGTTCGCATCGGCTGCGTGATACCGCAGTCGACTGGTTTGATTCGTGCTAGTTGTCCCGGGGAGAGCATGCGCTCCCAGCAGTATGGGACGAGTTCTCAGAGGCATTTCTCACTCACTTCTTGCCTCCGCAGATGAGGAGGGCACGGGCCGACAGATTTGTGATCTTTGAGGCAGAGGCGTCTGATTCGGGAGTACAACGTGGAGTTTGACTCGTTGGCTCGGTATGTCCCCGCTTTAGTGGCAACCATGGAGGATAGAGTGCACCGCTACGTCACCGAATTAGATGATTGCTTGACAGAGGCTTGTTCGAGTGTAGCTCTTCAGCCGGGCATGGACATTGCCCGCATGCAAGCTCATGCACTGGGATGTGAGGCACGGAGAGGTCGACGGAATGACCAAGATCAGCAGAAGAGGCGAACAACAGCGAGGTCCTTTGGTGACTTTCGAGGCGGACGCCTCGGAAGATACTAGTTTTGTACCTCCGCCAGTGCAGAGTGGTCCTCCACAACCTTCAGAGAATCCAGTATTCGGAGCGGTCGTGGGCTCCAGGTTCAGTTTCGGGAAGTAAGGGTGTTGGCGGACGCGGTCACCCTACCTCGGTGTGGTCGATGTGGTAGACGCATTTCGGGAGTGTCGTGGTGCGAGGAGCTTGCTATTTTGCGGCCAGCGGGGCCATTTTGCGAGGAACTGTCCGACCAAGGGTAGCACGGATGTTACGACTCAGCCTTCAGGATCAGTGGCTGGTTCATCACGCCGCTTATGCGTACTGCGGCAGGGTGTGATTAAGCGGCGAGACAGTATATCATTAACCTCTAGAGTTTTGTATACTGATGTGTTTTAGTGTTATGTTCGGATAGCTTTGTGCTAAATGTGATTTAGACACCGGTTATTGTAGAAGGGTAAGTATGGGGGCATGGTAAGTGTGAACCCTAGACTGTCACGATTGAGACCTTAGAGGTAAGGTCGTCTTGAGTAAAAGATTCGTTTTATGTTTGACCTTTATCAGAGTGCGTAGTATACGTGGGTTTTATTTGTGTGATAAGTCCATGGGTAGTGTGAGATGGAAGTGGTAGCTTTCATGATGTGATTTAGCGAGATTGTTCCGTGTCGGGAACGAGGGCTTGACGCGATTGTGGGTCGGGTTGAGGACGTGATACGTGTCAACCCGTAGCCGGATTAAGGTGGGGTCAGTTAGGTGGTCCCGCCAGGTGGTAGGGTCACGAGGATGCTAGGCCCAAGTTTGTATGATCATCGTATGAGTTCGTGGACGCGTTCGACGAAGCGGTTCGTAAAGGCGGGAATGGCCTTAGGAAGTTTGAGGTTAGTAAGATGACCAAGTTTGGAGGTAGTGACTCGAGAGATTTTTGGGAACGGAGTAATGGTGAAGTATGGTACGTCTTGGGAGAGTTCAAGTGTTCGAGAAGGGCACGACGAGTAAGGAAGGAAGAGAACGTGTGTTGTTTCGTGGCCAAGCTGTGGCGTTGACAACTTGTTAGAGGAACTTCATCGATATCCGTCTTGAGAAGGAACATTGGGGACGAATGTTTCTAAGGAAGGAGAATGTTATACCCGTATTCTCGTGGTATGTATGCGAGGGCGCGTGCGAGTGCACGAGAAAAATTGGAAAGGAAGAAAGAGGTGATTCTTCCACGGAAAAAGTTTCCGGTTTTGTAAGGAAAAATGTTCGTTGAAGGAATTGGGTTCCCAGTTTGGAATTTGGGCTTCTTAGATTATATTAGAATTATGGAATTTTATTTTGGAAATGGTCACGTGGGGCCCACGGGAGAAATTCTGGTTTTGTGGGGCCACTTTGTTTTCGAGATTTTGGCCATTGTGGATATTTTTGGAAGGCGTTTTATGAGGGCCAATAGGAGGGTGACACGTGTCACCCCGCCAGTGGCTTGGCCGAATGACATTTGTGCACAACACCTTTGGTTAAGTCGTTTTTGTGAAGCGTTTTACATAACTTGCGAGGAAAATCCGGCTATGTCTTTTCTTATTTTTTCGGATTTTTCCGCTAGACGAAAACATTTTGACCAACCGGAGGGTGACATGTGTCACCTCACAATGAAACAAGTGGGCGACTGGCCGATTGAAGGGCAAGTTGATGGTAGATATTTGTGTACATATTTGTGAGGGTTTAAGGAGTAGGGACTAGGGTGCACTTGGCTTGATCTTGGCCTTACACTTGCCTTGCACATGGCTTGATCTTGGCCATTGGTTGGCCTTTGGTTTTGCTATAAATACCCCCCTAAGCTTGAAGACTTCATCCATTCCTAAAATCTTCCAAGTCTTGAGTCCTCTCCTCCCTTTGAGTGTGTTCTCGTCCTAAGCCTTCCCTCCCTCCCAGAGTGGCCTTGTGGCCGAGAGCCTCCCTCCCCTGTGGTGCTAGCCAGTGGGGTACCCCTAGCCTAGTTTTTTCGTATAATACACCTCTTGGTAGAAATACTCTCAGAGTATTGTTATAATGCCCAAAATACCTTAGCCTTTACCTTGTTGTATTCCAAAAGTTACCTCTATCGTAGAGCAGGAAATACTACCTTTTGTCCTTTTAGTCTCAAACCGAAACCCTAAGGAAATCTTCATAGTTGGTTGAAGTATTTGAGTAGAAGTTAGTTAGAACTTCTAAGGGTTGTTTGGAGGCGGATTGGAGCGCGGAGTAGGAGCTAAACCTTGCTCGGGATCGACATTATAACTTGGATAATTTTGGGCTTGTCGAGGTAAATATTCTTGTCCCTTATTGTAATTGGAGATTACATGTAGTAGGAATATATAGTTGAGGTATACTATATATAGAATGAACATTATTGTCGCAATGTCTTTTGACTTAAGCTCGAATTTAAAGAGAATCGAGCTGTAATTACATAGGGTGTATTCAGATGAGACTTGTGTAGCATTGTTGTGTAGTAGAATGGTCCACGTCAGGTTAGACGTGTAAACCCCACTGGTTGGCTTAGTAGCGGCCTCGATAGAGAGAGGAGATTCTGCTGTTGCGGAAGGTGAGTCTTGCCTAATTTTACGTAGAAATGGAACCTTGTGTTTTGAAGTTAATAGACGTTTGTGACCTTTTTAGGTGAAAGTACTAAGAGTAGCGTATTCTACTTGAGGAGTGGAAAGGGCTAGCAAGGTTGTAGTACTTGGAGCATTTTGCTTATTGTCGATACTCGCCGCGAGGTATGTGAACCTCTTCCTATCTGTTCTAGCATGATATGTGTGTAACTATGTAGTACGGTGGACGTACAGGTACTAAGTGTATTTGTTTGGTTTAAACATAAAGTGTTATAACGGCTTTATGGGAAGTTGGTTATAATAGCTTTATGTAGGTAAGAAAATGGTTTACTGATGTTAGAAGTTAAAGAGACTTAACTTATTTGTTTTAATATGGATATTGTGTGAAACCTCATTCGTGAGTAATGAGTACTTGGTTTTTAAAGGGATAATGTTTTACTGATTTCGGGAATCAGAATGTGTATCGACAGACCACTGCAGCGTTAATAAAGGAAAATGTATTGAATAATGATGTGTTGTATTAAAACCAGTAGAAACCTCCATCTGCATAGAAGCTAAGATGAGACAAAATGATATTACATTTTCTAGATCATGGTCTTTGTAATAAGATCGTTATAAACAAGAATAAACTACTCACATATATGACATATGTTACTCAATTGTTTTAAAAGAGATTAAGACTATGAGTTATGAAACCTTTCCAAAATAAGTGACTTGAGCATTTGAAATTAGGCAAACTTGAACGTTTGGAAAATAATGTTGTTACTTGATTTTACAAAAGGGGAAGTGTCTTGTTTACTTAAAAAGATAGTCACGATGTTTATACTACGGGTATTGTGTGACTTATGTGAAAGTACTTTGAGTTGTGTGAAACTTGCCTATGCTTGTGATGATAGCCTTTGTTGTACAAGTGTTGTATTTCTATGTTACCGCGTCTCTCGATAGAGGGCCGGTTGACTTGTTGAGAACTTACTTGGACGTCTTTGGCGTGTGGAGAATTCCACGGGGATGTTTCCAGTTTGATTCCTGGCGTATGGTGGTTACATGGACATGTCTACACCGAGGTAGAATTCGGGGGCATGTGGCTGCGGCGGGGTTGATCACCCGATATATTGTTATTAATGTCACGTGGACGTGTCTACCGAGGTAGAATTCCGGGGCATGTGGCCGTGGGCATTGGTATTATTGTTGCATCATGGACATGTCTACACCGGCGAATTCGGGGTATGCGGACACGATGCGAACACGATTGATGTTGTGGGCGTGAGACCCATAGTTATATTTGAGTGATGACTTGAGGCGTGAGTCCTCGATCGACATATCGCTTTTATGTTGTGAATCGTAGTTTGGTTATCATACATGTCTCCGCTTTATATAGACTAGTATGATTTCATTCTGATATTTACGATTTCACATACTTGGTACTGTTATCGACCTCGCCCGGTGCGTTACGCTCACGCGGTAGAGGTACATCGATCGTGGATCCTCGCCATAGGATCACGATTCAACGTATTGGGAAGCTCCGTTTCTCGGAGGCTTATCTTTTGGTATGTGTTTCCACGAGTTGTAGGTTCTTGTACATTCGAGTATGGCGGGGCCTGTCCGTCATAGTCGTTGTAAATCTTAAGTGCGTAATCTTGTTGTGGCGGGGTTGTAAAGGATTAAACTGCTCGTGTTTTATGTATATCTTGAAAACCGTTTTGGTTGCTGTTTATTATTATATCTCTTGTTTCATGACTCATGTTTTATTTTCCGCTGGTTTTCTCTGATGTTGTATCACTAGGGTGCCCGGGGTAAGGCACCAGTCACGGGCCCGAATTCGGGGTGTGACAGAGCTAATAGACATATTATGACCATTATAGGGTGAAGTACTACGAGTAGCATATTCTACTTGGAGGGTGGAAAAGGCTAGCAAGAGTATAGTACTTTGGAACAGTTTGCTACTTGTCGATAATCGTCGCGAGGTATGTGAACCTCTTCCTATCCTTTCTAGCATGATTATTTGTGAAATATATAGTGCGATAGATGCACGTGTGTTAAAGGAATTCGATTTCCCTTTTTGTGCCTTGACTTGATATGAAGTGTAAAGGTCTTGATTGTGTGAAAAAGTAGTAAACTCCTATTCGTTAGTAATGGGTACTCGGTTGTTAAAGAATAAGCCCTCTTGGCCTCATAAATGCATATAGTTGTAATTGGTTGGTTTAAAACATAAAGTGTTATAACGACTTTATGGGAAGTTTGTTATAACAACTTTATGTAGGTAAAGAAATGGTTTGTGGTTTTTAAAAGATAAGAGACTTGACTTATAAATGACTTAATGTGATATATTAAGGATATCTTGGTTTTCAAAAGTTAAGAGACTTTAAGTATGTTGAAAGTATTATTGATACTTGTTTTGTTGGAAAGTTTAGGTCTCTTGGTTATAAAGAAGTATGTAAGTTGCTAATGTATAAAGCTAGTATAACGACTTTATGGGAAGTTGGTTATAATAGCTTTATGGAAAGATAAAAAGAGTGGTTTACTCTAAGTAATTTAAGTATGTTAAATGACTTGAAATAACGAAAGGCAAATTGATTTAAAGGCATCAATTGCTTAAGGTTTTAAAAGAAAGAAGTCACTTGATTTAGAAGCCCGAAAACGTATTTTCTAAAAAGGTATTGTGACTTGTCTTGAAACGTAATTTTGACTTGATACTACGGTTAATAGTATCTTGGATGTTTTATACTAAAAAGAGTCATTTGTTTTAAAGAATGAAAGTATGTAGTATTTTGGGGTTGAAACCCGGATTGTTGACATAAAATGAAAGTACGTTGAACTTGCCTATGCTTGTTGTGATAGCCTTTGTTGTGCAAGTGTTTGATTTTGTGCTACCGAGTCCCTCGATGGAGGGCCGGCTATCTGTTTGATTGATGGACATACTGACACGTTGGGTGGCCCACGGGTATGCTTCCACGGTGAGTATTATCTTGTTGGTTGTTTGGACATACTGACACGTTGGGTGGCCCACGGGTATGCTTCCACAGTGATTATTATTTTGTTATCTCCTTTGGGCATACCGACACGTTGGGTGGCCCATGGGTATGCTTCCACAGTGATTATTATCTTGTTATCTCCTTTGGGCATACCGACACGTTGGATGGTCCACGGGTATGGGCCCACTAGGACGGTTCCAGGGCCATGCTTATACCGAGGTGAGATGCCGGGGCATGCGGCCATTGTGCGGGTTAAATTCCCGGGTTGTACTTGAGTGATGATTTTACGGGCATGAGTCCCTGACTTGACATGACTGCTATATATATTGTGAACTGTAGTTTGGTTATCATACATGTCTCCTGTTTTATATAGACTGTTATGATTTCATTTACAGTATTTTTCAGTTTCACATACTTGGTACCTGTTGTACTGACCTCCTTCGGGGGGCTGCGTTCATGCCGCAGGTTGAGGTACATAGCTTGCTGATCCGCACTCTTAGGATCGCTGTTCAGTTCTCGGAAAGCTCCATATCTCCGGAAGCTTGTCCTGTGGTACGGTTCCCTGAAGTTGTAGACTTTTGTACATTCAGGGGCATGGCGGGGCCCTGTCCCGTCATTATTGTTATAAAATTCTTAGAGGTCTGTAGCACTGTTGTGGGCAGGGTTTGTAAAGGATGTAACTGTTCAAGTTTTCATTTATGTACAAAAAGGTAACCGTTTGGGTTAGCCTGTTTTCTTATTTCACTGTTTTTCTTTCATGAGTTTTTATTTCCGCTGATTTTCTCTGATGTTGTATCACTAGGGTGCCCGGGGTAAGGCACCAGTCGCGGGCCCGAGGTCGGGTCGTGACACTAAATTTCGTCCAAGACAACATAAGGGGGTGACACGTGTCGCCCTCCCATTCGACACAATATTACGTTTTCCGACAATTCCGATAAATTTTTACAAGTCTCAAATCTTAACATTTTGGGTTCTTACCTTCGTTCTTATAAACATATCCTGAAATTCCGGGGTGTAACAGAAGTATTCATGTTATTGATTTTTATGCTAAAGGTATGTCTAAAATATTCCTAAGTTCTTACCATGTCTTATGGAGGATGTTGGTAAGATACGTTAAGAAGTATTAGAAACGAGTATAACCTATTCACGGTTCAAATGAGTGTTAATTTTAAATGTATGAGTGATTTGGTTTGAAATGAATATGTTACTTGAATTACTTTAAAGTTATGAGATTTGATTTAAAGTAATGAGACTTGATTTTCAAGGTTAAGAGACTTGTTTTAATTAAAAGATTGTGAGACTTTATTTTCAAGTTATGGGACTTAATTTTGAAAGTCGTGTGATTTGATTATATAAAGTATAAGTGAATTGATTTTGAAGTACATGATACTTGGTTTTGAAAGTATAAAGTGTCACGACCCGACCCCGGGCCCGCGACTGGTGCCCTACCTGGGCACCCCTTACAGGTATACACCAGAGAATAGTAGCGGAACATACATATAACTCAAAAAGAATAAATAACAGGTTAGCCGATAAGACCACATTCCAAAAGTATACACATAACCCAAAAAGCAGTTACCTCTTTTTTCTTTACAACCCAATCCACAAGATATGACTACAGACCTCTAAGAATTTTTTTCGTAACAACTATGACGGGACAGGGCCCCGCCATACCCCTGAATGTACAACAACCGACAATACCAGGGATCTGAACCAAAGATTAGCCTCCGGAGTAATGGAGCTTCTCAACAGCTGAACAGTGATCCTAAGAGTGAGGATCAGCAACATGTATAACTCTACTTGCGGCATGAACGCAGCCCCTCGAAGGAGGTCAGTACAACATGTACCAATTATGTGAAACTGAAAGTACTGTAACGAAATCATAATAGTCTAAAATAAAGCAGGGGACATATATGATAACCACATTAACAGTACACTATGCCTTACTAACAATGAGAGTGGACAAGAATAAACTTTGCTGGTTTTAAAACAGGAAGCTCATGATTAACCTAGGGCCCTCCGCTCGTAGTATTATTCTGCAATCCTACTCCTGGGACTATTTCACCCGCATAGGCCGTATGGACCCGCATGAGGTAATTTCCTCGCATAGACTGTATCCGCCCGCATAGGTCGTATGGACACGCATGAGGTAATCTCCTCGCATAGGACTGGTCCGCCCCGCATGGGACTATTTCACCCGCATGAGCCCTACGGACTTGTATGAGGTATTCCTCGCATCGTGGGGAGCAAATCTACGGAATATGCAAATGCAACAAGCCCGGGGAATGACCCCGTAATGAACAATACATCACTAGCACAACCGGCTATCATACAAAACATAAGCACTACCGGCTTATCATACATAACATAAGCACCACCGACTTATCATAATTATCATAAGCAAGTTAAGACATCCCCTAACTTCTTATTAGCCTTAATTATCATGCGCTTTCATTTTATTTAACTTAAGGCACTAACATGTTATTAGAAATCCGGGAATTTAACCCAAAGTACTACGTACTTCCGTTCCTTTAAAAATAACTTTTTTTTATATAAAAACCCCAAGATACTAACACCCGTAGTATCAAGGCTTGTCTACTTTTCAAAACAAGTTACTACACCTTTAGAAATTCATTTCAAGGCTTTGACACTAAGTAACTTCTACATTCACAACCTAGGCAACTCATGCCTATAAATCAAGTAGACACTCTCTTAACCTTCCATAAAGCCGTTATAACTAACTTCCCATAAAACCGTTATAACTCTTTATGTTTTAGACAATTACATTCTTTTTGAAACCAAGAGACTTATACTTTTAAAACCAAGTATCATATACTTTCAAATCAAGTTTCATAACTTTCAGAATACTTCAAGTCTCTTAACTTTAGAAATCAAGTTTCATAACTTTAGAATAGTTCAAGTAATCAATACTTTCCAAACCAAGTATTCTATACATTTTCAAGTCAAGAAATCTTTGTTTACCTTATTAGAATAAACCATTCTTTTAACTTCCCATAAAGTTGTTATACTAACTTTATGCTTTAGAAACTAAGACATCTTTAACATTTTAAAACAAGTGAGTTAATTCTCTAACTCAACCAATCTTGGACATTCTTAAACAAGTCAAGGATATCAAATGAAACTAAATTCATTTAAATCTCGTACGTATACCGTACTATACATTTATAGCTACTCATGCTCAAGAGATAAGAAAAGTTCCACATACCTCTCCGGCTCAATCCACTTGCCAAGTTGAATATGCCGCACGTAGAATGTCAAACTATAATGACCATAATACGTCCATCAACTACTAGCTTTCAACGTAGAATATTCCTAAGTATAAGGATTCTTAATTCTACGGAAAATCGGACAGCACTTCCTTTGTTTCTACGTACTTTTCCACCTTTTTAAGGCCCGAAAATCAATAACCAAATGCCACATTTAAGGCTCAACAATTCAGCAATTCAAATGGGATTACACGCCTAACAGGACGTGTGAAATTCTGCCCCACAATTAATATCCAAAAAGTCCAACATTTCAATGCCATTATCAGCTACAATGCCACAACAAATGTCAATTTCCTTTCAATTCTTTTTTCAATCCAAGTTGTTATTATACTATGTTATATACCCTATAACAATTATAACAACTACAATTCCTTTCTTTCTTAACATGCGACGATTGTAGCTATTGACCAAATTGATTACAACATAAATGGCTAACTTGCCCAATTTCTGTTTTTAACATGTCGACATGATCCAAATCTTTTCAAACTTCAATCTATATATCACATGCTCATTTATCAACTACTATAACATGTAATCTTTAATCACATTAAGAAGATGAAGATTTTACCTCAATAAGCCCTAATAATATCCAAGCGTCAAAGTCAATCCTTAGCAACTTTTAGCTCCTCTTCTTATGTTCCAATCCGCTCCAAGCACTCCTTATAAGCTCATAACCAACTTCTCTTCAATTTCCAACTTCAAAGTTGAAGAACACCTTAGGTTTTCACCTTGCGACTAACGTAAAAATGTAGTTTTTCCGGGATCTTTCTATTGAGATAACCTTGTAATACCCTTAGGGATCTTGGGTTTGAATATTGGGAATTATGGAGCAAGATTGCAATTTTTTTTGTGTGGAGGAGCACATTGCTAGACAAGAAAGTTTTGAAATTTCTCTAAGTGTTGGAAGTGATCTAGTCTTGCACTAGTAGTAGCAATATATAATGAGACCAAGGGCTAGGATTAATCCAAATGGAAGGCTAGGATGTGGTCAATATTATCAAGTTATCTTGACTTCTTGACTTAGTCAATATTATCAAGCCAATGTTTGGCTATACTTGACCATTATTTCGTCCAAGATGATTCATGTGGAGGGTGACACGTGTCGCCCTCCCATTGGTCTAAAATGTTTCGTTTCTCGAAATTTTCATAATTGGTCAAAATATCGGAAGCCTCATGGGCCCCACAAAAACGTAAAATTTCTCGGGTGGGCCCCACGTATCCAACTCTGTAAATAAACTTCCATAGTTCCGATAAATTTCAAACGTCTCAAATAGCAAATTCGAGAACCTAATTCTTATTATCAAACACTTCTCTTTTCCGAGGTTCGGAAGATTTTTCCATCGAAAAACAATTATTTCTTTCGTTCAAATTTTTAAAGTCGTAACTTCCCACGTACGTTCTCTTACTCGTGTCCTGGAATTACGGGGTGTAACATTCTCCTCTCCTTAAAAACATTCGTCCCCGAATGTTCTTTCGAGGTTCCATCTAAACATATATTGGCATAGTCCCTTGACCACACCCAACATAATCACACTTGCCACACATGGCCATATAACAATACTTATGCTAAAACGTCAACCTGAACTCCAAGTGTCGACGTCGGTTATCTGCATAAAGCTTCTATCGACTCTGAGCTTGCTAATAATCTTTTCTGGATAGGCTTCGCCTTATCCACAACCCAATGAATCCAGTCTGGGCTAATTAACTGAACCTCGCCTACGCCGAACCAACCAATCGGCGATCTACACTTCCTTTCATACAAAGCCTCATACAGGGCCATCTGAATACTTGAAGGGTATCTATTATCGCATGTAACTCAACAAGAGACAAATAATCCTTCCAGCTATCTCTGAAATCAAGAACACAGGCCCGCAACCTATCCTCAAGTACCTGGATAGTACGCCCTGCATGTCCGTCGGTCTGAGGGTAAAATGCAACACTGAGACTCACCTGTGTCCCTAATCCCTTCTGGAAAAACCTCCAGAAGTTATCCGTAAACTGAGCTCATCCATCTGACATCATAAATGTAGGAACCCCGTGCAGTCTCACAATCTCCCCGCTATATAATCTTGCATAATCCTCAGTCGAGTAAGTGGTCCTGACCGGAAGAACATGGGCTGATTTCGTCAGCCTGTTTACTATGACCCTCAGGGTGTTACACCCCGTATTTACAGGACATATTTTAAGAACGTACGTAAGAACTCACAAGTGTTAAGATTTGAGACTTGTAAAAATTTATCGGAAATATGAAATTGTCGAAAAACGTATTATTGTGACGAATGGGAGGGCGACACGTGTCACCCCCCTTTTTGGATGCCTTGGATGAAATAGGCATGGCCAAGATGGTCATTGACCATAGTCTTGGATGACTAAGTCTTGCAAGTTGTAGCTTGAGATTCTTGACTAAGTCAAAGGCCCCACAAGGCTTGATATTTGATAATAGCTCATCCAAACCACCCATTTGTTTATATCTTGACCCTCCATTACGCTATATAATACTAGTAGTGCAAGACAAGCTTAACACTTAGCCAAAATTTCACAAAAATTTGAAGAACACTAAGCATTGCTCTCGGGTTCCCTCTAGAGAAAAAAGAAAAATCTTTGTTTCTTGTCCATTTAGCTCCACACTTTAAACCAAGGTTCTTGAGTGTATTGTAAGCATATATCAATAGAAAAATCTTGGAAAAATATAGTTTTCGAGTTAGTCGCAAAGCGAAAACCTAGTTGTCTTTCTAGGTTTTGTTTGGAGATTTGAAGGAAATTTGTTGGTGTTGTTCTAAGGGTCTCAACAAGCGGATTGAAGTGTCTTGTAGGGGCTCTAAGTTACTAAGGAGCGACTTCGGATTTGGAGTTGGATTAAGATTCGTTGAGGTATAATCTTGTCCCTTAAAAGTGTTACAAGATTATTTATATTGTTGTTAGCTTTACATGTTGCTAGCATGAAGTGTTTGTGTTGAAGTTTATAAGTGTTATGGATTGCTTGTAGCCTTAAATCCGAAATGTCATTTAAGCCATGTGAAGTTGGATTACAATTGGTCGTTTATTAGAATCGTCGCATGTTAATTACTTGGAGATTATAGTAGTTATTATCGATTGCGACTTGATATCATGTTAGGCTAATAACTTGAATTGAAATGGAAATTGGATAGGAATTGATGTTATTGTACTCAATGTGGCCGAATTGGCCTAGTAAGTTGTATTAATTTGATATCTATTGTGGGGCGGAATTTTACACGTCTAGTAGGCGTGTAATCCCCTATTGATTAATTGCTTTGCTTGTGCCTTAAATGTGGCATGTTTGGTTATTGTATTCGGCCTTAAAAAAGGTGGCAAAGTAGTAGAAACAAGGGAGGTGCTGTCCGATTTTCCGTAGAATTTCGCGACTTGACACTTATAATATTCTACGTTTGAAGTAAGGCGTTAATGGACGTATTTTGGATATTATAGGTTGACATACGACGGGCGGGATATTGTACTTGGCAAGTGGTTGACCCGAAGAGGTATGTAGAACTTTTCCTATCTTTTGAGCATGACTAGTTGTACGTATATAGTACGGTAGACGTACAAGACCTTGATATCCTTTACTAGTTTTATGAATAGCCAAGTCGGGTGAGTTAGGAGATTAACTCACTTCTTTGAAAGTATTAAGGAAGTCTAATGTTTTATTAAAGTTAAGGGACTTGAAGAGTTCTAAAGTATGTGATACTTGTTCCGTTTTAAACGTATAAGTCCCTTGGATAGGAAATTGTAATGGCTAAGGTATAAAGCGAATGTAACGACTTTATGGGGAGTTGGTTATATTTGCTTTATGGAAAGATAAATGACTTGATTTTAATGAAGAGGCAATTTGATTTTAAGGCATCAATTGCCTAAATGTTTTATAATAAAAGGAGTCACTTGATGTAGAAACCTAACTTTATTTCTAAAGGTATTGTGACTTGTCTTGAAAAGTAATTTTGACTTGATACTACGGTTTATAGTATCTTGGAAGTTTTATATGAAAATGAGTCATTTTTAAAAGATTGGAAGTACGTAGTACTTTGGGTTAAACTCCCGGATTTATTATAACATATTAGTGCCTTAAGTAAACTAAAATGAGAGTGTAGATGAATAAGACTAATAAGAAGTTAGGGGGATGTCTAACTTGCTTATTTATTGTATGACGGCCGGTTGAGTTAGGGTAAGAGTATAAGTGAGGGGTAAACCCCCAAGACGCTATACCACCTTCTCCAGGATAAGAGTATAAATGAGGGGTAAACCCCCAAGACATTATACCACCTGTTTTACTACCTTCTCCAAGGTAAGAGTATAAATGAGGGGAAAACCCCCAATACGTTATACCACCTGCTTCAGGGTAAGAGTATAGATGAGGGGTAAAATCCCAAGACGTTATACCACCTATTTCTATGGGTTCGCTACCCATGATTTGATCGTGAGTCTCCTATTGCTATGTTACATATTCTCTTGGTTTACTCTCATTGTTAGTAAGGCACTGTGTACTGTAATTTTGTTATCATATATGTCTCCGGTTTGATTTAAACTTATGATATAATTACAGTATTTTCCAGTTTTACATACTTAGTACATATTGTGTACTGACCCCCTTCCTCGGGGGCTGCGTTCATGCCGCAGGAAATGGTAAGCAGGTGGTGGATCCGCATTCTTAGGATCACTTATCAGACGTCAGAAGCTCCATTTCTCCGGAGGCTTGTCTCTTTTGGTACAGTCTTTCCCTGATGTTGTAGATTTATGTACATTCAGGGGTATGGCGGGGCCCTGTCCCGCCACAGTTGTTATTCTTAAGTGCTGTATTCACATATGTGGTTGAAATTGTAGAACCGAGTTATCTGATTGTACTTTTGATTATGTTTATATTATGGAAGGAGGCCTTATCGGCTAGCCTGTGATGTTTATTGTTTACACTTATGTCTATGTTGTGTATGTTCCGCTGCTATTCTCTGATGTATACCTGAACGGGGTGCCCAGGTAGGGCACCAGTCGCGGCCCGGGGTCGGGTCGTGACACAGGGAGTCACACTTCCTCTGAGTACGATGCACCCCTGAAACAAACTCCATATTAATCACCTCCCATTTCTAAGTCGGGATCTCAATCACCTGTAATATCCCACTGGGCTTCTGGTGCTCAACTTTGACCTGCTACTAAATTCGGACACTCAGCAACAAACTCTGCTACGCCCCTCTTCAGGCCATCATACCAATACACACATCTGAGGTCATGATACATCTTAGTCGACCCCGAACAAATAGAGCAATAAGAACTGCGTGCCTCCCCTAAAACCTGCCGACAAGTCCTGCAGCATCGGACACACACAAGCTATTCTTAATCACAACACTCTATCCAGTGCTACCCAAACAGGTTCTTCTCCTCTTGGAGAGACGTATCTCAAGTTCGCCCTAGAACTGGATCCTTATACTGTCGCCTCTTCACCTCATCAACGAGGGAAGACTCGACAACCTCTCGAATCTGAGCTCCATTATCGTGTTCTCGTAGCTGCCGAGAAAATATAGGTTGTTACCTTATCGCATTGCATCCGCACACAACCCAGCCAAACACTCAAAGCGTTACCATAATATCCTAACCCTCTAGTCCTTCAGGCCTCAGGAGGGGTTAGAACTGTAGTCATAGTCAGCTTATCTTCCAATAACTGGAAGCCTGTCTCATACTTCCGAAACATTCGGGGATATAATCTCAATTATGATTCTTGTTTCCATTTCTCTGTTGCGACCAATCTTGGTCACTATACTTATATTCGATTCCTTTGTTTGTCTCATGGCTAAGACTCCCTGCCAATCACAATTTAGTGGGAGACTTCCTTGATCTCGTCAAGTAGTAATCCTATTATTCTCTTCCAGCTCATAGAGCTTATATTCAGGTGTTCAACCTCAATTCACAGTATTACATAATCTAATGGCTTGCCAAGATTTCTTATCGTTCGAGTGTCTACTCGTCTTACCTTTACATTTCATTTCAAGTTGCCCTGGGGTCTCTTACCTCCCCGTATTTTTCCTACTATCCTTCTCGTCAGTACCGATTTTTGCCATCTTTCATCGAGGTGTTCCTACTGCCCATCATTCACTAATGGTCTTTACACTAGTCTGGGGTAATCATATCTCGTGCAACTTACATAACCATAGTTGCATTCTCTTTTATCATTCTAGTCATAACCCTTCCTTATGCTTATTATTAGCAAAAATATTTCTATCTTGATTCATGATCATACATTTTCATTCATGCGTATTACCTGCATTTATATCATTACGACACTTCTTCAACCATTTCCTAGTGTCGTCCTTAATTACCCCAACCCAATACCTTTTTCCAAGGTTATTTAAAATAGTAACCTATTGCATAACGAAGCTGGGGACTTTACCAGTCCCATACCTATGGCTTATATAAAAGGGTATGCATAACCATCAATAATACGTACAACTATCCTTTTACGTAGGGGAGAGATCTTATCTCTATTTCATAATCTTTCCTTGAAGTTACAACCCTATTCACCGGGTCCTTTTGTGGTCCTGTAAATCAAATCATCAAGCACCGCCTTAAAAATCGGGTAGGTTCTCAAAACCTACCGATGAAGTCCTCGGTCTTCCGCAGGCAGCACTCGTACTTATCTTATTCTTGCCTTGTGCATTTTCCTGAAATTATTCGGGAAGTCGTGGCCCTGACCGCCACACTAAACAACTCCAAGCACCCCCAAGGGCACTTAACATAAAATCCTTCAATGATCGTACGTTCTTATCTCCGTCTCTTAGCTTTCAAATTCACGTACCACATACTTCCAACATCAATTTATTTACTTCAACCGAACGAGTCACATAGACTTACTAAAATCAAGTCTGCCAATCGTATATCATCACCGGGCAATCCCTATATACCCGCTCAGCTACAACCCAAACACTCACTGGTGTAGCTACCTCTAAAGGTTCTTATGGATTCAGGCTCTATTCTCCTACACTTGGTTGCTCTCTTTCTTACTGGTCGTACTCTTTCCGTACTCCCAAACTTAGTCTAGCATACGAACATAACCTCTATACTGATTCTGGCCTCCAATCTTTGGAGTTACTATTCTAAACAATATAAGGCCATTTCCGGCTCTCACAACCCGGTTCCGGTGGAACGCATCCACGAACCCGTAAAATAATTAACTAGACTTGGGCCTTGCACCCTCGTGACCCTGTCACGTAGCAGAACTACTACCAATTGATCCCACTCCATTTCAGGTTATGGGGCGACCCGCAATAGGTCCTCAACCCGACCCACCGTCGTACTTAACTCTTACCCTTAGTCTGAATTAAATCTTATTGCCCGAGAAGGCCTTATATACCTAAGGTCTCGGCGGTTATCAATATTCTTAGGCTCGCAATTTCCATGCTCCAAGCCTACCTTATCAGTCCCCCCGTAAACGGGTACAATAACTTCTCATAATACCATAATCGTGTTGTCTTGATCACAACAACCATTACTTACTCCATACAGATCTCATTCGTACAATTCTCTTAAGCATACTACATAGCTTAATCTATTAACATAGTTGTCACGACCCGACCCCGAGCCCGCGACTGGTGCCCTACCTGGGCACCCCTTTCGGTATACATCAGAGAATAGCAGCGGAACATACACAACTTATAAAAATGCTTAAACATAAAATAACAACAGACTAGCCGATAAGGCCACATTCCGTAAAATATACATAATAAAACAGTACATTTTTTTTCTTTACAACCCAATCCACAAATGTGACTACAGACCTCTAAGAATAACAACTATGACGGGACAGGGCCCCGCCATACCCCTGAATGTACAACAACCGACCATACCAGGGATAAGCCTCCGGAGAAATGGAGCTTCTCAACGGCTGAATCAGTGATCCTAAAGTGAGGATCAACTACCTGTATACTCTACCTGCGGCATGACGGCCCAGGAGGTCGAGACAACATGTACCAAATATGTGGAAAATGCGTAGTGAAATCATAAGTCTATAATAAAACTGGAGACATGTATGATAACTCAATTAACAGTACAATGTGCCTTACAAACAATGAGAGTAAATAAGAGTATACTTACAACATAAAAATAGGAAGCTCACGATCAAAGTAGGACCACCCGCCCGCAGTATCATTAAGCAATCCTACTCCTGGGACTATTTCACCCGTATAAGTCGTGTGGACCCGCATGAGGTATTTCTCGCATAGGCTGTACCCGCATGCATGGGACTATTTCACCCGCATAAGCCCATAAGGACTCGCATGAGGTATTCCTCGCATCATGGATAGCAAATCCACAGAACATGTGGTATAACGTCTTGGGGGTTTACCCCTCATTTATACTCTTACCCTGAAGCAGGTGGTATAACGTCTTGGGGGTTTACCCCTCATTTATACTCTTACCCTGGAGAAAGTGGTATAACGTCTTGGGGGTTTACCCCTTATTTATACTCTTACCCTAGCTCAACCGGCCATCATACATAACATAAGCCCTACCGGCTTATCATACATAACATAAGCACTACCGGCTTATCATACAATAAATAAGCAAGTTAAGAAATCCCCCTAACTTCTTATTAGTCTTATTCATATACACTCTCATTTTAGTTTACTTAAGGCACTAACATGTCATAATAAAATCCGGGAATTTAACCCAAAGTACTACGTACTTCATTTCTTTTAAAAATGAGTCTTTTTCATATAAAACTTCCAAGATACTAACAACCATAGTATCAAGTCATAACTACTTTGTCACGACCCGTTCCGGGGCCCGTGACTGGTGCCTTACCCGGGCACCCAAGTAGTCATACATCAGAGTAATCAGCGGAATATAAAAACAAGACATGAAACAGTTGTAAAATGAGACACAGTTTTATGTGAGAAAAATGTCGCCTTTCGGCATATATAAATAAACATAGTTTTTGCAGTTGCATCCCAACTGTACAATAGGACTACAGACCTCTAAGAAGATAAACAACTATGGCGGGACAGGGCCCCGCCATACCCTGACTGTACAAAACTATCTACAACAGGGAGATCATACCCAAAAGTCGAGCCTCCGGAGAAGATGGAGCTCCTGACACCAACGCAAAGAGATCCTAAGGATGTGGATCTAGCACCTGCTTGCCCTTACCTACGGCATGAACGCAGCCCCCCGAAGAAGGTCAGTACAGCAGGTACTAAGTATGTGAAACTGTAAAGTACTTAAATGAAATCATATCATTTTAAAACCAATTTTATAAATATGCACAAAACAACCAATGTAACCGCACATAGTGCCACATCATAAACAAGAGCAACAATAGGTAAACTGTAACAGGTCTTTTCTAGGCTGCGAATGATCGAAGCAGGGCCAACCGCCCGTAGTATCACTATGCAAGCCTAATCCTGGACTCCCGTAGTCCGCATAGGCCACTCACATAGGCCCGCATAGGGTATAACCCCGCATCGAGGGTAGCTACTCCTCGGCATCGTCCTGGACTCGTAGTCCGCATGGCCACATAGACCACATGAGGTATAACCCAAAGACACTAACTGAACTCGTAGCTCCGCATAGGTCCCCTGGACCCGCATGAGGTATCCTCGCATCATAGTCACACAGACTGCCTGAGGTATACCCCGCATCGGAGGGCAGCTTAACCCCCGGTATCATGTAGGTGAGTGATATAATACTAACATAATAGCTTATCGTTAAAAATCACAACAAGAATACCCTTTTACACAAACGTTACAAGACACTAACACTCATAGTATTATATCAAACCATCTTATTATGCTTTCCAGAAATCAATATAAGTCTTTTATAAACACATAAGTAAACCGTTCCTTTTATCTTTCTTAAGTTGTTATACCTAACTTCCCATAAAGCTAGTATAACTCTTAAGCTTTTTGTTTAAAAACCAATTAGTTCTTTTCTGTTAAAAATGATTCAGTATTCTTTTGAAATGCATCAAGATTCTTATTATTCAGGCTTAAGCCAAAAGACATTGCCGTAATTATTATTCAGGCTTAAGTCAAAAGACATTGCCGTAATTATTATTCAGTTAACACATGTACGTCTACCGTACTATATATATATATATATATATATTTTAAAATATCATGCTTAGGAAGAATCACATACCTTCTTGGCGAAATCCACCTGCCAAGTCGAATATGTCGCGCGCAGAGAATCAACCTATAATAGTCAGACACGTCTATCAACGTCCAGACTACTCTGTAAACAGTTCTAAGCAGAGGGTTCTCTATCCTACGGAAAATTGGGCAGTACTTCCCTACCCGGTAAGCTACCCAAGTCTACTGTAAAAACAGTCCTATGTAAGTACAGTTCAATTATTCTTCATTTATACCCTTCTACTGTGATAACAGTTCAATTCTATTCTTTAATATCCTTCTAAGTATTTTATACTTATTCCTATACTTCTACAGTATGTATTCTCTAATTACAAAGGAAGGATAAGATTATTTACCTAGATTATTTAAAAGTCGCTCCTGAGCAAGGTTTAGCTCCTAATTTGTACGTTCCGATAGCTCCAAGAACCCTTAGAAGTTATTCACAACTTCAACTAAGTACTAAGGGATTTGGGCTAGGGTATTTAGGAATAGCAACTATATTTGGAAGACAACATTTCTACCAAGGGAGGGGGGGTAGGTTTCGGCTAGGCTAGAGGGTTGTTTCGGCTAGGGCTCTTTTAGAGGGGAGGAGTGTTGACGAAAATGCTCACAAGGGAGAGGGGAGGATTTTCAAGACTTGGAGAGTGATTTGTGGATGAAGAACTCTTCATCTTAAGGGGGGTATTTATAGGTCAAGAAATGGCCAACCAATGGCCAAGATGATGCCAAGTGCAAGGCAAGTGTAGGGTGGAGATTCACCCAAGTGTCCTTATCCATCTACTACACAAATATCCTACCAATTCCTTGACTTGTGCAAAGGCACAAAAAACGTGCCATCTATGCCCATTTTTGCCGTCAAATGAGGGTGACAAGTGTCACCCTCCCGTTGGTCCAAAATGTTTCGTCTCTCGGAAAAATCCGCAAAAATAATAAATGTCATAGCCGGAATTTACCCTACGCGAGTTTAGTAAAACGTTTCGTCGAAAAACGATTCTTTTAGTGAGTTGTGCACAAACTTTTTCGTCCATAATGCCTAACTAAGGCTAAGCTTTCGTACGTACACTCTCACGTACATACTCTGGAAATACGGGGTATAACATTCTCCCCTCCTTAGAAACATTCGTCCCGAATGTTCCTTCCTAAGACAGTTAACGATAAGGTTCTTCATAACTAAAACAGTTTACAAATGCCACATACGGCCACAAAACAACACTTAGGCATATATGACAATGTAAATTTACAAGTAGGAAAGTGAATTACCTGGAGGTGTGGGGAATAAGTGAGGATACTTCTGCCTCATGTCCTCCTCAGCTTCCCACGTCATCTCCTCCCTGAGCTCGTTCCGCCACGTAACTTTGTGGAAGCCACGCCCTTGGTCGCAGACGCTAACCCGACGATCGATTATCGCTATGGGAATCTCTCATACGATAACCCCTGGTCATCGTGACATCGTCAATCGGTGTACCACAGATGGATCCCGATACATCTCCTCAGCATAGAAACGTGAAAAACCGGATGCACTGCCTCCAGATCGGACGACAGATCCAACTCATAGGCAACCTTGCCTACCCTACGGACAATCTGATACGACCCAATGTACCTTGGGCTGAGTTTCCCTTTCTTCCCGAATCTCATCACACCCTTCATGGGTGACACCTTCAGGAAAACTCAATCATCAACTGCGAACTCCAGATGCCGACGACGATGATCTGCATATGATTTCTGTCGACTCTGAGCTGTCAGAAACCTCTCCTGGATAAGCTTCACCTTATCCACTGCCTGCTGCACCAAATATGGTCCCACTAACTGTACCTCGCCTACATCAAACCAGCCTATCGGTGATCTGCACTTCCTCCCATACAAGGCCTCATAAGGCGCCATCTGAATACTGGAGTGGTAGCTATTATTATATGCAAACTCAACTAGAGGCAAATGATCCTCGGCTACCTCGGTCAATAATGCAGGCTCGCGACATATCCTCAAGAGTCCGGATAGTGCGCTACCGGCTGTCGTCTGCGTGGATGGAATGCGATTACTCGTGCTCACTGCGTCCCAAACCCTTCTGGAAAGACCTCCAGAAGTTGGCCGTAAACTGGGCTCCTCTGTCTGATATGATCGAAATAGGGACTCCATGCAGTCTGACGATCTCTCGGATGTATAGTCTGGCATAATCCTCAGCCGAAAAAGTCGTCCTGACGGGAAGGAAGTGGGCTGATTTCGTCAGCCTGTCGACGATAACCCATATAGAATCATGTCTCCTCTGAGTGCGAGGTAATCCTGTGATAAAGTCCATGTTGATTACCTCCCACTTCCAGGTCGGGATCTCTATCGTCTGTAACAAACCACTAGGCCTCTGGTGCTCTATCTTCACCTGCTGACAACATGGGCACTGAGCTACAAACTCTGCAACGTCCCTCTTCAAGCCATCCCACCAATACACAGATCTAAGGTCGTGGTACATCTTGGTCGACCCCGAATGGATAGAGTAACGCGCGCTGTGTGCTTCCCCTAGAACTCGCTGCCAAGTCCCAAACATCTGGAACACACACCCTGCCCTCAAACCTTAGCACCCCATCAGGTGCTACCTCAAAAGGACCCTTCCCCTCACGAAGAGCCGTATCACGATATCGTGTCAAAATTGGATCCTCGAATTGTTGCCTCTTCACCTCCTCGACGATGGAAGACTCAGCAACCCTACGAACTCGAACCCCACTGCTATCAGAATCAATCAAACGGACACCAAGGCTCGCTAACTGATGCAAATCACGAACCATGTCCCTCCTCTCTGGCTGCACATCTGATAGGCTCCCCATCGACCTACGACTAAGAGCATCTGCCACAACATTGGCCTTCCCCGGGTAGTACAAGATATCAACATCGTAATCCTTAAGCAACTCTAACCACCGTCTCTGTCGTAAGTTCAGTTCCCTCTGGCTGAAGATATACTGGAGGCTCTTGTGGTCTGTATAAATATCCACATGAACCCCATACAAATAGTGCCTCCAGATCTTCAAGGCGTGAATCACCGCTGCCAACTCCAAATCATGGGTGGGGTAGTTCCTATCGTGTTTCTTCAGTTGTCGGGATGCATATGCTATAACCTTGCCCTGCTGCATCAATACACATCCCAACCCGATGCCTGACGCATCACAATACACAACATAACCGTCTGGACCCTCTGGAAGAGTAAGAACGGGGGCGGTCGCCGATCTCTCCTTGAAGGCGAAACCCCGCCACACGCATCAGTCCATCAAACTTAGCGCTCGAGTCGATCTAGTCAATGGTGCGTAGATAGAAGCAAACTTCTCTACGAACCGCCGATAATAACTCGCAAGGCCCGGAAAGTGCGCTGCAGCCGGAGTAGTAGGTCTAGGCAAGTCTCGATCGCCTCGATCTTGGCCGTATCCACCTGAATACCATCGGCCCCGACAATATGCCCAAGAAAAGCCACCGAAGCTAACCAAAACTCACATTTGGAAAACTTGGCGTATAACTGCTGGTCCCGGAGAACTGTCAGCACAATCCTCAAATGCTCCGCATGCTCCTGCTCTGAACGAGAATAAACCAAGATATCATCGATGAACACTATCACAAACGTGTCCAAAAATGGTTTGAACACTCGGTTCATCAAATCCATGAATACCGCCGGAGCATTGGTCAATCCAAAAGACATGACCCTGAACTCATAATGCCCGTGACGGTCCGAATGCGATCCTAGGACATCCGCTTTCGACTGCACTGATGATAGCCCGATCGCAGATCAATCTTGGAGAACATCTCGCACCCTGCAGATGGTCGAACAAATCATCAATCCTGGGAAGGGGGTATCTCTTCTTAATGGTCACCTTGTTCAGCTGCCTGTAATCAACACACATGCGCAGCGTCCCGTCCTTCTTCTTTACGAACAATACCGGCGCTCCCCAGGGAGAAACACTAGGTCTGATGAAGCCCTTCTCCAGCAAATCTCTCAGCTGGTCCTTCAACTCTCTCAACTCGGCAGGTGCCATTCTGTATAGCGGAATGGAAATAGGCCGAGTGTCTGGCAGCACATCAATACAAAACTCTATCTCCCTCTCAGGAGGGATACCGGGGAGGTAGTCTGGAAACACGTCTGGGAACTCTCTGACTACTGGAACTGACTGAAAATCTGGTACCGCAGCCTCAATATTAAACACCCGAACGAGATGGTAGATATACCCCTTCTGCACCATCTTCCTAGCCTTGAGGTAGGAAATAAACCTACCCCTCGGCGATACAGTGTTCCCCTCCCACTCGACAACCGGCTCCCCAGGAAACTGGAACCGTACTACTCTCTCCCTGCAGTCTACATGGGCGTAGCAAGAAGCTAGACAATCCATACCCATGATCACGTCGAAATCAGTCATATCCAACTCTATCAAGTCGGCTAGGGTCTGACGACTGTATATGGTCACTGGACAAGCTCTATATACCCGCCGGGCTACCACCGAATCACCCACTGGCGTAGCTACCTTGAAAGAGTCTATGGACTCAGGCTCTATCCCTATCCTACTAGCAACAAGGGGAGATATATAGGACAGAGTAGAACCCGGATCTATCAAGGCATACACATCATAATCGGAGGCGATAAGGTACTCGCGACGACAAGAGTGAGGCCTCCGTCCCGCTGGACAAGGCATAAACGCGATTCGAGGACCGCTAGAATCTGGACCGCGCCACGACCTCGCCGCGACCTGCTGGCCCATGAGTACCACCCTCGGGGCGAGTAATCGTAGGAGGCGATGAACCGGCGAATAGATCCCGTAGGTGAGCCTACCACCGCTGCCGGTCGGACAAGCCCTCGCAAAATGACCCGCCGCGAATCAGAATAAACTCGGAGAGTACCATAATTCCCGAAATGGGATCTACCGCATCGGCCACACTGAGGGGGGGGGGGGGTGGTCCCGACCGGCCAGCACCAATGCCACCCTGAAAGTATGAATTCCAGGGGCCCCGACCGCCTCGAATACTCTGGGTCTTGAGGACGGTGCAGGAGTACTCTGAGCTGGATGTGGTGCGAATCTAGACTGCTGCTGAGGCCGTCCACCCTGATAACTACCAAAGGAACTCGCCTGGTCCTCTTCTCTTGCTGTCGGCGTCGGCCTCGGCGCTCGCCGCATCGGTCGTGAGCTCGCATACTGGGTAATATCCATGCTCGGTGAAGAGCTACACCCGCACAAGACTCGGCCATATAATCATCTAGCCGGTGGCGTAGCGATGCACCGCCCTCCATATCTGCTACAAAGCGAGGACATATCGAGCCAAAGAATCGAACTCGACATTATACTCCCTAGCGGCGTCCCTCCGTCTCAAGAATAAAAATCGTCGGCCCGCGCTCTCCTCGTGGAGGCAAGAAGTGAGTGAGAAAGCCTCCGAGAACTCATCCCAGTAGGCGGGACGCGTGCTCTCCCGGATAACTCCCACGAATCAAACCAATCATTGCGGTATCACGCGCGGCGACGCGAACCAAGATCACGGACTCGGTCTTCGACGCCCGATCACTCTCATAATCCTCAGAGTCGACGGATGAACTCTGCGGATCATCCTCCGCCTCGACTGTAAAACTCGGCGGGCTCTGACTCAGAAATCTCGTAGCCTCAAACTATTCGCCTCGGGTGAACCACGGGTACTACTGGGTGAATCGAATCTGCGATTCGGCTGTCCTCATGTCGCCACGATCTCGGCCAATAGTGGGTTATCTCCTTGTACCTAACTCCTCCGCCTGTGGGGCGGGAGGTGTGGGTACTGTGGTCTCGCTGGGCGGCGGCGTCATGGAACTCGCCGTCGAGGTATAGGCGGGCACGAGCCTCGTAACTCGGTGTCAGACTAGCGCCTCCGCCGGCCTTGCCGCCCGGCGGGTTGCCTTACGCGAGGCATAATCACATGTAAAAGGAATACGTTAGAGGGTCCAACTTATAACGGCTCTAAAGCACGATCTCGAGTGAGAAGAATGGAAACCAATCCTAAATATCCTATAGCCTCTCGATTATTGGTGTGGTGCACAACACCGATAATCAAGACTTACTAGATACGGTCAGTAGCCACTTTCCGAGGATTAATCGCTTCGATACCACTTTTGTCACGACCCGCTCGGGGCGGATCGTGCCTTACACGGGCACCCAAGTAGTCATACATCAGAGTAATCAGCGGAATATAAAAACAAGACATGAAACAGTTGTAAAAAGAGACACAGTTTTATGTGAGAAAAATGTCGCCTTTCGGCATATATAAATAAACATAGTTTTTGCAGTTACATCCCAACTGTACAATAGACTCTGAGACCTCTAAGAAGATAAACAACTATGGCGACAGGGCCCGCCATACCCTCGATCAGACAAAACTATCTACAACAGGGAGATCATACCCAAAATTCGAGCCTCCGGAGAAGATGGAGCTCCTGACACCAACGCAAAGAGTTCCTAAGGATGTGGATCTAGCACCTGCTTGCCCTTACCGCGGCATGAACGCGGCCCGAAGAGTCGATACAACATGTACTAAGTATGTGAAATCGTAAAGTACTTAAATGAAATCATATCATTTTAAAACCAATTTTATAAATATGCACGAAACAACCAATGTAACCGCACATAGTGCCACATCATAAACAAGAGCAACAATAGGTAAACTGTAACAGGTCTTTTCTAGGCTGCGAATGATCGAAGCAGGGCCAACCGCCCGTAGTATCACTATGCAAGCCTAATCCTGGACTCCCGTAGTCCGCATAGGCCACTCACATAGGCCCGCATAGGGTATAACCCCGCATCGAGGGTAGCTACTCCTCGGCATCGTCCTGGACTCGTAGTCCGCATGGCCACATAGACCGCATGAGGTATAACCCCGCACACTAACCTGGAACTCTCGTAGCTCCGCATAGGTCCCTTGGACCCGCATGAGGTATCCTCGCATCATAGTCACACAGACTGCCTGAGGTATACCCCGCATCGGAGGGCAGCTTAACCCCCGGTATCATGTAGGTGAGTGATATAATACTAACATAACAGCTTATCGTTAAAAAGCACAACAAGAAAACCCTTTTACACAAACGTTACAAGACACTAACACTCATAGTATTATATCAAACCATCTTATTATGCTTTCTAGAGATCAATATAAGTCTTTTATAAACACATAAGTAAACCGTTCCTTTTATCTTTCTTAAGTTGTTATACCTAACTTCCCATAAAGCTAGTATAACTCTTAAGCTTTTTGTTTAAAAACCAATTAGTTCTTTTCTGTTAAAAATGATTCAGTATTCTTTTGAAATGCATCAAGATTCTTATTATTCAGGCTTAAGCCAAAAGACATTGCCGTAATTATTATTCAGGCTTAAGTCAAAAGACATTGCCGTAATTATTATTCAGTTAACACATGTACGTCTAGTACTATATATATATATATATATATATATATATATATTTTAAAATATCATGCTTAGGAAGAATCACATACCTTCTCGGCGAAATCCACCTGCCAAGTCGAATATGTCGCGCGCAGAGAATCAACCTATAATAGTCAGACACGTCTATCAACGCCCGACTACTGCATGTGATTCTAAGCAGAGGGTTCTCTATCCTACGGAAAATTGGGCAGTACTTCCCTACCCGGTAAGCTACCCAAGTCTACTGTAAAAACAGTCCTATGTAAGTACAGTTCAATTATTCTTCATTTATACCCTTCTTTGTGATATGATTCAATTCTATTCTTTAATGTCCTTCTAAGTATTTTATACTTATTCCTATACTTCTACAGTATGTATTCTCTAATTACAAAGGAAGGATAAGATTATTTACCTCGATAAGCCCAAAAATTATCCAAGTTAAAAGTCGTTCCTGAGCAAGGTTTAGCTCCTAATTTGTACGTTCCGATAACTCCAAGAACCCTTAGAAGTTATTCACAACTTCAACTAAGTACTAAGGGATTTGGGCTAGGGTATTTAGGAATAGCAACTATATTTGGAAGACAACATTTCTACCAAGGGAGGGGGGGTAGGTTTCGGCTAGGCTAGAGGTTGTTTCTGGCCAGGGCTCTTTTAGAGGCGGGGAGGAGTGTTGGACGAAAATGCTCACAAGGAGAGGGAGGATTTTCAAGACTTGGAGAGTGATTTGTGGATGAAGAACTCTTCATCTTAAGGGGTATTTATAGGTCAAGAAATGGCCAACCAATGGCCAAGATGATGCCAAGTGCAAGGCAAGTGTAGGGTGGAGATTCACCCAAGTGTCCTTATCCATCTACTACACAAATATCCTACCAACTCCTTGACTTGTGCAAAGGCACAAAAAACGTGCCATCTATGCCCATTTTTGCCGTCCAATGAGGGTGACAAGTGTCACCCTCCCGTTGGTCCAAAATGTTTCGTCTCTCGGAAAAATCCGCAAAAATAATAAATGTCATAGCCGGAATTTACCCTACGCGAGTTTAGTAAAACGTTTCGTCGAAAAACGATTCTTTTAGTGAGTTGTGCACAAACTTTTTCGTCCATAATGCCTAACTAAGGCTAAGCTTTCGTACGTACACTCTCACGTACATACTCTGGAAATACGGGGTATAACATACTTTTCAAGACAAGTCACAATACCTTTTAGAAATACATTTTGGCTTCTAAATCAAGTGACTTCTTTCTTTTAAAACTTTAAGCAATTGATGCCTTTAAATCAATTTGCCTTTCATTATTTCAAGTCATTTATCATACTTAAATTACTTAGAGTAAACCACTCTTTTTAACTTTCCATAAAGCTATTATAACCAACTTCCCATAAAGCCGTTATACTAGCTTTATACTTTAGAAACTTACATTCTTCTTTATAACCGAGAGACTTAAACTTTCCAAACAAACAAGTGTCAAAATACTTTCAAAAATACTTTAAGTCTCTTAACATTTAGAAAGTAAGATATCCTTAATATTTTAAACAAGTGAGTTAATTCCCTAACTCAACTAACTTGGACATTCTTATAATAAACCAAGGATATCAAAGTAACTAAATTCGTCAAAATCTCGTACGTCTACCGTACTATACATTTACAACTTATTCATGCTCAAGAGATAAGAAAGTTCTACATACCTCTTCGGTTTAATCCACTTGCTAAGTACAATATGCCGTACGTAGTATGTCAACCTATAATTACCATAGTACGTCTATTAACTACTTACTTCAAACGTAGAATATTCCAAGTGCAAAGTCACTAAATTCTACGAAAAATCGGACAACACTTCCTTTGTTTCTACATACTTTGCCACCTTTTTCAAGGCCGAATTCAATAACCAAACACGCCACATTTAAGGCTCAACAAAGTAGTTAACAATAGGGGATTACACGCTTAATCAAGACGTGTAAAATTCCGCTCCACAATAATATCAAACTAGTCCAACATATAATGTCCATTCGGCAAAATAGGGACAACAATACAAATTCATTTCCAATCCCTTTTCAATCCAAGTGGTTTAATATAACATGTTATCTAGCCACAATTGATTATAACTACTACAATCCTCAAGTAGGTAAACATGCGACGATTCTAACTATCGACCAAATTGTATTTCAATTTCAAATGGCTTAACATGTCATTTTCGGATTTGAGCTTCCAAATTTCCATAACACTTATCAATCTTCATAACACATATCACATGATCATTTCTAACTTATAATAACATGGAATCTTCAATTACAAAAGTAAGACGAAGATTATACCTCATTTAGCCCAAATATGATCCAAGATTACAAGTCAATCCTTAGCAACTTTAGCGCCTCTTTTTGACATTCCAATCCACTCCAAGCAACCCTTAGAAGCTTATAATGAACTCATCTTCAAGTTCCAACTTCAAAGTTGAAGAACTCCTTTAGTTTCCGCCTTGCGACTAATACGAAAATGCCATTTTTCCGGGATCTTTCTATTGAGATACCCTTACAATACTCTTAGGAACCTTGGTTTAAAGTATGGGGATTATTGGACAAAAATTGAAATTTTTTCTCTTGGAACCCTAGCCTTGGCCGAGAGCACTCTTCAAGGTTCATCCAATTTCTTGAAAATTTAGCTAAGTGTAGAACCTTGTCTTGCACTAGGAAGCTTATATAAATATATGGAGGGTCAAGATTAGAACAAATGGGTGGTTTGGATGCTTTTCACAAGGATCAAGCCAAGTGGCATTTGACTTAGTCAATTTTATCAAGCTCTAGCTTTAGCAAGACTTGGACATTTAAATTATGGTCAAATGACCATTCTATCCATGCCATTTTCGTCCAAGACCACTAAGGGGGGGTGACACGTGTCGCCCTCCCGTTCGTCGCAATATTTCGTTTTTCGACAAATTCCAAAATTCCGATAAATTTTTACTCGTCTCAAATCTTAACATTTTTGAGTTCTTACGTACGTTCTTACAAACATATCCTGGAATTTCCGGGGTGTAACAATAGTCTTCCCTTAAGTCCCTTAATCATAACTTCTTAAGGGTTCATTTCCTTCTCAGACAACTCATAATCTCCTAATTTCTCAAATTTGCACGTAAAACTTTGATGATAATTCATTAAACTGTTTCATACCGTTCCGGTATCTATTTAGTCCTTACCTGTTACGACCCGACCGGCGCGATCGTGCCCTACCCGGCACCTGCCTGTATACATCAGAGAATAGCAGCGGAACATACACAACATACAACATGTTTAGATAATAACAACACAGGCTAGCCGATAAGGCCGCCTTCCATAAAACATGCATAATCAAAGCCAACTGTACAACTCGGTTCTTACAAGCCCAAAAACACATAATGTGACTACAGACCTCTAAGAATAACAACAGTGGCGGGACAGGGCCCCGCCATACCCCTGAATGTACATAACTCTACAACATCAGGGAAAGACTGTACCAAAAAGACAAGCCTCCGGAGAAATGGAGCTTCTGTCGTCTGATAAGTGATCCTAAGAATGAGGATCCACCACCTGCTTACCCCTACCTGCGACATGAACGCAGGCTCCGAGGAAGGGGGTCAGTATACAATATGTACTAAGTATGTAAAACTGGAAAGTACTATAATTACAACATAAGTTCAAAACAAAGCCGGAGACATGTATGATAACAAAATTATAGTACACAGTGCCTTACTAACAATGAGAGTAATCCAAGAGTATACGTACAACATAAAATAGGAGACTCACGATCAAATCATGGGTAGTGAACCCATAGAAACAGATGGTATAACGTCTTGGGGGTTTTCCCCTCATTTATACTCTTACCCTGAAGCAGGTGGTATAACGTCTTGGGGGTTTACCCCTCATTTATACTCTTACCCTGGAGAATGTGGTAAAACAAGTGGTATAACGTCTTGGGGGTTTACCCCTCATTTATACTCTTACCCTGAAGAAGGTGGTATAACGTCTTGGGGGTTTACCCCTCATTTATACTCTTACCCTATCTCAACCGGCCGTCATACAATAAATAAGCAAGTTAAGAAATCCCCCTAACTTCTTATTAGTCTCATTCATCTACACTCTCATTTTAGTTTACTTAAGGCACTAATATGTTATAATAAATCCGGGAGTTTAACCCAAAGTACTACGTACTTCTAATCTTTCAAGAAAAATGACTCATTTTCATATAAAACTTCCAAGATACTATTAACCGTAGTATCAAGTCAAAATTACTTTTCAAGACAAGTCACAATACCTTTAGAAATAAAGTTAGGTTTCTAAATCAAGTGACTCCTTTTATTATAAAACCTTAGGCAATTGATGCCTTAAAATCAAATTGCCTTTTCAGTAAAATCAAGTCATTTATCTTCCCATAAAGCAATTATAACTAACTTCCCATAAAGTCGTTATATTCACTTTATACCTTAGCCAAAATACAATTTCCTATCCAAGGGACTTATACGTTTAAAACGGAACAAGTATCACATATGTGTGAAACTGTTCAAGTCCCTTAACTTTAATAAAACTTAAGACATCCTTTATACTTTCAAAGAAGTGAGTTAATCTCCTAACTCACCCGACTTGGCTATTCATAAAACTAGTAAAGGATATCAAGGTGTTGTACGTCTACCGTACTACATACATGCAACTAGTCATGCTCAAAAGATAGGAAAAGTTCTACATACCTCTTCGGGTCAAACCACTTGCCAAGTACAAAATCCCGCCCGTAGAATGTCAACCTATAATATTCACAATACGTCTATTAACGTCTTACTTCAAACGTAGAATATTATAAGTGTAAAGTCTCTAAATTCTACGGAAAATTGGACAGCACCTCCTTTGTTTCTACTTACTTTGCTACCTTTTTCAAGGCCGAATACAATAACCAAACACGCCACATTTAAGGCCTAATCAATGCAATCAACAATAGGGGATTACACGCCTACTTGACGTGTAAAATTCCGCCCCACTATAGAAATCAAACTAATACAACTACTAGTCCAATTTCGGCCATATTGAGTACCACAATACCAATTCTTATCCAATTTCCATTTCAATCCAAATTGTTAGCATAACATGGTATCAAGTCGCAATCGATTATACTACTATAATCTTCAAGTATGTAACATACGACGATTCTAATAAATGACTAAATTGTAATCCAACTTCACAAGGCTTACATTACATTTCGGATTTTAAGGCTACAAGCAATCCATAATACTTATAAACTTCAACACATATACTTCATGCTAGCAACATGCAAAGCTAACAACAATATAAATAATCTTGTAACACTTTTAAGGGACAAGATTATACCTTAACGAATCTTAATCCAACTCCAAATCCGAAGTCGCTCCTTATCAACTTAGAGCCTCTTCAAGACACTTCAATCCGCTACTTGAGACCCTTAGAACAACACCAACAAATTTCCTTCAAACTTCCAAACAAAACCTAGAAAGACAACTAGGTTTTCGCTTTGCGACTAACCCGAAAACTATCTTTTTCCGAGATTTTTCTATTGAGATATGCTTACAATACACTAAAGAACCTTGGTTTAAAGTGTGGAGCTTAAAGAACAAGAAACAATTTTTTTTTTGAGAGTGAGTGAACCCGAGAGCAACTATTGCTCTTCTTCAAATTTCATGAAATTTTTTCTAAGTGTTGGACTCACTCTTGCTACTAGTAGTATTATATAGTGCAATGGAGGGTCAAGATGCAACCAAATAGGTGGTTTGGATGAGCTCTTATCAAATATCAAGCCTTGTGAGTCCTTTGACTTAGTCAAGAATCTCAAGCTTACTACTTGCAAGACTTAGTCATCCAAGACTATGGTCAATGACCATTTTGGCCATGACATAAATCGTCCAAGGCAACTATAAGGTGGGGTGACACGTGTCGCCTCCCATTAAATCCAATAATACGTTTTCCGAAAATTTCATAATTCCGATAAATTTCTACAAGTCTCAAATCTTAACACTTGTGAGTTCTTACGTACGTTCTTAAAACATGTCCTGAAAAACATACGGGGTGTAACATTCTTCCCCTCTTAGAAACATTCGTCCCCGAATGTTCTTTCGGAGTTAAACTTATAATTAGCGACATAGTTTCCTTTCACAACCCCGACATACCAATAATGCCACACATGGCCACATAATAGCATTTACACAAAACAAATGCTCCAATTAAAACTTGACAAGTAAGGGAAAAGAATTACCTGAAGGTATAGGGAATAAGTGAGGATACTTCCTCAACATGTCCTCCTCCGATTCCCAAGTCATCTCCTCCCGGTTATCATTCCTCCACAAGACTTTGACGGAAGCCACATCCTTGGTCCGATCTCGACCGCGATCGAGTATCGCTATGGGACTCTCGTCATACGATAACCCCTCTATCACCTGGACCTCACTAGCAGGGAAAACTCTCGCTGGATCACCGATACACTTCCGCAACATAGAAACATGGAAGACCGGATGTACCGCCTCTAACTCTGATGGCAGATCCAACTCGTAGGAAACCTTGCCCACTCTACGGACGATCTGGTAGGGCCCAATGTACCTTGGGCTGAGTTTCCCTTTCTTACCGAATCTCATCACACCCTTCATGGGGACGCTCAAGAAGACCCAATCGCTACCCGAAACTCCAAATGCCGACGCCGATTATCCGCATATGACTTGCCGACTACGAGCCGCTATGATCTCTCTGGATAAGCTTCACCTTATCCACGCCTCTCGAACCAAGTGCGGGCTAACTAATCGCACCTCGCCACGTCGAACCAACCAATCGGCGATCTACATTTCCGCCCATATAAAGCCTCGTATGGCGCCATCTGTATACTGGAATGGTAGCTGTTGTTATAAGCAAACTCCACAAGAGGCAAATGATCCTCCTAGCTACCCCTGAAATCAATCACGCAGGCACGCAGCATATCCTCAAGTGTCTGGATAGTACGCTCTGCCGCTCGTCGAGGATGAAATCTTGTCTTGAGACTCACTGTGTCCCTAATCCCTTCGAAAGACCTCTGTTAGCCATAAATTGGGCTCCTCTATCTGATATAATCGACACCGGGACACCGTGCAGCCTCACAATCTCTCTGATGTACAATCTGGCATAGTCCTCAGCCGAAAACGTCGTCCTGACTGGAAGGAAATGGGCTGATTTCGTCAGCCTGTCAACAATAACCCAAATGGAGTCGTACTTCCTCTGAGTACGAGGTAACCCTATAACAAAGTCCATGTTGATCACCTCCCACTTCCAAGTCGGAATCTCAATAGCCTGCAATAATCCACTGGGCCTCTGGTGCTCGACCTTGACCTGCTGGCAATTAGGACACTGGGCAACAAAACCTGCCACGTCCCTCTTCAGGCCATCCCACCAATACAAACATCTGAGGTCATGGTACATCTTGGTCGACCCCGGATGAATAGAATAACGAGCACTATGTGCTTCCCCCAAAATCTGGCGAAGTCTGTCCGCATCGGGAACACAACCGACCCTCAAATCTTAGCACCCCATCGCGCTACTCGAATAGACTCTTCTCTCCGAAGCTGCGTCTCGATACCGTCAACACTGGGTCCTCAAACTGTCGCCTCTTCACCTCATCAACGATGAAAGACTCGGCAACCTCACGAACCGGTACCCCACTATCGTCGGTATCGATCAATCGAACACCAAGGCTCGCTAGCTGGTGGATCTGGTGGACCATGTCCTGTTTCTCTGGCTGTACCTCTGACAGGCTCCCCATCGATCTACGACTCAAGGCATCAACAACTACGTTGGATTTCCCCGGATGGTATAGAATATCAACATCATAATCTTTCAGCAACTCTAACCACCGTCTCTCGCCAAGTTCACTCTGCTGAAGATATACTTGGAGGCTCTTGTGGTCTGTATAAATATCCACATGAACCCCATACAAATAGTGTCTCCAAATCTTCAGGCATGAATAATCGCGCCAACTCTAAGTCGTGGGTAGGGTAATTCCTCTCATGCTTTCGTGGCGTCGGGAAGCATAGGCTATAACCTGCCGTGCTATATCAAAACACACCTAGCCCGATACAGGGCATCACAATAGATCACGTGCCTAACCCGCCGGGAAGAGTAAGGCGGGTGTAGTCAACCTTTCTTTCAAAGAATCAAAACCCTTCTTGCAAGCCTCATCGGCTGGAACTTGGCCGCCACGAGTCACTAGTAAATGGTGCTGAAATCAAGCAACCGCTCCACAAACCTACGATAATAACTCGCCAATTTCTAAGCTGCGCACGCCGGTCGGAGTAGTAGGTCTCGCCAAGACTTATCGCCTCAATCTTTGCCGTATCCACCCGAACACCATCAGCCCAATAATATGCCCGGGAATGCCATCGAGGCCAACAAAACTCACTTGGAGAACTTGGCGAATAGCTGCGGCCCGGAGGATCCAATCTGATCCTCAAGTGATCTGCATGCTCCTGCTCTGTCCGCGAATAAACCAGGATGTCATCAATGAATACTATCACAAATGTATCCAAAAATGGCTTGAACATGTAACGACCCGTTCCGGGGCCCGTTACTGGTGCCTTATCCCGGGCACCCTAGTGATACAACATCAGAGAAAACCAGCGGAAAATAAAACATGAGTCATGAAACAAGAGATATAATAATAAACAGGCCAACCAAAACGGTTGCCTTCAGTATATACATAAAACTCGAACAGTTTAATCCTTTACAACCCCGCCCAAAGATTACTCTGGACTTAAGATTTACAACGACTATGACGGAAAGGGCCCGCCATACCACGAATGTACAAGAACCTACAACTCAGTGGAACACATACTAAAAGATAATCCTCCAAGAAACGGAGCTTCCAATCTGCCGTTTGTGATCCTAAGAGCGGGGATCCACGACCGATGTACCTCTACTGCAGATGAACGCAGCCCGGGAGAGTCGATCTAACAGTACCAAGTATGTGGCGTAAAAGATATCAGAATGAAATCATACTAGTCTATATAAAGCGGGAGACATATATGATAACCAAACTACGATTCACAACATAAAAGCGATCATGTCGATCGAGGACTCACGCCTCAGTCATCACTCAAATATAACTATGGGTCTCACGCCCACAACATCAATCATGTTCGCATCACGGCGCATGCCCGGAATTCTGCATCGGTGTAGACATGTCCATGATGCAACAATAATACCAATGCCCGTGGCCACATGCCCGGAATTCTACCTGGTGTAGACACGCCCACGTGACATCAACAATAATATCTTTGGGTGATCAACCCGCCGCGTGGCCATGCCGAATTCTACCTCGGTGTAGACATGTCCATGTAACCATAATAACAATATATCTGGTAATCAACCCGACCGCATGGCCGCATGCCCCCGGAATACTGCATCGGTGTAGACATGTCCATGTGACATCAACAACAAGACAGTAATCAAAATGGAAACATACCCGTGGAATTCTCCATCACTGCCAGCACGTCCAAGTAAGTTCTCAACAAGTCGACCGGCCCTCTATCGAGAGACGCGGTAACAGAAATACCACACTTGCACAACAAAGGCTATCATCACAAGCATAGGCAAGTTTCACAGCAACAAGCATAGGCAAGTTTCACAACAACAAGCATAGGCAAGTTTCACACAACTCAAAGTACTTTCATTTTATGCCAAGGTCCGGGTTTTTAACCCCAAAGTACTACATACGTTAAGTTCTTTTAAAGAGATCCATTTCTTTTATAAAAGTCACCCGATACGTAGTATTAGAATGACCAACCCACCTTCCTTTTCAAAACCAAGTAACAACATTCTTTTCCTAAGTTCGGTTTGCCTAGTTTCAATTACTCAAGCTTCTCATTTTCAAATGGTTTCATAGTTCCCAAACTTAATCACTGATTCCTTTTTAGAACAATTGAGTAACATATGTCATATATGTGAGTAGTTTATTCTTGTTTATAACGATCTTATTACGTGACCATGATCTAGAAAATGTAATATCATTTTGTCTTATCTTAGCTTCTATGCAGATGGAGGTTTCTCTTGGTTTTAATACAACACATCATTATTCAATACATTTTCCTTTTATTAACGCTGCAGTGGTCTGTCGATACACATTCTGATTCCCGAAATCAGTAAAACATTATCCCTTTAAAAACCAAGTACTCATTACTCACGAATGAGGTTTCACACAAACATCCACATTAAAACAAATAAGTTAAGTCTCTTATCTTAAGATCAAGTCTCTTAACTTCTAACATCAGTAAACCATTTTCACTTACATAAGGTCGTTATAACTAACTTCCCATAAAGCTATTATAACACCCTATGTTTTAAACCAACCAAATCACTTAGCGTATGCGTCTACCGTACTACATAGTTCACAACAATCATGCTAGAAAAGATAGGAAGAGGTTCACATACCTCGCGACGATTTATCGACAATAAGCAAAATGCTCCAAGTACTACAACCTTGCTAGCCCTTTCCACTCCTCGAGTAGAATACGCTACTCTTAGTACTTTCACCTATAAAGGTCAAAACGTCTATTAACCCCAAAACACAAGTTTCTATCTTTCTATAGAAAATTGGCAAAGACTCCTCAACAGCGTAAATCTCATCCTCTAACGAGGCGGCTACCAAGCCAACCGGGGGTTTACACGTCTTACCGGACGTGTCCAATTCTACTCGAGAATACTACACAAGTCTCTGCAATCTGATCCTATGTAAATACTGATTGATTCGATTCTTTATTCTTCAGGCTTAAGTCAAAAGACATTGCCTAATACTAAGTATAGTTCCATATATAGTATACTTCAACTATATATTCTAACAAACATGTAATTTCCAATTACAATAGAGGGACAAGATAATTACCTCGATAAGCCCAAAATTATCCAAGTTATAATGTCGATCCTGAGCAAGGTTTAGCTCCACTCCGTGCGCTCCAAACCACTCCAAACAACCCTTAGAAGTTCTAACCAACTTCTACTCAAATACTTCAACCAACTATGAAGATTTCCTTAGGGTTTCGGTTTGAGACTAAAAGGACAAAAGGTAGTATTTCCGGACTCTACGTAAAGAGGTATCTTTGGAATACTACAAGGTACAAGGCTAAGGTATTTTGGGCATTATAACAATACTAGGGGAGTATTTCTATACCACAACAAGGGGTATTATACGAAAACAACTAGGCAATTCGCTGGTACCCCACGGCCAAGACACCACACCGGGGGAGGGAGGAGGCCCTCGGCCAAGCCTCTCAAACGCGGGGGGGGATGAGTTGGACGAACTCAACACTAGAGGAGGGAGGGATTTTAGGCTTGGAAGGTTTCATTTGTGGATGAAGAGTTCATCAACATAAGGGGGGTATTTATAGCAAAACCAAAAGCCAACCAATGGCCAAGATCAAGCCATGTGCAAGGCAAGTGTAAGGCAAGATCAAGCCAAGTGCACCCTAGACCCTACTCCTTAAACCCTCACAAATATCTACACAATATCTAGCACCACTTGCCCTCACGGCCAGTGCGCCTCACATGCTTCCATTGTGAGGTGACACGCCACCCTCCCGTTGGTCCAGAATGTTTCGTCTCTCGGAAAAATCCGCAAAAATACAAAACGACATAGCCGGAATTTTCCCTTCGCAAGTTATGTAAAACGTTTCGTCGAAAAACGACTCTAACCGGGTGTTGTGCCCAAATGTAAAATCGGCCAAGGGTGCCACATGGGGGTGACACGTGTCGATTCGCCCGATTCATGAATATTTCGTCTTCGAAAATATCCAAATTACAAATCTCAAAAACAAAGCGGGCCCCACAAAACCGTAAATTTCTCCCGTGGGCCCCACGTGACCATTTCCGAAAATAAAATCTCAAAATTCTAATATAATCTATGAAGTCCAAATACCAAATCTGGGAATCCAATTCCCATTAACGAACCTTTTTCTTCACAAATAACCGGAAACTTTTCCGTCGAAAACTCACATCTTTCTTTCTTTTCAAAATTTCTGCCGTACTCTCGTACGTACGTCCTCACATACATACCCTGCAACTACGGGGTATAACATTCTCCCTCGCGAAACATTCGTCCCGAATGTTCCTTCTCAAGACGGATATCGATGAAGTTCCTCTAATAAGTTGTCAACGCCACAGCTTGGCCACGAAATAACACACGTTATCTTCCTTCCTTACTCGTCGTGCCCTTCTCGAACACTTGAACTCTCCCAGTATGTACCATACTTCAGTCATTACTTCCGTTCCCGAAAATCTCTGGAGTCACTACCTCCAAACTTGGTCATCTTACTAACCTCAAACTTCCTTAAGGCCATTCCCGGCCTTTACGAACCGCTTCTGGTCGAACGCGTCCACGAACTCATACGTTGGTCGCACAAACTTGGGCCTAGCATCCTCGTGACCCTACCACCTGGCGGGACCACCCAGAACTGACCCCACCCCAAACCGGGTTACGGGTTGACCCGCAAATGGTCCTCAACCCGACCCCCAACCGCGCCAAACTCTTGTTCCCCGATTCGGAACAATCTTACTAATTCACATCATGAAAGCTACCACTTCCATCTCACACTACCCACGGACTTATCACACAAATAAATCCCACGTATACTACTACTCTGATAAGGGTCAAAAATAAATCTTTAACTCAAGACGACCTTACCCCTAAGGTCTCAGTCGTGACATAGTCTAAGGTTCACACTTACCATGCCCCCATACGTATCCTCCCAACTAAGCATGTTTTCTAACTCACAATTAACACAACGCTATTCGTACATAGCACATAATAATGAGACCATCATAACAAGCATACCAAAACTCTAGAGAGTTAAGGATATACAAAGCTACCGCTCACTCTAATCATAGGCACGCCTGCAGCATGCTATGAAAGCGATGAACCAGCCACTGATCCGGTAGGCTTAGTCGTAAGATCCGTGATACCCTTGGTCGGACAGTTCCTCGCAAAATGGCCTGCTGCCGCAAAATAACAAGCTCCCTGGCACCACGACACTCCCGAAATGCGGTCTACCACATCGACCACCGAGGTAGGGTGACCGCATCCGCCAACACCCTTACTTCCTCGAAACTGAACCCTTGGAGCCCCGACTGCTCCGAATACTCAAGATTGTGGAGGACCACTGCACCGGCGGAGGTACAAAACTAGTATCTTCGAGGCGGTCCGCCTCGAAAGTCACCAAAGGACCACTGTTGTTCTCGCCTCTTCTGCGATCTTGGTCATTCCGTCGACCTCTTCGTGCCTCACATCCTGCATGAGCTGCGTGCGGGCAATGTCCATGCCGGTGAAGGGCTACTCGAACATGCCTCGACATGTAATCATCGAGCCTGTAACATATCGGTGCACTCGATCCTCCATACTAGCTACTAACGCCGGGACGCATCGCCAATGAGTCGAACTCACATTGTACTCCAACCGCACGCCGCTCTGTCTAAGCATCAAAAATCTGTCGGCGTGCCCTCCTCATCTGCGGAGGCAAGAAGTGCGTGAGAAAGCCCGAAAACTCATCCCATACTGCTGAGTGCATGCTCTCCCGGAAAGCTCCATGAATCAAACCAATCGATTGCGGTATCACGCGGCCGATGCGAACCAAAGGTCACAGACTCGGTCTCTGAAGCCTTGATCACCGTGATCACAGAATCGCCGGATGAACTCCTGCGGATCATCCTCGTGCCTCGACCCATAAAACTCGGCGGGCTACAACTCGAAAGTCCCGTAGCCTCAAACTATTCGCTCGGGGTGAACCATCGGTGCTCCTGAATCTGAATCGGCCTATCCTCATATTCGGCCCACGACTTCAAGCAAGAATCGCCATCTCTTGTAACCCATCTCTTCGCCCCGGTGTGGGTGGAGGCTCAGTCTTGTAGTCTCATCCCACGGCTGCGGCTCTAAACTCTTTGGGCTGGCGGCGTCCACAAACCCGCCGTCAAGCACAACCTCAGTACTGTCCGGGCTGCGCCTCGTACTCTCAGTATCTCACTAGCGACATTGCCTTGCCGCTTCGGGCTCTGGTTGCCTTGCGCGGAGGCATAATCGGTAAAACGAGATACGCCGGAGGGTACAACTTACAACAGATCTAAGGCACGATCTCGGAATGAGAAGAATAGAAACCAATCCTAAATGTCCTATAGCCTCCTGATTATAGATGTGGTGCACAACACATCGATAATCAAGACTCTACTAGACACGGTCTGTAGACACTTTCCGAGGATTAACTGCTCTGATACCACTTTTGTAACGACCTGTTCCGGGGCCCGTTACTGGTGCCTTATCCCGGGCACCCTAGTGACACAACATCAGAGAAAACCAGCGGAAAATAAAACATGAGTCATGAAACAAGAGATATAATAATAAGCAGGCCAACCAAAGCGGTTGCCTTCGTATATACATAAAACACGAGCAGTTTAATCCTTTACAACCCCGCCACAGCGATACTACGGACTTAAGATTTACAACGACTATGACGGACAGGGCCGCCATACCACGAATGTACAAGAACCTACAACTCGGGGAACACATACCAAAAGATAATCCTCCAAGAAACGGAGCTTCCCAATACGCCGAGTGATCCTAGGCGGGGATCCACGACCGATGTACCTCTACTGCGGCATGAACGCGGCCGAAGGAGTCGATAACAGTACCAAGTATGTGAAATCAGAAAAGATATCAGAATGAAATCATACTAGTCTATATAAAGCGGGAGACATATATGATAACCAAACTACGATTCCACAACATAAAAGCGATCATGTCGATCGGGGACTCACGCCTCAAGTCATCACTCAAATATAACTATGGGTCTCACGCCACAACATCAATCATGTTCGCATCACGGCGCATGCCGGATTCTGCGCCGGTGTAGACATGTCCATGATGCAACAATAATACCAATGCCCTACGGCCACGTGCCGGAATTCTACCTCGGTGTAGACACGTCCATGTGACATCAACAATAATATCTGGGTGATCAACCCGCGCGTAGCCACATGCCCCCGGAATTCTACCTCGGTGTAGACATGTCCATGTAACCATAATAACAATATATCGGGTAATCAACCCGGCCGCATGCCCCCGGAATTCTGCATCGGTGTAGACATGTCCATGTGACATCAACAACAAGACAAGAATCAAAATGGAAACATACGTGGAATTCTCCATCACCGCCAAGACGTCCAAGTAAGTTCTCAACAAGTCGATCGCCCTCTATCGAGACGCAGCGGTAAATACCAATACCACAAAGCGAGGCTATCATCACAAGCATAGGCAAGTTTCACAACAACAAGCATAGGCAAGTTTCACAACAACAAGCATAGGCAAGTTTCACACAACAAAGTACTTTCATTTTATGCCAAGGTCGGGTTTTTAACCCCAAAGTACTACATACGTTAAGTTCTTTTAAAGAGATCCATTTCTTTTATAAAAGTCACCCGATACGTAGTATTAGAATGACCAACCCACCTTTTCAAAACCAAGTAACAACATTCTTTTCCTAAGTTCCAGGTTTGCCTAGTTTCATTACTCAAGCTTCTCATTTTCAAATGGTTTCATAGTTCCCAAACTTAATCACTTGATTCCTTTTAGAACAATTGAGTAACATATGTCATATATGTGAGTAGTTTATTCTTGTTTATAACGATCTTATTACAATGACCATGATCTAGAAAATGTAATATCATTTTGTCTTATCTTAGCTTCTATGCAGATGGAGGTTTCTCTGGTTTTAATACAACACATCATTATTCAATACATTTTCCTTTTATTAACGCTGCAGTGGTGCGTCGATACACATTCGATTCGAAATCGGTAAAACATTATCCCTTTAAAACCAAGTACTCATTACTCACGAATGAGGTTTCACACAAACATCCACATTAAAACAAATAAGTTAAGTCTCTTATCTTAAGATCAAGTCTCTTAACTTCTAACATCGAGAAACCATTTTCACTTACATAAGGTCGTTATAACTAACTTCCCATAAAGCTATTATAACACCCTATGTTTTAAACCAACCAAATCACTTAGCACATGCGTCTACCGTACTACATAGTTCACAACAATCATGCTAGAAAAGATAGGAAGAGGTTCACATACCTCGAGACGATTTATCGACAATAAGCAAAATGCTCCAAGTACTACAACCTTGCTAGCCCTTTCCACTCCTCGAGTAGAACACGCTACTCTTAGTACTTTCACCTATAAAGGTCAAAACGTCTATTAACCCCAAAACACAAGATTCTATCTTTCTATAGAAAATTCGAGACCTCCCGCAGCGTAAATCTCTCTCTAACGAGGCGGCTACCAAGCCAACCGGGGGTTTACACGTCTACCGGGCGTGTACAATTCTACTCGAATACTACACAAGTCTACTTGCAATCTGATCCCATGTAAATACTGATTCGATTCGATTCTTTATTCTTCAGGCTTAAGTCAAAAGACATTGCCTAATACTAAGTATAGTTCCATATATAGTATACTTAAACTATATATTCTAACAAACATGTAATTTCCAATTACAAGAGAGGGACAAGATATTTTCCTCGATAAGCCCAAAATTATCCAAGTTATAATGTCGATCTGAGCAAGGTTTAGCTCACCGTGCGCTCCAAACCACTCCAAACAACCCAGAAGTTCTAACCAACTTCTACTCAAATACTTCACCAACTATGAAGATTTCCTTAGGGTTTCGGTTTGAGACTAAAGGACAAAAGGTAGTATTTAGGACTCTACGTAAAGAGGTATCTTTGGAATACTACAAGGTACAAGGCTAAGGTATTTTGGGCATTATAACAATACTAGGGAGTATTTCTATACCACAACAAGGGTATTATACGAAAACAACTAGGCTAGGGGTACCCACGGCCAAGGCACCACAGGGGAGGAGGAGGCCTCGACCAAGGCTCTTAAAGAGGGGATGAGTTGGACGAACTCAACACTAGAGGAGGGAGGGATTTTAGGCTTGGAAGGTTTCATTTGTGGATGAAGAGTTCATCAACATAAGGGGGGTATTTATAGCAAAACCAAAAGCCAACCAATGGCCAAGATCAAGCCATGTGCAAGGCAAGTGTAAGGCCAAGATCAAGCCAAGTGCACCCTAGACCCTACTCCTTAAAACCCTCACAAATATCTACACAATATCTAGCACCACTTGCCTCTCACGGCCAAGTCGCCACATGCTTCCATTGTGAGGTGACACACGTCACCCTCCCGTTGGTCGAATGTTTCGTCTCTCGGAAAAATCCGCAAAAATACAAAACGACATAGCCGAATTTTCCGCCGCAAGTTATGTAAAGCGTTTAGTCGAAAACGACTCTAGCAGGGTGTTGTGCCCAAATGTAAAATCGGCCGGGTGCCACATGGGGTGACACGTGTCGCCCAGGTCGCCGAATATTTCGTCTTAGAAAATATCCAAATTACGAAATCTCAAAAACAAAGCGGGCCCCACAAACCGTAAATTTCTCCGTGGGCCCACGTGACCATTTCCAAAATAAAATCTCAAAATTCTAATATAATCTATGAAGTCCAAATACCAAATCTGGGAATCCAATTCCCATTAACGAACCTTTTTCTTCACAAATAACAGGAAACTTTTCCGTGAAAACTCACATCTTTCTTTCTTTTCAAAATTTCTGCGTACTCTCGCGTCGTCCTCACATACATACCACGCAACTACGGGTATAGCAGAACACCGGTTCATCAAATCTATAAATACACTGGGCGTTGGTCAAAGAAAGACATAACCTGAACTCATAGTGCCCATACCGGTCTGAATGCGATCTTTGGGATGCGCCTCTCGAACTCGTGCGATGATAACTGGACCGCAGTCTATCTTTGAGAAACACCTCGCACCCTGCAACTGGTCAAACAATTCATCAATCCTGGGGAGGGGGTACCTATTCTTAATGGTTACCTTATTCAGCTGCCTGTAATCAACACATATACCCAACGTCCCATCTTTTGTCACGACCCATTCCGGGGCCCGTGACTGGTGCCTTACCGGGGCACCCAAGTAGTCATACATCAGAGTAATCAGCGGAAACATAAAGCAAGACATGAAACAGTTTATAAAACAAGACATGATTTTGTGAGAAACGTGGCCTTTAAGATATATATATAATCATGTTTTAGCGATTACATCCGACCTTTGTACAACATGACTACAGACCTCTGAAATATACAACTATGGCGGGACGGGGCCCGCCATACCACTGCATACAAAACTAACTACAACGGGGAGATCATACCAAAAGTAGAGCCTCGGAAGAGATGGAGCTCACGACACCAACGTAGAGATCCTAAGGATGCGGATCTAGCACACCTTGCCCTTACTGCGGCATGAACGCAGCCCGAAGGAGGTCGATGCAACAGTACTAAGTATGCGGCGTAAAGTACTTAAATGAAACATATCTTTTTTAAAACCAGTTTACAAATATGTATTAAACAAACAAGTATAGAGCACATAGTGCCACATCAAAAACAAGAGCAACAATAGGTAATCAGAATGAGTCTTGTCAGGCTGCGAATGATCGAAGCAGGCCACTCGCCTCATCATCATGCAAGCCTAATCACGACTCGAGTCCGCATAGGCCACTCACATGGGCGCGTGAGGTATAACCCCGCATCGAGGTAGCTACTCCTCGGCATCGCCCCGGACTCATTGTCCGCATGGCCACGAGACGCATGAGGTATAACCGCATACTAACTCGGAACTCGTAGCTCCGCATAGGCCCCCGACCCGCATAGGTATTCTCGAATCATGGTCCTGCATCACTTTGAGTCTACCCGCGTCGGAGGCGGCTTAACCCCCGGTATCATCTCAAGAGGTGAGTGATAGTATACTAGCATAACAACTTACCTTTAAGTAACACAAGCACAACAAGGATACTCACCTATACCAACGTTACAAGATACTAACACACATAGCATCATATCATGTCTACCTATCAAACCATCTTCTTATTCACAATATAAGTCCGTTATAAACACATAGGCAAACTTGTTTCTTTTATCAATCTTAAGTGGTTATACTTACTTCCCATAAAGCTAGTATAACTCTTAAGCTCGCTTAAAAACCAATTAGTTCTCTTACATTAATAAATGGTTGGTAGTCCTTTTGAAATGTTTTGATTCTTTATTATTTAGGCTTAAGCGTGAGGCATTCCGTAAGTATTATTCAGCTTAAGCGTGAGGCATTGCCGTAAGTATTATTCAGTTAACACATATACGTCACCGTACTATATACATATTGTAAAATATCATGCTTTAGGAAGAATCACATACCTTCTCGTGAAATCCACCGCCAAGTCGAGTATGTCGCGAGAGAATCGCCTATAATAGTCACAGATATCTATCAAGGTCTAGACTATTACGTAGGTCATTCTAAACAGAGGGTCCTCAATTCTACGGAAAGTCGGGCAGCCACCTACGGTGAGTTATATAAGTCTCATGTGAAAACAATCCTATGTAAATCTGGTTTGGTTATTCTTCTTTTAAACCCTTCTAAGTGATTAACACGTCAATTCTATTCTGTGATATACTTCTAAGTATTTATACTATTCTTATTCTACAACAGTAAGTCTTCTTTAATTCAAAAGAGGGTGAGGAGTAGGTAGCTCGGTAAGCCCCATCATATCCGAGAAACAGTCGCGCCTGAGCACGGGTTTGCTCTAAGTTGTATGCTCAGAAACCTTAGAAGTTCTTCACAACTTCTACTAAGTGCTAAGGTATTTGGGCTAGGGTATTTTGGGCATTATAACAATACAAGAAGGCAACTTTTCTACCAAGGGAGGGGGGGTAGGTTTCGGCTAGGCTAGGGGGGGGGTAGCCTCGGCCAAGCTTCTCAAGGGGAGGGGTGTGTTTGGACGAAACAACAAGAGGGAGAGGGAGGGATTTGAGACTTAGATAGATTGCTCAATTTAGGATGAAATAACTCTTCAACAAGGGGGTATTTATAGGTCAAGACATGGCCAACCAATGGCCAAGATTATGCCAAGTGCAAGGCAAGTGTAGGGTGAGGATTTAGGCAAGTGTCCTTGGCCAACTTGCACACAAAATATCTAGCCAACTTTATGACAAGGCTTGGCATCCAATCGGCCCTATTGCCGTGACAAGTCCACCAATGAGAGGGTGGAAAGTGTCGCCATATCATTGGTCCAAAGTGTTACTTCTCTATGAAAAATACGCAAAAATAATAAAGGACATAGCCGGAATTTATCCTATGAAAGCTGTGGAAACGTTTCGTCGGAAAACCGTTCGCTTTGTGAGTTGTGCCTAAAAATCGTCCAAGGCCTAACTTTAAGACCAAAACTTTTTGTACGTATTCCTTTACGTACATACTCTGGAAATACGGGGTATAACATTCTCCCCTCCTTAGAAACATTCGTCCCGAATGTTCCTTCCCAAGACAGATAACGATAAGGTTCTTCAAAACTTAAACAGTTTGCAAAAGCCACACACGGCCATAAACAACACTTAGGCATAAACGATAATGAAGATTTACAAGTAGGAAAGTGAATTACCTGGAGGGGTGGGGAACAGGTGAGGATACTTCTGCCTCATGTCCTCCTCGGCTTCCCACGTCATCTCCTCCCTGAGCTCGTTCCGCCACAAGACTTTGACGGAAGCCACGTCCTTCGTCCGCAGACGCCTAACCTGACGATCGATTATCGCTATGGGAATCTCCTCATACGATAACCCCTCGGTCACCTGGACATCGTCAATCGGGTGTACCCTAGATGGATCCCCGATACATCTCCTCAGCATAGACACGTGAAAAACCGGATGTACTGCCTCCAGATCGGACGGCGGAGTCAACTCATGCAACCTTGCCTACCTGCGGACAATCTGAAACGGCCCAATGTACCTAGAGTGAGTTTCCTTCTTCCCGAATCTCATCACACCGCCATGGGTGACACTAGGAAAACCCAATCATGAACCTCGAACTCAAGATGCGGCGACGATGATCTGCATCGACTTACGACTACGAGTATCAATAGCCGCTCTCGGATAAGCTTCACCTTATCCAGCACTGCTGCACCAAAGCGGTCCCACTATTGCACCTCGCCCACCTCGAACCAACCTATAGGCGTCCGCACTTCCTCCATACAAGGCCTCATAAGGCGCCATCCGAATCTTGGAGTGGTAGCTATTATTATACGCGAACTCAACGAGGCAAATGATCCTCCCAACTACCACGAAGTCAATAACGGGCTCGCGGCATATCCTCGAGAGTGCGGATAGTGCGCTCTGCTGTCTGCATGCGTGGATGAAATGCGAGACTCGAGCTCACTGCGTCCCTAAACCCCTGGAAGGACCTCCGAAGTTGGCGTAAATCGGGCTCCTGCATGCGATATGATCGAAGTAGGGACTCCATGCGATCGACGATCTCTCGGATGTAAAGTCGGCATAATCTCGGTAGAAAAAGTCGTCCCGACGGGAAGAAAGTGGGCTGATTTAAATCGACTGTCGACGATAACCCATATAGAATCATGTCTCCTCCGAGTGCGAGGTAATCACGTGATGAAGTCCATGTTGATTACCTCCCACTTCAGTCGGGATCTCTATCGCTGTAATAAACCACGGTCTCTGGTGCTCTACCTTCACTGCACGACAACACGGGCGAGCTACGAACTCGCAACGTCCTCTTCGCCATCCCACCAATACGGATCTAAGGTCGTGGTACATCTTGGTCGACCGGATGGATAGAAACGCTTGTGTGTGCTTCCCAAGAACCTGCGCGAAGTCACGAAACATCTGGAACACACAACGCCCTCAAATCTTAGCACCCCATCGGTGCTACCTCAAGGACCGCGCCTCACGAAGAGTCAGTATCACGATATCGAAACAAAGGATCCTCGAATCGTTGCCTCTTCACCTCCTCAACGATGGAAGACTCGGCAACCTCACGAACTCTAACCCCATTGCTATCAGAATCAATCAAACGGACACCAAGGCTCGCTAAGTGGTGCAAATTACGAACCATGCCCCTTCTCTCTAGCTGCACATCCGATAGGCTCCCCATCGACTACGACTGGCGGCATACGCCACAACATTGGCCTTGCGGGTGGTACAGGATGTCCACATCGTAATCCTTAAGCAACTCTAACCACCGTCTCGCCGTAAGTTCGGCTCCTCTGGTGAAGATGTCTTTGGAGGCTCTTGTGGTGCGTAAAAATATCCACGTGAACCCATACAAATAGTGCCTCGGATCTTCAAAGCGTGAATCACGGTGCGACTCGAATCATGGGTGGGGTAGTTCCTCTCGTGTTTCTTGGTGTCGGGATGCATATGCTATAACTCTGCCATGCTGCATCAACACACATCCCAACCCGATGCACGGCGATCACAATACCGCGACATAACCATCTGGACCTCCGGAAGAGTAAGAACGGGGCGGTCGTCGGTCTTCTTTCAAAGAATGGAAACCCCGCCACAAGCATCATCCATCAAACTTGGCGCCTTCTGAGTCAGCCTAGTCAACGGTGCGTAGATAAGCAAACTTCTCCACGAACCGCCGATAATACCTGCAAGGCCCGAAATCGCGAACCTCTGCCGGAGTAGTAGGTCTAGGCCAAGTCTCGATCGCCGATCTTGGCGTATCAACTCGAATGCCATCAGCCGGCAATATGCCCAAGAAACGCCATCAAGTCAACCAAAACTCACATTTGGAAAACTTGGCGTACAAGCTGATCTGGAAGCGTCGGCCAAGATCGCCAAATGCTCGCATGCTCCGCTCACGTGAGAATAAACCAAGATATCATCAATGAACACTATCACAAGCGTGTCAAAAATGGTTTGAACACTCGGTTCATCAAATCCATGAATACCGCGAGCATTGGTCAACCCAAAGACATGACCACGAACTCATAATGCGTCTGGGTCCGAATGCGATCTAGGGACATCCACCTCTCGACTCGCACTGATGATAGCCCGATCGCAGATCAATCTTGGAGAAACATCTCGCACCGCAACCGGTCGAACAAATCATCAATCCTAGGAAGGTATCTGTTCTTAATGGTCACCTTGTTGTTGCACATGTCGACACACATGCGCGGCGTCGTCCTTCTTCTTCACGAACAATCTGGCGCTCCCGAGGGAGAAACACTAGGCCTAATGAAGCCCTTCTCTAGCAAATCCCTAAGCCGATCCTTCACTCTCTCAACTCGGCGGTGCCATTACGTATGGCGGAATGGAAATAGCCGAGTATCCGCAACACATCAATACAAAACTCGATCTCCTCTCGGGAGAGGATACGGAGGTCATCTGGAAACACGTCGGGAACTCACGACTCATCGACGGAAAATCTGGTACCGACCTCGATATCAAACACCGAACTAGATGGTAGATATACCCTTCGCACCATCTTCCTAGCCTTGAGGTAGGAAATAAACCTACCACCAGCGTCTGGTGCTCCTCCCACTCAACAACCTCGCCTCAGAAACCGAACTACTACTCTCTCTGCGATCTACATTGGCATAGCAAGAGGCTAGCCAATCCATCCCCATAATCACGTCAAAGTCAATCATCTCCAACTCTATCAAGTCGGCTAGGTCCGACGATCAGAATGTCACAGGCAAGCCCTATATACCCGCCGAGCTACCACCGATCCCAGCTGGCGTAGCTACCTCGAGCAGGTCTATGGACTCAGCTCTATCCCTATCCTACTAGCAACAAGGGAGATATATAGGGCAGTAGAACCGGATCTATCAAGGCATAAATATCAAACCCAGCCCGATAAGGTACACAGCGTGACATCGGTGAGGCCTCACGATCTGTCGGTGGACAAAGCATAAATGCGGTTCGAGGACCGCTAGAATCTGGACTCGAGCCACGACCTGCCGCGACCTGGCGACCCGTGAGCACCACGCCTCGGGCGGGTAGCGTAGGAGATGATGAAGCGGCAGCGAACACGAAGGTGAGCCGCTTCCACCGCCCGGTCGGACGATCCGCAAAGTGACCTGCTGGCCTGGCGTAACAAGATCCAAAAGTAGTACCACACTTCCCGTAATGGGATCTACGCGTCGGCCACACCTGGGTGGTCGGCGGCGATACTTCTGCTACTCGGGCGTCCGAAGCCACGGGCCCGGTCCGCCCTCAGCGTGGGTGTCTGAGGCGGTGCGGGAGTGCTCTGTCTTTGGCGTGGTGCGAATCTAGGCTAGCTGCGAGGCCGCCACCACGATAACCACCGAAGACCCTCCGTCTGGGCCTTCTGCTCTGTCGTCCACTCGTCGACCTCTGCGCTCCTCGCATCAGGCGTGAGCTGCGTGCGGGTAATGTCCATACCGGTGGAGAGAAACCCGCACATGACTTCGGCCATATAGTCGTCTAGCCGGTGACATAGCGGTGCACCTATCCTCCATATCTGCTACCAATCTGGGACATATCGAGCCAATGAATCAAACTCGACATTGTACTCCACGGCGGTCGTCCTCTGCGCCTCGATGGTAAAAATCTATCGGCCCGCGCCCTCGCCGTCTGTGGAGGCAAGAAGTGAGTGAGAAAGCCTCGAGAACTCATCCCAGTAGGCGGGGCGCGTGCTCTCCCGGGATAACTCCGTGAATCAAACCAATCATTGCGGTGTCACGCGGCCTATGTGAACCAAAGATCACGGACTCGGTCTCGGCATACGATCACTCTCAAAATCCTCACGAATCGGCGGATGAACTCCTGCGGATCATCCTCGGCCTCGACCCATAAAACTCGTGGGCTCTGACTCAAGAAGTCTCGTAGCCTCAAACTCTCGCCTCGGGTGAACAACGGCCCGGGTGAGCTGAGCTGCGCGTCCGGCCTCTCGCCGTATCGGGCCTGACTTTAGCCAAAGTGGGCCATCTCCTTGTACCCTAACTCTCCGCCCGGTGTGGGGCGGGAGGTGTGGAGTGCGTGGTCTGTCTTTGGGGTGGCGGCGTCATAGAACTCGCCGTCTCGGTGTGGCGGGCACGAGCCCTCGTGACTGGGTGTCTCGCTAGCGCCTCCGCCATTTGCCCTTCAGGCGGGTTGCCTTACGTGGAGGCATAATCATTCGAGGAAAGGAATACGTTAGAGGTCCAACCTATAACACGGACTCTAAAGCACGATCTCGAATGAGAAGAATGGAAACCAATCCTAAATATCCTATAGCCTCACGATTATTGGTGTGGTGCACGACACACCGATAATCAAGAACTACTAGATACGATGCTCAGACACTTTCCGAGGATTAATCGCTCACGATACCACTTTTGTCACGACCCATTCGGGGCGTGGTCGTGCCTTACCGGCACCCAAGTAGTCATACATCAGTAATCAGGCGGAAACATAAAGCAAGACATGAAACAGTTTATAAAACAAGACACAGATTTTGTGAGAAAACGTGGCCTTTCGGCATATATATAATCATGTTTTAGCAGTTACATCCGACACTGTACAACATGACTACAGACCTCTAAGGAAATATACAACTATGGCGGGACAGGGCCCCGCCATACCCTGACTGTACAAAACTAACTACAACAGGGAGATCATACCAAAAGTAGAGCCTCCGGAAGAGATGGAGCTCCTGACACCAACGTAGAGATCCTAAGGATGCGGATCTAGCACCTGCTTGCCCTTACCTGCGGCATGAACGCAGCCCCCCGAAGGAGGTCAGTACAACAGGTACTAAGTATGCGAAACTGTAAAGTACTTAAATGAAACATATCATTTTTTTTTTAAAACCAGTTTACAAGTATGTATGAAACAACCAAGGAAACCGCACATAGTGCCACATCACAAACAAGAGCAACAATAGGTAACTGTAATGAGTCTTGTCTAGGCTGCGAATGATCGAAACAGGGCCACTCGCCCCCATCATCATTCTGCAAGCCTAATCCTGGACTCCCGGAGTCCGCATAGGCCACTCACATGGGCCCGCATGAGGTATAACCCCGCATCGAGGGTAGCTACTCCTCGGCATCGCCCCGACTCATTGTCGCGCATGGCCACTGCACCGCATGAGGTATAACCCCGCATACTAACACGGAACTCTCGTAGCTCCGCATAGGCCCCTGGACCCGCATGAGGTATTCTCGAATCATGGTCCTGCATCACCGAGTCTACCCGCGTCGGAGGCGACTTTAACCCCCGGTATCATCTCAAGAGGTGAGTGATAGTATACTAGCATAACAACTTACCTTTAAGTAACACAAGCACAACAAGGATACTCACCTATACCAACGTTACAAGATACTAACACACATAGCATCATATCATGTCTACCTATCAAACCATCTTCTTATTCACAATATAAGTGCATTATAAACACATAGGCAAACTTGTTTCTTTTATCAATCTTAAGTGGTTATACTTACTTCCCATAAAGCTAGTATAACTCTTAAGCTTCGTTTAAAACCAATTAGTTCTCTTCATAATAAATGGTTCAAGAGTCCTTTGAAATGTTTTCAGTTCTTATTATTTAGGCTTAAGCCGTGAGGCATTGCCGTAAGTATTATTCAGGCTTAAGCCGTGAGGCATTGCCGTAAGTATTATTCAGTTAACACATGTACGTCTACCGTACTATATACATATTGTAAAATATCATGCTTTAGGAAGAATCACATACCTTCTCGAAATCCACCGCCAAGTCGAGTATGTCATACAGAATCGACTATAATAGTCACAGATATCTATCAAGGTCTAGACTATTCGTAGGTCATTCTAAGCAGAGGGTCCTCAATTCTACGGAAAGTCGGGCAGACAACCCTACCGGTGAGTTATATAAGTTCATCGTGAAAACACCCATGTAAGTACGCTTTGATTATTCTTCTTTAAACCCTTCTAAGTGATTAACACTTCAATTCTATTCGTGATATACTTCTAAGTATTTATACTATTCTTATTCTACAACAGTAAGTATTCTTTAATTCAAAAGAGGGTTAGGATTAGTTACCTCGGTAAGCCCAATAATATCCTAGAAAAAGTCGCGCCTGAGCAAGGTTTTGCTCCTAAGTTGTATGCTCCAAGGAAACCTTCGACGTTCTTCACAACTTCTACTAAGTGCTAAGGTATTTGGGCTAGGTATTTTGGGCATTATAACAATACAAGAAGGCAACTTTTCTACGGGAGAGGGTTGGTTTCGGCTAGGCTAGGGGTGGGTAGCCTCGCCAAGCTTCTCGAGGGAGGGTGTGTTTGGACGAAACAACAAGAGGGAGAGGGAGGGATTTGAGACTTAGGTAGATTGCTCAATTTAGGATGAAATAACTCTTCAACAAGGGGGGTATTTATAGGTCAAGACATGGCCAACCAATGGCCAAGATTATGCCAAGTGCAAGGCAAGTGTAGGGTGAGGATTTAGGCAAGTGTCCTTGGCCAACTTGCACACAAAATATCTAGCCAACTTTATGACAAGGCTTGGCATCCAATCGGCCCTATTGCCGTGACAAGTCCACCAATGAGAGGGTGGAAAGTGTCGCCCTCTCATTGGTCCAAAGTGTTACGTCTCTCGGAAAAATCCGCAAAAATAAGAAATGACATAGCCGGAATTTATCCTATGAAAGCTGTGGAAACGTTTCGTCGGAAAACCGTTCGCTTTGTGAGTTGTGCCTAAAAATCGTCCAAGGCCTAACTTTAAGACCAAAACTTTTTGTACGTATTCCTTTACGTACATACCCTGGAAATACGGGGTATAACATCTTTCTTCTTCACAAACAACACCGGCGCTCCCCAGGGAGATACACTAGGCCTGATAAAGCCTTTCTCCAAAGAAATCTTTCACCGGTCCTTGACTCCTCAATTCAAGAAAGCCATCCTCGTATGGCGGAATGGAAATAGGTCGAGTGTCCGTAACGTGTCAATACAAAACTCAATCTCCTCTCGGAGGATACCCAAGATCGTGCGGGAACACATCCGAAACACATCCGAAACTCCCAACCATCGCATCGATCAAGAATCGCACTCACCGTATCAAATACGAACGGATGATAGATGTACCTTTCGCACCATCTTCCTAGCCTTGAGGTAAGAAATAAACCTATCCCTCGGCGACGTATTGCCCTTCCACTCGATAATCGCTCGCCAGAAATTGGAACCGAACCACCAGATTACCTACCAACGTTGGCATAACAAGAAGCCAACCACCCATACCCATAATGACATCAAAATGTCATCTCCAACTCTATCAAGTCTGCAAGGGTCTGACGACTGTAAATAAATACCGGACAACCTCTATACACCCGCTCAGCTAACACCGAATCTCCCATTGGCGTAGCTACCTCAAAAGGCTCTATCGACACCGGCTATCCCGATTCTACCCGCATAAGAGGGGACACATAGGACAAGGTAGAACACGGATCTATTAAAGCATAAACGCTACAACATGAAATCAATAATGTATTCGCGACGACGTCGAGGCCTCCGATCTCGGGCGGCTAATGAATATATGCGGTCGGGACCGCTAGAATCGAACCACAACCACGACCTCTACCGCGGCCCGCCGTCCCGTGAGTACCACGCCTCCGGGCGCATAACCACGTAAGGAGAGGAAGACCCAAAGAATCGATCACGCCGGCTGCACCGCACCACCCATGCCGCCTAGACGACAATCTCTCCTCAAATGGCCTGCGCCACAAGAGTAACAAGCTCCCGGCCTGCGACACTCGCCGTGAAACCTACCGCATCGAGCACACCGAGGTGTGGTGGTCCCGATCGGTGACCAGTGCCTCGCCTCGAAATCCCAAGTCCCGGAGCCCGACCGCTTCCCGAATGACCGCTGATCGACCTCCCGCGAGAAAACCGTGAAGGAGCACTCGGCCGGGCCGGAAAGTGGACCTAGTTCGCCACGAGGCCGCCCGCTCGAAATCGCCTGAGACCTCGCTGCCCCGCCTCGGGCCGCCTGAGTCAATCTGGTCCTCCCTCTCTCTATCCTCTATCCCCTGTGCATAGGCCTGCATCCTGGCAATGTCCATACCGGGCTGAAGAGCCACCCCCAAACATGCAGTAATCATATGACGGTCTAGCCCCATCACATAACGATGAACTCTATCCGCCATGTCAGCTACAATAGTGTGCGCATGTCTGGCCAAGGAGTCAAACTCCAGGCTATACTCCCTGATAGTCCTCCCATTCTGCCTCAAGGTCAAGAACCTATCTACACGGGCTCTCCTCATCTCAGGAGGCAAGAAGTGATCCATGAAAGCCTCTGTGAACTCCTCCCAAACAGCTGGAAGAGCATCATCACCTCTCGTCAGCACCCATGACTCAAACCAGTTCAACGCAATATCGCGTAACCGGTAAGAGGCTAGTATAACAGACTCTGTCTCCGAAGCCCTAAGAACCTGCATAGTCCGCTGTAGCTGCCGAATGAACTCCTGCGGATCCTCCTCAGACCTCGAACCATAAAACTCGGGCGGATGACAACCCAGAAAATCCCGAATCCGCAAATCGCTTGGCTCTGGTTAGCCGCCGCTCTGGCGCCGCTCGCTACTATCTTGGTCAATAACCGGACCGCTCCCCGTAGTTCTATACTCGCCTACCGTGGATCGAGGCTCGCATCGGAACCTATGGAGCTACCGCCGCTCTCGGCTCCTCTAATACTGCCGGCGTGGCTGAACTCGCCGACCCTCCTACTACCTCAGGCATAGTCTATGCCTGAGTCTGAGTAACCCTCTGAATACCGCTAGCAGCTCCAGCTGTTGCCTTGCCCTTCTGGGCCCTGGTCGCCTTCCGTGGAGGCATAACTGTTTCATAAGAATAGGTCAGATAGGATTCAACCTAATAAGACAGCTCTACTGCACGATCTCAGAGAGAGAAGAATGGAAACCAATCCTAAATGTCCTGCAGCCTCCTGATTATAGATGTGGTGCACAACACACCGATAATCAAGACTCTACTAGACACGGTCTGTAGACACTTTTCGAGGACTAACTGCTCTGATACCACTTTTGTCACGACCCACCCGGCCGCCGCGATCGTGCCCTACCGGGCGCCTGCCTGTATACATCGAGAATAGCAATGAACATACACAACATAAAACATGTTTAGACAATAAACATCACAGGCTAACCGATAAGGCCGCCTTCCATAAAATATACATACTCAACAAGAAACAAAGATAACTCATATTACATTTCAAACCACAACATGTGACTACAGACCTCTAGGAATAACAACTGTGGCGGGACAGGGCCCCGCCATACATCTGAATGTACGTAAATCTACAACATCAGGGAAAGACTGTACCAAAAAGACAAGCCTCCGGAGAAATAGAGCTTCTGACGCCTGATCAGTGATCCTAAGAATAAGGATCCACCACCTTCTTACCCCTACCACAGATGAACGCACTTCGAGGAACGGGGACGACACAATATGTACTAAGTATGTAAATCGAAAGTATCAGTAATTACAACATAAGTTTAAAACAAAGCCGGAGACATGTATGATAACAAAATTACAGTACACAGTGCCTTACTAACAATGAGAGTAATCCAAGAGTATACGTACAACATAAAAATAGGAGACTCACGATCAAATCATGGGTAGCGAACCCATAGAAACAGGTGGTATAACGTCTTGGGGGTTTTCCCCTCATTTATACTCTTACCCTGAAGCAGGTGGTATAACGTCTTGGGGGTTTACCCCTCATTTATACTCTTACCCTGGAGAAGGTGGTAAAGCAGGTGGTATAACGTCTTGGGGGTTTACCCCTCATTTATACTCTTACCCTGAAGAAGGTGGTATAACATCTTGGGGGTTTACCCCTCATTTATACTCTTACCCTATCTCAACCGGCCGTCATACAATAAATAAGCAAGTTAAGAAATCCCCCTAACTTCTTATTAGTCTCATTCATCTACACTCTCATTTTAGTTTACTTAAGGCACTAATATGTTATAATAAATCCGGGAGTTTAACCCAAAGTACTACGTACTTCTAATCTTTCAAGAAAAATGACTCATTTTCATATAAAACTTCCAAGATACTATTAACCGTAGTATCAAGTCAAAATTACTTTTCAAGACAAGTCACAATACCTTTAGAAATAAAGTTAGATTTCTAAATCAAGTGAATCCTTTTATTATAAAACCTTAGGCAATTGATGCCTTAAAATCAAATTGCCTTTTCATTAAAATCAAGTCATTTATCTTCCCATAAAGCAATTATAACCAACTTCCCATAAAGTCGTTATATTCACTTTATACCTTAGCCAAAATACAATTTCCTATCCAAGGGACTTATACGTTTAAAACGGAACAAGTATCACATATGTGTGAAACTCTTCAAGTCCCTTAACTTTAATAAAACTTAAGACATCCTTTATACTTTCAAAGAAGTGAGTTAATCTCCTAACTCACCCGACTTGGCTATTCATAAAACTAGTAAAGGATATCAAGGTGTCAGACGCTCACCGTACTACATACGTGCAACTAGTCATGCTCAAAAGATAGGAAAAGTTCTACATACCTCTTCGGGTCAAGCCACTTGCCAAGTACAAAATCCCGCCCGTAGAATGTCAACCTATAATATTCACAATACGTCTATTAACGTCTTACTTCAAACGTCGAATATTATAAGTGTAAAGTCTCTAAATTCTACGGAAAATCGGACAGCACCTCCTTTGTTTCTACTTACTTTGCTACCTTTTTCAAGGCCGAATACAATAACCAAACACGCCACATTTAAGGCCCAATCAATGCAATCAACAATAGGGGATTACACGCCTACTAGACGTGTAAAATTCCGCCCCACTATAGATATCAAACTAATACAACTACTAGTCCAATTTCGGCCATATTGAGTACCACAATACCAATTCTTATCCAATTTCCATTTCAATCCAAATTGTTAGCATAACATGGTATCAAGTCGCAATCGATTATACTACTATAATCTTCAAGTATGTAACATGCGACGATTCTAATAAACGACTAAATTGTAATCCAACTTCACAAGGCTTACATTACATTTCGGATTTTAAGGCTACAAGCAAACCATAATACTTATAAACTTCAACACATATACTTCATGCTAGCAACACGCAAAGCTAACAACAATATAAATAATCTTGTAACACTTTTAAGGGACACGATTATACCTTAACGAATCTTAATCCAACTCCAAATCCGAAGTCGCTCCTTAGCAACTTAGAGCCTCTTCAAGACACTTCAATCCGCTACTTGAGACCCTTAGAACACCAACAAATTTCCTTCAAACTTCCAAACAAAACCTAGAAAGACAACTAGGTTTTCGCTTTGCGACTAACCCGAAAACTATCTTTTTCCGAGATTTTTCTATTGAGATATGCTTACAATACACTCAAGAACCTTGGTTTAAAGTGTGGAGCTTAAAGAACAAGAAACAATTTTTTTTTTTGAGAGTGAGTGAACCCGAGAGCAACTATTGCTCTTCTTCAAATTTCATGAAATTTTTTCTAAGTGTTGGACTCACTCTTGCTACTAGTAGTATTATATAGTGCAATGGAGGGTCAAGATGCAACCAAATGGGTTGTTTGGATGAGCTCTTATCAAATATCAAGCCTTGTGGGTCCTTTGACTTAGTCAAGAATCTCAAGCTTACTACTTGCAAGACTTAGTCATCCAAGACTATGGTCAATGACCATTTTGGCCATGACATAAATCGTCCAAGGCAACTATAAGGGGGGGTGACACGTGTCGCCCTCCCATTCGTCACAATAATACATTTTCCGAAAATTTCATAATTCCGATAAATTTCTACAAGTCTCAAATCTTAACACTTGTGAGTTCTTACGTACGTTCTTAAAACATGTCCTGAAAAAAAATACGGGGTGTAACATTATTCCCCCCTTAGAAACATTCGTCCCCGAATGTTCTTTCGGAGTCAAACTTATAATTAGCGACATAGTTTCCTTTCACAACCCCGACATACCAATAATGCCACACATGGCCACATAATAACATTTACACAAAACAAATGCTCCAATTAAAACTTGACAAGTAAGGGAAAAGAATTACCTGAAGGTATAGGGAATAAGTGAGGATACTTCCTAAACATGTCCTTCTCCGCTTCCCAAGTCATCTCCTCCCAGTTATCATTCCTCCATAAGACTTTGACGGAAGCCACATCCTTGGTCCGCAGTCGCCTGACTTGGCGATCGAGTATCGCTATGGGACTCTCCTCATACGATAACCCCTCTGTCACCTGGACATCACTAGCAGGGAAAACTCTCGCTGGATCACCGATACACTTCCGCAACATAGAAACATGGAAGACCGGATGTACCGCCTCTAACTCTGATGGCAGATCCAACTCGTAGGCAACCTTGCCCACTCTACGGACGATCTGGTAGGGCCCAATGTACCTTGGGCTGAGTTTCCCTTTCTTACCGAATCTCATCACACCCTTCATGGGTGACACCTTCAAGAAGACCCAATCGCTCACCCAAACTCCAAATACCGACGCCGATTATCCGCATATGACTTCGCCGACTCGAGCCGCTACGCCTCTCCCGGATAAGCTTCACCTTATCCACCCTCATCAACCAAGTCCGCCAACTAATCGTACTCGCCACGCCGAACCAACCAATCGACGATCTACATTTCCGCCATATAAAGCCTCGTATGACGCCATCTGTATCCGGAATGGTAGCCGTTGTTATAAGCAAACTCCACAAGAGGCAAATGATCCTCTCGCCTACCCTCGAAATCAATCACGCAGCACGCAGATATCCTCGAAGTGTCCGGATAGTACGCCCGCCGCTCGCCCGTCCCGAGGATGAAATGTTGTCTCGAGACTCACCGTGTCCTAATCCTTCTCGAAAGACCTCCGGTTAGCCAGAACCGGGCTCTCTATTCGATATAATCGACACCGGGACACCGTGCAGCCTCACAATCTCTCTGATGTACAATCTGGCATAGTCCTCAGCCGAAAATGTCGTCCTGACTGGAAGGAAATGGGCTGATTTCACACCACCAACAATAACCCAAATGGAGTCGCATTTCCTCCGAGTACGAGGTAACCTCAGAACAAAGTCCATGTTGATCGCCTCCCACTTCCAAGTCGGAATCTCAATAGCCTGCAATAATCCACTGGGCCTCTGGTGCTCGACCTTGACCTGCTGGCAATTAGGACACTGTGCAACAAAACATGCCACGTCCCTCTTCAGACCATCCCACCAATACAAAAATCTGAGGTCATGGTACATCTTGGTCAACCCCGGATGAATAGAATAACGAGCACTGTGTGCTTCCCCCAAAATCACGACGAAGTCCTCGCACATCGGAACACACAACCGCCCTCAAATCTTAGCACCCATCGCGCTACTCGAATAGACTCTTCTCCTCCCGAAGAGTGCATCTCGATACCGCACTAACATCGGGTCCTCAAATCGCCGCCTCTTCACCTCATCAACGATGGAAGACTCGGCAACCTCACGAACCGGCATTTACTATCGTCGGTATCGATCAATCGAACACCAAGGCTCGCTAGCTGGTGGATCTGGTGTACCATGTCCTGTTTCTCTGGCTGTACTTCTGACAGGCTCCCCATCGATCTACGACTCAAGGCATCAGCAACTACGTTGGCTTTCCCCGGATGGTATAGAATATCAACATCATAATCTTTCAAAGAACTCTAACCACCGCCTCTCGCCGCAAGTTCAAATTTCTCTACCGAAGATATACCGAGGCTCTTGTGGTCCGTATAAATATCCACATGAACCCCATACAAATAGTGTCTCCAAATCTTCAAGGCATGAATAATCGCGCCAACTCTAAGTCGTGGGTAGGGTAATTCTCTCATGCCCAGAATCGCCGGGAAGCATAGGCTATAACCTTGCCGCATCGCATCAAAACACACCCTAGCCCGATACCCGAGGCATCATAATAGATCACGCATCTGCCTAACCCTCGTGAAGAGTAAGAACCGAGCCGTAGTCAACCTTTCCTTCAAGAATCGAAACCCTTCTCGCAAGCCTCGCCCACTGGAACTTGGCCGCTTCCGAGTCACCTAGTCAATCTTGAAATCAAGCAAATCGCTTCCACAAACCTACGATAATAACTCGCCAAACTAAGAAATCTGCGCACTTGGCCGAGTAGTAGGTCTCGCCAAGACTGATCGCCTCAATCTTTGTCGATCCACCAACACCATCAGACCCAATAATATGCCCCAGGAATGCCATTGAGGCCAACCAAAACTCACACTTGGAGAACTTGGTGAATAATCGCTGCCTGAGGATCCTGGCATACGCCTCAAGTGATCTGCATGCTCTGCTCGTCCGCGAATAAACCAGGATGTCATCAATGAATACTATCACAAATGTATCCAAAATGGCTTGAACACCCGGTTCATCAAATCTATAAATACCGCTGTAGCGTTGGTCAAACCGAAAGACATAACCCTGAACTCATAGTGCCCATACCGTCCCGAATGCGCTTTGGGATGTTCGCTCTCGAACTCAGACTGATGATAACTGCATCGCATGTCTATCTTTGAGAAACACCTCACACCGCAGAATCGTCAAACAAATCATCAATCCCGGGAGGGGTACCTATTCTTAATGGTTACCTTATTCACCGCTCAGAATCAACACATATACACTGGCCCCATCATTCTTCTTCACAAACAACACCGCCCCTGTGGAGATACACTAGGCCCGATAAAGCCTTTCTCCAAAGAAATCTTTCACTGGGTCCTTCACTCCTCAACTCGGAAAGCCATCCTCAGATGGCGGAATGGAAATAGGTCGAGTGTCTGGCAACATGTCAATACAAAACTCAATCTCCCTCTCAGGAGGGATACCCGGAAGATCGTCTGGGAACACATCTGGAAACTCCCTAACCACTGGCACTGACTGAAGAACTGGCACCTCAGCCTCTGTATCAAATACCCGAACCAGATGATAGATATACCCTTTCTGCACCATCTTCCTAGCCTTGAGGTAAGAAATAAACCTACCCCTCGGCGACGCTGTGTTGCCCTTCCACTCGATAACTGGCTCGCCAGGAAACTGGAACCGAACCAACCTGTCCCTACAGTCAACGTTGGCATAACAAGAAGCCAACCAGTCCATACCCATAATGACATCAAAATCTGTCATCTCCAACTCTATCAAGTATGCAAGGGTCTGACGACTGTAAATAAACACCGGACAACCTCTATACACCCGCTCAGCTAACACCGAATCTCCCATTGAAACCCTAGCAAAGCCGAGAGCTCTCTTAAGACAAAACAAGTTTCTTGAAAATTTTGCTAAGTATGGGAACTTGTCTTGCTAGTAGTATGCATATATAACAGTATGGAGGGTCAAGATTAGAACAAATGGGTGGCTTAGATGCACTTAATTAAGAGATCAAGCCAAGTGGCTCTTTGACTAAGTCAATAATCTCAAGCTCTAAGCTTGCAAGACTTAGTCATCTTTACATAGGTCAAATGACCATTAACCCCATGGTCCATTCGACCATGACCATCTAGGGGGGGGGGGGTGACACGTGTCACCCTCCCGTTCGTCGCAATATTTCGTTTCCCGACATTTTCATAATTCTGATAAATTTTTACTAGTCTCAAATCTTAACATTTTGAGTTCATACGTACGTTCTTATAAACATGTCCTGGGAATACGGGGTGTAACAAATGACCTCGAAATGAACAATACATCACTAGCACAACCGGCTATCATACAAAACATAAGCACTACCGACTTATCATACATAACATAAGCACCACCGACTTATCATAATTATCATAAGCAAGTTAAGACATTCCCTAACTTTTTATTAGCCTTAATTATCATGCGCTCTCATTTTATTTAACTTAAGGCACTAACATGTTATTAGAAATCCGGGAATTTAACCCAAAGTACTACGTACTTCCGTTCCTTTAAAAAGAATCTTTTTTTATATAAAAACCCCAAGATACTAACACCCGTAGTATCAAGGCTTGTCTACTTTTCAAAACAAGTTACGACACCTTTAGAAATTCATTTCAAGGCTTTGCCACTAAGTAACTTTTACATTCACAACCTAGGCAACTCATGCCTATAAATCAAGTAGACACTCTCTTAACCTTCCATAAAGCCGTTATAACTAACTTCCCATAAAGCCGTTATAACTCTTTATGTTTTAGACAATTACATTATTTTTGAAACCAAGAGACTTATACTTTTAAAACCAAGTATCATATACTTTCAAATCAAGTTTCATAACTTTCAGAATACTTCAAGTCTCTTAACTTTAGAAATCAAGTTTCTTAACTTTAGAATAGTTCAAGTAATCAATACTTTCCAAACCAAGTATTCTATACATTTTCAAGTCAAGAAATCTTTGTTTACCTTATTAGAATAAACCATTCTTTTAACTTCCCATAAAGTTGTTATACTAACTTTATGCTTTAGAAACTAAGACATCTTTAACATTTTAAAACAAGTGAGTTAATTCTCTAACTAAACCAATCTTGGACATTCTTAAACAAGTCAAGGATATCAAATGAAACTAAATTCATTTAAATCTCGTACGTCTACCGTACTATACATTTATAGCTACTCATGCTCAAGAGATAAGAAAAGTTCCACATACCTCTCCGGCTCAATCCACTTGCCAAGTTGAATATGCCGCACGTAGAATGTCAACCTATAATGACCATAATACGTCCATCAACTACTAGCTTTCAACGTAGAATATTCCTAAGTATAAGGACTCTTAATTCTACGGAAAATCGGACAACACTTCCTTTGTTTCTACATACTTTTCCACCTTTTTCAAGGCCCGAAAATCAATAACCAAATGCCACATTTAAGGCTTAACAATTCAGCAATTCAAATGGGATTACACGCCTAACAGGACGTGTAAAATTCTGCCCCACAATTAATATCCAAAAAGTCCAACATTTCAATGCCATTATCGACTACAATGCCACAACAAATGTCAATTTCCTTTCAATTCTTTTTTCAATCCAAGTTGTTATTCTACTATGTTATATACCCTATAACAATTATAACAACTACAATTCCTTTCTTTCTTAACATGCGATGATTGTAACTATCGACCAAATTGATTACAACATAAATGACTAACTTGCCCATTTTCGGTTTTTAACATGTCGACATGATCCAAATCTTTTCAAACTTCAATCTATATATCACATGCTCATTTATCAACTACTATAACATGTAATCTTTAATCACATTAAGAAGATGAAGATTTTACCTCAATAAGCCCTAATAATATCCAAGCGTCAAAGTCGATCCTTAGCAACTTTTAGCTCCTCTTCTTATGTTCCAATCCGCTCCAAGCACTCCTTATAAGCTCATAACCTACTTCTCTTCAATTTCTAACTTCAAAGTTGAAGAACACCTTAGGTTTTCACCTTGCGACTAACGTAAAAACACATTGCCGAGAGCTCATTGCTAGACAAGAAAGTTTTGAAATTTCTCTAAGTGTTGGAAGTGATCTAGTCTTGCACTAGTAGTAGCAATATATAGTGAGACCAAGGGCTAGGATTAATCCAAATGGAAGGCTAGGATGTGGTCAATATTATCAAGCTATCTTGACTTCTTGACTTAGTCAATATTATCAAGCCAATGTTTGGCTATACTTGACCATTATTTCGTCCAAGATGATTCATGTGGAGGGTGTTTCCCAAAATTTTCATAATTGGTCAAAATATCGGAAGCCTCGTGGGCCCCACAAAAACTTAAATTTTTTTGGGTGGGCCCCACGTATCCAACTCTGTAAATAAACTTCCATAGTTTCGATAAATTCCAAACGTCTCAAATAGCAAATTCGAGAACCTAATTCTTATTATCAAACACTTCTCTTTTCCGAGGTTCGGAAGATTTTTCCATCGGAAAACAATTCTTTCGTTCAAATTTTTAAAGTCGTAACTTCCCACGTACGTTCTCTTACTCGTGTCCTGGAATTACGGGGTGTAACATAAAGTCACTTGAGTTTTGAAAGTTATAATACTTGAATTGAAAAGTACAAGCTTACTTGATTTTAAAGAAGAGAGATAACTTGATTTAAAGGTATAAGTTACTTGATTGATTTAAAGAGAATAAATGATTTGGTTTGGAAAGAGTAAGTGATTTGATTTAAAGATAAGTTACTTGATTTCAAAACCTTGAATTGAATTTCTAAAGGTGTAGTAACTTGATTTGGAAAGTATAGATTACTTGATTTGAAAAGTATAGATTACTTGATTTGAAAAGGTATAGATTACTTGATTCGGAAAGAATAAGTAACTCGCTTTGAAAAGTATGGATTACTCGATTTAAGGAGAATAAATGACTTGAGATTGAAAGAAGAGGTTTTTGGTTTTAAAAGTATAAGTTACTTAAGTTTAAAAGTGTAAGTAACTTGATTTTGATAGCAAAAGTATTTTGGGATTCATTTTCCCTAACATTTCATGAAAAAATTCTTTTAATAAAGAATAGATGTACATAGTACTTTTGGGTTTATTTCCCTAACATTACATGATTTGAGTCTTCTTGTAATGAAGTGAATGTACATAGTACTTTGGGTTCATTTTCCCTAATATTACATGACATGATGATGTCTTGATTTGTCTAAGAGGAAAGAGGTGGTAGTGCTTTGGTTTTCTAAAAATGAGGTTGTTATAACGACTTTATGAGAAGTTTGTTATAACAGTGTTGTGGGAAGTCAAGATATGGTTTAAAAAAGGTTATATGGAAATCATGTGAGAATGTCCATGATTGCATCCTTAATATAGTACATGAAATTAAAGTGCCTTGAGTTTATAAAGTGAATGTACGACGGACGTACAATTGTTGTAATAGATCTTAATCCTTAATGAACTATGTGATAGTGCCTTGGTGTATAAAATGAACGACTTGTTAGTGTCTTGGATTTTCAAAGAAAATGATAGGTCATTCTATTTGGGCTAATGAGAGTCAAAAGGTAATTTAAAGTGTACATAGTTGCTTGTGATAGCTTCATGTATACAATCCTTTATGTTTACCCCGAGTCCCAGAATGGGCCGGGACATGTTGTACCTCGCATGGTATTGTCTTGGTTATTTTAGAAAGGAAGGCATAATATTGTCTTGTTTATTTTAAAAGGAAGACATGGTATTGCCTTGGTTGTTTAAAAAGATGGTGCATTCATTTTGTCTAATGAGAGTTAAAAATTACTTAACTTGCATATGTTGTTCATGATAGACATTAATGTTAGTGTTATAAGTATAATTGCGGGGTAAACCCCCAAGACATTATACATATCCGTGGATTTGCTCTCCATGATGCGAGTATTGCGTATATGCTCATTGCAGGTCTGTAGGGCCTATGCGGGTGAAATAGTCATATGCGGGTGAAATAGTCTTATGCGGGGCAAATTGCCCTATGCGGGTGAAATAGTCCCATGAGTAGGATTGTATAATGATACTACGGGCGGGTGGCCCTAGATTGATCATAAGCTTCCTATTTTAAAGCATGTAAAGTTTACTCTTATTACTCTCATTGTTAATAAGGCACAGTGTACTGAGAATTTGGTTATCATACTTGTCTCCTGCTTTATATTTGGACTGTACGATCTCCTTTACAATACTTACAATTTTACATGACTTTATTGCGTCCTTTACTAAAAGTCGGGCAGTATATTATACAGTGATACAGTAGTACATTGAGACAATCTACAGCTGACTCTGATTTTATATGACACTGTAGGATCTGATATTTGATTTTCATATTTTTCCCTGTCATTCTTGTGTACAGCTATGATTTTAATACTGTACTTTATTTTCGTTCCATACTTGGTACCTATAGTACTGACCCCCTTCGGGGGGCTGCGTTCATGTCCGCAGGTCTAGGTAATCGGTTGTGGATCCGCCAGCTTAGGATCCTTGTTCAACATTTTGGGATAACTCCAATGTTCCGGAGCATATCATTATGGCTAGGTATATTCAGGGGTACGACGGGGCCTTGTCCCGTCATAGTATTTGTCCAAAATCTTAGAGGTCTGTATTTATATGTGGGCTGGACTGGCTAGAGATGTATTTACGTTGTTGTACAGTGTAGACCCATTCAGGTGTGATATATAATATGGTGGCAGCCTTATCGGCTTTGCCTTTGTTTAAGAAAAAAAATGAGTGTTATTTATCTTCCGCGTTTTACTTAAGTTGTATGAATAGAAGGGTGCCCAGGTAGGGCACCAGTCACGGGCCCGGGATTCGGGGCGTGACACTAATGTGAATCTTTAGAGTCATACTGTAACAATGTTATTAGATACTGAGAGTTTATATACTGAGACATGAAAACATACTGAGGTGCTGATATACAGTACTAACTATTATTATACTGAATTAAGACTTGAACTCATGAACTATTTATGGGATATATAGTGACACTATGCATAAGCATTCTTGAATTTAGGCATGTTTGTCAATTGATACAATTACGTTTCTTAAACTCTTTATGATTTCGTGAATCATGTCATGATTTCCTAAACTATAGGGTCATCATATTTCTGTCATTTTCGAAGAAGTATCATAAGTTGAGAAACGAAACTGAGAATTATAGTGTAATGCATAACGCTGGAATACTAAACAGAACTAAACTGAGACATGTACTCAAAAACTGATTAATGGAATCAATATTAGCACCAATTCTCATGTTTTAGCCATCTAGGCATTTTATCAAACACTTGATGGGCATAAAGCTTCATAGCCCTTATTAATCATGTTTCCACACCAATTTCCCATCCTCTTATTTTTAGGTGATTCTACAACCTCAAATAGATATAATTAACATCATTCTTCATCACCCATATGATTACAACAATCCCAAGTCAATTATTCAAAATCCTACAATGGTTCATATGTTTATCTTTATAAAATCCATCAACTTATGGCCCAAGAATTTGGAGTTTAATAACTAATTCACAATTATAATCGATTAGATATTGGAAGCATTAGCTTTTTGAAGTTTAATCCTCTTGAATTCGAGTTCTAGGATTTCTTTGTCCAAGATGAAGACTCATATGAGAATCTATGAATTTTCAATCTATGAATTTCTAAGGTTTAATCTTGTCAAGAATCATGAAATTAATGAATGAACTGATTAAGAATCATAGGTATGATCTTATCTTGATATAGGATGGTGAGAGGAAGAGAGAAAATTTGTACTAGGGCTTGGGGTTTCTTTTTTTTTCTCACAAAGACATCCAAAGAAAGTGTGGAATTGCTCTTAAAATTCTAAATTTTCGTACTTAATACTCTTGCTAAAGCATTTCCCGTTGTAACGGTAAACTTTTGGTCGTTGCGATGGTTGCGACTAACTAAATGATTTTTGCATCGTCGAAGCAGTCAACTTTTCATCACTGCAACGCTCGCTACTGATTTCACCCAATCATTCTAATTATTTTCCAACTCATTCCCTTTAACTTCCAAACACTCATATTACTTCCAAACATAACCTTTAAGTATTGCAAATTATTTTAGCCATAATTAGAAAGTAACAAACCCATGTGATTTCACATCCATATTATGGGTTGAACCTTAGCCCGATATATGAGGTGTTACAATATCTCCCCCTTGGGATCCTTCGTCCTCAAATGATGGTTCATGGTTAGAAGTATGGCTAACTCTGGAATTTTATAATAAATTCGACAAGGTTTCCTATATAAATAGGACTATCTCAATATTTTCAAACACTTGCAAGATAATTGGAGCAAAATGCAAGCCTCACATGACATCTTAATACGCATGACATGATATTACATGATAATTGAGGCATGTACATGACTAACATGATACTGAACTGGCTTGAATACATGAATACCAACTATCATGAATATTGCTATGACATGAACATATGGATATTTGTTATACCCCGTATTTCCAGAGTATGTACGTGAGGGCGTACGTATAAGAATTTGAGCCTTAAGATTAGGCAAGGTTCGAAATTGGGCACAAGTGTCGAAAAGATTCGTTTTCCGACGAAACGTTTCCACAGCTTACGTAGGGAAAATTCCGGCTATGTCATTAATAATTTTTGCGGATTTTTCCGAGAGACGAAACATTTTGGACCAACGGGAGGGTGACAAGTGTTATACCCCGTAGTTGCAGGGTATGTATGTGAGGACGTACGTACGAGAGTACGACAGAAATTTTGAAAAGAAAGAAAGATGTGAGTTTTCGACGGAAAAGTTTCCGGTAATTTGTGAAGAAAAAGGTTCGTTAATGAGAATTGGATTCCCAGATTTGGTATATGGGCTTCTTAAATTATATTAGAATTTTGAGATTTTATTTTCGGAAATGGTCACGTGGGGCCCACGGGAGAAATTTACGGTTTTGTGGGGCCCGCTTTGTTTTTGAGATTTCCGGTATTTTGGATATTTTCGGAAGACGAAATATTCTGGGCGAATCGGGGGGCGACACGTGTCACCCCCATGTGGCACCCTTGGCCGAATTTACCTTTGTGCACAACACCCGACAGAGTCGTTTGACTAAACGTTTTGCATAACTGCGAGGGGAAAATTCCGACTATGTCGTTTTGTATTTTGCGGATTTTTCCGAGCGACGGAACATCTTTGGGCCAACGAGAGGTGACACTTGTCACCCTCAGTGACGGTTTGGGCAGCGGGGACGTCTTCCTCCCTTGTTTTGGCCTTGTTTTGGCCTTGTTTGGTGCATTGTTTTGTGGCATGTTTTGTGGAGTAGGGTTAGGTGCACTTGGCTTAATCTTGGCCCTACACTTGCCTTGCACTTGGCATGATCTTGGCCATTGGTTGGCCTTGGCTTGTGCTATAAATACCCCCAGTGATGAACTTATTCATCCACTCCTCACTTTGTCTAAGCCTGAAAACTCTCCCTCCTCTGAGTGTTCTCGCCCCAAGCCTTCCCTCCCCTTGAGTGGCCTTGTGGCCGAGAGCCTCCCCTCCCCTTGGAAGTGCTAGGGTACCCCAGCCTAGTTGTTTTCGTATAATACCCCTTTTGTGGTATAGAAATACTCTCCTAGTATTGTTATAATGCCCAAAATACCTTAGCCTTTACCTAGTAGTATTTCAAAAGTTACCTCTACGTAGAGCCCGGAAATACTACCTTTTGTCCTTTTAGTCTCAAACCAAAACCCTAAGGAAATCTTCATAGTTGGTCAAGTATTTGAGTAGAAGTTGGTTAGAACTTCTAAGGGTTGTTTGGAGTGGTTTGGAGCGCACGGAGCGAGCTAAACCTTGCTCGTGATCGACATTATAACTTGGATAATTTTGGGCTTGTCGAGGTAAATATTCTTGTCCCTTATTGTAATTGAGTTTACATGTTGTAGGATTATATAGTTGAAGTATACTATATAGAATCGAACATAGCTTGCAATGTCTTTTGACTTAAGCTCAATTTAAAGAAGAGAATCGAATCAGTAATTACATAGGTATCAGACATGAGACTTGTGTAGCATTATTGTGTAGTAGAATTGTACACGTCCAGTTAGGCGTGTAAACCCCCGGTCGCTTGGTAGCCGGCCTCGATAGAGAGGAGATTTACGCCGCTGTGTGGAGGTGAAATCGCCGAATTTTCTGTAGAAAGATGGACACTTGTGTTTAAGATTTAATAGACGTTTGTGGCCTTATAGGTGGAAGTACTTGAGTAGCGTATTCTACTTGAAGAGTGGAAAAGGCTAGCCGTTACTGATCGTGGAGCGTTTTATGCTTGTCGATAATCGTCGCGAGGTATGTGAACCTCTTCCTATCTTTTCTAGCATGATTGTTGTGAACTATGTAGCACGGTAGACGCATACGTGCTAAGTGATTTGGTTGGTTTAAAACATAGGGTGTTATAATAGCTTTATGGGAAGTTAGTTATAACGACCTTATGTAGGTGAAAATGGTTTACTGATGTTAGAAGTTAAGAGACTTGATCTTATAAGATAAGAGACTTAACTTATTTGTTAATGTGGATGTTGTGTGAAACCTCATTCGTGAGTAATGAGTACTTGGTTTTTAAAAGGATAATGTTTTACTGATTTCGGAATCGAACGTATCGGCAGCACCACCGCAGCGTTAATAAAGGAAAATGTATTGAATAATGATGTGTTTGTATTAAAACCAAGAGAAACCTCCATCCGCATAGAAGCTAAGATGAGACAAAATGATATTACATTTTCTAGATCACGGTCATTGTAATAAGATCGTTATAAACAAGAATAAACTACTCACATATATGACATATGTTACTCAATTGTTTTAAAAGAGATTAAGACTATGAGTTATGAAACCTTTCTAAAATAAGTGACTTGAGCATTTGAAATTAGGCAAATTTGAACGTTTGGAAAATAATGTTGTTACTTGATTTTACAAAAGGGGAAGTGTCTTGTTTACTTAAAAAGATAGTCACGATTTTTATACTACTGTATTGTGGCTTATGTGAAAGTACTTTGAGTTGTGTGAAACTTGCCTATGCTTGTGATGATAGCCTTTGTTGTACAAGTGTTGTATTTACGTGTTACCGCTCTCTCGATAGAATTCGGTTGGTAGTTGAGAACTTACTTGGACATGCGGCAGATGATGGAGAAATTCCACCGCACGCTCTCGCTGATTGTGTTACTTTGCTAATCGCTGACATACCGACACGACGCGTAGCGCACGTATGCTTCCATGTTGATATCGCTTTATTATTTCCCTTTGGGCATATCGACACGACGCGTAGCGCACGTATGTTTCCATTTGGAATCTTGTCTTATGGTTCACTTTTTGACATACTGACACGAGGCGTAGCGCACGGGTATGCTTCCATTTTGATTGCTGTCTTGTGGTTCCCTTTTTGGACATACTGACACGATGCGTAGCGCACGGGTATGCTTCCATTTGAATTGTTAATACTGACTTTGCATCGTGTAGGACTTGGTGTCTTTGGTGTACTTCGTGTTATCATATCATGATCACGGCGGTGAGGAAGGCATTCCACGCATGAATGATGTGGAGGCGTGAGACCGACTTGATATAATCGATATATGTGTATCGTAGTTTGGTTATCATTCATGTCTCCCGCTTATATAGATCGCTATGATTTCATTTACGTATTTTACGCTTTCACATACTTGGTACTGCCAGATCGACCTCCTTCGGGCCGCTCATGCCGCAGTAGGTACATCGGCCGTGGATCCTCGCTCTAGGATCTCGCCAACAGATTGGGAAGCTCCGCTTTCCGAGGCTTATCTTTTGGTATGTGTTCCCGAGTTGTAGGTTCTTGTACATTCTGTGGTATGGCGCTCGCCCCGTCATAGTTGTTGTAAATCTTAGAGGTGCAGAGTAATTGTGGCGGTGGTTTGTAAAAAGGATAACTGCTCGGGTTTTATGTATATATACCAAGGCAATCGCTGGGTTGGCCTGCTTATTTATTATGTCTCTCATTTCATGTGTAAAGTTTTTATTTCCGCTGGTTTTCTCGATGTTGTATCACCAGGGTGCCCGGTAAGGCACGACCACGCCCGGATTCGGTCTTGACAAAGTGGTATCGAGCGCTTAATCCTGAAAGTGTCTATGCACCGTGTCAGTAGTAGTCTTGATTATCGTGTCAGGCACCACATCTATAATCGTGAGGCTATAGGACATTTAGGATTGGTTTCCATTCTTCTCATTCCGAGGTCGTGCCTTAGAGTCGTGTTGTAAGTTGGACCCTCCGACGTATCTCGTTTTTACGATTATGCCTCCGCGCAAAACCAGAGCCGAAGGGCAAGGCAGCGAGGAGGCGCTAGTGGGATACAGAGGAGTACGAGGGCGCAGGCCCGGTCAGTACCTGAGATTGTGCTTCAGAAGGCGAGTTTTGCGACGCCGCCAGCCCCAGCAGAGTTTAGAACCACAGCAGTGGCTGCTGAGACCACAAGACTGAGCCTCAGCCTCGCGCCTCACAAGCCGGATGAGATGGGTACAAGAGATGGCGCGATTGCTGGCGTGGTCGTGGCTGTGCATGAGATAGGCCGGATCGCAGCTCAGTTCGAGCACCGATGGCTCACCCCGGCGAGATAGTTTGAGGCTACGGGACTTTCTGAGTTGTAGCCCGCCAGAGTTTTATGGGTCGAGGCCTGAGGATGATCCGCAGGAGTTCATCCGGGCGATTCTGGTCGAGAGTGATCAAGGCTTCGAGACCGAGTCGGTGGTCTTAGGTTCGCATCGGCCGCGTGATACCGCAGCCGATCGGTTTGATTCGTGGAGTTGTCGGGAGAGCATGCGCTTCCAGCAGATGGACGAGTTCTCGAGGCATTCCTCACTCACTTCTTGCCTCCGCAGATGAGGGCACGCCGACATTTATGATCGAGGCGAGCGGGCGCGCATTCGAGTACAACGTGGAGTTTGACTCGCTGCCTCGGTATGTCCCCGCTTTAGTGGCAACCATGGAGGATAGAGTGCACCGCTACGCCACCGGCTAGATGATTACGACAGAGGCTTGTTGGGTGTAGCTCTTCACCGGCATGGACATTGCCCGCATGCGCAGCTCATGCACCGGATGTGAGGCATGGAGAGATCGACGGAATGACTGTGGTCGAAAAGAGGCGAACAGCAGGTCCTTTGGTGACTTTCGAGGCGCACCGCGCCAGCCAGACTAGTTATGCGCCCGCCCGATGCATAGTGGTCCTCCACAATCTTCAAGGCATCCAGTATTCGAGGAGCGGTCGGGGCTCGAGGGTTGATTTGGGAGAGCGGGGTGTTAGCCAATCAAGCCACCCCTACCTCGTTGTGACTGGCGTGGTAGACTCCACGGTGGGAGTGTCGTGCTAGTCAGGAGTTTGTTTTACATGCGACAGCAGGCCATTTTGGGAGAAACTGTCCAGGGGTAGCACTGGTAGGATAGCACAGTTACGAGATCGGGCGGGTTCTTCACCTTCCACGACTAGGCAGGATGTTCATACACCGTGCCACGGTAGAGGTCGCGGTGGAAGTTCCAGATCTTAGCGGTCCTTTGAACCGCCTATTTTCGTATATCCTTAACCCTCAGAGACTTGTATGTATTGATGTTATGATAATGTGTTAAGTGTTATGTTCGGATAGCTTTGTGCTAATATGTGATTGAGAAACTCGTGAGTGTAGAAGGTAAGCACTGGGGGCATGGAAGTGTGAACCTTAGACTATTTCACGATTGAGACCTTAGAGGTAGGTCGTCATGAGTAAAAGATTTATTTTATGTTTGACCTTTATCGAGTGCGTAGTAGTATACGTGGGATTTATTTGTGTGATAAGTCCATGGGTAGTGCGAGATGGAAGTGTTAGCTTTCATGACGCGTGTGTTAGTTAGATTGTTCCGTGTCGGGAACAAGAATGTGGCGCGTTGTGGGTCGGGTTGAAGACCATTTGAGGGTCAACCCGCGCCCGGTGCGGGTCAGTTCGAGGTGGTTCCGCGGTGGTAGGTCACGAGGATGCTAGGCCCCAGTTTAGGTGACCATCGTATGAGTTCGTGGATACGTTCTACCAGAATCGGTTCGTGAAGGCCGGGAATGGCCTTAAGGGAGATTGAAGTTAGTAAGATGACCAAGTTTGGAGGTAGTAACTCCAAAGGTTGGAAACAGAAGCATTGACGGAAGTGTGGTACGGATACTAGAAAGAGTTCGAGTGTTCGAGAAGGGTACAACGAGTTAGGGGAGAAGAGAACGTGTGTTAGCACGCGGTAATGGCGCGGCAGAACTTGTTAGAGGAACTTTATCGTTATCCGATTGAGAAGGAACATTCGGACGAATGTTTCTGGCGAGGAGAATGTTATACCCCGTAGTTGCAGGGTATGTATGTGAGGACGTACGTACGAGAGTACGACAGAAATTTTGAAAAGACAGAAAGATGTGAGTTTTCGACGGAAAAGTTTCCGGTAATTTGTGAAGAAAAGGTTAGTTAATGAGAATTGGATTCCCAGTTTGGTATATGGGCTTCTTAAATTATATTAGAATTTTGAGATTTTATTTTGGAAATGGTCACGTGGGGCCACGGGAGAAATTTACTGATTTTGTGGGGCCGCTTTGTTTTGAGATTTCGGTATTTTGGATATTTTGGAAGACGAAATATTGCAGGCGAATCGAGCGACGTGTCACCCCATGTGGCACCCTGGCGAATTTACCTTTGTGCACAACACCCGATTAGAGTCGTTTTGACGAAACGTTTTTCATAACTTGCGAGGTAAATTACGACTATGTCGTTTTGTATTTTTGCGGATTTTCCGAGCGTGGAACATCTTTGGGCCAACGAGAGGTGACACTTGTCACCCTCAGTGACGATTTGGGTAAGCGAGGGACGTCTTCCTCGCTTGTTTGTGCCTTGTTTGGCCTTGTTTGGTGCATTGTTTTGTGGCATGTTTTGTGGAGTAGGGGTTAGGGTGCACTTGGCTTAATCTTGGCCCTACACTTGCCTTGCACTTGGCATGATCTTGGCCATTGGTTGGCCTTGGCTTGTGCTATAAATACCCCCCCTTAGTGATGAACTTATTCATCCACTCCTCACTTTGTCTAAGCCTTGAAAACTCTCCCTCCCCTCTTGAGTGTTCTCGTCCTAAGCCTTCCCCCCTCCCCCTTTGAGTGGCCTTGTGGCCGAGCCTCCCCCTCCCCCCTTGGAAGTGCTAGCAGTGGGTACCCCACTAGCCTAGTTGTTTCGTATAATACCACTTTTGTGGTATAGAAATACTCTCCTAGTATTGTTATAATGCCCAAAATACCTTAGCCTTTACCTAGTAGTATTTCAAAAGTTACCTCTACGTAGAGCCCGGAAATACTACCTTTTGTCCTTTTAGTCTCAAACCAAAACCCTAAGGAAATCTTCATAGTTGGTTGAAGTATTTGAGTAGAAGTTGGTTAGAACTTCTAAGGGTTGTTTGGAGTGGTTTGGAGCGCACGGAGTGGAGCTAAACCTTGCTCAGGATCGACATTATAACTTGGATAATTTTGGGCTTGTCGAGGTAAATATTCTTGTCCCCTTATTGTAATTGGAGTTTACATGTTGTAGGATTATATAGTTGAAGTATACTATATATAGAACTGAACATAGCTTGCGTGATGTCTTTTGACTTAAGCTGAATTTAAAGAAGAGAATCGAGCGTAATTACATAGGGTGTATCAGATGAGACTTGTGTAGCATTCTTGTGTAGTAGAATTGTACACGTCAGGTTAGGCGTGTAAACCCCACGGTTGGCTTGGTAGCGGCCTCGATAGAGGAGGAGATTTCTGTTGTGGCGGGAGTCTTCTGAATTTTACGTAGAAAGATGGAAACTTGTGTTTAAGATTTAATAGACGTTTGTGGCCTTATAGGTGGAAGTACTTGAGTAGCGTATTCTACTTGAAGAGTGGAAAAGGCTAGCCGGTTCTGATCTTGTGGGCGTTTTTGCTTGTCGATAATCGTCGCGAGGTATGTGAACCTCTTCCTATCTTTTCTAGCATGATTGTTGTGAACTATGTAGTACGGTGAGCGATACGTGTGCTAAGTGATTTGGTTGGTTTAAAACATAGGGTGTTATAATAGCTTTATGGGAAGTTAGTTATAACGACCTTATGTAGTGAAAATGGTTTCTCGATGTTAGAAGTTAAGAGACTTGATCTTATAAGATAAGAGACTTAACTTATTTGTTAATGTGGATGTTGTGTGAAACCTCATTCGTGAGTAATGAGTACTTGGTTTTTAAAGGGATAATGTTTCATCGATTTGGAAATCGAGAATGTGTATCGACAGGACCAACTGCGGCGTTAATAAAGGAAAATGTATTGAATAATGATGTGTTGTATTAAAACCAGTAGAAACCTCCATCCGCATAGAAGCTAAGATGAGACAAAATGATATTACATTTTCTAGATCACGGTCTTTGTAATAAGATCGTTATAAACAAGAATAAACTACTCATATATGACATATGTTACTCAATTGTTTTAAAAGAGATTAAGACTATGAGTTATGAAACCTTTCTAAAATAAGTGACTTGAGCATTTGAAATTAGGCAAATTTGAACGTTTGGAAAATAATGTTGTTACTTGATTTTACAAAGGGAAGTGTCTTGTTTACTTAAAAAGATAGTCACGATTTTTATACTACGTATTGTGTGGCTTATGTGAAAGTACTTTGAGTTGTGTGAAACTTGCCTATGCTTGTGATGATAGCCTTTGTTGTACAAGTGTTGTATTTACGTGTTACCGTCTCGATAGAGGTCGGTTGGTCGTTGAGAACTTACTTGGACATGCGGCGATGATGGAGAAATTCCGCAATGCGTTCGTTGATTGTGTTACTTTTGCTAATCGCTTTGGACATACTGACACGATGCGTAGCGCACGGGTATGCTTCCATGTGGATACTTCTTTATTGTTTCCCTTAGGGCATATCGACCGCGATCGTAGCGCCGCGGGTATGTTTCCATTTGGAATCTTTGTCTTATGGTTCCCTTTTGGACATATCGACCGCGATCGTAGCGCGCGCGGGTATGCTTCCATTTTGATTGCTGTCTTGTGGTTCCCTTTTTGGACATACTGACACGATGCGTAGCGCACGGGTATGCTTCCATTTGAATTGTTAATACAGCTTTGGCATCAGGTAGGACTTGGTGTGCTGGTGTACTTCTTGGTGTTATCATATCATAGACTGGCGGTGAGAAGGCATTCCGGGCATGAATGATGTGGAGGCGTGAGACCACGACTTGATATAATCGATATATGTGTATCGTAGTTTGGTTATCATTCATGTCTCGCTTATATAGATCGCTATGATTTCATTTATGATATTTCTGCTTTCACATACTTGGTACTGTTATCGACCTCGCCCGGGGCTGCGTTCATGCCGCAGGTAGAGGTACATCGGTCGTGGATCCTCGCTCTTAGGATCTCAGTTCAGCGTATTGGGAAGCTCCGTTTCTCCGGAGGCTTATCTTTTGGTATGTGTTCCCTGAGTTGTAGGTTCTTGTACATTCAGGGGTATGGCGGGGCCCTGTCCCGTCATAGTTGTTGTAAATCTTAGAGTGCATGCCTTTGTTGTGGGCGGGGTTTGTAAAAGGATAACTGTTCGGGTTTTATGTATATATCTTGAAAGGCAACTGTTGGGTTGGCCTGTTTATTTATTATGTCTCTCATTTCATGTGTAAAGTTTTTATTTCCGCTGGTTTTCTCTGATGTTGTATCACTAGGGTGCCCGGGGTAAGGCACCAGTCACGGGCCCGGATTCGGGTCTTGACAACAAGTGTCACCCTCACATTGGAAGCAAGTGGACGGCAAAGCTAGACCATTGGCACGTTTTTTGTGTTGAAATTTTGGTCAAGGGTTAGGTTGGATATTTTGTGTAGATGGATAAGGTAGCACATGGCTAAATCTTGGCCTTACACTTGCTATGCACTTGTCTTCATCTTGGCCCTTGGTTGGCCTTTGCTTGACCTATAAATACCCCTCTAGTTGAAGACATTTTTCATCCAAAACTTGAGCATTTCTCTAAGTCTCAAACTACTCCCTCCCTCTTGTTCTTTCGTCCACCACACCCCCCTCCCCCCTTTGAGAAGGCCCTTTGGCCGAGAGATTCCCCCTCCCCCTTTGTAGTGGTTAGCCGTCCGGTTATGTCACGACCCGTTCCGGGGCCCGTGACTGGTGCTTTACCGGGGCACCCAAGTAGTCATACATCAGAGTAATCAGCGGAAATATAAAGCAAGACATGAAACAGTTTATAAAATAAGACACAATTTATGAGAGAAAACATCGCCTTTCGGCATATATATATAATCATGGTTTAGCAGTTACATCCGATAATCGCACAACATGACTACTGCACCTCTAAGGAAAGATACAACTATGGCGACGGGGCCCGCCATACCTCGCATACAAAACTATCTCTGCAGGAGATCATACCAAACCGTAGAGCCTCCGGAAGAGATGGAGCTCCCGACACCAACGTAGAGATCCTAAGGATGCGGATCTAGCACCTGCTTGCCCTTACCAGCGGCATGAACGCAGCCCGAAGGAGAGTCGATAACAGTACTAAGTATGTGAAATAAAGTACTTAAATGAAAACATATCATTTATAAAACGGTTTACAAATATGTGTGAAACAACTAGAAACCGCACATAGTGCCACATCACAAACAAGAGCAACAATAGGTAACTGTAATAAGTCTTGTCTAGGCTGCGAATGATCGAAACAGGGCCACTCGCCCACATCATCATTCTGCAAGCCTAATCTGAACTCGAGTCCGCATAGGCCACTCACATGGGCCCGTGAGGTATAACCCGCATCGAGGGTAGCTACTTCGGCATCGCCCCGACTCGCTGTCCGCATGGCCACATAGACGCGTGAGGCATAACCCGCATACTAACACGGAACTCGTAGCTCGCGCAGGCCCCTGGACCGCGTGAGGTATTCTCGAATCATGGTCCTGCATCGCTGAGTCTACCCCGTCGGAGGCGCCTTAACCCGGTATCATCTCAAGAGGTGAGTGATAGTATACTAACATAACAACTTATCTTTAAACAACATAAGCACAACAAGGATACTCACCTATACAAACGTTACAAGATACTAACACACACAGCATCATATCATGTCTACTTATCAAACCATCTTATTATTCTTTTCACAATATAAGTCCATTATAAACACATAGCAAACTTGTTTCTTTTATCAATCTTAAGTGGTTATACTTAACTTCCCATAAAGCTAGTATAACTCTTAAGCTTCATTTTAAAACCAATTAGTTCTCTTTAAAATGATTCATATTCTTTTGAAATGCTTTGGATCTTTATTATTGGGCTTAAGCGTGAGGCATTGCAGTAAGTGTTATTCGAGCTTAAGCGTGAGGCATTGCCGTAAGTGTTATTCAGGGCTTAAGTCAAAGACATTGCCGTAGTTATTATTCGGTTAACACGTATGCGTCTAGTACTATATATATATATTGTAAAATATCATGCTTTAGGAAGAATCACATACCTTCTCGTGAAAACCACGCGAGTTGAATATGTCGCACGTAGAAAGTCACCTATAATAGTCACAGATATCTATCAAAGACTACTCGAAGGTCATTCTAAACAGAGGGTTCACAATTCTACGGAAAGTCGGGCAGACAACCCTACCCGGTGAGCTATATAAGTCTCATGTGAAAACAAATCTATGTGAGTCTGATTCAATTATTCTTCTTTTAAACCCTTCTTTGTGATAACAGTTCAATTCTATTACGTGATATACTTCTAAGTATTTATACTTACTCTTATACTACAATGTAAGTATTCTCTAATTCAAAGAGGGTTAGGATTAGTTACCTCGGTAAGCCCAATAATATCCTAGAAAAGTCGCGCTGAGCAAGGTTTTGCTCTAAGTTGTATGCTCAGAAACCTTAGAAGTTTTTCACAACTTCTACTAAGTAGTAAGGTATTTGGGCTAGGGTATTTTGGGCATTATAACAATACAAGAAGGCAACTTTCTACCAAGGGAGGGTAGATTTTGGCTAGGCTAGGGGGGCGTATTCGGCCAAGGGCCTTCACAAGGGAGGGGAGTGTTGGGCGAAAAGATCTACAAAGGGAGAGGAGAGGATTTTCAAGACTTGGAAAGCTTTGTGGATGAAGAACTCTTCATCTTAAGGGGTATTTATAGGTCAAGTGGCCAACCAATGGCCAAGATTTAGACAAGTGCAAGGCAAGTGTAGGGTGAGGATTAACTATACCCAAATATCCTACCAACTCCTTGACTTGTGCACAAGGCACAAAAAACGTGCCATTGCTTAGCCAATTCGTCCAAATGGACGATTTGAAGTCCACCAATTGGAGGGTGCCAAGTGTCGCCCTCCCGTTGGTCCAAAATGTTTCGTCTCTCGGAAAAATCCGCAAAAATTAGAAATGGCATAGCCGGAATTTATCCTACGAAAGCTGTGGAAACGTTTCGTCGGAAAACGATTCTTTAAGCGAGTTGTGCACAATTTCGAACTTGGCCTAATCTTTAAGGCTAAACTTTTGTACGTATTCCCTTACGTACATACTCTGGAAATACGGGGTATAACATTCTCCCCCACTTAGAAACATTCGGGACGAATGTTCCTTCCCAAACGATTAACGATAAGATTCTTCATAACTTAAACAGTTTGCAAATGCCATACGCGGCCACAAAACAACACTTAGGCATAACGATAACGAAAATTTACAAGTAGGAAAGTGAATTTACCTGGAGGTGTGGGGAATAGGTGAGGATACTTCCGCCTCATGTCCTCCTCGGCTTCCCATGTCATCTCCTCCCTGAGCTCGTTCGCCACAAGACTTTGTGGAAGCCACGTCCTTCGTCATGAGCGCCTTACGACGATCGACTATCGCTGGGAATCTCCTCATACGATAACCCCTCGGTCACTGGACATCGTCAATCGGGTGCACCTAGATGGATCCCAATACATCTCTCGGATAGATCGTGAAACACGGATGCACCGCCTCCAGATCGGACGGCAGATCCAACTCGTAGGCAACCTTGCCTACCTGCGGACAATCTGAAGCGGCCCGATGTACCTTGGGTGAGCTTCCTTCTTCCGAATCTCATCACACCGCCATGGGTGACACCTTTAGGAAAACCCAATCATGAACCTCGAACTCAAGATGCGGCGACGATGATCTGCGCATCGACACGCCGACTACGGTGTCAATAGCCGCTCTCGGATAAGCTTCACCTTATCCATGCTCTTGTACCAAATCTGGTCCCACTAGCCGCACCTCGCCCACATCGAACCAACCTATGGCGATCTGCACTTCCTCCCATACAAGGCCTCATAAGGCGCCATCGAATCTTGGAGTGGTAGCTATTATTATACGCGAACTCAACTAGAGGCAAATGATCCTCCCAACTACTCAAGTCAATAACACGGGCTCGCGACATATCCTCGAAGTGCGGATAGTGCGCTCTGCTGTCCGTCCGTCTGTGGATGAAATGCGATTACTCGGGCTCACTGCGTCCTAAACCCCTGCGGAAGGACCTCCAGTTAGCCGTGGCGGGCTCACATGCGATATGATCGAAGTAGGGACTCCATGCGATCGGCGATCTCTCGGATGTAAAGTCGGCATAATCCTCGGTAGAAAAAGTCGTCTGACGGAAGAAAGTGGGCTGATTTCGTCACCTGTCGACGATAACCCATATAGAATCATGTCTCCTCCGAGTGCGAGGTAATCTGTGATGAAGTCCATGTTGATTACCTCCACTTCCGGTCGGGATCTCAATCGTCAGAACAAACCACGGGCCTCGGTGCTCTACCTTCACTGACAACATGGGCACCGAGCTACGAACTCGCAACGTCTCTCTTCAAGCCATCCCACCAATACCGGATCTAAGGTCGTGGTACATCTTGGTCGACCGGATGGATAGAGTAACGCTTGTGTGCTTCCCAGAACCTGCTGCGAAGTCACGAAACATCCGGAACACGATGCGCCCTCAAACCTTAGCACCCCATGGTGCTACCTCAAAAGGACCGCGCCTCACGAAGAGGCGTATCACGATATCGAATCAAAGTGGATCCTCGAGCTGTTGCCTCTTCACCTCCTCGGCGATGGAAGACTCGGCAACCTCACGAACTCTAACCCCATCGCTATCGTAATCAATCAAGCGGACACCAAGGCTCGCTGGCGATGCAAATCACGAACCATGTCCCTCCTCTCTAGCGCATCTGATAGGCTCCCCATCGACCTACGACTAAGAGCATCTGCCACAACATTGGCCTTCCCCGGGTGGTATAGGATATCAACATCGTAATCCTTAAGCAACTCTAACCACCGTCTCTGTCGTAAGTTCAGCTCCCTCTGGCTGAAGATATACTGGAGGCTCTTGTGGTCTGTATAAATATCCACGTGAACCCCATACAAATAGTGCCTCCAGATCTTCAAAGCGTGAATCACGGCTGCCAACTCCAAATCATGGGTGGGGTAGTTCCTCTCGTGTTTCTTCAGCTGTCGGGATGCATATGCTATAACTCTGCCATGCTGCATCAACACACATCCCAACCCGATGCCTGACGCATCACAATACACAACATAACCGTCTGGACCTGCGGAAGAGTAAGCGAAGCGGTGCGTCAATCTCTCTTTCAAAGAATCGAAACCGCTCACAAGCATCGATCCATGGAACTTGGCCGCCACGAGTCAGCCTAGTCAATGGTGCAGAGATAGAAGCAAACTTCTCCACGAACCGCCGATAATAACCTGCAAGGCCCAGAAAACTGCGAACCTCTGTCGGAGTAGTAGGTCTCGGCCAAGTCCTGACTGCCTCGATCTTGGCCGTATCAACTCGAATGCCATCAGCCCCGACAATATGCCCAAGAAACGCCACTGAAGTCAACCAAAACTCACATTTGGAAAACTTGGCGTACAACTGCTGGTCCTGGAGAACTGTCAGCCTGATCGCCAAATGCTCGCGTGCTCTGCTCTGGCGAGAATAAACCAAGATATCATCAATGAACACTATCACAAGCGTGTCCAAAAATGGTTTGAACACTCGGTTCATCAAATCCATGAATACCGCGGAGCATTGGTCAACCAAAGACATGACCACGAACTCATAATGCGTCTGGGTCGGAATGCGATCTAGGACATCCACCTCTCGACTCGCACTGATGATAGCGATCGCAGATCAATCTTGGAGAAACATCTCGCACCACGCAGTGGTCGAACAAATCATCAATCACGGGAGGGTATTCGTTCTTAATGGTCACCTTGTTCACCGTAATCAACACACATGCGCGGCCCCGTCCTTCTTCTTCACGAACAATACCGCGCCCCGGGAGAAACACTGGGCCTAATGAAGCCGCTTCTCTAGCAAATCCCTGGTGATCCTTGACTCTCTCAACTCGGCGGGTGCCATTACGTATGGCGGAATGGAAATAGGCGAGTGTGCGCAATATGTCAATACAAAACTCGATCTCCTCTCGGGAGGATACGGGAGGTCATGCGGAAACACGTCGGGAACTTCGTGACTCTGGGCCCGAAAATCTGGTACCGCGACTTGATTATCAAACACCCGACGAGATGGTAGATATACCGCCGCACCATCTTCATAGCCTTGAGGTAGGAAATAAACCTACCCGCCGGCGTCTGGTGCTCCTCCCACTCAACAACCGGCTCGCCGAGCGGAACCGTACTACTCTCTCTGCGGTCTACATTGGCGTAGCAAGAAGCTAGCCAATCCATCCCCATAATCACGTCGAAGTCAATCATCTCCAACTCTATCAAGTCGGCCAGGTCGACGGCCGTAAATGGTCACAGACAAGCTCTATATACCCGCCGAGCTACCACCGAATCACCCATGGCGTAGCTACCTCGAAAAGGGTCTATGGACTCGGGCTCTATCCCTATCCTACTAGCAACAAGGGAGATATATGGGGCCAGTAGAACCGGATCTATCAAAGCATACACATCAAACCCGGCCCGATAAGGTACCGTGGCGACATCGGTGAGGCCTCACGATCTGTCGGTGGACAAAGCATAAATGCGGTTCGAGGACCGCTAGGCTGGACACGAGCCACGACCTCTGCCGCGACCTGCGACCCATGAGCACCACGCCCGGGGCGAGTAATCGTAGGAGATGATGAAGCGGCCCGAGAACACGAAGGTGAGCCTACCACGTAGCGCCCGGTCGGACGGTCCTCGCAAAGTGACCTGCTGGCCTGGCGTAACAAGATCCATAAGTAGTACCACACTTCCGTAATGGGATCTACGCGTCGGCCACCTGGGGGTGGTCGATCGGCGATACCTCTGCTACTCGGGCGTCGAAGCCACGGGGCCACAGTCCGCCTCGAAAACTCGGGTGTCTTTGAGGGCGGTGCGAGTGCTCTGAGTGGCGTGGTGCGAATCTAGGCTGCTGCGAGGCCGCCACCACGATAACCACGAGAAGACCCTCCGTCCCGGCCTTAACCTGCTGTCATCCACTCGTCGACCTCTGCGCTCGCCGCATCGAGCGTGAGCTGCATGCGGGTAATGTCCATACGGTGGAGAGAAACCCCGCATGACTCGGCCATATAGTCGTCTAGCGGTGACATAGCGGTGTACCACTATCCTCCATATCTGCTACCAATCTTTGGGACATATCGAGCCAATGAATCAAACTCGACATTGTACTCGCAGCGGTCGTCCTCTGCGCCTTAGCGGTAAAAATCTATCGGCCGCGCCCTCCTCATCTGTGGAGGCAAGAAGTGAGTGAGAAAGCCTGCGAGAACTCATCCCAGTAGTGGGGGCGTGCTCTCCGGGATAACTCCATGAATCAAACCAATCATTGCGGTATCACGCGACCTATGTGAACCAAAGATCACGGACTCGGTCTCCGCGCCGATCACTCTCAAAATCCTCTGAAGCCGACGGATGAACTCCTGCGGATCATCCTCGGCCTCGACCCATAAAACTCCGGCGGCTCTGACTCAAGAAGTCTCGTAGCCTCAAACTCTGCCCTCGGGTGAACAACGGATCGAGCTGGGCTGGGCTGAGGCCGCGTCCAGCCTCTCCTCGTGTCGGGCCACAACTTTAGCCAAAGTGGGCCATCTCCTTGTACCCTAACTCCTCGCCCGGTGTGGGGCGGGAGGTGTGGGTGCTGTGGTCTCTTTGAAATGGCGGCGTCATAGAACTCGCCGTCTGCGGTATAGGCGGGCACGAGCCCTCGTAACTCTGGGTGTCTGCTAGCGGCTCCTCGTGCCTTGCCATACGGGCGGGTTGCCTTACGTGGAGGCATAAGCATACGGGAAAGGAATACGTTAGAGGTCCAACTATAACACGGCTCTAAAGCACGATCTCGGAATGAGAAGAATGGAAACCAATCCTAAATATCCTATAGCCTCACGATTATTGGTGTGGTGCACAACACAGATAATCAAGACTACTAGATACGGTGCAGTAGACACTTTCAGAGGATTAATCGCTCGATACCACTTTTGTCACGACCCGTTCGGGGCGTGGAGTGCTTTCTGGGGCACCCAAGTAGTCATACATCGTGTAATCGGAAATATAAAGCAAGACATGAAGCAGTTTATAAAATAAGACACAATTTATGAGAGAAAACATCGCCTTTCGGCATATATATATAATCATGGTTTAGCGATTACATCCGAACCTTCGCACAACATGACTCTGCACCTCTAAGGAAAGATACAACTATGGCGGGACGGGGCCGCCATACCTGTACAAAACTATCTACAACGGGAGATCATACAAAAAGTAGAGCCTCGGAAGAGATGGAGCTCGACACCAACGTAGAGATCCTAAGGATGCGGATCTAGCACCTTGCCACCTGCGGCATGAACGCAGCCCCGAAGAAGTCGATCAACAGTACTAAGTATGTGAAAGCGTAAAGTACTTAAATGAAAACATATCATTTATAAAACCGGTTTACAAATATGTGTGAAACAACGAAGAAACCGCACATAGTGCCACATCACAAACAAGAGCAACAATAGGTAGCGTAATACGTCTTGTCTAGGCTGCGAATGATCGAAACAGGGCCACTCGCCCACATCCTCATTCTGCAAGCCTAATCCTGGACTCCCGGAGTCCGCATAGGCCACTCACATGGGCCCGCATCGAGGGTAGCTACTCCTCGGCATCGTCCTGGACTCGCTGTCCGCATGGCCACATAGACCGCATGAGGCATAACCCCGCATACTAACCTGGAACTCTCGTAGCTCCGCATAGGCCCCCTGGACCCGCATGAGGTATTCTCGAATCATGGTCCTGCATCGCTGAGTCTACCACGCGTCGGAGGCGACTTAACCCCCGGTATCATCTCAAGAGGTGAGTGATAGTATACTAACATAACAACTTATCTTTAAACAACATAAGCACAACAAGGATACTCACCTATACAAACGTTACAAGATACTAACACACATAGCATCATATCATGTCTACTTATCAAACCATCTTATTATTCTTTTCACAATATAAGTGCATTTATAAACACATAGGCAAACTTGTTTCTTTTATCAATCTTAAGTGGTTATACTTAACTTCCCATAAAGCTAGTATAACTCTTAAGCTTCTGTTTTAAAAACCAATTAGTTCTCTTTAAAATGATTCAGTATTCTTTTGAAATGCTTTCAGATCTTTATTATTCAGGCTTAAGCCGTGAGGCATTGCCGTAAGTGTTATTCAGGCTTAAGCCGTGAGGCATTGCCGTAAGTGTTATTCAGGCTTAAGTCAAAGACATTGCCGTAGTTATTATTCGATTAACACGTACGCGTCACCGTCTTATATATATATTGTAAAATATCATGCTTTAGGAAGAATCACATACCTTCTCAGCGAAAACCACCTGCCAAGTTGAATATGTCGCGCGCAGAGAGTCAGCCTATAATAGTCACAGATATCTATCAAAGACTACTCTGAAGGTCATTCTAAACAGAGGGTTCACAATTCTACGGAAAGTCGGGCAGCACAACCCTACCCGGTGAGCTATATAAGTCTACTGTGAAAACAGTCCTATGTGAGTACAGTTCAATTATTCTTCTTTTAAACCCTTCTACTGTGATAACAGTTCAATTCTATTCTGTGATATACTTCTAAGTATTTATACTTACTCTTATACTACAACAGTAAGTATTCTCTAATTCAAAAGAGGGTTAGGATTAGTTACCTCGGTAAGCCCAATAATATCCTAGAAAAAGTCGCGCCTGAGCAAGGTTTTGCTCCTAAGTTGTATGCTCAGAAACCTTAGAAGTTTTTCACAAATTCTACTAAGTAGTAATGTATGTGGGATAGGGTATTTTGGGCATTATAACAATACAAGAAGGCAACTTTCTACCAAGGGAGGGGGGGTAGATTTTTGGCTAGGCTAGGGGGGGTATTCGGCCAAGGGCCTTCACAAGGGGAGGGGGAGGAGTGTTGGACGAAAAGATCTACAAAGGGAGAGGAGAGGATTTTCAAGACTTGGAAAGCTTTGTGGATGAAGAACTCTTCATCTTAAGGGGGGTATTTATAGGTCAAGAAGTGGCCAACCAATGGCCAAGATTTAGACAAGTGCAAGGCAAGTGTAGGGTGAGGATTAACTATACACAAATATCCTACCAACTCCTTGACTTGTGCACAAGGCACAAAAAACGTGCCATTGCTTAGCCAATTCGTCCAAATGGACGATTTGAAGTCCACCAATTGGAGGGTGCCAAGTGTCGCCCTCCCGTTGGTCCAAAATGTTTCGTCTCTCGGAAAAATCCGCAAAAATTAGAAATGGCATAGCCGGAATTTATCCTACGAAAGCTGTGGAAACGTTTCGTCGGAAAACGATTCTTTAAGCGAGTTGTGCACAATTTCGAACTTGGCCTAATCTTTAAGGCTAAACCTTTTGTACGTATTCCCTTACGTACATACCTGAAATACGGGTATAACAGGTTAGGCGTGCAAACCCCCTGCAGGGAGTTGTTGGCTTAGCGAGGCCCAGATGAGAGGAGATTTACGTTGTTGCGGGAGAGTCTTCGAATTTTCTGTAAGATATTCTACATTGAGATCTAAGATGTTAATAGGCGCCTTGTGGCCTCTATAGGTTGAAATACTACGTGTGGCGTGGTCTACTTGGCTTAAGGTGTAGCCGACGGTTTGAGGTACTTGGAGCGTTTTGCTATTAGTCGATAATCGTCGCGAGGTATGTGGACCTCTTCGTATCTTTTCTAGCATGATATGTGTGAACTATGTAGTACGGTGAGCATACGTGTGTTAAATGTATTTGATTGGTTTAAAACATAAAGTGTTATAACGGCTTTATGGGAAGTTGGTTATAACAGCTTTATGTAGGTAAGAAAATGCCAGTGGTTTTAAAAGGTAACTGATTTGACTTATAACTGACTTGATGTGTGATAATAAGGAACTTGAAGTATGTCACAAGTGTTAAGAAACCATTTTTGAAAGAAGAGTAACACTTGGTTTTAAAGGTTTTAAAAAATAGTTATACTAGCTTTATGGGGAGTTAGGTATAACGTCTTAAGAGAGGTAAAGAAAATGGTTTACTGATTTTAGAAGTTAAGAGACTTAACTTAATTAATCGATTTGAAAGTGGTAAGATGTATGAAACCTCATTCGTGAGTAATGAGTACTTGGTTTCCAAAGAATAATGTTTTACTGATTTCGGAAATCAGAATGTGTATCGACAATCCACTGCAGCGCTAATAAAGGGAAATGTATTGAATAATGAAGTATTATTAAAACCAGTATAAACCTCCATCTGCATAGAAGCTAAGATGAGACAAAATGATATTACATTTCCTAGATCATGGCTGCTTAATAAGATTGATTATGAACAAGAATAACCTACTCTCATATAAGGCATATGTTTATCAGTTTGTTTAAAAGAGAATTATATTCTTAAATGAATAAGACTATGAACTACAAAACCTTTCTAAAATAAGAAACGTGAATACTTGAAATTAGGAAAACTGGAACTTTAGGGAAAAGAAAGGCATTGTGTTATCTTAAATTGGTTTAAACCATAAAGTGTTATAACAACTTTATGGAAAGTTAGTTATAACGACTTTATGAAAACAAAAGAAGGGTTTTATCATTGGTTTTAATGTGGTAACTTGACTTTAAAAAGAGAAGTGTTTTGGTCTAAAAAGAAGGCATGGTGTTGCCATAATTTGGTTTTAAAAAGGATAGTATGGAAGTTGTTTTGGTTTACTTAAAAGATATAAGTCACTCTATTTTATGCTACGGGTATCGGGTGACTTTTATAAAAGGGAATGGATCTTTAAAAGGAACTTAACGTACGTAGTACTTTAGGATTAAAACCCGGACTTTGACATAAAATGAAAGTACCTTGAGTTGTGTATAACTTGCCTATGCTTGTTGTTGTGTAACTTGCCTATGCTTGTTGTTGTGTAACTTGCCTATGCTTGTTGTTGTGTAACTTGCCTATGCTTGTTGTGATAGCCTTTGTTATGCAAGAATTGTGTTCTATATTACAGCGTCTCTCGATGGAGTAGGTTGACTTATTGAGGACTTACTTGGACGTCTGGCGGTGTGGAAAATTCCACGGGTATGCTCCTGATGATAGTGTTATTCCATGGACTAGCTCTCCATGAGGTTTCTTACTGTTCGGCCTTGGTACCCGGTGGTCGGCTTTCGTACTTGCCCCGTCTCGTGGCTGATTCGGCCTTGGTACCTGGTAGTTAGCCCTCGCACTTGCCCCGTTCAGTGTAGTGGCGAAGTCTCGTGATACGGCCTTGGTACCCGGTGGTCAGCCCTCGTACTTGCCCCGGTCAGCTACGTGACCGGCCTTGGTATCTGGTAGTCGGCTCTCGCACTTGCCCCGTGTCAGCTTCGTGGTTTGGTTGTATTGTATTGTTATTACGGCTTTGGCATCAGGTAGGACTTGGTGTTCAGGTGTACTTCTTGATGTTATCATATCATATCGCCGGCAGTGAGGAAGGTATTCCACGGGCATGACTGATGTTGTGGCGTGAGACCCATAATTATATTTGAGTAAATGACCCGGAGGGCGTGAGACCCTGACTTGATATAACTGTTATATGTGTGTACTGTAGTTTGGTTATCATACATGTCTCCTGCTTTATATAGACTATTATGATTTCATTTGATATTCTGATTTCACATACTGTACTGTTATCGACCTCCTTGGCTGCGTTCATCTGCAGTAAGTACATCGGTATCGATCCGCTTTTAGGATCACCTTTCAGCGTATTGAAGCTCGTTCCTTCGGAGGCTTATCTTTGGTATGTTACCACGACGCCTGAGGTTCTTGTACATTCGGGGTATGGCGGGGCCTGTCCGTCATAGTTGTAGTAAAAATCTTAAGTGCAGAGCCTTTGTTGTGGCGAGGTTGTAAGGATTGTAACTGTTCAAACGTTTATATATATATGTTGAAAGGCAACTGTTTTGGTTGGCCTGTTTATTTATAATATCTCTCATTTCATGTTCATGTTCATGTTTTATTTCCGCTGATCTTCTCTGATGTTGTGTCACTAGGGTGCCCGGGGTAAGGCACCAGTCACGGGCCCGGATTCGGGTCGTGACAAAAGTGGTATCAGAGCAGTTAGTCCTCGGAAAGTGTCTACAGACCGTGTCTAGTAGAGTCTTGATTATCGGTGTGTTGTGCACCACATCTATAATCAGGAGGCTATAGGACATTTAGGGTTGGTTTCCATTCTTCTCATTCTGAGATCGTGCCTTAGAGCTGTGTGATAAGATTGGACCCCTCTGACATACTTCGTTTTACGATTATGCCTCGCGTAAGGCAACCCGCCCGAAGAAGGGCAAGCGGCGAAGGAGCTGCGAGTAAAGCGTGGCAGAGACCACAATACACGAGCCTCCATCCGCGATGCAGGCGAGAGGAGTTGAGTCACAAGAGGCGATTAATGGCGAGGTTGTGGCGAACTTGAGGATAGGCCGACGCAGCAGCGATTCGAGCACCGCGATGGTTCACCCTAGATCAGATAGTTCGAGGCTACGGGATTTTCTGAGTTGTAAACCGCCAGAGTTTTATGGGTCGAGGCCTGAGGATGATCCGCAGGAGTTCATCCGACAGTTGCAGTGAAAGTGATCAAGGCATCGGAGACTGAGTCAGTGGTCCTAGGTTCGCATCGACTGCGTGATACTGCAGTCGACTGGTTTGATTCGTGGGAGCTATCCCGGGGGGAGCATGCACTTCCAGCCGTATGGAACGAGTTCTCAGAGGCCTTTCTTGCACATTTCTTGCCTCCACAGATGAGGAGGGCTCGGGCAGACAGATTTTTGGTGTTACGGCAGAACGGGTGAACGGTTCGGGAGTACAATGTGGAGTTCGACTCATTGGACCGGTACGTCCCCGCGTTGGTAGCTAGTATGGAGGATCGAGTGCACCGATTTGTTACAGGGCTCGATGATCACCTAGCCGAGAGTTGTTCGGGTGTAGCTCTTCACCGGTACATGGACATTGCCGCGTGCAGCGTATGCACTTGGATGTGAGCGGATAAATCGACGGAATGACCCGGTCGTGAAGAGGCGAGCAGCGAGGTCCTTTGGTGACTTTCGAGGCGGACCGCCTCGGAAGAGCGATTATGCGCCTCCACCAAGATCTGAGTGGTCCTCCACGCCTTCGGGACCTTTGGGATATTCGGGAGCGGTCGTGGCTCCTGTGTTTCAGATTTTCGGGAGTAAGTGCTCGCGGATGAGGTTGCCCTTGTCTCGGTGTGGCGTTGTGGAAAACTTCAAGGAGAGTGTCGTCTCGACTTGGGATTGTTATTCGTGCGGCCAACAGGCCATTGGCGAGCCCATCAGGCGGGTAGCTGGTAGGATAGCACAGACTACTAGAGCGATTCGGTCTTTCACCTTCCATAGCTAGGCAGGATGTTCATACCGTGAGCCGGTAGAGGTCGCGGTGGAAGTTCGATTTTAGCGGTCCTTTGACCGCCTATTTTCAGTATATCCTTAACCTCTAGAGTTTTGTATGTATTGATGTTATGATGATGTGCTTAGTGTTATGTTCGGATAGCTTTGCTAAAATGTGATTTAGAAACACAGTTGGTAAAAGGGTAAGCACAGGGTGAGAAAATGATGAACCTTAGAATATTACAGTTGAGACCTTAGATGTAAGGCCATCTTGAGTACAAGATTTTGCGGGGATCTTTGTCGAATGTGTAAGTATGCGTGGTGTAATTGTGGAAAAATTTCCTTGGGTGGTGTAAATGGAAGTGGTAGCTTTCATGACTGTATAGGTAAGATTGTTCGGATCGAAACGAGAGAGTCGGCGTGAGCTTCGGGTTGAGGGCGTGTTGCGTGTCAACCCGTGGCCGGAATGAGGTGGGGTCAGATCGAGGTGGTCCCGCCAGTGGTAGGGTCACGAGGTGCTAGGCCCAGTTTAGATGACCGTCGTATGAGTTCGTGGTTATGTTCGACTGAGCGGATCGTGAAGGCGGGAATGGCCTTAGAGAGAAGTGAAGCTAGTAAGATGACCAAGTTTGGAGGTGGTGACTCCAAAGTTTTGGGAAGCTAGCGATGGCGAAGTGTGGTACGTATACTAGAAGAGTTCGGTGTTCGAGAAGGGCACGACGAGTAAGGAAGGAAGAGAACGTGTGTTATTTCGTGGCAGTGTGGCGTTGGCAACTTGTTAGAAGAACTTCATCGTTATCCGTCTTGAGAAGGAACATTCGGACGAATGTTTCTAAGGAGGAGAATGTTATACCGTATTTCCAGTATATGCGTGAGGCGTGCGATAAGAATTTGAGCCTTAAGATTAGGCAAGGTTCGAAATTGGGCACAGTCTTAAAAGAGTCGCTTTTTGCGAAACGTTTCCACTTACGTAGGAAAATTCCGCTATGTCATTAATAATTTTTGCGGATTTTTCAGAGACGAAACATTTTGGACCAACGGGAGGGTGACAAGTGTCACCTCACATCGGAAGCAAGTGGACGGCAAAGCTAGACCATCGCACGTTTTTGTGTTGAAATTTTGGTCAAGGGTTAGGTAGGATATTTTGTGTAGATGGATAAGGTAGCACATGGCTAAATCTTGGCGGTACACTTGCTCTGCCCTTGGCTTCAGCTTGGCCCTTGGGTGGCCTTGGCTTGACCTATAAATACCCTCTAGTTGAAGACATTCTTCATCCAAAACTTGAGCATTTCTCTAAGTCTCAAACTACTCCTCCTCTTGTTCTTTCGTCCACCACACCCCCTCCCCCTTTGAGAAGGCCCTTTGGCCGAGAGCTTCCCCCTCCCCCTTTGTAGTGGTTAGCCGTGGGGTACCCCCCCTAGCCTAGTTGTCTCGTATAAATACCCCCCTTTTGTGGTATAGAAATACTCTCCAAGTATTGTTATAATGCCCAAATACCTTGGCCCAAATACCTTGTAGTATTCCCAAGATTACACTTATACAAAAGCCCAGAAAATACTATTATACTTCCCTCAGTCACTTAAACGAAACCCTAAGTAAATTTTCACCCGTAGTTGAAGTTATAAGTAGAAGTTGCGTAGAACTTCTAAGGGTTGTTTGGAGCGGGTTGGAGCGCACGGAGTAGGAGCTAAACCTTGCTCAGGATCGACATATAACTTGGATAATTTTGGGCTTATCGAGGTAATCACTCTGGACCTTCTATTGTAATTGGAAATTACATGTTGTAGGAATATATAGTTGAAGTATACTATATATAGATCTGAACATAATTGTGCGGCAATGTCTTTTGACTTAAGCCTGAATAATACTTACGACAATGTCTTGCGACTTAAGCCTGAATTTAAAAAAAGAGAACTGAACTGTAATTACATAGGACTGTATTACAGTAGACTTGTGTAGCATTGCTGTGTAGTAGATTTGTACACGTCCGGTTAGACGTGCAAACCCCCTCTGGAGTTGTTGGCTGTTGAGGCCCGATGAGAGGAGATTTACGCTGTTGTTGCGGGGAGAGTCTACGAATTTTACGTAAGATATTCTACATTGAGATCTAAGATGTTAATAGCGCCGTGGCCTCTATAGGTTGAAATACTACGTGTGGCGTGGTCTACTTGGCTTAAGGTGTAGCCGACGGTTTGAGGTACTTGGAGCGTTTTGCTATTAGTCGATAATCGTCGCGAGGTATGTGGACCTCTTCCTATCTTTTCTAGCATGATATGTGTGAACTATGTAGTACGGTAGACGTACATGTGTTAAATGTATTTGATTGGTTTAAAACATAAAGTGTTATAACGGCTTTATGGAAAGTTGGTTATAACAGCTTTATGTAGGTAAGAAAATGCCAGTGGTTTTAAAAGGTAACTGATTTGACTTATAACTGACTTGATGTGTGATAATAAGGAACTTGAAGTATGTCACAAGAGTTAAGAAACCATTTTTGAAAGAAGAGTAACACTTGGTTTTAAAGGTTTTAAAAAATAGTTATACTAGCTTTATGGGGAGTTAGGTATAACGTCTTAAGAGAGGTAAAGAAAATGGTTTACTGATTTTAGAAGTTAAGAGACTTAACTTAAATTAATCGATTTGAAAATGGTAAGATGTATGAAACCTCATTCGTGAGTAATGAGTACTTGGTTTCCAAAGAATAATGTTTTACTGATTTCGGAAATCAGAATGTGTATCGACAATCCACTGCAGCGCTAATAAAGGGAAATGTATTGAATAATGAAGTATTATTAAAACCAGTAGAAACCTCCATCTGCATAGAAGCTAAGATGAGACAAAATGATATTACATTTCCTAGATCATGGCTGCTTAATAAGATTGATTATGAACAAGAATAACCTACTCTCATATAAGGCATATGTTTATCAGTTTGTTTAAAAGAGAATTATATTCTTAAATGAATAAGACTATGAACTACAAAACCTTTCTAAAATAAGAAACGTGAATACTTGAAATTAGGCAAACTGGAACTTTAGGGAAAAGAAAGGCATTGTGTTATCTTAAATTGGTTTAAACCATAAAGTGTTATAACAGCTTTATGGGAAGTTAGTTATAACGACTTTATGAAAACAAAAGAAGGGTTTTATCATTGGTTTTAATGTGGTAACTTGACTTTAAAAAGAGAAGTGTTTTGGTCTAAAAAGAAGGCATGGTGTTGCCTTAATTTGGTTTTAAAAAGGATAGTATGGAAGTTGTTTTGGTTTACTTAAAAGATAACTTAAAAGATATAAGTCACTCTATTTTATGCTACGGGTATCGGGTGACTTTTATAAAAGGGAATGGATCTTTAAAAGGAACTTAACGTACGTAGTACTTTAGGATTAAAACCCGGACTTTGACATAAAATGAAAGTACCTTGAGTTGTGTATAACTTGCCTATGCTTGTTGTTGTGTAACTTGCCTATGCTTGTTGTTGTCTAACTTGCCTATGCTTGTTGTGATAGCCTTTGTTATGCAAGAATTGTGTTCTATATTACCGCGTCTCTCAATGGAGGGCCGGTTGACTTGTTGAGGACTTACTTGGACGTCTGCGGTGTGGAAAATTCCACGGGTATGCTCACGATGATAGTGTTATTCCATGGACTAGCTCTCCATGAGGTTTCTTCTTGTTCGGCCTTGGTACACGGTGGTCGACTTTCGTGCTGCCGCCTCGTGGTGATTCGGCCTTAGTGCACGGTAGTTAGCCCTCGCACTTGCTGCCGTTCGGTCAGTAGTGACGAAGTCTCGTGATACGCTTGGTACACGGTGGTCACCGTACTTGCCCAGCTACGTGACCGCCTTGTATCCGGTAGTCGCCGCACTTGCCTGTGTCGCCGTGGTTTGGTTGTATTGTATTGTTATTACGGCTTTGGCATCGGGTAGAACTTGGTGTTCAGTGTACTTGGTGTTATCATATCATGATCGCCGGCGATGAGGAAGGTATTCCACGGGCATGACCGATGTTGTGGGCGTGAGACCCATAATTATATTTGAGTAAATGACCGGAGGCGTGAGACCACGACTTGATATAATCGTTATATGTGTGTCGTAGTTTGGTTATCATATGTCTCGCTTTATATAGACTATTATGATTTCATTCTGATATTCTGATTTCACATACTGTACTGTTGCATCGACCTCCGGGCCGCTGCGTTCATGCCGCAGGTAGAAGTACATCGGTTGTCGATCCACGCTTTTAGAATCACCTTTCAGCGTATTGGGAAGCTCCGTTCCTTCGGAGGCTTATCTTTGGTATGTTACCCTGACGTCTGTAGGTTCTTGTACATTCAGGGGTATGGCGGGGCCCTGTCCCGTCATAGTTGTAGTAAAAATCTTAGAGGTCCAGAGTAATTGTGGGTAGGGTTGTAAGGATTATCGCTCAAACGTTTATATATATATGTTGAAAGGCAACTGTTTTGGTTGGCCTGTTTATTTATAATATCTCTCATTTCATGTTCATGTTTTATTTCCGCTGATCTTCTCTGATGTTGTGTCACTAGGGTGCCCGGGGTAAGGCACCAGTCACGGGCCCGGATTCGGGTCGTGACAATATTGAACTAAATGGATACATGAATACTATACATGGTATTTGGAAAAGAATTTATAGGCACGAATGACATGAGTACTGGAACATAAACATGAACATGACATGATTAAATGGACGTGAAGAGCATGGAATGGGACATGAATACATGAAGACTGGTTGACATGGATAAATGAGTGTTAAACTGACATGAGATATGAATATGTGTAAAATGGCTATCATAATGTGATATTTGATTATCGAAAAGATGAATGCTACAAAATGAGATATGAATATTGAGCGCCGATGGAATCTAAACACTGAACTAACATGAGGTCTGAATACTACCCTAGACATTTTTTGCTTGTCCATCAATGAGTGCGGATATTTTAGCTTCATGTCCTATTTGGCTTCCCATGTAGCCTCCTTCTCACTTTGGTTCCTCCATAACACTTTTACTAAAACAACTTTCTTAGTTCTCAAGTTACGAACTTGATGATCATTCTACTAAATTCTTCTTTCTTACACACACGAGGCATACTCTTGATGATGACTATATTATTTTTCCCTTACTACTGAACTAAGTTTCTTCATATCCCCCACCTATTAGAGTATCCTAGTTCATATCAATTTTTATCCCTATGTATTTATATCCTTTCTTGAAGCTGCCTTATCATCAATATCCAACAGAAGAATTTTAAATCTCCATATGCAACTTTAAAATCTAAAACAAGATGACCTTAGTGTGTCACAATACATTTAGAAGGCTAAACTTCTTTCAGATGAGCTAGCCGTCGCAAGACGTACTCTCAATTTATCAGACTTCAACATCTATGTATTTAAAGCCTTGCTTCCAGATTTCAAAGATATAGTAACTACGCTCTTTGTACGTCTTGAACTTGTATTATACTAAGAGCTCTATAACCTATTGTTAAACCATGAATTTATTCATGGCTTGTCATTGTCACAACTATCCATCTCATCGTCAATAGTGGTAGATCAAGTGCAATCCTCTACTGTAAATTTCATCCAGTGATCCAATTCTAATTCTGATCGCAACCAGCAAAACATCTCATTCTGAGGTCATCGCAACTCTAGAGGTCATGGAGGTCGAGTGTTACACCCTGTAAGTTTTGCATTTTATCATGTCATTATTAGATGCTGATGTCAAGAGAAAAAGGTACGGTTTTATGAAAGGGTAATAAAGATTTACGACTTGTTTAAGGAAGTTACACAGTGTTTGGAAAGTCAAACGAATCAAAGAAAGTACATTTTGATAAAATCAGAAAGCTGGGCAGTTTGACGGGAAGATCGATGGACCATCAAATGTTTGACGGACCATTAATTTTCCCACTTTGAGCCATAAAATACCATGGCATTTTGACGGAATATTGACGGACCGTCAATCCCACAATCGAATTACGGCGGTGGAGAGTTTTTCTGGGTTAAATATGGATTGCGCAATTTTCTCAGCCATTTTTTCCAGAACCAGATCAAGAACTATCCTAAGATCCTCTCTAAAGTATCCTAAACTCTCAAGATAAAATCTAAGCTGAATTACGTAAGATTAATGCTACTAATTTTGTGATTATCATAATAATTACTTCCTCCATGTTAAACCAGGTTTAGAAACCCTTAAATTTGGGAGAAAGTGTGTTTTGAGAAGGCTTGGATGTATTAAGGTAAGATTTACCTTCCTTTATCTATAATTGTGGTTAATTGATGATATAAAGTAAGTTGTGAAATGATTTTCCTAATCGAAACTCGTAAATATGAGAAATCATTGTATATGGACTCGTGAGCTATTTTGATCATGATATGAATTGGAGTTTATTTGTATGTTGGTTGCCAGTGTTGTAAAACATAAGGAATTATATTTCAGAAAATCATGCGGTCAAATTACATAAGTAACCTTTGTTAACAAGTCTAAGGATTCTCTGTGTTTAGGATTCCCGATAAGGATTCCTAAATAAAGTTTTCTTTTTGGAATTTGGATTCGATATTGATATTGTCCCTTTGTTGTTATAGATAACTATTCGTAAGGCGTAAAGATATTGTAAAGTGATTATAACTTCAAGGATAAGGTATGTAAGGGCTATCCCTTCTTTCAATTGACATGACTCAATAGAAAGTGTATTCGTCTAACAGAGTTAGGAGGCGTAATTGTCATAGGTATTCTACTCTTTTAGTTGAAGTTAGTTTTACTATCGGTTGTACGGTATATAGTCAGATTGAGAATGCGAGTTGTTCTTAAGTTCTATAACCTTTTATCTGATCCATTGCGTAAGTGTATACTTATAGTTGAAGTAGATGACCCGACTCATTGGTAGGTGTGTCATTGAGAGAAATCTACTCTAAACCATGAAATCTCTACTAGACGTCGTATCATACGAGGTGACTATAAGGCATTTGGGATCGTTAGTGTTTCCTTAAAATAAGAATTGGGGTTTATACTTGTTCGTTGCATAGTTGCTATGTTTGTTGCATTATTATAGAGATAGCCCTAATTATACACCTAGGTACTTGGTTGGAGATTAGAGGGGCAAGCTAGTTGTAGTTGCATCAATTATAGTTAATTGTGCGCGCTATAAAATTCTTAGCAAAAAGTAGGTGAAGCGACTTTTAAGGAATGATATTGCTTATATCTTGAAATCTCAACAGTAAGAAATAGTTGTTGGTAGTGATAAAAGTTGAAGACATGTAAGAATCCAATCTAAATGCTAGTTGATAGTTTTCCTTGTCCGTTACACTTGTAGCCCAGTCGAATACATATGCCTTCATAGTTGTCTGCAGTGATGACAATAGTAATTGCTACCCCTCTAGTTGGATGCTCATGTATTTGGTATGACTTAGAAGGTAAATGAGTCCTTAGTTGAATAATTAAAAGGTAATTATCGGTAAGAATCCAATCTAGATGTTTGTTGGTAATTTGATGTGTTGAATTAGACCCATTCTAGTTTAGTAAACTTTCATTAGAGGTTATTCCACTTGATGTGCCCATCGCAATAGTTGGAGTTATTAGTTATTTTCCTTAAATGAAGTCCTTAGAGGTCAAATGTAGTAGGCACCGAGTTGCGTACTTGCTAGTTATATAGTTGTCCCATGTCAATTACACTAGTTGCTCGACTTCCCTAGTAAAATGTTTATGCACTTGTGTTGTTGTCAACGTTGGTTGCCTTAGTATTTGTTACTCCTCTAGTTGGGAGCTTGTGTACTTTGTTAAACTAAGTGAGTCTTTAATTGTATTTCTCAAAAGTAATCATGGATAATATGTTGTGTCACCTCAGAAGGGGAACGACAGTTGAACGAGTTCATGTATAAATAACTTAGTTACGTTATGTGATATGATTTGTTGGCCCTCACGGCCTATTTTCCAGCTTACACCTATTTGCTAGCCGTTAAGCTTTTTGTTAGCCTTCGAGCTTATTTGCTAACCATTGAGGCTTATTTGACGGTTGTCGAGGCCTATTTGACAGTCTACAAAACCTATTTATCACCCTAAACAGAACATATTTGTGAGACAAAGATAGACTAAATAAGTAGAGAACACTTAGGCCTGTTGTGATACATTCATTGGTATAATTGATAAGCGTTCTGGTAGAGTGTCACCTACAAGTAAGTGACAGTCTTCCTATACATGTTGTTACTTGTTTTACTTTAAGTTCTAGTGTTTAACATTTGTTTTATCCGCATTACATACTCAGTGCATTATTCGTACTGACGTTCCTTTTGCTGGGAGCACTGCATGTCATGCTGCAGGTCCAGGTTTTCAAGTGGCAGATTTAGAGGTAGATGTTCTAGTTAATCATCAGAGTTTTAGTGAGTTCCACTTCCTCATGGAGTAGCTTAGTTGAGTCACTTAGGATATAATTATACAGGTTAGTTGGGTAAGCCGGGGCCTTGTCCCGACCAAATTGTTTTGTCAAACACTCTTTGAGGCTTTTATAGATAGATGGACACATGTGGCCAGTAGTGTTATGTGATGTTGGGTTATACGGTTGAGGCCTTATAGGGACATGTATCTATATACTTGTTTTGGGATCTCCTATTTGCAGGTAGTTGAGTACAATAAGTTATGTGTATTACATAATATGTTGTTCCCATAATTATGACACTAGGTGTTATCTGCTCCACCAAGGTTGGGATGTGACATCGTGGTCATAACTCCCGCCATCCAAGCTACTTCGGTAATCACTGGCAGTCAGCGTTGCCAAGTCTATAACAACACAAATCATATCACGCAAAATTGCTTTCATTGCTATGCTCAATCTATCAATCCATAAACTTATCTCGCACATCATGCCCCGATTCAATCTTTACAAAATTGATATCCTTACTCTAGAGTGCTTCATCATATTACTTCAGACCTTTCTAGTCTCTCACAATATGAAGAATACCGATGTTCTGAACAACTTCATGTAGGTAATGTACAAAGTTTACCCATTCATCACACCGGTAAGACATATCTATCTAAAACCTCAAATCGATACTTCTCTCTAAATAACGTCCTTCATGTTCCTTCTATTACTAAGAACCTTTTATCCATTCAAAAACTTGCTCACGATAATCATGCCTTTTTTGAATTTCACACATGGTATTTTGTTGTTAAGGATCGCAAAAACAGGACTCCTCTTCTTTCCAAGCCGAGTAGCGATAGACTCTATCACTTGCCATTCCGACTCTAAAATCTGCCTCTCCCATGGCCTATGTTGTTGTCAAGCCTTCGTTATCCTATTCGCATCTTTGTCTTGGTCATCCTCATCAAAGAGCAATGAATCAAGTCCTCTACAAAAATAGTTTACCTTTTTCTCGTTCTAAGTTAGCATCTTTAAGTAGCACTTGTCAACTTGGCAAGTCGCACAAACTTTCTTTATCGAATAGGTTCAGTAAAAGTTCTCATATTTTGCAATTGGTGTTCACTGATGTATGAGGTCCTTCACCCTTCTTATCATCGAATGGTCAAGAATATTTATTAGTCTTTGTGGATGATTATTCTGGCTATACATGGTGCTACCCATTTTTTCAAAAATCAGACGTTGTCTTCATTTTTATACAATTCTTAGCCCTCGTGGAATGCCAATTTTCCACCAAATTAAAAGCTCTCCAATCTGATGGTGGTAGAGTTTCGGCCTCTATCCACTATTTGCGCCAATCCTGACATTCAACATAGACTTTCATCACCAAACACACATAAACAACAAAGTCGAGTCGAACGTAAGCATCGTCACATTGTCAAAACAGGGTTAAGCCTCATGGCTCATAGCTCTACACCCTCAAAATATTGGTACTTTGATTTTGAATCCACAGTTTAATTGATCAATCATCTTCCAACTCGCATTAACGATGGGAAATCACCATATGAGATTCTCTTTCATCGCTCACCAGATTATTTGTTCCTCAAAGTCTTTGGATGTCTATGTTATCCCTATCTTAGGCCCTATAATAAGCACAAAATTAAGTATCGCAACACTCTCTGCATTTTTCTTGGTTGTGTCTCTAACTACCATGCATATAGGTGTCTCGAAAGACACACCCGCCGAGTTTAAATTGCCTGATACGTCAAGTTTGATGAGTCACTATTTCTATTTGCAAATCAGTCTATCCTTAACCCATCTCACTCTTGTTTTCCATCTCCTCACTATGTCTCTGCCCATTGCATTGTGTTACAAAACACTGCTGCCAGTACAACTGCCCTTCCTTCCATCGCACGACCATCACCCTAATCCAGTTCACCCAAAAATGATCAGCCCACTTCCGTATCCTCTTCCACTCCAGAAGCCCGTAACTCTCATTCAAGCAATATTGCAGTAGTTTCTCCTCTATTAGTCTCGCTGGAAATTGAATTCTTCGAATCCAACATTCCTATCACACCCACATTACCCTTGGACACACAAACTATCATTCTTCCTCCTCATATAATGACTATTTCTTCTACCTTATCATCTATCAATGAAAATTCCACCTGAGCGCACTCATCACATGTGACTTTGGCACATGCCGCCTTCATCCCACTCTACTTCTTTGTCCATTTTATCCCAACCATCGTCTCCTACAACTGAACCATCCAGCTTCAGTGAAGCTAGTAGATATAAGGAATAGAGAGATGTTATGGTTGATATGATGACAACTCTATTTAAAAATAAAACTTGGTCTCTTGTTCTTCCGTCATTGTCTATGAATATGTTAGACTGCAATTGGGTGTTTCCGATTAAATAATATTTTGTCGAGGTCATTGAAAGGCATAAAACTTGTCTTGTAGCAAAAGGTTTTCACCAGGTTGAGGGCTACAAATTTTCTGAAACATTTAGCCCAATTATGAATCCCATGACAATTCGTATCATTCTCTCCCTGGCAGTCTCGCAACATTGGCCTATGTGTCAATTAGATGTTCAAAATGCCTTTTTACATGGCGTTCTCATTGAAGATATTTTCATGGCTCAAAGGATTAACTCATCCGCAATTACCTTATTATGTCTGCAAACTACACAAATTTTATATGGACTCAATCAAGCTTTGAGGGCTTGGTACACCAAGCTTCTCTAATTTTTGGTGTCTCTCGACTTTTCTCCTTCCAAAACAAATGTTTCATTGTTTATATACAACTCAAGTGGTATTATTTCTTATCTTCTTGTATATGTTGACGACATTATTTTGATAGGGAATTCTGACAAATTTGTTGCTTCCACTATAGAACAACTGGTCTGCGCCTTCTCTATTCGAGTTTCGAGATATTGTCGATCTCACCTTATTTCTTGGCATTCAAGTGAAGCGATCCTCTTCGGATGTGGAGTTCTCTCAAGCTCAATATGTGCAAAACTTGCTGGAAAAAATGAGAATGAGCACTTGTAAACCTCTTCTCATGCCAATGGCGACTAATGCCAAGCTATATAAAAAAGATAGTCCAGCATTCCATGATCCTACACTATATTAGCATATTGTTGGCGTGTCAATATCTCACTTCGACGTGGTCGAACATTGAATTTTTAGTTAACAAATTGTGCTAGTTCATGAATTTTCCAATAGTTAATCATTGGTATATTGTGAAATGATTATTGCACTACCTTCAACACACGAAGACATGGTCACTTATTATCTTTATCTCCCCGTCTCTCGACTTGCAAGCATTTAGTGATGCTAACTGGGCAAGCAATATTAATGATTGCAAGTTCACATGTGGATTTGCTATTTTACTTAGAAACAATCTCATCTCTTGGACCTCCAAGAAGCAACACACAGTAGCCCGATCGTCGATAGAGTCGGAACAAAGCTTTGGCAGATACGTCGACAGAGTTAACATGGACTCAATCTATTCTCGACTCTCTGGTGTGACAATATCGATGCAACTTATCTATCTCTGAATCCTATTTTTCACTCTCGCACAAAACATGTAGAGATTGATTATAACTTTGTTCTTCGGGTTTCAAATGTCCAACTGGACTTACTAACGATTTACACATCTCTCTCTCATCCCAAGGGTGAAGGTCTTATACTTGTGGATCCTTCTCTCTTTTTGGGATCCAACCAACTTTCCTTATCTTCTGCAATTCTTCATACTTTACGTTATAGACTAGTTATCTTTAAACTCCCTTCTGAGCAATATCCCTTTCTAGAAAAACTGAATTACTTACATGGACTAGGAACTAATGTACTTTTAACTATCATACAAAATCTTAGTGACTTAACTTTTCTCCCACTATCAATCTTAGGGAAACTCCTTTATGATAACTCTTAAAGCTATTTGTTTGTAATTTGCTCCCTTACGGCTTAGTTGATTTCTTCTTTCACTAATCACTATACTTTAAATTTTAACTTAAACCTTTTGGATACTAACACATATTCGGGTGTATTCAAGTTGTCACCCACTCACTAGTGTTCTTCTGACTAAGGAAATCAATTCGTACCTCTATTAGCTCTGCTGAAATCCTCAATTCACTTTTCCTAGTGAAGACATAATGTTAGGACTTATACACTCTTCATAATCCTAAACTCTCCTTAATTAGCTTTTACTTTTTCCTTATCGAGGAACTTGGCCGCACCACTATACTTGGCTTACTACCTTTAATCGTCATATATATCTGCTCAAAACATACTCATTATTTTTCTACTAATCGCATGCTAGCATCATATTTTCTTATTCTGCTCTGAACAACCAAAGCGAAGCATAAGATTATTTCTATCTTCCCCTCATCAGATGACCCTATTCTACGGTTGTATACTATTTTTTTCTGAATTATAGTCATGGATCACACTTAGGGAAATTACGTCTCTCTTAAACGAAATTGAAATACCTAACCCCAAACTTTTTGTACACTTCAAAATCATATCAGACTATTCACATCCAGGATAAAAACTTAATCACATAGCCTTAGAGGGAAATGTCACATCTTATCATCTCATAGTAATATCTACTTCTTGTAGTAACTTACTAATGTTATACTCTCTGGTTCTGATCTGAATAAACTTGCACAAATAAAATTCTATTCCCCGAAGTACAATATCATCTACTCTTGGATCTCATGTCCTGCATCGTCTCTTCTTAGTCATGTGCATATGTCATACGGAAACACATTCTGTAATATCACGTCATTTTGCCTCCTAGGTATTTTTCCCTTAGGCTCTTTCTGCTCAAACTATCCTGAGTCGTTTATACCCATTGCGGCTAGTTTCTTATCATGCTACCTTGTATTGTCTTAAATTTGAGCTATCATCCTCACACTTATAGCTCCATGGTCATAAAACCTAAATAAACTTATTCTATAAGGTATACAATATACATATACTATCATGCAGAAATTTGTTCTTAAAAATGGTATGATCACCTGATAAATACATCATGTGCCATTTGGAGAGCCTTGGGTCTTAACCCGAACTTCAAAATATGAAGATCTCGCTACAGTCAGTGAAAAATACAAAGTTCCTGCTCCACTGTGTCCTCACCAGTCAAGTCACAAGAATCTCGATACTCTGAAAATTAGAAATGTGATAACTACATAACCGAACACTGGTGTACTGAATAATCATAATCCTGCTAACTGAAACATTGTATAGCTAGTCACTAAGGTAAACTGATAACCATAAAACATGATAACTGCCTTTTTACTTTATGATAAGGGTTATGTTCCGGTCTATACTAACTACGAATTTTGTTCCACTTTTGATACTATCTCAAGTCTCATCTGTTACCAACATGCACGATTATACCCTTAATGGGTAGTCATCCTCACTTGGACCTCGAATTTCCTTATCGTCTCTTGCATATTCGATACGTTCAGAATTTGATGGATAGAGAATGTTACTTACTACTCTAGGATTCATGACATGAGTTAGAGGAAATCCTCTAAGTACTAGTCTAATTGAAAAATCTAGAGTATGAAAGAAGTGAGACAATCCTAAATATCTTAGTGGTCAATCATTTATATGTGTGGCGTGTACACACATATAAAAGCGACCCCACTAGACACAGTTTTATAGACTCACTAAGACACTTGAATCTAGGCTCTGATACCAAGTTTTGTAACACCCAAAACTATGGCCTGGGCGAAACACGACACTCGATGTCTGATTGCATATGACCGAGCAAACCACATGACTTTCTAATCAACATGGGCATCACAACATATACTAATAATGATTTAAAATATGTAAAACATGATACTGAAAATATAGTCTGAAATATAATAACAGAAATATTTGAATAAAACATGATGAATTTGAGTGACTTACATAACATGCTAATCTAGTCTATGAAACCTCTAAACACGAGTCTGACTAAAAACAGTTTACCAGGACAAGTCCTTGGCATACCTCTACTTTAAAACATAATCGTGAAAATAAGCAACTGATACCCCGAATGAAATGGGGCTTACCAATAACTGATACAGATAAAGTCCTAGAGTATAGATCTGTCATCCTGAAACTCAATACCTGCACCGTGAAGTGCATGCCCGGGCAAAGGAATGTTAGTACATTTGAATTGTACTGTATGTAAAACAACTGAAAGAATAAGCAGACACATGATATAATAAGAATATGAAACTAAAACTGAACATAGACATAAGTATCATTGAGCATAGTAATTTGTTTAACATAGGGGAGGGAAGTCACATATGTTCTATAATGCACCATATTATGGCTTGTAATCCCTTTTAACTCAGAGAATAGGTATCTCAAACAATGCACCATAGGTCATGACATAACGGGCAACATCACCCAATTCCAAGTTATGCATCCTAATGCACCATGGTTCATAACATGGTGAGCAACATCATCCATCACCACGACCAACTCGCCCGTGGATCGTGCCTTACCCGCACCCAAGTAGCCATACATCGAGTAATCGGAATATAAAACAAGACATGAATAAAGTGAAGTGTAAAGCTTATTCGAGAAAAGTTGCCTTTCGCATAAATATATAACAACTAGAACGATTACATCCCTTTTACAATTACGCCTACAACGATTTCATGCACCTCTAAGAATGATATGACAACAATGGCGGGACAGGGCCCCGCCATACCCCTGAATGTAAGCACTTACAACGACATGGGACTATACCACTGATAAGCCTCCGGAGAAACGGAGCTTCCCAAACGCTGAACTGTGACCCTAAGAGCGAGGATCAACATCGTGTACCTCCACTGCGGCATAACGCAGCTTCGGGCGAGGTCGATAACAGTACCAAGTATGTGAAACCGAAAATATCAGAAATGAAATCATAGTAGTCTATATAAATCGGAGACATGTATGATAACCAAACTACTGATCACAATAAATAAGCGAATATGTCAAGTCGTGACTCACGCCTCAAAGTCATCACTCAAATACAACTATGGGTCTCACGCCCACAACATCAATCATGCGTGGAATATCTTCCTCACCGGCATTTCATGATATAAAAGCACCAAGGAATACACATGAACACGTGTCCTACGTGTCATAATAAAACCGTGACGGGTAAGTACGAAGGCATAGCCGACTACTAAAACCCACGCACCAACAAGGTCATAAATCAGATCATGAGATCTGTCTGCACCGCCACATGATCGGCCGCCACTCGCCGCAAAGATCTAATGCGCGTCTAGTCTCCGAACTTCCCAGACTCCGCATAAGCCACTCCGATGGCCCGCATGAGGTATTCCCGCATCGAGGGTAGCTACTCCCGCAACGCCCCGACTCGCGATCCGCATGGCCACATAGACCGCATGACCATAAAGGCCGCACACTAACTCGAACTCTCGTAGCTCGCATAGGTCACACAAACCCGCATGAGGTATTCTCGAATCATAGGTCACACAGACTACTGAGTCTACCTCAGACGGAGGCGCTTAACCCCTAATCATGTCAAGAGCGAGTGATATAATACTAACATAACGACTTATCGTTAAACAACATAAGCACAACAAGGGAAACCCTTTATACAAACATCACAAGACACTAACACACGTAGCATCCTAACATGTCTACTTATCAAACCATCTTACTACACTTTCCAATCAATACAAGACTTTCATAAAAATAAATAAGTAAACTGCTCTTCTATCTTCCTTAAGTCGTTATACCTAACTTCCCATAAAGCTAGTATAACACTTAAGCTTTTAAAACCAAGTATTTCTTTTCTTTCAAAATGGTTAATAACTCTTTTGAAATACTTCCAGATTCTTATTATTTAAACTCAAGTCAAAAGACATCAAAGTAAAACCAAAACAATTTCCATACCTTTTTTTAAAACAAAGGCACTTCTCCTTTAAAAGTCAAGTAGCAATATACTTTTTAAACCAAGTGTCTTACTCTTTTTAAAAACAAGTAACCTAACCTTTAAATCAAATTACTTCTCCTTTCCCAAAATCAAGTTGTTTATAAGTCAATTTATCATTTTAAATCCAATGATAAAACCATTCTTATTTTCGAATCAAGATAACTTTATTCTTTAAAAGACCACACACCCATTAATCATGAGTGAGATTTTACAACTTTTAACATAATTCAAGTCCTTAATGTTTCATAACAAGTCACTTAACTTTGGAATCAAGTCAAGGACACAAAAGGAAAATCAACTTCCTTTAAACACACGCGTCTACCGCACTAAATATATTTCACAAATATCATGCTAGAAAGGATAGGAAGAGGTTCACATACCTCGCGACGATTATCGACAATTAGCAAAACGCTCCAAAGTACTCTAACCTTGCTCGCCTTTTCCACCCTTCAAGTAGAATACGCTACTCGTAGTACTTCAACCTATAAAGGCCACAAAACGCCTATCAACCTCTAGCTCTCTTCAGAGAATAATTCTAGATACAAGATTCCTTATTCTACGGAAAATTCAGCAAAGACCTCCCCGCAACCACATAAAACTCCTCCTCAACCGAGGCCTTCTACCAAACCAACAATTCCAGTGGGTTACACGCCTAACCTGACGTACAATTCTACTCCACAATAATACTACAAGTCTACTGCAAATACAAACCCAATGTAAATACGGTTCAATTCCTTATAATTATACTTCCAATATATCTTATACTCAATGATTAACTACTACAACATGTAATTTCCAATTACAATAGGGACATAGATCATTACCTCGATAAGCCCAAAATTATCCAAGATTATAAGTCGATCCCGAGCAACGTTTAGCTCCATTCCGACGCCCAACCCGCTCCAAGCAACCCTTAGAAGTTTCCAAATAACTTCTCTTAACACTTCATCTAAGCTATGAAGATTTTTCTAGGGCTTCGCTTTTGCGACTAAAGGAATAAAGTAGAATTTTCTGCTCCTAGTATTGAAATAACTTGGAATACAACTAGGATACTAGGATAAGGTATTTGGGACTATATCAACACTTGAAGAATTTTTCCTACACCAAGGGGAGAGTAGGACGAGAACCTCAACAAAGGGGAGTATTTTGACTTAGAATCTCAAAGTGTGGATGAAATAAGTCTTGAAACAATGGGTATTTATAGGAAAATCAATGGCCAAGATCTAGGCAAGTGTGTGGTGAGGATGGGGTACATGTGTGTGGGTAGTTGGCCAACCATTTGGCTACCACAAAATGGGACAAGTGGCCACCACAAAATGGGCCACTTGTCCACCTAAAACGCCCCACTGCCTTCTCCACCCGCCAACATGGCCACACGGGGTGACACGTGTCGCCCTGCTCGCCCAAAATATTTCATCTTTCAAAATATCCGCAATGCCAAAATCCAAAATAAAGTGGGCCCACAAAATCAGAATTCTCCCGTGGCCCCACGTGACCAATTTCGAAATAAAATTCCATAATTCTCAAATATTCCAAAAGTCCGAATACCAAACTGGGAATCCAATTCCCATTAACGAACATTTTTCCTTCTCAAAATTCGAAACTTTTCCGTCGAAAAATCACATCTTTCTTCCTTTCCAATTTTAATGTCGTATTTACGTACGTACGTCCTCATATACATACACTGGAACTACGGGGTGGAACATTCTCCCCTCCTTAGAAACATTCGTCCCGAATGTTCCTTCTCAAGACAGATAACGATCAAGTTCCTCAGCTTAACCAGCTTGCAAATGCCACACATGGCCACGTAAAAACACCCGCGCAAAAATTTACATCAAAGTCCACGAGAATCACCTCTAACATCACAAAACTCCCACCCAAGGGCTAAAAGATACTCCTTCGCACCTTCACTTTACAAACGAAATGATCACAACTATGTTCTTAACACATGCTCGCTTCTTCCTTACTCGTCGTACTTTCTCGCCCACTCGAACTCTTTCTCACAACTTACCACATTTCGCCATCGCTCCGGTTCAAATCTCGTCATACCCTTTCCGAGGTGGTACCTTCGAAGGCCCACCACAACCTCGAACTCTAAGTGTCGCCGCCGACTATCCGCACGACTTCGCTGACTCGAGCGCCAAAAATCTCTTACGATAAGCTTCACCTTATCCACATCCCGCCAAAAACAAGTATGAACCAACTATCCGAACTTTGCCAACATCGAACCAATCGATCAAGAACTTACACTTCCGCCCTACAAGGCGTCATAAGGCGATATCCGAATATGAAATGGTAGCTATAAACACTCTCAACAGAGGCAACAATCCTCACAGCTACCCTCAAATCCAAACACCGCCCGGTGGCGAACGCGATACTAAGACTCACCCGAGTTCCTAACCCCGCTGGTAAAACCTCCGTAAAAGAAACACCAGAACTAGGCTCCATCGTCATAAGGTGAAAGTAGGCACCTCGTGCAACCTTACAACCTTCCCGATATAACATCTCGCATAACCTCTCGCGAGTAAACGGCCCCGATCGAAAGACAAGATGGCTGACCTCATCGACGACCATCGGTCGAATGCTTACGAACTCGCACGATGGTTAACTAAACTTGGGCCTAACACCTCGTGACCCTATCATCTAGCGGACCACCTCAAACCGACCCCACCACTTTTCGGCCGCGGTTGACTCGACTCGCGATATGGCCTCATCCCGACCCACTTCAGATGTGAACCTCTGCCTCGATCCGAACAATATTATCAATTCACGCCATGAAAGCTACCACTTTCATCTCACACTACCCATGGAATTATCCCATAAATACACCACGATACCGAGTACTTGATAAAGACCAACCGTAAAATCATCCACTCGTGACGGCCTTGCATCCAAGGTCCCAATCGTTATAAATTCTAAGGCTCCCATTTTCGTCCCGGACTTACCCTTTACAACTACCCATGTTTTCTAATCACAATTAACACAATGCTATCGAACATAACACTTAAGGTATACTCATCTTATCACACATACAAATCTCTGAGGTTAAGGATATACTGCATCTCATCGCTTCACTTCCCTTTGTCGTTCTAATCAATCCTGCCCTGTTGGGCGCATAGCTAGGGAAGATGATGAATTAGCCACTGATCCTGAAGGCTGAGTCTCTACATCCGCGCCACATCTGGTCGGACAATTTCTCGCAAGATGGCCCTGCTGGCCGAGAGCAAAACAAGCTGTCGAAGAAGTACGACACTCTCCACAATGTCACTTACCACATGGCCACATCGAGGTGGGGTGGCCTCAAGCTAACACCCTTCCTCTCGAACCATGAATCCGAATCGACACGTAGGCTAAGTCATCCCACCTGTATCCCTCCTACTAGGACATTCTCTCCTCACATGGCCCTGACGGCCACTGGTAAAACAAGCATTAGTAAAAAGACGACATTTCCTGGGATGACGTCTACCACATAGTGAACATAGAGGGAAAACTGAATCTGGCTGGCTGGAACCTATATAAATCTGTGAACCAGAAACCCTGGAGTTCTGACCAACTCCTAAATACCCCGAACGTCCTGAAGTCTGTGGAGGACCATTCTGTACTGGCGGAGGCGCATAACCAGTCTGCTGCTGAGAAGGTCCGCCTCAAAAGTTATCAAAGGACCCTGCTATTCTGGCCCTCTTCTGCTGATCTTGGTTAGTCCGTCGATCTCTACGTTCCTCAGTCTGCTGCGTGTAAGCATGTACGCGGGCAATGTCCATGTCTGACTGAAGAGCTACTCTTGTACAACTCTCTGCTAGATAATCGTCATGTCCTGTGACATATCGGTGCACTCTATCCTCCATGTCTGCCACTAAAGCGGGGACATAACGAGCCAATAAGTCAAACTCTATACTGTATTCCCGAACCGTTCGCCCGATGTGCCTCAACCTCATAAATCTATCTGCCCGAGCTCTCGCCGTGGCGAGGGCAAAAGTGTAAGAAATGCCTCGAGGTCTCGATCACTTTCATGATCCGCCGCAATCGAATAAACTCGATGATCTTCCTCGATCCTCAATCCATAGAACTCGGGTGGTGCAACTCGAAGCCGGATGCCTCAAACTATCGGATCTAGGGTGAACTATCGATGCTTGTCGGAACCACGGCTCCGTCCGTCCTCATTCCCAGCCACCAGACTAGCTAGTAACTGGGCCATCTCCTTGTAACTCATATCCTTTGTTCCTGGCCGTGGGACTAGAGGCTCAGGTATCGTGGTCTCAGTAGCTACTGCTACTGCTCTAAACTCTCCTGGGGCTAGCGGCGTCGCAGAACTCCCCGAATGAAGCGCTGTCTCAGATAATGAATGGGCCCGTGCCCTGGTAACCTTCTGTGCTCTACTCGCAGCTCCCTCTGCTGCCTTGCCCTTCTGGGCTCTGGTTGCCTTGCGTAGAGGCATAACGGGTGAAAAAGAATACGTCAAAGGGAGTCCAACTTATAACACAGCTCTAAGGCACGATCTCAGAGTGAGAAGAATGGAAACCAATCCTAAATATCCTGCAGCCTCCTGATTATAGGTGTGGTGCACAACACACCGATAATCAAGACTCTACTAGATACGGTGCAGACACTTTCCGAGGATTAATCGCTCGATACCACTTTTGTCACGACCGAACCGGGCCCGTGATCGTGCCTACCGGGCACCCAGTAGCCATACATCGAGTAATCGTGGAATATAAAACAAGACATGAATAAAGTGAAGTGTAAAGCAGTTATTCGAGAAAAGTTGCCTTTCGGCATAAATATATAACAACTAGACGATTACATCCCTTTTACAATTTTGCCCACAAGTACTACTGGACCTAAGAATGATATGACAACAATGGCGGGACGGGGCCCCGCCATACCTGAATGTAACTTACAACGACATGGGACTATACGGCGATAAGCCTCGGAGAAACGGAGCTTCCCAAGCTGTCGTGACCACTAGGCGAGGATCAACTGGTGTACCTCCACTGCGGCATGAACGCAGCCCGAAGGAGGTCGATACAGTACCAAGTATGTGGCGAAAATCGTAAATGAAATCATAGTAGTCTATATAAATCGTGAGACATGTATGATAACCAAACTACGATTCACAATAAATAAGCGATCATGTCAAGTCGTGGACTCACGCCTCAAAGTCATCACTCAAATACAACTATGGGTCTCACGCCACAACATCAATCATGCGTGGAATATCTTCCTCACCGCTGGCGATCATGATATAAAAGCACCAAGGAATACACATGAACACCAGGTCCTACCTGTGTCATAATAAAACCGTACGGGGTAAGTAATAAGGCATAGCCGACTACTAAAACCCACAATACCAATAAGGTCATAAACTGTATCATGAGATCTGTCTAGACCGCCACATGATCGAAGCTGGCCACTCGCCCGCAGTATCTAATGTGCGCGTCTAGTCCTGGAACTTCCAGCGACTCGCATAAGCCACTCCGATGGCCCGCGTGAGGTATTCCCGCATCGAGGGTAGCTACTCCCGGCAACGCCCCGGACTCGCGATCCGCGTGGCCACATAGACCGCATGACCATAAAGGCGCCGCACTAACACGGAACTCTCGTAGCTCGCATAGGTCACACAAACCCGCATGAGGTATTCTCGAATCATAGGTCACGGACACGCCGAGTCTACCCGCATCGGAGGCGACTTAACCGGAATCATGTCAAGAGGTGAGTGATATAATACTAACATAACGACTTATCGTTAAACAACATAAGCACAACAAGTGGAAACCCTTTATACAAACATCACAAGACACTAACACGTAGCATCCTAACATGTCTACTTATCAAACCATCTTACTACACTTTCCAGAATCAATACAAGACTTTCATAAAAAAAAATAAGTAAATCGTTCCTTCTATCTTCCTTAAGTCGTTATACCTAACTTCCCATAAAGCTAGTATAACACTTAAGCTTTTAAAACCAAGTATTTCTTTTCTTTCAAAAATGGTTAATAACTCTTTTGAAATACTTCCAGATTCTTATTATTTAAACTCAAGTCAAAAGACATCAAAGTAAAACCAAAACAATTTCCATACCTTCTTTTAAAACAAAGGCACTTCTCCTTTAAAAGTCAAGTAGCAATATACTTTTTAAACCAAGTGTCTTACTCTTTTAAAAACAAGTAACCTATACCTTTAAATCAAATTACTTCTCCTTTCCCAAAATCAAGTTGTTTATAAGTCAAGTTATCATTTTAAATCCAATGATAAAACCATTCTTATTTTCAAATCAAGATAACTTTATTCTTTAAAGACCACACACCCATTAATCATGAGTGAGATTTTACAACTTTTAACATAATTCAAGTCCTTAATGTTTCATAACAAGTCACTTAACTTTGGAATCAAGTCAAGGACACAAAAGGAAAATCAACTTCCTTTAAACACACGTCGTCTACCGCACTAAATATATTTCACAAATATCATGCTAGAAAGGATAGGAAGAGGTTCACATACCTCGCGACGATTATCGACAATTAGCAAAACGCTCCAAAGTACTCTAACCTTGCTCGCCTTTTCCACCCTTCAGTAGAATACGCCACTCGTAGTACTTGAACCTATAAAGGCCACAAAGCGTCTATCAACCTCTAGCTCTCTTCGTAGAATAATTCTAGATACAAGATTCCTTATTCTACGGAAAATTCAGCAGCACCTCCCCATGACCACATAAAACTCCTCAAACGAGGCCTTCTACCAAACCAACAATTCGGGGGTTACGTCTAACCGGACGTGTACAATGCTACTCCACAATAATACTACAAGTCTGCAAATACGGTCAATGTAAATACTTCAATTCCTTATAATTATACTTCCAATATATCTTATACTCAATGATTAACATTACAACATGTAATTTCCAATTACAATAGGGGGACATAGATCATTACCTCGATAAGCCCAAAATTATCCAAGATTATAAGTCGATCCTGAGCAACGTTTAGCTCCAATTCCTGACGCTCCAACCTGCTCCAAGCAACCCTTAGAAGTTTCCAAATAACTTCTCTTAACACTTCATCTAAGCTATGAAGATTTTTCTAGGGCTTCGTTTTTGCGACTAAAGGAATAAAGTAGAATTTTCTGCTCCTAGTATTGAAATAACTTGGAATACAACTAGGATACTAGGCTAAGGTATTTGGGACTATATCAACACTTGAAGAATTTTTCCTACACCAAGGGGGAGAGTAGGACGAGAACCTCAACAAATGGGGAGTATTTTGTGACTTAGAATCTCAAAGTGTGGATGAAATAAGTCTTGAAACAATGGGGTATTTATAGGAAAATCAATGGCCAAGATCTAGGCAAGTGTGTGGTGAGGATGGGGTACATGTGTGGGTAGTTGGCCAACCATTTGGCTACCACAAAATGGGACAAGTGGCCACCACAAAATGGGCCACTTGTCCACCTAAAAACGCCCCACTGCCTTCTCCACCGCCAACATGGCCACACGGGGTGACACGTGTCGCCTGCACTGGCCCAAAATATTTCATCTTTCAAAATATCCGCAATGCCAAAATCCGAAAATAAAGTGGCCCCACAAAATCAGAATTCTCCGTGGCCCCACGTGACCAATTTCGAAATAAAATTCCATAATTCTCAAATATTCCAAAAGTCCGAATACCAAATGGGAATCCATTCCCATTAACGAACATTTTTCCTTCTCAAAATTCGGAAACTTTTCCGTCGAAAAATCACATCTTTCTTCCTTTCCAATTTTAATGTCGTATTTACGTACGTACGTCCTCATATACATACACTGGAACTACGGGGTGTAACATCCACTACTAGGCAATGTATTATAATGCACCATGGTTCATAAGACGGCGGGAAACATCATCCACTGCCAGGCTATACATCATAACGTTATATAGTTCATAACATGGCGGGCAACATCATCCATTGCCAGGCTATATATCATATCATCATGCACCATGATTCATAACATGACGGGTATCATCATCTACTACCAGACTATGTGTGTAACTATAGTTCTAACATGAATCTTTAGAGTCATATTGTAACACTATTATTGGATACTGAGAGTTTATATATTGAGGTGCTGATATACAGTACTAACTATACTATACTGAACTAAGACATGAACTTATGAACTATTCATGGGATATATAGTGTCACTATGCATAAGCGTTCTTGAATTTACGCATGTTTGTCAATTGATACAATTAAGTTTCTTAAACTCTTTATAATTTCATGAATCCTGTCATGAGTTCCTAAACTATAGGGTCATCATATTTCTGCCCTTTTCGAAGAAGTACCATAAGTTGAGGAACGGAACTAAGAATTATACTGTAATACATGATATTGGAATACTTAACAGAATAAACTGAGATATGTACTCATAAACTGATTACAAAGTTTGAATCATTAACTATTCATAGCAAACTGAATTATCTTAACTAAGACTCATGGGATATCAAACATGAGTCTATACTGATTACGTAATGAGTTCACAATATTCGAAATGATAATTATGAACAAGTACGAAGTTATAATCTTATCAGATATAAGTTCTAGACTTTTTATGAATTAGGCATAATCTCTAATTCTGAAGTAATTAGTAGTCAGATGAATGAGGCGTGGGATGATTAATAATGCTCCCACATGTAGAGAGTCAGCCTCACATACCTGAATTTATAATTCTTGAGCGAAATACAACATTCGTCATTTCATTTCGACTTTAATCAATATCAATACATATCTGTGAAATCAACATTAGCACCAATTCTCTTATTTTGGCCATCTAGACATTTTATCAAACAATTGATGGGCATAAAGCTTCCCACCCTTGTTAATGGTGTTTCTACACCCAATTTCTCATATTCTTATTTCTAGGTAATTCTTGTTATACCCCGTAGTTGCAGGGTATGTATGTGAGGACGTACGTACGAGAGTACGGCAGAAATTTTGAAAAGAAAGAAAGATGTGAGTTTTCGACGGAAAAGTTTCCGGTTATTTGTGAAGAAAAAGGTTCGTTAAAGGGAATTGGATTCCCAGATTTGGTATTTGGACTTCATAGATTATATTAGAATTTTGAGATTTTATTTTCGGAAATGGTCACGTGGGGCCCACGGGAGAAATTTACTGATTTTGTGGCCCGCTTTGTTTTTGAGATTTCAGATTTTGGATATTTTCTAAGACGAAATATTCAGGAGAATCGGGGCGACACGTGTCACCCCATGTGGCACCTTGGCCGAAATATTTTTGTGCACAACACCCGATTAAGTCGTTTTCGACGAAACGCTTTACTAAGCTGCGAAGGAAAATTCCGCTATGTCATTTAGTATTTTGCGAATTTTTCCGAGAGGCGAACGCGTTTGGACCAACGAGAGGGCAACACTTGGCACCTCTCGTTGGTGGATGAAGCGGGAAGTAGAATGGATGGGCAAGTTGTGGTAGATATTTGTGTAGATATTTGTGAGGGATTTGTGGAGTAGGGTTAGGGTGCACTTGGCTTGATCTTGGCCTTACACTTGTGTAGCACTTGGCTAGATCTTGGCCATTGGTTGGCCTTTGGCTTTGCTATAAATACCCTCCTTGTGAAGACTTATTCATTCACTCCTCACTTTGTCTAAGTCTTGAAATCCTCCTCTCCTTGTTGTTGCTCTCGTCCAACTCCCTTCACCCCCTTAGAAAGAGGCCCTTGGCCGAGAACACCCCCCTCCCCCTAGCCTAGTTGTGCTAGCCGAGCCTACCCCCCCCCTTGGTAGAAAGTTGTCTTCCAAGTATTGTTATAATGCCCAAAATACCTTAGCCTTGTACCTTGTAGTATTCCAAAGATACCTCTTTACGTAGAGTCCGGAAATACTACCTTTTGTCCTTTTAGTCTCAAACCAACCCTAAGGAAATCTTCATAGTTGGTTGAAGTATGTGAGTAGAAGTTGGTTAGAACTTCTAAGGGTTGTTTGGAGTGGTTTGGAGCGCGTGGAGTGGAGCTAAACCTTGCTCAGGAGCGACATTAAACTCGGATAATTTTGGGCTTATCGAGGTAATTATCTTGTCCCTCTATTGTAATTGGAAATTACATGTTTGTTAGGATATATAGTTGAAGTATACTATATATGGAACTATACTTAGTATTCGCAATGTCTTTTGACTTAAGCCCAAGAACTGAATCGTATTTACATAGGGGTGCGTATTGTAGACTTGTGTAGAATTGTACACGTCCGGTTAGACGTGTAAACCCCACTGGTTGGTAGCAGGCCTCGATAGAGGAGGAGATTTACTGTCATGGGGAGGTGTCGCGAATTTTCTATAGAAAGATAGAAACTTGTGTTTTGGGGTTAATAGACGTTTGTGACCTTTATAGGTGAAAGTACTAAGAGTAGCGTATTCTACTCGAGGAGTGGAAAGGGCTAGCAAGGTTGTAGTACTTGGAGCATTTTGCTTATTGTCGATAAATCGTCGCGAGGTATGTGAACCTCTTCCTATCTCTTCTAGCATGATATGTGTGAACTATGTAGTACGGTAGACGCATACGTGTTAACTGTGTTTGATTGTTTTTAAAACATAAAGTGTTATAACGGCTTTATGGGAAGTTGGTTATAACAGCTTTATGTAGGTAAGAAAATGGTTTTACGGATGTTAGAAGTTAAGAGACTTGATCTTATAAGATAAGAGACTTAACTTATTTGTTTTAATGAGGAAGTTTGTGTGAAACCTCATTCGTGAGTAATGAGTACTTGGTTTTAAAGGAATAATGTTTCTTGATTTGAAATCGAATGTGTATCGACAGCACCAACTGCGGCGTTAATAAAGGAAAATGTATTGAATAATGATGTGTTGTATTAAAACGGTAGAAACCTCCATCCGCATAGAAGCTAAGATGAGACAAAATGATATTACATTTTCTAGATCATGCTTTGTAATAAGATCGTTATAAACAAGAATAAACTACTCACGTATATGTCATATGTTACTCAATTGTTCTAAAAGGAATCAAGTGATTAAGTTTGGGAACTATGAAACCATTTGAAAATAAAGCTTGAGTAATCAAACTAGGCAAACCGGAACTTAGGAAAGGAATGTTGTTACTTGATTTTGAAAAGGAAGATGGGTTGGTCATTCTAATACTAAGTGAATCGGGTGACTTTTATAAAAGTAATGTATCTCTTTTAAAAGAACTTAACGTATGTAGTACTTTGGGGTTAAAAACCCGGACTTTGGCATAAAATGAAAGTACTTTGAGTTGTGTGAAACTTGCCTATGCTTGTGATGATAGCCTTTATTGTACAAGCGTTGTGTTTCTGTGTTACCGCGTCTCGATAGAGAATTCGGTTGGTAGTTGAGAACTTACTTGACGCGTCTGGCGGTGGCGGAGAAATTCCACGCACGTTCTCGCTGATAGTATTATTGTTGTTAATCGCTTTGGACATACCGACACGATGCGTAGCGCACGTATGCTTCCATTTTGGTTAAGGTCTTGTGGTTAATCGCTTTGGATATATCGACCGATGCGTAGCGCACGTATGTTTCCATTTCGATTATCGCCTTGTGATTTCCTTTTGGACATACGACACGACGCGTAGCGCTGCGTATCGTCCATTTGGAAAGTTGTCTTATTGTTTCCCTTCGACATACCGACACGACGCGCGTAGCGCACGGGTATGCTTCCATTTGGATTCTTGTCTTGTTGTTGAGGTCACATGGACATGTCTACACCGGCGCACTCGGGCATGTGGCCATGGACATTGGTATTATTGTTGCATCATGGACATGTCTACACCGATGCACGATTCGGGCACGCGCCATAATGCGAACTCGATTGATGGTGGGCGTGAGACCCATAGTTATATTGGAGTGATGATCGCTTTTATGTTGTGAATCGTAGTTTGGTTATCATACATGTCTCCCGCTTTATATAGACTAGTATGATTTCATTTACTGATTGCATGATTTCACATACTTGGTACTGTTGTCTCGACCTCCTTGAGTGCGTTGCTCATGCCGCAGGTAGAGGTACATCGCATAGTGATCCTCGCCATAGGATCACAGCCAACAGATTGAAGCTCCGCTTTCTCGGAGGCTTATCTTTTAGTAGTGTTCCACGAGTTGTAGGTTCTTGTACATTCGGGTATGGCGGCCCCGTCCGTCATAGTCATGTATATCTTAAGTCTGTAGTCTTGTTGTGGCGGGGTTGTAAAAGGATTAAACTGCTCGTGTTTTATGATATATCAAGGCAACCGCTTTGGTTGGCCTGTTTATTTATTATATCTGTTGTTAAAATGACTCATGTTTTATGTTCCGCTGATTTTCTCTCGATGTATGTATCACTAGGGTGCCCGGTAAGGCACGAACGCCCCGAACGGTCGTTACAAAAGTGGTATCGAGCGATTAATCCTCGGAAAGTGTCTCTGCACCGTGTCTAGTAGTCTTGATTATCGATGTGTTGTGCACCACATCTATAATCGTGAGGCTGCAGGACATTTAGGATTGGTTTCCATTCTTCTCATTCCGAGATCGTGCCATAGAGTCATGTTGTAAGTTGTACCCTCCGACGATCTCGCTTTTACCGATTATGCCTCCGCGCAGGCAACCAGAGCCTGGAGGCAAGGCACCGAGGGTGCCGCTAGTGAGATACTGAGGAGTACGAGGCGCAGCCCGCACAAGACGAGGTCAGGCTTGACGGCGGGTTTCGCGACGCCGCCAAAGACCAGAGAGTTTAGAGCCGCAGCAGATGGCGATGAGACTACAAGCACTGAGCCTCCACCCCACACCGAGCAGTGAGACGGGTCACGCGGAGATGGCCCGATTATTGGCGTGGTCAGGCCGATATGGCGACAGCCGACGCAGCAGCCCGGTTCGAGCACCATGGTTCACCCCGAGCAGATAGTTTGAGGCTACGGACTTTCTCGAGTCAGCCCGCGAGTTTTATGGGTCGAGGCTCGAGGATGATCCGCAGGAGTTCATCCGGCTGTTACGCCGATCACGCGTGATCAAGGCTTCGTAAACCGACTGTGACCTTTGTTCGCATCGGCCGCGTGATACCGCAATCGATTGGTTTGATTCATGGAGCTTTCCGGGAGAGCATGCACTCAGCAGATGGGATGAGTTTTCGGGCTTTCTCACGCACTTCTTGCCTCCGCAGATGGCGAGGGCACGCCGGCAGATTTTTGTTCTCGAGACAGAGGCGACCGTCGTGAGTACAATGTCGAGTTCGATTCTTTGGCTCGATATGTCCTCGCGCTTAGTTGCGAATATGGAGGATAGGGTGCATCGCCACGCCACCGCTTGATGATTATATGGCCGATCTTGTGCGGTGTTTCTCTTCACCGCATGGACATTGCCCGCATGCAGCTCATGCACCAGATGCGAGGCACGGAGGGTCGGCGGAATGACTGGATCAGCCAGAAGAGGCCGGGACGGCAGGTCCTTTGGTGGCTTTCGAGGCGGACCGCCTCAGAAGAAGCTAGTTATATACCCCACCGCATGCAGTGGTCCTCCACCGCCTTCGTGAGCGTCGTGGCTCCAAGGGTTCAGATTTTCCAGAGCGGGTGTTAACCACCAAGCCACCCCTACCTCGTTGTGACCATTGTGGTAGACTCCATTTTGGAGAGTGTCGTGCTAGATTGGGAGTTTGTTTTACATGCGACAGGCCATTTTGCGAGGAACCGTCCGACCAAGGGAAGCGGATGTTACGACTCACCTTCAGATCTGTGGGCTGGTTCATCACCTTCTACTATGCGCCTGCAGGCGTGCCTATGATTAGAGTGAGCGGTAGCTTCGTATATCCTTAACCTCTAGAGTTTTGGTATGCTTGTTATGATAATCTCATTATTGTGTGCTATGTACGGATAGCATTGTGATATGTGTGAGTTAGAAACATGCTTAGTTGGGAGGATACGATGGGGCAATGGTAAGTGTGAACCTTAGACTATGTCACGACCGAGACCTTAGGTAAGGTCGTCTTGAGTTAAAGATTTATTTTTGACCCTTATCGCAGTAGTATACGTGGGATTTATTTGTGTGATAAGTCCGTGGGTAGTGTGAGATGGAAGTGGTAGCTTTCATGACGTGAATTAGTAAGATTGTTCGGATCGGAAACAAGAGTTTGGCGCGGTTGGGGTCGGGTTGAGGACCATTTGCGGGTCAACCCGTAACCCGTGGGGTGGGGTCAGTCGGGTGGTCCCGCGGTGGTAGGGTCACGAGGATGCTAGGCCCAAGTTTGTATGATCATCGTATGAGTTCGTGGACGCGTTCGACGAGCGGTTCGTAAAGGCCGGAATGGCCTTAAGGAAGTTTGAGGTTAGTAAGATGACCAAGTTTGGAGGTAGTGACTCCAGATTTTCGAACGGCAAGTAATGACCAAGTATGGTACGCACTAGAAGAGTTCAAGTGTTCGAGAAGCGGCACGACGAGTAAGGGAGGAAGATAACGTGTGTTATTTCGTGGCTGCCGTGGCGTTGACAACTTGTTAGAGGAACTTCATCGATATCCGTCTTGAGAAGGAACATTCGGACGAATGTTTCGGCGAGGGAGAATGTTATACCCGTAGTTGCGGGGTATGTATGTGAGGACGACGCACGAGAGTACGAGAAATTTTGAAAAGAAAGAAAGATGTGAGTTTTAACTGGAAAAGTTTCGGTTATTTGTGAAGAAAAAGGTTCGTTAAAGGGAATTGGATTCCCATTTGGTATTTGGACTTCATAGATTATATTAGAATTTTGAGATTTTATTATTCAGAAATGGTCACGTGGGGCCCACGGGAGAAATTTACGGTATTGTGGTGCCCGCTTTGTTTTTGAGATTTACGGTATTTTGGATATTTTCGGAAGACGAAATATTCAGGCGAATCGGGGGCGACACGTGTCACCCCATGTGGCACCCTCGCCGAAATATTTTTGTGCACAACACCCGACAGTCGTTTTCGACTAAACGCTTTACTAAGCTGAAGGAAAATTCGGCTATGTCATTTAGTATTTTTGCGAATTTTTCCGAGAGACGGATCGTTTTGGACCAACGAGAGGGCAACACTTGGCACCCTCTCGTTGGTGGACTTGAAGGGGCGGCTAGGGCCGAATGGATGGGCAAGTTGTGGTAGATATTTGTGTAGATATTTGTGAGGGATTTGTGGAGTAGGGTTAGGGTGCACTTGGCTTGATCTTGGCCTTACACTTGTGTAGCACTTGGCTTGATCTTGGCCATCGTTGGCCTCGCTTTGCTATAAATACCCCTCCTTGTGAAGACTTATTCATTCACTCCTCACTTTGTCTAAGTCTTGAAATCCCTCCTCTCCCTTGTTGTTGCTCGCCCAACTCCCTTCACCCCTTAGAAAGAGGCCCTGGCCGAGAACACCCTCCCCTAGCCTAGTTGTTCTAGCCGTGCCTACCCCCCCCCCCCCCCCTTGATAGAAAGTTGTCTTCCAAGTATTGTTATAATGCCCAAAATACCTTAGCTCAGACTGTAGTATTCCAAAGATACCTCTTTACGTAGAGTCCGGAAATACTACCATTTGTCCTTTTAGTCTCAAACCGAAACCCTAAGGAAATCTTCATAGTTGGTTGAAGTATGTGAGTAGAAGTTGGTTAGAACTTCTAAGGGTTGTTTGGAGTGGTTTTGAGCGCGTGGAGTGGAGCTAAACCTTGCTCAGGATCGACATTAAACTCGGATAATTTTGGGCTTATCGAGGTAATTATCTTGTCCTCTATTGTAATTGGAAATTACATGTTTGTTAGGATATATAGTTGAAGTATACTATATATGGAACTATACTTAGTATTCGCAATGTCTTTTGAATTAAGCCTCAAGAACTGAATCGAATGTATTTACATGGGGTATCAGACAAGAGACTTGTGTAGAATTGTACACGTCAGGTTAGGCGTGTAAACCCCCTGGTTGGCTTGCAGCCGGCCTCGATAGAGAGGAGATTTACGCCATTTGGGGAGAGTCTTGCGAATTTTCTGTAGAAAGATAGAAACTTGTGTTTTGGGGTTAATAGACGTTTGTGACCTTTATAGGTGAAAGTACTAAGAGTAGCGTATTCTACTCGAGGAGTGGAAAGGGCTAGCAAGGTTGTAGTACTTGGAGCATTTTGCTTATTGTCGATAAATCGTCGCGAGGTATGTGAACCTCTTCCTATCTCTTCTAGCATGATATGTGTGAACTATGTAGTACGAGACGATACGTGTTAACTGTGTTTGATTGTTTTTAAACATAAAGTGTTATAACGGCTTTATGGGAAGTTGGTTATAACAGCTTTATGTAGGTAAGAAAATGGTTTTACGGATGTTAGAAGTTAAGAGACTTGATCTTATAAGATAAGAGACTTAACTTATTTGTTTTAATGAGGAAGTTTGTGTGAAACCTCATTCGTGAGTAATGAGTACTTGGTTTTAAAGGAATAATGTTTCCGATTTGGAAATCGTAATGTGTATCGACAGCACCACCGCGGCGTTAATAAAGGAAAATGTATTGAATAATGATGTGTTGTATTAAAACCAGTAGAAACCTCCATCCGCATGAAGCTAAGAGACAAAATGATATTACATTTTCTAGATCATGGTCACTGTAATAAGATCGTTATAAACAAGAATAAACTACTCACGATATGTCATATGTTACTCAATTGTTCTAAAAGGAATCAAGTGATTAAGTTTGGGAACTATGAAACCATTTGAAAATAAAGCTTGAGTAATTGAAACTAGGCAAACCGAACTTAGGAAAGGAATGTTGTTACTTGATTTTGAAAAGGAAGATGGGTTGGTCATTCTAATACTACGTATCGGGTGACTTTTATAAAAGTAATGTATCTCTTTAAAAGAACTTAACGTATGTAGTACTTTGGGGTTAAAACCCGACTTTGGCATAAAATGAAAGTACTTTGAGTTGTGTGAAACTTGCCTATGCTTGTGATGATAGCCTTTATTGTACAAGCGTTGTGTTCGTGTTACCGCTCTCTCGATAGAGTCGGTTGGTAGTTGAGAACTTACTCGACGCGGCGATGACGGAGAAATTCCACGCAATGCTCTCGTTGATAGTATTATTGTTGTTAATCGCTTTGGACATACCGACACGATGCGTAGCGCACGCATGCTTCCATTTTGGTTAAGGTCTTGTGGTTAATCGCTTTGGATATATCGACACGATCGTAGCGCACGGGTATGTTTCCATTTCGATTATCGCCAGTGATTTCCTTTTGACATATCGACACGATGCGTAGCGCACGGGTATGCGCCCATTTGGAAAGTTGTCTTATTGTTTCTTTGGACATCACCGACGATGCGCGTAGCGCACGTATGCTTCCATTTGGATTCTTGTCTTGTTGTTGAGGTCATATGGACATGTCTACACCGATGCAATTCCGGGCATGTGGCCATGGGACATTGGTATTATTGTTGCATCATGGACATGTCTACACCGGCGCGATTCGGCATGCGCCATAATGCGAACTCGATTGATGTGCGGGCGTGAGACCCATAGTTATATCGAGTGATGATCGTTTTATGTTGTGAGAATCAGAGTTTGGTTATCATACATGTCTCCCGCTTTATATAGACTAGTATGATTTCATTTACGATATTATGCAGCTTCACATACTTGGTACTGTTATCGACCTCTCGGCCGCGTTCATGCCGCAGTAGAGGTACATCGCAGTGGATCCTCGCCATAGGATCACAAGCCAGCAGATTGAAGCTCCGCTTTCTCCGAGGCTTATCTTTTGGTAGGTGTTCCACGAGTTGTAGGTTCTTGTACATTCGTGGGTATGGCGGCCTGTCCGGCCATAGTCATCAGTATATCTTAGGTCCAGAGTAATCGCCAAGTGTGGTTGTAAAAGGATTAAACTGTTCAGGTTTTATGTATATACTGAAGGCAACTGTTTTTGGTTGGCCTGTTTATTTATTATATCTGTTGTTAAAATGACTCATGTTTTATGTTCCGCTGATTTTCTCTGATGTATGTATCACTAGGGTGCCCGGGGTAAGGCACCAGTAACGGGCCCCGGAACGGGTCGTTACAATTCTACAATCTCAAATAGATACAATTAACATCATTCTTCATCACCCATATGATTACAACAATCCTATGTCAATAATCCAAAACTCTACAATGGTTCATATGTTTCTCTTTATAAAAACCCATCAACTTATGGCCCAAGAATTTGAGTCTAATCACCAATTCATAATTATAATCGATTAGAGAGTGGAAGCATGACCTTTTTGAAGTTCAATCTTCTTGAATTTGAGTTCTAGGGTTTCTTGTACAAGATGAAGACCCAAACGAGGATATATGAATTTCCAAGGTTTAATCTTGTTAAAAATCATGCAATTAATGAACGAATTGATTAAGAATCATAAGTATGATCTTACCTTGAAGTAGGAGGGTGAGAAGAATAGAAGAATTTCGTGTTAGGGCTTGCCAGTTGTTTTTCTCTCTTAAAGTCATCCAAAGAAGGTAGAAATGCTCTTAAAATTCTATTTTTTCATACTCAATACTTTTGCTTCAGCATCACCCATCACAATGGTCAATTTTTGGTCACTGCGATTGTCACGACCCGACCCCGGGCCCGCGACTGGTGCCCTACCTGGGCACTCCTCACAGGTATACATCAGAGAATAGCAGCGGGACATACATAAACTCATAAGTACTAGACAGTAAATATCAACAGGCTAGACGATAAGACCACCTTCCGAAAAAAACATACATAACCCAAAAACAACAGTTACATCCCTTTTTTTTACAACACAATCCACAAGATATGACTACAGACCTCTAAGAATAACAACTGTGACGGGACAGGGCCCCACCATACCCCTGAATGTACAATAACCGACAATACTATGGATCTGAACCAAAGATAAGCCTCCGGAGTAATAGAGCTTCTCAACAGCTGAACAGTGATCCTAAGAGTGAGGATCAACAACATGTATAACTCTACTGCAGATTGAACGCCCGAAGGGCGAGGTCAAGATAACAGTACCAAGTATGTGAAACCGAAAGCATCAGAATGAAATCATAATAGTCTAAAATAAAGTTGGGGACATGTACGATAACCACATTAACAGTACACTGTACCTTACTAACAATGAGAGTAAACAAGAGTATACTTTACTGCATAAAACAGGAGGCTCATGATCAAATTAGGGCCACCCGCCCGTAGTATCATTAAACAATCTTACTCCTGTGACTATTTCACCCGCATAGGTCCTGTGGTCCCGCAATGAGGTCATCCGCCTCGCATAGGACTGGTCCGCCCCGCATAGGACTATTTCACCCGCATGAGCCCTACGGACTCGCATGAGGTATTCCTCGCATCATGGGGAGCAAATCCACAGAATATGCAAATGCCACAAGCCCGAGGAATGACCCCGTAATGAACAATATATAACTAGCACAACCGGCTATCATACATAACATAAGCACCACCGGCTTATCATACATAACATAAGCACCACCGGCTTATCATAATTATCATAAGCAAGTTAAGACATCCCATAACTTCTTATTAGCCTTAATTATCATGCACTCTCATTCTATTTAACTTAAGGCACTAACATGTAATTAGAAATCCGGGAATTTAACCCAAAGTACTACGTACTTCCGTTCCTTTAAAAAGAACCCTCTTTATATAAAAACCCCAAGATACTAACACCCGTAGTATCAAGGCTTGTCTACTTTTCAAAACAAGTTACTACACCTTTAGAAATTCATTTCAAGGCTTTGACACTAAGTAACTTCTACATTCACAACCTAGGCAACTCATGCCTATAAATCAAGTAGACACTCTCTTAACCTTCCATAAAGCCGTTATAACTAACTTCCCATAAAGCCGTTATAACTCTTTATGTTTTAGACAATTACATTCTTTTTGAAACCAAGAGACTTATACTTTTAAAACCAAGTATCATATACTTTCAAATCAAGTTTCATAACTTTCAGAATACTTCAAGTCTCTTAACTTTAGAAATCAAGTTTCTTAACTTTAGAATAGTTCAAGTAATCAATACTTTCCAAACCAAGTATTCTATACATTTTCAAGTCAAGAAATCTTTGTTTACCTTATTAGAATAAATCATTCTTTTAACTTCCCATAAAGTTGTTATAACCAACTTCCCATAAAGCCATTATACTAACTTTATGCTTTAGAAACTAAGACATCTTTAACCTTTAAAACAAGTGAGTTAATTCTCTAACTCAACCAACTTGGACATTCTTAAACAAGTCAAGGATATCAAATGAAACTAAATTTATTTAAATCTCGTACGTCTACCGTACTATACATTTATAGTTACTCATGCTCAAGAGATAAGAAAAGTTCCACATACCTCTTCGACTTAATCCACTTGCCAAGTTGAATACGTCGCACGTAGAAGGTCAACCTATAATGACCATAATATGTCCATCAACTACTAGCTTTCAACGTAGAATATTCCTAAGTATAAAGACTCTTATTTCTACGAAAAATCGGGCAGCACTTCCTTTGTTTCTATGTACTTTTCCACATTTTTTAAGGCTCGAAAATCAATAACCAAATGCCACATTTAAGGCTCAACAGTCAGTTAAACAAAGGGGATTACACGCCTAACAGGACGTGTAAAAATTCTGCCCCACAATTAATATAAAATTGTCCAACAACTTAAGCCATTCTCGGCTACCATCAATATCAACAACAATGTCAATTTTCGTTCAATTCCTTTTTAATCCAAGTTGTTATTCCAACATGTTATATACATAATAACAATTACAACAACTATAAATCCTTTCTTCCTTAACATGCGACGATTGTATCTAACAATTAAATTGAATTACAAACTTAATGGCTAACATGTCCAATTTCGGTTTTCAACATGTCGAAATGATCCAAATCTTTTCAAACTTCATAATATGTATCACATGATCATTCCTAACTTATCATAACATGAAATCTTTAATCACATTAAGAAGAAGAAGATTTTACCTCAATAAGCCCTAATAATGTTCAAGCGTAAAAGTCGATCCTTAGCAACTTTTAGATCCTATTCTTACGTTCCAATTCGCTCCAAGCACTCCTTAGAAGTTCATGACCAACTTCTCTTCAATTTCCAACTTCAAAGTTGAAGAACACCTTAGGTTTTCATCTTGCGACTAACGTGAAAACGTAGTTTTTCCGGGATCTTTCTATTGAGATAACCTTAGAATACCTTTAGGAACCTTGGGTTTGAATATTGGGAATTATGGACAACAATTGCAAAAACAAATTCTTCCACAAGGCCTCATGGCCTAGAGCTCACTTAAGAGCAAGAACAAGATTTTCAAATTTTCTCTAAGTGTTGAAATGACCAAGTCTTGCACTACTAGCATAGATATATACTACATTCAAGGGTCTAGATTAGAACATTTGTGTGTCTTGGATGAATTCATTTAAATATCAAGTTAAGTGGGCTCATTGACTTGGTCAATAATGTCAAGCCTTGGCCTTTCAAGACTTGGCCCATTCTTTCCCATTTTCATCCAAGCCCAAGTGTGTGTGGGGGGGGGGGAGGGGGGGTGACACGTGTCACCCTCCAATTCTTCCATAATGTTTCGTTTCCCGACATTTCCATATTTGGTTAAAATATCGGAAACCTCGTGGGCCCCACAAAAACGTAAAATTTCTCCGGTGGGCCACACGTATCCAACTCTGTAAATAAACTTCCACAGTTCCGATAAATTCTAAACGTCTCAAATAGCAAATTCGAGAACCCAATTCTCATTAACAAACACTTCTCTTTTTCGAGGTTCGGAAGATTTTTCCTTCGGAAAACAATTCTTTCTTTCGTTCAAATTTTTAACATCCTGATTCCTTACGTACATTCTTATATATATATCCTGGAATAACGGGGTGTAACATTCTCCCCTCCTTAGAAACATTCATCCCCGAATGTTCCTTCGAGGTTCCATCTAAACGGATATTGGCATAGTCCCTTGACTACACCCAACATAATCACACTTGCCACACATGGCCACATAACAATACTTATACTAAAACGTCAACCTGAACTCCAAGTGTCGACGTCAGTTATCTACATAAAGCTTCTGCTGACTCTGAGTTTACTAACAATCTTTCCTGGATAAGCTTCGCCTTATCCACAGCCCGCTGAATCAAGTCTGGGCCAATTATCTGAACCTCGCCTACGTGGAACCAACCAATCGGCAATTCTACACTCTCTTTCGTACAAGGCCTCATACAGGGCCATCTGAATACTTGAATGGTAACGGGTATTATACGCAACTCAACGAGAGGTAAAAGATCCTCCCAGCTACCCTTGAAATCAATAAAACAGGCCCGCAACCTACCCTCAAGTGTCTGGATAACATGTCCTGTCTGTCCGTCGGTCTGAGGGTGAAATGCAACACTGAGACTCACCTGTGTCCCTAATCCCTTCTGGAAAACCTCCAGAAGTTATCCGTAAACTGAGCTCATCCGTCTGACATCATAAATGCAGGAACCCCGTGCAGTCTCACAATCTCTCTGCTATGTAATCTAGCATAATCCTCAGCCGAGTAAGTGGTCCTGACCGGAAGAACATGGGCTGGTTTCGTCAGCCTGTTTACTATGACCCTCATAGAGTCGCACTTCCTCTGAGTACGATGCACCCCTGTAACAAACTCCATATCAATCACCTCCCATTTCTAAGCCGGGATCTCAATCGCCTGTAATAGCCCACTGGGCTTCTGGTGTTCAACCTTGACCTGATACTAATTCGGACACTAAGCAACAAACTCTGCTACGTCCCTCTTCAGGCCATCTTACCAATACATACATCTAAGGTCATGATACATCTTAGTCGACCCCGAACAAATAGATCAATAAGCACTGCGTGCCTCCCCTAAAACCTGCTGACAAGTCCTGCAGCATCGGGTACACACAATCTATTCTCATATCACAACACTCTATCCGGTGCTACCCAAACAGGTCCTTCTCCTCTTGGAGAGCCGTATCTCAAATTCGCCCTAGAACTGGATCCTTAAACTGCCGCCTCTTCACCCCCTCAACGAGGGAAGACTCGGCAACCTCCCGAATCTGAGCTCCACTAGTATGCTCCCGTAGCTGCCGGGAAATATAGGTTGTTACCTTATCGTGTTGCATCCGCACACGACCCAGCCAACCACTCAAAATGTTACCATAATAACCTAACCCTCTAATCCCTCAGGCCTCAGGAGGGGTTAGAACTGTAGTCGTAGTCAACTTATCTTCCAATAACTGGAAGCCTTTCTCATACTTCCGAAATAGTCGGGGATATAATCTCAATTATGATTCCTGTTTCCATTTCTCGGTTGCAACCAAACTTGATCACTATACTTAGATTCGATTCCTTTGCTTGTCTCATGGCTAAGACTTCCTGCCAATCACAATTTAGTGGGAGACTTCCTTGATCTCGTCAAGTAGTAATCCTATTATTCTCTTCCAGCTCATAGAGTTTATAGTCAGGTGTTCAACCTCAATTCATGGTATTACATAGTCTAATGGCTTTCCAAGATTTCTTATCATTCGAGTATCTACTCGTCTTACCTTTATTTTTCATTACAAGTTTCCCTGGGGTCTCTTACCTCCCCGTATATATACGGCCCGCCCACACATGTGCTTGCCACCTTTCGTCGAGGTGTTCCTAACTGCCCATCATTTCTAATGGACTTCGCACTAGTCTGGGTAATTATGCCTTGGGAAACCTTCATAACTGTAATTGCATTTTCCTTATTATTCTGGTCATAACCCTTCATCATACTAATTATTAACCCAAATATTTCTACCTCGTTCCTGGGTCATACATTTCTATTTATGCTTATCACCAGCATATATATCCTTAAGACACATCCTCGACCATTTCCTAATGTCGCCCTCCATTACCCCAACATAATACTTTTCTCATGGCTACCTAAAACTGTAACATATGGCATGATGACACTGAAGAACTTACCAGTATCATATCCATCGCCTAATAACATGGGTACACATAACCCCCAAAATACGGGAAACTATCCTTTCACGTGGGGGAGAGAGCTTATCTCCCTTTCATAATCTTAATCATCAAGCGCCACCTTATAATCGTATAGATTTTCAAAACCTACCAACGATGCCTTCTGTTTTTCCACAGGCAATACTCGCACTTATCTTATTCCTGCCTCGCGCATTTTTCCTGAGACCATTCGGAATGTCGTGGCCCTGACTTCCACACTAAACCAACTCCAAGTACCTCCAAGGGCACTTAACATGAACTTTTTCAATGACCGTACATTTCCATTTCTATCTCTAAACTCTTCAAATTCAACTATTCCATACTTTCTACATCCATTATCCCAATGAACAAGTCACACAGACTTACCAATTAATGATGCCAAAGAAGGAAGAATAATTCACTTGTTACAATCGCTTCCCTTCCGCTCCTCTCGATAACCGGCTTACCGGAAAACTGAAATCGAACCAATCTCTCTCTGTAGTCACCATTGGCATACAAGAAGCCAACGATTCCATACCCATAATGACCTCAAAGTCTGACATGTCCAGCTCTATCAGGTCTACTAGGGTCTGACGACTTTATCATCACCGGGAAATTCTCATATACCCGCCCAGCTACCACCCAAACACTCACGGTGTAGCTTCCTTGAAAGGTTCTTATGGATTCAGGCTCTATTCTTTTACACTTGGTTGCTCTCTTTCTTACCGGTCGTACTCTTTCCGTACTTCCAAACTTATTCTAACATACGTACATAACCTCCATACTGATTATGGCCTCCAATCTTTGGAGTTACAATATCAAACAATTCAAGGCCATTTCCGGCTCACGACTGTTAGGTGGAACGTGTCCACGAACCCGTAAAATGATTAACTAGATTTGGGCCTTGCACCCTCGTGACCCTGTCACATAGAGCGACAACCCTTAACTGACCCTGCCTTACTACAAGCTATGGGTCGACCCGTAATAGGTCCATAACCCGACTCGACGTCGCACTTAACTCTTGTCCTTGGTCTGACTTAAATTTTTACTACCCGAGAAGGCCTTATATACCCAAGGTCTCGGCGGTTATCAATATCCTTAGGCTCGCAATTTCCATGCCCCAAGCCTACATTATCCTTCCCCGCATACGGATAAGATGACTTCTCATAAGCTCTTAATCGTGTTGTCTTAATCATAACAACCATACTTACTCCATACGGATCTTATCCGTACTATTCTCTTAAGCATACTACGTAGCTTAATCTATTAACATAGTCTTCCATTAAGTCTCTTTATTAAGATTTCTTAAGGGTTCATTACCTTCTCAGACAACTCATCATCTCTGTTACACCCCGTAAATTCAAGGAGTTAGATAAGAACATACCAAGGAATTTAAGATGTGAAAAGTTGATAGATAAGTTGACAACATGTGTTGGACGGATTTTTGAGTTTACCTTGAAGTGTGGTACCCCAATTGTTAAGAATTTCGAGGTGTTTAAAAAGGCCTAATATGTATTCCGTAAAATCTAGATCCCAACGCAACAAACCGTTCGTCGATTGGACATCGGAGTCAAAAGTTATGGAAGTTACAAGTTTGGTGTCAGCCGCAGCAGCTTCGATGCAGTGGTACAGCGCCACGGATCAGGTCGCGCGCCGTCTTGACCGGGGTCACAGGTTGCGGTCGCCACGAATGCAGGTCGCGGCGCCACGCGAAGATTTATTTTTGGAAGTGGAGCCGCGGCAAGTGGCGCGCGCGAGGCGGATTTTTGCACGCAGAAGTGACGAAAACAGGGATATTTCGTTTATAACCTATGGGAGGGTGACAAGTGTCCTCCCATCCTTTTATCAGTAAGTGGTCCTATTTTAGGGCCAATTCTTGGAAGACTTGGCCATTCCATTTCATTTCAAAACCCTCCTAAGAAAAACCCTCTCCCTTCTCTCTAGTTTTTGGAAGGAAACCTAGCTTTAGAGGAGATTGTTGGAGCGGCGGCAAGAAGAAAAAGTGTGGGTAAACTTGTGGGTAATTTGGTGGACGATTTTTGACTAAAGAGTGGAAGAAAAAGGGCTTTGTGGGCTATTCCTTAAGGTAAAAGTTTCTTTTCTCTTGGTTATGAGCCTAAGGTTGTTTTATTTTAGTAGTATAGATGTGAGCCCGAGGTCGCTTTTATTTTAGTAGTTTAGAGTTGAGCCTAAGGTCATTATATTGTAGTAGTATAGAGTTGAGCCCGAGGTCGCTTTTATATTGTATAGATTTGGATCTTGTTGTCTTGTTAAAATCGAAATGGGCGTTAGCCTTAAGATTGTAACTTCAATTGGATTTCTAATTGGGACGTCGCATGTTGTAAAGGGAGATTGTAATTGTTGAAGATATCTAGGGCTAGATATCATGTTGGACCTAAGAACTTGGATTGGAAAGATTTGAAAGGGGTTTATTGTGGGGCGTTGGGTTATTGAATTCGACCTTAGCAAAGGTGGCAAGTTAGTAGAAACAAAGGAAGTGCCGTCCAAATTGTCGTAGGATTTGGGGACTTTGCACTTAGTTATTCTACGTTCGAAGCTAGAGTTTGATAGACGTTTTATGACCCTTATAGGATTGAAGTACTACGGTAGCATATTCTACTTGGGCGATAGTCGTGGAGCATTTTGCTTATTGTCAACAATCGTCGCGAGGTATGTGATTCTTCCTATCCTCTTCAGCATGACTATTTGTGAAATATATAGTGCAGTAGATGCACGGGTGTTAAAGGAATTAAAATTCCCTTTTTTGCCTTGACTTGATATGAATTGTAAGGGTCTTGATTGTTGAAAGAATAGGAAAAACTTATTCGTTAGTAATAAGTACTTGGTTGTTAAAGAATAAGCCCTCTTGATCTCATAAGGGCTTATAGTTGTAATCGTTGGGTTAAAACATAAAGTGTTATAACGGCTTTATGGGAAGTTGGTTATAACCACTTTATGTAAGTAAAAGAATGTTTTGTTGATTTCAAAGGACAAGTGATTTGACTTAAATGGTGTCAAAAAGTGTGAAACCTAATTCGTGAGAAATGAATACTTGGTTTTTAAAAGAATAATGTTACAAATTTGAAATGGGAATAAGGATCGAACAAGCCAACGCAGTCGATAAAGGAAATAAGTAATGACAATTAATCATATTAAAACCAAGAGAAACCTCCATCCGCATAGAAGCTAAGATAAGACAAAATTGTATTACATTTCTAGATCATGGTCGCTCTAATAAGAATTATTGTAATCGTGTTTGATCTTCTTAAAATTCCAAAGTAAGGAATTCGATTTTCTAAAGGAAAAAAGACTTAAGAATTGGAAGTGTTTTGTTTTAAAAGAAAGGCATGGTTTTGTCTTGTATTGTTTTAAAACATAAAGTGTTATAATAGCTTTATGGGAAGTTAATTATAACGACTTTACGAAAACAAAGGAATGGTTTTTATAATTGGATTTAGATTGGGATACTTGACGTTGTGCTAAAAAGTGTTTAAAGTGCTTGATTTAAACCTGAATGTGTTCGATACTACGGGTGTTAGTATCGGGTGGCGTTTGCGTAGAAAGAGGTCTTTGTTTTGAAGGAATGAAAGTACGTTGAATCGCCTATGCTTGTTGTGATAGCTTTTGTTGTGCAAGTGTTGTATTCTTTGTGCTACCGCGTCTCGTTGGAGGGCCGCTTATCCGTTGATTGGTGGACATACTGACACGTTGGGTAGCCCACGGGTATGCTTCCACGGTGAGTATTATCTTGTGGTTGATTGATGGACATACTGACACGTTGGGTAGCCCACGGGTATGCGTCCACAGTGAGTATTATCTGGTTAGTTGTTTGGACATACCGACGCGTTGGGTGGCCCACGGGTATGCTTCCACAGGGATTGTTATCTTGTTGACTCCTTTGGGCATACCGACACGCTGGATGGTCCACGGGTATGGGCCCACTAGGATGGTTCCATGGATATGCTTATACCGAGGTGAGATGCCGGGGCATGTGGCCATTGTGCGGGTTAAATTCCCGGGTTGTATTTGAGTGATGACTTTACGGGCGTGTGTCCCTGACTTGACGTGACTGTTATGTGTTGTGAACTGTAGTTTGGTTATCATACATGTCTCCTGCTTTATATAGATTATTATGATTTCATTTACAGTATTTTACATACTTGGCAATGCTGTTATCGACCTCCTTCGGTCTGCGTTCATGCCGCACTGAGGTACATACTTTGCCGCCCACTCTCTTAGGATCGCTGTTCGGTTCTCGGAAAGCTCCATATCTCCGGAAGCTTGTCCTGTGGTACGGTGCCCTGAAGTAGTAGACTTTTGTATATTCAGGGGCATGGCGGGGCCCTGTCCCGTCATTATGGTTTCAAATTCTTAGAGGTTTGTAGCACTGTTGTGGGCAGGTTTGTAAGGGATGTAACTGTTCAAGTTTTAATTTATGTACAAAAAGGTAACCGTTGGGTTAGCCTGCTTTCTTATTTCACTGTTTTCTTTCATGAGTTTTTATTTCCGCTGGTTTTCTCTGATGTTGTATCACTAGGGTGCCCGGGGTAAGGCACCAGTCACGGGACCCGGGGACGGGTCGTGACAATCTCCTAATTATCTCAAATTAGTACATAAAACCTTGATGAGAATTTATTAAACTGTTTTATACCTTCCCGGTATCTATTTAGTCCTTACCAATTCTTGGTAATCCAAAATCATTCAAGACAACACACATTTGACAAACATACATAAATCTGTATAGCTGTACATCATTATACCAACTATACAACAAGTGTTACCAACCTGGATACGCAATCCACATAATCCTCCCCGCCATCGCGCTTTCTCATAGCTGCAATCAATATAACTCGTTAGGGAGAGATGACCCTAACAACACTGCTCTATCGCACGATCTCAGAGTGAGAAGAATGGAAACCAACCCTAAATGTCCTGCAACCTCCTGGTTATAGATGTGGTGCACAACACACCAATAATCAAGACTCTACTAGACACGGTCTGTAGACACTTTCCGATGACTAATTACTTTGATACCACTTTTGTCACGACCCGACCCCGGGCCTGCGACTGGTGCCCTACCTGGGCACTCCTCACAGGTATACATCAGAGAATAGCAGCGGAACATACATAAACTCATAAGTACTAGACAATAAATATCAACAGGCTAGCCGATAAGGCCACCTTCCGAAAAAAACATACATAACCCAAAAACAACAGTTACATCCCTTTTTTTTACAACCCAATCCACAAGATATGACTACAGACCTCTAAGAATAACAACTGTGACGGGACAGGGCCCCGCCATACCCCTGAATGTACAACAATCGAGAATACCATGGATCTGAACCAAAGATAAGCCTCCGGAGTAATGGAGCTTCTCAACAGCTGAACAATGATCCTAAGAGTGAGGATCAGCAACCTATATAACTCTACCTGCGGCATGAACGCAGCCCGGGCGAGGTCGATAACAGTACTAAGTATGTGAAACGAAAGATCAGAATGAAATCATAATAGTCTAAAATAAAGTTGGGGACATGTATGATAACCACATTAACAGTACACTGTGCCTTACTAACAATGAGAGTAAACAAGAGTACACTTTACTGCATAAAATAGGAGGCTCATGATCAAATTAGGGCCACACGCCCGTAGTATCATTAAGCAATCCTACTCATGGGACTATTTCACCCGCATAGGTCTTGTGGACCCGCAATGAGGTCATCCGCCTCGCATAGGACTGGTCCGCCCCGCATAGGAGTATTTCACCCGCATGAGCCCTACGGACTCGCATAAGGTATTCCTCGCATCGTGGGGAGCAAATCCACGGAATATGAAAATGCCACAAGCCCGGAGAATGACCCAGTAATGAACAATATATCACTAGCACAACCGGCTATCATACATAACATAAGAACCACCGGCTTATCATACATAACATAAGCACCACTTGCTTATCATAATTATCATAAGCAAGTTAAGACATCCCCTAACTTCTTATTAGCCTTAATTATCATGTACTCTCATTCTATTTAACTTAAGGCACTAACATGTAATTAGAAATCCGGAAATTTAACCCAAAGTACTACGTACTTCCGTTCCTTTAAAAAGAACCATCTTTATATAAAAACCCGAAGATACTAACACCCGTAGTATCAACACTTGTCTACTTTTCAAAACAAGTTACTACACCTTTAGAAATTCATTTCAAGGCTTTGACACTGAGTAACTTCTACATTCACAACCTAGGCAACTCATGCCTATAAATCAAGTAGACACTCTCTTAACCTTCCATAAAGCCGTTATAACTCTTTATGTTTTAGACAATTACATTCTTTTTGAAACCAAGAGACTTATACTTTTAAAACCAAGTATCATATACTTTCAAATCAAGTTTCATAACTTTCAGAATACTTCAAGTTTCTTAACTTTAGAAATCAAGTTTCTTAACTTTAGAATAGTTCAAGTAATCAATACTTTTCAAACCAAGTATTCTATACATTTTCAAGTCAAGAAATCTTTGTTTACCTTATTAGAATAAACCATTCTTTTAAATTCCCATAAAGTTGTTATAACCTGTCACGACCCGAACTCGGGCCCGTGACTGGTGCCTTACCCGGGCACCCAAGTAGACATACATCAGAGTAACCAGCGGAATATAAAACAAGACATGAAACAATATGAAGTGAGAAACAGTTTATCTGAGAAAAGTTTCCTTTCGGCATATATATATAAAAACTTGAACAAGCATATCCTTTACAAGCCCCGCCACATCAAGATTACATGCACTTAAGAATGTTATAACAACGGGCGACAGGTTCGCCATACCCTCGAATGTACCTACAACGACAGGGGACTATACCTTATATAAGCCTCCGGAGACACGGAGCTTCCCAAAACGCTGAATCGTGACTCATGAGCGAGGATCAACAATCGTGTACTTACCATGCAGATTGAACGCAGCTCAAGGAGGTCGATAACAGTACCAAGTATGTGAAATCAAAATATCAGAATGAAATCATAATAGTCTATATAAAACAGAAGACATATATGATAACCAATTTACGATACACAATATGTAAGCAGTCATGTCAAGTCAGGGACTCACGCCCTTAAAGTCATCACTCAAATATAACCATGGGTCTCATGCCCACAATATCAATAATGCCCGTGGAATTCCTTCCACACTGCCGGCAGTCCAAGATATAAAAGCACCAAGGAATACACATGAACACCAGGTCCCACCTGTGTCATAATAAAACCGTACGGGGTAAGTGTAAAGGCATAACCGACTACTAAAACCCACAGTACCACAATGCTATAAAACTGTATCACGAGGTCTTTCTAGACCGCGCCACATGATCGGCCGCCACTCGCCTCGGATCACCGCGCGTCTAATCTCGAACTTACCGCAGCTCCGTGATAAAGCCACACATAGGCCCGCATGAGGTATTCCTCGACGGGGTAGCTAACCCGCGACATCCTCCTGGACCTCGAAGTCCGCATAGTCACACTGCATCGCATAGTCACACGCATCGCATGAGGCACTCTCGTGACGGATAATACACCGAATGATCAACTCGAACTCCGCAGCCCGCATATGTCACATGCACTCGCATGAGGTATTCCTCGTATCGGGGGCGGCTAACCCTCGGAATTTCAAGTCAGGGGTGTAAGTGATATAATAGCAGTACAACGGCTTATCGTTAAACAACATAAGCACAACAAGGGAACCCCCTATACACAAACGTTACAAGATACTAACACACGTAGCATCATAACATGTTTACTTATCAAACCAACAAGAAAGTATTACAAGGCTATCACAAACCAACATAGTCCAGTTATTCACACAAGGTACTTTCTATTTTATGTCAACAAGTTCGGGGTTTTATCCCTAAAGTACTTCATACATTAACTCTTTAAAAAGATCCGTTTCTTTCACAAAAGGCACACGATACCCGTAGTATCAAAAGTAGAGTGACTATCTTTTTAAGTAAACCCAAACAACTTCCCTACCTTCTTTTTGAACCAACTTAAGACAAAAGCATGCCTTACTTTTTCAACGAAAACACTTCAAATTTTCAAGTCTTTGTCTTTTATAAGACAAGTCCTTACTTTGAAATTTTAAGAAAATCAAAACATGTTTATTAATGATCTTATTAAAGCAGCCATGATCTAGGAAATGTAATACAATTTTGTCTTATCTTAGCTTCTATGCAGATGGAGGTTTCTACTGGTTTTAATAATAATTAATTAGTCAATACATTTTCCTTTATTAGCGCTGCAGTGGTTTGTTCGATGTTCTTTCCTTTCCAAATCAATACAAGGCTTTCATAAACAATTAAGTAAACTGCCTTTTATCTTCTTAAGTCGTTATACCTAACTTCCAATAAAGCTAGTATAACTCTTAAGCTTTTAAAACCAAGTATTACTCTTCTTTCAAAAACGATTCATAACTCTTTTGAAATACTTCAAGATTCTTATTATTTAAAACTCAAGTCAAAAGACATCGAAGTAAAACCACGCTCGCTTAACACACGACGCTCACCGTACTATATTCTTTTAAAATATCATGCTCAAAAGGATAGGAAGAATCACATACCTCCTCAGCGAAATCCACCTGCCAAGTCGAATATGTCGCGCGCAGAGTTTCAACCTATAATAGTCAAATACGTCTCTCAACGTCTAGACTACTCAGAGAAATTTCTAAGGTATGTTCTTATTTCTACGGAAAATCAAAAGACTTCCCTACCCGACAAACAACACAAGTCTCATCGCAATACACCCATGTAATTAGTTCAATTCTCTTCTTTAATAACCTTCTATATCTTATACTCACTTCTAAACTACTATATGTAATTTCCAATTACAATAGAAGGACAAGATTAATTACCTCGATAAGCCCAAAATTATCCAAGTTTTAATGTCGATCCTGAGCAACATTTAGCTCCTACTCCGTGCGCTCCAACCCGCTCCAAGCAACCCTTATACGCTCCTAACCAACTCCTCTTTAAGAACCAACCTAAACAAGTGAATAACACTAAGGTTCTTGTCCTCACAACTCTCGGCCAAGGTGAGGCTTTAGGGCTGTGTGTGAAATCTTTTCTAACTTTTGGTTAACAATCTTCCTAATACACTAAGGAAGAACACTTAGGAGTTTAGGAATTTTTGGACAAAGTTTGGTTAAGGGAGAGGGTGTTTCGCATTTAAGGCTTTCAAGGAAGGGGGAGGGGAAGTTTGGACGAGAACTTCAACTACAGGGGGAGAGGGATTTTGAGACTTGGAAATTGTTCAAGTGATGAAGAAGTCTTGCTATCAAGGGGGGTATTTATAGAACACTCAAGGGTCAAGATTCAAGCAAATGGATGGTGTAGATTAGGACATGTGCTACCTTATCTATCTACTACACAAATATCTTCAAGACTTTGACCAAACATTTTGGCCTTTAAAATGACAAAACGCTACACTAAATCGCCCACTCAATCCATCCACTGAGGGTGACACATGTCGCCTCTCGTTGGTCCAAAATATTCATTTTCCAAAATATCCGTAATGCCAAAAATCCAAAATAAAGTGGCCTCACAAAACCGTAAATTCTCTCGTGGGCCCCACGTGACTAATTCCGAAATTAAAATTTCAATACTTCTAAAATATTCCAAAAGTCCGAATACCAACCGGGAATCCAATTCCCATTAACGAACCTTTTACTTCACAAAACCGAAACTTTTCCGTCGAAAAATCACATCTTTCTTCCTTTCCAAAATTATCGCCGTATTCTCGACGACGTCTCACTTCATCGCCACGACGACCTCGATCGCGATCGTGCCCTACCCGCACCCTTACAGTAAATATCGAGGCGGGGTCAAGATAACAGTGCCCCACGGGCACCTCGAACGCACTCGGCGGGTCAGATAACAAAAATTTAATACGAATGTAAATAACGTGACGGTAAGCAGATCATAATCAGATAAAAGAATGACAAGGACAAGTATAAAAATACATACCAGATCCCCGCCGTGTCATTACCACTTATGAACTTAATTTCACATCAATATATTTTTCCATTCCATTAAGAGTTATAGCCATATCTTACGATTTACTTAGGAGAAGTCATTAAGTTCATTTCTATCTAACTTACTTATCTTTCATAACATAGTCCGCCCACTACGGAGGGACACATATACTACCCGCCCAAACCGACGCGATCAAGTCACACCAATATCAAAGCATGCCCGTGGAATCCCCATCACTATCGATACTAAAAGTGTAAAATATAACCACGGGTCTCACGCCCATAATATCAATCAAAACAGTGGTATAACGCCTTGGGCTTGCCTCATTTATACTCTTACCACGGAGTATGGTAAAGGTGGGTATAACGCCTTGGGCTTGCCCTCATTTATACTCTTACCGAGAAGGTGGTATAACGTCTGGGCTTGCCTCATTTATACTCTTACCCTATCTCGACTTGGCCACAAACAACACATAAAGCAGTGGTATGGCCTCGGGGTTTACCCTCACTTATACTCTTACCGAGAAGGTGGTATAACGCCTGGGCTTGCCTCATTTATACTCTTACCCTATCTCGACCGACCATCAAACAAGACATAAGCACTACCATGTCTTTTATAAAATCCGAATTTAACCCAAGTGCTACAAATAACTAAGCATACCCGTGGAATCCCACATCACCGCTTGTGACGCCCAAGTAACTTATAACAAGACAAATGCCTCCAACCGAGAGTCGCGCAACGTAATAAAACATAATACTTGTACTCAAAGGCTATCACCAGACATATAGGCTAAATCTCAATTAACTAAGCCAAAGTACTACGACGACATTCTTTCAAAAGACTCCTTTCCAAATAAAACTTCCCGATACTAACCACCGTAGTATCAAGTCCTATCCACCTTTCAAGACAAGTCACAATACCTTTTAGAAATACAATTACCGCTTTCTAAATCAAGTGACTTCTTTATTAAAACCTTAAGCAATTGGTACCTTTAAACCAATTTGCCCTTACCTAATACAAGTTATTCCTTTGATTACTTTACTAGAGAAACCATTCTCTTAATCTTCCATAAAGCCGTTATAACCAACTTCCCATAAAGCCGTTATAACCCTTTATGGTTTAGACTAACACGTTCCTTTTATAACCAAGAGACTTCTACTTTTTGAAACCAAGTATTATATACTTTCAAATCAATTCTCATAACTTTCAAAAATACAATTAGTCTCTTAACCATTAGAAAACAAGTGACTCCTTTTATTATAAAACCCTAGGCAATTGATGCCAGAAATCAAGTTGCCTTTTTACATAGTCAAGTCATTTATCTTTCCATAAGGCAAATATAACTAACTTCCCATAAAGCCGTTATATTCACTTTATACCTTAGCCATAAACAATTTCCTATCCAAGGGACTTATACGTTTAAAACGGGACAAGTATCACATACTTTAAAACTCTTCAAGTCCCTTAACTTTAAAATCAACTTAAGACATCCTTACTATTTTCAAAGAAGTGAGTTAATCTCCTAACCCACCCGACTTGGCATTACATAAAACAAGTAAAGAATATCATAGTACGTCTACCGTACTACATACGTGCAACTAGTCATGCTCAAAAGATAGGAAAGGTTCTACATAGAGTAAATCACATAACTACCTCTTAACTTCTAAGAGTAAGGAAACATGAAATGATACCACAAGTATATTCCATACATAGAATCATGCCAAAGGAAGGAAGAGGTTCACATACCTCGCGACGATTATCGACACGTAGCAAAATGCTCCAAAGTATTTCAACCTTGATAGCTATTCCACTCTCCCAAAGAGGATACGCTATACTTAGTACTTCAACCTATAATGGTCACAATATGTCCATTAACCTTTCACTTGTAACGAATTTTTCTAAGTGCTAGGTCACTAATTCTACGAAAAATCTGACAAAGACTTCCTTTGTTTCTACTAACATTGCCACCTTTTTCAAGGTCGAATACAATAACCAATACAGCCCCAATTGGCTCACCACAATCTATAAGGTAGTCCAATATAAATAAATAACCATACAGCCCCAATTGGCTCACCACAATATAGAAGGTAGTCCAATACAAATGAAAACAAACTATTACAAACTAGAAGTACAAATTCGGCCACCTTGAGTTCAACAATACTAATTCTTATCCAATTTCCATTTCAATCCAAATTGGTAGCATAACATGATATCAAGTCGCATTTGATTATAACAACCATAATCTTTAAGTAAGTAACATGCGACGATTTCTAATAAACGACCAATTAGTAATCCAACTTAACATGGCTTACATTTCATTTCGGATTTCCAAGGCTACAATCAATCCATAATCCTTATAAACTTCAACACATATACTTCATGCTAGCAACAAGTAAAGCTAACAACAAAATAATTAATCTTGTAACACTTTCAAAGAACAAGATTATACCTCAACCATTCTTAATCCAATCTTCAAAACCGGTTGCTCCTTAGCAACCTGTAGACTCTTCAAGACACTTCAATCCGCCTCGAGACCCTTAGAACCATACCAACAACTTTCCTTCAATCTTCCAATCCAAAACCTAGAAAGCCACTAGGTTTTCACTTTGCGACTAATACGAAAACTCTCTTTTTCCGGGATTTTTCTATTGAGATATGCTTACAATACACTTAGGAACCTTGGTTTAAAGTGTGAGGCTTAATGAACAAGAAACAAAAATTTTCTTCTCCTTCGGAGTGAACCCGAGAGCCTTTCCTATGTGTTCTTCAATTCTCTTCAAATTTTTGGCTAAGTGTGGACTTGTCTCACTACTAGTAGTAATATAGGGACATAGAGGTCAAGATTAGAACAAATGGGTGGTTCGGATGAGTTTCATACGGATCTTGCCACGTGGCCCTTTGGACTTTTAGTCAACTATGTCAAGCTAAGTCATTTGCAAGACTTGGTCTTCACTAATGGTCAAATGACCCTTTGGCCTTGCCTAATTCGACCAAGGCATCACTAAGGGGGTGACACGTGTCGCCTCCCATTCACACAACAAAACGCTTTCCGACAATTTCATAATTCGATAAAATTTTACAAGTCTCAAATCTTGACACTTTAGAGTTCTTACGCACGCTCTAAAACATGTCCTGTAAATACGCTGTAACATTCTTCCCCTTAGAAACATTCGCCCCGAATGTTCTTTCTGAGTCAATCTTTATAATTTGCGACATAGTTTCCTTTCACAACCTCTATACCAACAATGCCACACATGGCCCTAATACTTGTACACGCATACTGGCCCATCTTAAGCCCAAAAGAGATTATCTTTTCGTACTTCCAACTCATACTAGCATACATACATAACTTCCATACCGATTCTGGCCTCAAATCTTTGGAGTAACTCTATAAAACAATATAAGGCCATTTCCGGCTTTCATGACTGGTTCGGTGGAACGCGCCCACGAACCCAGAAACAATTAACTAGACTTGCCTTGCGCTCGTGACTGGCCACGTAGCGGAACTACTACCAACTGATCCCACTCCATTCCAGGATATGGGGAGACCCGTAACAGGTCCTCGACCCTACTCAGCGTCGCACTTAACTCTTATTGCCAGAGAAAGCCTTATACATCTAAGGTCTCGACAGTTATCAATATTCTTAGGCTCGCAATTTCCATGCTCCAAGCCTACCTTACCAATACCCCAATAACGGGTATAAAAACTTCTCATAAAACCATAACCATGTTGTCTCGATCACAACAACCATTACTTACTCTATACAGGCCTCATCCGTATAATTCTCTTAAGCATACTACGCAGCTTAATCTATTAACATGACATTCCGTTAGGTTCCTTAATATGGCTTCTTAAGGGTTCACTACCCTATCGCATACCTCATCCTTTCCCAATTATCTCAAATAAAACACAAAACCTTGGCGAAAATTCATTAACTATTCCATACCTTCCCAGATCTAGTTAGTCTTTACCGATTCTGGTAATCTAAAATCATTCTAGGCAACACGCGCCCGACTTCATACATAACTCCGTATAGATGTATGTCACAATACCAACTATACTATAATCATTACCAACCCGGATACGCAATCCACATAGTCATTCCTCGTCACCGTTGCTTTCTCGTTCCGCAATCAACATAACTCGTTAGGAGGAGGACGACCCTAACAACACGCCTCTATCGCACGATCTCGAGTGAGAAGAATGGAAACTAATCCTAAATGTCCTGCAGCCTCCGATTATAGATGTGGTGCACAACACACCGATAATCAAGACTCTACTAGACACGGTCAGACACTTTCCGAGGACTAATCGCTTCGATACCACTTTTGTCACGACTTACCTCGATCGCGATCGTGCCCTACCCGGGCACTTACTGTAAACATCGAGAAAATCAGCGAACATACATGAAACTTATAAATAAAACATCGGAAGTAAAACAACAAAGTTAGCCGATGTGGCTACCTTCCGAACATATATAAATACAACCAAGCTTGCTTCATTTCTTTTACAAACCGACCCACACATGTGACTACTGCACTTCAAGAGTTTTAACATAACCATCTGGCGGGACAGGCCCCGCCATACCTCAATATACATGAATCTACTACTGTGGAAAACTGCATCAAGAGCTAAGCCTCCGAGCAAATGGAGCTTTCTCAAAATCAACCGAGATCCTAAGAGCAAGGATCACCAACTCGGTACCTAAAACTCGCGGCATTTAACGCACTTCGGCGGGTCGATAACAAAAATTTAATATGGAATGTAAATAACGCAAATGTAAACAGATCATAATCGCATAAAAGAATGACAAGGACAAGTATAAAAATACATACAAGATCCTCGCCGTGTCATTACCACTTATGAACTTAATTTCACATCAATATCTTTTCCATTCCATTAATAGTTATAGCCATATCTTACGATTTACTTAGGAGAAGTCATTAAGTTCATTTCTATCTAACTTACTTATCTTTCATAACATAGTCCGCCCACTACGGAGGGACACATATACTACCCGCCCAAATCGACGCGATCAAGTCACACCAATATCAAAGCACGCCTGTGGAATCCCCATCACCGTCGATACCTAAAAGTGTAAACATAACCACGGGTCTCACGCCATAATATCAATCAAAACAGGTGGTATAACGCCTGGGCTTGCCTCATTTATACTCTTACCCGAGAATGGTAAAGCAGGGGTATAACGCCTGGGCTTGCCTCATTTATACTCTTACCCCGAGGTGGTATAACGTCTTGGGGCTTGCCTCATTTATACTCTTACCCTATCTCGACTTGGCCACAAACAACACATAAAGGTGTGGTATGCCTCTTGGGGTTTACCCTCACTTATACTCTTACCCGGAGAAGTGGTATAACGCCTGGGGCTTGCCTCATTTATACTCTTACCCTATCTCGACCGACCATCAAACAAGACATAAGCACTACCATGTCTTTTATAAAATCCGAATTTAACCTAAGTGCTACAAATAACTAAGATACCCGTGGAATCCCACATCACCGCTTCAGACGCCCAAGTAACTTATAACAAGACACCGCCTCCAACCGAGAGTCGCGCAACGTAATAAAACATAATACTTGCACTCAAAGGCTATCACCAAAGACATATAGGCTAAATCTCAATTAACTAAGCCAAAGTACTACGACGCACATTCTTTTCAAAAGACTCCTTTCCAAATAAAACTTCCCGATACTAACCAATCGTAGTATCAAGTCCTATCCACCTTTCAAGACAAGTCACAATACCTTTTAGAAATACAATTACCATTTCTAAATCAAGTGACTTCTTTATTAAAAACCTTAAGCAATTGGTACCTTTAAACCAATTTGCCCTTACCTAATACAAGTTATTCCTTTGATTACTTTACTAGAGAAAACCATTCTCTTAATCTTCCATAAAGCCGTTATAACCAACTTCCCATAAAGCCGTTATAACCCTTTATGGTTTAGACTAACACGCCTTTTATAACCAAGAGACTTCTACTTTTTGAAACCAAGTATTATATACTTTCAAATCAATTCTCATAACTTTCAAAAATACAATTAGTCTCTTAACCATTAGAAAACAAGTGACTCCTTTTATTATAAAACCCTAGGCAATTGATGCCGTAAAATCAAGTTGCCTTTTTATATAGTCAAGTCATTTATCTTTCCATAAGGCAAATATAACTAACTTCCCATAAAGCCGTTATATTCACTTTATACCTTAGCCATAAACAATTTCCTATCCAAGGGACTTATACGTTTAAAACGGGACAAGTATCACATACTTTAAAACTCTTCAAGTCCCTTAACTTTAAAATCAACTTAAGACATCCTTACTATTTTCAAAGAAGTGAGTTAATCTCCTAACCCACCCGACTTGGCATTACATAAAACAAGTAAAGAATATCATAGTCTTCAGACGCTCACCGTACTACATAATGCAACTAGTCATGCTCAAAAGATAGGAAAAGTTCTACATAGAGTAAATCACATAACTACCTCTTAACTTCTAAGAGTAGAAGGAAACATGAAATGATACCACAAGTATATTCCATACATAGAATCATGCCAAAGGAAGGAAGAGGTTCACATACCTCGCGACGATTATCGACACGTAGCCAAATGCTCCAAAGTACTTCAACATTGATAGCTATTCCACTCTCCCAGTAGGATACGCTATACTTAGTACTTCAACCTATAATGGTCACAATATGTCCATTAACCTTTCACTTGTAACGTAGAATTTTTCTAAGTGCTAGGTCACTAATTCTACGAAAAATCGGACAAAGACTTCCTTTGTTTCTACTAACTTTGCCACCTTTTTCAAGGTCGAATACAATAACCAATACAGCCCCAATTGGCTCACCACAATCTATAAGGTAGTCCAATATAAATAAATAACCATACAGCCCCAATTGGCTCACCACAATATAGAAGGTAGTCCAATACAAATGAAAACAAACTATTACAAACTAGAAGTACAAATTCGGCCACCTTGAGTTCAACAATACTAATTCTTATCCAATTTCCATTTCAATCCAAATTGGTAGCATAACATGATATCAAGTCGCATTTGATTATAACAACCATAATCTTTAAGTAAGTAACATGCGACGATTTCTAATAAACGACCAAGTAGTAATCCAACTTAACATGGCTTACATTTCATTTCGGATTTCCAAGGCTACAATCAATCCATAATCCTTATAAACTTCAACACATATACTTCATGCTAGCAACAAGTAAAGCTAACAACAAAATAATTAATCTTGTAACACTTTCAAAGAACAAGATTATACCTCAACGATTCTTAATCCAATCTTCAAAACCAAAGTTGCTCCTTAGCAACCTAGAGACTCTTCAAGACACTTCAATCCGCTCCTTGAGACCCTTAGAACCATACCAACAACTTTCCTTCAATCTTCCAATCCAAAACCTAGAAAGCCACTAGGTTTTCACTTTGCGACTAATACGAAAACTCTCTTTTTCCGGGATTTTTCTATTGAGATATGCTTACAATACACTTATGAACCTTGGTTTAAAGTGGGCTTAATGAACAAGAAACAAAAATTTTCTTCTCCCTTCGAGTGAACCCGAGAGCCTTTCCTATGTGTTCTTCAATTCTCTTCAAATTTTTGGCTAAGTGTGGACTTGTCTCACTACTAGTAGTAATATATAGGGACATAGAGGGTCAAGATTAGAACAAATGGGTGGTTTGGATGAGTTTCACATGGATCTTGCCCATGTGGCCCTTGGACTTTTAGTCAACTATGTCAAGCTAAGTCATTTGCAAGACTTGGTCTTCTCACTAATGGTCAAATGACCCTTTTGGCCTTGCCTAATTCGACCAAGGCATCACTAAGGGGGTGACACGTGTCGCCCTCCCATTCGTCACAACAAAACGTTTTCCGACAATTTCATAATTCCGATAAAATTTTACAAGTCTCAAATCTTGACACTTTAGAGTTCTTACGTACGTTCTTAAAACATGTCCTGTAAATACGGGGTGTAACACCTACATACTCTGGAACTACGGGGTGTAACATTCTCCCCTCCTTAGAAACATTCGTCCCGAATGTTCCTTCTAAGTCTCAAAACATACATGTGCCGGTATAGTCTTCACTACTATACTTACTAAACCAATTATGCCACACCTGGCCATAATAACACACGCGCAAATACTTAAATCCAAGTTCACAAGGAATCACCTCTAGCATCACAAAAGCTCCCATCCAAGGTCTAAAAGATACTCCCCTTGCACCTTCACTTCACAAAAGAAATGATCACTTCTATCCTCTTAACACATGCTCGCTTCTTCCCTTACTCGCCGCACTCTTCTCGCACTAAACTCCAAGTGTCGACGTCGATTATCCGCACGACTTCTGTTGACTCTGAGCTGTTAATAATCGCCTCAGACGCCTTCACCTTATCCGCCGTCAGATCAAGTCCGACCAACTATCCAATCTTGCCAACATCGAACCAATCGACCGCAACCTACACTTCCGCCATACGAGGCTTCATAAGGCACCCTCCGAATACTGAAATGGTAGCTAGTATAATACTCCCTCAACAAGAGGCACATAATCCTTACAACTACCCCTGAAATCAAAACCACCGGCCCGAGAGTGAATGCACATCGAGACTTACTCGAGTCCCTTACCCCGCTCGGTAAAACCTCCGTAAAAGAAATAGCCAGAACTGGCTCCACCGCCTCACATCAGTAAAAGTAGGAACCGTGCAGCCTTACAACCTTCCCGATATATAACATCTCGTATAACCTCACGAGTAAACAAATTCCCCGATCGAAAGATAAGATGGGCTGACCTCATCGGCCCGACTACTGGTCGAACGTATTCACGAACTCGTACGATGGTCAACTAAACTTGGGCCTAACACCCTCGTGACCCTAACACATAGCGGGACCACCACAAATTTTCCTTACTTCAAACCGGGCTGCGGGTTGACCCGCAATTTGGCCTCAACCCGACCCATTTATCGCGCCAAGCTTTTGTTCCCCGATCCGGAACAATCTCACTAATCAAGTCACGAAAACCTAGTGGTCTTCTTAGCTCAACTACCCTCTTTCATTTCACACCACCCAGGGACCTATCACACAAATATATCCCATGTATAGTATGCACTCCGATAAAGGTCAATCATAAAAATAAATCTTTTACTCAAGATGGCCTCGCCTCTAAGGTCTCCACGTATAATATTCTAAGGCTCACAATTTCCCTATCCCCAAATCTTACCCTTTTAACTAACCATGATTTCTAATCACAACTAACACAATGCTATCTGAACATAACACTTAAAATATACTCATCTTATCACACATACTAATCTCAGAGGTTAAGGATATACCAGATCTACCGCTTCACTCCCTTTGTCGCTTTAATCAATCCTCGCAAGCGCATACCAGGAAGGTGATGAACTAGCCACCGATCCTCGGCGTCGAGTCTCTACATCCGCGCCACCTCTAGTCGGACAATTTCGCAAAATGGCCCCACCGCCGCAAGCATAACAAGTCACAAAGTAGTACGACACTCCCACAATGACATCTACCACAACGCCACACCGGTGGGGTGGCCTCCTCAGCTAACACCCTTCCTCTCCGAACCATCAATCCGAATCGATCCGGTAGGTGAGTCCTCCTACTTGCATCTCTCCTACTTGAACATTCTTTCACATACGGCCCTCGACGGCCGCAGTAAAACAAGCACCAACAAAAAGACGACATTCCCGGATGACGCCGCCACATCGTGAACACCGAGGAAAATCAATCCGGCTGGCCGGAACCTACGTGTATCGCGGAACCGTAAGCCCTAGAGCTCACCAACTCCTCGCATACCCCGAACGCCCCGACTTCGCGAGGACCACTTCCATCGGGCGGAGGCGTATATTCGTCACCGAGGCGATTCGCCTCGAAAGTTACCAAAGGACCTCGCCGACCGCCTTCTTCACGATTCGTTAACCTGCCGATCCTTACATTTCTGGCCACAAGATAAGCCCGCACGCAGCCATGCCTACGCCGATCAAGAGCTACTTTGCACAACCTCTTTTAGATAATCATCAAGACCCGTGATAAATCGGTACATAATATATTCTCGTTGCTAAATCCTAGCTAGTAATGTGGTCGCCTCTTTGCAATCCATACTTTCGCATCGTCGTGGAATCAAGGTTCAAATATCATGGCCGTAGTAGGAATCTGGCCGCTTTGTGCTAGACTCACTTGGCCGCGACGCCGCAGAACTCCCGAATGAAGCACCACTCGGTGATGATTGGGCTCGCCATCGTAACCTCTCAGGTTTACTCGCAGCCTCGGCACGCTTTGCCTCTTCCGGGCCCGGGTTGCGCGCGAGTCATAATCGTAAGGGAAAGAAATACGTTAGGGGTCCAACTTATAACACACTCTAAGGCACGATCTCGAGTGAGAAGAATGGAAACCAATCCTAAATATCCAATAGCCTCACGATTATTGGTGTGGCACAACACACCGATAATCAAGACTTACTAGATACGGTCTGTAGACACTTTCCGAGGATTAATCGCTCGATACCACTTTTGTCACGACCAACTCGGCCGTGATCGTGCCTTACCCGGCACCCAAGTAGACATACATCGAGTAACCATGGAATATAAAACAAGACTTGAAATAATATGAAGTGAGAAACAGCTTTATCGAGAAAAGTTGCTTTCTAAGATATATATATAAAAACTTGAGCGATATCCCTTTTACAAGCCCTCGCCGCAATAAGATTTCATGCACTTCTAAGAATGTTATAACAACAATGGCGGACAGTGGCCCGCCATACCCTCAATGTAAGTACTACAACGATGGGACTATACCCAAGATAAGCCTCCGAGACACAGAGCTTCCCAAAACGCTGAATTGTGACTCATGAGCGAGGATCAACAATCGTGTACTTCTACCGCGCAGATGAACGCAACCCCCGGGCGAGGTCATAACAGTACCAAGTATGTGAAATCAAAATATCAGAAATGAAATCATAATAGTCTATATAAAATGTAAGACATATATGATAACCAATTTACGATACACAATATGTAAGCGTATGTCAAGTCGTGACTCACGCCTTAAAGTCATCACTCAAATATAACCACGGGTCTCATGCCCACAATATCAATCATGCCCGTGGAATTCCTTCCTCACCGCCGATCCATGATATAAAAGCACCAAGGAATACATGAACACCGTGTCCCACTGTGTCATAATAAAACCGTGACGGTAAGTGCGAAGGCATAGCCGACTACTAAAACCCACGCATCACAATGCTATAAAATCAGTATCACGAGGTCTTTCTAGACCGCGCCACATGATCGGCCGCCACTCGCCTCGTATCAATGCGCGCGTCTAATCTCGAACTTACCGCACCCGATAGGCCACACATAGGCCCACGAGGTATTCCTCGCATCGTGTGTAGCTAACCCGCGCATCCTCCCGACCTCAAGTCCGCATAGTCACACGCATCGCATAGTCACTGCATCGCATAAGGCACTCCTCGCGTCGATAATACACCCGTAATGATCAATCCTGGAACTCCCGCACCCGCATAGGTCACATGCACTGCATGAGGTATTCCTCGTGACGGGGCGCTAACCTCTAATTTCAAGTCAGGGGTGTAAGTGATATAATAGCAGTACAACGGCTTATCGTTAAACAACATAAGCACAACAATGGAACCCCCTTTACACAAACGTTACAAGATACTAACACACGTAGCATCATAACATGTTTACTTATCAAACCAACAAGAAAGTATTACAAGGCTATCACAAAACAACATAGTCCAATTATTCACACAAGGTGCTTTCTATTTTATGTCAACAAGTTCGGGTTTTTATCCCTAAAGTACTTCATACATTAACTCTTTAAAAAGATCCGTTTCTTTCACAAAAGGCACACGATACCCGTAGTATCAAAAGTAGAGTGACTATCTTTTTAAGTAAACCCAAACAACTTCCCTACCTTCTTTTTGAACCAACTTAAGACAAAAGCATGCCTTCCTTTTTCAACGAAAACACTTCAAATTTTCAAGTCTTTGTCTTTTATAAAACAAGTCCTTACTTTGAAATTTTAAGAAAATCAAAACTTGTTTATTAATGATCTTATTAAAGCAGCCATGATCTAGGAAATGTAATACAATTTTGTCTTATCTTAGCTTCTATGCAGATGGAGGTTTCTACTGGTTTTAATAATAATTAATTAGTCAATACATTTTCCTTTATTAGCGCTGCAGTGGGTTGTTCGATGTTCTTTCCCCTTTCCGAAATCAATACAAGGCTTTCATAAACAATTAAGTAAACCGTTCCTTTTATCTCTCTTAAGTCGTTATACCTAACTTCCCATAAAGCTAGTATATCTCTTAAGCTTTTAAAACGAAGTATTACTCTTGTCACGACCCGAACCCGGGCCCATGACTGGTGCCTTACCCAGGGCACCCTAGTGATACAACATCAGAGAAAATCAGCGGAAATAAAAACATGAACATGAATTAAGAGACATGATAAATAAACAGGTCAACCAAAGCGATTGCCTTCGGATAAATACACAAATACCCAACAGCTTATCCTTTTACAAACTCGCCCACAACAAGATTATGCACTTCTAAGAAGTGATAACAACTATGACGACGGTGGCCCCGCCATACCACGAATGTACAAGAACCTGCACTTAGGGTAACATACCAAAAGATAAGCCTCAAGAAACGGGCTTCCTAACACGAACTTTGATCCCATGAGCGAGATCCACAACCGATGATTTCTACACGCGGCATGAACGCACTTCCGGGCGAGGTCGATAACAGTACCAAGTATGTGAAACTGTAAAAGACTGTAAATGGAATCATAATAGTCTATATAAAACAGGAGACATGTATGATAACCAAACTACGATCACAACATAAAAGCGCCATGTCAAGTCGTGACTCACGCCTCAAGTCATCCTCACGCCCGTGGAACTCCTTCCTCACCGCCAGCCTAGGTATAAATCGTGGAATACGTGTCCCGCCATCCCGGGACTCGGTAAGGAATCATGTGGAGTACGTGTCCCGGCCCATCTCGTGGGACTCGGTAGAGAATCATGTGGAATACGTGTCCCGGCCCATCCCATGGGACTCGGTAGAGAATCAGATGAAATACGTGTCCCGGCCCATCCCATGGGACTCGGTGAAGAATCAGATGAAATACGTGTCCCGGCCCATCCCATGGGACTCAGTGAAGAATCAGATGAAATACGTGTCCCGACCCATCCCATGGGACTCGGTGAAGAATCGTTCATAACAAATCAGCCGGCCCTCCATCGAGACGCGGTGGTATAGAAATACGATTTGCACAACAAGGCTATCAAACACAAACATAGGCAAGTTACACACAACTCAAGTTTATTTTAGGCCAAAGTCCGTGTTCCGACCCCAAAGTATTACGTGACGTTAAATTCTTTTAAAAGATCCATTTCTTTTATAAAGGTCACCCGATACCCGTAGTATTAAAATAGAGTGACTCACATTTTTAGGTAAACCAAAACACCTTCCTTTTTAACATCAAGTAACAACATTCTTTTCCAAAAGTTCAAGTTTGCCTAATTTCAAATACTTAACTCTCTTATTTTAGAAAGGTTTCATAGTCCATAGACTTAATCACTTAAGAATATAATCCTCTTTAAACAATTTGAGAAACATATGTCTTATATGTGAGTAGGTTTTTCTTGTTCATAATCAATCTTATTAAAGCAAACCATGATCTAGGAAATGTAATATCATTTTGTCTCATCTTAGCTTCTATGCAGATGGAGGTTTCTACTGGGTTTTAATAATACTTAATTAGTCAAAACATTTCCTTTTATTAACGCGCAGTTGGTTTGTCGATACTCATTCGATTTCCAAAATCAAGAAACATTATTCCTTTTAAAAACCAAGTACCCATTACTCACGAAGGAGGTTTCACACAAAACTCATATTTAATTCATTCAAGTCAAGTCTCTTATCTTTTAAGATTAAGTCTCTTAACTTCTAAAAATCAGTAAACCATTCTCTTTATCTCACTTAAGACGTTATACCTAACTTCCCATAAAGCTAGTATAACTCTTATGTTTTCAAAACCAAGTATTACTCTTCTTTCAAAAAGGTTTCTTAATTCTTTTGAAATACTTCAAGATTCTTATCATCACACATCAAGTCAGTTATCTTTAAAACCACAAAGCATTTCTTACTTACATAAAACCGTTATAACTAACTTCCCATAAAGCCGTTATAACACTTTATGTTTTAAACCAATCAAATACTTTTAACACACGTACGCCTACCGCACTACATAGTTATACACATATCATGCTAGAAAAGATAGGAAGAGGTTCACATACCGCGACGGTTATCGACAAATAGCAAAACGCTCCAAGTACCTCAAACCGTTGGCTACACCTTAAGCCAAGCAGATCACGCCACACGTAGTACTTCAACCTATAGAGGCCACAAGGCGCCTATTAACATCTAGATCTCAACGTAGAATATTCTACGTAAATTTCGGAAGACTTCCCCCGCAAATCACAGAAATCTCCTCTCATCGAGGCCCGCTAATGTGCCAACAACTCTCTGTAGAGGGGTTGTACGTTAATCCGACGTGTACAATTCTACTTCACAAGAAAGCTACACAAGTCTCATCAAATACACCCTATGTAATTACAGTCGCTTTCTTTAAATTCAGCTTAAGTCAAAAGACATTGCCGCATAATTATGTTGATTCTATATATAGTATACTTCAACTATATATTCTTACACATGTAGTTTCCAATTACAATAAGGTCAAGAGTGTTTACCTCGATAAGCCTAAAATTATCCAAGTTTATATGTCGATCCCGAGCAAGGTTTAGCTCCTACTCAAGGCGCTTCCAACCCGCTACAAACAACCCTTAGAAGTTCTATCAAACTTCTACTCAATTAAGTCAACTATCAATGAAGATTTCCTGAGGGTTTCGTTGAGTGGATCAAGGAAGTATAAGAGTATTTCGGGCTTTTAGTATAGGTATAACTCGAATACTACAAGGTATAAGGGCTAAAGTATTTGGGCATTATAACAATACTGAGAGTATTTCTATACCACAAAAGGGGGTATTATACGAAACAACTAGGCAGTGGGTACCCATGCTAGAACACTACAAAGGGGGAGGGGTGCTCTCGGCCAAGGCCTTACTCAAAGGGGAGGGGGCTTTGGACGAAAGCTAACAAGAGGGAGGGAGTATTTAGAGACTTAGAAAGAATGCTCAAGTTTGGATGAAATAACTCTTCAACAAGGGGGATATTTATAGGTCAAGAAATGACCAACCAATGGCCAAGATCCATCCAAGTGTAAGGCAAGTGTAGGGCTAGATTTAAGCCAAGTGCACCTTATCCATCTACCACAACAACTTGCACAAAATATCCTACCAACTAAAGTGCTCCCATTTCGTCCATTTCCGCCCACTATTGCTTCCAATGTGAGGGTGACACATGTCACCCTCCCGTTGGTCCAAAATGTTTCGTCTCTCGGAAAAATCCGCAAAAATTCTCAATGACATAGCCGGAATTTTCCCTTCGCAAGTTTAGTAAAACGTTTCGTCGAAAAACGATTCTTTTCGGCACTTGTGCCCAAATTTTCGAACCTAGCCAAACCTTAAGGCTTAAATTTATATACGTACGCCCTCACGTACATACTCTGGAAATACGGGGTATAACATTCTCCCCTCCTTAGAAACATTCGTCCCGAATGTTCCTTCTCAAGACGGATAACGATAAAGTTCTTCTAACAAGTTGCCAACGCCACGCCTGGCCACGAAATAACACATGCGCGCAATTACTTAAATCTACGCCAACGAGGAATCACCTCGATGATGCAAAACAATACCAACTCTCGCTCTTGGTCCAAGGGACACTCCCTTCGCACATTCATTTCTCAAAAACGATTACTCCCATCTTTCAGCACAAGTTCACTTCCTTCCTTACTCGTCGTGCCCTTCTCGAACACTTGAACTCTTCTAGCATACGTACCACACTTCAGTCAACGCTTCTGTTGCCAAAACTTTGGAGTCACAACCTCCAAACTTGGTCATCTTACTAGCTTTACTTTCCTCTAAGGCCATTCCCGGCCTTCACGATCCGCTTCTGGTCGAACATATCCACGAACTCATACGATGGTCATCTAAACTTGGGCCTAGCACCCTCGTGATCTACCACCGCGACCACCCAGAGCCGACCCCACCTCGAACAGCCGCGGTTGGCCCGCAACATGGCCCCAACCCGACCTACTTAACGCATCAAGCTCTTGTTTCCCGATCCGGAACAATCTTACCTATACAGGTCATGAAAGCTACCACTTCCATTTTACACTACCCAAGGAATCTTCCCACAATTACTCCACGTAAACTTATACATTCTGACAAGGATCACCCGCAAAATCTTGTACTCAAGACGGCCTTACATCTAAGGTCTCAACTGTAATATTCTAAGGTTCATCATTTCTCACCCTGTGCTTACCCTTTTTCACTAACCAGTTTTCTAACTCATAATCAACATAACGCTATCCGCATAAAGCACACAATAATAAGGTCATCATATCATGCATACAAATCTCTGAGGTTAAGGATATACCGAATCTACCACTCCACTCTAATCATAGGCTCGCTCGCAGGCGATAGTCAGTAAGGCGATGAACTCCATCGACGGTAGGTCGAGTCATTCTGTCGCATCCTTCCTATTAGGAGGTTCGTCATATGGCCCTCGACGGCCGCAGAAAACAAGCACCGCAGAAAAGACGACATTCCCGATGACGTCGTCACATCGTACACCGAGGAAAACTCAACCCGATCGCTAGAACCCATGTATATTCGTGAACTAAGCTCGAGCTCGATCAGCCCCGAATACCCTAACGCCCCAAGATCGCGGAGGACCATTCGCATCGGGCGGAGGTACATAACTAGTTCTGGCCGAGGCGGCCCGCCGAAAGTTACCAAAGGACCTCGCTTGCTCGCCTCTTCGCTGATCTCCGGTCCATTCCGTCGACCTCCGTGCCTCACATCCAAGTGCAGCTTGCATGCGGGGCAATGTCCATGCCCTACCAAGAGCTACACCCGCATAAGCCTCGCTAAGTAATCATCTAGCCCTGACGTAGCGGTGTACTGGCCCTCCATATCGCATTACTCTGGAACATACCGAGCTAATGAGTCGAACTCCACATTGTACTTCTAACCGCCCGCCCGCCCCGCTCAACGTCAAAAATTGTTTACCGAGCCCTCTCATCCGCTGGGGCAAGAAATGTGCAAGAAAAGCCCTGAGAACTCGCCCCAAACGGCCGAGGTGCATGCTCTCCCGACAGCTCCCACGAATCAAACCTACCGATCGCAGATCACGCGGTGATGCGAACCCAATACCACCGACTCGCCGAGACTCGATCACTCATGATCCGTCAGAGTCGCTTGATAAACTCGAGGGTCATCTCGCTCTCGATCCATGTAACATCGCGGCGGGCTAACTCGTAAAGTCCCGTAGTCTCAAATCGCTCGCCGGGGTGAACTACGGTGCTAATGGATCGAATCGCAGATCCAAATTTATCCTCATATTCGCCACGACTCGCCGAATCGCCATCTCTTGTACTTATCTCATCCGCTTCCAGCCGTGGATCGAGGCTCGTGTATCAGAGTCTCGTGAGCTACCGCCGCGCTCTAAACTCTGCCGGCGCCGGGCGCCGCAAAACTCGCCGTCAAGCACAATTCGTATCGACCGCTCGCGCTGCATTCTCTCAGATCTCACTAGCGCCTCCTCACCGCTTTGCCCACTGGGCGGGTTGCCTTACGCGAGGCATAATCGTAAAAACGAAATACGTCGAGGGGTCCAACTTATCACACGCCTCTAAGGCACGATCTCGTAATGAGAAGAAATGGAAACTAATCCTAAATGTCTCGCACTCACGATTATAGATGTGGTGCACAACACATCGATAATCAAGACTCTACTAGACACGGTTCAGACACTCTTCGAGGACTAATCGCTCGATACCACTTTTGTCACGACCAACTCGCCCATGATCGATGCCTTACCAGTGGCACCCTAGTGATACAACATCGAGAAAATCAGGAAATAAAAACATTAACATGAATTAAGAGACATGATAAATAAACAAAGCAACCAAAACAGTTGCCTTCAAGATAAATACACAAATACCCAACAGCTTATCCTTTTACAAACTCGCCACAACAAGATTACATGCACTTCTAAGAAGTGACAACAACTATGACGGACAGGCCCGCCATACCCCGAATGTACAAGAACTCTGCACTGTGGTAAGATACTAAAAGATAAGCCTCCAAGAAACGGGCTTCCTAACACGCTGAACTTTGATCCTATGAGCGAGGATCCACAACCGATGATTTCTACTCATGCAGATGAACGCACTTCAAGGAGGTCAAGATAACAGTACCAAGTATGTGAATCAGAAAAGATCAGAATGGAATCATAATAGTCTATATAAACAGGAGACATGTATGATAACCAAACTACGCCACAACATAAAAGGCCATGTCAAGTCGTGACTCACGCCTCAAGTCATCCTCACGCCCGTGGAACTCCTTCCTCACCGCCGGCAGCCTAGGTATAAATCGTGGAATACGTGTCCGCCCATCCCGGGACTCGGTAAGGAATCATGCGAGTACGTGTCCCGCCCATCTCGTGGGACTCGTAGAGAATCATGGAATACGTGTCCCCCATCCCACGGGACCGGTAGAGAATCGATGAAATACGTGTCCCGCCATCCTACGGGACTCGGTGAAGAATCAGATGAAATACGTGTCCCGGCCCATCCCATGGGACTCGGTGAAGAATCAGATGAAATACGTGTCCCGGCCCATCCCATGGGACTCGGTGAAGAATCGTTCATAACAAATCAGCCGGCCCTCCATCGAGAGACGCGGTGGTATAGAAATACAGTATTTGCACAACAAGGCTATCAAACACAAACATAGGCAAGTTACACACAACTCAAGTTTATTTTAGGCCAAAGTCCAGGTTCTGACCCCAAAGTATTACGTACGTTAAATTCTTTTAAAAGATCCATTTCTTTTATAAAGGTCACCCGATACCCGTAGTATTAAAATAGAGTGACTCACATTTTTAGGTAAACCAAAACACCTTCCTTTTTAACATCAAGTAACAACATTCTTTTCCAAAAGTTCAAGTTTGCCTAATTTCAAATACTTAAGTCTCTTATTTTAGAAAGGTTTCATAGTCCATAGACTTAATCACTTAAGAATATAATCCTCTTTTAAACAATTTGAGAAACATATGTCTTATATGTGAGTAGGTTTTTCTTGTTCATAATCAATCTTATTAAAGCAGCCATGATCTAGGAAATGTAATATCATTTTGTCTCATCTTAGATTCTATGCAGATGGAGGTTTCTACTGGTTTTAATAATACTTAATTAGTCAAAACATTTCCTTTTATTAACGCTGCAGTGGTTTGTCGATACTCATTCTGATTTCCAAAATCAGTAAAACATTATTCCTTTTAAAAACCAAGTACCCATTACTCACGAAGGAGGTTTCACACAAAACTCATATTTAATTCATTCAAGTCAAGTCTCTTATCTTTTAAGATTAAGTCTCTTAACTTCTAAAAATCAGTAAACCATTCTCTTTATCTCACTTAAGACGTTATACCTAACTTCCCATAAAGCTAGTATAACTCTTATGTTTTCAAAACCAAGTATTACTCTTCTTTCAAAAAGGTTTCTTAATTCTTTTGAAATACTTCAAGATTCTTATCATCACACATCAAGTCGCTTATCTTTTAAAACCACAAAGCATTTCTTACTTACATAAAATCGTTATAACCAACTTCCCATAAAGCCATTATAACACTTTATGTTTTAAACCAATCAAATACTTTTAACACACGTAGGTCACTGCACTACATAGTTATACACATATCATGCTAGAAAAGATAGGAAGAGGTTCACATACCTCGCGACGATTATCGCTAATAGCAAAACACTCCAAGTACCTCAAACCGCTTGGCCACACCTGCCAAGCAGATCACGCCACACGTAGTACTTCAACCTATAGAGGCCACAAGGTGCCTATTAACATCTAGATCTCAACGTAGAATATTCTACGTAAATTTCTAAGACTCTCCCCACAAATCACAGAATCTCCTCCTCTATCGAGGCCTCGCTAATGTGACAACAACTCTCAGAGTGGGGTTGTACGTTTAATCCGGACGTGTAAAATTCAACTTCACAGTAAAGCTACACAAGTCTCATCAAATACACCCTATGTAATTACTGATTCGCTTCTCTTTAAATTCAGGCTTAAGTCAAAAGACATTGCCGCATAATTATGTTCAGTTCTATATATAGTATACTTCAACTATATATTCTTACACATGTAATTTCCAATTACAATAGAAGGTCAAGAGTGTTTACCTCGATAAGCCCAAAATTATCCAAGTTTATATGTCGATCCTGAGCAAGGTTTAGCTCCTACTCACAAGGCGCTCCAACCCGCTCCAAACAACCCTTAGAAGTTCTAACCAACTTCTACTCAATTACTTCAACTATCAATGAAGATTTCCTTAGGGTTTCGTTTAGTGGCTAAAGGAAGTATAATAGTATTTCTGGGCTTTTAGTATAGGTATAACCTTGGAATACTACAAGGTATAAGGGCTAAAGTATTTGGGCATTATAACAATACTTGGAGAGTATTTCTATACCACAAAAGGGGGTATTTATACGAGACAACTAGGCTAGTGGTACCCCACGGCTAGAACACTACAAAGGGGGAGGGGTGCTCTCGGCCAAGGCCTTACTCAAAGGGGAGGGGGCTTTGGACGAAAGCTAACAAGAGGGAGGGAGTATTTAGAGACTTAGAAAGAATGCTCAAGTTTGGATGAAATAACTCTTCAACAAGGGGGGTATTTATAGGTCAAGAAATGACCAACCAATGGCCAAGATCCATCCAAGTGTAAGGCAAGTGTAGGGCTAGATTTAAGCCAAGTGCACCTTATCCATCTACCACAACAACTTGCACAAAATATCCTACCAACTAAAGTGCTCCCATTTCGTCCATTTCCGCCACTATTGCTTCCAATGCAGGGTGACACATGTCACCCTCCCGTTGGTCCAAAATGTTTCGCCTCTCTAAAAATCCGCAAAATTCTCAATGACATAGCCGGAATTTTCCCTTCGCAAGTTTAGTAAAACGTTTCGTCGAAAAACGATTCTTTTCGGCACTTGTGCCCAAATTTTCGAACCTAGCCAAACCTTAAGGCTTAAATTTATATACGTACGCCCTCACGTACATGCTCTGGAAATACGGGGTATAACAACTCTTCTTTCAAAAATGATTAATAACTCTTTTGAAATACTTCAAGATTCTTATTATTTAAAACTCAAGTCAAAAGACATCGAAGTAAAACCACGTTCAGTTAACACACGTACGTCTACCGTACTATATTCTTTTAAAATATCATGCTCAAAAGGATAGGAAGAATCACATACCTCCTCGGCGAAATCCACCTGCCAAGTCGAATATGTCGCGCGCAGAGTTTCAACCTATAATAGTCAAATACGTCTATCAACGTCTAGACTACTCTGTAGAATTTTCTAAGGTATGTTCTTATTTCTACGGAAAATCAAAAGACTTCCCTACCCGACAAACTACACAAGTCTCATCGCAATACACCCCATGTAATTACAGTTCAATTCTCTTCTTTAATAACCTTCTATATCTTATACTCACTTCTAAACTACTATATGTAATTTCCAATTACAATTGAAGGACAAGATTAATTACCTCGATAAGCCCAAAATTATCCAAGTTTTAATGTCGATCCTGAGCAACGTTTAGCTCCTACTCCGTGTGCTCCAACCCGCTCCAAGCAACCCTTATACGCTCCTAACCAACTCCTCTTTAAGAACCAACCTAAACAAGTGAAGAACACTAAGGTTCTTGTCCTCACAACTCTCGGCCAAGGTGAGGCTTTAGGGGCTAGAGTATGAAATCTTTTCTAACTTTTGGTTAACAATCTTCCTAATACACTAAGGAAGAACACTTAAGAGTTTAGGAATTTTTGGACAAAGTTTGGTTAAGGGAGAGGGGTGTTTCGGACGAAGGCTTTCAAGGAAGGGGGAGGGGAAGTTTGGACGAGAACTTCAACCAGGGGAGAGGATTTTGAGACTTGGAAATTGTTCAAGTGATGAAGAAGTCTTGCTATCAAGGGGGGTATTTATAGAACACTCAAGGGTCAAGATTCAAGCAAATGGATGGTGTAGATTAGGACATGTGCTACCTTATCTATCTACTACACAAATATCTTCAAGACTTTGACCAAATATTTTTGGCCTTTAAAATGACAAAAACGTGCCACACTAAATCGTCCACCAATCCGTCCACTTGAGGATGACACATGTCGCCCTCTCGTTGGTCCAAAATATTCATTTTCCGAAAATATCCGTAATGCCAAAAATCCGAAAATAAAGTGGGCCTCACAAAACCGTAAATTCTCTCGTGGGCCCCACGTGACCAATTCCGGAAATTAAAATTTCAATACTTCTAAAATATTCCAAAAAGTCCGAATACCAAATCTGGGAATCCAATTCCCATTAACGAACCTTTTTACTTCACAAAAACCGGAAACTTTTCCGTCGAAAAATCACATCTTTCTTCCTTTCCAAAATTACTGTCGTATTCTCGTACGTACGTCCTCACCTACATACTCTGGAACTACGGGGTGTAACATAACCAACTTCCCATAAAGCCATTATACTAACTTTATGCTTTAGAAACTAAGACATCTTTAACATTTAAAACAAGTGAGTTAATTCTCTAACTCAACCAACTTGGACATTCTTAAACAAGTCAAGGATATCAAATGAAACTAAATTTATTTAAATCTCGTACGTCTACCGTACTATACATTTATAGCTACTCATGCTCAAGAGATAAGAAAAGTTCCACACACCTCTTCGACTTAATCCACTTGCCAAGTTGAATATGTCTCACGTAGAAGGTTAACCTATAATGACTATAATACGTCCATCAACTACTAGCTTTCAATGTAGAATATTCCTAAGTATAAGGACTCTTAATTCTACGGAAAATCGGGCAGCACTTCCTTTGTTTCTATGTACTTTTCCACATTTTTCAAGGCCCGAAAATCAATAACCAAATGCCACATTTAAGGCTCAACAATCAGTTAAAAAAAGGGGATTTCACGCCTAACAGGACGTGTAAAAATTCTGCCCCGCAATTAATATAAAATTGTCCAACAACTTAAGCCATTCTCGGCTACCATCAATATCAACAACAATGTCAATTTTCGTTCAATTCCTTTTTAATCCAAGTTGTTATTCCAACATGTTATATACATAATAACAATTACAACAACTATAAATCATTTCTTCCTTAACATGCGACGATTGTATCTAACAATTAAATTGAATTACAAACTTAATGGCTAACATGTCCAATTTCGGTTTTCAACATGTCGAAATGATCCAAATCTTTTCAAACTTCATAATATGTATCACATGATCATTCCTAACTTATCATAACATGGAATCTTTAATTACATTAAGAAGACGAAGATTTTACCTCAATAAGCCCTAATAATGTCCAAGCGTAAAAGTCGATCCTTAGCAACTTTTAGCTCCTCTTCTTACGTTCCAATCCGCTCCAAGCACTCCTTAGAAGTTCATGACCAACTTCTCTTCAATTTCCAACTTCAAAGTTGAAGAACACCTTAGGTTTTCATCTTGCGACTAACGTGAAAACGTAGTTTTTCCGGGATCTTTCTATTGAGATAACCTTAGAATACCTTTAGGAACCTTGGGTTTGAATATTGGGAATTATGGACAACAATTGCAAAAAAAAATTTCTTCCACAAGGCCTCATGGCCTAGAGCTCACTTAAGAGCAAGAACAAGATTTTCAAATTTTCTCTAAGTGTTGAAATGACCAAGTCTTGCACTACTAGTATAGATATATACTACATTCAAGGGTCTAGATTAGAACATTTGTGTGGCTTGAATGAATTCATTTAAAATCAAGCTAAGTGGGCTCATTGACTTGGTCAATAATGTCAAGCCTTGGCCTTTCAAGACTTGGCCCATTCTTGCCCATTTTCGTCCAAGCCCAAGTGTGTGTGTGTGGGGGGGGGGGGGTGACACGTGTCACCCTCCCATTCTTCCATAATGTTTCGTTTCCCGACATTTCCATAATTGGTTAAAATATCGGAAACCTCGTGGGCCCCACAAAAACCTAAAATTTCCCGGCTGGACCACACGTATCCAACTCTGTAAATAAACTTCCACAGTTCCGATAAATTCTAAACGTCTCAAATAGCAAATTTGAGAACCCAATTCTCATTAACAAACACTTCTCTTTTTCGAGGTTCGGAAGATTTTTCCTTCGGAAAACAATTCTTTCTTTCATTCAAATTTTTAACATCCTGATTCCTTACGTACATTCTTATATATATATCCTGGAATAACGGGGTGTAACATTCTCCCCTCCTTAGAAACATTCGTCCCCGAATGTTCCTTCGAGGTTCCATCTAAACGGATATTGGCATAGTCCCTTGACTACACCCAACATAATCACACTTGCCACACATGGCCACATAACAATACTTATACTAAAACGTCAACCTGAACTCCAAGTGTCGACGCCGATTATCCGCATAAAGCTTCACGACTCGAGCTTACTAACAATCTTTCCCGGATAAGCTTCGCTTTATCCACACTCACGAATCAAGTCTGGGCCAATTATCTGAACCTCGCCTACGTGGAACCAACCAATCGGCAATTCTACACTCTCTTTCGTACAAGGCCTCATACAGGGCCATCTGAATACTTGAATGGTAACGGGTATTATACGCAACTCAACGAGAGGCAAAAGATCCTCCCAGCTACCCCTGAAATCAATAAAACAGGCCCGCAACCTACCCTCAAGTGTCTGGATAACATGTCCCGCTCGTCCGCTCATTCGAGGGTGAAATGCAACACTGAGACTCACCTGTGTCCCTAATCCCTTCTGGAAAACCTCCAGAAATTATCCGTAAACTGAGCTCATCCGTCTGACATCATAAATGCAGGAACCCCGTGCAGTCTCACAATCTCTCTGCTATATAATCTAGCATAATCCTCAGCCGAGTAAGTGGTCCTGACCGGAAGAACATGGGCTGATTTCGTCAGCCTGTTTACTATGACCCTCATAGAGTCGCACTTCCTCTGAGTACTATGCACCCCTGTAACAAACTCCATATCAATCACCTCCCATTTCTAAGTCGGGATCTCAATCGCCTGTAATAGCCCACTGGGCTTCTGGTGTTCAACCTTGACCTGATACTAATTCGGACACTAAGCAACAAACTCTGCTACGTCCCTCTTCAGGCCATCTTACCAATACATACATCTAAGGTCATGATACATCTTAGTCGACCCCGAACAAATAGAGCAATAAGCACTACGTGCCTCCCCTAAAACCTGCTGACAAGTCCTGCAGCATCGGGCACACACAATCTATTCTCATATCACAGAACTCTATCCGGTGCTACCCAAACATGTACTTCTCCTCTTGGAGAGCCGTATCTCAAATTTGCCCTAGAACTGGATCCTTATACTGTCGCCTCTTCACCTCCTCAACGAGGGAAGACTCAGCAACCTCCCGAATCTGAGCTCCACTAGCATGCTCCCGTAGCTGCAGGGAAATATAGATTGTTACCTTATCGTGTTGCATCCGCACACGACCCAGCCAACCACTCAAAGTGTTACCATAATAACCTAATCCTCTAGTCCCTCAGGCCTCAAGAGGGGTTAGAACTGTAGTCGTAGTCAACTTATCTTCCAATAACTGGAAGCCTTTCTCATACTTCCGAAATAGTCGGGGATATAATCTCAATTATGATTCCTGTTTCCATTTCTCGGTTGAAACCAAACTTGGTCACTATACTTAGATTCGATTCCTTTGCTTGTCTCATGGCTAAGACTTCCTGCCAATCAAAATTTAGTGGGAGACTTCCTTGATCTCGTCAAGTAGTAATCCTATTATTCTCTTCCAGCTCATAGAGTTTATAGTCAGGTGTTCAACCTCAATTCATGGTATTACATAGTCTAATGGCTTGCCAAGATTTCTTATCGTTCGAGTATCTACTCGTCTTACCTTTATTTTTCATTACAAGTTTCCCTGGGGTCTCTTACCTCCCCGTATATATACGGCCCGCCCATTACATGTGCTTGCCACCTTTCGTCGAGGTGTTCCTAACTGCCCATCATTTCTAATGGACTTCGCACTAGTCTGAGTAATTATGCCTTGGGAAACCTTCATAACTGTAATTGCATTTTCCTTATTATTCAGGTCATAACCCTTCATCATACTAATTACTAACCCAAATATTTCTACCTCGTTCCTGGGTCATACATTTCCATTTATGCTTATCACCAACATATATATCCTTAAGAAACATCCTCGACCATTTTCTAATGTCGCCCTCCATTACCCCAACACAATACTTTTCTCATGGCTACCTAAAACTGTAACCTATGGCATGACGACACTGAAGACCTTACCAGTATCATATCCATCGCCTAATAACATGGGTACACATAACCCCCAAAATACGGAAAACTATCCTTTCACGTGGGGGAGAAAGCTTATCTCCATTTCATAATCTTAATCATCAAGCGCCACCTTATAATCGTATAGATTTTCAAAACCTACCAACGATACCTTCTGTTTTTCCACAGGCAGTACTCGCACTTATCTTATTCCTGCCTCGCACATTTTTCCTGAAACCATTCGGAATGTCGTGGCCCTGACTGCCACACTAAACCAACTCCAAGTACCTCCAAGGGCACTTAACATGAACTTTTTCAATGACCGTACATTTCCATTTCTATCTCTAAACTCTTCAAATTCAACTATTCCATACTTTCTACATCCATTATCCCAATGAACAAGTCACACAGACTTACCAGTTAATGATGCCAAAGAAGGAAGGATAATTCACTTGTTACAATTGCTTCCCTTTCGCTCCTCTCGATAACCAGCTTACCGGAAAACTGGAATCGAACCAATCTCTCTCTGTAGTTACCATTGGCATACAAGAAGCCAACGAGTCCATACCCATAATGACCTCAAAGTCTGACATGTCCAAATTTCTACTGTGTCTACTAGGGTCTGACGACTTTATCATCACCGGGAAATTCTCATATACCCGCCCAGCTACCACCCAAACACTCACGGTGTAGCTTCCTTGAAAGGTTCTTATGGATTCAGACTCTATTCTTTTACACTTGGTTGCTCTCTTTATTACCGGTCGTACTCTTTCCGTACTTCCAAACTTATTCTAACATAAGTACATAACCTCCATACTGATTATGGCCTCCAATCTTTGGAGTTACAATATCAAACAATTTAAGGCCATTTTCGGCTCTCACAACCTGGTTCTGGTGGAACGTGTCCACGAACCCGTAAAATGATTAACTAGACTTGGGCCTTGCACCCTCGTGACCCTGTCACATGGGGGGACAACCCTTAATCGACCTCGCTTACTACAAAGCATGGGTCGACCTGCATAGGTCCATAACCACTGGCCGCACTTAACTCTTGTCCTTGGTCTGACTTAAATTTTTACTACCCGAGAAGGCCTTATATACCCAAGGTCTCGGCGGTTATCAATATCCTTAGGCTCGCAATTTCCATGCCCCAAGCCTACATTATTGTTACACCCCGAAATTTCAGGATATGTTTATAAGAACGTACGTAAGAACTCAAAGGTTAAGGTTTGAGACGAGTAAAAATTTATCGGAATTTTGGAATTTATCGGATAACGAAATATTATGACGGCGGAGGGCGACACGTGTCACCCCCCCTTAAAGGTCTTGGACGAAAATGTGATGGAGAAAATGGTCATTTGACCATAATTTAAATGACCAAGTCTTGCTAGTCTTGAAGCTTGACAAAGTTGACTAAGTCAAAGGCCACCTAGACTTGATCCATGTGAAACCCATCTAGGCCAACCATTTGTGTGGATCTTAACCCTCCATGTCCCTTTATTAAACTACTAGTAGCAAGAGAGAGCCAACACTTAGCCATTTTTTTCACAAAAATCTTGAAGAGCTCAAGTAGTGCTCTCGGCTTTGAGGGTTCAAAGAAGAAAAAAAATTTCAATTGTTGTCCAATAATTCCCCCACTTTAAACCAAGGTACCTAAGGGTATTGTAAGTGTTCCTCAATAGAAAAATCTCGAAAAAAGATAGTTTTCGGGTTAGTCGCAAGGCGAAAACCTAAGGGGTTATTCAACTTTGAAGTTGGAATTTGAAGATGAGTTATTCTTAAGCTTCTAAGGGTTGCTTGGAGTGGATTGGAATGTCGAAAGGAGGAGCTAAAGTGCTAAGGATCGACTTGTAGTCTTGGATCATATTTGGGCTAAAATGAGGTATAATCTTCGTCTTACTTTTGTAATTGAAGATTCAATGTTATTATAAGTTATAAATGATCATGTGATATGTGTTATGAAGTTTGATAAGTGTTATGGAATTTTAAGAGCTCAAAATCGAAAAGGCATGTTTAGCCCTTTGAAATTGAAATACAATTTTAGTCGTTATGTAGAATCGTCGCATGTTTACCTACTTGAGGATTGTAGTAGTTGTAATCTATTGCGGCTTGATTTCATGTTATACTAAACCACTTGGATTGAAAAAGGATTGGAAACGATTTGTATTGTTGCCCCTATGTTTAGCCGAATGGACATTGTGGTTTAGACTAGTTGGTTATTTATTTGTATTGGACTACCTTATAGATTGTGGTGAGCCAATTGGGGCTGTTTGGTTATTGTATTCGGCCTTGAAAAAGGTGGCAAAGTTAGTAAAAACAAAGGAGGTGCTGTCCGATTTTCCGTAGAATTTAGAGACTTAACACTTAGAATATTCTACGTGTGAAATAAGAGGTTAATGGACGTATGGTGACCATTATAGTCAAGTACTAAGTATAGTGTATCCTACTTGAAGAATGGAATAGCTCAAGGTTGAAGTACTTTGGAGCATTTTGCTACTTGTCGACAATCGTCGCGAGGTATGTGAACCTCTTCCTTCCTTTGGCATGATTCTATGTATGGAATATACCTGTGGTATCATTTCATGTTTCCTGTTACTCTTAGAAGTTAAGAGGTAGTTGTGTGATCTACTCTATGTAGAATTTTTCCTATCTTTGAGCATGACTAGTTGCACGATGTAGTAATGCAGAGACGTACAACACCTTGATATCCTTTACTAGTTTGTGAATAGCCAAGTCGGGTGAGTTGGGAGATTAACTCACTTCTTTGAAAATATAAAGGATGTCTTAAGTTTTATTAAAGTTAAGGGACTTGAAGAGTTTTAAAGTATGTGATACTTGTTCCGTTTTAAACATATAAGTCCCTTGGATAGGAAATTGTTTTGGCTAAGGTATAAAGTGAATATAACGGCTTTATGGGAAGTTAGTTATATTTGCTTTATGGAATGATAAATGACTTGATTTTAGTGAAAAGGCAACTTGTTTTTAAGGCATTAATTGCCTAAGGTTTTATAATAAAAGGAGTCACTTGTTTTCTAAAGGTTAAGAGACTAATTGTATTTTTGAAAGTTATGAGAATTGGAAAGTATTTAATACTTGGTTTCAAAAGTAGAAGTCTCTTGGTTATAAAAGGAACGTGTTGGTCTAAACCATAAAGGGTTATAACGGCTTTATGGGAAGTTGGTTATAACGGCTTTATGGAAGGTTAAGAGAATGGTTTTCTAATAAAGAAATCAAAGAAATAACTTGTATTAAGGAAGGGAAAATTGTTTTAAAGGTACCAATTGCTTAGGGTTTTAATAAAGAAGTCACTTGATTTAGAAGTTCGGTAATTGTATTTCTAAAAGGTATTGTGACTTCTCTTGAAAGGTGGATAGGACTTGATACTACGGCTGTTAGTATCGGGGAAGTTTTATTTGGAAAGGAGTCTTTTGAAAAGAATGTACGTACGTAGTACTTTGGCCTATTTAATTGAGGATAATTCTATTTGTGCCTTGATTAGTACTTTGGCTTGATTAATTGATAATTAGTCTAAGTATGCCTTGATAAGTACTTTGGCTTGTTAAATGAGAATTATTCTATTTGTGCCTTGATTAGTACTTTGGCTTGAGTAATTGAGAATTAGCCTATGTGTGCTGGTGATAGCCTTTGAGTGCAAAGTATTATGTTTTATTACGTTGTCGCGACTCTCGGAGGGCCTACCGTCTTGTTGTAAGTACTTGGACATACCGACGGTGATGTGGATTCCACGCATGCTTCCGTTAATTGTAGTACTTGGGTTAAATTCCCGGATTTTTATAGAAGACATGGTAGTGCTTCTATTTTGTATAATGGTCGGTTGAGATAGGGTAAGAGTATAAATGAGGGGCAAGCCCCAAGACGTTGTACCACCTTCTCCAGGGTAAGAGTATAAGTGAGGTAAACCCCAAGACTGTACCACCTGCTTTATGTGTTGATTGTCGGCCGGTTGAGATAGGGTAAGAGTATAAATGAGGGGCAAGCCCCAAGACGTTATACCACCTTCTCCAGGGTAAGAGTATAAGTGAGGGGTAGACCCCCAAGATGCTATACCACCTGCTTTACCACCTCCTCCAGGGTAAGAGTATAAATGAGGGGCAAGCCCCAAGACGCTATACCACCTGTTTTGATTGGTATTATGGGCGTGAGACCCATGGTTATGTTTTACACTTATAGTGTCGACGTGATGTAGGATTCCACGCGTGAGATATATGTATGTATTGTGTATGTACGCCGACGGTGAGGTGGGATGCCACGCGCCACACATGGTTATATTTTACACTTATACCGCTGACAGTGATGTGGGATTCCACGGACACGCTTGATATTAGTGTGACTTGATCGCGTCCTAGATTGGGCCGGGTAGTAAATGTGCCCTCCTTTAAGGGCCGGATTATGCTTATGAAAGATAAGTAGGTTATATAGAAATGAACTTAATGATTTTTCCTAATCATGTGCGTAAGAATGTGGCTATAACCTTTATTGAAAATGGGAAAAGATATTGATGTGAAATTAAGTTCATAAGTGGTAATGACACTACAGATCCGTATGTACTTTTTATACTTGTCCTTGTCATTCTTTTGTACGATTATGATCCGCATCAGACGTTATTTCTGCTCCATATTCGCACTGTTGTACCGACTTCTTCGGGGGGCTGCGTTCATGCCCGCAGGTTTTAGGTACCCAGGCTGGTGATCCTTGCTCTTAGGATCTCGGTTCAGTCTTTGAGAGAAAGCTCCATTTGCTTCGGAGGCTTAGCTCTTGGTACGGTTTTCCCTGAGGTAGTAGATTCATGTATATTCAGGGGTATGGCGGGGCCCTGTCCCGCCACAGTCGTTATGTTAAAACTCTTAGAGGTCTGTAGTCACATATGTGGTTGGGCTTTAAGAACTGAGTTGTAAAGTTGTACTTTTGACTTTGTTTATATTATGGAAGGCGGCCCTATCGGCTAGCCTGTGTTGTTATATTGTTTACACCTGTGTTTATGTTGTGTATGTTCCACGCTATTCTCCGATGTATATCAACAGGTGCCTGTGTAGGGCACCGCCGCGCCCGGCCTGGTCGTGACAAAAGTGGTATCAGAGCGATTAGTCCTCGGAAAGTGTCTACGCATCGTGTTCAGTAGTCTTGATTATCGGTGTGTTGTGCACCACATCTATAATCGGGAGGCTGCAGGACATTTAGGATTGGTTTCCATTCTTCTCACTCGAGATCGTGCGATGAGCCGTGTGTTGTTAGGTCGCTCTCCCTAACGAGTTATGTTGATCGCAGCCACGAGAAGGCAGTGACCCAGGAAGGACTAAGTGGATTACGTATCCAGGTTGGTATTGATTGTAGTATAGTTGGTATTGTGACATACATCTATACGGAGTTTTGTATGAGGGTCAGACGCGTGTTGCCTAGAATGATTTTTTAGATTACCAGGAATTGGTAAAGACTAACTAGATACCGGGAAGGTATGGAATAGTTAATGAATTTTCGCCAAGGTTTTGTGTTTTATTTCGAGGTAATTGGGAAGGATGAGTTGTCTGATAGGGTAGTGAACCCTTAAGAAGCCATGTTAAGGAACCTAACGGAATGCCATGTTAATAGATTAAGCTGCGTAGTAGGCTTAAGAAAATTGTACGGATGAGGTCCGTATAGAGTAAGTAATGGTTCTTGTGATCAACGACACGATATGGTATTAGGAGAAGTTTTTGTACCCGTTTACGGGGAGACTGATAAGATAGGCTTGGAGCATGGAAATTGCGAGCCTAAGAATGATTGAAGACCGCTGAGACCTTAGATGTACAAGGTCTTCGCGGGTAGAAAGAGTTATTATAGACCAAGAATAAGAGTTAAGTGCGACGGCGGGTCGGGGTGATGACCTGTTACGGGTCTCCTCATGGCCTGGAATGGAGTGGGATCAGTTGGTAGTAGTTCCGCTACGTGACAGGGTCACGCGGGTGCAAGGCCCAAGTCTAGTTAATTGTTTTACGGGTTCGTGGACGTGTTCCACCGGAACCAGGTCGTGGGAGTCGGAAATGGCCTTATGATTGTTTAAAAGAGTGACTCCAAAAGATGGGAGGCCAGCATCGGTAGGGGAGGCATACAGTGCTTATTGCTCGCACTGTTCGAGGTCGACTAAGTTGTGTCGTGACCTCAGATTTATGTATGGGTAAGATGACCGGAAAAAGGGACGTAGCAGAGTTGTTGCTTAATATCCGAATTAGTAGCCCGTCATGGTTGAACATCAGGAGTCAGTGGGCTATTACAGGCGATTTAGACCCCGACTTAGGCATGGGCGGTATTTAAAATGGATCTTGTTACAGGGTGGCATCGTACTCGGAGGAAGTGCGACTCCCTGGGGGTCATGGTAAATGGGCTGGCGAAACCAGCCGTGTTCTTCCTGTTGGGACCACTTACTCGGCTGAGGTTTATACTAGCTTATATAGCAGAGAGATTGTGAGACTGCACAGGGTCCCTACGTTTATGATGACGCATGCAGATGAGCTCTACGTATAACTTCCGAGGCTTTTCGGCGGATTAGGGACACACGCGAGTCTCTGATGATTACACCCTCGCATCACGGTCGCAGAGCGCACTATCCGTGCACTTGAGGATAGGTTGCGGGCTGTGTTTTTCGATTTCGTGAATAGCGGAAGGTTGATTGCCTCTTGTCGTGTTACGCATATAACAGATACCCTTCCGCTTTCGGATGGCCTGTATGAGGCCTTGTTTGTAGCGAAGTGTAGCTCACGGTTGGATGGTTCGACATAGGCGAGGTTCGATTATTTGGTCCGACTTGTTTATGGCCGTGGATAAGGCAAAGCTTATCCGGGAAAGATTATTAGTAAGCTTAGAGTCAGCCGAAGCTTTATGCAAATAACCGATGTTGACACGTGGGGTTCGGTTTGACATTTTGGTATGAGTATTGTTATGTGGCCACGTGTGGCATTATTGGTACGTTGGGGTTGTAAGAAGACTATGTCGCTAATTATAAGTTTGACTCCGAAAGAACATTCGAGGACGAATGTTTCTAAGGGGGGAAGAATGTTACACCCCGAAATTTCAGGATATGTTTATAAGAACGTACGTAAGAACTCAAAGGTTAAGGTTTGAGACGAGTAAAAATTTATCGGAATTTTGGAATTTATCGGATAACGAAATATTGCGACGAGCGGGAGGGCGACACGTGTCACCCCCCCTTAAAGGTCTTGGACGAAAATGTGATGGAGAAAATGGTCATTTGACCATAATTTAAATGACCAAGTCTTGCTAGTCTTGAAGCTTGACAAAGTTGACTAAGTCAAAGGCCACCTAGACTTGATCCATGTGAAACCCATCTAGGCCAACCATTTGTGTGGATCTTAACCCTCCATGTCCCTTTATTAAACTACTAGTAGCAAGAGAGAGCCAACACTTAGCCATTTTTTCATTAAAAATCTTGAAGAGCTCAAGTAGTGCTCTCTGGCTGAGGGTTCAAAGAAGAAAAAATTTCAATTGTTGTCCAATAATTCCCCACTTTAAACCAAGGTACCTAAGGGTATTGTAAGTGTTCCTCAATAGAAAAATCTCAAAAGATAGTTTTGGGTTAGTCGCAAGGCGAAAACCTAAGGGGTTATTCAACTTTGAAGTTGGAATTTGAAGATGAGTTATTCTTAAGCTTCTAAGGGTTGCTTGGAGTGATTGGAATGTCGAAAGGAGGAGCTAAAGTGCTAAGGATCGACTTGTAGTCTTGGATCATATTTGGGCTAAAATGAGGTATAATCTTCGTCTTACTTTTGTAATTGAAGATTCAATGTTATTATAAGTTATAAATGATCATGTGATATGTGTTATGAAGTTTGATAAGTGTTATGGAATTTTAAGAGCTCAAAACCGAAAAGGCATGTTTAGCCCTTTGAAATTGAAATACAATTTTAGTCGTTATGTAGAATCGTCGCATGTTTACCTACTTGAGGATTGTAGTAGTTGTAATCTATTGCGGCTTGATTTCATGTTATACTAAACCACTTGGATTGAAAAAGGATTGGAAACGATTTGTATTGTTGCCCCTATGTTTAGCCGAATGGACATTGTGGTTTAGACTAGTTGGTTATTTATTTGTATTGGACTACCTTATAGATTGTGGTGAGCCAATTGGGGCTGTTTGGTTATTGTATTCGGCCTTGAAAAAGGTGGCAAAGTTAGTAAAAACAAAGGAGGTGCTGTCCGATTTTCCGTAGAATTTAGAGACTTAACACTTAGAATATTCTACGTGTGAAATAAGAGGTTAATGGACGTATGGTGACCATTATAGGTTGAAGTACTAAGTATAGTGTATCCTACTTGAAGAATGGAATAGCTCAAGGTTGAAGTACTTTGGAGCATTTTGCTACTTGTCGACAATCGTCGCGAGGTATGTGAACCTCTTCCTTCCTTCGCATGATTCTATGTATGGAATATACCTGTGGTATCATTTCATGTTTCCTGTTACTCTTAGAAGTTAAGAGGTAGTTGTGTGATCTACTCTATGTAGAATTTTTCCTATCTTTGAGCATGACTAGTTGCACGTATGTAGTACGGTAGACGTACAACACCTTGATATCCTTTACTAGTTTGTGAATAGCCAAGTCGGGTGAGTTGGGAGATTAACTCACTTCTTTGAAAATATAAAGGATGTCTTAAGTTTTATTAAAGTTAAGGGACTTGAAGAGTTTTAAAGTATGTGATACTTGTTCCGTTTTAAACATATAAGTCCCTTGGATAGGAAATTGTTTTGGCTAAGGTATAAAGTGAATATAACGGCTTTATGGGAAGTTAGTTATATTTGCTTTATGGAAAGATAAATGACTTGATTTTAGTGAAAAGGCAACTTGTTTTTAAGGCATTAATTGCCTAAGGTTTTATAATAAAAGGAGTCACTTGTTTTCTAAAGGTTAAGAGACTAATTGTATTTTTGAAAGTTATGAGAATTGATTGGAAAGTATTTAATACTTGGTTTCAAAAAGTAGAAGTCTCTTGGTTATAAAAGGAACGTGTTGGTCTAAACCATAAAGGGTTATAACGGCTTTATGGGAAGTTGGTTATAACGGCTTTATGGAAGGTTAAGAGAATGGTTTTCTCTAATAAAGAAATCAAAGAAATAACTTGTATTAAGGAAGGGAAAATTGTTTTAAAGGTACCAATTGCTTAGGGTTTTTAATAAAGAAGTCACTTGATTTAGAAGCCGGTAATTGTATTTCTAAAAAGGTATTGTGACTTCTCTTGAAAGGTGGATAGGACTTGATACTACGGCTGTTAGTATCGGGGAAGTTTTATTTGGAAAGGAGTCTTTTGAAAAGAATGTACGTACGTAGTACTTTGGCCTATTTAATTGAGGATAATTCTATTTGTGCCTTGATTAGTACTTTGGCTTGATTAATTGAGAATTAGTCTAAGTATGCCTTGATAAGTACTTTGGCTTGTTAAATGAGAATTATTCTATTTGTGCCTTGATTAGTACTTTGGCTTGAGTAATTGAGAATTAGCCTATGTGTGCTGGTGATAGCCTTTGAGTGCAAAGTATTATGTTTTATTACGTTGCCGCGACTCTCGGTTGGAGGGCCGGCTGTCTTGTTGTAAGTACTTGGACATACCGACAGTGATGTGGGATTCCACGGGTATGCTTCCGTTAATTGTAGTACTTGGGTTAAATTCTGATTTTTATGTAAGACACGGTAGTGCTTCTGTTTTGTATAATGGTCAGTTGAAATAGGGTAAGAGTATAAATGAGGGGCAAGCCCCAAGACGTTGTACCACCTTCTCCAGGGTAAGAGTATAAGTGAGGGGTAAACCCCCAAGACGCTGTACCACCTGCTTTATGTGTTGATTGTCGGCCGGTTGAGATAGGGTAAGAGTATAAATGAGGGGCAAGCCCCAAGACGTTATACCACCTTCTCCAGGGTAAGAGTATAAGTGAGGGGTAGACCCCCAAGATGCTATACCACCTGCTTTACCACCTCCTCCAGGGTAAGAGTATAAATGAGGGGCAAGCCCCAAGACGCTATACCACCTGTTTTGATTGGTATTATGGGCGTGAGACCCATGGTTATGTTTTACACTTATAGTCATTACGTGATGTGGGATTCCACGGGCAGGAGATATATGTATGTATTGTGTATGTGTACGCCGACAGTGAGGTGGGATGCCACGGGCGCGTCACATGGTTATATTTTACACTTATAGTTGTTGACAGTGATGTGGGATTCCACGGACACGCTTGATATTAGTGTGACTTGATCGCGTCCTAGATTGGGCCGGGTAGTAAATGTGCCCTCCTTTAAGGGCCGGATTATGCTTATGAAAGATAAGTAGGTTATATAGAAATGAACTTAATGATTTTTCCTAATCATGTGCGTAAGAATGTGGCTATAACCTTTATTGAAAATGGGAAAAGATATTGATGTGAAATTAAGTTCATAAGTGGTAATGACACGGCAGATCCGTATGTACTTTTATACTTGTCCTTGTCATTCTTTTGTACGATTATGATCATTGCTTATCAGACGTTATTTCTGCTCCATATTCGCACTGTTGTAATCGACTTTCTTCGGGCTGCGTTCATGCCCGCAGGTTTTAGGTACCCAGGCTGGTGATCCTTGCTCTTAGGATCTCGGTTCAGTCTTTGAGAGAAAGCTCCATTTGCTTCGGAGGCTTAGCTCTTGGTACGGTTTTCCCTGAGGTAGTAGATTCATGTATATTCAGGGGTATGGCGGGGCCCTGTCCCGCCACAGTCGTTATGTTAAAACTCTTAGAGGTCTGTAGTCACATATGTGGTTGGGCTTTAAGAACTGAGTTGTAAAGTTGTACTTTTGACTTTGTTTATATTATGGAAGGCGGCCCTATCGGCTAGCCTGTGTTGTTATATTGTTTACACCTGTGTTTATGTTGTGTATGTTCCGCTGCTATTCTCTGATGTATACCTGAACAGGGTGCCCAGGTAGGGCACCAGTCGCGGCCCGGGGTCGGGTCGTGACAATTATCCTTCCCCGCATACGGATAAGATGGCTTCTCATAAGCTCTTAATCGTGTTGTCTTAATCATAACAACCATACTTACTCCATACGGATCTCATCCGTACTATTCTCTTAAGCATACTACATAGCTTAATCTATTAACATAGTCTTCCATTAAGTCCCTTTATTAAGATTTCTTAAGGGTTCATTACCTTCTCAGACAACTCATCATCTCCTAATTATCTCAAATTAGTACGTAAAACCTTGATGAGAATTTATTAAACTGTTTCATATCTTCCCGATATCTATTTAGTCCTTACCAATTCTTGGTAATCCAAAATCATTCAAGACAACACACATCTGACAAACATACATAAATCTGTATAGCTGTACATCATTATACCAACTATACAATAAGTGTTACCAACCTGGATACGCAATCCACATAATCCTCCCTGGGCCACTGCTGCCTTTCTCATAGCTGCAATCAATATAACTCGTTAGGGAGAGACGACCCTAACAACACAGCTCTATCGCACGATCTTAGAGTGAGAAGAATGGAAACCAACCCTAAATGTCCTACAACCTCCTGGTTATAGATGTGGTGCACAACACACCGATAATCAAGACTCTACTAGACACGGTCTGTAGACACTTTCCGAGGACTAACTACTTTGATACCACTTTTGTCACGACCCGACCCCGGGCCCGCGACTGGTGCCCTACCTGGGAACTCCTCACAGGTATACATCAGAGAATAGCAGCGGAACATACAAAAACTCATAAGTACTAGACAGTAAATATCAACAGGCTAGCCGATAATACCACCTTCCGAAAAAAACATACATAACCCAAAAACAACAGTTACATCCCTTTTGTTTTTACAACCCAATCCACAAGATATGACTACAGACCACTAAGAATAACAACTGTGACGGGACAGGGCCCCACCATACCCCTGAATGTACAACAACCGACAATACCATGGATCTGAACTAAAGATAAGCCTCCGGAGTAATGGAGCTTCTCAACAGCTGAACAGTGATCCTAAGAGTGAGGATCAGCAACCTGTATAACTCTACCTGCGACATGAACGCAGCCCCCTGAAGGAGGTCAGTACAACAGGTACCAAGTATGTGAAATCGAAGCATCAGAATGAAATCATAATAGTCTAAAATAAAGTTGGGGACATGTATGATAACCACATTAATAGTACACTGTGCCTTACTAACAATGAGAGTAAACAAGAGTATACTTTACTGCATAAAACAGGAGGCTCATGATCAAATTAGGGCCACCCGCCCGTAGTATCATTAAGCAATCCTACTCCTGGGACTATTTCACCCGCATAGGTCTTGTGGACCCGCAATGAGGTCATCCGCCTCGCATAGTACTGGTCCGCCCCGCATAGGAGTATTTCACCCGCATGAGCCCTACAGACTCGCATGAGGTATTCCTCGCATCGTGGGGAGCAAATCCACGGAATATGCAAATTCCACAAGCCCGGGGAATGACCCCGTAATGAACCATATATCACTAGCACAACCGGCTATCATACATAACATAAGCACCATCGTCTTATCATACATAACATAAGCACCACCGACTTATCATAATTATCATAAGCAAGTTAAGACATCCCCTAACTTCTTATTAGCCTTAATTATCATGTACTCTCATTCTATTTAACTTAAGGCACTGACATGTAATTAGAAATCCGGGAATTTAACCCAAAGTACTACGTACTTTCGTTCCTTTAAAAAGAACCCTCTTTATATAAAAACCCCAAGATACTAACACCCGTAGTATCAAGACTTGTCTACTTTTCAAAACAAGTTACTACGCCTTTAGAAATTCATTTCAAGGCTTTGACACTGAGTAACTTCTACATTCACAACCTAGGCAACTCATGCCTATAAATCAAGTAGACACTCTCTTAACCTTCCATAAAGCCGTTATAACTCTTTATGTTTTAGACAATTACATTCTTTTTGAAACCAAGAGACTTATACTTTTAAAACCAAGTATCATATACTTTCAAATCAAGTTTCATAACATTCAGAATACTTCAAATCTCTTAACTTTAGAAATCAAGTTTCTTAACTTTAGAATAGTTCAAGTAATCAATACTTTTCAAACCAAGTATTCTATACATTTTCAAGTCAAGAAATATTTGTTTACCTTATTAGAATAAACCATTCTTTTAAATTTCCGTATAGTTGTTATAACCAACATACCATAAAGCCGTTATACTAACTTTATGCTTTAGAAACTAAGACATCTTTAACCTTTAAAAAGTGAGTTAATTCTCTAACACAACCAACTTGGACATTTTTAAACAAGTCAAGGATATCAAATGAAACTAAATTTATTTAAATCTCGTACGTCTACCGTACTATACATTTATAGCTACTCATGCTCAAGAGATAAGAAAAGTTCCACATACCTCTTCGACTTAATCCACTTGCCAAGTTGAATACGTCGCATGTAGAATGTCAACCTATAATGACCATAATACATCCATCAACTACTAGCTTTCAACGTAGAATATTCCTAAGTATAAGGACTCTTAATTCTACGGAAAATCGGGCAGCACTTCCTTTGTTTCTACGTACTTTTCCACCTTTTTCAAGGCCCGAAAATCAATAACAAAATGCCACATTTAAGGCTCAACAATCATTTAAACAAAGGGGATTACACGCCTAACAGGACGTGTAAAATTCTGTCCCACAATTAATATAAAATTGCCCAACAACTTAAGCCATTCTCGGCTACCATCAATATCAACAACAATGTCAATTTTCGTTCAATTCCTTTTTAATCAAAGTTGTTATTCCAACATGTTATATACATAATAACAATTACAATAACTATAAATCCTTTCTTCCTTAACATGCGACGATTGTATCTAACAATTAAATTGAATTACAAACTTAATGGCTAACATGTCCAATTTCGGTTTTCAACATGTTGACATGATCCAAATCTTTTCAAACTTCATAATATGTATCACATGATCATTCCTAACTTATCATAACATGGAATCTTTAATCACATTAAGAAGACGAAGATTTTACCTCAATAAGCCCTAATAATGTCCAAGCATAAAAGTCGATCCTTAGCAACTTTTATCTCCTATTCTTACGTTCCAATCCATTCCAAACACTCCTTAGAAGCTCATGACCAACTTCTCTTCAATTTCCAACTTCAAAGTTGAAGAACACCTTAGGTTTTCATCTTGCGACTAACGTGAAAACGTAGTTTTTCCGGGATCTTTCTATTGAGATAACCTTAGAATACCTTTAGGAACCTTGGGTTTGAATATTGGGAATTATGGACAACAATTGCTAAAAAATATTTCTTCCACAAGGCCTCATGGTCGAGAGCTCACTTAAGAGCAAGAACAAGATTTTCAAATTTTCTCTAAGTGTTGAAATGACCAAGTCTTGCACTACTAGTATAGATATATACTACATTCAAGGGTCTATATTAGAACATTTGTGTGGCTTGGATGAATTCATTTAAATATCAAGCTAAGTGGGCTCATTGACTTGGTCAATAATGTCAAGCCTTGGCCTTTCAAGACTTGGCCCATTCTTGCCCATTTTCATCCAAGCCCAAGTGTGGGGGGGGGGGGTGACACATGTCACCCTCCCATTCGTCTATAATTTTTCGTTTCCCGACATTTCAATAATTGGTCAAAATATCAGAAACCTCGTGGGCCCCACAAAAACGTAAAATTTCTCGGGTGGGCCACACGTATCCAACTCTGTAAATAAACTTCCACAGTTCCGATAAATTCTAAACGTCTCAAATAGCAAATTCGAGAACCCAATTCTCATTAACAAATACTTCTTTTTTCCGAGGTTCGGAAGATTTTTCCTTCGAAAAACAATTCTTTCTTTCGTTCAAATTTTTAACATCCTGATTCCTTACGTACATTCTTATATATATATCATGGAATAACGAGGTGTAACAACGATTTTTAAGACTAACTAAGGTTTTTGCACCATCGCATCGGTCAACCTTTAATCGCTGCAAGGCTCACTACGGATTTCACCCCAATCATTCTAATTATTTTCCAACTCATTCCATCCAGCTTCCAAACACTCATATTACATCCAAACATAACCTTTAAGTGTTGAAAATTACTTTAGGCATAAATAGAAGGTAACAATCCCATAGGACTTCACATCAATCTTACGGGTCAAACCTTAGCCGAGATACGAGGTGTTACATATAGTGTTTGAGATGGAAGAAATTTCTTGTTACCAAGCGGCTTGATGTGCTTCATGAGAGTCCCAAGTTTATCTGAGATAATTATTTCATAGACTCCTAGATCATGTCCGCCAAGTATTATCTTGATATCACTTTATTCTAGGAGTCCTGCCACATTTGTACTCTAAGATGGAACATGTCCAATAGACCTAGATCATTCGTCCGTTTCATTCATTTTGTCAATCATCAAAACATCTAAGGTTCAACAAATTCCCTTTTTGATGATGACAAACTCATGTTCCTTTGTGCTTTCTTTGTAACCTGTTCCAACAATTTCACAACCTACAAAATACCATATGAACCACTAAGATGAACCAAGTTATTAATATTGTGTTATAAACATTACACAATATACATCTCCCTCCTTTGGCATCATTAAAAAGTTGCTCTGTTTTAATAAATAATCCATTGGATGGCAGTCAATATAAAACTCATGGCCACTGGGCTATCACATGTACATATATAACATAAATAAGAGCTCAATTATGTATTATTAGGATATTTTAGTCAAGTAAAATAGACACACCTATGTATAAAAAAAGTAAAATAGACACAACTATGTATAAAAAAATGGATAGTTTCCATTAAAAGTGATATTGTTGTATCCGTACCAAGTTATCGAATCAAAACATGCTATTTTACAACATCAAAGTGAGAAGAAAATTGGTCAAACCATAAATAGAGGAAAATGACTGAAGGTGGAGGGACAACTTAAGGAGACCACGAAGAGGACTTGGAGCTAGAAGGGGGATCCTTTGACTAGGTCTTGTAAGGCCTTGGTTGTAACGTGTTATAATTTTGGGCGATAATTTAAACACCTAAACGAAGGAAATAGACCCGAGCATTGAGAATTTTTTTTATATTTACATATGCTAATAAGAGATTAGTATACAAAAGGATGTGGTCCCGAAATAATTTTGGATGCAACAAGTGTGACGATGAGAGTTGGAAATAATTTTTGTGTATGCTTAACAAGGTTATGAACTAGTGTCATATTACAAATTATGACGTTGAGTATATGAAGGATTTATAAATCATGAAGATTTAAGTGAATTGGGATCATGAATTAATTATGTGTAATTGATTAATTACGTGTGTGATTGATAAATTATACAAAGACAAGTCAATTGGGGGGAAAAGTAAGTGGCACGTTAGGGGGTTAAGTGGCAGGTCCTAAAGTGACTAAGGTGTATATTTTGATAGGTGAAATTACATATGTCTAAGGGGTGGGGGGAATCATTTTGTTCCTATCATTTAAGGAAATGAAAGTCGACTTCAAAATATCACATTTCAGAAATTTGTCTGGAATTCCAAATTCACTGCTCTTGTAAATAATTTCGATTGGACCCTTGGAACTTCTATGAAGGGAAAAGGTTTCATATAACATTATAGGGATTATTTGGAATGTTATACCCCGTATTTCCAGAGTATGTACGTGAGGGCGTACGTATAAAAGTTTAAAGCCTTGAGTAGGCAAAGTGGCTTGGCCGAATTAAATTTGTTCACAACACCCGTTTAGAGTCGTTTTCGACTAAACGCTTTTCCACGACTTCGTAGGGGAATTTCCGGCTATGACATTTTTAATTTTTACGGATTTTTCCGAGAGACGAAACATTTTGGACCAACAAGAGGGCGACACTTGTCACCCTCTCATTGGTTAGGCTTGACGAAAGGGCTTGGCGAAAGTGTGGTTGAAATAGTCAAGGGTTGGTAGGATATTTTTGTGTTAGTTGGTTAGGGTGCACTTGGCAAGATCTTGGCCCTACACTTGCTATGCACTTGGCAAGATCTTGGCCATTGGTTGGCCTTGGCTTGTCCTATAAATACCCACCTCTTTGGAAGACTTATTCATCCTAAAAATCTCTAAGTCTTGAAAGACTCTCCCCCCCTCTATTGTTTTCCCCCCCCATTTCGTGAGGCCCCCTTGGCCGAGAGTAGCGCCCCCCCCTCCTAGTAGTGTGGCCGTGGGGTACCCCCCCCCTAGCCTTGTTGCTTTCGTATAATACCCCCCTTTGTGGTGTAGAAATACTCTCAAAAGTATTGTTATAATGCCCAAATTACCTTAGCCATATACCTTGTTGTATTCTAAGGTTATACCTATACGAAAAGCCCAGAAAATACTATTATACTTCCGTCAGTCACAAAACCGAAACCCTAGGAAAATCTCCATAGTCCGTTGGAGTATTGTGTAGAAGTTGGTTAGAACTTCTAAGGGTGGTTTAGAGCGGGTTGGAGCGCACGGGGTTGGAGCTAAACGATTGCCCAGGATCGACTTTAACTAGGATAATTATGGGCTTATCGAGGTAATTATCTTGTCCCTCTATTGTAATTGGAAATTACATGATTGAATATATATAGTTGAAGTATACTATATAATAGAACTGAACGTAGTTATCGGCAATGTCTTTTGACTTAAGCCTGAATAAAACTTACGGCAATGTCTTGCGACTTAAGCCTGAATTTAAAGAGTACGAATCAGTAATTACATAGTCAGACATTAGAGACTTGTGTAGTAGTACCGTGGAGTAGAATTGTACAGTTAGGGTTAGATGTGTAACCCCATGGTTGGCTCAGAGCCTCGTTAGAGAGAGAGATTTGCGCATTATGCGGGGAGGTGCTGCCGAATTTTCGGTAGAATATTCTACGATGAGATCTAAATGTTAATAAGCGCCTTGTGGCCTTATAGGTTGATGTACTACGTGTGGCGCGATCTACTTGACTTAAGGAGTAGCCGACGGTTGGAAGTACTTGGAGCGTTTTGCTATTAGTCGATACTCGTCGCGAGGTATGTGAACCTCTTCCTATCTCTTCTAGCATGATATGTGTGAACTATGTAGTACGGTAGACGCATGCTAAATGTATTTGATTGGTGTAAAACATAAAGTGTTATAACGGCTTTATGGGAAGTTGGTTATAACAACTTTATGTTGGTAAGAAAATACATGTGGTTTTTAAAAGGTAACTGATTAGAACTATAACTGGCTTGTTATGTGTTAATAAAGAACTTGAAGTATTTCAAAAGATTTTTGAATCATTTTGAAAGAAGAAGTAATACTTGATTTTTGACAAACCTAAGAGTTATACTAGCTTTATGGGAAGTTAGGTATAACGGCTTAAGAATGTTTTACTGATTTCGGAAATCAGAATGTGTATCGACAAACCACTGCAGCGTTAATAAAAGGAAATGTTTTGACTAGTTAAGTATCATTAAAACCAGTAGAAACTTCCATCTGCATAGAAGCTAAGATAAGACAAAATGATATTTCCTAGATCACGGCTGCTGTAATAAGATTGTTATAAACAAGAATATCCTACTCACATATAAGACTTATGTTTCTCACATTGTTTAAAAGAGAATTATATTCTTAAATGAATAAGACCGTGAACTACGAAACCTTTCTAAAATAAGAAACGTGAACATTTGAAATTAGGCAAACTTGGACGTTTGGAAAATAATGTTGTTACTTGATTTTACGAAGGTAAGTGTTTTGGTTTATTTAAAAAGACAGTCACTCTATTTTATACTACGGGTATTGCGTGACTTATGTGAAAGCAACGGATCTTTTAAAAGATTTAATGTATGAAGTACTTTAGGGGTAGATACCCGAACTTGTTAGCTTAAAGTACCTTGTGTGTATGACTTGATTGTGTTGGTTTGTGATAGCCTTGTAATACTTTCTTGATGATTGATAAGTAAACATGTTAGGATGCTACGTGTGTTAGTATCTTGTGTGATCATGATGTAAGGGGGTCATTCTTGTTGTGCTTACGTTGTTAAACGTTAAGCCCGTTGTACTGTTATTGTATCACATACCCCTTTGACTTATTATACCGAGGGCTTGCCACCCTTGATGCGGGTCTTTACGGCCTATGCGGTCCTCGTGACTATGCGGAGTGCGGTAGCTCCAGGATTGATCATTCCGGGTGTTTAGCCCGACGGGGATTCCTACGCGGTCCGCTGAGACTATGCGGTCTTTTGAGACTATGCGGCCGCGGAGCCTAGGCGGATACCGAGGTTAGCCGCCGACGCGGGTATACCTCAGCGATGCAGGACCATGATTCGAGGAATACCTCACGCGGGTCCGTGTGACCTATGCGAGTCGCGAGTTCGAGTGGATAGACGCGCACATTGATATTGCGGGCGAGTGGCCGCCGACATGTGGTGCGGTCTAGAAAGACCTCGGATACGCCAGTGGTATTTTTGGTGCGTGGGTCTTAGTAGTCGGCTATGCCTTCGCACTTGCCCCGCACGGTTTTATTGTGATAACTTTGAGGCGTGAGTCCCCGACTTGACACGATTGTTATTTGTTGTGAATCGTAGTTTGCTTATCATACATGTCTCTGCTTTATAGACTATTATGATTTCATTTACGATTTTTAGTTTCACATACTTGCACTGTCAGATCGACCTCCTTCGGGCTGCGTTCATGCCGCAGTTGAGGTACACCGCCGTTGATCCTCGCTCTTAGGGTCACAGTCACTTTTGGGAAGCTCCGCTTTCTCCGAGGCTTATCTTGGTATAGTCCCCTGTTGTAAGTGCTTACATTCGTGGGGTATGACGGCCCCGTCCCGTCGTTGTTATCGTATCTTTTCTTAGAGGTGCAGAGTACCGCAAGGTGGTTTGTAAAAGGATTAAACTGTTCATTTGTAAAAGTTGTTAATTTTATACGAAAGGCAAGTTTTCTCGCACTATTGTTTTGTACTTCACTTGTTTCATGTATGTGTTTTATGTTCCCGATTACTGATGTTGTGTCACTAGGGTGCCCATGGTAGGCACGACCACGCCCCGAACGGGTCGTGACAAAAGTGGTATCGAGCGATTAATCCTCGGAAAGTGTCTACGCATCGTATCCAGAAGTCTTGATTATCGGTGTGTGCACCACACCAATAATCGTGAGGCTATAGGGTATTTAGGATTGGTTTCTATTCTTCTCACTCGAGATCGGGCCTTACAGCGGGGTTGGAAGTTGGACCCTCTGACGAAATTATTTCCCTTATCGTTATGCCTCCGCGTAGGGCAACCCGGGCCCAGGAGGGCAAGGCAGCCGAGGGAGCTGCGAGTTGAGTACAGAGGGTTACGTGGGCACAGGCCCAAACATCACCTGGGGTGGTGCTTCATTCGGGGAGTTTTGCGACGTCACTAACCCCAGCAGAGTTTAGCACGGCGGCGCTCATCGCGCCATGACATTTGAACCAGTTCGGCCCACGAGCGATGAATATAGATTTCAGGAGGCGACCACATTAACTATGGATTTGACTACCAGAGAGTATACCGATGTATCGCGAGTCTTGATGACTACCTAAGAGAAGGTTGTGCAAGAGTAATTCTTTAGTTGGGCTTGAGCATGGCCTGTGTACGGGCTTATGCGCAGCAGGCCGAGAAGCGTAGAGATCGACGGGTTAACGAGGCGACAGAAGGCGCCGAGCAAAGAAGGTCCTTTGGTAACTTTCGAGGCGAGTCACCTCACCAAAGAGATTTGATTACGCACGCCCACCAAGCAGAGTGGTCTTCCACGGATATCGGGATGTTCGAGTATGCAGGAGTTGGTCAACTCCGTGGCTTCCGGTTCACACATGATGCACGCCATCCCGGGAATGTCGTCTTTTAGTTAGTACTTGTTGTACTACGACCGCCGTGGTCCGATGTCGATAGAGTGTCCTTGTAGGAGGACTTAGCCTTCAGGATCGGTGGGTAGTTCGTCATCTTCCCTAGCTATGCGCCCTACGGGGCAGGTTTGATTAAGAACGACTAAGGGGAGTGAAGCAGTAGATATAGATATATCTTTAACCCTGTAGAGATCAGTATGTGTGATAAGGTGAGTATACCTTAAGTGCTATGTTCTGATAGCGGTGTGTTAGTTGTGTTTAGAAATCATGGTGGGTTAACCGAGTAAGATTTTGGGGGATAGATAAGGTGTGAGCCTTAGAATGTTTTACGTAGATACCTTAGAGGTAAGGCCATCTCGAGTATAGGTGTAGTGTTATGTTTGATCCTTATCAGAGTGCATGGTGCACGTGGGCTATGGTTGTGGGATAAGTCCCTGAGTAGCGTGATATGAAAGAGGTTAGTTGAGCTAAGAAGACCGCTAGGTTTTCGAAACGTGATTAGTAAGATTGTTCCTTCGGGGAGCTAGTTTTGTGCGCGTTGCCGGGTCGGGTTGAGGCCCCGTTGCGGGTCAACCCGCGGTAGTTTTGGTGGTGGTCGGTTGTGGTCCCGCCTTGTGTTAGGGTTGTGAGGGTGTTAGGCCCAAGTTTAGTTAACCAGCGTACGAACTCGTGGATGCGTTCGACCAGTGGTCGGGCCGATGGGGGCAGCCCATCGTGTTCTTCGGTCAGGACCGTTTACTTGGCTGTGTTGAGTTATCAGAAAGGTTGTAAGGCTGCACGGGGTGCCTACTTTCACCTTATGGCAGATAGTGGAGCCCAGGTTATGGCTGTTTTTGTTTCTGGAAGTTTTACCAGGCATGTGTTATGAACTCAAGTGAGTCTCAGAATCGCATTCGCCCTCGGGCCAGTGTTTGGATTTCAGGGATAGTTGTGGGGATTGTTGTCTCCTGTGGAGGTAGTGTTTAAGCTACCATTTCAATGTTCGGATGTTTCCTTATGAAGCCTTGTGGGGGCGGAAGGGTAAGTTGCCGGTCGATTGGTTCGATGTTGGCAAGGTTCAGAAAATTGGTTGATACGTGTTCAGCAGGATGTGGATAGGGTGAAGCTTGTCTAGAAGAGGTTACGCACTCGAGAAATCGTGCGGATAATCGGCACGACGACGCTTAGAGTTCGTGCCGACAATGGTCTTCTTGAAGGTACCACCCGGTTTGGGTGACGAGTTTTGGAAAGCAGAGGAAAACTTAGCCCGAGTTACTTGGGCCCTTTGAGTTCATGTGAAGAATAGGCCAGTTGCCTATATGTTAGCAATTGCCGTCCGGCCAGAGGCAAGACGTCCGGTCTTCGTATTGATATGATCGGGAAAGTATCGGAGATCCATCCAGAGTGTTCCCGATTAATGATGACCACGTTAGGGATAGTAACCCCGAAGTTTTGGAGACCGCCGACGTAACGTGGTAAGAGTTCGAGTGTACGACCTCCTCCGATCGCACGCCGGTACCATTTGTTGGTCGCGAGTGACACCGAACCTCGCGCAAAGTGACAAAAGTGGTATCGGTGGTATCGCGAGCATAGATGTGATCATTTTCTTTTGTGTAAAAGAGGTGCGAAGGAAGTATATTTTAGACCCGGTGAGAGGTGTTATGGTGATGTTAGAGGTGTTTCCTCGTGGACTTGGATGTGAGCTTTTTGCGCAAGTTGTTTCGTGGGCCATGTGTGGCAAGGATTGTTCTCGTAAGTATAGTAGTGAAGACTATACTGGCGCGTTTGTTTTGAGACTTAGAAAGAACATTCGGGACGAATGTTTCTAAGGAGGGGAGAATGTTATACCCCGTATTTCCAGAGTATGTACGTGAGGGCGTACGTATAAAAGTTTAAAGCCTTGAGTAGGCAAAGTGGCTTGGCAAATTAAATTTGTTCACAACACCCGTTTAGAGTCGTTTTCGACTAAACGCTTTCACGACTTTCGTAGGGAATTTCCGCTATGACATTTTTAATTTTTACGGATTTTTCCGAGAGACGAAACATTTTGGACCAACAAGAGGGCGACACTTGTCACCCTCTCATTGGTTAGGCTTGGACGGTAAAGGGCTTGGCCGAAAGTGTGGTTGAAATAGTCAAGGGTTGGTAGGATATTTTTGTGTTAGTTGGTTAGGGTGCACTTGGCAAGATCTTGGCCCTACACTTGCTATGCACTTGGCAAGATCTTGGCCATTGGTTGGCCTTGGCTTGTCCTATAAATACCCACCTCTTTGGAAGACTTATTCATCCTAAAAATCTCTAAGTCTTGAAAGACTCTCCCCCCCTCCCTCTATTGTTTTCGTCCCTCCCCATTTCGTGAGGCCCTCGCCGAGAGCGCGCCCCTCCTAGTAGTGTGGCCGTGGGGTACCCCCCCCCTAGCCGTGTTGCTGTGATATAATACCCCCCGTTGGGGTGTAGTAATACTCTCAAAAGTGTTGTTATAGTGCCCAAATTACCTTAGCCATATACCTTGTTGTATTCTAAGGTTATACCTATCTGAAAGCCAGTAAAATACTATTATACTTCCGCTACCACAAACCGAAACCCTAGGAAAATCTCCATAGTCCGTTGAGTATTGTGTAGAAGTTGGTTAGAACTTCTAAGGGTGGTTTAGAGCGGGTTGGAGCGCACGGGGTTGGAGCTAAACGATTGCCCAGGATCGACTTTAACTAGGATAATTATGGGCTTATCGAGGTAATTATCTTGTCCCTCTATTGTAATTGGAAATTACATGATTGAATATATATAGTTGAAGTATACTATATAATAGAACTGAACGTAGTTATCGGCAATGTCTTTTGACTTAAGCCTGAATAAAACTTACGGCAATGTCTTGCGACTTAAGCCTGAATTTAAAGAAGGGTACTGAACTGTAATTACATAGGGCTGTATTACAGTAGACTTGTGTAGTAGTACCGTGGAGTAGAATTGTACCCGTTAGGGTTAGATGTGTAACCCCCCCCCTGGTTGGCTCGGTAGCCGGCCTCGTTAGAGGAGGAGATTTGCGCTGTTGCGGGGGGGGGAGGTGCTGCCGAATTTTCGGTAGAATATTCTACGATGAGATCTAAATGTTAATAAGCGCCTTGTGGCCTTATAGGTTGATGTACTACGTGTGGCGCGATCTACTTGACTTAAGGAGTAGCCGACGGTTGGAAGTACTTGGAGCGTTTTGCTATTAGTCGATACTCGTCGCGAGGTATGTGAACCTCTTCCTATCTCTTCTAGCATGATATGTGTGAACTATGTAGTACGGTAGACGTACATGTGCTAAATGTATTTGATTGGTGTAAAACATAAAGTGTTATAACGGCTTTATGGGAAGTTGGTTATAACAGCTTTATGTTGGTAAGAAAATACATGTGGTTTTTAAAAGGTAACTGATTAGAACTATAACTGGCTTGTTATGTGTTAATAAAGAACTTGAAGTATTTCAAAAGATTTTTGAATCATTTTGAAAGAAGTAATACTTGATTTTTGACAAACCTAAGAGTTATACTAGCTTTATGGGAAGTTAGGTATAACGGCTTAAGAATGTTTTACTGATTTCGGAAATCAGAATGTGTATCGACAAACCACTGCAGCGTTAATAAAAGGAAATGTTTTGACTAGTTAAGTATCATTAAAACCAGAAACTTCCATCCGCATAAGCTAAGATAAGACAAAATGATATTTCCTAGATCACGGCTGCTGTAATAAGATTGTTATAAACAAGAATATCCTACTCACATATAAGACTTATGTTTCTCACATTGTTTAAAAGAGAATTATATTCTTAAATGAATAAGACCGTGAACTACTTAAACCTTTCTAAAATAAGAAACGTGAACATTTGAAATTAGGCAAACTTGACGTTTGGAAAATAATGTTGTTACTTGATTTTACGAAGGTAAGTGTTTTGGTTTATTTAAAAAGATCCACTCTATTTTATACTACGTATCATGTGACTTATGTGAAAGCAACGGATCTTTTAAAAGATTTAATGTATGAAGTACTTTAGGGGTAGATACGAACTTGTTAGCTTAAAGTACCTTGTGTGTGTATGACTTGATTGTGTTGGTTTGTGATAGCCTTGTAATACTTTCTTGATGATTGATAAGTAAACATGTTAGGATGCTACGTGTGTTAGTATCTTGTGTGATCATGATGTAAGGGGGTCATTCTTGTTGTGCTTACGTTGTTAAACGTTAAGCGTTAGATCGTTATTGTATCACATACCCTTTGACTTATTATACCGAGGGCTTGCCACCCTTGACGCGGTCTTTACGGCCTATGCGTCCTCGTGACTACGCGAGCGCGGTAGCTCAGGATTGATCATTCCGGTGTTTAGCCCGACGCGGGATTCCTATGCGTCCGCTGAGACTATGCGGTCTTTTGAGACTATGCGGGTTGCGGGAGCCTCAGCGGATACCGAGGGTTAGCCGCCTTCGACGCGGGTATACCTCAGCGATGCAGGACCATGATTCGAGAATACCTCATGCGGGTCCGTGTGTGACCTATGCGGAGTCGCGAGAGTTCCAGGATAGACGCGCACATTGATATTGCGGGCGTGGCGGCCGATCGTGGTGCGCGCTAGAAAGACCTCGGATACGATTTGTGGTATTTTTGGCATCGTGGTCTTAGTAGTCGGCTATGCCTTCGTACTTGCCCCGCACGGTTTATTGTGATAACTTTGAGGCGTGAGTCACGACTTGACATCGCTTATTTGTTGTGAATCGTAGTTTGCTTATCATACATGTCTCTCGCTTTATAGACTATTATGATTTCATTTACGATTTTTAGTTTCACATACTCTGCACTGCTGTTATCGACCTCCTTCGGGGCCGCGCTCATGCCGCAGTCGAGGTACACGATCGTTGATCCTCGCTCTGTGGTCACATTCAGCTGGGAAGCTCCGTTTCTCGGAGGCTTATCTTCGTATAGTCCCCGTTGTTGTAAGTGCTTACATTCGTGGGGTATGACGGCCCCGTCCCGTCGTTGTCGTATCTTTTCTTAGAGTGCAGTAATGCCAAGTGTGGTTTGTAAAAAGGATTAAACTGTTCATTTGTAAAAGTTGTTAATTTTATATGCCGAAAGGCAAGTTTTCCTCAGACTATTGTTTTGTACTTCACTTGTTTCATGTATGTGTTTTATGTTCCGCTGATTACTCTGATGTTGTGTCACTAGGGTGCCCATGGTAAGGCACCAGTCACGGGCCCCGGAACGGGTCGTGACATGGAACCTCCTTTAGTTTGCTTATTAACATAATCCAGTAAGCAATACACTTTTGTTCCATAATTTAACACGGTTCTGTGGATGTTCAAGCAACAACATCATTCAATCTGTTAGCAATAATTTCACTCCGAGTTATTAAGCGTGGTTTCAAGGTATGTTAAGACAAGTTATTTCTTTCTTTTGGCATGTTCTACGTATGAACTGTAACCGTGGTATTGTTCCATAATTTATTCTACTCCTAGAAGTTAATAATAATCATGTTATTGATTCATATGCTAAAATCATGTCTAAATAGTTTCTAAGTCCTTATTGAGGCATATAGAAAAGATGATGATATTCACAATGTTATCAAAGGTACAATGATAATATGTCACCCGTTGATGTTGGAATATGGTGTTACCATCATGCATTTTCATTTCTATTGCATTCATATATTATCCTGGACCACTTGTGCTACACACACTACTATATAGTAAATATTGTATATATGTAGGGGATATGGGGAAAGGGAATGCGTTATATGGCCGATATAACGGATGCCCACAGAGGTTATGCATGGTGAACAACCCTTGTGTGGCCAATATATGTATACCGCATTTGCATAACATTTAGAAAGATTATTTCCACAGTGGTCGATAATGAAATGATTCCCCAAAGGCTGTTATGGTAAGAAAGATTGCCCGATGAGGCTGAGGTATGTGCATACTGCATTATGCATAACATTTAGACATATTCATTAGGACCCTCAGAGGCAATTACTGTTTCTCAGCTATTTCCATTTCAGATTATGATACATCTCTGTTATGTTATTCGTTATGCCTAACATAGTCAGTACATCAGTCGTACTGACGTTCTTTTTGCTGGGGACGCTGCGTTTCATGCCCACAGGTTTAGTTAAAAAGAGAGGTGGTTCACGTTGGTAAGTTGCTGGTTCAACTGATGTTGGAGCACTTTATTTGTTCCAGAGTTGCAGTCTAGTATTGGTATGATATTGTTATGTCGTATACTCTTTAGAGGCTTATAGACATGTGTCCTATGCATAGTGGTTTGGTATGGCCTTATCGGCCTTGACGTTGTCATTTATATATGTATAAGTCGATTTTCTGGTCAAAAGCTTTCATAATCTTTTTCGGCTTAGTCCGTGCTTATTGTGATTATATGGTGATGGTGTGATTTGGGATACCCGACAGGTGAGATCCAGGCGCTCGCCATGGACCTCCAGTTTGGGTGGTGACATTGGTGTTATCTGTTCTCTCTTTATCCAGCGCTGCCTACAGACTTTGAATTTGAGCATTTTAAACCCTCATGCTCAAATTCATACTTAGGATGCAACATGTAGATGGAATCTTGATGAGCATCCCTTAGATCTAAAATTTCAGCTTCTTTAGCTGCCAGCTCTTCCTTTAGGCACATCAGCTCGACATCCGTCTCATCTGGAGGAGCAGGTTGATCAACATATTTCAACTCTCTAATGACACCCTTCATGGTCTGATACAAGTACCTTAATGTGCTCTATGATATCAACTAAGCAGAACCCGTAGGCTAGCATATGTTCTTTGTACCCTTGTTGGATAATTTTAATCATATGTTAAATCATAAGACTTCACAAGTTTATCAAAAACCTAATGTCAATGAGCTCTATCAACATCCATGCCTTCTTTTCTGGGGAGAATCATCTTGTGAACTGTAATGACCCATTTGGTCGTTATGTGCATTTTGACTATTTTACCCTCGTTGACTTGATTTCTGGAGATATCAGACTATTCTAATAGAAGTTGAGAAATTAGAACCTTAAAAAGTAAAAGTATTGACCAATAGTTGACTTTTGTGTAAACATATGTTTTTTGGATTTCTGTCGATTCCCTGAGGTCTAAAAGATCATGTATCACTTGGTGGGATAGTTGGTTTTGTTCTCGAGACCTCGGAGGTGTTTTCTTCTATTAGTTGGGAAGTTGGTTTAAGGCTGTTGGGGGTTCACCCAAAGAAATAGACATCCGATGGAAATTCTGAGACCGCGTGTGAGTCCGTAGCATATTTTTATATATGTGTTTTTATATAAAAATAGTCAAAATGCATATATAAATGGTCGATCATGGGCGTGAGTTCGTTGTAGCGGGCCTTTGGCCGCTATAGCGAATGCCAAGAAAACATTAGCTTTTTTAAGTGTGAAATAAACCCTTCATTTCCCACCTTCCCAAATATTTCTCCAAGGAAATCTAGGGCGAACCCAGGCACTTCTCAGAGGATTTCTCTCTGTGGTAAGTCTCTCAACCTAGTATTCACTATTTCAACATTCCTAAGCTTGATTCCTTGTTAGAAATACATTTTAATCTAGGAGGAACTATGGGTGTTGATAAAAACTTCATGGAAAGTGTTCTAGTATTTCTAAATGGACATTATTGGAGGATTTAACTATTATAAAGGAAGATATTGATTAGTTCATGGTTTATAGGCTTGAATCTTCCCTTATTCTTGATGATTTTGATTGTTGCAAAACTAGAGGTTATACCCAAATTGGGGGTTTGGTATTAATTGATGAAATTGACTTAATCTTGAGTTGTTTTAGCAAGGGATTAGTAGTATTGAACTCCTAGAATATTGAATTTCATATTTCACTTTTGAAATGACCATTATACCCCTATAAGATTGTTTTCCCCTTTCTCCCATAGTTGAGTTGGGTTCGAAGGATAGTTTAATGTTATGAGTGTTGTTAATTTTAGTCTCTAACTTAGATTTCGATAATATTAGAATTCGAGTACGAGTGTCTCTCATTTATCTTGGTATTATCATAGATAGAGTAAAGGACTTGACTTGATAATGATATTATGGAACATGTCCAATATACCTAGATCATTCGTCCGATTCATTCATTTTGTCAATCATAAAAACATCTAAGGTTCAACAAATTCCCTTTTTGATTATGACAAACTCATGTTCCTTTGTGCTTTCTGTGTAACCTGTTCCAACAATTTCACAACCTACAAAATACCATATGAACCACTAAGATGAACCAAGTTATTAATATTGTGTTATAAACATTACACAATATACATCTCCCCCCTTTGGCATCATTAAAAAGTTGCTCTGTTTTAATAAATAATCCATTGGATGGCAGTCAATATAAAACTCATGGCCACTGGGCTATCACATGTACATATATAACATAAATAAGAGCTCAATTATGTATTATTAGGATATTTTAGTCAAGTAAAATTGACACACCTATGTATAAAAAAAGTAAAATAGACACAACTATGTATAAAAAAATGGATAGTTTCCATTAAAAGTGATATTGTTGTATCCGTACCAAGTTATCGAATCAAAACATGCTATTTTACAACATCAAAGTGAGAAGAAAATTGGACAAACCATAAATAGAGGAAAATGACTGAAGGTGGAGGGACAACTTAAGGAGACCACGAAGAGGACTTGGAGCTAGAAGGGGGATCCTTTGACTAGGTCTTGTAAGGCCTTGGTTGTAACGTCTTATAATTTTGGGCGATAATTTAAACACATAAACGAAGGAAATAGACCTGAGCATTAGGAATTTTTTTTATATTTACATATGCTAATAAGAGATTAGTATATAAAAGGATGTGGTCCCGAAATAATTTTGGATGCAACAAGTGTGACGATGGGAGTTGGAAATAATTTTTGTGTATGCTTAACAAGGTTATGAACTAGTGTCATATTACAAATTATGACGTTGAATATATGAAGGATTTATAAATCATGAAGATTTAAGTGAATTGGGATCATGAATTAATTATGTGTAATTGATTAATTACGTGTGTGATTGATAAATTATACAAAGACAAGTCAATTGGGGGGAAAAGTAAGTGGCACATTAGGGGGTTAAGTGGCAGGTCCTAAAGTGACTAAGGTGTATATTTTGATAGGTGAAATTACATATGTCTAAGGGGAGGGGGAATCACTTTGTTCCTATCATTTAAGGAAATGAAAGCCGACTTCAAAATATCACATTTCAGAAATTTGTCTGGAATTCCAAATTCACTGCTCTTGTAAATAATTTCGATTGGACCCTTGGAACTTCTATAAAGGGAAAAGGTTTCATATAACATTATAGGGATTATTTGGAACCTCCTTTAGTTTGCTTATTAACATAATCCAGTAAGCAATACACTTTTGTTCCATAATTTAACACGGTTCTGTGGATGTTCAAGCAACAACATCATTCAATTTGTTAGCAATAATTTCACTCCGAGTTATTAAGCGTGGTTTCAAGGTATGTTAAGACAAGTTATTTCTTTCTTTTGGCATGTTCTACGTATGAACTGTAACCGTGGCATTGTTCCATAATTTATTCTACTCCTAGAAGTTAATAATAATCATGTTATTGATTCATATGCTAAAATCATGTCTAAATAGTTTCTAAGTCCTTATTGAGGCATATAGAAAAGATGATGATATTCACAATGTTATCAAAGGTACAAGGATAATATGTCACCCGTTGATGTTGGAATATGGTGTTACCATCATGCATTTTCATTTCTATTGCATTCATATATTATCCTGGACCACTTGTGCTACACACACTACTATATAGTAAATATTGTATATATGTAGGGGATATGGGGAAAGGGAGTGCGTTATATGGCCGATATAACCAGATGCCCACAGAGGCGGTTATGGATAGGAACAACCCTTGTGTGGCCAATATATATATGTATACCGCATTTGCATAACATTTAGAAAGATTATGCCCACAGAGGTCGATAATGAAATGATGCCCCAAGGTTAAGTTCTCAAGAGCTAAAGCAAACACCTTACTGGAAGCCGAGAGACACTTCATAAGGCAGAAGTCGAGGCAGAAACACTTGATTGGAAGTGATAGATGCTCCAAATACTTTCATAGCCTGATCAAGAGGAGTAATGTCAGGAACTCAATCAACTTTCTTGTTAAAGCCAATGGTACTATCACTACATCACCAGGAGAAGTTAGGAAGTTGCTTGTTGAATTTTACAAGGACCTTTTAGGTACATCCCGATCCACTACCAACTTCAATCCTGAAGTATTCAACTTTGGCCCGAAGCTAAGTGAAGAGGACAGACTACAGCTTTTGCATTTCATCTCCCCAAAGGAGATTTGGGAAGCTCTTTCTGATATAGGCAATGACAAGGCACCTGGATCGGATGGTTATTCGGCTGCCTTCTTCAAGAATAGATGTAGAGATGTGGGTCATGACGTTGTAAGAAGTGTTCAAGAGTTCTTCTCTTCTGGAGTTCTTTTGAAGCAGGTGAATCATACCATCATTACCCTACTACCGAAGACTGATCATGATCCTAAGGTAAATGATTTTAGGCCCATCGGATTGACTAATGTGGTCTATAAGATCATTACAAAGATTCTAGCTAACAGAATGGCAATGATTCTTCCTACTCTCATTGACAAATCTCAAGGGGCTTTTGTGAAAGGAAGAAACATGATGGACAATGTCTATGTGGCACAGGAACTTGTGAGAGGTTTTAATAGAGCCAGAGTCTCACCAAGATGTATGCTTATGGTGGACCTTCGGAAAGCATTTGATACAGTCTCTTGGAGTTTCCTTGAATTGGTACTAAGAAGTCTCAAATTTCCGGACAGATTTATAAGTTGGATCATGGAATGTGTTAGCTAAACCTCCTTCTCCCTCTCTATCAACGGTGAGCTACATGGATACTTCAAGGGTAAGCGCGGCCTAAGACAAGGTGATCCTATGTCTCATTCTCTCTTTATCTTGTGCATGGAATACCTCTCAAGGATGATTAAAATGAAGGCTGAGGCAAGAGCTTTCTCATATTATCCAAAGTGCAAGAGATTGGGCATTACTCATCTTGCATTTGCGGATGACCTCATGCTTTTTGCCAAAAGAGATATATCTTCAGTTGGGATTCTTATGAATTGTCTGGAGGAGTTGGAGGCTGTCTCAGGGCTAACTCTTAATCCGTCTAAATCCTCTGTCTACTTAGTGGGAGTGCATAATATAGTTCGTGACTTGATCTTGTCCAGAGTGGGATTCGCCATTGGTAGCTTTCCGGTACGATACTTGGGGATCCCTTTGTCCCCAATTTCAGTCTCGGAGGACCAATTTGCTCCATTCAGTAGCGCAATTTCGAATTACATTCAGAAATGGGGGCATCACACACTTTCTTATGCGGGTAAGCTAGAATTAATCAGGTCGGTTGTCCAAGGAGTTGAGAGCTTTTGGTTCAGGGCACTTCCTATCCCGGCCACAATTATCAACAAGGTACGGTCTGCATGTATTCAGTTCTTATGGGGAGGGAAACCACCAAGAGTCGCTTGGGATGTCATTTTCTTGCCTCAATCTGAAGGAGGCTTGGGTCTTATGAACATCAAGGAATGGAACCATGCCCTGCTATCCAGGACTATTTGGCAAACTCACACGGAGGCAGATTCTCTATGGGTCCAATGGATCAATAGCCACTATTTGAGAGGTATAGCAATTTGGGACTATGAGGTACGTCCTAGGGACTCCCCCGTATTCAAAAGGATTTGTGGGATCCGCGACAAATTTGTTTCTATCTTTGGTAGCCATGGTGACGCGATTGATGGCTTGGTAAAGTGTTGTACCAACGGAAAATATGACTCCAGCCTCGTGTATGATATCTTGCGCACTAAGCAAGTTAAAAAGCCTTGGATGTCACAAATTTGGAAAAGGCTTCATTCCACCCAAGTTCTCTTTCACTGTGTGGCTCAATTGCAGAAAGCGGTTAGCTACAAAGGAGACTCTTTCATATCTTAACTTGGAGGATAAGTCTTGCGGGTTCTGCAAGCAAACTAATGAAACAAGGGAGCACCTCTTCTTTTCTTGCCCCTACACCCGCTTGATTTGGAAGAGCATAAGAGATTGGTTGGGCATTAGAGGAGAGATGACAACTGTTGAAATCTCTCTTAAGTGGATTAAGAAAGATCACCGCGGGACAAACATCCGAGCCAAAGCTATCTTGCTTACCTTTTGCATAGTGGTCTATGAGATTTGGAGGGCAAGAAATACATTACTCTTTGAAGGCACAAGCTTTCCGGCAGAAGAGGTCATTGCAAGAATCAAAACAACATCTTATAGAGTTCTCTATGATTTTATCCCCTCTTGTAATGGCACCTTTGAGTGACCACCCCTCTCCTCCCCCATTTCTTGTTTACATTACGTTGAGGCTTGAGATCCCTCAATGACTGATTGAAAGCTCTCTTAAGTGGATTAAGAAAGATCACCGCGGGACAAGCATCCGAGCCAAAGCTATCTTGCTTACCTTTTGCATAGTGGTCTATGAGATTTGGAGGGCAAGAAATAAATTACTCTTTGAAGGCACAAGCTTTCCAGCAGAAGAGGTCATTGCAAGAATCAAAACAACATCTTATAGAGTTCTCTATGATTTTATTCCCTCTTGTAATGACACCTTTGAGTGACCACCCCTCTCCTCCCCCATTTCTTGTTTACATTACGTTGAGGCTTGAGATCCCTCAATGACTGATTGAAAGCTCTCTTAAGTGGATTAAGAAAGATCACCGCGGGACAAGCATCCGAGCCAAAGCTATCTTGCTTACCTTTTGCATAGTGGTCTATGAGATTTGGAGGGCAAGAAATACATTACTCTTTGAAGGCACAAGCTTTCCGGCAGAAGAGGTCATTGCAAGAATCAAAACAACATCTTATAGAGTTCTCTATGATTTTATCCCCTCTTGTAATGGCACCTTTGAGTGACCACCCCTCTCTTCCCCCATTTCTTGTTTACATTACGTTGAGGCTTGAGATCCCTCAATGACAACTGTTGAAAGCTCTCTTAAGTGGATTAAGAAAGATCACCGCGGGACAAGCATCCGAGCCAAAACTATCTTGCTTACTTTTTGCATAGTGGTCTATGAGATTTGGAGGGCAAGAAATACATTACTCTTTGAAGGCACAAGCTTTCCGGCAGAAGAGGTCATTGCAAGAATCAAAACAACATTTTATATAGTTCTCTATGATTTTATCCCCTCTTGTAATGGCACATTTGAGTGACCACCCCTCTCCTCCCCCATTTCTTGTTTACATTACGTTGAGGCTTGAGATCCCTCAATGACTGATTGTAGCCACTTTTCTTTTCGTTATTAGTAATAATATTTGCATTTACCTAAAAAACAATGATGCCCCAAAGGCTGTTATGGTAAGAAAGATTGCCCGATGAGGCTGAGGTATGTGCATACTGCATTATGCATAACATTTAGACATATTCATTAGGACCTCGAGGCACCATCGCTTTCGCCTATTCCGCTTGATTATGATACATCTCTGTTATGTTATTCGTTATTCCTAACATAGTCAGTACATCAGTCGTACTGACGTCCTTTTTGCTGGGGACGATGCGTTTCATGCCCACATGTTCAGTTAAAAAGAGAGGTGGTTCACGTTGGTAAGTTGCTGGTTCAACTGATGTTGGAGCACTCTATTTGTTCCAGAGTTGCAGTCTAGTATTGGTATGATATTGTGATGTCGTATACTCTTTAGAGGCTTATAGACATGTGTCCTATGCATAGTGGTTTGGTATGGCCTTATCGGCCTTGACGTTGTCATTTATATATGTATAAGTCGATTTTCTGGTCAAATGCTTTCATAATCTTTTTCGGCTTAGTACGTGCTTATTGTGATTATATGGTGATGGTGTGATTTGGGATACCCGACAGGTAAGATCCAGGCGCTCGTCATGGACCTCCAGTTTGGGTGGTGACATTGGTGTTATCTGTTCTCTCTTTATCCAGCGCTGCCTACAGACTTTGAATTTGAGCATTTTAAACCCTCATGCTCAAATTCATACTTAGGATGCAACATGTAGATGTAATCTTGATGAGCATCCCTTAGATCTAAAATTTCAGCTTCTTTAGCTGCCAGCTCTTCCTTTAGGCACATCAGCTCGACATCCGTCTCATCTGGAGGAGAAGGTTGATCAACATATTTCAACTCTGTAATGACACCCTTCATGGTCTGATACAAGTACCTTAATGTGCTCTATGATATCAACTAAGCAGAACCCGTAGGCTAGCATATGCTCTTTGTACCCTTGTTGGATAATTTTAATCATATGTTAAATCATAAGACTTCACAAGTTTATCTAAAACCTAATGTCAATGAGCTCTATCAACATCCATGCCTTCTTTTCTGGGGAGAATCATCTTGTGAACTGTAATGACCCATTTGGTCGTTATGTGCATTTTGACTATTTTACCCCCGTTGACTTGATTTCTGGAGATATCAGACTATTCTAATAGAAGTTGAGAAATTAGAACCTTAAAAAGTAAAAGTATTGACAAATAGTTGACTTTTGTGTAAACATATGTTTTTTGGATTTCTGTCGATTCCATGAGGTCTAAAAGATCATGTATGACTTGGTGGGATAGTTGGTTTTGTTCTCGAGACCTCGGAGGTGTTTTCTTCTATTAGTTGGGAAGTTGGTTTAAGGCTGTTGGGGGTTCACCCAAAGAAATAGACATCCGATGGAAATTCTGAGACCGCGTGTGAGTCCGTTACATATTTTTATATATGTGTTTTTATATAAAAATAGTCAAAATGCATATATAAATGGTCGATCATGGGCGCGAGTTCGTTGCAGCGGGCCTTTGGCCGCTATAGCGAATGCCAAGAAAACATTAGCTTTTTTAAGTGTGAAATAAACCCTTCATTTCCCACCTTCCCAAATATTTCTCCAAGGAAATCTAGGGCGAACCCAGGCACTTCTCAAAGGATTTCTCTCTGTGGTAAGTCTCTCAACCTAGTACTCACTATTTCAACATTCCTAAGCTTGATTCCTTGTTAGAAATACATTTTAATCTAGGAGGAACTATGGGTGTTGATAAAAACTTCATGGAAAGGGTTCTAGTCTTTCTAAATGGCCATTATTGGAGGATTTAACTATTATAAAGGAAGTTATTGATTAGTTCATGGTTTATAGGCTTGAATCTTCCCTTATTCTTGATGATTTTGATTGTTGCAAAACTAGAGGTTATACCCAAATTGGGGGTTTGGTATTAATTGATGAAATTGACTTAATCTTGAGTTGTTTTAGCAAGGGATTAGTAGTATTGAACTCCTAGAATATTGAATTTCATATTTCACTTTTGAAATGACCATTATACCCCTATAAGATTGTTTTCCCCTTTCTCCCATAGTTGAGTTGGGTTCGAAGGATAGTTTAATGTTATGAGTGTTGTTAATTTTATTCTCTAACTTAGATTTCAATAATATTATAATTCGAGTACGAGTGTCTCTCATTTATCTTGGTATTATCATAGATAGAGTAAAGGACTTGACTTGATAATGATATTATGATATGTGTCCATATGTGGAACGGTTGAAGGTTTGATATGATACACTTGATATTCTTATTGTATTGCATTCATCCTCATTTCCATGATATATTGATATTATCTGTGGTTGGCGTGATGGTGATAAATGAGAAGGAAATAATAGTGATTCTTTTGATATATTGATTGCGTAGCCATTCTATGTTGAGTGATATAGAATGGCTAGCGGGGTGTTCAGTTGAAGAGTCACTCTAGGCTGAGTAATATAGAGTGACTGGTATATGAAATTTGCGGGTCCCCCATTGGTCATGATTGTTGGTATGTAGAGATGGATATTGCTTGTGGCCATTGCATTGCATTGCATTACATATTTACACATCATCTCATTTATATACTTGAATCCTGACTTGATTCTCTATACTTGGCTGACTATTCTTGGACTGTGATATTACTTGTACCTAGTTGCGAGCATGTCTATATTTTAGTTTTTTCTTATAAATATGTTAGCTAATTGTTGTCGGCCTTTGATATCTACTAGTACATAGTGTTTGTACTGATACTACCTTGATGCATGCATTTGAGACTATGTATCTTTTAGACTTGTAGTTATTGGTAGTAGCTCTTGTACTATTCTAGACCATTTCCTTAGGGTGTTTTTAGTATTGTACTTCCGCACTTGATAGTATGGTATAACTTAGACTTCTATTTATTCTGCTTATTTACTTTATGTATTGATGGATTATTGGTTAATGAAAGGGTTCACCTATCAATTATGGGAATAGTAAGTGCTCACACATTCCCCGATTTGGGGAGTGATAAGTTGGTATTGGAGCCCTAGGTTACCCGATCTATAAGTACAAGAGCATGTCAGTAGAGTCTTGCGGATGGGTATGATGAGCTCCGTACTTATCTGCAAGAGGCTATGAAATATTTAGGAAACTTTGAATTCCTTCATTCTTTCGTGCTACTTCATTTAAATTGGTATTTAGTCGATTTTAATTGGTATATTAATTTATTTGTCTTATTCTATCCGGATAGTGGGAATTTGTGCTTCAATTCTTATACAATCAGGTTTTTTATGATGTGATGTGGTATGGTACGAGATGTGTTATCCTAATTCAGATTCGTGACCAAGTTCAGTTCTACCTTTGGCTTGAAGATTCAATTATGGAAGTTTTCTTGAGAAATGGGAAAGATGGTCACATGATCTCCATGTTTCCAATGTTGGGTTGTTCGAGAGCGGCAAAAATGCATTTATGGCTAATAAGAGTGATTTTGATGTAAAAATTCCTGTGAGCTCAAGGTGTCCATTTTGTCACGACCCGACCCCGGGCCCGCGACTGGTGCCTTACCCCGGGCACCCTAGTGATACAACATCAGAGAAAATCAGCGGAAATAAAAACATACACATGAAACAAGATATACAATAATGAAATAAGAAAATAGGCTAACCAAAACGGTTACCTTTCTGAATATATAAATAAAACTTGAACCCGAACAGTTACATCCCTTTTACAAACTCTGCCCACAACAGTACTACAGACCTCTAAGAATGTTATAACAACAACGACGGGACAGGGCCCCGCCATACCCCTGAATGTAAGTACCTACAACGACAGGGGACTATACCCAAGATAAGCCTCCGGAGAAATGGAGCTTCCCAAAACGCTGAACTGTGATCCTAAGAGCGAGGATCGACGACTGGTGTACCTCTACCTGCGGCATGAACGCAGCCCCCCGAAGGAGGTCAGTACAACAGGTACCAAGTATGTGAAACTGAAAATATCAGAAATGAAATCATATGATCTATATAAAATGAAGACATATATGATAACCAATTTACGATACACAATATGTAGCGAAATATGTCAAGTCAGGGACTCACGCCCTTAAAGTCATCACTCAAATATAACCATGGGTCTCATGCCCACAATATCAATCATGCCCGTGGAATTCCTTCCTCACTGCCGGCAGTCCATGATATAAAAGCACCAAGGAATACACATGAACACCAGGTCCCACCTGTGTCATAATAAAACCGTACGGGGTAAGTACGAAGGCATAGCCGACTACTAAAACCCACAGTACCAACAATGCTATAAAACTGTATCACGAGGTCTTTCTAGACCGCACCACATGATCGAAGCTGGCCACTCGCCCTCAGTATCAATGTGCGCGTCTAATCCTGGAACTTACCGCAGCTCCGCATAGGCCACACATAGGCCCGCATGAGGTATTCCTCGCATCGGGGGTAGCTAACCCGCGGCATCCTCCTGGACTCCCGCAGTCCGCATAGTCACATAGACCGCATAGTCACACAGACCGCATGAGGCATTCCTCGTGACGGATAATACACCGAATGATCAATCTCGAACTCCGCACTCCGCATAGTCACACGCATCGCATGAGGTATTCCTCGCGTCGGGGCGCTAACCCTCGGAATTTCAAGTCAGGGGTGTAAGTGATATAATATCAGCACAACTGCTTATCGTTAAACAACATAAGCACAACAAGGGAACCCCCTTTACACAAACGTTACAAGACACTAACACACGTAGCATCATAATATGTCTACTTATCAAACCATCTTACTACACTTTCCAGAAATCAATACAAGACTTTCATAAACAAATAAGTAAACCGTTCCTTCTATCTTCCTTAAGTCGTTATACCTAACTTCCCATAAAGCTAGTATAACACTTAAGCTTTTAAAACCAAGTATTTATTTTCTTTCAAAAATGGTTAATAACTCTTTTGAAATACTTCAAGATTCTTATTATTTAAAACTCAAGTCAAAAGACATCAAAGTAAAACCAAAACGATTTCCATACCTTCTTTTAAAACAAAGGCACTTTTCCTTTAAAATTCAAGTAGCAATATACTTTTTAAACCAAGTGTCTTACTCTTTTAAAAACAAGTAACCTATACCTTTAAGTCAAGTTACTTCTCCTTTCCCAAAATCAAGTTCTTTATAAGTCAAGCTATCATTTTAAATCCAACGATAAAACCATTCTTATTTTCGAAATCAAGATAACTTTATTCTTTAAAAGACCACACACCTATTACTCATGAGTGAGGTTTTACAACTTTTTAACCTAATTCAAGTCCTTAATATTTCATAACAAGTCACTTAACTTTGGAATCAAGTCAAGGACACAAAAGGAAAGTCAAATTCCTTTAAACACACGTGCGTCTACCGCACTAAATATATTTCACAAATATCATGCTTTTAAGGATAGAAAGAGGTTCACATACCTCGCGACGATTATCGACATTTAGCAAAACGCTCCAAAGTACTCTAACCTTGCTCGCCTTTTCCACCCTTCAAGTAGGATACGCTACTCGTAGTACTTCAACCTATAAAGGCCACAAAACGTCTATCAACCTCTAGATCTCTTCGTAGAATAATTCTAGATACAAGATTCCTTATTCTACGGAAAATTCGGCAGAACCTCCCCCCCGCAACCACATAAATCTCCTCCTCTAACGAGGCCTGCTACCAAACCAACAATCCCAGGGGGGGTTACACGTCTAACCGGACGTGTACAATTCTACTCCACAATAATACTACAAGTCTACTGTAAATACAGTCCTATGTAAATACGGTTCAATTCTTATCCATATTCATTCTTCATACAGTATACTCAACTATACATTACTACAACTTGTAATATCCAATTACAATAGGGGGACAAAGATCATTACCTCGATAAGCCCAAAATTATCCAAGATATAAGTCGATCCTGAGCAACGTTTAGCTCCAATTCCTGACGCTCCAACCCGCTCCAAGAAACCCTTAGAAGTTTCCAAACAACTTCTCTTAACACTTCATCTAAGCTATGAAGATTTTTCTAGGGCTTCATTTTGCGACTATTGGAATAAAGTAGTATTTTTCCGGGCTCTAAGTATTTGAAATAACTTTGGAAAACTACTAGGAATACTAGGCTAAGGTATTTGGGACTATACCAACACTTGAAGAATTTCTCTACAAAGGGGGGGGGGGGGGATTTCGGACGAGAGCTACACAAGAGGGGGGGGGGGATTTTGTGACTTAGAAACATGTAAGTGGATGAAGAAGTCTTGAAATCAATGGGGTATTTATAGGAAAATCAATGGCCAAGATCTAGGAAAGTGTGTGGTGAGGATGGGGTACATGTGTGTGAGTAGTTGGCCAACCATTTGTCCACCATAACAATGGGACAAGTGGCCACCACAAAAATGGGCCACTTGTCCACCAAGAAAACGTCCAACACTCCACAACACCTACCACACGGCTCATGGGGGGTGACACGTGTCGCCCCCCTACTCGTCCAAAATATTCCGTCTTCCGAAAAATATCTGTAATGCCAAAAATCCGAAAAAATAAAGTGGGCCCCACAAAACCGTAAATTTCCTCCCGTGGGCCCCACGTGACCAATTCTGGAAATAAAATTTCATAATTCTTAAATATTCCAAAAAGTCCGAATACCAAATCTGGGAATCCAATTCCCATTAATGAACCTTTTTCCTTCACAAAATCCGGAAACTTTTCCGTCGAAAAATCACATCTTTCTTCCTTTCCAATTTTAATGTCGTATTTACGTACGTACGTCCTCATATACATACTCTGGATATATGGGGTGTAACATTCTTCCCGCCTTAGAAACATTCGTCCCGAATGTTCCTTCTAAGTCTCTAATCATACAAGCGCCGGTATAGTTTTCACTACTATACTTACAAAACCAATTATGCCACACATGGCCATAATATAACATACGCGCAAAACTCAATCCAAGCCAACGAGGAATCACCTCTAACGTGTATAACAACACAAAAACTTCCACCCATGGTCCAAAGGATACTTTCTTCCCCTCTTCACTTATAAAAAGGACACTTCCATCGCCTTAACATATCTTAGCCTCTTTTCTTACTCGTCGTACCTTCCTCGTACACTCAAACTCTTCCTACTATACGTACCACATTTTTGTCATTGCCTCAGTTTCCAAAATCTCGGGGTTACTATCTCTAACTTGGTCATCATTAACAGGGAACACTCTGGATGGATCTCCGATACTTTTCGAAACATAGTAACCTGGGAGACCGGACGTACTGTCTCCTAAGTCGGACGGCAGTGCTAACTTATAGGCAACCTGACCTATTTTACAAATGATCTGAAAATGCCCAAAGTACCTCGGGCTAAGTTTCCATTGCTTTCCAAATCTCGTCACACCCTTCCGGGGTGGTACCTTCAAGAAGACCCACCGTCAACCTGAACTCCAAGTGTCGACGCCGATTACCCGCACGACTCCTGTTGACTCTGAGCTGCTAAAAACCTCTTCTGGATAGGCTTCACCTTACCCACATCATGCTGAATCAAGTAGGGACCAACTATCTGAACCAATCGACCGGCAACCTACACTTCCGCCCATACAAGGCTTCATAAGGCACCATCCGAATACTAAAATGGTAGCTATATAATACTCACTCAACAAGAGGCAAATAATCCTCACAGCTACCCCTGAAATCAAAACACCGGCCCGTAACCTATCCTCAAATGTCTGGATAAAACACGTTGTTCGCCCGTCGGCCCGAGGGTGAATGTCATACTGAGACTCACCTGAGTTCCTAACCCGCCTGGTAAAACCTCCCGAAAAAGAAATAGCCATAAACTGGGCTCCACTGCCTGCCATAAAATAAAAGTAGGAACCCCGTGCAGCCTTACAACCTTCCTGATATACAACATCTCGCATAACCCTCCGCCGAGTAAATACCCGACTAAAAGACAAGATGGGCTGACCCCATCGCCCTACTACTCGGCCTGACGCATCCACAAACTCGCACGATGGTTACCTAAACTGGGCCTAACACCTCGTGACTTATCATCTAATGACCACCTCAACCGACCACCACATTCGGCCGCGGTTGACTCGCGATATGGCCTCAACCCGACCCACTTCGTACTAAACTCTCGTTCCCCGATCCGGAACAATCTTACCAGTTCACGTCATGAAAGCTACCACTTCCATCTCACACTACCCATGGAATTATCCCACAAATACACCACGTATACCGAGTACTTCGACAAATACCAACCGAAAAATCATCCACTCAGGACGGCCTTGCATCCAAGGTCCCAACTGTTATAAATTCTAAGGCTCCCCATTTTCTCGTCCCCAGACTTACCCTTTACAACTACCCATGTTTTCTAATCACAACTTACACAATGCTAACCGAACATAGCACTCCACATGTATCTACCATAATGACCTAAACAAGTCTCTTAAGGCTGAAGATATATCTGTAACTACTGCCTCACTTTTCCTTTGCCGCTCTAATCAAATCCTGCTCTGCTGGGCGCATAACTACAGACGGTGATGAACCAGCCACTGATTCCGAAGGCTGAGTCGTAACATCCGCGCCACCTCTGTTCGGACAATTTCTCGCACAATGGCCCTGCTGGCCGCAAGCCTAACAATCTATCTAAGTAGTACGACACTCCCCAAAAGAACACCTACCACAACGGCCATACCGAGGTGGGGGTGGCCTCTCAGCTAACACCCTTCCTCTCCGACCCACCGACCGCAGAATCGACTTGGTAGGCTAAGTCATCCCACTGTATCCTCTTACTAGGACATTCTCTCTCACACGGCTCTCGACGGCGGTAAAACAAGCATTAGTAAAAGACGACATTTCCCGAGATGGCGTCACCATAGTGAACACCGAGGGAAATCAACTGGGCCGGGAACCTATGTAAATCGTGAACCGTAACCACGGAGTTCGACCAACTCCTAAATACCCCGAAGGCCCCAAGTCGCGAGGACCACTCAGATCGGCGACGCGCATGCTTCCCCGGATAGTTCCCATGAATCAAACCTGCCGATCGCAGCACCACGCGCCGATGCGAACCTAAGACCACCGATTGTGTCTCGAAGCCTTGATCATTCTCATGATCCGTCAGAATCGTCGAATAAACTCCCGAGACCTTCTCGCCTTCCGATCCACGTAACTCGGGTGGATCGCAACTCAAGAAGTCCCAAATCTCAACTATCGGATCTAGGGTGAATCATCGTACTACCGCAACCTCCGACTCGCCCGTTCTCATTCCGACCACGGACTAGCTAGTAATCGCCATCTCCTTGTAACTCATATCCTTTGTTCTGGCCTTGGGCCAAGACTCAGTATCGTGGTCTCTGTAGCTACCGCACGCTCTAAACTCTCTTGGGGCTAGCGGCGCAGAACTCCCGAATGAGCGTTGTCTCGGATAATGACTGGCCCGTGCCTCGTAACCCTCGTGCTCTACTCGCAGCCTCCTCGCTGCCTTGCCCTTCGGGCTCTGGTTGCTCTGCAGAGGCATAACGGGTGAAAAGAATACGTCGAGGAGTCCAACTTATAACACGGCTCTAAGGCACGATCTCGGAGTGAGAAGAATGGAAACCAATCCTAAATATCCTGCAGCCTCACGATTATAGGTGGTGCACAACACACCGATAATCAAGACTTACTAGATACGGTCAGTAGACACTTTCCGAGGATTAAGCGCTCGATACCACTTTTGTCACGACCCGACCGGGCCCGCATCGTGCCTTACCCCTGCACCCTAGTGATACAACATCGAGAAAATCAGAAATAAAAACATACACATGAAACAAGATATACAATAATGAAATAAGAAAACAAAGCAACCAAAGCGGTTACCTTTACGAATATATAAATAAAACTTGAACGAACAGTTACATCCCTTTACAAACTACGCCTGGCAGATTACTACAGACCTCTAAGAATGTTATAACAACAACGACGGACGGGGCCCGCCATACCCCGAATGTAAGTACTCTGGCGACGGGGACTATACCCAAGATAAGCCTCGGAGAAATGGAGCTTCCCAAATCTTTGAGCGTGATCCTAGGCGAGGATCGACGATCGTGTACCTCTACTGCGGCATGAACGCAACCCCGAAGGAGGTCGATAACAGTACCAAGTATGTGGCGAAAATCAGTAAATGAAATCATAATGATCTATATAAAGCAGAAGACAAATATGATAACCAATTTACGATACCTGATATGTAGCGATCATGTCAAGTCGTGGACTCACGCCTTAAAGTCATCACTCAAATATAACCATGGGTCTCATGCCCACAATATCAATCATGCGTGGAATTCCTTCATCGCTGCGATCCATGATATAAAAGCACCAAGAATACACATGAACACGGGTCCCACTGTGTCATAATAAAACCGTACGGGGTAAGTACGAAGGCATAACCGAATACTAAAACCCACAGTACCAACAATGCTATAAAACTGTATCACGAGGTCTTTCTAGACCGCACCACATGATCGAAGCTGGCCACTCGCCCTCACTATCAATGTGCGTGTCTAATCCTGGAACTTACGCGACTCGCATAGGCCACGCATAGGCGCGTGAGGTATTCCTCGCGTCGGGGGTAGCTAACCCGGCATCCTCACGGACTCGCGATCCGCATAGTCACATAGACCGCGTAGTCACCGCGGACCACGTGAGGTATTCTCGCGTCGGGATAATACACGGAATGATCAATCCTGGAACTCCGCGACTCGCATAGTCACGGACCGCGTGAGGTATTCTCGCCGCGTGAGCGGCTAACCTCGAAATTTCAAGTCGTGGTGTAAGTGATATAATATCGACAATCGCTATCGTTAAACAACATAAGCACAACAAGGGAACCCCCTTTACACAAACGTTACAAGACACTAACACACGTAGCATCATAATATGTCTACTTATCAAACCATCTTACTACACTTTCCAGAAATCAATACAAGACTTTCATAAACAAATAAGTAAACCGTTCCTTCTATCTTCCTTAAGTCGTTATACCTAACTTCCCATAAAGCTAGTATAACACTTAAGCTTTAAAACCAAGTATTTCTTTTCTTTCAAAAATGGTTAATAACTCTTTTGAAATACTTCAAGATTCTTATTATTTAAAACTCAAGTCAAAAGACATCAAAGTAAAACCAAAACGATTTCCATACCTTCTTTTAAAACAAAGGCACTTTTCCTTTAAAAGTCAAGTAGCAATATACTTTTTAAACCAAGTGTCTTACTCTTTTAAAAACAAGTAACCTATACCTTTAAGTCAAGTTACTTCTCCTTTCCCAAAATCAAGTTGTTTATAAGTCAAGTTATCATTTTAAATCCAATGATAAAACCATTCTTATTTTCGAAATCAAGATAACTTTATTCTTTAAAGACCACACCATTACTCATGAGTGAGGTTTTACACTTTTTAACCTAATTCAAGTCCTTAATATTTCATAACAAGTCACTTAACTTTGGAATCAAGTCAAGGACACAAAAGGAAAGTCAAATTCCTTTAAACACACGTGCGTCTACCGCACTAAATATATTTCACAAATATCATGCTAGAAAGGATAGGAAGAGGTTCACATACCTCGCGACGATTATCGACAATTAGCAAAACGCTCCAAAGTACTCTAACCTTGCTCGCCTTTTCCACCCTTCAAGTAGGATACGCTACTCGTAATCTTGACCTATAAAGGCCACAAAACGTCTATCAACCTCTAGATCTCTTCGTAGAATAATTCTAGATACAAGATTCCTTATTCTACGGAAAATTCGGCAGCACCTCCCCCCCGCAACCACATAAATCTCCTCCTCTAACGAGGCCTGCTACCAAACCAACAATCCCAGGGGGGGTTACACGTCTAACCGGACGTGTACAATTCTACTCCGATAATACTACAAGTCTCAGTAAATACGAATCCTATGTAAATCTGATTCAATTCTTATCCATATTCATTCTTCATACAGTATACTCAACTATACATTACTACAACATGTAATATCCAATTACAATAGGGGGACAAAGATCATTACCTCGATAAGCCCAAAATTATCCAAGATATAAGTCGATCCTGAGCAATGTTTAGCTCCAATTCCTGACGCTCCAACCCGCTCCAAGCAACCCTTAGAAGTTTCCAAACAACTTCTCTTAACACTTCATCTAAGCTATGAAGATTTTTCTAGGGCTTCATTTTGCGACTATTGGAATAAAGTAGTATTTTTAAGACTCTAAGTATTTGAAATAACTTTTGAAAACTACTAGGAATACTAGGCTAAGGTATTTGGGACTATACCAACACTTGAAGAATTTCTCTACAAAGGGGGGGGGGGGGGATTTCGGACGAGAGCTACACAAGAGAGAGGGGGGGGGATTTTTGTGACTTAGAAACATTTAAGTGGATGAAGAAGTCTTGAAATCAATGGGGTATTTATAGGAAAATCAATGGCCAAGATCCAGGCAAGTGTGTGGTGAGGATGGGGTACATGTGTGTGGGTAGTTGGCCAACCATTTGTCCACCATAACAATGGGACAAGTGGCCACCACAAAAATGGGCCACTTGTCCGCGGCGCGTCAACACTCGCAACAATCGGCCCACATGGCCTCAAGGGGGGGGGGGGTGACACGTGTCGCCCCCCTACTCGTCCAAAATATTCCGTCTTCCAAAAAATATCCGTAATACCAAAAATCCGAAAAAATAAAGTGGGCCCCACAAAACCGTAAATTTCCTCCCGTGGGCCCCACGTGACCAATTTTGGAAATAAAATTTCATAATTCTTAAATATTCCAAAAAGTCCGAATACCAAATCTGGGAATCCAATTCCCATTAATGAACCTTTTTCCTTCACAAAATCCGGAAACTTTTCCGTCGAAAAATCACATCTTTCTTCCTTTCCAATTTTAATGTCGTATTTACGTACGTACGTCCTCATATACATACTCTGGAACTACGGGGTGTAACACATTTGATCCTCGAGGTGATAAGATCGGGGTTCTGAAGTGGTTTGATCTAGGGGTGTACAAAACAGGACCGGACCGGAAAACCGGACCAGCACCGGACCGGAATGGACCGGACCGGACCGGAATGGACCGGACCGGACCGGACCTGTAGATTCTGGTCCGGTCCCCGGTCCTTCAAAATAAGGGATTCCGGTTTTCCGGTCCGGTCCGGGTAATAACCGGAATTTTCCGGTCCGGGTAAAAATCGGAATTTTCCGGTCCGGACATGAATGGACCAGAATCCAGCCCAATTTTTTTTTTAAATTTTAATAATTCTCTCCTAATTTTTTTCAGCCCAATCCAGCCCAAAGGCCTTGACCGGTTGCCCTCATTTCTATAAGACTACAACTTGTCAATAATTAACCCTATTTCCTCATTTCTTCACAAGTTCACAACTTCATTGTCTTCAGTCTTCACATCGTGATTTCCATTACCGCCAAGAACCCCCAACTCCCAAGAACCCATTTCCAGTCTGCCACTAATCCTCCACACCCTCCCCTGCACAACTTGACATCCACATATCGCCCGTCGACCATACCCTGCCCTGCTGTGTCATCACTCACCGCCAATGCGCCACCCCCGACTCTTCCCTGCTGCGTCACCACTCGCCAGTCGACCATATAACTCCGATGACTGTTGTCCCGCCACAACGGACTCTTATTCTTGTAATGTAAGAAGCTTAATTATTTTACTCTATTTTGTGTGATTTGATGTTATTAATTAATGTAGTCTGTTATCTGTAGACATGCTGCAAGTGTAGTCTTGATATTTATTTTTGTCGAATCTGAATGCAGTGTACTTTCGTCGAATCCGAATACAGTGTATTTTTGTCGAATCTGAAATTCTGAATACCGTGTCTATTTTTGTTGAATCTGAATGCAATGTCTATTGGCTATTGAAATGGATAATTTGATCCTCATATCACATATATTGTTCATGTTTATTGTAGCCTTGATATTTATTTTTGTCGAATCTGAATGCAGTGTATTTTTATCGAATCCGAATACAGTCTATTTTTGTCGAATCTGAATACGGTGTCTATTTTTGTCGAATCTGAATGCAGTGTCTATTTGTCTATTGAAATGGATAATTTGATCCTCACATCACATATATTGTTCATGTTTATTGTAGATGGAAAGCTCTCAATCCAAAAGGGAATCTAGCTATTCTTCGGAAACTATACAAACACTATCGGAAGCGGAGATTGAACAATTACGCAAGTCCTTACCTCCGGATAAGAAGTTAAAAGAGGGAATATTATATCAGTTTAGAACAAAAACTAAGAGGAAAGCCGCTTATTGGGACTATTACATCGACTACATTGAGGATGGGAAACTACGAGCTGAATGTAAGTTCTGTGATAAAACTTTTGCTGCTGATTCAAATGTTAATGGTGCAAAAAATGTTAAAAATCATTCGGAAAAATGTCTTGGTGTTCCTGCAAATAAAGATAAGGGTAAAAGAAAACAATCTGAATTATCTTTTGAGAAAGAAACTGATACTGGGACTGGGACTGGGAAATTGAAGTATGGTGTCACGCCCCAACCTCGGGCCCACGACTGGTGCCTTACCCCGGGCACCCTTAGTGATACAACATCAGAGAAAATCAGCGGAAATAAAAATTCTTAAACATGGAACAAGATAAACAAGAAACAGGCTAACCAAAACGGTTACCTTTCTGTATATAAATTAAAAACTTGAACAGTTACATCCCTTACAACCCTGCCCACAACAGTACTACAGACCTCTAAGAATTGTTACCACAACTACGACGGGACAGGGCCCCGCCATACCCCTGAATGTAAGTACTCAACGACGGGGACTATACGAAAAGATAAGCCTCGAGAAGCGGAGCTTCCCAAAGCGAATCGTGATCCTATGGCGAGGATCAACAACCGGTGTACCTCTACTGCGGCATGAGCGGTCCCGAAGGAGGTCGATCTAACAGTACCAAGTATGTGGCCCGAAAATCACGTAAATAAAATCATAGTAGTCTATATAAAACAGGAGACATATATGATAACCAAACTACAGTACACAATATGTAAGCAGTCATGTCAAGTCAGGGACTCACGCCCTCGAAGTCATCACTCAAATATAACTATGGGTCTCACGCCCACAACATCAATCATGCCCGTGGAATACCTTCCTCACTGCCGGCAGTCTACGATAACAACACCAAAGAGTATACATGAACACCAGGTCCCACGTGTATTAAAAAAAAACCGTCTGAGGGAAATGCGAAGGCATAGCTACGGATCCAACTGCATCATCAATGGATCGGGAAAGTCGAAAGCGGCTACGGAACCTACCGTACCAATCAATACTAAATAACTAACTCACGAAGGCGACGGGGCAGAAATCTGAAGGCCGACTACGGATACCTACCACGCCACGTGGCGGCGGAGGCAAATCTGAACCAACTACCGGATACCAACGTAATCACGAGACCGTCACAAAACTGAGCAGGCAAATCGAAGGCTAACTACCAGATACCAAAGCCGAATCAACCACGACCGGGGCAAGTACGAGAGCCAACTACCAGATACCAAAGCCGAATCAGTAAAACCTCATGGAGAGCTAGTCCATGGAATAATAATAATGGAAGCTTACCCGTGGAATCCTCCGTCACTGCCGGTACATCCAAGTAAGTTCATAACAAGTCAGCCGACCCTCAATCGAGAGACGCGGTGGTATAGAAATACAATACTTGCACAACAAAGGCTATCACAACCAGCATAGGCAAGTTCAACATACTCTTAGACTTCCATTAACATGTAATTTGATTCACCATTTATAAAAACTCAAGTACTCCATTTTATGCCAACAAATCCGGGTTTTAACCCTAAAGTACTACGTACGTTAAATTCTTTCAAAAGATCCATTTCTTTTACAAAGGTCACACGATACTCGTAGTATCAGAATAGAGTGACTATCATTTTGAGTAAACCAAAACAATTTCCATACTTTCTTTTAAAACCAAATTAAGACAATACCATGCCTTCTTTTTAAACCAAATCACTTCTCCTTTTAAAGTCAAGTTGCCATTTTAAATCCAATGATAAAACCATTCTTTTGTTTTCATAAAGTCGTTATAACTAACTTCCCATAAAGATATTATAACACTTTATGTTTTAAACCAATTAAAGACAAAACCATGCCTTTCTTTTAAACCAAAAACTCTTCAATTCCTCAAGTCTCTTTTCTTTTAAAAATCAAGTTCCTTACTTTGGAATTTTAAGAAAATTAATACTTGTTTATAATGATTCTTATTAAAGCAGTCATGATCTAGGAAATGTAATACAATTTTGTCTTATCTTAGATTCTATGCAGATGGAGGTTTCTACTTGTTTTAATATAATTAATTGTCATTACTTTTTCCTTTATTAATGTTGCAATGGCTTGTTCGATAGTTATTCCCATTTTCGAAATCAATATAACTTATCCCTTTTCTTTTTAGACCAAATACTCATTACTCAAGAATGCGGTTTCATAACTTTTTAACACAAACTAAGTCCTTAATATTTCACATCAAGTCATTTATAAGTCAAGTCTCTTATCTTTTAAAATCAAAAAACCATTCTTTTATTTACATAAATTCGTTATAACCAACTTCTCATAAAGTCGTTATAACCCTTTATGTTTTAAACCTACTAAATTCGTTTAACACATGTACGTCTACCGTACTACATAGTTCACAACAATCATGCTAGAAAGGATAGGAAGAGGTTCACATACCTCGCGACGATTATCGACAATTAGCAAAATGCTCCAAAGTACTATAACCTCACTAGCCTTTTCCACCCTTTAAGTAGAATATGCTACTCGTAGTACTTCAACCTATAAAGGCCACAAAACGTCTATCAACTTTTAGATCTCTTCGTAGAATATTTCTAAGTACAATGTCCCATATTCTGCGGAAAATTCGGCAGCACCTCCTTTGTTTCTACATACTTTGCCACCTTTTCCAAGGCCTGATAATAGTAACCAACATGCCATAAATGAGGCGCAACAATTCCGAAATTTAAAGAAGGGGATCACACGCCCAAACTGACGCGATTAACAATCTTCCCCTTAACAACAACAATAATTAAAGAAGGGGATCACACGCCCAAACGGACGCGATTAACAATCTTCCCCTTAACAACAACAATAATTAAAGAAGGGGATCACACGCCCAAACGGACGCGATTAACAATCTTCCCCTTAAATGTAAATACGGTCCAAAGTAAATACAATCCAAAGTAAATACAGTCCATTAGTTGGGGTCCTTGGCCAACTATTTCCATTTTACTTAACCAATTTGGTTATACTTCATTAATCCTTCAACTTATATTCCAATCTTTATATAAGTTATAGTTTCCTTGTTGTTAACTTCTTAGCAAGTAATAGATACATTTTTACCATTTTAATGGCTAATATGCCAATTCTCCTTTTAACATCTTAACAAGATCCAAATCTTTCCTTATGTCTCATACTTCATAATGTACTTCCAGTATATGTATAATATCCATATATACATAATAATCAACTTCACAAAGAGGTTAAGGTTCATTACCTCAAAATAGCCCAAAAATATCCAAGAACTTAAAGTCGCTCCTAAGCAAGTTTTAGCTCCAAATCTTTGTGTTCCAAACCACTACAAATCACCCTTAGAAGTTCCTAACCAACTTCTATTCAAGAATTAACTCCAAAAAGTGAAGAACACTAAAGTTCCAAATCTGTCCACTCTCGGCTTTGTGAGGGTTTTTTAGGCTAGGGGTGTGAAATCTTGTCTAACTCTTGGTTAATAATCTTCCTAATACATTAAGGAAGAACACTTATAAGTTTAAGAATTTGTGGACAACAATTGCTCAAAAAATACAAGGTTGGACGAGAGCAACTAGGGAGGGAGAGAAAATATTTTCAAGTCTTGAAATGTTCTAAGTGTGGAAGATTTTCATCAACTAGAGGTGTTTATATAGGATAACCAAGGGTTAGGATTGAAACATGTGTATGGTATAGATTGTTTGTGTAGGTTCCTTTCTCCACTTGTCCCACAAATGCCATGCAAGACTTTGACCATTTGACTTGCCCACTACTTGAAAAAAACGTCCACTTATGCCATGCAAATTCCATGAAAGACTTTTGGCCACTTGTATTGCCCACTTGTCTTGAAAAAAACGTCCAACATGGCTCTTGGGGTGACACATGTCGCCCTCCTATTGGTCCAAAACATTTATCTTTCGGAAAAATTCCAAAGTTGGTTAAAATATTGAAAACGTAAAATTTCCTTCACAAGGTTCGGAATATTTTCCGTCGGAAAACAATTCTTTCATTCTTACCCTAATTAGGGTTTATACATTCGTACGTACGTCCTCACATACATACTCCGGAACTACGGGGTATAACATATGGGATTGTTAACTTAAAAGATGTGAGGGAAGCTCTAGTTCATATGATCATTGTTGATGAGCTTCCATTTAAACATGTGGAAAAACCTGGCTTTAAACACTTAATGCAAGTTGCATGCCCTAGTTTTATCATTCCATCTCGTGTTACCATTTCTCGTGATTGTTTGCAACTTTTTTATAGCGAAAAACAAAAGTTGAAAGAGATGTTTAAGAGTTGTCAAAGAATTTTCGTGACCACTGATACTTGGACATCAATTCAAAGGATTAACTATATGTGTCTCACGGCTCACTTCATTGATAATGATTGGAAATTAAATAAAAAGATAATTAATTTTTGTCCAATATCTAGTCATAAAGGTGAGGCCATTGGAAAAGCAGTTGAGGCGTGCTTAGAATATCGGGGCATTGAGGATAAATTATTTACCGTCACAGTTGATAATGCTAGCTCTAATGATGTTGCCTGTGCACACTTAAGAAGAATGGTTCAAAGAACTGGTTGCATTAGTAATGGCAAATATATTCATATTAGATGCATTGCTCATATCATCAATCTTATTGTGTGGGACGGCATTAAAGAGCATGGTGTGTGCATTGATAGAGTTAGAAATGTTGTGAAGTATGTTAAGAATTCACCCGCAAGAATAGTTAGGTTCAAAAAACTTGTGCAAAAAACTAAAATAGACAGCAAATGTTTGTTGTCTTTTGATGTCCCCACTCATTGGAACTCAACATACACCATGTTGGATACGGCTTTGAAATTTCAGCGTGTTTTTAGTGGGATATCTCTTCCATGTGGAGTGGATTTGAAGGACAATGAAAGGCCTCCTCAATGCGATGATTGGAAAAAAGTAGAGAGGTTGGTTCACTTTTTGAAGGGATTTTATACTTTGACTCGTCGTATCTCTGGTTCACTTTATGTGACAAGTAATAAAGGTTTATTTGAGATTGCCACAATGTATGACATGTTGAATAAATGGCAAAAAAGTTTGGATTCGGATTTCCAAAATATGGCAATTGCAATGAGAAAAAAGTTTGACAAATATTGGGGGAATGTGGAGAAATTGAATATGTTTATTTATATTGCCTCTATTCTTGATCCTCACTATAAGATGTTAGTTTTTGAATTGACTCTAACCGATATATATGGAAAAGAAAAGGGAATGAAACTTGCAATGAAGTGAAGGAGTTCACTTACAAATTATTTGATGAATATAGATTGTTGTATTCTTCTTGTTTTCCTCCAAGTGTGCTAAATGTAGATCCTATGTCAATTGATTTGGATGACAATATAGAAGGGTGTGACGAATACATGAAAAATTTAAAAGATAGAGCAAAAAGATTAAAGGGGTCAAGTGGATATGTGATTAGTGAGTTGGATAGGTATATAAATGAACAACTAGGGGCGGAGGAAGAAGAAATAGATGCATTATCTTGGTGGAGTAGTAATGGACATCGTTATCCGATTCTTTCACGCATGACACGTGACATACTAGCCATCCCATTATCCACCGTTGCATCAGAATCTGCTTTTAGTGCAGGTGGTCGTCATCTAGATCCATTTCGCAGTTCTTTGACTCCTAAGGTAATGCTTCTTTATTTTAAAATTTATTCATTTCAACTTATAACTCTATTCCAATGTAACTTTAATGTATTATTGTTATACCCCGTATTTCCAGAGTATGTACGTGAGGGCGTACGTATAAAAATTTAAGCCTTAAGGTTGGCAAGGTTCGAAATTTGTACACAAGTACCGAAAAGAGTCGTTTTTTGACGAAACGTTTTACAAGACTTGCGAAAGGTAAAATTCGACTATGTCATTTATAATTTTTGCGGATTTTTCCGAGAGACGAAACATTTTGGACCAACGGGAGGGTGACATGTGTCACCCTCACATTGGACGTGATTGTGGGCGGTAATGGACGAATTGGGGGGTCTTGGTTAGGTAGGATATTTTGTGATAGTTGTTGTGGTAGATGGATAAGGTACACATGGTTAAATCCTAGCCCTACACTTGCCTAGCACTTGGCTTCATCTTGGCCATTGGTTGGCCATTGGTTGGCCTATAAATACTCCCCTAACTTGAAGACTTTCTTCATCCAAAAATCATTTTCCAAGTCTTGAAATCCCTCCCCCTTTGTGAGTTGTGTTCGTCCAAAGCCCCTCCCCCCCCCCCCCCTTGAGAAGCCTTGGCCGAGAGGGTACTCCCCCCCTCCTAGTGGTGTGGCCGAAAGTACCCCCCCCTTGCCTAGTAGTTTTCGTATTATACACCCCCTGGTAGAAAAGTATTCTCCAGTATTGTTACTATACCCAAATACCTTGGCCCAAATACCTTGTAGTATTCCCAGGTTATACATCTGAAAAGCCAGAAATACTATTATACTTCCCCTCAGTCACAAAAAAAATGAAACCCTAAGGAAAAATCTCCATAATTGGTTGGAGTACTTAGTAGAAGTGTGTAGAACTTCTAAGGGTTGTTTGGAGCGGGTTGGAGCACCCGGAGTAGGAGCTAAACCTTGCCCAGGATCGACATTAAACTTGGATAATTTTGGGCTTACCGAGGTAAATAATCCTATCCTTCTATTGTAATTGGAAATTACATACTGTAGTTATATAGAAATGAATATAAGATTCATAGAAGAGAATTGAACTGTGATAGAAGGATATTACAGAAAAGAATTGACCTGAAATCACGTCAGAAGAATATTCTACAGAGTAGTCTAGACTTTGATAGACTGGTATAACCTTTATAGGTTGAATGTTCTGCGAGTAGCATGTGCTACTTAAAAGGTGGACAAGGCTAGCCGGGTTTTTAGCAGTGGGCGTTTTGCTAATAGTCGATAATCGTCGCGAGGTATGTGATTCTTCCTATCCTCTTGAGCATGATATTTTAAAGAATATATATATATATATAGTGCGGTGACGTCGTGTGTTAAGCGAGCGTGGTTGTACGGCAATGTCTTTTGACTTAAGCCTGAATAATAAGAATCTGGAAGTATTTTTAAAAAATATATATATATAGTACGGTAGACGTACGTGTGTTAACTGAATGTAGTTTTACGGCAATGTCTTTTGACTTAAGCCTGAATAATAAGAATCTTGAGGTATTTCAAAAGAATTAAGAATCCTTTTTGAAAGAAGAGTAATACTTGGTTTTGAAAACATAAGAGTTATACTAGCTTTATGGGAAGTTAGGTATAACGTCTTAAGGGAGGTAAAATGAATGGTTTATTGATTTTAAAAGTTAAGAGACTTGATCTTAAAAGATAAGAGACTTGATTTAAATGAATTAATATGAATTTTGTGTGAAACCTCATTCGTGAGTAATGAGTACTTGGTTTTTAAAAAAAAAAAGAATAATGTTTTACTGATTTCGGAAATCAGAATGAGTATCGACAAACCACTGCAGCGTTAATAAAGGGAAATGTAATGACTAATGAAGTATTATTAAAACCAGTAGAAACCTCCATCTGCATAGAAGCTAAGATGAGACAAAATGATATTACATTTTCTAGATCATGGCTGCTTTAATAAGATGGTTATAAACAAGAATAAACTGCTCACACATATGGCATATATTACTCAATTGTTTTAAAAGAGATTAAGACATTGAACTATGAAACTTTTCTAAAATAAAGAGACTTGAGTAATTGAAATTAGGCAAACTGGAACTTTAGGAAAAGAATGTTGTTACTTGATTTTAGAAAAAAAGAAGTGTTCTGGTTTACTTAAAAATGTGAGTCACTCTAATTTTATACTACGGGTATCGGGTGACTTTTATAAAGGAATGGATCTCTTTAAAAGGAAGTTAACGTACGTAGTACTTTAGGGTTAAAACCCGGACTTTGACATAAAATGAAAGTACCTTGAGTTGTGTGTAACTTGCCTATGCTTGTTGTTGTGTAACTTGCCTATGCTTGTTGTTGTGTAACTTGCCTATGCTTGCTTTGATAGCCTTTGTTGTGCAAGAATTGTGTTTCTATACTACCGCGTCTCTCGATGGAGGGCCGGTTGACTTGTTGAGAACTTACTTGGACGTACCGGCAGTGACGGAAGATTCCACGGGTATGCTTCCATTATTATTGTTACATGGGCATGTCTACCGATGATGGATTACGTGGACATGTGACCATTATGGTTATTTATGGCGAAGTATCGTGACTTACGGTTGTGATCGGGTCGTGCTTTGTTTACTTGCCCCGTCATACGTGGCCAGGTGGATCTGGTATAGGTTATTGCGCGCGTGTCGACCGCGGCGAGTATCGTGACTTACGGTTGTGATCGGTGCTTAGCGATTCACTTGCCCCGTCGGCTCGTGGCGCGAGGAGGAGGCTGGTGGAGGCTAGTGCACTTGCCACGTGTCGACCGCGAGTCGGTGTTTGGATGGAGCCGTGACTTACGGTTGTGATGCAGTGCGTGGCGATTCACTTGCCCCCGTCAGCTACGTGGCGCAGGGAGGAGCTGGTGGAGGCTATTGCACTTGCCACGTGTCAGCTTCATGATATGGTTGAACAGTATTATTGGTACGGTCAGATCTGGTAGTTATACTTGCCCCGTACGGTTTTATGACACAGGTGGGACCTGGTGTTCATGTATACTCCTTGGTGTTGTTATATCATAGACTGCCGGCAGTGAGGAAGGAATTCCACGGGCACGAGTGATGATTTGGAGGGCGTGAGTCCCTGACTTGTTATGACTGGTTATATGTTGTGTACTGTAGTTTGGTTATCATACATGTCTCCTGCTTTTTATAGACTATTATGATTTCATTCTGATATTTTGATTTCACATACTTGGTACTGTTATCTTGACCTCCTTGAGGGCTGCGTTCATCTGCGCAGTAAGTACATCGTCATTGTCGATCCGCTTATAGGATCATATTTCAGCGTATTGGGAAGCTCATTCCTTGGAGGCTTATCTTTTGGTATGTTACCACAGTGCATGGGTTCTTGTACATTCGGGGTATGGCGGGGCCACTGTCCGTCATAGTTGTTGTATAAATCTTAAGTGCATGCCTTTGTTGTAGGCGGGGTTGTAAGGATTATGCTATTCAAATGTCTATGTATATATATATGCTGAGAGGCAACCATTTTGGTTGGCCTATTTTCTTTTATCTTGATCTATATCTAATTGTATGTTTAAGTTTTTACTTCCGCTAGTTTTTCTCTGATGTTGTATCACTAGGGTGCCCGCGGTAAGGCACGATCCACGGGCGGGTTGGTCGTGACAAAAGTGGTATCGAGCAATTAGTCCTCGGAAAGTGTCTACGCAGTGTCTAGTAGAGTCTTGATTATCGATGTGTTGTGCACCACATCTATAATCGGAGGCGAGACATTTAGGATTAGTTTCCATTCTTCTCATTACGAGATCGTGCCTTAGAGGCGTGTGATAAGTTGGACCCTCAGCGTATTTCGTTTTACGATTATGCCTCCGCGCAGCGGCCGGGCCCGAAGGGCAAAGCGAGAGGAGGCTGCGAGGAGAAGCGTGGCGATCTCTACAGACACCACGATGCACGAGCCTCGGTCCGCGATGCAGGCGAGAGGAGATGGGTTACAAGGAGATGGCACGATTGCTAGCGAGTTGTGGCGGACACGAGGATAAGTGGGCCGGCGATTCGATGCACAAGTGGTTCACCTAGATCGGATAGTTTGAGGCTACGGGATTTTTACGAGTTGTAGCGCGAGTTTTATGGGTCGAGGCACGAGGATGATCGCGGGAGTTCATCAAGCGATTCTGACGGATCGTAGAGTGATCAAGGCATCGGAGACCGAGTCGGTGGTCTGAGTTCGCATCGGCTGCATGATACCGTGATCATTGGTTTGATTCATGAGGCTGTCCCGGGAGAAGCGCTTCCGGTATATGGGACGAGTTCTCGAGGCATTTCTTGCACATTTCTTGCCTCGCGAGATGAGAGGGCTCGGTAAGCAGATTTTTGGTGTTGCGGCGAAGCGGACGTCTGGTTGGGAGTACAATGTGGAGTTCGACTCATTGGCGTGCGTCCCGCGTTAGTAGCTAGTATGGAGGATCGAGTGCACCGATATGTTACTGAGGCTCGATGATTACCTAACAGAGTTGTTGGTGTAGCTCTCCGGTAGGGCATGGACATTGCCGCATGCGAGCTTATGCACTTGGATGTGAGGCGAAGAGATCGTCGGAATGGCCAGAGATCGTGAAGAGGGCGAGCAGCGAGGTCCTTTGGTGACTTTCGAGGCGGACGCCTCGGCAGCCAGACTAGTTATGTACCTCCGCTTGATCTGAGTGGTCCTCGCGGCGCCGGGACGCCGGGATATTCGAGGGGCGGTCGGGGCTCGGGTTTCAGATTTCGGGGAATAGAAGTGCTCGCCGGATGAGGCCACCCGTATCTCGGTGTGGCGTTGTGGTAAAGCCCATAGGGAATGTAAATCTTGGTTTGGGAGATTGCTATACTTGCGGCCAGCGGGGCCATTTGTGGCTGTCCAGGCGAGGTAGCGGTGGGATAGCACAGCTCTTTGGATCGATTGCGGGTTCCTCACCTTCTATAGCTAGGCAGGATGTTCATATACCGACAGGCCACGGTAGAGGTCGCGGTGGAAGTTCCCAGTTTTAGCGGTCCTTTGAACCGCCTATTTTCAGGTATATCCTTCACCCTCTAGAGTTTTGTATGTATTGATGTTATGATGATATGTTAAGTGTTATGTTCGGATAGCTTTGTGCTAAAACGTGATTTAGAAGCCTGGTTAGTGAAAAGGGTAAGCCTGGGGGTGAGAAAATGATGAACCTTAGAATATTACAGTTGAGACCTTAGATGTAAGGCCGTGTTGAGTACAAAATTTTGCGGGTGATCTTTGTCAGAAGGTATAAGTATACGTGGGGTAATTGTGGGAAAATTCCTTGGGTGGTGTAAAATGGAAGTGGTAGCTTCCATGACCTGTATAGGTAAGATTGTTCCGGATCGTGAAACAAGAGCTTGATGCGTTAAGTGGGTCGGGTTGGGGCCATGTTGCGGGTCAACACGTAGCCCGGTTTGGGGTTGGGTCAGCTCTGGGTGGTTCCGCCAAGAGGTAGGGTCACAAGGGCGCTAGGCCCAAGTCTAGATGACCATCGTATGAGTTCGTAGATATGTTCGACCAGAAGCGGATCGTGAAGGCCGGGAATGGCCTTAAGGGAGATTGAAGCTAGTAAGATGACCAAGTTTGGAGGTAGTGACTCCAAAGTTTTGTATGAGCGTTGGTGAAGTGTGGTACGTGTACTAAGAAGAGTTCGAGTGTTCGAGAAGAGTACGACGAGTAAGGAAGGAAGTGAACGTGTGTTATTTCGTGGCCAGGTGTGGCGTTGACAACTTGTTAGAGGAACTTTATCGTTATCCGTCTTGAGAAGGAACATTCGGGACGAATGTTTCTAAGGAGGGGAGAATGTTATACCCCGTATTTCCAGAGTATGTACGTGAGGGCGTACGTATAAAAATTTAAGCCTTAAGGTTGGCAAGGTTCGAAATTTGTACACAAGTACCGAAAAGAGTCGTTTTTCGACGAAACGTTTTACAAGACTTGCGAAGGGTAAAATTCGGCTATGTCATTTATAATTTTTGCGGATTTTTCCGAGAGACGAAACATTTTGGACCAACGGGAGGGTGACATGTGTCACCCTCACATTGGACGTGATTGTGGGCGGTAATGGACAAATTGGGGGGTCTTGGTTAGGTAGGATATTTTGTGATAGTTGTTGTGGTAGATGGATAAGGTACACATGGTTAAATCCTAGACCTACACTTGCCTAGCACTTGGCTTCATCTTGGCCATTGGTTGGCCATTGGTTGGCCTATAAATACTCCCCTAACTTGAAGACTTTCTTCATCCAAAATCATTTTCCAAGTCTTGAAATCCCTCCCCTTTGTGAGTTGTGTTCGTCCAAATCCTCCCCACATGAGAAGCCTTGGCGAGAGGGTACTCCACTCTAGTGGTGTGGCGAAAGTACCCCATGCCTAGTAGTTTTAGTATTATACACCCCATGGTAGAAAAGTATTCTCCAAGTATTGTTACTATACCCAAATACCTTGGCCCCAAATACCTTGTAGTATTCCCAGGTTATACATCTGAAAAGCCGGAAATACTATTATACTTCCCTCGATCACAAAAAAATGAAACCCTAAGGAAAAATCTCCATAATTGGTTGGAGTACTTAGTAGAAGTGTGTAGAACTTCTAAGGGTTGTTTGGAGCGGGTTGGAGCACCCGGAGTAGGAGCTAAACCTTGCCCAGGATCGACATTAAACTTGGATAATTTTGGGCTTACAGGGTAAATAATCCTATCCTTCTATTGTAATTGGAAATTACATCTGTAGTTATATAGAAATGAATATAAGATTCATAGAAGAGAATTGAGTATGATAGAAGGATATTACGAGAAAGAATTGACTGAAATCACGTCGGAAGAATATTCTCTGAGTAGTCTAGACTTTGATAGTGGTATAACCTTTATAGGTTGAATGTTACTGCGAGTAGCATGTGCTACTTAAAAAGGTGGACAAGGCTAGCGGGTTTTAGCAGTGGGCGTTTTGCTAATAGTCGATAATCGTTGCGAGGTATGTGATTCTTCCTATCCTCTTGAGCATGATATTTTAAAGAATATATATATATATAGTACGGTAGACGTACGTGTGTTAACTGAACGTAGTTGTACGGCAATGTCTTTTGACTTAAGCCTGAATAATAAGAATCTGGAAGTATTTTTAAAAAATATATATATATAGTACGGTAGACGTACGTGTGTTAACTGAATGTAGTTTTATGGCAATGTCTTTTGACTTAAGCCTGAATAATAAGAATCTTGAGGTATTTCAAAAGAATTAAGAATCCTTTTTGAAAGAAGAGTAATACTTGGTTTTGAAAACATAAGAGTTATACTAGCTTTATGGGAAGTTAGGTATAACGTCTTAAGGGAGGTAAAATGAATAGTTTATTGATTTTAAAATTTAAGAGACTTGATCTTAAAAGATAAGAGACTTGACTTAAATGAATTAATATGAATTTTGTGTGAAACCTCATTCGTGAGTAATGAGTACTTGGTTTTTAAAAAAAAAAAGGAATAATGTTTCTTGATTTGAAATCGAATGAGTATCGACAAACCAACTGCGGCGTTAATAAAGGAAATGTAATGACTAATGAAGTATTATTAAAACCGGTAGAAACCTCCATCTGCATAGAAGCTAAGATGAGACAAAATGATATTACATTTTCTAGATCATGTTGCTTTAATAAGATGGTTATAAACAAGAATAAGCGCTTTCACATTTGGCATATGTTACTCAATTGTTTTAAAAGAGATTAAGACATTGAACTATGAAACTTTTCTAAAATAAAGAGACTTGAGTAATTGAAATTAGGCAAACTGGAACTTTAGGAAAAGAATGTTGTTACTTGATTTTAGAAAAAAAGAAGTGTTCTGGTTTACTTAAAAATGTGAGTCACTCTAATTTTATACTACGGGTATCGGGTGACTTTTATAAAAGGAATGGATCTCTTTAAAAGGAAGTTAACGTACGTAGTACTTTAGGGTTAAAACCCGGACTTTGACATAAAATGAAAGTACCTTGAGTTGTGTGTAACTTGCCTATGCTTGTTGTTGTGTAACTTGCCTATGCTTGTTGTTGTGTAACTTGCCTATGCTTGTTGTTGTGTAACTTGCCTATGCTTGCTTTGATAGCCTTTGTTGTGCAAGAATTGTGTTTCTATACTACCGCGTCTCTCGATGGAGGGCCGGTTGACTTGTTGAGAACTTACTTGGGCGTCTGCGTGTGGAAGATTCCACGGGTATCTTCCATTATTATTGTTACATGGGCATGTCTACAGATGATGGATTACGTGGACATGTGACCATTATGGTTATTTATGGCGAAATATCGTGACTTACGGTTGTGATCGGGTCGTAGCTGTTTACTTGCCCCGTCGACTACGTGGCGCGGTGGATCTGGTATAGGTTATTGCACGCCCGCGTGTCGACCGCGAAGTATCGTGACTTACGGTTGTGATCGGTGCTTAGCCGGATTCACTTGCCCCGTCGACTACGTGGCGCGAGGAGGAGGCGGTGGAGGCTAGTGCACTTGCCGCGTGTCGACCGGCGAGTCGGTGTTTTGATGGAGCCGTGACTTAGGGTTGTGATGCGGTGCGTGGCCGATTCACTTGGGAGGAGTGGTGGAGGCTATTGCACTTGCCGCGTGTCGACCGTGATATGGTTATGCGATATTATTGATGCGGTCGGATCTGGTAGTTATACTTGCCGTCACGGTTTTATGACACAGTGGGACACGGTGTTCATGTATACTCCTTGGTGTTGTTATATCATAGGCTGCCGTGATGAGGAAGGAATTCCACGACACAGTGATGATTTGGAGGCGTGAGTCACGACATTATATTTGGTTATATGTGGTGTCTTGTAGTTTGGTTATCATACATGTCTCCTGCTTTTTATAGACTATTATGATTTCATTTCTGATATTTTGATTTCACATACTTGGTACTGTTATCTTGACCTCGCCGGAAGTGCGTTCATCTGCATGAGTAAGTACATCGGTATCGATCCGCTTATAGGATCACATTTCAGCGTATTGGGAAGCTCGTTCCTTGGAGGCTTATCTTTTGGTATGTTACCACGAGTGCAGCAGGTTCTTGTACATTCGGGGTATGGCGGGGCCACTGTCCGTCATAGTTGTTGTAAAAATCTTAGAAGTGCATGCTTTGTTGTGGGCGGGGTTGTAAGGATTATGCTTGTTCAAATGTCTATATATATATATATCTTTGAGAAGCGGCCGTTTTGGTTGGCCTATTTTCTTTTATCTTGATCTATATCTAATTGTATGTTTAAGTTTTTACTTCCGCTGGTTTTTCTCTGATGTTTTATCACTAGGGTGCCCGGGGTAAGGCACCAGTCACGGGCCCGGGTTCAGGTCGTGACAATTATGTTGTAATTTTTTTAAAGATGGTTCAAGCTCTAATTTGCACACAAGATTGGCTTAGAGTAAAGGGAGTGTCGATTGTAGATGTTGAAGAAAATTTGAAAGATTTGGAGAAAATTGAAAAAGGTAATGTTATTATTATAACTCTTCTAATTATTTTTTAAAACATGCATGAATTCTAATGTTTGACATTATTTATCTATCTTTTTTCTTTATTGCTATGTCTAGATGTGCAATGTGATGATATGGATGATGAAGTCGTTTTTGTGGACTCGTTGGTATGATTGAAGTTAGAACTACTAGTCTAGTTGTTGTTTGTTGATCTTTGTGTCTTTGAGTCTTGTTCTTGTGTCTTTGCTTGCACTTTGTTGTGTCTTTGTGTGATGTGTGTTGTGTCTTTGTGTCTTTGCGTCTTTGCGTCTTTGAGCTTCTTCTGCTTGCTTCTTCTGGCTTGTTTCACTGCTTTCTTTCTTTTCTTTGCACTGCATCATTGCACTTCTTTGCCTTCTTTGGTTCTTCTTTGAATTTCTTGTCTCTTTGCCTTGTTAGGCTCTTGCTGCACTTGCGCCACTTGCCCTTCTTTGCACTTCTTTGGTTCTTCTTGCACTTCTTTGGATTCTTGCCTTTCTTTGCCTTCTTCAGTTCTTGCTTTGCACTTCTTGCTTGTTACTCTTTGCATTCTTTGCCTTCTTTGGTTCTTTGGTTCTTTGCACTTGCTTCACTGTGCAGTTTGCTTCTTTGCACTTGGTTTCTATTTAATTTCTTTGTCTCTTTGCACTTGTTGTACCTGCACTTGCTGCCTTCTTTGATTCTTCTTTGCACTTCTTTGATTCTTGCTTTGCACTTCTTTGTTACTTTCTTTTCTTTGCCTTGTTAGTTCTTTGGTTCTTTGCACTTCTGTACACTTATTGCACTTCTTTGGTTCTTCTTTGGGTGATGTCTCTGCATTTGTTAGGTTTCTTGCACTTGCTGCCCTTCTTTGCCTTCTTGCCACTTCTTTGCCTTCTTTGGTTCTTCTTGCACTTGCAGCTTCTTTGCACTTTCTTTGCCTTGCTGCCTTCTTTGGTTGTTAGTTCTTGGTTTTACTGCACTGCTTTGCTGCTTGATGCCTTCTTCTTTGAATTTGTTGTCCACTTGCACTTGTTAATTTCTTTGCACTTGTTGCCTTCTTTAGTTCTTCTTTGCTCTTGTTAATTTCTTGGTTCTTTGGCTTCTTCTTTGTTAGCAAAAGCAATTATACAAGATAATGTGTACTATTGAGTTAATTCAAGTCTAGACTCAGAAGTCTGAACAATTATACAATGTTAAAGTTTTGATCTTTTAATTCATTTATTAGCAATGATAATGTAAATTAGTAAAATTAGTTTTGTAAAGAAGCATATATAATGTAAAATAGTAAAATTAGTTTGGTAAAGAAGCATTGATAATGTAAAATTAGTAATATAACATATTAGGATTACAAATTGCATTAAAAAAAACATGTCAATAGGTCAAAACCGGACCGGACGAATTCGGTCGGGCCAGGGATCGGACGAATATTCGATCGGTCCTCGGTCCGAAAAAAAAAAAGGATTTCGATTCCGGTCCATTCCGGTCCGGTTTTGGACCGGTGTACACCCCTAGTTTGATCAACCACTGATAATGTGCTTAAAATGGTATGGAATATGGAGTGGGATTGAAGTTTGGACTTGAAAATTTTAAGAAATAAGATATTTATTCGACCTTCTTGTTCGTTCTTGGCCGAGACCATATTGTTTTCTATTAGCTTATCTTTATTTCTGTAGCTTTTAGCTCTTAGTTTAGGACATATTGTAACATGTAGATAACTCCTAGCTCTCATTAGAACACAATCAATATGTTATGTAATAGGAAAGGACAACTAGGCCATGTAATGAGGTTACAATGCCGAGAATGATAAGGTGGCAAGGACAAGAGGCATCTAGAAGCTGGGCTTTCAAAGAGAAACTTTATGAACTAAAAAGTTCTTGAATTTAGCTATTTTTAAGACTTCAAAGTCATCCAAGGGGAAATGAGGAGGTGGTCTAAATGGTTCAACACAAAAATGCCAAGAAGGGAAGCTTCCAACCACATTCTAAGGAGACTAGATCTTTGAAAGAACCAAATTCATGCACTCATATACTTGGAATACACAAGGGGAGTGTGAAAGATAAATTCTTTGTCCCCAAGAAAAGCCATGACCTTTCCTATTTAAACGAAGACTCTATGAAATGGATCAAATAGCTATAGCAATGCTTCTTCAAAATAATGGATGAAAGATGGGATAATATGTTAGAACATATATGACATGAATAATCAACAATCTAGAATTTCAAGTTAGATATTTCACAAATTCACTTAGATCATGGTCAATGGAAATACAAACACCTAACCTATGCATGTCAATTTCATTCCATCTTTCCCAAAATGCTATAGACATGTTTACTTGCTATTCTTCACTAATCATAGACAAACACATTAAAGTTCATCAGGACTTTCAAGGGTTGTAATGTAGGCTTAGACAGGGGTAGGTAAAATAGGCATTTAGGCTCAATTACGTACCATAAGCTTTTTTCATTCAACTCATTTTCCTTCTTTTTGATTTCATTTTTAATCTCATACCTATTTTTCCCTCTTTTATTTTGAGAGAATGAGATACATTATAAATGACAGGCACCCCCAAACTTAGGCTTTTGCATATTCTTCATTGGGGTGCATCAAAATTTTCAATTCTCTTTTTGTTTCTTTTTCAACACTTTTCAACCCCACTAACTTTTAATTATCACTTATGACACAAACAGGGAATCATAGGGTGTCAAACACAGATCTTATTTTAGGCTCAAAGGGGCTGACTAGTGATATAATTCATGTCAGGGTAGGTAAGGAATGGTCAGAAGGGCTATCAAAGAAACGCATGAATCATCTCCCTAAACATGTACAACTTAACTATTTCGCCTCAAATAACAAGCAAACAGATTTTCTAGACATTTTTCATCTTTTCTTTCCATAACTGACACACATAGGCTAAGCACAAATATCCCAAAGAAGTAGATGTCATGAATTTTTGGCATATCTAACTTAAGCACACAAAATTTGCTTTCAATTCTATTACATTATCCCACTTTATCCACTCAATATCTTTAGCAACTACAACATGCTTGATCCATAAAAAAAATTATGACTCAAAGACACATGAAACAACACAAAGACAAATCAAAAAGACTAAAAAACAGACACTCAAAACAAACTAAGGTCCCCCCCACACTTAAACGACACATTGTCCCTAATGTATGAAGACTAAAAATAAGGGACAACTTACTGACATAACACATCGATCATAACGGAGGTCCGGGATGATATTCTGGAAATTGCACATCTTTTGGGCCCTCTGAAGTTTCAGCGCTTTTGATTCTTTCCCCCTTAGGGTCAGTCCCTAGTCCACCTGCCATCAAAACATAAGACAAAACCCAAGACCGTGAGACTGTTCAAGATAAAATAAAACAAACAAAAACAAAAATTAAAATAACATAATTAAAAACATTGGGTTGCCTCCCAACAAGCGCTGTCTTTAACGTCTTTTAGCCGGACGCAATTAACCTTTACTATTGCCCATTGGATCCTTCTGCGAACTGCTTGCAATCCACACAGTTATTTTTGACGGCCTCACTTCACCTACACCATTTCTATAGAACACAGAAAATGATAGTACTTTTATGCTTGCCCCAAAATTGCTCAATACTTGCTTGCATTCAAATTCCCTATAGTGCAGGGAATAATGAAACTCCATAGATCTCTAGACTTTTGGGGGTTCCCTTGAGGGTATGGACTTTCTGGTTGAGGGTCAGCAAAGACATCTGGTGGTATTTCTTCTACAATGGGTACATAAAAAAGAAACTCCAAGGAATCCAAAAAAGTGAAAAATTGGATTCCAGTAACCCCTTCTTTCTCTATACCAACCACCTTTCTCAATTCCTCAACAGCTTGGTGTGGTCCAGGTTCCTCATTTTGCTTATCACCCCCACAACTATGTCGTTAGGCAGATTTTCTTGCGGTACATTGATCACCATATCCATCAGCTGCCCTATTTGTGTCTCCAAATTTTTGACGGACACCCTGGTCTCAGCCATAAACTGAGCCTGGCACTTGGTGAGCCTGAGTATGGCTGCCTGCAACTCATTTCTATCTTCCTGTGGAACCTGTGGGTTAGGCTGTTATTGATGATTCCACTGCCCCTGATAGTAGTAGTAATCCATGTTTTTTTCTTTTACCTAAAAAAATAAGAAAAACAACAAAAAGTGATAAAAAGATGCTCGCAGAACAAGGTAGAAACTTGTTCCTGGAGCAACCAAATTAGAAATAAAATAACATAATCAAATATATACAAACCAAATTAGAAATAATATTAGATAATTCGATATTGAAAGTACGCCAGTCCCCGACAACGACGCCAAAAACATGTTAGTGATAATTCGACTGCTCACGCAAGCGTACGAATCGTTTAAATGTAATATAGTATTATCCGAATATCGTCCTCAGAGACTGGTTTCTAAGTATCGTTCATCTATTTTATGTTAGCTATTTGGCAATCGATATTTAAGTTAGGTTTTTGTTTAACTACTAGAATAATTGCAAGAATTAACTAACTATTTAAGTTGTGATCAGTTATGAAGGAATTAGGGTTTCCAAAATCCTCGACTATCCACTTTATTCAATCCTTAATGCAACTAGAATGACTTCTTCTTCTACGTTAAGATATCAGTTAACTAAACTGTCTTATATTCCAGTTAGGACATATAATCACTCAACCCCAGTGCAGAATCCTTCTATATTTCTATGATAGGATTTACCACATAGGAGGATTAAAAACAGTAACCTATAATGCTACACAAGTATCGAAGTGCGTAAGTCCGCGATTTTAACCTATGTCTAGTCAATTACAGCATATCCAAATCTCTCATCTCGGTTCTTGATTCGAAATCATATATATTATGATAATTAGTGATCAATTAATTATCAAGCATTCATACCAATTATTGACTAAATCTTAATCAAGTGAAGAAGAAATCAAACTACTGCATTAATTCATGAATAGAAGTTCAAGCGATTCATAAGGAAAGCCCTAATAGAGTGTTTAGCTCCTAGCCATAGTCACGCTAAGAACTAACACAAAATCCATACATAAACTGAATTAAAAATGAAAGAAAGAAAATTACGTAGAACAACGTCTCCAATTGTAGCTCCAAATCCGCCTTGTGTTGTGTTGTAGAATGACCAACTTTTTCATAGCATCAATCCCTAGGGCTTAAATATCCTCTAATTTTCGTGCCCTATGGACCAATCTGCCCTTAGCCAATTTTCCTTCAGAACTAAAATTTCCTGCGTCGGCACCAAGGTTCTGCATACCGGCACCGCGGTGCCAAAACTCCTGCAGCTTCTCAGCACAATTGGCACCGCGGTACTGCCGGATGGCACCGCGGTGCTGAAAGTTCTGTGGCTTTGCGGTAAATATGACACCGCAGTTCTGCATAGTGGCACCGCGGTGCTGCCTTCTTTCGCTCTGAGTTGCCAACTTTCGTCCATTTCACCTTGGGAGCACCTTTTCTGTCCATTTCTCGTTCCTTTTTGCCATTTTGCCTTTTTGCACCGCTGTGACTCAAAAGAAAGAAAAACAAACCTACTACTATACTAAACACAACAAAAATGATTAAAATACCAACTAAAAATGACTCAAAAGGCGTATATAAAATACGCCTAACAGACTTCCAACTATATCTTCTATAATAGATGAATCTCCAACCCTTGCAAATTTCTTAGCATCTCCCTGATATTAGTTTCAAATCACAATATATTGTTTTATGAAAATCATAGTTTTAGAGCTCAGGCGCCGCGGTGCATCCCAGGCAAGCGCCGCGGCGCTTCCCAGACAGTAAAGGTCGACGGGAGCTGAACGATTTCTGACTCTTGTGCTGGTTTTGGAGCATTGTATCTCCATTACTTGGCACATGAATTTAGCCATTATTTGGCTGATTGTAACCTATCAATAAGTGCCATTACATGACTATTGAAGGCTATTAGCTGGCTAGTTGAGATATCATTTATTACACTATAAATTGAGGACTTGGCTCTGTTGACACCCAATTTTGTCCCTCCCCTCCGATTATTATCGACGAAATTAAAATATTTTTAACACCATAAAAATATTTTTTATCATCATCTATTCTAAAATATCACTATTTATTACTATTATTATTCACATTTTTACTATCGGGGCATTTTTATCACAATCATAATTTTCATCCTAATATTCTGTTTCATTTACAAAATGACATCACATTTTATATTAAGCATAAAATATTTCCTAAAATAAAATGTTTTATTACATTGGTATTTTCATCCTTATAATTTATAGTTTTTGCAAAACATCTTTTTTATAATAAATCATTTTTATACTATAATCTATTTTCCTCTTCTACTAAATTAAAAAATCCTAAAACCCCAACACCCTAAAAGAAGGATAAAACTGGCCAGGCCCAAAACCCAGGGCCCAACAGGTCCCTTTTTTTGTTCCCTTACACCCCCCTCTTTAATTCTCCCAAACAAATATACCCATTCCCAAACCCGCAACCCAAACACGCGAGCCCAAATGCCCCTAACCTTTCTCGTCCATTTCTAAAACAACAGTCCTTCAAAGTTCAAACCCAACTAATAATCTACACCCCATCACTGCTGACACCCCCCTCTGCCCCAACAACCTCCCCTAAGACCATACACCTCCCCATCACTTCACCCATACATATATCCCCGAATATCCTCTCCATCACATACCTTTACCCCATCAAAACTTCCACCTACAACTCGAGTCATGCGCCTAACATCGACCATCAATGGTACCACACCTGTCTCTCATCAAACCCCTTTAATTCAAATTCGTGAAAAAGGATTGGGGGTTCCAAAATGTAGTATAAATACAACCCTCTGGGCTGTGTTTTCGGGATCAATTTTTCTATTTTCAAAAGACCAAGAATAAAACCCATATTTGAGTCGTTGGAAAACCAGTGAAACACTCCCTCTGAACAGACCGGAGAAAACCCTCTCATTCACAAATTTCCATATTCTCATTCTCAGTTCCAGCTAGCATAGCTATAAAAACATTCATCTTCATTCACATAAATAACAACAATCTCCGAGCGGATTCGACGAGTCGAGACGACGACTCGGTTCGTTGTCCAGAGAAGGTAAATTCAATTTACTCTCGATTCCAGTTTATTTTTTTGTATTCTGTGTGTTTTCTGCATATTTTGTGTTGGTTAATTTGATATTAGTTAATGTGACATATTAGGTCTGCTTTAACTAATCTATGTATGTTCTTGCTTGACTGAACCATTAATAGGGTTCGTTTCGAATGTAATATTATTCAGTGCCTATCTAAAGAGCCTGATTAACTAAATACAACTAGATGCTAAGTAGTAAATAACTAAAAAATCTCATGTTGAGTTTGTTTGAATTACTGAATGTTATTTAGGATCCACTTAGAATATTTGTAGTTTTAAAAGTGATTAGAACATTTGTTGTTGTTAACTCTTGGGGATAATGATCTGTTTAGCTTCTGATTGACATCTACATCTGGTCGAAGGACCCTTAGGTTAAATATTGAATTTTGAAATGGTTTGTCTATGTTAGGAATAGGTTAATGAGGCTATCTTAGTTCATGTTGTGTCCATCATGCATTTGTTAGGATTTACCTAGGTCTAGTATGAAATATCATCTGTCGTGATGTTATTTGATTCATGTTAGGGTCTACGTTGTGTTGTATTACTAAATTTGCATTTGAATAAGGTTCCATAGTGTCTTTAATGCATGCTTGAGTAATTAATGAAGAGTCTTGTTGGTCTGTGTGCATTTGCTTAGTGTTATTACCAAGTTCATAATACATGTGTGCCTGAAATCATAGCATGTTGAATTTGTGTGAATTATTTGTGTCTATCTTGAAGTCATGGTGTCACGACCCAAATCACGAGTCGTGATGGCACCTACCCTATCCCCTCGAGTAGACGAACCATACTCTCAATAACAGATTAAATAGCGGAAAAATAAACGCAAAAGAAGTTATCGTCTAAACCACTTAATTTCAAAAAATCAGGTCAAAAGGGTACAAAAGCACTAACCAGTCTGAAAAATAGAAGTCTAAAAGAATGCCCGAAGGTTACATACCGTTTGTCAATACCCAAAGAAAAATAGAATTAACTAAGAAGCCCTTCAGGGGCCACGGACAACCAAGTAGCTCACCCTGAATGACTAGACGATGTCTACCTCGCGAATCAGCCATGGGGCGTAGAGCTGGAACCTGGATCGTACTCTGCACTCATCAAAAGTGCAACAAGAGTAGTATCAGTACAACACTTGTACCGGTAAGCATCATAGGCCGACGGTGACTATATAACGCATGAAGAAGCTGAAACCAACAAGTAACACATAGAGCCATCAGGCATGGTCACGTATCATATACAAGTAAAGCGTAAAGAAATCACGAAATCAACCAAGACAGACATAATTCACCAAATGATCAGTCAAAATATGAGTCGATGAATGCAATGCAATGTCACCTCTCTCACTCCCGCTATCTGGCAGAAACCTCGGAGGCTATCACTCCCGCTCTCCGGCAGAAACTTCGGAGGCTATTACTCCCACTCTCTGGCAGAAACCTCGAAGGCAATCACTCCCTCTCTCCGACAAAAACCTCGGAGGCAATCACTCCCGCTCTCCGACAGAAACTTCGAAGGCAATCACTCCCGCTCTCCGGCAGAAACCTCAGAGGTAATCACTCCCGCTCTTCGGCAGAAACTTCGGAGGCTATCACTCCCACTCTCCGGCAGAAACCTCGGAGGCAATCACTCTCGCTCTCTGGCAGAAACCTCAGAGGAAATCACTCCCGCTCTCCGACAGAAACCTCGGAGGCAATCACTCCTGCTCTCCGGCAGAAACCTCGGAGGTAATCACTCCCGCTCTCCGGCAGAAACCTCGGAGGCAATCACTCCCGCTCTCTGGAAGAAACCTCAGAGGCGATCACTCCCGCTCTCCGGCAGAAATCTCAGAGGCAATCACTCCTGCTCTCCGGCAGAAACTTCGGAGTCTATCACTCCCGCTCTCTGGCAGAAACCTCGGAGGCTATCACTCCCGCTCTGCGGCAGAAATCTCGGAGGCAATCACTCCCGCTATGCGGCAGAAAACTCAAAGGCAATCACTCCCACTCTTTGGAAGAAACCTCGGAGGCAATCACTCCCGCTCTCCGGCAGAATCCTCGGAGGTTATCACTCACTCTCAGTCTCTCACCTCCCCATCATCACAAAATAATATGGAAAGTATGTCAGGCATGATATCAAGTCTCAACACGTGTCACCAATATACAATCAACAAGTATAAGTCAAATCAGGTGGTAATCACAGAAAATAACACATATGGCGACAAACCCACATAACAGCTGACGGAACCAACATAATAGTAATTTCATTTCCACTTCCTTCCCGAAGGCCTATCATGCTATCCCCGTCACTTCCTACGACTACATACGATTCTATAATCAGAGTCTAACTAAAGTAAAACATAACCTACCTCAATGCCGAGCGGGTGCCACGAACAATCAAGCTAATGCCTTTCCTTGCGTAGAGCCGCTGAACGCTTAAAATCTAGAAAATATGTGAAATATATTATAATACGAATCTAAGGACACCCATATTGCTATATTTATATTTACCATATTTTTACCATTTCAATTGTATGACTACACCCTACACATATAAAAATATTAGCATAACTTCAGAAATTTCAAATAACATTCATTTCTTTCAACTTTCTCGTATCTCCCGCTTATAAAGGATATAACATTAAATTCGTAACTCCAAATCAGGTGTTTATTGTACCACATCGAAGACAACACTAGGATCTATTATTATACTGAATCCCATATGACAGTACTTAATGTAGTTAGTGAAAATTTAAGAAGGAAACAACCCTATAAAATCTGTGTCGCCAGAATTTTTGTTAAACAAGGCAGAAACTTTAAACATTCCTAACTTCCAGACCATAAGTCGAATTTATCTTCGTAAGATATCAATTTGACGGGAACATAGTAATCTACAACTTTCATTCAACCCATATTTTCATATTCCTTACAGATTTGTACAGTTTTCACATTTTATATGCTGTGTAATCATTATGCCATGATAATCCCTCAAGTTTCTCCTGTTCAAGTGGATTGTGGAATTTCCGTGTAATGACTCATTTAAAAATTTGATTTCATTATACAACACATCATCATAAGGATCATGAATAGATTAACTCCCCCGTATAACATAGAATCTAACCTGAATTTAATTGAGCGCTTCCTCATTGTCTTCTAGATAGCGTTTTCTTTCTTTTCCTTTCATTTCTTCTCTTCTCCTCTTCTCTGCATGCTGCGTCCCTCTCCCTCTTCTCCTTCTTCTCCCTCTTTCTTTTTCTGCGTTTGTTTTTCTCTCTTCTAACTAGTAGGGTTTTCTTATTTTTCTTGCCTTTCTTTCTTATTTTTCTTTGGCTGCTGCACACGTTATTTGCTCCTTTAGAATACTAGGGCTTCTTGTATTTATTTTCCTCCTTGTATTGCTGTAACGTCCTTTTTGGTTTTTTGTCTTTTTTTGTTTTCCCTTTTTGTTTCCCCCTCTCCCTTTTCTTTGGTTAAGAACATGCCCTACATCAATGTAGTGGACTTGGCCCACTTAATCACTTAATTAATTTCATGCCCCATTTCATATATTAAAAATCATATAATTAAATACCCTATAGTCCCATACCCCTATATCGTAGTTTTAAGTGCTAAACGACCAAACGGGTTGTTACATTAGATACCAATCAAATAATCGCTCGTCCTCGAGCGACAAGGGTATGGGTGGAGGAAAGGAGGTACCTGAACTGTCGAACAACTGGGGATATCTACTCCGAATACTTTGATATATGGCTTTTGGCCTCCCACCCTTCACAATCGTAACCACTCTGAGTGCGATGTCTCATTACACCCTTACAAAAATCCAAAAGTACCCAAATCTTAAAATTTTACATGTCTCACTCCAATATCACTATGTTATTCATACTCAATATGTTCAATCATGCTATCAAGCTAGAAACGTTTCGACCTAGTCTACTATCATGACACAATTTCACCTCCAAAAATATACATCAACTACAAGTTGCAGAGATTCCAAGATTTCCTCTTACTTATCAACTCTAGCCCATCAATTAAATAATACTAGGAAATTACCTATCTTGGTACAACACATTGCCTTTCCATCAATCTTATCATGTTAGTCATCTGAATATTGCACCTTACCAGTCACCAATCGCAAAACCCCATGACACTTCGTCATTACACTTAGTCAAGTTCCATAGACTTCCCTCTTCAGTCTTATTTTTCAATTACACTCTAACCAAATGACGCATGACAACGCCACCATTATCTATACCTAACTCGAGTAATCTCGTTTCTTCAAATTTAAATCCTTTTTCCTTTCTGAAGATGTACCTTAATACTTCCAATTCGAATCCAAACATGCCCTCATATTAATTCTTCAATTTTTCATATTCCATTCCCAATATCCATGCCGGAAGTCCTATAGTGAGTTCACTTCTCTTGGCCTTAACTGATATTACTAATCCTTAATTCAATTTCCAAAATGCTCTTCACAACTTGAATTAACTAAGGTGTAACTTTGATCTACCACTTTAAATGTTCTTATTGACTAACACCTCCCTCGAGGGTCCTTAAGTGATGTTTTCCCATGAGAAGGAAAAACCCATATCTTCTCATATTTTTCTGAACTTTAACTCCCTTACCAAATCATGTAATTATCCCTCGAGGATACCCACATATATCCTTCCTAAGATTAGGTGCAACAGTAGATAACCCCTAAAGTAATAAAATTCCACACTTATTCATCCCTAGGTCCATCATCATTAGTCGATCATTATACTCCCCGTAGCCCACAACATAGTCAACTTTGTCATTCATTCTCCGCGCAATACCAAACTAAGCACACCTCATGCTCCCATCAAAAGAATATTTTACCATTATGACTATTTTATCACCAAACATAAACTATTTGGATTCTCGTCAGTACACCTCAACCAATAGGATAGAGAGAAAATACTTTATATGAATCACATAAAGAGTCCTACCACATGTGAGAGAACATAGAAATGAGTTTAAGATACCAATCTGAATAATCTCGCACAAAAAGAATGAACCAGATACCAATCGGATTGAACTAATACGGGAAGAATGAACCAGTTACCAATCGGATTGAACTAGCAAGAAAAGAGAAAATAAGTGGAGTGTTTCCTAGTCCTATAACCTCTCGAGGATGGGTACGGACGTCTACGTATCAATCCACAAGACTCTACTAGACATTGCTCTTGTACTCATTAGACCGATCAACCTAGAAGCTCTGATATCAACTTTGTCACGACTCAAATCACGAGTCGTGATGGAACCTACCCTATCCCCCCGAGTAGGCGAACCATACACTCAATAACATATTAAATAGCGGAAAAATAAACGCAAAAGAAGTTATCAAGTCTAAACCACTTAATTTCCCAAAATCTGGTCAAAAGGGTACAAGAGCACTAACCAGTCTGAAAAATAGAAGTATGAAAGAATGCCCGAAGGCTACATACTATCTGTCAATACCCAAAGAAAAATGGAATTAACTAAGAAGCCCTTCAGGGGCCACGAATGACCAAGTAGCTCACCCTGTATGACTAGAAGATGTCCACCTCGTGAATCAGCCACGGGGCGTAGATCTGGAACCTGGATCATACTCTGAACTCAACAAAAGTGCAGTAAGAGTAGTATCAGTACAACACTTGTACTAGTAATCATCATAAGTTTACAATGATTAGATAACACATGAAGAAGTTGAAACCAACAAGTAGCACATAGAGCCATCAGGCATGGTCACGTATCATATACAAGTAAAGCGTAAAGAAATCATGAAATCAACCAAGACAAACATAATTCACCAAATGATCAGTCAAAATATGAGTGGATGAATGCAATGCAATGCAATGCAATGTCACCTCTCTCACTCTCGCTCTCCAGAATAAACCTCAGAGGCTATCACTCCCGCTCTCCGGCAGAAACCTCGGAGGAAATCACTCCCGCTCTCCGGCAGAAACCTCGGAGGCAATCACTCCCGCTCTCTGGCAGAAACCTCGGAGGCAATCACTCCCGCTCTTCGGCAGAAACTTCGGAGGCAATCACTCCCGCTCTCTGGCAGAAACCTCGGAGGCAATCACTCCCGCTCTCTGGCAGAAACCTCGGAGGCTATCACTCACGCTCTCCGGCAGAAACCTCAGAGGCAATCACTCCCTCTCTCCGGCAGAAACCTCGGAGGCAATCACTCCCGCTCTCCGACAGAAACCTCGGAGGCAATCACTCTCGCTCTCCGGCAGAAACCTCGGAGGCTATCACTCACTCTCAGTCTCTCACCTCCCTATTATCACAAAATAATATGGAAAGTATGTCAGGCATGATATCAAGTCTCAACCTGTGTGTTACACCCCGTAGTTCAGGTCATGCGTTTGAGAGCGTATGAAAGGGGGTAAGACTTAAAATTTTCGAAGGATAGGTTGACGGATTGTTCCGGATGGGTTTTAGTTAACTTTGAGGCGGGTTATGACCCGGTACATTGAGAGTTCCTAAGTGTTTCAAAGGCCCAGGATGTAGTTCGTTGAGTCTAGATTCCAACGCAACCAACCGTTCGTCGATAGGACGTCGGAGTAGAAAGTTATGGGAGTTACAAGTTCGGTCTTGTGATCGGACAATGTGTTTGGACAAGGCGGCGAGGCCACGGCGCCGGATGCGAGCGCGACTCCTAAAAATGCGAGGGCCGCTGAAGTTGCAGCGCCTGGCGCTGGAAGCGAGGCCTGGCGCGGAAGTTGAAGAAGCTGCGGAGGTTTCAGTGGCCAGCGCCAGCAGAAGCGGGATGCAGGCGGAAAAACTTAGGAAAAGTCAGAATTTTCTTTTAAAGACCTTGGGAGGGTGACAAGTGTCCCCCCCATCTGATTTTGCATGCATTATATTGACCAAGTCTTCAAGACTTGGTCATACTTCATCTCTCTCTCTTAGACAAAAGCTCTTCCCTCTCTCTTAAAAGTTTAAGCTCCTCCTTCTCTCTAAAATCCCAAGAGACATTCTAGCCTTAGGAAAAATCTGAAAAAGTAAAAGCAAGAGGGAAGCTTGTGGCTAGCTTGTGAAGGTTGTTGTGGTGGTGTTCTTGAAAAGGAAGCTAGCAAGTGGTTGGAAAGATTTGGCTAAAGCTTTAAGGTAACATTTCTTCCTTTAGAATTAGTTTCTAGTGTTGCATGTTAAGAAGGAAGAACTTGTGGTAGTAAATAATGCTCTTAGACTCATTGCATGTAAGAACTATGGTTTGAATGTGAAGGAATTGGTTAAGAAGATATTATGAGCATGTTGTAGCCTAAAAACTACCTTAGAATTGTTAAGTGAATTGTTGTACCTATTGGGGCAGAATTTTACACACCCAAGTTTAGGTGTGTAATCCCCTTTGAAGTGTTGGATTGTTGAGCCTTAAATGTGGCGTTTGGATGATAAATTCGGCCTTGAGAAAAGGTGGCAAAGTATGTAGAAACAAAGGAAATGCTGCCCAATTTTCCATAGAATTTAGGGGCTTTGAACTTAGATTATTTCTACATTGAAATTAGAGGTTAATAAACGTATTATGGTTGTTATAGGTTGGCATATTACTTTCGGTAGTTTGAGCTTAGCAAGTGGATTGACCGAAGAGGTATGTGGAAACATTCTTATCTCTTGAGCATGAGTAGTTATAACTATATAGTACGGTAGACGTACGTGTTTTGAATAAAGTAAATCCTTTTGTTATACTTGACTTGTTTTAAGGAAATGTCTAAGTTGGTTGGGTTAAGAAGTTAACCCGCTTGTTCTTAAGGAATGGTTTATCCTAAATAAGGTAGACAAGGATTTCTTGACATAATGAAGTATTTTGAAAATTGTATGAATTTGTTTGAAGTATAAGTCTCTTGGTTAGTAAAAGAACGAAATGGTTTATAAGGAGTTATAACGGCTTTATGGGAAGTTAGTTATAACGGCCTTATGAAAGGATAAGGATGTCTTAAATGTCTAAAGCATAAAGTTAGTATAACGGCTTTATGGGAAGTTGGTTATAACGGCCTTATGAAAGGATAAGGATGTCTTAAATTTCTAAAGCATAAAGTTAGTATAACGACTTTATGGGAAGTTGGTTATAATAACTTTATGGAAGGTTATGAAAGTTGTCTATTTTGATTAATGAGCATAAGTTGTCTAGATTGTGAAAAATTGAAGTTACTTGGTTTCAAGCCTTGAAATGAGTTTTCTAAAGGTGTAGTAACTTACTTTGAAAAATAGACGCGCCTTGATACTACGGGTGTTAGTATCTTGGATTTTGCATAAAAAGGAATCTTTTGGAAAGAATGTACGTACGTAGTACTTTGGCTTGTTAAAAGAGAATTATTCTGTTTGTGCCTTGATAGTGTTTTGGGCTTGTTTAATTGAAAATTATTCTATGTGTGCCTTGATAAGTACTTTGGCTTGCTTAAATAAGAATTCTCTTGGTTTATGTGAAAAGAAGGCATGGTAATTGTCTTGGTTTATGTAAAGGCATGGTATTGAAATTCGAATTAAAAGCATGTAGTTATGAGTCTATTTAGGCGTACCGTCAGTGATGGAGGATTCCACGGGTATGCGCCCATGATAAGGGTTCGTTTCCCTGTTGACAATATTATTCCATGGATTAGCTCTCCATGAGGTCTAATGATGCAGGGTGGATCTAGTAGTTAGCCCTCGTACTTGCCCCGGTCAGAGACGTGATGCAGGGTGGATCTGGTAGTTGGCTTTCGTACTTGCCCCGGTCAGGGTTAGGGCGAAGGGGTGTGATGCAGGGTGGATCTGGTGGTTAGCCTGCGTACTTGCCCCGGTCAGCGATGTGACGCAGGGTGGATCTGGTAGAGGCTATCGCATTTGCCCCGGCCAGCTTCGTGTTTCAGTTATAGTATTGTTGGTACGGGTGGATCTGGTAGCTAGCTTTCGTATTTGCCCCGGTCAGTTGAGGATGCAGGGTGGATCTGGTAGCTATGCCTTCGTACTTGCCTCGTACGGTTCTGATGACGCAGGTGGGATCTAGTGTTCATGTGTACTCCTTAGTGTTGTTCTTCATAGACTGCCGGCAGTGAAGAAGGAATTCCACGGGCATGATTGATATTATAGGCATGAGACCTATGGTTATATTTGAGTGATGACTTAGAGGGCGTGAGTCCCTGACTTGACATGGCTGCGTATATGTTGTGTACTGTAGTTTGGCTATCATACATGTCTCCTGCTTTATATATATGCTATTATGATTCATTCTGATATTTTGATTTCACATACTTGGTACTGTTGTCTTGACCTCCTTGAAGCTGCGTTAAATCTGCAGTCGAGATCGTAGCTTCTTGGTCGCTCTCTTAGGATCACTGTTCGATTCATGGAAAGCTCCATCTCTCGGAGGCTTTGTCTTTCGGTATGATTCCACGAGGTTATAGACTTTTGTACATTCGGGGTATGGCGGGGCCTGTCCGCCACAATTGTTATTCTAAGTGCGTAGTCACGTTTGTGGTTTGGGCTGTAAGAATAAGTTGTACTTCTGATTAAATATGTTTTATGGAAGGCAACCTTATCGGCTGGCCAACGATGTTTACCTTTTTATAAGTTATGTGTTATGTATGTTCCGCTGCTATTCTCTGACATATACGGACGGGGTACCGGTGAGTACGATCGCGACCCGAGGTTGGGTCGTGACAAAAGTGGTTTCAAAGCAGTTAGTCCTCGGAAAGTGTCTACAGACCGTGTCTAGTAGAGTCTTGATTATCGGTGTGTTGTCCACCACATCTATAATCAGGAGGCTGCAGGACATTTAGGATTGGTTTCCATTCTTCTCTCTTCGAGATCGTGCAGTAGAGCTGTCATAGTAGGTTGAATCCTCACTGACCTCTTCTTATGTACCAGCTATGCCTCCACGGAAGGCGACCAGAGCCCAGAAGGGCAAGGCAGCAGCAAGAGCTGCTAGTGGTACGCAGAGAGTTACCAGGGCTCGGGCACAGACTATGCCTGAGGGAGTAGGCGGGTCGGCGAGTTCAGCTCGCGGCGATATTAGAGGCGGGAGCGGCGGTAACTCGAGGTTTGATGCGAGCCTCGATTCGCGGCGAGGCAGAGTATAGGGATTACGGAGAGCAGATCAGGTTGTTGACTAGCATCGTGGCAGGGCAGCACCGCCAGGGGCCGGTGGCTAACCCTAGGGCCGACAGTTTAAGGATTCGGGACTTTCTGAGTTGTAATCCACCCGAGTTCTATGGTTCGAGGTCTGAGGAGGATCCTCAGGAGTTTATCCGACAGGTGCGGCGGACTACGCAGGTGCTTAGGGCCTCGGAGACGGACTCCATTGTGTTAGCTTCTTACCGGTTACGCGATATTGCGTTGAACTGGTTTGAGTCATGAGAATTGTCTAGAGGGGAGGGTGCTCTTCCAGCGGTTTGGGAGGAGTTCACAGAGGCCTTCCTGGATCACTTCTTGCCTCCTGAGTTGAGGAGAGCCCGCGTGGATAGATTTTTGATCTTGAGGCAGAATGAGAGGACCGTGAGAGTACACTGAGTTTGACTCTTTGGCGGTATCGCACACTATTGTAGCGATATGGCGACGAGTTCATCGCTATGTGATGGGGCTAGACGCCGTATGATTCTGCGTGCTTGGGAGTGGCTCTTGACCGGTATGGATATCGCGGGATGCGAGCATATGCGAGGATAGAGGGCGAGAGAAAGGAGGTCGGCTTGACTGCAGCGGCCCGAGGGCGGGGCAGCGGGGTCTCAGGCGGCTTTCGGCGGACGCCTCGGCCAGCGAGCTAGTTATGCGCCTCGGCCGATCTGAGTACTCCACCACAGTCTTCAGGATGTTCGGGAGATTCGGGGCGGGGCGGGGCTCCCGGGGTTGAGTTTTGGAGAGTAGGGGTGTTAGTGCGAGAAGCCACCTCTACCTCGGTGTAGCGATGTGGTAACACCCGTTATGAAGTGTCATGCTAGTTTGGGTAGCGCTATACATGTGGCCAACGGGGCCATTATGCGAGCTGTCCGGCGAGGATAGCGGATGTAGAGATTCGGCCGGGATCGATGGTGGTTCGTCGCCTTCTTTTGTTATGCGTCGTGCAGGGAAGGATCATGATTAGGACGACAAGGAGAATGCGAAACAATAGTTACAGGTACATCTTTGACCCTTTAGAGATTAGTATGTGTGATAAGATTGATTGTATGATTTAGTGTTATGAATAGAGGATATTGAGACTATGTACATGTGTTAGAATAAGTTGGTAGATACGAACGGGCAATTCTGTTAGGCCGTGAACGAGAGTAAGTGGTAATGGGTCATACGTTGGATTCGTTTTCCTGTTTGATTTATGAGGAATGATTGAGCGTGTGTGATATCTTATGGTCACAAGTGGCATAGTAAGGTCCTATTAAGTGTGAAGTACGAGGATGTACCGAGGAATAGTAGATTGGCTCCAAAGGAACATTCGGGGACGAATGTTTCTAAGGGGGGAGAATGTTACACCCCGTAGTTCAGGTCATGCGTTTGAGAGCGTACGAAAGGGGGTAAGACTTAAAATTTTCAAAGGATAGGTTGACGGATTGTTCCGGATGGGTTTTAGTCAACTTTGAGGCGGGTTATGACCCGGTACATTGAGAGTTCCTAAGTGTTTCAAAGGCCCAGGGCGTAGTTCGTTGAGTCTAGATTCCAACGCAACCAACCGTTCGTCGATAGGACGTCGGAGTAGAAAGTTATGGGAGTTACAAGTTCGGTCTGTGATCGGACATAAATGTGTTTCGGACAAGAGCGGCGAACGCGGCGCCTAAAAATCGAGGGCGCTGAAGTTGCAGCTGGCCGTGGAAAGCAGAGCGCGCGCGGAAGTTGAAGAAGGCTGCGGAGGTTTGATCTTGCGCCGGAAGCGAGGGCAGCGGCGTCGGCGGGATTCAGGCGGAAAAACTTAGGAAAAGTCGATTTTCTTTTAAAAGACCTTGGGAGGGTGACAAGTGTCCCCCCCATCTGATTTCGCATGCATTATATTGACCAAGTCTTCAAGACTTGGTCATACTTCATCTCTCTCTCTTAGACAAAAGCTCTTCCCTCTCTCTTAAAAGTTTAAGCTCCTCCTTCTCTCTAAAATCCCAAGAGACATTCTAGCCTTAGGAAAAATCTGAAAAAGTAAAAGCAAGAGGGAAGCTTGTGGCTAGCTTGTGAATGTTGTTGTGGTGGTGTTCTTGAAAAGGAAGCTAGCAAGTGGTTGGAAAGATTTGGCTAAAGCTTTAAGGTAACATTTCTTCCTTTAGAATTAGTTTCTAGTGTTGCATATTAAGAAGGAAGAACTTGTGGTAGTAAATAATGCTCTTAGACTCATTGCATGTAAGAACTATGGTTTGAATGTGAAGAAATTGGTTAAGAAGATATTATGAGCATGTTGTAGCCTAAAAACTACCTTAGAATTGTTAAGTGAATTGTTGTACCTATTGGGGCAGAATTTTACACACCCAAGTTTAGGTGTGTAATCCCCTTTGAAGTGTTGGATTGTTGAGCCTTAAATGTGGCGTTTGGATGATAAATTCGGCCTTGAGAAAAGGTGGCAAAGTATGTAGAAACAAAGGAAATGCTGCCCAATTTTCCATAGAATTTAGGGGCTTTGAACTTAGATTATTTCTACATTGAAATTAGAGGTTAATAAACGTATTATGGTTGTTATAGGTTGGCATATTACTTGCGGTAGTTTGAGCTTAGCAAGTGGATTGACCGAAGAGGTATGTGGAAACTTTCTTATCTCTTGAGCATGAGTAGTTATAACTATATAGTACGGTAGACGTACGTGTTTTGAATAAAGTAAATCCTTTTGTTATACTTGACTTGTTTTAAGGAAATGTCTAAGTTGGTTGGGTTAAGAAGTTAACCCGCTTGTTCTTAAGGAATGGTTTATCCTAAATAAGGTAGACAAGGATTTCTTGACATAATGAAGTATTTTGAAAATTGTATGAATTTGTTTGAAGTATAAGTCTCTTGGTTAGTAAAAGAACGAAATGGTTTATAAGGAGTTATAACGGCTTTATGGGAAGTTAGTTATAACGTCCTTATGAAAGGATAAGGATGTCTTAAATTTCTAAAGCATAAAGTTAGTATAACGGCTTTATGGGAAGTTAGTTATAACGGCCTTATGAAAGGATAAGGATGTCTTAAATTTCTAAAGCATAAAGTTAGTATAACGGCTTTATAGGAAGTTGGTTATAATAACTTTATGGAAGGTTATGAAAGTTGTCTATTTTGATTAATGAGCATAAGTTGTCTAGATTGTGAAAAATTGAAGTTACTTGGTTTCAAGCCTTGAAATGAGTTTTCTAAAGGTGTAGTAACTTACTTTGAAAAATAGACGCGCCTTGATACTACGGGTGTTAGTATCTTGGATTTTGCATAAAAAGGAATCTTTTGGAAAGAATGTACGTACGTAGTACTTTGGCTTGTTAAAAGAGAATTATTCTGTTTGTGCCTTGATAGTGTTTTGGGCTTGTTTAATTGAAAATTATTCTATGTGTGCCTTGATAAGTACTTTGGCTTGCTTAAATAAGAATTCTCTTGGTTTATGTGAAAAGAAGGCATGGTAATTGTCTTGGTTTATGTAAAGGCATGGTATTGAAATTCAAATTAAAAGCATGTAGTTATGAGTCTATTTGGGCGTACCGTCAGTGATGGAGGATTCCACGGGTATGCGGCCATGATAAGGGTTCGTTTCCCTGTTGACAGTATTATTCCATGGATTAGCTCTCCATGAGGTCTCACGATGCGAGGTGGATCTAGTAGTTAGCCCTCGTACTTGCCGGTCGGAGGCGTGATGCGAGGTGGATCACGGTAGTTGGCTTCGTACTTGCCCGGTCAGGGTTAGGGCGAAGTGGTGTGATGCAGGGTGGATCTGGTGGTTAGCCTGCGTACTTGCCCCGGTCAGCGATGTGACGCAGGGTGGATCTGGTAGAGGCTATCGCACTTGCCCCGGTCAGCTTCGTGTTTCAGTTATAGTATTGTTGGTACGGGTGGATCTGGTAGTTAGCTTTCGTACTTGCCCCGGTCAGTTGAGGATGCAGGGTGGATCTGGTAGCTATGCCTTCGTACGGTTCTGATGACGCGGGTGGGATCTAGTGTTCATGTGTACTCCTTAGTGTTGTTCTTTATAGACTGCCGGCAGTGAAGAAGGAATTCCACGGGCATGATTGATATTATAGGCATGAGACCTATGGTTATATTTGAGTGATGACTTAGAGGGCGTGAGTCCCTGACTTGACATGGCTGCATATATGTTGTGTACTGTAGTTTGGCTATCATACATGTCTCCTGCTTTATATATATACTATTATGATTCATTCTGATATTTTGATTTCACATACTTGGTACTGTTATCGACCTCGCCTTGAAGTGCGTTCATGCTGCAGTCGAGATCGTAGCTTCTTTGGTCCGCTCTCTTAGGATCATGTTAAGTTCTTGGAAAGCTCCATCTCTGGAGGCTTTGTCTTTTGGTATGATTCCACGAGGTTATAGACTTTTGTACATTCGGGGTATGGCGGGGCCTGTCATACAATTGTTATTCTAAGTGCGTAGTCACGTTTGTGGTTTGGGCTGTAAGAATAAGTTGTACTTCTGATTAAGTATGTTTTATGGAAGGCAGCCTTATCGGCTGTCCAGTGATGTTTACCTTTTTATAAGTTATGTGTTATGTATGTTCATTGCTATTCTCGACATATACGGCGAGTACCGGTAAGTACGATCAGCGGCCGAGGTTGGGTCGTGACAATGTGTCACCAATATACAATTAACAAGTACAAGTCAAATCAGGTGGTAATCACAGAAAATAACACATATGGCGACAAGCCCACATAACAGCTGACGAAACCAACGTAATAGTAATTTCATCTCAACTTCCTGCCCGAAGGCCTATCATGCTATCCCCATCACTTCCTACGACTACATAAGATTCTATAATCAGAGTCTAACTAAGTAAACCATAACCTACCTCAATGCCGAGCGGGTGCCACGAACAATCAAGCCAATGCCTTTCCTTTGCGTAGAGCCTATGAACACTTAAAATCTAAAAAATATGCGAACTATGTTATAATACGAATCTAAGGACACCCATATTGCTATATTTATATTAACCCTATTTTTACCATTTAAATTGTATGACTACACCCCTACACATATAAAAATATTAGCATAACTTCAGGAATTTCAAATAACATTCCTTTCTTTCAACTTTCTCGTATCTCCCGCTTATAAAGGATATAACATTAAATTCGTAACTCCAAATCAAGTGTTTATTGTACCACATCGAAAATAACACTAGGATCTATTATTATACCGAATCCCATATGACAGTATTTAATGTAGTTGGTGAAAATTTACGAAGGAAACAACCCTATGAAATCTGTGTCGCCAGAATTTTTGTAAAACAAGGCAGAAACTTCAAATAGTCATAACTTCCAGAACGTAAGTCGGATTTATCTTCGTAAGATATCAAACTGACGGGAACATAGTAATCTACAACTTTCATTCAGCCCATATTTTCATATTCCTTACGGATTTGTACAGTTTTCAAAGTTTAATATGCTGTGTAATCATTATGCCATGATAATCCCTCAAGTTTCTCCTGTTCAAGTGGATTGTGGAATTTCCGTGTAATGACTCATTTAAAAAATTTGATTTCATTCTACAACACATCATTATAAGGATCATGAATAGATTAACTCTCCCGTATAACATAGAATCTAACCTGAATGTAATTAAGCGCTTCCTCCTTGTCTTCTAGATAACGTTTTCTTTCTTTTCCTTTCATTTCTTCTCTTCTCCTCTCCTCTGCGTGCTGCGTCCCTCTCCCTCTTTCTTTTTCTGTGTTTGTTTTTCTCTCTTCTAACTAGTAGGGTTTTCTTATTTTTCTTGCCTTTCTTTCTTGTTTTTCTTTGGCTACTGCACACGTTACTTGCTCCTTTAGAATACTAGGGCTTCTTGTATTTATTTTACTCCTTGTATTTCTGCTGTTACGTCCTTTTTTTTTCCCCCCTCCCCATTTTCTTTGGTTAAGAACGTGCCCTACACCAAGGTAGTGGACTTGGCCCACTTAATCACTTAATTAATTTAATGATCCATTTCATATATTAAAAATCATATAATTAAATACCCTATAGTCCCATACCCCTTTATCGTAGTTTTAAGTGCTAAACGACCAAACGGGTCGTTACACATGGTGAGTAGGTAATCAAGTAATCACTTGTTCGATTCACCTAAATTAATCCTTGTTCGAATGAAGTTTAAATATGTAATGATGTATAATGTGGTGGATGATATCCATCTTTGAACTAACACATGCCTAGATTAGTTTCACGCTAAGTTTAAGGTCCATGTGATCACTTGCTAACATCTGTGCTAAGTTATCTACATATCTTTAGTGGATGAAAATTACTCTATATCTAATAGTTTGAAAAAGTGGATGAAATGATTAACATGCACATTGTTTGCCTTGTTTAAGTGATCTAATTGCTTTGGCTAAAATGCTATCATGTGATCTGGATGCTAAAATCTAGGGCTGACCTGCTTGGGTATCAGATTATAAAGTATGTTGATAGATTTAGGTTCTGTATGAGATGCATGAGTATATGCCCCTATCTGCTTGTTTTCATTCTATCCTCTTATGGTGTTTGTTGTGAAGTATATTCTTGATATTCACTGGGATGTATAGACTGTATATATTCTGGGGTGTTGTATGTGTTTGGGCCAGCCCATCATTTCTTTTAAAATCTGAAAATCACTGGTTGGGTTTATATTGCCTTGGGGATGATTTATCCTCCTTTAAGTTTGATAATTGTTATATTGGGCATGTCTTTCCCTTTTAGTGTTACTTGGATGAAACCCAGAATCTGAAATGCATGATCTGGCCCTATTTTCAGTCCGAAAATCAATTACTTGGGTCTGCTTTCCTTTTTGTGTTTTATTTGCAACATCAAGGCCCAATATTGTGTTGAATAGTGTTGGAATTTCAGTTGTTTGGACTCGTCATTTTATTTTGGGCCGCTACGACTATTAAAGATTAAAAGATACACATGCTAAATTTACATGAGCATTTTATATATTTGCATTATTAAAGTTTTGGAGTGTTAGTAAGTTCTTCTCTTCTATTTTTACATGAAACATAACGGGAGCCACGAGGAGTCTCATGTGAGACTCGTTACGACTTTGCCAAAATGAAGGCATACATCCACATCCATTGCATCCTCCCGCATTCGAAATTCCTAAACAAAATGGATGGGATGATATCATCATCCATCCTAGAGTCGCTGCTTTTTAATTCTTTAATTATGCTCATTTTATGTTGTTTAATTTAATTTATTGTACTTGTATAGTTATTGAATTGTTTAGAATATGTAGATTTAGAACTAATAATTTAGAAAAGGTAGATTTAAAATCGGAAATCGCTAGTTTATTTATTTAGGACCGTCACTCATATTTCTAAAACGCTAGTTTATTTATTTAGGTCCGTCACCCATATTTTCAAAACGCTAGTTTATTTTTATACTTTATCTACTTTAGCATAAAACAAAAAATCATGTTATATTCTATTTTCATACATCATTTTATCATACTTTACCAAAATAAATATATGTCATTTTACATAAAATCACTTTTGTATATATTTCTAAACGCATCTTTTAAATTAACTCTTTGCAACACCCTTTTATTAACTGTATATTTTCTAAAGCGTGATAAATAAGCCTAAGTTTGACTGGAAAACCGCAAGTTAGCGGATCTTAGAGGATGTCTAACCCCTTCCCTTTAGGATAATAAAAAACCCTTATCCAGAATCTCATAAAGTTTCGTAGACCTTTTAAATGGAGTTAATGTTGACATTACTTAGTTAACATTTTAGGTGTCCTAATTCACCTTAGAATAATTAGGTGGTGACTCCTTAAAAATGGTGATTTAATTCATAAATCACTAGCATCCGTCGAGACCGCGGTGAAAAGCGGGCGCGACAGACTCAATTGGAGAGACATACCAAAAATCAGATTTTTAGATCTTCTTTTTCTCTAAGCAATCTCTCACACTCAACGTTTCTTCTTTTAGTACACACTTGAGTTTCATTTGCTCATTTGTTAGTTATTGTTTTATCTTGGAAGACAAGTTGCCAATTACTGTAAAAGGATATATACGGGACAATATTGTCTTAAGGACAAAGTGAATATCACTCGACTTAGCAAACCTTATTTTTGTTCTCATTTCCATATTGTAATCCTTGTAATAGTTACTTAATTCCCGTTCATCCAATTGTTGTATTCACAATTTTACTCACAATCTTAAGACAATATTTGTTGTAAGTACCAAGCAAGATGACTGGAGGAGAACAATTTGTTGTTGGATCTTCTGCTGCTGCCTATATCACACCCAATGCCTTCCCCTTTACTGCCTAAGGCAACTGATCCTCCACTCTCATTTCTACTCAAGGCATACCCAACACCTTTCCTGCTGCCCAAGGGAATGTTACTGTTCCTCCATCCTCCGGGTTCCACCATGAACGCCCTGAAAAGTTCATGGGCTCCAATTTCAAGAGATGAGAGCAAAATATGGTGTTCTATTTGACTGTTATGGGAATGACTCGTTTCCTGACAGAAGATCCTCTACAAGATGGAGATGAAATGGACCCTCAGCCAAATGAAATGGTTGGAGGGGGCCAACGTATGCATGTTGTTAATAACATGAAAATGGTTCTTGATGCATGGAGTCAGAGTGATTTCATATGTAAGAATTATATTCTGAATTGTTTGTCTGACATTCTCTACACGGTGTATTGCACTGTTGGCACTGCCAAAGAGTTGTGGGATAAACTGCAGAAAAAGTACAACGCACAAGATGCCGGTACTAAGAAGTTCATCGTTGGAAAATTTCTGAAATTTCAAATGGTGGACAGTAAAACTGTGATGTCCCAAGTCTAGGAATTTTAAATGATTCTGCATCACCTAGATTTCGAAGGAATGCAACCAAATGAGAAATTTCTGGTTGCATCATAATTGAGAAGTTACCTCCCTCATGGAATGAGTTTATGAGTTACTTAAAACTAAAGACAAAAGAGATGACATTTGGGAACGTATTATCAAACTCTAGATTCAGGAGGATAATAAGATGGTCATGCCTAAGGGTGTCACGACCCGAACCGACGGGCCGCGACTGGTGCCCTACCTGGGCACCATTCTACCCACACATCACATATAACCAGCGGAAGCTTAAGAAAACTCATAATCCATAAAATAAAAATAGGCAAGCCGACAAGGCTGCCACTATATACATAAATCCGAAATGAACTACAATTGTACATGTCCAACCCACACATGACTACAGACCTCTAAGAATATATAGTAACTATGACGGGACAAGGCCCCGCCGTACCCCTGAATATACATAAGCCATAATGGAAGACCTATACCAAAACGACTAGGCTCTGGACAATGGAGCTATCCCAAAACGCTGAGCAAGGATCCTAAGCTCGCGGATTACCAAACTGAGTACCTATACCTGCGGGCATGAACGCAGCCCCCCGAAGAGGGTCAGTACAACAAGGTACCAAATATGTAAACATAAAGTATAGTAAATAAGATCATAACTGCACAAAAGATGATAGGGACAAGTATGAAAATCAAATACCAGATCCAACTGTGCCATATAAAATAGAGCCAACTGTACCTTGTAACAATGGAGAATCAACTATGTCTTTTAAAATAGAGAGTCAACTGTACCCTTTTCAAAATATGAAAGTCATGTCCAAATCAGGGAAACCTGCCCATAGAATCATTATACATATCCTATTCATGGGAATCGAACCCGTATGGGTCTTTATACCCGCATGAGTATCTATACTCGCATCACGGATCTTGTCCGTGGAGTCATATACATATACTATTCATGGGAATCGAACCCGTATGGGTCTTTGTACTCGTATGAGTATATATACTCGCATCATGGATCTTTTTCGTGGAGTCATATACATATACTATTCATGGGAATCGAACCCGCATGAGTATCTATACTCGCATCACAGAATCATGTACATGGGATCATAATACATATAACATTGTCGGCCCTTTAGTGAGGGATTCGGTGAATATTGCCGGCCCATTTTGGGACTCGGTGGAATCATATAAACATTGCCGGCCCTTTAGTGAGGGATCGGTGGATGGAATACTAACCCTTGCACGAATAGCTATCATGAGCAACCTTGTGCATTTTAAATCATCTTTTGACTCTCAAAGGAATAAAACCAAGGTACCAACGTATCATGTACCAATCATTAAAATGAACTCTCATTTTAGAAAAACCAAGGTACCAACATATCATGTACCAATCATTAAAATGAACTCTCATTTTAGAAAAACCAAGGTAACAACATATCATGTACCAATCATTAAGGATTAGGATCCTATAAAACTATGTACGTCCGCCGTACACTCACTTTATAACTCTCAACTTTCATTTTAGAAAACTCAAGGCACTATCATGTCATGTATCACTTTGAAATCTTCTGTCATGACCCGACTCCGGGCCCACGACTGGTGCCCTACCTGGGCACCCCTTTCAGGTATACATCAGAGAATAGCAGCGGAACATACACAACTCATAAAAATAATTAGACAACAAATATCAACAGGCTAGCCGATAAGGCCACCCTCCGTGAAATATACATAATCCAAAAATAAAAACAGCACATCTCTGTTCTTACAACTCAATCCACAAATATGACTACAGACCTCTAAGAATAACAACTGTGACGGGACATGGCCCCGCCATACCCATGAATATACATAAATCTACACCATCAGGGAAACCGTACCAAAAGACAAGCCTTCAGAGAAATAGAGCTTTTGACACCTGATCAGTGATCCTAAGAATGAAGATCCACCACCTGCTTACCCCTACCTGCGGCATGAACGCAACCCCCCGAGGAAAGGGGGTCAGTACACAATATGTACCAAGTATGTAAAACTGGAAAATACTGCAATTTACATCATAAGTCTAAAATAAAGCTGGAGACATGTATGATAATCAAATTAACAGTATACTGTGCCTTACTAACAATGAGAGTAAAATATACATTTCCGGTTCTTAAAAATAGGAAACCTGTGATTAACCTAGGACCATCCGCCCGTAGTATTATCACGCAATCCTACTCCTGGGACTATTTCACCCGCATAGGCCGTATGGACCCGCATGAGGTAACTTCCTCGCATAGGACTGGTCCGCTCCGCATAGGACTATTTCACCCGCATGAGCCCTACAGACTCACATGAGGTATTCCTCGTATCATGGGTAGCAAATCCACGGAATATGCAAATGCCACAAGCCCGGGGAATGACCCCGTAATGAACAATATATCACAAGCACAACCGGCTACTATAACTAACATAAACAAGCTAAGAAACCCCTTAACTTCTCATTTGACTTAATTAGCATACACTCTCATTTCTTTTAACTTAAGGCGCTATCGTATCATAAAAGATCCGGGAATTTAACCCAAAGTACTACGTACTTCTATTCTTTTAAAATGACTTTTTTTCATATAAAACTCCAAGATACTAATAACCGTAATATCAATCCATATTTACTTTTCAAGACAAGTCACAATACCTTTTTAGAACTACATTTATTGGCTTCTAATTCAAGTGACTTTTTACCTTAAAACGTTAAGCAATTGATGCCTTCAAATCAATTTGCCTTTCTTCCTTTCAAGTCATTTTATCTTTATTTACATTACTAGAGCAACCATCCTTTTAACTTCCCATAAAGTTATTATAACCAACTTCCCATAAAGCCGTTATACTAACTTTATGCTTTAGACACAAAGGCATTCTTATCCTTTTAAAAACAAGTGAGTTAATTCTCTAACTCAACCAACTTGGACATTCTTAAAACAAGTCAAGGATACCAAATGAAACTGAATTCATTTAAAGCTCGTACGTCTACCGTACTATACATTTATAACTAATCATGCTCAAGAGATAGGAAAGTTCTACATACCTCTTCGGTTCAATCCACTTGTTAAGTCCAATATGCTGTACGTAGTATGTCAACCTATAATGACCATAATACGTCCATTAACCTCTAGCTTCAAATGTAGAATATTCTAAGTGTAAAGTCACCAAATTCTACGGAAAATCGGACAACACTTCCTTTGTTTATACGCACTTTTCCACCTTTTTCAAGGCCCAAATTCAATAACCAAACATGTCATATTTAAGGCTCAACAATGTAGCTAAAAACAGGGGATTACACGCCTAATAGGACGTGTAAAATTCTGCCCCACAATTGATATCAAACTAATCCAAAAAGGCAATGCCATTCGCGGCCAAAAGGTGCAACAACATATCACCCTTTCCAATTCCTTTTCAATTCAAGTTGTTTAGTATAACATGTTATAAAGCCGCAATCGATTGTAACAACTACAATCTTCAAGTAGATAACATGCGACGATTCTAATTATCGACCAAATTGTATTTCAATTTCAAATGGCTAACAAGGTCATTTCGGATTTTAGGCTTCCAATATCCATAACACTTATCAATCCTTAATACATATACCTCATGCTTGTTAAAATGTATAACTACAACAATATGTAATCTTATAACACTAAGAGAAAAAGATTGTTACCTTTGACAAGCCTTAATTCAACTCCAAGATCCGAAGTCGCTCCGTAGCAACTTAGCGCCTTTCCTTGACACTTCAATCCGCCACTTGAAGCCCTTAGAATTTCACAAACAACTTTCCTTCAATTTCCAATCCAAACCTATGAAAGTGACTTAGTTTTCACCTTGCGACTAACGCAAAAAAATGACACTTTTCCGGGATCTTTCTATTGAGATACCCTTACAATACCCTTAGGAACATTGGTTTAAAGTATGGAGATTATTGAACAACAAACGAAATTTTTTCTTGTTCATTTGAACCCTAACCTGAGAGCACAATAGTGAAGAACAAGTTTTTCTTGAAATTTTTCTAAGTGTGGGAACTTGTCTTGCTAGTAGTATGCTTAAATAACACTATGGAGGGTCAAGATTAGAACATATGGGTGGCTTGGATGCATTCCACTAAAAGATCAAGCCAAGTGGCCCTTGGACTTAGTCAATATTATCAAGCTCTAGCCTAGCAAGACTTGGTCATCTTAACATTGGCCAAATGACCATTCTAAACTTGGTCCATTCGACCATGACCATCCAAGAGGGGTGACACATGTCACCCTCCCGTTCGTCGCAATATTTTGTTTCTCGATATTTCCATAATTCCGATAAATTTTTACTAGTCTCAAATCTTAACATTTTTGAGTTCTTACGTACGTTCTTATAAACATGTCCTGGAATTACGGGGTGTAACATTCTTTCCCCCTTAGAAACATTCCTCCCCGAATGTTCTTTCGGAGTCAATCTTATAAATAGCGACATAGTCTCCTTTTACAACCCCTACAAACCAATAATGTCCCACGTGGCCACATAATAACACTTAAGCAAAAATACTTCAATTAAAACTTGACAAGTAAGGGAAATGAATTACCTGAAGGTGTAGAGAATAAGTGATGATACTTCCTCAACATGTCCTCCTCCGCTTCCCAAGTCATCTCCTCCCTATTATCATTCCGCCACAAGACTTTGACGGAAGCCACATCCTTGGTCTGCAGACGCCTGATCTGGCGATTGAGTATCGCTATGGGACTCTCCTCATACGATAACCCCTCTGTCACCCGAACCTCGCTAGCTGGGAAAACCCTCGATGGATCTCCGATACACTTCCGTAACATAGAAACATGGAAGACCGGATGTACCGCCTCTAAATCTGATGTCAGATCCAACTCATAGGCAACCTTGCCTACTCTACAGATGATCTGGTAGGGCCCAATGTACCTTGGGCTAAGTTTCCCCTTCTTTCCAAACCTCATCACACCCTTCATGGGTGATACCTTCAAGAAGACCCAATCGTCTACCTGAAACTACAAATGTCGATGCCGATTATCTGCATAAGACTTCTGCCGACTCTGAGCTGCTAACAGTCTCTCCTGGATAAGTTTCACCTTATCCACAGCCTGCTGAATCAAGTCTGGGCCAACTAACTGAACCTCGCCCACGTCGAACCAACCAATCGGCGACCTATACTTCCGCCCATACAAAGCCTCATATGGCGCCATCTGGATGCTAGAATGTTAGCTGTTGTTATAAGCAAACTCGACAAGAGGAAAATGATCCTCCCAGCTACCCCTGAAATCAATAACACAGGACCGCAACATATCCTCAAGTGTCTGGATAGTACGCTCCTTTGCCGTCGGTCACGAGGATGAAACGCGATCTTGAGACTCACTGTGTCCCTAACCCTTCCGGAAATACCTCCAGTTAGCCATAACCGGGCTCCTGCATGCGATATAATCGATGTAGGAACTCCGTGCAGTCTCACAATCTCCCTGATATACAATCTAGCATAATCCTCAGCCGAATACGTAGTCCTGACTGGAAGGAAGTGGGCTGATTTCGTCAGCCTGTCTACAATAACCCAGATGAAATCACACTTCCTCTGAGTACGAGGTAACCCTGTAACAAAATCTATGTTTATCACCTCCCACTTCCATGTCGGAATATTAATCGCCTGCAATAGCCCACCGGGCTTCTGGTGCTCAACCTTGACCTGCTGACAATTAGGACACTGAGCAACAAACCCTGCCACGTCCCTCTTCAGGCCATCCCACCAATACATACATCTGAGGTCATGGTACATCTTAGTCGACCCCGGATGAATAGAGTATCGAGCACTGTGTGCCTCCCCCAGAATCTGCTAACGAAGTCCTGCAACATCGAGAACACACAATCTGCCCTCAAATCTTAGCACCCCATTAGGCGCTACCTCAAATAGACTCTTCTCCTCTCGAAGAGTCGTATCTCGATACCGTATCATAACTGGGTCCTCATACTGTCGCCTCTTCACCTCCTCAACGATGGGAGACTCGGCAACCTCACGAACCAGTACCCCACTATTATCGGTATCAACCAATTGAACCCCAAGGCTCACTAGTTGATGGATCTGACGGACCATGTCCTGTCTATCTGGTTGTACCTCTAACAGACTCCCCATCGATCTACGACTCAAAGCATCTGCAACCACGTTGGCTTTTCCCGGATGGTATAGGATATCAACATCATAATCCTTTAACAACTCTAACCACCGTCTCTGTCGCAAGTTCAGCTCCCTCTGCCTGAAGATGTACTGGAGGCTCTTGTGGTCTGTATAAATATCCACATGGACCCCGTATAAATAGTGTCTCCAAATCTTCAAGGCATCAATAACTGCGGCCAGCTCTAAGTCGTGAGTAGGATAATTCCTCTCATGCTTCCGTAACTGCCGGGAAGCATAGGCTATTATCTTGCCGTGCTGCATCAATATGCACCCTAGCCCGATACCCGAGGCATCACAATAAATCACGTAGCCCTCTAACCCATCGGGAAGAGTAAGAACTGGAGTCGTCGTCAACTTTTTCTTTAGTAACTGGAAGCCCTTCTCACAAGCTTTTGTCCACTGGAACTTACCTGCTTTCTGCGTCAGCCTAGTCAACGGTGCTGATATCGAAGCAAACTGCTCCACAAACCTACGATAATAACCTACCAGCCCTAAGAAACTGCGCACCTCCATCGGAGTAGTAGGTCTCGTCCAAGACTTGACCGCCTCAATCTTTGCCGTATCAACCTGAACACCATCAGCCCCGATAATGTGCCCCAAGAATGCCACTGAGGCCAACCAAAACTCATACTTGGAGAACTTGGCGAACAACTGCCGGCTCTGGAGGACCCCAAGTACCATCCTCAAGTGATCTGCATGCTCCTGCTCTGTGCGCGAATAAACCAGGATGCCATCAATGAATACTATAACAAACGTATCCAAAAATGGCTTGAACACCCGGTTAATCAAATCCATAAATACTGCTGGAGCGTTGGTCAAACCGAAAGACATCACCCTGAACTCATAGTGCCCATACCGGGTTCTGAATGCAGTCTTTGGGATATCTGTCTCTCTAACTCGCACCTGATGATAACCAGACCGCATGTCTATCTTGGAGAAACACCTCGCACCCTGCAACTGGTCAAACAAATCATCAATCCTGGGGAGGGGGTATCTGTTCTTGATGGTTACCGTATTCAGCTGCATGTAATCAACACACATACGCATCGTCCCATCCTTTTTCTTTACAAACAAAACCGGCGCTCCCCGGGGAGAAACACTAGGCCTGATAAAGCCTTTTTCCAACAAATATTTCAGCTGGTCCTTCAACTCCCTCAACTCAGCAGGTGCCATCCTGTACGGCAGAATAGATATAGGCCGAGTGTCTGGCAACGTGTCAACACAGAACTCTATCTCCCTCTCGGGAGGAATACCTGGGAGATCATCTGGGAATACATCCGGAAACTCTCTAACCACGGAATCGATGAAGAAGCTGAACCTCAGCCTCTGTATCGAATACCCGAACTAGATGATAGATGTACCCTTTCTGCACCATCTTCCTAGCCTTGAGGTAAGAAATAAACCTACATCTCGGCGAAGCTGTATTGCCCTTCCACTCGATACCTGACTTACCAAAAAACTGGAATCGGACCAACCTGTCTCTACAGTCAACGTTGGCATAGCAAGAAGCCAACCAGTCCATACCCATAATGACGTCAAAATCTGTCAACTCCAACTCTATCAAGTCTACCGGGTCTGACGACTGTATATAAACACCGGGCAATCTTCGTACACCCGTTCAGCTAACACCGAATCACCCACTGGCATAGCTACCTCAAAAGGCTCTATCGACACCGACTCTATCCCGATTCTACCAGCAATAAGAGGGGACACATAGGACAAGGTAGAACCTAGATCTATCAAAGCATAAACGTCACAGCATGAAATCAATAATGTACCTGTGACGACATCTGGGGAAGCCTCCTGATCCTGCCGGCTGGCTAAGGAATATATGCGGTTCTGTGGACCGCTAGAACTAGGACCTCCACCATGACCTCTGTCGCGACCTACAGGTCCGTGAACACCCTGCCCTCCGGGGCGCATAACCACAGAAGAAGAAGACCCAGCAACTCACCCTATCGGCTGAACCATACCACCCCCGCCGCCTCTGGTCGGACAATCCCTATTCATATGGCCCTGCTGGCCACAAGAGAAACAAGCTCCCTGTCACGACCCGACCCCGGGGCCGCGACTGGTGTCCTACCTGGGCACCCCGTTCAGGTATACATCAGAGAATAGCAGCGGAACATACACAACATACAACATGTTTAGACAAAATATCACAGGCTAGCCGATAAGGTCGCCTTCCATAAAATATGCATAATCAAAATCAAAACTGTACAACTCGGTTCTTACATTTCAAACCACAACATGTGAACTACGGACCTCAGGAATAACAAGTATGGACGGGGCCGCCATACCCCGAATGTACATGAATCTACAACATCGTGGAAATCTCGTACCAAAAAGACAAGCCTCCGAGAAATGAAGCTTCGACGTCGATAAGTGATCCTAAGAATGAGGATCCACCACCGCTACCCCCTACTGCATGATGAACGCAAACAGAAGGGGGTCAGTACACAATATGTACTATGTATGTAAAACTGGAAGATACTGTAATTACATCATAAGTTTAAAACGAAGCCGGAGACATGTATGATAACAAAATTACAGTACACAGTGCCTTACTAACAATGAGAGTAATTAATAGTATACGTACAACATAAAAATAGGAAGCTCACGATCAAAGCAGGACCATCCGCCCACAGTATCATTAAGCAATCCTACTCCTGGGACTATTTCACCCGCATAGGTCGTGTGGACCCGCATGAGGTATTCTCGCATAGTCAGACTACCGCATGGGACTATTTCACCCGCATAAGCCCATAGGACTCGCATGAGGTATTCCTCGCATCATGGGTAGCAAATCCACGGAAAACAAGTGGTATAACGATCTTGGGGATTTACCCCTCATTTATACTCTTACCCTGAAGAAGGTGGTATGACGATCTTGGGGCTTGCCCCTCATTCATACTCTTACCCTGGAGAAGGTGGTATGACGATCTTGGGGCTTGCCCCTCATTCATACTCTTACCCTATCTCAACCGGCCAATTTACATAACATAAGCACTACCGGCTTATTATACAATAAATAAACAAGTTAAGAAATTCCCCTAACTTCTTATTAGCCTTATTCATATACACTCTCATTTTAGTTTACTTAAGGCACTAGCATATCTTTTATAAAAATCCGGGAATTTAACCCACGTACTACATACTTCCACTCTTTTAAAAATGACTCTTTTTCGTATAAAACTTCCAAGATACTATTAACCGTAGTATCAAGTCAAAATTACTTTTCAAGACAAGTCACAATACCTTTAGAAATAAAGTTAGGTTTCTAAATCAAGTGACTCCTTTTCTTATAAAACCATAGGCAATTGATGCCTTAAAATCAAATTGCCTTTCATTAAATCAAGTCATTTATCTTTCCATAAAGCTAATATAACCAACTTCCCATAAAGTCGTTATATTCACTTTATACCTTAGCCAAATATAATTTCCTATCCAAGGGACTTATATGTTTAAAATGAAACAAGTATCACATACGTTAAAACTCTTCAAGTCCCTTAACTTTAATAAAACTTAAGACATCCTTAATACTTTCAAAGAAGTGAGTTATTCTCCTAACTCACCCGACTTGGCTATTCATAAAACTAGTAAAGGATATCAAGGTCTTGTACGTCTATGTCAGGACCCGAACCCGGGTCCGTGACTGGTGCCTTACCCGGGCACCCAAGTAGACCTACATCAGAGTAACCAGCGGAATATAAAACAAGACATGAAACAATATGAAGTGAGAAACAGTTTATCTGAGAAAAGCTGCCTGTCGGCATATATATATAAAAGCTTGAACAGTTACATCCCTTTTACAAACCCTGCCCACACAAGATTACTGCTGACCTCTAAGAATGTTATAACAACAATGGGCGAACAGGGCCGCCATACCACGAATGTAAGTACTACAACGACAGGGACTATACGAAAGATAAGCCTCAGAGACACGGAGCTTCCCAAAACGCTGAATCGTGACCACTATGAGCGAGGATCAACAATGGTGTACCTCTACTGCGGCATGAACGCAGCCGGGCGAGGCGATAACAGGTACCAAGTATGTGAAACTGAAAATACTATAAATGAAATCATAATAGTCTATTTAAAACAGAAAACATATATGATAACCAATTTACGATACACAATATGTAAGCAAATATGTCAAGTCGTGACTCACGTCCTTAAAGTCATCACTCAAATATAACCATGGGTCTCATGCCCACAATATCAATCATGCCCGTGGAATTCCTTCCTCACTGCCGGCAGTCCATGATATAAAAGCACCAAGGAATACACATGAACACCAGGTCCCACCTGTGTCATAATAAAATCAGACGGGGTAAATGCGAAGGCATAGCCGACTACTAAAACCCACGGTACCAACAATGCTATAAAATCGTATCACGAGGTCTTTCTAGACCGCGCCACACGATCGGCCGCCACTCGCCTCGTGATCAATGCGCGTCAAATCCTGGAACTCACCGCAGCTCCGCATAGGCCACCTAGGCCCGCATGAGGTATTCCCCGCATCGAGGGTAGCTACTCCTCGGCATCGTCCTGGACTCTCATAGTCCGCATGGCCACATAGACCGCATGAGGTATTCCCCGCACACTAACCTGGAACTCTCGTAGCTCCGCATAGGTCCCCTGGACCCGCATGAGGCATCCCTCGCATCGGGGGGCAGCTTAACCCCCGATATAACATGTCAAGAGGTGAGTGGTACAATACTAACATAACGGCTTATCGTTAAACAACATAAGCACAATCAAGGGAAACCCCTTTACACAAACATCACAAGACACTAACACACGTAACATCCTAACATGTTTACTTATCAAACCAACAAGAAAGTATTACAAGGCTATCACAAACCAACATAGTCAAGTTATTCACACAAGGTACTTTCTATTTTATGTCAACAAGTTCGGGTTTTTATCCCCAAAGTACTTCATACATTAACTCTTTAAAAAGATCCGTTTCTTTCACAAGAGTCACATGATACCCGTAGTATCAAAATAGAGTGACTATCTTTTTAAGTAAACCAAAACAATTTCCCTACCTTCTTTTTGAACCAACTTAAGACAAAAGCATGCCTTCCTTTTTAAACGAAAACACTTCAAATGTTCAAGTCTTTGTCTTTTATAAATCAAGTCCTTACTTTGAAATTTTAAGAAAATCAAAACTTGTTTATTAAATGATCTTATTAAAGCAGTCATGATCTAGGAAGTGTAATACAATTTTGTCTTATCTTAGCTTCTATGCAGATGGAGGTTTCTACTGGTTTTAGTAATACTTAATTAGTCAATACATTTTCCTTTATTAGCGTTGCAGTGGTTTGTTCGATACTTATTCTCATTTCCGAAATAAATACAAGGCTTTCATAAACAATTAAGTAGATCGTTCCTTTTATCTCTCTTAAGTCGTTATACCTAACTTCCCATAAAGCTAGTATAACTCTTAAGCTTTTAAAACCAAGTATTACTCTTCTTTCAAAAACGATTCTTAATTCTTTTGAAATACTTCAAGATTCTTATTATTCAAAACTCAAGTCAAAAGACATCGAAGTAAATCCACGTTCAGTTAACACACGTACGTCTACCGTACTATATATATTCTTTTAAAATATCATGCTCAAGAGGATAGGAAGAATCACATACCTCCTCGGCGAAATCCACCTGCCAAGTCGAATATGTCGCGCGCAGAGTATCAACCTATAATAGTTAAATACGTCTATCAATGTCTAGACTACTCTGTAGAATATTCTAAGCAGAAGGTTCTTATTTCTACGAAAATTTGGGCAGCACTTCCCTACCCGTAAAGCTACACAAGTCTACTGTAAATACAACCCAATGTAAGTACAGTTCAATTCTCTTCTTTTATACCATCCTTCTATATCTTATACTCAATTATAAACTACTATATGTAATTTCCAATTACAATAGAAGGACAAAGATATTTACCTCAATAAGCCCAAAATTATCCAAGATTAAAGTCGATCCTGAGCAAGGTTTAGCTCCTATTCTGTACGCTCCAATTCGCTCCAAGAAACCCTTAGAAGTTCTAAACAACTTCTACTTAATACTTCAACCAACTATGAAGATTTTTCCTACGGCTTCATTTTGTGACTAAGGGATATAAAGTAGCATTTCCGGGCTTTTTGTATAGAGATAACTTTGGAATACTACATGGTATTTGGGCTAAGGTATTTTGGAATAACAACAATACTTGGAGAATATTTTTCAACCAAGGGGGTGTGTCTCGGCGAGAACACGAGGAGGGGAGTGTTGGGCGAGCCTTACTAAGGGGAGGAGTTTTGAGACTTGGAAAAATGTTAAGTGGATGAAGAATAAGTCTTGAACTTAAGGGGTATTTATAGGCCAATCAATGGCCAAGATCAAAGCAAGTGGAGGGTGTAGATTTGGATATGTGCAACCTTATCTATATACCCCACAAATATCTACAAAACATTGACCAAATGTTTAAGCCCTTTAAAACACCAAAAACATGCCAAACATTGACCACCAAACCGTCCACTTGAGGGTGACACATGTCGCCCTCTCGTTGGTCCAAAATATTTCATCTCTCGGAAAAATCCAAAATAAATAAATTCTTGAAAACGTAAAATTCCCTTACAAGGTTCGGAAAATTTTCCGTCGGAAAAACAATTCTTTTTCGTGGATGTGCACAATTTCGTCCTTAACAATAATTCGGGTTTACAAAATTGTACGTACGTCCTCACATACATACTCTTGAAATACGGGGTATAACATTCTTCCCCCCTTAGAAACATTCGTCCCGAATGTTCCTTCTAAGTCTCAAAACACGCTAGCACCGGTAGTCTTCACTAATATACTTACGAAACCAATCATGCCGTACCTGTACATAACATAACACACGCTTAAATACTTAACTCCAAGTCCACGAGGAATCACCTCTAGTATCACAAAAGCTCTCACCCAAGGTCTAAAAGATACTCCCTTCGCACCTTTACTTCACAAAAGTAATGATCACTTCTATTCTCTTGCTCGTCGTACCCTCTTCATACACTCGAACACTTCCTAAATAAACTAACCACCTTTCTGTTATTGTTTCAGTTTCAAAAATCTCGGGGTTACTATTTCCAACTTGGTCATCATTAGCTGGGAACACTCTGCATGGATCTCCGATACTTTTCCGAACATAGCAACATGAAAGACCGGACGTACTACCTCCTCAGTCGGACGACAATGCTAACTTATAGGCAACCTGGCCTATTCTACAACCGATCTGCAAAGGCTCAAAGTACCTCAGGCTAAGTTTTCCCCTGCTTTCCAAATCTCGTCACACCCTTCCGGGGTGGTACCTTCAAGAAGACCGACCGTCAATCTGAACTCCAAGTATCGACGCAGATTATCCGCCCGACTCATGTTGACTCTGAGCTGTCAATAACCTCTCCTGAATAAGCTTCACCCTATCCATATCCTGCTGAAACAATTATGAACCAACTATCTGAACCTTGCCAACATCGAACCAATCGACCGGCAACCTACACTACCGCCCATACAAGGCTTCATAAGGCGACATCCGAATACTGAAATGGTAGTTATAATGATACTCACTCAACAAGAGGCACATAATCCTCGCTGCAACCCCTGAATCAAAACATCGGCCCGAGGGTGAATGCAATACTGAGACTCACCTGAGTTCCTAACCCCGCCTGGTAAAACTTCCAGAAAAAGAAATAGCCGTAACCTGGGCTCCACTGCCTGTCATAAGGTGAAAGTAGGCACCTCGTGCAGCCTTACAACCTTCCCGATATATAACATCTCGCATAACCCTCTGCCGAGTAAACAGTCCTGACTGAAAGACAAGATGGGCTGACCTCATCGGCCCGACTACTGGTCGAACGCATCCACGAACTCGTACGATGGTTAACTAAACTTGGGCCTAACACCCTCGTGACCCTATCACGAAGTGGGACCACCACAATTTTTTCTTACTTCAAACCGGGTTGTGGGTTGACCCGCAATCTGGCCTCAACCCGACCCATTTATCGCGCCAAGCTCTTGTTTCCCGATCCGGAACAATCTTACCATCGAGTCACGAAAACCTAGTGGTCTTCTTAGCTCAACTACCCTCTTTCATTTCACACTACTCAGGGACTTATCACACAAATATATCTCACGTATACTATGCACTCCGATAAGGGTCAAACATAAAAATAAATCTTTTACTCAAGATGGCCTCGCCTCTAAGGTCTCCACGTATAAAACTTTAAGGCTCACACTTTCCCTATCCCCAATCTTACCCTTTTAACTAACCATGATTTCTAATCCCAATTAACACAATGCTATCTGTACATAACACTTAAGATATACTCATCTTATCACACATACTAATCTCTAGAGGGTTAAGGATATACCAGATTCATCGCTTCACTCCCTTTGTCGTTCTAATCAATCACGCCTTGTTGGGCGATAGCTAGGGAAGGTGATGAACTAGCCACCGATCACGAAGTCGAGTCTCTACATCCGCGCCACCTGCCTGGACAATTTCTCACAAATGGCCCTGCTGGCCGCAAGCATAACAAGCTGTCGAAGAAGTACGACACTCCCCACAATGACACCTACCACAACGGCCACACCGAGGTGGGGGTGGCCTCCTCTGGCTAACACCCCTTCCTCTCCGAACCACTGAATCCGCAACTAATCTGGTAGGCTGAGTCCTCCTACTTGAACATTCTTTCGTCACATGGCCCTGACGGCCGCAGGTAAAACAAGCACCAACAAAAAGACGACATTCCCCGGGATGACGCCTGCCACACTGTGAACACTGAGGGAAATCAATCCGCCGGCCGAACCTACGTGTATCGTGAATCGAAGCCACGAGCTCGACCAACTCCGACATACCCCGAACGTCCTGAACCACCGCGAGGACCACTCAGACCGGGCGGTGCGATTCGATCTGGCTGAGGCGATCGCCTCGAAAGTTACCAAAGGACCTGCCGTCGGCGCCTTCTTCTCCGATCTTGGTTAACCCGTCGATCCCTACGTTTCTCGGCCTGCTGCGCATAAGCCAGTACGTAGGCCATGCTCATGCCTGACTGAAGAGCTACTCTTGCACAACCCTCTCTTAGATAATCGTCAAGACCCGTGATAAATCGGTACATAATATACTCTCTGGTTGCTAAATCCCTAGCTAGTAAATGTGGTCGTCTCTTTGCAATCCATACTTTCGCTCATCGGTCGGAACGAAGGTTCAAATATCATGGCCACGAGGAATCGCTGCCGTGCAAGACTCATTGGCCGTGGCGACGTCGCAGAACTCCCGAATGAAGCACCACCTCGGTGATGATTGGGCTGTGCCTCGTAACCCTCTGTTCTACTTCGCACTTCCTCCGCTTTGCCCTTCTGGGCCCGGGTTGCCTTGCGTGGAGGCATAACTAGTAAGGGAAAGAAATACGTTAGAGGGGTCCAACTTATAACACAACTCTAAGGCACGATCTCAGAGTGAGAAGAATGGAAACCAACCCTAAATATCCTATAGCCTCCTGATTATTGGTATGGTGCACAACACACCGATAATCAAGACTCTACTAGATACGGTCTGTAGACACTTTCCGAGGATTAACTGCTCTGATACCACTTTTGTCACGACCCGAACCCGGGCCCGTGACTGGTGCCTTACCCGGGCACCCAAGTAGACCTACATCAGAGTAACCAGCGGAATATAAAACAAGACATGAAACAATATGAAGTGAGAAACAGTTTATCTGAGAAAAGGCATGCATCGGCATATATATATAAAAGCTTGAAGTTACATCCCTTTTACAAACCCCGCCCACAGCGATTACATGCACTTCTAAGAATGTTATAACAACAACGGGACAGGGCCGCCATACCCCGAATGTAAGTACCTACAACGACAGGACTATACGAAAGATAAGCCTCGGAGACACGGAGCTTCCCAAAACGCTGAATGTGACCCATGGCGAGGATCAACAATGGTGTACCTCTACTGCGGATGAACGCAGCCCCGAAGGAGGCGACATAACAGTACCAAGTATGTGAAATCAAAATATCGTAAATGAAATCATAATAGTCTATTTAAAGCGAAGACATATATGATAACCAATTTACGATACACAATATGTAGCAAATATGTCAAGTCGTGACTCACGCCTTAAAGTCATCACTCAAATATAACCATGGGTCTCATGCCCACAATATCAATCATGCGTGGAATTCCTTTCTCACCGCCGATCCATGATATAAAAGCACCAAGGAATACACATGAACACGGGTCCCACTGTGTCATAATAAAATGCAGACGGTAAGTCACGAAGGCATAGCCGACTACTAAAACCCACGTACCAACAATGCTATAAAGCGTATCACGAGGTCTTTCTAGACCGCGCCACATGATCGAAGCCGCCACTCGCCTCGGTATCAATGTGCGTCACAAATCCTGGAACTCACCGCTGACTCGCGATAGGCCACCAGGCCCGCATGAGGTATTCCCGCGTCGAGGGTAGCTACTCTCGGCATCGCCCCGACTCTTGTAGTCCGCATGGCCACATAGACCGCATGAGGTATTCCCGCACACTAACACGAACTCGTAGCTCGCATAGGTCCCTGACCCGCATTAGGCATCCTCGTGACGGGGCAGCTTAACCCCCGGTATAACATGTCAAGAGGTGAGTGGTACAATATTAACATAATGGCTTATCGTTAAACAACATAAGCACAATCAAGGGAAACCCCTTTACACAAACATCACAAGACACTAACACACGTAACATCCTAACATGTTTACTTATCAAACCAACAAGAAAGTATTACAAGGCTATCACAAACCAACATAGTCAAGTTATTCACACAAGGTACTTTCTATTTTATGTCAACAAGTTCGGGTTTTTATCCCCAAAGTACTTCATACATTAACTCTTTAAAAGATCTGCTTGTTCACAAGAGTCACACGATACAGTAGTATCAAAATAGAGTGACTATCTTTTTAAGTAAACCAAAACAATTTCCCTACCTTCTTTTTGAACCAACTTAAGACAAAAGCATGCCTTCCTTTTTAAACGAAAACACTTCAAATGTTCAAGTCTTTGTCTTTTATAAATCAAGTCCTTACTTTGAAATTTTAAGAAAATCAAAACTTGTTTATTAATGATCTTATTAAAGCAGCCATGATCTAGGAAATGTAATACAATTTTGTCTTATCTTTAGCTTCTATGCAGATGGAGGTTTCTACTGGTTTTAGTAATACTTAATTAGTCAATACATTTTCCTTTATTAGCGTTGCAGTGGTTTGTTCGATACTTATTCTCATTTCCGAAATCAATACAAGGCTTTCATAAACAATTAAGTAGACCGTTCCTTTTATCTCTCTTAAGTCGTTATACCTAACTTCCCATAAAGCTAGTATAACTCTTAAGCTTTTAAAACCAAGTATTACTCTTCTTTCAAAAATGATTCTTAATTCTTTAGAAATACTTCAAGATTCTTATTATTCAAAACTCAAGTCAAAAGACATCAAAGTAAATCCACGTTAAGTTAACACACGTACGTCTACCGTACTATATATATTCTTTTAAAATATCATGCTCAAGAGGATAGGAAGAATCACATACCTCCTCGGCGAAATCCACCTGCCAAGTCGAATATGTCGCGCGCAGAGTATCAACCTATAATAGTTAAATACGTCTATCAACGTCTAGACTACTCTGTAGAATATTCTAAGCAGAAGGTTCTTATTTCTACGGAAATTTGGGCAGCACTTCCCTACCCGTAAAGCTACACAAGTCTACGGTAAATACAGCCCAATGTAAGTACAGTTCAATTCTCTTCTTTTATACCATCCTTCTATATCTTATACTTAATTATAAACTACTATATGTAATTTCCAATTACAATAGAAGGACAAAGATATTTACCTCGATAAGCCCAAAATTATCCAAGATTAAAGTCGATCCTGAGCAAGGTTTAGCTCCTATTCTGTACGCTCCAATTCGCTCCAAGAAACCCTTAGAAGTTCTAAACAACTTCTACTTAATACTTCAACCAACTATGAAGATTTTTCCTAGGGCTTCGTTTTGTGACTAAGGGATATAAAGTAGCATTTCCGGGCTTTTTGTATAGAGATAACTTTGGAATACTACAAGGTATTTGGGCTAAGGTATTTTGGAATAACAACAATACTTGGAGAATATTTTTCTACCAAGGGGTGTGTCTCGGTGAGAACACAAGGAGGGAGAGTGTTGGACGAGAGCCTTACTAAGGGGGAGGGAGTTTTGAGACTTGGAAAAATGTTAAGTGGATGAAGAATAAGTCTTGAACTTAAGGGGTATTTATAGGCCAATCAATGGCCAAGATCAAAGCAAGTGGAGGGTGTAGATTTGGACATGTGCAACCTTATCTATCTACCCCACAAATATCTACAAAACATTGACCAAATGTTTAAGCCCTTTAAAACACCAAAAACGTTCCAAACATTGACCACCAAACCGTCCACTTGAGGGTGACACATGTCGCCCTCTCGTTGGTCCAAAATATTTCATCTCTCGGAAAAATCCAAAATAAATAAATTCTTGAAAACGTAAAATTCCCTTACAAGGTTCGGAAAATTTTCCGTCGGAAAAACAATTCTTTTTCGTGGATGTGCACAATTTCGTCCTTAACAATAATTCGGGCTTACAAAATTGTACGTACGTCCTCACATACATACTCTGGAAATACGGGGTATAACAGTCTACCGCACTATATACGTGCAACTAGTCATGCTCAAAAGGTAGGAAAGTTCTACATACCTCTTCGGGTCAAACCACTTGCCAAGTACAAAATCCCGCCCGTAGTATGTCAACCTATAATATCCACAATACGTCTATTTACGCCTTACTTCAAACGTAGAATATTATAAGTGTAAAGTCTCTAAATTCTACGGAAAATCGGACATCACTTCCTTTGTTTCTACTCACTTTGCCACCTTTTTCAAGGCCGAATTCAATAACCAAACACGCCACATTTAAGGCCCAATCAATGCAATTAACAATAGGGGATTACACACCTACTAGACGTGTAAAATTCCGCCCCACAAAAGATATCAAACTAATACAAACTACTGGTCCAATTCGGCCACATTGAGTACAATAACACCAATTCTTGTCCAATTTCCATTTCAATCCAAGTTGTTAGCATAACATGATATCAAGTCGCAATCGATTATACTACTATAATCTTCAAGTAAGTAACATGCGACGATTCTAATAAACGACCAATTTGTAATCCAACTTTGGCAACCTTAATCTTCCATTTAACTAGCATGCGACAACTATAACTATCGATTCCTTTGTATTTCAATTTCAAATGGCTTTCAATATCCATAATACATATAAATCTTTAAAACATGATTCACGTGGTCAATATCAACTATAACAAGGATTATTATAAATTTCCAAGAGAAGAGGAAATCTTTTACCTTTTGGATTAGCCCACTAAAGCCCTTTTTCTTCAACTCCTTTCCCCGTCAAACTCGTCCACGCGAGCTTTCCACAAGTTTATCAACACTTTGCCTTCTTACCGCCGCTCCAACAATACCCACTAAGCTAGGCTTTTTCTTAAATCTCTAGAGAGAAAGGGAGAGGAGTTCTTAGGAGGGTTCTAAGATGAAATGACCAAGTCTTTCAAGACTTGGTCCTAAAATAGGACCCTTTTCTTGGTCAACAAGATGGGAGGGACACTTGTCACCCTCCCATAAGCCTTTTTCAAAAATATCCCCTGTTTTCTGCCCTTTCCGCGGAAAAAAAATAACGCCTCGGCGCCGTGGCCCTGCGACGCCTGATTCTAAAAATTTTCCTCCGCGCCTGCCCACTGAACTTCTAACGCCCATACCTCTCTGCTCCGATGTCCTATCGACGAGCGGTTTGTTGCGTTGGAAACTAGACTCATCAAACTTTATACTAGGCTTGTTAAACACCTCTCAATTCTTAATAACTGGGGTACAACACTCCAAAGTAGACTCAAAATCCGTCCAACACATATTTGTCAACTTATCTTATCTTTTTGAATTTACGGGGTGTAACACTCCCGAAGCAATACGACACTCGCCCGGGTGAGATCTACCGCATCGAACACACCGAGATACAGGCGGTCTCGATCGGTTACGATCTCTGCCTCCCTGAAACCCCGAAGTCCTAGAGCGCTGACCTGCTCCTGAATAACCCGACTGATCAAACCTCTTGCCAGAAAACCGAGAAGGAGCACTCTGTGCCGGTTGAAATGTGGACCTAGTCTGCTGCTGAGGCTGTCCGCCTCGAAAATTACCCTGGAACCCTGCTATCCTGGCCCTCTTGGGCTAGCCTGGGTCTGGATGATCCACTCTCTCTCTGTCCTCTATCCCCTGTGCATAAGCCTGCATCCTGGCAATATCCATACCTGGCTGAAGGGCCACTACCAGGCATGCAGTAATCATATAACGGTCTAGCCCCATCACATAGCGATAAACTCTGTCTGCCATGTAAGCAACAATGTGAGCGCATACCTGGCCAATGAGTCAAACTCCAGGTTGTACTCTCTGATAGTCCTCCCATTCTGTCTCAATGTCAAGAATCTATCCATGCGGGCTCTCCTCATCTCAGGAGGCAAAAAGTGATCAAGGAAAGCCTCTGTGAACTCACCCCAAATAGCTGGAAGAGCACCCACACCTCTAGACAACTCCCATAACTCAAACCAGTTCAACGTAATATTGCGTAACCGGTAAGAAGCTAACACAACCGACTCTGTCTCCGAGGCCCTAAGCACTTGCATAGTCCGTTGTATCTGCCGAATAAACTCCTGAGGATCCTCCTCAGATCTCGAACCAAAGAACTCGGGTGGGTTACAACCCAGAAAATCCTGAATCCTCGTATCGACTCTGGGTTAACTACAGTCTGTCGTGCCACGCTTGCCACTATGCTAGTCAATAACCCGACCGCTCTCAGTAATCTATACTGCCTTTAGCGGGCCCGAAGGCTCAGGTATCGGAACCTCTGGAGCTACGGCCACTCTCGGCTCCTCTAATACTGCCGGCGTGGCTGAACTCGCCGACCTGCCCACAACCTCAGGCATAGTCTGGGCTTGAGTCCTAGTAACCCTATGCGTACCACTAGCAGCTCCTGCTGCTGCCTTGCCCTTGTGGGCCCTGGTCGCCTTCCGTGGAGGCATAACTGATACATAAGAATAGGTCAGAGAGGATTCAACCTAATAAGATAGCTCTACTGCACGATCTCAGAGAGAGAAGAATGGAAACAAATCCTAAATGTCCTGCAGCCTCCTGATTATAGATGCGGTGCACAACACACCGATAATCAAGACTCTACTAGACACGGTCAGTAGACACTTTCCGATGACTAACTTCTTTGATACCACTTTTGTCACGACCCGACCCCGAGCCCGCGACTGGTGCCCTACCTGGGCACCCCTTTCAGGTATACATAAGAGAATAGCAGCGGAACATACACAACTCATAAAAATAATTAGACAGCAAATATCAACAGGCTCGCCGATAAGGCCACCCTCCGTGAAATATACATAATCCAAAAATAAAACAGCACATCTCTGTTCTTATAACCCAATCCACAAATATGAACAGACCTCTAAGAATAACAACTGTGACGGGACAGGGCCCCGCCATACCCCTGAATGTACATAAATCTACAACATCAGGGAAACCGTACCAAAAGACAAGCCTCCGGAAAAATGGAGCTTTTGACACCTGATCAGTGATCCTAAGAATGAGGATCCACCACCTGCTTACCCCTACCTGCGGCATGAATGCAACCCCCCGAGGAAAGGGGTCGATTACACTGATATGTACCAAGTATGTAAAGCGGAAAATCGCAATTTACATCATAAGTCTAAAATAAAGCTGGAGACATGTATGATAATCAAATTAACAGTATACTGTGCCTTACTAACAATGAGAGTAAAATATACATTTTCGGTTCTTAAAAATAGGAAACCTGTGATTAACCTAGGACCATCCGCCCGTAGTATTATCACGCAATCCTACTCCTGGGACTATTTCACCCGCATAGGCCGTATGGACCCGCATGAGGTAACTTCCTCGCATAGGACTGGTCCGCCCCGCATAGGACTATTTCACCCGCATGAGCCCTACGAACTCGCATGAGGTATTCCTCGCATCATGGGTAACAAATCCACGGAATATGCAAATGCCACAAGCCCGGGGAATGACCCCGTAATGAACAATATATCACAAGCACAACCGGCTACTATAACTAACATAAACAAGTTAAGAAACCCCTTAACTTCTCATTTGACTTAATTAGCATACACTCTCATTTATTTTAACTTAAGACACTATCGTATCATAAAAGATCCGGGAATTTAACCCAAAGTACTACGTACTTCTATTCTTTTAAAATGACTCTTTTTCATATAAAACTCCAAGATACTAATAACCGTAGTATCAATCCATATTTACTTTTCAAGACAAGTCACAATACCTTTTTAGAACTACATTTATAGGCTTCTAATTCAAGTGACTTTTTACCTTAAAACGTTAAGCAATTGATGCCTTCAAATCAATTTGCCTTTTCTTCCTTTCAAGTCATTTTATCTTTATTTACATTACTAGAGCAACCATCCTTTTAACTTCCCATAAAGTTATTATAACCAACTTCCCATAAAGCCGTTATACTAACTTTATGCTTTAGACACAAACATTCTTATCCTTTTAAAAATAAGTGAGTTAATTCTCTAACTCAACCAACTTGGACATTCTTAAAACAAGTCAAGGATACCAAATGAAACTGAATTCATTTAAAGCTCGTACGTCTACCGTACTATACATTTATAACTAATCATGCTCAAGAGATAGGAAAGTTCTACATACCTCTTCGGTTCAATCCACTTGTTAAGTCCAATATGTCGTACGTAGTATGTCAACCTATAATGACCATAATACGTCCATTAACCTCTAGCTTCAAATGTAGAATATTCTAAGTGTAAAGTCACCAAATTCTACGGAAAATCGGACAGCACTTCCTTTGTTTCTACGCACTTTTCCACCTTTTTCAAGGCCCGAATTCAATAACCAAACATGTCATATTTAAGGCTCAACAATGTAGCTAATAACAGGGGATTACACGCCTAATAGGACGTGTAAAATTCTGCCCCCATAATTGATATCAAACTAATCCAAAAAGGCAATGCCATTCGCGGCCAAAAGGTGCAACAACATATCACCCTTTCCAATTCAAGTTGTTTAGTATAACATGTTATAAAGCCGCAATCGATTGTAACAACTACAATCTTCAAGTAGATAACATGTGACGATTCTAATTATCGACCAAATTGTATTTCAATTTCAAATGGCTAACAAGGTCATTTCGGATTTTAGGCTTCCAATATCCATAACACTTGTTAAAATGTATAACTACAACAATATGTAATCTTATAACACTAAGAGAACAAGATTGTTACCTTTGACAAGCCTTAATTCAACTCCAAGATCCGAAGTCGCTCCTTAGCAACTTAGCGCCTTTCCTTGACACTTCAATCCGCCACTTGAAGCCCTTAGAAGTTCACAAACAACTTTCCTTCAATTTCCAATCCAAACCTATGAAAGTGACTTAGGTTTTCACCTTGCGACTAACGCAAAAAAATGACACTTTTCCGGGATCTTTCTATTGAGATACCCTTACAATACCCTTAGGAACATTGGTTTAAAGTATGGAGATTATTGAACAACAAACGAAATTTTTTCTTGTTCATTTGAACCCTAACCCGAGAGCACAATAGTGAAGAACAAGTTTTTCTTGAAAATTTTCTAAGTGTGGGAACTTGTCTTGCTAGTAGTATGCTTAAATAACACTATGGAGGGTCAAGATTAGAACATATGGGTGGCTTGGATGCATTCCAATAAAAGATCAAGCCAAGTGGCCCTTGGACTTAGTCAATATTATCAAGCTCTAGCCTAGCAAGACTTGGTCATCTTAACATTGGCCAAATGACCATTCTAACCTTGGTCCATTCGACCATGACCATCCAAGAGGGGTGACACGTGTCACCCTTCCGTTCGTCGTAATATTTTGTTTCTCGATATTTCCATAATTCCGATAAATTTTTACTAGTCTCAAATCTTAACATTTTTGAGTTCTTACGTACGTTCTTATAAACATGTCCTGGAATTACGGGGTGTAACATCTTCTTTTGAAAACCCAAGGCATTGTACATCATGTATCATTTAGGATTAGAATCCAATAGAACTATGTACGTCCGTCGTACACTCACTTTATAAACATCATGCCAAAAGAAGAAAGGGTAGTTTACCTATCGCTTGTCATCTGTACCAACTCGATTATCTAAATTTATCTCGCTCCTCTGGCTAACATTATGGAAAAATATGAATGGCGATAACAGATCCGAATTTGCATAATTAATTCTTATATGAGCCGTGAGTAATTTATCATTTGTTATAAAGATCTTATCTAATCAGCTGTGAACTAGCAAATGTAAAATAATCTGGTTATATCTTAGTTTCTATGCAGATGACATGCTAATCATTTTGATATACTCGTTTTTTTGATACCTTTTTCACTTAACGCTGCAATGCCTTATTTCAACACATCCATTAAAACATACCCAATTATTTATTAAAACAGTATCAACGCTTAATACTTATCAGTTACTTTAAATTAGCAAAGTCGAACCGACTCCAACGCTTACTAAGAACTCTTATCAATATTAACATCTCTCCTTATATGCCTTCATAAGGACTTAGAAACAATTTAGACATGCTTTTAGCATAGAATCAATAACATGAATACCCCTTAACTTCTAAGAGTAGAATAAATTGTGAAATAATACCACAGGTATATTCGTACGTAGAACATGCCAAAAGGAGGGATAGTTTACATACCTTATAGGCTATACCAACTTGACAACTGGAATACGTCTCAAGTAGTACTTCAACCTATAATAACAATAACAAGTCTATCAACTTCATGATACTAGTATATACTATACCACATAATGACTCATTTCATATAAAAATTTGGGCAACACTTCCCCTACTTATACATACGTTTCCACCTAACAAATAAGGCCAATAACATCAATAACCAAGTACCAATTAAGGACACAACCGAAACAACAATCAAGGTGATTCACCCACCTACTTCTCATGTAAATTCAGCCTCGTAATCCATATAAAAACAGTCCATAAAACAACACAACACTATCCAACAGTTTCTTGATAGACTCGACTAACAACCAAAACCAAAGCCCTTTTCATAACTCCTTAAAATCCGATACATATTTCAACCATTTTATATAAACCATTTCAACTTCCAATAACAAGATTTCCTTCAATCTAATATGCACTAAGTGACGATAATAATAACAACAACCAACGAATCCAATATAAACAAAAAAGTCCATAAATCGGCTAACATGCCAAAACTGTCTCATGCACTTCTTATTCTCCATTTAACTTAACACAAGTTTATCTCTTAACTACAACATTATTTAACTTCCATTATTAATTAAGAGGAAGAATAAATCTTACCTTCACTTTAGCCAAAATTGTCCCCAAGTTCTCGGCACACTGCTTCACTTCCACACCCCTTCTTCACGTTACAATAACACACACATATCCTCTACAAGCGTGCAACCATCTTGCTTTCACATTTTTCTTCCAAAAGTTCATAACCAAGCTTAGGGTTTCAAGACAGTTTTCTTGGCCAAAACTGTTGTCACGACCCGAACCCCGGGCCCGCGACTGGTGCCCTACCTGGGTACCCCCCTCTTGTACCCTCACATCTCATATAACATATAGGCCAGATAATATATGGAAAACTGTATATGTAGCAACAAGGCAAGCCGACAAGGCTGCCGCTATATATATAAACGGGAACATCCCGACAATACAGTAGTACAACTGGCCAACAATAATACAACTCCCGCAAGTCCAGCCCACATATGAATACAGACCTCTAAGAGTTTGACAGTAACTATGACGGGACAAGGACCCGCTGTACCCCTGAATATACATAAGCCATAATGGAAAACCTGTACCAAAATGACTAGACTCCGGAATAGTGGAGCTATCTCAATCAAAGCTGATTGGAGATCCTAAGCTCGCGGATCACCCAACTGAGTATCTAATACCTGCGGGCATGAACGATCCCGAAGAAGTCGATCTAACAAGGTACCAAGTATGTAAACATGAAGTACAATAAACAAGATCATAACTATACAAAAGAATGACAGGGACAAGTATGAAAATTAAGTACCAAATCCTACCGTGCCATATAAAATAAGAGTCAATTGTACCTTGTATCGCTGTACCACTGTACCTTATAAAAATGAGATTCATCGTATCTGTTTTCATATAACGCATCCCGACCCTTTAGTGAGGGACTCGGTGAAATCATCAGTGTAACATGTCCCGACCCTTTAGTGAGGGACACGGTAAAGACTGTTCTATATACTGCCCGACCTTTAGTGAAGGACTCGGTGTATCGCATAACGTACCCGGTCCATTTGTGGGACTCGGTGTAATGAGTGTAAACTGTACATTTTCAAAATAGAAAATCAACCGTACCTTTTTCAAAATATGAAAGTCATGTCAAAATCAGGGACACATGCCCTCAGAATCATTATGCATATCCTATTCATGGGACTCGAACCCGCATCATAGAAATCTATTCCATGGAATAATATAATATCATGGGACTCGAACCCGCATCATGGAAAGCTAGTCCATGGAATAATATAATATCATGAGACTCGAACCCGCATCATGGAAAGCTAGTCCATGGAATAATATAATATCATGGGACTTGAACCCGCATCATGGAAAGCTAGTCCATGAAATAATATAATATCATGGGACTAGAACCCGCATCATGGAAACATGTCCATAGAACCATACACGTATATAAAGTTGCCGGCCCTAGTGAGGGACGCGGTGATGTGGAATTATAACACTTGCACGAATAGCTATCATGAGCAAACATATGCAAGTTAAATAATCCTTGACTCTAATTAGAACAAATAGAATGAACTATCATTTTAAAAAAACTCATGGCATTACCAAGTCATGTAATATTAGGGACTTGAACCCAATAGCACCATGACGTCCGCCGTACATCCTTTTTATAAAAGAATCATATCGTATAATATTAGGGACTTGAACCCAATAGCACCATGTACGTCGACCGTACATCCTTTCATTTATAAAACCCCAAGACACTAGCACATGTAGCATCAAGGCACTTCCACATTTTAAAATCAAGTTACTTACACTTTTAAACTCAAGTAACTTATACTTTTAAAATCAAGACACTTACACCTTTTAAAAATTGAGGCACTTTCACATCTTCCATTTTAGAAAAACCAAGGCAATACCATGCCTTCCTTTTTAGAATAACCAAGACAATACCATGTCTTCCTTTTTAGAATAACCAATACAATACCATGCCTTCCTTTTTAGAAAAACCAAAGATACTAGCACCTGTAATGTCACGCCCCGAACCCCGGGCCCGTGACTGGTGCCCTACCTGGGCACCCTTCTACTTGACTGACACAAGTAAATAGCGTAACTTAAATAACGCCTCATTTTTTTTTAAAACTAACGTACGTACAAGGGCAAAGCCGACAAGGCTCCCATATAATATACATAATCAAAAGACACTACACTGTACACGAGTCAAATCCCACATATGAATACAGACCTCTAAGAGTTTTACTGAACTATGACGGGACAAAGCCCCGCCGTACCCACAACTGTACAAAAGCCTGTATTGAAGGAACAATACCGAAATGATAAACTCCTTGTCACGACCCGATCCCGGGCCCGTGACTGGTGCCTTACCCGGACACCCAAGTAGGCATACATCAGAGAAATCAGCGGAATATAAAAACAAGACATGAAACAAGTGTAAAATGAGACACAGTTTATTTGAGAAAAAGTCGTCTTTCGGCATATATATATATAAACCAAGTCTGGCAGTTACATCCCAACTGTACAATAGGACTACAGACCTCTAAGGAAGTAAACAACTATGGCGGGACAGGGCCCCGCCATACCCTGAATGTACAAAACTATCTACAACAACAGGGAGATCATACCCAAAAGTCGAGCATCCGGAGAAGATGGAGCTCCTGACACCAAGAAAAGATCCTAAAACTGAGGATCCGCTACCTGCTTCCCTTTACCTGCGGCATGAACGCAGCCCCCCGAAGGAGGTCAGTACAACAGGTACCAAGTATGTGAAACTGTAAAGTACTTTAAATGAAATCGTACCATTTTAAAAGAAATTTTACAAATATGTACAAAACAACCAATGTAACCGCACATAGTGCCACAGCATAACCAAAAGCAAAATAGATATAACATAACTGGTCTTTTCTAGGCCGTTAATGATCGAAGCAAGGCCAATCGCCCATAGTATCATTATGCGAGCCTAATCCTGGAACTCCCGATCGCATAGTCGCATACGGACCGCGTGAGGTATTCCTCGCGTCGGGGTAGCTAGCCCGCGGTATCCTCTGGACTCGCAGTCCGCATAGTCACATAGACCGCATAGTCACACAGACCGCATAAGGCATTCCTCGCATCGGGATAATACACCCGGAATGATCAATCCTGGAACTCCCGCAGCTCCGCATAGGCCATATAGACCCGCATCAAGGGTGGCAAGCCCTCGGTATAACAAGTCAAGGGGGTATGTGATATAATATGATCTGTGAGCTTAACATTTAACAACGTAAGCACAACAAGAATAACCCCCTTACGCAACATCACAAGACACTAACACACGTAGCATCATAACATGTTTAATTATCAAACTATCTTACTACACTTTTCAGAAATCAATACAAGATTTTCATAAACAAATAAGTAAAACCGTTCCTTTTATCTTTCTTAAGTCGTTATACCTAACTTCTCATAAAGCTAGTATAACTCTTAAGCTTTCTGTTTAAAAATCAAGTATTACTCTTCTTTCAGAAATGATTCATAATTCTTTTGAAATACTTCAAGGTTCTTATTATTTAGACTCAAGTCAAAAGACGTCCAGTAAAACCATGTTCAGTTAACACACGTACGTCTACCGTAGTATATATATATTTTAAAATATCATGCTCAAGAGGATAGGAAGAATCACATACATTCTCGGCGAAATCCACCTGCCAAGTCGAGTATGTCGCGCGCAGAGTATCAACCTATAATAGTCAAATACGTCTATCAACGTCTAGACTACTGGCCGGATATTCTAAGCGAGAGGTTCTCTATTCTACGGAAAATTGGGCAGCATTTCCCTACCGTCAAACTACTCAAGTCTCATCAGTAAATACGATCCCATGTAATCTGATTCAATTCTTCTTCTTTTATACCCTTCTACTGTGATTACAGTCCAATTCTATTCTTTTATATCCTTCTATATCTTATACTCAACTCTTAACTATTCTTATATGTAATCTTCAATTACAATAGAAGGACAAGAGTATTTTGTTATACCCCGTATTTCCAGAGTATGTACGTAAGGACGTACGTAGAAAATTTGAACTTGAGAAAGTGGCTTGGCCGAAATTTATTTGTGCACAACACCCGGTTAGAGTCGTTTTACGAAAGCGTTTTCCACTTTCGTAGGGGAATTTCCGGCTATGTAATTTTTAATTTTTGCGGATTTTTCCGAGAGACGAAACATTATGGACCAACAAGAGGGTGACACTTGTCACCCTCTCATTGGAACACCTTGGGCGGAAATTGTGTTGGCCGAAAGTGTGGCTTTTGTGGTCAAGGGTTGGTAGGATATTTTTGTGTTAGTTGGCTAGTGTGCACTTGGCAAGATCTTGGCCCTACACTTGCTATGCACTTGGCAAGATCTTGGCCATTGGTTGGCTTACACTATAAATACCCCTTAGGATGACTTCTTCATCCATTCCAAATATTTCCTAAGTGTTAAATCCTCCTCTCCCCTCTTGTTTGACTCTCGTCCAAGAGCCCTCCCTAGATAGGCCTTTATGGCCGAGAGCCTCCCCCTCTCCCCTTTGAGGTGTGGCGTGGTACCCCACAGCCTAGTGTTTTCGTATAAATACCCTCTCTCTTGGTAGAAATACTCTCAAAAGTATTGTTATAATGCCCAAATTACCTTAGCCATATACCTTGTTGTATTCTAAGGTTATACCTATCTGAAAAGCCAGAAAATACTATTATACTTCCGTCGTCCACAAAACCAAAACCCTAGGAAAATCTCCATAGTCCGTTGGAGTATTGTGTAGAAGTTGGTTAGAACTTCTAAGGGTGGTTTAGAGCGGGTTGGAGCGTTCAGATTTGGAGCTAAACGATTGCCCAGGATCGACTTTAAGCTAGGATAATTATGGGCTTATCGAGGTAATTATCTTGTCCCTCTATTGTAATTGGAAATTACATGTTGTTAGATTATATAGTTGAAGTATCTGTATATAAAATCAACGTAGTTATCGGCAATGTCTTTTGACTTAAGCTGAATAAAACTTACAGCAATGTCTTGCGACTTAAGCTGAATTTAAAGAAGAATCTTGTTGTAATTACATAGGACTGTATTCTGATAGACTTGTGTAGTAATCTTGTGGAGTAGAATTGTACCGTTAGGGTTAGATGTATAACCCCTGGTTGGCTTGGTAGCGGTCTCGATAGAGGAGGAGATTCTGTTGTTGCGGGGAGAGTCTGCCGAAATTTCTGTAGAAAGTTCTACGATGAGACCTAGATGTTAATAAGCGCCTTGTGGCCTTATAGGTGGAAGTACTACGTGTGGCGCGATCTGCTTGGCTTAAGGAGTAGCCGGCCGGTTGGAGCGTTTTGCTATTAGTCGATACTCGTCGCGAGGTATGTGAACCTCTTCCTATCTCTTCTAGCATGATATGTGTGAACTATGTAGTACGGCAGACGTACATGTGCTAAATGTATTTGATTGATTTAAAACATAAAGTGTTATAACGGCTTTATGGGAAGTTGGTTATAACAGCTTTATGTTGGTAAGAAAATACATGTGGTTTTAAAGGGTAACTGATTTGAACTATAACTGGCTTGTTATGTGTTAATAAAGAACTTGAAGTATTTCAAAAGATTGTTGAATCATTTTGAAAGAAGAAGTAATACTTGGTTTGTGAAAACTTAAGAGTTATACTAGCTTTATGGGAAGTTAGGTATAACGGCTTAAGAATGTTTTACTGATTTCGGAAATCAGAATGTGTATCGACATACCACTGCAGCGTTAATAAAAGGAAATGCTTTTGACTAATTAAGTATTATTAAAACCAGTAGAAACTTCCATCTGCATAGAAGCTAAGATGAGACAAAATGATGTTTCCTAGATCATGCATTTCTTTGTAATAAGATTGTTATAAACAAGAATATCCTACTCACATATGAGACTTATGTTTTCAGATAGTTTTAAGGAGAATTATATTCTCAAATGAATAAGACTATGAACTATGAAACCTTTCTAAAATGAGAAACTTGAACATTGGAAATTAGGCAAACTTGATCATTGGAAAAGAATGTTGCTACTTGATTTTACAAAGAGAAGTAATTGATTTACTTTAAAAGGATAGTCACTCTTTTTATACTACGGGTATTGTGTGACATTGTGAAAGTAACGTATCTTTTAAAGAGTTAATGTATGAAGTACTTTGGGGATAAAAAACCCGATCTTGTTAATCATATAGTAGAAGGTACCTTGTGTGAACAACTTGATTGTATTGGTTTGTGATAGCCTTGTAATACTTTCTTGATTGCTTTGATAAGTAAACGTGTTGGGATGCTACGTGTGTTAGTATCTTGTGATGTTTATGCGAAGGGTTTCCCTTGATTGTGCTTATTAACTATCGATCGTTATGATAGTATTGTGGCATTCATCTCTTGAGATGATTCCGGGTTAAGCGCCTCCGACGCGGGGTAGACTTCGGTCGATGGACCTATGATTCGAGAATACCTCACGCAGTCCCGGGGCCTATCGCGAGCTACGAGTTCGAGTTAGTATCGTCCTTTATGGGCATGCGGTCCATGTGGCCATGCGGATGCGAAGTCGGGGCGATGCGGGAGTAGCTACCCTCGATGCGGGAATACCTCATGCGGGCGATGAGATTGGCCTACGCGGGCTGCGGGAGTTCGAGGGTTAGACGCGTACATCGATCTGCGGGCAAGTGGCGGCTTTGATCTGTGGCGGTTTAGACAGATCTTATGATACGATTCATGACCTTGTTGGTACTGTGGGTTTTTAGTAGTCGGCTATGCCTTCGTACTTACCGTCTGATTTTATTATGACACAGTGGGACACGGTGTTCATGTGTGTTCCTTGGTGCTTTTATATCATAGGCATGGCGGTGAGGAAGGTATTCCACGGGCATGATTGATGTTGTGGGCACGAGACCCATTGTTATACTTGAGTGATGACTTGAGGCGTGAGTCACGACTTGACATATTCGCTTGGTTGTAATCGTAGTTTGGTTATCATACATGTCTCTGCTTTATATGCTGCTATGATTTCATTTACGATATGTATTTTGATTTCACATACTAAATTTTTGTTATCGACCTCCTCGAGGCTGCGTTCATGCGCGAGTTGAGGTACACGATCGTTGATCCTCGCTCTTAGGGTCACGCGATTCAGCGTGTGGGAAGCTCCGTTCCTCGGAGGCTTATCATGGTATAGTCCCTGTTGTTGTAGGTGCTTACATTCGGGGTATGGCGGGCCACTGTCGCCATTGTTGTCGTATCATTTCTTAGAGTGCAGAAATCTTGTTGTGGCGGGGGTTTGTAAAAAGGATTAAAGCGTTCATTTGTAAAAGTTGTTATTTATATATGCCGAAGGCAAGTTTTCCTCGACATTCTTGTTTTGTACTTCACTTGTTTCATGTACGTGTTTTATGTTCCGTGATTACTCACGATGTTGTGTCACTAGGGTGCCCGGTAAGGCACGATCCACGGGCGAGGTTGGTCGTGACAAAAGTGGTATCGAGCGCGATTAATCCTCGGAAAGTGTCTACGACCGTATCGATGAAGTCTTGATTATCGGTGTGTTGTGCACCATCAATAATCGTGAGGCTATAGGATATTTTAGGATTGGTTTCTATTCTTCTCACTCGAGATCGTGCCTTAGAGCCGTGTTGTAAGTTGGACCTCTAACGTATTTCTTTCCTTACCGATATGCCTCCGCGTAGGCAACCCGAGCCCGGGAGGGCAAGGCGGCCGAGGAGGCTGCGAGTAAAGTCTGAGAGGGTGGCGAGGCACAGCCCAATCATTACCTAGGGTAGTGCTTCATTCGGGGATTTCTGCGACGTCACTAGCCCCAGAGTTGTGGCAGCGTGGCGGTCCTGCTGCGGCCATGATATATGAACCTTCAGTTCCACGACCGGGAACAGAGCATTTAGATTGCAAAGAGGCGACCCTGTTGCTAGCTATAGATTTGGCTACCAGAGTATACCGATGTCTGCGAGTCTTGAGGACTATCAACAAGAGGGTTGTGCAAGAGTAATTCTTCAGTTAGGCTTGAGCATGGCACGTATGCGGGCTTATGCGCGTGGCCGAGGCGATGTAGAAATCGGCAGTTAACGAAGGACACGAGAAGAGGCGAGCAGTAAGGTCCTTTAGTAACTTTCGAGGCGAGTCACCTCACCAGATCAGATTATGCACCTCCGCCAGTGCAGAGTGGTCTTCCACGGAGTTCAGGACATTCGGGGTATGCAGGAGTTGGTTAGAACTCCAGGGCTTCCGGTTCACAGTGTGACAGACGTCATCCCGGGGAATGTCATCTTTTAGGTTGGTACTTGTTGTACCTATGACCGTCGAGTGCAGTGTCGAAGAGTGTCCTTGTAGGAGGACTTAGCCTTGAGGATCGATGGGTAGTCGTCACCTTCCTTAGTTATCGCCTGCAGGCGGGTTTGATTTGAGCGATTAAGGGAGTGAAGCAGTAGATATAGATATATCTTTAACCCTCTAGAGATCAGTATATGTGATAAGGTGAGTATACCTTAGGTGCTATGTTCTGATAGCAGTGTGTTAGTTGTGATTTGAAATCATGATTGTTTAACCGAGTAAGATTTTGGGGGATAGAGAAGGTGTGAGCCTTAGAGCTTTTTACGTAGAGACCTTAGAGGTGAGGCCATCTCGAGAAAGGTGTAGTGTTATGTTTGACCCTTATCGGGTGCATAGTGCACGTGAGTTATGGTTGGGATAGGTCCTAGTAGTGTGGAATGAAAGGGGTAGTTGAGCTAAGAAGACCGCCAGGTTTTCGTAACGTGATTAGTGAGGCTATTTCGAATCGGGGAACTAGTGTTGTGCTCGTTGTGGTCGGATTGAGGCCATGATGCGGGTCAACCCGCGGCTGTTTGGTGGTAAGTCGGTTGTGGTGGTCCCGCTTGTGGTAGGTCACGAGGGTGTTAGGCCCATGTTCGATTAACGTCTGAGTTCGTGGATGCATTCGACCGGTGGTCGGTCGATGGGGCAGCCATCGTGTTCTTCGTTCGACCGTTTACTCGGTGTGTTGAGTTATCGAAGGGTTGAAAGGCTGCACGGGGTGCCTACCTTTACCTTATGTCAGACAGTGAAGCCCAGGTTGTGGTTATTTTCGTTTTCTAAAAAGTTTACCAGGCAGGGTTAAGAACTCAGGTGAGTCTCAGAATCGCATTCGCCCTCGGGCCAGTGCGTGGATTTCAGGGGTAGTTGTGAGGATTGTTGTCTCCTGTGGAGGTAGTGTTTGATCTACCATTTCAGTGTTCGGATATCGCCTTATGAAGCCTTGTAAGGGCGGAAGTGTAAGTTCTTGGTCGATTGGTTCGAGGTTGGCAAGGTTGCACGATTGGTTGAGCTTGTTCCACAGATCGTGGATAGTGAAGCTTGTCTAGAAGAAGTTACGGCTCGGGGAATTGTGCGGATAATCGGTGGCACGCTTAGAGTTCAGGTTGGCCAGTCGATCTTCTTGAAAGTACCACCCGGGTTTGGGTGTGACGAGTTTTGGAAAACAGAGGAACTTAGCGAGTTACTTTGGGCCTTTGTGAGTTCATGTGAAGGATAGGCCAGGTTGCCTATATGTTAGCATTTGCCGTCCGGCGTGGGAGGCAGTGCGTCCGGTCTTTCGTATTGTGATGTTCGGGAAAAGTATCGGAGATCCATCCAGAGTGTTCCCACTTAATGATGACCACGTTAGAGATAGTGACCCGAGTTTTAGATCACGGCCGTGTCGTAATGTGGTAAGAGTTTGAGTGTCGACATCCTCGGGATCGCGGCCGGTACCATTTGTTGGTCGTCGGGCAAGGCTGGCGACAAAGTGACAAAGTGGTATCTACGACGAGTAAAGAGAGAAGCGAGCATGTATGGCGAGCATAGATGTGATCATTTCTTTTGTAGAGAGAAAGTACGAAGGAAGTATATTTTAGACCACGGAGAGGTGGTTGTGGTGATGTTAGAGGTGTTTCCTCGTGGACTTGGATGGGTATTTGTGCGGTTGTTTCTATGGCCATGTGTGGCAAGGATTGTTCTCGTAAGTATAGTAGTGAAGAATATCTTGGCGCACGCGTTTGTTTTGAGACTTAGAAGGAACATTCGACGAATGTTTCTAAGGAGGAGAATGTTATACCGTATTTCGAGTATGTACGTGGGGCGTGCGTAGAAAATTTGAACTTGAGAAAGTGGCTTGGCGAAATTTATTTGTGCACAACACCGGTTAGAGTCGTTTTTCGAAAGCGTTTTCACGACTTTCGTAGGGAATTTCGGCTATGTAATTTTTAATTTTTGCGGATTTTTCGAGAGACGAAACATTATGGACCAACAAGAGGTGACACTTGTCACCCTCTCATTGGAACACCTTGGGCGGAAATTGTGTTGGCGAAAGTGTGGCTTTTGTGGTCAAGGGTTGGTAGGATATTTTGTGTTAGTTGGCTAGTGTGCACTTGGCAAGATCTTGGCCCTACACTTGCATGCACTTGGCAAGATCTTGGCCATTGGTTGGCCTTGGCTTACACTATAAATACCCCCTTAGGATGACTTCTTCATCCATTCCAAATATTTCCTAAGTGTTAAATCCCTCCTCTCCTCTTGTTTGACTCTCGTCCAAGAGCCCTCCCTAGATAGGCCTTTATGGCCGAGAGCCTCCCTCTCCCTGAGGTGTGGCGTGGGGTACCCCACAGCCTAGTGTTTCGTATAAATACCCCTCTCGTGGTAGAAATACTCTCAAAAGTATTGTTATAATGCCCAAATTACCTTAGCCATATACCTTGTTGTATTCTAAGGTTATACCTATACGAAAAGCCCAGAAAATACTATTATACTTCCGTCAGTCACAAAACCAAAACCCTAGGAAAATCTCCATAGTCAGATTTGGAGTATTGTGTAGAAGTTGGTTAGAACTTCTAAGGGTGGTTTAGAGCGGGTTGGAGCGTTGAGTCGAGCTAAGCGATTGCCGGATCGACTTTAAGCTAGGATAATTATGGGCTTATCGAGGTAATTATCTTGTCCTCTATTGTAATTGGAAATTACATGTTGTTAGATTATATAGTTGAAGTATCGTATATAAAGCGAACGTAGTTATCGGCAATGTCTTTTGACTTAAGCTGAATAAAACTTACGCAATGTCTCGCGACTTAAGCTGAATTTAAAGAAGAATCTTGACGTAATTACATAGGTGTATTACAGATGAACTTGTGTAGTAATCTTGTGGAGTAGAATTGTACAGTTAGGGTTAGATGTATAACCCCACTGGTTGGCTTGGTAGCCGGTCTCGATAGAGGAGGAGATTTCTGTTGTTGCGGGGAGAGTCTGCCGAAATTTACGTAGAAAGTTCTCTGATGAGACCTAGATGTTAATAAGCGCCTTGTGGCCTTATAGGTGGAAGTACTACGTGTGGCGCGATCTGCTTGGCTTAAGGAGTAGCCGACGGTTGGAGCGTTTGCTATTAGTCGATACTCGTCGCGGTCTGTGAACCTCTTCCTATCTCTTCTAGCATGATATGTGTGAACTATGTAGTACGGCAGACGTACATGTGCTAAATGTATTTGATTGATTTAAAACATAAAGTGTTATAACGGCTTTATGGGAAGTTGGTTATAACAGCTTTATGTTGGTAAGAAAATACATGTGGTTTTAAAGATGGCGATTTGAACTATAACTGGCTTGTTATGTGTTAATAAAGAACTTGAAGTATTTCAAAAGATTTTTGAATCATTTTGAAAGAAGAAGTAATACTTGGTTTGTGAAAACTTAAGAGTTATACTAGCTTTATGGGAAGTTAGGTATAACGGCTTAAGAATGTTTCTTGATTTGAATCAGAATGTGTATCGACATACCACTGCGGCGTTAATAAAGGAAATGCTTTTGACTAATTAAGTATTATTAAAACCAGAGAAACTTCCATCTGCATAGAAGCTAAGATGAGACAAAATGATGTTTCCTAGATCATGCATTTCTTTGTAATAAGATTGTTATAAACAAGAATATCCTACTCACATATGAGACTTATGTTTTTCAGATAGTTTTAAGGAGAATTATATTCTCAAATGAATAAGACTATGAACTATGAAACCTTTCTAAAATGAGAAACTTGAACATTGGAAATTAGGCAAACTTGATCATTGGAAAAGAATGTTGCTACTTGATTTTACAAAGAGAAGTAATTGATTTACTTTAAAATGATAGTCACTCTTTTTATACTACGGTTATTGTGTGACATTGTGAAAGTAACGTATCTTTTAAAGAGTTAATGTATGAAGTACTTTGGGGATAAAAACCCGATCTTGTTAATCATATAGTAGAAGGTACCTTGTGTGAACAACTTGATTGTATTGGTTTGTGATAGCCTTGTAATACTTTCTTGATTGCTTTGATAAGTAAACGTGTTGGGATGCTACGTGTGTTAGTATCTTGTGATGTTTATGCGAAGGGGTTTCCCTTGATTGTGCTTATTAACTATCAGTCGTTATGATAGTATTGTGGCATTCATCTCTTGAGATGATTCCGGGGGTTAAGCTGCCCTCCGATGCGGGGTAGACTCAGCGGGTCGATGGACCTATGATTCGAGAATACCTAAATGCAGTCCCGGGGCTATGCGAGCTACGAGAGTTCGAGTTAGTATCGTCCTTTATGGGCATGCGGTCCATGTGGCCATGCGGATGCGAAGTCGGGGCGATGCCGGGAGTAGCTACCCTCGACGCGGGAATACCTCATGCGGGCGATGAGATTGGCCTATGCGGAGGCGGGAGTTCGAGGTTAGACGCGTACATTGATCTGCGGGCAAGTGGCGGCTTTGATCTGTGACGGTTTAGACAGATCTTATGATCTGATTCATGACCTTGTTGGTGCGTGGGTTTTTAGTAGTCGGCTATGCCTTCGTACTTACCGTCTGATTTTATTATGACACAGTGGGACACGGTGTTCATGTGTGTTCCTTGGTGCTTTTATATCATAGGCTGGCGGTGAGGAAGGTATTCCACGGGCATGATTGATGTTGTGGGCACGAGACCCATTGTTATACTTGAGTGATGACTTGAGGCGTGAGTCACGACTTGACATGGCTGCTTGGTTGTAAATCGTAGTTTGGTTATCATACATGTCTCTCGCTTTATATGATCGCTATGATTTCATTTACGATATGTATTTTGATTTCACATACTCTGCACTGTTATCGACCTCGCCGGGCTGCGTTCAAGCCGCAGGTTGAGGTACACCAGTCGTTGATCCTCGCTCTTAGGGTCCTGATTCAGCGTGTGGAAGCTCGTTCCTCGGAGGCTTATCATGGTATAGTCCCTGTTGTTGTAGGTGCTTACATTCGAGGGTATGGCGGGCCCCGCCATTGTTGTCGTATCATTTCTTAGAGGTCTGTAGTACTGTTGTGGGCAGGGTTTGTAAAAAGGATTAAACTGTTCATTTGTAAAAGTTGTTATTTATATATGCCGAAAGGCAAGTTTTCCTCAGATTACTGTTTTGTACTTCACTTGTTTCATGTACGTGTTTTATGTTCCGCTGATTACTCTGATGTTGTGTCACTAGGGTGCCCGGGGTAAGGCACCAGTCACGGGCCCGGGTTCGGGTCGTGACATATTTACCTCGATAAGCCCAAAATTATCCAAGTTAAATGTCGATCCTGAGCAAGGTTTAGCTCCTAATTTGCACGCTCCGATAGCTCCAAGAAACCCTTAGAAGTTTCTAAACAACTTCTACTTAAATACTATAAGGGATTTGGGGCTAGGGTATTTTGGAATAGTAACTATACTAGAAGGCAACTTCTACAAAAGAGGGGGAGTTTCGGCCAAAGCCACTAGGAAGAAGGGGGGGGGGGGGGGTTTGGACGAGACTTCTACACAAAGGGGGAAGGATTTTTGAGACTTAGAAAAGTGTGGAGTGGATGAAGAAGTCTTCAACACAAGGGGGTATTTATAGAGCCCTCAAAGGCCAAGATTAAAACAAATGGAGGGTTGGGATTAGGATCCATGTGAAAGATGAGGTCTTCCAACCAAGTGTCTACCACAATATTTGGACATATGTCCACCACAATATTGGAACACATGCCCACCATAACAATGAGCCATGTGGCCTCCACTATCTCACAAAAAACCGTCCACTTCCACCTACTCCCACTCACACAAAATCAACTTGCAAGACTTGACCAATTGACTTGCCCACTAGGCCCCCCAATTCGTCCAACCAAAGCCAACTAAGGGTGACACATGTCGCCCTCCTAATGGTCCAAAATATTTCGTCTCTCGAAAAAAATCCGCAATCGGTTAAAAATATTAAAAACGTAGAATTTCCTTCACAAGGTTCGAAATCTTTTCCGTCGAAAGCTTACAAGTTCATTCTTAACCTAATTAGGGCTTGAATAATCGTACATACATCCTCGCACCTATTCTTGAAGTACGGGGTATAACATTCTCCCCTCCTTAGAAACATTCGTCCCGAATGTTCCTTCTTAAGACAGATAACGATAAAGTTCCTCATAACTTAAACAGTTTGCAAATGCCACACATGGCCACAATACAACACTTAAGCAAATATGTCAATGAAAATTTACAAGTAGGAAAGTGAGTTACACAGGTTGTGGGAATAGGTGAGGATACTTCTGCCTCATGTCCTCCTCAGCTTCCCACGTCATCTCCTCCCTGAGCTTGTTCCGCCACAAGACTTTGACGGAAGCCACGTCCTTGGTCCGCAGACGCCAAACCTGACGATCGATTATCGCTATAGGAATCTCCTCATACGAAAACCCCTCGGTCACCTGGACATCGTCAATCGGGTGTACCCTAGATGGATCCCCGATACATCTCCTCAGCATAGAAACATGAAAAACCGGATGCACTGCCTCAAGATCGGACGACAGATCCAACTCATAGGCAACCTTGTCTATCCTGCGGACAATCGTCTGACCCGATGTACCTTGGTGAGTTTCCTTTCTTCCCGAATCTCATCACACCGCCATGGGTGACACCGAGAAAACCTAATCATCAACCTCAAACTCGGATCACGACGGCGATGATGATGCATCGACTTGCCGACTCGGTATCGATGCCGCTCTGGATAAGCTTTACCTTATCCAGCTGCTTTGAACCAGTGCGGTCCTACTAATCGCACCTCGCCTACATCAAACCAGCCTATCGGCGATCTGCACTTCCTCCCATACAAGGCCTCATAAGGCGCCATCTGAATACTAGAGTGGTAGCTATTATTATACGCAAACTCAACTAGAGGCAAATGATCCTCCCAGCTACCCCTGAAGTCAATAACACATGCTCGCAGCATATCCTCAAGAGTCTGGATAGTGCGCTCTGCCTGTCCGTCTGTCTGAGGATGGAATGCAGTACTCAAGCTCACTTGCGTCCCTAATCCCTTCTGGAAGGACCTCCAGAAGTTAGTCGTAAACTGGGCTCCTATGTCTGATATGATAGAAATAGGGACCCATGCAGTCTGACGATCTCTCGGATGTAAAGTCTGGCATAATCCTCAGCCGAAAAAGTCGTCCTGACGGGAAGAAAGTGGGCTGATTTCGTCAGCCTGTCGACGATAACCCAGATAGAATCATGCTTCCTCTGAGTGTGAGGTAATCCTGTGATAAAGTCCATGTTGATCACCTCTCACTTCCAGGTCGGGATCTCTATCGTCTGCAATAAACCACCAGGCCTCTGGTGCTCTACCTTCACCTTCTGACAACACGGGCACTGAGCCACAAACTCTGCAACGTCCCTCTTCAAGCCATCCCGCCAATACACAGATCTGAGGTCGTGGTACATCTTGGTCGACCCCGGATGGATAGAGTAACGTGCGCTGTGTGCTTCCCCTAGAACCTGCTGCCGAAGTCCTACAATATCCGGAACACACAACCTGCCTTCGAACCTTAGCACCCCATCAGGTGCTACCTCAAAAAGACCCTTCCCCTCACGAAGAGTCGTATCACGGTACCGTGTCAAAACCGAATCCTCAAACTGTTGCCTCTTCACCTCCTCGACGATGGAAGACTCGACAACCTCTCGAACTCGAACCACACTGCTATCAGAATCAATCAATCGGACTCCAAGGCTCACTAGCTGATGCAACTCGCGGACCATGCCCCTCCTCTCTGGCTGCACATCTGATAGACTCCCCATCGACCTACAACTAAGAGCATCTGCCACAACATTGGCCTTCCCCGGGTGGTACAGGATATCGACATCATAATCCTTGAGTAACTCTAACCACCGTCTCTGTCGTAAGTTCAGCTCCCTCTGGCTGAAGATATACTGGAGGCTCTTGTGGTCTGTATAAATATCCACATGAACCCCATACAAATAGTGCCTCCAGATCTTCAAGGCGTGAATCACCGCTGCCAACTCCAAATCATGGGTGGGGTAGTTCCTCTCATGCTTCTTAAGCTGTCGGGATGCGTACGATATAACCTTGCCCTGCTGCATCAACATACATCCCAGCCCGATGCCTGACGCATCACAATACACGACATAGCCGTCGGACCTCCGGAAGAGTAAGAACGGGAGGTCGTCGATCTCCTTCGCCGATCGGAAACCACGCCACAAGCATCATCCATCAAACTTAGCCGCTTACGAGTCAGCCTAGTCAATGGTGCAGAGATAGAAGCAAACTTCTCCACGAACCGCCGATAATAACCTGCGAGGCCCAGAAAGCTGTGCACCTCTGTCGGAGTAGTAGGTCTAGGCCAAGTCCTGACTGCCTCGATCTTGGTCGTATCCACCCGAATACCATCAGCCCCTACAATATGCCCAAGAAATGCCACCGAAGCCAACTAAAACTCACATTTGGAAAATTTGGCATATAACTGCTGGTCCTGGAGAACTCTCAACACAGTCCTCAAATGCTCCGCATGCTCCTGCTCTGAGCGGGAATAAACCAAGATGTCATCAATGAACACTATCACAAACGTGTCCAAAAATGGCTTGAACACTCGGTTCATCAAATCCATGAATCTCACGAGCATTGGTCAAACCGAAAGACATAACCCCGAACTCATAGTGCGTCGCAGATGCGGAATGCGATCTAGGGATATCCGCCTCTCTAACTCGCAACTGATGATAGCCCGATCACAGATCAATCTTGGAGAAACATCTCGCACCCTGCAGCTGGTCGAACAAATCATCAATCCTGGGAAGGGGGTATCTGTTCTTAATAGTCACCGCTTAATTCAGTAATCAACACACATGCGCGGCGTCCATCCTTCTTCTTCACGAACAATCTGCGCTCCCGGGAGAAACACTAGGCCTGATGAAGCCGCTTCTCCAAAGAAATCTCTCAGCTGGTCCTTCAACTCTCTCAACTTGGCAGGTGCCATTCTGTATGGCGGAATGAAAATAGGCCGAGTGTCTGGCAGCACATCGATACAAAACTCTATCTCCCTCTCATGAGGGATACCCGGGAGGTCGTCTGGAAACACATCTGGGAACTCTCTGACTCTGATCGGTGAAAATCTGGTACCGCAGCCTCAGTATCAAACACCCGAATGAGATGGTAGATATACCCCTTCTGCACCATCTTCCTGGCCTTGAGGTAGGAAATAAACCTACCCCTCAGCGACACAGTGTTCCCCTCCCACTCAATAACCGGCTCCCCAGGAAACTAGAACTGTACCACTCTCTCCCTGCAGTCTACATTGGCGTAGCAAGAAGCTAGCCAATCCATACCCATGATCACGTCGAAATTAGTCATATCCAACTCTATCAAGTCGGCTAGGGTCTGATGACTACATAAAGTCATGGGGCAAGCCCTATACACCCGCCGAGCTACCACTGAATCACCCACTGGCGTAGCTACCTCAAAAGGGTCTATGGACTCAGGATCTATCCCTATCCTACTAGCAATAAGGGGAGATATATAGGACAGAGTAGAACCCGGATCTATCAAGGCATACACGTCACAACATGAAACTGATAAAGTACCTGTGACGACATCAGGTGACGCCTCCTGGTCTGCCGGCTGGACAAGGCATAAATGCGGTTCTGAGGACCGCTAGAACTGGGACCTGCGCCACGACCTCTGCCGCGACCTCGGGTCCACGAGTACCACGCCTCGGCGAGTAATCGTAGGGGATGAAGAACCGCAAAAGACCACCAGGTGACCCCTCCCATCGTTGCCGCCAGTCTGACAGCTCGCATAGTGACCCTGCTGGCCACAAGTATAGCAAACTCCAGTAGTACCACAACTCCCGAATGGAATCTACCACATCGGACACACCGAGCGGACCTCGTCGGTTAGCACCGCTTGCTGCCGGAAGTCAAGTCCGGGCCCGACCTTCCCGAATACTCTGTTTATCAAGACGGTGTCGAGTGCTCGAGCCGTGTGGTGCAAATCTAGATCGCCGAGGCCGTCCACCCCGAGAGCTACCAAAAGATCCCGCCATCCGGCGCGCCTGCTGGCGATATCTGTCGACCCGTCGGCCTCTACGCTCCTCGCATCCAAGTGCATGAGCCTGCATGCGGGCAATGTCCATGCCCGGCTGAAGAGCCACACCTGAGCAAGACTCTGCCAGATAATCATCTAACCCAGTGACGTAGCGGTGCACTTGATCCTCCATGTCTGCTACTAGCGCAGGGACATATCGAGCCAACGAATCGAACTCAACGTTATACTCCCTAACGGTGCGCCCTCTCTGTCTCAGCATAAAAAACTTATCGGCCCGTGCCCTCCTTATCTGTGGAGGCAAGAAGTGAGTGAGAAAAGCCTCCGAGAACTCGTCCCAAATAGCTGGAGGCGCGTGCTCTCCCCGGGATAGCTCCCACGAATCAAACCAGTCGACTGCGGTATCACGCAGCCAATGCTAACCGAAGATCACGGACTCTGTCTCCGAAGCCTTGATCACTCGCATGATCCTCTGTAACTGACAGATGAACTCCTGCGGATCATCCTCAGGCCTCGACCCGTAGAACTCTGGCGGGCTACAACTCAGAAAATCCCGTAGTCTCAGGCTATCCGATCTAGGATGTACCACGAGTGCCACTGGAACTGCTGCGTCCAGCTATCTCCGTATGCGCCACGATCACGGCGATGGCGGGCCATCTTCAGTAACCCATCTCCTCGCTCCAGTGTGGGGAGGCGCAGTATCGTGCTCTCATCGGCCATCGCTGCGGCTCTAAACCTCTGAAATTTGGCGGCGTCGTGGAACTCGCCGTCTGAGGTATCGCCTCGGGTATAGACTGGGCGTGGGCCCTCGTGGCCCTCTGTTTCCTACTAGCGACTCCGCTTTGCCTTGCCCCGGGCGGGTTGCCTTACGTGGAGGCATAACTGTTAAAGAAAGGAAATACGTTAGAGGGGTCCAACTTACAACATAGCTCTAAGGAACAATCTCAGAGTGAGAAGAATGGAAACCAATCCTAAATATCCTATAGCCTCCTGATTATTGGTGTGGTGCACACCGATAATCAAGACTTACTAGATACGATGCTGTAGACACTTTCCGAGATTAATCGCTCGATACCACTTTTGTCATGACCGATCCGGGCCGTGGATCGTGCCTTACCCGCACCCAGTAGGCATACATCGAGAAATCAGCGGAATAAAAAACAAGACATGAAACAAGTGTAAAATGAGACACGCTTTATTTGAGAAAAAGTCGTCTTTCGCATATATATAAATAAACCAAGTCCGGCGATTACATCCCAAGCATAATAGGACTACAGACCTCTAAGGAAGTAAACAACTATGGCGGGACAGGGCCCCGCCATACCCTGAATGTACAAAACTATCTACAACAACAGGGAGATCATACCCAAAAGTCGAGCCTCCGGAGAAGATGGAGCTCCTGACACCAAGAAAAGATCCTAAAACTGAGGATCCGCTACCTGCTTCCCTTTACCTGCGGCATGAACGCAGCCCCCCGAAGGAGGTCAGTACAACAGGTACCAAGTATGTGAAACTGTAAAGTACTTTAAATGAAATCATACCATTTTAAAAGCAATTTTACAAATATGTACGAAACAACCAATGTAACCGCACATAGTGCCACAACATAACCAAAAGCAAAATAGATATAACATAACTGGTCTTTTCTAGGCCGCTAATGATCGAAGCAAGGCCAATCGCCCATAGTATCATTATGCGAGCCTAATCCTGGAACTCCCGCAGTCCGCATAGGTCACACACAGACCCGCATGAGGTATTCCTCGCATCGGGGGTAGCTAGCCCGCGGTATCCTCCTGGACTCCCGCAGTCCGCATAGTCACATAGACCGCATAGTCATACAGACCGCATAATGCATTCCTCGCATCGGGATAATACACTCGGAATGATCAATCCTGGAACTCCCGCAGCTCCGCATAGTCACACAGACCGCATAGGCCGTATAGACCCGCATCAAGGGTTGCAAGCCCTCGGTATAACAAGTCAAGGGGGTATGTGATATAATAACAGTACAACAGGCTTAACATTTAACAACGTAAGCACAACAAGAATAACCCCCTTACGCAACATCACAAGACACTAACACGCGTAGCATCATAACATGTTTACTTATCAAACTATCTTACTACACTTTTCAGAAATCAATACAAGATTTTCATAAACAAATAAGTAAAACCGTTCCTTTTATCTTTCTTAAGTCGTTATACCTAACTTCCCATAAAGCTAGTATAACTCTTAAGCTTTCTGTTTAAAAATCAAGTATTACTCTTCTTTCAGAAATGATTCATAATTCTTTTGAAATACTTCAAGGTTCTTACTATTTAGACTCAAGTCAAAAGACGTCCAGTAAAACCATGTTCAGTTAACACACGTACGTCTACCGTACTATATATATATTTTAAAATATAATGCTCAAGAGGATAGGAAGAATCACATACCTTCTCGGCGAAATCCACCTGCCAAGTCGAGTATGTCGCGCGCAGAGTATCAACCTATAATAGTCAAATATGTCTATCAACGTCTAGACTACTCTGTAGGATATTCTAAACAGAGGGTTCTCTATTCTACGGAAAATTGGGCAGCATTTCCCTACCCGTCAAACTACTCAAGTCTACTGTAAATACAGTCCTATGTAAGTACATTTCAATTCTTTTTCTTTTATACCCTTCTACTGTGATTACAGTCCAATTCTATTCTTTTATATCCTTCTATATCTTATACTCCACTCTTAACTATTCTTATATATAATCTTTAATTACAATAGAAGGACAAGAGTATTTACCTCGATAAGCCCAAAATTATCCAAGTTAAATGTCGATCCTGAGCAAGGTTTAGCTCCTAATTTGCACGCTCCGATAGCTCCAAGAAACCCTTAGAAGTTTCTAAACAACTTCTACTTAAATACTATAAGGGATTTGGGGCTAGGGTATTTTGGAATAGTAACTATACTAGAAGGCAACTTCTACAAAAGAGGGGGGGTTTCGGCCAAAGCCACTAGGAAGAGGGGGTTTGGACGAGACATCTACACAAAGGGGGAAGGATTTTTGAGACTTAGAAAAGTGTGGAGTGGATGAAGAAGTCTTCAACACAAGGGGGGTATTTATAGAGCCCTCAAAGGCCAAGATTAAAACAAATGGAGGGTTGGGATTAGGATCCATGTGAAAGATGAGGTCTTCCAACCAAGTGTCTACCACAATATTTGGACATATGTCCACCACAATATTGGAACACATGCCCACCACAACAATGAGCCATGTGGCCTCTACTATCTCACAAAAAAACCGTCCACTTCCACCTACTCCCACTCACACAAAATCAACTTGCAAGACTTGACCATTTGACTTGCCCACTAGGCCCCCCAATTCGTCCAACCAAAGCCAACTAAGGGTGACACATGTCGCCCTCCTAATGGTCCAAAATATTTCGTCTCTCGGAAAAAATCCGCAATCGGTTAAAAATATTAAAAACGTAGAATTTCCTTCACAAGGTTCGGAATCTTTTCCGTCGAAAGCTTACAAGTTCATTCTTAACCTAATTAGGGCTTGAATAATCGTACGTACATCCTCGCACCTATTCTTGAAGTACGGGGTATAACACTCCTGAACAAATGAAGCTATCCAAAAACTCTGAGCAGGGTCCTACACCTGCAGATCACCAAACTGCGTACCTAAACTCGCGATTGAACGCCGCTTCGAAGGAGGTCAAGACAAGAATGTACCAAGTATGTGAAACTGAAAATACTGTAATGAAATCATAACAGTCTATACAAAACAGGAGACATGTATGATAGCCGAACTACATCACACAATACATAAGCAGTCATATCAAGTCAGGGACGCATGCCCTCAAAGTCACTACTCAAATATAACTACCAGTCACACGCCCATAATACCAATCATGCCCGTGGAATCCTTCCTCACTGCCGGCAGTCCATGATATAATATAACACCAATAAGAATACATGAACACCAAGTCCCACATGTGTCCTAAAAACTGTACGGGCCAAGTAGGAAAATGAACCACCAGATCCAGCCTGCATCATAAAACTGACCGGGGCAAGTACGAAAGCCAACTACCAGATTCGGCTGCGTCATCAATCGATCGGCAAGTACAAAGCTAACTACGATCCGGCTGCCGTCACGAGATATGACCGGGGCAAGTGCGAAGCTATCTAGGAGACTACCGTACCAAATCGTAATAGAATTGACGGCAAGACGAAAGCCAACTACTGATTCACTGCGTCATCAATCGCCGGCAAGTACGAAAGCTAACTACGGATCCACCTTACGTCACTAAATCTCATGGAGGGCTAATCCATGGAATAACAATATCCCACGTGGTCGCATGCCCCGGAATCCCACATCGTATAAGCATGACCATGGGGTAATACAAACAAATTCGAATCTAACGCCTCCGGTCACATGCCTAATCCCACATCGTATAAGCATGTCCAGGAGTAATACAAATAATGGAAGCATACCCGTGGAATCCCACATCACTGTCGGTACGTCCAAGTAAACTTACAACAAGACAGCCGGCCCTCCAACCGAGAGTCGCGGCAGCGTAAAAATATAATACTTGCACTCAAAGGCTATCACCATCACACATAGGCAAGTTCATTGTTATACCCCGTATTTCCAGAGTATGTACGTAAGGGAATACGTACAAAAGTTTAGCCTTAAAGATTAGGCCAAGTTCGAAATTGTGCACAACTCGCTTAAAGAATCGTTTCCGACGAAACGCGTTTCCACGACTTCGTAGGATAAATTCCGGCTATGCCATTTCTAATTTTGCGGATTTTTCAGAGACGAAACATTTTGGACCAACGGGAGGCGACACTTGGCACCTCCAATTGGTGGACTTCAAATCGTCCATTTGGACGAATTGGCTAAGCAATGGCACGTTTTTTGTGCCTTGTGCACAAGTCAAGGAGTTGGTAGGATATTTGTGTATAGTTAATCCTCACCCTACACTTGCCTTACACTTGTCTAAATCTTGGCCATTGGTTGGCCACTTCTTGACCTATAAATACCCCCCTTAAGATGAAGAGTTCTTCATCCACAAAGCTTTCCAAGTCTTGAAAATCCTCTCCTCTCCCTTTGTAGATCTTTTCGTCCAACACTCCTCCCCCTCCCCTTGTGAAGGCCCTTGGCCGAATACCCCCCCTAGCCTAGCCAAAAATCTACCCCCCCGCCCTTGGTAGAAAGTTGCCTGCTTGTATTGTTTTAATGCCCAAAATACGCTAGCCCAAATACCTTACTACTTAGTAGAAGGTGTGACAAACTTCTCAGGTTTCCTGGAGCATACAACTTAGGAGCAAAACCTTGCTCAGGCGCGACTTTTTCTAGGATATTATTGGGCTTACCGAGGTAACTAATCCTAACCCTCTTTTGAATTAGAGAATACTTACTGTTGTAGTATAAGAGTAAGTATAAATACTTAGAAGTATATCACGAATAGAATTGAATCATTATCACAGAGAAGGGTTTAAAGAAGAATAATTGAATCAGACTCACATAGAATTTGTTTTCTGATGAGACTTAAATAGCTCACCGGGTAGGGTTGTCGCCCGACTTTCCGTAGAATTGTGAACCCTCTGTTTAGAATGACCTTGAGTAGTCTTTGATAGATATCTGTGACTATTATAGGTGACTCTGCGCGACATATTCAACTTGGCGGTGGTTTTATTTGAGAAGGTATGTGATTCTTCCTAAAGCATGATATTTTACAATATATATATATAGTGCGGTGACGCATACGTGTTAATCGAATAATAACTACGGCAATGTCTTTGACTTAAGCTCGAATAACACTTACGTAATGCCTCACGCTTAAGCTGAATAACACTTACTTGCAATGCCTCACGCTTAAGCCCGAATAATAAAGATCTCAAAGCATTTCAAAAGAATACCGAATCATTTTAAAGAGAACTAATTGGTTTTAAAATGTGCTTAAGAGTTATACTAGCTTTATGGGAAGTTAAGTATAACCACTTAAGATTGATAAAAGAAACAAGTTTGCCTATGTGTTTATAATGGACTTATATTGTGAAAAGAATAATAAGATGGTTTGATAAGTAGACATGATATGATGCTATGTGTTAGTATCTTGTAACGCTTGTATAGGTGAGTATCCTTGTTGTGCTTATGTTGTTTAAAGATAAGTTGTTATGTTAGTATACTATCACTCACCTCTTGAGATGATACCGGGGTTAAGCCGCCTCCGACGCGGGGTAGACTCAAAGTGATGCAGGACCATGATTCGAGAATACCTACGCGGTCCAGGGGCCTATGCGAGCTACGAGAGTTCCGTGTTAGTATGCGGGTTATGCCTCATGCGGTCTATGTGGCCATGCGACAATGAGTCCAGGCGATGCCGAGGAGTAGCTACCTCGATGCGGGTTATACCTCACGCGCCCACGTGAGTGGCCTACGCGACTCGAGTTCAGGATTAGGCTTGCAGAATGATGATGTGGGCGAGTGGCCCTGTTTCGATCAATCACATCCTAGAAAATACTTATTACAGTAACCTATTGTTGCTCTGGTTTGTGATGTGGCACTATGCGCTTCTCGGTTGTTTCACACATATTTGTAAACTGGTTTTATAAATGATATGTTTTCATTTAAGTACTTTACAGTTTCACATACTTAGTACCTGTTGTACTGACCTCCTTCGGGGGGCTGCGTTCATGCCGCAGGTAAGGGCAAGCAGGTGCTAGATCCGCATCCTTAGGATCTCTACGTTGGTGTCGGGAGCTCCATCTCTTCCGGAGGCTCTACTTTTTGGTATGATCTCCCTGTTGTAGATAGTTTTGTACAGTCAGGGTATGGCGGGGCCCTGTCCCGCCATAGTTGTATCTTTCCTTAGAGGTCTGTAGTCATGTTGTACAGTGTCGGATGTAACTGCTAAACCATGATTATATATATATGCCGAAAGGCGATGTTTTCTCTCATAAATTGTGTCTTATTTTATAAACTGTTTCATGTCTTGCTTTATATTTCCGCTGATTACTCTGATGTATGACTACTTGGGTGCCCCGGTAAAGCACCAGTCACGGGCCCCGGAACGGGTCGTGACAAAAGTGGTATCAGAGCAGTTAATCCTCGGAAAGTGTCTACAGACCGTATCTAGTAGAGTCTTGATTATCGGTGTGTTGTGCACCACACCAATAATCAGGAGGCTATAGGATATTTAGGATTGGTTTCCATTCTTCTCATTCTGAGATCGTGCTTTAGAGCTGTGTTATAGGTTGGACCTCTCTAATGTATTCCTTTCCCCGTATGCTTATGCCTCCACGTAAGGCAACCCGCCCGTGGCAAGGCAGCGGCGGAGTCGCTAGCAGACACCCAGAGTTACGAGGGCTCGTGCCCGCCTATACGAGACGGCGAGTTCTATGACGCCGCCCAGCAAAGAGACCACAGCACCCACACCTCCCGTCCCCACACCGGGCGAGGAGTTAGGTACAAGGAGACGGCCCACCTTTGGCTAAAGTCAGGCCCGACACGGCGAGAGGTCGGACGCGGCAGTTCAGCCTCCACCCAGCTCCGCACTGTTCACCCGAGGCAGAGAGTTTGAGGCTACGAGACTTCGAGTCAGAGCCCACGGAGTTTTATGGGTCGAGGCCGAGGATGATCCGCAGGAGTTCATCCGTCGCCTTCAGAGGATTTTGAGAGTGATCGTATGCCGAGACCGAGTCCGTGATCTTTGGTTCACATAGGTCGCGTGATACCGCGATCGATTGGTTTGATTCACGGGAGTTATCCCGGGAGAGCACGCGTCCCACTACTGGGATGAGTTCTCGAGGCTTTCTCACTCACTTCTTGCCTCCACAGATGGCGAGGGCGCGGTCGATAGATTTTTACCGCTAAGGCGAGAGGACGACCGTCGTGAGTACAATGTCGAGTTTGATTCATTGGCTCGATATGTCCCAAAGATTGCAGCAGATATGGAGGATAGGGTACACCGCTATGTCACCGGCTTGACGACTATATGGCCGAGTCATGCGGGGTTTCTCCACCGGTATGGACATTACCCGTGACGCAGCTCACGCCTGACGCGGCGAGCGCAGAGGTCGACGAGTGACAAAGAAGCAGGTTAAGGCCGTGACGGAGGGTCTTCGTGGTTATCGTGGTGGGCGGCTCGCAGCTAGCCTAGATTCGCACCACGCCACCGTGAGCACTCCCGCACCGGCCCTCAAGGCCCGAGTTTTCGAGGGCGCACTGAGGCCCTGTGGCTTCGACGCCCGAGTAGCAGAGGTATCGCCGACGGGACCACCCCAACAGGTGGCCGTCGCGCAGATCCCATTACGGGAAGTGTGGTACTACTTATGGATCTTGTTACGCCAGGGCCGCAGGTCACTTTGCGAGGACCGTCCGACCGGGGCGCTACGGTGGTAGGCTCACCTTCGTGTTCTGTGGGCCGCCATCATCTCCTACGATTACTCGCCCGAGGCGTGGTGCCTGGGTCGCCAGGTCGCGGCAGAGGTCGTGGCTCGTGTCCGCTTCTAGCGGTCCTCGTAACCGCATTTATGCTTTGTCCACCGACAGATCGTGAGGCCTCACCGATGTCGCCAGTACCTTATCGGGCTCGGTTTGATGTGTATGCTTTGATAGATCCGGTTCTACTGGCCCCATATATCTCCCTTGTTGCTAGTAGGATAGGGATAGAGCACGAGTCCATAGACCTTTCGAGGTAGCTACGCCGATGGTGATTCGGTGGTAGCTCGGCGGGTATATAGAGCTTGTCTTGTGACCATTTACGTCGCGACCAGCCGACTTGATAGAGTTGGAGATGATTGACTTCGACGTGATTATGGGGATGGATTGGCTAGCTTCTGCTACGCCAATGTAGACCGCAGAGAGAGTAGTACGGTTCCGCTTCGAGGAGCCGTTGTTGAGTGGGAGGAGCACGGTATCGCCAGGGGTAGGTTTATTTCCTACCTCAAGGCTAGGAAGATGGTGCGAAGGGGTATATCTACCATCTCGTTCGTGTTTGATCTCGAAGTCGCGTACCAGATTTTCACCGATTCCAGAGTCACGAGTTCCCGACGCGTGTTTCGGATGACCTCGGGTATCCTCCCGAGAGGAGATCGAGTTTTGTATTGACATATTGCGGCACACTCGCCTATTTCCATTCCGCCATACGTAATGGCACCGCCGAAGTTGAGAGAGTGAAGGATCGGCTTAGGGATTTGCTAGAGAAGGGCTTCATTAGGCCCGGTGTTTCTCCCGGGGCGCCAGATTGTTCGTGAAGAAGAAGGGCGGACGACGCGCACGCGTGTGTTGATTACAGTGCGGTGAACAAGGTGACCATTAAGAACGTATACCCTCCCGTGATTGATGATTTGTTCGACCGATTGCAGGGTGCGAGATGTTTCTCCAAGATTGATCTGCGATCGGCTATCATCAAAGTGCGAGTCGAGAGTGGATGTCCTAGGATCGCATTCGGACCCAGACGCATTATGAGTTCGTGGTCATGTCTTTTGGGTTGACCAATGCTCGGCGGTATTCATGGATTTGATGAACCGAGTGTTCAAACCATTTTTGGACACGTTTGTGATAGTGTTCATTGATGATATCTTGGTTTATTCTCGCCAGAGCGGGAGCATGCGAGCATTTGAGGATCAGGCCGATAGCTTCTCCAGACCAGCTGTATGCGCCAAGTTTTCCAAATGTGAGTTTTGGTGACTTGATGCGTTTCTTGGGCATATTGTCGGCCGATGGCATTCGAGTTGATACGGCCAAGATCGGCGCAGCCAGACTTGGCCGAGACCTACTACTCCGGCAGAGGTTCGCAGCTTTTACGGGCCTTGCAGTTATTATCGGCGGTTCGTGGAGAAGTTTGCTTCTATCTTCGCACCATTGACTAGGCCGACTCGGAAGGCCAAGTTCGATGGATCGATGCTTGAGCGGTGGTTTCGATTCTTTGAAAGAGAGATTGACGACCGCTTCGTTCTTACTTCCGCAGGTCCGCGGTTATGTTGTGTATTGTGATGCGTCGGGCATCGGGTTGGGATGTGTTGATGCAGATGGCAGAGTTATAGCATATGCATCCCGACACCAAGAAACACGAGAACTACCCCACCCATGATTTGAGTTGCACCGTGATTCACGCTTTGAAGATCCGAGGCACTATTTGTATGGGGTTCACGTGGATATTTATACGCACCACAAGAGCCTCCAAAGATATCTTCACCAGAGGAGCCGAACTTACGGCGAGACGGTGGTTAGAGTTGCTTAAGGATTACGATGTTGATATCCTATACCACCCGGAAGGCCAATGTGGCAGATGCTCTAGTCGTAGGTCGATGGGGAGCCTATCGGATGTGCAGCAGAGAGGAGGGACATGGTTCGTGATTTGCATCGATTAGCGAGCCTTGGTGTCCGCTTGATTGATTACGATAGCAGTGGGGTTAGAGTTCGTGAGGTTGCCGAGTCTTCCATCGCCGGCGAGGAAGAGGCAACAGCCGAGGATCCGCCTTTGATTCGATATCGTGATACGACTCTTCGTGAGGCAAGCGGTCCTTTTGAGGTAGCACGATGGGGTGCTAAGGTTTGAGGGCGCATCGTGTGTTCCGGATGTTTCGTGACTTCGGCAGGAGTTCTGGGAAGCACACAGCGTTACTCTATCCATCCGGGTCGACCAAGATGTACCACGACCTTAGATCTATGTATTGGTGGGATGGCTTGAAGAGAGCGTTGCGAGTTCGTAGCTCGGTGCCCATGTTGTCGCAGTGAAGGTAGAGCACCGAGGCCCGTGGTTTGTTACGATTGAGATCCCGACCGGAAGTGAGGTAATCAACATGGACTTCATCACGGGATTACCTCGCACTCGGAGGAGACATGATTCTATATGGGTTATCGTCGACAGTCGATTTAAATCAGCCCACTTTCTTCCCGTCAGACGACTTTTTCTACCGAGGATTATGCCGACTTTACATCCGAGAGATCGCCGATCGCATGGAGTCCCTACTTGATCATATCGCACGTGGAGCCCAGCTTTACGGCTAACTTCGAGGTCCTTCCAGAGGGTTTAGGACGCAGTGAGCACGAGCATCGCATTTCATCCACAGACGGACGGACAGGCAGAGCGCACTATCCAGACTCTTGAGGATATGCTGCGAGCCTGTGTTATTGACTTCAGTGGTAGTTGGGAGGATCATTTGCCTCTAGTTGAGTTCGCGTATAATAATAGCTACCACTCCAAAGATTCGGATGGCGCCTTATGAGGCCTTGTATGGGAGGAAGTGCAGATCGCCTATAGGTTGGTTCGATGTGGGCGAGGTGCGGCTAAGGGACCAGATTTGGTACAAAGCAGATGGATAAGGTGAAGCTTATCCGAGAGCGGCTATCGACACCGAGTCGGCGTAAGTCGTATGCAGATCATCGTCGTCGGCATCTTGAGTTCGAGGTTCATGATTGGGTTTTCCTAAAGGTGTCACCCATGAAGGGTGTGATGAGATTCGGGAAGAAGGGGAAGCTCAGCCCAAGGTACATTGGGCCGTTTCAGATTGTCCGCAGGGTAGGCAAGGTTGCCTACGAGTTGGATCTGCCGTCCGATCTGGAGGCAGTGCATCCGGTGTTTCACGTATCTATGCTGAGGAGATGTATTGGGGATCCATCTAGGGTGCACCCGATTGACGATGTCCAGGTGACCGAGGGGTTATCGTATGAGGAGATTCCCATAGCGATTCCCATCACACATAGGCAAGTTCATTGTTATACCCCGTATTTCCAGAGTATGTACGTAAGAGAATACGTACAAAAGTTTAGCCTTAAAGATTAGGCCAAGTTCGAAATTGTGCACAACTCGCTTAAAGAATCGTTTTCCGACGAAACGTTTCCACAGCTTTCGTAGGATAAATTCCGGCTATGCCATTTCTAATTTTTGCGGATTTTTCCGAGAGACGAAACATTTTGGACCAACGGGAGGGCGACACTTGGCACCCTCCAATTGGTGGACTTCAAATCGTCCATTTGGACGAATTGGCTAAGCAATGGCACGTTTTTTGTGCCTTGTGCACAAGTCAAGGAGTTGGTAGGATATTTGTGTATAGTTAATCCTCACCCTACACTTGCCTTGCACTTGTCTAAATCTTGGCCATTGGTTGGCCACTTCTTGACCTATAAATACCCCCCTTAAGATGAAGAGTTCTTCATCCACAAAGCTTTCCAAGTCTTGAAAATCCTCTCCTCTCCCTTTGTAGATCTTTTCGTCCAACACTCCTCCTCCTCTTGAAGGCCCTGGCCGAATACCCCCTAGCCTAGCCAAAATCTACCCTCCCTTGGTAGAAAGTTGCCTTCTTGTATTGTTATAATGCCCAAAATACCCTAGCCCAAATACCTTACTACTTAGTAGAAGTTGTGAAAAACTTCTAAGGTTTCCTTGGAGCATACAACTTAGGAGCAAAACCTTGCTCAGGCGCGACTTTTTCTAGGATATTATTGGGCTTACCGAGGTAACTAATCCTAACCCTCTTTTGAATTAGAGAATACTTACTGTTGTAGTATAAGAGTAAGTATAAATACTTAGAAGTATATCACGAATAGAATTGAATCATTATCACGTAGAAGGGTTTAAAGAAGAATAATTGAATCAGACTACATAGATCTGTTTTCCTGATGACTTATATAGCTCACCGGGTAGGGTTGTGCTGCCCGACTTTCCGTAGAATTGTGAACCCTCTGTTTAGAATGACCTTCAGAGTAGTCTTTGATAGATATCTGTGACTATTATAGGCTGACTCTCTGCGCGCGACATATTCAACTGAGAAGGTATGTGGTTCTTCCTAAAGCATGATATTTTACAATATATATATAGTACGGTAGACGTACATGTGTTAACTAAATAATAACTACGGCAATGTCTTTGACTTAAGCCTGAATAATACTTACGGCAATGCCTCACGCTTAAGCTGAATAACACTTACGGAATGCCTCACGCTTAAGCCCGAATAATAAAGATCCAAAGCATTTCAAAAGAATCTTGAATCATTTTAAAGAGAACTAATTGGTTTTAAAGAAGCTTAAGAGTTATACTAGCTTTTGGGAAGTTAAGTATAACCACTTAAGATTGATAAAAGAAACAAGTTTGCCTATGTGTTTATAACAGACTTATATTGTGAAAAGAATAATAAGATGGTTTGATAAGTAGACATGATATGATGCTATGTGTGTTAGTATCTTGTAACGCTTTGTATAGGTGAGTATCCTTGTTGTGCTTATGTTGTTTAAAGATAAGTTGTTATGTTAGTATACTATCACTCACCTCTTGAGATGATACCGGGGTTGTCGCCTCCGACGCGGGTAGACTCAAAGTGATGCAGGACCATGATTCGAGAATACCTCATGCGGGTCCAGGGGGCCTATGCGAGCTACGAGTTCCGAGTTAGTATGCGGGTTATGCCTCATGCGGTCTATGTGGCCATGCGACAATGAGTCCAGGATTTACGCCGAGGAGTAGCTACCCTCGACGCGGGTTATACCTCACGCGCCCACGTGAGTGGCCTATGCGGACTCGAGTCGAGGATTAGGCTTGCAGAATGATGATGTGGGCGAGTGGCCTGCTTTCGATCATTCGCGGCCTAGACAAGACTTATTACGATTACTCATTGTTGCTCTTGTTTGTGATGTGGCACTATGTGCGTTTCTCGGTTGTTTCACACATATTTGTAAACCGGTTTTATAAATGATATGTTTTCATTTAAGTACTTTACAATTTCACATACTTAGTACTGTTGTAATCGACCTCTTCGGGGCTGCTCATGCCGCAGTAAGGGCAAGGTGTGCTAGATCCGCATCCTTAGGATCTCTACGTTGGTGTCTGAGCTCCATCTCTTCCGAGGCTCTACTTTTTGGTATGATCTCCTGTTGTAGATAGTTTTGTACGATAGGTATGGCGGGCCCCGTCCCGCCATAGTTGTATCTTTCCTCAGAGGTCTGTAGTCATGTATGCGATGGTCGGATGTAAATGCTAAACCATGATTATATATATATGCCGAAAGGCGATGTTTTCTCTTATAAATTGTGTCTTATTTTATAAACTGTTTCATGTCTTGCTTTATATTTCCGCTGATTACTCTGATGTATGACTACTTGGGTGCCCTTAAAAGCGATCCACGGCCCTGAACGGTCGTGACATTCATAAAATCTTTAGACTTTTATTTTATAAACTCAAGGCACTTACGTTTTATATAAAAAATCCGGGATTTTAACACTAAGTACTACGTACTTCCATTCTTTTCAAAAGACTCATTTTTATATAAAACCCCAAGATACTAACACCCGTAGTATCAAGGCGTGTCTATTTTTCAAGTAAGTTACTACACTTTTAGAAACTCATTTCAAAGCTTGAAACCAAGTAACTTCAAATTTTCACAATCTAGGCAACTTATGCCCATTAATCAAAATAGACAACTTTCTTAACCTTCCATAAAACCGTTATAACCAACTTCCCATAAAGCCGTTATAACCATTTATGGTTTTAGACCAATTCATTCCTTTTATAACCAAGAGACTTATACTTTTAAAACCAAGTATCACATACTTACAAATCAAATTTCTTAACTTTCAAAAATACTTCAAGTCTCTTAATATTTAGAAAACAAGTTTTTTTCTACTTTTAAACCTCAAGTAACTCACACCTTTAAAACAAGTTACTTCTCTTAAATCATGTCATTTCTCCTCTTTTAAAACAATTAAGTAAATCACTCCTTTAACTCTCCTAAAGTCATTATAACAACCCTTAGGTTTTGGAACTAAGGCACTAGCCAAACGGTTTGGAAACCACTTCCTTTTCAAGACTCTATGTACTTTAAGTAAAATACTTTCACTCTTAAGAATTCAAACTTCACTAAGGCAATGGATTATACAACTTACAATTTAAACATCAAAGTACAATCAAGGAAGTACATAGAACAAATTCTATTTTAGGAAATCCAAATACAACCAAGGAATGGATCATTTAAGGAGTAGGACATACTTTCTTTATCTTAAGGAATCATGCTAGAAGAGGAGATAGTTCACATACCTTTTCGGCTTAATCCACAAGCTAAGTCGAATACGCCGCACGTAGAAGTGTCAACCTATAATGGTCACAACATGACTATCAACTTCTAGTCTCTAACGTAGAATAATACTAAGTATATGGTCTCTTATTCTACTGAAAATTGGGCAGCACTTCCTTTGTTTCCACATACTTTGCCACCTTTTTCAAGGCCGAAATCAATAACCAAACATGCCACATTTAAGGCTCAACATACCAACCAATCAAAGGGGATTACACGCCTTACAATACGTGTAAAATTCCGCCCCACAATTCATACGAAGTAGTTCCATATTTAAAGCCATTCTCGGCTATATAAACAACAACTCAAAGTCTTTTCCAATTCCAAGTTCTAAGGTAAAACATGTTATATAGTCATAAACAACTTCAACAACTACAATTTCCTTCTTTATACAACATGCGACGACTTAAACTAATAATCAACTTGAATTGTAATCTTAAGGCTAAACATGCTAGTTTTCGGATTAGGGTTCCAATAGCCAATACACTTATCAAACTTCATACTAAACATCTCATGCTTGTTAATATCCATAGCTACAACAATAAGTAAATCTTAATTACTAAAACAACAAGAATTATACCTTTACAAGCCCTTAAAAATTCCAAGATTCAAAGTCGCTCCTTAGCAATTCTTAGCTCCTTTCCTTTACGCTCCAATCCTCTATTTGAAGCCTTCAGAAGTTCACAACCAACTTCTCTTCCATTTCCAATCCAAAACTAGGAAAACTACTTAGGTTTTCGCCTTGCGACTAACGTGAAAACGTCGTTTTTCCGAAATCTTTCTATTGAGATATCCTTACAATACCCTTAGGGACCTTGGGTTAAAGTCTTATGAATAATGGATCAAAACTACAAAAAAAATTTGTGTGGAAAATACACTAAAGCCGAGAGCTCATTGTTGAAGAACAAAGTGTTGTGATTTTTCTAAGTGTTGGAGACTTAGTCTTGCACTAGTGTAGCATTTATAACACAATGGAGGGCTTAGATTAAAACACTTGTGGGCTAGGATGAAGAATAATTAATGTTAAGCCAAGTGGACAAGTTGACAAGTCAACAATCTCAAGCTAGCAAGACTTGATCTTCTACCATGGTCAATGACCATTATACCCTTGCATAATTTCATCCAAGACCAAGTGGGGGAGGTGCCACATGTCGCCCTCTCATTCGTCCATAAAATTCTGTAACCCTCGTGGGCCCCATAAAACGTAAAATTCCTCGGGTGGGCCCCACGTGACCAAATCCGTAAAAATAAATTTCCATAATGTTAATAAGTTCCATACTCTTCAAATAATGCATTTTGAGAATCCAATTCTCAACAACGAACATTTTTCCCTTCCGACGTTCGAAAGATTTTCCGTCGGAAAAACAATTCTTCCTTTCGTACCAATTTCCAAGTCTTGATTCCTTACGTACATTCTCTTTTACATGTCCTGGACTTACAGGGTGTAACATGTAACTTCAAGGCACTTTCACTTATAAAATCAAGTCACTTATACTTTTCAAATCAAGTCACTTAAACTTTTCAAATCAAGTCACTTATACTTTTCAAATCAAGTAACTTATACTTTTCAAATCAAGTCACTTATTCTTTTAAAATCAAGTAACTTATACTTTTTAAATAAAGTCACTTATTCTTTTCAAATCAAGTAACTTATTCTATCAAGTATCATTTTAAAACCTCATTTGGTAAATCAAGATACTTATCAAACCAAGTATCACTTTAAATCCTCATTTGGTAAATCAAGACACTTATCATATCAAGTATCATTTTGAGATTAAGATCCAATAAAACTATGTACGTCCACCGTACACTTACTTAAAATAAACAACTTTCAAAAGAAGAAAAGATAGTTCACACACCGCTTGTCGTCTGTACCAACTCGATAATCTAAATCCGTCTCACTCCTCTGGCTAACATTATGGAAACATTTACATAATGATAACCGATCTGAATTGTCAAATTAATCTATTTTATGAGCCTTTAGTAGGTTATATATTAATAATGATCTTATCTAATCAGATGTGAACCTAGAAAATGTAAAACGAACTGGTTATATCTTAGCTTCTATGCAGATGAAAATTCTACTCATTTCAATATAATTGATTGTCGATTCCTTTTTCATTTAACGCTGCAATGAATTATTCGATACCTTTTCTCATTAGTGATGTAACCTAGCAAGATCAACTCGACTCCAATACTTCTTAAAAACTCTTACCAACATCTCCCATAAGACTTGGTAAGGATTTAGGAATAATTTAGACATGCCTTTAGCATAGAATCATTAACATGAATACCCCTTAACTTCTAAGAGTAGAATGAATCATGAAACAATACCACATGTATATTTCATACGTAGAACATGCCATAGAAAGAAGAAAGAGGTTCACATACCTTATTGACGACTAACCAACATGACAAGTAGAATACGTCCCAAATAGGTACTTCAACCTATAATGACAACACCATGTCTATCAACTTCATGATACTAGTATACACTTATACCACATAATGGATCTCCTTTCTTATAAAAATTTGGGTTGCACTTCCCCTGTTTATACGTACTTTTCCACCTTTCAACAAGGCCAATATCATCACCAATTAAGGGCACAACCAAAACAGCAATAAAAGGGGATTACACGCCTACTTTACGTGTAAAATTCAGCCCCTTAATCCATATAAAAACAGTTCACAAAAACAGTCTGTGTTCCACAACAACAAGGGTAAAATGTGAGGCCTTTCAACATCTTTCTACACCTTTATTCCTTTAGGACTTTCATTAGCAATCACTACACTTAAACATGCATAATGGTGGCTGATTTTCCTACATTTCAACACCACAAAACAATCCCTTAAAACTGCATAACAATATCCAACAGTTTTATAGTATATACGGCCAACAACCCCAATACAATTACCCTTTCCATAATCGTTTTTAATCCAATTCAAGTTCCAATACTTTAATACAATCATATCAACAATAATATTACTTCATTATAACATACAATAGGTGACGTTAACAACATCAATTATAGTTAACGAAACCAACACCCGAAAACTGTCTACATTCAGCCACTTCACCAAATATTGTCCATACACTTTTTATTATTCATTCTTCTTAATACAAGATCATATATACATTATAACAAAATGTAATATCCAATTACTTCAAGAGGAAGAATAATTCTTACCTTTAAAATAGCCCAAAAACGTCCAAAACAGTCCACTAACTTTCGGCCCACAGTTTTGTCTTAGCTCCATTTCTTCAAGTTCCAATCACTCCCATGTATCCTCTACAAGCTTATAACCATCTTCCCTTCTTGTTTTACTTCCAAAAAGTTGATGAACAAGCCTAGGGTTTCCATACCCTTTTCGGCCAAGAACAACTTTGGAGAGACTTGGAGAGTTAACTTGGTTTAGAACTTGATTAGGGTTCTTAATCTTGGATAATAATCAACTCTTGTTCTTGGAATTTTTTTAGGGATTTTCGAAATTCAAGGCAAGAGAAGAGAGATAGAAGAGAGCTTTTGGAAGATGAAATATTGAAATATGGCTAAGTCTTCATCTATATATCTATATAGAAATATCCTTTAGCAGGAAAAGTAGAGGGGGACACATGTCACCCTCTCATTGGTCATAATTTCTCTTCACAAAATAATATCTACACTTGACCAAAACATCTAAAAATCGAAGGGCCCCACAAAATTGTGAAATTTTCGGCGGGCTCCATATTATCAATTCCAAGAATTAATAATCCAATTAGAAGAATTAAAATCTAAGTTAATAATTTTCGCCTTCACATTCTTCTGAAATTTTTCCTTAAGAAAATGTAAATATTCTTTCCTTTCAAAATTTAAATCTTATTTCCTTACGTACGTGTCACGACCCGAACCCGGACCCGTGACCGGTGCCTTAACCCGGGCACCCTAGTGACACAACATCAGAGAAAACCAGCGGAATGTAAACTCAAGATAAACAACCATTAAGATATAGAATAGTCTAGCCCAAAATGGCTAACCCAAAAGTACATAAACCGAACAGTTACATCCTTAACGAACCAAGTTCTGACAAGACTACAGGCCTCTAAGAATGAATAACACTATGACGGGACAGGCCCCGCCATGCCCCGAATGTACAAAATATCAACGACTCAGAGAGAACCATACCAAAAGTCGAGCCTCCGAAGAAATGGAGCTCCTGACACCTGAGTACAAGATCCTAGGAATGAGGATCTACCACCTGCTTTCCCTTACCTGCGGCATGAACGCAGCCCCCGAGGAAGGGGGTCAGTACACAACGTACCAAGTATGTAAAACTGGAAAATACTGTAGTAATATCATAAGTCCGAAATGTACCAAGTTATAGATAAAATCAAATTATGTCAGACCGTGCCTTACTAATAACGAGTAACAAGTATATATTTTATAGCATAAAAATAGGAGGCTCATGATCAAAACAGGGTACCTCGCCCGTAGTATCATTAAGCAATCCTACTCCTGGGACTATTTCACCCGCATAGGTCCTGTGGACCCGCATGAGGTCATCCGCCTCGTCATAGGACTATTTCACCCGCATGGGACTATTTCACCCGCATGGATCCTGTGGATCCGCATGAGTACCATCGCGTACTCGTATGGGACTATTTCACCCGCATGGATCCTATGGTCCAGATCCGCATGAGTACAAGCGCCGCACTCGCATCATGGGTAGCAAATCCATGGCATAAATAATAACCCGGGGTTTACCCGTAACAATATAAATATATATATATCATAGCTCATCCGGCTATTAAACATAACATAAGCACTACCGGCCTATCACATCACAACATAAGCACTACCGGCCTATCATAACTTAAGCAAGTTAAGAATCACCTAACTTATTATTAATAGTACTAATACATCCTCTCATTTTAGTATACCTAAGGCACGATCATGTCTAAAAATCCGGGAATTTAACCCAAGTATCATGTACCTCTAACCTTTTAAGAAATAACTCTTTTTATACAAAAATTCCAAGATACTAATCACCATAGTATCAAGTTACAATTTCTTTTCAAAACAAGTCACATTTCCTTTTAAAACTATCTCAAGCTTCCAAATTAAGTGACTTCATTTCTTGTAAAACCTTAGGCAATTCATGCCTTAAAACCATTTTCCTTCCACAAGTTCAAATCATCAAAACCTTTCTCCATTAAGCTTTCACAAACTAATATAACCAACTCCCCATAAAACCGTTATATTAGAGTTAAACAATAGTAAAACATATTCCCTTAAGTCCAAGGGATTCATATATTTTTCTTTTAAAACAAAGCAAGTATCAAATACTTATAACAAACGAAGATTTCCAAATCTTGTACGTCTACCGTACTACATAGGTACAACTAATCATGCTCAAGAGATAGGAAAGCTCCACATACCTCTTCGGTCAATCCACAAGCTAAGTCCAATTTACCGCACGTAGTATGTCAACCTAAAATGACCACAATACATTTATCAAGCTCTAATTACAATGCAGAATTTTTCCAAGTTAAAGTCACCAATTTCCTACGGAAAATTGGGCAGCGTTTCCTTTGTTTCTACATACATTGCCACCTTTTCCAAGGTCGATTTTTAACGCTCAAATGCCATGTTTAAGGCTCAACAACCAACCAACAAGGGATTACACACCTAAACTTTGGTGTGTAAAATTCAGCCCCACAAGTTACAACAACTAACCCAACAAGTCTAATGTAGTATTTAGGCAACAACATGCTCATAATATCCCCCTAACCAATTCTTTCATAATCAACCCCATTTCTTACATGCAACTACTCTAAGTGCATTTTTTCCAACTACAAGTTCTTCCTATTAAACATGCAACACCCAATACTAACTACAAGAGAAGAAATGTTACCTTAAGTTTTAGCCAAACTTATTCCAACACCTTGCTAGCCTTTTTCTCCAAGAACACCACCACAATAGTCTTCACAAACTTGTAACAACCTTTCCTTCCTATTACACTTTTCAGATTTTTCCCTTAGGCTAGAATTCCTCTTGGGAATTTAGAGAGAAGGATGAGCTTTTTAACTTAGAGAGAGATGGAGTGTAAAGATGAAAAGTTGAAAGAAATGACCAAGTCTTGGTCAATATAATGCATGTAGCAGAAATCAGATGGGGGGGGACACTTGTCACCCTCCCATGGCCTCTTTTAAAACAAAAATCAGACTTTCTAAGTTTTTCCGCCCAAATTTCCCGCCGCGGCGACGCAACTCCTGCGGACCCTCGGATCTTTCGGCCATGCGGCCATTTCCCGGCATGGCTACTGGAACTTCAGCGCCTCGCACTTCACTTTGGCGCCGCGCCCGCTCCGGCCGCGGCCTCGTGCCCCGAACGTGTTTCTCTAATTTCTCGCACGGCCCCACACGCACGGCCCGAACCACGGGGTATAACAGTACGTTCTCATATTAATGCCTTGAAATTACGGGGTGTAACAACTGTGACCCACTGTTTTGGAGTAACAACTTTGCTTAGAACTTAATCTTGGAAAATATTTAACTCTTGTTCTTCACTTGGCTTAGGGTTTCGAAAACCTTGAAGGAGAAGGAAGAGATAAGGGTTGGATGAAGATATTTGTGAGATGAAGTCTTGCAAAGTCTTGTAGATATTTGGTGCTTGTAGCACAAGTGGAGGGGGACCCACTTGTACACTTACCTTTCCCTTCTCAAAATATCTGATTTGGAAAATTCCCGCCAGATCGCGGTCTTCTGAATGGAACTGCATCTTGAAAAGCTTCGCACTCTCGAAGTTATGGCACCGTCTGTCTGCCATGCACGCTGACCTTTCATCCTGTTCTGCCAACTTTCGTCCTCTTTGTTTCGGGAGCTCCTTTTCTGCCTTTTCTATCCACACTCTATTGGAAGGAATTCAATTACTAGTACTACTTCTCGTCGTCACATTTATTGTATCCAAATTTTTCCCAATAGAAAATGTAAATATAATTTCCTTCCAACATTCAAATCTTACATCCTAACTTACGTTCTCATTTCATTTCCCTGGAACTACGGGGTGTAACATTTTTTCCCCCTTAGAAACATTCGTCCTCGAATGTTCATAAAAGGTCTCAACTATAAACATTTCGGCATAGTCTCCTTTAACTACACCTATCAACCTATATTCAGTAACACAAAGATGCCTCACATGGCCACAATATAACACATAGTCTCATTCCTCAAATATTCCATGTCCCAAGCTTACCTTATCTCTCCTTGTATACGGGTAAGGTAGCTTCTCATAATCTCAAAATCATGTCGTCTTAATCATAACAAACTTATTTACTCCATACAAATATTATTCGTACATATCACTTAAGCATACAACACAACTTAGTCTAACAACATGGTATGTCATTAAGTCAATTAAACATGATCTTCTAAGAGTTCATCACCATCTCAGACAACTCATCACCTCCCGAATATTCCAAATTAGCACACCTTGTATGTCTTGATGTGGATTCATTAAATTGTTTCATACCTTCCAAGCAATTATTAAAGCTTAACCAACTCATGATAATCCCAAATCACTTCAGACAACACACACATGGCCCTAATAAACATGTTCTTATAGATGTACATCATCATCGCACCAACTATACAACAATTTTACCAACCTGTATACAAAGTCCATATATTCCCCTTATGGGCCGCTGTCGCATTCTTTGGAGGCACAGCTGCAACCACAATAATATGTTAAGGAGGGACCATCCTAACAACATAGCTCTATCGCACGATCTGGGAGTAAGGAAAAATAGAAACCAATCCTAAATGTACTGTAGCTTCATGTTTATGGGTGTGGTGCAAAACACACCGATAACAAGACTCTACTGCACACGGTCTGTAGACATTCCGAGGACTAACTGCTCTGATACCATTTTTTTCACGACCCGAACCGACGAGCCGCGACTGGTGCCCTACATGGGCACCCTTCTACCCACACATCACATATAACCAGCAGAAGCTTAAGAAAACTCATAATCTTATAAAATAAAAACAGGCAAGCCGACAAGGTTGTTACACCCCGTATTTGTAGGACATGTTTTAAGAACGTACGTGAGAATCCCAAATTTTAAGATTAGAGACTTGTATAAATTTATCAGAATTACGGAATTGTCGGAAAACATAATATTGTGATGAATGGGAGGGCGACACGTGTCACCCCCCCTTATGTAGCCTTGGACGATTTTGGCATGGCCAAAAGGGTCATTTGACCTTTGTTAGGATGACTAAGTCTTGCAACTTGAAGATCTTGACAATGTTGACTTGGTCAATGGGACCACAAGTCTTGATATTTAAAAGAACTCCATCCAAGCCACACATTTGTGCACATCTTGACCCTCCATTGTGCTATATAGTAGTACTAGTAGCAAGACTAACTTCTACACTTAGAAAAAATTTCAAGAATTTGAAGAACACCAAAGGGTAGCTCTCGGGTTTGCAAGCTCCCAACACAAAAAAAAATTGTTTGTTGCCTATTAAGCTCCACACTTTAAACCAAGGTTCATGAGTGTATTGTAAGGATATCTCAATAGAAAAATCCCGGAAAAAGATAGTTTTCGTATTAATCGCAAGATGAAAACCTAGTTGCTTCTCTAGGTTTTGTTGGGAAGATTGAAGGAAATTTGTTTGTGTTATTCTAAGGGTCTCAAGTAGAGGATTGAAGTGTCAAGAAGAGGCTCTAAGTTGCTAAGGAGCGACTTCGGATTTGAAGTTGGACTAAGAATCGTTGAGGTAATAATCTTGTCTCTTAAAGTGTTACAAGATTATATATTGTTGTTAGCTTTACATGTTTGCTAGCATGAAGTATATGTGTTGAAGTTTCATAAGTATTATGGATTGATTGTAGCCTTAAATCCGAATTGTCATACAAACCATTTGAAGTTGGATTACAATTGGTCGCTAATTAGAATCGTCGCATGTTACTTACTTGAAGATTATAGTAGTTATAATCGATTGCGACTTGATATCATGTTATGCTAACAATTTGGATTGAAAAAGAAATTGGATAAGAATTGGTATTGTTGTATTCCAAGTTGCCGGATTTACACTTGTAGTTGTATTAGTTAGATATCGTTTGTGGGGCGGAATTTTACACGTCTAGTAGGCGTGTAATCCCCTATTGTTAATGTCACGACCCGAACCCGGGCCCGTGACTGGTGCCTTACCCCGGGCACCCAAGTAGCCATACATCAGAGTAATCAGCGGAATATAAAACAAGACATGAATAAAGTGAAGTGAAAAACAGTTATATGAGAAAATTTGCCTTTCGGCATAATATATAAAACTTAAATCCGAACAGTTACATCCCTTTAAAAGCTCGCCACAACAAGATTACTGCACTCTAAGAGTAACATGATAACAATGGCGGACAGGCCCCGCCATACCCCGAATGTAAGCACCTACTACGACAGGGACTATACCATCGATAAGCCTCCGAGAAACGGAGCTTCCCAAACGCCGAATCGTGACCCGAGAGCTAGGATCAACGATCGTGTACCTCAACTCGCGATGAACGCACTCAAGCGAGGTCAAGATAACATGTACCAAGTATGTGAAATCAAAATATCAGAATGAAATCATAGTAGTCTATATAAAGGTGAGACATGTATGATAACCAAACTACGCTTCACAATAAATAAGCAATGTAAAGTCGTGACTCACGCCTCAAAGTCATCACTCAAATATAACAATGGGTCTCACGCCCACAACATCAATCATGCCCGTGGAATACCTTTCCTCACCGCCAGCCTATGATATAACAAAGACTAAGGAATACACATGAACACCGTGTCCCACCTGTGTCATCATAAAACCGCACGGTAAGTAAGTACGAAGGCATAGCCGACTACTAAAACCTACAAGATAAACAAGGTCATAAATCAGTATCGAGATCTGTCTGCCGCCACATGATCAAAGTTGGCCACTCGCCCGCAATATCTAATGTGCGCGTCTAGCCCTGGAACTTCCCGCAGCTCCGCATAGGCCACTCCAATGGCCCGCATGAGGTATTCCCCGCATCGAGGGTAGCTACTCCCCGGCATCCGCCTGGACTCGCAGTCCGCATGGCCACATAGACCGCATGACCATAAAGGCCGCACACTAACCTGGATGTTATACCCCGTATTTCCAGAGTATGTACGTAAGGACGTACGTAGAAAATTTGAACTTAAGAGTAAGGCTTGGACGATTTTCACTTTGTTCACAACACCCAATTAGAGTCGTTTTTCGACGAAACGTTTTCACAGCTTTCGTAGGGGAATTTCCGGCTATGTCATTTTTAATTTTTGCGGATTTTTCCGAGAGACGAAACATTTTGGACCAACAAGAGGGCGCCACTTGGCACCTTCTCATTGGTGGAGTGGGGGCGGTAAAGGTGGCCGAAAGTTGGCCTTGTTTGGTCAAGGAGTTGGTAGGATATTTTGTGTTAGATGGATAAGGTGCACTTGGCAAGATCTTGGCCCTACACTTGCTATGCACTTGGCAAGATCTTGGCCATTGGTTGGCCTTCACTTGACCTATAAATACCCACCCCCTTTGAAGACTAATTCATCCACAAAATTGCCTAAGTCTTGAAAGCTCTCCTTCTCCCTCCTCAGTGTTGAGTTCGCCGAGGGCCTCCTCATGTCGAGAGCACCCCCTCTAGGGGTGCTAGCCGAGAGTATACCCCCCCTTGTGGTGTAGTGATACTCTCAAAAGTATTGTTATAATGCCCAAATTACCTTAGCCATATACCTTGTAGTATTCTAAGGTTATACCTTTACAAAAGCCCAGTTATACTATTATACTTCCCGTCAGTCACAAAACCGAACCCTAAGGAAAATCTCCATGGTTAGTTGGAGTAGTATGTAGAAGTTGGTTAGAACTTCTAAGGGTAGTTTGGAGCGGGTCGGAGCACACGGAGTAGGAGCTAAACCTTGCTCAGGATCGACATTTAAACTCGGATAATTATGGGCTTATCGAGGTAAATATCTTGTCCCTCTATTGTAATTGGAAATTACATGATTGTTAGACTATATAGTTGAAGTATACTATATATATAGAACTGAACGTTGTTGTCGGCAATGTCTTTGGACTTAAGCCTGAATAAATTGAAACTTTTTCGAAAGAAGAGTACGAATCAGATTTACATAGGATCAGACAAAGAGACTTGTTTAGCTTTTCTGTGAGGTAGAATTGTGCACGGCCGGTTAGAGGTATGAACCCCCCCCCCCTGGTTGGCTTGATAGCCGACCCCAATAGAGGAGGAGATTTACGCTGTTGCGGGAGGTCACGAATTTTCGTAGAATGTTCTACGGGGATCTTATGTTAATAAGCGCCTTGTGGCCTTATAGGTTGAAGTACTACGATGGCGCGATCCATCGCAAGGAGTAGCCGACGGTTTGAAGTACTTGGAGCGCTTTGCTATTAGTCAATACTGCCGCGAGGTATGTGAACCTCTTCCTATCTTTTCTAGCATGATAGGTGTATAACTATGTAGTACGGTAGACGCATACGTGTTAAATGTATTTGTTGTCTAAAACATAAAGTGTTATAACGCTTTATGGGAAGTTGGTTATAATGACTTTATGTTGGTACGAAAATACTTGGTCCTTAAAAGGTAAATCGATTTGAACTATAATCGCTTGTTATGTGTTAATAAAGAACTTGAAGTATTTCAAAAGATTTTTGAATCATTTTGAAAGAAGAAGTAATACTTGGTTTTTGAAAACTTAAGAGTTATACTAGCTTTATGGGAAGTTAGGTATAACGGCTTAAGAATGTTTTACCGATTTCGAAATCGTAATGTGTATCGACAAACCACCGCAGTTAATAAAAGGAAATGTTTTGACTAATTAAGTATTATTAAAACCAAGAGAAACTTCCATCCGCATAGAAGCTAAGATGAGACAAAATGATATTTCCTAGATCACTACTTTGAATAAGATTGTTATAAACAAGAATATCCTACTCACATATAAGGCTTATGTTTCTGGGATTGTTTAAAAGAGAATTATATTCTTAAATGAATAAGACTATGAACTACTTAAACCTTTCTAAAATAAGAAACGTGAACATTTGAAATTAGGCAAACTTGACGTTTGGAAAATAATGTTGTTACTTGATTTTACAAAGGTAAGTGTTTTGGTTTATTTAAAAAGATACCACTCTATTTTATACTACGCATTGTGTGACTTATGTGAAAGCAACGGATCTTTTAAAAGATTTAATGTAGGAAGTACTTTATGGATAGATACCCGAACTTGTTAGCTTAAAGTACCTTGTGTGAATAACTTGATTGTGTTGGTTTGAGATAGCCTTGTAAATACTTTCTTGTTGATGTGAGAAGTAAAAATGTTAGGATGCTACGTGTGTTAGTATCTTGTGTGATCGTGATGTAAGGGGGTCATTCTTGTTGTGCTTACGTTGTTAAACGTTAAGCCCGTTGTACTATTATTGTATCACATACCCCTTTGACTTATTATACCGAGGGCTTGCCACCCTTGACGCGGTCTATACGGCCTATGCGGTCCTTGTGACTACGCGAGTGCGGTAGCTCCGTGGATTGATCATTCCGGTGTTTAGCCCGATGCGGGGATTCCTATGCGGTCCGGCTGAGACTATGCGGTCTTTTGAGACTATGCGGTCATGGAGCCTAGCGGATACCGAGGGTTAGCCGCTTCGACGCGGGTATACCTCAGCGGTGCAGGACCATGATTCGAGGAATACCTCACGCGGTCCGTGTGTGACCTATGCGAGTCGCGAGTTCGAGTGGATAGACGCGACATTGATATTGCGGGCGAAAGGGCCGCCTTCGACATGTGGTGCGGTCAGAAAGACCTGGATACGGTTTGTGGTATTTTTGCATCGTGGTCTTAGTAGTCGGCTATGCCTTCGCATTTGCCCCGCACGGTTTTATCGTGATAACTTTGAGGCGTGAGTCCTCGACTTGACACGATCGCTATTTATCAGGAATCGTAGTTCGTTATCATACATGTCTCCCGCTTATATAGACTACTATGATTTCATTTACGATTTATTTTCGCTTCACATACTTGGTACCAGTTATCGACCTCCTTCGGCCGCGTTCATGCCGCAGTAAAGGTACGCCGCTGATCCTCGCTCTTAGGGTCACGTCAATTGCTGGGAAAGCTCCGCTTCTCCGAGGCTTATCTCGTATAGTCCTCGCCGTTGTAGGTATTTACATTCGTGGGTATGGCGGGCCTCCCCGCCATTGTTGTCGATCATTTCTTGAGGTCTGTAGTAATCTTGGCTGTGGTTTGTAAAAAGGATTAAACTGTTCATGTTGAAAAAGTTGTTATTTATATATGCCGAAAGGCAAGTTTTCCTCAGATTACTGTTTCATATTTCATTGATTTCTTGTATGTGTTTTATGTTCCGCTGATTACTCTGATGTTGTATCACTAGGGTGCCCGGGGTAAGACACCAGTCACGGGCCCAGGTTCGGGTCGTGACACTGGAGCTCCCGCAGCTCCGCATAGGCCCCCGGGACCCGCATGAGGTATTCTCGAATCATAAGTCACACAGACCCGCCTGAGTCTACCCCGCATCAGAGGGCAGCTTAACCTCCGGGATGATGTCAAGGTGAGTGGTACAATACCAACATAACGGCTGATAGTTAAACAACTTAAGCGCAATCGAGGGAAAACCCCTTTACACAAACATCACAAGATAATAACACACGTAGCATCCTAGCATGTTTACTTATCAAATCAACAAGAAAGTATTACAAGGCTATCACAAACCAACACAATCAAGTTATTCACACAAGGTACTTTCTACTATATGATTAACAAGATCGGGGTTTTATCCCCAAAGTACTTCATACAATAACTATTTAAGAAATATGTTCTTTCACAAATAGTCACACAATACTCGTAGTATATAAAAATAGGGTGACTATCTTTTGAAGTAAACCAAAACACTTCTCTTTGTAAAATCAAGTAACAACATTATTTTCCAAACGTTCAAGTTTGCCTAATTTCAAATGTTCAAGTTTCTCATTTTTCGAAAGGTTTCGTAGTTCATAGTCTTAATCACTTAATGATATAATTCTCCTTTAAAACGATTTGAGAAACATATGCCTTATATGTGAGTGGGTTATTCTTGTTTATAACAATCTTATTAAAGACAAACATGATCTAGGAAATGTAATATCATTTTGTCTCATCTTAGCTTCTATGCAGATGGAGGTTTCTACCGGTTTTAATAATACTTAATTATTCAAGACATTTCTTTTATTAGCGCCGCAATGGTTTGTTCGATACTTATTCGATTTCAAATCAAGAAACATTAACCCATTTTAAAACCACGCACTCATTACTCACGAATGAGGTTTCACACTTATTAACAAAATTCATATTAATTCCTTTAAGTCAAGTCTCTTATATTTTAAGATCAAGTCTCTTAACTTCTAAAATTAATAAACCATTCTTTTTATCTTTCTTAAGCCGTTATACCTAACTTCCCATAAAGCTAGTATAACTCTTAAGTTTTAAAACCAAGTATTACTCTTCTGTTAAAAATGATTCAGTATTCTTTTGAATTACTTCAAGATTATTCAGGCTTAAGTCAAAAGACATTGCCGTAATTATTATTCAGTTAACACACGTACTTCTACCGTACTATATATACTTTAAAATATCATGCTCAAGAGTATAGGAAGAATCACATACCGCGACGATTATCGACTATAAGCAAAACGCCCACGGCTATAACCCGCTTAGCCTTGTCCACCTTCCAAGTAGCACATGCTACTCGCAGAACATTCAACCAATAAAGGCTATCACCATCAGAAATATAGTCCTAAGTAAGTACATTCAAACTTCTACCTATATATATTCTTCTCGATGTAAATTCTCAAGTCTTTTCTGTAATAACTTTCTATTACGCTTCAATTCTTCTATGAATCTTATATTCATTTCTATACACTACAAGATGTAATTTCCATTTACAATAGAAGGACAAGAGTATTTACCTCGATAAGCCTAAAATTATCCGAGTATAAATGTCGATCCCGAGCAACGCTTAGCTCCTACCCGGCGCCCAACCCGCTCCAACAACCCTTAGAAGTTCTACGCAACTTCTACTTAACACTTCAACCGACTATGAAGGTTTTCCTTAGGGTTTCGGTTTGAGATAAAAAGGACATAAGGTAGTATTTCCGGGCTCTACGTATAGAGGTATCTTTGGAATACTACAAGGTAAATGGCTAAGGTAATTTGGGTATAGTAACAATACTTTGGAGAGTATTTCTACCAAGAGGGGGGTATTTATACGAGACAACACCACAAGGGGGGGTGTATACCCCTCGGCCAACCCCACTAGGAGTGGGGTACTCGCCATGGGAGGGCTCTTCGGACGAGCCACCACCAGCGAGGGGGACGGGACTTTCAAGACTTAGGAAAGTTTTTAGGATGAAGAAGTCTTCAAAGGGGGAGGGGTATTTATAGGGAAATCAAGGGCCATGATCTAGCCAAGTGGGGGGCAAGTGGAGGGCCAAGATGTGCCCAAGTGCCCCCTAGTCCCTACTCCTTAAAACCCTCACAAAATATCCTACCAACTATGGCACCCTTTCGGCCAAGCTTACCGCCCCACACTCCACCAACTTGAGGTGACAAGTGTCGCCTCTCGTTGGTCCAAAATGTTTCGCCTCTCTAAAAATCCGCAAAAATAAAAATGACATAGCCGGAATTTTCTCTTCGCAAGTTGGTAAAACGCTTAGTTAAAAACGACTCTAACCGGGTGTTGTGCACAAAAATATTCGGCCAAGCCTACTTTAAAGCCCAAACTTTTCTACGTACGTCCTTACGTACATACTCTGGAAATACGGGGTATAACATTCTCCCCTCTTTAGAAACATTCGTCCCGAATGGTCCTTCTAAGTCTCAAACAAACATGCGCCAGTATAGTCTTCACTGCTATACTTACGAAAACAATCCTGCCACACCTGGACACAGAAACACCTGCGCAAATACTTACATCCAAGTCCACGAGGAAACACCTCTAGCAACACAAAAGCCCTTACCCGAGGTCTAAAATATACTTCCTTCGTGACCTTCTCCTTACAAAAGAAATGATCACATCTATGCTCGCAATACATGCTCGCTTCTTCCTTACGCTGCCGCACTTTCTCGTACACTTGAACATCTTTCTCACAACTTACCACATTTCCGCATCGCTTCGTTTCCAAAATCGGGTTACTACTTCCAACTTGATCATCATTAATCGAACACTGGATGGATCTCCGATACTCTTCCGAACATAGCAACATGAAAGATCGGACGTACTGCTTCCTACGCCGGACGGCAAAGCTAACTTATAGGCACCCTGGCCTAATCTTCACATGACCTGAAAAGGCCTAAAGTAACTCGGGCTAAGTTTCCTCTGTTTTCCGAATCTCGTCACACCCTTCCGGGGTGGCACCTTCAAGAAGACCCACCGTCAACATCGAATCAATCGACCAAGAACTTACACTTCCGCCTACGAGGCTTCATAAGGCGATATCCGAATCCGAAATGGTAGTTATAAAAGCACTCCTCAACAGAGGCAACAATACCACAGCTACCCTCAAATCCAAACACCGCCCGAGGCGAATGCACCATCGAGACTCACCTGAGTTCCTAACTCTGCCTGGTAAAACTTCCAGAAAACGAAATAGCCACCACCTGGGCTTCACTGTCTGCCATAAGGTGAAAGTAGGCACCCCGTGCAGCCTTACAACCTTCCTGATAAAAACATCTCGCATAACTCTCACGAGTAAATACCTTGATCGAAAAGACACGACGGTGACCCCATCGCCCGACCATCGTTGAACGCATCCACGAACTCGCACGATGGTTAACTAAACTTGGGCCTAACACCCTCGTGACCTACCACCGGCGATCACCACAAACCGACACCATAAAACAGTCGCGGTTGACCCGCGCACGGCCTCAACCCGACCCACTCACGTAAAACACTTGCTCCCGATCCGAACAATCTCACTAATCCACGCTACTTAAAACCTAGCGTTTTCTTAGCTCAACTACCCTTTTTCCTTCCACACTACTCGTGGACTTATCACGAAACATATCTCACGTGCACTATGCACTCCGATAAGGGTCAAACATAAAATAAAATACATCATTTACTCGAGACGGCCTTACCTCTAAGGTCTCTACGTATAAAACTCTAAGGCTCACACTTTCTATCCCCAAATCTTACCCTTAACTAACCATGATTCTAATCACAATTTACACAAGGTTAATCAACGTAACACATAAGATAAACTCATCTCATCATACGCACTAATCTCTGTAGGTTAAGTATATACCAGATTCATCGCTTCACTCCTTAGTCGTTTAATCAAACCCGCCTGTAGGCGATAGCTAGGGAAGATGATAAACTACCCACCGATCCCAAGGCCGAGTCCTCCTACTTGCATCCCTCCTACTAGGACATTCTTTCGACACGGCTCCGACGCAGTAAAACAAGTACCAACTAAAAGATGACATTCCCGGATGACGTCACACCGTGAACACCGGGAAAACTGAATCCGCTGGCCGAACCTACGTAGCCGTGGAACCGAAGCTCTAGAGCTCACCAACTCCGCTTACCCCGAACGCTCAACCCCGCGAGGACCACTCGCATGCGTGGATGTGCGTATCTAATCGCCGCGAGGCGATTGCCTCGAAAGTTACCAAAGGACTCATTGCTCGCCTCTCTTCGTCCTTGTTAACCCACCAATCTCTACGCTTGGCTCGCCGCGCATAAGCCCGCATACGTGCCATGCTCAAGCCTAATCAAGAATTACTCCCGCATGACCCTTTCCTAGATAATCATCAAGACTCGCGCAGACATCCAGATACTCTCGGTAGCCAAATCCATAGCTAGTAATGTAGTCGCCTCTTGCAATCTATATTCTCTCGCCCTGCCGTGGAACTGAAGGTTCAAATATCATGGCCGCAGTAGGAACTGCTGCCGTCGTGCTAAACTCTGCTAGGGCTAGTGACGTCGCAGAACTCCCCGAATGAAGCACCTAACTCAGGTGATGGTTGGGCTCGTGCCTCTCATAACCTCTCGCACTCTACTCGCAGCCTCCTGGCCGCCTTGCCTCCCGCCCGGGTTTGCCCACGCGAGGCATAACGGTAAGGGAAAGAAATACGTTAGAGGGTCCAACTTACAACACAACTCTAAGGCACGATCTCAGAGTGAGAAGAATGGAAACCAATCCTAAATATCCTATAGCCTCCTGATTATTGGTGTGGTGCACAACACACTGATAATCAAGACTCTACTGGATACGGTCTGTAGACACTTTCCGAGGATTAACTGCTCTGATACCACTTTTGTCACGACCCGAACCCGGGCCCGTGACTGGTGCCTTACCCCGGGCACCCAAGTAGCCATACATCAGAGTAATCAGCGGAATATAAAACAAGACATGAATAAAGTGAAGTGAAAAACAGTTATATGAGAAAATTTGCCTTTCGGCATAATATATAAAACTTAAATCCGAACAGTTACATCCCTTTTACAGCTCTGCCCACAACAGTACTACAGACCTCTAAGAGTAACATGACAACAATGGCGGGACAGGGCCCCGCCATACCCCTGAATGTAAGCACCTACTACGACAGGGGACTATACCACTGATAAGCCTCCGGAGAAACGGAGCTTCCCAAACGCTGAACTGTGACCCTGAGAGCTAGGATCAACGATCGTGTACTCAACTGCGCAGATGAACGCAGCCCGGAGGTCAAGATAACAGTACCAAGTATGTGAAATCAAAAATATCAGAAATGAAATCATAGTAGTCTATATAAAGCGGAGACATGTATGATAACCAAACTACGATCACAATAAATAAGCGATGTAAAGTCGTGACTCACGCCTCAAAGTCATCACTCAAATATAACAACGGGTCTCACGCCCACAACATCAATCATGCCCGTGGAATACATTCTCATCGCGGCATCTATGATATAACAAAGACTAAGGAATACACATGAACACCGTGTCCCACCTGTGTCATCATAAACCGCACGGTAAGTACGAAGGCATAGCCGACTACTAAAACCCACAAGATAAACAAGGTCATAAATCAGATCATGAGATCTGTCTTGCCGTCACATGATCAAAGCCGCCACTCGCCGCAGATCTAATGTGCGCGCTTCAGCCCCGAACTTCCCGCAGCCCGCATAGGCCACTCCAATGGCCCGCATGAGGTATTCCCCGCATCGAGGGTAGCTACTCCCCGGCATCCGCCTGGACTCGCAGTCCGCATGGCCACATAGACCGCATGACCATAAAGGCCGCACACTAACCTGGAGCTCCCGTAGCTCCGCATAGGCCCCCGGGACCCGCATGAGGTATTCTCGAATCATAAGTCACACAGACCCGCCTGAGTCTACCCCGCATCAGAGGGCAGCTTAACCTCCGGGATGATGTCAAGGTGAGTGGTACAATACCAACATAACGGCTGATAGTTAAACAACTTAAGCGCAATCGAGGGAAAACCCTTTTACACAAACATCACAAGATAATAACACACGTAGCATCCTAGCATGTTTACTTATCAAATCAACAAGAAAGTATTACAAGGCTATCACAAACCAACACAATCAAGTTATTCACACAAGGTACTTTCTACTATATGATTACCAAGATCGGGTTTTTATCCCCAAAGTACTTCATACAATAACTCTTTAAGAGATCTGTTCTTTCACAAATAGTCACACAATACTCGTAGTATATAAAAATAGGGTGACTATCTTTTGAAGTAAACCAAAACACTTCTCTTTGTAAAATCAAGTAACAACATTATTTTCCAAACGTTCAAGTTTGCCTAATTTCAAATGTTCAAGTTTCTCATTTTTCGAAAGGTTTCGTAGTTCATAGTCTTAATCACTTAATGATATAATTCTCCTTTAAAACGATTTGAGAAACATATGCCTTATATGTGAGTGGGTTATTCTTGTTTATAACAATCTTATTAAAGCAGCCATGATCTAGGAAATGTAATATCATTTTGTCTCATCTTAGCTTCTATGCAGATGGAGGTTTCTACTGGTTTTAATAATACTTAATTATTCAAGACATTTCCTTTATTAGCGCTGCAATGGTTTGTTCGATACTTATTCTGATTTCCGAAATCAGTAAAACATTAACCTATTTTAAAAACCACGTACTCATTACTCACGAATGAGGTTTCACACTTATTAACAAAATTCATATTAATTCCTATAAGTCAAGTCTCTTATCTTTTAAGATCAAGTCTCTTAACTTCTAAAATTAATAAACCATTCTTTTTATCTTTCTTAAGCTGTTATACCTAACTTCCCATAAAGCTAGTATAACTCTTAAGTTTTAAAACCAAGTATTACTCTTCTGTTAAAAATGATTCAGTATTCTTTTGAATTACTTCAAGATTATTCAGGCTTAAGTCAAAAGACATTGCCGTAATTATTATTCAGTTAACACACGTACTTCTACCGTACTATATATACTTTAAAATATCATGCTCAAGAGTATAGGAAGAATCACATACCTCGCGACGATTATCGACTATAAGCAAAACGCTCCACGGCTATAACCCGGCTATCCTTGTCCACCTTCCAAGTAGCACATGCTACTCGCAGAACATTCAACCAATAAAGGCTATCAGTCTACTGTAAATACAGTCCTAAGTAAGTACAGTTCAAACTTCTACCTATATATATTCTTCTGATGTGAATTCAGTTCAAGTCTTTTCTGTAATAACCTTCTATTACAGTTCAATTCTCTTCTATGAATCTTATATTCATTTCTATACACTACAGTATGTAATTTCCATTTACAATAGAAGGACAAGAGTATTTACCTCGATAAGCCCAAAATTATCCGAGTATAAATGTCGATCCTGAGCAACGTTTAGCTCCTACCCTGGGCGCTCCAACCCGCTCCAAACAACCCTTAGAAGTTCTACGCAACTTCTACTTAACACTTCAACCGACTATGAAGGTTTTCCTTAGGATTTCGGTTTGAGACAAAAAGTACATAAGGTAGTATTTCCGGGCTCTACGTATAGAGGTATCTTTGGAATACTACAAGGTAAATGGCTAAGGTAATTTGGGTATAGTAACAATACTTTGGAGAGTATTTCTACCAAGAGAGGGGTATTTATACGAGACAACACCACAAGGGGGGGGGGTGTATACCCCTCGGCCAACCCCACTAGGAGGGGGGGTACTCTCGGCCAAGGGGGGAGGGGCTCTTTGGACGAGACACTACAAGAGAGGGGGAAGGGACTTTCAAGACTTAGGAAAGTTTTTAGGATGAAGAAGTCTTCAAAGGGGGAGGGGTATTTATAGGGAAATCAAGGGCCATGATCTAGCCAAGTGGGGGGAAAGTGGAGGGCCAAGATGTGCCCAAGTGCCCCCTAGTCCCTACTCCTTAAAACCCTCACAAAATATCCTACCAACTATGGCACCCTTTCGGCCAAGCTTACCGCCCCACACTCCACCAACTTGAGGGTGACAAGTGTCGCCCTCTCGTTGGTCCAAAATTTTTCGTCTCTCAGAAAAATCCGCAAAAAATAAAAAATGACATAGCCGGAATTTTCCCTTCGCAAGTTGTGTAAAACGTTTCGTCGAAAAACGACTCTAACCGGGTGTTGTGCACAAAAATATTCGGCCAAGCCTACTTTAAAGCCCAAACTTTTCTACGTACGTACTCTGGAAATACGGGGTATAACAGTTAATTACATTGTTGGGCCTTAAATGTGGCGTGTTGGGTTATTTAATTCGGCCTTGAAAAAGGTGGCAAAGTATGTAGAAACAAAGGAGGTGTTGTCCGATTTTCCGTAGAATTTAGTGACTTTGCACTTATAATAATCTACGTTTGAAGTAAGACGTTAATAGATGTATTGTGGACATTATAGGTTGACATTCTACGGGCGGGATATTGTACTTAGCAAGTGGATTGACCCGAAGAGGTATGTAGAACTTTCCTATCTTTTGAGCATGAATAGTTGACTTATATAGTACGGTAGACGTACTAGACTCGGATATCCTTTATTTGTTTTAAGAATGGCAAAGTTGGGTGAGTTAGGGGATTAACTCACTTCTTTAAAAAATATTAAGGATGTCTTAGGTTTTTAAAAGTTAAGGGACTTGAAGAGTTTTAAAGTATATGATACTTGTTTCGTTTTAAACGTATAAGTCCCTTGGATAGGAAATTGTATCATTAAGGTATAAAGTTAATATAACGACTTTATGGGAAGTTAGTTATATTAGCTTTATGGAAAGATAAATAAGGATAAAATGACTTGATTTAATGAAAGGAAATTCGATTTTAAGGCATCAATTGCCTAAGGTTTAGAAGAAAAGGAGTCACTTGATTTAGAAGCCTAATTTTATTTCTAAAGGTATTGTGACTTGTCTTGAAGAGAAATTGTGACTTGATACTACGATTATTAGTATCTTGGAAGTTCTATATGAAAAAGGAGTCATTTTTAAAAGAGTGGAAGTATGTAGTACTTTGGGTTAAATTTCCGGATTTTTATAATGATATGTTAGTGCCTTAAGTAAACTAAAATGAGAGTGTATATGAATAAGGCTAATAAGAAGTTAGGGGGATTTCTTAACTTGCTTATTTATTGTATAATAAGCCGGTAGTGCTTATGTTATGTATGATAAGCCGGTAGGGCTTATGTTATGTATGATGGCCGGTTGAGTTAGGGTAAGAGTATAAATGAGAGGTAAACCCCCAAGACGTTATACCACCTTCTCCAGGGTAAGAGTATAAATGAGGGGTAAACCCCCAAGACGTTATACCACCTGCTTCAGGGTAAGAGTATAAATGAGGGGTGAACCCCCAAGATGTTATACCACATATTTTCATGGATTTGCTACCCATGATGCGAGGAATACCTCATGCGAGTCCTTATGGGCTTATGCGGGTGAAATAGTCCCATGCGGGCGGGTACAGCCTATGCGAGGAATACCTCACGCGTCCACATGACCTATGCGGTGAAATAGTCCCGCGAGTAGGATTGCTTAATGACATCGCGCGGGTGGTCCCGCTTTGATCGTGAGCTTCCTATTTTTATGTTGTAAGTATACTCTTAGTTACTCTCATTGTTAGTAAGGCAAACAGATCGTAATTTGATTATCATACATGTCTCCTGCTTTGTTAAAAACTTATTATGTAATTAAAGAATTTTCCAGTTTTACATACTTAGTACATATTGTGTAACCCCTTTCCTGGCCGCGTTCACGCCGCAGTGGTAAGCGGTGGTGGATCCTCATTCTTGGATCACCGATCAGCGTCGAAGCTCCATTTCTCGGAGGCTTGTCTTTTGTACGCTTCTTTCCCTGATGTTGTAGATTTAGGTACATTCAGGGGTATGGCGGGGCCCTGTCCCGCCACAGTTGTTATTCCTAGAGGTCTGTAGTCACATGTTGTGGTTTGGGGCTGTAAGAACAGAGTTATACTGTTTTACTGTTGAGTATGTATATTTTATGGAAGGCGGCCTTATCGGTTAGCCTGTGATGTTTATTGTCTAAACATGTTTTATGTTGTGTATGTTCCGCTGCTATTCTCTGATGTATACCTGAACGGGGTGCCCAGGTAGGGCACCAGTCGCGGCCCCGGGGTCGGGTCGTGAAAAAAGTGGTATCAGAGCAGTTAGTCCTCGGAAAGTGTCTACAGACCGTGTCTAGTAAAGTCTTGATTATATGTGTGTTGTGCACCACATCTATAATCAGGAGGCTGCAGGACATTTAGGATTGGTTTCCATTCTTCTCTCTCTGAGATCGTGCAGTAGAGTTGTCTTATTAGGTTGAATCCTCTCTGACCTATTCTTATGAAACAGTTATGCCTCCACGGAAGACGACCAGGGCCCAGAAGGGCAAGACAGCAGTAGGAGCTACTAGCGGTACTCAGAGGGTTACTCGGACTCAGGCGCAGACTATGCCTGAGGTAGTAGGTGGGTCGGCGAGTTCAGCCACGCCGGCGGTATTAGAGGAGCCGAGAGCGAGAGCTCGAGGTTCCGTGCAGCCTCCACCCCACAGCCAGGAGTTGAGTACAGAGACTACGGGGAGCAGATCCGGTTATTGACCAGCATAGTAGCAGAGCAGCGCCGATAGGAGCAGGTGGCTAACCCTAGGGCCGACAGTTTGTGGATCCGGGATTTTCTGGGTTGTCATCGAACCGAGTTTAATGGTTCGAGGTCTGAGGAGGATCCGCAGGAGTTCATTCGGCAGTTACAGCGGACTATGCAGATTCTTAGGGCTTCGGAGACAGAGTCTGTTATGCTAGCCTCTTACCGGTTACGCGATATTGCGTTGAACTGGTTTGAGTCATGGGAGCTGTCGAGAGGTGAGGATGCTCTTCCAGCTGTTTGGGAGGAGTTTACACAGGCCTTCATGGATCACTTTTTGCCTCCTGAGATGAGGAGAGCCCGTGTAGATAGATTCTTGACCTTGAGGCAGAATGAGATGACTATCAGGGAGTACAACCTGGAGTTTGACTCCTTGGCCAGGCATGCGCACACCATTGTAGCTGACATGGCGGATAGAGTTCATCGTTATGTGATGGGGCTAGACCGTCATATGATTACTGCATGCTTGGGGGTGGCTCTTTAGCCCGGTATGGACATTGACAGGATGCAGGCGTATGCGCAAGGGATAGAGGATAGATAGAGGGAGGATCAGATTGACTCAGGCCAGCCCAAGAGGCCGTGACAGCAGGTCTCGGGCGCTTTCGAGGCGGACAACCTCAGCAGCAGACTAGGTCCACATTCCAGCCAGCACAGAGTGCTCCTTCACGGTTTTCTGGCAGGAGGTCTGATCAGCCAGGTCATTCAGGAGCAGGTCAGGGCTCCAGGACTTCGGGGTTTCAGGGAGGCAGAAACCGTCACAGATCGAGACCACCCGCATCTCAGTGTGCTCGATGCGGTAGGTCTTACCCGGGCGAGTGCCGCATGGCTCCGGGAGCTTGTTACTCTTGTGGCCAGCAGGGCCATTTGAGGAGAGATTGTCCGTCTAGAGGCGGCATGGGTGGTCTGTGCACCGACAGATCGATTCGGGTCTTCCTCTTCGCTTGGTTACGCGCCGAGGTCGGGTGTTCACGGACCGGCAGGCCGCGGCAGAGGTCGTGGTGGTGGTTCCAGTTCTAGCGGTCCACAGAACCGCATTTATTCCTTAGCCACCGCCAGATCGTGAGGCTTTCCGACGCCGTCACGTACATTATTGATTTCATGTTGACGTATATGCTTTGATAGATCCAGTTTCAACATTGTCCTATGTGTCAACTCTTATTGCGGTTATAATCAGGATAGACCCGGAGTCGATATATCCTTTTGAGGTAGCTACGCCGGGTGATTCGGTGTTAGCCGGGTGTATAGAGGTTGTCAGGTGTTTATTTACGATGAGTCGGACCTTGCGGACTTGATAGAGTTGGAGATGGCGATTTTGATGTCATTATGGGTATGGATTGGGCTTCTTATTATGCCAACGTTGACCGTAGGGACAGTTGGTTCGTTCGATTCGCGAGCGATTATCGAGTAGAAGGGTAACACAGCGTCGCCGAGGGGTAGGTTTATTTCTTACCTCAAGGCCAGGAAGATGGTGCGGAAAGGGTACATCTATCATTTGGTTAGGGTATTCGATACAGAGGCTGAGGTTCCAGCCCTTCAGTCAGTGCCCGTGGTTAGGGAGTTTCCAGATGTGTTCCCAGACGATCTTCCGGGTATCCCTCGTGAGAGGGAGATTGAGTTTTGTATTGATACGTTGCTAGACACTCGACCTATTTCTATTCCGCCATACAGGATGGCACCTGCTGAGTTGAGGGAGCTGAAGGACCAGCTGAAAGATTTGCTGGAAAAGGGCTTTATCAGGCCTAGTATTTCTCCCTGGGGAGCGCCAGTTTTGTTTATGAAGAAGAAGGATGGGACGCTGCGTATGTGTGTTGATTACGGTGAATAAGGTAACCATCAAGAATAGGTACCCCCCCAGGATTGATGATTTGTTTGACCAGTTGCAGGGTGCGAGGTGTTTCTCCAAGATAGACTGCGATGCAGTTATCATCGTTCGAGTTCGAGAGGCGTATATCCCAAAGATCGCATTCAGACCCGGTATGGGCACTATGAGTTCGTGGTTATGTCTTTCCGGTTTGACCAACGCTCCGGTATTTATGGATTTGATGAACCGGTGTTCAAGCCATTTTTGGATACATTTGTGATAGTATTCATTGATTACATCCCGGTTTATTCGCGACGAGCGAGCATGCAGATCACTCGGCGACGGTACTTGGGTCCTCCGAGCCGCGATTATTCGCCAAGTTCTCCAAATGTGAGTTTTGGTTGGCCTCGGGCATTCCCGGGCACATTATTGGGGTTGATGGTGTTGGTGGATACGGCAAAGATTGAGGCGATCAAGTCTTGGCCGAGACCTACTACTCCGACCGTGCGTGCAGCTTTCTTAATTTGGCAGTTATTATCGTAGGTTTGTGGAGCGGTTGCTTTGATTTCAAGACCGCTGACTAGTGACTCGTATGAAGCCAAGTTCCGATGGGAGGCTTGCGAGAAGGGTTTCCGATTCTTTGAAAGAAAGGTTGACTACGGAACCGCCTTACTCTTCGGAGGATTGACGGGTACGCGATTTATTGTGATGCCTCGGGTATCGGGCTAGGGTGTGTTTTGATGCAGCACGGCAAGGTTATAGCCTATGCTTCCCGGCAGTTACAGAATCATGAGAGAAATTACCCTACCCACGAGTTAGAGTTGGCCGCAGTTATTCATGTCTTGAAGATTTGGAGACATTATTTGTATGGGGTTCATGTGGATATTTATACAGACCACAAGAGCCTCCAAAGATATCTTCAGCAGAGGAGCTGAACTTGCGGCAGACGGTGGTTAGAGTTCTTTGAAAGCTTATGATGTCGATATTCTCTACAATCCGGGAAAGCCAACGAGTTGCCGATGCCTTAGTCGTTGATCGATGGGAGCACGCCGAGGTGCGGCAGGAGAGGATACGGTCCGCCGATCCACCTGCTAGTGAGCCTTGGGGTTCGATTAATCGATACCGACGATAGTGGGGTACGGGTTCGCGAGGTTGCCGAGCCTTCCATCGTTGATGAGGTGAAGAGGCGACAGTTTGAGGACCCAGTGTTGGTACGGTATCGAGATGCAGCTCTTTGGGAGGAGAAGAGTCTATTCGGCGAATGGGTGCTAAGATTTGAGGGCCGGTTGTGTGTTCCCGATGTGACAGGACTTCGTCAGCAGATTCTGGAGGAGGCACACAATGATCGTTATTATGTTCATCCGGGGTCGACTAAGATGTACCATGACCTCAGATGTTTGTATTGGTGGGATGGCCTGAAGAGGGACGTGGCAGGTTTTGTTGCACAGTATCCTAATTGCCAGCAGGTCAAGGTCGAGCACCAGAGGCCCAGTGGATTATTGCAGGCTATTGAGATTCCGACTTGGAAGTGGGAGGAGATCAACATGGACTTTGTTACAGGGTTACGTCGTACTCAGAGGAAGTACGACTCCATTTGGGTTATTGTTGACAGGCTGACGAAATCAGCCCATTTTCTTCCAGTCAGGACGACGTTTTCGGCTGAGGACTATGCCAGATTGTACATCAGAGAGGTTGTGAGGCTGCACGGTGTCCCTGTGTCGATTATATCGGATAGAGGAGCCCAGTTTATGACTAACTTCTGGAGGTCTTTCCAGAAGGGATTGGGGACACAGGTGAGTCTCAGTACAACTTTTCATCCTCAGACTGACGGGCAGGCATAGCGTACTATCCAGACACTTGAGGATATGCTGCGAGCCTGCGTGATTGATTTCAGGGGTAGCTGGGAGGATCATTTGCCTCTTATGGAGTTTTCTTATAACAACAGCTACCATTCCAGTATACAGATGGCGCCATACGAGGCTTTATATGGGCGGAAATATAGGTCGCCGATTGGTTGGTTCGACGTGGGTGAGGTGCAGTTAGTTGGCCCAGACATGGTTCAGCAGGCTGTGGATAAGGTGAAGCTTATCCAGAGAGACCATAGCGGCTCGTAGTCGCATGAAGTCATATGCGGATAATCGGCGTCGGCATTTGGAGTTTCAGGAAGACGATTGGGTCTTCTTGAAGGTGTCACCCATGAAGGGTGTGATGAGATTTGGAAAGAAGGGAAAACTCAACCCAAGGTACATTGGGCCCTACCAGATCATCCGTAGAGTGGGCAAGGTTGCCTATGAGTTGGATCTTCCATCAGAGTTAGAGGCGGTACATCCGGTCTTCCATGTTTCTATGTTGCGGAAGTGTATCGGAGATCCAGCAAGAGTTTTCCCTGCTAGTGGTGCACAGTGATGAGGGGTTATCGTATGAGAGAGTCCCATAGCGATACTCGATCGCTGTGTCGGCATGCGGACGAAGGATGTGGCTTCCACAAAGTCTTGTGGAGGAATGATAACCGGGAGGAGATGACTTGGGAAGCGGAGGAGGACATGTTGAGGAAGTATCCTCACTTATTCCCTACACCTTCAGGTAATTCATTTTCCCTTACTTGTCAAGTTTTTATTGAAGTATTTCTTTTTTCTTAAATGCTATTATGTGGCCATGTGTGGCATTATTGGTATGTCGGGGTTGTGAAAGGAAACTGTGTCGCTAATTATAAGTTTGACTCCGAAAGAACATTCGGGGACGAATGTTTCTAAGGGGGGAAAAATGTTACACCCCGTATTTGCAGGACATGTTTTAAGAACGTACGTGAGAATCCCAAATGTTATGATTAGAGACTTGTATAAATTTATCGGAATTATGGAATTGTCGGAAAACGTAATATTGTGACGAATGGGAGGGCGACACGTGTCATTTGACCTTTGTTAGGATGACTAAGTCTTGCAACTTGAAGATCTTGACAATGTTGACTTGGTCAGTGGGACCACAAGTCTTGATATTTAAAAGTGTTATACCCCGTATTTTCAGAGTATGTACGTAAGGGCGTACGTACAAAAGTTTAAGCCTTAAAGTAGGCATAGGGACGGAAATTTGTGCACAACCCACGAAACGAATTGTTTTCCGACGAAACGTTTTCCAAAACTTGCGTAGGGAAAATTACGGCTATGTCATTTATAATTTTTGCGGATTTTTTGTAAGTGATTTATGGAGTAGGGTTAGGGTGCACTTGTGCAAATCCCCACCCTCCACTTGCCCTCCACTTGCCTTCATCTTGACCCTTGAAAGCCCTATAAATACCCCCCTTAAGTTGAAGACTTCTTCATCCACAAATCATCTTCCAAGTCTCCAAAACTCCCCTTTTGAGAGAAGCTCGCCCAAGCCTTCTCCCCTCTTGAGAAAGAGCTTAGCCAAACACCCCTCTCCCCTTCCTAGTAGTCTCGCAAAGCCCTCCCCCTTGGTAGAAATACTCTCCAACTATTGTTACTATCCCCAAAATACCTTAGCCAATCCCTTATAGTATTTCCAAAGTTACCTCTATACGTAGAGTCCGGAAATACTACCTTATATTCCTTTAGTCACTAACGAAACCCTAAGAGAAACTTCATAGTTGGTTGAAGTAGAAGGTAGAGGTTGTGTAGAAACTTCTAAGGGTTTCTTGGAGGCGGATTGGAGCGTCTGACAGAGCTAAACCTTGCTCAGGATCGACTTATATCTTGGATAATTTTGGGCTTACGAGGTAAATAATAATCTTATCCTTCTATATTAATTGTAGAATACATACTGTAGAAGTATAGAAATAAGTATAAATGCATAGAAGGGTATTACAGAAGAGAATTAAATCAGACTTACATAGAATGTATTTACTGAGACTTGTATAGTTTACCGGTAGGGAAGTGCCCAGATTTTCCGTAGAATAGAGAACCCTCTGCTTAGATTATCCTACAGAGTAGTCTAGACGTTGATAGACGTATTTGACTATTATAGGTTGATACTCTGCGCGTGACATATTCGACTTGGCAGGTGGATTTCGCCGAGAAGGTATGTGATTCTTCCTATCCTCTAGAGCATGATATTTTAAAGTGTATATATAGTACGGTAGACGTACGTGTGTTAACTGAACATGGTTTTACTTGACGTCTTTTGACTTGAGTCTAAATAACAAGAATCTTGAAGTATTTCAAAAGAATTATGAATCATTTTTGAAAGAAGAGTAATACTTGGTTTTTAAACAAAAGCTTAAGAGTTATACTAGCTTTATAGGAAGTTAGGTATAACGACTTAAGAATGATAAAAGGAACAGTTTACTTATGTGTTTATGAAAGACTTGTATTGATCTCTGGAAAGTATAATAAGATGGTTTGATGAGTAGACATATTATGATGCTATGTGTGTTAGTGTCTTGTAACGTTTGTATAAGAGGTTGTTCTTGTTGTGCTTATGTTGTTTAACGGTAAGCCGTTATGCTAGTATTACATCACTCACCTCTTGACATGATATACCGGGGGTTAAGCTGCCCTCCGTCTGGGGTATACCTTAGGCGATGCAGGGGACTATGATTCGAGAATACCATGCGGGTCGAGGGACCTATGCGGAGCTACGAGAGTTCCAGGTTAGTGTGCGGTCCATGTGGCCATGCGGTCTATATGGCCATGCGGACTACGAGTCCAGGACGATGCCGAGGAGTAGCTACCCTCGATGCGGGGAATACCTCATGCGGGCCTAGGTGGCCTATGCGGACTACGGGAGTCCAGGATTAGGCATGCATAATGATACTATGGGCGATTGGCCTTGCTTCGATCATTCGCAGCCTAGAAAAGACCTGTTACAGTTTACCTGTTATTACTCTTGTTTGTGATGTGGCACTATGTGCGGTTACATTGGTTATTTCATACATATTTGTAAAAATTGGCTTTAAAATGATATGATTTCATTTAAGTACTTTTTCACAGCCACATACTTATCTTGACCGACTCGGGGCCGCGTCACGCCAGGTGGGAAAGCGGTGCTAGATTGTTATACCCGTATTTCGCAGTATGCGTAAGGGTACGTGACAAAAGTTTAGCCTTAGTTAGGCATTATGGACGAAAAAGTTTGTGCACAACTCACTAAAAGAATCGTTTTTCGACGAAACGTTTTACTAAACTCGCGTAGGGTAAATTCCGGCTATGACATTTATTATTTTTGCGGATTTTTCCGAGAGACGAAACATTTTGGACCAACGGGAGGGTGACACTTGTCACCCTCATTGGACGGCAAACATGGGCCAAGGTTGCACGTTTTTTTGTGCCTTGCACAAAGTCAAGGAGTTGGTAGGATATTTGTGTAGTAGATGGATAAGGACACTTGGGTGAATCTCCACCCTACACTTGCCTTGCACTTGGCATCATCTTGGCCATTGGTTGGCCATTTCTTGACCTATAAATACCCCCTTAAGATGAAGAGTTCTTCATCCACAAATCACTCTCCAAGTATTGAAAATCCTTCCCCCTCTCTTGAAGTGTTTTCGTCCAACACTCCCCCATCCCCTTGAGAAAGCCTTGGCCGAAACACCCCCCTCCCTTGGTAGAAATGTTGTCTTCCAAGTATAGTTACTATTTCTAAATACCCTAGCCCAAATCCCTTAGTACTTAGTAGAAGTTGTGAAGAACTTCTAAGGGTTCTTGGAGCTATCGGAGCGTACAAATTAGGAGCTAAACCTTGCTCAGGAGCGACTTTTAACTTGGATAATTTTGGGCTTATCGAGGTAAATACTCTTGTCCTTCTATTGTAATAGGATATTACATATAAGAATAGTTAAGACTTGAGTATAAAATACTTAGAAGGTTATTACAGAATAGAATTGAACTATACTTACTTAGGACTGTTTTCACAGTAGACTTGAGTAGCTTACCGGGTAGGGAAGTGCTGCCCAATTTTCCATAGAATAGAGAACCCTCTACTTAGAACGGTATACAGAATAGTCTAGACGTATTTGACTATTATAGGCTGATTCTCTGCGCGCGACATATTCGACTTGGCAGGTGGATTTCGCCGAGAAGGTATGTGATTCTTCCTATACTCTTGAGCATGATATTTTAAATATGTATATAGTACGGTAGACGTACGAGTGTTAACTGAATAATAATTACGGCAATGTCTTTTGACTTAAGCCTGAATAATAACTACGGCAATGTCTTTTGACTTAAGCCTGAATAATAACTACGGCAATGTCTTTTGACTTAAGCCTGAATAATAAAAGATCTTGAAGCATTTCAAAAGAATACTGAATCATTTTTAACAGAAGAGAAACAGTTGGTTTTTAAACAAAAGCTTAAGAGTTATACTAGCTTTATGGGAAGTTAGGTATAACAACTTAAGAAAGATAAAAAGAACTGTTTACTTATTTGCTTATAAAAACCTTGTATTGATTTCTGTAAGGCGTAGTAAGATTGGTTGATAAATAGACACATTATGATGCTACGTGTGTTAGTGTCTTGTGATGTTGTGAAAGGGGGTCATTCTTGTTGTGCTTACGTTGCTAAACGGTAAGTCAGTTGTACTGTTATTATATCACCTACCCCCTTGACTTGTTATACCGAGGGCTTGCCACCCTTGATGCGGGTCTATACGGCCTATGCGGTCTGTGAGACTATGCAGAGCTGCGGGAGTTCCAGGATTGATCATTCCGGGTGTTTTAGCCCGATGCGGGGGATGCCACGCGGTGCTGTGTGACTATGCGGTCTATTGAGACTATGCGGTGCGGAGTCGGGAGGGTACCGGGGTTAGCTACCCCGCGAGAATACCTCATGCAGTGCTGTGTGACCTATGCGGACTGCGGAAGTCCAGGATTAGGCACGCATAATGATACTATGGGCGATTGGCATTGCTTCGATCATTCGCGGCCTAGAAAAGACCTGTTACATTTTACCTATTATTGTTCTTGTTTGTGATGTGACACTATGTGCAATTGAACTGATTGTATTTGCAAATGGTTTTAAATGCTGTGGTTTCTTTTAAGTACTTTACAGTTTCACATACTTGGTTCTGTTATCGACCTCCTTGGGGCTGCGTTCATGCCGCAGTAAGGCAAGCAGTGCTAGATCCACATCCTTAGGATCTCTTTGCTTTGGTGTCGGGAGCTCCATCTTCTAGGAGGCTCGACTTTTGGGTATGATCTCCTGTTGTTGTATATAGTTTTGTACATTCAGGTATGGCGGCCCCGTCCCGCCATAGTTGTTATCTTCTTAGAGGTGCAGTAGTCTATTATGCAGTTGGGATGTAATCGCAAAACTATGTTTATATATATATGCTAGAAAAGCGACATTTTCTCACATAAAACTGTGTCTCATTTTACAACTGTTTCATGTCTTGTTTTTATATTCCACTGATTACTCTGATGTATGACTACTTGGGTGCCCGGGTAAGACACCAGTTACGGGCCCCGGAACGGATCGTGACAAAAGTGGTATCAGAGCAGTTAATCCTCGGAAAGTGTCTGCATCGTATCTAGTAAGTCTTGATTATCGGTGTTGTGCACCACACCAATAATCGTGAGGCTATAGGATATTTAGGATTGGTTTCCATTCTTCTCACTCGAGATCGTGCCTTAGCGCTGTGTTATAAGTTGACCCTCTAACGTATTCCTTTCGTATGATTATGCCTCCACGTATGGCAACCGGCCTGAAGGGCAAGGCGGCGGAGGCGCTAGTAGGACACCGAGTCACGAGGCACAGCCCGATTCTTACGGCGATACCTCGGACGACGAGTTCCATGACGCCGCCCCAAAGAGACCACGACCCGCCCCTCCAGTCCCACACCGGGCGAGGAGTTAGGGTACAAGGAGATGGATTCATCGCCGAGATCGTGGCGAACATGAGGATAGGCCGGACGCATTCAGCCCGGCCCAGTAGTACGTGGTTCACCCGAGGCGAATAGTTTAAGGCTACGAGATTTCTGAGTTGTAGCCCGCCAGAGTATTACTGGTCGAGGCGGAGGATGATCCGCAGGAGTTCATCCGTCGATTCTGAGAGGATTATGAGGTGATCGGCGTCGGAGACCGAGTCCGTGACGCCGGTTCGCATCGGCCGCGTGATACCTCGATCGATTGGTTTGATTCGTGGGAGTTATCCCGGGAAAGCACGATCCCGGCTACTGGGATGAGTTCTCGAGGCTTTCCTCACTCACTTCTTGCCTCCACGGATGAGGAGGCACGGGTAAACAGATATTTATTACCGAGGCAGAGGACGCACGATTAGGAGTACAATGTCGAGTTCGATTCTTTGGCTCGATATGTCCCCGCATTGTTAGCGGATATGGAGGACAGGGTACATCGCTACGTCACCGGGCTAGATGATTATATGGCCGAGTCTTGTGCGGGTGTGGCTCTTCGAGCATGGACATTACGTATGCGAGCTCATGCATTGGGATGCGAGAGCGCAGACCGACGAGTCGACAGATATCGACATCGAGAAGGCCAAGACGGCCGGTTCTTTTGGTAGTTCTCGGTGGGCGGCCTCAGTTAGCCTAGATTTGCACCCGGCCCAGCTGAGCACTCCCACATCATTATGCATGCCCGAGTATTCGGGCGGTCGGGGCCCGTGACTTCAGATTTCTAGGGTAGCAAGGGTGCTAACCGATCGAGGTCTGCTCAGTGTGTCTGTTGTGGTAGATTCTATTCAGGGAGCTGTAGTACTACTTCGGGAGCTTGTTACACTTGGCCGCAGGTCATTTTGCGAGGGCTTGTCCGACCGGCGTGGCTGGTGGTAGGGCTCACCTACGTGATCTGCTGCGGTTCATCGTCTCCTGATTACTCGCCCGAGGCGTGGTACTCATGGGCGATGAGGCGCGGGTCCCAGTTCTAGTGGTCCTCAGAACCGCATTTATGCCTTGTCCAGCCGGCAGGATCAGGAGGCCTCACCTGATGTCGTCACAGGTACCTTATCAGTCTCCGATTATGATGTGTATGCCTTGATAGATCCGGGTTCTACTCTGTCCTATATATCTCCCCTTGTTGCTAGTAGGATAGGGATAGAGCCTGAGTCTATAGACCCTTTCGAGGTAGATACGCCAGTGGGTGATTCGGTGGTAGCTCGGCGGGTATATAGAGCTTGTCCAGTGACCTTATGCAGTCGTCAGACCCTAGCCGACTTGATAGAGTTGGACATGACTGATTTCGACGTGATCATGGGTATGGATTGGTTAGCTTCCTGCTATGCCAATGTAGACTGCAGAGAGAGAGTGGTACGGTTCCATTTTCCTAGGGAGCCGGTTGTCGAGTGGGAGGGGAACACTGTATCGCCGAGGGGTAGGTTTATTTCCTACCTCAAGGCTAGGAAGATGGTGCAGAAGGGGTACATCTACTATCTCGTCGGTGTTTGATCTCGAGGTGCGCAGTGCAGATTTTGATCGATTCGAGTCGAGAGTTCCCAGACGTGTTTCCAGACGACCTCCCAAGTATCCCTCCGGAGAGGGAGATAGAGTTTTGTATCGATGGGCTGCCAGACACTCGGCCTATTTCCATTCCGCCATACAGAATAGCACCTGCCGAGTTGAGAGAGTTGAAGGATCAGCTTAGAGATTTGCTGGAGAAGGGCTTCATCAGACCTAGTGTTTCTCCCTGGGGAGCGCCGGTATTGTTCGTGAAGAAGAAGCGGACGACGCTGCGCGCGTGTGTTGATTCTGCGGTGAACAAGGTGACCATTAAGAACAGATACCCTCCCGTGATTGATGATTTGTTCGACCAGCGCAGTGCGAGATGTTTCTCCAAGATTGATCCGCGATCGGGCTATCATCAGTGCACGAGTCGAGAGGCGGGCGTCCCTAGATCGCATTCGGACGTGACGGAATTATGAGTTCGTGGTCATGTCTTTTGGGTTGACCAATGCTCGGCGGTATTCATGGATTTGATGAACCGAGTGTTCAAACCATTTTGGACACGTTGTGATAGTGTTCATTGATGATATCTTGGTTTATTCTCGCCAGAGCGAGGCGCGAGCATTTCGGCGACTTGCCGATTCTCAGACCAGCAGTTATACGCCAAGTTTTCCAAATGTGAGTTTTGGTTAGCTTCGGTGGCTTTTCTTGGGCATATTGTCGGGGCCGATGGTATTCAGGTGGATACGGCCAAGATCGAGGCAGTCAGGAGTTGGCCTCGACCTACTACTCCGACAGAGGTTCGCAGCTTAGGCCTTGTAGGTTATTATCGGCGTTCAGAGAAGTTTGCTTCTATCTCTCGCACCATTGACTAGGCGACTCGGAAGGCATCCAAGTTTGATGGTGATGCTTGGAGCGGTGGTTTCGATTCTTGAAGGAGAGACTGACGACCGCCCCCGTTCTTACTCTTCCAGAGGGTCCAGACGGTTATGTCGTGTATTGTGATGCGTCAGGCATCGGGTTGGGATGTGTGTTGATGCAGCAGGGCAAGGTTATAGCGTATGCATCCCGACAGCTTAAGAAACACGAGAGGAACTACCCCACCCATGATTTGGAGTTGGCAGCGGTGATTCATGCCTTGAAGATCTGGAGGCACTATTTGTATTGGGTTCATGTGGATATTTATACAGACCACAAGAGCCTCCTGTATATCTTGACCAGAGGAGATGAACTTACGGCGAGGCGGTGGTTAGAGCCGCTTAAGGATTACGATGTTGACATCCCGTACCACCCGGGAAGGCCAATGTATGGCGGATGCTCTTAGTCGTAGGTCGATGGGAGTCTATCGATTTGCACCGAGAGGAGGGGCCTGTTCGCGATTTGCATCGATTAGCGAGCCTTGGTGTCCGTTGATTGATTCCGATAGCATGGGGTTCGAGTTCGAGAGGTCGCCGAGTCTTCCATCGTCGGCGAGGTGAAGAGGCAATTTGAGGATCCGATTTTGATTCGGTATCGTGATACGACTCTTCGTGAGGCAAAGGTCCTTGAGGTAGCACGATGGGTGCTAAGGTTTGAGGGAGTTGTGTGTTCCGGATGTTTGAGGACTTGGCGGAGTTCTGGGGAAGCACACACGCGCGTTACTCTATCCATCCGTGGTCGACCAAGATGTACCACGACCTTAGATCGTGTATTGGTGGGATGGCGAAGAGGACGTTGCGAGTTCGTAGCTCGCCCGTGTTGTCGCAGTGAAGGTAGAGCACCGAGGCCTGGTGGTTTGTTGCGAACAATAGAGATCCCGACCGGAAGTGGGAGGTGATCAACATGGACTTTATCACGGATTACCTCGCACTCGGAGGAGACATGATTCTATATGGGTTATCGTCGGCGGTCGATGAAATCAGCCCACTTTCTTCCCGTCGGACGACTTTTTCTGAGGATTATGCCGACTTTACATCCGAGAGATCGTCGGTGCATGGAGTCCTATTTCGATCATATCGCATGCAGGAGCCCGGTTTACGCTAACTTTTGGAGGTCTTTCGAGAAGGTTTAGGGGCGCAGTGAGCACGAGCATCGCATTCCATCCACGCATGACGGACAGCCGAGCGCACTATCCGGACTCTTGAGGATATCCGCGAGCTGTGTTATCGGCTTCGTGGGTAGCCGGGAGGATCATTTGCCTCTAGTTGAGTTTGCATGCAATAATAGATTCCACTCGATTCGGATGGCGCCTTATGAGGCCTTGTATGGGAGGAAGTGCGGTCGCCGATAGGTTGGTTTGATGTAGGCGAGGTGCGATTAGTGGGACCAGTTGGTGCGGCAGCGGTGGATAAGGTGAAACTTATCCAGAGAGGTTCTTGGCGGCTCGAGTCGGCATGGTCATACGCAGATCATCGTCGTCGGCATCCGGAGTTCGAGGTTGATGATTGGGTTTTCTTGAAGGTGTCACCCATGGCGGTGTGATGAGATTCGGGAAAAGGGAAACTCACCAAGGTACATTGGGCGTATCGATTGTCCGCAGGTAGGCAACGTCGCTATGAGTTGGATCTGCCGTCCGATCCGGAGGCGGCATCGGTTTTTCACGTTTCTATGCTGAGGAGATGTATCGGGGATCCATCTAGGGTACACCCGATTGACGATGTCCAGGTGACCGAGGGGTTATCGTATGAGGAGATTCCCATAGCGATAGCCGATCGTCAGGTTAGGCGTCTGCGGACCAAGGACGTGGCTTCCGTTAAAGTCTTATGGCGGAACGAGCTCAGGGAGGAGATGACGTGGGAAGCTGAGGAGGACATGAGGCAGAAGTATCCTCACCTATTCCCCACACCTCCAGGTAATTCACTTTCCTACTTGTAAATTTTCATTGCCATATATGCCTAAGTGTTGTTTTGTGGCCGTATGTGGCACTTGCAAACTGTTTAAGCTTTATCGTTAACTGTCTTGGGAAGGAACATCCGGGACGAATGTTTCTAAGGAGGGGAGAATGTTATACCCTGTATTTCCAGAGTATGTACGTAAGGGTGTACGTACAAAAGTTTAGCCTTAGTTAGGCATTATGGACGAAAAAGTTTGTGCACAACTCACTAAAAGAATCGTTTTTCGATGAAACGTTTTACTAAACTCGCGTAGGGTAAATTCCGGCTATGACATTTATTATTTTTGCGGATTTTTCCGAGAGACGAAACATTTTGGACCAACGGGAGGGTGACACTTGTCACCCTCATTGGACGGCAAACATGGGCCAAGGTTGCACGTTTTTTTGTGCCTTGCACAAAGTCAAGGAGTTGGTAGGATATTTGTGTAGTAGATGGATAAGGACACTTGGGTGAATCTCCACCCTACACTTGCCTTGCACTTGGCATCATCTTGGCCATTGGTTGGCCATTTCTTGACCTATAAATACCCCCCTTAAGATGAAGAGTTCTTCATCCACAAATCACTCTCCAAGTCTTGAAAATCCTTCCCCCTCTCTTGAAGTGTTCTCGTCCAACACTCCCCCCTCCCCTTGAGAAAGCCTTGGCCGAAACACCCCCCCTATAGCCTAGTAATCCTAGCCGAAACCTACACCCCTCCCTTGGTAGAAATGTTGTCTTCCAAGTATAGTTACTATTCCTAAATACCCTAGCCCAAATCCCTTAGTACTTAGTAGAAGTTGTGAAGAACTTCTAAGGGTTCTTGGAGCTATCGGAGCGTACAAATTAGGAGCTAAACCTTGCTCAGGAGCGACTTTTAACTTGGATAATTTTGGGCTTATCGAGGTAAATACTCTTGTCCTTCTATTGTAATTGGATATTACATATAAGAATAGTTAAGACTTGAGTATAAAATACTTAGAAGGTTATTACAGAATAGAATTGAACTATACTTACTTAGGACTGTTTTCACAGTAGACTTGAGTAGCTTACCGGGTAGGGAAGTGCTGCCCAATTCTCCATAGAATAGAGAACCCTCTACTTAGAACGGTATACAGAATAGTCTAGACGTATTTGACTATTATAGGCTGATTCTCTGCGCGCGACATATTCGACTTGGCAGGTGGATTTCGCCGAGAAGGTATGTGATTCTTCCTATACTCTTGAGCATGATATTTTAAATATGTATATAGTACGGTAGACGTACGAGTGTTAACTGAATAATAATTACGGCAATGTCTTTTGACTTAAGCCTGAATAATAACTACGGCAATGTCTTTTGACTTAAGCCTGAATAATAACTACGGCAATGTCTTTTGACTTAAGCCTGAATAATAAAAGATCTTGAAGCATATCAAAAGAATACTGAATTATTTTTTAACAGAAGAGAAACAGTTGGTTTTTAAACAAAAGCTTAAGAGTTATACTAGCTTTATGGGAAGTTAGGTATAACAACTTAAGAAAGATAAAAGAATCACATTTATTTGCTTATAAAAACCTTGTATTGATTTCTGTAAGGCGTAGTAAGATTGGTTGATAAATAGACACATTATGATGCTACGTGTGTTAGTGTCTTGTGATGTTGTGAAAGGGGGTCATTCTTGTTGTGCTTATGTTGCTAAACGGTAAGTCGGTTATCGTTATTATATCACCTACCCTCGACTTGTTATACCGAGGGTTTGCCACCCTTGCGGTCTATCGGCTATGCGGTCTGTGAGACTACGCGGAGTCACGGAGTTCCGAGGATTGATCATTCGTGTTTTAGCCCGACGCGGGGATGCCATGCGTCCAATGTGTGACTATGCGGTCTATTGAGACTATGCGGATCGCGGAGTCCAAGAGGTACCGGGTTAGCTACCCCGTCGCGAGAATACCTCAATGCGGTGCGTGTGACCTATGCGGATCGCGAAGTCCGAGATTAGGCACGCATAATGATACTATGGGCGATTGGCCTTGCTTGATCATTCGCGGCCTAGAAAAGACACATGCTTACCTATTCTTGTTCTTGTTTGTGATGTGGCACTATGTGCAATGGAACGGATTGTATTTGCAAATTGTTTTAAATGCTGTGGTTTCATTTAAGTACTTTACAGTTTCACATACTTGGTACTGTTATCGACCTCCTTCGGGCCGTGTTCATGCCGCAGTAAGGGCAAAGCAGTGCTAGATCCACATCCTTAGGATCTCTTTGCTTTGGTGTCAGGAGCTCTATCTTCTCCGGAGGCTCGACTTTTGGGTATGATCTCCGGGTGGTTGTATATAGTTTTGTACATTCAGGGTATGGTGGGGCCCTGTCCCGCCATAGTTGTTATCTTCTTAGAGGTCTGTAGTCCTATTGTACAGTTGGGATGTAACTGCAAAACTATGTTTATATATATATGCCGAAAGGCGACATTTTCTCACATAAAACTGTGTCTCATTTTACAACTGTTTCATGTCTTGTTTTTATATTCCGCTGATTACTCTGATGTATGACTACTTGGGTGCCCGGGTAAGGCACCAGTCACGGGCCCCGGAACGGGTCGTGTCATAGATCCGCATCCTTAGGATCTTTTGCTTTGGTGTCAGGAGCTCCATCTTCTCCGGAGGCTCGACTTTTGGTATGGTTCTCCCTGATGTTGTAGATATATGTACATTCAGGGTATGGCGGGGCCCTGTCCCGCCATAGTTTTTTACTTCCTTAGAGGTGTGTAGTCCTATTGTACAGTTGGGATGTAACTGCCAGATTTTGGTTTATATATATTTGCCGAAAGGTGACTTTTCTCAGATAAACTGTGTCTCAATTTACATTGTTGCATGTCTTGTTTTTATATTCCGCTGATTTTCTCTGATGTATGACTACTTGGGTGCCCGGGTAAGGCACCAGTCACTGGCCCCGGAACGGGTCGTGACAAAAGTGGTATCAGAGCAGTTAATCCTCGGAAAGTGTCTCTGATCGTATCCAAGAAGTCTTGATTATCGGTGTGTTGCGCACCACACCAATAATCGTGAGGCTATAGGATATTTAGGATTGGTTTCCATTCTTCTCACTCGAGATCGTTCAGAGCCGTGTTATAAGTCGGACCTCTAACGTATTTCCTTCATTAACGATTATGCCTCCACGTAAAGCAACCTGCCCGAATGGCAAGGCAGCGGCGGAGTCGCTAGTAGGACACCGAGTCACGAGGCTCGAGCCCGATCTATACCCGAGACGGCGAGTTCCACGACGCCGCCGGCCCCAGCAGGGTTTAGGGCCGCGGCAGTGGCTGATGAGACCCCAAGACTGCACTCCACCTCGCGGCGGAGCGGATGAGATGGGTTCTGAGAGATGGCGATTACGAGCCGGGATCGTGGCCGCATACGAGGATAGGTTGGATCAGCAGTTCAGCCCAGCAGTACCTGTGGTTCACCAGAGATCGGATAGTTTGAGGCTACGAGATTTTCTGAGTTGTAGCCCGCCAGAGTTCTACGGGTCGAGGCCTGAGGATGATCCGCAGGAGTTCATCCGTCAGTTACAGAGGATCATGCGAGTGATCAAGGCTTTGGAGACCGAGTCCGTGATCTTCGGTTCACATAGGCTGCGTGATACCGCAGTCGATTGGTTTGATTCGTGGGAGTTATCCCGGGGAGAGCACGCGTCCCCAGCTACTTGGGATGAGTTCTCGGAGGCTTTTCTCACTCATTTCTTGCCTCCACAGATGAGGAGGGCACGGGCCGACAGATTTTTGTTGCTGAGACAGAGAGGGCGCACAGTTAGGGAGTACAACGTTGAGTTCGATTCGTTGGCTCGATATGTCCCTGCGTTAGTAGCAGATATGGAGGACAGGGTACACCGTTATGTCACCGGGCTAGATGATTATATGGCCGAGTCTTGTGCGGGTGTGGCTCTTGACGAGCATGGACATTACAGTATGCAGCTCACGACTTGTATGCGGCGAGCGTAGAGGTCGACGGGTTGTGACGGCGAGAAGAAGCAGGGGCGGCAGGTCTTTTGGTAGCTATCGGGGTGGGCGGCCTCGTGGCCTAGATTTGCGCGCCACAACGGCTGAGCACTCCTACACCGTCCTCGGGGCGGCGAGTATTGAGGCGGACGGGGCCCGATGACGCCCGAGGTAGCAGAGGTGCTAACCGATTGGGACCACCCCGCGGTGTGGCCGATGTAGATCCCATTAAGGGAATTGTGGTGCTGTTCGGAGTTTGTTTTGATTGCGCCAGCCGGTCACTTTGCGAGCTGTCAGGCAGGCGGCGTAGAGGTAGGGGTCGGCTACGAGTTCTTTCACGGGTCTTCATCTCCTGCAGATTACTCGCCTGAGGGCGAGTACTCATGGGCGGCCAGTCGCGGCGGAGGTCGTGGGCGGTCCCGATTAGCGGTCCTCGAGCGCGTATATGCCTTGTCCAGCCGGCAGGACCAGAAGGCCTCACCTGATGTCGTCACAGGTACTTTATCGGTTTCATGTTGTGACGTGTATGCCTTGATAGATCCGGGTTCTACTGCCCCATATATCTCCCCTTGTTGCTAGTAGAATAGGGATAGAGCCTGAGTCCATAGACCCTTTCGAGGTAGCTACGCCAGTGGGTGATTCGGTGGTAGCTCGCGGGTATATAGGGCTTGTCCAGTGACCATATGCGATCGTCGGACTAGCCGACTTGATAGAGTTGGATATGACTGATTTCGATGTGATCATGGGTATGGATTGGCTAGCTTCTTGCTACGCCAATGTAGACTGCAGGGAGAGAGTGGTACGGTTCCAGTTTCCTGAGGAGCCGGTTGTTGAGTGGGAGGGGAACACTGTGTCGCCGAGGGGTAAGTTTATTTCTTACCTCAAGGCTAGGAAGATGGTGCAGAAGGGGTATATCTACCATCTCGTTCGGGTATTTGATACTGAGGTTGCGGTACCAGATTTTTAGTCCGTTCCAGTAGTCAGAGAGTTCCCAGATGTGTTTCCAGACGACCTCCCGGGTATCCCTCCTGAGAGGGAGATAGAGTTTTGTATTGATGTGCTGCCAGACACTCGGCCTATTTTCATTCCGCCATACAGAATGGCACCTGCCGAGTTGAGAGAGTTGAAGGACCAGCTGAGAGATTTGCTGGAGAAGGGCTTCATTAGGCCTAGTGTTTCTCCCTGGGGAGCGCCGATATTGTTCGTGAAGAAGAAGGACGGAACGCTGCGCATGTGTGTTGATTACAGGCAGCTGAACAAGGTGACCATTAAACGAATACCCTTCCCGGATTGATGATTTGTTCGACCAGTTGCAGGGTGCGAGATGTTTCTCCAAGATTGATCTGCGATCGGGCTATCATCAGGTGCGTGTTAGAGAGGCGGATGTCCCTAGGACTGCATTCCGGACCCTGTATTCATGGATTTGATGATCCGAGTGTTCAAGCCATTTTTGGACACGTTTGTGATAGTGTTCATTGATGACATCTTGGTTTATTCCCGCTCAGAGCAGGAGCATGCGGAGCATTTGGCGATCTTGAGAGTTCTCCAAGACCAGTGATTATCGCCAAGTTTTCCAAATGTGAGTTTTGGTTGACTTGATGGCTTTTCTTGGGCATATTGTGGCCGATGGTATTCGGTGGATACGGCCAAGATCGAGCGATCGAGTTGGCCTAGACCTACTACTCCGGACAGTGCGCAACTTTCGGGCCTTGCAGTTACTATCGGCGGTTCGTAGAGAAGTTTGCTTATCTCTGCACCATTGACTAGGTGACTCGGAAAGCGGCTAAGTTTGATGGGCGATGCTTGTGGCGGGGTTTCCGATTCTTGAAGGAAAGATCGGCACCGCCCGTTCTTACTCTTGGAGGGTCGGATGGTTATGTAGTGTATTGTGATGCGTCAGCGTCGGGCTCGGATGTGTGTTGATGCGGTGGGTAAGGTTATAGCGCACGATCCCGGCGACTTAAGACGCGAGAGGAACTACCCCACCCATGATTTGGAGTTGCGCGGTGATTCACGCCTTGAAGATGCGGAGGCACTATTTGTATGGGGTTCATGTGGATATTTATACAGACCACAAGAGCCTCAGGTATATCTTCGGCGGGAGTGAACTTACGGCGAGGCGGTGGTTAGAGTTACTCAAAGATTATGATGTTGATATCTGTACCACGGGAAGGCGAATGTTGTGGCGGATGCTCTTGCCGTAGGTCGATGGGAGTCTATCGGATGTGCAGCCAGAGAGGAGGGCATGGTCCGCGAGTTGCATCGGCTAGCGAGCCTTGGAGTCCGATTGATTGATTACGATAGCGGTGGGGTTCGAGTTCGAGAGGTTGCGAGTCTTCCATCGTCGAAGAGGTGAAGAGGCAACGATTTGAGATCTGTTTTGACGCGATGCAGTGATATGACTCTTCGTGAGGAAGGGTCCTTTTGAGGTAGCACTGATGGGTGCTAAGGTTTGAGGGCAGGTTGTGTGTTCGGATATTGCAGGACTTGGCGGCAGGTTCTGGGAAGCACACGGTGCGCGTTACTATCCATCCGGTCGACCAAGATGTACCACGACCTCGGATCCGTGTATTGGTGGGATGGCTTGAAGAGGGCGTTGCGAGTTTGTGGCTCGGTGCCCGTGTTGTCGCGGTGAAGATAGAGCACGGAGGCACGGTGGATTATTGCGAACGATAGAGATCGAGCACGGAAGTGAGAGGTGATCAACATGGACTTTATCACCGGATTACCTCGCACTCGGAGGAAGCATGATTCTATACGGGTTATCGTCGGCAGTGTGAAATCAGCCCACTTTCTTCCGTCGGGGCGACTTTTCGGTGAGGATTATGCCGACTTTACATCCGAGAGATCGTCGGTGCATGGAGTCCCTATTTCTATCATATCGCATGCAGGAGCCCGATTTACGGCAAATTTACGGAGGTCTTTCGAAGGTCTAGGGACGCAGTGAGCACAAATCGCATTCCATCCTCGCATGCACGGACAAGGCGGGCGCACTATCCGAACTCTTGAGATATCTGCGAGCTGTGTTATTGATTTCGTGGTATGGGAGGATCATTTGCCTCTAGTTGAGTTTGCGTATAATAATAGCTACCACTCCAGTATTCAGATGGTGCCTTATGAGGCCTTGTATGGGAGGAAGTGCAGATCGCCGATAGGCTGGTTTGATGTGGGCGAGGTGCAATTAGTGGGACCAGATTTGGTGCAGCAGGCAGTGGATAAGGTGAAGCTTATCCGAGCGATTCTTGGCGTGAGTCGACAGAAGTCATATGCAGATCATCGTCATCGGCATCTAGAGTTTGAGGTTGATGATTGGGTTTTCCTGAAGGTGTCACCCATGAAGGGTGTGATGAGATTCGGGAAGAAAGGGAAACTCAGCCCAAGGTACATTGGGTCGTATCAGATTGTCCGCAGGGTAGGCAAGGTTGCCTATGAGTTGGATCTGCCGTCCGATCTGAAGGCAATGCATCCGGTGTTTCATGTTTCTATAATGAGGAGATGTATCGAGGATCCATCTAGGGTGCACCCGATTGACGATGTCCAGGTGAATGAGGGGTTATCGTATGAGTAGATTCCCATAGCGATAATCGATCGTCAGGTTAGGCGTCTGCGGACCAAGGACGTGGCTTCCGTCAAATTCTTGTGGCGGAACGAGCTCAGGGAGGAGATGACGTGGGAAGCTGAGGAGGACATAAGGCAGAAGTATCCTCACCTATTCCCCACACCTCCAGGTAACTCACTTTCCTACTTGTAAATTTTCAGTATCATATCTGCTTAAGTGTTGTATTGTGGCCATGTGTGGCATTTGCAAACTGTTTAAGTTATGAGGAACCTTATCGTTATCTGTCTTGGGAAGGAACATTCGGGACGAATGTTTCTAAGGATGTGAGAATGTTATACCCCGTATTTTCAGAGTATGTACGTAAGGGCGTACGTACAAAAGTTTAAGCCTTAAAGTAGGCATAGGGACGAAAATTTGTGCACAACCCACGAAACGAATTGTTTTCCGACGAAACGTTTTCCAAAACTTGCGTAGGGAAATTACAGCTATGTCATTTATAATTTTGCGGATTTTTCCGAGAGATGAAATATTTTGGACCAACGGGAGGGTGACACTTGTCACCTCAAGTGGACGGCAAGAGAGCGGTTGGCACGATTTTGGGGCCTAAACTAAGGGTCAATGTTTGTGAGTGATTTATGGAGTAGGGTTAGGGTGCACTTGTGCAAATCCCCACCCTCCACTTGCCCTCCACTTGCCTTCATCTTGACCCTTGAAAGCCCTATAAATACCCCCTTAAGTTGAAGACTTCTTCATCCACAAATCATCTTCCAAGTCTCAAAACTCCCCACTTTTGAGAGAAGCTCTCCGTCAAGCCTTCTCCCCGCTTGAGAAAGAGCTTAGCGAAACACCCCTCTCCCCCTTTCCTAGTAGTCTCGGCAAAAGCCCTCCCCTTGGTAGAAATACTCTCAACTATTGTTACTATCCCCAAAATACCTTAGTGATCCCTTATAGTATTTCCAAAGTTACCTCTATACGTAGAGTCCGGAAATACTACCTTATATTCCTTTAGTCACTAACGAAACCCTAAGAGAAACTTCATAGTTGGTTGAAGTAGAAGGTAGAGGTTGTGTAGAAACTTCTAAGGGTTTCTTGGAGCGGATTGGAGCGTACAGATTAGGAGCTAAACCTTGCTCAGGATCGACTTATATCTTGGATAATTTTGGGCTTACGAGGTAAATAATAATCTTATCCTTCTATATTAATTGTAGAATACATACTGTAGAAGTATAGAAATAAGTATAAATGCATAGAAGGGTATTACAGAAGAGAATTAAACTGTACTTACATAGAATTTGTATTCTGATGAGACTTGTATAGTTCTGGGTAGGGAAGTCTTGCCCGATTTTCCGTAGAATAGAGAACCTCTGCTTAGATTATCCTCTGAGTAGTCTAGGCGTTGATAGGCGTATTTGACTATTATAGGTTGATACTCTGCGCGTGACATATTCGACTTGGCGGTGGATTTGTGAGAAGGTATGTGATTCTTCCTATCCTGCAGAGCATGATATTTTAAAGTGTATATATAGTACGGTAGACGTACGTGTGTTAACTGAACATGGTTTTACTTGACGTCTTTTGACTTGAGTCTAAATAACAAGAATCTTGAAGTATTTCAAAAGAATTATGAATCATTTTTGAAAGAAGAGTAATACTTGGTTTTTAAACAAAAGCTTAAGAGTTATACTAGCTTTATAGGAAGTTAGGTATAACGACTTAAGAATGATAAAAGGAACAGTTTACTTATGTGTTTATGAAAGACTTGTATTGATTTCTGGAAAGTATAATAAGATGGTTTGATGAGTAGACATATTATGATGCTATGTGTGTTAGTGTCTTGTAACGTTTGTATAAGAGGTTGTTCTTGTTGTGCTTATGTTGTTTAACGGTAAGCCGTTATGCTAGTATTACATCACTCACCTCTTGACATGATATATCGGGGGTTAAGCTGCCCTCCGATGCGGGGTATACCTCAGGCAGTCTGGGACTATGATTCGAGAATACCTCATGCGGGTCCAGGAGACCTATGCGGAGCTACGAGAGTTCCAGGTTAGTGTGCGGTCCATGTGGCCATGCGGTCTATATGGCCATGCAGACTACGAGTCGAGGGCGATGCTTGAGTAGCTACCCTCGATGCGGGAATACCTCATGCGGGCCTAGGTGGCTATGCGGACTCTGAGTCGAGGATTAGGCATAATGATACTATGGGCGATTGGCGCTTCGATCATTCGCGGCCTAGAAAAGACACATTACCGTTTACATTTGTTACTCTTGTTTGTGATGTGGCACTATGTGCGATTACATTGGTTATTTCATACATATTTGTAAAATTGGCTTTAAAATGATATGATTTCATTTAAGTATTTTCTGATTTCACATACTTAGTACTGTTATCTTGACCTCCTTGAGTGCGTTCATGCCGCAGGTAAGGGAAAGCATGTGCTAGATCCGCATCCTTAGGATCTTTTGCTTTGGTGTAGGGAGCTCCATCTTCTCCGGAGGCTTGACTTTTGGTATGGTTCTCCCTGATGTTGTAGATATATGTACATTCAGGGTATGGCGGGGCCCTGTCCCGCCATAGTTGTTTACTTCCTTAGAGGTGTGTAGTCTATTATGCGGTTGGGATATAAGCGCGATTTTGGTTTATATATATATTAGAAAGGAGACTTTTCTCGATAAAGCGTGTCTCAATTTACATTGTTGCATGTCTTGTTTTATATTTATTGATTTTCTACGATGTATGACTACTTGGGTGCGGGTAAGGCACGATCCGCCCGGAGCAGTCGTGACAAAAAGAACTCCATCCAAGCCACACATTTGTGCACATCTTGACCCTCCATTGTGCTATATAGTAGTACTAGTAGCAAGACTAACTTCTACACTTAGAAAAAATTTCAAGAATTTGAAGAACACCAAAGGGTAGCTCTCGGGTTTGCAAGCTCCCAACACAAAAAAAATTTGTTTGTTGCCTATTAAGCTCCACACTTTAAACCAAGGTTCATGAGTGTATTGTAAGGATATCTCAATAGAAAAATCCCGGAAAAAGATAGTTTTCGTATTAGTCGCAAGATGAAAACCTAGTTGCTTCTCTAGGTTTTGTTGGGAAAATTGAAGGAAATTTGTTTGTGTTATTCTAAGGGTCTCAAGTAGCGGATTGAAGTGTCAAGAAGAGGCTCTAAGTTGCTAAGGAGCGACTTCGGATTTGAAGTTGGACTAAGAATCGTTGAGGTAATAATCTTGTCTCTTAAAGTGTTACAATATTATATATTGTTGTTAGCTTTACATGTTTGCTAGCATGAAGTATATGTGTTGAAGTTTCATAAGTATTATGGATTGATTGTAGCCTTAAATCCGAATTGTCATATAAACCATTTGAAGTTGGATTACAATTGGTCGTTAATTAGAATCGTCGCATGTTACTTACTTGAAGATTATAGTAGTTATAATCGATTGCGACTTGATATCATGTTATGCTAACAATTTGGATTGAAAAGGAAATTGGATAAGAATTGGTATTGTTGTATTCCAAGTTGCCGGATTTACACTTGTAGTTGTATTAGTTAGATATCGTTTGTGGGGCGGAATTTTACACGTCTAGTAGGCGTGTAATCCCCTATTGTTAATTACATTGTTGGGCCTTAAATGTGGCGTGTTTGGTTATTGAATTCGGCCTTGAAAAAGGTGGCAAAATATGTAGAAACAAAGGAGGTGCTGTCCGATTTTCCGTAGAATTTAGTGACTTTGCACTTATAATATTCTACGTTTGAAGTAAGACGTTAATAGACGTATTGTGGACATTATAGGTGGACATACTACGGGCGGGATATTGTACTTAGCAAGTGGATTGACCCGAAGAGGTATGTAGAACTTTCCTATCTTTTGAGCATGAATAGTTGACTTATATAGTACGGTAGACGTACTAGACTTGGATATCCTTTACTTGTTTTAAGAATGGCAAAGTTGGGTGAGTTAGGGGATTAACTCACTTCTTTAAAAAATATTAAGGATGTCTTAGGTTTTTAAAAGTTAAGGGACTTGAAGAGTTTTAAAGTATATGATACTTGTTTCGTTTTAAATGTATAAGTCCCTTGGATAGGAAATTGTAATTGGCTAAGGTATAAAGTTAATATAATGACTTTATGGAAAGTTGGTTATATTAGCTTTATGGAAAGATAAATAAGGATAAAATGACTTGATTTAATGAAAGGAAATTCAATTTTAAGGTATCAATTGCCTAAGGTTTAGAAGAAAAGGAGTCACTTGATTTAGAAGCCTAATTTTATTTCTAAAGGTATTGTGACTTGTCTTGAAGAGAAATTGTGACTTGATACTACGGTTATTAGTATCTTGGAAGTTCTATATGAAAAAGGAGTCATTTTTAAAAGAGTGGAAGTATGTAGTACTTTGGGTTAAATTCCCGGATTTTTATAATGATATGTTAGTGCCTTAAGTAAACTAAAATGAGAGTGTATATGAATAAGGCTAATAAGAAGTTAGGGGGATTTATTAACTTGCTTATTTATTGTATAATAAGCCGGTAGTGCTTATGTTATGTATGATAAGCAGGTAGAGCTTATGTTATGTATGATGGCCGGTTGAGTTAGGGTAAGAGTATAAATGAGGGGTAAACCCCCAAGACGCTATACCACCTTCTCCAGGATAAGAGTATAAATGAGGGGTAAACCCCCAAGACGTTATACCACCTGCTTTACCACCTTCTCCAGGATAAGAGTATAAATGAGGGGTAAACCCCCAAGACGTTATACCACCTGCTTCAGGGTAAGAGTATAAATGAGGGGAAAACCCCCAAGACATTATACCACCCGTTTCTATGGGTTCGCTACCCATGATTTGATCGTGAGTCTCCTATTTTTATGCTGTACATATACTCTTGGATTACTCTCATTGTTAGTAAGGCACTGTGTACTGTAATTTTATTATCATACATGACTCCGGCTTTGTTTTAAAACTTATGATGTAATTCTGATATTTTCGATTTTACATACTTAGTACCTATGTGTCGACCCGCCGCCGAGCTGCGTTAAATGCGAGAAAGGAGTAGCGGTGGTGGATCCTCATTCTTAGGATCACTTATCAGACGTCAGAAGCTCCATTTCTCCGGAGGCTTGTCTCTTTTGGTACAATCTTTCCCTGATGTTGTAGATTTATGTACATTCAGGGGTATGGCGGGCCACTGTCCATACGATTGTTATTCTAAGTGCTGTATTCACATATGTGGTTGGTAAGAAGCGAGGTTATGCAGATTGTACTTTTGATTATGTTTATATTATGGAAGCGGCACTTATCGGCTAGCTTTGTGATGTTTATTGTTTACACGTGTGTTTATGTTGTGTATGTTCATTGCTATTCTCGATGTATACCGAGCAGGGTGCCCGGGTAGGGCACGATCGCGGCCGGGGTGGTCGTGACAAGCGGTGGTGGATCCTCGTTCTTAGGATCAGCATTAGGTGTCGAAGCTCCATTCCTCAGTAAGCTTGTTTGTTGGTATGGTTTTCCACGATGTTATAGGCATTGTGCATATTCGGGGTATGGCGAACCTGTCTCGCCAGTTGTTATCCTTAAGTGCGTGGTCACGTATGTGTTTTGGTGTAAGAACAAGTTGTCTTGCTATACTTTTGATTAAGTATGTTTTTATGGAAAGCGACCTTATCGGTGGCGGTGATGTTTACCTTTTATAAGTTATGTGTTATGTATGTTCATTGCTATTCTCGATGTATACGACGGGGTGCCGGTGAGTATCGATCGCGACCCGGGGTAGGGTCGTGACAATGGCGGGCCACGTCCCGCCACGATTGTTATTCTAAGTGCGTAGTCACGTATTTGTGGTTTGAAATTTGTAAACGAGTTATCTTGTTTCTTGTTGAGTATGTATATTTTATGGAAGACGGCCTTATCGGTTAGCCTGTGATGTTTATTGTCTAAACATGTTTTATGTTGTGTATGTTCCGCTGCTATTCTCTGATGTATACCTGAACGGGGTGCCCAGGTAGGGCACCAGTCGCGGCCCCGGGGTCGGGTCGTGACAAAGGCTGCCACTATATACACAAATCCGAAATGAACTACAACTGTACATGTCCAACCCACACATGACTACAGACCTCTAAGAGTATACAATAACTATGATGGAACAAGGCCCCGCCGTACCCCTGAAAATACATAAACCATAATGGAAGACCTGTACCAAAATGACTAGGCTCCGGAACAATGGAGCTATCCCAAAGCGTTGAACAAGGATCCTAAGCTCGCGGATCACCAAATTGAGTACCTATACCTGTGGGCATGAACGTGCAGTAGAGCTGTCTTATTAGGTTGAATCCTCTCTGACCTAGTCTTATGAAACAGATATGCCTCGCGGAGCGACGGGGCCGAGAAGGGCAAAGCGGGAAGCGAGGCGCTAGCGGTACTCAGAGGGTTACACGGACTTAGGCACAGACTATGCCTGAGGTAGTAGGCGGGTCGGCGAGTTCAGCCACGCCGGCGGTATTAGAAGGCGAGCGGCGGTAGCTCGAGAGGTTCGGCACGAGCCTCTGTCCCGGCCGGGAGCTGAGTATAGAGACTATGGGGAGAAGATCCGATTATTGACCAAGATAATAGCGAGGCGTGCAAGCAGAGCGAGCGGCACCCTAGGCCAAGCGGTTTGCGGATTAGGGATTTTTTGGGTTGTCATCCACCTGAGTTTTATGGTTCGAGGTCTGAGGAGGATCGCGGGGAGTTCATTCGGCGGCTACGGACCATGCGGTCTTAGGGCTTGAGGCGATGCATTACGCTAGCCTCTTACAGGTTACGCGATATTGCGTTGAACTGGTGTTATACCCCGTATTTCCAGAGTATGTATGTGAGGACGTACGTACATTTGTACAAACCCTAATTAGGTTAAGGATGAAATTGTGAACTTTCAACGGAAAGGATTCCGAACCTTGTGAAGGAAATTTTACGTTTTTAATATTTTAACCGATTACGGATTTTTCCGAGAGATGAAATATTTTGGACCAATAGGAGGGCGACATGTGTCACCCTTATGTGGCATGTTTGGACGAAAATGTTGGGCTAGTGGGCAAGTCAAATAGTCAAGTCTTGCAAGATATTTTCTTTGAGTGAGTGGGAGTAGGTGGTGGACGGTTTTTGTGAGCCATGTGGATGGCCACATGGCTCATTGTTGTGGTGGACATATGTTCCAATATTATGGTGGACATATGTCTCAATTTTGTGGTGGACACTTGGTGGAAGACTCCACTCACACAAGCTATCTAATCTACACCCTCCACTTGCTTTAATCTTGGCCATTGAAGGTTCTATAAATACCCCCTCTTGTGCAAGACTTCTTCATTCACTTAACACTTCCAAGTCACAAAATCCTTCCCCCTTTGTAGTAGAGCTTTCGTCCAAGCTCCCCCCCCCCCCTTTGGAAGCTTTCGTCCGAAGCACCCTCTCCCCCCCTCCTTCCTAGTTGTCTCGTCGAAATACCCCTCCTTGGTAGAAAAATATTCTCCAAGTATTGTTACTATTCCAAAATACCTTAGCCAAATACCTTGTAGTATTCCAAAGTTACCTCTATACTAAAAGCCTAGAAATACTACTTTATATCCATTAGTCACAAAACGAAACCCTAGGGAAATCTTCATGGTTGGTTGAGGTATTAAGTAGAAGTTGTTTAGAAACTTCTAAGGGTTTCTTGGAGCTATCGGAGCGTGCAAATTAGGAGCTAAACGTTGTTCAGGATCGACATTTAAACTTGGATAATTTTGGGCTTACCGAGGTAAATATCTTGTCCTTCTATTGTAATTGGAGATTACATATAATAATAGTTTAGAATTGAGTATAAGATATAGAAGGATATTAAAGAAGAGAATTGAACTGTACTTACCTAGGAATTTGTATTCTGATGAACTTGTGTAGTTTGGCGTGTAGGGAAGTCTGCCCAATTTTCCGTAGAATTAAGGACCTTCGCTTAGAATATTCTCTGAGTAGTCTAGACGTTGATAGACGTATTTGACTATTATAGGTTGATACTCTGCGCGCGACATATTCGACTTGGCAGGTGGATTTCGCCGAGGAGGTATGTGATTCTTCCTATCCTCTTGAGCATGATATTTTTTAAAATATATAAATAGTACGGTAGACGTACGTGTGTTAACTGAACTTAGTTTTACTCTGATGTCTTTTGACTTGAGTTTTAAATAATAAGAATCTTGAATTATTTCAAAAAGAGTTATGAATCATTTTTGAAAGAAAAATACTTGGTTTTAAAAGCTTAAAGAGTTATACTAGCTTTATGGGAAGTTAGGTATAACGACTTAAGAAAGATAAAAGGAACGGTTTACTTATTTGTTTATGAAAGTCTTGTATTGATTTCTGAAAAGTGTAGTAAGATGGTTTGATAAGTAAACATGTTATGATGCTACGTGTGTTAGTGTCTTGTGATGTTGTGTAAGGGGGTTATTCTTGTTGTGCTTACGTTGTTTAACGATAAGCCCGTTGTATTGTTATTATATCACATACCCCCCTGACTTGTTATGATGCCGAGGACTTGCCACCCTCGATGCGGGTCTATACGGCCTATCACGGTCCGAGGACTATGCGGGCTGCGAGTTCGAGATTGATCACTCGGGTGTTACGCCGATGCGGGTCTATACGGCCTATGCGGTCCACAGGACTATGCGGACTGCGGGAGTCCAGGAGGATGCCGCGGGTTAGCTACCCCCGATGCGAGGAATACCTCATGCGGGTCAGTGTGTGACCTATGCGGACTGCGGGAGTTCCGGATTAGGCTCGCATAATGATACTATGGGCGATTGGCCTTGCCCGATCATTAGCGGCCTAGAAAAGACCCGGTTATGTTATATCTATTTTGCTCTTGGTTATGCTGTGGCACTATGTGCGGTTACATTGGTTGTTTCGTACATATTTGTAAAATTGGTTTTAAATGATATGATTTCATTTAAAGTACTTCTGATTTCACATACTTGGTACTGTTATCGACCTCCTTGAGTGCGTTCATCTGCGCGAGTAAGGGAAGCGGTGGTAGATCCTCGTTCTTAGGATCCTTACTGCAGTGTCGGGAGCCCATTTCTCCGGAGGCTCGACTTTTGGTACGGCTCTCCCTGTGTTGTAGATATTTTGTACATTCAGGGTATGGCGGGGCCCTGTCCCGCCATAGTTGTTTACATTCCTAGAGGTTTGTAGTCCTGTTGTAAATTTGGGATGTAACTGTTCGCTCTTTATGTATATATATATGCCGAAAGGCAACTTTTTCTCAGATAAACTGTTTCTCATTTCATGTCTTCTTTTTATATTCCGCTGGTTACTCTGATGTATGCCTACTGGGGTGCCCGGATAAGGCACCAGTCACGGGCCCGGGATCGGGTCGTGACAACTGGTTTGAGTCGTGGTTGCTTTCGAGAGGTGAGGATGCTCTTCCAGCTGTCTGGGAGGAGTTTACAGAGGCCTTCATGAATCACTTTTTTCCTCCTGAGATGAGGAGGGCCCGCGTAGATAGATTTTTGACCTTGAGGCAGAATGGGAGGACTATCAGGGAGTATAGCCTGGAGTTTGACTCCTTGGCAGTTGTCACACTATTGGTGACATGGCAGATAGAGTTCATCGTTATGTAATGGGGCTAGACAGTCATATGATTCTGCGTGCTTGGGGTGGCTCTTGGCCGGTATGGACATTGCCGAGATGCGAGCCTATGCGCGAGGATAGAGGATAGAGAGGAGGACCAGATTGACTCGAGCGGCCCAAGAGGCGGGGCAATGAGGTCTCGAGGCGATTTGGCGGACAACCTCGCGTGACTAGGTCCACTTTCCGGCCAAAGACAGAGTGCTCCTCACGGTTTCGGCGGGAGGTCTGATCGGCCAGTCATTCGAGGCGGTCGGGGCTCGGGACTTGGATTTCGGGAGGCGAACCGTCACCGATCAGGACCACCCACACCTCAGTGTGCTCGATGCGGTAGGTTTCACCAGGGCGAGTGTCGCAGGACTTCGGGAGCTTGTTACTCTTGTGGTCAGAGGGCCATTTGAGGAGAGATTGTCCGTCTAGAGGCGGCATGGGTGGTCTGATCTGGCCAGCGGATCGATTCTTGGGTCTTCTCTCCTTCGTGGTTATGCGCCGGGCGTGGTACTCAGCGGATCGGCAGCGGTAGAGTTTGGGGTGGTGGTTCGATTCAGCGGTCGCGAACCGCATATATTCATTAGCCCGCCCGGGATCGGGAGGCTTCCACGGCGTCGTCGCGGTACATTATTGATTTCATCTTTGTAGCGTTTATGCTTTGATAGATCCGGTTCTACCTTGTCCTATGTGTCCTCTTGTGCGGGTAGAATCGGGATAGGCGGAGTCGATAGAGCCTTTTGAGGTAGCTACGCGGTGGGTGATTCGGTGTTAGTTGAGCGGGTGTATAGAGGTTGTCGGTATTTATCTGATCGTCGGACCTTGCGAACTTGATAAGTGGAGATGTGATTTTGATGTCATTATGGGTATGGGTGGTTGGCCTCTTGTTATGCCAACGTTGTTGTAGAGGGACGAGTTGGTTCGGTTCGGTTTCTGGCGAGCGATTATCGAGTGGAAGGGCAACACGTCGTCAGGGTAGGTTTATTTCTTACCTCAAGGCTAGGAAGATGGTGCGAGAAAGTACATCTATCATCCGGTTCGGGTATTTGATCTGAGGTGAGTGCGATTCTTGATCGATGCGATGGTTGGGAGTTTCGGATGTGTTCCCAGACGATCTTGGGTATCCTCACGAGGAGATTGAGTTTTGTATTGACACGTTGCGGACACTCGACTTATTTCTATTCCGCCATACGAGGATGGCACTCTTGAGTTGAGGAGTGAAGGACCGGTTGTGATTTCTTTGGAGAAAGGCTTTATCGGGCCTAGTGTATCTCCCCAGGAGCCGGTTTTGTTTGTGAAGAAGAAGGATGGGGCCAGCTGCGTATGTGTGTTGATTCTGAGCGGTGAATAAGGTAACCATCAAAAATAGGTACCCACTCCCGGGATTGATGATTTGTTTGACGATTGCGAGTGCGAGGTGTTTCTCAAGATAGACTGTGGTGCAGTTATCATCGAGTTAGTCAGAGGCGAGATATCCCAAAGCGCATTCAGGACCGGTATGGGCACTATGAGTTGAGGTTATGTCTTTCGGTTTGACCAACGCTCCAACGGTATTTATGGATTTGATGAACCGTGTTCAAGCCATTTTGGATACATTTGTGATAGTATTCATTGATGACATCTGGTTTATTCGCGGACGAGCGAGGAGCATACGGCTCACGAGGCGGTACTTGGGGTTCTCCGGAGACGGCAGTTATTCGCCAAGTTCTCCAAGTGTGAGTTTTGGTTGGCCTCAGTGGCATTCCTGGGGCATATTATTGGGGCTGATGGGGTTCGGGTGGATACGGCAAAGATTGAGGCAGTCAAGTCTTGGTCGAGACCTACTACTCCGACCGAGGTGCGCAATTTCTTAGGACTGGCGGGTTATTATCGTAGGTTTATGGAGCAGTTTGCTTCGATTTCAGCACCGCTGACTAGGCTGACTCAGAAGGCAACCAAGTTCCAGTGGACAGAGGCTTGCGAGAAGGGTTTCCAGTTGTTGAAGGAAAGGTTGACTACATCTCCAATTCTTACTCTTCCTGAGGGGTTAGACGGGTACGTGATCTATTGTGATGCCTCGGGTATCGGTTAGGGTGTGTTTTGATGCAGCACGGCAAGGTTATAGCCTATGCTTCCCGCCAGTTACGGAAACATGAGAGGAATTACCCTACCCACGACTTAGAGTTGGCCGCAATTATTCATGCCTTGAAGATTTGGAGACATTATTTGTATGGGGTTCATGTGGGTATTTATACAGACCACAAGAGCCTCCAGTATATCTTCAGCGAGAGGAGTGAACTTGCGGCGAGGCGGTGGTTAGGATTCTTTGAAAGATTATGATGTTGATATTCTATACCATCCGGGAAAGCCAACGTAATTCTTGATGCCTTGAGTCGTCGATCGATGGGAGCACATCGGAGAATGCGGCGAGAGGCAGGACATGGTCCGTCAGATCCACCGATTAGCGAGCCTTGGGGTTCGATTGATCGTCACCGGCGATAGCGGGTGCGGGTTCGTGAGGTTGTCGAGTCTTCCATCGTTGATGAGGTGAAGAGGCGACAGTTTGAGGACCCAGTGTTGGTGCGGTATCGAGATACAGCTCTTCGTGAGGAGAAGAGTCTATTCGAGGTAGCGCCTGATGGGGTGCTGAGATTTGAGGGCCGGTTGTGTGTTCCCGATGTGTCAGGACTTCGTCAGCAGATTCTGGGGGAGGCACACAGTGCTCGTTATTCTATTCATCAAAGTCGACCAAGATGTACCATGACCTCGAGATGTTTGTATTGGTGGGATGGCACGAAGAGGGCGTGGCGAGTTTTGTTGCCTGATGTCCTAATTGCGGCAGTCAAGGTAGAGCACCAGAGGCCCGGTGGATTATTGCAGCTATTGAGATTCCGACTTGGAAGTGGGAGGTGGTCAACATGGACTTTGTTCAGGTTACCTCGTACTCGGAGAAATCGACTCCATTTGGGTTATTGTTGTGGTGTGAAATCAGCCCATTTCCTTCCGGATCGGGACGGCGTTTCTGCGAGGACTATGCGGATTGTACATCGGAGAGATTGTGAGGTTACGGTGTCGGTGTCGATTATATCGATAGTGGAGCCCGGTTCTGACTAACCGGAGGTCTTTCGGAAGGGTTTAGGGACACAGATGAGTCTCGATCTGACATTTCATCCTCGGTAGCGGGAAGGCGGGCGTACTATCGGACAACTTGAGGATATCTTTGCGATCTGCGTGATTGATTTCGTGGTAGGGAGGATCATTTGCCTCTTGTGGAGTTTGCTTATAACAACATCTACCATTCCGGTATCATATGGCGCCATCTGAGGCTTTATATGGCGGAAATGTAGGTCGTCGATTGGTTGGTTCGGCGTGGCGAGTGCGATTAGTTGGCGGACTTGGTACGGTGTGGATAAGGTGAAGCTTATCGAGGAGGCTGATAGCGACTCAAAGTCGGCAGAAGTCATATGCGGATAATCGGCGTCGGCATTTGGAGTTTCAGGTAGACGATTGGGTCTTCTTGAAGGTGTCACCCATGAAGGGTGTGATGAGATTCGGTAAGAAGGGGAAACTCAGCCCAAGGTACATTGGGCCCTACCAGATCGTTCGTCGAGTAGGCAAGGTTGCCTATGAGTTGGATCTGCCATCAGAGTTTGAGGCGGTACATCCGGTCTTCCATGTTTCTATGTTGCGGAAGTGTATCGGAGATCCAACGAGAGTTTTCCCTGCTAGTGAGGTCCAGGTGGCAGAGGGGTTATCGTATGAGGAGAGTCCCATAGCGATACTCGATCGCCAGGTCAGGCGACTGCGGACCAATGATGTAGCTTCCGTCAAAGTCTTGTGGAGGAATGTTAACCGGGAGGAGATGACTTGGGAAGCGGAGGAGGACATGTTGAGGAAGTATCCTCACTTATTCCCTACACCTTCAGGTAATTCTTTTCCCTTACTTGTCAAGTTTTAATTGAAGCTTTTGTTTTGTGTAAATGCTATTATGTGGCCATGTGTGGCATTTTTGGTATGTCGGGGGTGTGAAAGGAAACTATGTCTCTAATTATAAGATTGATTCCGAAAGAACATTCGGGGACTAATGTTTCTAAGGGGGGAAGAATGTTACACCCCGTATTTACAGGACATGTTTTAAGAACGTACGTAAGAACTCACAAGTGTTGAGAATTGAGACTTGTAAAATTTATCGGAATTATGAAATTGTCGGAAAACGTATTATTATGACGAATGGGAGGGCGACACGTGTCACCCCCCCTTAAAAATGCCTTGGACGAATTTTGCAAGGGCAAGAGGGTCATTGGACCTTTGTTAGCAAGACAAGTCTTGCAACTTGAAAGCTTGAGAGAATTGACTTGGTCAAGGGGACCACAACACTTGATATTTAATAAGAACTACATCCAAGCCTCACATTTGTATGAATCTTGACCCTCCATTGTACTATTTAATACTACTAGTAGCAAGACATAGTCCAACACTTAGCCATATTTTCAAGAATTTCAAGACTCCATTTGAGGAGCTCTCGGGTTCACTCTCTCTAAGAAAGGAAATTTTTTGTTTCTTTTCCATTAAGCTCCACACTTTAAACCAAGGTTCTTGAGTGTATTTGTCACGACCCGAATCCCGGGCCCGTGACTGGTGCCTTACCCCGGGCACCCTAGTGATACAACATCAGAGAAAACCAGCGGAAAATAAAACACGAGTCATGAAACAAGAGATATAATAAGTAAACAGGCCAACAAAAACAGTTGCCTTCAGTATATACATAAAAACCCGAACAGTTAACCTTTTTACAAACCCTGCCCACAACAGTGCCACAGACCTCTAAGATTTACAACAACTATGACGGGACAGGGCGCCATACCACGAATGTATAAGCATCTACGGACTCGAGGGTAACATACAAAAGATAAGCCTCGAAGGAACGGAGCTTTCAATACGTTGAAAGGTGATCTAAAAGCGGGGATCGGCCGATGTACCTTTTACTGCGGCATGAACGGCCCGAAGGAGGTCGATCTAACAGTACCAGTATGTGAAATCTGTAAAATCAGTAAATGAAATCATAATAGTCTATATAAAGCGGGAGACATGTATGATAACCAAACTACGATTCACAACATAGAAACTTGATATGTCAAGTCAGGGACTCACGCCCTAAAAGTCATCCCTCATGCCCGTGGAACTCCTTCCTCACTGCCGGCAGTCTAGGTACAAATCATGTGATACGTATAACAGGTCTCGGCCCGTCTCATGGACCCAATATAGAAAATGGTGGAATACATTCCCGGTTCATCCCATGAACCGGTAGTCGAGTGGAATACATTCCCGGATGAACCGGTCCTCAAGTGAAATACATTCCCGGATGAACCGGTCCTCAAGTGAAATACATTCCCGGATGAACCGGTAATCAAGTGAAACACATTCCCGGATGAACCGGTAGCCGAGTGAAATACATTCCCGGATGAACCGGTAATCAAGTGATATACATTCCCGGATGACCCGGTAGTCAAGTGATATACATTCGGATGAGCCGGTAGTCGAGTAGAACACGATACTTACACAAGGCTATCACACGTAACATGGTCAAGTTTCATAACAACAAGTATAAGCAAGCTACACACGACTCAAGGTACTTTCATTTTATATCAAAGTCCGGATTTTAACCTTAAAGTACTACGTCCGTTAAATTCCTTTTAAGATCCATTCCTTTTACAAAGGTCACCCGATACCCGTAGTATAAGATTTGAGTGACTAACATTGTTAAGTAAACCAAAATGCTTTCCTTTGTAAAATCAAGTGACAACCTTATTTTCCAAACGTTCAAGTTGCCTACTTTGAATGCTCAAGTTTCTCATTTTAGAAAAAGGTTTCGTAGTTCATAGTTTTAAATCCTTTAAAACATAATTCTCTTTTAAACGTTTTGAGAAACCTATGTCTTATAAGTGAGTAGGTATTCTTGTTTATAATCAATCTTATTAAGCAGCCATGATCTAGGAAATGTAATATCATTTTGTCTCATCTTAGCTTCTATGCAGATGGAGGTTTCTACTGGTTTTAATAATACTTCTTTAGTCAATACATTTTCCTTTTATTAACGCTGCAGTGGTTTGTCGATACACATTCTGATTTCCGAAATCAGTAAAACATTCTTAAGCCGTTATACCTAACTTCCCATAAAGCTAGTATAACTCTTAAGCTTTCAAAACCCAGTAATACTCATTCTTTCAAAACGATTCATAGATCTTTTGAAATGCTTCAAGTTCTTTATTAACACATATCAAGCCAGTTATTATTCAAATCAGTTACTTTTTTTTAAAACCCACAAAGTATGTGCTTATCCACATAAAGCTATTATAACCAACTTCCCATAAAGCCGTTATAACACTTTATGTTTTAAATCAATCAAATACATTTAGCACATGTACATCTACCGTACTACATAGTTCACACATATCATGCTAGAAGAGATAGGAAGAGGTCCACATACCTCGCGACGATTGTCGACTAATAGCAAACGCTCCAAGTACCTCAAACGCCGGCTACTCCTTAAGCCAAGTGGATCACTCCACACGTAGTACTACAACTATAGAGGCCACTGGCGCCTATTAATACCTTTAGATCCCGGCGTAGAATATTCTCTGGAAAATTCAAGACCTCCCCGCAACAGCGTAAATCTCTCCTCTATCGAGTCGGCTACAAGCCAACCGGGTTAACACGTCTGACCGGACGTGTACAATTCTACTACACAATGCTACACAAGTCTCTTATGTCTGATCCTATGTAATTCTGATTCAGTTCTCTTATTTAAATTCAGGCTTAAGTCGCAAGACATTGCCGTAAGTATTATTCAGGCTTAAGTCAAAAGACATTGCCGCACAATTATAATGTTCAGTTCTATATATAGTATACTTCAACTATAAATTCCTACAACATGTAATTTCCAATTACAACAGAAGGTCAAGAATGTTTACCTCGATAAGCCCAAAATTATCCGAGTTTATACGTCGTTCCTGAACAAGGTTTAGCTCCTACTCCGTGCGCTCCAAAACGCTCCAAGAAACCCTTAGAAGTGTCTACACAACTTCTACTTAATACTTCAACTACGGGTGAAGATTTTTCCTTAGGGTTTCGTTTAGTGGCTAAAGGAAAGTATAATAGTATTTTCCGGGCTTCGTATAAGTATAACCTTGGAAAGTACAACAAGGTATTTGGGCTAAAGTATTTTGGACAGTATAACAATACTAGGAGAGTATTTCTATACCACAAAGGGGGGGTATTATACGAAAACAACTAGGCTAGGGGGGGGGGTACTTTCGGCCAAGGGGCCTTCTCAAAGGGGGGAGGGGTGTGGCGGACGACTACTCTGAGGAGAGGAGGAGATTTCAAGACTTAGGCACATTTTTGGATGAAGAACTCTTCAAGCTTAGGGGGGTATTTATAGGTCAAGCCATGGCCAACCAATGGCCAAGATGAAGACAAGTGTGGTGCAAGTGTAGGGTTAGATTTCCACCATGTGTACCTTATCCATCTACCACACAACTTGCACAAAAAAATCCTACCAACTAAAGCCCTCTTTTAGTCCACCATTGCCGCCCATTTGTTCCAATGTGAGGTGACACTTGTCACCCTCCCGTTGGTCCACATTGTTTCGTCTCTCGTAAAAAGCCCCAAAAAATATACATCAAATAGCCGGAATTTTCCCAACAAAAGCTGTGGAAACGTTTCGTCGAAAAACGACTCTAATCGGGTGTTGTGTACAAATTTCGAAACTTGCCTAACTTAAGGCTCAAATTTTCTACGTACGTCCTCACGTACATACTCTGAAAATACGGGGTATAACATTCTTCCCCCCTTAGAAACATTCGTCCCGAATGTTCCTTCACAAGTCTCAACACAAACATGCGCCAGTATAGTCTTCAACGCTATCGTACGAAAACAATCATGCCACACCTGGCCATGAAATAACAAATGCACAAAATACGAAATCCCAAGTCCACGAGGAATCACCTCTGTTATCACAAAAGAAACGATCACACTCGTTCACTTCTCCCCTACCTCGTCGTACCCTGTTCGAACACTCGAACTCTTCCCAGTACACGCACCACACTTCAGTCAACGCTTCTGTTTCCAACCCTTGGAGTCACTACCTCCAAACTTGGTCATCTTACTAACCTCGATTTCCTCTAAGGCCACTCTCGGCCTTCACGAACTGATTCTGGTCGAACGTATCCACGAACTCATAAGATGGTCATCTAAACTTAGGCCTAGCACCGCGTGACCACGCCACTGGCGGGACCACTGAGCCGACCTTTCCTCGAACGGGGCGGGTTGGCCCGCAACATGGCCCCAACCCGACCACTATCGCGACTCTTGCTCGCCGACACGGAACAATCTTGCTAAAACACATCATGAAAGCTACCACTTTCATTTACCCAACCAGGACTTATCACACAATACATTCTAGGCATAAAATGCACTCGACAAGGATCACTCGCAAAATCTTGTACTCAGGCGGCCTTACATCTAAGGTCTCAACTGTAATATTCTAAGGTTCATCATTTTCTCACCCCCAGGCTTACCCTTTCACTAAGCATGTTTCGAACTCACATTTTTGCACCAAGCTATCCTAACATACCACTTAACACATTATCATAACAAACAAAACCCTAGATGGTTAAGGATATACGAAGCTACCGCTCACTCTAATCATAAGTACGCACTGCAGGCATAACCTGTAGAAGCGATGAACACGCCATCGATCCGTAGGTTGCGCCAAGCTGCGGTACCTCTCCTATAAGCACGATCTCTCGTCACATGGCCACGGCGACGCGGTGAAACAAGCACCGATAAAACGACATTCCAGGGATGATGTTTGCCACATCGTGCACACCGAGGGCATGAATCCCGGCTAGCACTCACGTATACTGTGAACGAAGCCACGGAGCTCGACCGGTTCGAATACCTGAGCGTCCGAAGGCGGGGACCACTCTGTCTTGGTGGAGGTACATAACTAGGCTAACACGAGGCGGTCCGCCTCGAAAGTTACCAAAGGACCTGCTGTTCGACCTCTTCCTGCGATCTCGGTCATTCCGTCGACCTCTCCGTGCCTCACATCCTGGTGCATGAGCTTGCGTGCGGGCAATGTCCATGCCGGTGAAGAGCTACACCCGTACAAGCCTCGCCAAGTAATCGTCGGCCCGGTGGCGTGGCGGTGTACTCTGTCCTCCATATCCGCTACTCTGGCGGGAACATACCGAGCTAATGAGTCGAACTCACATTGTACTCTCTAACCGTCCGCGATCTGCCTCAGCGTCAAAAATCTGTCGGCCGAGCCCTCTCATGCGTGGAGGCAAGAAATGTGCAAGAAATGCCCTCGAGAACTCGTCCCAAAGCTGCTGGAAGTGCATGCTCTTCCGGGACAGCTCACGAATCAAACCAATCAGCTGCGGTATCACGCGGTGATGCGAACCAATACCACCGACTGCGCCTGGGGGCTCGATCACTCTCATGATCCATTGTGTGTCGGATAAACTCCCGAGGTCGTCCTCGGCTCTCGATCCATAGAACACCGGAGGCTACAACTCGGGAAGTCACGTAGCCTCAGTATGCGCTCGGGGTGTACTACGGGTGCTCTTTGAAATCGGCTGCTGCGTCGGCCTATCCTCATATCGGCCACGACCACGGCGATGAATCGCCATCTCCTTGTACCCGTCATCGGCTCCGTGTGGGGTGGAGGCTCAGTCTTGTAGTCTCGGCCACTGCTGCGGCTCTAAACTCTCTTTGGTCTTTGGCGGCGTCGCGGCTCCGCCGTCGAATCTTGTCTCAGTCTTGGCCAGGGCTGCGCCTCGTACTCCTCTGTATCTCACTATGACTCCTCATTGCCTTGCCCACTGGGCACAGGTTGCCTTACGCGGAGGCATAGCGGTAAAGGAAAGGAATACGTCGGAGGGTCGATTTATCACCTGACTCTAGCACGATCTCGAGAATGAGAAGGATGAAACGATCCTAAATGTCCTGCGACCTCACGATTATAGATGTGGTGCACAACACACCGATAATCAAGACTACTAGACACGGTCGTAGACACTTTCAGAGACTAATCGCTCACGATACCACTTTTGTCACGACCGAATCCGGGCGTGGTCGTGCCTACCGGGCACCTAGTGATACAACATCGAGAAAACAGCGGAAAAATAAAACACGAGTCATGAAACAAGAGATATAATAAGTAAGCAGGCCAAAGCGATTGCCTTCAGTATATACATAAAAACCCGAACAGTTAACCTTTTTACAAACCCTGCCCACAACAGTGCCACAGACCTCTAAGATTTACAACAACTATGACGGGACAGGGCCCCGCCATACCCCTGAATGTATAAGCATCTGGACTCGGGGTAACATACAAAAGATAAGCCTCAGAAGGAACGGAGCTTTCAATCTGTTTGAAAGGTGATCCTAAAGCGGGGATCGGCCGATGTACCTTTTACTGCGGCATGAACGCGGCCCGAAGGAGGTCGATCTAACAGTACCAGTATGTGGCTGTAAAATCATCGTAAATGAAATCATAATAGTCTATATAAAGCAGGAGACATGTATGATAACCAACCTACAGTTTCACAACATAGAAGCAGTCATGTCAAGTCGGGGACTCGCCATACAAAAGTCATCCTCATACGTGGAACTCCTTCCTCACCTTGGCGATCTAGGTACAAATCATGTGATACGTATAATGTGGTCTCGGCGATCTCATGGACCCAATATAGAAAATGGTGGAATACATTCGGTTCATCCCATGAACCGGTAGTCGAGTGGAATACATTCCCGGATGAACCGGTCCGCAAGTGAAATACATTCCCAGATGACCCGGTCCGCAAGTGCAATACATTCCCGGATGAACCGGTAATCATGTGACACACATTCGGATGAGCCGTGGCCGAGTGAAATACATTCGGATGAGCCGTAATCAAGTGATATACATTCGGATGACCGGTAGTCAGTGATATACATTCGGATGAACCGTGAGTCGAGTAGAACACGACTTTTACACAACAAGGCTATCACACGTAACATGGTCAAGTTTCATAACAACAAGTATAAGCAAGCTACACACGACTCAAGGTACTTTCATTTTATATCAAAGTCCGGATTTTAACTTTAAAGTACTACGTCCGTTAAATTCCTTTTAAGATCCATTCCTTTTACAAAGGTCACCCGATACAGTAGTATAAGATTTGAGTGACTAACATTGTTAAGTAAACCAAAATGCTTTCCTTTGTAAAATCAAGTGACAACCTTATTTTCCAAACGTTCAAGTTGCCTAATTTGAATGCTCAAGTTTCTCATTTTAGAAAAAGGTTTAGTAGTTCATAGTTTTAAATCCTTTAAAACATAATTCTCTTTAAACGTTTTGAGAAACCTATGTCTTATAAGTGAGTAGGTATTCTTGTTTATAATCAATCTTATTAAGCGACCATGATCTAGGAAATGTAATATCATTTTGTCTCATCTTAGCTTCATGCGGATGGAGGTTTCTCCGGTTTTAATAATACTTCTTTAGTCAATACATTTTCCTTTTATTAACGTGCGGTGGTTTGTCGATACACATTCGATTTACGAAATCGGTAAAACATTCTTAAGCCGTTATACCTAACTTCCGTAAAGCTAGTATAACTCTTAAGCTTTCAAAACCAAGTAATACTCATTCTTTCAAAGCGATTCATAGATCTTTTGAAATGCTTCAAGTTCTTTATTAACACATATCAAGCCGCTTATTATTCAAATCGATTACTTTTTAAAACCCACAAAGTATGTGCTTATCCACATAAAGCTATTATAACCAACTTCCCATAAAGCCGTTATAACACTTTATGTTTTAAATCAATCAAATACATTTAGCACGTACATCTACCGTACTACATAGTTCACACATATCATGCTAGAAGAGATAGGAAGAGGTCCACATACCTCGCGACGATTGTCGACTAATAGCAAAACGCTCAGTACCTCAAACCGCGGCTACTCCTTAAGCCAAGTGGATCACTCCACACGTAGTACTACAACCTATAGAGGCCACAAAGCGCCTATTAATACCTTTAGATCGGCGTAGAATATTCTGAGAAAATTGGAAGACCTCCCACATGGCGGCGTAAATCTCCTCTATCGGTGGCTACCAAGCCAACCAGGGTTAACACGTCGACGGACGTGTACAATTCTACTACAGCAATGCTACACAAGTCTCATGTCTGATCTATGTAATTCTGATTCGGTTCTCTTATTTAAATTGGGCTTAAGTCGCAAGACATTGCGTAAGTATTATTCGAGCTTAAGTCAAAAGACATTGCCGCACAATTATAATGTTCAGTTCTATATATAGTATACTTCAACTATAAATTCCTACAACATGTAATTTCCAATTACAATGAAGGTCAAGAATGTTTACCTCGATAAGCCCAAAATTATCCGAGTTTATACGTCGTTCTGAACAAGGTTTAGCTCTACTCGTGCGCTCCAAACGCTCCAAGAAACCCTTAGAAGTGTCTACACAACTTCTACTTAATACTTCAACTACGGGTGAAGATTTTTCCTTAGGGTTTAGTTTAGTGGCTAAAGGAAAGTATAATAGTATTTTAAGCCAGATAAGTATAACCTTGGAAAGTACAACAAGGTATTTGGGCTAAAGTATTTTGGACAGTATAACAATACTAGGAGAGTATTTCTATACCTCAAAGGGGTATTATCTGAAAACAACTAGGCTAGGGGTACTTTCGGCGAGGGCCTTCTCAAGGGGAGGGGTGTGGCGGACGACTACTCTGAGGAGAGGGGAGGAGATTTCAAGACTTAGGCACATTTTTGGATGAAGAACTCTTCAAGCTTAGGGGGGTATTTATAGGTCAAGCCATGGCCAACCAATGGCCAAGATGAAGACAAGTGTGGTGCAAGTGTAGGGTTAGATTTCCACCATGTGTACCTTATCCATCTACCACAACTTGCACAAAAAAATCCTACCAACTAAAGCCCTCTTTTCGTCCACCATTGCCGCCCATTTGTTCCAATGTGAGGTGACACATGTCACCCTCCGTTGGTCCACAATGTTTTCTCTCGGAAAAATCCGCAAAAATTATAAATGACATAGCGGAATTTTCCCAACAAAAGTCGTGAAACGTTTCATGAAAAACGACTCTAATCGGGTGTTGTGTACAAATTTGAAACTTGCCTAACTTAAGGCTCAAATTTTCTACGTCGTCCTCGTACATACTCGAAAATACGAGGGTATAACAAGATGTAAGCATATCTCAATAGAAAAATCTCGGAAAAGATAGTTTTGGGTTAGTCATGGCGAAAACCTAGTTGTCTTTCTAGGTTTTGTTTGGAAGTTTGAAGGAAATTTGTTGGTGTTGTTCTAAGGGTCTCAAGTAGCGGATTAGGCGTCTTGAAGAGGCTCTAAGTTGCTAAGGAGCGACTTCGGATTTGGAGTTGGATTAAGATTCGTTGAGGTATAATCTCGTCTCTTAAAAGTGTTACAAGATTGTTTATATTGTTGTTAGCTTTACTTGTTGCTATCATGAAGTATAGGTGTTGGAGTTTATAAGTATTATGGATTGCTTGTAGCCTTAAAAATCCGAAATGTAATGTAAGCCATGTGAAGTTGGATTACAATTTGGCCGTTTACTAGAATCGTCGCATGTTACTTACTTGAAGATTATAGTAGTATAATCAATTGCGACTTAATATCATGTTATGCTAACAATTTGGATTGAAATGGAAATTGAATAAGAATTGGTATTGTTGTACTCAATATGGCCGAAATTGGACTAGTAGTTGTATTAGTTTGATATCTATTGTGGGGCGGAATTTTACACGTGTAGTAGGCGTGTAATCCCCTATTGTTGATTGCATTGATTGGGCCTTAAATGTGGCGTGTTTGGTTATTGTTTTCGGCCTTGCAAAAGGTGGCAAAGTAAGTAAAAACAAAGGAGGTGCTGTCCGATTTTCCGTAGAATTTAGTGACCTTACACTTGTAATATTCTACGTTTGAAGTAAGACGTTAATAGACGTATTTTGGATATTATAGGTTGACATACTACGGGCGGGATATTGTACTTGGCAAGTGGTTTGACCCGAAAAGGTATGTAGAACTTTTCCTATCTTTTGAGCATGACTAGTTGTACGTATATAGTACGGTAGACGTACAAGACCTTGATATCCTTTACTAGTTTTATGAATAGACAAGTCGGGTGAGTTAGGAGATTAACTCACTTCTTTGAAAGTATAAAGGATGTCTTAAGTTTTATTAATGTTAAGGGACTTGAAGAGTTTTAAAGTATGTGATACTTGTTCCGTTTTAAACGTATAAGTCCCTTGGATAGGAAATTGTATTTGGCTAAGGTATAAAGTGAATATAACGACTTTATGGGAAGTTGGTTATATTTGCTTTATGGAAAGATAAATGACTTGATTTTAATGAAAAGACAATTTGATTTTAAGGCATCAATTGCCTAAGGTTATATAATAAAAGGAGTCACTTGATTTAGAAACCTAACTTTATTTCTAAAGGTATTGTGACTTGTCTTGAAAAGTAATTTTGACTTGATACTACGGTTAATAGTATCTTGGAAGTTTTATATAAAAATGAGTCATTTTTAAAAGATTAGAAGTACGTAGTACTTTGGGTTAAACTCCCGGATTTATTATAACATATTAGTGCCTTAAGTAAACTAAAATGAGAGTGTAGATGAATAAGACTAATAAGAAGTTAGGGGGATTTCTAACTTGCTTATTTATTGTTTGACGGCCGGTTGAGATAGGGTAAGAGTATAAGTGAGGGGTAAACCCCCAAGACGCTATACCACCTTCTCCAGGGTAAGAGTATAAATGAGGGGTAAACCCCCAAGACGTTATACCACCTGCTTTACCACCTTCTCCAGGATAAGAGTATAAATGAGGGGTAAACCCCCAAGACGTTATACCACCTGCCTCAGGGTAAGAGTATAAATGAGGGGAAAACCCCCAAGACATTACACCACCTGTTTCTATGGGTTCGCTACCCATGATTTGATCGTGAGTCTCCTATTTTTATGTTGTACGTATACTCTTGGATTACTCTCATTGTTAGTAAGGCACTGTGTAATGTAATTTTATTATCATACATGACTCCGGCTTTGTTTTAAAACTTATGATGTAATTTACAGTATTTTCCAGTTTTACATACTTAGTACCTATGTGTCTTGACCCCTTCCTCGGCTGCGTTAAATCTGCGAGAAAGGGTAAGCAGGTGGTAGGTCCTCATTCTTAGGATCACTTATCAGACGTCAGAAGCTCTATTTCTCCGGAGGCTTGTATCTTTTGGTACAGTCTTTCCCTGATGTTGTAGATTTATGTACATTCAGGGGTATGGCGGGGCCCTGTCCATACGATTGTTATTCTAAGTGCGTATTCACATATGTGGTTGGGTGTAAGCGAGTTATGCAGTTGTACTTTTGATTATGTTTATATTATGAAAGACGGCCTTATCGGCTGCTTTGTGATGTTTATTGTTTACACGTGTGTTTATGTTGTGTATGTTCATTTGCTATTCTCGATGTATACGAGCAGGTGCGTGTAGGGCACCAGTCGCGGCCCGGGGTCGGGTCGTGACAAGCCGGTGGTGGATCCTCGTTCATAGGATCACTGTTCCGGTGTCAGAAGCTCCATTCCTCCGGAAGCTTGTTTGTGTCACGACACTATCCCGGGCCCGTGACTGGTGCCTTACCCCGGGCACCCTAGTGATACAACATCAGAGAAAATCAGCGGAAATAAAAACTTAAACATGAAATAAGAGATATGATAATAACACAGGCCAACCAAAACGGTTGCCTTCTTGCATATATACGGAAATTGAACAGTTACATCCTTTACCACCCTGCCCACAACAGTACTATAGACCTCTAAGAATGTAACTACGACTATGACGGGATAGGGCCCCGCCATACCCCTGAATGTACAAGAACCTACAACTCAGGGAAACATACCAAAAGATAAGCCTCCAGAGAAACGGAGCTTCCTAATCTGTTGTGATCCTGGGAGCGAGGATCAACAACCGATGTACCTCTACTGCGGCGTGAGCGGCCGAAGAGGTCGATCTGAGTACCAAGTATGTGGCGAAAATCAGTAAATGAAATCACAACAGTCTAAATAAAACAGGAGACATGTATGATATCCAGGCTATAGTTCACAACATAAAAACAGTCATGTCAAGTCAGGGACTCACACCCTCAAAGTCATCACTCAAATATAACCCGGGAATTTAACCCTGGCGACGCGTGCCGGCATCTTACCTCGGTATAAGCATGGCCATGGAACCATCCTAATGGAAGCATACCCGTGGGCCACCCATCGTGTCAGTATGTCCAAAGCAAATAACAAGATAACACTCCTAATGGAAGCATACCCGTGGGCCACCCATCGTGTCAGTATGTCCAAAGCAAATAACAAGATAACACTCCTAATGGAAGCATACGTGGGCCACCCATCGTGTCGGTATGTCCAAAGTAAATAACAATATAACACTCCAATGGAAGCATACGTGGGTCACCCATCGTGTCGGTATGTCCAAAGTAAATAACAAGATAACACTCACAATGGAAGCGTACGTGGGCCACCCGTGTCGGTATTCAAAGGATCGATATAGTGGAAGCATACGGTGGGCCACCCATCGTGTCGGTATGTCCATCAATCAACGGATAGCCTCGGCGAGAGAGCGGTAGACGTAAATACAACACTTGCACAATAAAGGCTATCACAACAAGCATAGGCAAGTTCAACATACTCGTAGACTTCCATGTTATTACAACAAATCCGGATTTTTACCCCCAATTTACTCGTATGTTAAATTCTTTTAAAAGATCCATTTCTTTTAAAAAGGTCACCCGATCTGCGTATTATCAAAATAGAGTGACTAATATTTTAAGTAAACCAAAACAACTTCCATACTTTCTTTTAAACCAATTTAAGACAAAACCATGCCTTTCTTTTAAACCAAAACTCTTGATTTCTTAAGTCTCTTTTTCCTTTAGAAATTCAGTTCCTTACTTTGGAAATTTAAGAAAATTAATGCTTGTTTATAATGATTCTTATTACAGCAGCCATGATCTATGAAATGTAATACAATTTTGTCTTATCTTATCTTCTATGCAGATGGAGGTTTCTACTGGTTTTAATAGTAATTAATTAGTCAATACATTTTCATTTATTAACGCTGCAGTGGTTTGTTCGATACTTATTCTCATTTCCGAAATCAATATAATATTATTCCTTTTAAAACCCAATTACTCATTTCTCATAAAAGTGGTTTCACCACTGTTTAACACAAACCAAGTCCTTAATATTTCACATCAAGTCATTTATAAGTCAAGTCTCTTATCTTTTAAAAACCACAACCCATTTCTTTACCTACATAAAGTTGTTATAGCAAACTTCCCATAAAGCCGTTATAACACTTTATGTTTTAAACCAACCAAATTTGTTTAGCACACGTACGTCTACCGTACTACATAGTTCACACAATCATGCTAGAAAAGATAGGAAGAGGTTCACATACCTCGCGACGATTATCGACAATAAGCAAATTGCTCCAAGTACTACAACATTGTTAGTCTTTTCCACCCTTCAAGTAGAATACGCTACTCGTAGTATTTCCACCTATAAGGCCACAAAACGGCTATTAACTTCTAGATCCCTTCGTGAAATATTCTTAAATACACGGTTCCATATTCTACAGAAAATTCGGCAAGACCTCCCCCGTAACCACAACTCTCTCCTCTACTCGGGCCGCTACTGTGCCAACAACTCCAGGATTACACGTTCGGGGCGTGTTGGTGCCTTACCCGGGCACCCAAGTAGTCATACATCAGAGTAATCAGCGGAATAAAAAAAAACAAGACATAAACAATTGTAAATGAGACACATTTCATCTGAGAAAAGGGCGCCTTTCGGCATATATATATATAAACCAAAATCTGGCAGTTTACATCCCAACTGTACAATAGGACTACAGACCTCTAAGGAAGTAAACAACTATGGCGGGACAGGGCCCCGCCATACCCTGAATGTACAAAACTATCTACACTACAGGGCGATCATACACAAAGTCGAGCCTCGGAGAAGGTGGAGCTCACGACACCAAAGCAAAAATCCTAAGGATGCGGATCTAGCGGTGCTTTCCACCTGCGGCATGAGCGGCCCGAAGAGTCGATTACAACGGTACTAAGTATGTGAAACTGTAAAGTACTTAAATGAAATCATATCATTTTAAAACCAATTTTACAAATATGCGAAACAACGATGTAACGCGCATAGTGCACATCATAAACAAGAGCAACAATAGGTAAATGAATGAGTCTTTTCTAGGTGCGAATGATCGAAGCAGGCCAATCGCCCATAGTATCATTATGCATGCCTAATCACGGACTCAGTAGTCGCATAGGCCACCTAGGCGCGTGAGGTATTCCTCGCATCGAGGGTAGCTATTCCCCGGAATCGTCCTAGACTCGTAGTCCATATGGCCACATAGACCGCATGAGGTATAACCCCGCACACTAACCTGGAACTCTCGTAGCTCCGCATAGGTCCCCTGGACCCGCATGAGGTATTCTCGAATCATGGTCCTGCATGCTGAGTCTACCCGCGTCGGAGGCGACAACCCCGATATCATGTCAGAGGTGAGTGATATAACGACTTACGTTAAACAACATAAGCACAAATAAGAATAACCTCTTTACAAACGTTACAAGATACTAACACACATAGCATCACAATATGTCTACTCAACAAACCATCTTCTTGTACTTTCCAAATCAATACAAGTCTTTTATAAACATACAAGTAAACTGTTCCTTTTATCTTCCTTAAGTCGTTATTCCTAACTTCCCATAAAGCTAGTATAACTCTTTAAGCTTTTGTTTTAAAAACAAATATTCTTCTTCTTTCAAAAATGATTTATAATTCTTTTGAAAGACTTCAAGATTCTTATTATTAGGGCTTAAGTCAAAAGACATTGCGGTAAAACTATGTTCGATTAACACACGTCGTCTCAAGTACTATATATATATTTTAAAATATCATGCTCAAGAGTATAGGAAGAATCACATACCTTCCGTGAAATCCACCTGCCAAGTCGAATATGTCGCGCAGAGTATCGACCTATAATAGTCAAATACGTCTATCAACGTCTAGACTACTCTGTAGAAAGTTCTAAGCAGAGGGTTCTTAATTCTACGGAAAATCGGGCAGCACTTCCCTACTCGGTAAGCTATACAAGTCTACTGTAAATACAGTCCTATGTAAGTACAGTTCAATCTTCTTTAAATCTTCTGATGTGATTATAGTTCAATTCTATTCTTTAATATCCTTCTATGTATTTTATACTAATTTCTATACATCTACAGTATGTATTCTCCAATTACAATAGAAGGATAAGATTATTTACCTCGATAAGCCCAATATTATCCAAGATATAAGTCGATCCTGAGCGAGGTTTAGCTCTGTCAGTGCGCTCAATCCGCTCCAAGAAACCCTTAGAAGTTTCTACACAACTTCTACTTTCTACTTCAACCAACTATGAAGTTTCTCTTAGGATGAAGGCAAGTGGAGGGCAAGTGGAGGGTGGGGATTCACCCAAGTGTCCTTATCCATCTACTACACAAAAATATCCTACCTAACCTTGACTTTGTGCAAGGACACAAACGCCCCCATGGCCGTCCAAATCCCGCCACTTGACGGTGACAAGTGTCACCCTCTCGTTGGTCCAAAATATTTCGTCTCTCGGAAAAATTCGCAAAAATTAGAAATGACATAGCCGTAATTTTCCCTTCGCAAGTTTTGTTAAACGTTTCATCGGAAAACGATTCTTTTAGTGAGTTGTGCACAAATTTGTCATAAGCCTTAACTTTAAGGTTGAACTTTTGTACGTACGCCCCCACGTACATACTCTGGAAATACGGGGTATAACATTCTCTCCTCCTTAGAAACATTCGTCCCGAATGTTCCTTCCCAAAACAGATAACGATAAAGTTCCTCATAACTTAAACAGTTTGCAAAATGCCACATACGGCCACAAAACAACACTTAGGCATATATGACAATGAAAATTTACAAGTAGGAAAGTGAGTTACCTGGAGGTGTGGGGAATAGGTGAGGATACTTCTGTCTCATGTCCTCCTCAGCTTCCCACGTCATCTCCTCCCTGAGCTCGTTCCGCCACAAGACTTTGACGGAAGCCACGTCCTTGGTCCGCAGACGCCTAACCTGACGATCGATTATCGCTATGGGAATCTCCTCATAGGATAACCCCTCAGTCACCTGGACATCGTCAATCGGGTGTACCCTAGATGGATCCCTGATACATCTCCTCGGCGATAAACGTGAAAAATCGGATGCACCGCCTCGGATCGGACGGCAGATCCAACTCGTAGTCAATCTTGCCTACCCTGCGGACAATCTGATAGGGCCCAATGTACCTTGGGCTGAGTTTCCCCTTCTTCCCGAACCTCATCACACCCTTCATGGGTGACACCTTCAGGAAAACCCAATCATCAACCTCAAACTCTAGATGCCGACGATGATCTGCGTATGACTTACATCGACTCGAGTGTCGTCGCCGCTCTGGATAAGCTTCACCTTATCCGCACTTTGCACCAAATCTGGTCCCACTAGCGCACCTCGCCCACGTCAAACCGACTATCGGCGATCTGCACTTCCTCCCATACAAGGCCTCATAAGGCGCCATCCGAATCTTTGGAGTGGTAGCTATTATTATACGCAAACTCAACTAGAGGCAAATGATCCTCGGCTACCCACGAAGTCAATAACACGGGCTCGCAGCATATCCTCGAAGTGCGGATAGTGCGCTCGGCTGTCCGTCTCTCGTGGATGGAATGCGATACTCGAGCTCACTGCGTCCCTAAACCTTACGGAAAGACCTCAGAAGTTAGCCGTGCGGGCTCATCATGCGATATGATCGAAATAGGGACTCCATGCGATCGGCGATCTCTCGGATGTAAAGTCCGCATAATCCTCAGAAAAAGTCGTCTGACGGGAAGAAAGTGGGCTGATTTCGTCGACTGTCGGCGATAACCCATATAGAATCATGTCTCCTCCGAGTGCGAGGTAATCCCGTGATAAAGTCCATGTTGATCACCTCCACTTCCAGTCGGGATCTCTATCAATGCGCAACAAACCACGGGCCTGCGGTGCTCTATCTTCACTGCTTGACAATACGGGCCGAGCTACAAACTCGCAACGTCCTCTTCAAGCCATCCCACCAATACGGATCTAAGGTCGTGGTACATCTTGGTCGACCACGGATGGATAGTAACGCGCGCCGTGTGCTTCCCTAGAACTCTTGCCAAGTCCCGCAATATCCGGAACACAACACGCCCTCAAACCTTAGCACCCCATCGGTGCTACCTCAGGACCGCCTCTCACGAAGAGCCGTATCACGGTGCAGTGTTAAGCTGGATCCTCAGCTGTTGCCTCTTCACCTCCTCGGCGATGGAAGACTCGGCAACCTCTCGAACTCGAACCCCACTGCTATCAGAATCAATCAGTCGGACTCCAAGGCTCGCTAACTGGTGTAACTCGCGGACCATGGCTCTCCTCTCTGTCTGCACATCTGATAGACTCCCCATCGACCTACGACTAAGAGCATCTGCCACAACATTGGCCTTCCCTGGGTGGTACAGGATGTCGACATCGTAATCCTTGAGCAGCTCTAACCACCGTCTCGCCGTAAGTTCAGCTCCTCCGGTGAAGATATCTTGGAGGCTCTTGTGTGCGTATAAATATCCACATGAACCCCATACAAATAGTGCCTCAGATCTTGGCGTGAATCACCGCTGCCAACTCCAAATCATGGGTGGGGTAGTTCCTCTCATGCTTCTTAAGCTGTCGGGATGCGTACGCTATAACCTTGCCCTGCTGCATCAACACACATCCCAACCCGATGCCTGACGCATCATAATACACGACATAACCATGCGGACCTGCGGAAGAGTAAGAAGCAGGGCGATCGTCGGTCTCTCGCAAGAATCGGAAACCACGCCACACGCATCATTCCACGAAACATAGCTACCTTCGAGTCGGCCTAGTCGGTGGTGCGAGAGATAAAGCAAACTTCTACGAACCGCCGATAATAACTGCAAGGCCCGAGCGCAACCTGCGCCGGAGTAGTAGGTCTAGGCCAACTCGATCGCCTCGATCTTGGCCGTATCCACCCGAATACCATCGGCCCCTACAATGTGCCCAAGAAAAGCCACTGATTCAACCAAAACTCACATTTGGAAAACTTGGCGTACAACTGCTGGACCTGGAGAACTCTCAGCACAGTCCTCAAATGCTCCGCATGCTCCTGCTCTGAGCGAGAATAAACCAAGATGTCATCAATGAACAATATAACAAACTTTTCCAAAAATGGTTTGAACACTCGTTTCATCAAATAAATGAATACCGCGGAGCATTTGTCAACCGAAAGACATAACCACGAACTCATAGTGCGTCTGAGATGCGGAATGCGATCTAGGGACATCCGTCTCTCGACTACTGATGATAGCCCGATGCAGATCAATCTTGGAAAAACATCTCGCACCACTGGCGATCGAACAAATCATCAATCACAGGAAGGGGTATTCGTTCTTAATGGTCACCTTGTTCACCGCTTGTCATCAACACCATGCGCAGCGTCCGTCCTTCTTCTTCACGAACAATCTGGCGCTCCCAGAGAGAAACACTAGGCTGATGAAGCCCTTCTCCGGCAAATCTCGGTGGTCCTTCAACTCTCTCAACTCGGCGGTGCCATTACGTATGGCGGAATGGAAATAGGCGAGTGTCCGCAACACATCTATACAAAACTCAATCTCCTCGGGAGGATACGAAGGTCGTGCGGAAACACATCCGGAACTCTCGACTCTGGGCCGGTGAAAATCTGTACCGCGACCTCGATTATCAAACACCGAATGAGATGGTAGATATACCCTTCGCACCATCTTCCTAGCCTTGAGGTAGGAAATAAACCTACCGCCGGCGTCTGATGTTCCTCCCACTCAACAATGGCTCGCCGAAGCTGGAACCGTACCACTCTCTCCATGCAGTCTACATTGGCGTAGAAAAAAGCTAGCCAATCCATACCCATGATCACATCGAAATCAGTCATATCCAACTCTATCACGTCGGCTAGGTCCGGCATTGCATATGGTCATGGACAAGCCCTATATACGCCGAGCTACCGAATCACCCGGCTGGCGTAGCTACCTCGAAAGGGTCTATGGACTCGTGCTCTATCCCTATCCTACTAGCAATAAGGGAGATATATGGGGAGTAGAACCGGATCAATCAAGGCATACACGTCCAACAGAAACGATAAAGTACTGTGCGACATCAGGTGAGGCCTCCTGGTCCTGCCGGCTGGACAAGGCATAAATGCGGTTCTGAGGACCGCTAGAACTGGGACCCGCGCCACGACCTCTGCCGCGACCTGCTGGCCCATGAGTACCTTGCCCTCCGGGGCGAGTAACTGTAGGAGACGAAGAAGACCCGGCGAAAGAACCTGTAGGCTGACCCCTACCACCCGCGCTGCTCCTAGTCGGACAGTCTCTCGCAAAGTGGCCCTGCTGGCCACAAGTGTAGCAACCTCCTGAAGTAGGACCACAACTCCCGAGATGGGATCTACCGCATCGGCCACACTGAGGGGGGTGGTCTCGATCGGTTAGCACCTCTGCTACCCCGAAGTCCAAGTCTGGGACCACGACCACCGAATACTCGGTGTCTTCGAAGACGGAGCAGGAGTGCTCTGAGCTGGCTGTGGTGCAAATCTAGACTGCTGCTGAGGCCGTCCACCCCGATAGCTACCAAAAGACCCTGCCGTCCTGGTCTTCTTCTGCTGCTGTCTGTCAACCCGTCGGCCTCTACGCTCCTCGCATCCAAGTGCGTGAGCCTGCATGCGGGTAATGTCCATGCTCGTGAAGAGCCACACCCGCACAAGACTCGGCCATATAATCATCTAGCCCGGTGACGTAGCGATGCACCCTGTCCTCCATATCTGCTACCAACGCAGGGACATATCGAGCCAACGAATCGAACTCAACGTTGTACTCCCTAACTGTGCGTCCTCTCTGTCTCAGCAACAAAAATCTGTCGGCCCGTGCCCTCCTCATCTGTGGAGGCAAGAAGTGAGTGAGAAAGGCCTCCGAGAACTCGTCCCAAGTAGCTGGGGACGCGTGCTCTCCCCGGGATAACTCCCACGAATCGAACCAATCGACTGCGGTATCACGCAGCCTATGTGAACCGAAGATCACGGACTCGGTCTCTGAAGCCTTGATCACTCGCATGATCCTCTGCAACTGACGGATGAACTCCTGCGGATCATCCTCAGGCCTCGACCCGTAGAACTCTGGCGGGCTACAACTCAGAAAATCCCGTAGCCGCAAACCTCGATCTCGGTGAACGCAGTATCTTCTGAGCTGGAACTTCGCATCCACCTATCTCATGTTCGCCACGATCACGCCGAATCGGGCCATCTTCAGAACCCATCTCATCCGCTCCGGCCGTGGAACCGAGGTGCAGTCTCGGGTCTCATCACCACCGCTGCGCCTAAACCTGTTGGGGCCGGCGTCGTGGAACTCGCCGCCTCGTATAGATCGGGCACGAGCCTCGTGACTCTCGGTGTCCTACTAGTAGCTCTCGCCGCTTGCCCTTCTCGGGCGGGTTGCCTACGTGGAGGCATAATCATGTAAAAGGAATACGTTAGAGGGGTCCAACTTATAACACAACTCTAAGGCACGATCTCAGAGTGAGAAGAATGGAAACCAATCCTAAATATCCTATAGCCTCATGATTATTGGTGTGGTGCACAACACACCGATAATCAAGACTCTACTAGATACGGTCTGTAGACACCTTCCGAGGATTAACTGCTCTGATACCACTATTGTCACGACTCGTTCTGGGGCCCGTGACTGGTGCCTTACCCGGGCACCCAAGTAGTCATACATCAGAGTAATCAGCGGAATAAAAAAAAACAAGACATGAAACAATTGTAAATGAGACACATTTCATCTGAGAAAAGGGCGCCTTTCGGCATATATATATATAAACCAAAATCTGGCAGTTTACATCCCAACTGTACAATAGGACTACTGCACTTAAGGAAGTAAACAACTATGGCGGGCGGGCCCCGCCATACTGAATGTACAAAACTATCTACACAACAGGGAGATCATACCCAAAAGTCGAGCCTCCGGAGAAGGTGGAGCTCCTGACACCAAAGCAAAAGATCCTAAGGATGCGGATCTAGTGTTACACCCCGTAATTGCAGGACATGTTTTAAGAACATAAGTAAGAACTCACAAGTGTTAAGATTTGAGACTTGTAAATTTATCGGAATTATGAAATTGTCGGAAAACGTAGTTGTTGACGAATGGGAGGGCGACACGTGTCACCCCCCCTTAGCAATGCCTTGGACGAAATGGCATGGCCAATATGGTCATTTACCATAAGTCTTGGATGACTAAAGTCTTGCAAGTTGTGGCTTGACAATCTTGACTAAGTCAATGGTCAATAAGTCTTGATTATTGCTAAGAGTTTATCCAAGCCAACCATTTGGATGCATCTTAACCCTCCATGACCCTTTATATTACTACTAGTAGCACTACTTGTGCCAACACTTAGCTAAATTTCACACAAATTGGATGAACATAGAGCAAAGCTCTCGGGTTCAATAGCAAGAAAAAAGAAAAATCTTTGTTCCTTGTTCTTTTAGCTCCCCACTTTAAACCAAGGTTCTTAGGTATATTGTAAACACGTCTCAATAGAAAAATCTTGGAAAAAGATTGTTTTCGGGTTAGTCGCAAAACGAAAACCTAATGGTCTTTCTAGGTTTTGTTTGGAGATTTGAAGGATAATTGTTGGTGTTGTTCTAAGGGTCTCAACAAGCGGATCGAAGTGTCTTGGAGAGGCTCTAAACTACTAGGAGCGACTTCGGATTTGGAATTGGATTAAGAATCGTTAAGGTATAATCTTGTCTTTTAAAGGTGTTACAAGATTATATAATTTTATTGTTGTTGTTAGCTTTACTTGTTGCTAGCATGAAGTTGATATGTTGAAGTTATACGTATTATGATTGCTTGTAGCTAAATCCAAAATGTTATACAAGCCACTTGAAATTTGGATACTAATTGGTCGTTTATTAGAAATCGTCGCATGTTATTTACTTGAAGATTATGGTTGTTATAATCAAATGCGACTTGATATCATGTTATGCTACCAATTTGGATTGAAATGGAAATTGGTTAAGAGTTGGTATTGTTGAACTCAAGGTGGCCGATTTTGGACTTGTAGTCGTATTAGTTTGTCATTCGTTTGTATTGGACTACCTTCTATATTGTTGTGAGCCAATTGGGGTTGTTTGGTTATTGTATTCGGCCTTGAAAAAGGTGGCAAAGTAAGTAAAAACAAAGGAGGTGCTGTCCGATTTTCCGTAGAAAATGGAGACTTTACACTTATAATATTTTACATTTGAAGTAAGGCGTTAATAGACGTATTGTGAATATTATAGGTTGATATACTACGGGCGGGACTTTGTACTTAGCAAGTGGTTTGACCCGACAAGGTATGTAGAACTTTTCCTATCTTTGAGCATGACTAGTTTCACGTATATAGTATTTGAGACGACAAGACTTTGACATTCTTTACTTGTTTTATGAAATGCCAAGTCGGGTGAGTTAGAGATTAACTCACCTTTGAGAATATTAAAGATGTCTTAAGTCTTGTTAAAGATAAGGGACTTGAAGAATTTTAAAGTATGTGATACTTGTGTCGTTTTAAAAACGTATAAGTCCCTTGGATAGGAAATTGTACATGACTAAGGTATAAAGTGAATATAACGACTTTATGGGGATTTGGTTATATTGACTTTAGGGAAAGATAAATGACTTGATTTAATGGAAGGCAATTCGATTTTAAGGCATCGATTGCCTAAGGTTTTATAAGACATGAGTCACTTGATTTAGAAGCCTAATTTTTATTTCTAAAAGTATGGTGACTTGTCTTGAAAAGAAATTGTAACTTGATACTACGGTTATTAGTATCTTGGAAGTTTTATAATGAAATGAGTCATTTTAAAAGAATAGAAGTACGTAGTACTTTGGGTTAAATTTCCGGATTTTTATAAAAGACATGTTAGTGCCTTAAGTGAACTAAAATGAGAGTGTATATGAACAAGAATAGTAAGAAGTTAGGGGATTTCTTAACTTGCTTATATATTGTATGATAAGCCGATAGAGCTTATGTTATGTGTGATAGCCGGATTTGGGCTAGTGATATATTATTCGTTGCGGGGTCATTCCCCGGGATTGTGGCATTGTATATTTCCGTGGATTCGCTAACCACAATGCGAGGAATACCTCATGCGAGTCCGTAAGGGCTTATGCGGGTGAAATAGTCCCATGCGGGCGGGTCCAGCCTATGCGAGGAATACCTCATGCGAGTCTGTAAGGGCTTATGCGGGTGAAATAGTCTCATGCGAGGAATACCTCACGTAGGTCCACTGGACCTATGCGGGTGAAATAGTCCCAGGAGTAGGATTCCAATCCTATTTTTCGTTGTAAGTATACACCTATTTTTACTCTCATTGTTAGTAAGGCACTGTGTACTGTAATTTGTTATCATACATGTCTCCGGCTTTCTTTTAAACTTATGTTGTAATTACAGTACTTTCCAGTTTTACATACTTAGTACATATTGTGTAATCGAATTTCTTCGGGCCGCTGCTCACGCCGCAGTGGCGGTAAGGTTGCGGATCCACACTCTTAGGATCACTTATCAGACGTCGGAAGCTCCATTCTCCGGAGGCTTGTCTTTCTTTTAGTACGATCTTTTCGATGTTGTAGATTATGTACATTCGTGGGTATGGCGGCACCGTCCCGCCACGCTTGTTATTCCTGAGGTCCGTATTCACATATGTGGTTGTAAGAACCGAGTTGTAAAGTTGTACTTTGACTTTGTTTATATTATGGAAGCGCGCTTATCGCCAGCCTTTGTGTTGTTATATTATTTACACCTGTGTTTATGTTGTGTATGTTCCGCTGCTATTCTCTGATGTATACGAACAGGTGCCTGGTAGGCACCGCGCGGCCGGTCGGTCGTGACAAAAGTGGTATCGAGCGATTAGTCCTCGGAAAGTGTCTACGCACCGTGTCAGTAGAGTCTTGATTATCGGTGTGTTGTGCACCACATCTATAATCGTGAGGTCGCAGGACATTTAGGATTGGTTTCCATTCTTCTCTGCGAGATCGTGCATTAGAGCTGTCTTATTAGGTTGAATCCTCTCGACCTCTTCTTATGAAACACTATGCCTCCACGAAGCGACGAGCCCGAGGGCAAGGCGGCAGCGAGAGTCGCTAGCGGTACTCAGAGGTTACGTGCTCGAGCACGACTATGCACGAGGTAGTAAGCTGGTCGGCAAGTTCAGCCACGCCCAGCTTTAGAGGATTCGAGAGCGCGGAGCTCCAGAGGTTCCGATACTGCACCCTCCAGCCTCACCACCGAGTATAGAGACTATGGGGAGCGGATTCGGTTATTGACCAGTATAGTAGTCGGGCAGCGCCGACAGGAGCAGGCAGCCCACCCTAGAGCCGACAGTTTGCGGATTAGGGATTTTCTGGGATGTCATCCACCGAAGTTTTATGGTTCGAGGTCCGATGAGGATCCGCAGGAGTTCATTCGGCTACATGACCATGCAGTCCTTAGGGCTTCAGAGATGAGTGCATTACGCTAGCCTTCTACCGGTTGCGCGATATCATACCGAATCGTTTGAGTCGTGGTTGCTTTCGAGAGGTGATGATGCTCTTCCGGTGTTTGGGAGGAGTTTGCAGAGGCTTTCATGGATCACTTTTGCCTCCCGAGATGAGGAGAGCCGGCAGACGATTCTTGACCTTGAGGCGAGCGGGAGGACCGCTGCGAGTATAACTGAGTTTGACTCGCCGCATACGCGCATACTATTGTAGCTAGCATGGCGGATAGAGTTCATCGTTATGTAATGGGGCTAGACCGTCATATGATTACAACATGCTTGGGGGTGGCTCTTCAGCCCGGTATGGACATCGCCCGGATGCAGGCCTATGCACAGGGGATAGAGGATAGAGAGAGGGAGGACCAGATTGACGCAGCCACCAAGAGGCCGTGACATCGTGTCTCGTGGCGCTGAGGCGGGCGGCCTCAGCAGATCGGGTCCACTTTCCACCAAAGACGAGTGCTCCGTCATGGTTTTCTGGTAGGAGATCTGATCAGCAAGGTCATTCAGGAGCAGGTCAGGGCTCCAGGACTTCGAGGTTTCAGGGAGGCAGAGATCCTCGCCGATCGAGACCACCCACACCTCGGTGTGCTCGATGCGGTAGGTCTCACCCAGGCGATTGTCGTGTTCCTGCAGGAGGTTGTTACTCTTGTGGCCAGCTGGGCCATTTGAGGAGAGATTGTCCGTCTAGAGGCGGCATGGGTGGTACAGTGCAGCCGACAGGATCAGTTGTTGGGTCTTCCTCTCCTTCTGTGGTTATGCGCCCCGGAGGGCAGGGTACTCACGGATCGGCAGGCCGCGGTAGAGTTCGGGGTGGTGGTTCCAGTTCTAGCGGTCCGCAGAACCGCATATATTCATTAGCTTGACCTCCGTGATCGTGAGGCTTCCACGACGTCGCCACAGTACATTATTGATTTCATGTCGACGTTTATGCTTTGATAGATCCAGGTTCTACCTTGTCCTATGTGTCCCCTCTTATTGCGGGTAGAATCGGGATAGAGCCGGAGTCGATAGAGCCTTTTGAGGTAGCTACGCCAGTGGGTGATTCAGTGTTAGCTGAGCGGGTGTATAGAGGTTGTCCGGTATTTATCTACAATCGTCAGACCCTTGCAGACTTGATAGAGCTGGAGATGACAGATTTTGATGTCATTATGGGTATGGACTGGTTGGCTTCTTGTTATGCCAACGTTGACTGTAGGGACAGGTTGGTTCGGTTCAGTTTCTGGCGAGCGATTATCGAGTGGAGGGCAACACAAAGATCGCCGGCGGTAGGTTTATTTCTTACCTCAAGGCTAGGAAGATGGTGCGAAGGCGGGTACATCTATCATCCGTTCGTATTCGATACTGCAGGCCGAGGTGCGATTCTTGATCGATGCCGATGGTTAGGAGTTTCGGATGTGTTCCCGGATGATCTTGGGTATCCTCCCGAGAGGAGATCGAGTTTTGTATTGACACGTTGCCAGACACTCGACCTATTTCCATTCCGCCATACAGGATGGCACCTGCGGAGTTGAGGGAGCTGAAGGACCAGCTGAAAAATTTGCTGGAGAAAGGCTTTATCAGGCCTAGTGTATCTCCCTGGGGAGCGCCGGTGTTGTTTGTGAAGAAGAAGGATGGACGCCAGCGTATGTGTGTTGACTACAGCGGTGAATAAGGTAACCATTAAGAATAGTACCCTCCCGTGATTGATGATTTGTTTGACCAGTTGCAGGGTGCGAGGTGTTTCTCAAAGATATACCTACGGTCTGGTTATCATCAGGTTCGAGTTCGAGAGGCAGATATCCCAAAGACTGCATTCAGGACCCGGTATGGGCACTATGAGTTCAGGGTTATGTCTTTCGGCGACCAACGCTCCAATGGTATTTATGGATTTGATGAACCGGTGTTCAAGCCATTTTTGGATACATTTGTGATTGTATTCATTGATGATATCTGGTGTATTCACGGACGACAGAGCATACGCAGATCACTGAGGATCAGATTGGGATTCTCCGGAGCCGAAAGTTATTCGCCAAGTTCTCCAAGTGTGAGTTTTGGTTGGCCTCAGTGGCATTCCTGGGGCATATTATTGGGGCTGATGGTGTTCGCGTGGATACGACAAAGATTGAGGCAGTCAAGTATTGGCCGAGGCCTACTACTCCGACCGAGGTACGCAGCTTTCTTAGATCGGCGTTACTACCGTAGGTTTGTGGAAGCGATTTGCTTCGATTTCAAAGACCGCTGACTAGGTCGACTCGAAGCGCCAAGTTCCAGCCGATGAGGTCATGAAAGGTGGTTTTCGATTCTTTGAAGGAGAGGTTGACTACCCGATTCTTACTCTTCCCGAGGGGTTAGACGGTACATGATCTATTGTGATGCCTGCATCGGGCTAGGGTGTGTTTTGATGCAGCACGGCAAGGTTATAGCCTATGCTTCCCGGCAGTTACGGAAGCATGAGAGGAATTACCCTACCCATGACTTAGAGTTGGCCGCGGTTATTCATGCCTTGAAGATTTGGAGACACTATTTGTATGGGGTTCATGTGGATATTTATACAGACCACAAGAGCCTCCAGTATATCTTCAGGCAGAGGGAGCTGAACTTGAGACAGAGACGGTGGTTAGAGTTGCTGAAAGATTATGATGTTGATATTCTATACCATCCGGGGAAGGCCAACGTAGTTGCTGATGCCTTGAGTCGTAGGTCGATGGGGAGCCTATCAGAGGTACAGCCAGAGAGACAGGACATGGTCCGTCAGATCCACCAGTTAGCGAGCCTTGGGGTTCGATTGATTGATACCGACGATAGTGGAGTACGGGTTCGTGAGGTTGCCGAGTCTTCCATCGTTGATGAGGTGAAGAGGCGACAGTTTGAGGACCCAGTGTTGGTACGGTACCGTGATGCAGCTCTTCGGGAGGAGAAGAGTCTATTCGAGGTAGCGCCTGATGGGGTGCTGAGATTTGAGGGCCGGTTGTGTGTTCCCGATGTATCAGGACTTCGTCAGCAGATTCTGGGGGAGGCACACAGCGCTCGTTATTCTATTCATCCGGGGTCGACCAAGATGTACCATGACCTCAGATGTTTGTATTGGTGGGATGGCCTGAAGAGGGACGTGGCAGGTTTTGTTGCACAGTGTCCTAATTGCCAGCAGGTTAAGGTCGAGCACCAGAGGCCCAGTGGATTATTGCAGTCTATTGAGATTCCGACTTGGAAGTGGGAGATGATCAACATGGACTTTGTTACAGGGTTACCTCGTACTCAGAGGAAGTACGACTCCATTTGGGTTATTGTTGACAGGCTGACGAAATCAGCCCATTTCCTTCCAAATGACGACGCCACCGAGGACTATGCCAGATTGTACATCCGAGAGATAGTGAGGCTGCACGGTGTCCCGGTGTCGATTATATCTGATAGGGGAGCCCACATACCTAACTTCCGAGATCTTTCCGAATGGTCTAGGACACAGTGAGTCTCAAAGACAGATTTCATCCTCGATCGACGGGCAGCAGAGCGCATCTATCCGGACACTCGAGGATATCCGCGAGCTGCGTGATTGATTTCAGTGGTAGCTGGGAGGATCATTTGCCTCTCGTGGAGTTTGCTTATAATAACAGCTACCATTCCAGTATACAGATGGCGCCATACGAGGCTTTATATGGGCGGAAATGCAGGTCGCCGATCGGTTGGTTCGACGTGGGCGAGGTACAGTTAGTTGGCCTGCATTTGGTATACAGCCGTGGATAAGGTGAAGCTTATCCGGAGAGACCGCAGCTTCGAGTCGGCAGAAGTCGTATGCGGATAATCGGCGTCGACATTTGGAGTTTCAGGTAGACGATTGGGTCTTCTTGAAGGTGTCACCCATGAAGGGTGTGATGAGATTCGGTAAGAAGGGGAAACTCAGCCCAAGGTACATTGGGCCCTATCATATCGTTCGTAGAGTGGGCAAGGTTGCCTACGAGTTGGATCTGCCATCAGAGTTGGAGGCGGTACATCCGGTATTCCATGTTTCTATGTTGCGAAAGTGTATCGGTGATCCAGCGAGAGTTTTCCCTACTAGTGAGGTCCAGGTGACAGAGGGGTTATCGTATGAGGAGAGTCCCATAGCGATACTCGATCGCCAGGTCAGGCGACTGCGGACCAAGGATGTAGCTTCCGTCAAAGTCCTGTGGAGAAATGATAACCGAGAGGAGATGACTTGGGAAGCGGAGGAGGAAATGTTGAGGAGGTATCCTCACTTATTTCCTATACCTTCAGGTATTTCATTTTCCCTTACTTGTCAGGTTTTAATTGAAGTGTTTCTTTTGCTTAAATGTTTTTATGTGGCCATGAGTGGCATTTTTGGTATGTCGGGGCTGTGAAAGGAAACTATGTCGCTAATTGTAAGTGTGACTCCGAAAGAACATTCGGGGACGAATGTTTCTAAGGGGGGAAGAATGTTACACCCCGTAATTGCAGGACATGTTTTAAGAACATAAGTAAGAACTCACAAGTGTTAAGATTTGAGACTTGTAAATTTATCGGAATTATGAAATTGTCGGAAAACGTAAGTGTTGTGACGAATGGGAGGGCGACACGTGTCACCCCCTCTTAGCAATGCCTTGGACGAAATGGCATGGCCAATATGGTCATTTACCATAAGTCTTGGATGACTAAAGTCTTGCAAGTTGTGTCTTGACAATCTTGACTAAGTCGATGGTCAATAAGTCTTGATTATTGCTAAGAGTTTATCCAAGCCAACCATTTGGATGCATCTTAACCCTCCATGACCCTTTATATTACTACTAGTAGCACTACTTGTGCCAACACTTAGCTAAATTTCACACAAATTGGATGAACATAGAGCAAAGCTCTCGGGTTCAATAGCAAGAAAAAAGAAAAATCTTTGTTCCTTGTTCTTTTAGCTCCCCACTTTAAACCAAGGTTCTTAGGTATATTGTAAACACGTCTCAATAGAAATATCTTGGAAAAAGATTGTTTTCGGGTTAGTCGCAAAACGAAAACCTAATGGTCTTTCTAGGTTTTGTTTGGAGATTTGAAGGATAATTGTTGGTGTTGTTCTAAGGGTCTCAACAAGCTGATCGAAGTGTCTTGGAGAGGCTCTAAACTACTAGGAGCGACTTCGGATTTGGAATTGGATTAAGAATCGTTAAGGTATAATCTTGTCTTTTAAAGGTGTTACAAGATTATATAATTTTATTGTTGTTGTTAGCTTTACTTGTTGCTAGCATGAAGTTGATATGTTGAAGTTATACGTATTATGATTGCTTGTAGCTAAATCCGAAATGTTATACAAGCCACTTGAAATTTGGATACTAATTGGTCGTTTATTAGAAATCGTCGCATGTTATTTACTTGAAGATTATGGTTGTTATAATCAAATGCGACTTGATATCATGTTATGCTACCAATTTGGATTGAAATGGAAATTGGTTAAGAGTTGGTATTGTTGAACTCAAGGTGGCCGATTTTGGACTTGTAGTCGTATTAGTTTGTCATTCGTTTGTATTGGACTACCTTCTATATTGTTGTGAGCCAATTGGGGTTGTTTGGTTATTGTATTCGGCCTTGAAAAAGGTGGCAAAGTAAGTAAAAACAAAGGAGGTGCTGTCCGATTTTCCGTAGAAAATGGAGACTTTACACTTATAATATTTTACATTTGAAGTAAGGCGTTAATAGACGTATTGTGAATATTATAGGTTGATATACTACGGGCGGGACTTTGTACTTGGCAAGTGGTTTGACCCGACAAGGTATGTAGAACTTTTCCTATCTTTGAGCATGACTAGTTTCACATATATAGTACGGTAGACGTACAAGACTTTGACATTCTTTACTTGTTTTATGAAATGCCAAGTCGGGTGAGTTAGTAGATTAACTCACTCCTTTGAGAATATTAAAGATGTCTTAAGTCTTGTTAAAGATAAGGGACTTGAAGAATTTTAAAGTATGTGATACTTGTGTCGTTTTAAAAACGTATAAGTCCCTTGGATAGGAAATTGTACATGACTAAGGTATAAAGTGAATATAACGACTTTATGGGGAGTTGGTAATATTGACTTTAGGGAAAGATAAATGACTTGATTTAATGGAAGGCAATTCGATTTTAAGGCATCGATTGCCTAAGGTTTTATAAGACATGAGTCACTTGATTTAGAAGCCTAATTTTTATTTCTAAAAGTATGGTGACTTGTCTTGAAAAGAAATTGTAACTTGATACTACGGTTATTAGTATCTTGGAAGTTTTATAATGAAATGAGTCATTTTAAAAGAATAGAAGTACGTAGTACTTTGGGTTAAATTCCCGGATTTTTATAAATGACATGTTAGTGCCTTAAGTGAACTAAAATGAGAGTGTATATGAACAAGAATAGTAAGAAGTTAGGGGATTTCTTAACTTGCTTATATATTGTATGATAAGTCGATAGAGCTTATGTTATGTGTGATAGCCGGATTTGGGCTAGTGATATATTATTCGTTGCGGGGTTATTCCCCGGGATTGTGGCATTGTATATTTCCGTGGATTTGCTAACCACGATGCGAGGAATACCTCATGCGATTCCGTAAGGGCTTATGCGGGTGAAATAGTCCCATGCGGGCGTCCAAATTTATGCGAGGAATACCTCACGCGAGTCCGTAAGGGCTTATGCGGGTGAAATAATCCCATGCGAGGAATACCTCACGCAGTCCACCGACCTACGCGGTGAAATAGTCCCGTGAGTAGGATTCCAATCCTATTTTTCATTGTAAGTATACACCTATTTTTACTCTCATTGTTAGTAAGGCAATCGTGGTAATCGTAATTTGTTATCATACATGTCTCCCGCTTTCTTTTAAACTTATGTTGTAATTACGTACTTTCCGCTTTACATACTTAGTACATATCAGGTAATCGACTTTCTTGGGGCTGCGTCACGCCGCAGTGGGAAGCGGTAAGGTTGCGGATCCACACTCTTGGATCACTTATCGACGCCTAAGCTCCATTCTCCGAGGCTTGTCTTTTTTGGTACGCCTTTCCACGATGTTGTAGATTATGTACATTCAGGGGTATGGCGGGTCCCTGTCCCGACTAAGTTGTTATTCCTAGAGGAATGTATTCACATATGTGGTTGTGCTGTAAGATATGAGTTGTAAAGTTGTACTTTTGACTTTGTTTATATTATGGAAGCGCCTTATCGCCAGCTGTGTTGTTATATTGTTTACACCTATGTTTATGTTGTGTATGTTCCACGCTATTCTCCGATGTATACAACAGGGTGCCTGTAGGGCACCGCCGCGCCGGGTCGGTCGTGACATCTAGCACCGCTTCCCTTACTGCGGCATGAACGCAGCCCGGCGAGGTCGATAACAGTACTAAGTATGTGAAATCGTAAAGTACTTAAATGAAATCATATCATTTTAAAACCAACTTTACAAATACGCATTTAAAACAACGAATGTAATCGCACATAGTGTCACATCATAAACAAGAGCAACAATAGGTAAACTGTAACAGGTCTTTTCTAGGCTGCGAATGATCGAAGCAGGGCCAATCGCCCATAGTATCATTATGCATGCCTAATCCTGGACTCCCGTAGTCCGCATAGGCCACCTAGGCCCGCATGAGGTATTCCTCGCATCGAGGGTAGCTATTCCCCGGCATCGTCCTGGACTCGTAGTCCGCATGGCCACATAGACCGCATGAGGTATAACCCCGCACACAAACCTGGAACTCTCGTAGCTCCGCATAGGTCCCCTGGACCCGCATGAGGTATTCTCGAATCATGGTCCCAGACCGCCTGAGTCTACCCCGCATCGGAGGGCAGCTTAACCCCCGGTATCATGTCAAGAGGTGAGTGATATAACAGCTTACCGTTAAACAACATAAGCACAAATAAGAATAACCTCTTTACACAAACGTTACAAGATACTAACACACATAGCATCACAATATGTCTACTCAACAAACCATCTTACTGTACTTTCCAGAAATCAATACAAGTCTTTTATAAACACACAAGTAAACTGTTCCTTTTATCTTCCTTAAGTCGTTATTCCTAACTTCCCATAAAGCTAGTATAACTCTTTAAGCTTTTTGTTTTAAAAACAAATATTCTTCTTCTTTTAAAAATGATTTATAATTCTTTTGAAAGACTTCAAGATTCTTATTATTCAGGCTTAAGTCAAAAGACATTGCAGTAAAACTACGTTCAGTTAACACACGTACGTCTACCATACTATATATATATTTTAAAATATCATGCTCAAGAGTATAGGAAGAATCACATACCTTCTCGGCGAAATCCACCTGCCAAGTCGAATATGTCGCGCGCAGAGTATCGACCTATAATAGTCAAATACGTCTATCAACGTCTAGACTACTCTGTAGAAAGTTCTAAGCAGAGGGTTCTTAATTCTACGGAAAATCGGGCAAAGACTTCCCTACCCTAAGCTATACAAGTCTATCAGAAATACAAATTCTATGTAAGTACAGTTCAATCTTCTTTAAATCTTCTGATGTGATTATAGTTCAATTCTATTCTTTAATATCCTTCTATGTATTTTATACTAATTTCTATACATCTACAGTATGTATTCTCCAATTACAATAGAAGGATAAGATTATTTAACTCGATAAGCCCAATATTATCCAAGATATAAGTCGATCCTGAGCGAGGTTTAGCTCCTAATCGGTACGCTCCAATCCGCTCCAAGAAACCCTTAGATGTTTCTACACAACTTCTACTTTCTACTTCAACCAACTATGAAGTTTCTCTTAGGGTTTCGTTTAGTGACTATAGGAATTCAAGGTAGTATTTTCGGACTCTACGTATAGAGGTAACTTTGGAAATACTAAAAGATATACGGCTAGGGAATTTGAGGATAATAAAAATACTTGGAGGGTATTTCTACCAAGAGGGGGGTACTTTGGCCGAGGCTACAAGGAAAAGGGGAGGAGGGTGCTCGCTTAGCTCTTCAAGAGGGAAAGGGAGGCTTGACGAAAGCTCTAGAGGAAGGAGATTTCAAGACTTGGAAGAATGATTTGTGGATGAAGAACTCTTCATCAAGGGGGGGGGGGGGGGGGGGGTATTTATAGGGCTTTCAAGGGCTAGGATGAAGGCAAGTGGAGGGCAAGTGGAGGGTGGGGATTCACCCAAGTGTCCTTATCCATCTACTAGACAAAAATATCCTACCTAACCTTGACTTTGTGCAAGGCCACAAACGCCCCCATGGCCTTCCAAATCCCGCCACTTGAGGGTGATAAGTGTCACCCTCTCGTTGGTCCAAAATATTTCGTCTCTCGGAAAAATCCGCAAAAATTAGAAATGACATAGACGTAATTTTCCCTTCGCAAGTTTTGTTAAACGTTTCATCGGAAAACGATTCTTTTAGTGAGTTGTGCACAAATTCGTCCTATGCCTTAACTTTAAGGTTGAACTTTTGTACGTACGCCCCCACGTACATACTCTGGAAATACGGGGTATAACAACTTGTGTAGCTTAACGGGTAGGGAGGTGCTGCCCGATTATCCGTAAATAGAGAACCTATTGCTTAGAATATTCTACAGAGTAGTCTAGACGTTGATAGACTTGTATGACCGTTATAGGTTGAAGTACTGCGAGTAGCGTATTCTACTCGAAGGGTGGAAAAGGCTAGCAGGATTACAGTACTTTGGAGCTATTTGCTAATAGTCGATAATCGTCGCGAGGTATGTGATTCTTCCTATCCTCTTGAGCATGATATTTTAAAAGAATATATATAGTACGGTAGACGTACGTGTGTTAACTGAACGTGGTTTTACTTCGATGTCTTTTGACTTGAGTTTTAAATAATAAGAATCTTGAAGTATTTCAAAAGAATTAAGAATCATATTTGAAAGAAGAGTAATACTTGGTTTTGAAAACATAAGAGTTATACTAGCTTTATGGGAAGTTAGGTATAACGTCTTAAGAGAGATAAAGAGAATGGTTTATTGATTTTAGAAGTTAAGAGACTTGATCTCAAAAGATAAGAGGCTTGACTTAATTGAATTTATATGAATTTTGTTAAAAAGTGTGGAACCTCATTCGTGAGTAATGAGTACTTGGTTTTTAAAAGAATAATGTTTTATTGATTCGGAAATGAGAATAAGCATCGAACGAACCACTGCAGCGTTAATAAAGGAAAATGTATTGACAAATAAGTATTTATAATAAAACCAGTAGAAACCTCCATCCGCATGTAAGCTAAGATAAGACAAAATGGTATTACATTTCCTAGATCATGGCTGCTTTAATAAGATTGTTATAAACAAGAATAACCTACTCACACATAAGGCATATATTACTCAACTGTTTTTAAAAGAGAATTATGTTATTAAATGATTAAGACTATGAACTATGAAACCTTTCGAAAATAAGAAATGTGAATATTTGAAATTAGGCAAACTTGAACTTTTGGAAAAGAATGTTGTTACTTGACTTTAAGAAGGAAAGTGTTTTGGTTTAAAAAGAAGGGCATAATGTTACCTTAGTTGTTTTAAAAGGAAAATATGGTATTATCTTAATCTGTCTTAAAAGAGCGTTTAAATGTTATGACCACACGACACCGCGTTCATGGGATGAACCGGGAATGTATTCCACCTGATTTGATATCGCGTCCATGAGATGGACCGGGAATGTATTTCACTCGATACCGCATCCATGAGATGGACCGGGAATGTATTTCACTCGACACCGCGTTCACGGGATGAACCGGGAATGTATTCCACACGACACCGCATTCATGGGATGAACCGGGAATGTATTTCACTCGACACCGTGTTCATGGGATGAACCGGGAATGTATTTCACTCGACACCGCGTTCATGGGATGAACCGGGAATGTATTTCACTCGACTCCGCGTTCATGGGATGAACCGGGAATGTATTTCACACGATACCGAGTTCATATGATGGACCGGGAATGTATTTCATGTGACACCGCGTTCATGGGATGAACCGGGAATGTATACCACCTAATTTGATACCGAGTCCATGAGATGGACCGGGAATGTATTCCATATGATTTCACCTCGATTCCATGAGATGGGCCGAGACATGCTACACGTATCACATGACTTATACCTAGACTGCCGGCAGTGAGGAAGGAGTTCCACGGGCATGAGGGATGACCTTGAGGGCGTGAGTCCCTGACTTGACCTGACTACTTTTATGCTGTGAATTGTAGTTTTGTTTATCATATATGTCTTCTGTTTTATATAGACTATTATGATTTCATTTTCGATTTTCGCCACATACTTGGTACTGTTATCGACCTCCTTCGGGGTGCTCATGCCGCAGTAGCGGTACCGGTTGTTGATCCTCGCCATAGGATCACGCAACAGATTGGAAGCCGCTTTCTCGGAGGCTTATCTTTTGGTATGTTTCCCTGAGTTGTAGGTTCTTGTACATACAGGGGTATGGCGGGGCCCTGTCCCGTCATAGTTGTTGTTACATTCTTATAGGTCTGTAGTACTGTTGTGGGCAGGGTTGTAAAGGATGTAACTGTTCAAAAAATTCTATATATATGCAAGAAGGCAACCGTTTTGGTTGGCCTGTTTTATTATCTTATCTCTTGTTTCATATCTGTATGTTTTATATTCTACTGATCTCTCTGATGTTTGACTACTTGGGTGCCCGGGTAAGACACCAGTCACGGGCCCCGGAACGGGTCGTGACAAAAGTGGTATCAGAGCAGTTAATCCTCGGAAAGTGTCTACAAACCGTGTCTAGTAGAGTCTTGATTATCAATGTGTTGTGCACCACATCTATAATCAGGAGGCTGCAGGACATTTAGGATTGGTTTCCATTCTTCTCATTCTGAGATCGTGCCTTAGAGCTGTGTTATAAGTTGGACCCCTCTGACGTATTTCGTTTTTACCAGTTATGCCTCCGCGCAAGGCAACCCGGGCCCAGGTGGGCAAGACATTCGAGGGGGATGCTAGTATGATACAGAGGAGTACGAGGGCGCAGGCCTGGACATTACCTGAGATAGTATTTCAGACGGCGAGTTTTGTGACGCCGCCAGCCCCAGTAGAGTTTAGAGCCGCAGCAGTGGCTGCTGAGACCACAAGACTCGAGCCTCCAGGTCGGCTGGATCAGAGGAGTTGGGGTACAAAGAGATGGCCCAGTTATTGGCCAGGATAGTGGCAAGACATGAGGATAGGCTGGATGCAGCAGTCCCAGTTCCAGTAGTACCCATGGTTCACCCGAGATCGGATAGTTTGAGGCTACGAGACTTTCTGAGTTGTAGCCCTCCAGAGTTCTATGGGTCGAGGCCTGAGGATGATCCGCAGGAGTTCATTCGACAGTTACAGAGGATCATGAGAGTAATCAAGGCTTCGGAGACCGAGTCGGTGGTCTTAGGTTCGCATCGGCTGCGTGATACTGCAGTCGATTGGTTTGATTCGTGGGAGCTGTCTCGGGGAGAGTATGCACTTCCAGCCGTATGAGACGAGTTCTCAGGGGCATTTCTTGCACATTTCTTGCCTCCACAGATGAGAAGGGTTCGGGCCGACATATTTTTGACGTTGAGGCAGACCGGGCGTACGGTTCGGGAGTACAATGTGGATTTTGACTCATTAGCTCGGTACGTCCCCGCATTGGTAGCCGACATGGAGGACAGAGTGCACCGCTACGTCACCGGGCTTGATGACTACTTGGCAGAGGCTTGTTCAAGTGTAGCTCTTCAGCCGGGCATGGACATTGCCCGCATGCAGGCTTATGCATTGGGATGTGACGAGCGGAGAGGTCGACGGAATGACCGAGATCAGCAGAAGAGGGCCAGGATAGCAGGGTCCTTTGGTAACTTTCGAGGCGGACCGCCAAGAGCTAGTTATGTACCTCCGCCCGATTGAGTGGTCCTCCGCGCCTTGTGACGTTCGGGTTATTCGGGAGCTGGTCAGAGCTCCAGGGCTTCTGGGTTACAGATATGCACGGGTTCTAGCCAGCAGGATTCATGCCCCCCTCAGTGTGCACGATGTAGCAAGCATCATCCCGGGGAATGTCGTCTTTTCATCGGTGCTTGTTTCACTGCGCCGTCGGCCATGTGACGAGAGCGTGCTTATAGGAGGGTACAAGCCGAATGACGCGCCTACCGGTCGATGAGCAGGATCATCGCTTTCATAGCTTATGCGCCTGGCAGGCCTATGATTAGAGTGGAGCAGATGGTACAGGTATATTCTTACCCCTCTAAAGACTAGTATGCGTAGATGATATGATGAAGTGCTAAGTATTATGTTCAGATAGCATTATGTTAAAATTGTGTTTAGAAAACATGGTTAAGGGTAAGTTTGGGGACAGGGAAAGTGTGAGCCTTAGAGTTTTATACGTAGAACCCTTAGATGCGAGGCCATCTTGAGTAAAAGATTTATGTTGTGTTGACCTTTATCAGAGTGCATAGTATACGTGGGATATATTTGTGTGATAAGTCCCTGAGTGGTATGAAATGAAAGAGGGTAGTTGAGCTAAGAAGACCACTAGGTATTCCTGACTTGATTTGTGAGATTGTTCCGGATCGAGAAACAAGAGAGTTCGGCACGGCGGAGGGTCGGGTTGAGGACGTATTGCGGGTCAACCCGTAGGCCGGATTTAGGTGGGGTCAGTTCTGGGTGGTCCCTCCAGGTGGTAGGGTCACGAGGGTGCTAGGCCCAGGTTTAGGTAACCATCGTATGAGTTCGTGGATATGTTCGACCAAGAATCGGATCGTAAAGGCCGGGAATGGCCTTAAAGGAATTTGAGGCTAGTAAGATGACCAAGTTTGGAAGTAGTGACTCCAGAGATTTTGGAAACTGAAGCGATGACTGAAGTATGGTACGTATACTAGAAAGAGTTCCAGTGTTCGAGAAGAGTACGACGAGTGAGGAAAGAAGAGAACGTGTGTTAGCAGAATAACAGGGATCATTTTGTTGTGAAGTGAAGATGCGAAGGGAGTATCCTTTAGACCAGGGTGGAAGCTTTTGTGATGTAGGAATGATTTCTCGTGGACTTGGGTTAAGTATTTTTTTTCGCGTATGTTATTTTTATGGCCAGGTGTGGCGTTGGCAACTTGTTAGAGGAACTTTATCGTTATCCGTCTTGAGAAGGAACATTCGGGACGAATGTTTCTAAGGAGGGGAGAATGTTATACCCCGTATTTCCGCAGTATGCGTGAGGCGACGTCAAAAGTTTTTAGCCTTAAGTAGGCATATGGTCGAAATTTGTGCACAACTAGCGAAAAGAATCGTTTTCCGACGAAACGTTTTCCGGACTTTGCGAAGGGAAAAATACGGCTGCAACATTTATAATTTTTGCGGATTTTTCCGAGAGATGAAATATTTTGGACCAACGAGAGGGTGACAAGTGTCACCCTCAAGTGGACGGAAATCTTAGCGATCAAGGCACATTTTGCCTTTCATTTTTGTCAAGGAGTTGGTAGGATATTTTGTGATATTTGTGTGGTTGATGAGTAAGTGGGACCCACACAACACTTGTTCAAATCTTCACCCTACACTTGCCCACCACTTGGCTTAATCTTGGCCATTGATTGGCCTATAAATACCCCCTTAGTTGAAAACTTATTTCATCCACACTTGAGCAATTCACAAGACTTGAAATCCTCTCCCTCCTCTTAAAGTTCTCGTCCAAATCACCCCCTTGTGAAGGCTTCTCGAAACCCCTACCTAGTTGTTCTCGTAAAATGCCCCCCCCCCCTTGGTAGAAAAATACTCTCCAAGTATTGTTACTATTCCCAAATACTTTAGCCCAAATACCATGTAGTACTTTCCAAAGTTACCTCTATACGTAGAGCCCAAAAATACTACTATATTTCCACTAGTCACTAAACGAAACCCTAAGGAAATCTTCATAGCCGGTTGAAGTATTAAGAAGAAGTTGCGTAGAACTTCTAAGGGTTGTTTGGAGCGGGTTGAGCGCCAGTAGGAGCTAAACGTTGCTCGGGATCGACATTTAAACTTGGATAATTTTGGGCTTACAGGTAAATACTCTTGTCCTTCTATTGTAATTGGGAATTACATCTTGTAGTGGTATAGAAATAAATATAAGATACATAGAAGGATATTTGAAGAGAATTGAATCGTAATAGAAGGATATTCTGAGAAAAAATTGAATCGAAATCACATGGAAGAATATTAAAGAAGAAGAATTAAATCGTACTTACATGGAATTTGTATTCTGATGAGACTTGTGTAGCATTACGAGTTGGGAGGTGCTGCCCGATTTTCCGTAAATAGAGAACCTACTGCTTATAATATTCTACAGAGTAGTCTAGACGTTGATAGACTTGTATGACCGTTATAGGTTGAAGTACTGCGAGTAGCGTATTCTACTCGAAGGGTGGAAAAGGCTAGCAGGATTACAGTACTTTGGAGCTATTTGCTAATAGTCGATAATCGTCGCGAGGTATGTGATTCTTCCTATCCTCTTGAGCATGATATTTTAAAAGAATATATATAGTACGGTGAGCGACGTGTGTTAAGCGAGCGTGGTTTTACTTCGATGTCTTTTGACTTGAGTTTTAAATAATAAGAATCTTGAAGTATTTCAAAAGAATTAAGAATCATATTTGAAAGAAGAGTAATACTTGGTTTTGAAAACATAAGAGTTATACTAGCTTTATGGGAAGTTAGGTATAACGTCTTAAGAGAGATAAAGAGAATGGTTTATTGATTTTAGAAGTTAAGAGACTTGATCTCAAAAGATAAGAGGCTTGACTTAATTGAATTTATATGAATTTTGTTAAAAAGTGTGGAACCTCATTCGTGAGTAATGAGTACTTGGTTTTTAAAAGAATAATGTTTCTTGATTCGAAAATGAGAATAAGTATCGAGCGAACCAACTGCGGCGTTAATAAAGGAAAATGTATTGACAAATAAGTATTTATAATAAAACCAGTAGAAACCTCCATCTGCATAGAAGCTAAGATAAGACAAAATGGTATTACATTTCCTAGATCATGGCTGCTTTAATAAGATTGTTATAAACAAGAATAACCTACTCACACATAAGGCATATATTACTCAACTGTTTTTAAAAGAGAATTATGTTATTAAATGATTAAGACTATGAACTATGAAACCTTTCGAAAATAAGAAATGTGAATATTTGAAATTAGGCAAACTTGAACTTTTGGAAAAAAATGTTGTTACTTGACTTTAAGAAGGAAAGTGTTTTGGTTTAAAAAGAAGGGCATAATGTTACCTTAGTTGTTTTAAAAGGAAAATATGGTATTATCTTAATCTGTCTTAAAAGAGCATTTAAATGTTATGACCACACGACACCGCGTTCATGGGATGAACCGGGAATGTATTCCACCTGATTTGATACCGCGTCCATGAGATGGACCGGGAATGTATTTCACTCGATACCGCGTCCATGAAATGGACCGGGAATGTATTTCACTCGACACCGCGTTCATGGGATGAACCGGGAATGTATTCCACACGACACCGCGTTCATGAGATGAACCGGGAATATATTTCACTCGACACCGCATTCATGGGATGAACCGGGAATGTATTTCACTCGACACCGCGTTCATGAGATGAACCGGGAATGTATTTCACTCGACACCGCGTTCATGGGATGAACCGGGAATGTATTTCACACGATACCGAGTTCATGAGATGGACCGGGAATGTATTTCATGTGACACCGCGTTCATGGGATGAACCGGGAATGTATACCACCTAATTTGATACCGAGTCCATGAGATGGACCGGGAATGTATTCCATATGATTTCACCTCGAGTCCATGAGATGGGCCGAGACATGCTACACGTATCACATGACTTATACCTAGACTGCCGGCAGTGAGGAAGGAGTTCCACGGGCATGAGGGATGACCTTGAGGGCGTGAGTCCCTGACTTGACATGACTACTTTTATGCTGTGAACTGTAGTTTTGTTATCATATATGTCTTCTGTTTTATATAGACTATTATGATTTCATTTTCCTTATTTTCAGTTTCACATACTTGGTACCTGTTGTACTGACCTCCTTCGGGGGGCTGCGTTCATGCCGCAGGTAGAGGTACACCGGTTGTTGATCCTCGCTCATAGGATCACAGTTCAGCGTATTGGGAAGCCCCGTTTCTCCGGAGGCTTATCTTTTGGTATGTTTCCCTGAGTTGTAGGTTCTTGTACATACAGGGGTATGGCGGGGCCCTGTCCCGTCATAGTTGTTGTTACATTCTTAGAGGTGCAGTAATCTTGTTGTGGCGGGGTTGTAAAGGATATCGCTCAAAAATTCTGTATATATATGCAAGAAGGCAACCGTTTTGGTTGGCCTGTTTTATTATCTTATCTCTTGTTTCATATCTGTATGTTTTATATTCCGCTGATCTCTCTGATGTTTGACTACTTGGGTGCCCGGGTAATGCACGACCACGGGCCGAGCAGTCGTGACGAGTTGTGACAATGGCGGGGCTGTTCCGCCACGCTTGTTATTCTAAGTGCGTAGTCACGTGTTGTGGTTTGAAATGAAACGAGTTATCTTGTTTCTTGTTGAGTATGTATATTTTATGGATTACGGCCTTATCGGTTAGCCTGTGATGTTTATTGTCTAAACATGTTTTATGTTGTGTATGTTCTACTGCTATTCTCTGATGTATACAGGCAGGGTGCCGGGTAGGGCACGATCCACTTCCGGTCGGGTCGTGACAAAGGCTGCCACTATATACACAAATCCGAAATGAACTACAACTGTACATGTCCAACCCACACATGACTACAGACCTCTAAGAGTATACAGTAACTATGATGGGACAAGGCCCCGCCGTACCCCTGAAAATACATAAGCCATAATGGAAGACCTGTACCAAAATGACTAGGCTCCGGAACAATGGAGCTATCCCAAAGCACTGAACAAGGATCCTAAGCTCGCGGATCACCAAATTGAGTACCTATACCTGTGGGCATGAACGCAACCCCCCAAAGGGGGTCAATACAACAAGGTACCAAGTATGTAAACATAAAATACAGTAAATAAGATCATAATTGTACAAAAGATGACAGGGATAAGTATGAAAATTAAATACCAGATCCAACTGTGCCATATAAAATAGAGCCAACTGTACCTTGTAACAATGGAGAATCAACTGTGCCTTTTAAAAACAGAGAGTCAACTGTACCCTTTTCAAAATATGAAAGTCGTGTCCAAATCAAGGACACCTGCCCATAGAATTATTATGCATATCCTATTCACGGGAATCGAACCCGCATGGGTCTTTATACCTGCATGAGTATCTATACTCGCATCACGGATCTTGTCCGTGAAGTCATATACATATACTATTCATAGGAATCGAACCCGCATGAGTATCTATACTCGCATCACGGATCTTGTCCGTGGAGTCATATACATATACTATTCATGGGAATCGAACCTGCATGGGTCTTTATACCCGCATGAGTATCTATACTCGCATCACAAAATCATGTCCATGGGATCATAATACATATAACATTGTCGACCCTTTAGTGATGGACTCGGTGAACAGTGCCGGCCCATTTTGGGTCTCGGTGGAATCATATAAACACTGCCGACCCTTTAGTGAGGGACTCGGTGGATAGAATACTAACCCTTGCACGAATAGCTATCATGAGCAACCTTGTGCAATTTAAATCATCTTTTGACTCTCAAAGGAATAAAACCAAGGTACCAACATATCATGTACCAATCATTAAAATGAACTCTCATTTTAGAAAAACCAAGGTACCAACATATCATGTACCAATCATTAAAATGAACTCTCATTTTATAAAAACTAAGGTACTTCATATCATGTACCAATCATTAAGGATTAAGATCCAATAAAACTATGTACGTCTGTCGTACACTCACTTTATAAAACTCAACTTTCATTTTAGAAAACTCAAGGCACTATCATGTCATGTATCACTTTGAAATCATCTTTTGAAAACCCAAGGCACTGTACATCATGTATCATTTAGGATTAGAATCCAATAGAACTATATATGTACATCGTAAACTCACTTTATAAACATCATGCCAAAAGAAGAAAGGGTAGTTCACCTACCGTTTGTCGTCTGTACCAACTTGATAATCTAAATTAGTCTCGCTCCTCTAGCTAACATTATGGAAACATCTGAATGGCGATAACAGATCCGAATTTGCCTAATTAATTCTTATATGGGTCGTGAGTAATTTATCTTTTGTTATAAAGTTCTTATATAATCAAATGTGAACTAGCAAATGTAAAATAAACTGGTTATATCTTAGTTTTTATACAGATGGCGTGCTAATCATTTTGATATAATCGTTTGTCGATACCTTTTCACTTAACACTGCAATGGCTTATTTCAACACGTCAATTAAAACATACCTAATTATTTATTAAAACAGTCTCAGTGCTGAATACTTATCAGTTACTTTAAATTAGCAAAATCGAACCAACTCCAGTGCTTACTAAGAACTGTTATGAATATTAACATCTCTCCTCATATGCCTTCATAAGGACTTAGGAATAATTTAGACATCCTTTTAGCATAGAATCAATAACATGAATACCCCTTAACTTCTAAGAGTAGAATGAATCATGATATAATACCACATGTATATTTCGTACGTAGAACATTCCAAAAGAAGGAGGGATAGTTCACATACCTTATAGGCTATACCAACTTGATAACTAGAATACGTCGCAAGTAGTAATTCAACCTATAATAACAATAACACATCTATCAACTTCATGATACTAGTATACAGTATACCACATAATGACTCCTTTCATATAAAAATTCGGGCAGCATTTCCCTTACTTATACATACGTTTCCACCTTACAAATAAGGCCAATAACATCAATAACCAAGTACCAATTAAGGACATAACCAAAACAACAACCAAGGTGATTCACCCACCTACTTCTCATGTAAATTCAGCCTCTTAATCCATATAAAAACAGTCCATAAAATAACACAACACTAACCAACAATTTCATGATAGACTCGACCAACAACCAAAACCAAAGCCCTTTTCATAACTCCTTAAAATCCGATACATGTTTCAGCCATTTTATATAAACCATTTCAACTTCCACTAACAAGATTTCCTTCAATCTAACATGCACTTAGTGATGATAATAACAACAACAACCAATGAACCCAATATAAACAAAATAGTCCATAAAGCGGCTAACATGCCAAAACTGTCTCATGCACTTCTTATTCTCTATTTCACTTAACACAAGTTCATCCCTTAACTACAAAATCATTTAACTTCCATTATTCATTAAGAGGAAGAAGAAATCTTACCTTCACATTAGCCAAAACTTTCCCCAAGTTCTCGGCACACTGTTTCACTTCCACACCCCTTATTCACGTTAAAATAACACACACATATCCTCTACAATCTTGCAACTATCTTGCATTCATGTTTTTCTTCCTAAAGTTCATAACCAAGCTTTTACACCCCGTATTTTCAGGACATTTGTTAAGAACGTACGTAAGAACTCACGAGTGTTAAGATTTGAGACTTGTAAAATTGTTTTTTTTGTCGGAATTATAAAATTGTCGGAAAACGAATTATTATGTCGAATGGGAGGGCGACACGTGTCACCCCCCTTTAGAAAGCTTGGACGAAAAATGCCATGGACAAAAGGGTCATTTGACCTTGGGTAGGATGATTAAGTATTGCAAGTGTGAGCTTGACGTAATTGACTTGGTCAATAGGTCCACAAAGTATTGATTTTTAGTAAGACCTCATCCAAGCCACCCAATTGTTTATATCTTGACCCTCCATGTCCCTATATATTACTACTATTAGAAAGAGTGTGTCCAACACTTAGAAAAAATTTCAAGAATTGAAGAACACACAAAACATGCTCTCGGGTTCTAGCCTTTTGAAAACGAAAAAAATTTGTTTGTTGTCCAATAATCTCTCCACTTTAAACCAAGGTTCATAAGTGTTTTGTAAGGGTATCTCAATAGAAAAATCCCGGAAAAAGATAGTTTTCGGGTTAGTCGCAAAGTGAAAACCTAGTTGCTTTCTAGGTTTTGGATTGGAAGTTTGAAGGAAAGTTGTTGGTATGGTTCTAAGGGTCTCAAGTAGCGGATTGAAGTGTCTTGAAGAGTCTCTAAGTTGCTAGGGAGAAAATTCGGATTTGGAGTTGGATTGAGATTCGTTGAGGTATAATCTTGTCTCTTAAAAGTGTTACAAGATTATTTATATTGTTGTTAGCTTTACATGTTGCTGGAATGAAGTGTATGTGTTGAAGTTTATAAGTATTATGGATTGATTGTAGCTTAAATCCAAAATGTTATATTAGCCACTTGAAGTTGGATTACTAATTAGTCGTTTATTGGAATCGTCGCATGTTACTTACTTGAAGCTTATAGTGGTTTAATCGATTGAGATTTGATATCATGTTAGGCTAATAACTTGGATTGAAATGGAAATTGGATAAGAATTGATGTGGTAGTACTTCAAGTTAGCCGAATTGGCCTAGTAAGTTGTATTAATTTGATATCTATTGTGGGGCGGAATTTTACACGTCTAGTAGGCGTGTAATCCCCTATTGTTGATTTCATTGGTTGGGCCTTAAATGTGGCGTGTTTTGTTATTGTATTCGGCCTTGAAAAAGGTGGCAAAGTGAGTAGAAACAAAGGAGGTGCTGTCCGATTTTCCGTAGAATTTAGTGACTTAGCACTTAGAATATTCTACGTTTGAAGTAAGAGGTTAATGGACGTATTGTGACCATTATAGGTTGAAGTACTAGGTATAGCGTATCCTACTTGAAGGATGGAATAGCTATCAAGGTTGAAGTACTTTGGAGCATTTTGCTACTTGTCGATAATCGTCGCGAGGTATGTGAACCTCTTCCTTCCTTTGGCATGATTCTATGTATGGAATATACCTGTGGTATCATTTCATGTTTCCTTCTACTCTTAGAAGTTAAGAGGTAGTTGTGTGATTTACTCTATGTAGAACTTTTCCTATCTTTTGAGCATGACTAGTTGCACGTATGTAGTACGGTAGACGTACAACACCTTGATATCCTTTACTAGTTTTATGAATAGCCAAGTCGGGTGAGTTAGGAGATTAACTCACTTCTTTGAAAGTATTAAGGATGTCTAATGTTTTATTAATGTTAAGGGACTTGCAGAGTTTTAAAGTATGTGATACTTGTTCCGTTTTAAACGTATAAGTCCCTTGGATAGGAAATTATATTTTGGCTAAGGTATAAAGTGAATATAACGACTTTATGGGGAGTTGGTTATATTTGCTTTATGGAAAGATAAATGACTTGATTTTTCTTAATGAAAAGGCAACTTGATTTTAAGACATCAATTGCCTAAGGTTTTATAATAAAATGAGTCACTTGATTTCTAAAGGTTAAGAGACTAATTGTACTTTGAAAGTTAAGAGAATTTATTTGAAAGTATACAATACTTGGTTTTAAAAAGTATAAGTCTCTTGGTTATAAAAGGAATGAGTTTTGTCTAAAACCATAAAGGGTTATAACGGCTTTATGGGAAGTTGGTTATAACGGCTTTATGGAAGGTTAAGAGAATGGTTTTCTCTAATAAGGTAAACAAAGAAATAACTTGTATTAAAGAAGGGCAATTTGATTTAAAGGTATCACTTGCTTAAAGCCTTAAGTAAGGGTCACTTGATTTAGAAGACGAGAAATGTATTTCTAAAAGTATCGTGACTTATGTGAAATGTACACAAGCCTGGATACCACGGGTGTTAGTATCTTGGGGTTTTATATGAAAAAAAGATCTTTTGAAAATAATGAAAGTACGTAGTACTTGGGGTTAAATTCCCGGATTTTTATGTGTAAAACGGAAGTGCCATGAGTTTATAAAAATAGAAGTCTAAAGGTTTAATGAACTTGCCTGTATTTGCTTGTGATAGCTTTAAGTGCAAGTATTATACGTTACGTTGTCGTGACTCTCAGTTGGAGGTCCGACTGTCTGGTTATAAGTTTACTTGGACGTACCGACAGTGATGTGGGATTCCACGGGTATGCTTCCATTATGATTGACCCTTGGACATGCTTATACGATGTGGGATTCCGGGGCATGTGACCAGGATGCGGGTTAGATGCCCGGACAGTTTATTGGACGTCTGGCGGTGGCGGGATTCCACGGGTATGCTTCCATTGTGATTGATCTTGGCCATGCTTATCGATGAGGATGCGGGAACGCGGCGAGATCGGGTTAGATGCCCGCGTGATTTCTTACTCCATGGCCATGCTTATACGATGAGGGATTCCGGGGCATGCGACCATGTTATATTATTACTCCATGGGCTAGCTCCCCATGAAGACCTGCACCTACGATGAGGGATGCCGAGGGCACGTTATGGCCATGCTTATACGATGTAGGATTCCGGGGCATGCGACCGCGTTATATATATATATGTGTGTGTGTTGTGTATGTGTACGCCGACAGTGAGGTGGGATGCCACGGGCGCGACACATGGTTATATTTTACACTTATAGTTGTCGGCAGTGATGTGGGATTCCACGGGCAGGAGATATATATATATATATATATATGTGTTGTGTATGTGTACGCCGACAGTGAGGTGGGATGCCACGGGCGCGTCACATGGTTATAATTTACATTTATAGCTGTCGGCAGTGATGTGGGATTCCACGGGCACGCTTTGATATTTGCGTGACTTGATCGCGTCCCAGATTGGGCCGGGTAGTATAGGCGCCCCTCCTTAAAGGGCCGGATTATGTTATGAAAGATAAGTGAGTTTTATAGTAATGAACTTAATGATTTTCCTAATCATGTGCATAGGAATGTGACTATAACTTTTATTGAAAATGGGAAAAGATAATAAGGTACGATTAAGTTCATAAGTGGTAATGACACGGCAGGATCTGGTATGTATTTTTATACTTGTCCCTGTCATTCTTTTATCTGATTATGATCATTTCTTATGCGTTATTTCTGTTCCATATTAGGTACCTGTTGTACTGACCCCCTTCGGGGGGCTGCATTCATGCCCGCAGGTCTTAGGTACCCAGGTTGGTGATCCTTGCTCTTAGGATCTCGATTCAGTTTTTGGGAAAAGGCTCCATTTGCTCCGGAGGCTTATCTCTTGTCTGATTTCCCGAGGTTGTAGATTCATGTGTTTTGGGGTATGGCGGGGCCCTGTCCATACGATTGTTATGTTAAAACTTTTAGAGGTCCAGTCACATGTGTGTATGCATTTGTAAAGAAATGAGGCAAATGCTTGATTGTATATATATATGTCGGGAAAGGTAGCCATCGGCTAACTCGTTGTTTATTTCTGTTGTTTTATTTTATAGTTTCATGTATGTTCGTGATTATCTCGATGTATACCTATAAGGGTGCCTGGGTAGGGCACGATGCCGCGAGGTCGGGTCGTGACAAAAGTGATATCGAGCGATTAGTCCTCGGAAAGTGTCTACAGGCAGTGTCTAGTAGAGTCTTGATTATCGGTGTGTTGTGCACCACATCTATAATCGAGAGGCTTGAGGACATTTAGGATTGGTTTCCATTCTTCTCTCTTTGAGATCGTGCGATGAGAGCCGTCTAGTAGGTTGAATCCTCTCTGGCCCTTCTTATGTAATGATTATGCCTCGCGAGAAGCGACCGGGGCCTGAGAAGGGTAAGCGGCGGCGAGGCGCTAGTGGTGCACGAAGGTTACGGGACTCGGGCACGCACTATGTCCGAGGTAGTAGGCGGATCGGCGAACTTCACGCCGAAGCGTTATTAGAAGGCGAGAGCGGCGTAGCTCGAGGTTCGTGCGAGCCTCGATCCGCGGCTGGGCAGAATTTAGAGATTATGGAGAGCGGATCGGACTTTTGACTAGCATAGTGGTAGGCGTGGCCGACGGAGGCGAGTAGCTAACCCTAGAGCGGTTTGAGGATTCGGGATTTTCTGGGTTGTAGTCCACCCGAGTTTTATGGTTCGAGATCTGAGGATGATCCTCAAGAGTTCGTTCGGCAGCTACAGCGGACTATGCAGGTGCTTAGGGCCTCGGAGACAGAGTCAGTTGTGTTAGCTTCTTACCGGTTACGCAATATTGCGTTGAACTGGTATGAGTCTTGGGAGCTGTCGAGAGGTGTGGGTGCTCGTCCGGCAGTTTGGGATGAGTTCACGGAGGCCTTTCTTGGTCACTTTTTGCCTCCTGAAATGAGGAGAGCCCGTGTTGATAGGTTCTTATCATTGAGGTAGAATGGGAGGGCCATCAGGGAATACATCCTGGAGTTTGACTCGTTGGCCAGGTATGCGCACACTATTGTGGCTGATATGGCGGACAGAGTTCACCGTTATGTGGTGGGGCTAGACCATTGTATGATTACTGCATGCCTGGGAGTGGCCCTTCAGCCCGGTATGGATATTGCCAGGATGCAAGCTTATGCGCAGGGGATAGAGGACAGATGTCACGACCCGTTCCGGGGCCCGTGACTGGTGCCTTACCCGGGCACCCAAGTAGTCATACATCAGAGAAAATCAGCGGAATATAAAACAAGACATGAAATAATTGTAAATGATACACAGTTTTTGAGAAAAGGGTTGCCTTTCGGCATATATACATAAACCAAGGTTTGCAGTTACATCCCAACTGTACAACATGACTACAGACCTCTAAGGAAATAAACAACTATGGCGGGACAGGGCCCCGCCATACCCTGACTGTGCAAAACTATCTACAACAGGGAGATCATACCCAAAAGTAGAGCCTCCGGAGAAGATGGAGCTCCTGACACCAACGCAAAAGATCCTAAGGATGTGGATCTAGCACCTGCTTGCCCTTACCTGCGGCATGAACGCAGCCCCCCGAAGGAGGTCAGTACAACAGGTACTAAGTATATGAAACTGTAAAGTACTTAAATAAAAACATATCATTTTAAAATCAGTTTTGCAAGTATGTATGAAACAACGAGGGGCGCGCATAGTGCCACATCATAAACAAGAGCAACAATAGGTAAATCAGAATGGTCTTTTCTAGCTGCGAATGATCGGCGGGACCAATTGCGTAGTATCACCATGCAAGCCTAATCTCGGACTCCGTAGTCCGCATAGGCCACTCACATAGGCGCGTATAGGTACATAACCGCGTCGGTGCTACTCCTCGGCATCGTCCTGGACTCGTAGTCCGCATGGCCACATAGACCGCATGAGGTATAACTGTTATACCCCGTATTCTCAGGGAATGTATGCGAGGACGTACGTACGAGAGCACGACAGAAAAATTGGAAAGGAAGAAAGAGGTGATTCTTCCACGGAAAAAGTTTCCGGTTTTTGTAAGGAAAAATGTTCGTTGAAGGGAATTGGGTTCCCAGATTTGGAATTTGGGCTTCTTAGATTATATTAGAATTATGGAATTTTATTTTCGGAAATGGTCACGTGGGGCCCACGGGAGAAATTTACGGTTTTGTGGGGCCCACTTTGTTTTCGAGATTTTGGCCATTGTGGATATTTTTTCGGAAGACGTTTTATGAGGGCCAATAGGAGGGTGACACGTGTCACCCCCGCCTAGGTGGCTTGGCCGATTGACATTTGTGCACAACACCCGGTTAGAGTCGTTTTTTGACGAAACGTTTTACATAACTTGCGAGGGGAAAATTCCGGCTATGTCTTTTCTTATTTTTGCGGATTTTTCCGAGAGACGAAACATTTTTGGACCAACGGGAGGGTGACACTTGTCACCCTCATTGGACGGTAAAGAGGGCCACGGCTAGGAGGGTTTTGAGGCCCTTTTCATGGGTCTTTGTTTTGTGAGGGATTTGAGGAGTAGGTTAGGGTGCACTTGTGCCAATCTTGGCCATCCACTTGCCCCCCACATGGCTTGATCTTGTCCGTTGGTGCCCCTATAAATACCCCTTGCTTGAAGGTTTTCTTCATCCTCAATTCATTCTAAGTCTTGAAAACTCTTCCCCCCTGTGTTGTTCTCGTCCTAGCCTCTCCCCCCCCTTGTGTGGCCTTGTGGCCGAGAGCCTCCCCCTCCCCCCTGTGGTGCTAGCCGTGGGGTACCCCTAGCCTAGTTGTTTCGTATAATACCCCACTTGTGGTATTGAAATACTTCTCCAGTATTGTTATAATGCCCAAAATACCTTAGCCTTTACCTTGTTGTATTCCAAAAGTTACCTCTATCGTAGAGCAGAAATACTACCTTTTGTCCTTATAGTCTCAAACCTAAACCCTAAGGACATCTTCATAGTTGGTTGACGTATTGGAGGAGAAGTTGGTTAGAACTTCTAAGGGTTGTTTGGAGCGGATTGGAGCGCCTGGAGTAGGAGCTAAACCGTGCTCGGGATCGACATTATAACTTGGATAATTTTGGGCTTGTCGAGGTAAATATTCTTGTCCTTATTGTAATTGGAGATTACATGTAGTAGGAATATATAGTTGAGGTATACTATATATAGAATGAACATTATTTGTGCGTGATGTCTTTTGACTTAAGCTGAATTTAAAGAAAGAAGCGAATGTAATTACATGGGGTGTATTCTGATAGACTTGTGTAGCATTGTTGTGTAGTAGAATTGTACACGTCAGGTTAGACGTGTAAACCCCCCCCCCCTGGTTGGCTTGGTAGCCGGCCTCGATTGAGGAGAAGATTACGCTGTTGCGGGGGGGGGGAGGTGCTGCCGAATTTTCTGTAGAATGATGGAAACTTGTGTTTAAGATTTAATAGACGTTTGTGGCCTTATAGGTGGAAGTACTACGAGTAGCGTATTCTACTTGAAGAGTGGAAAAGGCTAGCCAGGGTTCTGATCTTGTGGGCGTTTTTGCTTCTTGTCGATAATCGTCGCGAGGTATGTGAACCTCTTCCTATCTTTTCTAGCATGATTGTTGTGAACTATGTAGTGCGGTAGATGTACATGTGCTAAGTGATTTGGTTGGTTTAAAACATAGGGTGTTATAATAGCTTTATGGGAAGTTAGTTATAACGACCTTATGTAGTGAAAATGGTTTCTTGATGTTAGAAGTTAAGAGACTTGATCTTATAAGATAAGAGACTTAACTTATTTGTTTTAATGTGGATGTTTGTGTGAAACCTCATTCGTGAGTAATGAGTACTTGGTTTTTAAAGGGATAATGTTTCTTGATTTGGAAATCGGAATGTGTATCGACAGACCGCTGCGGCGTTAATAAAGGAAAATGTATTGAATAATGATGTGTTGTATTAAAACCAAGAGAAACCTCCATCTGCATAGAAGCTAAGATGAGACAAAATAATATTACATTTTCTAGATCATGGTCTTTGTAATAAGATCGTTATAAACAAGAATAAACTACTCACATATATGACATATGTTACTCAATTGTTTTAAAAGAGATTAAGACTATGAGTTATGAAACCTTTCTAAAATAAGTGACTTGAGCATTTGAAATTAGGCAAATTTGAGCGTTTGGAAAATAATGTTGTTACTTGATTTTACAAAAGGGAAGTGTCTTGTTTACTTAAAAAGATAGTCACGATTTTTATACTACGGGTATTGTGTGGCTTATGTGAAAGTACTTTGAGTTGTGTGAAACTTGCCTATGCTTGTGATAATAGCCTTTGTTGTACAAGTGTTGTATTTACGTGTTACTGGCGTCTCTCGATAGAGGTCGGTTGACTTGTTGAGAACTTACTTGGACATGCGGCGGTGATGGAGAAATTCCGCAGTGCGTTCTGTGATTGTGTTACTTTTGCTAATCGCTTTGGACATCGCGACACGATCGTAGCGCGCGGGTATGCTTCCGTGTTGATCTTGCTTTATTGTTTCCCTTTGGGCATATCGACACGATCGTAGCGCTGCGGGTATGTTTCCATTTGGAATCTTTGTCTTATGGTTCCCTTTTGGACATCTCGACCGCGATCGTAGCGCGCGGGTATCTTCCATTTTATTCTTTGTCTTGTGGTTCCCTTTTGGACATCTCGACATGATCGTAGCGCGCGGGTATGCTTCCATTTGAATTGTTATCTGACTTTGGCATCGTGTAGGACTTGGTGTCTTTGGTGTACTTCTTGGTGTTATCATATCATAGGCTGCCGTGATGAGGAAGGCATTCCACGGGCATGAATGATGTGGAGTCGTGAGACCACGACTTGATATAAGCGATATATGTAGATGCGTAGTTTGGTTATCATTCATGTCTCTGCTTTATATAGCGCTATGATTTCATTTCTGATATTTACATTTCACATACTTGGTACTGTTGTGCTTGACCTCCTTGGCTGCGTTCAATCCGCGGTAAGTACATCGGTCGTGGATCCTCGCTCTTAGGATCTCGATTCGGCGTTTTGGGAAGCTCCGTTTCTCGAGGCTTATCTTTTGGTATGTGTTTCCACGAGTTGTAGGTTCTTGTACATTCGGGGTATGGCGAACCTGTCCGTCATAGTTGTTAATATATCTTAAGTGCGTAATCTTGTTGTGGGCGGGGTTGTAAAGGATTTAAAGCTGTTCAAGTTTTATGTATACAAGGCAAGCTGTTTTGGTTGCTTTGTTTATTTATTATATCTCTTGTTTAATGACTCATGTTTTATGTTCGCTGATTTTCTCGATGTATGTATCACTAGGGTGCAGGTAAGGCACGATCCACGGGCCGATTGCAGTCGTGACAAAAGTGGTATCGAAGCGATTAATCCTCGGAAAGTGTCTGAACCGTGTCTAGTAGAGTCTTGATTATCGGTGTGTTGTGCACCATCTATAATCGAGAGGCTATAGGACATTTAGGATTGGTTTCCATTCTTCTCATTACGAGATCGTGCCTTAGAAGGCGTGTTGTAAGTTGGACCCTCCAGCGTATCTCGTTTTTACGATTATGCCTCGCGCAAGGCAACCAGAGCCCGAAGAAGGAAAAGCGAGGAGGCGCTAGTGAGATCTGAGAGGAATGCGAGCGCGATCCGATACTGAGATTGTGCTTCAGACGGCGAGTTTTGCGCGCCCGCCCAGCGAGTTTAGAGCGCGGCGATGGCTGCTGAGACCACCACAATACGAGCCTCGGTCTCGCGGCCTAAGCGAGATGAGATGGGGTACAAGGAGATGGCCCGATTCTTGGCGAGTCGTGGCGAGCATGAGGATAAATTTGGATCTGGCGATTCAGTTCGATGCACCGATGGTTCACCCGAAGCGAATAGTTTGAGGCTACGGGACTTTACGAGTTGTAGCCCGAGTTTTATGGGTCGAGGCACGAGGATGATCCGCGAGTTCATCCGGCGATTCTGAGTCATGAGTGATCAAGGCGGAGACCGACTCGGTGGTCTTAGGTTCGCATCGGTGCGTGATACCGCGATCGGTGGTTTGATCGTGGGAGTTATCGGGAGAGCATGCGCTTCCAGTGATATGGGGCGAGTTCTCGAGGCATTCCTCACTCACTTCTTGCCTCCGCAGATGAGAGACGCGGTAAACAGATTTATGATCTTTGGCGAGCAGGCGTCTGATTCGGGAGTACAACGTGGAGTTTGACTCGTTGGCTCGGTATGTCCCGCTTTAGTGGCAACCATGGAGGATAGAGTGCACCGCTACGTCAGGGCTAGATGATTACTTAGCGAGAGGCTTGTTGGGTGTAGCTCTTCACGGGCATGGACATTGCCGCATGCGAGCTCATGCTGGGATGTGAGGCACGGAGAGATCGGCGGAATGACCGGGGTCGGCCAAAGAGGGCGAGCAGCGAGGTCCTTTGGTGACTTCGAGGCGGAACCGCCTCGGCCGAACTAGTTATGCGCCTCCGCGATGCATGGTGGTCCTCCACAATCTTCAAGGCATCGAGTATTCGAGGCGGTCGGGGCTCGAGGTTGATTTCGGAGAAGCGGGGTGTTAGCCAGAAGCTACCCCTACCGTTGTGACGGCCGTGTGGTAGACTCGCGATGGGAGTGTCGTGCTAGTCCGGGAGTTTGTTTTACATGCGGCCAGTGAGGCCATTTTGGGAGAAACTGTCAGGCGAGTATGCTGGTAGGATAGCACAGGCTACGAGATCAGTTGCGGGTTCTTCACCTTCCACAGCTAGGCAGGATGTTCATACACCGGCGGGCCACGGTAGAGGTCGCGGTGGAAGTTCCCAGTCTTAGCGGTCCTTTGAACCGCCTATTTTCAGGTATATCCTTAACCCTCTAGAGACTTGTATGTATTGATGTTAAGATAATGTGTTAAGTGTTATGTTCGGATAGCTTTGTGCTAATATGTGATTGAGAAACCTGGTGAGTGTAGAAGGGTAAGCCTGGGGGCATGGAAGTGTGAACCTTAGACTATTTCACGATTGAGGCCTTAGAGGTAGGGTCGCATGAGTAAAAGATTTATTTTATGTTTGACCTTTATCGAGTGCGTAGTATCGTGGGATTTATTTGTGTGATAAGTCCATGGGTAGTGCGAGATGGAAGTGTTAGCTTTCATGGCGTGTGTTAGTTAGATTGTTCGTATCGGGGAACAAAAATGTGGCCTTGATTGTGGGGTCGGGTTGAGGACCATTTGAGGGTCAACCCGCGGCCGGTTGTGGTGAGGTCGGTTCGAGGTGGTTCCGCGGTGGTAGGGTCACGAGGATGCTAGGCCCGGTTTAGGTGACCATCGTATGAGTTCGTGGATACGTTCTACCAGAATCGGTTCGTGAAGGCCGGGAATGGCCTTAAGGGAGATTGAAGTTAGTAAGATGACCAAGTTTGGAGGTAGTAACTCCAAAGGTTGGAAACAGAAGCATTGTGGAAGTGTGGTACGGATACTAGAAAGAGTTCGAGTGTTAGAAGAAGTACAACGAGTTAGGGGAGAAGAGAACGTGTGTTATTTCGTGGCGGCGTGGCGTTGACAACTTGTTAGAGGAACTTCATCGATATCCGTCTTGAGAAGGAACATTCGAGACGAATGTTTCTAAGGAGGGGAGAATGTTATACCCCGTATTCTCAGGGTATGTATGCGAGGACGTACGTACGAGAGCACGACAGAAAAATTGGAAAGGAAGAAAGAGGTGATTCTTCCACGGAAAAAGTTTCCGGTTTTTGTAAGGAAAAATGTTCGTTGAAGGGAATTGGGTTCCCAGATTTGGAATTTGGGCTTCTTAGATTATATTAGAATTATGGAATTTTATTTTCGGAAATGGTCACGTGGGGCCCACGGGAGAAATTCTGATTTTGTGGGAGCCACTTTGTTTTATAGATTTTGGCCATTGTGGATATTTTTTTCGGAAGACGTTTTTTGAGGGCCAATAGGAGGGTGACACGTGTCACCCCCGCTAGGTAATGGCCGATTGACATTTGTGCACAACACTTGGTTAAGTCGTTTTTGTGAAGCGTTTTACATAACTGCGAGGAAAATTCCGGCTATGTCTTTTCTTATTTTTGGCGTATTTTTCCGATAGACTAAAAATTTTTGGACCAACGGGAGGGTGACACTTGTCACCTCGTTAGACGATAAGAGGGCGGTAGGAGGTTTTGAGGCCCTTTTCATGGGTCTTTGTTTTGTGAGGATTTGAGGAGTAGGTTAGGGTGCACTTGTGCCAATCTTGGCCATCCACTTGCCCCCCACATGGCTTGATCTTGTCTGTTGGTGCCCCTATAAATACCCCCTTGCTTGAAGGTTTTTCTTCATCCCTCAATTCATTCTAAGTCTTGAAAACTCTTTCCCCCCTTTGTGTTGTTCTCGTCCTAGCCTCTCCCCCTCCCCCCCTTGTGTGGCCTTGTGGTCGAGAGCCTCCCCCTCCCCCCTTTGTGGTGCTAGCCGTGGGGTACCCCCCCCTAGCCTAGTTGTTTTCGTATAATACCCCTCCCTTGTGGTATTGAAATACTTCTCCTAGTATTGTTATAATGCCCAAAATACCTTAGCCTTTACCTTGTTGTATTCCAAAAGTTACCTCTATACGTAGAGCCCGGAAATACTACCTTTTGTCCTTATAGTCTCAAACCTAAACCCTAAGGAAATCTTCATAGTTGGTTGAAGTATTTGAGTAGAAGTTGGTTAGAACTTCTAAGGGTTGTTTGGAGCGGATTGGAGCGCACGGAGTAGGAGCTAAACCTTGCTCAGGATCGACATTATAACTTGGATAATTTTGGGCTTGTCGAGGTAAATATTCTTGTCCCCTTATTGTAATTGGAGATTACATGTAGTAGGAATATATAGTTGAGGTATACTATATATAGAACTGAACATTATTTGTGCGGCAATGTCTTTTGACTTAAGCCTGAATTTAAAGAAAGAAGCGAGCTGTAATTACATGGGTGTATTCTGATAGACTTGTGTAGCATTCTTGTGTAGTAGAATTGTACCGCGTCAGGTTAGGCGTGTAAACCCCCAGTTGGCTTGGTAGCGGCCTCGATAGAGGAGGAGATTTCTGTTGTGGCGGAGAGTCTTCGAATTTTACGTAGAAAGATGGAAACTTGTGTTTAAGATTTAATAGACGTTTGTGGCCTTATAGGTGGAAGTACTACGAGTAGCGTATTCTACTTGAAGAGTGGAAAAGGCTAGCGGATTCTGATCTTGTGGGCGTTTTGCTTCATCGATAATCGTCGCGAGGTATGTGAACCTCTTCCTATCTTTTCTAGCATGATTGTTGTGAACTATGTAGTACGGTAGATGTACATGTGCTAAGTGATTTGGTTGGTTTAAAACATAGGGTGTTATAATAGCTTTATGGGAAGTTAGTTATAACGACCTTATGTAGGTGAAAATGGTTTACTGATGTTAGAAGTTAAGAGACTTGATCTTATAAGATAAGAGACTTAACTTATTTGTTTTAATGTGGATGTTTGTGTGAAACCTCATTCGTGAGTAATGAGTACTTGGTTTTAAAGGGATAATGTTTCTTGATTTGGAAATCGGAATGTGTATCGACAGGACCAGCTGCGGCGTTAATAAAGGAAAATGTATTGAATAATGATGTGTTGTATTAAAACCAGTAGAAACCTCCATCTGCATAGAAGCTAAGATGAGACAAAATAATATTACATTTTCTAGATCATGGCTGCTGTAATAAGATCGTTATAAACAAGAATAAACTACTCACATATATGACATATGTTACTCAATTGTTTTAAAAGAGATTAAGACTATGAGTTATGAAACCTTTCTAAAATAAGTGACTTGAGCATTTGAAATTAGGCAAATTTGAACGTTTGGAAAATAATGTTGTTACTTGATTTTACAAAAGGGGAAGTGTCTTGTTTACTTAAAAAGATAGTCACGATTTTTATACTACGGGTATTGTGTGGCTTATGTGAAAGTACTTTGAGTTGTGTGAAACTTGCCTATGCTTGTGATAATAGCCTTTGTTGTACAAGTGTTGTATTTACGTATTCTGCGTCTCGATAGAGGTCGGTTGACTTGTTGAGAACTTACTTGGACATGCGGCGGTGATGGAGAAATTCCGCAGATGCGTTCGTTGATTGTGTTACTTTTGCTAATCGCTTTGGACATCGACACGATCGTGCGCGCGGGTATGCTTCCGTGTTGATCTTGCTTTATTGTTTCCCTTTGGGCATCTTGACACGATCGTAGCGCGCGGGTATGTTTCCATTTGGAATCTTTGTCTTATGGTTCCCTTTTGGACATCACGACCGCGATCGTAGCGCCGCGGGTATCTTATTTTTATTCTTTGTCTTGTGGTTCCCTTTTGGACATCTTGACACGATCGTAGCGCGCGGGTATGCTTCCATTTGAATTGTTAATCTGCTTTGGCATCGGTAGGACTTGGTGTCTTTGGTGTACTTCTTGGTGTTATCATATCATAAATGGCGTGATGAGGAAGGCATTCCACGGGCATGAATGATGTGGAGGCGTGAGACCACGACTTGATATAAGCGATATATGTAGATGCTTGTAGTTTGGTTATCATTCATGTCTCTGCTTTATATAGGCGCTATGATTTCATTTCTGATATTTCTGATTTCACATACTTGGTACTGTTATGCGACCTCGCCAGGCTGCGTTCATGCCGCAGTAGAATACATCGGTCGTGGATCCTCGCTCTTAGGATCTCAGTTCAGCGTTTTGGGAAGCTCCGTTTCTCCGGAGGCTTATCTTTTGGTATGTGTTTCCCTGAGTTGTAGGTTCTTGTACATTCAGGGGTATGGCGGGGCCCTGTCCCGTCATAGTTGTTGTATATCTTAAGTGCATGTAATCTTGTTGTGGCGGGGTTGTAAAAGGATTTAAAGCTATTCAGTTTTATGTATACTTGAAGGCAATTTTGGTTGCTTTGTTTATTTATTATATCTCTTGTTTAATGACTCATGTTTTATGTTCCGCTGATTTTCTCTGATGTATGTATCACTAGGGTGCCCGGGGTAAGGCACCAGTCACGGGCCCGGTTACGGGTCGTGACAATAACCCCGCATCACTAACCTGGAACTCCCGTAGCTCCGCATAGGTCCCCTGGACCCGCATGAGGTATTCTCGAATCATGGTCCCGGACACTTTGAGTCTACCCCGCATCGGAGGGCAGCTTAACCCCCGGTAATATGTCAAGAGGTGAGTGATATTACACTAACATAACAGCTTATCGTTAAACAACATAAGCACAACAATAATACTCTCTTATACAAACGTTACAAGACACTAACACACATAGCATCATATCATGTCTACTTATCAAACCATCTTATTATTCTTTTCACAATTCAATATAAGTCTGTTATAAACACTTAGGATATCTGTTTCTTTTATGATTCTTAAGTTGTTATAGTTAACTTCGCCTAAAGCTAGTATAACTGTTAAGCACATTTTAAAACCAATTAGTTCTCTTACATTAAAAAATGATTGATATTCTTTTGAAATGCTTTGGATCTTTATTATTGAGCTTAAGCGTGAGGCATTCTGTAAGTATTATTCAGGCTTAAGCGTGAGGCATTGCCGTGTAGTTATTATCGAGCTTAAGCGTGAGGCATTGCCGTAGTTATTATTCGATTAACACGTATGCGTCTACCATACTACATATATATTGTAAAATATCATGCTTTAGGAAGAATCACATACCTTACCGTGAAAACCACCGCCAAGTTGAATATGTCGCGCAGAGAATTAGTCTATAATAGTCGGAACACGTCTATCAACGTTGGACTACTTTGTATGATTCTAAGCAGAGGGTTCTATATCCTACGGAAAATTGGCGTGACACCACTGCGGTGAGCTACCAAGTCTCATGAAACGATCCTATGTAAATCTGATTGGTTATTCTTCTTTTAAAACCCCTACTGTGATGACGGTTCAATTCTATTCTTTAATATCCTTCTAAGTATTTATACTTATTTCTATACTTCTACGTATGTATTCTCTAATTACAAAGAAGGACAAGTTCATTACCTCGGTAAGCCCAATAATATCCTAGATAAAAGTCGCGCTGAGCAAGGTTTAGCTCTAGGTTATGCGCTCAGGTAGCTCGAGAAACCTTAGAAGTTCTTGTGACTTCTACTAAGGACTAAGGGATTTGGGCTAGGGTATTTTGGGCATTATAACAATACTAGAAGGCAACTTTTCTACCAAGGGAGGGGGTAGATTTGGCTAGGCTAGGGGAGGCCTCGGCCAACTTCACTCAAAGGGAGTATGCTTTGGACGAAATGCTCACAAAGGGAAAAGGAAGGATTTTTCAATACTTGGAAGTAATTTTGTGGATGAAGAACACTTCATCTAAGGGGGTATTTATAGGTCAATCCATGGCCAAGGGCCAAGATGATGCCAAGTGCAAGGCAAGTGTAGGGTGAGGATTTAGGCAAGTGTCCATTCTATCTACTACACACAAATATCCTACCAACTCCTTGACTTGTGCAAAGGCACAAAAAACGTGTCATTCCAAGTCCAATTCGTCGATGGGCGATTTCAAATCCATCAATTGGAGGGTGCCAAGTGTCGCCCTCCCGTTGGTCCAAAATGTTTCGTCTCTCGGAAAAATCCGCAAAAATTAGAAATGGCATAGCCGGAATTTTCCCTACGGAAGTTGTGGAAACGTTTCGTCGGAAAACGATTCTTTTAGCGAGTTGTGCACAATTTTCGAACTTGGCATAACTTTAAGGCTAAACTTTGACGTGCACGCCTCGTACATACTCGGAAATACGGTATAACAACGAGAGAGAGAGTCGGCTAGACTCGAGCTAGCGAGGGCAGGGGCAGAGTTCGGGGTAACTTTGGCGGGCGGCCTCAACAACGAGATAGGTCTACATCGCGGCCGCGAGTGCTCCTTCGATTTCTAGCGGAGGTTTGGTCGCCGAGATATTCGGGCAGTCGGGGCTCGGGGCTATAGGTTGCGAATGCCCAAGAATAGTAGCGAGAAGCCACCTTTGCCCCGGTGTGGTCACTGTAGTAGATTTCATTTTGGGGAGTGTCGTACTACCTCGACAGCTTGTTATGCTTGCGGCCAACAGGGCCATTTCGTGAGGGACTGTCCGACCAGAGGTGGCACTGGTGGGATAGCGCAGTCTATTGGATTAGTTGCGGGTTCTTCGCCTTCCATTACTAGGCAGGATGTTTATGCACCAGCAGGCCGTGACAGAGGCCGTGGTGGGAGTTCCCAGTTTTAGCGGTCCTTTGAACCGCCTATATTATTTCAGGTATGTCTTTGGCCCTTTAGAAACTTGTATGCATGATAAAGTTGTGGTATGTTTAAGTGTCATGAACAGATTATATTGAGACTGTGTATAAGTTAGAAGGAGTTGGAAGTACGAAAAGATAATCTCTTTTGGGCTTATGATAGACAGTTATGCGTGTGTGAGGTATTAGGGCCATGTGTGGCATTGTTGGTATGTCGGGGTTGTGAAAGGAAACTATGTCGCTAATTATAAGTTTGACTCCGAAAGAACATTCGGGGACGAATGTTTCTAAGGAGGGAAGAATGTTACACCCCGTATTTTCAGGACATGTGTTAAGAACGTACGTAAGAACTCACGAGTGTTAAGATTTGAGACTTGTAAAATTGTTTTATTTGTCGGAATTATAAAATTGTCGGATAACGAATTATTATGTCGAATGGGAGGGCGACATGTGTCACCCCCCCTTTAGAAAGCTTGGACGAAAAATGCCATGGACAAAAGGGTCATTTGACCTTGGGTAGGATAATTAAGTCTTGCAAGTGTGAGCTTGACATAATTGACTTGGTCAATAGGTCCACAAAGTATTGATTTTTAGTAAGACCTCATCCAAGCCACCCAATTGTTTATATCTTGACCCTTCATGTCCCTATATATTACTACTAGTAGCAAGAGTGTGTCCAACACTTAGAAAAAATTTCAAGAATTGAAGAACACACAAGACATGCTCTCGGGTTCTAGCCTTTTGAAAAGGAAAAAAATTTGTTTGTTGTCCAATAATCTCCCCACTTTAAACCAAGGTTCCTAAGTGTTTTGTAAGGGTATCTCAATAGAAAAATCCCGGAAAAAGATAGTTTTCGGGTTAGTCGCAAAGTGAAAACCTAGTTGCTTTCTAGGTTTTGGATTGGAAGTTTGAAGGAAAGTTGTTGGTATGGTTCTAAGGGTCTCAAGTAGCGGATTGAAGTGTCTTGAAGAGTCTCTAAGTTTCTAGGGAGCAAATTCGGATTTGGAGTTGGATTGAGATTTGTTGAGGTATAATCTTGTCTCTTAAAAGTGTTACAAGATTATTTATATTGTTGTTAGCTTTACATGTTGCTAGCATGAAGTGTATGTGTTGAAGTTTATAAGTATTATGGATTGATTGTAGCTTAAATCCAAAATGTTATATTAGCCACTTGAATTGGGATTACTAATTAGTCGTTTATTAGAATCGTCGAATGTTACTTACTTGAAGCTTATAGTGGTTTAATCGATTGCGACTTGATATCATGTTAGGCTAATAACTTGGATTGAAATGGAAATTGGATAAGAATTGATGTGGTAGTACTTCAAGTTAGCCGAATTGGCCTAGTAAGTTGTATTAATTTGATATCTATTGTGGGGCGGAATTTTACACGTCTAGTAGGCGTGTAATCCCCTATTGTTGATTTCATTGGTTGGGCCTTAAATATGGCGTGTTTGGTTATTGTATTCGGCCTTGATAAAGGTGGCAAAGTGAGTAGAAACAAAGGAGGTGCTGTCCAATTTTCCGTAGAATTTAGTGACTTAGCACTTAGAATATTCTACGTTTGAAGTAAGAGGTTAATGGACGTATTGTGACCATTATAGGTTGAAGTACTAGGTATAGCGTATCCTACTTGAAGGATGGAATAGCTATCAAGATTGAAGTACTTTGGAGCATTTTGCTACTTGTCGATAATCGTCGCGAGGTATGTGAACCTCTTCCTTCCTTTGGCATGATTCTATGTATGGATTATACCTGTGGTATCATTTCATGTTTCCTTCTACTCTTAGAAGTTAAGAGGTAGTTGTGTGATTTACTCTATGTAGAACTTTTCCTATCTTTTGAGCATGACTAGTTGCGTATGTAGTACGGTGAGCGTCTGACACCTTGATATTCTTTACTAGTTTTATGAATAGCCAAGTCGGGTGAGTTAGAAGATTAACTCACTTCTTTGAAAGTATTAAGGATGTCTAATGTTTTATTAATGTTAAGGGACTTGCAGAGTTTTAAAGTATGTGATACTTGTTCCGTTTTAAACGTATAAGTCCCTTGGATAGGAAATTATATTTTGGCTAAGGTATAAAGTGAATATAACGACTTTATGGGGAGTTGGTTATATTTGTTTTATGGAAAGATAAATGACTTGATTTTTCTTAATGAAAAGGCAACTTGATTCTAAGGCATCAATTGCCTAAGGTTTTATAATAAAATGAGTCACTTGATTTCTAAAGGTTAAGAGACTAATTGTACTTTGAAAGTTAAGAGAATTTATTTGAAAGTATACAATACTTGGTTTTAAAAAGTATAAGTCTCTTGGTTATAAAAGGAATTAGTTTTGTCTAAAACCATAAAGGGTTATAACGGCTTTATGGGAAGTTGGTTATAACGGCTTTATGGAAGGTTAAGAGAATGGTTTTCTCTAATAAGGTAAACAAAGAAATAACTTGTATTAAAGAAGGGCAATTTGATTTAAAGGTATCACTTGCTTAAAGCCTTAAGTAAGGGTCACTTGATTTAGAAAGTAGAAATGTATTTCTAAAAGTATCGTGACTTATGTGAAATGTACACAAGCATGGATACCACGGGTGTTAGTATCTTGGGGTTTTATATGAAAAAGGGATCTTTTGAAAATAATGAAAGTACGTAGTACTTGGGGTTAAATTCCCGGATTTTTATGTGTAAAACGGAAGTGCCATGAGTTTATAAAAATGGAAGTCTAAAGGTTTAATGAACTTGCCTGTATTTGCTTGTGATAGCTTTAAGTGCAAGTATTATACGTTACGTTGTCGTGACTCTCAGTTGGAGGTCCGTATGCAGTTATAAGTTTACTTGGGCGTCCGAAGCGGTGATGTGGGATTCCACGGGTATGCTTCCATCATGATTGATCCTTGGACATGCTTATACGATGTGGGATTCCGGGGCATGTGACCAGGATGCGGGTTAGATGCCCGGACAGTTTATTGGATGTACCGGCAGTGACGGGGGATTCCACGGGTATGCTTCCATTGTGATTGATCTTGGCCATGCTTATACGATGAGGGATGCCGGGGCATGCAACCAGGATGCGGGTTAGATACCCACGTGATTTCTTACTCCATGGCCATGCTTATACGATGAGGGATTCCGGGGCATGCGACCATGTTATATTTTACTCCATGGGCTAGCTCCCCATGAAGACATGCACCTACGATGAGGGATGTTGAGGGCACGTTATGGCCATGCTTATACGATGTGGGATTTCGGGGCATGCGGCCGTGTTATATATATATATATATATATATATATATGTGTGTGTTGTGTGTGTGTACGCCGACAGTGAGGTGGGATGCCACGGGCGCGACACATGGTTATATTTTACACTTATAGTTGTCGGCAGTGATGTGGGATTCCACGGGCAGGAGATATATATATATATGTGTTGTGTATGTGTACGCCGACAGTGAGGTGGGATGCCACGGGAGGCTTATCTCTTGGTACAGTTTCCCCTGAGGTTGTAGATTCATGTGTTTTCAGGGGTATGGCGGGGCCCTGTCCCGCCACAGTTGTTATGTTAAAACTCTTGAAGTGCAGTAGTCACATGTGTGGAGTACATTTGTAAAGGAAATGAGGCAACTGCTTCAGTTGTATATATATATGTCCAGGAAGGTAGCCCTATCGGCTAACCTGTTGTTTTACTTCTGTTGATTTATTTTATAGTTTCATGTATGTTCCGCTGATTATCTCTGATGTATACCTATAAGGGTGCCCAGGTAGGGCACCAGTCGCGGGCCCGGGGTCGGGTCGTGACACAATCTTAGGGTTTCAAGACAATTTTCTTGGCCAAAACTGTGACCCACTGTTTTGGAGTAACAACTTTGCTTAGAACTTAATCTTGGAAAATATTTAACTTTTGTTCTTCACTTGGCTTAGGGTTTCGAAAACCTTGAAGGAGAAGGAAGAGATAAGGGTTTGGATTAATATATTTGTGAGATGAAGTCTTGTAAAGCCTTGTAGATAATTGGTGCTTGTAGCACAAGTGGAGGGGAAACCACTTGTACACTTGTATTTCCCTTCTCAAAATATCTGATTTGGAAAATTCCCTCCCCGGCACCGCGGTGCTGTAGCCTTTTGTCCTGTTCTGCCAACTTTCGTCCTGTTCTGCCAACTTTCGTCCTGCTTGTTTCGGGAGCTCATTTTCTGCCTTTTCTGCCCACACTCTATTGGAATGAATTCAATTACTAGTACTACTTCTCGTCGTCACATTTATTGTATCCAAATATTTTCACTATAGAAAATGTAAATATACTTTCCTTCCAATATTCAAATCTTACATCCTAACTTACGTTCTCATTTCATTTCCCTGGAACTACGGGGTGTAACATTCTTTCCCCCTTAGAAACATTCGCCCTCGAATGTTCAGGAAAGGTCTCAACTATAAACATTTCAGCAGAGTCTCCTTTAACTACACCTATCAACCTATACTCAGCAACACAAAGATGCCTCACATGGCCACAATATAACACATAGTCTCATTCCTCAAATATTTCATGTCCCAAGCTTACCTTATCTCTCCATGTATACGGATAAGGTAGTTTTTCATAATCTCAAAATCATGTCGTCTTAATCATAACAAACCTATTTACTACATATAAATATTATTCGTACATATCATGTTACACCCCGTAAGTCCAGGACATGTATAAGAAAATGTATGTAAGGAACCAAGAGTTGGAAATTGGTACGAAATGAAGAATTGTTTTTCCGACGGAAAAATCTTCCGAACGTCGGAAAGGAAAAATGTTCGTTGAGGAGAATTAGATTCTCAAAATGCATTATTTGAAGAATATGGAACTTATTAACATTATGGAATTTATTTTTACGGATTTGGTCACGTGGGGCCCACCCGAGGAATTTTACATTTTGCGGGGCCCACGAGGGTTACTGTTATACCCCGTATTTTCCAGAGTATGTACGTGAGGGCGTACGTACAAAAGTTCAAAACTTAAGTTAAGGCATAGGATGAATTTGTGCACAACCCACGAAAAGAATCGTTTTCCGACGAAACGTTTTCCAAAACATGCGTAGGGAAAATTACGGTTGTGTCATTTATATTTTTTGCGGATTTTTCCGGGAGATGAAATATTTTGGACCAACGAGAGGGAAAAACTTGTCACCCTCAAGTTGGTGGAACTTGGACGACCTTGGCACGTTTTTGTGGCCTTGCTTTAGTCAAGGTTAGGTAGGATATTTTGTGTAGTAGATGGATAAGGACACATGGGTGAATCCACACCCTCCACTTGCCTTAATCTTGGCCCTTGAAAGCCCTATAAATACCCAGAGGTTGAAGACTTCTTCATCCACAAATATTTTCCAAGTCTTGAAAACTCCTTCCCTCTGAGAGCTTTCGTCCAAGCCTCCCTTTCCTCTTGAGGAGCTAAGCTAGAAACACCCTCTCCCACCTTCCTAGTTGTCTCGTCTAAACCCCCTTGGTAGAAAATACTCTCCTAGTATTGTTACTATCCCCAAAATACCCTAGCCGTATATCTAGTAGTATTCCAAAGTCACCTCTATACTTAGAGCCCGGAAAATACTACTATACTTCCTTTAGTCACTAAACGAAACCCTAGGAGAAACTTCATAGTTGGTTGAAGTAGTAGAAGTTGTGTAGAAACTTCTAAGGGTTTCTTGGAGCGGATTGGAGCGTACAGATTATGAGCTAAACCTTGCTCAGGATCGACTTATATCTTAGATAATTTTGGGCTTATCGAGGTAAATAATAATCCTATCCTTCTATTGTAATTAGAGAATACATACTGTAGATGTATAGAAATAAGTATAAAATACATAGAAGGATATTAAAGAAGAGAATTGAACTGTACTTACATGGTGTATTCTGATGAGACTTGTATAGTTCTGCAGGGTAGGGAAGTCTTTGCCCGATTTTACGTAGAATAGAGAACCCTGCCTTAGATTATCCTACAGAGTAGCCTAGACGTTGATAGACGTATTTGACTATTATAGGTTGATACTCTGCGCGCGACATATTCGACTTGGCAGGTGGATTTCGCCGAGAAGGTATGTGATTCTTCCTATCCTCTTGAGCATGATATTTTAAAGTATATATATAGTACGGTAGACGTACGTGTGTTAACTGAACATGGTTTTACTTGACGTCTTGTTATACCCCGTATTTCCTGAGTATGTATGTGGAGACGTACGTACAAAAGTTTGAGCCTTAAGTTAGGCATTGGATCGAATTTTTGTGCACAACACCCGTATAGAATCGTTTTCGCGAAGCGTTTCTGAGAACTGCGAAGGGAAAATTCGGCTATGTCGTTTTGTATTTTTGCGGATTTTTCGGCGTGGAACATTTTGGGCCAACGAGAGGGTGACACTTGTCACCCTCAGTGACGGTTTAGGTAGGCAAAGGGCGTCTCTCCTTGTTTTGTGCCTTATTTTGGCCTTATTTTGTGCCTTGTTTTGTGCCATGTTTTGTGGAGTAGGGGTTAGGGTGCACTTGGCTTGATCTCGGCCTTACACTTGCCTTGCACATGGCTTGATCTTGTCCGTTGGTTGGCCTTGGCTTCCTATAAATACCCTCCCTTTGTTGAAGACTTCATCATCAAAATGTGTTCTAAGTCTTGCAATCCTTCCCTCTCCTCTTGTTGCTCGTCCTAGCCTTCCCTTTTCCGTAAGGCTTTGGCGAGAGAATTACCCTCCCCTTAGTAGTGTTGGGAGTTTTACACACCCACTTGCCTTGTTGTTCTCATAAAGTACCCAGCGGTAGAAAGTATTCTCTAGTATTGTTATAATGCCCAAAATACCCTAGTCGTATACCTTGTAGTATTCCAAAAGTTACCTCTATCGTAGAGCAGGAAATACTACCTTTTGTACTTTTAGTCTCAAACCGAAACCCTAAGGAAATCTTCATAGTAGGTTGAAGTATTTAAGTAGAAGTTGGTTAGAACTTCAGCGTTGTTTGGAGGCGGATTGGAGCGCCTGAGTAGGAGCAAAACCTTGCTCGGGATCGACTTTTATCTCGGATAATTTTGGGCTTATCTAGGTAAATATTCTTGTCCCCTTGTTGTAATTGGAAATTACAAGTTGTAGGATTATATAGTAGAAGTATACTATATATAGATCTGAACATAGCTTTGCGGCAATGTCTTTGGACTTAAGCATGAATATAAAGAAGAGAAATGAAATGTAATTACATAGGACTGTATTACAGTAGACTTGTGTAGTATTACTGTGTAGTAGAATTGTATACGTCCGGTTAGGCGTATAACCCCATGAGTTGGCTTGGTAGCGGCCTCGATGGAGGAGGAGATTTCTGTGATTTGCGGGGAGGAGGTCTTTGCCAAATTTTCTGTAGAATATGGAACCATGCGGTTAGAAGTTAATAGACGTTTGTGGCCTTATAGGTGGAAGTACTACGAGTAGCGTATTCTATTTGAAGAGTGGAAAAGGCTAGCCAGGGTTCTGATCTTGTGGGCGTTTTGCTTATTGTCGATACTCGTCGCGAGGTATGTGAACCTCTTCCTATCCTTACAGCATGATGCTTTGTAAACTATGTAGTCGGTGAGCGTACATGTGCTAAATGAGTTGGTTGGTTTAAAACATAGGGTGTTATAATAGCTTTATGGGAAGTTAGTTATAACGACTCTATGTAGGTAAAAGATTGGTTTATTGATTGTAGAAGTTAAGAGACTTGATCTTGAAAGATAAGAGACTTAACTTGTTTTGCTTGGTTATTAACATTTTGTTAAAGGTGTCGTGAAACCTCATTCATGAGTAATGAGTACTTGGTTTTAAAAGAATAATGTTTCTTGATTTGGAAATGAGAATAAGTGTCGAGCAAACCACAGCAACGCTAATAAATGAAAGTGTATTGACAAATAACTAATTGTTATTAAAACCAGTAGAAACCTCCATCTGCATAGAAGCTAAGATAAGACAAAATTATATTACATTTCCTAGATCATGGTTGCTGTAACAAGATTGTTGTAAACAAGAATAAACGGCTCACGTATAAGACATATGTTTCTCAGATTGTTTAAAAGAGAATTATATTCTTAATTGATTAAGACTATGAACTATGAAACTGTTCTAAAATAAAGAGACCTGAGTAATTGAAATTAGGCAAACTGGAACTTTAGGGGAAAGAATGTTGTTAAAAAGGAAAGTGTTTTGGGTTTACCTAAAAATGTGAGTCACTCTATTTTTATACTACGGGTATCGGGTGACCTTTATAAAAGGAATGGATCTCTTTAAAAGGAATTTAACGTACATAGTACTTTAGGGTTAAAACCCGGACTTTGATATAAAATGGAAGTACCTTGAGTTATGTATAACTTGCCTATGCTTGTTGTTGTATAACTTGCCTATGCTTGTTGTTGTGTAACTCGGCTATGCTTGTTGAGATAGCCTTTGTTGTGCAAATGTTGATATCAGGTGACTTCTTGAGAAAGAGTGGATCTTTTTATAAAAGTTTAGAAGTATGGTAATTTGCTTGAGCTTGTTTGTGATAGCCTGGTTGTCCGATGTATTGTTATCGTGGTTGCATGGGCATGTCTACACCGATGCAGAATTCCGGGGGCATGTGGCCATGCGGCAGGGTTGATTACCCGATATATTGTTATTGTGGTTACATGGACATGTCTACCGTCTGCAGTCAGGGCATGTGGCGTGCGGCGGGGTTGATCACCCGATATATTGTTGTTGATGTTACATGGACATGTCTACACGAGGCGAGTCGGGGCATGTGGTCATGCGGCATTATTATTATTGTTGCATCATGGACATGTCTACACGATCTGAATGCAGGGGCATGCGGCCATGATCGTACATGATTGATGTTGTGGGCGTGAGACCCATAGTTATATTAGTGATGGCGTTGGCGTGAATCACGACTTGGCGCTTTATGTTGCGTCTTGTATTTTTGTTATCATACATGTCTCCGCTATCGTGGCATTATGATTTAAGCTGCGATATTTTGATTTCACATACTTGGTACTGTTATCTTGACCTCGCCCGGGGCTGCGTTCATGCCGCAGGTAGGAGTACATCGGTAGTCGATCCTCGCTCTTAGGATCACAGTTCAGCGTTGGGAAGCTCCGTTCTCCGGAGGCTTATCTTTTGGTATGTTACCCTGAGTTGTAGGTATATCTTTAACCCTCTAGAGTTTTGAATGCTGATGTGTTTAGTGTTATGTTCGGATAACTTTGTGCTAAAATGTGATTTAGAAACATGGTTAGTGTAGAAGGGTAAGCCTGGGGGCATGGTAAGTGTGGACCTTAGACTATTTCACGATTGAGACCTTAGAGGTAAGGTCGTCTTGTGTAAAAGATTTATTTTATGTTTGACCTTTATCAGTGTGCGTAGTATACGTGGAGTTGTTGTGGGGAATTCCTTGGGTTGGGTAAAATGGAAGTGGAAGCTTTCATGACTTGATTAGGTAAGATTGTTCCGGATCGAGGAGCAAGAGTTGGCGCGATTGTGGGTCGGGTTGAGGGTCGTTCGCGGGTCAACCCGCAGCCCGGTTTGTGGTGAGGTCAGTTCGAGGTGGTCCCGCCAGGTGGTAGGGTCACGAGGATGCTAGGCCCGAGTTTAGTTAACCATCGTATGAGTTCGGGGATGCGTTCGACCAGAATCGGTTCGTGAAGGCCGGGAATGGCCTTGGCGGAAAGGGAAGCTAGTAAGATGACCAAGTTTGGAGGTAGTGACTCCACAGTTTTGGAAACTGAAGCGATGACTGAAGTATGGTACGTATACTGGGAGAGTTCAAGTGTTAGAAGCGGCGAGTAAGGAAGGAAGAGAACGTGTGTCATTTCGTGGCCAAGTTGTGGCGTTGGCAACTTGTTAGAGGAACTTCATAGATATCCGTCTTGAGAAGGAACATTCGGGATGAATGTTTCTAAGGAGGGGAGAATGTTATACCCCGTATTTCCTGAGTATGTACGTGGAGACGTGCGTCAAAGTTGAGCCTTAAGTTAGGCATTGGATCGAATTTTTGTACTGACCAGTATAGAATCGTTTTTCGCGAAACATTTCTGAGAACTTGCGAAGGAAAATTCGGCTATGTCGTTTTGTATTTTTGCGGATTTTTCGGCGGAACATTTTTGGGCCAACGAGAGGGTGACACTTGTCACCCTCAGTGTGATTTGGGTAGGCAAAAGGGGGACGTCTCTCCCCTTGGTTTGTGCCTTATTTTGGCCTTGTTTTGTGCCTTGTTTTGTGCCATGTTTTGTGGAGTAGGGGTTAGGGTGCACTTGGCTTGATCTCGGCCTTACACTTGCCTTGCACATGGCTTGATCTTGTCCATTGGTTGGCCCTTGGCTTCCTATAAATACCACTCCCTTTGTTGAAGACTTCATCATCAAAATGTGTTCTAAGTCTTGCAATCCTTCCTCTCCTCTTGTTGCTCTCGTCCTAGCCTTCCTCCCCGCACCGTAAGGCTTTGGCGAGAGGGTACCCTCCCCTTAGTAGTGTTGGTAGAGGTGCACACTTGCCTTGTTGTTCTCATAAAGTACCCCTTGGTAGAAAGTATTCTCTAGTATTGTTATAATGCCCAAAATACCTAGCCAGTATACCTTGTAGTATTCCAAAAGTTACCTCTATCGTAGAGCAGGAAATACTACCTTTTGTCCTTTTAGTCTCAAACCGAAACCCTAAGGAAATCTTCATAGTAGGTTGAAGTATTTAAGTAGAAGTTGGTTAGAACTTCTAAGGGTTGTTTGGAGCGGATTGGAGCGCACGGAGTAGGAGCAAAAACCTTGCTCAGGATCGACTTTTATCTCGGATAATTTTGGGCTTATCGAGGTAAATATTCTTGTCCCCTTGTTGTAATTGGAAATTACATGTTGTAGGATTATATAGTTGAAGTATACTATATATAGATCTGAACATAGCTTTGCGGCAATGTCTTTGGACTTAAGCCTGAATATAAAGAAGAGAAATGAACTGTAATTACATAGGACTGTATTACAGTAGACTTGTGTAGTATTACTGTGTAGTAGAATTGTATACGTCGGTTAGGCGTATAACCCCCACAGGGTTGGCTTGGTAGCCGGCCTCGATGGAGAGGAGATTTCTGTGATTGCGGGGAGAGTCTTTGAATTTTACGTAGAATATGGAACCATGCGGTTAGAAGTTAATAGGCGTTTGTGGCCTTATAGGTGGAAGTACTACGAGTAGCGTATTCTACTTGAAGAGTGGAAAAGGCTAGCCAGATTCTGATCTTGTGGAGCGTTTTGCTTATTGTCGATACTCGTCGCGGTATGTGAACCTCTTCCTATCCTTACAGCATGATGCTTTGTAAACTATGTAGTATGGTAGACGTACATGTGCTAAATGAGTTGGTTGGTTTAAAACATAGGGTGTTATAAAAGCTTTATGGGAAGTTAGTTATAACGACTCTATGTAGGTAAAAGATTGGTTTATTGATTGTAGAAGTTAAGAGACTTGATCTTGAAAGATAAGAGACTTAACTTGTTTTGCTTGGTTATTAACATTTTGTTAAAGGTGTCGTGAAACCTCATTCGCGAGTAATGAGTACTTGGTTTTAAAAGAATAATGTTTCTTGATTTGGAAATGAGAATAAGTGTCGAGCAAACCACAGCAGCGCTAATAAATGAAAGTGTATTGACAAATAACTAATTGTTATTAAAACCAGTAGAAACCTCCATCTGCATAGAAGCTAAGATAAGACAAAATTATATTACATTTCCTAGATCATGGCTGCTGTAACAAGATTGTTGTAAACAAGAATAAACGGCTCACGTATAAGACATATGTTTCTCAGATTGTTTAAAAGAGAATTATATTCTTAATTGATTAAGACTATGAACTATGAAACTGTTCTAAAATAAAGAGACCTGAGTAATTGAAATTAGGCAAACTGGAACTTTAGGGGAAAAAATGTTGTTAAAAAGGAAAGTGTTTTGGGTTTACCTAAAAATGTGAGTCACTCTATTTTTATACTACAGGTATCGGGTGACCTTTATAAAAGGAATGGATCTCTTTAAAAAGAATTTAACGTACGTAGTACTTTAGGGTTAAAACCCGGACTTTGATATAAAATGGAAGTACCTTGAGTTATGTATAACTTGCCTATGCTTGTTGTTGTATAACTTGCCTATGCTTGTTGTTGTGTAACTCGCCTATGCTTGTTGAGATAGCCTTTGTTGTGCAAATGTTGATATCAGGTGACTTCTTGAGAAAGAGTGGATCTTTTTATAAAAGTTTAGAAGTATGGTAATTTGCTTGAGCTTGTTTGTGATAGCCTGGTTGTCCGATGTATTGTTATCGTGGTTGCATGGGCATGTCTGCCGTCTGGAATTCGGGGCATGTGGCGTGCGGCAGGGTTGATTACCCGATATATTGTTATTGTGGTTACATGGACATGTCTACACCGATGCAGAATTCCGGGGGCATATGGCCATGCGGCGGGGTTGATCACCCAGTATATTGTTGTTGATGTTACATGGACATGTCTACACCGAGGCAGAATTCCGAGGGCATGTTGTCATGCGACATTATTATTATTGTTGCATCATGGACATGTCTACCGTCTGCAATTCAGGGGCATGCGGCCGTGATCGTACATGATTGATGTTGTGGGCGTGAGACCCATAGTTATATTAGTGATAGCGTTGAGGCGTGAGTCACGACTTGGCTACTTTTATGTTGCGTCTTGTATTTTTGTTATCATACATGTCTCCGCTTTATGTATTATGATTTAATGATATTTTGATTTCACATACTTGGTACTGTTGTCTTGACCTCCTTGAGGCTGCGTTAATGCGCGGTAGAGTACATCGGTAGTCGATCCTCGCTCTTAGGATCACGATTCGGCGTTAGGAAGCTCAGTTCTCGGAGGCTTATCTTTTGGTATGTTACCACGAGTTGTAGGTTCTTGTACATTGAGGGGTATGGCGGGGCCACTGTCGTCATGTTGTATAAAAACTCTTAGAAGTGCATGTAATCTTGTTGTGGCGGGGTTTGTAAAAAGGATTAAAGCTATTCGTTTTGAAAGAGTTGTTTATATATATGTTATTGGAAGGTACAGTTTGGTTGCTTTGTTTTATGATCATATATCTTGTTTCTTGTTTATGTTTTATTTTCATTGGTTTTCTCGATGTTGTATCACTAGGGTGCAGGGTAAGGCACGATCCACGGGCAGGTTCGGTCGTGACAAAAGTGGTATCGAGCGATTAATCCTCGGAAAGTGTCTCTGACCGTGTCTAGTAGAGTCTTGATTATCGATGTGTTGTGCACCACATCTATGTCGAGGAGGCTGCGAGACATTTAGGATTAGTCTCCATTCTTCTCATTACGAGATCGTGCCTTAGAGGCATGTTGTAAGTTGGACCCTCCGGCGTATCTCATTTTACGATTATGCCTCGCGAAAGCAGCGAGCCCGAAGGGCAAGCGGCCGAGAGTGCTGCTAGTGAGATCTGAGAGAATGCGAGCGCGAGCGGTCGATCACTGAATTGTGCTTGAGCGGCGAGTTTTGCGGCGCCCGGCCAGCGAGTTTAGAGCGCGGCGGTGGATCACGAGACCACGATACACGAGCCTCAGGTCCCGCGATGCAGGCGAGAGGAGATGGGTTACAAGGAGTTGGCGATTATTGGCGAGTCGTGGCGAACATGAGATAGGTGGGCCGGCCAGTTCGATGGCGCCAGATGGTTCACCTAGATCGGATAGTTTGAGGCTACAGGACTTTACGAGATGTAGCCGCGAGTTCTACGGTCGAGGCACGAGGATGATCGCGAGGAGTTCATCAAGCGATTATAGCGGATCGCGAGTGATCGAGGCTTGGAGACAGTCGGTGGTCTTAGGTTCGCATCGGTGCGTGATACGCGATCGGTAGTTTGGTCGTGGGGCTGTCGGGAGAGAATGCACTTCCGGTAGTTTGGAGCGAGTTCTCGGGGCATTTCTTGCACATTTCTTGCCTCGCGAGATGAGGAGGGCTCGGGTAAACAATTCTTGATGTTGAGCGAGCGAGCGTCTGATTCGGAAGTCTGATGTGAGTTCGACTCATTGGCTCGGTATGCCCGTGTAGTAGGCGATATGGAGGGCGAGTACAGCTCGTTCTGGGTTAGATGATTACTTGGCGAGGCTTGTTGGGTGTAGCTCTTGGTAGGGCATGGGCATTGCCGCGTGCGACTTATGCGCAGGGGTGAAGGCGGAGAGGTCGGCGGAATGACGAAGATCAGCGAGAAGAGGCGAGCAACGAGGTCGCTGGTGACTTTCGGCGGACCGCCTCGGCCAGCGAACTAGTTTTGTACCTCCGCGGTCAGTGGTCCTCCACAACCTTCAGGCATCGAGTATTCGGGGCGGTCGGGGCTCGAGGTTGAGTTTCGGGGAAGTAGGGTGTTGGCGGATCGATCACCCTACCTCGGTGTGGTCGATGTAGTAGACGCATTTGAAGTGTCGTGGTGCCAAGGAGCTTGTTATTTTTGCGGCCAGCGGGGCTATTTTGCGGCGTCCCGCCAAGGTAGCACGGATGTTACGACTTCGGCGCCGAGGATCGATGGTGGTTCATCACCTCCTACTGATTATCGCCTGCATAGTGGACTATGATTAGAGTGACGCGGTGGATACAGGTATATCTTTAACCCTCGAGAGTTTTGAATGCTAATGTGTTTAGTGTTATGTTCGGATAACTTTGTGCTAAAATGTGATTTAGAAACACAGTTAGTGTAGAAGGGTAAGCACAGGGCATGGTAAGTGTGGACCTTAGACTATTTCACGATTGAGACCTTAGAGGTAAGGTCGTCTTGTGTAAAAGATTTATTTTATGTTTGACCTTTATCAGAGTGCGTAGTATACGTGGAGTTGTTGTGGGGAATTCCTTGGGTTGGGTAAAATGGAAGTGGTAGCTTTCATGACTTGATTAGGTAAGATTGTTCCGGATCGAGGAGCAAGAGTTGGCGCGATTGTGGGTCGGGTTGAGGGCCGTTCGCGGGTCAACCCGCAGCCCGGTTTGTGGTGAGGTCAGTTCGAGGTGGTCCCGCCAGGTGGTAGGGTCACGAGGATGCTAGGCCCGAGTTTAGTTAACCATCGTATGAGTTCGGGGATGCGTTCGACCAGAATCGGTTCGTGAAGGCCGGGAATGGCCTTGGCGGAAAGGGAAGCTAGTAAGATGACCAAGTTTGGAGGTAGTGACTCCACAGTTTTGGAAACTGAAGCGATGACTGAAGTATGGTACGTATACTGGGAGAGTTCAAGTGTTCGAGGGGGGCACGACGAGTAAGGAAGGAAGAGAACGTGTGTCATTTCGTGGCCAAGTTGTGGCGTTGGCAACTTGTTAGAGGAACTTCATAGATATCCGTCTTGAGAAGGAACATTCGGGATGAATGTTTCTAAGGAGGGGAGAATGTTATACCCCGTATTTCCTGAGTATGTACGTGGAGACGTACGTACGAAAGTTTGAGCCTTAAGTTAGGCATTGGATCGAATTTTTGTACCTGACCCCGTATAGAATCGTTTTCGCGAAGCGTTTCTGAGAACTGCGAAGGAAAATTCGGCTATGTCGTTTTGTATTTTTGCGGATTTTTCCGAGAGGCGGAACATTTTGGGCCAACGAGAGGGTGACACTTGTTACCCTCAGTGATTTGGGTAGGCAAAGGGGCGTCTCTCCTTGTTTTGTGCCTTATTTTGGCCTTGTTTTGTGCCTTGTTTTGTGCCATGTTTTGTGGAGTAGGGGTTAGGGTGCACTTGGCTTGATCTCGGCCTTACACTTGCCTTGCACATGGCTTGATCTTGTCCATTGGTTGGCCAGCTTCCTATAAATACCACTCCCTTTGTTGAAGACTTCATCATCCAAAATGTGTTCTAAGTCTTGCAATCCTTCCTCTCCTCTTGTTGCTCGTCCTAGACTTCCTCCCCCACCGTAAGGCTTTGGCGAGAGGGTACCCTCCCAGTAGTGTTGGTAGGGTACACTTTGCCTTGTTGTTCTCATAAAGTACCCCCCTTGGTAGAAAGTATTCTCCTAGTATTGTTATAATGCCCAAAATACCCTAGCCGTATACCTTGTAGTATTCCAAAAGTTACCTCTATACGTAGAGCCCGGAAATACTACCTTTTGTCCTTTTAGTCTCAAACCGAAACCCTAAGGAAATCTTCATAGTAGGTTGAAGTATTTAAGTAGAAGTTGGTTAGAACTTCTAAGGGTTGTTTGGAGCGGATTGGAGCGCACGGAGTAGGAGCAAAACCTTGCTCAGGATCGACTTTTATCTCGGATAATTTTGGGCTTATCGAGGTAAATATTCTTGTCCCCTTGTTGTAATTGGAAATTACATGTTGTAGGATTATATAGTTGAAGTATACTATATATAGATCTGAACATAGCTTTGCGGCAATGTCTTTGGACTTAAGCCTGAATATAAAGAAGAGAAATGAACTGTAATTACATAGATTTGTATTCTGATGGACTTGTGTAGTATTCTTGTGTAGTAGAATTGTATACGTCTGTTAGGCGTATAACCCCAGGTTGGCTTGGTAGCCGGCCTCGATAGAGAGGAGATTTCTGCGGTTGCGGGAGAGGAGAGTCTTTGCGAATTTTACGTAGAATATGGAACAATGCGGTTAGAAGTTAATAGACGTTTGTGGCCTTATAGGTGGAAGTACTACGAGTAGCGTATTCTACTTGAAGAGTGGAAAAGGCTAGCGGATTCTGATCTTGTGGGCGTTTTGCTTATTGTCGATACTCGTCGCGAGGTATGTGAACCTCTTCCTATCCTTCTAGCATGATGCTTTGTAAACTATGTAGTATGGTAGACGTACATGTGCTAAATGAGTTGGTTGGTTTAAAACATAGGGTGTTATAAAAGCTTTATGGGAAGTTAGTTATAACGACTCTATGTAGGTAAAAGATTGGTTTATTGATTGTAGAAGTTAAGAGACTTGATCTTGAAAGATAAGAGACTTAACTTGTTTTGCTTGGTTATTAACATTTTGTTAAAGGTGTCGTGAAACCTCATTCGCGAGTAATGAGTACTTGGTTTTAAAAGAATAATGTTTCTTGATTTGGAAATGAGAATAAGTGTCGAGCAAACCACGAAGCTAATAAATGAAAGTGTATTGACAAATAACTAATTGTTATTAAAACCAGTAGAAACCTCCATCTTCATAGAAGCTAAGATAAGACAAAATTATATTACATTTCCTAGATCATGGCTGCTGTAACAAGATTGTTGTAAACAAGAATAAACGGCTCACGTATAAAACATATGTTTCTCAGATTGTTTAAAAGAGAATTATATTCTTAATTGATTAAGACTATGAACTATGAAACTGTTCTAAAATAAAGAGACCTGAGTAATTGAAATTAGGCAAACTGGAACTTTAGGGGAAAAAATGTTGTTAAAAAGGAAAGTGTTTTGGGTTTACCTAAAAATGTGAGTCACTCTATTTTTATACTACGGGTATCGGGTGACCTTTATAAAAGGAATGGATCTCTTTAAAAAGAATTTAACGTACGTAGTACTTTAGGGTTAAAACCCGGACTTTGATATAAAATGGAAGTACCTTGAGTTATGTATCACTTGCCTATGCTTGTTGTTGTATAACTTGCCTATGCTTGTTGTTGTATAACTTGCCTATGCTTGTTGTTGTGTAACTCGCCTATGCTTGTTGAGATAGCCTTTGTTGTGCAAATGTTGATATCAGGTGACTTCTTGAGAAAGAGTAGATCTTTTTATAAAAGTTTAGAAGTATGGTAATTTGCTTGAGCTTGTTTGTGATAGCCTGGTTGTCCGATGTATTGTTATCGTGGTTGCATGGGCATGTCTACACCGATGCAGAATTCCGGGGGCATGTGGCCATGCGGCAGGGTTGATTACACGATATATTGTTATTGTGGTTACATGGACATGTCTACACCGATGCAGAATTCCGGGGGCATGTGGCCATGCGGCGGGGTTGATCACCCATTATATTGTTGTTGATGTTACATGGACATGTCTATACCGAGGCAGAATTCCGGGGGCATGTGGCCATGCGGCATTATTATTATTGTTGCATCATGTACATGTCTACACCGATGCAGAATTCCGGGGGCATGGGGCCATGATGCGTACATGATTGATGTTGTGGGCGTGAGACCCATAGTTATATTGAGTGATGACGTTGAGGGCGTGAGTCCCTGACTTGACTGCTTTTATGTTGCGTACTGTATTTTTGTTATCATACATGTCTCCCGCTTTATGTATTTATGATTTAAGCTGCGATATTTTGATTTCACATACTTGGTACTGTTGTCTTGACCTCGCCCGGAAGCTGCGTTCATGCCGCGAGTTGGAGTACATCGGTAGTTGATCCTCGCTCTTAGGATCACGATTGGCGTTAGGAAGCTCAGTTCTCGGAGGCTTATCTTTTGGTATGTTACCACGAGTTGTAGGTTCTTGTACATTGTGGGTATGGCGGGGCCACTGTCCGTCATGTTGTATAAAAACTCTTAGAAGTGCATGAAATCTTTGTTGTGGCGGGGTTTGTAAAAAGGATTAAACTGTTCGTTTTGAAAGAGTTGTTTATATATATGTTATTGGAAGGTAACCGTTTGGTTGGCCTGTTTTATGATCATATATCTTGTTTCTTGTTTATGTTTTATTTTCCGCTGGTTTTCTCTGATGTTGTATCACTAGGGTGCCCGGGGTAAGGCACCAGTCACGGGCCCGGGTTCGGGTCGTGACACGTCTTTTGACTTGAGTCTAAATAACAAGAATCTTGAAGTATTTCAAAAGAATTATGAATCATTTTTGAAAGAAGAGTAGTACTTGGGTTTTAAACAAAAGCTTAAGAGTTATACTAGCTTTATGGGAAGTTAGGTATAACGACTTAAGAAAGATAAAATGAACGGTTTACTTATGTGTTTATAAAAGACTTGTATTGATTTACGGAAATCTGATGAGATGGTTTGTTGAGTAGACATATTGTGATGCTATGTGTGTTAGTATCTTGTAAACATTTGTGTAAAGAGGTTATTCTTATTTGTGCTTATGTTGTTTAACGATAAGCCGTTATGCTAGTATTACATCACTCGCTCTTGACATGATATCACGGGGTTAGGCGCCTCGACGCGGGGTATACCTCGAGGCGATGCAGGACTATGATTCGAGAATACCTCATGCGGGTCGGGGACCTATGCGAGCTACGAGTTCCAGGTTAGTGTGCGGTCTATGTGGCCATGCGGTCTATGTGGCCATGCGGACTACGAGTCCAGGACGATGCCGAGGAGTAGCTACCCTCGATGCGGGGAATACCTCATGCGGGCCTAGGTGGCCTATGCGGACTACGGGAGTCCAGGATTAGGCATGCATAATGATACTATGGGCGATTGGCCTTGCTTCGATCATTTGCAGCCTAGAAAAGACATGTTACAATTTACCTGTTGTTTCTCTTGTTTGTGATGTGGCACTATGTGCGGTTACATTGGTTATTTTATACATATTTGTAAAATTGGCTTTAAAATGATATGATTTCATTTAAGTACTTTACAGTTTCACATACTTGGTACCTGTTATCGACCTCGCCGGCTGCGTTCATGCCGCAGGTAAGGGAAAACAGGTGCTAGATCCGCATCCTTAGGATCTTTTGCTTTGGTGTCAGGAGCTCCATCTTCTCCGGAGGCTCGACTTTTGGTATGGTTCTCCCTGATGTTGTAGATATATGTACATTCAGGGTATGGCGGGGCCCTGTCCCGCCATAGTTGTTACTTCGCAAGTGCGTAGTCTATTATGCAGTTGGGATGTAGCGCGATTTTGGTTTATATATATATATCGAAAGACGACTTTTCTCAGATAAAGCGTGTCTCAATTTACATTGTTTCATGTCTTGTTTTTATATTCATTGATTTTCTCGATGTATGACTATTTGGGTGCGGGTAAGGCACGATCCAACCGAGGCAGTCGTGACAAAAGTGGTATCAGAGCAGTTAATCCTCGGAAAGTGTCTACAGACCGTATATAGTAGAGTCTTGATTATCGGTGTGTTGTGCACCACACCAATAATCATGAGACTATAGGATATTTAGGATTGGTTTCCATTCTTCTCACTCTGAGATCGTGCCTTAGAGATGTGTTATAAGTTGGACCCCTCTAACGTATTTCCTTTCTTTAACAGTTATGCCTCCACGTAAGGCAACCCGGGCCCGAGAAGGGCAAAGCGGCCGAGGCTGCTAGTAGGACACCGAGTCACGAGGCTCGAGCCGATCTATGCAGAGGCGGCGAGTTCCACGCGCCGCCCGGCCCAGCGAGTTTAGGAGCGCGGCGATGGGCGATGAGACGATACTGCACCTCGGTCCACGGCTGTAGCGGATGAGAAGGTTCTGAGAGATGACCCGATTCGGCGGGATCGTGGCGGACGCGAGATAGGTGGATCAGTTCCATCGGTACATGGTTCACGAGATCGGATAGTTTGAGGCTACGAGATTTTACGAGTTGTAGCCGCCCGAGTTCTACGGGTCGAGGCACGAGGATGATCCGCGAGTTCATCCGTCGATTCTGAAGGATCGTCACGAGTGATCAAGGCTTGAAGACCGAGTCGTGATCTTCGGTTCCACAGTCGCTGCGTGATCTGCGATCGATTGGTTTGATTCGTGGGAGTTATCGGGAAACCGCAGCGTCCCGGCTACTTGGGATGAGTTCTCGGAGGCTTTCTCACTCACTTCTTGCCTCCGCGGATGAGGAGAACGCGGCCGACAAATTTTTGTTCTTTGAGACGAGAGGCGCGCGATTAGGGAGTACAACGTTGAGTTCGATTCGTTGGCTAGATATGTCCCTACGTTGGTAGCGAGATATGGAGGGCGGTACCGCTATGTCACCGGGCTAGATGATTATATGGCCGAGTCTTGTGCGGGTGTGGCGCTTCAGCCAGGCATGGACATTACTCATATGCAGGCTCATGCACTTGGATGTGAGGAGCGTAGAGGTCGATGGGTTGTGACGGCGGCGAAGAAGGCGGGGCAGCGAGGGTCTTTTGGTAGCTATCGGGGTGGACGGCCTCAGCAGCAGTCTAGATTTGCACCACAGCCAGCTCAGAGAACTCCTACACCGTCCTCAGGGCGGCGAGGTATTCGAGGCGGACGAAGGCCCCGGGACCGGCGTCGAGGGTAGCGAGGTGTTAACGATCGAGACCACCGCCGGTGTGGCCGTCACGGTAGATCCCATTCGGGAATTGTGGTGCGCTCGGGAGTTTGTTTGATTCGCGGCCAGCGGGTCACTGCGAGCTGTCAGGCCAAGGCGGCGTAGATGGTAGGTCGACCTCTAGGTTCTTTCGTCGGTCTTCTTCATCTCCTACGATTACTCGCCGGGCGGGGTACTCATGGGCGGCCAGTCGCGGCGAGGTCGTGGCGCGGGTTCGATTCTAGCGGTCCTCGAACCGCATTTATGCCTTGTCGGTAGCGGGACGAGGCCTCACTGATGTCATCACGGTACTTTATCGGTTTCATGTTGTGGCGTGTATGCCTTGATAGATCGGGTTCTACTCTGTCTATATATCTCCCGTGTTGCTAGTAGGATAGGGATAGAGCACGAGTCCATAGACCACTTTCGAGTAGCTACGCGATGGTGATTCGGTGGTAGCTCAGCGGGTATATAGGGCTTGTCCAGTGACCATATGCAGTCGTCAGACCCTTGCCGACTTGGTAGAGTTGGATATGACTAATTTCGATGTGATCATGGGTATGGATTGGCTAGCTTCTTGCTACGCCAATGTAGGCTGCGAGGAGAAAGTGATGCGGTTCGGTTTCTGAGGAGCCGGTTGTTGAGTGGGAGGGGACCACTGTGTCGCCGAGGGGTAAATTTATTTCTTACCTCAAGGCTAGGAAGATGGTGCAGAAGGGGTATATCTACCATCTCATTCGGGTGTTTGATCACGAGGCTGCGGTACCAGATTTTGATCGATTCGATAGTCGAGAGAGTTCCCGGATGTGTTTCAGACGACCTCGGGTATCCTCACGAGAGGAGATAGAGTTTTGTATCGATGTCTTGCGGACCTTCGGCTTATTTCCATTCCGCCATACAAAATGGCACTGCGAGTTGAGAGAGTTGAAGGACCAAGCGAGAGATTTCTTTGGAGAAGGGGCTTCATTAGGCCTAGTATTTCTCCAGGAAGCGTCGGTATTGTTCGTAAAGAAGAAGGGCGGGGCCAGCTGCGCATGTGTGTTGATTCTGACGGTGGACAAGGTGACCATTAAACGAATACCCCTTCCCGAGATTGATGATTTGTTCGACGATTGCGAGTGCGAGATGTTTCTCAAGATTGATCTGCGATCGGGTTATCATCAGTGCGTGTTAGAGGCGGATGTCCCTAGGATCGCGTCGGACGTTGCGGCATTACGAGTTGAGGTCATGTCTTTCGGGTTGACGATGCTCGTGGTATTCATGGATTTGATGAACGAGTGTTCAAGCCATTTTGACACGTTTGTGATAGTGTTCATTGATGACATCTTGGTTTATTCCGCTCAGGCGAGCATGCGGGCATTTGAGGATCTTTGAAGTTCTCGGGACCAGCGATTATCGCCAAGTTTTCCAAATATGAGTTTTGGTTGGCCGGTGGCTTTTCTTGGGCATATTATCGGGGCGATGGTATTCGGGTGGATACGGCCAAGATCGAGGCGATCGAGTTGGCCTAGACCAGCTACTCCGGCAGTGCGCAGCTTTACGGGCCTTGCATGTTACTATCGGCGGTTCGTGGAGAAGTTTGCTTCTATCTACGCACCATTGACTAGGTGACTCGGAAGCGGCTAAGTTTGATGTTTGATGCTTGTGGCGGGGTTTCGATTCTTGAAGGAGGCGGCGGCCGCCCCGTTCTTACTCTTCGGAGGTCGAGACGGTTATGTAGTGTATTGTGATCGTCGGCGTCGGGCTCGGATGTGTGTTGATGCGGTGGGTAAGGTTATAGCATACGCATCGGCGACTTAAGAAACATGAGAGGAACTACCCGCCCATGATTTGGAGTTAGCGGCGGTGATTCACGCCTTGAAGATGCGGAGGCACTATTTGTATGGGGTTCGTGTGGATATTTATACTGACCACAAGAGCCTCGGTATATCTTCGGCGAGAGGAGTTGAACTTACGATAGAGGCGGTGGTTAGAGTTACTCAAGGATTATGATGTTGATATCTGTACCACGGGAAGGCCAATGTTGTGGCGGATGCTCTTGCGTAGGTCGATGGGAGTCTATCGGATGTGCAGCAGAGAAGAGGGCATGGTCGCGAGTTACATCAGCTAGCGAGCCTTGGAGTCCGATTGATTGATTACGATAGCGGTGGGGTTCGAGTTTGAGAGGTTGTCGAGTCTTCCATCGTCGAGAGGTGAAGAGGCAGCGATTTGAGGATCTGTTTTGGCGGTATCGTGTCTGGCTCATCGTGAGGAAGGGTCCTTTTGAGGTAGCACTTTGATGGGGTGCTAAGGTTTTAGGCGGGTTGTGTGTTCCGGATATTGCGGGACTTTGGCGGAGTTCTAGGGAAGCACCGGCGCGCGTTACTCTATCCATCCGGTCGACCAAGATGTACCACGACCTCGGATCGTGTATTGGTGGGATGGCTTGAAGAGGACATTGCGAGTTTGTGGCTCGGTGCGTGTTGTCCGCGGTGAAGGTAGAGCACCAGAGGCCTGGTGGTTTGTTGAAGACGATAGAGATCCCGACCTGGAAGTGGGAGGTGATCAACATGGACTTTATCACAGGATTACCTCGCACTCAGAGGAAGCATGATTCTATCTGGGTTATCGTCGGCCGGTGTGAAATCAGCCCACTTTCTTCCGTCGGGATGACTTTTGGTGAGGATTATGCGGACTTTACATCAGAGAGATCGTCGGTGCGTGGGGTCCTATTTATATCATATCTGACAGAGGAGCCCAGTTTACGGCTAACTTCTGGAGGTCTTTCCAGAAGGGTCTAGGGGCCTTGGTGAGCACGAAGTCGCATTCCATCCTCAGACAGACGGACAGGCAGAACGCACTATCCAGACTCTTGAGGATATGCTGCGAGCCTGTGTTATTGACTTCAGGGGTAGCTGGGAGGATCATTTGCCTCTATTTTAGTTTGCATATAATAATAGCTACCACTCCAGTATTCAGATGACGCCTTATAAGGCCTTGTATGGGAGGAAGTGCAGATCGCCGATAGGCTGGTTTGATGTAGGCGAGTGCGATTAGTGGGACGGACTGATACAACGGTGTGGATAAGGTGAAGCTTATCGAGGCGATTCTTGGCGGCTTCGAGTCGGCCAGAATTCATATGCAGATCATCGTCGTCGGCATCTGGAGTTCGAGGTTGATGATTGAGTTTCCTGAAGGTGTCACCCATGAAGGGTGTGATGAGATTCGGGAAGAAAGGAAACTCGGCCCAGTACATTGGGCGTATCAGTTGTCGCGAGGTAGGCAAGGTTGCCTATGAGTTGGATCTGCCGTCCGATCCGGAGCGGTGCATCCGGTTTTCATGTTTCTATCTTTGAGAGATGTATCGGGGATCCATATAGGGTGCACCCGATTGGCGATGTCGGTGTGGGGATTATCGTATGAGGAGATTCCCATAGCGATAATCGATCGTCAGGTTAGGCGTCTGTGGACCAAGGACGTGGCTTCCGTCAAAGTCTTGTGGCGGAACGAGCTCAGGGAGGAGATGACGTGGGAAGTTGAGGAGGACATGAGGCAGAAGTATCCTCACATATTCCCCACACCTCCAGGTAACTCACTTTCCTACTTGTAAATTTTCATTGTCATATTTGCTTAAGTGTTGTATTGTGTCCATGTGTGGCATTTGCAACTGTTTAAGTTATGAGGAACCTTATCGTTATCTGTCTTGGGAAGGAACATTCGGGACGAATGTTTCTAAGAAGGGGAGAATGTTATACCCCGTATTTTCAGAGTATGCGTAGGCGTGCGTCTGAAAGTTTAAGCCTTAAAGTAGGCATAGGGACGAAAATTTGTGCACAACCCACGAAACGAATTTTTTTCCGATGAAACGTTTTCCAAAACTTGCGTAGGGAAAATTACGGCTATGTCATTTATAATTTTTGCGGATTTTTCCGAGAGATGAAATATTTTGGGCCAACGAGAGGGTGACACTTGTCACCCTCAAGTGGACGGCAAAGAGGGCACGGTTGGCATGCATTTGTGGCCTAAACCATGGGTCAATGTTTGTGAGTGATTTGTGGAGTAGGGATAGGGTGCACTTGTGCAAATCAACACCCTCCACTTGCCCTCCACTTGCCTTCATCTTGGCCCTTGAAAGCCCTATAAATACCCCCCTTGAGTTGAAGACTTCTTCATCCACAAATCATCTTTCAAGTCTTAAATATCCCTTCCCCCTCTAGAGAGCTTTCGTCCAAGCCTCACCCCCCCCCCCCTCTTGAGAGCTAAGCCGAAACACCCCTTCCCCCTTTCCTAGTAGTCTCGGCAAAATCCCCTTGGTAGAAAATACTCTCAGTATTGTTACTACCAAAATACCTTAGCCAATCCTTATAGTATTTCCAAAGTTACCTCTATCGTAGAGTCAGGAAATACTACCTTATATTCCTTTAGTCACTAAACGAAACCCTAAGAGAAACTTCATAGTTGGTTGAAGTAGAAAGTAGAAGTTGTGTAGAAACTTCAAGGGTTTCTTGGAGCGGATGGAGCGTTGATTAGGAGCTAAACCTTGCTCGGGATCGACTTATATCTTGGATAATTTTGGGCTTATCGAGGTAAATAATAATCTTATCCTTCTATTATAATTGGAGAATACATCTTGTAGAAGTATAGAAATAAGTATAAAATATATAGAAGGGTATTCTGAGAAGAGAATTGAGCAGTACTTACATGGGAATTTGTATTCTGATGAACTTGTATCGTTTCTGGGTAGGGAAGTCTGCCCGATTTTCCGTAGAATAGAGAACCCTCCGCTTAGATTATCCTCTGAGTAGCCTAGGCGTTGATAGGCGTATTTGACTATTATAGGTTGATACTCTGCGCGCGACATATTCGACTTGGCGGTGGATTTCGCGAGAAGGTATGTGATTCTTCCTATCCTCTTGAGCATGATATTTTAAAGTATATATATAGTGCGGTGAGCGTGCGTGTGTTAGCGAACATGGTTTTACTTGACGTCTTTTGACTTGAGTCTAAATAACAAGAATCTTGAAGTATTTCAAAAGAATTATGAATCATTTTTTAAAGAAGAGTAGTACTTGGTTTTTAAACAAAAGCTTAAGAGTTATACTAGCTTTATGGGAAGTTAGGTATAACGACTTAAGAAAGATAAAAGGAACGGTTTACTTATGTGTTTATAAAAGACTTGTATTGATTTACAGAAAGTACAGTGAGATGGTTTGTTGAGTAGACATATTGTGATGCTATGTGTGTTTGTATCTTGTAAACGTTTGTGTAAAGAGGTTATTCTTATTTGTGCTTATGTTGTTTAACGATAAGCCGTTATGCTAGTATTACATCACTCACCTCTTGACATGATATACCGGGGGTTAAGCTGCCCTCCGATGCGGGGTATACCTCAGGCAGTCTGGGACTATGATTCGAGAATACCTAATGCGGGTCCAGGGGACCTATGCGTAGCTACGAGTTCGAGTTAGTGTGCGGTCTATGTGGCCATGCGGACTACGAGTCCAGGACGATGCCGAGGAGTAGCTACCCTCGATGCGGGGAATACCTCATGCGGGCCTAGGTGGCCTATGCGGACTACGGGAGTCCAGGATTAGGCATGCATAATGATACTATGGGAGATTGGCCTTGCTTCGATCATTCGCAGCCTAGAAAAGACACATTCTGATTTACCTATTGTTGCTCTTGTTTATGATGTGACACTATGTGCGGTTACCTTGGTTGTTTCGTACATATTTGTAAAATTGGTTTTAAAATGATAAATGATTTCATTTAAAGTACTTTACAGTTTCACATACTTGGTACCTGTTGTACTGACCTCGCCGAAGCTGCGTTCATCCGCGAGTAAGGGAAGCGGTGCTAGATCCGCATCCTTAGGATCTTTTGCTTTGGTGTCGGAGCTCCATCTTCTGCGGAGGCTCGACTTTTGGGTATGATCTCCTGTTGTTGTAGATAGTTTTGTACATTCGAGGTATGGCGAAGCCTGTCCGCCATAGTTGCTTATCTTCAGAAGTGCGTAGTCCTATTATGCAGTTGGGATGTAGCGCGATTTTGATTATATATATATATATGCCGAAAGGCGACCTTTTCTCAGATAAACTGTGTCTCATTTACAATTGTTTCATGTCTTGTTTTTATATTCCGTTGATTACTCTGATGTATGACTACTTTGTTGGCCGGGTAAGGCACCAGTCACGGGCCCCGAAACGGGTCGTGACAAAAGTGGTATCAGAGCAGTTAATCCTCGGAAAGTGTCTACAGACCGTATCTAGTAGAGTTTTGATTATCGGTGTGTTGTGCACCACACCAATAATCAGGAGGCTATAGGATATTTAGGATTGGTTTCCATTCTTCTCACTCTGAGATCGTGCCTTAGAGCTGTTGTTATACCCCGTATTTCCAGAGTATGTACGTAAGGGAATACGTACAAAAAGTTTAGCCTTAAGGTTTAGGCTTGGACGATTTTTTTGGACACAACTCACAAACGAATAGTTTTCCGACGAAACGTTTCCACAGCTTTCGTAGGGTAAATTCCGGCTATGCCATTTCTAATTTTTGCGGATTTTTCCGAGAGACGAAACATTTTGGACCAACGGGAGGCGACAGCGCACCCTCCAATTTGTGGACTTAGATCGTCCATTGGACGAAATTGGAGAGCTTGGCACGTTTTTTGTGCCTTGTGCACAAGTCAAGGAGTTGGTAGGATATTTGTGTTTAGTTAATCCTCACCCTACACTTGCCTTGCACTTGTCTTAATCTTGGCCATTGGTTGGCCACCTCTTGACCTATAAATACCCCCTTAAAGATGAAGAGTTCTTCATCCACAAATCTTTCAAGTCTTGAAAATCCTCTCCTCTCCTTTGTAGCCTTTTAGTCCAAACACCTCCCTCCTTGTGAAGGCCCTTGGCGAATACCCCCTAGCCTAGCCAAAATCTACCCCCTCCTTGGTAGAAAAAGTTGCCTTCTAGTATCGTTATAATGCCCAAAATACCCTAGCCCATATCCCAATCCTTAGTAGAAGTTGTGAAGAACTTCTAAGGTTCTGAGCTCTGGGAGCGTACAACTTAGGAGCTAAACCTTGCTCGGTGCGACTTTATCTAGGATATTATTGGGCTTAGAGTAACTAATCCTAACCCTCTTTTGAATTAGAGAATACTTCTGTAGTAGTATAAGAATAAGTATAAATACTTAGAAGAATATTGCGAGAATAGAATTGAACTGTTATCACGATAGAAGGGTTTAAAGAAGAATAATCAAAGCGTACTTACATAGAATTTGTTTTCTGATGAACTTATATAACTCAACGGGTAGGGAAGTGCTGCCCGACTTTCCGTAGAATTGTGAACCCTCTGTTTAGAATGACCTTGTTATACCCCGTTTTTCCAGAGTATGTACGTATGGACGTACGTACGAAATTTGAGCCTTAAGATAGGCATTGGATTCGAAATTTGGGCACAAGTGCCGATTAGAGTCGTTTTACGTGAAGCGTTTCCACGGCTTTCGTAGGAAAATTCGGCTATGTCATTTATTATTTTTGCGGATTTTTCCGAGAGGCGAAACATTTTGGACCAGCGGGAGGGTGACATGTGTCACCCTGCATTGAATGCAATAGGTTGGCTTGGGCGATTTGGGCGTCCAGAGCCTTGGTTGGCCTTGGCCGATTGGCTCCCTCTTGTGTGTCTTGCTTTGTGGCTTGTTTTGTGGAGTGTTTTGTGGAGTGTTTTGTGGGTGCACTTGGCTTGATCTTGGCCTTACACTTGCCTTGCACATGGCTTGATCTTGGCCATTGGTTGGCTTTTGGTTTTGCTATAAATACCCCCTAAGCTTGAAGACTTCATTCATCCACAAATGTTTCCAAGTCTTGAAATCCCTCCCCTCCCTCTTGTGGCTCTCGTCCTTAGCCTCTCTCCCTCCCCCTCCTAGTGGCCTTTGGCCGAGAGGTCTCCCCCTCCCCCTTGTGGTGTCTAGCCGTGGGGTACCCCCCCCCGAGCCTAGTTACTTTCGTATAATACCCCTTGTTGTGGTATAGAAATACTCTCCTAGTATTGTTATAATGCCCAAAATACCTTGGCCTTATACCTTGTTATATTCCAAAAGTTACCTCTATCGTAGAGCAGAAATACTACCTTTTTAGTCTCAACCCGAAACCCTCAGGAAAATCTTCATTGTTGGTTGAAGTTTTGGAGTAGAAGTTGGTTAGAACTTCTAAGGGTTGTTTGGAGCGGATTGGAGCACTCGGAGTAGGAGCTAAGCGTTGCTCAGGATCGACTTTATACTTGGATAATTTTGGGCTTATCGAGGTAAACACTACTGTCCTTCTATTGTGATTGGAAATTGCATGTTGTTGATTATATAGTTGAAGTATACTATATATAGTACTGAACGTAGTTAGTTGGCAATGTCTTTTGACTTAAGCCTGAAGAATCTAATTGTAATTACATAGGGTGTATTCAGATGAGACTTGTGTCTTGTGTAGTAGAATTATGCGCGTCGGTTAGGCGTGTAAACCCCTGGTTGGCTTGGTAGCCGGCCTCGATAGAGGAGGAGATTTCCGCTGTTGCGGGAGGAGAAGTCTTTGCCGAATTTTCGGTAGAAAGATAGAAACTTGTTTTTGGGGTTAATAGACGTTTGTGACCTTTATAGGTGAAAGTACTAAGAGTAGCGTATTCTACTCGAGGAGTGGAAAGGGCTAGCAAGGTTGTAGTACTTGGAGCTTTTGCTTATTGTCGATAATCGTCGCGAGGTATGTGAACCTCTTCCTATCTCTTCTAGCATGATATGTGTGAACTATGTAATGCGGTGAGCGTACATGTGTTAACTGTGTTTGATTGTTCTTAAAACATAAAGTGTTATAACGGCTTTATGGGAAGTTGGTTATAACAGCTTTATGTAGGTAAGAAAATACTTTGTGGTTTTAAAAAGGGTAACTGATGAGAATTATAACTGGCTTGTTATAATAAAGGACTTGATGTATTTCAAAAGATTTATAAATCGTTTTGAAGGGAGTAACACTTGGTTTTAAAAGGTTTTAAAAGAGTTATACTAAGCTTTATGGGGAGTTAGGTATAATGTCTTAAGAGAGGTAAAGAAAATGGTTTACTGAGGTTAGAAGTTAAGAGACTTGATCTTATAAGATAAGAGACTTAACTTATTTGTTCTAATGTGAATGTTTGTGTGAAACCTCATTCGTGAGTAATGAGTACTTGGTGTTATTTAAAGGGATAATGTTTCTTGATTTGGAAATCGAATGTGTATCGACAGGACCACTGCAGCGTTAATAAAGGAAAATGTATTGAATAATGATGAATTGTATTAAAACCAGTAGAAACCTCCATCTGCATAGAAACTAAGATGAGACAAAATGATATACATTTTCTAGATCATGGCTGCGGTAATAAGAATGTTGTAAACAAGAATAACCTACTCTCACGTGAGACATATATTACTCAATTGTTCTAAAAAGGAATCAAGTGATTAAGTTTGGGAACTATGAAACCATTTGAAAATGAGAAGCTTGAGTAATTGAAACTAGGCAAACTGGAACTTAGGAAAAGAATGTTGTTACTTGATTTTTGAAAAGGAATGTGGATTGGTCATTCTAATACTACGGGTATCGGGTGACTTTTATAAAAGTAATGGATCTCTTTTAAAAGATCTTAACGTATGTAGTACTTTGGGGTTAAAAACCCGGACTTTGGTATAAATGGAAGTACTTTGAGTTGTTGTGAAACTTGCCTATGCTTGTTGTTGTGAAACTTGCCTATGCTTGTTGTTGTGAAACTTGCCTATGCTTGTTGTTGTGAAACTTGCCTATGCTTGTGATGATAGCCTTTGTTGTACAAGGGTGGTATTTACGTATTCTGGCGTCTCGATAGAGGCGGTTGACTTATTGAGAACTGCGGGGCGTCTTTGGCGGTGATGGAGAATTCCACGGGTATGTTTCCATTTTGATTCTTGTCTTGTTGTTGATATCACATGGACATGTCTGCCGTCACGAGATTAGGGGGCATGCGGCCCGTGCGGCGGGTTGATTACCGATATATGGTTATGCGCAACATGGGCGTGTCTACCGTCTGAGATTCGGGGCATGTGGCCGTGCGGCGGGTTGACCACCGGTATATTGTTATTGAGGTTACATGGGCATGTCTACACCGATGATTCGGGGCATGTGGCCATGCGGCCTTATTATGTGTTGCATCATGGACATGTCTACAGAGGCGATTAGGGGCATGCGGCCATGATGCGAACATGATGGATGTATGGGCGTGAGACCCATAGTTATATTTGAGTGGTGACTTTGAGGGCGTGAGTCCCTGACTTGACTGTTTTTATGTTGCGTACTGTATTTTGGTTATCATACATGTCTCCTGTTTTTTTTAAGCTATTATGATTTCATTCTGATGTTGTGATTTCACATACTTGGTACTGTTATCGACCTCCTTGGGGCTGCGTTCATGCCGCAGTAGAGGTACATCGATCGTGGATCCTCGCTCTTAGGATCTCGATTCGGCGTTTTGGGAAGCTCGTTTCTCAGGAGGCTTATCTTTTGGTATGTGTTCCACGAGTTGTAGGTTCTTGTACATTGAGGGTATGGCGGGGCCTGTCCGTCATAGTCATTGTAAATCTTAAGTGCAGAAGCTGTTGTGGGCGGGGTTGTAAAAGGATTAAACTATCGGGTTTTATGTATATCTTGAAGGCAAGCTGTTTTGGTTGCTTTGTTTATTTATTATATCTCTTGTTTCATGATTCATGTTTTATTTTCCATTGGTTTTCTCGATGTTGTATCACTAGGGTGCGGGTAAGGCACGATGCGGGCCGGGTTCGGGCGTTACAAAGTGGTATCGAGCGATTAGTCCTCGGAAAGTGTCTGACCGTGTCTAGTAGAGTCTTGATTATCGGTGTGTTGTGCACCACATCTATAATCGGAGGCTATAGGACATTTAGGATTGGTTTCCATTCTTCTCATTACGAGATCGTGCCTTAGAGTATGTTGTAAGTTGGGCCCTCCGGCGTGTTTCGTTTTACGATTATGCCTGCGAAAGCAACTGGGCCCGAGAAGGGCAAGCGGCAGGAGGCTGCTAGTGGGTTTCAGAGAATGCGAGCGCGAGCGGTCGATGCGAGTAGTGCTTGACGGCGAGTTTTGCGGCGCCGCCCGGCCTGGCGAGTTTAAGCGCGGCGGTGGGCTGCTGAGACTCTGATACGAGCCTCGGTCCGCGATGCGAAGCGGGAGATGGGTCGAGAGATAGCGATTATTGGCGAGGTTGTGGCGGATATGAGATAATTTGGGCGTAGCGATTCGATTCAGCGGACTGTAGTGCACCCGAGGGCAGGCAGTTTGAGGCTACGGGATTTCCTTAGTTGTAGCCGCTTTGAGTTTTACTGGTCGAGGCGGAGGATGATCGCGAGGAGTTCATCCGTCGATTCGAAGAGATCGTCACGGGTGATCAAGGCTTGGACCGAGTGCGTGACATTTGGTTCGCATCGGCTGCGTGATACCGCGATCGATTGGTTTGACTTCGTGGGAGCTTTCGGGAGAGCATGCACTTCCGGCCGTTTGGGACGAGTTTTGGGGCCTTCGCACATTTCTTGCCTCGCAAATGAGGAGGGCTCGGGCGATTTTTGATGTTGAGGCGAGAATGGCGTCTGATTGGGAGTACAATGTGGAGTTCGACTCATTGGCGGTATGTTCCCGCATTAGTAGCTAGTATGGAGGATCGAGTGCACCGATATGTTCTGAGGCTCGATGATTACCTAGCGAGAGTTATTCGGGTGTTTCTCTTCAGGGCATGGACATTGCCGCATTCGTGCTCATGCACTTGGAGTGCGAGGCGCAGATCGGCAGGTGGACCGCTTTCAGCGAGAAGAAGGCGGCCGGATATTTTAGCGACTTTAGAGGCGGACCGCCTCGGCCAGCAGACTAGTTATGTACCTCCGCCATTGCGAGTGGTCCTCCGACGCCGGGACCCTTAGGATATTGAGGCGGTCGGGGCTCCCGTGTTTGAGATGTTCGGGGAGTAGGGTGTTGGCGGATCACGATCACCTACCGGTGTGGTCGATGTGGTAGACCGCATTTGGAGTGTCGTAGTACGAGGAGCTTGTTATTCTTGCGGCCAACAGGGCCATATGACGAGATCAGGCCGGGGGTAGCGGTAGGATAGCATGACTACTAGGCGATTGCGGGCCACGGTAGAGTCGCGGTGGAAGTGCCAGATTTTAGCGGTCCTTGAACCGCCTAGTTTGGTATATCCTTAACCCTACAGAGTTTTGTGTGTATTGATGTTGTTGATGTGTTTAATGATATGTTTGGATAGCTTTGTGCTAAAATGTGATTTAGAAACACAGTTAGTGAAAAGGGTAAGTCACAGGTAGTGTGAAATGGAGGTGGTAGCTTTCGCGACTGTAGAGGTAAGATTGTTCGGATCAAGCAATTAGAGTGTTGGCGCTACGATGGGTCGGGTTGGGGCCATGTTGCGGGCCAACCAGCGTCCGTTCGAGGAAGGTCAGCTGCAGGTGGTCGCCGGTGGCGGTCACGAGGGTGCTAGGCCAGTTTAGATGACCATCGTATGAGTTCGTGGATCGTTCGACGAGAATCAGTTCGTGAAGGCGGGAATGGCCTTAGGGAAATCGAGATTAGTGAGATGACCAAGTTTGGAGGTAGTGACTCCAGGGTTGGAAACGAGCGTTGACGGAAGTGTGAGTACGGATACTAGAAAGAGTTTGAGTGTTCGAGAAAGTGCAATGAAGATAGGGGAAAAGTGAGCGTGTATGATCGTTTCTTTTGTGAAATGAAGGTGTGAAGGAGTATATTTTAGACCCCGGGTAAGGGGTTTTTGTGATGATTAGAGGTATTTCCTCGTTGACTTGGGTTTAAGTATTGGTGCGGTTGTTATTTTTATGGCCAGGTATGGCATGATCGTTTTCGTGCGTATAGCAGTGAAGGCTATACTAGCGCATGTTTGTGTTGAGACTTGAGAAGGAACATTCGGGACGAATGTTTCTAAGGAAGGAGAATGTTATACCCGTTTTCGGTATATGCGTATGGGCGTGCGTCTGAAATTTGAGCCTTAAGATAGGCATTGGATTCGAAATTTGGGCACAAGTGCGATTAAGTCGTTTTTACGGCGAAAGCGTTTCCACGACTTTCGTAGGAAAATTCGGCTATGTCATTTATTATTTTTGCGGATTTTTCGAGAGACGAAACATTTTGGACCAACGGGAGGGTGACATGTGTCACCCTCACATTGGATGCAATAGGTTGGCTTGGACGATTTGGGCGTCCAAGAGCCTTGGTTGGCCTTGGCCGATTGGCTCCCTCTTTTGTGCCTTGCTTTGTGGCTTGTTTTGTGGAGTGTTTTGTGGAGTGTTTTGTGGGTGCACTTGGCTTGATCTTGGCCTTACACTTGCCTTGCACATGGCTTGATCTTGGCCATTGGTTGGCTTTGGTTTTGCTATAAATACCCACAAGCTTGAAGACTTCATTCATCCACAAATGTTTCCAAGTCTTGAAATCCCTCCTCCCTCTTGTGGCTCTCGTCCTTAGCCTCTCTCCTCCCCTCCTAGTGGCCTTTGGCGAGAGGTCTCCTCCCTCTTGTGGTGTCTGGCCAGTGGGGTACCCACTAGCCTAGTTACTTTCGTATAATACCCCTTGTTGTGGTATAGAAATACTCTCCTAGTATTGTTATAATGCCCAAAATACCTTGGCCTTATACCTTGTTATATTCAAAAGTTACCTCTATCGTAGAGCAGAAATACTACCTTTTAGTCTCAAACCGAAACCACAAGGAAAATCTTCATTGTTGGTTGAAGTTTTGGAGTAGAAGTTAGTTAGAACTTCTAAGGGTTGTTTGGAGCGGATTGGAGCACTCGGAGTAGGAGCTAAGCGTTGCTCGGGATCGACTTTATACTTGGATAATTTTGGGCTTATCGAGGTAAACACTCATCCTTCTATTGTGATTGGAAATTGCATGTTGATGATTATATAGTTGAAGTATACTATATATAGTAGTGAACGTAGTTAGTTGGCAATGTCTTTTGTCTTAAGCTGAAGAATCTGGTTGTAATTACATAGGGTGTATTCTGATGAACTTGTGTCTTGTGTAGTAGAATTATGCGCGTCAGGTTAGGCGTGTAAACCCCCAGGTTGGCTTGGTAGCGGCCTCGATAGAGGAGGAGATTCTGTTGTTGCGGGGAGGTCTTTGAATTTTACGTAGAAAGATAGAAACTTGTGTTTTGGGGTTAATAGACGTTTGTGACCTTTATAGGTGAAAGTACTAAGAGTAGCGTATTCTACTCGAGGAGTGGAAAGGGCTAGCAAGGTTGTAGTACTTGGAGCTTTTTGCTTATTGTCGATAATCGTCGCGAGGTATGTGAACCTCTTCCTATCTCTTCTAGCATGATATGTGTGAACTATGTAAGTACGGTAGACGTACATGTGTTAACTGTGTTTGATTGTTCTTAAAACATAAAGTGTTATAACGGCTTTATGGGAAGTTGGTTATAACAGCTTTATGTAGGTAAGAAAATACTTTGTGGTTTTAAAAAGGTAACTGATGAGAATTATAACTGGCTTGTTATAATAAAGGACTTGATGTATTTCAAAAGATTTATAAATCGTTTTGAAGGGAGAGTAACACTTGGTTTTAAAAGGTTTTAAAAAGAGTTATACTAAGCTTTATGGGAGTTAGGTATAATGTCTTAAGAGAGGTAAAGAAAATGGTTTCTTGATGTTAGAAGTTAAGAGACTTGATCTTATAAGATAAGAGACTTAACTTATTTGTTCTAATGTGAATGTTTGTGTGAAACCTCATTCGTGAGTAATGAGTACTTGGTGTTATTTAAAGGGATAATGTTTCTTGATTTGAATCAGAATGTGTATCGACAGACCACTGCAGCGTTAATAAAGGAAAATGTATTGAATAATGATGAATTGTATTAAAACCAGTAGAAACCTCCATCTGCATAGAAACTAAGATGAGACAAAATGATATACATTTTCTAGATCATGGCTGCTGTAATAAGAATGTTGTAAACAAGAATAACCTACTCTCGCGTGAGACATATATTACTCAATTGTTTTTAAAAGGAATCAAGTGATTAAGTTTGGGAACTATGAAACCATTTGAAAATGAGAAGCTTGAGTAATTGAAACTAGGCAAACTGGAACTTAGGAAAAGAATGTTGTTACTTGATTTTGAAAAGGAATGTGGGTTGGTCATTCTAATACTACGGGTATCGGGTGACTTTTATAAAAGTAATGGATCTCTTTTAAAAGAACTTAACGTATGTAGTACTTTGGGGTTAAAAACCCGGACTTTGGTATAAATGGAAGTACTTTGAGTTGTTGTGAAACTTGCCTATGCTTGTTGTTGTGAAACTTGCCTATGCTTGTTGTTGTGAAACTTGCCTATGCTTGTTGTTGTGAAACTTGCCTATGCTTGTGATGATAGCCTTTGTTGTACAAGTGTGGTATTTCTGTGTTACCGCGTCTCTCGATAGAGGCGGTTGACTTATTGAGAACTTCTTGGGGCGTCTTTGGCGGTGATGGAGAATTCCACGGGTATGTTTCCATTTTGATTCTTGTCTTGTTGTTGATATCACATGGACATGTCTACACCGTCACGATATTCGGGGCATGCGGCCGTGCGGCGAGTTGATTACCGATATATGGTTATTATCGCAACATGGGCGTGTCTACACCGTCACGATATTCGGGGCATGTGGCCATGCGGCGGGTTGACCACCCGGTATATTGTTATTGAGGTTACATGGGCATGTCTACACCGTCGCGATATCCGGGGCATGTGGCGTGCGGCCTTGTTATTATTGTTGCATCATGGACATGTCTACAGAGGCGATATTCGGGGCATGCGGCCATGATGCGAACATGATGGATGTATGGGCGTGAGACCCATAGTTATATTTAGTGGTGACTTTGAGGCGTGAGTCACGACTTATTATTTTATGTTGCGTCTTGTATTTTGGTTATCATACATGTCTCTGCTTTTAAGCTATTATGATTTCATTCTGATGTTGTGATTTCACATACTTAGTACTGTTGTCTTGACCTCCTTGAAGTGCGTTCATCTGCGAGTAGAGGTACATCGGTCGTGGATCCTCGCTCTTAGGATCTCGATTCAGCGTTTTGGGAAGCTCCGTTTCTCAGGAGGCTTATCTTTTGGTATGTGTTCCACGAGTTGTAGGTTCTTGTACATTCGGGGTATGGCGGGGCCTGTCCGTCATAGTCATTGTAAATCTTAAGTGCATAGAAGCTGTTGTGGCGGGGTTGTAAAAGATTAAAGCTGTTGGGTTTTATGTATATCTTGAAGGCAAGCTGTTTTGGTTGGCTTTGTTTATTTATTATATCTCTTGTTTCATGATTCATGTTTTATTTTCATTGGTTTTCTCGATGTTGTATCACTAGGGTGCGGGGTAAGGCACGATGCGGGCCGGGTTGGGCGTTCTGGACCTTGAGTAGTCTTTGATAGATATGCGTGACTATTATGGTGACTCTGCGCGACATATTCAACTTGGCGGTGGTTTTCATTGAGAAGGTATGTGATTCTCCTAAAGCATGATATTTTACAATATATATATAGTGCGGTGAGCGTACATGTGTTAGCGAATAATAACTACGGCAATGTCTTTGACTTAAGCACGAATAATACTTACGGCAATGCCTGGCTTAAGCACGAATAATAAAGAAGAAAGCATTTCAAAAGAATCTTGAATCATTTTTTTACAAAAGAGAACTAGCGGTTTTAAAGCGAAGCTTAAGAGTTATACTAGCTTTATGGGAAGTTAGGTATAACCACTTAAGATTAATAAAAGGAAACGATTTACCTATGTGTTTGTAACAAGACTTATATTGATTGGTGAAAAGAATAAAATGGTTTGATAAGTGGACATGATATGATGCTATGTGTGTTAGTGTCTTGTATAACGTTTGTGTAAAAGAGTATTCTTGTTGTGCTTATGTTGTTTAACGATAAGTTGTTAGGTTAGTGTAACATCACTCACCTCTTGACATATTCACAGGGGTTAAGGCGCCTCCGACGGGGTAGACTCGGTGATGCAGGACCGTGATTCGAGAATACCTCATGCGGGTCCAAGGGACCTATGCGAGCTACGGGAGTTCCGGTTAGTGTGCGGGGTTATACCTCATGCGGTCTATGTGGCCATGCGTACTACGAGTCGGGGCGATGCGGAGTAGCTACCTCGATGCGGGGTTATATACCTATGCGGGCCTATGTGATTGGCCTATGCGGACTACGGGAGTCGAGATTAGGCTTGCATGGTGATACTACGGGCAATTGGCCTGCCGATCATTATTTGCCTAGAAAAGACACATTACTGATTTACCTATTCTTTGCTCTTGTTTGTGATGTGGCACTATGTGCGGTTTCCTTGGTTGTTTCATACATACTTGCAAAACTATTTTTAAAATGATATGTTTCATTTAAGTATTTTACAGTTTCATATACTTAGTACCTGTTGTACTGACCTCCTTCGGGGGGTTGCGTTCATGCGCGGTAAGCGGCAGTGCTAGATCCACATTCTTAGGATCTCTACGTTGGTGTCGGAGCTCCGTCCTTTCGGAGGCTCTACTTTTAGGTATGATCTCCTGTTGTAGATAGTTTTGTCTGATCGAGGGTATGGCGGGGCCACTGTCCGCCATAGTTGTATATTTCCTTAAGTGCTGTAGTCATGTTATGCGATGTCGGATGTAGCTTGCTAAACCATGTATATATATATATGCGAAAAGCGATGTTTTCACATAAAGCGTGTCTTATTTTATAAAGCGTTTCATGTCTTGCTTTATATTTCAGTGATTACTACGATGTATGACTACTTGGGTGCCGGTAAGGCACGATCCACGAACCGGAATGGGTCGTGACAAAAGTGGTATCGAAGCGATTAATCCTCGGAAAGTGTCTCTGACCGTATCTAGTAGAGTCTTGATTATCGGTGTGTTGTGCACCACGATAATCGGAGGCTATAAGATATTTAGGATTGGTTTCTATTCTTCTCACTCTGAGATCGTGCTTTAGAGTGTGTTAAAGTTGGACCTCTAACGTATTCCTTTTACATGCTGATTATGCCTCCACGTAAGGCAACCGGGCCCGAGAAGGGCAAAGCGCGAGGCGCGATCAGACACCTAGAGTCACGAGGGCTCGGCCGAAGTCTATATCGCGACGGCGAGTTCTATGACGCGCCCGGCCCAGCGAGACCACAGTACCCACACCTCGCATCCACGGCTGGGCGGAGGTTAGGGTCTGAGAGATGCCCGACTTTTGGCTAGAAGTTGTGGCGAATACGAGATAGTGAATCGGCGATTCGATTCAGCTCAGGCCGGTCGCACCGTGGTACACGAGGCGAATAGTTTGAGGCTACGAGATTTCTTGAGTTGTAGCCGCGAGTTTTACGGGTCGGCGGAGGATGATCCGCGAGTTCATCCGTCGACTCTGAGAGGATCATGAGGTGATCAAGGCCTCGAGAGGCAGTCTGTGACGCCCGATTCGCATAAGTGCGTGATCTGCGATCGATTGGTTTGATTCATGAGAGTTATCCGGGAAACCGCGTCCCGGCTACTTGGGATGAGTTCTCGGAGGCTTTACTCATTCACTTCTTGCCTCGCGGATGAGGAGGCGCGGGTGATAGATTTTTGCTTGAGGCGAGAGGGCCTTGTGTCGGGAGTACAATGTCGAGTTTGATTCTTTGGCTCGATATGTCCCAGCGTTGGTAGCGATTATGGAGGATAGGGTGCACCGCCACGTCAGGGCTAGATGACTATATGGCCGAGTCGGTGTGCGGGTGTTTCTCTTCGGTAGGGTATGGACATTACCGCGTGCGAGCTCGTGCTGCAGGATGTGAGGCGTAGAGACGCGGGTTGTGACGGCGGCGAAGAAGACCGGGGCGGCGGTCTTTTGGTGGCTATCGTGGTGGCGGCCTCGGCGATCTAGATTTGCACCACGGCCCGGCCGAGCACTCTGCACCATCCTCGGCCTGCGGTCGAGGATATTCGAGGCGGACCGGGGCCCGGGACTTGAGCGTCGAGGCGGCGGAAATGCGGCGATCGGGACCACCTCGCCGGTGTGGCCGTCACGGTAGATCCCACCGGGAGTTGTGGTGCTGCTACGAGCTTGTTTGATTGTGGCCAGCGGGGTCACTATGCGGGAACTTGTCCGACCAAAGGCGATCTTGATGGTAAGTCGACCTACGAGTTCTTTCGCGGTCTTCTTCATCCCAGCGATTACTCGCCCGGAGGGCAAGGTACTCGTGGGCGGCGGTCGCGACAGAGGTCGTGGCGCGGGTCGATTCTAGCGGTCCTCGAACCGCATTTATGCTTGTCGGTAAGCGACAGATCGGAGGCCTCACCGATGTCGTCACGGTACCTTATCGGTTTAGGTTTGATGTTTATGCCTTGATAGATCGGGTTCTACTCTGTCTATATATCTCCGCTTGTTGCTAGTAGGATAGGGATAGAGCACGAGTCCATAGATCCTTTCGAGGTAGCCACGCGATGGTGATTCGATGGTAGCTCGGCGGGTATATAGAGCTTGTCTGTGACCATTCTGATCGTCGGACCCTAGCCGACTTGATAGAGTTGGAGATGATTGACTTCGCGTGATCATGGGGATGGATTGGCTAGCTTGCTACGTCAATGTAGGCTGCGAGAGAGAGTAATGCGGTTCGGTTTCTGAGGCCGGTTGTTGAGTGGGAGGAGCGCGGTATCGCCGAGGTAGGTTTATTTCCTACCTCAAGGCTAGGAAGATGGTGCGAGAAGGGTATATCTACCATCTCGTTCGGGTGTTTGATCACGAAGGCTGCGGTACCAGAATTTGATCGATTCGATGTCAGCGAGTTCCCAGACGTGTTTCCAGATGACCTCCCGGGTATCCCTCCTGAGAGGGAGATTGAGTTTTGTATTGACATTGTAACGCCCCGAACCCGGGCCCGTTACTGGTGCCTTACCCCGGGCACCCTAGTGATACAACATCAGAGAAAACCAGCGGAAAATAAAACATGAATCATGAAACAAGAGATATAATAAATAGACAGGCCAACCAAACCAGTTGCCTTCAGTATATACATAAAACCCGAACAGTTTAATCCTTTTACAACCACACTTGCAGTTCTCTGAGACCTCTAAGATTTACACGACTATGACGGACGGGCCCGCCATACCACGAATGTACAAGAACCTACAACTCGGGGAACACATACAAAAGATAAGCCTCGGAGAAGCGGAGCTTCCCAACGCTGAGCGAGATCACGAGGCGAGGATCCACGACCGATGTACCTCTACTGCGGCATGAGCGGCCCCGAAGGAGGTCGATTACAACGGTACCAAGTATGTGGCGTCACAAATCAGTAAATGAAATCATAATAGCTTAACAAGCGGGAGACATGTATGATAACCAAAATACGATGCAACATAAGCAGTCAAGTCGAGGGACTCACGCCTCAAAGTCACCACTCAAATATAACTATGGGTCTCACGCCCATAACATCCATCATGTTCGCATCATGGCGCGTGCCGGAATCGCCTCGGTGTAGACATGTCCATGATGCAACAATAATAACAAGGCCGTATGGCCACATGCCCCCGGAATACTGCATCGGTGTAGACATGGCCATGTGACCTCAACAAGAATATACTGGTCAACCTGCGCGTGGCCATGTACCCCGGAATCTTGCATCGGTGTAGACCGTCCATGTTGCAACAATAATAACAAGGCGCGTGGCGCGTACCGGAATCTTGCATCGGTGTAGACATGTCCGTGTTACCTCAATAACAATATACTGGGTGGTCAACCCTGTCGTATGGCCACATGCCCCCGGAATACTGCATCGGTGTAGACATGTCCATGTGACATCAACAATGACCGTAATCAAAATGGAAACATACGGTGGAATTCTCCATCACTTGCCGACGTCCAAGTAAGTTCTCAACAAGTCAACGGCCTCTATCAGAGACACGGTAACACGAAATACCATTGGCACAACAAAGGCTATCATCACAAGCATAGGCAAGTTTCACAACAACAAGCATAGGCAAGTTTCATAACAACAAGCATAGGCAAGCCGCTGACTCAAAGTACTTTCATATTATGCCAAAGTCGGGTTTTTAACCCCAAAGTACTACATCGTTAAGTTCTTTTTAAAAGAGATCCATTACTTTTATAAAAGTCACCCGATACAGTAGTATAAGAATGACCAACCCACATCCCTTTTCAAAATCAAGTAACAACATTCTTTTCCTAAGTTCGGTTTGCCTAGTTTCATTACTCGAAGCTTCTCATTTCAAATGGTTTCATAGTTCATAAACTTAATCACTTGATTTCTTTTAGAACAATTGAGTAATATAAGTCTCAGCGTGAGTAGGTTATTCTTGTTTACAACATTCTTATTACTGACCATGATCTAGAAAATGTAATATCATTTTGTCTCATCTTAGTTTCTATGCGGATGGAGGTTTCTCTTGGTTTTAATACGATACATCATTATTCATACATTTTCCTTTATTAACGCCGGTGGTGCTGTCGATACACATTCGATTTCGAAATCGGTATAACATTATCCCTTTAAATAAAACCAAGTACTCATTACTCACGAATGAGGTTTCACACAACATTCACATTAAAACAATATAAGTTAAGTCTCTTATCTCATAAGATCAAGTCTCTTAACTTCTAACATGATAAACCATTTTCTTTACCTCTCTTAAGACTTTACACTTAACTCCCCATAAAGCTAGTATAACTCTTTTTAAAACCTTTAAAACCAAGTGTTACTCTCCTTCAAAACGATTTATAAATCTTTTGAAATACATCAAGTTCTTTATTATAACTAGCCGATTATAATTCACATCGATTACCTTTTAAAACCACAAAGTATTTTCTTACCTACATAAAGTATTATAACTTGACTTCCCATAAAGCCGTTATAACACTTTATGTTTTAAAACAATCAAACACGATTAACACATGCGTCTACCGTACTACATAGTTCACACATATCATGCTAGAAGAGATAGGAAGAGGTTCACATACCTCGCGAGTCTGCCGACTACTAGCAAAGCGCTCCAAGTACTTCAAACCGTCGGCTACTCCTTAAGCCACGTAGATCGCACCACACGTAGTACTTGACCTATAAGGCCACAGTGCGCTTATTAACATCTAGATCTCATCGTTCCATATTCTCTGAAAATTCGGCGACCTCCCCGCAACAGCGTAAATCTCCTCCTCTATCGGTGGCTACCAAGCCAACCAGGGGTTAACACGTCTAACAGGGCGTACAATTCTACTACGGTAATGCTACATAAGTCTCTTGTAATACAACCTAGGTAATTCTGATTGATTCTTCTCTTTATTATCCTACTATGTGATTCTTGTTCAATTCTTCATTCTTGAGCTTAAGTCAAAAGACATTGCCATAATACTATATATTCAACACTTATGTAATTTCCAATTACAATAGGGGACAAGATATTTACCTCGATAAGCCCAAAAATTATCCGAGTTTAAAGTCGCTCTGAGCAAGGTTTAGCTCTACTCAGAGTGCTCGATCCGCTCCAAATAACCCTTAGAAGTTCTAACCAACTTCTCCAAAACTTCAACCAACGGTGAAGGTTTCCTTAGGGTTTCGGTTTGAGACTAAAAGGACAAAAGGTAGTATTTAGGACTCTACGTATAGAGGTAACTTTGGAATACTACAAGGTATAAGGCTAAGGTATTTTGGGCATTATAACAATACTTGGAGAGTATTTCAATACCACAAAGGGGGTACCACGAGAACAACACCTAAGGGAGGGGTGTTCTCGGCTTTAGGCCCATGAGGGAAGGTTTCGGCCAAAGGCCTTCACAAGGGAGAGGGCTCTTGGGCGAGAGTCGACAAGAGGAGGAGGGTTCTCAAGACTTAGGCAAGTGAAGAGTGGATGAAGAAGTCTTCAAAGAGAGGGTATTTATAGCAAAACCAAAGGCCAACCAATGGCCAAGATCAAGCCATGTGCAAGGCAAGTGTAAGGCCAAGATCAAGCCAAGTGCACCCACAAAACACTCCACAAAACACTCCACAAAACAAGCCACAAAGCAAGGCACAAAAGGAGGGACCAATCGGCCAGGCCAAGCCTCCTCTTTGCCGTCAATGAGAGTGACAAGTGTCACCTCCGTTAATCCAAAAATGTTCGTTGCTCGGAAAAATCCATAAAAATACTAAATGACATAGCGGAATTTTTCCAACGTAAAATGGAAAGCGTTTAGTCGACGACTCTAATCGGCACTTGTGCCCAAATTTCGAATCGATGCCTAACTTAAGGCTCAAATTTAAATGCGTCGTCCATACGTACATACTGCGGAAATACGGGTATAACATTCTTCCCCCTTAGAAACATTCGTCGAATGTTCCTTCTAGGTCTCAAAACAAGCGGCGTCGATATAGTCTTCACCGCTATCGTGCGAAAATAATCATGCCACGCTTTGGCCACAAAAACACTGCGTTCACTTCTCGCTTCTCGTAGTACTCGTCACGAACACTCGAACTCGTTCTAGTATCCGTACCACACCATCAACGCTTGTTTCCAACCCGGAGTCACTACCTCCAACTTGGTCATCTCCCAACCTCGATTTCCCTAAGGCCATTTCCGGCCTTCACGACGGATTACGATCGAGCGCGTCCACGAACTCATACGATGGTCATCTAAACTTGGGCCTAGCACCCTCGTGACCCTACCACTGGCGGGACCACCTGAGCCCCACCCCAAACCGGGTTCTGGGTTGACCCAAATGGTCCCCAACCCGACCCCCAACCGCGCCAACTCTTGTTCCCCGATCCGGAACAATCTTACTATTTCACATCATGAAAGCTACCACTTCCATCTCACACTACCCAGGGACTTACCCTTTTCACTAACCAGGTTTCTAAATCACATTATTAGCACAAAGCTATCCAAACATAACATTAAACACATCAACAACATCAATACACACAAAACTCTAGAGGGTTAAGGATATACCTGAAACTAGGCGGTTCAAGGACCGCTAAAACTGGGAACTTCCACCGCGACCTCTACCGTGGCCCAATGGCCTCTAGTAGTCTGTGCTATCCTACAGTGCTACCCACAGTGGGCGGTCTCTCGTCATATGGCCTGTTGGCGCAAGAATAACAAGCTCCCTTGGTACTACGACACTCCCGAAATGCGGTCTACTACATCGACCACACCGAGTAGGGTGGCTGCGTCAGCAACACCCTACTTCCTGAACATTCGAAACACAGGAGCCACGACACGCTCTGAATATCCCAAGGGTCCGAAGGCTGCGGAGGACCACTCTGCAATGGCGGAGGTACATAACTAGTCTGCACGAGGCGGTCCGCCTCGAAAGTCGCCAAAATATCCGGCCGTCTTGGCCTTACCTGTGGCGGTCCGCTGCGTCGATCTCTGCGCTCGCCGCGCAGTGCATGAGCACGAATGCGGGCAATGTCGTGCGGTGAAGAGAAACACGAACAACTCTGCTAGGTAATCATCGAGCCTGTAACATATCGGTGCACTCGATCCTCCATACTAGCTACTAATGCGGGAACATACCGCCACGATGAGTCGAACTCACATTGTACTCGGCAATCAGCGCCGTTACGCCTCAACATCAAAAATGTCGGCCCGAGCCCTCGCCGTTTGTGGAGGCAAGAAATGTGCCGGAAGGCCCCAAAACTTCGTCCCAAGCGGTGGAAGTGCATGCTCTCCCGGAAAGCTCCACGAGTCAAACGATCATTGCGGTATCACGCGGCCGTCTGAACAAATGTCACCGACTCGATCTCAAGCCTTGATCACCCGCATGATCCTGCAGATCGGCGGATGAACTCCTGCGGATCATCCTCCGGCCTCGACCCGTAAAACTCAGGCGGGCTACAACTAAGGAAATCCCGTAGCCTCAAATGCGCCTCGGGTGCACCACGGTCTTCTTTGGAGCTGAGGCTAACTGCGTCCGGCCTATCCTCATATCGGCCTGACCACGGCAATAATCGGGCCATCTCTCGTGATCCATCTCTCCGCTCGGTGTGGGGTGGAGGCTCGTCTTGTAGTCTCGGCAGCCCTGCTGCGACTCTAAACTCTTTGGTCTTTGGCGGCGTCGCAAAACTCGCCGTCTGAAGCACTACCTCAGGTACTGACCGGGCCTGCGCCCTCGTACTCCTCTGAATCCCACTAGCAGCTCCCTCGGCTGCCTTGCCCTTCTGGGCCCTGGTTGCCTTTCGCAGAGGCATAATCGGTAAAACGAAACACGTCGGAGGGTCGACTTACAACACGGCTCTAAGGCACGATCTCGGAATGAGAAGAATGAAACCAATCCTAAATGTCCTATAGCCTCACGATTATAGATGTGGTGCACAACACACGATAATCAAGACTCTACTAGACACGGTGCAGTAGACACTTTCCGAGGACTAGCGCTCGATACCACTTTGTAACGCCGAACCGGGCGTTCTGGTGCCTTACCGGGCACCCTAGTGATACAACATCGAGAAAACCGGCGGAAAATAAAACATGAATCATGAAACAAGAGATATAATAAATAGACGAGCCAACCAGCGATTGCCTTGGTATATACATAAAACCGAAACAGTTTAATCCTTTTACAACCACACTTGCAGTGATTCTACAGACCTAAGATTTACAACGACTATGACGGGGCGGGCCCCGCCATACCACAGAATGTACAAGAACCTACAACTCGGGGAACACATACAAAAGATAAGCCTCGGAGAAACGGAGCTTCCCAAAACAGGCGAGATCACGAGGCGAGGATCCACGGCCGATGTACCTCTACTGCGGCATGAGCGGCCCGAGAGTCGATCTGGCAACAGTACAGTATGTGAATCACAACATCACGTAAATGAAATCATAATAGCTTAACAAGCGGGAGACATGTATGATAACCAAAATACGATGCATGACATAAAAGCGATCAGTCGGGGACTCACGCCTCAAAGTCACCACTCAAATATAACTATGGGTCTCACGCCCATAACATCCATCATGTTCGCATCATGGCGCATGCCGAATCGCCTCGGTGTAGACATGTCCATGATGACAATAATAACAAGGCCGTATGGCCACGTACCGAATCTTGCATCGGTGTAGACATGTCCATGTGACCTCAATAAGAATATCTTGGTCAACCCCGCGCGTGGCCACATGCCCCGGAATCTGCGTCGGTGTGAACACGTCCATGTTGCAACAATAATAACAAGGCGCGTGGCGCGTGCCGGAATCGCGCCGGTGTAGACATGTCCATGTTACCTCAATAACAATATCTTGGGTGGTCAACCACCGCGCGTGGCCACATGCCCGGAATCTGCGTCGGTGTAGACATGTCCATGTGACATCAACAACAAGACCGTAATCAAAATGGAAACATACGTGGAATTCTCCATCACCGCCCGGCCGTCGAGTAAGTTCTCAACAAGTCAACCTACCTCTATCGAGAACACGGTAACCGAAATACCACATTTGGCACAACAAGGCTATCATCACAAGCATAGGCAAGTTTCACAACAACAAGCATAGGCAAGTTTCATAACAACAAGCATAGGCAAGCACACAACTCAAAGTACTTTCATATTATGCCAAAGTCGGGTTTTTAACCCCAAGTACTACATACGTTAAGTTCTTTTAAAGAGATCCATTACTTTTATAAAAGTCACGATACCGTAGTATAAGAATGACCAACCCACATCCCTTTTCAAAATCAAGTAACAACATTCTTTTCCTAAGTTCGGTTTGCCTAGTTTCAATTACTCAAGCTTCTCATTTCAAATGGTTTCATAGTTCATAAACTTAATCACTTGATTTCTTTTTAGAACAATTGAGTAATATAAGTCTCGCGTGAGTAGGTTATTCTTGTTTACAACATTCTTATTACAATGACCATGATCTAGAAAATGTAATATCATTTTGTCTCATCTTAGTTTCTATGCGGATGGAGGTTTCTCTGGTTTTAATACGATACATCATTATTCAATACATTTTCCTTTATTAACGCATTTGCGATGGTGCTGTCGATACGTTACGATTTCGAAATCGGTATAACATTATCCCTTTAAATAAAACCAAGTACTCATTACTCACGAATGAGGTTTCACACAACATTCACATTAAAACAATATAAGTTAAGTCTCTTATCTCATAAGATCAAGTCTCTTAACTTCTAACATCAGTAAACCATTTTCTTTACCTCTCTTAAGACTTTACACTTAACTCCCCATAAAGCTAGTATAACTCTTTTTAAAACCTTTAAAACCAAGTGTTACTCTCCCTTCAAAACGATTTATAAATCTTTTGAAATACATCAAGTTCTTTATTATAACTAGCCAGTTATAATTCACATCAGTTACCTTTTAAAACCACAAAGTATTTTCTTACCTACATAAAGTCGTTATAACCAACTTCCCATAAAGCGTTATAACACTTTATGTTTTAAGAACAATCAAACACGATTAACACGTATCGTCTACCGTACTACATAGTTCACACATATCATGCTAGAAGAGATAGGAAGAGGTTCACATACCTCGCGAGTGCCGACTACTAGCAAAACGCTCCAAGTACTTCAAACCGTCGGCTACTCCTTAAGCCACGTAGATCGCACCACACGTAGTACTTCAACCTATAAGGCCACAAGGCGCTTATTAACATCTAGATCTCATCGTTCCATATTCTCTGAGAAAAGTCGGCACCTCCCCCACGCATGCAGCGTAAATCTCCTCTCTCTATCGGTCGGCTACCAAGCCAACCGGGGTTAACACGTCTAACCGGACGTGCAATTCTACTACACAGTAATGCTACATAAGTCTACTGTAATACAACCCTAGGTAATTACAGTTCAGTTCTTCTCTTTATTATCCTACTATGTGATTACTGTTCAATTCTTCATTCTTCAGGCTTAAGTCAAAAGACATTGCCATAATACTATATATTCAACACTTATGTAATTTCCAATTACAATAGGGGGACAAGATATTTACCTCGATAAGCCCAAAATTATCCGAGTTTAAAGTCGCTCTGAGCAAGGTTTAGCTCTACTCGAGTGCTCCAATCCGCTCCAAATAACCCTTAGAAGTTCTAACCAACTTCTACTCCAAAACTTCAACCAACAGTGAAGGTTTCCTTAGGGTTTCGGTTTGAGACTAAAAGGACAAAAGGTAGTATTTCCGGACTCTACGTATAGAGGTAACTTTGGAATACTACAAGGTATAAGGCTAAGGTATTTTGGGCATTATAACAATACTTGGAGGAGTATTTCAATACCACAAAAGGGGGGTACCACACGAGAACAACACCCGAAGGGAGGGGGGGGTGTTCTCGGCTGTAGGCGCATGAGGGAAGGTTTCGGCCAAAGGCCTTCACGAGGAGAGGGCTCTTGGGCGAGAGTCAACAAGAGGAGGAGGGTTCTCAAGACTTAGGCAAGTGAAGAGTGGATGAAGAAGTCTTCAAAGAGAGGGGGTATTTATAGCAAAACCAAAGGCCAACCAATGGCCAAGATCAAGCCATGTGCAAGGCAAGTGTAAGGCCAAGATCAAGCCAAGTGCACCCACAAAACACTCCACAAAACACTCCACAAAACAAGCCACAAAGCAAGGCACAAAAGGAGGGACCAATCGGCCAAGGCCAAGCCTCCTCTTTGCCGTCCAATGAGGGTGACAAGTGTCACCCTCCCGTTGGTCAAAAATTGTTCGGTCGCTCGTAAAAATCCGCAAAAATACTAAATGACATAGCCGTAATTTTTCCAACGTAAGCTGTGGAAACGTTTCGTCAGAAAACGACTCTAATCGGCACTTGTGCCCAAATTTCGAATCCAATGCCTAACTTAAGGCTCAAATTTGATGCGTCGTCCATACGCACATACCGGAAATACGGGTATAACGGACATATTACGGACACTCGGCCTATTTCCATTCCGCCATACGTAATGGCTGCCGAGTTGAGAGAGTTGAAGGATCACCTTAGGGATTTCTTTGGAGAAGCGGCTTCATCAGCGTAGTGTTTCTCCCCGAGGCGCGGTATTGTTCGTGAAGAAGAAGGGCGGGACGCTGCGCATGTGTGTTGATTCTGACGGTGAACAAGGTGACCATTAAGAACAGATACCCCTTCCCGTGATTGATGATTTGTTCGACGATTGCGAGTGCGAGATGCTTCTCCAAGATTGATCTACGGTCGGGCTATCATCAGTGCGAGTCGAGAGAGGTGGGCGTCCCTAGATCGCATTCGGGACCCTGCGGGCATTATGAGTTCGTGGTCATGTCTTTTGGGTTGACCAATGCTCGGCGGTATTCATGGATTTGATGAACCGAGTGTTCAAACCATTTTGGACACGTTTGTGATAGTGTTCATTGATGATATCTTGGTTTATTCGCTCGGAGCGAGAGCACGCGAGCACTGGCGAGGCTATCTTGTGATTCTCCAGACCAGCGATTTAGACGCCAAGTTTTCCAAATGTGAGTTTTGGTTGACTTGATGGCGTTTCTTGAGCATATTGTCGGGCTGATGGCATTCGAGTGGATACGGCCAAGATCGGCGATCAGGACTTGGCTAGACCTCTTACTCCGGCGAGGTTCGCGATTTCGGGCCTTCTTTGGATATTATCGGCGGTTCGTGGAGAAGTTTGCTTCTATCTCGCACCATTGACTAGGTGACTCGTAAGGCATCCAAGTTTCGATGGTGATGCTTGTGGCGAGGTTTCGATTCGAAAGAGAGGCGGACCGCCCCGTTCTTACTCTTCCGGAGGTCGGATGGTTATGTCGTGTATTGTGATGCGTCGTGCATCGAGTTGGGATGTGTGTTGATGCAGCATGGCGGGGTTATAACATATGCATCCCGACGGTGAAGAAACACGAGAGGAACTACCCCCATGATTTGAGTTGGCGGTGTGATTCACGCTTTGAAGATCTGGAGGCACTATTTGTATGGGGTTCACGTGGATATTTTTACAGACCACAAGAGCCTCGGTATATCTTCACAGAGGAGCGAACTTACGGCGAGACGGTGGTTAGAGTTGCTTAAGGATTACGATGTTGATATCTGTACCACCCGAAAGGCCAATGTTGTGGCGGATGCTCTTAGTCGTAGGTCGATGGGGAGCCTATCGGATGTGCAGCTAGAGAGGAGGACATGGTTCGTGATTTGCACGATTAGCGAGCCTTGGTGTCCGCTTGATTGATTCCGATAGCGATGGGGTTAGAGTTCGTGAGGTTGCGAGTCTTCCATCGTTGAAGAGGTGAAGAGGCAACGATTCGAGATCGGCTTTGATTCGATATCGTGATCTGACTCTTCGTGAGGGCAAGGGTCCTTGAGGTAGCACGATGAGGTGCTAAGGTTTGAGCGGATTGTGTGTTCGGATGTTTGAGGACTTGGCGGAGTTCTTGGGGAAGCACACAGCGCGCGTTACTCTATCCATCCGGGGTCGACCAAGATGTACCACGACCTTAGATCTGTGTATTGGTGGGATGGCTTGAAGAGGGACGTTGCAGAGTTCGTAGCTCAGTGCCCATGTTGTCAGCAGGTGAAGGTAGAGCACCAGAGGCCTGGTGGTTTGTTGCAGGCGATAGAGATCCCGACCTGGAAGTGGGAGGTAATCAACATGGATTTTATCACAGGATTACCTCGCACTCAGAGGAGACATGATTCTATATGGGTTATCGTCGACAGGCTGACGAAATCAACCCACTTTCTTCCCGTCAGGATGACTTTTTCGGCTGAGGATTATGCCAGACTTTACATCCGAGAGATCGTCAGACTGCATGGAGTCCCTACTTCGATCATATCGCATGCAGGAGCCCGGTTCTGGCTAACCGGAGGTCCTTCGAGAGGGTTTAGGGGCGGTGAGCCCGATCGCATTTCTGTTATACCGTGTTTCAGAGTATGTACGTGAGGCGTGCGTGTACAATTTGAGCCTTAAGTAGGCATAGTTTCGAAATTTGTACACAAGTGCCGAAAGGAGTCGTTTTCGACGAAACGTTTCCACGAGCCTTACGTTGGGAAAATTCCGCTATGTCATTTAGTATTTTTATGGATTTTTCCGAGCGACGAACATTTTGGACCAACGGGAGGTGACACTTGTCACCTCATTGACGCAAAGAGAAGGCTTGGCCTCGGCCGATTGGCTCCCTCTTTGTGCCTTGCGTTGTGGCTTGTTTTGTGGAGTGTTTTGTGGAGTGTTTTGTGGGTGCACTTGGCTTGATCTTGGCCTTACACTTGCCTTGCACATGGCTTGATCTTGGCCATTGGTTGGCCTTTGGTTTTGCTATAAATACCCTCTCTTTGAAGACTTCTTCATCCACTCTTCACTTGCCTAAGTCTTGAGAACCCTCCTCCTCTTGTTGACTCGCCCAAGAGCCCTCTCCTTGTGAAGGCCTTTGGCCGAAACCTTCCCTTTGAGCCTAAAGCCGAGAACACCCCTAGGGTGTTGTTCTCGTGTGGTACCCCTTGTGGTATTAAAATACTCCTCCAAGTATTGTTATAATGCCCAAAATACCTTAGCCTTATACCTTGTAGTATTCCAAAGTTACCTCTATAATAGAGTCCTAAATACTACCTTTTGTCCTTTAGTCTCAAATCGAAACCCTAAGGAACCCTTCACCGTTGGTTGAAGTTTTGGAGTAAGTTGGATAGAACTTCTAAGGGTTGTTTGGAGCGGTTTGGAGCACTCCTGAGTAGGAGCTAAACCTTGCTCAGCGACATTATACTCGGATAATTTTGGGCTTATCGAGGTAAACACTATCGTTCTTCTATTGTAATTGGAAATTACATGTTGTAGAATATATAGTTGAAGTATACTATATATAGAACTATACTTAGTAATCGTGGCAATGTCTTTTGACTTAAGCCCGAGGAATTAAGAATCGAATCAGACATGAGACTTGTGTAGTATTCTTGTGTAGTAGAATTGTACACGTCCGGTTAGGGCGTGAAACCTCCTCCGGTGGCTTGGTAGCCGCCTCGATAGAGAAGGAGATTTACGCTGTTGTGGGGAGATGCCGCCAATTTTCTCAGAGAATATTCTACGTTGTGGTCTAGATGATAATAGGCGCTTGTGGCCTTATAGGTCAAGTACCTACGTGTGGCGCGATTTACTTGGCTTAAGGAGTAGCCGATCGTTTGGAGCGTTTTGCTATTAGTCGATACTCGTCGCGAGGTATGTGAACCTCTTCCTATCTCTTCTAGCATGATATGTGTGTAACTATGTAGTACGTTAGACGTACATGTGTTTAATGTATTTGATTGGTTTGAAACATAAAGTGTTATAACGGCTTTATGGGAAGTTGGTTATAACAGCTTTATGTAGGTAAGAAAATGGGTTGTGGTTTTTAAAAGATAATTGATTTGATTTATAACTGGCTTGGGGCGTTATAATAAAACTTGAAGTATTTCAAAAGATTTATGAATCGTTTTGAAAGAAGTGTAGTATTGTGCTTTGAAAACTTAAGAGTTATACTAGCTTTATGGGAAGTTAGGTATAACGGCTTAAGAATGGTTTACTGATGTTAGAAGTTAAGAGACTTGATCTTATAAGATAAGAGACTTAACTTATTTGTTTTAATGTGAATGTTTGTGTGAAACCTCATTCGTGAGTAATGAGTACTTGATTTTATTTAAAGGGATAATGTTTTACTGATTTCGAATCGAATGTATCGACTGCACCACCGCAGCGTTAATAAAGGAAAATGTATTGAATAATGATGAATTGTATTAAAACCAGAGAAACCTCCATCCGCATAGAAACTAAGATGAGACAAAATGATATTACATTTTCTAGATCATGGTCATTGTAATAAGAATGTTGTAAACAAGAATAACCTACTCACGCACGACATAATTTACTCAATTATTCTAAAAGGAATCAAGTGATTAAGTTTATGAACTATGAAACCTTTTGAAAATGAGAAGCTTGAGTAATCAAACTAGGCAAACCGAACTTAGGAAAAGAATGTTGTTACTTGATTTTGAAAAGGAATGTGGGTTGGTCATTCTAATACTACGTATCGTGACTTTTATAAAAGTAATGGATCTCTTTAAAAGAACTTAACGTATGTAGTACTTTGGAGTTAAAACCCGACTTTGGCATAAAATGAAAGTACTTTGAGTTGTGTGAAACTTGCCTATGCTTGTTGTTGTGAAACTTGCCTATGCTTGTTGTTGTGAAACTTGCCTATGCTTGTGATGATAGCCTTTGTTGTGCAAGTGTGGTATTTCAGATACCGCCTCTCGATAGAGGCCTGGTCGACTTGTTGAGAACTTACTTGACATGCCGCGTGATGGAGAATTCCACGTATGCTCGCTGATAGTGTTATTCCATGGACTAGCTCTCCATGAGGTTTCTTACCGTTCGGCTGGTATCCGTGGTCGGCTCTCGACTTGCCCCGCCTCGTGATCGATTCGCCTTGGTATCCGTAGTCACCGTGACTTGCCCCGCTCAAGATAGTGACGAAGTTTCGTGATACGCTGGTCCTCGTGGTCACCAGATTTGCCCCGGTCACGCGTGACCGCCCGTATCCTGAGTCGGCTCGCACTTGCCCCGTGACGGCCGTGTTTTGGTTGCATTGTATTATTGGTACGGTCGGATCCGTAGTTATACTTGTCCTGCACGGTTTTTATAACACAGTGGGACATGGTGTTCATGTATAATCCTTGGTATGGTTATATCATAACCGGCGGTGAGGAAGAAATTCCACGCACGAGTGATAATTTGGAGGCGTGAGTCCTGTCTTGATGTAATCGTTATATGTTATATATCGTAGTTTGGTCATCATACATGTCTCCCGCTTTATATAGACTATTATGATTTCATTTACATTTACGCTTCACATACTTGGTACTGTTATCGACCTCCTTCGGGGCCGCGTTCATGCCGCAGTAGAGGTACATCTACCGTCGATCCCCGCGTTTAGGATCTCATTTCAGTTTTGGGAAGCTCCGCTCCGCGGAGGCTTATCTTTGGTATGTTACCCGAGTCCGTAAGTTCTTAGACGCTCGTGGGTATGGCGGGCCCCGTCCGTCATAGTTGTGGTATAAATCTTAGGTCTGTAGTATTGTGGGCGTGGTTGTAAAAGGATTAAACTGTTCAGGTTTTATGTATATACTGAAGGCAACTGTTTTGGTTGGCCTGTTTATTTATTATATCTCTTATTTCTTGTGTAAAGTTTTTATTTCCGCTGGTTTTCTCTGATGTTGTATCACTAGGGTGCCCGGGGTAAGGCACCAGTGACGGGCCCGGGTTCGGGGCGTCACAAGTGGTATCGTGAGCGCTTAATCTCGGAAAGTGTCTACTGCACCGTGTCTAGTAAGTCTTGATTATCGGTGTGTGCACCACATCTATAATCGTGAGGCTATAGGACATTTAGGATTGGTTTCCATTCTTCTCATTCCGAGATCGTGCCTTAGCCATGTGATAAGATTGGACCCCTCTGACGTGTTTCGTTTTTACCAGTTATGCCTCTGCGAAAGGCAACCCGGGCCCAGAAGGGCAAGGCAGCAGAGGGATCTGCGAGTAGAGCAGCGGCAGAGACCACAGTACCTGAGCCTCCAGTCCCGCAGTCTGGAGCAGAGGAGATGAGTTACAAGGAGTGGGCGATTAATGGCCGTGGTCAGGCTGACTTGAGGATAGGCCGACACGCAGCCCGAAGAGCACCATGGTTCACCCAGATCGATAGTTCGAGGCTTCGGATTTTCCGAGTTGTAGCCGCGAGTTTTATGGGTCGAGGCACGAGGATGATCCGCAGGAGTTCATCCGGCGATACTGCCGATCATGAGAGTGATCAAGGCATCGAGATCGAGTCGGTGGCCTAGGTTCACATCAATCGCGTGATACCGCAATGATCGGTTTGATTCTTGGGAGCTGTCCAGGGGAGAGCATGCACTTCCAGCGGTATGGAACGAGTTCTCAGAGGCCTTTCTTGCACATTTCTTGCCTCCCCAGATGAGGAGGGCTCGGGCCGACAGATTTTTGGTGTTACGGCAGAACGGGCGTACGGTTCGGGAGTACAATGTGGAGTTCGACTCATTGGCCCGGTACGTCCCCGCGTTAGTAGCTAGTATGGAGGATCGAGTGCACCGATATGTTACAGGGCTCGATGATTGCCTTGCAGAGTTGTTCGGTAGCTCTTCACCGGCATGGACATTGCTCGCACGCAGCGTATACACTTGGATGTGAGGAGCGGATAAATCGACGAATGACCAAAGTCGCGAAGAGGGCCAGAACAGCAGGGTCCTTTGGTGACTTTCGAGGCGGACCGCCTCAGCAGCAGACTAGTTATGTACCTCCGTCAGTACAGAGTGGTCCTCCCCAGCTTTCGGGACCTTCGGGATATTCAGGAGCAGGTCGGGGCTCCCAGGTTTCAGATTTTCAGGGGAGCAGGAGTGCTCGCCGGATGAGGTTGCCCTTGTCTCGCGGGCCGTTGTGGAAAGCTTCATAAGGGAGAGTGTCGTACTAACTCTGAGATTGTTATTTTTGCGCCAACAGGCTATCCGCAAGAGATCGTCCACTGTGGTAGCACCGGTAGGATAGCATGGACTACTAGAGCAGCGATGGGTTCTTCACCTTCCGTAGCTGAGCAGATGTTTGTACACCGGAAGGCCCCAGAGAGGTCGCAGCTGAGTTCCAGCTTTAGCGGTCCTCAACCGCCTAGTTTCAGGTATATCCTTAACCCTCTCGAGTTTTGTTTGTATTGATGTTGTTGATGTGTTTAATGTTATGTTTGGATAGCTTTGTGCTAAAATGTGATTTAGAAACCTGGTTAGTGAAAAGGGTAAGTCCCTGGGTAGTGTGAGATGGAAGTGGTAGCTTTCATGATGTGAAATAGTAAGATTGTTCGGATCGGGAACAAGAGTTGGCGCGATTGGGGGTCGGGTTGGGGACCATTTATGGTCAACCCGAACCCGGTTTGGGGTGGGTCGTTCAGGTGGTCCCGCCAGTGGTAGGGTCACGAGGGTGCTAGGCCCAAGTTTAGTTGACCATCGTATGAGTTCGTGGCGTGTTCGACCAGAATCAGTTCGGGAAGGCCGGAATGGCCTTAGGGAAATCGAGGTTAGTGAGATGACCAAGTTCAGAGTAGTGACTCAAGGGTTGTAAATGTAAGCGTTGATGTATGTGGTACGGATACTAGAACGAGTTCGAGTGTTCGTGACGAGTACTACGAGAAAGGGGAGAAGTGAACATGTGTTTTTGTGGCCAGGTGTGGCATGATTGTTTTCGTACGTATAGCAGTGAAGACTATACTGACGCCTGTTTGTTTTGAGACCTAGAAGGAACATTCGGGACGAATGTTTCGGGGGAAGAATGTTATACCGTGTTTCAGAGTATGTACGTGAGGGCGTACGTGTACAATTTGAGCCTTAAGTAGGCATAGTTTCGAAATTTGTACACAAGTGCCGAAAGGAGTCGTTTTTCGACGAAACGTTTCCACAGCTTACGTTGGGAAAATTCCGGCTATGTCATTTAGTATTTTTGCGGATTTTTCCGAGCGACGGAACATTTTTGGACCAACGGGAGGGTGACACTTTTCACCTCATTGACGCAAAGAGAAGGCTTGGCCTCGCCGATTGGCTCTCTTTGTGCCTTGCTTTGTGGCTTGTTTTGTGGAGTGTTTTGTGGAGTGTTTTGTGGGTGCACTTGGCTTGATCTTGGCCTTACACTTGCCTTGCACATGGCTTGATCTTGGCCATTGGTTGGCCTTTGGTTTTGCTATAAATACCCCCTCTCTTTGAAGACTTCTTCATCCACTCTTCACTTGCCTAAGTCTTGAGAACCCCTCCCTCTTGTTGACTCTCGCCCAAGAGCCCTCTCCCCTTGTGAAGGCCTTTGGCCAAACCTTCCCTTTGCGAGCCTAAAGCCGAGAACACCCCCTTGTGGTGTTGTTCTCGTGGTACCCCTTCAGTGGTATTAAAATACTCCTCCAAGTATTGTTATAATGCCCAAAATACCTTAGCCTTATACCTTGTAGTATTCCAAAGTTACCTCTATACGTAGAGTCCGGAAATACTACCTTTTGTCCTTTTAGTCTCAAACTGAAACCCTAAGGAACCCTTCACTGTTGGTTGAAGTTTTGGAGTAGAAGTTGGATAGAACTTCTAAGGGTTGTTTGGAGCGGTTTGGAGCACTCGAGTAGAGCTAAACCTTGCTCAGCGCGACATTATACTCGGATAATTTTGGGCTTATCGAGGTAAACACTACTGTCCTTCTATTGTAATTGGAAATTACATGTTGTAGAATATATAGTTGAAGTATACTATATATAGAACTATACTTAGTACTGTGGCAATGTCTTTTGACTTAAGCCTGAGGAATTAAGAATCGAATCAGACATAAAGAGACTTGTGTAGTATTATGTGTAGTAGAATTGTACACGTCCGGTTAGGCGTGTGAAACCCTCCGGTTGGCTTGTAGCCTACGATAGAAGGAGATTTACGCCGTGGCGGGGGAGATGCCGAATTTTCTCGTAGAATATTCTACGTTGTGGTCTAGATGATAATAGGCGCCTTGTGGCCTTATAGGTCAAGTACCTACGTGTGGCGCGATTTACTTGGCTTAAGGAGAGCCGATCGTTTGGAGCGTTTGCTATTAGTCGATACTGCCGCGAGGTATGTGAACCTCTTCCTATCTCTTCTAGCATGATATGTGTGTAACTATGTAGTACGGTAGACGATACGTGTTTAATGTATTTGATTGGTTTGAAACATAAAGTGTTATAACGCTTTATGGGAAGTTGGTTATAACACTTTATGTAGGTAAGAAATGGGTTGTGGTTTTTAAAAGATAATTGATTTGATTTATAAGCGGCTTGGGGCGTTATAATAAAACTTGAAGTATTTCAAAAGATTTATGAATCGCTTTGAAAGAAGTGTAGTATTGTGCTTTGAAAACTTAAGAGTTATACTAGCTTTATGGGAAGTTAGGTATAACGGCTTAAGAATGGTTTATCGATGTTAGAAGTTAAGAGACTTGATCTTATAAGATAAGAGACTTAACTTATTTGTTTTAATGTGAATGTTTGTGTGAAACCTCATTCGTGAGTAATGAGTACTTGATTTTATTTAAAGGGATAATGTTTTACCGATTTCGGGAATCGAATGTATCGACTGCACACCGCAGTTAATAAAGGAAAATGTATTGAATAATGATGAATTGTATTAAAACCAAGAGAAACCTCCATCCGCATAGAAACTAAGATGAGACAAAATGATATTACATTTTCTAGATCATGGTCATTGTAATAAGAATGTTGTAAACAAGAATAACCTACTCTCACGCACGCATTTACATAATTTACTCAATTATTCTAAAAAGGAATCAAGTGATTAAGTTTATGAACTATGAAACCTTTTGAAAATGAGAAGCTTGAGTAATCAAACTAGGCAACCGAACTTAGGAAAAGAATGTTGTTACTTGATTTTGAAAAGGAATGTGGGTTGGTCATTCTAATACTACGTATCGGGTGACTTTTATAAAAGTAATGGATCTCTTTTAAAAGAACTTAACGATGTAGTACTTTGGAGTTAAAAACCCGACTTTGGCATAAAATGAAAGTACTTTGAGTTGTGTGAAACTTGCCTATGCTTGTTGTTGTGAAACTTGCCTATGCTTGTTGTTGTGAAACTTGCCTATGCTTGTGATGATAGCCTTTGTTGTGCAAGTGTGGTATTTCAGATACCGCCTCTCGATAGAGGCGGTCGACTTGTTGAGAACTTACTTGGACATGCCGGCGGTGATGGAGAATTCCACGCATGCTCCGCTGATAGTGTTATTCCATGGACTAGCTCTCCATGAGGTTTCTACCGCTCGCCCGGTATCCGTGGTCGGCTCGTGATTGCCCCGCCTCGTGATCGATTCGGCCTTGTATCCGTAGTCACCGTGACTTGCCCCGCTCAAAGATAGTGACGGTTTCGTGATACGCCTTGGTCCTCGGTGGTCACCAGATTGCCCCCGGCCACCGCGTGACCGCCTTGGTATCCTGTGAGTCGGCCTCGCACTTGCCCCAGACGGCCGTGTTTTGGTTGCATTGTATTATTGGTACGGTCGGATTCGTAGTTATACTTGTCTGCACGGTTTTTATAACACAAAGGGACATGGTGTTCATGTATAATCCTTGGTATGGTTATATCATAAACCGCGGCATGAGGAAGAAATTCCACGCACGAGTGATAATTGGAGGCGTGAGTCCTCGCTTGATGTAATCGTTATATGTTATATATCGTAGTTTGGTCATCATACATGTCTCCCGCTTTATATAGACTATTATGATTTCATTTACGATTTACGCTTTCACATACTTAGTACTGTTATCGACCTCCTTCGGCCGCGTCATGCCGCAGTAGAGGTACATCTACCGCCGATCCCCGTTAGGATCTCATTTCAGCGTTTTGGGAAGCTCCGCCCGCCGAGGCTTATCTTTGCATGTTACCCAGTCCGTAAGTTCTCAGACGCTCGTGGTATGGCGGCCCCGTCCCGCCATAGTTGTGGTATAAATCTTAGAGGTGCAGAGTCTTGCAAGTGTGGTTGTAAAAGGATTAAACTGCTCGTGTTTTATGTATATACCAAGGCAAATCGCTTGTTGGCCTGCTTATTTATTATATCTCTTATTTCTTGTGTAAAGTTTTTATTTCACTGGTTTTCTCTCGATGTTGTATCACTAGGGTGCCCGGTAAGGCACGATGACGCCCGGTTCGGCGTCACAATTTCATCCATGCAGACGGACAGTAGCGCACTATCCGCACTTCGAGGATATGCCGCGAGCCCGTGTTATTGACTTCTGGTAGTTGGGAGGATCATTTGCCTCTAGTTGAGTTCGCAGATAATAATAGCTACCACTCCAAAGATTCGGGATGGCGCCTTATGAGGCCTTGTATGAGGAAGTGCAGATCGCCTATAGGTTGGTTCGATGTGGGCGAGGTGCAAATGGGGACCAGATTTGGTGCAGCAGCGATGGATAAGTGAAGCTTATCCGAGAGCGCTATCGACTCGTAGTCGGTAAGTCGATGCAGATCATCGTCGTCGCATCTTGAGTTCGAGGTTCATGATTGGGTTTTCCTAGGTGCCACCCACGGCGGTGTGATGAGATTCGGAAGAAGGGAAACTCACCAAGGTACATCGGGCCGCTTCAGATTGTCCGCAGGTAGGCGCGTTGCCTATGAGTTGGATCCGCCGTCCGATCCGGAGGCGCAGCATCCGGTTTTTCACGATCTATGCCGGCGAGATGTATCGGGATCCATCTAGTGGTACACCCGATTGACGATGTCCAGTGACCGGCGGTTAACGATGAGGAGATTCCCATAGCGATAGTCGATCGTCGTTAGGCGTCTGCGACTCGCGACGTGGCTTCCACAAAGTCTTGTGCGGAACGAGCTCGTGAGGAGATGACGTGGAAGCCGGCGAGGACATGAGGCGAAGTATCCTCACCTATTCCCACACCTCCGTGTAATTCGCTTCCTACTTGTAAATTTTCATTATCGCTTATGCCTAAGTGTTGTTTTGTGGCGCGTGTGGCATTTGCAAACCGCTTAAGTTATGAAGAACCTTATCGCTATCTGTCTTGGGAAGGAACATTCGGGACGAATGTTTCTAAGGAGGGGAGAATGTTATACCCCGTATTTTCAGAGTATGTACGTAAGGGAATACGTACAAAAAGTTTAGCCTTAAGGTTTAGGCTTGGACGATTTTTTTTGGGCACAACTCACAAACGAATAGTTTTCCGACGAAACGTTTCCACAGCTTTCGTAGGGTAAATTCCGGCTATGCCATTTCTAATTTTTGCGGATTTTTCCGAGAGACGAAACATTTTGGACCAACGGGAGGGCGACACTTGGCACCCTCCAATTTGTGGACTTGAATCGTCCATTGGACGAAATTGGAGAGCTTGGCACGTTTTTTGTGCCTTGTGCACAAGTCAAGGAGTTGGTAGGATATTTGTGTTTAGTTAATCCTCACCATACACTTGCCTTGCACTTGTCTTAATCTTGGCCATTGGTTGGCCACCTCTTGACCTATAAATACCCCCTTAAAGATGAAGAGTTCTTCATCCACAAATCTTTCCAAGTCTTGAAAATCCTCTCCTCTCCCTTTGTAGCCTTTTCGTCCAAACACCTCCCCCTCCCCTTGTGAAGGCCCTTGGCCGAATACCCCCCCTAGCCTAGCCAAAATCTACCCCCCCTCCCTTGGTAGAAAAAGTTGCCTTCTAGTATCGTTATAATGCCCAAAATACCCTAGCCCATATCCCTTAATCCTTAGTAGAAGTTGTGAAGAACTTCTAAGGTTCTTGGAGCTACCGGAGCGTACAACATAGGAGCTAAACCTTGCTCAGGCGCGACTTTATCTAGGATATTATTGGGCTTACCGAGGTAACTAATCCTAACCTCTTTGAATTAGAGAATACTTCTTGTAGTAGTATAAGAATAAGTATAAATACTTAGAAGAATATTGCAGAATAGAATTGAACTGTTATCACGTAGGCGGTTTAAAAGAAGAATAATCAAATCAGATTTACATAGACTGCTTTTCACGAGACTTATATAGCTCACCTGCAGGGAAGTGCTGCCCGACTTTCCGTAGAATTGTGAACCCTCTGTTTAGAATGACCTTCAGAGTAGTCTTGGATAGATGTCTGTGACTATTATAGGCTGACTCTTTGCGCGCGACATATTCAACTTGGCAGGTGGTTTTCGCTGAGAAGGTATGTGATTCTCCCTAAAGCATGATATTTTACAATATATATATAGTACTAGACGCATACGTGTTAATCGAATAATAACTACGGCAATGTCTTTGACTTAAGCTCGACAATACTTACTTACGAATGCCTCACGGCTTAAGCCTTAATAATACTTACGGCAATGCCTCACGGCTTAAGCCTGAATAATAAAGAACTGAAAGCTTTTCAAAAGAATACTGAATCATTTTTAACAGAAGAGAACTAACTGGTTTTTAAAACAGAAGCTTAAGAGTTATACTAGCTTTATGGGAAGTTAGGTATAACCACTTAAGATTAATAAAAGGAACAGTTTACCTATGTGTTTGTAACAGACTTATATTGATTGGTGAAAAGAATAACAAAATGGTTTGATAAGTGGACATGATATGATGCTATGTGTGTTAGTGTCTTGTAACGTTTGTGTAAAAGAGTATTCTTGTTGTGCTTATGTTGTTTAACGATAAGCTGTTAGGTTAGTGTAACATCACTCACCTCTTGACATATTACCGGGGTTGTCGCCTCCGACGCGGGTAGACTCGGTGATGCAGGACCATGATTCGAGAATACCTCATGCGGGTCCAAGGGACCTATGCGGAGCTACGGGAGTTCCAGGTTAGTGTGCGGGGTTATACCTCATGCGGTCTATGTGGCCATGCGGACTACGAGTCCAGGACGATGCCGAGGAGTAGCTACCCGATGCGGGTTATATACCCTACGGGCCTATGTGATTGGCCTATGCGGACTACGGAGTCCGTGATTAGGCTTGCATGGTGATACCACGCAATTGGCTCGCTTCGATCATTCGCGCCTAGAAAAGACTGCTACGCTTTACCTATCACGCTCTTGTTTGTGATGTGGCACTATGCGGTTTCCTCGTTGTTTCATACATACTTGCAAAACTATTTTTAAAATGATATGTTTCATTTAAGTATTTTACGCTTCATATACTTAGTACTGTTATCTTGACCTCCTTCGGGCCGCTCATGCCGCAGTAAGGACAAGCAGTGCTAGATCCACATTCTTAGGATCTCTACGTTGGTGTGAGCTCTATCCTTTCCGAGGCTCTACTTTTGGGTATGATCTCCCGTTGTAGATAGTTTTGTATGATCAGGTATGGCGGGCCCTATCCCGCCATAGTTGTATATTTCCTTAGAGTGCGTAGTCATTTATGCGATGTCGGATGTAATCGCTAAACCATGTATATATATATATGCCGAAAGGCGATGTTTTCTCACATAAATCGTGTCTTATTTTATAAATCGTTTCATGTCTTGCTTTATATTTCACGATTACTCGATGTATGACTACTGGGTGCCCTTAAGGCACGACCACGGCCCCGAATGGGTCGACATACGTGTTATAAGTTGGACCCTCTAACGTATTTCCTTTCTTTAATGCTTATGCCTCCACGTAAGGCAACCCGCCCCGAAGGCAAGGCGCGAGGAGTCGCTAGTAGACACCGAGAGTCGCGAGGGCTCAAGCCCGCCTATACCGACGACGAGTTCCACGACGCCGCCCCCAGCAGGTTTAGTGGCCGCAGCGGGGTCGATAAGACCACAAGACTGCACCTCCACCCCACACCGGAGCGGATGAGATGGGTTACCGAGATGGCGCCATCGCCGTGATCGTGGCGACATGAGATAGGCCGGACGCAGCAGCCCAGCCCAAAGAAGACTCGTGGTTCACCCGAGATCGGACGGTTGAGGCTACGGATTTTCTCGAGTCAGAGCCCGCGAGTTCTACGTCGAGGCCCGAGGATGATCCGCAGGAGTTCATCCGATTCTGAGAGGATCACGCGAGTGATCAAGGCTTCGAGACCGAGTCCGTGATCTTCGGTTCAGACGGCCGCGTGATACCGCATGATCGTTTGACTCGTGGGATTGTCCCGGGGAGAGCACGCATCCCCAGCTACTTGGGACGAGTTCTCGGAGGCTTTTCTCACTCACTTCTTGCCTCCGCAGATGAGGAGGGCACAGGACGACAAGTTTTTGTTGCTGAGACAGAGAGGACGCACAGTTAGGGAGTACAACGTTGAGTTCGATTCGTTGGCTCGATATGTCCCTTCGTTGGTAGCAGATATGGAGGACAGGGTACATCGCTACGTCACCGGGATAGATGATTATATGGCCGAGTCTTGTGCGGGTGTGGCTCTTTAGCCAGGCATGGACATTACCCGCATGCAGGCTCATGCACTTGGATGCGAGGAGCGTAGAGGCCGACGGGTTGACAGACAGCAGCAGAAGAAGGCCAGGACGGCAGGGTCTTTTAGTAGCTCTCGGGGTGGACGGCCTCAGCAGTTAGCCTAGATTTGCACCACACCGGCTCGAGCACTCCTACACCGCTTCTCGTGATGCCAGGTATTCGAGCGGCACTGCGGCCCCGTGACTTCGACGCCCAGGTAGCAGAGGTGCTAACCGACGGACCACCCCTCGTGGCCGATGCGGTAGGTCCCATTACGGAATTGTGGTACCGCTCGGAGTTTGTTACGCGCGCCAGCCGGTCACTTTGCAGAGCTGTCCACCAAGCGGCGCAGCAGGTGCGGTCACGCCCTGTGGTCTTTCGTGGTCTTCTTCATCTCCTACAGCTTACTCGCCGAGGCGTGGTACTCAGGCCAGCAGTCGCGGCAGAGGTCATGGCGCGGTCCTAGTTCTAGCGGTCCTCGATCGCATTTATGCCTTGTCCACCGGCAGACCGTGAGGCGTCGCTGATGTCGCCGCAGTACTTTATCGGGCCGACGGATGTGATGTATGCCTTGATAGATCCGGGTTCTACTGGCCCCATATATCTCCCTTATTGCTAGTAGGATAGGGATAGAGCCTGAGTCCATAGACCCTTTCGAGGTAGCTACGCCAGTGGGTGATTCGGTGGTAGCTCGGGCGGTATATAGAGCTTGCCCAGTGACTTTATGCAGTCGTCAGACCCTAGACGACTTGATAGAGTTGGACATGACTGATTTCGATGTGATCATGGGCATGGATTGGTTAGCTTCGCTACGCCGTAGACCGCAGGAGAGAGTGGTACGGTTCCAGCTTTCTGGGAGCCGTTATTGAGTGGGAGGAACACCGTGTCGCCGAGGGGTAGGTTTATTTCCTACCTCAAGGCTAGGAAGATGGTGCAGAAGGGGTATATCTACCATCTCATTCGGGTGTTTGATACTGAGGTTGCGGTACGCAGTTTGATCGGGCCCCAGAGTCGAGAGTTCCCGGGATGTGTTTCCGCACGACCTCGCATCCTCCCGAGAGGAGATAGAGTTTTGTATTGATGTGCTACCAGACATTCGGCCTATTTCCATTCCGCCATACAGAATGACACCTGCCGAGTTGAGAGAGTTGAAGGACCAGCTGAGAGATTTGCTGGAGAAGGGCTTCATCAGGCCTAGTGTTTCTCCCTGGGGAGCGCCGGTATTGTTCGTAAAGAAGGACGGGATCTTTGCGCATGTGTGTTGATTACAGCGGTGAACAAGGTGACCATTAAGAACAGATACCCCTTCCTGTGATTGATGATTTGTTCGACCAGCAGTGGCGCGAGATGTTTCTCAAGATTGATCCGCGATCGGGCTATCATCAGTGCGAGTCGAGAGGCGGATGTCCCTAGATCGCATTCGACCAGACGCACTATGAGTTCGTGGTTATGTCTTTCGGTTGACCAATGCTCGCGGTATTTATGGATTTGATGAACCGAGTGTTCAAGCCATTTTTGGACACGCTTTGTGATAGTGTTCATTGATGACATCTTGGTTTATTACCGCCAGAGCAGCGAGCACGCGAGCATTTGGCGTGGCCTTGAGAGTTCTCCAGACCAGAGTTATACGCCAAGTTTTCCAAATGTGAGTTTTGGTTGACTTCGTGGCTTTTCTTGGGCATATTGTCGGGGCCGATGGTATTCGGTGGATACGCCAAGATCGAGGCGATCGAGTTGGCCTAGACCTACTACTCCGACAGTGCGCATCTTCTGGGCCTCGCAGTTATTATCGGCGGTTCGTGGAGAAGTTTGCTTCTATCTCTCGCACCATTGACTAGCCGACTCGTAAGCGGCTAAGTTTGATGGATGATGCTTGTGGAGCGGGGTTTCGATCGAAGGAGAGATCGACGATCGCCGCTTCTTACTCTTCCGCAGGTCCAGACGGTTATGTAGTGTATTGTGACGTCGGCGTCGGGCTCGGATGTGTGTTGATGCGGTGGTAAGGTTATAGCGACGCATCCCGACGCCTTAAGAAGCATGAGGAACTACCCCACCCATGATTTGGAGTCGCGTGGTGATTCACGCCAAGATCCGAGGCACTATTTGTATGGGGTTCATGTGGATATTTATACAGCACCACAAGAGCCTCCAGATATCTTCGGCAGGAGCCGAACTTACACGAGAGACGTTGGTTAGAGCTGCACAAGGATTACGATGTCGACATCCTGTACCACCCAGGGAAGGCCAATGTTGTGGCAGATGCCCTTAGTCGTAGGTCTATGGGGAGTCTATCAGATGTACAACCAGAGAGGAGAGGTATGGTCCGCGAGTTGCATCAGCTAGCGAGCCTTGGAGTCCGATTGATTGATTCTGATAGCAGTGGGGTTCGAGTTCGAGAGGTTGCCGAGTCTTCCATCGTCGAGGAGGTGAAGAGGCAACAGTTTGAGGATCCGGTTTTGACGCGGTACCGTGATATGGCTCTTCTTGAGGGGAAGGGTCCTTTTGAGGTAGCACCTAATGGGGTGTTAAGGTTTGAGGGCAGGTTGTGTGTTCCAGATATTGCAGGACTTCGGCAGCAGGTTCTAGGGGAAGCACACAGCGCGCGTTACTCTATCCATCCGGGGTCGACCAAGATGTACCACGACCTCAGATCTGTGTATTAGTGGGATGGCTTGAAGAGGGACGTTGCAGAGTTTTTGGCTCAGTGCCCGTGTTGTCAGAAGGTGAAGGTAGAGCACCAGAGGCCTGGTGGTTTGTTGCAGACGATAGAGATCCCGACCTGGAAGTGGGAAGTGATCAACATGGAGTTTATCACAGGATTACCTCGCACTCAGAGGAAATATGATTCTATTTGGGTTATCGTCGACAGGCTGACGAAATCAGCCCACTTTCTTCCCGTCAGGACGACTTTTTCGGCTGAGGATTATGCCAGACTTTACATCCGAGAGATCGTCGATCGCATGGGTCCCTATTTCTATCATATCGCATGAAGAGCCCGATTTCGCTAACTTCTAGAGGTATTTCAAGAAGGGTCTAGGGACGCAGGTGAGCCTGAGTACTGCATTTCATCCTCAGACAGACGGACAGGCGGAGCGCACTATCCAAACTCTTGAGGATATGCTGCGAGCCTGTGTTATTGACTTCAGGGGTAGCTGGGAGGATCATTTGCCTCTAGTTGAGTTTGCATATAATAATAGCTATCACTCCAGTATTCAGATGGCGCCTTATGAGGCCTTGTATGGGAGGAAGTGCAGATCGCCGATAGGCTGGTTTGATGTAGGCGAGGTGCAGTTAGTGGGACCGCACTGTTCAAGCGATGGATAAGGTAAAGCTTATCCAGAGCGGTTCATCGACACTCGAGTCGATGAAGTCGTATGCAGATCATCGTCGTCGCATCTAGAGTTCGAGGTTGATGATTGGGTTTTCTGAAGGTATCACCCATGAAGCGGTGTGATGAGATTCGAAGAAAGGGAAACTCACGGCCAGTACATTGGGCCGATCGATTGTCCGCAGGTAGGCAAGGTTGCCTATGAGTTGGATCCGCCATCCGATCTTGAGGCGGCATCCGGTTTTTCATGTTTCTACTTTGAGGAGATGTATCGGATCCATCTAGTGGTGCACCGATTGATGATGTCCAGTGATCGGCGGGTTATCGTATGAGGAGATTCCCATAGCGATAATCGATCGTCAGGTTAGGCGTCTGCGGACCAAGGACGTGGCTTCCGTCAAAGTCTTGTGGCGGAACGAGCTCAGGGAGGAGATGACGTGGGAAGCTGAGGAGGACATGAGGCAGAGGTATCCTCACCTATTCCCCACACCTCCAGGTAACTCACTTTCCTACTTGTAAATTTTCATTGATACATTTGCTTAAGTGTTGTATTGTGGCCATGTGAGGCATTTGCAAACTGTTTAAGTTATGAGGAACCTTATCGTTGTGTGTCTTGGGAAGGAACATTCAGGACGAATGTTTCTAAGGAGGGGAGAATGTTATACCCCGTATTTTCCAGAGTATGTACATGAGGGCGTACGTACAAAAGTTCAAAACTTAAGTTAAGGCATAGGACGAATTTGTGCACAACCCACGAAAAGAATCGTTTTCCGATGAAACGTTTTCCAAAACTTGCGTAGGGAAAATTACGGCTGTGTCATTTATATTTTTTGCGTATTTTTCCGGGAGATGAAATATTTTGGACCAACGAGAGGGCGACACTTGTCACCCTCAAGTTGGCGGAACTTGGACGACCTTGGCACGTTTTTGTGGCCTTGCTTTAGTCAAGGTTAGGTAGGATATTTTGTGTAGTAGATGGATAAGTACACATGGGTGAATCCACACCCTCCACTTGCCCTCCACATGCCTTAATCTTGGCCCTTGAAAGCCCTATAAATACCCCCCTTGAGTTGAAGACTTCTTCATCCACAAATATTTTCCAAGTCTTGAAAACTCCCTTCCCCCTCTAGAGAGCTTTCATCCAAGCCTCCCTTTCCCCCCCTCTTGAGGAGCTAAGCCGAAACACCCCTCTCTCCCCCCCTTTCTAGTTGTCTCGCCTAAACCCCTTGGTAGAAAATACTCTCCTAGTATTGTTACTATCCCCAAAATACCCTAGCCGTATATCTAGTAGTATTCCAAAGTCACCTCTATATTTAGAGCCCGGAAAATACTACTATACTTCCTTTAGTCACTAAACGAAACCCTAGGAGAAACTTCATAGTTGGTTGAAGTAGTAGAAGTTGTGTAGAAACTTCTAAGGGTTTCTTGGAGCGGATTGAGCGCATGTGACAGAGCTAAACATTGCTCAGGATCGACTTATATCTTGGATAATTTTGGGCTTATCGAGGTAAATAATAATCCTATCCTTCTATTGTAATTAGAGAATACATACTGTAGATGTATAGAAATAAGTATAAAATACATAGAAGGATATTAAAGAAGAGAATTGAACTGTACTTACATAGGACTGTATTTACAGTAGACTTGTATAGTTTACCGGGTAGGGAAGTGCTGCCCGATTTTCCGTAGAATATAGAACCCTCTGCTTAGATTATCCTACAGAGTAGTCTAGACGTTGATAGACGTATTTGACTATTATAGGTTGATACTCTGTGCGCGACATATTCGACTTGGCATGTGGATTTCACCGAGAAGGTATGTGATTCTTCCTATACTCTTGAGCATGATATTTTAAAGTATATATATAGTACGGTAGACGTACGTATGTTAACTGAAGATGGTTTTACATGACGTCTCTTGACTTGAGTCTAAATAATAAGAATCTTGAAGTATTTCAAAAAGAATTATGAATCATTTTTGAAAGAAGAGAAATACTTGGTTTTTAAACAAAAAGCTTAAGAGTTATACTAGCTTTATGGGGAGTTAGGTATAACGACTTAAGAAAGATAAAAGGGACGGTTTACTTATGTGTTTATAAAAGACTTGTATTGATTTCTGGAAAGTACAGTAATATGGTTTGATGAGTAGACATATTGTGATGCAATGTGTGTTAGTATCTTGTAACGTTTGTGTAAAGAGGTTATTCTTATTTGTGCTTATGTTGTTTAACGATAAGTCGTTATGTTAGTATTACATCACTCACCTCTTGACATGATATACCGGGGGTTAAGCTCGCCGACGCGGGTATACCTCGTGCACCGGGACTATGATTCGAGAATACCTCATGCGGTCCAGGGACCTATGCGCGAGCTACGAGAGTTCCGTGTTAGTGTGCGGTCTATGTGGCCACGCGACTACGAGTCGGGGCGATGCCGAGGAGTAGCTACCCTCGATGCGGGGAATACCTCATGCGGGCCTAGGTGGCCTATGCGGACTACGGGAGTCCAGGATTAGGCATGCATAATGATACTATGGGCGATTGGCCTTGCTTCGATCATTCGCAGCCTAGAAAAGACCTGTTACAGTTTACCTATTGTTGCTCTTGTTTATGATGTGGCACTATGTGCGGTTACCTTGGTTGTTTCGTACATATTTGTAAAATTGGTTTTAAAATGATAAATGATTTCATTTAAAGTACTTTACAGTTTCACATACTTGGTACCTGTTGGAGTTACCTCCTTCGGGGGGCTGCGTTCATGCCGCAGGTAAGGGAAAGCAGGTGCTAGATCCGCATCCTTAGGATCTTTTGCTTTGGTGTCAGGAGCTCCATCTTCTCCGGATGCTCGACTTTTGGGTATGATCTCCCTGTTGTTGTAGATAGTTTTGTACATTCAGGGTATGGCGGGGCCCTGTCCCGCCATAGTTGCTTATCTTCTTAGTGGTCTGTAGTCCTATTGTACAGTTGGGATGTAACTGCCAGATTTTGATTATATATATATATGCCGAAAGGCGACCTTTTCTCAGATAAACTGTGTCTCATTTACAATTGTTTCATGTCTTGTTTTTATATTCCGCTAATTACTCTGATGTATGACTACTTGGGTGCCCGGGTAAGGCACCAGTCACGGGCCCCGGAACGGGTCGTGACAGTTACATAATTTTATGGACGAATGAGAGGGCGACACGTGGCACCCCCCTCATGTGGTCTTGGACGATAATGCAAGGGTTATAATGGTCATTTGACCATCAAGGAAGATAAGTCTTCAAGCTTGATATTATTGACCAAGTCAACTTGTCCACTTGGCCATTATCCAAGTGTTCCTCATCCTAGCCACTCAAGTGTTGATATCTTGACCCTCCATTGTGTTTTATATACCACACTTGTAGCAAGACATGGTCTTCCACACTTAGAAAAATTAGACAAACTCTTGTGCACACTAGCATGCTCTCGGCTTTGATGAACTTTCCACACAATTTTTTTTTAGTTTGTGATCCATTATTCACAAGACTTAAACCCAAGGTCCCTAAGGGTATTGTAAGGATATCTCAATAGAAAGATTTCGGAAAAACGGCGTTTTCATATTAGTCGCAAGGCGGAAACTTAAGGAGTTCTTCAACTTTGAAGTTGGAACTTGAAGATGGGTTCTTCATAGGCTTCTAAGGAGTGCTTGGAGCGGTTTGGAACGTAAGGAAAGGATCTAAGAATTTGCTAAGGAGCGACTTTGAATCTTGGAAATTTTAAGGGCTTATAAAGGTATAATCTTGTCGTTTTAGTAATTAAGGTTTACTTATGGTTGTAGCTATGGATATTATCAAGCATGAGATATATAGTATGGAGTTTGATAATGATATTGGCTATTGGAACCCTAATCCGAAAACTAGCATGTTTACCCTTAAGATTACAATTCAAGTTGATTATTAGTTTAAGTCGTCGCATGTTGTATAAAGAAGGAAATTGTAGTTGTGGAAGTTGTTTATGACTATATAACATGTTAGACCTTAGAACTTGGAATTGAAAAAGAATTGGAAAGGACTTGTGTTGAGTTATTGTTGGCCGAGAATGGCTAGTGAGTATTAAACTACTTGGTATAAATTGTGGGGCGGAATTTTACACGTATTGTAAGGCGTGTAATCTCCTTTGGTTGGTTGTTGTTTTGAGCCTTAAATGTGGCATGTTTGGTTATTGTATTCGGCCTTGAAAAAGGTGGCAAAGTGAGTAGAAACAAAGGAAGTGCTGCCCGATTTTCCGTAGAATTAGAGACCGTATACTTAGTATTATTCTACGTTAGAGACTAGAAGTTGATAGTCATGTTGTGACCATTATAGGTTGACACTTCTACGTGCGGCGTATTCGGCTTAGCTTGTGGATTTAGCCGAAAAGGTATGTGAACTATCTCCTCTTCTAGCATGATTCCTTAAGATAAAGAAAGTATGTCCTACTCCTTAAATGATCCATTCCTTGGTTGTATTTGGATTGCCTAAAATAGAAATTGTTCTATGTACTTCCTTGATTGTACTTTGATGTTTAAATTGTAAGTTGTATAATCCATTGCCTTAGTGAAGTTGGATTCTTAAAAGTGAAAGTATTTTACTTAAAGTACATAGAGTCTTGAAAAGGAAGTGATTTCCAAATCTTTTGGCTAGTTCCTTAGTTCCAAAACCTAAGGGTCGTTATAATGACTTTAGGGGAGTCAAAGGAGTGATTTACTTAATTGTTTTAAGAGAGGAGAAATGACACGATTTAAGAGAAGAAACTTGTTTTCTAAATATTAAGAGACTTGAAGTATTTTGGAAAGTTAAGAACTTGATTTGTAAGTATGTGATACTTGGTTTTAAGTATAAGTATCTTGGTTATAAAAAGGAATGAATATGTCTAAAACCATAAAGGGTTATAACGACTTTATGGGAAGTTGGTTATAACGGCTTTATGGAAGGTTAAGAAAGTTGTCTATTTTGATTATTAGGCATAAGTTGCCTAGATTGTGAAAATTTGAAGTTACTTGATTTCAAGCTTTGAAATTAGTTTTCTAAAAGTGTAGTAACTTACTTTGAAAAATAGACACACCTTGATACTACGGGTGTTAGTATCTTGGGGTTTTACATAAAAAAGAGTCTTTTGAAAATAATGTACGTACGTAGTACTTTGGCTTGTTTAATTGCGAATTATTCTATGTATGTCTTGATAAGTACTTTGGCTTGTTTAATTGAGAATTATTCTATGTGTGTCTTGATAAGTACTTTGGCTTGTTTAATTAAGAATTGCCAATGTGTGCTGGTGATAGCATTTGAGTACAAGTATTATGTTTTATTACGTTGCCGCGACTCTCGGTTGGAGGGTCGGCTTCCTTGTTGTAAGTTTACTTGGATGTACCGACAGTGAGGTGGGATTCCACGGGTATGCTTCCATTATTTGTGTTACCCCATGGTCATGCTTATACGATGTGGGATTCCGGGGCATGCGACCACGAGGGATACTCCTTGGACATGCTTATACGATGTGGGATTCCGGCATGTGACTGAGCGGGTTAGATTCGGATTTGTTTGTATTACCCCATGGTCATGCTTATACGATGTGGGATTCCGGCATGCGACCACGAGGATACTCGACACGCTTATACGATGTGGGATTCCGGGGCATGTGACCAGGAGCGGGTTAGATTCCCGGATTTGTTTGTATTACCCCATGGTCATGCTTATACGATGTGGGATTCCGGGGCATGCGACCACGAGAGATACTCTTTGGACATGCTTATACGATGTGGGATTCCGGGGCATGTGACCAGGAGCGGGTTAGATTCCCGGATTTGTTTATATTACCCCATGGTCATGCTTATACGATGTGGGATTCCGGGGCATGCGACCACAAGGGATATTGTTTTATCATGGACTACCGGCAGTGAGAAAGGATTCCACGGGCATGGTTGATATTATGGGCGTGAGACCCATAGTTATATTTGAGTAGTGACTTTGAGGGCATGCGTCCCTGACTTGATATGACTGCTTATGTATTGTGTACTGTAGGTTGGCTATCATACATGTCTCCTGTTTTGTTTAGACTGTTATGATTTCATTACACTACGCATCGCTTCACATACTTGGTACATTCTTCAGATCGACATCCTTCGGCCGCGTTCATGCCGCAGGTTTAGGTACGCAGTTTGGTGATCGGCAGGTGTAGGACCCTGCTCAGAGTTTTTGGATAGCTCCCTCTGTTCAGGAGTTTATCTTTTGGTATAGTTCCTTCAGTACATGCTTTTGTACGGTTATGGGTACGGCGGGGCCTTGTCCCGTCATATTTCAGTAAAACTCTTAGAGGTCTGTATTCATATGTGGGATTGGACTCATGTAAAGTGTAGTGTCTTTTGAGTATGTATATTATATGGCACTTTATCGCCTTGCCCTCAGACGTATGTTGGTTTTAAAAAAAAAGAGGTGTTATTTAATTTCCGCAGTTTACTTGTGTTGTTAGGTAGAAGGGTGCCTGGTAGGACACGACCACGCCCGGGGTTCGGGGCGTGACAGAGTGGTATCAGAGCAGTCAGTCCTCGGAATGTCTACAGATCGTGTCTAGTAGAGTCTTGATTATCGGTGTGTTGCGCGCCACACCCATAAACAGGATTCTACAGACATTTAGAGTTGTTTCTATTCTTCTCACTCTAAGATCGTGCTAGAGCCGTGTTAGTAAGATAATTCCTCTCTCGACGTAATTTTGTGTTACGCTTATGCCTCGAGGGCAACAAACGCCTTGAAGGGCAAAGGAGTAGCAGGAGCTACTAGTCAGACTCAGAGAGTTGATAGGGCTTATACCCAGGGTATACCGGATGTTGTACCGCAGTCGGCGAGTTCTTCTGCGCCAGGTTTTGAGACCCCAACACCAGAGTGTTATACCCCGTGTTTCCAGAGTATGTACGTGAGGGCGTACGTGTACAATTTGAGCCTTAAGTAGGCATAGTTTCGAAATTTGTACACAAGTGCCGAAAGGAGTCGTTTTCGGAAAGCGTTTCCAGACTTACGTTGGGAAAATTCCGGCTATGTCATTTAGTATTTTTGCGGATTTTTCGAAGCGACGGAACATTTTTGGATCAACGGGAGGGTGACACTTGTCACCTCATTGGGCAACAAAGAGAAGGCTTGGCCTTGGCCGATTGGCTCCCTCTTTTGTGCCTTGCTTTGTGGCTTGTTTTGTGGAGTGTTTTGTGGAGTGTTTTGTGGGTGCACTTGGCTTGATCTTGGCCTTACACTTGCCTTGCACATGGCTTGATCTTGGCCATTGGTTGGCCTTTGGTTTTGCTATAAATACCCCCTCTCTTTGAAGACTTCTTCATCCACTCTTCACTTGCCTAAGTCTTGAGAACCCCGCCCCTCCCTCTTGTTGACTCTCGTCCAAGAGCCCCTCTCCCCCGTGTGAAGGCCGTGTGGCGGAACCTTCCCTTTGTGAGCCTAAAGCGAGAACACCCCCTCCTTAGGGTGTTGTTCTCGTGTGGTACCCCCCCCTGTGTGGTATTAAAATACTCCTCCAAGTATTGTTATAATGCCCAAAATACCTTAGCCTTATACCTTGTAGTATTCCAAAGTTACCTCTATACGTAGAGTCCGGAAATACTACCTTTTGTCCTTTTAGTCTCAAACCGAAACCCTAAGGAACCCTTCACTGTTGGTTGAAGTTTTGGAGTAGAAGTTGGATAGAACTTCTAAGGGTTGTTTGGAGCGGTTTGGAGCACTCGGAGTAGGAGCTAAACCTTGCTCAGGCGCGACATTACTCGGATAATTTTGGGCTTATCGAGGTAAACACTACTGTCCTTCTATTGTAATTGGAAATTACATGTTGTAAGAATATATAGTTGAAGTATACTATATATAGAACTATACTTAGTACTGTGGCAATGTCTTTTGACTTAAGCCTGAAGAATTAAGAACTGAACTGTATTACAGTAGACTTGTGTAGTATTACTGTGTTGTAGAATTGTACACGTCCGGTTAGGCGTGTGAAACCCCCCCCTCTGGTTGGCTTGGTAGCCGGCCTCGATAGAGAAGGAGATTTACGCTGTGGCGGGGGAGATCTGCCAATTTTCTCAGAGAATATTCTACGTTGAGGTCTAGATTATAATAGGCGCCTTTTCGCCTTATAACTTGAAGTACCTAAGTGTGGCGCGATTTACTTGGCTTAGGAGTAGCCGTTGTTTGGAGCGTTTTGCTATTAGTCGATACTCGTCGCGAGGTATGTGAACCTCTTCCTATCTCTTCTAGCATGATATGTGTGTAACTATGTAGTACGGTAGACGTACATGTGTTTAATGTATTTGATTGGTTTGAAACATAAAGTGTTATAACGGCTTTATGGGAAGTTGGTTATAACAGCTTTATGTAGGTAAGAAAATGGGTTGTGGTTTTTAAAAAGATAATTGATGTGATTTATAAGCGGCAGGGGCGTTATAATAAAACTTGAAGTATTTCAAAAGATTTATGAATCGTTTTGAAAGAAGTGTAGTATTGTGCTTTGAAAACTTAAGAGTTATACTAGCTTTATGGGAAGTTAGGTATAACGGCTTAAGAATGGTTTACTGATGTTAGAAGTTAAGAGACTTGATCTTATAAGATAAGAGACTTAACTTATTTGTTTTAATGTGAATGTTTGTGTGAAACCTCATTCGTGAGTAATGAGTACTTGATTTTATTTAAAGGGATAATGTTTCACGATTTGGAAATCGAGAATGTGTATCGACAGGACCAGCTGCGGCGTTAATAAAGGAAAATGTATTGAATAATGATGAATTGTATTAAAACCAGTAGAAACCTCCATCCGCATAGAAACTAAGATGAGACAAAATGATATTACATTTTCTAGATCATGGTCTTTGTAATAAGAATGTTGTAAACAAGAATAACCTACTCTCACGTCGACATAATTTACTCAATTATTCTAAAAGGAATCAAGTGATTAAGTTTATGAACTATGAAACCTTTTGAAAATGAGAAGCTTGAGTAATTGAAACTAGGCAACCGAACTTAGGAGAAGAATGTTGTTACTTGATTTTGAAAAGGAATGTGGGTTGGTCATTCTAATACTACGTATCGGGTGACTTTTATAAAAGGAATGGATCTCGTTTAAAAGAACTTAACGTATGTAGTCCTTTGGAGTTAAAAACCCGGACTTTGGCATAAAATGAAAGTACTTTGAGTTGTGTGAAACTTGCCTATGCTTGTTGTTGTGAAACTTGCCTATGCTTGTTGTTGTGAAACTTGCCTATGCTTGTGATGATAGCCTTTGTTGTGCAAGTGTGGTATTTACGTATTCTGGCGTCTCGATAGAGGCGGTCGACTTGTTGAGAACTTACTTGGACATCTTGGCGGTGATGGAGAATTCCACGGGTATGCTCGCTGATAGTGTTATTCCATGGACTAGCTCTCCACGAGGTTTCTTCTTGTTCGGCTGGGTATCGGTGGTGGCTCTCGTACTTGCCCCGCCTCGCGGTTCGGCCTTGGTATCCGGTAGTCACCCTGACTTGCCCGTTCAGTATAGTGACGAAGTTTCGTGATACGGCCTTGGTCCCTGGTGGTCAGCCCTCGTACTTGCCCCGGTCAGCTGCGTGACCGGCCTTGGTATCCGGTAGTCGGCTCTCGCACTTGCCCCGTATCGGCTTCGTGTTTTGGTTGCATTGTATTATTGGTACGATCGGATCTGGTAGTTATACTTGTCCTGTACGGTTTTTATAACACAGGTGGGACATGGTGTTCATGTATAATCCTTGGTATGGTTATATCATAAACTGCCGGCAGTGAGGAAGAAATTCCACGCACGCAGTGATAATTTGGGCGTGAGTCCTGTCTTGAATCGGTTATATGTTATATATCGTAGTTTGGTCGTCATACATGTCTCTGCTTTATATAGACTATTATGATTTCATTTCTGATATTCTGATTTCACATACTTGGTACTGTTATCGACCTCCTTGGGCTGCGTTCATCCGCAGTAGAGTCGTCATTTGCCGATCCCCGCGTTTAGGATCTCATTTCACGTTTTGGGAAGCTCGTTCCGTCGGAGGCTTATCTTTGGTATGTTACCACAGTCCGTAAGTTCTTATGCGTTCGGGGTATGGCGGGGCCCTGTCCCGTCATAGTTGTTGTATAAATCTTCAGAGGTCTGTAGTACTGTTGTGGGCAGGGTTGTGAAAGGATTAAACTGTTCAGGTTTTATGTATATCCTGAAGCAAGCTGTTTTGGTTGGGCTGGTTTGTTATTATATCTCTTATTTCTTGTGTACAGGTTTTATTTCCGCTGGTTTTCTCTGATGTTGTATCACTAGGGTGCCCGGGGTAAGGCACCAGTGACGGGCCCGGGTTCGGGGCGTCACACAGTGGTATCAGAGCAGTTAATCCTCGGAAAGTGTCTCTGACGTGTCTAGTAGAGTCTTGATTATCGGTGTGTTGTGCACCACATCTATAATCGAGAGGCTATAGGACATTTAGGATTGGTTTCCATTCTTCTCATTCGAGATCGTGCCTTAGAGCGTGTGATAAGATTGGACCTCTCGACGTGTTTCGTTTTTACGATTATGCCTCTGCGAAAGGCAACGGGCGAAGGGCAAAGCGGCGAAGGATCTGCGAGTAAACGGCGGCGAGACCACGATACTGAGCCTCCATCCGCGATGCAGGCGAGAGAGATGAGTTACAAGTGGGCCCGATTAATGGCGAGGTTGTGGCAGACTTGAGGATAGGCTGGACACGCAGCGATTGATGCACCAGTGGTTCACCTAGATCGAGATAGTTCGAGGCTTCGGATTTTACGAGTTGTAGCCGCGAGTTTTATGGGTCGAGGCACGAGGATGATCCGAGGAGTTCATCAAGCGATTCTGGATCATGAGTGATCAAGGCATCGGAGATCGAGTCGGTGGCCCTAGGTTCACATCAATGCGTGATACCGCGATCGATCGTTTGATTCTTGGGAGCTGTCGGGGAGAGCATGCACTTCCAGGTATGGAACGAGTTCTCGAGGCCTTTCTTGCACATTTCTTGCCTCCCGGATGAGGAGGGCTCGGGCAGATTTTTGGTGTTCTGCAGCGAGGCGTGCGGTTCGGGAGTACAATGTGAGTTCGACTCATTGGCGTGCGTCCGCGTTAGTAGCTAGTATGGAGGATCGAGTGCACCGATATGTTCTGAGGCTCGATGATTGCCTTGCGAGAGAGTTGTTGGTGTAGCTCTTGGTGGGCATGGACATTGCCCGCGTCGCGTATACACTTGGATGTGAGGCGGATAAATCGACGGAATGACCAAAGTCGCAGAAGAGGCGAGAACAGCAGGTCCTTTGGTGACTTTCGAGGCGGACCGCCTCGGCCAGACTAGTTATGTACCTCGTCGATGCAGTGGTCCTCGCGGCTTTCGGGACGCCGGGATATTCGAGGCGGTCGGGGCTCCTGTGTTTCAGATTTTCGGGAAGCGAGAGTGCTCGCGGATGAGGTTGCCCTTGTCTCGGTCAAGGCCGTTGTGGAAAGCTTCATAAGGAGAGTGTCGTACTAACTCGGGAGATTGTTATTTTTGCGCCAACAGGGCCATCGGCAGAATCGTCCGACCGAAGTATGCTGGTAGGATAGCATGGACTACTAAGCGATTGCGGGTTCTTCACCTTCCGTAGCGAGCAGGATGTTTGTACCGGAAGGCCGGTAGAGGTCGCGATGGGAGTTCCCGATTTTAGCGGTCCTCGAACCGCCTAGTTTGTGTATATCCTTAACCTCTAGAGTTTTGTTTGTATTGATGTTGTTGATGTGTTTAATGTTATGTTTGGATAGCTTTGTGCTAAAATGTGATTTAGAAACACAGTTAGTGAAAAGGGTAAGTCCTGGTAGTGTGAGATGGAAGTGGTAGCTTTCATGATGTGAAATAGTAAGATTGTTCGGATCGGGAACAAGAGTTGGCTGATTGGGGTCGGGTTGGGGACCATTTGCGGGTCAACCAGTAACCGGTTTGGGGTGGGGTCGGTCTGGGTGGTCCCGCCAGTGGTAGGGTCACGAGGTGCTAGGCCCAAGTTTAGTTGACCATCGTATGAGTTCGTGGGTGTGTTCGACCAGAATCAGTTCGGGAAGGCGGGAATGGCCTTAGGAAATCGAGGTTAGTGAGATGACCAAGTTTGGAAGGTAGTGACTCGAGGGTTGGTAACGAGCGTTGCTGAAGTGTGGTACGGATACTAGGACGAGTTCGAGTGTTCGTGACGAGTACTACGAGAAAGGAGAAGTGAGCGTGTGTTTTGTGGCGGTGTGGCATGATTGTTTTCGCGTATAGCGGTGAAGACTATCACGGCGCTTGTTTTGAGACCTAGAAGGAACATTCGGACGAATGTTTCTAAGGAAGAATGTTATACCGTGTTTCCAGTATGCGTGAGGCGTACGTGTACAATTTGAGCCTTAAGTAGGCATAGTTTCGAAATTTGTACACAAGTGCCGAAAGGAGTCGTGTTTCGACGAAACGTTTCCACAGCTTACGTTGGGAAAATTCCGGCTATGTCATTTAGTATTTTTGCGGATTTTTCCGAGCGACGGAACCTTTTTGGACCAACGGGAGGGTGACACTAGTCACCCTCATTGTACGCCAAATAGAAGCCTTGGCCTTGGCGATTGGCGCCCTCTTTTGTGCCTTGCTTTGTGGCTTGTTTTGTGGAGTGTTTTGTGGAGTGTTTTGTGGGTGCACTTGGCTTGATCTTGGCCTTACACTTGCCTTGCACATGGCTTGATCTTGGCCATTGGTTGGCCTTTGGTTTTGCTATAAATACCCCGTCTCTTTGAAGACTTATTCATCCACTCTTCACTTGCCTAAGTCTTGAGAACCCCTCCTCCCTCTCTTGTTGACTCTCGTCAAGAGCCCTCTCCCCTTGTGAAGGCCTTTTGGCGAAACCTTCCCTTTGTGAGCCTAAAGCCGAGAACACCCCCTCCCAGGGTGTTGTTCTCGTGTGGTACCACTTTGTGGTATTAAAATACTCCTCCAAGTATTGTTATAATGCCCAAAATACCTTAGCCTTATACCTTGTAGTATTCCAAAGTTACCTCTATCGTAGAGTCAGGAAATACTACCTTTTGTCCTTTAGTCTCAAACCGAAACCACAAGGAACCCTTTTGTTGGTTGAAGTTTTGGAGTAAGTTGGATAGAACTTCTAAGGGTTGTTTGGAGCGGTTTGGAGCACTCGGAGTAGGAGCTAAACCTTGCTCAGGCGCGACATTACTCGGATAATTTTGGGCTTATCGAGGTAAACACTACTGTCCTTCTATTGTAATTGGAAATTACATGTTGTAAGAATATATAGTTGAAGTATACTATATATAGAACTATACTTAGTACTGTGGCAATGTCTTTTGACTTAAGCCTGAAGAATTAAGAACTGAATTGTATTACAGTAGACTTGTGTAGTATTACTGTGTTGTAGAATTGTACACGTCCGGTTAGGCGTGTGAAACCCCCCCCCTCTGGTTGGCTTGGTAGCCGGCCTCGATAGAGAAGGAGATTTCTGTTGTGGCGGGAGATCTTTGCGAATTTTACGTAGAATATTCTACGTTGTGGTCTAGATGATAATAGGCGCCTTGTGGCCTTATAGGTTGAAGTACCTACGTGTGGCGCGATTTACTTGGCTTAAGGAGTAGCCATTTGTTTGGAGCGTTTGCTATTAGTCGATACTCGTCGCGAGGTATGTGAACCTCTTCCTATCTCTTCTAGCATGATATGTGTGTAACTATGTAGTACGGTGAGCGTACATGTGTTTAATGTATTTGATTGGTTTGAAACATAAAGTGTTATAACGGCTTTATGGGAAGTTGGTTATATGACTTTATGTAGGTAAGAAAATGGGTTGTGGTTTTAAAAGATAATTGATGTGATTTATAAGCGGCTTGGGCGTTATAATAAAACTTGAAGTATTTCAAAAGATTTATGAATCGTTTTGAAAGAAGTGTAGTATTGTGCTTTGAAAACTTAAGAGTTATACTAGCTTTATGGGAAGTTAGGTATAACGGCTTAAGAATGGTTTCTTGATGTTAGAAGTTAAGAGACTTGATCTTATAAGATAAGAGACTTAACTTATTTGTTTTAATGTGAATGTTTGTGTGAAACCTCATTCGTGAGTAATGAGTACTTGATTTTATTTAAAGGGATAATGTTTCTTGATTTGAAATCGAGAATGTGTATCGACAGGACCAACTGCAGCGTTAATAAAGGAAAATGTATTGAATAATGATGAATTGTATTAAAACCGGTAGAAACCTCCATCCGCATAGAAACTAAGATGAGACAAAATGATATTACATTTTCTAGATCATGATTCCGTAATAAGAATGTTGTAAACAAGAATAACCTACTCTCGCGTCTGACATAATTTACTCAATTATTCTAAAAGGAATCAAGTGATTAAGTTTATGAACTATGAAACCTTTTGAAAATGAGAAGCTTGAGTAATTGAAACTAGGCAACCTGGAACTTAGGAGAAGAATGTTGTTACTTGATTTTGAAAAGGAATGTGGGTTGGTCATTCTAATACTACTGTATCGGGTGACTTTTATAAAAGTAATGGATCTCTTTTAAAAGAACTTAACGTATGTAGTACTTTGGAGTTAAAAACCGGACTTTGGCATAAAATGAAAGTACTTTGAGTTGTGTGAAACTTGCCTATGCTTGTTGTTGTGAAACTTGCCTATGCTTGTTGTTGTGAAACTTGCCTATGCTTGTGATGATAGCCTTTGTTGTGCAAGTGTGGTATTTACGTATTCTGCGTCTCTCGATAGAGGCGGTCGACTTGTTGAGAACTTACTTGGACATCTTGGCGGTGATGGAGAATTCCACGGGTATGCTCGCTTGATAGTGTTATTCCATGGACTAGCTCTCCATGAGGTTTCTTCTTGTTCGGCTGGGTATCCGGTGGTCGGCTCGCGACTTGCCGCCTCGTGGTGATTCGGCCTTGGTATCGGTAGTCACCCTCGCGCTTGCCCGGCTTCGATATAGTGACGGTTTCGTGATACGCTTGGTCCCGGTGGTCACCTCGTACTTGCCCCGGTCACCGCGTGGCCGGCCTTGGTATCCGATGTCGGCTCGCACTTGCCGTATCGGCCGTGTTTTGGTTGCATTGTATTATTGGTACGATCGGATCGGTAGTTATACTTGTCACATGCGGTTTTTATAACACAGTGGGACATGATGTTCATGTATAATCCTTGGTATGGTTATATCATAAGCTATGGCGGATGAGGAAGAAATTCCACGCACGCAGTGATAATTTGGAGGCGTGAGTCCCGTCTTGATATGGCGGTTATATGTTATATCGTAGTTTGGTCGTCATACATGTCTCTCGCTTTATATAGACTATTATGATTTCATTTCTGATATTCTGATTTCACATACTTGGTACTGTTATCGACCTCCTTCGGGGCTGCGTTCATCTGCGGTAGTAAGTACATCATTTGTCGATCCGCGTTTAGGATCTCATTTCAGCGTTTTGGGAAGCTCGTTCCGTCGGAGGCTTATCTTTGGTATGTTACCACAGTCCGTAAGTTCTTATGCGTTCGGGGTATGGCGGGCCCTGTCCGTCATAGTTGTTGTATAAATCTTAAGTGCAGTAATCTTTGTTGTGGCGGGGTTGTAAAAGGATTAAACGCTCGGGTTTTATGTATATCTGAAGGCAACTGTTTTGGTTGGCTTTGTTTATTTATTATATCTCTTATTTCTTGTGTAAAGTTTTTATTTCCGCTGGTTTCTCGATGTTGTATCACTAGGGTGCCGGGGTAAGGCACCGATGTGGGCCGAGTTCGGGCGTCACGAAGCCTCGATTTCTCGATTAGGAGAAGACTATAGGATCGTAGAAAGCGATTATGTTATTGACCAAGATAGCATTTGCTCAGCTTTCATCGCCAGGAGGTTATTCGGCCCGATGCACAGTGTCTGAGAGGGTAGAGGCAACGGAGATCATCGTAAGAGGCTAGACCGGTTGGTTATCCGGTGAATTTTTGGACGGCGCGGCCTCGAGTGAGATATTCGTCGACCTACCCAGTACATACCCCCGCAGAGCACAGGTGGGAGATTGGACCCCACGAGGTATTTAGGAGCCGGTCCAAGCTCCAGGGGTCGAGGTTCTCAGAGGAGTAGAGGACTTTCTCGGTCGAGGCCACCTATTCCTCAGTGTTTCAGATGTGGTAAGCATCATTCGGTGAAATGTCGTTATGGCACAGGTGTTTGTTTTTATTATGGCCGTCCGGGCCATATTCTGAGGGTATGTCCTGTTAGAAAGAGCACCGGTAAGGTGGCTCAGCCTATGAGGCCGATGATTGGTTACCTTTCCTCCACAGATGTGCGTCCCCCAGGGCAGGGTGTTCAGATGTCAGCCAGTCATGGTAGAGGTCAGGGTGGTGTTTATAGTTCTGGCGGTCCTTCGAACCGCATAGATGACGTGACTACTGGACAGGATCAGGAGGCGACATCGCATGGCGTTACAGGTATATGTCGATTCTTTTGAATCATACGTGCATTGTTAGATTCAGATTTTGCCCTAGCGTATATGTTTTCCCTGTGTTGCTAGCAGTTGTAAGTGATAGTACCCCCAGAGGTAGGAATACTTTTATTAGTAAGAGTGAGAAGTTAAGAATGTTGACAAGAATGGTAAGTGAACTGAGACTATAGTTGTCACGACCCGACCCCGGGGCCGCGACTAGTACCCTACCGGGGTACCCTGTCAGGTATACATCAGAGAATAGCAGCGGAACATACATAACACATAACTTATAAAAAGGTAACATCACTGGCCAGCCGATAAGGCTGCCTTCCATAAAAACATACTAATCAAAAGTATAGCAGTACAACTTGTTCTTACAGCCCAACACATACGTGACCACAGACCTCTAAGGATAACAACTGTGGCGGGACAGGGCCCCGCCATACCCCTGAATGTACACAATACCTATAGCATCGTGAGTAATGCAGTACAAAAACAAGCTTAGGAGGATGGAGCTTCGACCGGAGCGGTGATCCTAAGAACAAGGATCCACAATCGCTTACCGCCTGCGGCATGACGCAGCCCAGGAAGGGTCGTTACACAATATGTACCAAGTATGTAAATTTGGAAAATCTCGTAATAATGATATCATAAGTCTAAAAGTAAGCTGGAGTCATGGAAGACAATCAAAATACCTTTTACTGTGCCTTACTAACAATGAGAGTGACAAGTATATATATAATACTGCATAAAATAGGGGCCTCATGATCAAAACAGGGTACCTCGCCCGTAGTATCAATAAGCACCCCTACTCCTGGAACTATTTCACCCGCATAGGTGCGGTGGACCCGCATGAGGTATTCCTCGCATAGGCTGTACCCGCCAGCATGAGACTATTTCACCCGCATAAGCCCATAAGGACTCGCATGAGGTATTCCTCGCATCGTGGGTAGCAAATCCACGGAACAGGTGGTATAACGATCTTGGGGACTTACCCCTCAGATATACTCTTACCCTGAAGCAGACGGTATAACGATCTTGGGGACTTACCCCTCAGATATACTCTTACGCTGAAGAAGATGGTATAACGATCATGGGGACTTACCCCTCAGATATACTCTTACACTGGAGAAGGTGGTATGACGATCTTGGGGCTTGCCCCTCAGACATACTCTTACCCTGGAGAAGGTGGTATAACGATCTTGGGGCTTGCCCCTCAGATATACTTTTACCGTAGCTCAAACTGTCATCATATCATAATCATAAATAAGTGAAGAAAACTTATAACTTCTTATTAGTCTTGTTCATATACCCTCTCATTTTAGTTTACTTAAGGCACTTAATCATATCTTTAATAAAAGAAAACCGGGAATTTAACCCAAGTACTACATACTTCAACTCTTTTAAAAGTGACTCTTTTTCATACATAAAATCTTTGGGCAATTGATGTCTTAAAATCAATTTGCCTTTCATAAATCAAATCATCTGTCCTTAATTGTCTTACTTAGAGTAAACCTCTTCTCATTAACCTTTTATAAAGCTAATAAACCAACTTCCCATAAAGTTGTTATATTAACCCTACGCTTTAGTAAAATTACACTTTTCCCTTAACCAAGGGACTTATACATTCTTAAAACGAAACAAGTCTTTATATACTTAAAATAAGTAAGAATACCAAATCTTGTACGTCTACCGTACTACATAGTTACATTTATTCATGCTCAAGAGATAGGAAAGCTCCACATACCTCTTCGGTCAATCCACTTGCTAAGTACAACTACCGCAAGTAATATGTCAACCTATAATAACCATAATGTGTTTATTAACCTCTAATTTCAATGTAGAAATAATCTAAGTTCAAAGCCCCTAATTCTATGGAAAATTGGGCAGCATTTCCTTTGTTTCTACATACTTTGCCACCTTTCTCAAGGCCGAATTCAACATCCAAATGCCACATTTAAGGCTCAACAATCCAAACCTATCAAAGTGGATTACACACCTAAACTTGGGTGTGTAAAATTCTGCCCCAAAAGGTACAACAATTCACTTAACAATTCTAAAGTAGTTTTTAGGCTACAACATGCTCATAATATCTTTTTAGCCAATTCTTTCATATCCAAACCACATTTCTTACATGCAAGGATTCTAAGTGCATTATTTACTACTACACATCCCTTCTTCTTCACATGCAACATTAATAACTAACCACAAGAGAATAAATGTTACCTTAAAACTTTAGCCAAACTTATTCCAACAACTTTGCTAGCCTCCTTTCCAAGAACACCACCACAATAACACCAACAAGCTAGCCACAAACCAACTATACGAAAACCCAAGGAGTTAGAGAGAAGTTTCTCTCACTAAGAAAACGCTCTCAACGTTTCCCCTTAGTTGTTCCTTCGGTTTTTTCCTCTTCTTCCCCCCCTAAGATTTTCGTTTGTTTCACAATGGTTTAATTGTTATTGTTCACAATATGAAGAAGTCTAAACGTTACACACGTTCTAGCAATGATTCAGGAGGTTCAGGCAGTTCGGCTAAAACTAGAACAAGGAAGAAAAAAAAGAGTGGCGGCAGTCCAACAATTGCCGAGGAAAATCTTATTCCAAAGAATCTCAACCCTTACGTGTTGGTTCATGTCACGCCGCATCGCGCTTTCCATTAGAAAATGTAGTAGACGATTCTATGCTACAAAGGATACATGAATGGGGCAAAAATATAGAAATTGAAAGCTTGGATATAAGTGAATTTGAAGGCAGAACTTCCGGCAGGCAGGGTCTTTTACCGATAGCCATTGACACCCCTAATGCTACTATGGTGGTCGATCATTCCACGGGCCAATTAGTTGATAACGGGATCATTTCGAAAGAACAGATACCAATCAAGCATTAGTACCCCGACACTACCTGGTAATTCACTCAGGTTAGCCGGAAAAGGGTTAAAACCTGGGCCAGACATTGCAGTTGGTGAAACAAGGCACGATGGCATACTCGGGTCAAACCGGTCGGGCGTGGTCAAGTTCATGGCGGTCGGGCGGTGTCCATGGGTTCAAGAGTAATCACGTCTTGTTTGATTCAAAGTCAGTTGATAGCATTGAAGGTACTCCTATCCCCAAGAAGTTTAACGCGGGTGTCAAGAGAACAAACTTTAATGCCCCGGGAAACAATGTGACTCCTCCTATTCCGGCCTGGGGTCGTCAAGGATAAGGCGGGTCAGGAGGATAACAATGAAACTAGGAATATGCACTCTATGCAAGGATCAAGGTCAGACGTGGGATACGAAGGGGTTTCTATCCCCAAGGATTCTAACGTTATTATTGAGGGTGCCGAGGCGTCACACATTAATGCTGCGGGTACCAACGATTCACTCACAAGCACGGGTCTTTATGATGGTCTTATTTCCAAGATGGGTCAGGAGGATAACCAAGGGACATTGACTATTCCCGTTATACAAGGAGCCAAGTCAATTGTGAGAAACAAAGCTAATTCTATTTCCAAGGAGCCTAGGAACTCCATGACCATTAATAACGCGGGAGCCGAGGGGTCAGCCTTGAATGATGCGGTATCCAAAGAGTCCTCTCGTGTATTAAGACAACAACCCCAGATTTCTTTAAGTGTCACTAATGAAGCCTTCCCTACTTTAGCTAGTTTGCTAAGTGGAGTCAATCTCAAGAATCACAACAAACCTTTCGTCTTTAATACTTCCTCGGATTCGAGTAAAGTCTTGAACATACCCCCTCTCTCATCTAATACCACTTCACTACTCTCTGAATTACACAACACCTCACCCCTTCTATCTCCTCTTCCTTCTATTCCTCCTGAAACCCAACACAAATTCCCTACCCTCCCAAATGGCACGCGAATCATCTCTCCTATCGCGGGCCCAAGCTCATTTCCTTCTACCAATCCCCCTCTGCCTATACCTCCAGAAATACCTCCCAATGATTTACACACTAATGCATCTTCTAAACCACATCATATTCCTACCGCGGCTACAACTCATAACAATCTTCCCCCAAACCATGGCAAAGGTACCTTCCCTCCCAAAAAGACTTATGCTGGAGTCTTTGCGGGAACTAGGATTGAGGCAAAAGGTATGAAGTTACAATTTATTGAACAACAAGAGGCGGAAGTAGATATAGAAGCTGAGGATGAAGTTCCTTTCATTGAAACATGGGGCTATTGCCTAATAGGTTGCTTCACGGGTCCTTTCCCGAGAAGAGAAGCATTGAATACCATTGTGAAAGGATGGGGAGTTAAATGTCGTATTATACCATATGGCAAAGGCTGGACAGCGTTCAAATTCATGACGGAGGAGGAGCGCACTAATGTACTTCACGGAGGCCCTTATATGGTCTACGAGAAAACCATGATGCTCAAGGCTATCAATAAAGGAGTTCTAATAACGGATGATTTATTCATGGACATTCCTATTTGGGTCACTTTTCCTGACATTCCCTTTCTATTTGAGGTAACGCCTTAGTAAGATTGCTTCACGTGTAGGAAAACCTCTTTACACGGACCAATATACTAAGGAAAGGTCTAAAATGAACTATGCATGAGTTCTAGTGGAAGTGGATGTTAGCAAGGAGCCAATAATGGATTTTGTCAAACTCCCGATATGAAGGTATACTCAAAGGGTAAACTATGAGAATTACCCGACTTTTGCTATCATTGTGCGGCTTTTGACACAACCATTTGAAGTGTAGGAAGGCGAGGGATGATGTCAACAATGAAGAAGCTCCAAAACACGCACATCTTGCGCACTTCTAACAATAAGGAAGATTCTACTTGTTTGGAGGTCAACAGAGGTACGGTGGAACCAACCCTCCCCCTCATCCACCAACTTCTCAACATCCCGTAGATGCTGATAACTTGATGGACATTGAAGAAACTGAGCACACAACACCTCCTGGTACCGGAAGTTTGGGAGAAGCATCACATGCCGCGGGTCCTCCGGTTTTTGGTCATTCTGGCCCATCATGTTTGCGGGATTCTCAAGCAAAGTCCTCACAGCCTAATTCTCACCATGGCAGTGCACAACATGTTAGGATGAGTTGTGAGTCAAAATATTCTGATTCTGAGATGCCTATGAACCCGCCACCTTCATTGGATGAAGATACATACAAGGGTGCTACGGAAAAGGCTCAACTTGTGTCACGTAACGTTAACTTTGAACGCGGGGAACATAGCTTGGCTGGAACACAAGTTATGGCTTCCAGCAACAAAGATGATGGATGACAAGAAGTTTTGTCAAAAAAGAATGGGCCGAAAAGCAGTGGGAAAGCGAAGGCAGCTATGCGCGGAGGTGCTAATAAAACCTCCTTTGTTTCCTAATGAAAATACTTTGTTGGAATGTCCGTGGTCTTTGCGGACAAAGGGATAGGGCAGCCACGCAAGCTCTAGTGTGTAGTATCACAAAACAGCATGACGCGGCTATGATTTGTCTATTGGAAACTAAACTATCTCGCCAAGGATGTAGTCTTTCTACTCAAAGATTCAAAGCTTGGAAGTTTTGCTCAAATTTGGAATTCATTGGAGGCGGAAGAATTCTATTACTTTGGGATCCATCTAGGGTTTGTTGCGAAGTGCTTGGTATGGACTCTCAGCATATCCATGTCCAGGCAAGTTGCAATATAACACAAGTGTCCTTCCTTGCCACATTTGTGTACCCAGTTTATAGCATCTCGGATAGAAGGATGCTTTGGCATCACCTTTCGCACTTGGGCATTGGCATCACTAAGCCTTGGATGATTATGGGAGATTTCAACACTTACTGCAACCCTAATGATAAGGTGGGGGGTCCTCCTCTCACGCTTTATGCACTTAGGGATCTTGGTGATTTCAGGATTTCTCATGGACTAGAAGACGCTCATTCTTCTGGTTCCTTCTACACTTGGACAAATGGTTCGATTTGGTCTAAGCTTGATAGAGTGTTGATGAATCAAAATTGGAGTGATTTGACCCTAGAATGCATGGCCAATTTCATGCCTATGGAACCTGTCTCGACAACCGCCCCGTGTTAGCCACTGCTATCGTGATCCTATAATGTTGGGAAGCGCCCTTTCAAGTTCATGAATATGTGGCTTTCTCACCCAGCCTTTGAGGACATAATGACTTCATGTTGGAGACAAGACATATTGGGAACTGCTCAATTCGTCCTCGCCTCAAAATTGAAAGCCTTAAAGCAACCATTAAGGGCTTTGAACATAAGTGACTTTGGGGGTATTGAACAAAGAGCAAAAGGGGCAAACATTGAGTTCAAGGAGGCTATCAATGCACACATGGAAAATCCATTTGATGAGGAGCTAAAAGCCAAGGTTAAGTCCTCAAGAGCTAGAGCAAACACCTTACTGGAAGCAGAAAGACACTTCATAAGGCAGAAGTCAAGACAGAAACACTTGATTGGAAGTGATAGATGCTCCAAATACTTTCATAGCTTGATCAAGAGGAGTAATGTCAGGAACTCAATTAACTTTCTTGTTAAAGCTAATGGTACTATCACTACATCACCAGAAGAAGTTAGGAAGTTGCTTGTTGAATTTTACAAAGATCTATTAGGTACTTCCCGATCCACTATCAACTTTGATCCTGAAGTGTTCAACTATGGCCCGAAGCTAAGTGAAGAGGAAAGATTACAGCTTTTGCATTTCATCACCCCAAAGGAGATTTGGGAAGCTCTCTCTGATATAGACAATGACAAGGCACCTAGACCGGATGGTTATTCGGCTGCCTTCTTCAAGAATAGATGGAGAGATGTGGGCCATGATGTTGTAAGAAATGTCCAAGAGTTCTTCTCTACTGGAGTTCTTTTGAAGCAGGTAAATCATACTATCATTACCCTACTACCAAAGACTGATCATGATCCTAAGGTAAATGATTTCAGGCCCATCGGATTGACTAATGTGGTCTATAAGATCATCACAAAGATTCTAGCTAACAGAATGGCATTGATCCTTCCTTCTCTCATTGACAAATCCCAAGGGGCTTTTGTGAAAGGAAGAAACATGATGGACAACGTATATGTGGCACAAGAGCTTGTGAGAGGATTTAATAGAGCCAGAGTCTCACCAAGATGTATGCTTATGGTGGACCTTCGTAAAGCATTCGATACAGTCTCTTGGAGTTTCCTCGAATTGGTACTAAGAAGTCTAAAATTTCCAGACAGATTTACAAGTTGGATCATGGAATGTGTTAGCTCAACCTCCTTCTCCCTTTCTATCAACGGTGAGCTACATGGATACTTCAAAGGAAAGCGCGGCCTAAGACAAGGTGATCCTATGTCCCCTACTCTCTTTATCTTGTGCATGGAATACCTCTCAAGGCTGCTTAAAATGAAGGCTGAGGCAAGAGCTTTCTCATTTTTTCCAAAGTGCAAGAAATTGGGCATTACTCATCTTGCATTTGCGGACGACCTCATGCTTTTTGTCAAAGGAGATATATCTTTAGTTGGGATTCTTATGAATTGTCTGGAAGAGTTGGAGGCTGCCTCAGGGCTAACTCTTAACCCGTCTAAATCCTCTTTCTACTTAGCGGGAATGCATATTACAGTTCGTGACTTGATATTGTCCAGAGTGGGATTCGCCATTGGTAGCTTTCCGGTACGATACTTGGGGATCCCTTTGTCCCCAATTTCAGTCTCGGTGGACCAATTTGCTCCATTCACTAGTGCAATTTCGAATTACATTCAGAAATGGGGGCATCACACCCTTTCTTATGCGGGTAAGCTGGAACTAATCAGGTCGGTTGTCCAAGGGGTTGAGATATTTTGGTTCCGGGCACTTCCTATCCCGGCCACTATTATCAACAAGGTACGGTCTGCTTGTATTCAGTTCTTATGGGGAGGGAAACCACCAAGAGTTGCTTGGGATATCATTTGCTTGCCTCAAACTGAAGGTGGCTTGGGTCTAATGAACATCAAGGAATGGAATCATGCCTTGCTATCCAGGACTATTTGGAAAACTCACACGGATGCTGATTCTCTATGGGTCCAATGGATCAATAGCCACTATTTGAGAGGTATTACAATTTGGGACTATGAGGTACGTCCTAGGGACTCCCCCTTATTCAAAAGGATTTGTGGGATTCGCGACAAAATTTTTTCTATCTTTGGTAGCCATGGTGATGCTATTGACGGCTTTACAAAGTGTTGTGCCAATGGTAAATTTGATTCAAGCCTCGTGTATAATATCTTGCGCACTCCGCAAGTTAAAAAGCCTTGGATGTCACAAATTTGGAAAGGCTTCATTCCTCCCAAATTCTCTTTTACTGTGTGGCTAAATTGCAGAAAGTGGTTAGCTACAAAGGATACTCTATCATATCTCAACTTGGAGGATAAATCTTGCGGGTTCTGCAAGCAAGCTAATGAAACAAGGGAACAACTCTTCTTTACTTGCCCCTACACACACATGATTTGGAAGAGCATAAAATATTGGTTGGGTATTAGAAGAGAGATGACAACTGTTGAAAGCTCCCTTAAGTGGATTAAGAAAGATCACCGCGGGACAAGCATTCGAGCCAAAGCTATTTTGCTTACTTTTTGCATAGTGGTCTATGAGATTTGGAGGGCAAGAAACACATTGCTCTTTGAAGGCACAAGCTTTCCGGCAGAAGAGGTCATTGCAAGAATCAAAACAACATTTTATAGAGTTCTCTATGATTTTATCCCCTCTTGTAATGGCACCATTTGAGTGACCACCCCTCCCCTCCCTCTCTTCTTGTTTACATTACGTTGAGGCTTGATATACCTCAACGACTGATTGTAGCCACTTTCTTTTCGTTATTAGTAATAATATTTTCATTTACCTAAAAAAAAAAAAAAAAAAAGCTAGCCACAAGCTTCCTTCTTGTTCTTAACTTTTCAGATTTTTCTTAGGCTTGAATTCCTCTTGGAATTTTAGAGAGAAGTGGGAGCTTAAGCTTAGAGAGAGAGAGAGGGATTTGAAAGATGACCAAGTCTTCAAGACTTGGTCAATATAAGGCATGCAAGAAATCAGATGGGGGGGGACACTTGTCACCCTCCCAAGGTCTTTTAAAAGAAAAATCTGATTTTTCCTAAGTTTTTCCGGCAGGAATCCCGCTTACGCGCTCGACGCCAGCCGTGGCGCTAAAACCTCTGCGATTCTCGGAACTTCGCGCCGCGTCTCGCTGCCTGGCGCCGCCCGCTGTCTCAGCGCGCGGCGCTGCAACTTCAGCGACCCCTCAGTATATCCGGCGCCGCGGTCCTGCATCCGGCGCCGTGGTCCTGCATCGGGCGTCGCGGCCCTGTCGCCTTTGCCTGAAACGCATTTTTGTCCGTCTGCGCACTGAACTTGTAACTCCCATAACTTTCTACTCCGACGTCCTATCGACGAACGGTTGGTTGCGTTGGAAACTAGACTCAACGAACTACGCCCTAGGCCTTTGAAACACTTAGGAACTCTCAACGTACCAGGTCATAACCCACCTCAATGTTGACTAAAACCTGTCCGAAACAATCCGTCAACTTATCTTTCAAAAATTTTAAGTCTTACTCCCTTTCGCACGCTCTCACACGTGTGGCCAGAACTACGGGGTATAACATTCTCCCCCCCTTAGAAACATTCGTCCCGAATGTTCCTTCTAGGCTTACTCAAATCACACTATCGACATAGACCCTCTTAGCTATTCTTTTTGCAATAAAAGATGCTCCACGAGCCACAACAATACTCAAGCAAAATTTCCAATTTAAACTATCAAGCAAGAAAGTAGGTTACCTGGAGGTATAGGAAATAAGTGAGGATACTTCTTCATCATGTCATCCTCTGCTTCCCACATCATCTCTTCCCTATTCTCGTTCCGCCACAAGACAGTAACGGAAGCCACATCCTTCGTCCGAAGTCGCCTAACCTGACGATCGAGTATCGCTATGGGAATCTCCTCATACGATAACTCCTCTGTAACCTGGACATCATGAATTGAGTGCACTCTAGATGGATCTCCAATACATTTCCGTAACATGGACACATGGAAAACTGGATGTACCGCCTCCAAATCGGACGACAGATCTAACTCATAAGCAACCTTGCCTACCTTGCGGACAATCTGATAAGGCCCAATGTACCTTGGGCTAAGTTTCCCCTTCTTTCCAAATCTCATCACGCCCTTCATGGGCGATACCTTTAGGAAAACCCAATCATCTATCTCAAATTCCAAGTGTCGACGCCGATGATCTGCATACGACTTCTGCCGACTCTGAGCTGCCAACAACCGCTCCTGGATAAGCTTCACCTTATCCACTGCCTGCTGAACCAAGTCTGGCCCGACTAACTGAACTTCTCCTACCTCAAACCAACCTATCGGTGACCTGCACTTCCTCCCATATAAGGCCTCATAAGGCGTCATCTGAATACTGGAATGGTAGCTGTTGTTGTAAGCAAACTCCACAAGAGGTAAATGATCCTCCCAGCTACCCCTGAAATCAATAACACAAGCCCGCAGCATATCCTCAAGTGTCTGGATAGTGCGATCGGCCTGTCCGTCGGTCTGAGGATGAAACGCCGTACTGAGACTCACATGGGTCCCTAATCCCTTCTGAAAAGACCTCAAGAAATTAGTCAGAATCGTGCTCCTGCGAGATAATCGATATAGAAACTCCGTGCAGTCTCACGATCTCTCTGATATACAGTCTAGCATAATCCTCGGCCGAAAAAGTCGTCCTGACTGGAAGAAAATGGGCTGATTTCGTCAGCCTGTCGACGATAACCCAAATGGAATCATGCTTCCTCTGAGTGGAAGGTAACCCTGTAATAAAATCCATATTTACCACCTCCCACTTCCAAGTCGGAATATCAATAGCCTGCAACAGCCCACCGGGCTTCTGGTGCTCAACCTTAACCTGCTGACAATTCGGGCATTGTGCTACGAACTCCGCAACATCCCGCTTAAGGTCATCCCACCAATACACGCATCTGAGGTCATGATACATCTTAGTCGACCCCGGATGAATAGAATAACGAGCACTGTGTGCCTCCCCCAGAATCTGCTGACGAAGTCCTGTCACATCGGGAACACACAACCGGCCCTCGAATCTTAGCACCCCATCAGGCGCTACCTCAAATAGACTCTTCTCCTTCTGGAGAGCTGTATCTCGGTACCGTACCAAAATCGGATCCTCATACTGTCGCCTCTTCACCTCCTCGACGATGGAAGACTCGGCAACCTCTCGAACCCGAATTCCGTCACTATCAGAATCAACCAAACGAACCCCAAGGCTCGCTAGCTGATGTAACTCTCGGACCATATCCCTTTTCTCTGGCTGAACATCAGACAGACTACCCATCGATCTGCGACTAAGGGCATCTGCAACTACATTGGCCTTCCTTGGGTGGTATAGAATATCAACATCGTAATCTTTAAGTAGCTCCAACCACCGTCTCTGCCGCAAGTTCAGCTCCCTCTGGCTGAAGATGTACTGGAGACTCTTGTGGTCTGTGTAAATGTCCACATGAACTCCATATAAATAATGTCTCCAGATCTTCAAGGCATGAATCACTGCTGCCAACTCCAAGTCATTTGTGGGATAGTTCTTCTCATGCTTCCTAAGCTGTCGAGATGCATAAGCTATAACTCTGCGTCTTTGTATCGACGCACTCCAAGCCCGACACTGGCGTCACAATAAACCACATATCCATCTAAACCCTCTGGAAGAGTAAGAACTGGGGCGGTCGTCAACTTCTCCTTTAGCAACTGGAAACTTTCCTCACAAGTATCCGTCCACCGGAACATAGCTGCCTTCTGAGTCAGCTTAGTCAAAGGTGCTGAAATAGAAGCAAACTTCTCCACAAACCTCCGATAATAACCTGCAAGGCCTAAAAAGCTGCGCACCTCCGTCGGTGTAGTGGGTCTGGGCCAAGTCTTGACTGCCTCAATCTTCGCTGTATCAACCCGAATACCATCGGCCCCGATAACATGTCCTAAGAAATCGCGGCCTTGACCAGAACTCGCACTTCGAGAACTTGGCATACAACTGCCGGTCTCGGAGGACTCCCAATACCGTCCTCAAATGCTCTGTATGCTCCTGCTCCGTGCGCGAATAAACCAAGATATCATCAATGAAAACTATAACGAACATATCCAAGAATGGCCTGAACACCCTATTCATCAAATCCATGAATACTGCTGGGGCGTTGGTCAACCCGAAAGACATTACCCTGAACTCATAGTGCGTCTGGGTCTGAATGCGATCTTGGGATATCCGCCTCTATAACTCGTAACTGATGGTAACCAGATCGCAGGTCTATCTTGGAAAAACATCTCGCACCCTGCAACTGGTCAAACAAATCGTCAATCACGGGAGGATATCTGTTCTTGATAGTTACCTTGTTCAGCTGCCTGTAATCAATACACATACGCAGCGTCCCATCCTTCTTCTTTACAAATAACACTGGTGCTCCCCAGGGAGAAACACTTGGCCTAATAAAGCCTTTCTCCAGCAAATCTTTCAGCTGGTCCTTCAATTCCTTCAACTCGGCAGGTGCCATCCTGTATGGCGGAATAGATATCGGTCGAGTGTGGCGCCAAATCAATACAAAGCTCAATCTCCTCTCGGAGGATACGGAAGCTCGTGCGGGAATACGTGCGGAAATTCTCTAACGGCCGAATCGATCAAGGTCCGGTACCTCACCTCGATGTCGAATACGAACCATATGGTAGATATACCCTTTCCGCACCATCTTCCTAGCCTTGAGGTAAGAAATAAACTTACCACCGGCGATGCGGTTGTTATACCCGTATTTCCGGTATATGCGTGAGGACGTGCGTGAAAATTTTGAGCCTTAAAGTTAGGCAAGGGCGAAATTTTGTTCACACCTACCGACCAGAATCGTTTTCCGACGAACCGTTTTCCGGACTGTGCGACGGGAAAATTGCGACTATGTCATTTATAATTTTTGCGGATTTGTCCGAGATATGAAATATTTTGGACCAACGAGAGGCGACACTTGTCACCTCAGTGGACGGTTAGTGAGGAAATCTTTGGCACGTTTTTGTGTTTATTTTGCCTTAAACATTTGGTCAATGGTTGGTAGGATATTTGTGTGGTAGATGAGTAAGTGGGACCCACACAACACTTGTCCAAATCCACACCTTACACTTGCCTCCCACTTGTCTCAATCTTGGCCATTGGTTGGCCTATAAATACCCCCCCTTAGTTGAAGACTTCTTCATCCACTCCTCACTTTCTAAGTCTTGAAATCCTCCCCCTCCCTCTTGAAGCTCTCGTCCAAGAGCACCCCCTCCCCCTTGAGAAGGCCTTTGGCCGAAACCCCTCTCCCTTTGTGAGGTCTTTTGGCCGAGAGGTACCCCCTCCCCTCCTAGGGGTGCTAGCCAAAACCTACCCTCCTCCTAGTGGTGTTGTTCTCGTAAATACCCCCCCCCCTCTTGGTAGAAAATACTCTCCAAGTATAGTTACTATTCCAAAATACCTTGGCCCAAATACCTTGTAGTATTCCAAGGTTATCCCTATACTAAAAGCCCAGAAATACTATTATACTTTCCTTCAGTCACAAAAACGAAACCCTAAGGAAAATCTTCATAGTCGGTTGAAGTATTAAGAAGAAGTTGCGTAGAACTTCTAAGGGTTGTTTGGAGCGGGTTGAGCGCCGAGTAGGAGCTAAGCGTCGCCGGGATCGACATTTAAACTTGGATAATTTTGGGCTTATCGAGGTAAATACTCTTGACCTTCTATTGTAATTGGGAATTACATCGTCGTAGTATTGAAATGAATTTAAGATTCATAGAAGAGAATTGAAGCGTAATAGAAGGATATTCTGAAGTGAGTTAAACTGAAATCGCATCATAAGAATATTAAAGAAGAGATTAAACTGTACTTACATAGATGTATTCTGATGAGACTTGTGAAGTTTGTGGGTAGAAGTCTGCCCAATTTTTCGTAGAATCTTGTATCTAGATTTATTCTACCGAGTAGTCTAGACATTGATAGACTTGTATAACCGTTATAGGTTGAAGTACTGCGAGTAGCGTATTCTACTCGAAGGGTGGAAAATGCTAGCAGGATTACAGTACTTTGGAGCTATTTGCTAATAGTCGATAAATCGTCGCGAGGTATGTGATTCTTCCTATCCTATTGAGCATGATATTTTAAAGAATATATATATAGTACGGTAGACGTACGTGTGTTAACTGAACGTAGTTTTACGGCAATGTCTTTTGACTTAAGCCTGAATAATAAGAATCTTGAAGTATTTCAAGAGAATTAAGAAACCTTTTTGAAAGAAGAGTAATACTTGGTTTTAAAAGCTTAAGAGTTATACTAGCTTTATGGGAAGTTAGGTATAACGGCTTAAGAGAGATAAAAAGAATAATTTATTGATTTTAGAAGTTAAGAGACTTGATCTTAAAAGATAAGAGACTTGACTTAATTAAATTAATATGAGTTTTGTTTAAAAGTGTGAAACCTCATTCGTGAGTAATGAGTACTTGGTTTTTAAAAGGAATAATGTTTTACTGATTTCGGAAATCAGAATAAGTATCGAACAAACCACTGCAGCGTTAATAAGGGAAATGTATTGACTAATTAAGTATTATTAAAACCAGTAGAAACCCTCATCTGCATAAAAGCTAAGATGAGACAAAATGATATTACATTTCCTAGATCATGGTTGCTTTAATAAGATTGTTATAAACAAGAATAACCTACTCACATATAAGGCATATGTTTCTCAAATTGTTTTAAAGGAGAATTATATCATTAAGTGATTAAAACTATGAACTATGACACCTTTCGAAAATGAGAAACTTGAGCATTTGAAATTAGGCAAACTTGAACGTTTGTAAAATAATGTTGTTACTTGATTTTACAAAGGAAAGTGTTTTGGTTTACTTAAAAAGATAGTCACTCTATTTTTATACTACGGGTATTGTGTGACTTTTGTGAAAGAAACGGATCTTCTAAAGAGTTAATGTATGAAGTACTTTGGGGATACAAAACCGAACTTGTTAACATAAAGTAGAAAGTACCTTGTGTGATTAACTTGATTGTGTTGGTTTGTGATAGCCTTGTAATACTTTCTTGTTGATTTGATAAGTAAAACATGTTAGGATGCTACGTGTGTTAAGTATCTTGTGATGTTTGTGTAAAGGGTTTCTTGTTGTGCTTATGTTGTTTAACGATAAGTGTTATGTTAGTATTATATCACTCACCTCTTGACATGATTCCGGGTTAAGCGCCTCCGACGCGGGTAGACTTCGGTAGTCTGTGTGACCTATGATTCGAGAATACCTCATGCGGGTGCAATGTGACCTATGCGAGCTACGAGAGTTCGAGGTTAGTGTGCGGCCTTTATGGTCATGCGGTCTATGTGGCTACGCGGTCGCGAGTCGGGGCGTTCGGGAGTAGCTACCCTCGATGCGAGGAATACCTCACGCGGGCCATTGGAGTGGCCTATGCGAGCTGCGGGAAGTTCCAGGACTAGGCGCGACATTAGATCGCGGCGAGTGGCGGCCGATCATGTGGCGGTCTAGACAGATCTCATGATACGCTTTATGACCTTCGATGCGTGGGTTTTAGTAGTCGGCTATGCCTTCGTACTTACCGTGCGGTTTTATTATGACACGGTGGGACATGATGTTCATGTGTGTTCCTTGGTGCTTTTATATCATAGACTGCCGGCAGTGAGGAAGGTATTCCACGGGCATGATTGATGTTGTGGGCGTGAGACCCATAGTTGTATTTGAGTGATGATTTTGAGGGCGTGAGTCACTGACTTGACATGACTGCTTATTTATTGTGAATTGTAGTTTAGTTATCATACATGTCTCCTGCTTTATATAGACTACTATGATTTCATTTACAGTACTTTCAGTTTCACATACTTGGTACCTGTTGTACTGACCTCCTTCGGGGGGCTGCGTTCATGCCGCGGTAGAGGTACACGATCGTCGATCCTCTCTTAGGATCACGATTCAGCGTTTTGGAAGCTTCGTTTCTCGGAGGCTTATCGATGGTATAGTCCCCGCCGTTGTAGGTATTTACATTCGAGGTATGGCGGCCCCATCCGCCATTGTTATTATCATTCTTAAGTGCGTGTATCGTTGTGGGCGAGTTTGTAAAAGGATATGCTGTTCGGATTCAAGTTTTATATATATGCCGTAAGGCAACTTTTCGCAGAAAAACTGTTTTACACTTCATATTATTTCATGGCTTGTTTTATTTTCCGCTGATTACTCTGATGTATGTCTACTTGGGTGCCCGGGGTAAGGCACCAGTCACGGGCCCGGGTTCGGGTCGTGACAAAAGTGGTATCAGAGCAGTTAATCCTCGGAAAGTGTCTACGCAGTATCGATGAAGTCTTGATTATCGGTGTGTTGTGCACCACACCAATAATCAGGAGGCTATAGGATATTTAGGATTGGTTTCCATTCTTCTCACTCCGAGATCGTGCCTTAGAGCTGTGTTATAAGTTGGACCCCTCTAACGTAATTCTTTCCCTTACCGTTATGCCTCCGCGTAAGGCAACCCGGGCCTAGAAGGGCAAGGCAGCCGAGGGAGCTGCGAGTAAATCTGAGGGTTACGAGGGCACAGGCCCAATCATCACCTAGGGTGGTGCTTCATTCGGGGAGCTCTGCTACGTCACCAGCCCCAACAGAGTTTAGCACGGCGGCAGCAGTTCCTACTGCGGCCATGATATTTGAACCTTCAGTTCCACGACCAGTAGCAGGAGGTATGGATTGCAAAGAGACGACCCTGTTTCTAGCTATGGATTTAGCAACCAGAGAGTATTTTATGTATCGATTTATCGCGGGCCTTGATGAATATCTAAGAAAGGGTTGTGCAAGAGTAGCTCGTCGGTCAGGCATGAGCATGGCCTGCGTACAGGCTTATGCACAGCAGGCCGAGAAACGTAGGGATCGACGGGTTAACCAAGATCGGCAGAAGAGGGCCAGAACGGCAGGGTCCTTTGGTAACTTTCGAGGCGGATCGCCTCAGCAGCAGACTGGATATGCACCTCCGCCAATGCAGAGTGGTCCTCCGCGCACTTCGGGGCGTTCGGTATGCGGAGTTGGTCGAGAACTCGTGGGCTCACGATTCGCGCCTATACGTAGGTTCTAGCCCGGTAGGTTGATTTTCCCAGTGTTCACAGTGTGACAGGCGTCATCCCGGGGAATGTCATCTTGTTGTTGGTGCTTGTTTTACCTGCGGCCGTCAGGGCCATGTGTCGAAAAGATGTCCTAGTAGGAGGACTCAGCTTACCAGATTAGTTGCGGATTCAGTGGCTCGGAGAGGAAGGGTTGTTAGCCAGAGGAGGCCACCCCCACCTCGGTGTGGCCGTTGTGGTAGATGTCATTGTGGGGAGTGGCGTACTTCTTCGACAACTTGTTTTGCTATGCGCTCAGCCGGGTAGGATTGATTGAAACGACAGAGGGGAGTGAAGCAGTAGATACAGGTATATCCTTAACCCTCTAGAGATTTGTATGTGTGATAAGATGAGTATACCTTAAGTGTTATGTTCAGATAGCATTGTGTTAATTATGATTAAAAATCATGGTTAGTTAACCGGGTAAGATTGGGGATAAGGAAAGTGTGAGCCTTAGAGTTTTATACGTAGAGACCTTAGAGGTAAGGCCATCTCGAGTAAGAGATTTATATTTTTTTTATGTTTGACCCTTATCGGAGTGCATAGTGCACGTGAGATATATTTGGGTGCTAAGTCCCTGAGTAGTGTGGAATGAAAGAGGGTAGTTGAGCTAAGAAGACCACTAGGTTTTGTGACTCGATAGTGAGATTGTTCCGGATCGGGGAGCAAGTGGTTGGCGCGATAGCGGGTCGGGTTGCGAACCGATTGCGGGTCAACCCGCGGCCTGTATGGTGGTAAGGTCAGTTTGGGGTGGTCCCGCTTTGTGATAGGGTCACGAGGGTGTTAGGCCCAAGTTTAGTTAACCAGCGTACGAGTTTGTGGATGCGTTCGACCAGTAGTCGGGCCGATGAGGTCAGCCCATCTTGTCTTTCAGTCAGGACCGTCTACTCGGCAGAGGGTTATGCGAGATGTTATATTAAGAAGGTTGTAAAGTTGCACGAGGTGCCTACTTTCACCTTATGGCGGCGATGGAGCCAGTTCTGCCTATTTCTTTTTCGGAAGTTTTACGAGCGGGGTTATGAACTCGGGTGAGTCTCGATGCTCGCGTTCGCCACCGGGCGTTGTTTGGATTTCAGGGGTAGCAGTGAGGATTGTTGTCTCCTGTTGAGGAAGTGTTTTATAGCTACCATATCAGTATTCGGATATCGCCTTATGACGCCTTGTAGGGGCGGAAGTGTAAGTTGCCGGTCGATTGGTTCGATGTTGGCAAGGTTCAGATAGTTGGTTCATACTTGTTTCGGCAGGATGTGGATAGGGTGAAGCTTATCCAGAAGAGGTTATTGGCAGCTCAGAGTCAACAGAAGTCGTGCGGATAATCGGCGACGACGCTTGGAGTTCAGGTTGACGGTGGGTCTTCTTGAAGGTACCACCCCGGAAAGGGTGTGACGAGTTGTGGAAAACAGAGGAAACTTAGCCCGAGTTACTTTGGGCCTTTTCAGGTTATGTGGAGAATAGGCCAGGTTGCCTATGGTTAGCATTGTCGTCCGATGTGGGAGGCAGTGCGTCCGGTCGTTCGTGTTGCTAGGTTCGGAAAAGTATCGGAGATCCATCCAGATTGTTCCCAGTAATGATGACCAAGTTGGAGATAGTAACCCCGAGATTTGGAAACTGAGGCAGTAACATAAATGTGGTAAGTTATGAGAAGGAGTTCGAGTGTGCGAGAAAGGCACGACAGTAAGGAAGAAGTGAACATGTGTTAAGAGGATAGAAGTGATCGTTTCTTAAGAGTATCGTTTAGACTTTGGGTGGAAGCTTTTGTGATGTTAGAGGTGATTCCTCGTAGACTTGGATTAAGTATTGGAGCGTGTGTTATTTTGTGGCCATGTGTGGCATTGGCAACTTGTTTAAGTTAAGAGGAACTTCATCGTTATCCGTCTTGAGAAGGAACATTCGGGACGAATTTTTCTAAGGAGGGGAGAATGTTATACCCCGTATTTCCAGAGTATGTACGTGAGGACGTACGTAGAAAATTTTGAGCCTTAAAGTTAGGCAAGGACGAAATTTTGTTCACAACTACCGAAAAGAATCGCTTCACGTAAACGTTTTCCGGACTTTGCGAAGGGAAAATTGCGACTATGTCATTTATAATTTTTGCGGATTTTTCCGAGAGATGAAATATTTTGGACCAACGAGAGGGCGACATTTGTCACCCTCAAGTGGACGGTTGGTGAGGGAAATCTTTGGCACGTTTTTTGTGTTTATTTTGCCTTAAACATTTGGTCAATGGTTGGTAGGATATTTGTGTGGTAGATGAGTAAGTGGGACCCACACAACACTTGTCCAAATCCACACCTTACACTTGCCTCCCACTTGTCTCAATCTTGGCCATTGGTTGGCCTATAAATACCCACTTAGTTGAAGACTTCTTCATCCACTCCTCACTTTCTAAGTCTTGAAATCCTCCCCCTCCCTCTTGAAGCTCTCGTCCAAGAGCACCCCCTCCCCCTTGAGAAGGCCTTTGGCCGAAACCCCTCTCCCTTTGTGAGGCCTTTTGGCCGAGAGGTACCCACTCCTGGGGTGCTAGCCGAAACCTACCCTCCTCCTAGTGGTGTTGTTCTCGTAAATACCCCCCCCCTCTTGGTAGAAAATACTCTCCAAGTATAGTTACTATTCCAAAATACCTTGGCCCAAATACCTTGTAGTATTCCAAGGTTATCCCTATACTAAAAGCCCAGAAATACTATTATACTTTCCTTCAGTCACAAAAACGAAACCCTAAGGAAAATCTTCATAGCCGGTTGAAGTATTAAGAAGAAGTTGCGTAGAACTTCTAAGGGTTGTTTGGAGCGGGTTGAGCGCCTGGAGTAGAGCTAAGCGTCGCTCAGGATCGACATTTAAACTTGGATAATTTTGGGCTTATCGAGGTAAATACTCTTGACCTTCTATTGTAATTGGGAATTACATACTGTCGTAGTATTGAAATGAATTTAAGATTCATAGAAGAGAATTGAACTGTAATAGAAGGATATTACAGAAGTGAGTTAAACTGAAATCGCATCAGAAGAATATTAAAGAAGAGATTAAATCAGACTTACATAGAATTTGTATTCTGATGAACTTGTGAAGTTTGTGGGTAGGAAGTCTTGCCAATTTTTCGTAGAATCTTGTATCTTGATTTATTCTACCGAGTAGTCTAGACATTGATAGACTTGTATAACCGTTATAGGTTGAAATCGCGAGTAGCGTATTCTACTCGAGAAGGGTGGAAAAGGCTAGCAGGATTACTGATCTTTGGAGCTATTTGCTAATAGTCGATAAATCGTCGCAGGTATGTGATTCTTCCTATCCTCTTGAGCATGATATTTTAAAGAATATATATATAGTACGGTAGACGACGTGTGTTAATCGAACGTAGTTTTACGACAATGTCTTTTGACTTAAGCTTTGAATAATAAGAATCTTGAAGTATTTCAAGAGAATTAAGAAACCTTTTTAAGAAGAGTAATACTTGGTTTTAAAAGCTTAAGAGTTATACTAGCTTTATGGGAAGTTAGGTATAACGGCAAGAGAGATAAAAGAATGATTTATTGATTTTAGAAGTTAAGAGACTTGATCTTAAAAGATAAGAGACTTGACTTAATTAAATTAATATGAGTTTTGTTTAAAAGTGTGAAACCTCATTCGTGAGTAATGAGTACTTGGTTTTAAAAGGAATAATGTTTCTTGATTTGAAATCGGAATAAGTATCGAACAAACCATCTGCGGCGTTAATAAGGAAATGTATTGACTAATTAAGTATTATTAAAACCAAGTAGAAACCCCATCTGCATAAAAGCTAAGATGAGACAAAATGATATTACATTTCCTAGATCATGGTCGCTTTAATAAGATTGTTATAAACAAGAATAACCTACTCACATATAAGGCATATGTTTCTCAAATTGTTTTAAAGGAGAATTATATCATTAAGTGATTAAAACTATGAACTATGACACCTTTCAAAATGAGAAACTTGAGCATTTGAAATTAGGCAAACTTGAACGCTTGTAAAATAATGTTGTTACTTGATTTTACAAAGGAAAGTGTTTTGGTTTACTTAAAAGATAGTCACTCTATTTTTATACTACGGTATTGTGTGACTTTTGTGAAAGAAACGGATCTTCTAAAGAGTTAATGTATGAAGTACTTTGGGGATAAAAACCGAACTTGTTAACATAAAGTAGAAAGTACCTTGTGTGATTAACTTGATTGTGTTGGTTTGTGATAGCCTTGTAATACTTTCTTGTTGATTTGATAAGTAAAACATGTTAGGATGCTACGTGTGTTAAGTATCTTGTGATGTTTGTGTAAAGGGTTTCCCTTGTGCTTATGTTGTTTAACGATAAGTTGTTATGTTAGTATTATATCACTCACCTCTTGACATGATTCCGGGTTGTCGCCTCCGACGGGAAGACTCAAAGTGCAGGTGACCTATGATTCGAGAATACCTCATGCGGTGCATGTGACCTATGCGAGCTACGAGTTCCGTGTTAGTGTGCGGCCTTTATGGTCATGCGGTCTATGTGGCCATGCGATCGCGAGTCCAGGCGTTCGGGAGTAGCTACCCTCGATGCGAGGAATACCTCATGCGGGCCATTGGAGTGGCCTATGCGGAGCTGTGGGAAGTTCCATGACTAGACGCGCACATTAGATACTGCGGGCGAGTGGCCAGCTTCGATCATGTGGCGGTCTAGACAGATCTCATGATACAGTTTATGACCTTCTTGGTACTGTGGGTTTTAGTAGTCGGCTATGCCTTCGTACTTACCCGTACGGTTTTATTATGACACATGTGGGACCTGGTGTTCATGTGTGTTCCTTGGTGCTTTTATATCATAGACTGCCGACAGTGAGGAAGGTATTCCACGGGCATGATTGATGTTGTGGGCGTGAGATCCATAGTTGTATTTGAGTGATGATTTTGAGGGCGTGAGTCCCTGACTTGACATGACTGCTTATTTATTGTGAACTGTAGTTTAGTTATCATACATGTCTCCTGCTTTATATAGACTACTATGATTTCATTTACAGTACTTTCAGTTTCACATACTTGGTACCTGTTGTACTGACCTCCTTCGGGGGGCTGCGTTCATGCCGCAGGTAGAGGTACACCAGTCGTCGATCCTCGCTCTTAGGATCACAGTTCAGCGTTTTGGGAAGCTCCGTTTCTCCGGAGGCTTATCAGTGGTATAGTCCCCTGTCGTTGTAGGTATTTACATTCAGGGGTATGGCGGGGCCCTGTCCCGCCATTGTTGTTATCATTCTTAGAGGTCTGTAGTACTGTTGTGGGCAGAGTTTGTAAAAGGGATGTAACTGTTCGGATTCAAGTTTTATATATATGCCGTAAGGCAACTTTTCGCAGAAAAACTATTTTACACTTCATATTATTTCATGGCTTGTTTTATATTCCGCTGATTACTCTGATGTATGTCTACTTGGGTGCCCGGGGTAAGGCACTACCACGGGCCGGTTCGGTCGTGATGATATTCCCTTCCACTCGATAATCGGCTCACGAAACGGAACCGAACTAATCTCTCTACGGTCATACATGGGCATAGCAAGACGCCAGCCAATCCATACCCATAATCACATCAAAGTCTGTCATATCCAACTCTATCAAGTCGGCAGAGTCCGACGATCGCCTATAGTCACCGGGCAAGCCTTATATACGCCGCCTATCATCGAATCACCTACTGGCGTAGCCACCTCAAAAGGTCTTATGGACTCGGGCTCTATCCCTATTCTACTGGCAATATGAGGAGATATATAGGACAAGGTAGAACCTGGATCTATCAAAGAATATACATCACAGCAAGAAACCAATAATGTACCTGTGACGACATCTGGTGACGCCTCCTGGTCCTGTCGGCTGGACATAGCATAGATGCGGTTCTGAGGACCGCTATAACTGGGACCCCTACCACGACCTCTGATGGATAACAACTGTGGCGGGATAGGGCCCCGCCATACCCCTGAATGTACACAATACCTATAGCATCAGGGAGTAACCGTACCAACAAAACAAGCTTCCGGAGGGATGGAGCTTCTGACACCGGAACAGTGATCCTAAGAACGAGGATCCACAATCTGCTTAACCTTACCTGCGGCATGAACGCAACCCCCGAGGAAGGGGGTCAGTACACAATATGTACCAAGTATGTAAAGCTGAAAAATACTATAATAATGATATCATAAGTCTAAAAGTAAGCTGGAGTCATGGAAGACAATCAAAATACCTTTTACTGTGCCTTACTAACAATGAGAGTGACAAGTATATATATAATACTGCATAAAATAGGGGCCTCATGATCAAAACAGGGTACCTCGCCCGTAGTATCAATAAGCACCCCTACTCCTGGGACTATTTCACCCGCATAGGTCCGGTGGACCCGCATGAGGTATTCCTCGCATAGTGCATCGTCCGCATGGGACTATTTCACCCGCATAAGCCCATAAGGACTCGCATGAGGTATTCCTCGCATCGTGGGTAGCAAATCCACGGAACAGGTGGTATAACGATCTTGGGGACTTACCCTTCAGATATACTCTTACCCTGAAGCATACGGTATAACGATCTTGGGGACTTACCCCTCAGATATACTCTTACACTGAAGCAGATGGTATAACGATCTTGGGGACTTACCCCTCAGATATACTCTTACACTGGAGAAGGTGGTATGACGATCTTGGGGCTTGCCCCTCAGACATACTCTTACCCTGGAGAATGTGGTATAACGATCTTGGGGCTTGCCCCTCAGATATACTCTTACCCTAGCTCAAACTGTCATCATATCATAATCATAAATAAGTTAAGAAAACTTATAACTTCTTATTAGTCTTGTTCATATACCCTCTCGTTTTAGTTTACTTAAGGCACTTAATCATATCTTTAATAAAAGAAAACCGGGAATTTAACCCAAGTACTACATACTTCAACTCTTTTAAAAGTGACTCTTTTTCATACATAAAATCGTTGGGCAATTGAAGGCTTAAAATCAATTTGCCTTTCATAAATCAAATCATTTGTCCTTAATTGTCTTACTTAGAGTAAACCTCTTCTCATTAACCTTTTATAAAGCTAATAAACCAACTTTCCATAAAGTTGTTATATTAACCCTACGCTTTAGTAAAATTACACTTTTCCCTTAACCAAGGGACTTATACATTCTTAAAACGAAACAAGTCTTTATATACTTAAAACAAGTAAGAATACCAAATCTTGTACGTCTACTGTACTACATAGTTACATCTATTCATGCTCAAGAGATAGGAAAGCTCCACATACCTCTTCGGTCAATCCACTTGCCAAGTCCAACTACCGCAAGTAATATGTCAACCTATAATAACCATAATGCGTTTATTAACCTCTAATTTCAATGTAGAAATAATCTAAGTTCAAAGCCCCTAATTCTATGGAAAATTGGGCAGCATTTCCTTTGTTTCTACATACTTTGCCACCTTTCTCAAGGCTGAATTCAACATCCAAATGCCACATTTAAGGCTCAACAATCCAAACCTATCAAAGGGGATTACACACCTAAACTTGGGTGTGTAAAATTCTGCCCCAAAAGGTACAACAATTCACTTAACAATTCTAAAGTAGTTTTTAGGCTACAACATGCTCATAATATCTTTTTATCCAATTCTTTCATATCCAAACCACATTTCTTACATGAAAGCATCATAAGTGCATTATTTACTACTACACATCCCTTCTTCTTCACATGCAACATTAATAACTAACCACAAGAGAAGAAATGTTACCTTAAAACTTTAGCCAAACTTATTCCAACAACTTTGCTAGCCTCCTTTCCAATAACACCACCACAATAACACCAACAAGCTAGCCACAAGCTTCCTTCTTGTTCTTAACTTTTTAGATTTTTCTTAGGCTTGAATTCCTCTTGGAATTTTAGAGAGAAGTGGGAGCTTAAGCTTAGAGAGAGAGAGGGATTTGAAAGATGACCAAGTCTTCAAGACTTGGTCAATATAAGGCATGCAAGAAATCAGATGGGGGGACACTTGTCACCCTCCCAAGGTCTTTTAAAAGAGAAATCTGATTTTTCCTAAGTTTTTCCGCCAGGAATCCCGCCTTGGCGCCGCGGCCCTGACGCCGGCGCCGCGGCGCTGAAACCTCTGCGGACTCTCGGAACTTCCGGCGCCGCGGCCCTGCTGTCCTGGCGCCGCGGCGCTGCAACTTCAGCGACCCCTCAGTATATCCGGCGCCGCGGCCCTGCATCCGGCGCCGCGGCCCTGTCGCCTTTGCCTGAAACGCATTTCTGTCCGTCTGCGCACTGAACTTGTAACTCCCATAACTTTCTACTCCGACGTCCTATCGACGAACGGTTGGTTGCGTTGGAAACTAGACTCAACGAACTACGCCCTAGGCCTTTGAAACACTTAGGAACTCTCAACGTACCGGGTCATAACCCGCCTCAAAGTTGACTAAAACCCGTCCGAAACAATCCGTCAACTTATCTTTCGAAAATTTTAAGTCTTACTCCCTTTCACACGCTCTCACACGTATGGCCAGAACTACGGGGTATAAAAATAGTTGTTTAGAGTTCACAAGTTGTAATTTCCCCATAACAGTGTAAGACCAATAGGGAAGAATGTACAGTAGAAATACTTTGGCCTATGTGACGAACCTCTAGTGAATAGGGGGATAGGGTGAGAAATACCTTGAGATAAGAGAAAGATTTATTCCAGACTAAGAATGAGAAGTTAAGTATGGCATGTAAGGAAAGAAAGGAACCTCTAAGGATCCCGTGTTTTAGAGGACTGTAACCTTCGAGTTTTGTGAGAAGGGGTCGCGGACGGAAGGTCCATTGATATGTTTACGTATGTTAGGTGGTGGCCATGTGTGGCATCGTTGGTCTTGTGGAGTATTGACTGTTAGGCATAATATAGAGTTTATGCCGGAGTTTGTATAGCTTGACAACCGACTAAGAACATTCGGGGACGAATGTTTCTAAGAGGGGAAGAATGTTACACCCCGTAAGTCCAGGACATGTATAAGAAAATGTATGTAAGGAACCAAGAGTTGGAAATTGGTACGAAAGGAAGAATTGTTTTTCCGACGGAAAAATCTTCCAAACGTCGGAAAGGAAAAATGTTCGTTGAGGAGAATTAGATTCTCAAAATGCATTATTTGAAGAATATGGAACTTATTAACATTATGAAATTTATTTTTACGGATTTGGTCACGTGGGGCCCACCCGAGGAATTTTACGTTTTGCGGGGCCCACGAGGGTTACAAAATTTTATGGACGAATGAGAGGGCGACACGTGGCACCCCCTTATGTGGTCTTGGACGAAAATGCAAGGGTTAGAATGGTCATTTGACCATCAAGGAAGATAAGTCTTCAAGCTTGATATTATTGACCAAGTCGAACATCCACTTGGCCATTATCCAAGTGTTCCTCATCCTAGCCACTCAAGTGTTGATATCTTGACCCTCCATTGTGTTTTATATACCACACTTGTAGCAAGACATGGTCTTCCACACTTAGAAAAATTAGACAAACTCTTGTGCACACTAGCATGCTCTCGGCTTTGATGAACTTTCCACACAAATTTTTTTTAGTTTGTTATCCATTATTCACAAGACTTAAACCCAAGGTCCTTAAGGGTATTGTAAGGATATCTCAATAGAAAGATTTCGGAAAAACGACGTTTTCATATTAGTTGCAAGGCGGAAACTTAAGGAGTTCTTCAACTTTGAAGTTGGAACTTGAAGATGGGTTCTTTATAGGCTTCTAAGGAGTGCTTCGAGCGGTTTGGAACGTAAGGAAAGGAGCTAAGAATTTGCTAAGGAGCGACTTTGAATCTTGGAAATTTTAAGGGCTTATAAAGGTATAATCTTGTCGTTTTAGTAATTAAGGTTTACTTATGGTTGTAGCTATGGATATTAGCAAGCATGAGATATATAGTATGAAGTTTGATAATTATATTGGCTATTGGAACCCTAATCCGAAAACTAGCATGTTTAGCCTTAAGATTACAATTCAAGTTGATTATTAGTTTAAGTCGTCGCATGTTGTATAAAGAAGGAAATTGTAGTTGTGGAAGTTGTTTATGACTATATAACATGTTAGACCTTAGAACTTGGAATTGAAAAAGAATTGGAAAGGACTTGTGTTGAGTTATTGTTGGCCGAGAATGGCTAGTGAGTATTAAACTACTTGGTATGAATTGTGGGGCGGAATTTTACACGTATTGTAAGCCATGTAATCCCCTTTGGTTGGTTTTTGTTTTGAGCCTTAAATGTGGCATGTTTGGTTATTGTATTCGGCCTTGAAAAAGGTGGCAAAGTGAGTAGAAACAAAGGAAGTGCTGCCCGATTTTCCGTAGAATTAGAGACCGTATACTTAGTATTATTCTACGTTAGAGACTAGAAGTTGATAGTCATGTTGTGACCATTATAGGTTGACACTTCTACGTGCGGCGTATTCGGCTTAGCTTGTGGATTTAGCCGAAAAGGTATGTGAACTATCTCCTCTTCTAGCATGATTCCTTAAGATAAAGAAAGTATGTCCTACTCCTTAAATGATCCATTCCTTGGTTGTATTTGGATTGCCTAAAATAGAAATTGTTCTATGTACTTCCTTGATTGTACTTTGATGTTTAAATTGTAAGTTGTATAATCCATTGCCTTAGTGAAGTTGGATTCTTAAAAGTGAAAGTATTTTACTTAAAGTACATAGAGTCTTGAAAAGGAAGTGGTTTCCAAATCTTTTGGCTAGTGCCTTAGTTCCAAAACCTAAGGGTCGTTATAATGACTTTAGGGGAGTCAAAAGAGTGATAGTTATATTTGAGTAGTGACTTTGAGGGCATGCGTCCCTGACTTGATATGACTGCTTATGTATTGTGTACTGTAGGTTGGCTATCATACATGTCTCCTGTTTTGTTTAGACTGTTATGATTTCATTACAGTACTTACTGTTTCACATACTTGGTACATTCTTCGTATTGACCTCCTTCGGGGGGCTGCGTTTATGCCGCAGGTTTAGGTACGCAGTTTGGTGATCTACAGGTGTAGGACCCTGCTCAGAGTTTTTGGATAGCTCCCTCTGTTCAGGAGTTTATCTTTTTGGTATAGTTCCTTCATCTGTGCTTTTATGCGGTTATGGGTACTGCGGGCCTTGTCGTCATATTTCATAAAACTCTTAAGTGCAGTATTCATATGTGGGATTGGACTCATGTACAGTGTAGTGTCTTTTGAGTATGTATATTATATGGCAGCCTTATCGGCCTTGCCGCATGCGTATGTTGGTTTTAAAAAAAAAGGTGTTATTTAATTTCCGCAGTTTACTTGTGTTGTTAGGTAGAAGGGTGCCCAGGTAGGGCACCAGTCACGGGCCCGGGGTTCGGGGCGTGACATATCACTTAAGTATACAACACAACTTAGTCTAACAACATGGTATGCCATTAAGTCAATTAAACATGATCTTCTAAGAGTTCATCACCATCTCAGACAGCTCATCACCTATCGAATATTCCAAATTAGCACAACTTGTATGCCTTGATGTGGATTCATTAAACTGTTTCATACCTTCCAACAATTATTAAAGCTTAACCAACTCATGATAACCCCAAATCACTTCAGACAACACACACATGGCCCTAATAAACATGTTTGTATAGATGTACATCATCATCGCACCAACTATACAATAATTTTACCAACCTATATACAAAGTCCATATATTCCCCTTCTGGGCCGCTGTCGCATTCTTTGGAGGCATAGCTGCAACCACGTAATCTGTTAGGGAGGGACCATCCTAACAACATAGCTCTATCGCACGACCTGAGAGTAAGTAAAAATAGAAACCAATCCTAAATGTATTGTAGCCTCATGTTTATAGGTGTGGTGCACAACACACCGATAACCAAGACTCTACTACAACTATGCCTCAATTTCTAGCTTCTAACGTAGAATAATACTAAGTATACAGTCTCTTATTCTACGGAAAATCGGGCAGCACTTCTTTTGTTTCTACATACTTTGCCACCTTTTTCAAGGCCGAATTCAATAACCAACATGCCACATTTAAGGCTCAAAACAACAACCAACCAAAGGGGATTACACGCCTTACAATACATGTAAAATTCTGCCCCACAATTAATATCAACTAAGACCATAATCAAAGCCATTCTCGGCTAACTTATTCAACAATTCAAAGTCTTTTCCAATTCTTTTTCAATCCAAGTTCTTAGGTCAAACATGTTATATAGTCATAAACAACTTAACAACTAATATTCCTTCTTTATATAACATGTGACAACTTAAACTAACAATCAACTTGAATTGAAATCTTAAGGGCTAAATATACTAATTTTCGGATTAGGATTCCAATAGCCAATAAACTTATCAAACCTCATACTAAATACCTCATGCTTGCTAATATCCATAGCTACAACAACAAGTAATCTTAATTACTAAAACGATAATAATTATACATTTACAAGCCCTTAAAATTTCTAAGATTCAAAGTCGCTCCTTAGCAATTCTTAGCTCCTTTACTTATGTTCCAATCCGCTCCAAGCACTCCTTAGAAGCCTATGAAGAACCCATCTTCAAGTTCCAACTTCAAAGTTGAAGAACTCCTTAAGTTTCCGCCTTGCGACTAATACGAAAACGTCGTTTTTCCGGGATCTTTCTATTGATATAACCTTACAACACTCTTAGGAACCTTGGTTTAAAGTCTTGTGAATAATGGAACAAAATTGCAAAATTTTCTTGCTCACAAATACTCAAAGCCGAGAGCCCTTTCTCTCCACAAGACTAGTTCTTGAAAAATTTCACTAATTATAGAATGCTCAAGTCTTGCACTACTAGTATGCTTATATAACACATTGGAGGGCCTAGATTATAACACATGTTAGATTTGGATGGAAGAGATCAAGCCAAGTGGCCCTTGGACTTAGTCAACAATCTCAAGCTAGCAAGACTTATTCATCTTCAAGGGTCAATGACCATTTTACCCATGCATAAATTCGTCCAAGACCATGTGGAAGGGGTGCCACGTGTCTCCCTCTCATTCGTCCAGTAGTCGGGCCGATGAGGTCAGCCCATCTTGTCTTTCAGTCAGGACCGTCTACTCGGCAGAGGGTTATGCGAGATGTTATATTAGGAAGGTTGTAAAGTTGCACGAGGTGCCTACTTTCACCTTATGGCATGCAGTGGAGCCCAGGTTACGACTATTTCTTTTTTCTGGAAGTTTTACCAGGCAGGGTTATGAACTTAGGTGAGTCTCAGTATCGCATTCGCCCTCGGGCCAGTGTTTGGATTTCAGGGGTAGCTGTGAGGATTGTTGTCTCCTGTTGAGGAAGTGTTTTATAGCTACCATATCAGTATTCGGATATCGCCTTATGACGCCTTGTAGGGGCGGAAGTGTAAGTTGCCGGTCGATTGGTTCGATGTTGGCAAGGTTCAGATAGTTGGTTCATACTTGTTTCGGCAGGATGTGGATAGGGTGAAGCTTATCCAGAAGAGGTTATTGGCAGCTCAGAGTCAACAGAAGTCGTGCGGATAATCGGCGACGACGCTTGGAGTTCAGGTTGACGGTGGGTCTTCTTGAAGGTACCACCCCGGAAAGGGTGTGACGAGTTGTGGAAAACAGAGGAAACTTAGCCCGAGTTACTTTGGGCCTTTTCAGGTTATGTGGAGAATAGGCCAGGTTGCCTATGGTTAGCATTGTCGTCCGATGTGGGAGGCAGTGCGTCCGGTCGTTCGTGTTGCTAGGTTCGGAAAAGTATCGGAGATCCATCCAGATTGTTCCCAGTAATGATGACCAAGTTGGAGATAGTAACCCCGAGATTTGGAAACTGAGGCAGTAACATAAATGTGGTAAGTTATGAGAAGGAGTTCGAGTGTGCGAGAAGGGTACGACGAGTAAGGGAAGAAGTGAACATGTGTTAAGAGGATAGAAGTGATCGTTTCTTAAGGGAGTATCGTTTAGACTTTGGGTGGAAGCTTTTGTGATGTTAGAGGTGATTCCTCGTAGACTTGGATTAAGTATTGGAGCGTGTGTTATTTTGTGGCCATGTGTGGCATTGGCAACTTGTTTAAGTTAAGAGGAACTTCATCGTTATCCGTCTTGAGAAGGAATATTCGGGACGAATTTTTCTAAGGAGGGGAGAATGTTATACCCCGTATTTCCAGAGTATGTACTTGAGGACGTACGTAGAAAATTTTGAGCCTTAAAGTTAGGCAAGGACGAAATTTTGTTCACAACTACCGAAAAGAATCGTTTTCCGACGAAACGTTTTTCGGACTTTGCGAAGGGAAAATTGCGACTATGTCATTTATAATTTTTGCGGATTTTTCCGAGAGATGAAATATTTTGGACCAACGAGAGGGCGACACTTGTCACCCTCAAGTGGACGGTTGGTGAGGGAAATCTTTGGCACGTTTTTTGTGTTTATTTTGCCTTAAACATTTGGTCAATGGTTGGTAGGATATTTGTGTGGTAGATGAGTAAGTGGGACCCACACAACACTTGTCCAAATCCACACCTTACACTTGCCTCCCACTTGTCTCAATCTTGGCCATTGGTTGGCCTATAAATACCCCCCCTTAGTTGAAGACTTCTTCATCCACTCCTCACTTTCTAAGTCTTGAAATCCTCCCCCTCCCTCTTGAAGCTCTCGTCCAAGAGCACCCCCTCCCCCTTGAGAAGGCCTTTGGCCGAAACCCCTCTCCCTTTGTGAGGCCTTTTGGCCGAGAGGTACCCCCCCTCCTAGGGGTGCTAGCCGAAACCTACCCCCCTCCTAGTGGTGTTGTTCTCGTAAATACCCCCCCTCTTGGTAGAAAATACTCTCCAAGTATAGTTACTATTCCAAAATACCTTGGCCCAAATACCTTGTAGTATTCCAAGGTTATCCCTATACTAAAAGCCCAGAAATACTATTATACTTTCCTTCAGTCACAAAAACGAAACCCTAAGGAAAATCTTCATAGCCGGTTGAAGTATTAAGAAGAAGTTGCGTAGAACTTCTAAGGGTTGTTTGGAGCGGGTTGGAGCGCCCAGAGTAGGAGCTAAGCGTCGCTCAGGATCGACATTTAAACTTGGATAATTTTGGGCTTATCGAGGTAAATACTCTTGACCTTCTATTGTAATTGGGAATTACATACTGTCGTAGTATTGAAATGAATTTAAGATTCATAGAAGAGAATTGAACTGTAATAGAAGGATATTACAGAAGTGAGTTAAACTGAAATCGCATCAGAAGAATATTAAAGAAGAGATTAAACTGTACTTACATAGGACTGTATTTACAGTAGACTTGTGAAGTTTGACGGGTAGGGAAGTGCTGCCCAATTTTTCGTAGAATCTTGTATCTTGATTTATTCTACCGAGTAGTCTAGACATTGATAGACTTGTATAACCGTTATAGGTTGAAGTACTGCGAGTAGCGTATTCTACTCGAAGGGTGGAAAAGGCTAGCAGGATTACAGTACTTTGGAGCTATTTGCTAATAGTCGATAAATCGTCGCGAGGTATGTGATTCTTCCTATCCTCTTGAGCATGATATTTTAAAGAATATATATATAGTACGGTAGACGTACGTGTGTTAACTGAACGTAGTTTTACGACAATGTCTTTTGACTTAAGCCTGAATAATAAGAATCTTGAAGTATTTCAAGAGAATTAAGAAACCTTTTTTAAAGAAGAGTAATACTTGGTTTTAAAAGCTTAAGAGTTATACTAGCTTTATGGGAAGTTAGGTATAACGGCTTAAGAGAGATAAAAAGAATGATTTATTGATTTTAGAAGTTAAGAGACTTGATCTTAAAAGATAAGAGACTTGACTTAATTAAATTAATATGAGTTTTGTTTAAAAGTGTGAAACCTCATTCGTGAGTAATGAGTACTTGGTTTTTAAAAGGAATAATGTTTCTTGATTTGGAAATCAGAATAAGTATCGAACAAACCACTGCAGCGTTAATAAGGGAAATGTATTGACTAATTAAGTATTATTAAAACCAGTAGAAACCCCCATCTGCATAAAAGCTAAGATGAGACAAAATGATATTACATTTCCTAGATCATGGCTGCTTTAATAAGATTGTTATAAACAAGAATAACCTACTCACATATAAGGCATATGTTTCTCAAATTGTTTTAAAGGAGAATTATATCATTAAGTGATTAAAACTATGAACTATGACACCTTTCGAAAATGAGAAACTTGAGCATTTGAAATTAGGCAAACTTGAACGTTTGTAAAATAATGTTGTTACTTGATTTTACAAAGGAAAGTGTTTTGGTTTACTTAAAAAGATAGTCACTCTATTTTTATACTACGGGTATTGTGTGACTTTTGTGAAAGAAACGGATCTTCTAAAGAGTTAATGTATGAAGTACTTTGGGGATAAAAACCCGAACTTGTTAACATAAAGTAGAAAGTACCTTGTGTGATTAACTTGATTGTGTTGGTTTGTGATAGCCTTGTAATACTTTCTTGTTGATTTGATAAGTAAAACATGTTAGGATGCTACGTGTGTTAAGTATCTTGTGATGTTTGTGTAAAGGGGTTTCCCTTGTTGTGCTTATGTTGTTTAACGATAAGCTGTTATGTTAGTATTATATCACTCACCTCTTGACATGATTCCGGGGGTTAAGCCGCCTCCGTCGGGAAGACTGGCGGAGTGCATGTGACCTATGATTCGAGAATACCTCATGCGGGTGCGTGACCTATGCGAGCTACGAGAGTTCGAGTTAGTGTGCGGCCTTTATGGTCATGCGGTCTATGTGGCCATGCGGATGCGAGTCGGGGCGTTGCCGGGAGTAGCTACCTCGATGCGAGGAATACCTCATGCGGGCCATTGGGTGGCCTATGCGAGCGTGGGAAGTTCCATGACTAGACGCGCACATTAGATCTGCGGGCGAGTGGCGGCCGATCATGTGGCGGTCTAGACAGATCTCATGATCTGATTTATGACCTTCTTAATGCGTGGGTTTTAGTAGTCGGCTATGCCTTCGTACTTACCCGTGCGGTTTTATTATGACACATGTGGGACACGGTGTTCATGTGTGTTCCTTGGTGCTTTATATCATAGGCTGAAGCGGTGAGGAAGGTATTCCACGGGCATGATTGATGTTGTGGCGTGAGATCCATAGTTGTATTTGAGTGATGATTTTGAGGCGTGAGTCACGACTTGACATATTTGCTTATTTATTGTGAGCGTAGTTTAGTTATCATACATGTCTCTGCTTTATATAGACTACTATGATTTCATTTCTGATCTTTCAGTTTCACATACTTGGTACTGTTATCGACCTCCTTGGGCTGCGTTCATGCCGCGGTAAGTACGCGATCGTCGATCCTCGCTCTTAGGATCACGATTCAGCGTTTTGGGAAGCTCCGTTTCTCGGAGGCTTATCGATGGTATAGTCCCGTCGTTGTAGGTATTTACATTCGGGTATGGCGGGCCACGTCCCGCCATTGTTATTATCATTCTTAGAGGTTTGTAATCTTGTTGTGGCGAGTTTGTAAAAGGGATGTAACTGTTCGGATTCAAGTTTTATATATATGCCGTAAGGCAACTTTTCGCAGAAAAACTATTTTACACTTCATATTATTTCATGGCTTGTTTTATATTCCGCTGATTACTCTGATGTATGTCTACTTGGGTGCCCGGGGTAAGGCACCAGTCACGGGCCCGGGTTCGGGTCGTGACAGCAGTATTCCCCTTCCACTCGATAATCGGCTCGCCGGGAAACTGGAACCGAACTAATCTCTCTCTACAGTCTACATGGGCATAGCAAGACGCTAGCCAATCCATACCCATAATCACATCAAAGTCTGTCATATCCAACTCTATCAAGTCGGCTAGAGTCTGACGACTGTCTATAGTCACTGGGCAAGCCTTATATACCCGCTCAGCTATCACTGAATCACCTACTGGCGTAGCCACCTCAAAAGGTCTTATGGACTCGGGCTCTATCCCTATTCTACTGGCAATATGAGGAGATATATAGGACAAGGTAGAACCTGGATCTATCAAAGAATATACATCACAGCAAGAAACCAATAATGTACCTGTGACGACATCTGGTGACGCCTCCTGGTCCTGTCGGCTGGACATAGCATAGATGCGGTTCTGAGGACCGCTATAACTGGGACCCCTACCACGACCTCTGATGGATAACAACTGTGGCGGGATAGGGCCCCGCCATACCCCTGAATGTACACAATACCTATAGCATCGTGAGTAATAGTACCAACAAAACAAGCTTCCGGGAGGATGGAGCTTCGACGACGGTGATCCTAAGAACGAGGATCCACAATCGCTTAACCTTACTGCGGCATGAACGCAACCCCGAAGAAGGGGATTACCTGATATGTACCAAGTATGTAAAGCTGGAAAATACTATAATAATGATATCATAAGTCTAAAAGTAAGCTGGAGTCATGGAAGACAATCAAAATACCTTTTACTGTGCCTTACTAACAATGAGAGTGACAAGTATATATATAATACTGCATAAAATAGGGGCCTCATGATCAAAACAGGGTACCTCGCCCGTAGTATCAATAAGCACCCCTACTCCTGGGACTATTTCACCCGCATAGGTCCTGTGGACCCGCATGAGGTATTCCTCGCATAGTCATGCCGTCCGCATGGGACTATTTCACCCGCATAAGCCCATAAGGACTCGCATGAGGTATTCCTCGCATCGTGGGTAGCAAATCCACGGAACAGGTGGTATAACGATCTTGGGGACTTACCCCTCAGATATACTCTTACCCTGAAGCAGATGGTATAACGATCTTGGGGACTTACCCCTCAGATATACTCTTACACTGAAGCAGATGGTATAACGATCTTGGGGACTTACCCCTCAGATATAATCTTACACTGGAGAAGGTGGTATGACGATCTTGGGGCTTGCCCCTCAGACATACTCTTACCCTGGAGAATGTGGTATAAC